>CM077637.1:15000000-20000000 GCA_039660915.1 Euphorbia tirucalli
GGCTCATCAGGCACCCAATTCTTTCTTTTCATCTCAGAAAAAACTGCTTCTGCTTCATCAAGATAACCACAGTGTCCAAGCACCTCCATAACTATACTATAAGTTACTTTGTCAGGTTCAAATCCAGCCCCCTGCATGTCACGATAAAGCTTCAATGCACTCTGGTAATTCCTTGCCTTTGCTTGCAAAGCAATCATAATATTGTAAGTGACCAAATTAGGAACACAACCTTGTCCAACCATCTCGCAGAATAACCTGTGGGCAGCAGCCAGATGGCCAGCTTTTCCAAGGCAGTTGATTATGACACTATAAGTAAATGTATCAGGAGAAAGGCCAGTAGCTTGCATTCTCTGGTACATATCCATTGCAAAATCAAGGTATCCAGCTTTTGCATGAATGTCAATAAGTGTGCAGTATGTAACACGATCAGGTTCACACCCCACCTTCTGCATTTGATTGAAGACGTCAACTGCTTCATTCAAGTAGTTTGCACGACCATAACTATGAATAAGACGGTTATAAGTTACAACATTTGGCTGGCATCCATCCTTTGCCATCTGATCAAGCAATTTGTGAATTACTCCAAACTGCCTCGCACGGCCCAGGATACCAACCATTGTTGTGTAAGTATGGCCATCATGTTTGAACCCAGGTTGTCGTTTCAACCAATAGAAAAAGCCCAGCGCTACTGAATGATCTTGAAGCTGCTTTAAAACCTGGTTTGCTTGATATGCATCCATTGAATAATTAAGATTCGAAAGAGCCTCCTCTGCTGCAGGGCCCCACCTTCTTTGTCTAAGTATATGAGAAACATTTTCCACAATGAGCCCACTACTTGCAAATTGCCGGGTATTTGGAGCCATTGCAACAGGCATTCGAACATCTCTTTGTTGTTTTCTGTGATCTTCAGCTAAGCACTCCCCAGCTTTTGCATCCAAAGTCTGTATGCTGGAATTTACATTTGCTGTGAACCGATTTGTTTGGCCTTTTGGTCTCCCAGGTGGAGTCCTCCTTCTATCACATGCATCTGAAGCGGTGCTATGATTTTTCACTGGCTTAGCATCAGCACTATTTGAAACATTTTTAATACCTCTGACAAAATTTGATTTGTCACTTTTATCCTTCTTAGAGTTATAGGTATTTGAACTACCCTGTGGTGCTTCAGAAGATGGTTTTGGATAAATTTTTGAAAAGTTCTCCCTCCTGATTGGTTTCAGATTTGAAGATCTTACACTGGAGATTGGCCTGGTGGGGTCAATCATGCAGTTTTTAGATGATTTTATTCCAGATCCATCAGATAAAGGAAGTTTGTAGTTTACCATATCAGATAGAAAACTAACGGCGGCAATACCTGCTTTCACAAACTGGTCTGAAATTAGAGGTGATGACTGCACAACATCATTCTGGGCTGTATCAACGTTACTAGCATAGCTTACACAATCTGATCTCCGAACAGGAGAAGACAAAATTTGTGGCAAAGTTCTGTGTTCAACACTCTCAACTTTGTGAGAACCCAACAAAATCCCAGCATCTCTTAAAACAGATGTTTCCACCCTTGTATTTTTTGGTACTATGGCGGATCCCTTCTGTGCAAGTAGATAATTGTTTCCAGTTTGCTGCTTCCTTGGAACACACGTTTCATCTTCAGAGCAAGTGCATGAACCACCATCTGCTGTATTACACCGGGTTCCACTTAGAAAAATAGATCTTGCATTATTGGAAAGGTTACCAAGCTGTTTTGCTCGTATCATGGTCTGAAATCACAGAAACACCTGCAATGAAAAATAGATGAAATGATTAGTACAACAAGTATCAAAAAACAATATATAACACTCACAGCTCAGAAAAAAATTTCAAAATTTTTTGTTGTTGTGCTTGTATCAGTAGAATATGCCAGTTCAAGCTACATAAAAAAAGGTATATTCCTATATAGAGCAACATCCTACATGTAGGGCACCAAAACGAAAAGTGAAACAAATAATAAGAAGTCACATAAAAGCCACTCATGTAACTATTTCAGGGTAAAAAAATCATAGAAATACAATTTCTCAAATTGAGATCACCATCAGCATTAAGATAAGCACTTAGAAGAAACACGTGAGACTTCAAGAGCCAATAATTAAAAAATTCAATTAGCAAGCAAAGTTATCCATAAGATGTTAGCTTTCAAATAGAAGCACAATGCATTTGCAGCAGAAAATATATGACTAAAACTTTTTGGGGTTTTAACTTAAATAGTCAAGAAGAATCACGGCATAAATTCATTAATACCTTCAACCGCTGCAATGGCCCTCTAAATTTTACAAATCCCATAACCACTGCCCTGTATACTTTTAGATCATCTGAATATTTGCTGATATCAACATGAGGCATTTTTCCATTGAAAATCTACATAACATCTGGTGTTTATGTGAAACTACAGCACTAGAGACTAGAGAACTATCAATTAAGCATTGTCATTTCTTGTAAATTTTGAAATTCCCATAAATGAAGCACATTTGAAGAGAGACAAAGTACATTTACTAGGATAATCATTACCTCAAATAATACACACAAGGTAATTGCATTTGTCCCCATCATCATATGCAAACTCAGAAACCTCACAGACTACCACATCTACAATGTTCAGCCAGCCAAGCCAATTACTCTTTGTTACTTGTAGATATTATCTAGATATACAGTTACTTGCAGGCAACATTGTATCTTAGACACGACCCATGTCAATTTGGCTTGAAGCTCTCTAGACTCAGAGAGCAAGGAAAACATATGAATTTCCCAAAGAATCATATAATGGATATAGTAACGAATGATCCAGATCCTCAGAGAGAAAAGGAAATAGACTTGCTTAGCGAGGCATGTTTACCATCAAGCGAACATGCAAGTAAAGATCGTAAAGGCAACTGCTACAGGGGCAGAGATGGAGGTATTGAAGTGAACAATGCAAATCAGGCATGTGCAGTAGATAGTGAAAAAGAACCAGGCAATGATGGACAACCCAGAGGCAGCAACAAGGTGATGTAAAAATTTGATGTTTTGTGAAACATAAGAGGTATTT
This sequence comes from Euphorbia tirucalli, assembly GCA_039660915.1. Lineage (NCBI taxonomy): Eukaryota > Viridiplantae > Streptophyta > Magnoliopsida > Malpighiales > Euphorbiaceae > Euphorbia > Euphorbia tirucalli. The sequence goes on from CM077637.1 coordinate 15,003,056, forward strand.
ACTCTTGAGAGATAAAGGCAGAAACATACAATGTTAAAATGGGAAAGAAGACTTTTGATACAAAATAAACCAAAAGATGCCACACAAACAGAATGGCACTTGTTTCTTAAACTCAGACAACATAAACGCAGACCAGATGACACAAGCTGCTTCCTAAATTTGAGGCAAGAGTTCTTGCAATTTCATCCAAATGTAGGTGCGTGCATATCTGCTGCTCCGGACCCAGAACTTCTTTCACATTTTTGGTTCTACTGTAAAAGAAAATTAATAATAATAATAATAATAAAAATAAAAAGCTCTCAGACAATGTGACCTGCAATTACTTCTACGGCCTTTGATTTCCATATGATCATCCATCCGTCTAAATGCATTAAAGTATGATGAACAAAACACATCAAAAACAAAAACCCTAAGGTAAAGTTCACGCATTTAATCAATCAAAAGCGCTTTCTTTAAACCCAGTCAAATAATGAGGCTTCCAATTCAATCCGAATTCACATACGCACTTGCTTTATTGTTAAAGTAATCTGCTTAATCCAAGAAAACGTACAAAAAGTAGAGAAAAAAGAAGAAGCAGACTTTCCCCTTAAAGAAGCATTTTATCTCGTATTAACACCAAAGATCATCAATTAAAGGCATCAAACTTCCAATTCAGTAAAGAACATGCAAATTACGAGAAACCCATATTCTCAATCACCCGTACGATACCAAAAAATTGAGAATGAGAAACCAAGAAAAACCTACAGTCAGAAAACAATTAAGCAGAGAAACAGAAGAACAGCTGAAGCCCAGTAAACAATGGCAGTGGAGCATCAAAGTAAAGGTTTTAAGATGGAGTTTAGATGTACCTGAATGGAGTAAAAACTTGCAGGCGTGTTTATAATGAAAAAGTAGAGTTAATTTGCCTGCAAGAGAGAAGCCGTGGAGGGAGGGAAAGAGAGGCGGCTCTCTCTTTTGCTCTGCCGTCAACTCGTTTGTTGTTCCCAGCAAGCAGGGAGGGGTACTAGTCTTCGGTTTTTTTTTTTTTTCAAAAATTCTTTTACTGTATTTACCATTTTACTCTAATTGAAATTTTCTCCTCCATATATTTGTGTCTGACGTGGCATTTATTTGATGGCTCGTACATTATATATTATTTTTTTATTTTTTTATTTTTCCTCTCTTTTTACTAACCGGACACGAGATTTCAATGAAATAAGCATCTACCTTTTGCTTATTTACAGGGCTGAAAAAAAAGAAAAAAAAATTTGAAACCAATTTAAAAATATGGTTAATTGTGACTGATAAATTAGTATATGATTTTTATTTTTAGAAATTAATGGCTACGGTTTAAGTTTTTATATCGAAAGTTTATATGGTCTCGCGGTTAATTGACTTTTTATAAATATTTTTTTAAAAAAAATTACGTATATATATATATATAGGTAATATAAATAATAAATGAAATATTTGGGTTTTTGATATTATTTTATTTTTTTACTATACAACACCAAGTAGTCTCGGTCGCTCCCTTCCAATCTTATCTCCTCTCAATTCTTAATTTCACGCTCACTAAAAAACAAACAGCGAAAAACAATTTCATTAATTAATGTTTGATCTTGTACAATAATTTCTATGTTTGGGAACTTTTTTTTATTAAATGTTTTAATTATTACAGTTTATGGTTAAAATTTTATTTTAATTAATAATTAAGACTATGGTTTGTAATTTAATAATTTTATTTGACATTTGAGATTTATGGTCTATTTAGTTGAGGTTTCAAATATTATAAATTTAGCAAAATCATAATGTCTATTTCGTAAATAGTTAACCGTAAATAAATGGTTAACTGAATTTGATGGACAATATATGTTTAGTAAATTAAAAAAATCATTCAAACGGTTAACTGTTTGTAAAAATCCATATAAATCGGTTAACCGACCATATGCACCCTTACTTATTTTTTCTATAGAACTATTTTAAATTCATGGATTGTCATTGTCAAATAAATAAATAAATTCATGAATTCTCTATTTTTTATTTTTTTCCTTATTAATATTTCTTTAATCGCAATGAATTTCTTGCTAGTTTCTACGATTTGGATTTGAAGGGATGAATAAAGATCCGGAATTTTAAGTTGGAGAATAAATTTGATATTATCCTTTTTTTATCGATTTTTTTTTTCTTAAAGAAGTAATATTTGTATAAAGTTGACATTTTTATCTTTGAGGCCCAGGTGTTTTGTTAATCACCGTTAATATCCTCTCCAGATGAATAATTATAAGATTGTATGTGTTTTCTTGTCAACCACGGCTTTGGATTTTGAACAAATCAATCCATATAATATTATTAATTATGTAAAAGAATATTGTATTGAAAATATTAGGTAGAATTGTGCATTTGCAATAAGCAAAAAAATAAATAAATATTACGTATTTAATATATGACCCCTTCAATTCTCCAAACATATACACATATACACCTTTCAAATTAATTTAATTACCATAATATAAACATCATGCTTTTTAAACTTCTTAAAAGATGTACGAAATTTTCGATAAACTTATTTGGTGATTCCGCTTAGAAAAACAACGGTTGAAATAAAAATCAAACTATGAAAAATTTATCTTTTAGATTAAAGCTTTATAATAATTTTATTTTATTTATAATAGTTTGAGGACTATAAAAATAATTACTTCTGTTGGTTTTTAACGGTGTGGATTAGACTGTTTAAGGAAACAAAAAACTATAAATTATATTATATATTTTGAAAAATACGGGAATGGACTAATATGTTAGATAAAAGATTAAAAACTAAAATATTTTCATAGATTATTGTATTTATCTAATTCAATTTATTTCTACTAAATTCGGACACTAACTTTTTCATGACCGGATAATTACACTTCCAACAAAGTTGTTTCACATAAAACTTTTTCGTGAAAAAATGAACAGTTAAATGTTGATTATATTTCTTGTTGCTCAAGCTTATAGGCATTCTCTTGATCTTCGGGCCCCGCCTACTGAACTAAAGAATCCCATGACTTTGGGACTCATATTGTCTCCATTTACTCGCAAATAATAATAATAATAATAATAATCAAATATAGTGTTAGATTGGTAAGTAGGTAATTAATAATGTTTTTACTACAGTTTTTATTTAGCTGATCATCTCAAATTTCCATTTATACGAGGAAGTAATTAGTTCAATATTATTAAAGCAATTAGAAAACGAAAATGTACAATTAGGGCTACTGAAATTGATTTTAATTTACATAATTCATACTTTGTGGTAATTTTTGAATTAATTATTAGAACGTGTGTCATTTTAGGCTTTTTTTTTTAATGGGTGTCATTTTAGACAAATAATATAACTTTAAATAGATATTATTATTTTTTTATCAATATCAAATTAATGAAATTATACAAGTTATTATTAATTAGCTCGGAAATGATTGGAAATGGGTTGGAGCTCGGAACACAAACAGATTTGGGCCGGTATCCATCTAACCTGCAAAGCCTTGTCTAGTACCATAAATAACTATTTTACTCTCATAATTAAATAATATTCAACTGAGAATTTGAATTTAGATAATTCTTATAAAAGATTATCTTATTTACTCCAACAAAGTAATTAATTAACCCTTGAAATAGGATAGAGTACAATTTCAAGAAGAAATGCCTTCCACAATATTGTTTGTATATAAATGAGAATGATGACTAATTAAAATTGTAATGATAATACAAATGAAATAGTTGATATTTGTTCAACTAAATATGAACCCAATGTTTGTGATTCTAATTGATTAATGACTAAATATAGAGCATATTTTAGGGTTTTATAGAGGATCATATGATCCCATACAAGAAGAATTTTATCAAAACAAATTCATTTTGCTGAATTTGCATCGAGAAATACTTCATTACGGGAGGTACAATTTACTAATCTAGAAAATCTCTAGTGCACAAGTTTTTTCACTGAAAATCTACTTCAATTTCCGTTGTTTTTCCATTGAACTTCTAAGTGTTTTGTTTCGGTTACACACTCAAGAATTATAGAATTCAGTAAGCAAAAATGGAAAGGAATAAAAGATGTCAGGATGGTTATAATAAGAGAAAAAGAAAGTAGTTAGTTGTAATTATTTAAGGTTATATTATGGGCCTTCCCTGACTTAAAGGGAAGGGAATCTTAAGAAGAGAGACCCCATTAGCATAAAATATTAAATAACAAAAGAGTTCACTAGAATCCTCACATTTCATACTTCTCTTTTTTTTAAAAAATTGTATACACTTTTCAAATGAAAAAGCAAATGTTTGGCTTTAGGATTATAATCAATAATCATTGAACATTGGGCTACTGCAAAAATGCCAGATTATAAAGTTGTTTCTTCCCATCATTAATTCAATTCCATTTTTTGGACCATTTTGCTTTTCCCCTCCACATGTCCCTCCAACCTTTTTCTCTGTTTTTTTTCCTTATTAATCATACAACATAATTTCACCAGTTTTTATACTCTACTATGAGGTAAGATGTACTGTACTTCAAACTTAAATTTAAACTCACCATATGTGAAGTATTCAGTAAAACACTTTAGGCCATTATGGAGTATATTCACATAACAACAAAATTAATTCAATCACATCTTATTATCTTAATCTCCATATCATGCTTGATTTGGTGCGAATTTAATTGGGCTGAGCTTTCACAACCATACTTATTTTTCTCTCCTTCACTTCATCTGCATTTCATACTTGATTTCTTATATTTTAAATGTATATTTCATTCAAAAGAAACAATTTCAATTTAATTCAATTATTATAACGAAATTCTATTATTTTCTTGCAAAAAAATTGATTCAAACACACTGTAGCAGAAGATTGTGGGAGTACCATTTCTTGATTTCTTGTTTTATGTTATAACAAATCCCCATCTATAACTATTAAGTTTATGTTTTATCCTTAGTTTACATATTCTTTTAATATTTTGTGTTTAGAGATTGACTCGTCTGTATTCATACATTTTATACCTTAAATATTTTAGAGCATTACATATTCTTCAATCATTTAAAGTATATTTAAATGGCTTGCATGCACATGTATGTACTTTGGGAATATATCAATCACGCTTGCAAATGAGCTAAATTATGGACATGATAGAAAATAATTTTATAAATGTGTTTGAAGAAAACATTAATTATTTAATGCATCAATCTAATCTAATTTAATTATAATTTTTATTCAAACTATATTTTAACCTCATCAGTTCAAGTTTACTATAGTTACATATGTAACTTCATTTACCTTTTTTATTATATATATCACTATATATTATTACATATGTGAACAAAAGATTTTATGATAAAACTATTGGAATCTCACATTGCTTAATAATAGAGTTACGTTGTTCTTTATATTGATGACATAATCTTAATTTTTTAGGGATACCTTTTGGGGTTAGTTGTGTTTTTGTTTATATGGTATTAGAGGACACTATAGACTTCACGCATCCAAATAGTCGTGAAGGGGGTGTTAAAGTCTCACATCGCTTAATTAATGATCTGCTAGGATTCGAACTCTTGTCTCCAAATCTAAAAAGGTCTTATATCACATCACGGAACCATTTGACTCAAAAATTTAAACTAATAGATAATACCCGAAATTGCCAACAAAAGCACTTACATGAATTGCATACTGACCATAAACACCTATTCAACAAACAACTACTAGACAAAGCTTAAGTCAACAAAACACCAAACAAACCAAATGTATATATATATAAAATTTAATGGTCATTTTCTATGACTCATTCCTCTGGATTTATATGTAAAACCATATGACACGGCACCAATTTAATTTCTAACCCCCATTTTACTCTTATTTTTCATTTTTCTTTTTTAATTTTCAAAGAATCCCCCATATAATTGTCCATTTTAGTAAGGTTAACAATGAAAGCTATTATATTAGTTTATTTATTGTTGTTGTGTTTCAGTCTTGGCTGGAAGTAATGGTCCCAAAGTCCACCTTAGAATTATGAACATATGTCACATTGTTGAAAATTATATACATATACATCAACGATGACTAAAGAAAGGCACCAATTGGTCAAATTAATTTACCAAGAATACGGAGCATAATTACCGCATCTCATCTGTCTTCGTAAATATATAGATATAGAATCATATAATCATATAATATAGATTCGTAGGTTGTTCATTATTAAATTAAATCTTAAATTTATTCTTCACAAATTTAAGAACAACATTTGCTTTTCGGAATCGGCCGTACAATATTTGATACTAATGTTGAAAATTAGTTTATTGTAAAATTATATTTTATTCATGAGATATAATTGAATATATATGATCATTTAGATTAATTTATATCAAATAATTAATATATTACTTTTGTTATATATTTTAACTTATTTTAAATATAGTGTTAATTAATTTGGTACATTTTTTAACATCAATAACACGCTTGATCTTGAAACATATAAAGCACGTAATAGAAAAAATATTTAACACGCAAAAAAAATATATATATATATATTAACCCTTCCATACCTTTATGTATAGAGTAAGGATATCAAAATGAGTTACCGTATCGCGTAAGAGTTAACACTAATGCATATAAGGTCAATATTAACATTACTCATTTATTAAATGGGTTAAACGTGTCAACCCATTTCTGATACTAATTTATATAACCTCAATCCTAATTCGTTAAATTTGCGTGTTATACGAATCGTGTTATCGTATCATAGCCTATTTTGACACTTCTGTATATAATTACATATATATTTAGTCTATGAATGAATTAATCATGTCATAAATGTTAAGGAAATAAATAATGTATTTTATTTTATTGTAATTATTGTAATTATCTCAGATTAGGACTCTCTCCTATTTAGTAGTTACCCTACTTTGTATCTCTATATATACTCACGTAATCCTCCTCAATCTTCAATGGGAAAAGTATTATTCTCTCAATCAACAATTCCTAACATGGTATCAGAGCTTCTCTAGAACTCTTTATGCAAAATCAAGATCCTCTAAACCCTAACCCTAATTCAGCCTCCTCCTCTTCTAGCCATATTAATTTTTGGCTGCCCCAAACTCCACCACAAATCTCTTCTCCTCCGTCCCATAACAATCCCTCTTCTCCCTTTTTGATGGATACCAACACCAATTCCACCATTCTTCCTCTTTCCATAAATCAAATCTTTTCCAACAAACTCAACCATACCAATTACCTTGTCTGGAAAACACAATTCATACCCATTTTTCATTGCCATGCTCTTATGGGACACATTGATGCTTCTACACCACCTCCGCCTGAACAAATCCCTTCTCCTACAAGCCCTAATCAACTCATTGAGAATCCCGCTTATCGTGAATGGTTCTCCAAAGACCAGATGTTACTTTCCTGGATCTTCACATCTCTACTCCTGATGTCTTCAAAACAGTTGTTGGACTTACCTCTGCATATACGGCATAGGAAGCCCTATCCAAAGCTTATGGCTCTGTATCTCAGAACCGATAATTACAAATTCATATCAACTTCAAGAACTTCACAAAACTAATACTGGTGTTGCTGATTATCTTCAGTGCTGCAAAGCCTTGGCTGATGAACTTGCTGCTGCCAATGCTCCCCTCAATGATGCTCAATTTAATGTCGTCATCTTTAAGACCCTTGGCATGGAATTTCAGTCCATCATTGCCACCCTATGTGTTATGGATCCACCAGCAGATTTTTACCCTCTCTATGGTCACCTTACCTCACATGAAATCTTAATCAAGAGCTTTCATGAAGCCCTAATAGCACTTGTGGCTCAACGACTACCAGCTCCCATTTTTCGGTCGTCTGCCTCTCCATCACCTCCTTACACATATCGGACTCCTGGCCGACATCGCCAACGTGGACCCTGCCAAATGTGCGACCTCCACAACCATACCGCTGATCGGTGCCGGCATGTCATTCCCAACCCACACTTTCGGCCACCAGCTCACTCATAAATACAGCAGCCGTTTGGTCAGGCCAACCTCGCCTGGGCTCCCTCTGGTTGAACTAGTTCGGCTCCTCCTCATCCGCCATTTCAGTACCACAATCCGCCACCACTTGCTCCACTTCCATCACCTACCAGACCGTGGTATACAGACACAGGTGCCACGCATTACATGACAGCCGACTACACTCAGCTCTACAATCCGCAACCATATTTTGGGTTTGACCAGATTCGAGTTGGCAACGGTCAGGGTATGCCTATCACCTACACTGGTTCTTCTAACTTTGCCTTTTTTAAATTAAACGATGTTCTTTTTGTTCCAAAAATAACCAAATCTTTATTATCTGTTCAAAAATTTGCCACTGATAATCGTTGTTATTTTGAATTTTGGCCTTCTTATTTTTTGGTTAAGGATCAGGTAACGAAGGAAATATTATTGAGAGGCCCGAGTGATCAGGGCTTATATGTGCTGCCACCTAATCTGAAGCAAGTGCTTGTTGGAGAAACGGTATCGGTTGACACATGGCATGCCCGGTGAGGACACTCCCATAAGAGAGTTGTTTCTAAAATTTTGAATGATTCTGATTTAAATTTTATTCCGTCTTCAAATAAATGTACCTCTTGCCCTATGGGCAAATTGCATAAGAGTGACCTTAAATCCATTAGTCATCCTAGTACTACTCCTTTTGAAGCTATTCATGCATATGTTTGGGGTCCGGCCCCTGTTGAGTCTTATTTAAATCAGAAATATTTTGTTTTATTCATTGATGAATGCACTAGATTTACCTGGTTATTTTGCTTAAAATCCAAAAGTGATGTGTTTCATGTCTTTCTTGAATTTCTTGCCATGATTAAACGCTAATCCATTAAGAAATTTCTTTCTGATTTTGGTGGTGAATTTCAAAAATTACAGCCCTATCTTAAACAACAAGGCATCACTCACTTCTTGGCTTGTCCTCACACCCATGAACAAAATGGTATTTCTGAACGTAAAATCCGTCATGTCATTGATACTACACTTACTTCACTTGCCCATATTAATGTCCCTTTTTGGTTTTGGAACTATGCAGTTAACCATAGTGTAGACTTGATAAATTGCCTCCCATCTCAATCTCTTCAAAATTCTTCTCCCTACAATCGATTGTTTAACACATCACCTGACTACACTAATTTTAAAATTTTTGGCTGTGAAATTGTTCCATTTCTTCGCCCCTACAACAAATACAAATTTCAATTTCGTAGTCACTCATGCATTTTTCTTGGAAAATCCAAATGTCACTTAGGTTTTCTCTGTTATAGTACCCAAGATGATAGAATCTATATTGCCAAACATGTTCATTTTAATGAGGAAAAATTCCCTTATTGTGTGTCTTTGCCGAGCAGCTCTTCCTCTTCAGCCTTGCCTTCTTCGGATTATGTGACGTGGCACATATAGGTACCTAATCCCATTTGCCCCTCACCTAATAATTCCTCGCATCTGACCTCTTCACCTTTCCTTTTCATGGAGGAGTAAACCCTTAACGCCATTTTTAAGTATTTTTGATATATAATATATGTGTTTTTCTTCGTTAATGTGTTCTTGATATGTTCTTCATGTTTGGGAAGTAGCTAATCCTTCTTATAGTTTTTTAAGCATCTTCAAAAGGGGACTTTCTAACTGATAAGTGCGGTTTGTGAATATATTTTTGTCCTATTTTGTAGGCTTTAATTGTGCTATTTTGCTTTAATTTAGGCGGATTTTATCTCATTTGTTCTATTTTTAAGTGTTAGAGCATTAAAGTTGGAATTTGAATATTTGGAGGCTAAATCGCCTATTTTTTGAGCTCAAACGTGCTATTTGGAAGAGCAAGCAAGTCCTAAGGCATGAGCGTGCCTTATGAGAAGCCAAAACTGAAGAATTTTTTAGAAGCGGAAGCTGACCAGTCTTAAGACACGCCCGGGCTGCAGAATTACGAATTTTGTACTCCAACTAGGGTTAAGAGTTTTCCTTTTCAGCTTTTGGGCTATTTTAATTCCTCTCCTTTTGTAATTAGGATAAGGAGAAATAACTTGCATTTAAGACTTTTATTTTAGGAATAACTCTCAATTAGGATTTAATTATTAATTTTGGGAGAGTTATTTCCTAACTAGGTTTTTCTTCTCTTTCTCCCTCTTAAAAAGACGTTTTGGTGGAGCTAGGGGGGACGTTTTTCTTTTCTAGTTTTGAGGCAGCAATTATTTTTCTACTCTTTACACAGAGAACATGATTTTGGAAGAAAGTCAAGAAACTAGGGTTTTGAAGGTTCAACCCACAATTCTCCTCCTCCGATTTCTCTGTGTAAGCCACCGTCGGGATCTCCATCTTCCTAGTTTATTCTTAACTCTCTCCTGTCATGTTTTCTGTATTTTATTTGTTTGTTTATAACTTAATCATGAACTAATTCCTCCATAGCTCAGGCTATGGTGGAGCTTAGTAGGATTTCTATGTAATTTCTTCTATTTAATGCAATTAATTCATATTATTTTTCCATTATTGTGTTATGATTGCTTAAAGCTTTCATTGCGTGACCATCTATTTCAAAGTTCATAGTTAATTCATAATTGACCAAAGGATTGAATTAACGGAATTTCATAACATGACAAATGTATGACCATTGCTTTGTGGCTCACTAGTTTGTGCTAGATTTTCGTATGCTTAATGCTTCCCAAACTAATTGCTTAAGACCGAACCAGTTTAAGTAGTTAGGTTGAGGATTAGAGTTAGCAGCCCTAACCGGTGTTAATTGTTTTAGGAATTTACCATCTTGGAAATTTAATAAGTTTAATTGCATAACTTGAGGAAAGTGCTAGAATGAATCTAAGTAAAACCATTTGCCTTAACCAATTTCTCCATTGAGTTTTATCCAATTGCATTCCAATCTTAGTTTAAATTATTTTATTTAATTTGTTGCTTTACAGTAGATTTTATTTTACAAACCACAATCAAAGATATAATTTCTTTCGCCTAAATTAATAGAAACCCGACTGTATTTAGGTTTTGTATAATTAGTCTCCATGGAATCGACATCCTTCTTATTCCTATATTACTTGATCGACGAAGTACACTTGCTTCTGTATGTGTTTTTTTTAGATGCATCGCTAACGGTCGGATATGAGAGCTGGAAGAGTTCGAATCCGGACTTGTTTGAATCAGGATTTCACCAGATCACAGTGGAGTTGGAAGCAATTGAGAGGAATCATGATCGGATTAGAATTTTTCGACCGAGTATGAAAGATGATAACGAGGACATGAGGAACGGTTTGAAGTCGGATGAAATGGTAAGCGAATAGTTACACATGTCAGTCTAGGGTAAAAGATTAGTGGGTAATAGGTATATCTTTGAAATAAAATCTGAAAGTTAGGCGGAGAAGTGTTTTAATCATATGGTGAGGGTAGGTAGAATAGTGGGTTAATGAGAGGATTAATATTGTTTCAAAAGATAATCCTTAGCATTTTTATGTTTTAATATTTTTCTCTTTAGAATTCTGGAAATCTCTATAGCTTAATTGAGAATTCATAAATTATAGAAGCTAAGGATCAAGAGGATGAGAGAGGAAAGAGAGTTCTTAAAGGGCCTTCAAATTGAGGTTAGTATACTTGTGTGATAATTATTATTAGTCTTTTTCTTAGTTTTTGTTTTGCATGTAACTTTCTGGAATTTCAAAGTATGATATTATTAAATCTTGATATGTTGAAAGGGATTTTCTTGAGGATTTATGAACATTGTAGTCACTGTTTTGATCGAATCTTCTCTAAAAACTATGATTGCTAAGTGAAATTGAGTTTTTGAGTTTCAAGTTTATTATAGTATTATTGTAGTTGAATTTCACTATTGGCCTTGGAAATCTTGAATTTTTATTGAATTTTCATAAAGTTTAGTTATTTTGTTGATAAAAAGCAAGATTTAATTTTGGAAATTTGGGAATAATTAAATGAAAATTATTTATGAATTTTTTTAAGATAATTTGAACAATTTCTGTTCGAGGCATAAGCTTTTGATCTATCCAATATATGTTGATCATCCAGAAGAATAGAGATACTATTTATATTGTGATGCAGTTATAGCCCTGCAGAGGTGTCAGATGGTTGGTAGTGGTAGGTTAGATCCAACAAAGGAGATGGTGGTAATACTACCCAACCAACTGTGATGAATTCACAGGGTGGCTATGCCTCAATTGGCCTTGGGTCGGGTATATATTGGTTTAAAGGGATTCGGTAATGATGATACAGGTATTGAGACCTGGCTTGTGTAGAAATATGCTTTGGATTATTATTTTCTCTCGTATCCGGTCGATTACTGCCAACCAGTTTGAAATTCCTCAAGGGCAATTCATTTTGTCAAATGTATATGGTTCTGATATAAGAATTTTATTCTTGTATTTACATTTGACATTGTTCATCTTGGTATAATTTCCTATTCCAAATGTGTTCAAATATGCTCATTATTTAAATGTTTAAAACTAAGCAGTATTTGCCAAACAAGTGTACTACTGAGTACTTTGTTATCCAGCGTATAGTGTTTCTATACACAGAATTAGGTGAAGATAAAGAGATTCGGTAGCAAAACTTAAAGTGCTATAGAGGGAAAGGAAGAAGCTTTTGATAAGGTTAATTAGTTTCGAGTTTTTTTTTTGTAAATATTTATGTATGGATATAATCTAGTCTATAGGCATGTACACTTTTGGGATTAGAATGATTGTGGGAAATGTTATAAATATGTAGTAATGAAGGAATGATTATTGTTATTAATATTTTTGCATAATCTAATTAGTAATTCTGCTAAGTGTTCTTATTGATGGATTAGTTGGTTAGTAATCTAGTTTATTGCTCATGATCCGGTTAAACCGGGTAAGGGCATTGCAGACTTAATAAATGGAAAAATATCTTGAACTTGTAGGTGATTTCACGAAATCGAAAGATGTATACTAGTAGCATGCAATAGACGTTTTTAATGCCCACAGTGTTTCATTAAAATGCTTTCTTGATCTTAATGCTTTAAGTTATTTATTATATTCAACATAAAAATATGGTATACCTTGAATACTTAATAGGATCATCTGCATGACGAAAGTCAATTATGGTGAATGTTATGAGAGATACCCTATCTTTGTCTTTGAATGAAAACACATGTTTATATTTTGGATTTATAAGCAAACGCTGTGTCGAAGCTATGCTTTGTCCTTACCAATATTATTTACAACCAAAGTCATTTGTTATTATCTAGATCCGTTAATTTAGTGCTTAAAAATCACACCCAGCACGTTCACAATATATTAAAGCTATGTGTTACTCTGTTTTTTAGAACCCGGTTTAATGTCAAAGTTATTTCTTAAACATGATTACTTTGTAGATACAGTACTCTTACTTCATTTATTATAATACTTGGGTCCAGAATACTTACCAAGAGCAATGCTAATATACACAATAGCAACTCTAATTCGTTAAATTGCGTGTTATACAAATCATGTTAACGTGTCATGACTCATTTTGACATTCGTAGTATAGACGAATAACACTTAAATTAAATCGCACACAACAAAACATATACAATCTAGGGATCAGGTAGAATATTATTATTAAGTTTATACTGTACTTATGAAGTTTGGTGATTCCAATTTGATAAAAATTATAAATAAAAAAATAAGTAAACGGCGTTGCAGTGTTAAAAAATGTCATAGATGATATCTTAACGTGCGAAGTAGATTTTAGATACAATTTTAACAATATGGAATATTGCACATTATGATTTCTCTATAAACAGTTAAATTTTTTACAAAAATGAAGGCTATCATAGGAAAATCTCACTAAATTAAAATAAAAGGTCAAGAGAGTCCAAAATAATTATGACTAACAAAATTTTCAGCACAAACAAATGGGTCAAGAGAGACCTGCAATAGACTTTTTTTTTTTTTTTTTTGGAATAAAAAAAAAAGAAAAATAAAAGATTGTAGTCAACAAATTTGAAATAGAAGGAAGATAAGGTTAAAGAAAAACAGCAGGGGCAACACAAAATATAGGGGTTTAAGTCTTGAAGAGGTGAGTGTTTATTTGAGTTTTGCATCAGTATTGTTACTTACACGTTGTTAACAAAATGTAGAGGTGAATTTCAAATTATGTATAGGCTTAGACGACAACTAAAGCCAACAAAATTGGAAAAAAAACAAAGGGTTTGATTTTTTTTTTTTTTTTTGGAAGATGTTTTGTTTCTTTGAGGTGAATTTTGGGTGAGATTACTTGCTTACATAATTGTAAATTAACTTTTACCAAACGCCTCTCATCATTGTTGTTGACTTTCATTTTATTTTTATTTAAAAAAAAAAAAAGAAAGTTAAATTATAACTATTTCTCCTTTCTTACTTGCTTTTGGACTTTTGAGTTCCTTCATTCGACCAAGTCTATCCTTTTCTCCATTTTCTTTCTCTTTCTCTTTCTCTCCTTGAATTATATTATTCAAAATATATTTATTATAAATTTCTTTTTTATGTTAAACAATTTAGTCAATCCCGTAAAAAAACTAACGAAAATTATTACTTCCATCGTTCTCTAGCTATTAGAATAGAATTATCACAGAAAATTTTACCCCTTTATGTTTCAAGTGTAAAAGAAAATTAGTTATCGTTTAAAATCAATTTAGTAAATTTCGCTCAAAAAAATAACAAAAGGCAAAACAATAAAGATTTTTGCATCATGAATTACAATTTTGTTTCATTCTTGATAGTCCGAGAACCATTAACACTAGCAATCAAACTGTCTAAGGAACAAAAAAATTATAGATCTTATAATATATTTTAGATAATATAAAAATTGATTATTGTGTTAAGTAAAAAAAAAATGACTAATAAATTATTCATGAAAATTTAATAAAAAAAATAAATACATAAAATCAATAAATAAATACTAGTATATTAACATCCCAACATTCACATTTAAGAAGTTGTTGACTGAATGGGGGATTATTAGCATAGCGCATGAGATACTTCATTTAGACAGACCATTTCAATTCTTTTCTTTGGTAGGCGGAATAAAAGTGCATTCATAATAGCACTTTATTATTATCATATTATGTTTAAGACTCTATCTCAATGGTAGATATATAAGAAAAATTTGTATTTAAATCAAAAAATTTATTTCTCCTGAAAATAAGTTTTTCTTGTATTCTCATTCTTAATTCTTAATTAAGGATGTAATAGTTAATCTCACTGAAACTTGAATCCTGTATTTTGTAGTTGGGGAAAAACACCTTTACCACTAAGTTATAGCAAGATAGACAACTTAAAATAAATTTAAATGTACCAAATATTATTAAAATTAAATTTTTATTATTATCAATATTATTGTTTATGCAATTTTAAAATTTTTCCTTCAAATAGCTCTTATTTTTATCAAGGTAGAATTATAATTAACGCATAAAATTTCACAATTGAATCATAAATATTAAAAAAAAAAAAGATTTTACATAAAAAATAGGATTTTAAGGGAAGGGTATTAAGAATAATTTTTTAATTAATAAATTATTACTCTTGATGAATAAATTTAAATATGAAATTAATAATGAGATAGTTGGCTGAAAATAAAATAGAATTGTCAGGAACAGAATTTTTCAAATGTCGAAATCCCAAACTATGGTCAAGTCAACACTTAGCTGCTACAACAACCACTAGCAAAAGGTGTAAATAAAACCGGTGACCAACTTTAACAACTCCATCCGGGAAAAATCTCAGCCGTTCATCAAACCTTCGCTTTTCTTTTAAATAATTAATATCAACGGTCGCCGGCAAAAAAAAAAAAAAAAAAGGAAAATCAAAAACAAGCAACGGCCATGGCCGATTCCAAACCCACTGTAGAGTTTTTCTTAGGTGGATCCCTTCAATCATTTACACGAATTACCAATATTAAGATCTTTATATTTTAAAAAAACTAAATTACATATTCATTTTATATAAATTTGGACAATTCAACGAGGTAGGAGTAAATTGAAATAGATATGAGTGGTTGGTGGATTTATGATATTGTCCAGTCATGCAAATTAAACCTTTAACATGCTACAGCCTAATTAAATTATACTACATGGTAGTATTTAATGATTAATTCTGTGTTTATTTTAAACAAAATAATAAATTTTTGAATTGGTTGATAACTTTGACGGGGTGGGGGGATCACACTAACTCTGTGGTCTTCACACATACTAGATAGATTCTGTCAGTAGCTGCCATTAATATAAGTGAACTCATAAATTTTCTTTAAATTTTAACCCCACTAAATTTGAGAGTTTAGAAAAATTAAATTCAACCCCTTCAATAAGCGTTTTTTTCAGTCAAATCAAACTCACTCTTGGAAGCTAAAAGTAATCAAACCAAGTTTACTGTGGAATGTTCAGATGATGGACTAAATTTTCACAGCTTCATAGATAATTAGTATTTAATTAATAAAAAGTCCGATTAACCATGGAAAGATAATTATACTGATTTTTCAAAAATCCCTCTTTTTCTCAACTGAACCCCGCGTTTTCTTCTACCTCCTCCTTACTCATCCCCTTCCTTTCTCCTACCCAATGTTCTCCCGCCGGTCGCCCGACCGCCGCCGAAATCTGTAAACGCTTCTGTTTCTGAAACGAAATTCTTTCTTTCTCTGTCGTCTTTTTTTTTTTAATTGAAAAAAAGCAAAGAACAGTATGGGAAACTGTAACGCCTGTGTCAGACCAGACTCCAGCCCGGACTCCAAAACGCACCACACGAACCATAGACGGAAGAAGAAGTCGAAAGACCGGAAGCCGAATCCCTTCTCCGAAGAGTCAATCCAATCACCGGCTCCGATCCGAGTTTTGAAAGATGTGATCCCACTCACCCACCGTCCTCGGATCGGGGATAAGTACATCCTAGGTAGAGAACTCGGCCGCGGGGAATTCGGTATAACGTATTTGTGTACTGACCGAGAGACTAAAGATGCTCTGGCTTGCAAGTCGATTTCTAAGAGGAAACTGCGGACTGCGGTGGATATAGAGGATGTGAGAAGAGAAGTGGCGATTATGTCCAGTTTACCGGAGCATCCGAATATAGTGAAGCTGAAAGCGACCTATGAGGACCACGAAAATGTTCATTTGGTGATGGAGTTGTGCGAGGGAGGAGAGCTTTTTGATAGGATAGTCGCTAGAGGACATTACAGTGAGAGAGCGGCAGCTAATGTTGCCAGGACTATAGCTGAAGTTGTCAGGATGTGTCATGAGAATGGAGTTATGCATAGAGATTTGAAACCGGAGAATTTCCTCTTTGCTAATAAGAAGGAGAATTCTGTCCTAAAAGCTATTGATTTTGGCCTATCTGTCTTTTTCAAACCAGGTTAATTTTTGTTTTTGGGTTTCTCTTTTTTTTTTTTTTAATGTTTAATCATCACTTCCATATTTTAGTTGGCTCTTTCCTTTAATGATTGGCGGTTTGAGGGTTGGCTTACTGATATGAACTGTGTTTCGCTTGATTACGGGTTTTAGGCTTTTACATGGATATCGTGCTTGATTATGGAGTTTGGGTTTTGGAATCTTAACTGATGTTTTGCTTAACAGTAGGCAATTCACTTCTTGTTTGGGTTTTCTGTGGCTTTTTTTTTTTGGTTGGGCCATGTTTGTTGAAATTAGAGTTTACGACTGGCAGTTTTTAGTTCTTGTGATTTTTCTTTTGAAATTTAGGTTTTAATTGGTCAGTTCTTTTTGGTCGCTTCCCTAAGTCTGAGTCTGGGGAGCAAAAAGAATTTTCTGTTTTGTTCTCTATCTTCATACATAATCGCGTCATTCAAGTTCAACTCGAATTTTTACAAAGTTCAGATTCAATTCTTTTGACAGGGGAGAAGTTTTCGGAAATTGTTGGGAGTCCTTATTACATGGCCCCAGAAGTATTGAGACGGAATTATGGGCCAGAGGTTGATGTGTGGAGTGCTGGAGTGATCCTCTACATCTTATTGTGTGGGGTTCCTCCATTTTGGGCTGGTATGTTATTGGCTCTGAGAGAAACAATTTACAGTGAATCTATTTTGGCGAGGATGTAATTTGTTTATTTTTATTTTTTATTGTTCATGACAGAGACTGAGCAGGGTGTCGCTTTGGCAATTTTGAGATGTTCTATTGACTTTAAGAGGGAACCATGGCCTCAGATTTCAGACAGTGCTAAGAGTCTAGTTCGGCAGATGCTGGAGCCAGATCCGAAAAAGCGCTTGACTGCTCAGCAGGTGCTTGGTAAGTAATTCATTTGTAGAGTTTTGGACCAAATTGTGCCTTGGTATTGTGTTGCATTATTAGCTGTTTTTCTGCTTTTTGGTTGTCTGTCCTCTTGGAATTATATGTTCAAGGAATTATTCTTTCTGATGACCTTATCAACAAGATATTGTTAGGTTTGGATGTGGAATTAATTGTGAAAAGATAGATAAATGTAGAATTCAAATATTCACCTTTTCAGGCAATCAACAATGAAGTATTTTGATTCGATTACCTTGCTGGTTTCAAAGCAAATTCCGGGGTCAAAAACTGTTACGAAATTACTAGCTTTCTAAAAAGAATACAGATACTATTACACCTCTTGTTATTCACCAAATACGAAAACGTATATATTGGAATCTGTATTTCCTTCAAAGATTCCATGGCAATGGAGCTCTGGAGGAGCTGGTTGATGAAAATTAGAACTTTTTCCATCACCATAGTTTTAGTATTGATTTAAGATAATTGTATCCTTACTTCTGAATAGTTGTGCATTATTGATGAGGCAAGTGCAGATAAGAGAACTAATCTTCTTCCTAATCACACTCATCGTGGTCTGTGTCTATTGCTGTAACCTTAGTCTTGAGGCAACTTAATTAAGTAGTTGTGTAAGCATCCCAAATGAAATTCATCTATTGTTAAAATGTTCTTTCATTTCTCTGCTGTTATGATCAATTGTTCATGCAAAATGGTTCATATTTGTGAAAGGGTAACACCAAAAACTTTTGATTGCTTGTGTTGATAGATCATTCGTGGTTACAAAATGCAAAGAAAGCTCCGAATGTCCCATTGGGAGACATCGTGAGGACCAGGCTAAAGCAATTTTCTATGATGAATAGATTTAAGAAGAAAGCATTGCGGGTAAAGCGTGTTTTCGTTTGTGTATTATTATTAGCTCAAGCTCAAATGATTTCATTTGAAAATCATATGCTTCCTTCGATTATTGTGTAGGTAATTGCGGAACACTTATTAGTTGAAGAGGTTGAAGTAATCAGAGATATGTTCACATTGATGGATACAGACAATGATGGTAAAGTAACATATGAGGAACTAAGGGCTGGTCTTCGAAAGGTTGGTTCACAACTAGCTGAACCAGAGATAAAGATGCTGATGGAAGTGGTAATTTTTTTTTAAAATCTTTATTTAAGTATTTAAATTTGTTCATGGAAACTATTCAGATTTAGTACTGTATGTCATCATACTCTGTAATGACACTTTTGGTACTTTTGAAATTGCTATGCTATGTTGCATGCTTCATTTAAGTAGTGATCATCTGCATCAGGCAATTTGGATATCCAATCATGACCATTTTGCAAACTTTGACAGATTGGTGTTGAAATATATCTAGATACTAAACTTCCTGAAGTTTAGTTGAACTGCATTTTTCACATATGAATTCCTTTGGATGGTGGCAATGGCAAGAAATATGGTCTCACCCCACCCCCCTATTCTATTGTTGTAACACCTGATCAAATTATCATTCCTTTGTTTTGTGCACGAAGAAGCCGGTTGCACCTTCTCACTGATAATAATGCTTTTCAAGTTTATGAAGTCAAGTAATTACCTACTCTTATCAGTTGCTTAGGACATAATCTCATTACTTAGTGTACTGAATGAATATTGCATGCACAATCAGAGATGCTTTTGGTGGATTATATACCTACTTTCAGACACACATACATGCAATCGCACTCACAGATGTACATGTATGAATTTCTGCATGTAAGATGGCTTTTTTAAAGTTCATCTCAGTAGCCTTATTATCATTTTGCACTTTGCATCCTAGATTTCTGGAACTGTCAATTGTGTTCAACTTGTAATCTCAATTGGTGGAATCTAAATTTTATTTTTGGATTAGGCTGATGTTGATGGAAATGGAGTACTGGACTATGGAGAGTTTGTTGCTGTAACAATTCATTTGCAAAAGATGGAGAATGATGAGCATTTCCGCAGGGCATTTATGTTTTTTGATAAAGATGGTAGTGGATATATAGAAATCGATGAGCTACGAGAGGCCTTAGCAGATGAATATGGTGAAACCGATAGTGATGTGCTGCATGACATCTTGCGTGAAGTTGACACTGATAAGGTATGAATTTTCCAGCCATCTCATTGGTCATGGATTTCATTTCAGGATACATTGTATCAAAAATATTTCTGGATCTGGAGTACTATGCTTCTGCAGTAATTTGTCTTAAAAGGCTATCTAAACAACTTGAAACCTCTGGGTTGATTGAAGTACACGCTCTTTGTGTAGCAGCTATTTGTACACATGCTTATCATATGTCTCTTGTTATTTTTTTTTTTTCTTAGGACGGATGCATTAGTTATGAAGAATTTATTTCTATGATGAAAGCTGGAACAGACTGGAGAAAGGCATCTCGACAATATTCAAGGGAGAGATTCAAGAGTTTGAGCCTCAATCTTATGAAAGATGGTTCATTGCAGCTGCATGATGGGCTTACTGGTCAATCTTATGCTGTGTAGATTAAAGTATGGATGACCATTCTTTTTCTTGTGCTCGCTTCAAGTTTCTGTCCTGTCATTGCATTCACTACATGAATCTTTGTTGTGGATTTCACGAAAGGCATGTTTCCAGAGACAAACCGAGTATTCTCGGGCATAATTGGACGGTTATCAGACATTGCTGGCTTTCGACCGTATGAAGAATGCTCGAGAAATCAGCAGAGTAATTAGTTGCAGCTTGGCTGGCATATATTTCAGGTTCAAACTACCTTTGTTTTGCAGTGTATATTTGTCATTTCATTGGGCATTAGATGGCTTTCTTTCTTGTGCTTTTCTGACTTAGCAGAATCCCATACCCATTGGCAATTGTTTGCTTGAGCCAATATGATGTGTGATAGTTTTACATCGATTTAAAGGGAATGCCAATTATCTGCAAATTTATATTCAAATTGTATATTCTGTAATGAAATTTTATTGTGGAGTTTTTCAGTATGGTTTAGAAGAGCATGCATGTGAGATCAGAATTGAACTTTTTGGGTATTTTCAAAAGTCAAGATCCATTGGAAGACAAATATATCACCATAAATGAATGCCTACATGTTGTATGTGCCAAGTAGTTAATCAGGTTATTCTTCTGCAATCAAAATGTCATTCACTTTTATTATATGTTAGGATGTCCTTTTTTCCACCATATGAAAGCAAGACTTTAGAAGGAAAGAAACAAATGATTAAAAGTCTTAATAACAAGGTAATTGCCATTTTAGGAGTGTTATAAAAGACTTCAAATATGAATTACTTGTCTATTCTTGATGGTTAAGTAAGGAAGGTCATCTCAAAAATTGATGTTTGATGCTTGGCCTCTCTTAGAAGTTTCATTGCGGGAACCACTATGATGATGTCACATTGATTAATTTTTCTTGTAATAATAATATTGTTTCATAGTGAGAGGTTTTAGCGTGGTTTTAGGCAGGACTATCATGATCATGTTAGAATTTTTCATCTTATGGATTCTTCTTGGTGACCAATATTTAATTATTTATACACATTAAAAAAAAAAGAGAATTCAAATTTTACAGAAATAAATGCTTTTTTCATGGTGAATTAATTGAATGTTAAATTGAAAACCATGTCTTGTATTTTGACAAGAGTTTTTCTTTGTATTGCATTCTCCTTTCCTTAACGGCTTTGAAATTGAATGGCTTGTTGGGCTTCAAAATGTAAATGATGGGATTTATTTGTAGTTTTGGGTCCTTTTAGATCTAAATAGTCCGATTAAAACACATTAGTTGGGCTTTTAATCGGTCTCTTGATTTTGGGTTCATTCGAACTCTTAGATGTTCAGATAGGCATATAATAATTTAATCATTGAGATTGAAAAAATCCATGCTGACACTTCCTAAGTTTCTTCTTTTCCTCATAATAAAACTTCCATCAAACACTTAACAAACAATAAGAAAGAATTAAAAAAGAACAGAAAACTTTAATTAGTTTTTCTCAACAATTTATTATGAGAGGTGAAGGTTGAAATAACTGATAGTTTATTTATAGGGAAAGATAATTAAAGATTCCTATTGCGCTCCTGTATCAGTATCATCTCTCACTTCTATATTTAACACTACATGTCCCGCCCAATAAATATGTATACCGCCTGTATCCCGCCATACGTGGTATTGGCTCTCACATTCCCACTTTTGTGATTTTCCTATTATTTCTACTTGTAATATTTTACAATTAGTGTTTTTTATTTATTTAACTTTTCTTAGTAATCCAGGAAAACGCTAAAACCAATTATATAAATGTTATAGCATTATTGATAATTATTACCCTAAATTATAACTCTTGCACTAGAGGTTAATTTGTAAATTTTAGACCTAAAATATAAACCGTAGTGGCTCTAAAATATAAATTCTAGAAGTTAATTTATAAATCCTTTACCCTAAAATATAAACTCTAGATATAACTTTTAAAGGGTAATTTATAAACCATATACCCTAAAATATAACTCTAGAGGTTAATTTATAAACCTATACCCTGAAATATAAACCATAGAGGCTAATTTATAAATCGTAAACCATAAAATATAAAACATAGAGGCCAATTAAGAACTCTTATCCTAAAATATAAAATTTATAGACTAATTATAAACCTCATACCCTAAAATATAAAGCCTAGTGGCTAATCCTAAAATATAAGTCATAGAGGCTAATTTATAAATAATAAATCTCAAAATATTTAATGGGTCATGATTTTAATAGGTTGAAGAGAAAAGAAAATAAAAGGGACGAAACAAAAATTTGTACAAAATTGGAATAAGAAAATGGGTGTCCAACAGGTGGTTGCCACGTATGGCGACTAGGCGGTAGAAATGACATTTCTCGTTAAACTATAAACATTAATTTCTAGTTCATTCAACCAATCAACCCACGTTTCTCTATTTTCACCGCTACTTCTAGCTCAAACCTCGTCATTTTTGTCCAAGTTTCTTATTTTCTGTTCAATTTTTCATTTACCATTTTCTGCAAATTTTCACTTGTTAAACAATGGGATGATATGATCAAAATTTACGGAGATCTAATTAGACTAATTGATTTGATTGCTGTTTGTCATATATATCAAATTAATGGTAGATTTTGAACTAACAAGTCTTCCCCTGTCATTTCTAGTGGATACTTATTGAACAATCTGTTACAATCTTCCACAGATTATTTTAAAATCATCTTTTCATTTCAGATCTAATATTGAAAATCTCAGTCATTATTTTGTTTTTATATCAATATTACTTTCAGTGAGAAATCAGTAAATTCACATGATAATATTACTTGGTTTTATTGTTCTCTCTCACCGAGCATTGCAGTAGAAGGATACGTAGAATTGTTGATGTCATGTTAAAGGATTGTTTTTCCTGCTTTTCTCTTGTTGTTATCCAATCATTTTTATTTTATTACAATAGATTATCTATAATTGCATTCTATTGTTCACAATTGCTTTATAATAAGCTAGTTCAACAGATAAGAATAAGAATTTTGGAAATTATTGATGTTATGACGGTAGCAAATAAGGAAAGTAATGTCGGGGAAAAGGAAAGAGGGGAAACAATGAGACAAATAACGAAGTTTTAAATTGATTAAATTTTATAAAAAAAAGTTTCATTGTCTCCGTACATATCAAATAAAAGGCGAGGATTAACTCAATCTATATATCAATATCATTCATTCATACTGAATTAATATTCAAGTAATGCATTATTAAAAAAGTGTTGACTCTGGACAAACAAAATCTGGATCACTATGCTTTTTTTTTTTTTTTTGTAATTAATTGCTCAAACAAAATTTAAATAAGTAAAAAGATAATTGGAAGTAAACATAAACATTTGTGTAATGAAAATTAAAAAAAAAATAATAATAATAAGGAGAAGAGATTCGTGGGCCAGATAAGAATCATAGAGATTGATTGAGATGAGATCGTTAGCCCAAAAATAATAAAGAAGAGGAACTTGTGGGATTTTATGACACGTAAGCGGTCCCACTTTTTTATTCTTTCTCTCTAACACGTCTTTCTGTTCCTTTCTTTTCCTCTTAACCACGATATCTTTGTCATAACAGTTAGATCCCCGCCCTCTTTCTGCTTTCCCACTGTCCCATCTCTCCGGCCACCAACGACGCCTGGATTCATGGGTGTCGATTACTACAATATACTCAAAGTCAACAGAAATGCCACCGACGACGATCTCAAGAAGGCCTACAAGCGCCTTGCCATGATATGGCACCCTGACAAGAACCCTTCCGCCAAACGAACTGAGGCCGAGGCTAAATTCAAGCAGATTTCTGAAGCCTATGATGTCCTTAGTGACCCTCAAAAGCGCCAGATCTACGATTTGTATGGCGAAGAAGGTTTGAAATCCGGCCAATTCCCCAACGCTCCTTCTCCGTCTTCTTCGGCCTCCTCGTCTCGGCATTATCACCAGAGGCAGCACCCTAATCCGTCTTACCGTTTCAATCCCAGGGACGCTGAGGATATATTCGAGGAGTTGTTTGGATCGGAAGGTGGTGCTGGCGGCGGTGCTGCTGGGAATAATTATGGTAGGGGGTATTTTAGGAGTAATACCAATTATTATGGCAATGGAGCTGAGGCGAGGAAGGCGGCTCCTATTGAGAATTTGTTGCCTTGTAGCTTGGAAGACCTTTATAAGGGTGTCAAAAAGAAGATGCGGATTTCAAGAGACATCTATGATACCTCTCGGTAGGTTCTATTCTCCTCTTCCTTTTTTCCTTTGGTTTAGTTTCGTTAAGATGGAGTAGAAGTAATATAATTGGCATAATCTTCCCAATTCGCTTGGCGTTTTCTTGGACTTGTTAAATTCTCTTGTTTTATAAATTGAAACTAGACGAAATAAACGAGGGAAACTATAGGCAGCGGATTGTTTCGGTATTTCTTCGTTATAATTAGAAGTAAAGACTGGAATTAATTCATGCAAGACATCTTGTAGTTCATTAGAACATATGTTAATGCTCCTTCTAGTTCTGTGTAACCTTTCTCAGATGGGGTAGTTGATGAATGCTATATGTTTATGTTTGGTGAATAAATCATGTAGATAGGATGAGCCCATATGCATGTTGTTTGCGTTGAATCTGTACAGAAGCATTGAAGGTTTCTTGCAAAAGTAGGATTTAATTACACGTGAAAGCTACGGGAATTGGACCTTCTAGAGAGCTGGTCCCAAAGTTAGGGATGAAAACATGGTTTATTTTTGGCGAATTCTTTCTGGAGAATTGGTATCTTAATCAGCGGCTATTTATTTTCATGATCATCTCAAACATTAGAGACCATTCAGTTCTTCACACTCACCTTGATATGTGAAAAAGCTCCTTGCACTCCTCCAGATTTTTAATTTTGAAGTTTCATGTGATGAAAATTTGGTAATGATAGTTTTGTCCTGAGGATATTAACATGATCAACCTGCCATTTTCCTGAAACTAGTAGATCAAATGACCAAATATCTTGCATATATAGCTGATGTCCTCCTCTTTCAAGGTGTTAATCCATTTGAAGATAAATGATTTCCTATACTAAATATTCATAATCTAAACGATATGAGACATTGGATAAAAATCATGATGTTTGACATAAGCAGTGAACATACATGGCTACCTGTTCTGGTCCCTGGATGTCATCAAAGGATGGCATCATACTTGCTGAATTTGGTTGTGCAAAACTTTAGTGTGGTAGAATTGGATTAGTACTGATACAAAAAATCAAACCCCAGTGATTTTCAATAAAAGTTCATTCTAGTAATGGTTTATTTTAACTTTTTCTCAGAGTTCATGGTCCATTTGGGTAAAACTGGGATTGGTTTTGTTTACATTCTTTTGAAGTGGATGAGAGCATCTAATTGTTTTGGCATAGTCCATATCGTAGAAATTCCCTATCAAGTACCAATCGTGGTGCATTTGTTCATGAGAATAGCTATTTCAGTTCCACGATTATGGTAGTCAACTTGTTGCACTGCTTATAGAGGAACTCTTGAAGACTAGGAGATGAAAATGGTTTTTAATTTGTTGAGACCCCTTTATGATTCCAAATTACTTTTGAAGCTGGAGAAGTTTAGAGAAACTTGACTTGAGAAAGATTTTCTACTGCAGGGTTTTGGGAAATGGGGATGAAAATGTTGCTTTACCTTGCAACTTTTTGGAGGTGCGAGCTCTGAACAGTGCTAGTCATATGAATTTGGTTTTGAATGTAAAGACACTTTAATGTGTCAGTATCAAGTTCCTATTTTTCTTTGATTTTCTCTTGGTTTCTTACAAAGGGTCTCATTGGTGCAAAAGCTTTAAGTCAGTTGATAATGTTGCTGAATTCAATTTTTATCTTTTAACATGGGGAAACCAGAGGCTTATGCAACTTTTGATCTGGTAAACTAACAAAGTTGGTGTTAGTGGTGCCTTGAATTCTTTCACATGTGGGATTCCTTGCTAACTTACATTAGTCATTTTATGGCCAACAATTTTTGCCAATCATTTTCATTCTTGAATGGTGAAATGCTCAGCTATTAAGTAAGCCTCTTGTGTGCTTTGTTTCTGTTCCATCCATTTTATTTTGTTTTCTCAATTTGTCACTCAAATTTTAATTTGATCAACCTGGTTTCATATTTTTCATGGTATAAGAGCTTTGTTGGTTGAACTTATCAGTAGATCATCATGTTGACATACGTTTCAAATTTTGATATTCAGGATTTGGTAGATCGATTAATTTTGATCTTTGGTAACTCTGTGAGCCATCTTGGTGTAAAGTGTAAACGGACATAAGAAAGCATTGTGTTTAAAAGACTAAAAAGCTTACTTCTTTGACAGAGAGCAGTGGGATGAGTTAGATTATAAGACACTCTTTGTGATTTATTTGTATTCATTGGATGAAGTCTTGAGAGGTGTAGTGAAGGAGACTACTTCTGGAGATTAGTAAATTTACTGAGGGAATTCTTATTCTTTGGCAATGGCATCCTAGCAGTGTAGATTTTTTTGAGTTGCTATTTCAAAATTCTCAACAAATTCTAAGAGCAAATTGAGAGATGCCAAACAATTAGTCCTCCTTGTTTGAACATGCTCCACTGTATTTTGTGCTTTGGATTAATTATGCTGTGGGCTTGTTATAAATCTAGAACAAGCAATAGGTGTCTCTATTGCTCATGGTTTTTCAACCCCTTTCAAATTGTTGAAGAGGTCCAGGTGGAAAGGGAATGGATGCTTTGAAGGAAGGAGGAGAGAGGGGTTGGTGGTCAGATGTGAACATCAAGTTGAGGTTCCAGGTGAAGTTTTTGCGCTTGTTTAGCTATCGGATGAGGTTTTCCAGTGTAAACAGTATTTTGTTTTATAATTGTGAAGGTAGTGAAGTGAAGCTGAGAACTTGTTCTTTGCCTAGTCTTTGGGTGAAAACCTATTAGGCGTCAAGGAAACATCAGTTGCTGCATTATTTGTTGGATCTTACAGGGTCAACCCCTTTCGTTCACTCTTATCAGTTAAAACAGAGAATTCTCTAAAAGCATTTTTGCTGTTAATTTGATTGAGTTCTTAATAAATCTTATTGCAAACAGAGGAATAGGAAGTTTTATAGACTTGCTTCTGACCAATTTAATCCTATTGGTTCTATTTTTGCAAGGCAAGCATTGTTCCCTTTTTTATCTGACTTGTACATTCATATCCGTACGAATGTGAAAGACCATGGGGAATGGATATAGTTTTCTATGCATGGATTCAACTCTTTTTTTTAAAGTTTGCATCAGCACTGGCTTTGACCAATTGTATTTTCCATCTGCGCTTGGACACTGACTTGATGCATGAACAACTCTCTTGCAGTAAGGTTTGGACTGTTGAAGAGATATTGACCATTGAGATAAAACCTGGTTGGAAGAAGGGCACCAAGATTACATTCCCTGAGAAGGGTAACCAGGAGCCTGGCATTATACCTGCTGATCTGATTTTTGTGGTGGATGAGAAACCTCATGCTGTTTATAAGAGAGAAGGTAATGATCTAGTGGTGAATGAGGAGATAACGCTGCTAGAAGCACTTACAGGTAAGACAATTGACCTGATTACTCTTGATGGGAGGAATCTCATGATCCCTCTGACAGACATTGTCAAACCTGGTGCTGAGGTTCTGGTCCCAAATGAAGGGATGCCGAATTCAAGAGAACCAGGAAAGAAGGGTAACTTGAGAATCAAGATTGACGTTAGTTACCCATCAAGACTCACAGCAGAACAGAAGTCTGAGTTGAGAAGAGTTTTGGGAGGAGTTTCATGATGGTTGATTGCTGTAGTAGAGATAAGTGAACTAGATTGATTCTGTAGGTATCATGATAACCATTTTTCAAATGTAAATAGAGTGCCTGTATGCGATTTTAGAATGCAATAGGATTTTAATGGGGTGAAAATGGAGAAAGTCGGAAGTTGGTTCAACTGAATATGTTGGTTTTGTTAAGGTTGCCATTAGAAGCGGTGACATTTTAACTGAAGGTGATAGGCGGACAAAGTTTGCCTGGATCCTGTCACTTTTGCCTTTGGATCTTTTGGTTTTAATTTGGATGTTATTTACTTAGATGCTTGGGTCTTGACTTTGAACAGATAGTAGAAAGAACTAATCACGTTTTGACAATTGAGAAATATGAAATTGAATATTTTATATCGATTTATTCACTATGAAAAAGAACATCATGTTCTGTTGTCTATATAAAGATTAAAAAGAAAAAATGAAATTAATAATGTTGTCAATTTCAATTGGAATACTGTTTTCAATTTTTTTTTTCCATATTATCTTTCAATTGCAAAAAATTTTCTTATAGGGTTGTTTAACTCATACCTCATCTTTTTTCTAATTCCTATTTGAAACTTTTTTTTTTTTTTTTTTCTTTTTGAATCATCCGGCAACTGTAGATTTTTCAATTGAGGTGTTTTAAGACTTTTTAGAAGATCCATAAAAAAAGACACTGTTTTCATACCCTTTCACATATATTATTCACCTATGGCTCTACTACTTTAATGTTATGGTCCTACTACTTTAATGTATGCCTTATCTATAATCATCCTTATTATTTCATTTCTCAAAAATCAGTTATTCAGTCTCGTCAAACTTTCTCTCTATACTCTGTTCTCTCTTTTTGAATCCAGATGATCTCATCTATTTTTACACAACAACGTTGAATGCCTTTTTTTCTCATATATTTGCAATTGGTTCCAGTTTTGATTTCAATTTAAGTGCGCCAAATTTTTCTTGGTGGAGTATAATATAATAGTAGAATGCACAAAATCTAAGCAATTTGATATTAAGTGTATGTGGTATAGTAGAAAATGGTAGTTAACATAGTGATATGGGAGTAGTCTTCAATGGCACGCTAGAGTAATTTAATCATTTTGTCTGATTGGGGTGGCTTATTTGAATGTTCGGCCCATAGTAATGTATGCTCCAACTTATGCTTCACAGAATTTGAAGTGAATTGTGAAAATTGTACTTCAAATCTCACCTGCAAAGCCAGAGCTAAGCTTACCTTTTTTGCCTTAAAAAATGCATATTGCTTAATTCTTTCTCTTTCTTCATAGTTTATAATTACTGACTACGGTCTTTAGGTCGTGTTTCCTATTATCAATTTTATCATGTTTCATGGTTCACACCAACTCAGAATTAATTATTCAAAATAGTTTATAAAAGAATGGGAGAAGCAACAATATCCTCCTGAATTATAATGTTTTCTTCCTTTCTGAAAGATTCATCGTCGACTCAACCTGTTATGTGATTCTTATAATAATTGGGAAATGAAATTATATTGGGATTCTAAACCTAATTTTGTCATTTTCGTTTTGTGACTTGTGAGATGTGCACCTATTAAACTACATAAAAAAAAAAAAAAGTAGTTCTTGCCACTATGATGATATCTTTTTAATTTTTTTTGGTCTAGATTCTTCTTTTGTGACTTTATATTTATCTAATTATTATTTTTATTATAAGAAAATATTTATAGGTAAGAGGAATATCTCTATTCACATCATAAGTGTTGAAGACTCGACATTGAAAATAAATAAAAACGAAAAGTGCTATATAAATGGAGTAAATTAGACCTTAACACAAACTAATTGATTTGGTGTTAAGATCCAATCTATCTTATATATTGTTTTTTTTATGAGAACTCTAACAGTGACATCAAAAATCTAATCCAAGTAAGAGTAATATTATAAAACTAATTTCCTTATCATTGAGTCCATTCTCATACACATTTCATTACTATATGGACGGAACTAAAACTAAACATATGTTATGAATTAATTATATTATCAAATTTGTAACTAGTACTTTTGATCATCTTCTACGAAAGCATGAAGCATCTTGAAATATTATTCATATAAAACGAAGTTTAATTAATTTGAGATGAAACAAAATATGAAATGGAAAGCACCAAATACAAACAACATATGATTTAAGACAACTAACTAAAACATTAACAACAAAGCAATAACCAAATACATGCTACAACGACCTTGTTTCATTTAATTAAATTTTGTTGAATTGAATATGCACTAAACACAAATTCTGGTTTGGAAGTACATGAAAAAGGGAATCTCCACATATATGCAATTTTTCTCAATTACACTTCTTAGAGTATAAAACTGTATATGGACATGTTAATATCCAAATAAGTTTTTTGGAAAATGAATTAATAGAGTAAAAATACTCTATTCCATTGAATATACGTAAAAAATATATATATATATATATATAAATATAAATTTTCTAAGGAGATGAATATTCACAAAAGCCATCCCTAATTGAATGGACTTGGAATTCTGAATCTATAGCGAATAAATATGGGTATGTTTGCCATTTTGAATTCTTCAAAATCAGTAGCAGCTTAATTAATTGGATAGCAATCTCTTTAAGAATAATAATAAAAAAAACTATGATAAAATATTGATGAAATTTTTATGTGAGAAAGATTAATAATAAAATACAGTGATTTTAATTAGTCCAATCAAAACTTAATTACGCATCAATTATTTCTTACCTCCATTAATAAGTTGGATTTTTTGTAAAGATGGCAATTAAGTCTCATCTTATGTGTATAAAGAACTGACTGATTTTTTTATATTTGAGAAGCAAATTCCCAATAATTTGTGTCATTTATGAGTGAGTTGATTGATTTGTTGACAA
This sequence comes from Euphorbia tirucalli, assembly GCA_039660915.1. Classification (NCBI taxonomy): domain Eukaryota; kingdom Viridiplantae; phylum Streptophyta; class Magnoliopsida; order Malpighiales; family Euphorbiaceae; genus Euphorbia; species Euphorbia tirucalli. The sequence continues at coordinate 15,034,451 of CM077637.1, forward strand.
AGAAAGACCATATATTATAATTAATATATATACTAATTAATTTTCAGTGCAACTATACAAACCTGTATTATTTATTGTCTTTTGACAATTCTTTATCCGGACCACTTCTGATTAAAAGATACATACACAAAATGACGAATTTTATACGTATCAAGTAGGCTGCTACGCCACCACTTTTCTTTCTTTCTTTTTCGAATTTTCTGTTTTTGGTTGTTATTAGAACCAGACCGGATTGGCCGTTTAAACCGTAAACCTATTATGGATTTGATCGGTTCGATTAAATTTTTGGTTTTTTTTAAATAATAATGACGAATTATATTATATTACTAAATAATATTTTTAATACAAATTATACCATAATTTAGTAAATATATTATTAAATAATTATTTTTTAAAAATAAATATCTGGTTCAACTATCGGTTCGAACTGATAAAAATAATTTAACTATTGAACCAGTAATTTTTTCGGTTCGTTCTTCGGTCCGGTAATGATAATATTAATTGTTGTTACACACTTACATGTAATAATTATTCTTTGGTATGCATAAACTTTTAAATTGAGTGGTTTTTTGATTTGCAATGCAGCCCTTTGACTAAAAGTTAGCATTTTTAGTTTGTAACCTATATTTTTAATTTCTAATTTTTAAATTAAGGGTGCAGTATCTGGTTTTGCTGATATACTAAGTCGATAGCTACAGAATCTCTTTTAATTATTATTATGGTTGTATTTTTTTAAGTTTTTTTGGGGAGTAAATGAGTAATATCCGTGGTGAATGAGAAAATATTGGGAATAAAAGTCTAATTGAAGAGTCCAACCGACAACATATTGTCTTGTCTTAAAAAAAATGCTGTTGACTGTTTACTAATCGTTCATGCAAACACACAACACATAACATGCTTTTCAACCAATATCCAAAAATTGAAATATTAATTTAAAAATACTATTCTACTATAGCTGAATTAGTATATATATGCTTATGATAAAGATGTTATCCTTCATCAATCTCCCATCCTACAATTATATAAACTAAAAATGTAAAAATAAATAATAAAATTTACAACTGTATACAAAATTTATAGTAGTTTTGATACTTAAAAAAAATGTTAAATTTGATAATAAAAAAAATTTGTAGCAAAACAAATAATACAATCAAAAAGCTCAATTAGCTGCAATATCTAAAAGTTGTTAAAAAACTCATTTAACAGCAAAATTACATCTAATTTTAGCTGCAAATACATGTCACGACTTCATAGTAACAAACATATAAAAGAAAAAATTGCTACTACTTAGAGTTATGGCAACAACTTTTATGCATTTAATACCAAAATTTAGATTTCTTGTAGTGTGATTAGACTTTATAAAGTTTAATTCCTGTAATACAAAAACAATTAGTTTATATTATTTTAATCTAAACGACTTTTATAATCTTGTTTATTTCCAGTGTTATCTACCAAGTATAATAATAGTAATATTAATTTATCTATGTATCCAATAAGGACCGAGATTTTGGGATTTTTTTTTTCTTCAATTTAATTAGATAATAATAATAGTAATAAAAAAAATTAAAAGATATTTAAGCAGGAAAAGGTGTTTAAGGAATTGAAAGAATGAACAAAAAGAAAGAGTGTGCATCAGAATCCCACTTGGGTTGTGCAAAAGCAAACCACTCTCTATATTATAGGATCCGCTTTTTCCTATTTTTCTTTTCTTTTCTTCTTTTAAAAAAAGAAAATCTTATCTTTATGCTTTAATTTTTTTTGGTGTAAACTCACTTGGGAATGTGAATTTAGCTTTTTATGATAAATTTAAATCATGGAAAGGTAGACTTTTGTACGAATAATTAAAGAATCTTTTAACGTCAATTGATTGTATATTTTTCTCTGTTTTCTTAAACATTATTGTTCTATGAAATTGGATTTCCTCATGATATCATTGAGCTTTTCTTGTAGACAATGAATCATCATCCAAATACAATTAAAAATCATATAGCTTTTAAGCTTTTTTTGTTTTGAAAGAGACAACCAATAAAATAATTGCTCCACTTTTTATATCGCATTAACCTCCCATTCATTTTATTCCTAATTCAATTCAAAACTCTAAATAATTTGTGTTCAAAATTCTTAGGAATGTATTATGCACCAATAAGTTCGATACAAGTATAATGCATCCTAAATTCCTCCAACTTTTGTGGATTCTTCAGTCGGTCCTTTGATAATTTTTTTCAATATATCGAGTATATGATATTTTTTGTTTTAATAGTATTAGCCCACGTTTGACACCTTTTTTCTTGTGTGGACTATAATATCCGTTAACTGGCTCGTGATACAACTTTTGTGGACACATGACACTAAATCGGAGGTAAGATTTGCATATACCTATCCCTTGATTGCATAGAAAAAATGATTCAAATCTCTGCAGTGAACTCTTAAGTCTTATACTTTTCTTAAAAATTGTGTCATGTGCTGGTTAATAAATTTTTTAATCCATAAGAGACAACAATTTTAGTTTTGGGGCTATTATTATCAGAACAGAAAGATCATATACTTAATACGTTAAAAAATTGATTAAGTGACTAATTACAAAATTATAAAATTCAAGAAACATACAATTTGACAATAGACTATCTATATTACAACATTTAATGACAACTTGATATGATCCAAGGACTTTTATTGTATGAATAAAAGAATATATAAATTAAAATAAAAAATTACTGTTACAGAATAAATAAATTCTCTACGAGAACTTTTTTTTTTTAATAAATTGTAACTAAAATAATTTGTTTGAACACATATTTATATATTTAGTAATGAACTGTTACTTGTAGCAAAAGAACATTTTAGTTTCAACCCAAATCCTCGTCACACAATTACTGTATTATGTGTGACAATTTATTTTAGATTGTAACAAACTCAGATTTTGTAACCACTACAAATATATTGTCATGCATTTAATATATTTAGTTACAATTATTAATTGCAATAGAAAAATTTTTGTGTCAACAAAAAATTGTTGTCACAAAATTAATAAATTATTTGTTACAATTCCTTTTACATGTAGCAAAATCTTTATATTATAACAACTACAACTATACGGTCTCATATTAAATAATTTTAGTTGCAACCATTAATTGTAACAAAAATATTTTTGTTTCAAAATAAAATTTATTGCGACAAAACTAATAGATTATCTTTAACAAATATTTTATGTTATCACACAAATAATTTTCGTGATAGTCTAAAATTCATCGTAACATATTCTAAACTTTTAGTCACTACATCAATTGTAACAAAAAATATTAGCCACAAGTATAAACTGTTGTCACAAAAAAAATCAATCACATGTGATAATTTTATAAAATTTGTCACAAAGTTTATTTTTGTGACAATGACACAAGTTATTGTAACTAATAATATAGTTTTTGTTGTAACTATTTTTGTGACAATCAAATTATTGTCACAAACACAATGATTTCTTGTAGATTGTACTTTGATGCCTAAGTCAAATGAACTTAGATAATGAAGGAGATAGAAAGAAAGGATAATGATTAATATATACCTCAATAATGAGTAGTGCTCACCTTTTATACCCATTTTGGGTATACATCACTATTAGGTCTTTGGTACAGCTTCAATGTGATTGGGCAAACGTGGTAAGGTATTTATTAGTTGTGCTGGCCTATCTTAGCTTCAACTTGTTGTGCAAGGAGATCTAAGCCTTACACATAGACTCTAATGAAGGATTACTATCAAGGTGAGATCTTTATGCGACAAGTATCCATCCGGTACCTTTTGTGTACCGGATGGGGGCTACCTCTATTTGACGAGTAATAATCTATCTGGCTTGTTAACTGTGCTGGCAGGATAACTCTATACAAAACCACCACGCGGTCTTTTATCCTTTAAGAAGTGGGACATTGACTTTTCTTTAATCATGATCTGTTTGCTAATTCTCTATTCGGCCTCTGAAAGAGCCAAGTTATCCGGCTTTTAATCTTCTATCCGACCTTAGAAGTAATTTGGTCCTTGCTCCAAACTTGCCCCAAAGTCTCTGTTAGCATGGATATTTCATTATGTTATCAATTAATATGTTTGACTTTATGAGAGATGAGGTATATCACATTACTTGTGTACACGACTTTTAAGTGGACGATGTGAAGGCAGTGTCGGAACTCTAATTTAATAAATCAACTCAAATGGCATTATTTCATTTTGAATCATTACACTAATAATAAAAAAATTATGTATAGTGAGTACAGTGGTGTACGATTTCATACAATAATGGATATGGAATGGGCAGTTGACACAGTTACAAGTTGATATTGACGGCAACAAGTAGGGTATAGATTAAAATGTGGGAAATAAAATTAATATTTTTTGTAAGAGTGAAATTGTAAAAGTAAAATGAAGGGTGCAATATGAAGCAGGCAGCTCACATGGTTGTGCTTCATAGCATTAATTTCAAGGAAGTGGATGATTTAATTGGAGAGGGTCCAATTTTTCTGGGTAGCCTTCAACATATATATATATATATATAATTCAAATTTACTTTACCATTTCTATTTCACAAAATTTTAGTGTCAATGTTAAATTTGGACCACATAAATAATTGGAGATTGTGTATAATATTTAGAATGGATAAGAATCGGCCTCATCCACAAATTCTTCCATCGTTGGATCGCCCACTATTCATTCCATCGTCTATCTTCTATAATTTCTTTTTCCGGGAGTCTTTTCATTTAATTTTGATATATATATATATATATTCAACTGATTTTTTTTTTTTTTAATTCAATTCTGCTCCAAACACAAATTGTTATGTGAATGAACATATCTAAAATGTATATTTATTGAAAATGACTCAAACTTCCTCAAGTCAGTTGTTAATCCCTTTATGTCTGTGATACTAAGATATGTGAATTAGGGCTTTGAAAAATAATAATATTGCTTCTTTAACTTTAGGAGAAGATTAGCTTTGTATATTTACAGTTACAAATTAGACAACCTCTAATTACCAAATAGGTAGCAACAAATATAGTAAAAAAGATTAACAGTTTTCAATTAGAACAGTGAATTAAAACTCTTCTTTAAATCTATGAAACAGATTGTGGATGGTTGAATTTGATAAATTAAGCAAAAAGATAAAGAGGCATTTGCTTTTTCAGAAAATTGGGAGGATATGGTACACAAAACAAGGATGAGAAATATAGCCATGTCATTTCATATTTATTATTTTGCACCTTCTCTTTTCATTTTCTATTCAAATACATTTAAGTTGTTTATGAAATAAAATTCCTAACTAATCCTTACCAAAATTAAAAGTAAATTGTAAAGCTATTAAGGAGTTTTGTTATTAGTTTTAAACTTATTTAATAAAACCATGATGAGTATAGTATTCATCTTACTTGGAGAAGATCGATTCATTATACAAGTTAAATGGTATGTAGAAGATTATGTAAACTGGTAAACTATCTAACAACTTGATTAATTAACTACAATGCCAGCTGACAGTAACCGATGTATGTTCAACATTCTCACAGCCTTCTTCAAAAGAAGTTATCTGTGAAGTCATCTTGATTAACATAAGAAGCATATGTTATCAAACAATTTAAAATTTAATTTGGTGAGTTAAAATATTTGATTTAAAATTTTAAGTTGAACTTTGTCGATATAAATTTTAAAATTTTGTGATTTATTTTTTTATTTTTATCAAACAATTCCATCATTTAATAGTTTTATTATTTATAATATTTTCAACATTTAAAATTTAGTGTTTGATTGTTAGTATTTAATTTTCATTTTTATCAAACACGACTTTTGTAAGATGAAGTTGAGTTGAAAGGGCAGACAAAATTATCAAAGGGGTTTTAAGCAAATTTCAAGTAAAATTGTGACGTTTTAATAACACCTCAACAAAATGCAATTATACAGTATATACATAAATATAATATGGTCACAGGAGAATGGCATTTTTAATTTTTATTTATGTATTTTCTTTTCATTTGATATTTTAAATTTATATTTCTAGAAAAGTCGTTTATCTTTATCATAAAAATTTTGCTGTTTATTAATATTATCAATAATTATTTAAAAATTTAAGGACTGATATAATCAAGAAATAAATTTGATAAATATTATTAGGAGAAATTATGATATAGTAAAGAAATTAATTTGGAAGATACAAGAATAACATATTGCTTTATTTTAAAATGAGATAAGATAAGAAGCAAACATAAATAGGAGATGCGTTGTTGTTACGGCCTTTAGTACGGATTGTACCTGTGTTAGGAGATAGGGACAGACTTCATGTGCTCTTCTGTTTTTTTTTTTTTCCTCTTTGTGTTGATTTTTTATTTTCTTAATTGATGAATTATGAATAGCATCGTTAATTTAGCAAACATTATATCATCTACTATAAATGCATACCCAATTATAACTTGGACCACATGAAATTATATGTCCCACATTCACATTCACATTCACATGCACATGCAATCATTGAACCCCATTCTTCTAAACTAAATTTTTTCTTGTCATTAGAGTGTTGGTTGATTCGATTAGAATATGTTATGATAGTTTCAACAAGACATTTTGAATTTGAGTCCTTATGAAGCAACAAAACACTTCAAGAGGGATTTAACATATATAAATGCACTTGGATATATTAAAATCCGACCGGAGAATAACTCGGAAGATTATTAATTCGCGGTTCAATTGATGGTTCAATTTAATATTTGTTTTTTAAAAAATATTACTTCGTAATAGATTATAATAAATTATAATTCAATCGACAGTTCAACTGGTTGGTTTACCAATTTAAATTGAACTATTTTGGCTGTTTTTCTAGAAGTCAGAATTTTTTATCAAATTAATTAGATTCATGACCAATTCATGATTGAAATGTCCAAACCAACTGTTTCGGTTCAATTTTGATAACATTAATAATATCTTGAACCATAATTAATTTTAATGTTATTGGGTCAAAAGTGCTTGTCACGGTGATCCATATACATTCATGATTACCTTGGAACAAAATAAAATGTTAGGAGTTGATAATTATTGTTGTGTTTGATTTCTTTAAAGGACCGATTTGTCCATAACATACGGATACACTCATTCACCATTTATGCAATGAATCATACGAATGATACAATCATGTATTACCACCTTTCTGCTCTACTCTATGTTTTGGAAATTTATGGCAAATCGCATTTTTAACTTTTGAATTTTTATGGATTTCGAAATTCGCCTTCTAAACAATTCTTTCAATATATTTGATACATGATCTTTTATTTTGATAGTGTATGCTCCAAATTTGTCACATTATTTTTGCGTGCATTGTAGGATCCGTTAGCTGGGATATGGCACAATTTTTACAGACATCTAAGACTATATTAGAGGTTGATTCACATCTGTAGTTATTGTACAACTACATACAAAGTATGATTTAGATTCATCTAATGAACTATAAAATTTTATATTTTTTTAAAAAAATTGTGTAGCGTGCTAGTTAATTTATATTGTAGTGCATGAGAGACAAAAATATCAAGTTTGGCCAATACTATCAAAATAGAAAAATCATTCATGTACTTAATGCGTTAAAAAAATTGATCAAGAGACCAATTATAAAATTCATAAAAGTTTAAGGGCTCAAAATGTGTTTTGCCGAAATTTAACGTGGTGAACTTTTTATAAAATTTTATTTGGGTCCAAAGTATAATATTTCATGCGGGTTTTAAATAAATAAATTAAATAATAACAGGATTTACCTTTCTAATGACATGTATATTAATTTTTTTTTTTTTTTTTAAAAAGGAAAAAAATTCTCTCTTTCATTATTTTGATATTACTATGATATTTATGTTTTGTGCTTATCATCACATTATTAACTATTTTACTTTGCATATCAGTTAAATAAAAGTAAGTAGGTTGTAGCATATGTAAATAAAGTTAGCTACATTTATTACAAGGAAAAGGAAAAAGACAAGAGTCAGCCACCCATGTGAAGCAGAAATATATGCTACTTTCAGCCACGTGAAGTTGCATAGGAAGAAGAGGAAGAACTAAAACAAAATAATTTATTTTATTTGTTCACTGATTAGCTTATTAAAGTTAAGATTTTTGAAAATGAAAAAGACTTATAATTAATTAGCTATATAAATTGTATTTGTGTTAATTTACGTTACCTATATTCTTCCCTTATAAAGTTAAAAATGATGATCTCCAGTAACATTTTTCTCTACAACAGAAGAAATATAAATTCACCAATACCATACTTTGACTCGTGCCCTCCATAATTTAATTGAAGAAATACAAAAACCATATGTTCATGCATAATACAACAAATAATAAAATTACTAATTCATCAAATTAAATTTACTTGAAAATTCCATATATGCGAATATATTTATTATTTATTTATTTATATGTTGATAGATATCTAAGATATGGAAGTTGAAAAAGATATGGGATATCGAATTACCTGTGACCTAATTACACACCTCGTACCTCCACTTTATATAAAGTTGCACTTAGTTGATGTACTTAGTGACATTTACATATAATTATAAGATTAATGTAATAGCCTCTTCCAACTTGTCCATGGATGAATTGATATTTTAATTTATTTTTAGTTAATTATAATTAATATATGTCCTACAACAACAAGGATGGTGACTAGTAGCTAATATATTGATTAAAGGATTAATATATTTATTGCCTCCTTAACTTGGCTCTAAAAGCCTATTGGTCTCCTAAATTTGAAGTTGTCTATTTAACTCTTTAAAGTTGTCAAAACCTACCCATGTAAGTTACAACTCTCTGAATCCGACTAAACCATACAACTTAAGGAGAGTATGATATACGTATTACTACGTGGTAAATTCATACAAAACATTACACAGCTTGTAATAACTCAACACGTGGGGCCTAGTACAAAAATTTCATGAAAGTCCCTTAATCACTTTGCTCAAAATCCATCATACTTTTTATTCTTTCAAATATACAATCTTCCTCTTTCTCTTTGTCTTTCTTTCTCCAATTGTTGTTGTTTTTTTTTTTTTTTTTTAATCTAAAGAATTGACAAGGTGCTTAATGTGAAAATCTCCAAAAGAAAAAATAGGCCAAACCCAAACTCAGCAACACAAACACGCAAACATTTTCATCAAGCAGACATTTATGGAGCAAATTAACAGCTAAGTCAAGAATAGAAGTGTTAAGAGGGAGAGATGGATCAGAGATGATAGTATCGACAACGCCAGCATTGCAGATGAAGAAGAAAGTGCGGTTGCGGAGGGGTCATAGTTGATGCAAAGAGAAGTTGAGTTCTTCGCTAAAATCCCAACTCAAAACAACCAAAAACAAGTAAAGTTGAGTTCCTGTTTTTATTAAATCCCAAAAAATCCAATCACTGTAAGATCAAGCTTAAATTTTAAAAAAAAAACCTAGAAGGGAAATGAAAAGGAAAAGAAATGAAACCTTTGGATTGTAAAAAACAAAGTTGAACCAAAAAGAAGTGTTTTATAATGAGATTTAATTTGCAAAATCTTAAAGTCTTTTTGCTTAATTTATGAGAAGAAGAGATGGAAGAGTGTCAAAGATAATAATAAAAGCTCTTATTGGATCTTATCTACCAGCTTAAGCTTCTAGGTCAATTGGTTCCATGACATGGTATCAGAGCTGCTTAGACCTAGAGGTGGAGGGTTCGAATCTTATTTGTTGATTAAAATTGCACACATGGCAGGGTCGCGTGTGGGGGAGTGTCAGAGATAATAATAAAAGCTATTATTGGATCTTACTTATCAGGTTAAGCTTTTAGGTCAATTGGTTTCAGGACAAAGAGGGTATGTAGTGGAGAGCATGGTGGCCTGGAGAGAGGTGAGAGAGTTTAGATTTCTCATCTTTTTATTTCAATCATTTGATCAAATAAAAATTCAAATGCCTTATAATACTTCATGCCCTTTAACTTTTTCATAATTCACGCATTTTAACTTTTTTATAGTTCATGCTGCTTATCACGTAAGATTCATGGGGTATGTGGGTTGGTTTTGCCAACTTTAGAGGGCTAAATGGATAACTTCGAAATTGGGAGGCTGGTACATTTGGTGCCAACAAAGTTAAGGGGACAACGGATAAATTAGACCTCAAACTATATGTATATTTTTGAGTAAAAAAATTTAATATCTCCAAATATGGACCTAATTAATCCAAATTCATTGATTAAGAACATAAATTGGTCCTACTAAGTTATATGGAGCAAATGCATATAAAAAAATATACTTCTAAACGAAAGGGTACATTTTGTGGTTTTATTATTATAAGTGTTAACAAGATATTTGGTCCAATAATAACACTTCATCACCCTAAAAAACACTTTATCATTCAACTACAATGAGTCAATGACTTAAAAAAAATAAGAAGTTAAAAAAATAAAAATAAAACAACTCCAATTTTGATGTACACTCTATAAGAAAAGAAAAATTAAAAATGTGTGACATAAAATTAAACATTGATAATTATATGACGAAAAAGAATATTGTATTTATATGGTAACTAGACTCTAATGTTTCTACCAAAAAAGAAAAAAAAAATGCGACTCTAGTTTCAAGTCAAATCAATACATTATATTGAGTTTAATTTAAATAAGATTAGCACCTTTTATGGGAATATGTTTCCCTACCCTACAAAAAAAAAAAGTCCTAGCATCATATTTAAAATTGATGGAATTTCATACACATAGAAAAAGCTCTCTCTTCCTACTATCAAACCATTCTTCCTTTTTCATAGTTTTTTGGACTATCGCACAATATTATTATTATCCTATGTGAAAGTAAGCTGGAAATTAAGCTGGAAATCATTGATGGTTTGAAGTAATAACTGATTATGATATGTGGCTGTGATTTGTTGGACAAATTGTCGGGATAATTAGTTGGAAAACTTGTTAGTTTGTTAGGTTTAGTTCACTCTCTTATTTTAGTACTCTCTTTTTTTTTTGTACTCTCACCTAGTAGGATAAAAGCTAATGTAGATTGTATTAATTTGTTAAGTGTTGAATAATAAAATTCCAGATCAAATTGACTGGTTTTTCACATGGTATCAGAGCATTAGGGTTATCAAAGATAAAAAATAATGGTTAGAAATTACAGGAGAGAAGTTCCTCAAGGAGTTCTTTTTCCTGAAGAAGAAATGGAGAATCACATTCATGAACCGGCTCTTGAAGAACAGCAGAATCGCAACACAAAAAATCCAGGGTTAATCATTACAACAATCCAGAATGGTTGCAATTACATGTCTTGGAGCAGAGCTATGATTCGGGCTTTAACTGTGAAGGAAAAAGTTGATTATGTTCTGATTGACATGGAGATTCCTGAAAACATACGCCAGCTTATTCTAAGTGGAGTAGAAACGATTGTCTCGTTACAACATGGGTGTTGAATTCAATGGAGAAAGAAATAACAGAAGGTTTTCAGTATGTGTCCACAGCAAGAGAGCTTTAGAAAGATCTGGCTCACAGATTTGGGGAAAGTAATAGACCTCAAATTTTCAAATTGAAGAAAGAAATCAGCAATACAACTCAAGGTACATTGCCTATACTGTTGTATTTCAATAAATTGAAGAAATTGTAGGATGAATTGAATTTCTTGAGGCCAATGCCTAGTTGTCAATGTGGAGCAATGAGAAATTGTGTTTGTAATGCTTATCAAAGAATTGTAGATATTACAGAAGAGGATCGTCTAATTCAGTTTCTAATGGGCTTAAATGATCATTATGACCATGTTAAGAACCAAATTTCTCTGATGGATCCATTACCCAGCCTAAATAAAGCATATTCCATGCTTATGCAAGTCGAAAAACGAAATGAGATATCAGTAGATCATGATTTTAAGATAGCAAATTATTCCAGAATGGAAACAGCAATTGGTGGCGGGAAAAATTTTACGCGGAATGAAGAAAGCAAGGAGATTCAATACTGTCCATTATGTGATAGAAATGGTCATACAAAGGCCACTTTTTTTAAAGTCATAGGGTATCTTAATTGGTGGCAGAAATCTAAAGGAGATTTTAGTCAAAGAACTAATGTTGGCCGTAATAATGGATCTGGTATGTACAGAGGAAGGAGGAAGGGAAGATTTCAGAATTCCTGCACAAATGCAATCGAAATAGAAGAGCGATCTGAAATTGTTGATGAAGAAACAACAGAAAATGAGACAAATGAGGAAGATATGAAACATCTGGTGAAAGAAGTCTACAGAATGTTGAAAGGAAAAAACAAGGCAGATTCACCTATCAGTATAGATTTCTCAGCTTTTGCGGGCTATTCAGGTGAGCACTCTCAATTTTCTTCTGATAATGAGTATTAGATAGTAGATACAGGGGCTACAACACATATGACATATAAAAAGGGATGGTTTAATAATTATAATAAGATAAAAGGGTTTCAAACAGTTCAATTACTAACTGGTATTTCTCAATCGGTTCAGTTTATCGGCGATATCAGTATTTCCACAACTTTCACATTAAAAGATGTTTTGTATATACCCAGCTTTAAATAAAGCTTGTTGTCAGTGGGCTAATTATTGTAGCAAGAGTAGATAGAAGTGGTTTTTCACAAAGAATATTATTTTATGTAAGACCTCAATACTCGTAAGGTGATAGCAGTTGCTTGGAAAGTTGCAGGCCTGTATTTGCTGGATAAGTACTCTTTTGATATAGATGTTGTTAATAAAATAGAGAAGTGTTTTGTGGTAGCTCACATGAACAATACTCAGCCAAATATGTGTCATTGTAGATTGGGACATGCATCATTAGATGTATTAAGTCATATAGAAGGAATATCATATTTTTGTTGTAGTTATACGGATCGCAACATATGTCCTGTAGCTAAACATCATCGATTTCAATTCCATACAAAGTTCCATTTCAACTTCAAGTGCATTTGATTTGTTACATTTGGATTTATGGGGTCCATATAGAGTTTCAACAATTACTGGTGCTCGATTTTTCTTAACCATTTTGATGATTTTTCAAGAGCTACATGGGTTATTATGTTGCAGTCTAAATCACAGGTGTTTTCGCTGTACAAACCTTTCATTCAATTTCAAATTAAAGTGAAGCAGATTCGAATTGACAATGGAACAGAATTTGTGAATTCTAATTCTAGAATATTTTCTCAACAGAGGGGTATTATTCATCAGAGGACATGTTCCTATACACTTCAGCAGAATGGTGTTGTGGAACGTAAACACAGACATTTGTTGGATGTGGCACGAGCATTGATGTTCAATCTGCCTTGCCTATGCAGTTTTGGGGAGAAGCCATTCAAATGGCAGTTTCTATAATAAATGTGTTGCCTTCTAGGATTCTACATTGCGAGACACCATATTATAGATTGTATGGGAAAAAGCTTGATTATCGTTCTTTTGTCATTTCTGGGTGTAAATGTCATTATACAGACATTCATCCACAAAAGGACAAATTTGCACCAAGAGCACATGTTGGGGTGTTTTTACGTTTCCCAATTGGTCAGAAGGGCAATAAGGTATGGGATATAAGTTTGCAGAAACTTGTAGTTGTCTGGGATGTAGTATTTCAATAAACTTGTTTTCCTTATGCACAGAATCAGCCAATATCTTCATTACAGCCGCAACATCTTACAATATAGCTGTAGCAACCTATTGTAAGCGTCGGAATTTTCTAGACTTTAAAAAAAAAATTGCCACGATTGTAATTACAGTCGTGGGGCTGTTTTACAATCATATGACTATATTAGCGGAGCAGGTATAGCAGCCCATACCTTGTAACATAAAAAATGGGATTGATTTTCAGAGCAATTAATGCTCGGATTTTACAGCAAGAAATGAGAAATAAGAAAAAGGAAGAGAGAAGAAAGAGGGACTTTTGGGTTCTGAAGATTTGGCAAATTTAGAGAAAGGAATTGATAGAGAAAAGAGAGAAAAAGGAGAGAAAAAGCAAACCAATACAACTCAATCTTTTTCTCCTCTTTTTCTTTTGATTATTAAGTGTTAAAGTTAAAACTTGATAAAAATTATAGGTTAATAACTTGACACTTAAAACTCAATCAATTTCAGACCTTAAACCTATCAGAATCCGTGTATGGTGGATCAGCGGCACAAAGGTAAACATACTTCAAACCTTCATTTTTTTGTTTCTTCTGGGTGATTTGGTGTATTTTTGTGCATAAAAACTCAATGTTTGGACTTGCTGTTTCTGGAAATCAAGAACAGCCGTACGACTGTTCTTATGGTGAAGAATAGTCGTATGAGTGTTCTTGATTTCCCCCTCCATTTTCCTTTCATTTAAATAAATTTTGGTGATTTTCTGCAATTGGACTTCCAGAGGCAGAATTTCCATTTTAATCCAGAAAAATTCTCAAAAATCATAAAAATTCAGAAAAATTAGAAAATCATCAAAAATGAACTTTGTTGTGTGCATTCATAACCCTAGATTTAATTTTCAGTATAATTGCATTTAGAACAACGCAACGACGGAGACCCCGAATCTCCCGAAAACCGACCCACCTCACATGTTAAATTAAAAGTAAAATGATTTTCTCACAAAACAAAAATACAGTGACGTTGCAAAACTGTTTTCCAGGTCTAACCGGGCCGGCTAGCCGAGCCGATATGGTTATCCCCCTAAATGCATGTTCCTAATTTCCAATTTCCCATTCTGTCCTATTTGAGTCCTATTTGTGGTGTGCTATAAACTGTGATAACCGTCTGTTTTGCAGCTTTTAATTTCTTTTATTTTTATTTTGATGTAATTAATAGATTAGTCGGTGTATTTTAGGCGGTTGTAAATTTTTAGATTCTCGTGTATTTTAGGCGTTTGTAAAGTGAGGTTGAGAGCTTTTATTTTTATTCAATTGGGTTGTAATAATTTAATTATTTATTGTTTTACTTTATTTTTTCTGTGTGTACATTGCATGTTTTTATTTAATAAAATTGACGTTAGAATTATAAAATACCATCAAAGAACATTGGCCAATTTTATTTTGATTAGACACGAAATAGGGGACTTGTCCAGACCTAGATCTCTGGATAGTGTAGCGGCCTTTCGTCCAGTTCAGCTACACTAAAATTTTCCGGTTGAGCTGAGCCTAGGGGTGCACAAAAAAAACCGAAAAACCGTGAAACCGAACCGAAACCGAACAGAAAATATGGTTAACCGAAACCGATGGACTAGTGTACGGTTTTTGTTTTTAAAAATTTTCGGTTTCGGTTTCTGTTTCGGTTTCGGAAGTCCATGTGGACTCGGTTAACCGACCGTTGAAATTTTTTTTTTTTTTTTTTATATAATTGGATATATAGGTTATATGAATTAATGGTGAAACATTGGGGTGTTTAATGTAATTTTATGTCTATAGTTTCCAATATGTTTAATGTAATTTTTGTCCTTAATTTAATTTTTATTTTCCAATATATATATATATTAATGGATTTTCCATTATTAAACATTAATATATATATATATATATATATATATATATATATATATCATAAATTGGTTCACACTTCGTTAGCTCTAAAACTCTGTTTCCAAAAATATATAATTTACTATTATATTTGTCAGTAAAATTTAATTTAAATTTTATATATGTAACTTGTGGGTCTTATTGTCATATTATTTTTTTGACAGGAAAATTTGGTTTTGTAAAATTTTTTACGGTTAAATCTAATAGTTTGTAGTGTTTGTATATCAATTGCTAATAAAAATTAAATTGTTACAAGACATTATATTTGATTTTTATTTCGATAGCTTTGAAGAGAAAGATATTAATATTAATATTGTAACAGTCATTTTCCATTTCTTCTCTAGTTTTTCATTTCTTTCATTTTCATTTCTTCTCTCCTTGAAAATTTTTGGTTTCATCTTTGTTTGATTAATTCGGATTTTTGTTGAGAATGGAAAATCCATTAAAGAATGTTACATTAAACATTAATATATACATATAATGGAAAATCCATTATTGGTAACAATTAATTCACCGACAAACATAATTAGTTCACTTCTAGTTGTAATGTCATTTTTAATCAATTATTAAGACTATGGTTTATAATTTCATATTTGTCTTTGATATTTGAGATTTATGATTTAAAATTTTGAGGTTTAAAATATAATGTTTATTTCGGAAATGGTTAACCGTAAAAAAATGGTTAACCGACCGAAATTAATGGTTAACCGAATAATGGTTAACCGTATTTAATGGACAATGTACGGTTAGTAAATTAGAAAAACCGTTCAAGCGGTTAACCGTTAGCAAAAGTCCACATGGACCGGTTAACCGACCGTGTGCACCCCTAGCTGAGCCGGGTGGCGACTCCTATACTATTTATCGAGACTTAGGTCACGGTTCTTTTATGAAATAATTTAATTTTCTAAAAATGAATTTTCATCATAAAAACCCCACGCGAGGGAGGGTTGCCCGATCTTGAGGCTCTCTTCCGAGAGAGTCCCCGTACGCTTTTAAAAACGTTGTCCGCTCGCACCTGTATTAGAGCCGCGAAAGGTTTATTACAGCCGCATCAGCATAATTTCCATTCCAATCTAGTCAGTCCATTATTTCTGAATCACAGAGTGATGTGTCCATTCCTGTAGTTTCTACAAGGTCCCACAAGCAGGTTGTTCCACCCATATGGATGAAGGACTATGTTAATCAAGTTATCCAATTTCCTCTTGTTTCTTTATCCAATGAAGATCAGCAGCAACACAAAGCCTTTATTGCTAATCTTTTGCAGACTAAAGAGCCCAGGAATTATCAGGAAGCCGAAACCCAAGATTGCTGGGTCGAAGCCATGAATGCAGAACTTAATGCCCTAGAATTTAATCACACTTGGGACATAGTTCCCTTGCCTCCTAATAAAAAGCCTTTAGCTGCAAAATGGGTATATAGGATAAAATACAAACAAAATGGCGAGATTGATCGATACAAGGCTAGATTAGTAGCAAAAGGGTACAATCAAGTCTTTGGTATTGATTATTCTAAAAGTTTTAGTCTAGTGGCCCGGTCAATCACAGTGAAATTGTTTCTAGCTATTAGAGAAGCCCATGATTGGCCTATACATCAGGTGGATTTCAACAACGCTTACTTACATGGACACTTAGAAGAAGATATTTATCTTCAACCTCCACAAGCTGGTCCGGGTCAAGTGTGTAAGTTAGTTAAGTAATTATATGGACTTAAACAAGCTGGGCGACAATGGCATAAGGAAGTTTTCTCAAAACTTTTGAGTTATGGGTTTCAACGGTTTTCTTTTGATCATTGTCAGTTTCTTATTAACATAAGAGATGTTTTTCTTGCCTTGCTCATTTATGTGGATGACATTCTTATTATGGGATCAAAGGAAGCTGAGATTGCAAAGGTAAAACAATTCTTACATGATCAATTTACTATCAAAGACTTAGGTCTAGCCAAGTTTTTCTTAGGAATTGAACTTACTCGGACTGCAGAAGGGATTTTTCTATCTTAGCAGAAATATATAGCAGATATTATCAAAGATGCAGGATTATCAGAAGCTAAAATTATAGCTAATCCTATTTTAAGTGGAGTGGTGTTTACTGAACCAGGGGAATTTCTGCCTGACCTAGCCCAGTATCACCGATTAGTGGGTGTTTGCCATATTTAGGATTCACTTGTCCTGATATATGCTTCATTACTTAACAACTGAGCCAGTATATGCAAGATCCATGTCATCATCATTTATCTGCAGCACTACATGTTCTTAAATACTTGAAGGGTACACAGACTTGTGGATTGTTTTATCCACGGAAATCTGTTGTGGAACATATCACTACATACTGTGATGCGGATTGGGGCACATGTAAAGCTACAAGAAAGTCTGTTACAGGGTATGGCATATTTTCTTGCTCATTCACTCGTGTCTTGGAAAACAAAAAAGCAAGCTGTTGTAAGTCGTTCTAGCGCAGAGGCAGAGTATCGAAGTCTTGCATCGACTTGTTGTGAATTGCGTTGGATGGCCTTTATTTTGCAAGACTTCCAAGTAAATGTCCAACTCCCAATTACTATTTATTGCGATAGCAAATCTGCTATTGCTATAGCTCATAATCCGATCTCTCATGATCATTTCAAGCATGTTGGCATTGATGTGCATTTTATCCGTGATTATATAGCTGAAGGCTTTATTCAAGTTCCTCACATTTCTTCCAAGTTGCAATTGGCTAATTTGTTCACAAAGCCATTCACACTAGATCATATGATGCCAGCTTTACTCAAGATGGGATTGGTTACTTATTTTTCCCAATCTCCATATTGAGAGGGGGCTGTGAAAGTAAGCTGGAAATTAAGTTGGAAATCATTGATGGATTGAAGAAATAACTGATTATGATATGTGGCTATGATTTGTTGGACAGATCGGCGGGAGAATTAGCGGGAAAACTAGTTAGTTTTTTTAGGTTTAGTTCACTCTTTTATTTTAGTATTCTCTTTTATTTTTGTACTCTCACCTTGTACTTGTAGTATAAAAGCTAATGTAAATTGCATCAATTTGTCAAGTGTTGAATAATAAAATTCAAGATAAAATTGACTGGTTTTTCACATCCTACACTAATGGATAATAATAGAACCCGTAACATAAATAAGCTTTTTCACTGTATATTAGATTGAACATTTGAACTGTGGGAATATAATTATTTATTCCGCATAATATAAAAGATACGATATTCATTTTAATTCGATTAAGATCATATATATCTCTTTTTATCAGTTATGAGAAATTGAGAATCATTAATTTAATTACTAACACACGAAACATAATTAAACGTCTATAAAAATTAAAAAATATTACTAATAAAATGTCAGTTTCAGGTTTGTTGACCAATTAATTAGTATTTGATTAATTAAATACTAATTAAGTGAAAGGGGTTCATTCTCATGACGTGTCAAAATAACAAACGTACGGTACATGCCAATAATATACGGACAACCCAATTTTATCACCAAACCAAACAAACGTGAACATCACATACTTTTTTTTTTTTTTATATATTTTAAGTCCCTTTACTTAAATAGATTATTACTCCACCTAAATACAAATTAATTTCCGTTTGTGGTAATTCGTATTTTCTTTTTCATTTCACAAAACACATAAGACAAATATTTTAAATGAATATTAAGTTCTCTTAAGAATTTAAGGTTTTTTTTTTCTTCTAATTGCATTTTTAGAATTAAATGAATCATGCATATATCCTCCATTTGTAAGTTAGAAGCTTTTTTTGAGTTTTTAATTAATCCTTCAATGAAGATATATACAAGTAAATATAAACATTTTCACATGTACAAACATAAAAAAAAAAAAATTATACTATTATATATATTTAAATGAAGGATTAGAGACATGGTTGTTTGCTAATTAATTGTTGCCTAAAATTTTAAACGAATTTAAAATTAATTATAATGTTGATGCTAATTGTGAGTTTAAAACTGAAAATTTAACAAAGAAAAAAAAAATTGGTGGGAAAAATTAATTAGGATAAGAACATATCAAATTAAGGAATAAAACAGAATGGATAAGTGGTTGCATGTGAGTAAAATTAAATGAAAACAAAAGGCGTTAGGTGAGACATATGCTTAACACCTAATTTAATACTATAGTAAATCGTTTTGGGTTAACTAATGTTTAATGATGTTCTACTCTCGCGACAATTGTTCAGAGGTTTTCAATTAAAAAAACAAAAAATTCATAATAAAATGTTTAAATATTTTATTTGCACATTTAAAAAATCAATGACTAAAAAAATCAGTAACATATACAAGCTGAAATTCAAAGCTTGACTGCTACACGAAACTAAGATAAAACAGAAATGATATTTCCAACCAAAAAAATAGAAAAAATAGAAAAAATAGAAAATAAATAAATAAAATATCGAAAAAGACAAAAAGTTAGACGGAAATAAGGCAGAAATTCAGGATGACTCTAACGATTTTTTAGAAATTGAGGTTTATTTATTTATTTATTTTTATATATTGAAGGTCTTTTTATTTTACTGCTAAAATAAAATTCTAAAGAGAAAAGAAAAAAAAAAAAAAAAAGAAACTACTAAAATAAGAAAATAAGTACTTTGGTTGTACGGAGCAAAAGTATGATCAATAGTTTTTATTCTATTTTCAAACTATAATCCTCAATTTATTATAAAAAAAAAAAATAAAAAGTAATTCAAATATATATTTTGATAATTTATTACATATGATTATAAAAAGTTATAGATCAAAATTCACTTGGCAATGCATACCAAAATTGTTAAATTCTTACCAAGTAAAAACAAATTTAACTGTAAATCCGTAACTAAACTTGAAATACTCTTATAATATGTGTCCAAATGAAGAAGCTCAGTTGTTTTGTTTTTAACAACTGAAAAATTGAAATTATTAAAATTTAATAATATTGTGGACCTCGTAATTGTATAAAATCTATGTGTAGTATCTGTATCTGTTTGGAATAGTCGTTTTTTGCTTTACATCTTAATTTGACAAAGACGACAAGCCCTGCAAACACAATAAAGCGTCCTGCAACTAAATTAAAAGTCGAAGGGTATTAATGCAAATTCCAACTTTTTTGCCCTTTCAACTTTCCAGCGCGAAACGGACACAAATTCTTTATACTTAGACTTCACTCTACACTTTTTTACATGTGATACTAGTTAATATGTAACTACGTTTTAACGCCTTTGAGTTTTATTTTAATAAATTTTTAGTTTCATTTTCCTTTTTTTTTTTTTTTAGTTAATTTCTATTTTAATGAAGCTATTTCTTTTATAAAAATAAAAAAATATCACTATTATTTATTCTTTTTAATATATTTTATCATTTTTTATTAGTTTAATATAATATCTGTAAACAAACAAATAATAAATGTTATTATGAATTTTGATAATTTTTTTTAAAATAATATCTTTTTTTTTAATTTTATATAATTTTACTTATAATTTTAAATTTTTTAAAATATTTTTTTTAGATATTTTAATAAAATAAACTCGATGTTAATAGAGTTTAGTTTTTATATCAAATTTAATAAATAAATTAGTCACTATTAGAATTGTACGAGAAAAAGATATAGAATAAAAAAGATAATATGTTTTGTCATTGTAAAATAATGTAATTATACCAGTCCATGTTAACCGTTCCAATAAAACACTGATATGTAAGCGGTATGAACATTAAAAAAATAAAAAATAATTATATATGAGTTTTATTTTGGAAATATTTACATGGACTAGATTTATTTATTAGTCTAATTTAAATATTAGCTCTGCTAAAAAAAAACTATATATGAATAAATTAGTATAATAGGAAAACTGCAGGATAAATTATTAGTTATCCTTGACATTAAATAGATAGTAAAGGTCGTGCCCTTCCGTTAACACAAGTCGCAGCAATTTCCTACCTGCGATTAGTGAAACGTGTTCTAAGCATAGAGCGAGTACAGTATTTTCCCTACTCGTGAGGAGGCAGAGAAAAAATCTATCAATAGACAAAAAAACTTTTATGGAATGTAAAATAAAAAGTGATTATTTGGGGATAAAAACGTTAAAAATAAGTGAAAAGAAAGGGTGTGGCATTGGAGTGCATGTGCATATTATTGATAGCTTTGTTTGGTGTCTGCATCTACAAAATAATAATTTTTAATATATAAAAAAAAAAGAAGCCCTTCAAAAGTGTTGAAATTCAGAAAAAAGCGTGGTGGTACAACTGTGAGATGCATAATTTAAAAGTACAAGATAAAGTTGGGCCAATTTTAGAAATAAGAGTTTTAGTGTGGGAATTTTGGTTAATAATTTGTTTAAGAGAAAATACAAAG
Source organism: Euphorbia tirucalli (assembly GCA_039660915.1). Classification (NCBI taxonomy): domain Eukaryota; kingdom Viridiplantae; phylum Streptophyta; class Magnoliopsida; order Malpighiales; family Euphorbiaceae; genus Euphorbia; species Euphorbia tirucalli. The sequence continues at coordinate 15,056,284 of CM077637.1, forward strand.
AAATTTTTATGGGCTGTTACTTGCACACTCTTTGCTCCTACTTCCAGCGGTTGGTTTTCCCTTATTGTTCTTTTTAACTCCTTTTGCAGATTTGGTGTTGGTGGGTTATCTTCATTTTGGCCTTTTCAACTCTGCTTCACCCTCAAATTCTCTTGTTTTTCTTTTCATTTTTTGGATTTTCCTGCTCTCTTTCATGGCGGTTTGAGCTGTGAAGTTTTATTTTTTTTGCATCTTTGTTTGAGAGACTTGAGCGAGCAAGAAGAAGATGGAAGACAAAGGTGAAGTTTTGGAGGCTGTGTTGAAGGAAACTGTGGATTTGGTAATAGATCTGAAAACACTTCGAAGCCATTGATGGTCCTGTTGTTATTTCTGCTGCTATATTTTATTTTGGGTTAAAATTAATAAGGTTTGTTTTTGGTGCAGGAAAATATACCTATTGAAGAAGTGTTTGAAAATCTCAGATGTAGCAGAGAAGGTCTTACAACTCAGGCTGCTGAGGAAAGGTTGGCCATTTTTGGTCACAACAAGCTTGAGGAGAAGAAGGTAGTCCTTTTCATCTTTGCAGTCCCTTTCTTATTGCTATGTAGCAATTCAAGGCTCATGAATTTTTTTTTTAAACTCGAAAGTTTTTCTCTATGGATGCGTTTCAGGACAGCAAATTCTTGAAATTTTTGGGGTTTATGTGGAATCCTCTGTCATGGGTGATGGAGGCTGCTGCTGTTATGGCTATTGCTCTTGCAAATGGAGGAGTAACTACTAGCATTTTAAGACTCACAGTTATTTAGCAGATAATTATTGAGACTTTGTTGAGTTTCTTTTGTTATTTTCCTAACAGGGCAAGCCTCCAGATTGGCAAGATTTTGTGGGTATCATCACTCTGCTTCTCATAAACTCAACTATTAGTTTCATTGAGGAGAATAATGCGGGTAACGCTGCAGCAGCTCTCATGGCTCGCTTAGCTCCAAAAGCTAAGGTATCTATCAGATTCAAGGAATTTGCTTCTTTAAATGTGTAATGACTTATGTTTGAATTTGTGAAAGTGTTAAGAAAAGTCCGCACAATGAGAACCAAACACCAAACGTTGGAGACATGCCGAGTGACAGTTTGCATTTTTATAGATTAAGGTGATAATATTCCTAAGCTTTGGAATTTGCCTCATCTCTTGCTTTCTTTTAGGTTCTTCGGGACGGAAGGTGGGGCGAGAATGATGCCGCTGTTTTAGTACCTGGTGACATTATAAGTATCAAACTTGGAGATATTGTTCCAGCTGATGCTCGTTTACTTGAAGGAGACCCGCTTAAAATTGATCAGGTGAGGTGCTATAGTATGGTTTTTCGTTTTTTTTTTTGGGGTTTGAATTCTGCTTGACCTGGTCTATTCATGGCTTTCTTCCTGAACTTGCTCTGTTTTGGTTGGAAGTCTTCCCTTACAGGCGAGTCACTTCCTGTGACGAAAGGACCTGGTGATGGTGTTTACTCTGGTTCCACTTGTAAGCAGGGAGAGCTAGAAGCAGTGGTTATTGCAACTGGTGTCCATACCTTCTTCGGGAAGGCTGCTCACCTTGTTGATACAACTAACCAAGTTGGTCACTTCCAAAAGGCAAGGAGAACCCCTTCCCCCCCTCCCCCCCCCCCCCCCCCCCCCCCGCGCGACAAAACACCACAAAAAAAAAAAAAAAAAGAAAAGAAATAAAATGCTCTGTTTTACTACTCTAATATATCTTTTCCTTTTCATTGCATTATGCAGGTGTTGACTGCAATTGGGAATTTCTGCATTTGCTCAATTGCTGTCGGGATGATAATTGAGATTATCGTTATGTATCCAATTCAAGATCGGGATTATCGTCCTGGAATTGACAATCTTCTTGTCCTTCTCATTGGAGGAATTCCAATTGCCATGCCTACTGTCCTGTCCGTTACAATGGCTATTGGTTCTCATAGGCTAGCTCAGCAGGTTGGCTTGGTTTTTGGATTCAGGTGATTTAACGATGAATTTTGGGTAAGAATGGGATTGAATTGTGATAAGTATGTTGAATGCGGTACAGGGTGCTATCACGAAGAGAATGACTGCAATTGAAGAGATGGCAGGCATGGACGTGCTTTGCAGTGACAAGACGGGAACTCTGACATTGAACAGACTTACTGTCGACAAAAATCTCATTGAGGTTGTCTATTGCTTGCTCATTATTAATGTTGTTGATTCTTGTTTTAAATGTTTTTTTAATTTAACTTTTCAGGTTTTTGTCAAAGGAGTAGATGCAGATGGTGTTGTTTTGATGGCAGCTCGAGCCTCTAGAATAGAGAACCAGGATGCCATAGATTCTGCTATAGTTGGCATGCTTGCTGATCCGAAAGAGGTAATTAGCGCTCACAGATACTGTGTGTTGTTTTATTGTGATTCATGTCATAATGTATTAATGTGATCACATTTTGTTTGGCTGTAAATTCTTTTTTCTTGCTCTTGTTCTTTTTAATTTTAATTTTATGTCAATCTGATTTGATTTCCTGGTTCAAAGGCTCGTGCTGGAATTCAAGAAGTTCATTTCCTTCCCTTCAATCCTACTGACAAACGCACGGCCTTGACTTATATTGACAGTGATGGTAAAATGCATAGAGTGAGTAAAGGAGCACCTGAGCAGGTAACCTCTCTGCGTTCTACTTTTGCGGTCCTGTACCATGGTTTTGGAAGTGTAAACTATAATCTAAGTCCTATCCGCTGTAATATTTTTAGATTCTGAATCTTGCACACAATAAATCGGACATTGAGCGTAGAGTTCATGCTGTGATTGACAAGTTTGCCGAGAGGGGTTTACGATCTCTTGCTGTTGCAATTCAAGTAATTCCTGACTGACTTTTCTGATCCTTTACTTATGATTTTTGAAGTTCGTGTAAAACTTTCTGAGGTTTCCTTCTGTCATCTTGCTAGATAGTAGTTTTTACTGTGTACTTGTGCAGGATGTTCCAGAAGGTAGAAAAGAGAGTCCTGGAGGCCCCTGGCAGTTCGTTGGTCTCATGCCCCTCTTTGATCCACCTAGGCATGATAGTGCTGAGACAATAAGAAGAGCGTTGAATCTTGGTGTAAACGTCAAAATGATTACAGGTCTGTTTTTGTTTTCCAGTTTGATGCCATGTTTCCACAAGTGGTTCCACAAATGCCTTTACAAGTCCAAAATCTAAGTGCTCTGTGTTTGCTTTTTAATGTAAATCAGCATAAAGCAATGTTATTCACTTGACAAGTTTGTATTTTCTACTCCATGCGACATTGCGCAGCTGAAATATGTGGTGCTACGTATCACTATTAATACCTAATCCGGTTACCTGTGTTTCAACTTGCTGGCCATGAAACCTTTCAATTGTGGAGTGCAATGTTGCAGTCTTAACAATATGTGGAAGTGCTATCAGGCCTTGGCAATTTCATTTTGTACCTAAGTTTATGAATCCATTTTATATGATATACCTGGTTTGAATTTGTCCTGGCTGAGGATGATTTGTGTCTATGACTTTAAAGTCTGCTATTTCAGTGCTAATAATAAGTAGACATGTTTATATTCTTTTTTAGACTTAAGATCTAATATTGTCAATTCAGACAATTTCTTTGCACTTCTTTCAGTTTTCTGTTTTGTATTCCTGAGCATTGTGTCTTCTATCAGGGGACCAATTGGCCATAGGAAAGGAAACTGGACGTCGGTTGGGAATGGGAACCAACATGTATCCTTCATCAGCACTGCTAGGACATGACAAAGATGAGTCTATTGCTGCTTTACCAATTGATGAACTGATTGAAAAAGCTGATGGGTTTGCTGGTGTCTTCCCTGGTACTTCTCTTTGTTTCGAGCTCTAGATTATTTTAGTGTGCTCCTGAGAAATTTCATAATCCAAATAGATATACGGAGTCTTGTTTCCTGAAATTTTTGTGTTATGTGTAATTTCAGAGCATAAGTATGAGATAGTGAAACGCTTGCAAGCTAGAAAACACATCTGTGGAATGACGGGTGATGGAGTGAATGATGCTCCTGCCCTTAAGAAGGCTGACATTGGGATTGCTGTTGCTGATGCAACTGATGCAGCTCGTAGTGCATCAGATATAGTTCTTACTGAACCTGGCCTTAGTGTAATCATTAGTGCTGTCTTGACAAGTCGAGCAATCTTCCAGAGAATGAAAAATTACACAGTAAGAATTTTGTTGTGTGTATGGTACATAGTTTTCGATACGGGAACACTCTGTACCATAACTTTTACAAATTAATGATACTAATAGCTGGACTTGGTTGATTACTGATCATTTCCCCATTTTTCCCCCAGATATATGCAGTTTCAATTACGATTCGTATTGTGGTGAGCTGGAATTCTCTCTTTCTCTCTCTCTCTCTCTCTCTCACACACACACACACACACACACACACCCCAAAGAATTTTTCATATTTTCTTACCTTGCCTTTCTTGTTTGATTTGACAGCTTGGTTTCATGCTTCTGGCCCTCATTTGGGAGTTTGACTTTCCTCCTTTTATGGTGCTTATTATTGCAATTCTTAATGATGGTTTGTCTTTCTCTCTCAAGCACACTTACCCTAACTTTTGCTGTCTAGAAATATTATGGTACCCCATGAAATGATAAGTTTCATTCACTTGTCCAATTTCTTTATGCTTATGTGAGATTGTCATCGCAATAAGAGTAGTTCTCTCAATTGCTGAAATTTGTGCTATTTCCTTAAATCGGGTTGATACAAAATAAGTTTATACTCTCTTCACTCTTCTTCTTGGGAGCTTACTGGCTTTGTTGTTTCAGGTACCATTATGACAATATCTAAGGATAGAGTGAAGCCATCTCCTCTGCCGGACAGCTGGAAGCTGGCAGAGATTTTTACAACTGGCATTGTTCTTGGTAGTTACCTGGCAATGATGACTGTCATATTCTTTTGGGCTGCATATAAAACAAACTTCTTCCCAGTAAGATTTATGTTCTTTTATTCTTGTTATGGTCCTTTTATCATTAAAATGATCTGTTTGCTAGTAAACTATGTTCTTTAGGGTACCCTGGATTCAAAACTTCCAAACATCTGAAGTGTATACTTGTATCAGGATGTCTTATGCTTTTACACCATGTCATGCTTTCAGTTTTACATTTCTGTTTATTGTCTTATATTATATGTTTCTAGTGATAATTTGCGGTGTAAATACTACTTGATTAGAATGGTGATGTCTGAGTAGCAATACACAAGCCATATGTCTGAAATTGAGTTACGCAAACTTTGGGAGTTCGTGGTTGTTCCTTTCTTGCCTGTATGGTATAGTGCGTCCTGTATCTGTATGCATAATGTTAGAAATTTAGCCATTAATGGTGAACTTGCGATAGTCTTTAATGATTGGTAATGGCAATACCTCAACTAGCGGAACTTGTGATGGGCTATGTTGATTGATTTCCATTCTTGTTAATGTTCCAGAGGGTTTTTGGAGTATCAACCTTGGAGAAAACAGCTCATGATGACTTCAGAAAGCTTGCATCAGCAATATACTTGCAAGTGAGCACTATCAGTCAAGCTCTCATATTTGTGACAAGATCTCGGAGTTGGTCTTTTGTCGAACGCCCTGGAATATTACTTGTGGTGGCTTTTGTGATCGCCCAACTGGTAAACCAATGATCCATCTGCATGTAGTTGCTAGTTATCCAGCAGTCTGGTTGGGGAGCGCTAATCTTTTTACCTTCATTTTATGTGCAGGTTGCTACTCTGATTGCAGTCTATGCAAATTGGAGCTTTGCTGCAATAGAAGGGATTGGTTGGGGTTGGGCTGGAGTGATCTGGCTATATAACATTGTCTTTTACATTCCTCTCGATTTCATCAAGTTCTTTATACGCTATGCTTTGAGTGGACGGGCTTGGGATCTTGTTATTGAACAAAGGGTATGCATTTTATTTGGCTTGCTGGGTCTTCTTTTCGAATTTCAGTCTGCGACTACCCTCTGGCAGTGTAACTATCTGCATGTGGTTGTTTTAGTGATGTAACCTTTTTTTCCCCTCTGTAGATTGCTTTCACCAGGCAAAAGGATTTTGGAAAAGAACAACGTGAGCTTCAATGGGCACATGCGCAAAGAACATTGCATGGGTTGCAACCACCAGACACCAAGATGTTCACAGAGCGAACCCATTTCACTGAACTCAACCAGATGGCTGAAGAAGCAAAAAGAAGAGCTGAAATTGCAAGGTATACAGTGATTTCAGCTATAAGCTCTCATTTCGGTGTGGTTTTATATGTGGTGTTGCTCCACCAAGATGTATTTACATAAAAATATAATGAGTTAAACCTTGAAAAGGACTAAAAATTGACAGTCTATATACAAGTTTGGATAGTTTAACATGTGCCGAAATTCATTTTTATCTGATTTTGTATAATGCTGTTGCAGATTAAGGGAACTTCATACACTCAAGGGTCATGTAGAATCAGTGGTGAGATTGAAGGGACTTGACATAGACACAATCCAACAAGCATACACAGTTTGAAGATGGTGTGGGCGTACAAGAACAATAAATGACCCCATTTTACTGTTCAGGTATAAACTAGTGACTTCCACAACAACTGCCAATCATTGCTGCAAACGTTTTCCGAGTCTCAGCAATTTAAAGGGTGCTGCCCTCTTCATTTAGATGTTTTTGTTTTCTTTTTTTGTTTTCTATTATCTCTGATGCCCTGCCCCTTCAGGAGCGAAAGCTCATCATTTTTTGCCATTTTCTGTCTATATTAGTAAGGTTATTGGTTTGTGAGTCCTTTTACTTCCTTGTATTACATATGAACTCAATCATATAGTTGGGGGGAGGACAACTTTTCAACTCCCGATAATACATTTATAAATTTACTGCTCTCAGTTCCTATTGATTTCTTCTTCATCCATCTTTGATTTGACGAGTTTTTAGATTATAATATCTCATATGTCAACATCATAGTGTTACTGGTTGACAGGGCAGAAAATTCAAAGTTTCTTTCAGTTGGTAAATGTGAAGTTGAAAATGCTAAACAGTATTGTGGAAATAATGATAGATGGTAAGTAAAACATAGGCAAATTTCGCAGACGAGAAAAGCAAGATTTTTCTAATTATTCTGCTGTGTTCTACCTGCTCCAACTACTGAAGAAAAATATACGAAGGGGACATTATACTCTGCTATCTTAATCTGATTTCCTACAAAAATACTTGTCTTTGTTATTTATTGGTTTACAAGAACTAGTTTAAGCAGTTTTCAGATTGCTTTATCTGTGTTGTGATTTCAATTGTATGCATGGCAGAATCCTCCCCTCCTTTGTATTTGAACCAATTTGCGCAAACCAAAAAGTAAGTGAAGTTGAAAGCCCCAATAGCAGCAATCATATAGTAGTAGCAGTCAAGTCTTCCTTTATTGAGGTCTTCTGATAACCAATTTCCAGTTGCAGATTCCTCTGTTGTTTTATGAACTATAGTTATTAATAAACTACTCAAATAATTTGCACCTGCCATACCGCAAAAAAACAGCGACCCTGCTATGCTTCTCATGTTCTCAGGAAATTGCTTGTAGTAAAATTCAACCAGGCCTATCGAACCGAATGCCTCAGCTAATCCTGCTATTGCTAGCTGAATGATCAACCACGAACTGGACATGGATGAGATATCACCCCTTCTCGCTGCTATTCCGAGTGTTGGCTTGGTGAGAGCTATAGTCCTTCGTCGCTCTTCAACCACTGCTGAGACTATCATTGAAACTACAGAGAGAAGTATTCCAATTCCAATTCTTTGAAGAATTGTAATGCCTCCTTCTTTTCCTGTAATTCTCTGCATAAATGGGACAAGGACTCTATCATAGATCGGTATGAAGATGGATAAACTTAGCATCAAGAAAACGGTATACGATGCAGCTGGAATCTCAAAACCGCTGGTTCCTAGGTGTCTATCGCTTTGAACAGCTTGGAAAACTGCATAGGTATTCTGTTGGACTATAGCAATGTAGAAAATAACAGCTGATATCCATATTGGCATTACTCTCATTAAGCATTTCACTTCTTCCACCTGTTGCATACTGCAAAGTTTCCACGGGTCAGCTGGTGATCCGTCGGGATTTGTTTTATCTTCCTCAGTCTTAATTGCTGCTTTGTCGAGGAATCTGCAAGAAACCCAAACATCAGAATTGATCAGTCAGTTACTAATTAAGTAACAGATATGTAAAGTAACCTGAACTCGGGGTACCTGAACTGATCTGTGTAAGAAAGCTGGGCATTGATAGAGTTAACAGGAATGTGATTGAAAAGGGTTAGCCAGGGTCGGTCCACCGGAGTCAATCGCCTTTTCTTGATAGCAACAGCTATAACCTGTGCTACACTGGTCATTGGACTGCCAATGGGTTTCACTTTGACATATATTTTAGAACCCATAAAGAAAACTAAACAAGCAATAAGCATCAAGATTGCTGGAATGGCTAAACCAATTGCCCAGCTAACATTGGCTTGAACATAGACAATGAGTGTCAAAGATATCATCTGGGCGAATGTGAAAGTGAAGAAGTACCAATTGAAGAAGCTATTTATACCCCTCTTTCCAGCTTCTGTTTGTGGGTTAAATTGGTCAGCACCAAATGCTAAATTACATGGGCGAACGCCTCCAGCTCCTATGATCATAAGTCCAAAAGCTGCCAGCAGAAATGCAAATTGGCCTGGTGTTGGCCCTTTGCAGATGTGACTATCATTTGCACAATGGGGAGGATGCAGCTTAGAGAATACTGCTGTTAAGTCAATCAGAAGCAATCCCTTCATGACAAATTACAGCAACAAATCAAACACCAGATAGATACTTAAGACGGCAGAAACACATAAATTTAGCAACTTCAGTATTAAAGTACCAGAAAGGACATGACAGTAGAAAATCCCAAAGTGTTATAGCGACCGAAGTATGTGTCACAAAGATAGGCACCAAACAAAGTACCAAAATTGGTGGTGCCATTGAAGATGTTGATAATAGTTGCAGCTTTTATGCTCTTCATGTTGAAAACAGTGGTTAAATATATAAGCAGATTGGATAAGGTTCCAATGGCTCCAAGCTTCTCAAATGTTTCATTGCCTGAAGAAAAAAATAGAGCAAGAATTTTACTTACAGAAGAAATGCAGGCTCTTAATCAATTTGTACTTAATTTACCTATGATAAAAGGCATGGCTTTCCACCCTCTATAATTACTAATATTTGTTTCTTCACAAGTAGAATCATTCTCATTAATCTCCATGACATTAACTTGGATGGATTCTTTGTCTTGCATTGTTCCCACAGTGTCGATATTTCCCATGGTTTTTCTCTTGCTGTGTGGAATGGAATTAGTGGGCAGTGGCTGGAGAAAAGAAAAGTTAATATTTTTATAATAAAAAGAAGAAAACAGTGAAATCAAAGGATTCACATTGACAGTGTGGCATCACTAACATAATTTGGTTGTTAAATTGCAGTTGTGGAAGTCCTTTTCGCATCTTCCCCTAAATACCCTCTAAAAATTTTATGTTCATTTTAATTAGTGGTGATGGAAATGAAATATTGAAATAATTATTTTTTTAGATATAAGTCGTCACTGGTGACATATGTTCCCACTGGGAGACAAAACTAGTAAATAGACAGTAGTAGTTGAAGCCTCTTTATGACTAGAGATTTATGAAATCTGTTTGAAGAGAGAGGAAAAGGACAGTCCAACATTTGTAACCGATACAGATAATTAGCAACCTTTTTCTCTGAATACATACTGTATTATTTAATGTATTCTTTCCTTTGAGAAAGGGGCGTTGACGGTCGATTATTCTATTTTGACTAACCAGTCAGTGACAAAACTTATTTACATGCCTAAAATATAGGATTATTAATTTAAGAATAAGAATTATTAATATAAAAAAATTTTTAAATTTTCCTAAAGTATACGCATGAATTTTTGAAATACAAAATTATGAACAATTTTTTTTTTTTTATAAATTAAAACAAAATATTTTAGAACATAGAAAATAATTAAGGATACCATAAAAAATATCTAGGATACATTTTTCAAGAATTAAAAATCGCATCCTAATTTATTAAAAAAAAAATTTCCAAAATATATTTTTTTTCAAATATTTGGTATTACCATCCACGTACACGTAAATGATATGAACTAATAATAGTATAATTTATGTTATAGATTTATATTAAGTATAATTTATATTTTAGTACAACTAAAGAGGAATTGTGTATGAAATTCTTTTTGACTAACCGTCGAAAACAATAACGAGTATGAGTTTCGTTAAATACTAAAATTATGTAGAGTAGATGGATGATTTAGTGTCTGGAAATTATATAACACTCCTATTGATGTAACAATTAACAAATAATCTGGTTTTTTCTGGTTATCAATTACGGAAAATATCATGCCAAGCAACGTTTTTTATTTGTTCAAATCCAAAATCCCCAACATCTGTACTTTCTTTTTAAAAAAAAAAAAAAAATAATAATTACACACTTTTATACACAAATACTAATAATTGATTTAGGAGTAATTACATAATTTCAGCTATTTATGAATTGGTATATGTGGTTTACTATTATTAAGAAAAATTGACCATCGTCCAATAAATTCTTCAAAAACTATCCTATCCTTCAAATGACTCACATCACAAAATTTATTTTTGTAATTATTCCGTTTGTTTATCCACGCACTGTTTGAATAACGGTACTGCTTTCTTATCTCCCACAACATATATAATTAAACTAGATTTTTGTTGAATTCACTCTTTAATCACTCTCAAAACAGGGCTAAAAAGCAATTCAACACGACTTGTCAATGGCGCCAATGAAGTATAATATTATAATAATTTCCCCTGAATATCTGCTAATATATTATGACAAAGGGAACTACAGAAAAGGAAATTAATTGAAGTCCTAGTGTGGTAATTAATTAAATATCACTACGTACAATTAAATCAAGCTAAAACTTTATCGGATGACTTAGTTTCTGCATTAAATTCAATGTCACCACTTCCCTCAATCTTCAGCACATCTCTGTACTTATACCACTTTGCACAAGCCAAAAAGTAACAGAAATTCAAAACCCCAATTCCAAAAATCATGAAGTAATAATAATCAAGTCTCCCTTTATTGAGATCTTCAGCTAGCCAATCTCCGTTTCCCTTTGTTGTTCTATGGACAACAGTGATTAACAAGCTGCTCAAATAACTGGATCCTGCATTTCCACAGAAAAAAAGAGCCCCTGCCATACTTTTCATGTTCTCAGGGAATTGCTTATAGTAAAATTCTGATAGCCCAATTGCCCCAAATGCTTCTGCTAATCCTGCAATTGCTAACTGAGGGATTAACCATAATCCTGACATCGATGAAATCTCGCCCCTTCTCGGCGCCACTCCTAGTGTTGGTTTTGTAAGAGCTGTACTTCTTCTTTGCCTTTCAACTGTCAAAAATAATAATAAAAGTTATCAGTATGCATGTATTGTACTCGCTTCAAGACCAAATGACATTTGCATGCTGGAGAGAGTGAGAGATAATAATAAAAACTACTATTGGGTTTTACCTATGCCTGACACCAACATTGAGAATGTGGAGAAAACTATGCCGATTCCTATTCTTTGGAGAAGGGTAACTCCACCTTCTTTTTTTGTGATTTTGTACATAAATGGGACGAAAATTCTATCGTAGAATGGTATGAAAATGGTAAAACCTAGCATGAGGAAAACTGTATAGGAAGCAGCTGGGATTCTGAAGGTAGTAGTGTTGGCTAGCCTTCTGTCGCTTTGAACAGCTTGGAAAACTGCATAGGTGTTCTGTTGGACTATTGCAATGTAGAAAATTACAGCTGATATCCATATTGGCATCACTCTTGTGAGACATTTCACTTCTTCGACTTGCTGCATGCTGCAAAGTTGCCATGGATTTGCTGGTGATCCGTCAGGATTTATTTTGTCTTTCTCGGTTTTAATTGCTGCTTTGTTGAGGAATCTATAACAGTATGCCATTAATCAGAATCCATCAAAATCAGTTAATTATGGATGATGTCTTTCAACTAGACTCAGGTTGGCAAAAATAAGTTTCAAATAGAATGCTGGATTAGAAATTGATGTGTGTTACAAGGCCTTAAATCACATGCTAAATTGATATGTGTCACATTGTCACATGTGTTAGCTAGCATGTGTCAATTCTTAAAAATGCAAAATAGCGCCATTTTAAGTACAATTTAATCACATAAAGGATCATTTTAACTTGGCCTTTAAGAGTAAGTCCGTCCAAACTCATGTTTGTGTATCATTTTGACACTTCAACTTATTATTTTGGGTTAAATTAATCCAAAATGACACATGTCAATATAAGAATATGATACAAATCAAAACACTAAACCTGTCATTTTGGATAATTTAATGCAAGTTGAAGGGCTAAATTGTTACCTAAACCTTAATTTTGGACCAAATTAATCCTACAATTCAACTCTAGAAGCCAACAAATTCACCCTTTATCCCTGTTCAATCAATCAACTTAATTGGTGGTTTTCTAAAACGTGACCAAATTTGCAAATTAACCCTTTATTCAAACCAAGTTTTTAAAGTTTACTTTAGGCTCTCGTAAAAGGTAAAAAAAAGAAGTTAATTTTGGGGCTAAATTTATCCATCAAGTTGAATCGATACTTTGATACCTGAATTGGTCAGTGTAAGAAAGCTTGGCGTTGATAGAGCTAGGAGGAATATAATTGAAAAGAGAGAGGCAAGGTTGGTCCCCCGCCTTCAATCTCCTTTTCTTGATGGCAACAACAATTACCTGTGCCACACTTGTCATTGGGCTACCGTTGGCTTTCACTTTCACATAGATTTTTGATCCCAAGAAGAAGAGTGCACATGATATTAGCATTAAAATTGCTGGAATCCCTAACCCAATTGCCCAACTAACATTGGCTTGTACATACACAATTAGTGTTAATGACACCATCTGGGCAAATGTGAAAGTGAAGAAGTACCAATTGAAGAAGCTATTTATACCCCTCTTTCCAGCTTCTGTTTTTGGGTTGAATTGGTCTAAACCAAATGCTAAATTACAGGGCCTAACACCTCCAGCTCCTATTATCATCAGCACAAAACCTGTCCCAAGAAATGCCAATTGGCCTGTTGTTGCCTCTTTGCAAGTAGCACTGGTGCTTGCACATGGACGAGGGTGCAGTTTTGGGATTGCTGCTGTCAATTGTATCACTAGCAATCCCTTCAAAACAAAATGCAGCAGTACATTAAATCCTAAATTATTTAAACCATATGCATGTAATATAATTAGTATTTTAAATTAGTACCAGAAAAGACATAGAAGTGGCAAATCCCAAGGTATTATAGCGACCAAAATATGTGTCACAGAGGTAGGCACCAATTAAAGTACCAAAATTGGCTGATCCATTGAAGATATTGATAATAGTTGCAGCTGTTATGCTCTTCATGTTGAAAACTGTGGTCAGATATATTAACAAATTGGCTAATGTTCCAATGGCTCCTAGCTTCTCAAATGTTTCATTTCCTGGCAAATTTACCCAATTCCACACAAATCTATGAAAAAATAATAGTAAAAAATTTGAAAGCTTTAAAGTAATTTTAATTTTACCTATGACAAAGGGCATGGCTTTCCATCCTCTGTAGTTAATTTTGGGTTCTATTGCTGTAGAATTTTGCTCTTCTTCCCTACTCATATGAGTTCCATTCTGCAGTTTGTTCTCCACAGTTCCAATGTTTTCCATGGTTTCTCCCTCTCTACTTCTTTTTTCTTTGTCGTGGCTATACTTATTGGAAAGGTACTACCATTACCATATGGGATGAAGTGTTGTGAACGATATATTAATATCATGTGGCTATGAATAAATAATAATAATTGATTTAAAGAAAAATATTTCAACATGTGCTGGTCCACTTGTACAGAGTGATATCCTTTTCAGAGTCTTTCTTGAAGAAAAATATAAATTAGAAAAAAAAAAAAGGGGAAAAATTCCATAATTGTGTTAAGTTTGTATTTTTTTTTTTTTTTTCCCTTTCGAAGAATGTGGGTGAAAGATGCAATTTTTTTATAAGGAATTTTTATCCTCATTATGATTAATTTTTCCTTTATATGATTATCTCACAAAGTTTGTGTCTTTTACTCATATTACACATCAGTGTAAATGGTATAATAAAAAAATATAAATAAATTTTGAGTATTATTGAATCAAATTAACCATTTATTTATCATTTGTATTCTACTTTTTGAAAAAAAAAAAAAAAAAAAGTTCCTAATTTATAGTGTATTGGTGGTCCTCCGTACCACTGCAATATATACTTTTGAACTCAAATCCACATTTAAATTAATGATCCCCAATTAAGGAGTTCTATTTCTGGGATAGCTTTTCTCAATGTTTTTTACACACAATATTCAAACTTGAAATTTGAATTCTAATCTCTTAAACCAACACCAATTGAAACTGTAGGTTTTATGTTAAGATTTAAATATTTAGAGTAGATTTTCCATTTTGTTGTTATTTTTTTAATTTATAATTATTATTTAATTAAAAAAATATTTGTACTTCTTAAAAGTTTTTAAATCTTACCGCTAATGTCTATTGTATTTTTATTAATTAACTTGAAAAATTTTAGTTCAAGATAGACATAAATACCTTTAGCTTTGTCATGATTTATTGTTATTAAATTTTTTTTTTTTTTTAAACTTTAAAACCACGTGTCCTCTTTTTCTTTTTAATAAAATCGATTTGTTATAAAATAGAACCACATAATGGTTTTTGAAATTTCCAAACAAACCTAATAAAACAATTTGAAATTTTTTGGAATGTCATAACAACAGATAAAAACAGAAGTGGAAGAAGTTATATTATATTTCTGAAATAATTAAAAATGTAAAAACACTAAGAAGACTGTTTAATCATTTATCCTTCTTATAAATAGTTAGTGATTAAATTTTCTTTTCTTGTATGCAATAACAGATCTACTCACATCTCAATGGGGTACACTGTGAAAAGAAAATTTATAAAAATATTTATTTTAGTCCTTCAATATATGTATAAGTTATATTTTGCCCCCACTACTTGTAAAGTTCCTTATATAATTTTAAGGATTAAAAGTCAATATAACTTTATATGTTCTTGGTATGTTTTACTTTCACACTTCTACACTCTTCTAAGAAAAATAAGGGTTAATTTTATGACTAAGGAAACATTCAGTTTTACGCTCATTGTAAAAAGAGGCTCAATTTTCCTCTATTGTAGAAATTGTATCTCAAATTTAACCTTTACAATTAATTATGTCACTAATTTTCTTCCGGATTTGCTTAGATTAAGTTATAAGTGAACTAATTCTTCTATAATTAGAGTAAAATTTAGCTGAAATTTCTACGATATAGCAATTAAACTAAATTGATATTCCCTAATAACTTTACGGGTAAATTTAATTTTTACCCTCTTATGGAATTGTAAATGTAGTATTTTTTTTATACAAGAAATGTAAAGTGTTTTATTACGTAATTTTTAATAAACATATTATGTATTTGTTTAATTTTTTTAATGAGGAGTTTTTGTTTTGTGATATTGGATTTTCTTGATAAATAAATTACAAAAAATGAGGAAAACTTTTATCAAATTTGCTCCGGTATAGTGAAATCCAGGATCCATCCCTATATTGTATAATGGGTACATATGTTTACAATTAGTACACCGGAAAATTATACAATGGACCCGGTCCATGTGGACCTTACCAATAAAAAATTAACACATAAGTGTTTTTTATTTTCTCAATACTTATATTGTTTAGGTGTCAGTTTTTTAGTAGGACGGTCCACATGGACCCGGTCCACTATAAAATTTCTCTTAGTACACCCCCATAGAGCATAACCTCTAATTAATCAGTAATGTTATATATTTCGATTGAATTGATTGATAGAGAGAAATATTATAATGAAGACAATTAATTAATTATGTTTGGTGAAGATGGTTAAGACATGAGACATGAATAATGGACAGAGAAGAGAAGGCAAGTAAAATTAGATATCAATCCCTTCCCTTTTAATTATCATTATTCACTTCATTAGTCAACACGGTTTTCTTTGTCTATCTCAGAAAAAACGTGTGATTGAAAATTAGGCATTTTTCTTCAACTATTGACTGCAATAGCCAAGAAAGACTCAATATTTAATAATTCTTTTTTTTTTTTTAATTACATCTATTTAAATGTCGAGAATTGCACAACTTTTTGTCTAACTGCTAGGACTCTGGTTGTTATTGTTGACAACAAGAGTCTTTTTTTTTTTTTTCCCCAATATTTTAAATAAAATGATAATTTTTTTTTATATAGTTTTTTTTCATCCTTTCTTATTCTTCTTCCTTAAACCCAGAAATTGCAGCCAAACACTAAACCAGAAAATCAAACACTTACTATTATTTATTTATACATTATACCTAGGTTGCACAAATACTTTGTTTTTAAAGCGTTATGTCGTTTCAACGGTTCGAAAATCGGTACAAAATGTTTTGGATCAAATTTCTGTAATTTTAGAAAATTAAACTCAGTTTTCTAGAATGTAAAAAATTGAAATTTCTCTCTTTTTTCTTTTATGTCTTGTATTCATTCTTTCCTTTATTTGTACACATAGAAAACAATAAAAATACATCCTTATAATTTTTAAATTTATAAATATACCCTTATATTTTTATTATAATTTACACATTTTTCCACGTTTTCGTGTTCTACATTTTTACAAATATCTGGTGTTTGTGTCCATTTCTATGTAAGATATCATTATACAATGTCATCTTGAATTTTTCCAGAGTTATCTCTTATATTTTATAAAACATCTCTAAATTATGTAAATCATATCGTAATGTCTTAATTAGAATGGATGCTAGCTATGTTGAGAAGTGGGTCTTTAAGTGCATGAATAGTCCAATTTTAATGAATAGAAATAAAATTGGGAAAGCGAAAGGGATACAATACTACAGATAAGGATCATCTACTAGATACTGCATTTTTTATATATATATATATATTCTAATGTAAACAATAAGCAATTAATATAAGTTAGCAGTATTGGATGTAGCTTCTATCAAACACGAGAGTTATCCACTATCAATTTTTCCATACCAGCTTGAAGGCCATTAGGAGCATAATCGCCTTTGTACTTATACCACTTTGCACAGGGAACAAAATAAATTAAATTCAGGACACAAAGTGCAGCAATCAAGTAGTAGTAGTAGTCCAATCTTCCCATATTCAGATCCTCAGGCAACCAGTCCCTCCCACTTCCACAGCTTTTTGTCGTATAATGAACTGAAGATATCAGCAAACTACTTAGGTAATTAGCTATTGCAATTCCAACAGGGACTAAAGACCCACTAATACTTCTCATATTTTCTGGAAATTGCTTGTAGTTAAATTCTGCTTGAGCTACAGCAGTAAATGCCTCTGATATCCCCATTAGTGTCAGCTGTGGCACTAGCCAAAATGCTGATATTGCTGAAATTGCTCGTCCTTTCGAATCAATGCCAATTGGATTTTTAAGGCCAGAAGCTCGTCTCTTCTCTTCAACTATGCCTGATATGATTGTTGAGATTATGGCAACAACCAACCCCACCCCCATCCTTTTCAGGATCGTGATGCCACCCTTTTTCTGGTTCAGTTTTTCGAGCCAGGGAACTAGGATACGATCATATATGGGAATCCAGATGGTGAGTCCTAGCAAGGAGAAGACAACATAAGATGCTGCTGGAACTTGGAAATCTGTACCCCAAAATCGCCTGTCGGATTGAAGAGCTTGGAAGACTATATAAGTTTGCTGCTGATTTGTGGCGATGTAGTAGACAAGTCCTGAAATCCAAACCGGAAACACTCTTGCCAAGCATTTTACTTCCTCCACTTGCTGCATACTGCAAAGTCTCCATGGATTGGCAGCTGATCCATTTGGGTTAATTTTGTCTTCATCAGGATTTACAATTGCTGCTCTGTCCAGAAACCTGAAAAGCAAGA
This sequence comes from Euphorbia tirucalli, assembly GCA_039660915.1. Lineage (NCBI taxonomy): Eukaryota > Viridiplantae > Streptophyta > Magnoliopsida > Malpighiales > Euphorbiaceae > Euphorbia > Euphorbia tirucalli. Next base: position 15,074,278 of record CM077637.1, read on the forward strand.
AAAAGTTCTACTTAGCTCTTTCTTTTAAGGAAATGAAAAATTAGAATTGATATTGAAAATTACCTGAACTGATTGGTATAAGGGAGCTTGGAATTGATAGAATTAGGTGGAAAATGGTTGAAAAGGGAAAGCCATGGTTGGTCAGGTAATTTTAGTTTTCTCTTGTTAATAGCAGCAGCAATGACCTGAAATGCACTGATAAAGGGACTATGGCCGAATGGTTGGACTTTGACATAAGAGTTTGAACCCATGAAAAATAGAACACAAGATAAGAACATCATAATGGCAGGAATTGCAAATCCCCAAGCCCAGCTTACATCTGATTGCACATATACTATGCCTGTTAAGGATGTCATCATGGCAAAAGTGAGGGTGAAAAAATACCAATTGATGAAGCTACTAATTCCTCTTTTTCCTGATTCAGTATCAGGATCAAATTGGTCAGCTCCAAAGGCTAAGTTATTAGGCCTAATTCCACCACCCCCAATTACAAGTAATCCTAGCCCACCCGCCAGAACAGTTAATTGTCCCGGAGTTGGTCCAGGGCATATGCTGCTGCTGCCTATATTTTGTGATCCACAGTTAGAAGGGTGAAGCTTTGGGACTGCAGCAGTAAGAGTGATTAGCAGCATTCCCTTCAAACAGAAATACATGGAATTAGTAATTATGAAAATGGACAGTACTAATTGTAGTTAATATAAATTTGAATCACGCGGTAGTCTTGCTGATACTGTGTTATCAAAATTATACCAAAAAAGAGGCAACGCTAGCAAATGCTAAAGTCTTATAGCGGCCGAAGAAGGAATCAGAAAGAAATGCTCCAATCAAAGTGGCAAAGTTAGTGGTGCCATTGAATATGTAGACAAGAGTAGTAGCTGTTATTCTCTTCATGTTGAAGACAGTAGTGAGGTAGACCAAGAAGTTGGCTAAGGTGCCATTAGTTCCTAGCTTCTCAAATGTCTCATTTCCTGTATTTATTTCCAAATACAATCAAACATGAGGTATATATACAGACTAAAAAAAACCAGGTACATAATCTCTTTTTTATTTACCTATAACAAAGGGCATGGCCTTCATTCCTGTGTAGATGATTTTACGATCATCAACATCCTTCGGATCCTTCTCTTCCATGTTGAATTTCTCCTTTGCTACTGAAAATTTTCTTTTTGAACAAAGTCAAGTAGCATAGCCTTGAGGAAAATTAATTATGAGAAGGTGCAACTGAAAATGTAAAGGCCTTTATATAATATGTTCAGGTAATGCAGAAAATGGAGGGTCTAACAGCCTGTTTCTAACACGTACAATGTAACATAAATATTGTCCACTTTGTCCCAACTATCAATCCATGAACCTAATGGCTTTGAAACTCGTCTAATGTGTTACTAATATAACTCGGTCACTCTTTTTTCCTTTACGATGTGGAATTTAGTTCATTCATACCTCATCGTCATTCATCAGAACCGTTCTTTACCTAAACTTTCTACCTTAATGCCAACCCCCACTTTTTTTTTTTCTTTTTTCACCATTTGTTTGCATTAATTATTCATCCTCAAAAGATATGCATGGCTGAAAATATCTAGATCGGATATGTGACTAGGATGGTTCACTAATTACTTCTCGGTTATAATAGTACACCAACAAGGTTACTGGTCAGTAGTTAAGTGAGGTAATTATTGTTCTTTCTTTTCTTTTTTTTTTCTTTTTTGTAAACTTAAAAAAAGATACATTGTGTTTTCATTGATTTTCAAATCGAGAATGATGAATTTTTTTTTTTTTCATAAACGAGGATTATAGATTCAAAAGTTAGTAAAAAAAAAAGACAATTAATATTTTTCCATTAAAAATGATGATGTGGTGAAGGATATATTTGTCCATTAGCATTCCAATAGTTTGCTAATATTATTTAAAAATTTTACATTAAAATTTGAATATTTTACGAAAATTATCCATTTTATTGTATTTTTTTTTGAAATTATTATCATTTATTTAATTAAAAAATATTTGTGCTTATGCAAACTTTTCAAAATCCATCGCTGAAATCTATTATATTTTTATTATAAGTTACTTAAAAGAAAAAAAAAATCATCTTTGTCAAATTGTTAATTGTTTACCTTTTTTTTTTTTTTGGTTTTTTTTTTTTTTATTTTTGGATTTTATTGGCAGTGTATCTATTACACATCACAAAGGTCGTTCTGCTAATATGGTCTAGTGATTATACATGATATAGGTTGTCCTTTACTATTTCTTGTTTGGGCTCGATAGGTTTGTTTTGGAAGGAAAAGTTATTAAAATTAACTATTGAATATTAATGTTATATTCAATGTTATCTGAACTATACTGGACGGGCTAGTTTGATTGGATAAACCATGAATCGGTTATCGATCTGATCGGTTCGATTAAATTCTTCGGTTTTTAAAAATAATAATAATTAATTATAATATATTATTAAATAATATTTTTTTAAATGAATTATATCATAATTTATTATAATATATTGTTAAACAATATTTTTTAAAAATAAATATCTAGTTAAACCACTGGTTCAAACCGGTAAAACCATCAAATCAATAACTTCACTGGTTCGATTTCCAGTCCGGTTATGATAAGATTCGTAATATCACATTTTTGTGAAGTGAAATAAATGAGTACTTGAATTGGGTGGGCCAAAAAATGAATTATGAATAACAATATAAAAAAAGTTGGATTTGGTCATTGCAATAAAAAAATTCATATAGTAGCAAATATCCAAAAATTACTCTTATATGTATCAATGACAAAGTTTTATATAAACTTTTATTGTAAATACATACAACCACAAACTTTAAAATAGAAGCATAAAACAATTTTATTATTGTTGCTAAAAGATATGACAATAATTTGCTGTGAAATATTGTAAAATATTTTTAACGTAACTTATTAATTTAATATGTAATATTTTTTTCAGAGGATAAAAGGAGAAAACTTTGATAGAAACTTGAAGGATTTTGAGTTGTTTAATTGGTTACATTAAAATTAATAATGGCAATGGAAAAGAAGAAGGTGAGGCCAATTCCAAATTGTATACTGAAATCACAGATTTAAAAGTATGTAGGATGCAATAGAGTGGCAAAATATGTGAAGAGATTATGGACCACCATTCCTATTTGTAGAATTTTCTTTCATGAAAATTTGATTATATTGTAGGGCGTAGATGTGGACCATATTTTATGTATGGTCTATTCTGTCATCCTAGCTAGAACGATTTCCTGGACTCTTCGGTCGTGGTGTGATATTTGGATGTCTTTTTGTGCCAAATTTTCAGCCCGTTCATATTTTGACGTTTCTTCTCTTATTCTGATTTCTTCCGCATACCTATACTTTTACAACTTCACCCTTCCAACTTCGTTAATGTGTCCCCTTAACATTGAACGATAGTTTGACCATTGTTTGATGACGTCATATCATTATCAGTATACAAAAGGATCTTTATCAATTTTCTTGATACAACGAATCAACCCAATGGACTAATTATCAAAATGACAATCAACAAACATGCTCCCTCACACTCAAAACCAATATTAAACCCTCGTGTCACTTTCGTCTCAATGATTACTACTAGAATATGAAGAGATTCTGATATAAATGGGAAGTAGATTATTTCGGCTAATCAAAACATGTCACATTAATATGGATGCTGATGTATCCCATTTTGATTGGCCAATAATAGTTTACTTTTTGCTTATATTGGAATATATGATATTTTATTGTTTGTGTTACGGTTTTTTATTTTCTTAGTATTCAACAATTTCAGAAATATGTTTGGCATAAATGGATTCTTTTAAGGAATGAAAGGAGTAGAAAAATTTTTCCCAATTTATTTTCTTTATTTGTCTTTTCTTCCTTCTTTGGAGTCACCCTGTTTGAATTTGCTAATTCTTATCATTTATCTGCTGTTTACACCAAAAAAAATTAATCACTACCTGCGTTAATAGGTAAGAAAGAACTGCAGATTCCAAATAATGTTAAAAATAATTATTTTTCTTTTTATTTACAAAACAATGTTGGATAACAGTTACAATTAATTTTCTCCCTAAGATTATGACAAATTAAAACATGCATAATAGGCATAAATTGCATACGGAATACGAACACTGTAATCCAGGATTGCAGGTGAGTTCACCGCCGGATTAAACCATCTGATGGCAAGAAATAGGCGGCAAATAGGGCAATTGTTCGTCTTCTTTAGCCATTCTCCGATGCAATTACGGTAGTAAATGTGACAGCACGGCAAACGCTTGGCTCCGGAACCTGTTAACATTTCATCTAAACAAATCGAGCACACCGAACCCAATTCTTCCACTCTTACATCCTCCAGTTTTCTGCGTTCAAGGGCTCTCTGCCTTTGGAGAATCTCCGGTACCGGCTTCCTCCACCATTAGCATTGCATCATCTTCGTCGCCCATTAAGAAGAGATAGGGGAAGAGCGACTGCCACTGAGTAGTCTCAACCCTATCCCCAAAACCAGCGAGATCTTCGGCCAGAAAACTCTCCAATTCTTCGTTATCGCCAAACATCAAAGTCGAGAACAATCCTTCAGGAACACCGATGGTGGCCATTTTTCACAATAAAAAACCTCTAGTTGGGGTTTACAGAAAGCTGAAGAAATTAATTGAGGCGATTGAGAGTTCACTTGTAAAGCAAGCTGATCAATTATAGGTAATTCTTCTACGGTTTACTTGTGGGGTTTAATTTAATTCTTCTGGAAAACCCTAGTCCAAGAAGGAGATGAAGCTCAACTAATTGAGATTAACCGACAGATTATTATCCAAAAGAGGTCATCAACCGACTCCGATTGAGAAAAATAATTCCTGTTTAGAAATTCTAGAAGCTGATGGCGATGTTCAGTTATTATTATCCTTGTGATACATTAGGATCAGCCCACAAAAAGGAAAGAAGTTATTGGGCTGGACTAACTTGAAAATCAGGATAAATAAAAAAAGACTAATTACAAACACCTAACAGAATTACATTCAAGAAAACCGCATATTATTCAGATGAATTTCTCCACGTTTTCTTATTCCTATTCATTTTCACTCCTTCTGTCAGGCACTTCCAATCCTCTTTCCTCATCAGGTATTTCATCCTGAAGCAAATTTTTTTCAGTTGAGTTGTGAATTTGTTCCTGTATACAACTATGACCAGGACTGTTATTTACTGCAGCATATCGGCTGGCAAAGAAAGTAAAATAAAAGAGGTTTACAATGGCCAGTCCTGCCACGATGAAGTAGTAGTAGTCTAATCTATTCCTGTTAAGATCCCGACCCCCCAACCAGGGCGTTCTCCCGTGCTTCTTGGTCGCCTCGTGGATTATATTGATCAATAAAGAACTTATGTAACTCGCAATTGACAAGCTGATGAAGAAAACTGCTCCTGCAACAGTCCTCATGCTCTCTGGCAATTGTGTTGTGTAGAATTCCATTACAGCAACTGCAGCAAAAGCTTCAACCAATCCTGACAGGATGAACTGCGGCAGGAGCCATGCTATTGTTTTTGGTGAGGCAAAGGATCCTTGTTTCAGAGCTGATTCTCGGCGTTGTTTCTCAACAATTGCAGCAACTATCATGCACAGGATGGACATGACAATGCCGATTTTAATCCTTTGTTGCAATGACAACCTTGATGGCTTTCCTGTGTACCTTTGTGCCTGTGGGATGTAAATTCTCTCATAAGTAACGATCCATATCGAAAGAGCAATCATTGATGTAAGCGACATCCATCCTGGAGGGATTTGAAAATGTGATCCAACATATTTGTTCATCTGAATCGCTTGAAGGATCCCAAATGCGTTCTGCTGATCCATAACTACGAAACACCAAATTCCTGAGACCCAAACAGGAGCTACCGCTACTAAACATTTCAGTTCCTCTACTTGCTGCAAACTGCATAATCTCCATGTATTCTTGGCCTTGCCTTGTTCATCCAATTCGTCAGGATCAGCAATTACAGCCGCTTTATCAAGGAATTTTAACCTGTGAGAACGGTCAAGTTTCAGGTGCGAGTTTGATTTGTCAATAGGAGGATCATAAAACGGAGGATTAGAATCCGGTGGAATAGTTAAGCCGCGCTTTTTAAAGGTAGCAACAATCACCTTGATCATATCGAGAAATATGCTACCGTGAGGCTTTTTTCGGATATAAGTATGGCGACCGATGAGGAAAAGGGAGATGGAGAGAATGAAGAAAACTGTAGGAATAATAAAGCCTATAATCCAACTGACATTAGTCTGAATGTAGACAACTCCGATTAGAGCTATCAAGAGAGCAATTGTGAAGAAGAAATACCACCAATTGAAAAAACTTTCAAGCTGTGCTCTTCCTTTAGCTGTTGTAGTGTCAAATTGATCAGCACCAAATGCAATATTGCAGGGTCTAATCCCACCTGCCCCAACGGATAAAAATCCAAGACTTACAAACAGGAAAGCTAGCTGCCATTTTTCAGGCTGTGGGCAATTGGGGGAGGAGATATCCTTGCATTTTGGTGGTGTTAAAAAAGGCAGTGATACTGTGAGGGTCATCCCCACCATTCCCTGTATAACAAATTCAATAATTACCAGAGTGTCCAAATAATGAATTATGGAGTAATTTGTAATGTTAGAATAGGAAATCGGGTATAAAATGATTGATTTTGTGAAAATTCAATCTGAAGATGACATATTTGAATTGAATTTTTATACATTAAAACTGTTTTGAAAGAAGAGATGATCTTACGAGAAGAGAAGAGAAGCTCCCGAAAAGAAGGGTGCGAAATCTACCCAAATAAGTATCAGCAATTAAAGCACCTAATAAGGATGTAATATTGGAGGATCCACCCCATATAGTTGTAACATTGACATTAAATACACCTCCAAGGTTGTATTGAGTTTGCAGATAAACTGTCATGTTGGCTATCAAGCTCATAGATGCCAGCTTCTCAAATGACTCGTTCCCTTCGTATATAAACATTAATAATCAACACCACCATACTTACACTGAGTAATTAATATTAATTAATTATAATTAGAAACATACCAAGAATGTATCTTATAGCCCTCCACCCTCCAAGTTTGGTTTTAGGGAGAGGCTCAGATGAAGATGATGATTGAATGTCGTCGTCCATTTTAGTTTTGCTTTGATCTAACTAGTATTAATTATAATTTGTTGAGAAGTAGAATTAAAATTTTATGGTTTTGTGATGTGGAATGGGTAATTAGTAAATAGAGTTGTGTGGTGTGAGAGTACAGTAGAAGGCTGGCTGTGTTTTAAACTCCACTTATTTGGGATAAGATCGAGCCTGGTAAATGACTTGGTCTATATGATCTCATGTAATCAATTTAGTCAATCAAATACACAAAATTATAACAAAGTTGATTCCATATCTACTTAATTTTTACTTAAAATTACACAAAAATATATGCATCTGCAAAGAGAAGACACGTGGTTGGCTAGAGTAACCAAGTATTGCCCATTTCAATGCATGGAATTGGTAAAAAAAAAAAAAAAAAGCTTCCACAAATTCATGAATCTCATGTAAAAATCATCCTTTTCCGAATATTTTGTAGGAAACCTAACAACAATGTATCAATTACAACTACTCATGTATCAGTTAAAGTATTTGTTATATCTGCTCATGGTAGGTTTAGTGGTAAAGAAGCCACTCTTGTGGTACTCTATCTGGGTTTGAATTCCACAGTCCTTTTTGGAGTACCCATTGTTAGAGCAATATGTAAATTTTCTTGTGAGTTTCTCTGTGACCTTGAGATTTCTACGTTGTTGGGCTAAAAATACCCCTCTTATTACTAAACTTTTATTTATAAAAAAAATAAAAAATTTTGCTATACCATTTTTAGCTTACATACGATTCTTAATTATTCCAGGCCTATGAACAACATCTCAGGGCTTCTTTAAAATACTGCAGGCCAATTTATTTCCTTTTTTTTTTTTTTTAATACTAAGCCATATGCATATATGTATATTTATGGCTGGTTTCCTTTTGTTCTTTTTTTTTTTTTATGCTTTGGCACATAAACTAGTAGAGGCCTAACACTGAAAAAAAAAAAAACCCAAACTATCTGCAAAACAAAAGATGTGTAGATCGAAGCTCCAAAGCATATACGAAATACTTCACAAAACCAAACTTCGTATTACTGAAATTGACTAATAAGGGGCTGCTGGCAACTCCCCTCAACTTTTTTTTCAATCAACTTTTTATCCCTACGTAATGATATATGAATCGCCTGAAGCTTATTAATTAAACAACATATAGTTAATGGATAAGTATAAAAATAAATCCAATGGTTTCAGCCGCTTGCAAACTAATATCTGTATTTTATGTTACAAATTCGAATATGTGACTTCGTAATATTCATAAAACTAGTCTATCATTTAGTGGTGGAGCCAGGATTCCAATACCGGGAGGGCAAAAACAGACGACGACCGAGAGGTCGTCACGGTGGTGGACAGGGAGATAGCAGTGAAGAGAAACCAACAATAACACACATTTACTTATAGAATTTTAAATACCAATTGTGTAAATAATATTTCAATTGGTATGAAACATAATCATAAATACAAACAATGAAATTCGGATTTTTAGAAAATATATATTATAAATTTGAATTAGAAAAAATATATATATATATATATAAATAATTGATCAACTATAGAAATCAAAATAATAAAAATACATATGATTATGAATAAAAAAAACTCAATTAGAATATAAAAGTTTGAATATATCCAATTTCATCTCAAAGAAAAAAAAATTTTTTTGAGAGAAAGAAAAAAAATGACATTTCATTATGTATAATATACACTAATATATGTTTAGTATATTTTAAATCAAATATTATATACAAATTTGCAATTTAAAAAATAATTTAAATAAATATATAAATAAAACAGCCCACCATACTAAGGCTAAACTGTTTTATTTTTTATTTTTAAACCCAGGAGCAAAATGACGTAGTTTTGCTCCTGGGTTAAAAATAAAAAAATAAAACCCTAGGTGTAAAACGATGTCGTTTTACTCTTGGATTTAAAAAAATAAAGCAACTCTGCCCTTCCTCCCCAGAAATTGGGAGGGCAGTTGCAGCGCCCCCCAATTTCTGGGGGAGGGATGGCATCATGGCAGCCTGGAAAACACCCCTATTTGGTGTTTTCTGGCGGTTGGGGGGGCAAGTGGCCCTCCGTAACCCTCCGTGCTATCATTCGATACATTTTTCTAAAACTTCTTTTATCCTTCAACTTTTCACTTAATATTTTGCATGATGGTTGATAAAACTACAATGAACTTTAGTAACAAAGATTAAAGATTTTCAAGAAGCGCATATATTTTTTATTTAATAATGCAAATAAATGAAAAAAAATCATGAAAAATTGTAAAAAAAATATTCAAATATTTGTGACATATTATTAAATAATATAGGTAAACTATTAAGATACTAAACAGTGAAAAAAAATAAGTTTTATATGAGAATCAAGTTTTTTACTTCAAATTCATGCAAAACTTAACATTTTTAACTATTTAACATCTCAATAATTTATATAACTTATTTAATAATTTTCCATCAAAATTTGAACATTTAAAAATTTTCTCACCATTTTTGTATTTTTTATAATTTTCCCATTTTTTAGTATTATTAATTACTACAAATATAAGTATTTTCGGAAAAATTCTAAGTTTTAATATCAGGATCCATTATATTTTAACTAATCAATGTATAAGACTTTCAATTAAATTTCAAAGGATAGAAGAGTTTTTAAATTAGGTTATTAATTATTTTTATTAACATTACTAAATCATATGTTCAAATTTATAATATTTTAAAGTACATGTATCAGTTTGCGGAGAAAGTCTATTTAGTTAATTTCAGTTTTGTAATTCTGTTTATTACGTGATTAATTGAGAGCATTTCAAACGCCATGGTCATGGCCCCTCAAATAAAGCAATTTCACAGGTTAATGGAACAACGCATTTTGACTTTCCAACTTGTTCTCCAAATTTAGGCAAAACTACAATTAATTCTCTGATTAATTTTTTCAAACACATTAAGTATTTAATTTTTTTATTTTAATATTATAAACCCTAAACTTAATTTTATTTTATATCCATATAACAAGCACTATTAAGTGACATGACCAATAATATTTTAATATGTAACACAATTTTAGAAAATTACCAAGACAAAAAAAAAAGATTTGTTGGATGTGTACATTTTACAGTATCAAGCAATAAAACCATAAAATTGTTAAATTATTTCGAAATGTTTATTTTACAGTTCCGTCACTGAATGAAGCATATTACATATACACAAAAGATAGACCGAGTTTGGGACTAATAATATTGAAATAAAAAGATTAAATACTCAATGTATTTAAAAAATTGATCAGGATGCCAATTGTAGTTTTTATAAAAAATCGAGAGGGTCAAAATATGTTTTGCCAAAAATTTGTTTGGTCCATTTATCTTTTGAGTTTGATCTTTATGCTTCTCTAATTCAATCAAAATGTGTATTTTGTGCCCACTATGTTTTATGTGGTGTCAATATGGGTAAGCAATATAAAATAACATATGTTAGCACGACGTAAGATATGATGGATACGAATAAATATTTTAATCAAAGTTGAAGGAGAGAAAAGTCAAACCCAAAATTTAATTGGCTGTGTGGGTTTTTAGTATAAGTTTGCATTATACCCAAATTAACTAGCCAGTTTGCTTGTGTTGCAAAATTCAATTGAATGATGACTGTCATCATATTCACATTTGGAGTATATGAAGTAATGATTATGTGTTCTCTACCTTTTTGTTAAGATAATTCAATAATATAATTATGATCTATCATTTTTTGACCGCGATTTCATCACTTAATTGAGATTCCAAATCTCAAACAACATATAATTGAATTAAGCACTTCAATGTTTAAATACGGATATCAAATGTTGTTGGGGCATATATGGGCCTGCTTGATTTATATGTTTGAGAATTTGTTTTAATTAAATCTTAGGTGGTCTCAGGTACTTAGATGATTTCTTTTTTAATTAAGATTTTTTTTATACAAAAAACTAAACTTAAAACCTAAGTTAAGTGTGATTAGAATCTTTACCACCAAAATCAATCTTAATTAGTTCTTTGAATATTTACACAAAATTACAATGATTTGATTTAATGATAATGATATTATTTGTTAGACATTAATTGCTGAATATGCATCATACAATTTATTAACTTTTGAATTATAATTATACTAGTCAATTATTTTCAAAAGTGAATAATTGGATATCCAAGTTTTATTTCTATTCGCTCTTTAAATTTTATATCCAATTTTCATCCATTTTTTGTTTATAAAAAAAATTTTCTATAAAAACATAACCAAATCCAAACACTAAGATATACCTTAAATAAAAACCGGTCCCAAACCAAAATGGTAAAAAAGGGAATGAAATCAGTTTGATTCAGTTTTAACTACACCTGTGCAAACGACCTGCGGCCCGCAAAGCCCGTCCAAACCCGTCCGCTATGGGTTGGGCTTGGACTTACATACTTTACTTTAAACCCGGCCCGGCCCGAACCCGTAGAAGCCCGAGTTAATGATGGGTTGGGCTTGGGAATAACTATAAGACCATGACTGGCCCGGCCCGGCCCGGCCCGGCCTGGATAATTTTATAATATATACTTTTATATTTTTATTTATATAATTATATACTAAATATTTAATCTGAACCATTGAAAAACTTAAAGAAGATCTTGACCATTATAATTTCTCTATGAATACTATCTGTAAATTAAATTTGTTTATGAATACTATTTGTAAATTAAATTTGTTTAAAATAAGTTATATTAGAAAAATATAAACATTTATTTGATGGGCTGGTTGGGCTGGGTTTGGGAATGAAGTTCAATTGCCCTGCCTGGCCTGGCCCCAGCCCGATGTAAAATTAGTGCGGACTGGGCTGGGTTTGGACAAGAGATTTTTATATTAATCCGATGTAGCCTGGCCCGAACCCGGCCTAGCCCGACCCATGAACAGGTCTAGTTTTAACTAAATAATGCTTGCCTTTACTTTTTAGTTACGAATGCGTGAAATCATATATAAGGCAGGCTATATTTAGTTTATAAAATATTTATCATTTTCCTTTTCCAATTTTCTTTTTATTCTTCAAAAGCAAAACCTAAGCAATCAAAATAGAAGACGTTGGCATCTCAAAAAAAAAAAAAAAAAAAAAAAAAATCTGCATTTCCTATTTGGAAAATATTAAAAGATATGGTTTTTGAATGTCGCGTAAAACTGAAAAATACAAATAATTATTTTCCTGTTTATTATTTGAAAAAACCAAAAACCAGTTCAGTTCTACAATTCAGTATTAACCGAATAATATTCAGTTGCTCACCTCTACTTTTTAATTATGAATGTGGAAAGATATATAAGGTAGCCATGTTTAGTTTATAAAACATTTATCATTTTTATTTTCTAATTTTGTTTTCGTTATTGAAAAGCCAAAACCTAAGCAACTAAAATGGAAGAAGTCGACCTCTTTAAAAAAAAAAAAAAAAAGGAAAAACATTTTTATTTCCTGTTTGAAAAATATTAAAAAGATATATTCAAATGTAGTCCAAAATTGAAAAATGTAAACAATTATTTTCTTGTTTCACCGCAACAAATGATAGACTTTGCAGTAAGCACATTTCGCAGTAAAAATCTAATATTACTACCAAAAAGATACATTTAGCTGTAAAATTATATCAATTTTTTTGTTGCAAATATCTACGACCATAACTTTGCAGCAGCAAAATACAACAACTACTTTATTGCTCTTAAATACATTTTTTGACAGCAACTTTTGGATATTACTGCTAAATGTGCTATTTGACAGCAATAAAAATAGTTGCTGCTATAAAGTTGTGGTTGTATATATTTATAAAAAAAAAAATTGATATAATTTTATTATTAGTAAATGTATTTTTTTTTTTTTTTACAGAAGCTATTAGATTTTTTGTGCTAAATTTACTCTTTGGATTTTGCTGTTAAATCTATCATTTGTTGCAGTGTTTATTACTTGGAAACAATTTACAACTAAACAAGAAATTCAAATTTTCAGTTTCGTAGAGAAATCTTTATGGAAAAGAACCATTGTCTTCCACAACTGAACAATTTTAATGTATTTTTAGTATTCAGAAATAAACTCAAAGGCAAAAAGAAAAATTGTGTTGAAAATGGATGAAGCTAGTTGTATCCTTGGCTAGCTAGCAAGTTACAAGCCGGGATAAAAAGCAAGTCTAGCACAAATATTTTGGAGATTTTTTGTTTTTTAAACCTTTGAGATTGTCGGGGATAGAATCCACAATTATAATAATTAAAAATAAAATACTTACTTTCTTTACAGATGTTTGTAAAAATATTTTTGCTTTAATTTCTGTGTTTTAACATTTATTATAGCATACCATTTTCTTTTATATAGCATATAATAATAAATCTATTAAAGTGGTATAATTCCAAGTGCCTCTACAATTCATTTTATAATACTTTTTCATAATTCTTGATGTGTTAAAATCTATTTTTGAATTATTCAAAGTTATTTATTTGTAAACATTTTAATATTTATTTCACGTAGTTTCATGATCGATGAGTATTCTTTATATATATTATAATTAAAATAAAATCTTTTCTAATGCAAAGCTGTGAACCTCAGAGTGAAAAATTCCATGAGGTAATTCAAGTTAATAGAACATTTTTGGTAACAATATTTTTTTTAGTGACAGCAATTTTACTAGAAATACTGACAAGTTAATATAATTTTTGTGGTAAAATTAGGCAATTCACAATTTAATAAAGTTGCGTAAAGTAATTTACTCAGGAAAATGTCAAGGAAAAATGATACAACTATCTTAATTTTAGCATTTCTTTTGGCAATTAATCATAAATTTCCTTTTTGGCACCATTCAATTTCACTTTGCTGTTTAAATCAAAAAAGAATCAGAAGCGATTGTATGCACGCGCTTTGTAATCTTTTTCTTTTTTACCCGGATAAATTGACATTATTATCGTCTTGAAAATCCGTCAGACAAGTGTCATCGTTACCTCAGAACTTTGTCAGCTAAAAGTAATACTTTCCTTGTGTACACAAATTCACTACTCTCTACCTATTTTCAACACGTGTCATTATAAAATCCACTCACGCATCGATGCTTGACAATTGAACAAAGCATGCGAGACAGTGAGAGTAGGATTTGAATACTCGGTTTGAATTTTATTGCACAACGGCTACTTATTTCTGCACAACTTTCCATACCCACTTTTACAAAATACTGCAAAACTGTTTTTATTTAAAAACAAAAAAGAAAACTTTCCCTCTCTTTGTGTTTCTCTCTCTGTCTTGAGCTTCAAATCTAATTATTAAGTATTATTATTATTATTGTTTTGTCATGGTAATTCACACACCATCATCACATTCTACTAGCCCACAACAACTCTTGCTTATTTGCCCCCACAGACACTCTCTCTCTCTCCTTTCTCTTCTCTCTGGTTTTGCTAGCTAGCTCTGTGCAGTGGCTTGCTGCACAAAGAAGTCAGTTCACAAAGCTAATCTTGAAGGGGAAATGAAATTAGGGGATTTTGTTTTGGTTTTTTCAGTGATTTATATGGCAACCTTTTTCAATAATTGCTCTCTTGCTCTCACTGAAGATGGTAAATCCCCCTTTTAAACTCTTTCTTTTTGTGTCCCTCTGTTATAAATCTTCTTGTTTCACCTTTTGAGGATGAATGATTATACAAATGGGATGTTAAAGCTAAGATCTTTTTGGTCTAACTTGTGTCATTTTTCATATTTTTTAGGTTTGGCATTGCTAGAAATGAAGAGCACATTGAATGATAGTACGAATGTGCTGGGTAACTGGTTAGATACTGATGAGAACCCTTGCAAATGGACTGGTATTTCTTGTAATCCTCTTGATCAAAGAGTGAGCTCAATGTATGTCAATTCTATCTCCTATTTCTTACATCTGCAATATCACTTCTATGTTGTCTGAAATTTTTTTTCTGTTTTTGATTGTTCAGAAACCTGCCTTACATGCAATTGGGAGGAATTATATCTCCTAGTATTGGTAAACTCACCAGACTACAAAGGCTGTAAGTTCAATTTCCAGTCCTTTATTTCCACCAAAAAATGGCATGAAATGGGCTAAACTTAACTCATTTCTGTCAAAATTTGCTCTTATCTGTGATTCAAACAGTGCACTACACCAAAACAGTTTACATGGAATTATCCCAAATGAAATCACCAACTGCACTGAGCTCAGAGCAGTGTAAGTAAAATGTGGAATTCGTGTAGTTATATAATAGATTGTATGCGTTTTCTTTCGTATCTAATTGACCATATTTTCAGATACCTGAGAGCTAATTATCTCCAAGGAGGGATTCCATCAGATATTGGAAATCTTTCCCATCTCAACATTTTGTAAGTTATCTGATCCTGTCATCGACATTAAATATGTTCTAGTTATAATGAAACTGTTATTTTGGTCGTTTTTCTTACTTTGATGATTTCTGTTATCAATTACTGAATTTAGGGATTTGTCAAGCAATATGCTTAAAGGTGCTATACCTTCATCTATTGGTGGCCTTACACATTTACATCACCTGTAAGTTCATGTT
The DNA here is from genome assembly GCA_039660915.1 of Euphorbia tirucalli. Lineage (NCBI taxonomy): Eukaryota > Viridiplantae > Streptophyta > Magnoliopsida > Malpighiales > Euphorbiaceae > Euphorbia > Euphorbia tirucalli. Next base: position 15,089,942 of record CM077637.1, read on the forward strand.
GGAGCTAGTGCCATTTCAATTATAATATTCTGAAGTTGGGATTTCATGTCCTGTCAAGGAAAGCAATGGTGCTGTAAATGATTTACAGTGGTACAATTGTCTCAGGAATTTATCTACCAACTTTTTCTCTGGTGAAATCCCTGATTTTGGAGCTCTAAGCACCTTTGGAAATAGCTCGTAAGTATTTGTATTGACACTGATCAATTCGAAATCTTATGTTATGATACCCTATGTATCAACACGGTAACAGCATAAACATAGAAAACTATGTAATATTGGTGTCTTTTACTGCAAAAAACGTATAAGGCCAGTAGTCTGAACCATGACTTAAGGCTATCAAGTGTAAATTATTGAAATCCATGAGAATGCCTACTATAATAAGTGCAAGTTTGTATCCTTGTTTTGTGTCGATTATGATGCGTCCATTCTTGTGTTCCATATAATTCGTGATTTATCAAGTGTAAATAAAGAAAGATACATAACTGAGAATTTAGAACTTTAAGAAATAGTAATGAATAATGTTTGATTATAGCATCTTTTTATTGTTAAATGAGGCTAGAAATCCTTAATGAATGTCTTAGACTTTGCTGATTTATCGTCATCATTCATCCCTTTGATCCTCTTATGAATTTTGGTTGCTTGAAATAGGTTTATCGGCAATTTAGATCTTTGCGGTAGACAAGTGAATAAGCCATGCCGAACTTCAATGGGATTTCCTGTGGTGCTACCACATGCTGCAAGTGATGAAGCAGCAGGCAAGTTTGTTATTCACATTTGTGGAACCACAACCTGTGCATAATAGTACTAATACTAATACTAGGGATTTTTGCAGTTCCTCCTAAACGATCCTCTCATTACATCAAAGGGGTGCTGATTGGTGTAATGTGCATAATGGCCCTGACACTAGCAGTACTTTTAGCATTCTTGTGGATTTGCTTGTTATCAAAGAAGGAAAGAGCTGCTAAGAAGTACAGAGAAGTCAAAAAACAAGTTGACCAAGAAGCCAGTAAGCTCAATGCCTCTCAAATTCTTAGCATTTTCTTGTTTCATCATCTTAAACATTATTGTGTCTGAATTTCCCAAAAGGTACAAAACTTATTACTTTTCATGGAGACCTGCCATACCCGTCTTGTGAGATCATAGAAAAGCTCGAGGCTCTTGATGAGGAGGATATTGTAGGATCAGGAGGATTTGGTACTGTGTATCGGATGGTAATGAATGATTGTGGAACATTTGCTGTCAAAAGAATTGACCGGACTCGTGAAGGATCTGATCAAGTATTTGAGAGGGAGCTGGAGATTTTGGGTAGCATCAAGCATATAAATTTAGTGAACCTGAGAGGTTACTGCAGGCTTCCAATGACAAAGCTTCTGATCTATGATTATCTAGCCATGGGAAGTTTAGATGACATTTTGCACGGTATGTTCCATTTCTATTAGTGTTCAATTTTTATGCACACTAAGGTTTCAAAACAACTATGATCAAATCATTTCTCACTCGATTTCTACTAGTGAAATTATTGACAATACTTCCTTTCAGAACGTCGCAACGAACAAACATTGAATTGGAGTGCTCGTGCAAGAATAGCCTTAGGTTCCGCTCGGGGTCTTGCATATCTGCACCACGACTGCAGCCCGAAAATAGTTCACCGTGACATAAAATCGAGCAATATTCTCCTTGATGAAAATTTGGAGCCGCATGTCTCGGACTTTGGTCTTGCCAAACTTTTGGTGGATGAGGATGCCCATATCACAACTGTGGTTGCTGGCACTTTTGGTTATTTGGCACCAGGTTTGTTTTCTTTTGTTTGATTAATCTCCGAAACATTTTATCTGGATAAACTACTTAATTTAGTACTTGACTGTAGATTTTGCACTCAAACATTTATCCAGTTGAGTTGACATTCTTATCATTCATCATTGGAATAGAGTATCTGCAAAGCGGGAGAGCCACTGAGAAATCAGATGTTTATAGCTTTGGAGTTCTGTTGCTAGAACTTGTAACCGGCAAAAGACCTACTGATCCAGCTTTTGTGAAAAGGGGTTTAAATGTTGTTGGTTGGGTAAGCCCTCAAAGATTTTATGTTTCTTTCATAGTTGACTATGTTCCAGTTAGCAGCTCTTGGTTTTTGCTTCATGTAATTTGTGTTTCAACTGTTAATTATGTAGATGAACACTCTACTAAGAGAGAATCGGTTGGAAGACGTGGTAGACAAAAGGTGCACCGGCGCAGATATGGAAACTGTGGAAGCAATACTTGAAATAGCAGCAAGATGCACAGATGCAAACCCGGATGATCGGCCTACGATGAACCAGGCATTGCAGCTATTAGAGCAGGAAGTGATGTCTCCTTGCCCAAGTGATTTCTACGAGTCCCATTCAGATTACGCTTAAAGCTACTGAATTTGTTGGTATGCGTACATCCAACTAGATGTATCCATCAAATCCTGAAAAAAAGTTTTGTTGATATGCTTCCCATTCTCCCCTACTATTTGGGGCTGTAAATACTTGTCATTCTGGTGGTTGGATTGGATTGTCATTTATGCTTTCATTTCTCCTTCAAAATGTTAAAAGCTGAATCCTTTACCGAAATGCAGCATTGCAAGTGGTTGAGATATATGGGTTCAACGACACTTCTCTTTATATCTTTTTAGCGCTTACTTTGAAAATGATATATCTTAGTAGCTCCTAGTTATATTTGGAATTTTTATATCTTAAAACTGGTATAATTACAAGTCTTTTTAGCAGATATGATGGTTATGAGTTTGTAAAAGTGACATTAATTTCGCAAGTATGTAAATGTTTAGGATTTTTATAAATTAATAGTGTTCGTATAACCACGAAAATATTGCAAAAAATATATAAAAAAAAAATGATAAATGATATTTTTCCTCTATATTTTAGAGAGCATATTTATCTCTTAAAAAGATGCAATGTGATATGTTGTGATTTACTTTTTACAATGCACATTTTGGTCCCTGTATTAATCAAAATAAATTATAAGATTGTTATTGTTTGTTCCGATAAACAATTTGCCACTTACCGTGAAATACCAATAAAATAATAATAATAATTATATCTTTGGTCACTTGCAGAATTCTAATTTACTTAATTAAGCTCTCGTACATAAATATCATTAATTTCTCAACATCTCAAATCAAACAAACCCCAACCCATGGGAATTTTATTAGGAACCTGGGGGAGAATCGGCATTAAATAAACAAAAACGACTGATGTCATATCTAATTAATGACATTCATCCTCCCTCTTTCAAAAATGGACAAGCACAATTGGACAACAAGTACCCACTTAATTTATAGCTAACAGGCTCTAATTAACTTCTAATTCTCAATTAGCTTAATTTTTCTGTTAAATGGCCAATACCAAATTATCCGGCTACAAGCTACAAGGCAAGGTTGCCATCATCACCGGTGGTGCGAGCGGCATCGGCGAGGCTACCGCTCTTCTCTTTGCTAATAACGGTGCACGCGCCGTCGTGATAGCCGATATCCAGGATGGAAAAGGCCAAAGCTTAGTTGAATCCATCGGCACCCACCGCTCCACCTATATTCACTGCGACGTGACCGATGAAAACCAAGTGAAATCCCTGGTGGAATCCACCGTCTACAAGTACGGCCAGCTAGACGTCATGTTCTGCAACGCCGGAATTATCAACGCCTGTATTCAGAACATCCTCGATTTCGACAAGGCGGCCTACGAGAAACTCTTCGCGGTGAACGTAGGCGGCGTGGCAGCGAGTGTAAAGCACGCGGCGCGTGCGATGGTGGAAGGAGGTGTGAAGGGAAGCATAATATGTACGGCGAGCATAGCGGCGAGGACGGGGGGAGATAGGGCGGTTGATTATGTGATGTCAAAGTGTGCGATTTTGGGGTTGATGAAATCGGCGAGCATGCAGCTGGGGGAGAGTGGGATACGGGTGAATAGTGTGTCGCCGGGGCCGGTAGCGACGCCGCTGCTGTGTGATGCTTACGGGATGGGGAAGGAGGAGGTGGAGATGGCGTTTGAATCGAAAAAAGTTTTAAAAGGGGTGATGAAGGTGGAGCATGTGGCGGAGGCAGTTTTGTTTCTTGCTTGTGATGATTCTGCGTTTGTTACAGGGCATAATTTGGTTGTGGATGGTGGATTTAAATTTGATTAGTCAACCCAATTTTTCAATTGATTATTCTTTTAATTGCCATTATCAGAACTTAAAATTTAAAATTACGTTTGAAATAATTATTAAAAAAAGTTAATGTATGTCTTTGTAAATTTAACCAATTCCTTTGTACGACGCTTTTCATCTTTTTGGTTTTCAGCTAAAAGTTAGAATTTAAAGCAGATGAAAATGTTTTTTTTGTAAAATGTTTTCTTAATTTCTTATTTATCAAACACTCATGCAGCTTTTTCAATTTGGAAAAGCACTCTCAGACAATAGAATCAATTAATCAGTGGTAGAAATTATCAAGTTGGAAATGTTGTTTGTTCAAAATAACTGAGAATGAAGGTGCTCATAACCAGGCAAAAGTCGATTGGAGGACAAACGGGAGTATATGCATGCGGCTCAATCTTATTTGAAAAGAGAAAAGTTAATTACTAGTATAAAAAAAAATAAAAAAAAAATACAAGTACAAAAACACTTAGATATCACATATAAAATGGGTTTACATGTTTTTGAACTAAAGTATAAGACTCTTCAGGTATCCTACGCCATAATTCATAACCATCTCTAATCCATCGCTCATCAACTACATGCTTCTTTGTCTTATTTGCCCACTCAACATCTTCCACTCCAGAATTTTTTTCCCACTGCCACCAAATGTGTCACTGACGAGTCTAGTCTTGTGGCACTTATTGCTCCCGTTTTTTCACCCATCTCTGCTAATTCCTTCTTCATCGTTGGCGAAAAATGTCTCAAAAATATCTTACACCCTCCCATTATTTTAAACTTAAACTTCTTCATCACATCTCTAACATCTCTATCATACAAACTAACCTCATACTTCATCAAAAAATTGAGCGTGAATTCGATTCAGAAGATTCAGATACGAATCCATTATTTACTCGTTCTCATCACACTGCTTCTCAGTCAAAGACTTACTCTTAACCGATCCAAATTGACTCGAAGTAATTGTACCTATGAACTTGAATCAAATTAGAATTGTGAATTGACCACACATCTTATTTGTCATCAAGGATTACAATTGCTCTTTCTTGTCCCAACACTAGATCAAGATGCTTTCGCTTCCTTTCGAGGCTGTCCTCTCTGGCAATCACCCTCGATTTGAAGCATTTGTTGTCAGGATCGCGCAATTGAACCATCTGCTTAGCATAAACCTTATAAGATAATGTGTAGACATAAAACTCAAACATAGTACTAACTTCCTCCAGAAACTCACGAACCATTAGCCTCAACTGGACAAGGCCAGAGAAAGTACTTGTACAATTTGTTTGATCTTCCAACAAATATTCCTCTTCTGGAGTTAACTTTGAAACTAGATTGAGTTGAGCAAAGTATTATCTAAATCAAGAACAAGGATGAGTTTTTTGTTGGAAAAGAGATTTCAGGTCTCATGGTCGCACAAACGGTTAGCTTCAACTTGGCTGAGCCTTAAACGAAGAGTCATGTATTCGAAAGGCAGGCCGTAATTATCAGAAACATTCGTCCCACATCGGACGCAAATGAGATTAAAGAATGATGGATGTAAACAACAACTTTTGCATCCTTTCATTGAATCTTGTAGGTTGGAATTAGAGGAATCAACATCATCTATTTGTATAGATGTATTAGAAACAACATTATATGTGTTGTCAGAAACTGAGGCCAAAACTAGATTAATAAGTTGGGCAACAAAGTCTTGGCAACTACCAGCATAATTACCCCAACAAGACATAATGGTTAAGAACTTCCAAATAATTTGGGCCCTGGCTAGCAGAAAAACAAAAATAGAATATTTGATGTAGAGTACTTGAAGGAAAACAGAAAACAGAAAAGAAATTCATATAACAATGAAGATTGTAAAATTATGGACTCTATGAAAGAATTATATGATTTCAGGATGTATATAATATAGGAGCCGGATCGAAAGCAGTCCCAAGTCCGAAAGGAAATAGACACTACAACAAAAGACTTAGAGAGTTGCTTTCCTAGTTAATGCAGCCGGATGGCGACTCTTACACTCTTCATCGAGACTTAGGTCTTGGTTCTTTTATGAATTAACCATTTATTTTTCTAAAAAATGAATTTCCATTCTAAAAATCCCACGCGATGGAGGGTTTGCCTGAGATCGAGGCGTCCCCTCCGAAAGGGAGTCCGCGTTCCGTTGAAAACGTCGTCCGCTCACAGTTGGCAAGGCTGCCTACCAAGTCCAACTTCCTCCCAAACTTAAGATCCATCCCGTCATGCGTGTGAGCCTGTTGAAGAAATATCATGGCGAAGATGAAGTTCCCTTAAGGAACGTTAGCACGCAAGCGCCTATGGCGGTCATGACTGAATTCGACAAACAGGCCAAGGTTATTTTGGCCGACTGGATCGTGCATAAACGAGAAGTCCCTCCAAGCACTGAGTACTTAGTGAAATGGAAGGGCCCGCCTAAGGAGGAAGCAAGTTGGGAGCAGGAGGACGAACTTTGGCAATTGAGGGACTTAATCGCCAAATACAAGGATGACGGCATGCCGAAGACGTCACGCGATTAGGTGGGGGAGGGTGTTATGCCCCGCCAAGTTTTGTACATAAATAAAATTTTTACCGCACATAAGAATGCCCGAATTCAATCATAAGGGCTAAGCGAACCGAACAAAGGGCTGTTGGCACATGTATAACTCAGTTTGGCAGGAGTTAGGCCTGTCCAAACCTCGGTCCTATAGCGACAGATTTTTTGCGACGCAAATAAATGTGTCACCATATTTCAGAATCTACCAACGCATTTTTATTTGTGTCGATTGTCATTATCGCTTAAGAAGATTCTTATTATTTTGTCGTTAATTTTAAAAATTTAGCACGCTTTTAAAAAAATTGTCGGTATTTTTTTCAAGTTAAAGATATTTTGAATTTTGCGTCAATAAAAATGTCCCAATATTTTTCACATTAAGACACTTTTTATTTTTGTCGTTATATCTATAAATTTAGCGACACTTTTCTATTTGTGTCGATTCTTATTATCATTTAACGACGCTTTTAACTTTATGTTGTATTTAGAAAAATAATTTGACGATGATCTTTAAAAAAGCATCAGTATTTTCTAATGTTAATTACTGTTTAAATTTTGTGTTGATATATATATATATATATATATATATATATATATATATATATATATATATTTGTATTTTCTGATTTAGAGACATTTTTATTTTTGTGAGAATTTGTATTAGTTTGGTGAGAAAAAAAAAAGTTACTGATATGTATTCAAATAAGGACACTTTGATATTATTGTAATATCCCGAAAATTCAATAAGTATTAATATTTATAAGTGATATTATAATTTGAGAAAATATAAAAATGGAAAGTTTAGGGGTGAAAATTATATGCAGTAAGGATATAATTGAAAGGAATTAAAAGTTATGTGGAGGAATTTAGAAATTTAAAAATAAATAAATAAAATATATATTACTGAAGGGTAAAATGGTAATTTTGTAGAAAAGATATTATTATTTTTTAATATAAAAGAAGAAAGGAGGGCGGAGGAGAAGGGATTTTGGGGATAACTGGTCCCAAATTCACAGGCTCCCTCAATTCAAATAAATTGATTCAATTTGATGGCTTCCTTCTCTCTCTCCATTTCAGAAATGCGTTGTCATAGGTTTCTTCGACATCGACACCAGCACTCCCTCTCTCGAAATTTACTCTCTAAGCCAGTCAAATACCCTTTCTTTTCTCTCTTCCTTGAACCCACCCTTCCGCATCTCTTCTCTACATCTTCCGCACGACGGCTGAGAAAACCCATCGATCCTTAGCTATGGAATCGTAAATCTCTGTGGCAGATAGGGATTTTCATGTTGGAGGCATTGGAGGAGTGGATTTAATAGAGGGGGGGAGTGATTGTGTTACTGTTAGGGAGGATGGGAGAGTGAATTTGGTAAAGGTTGTTGTTGAGGGTTCTTACAGGTGAGAAGTGGGCTTCCCCGGCTGAGTTGGTGACCGGTGGTTGTGGGTTTGGGCTTCAATGGTGGGACCTGAGACGCCCTGATGCTGCTGTTGCTCAGTTCAAGGGTAACTGGGACCAGGGAGCGATTTCTGGGATCATACACTCTATTGATATTCATCCTTCAAGGAAGCACACGTGTTTGGTAAGTGAAACCTTACTATCTTCTACTATTTCAATTTTGTTTTGAAGTTTTATGCTCAATTTAGTTGGTTTTTGATGCGGGCCACAAATAATAAAAAGGATCTCCAACTCAATTTGAAAACAACTACTTATTGTGGAAAGAAATTAAAGATATATTTTGGATTATATCTTTATTTTAATTGTAATTATTTTATAATTCGGATTAGGAATAGATTTTATTGTAAGGATCCTAAATTGATAAGGATTCCTATTTTGTTTGTATTTTAATTTATTTAGTATTTTTTTTTAATTAGGAAGTTTAGACTATTTAGAAGTTTTTATTGTTTAGGAGTTTTATTACATTCAGGGTAGTTTGCCTATAAATAGGTTTTCATTTCTCAATTGTAATCAGTTTTGATTAATCAATAAAATTTTGGATTTTTATCCCTTTACCCTTCTTTTATGAATTTTGCGAAATTCAACTAGTAGAAGACTAAATTCCGGCATCGTGCACGATCAATGGATTTTAGTGTCTTTTGTTCGAGTTTCCGCTGCATCAGTTGGTATCAGAGCCGAATTCCTAAACCTTAGTAGTCGTCATGCTGCCAAGAAGAGAGCGCCGAGTCGATGAGGTTGCGGAACATGAATATATGAACCGAATGGAGCAGAGATTAGAGCAACATCTCGAAACCCTAATAGACCAAAGACTGGAGACTATTGTGGATCGTTTGATAGACCGAATGTATGGGCTGCTTGCGGCTCGTCTTGGGGCGAATTCTCGACAAAGAAGGAACCCTAATTATGAAGAATTCAGAAATCCATTTGTTGGATTGGAAGAGTTCTATGACAGAGAGAAGGAAGTAATTTTCTCTCAAGAATCAAAGCTTGGAGAAGGTAAATTCTTTGATTGCACTTTACCTCCAACATATACTGAAGAATATGCTTGTGTTGAAGTAGTAGATTATGATTCTTGTGATAAGATTATTGGTATTAACGAAACTTTACAGCCAATATATGATGAAGATTATGCTTATGTTGAAATAGGAGATTATGTATCTTTTGACAATATTGTTGGTGTTGAAGAAACTTTACAACCAATTTATGATTTATTTGAAGATGAATATGAGAATTTTTATTGGAATAGTGATATCGATTTTATTGGGGTCAACCATATTTTGAATGTGGATTCTTTTAATAAAATTAAAGCTTGGTTTATTAACGGAAAAACTCGAGGACGAGTTTTTTCTAAGAGGAGGAGAATGATGCGGGCTACAAATAATAAAAAGGATCTTCAATTCAATTTGAAAACAACTACTTGTTGTGGAAAGAAATTAAAGATATATTTTGGATTATATCTTTATTTTAATTGTAATTATTTTATAATTCGGATTAAGAATAGATTTTATTGTAAGGATCCTAAATTGATAAGGATTCCTATTTTATTTGTATTTTAATTTATTTAGTATTTTTTTAATTAGGAAGTTTAGACTATTTAGAAGTTTTTATTGTTTAGGAGTTTTATTACATTTAGGGTAGTTTGCCTATAAATAGGTTTTTATTTCTCAATTGTAATCAGTTTTGATTAATCAATAAAATTTTGGATTTTTATCCCTTTACCCTGCTTTTGTGAATTTTGCGAAATTCAACTAGTAGAAGACTAAATTCCGGCATCGTGCGTGATCAACGGATTTTAGTGTCCTTTGTTCGAGTTTCTGCTGCATCAGTTTCCGGTGGTGTTTGGCTGTGATTATGTTTGTTTCTGTCTACATTTGCCATTTTCACTTTGATTTCCAATTGGGTGTTTAGATTATTGACCCAATAGCAGTTTCCGTCCCTAGCAATTGCACCAATTTGAGTTACGCTTCCCAGTAATCAAACATCAGTTTCAAAGCTCAAGTGATCGAACGAATTTCCAATTGCATGTTCACTACGCAGATCTGATGCATGTATTCTTTTTCTCTTCAAGTTTGCAGCTTAATTTTTTCATAATTTCGATTTTGGGTAATTATCAATCCTGCTTTGTTCATTCTCTTATGGATTTAAGTATTTGTTTTTCTTTCGGCTCATATTTTACAAGTTTTGTTTATATGACCAGGTTCATTGTTGATTTTACTCTCACAAAGGTTAGTTTACTGATCCCTTTCTCTTCCACTGATCAATTTTCTCTGATGCATGTGTTTGGTAGTAGCTTTTGGTAATTTTAAAACTATTAATATGCTTTTTATGGTGTTTAGATTACGAGCATTTCTTTTTCTTCTTTCTCATTTCTTTCATATCCATTAATTTAATTACAATGTTTTCCCATCTTCAAGATGTGTTTGCTTGCCATGAATGTTCTGCAAGTGCTGTTGCATTGTTTATGACCCTGAACATTTGGTAAAACTAATTACATTAATGGGTAAATATATGTATTTTTGCAATAAGTATATGTTTGATCTGTGCAAAATTTAGTTGGGATGACGGTAAGGTGGATGAACATGGGGGAGAATCATCTTGGTCATAGTCTTAATTATCCTTTTGAAAGATAACATAAAGATATGTTCTTTAAATGATCAAATTGATCTTTATTAGTTGCAACATGGAAAGTGTTTGTTATGTTGTTACTTGGTGCATTCTACAAGTTTATGGCTTATATATTGAGTTTCCATATTATGAATTACGGTTTATTTAATTAATATCAATAAGTAAGTACTTTAACATTGTGATTTTATTATCATTATCATATTTGTTGCTCTTTGTTTTGAAGCTTATGGTTCACAATTGTTTTTTACACTTGTGTGAGGGAAAGATACTAGAAATATAAGCTTAATTATAAAAGCCAATTTAGTTTAGTCTATTGTTATTGCTGTCAGAACTCCTACTTCTTTACATAATGCAATTCAGTAGTATATATTCTTTCTATAATTCAATTCTTTCTTGGCTTGATCCAATATGCATTACTTGCTTTGAATTTAACTTTTCCTTATTTATATATAGGAATAAATACAATGTTGTTTTATTACACTGTGTTTTTCGATCATTTCCAATTCCAAGTATAATACTATCGCCATGAGCGACAAGGTCTTTTCTAAGCATCTTGGCAACAAGGCCATTTGTAAGCAGCTTAATTCTAGGGACAAAAAGGTATGATATGTTCAATTAGGATTGAGGTTTCTTTTGTTACACTGTTTAAATTAATTATATGTACGATGGTTCCAAGCTAAGGATACATTTGTGTTGAAAATCTTTTAACAATTATATTTTCAAGCTAATATAATTATTAAAACGATTCTTTGAACTTTACCTATTAGCTTAATCTTTTGGGTTGAATGATATTAATATGACTTTCAATTGATGAACTATGTTTTCAGGAATAGATGGCCAAATAGTTGAAGCTAGTGGGGTGCTTTTTCTTTTGTAAAACGAAGAGTGTTTAATGATTTGCTAACATTCATTGTCTACCCATTCAGGCACATGAACTCTTGAAGCAAGTCGCATTGAGATGCAAGGTTGGAGGCACTGAGGAGAAGTTTAAACATGTCGTTGTAGTAAGAATTGTCAAAACATTATGATTTTTTTCACTATCAAAGGTCATATACATACTGCAATTGTATTGTTTTTAATTTATAATAGCTTTCTTATATTCTATTGATACTATTTGTGCTTTATGCTCTAGAATTTTATATTTATTGTTTTATTCATGATAATGAAAGGATGTAATGCACATTTGGTTTTAGAAAAAAAATTCAATTCTTTTACAGGTTATAGTAATAATAGTAATAACAATAATAACAATAAAAAAGAGACTCGATGCAAATTTTTGTCGTTATAATTACAACATTTAATAAATAAGGTTGTTGAATGACATATTAAACGTCGTAATTTTTTTTAACCCTTTTCAATTATAATGTCGCCACAATAATTGTAGAATTATATTTATGCGTCACAAATTCAAAAACGTTTTTGAAAAAAAAGTTACTACTTTTGTGACAATTAATTCTAAGTATAGCTAAATGGGGACGCTTTATAAAATTTTATGTCATAAATTCGTGACACTTTTAAATGAAGTGTTGGGCTATTCGAGACGGAATGAATAAATAATGTAGCTGAATAACTACATAATTAAAATTATGCGTCGCCAATTTTACGACGCTTTAAGAAAATGTAGTGAATATATATAAATTCATAAATAAATAATTAAAAAAATATTAAGATGAAAAAATGGAAGCGTCGTCAATTTTGAGATGCATAAATTAAAAGCGTCGCCCAATTATTCTTAGCAACATAACGTTAATGCGTCGATAAATAAATCGCAACACGAGTTTTAGCAACGCTAATGGCGACGCTTTTAAAAACATCAGGAAGCATTTAAGGACAAAAAAAACGTCGTTAAACAATGATTTTCAGCGTCGCTATAGGCCCCTTTTGTTGTAGTGAGACTTTATGGAACTTTTCGAATTTTTTTAATTGTGACCGTTTTTCTTCCAACTCCAATTAGGAAAAGATTTTGTATATCTTTAGGATGGACTGATTAATATTATTTTAGCTAGGGCTATCAAAATGAGTTCGAGTGTCGTGTTGACACAGTTTGGTGACACTTATAAGGTCAACACTGACACTACCTATATATTAAATGGGTTGACAGGACACGACACTATATTATAACGGGTTGACCCTATTAACATGTTCAGCCTATTTATTTAAAAATATATTATTTATAGTAACAAAAAAATAGATTATTTATAAATCAATTCAATATTGAACCACATTATCTATAAAAATAACAATTATACTTCTAAAAATAAATCAACATAAATTCATTAACTCAATTAAACATGCAACTTTGCAAATTGGCAATAGAAAGTAAAAATTAGTTTAAATTTCTGCATTTTTACTAATTAAATAATATCTGGTGAAACTTTTACAGCTTATTCATGCAGTCACTCCGAAGCTGCAATTTCTACATCAAAAGCCATAATAGCTACTAGCCTAGTAAAGTCCAAAAAATATCCATTAAATCACAATGAAAAAAGGTTTGGAAGTATTGAAGAAAGAATAAATTTATACTTTCAGCTCTCAAGTGCAAATGATAGTTTTAACCTTCATATTAGTCAAAATTACTAATTTGTTAAACGGGTTATACGGGTTCATGGGTTGACTCGTGACACAACCTGTTTATCTCGTGTCATAAAAGTGTCGATCCTTTTCCGACACAAACCCTCATAAACCCAACCATAATTCGTTAACTTCCATGTCAAACGAATTGTGTTATCGTGTCACCACCCATTTTGACAACCCTAATTTTAGCGTCCTAGGGAAATTTATTTATTTCATGTTTAAATCTTTTGTTAGAGTATATACATTACTTTTTAGAGTGTGTTGGAGACTCGAACTATCTTTCGGACAGAGTTTGTTCCGTAAATTAATATTCTTACACTATACTCCATCCGTCCTTGAAATCATGTTATTTAAAAAAAAAAAAAAATGATTCAAAGTGGTTGTTATTTTAATAAATCAAGAAAACATTTATTACTTTTTTTCCAAATCCATCCATACATTTAATTAGGGCTATCAAAATGGGTTCGCGTGTCGTATTGACACAGTTTGGTGACACTTATAAGGTCAACACTGACACTACCCATATATTAAATGGGTTGACAGGACACGACACTATATTATAATGGGTTGACACTATTAACATGTTCAACCCATTTATTTAAAAATATATTATTTATAGTAACAAAAAAATAGATTATTTATAGATCAATTCAATATTGAATCACATTATCTATAAAAATAACAATTACACTTCTAAAAATAAATCAACATAAATTCATCAACTCAATTAAATATGCAACTTTGCAAATAGGCAATAGAAAGTAAAAATTAGTTTAAATTTCTACATTTTTACGAATTAAACAATATCTGGTGAAACTTTTACATCTCATTCAGGCAATCCCTCTGAAGCTGCAATTTCTACATCAAAAGCCATAATAGCTACTAGCCTAGTATGATCCAAAAAATATCCATTAAATCACAATGAATAAGGGTTTGGAAGTATTGAAGAAAGAATAAATTTATACTATCAGCTCTCAAGTGCAAATGATAGTTTTAAACTTCATATTAGTCAAAATTACTAATTTGTTAAACGGGTTATATGGGTTTATGGGTTGACTCGTGATCCAACCTCTTTATCTCGTGTCATAAAAGTATCGACCCTTTTCCGACACTAACTCTCATAAACTCAACCCTAATTCGTTAAATTCCGTGTCAAACGAATCTTGTTATCGTGTCACCACCCATTTTGACAGCCCTACATTTAATGTTAATTACAATATATTAACAAAGTGATTTGTTTTCCAAAAATATTTTATAAGGATACTTTAGTAAAACTATATTTTTAATTAAGACATTTTAATGTGTTTCTTAATTTATGTACCAAACCTAAATTGGTCTCCTTTCAAGAATGGATGAAGTATATTTTAGTTAATATATTTATAGGTTTGGGAAATATGAAAGAAGTAAACTGTTAGAAAATTATTATAAAAATGAGAAAAATAGATTTCCTAATCCGTCAATTATACAAAAGCTACAAGCTAATATTTTTAATTTTATAGTTAAAAGCTCATTTTTCATATTTCAACTGAACAATAAAAATATTTTGTTTTTAGAAAAATTCAGAAAAGAAATTACGATTAAATATTTCGGTGAAATAAATATGCAACAATATCAGACACTTTTTTCATCTTCAATAAAAAATATTTTTTTAATTGTGTAAATTAAAAAAAAAAAAAAAAAAAAAAAACAGAGTAGTAGTGTCTAGCTAGCCATCACAACTATAAAAAGAAAATGAACTATATATTTCATTTTTATACTAAAATTTCTTATATATAACTCAAAGATTCACTTGTATATCCCAGAAAATTTTCCTTTCTTTTTCTAATTAATTCAATTAATTAATTTGGGACTTGATTGTTAGACATCTTTCAGGTAGATTTTCCTCTAATTAAAGTATTTGTCGTGCATTAAAATTCAAGTTTGAGATTTATAACTTATGATACTTGAAACCTCTAACCATTTTTAAGTCATTTTAATAAATATATTTATTTACATATTTAATTCAAAAATCAATTTAGAAAGATGAAAAAAAAAATGACAAGATACTATTTTAATTAAAACAATTATGACTTAAAAAAATCAAAAGTATTATTATTGAATTTTGTTCAAAGTTTCCAAACGATATAGATATGCACCTAAGTACGTTTATTTACGAAACATGTATACAATTAACACTATAAGAAATATAAAATTTGATAGTAAAATTCTTTTGATGCCAAAAGAATAAAAATGTTGTCATAATTTTAGCAACAAAAAAATGTTATATATTATTATTATAAAATTATGATTATGTATTTAGCAATAAGATTTTGATATAATTTTTCTGTTATATATATATATGGTAATAATTTTTTATATTGATGCTACGAGCCTTTTGGCAATAAAAAATTTTTTTAGTGCAAAACTTTT
The DNA here is from genome assembly GCA_039660915.1 of Euphorbia tirucalli. Taxonomy (NCBI): domain Eukaryota; kingdom Viridiplantae; phylum Streptophyta; class Magnoliopsida; order Malpighiales; family Euphorbiaceae; genus Euphorbia; species Euphorbia tirucalli. The sequence goes on from CM077637.1 coordinate 15,105,712, forward strand.
TGTTACTGATTCTAACATTTTTTATAATGTAAGTTTATTATTATATTGTTTCTCAGTTTATTTTTTAATAATTGAAATGAATTCTTAACTTATATTAAATTTGAACACTATAAATAAACGAAATAATAGTATCACTCAGGGTGATTGTCAAGATATACCGGTTTTTGGACAAGGCATAACTACAATTTTTTGGTAATTGGATTAATGTCAGATGATTGGGAATCGTTAATCAATGTTTCATTCGTTTTTGACCAATGACGAAGCTACTGGCTACTAGCTTGTGTGATAAAGAAAAAAAAAAGAAAAAAGAAAAAATTGTAAGTATATTATGTATATTAATTTTATATATATATATATATATATATATATATATATATATATATTTTTTTTTTTTTTTTTTTTTTTTTGTGGAGAGAAAATATGTGGCCCCAGCTAAGGGAAGTTATTTATTTGTAGCTCCCCTATTGAGTTTCTCGTTTGTTAAGTAAACATCAAATGCTGTAGCTCATAAATTTGGTTAGTTGGGTGTTTACCTCTTCATCCCCATAATTCTTGTACGTACTTTCATAAATTATTTCCCCTTAGAGATTATTGAATTAACTTCTCTCTCGTTATATATGACCATGTTTCGGTTAAATGAAAATTAAAAAATAAAAAATATTCATATGTTATAAGAAATTTTACAATAATCCAGGAATATATACTCTCTTACTATTGTAAAATGTTTCCATATGCTATATAACACACACAGATATCCTCAACATACCATAATAGATGTACATGTAGAATCACTAGAGTTAAAATATAAGAAACTAAAAGAATTCAAATTCTTTGTTTTTAACATTAGTTTTTGGAAGGGGTCAGAATCGAACCCACCACACCCCAGGGAACAAAGTTTCCCTTTTCCAATTCATATAAGATGGATTAGTAAGCGAATTAAAATTCAACTAAATAATTTTCTAGCTGCTAATTAAATTATTAGATTTACCAACTGTGGAGATGACTTGATAATACTATCTCAGATCCTGAAAACACTATCGTGTCTGGAATTTCCAGTACTTAGACAAGGTTATTGATAGAGCACTAGTAGTATAATCCATACTTTATTACTTAGTTCTTAGTGTTGCCTTGGATTGTCTTAGGAAATATATGTTGCTGCTTTAATTTTCGTATCTTTTTGCTCTAGTAAGTGGTAAATGGAGAAATTTACTACATATATGTCAAAGAATCATCTGAATTTCTCAGTTTTAGGATTTCGGTGACTTGGGTTGCATATAACTAATTAATTTATATGTAAATATTAAAATTGGCATCATCTGAATTTCTCAGTTTTGGTGTCATATAAATTAATTAATTATATGCCAGTTTTCATTAAATTAATTAATTAGGATTTTGCTTGTATTTTAGGAAGGGTTTACACTATTATGTAGTTCTCAATTGGTATAAAAACAAGACCCCTTCAATCCAAAAAAAATAATTTTTTTTAATTTTTCAAAAATTCGTAACAGATATTGGAAAACTGGAAAACTAAAAAAGTTGTATAAAGTTGTTTGCAACTGAAACTTGGTCGCAAAAATTAGCAGCTAACTTTGACTAACTAGTTGGTTGCAAACTTTGCCACGGATCGCACAAAACCAGTTACAAAATGTTACTACCAGCACTTCCCAGTACTGAAAGTGATTCGGTCGCAAACCCGGAAAAGTTGTTGCAAACAGCTGTTTGGGGAGGATTTACCGGTGAGGGTTTTTCTTGTAGTGCATGTTGTGGCTTTCTGGGTGCCAATGTTGACCAAGTAGCTCTGCCACAAAAAGACTCTTGCATAGATATTACGCCACATGGCCCCTGTAACTTTAATTTTTGAGCCGTTTGGCCCTTTTAACTATTTTAACGATCTATCTAACCCTTTATCTAAAAGCTAAATACATACGCAGCTCCTTCAACTTTTATTTTTGAGCCGCTTGGCCCCCTTAACTATTTTAGCGACCTATCTAAACCCTCATCTATTTTAAAGTGGTATTTTTAGACATTTGAATGCTAACGTATCGTATTTTTTCCTCTTCTTAAGTTTAATTAATTGCTGGGAAATCATCACTTTACAATAGTTTGTAATATTAATTAGATATAAGATAGTTTCCAGCGTGTGTCCTACATGTCTTTAGTGTCAGATGCGTGTAATACATGATACTCTGTTGTGTCTGGTTATGTTAACTCAAAGGTTTAAAAATTTATTTTATAAAAGATGAGGGGTTAGATAGGTTGCTCAAATAGTTGAGGGGACCAAATGGTTCAAAAATAAAAATTGAAGGGATTACGTATGTATTTTACTTTTAAATGAGGGGTTAGATAGATCGATAAAATAGTAGAGAGAACCAAACGGCTCAAAAATTAAAATTAAAGGGACCGCGTATAGATTTTACCTAGGTGTTTAACTATAACTAATTATGGGCTTATAGCGACATAATTATTTCAAAAGGGGTATATATTCGGCTCACATAATAAAATTAAACTACTAAAGGACACCAGAAGGAAATTGCTGTTTAAAAGAGGACAAACACTTGTATATACACAAGTAGCACGTGGTACCAGATTCATCTTACAATTCTTTCACAAATTAAAAGGGTCCACTCTCCTCACCCCACAAGTAGACTTCGTTTATCTCTAATCCGTAATCCATTTGCCTCTAACTTTTTTTTATCGATCTTTCCAATTGTTTTTTTGGGGTCACATGGCAGAATCGTCAACATCGTCGGCTGCCACAGAAGCCAACAAGAAGAAACTATCAGGGAAAGTAGCCATAATCACTGGAGGCGCCAGCGGGATTGGCGAGGCAACTGCCCGTCTTTTCGCCGATCATGATGCTCTTATGGTAGTAATAGCAGATATCCAAGATGAATTGGGTCATCAAGTGGCAAAATCAATCGGATCAAATAGGTGCAGCTATGTACACTGCGATGTAACCAAAGAAGAACAGGTGAAAATCCTAGTAGAATGGACAGTTGAAAATTTTGGTCATTTAGACATAATGTTTAGCAACGCAGGTACAGTATCAAATTCAGAACAGACCATTCTTGACCTTGACCTTTCAGCGTATGACAAGGTAATGAGCGTGAACGCACGAGGAATGGCCACCTGTGTGAAATACGCAGCGCGTGCAATGGTGGAAGGGCGCGTGAGGGGGAGCATAGTGTGCATGGCGAGCGTGGCGGGTAGTAAGGGGAGCAAGAAGTGGATTGACTACACGATGTCGAAGCATGCGGTGGTTGGGCTAGTGAAGTCGGCGAGTCAGCAGGTTGGGGTGCATGGAATTAGGGTGAACTCAGTGTCACCCTATGGCGTGGCAACTCCATTGACAGTCCAATCTTATGTTGGGAAAAGTGAGGAAGAAATTGAAAGGGAGTATGAATCGAATATGAGCTTGAAAGGATTTGCATTGAAAGCAAGAAATGTAGCAGATGCTGTTTTGTTTCTGGGTTGTGATGATTCTGAGCTGATTACTGGCCATGATCTTGTGGTGGATGGGGGATTTCTCGCTTCTTAATTTCATATTCCATTCTAAATAATTCAAGTTTAGGAGTTGTAACTTGTAGTGTATAATAATGTGAGACCTGTAATAATGGTTGCTATTTTTGGATTATAAATGGAGGAGGTTAGGCTTTTGATTGATGGGCTATTAGTTCAATCCAATTGATAATTGTATTGAATTTGCATATTGGGGGTAACTCCTGATATTTAGAATACCAAGCCCAAAACGGAATTCAAACAATGTCAAACACAATTTTAAACCTCTCAACTTTATATGTTTGTCATATCTATAAATAACTTCAAAATTATTATTTATGTTATGAAACCTTAATCTTTATGTGTTTATGCTAACTAAAAAAAAGAAAAAAGAGAGAGATTTGTCAACAAAAACTTTTCCAGTCAAATAAAAATAAAAAGTTGATGTACTTTTGATGCAGCGGGGCATTTACTAGAATCCGTTAATCGCGCAAAATGCCTGAAGTTAACCTTGTATAACCTGAATTTTGGAAAATTCCCATGTAGTAGGAACTTGGAAAAAAAATCTGAAATTGTATTAATTATCAAAACTGACTTCTAAAAGTCATTATACAGCTTAAACAGTAAAACTCTAATTAGAATCCAAAATAAAAAAAGAGAACAAGAGTAAAAAATTACAAAAAGACCCTAAAAAACAAAGAATCGCAATTTTGAAACTTTAAACGATGAAATTTAGCCAAAAAACGACGGATCCCATAAGCAAAATTTACGACTTTGAATCGTTGGTCCGATTCCAATAAAATTAGAGTCCAAAAACGTGAAAATCCGACAATTCGAACTTGTCAGTATTGACCAAACTGTCACTTCTCCAAAAACAATAATACTTATTCCTCTATTTCATCAACATTACTGATATAAAGTTGTGACTGTACATATTTGATAACTAAATTTGATACAATTTTATTGGTTTTGATATACATATGGTAACAATCTTTTTAATATTGCTGCTAAATAAGCATTTCACAGCAAAACTGTAGATTATTTTAATGTTAAATTTAATATTTTTTGTAGTGGTTATTGAATGGAGTTAATTTTCCACATGGTTCCTTCAACATTTTAACAACCTTCTTCCGGTTATTGTGATCTCAACTAATTATTTCGATAACATATTATTTTGCATTAATTATTTATGTTAAAAGAAAAGAAGACTACAAAAAAGGTAAAGTTGAAAAGTTTAATAGAATAAAACTAAAACTAAATAATTGGTCCGAGACTCTTAAGAAACCAGTCAGATGGATTATTTCTCAATCAAAATTTATTGCACATATGTTACTAGAATACGAAATCAAAATATCTAATTCCAACTACTTGAAGTTTTTAGCCAATCAATGGTTGATTATTACAAAAAAAAAAAAAAAAAATTCAAGAAATTTAAATTTTGTTTGCATTAAAAGAATCCGACCTTTAATTAAAGATCAGATTTAAGTTGGGTTTGAACGAGAATATCCATGGAATCTTCTATCAATGGAGGCTTCCATTATAATTTATTCTTTACACAACAAATTTAAATCGTATATCTTTTATCAGTAAACGACAATCCTATTATATATTTTTGCAGAAGAATATGATTTGAATAAATGTAACTTGAAATGCAATGGCAAACACTATCAGTAGTTTTGTCTTAGCTGCAAATAAATATATAATTGACGCAAAATCTCATTAATTAATTAATTATAAAAAGGATAAAAGTTGAGTAGATATATAATATGTTTAAAGTAAGAAGCATAAATCATTGGAAGGAAAGGATGCATGGGATGGGATGGTCCAATGTCCAATAATGATTCCCCGGTTATATTTTGCTACTATTAATTAAAATTGCCTAAACAAAAAGATAGTATTAATTAAATAATTTTAAATACATTAGTTTAGTCAATAAAATAAATAACTCAGTATAATGACAGTTTAATCCAATAAAATAATTTGCAAATGTTGCGACTTGCTAATTGGACTTTTGGATGAGTTGTAAGGCCACTGGCTAAACAATAAACAATTATGGGGCAACAGTGGGATTTGGTTGTATATTGTTGCTTCTGGACTTGGGAGACCTTTTTTATCTGAAAATTGGTTTTCCTAAATTTGGCTGCCACAAATTTAGGAAAACCAATATAAACGTGTGTCCAAAAAGTAAAAGAATAAAAATCTTTTTGGTTTATGATCTATCTGCTAATGTCTAATTAATATCTAACTTATTGATTTGGTTATTTTGGTATGTAACCTATAAATACCGAGAACATTTAGTACCTGAACAATAAAATTTAATGAAATCGATGATATTGGTGGTTTAAAGATGGTAATGAAGAGTTAGGTGGCGTTTGGTAAAACTGAAAATTAAGTATTAAAAAATTAAGAGTTGAATTTTAAGTGGTGAATATTATAAATACTGAAACTATTAAATGATAAAGTTGTTTAATAAACACGAAAAATAAACACTGAATTCAAAAAAACTGTTTTAACTCAAATATTTTGGTTATTAGATTAAGTGATTTTTTCGACTTAACTGAAACTTTTAAGTACTTTTATTAAACAAACTTAAAAAAAAAAAAAAAAAATAAGTGGTTAATGCATTAAATTAAGTTACTTTTTTAGTTATAAAAAATGCGTGGACTGTTACGATAGCAATGATTATATAAGTTATTTTAGTTATATTAATAATTGTTTAAAGACTAAAATATTCTAGATTTTAATAGGTCAAGTACTTAATGTTCTTAATTTCGAAACATTAGGTATCAAAAAAATTATATCAATAGATCATGTACTAAGTGGGCAGATTGTGAATACGTTAGGCTCTATAAAAAAGTTATATACGAGAGTGAATATAAACTATATAAGAAATAACGATACTTACTATTCTGGTGCACGTTGAATTAAAACAAAAATGTTCATCTACTAAAGTCTAAACTGGTCCCTCAATTGCATTCAGAGGAAGAATTTACAACGAACAGCAGTACAAAAATACAATGCTAGATGTAGTATGATTATTATTACTTTTTTTTTTTAGGGATATGTTACCAAAATATTCTTATCGTAGTTGACCGCTACCACACACTTAATAACAAAAGCAAGGGTTGAGAATTTATTTATATATTCATTTAGGTGTGGATGTGTTACAAATAAACATGAAATTTTTTACGGAGTCATATGTATCAAATTACGAATGCTTTCAAAAATTCTTATTTTCTTTAACCATTTCATAAATTTGGTGAAAATTTTGTTACAAATAGTTTAGTACGGGTGTGATTGAGACACATGGATGCTCAAATGGGCATTGACTTTTGTAATATTCGATGATTTTATTTATTTTAGAAAAAATTCATGTATTTCTTGCCTGAGTTTCTTCTCTCTCGTAAGGGGTTTGGTATAACAGTGCAATTTTCAACACAATGCTAAATGATTTTGTTTAAAGATTATGACAACATTAGTATGGCTTATTGCCACATGCTGCCAAGGTGACAATGTTTTTTAGATAATTATGTATCGAGTAATGTGTCATCAATGCATTCGGATTTTTTTTAGATGATGTAAAACATATATGGGGATGGATTAGAGTGAGTGAGTGAAAAATTGTGTTGTTTAAACATTTTGTAGAGTTTTAGGGTGAAAATTGAATGTATCGCAAAATCTAAAAAGGAAAATGGTTTAAGTTTGGGAAAGTGGCATCCTGGTGTGGAGATTTGTGTTTGGAAGCGGATGGCCCTTATCTAATCATATGCCCTTTCAACCTCTCCAAACGCCCACCCGTTTATTCTTACCATATTTATGCCTTTTTCACTCCCACTTTCAAACCAATTTCCGAATTGGATTTTGAATTTCAATTTTGAATTTTGAATCCTTCTTAATTACATATAATGCTCACTTCTACGCCTAGTTTTCGCCTTCATCATCATCACCACACTTCTTCTATGTTACATAAATCAACCAAATCAATATCTATTCCTCTGTTTCTTCAAACCCCCCACAATATCACATTGCATAGATCTGTAATTGGGTTAAGTAAAGAGAGGAAGAGGAACAAAATCCAGTATGGGATTACAATTGAAGCATCAAGCAATGCGGCTTCTCCTCTCTGGGATTCTTGGAAACCACAAAATTCTTCTTCTTCACCTTCTTTCAGCGATATCTTCTGGCCTTCTGCTGGTTAGTTTGTGGTTGTTGATATAATTACTCGAATTAGTTTTCATTTGTTTTTAACTATTGGGAAATTGACAGGAGCATTTGTGGCCATGGCACTTTTGGGGAAGATAGACCAAATACTTGCGCCTAAAGGAATTTCGATGACAATTGCGCCATTAGGAGCTGTTTCTGCTGTTCTCTTTGCCACTCCTTCTTCCCCTGCTGCTCGGGTTATCTTTCTTATCTTCTTCCTCTCTTCTATTTTCAATATCTATGCTTTTCCCTCAGATTATTCCACTCACTATCTAATTTGTATTGTTATTTCATTTTTTCACTTTTGCACAACATTGATTAATTTGACCCTTTAAGGATAAAGGATCAATGTGGTCCTTAGAGGTCGTTTTGTTAATTCAATTTTGATCCAAATCAGTTTAGCTGTCAATTTGGCCCTTTAAAACTCAAATTAGTCCAAGACAACATGGCTGACATAAGAAAAGACATTTGTCAATAACCATCAATCATATACTATCATGGGTCATTTTTTGTTAATTAGACCTTAAATGCCAAGTTGATTTGAACCAAATTAATCTTACAAGCCCAGTTCATGGAACCTCTATGCTTTCTTTTTTTTTTTTTTTTTTTTTTTTTTTTTTTCAGTATGTATTGATTTTCTAGACACTTGTCATGTTACTATGAATGCCAAGTTGTACCTAAAGTTGATTTTGGACAAATTATCTACAAGCCAAGTTGAAGGGTAAATTGACCCCAAATCTAGCTCTACGTCAGCTGGCTGCAATATTATTCGTGTGTTTTTCTTTTGTGGAGGATGGTTAACTTGTCATGTTAGACTATGTTGACTATGAACCTTTATGCTTGTTAAGTAACCTGCCACTCTACTCCTTTGCACTTTTGCAGAAATACAATATGTTCATAGCTCAGATTGGTTGTGCAGCCATTGGGGTTGTGGCCTTCTCAATATTTGGACCAGGTTGGCTTGCTAGAAGTGCTGCTCTTGCTGCATCAGTAGCTTTCATGATCTACACCAGATCTCCACATCCTCCTGGTTCATCAAACACTCTAACTACTTTTTTTTGGTTCTAACAATAAAATTCCGTACCCTTTTCCAGTGCTAAAATATTAGTTTGTATTTAATCAAACAATATGCAGCTGCAAGCTTGCCACTCTTGTTCATTGATGGGGTAAAGCTGCATCACTTGAATTATTGGTATGCATTGTTCCCTGGCGCAGCAGGATGCATTCTCCTCTGTTTGATTGTTAGTACCTCTCGTTCATGTCCCCTTTATTCAGTCTCCAATTTATAAATAATGGTCTTCCTTATAACAAATGTCATTCTTGATTCAATTGTTGCAGCAAGAGATAGTAACGTACCTGAAGGACAATATCAAATTTTGATGCAGATACAAATGTTGAAGTGTAATGCTGTTCTTGGTCTGGTCTAATTTGGAGATAATATTGGAAAGGAAGTACAACAAAAATTGTGCAAAATTGGAAATCAGTTTTATTTTCTTTTTAGCTTCATCAAGAGGATGTACTAAGCTTGATTGAGCTTAACATTATGGACAAGTTCAGGTTAGAAACCAGAAAAGAATTCCTTGACATAAATTGGGCGCATTGAACTGAAGAAGAAGAAGAAGAAGAGTTCATTGGGTGCTTACTTGATTTTCCTCTTCATGCTTCTTTGGGGACTTGATTCCACAAACCAGCAGATGACTAGTTGAAGTACTACTGTCCATAATTCTGTAAATAATTATAAATGCATATACCGTTGAAGTTTTTCATGTGAAGTAAACAGCAATTAATTATTGCGAGGTTAATTTAGAAGTAGATCTAAGATTCATGCCTTACTATTGTTTAGAAAAAAAAAAAAGAATAATAATAAATAAATAAATAAACCCTCCATACGTGGTGAGTTTTTATCAATTTTCAAACCTCTGATATGTATGTTCTATGTAATTTCCTTATAACGAAATGCCAAATGAAAAGTGTAATATTTACATTATAAGTCTTATATTTGACCCTTTATTATGGGATATATTGGATTTATATAGTTTACAAATGTTACAATGAATGAATAAATACTATATCTATTGGGTTACATTAACAAGAACTAATATGTAAAGTAAATTTAGCCATTTATATATTGTTTTTTTTTTCACAATCGATTGACATTAAACTTATAGTTTATGGTGCTTCTATTATGAAGAGCTCAGAATAATTAGGTGTTATTTGTTGCAAGTACACAGAGAGAAAAGCAAACACCCACCTAGCAGGTGAAAATTTCTTATATAAAATAATATGATAAATTGTTGGAGAGTTATTTTATGGGTGGGTACCTTTATAACAAATTTTTTTTTTTTTTTTCTTTTAGAAATATGTAAAAACAGTATTAGATATGTTCTCAAAAAACAAATGCAGGTAATGGATTACTCTTTCTCCCATGTCAAACTTTTAAAAAGCCAATTCAACAATTAGGGTGCTAGAGGTATAAAATAGCCAAATTAGAAAGATGAATCTTCATAAGTTCAGAGTGTCTGTGTAATATGAATCCAATTATATGCGCTATTTGTACCAAATTTAAATGTTAAAAAAATACATGCCGCCGTCACCAAATTAAATGTTTTGTATATTAAAACAAGATAAAAGTAAAACTACTTGGTTTACCTAATTTGAAAATAATCTCATGCGGTTCAAAACGTTATAAACTGGGACATATGATTAATATTAACAAAAGTAATCTATCATCCATTATACTCCCTCTAAAACTCTTTTACCTTTCGAATTTTCACTTAAAATTTTGCAAGTTAGTTAATTAAAACATGATGGACCTTAGTAAAAAAGTTTGTAAAATTTCAAGAAATGCATGTATGTTTCTAATTAATAATAGAAAAAAAGAAAAAATCTACAAAAAATAAAAAAAGGGAAAAAATTTTCAAATCTTTATGACATATTCTTAAATAATATATATAAACCACTGAGATAATAAAAAGTTTAAAATAAAATAAGTTTTGCATTTTATTTCACATAATAAAATAATGATATTTCACATATCACATATGGAGTTTCTCACATCTCCATCTACACTCTTACCTATGAACACACCGCTCATAGTAAAAGATTCATCTATGTAAGTAGATGCATTTCGTCAACATACTGAACTATACTCAATAGCTCAATGTGTATTGCTTTAAAAAGTCAATGAATTTGAACACAACAAATAACTCATATTCTATTCCAATAGAATTTACCAAAGTTATTACAACAGTTCAAAAACAATAACATGTTCCTATAACCTACGAAGACCAAATTCCAAAATGTGTTTATTAAAAACATTTGGTGCTATTGGCTTCATTAATGAATCTGCAATCATTTCTCCAGTTGGAACATGCACTAAACTTATTTCTCCTTGTGCTACTTTGTCTTTGACAAAATTATATTTTATATCGATATGCTTGCTTTTTCCATGATAACAAGGATTCTTGGAATAAGCAATCGATGCAGTGCTGTCGGAATAGATACTTGTATATTTCCCTTTAGGCAATAGATCCAAAAGATCTATGAAGCGTTTTAACCAAACCGCTTCTTGTACTGCAGCTGCTACAGCTACATTTTCTGACTCCATAGTCGACAATGCCACGCAAGTTTGTTTCTTACTACACCAGGAAATTGCACCATTTCCTAGAGTGAAAATATACCCAAACGTGGACTTCCTCCCGTCTTTATCAGTTCCGTGATCAGCATCTGTGTATCCCTTTAACGGTAGATCCTTTCCTTGGTAACAAAGGGAATAATTTGAAGTCCCCTTTAAATATCTTAATATCCTTTTCACTGCTGCCCAATGCTTCAAACTTGGATTAGCCTGATAACGGCTTGCGAGACCCACCGCAAAACCTATATCAGGTAGTGTACAAATCATAGCGTACATCAAGCTATCAATTGCACACCTATAAGGAATTCTCTCCATCCTTTTAGTCTCTTCTGAAGTCATGGGACACATACTAGCATTTAGTTCTGTACCTTTTGCAATAGGGTTGGATCGGGATCACAGTGAGCCATACCAAACCATTCTAAGATTTTATTGATATACGTCTCTTGTGAAAGAGCCAATAATCTCTTAGATCGATCTCTTAAGATCTTAACCCCAAGGATGTAATTAGTTTCTCCTAGATCCTTCATCTCAAAGTTAGAAAACAACCAAGTCTTTACTTTCTTGAGTAAGGAAGTGTCATTTCCTGCTAACAAAATATCATCAACGTATAATGTTAGAATGACAAATTTCCCTCTGTTTTCAAGCTTAATGTAGACACACGAGTCTGCATTAATCACCTTAAATTGCATTGATATAATCGCTTCATGGAACCGAAAATACCATTGTCTTGAAGACTGCTTAAGGCCATAAATTGATCTTTTCAACTTACAAACCTTATGTTCTTGTCCCTGGACAATGAAACATTCAGGTTGAACCATATAGATTTCTTCGTTCAGTTCACCATTTAAGAACACAGTCTTTACATCCATTTGATGTAATTCAAGGTCCATACATGCTACAAAAGCAAGTACTATTCTTATAGAGCGAAACAGACAATAGGTGAAAAAGTTTCCTGATAGTCAATTCCTTCCTGTTGTGTAGACCCCTTCGTAACCAGCCGACTCCTAGTCTGGATAGGTTTCCCATCCGTTGATCGCTTAATAGTATGTACCTAATTATTCCAAATGGCTTTACGCCCTTTGGGTAGATCAACTAGTTCCCAAACTTTGTTGATCCTCATTGACTCCATTTCACTTTCCATCGCTTTTATCCATTCTTCCTTTGCTGGAGATTCCAATATCTCTTCAATGTTAGTTGGAATGTCTTCAATTTGAGCTACGATCGAGAAAACTTCGCTATCAACTGAATGACGGTGTCGTGGAATATTCCTCTCTTCGATCGCCTTAGAGATTCTGCTTCTTGATAAACAAATCTCATATATTCATCAAGATTTTGGACAGAACTCCCACTGGGATCTATATCCATATTCACACTTGAATTTGGAACAAGACTCCCACTCAAACCAAGACCACTCAAGTTAGGGTCAGGATTACTTAAATCCGTTTGTGAAGGTTGAAAAACATCATTTTCTTCCCTTTCCTTTATGTATTCAACTTCATTCCTCCCACTCGGATTGAGTGATCCTTAAGTTTCAGACTCTTGAGTTTCAGAGAAAGTGAATTCCTTATCCACCTCTCCCAGCTTAGGAAATTCACTCTCTAAGAATGTGACATCTCGTGACTCAAATTCTGTTATTTGACCATTCTCATTCTCTCCCACTAGAACATATCTTTTGAAGAGATCAGGATATCTTATAAAGATACCTTTCTTGCCTCTTGGGCCTAGCTTGCCATGCTTGCTAGATGTATCATGAACATAGGTAGCACATCCCCATTGTCGTAAATGGTTCAAATTGGGCTTGCGGCTTGTCCATAATTCATAAGGCATGGTTTCATCGAACTTAGAAGGTACTCTATTGAGTACATATGTGGCAGTCAATAGTGCGTCTCGCTAAAAGGAGATAGGCAGATTGGCTTCGGCCGTCATAGACCTCACCATCTCTAAGAGGGTTCGGTTTCTTCTTTCCGCGACTCTATTTTGTTGCGGAGTCCTAGGTATGGTCAACTGATGTTCAATACCTTTTTCATCACATAAAACTTTAAATTCCTCGGAGAGGTACTCTCTTCCCATATCGGTTCTTAAAGCTTTGATTTTCTTCTCTAATTGATTTTCAACTAGAGCCATAAATCGTTTGAAACATGCTAATGCTTCAGATTTATGTGCAATCAAATAGACATGACCATACCTTGTATAATCATCTATGAATGTAATGAAATAGTACACACCATGCCTTGCCCGAACATTCTTTGGGCCACAGATGTCAGAATGGATTAGTTCCAATGGTTGGTTAGCTCGCGTAGCTTTACCAAATGGTTTTCTTGTCATTTTTCCTTTTAAGCAGCTTTTGTTGGGGATTTAATCGCACAAAAACAATACGCAGCGGAAATAAAAAGGATTAATCCCCACCAAGGACCCATGTACATTGCATTGAATTGGAAGGAGGGTTAAAGAATTACCTTAATTCTTTGTAGGTTTTGAATCAATTAGGAACCAAAGTAGCTTCCCTCTACGGTTGATCCACACGGAGCAATTCATTCACCGCGTGCTAGCGCCGGGATTGAAGAACGATTTCTTCGAATGGAAAAGCCAAAGTTTCGAAAACCTTGGGTGAAGGAGAAGGGTGAAGTCGGCTGGCTACATGGAGGCTGCAGAAAAACTGCATCTTATGTGTAGGCTAGGGTTAGAGATTTTAGGTTATAAAACTTCCTTTTATATCCATTAAACTTAATTATAATTATAACTTAATACCCTTATTAGTTATAATTATAAATTAACCCACACAACTTAATATTAATTCTCAATTAATATTAAATCAATTCCATTCTCCATCATACACATATGTATATTGATATTATAATTAATTATATCTCTATATAATTAAATTATAATATGTAGCATACTTTATGTAATATTAATCATATTAATATTTATATATACATATATATATATATATAAATATATATATCATTATATATATATTTATTCTCTTTCTCATTCATAAATTATTATCCAATAATAATTTATACCCGAAAAGATGAACTTCATTTTGCTCTTTGTGTGTGACCCCATAGGTTCATATTAATTGGCAATAAGGAAATTACCATAATGTCCTTATAGGTCACAAGCGGACTCTAGCAAGCCATTACGACTACCCAATTAACATGATTGGAATGATCCAATACCTATTTATAGAATGTCATATTCCCTTTTGTCTCTTCGATATCATGATTAATCATAAGACATGGTACACTTGTCAATCTTATATAATTAATCATATGCTTTCTCGATCTCAAAGTAAACTGTCCAGACAAATCAATTGATACTATTATCAATTTATTTGAGCACGGCCATGCATTTAACAGTCTTACTTATCGAGGGGCCCAGTGATATCGCTCTCTTGTTAGAGAGGGACAAAATCCCATATCTGTCACTCACATCCCAAGGCATGAGTCATATCGTACCCAATCACAGCCTTTATAACTACTCTGTTACAAGCAGCGTTTGACTGCGTCAAAGCACAACATGAGTTCATCCCGGAATCAATGGTGACCTCAGGTCAAAGGAATCAGCTAATGACACTACTATAATCAAGATCAGTTGTGACACATGACCATGAACTTGATCTCATAGTGGGTCTCCAGTAACATGTTCTCTAACATATTACCCGTGAGTATAATCTGTATCTGTATACACTATATTCATCTTATGAATATCCATTATCACTCACACTAGTCTTAGTTTGTTATTATTCCCATAATAACAATCGACTAGGGATATTTAGAATAACACGATTTATTCATGGATACTTATCATAAATGCTAACATACAAACATAAATGATAATACTAATTTACACTAGATTAATCTTAGAAGTCAAATTACATAATCCAATATTGGCCTTAGGGCACAATCTCCAACAGCTTTCACAAGTTGGGAGATCTACTTTCGATAAATCAGCCAATAAACCTGCTTTAGCCAATCGTACTAAACGATGTTGGCCAATGTGACTAAGTCTCGCATGCCACATTTTTTAAATGCTAACATTATCCACAAATGAGTTAACATTAAAAGAAAAGCTATTATTACATAGATAATTTGGATCCAAATCCAATACAATAAAACCATTCATTAAATATCCACCACCAAAGTAAATATTGTTAAAAAAAAAGACTAAAATTGTTTAATTCAAAAGACAACATGAATCCCAAATTCATTAGGGTAGAAACAGATATTAAGTTCCTTCGTATCCCAGGAGCATAGAGGACATCTTCAAGAAATAGTGGGCGACCACCATTCAAGACCAGCTGACAACAGCCAATCCCTAAGACTTCCTCCCTTGAATTATTTCCCACATATATCCATTTTGTTCCTCTTGGAACACTTCAGAACTCTACAAAGGAATCACTACCCTTTGTTACATGGTCTGTGGCTCCTGAGTCTACAATCCACAAAGGACGAGATTCAGTTAGGAAACAGAACTTGAAACATATGTATAACACTTATACAATTTGGTAACATTTACCTTAGGAGCTTTGTAGTCTCTTGCAAAATGCCCCTTCTGTCTATAGTTATAACATCTTACTCTAGAAATGTTAACCTTTTTCTTACCCTTCTTTTGAACTGGAACACTGCCCGCCATTCCCTTAGCCTTCTTCTGAAAGAATCTCTTGTTCTTTCCCTTAGACTTCGGACCAGAACTTGAACCTGCCATGTGAACTTCAGATTTCACATGGAGAGAAACCAAACGGTCTCCTTCAGTTCAAGATGATGAACTTCATCGTCAAAGGTCTTGATGTCGTTGGCATGGGTTAGGTGCAACTTCATATGCTCCCACCCATTCAGTAGAGAACGTATCACAGCTTGAACCTTCTGTTCTTTGGTCAAATTATGACCAGTATCATGAAGTTCAGTTGTAAGCGGATGACGTTTTTGACGGAATGCGAGACTCCCTTTCGGAAGGGGCCTCTCGATCTCGGGCGGGCCCCTCCCTCGCGTGGGGTTTTTATGAATGAAAAATCGGTTTGGAAAATAAATGGAATTAATCCTTAAAAGAACCGAGACCTAAGTCTCGATGAATATTGTAGAGTTGCCACCCTGCTCAGCTCAACCGGGAAATTTATAATGCAGCTACACTATCCAGAGATTCGGGTCCGGACAAGTCCCTTATTTCGTGTCTAATTAAAATAAATATTAGTCAATGTTCATAGATGGTATTTCAAATTCAATTTTATTGAAATAATAGACATACAGCGTGCATACAGGTTAAGTAAAATAGGAAATGATTAAATTGTTACAACCCGATCGAATAAAAGATAAAAACTATCAAAAGAGTCTAGGATACACGAGAATCTAGAAAAATACAATCGCCTATGATACACGATTTAATTTATTAAATATATTAAAAATAAAAATAAAAGGCTGCAAAACAAAGGTTAGCACAATTTTACGGCACGCCACAAGTTGGACTCAAACATGACAGAATGGGAAATCAAGAATTGAGGGCATGCATTTAGGGGATAACCGGGTCGGCTCGGCTAGCCGGCCCGGTTAGACCTAGAAAATATTTTGAAACATCCCTGTATTTTTGGTTTTGTGGGAAATTCATTTTAAAAACAATTTTTCTGGTTTACATGCATTTTTTATATGTAAGGTGGGGCGGTTTTCGGGAGAATCGGGTCTCCGTCGTTGAATTGTTCTAATGCAATTTTACTGGAAATAAATCTAAGGTAGTGAATACACATGTCAAAATTCATTTTTGGTGATTTTGGAGTTTTTCTGAATTTTTATGGATTTTTGGAAATTTTTGGGAATAAAAACGGAAATTCGGATTCTGGAAACCACGTTACAGTCGTGCGACTGTAACTACAGTCATACGACTGTAAATTACAGTCATGCGACTGTAAGTGACCCAAAGTCAGAATCTCGCCAAAACTTTATTTGAAGCGAACTATAAAGAAAATGCCTGGAAATCAAGAACACTCGTACGACTGTAACTACAGTCGTATGACTGTTCATCAACCTTAAGAACAATCGCACGACTGTTCTTGATCTCCAGAAGCAGAAACACGGAAAAATGGATAAAAATGGCACAAAACCACACTAATCACCCAGAAAGCTTGTAAAAGAGAGGGGAAAAGGAGTGTCTACCTTTTTGGCGTGCGTCTACAGTAGGATTGATCCCCTGGCATCGCTCCAATCCACTAAAATCCACACTTTTCTCCTTGAGTTAGGGTTAGAAAGTTTGGGTCCAAAGACCTCCAAATGCAAAGGTTTCTGATGATTAGTTCTTCCCTTTCTCTCTCTGATTTTCTCTTCTCCTCTCTCTTTTCTCTCTTTTCTTTCTTTCTTTTTCTCCTTCTCCCTGTCCAGGCTCTTCTTTCTGTCCGCGCTTCCCTCTTTTTTTTTTGTCTCGTGCCCCTTTTTCAGCTTTTAGGGTGTGGGTTGGCTCACCTGCCACGATCTATAGTTGTACGGCTGTAGTTTGATTACAGTCGTATGACTGTAGTAAGGTCGTACGACTGTACTCTCTTCTTCTAATTTTTTTTGGAAGTAAAATTCCAGCGCTTACAGCTGCCCCTCGCGTGATCAAATTCACCACCCGATCTTAGTCTGGGATAGTTGATGTAAATTTGAGAAACGCGACTCAAAGCGCCACAGACACAGGAAAGAACCCGCCGTTGAAATAAGCCGATGTCGGGTTTAGGTTACCTGAGACAAAGCTGGGGAAGAAATAAGCCGATATCGGGTCTAGGTTACCCGAGGCAAAGCTGAGGAAGAAATAAGCCGATATCGGGTCTAGGTTACCCGAGGCAAAGCTGAGGAAGAAATAAGCCGATATCGGGTCTAGGTTACCCAAGGCAAAGTTAAGGAAGAAATAAGCCGATATCAGGTCTATGTTACCCGAGGCAAGGAAGATGGATTACGGATAGGCCAATATCGGGTCTATGTTACCCGCAACAAGGGAAGATGGAATTTGGACGATTTGAAATCTTACTGGAATTGGATGGACTTGAAATAATAAGAGGTTCAAGGATCTGAAACCATGCTTGAACGTAATTGTGAGCTCAAGGGTTTGAAATCTGGCTTGAATGAAGAGAAGGGTTCAAGGATTTGCAACCATGCTTGAACGTACTGGAGTTCAAAGGTTCGAAATCTAGCTTGAATGAAATAAAGGGTTCAAGGATTTGTAACCATGCTTGAACGTAGTGAAGTTCAAGGGTTCGAAATCTGGCTTGAATGAAGAAAGGAGGATTAGTAACCATGCTTGAACGTAATGGAGTTCAAGCGTTCGAAATCTGGCTTGAATGAAGAAATGGGTTCAAGGATCTGTAACCATGCTTGAACGCAATGGAGTTTAAGGGCTTAAAATCTGGCTTGAATGAAGAAAAGGATTCAAGGATTTGCAACCATGCTTGAACGCAATGGAGTTCAAGGGCTTAAAATCTAGCTTGACTGAAGAAAAGGGGTTCAAGGATTTGCAACCATTCTTGAACGCAATGGAGTTCAAGGGCTTAAAATCTAGCTTGACTGAAGAAAAGGGGTTCAAGGATTTGCAACCATGCTTGAACGCAATGGAGTTCAAGGGCTTAAAATCTAGCTTGAATGAAGAAAAGGGGTTCAAGATTTGTAACCATGCTTGAACGCAATGGAGTTCAAGAGCTTAAAATCTAGCTTGACTAAAGAAAAGGGTTTCAAGGATTTACAACCATGCTTGAACAGAATGGAGTTCAAGGGTTTGAAATCTGGCTTGAATGAAGAAAAAGAGTTCAAGGATTTTCAACCATACTTGAACGGAATGGAGTTCAAGGGTTCGAAATCTGGCTTGAATAAAGAAAAGGGTTCAAGGATTTGCAACCATGCTTGAAAGGAATGGAGTTCAAGGGTTTGAAATCTGGCTTGAATAAAGAAAATAGCTTTAGGAATGATAATTTTGGTGTTGGCTAGAGGATGAGTATTTATCCCTTGATCGACAATTTTGGAAGCAAAAATTTTTGCCCCTTCGATTAAGGATAAATATGGCTTGACTGTTCTACCCCTTGGAAATTTGATATGTTGATATGTGGGTTTACGCGGATCCTTCTCATATTTTAAGGCCCAATAGATGCCCCAGTGTTGTGCCATCTCTGCTTTGAGAGCGATCCTGGTTCGGAGAGTCCTGGTGATGGCAGTGGGTACCTGCACTTGGAGCAGTTGTGATGCATATGCATATGAATCGTGTGTGTTTACTTTAAATGTATGCACGTATATACGGATTCATGTATGGTTCTAAATGTATGTATGCATGCAACATATGGTTTATGCTTTGTTCTTGGTATCCGTGCGAGCCCGGAGATGGAATTCACGGCTTGTGACTGGCCCCGATGGTAACCCAGGTGACCTAATCTGATTGTTCTGATGTTTCTTCTGACCGACTAACTATTACACTGATCTAGGTATTAGAGGAGTTGGCCATCTTGAGTGACTTTCCACTTTACCTTCTGTATATTTTGAAGCGTTGTTAGGCTCAGTGGATCAGGGTAATAGGCCGTGTTGACGGATGGTTTGTTTGGTTGAGCAGGAAGATGAGAGTGAGATGTTGCATTTCCGTACCGCATAATAGGAGTTCCTGCGGCATTATCACGGGTTCGGATGTAATATCCTACTGATGGATGTTTATATGTAATGGTATGGTGTATGCAAGATGAACATCTGATCGGAAATCTAAACATACACAATATTGCAATGGTGACACCAGAATGAGTATAACAGGGAATATGACAGTGACTCTGACTTTGTATATCACCCCTCTCCCGTTGCCGACACGTCCTTTCGGTTTTCCGTGTCAACAAGTTCTCTTTTTTTTTTTTTTTTTGGAGAAAGATTCTGTGATGGGCATTTTGTCTGCGTTGATCCCTTTCGCAACGGTTTGTCTTGGGATGGGAAAGATATATCTTGATATGTTCAATGCGACTCGCGAAGATACTGCTGTCGATGATACCCAATGGTTCGGTTTCTTACTTACCCCGGGTATTATAGGTTTGTGTTTGGGGAGTATTATAGG
This sequence comes from Euphorbia tirucalli, assembly GCA_039660915.1. Lineage (NCBI taxonomy): Eukaryota > Viridiplantae > Streptophyta > Magnoliopsida > Malpighiales > Euphorbiaceae > Euphorbia > Euphorbia tirucalli. The sequence goes on from CM077637.1 coordinate 15,126,086, forward strand.
TTTGTGTTTGGGGAGTATTATAGGTTTGTGTTTGGGGAGTATTATAGGTTTGTGTTTGGGGAGTAAAGCACTTCTACAGACAAGGTTCGCTGCGCGATGTAACCCGTAGGTGAACATTGACATGCAATAACACAACAAATGCATATTGAACACCAAAGTTGAATACAAAACATTTATGGCATAATGAATATGGATGCATTAGGAAAATCCAAAATGTGGCTCTGGTTTTAATTGATGCCCCTTCAAATTACCAATATACCCTTTCGGTTTTACACATTGGAGTTTTTTTTTTAGCCCGATCACTGGATAGAGTTGCTATTGTGAATGGACAACCTGGGATGAATTCAATTAACAACCGGATTCTCCTGTGGTCTGATGCTGTATTCATGTTTCCAATTCACCCCAAATTATATTTCAGGCACGGTTCCCGAAGACTGAATCCTTGAAATGGTTGGTAAATGCAACTTTCCCTCTGAATACGAGCACAACAGACTTTGTAAGCTTTCCTATTGATGGTATCCTCCCCTTCATGATTGTTGAAGGCTTTGTAAAACCAAGGTGCCCCAACACTGTTGGTGAAGTTCACAAATGCATAACTGACATTTCCTCCAGTCTTGAAATCCATAAGGAAGCAGGGGAAACCGTAAGCGGACTTCCCTTTAGACCTATTCTTGACCAGAATTTGTGGTAGATTATGTCTTTGGAACTGGCCTGGCAGATTTCTGATCACCAGGCTTGTTTTCTCACCTAGATTGGCGTCGATCTCCCTCTTATTCGACTTGATCTCTTCAATAGTTAGGTTCTTGGGTAACCATTGTTGAGCTCATTTGAAGTAGACTCATATTCAAATCCTCTTTCTGCTCTGTCGCTTTTCTGGTGATGAGATGATGCAGAAAAATGCGATATGGAGCAGCATTAGGGTTCAATCTCTTGTTGGAAACCATTGATGGTAAAAAATAAGGCTTCACAGAGTCGGATCAAGGGAGGAGAAGAAAGTATTGTGCCTTGCCATTTAATGCCATGAGACACTCCAGATTTAGCTATGGCCGCCGTATATGAGATAGATAAAGACACCGATCTACTCTGCCACCGTGCAAAGTTAATTTTTCAGAACAGGCAAAAGCATACTTATCTCTATTGTCTCAACTCGCTGACCCCAGCATTTCATGCAATAGATGAGCCACCCCTGGATTCGTCGAGCACTCAACAGAGTTTGACTTTATGATTGAAGACGGCACAACTTTAGGCCAGGAGCAGAAATCTCACTGTAAGGGAGAGATGAAGTCTTCCATCGTTACCGGGTTTTTTTTTTTGAAGAAGTTAAATCCAAGCCACAGCTACCTGTTGATTTTCCCGCTACATTCGAATCCATGTATGTCATGCGTGTTTGATATGTCTTTTTGGATGAACAATGCATGTGCAATGTCATATGCATATGAATGCCACACAGACAAGACTATATACGCACTAAAACCAATGTCTGCTTCAGCGTTTTCCAGCATAATCGGTGGTGAAGGTCATTTGGATTTTTAGGGCTTGGTGCTTTTGACGAGTTTGGGTTTTTTTTTACTACAAGGTTATAGTGTGGGATGCTTTCTCGAGTGTAAATTAGGATCAACGCTTCATTTTGGTGACCGACTCTGAAATTTAGCAATGGTCCCTGGTTTGGAATGATTTGGGTGTATTATGGGCTATTCAAGTTGAAACTTTTAGGGTAAGACCAACAGTATTTTGGATCGTGGTTTATAGGGATCACTAATCTAGGTTGCCAATTGATTCGACGGAAATGATGTCATCCCATTATTTGCTTGGCAGACTTTTCTCTCTTTTTTTTTGGAGAAAGGGGTTTAACTGAAGTCAGGTTCACTTTTAAATTCCCTGTAAGACTCAGATTGGTGTCATGCATCTTAATATTATGCGTGATGGACATGTCGTATCAGATGATCAAATGCATGCTTAATGCCATATACATGTAATCACCACATAAGTAAGAAAATAAAAAGATGCATTGCATCAAAATGAGTTCAATACACTTTACAAACAAAATGAGTTCCCTACGGGAAGGAGCCTCTAAAGGTGTTGATCTCACAGCACCCGACTATTGCTTATCCAGTCACTGCCCCAGCTTCAATGTCACTGTCCCGCTCCCATCATATCAGGCTTAGGAGTTCTTCATCATATTCCTCTCCCCGGGAGGTTTGAGGAATTTCTTTACCAGCCTCCTTGCTTGCCCCCAGTCGCTCATTAGTAGTGGATGGCACCTTTAACCTCCCCTCATCAACCAACTTCTAGATCTCCTTCCTTAAAATATAGCAGACATTGGTTCGGTGACCTGTCACTACATGATAGGTGCAGAAGTTGTTCTTTTGATCTGGTGCCGGCTCCACATACAGCTTGACGCTTTACAGTAGCCCCTCTTTTCTACATTTGGCAAATAAGTGGCTCAGTGAAAAAGGCCACGGTGATATGCCCTTTCCGTCACCCTTGGGGAGTGGACTCCTGGTTGGTCGCGGAACAAGGTCAGTGTTGGCTTTGAGGGGAGCCTTCGATTCTGCTTCACCAGTCAGCCTTCTTATTACTCCCTCAAGCTCAATCACACGTGCCTCCAATTTAGAGCACCTTACCGTCAGCTTTTCCACCTTATCAAGATCACCTCCTAGCATTTCCTTCAACATTGCTGCTGCCTCTTCCCTGACCGCCTTTCGGAATCGTGATGAGGCAAAATAATCATCCACGACATCTGTTATGCTGTTAAAGTTCATTGGGCCAGCCATTCTCAAGACTACTTCCTTTTCTGTCCTGATAAAAACATTTGTTAGCGTTGGCCGGGGCGTTCGCATGGAGGATACCAAGTTAAGATATGATGTAGGTGTGAATGTGAGATGTGATGCATGCATGTATGCACGATGATGTTATGTGATGCCATGTTATGTTATGCAACTCTAAACTAGTCAAGTGCACACAAAACCAAGAATGGAGACATGCAAGATGCAGTGAATGCTGTTGATGAAGATATGTGCTGAAGTAGAGCGTGGCATATAAATATACACCACATGGATAAAATGACACGCAGGGTGTCCACGGATCGAAGCAAGGTGATACTTGCGAAGCGCTTACGTGTAGAGCGTATCTTACATGGGAGGAGAGTTAATATTTGAAGCGGTATGTATAGAGCAGATCTTACACGGGGAGGAAGTGTAGTGTTTGATGCAGTACGTGCAGAGCTTGTCTTGCACGGGAAGATTTAGAGCGATACGTGCAGAGCTTGTCTTACACGGGGAGGAAGGTTAGAGTTTGATGCGGTACGTGCAGAGCTTGTCTTGCACGGGAAGATTTGGAGTGGTACGTGTAGAGCTTGTCTTACACGGGGAGGAAGTGTGCAGAGCTTGTCTTGCACGGGAAGATATTTGGAGCGATACGTGTAAAGCTTGTCTTACACGGGGAGGAAGGGTAGAGTTTGATGCAGTGCATGCAGAGCTTGTCTTACACAGGAAGATTTGGAGCGGTACGTGTAGAGCTTGTCTTACACGGGGAGGAAGTGTGCAGAGCTTGTCTTGCATGGGAATATATTTTGGAGCGGTACGTGTAGAGCTTGTCTTACACGGGGAGGATGGGTAGAGTTTGATGCGGTACGTACAGAGCTTGTCTTGCACGGGAAGATTTGGAGCGATACGTGTAGAGCTTGTCTTACACGGGGAGGAAAGGTAGAGTTTAAAGCGGTACATGCAGAGCGTGTCTTGCACGGGAAGAGATTTGGTATTTAGGTGCACGGGACACAAGGATAGGGTTTCTAATGATTACGAAAAATCTAAGGGGCTTGATGGAATTTCTAACGTTTTTGGAACACTTAAATGACTTAGTGCATGCAGTAAGGTCCTTGGTGCTTGTGGAATGCTTGAATGTTGTGGAGTGCTTGAATGTTTGATGGATGAATGAGATGTACATCGTGAGATAATAAGGATGATCCCTTTGTTTTTATTCTTTTTGTTTTTTACTTTGGACATTCCAAGAACACCCAATGCTATGCAAAGATGTCACGTGTGGACCGCCACACGGATAAAAGTTCGGCGCCTTTGGGGTGCCTAATGAATTTCGTGAAATGGCTGCGTGTGTACCGACACACGGATGGAGTTCGACACTTTATAAGTCTATGAGATGATATGAAATGGTCACATGGGACCGGCCCATGGACAGAGTTCTGATGCTTTTGAGCATATGAAATGAAATGATATTGTAAGAGAGCCATGTGCCATAGGAGACACAGACAAAAGTTTGGCATTCGGGGAACACCTTTCATGATTAGGGGTGTTATGAAATGCCCCTACATGCGTACTAATCCGGTACTCGGGGAGCGACTTGAATGATGTAGTAATGTCATGAAGTAACCCGATGTGGATTACAGTGTTATATGATATTTGTGATGAATGGGTATGATGTCATGAGATGCATCGTGTGGATTGTCACATGGGAATATAACTAGGACCATTGTGGTCTGTATTGAATGAAATGATTTGGTGGAATGGCCGAATGCAATCCGGTGCATTGGCAAACACACGGGCATTTTGGGATACCCAATATATGATGGAATGATATGATCACGGTAGGCGTCCTTGGAATGCCCCTAATTTAATTTACATGATATGTCATGAATGCTTATGACACACAAAATGCAAATGTCTACACAAAAACGTGGTTAGGATGTATGACACACATAATGATGTGATGTATGCTATGTGAAACAATGCTAATCACATAAATATAATGTTATGGCTAAAAAAGAAATGGTTAGTATGAATGGTAAACGCATGATTTAATGTTTTTACACACAAGAATAAAATGCACGTGGCTGCATAAAAATGTGGGTTAATCTCACACAAAAATATTTTATGAATGGTATGTCATGTGTATGGAACATGGTGATTATGGTATGTCGTGAAATGTCGAGAAGCGTGTAACACGTAGCACATGAAGCGAATTCTTCCAACCTTATTTCTCCAAGCGTGGTCGGTCTCAAAAATTCTAACCGAGTCCTAGGTGGGATTCTCTTCGATCACCAACCGGGGATGAGGAAGGCGCGATTTTATTATTATTCACACAATTATTTTGGTATCCTAAGGAAATCCAACTAGGGCTGCCTATATGAGTTCGGTCCAAGTCGGGTTAATAAACAAGGTTCCCATAGTAAAATACAGTCCTCACTTCTCCCCACTCAAGGGTCCGAACGAATGGGTTCGTACGAGGCTATGGGTGGTGTTTCGTATCCGTGCCCCTAAGACCATGAGGAACAAAGGGGACACTTCAACAATCCACCGGGCTAAAATGGGATAGTTAACCTAATGCAAGCATGTCTAGCTAAAATGCAAAATGAAATACCAATCGAGAATCATCCACCTTAGTTTAATTAGACACTTTTCAGGGCTTGTCAAATTCTTTTATGTTTTTAAGAAAACTTTTTAAGAAATCCCCAGCAGAGTCGCCACTGTGAGCGGATGACATTTTCGACGGAACGCGAGACTCCCTTTCTGAAGGGGGGCCTCGATCTCGGGCGGGCCCTTCCCTCGCGTGGGGTTTTTATGAATGAAAAATCTGTTTGGAAAATAAATGGAATTAATCCTTAAAAGAACCGAGACCTAAGTCTCGATGAATATTGTAGAGTCGCCACCCGGCTCAGCTCAACAGGGAAATTGATAATGCAGTTGAACCGGATAAACGGCCGCTACACTATCCAGAGATTCGGGTCCGGACAAGTCCCTTATTTCATGTCTAATTATAATAAATATTAGTCAATGTTCATAGATAGTATTTCAAATTCTAAAGTCAATTTTATTGAAATAATAGACATACAGCGCGCATACAGGTTAAGTAAAATAGGAAATGATTAAATTATTACAACCCGATCGAATAAAAGATAAAAACTCTCAGCCTCACTTTTACAAGCGCCTAGGATACACGAGAATCTAGAAAAATAAAATCGCCTATGATACACGATTTAATCTATTAAATATATTAAAAATAAAAATAAAAGGCTGCAAAACAAAAGTTAGCACAATTTTACGGCACGCCACAAGTTGGACTCAAACATGACAAAATGGGAAATCAAGAATTAGGAGCATGCATTTAGGGGATAACTGGGTCGGCTCGGCTAGCTGGCCCGGTTAGACCTGGAAAACATTTTGAAACGTCCCTGTATTTTTGATTTTGTGGGAAATTCATTTTAAAAACAATTTTTCCGGTTTACATGTTTTTTTTATATGTAAGGTGGGTCGGTTTTCGGGAGCATCGGGTCTCCGTCGTAGAATTAATCTAATACAATTTTACTGGAAATAAATCTAAGGTAATGAATGCACATGTCAAAATTCATTTTTGGTGATTTTGGGGTTTTTCTGAATTTTTATGGATTTTTGGAAATTTTTGGGAATAAAAACGGAAATTCGGATTCTGGAAACCATGTTACAGTCGTGCGACTGTAAGTGACCCAAAGTCAGAATCTTGTTAAAACTTTATTTGAAGCGAACTGGAAAGAAAATGCCTGGAAATCAAGAACACTCGTACGACTGTTCATCAACCTCAAGAACAGTCGCACGACTGTTCTTGATCTCCAGAAGCAGAAACGCGGAAAAATGGATAAAAATGGCATAAAACCACACCAATCACCCAGAAAGCTTGTAAAAGAGAGGGGAAAAGGAGTGTCTACCTTTTTGGCGTGCGTCCACCATAGGATTGACCCCTGGCATCGCTCCAATCCACTAAAATCCACACTTTTCTCCTTGAGTTAGGGTTAAAAAGTTTGGGTCCAAAGATCTCCGAATGCAAAGGTTTCTGATGATTAGTTCTTCCCATTCTCTCTCTGATTTTCTCTTCTCCTCTATCTTTTCTCTCTTTTCTTTCTTTCTTTTTCTCCTTCTCCCTGTCCAGCCTTTTCTTTTTGTCCGCGCTTCCCTTTTTTTTTTTGTCTCGCGCCCCTTTTTCAGCTTTCAGGATGTGGGTTGGCTCACCTGCCACGATCTACAGTCGTACGACTGTAGTTTGATTACAGTCGTACGAGTGTAGTAAGGTCGTACGACTGTACTCCTTTTTTTTTTTGGAAGTAAAATTCAAGCGCTTACATCATTAATCATATTAGACATTTCCCTTAAATGCCTTTTCATAGTATGGTCAGCTATTTTCTTGTAAGTATCGAACTTGATACTTAAAGAACGGAGTTTTGTTAAGGAGACACCTCTAAAATTCTCCTTAAGAGAATCCCACAGTTCTTTAGCTGTGTTGTGTACATGAAACCTTTTCGCGATGCCATCATCCATAGTATTAAGCATGATGATGCGGGCATACGAGTTCATCCTTTTCCAGATTTGATAAGCCTCAAGGTCCCTCCTTGCTTGAACGGTGTTACCCTCTTCCGGAGGAACCATAATCCTCTTCAAAGTGTCCAAAGCCTCTTGCTCTTTAATTATGTATTGGACTTTCATAGCCCAAACTTCATAATTGTCATCATTCAAACGAAGGTCCTTATTCAATTCAGCGACAATTGATTTTGAAGTAGCCATTGAAAAATTTTAAAGACAAAGTAGCACTAATAAGCAAGCGATACACCATATTTATTATAAGAACATTTAAAACAAAAAATAGTGTTTGGTTCACGTAAAATCAAACACTATGTGCAATGCATAGAGTCACCATCTACATAGGTTAATACAAACACCATATTAGGTTTAAATTTCCAATAATAAATATATATTTAGTTTTGTTTTAGATTATATTTTAATTTATTTAACATTTATAGTTCTCTTAAGTATAAAACTAATGAATAATATAACACTTAGTTATAATCTCAAAACAAATAAATTAAAAATTACTAACAAATAACTAAATTAGCAATGTTTAACAAATAAACATTTTATTATACCAGCTGTAAGCGCCGGAATTTTCCGCCCTAAAAAAAGGAGGTGTCATACGATTGTAATGTACAGTCGTGCGACTGTCATTACAGTCGTGTGACTGTTATGTAAAAATTACAGTCGTATGACTGTAACGCCAGAGCAGGTGCAGAAACCCATACTCTGCGGCGGAAAGAAGGAAGAGAAAAGGAGAGCATTAAATGCTCGGGATTTGGCAGCAGAAAAGAGAAGGAAAAGGTGATAAAAAGAAAAGGAGAAAGAGAAGATGGGGGCTTTTTGGGATTCTGGTGAAAGATTAGAGAGAGAAAGAAGAAAAGAGAAGGAAGAGAGAAAACATAAAAACTCAAACTTTCTTCCCTTTCTTTTTCTTTTAATTCTCAGAGTTAAGCTTAAAATCTGTTAGAAACCCCAAGGTTAACAACTTAACACTTCAAACAAATCATAATCTCGGACTAAAATCATCAGAAACCGTGACATTTGGAGATCTTTGGACCCTAAGTTCCCACCCCAACTCAAGGAGAAAAGAGCAAATTCATGTGGATTGGAGCGATGCTAGGGGTCAATTCGACGTTGGATAAGCGCCCAAAAGGTAGATACTCCTTTTTCCCTTCTCTTTTTCATGCTTTTCTGGGTGATTGGCGTGATTTGTGTGTATTTTTGTTCAGCTTTTCGCGTTTCTATTTCTGGAAATCAAGAACAGTCGTGCGACTGTTCTTGAGTTTGATGAACAGTCGTACGACTGTATTTATTGTCATACAGTGTTCTTAGTTTCCAGATGGTTTTCTTTCAGTTTATTTCAAATAAAATTTTGACGAAATCTGGAGTTTGGATTGCTTACAGTCGTACGACTGTAGTTACAGTCGCACGACTGTAACATTTTTCCCGAACCAGAATTTCCAGAATAATCCCTAAAAATTTTCAAAAATCCCTAAAAATTCAGTAAATCAAAAAATCATTAAAATGAATTTTGTTGTGTGCATCCACGACCATAGATTCAATTTTCAGTATAATTGCATTCAGAACAATGCCACGACGGAGACCCAACTCTCCCGAAAACCGACCCACCTCACATGTAAAAAATGCATGTAAACCGGAAAAATTGTTTTCAAAATGATTTTCTCACAAAAACTAAAATACAGGGACGTTTCAAAACGATTTCCACGTCTAACCGGGCCGGCTAGCCGAGCCAACCCGGTTATTCCCTAAATGCATACCCCCAATTCTTGATTTCCCATTCTGTCATGTTTGAGTCCAACTTGTGGCGTACCGTAAAATTGTGCTAACCTTTGTTTTGCAGCTTTTATTTTTATTTTAAATGTATTTAATAGAATCAATCGTGTATATTAGGCGATTGTAATTTTTTTAGATAAATCGTGTATTTTAGGCGTTTGTAAAAGTGAGGCGAGAGTTTTTATTTTTTTTATTCGATCGGGTTGTGATAATTTAATCATTTATCATTTTACTTCAACTGTATGCGCGTTGTATGTCTGTTTATTTCAATAAAATTGACTTTAGAGTTTGAAATACCATTTGAGAACATTGGCCAATTTTATTTTAATTAGACACGAAATAAGGGACTTGTCCGGATCCAAATCTCTGGATAATGTAGCGGCCGTTCATCCGGTTCAGCTGCATTATAAATTTCTCGGTTGAGCTGAGCCGGGTGGCGACTCCTACAATATTCATCGAGACTTAGGTCTCGGTTCTTTTAAGAATTAATTCCATTTTTTTCCAAAACGATTTTCCATTCTAAAAATCCCACGCGAGGAAGGGGCCCGTCTGAAATCGAGGCGGTCCTTCCAAAAGGGAGTCTCGCGTTCCGTCGAAAACGTCATCCGCTCACACCATATATATATATAAAATATATATCCAACATTTAGTCAAATTTACAACCACAAAAAAAAAAAAAAAAAAAAATTTAGCACGACGCCATTCAATACAAAATTGAAAAACGAAATCAGCAAGAGAAAGAGTGAAAAAAATGAAGACCTTAATCTTCATTTCCATCCAGTTGAAATGTCTCAATTTCTTTTAAGGTGACTGGGATCATCTCTACGAACTTATAGCAAAGATCCAAAGGCATGTTCTCAACACCCTTAATAACAGCATCCAGACATGGGCGACGAACCAACTTGTTACTTCTAAGTAACATGGTTCTAGGATTACGAGATAACTTAGCTCCCGTTTCTGCCAAGTTCAACAGAAATACTTTGCATTGGGATCCATAATCCTGTTCAGGAACTAATCCTTCAACACAGTCCACCAGTTCGTCAAATGCAGAATTTTCTCAAAACTATAATTTCTTAAAATGCTTTTCACGAAAAGCCTTGTTCACAAATTTTAGCATTTTTTATTGATCAGTTCCAGAGGAAAATCCTCCTTTCCAGACAAACTCTTGGATTTCCAGATTTAACGCATTAAACCGCTCCATAACTCCAACAATATCCCCTTTTTCCAACGAAGGATACCGTTTAGAGAAAAGCTTATCTTCAAGTTTTTGTATAGTCCTTGCCTCCTCCTGAGACTGGATTATTTTCGTCGTTTTTACGAAAGTTGGCATTTCTATAACACATATAGAAATAACAAAAACTTGTTAATGATCAACCAAAAAATCAGTATATAAATACATAATAAATATACTAAATTTTCTTGAATTTATTAAACATAAATTAAGCATTTATACATAATAAATACTAGTAAATTTAGTTTAATATATCAGATGAATTCAAAAAATTCATCAAAATATACCAAAAATTCAAGAAAAATATAAATTTTAATTCTGGAAAAAATTGACGAAATTTGGACGCCGGAAATGCCAGCACGCGTCGACACGCGCCGCCTGAAGATCTGTCACACGCCTCCACGCGCTCAAAGGGTTCTGCTGACTAACGTGACACATGGCAACATATGATTCGTGCTGACGTGGCACACCTGACACGCGTCATCACTTGATTGGCTCAACTGATGATGTGGCATGGTGACGTGGCACAATCACAACCGTCTTGCCACATGTCAACACCGTATTCGTCCGCTGTGATGACGTGGCAGATGACGTGTCACGTACACAACCGCTATGACACGTGCCATCACCCAATTGGTCCACGTGTCTGCCATGTGGCAAGTTGACCGTTTCAAAGGTGGTTATGCCTTGACACGTGATTGGTTTGACTTTTCAACCGCAAAAATACACCCAATCCCGTTGCTTCACGTGTCCCTCAAACTTAACTTCCCTTAACCGCTTTGGTAACCAACTCCAATTGCAGTGGTGGCGCGTGAGATCCACACGCAGCCTTCTGGGACTCCGTTGGCCGTGAAATTTAAGATTCTGACTCGATTTTTCATGCTGATTTCAGTGATGTGATCAGATTTTGAAATTCTGACAAAATTTTTTGACACATTGTACTGTTTGATCAAATACCGTATCATTTTAACACGGATAACAATGTAAATCCATATCAAAACGAAAAAAAACAAATCCAAAGGAAAAAAAAAATGTATTCTTTTTCATGTAACATCAGATATCAAGATTTACGGAATCATTTTGACACGGATATCAATATAAATCCGTATCAAAACGAACAAATATGTATTTAAACGAATAAACACGCATTCAAACAAATAAAACTTATTCTTATTCACGGAATTCCAGAAATCAAGATTTGAACACATCAAGTATTCATGGAATACCAGAAAACTAGATTTGAACACATCAATCTATAAACCTGTCGGCTTTGATACCAATGAAATCAATATTACGTATTGATCATACAACAAATGTATAGAATCCGTAAACAGAATAAATGAACAGATTTACAGTTTATGTTGCAGCAGAAATTGTTTACGGTAAGATTTTGATTCACACAGGAAAAACTGGACCGTTCTGGTTGCCTTTCCTACGTATGTATAAATACACAGAGTACGGGTTTTAATCCGTAATTCTTCCTATGAATCAAGAAATATGTGTATCGTAATTCTCTCTGGGAGCGTTTTCGTTCTTATGCGCGTAATAAATCTGAGAAACGACTTCTCTATTTATAGAGGAAAACCCGACTTCCATATATTTATAGGGTTAGTCCAAATTACGTATTTGATCCCTGTAAATTACGTATTTGATCCCCGTAATTTTTTATAATTACAGTTTAGTCTCTGTTACTCCAAAATGTCATGGACGGACCAAAAACCAACAATACCACGTAATCTTTATATCACGGCTCAATCAATATAAAAGAATAATATGTAATTAATTAATTAATAAAAAATTAAATATTTAAATAATATTTTATATCCTAAAATTAAAAAATTTAGAAGGTAATCTTTCGTAAAAACGAGCTTTATCTTTATCGTCCTTGTTTTACAGGCGAGACGCAATATTTATTTATGAATAAAGAATTCTCATGAGGACGAGAACATCTCAAAGGCACGTGTAGTGGGGGACCCATAAGAGTGAGGGATAAACTAAACACGTGTGACATCAAATGACGATAGAAACAATAGATGCATACGTGTCAGCGCTGCCACGTACGTAGACAAATTTTTCTTAGAATTTGTAAAGTAGGTCCCATAAGCTTCTGACCCTGATGATCAGCCAATAGGGTTGCGGATGAGACGCCACGTTAGCTTTGGCGTCTACGTCGATGGGGCCCAGGTACAACTGGGGGGGGGAGATTCGAATAGTATTACTTATATGGGCTTTGGTGAACGCTGTCTTTTGAGCATTGACAGCGATGTCTCCTTAATGAGATCATAGCTGTCCACGTGGTTGGCATCCGTTTAAGCCCCTACGACGTGGGTTTAGATGGTCGGTAGGAAACTTAGAAAAGGGGCTCAGTATTCCAAAAATAGAGGACACTTGGGGTTTTGTCATTGGTCATGTCATAACATACCGTAAAACGGAAGTAACAGGGACCTATCTTGTTTTATTAATTAAAGAAACACTTTATTTTTACTTGTCTTTGTGAAAGTTTATATTAGTTATCAAATTTCAATACACTTAAAAAATGATCCCCTCCGACCATTTGGGCTAAGTTCAAGATTGTTATTTGTTAACCAAAATGCGATTAACTATTATTAGACTACTAAAATGATAGAATTTCAATTTTTTTTTATATGTTTTATTTCTCATATTAAAATTCATTGTCTTTATAATGATTATGATTTGATAATCAAATATATACATTAACTAAAACTTTTATCAAATTTAAGAAAAATTACCAAAATTATAATGATAATACAATAAAACTTCATATAAAAAAATCAACAAATGAATAATCTTAGAAAATCATATAAAAACAACATGTACTACAATAAATGTTAGGTTTGGTTTTTTTTTTTTGGTAAATTTACTATTAAAATGGTTATTTAGCAACAATATCCAATAGTTGTTGTGTTTAGTATATTAATAATGATAAAATTATTAAATTTTGCTGTTTTATATATATATATATATATATATATATATATATATATATATTAAAGTTATGACAACAATGTTTATACTTTTGGCAGCAATTTTTTTTTTTTTTTTGGGTACTAAATCTTGTATTTTTTGTGTAAAGAAAGAGTATTAAATAATATTCAATCTAGAGTTAGTTATAAATTACGCAAAAAGTTGAAAATGTAAACAATTAATTATTTTATTTAATAAATGATAAAACTTTGAATAAATTGCAAATAGTTTGAAGTTATGTTGCCGTTTTACCTTGGGGTAACTTAAGTGTATCTTCAACAGAAGTAATGTGAGTACTACTGTCTATTTAATTCTAAAAAATTCATATACAATTATGATTATATTGGAATTATGATTTTCTTATTATTTGAATTACGAAATAAGAAGGTAGTTTTATAATTAAAAATCTCGAAGTCTCCTTTGAAATCTTACTCTTTATCTTTTTAAGTATCTATTTATCAATGGTGTTAATAGTGACAGTGATTTTTCGGAAGTTTATGTAGCCGGCAAATATTGTTCTCGATGAAAATAACTTTTATTTGTTAGCTTATATGGACTTTAGATGTTTTGCTTGGTTGGAGGGATGGATTATGAAGAATTCATGGAGTTAGGTGGAAGAGATTCGGTACAAGCAGAATGGATGAGTAAATTTCTTTGGATTGTTTGGATTGAGGGAAGAGGATGAGACTTTATTATTATTATTATTATTATTATTATTAATGTGACAAATAAAAAATTGTCCAGAAACATTATATTATACAACAATTTATCACCTTTTTTTCTCAATACTTAATTGCTTTTATTATATCACTAATGTGTGATCAATTTTTATTACATTATATTTTTTATTTTAATGGAAAAGAAAAAGAGTTTTCCAGAACAGTAATAAAGATTGAGTTACTGAATTTTTAAAATTTTGGGGAACAATTCGAAAATTGAGTGAAAAATGAATGGAAAAAGGTGATAAATATTACATTTTAATTAGGGCGTATTAGTAAATACACTTTTACTCCCATTTGTCTCCATGCTAATCCTCCCACCATGGTGAGAGGTGGATAAAACTCAATCCATCCTCTCTGCCCATTACACAAAACAAATGGGAAAATTCGTAAATCCATCCAATTCGTAAATTCTTCACTCAATCCTTTCCATACAAACCATAGGAGGTTTGCTTTCGATAAAACCATTAACTATTAAGATGGGTTTGTTAAGAGTGATGGGTGGGAGGGAGAGGAGGGGAGGTGAGAGCTGCACATTTTATTTATGTGTGTATTAGTCTTATTTGCCTCGTAGAGCCTTGTCTTCTTCTTTTTTTTTTTTAATGTTATTTTTTAGTTTTCTTTGCATCCTAGTACTTAATGGTTTTATCGAAAGCCAACCTTCTATTTTCTTACATTCTCTCCGTCCTATTTTGATATAAAGCTTTCACCTTTATGCGGTTTAAAAAATTGATCAAACAATTTGTTATTTTCTAAATTTTTATATATTACACTAATTAGTTCATACATTTACTTTAAGATACTTAAGTTTTATCTTAATCAATTTTTTAGTCATTCAATTTACTTTTACATACGAGACTACTAACTTACTGTTGATTATAAATGAAAACAAAATTTTCTAGTTTTCAACTTTAATTAAAACATATCCAATAAAATTTTTGCTGTATATACAGGCGGACAAATATGATTGTATTTGTATATATCAGTTATAAAATTAAAACTTTCGCTATTACTTATTCTCCTAAATTCATATTACCATTTTATATTAATTTAATTTAACATTTTTAAACTACAATAAATATGAGTATGAATATGGATAATTTTTTCAAAACAATATTTCTTTTACGAATGCTATTCATAAGACATATTACAAATGAAATGTTTGTATATCATTTTATATAGTTTTAATACTATTTTTATATTTTTTAAAATATTTATTTATTTATTTTAATAAAAAAAGTTGGGCAGAGGATTAAATTTTTATAATTATATAAAATTTAATGAAGTAATTAATATTAGTACTATTAGAATTATGTGAGTGAAAAAAAGAAATAAAAAATAAAAGAGATGATATGTTTTACCCGTGGTTATCAAACCCGGACCGTTCAAAGAATGGGTAAAAATAGAGGATTAAGGGTTCAGGGTCCAACCGGAATTAAAACGTTGTTGAACTAAAAGAACCGTTTAAGAAAAAAAAATGAATAAAAATATTCTTATAATATTTAACATTTTCACACAATGACTCTTATATATTAAGCTAAAGGATGTTAAAAGGAGAAAAGAAATTTCACATTTGAAAATCACTCATTTTAACATCATTTATCATCTTATATAACGAATAAGGATGTCAAAGGGGAAACATAAAGCCTTTTTTAAAGCAATTGAGTCAATATGTTAATAACTTAATATATTGAGACCTTAAAGTAATAAGTATTTATTTGTAAAGGGTTGAAATTATTTTTTTCAACAATATTTTTGACCCAATTAACTCATAAAACTAGTTCCAGTTCGTTAGGTCACTGGTTAACCCGGATGGGTTACTGGGTTTTCATTGATCTTGATGATCCATTGATTTTGCAGTAACCAAACTAGCGTGGCCTCTGGGTTTGGTTGAACCAGGTTGGACTGACTGGGTCAGTCTGGGTTTTACAACCATGGTTTTACTATTATAAATTAGAATAAAGGGTGATTTTAGAATTATTAGTTTATTTTGACTTCGAATTTTAATAAAATGATTAAACAATTGATAATGACAAAATGGAGGCATTATATAATTATTCTAAAATATAGGGACTGATTAAAACCATAGGAACTTATTAATTGTTTACACTAAAAATTTTAGTTAGGATATAGTTTAAAGACAACTTTTATACGTAAAGTTACTACTTTATCTTTAATTAAAAAAAAAATAACCAATAAGAATAGGTGAGTTTTAGTTAATAACATTTTTGGAAAAAATTTTATACAAAGATTGAAAAAAGTATTAATAATTTTAAATTAATATAGTGTAATTTGTTAAGTTTTACACATAATAAATAAGAGTTTAACAGAAAAAAAAAAAAAACTTTACTAATTTTTATAAATAAGGAGTTGCCCATTATTTAAAAGACGATTAAAATAGTAAAGTATAAGTTATATTGTAAACTACCACGTAATCAAGTTGACTTCCTTTACATATTTTTAATCAAAAACTTGTTTTCCAAAGTACGTGCTTCAATCAAACAGTCTTGCTCGAAAATAAGAAATCATTAATGCTAATTTTGTAGAAACATGTTTAACAAGTTTTTCCAACGCCAGTAATTAGCATATTCTAATTTAATCAACCTTTCTTTTTTAAACAGAAGACAACATTTTTATTCACTAATTAATTGTTGGACAAATTTTCTAAATTCATTTTCAGTACAAAAACAAAATTTCCACTTCCCTTTCATTTTTTTTTTTTTTAGCATTTATAGGTGAGTTAAATTAAAAAAAAAAAAATGCTGAATATTGTTCCATTAGCGATAGTATCATTTAATAATTAATATGTAGCAGTAGTATTTTTCTGAAATTGAATCGAGTAATGAAGAGAAATGTAGGAGGTTCTGCATTAAAAAAAAAAAAAAAAAATGGGGCTAAGAATCAAAAGCAGGGTCAAAAGAGTGGGACCCTTGATTTTTAAATCATGTGATTTTCAACATCTATATCATTACCATTACACATTACTTATGGTGCCAATTTCTTCTTCTTCTAACTTTTGCTCTCACGCAACTCATTTCCTACTAATCTTCTTCCTTACTGATTCTCAGATAAGGATGCTAAAATTTCATTTAATTTTTCCCATTATTTTTTTTAAAAAAGAAAAGAAAAGAAAAGAAAATATATATTATCTATGCCTAGCACAAAGAAAATCTGTAAAGTCATTTTCTGATCTAATTATAATAATGTATGACGATTCACACCAACTAGAAGAATCTTTATTTGACCTCCACTTTGTCTTCTACCTATTTTTATTTGCTTTTGATCTACTACTCCTGCTTACAGTTTCCTACTAATAACATAAAGGTCATTGGTTAAATCCCAACAGTAAGGCTACTTACATACGCGGTCCCTTAACTTTTATTTTTAAGTCGTTTGGCCCCTTCAACTATTTTAGCGATCTATCTAACCCTTCATCTAAAGGTCAAATACATATGTAGTCCCTTCAATTTTTATTTTTGAACCGCTTGGCCCCTCTACTATTTTAGCGACCTATCTAACCCCTCATATATTTTAAAGTGGTATTTTTAAACTTTCGAGTGAACATAACTAGACACAATAGAGTCTCATGCATTACACCCGTCTGACACTAAAGACATGTAGGACACACGCTGGAAACCATTTTCTATTTAATTAATATTACAAAGTATTAAAAAGTGAAGATTTCCCAGCAATTAATAAAACTCAAGAGGAAGAAGAAATATGATTACAGAAGAGACAACAAAGAAGAACGAATAGAGTTTAACCAAAGTGAGAAGAGAGGGAGAAAAAAATACAGATAATTTTTTTTATATAATATTTACAAAATATTACCTTTGTAAAATCGTAAACTTCATCTCAAACGCGCTGATATTTCTCTTACCTCCAAGTCATACGACATATCAGTATTCAAGTGTCTAAAAATACCACTTTGAAATAGATAACGGGTTAGATAGGTCGCTAAAATAGTTAAGGGGGCCAAGCGGCTCAAAAATAAAAGTTGAAGGGGCCACGTATGTATTTGGCTTTTAGATGAGGGATTAGATAGATCATTAAAATAGTTAAGGGGGCCAAGCAGCTCAAAAATACAAGTTGAAGGGGCAGCCTATGTATTTGGCCCAACAATAAAAATAATAAATAAATAATTTTCCACTATCTAATTATAATTTCTCAGAAATTTCGTTAAATATATCAAATGTGTATATATGTTTCACTTATTTAATTTACACCTCCTTCCATTTTTTCTCTATCAGATTATAACTTCTCTTTATTTCTTATCATGTTCTCTCTCCTTTTTTTTTTTAAGTTGACTTGTGTATATTTCAGAACAAAATTAGCTTTGTATTACTGATTTTGTAAGAACCTATCATAAAATTGTAATTCCACTGATTATGAGATATTTTTATTATCAGTTATACTTCCTCTTACCTATATCTTTGACTTTAGCTTAACTTTAATTTTCCAGGAGATTAAAACTCCCAGCCAGAGGTTATATTCTCAATTTCTGGATTTGGTGACCAATATAAGGATGATTCAATGGATAATTTTTTGGAAAACAGGTATGAAAAGAAAAAGGATGACATTGGATGATTTTACAAACTAACTTGCATAGAGCATGATAATTGATAAGCATATTATTTAATTACAACCGCACATTAAAAAAAAAACTCTAAGACCCCTTACAAAATCAAATTACAGAGGGGCAAAAACCATATATCCCATACTCAAGCAAAACCCAATATCACATTTGCATTGGGGAGCCTAATTAACTGGATTTTATTACATCTTTGCAATTACCCTAATTTGAACAAAGCTTTAGACAAGAAGACAGAGACATGATAACAATTACAATCCTCAATCCTTAATCATTATATTACCAATATAGTGACTTAGTATGACCAGGTCCAGAAGGTTTGATCTTCAAAGCTCGCATGTGGGTCGGAGTAATCAGCATCTTCCAGTTTTGGAAATACATATGGAGGCAATAAGCTCTTGCTCAAATTGTCTTCCTCATCTTGTGATAAATCAGACTGGTCCGGCTCGAAAACATACGACGAATCTCCAGCCTCTAGCAGTGAAGAGTGAACCCCATCAGTGTAATGTGGACTGTCTGAATCGAATATATCACTTTTGGCTGAGCTGATATCTTCCTGTTTGCAGGCCACAATTGAGTCTTTGGATACTTCACCCCCTGATGCTGAATCACTAATCAGCTTCTTGGCTTGTTCTTGAGATAGCAATGTGTCCTTGTTAGACAATTCCGAGTTTCGCTTCTCCTTCTCTTTATGAAGCAGCTTGTCTGTAAGAAGATTGACCTGAACAACAGAACAAGTTTTTAATCATCAGACAAGTTTTTGCAATTTCAAATTCTTCAGTGCTGTGATTAATATTTCCAATTGATAACATTCGTTTATGAATTTTACCTCAGATTTCAGTTTATCTTTCTCCTTGAGGAGGGTGTCATATTCCGCCTTCAGACTGTTATAGCTACTTTGCAAGGCGTCGTAATCCTTCTCCAGCTGTTTTGTCTTCCATCTAGCTCGGCGGTTTTGGAACCATATGGCGACTTGTCTAGGCTGCAGGCCGAGGTCCTTTGCAAGCTGGATTTTCCTTTCGGGTTCGAGCTTGTTCTCAACCTCGAAACTTTTTTCAAGGAACTGAACTTGATCAATGGTTAGTCTCCTCTTCTTCTCAGGTTGATGAAAATAGTCATCCAATTCATCGTCAACGTTCTCTTCCTGATCATATGCCCGGAAGAAAGGCAGATTTGACCCGTTTGCTTGATGCACACCCTCAAAGCTCATCATGGATCTTGAGCCTGAATTGGTTAGACAAATCATTATTAGATATCCATATTGATTTAGACCATCATAACCATTTTTATACAATATAAATAGACGTATAGCTCAATTTGGATGGCACAATTCAATAATTCAAGAAATCAACTTCTCTAAGACATGATAACATCACCAAAATCAAAATTAGCCAGATCTCATATCAAAATTTTCAGTTCAGTTAAGTTGAGTAAACCAATAAATTACTCTCCAGCAATCAATTTACAGAGCAAACACAACAGAAAGAGAATCAGCAATAAAAAAAACTTCACATAAAAGGGGGAAATCAAAAGGCATAGAATTAAATTCAATAAAATAGAATACTATAATCCGAGAATTAAAAAGCATCCTGTTCCGTATTGCAATCAATCAAGGGAAGAAACATTAAACTTGTCTTCTTTTTTCTTTCTTTTTTTTTTTTTTTCTTCTTTTCTTGTTAATTCTTCCAACTTGAAAGGAAAAACAGCACTCGCTAATTAGATGCGTAAAATAATTTTGACTTCTAATGTAAATAGAAACTGTGATTCATCAGAATTCAGAATAGGATTAAGCAAAATTAAAATTGTCCAAAAACAAATCAGTAAGTTGACCAGATACAGTTGAATTAAAGATAAAACAGAAAGGAAAACAGATACCTAGAAAAGAAGGAGAAGAGGCAGAAAGAAAAAAGGCATCGAGAGGCTGAGAAGAAGCACAAGGAGGTCGTTGAGTTTGAAGCAAAAGAGAAAAATTCGAACCAGAAGCAGCCTCCATGGTTGTTGAAGTGAGAAAAGAAGAATTTTAGTCGTGGTGGTGGGCGGAAGAGCCCTGGGGAAAGAATCAGAAGCCACGATGAGTAGGATCTTAAAATAGAAAAGAAAAAACAAAAAGAAGGTCTACGATTTGTGGCGGAAGAAGCTGGTGATGATGATCTCAGTGATGTGGGAGGTGTAGGAGCACCTGCTGCAGCTCACACCCATCACTCAGAAGAAGAAGAAGAGAAGAGTTGTTGTTTCAGCAGGAGAAGAGAGAGGGAGAGAGGAAAGGCGGGGGTTTGTGAGAAAGCAGTAGAGAAAGGGAAGTGTGATTTTGTAAAATTGTATCGGAGGAGAGAGGAGAGACTTTTGTATGTTTTTAGTTTTGTGTATTCTCTTCTTCCTTCCTTTCTTTCTTTGTATGGGAAGGTTGATCGGCTTTATAAAAAAGTTGAGCTGAGGAGTGATATGCTCCTTTTCTCTTTTACCAACATACCCCTCCCTTCCTCCACGTATTTTTATTTTCTTTTTTCTTTCTAAAATTTCTGAAAATAAAAGTAAAAATTCACAACATCATCCACTTCCTTATCTATTCTATTTTTACAAATATGTACCCATCCATTTTTTTCAATTTGACACGTAATACAATAATTATAAGTCTAAAAATAAGTTACTCATGTGCATAAGTGAAAGATTAAAATGTCAAAAAATTAAAAAATCAGAATACAAAGATGGCTTCTCTTTTCTTACAAGTTACAAGCCTTCGATGAAAAAAAAAATAGAAACTTAATTTAACCATCCGGTCTTGCTCGGTTGATGCACAGGTGAACGCTTCACAAAAATAAGTGAGTTATTTACTTATTTTTGTATTTTATACTGAAAAGACCATAATAAACTGGATACTAATATTGGTACATGGGGAAGAGGGGCAAAATAGTGCACTAGTCATATACTTATTTTTTGGTGTTTGCTCAACCTTTCTTGCTGATTTGTGGAAATTTTTATTTTGTCTTGAATTTGTTTGGAGTCGAGGGTTTCATGAAGTTAAAGTGGAGTTGGACTTCCACCTTGCTGTTCGTTCCATGGAGAAACATCTCTCTCATTTGTGATTCATTAAGCATTGTTTTGATATTAAAAAATCGCAACTACGATTTAACAATAAAACAAATGCTTTGCTAAGGCAATTTGACTAGATAACTGGATAGTAAATTAGCGTAGGAACTCTTTCCTATAGTCTATATTTATATATAACAATGACATATGAGTCGTACACCTGAAGTTCAAATATTCCATCTTGATTCCAGCCAAGTGACATGCAACAAGCATCAACTTAGAAAATGACTCATCACTACCATATACATGTATATTTGATATTCAGCATTGTGTTGCAAGCATAATAACACCCAAATATACATTGCTCTATACTTGTAGAGCAGATGGGTTGTTTCATCATTAACTTTAAGATGAGGGCCAACCAAACATGCACACACTTCCACTATTAAGTATAAAAGGTAAAAGTATGAATCTCTATCTAAGTTTTAGAAATTAATTGTACATTTGAGAGTTTACTGGCTTTATCTTTGGAGAGATTTTGTTGGATATCTAACTTCCTCTAACTCATCTCATTTCCAAGTCTTTGATGTATCTAGGGATGTAAATGAAACAAGGATGATGCGGGGCATACATCCTCCATCATCGTCTCGGGTGAGCAAAACTGAACAAAAACTGAAAAGCGAACTGAATCCAAAAAATCGAACTAAACTGAACCGAATTCTATTTAATTTGGTTTTAATTTTGCAACAAATAGTACTTTGGTTTTCGATTTAGTTTTTGGTTTTTGTTAAAAAAGGAAAAAAACCGAACCAAATTGGCAAAAAAAATTAAAAAATCATATATATATTTAAAAATTTTATTTGACATATTATATATTCATATTATTAAATAATTCGTATTTATGAGACTTTGCAGATTTAAAATTTAAAATTTTTTGCTAATATGGTTTATAACCGAATCAGTTCAACCCAAACCAAACACAATTTGGTTCAATCTTGGTTTCTTTTTTCCATACTATGGTTTTCGGTTTGTTTGGTTTGGTTTTTGAAAACTGAACCGATCTGGTTTTTGACTCCTAATCATCATTCCCTAATATGTCAGGGAATCTCTGTCTCCATCCCCAAAAATGAAATGAAAAATGTTATCTTTATTCTCATATTGCAGGAATCCTCATCCCCACGAGGATCCCCATTTCTAAATTGAAATGCTAAAACTTTTTCAAAATCTATCTTATTGATATAAGATATAAAATTAAAGTATCTGCTGCAAAATAGAACCATACACATGATTCATGCATCAATAAATAGGCAATAACGCGGAACTAATGATGAAAAAAAGCTCAAATAGTATCACTAAATAAAACATTAAAAAAAAAGTAATGAAAAAATTTTGGAGAATTAATGGAAAATTCATGGGAATCCATACTAAAACTAATCGGGGCGAAGATAAGGATGGAGGGTGGAGGAGGGTATTATCTTTTTTGTCCATTAAGGATTTAGGGAGAAAATTGAGCTTCATTTCCGCTAGGGGTGCATACAATCGATTAACCGATTCATGTGAACTTTGACAAACAATTAACCGTTTGATGGTTTTTTTAATACACTAACCATATACTGTCTTAAATTTAGTTAACTATAGGGGTTGTCAATAGGGACACGAGGGCTCGCCTGAACAGGGACGGGGATTCCCCGTTTAGAATCCCCAGGGGGTGGGGACGGGGATAATTTGTCCTTGTTTACTAAACGGGGACTGGGATAGGATTTACCTCTCCCGCCCCACGGATCCGTTCCCATTCCTGTTTAGTCCCCAACAGAGATTTCCGTTCAATTCCCGTTTTTTTATTTTATTTATTATTTATTTATATATATACATAAATAATTAAATTTTATAATAATAAAACTAAAACTAGTGATTGTTTCTAACAATCAATCATGTGTGTTTAATTGTTGCTGCTGATACTAAATATATGCAATTGTATGGTTATTTGCAGAACTTCTGCCTAGGTGCAAAACTTAAAATTTATCTGTTGCATTTGATAGAATTTATCAATTTAAAAACCTCTAATTTAATTTCTTTATATTGGATTCCTGTACTCTATTTTGCAATAATAATATTAGTAGTTGTAATATTTTAATTAAATATCACTTTTTTATAAGACAAATTAAGTGATTTATTTAATGGTCTCCAAACTATAATATGCTTTTTAACTTATTTTTGTACCAAATTAAATTTTATTTAAAATTAAAAAAAATCTTAACGGGGACGGAGATCCCATTCCTCGACGGGGCTAGGATGGGGATGAAGATCGTCCCCATTTACTAAACAGGGACAGAAAACTGAGATGTAAAACATGAGTTGGTTTTAGCTAAATATTTGACTTTTAAAGATCTATTAATTTTAAGATTACACTTTTATTCATTTATAAAATAAAATAAAATATATGTAATAAAGTTTTAAAATTACACTCTAACCTTCCCCTCTTCTCTCTCTCTTGTTATTTTCCATATTCAATAATTCGTTTCCCAATTTTCGACCGCATCGATCACCATGTCCACTGGTCAAATTTCACAAAGAAGAATTTATTGCTTTTGATTCAGATTCCTAACTAATCCTATTTTACTTTTTTAATTTCTCAATTATTCTTCCTTGGCTAGATCTCATCTTCAAATTGGACAATTGATATTCTTGTAAAAAAAGGGAAAAGTTTATATAAATTGTACCTATAAGTGATTATATATATATATATATATATATAAACGGTTGGTTAACTGGATTCTTATGAATTTCTGATGTAAAAACCGAAACCATTAATTTTTGAAAACAAAACCCATATATTAATTCATCGGTTTCTGTTAACCACATTCTTAATTAGATTTTAAAAAAGGTTTCACGATCTAAAAAAAGCTCTATCGAGATTTTTTGGAGATTTTTCTTCTCCATTAGGGTTAATTTCCAACGAGAAGAGAAATCTCTAATCCGTTCACATTCCTGGACGTATTAGATGTTGCTGATGATATATATATTGGGATGGGGGGGGGGGGCAAAATGGTGAAAGAGAAAGAGTAGAAGGGAAGAGATGCTCGTTGATGAAAACGAGGCAGAAGATGTTGTATAGAAAAACAGAGGAATTCTGTCTCTTTCAATCGAAATTGGCCACATCTACAGTTTACCCCACTCCTCCCTTGACTTTGTCTCCGCCACCACTCCTCCACCCCCACGTGGCTTCCTTCCCAACAAACTAGGTCCCGCCAGAGAAAATTGTGGGGCCCGTTTTCCTTGTCTCATCATCTGGGCCCACTCCTGCGTGAATTTGGATTTTTTTTTTTTTTTTTTGTTCTTGTGTGTGAGCAGGGACTATAGTAATTCGCACTAGCAAGTTTTGACTCTGACATTAATTATAGTAGCATAGCACTTAGTAGTTTCAGATGTGAAATTTCGAATGTAATTTAGATAATTAGAAGTGCGTATCAATTTTGTTGATGCTTATTTCAGCTAATTAATTGTGATCATCTTCCTAATTGCCTTTATTATTTATGATTTACCTTTCCCAAGTGATTTGGTTGATCTAGAAGTTACACCACATACGACCCAGTTAACAATCTCATTTTTTTTTAGCGTTAATTTTATATTTATAATTGGCAAAATGCATACTAAAATTCTATAATTCAGAGTTATTTTACCACATTGAATTATTAACCATCCATTTTTTTACCAGCTGACCTCTCACTACAACAACTACTACTACTACTATTATTATTATTATTATTGTGTTTTATATTTTGTCAAAAGTGCATAAAGTTTGTAAAAGTAAACTTCTATCGTAAATGATTACATTATTTTATATATGCTATTTAATGAACTATTTTTTTAATATTATTTATTCTTTTATCAATAGTTTTATAGTAAATGTATTCCATGTTATAATAAACAAATATTATACCCGCATCCTTGATGAAACATAGAGCATAATCACAATAAAATTGTTAATAACTAATTGATTAATATTCGTCGACCTCCACTGATTTTATATTAAGGGGCAAACTCCAACATAATTTTCTTTGTTGATGTATAAAAAACCCAAAAAAATTTACGAATTCATTTTTACATGGGTGGAAAGAGGCTGCTATATCATACCTACTTCAAAGTAAATTACACTACTAATCCTTCAACTCAAGTCGTTTTTCACAGGGTAATCCCTTAATTTCATTGTGTAAGAGAAAAAAACTCAAACTCATCAAATTGCAACTGAAAAGTATAATTTTGAACCAAATTAAAAAATACTTACCCATCAATCTGTCCATATTTTAAAGGCGGAACACATTTCCAGGCTCCGAAATTCTTACAGTGTTATTCATTAGGCTTTTAATTAATTATTTTATCATGAGCCACTGAAGTTTTAATTTTTTGAAGTATGAGGTTTCTAATAAATTCTTTTACCCCATTTAAGTCAACAAGCTCTCCCTATTTCATCCGTAAGGTCCCTAATGATGGTAAAAATATAAGGACCACAACTGCAATAACAAAATACAAAATTAATCTTCGTTGTGAGTTTTTTTCCAACTCGTATGAATTTTTGAGGAAACTAAAAATTAGAGTAACACTAACAATAAAATGGAGCAATACACAACAACACAAGCACGTAAGATTTTTATGTGGAAAACCCTCTCAAACTGAGAAGTAAAAAACACGGGATCCTTAGACCGCTTAATCTTCCACTGTCAACCAATAGTGGGCAAATCCAATAATTCTTCCCTAGATGAACTAGAGGCCTAAAATATCAATCTTCATATTCTTGAAATACATAATCAAGAATAATGGAAACCAAATAAAATGGGAGAAAAGCCCTAGAACAAACCAAATTACACACAATCTGCCCTTTGGACGAAAATGTCCTTCCGACCTCCAATGATAATCTCCACCACTCAAATTGAAGACACAAATGTCAGGAACACTTTACTCAAATTTCACGGCGATCCAACGGTCGGAACTTAGACAAAAACCAAAATAGTGCAGCTGGTGATGGAGAAAAAAAATGGTTTTTCAAATTATCTTTTTCTCTATTTTGGTTTTGTATTCTCTACTTCTTTTTCTCATTCAACCTCACTTTATAAAGTGAACCTAAACTTTTGTATAAAATATCTATCCTACCAGAGGGTAGCTCACAAAAGAGTTTTCTCAAGTTGGAAACCCAACACCTAATCAATTATTCTAGACATTAACTGACCGCTCATTAATAGTTTCATCATGATTGTATTCCGTTGTTAAAAAACATGTGAACTCTGGGTTACTAACTATAGTTTTATTTTTGGGAGAATTTAGCACAACCGTGGCATGATTGTGAGTGAAAGAGGCCAATTGATATCAAAATCAATCCATAAATAATCTGATGAGTTATTTTTGTACTCCACCTTCCAATATAAAAATTATTGTAGCCCGTAGTCCGAAATATCGCTGATGTGCCTTTTATGGAATGTGGAACATAATCGCAATAGAGCTGTTAGTGAATGGGTATTTAATATCAAAATTAATTGATTAATAACCTTAATCATCCATAAAATTGTGAGAGTTAAATGTATATATAACTTAATTGATCTTGCTTATTATAGATATGCTTATGGTGGTTCAAATATGTAGTATCAAAAAGATGGTTCTTTCAAATCTAGAGCAAGGCTAATAAATTTTTCCTAATATACTTCCTGAAGTGATCTTCCAATTTGTGGCATATGATGATTACCATATCATATCATGTCCATCTCAAGTAAGTCATATCAACACTACTAATAGCTAGCTACTATTGGGTCATACGATCAATTTTCCATTATAGGTAAACCATTTCAACGCTAGCTAGAGATATTAGATATACGTACGTCTATCATCTAATCACTAAATCAAAAGGAAAAAAAAAATTAAAAGAAATATATAAATAAACATTGTTTCATGGCAATTAAAAAAATTAAAGATAATTTGATAGTATTAATGGGATGAGATAAGAAAATGACTTATGAAGGAATTAAAAGAATTAGTATATATGAAAAAAAGAAGATGGCAGAGTAAAGTATGGTCCCCTTGGAAGGCATAGGTTTGGTTTTGGTTTAGTTGAGTGGCCCATTCTCTCTTTAATTAAACTCTAAACAATTCAGGTACCATTTTCTTGATGCTTATGACGCTTTCCACTTTTCTGTCGCATCTTTCACATATATATGCTCCATTCTCATACTTCCTACTTTTATTCTATTTCTTTGTGGATAAATATGTTCTAGGATCATACATATCCACTCTATTAACACTGTTTCATTCCTCATCTGGTTATGTGTTGGGCGTGACTGTATTTCCAGAGATTTTACAATAGACTATGTCTAATGAATTCAATTAATAAGAAGAATAATATGTATACAATACAAGTCTATGATGAGTGTTGAATATATATGTGTGTGTGTATGTGTGTTTCATTTTTGTTGAATCCATGCATCTTTCCTAGGAGATTCAAGGTTCGAGTTTCTTGAGATCATATAATTAATATTATTAACTTAATTTATATTATGATGTTCTTGGAAAGCCCAAAAGTATGAGATTTAGGCCTCTGCCATGAAGATGAAAGCCCAATTCCACTCAAGGGACACCTCTATCTTAAGCCTTTGTTTAAGAAAAGGAGAAATTTGAAGGGAAAGTTTGAAAAGAAACAAAATTTTTAATGGAATTTTTTAAAATATATTCAGATAACGTCAATATTATTATTATTATTATTATTATTATTATTATTATTTTACTAATATTGGATGTATTTTGGACGCAAGGACTAAATAGTTAATGTCTATAATAAATTTATAAAAACACAAGATTTGATTAGTCTAATACCTACAAACTAGGGAATATTAAATTATTGAAAAAAATATATATGTTTATAAGGCTTTATTTTCTTAATTTTATGATTTGATGCAATAAATAATATTTCTTGGGTAATTAAAAAAATATTGAAATTTGAGGATGAGAAAAGTGAAATTGATTAACATAGCTTTGATCCAATAGTCAGTGAAGGTATTAGAGCATCAAGCTTCTTCTTACTATGTTTTTATATCTGGTAACATAAAGAACATCTGGATTTATTTATTTATTTTTGAAGAAAGAAGTGGATTTATTGATTGTGCATATATGTTCCTATATAAAACTCCAATGTGAATATTGTTGCAGGTTTGAATAAAAGCCTTTTGGGCCGTATTGACTTTAATGATAAATAAAAGCCTTTTGGGCTCTATTGACTTGAATAATAGATAGAGTTCACAAAATGTCAAAGGAGAAAATGTCAAGCATTAGGATCATGGTATGGTGTCTAATTAAAAACACAATAAGTTTAATTAGATTACCCTTTGATTTTTATTAGTATTTTCACAAGTCACATTTTGTGCACAACTTTATTGTCCTATGGCTTCCACATTATTTATGAGTTGTGAAGTAGGGTTATCATTTTCTTCTGCCTTGCTCTTTGAGGTAACCCCTCCTATTATTGTCTTCATTCTTTCTATTATTGTAAAGGATTAGAGGTGTCCTCCAAATTGCAAGGTCCTCAACTTGAGGACCCATTCTCCTTAATAAAAAAAGATGATTTTTCCTTTTGTTTTATGTGATTTGCCGGGACAGTTAAACATCCTGTGGAAAGTTTTTCTATTGAAGAGTAAATATTTTTAAGAGTAAAAAATTCATGTGGTGTTAGTAAAATAATGGGAAGACCCCTTGAGGAGTCTCTCCGTTGAATCTCACATTTCATAATAAGAGACTTATGTAGGTCCGCATATATATAAAACAATCCTCCCCCTTTAAGATACTGTTTGAGATAAGTTAGATCTTTGTTTACGTGGTATCAGAGCTTTGTATTTGATGTTGAGCCACCCGTGGATAATTAATTCATGCTCCAAATGATTCTGGGTGTGAGAGGGTGTGTTGAATCCCAATGAGAGAGCTAATGATGAGGACATTTCCTTTCAAGATGCAGTAGTCCATCCATCCTTAGCCGTGGGCATGGCTTAGGCAAGAATATGCTTTTAAGATGCAGTAGCCCACCCTTCCTAAGCCGTGGGCATGGCTTAGGAAAGAATCTGCTTTTAAGATTCAGTAGTTCACCCTTCCTAAGCCGTGGGCATGGCTTAGGTTAGTGCATAAATTCAAAATTCTTCTTAGAAAGTTCTATTTGTCTACTGTTTTACCATTAGTTATTTGTTTGGCAAGTTTAGCATCTCTTTTTGTGTTATTTCCTTAAATAGCCTTAGACTTATTGCAATATCCTAGCTAGGGTTTAGAATGCAGTATAAATAGCTCTCTTTTTCTTGTAGCCACCATTCAATCTATCTTATCATCAATTAAGATCATCTTTTGAAGAACAAGGTTTTAAACCCTAAATTTCCAATATGGGGGATTTTTCTCCTTTCAAGTTGTTGATTTAAGGTTAAAGCTTTCAATTTTCTTTCTCTCAATCTCTCTCTGCATCAGCTAATATAAGGCAATGCTTCCCCTTTTAGATACCTTTTGTCGTGAGTTAGCCTTTTTTTATACCTTTTATTGAAGATGCCCTAATAAAAAGATAACTTGAAATACGATAGAATTACATAATTGGAATATACATGGGACCAAATAGGCAACAATATTTAAGGGTAATGCATTTTGGGCTATTCTCACTTGCCTCCCAAAACTATCTAGTCTATGTAACTAGTTAGTTGAATAAATTGGAGAGGCCAAAAATACGCGTGCGCGCGCATATATATATATATATATATATACAGGTGTGGAGGAAGGGGGGCATGGGTAGGCCGTTTCCCCCCCAGCCGCCGGAAAACACCCCTAGAAGGGGTGTTTCCGGCGGCTTAATGGCTGAGAACTCTGGTTTTGGGGGGGCAGATTTGCCCCCCAAAACCAGAGGGCTTTCGTCCTCTTTTTTTTTTTATTCCCAGGCAAAACGACGTCGTTTTGCCTCCCATGCCAAACGACGTCGTTTTGCCTAGGCTAGGAGCAGAAAAAAAACAAGACAGATTTTATATCCCTTGTATCGACCACAGCTCCCCATTATCTTCTCTTCTCTGTTTCCAATTTGCACCACCACCACCACCACCCAACCAACCTCCTCCTCCACTGCCTCTTCCGTCCAAGCCGCCGTCGCCCGGTCACGCTCCGCCTCTCCGTCCGTCTACGTCTGCCGGCTCTCTCTTCAATTAGGTAATTTTTATTTTTCAATTCCTAAATATTTTATATTTCAACCCTAAATTGAATTGAGATTTCACAAATACAATTAGATTAATTGAGATTGTTATGATGTTAAATTAGGATTAGGAATTGCAAATAATATGTTAGAATTTTATTATTTTACTATTATTTGAATCTTTTTTTTTTCATTAATGTGATAAATAGATGAATTAGGGGTTTAGCTATTTAGGGATTCTAATTTAGGGATTGTAATATATTGCTATTGAATGGAATTAATTGTGTTATAATTTGAATTGTGATTGATTTATATTGAGAATTTGTGTTTTATAATTTAGATTAAATTGAATTAATTGTGAATTTGGGATTGTGAAATTTGGATTGTGTTAATAATTTGGTTGTGTTATTATTTTGGGAATAAACAAAATGGACAAGTTTTTTAGTAGAACTAAGAGAAATTTGAGTTCAACTCCCGAACCATCTTCAACTGGTAGTGTAATACCTCTTGACCAAAATAATGAAAAAAGACCTTGTATTGAGGTAGAGGTTTCAGATGATGATATAATTGGTGATCCAGGATTGCGGAAGCCAATTGATAGTTACCCTTTTGAGATTAGAGATTCATTAAGGAGGAGATACTTAGCTAACGGCCCTTGTCAGCCAGTTGGGCATCAATTTCCACCAACTAATTATAAGGGAGTTAAAAGGAGGTTTCAAAGTTTATGGTTTAAGAAATTTGCTTGGTTAGAATACAGTGTCTCCAAGGATAAAGCATTTTGTTTATATTGTTATTTGTTTGGTAACAGTAACAAAAATGGAGGAAATGCTTTTATAGAAATTGGATATAATAATTGGAAAAATGCCATAACTAACTTTGTTGCACATGAAGGAGGTTTAGGTAGCTCACACTCTTTGTGTAGAACTAAGGTTGACCAATACCAAAACCAAAGAGAGAATGTGGATTATGTTTTATCAGAAAAAAGTGCTGCTTTAGAGGGTGAGTATCGTACTCGGTTGACAGTGACTTTAGATGTTGCTCGGTTTCTTTTAGGGAAGGGTTTGGCTTTCCGAGGACATGATGAGTCTCCTGAATCACTGCATCGAGGTCATTTTCTTGAACTTATTAGTTGGTATTGTGAGCGTAATGTAGAAGTGAAAAAGGTAATACAAAATGCTCCTAAAAATAATATATTGACTTCCCCATCAATTCAAAGAGATATTATTGAATCACGTGCAATGGAAACGAGAAAAGTTATTTTAAGTGAAATAGGGGACAAGTTCTTTTCTCTTTTGGTTGATGAGGCCCGAGATAGCTCAGTGAAAGAGTAAATGGCTATAGTTTTGAGATTTGTGGGAGATCATGGAGAAGTTAATGAACGGTTTCTTGGAGTGGTTCATGTTAGTGACACTTCTGCACAGAGTTTAAAAGATGCCATTGATGCTTTCTTTGCAAAGAATGGATTATCCCTTTCAAGACTTAAAGGTCAAGGTTATGATGGGGCTTCTAATATGCGTGGTGAACTTAATGGCTTGAAAGCACTTATTCTAAATGAAAATAAGCACGCATATTATATCCATTGTTTTGCTCACCAACTTCAGTTAGCTGTTGTATCTGCTGCACAGGATAAAGATGTTGGGAGTCAATTTTTTGACTATGTTTCTATGATTGTGAATATGGTTGGAGCTTCATGTAAAAGGAAGGATGCTCTTCACCAATTACATCATGAAGAAATTATCAGCAAAATAGAAAGTGGTGAGCTTTCAACAGGAAAGGGTCAGAATCAAGAAATAAGCTTAGCTCGACCAGGTGATACACATTGGGGTTCTCACTATAAAACATTAATTCGGCTTTTTGATATGTGGGATTAAGTGGGAGAAGTGCTCAATGCAATAAACAGGGATGGTACTGATGCAAAAATGTGAGGCACTGCTAAGAGTCTGGATGAAAAAATGTTCACTTTCGAGTTTGCATTTGTTGGAAAGTTGATGTTGCGTATTTTGGGAATGACAAATACTTTGTCACAGATTCTACAGGCAAAAGATCAAAACATAGGAAATGCCATCAGTATGGTTGAAGTGGTGAAAAAGAACTTACAAGCATATAGACAAGATGGTTGGGAGAAATTGTTGGAAGATGTCACGAAATTTTGTAAGAACAAGAAATTCATGTGCCTAATATGGAAGATATTATTCCATGTCGTAGTAAAAAACTTGTTGATGGATAACCAAAAACTCATTTTCACTATTTTCGTTCAGAAATCTTTATAAAGGTACTAGATTTCTCTTTTAATTGATAAATTGATTTATATGGTATTTCTTTTTATTTTTCTATAATTTGTTTCTCTAAATTGCTTTTGTTCATATAATGGTAGGTTATTGATCTTGTTGCTCAAGAATTGGAAAATCGTTTCACGGAGTCAAACACTGATTTACTGAGGTGCATAATGTGTCTTGATCCTACAAACTCATTTGCTAATTTTGATAATGAGCGACTATTGCATCTTGCTGGGCTCTACTCCAATGGAGTTTGACCATCAACTTCAGCTCTACATTTCTCTTATGAGAAGCAGTATCACATTTATTTTCCATTGGTGTATTGACTTATTGAGCTGGCTTTGGTCTTACCTGTTGCAAAATTTACTATTGAAAGATCTTTTTCTACAATGAATATTGTGAAGACTGATTTGCGTAACCCAATGGGAGATGAATTGTTGTCGGATTGCTTATTGTATTACGTTGAGAAAAAGGCTTTTATTAGCGTTGAAAATGAAGCCATTTTGCAACGTTTTCAGAAATTGAAATCTCGAAGGAAGTATTTGCCACCTAGCAAAAGCTCTCGTACTATGAATGACTCATCCTCGTCAGTTAGAAAAACATGATTGGTATGTGTATAAGAATATTTATTTAATATATTTTGTATCGTTTAAT
The DNA here is from genome assembly GCA_039660915.1 of Euphorbia tirucalli. NCBI lineage: Eukaryota > Viridiplantae > Streptophyta > Magnoliopsida > Malpighiales > Euphorbiaceae > Euphorbia > Euphorbia tirucalli. The sequence goes on from CM077637.1 coordinate 15,159,878, forward strand.
TTGGCGGAACATAATTTTCTTTCAAAAATTTTTGCAGGACTTTTAGCCCCCCGAACTTGGTCTCCTGGATTCGCCACTATATATATAGTTGAATGCTATGAAGTTTGGTTTAGTGTGCAATTTATATAATTAGTGTGGTGTAGTCTAGAATATACCATACCAATCAGATAAAAACAAATATTAACATGACAAGAAAAAAAAAAAAAAAAAAAAAAAAAAAAGAAGGAACACAACCAATTGAAAGATCAGAAAATGGGGCAGCAAGCAATAGCATGGGATTATATGTATATGCGTAAACCGGTAATGGCTAAAATCTTTGGTCGGTAATTCTTCCCATGTACTATATTAAATAATTCATATAATATCTGTTTCACCCTCTTCAATTCCATCGTTTTCTTCCTATAACTTGAGCCAATTTCCTACTTTGATTTCTTATAGTACTGTACTCTACAAATATGTGAATCCCAAACCTCCCACTCTTCCAGCTTATTTATATATATATTTTTTGTAAAGGCCAAATTCAATTTAGTACTGTACCATCAACGCGGCTCCATCATCTAATATATGTCATCGGGGATTCTGTTAAAATTGAAACAAATTATGTATGTTTAACATGCGAAAATGAAATTAACAAATTAGCTAATTCAAAAAGCAAAATATGCGACTAATTATTATTAGAGGAGAAATATTTCTTTTGAAATCAAGATTCCAACCCTTTGAAAGCTTAAAAATTTCTTTTTATGAGTTTCATTTCCTCTCTTTAAAATCATGCGATTAATTTCAAATATTAAAATACTATATAAACAAATACTTAATTCTTCCGAGAGAGACCTCAAATTGTATGATTGTTTCAAATATATAAAGAGTTCCATAACTTTTTCATTAAATAAAGTGGAATTTAACCTATGAGTTACGTCCAAAACCATCTGAAGGATGTGAATCAGATATTTACATGTGACCCAATATCATATACAAGACTTTGATACCATGTAAATAAAGACCTAACTTACCCAAAAAGTATCTTAAGGGAGATGGAAAAATTGCCTCTCGTATATAAAAAGCTACATGGTTCTTTCATTGAACAATGCGAGATTCAAAATACTCCTCCAATACCTTTATAAAGTCTTCAAATTCATGTCATACATGAAATCAAATTAGAATAGGAGTCCAATTTGCAAGTAAGGAAGCTTTCTGACAATTACCAACGAATTAGCCACGAAATACGCTGTTGGAACTGCACAATCGCCTAGCTGCTGCACCAAGCTCTTGCTGCAAAACGGCACGCTAAAGGTGCCAAAGAGCTGCTGAAATTCACATGAATTTTGAGTCAAATTTTCTTTTAATAACTTTTGCGTTCTTTTTAATTGGCTTCAGATGATTATCCTGGGTTGTGTGTTTTTAATGTGACGTGATGTGATGAGACATATTCTGTAATTTCTCAATATATTTTAATATCTAAATTCTAAACATTTTTGATATTTTTTTTACAATAATTTGATCCGGGTTTAGCTCAACTTACTTACGATAGTACTCTAGAATTTAGAATTTTAATCTACTATCTTTGTTCGTTTCACTTTTTTTTCTAATGTTTAAAGAAAAGAAAAAGGTGGTTAGAGTCGACTAATTAAAATACTGCTTCTCTAAGTCATTACAGAAGTTACATTTTAACCATTGTACATATTATCTAAACTTTTAAAATATCATCCATATCATCAAAGGTGCATAGCTCAGTTGGTCCAACTCTAATTGATGATATGTGATGTGAATTCATTTCAATACCTACAGTTTTAAAAAATTTCATATTTATAAAAATATGAAGAAAATACCATACAAATAAGATATTATTATTATTATTATTATCTGATCTAAAAAGAATCATTTCCATTTTGGGCCCCATGTGCAGTGCATAAGTATACCCATCTCTACACTTTGCTTTTACTGCAGACACAATCTGGGTATGCATATCTCTAATTATTAATTAATTAACCTCATTATTATTCCCCTTTCAACTTCTAAAGATAAATAAAGAAAAACACAATTAGATTTGTACAACACATGTGTTTCTTTTAAAATATAATTTAAAATTCTCTGACTTTATCCAAATGAAATATTATTTTTTTAATGTGTGAAGCCCATGTTGGGGTGAGCAAAATACAGTTCGATTTAAAACCAAATCGAACCAAATCGAACCAAAAACTAAATATTGAAAATTATAAAAACTAAAACCAAACTAATATATATTTGGTTTGGATTGAACTAAATCAAATTAGTTCGGTTTGGTTTGAAAAATTTAAATAAATTATCATTATTATTATCATTAAATTATTATTAATTATATATAAATTATTATAAAAAATGGTCTATATTACATAATATATTATTAAAATCTCATAAATATAAATTTTATAATAATATAAATATATATTATATCAGATAAAATGTATTTTATACATATATATAAATAATTTTTAAATATTTTTAATTAGTATGGTTCGGTTCGGTTTTTGTTCTGTTTTTCCATAAAAAAATGAAAACCAAACCGAAAACTAAACTATCACATTTTAAAAACCAAAATCAAGCCAAATTAATCTTGGTTCGGTTCGATTCGTTTTTATCTGCTTGATTCGGTTTGGTTTTTGGATTATGGTTTGATTTTGCTCACCTCTAAGCACACGTATTATGCAACTATATTTTAATATTACAACTAATAGTCTAATACAATGGTATCAATCAGCTTGAGCTGTCTCCATTTGATCAATTAAATATTTTCTTATATTTACTTCAATAAATGATATTGGTTATTTTCTTCTATCAGTAGATTCTAAACAGATGAATACTAACTGTCTGAATATCTAAATAAATGGTTCTTTAATAGAGATGCATGGTGAGAAATTTGACAAACCTGCTGATTCGGGTACGAATCTCAGGCCCTCACTCAAAACTATGTCAATAAAAAATTTAAATAAATAGTAAAATGAGTAATTAACCAACTTCATAAAATGTTTTGAAACTACACCATAATGGCAAAAACTACCTCCTTCAAATTGGTAGGTCCAGCTACTGCATCCTTAAAAGAATTTACAAATAATTATATATAACTTATTGATTTTTGAATTTAAAGCTAAAGATGGAATTGTTAATGATAATTAACATGATTATCTCGTTTAAAATTACTTAAACACCTTTTGGATGAATTGTTTTTCAGTTAAAGTTTGCTAAAATTATTATATATATGTCCCATCATGCTACAGAAGATACTAATCGAATTAAAATGACTAGATTTCAATTTAAAGATCAAATAAATATCAAATTAATTAATATTGATAAGTCGTTTATAGAAGTATATAGAGGAGTGATGGACTTTAAAAGCAGCACGTTAATTAATTATGTAGTACCCAAATTAATTAAATGGGGGTTTAATTTTGAGAAATGACAATTAATTAAGGCAAATCAATATTCTATTTTGAAATTGGTAAATGAAAAGAAATAGGATATGGAGTTTCAGACAAGCAAATGGGAATACCAAATTTGGAAACCACTTAAATATTCTTTCAAATTGCATCATGAGAACATTAAATGAATAGACATATTCTTAATTAAAAGAAAAAAAAAATTGAAAATCAGTTTCCTCAACATAAATTAAGGGCCTGTTTGGTTCAGCTATTAGTTAATAGCTGTTATTGTTGATGTTTACTATTTGCTGTTCGTGTTAGTTATTAGTTATTAGTTAATTGATTGATAATGTTTGATAAATTTATGATTCGTTGTTACAGTTAAGATGTAAAAAGATATATATATTGTAAAAAAAAAACATAAATATTAGTAAAAATAACTACATAACTAGATAATTTAAAAATAATTTTAATTTATTATACACTTCAAAATTTATTATTTTAATTAAATAATAACTTCATAAGTGTACAAAAATAATTTAAATTATTGTTTCATCTACGTAAAATACATCAAAATAATATGTTTTTAATATTTGACTAAACTTATATATATAAATTTAAAAAATTATGAAACAAGCCTAAATTAATTAATTTTAAGAAATTGATCTTACTTAATTTTTCAATATTTATAGATATAAAAAAATCTACACATTTACATATAAGTATAATTTATTATTTTAGAAAGGTTAAATTTATAAAAGCCAAATAAGTATAAAAAACTTTTCGTGAAAAACTCTAAAAAAGAACTTTCGTGAAAAGCTACTTTTTCCTACAGAGCAGCTAAAAGCTGTTGTTTAAAAAATTTAACCAAATACTAAGTATTCTACTTTTCGGGGTGAAAAGTTAAAAGCTGTCCCGAAAAGCAGAAACAAACACCCCCATACATGAAGGAGTAGTGATAAGAGCTTTGAGTGTTTGGAAATATTCTAATTTGAGTGTTTGGAAATATTCTAATGAAAGAATCTAAGCACTATATAATATATTCATTCCTCCATCCCTGAAAGCTATTGATCTGACTAGCTACGGAGGTCTATATAGTCCACACAACATATGTAATATCAATTGGAATTATAATTTATGTCAAGGTTAGAAAATTAATTCAAAGATGATATGTCATTTATATATAATTAGTATAATTAAGATAATCCTTCTCTTTAAAGTACATTTGATAAAAAGTATATATAAAAGTTTTTCATGTCTTTAAGAATATATATTATTATTGTATTGGCAAAATTAAAGTTTAGTATTCTCTCTATTCTGTAAATATTAAAACAGATGTATATTAAGAAAACAATAAATTTTATTACTTTTTCTTTTACTAATATACTCTACCTTTACTATTAGGTGAGTTGAATGAATAAAACATAAATTAATTTAGTAATTTTAAACCTTAACAATTAACTACATAGATTAGCAAATATTTAAAAGTATGATGATGGTAAAAAAATAGTCATATCAGTTTTGCTACAAATTTAAATACTTACCATGACGATTTTACAGTAGTAACATGCAGCAACTTTTTTATCTTCTAGTCAAATCTAATTACTGATGTAGTTGAAGAGCAAGCTTTATTGTTTATGGAGAAGTGACAAAACGATAAATTCTAGCAAGTTTGGAGTAGTGGTTTTTGGCGTTTCTGAATCTTATTTTCATTGAAACGAGCCAACGATCCAAACACACCATCTTTCGTGATGTCTGTCGCATTTCCGCCAAAGGCATTAAAAATCACATTTTTCTATTTTTCGAGACTTTTTGGAAATTTTAGTTTTCGCTTCACTTTTTCTGATTAGATTCTGATTAAGGGTTTTGCTATTCAAGTTGTAATGTTTGGTTTGGGAAGGAACTTTTGACATTTTAATATCTCTTGTTAGCTTGAATTACAAAATATAAAACATTAACTCCGGTATTGTGCTTGATCAATAAAGTTTACTATTTATTAGTTTGATTATGACCCTGCATCAATAATCCAATTCGAAATTGCTTGGACATTACATTAAAAAAGTCAACTTGTGATAATATTCATTTGACGAAGACAGTAACTAACACAAATATAAGACACTAGAAGATTCTAAACTTTTTTCTCTCTGAAAAGAACTAAAAAAAAAATATACAAATGAGGTTGAACCGATCTTGTTTTAGATAAGCTAAATGTTGGAAAAGAAAAAAGAAAGAAAGAAAGAAACTTGCTAATCTTGTCTACTAGAAGATTGAATGTAATAATTCTATCCAAATATTGCACCTATTGAAACAATCACTATGATCTCCATAAAAATGCAAACTTTTTTAGGAGAGCATTTGACTCGGTTTCATGGGATTATCTCCACAAGGTGTCAATGGCTATGGGCTTTCCTCGTATTTGGAATAAATGGATGAGTGGATGTAGGAATGACTCCTCTACTTCTATTCTTTTTAATGGAATCCCTACCAAACCGATCTACTTGCATCGCGGGGTGAAACAAGGGGACCCCCTTTCTCCGTTTATGTTTGCTTTAGCTGCGGAAGGCTTGAAAAAAATGGTGGACAGAGCTATTTCTTTGGGCATTCTTTCTGGTTTTTCACCATTTCAGGATGGGACTGATATCTCTTTACTTCAGTTTGCCGATGATACTCTTTGCTTCCTACCTGCGTTGGAATCAGAGGTAATTGCCTTTCGAAGAATCTTACGTTGCTTTGAAACCATCTCGGGTCTCAGGATAAATTTCTCAAAGTGTGCATTGATTGGACTAAATGTCTCCTCCTCGTTCACTTCCCAATGTGCCAAATTATTGAATTGCATGGTTTCTCAACTCCTTATCACATATTTGGGAATTCCATTATCATACAAGAAACTCACTCTTTCGGATTGGAACCCATTGGTCTCTAAAGTTGAGAAACGTCTAGCTATGTGGCAAGGATCCTGTCTCTCTTATAGTGGGCGTCTGGTTCTAATAAAGTCAGTCATTAGTAGCGTCCCAATTTTTCTGATGAGCTTGTTTGAGATGCCGAAAACTATTACTAACAAACTGGAGCGCTACATGCGGAATTTTCTGTGGAAAGGAAATGCGCTTGAAAGGGGTATTAGTAAGGTCTCCTGGCAAATTATTTGCAGCCCTTGGAAGCATGGTGGCCTGCATCTCCACTCCTTATCATTAGTAAATTCTTCATTGCTGCTGAAATGGATGTGGAGGCGTCGAAACAGAAGAGTTGAGTCTCTTTGGGATGTGATTTGTTCCAGGAATAATGAATTAAGCAACTGGAACTTTGAATCCACGAATAGACTTTCACCTATCTGGAAGGGCATCATTTCATGTTGCTATAGAAATACAAAGGTTTGGGACTGTTTTGTTTCAAAAATCTCAGCCAAAATCGGAAATGGAAGCCGTGTGCGTTTTTGGAAGGATGTTTGGCTGGGTAAGGAGCCGTTGCAGAATAAGTTTGCAGACCTGTATGAGCTTGTGGTTGACCAAGATATATCAGTTAGTGAAGCTCTTCTTGCTGTCCAGCAATGCCGTGGTAGACCGATCTGGTTTAGAAGACTTCGGCTATCTGAAATGCAGCAACAATCAGCCCTTTCAGCCTTACTCGTTACTGTCCAGCTCCATCAGCCCACCTCGGATCGATTTTTTTGGTCAGGGCAGTCTTATTCAGCTTTGCTCTTCAAGCAATCCTTCTATGGTTCTCTTCCTGTCATCTCCTCCTCTTTTTCGGATTTCCTCTTGTGCTGGAAAGTGATGGCTGCTCCAAAGGTTCGTTTCTTTTTTTGGCTCGCATGTCACAAAAGATTGCCAACAAAATCCTTTCTTCAGTTCCGCCATATTGATATTTCGTCTGGATATGATTGTTGTTTTTGTCCTTCGGAGGAAACACAAGAGCATGTTTTAATTCACTGTTCAGAGAGTAGGAAAATATGGAATCACATTTTTTCTTGGTTGGGAATTAATTTTGTTACTCCATTCCTAGTATCTGATTTCTTCCTTCAGTGGCGTGAACTTTTTGGAAACCGGAAGCAGCGGTCCTTCTTCTCTGCTCTATGGCTTTATGTGGCTTGGGAGATATGGAAAAGGCGGAATAAACATTCTTTTAACCAAGGCACTAAAACTGAAGACATTTTCCTTAAAGGCATTAATCAGGCTGTTTTCTATTGGAACTGTTTTAATCAGCGGATTCTTGTTTCAGATGTAATTTTGCAATCTTTTTCGTTTTTCTCTTAGCTGTTCGTTTGTATTTTGTTCTCTTCTTGAGATCTTCTTTATATTAATATATTTTTCTCTTGGGGTGGTCTGTCGGCTTGAGTCTGTGGGGGTGTCAACCTAGTTGAGATTCTCCTTTCTCTTGCCGCTCTCCTCCCCGTATTTCTTCAAAAAAAAAATTACATAAAGTTTAACTGATTTGAGGTTGGTCAGGTGTTAAGATGGACAAAACTGCAAAATTTTAGTTAAAATTGGGGGTGGATTAATAAGTAAAGTAAACTGTTTAGATGCAAAGAATCTAATTGCGAAATCATGTAGGAAGGTTGCGGCGAGGATGGAATTGAAAAAGGGGACAGGGTAATTAAGTGGAGACTGGTGCAAAGATATGGGGGAATAAATGGCGGTGGTGGGATGGATGGTAGGGTAGGACCCTTTCATGTTCATAGCTAAAAGCCACTCAATTTGGAATGATGGATGCACTTGGTATTTTTTTTTTTTTTTTAGGAATTTAATTTCATCCACATATATAATTTTAATTACATATCAGGACAAGGATGAATTACAGGTGGCCTAAAATGAAGACTGATACAGTCCGGCACACACATGATTATATAATAGAAACCGTCTCACTTGATATTTATACAACTTGATGATCATGAAAACCCTATTACGCCATTCCAAATCAATAAAAAACAACTAGAGTAGTGATCTTTACACATACATACGCCAAAAGGTAAAATTTGGCCTTTTTCTTTTTTTTTTGCTAAATTTTCAGTTGGCTATTGAATACCATACTTGTATTTTTCACAAAGCTCTACTGCTTCACTATCATTTCTATTAATTCGAACGTCATATAATCACTTATAAGATTTACATAACGGTACAACATCATTCTTGTATCGTACGCAAGTTTTTATTTGCCATTTGTAGTTATTATATGTTAGATACGCATGTTAAACTAAAATTGAGATCCCATAAATAAATTAATATTTAAATATCTTACAGAGATTTCAAAAAATTAAACTACTTTAAAGAGTTCAAAGTAAAATTAGAAGTCGAGGACTTACCTCCATGTGATGCGTATAGTGAAGTATTAAATTAGATGCACTTCTAACAATTAACAACAAAAATTTAGGTACTTTCAACATTTAGGCTATCTCTTGTGTGTTTGCATCTCTTTTTTCTTTTTCTTTCTTTCTCTTGTGTGTTTGCATCTCTTTTTTCTTTTTTTTTTTTTAAAAAAAAAACAGTGGTAATAAGAAAATTTTGGATAGAAAATAGTCTAGAAATTTGATAATGAATAGGTTGTAGATGAATAAACAACTAGCTAGGAAGCCTAAATTTGTTGCGATGAGCTTTGGGACAGTGGTGTTACCACTACCATATAGTGAGTGATTTGTGGGGAAAAATACAATGTAGGTGTGGGACATGTTTGCTACATAACTTCAGCTTCAATGTTAACATCATGCCACATGACATTAATTATTTTCTTTTACATATCCTTTTCAATAATATTTCATAACATATATGTATGTTAAATTGTTAAGGGAGAGTATGTAGTTAATCCCAATTGAGGGTAATTTCTACGGGCATATTTTATCAGTAAAGTTAATTTACAACGATTATCATATTATTTCATAATAAACGAATTTTAGCTCCCCCTGTAGTACAAGTAAGAATGTTGAACATGTAGAACAAGAATAAACAGTAAACTCATACATATGGTAGTTAGTGACACAGACACAGAATAAAACAAATTAGATAAAGTTAAGAGAACAAAATCCAATTATCTCCTCTCTTCTTGGCTTCTCCTTAGTGGTAGAAACTGTCAACATTCAACTGTAATTTAAAGAGAAAATGATAAGTCATTTCATCAAGTCTAGATCTTTCTTTATGGGTTTGGACCACCATTTCCTCACTTCATATCTCTGTATATATATATATATATATATATATATATATATATAAAGCACTCCTACTCCTTTCCCTTCTCGTCTCATAAGCAATATATCAAACAGGTTCTATACATACATACATACATACATACACACATTCCAGACATTGCAAATTAAAATTTTCATAGCAAAGATGGTAGATTTTCCACTCGGACTTAAACCATTTTTTGTACTTAATTTAGTATATATGCGTGCAATTTGATGATCATAATTAATTCTTCATTGTAGGGAGAAGCAAACGAGTTGAGAGCATGGGAGGGCTACGTAGACTGGAAGAATAGGCCTGCTTTAAGAGGCCGTCACGGTGGCATGCTTGCTGCCTCATTTGTCTTAGGTATGTATCTATACATATGTTGACTTAAATGAGTGAATCAGTATTACATAACTGAATCCTTATGGTTTAATTAAGGAGATGTATATAATTATGACAAATTAAATTAAATTAAATACAGTTGTGGAGGTACTTGAGAATCTGGCGTACCTAGCAAATGCAAGTAACCTTGTGCTATACCTGTCCAAGTTTATGCATTTTTCGCCCTCAACCTCTGCCAATATTGTTACCAACTTTATGGGAACTGCCTTTCTCCTTGCTTTACTTGGTGGCTTCCTCTCGGATGCCTTTTTCATCACCTATCGCATCTACTTGATTAGTGCTGCTATTGAATTCATGGTAAGTAATATCACTAATTAACCTCTATATCCTTAAATTGCTTTCTTTTTGTTTTTTTCTCATTGCATCCTGATGTTTTAATTAACTATCTATTCGATGGCCAATTGGATTGTATTAATTGGAATTACAACGTAGTTTCTATCACATTCCTCTTAATTAGCATCTATTAATTAGTTGGTCAAGTAAGATCATGTACAGGGCAGAAATTAAGACTTTCCCCTGGAGAAAGACTGGCATGATTAAGATCTGTCCATACCTAGAATGCGCCAATCGCAGGGTTTCAGTATTCATTTAGCTTCAGTTTTAACTGTATTTTTTAGTTCCAAAATGTGGCCCCACCAAGTACTAGTACGTTTTTGTAATTAAATAGCATTATTATTGTTTGAAGAAGCAATTAAGTTTCCCTCATATATGGGGTACCAAAACCAGCCAATAAGCATCTAGAAATTCAAGGAATTATACTTGTTATCTTACTTCAGCCAACTCTACGTTTGGTCCCACAGCTTGAATTATTCAAGTAAAATTTTGACACTTCTCCCTTTCTTCCTATCCTTGTCCTACACATAATATATATGGTCCCCTTTCAATGACAATGCCCTAAACATACATTTAAAAAAAAAAACAAAATGTAAAACAGATATTTTTTTAATCAATGAGTAGTAAAAGTTACTCTATAATCATTAAAACAATCTGTGATTATGCATTGGCTATAATTTTCAGTTTCAGTGTCAAATCGAGTTGTCGTGTCATAATTATATATGTTTTCCGTACAATTAGAAATTATACAAACACAACAAATATTATAATAGTTTATAAATCATGTTATTGTATAGGAGAGAGACTGATACATACGTTTGATTGTGTTAGGGGCTGTTGGTGCTGACAGTTCAAGCACGGCAGCCATCACTTAGACCAGTGGCATGTGGTTCAGTATCATGCGAAGAAGTACAAGGAAGCAAAGCAGTGATGTTATTTGCAGGGCTATATCTAGTAGCACTTGGTGTTGGAGGGATAAAAGGCTCACTACCCTCACATGGTGCTGAGCAGTTTGATGAAACTACCCCTCAAGGAAGAAAGCAGCGCTCTACATTCTTCAATTACTTCGTTTTCTGCCTCTCTTGTGGTGCTCTGATTGCTGTCACATTTGTAGTCTGGATTGAAGATAACAAAGGATGGCAATGGGGTTTTGGTATTTCAACTGCAACAATCCTTCTCTCCATTCCAATCTTCCTCCTCGGATCCCCAATTTACGGGAACAAAGTTCCTACAGGCAGCCCAATCACAACCCTGTTTAAGGTTATAGTTGCAGCAATTTACAACACCTACAGGAATCCTAGTGATTCGGACATAACCTTATCAAGCAAGGAAGCATCAAAAAGTGTTGGGTTTCTCGATCGAGCAACGATGAATACAAACTCTATAAATCCATTGATTCAATGCACAGGGAAGGATGTTGAAGAGGTTAAGATAGTAGTAAAAATACTCCCAATTTTCATGTCCACAATTATGCTGAATTGCTGCCTTGCTCAGCTCTCCACTTTTTCAGTACAACAAGCATCAACCATGAACACAAAGCTTGGTTCTTTAAAAGTCCCACCAGCTTCTCTTCCGGTTTTCCCTGTCATTTTCATCATGATCCTCGCGCCTATTTACAACCATATAATCCTCCCATTCGCAAGAAAAATAACAAAGTCCGAAATGGGGATAACACACTTGCAAAGAATAGGGACAGGATTGGTTCTTTCAATTGTAGCAATGGCAGTAGCAGCACTAGTTGAAATGAAGCGAAAGAGAGCGGCTGCGTATTCGGGACTAATAGACTCAGCTGAACCACTGCCAATCACATTCCTGTGGATAGCATTGCAGTATTTGTTTCTTGGATCAGCAGATCTTTTCACATTAGCTGGAATGATGGAATTCTTCTTCACAGAAGCACCTTTAAGCATGAGATCATTGTCAACTTCGTTGTCATGGACATCGCTGGCTATGGGGTACTACTTCAGCTCTGTTCTAGTTTCTATAGTTAATGCTATTACTAGTTGTTACAGAGACAAGCCTTGGCTATTTGGGAACAACTTGAACCATTATCATTTGGAGCGGTTTTATTGGCTGATGTGCATATTAAGTGGCCTCAACTTCTTGCATTATCTCTTCTGGGCTTCTCGCTATAGATATAAATCAACAAGCCCTGGTAATCAACATTAGTTTCATACAACATCTTCCTGCCACGAAGAGACCAAGTATATAGGGGATTTTACATAAATACATAACTTTTGGCACCATATAACATTTTTACCTCAAAAGGAAAAGTTTGCATAAATACCTTAAAAACTTTTCAAAATTTCAAAAATACCTACAACAAAAATTATCATTTTTACGTGATTGTTCACAAAATAAACAACAAAACACAAATCAAAATCTCCAAAATACCTTCTCTACTTTGCCCACGTTTCTCTCTCCTCTTTTTGCAATTTTTAATCTAATTTTGCATTTATCTCTCAATCCGTTTATTTTTTTATCATGCGACTTTAGAAAGTTTTTTTTTATTTTTTTTTATCTTCGAAACAAAGTCCATATGTACATACTTTTTCCGACATATTTTTTTCACTAAAGTATAACTAATTATGCCTTTGTATATTAAGGTATAACCAAGGTATAATTAAGGTATAACTAAAGTATAATCACTGTAATAGTATATCTTAATGTATAACTAAGGTATAATTAAGGTATAACTAAGGTATAAACACTGTAATAGTGTATCTTAATGTATAATTAAGGTATAACTAATGTATAATCAATGTAATAGTGTATCTTAAGGTATAACTAAGGTATAATTAAGGTATAATTAAGGTATAATCACTGTAATAGTGTATCTTAAGTATAACTAAGGTATAATTAAGGTATAATCAATATAATAATGTATCTTAGAGTATAAATAGGGTATAAATAAGGAATAACTAAGGTATAATCACTATAATAATGTATCTTAAGGTATAACTAAGGTATAAAGATTGTATAAACAGTGTATAAACAATGTATAAGCAATGTATAACAGTGTATAAGAATTGTATAAACAGTGTATAAACAATGTATAAACAGTGTATAAAGAGTGTATAAACAGTGTATAAATAATGTATAAACAATGTATAAACAGTGTATAAAGAGTGTATAACAATGTATAATAAGTGTATAAACATATAACATTGTATAAGAAGTGTATAATGTCTAACAATGTATAAGTAGTGTATAAACAATGTATAAATAATGTATAATTAAGGTATAACTAAGGTATAATTAAGGTATAACTAAGGTATAATTAAGGTATAAACAGTTTATAAACAATGTATAAAGTATATAAACAATGTATAAATAATGTATAATATTATATAAGAAGTGTATAATAATATATAACAATGTATAAAGAGTGTATAAACAATGTATAAGCAATGTATAACAGTGTATAAGAAGTGTATAAACAGCGTATAACAATGTATAACAGTGTATAAATAATATATAAACAGTGTATAATGTATAAACAATGTATAAATAATGTATAAACAATGTATAAACAGTGTATAATGTATAAATAATGTATAAACAATGTATAACAGTGTATAAACAATGTATAAATAATATATAAATAATGCATAAACAATGTATAACAGTGTATAAACAATGTATAAACAGTGTATAAAAAAGAAGTGTATAATAATGTATAACAAGTGTATAAACAGTGTATAAGAAGTGTATAAACAGTGTATAAGAAGAGTATAAACAATGTATAAACAAAGTATAACAGTATACAAACAATGTATAAACAGTGTATAAGCAAAGTATAAACAGTGTATAAACAATGTATAAGCAATGTATAACAGTGTATAAGAATTGTATAAACAGTGTATAAATAATGTATAAACAATGTATAAACAGTGTATAATGTATAAAAAATGTATAAATAATGTATAAACAGTGTATAATAGTATAAAACAGCGTATAAGAAGTGTATAAATAATGTATAAATAGTGTATAAACAATGTATAAGCAATGTATAACAGTGTATAAGAATTGTATAAACAGTGTATAAATAATGTATAAACAATGTATAAACAGTGTATAATGTATAAACAATGTATAAATAATGTATAATAGTATAAAACAGTGTATAAGAAGTGTATAAATAATGTATAAACAGTGTATAAATGATGTATAAACAGTGTATAAACGATGTATAACAGTGTATAAGAAGTGTATAAACAGTGTATAAGAAGTGTATAAACGATGTATAAACAATGTATAATAATATATAAGAAGGTATAACTATGTATAAGAAGTGTGTAAACAGTGTATAACAGTGTATAAAGAATGTATAAACAGTGCATAAACTATATATAAACAATGTATAATAATATATAAGAAGGTATAACAATGTATAACTATGTATAAGAAATGTATAAACAGTGTATAACAAATGTATAAACAGTATATACACGATGTATAAACAGTGTATAACAATGTATAAACAGCGTATAACCAATGTATAATAGTATATAACAATATAAGTGCAATCCCAAAATTGCAGTCCTAAAATTGCAATCCTAAAAATACAATCCTTAGTACAGATGCAGTCCCAAAATTGAAATGCAGTCCTAAAGTGCCATCTTCAGTCCTGGTGGTCCTGCAGTACGTGGCCATGCTTGAAACTTCTTGTCAGTTTCTTCCCACCAGGCCTTGTTTGCCACTGTACCAGGAGTAGTTCCTGGGAAGAAAATTTCAGGTAGAAATTTCAGTGAAACCAAGTCTCATAAACAGTAACAGGCCAAAAATATATCTAAAGGGAGAAGATAGCAACTCACCTCCAAATAACTTCTTGTCAGACACAAGTTGATCACATACATACGCAATTGCAAACGACCCAGCTACAGCCAGTGTTATTTTGGTTGCCATTCTCCAACTGCAAAAGTCCCAACAAAACAAAAAGCTAAGTGTTCATGCTCATTTAAATGAAAGCCTTGCCAACTTCAGCAATAGCTATAATTTTAAAAGGTACAACCAACAATCTGGGTAACATAAAGGTGTGACCTTTACCATAACCCCACAGATTTCCAACTTCAGATAATAACATTTATCTCTATTATCTGAGAATCAAACCAGAGCAAACTACTGGTGTTTGGTTTGTCCTCATATTTTGGTTTAAATTAGAACCGAGCATCATATGACTCCAACTCTATAGGATTTACACTTTTTACGCAAAACTCTCTGCTAGAATTTTGGTTTCCACTGCCGCTACCCATTCACAAATGATTGCATTCACTTCTTCAGGCCGTTAGTCGTGGGGGCAATGCCCTGCTATTTTCACCAGACGTCATGAATAATTTACGACAAATTAATTATAAACAAGCAACTTGATTATAGGCTAATGAATTAATTACCGGCATCCAACTCTCTGATCACTACTCCAGAGCAATGCTCCTTAAGCATGGCCACTTTGGACTTGGAATCAGAGATAGGATCTTTCATTCCCTAGAGTTAAAAGAATATTATCAATACCATTTACAGCCAATATTCCAAGCCGATGAAGCAAATGGAGAGAAAATAAAACTTCAATTTTCAGCTTGCAGAATCACCTATATAATTAAGACCTTTCCTTCAAAACCTTCCAAGAGATAATTGAGTGGAAGTGAAAGATTAAAACTGAAAATACTTTCCAAAACCACTAGTACACCTGGATCTTCAGACTGTGCCATGAACATTAAGGAAGTGATTCCATTACAAATTTTCATTTCTAACGCAGACTCATTGTACGACCAAGATGTTTTTGTAGATAAAAAAGGATACGGCTCTTAGCATTTCCCAAATTGGTTAATTAACATTGGTAACATACAAAAAAGGAAGGAAATCCGTTTGCTGAAGAAATAGCAGCAGAAGCCAACAGGTAATTGATAAAATAAAAAGAAATCTTTGTAATTGAGAATGAAGCTAAGCACGTGGCTTTCTTCTTCAAGTACCCAAAAGATTAAAGGTTTGTTGGTTTGGCTTTGAAACTGGAGAAAAAGGCAGCTACACATTCCATTATTGAAGACCTGTATTCGACTTTTAATTGACAATTCATCCATTCTACATTTCAACAACCTTTAATTTGTTATATTACGTCTAAAAATTTCATCAAAGCCAACAAATCCTTAGTTCAGTCACTCCATCTTCCCGAACCAAAGCATGTCTCACCAACGAACACATTATTTATAATAGCAGAAAATTTCAATTTGCAACTATGTTTTAAAACAAGAAATTCAATAAACAATGTTAGTTTTTGACAATATAATCACAAACCACAGGAGTGCAAAACAAACATTACTTTCCTATGATAAATTGGTTGATAAGGATAAGTTATTTCATTTTTCAGCATCTATATGAGCCTAACTTCAATTATGGAAACCAGAATGCATAATATACCCAAAAATCTGCTGTAAATGTTCCAGATTAATTGAAATTAAGAAGATAACTTCATAGTAACCTACCAAAAAGTTGCTCTGCTTTATTCAATGCCTTTGTCAATGTTTCCTCTGCATCATTAAATTTGCTGAAATAAATCTTATTAAGATAAATATGGGAGCAGATGATGCAATTAACAGAATGACCACCAAAAGGTAAACTACTCTAAGCTTACCCCATATGCGCCTCAAGCTGCCCCAAGGCACAAATGGCTGCCAGCAGAACTTTGTCCGGAGACATGTTACAAGCTGATAAGGCATGCATGTCAGTGAAGTCTTTCTTTCCAGCTACTTCATCGATAACTTTCTGGTACATATCATGAAGTTGCAGAAAACCAAATTAATACGAAGTTGATGCAAATTGTAACCCAAAATTAAAATTAAAGTAAATAATAAAAAAAAAAAACCTGATTTCTGAGATTTGGCAAGAGAGAGAGCATAGTGGATCATCTGGAGAGCAACAGGGACCCCACCATGTCATCAACCAAAAGCACTCAGGAGGTAGAGGAAAGGGGGTGCCGTCGCACTCCGGTCGCTGGAATCCACCCTTAGAGGGGTTGATCCAGGCAGCCCTCCGAGAAGTAATAAGAAGCTGAGGGTGCTGCTTTGCAGATATGGCAACGAAGATAAGATCTGACACCTATGTTCAGTATCTTGTTATCGGAATCGGTAATAGGAACATGTAAAATTCAAAATTGAATAGCTGAAAAAAATCCAAAAGAGGAGGGGAATTTCAAAATTGAGAAGAAAAAACACAGAGAAGAACAGAAAATTACCTGATTTGGCGATGGAGATGAAGAGAGAGGGGAGCGATTAGGGTTGATGATGGCAGAGAAGAAAGAGGGGAAAAAGGAGAAGTGAATGTTCTACAAAACAGAAGAACTTGATCTGAAAAAAACGTAGAAAAGGAAGAATTAAAAAACAACGTAAAGAAGAAATTGATCTGAAAAAAAAACGTAATTATGTAAATAAAAAAGGTAAAATATCAAAATAAACCCTGAAACGAGGGTAATTTTGATAATTTCCCAAGTATATATAACGTAAACGCCCTTTCCTCTATTGTTTTTCCTTTGCATATCCTTTTGTTGTCATTCAACTATAGTATTAGATTTATAATATATATATATATATACCTAATAAGAATTATATAGTGATCGAATATATATACGTAATAAGTAGAGTTTGCCTAATAATAACACTATTAATTTCTCAACTCTAAAAAATAAGGGAATCTTTTTATCCAAAAAGAAAAAGGGAATTCAGTTTAAAAAACTTTATATAAAATTATATTACCCCGAACAGCAACTAGGGGATGTAGCTCAGATGGTAGAGCGCTCGCTTAGCATGCGAGAGGTACGGGGATCGATACCCCGCATCTCCAAAATTTGATTTTTATGTTTTTCACTCATATTTCACATTTTCACTGTCATTTTATAAGGAAACAGATTGCAGATTAAGATGAAGAAAACAGATTTTTTCTATCCTTGACGGAATTACAGTAATTAATTCATTATGTATTCTAATCACTACTTGCATTTGCATACAACTAATCTAACCAATTAAGAACCTGGGTACTTCAATTCTTAAGTTAACAGAACCCCAGCTTTTAAGTTCTCACCAGCAATGAAACACTGAGCAAGTATAGACAAATTTTGATTCACATTTTCTCTAATTCCCTTGATTTTTTTTGTTTTTATCATAATGATAACAAATATAGACCTTATGCTTACAGATAACTAATTTTTAGAAACATTTGCCCAGTTTACAAAAAGAGATAAAAGTCAATAAATCACTCAGCCTCTTGCAATCCTTCAAGCACAACAGAGCCAACAAACAAGCCAGCAGCACCAACCAGAAGCGCCCCTGCCAGAACAAACTGCACCGCCACCAGCCCAGCCGAATCATCCGGAATTATCACAATCGCAGCCAGAGCCGCCACAAATATAGGCAGGGCAGCAGAGGCCAGAGCGGCCGGCGATACACTGGCTATCTTCTCTAACAGACTGAGAAGCCCCAATTCCTCAGCTTTGGAAAACACCCCCAATTTCTCAATTGATGAGAGGGTGAATCCAAGCTCCTCCGCCTTTGAAAGCAACCCAGCCTTTTCTACGTTGCTAAGGACTTTTCTCTTCTCTAACTTTTTGAAAACGTCGACTTCTAATTCTTCACTGCTTTCGTAGAATATTCCGGCTCCGTACCATTTCTTCGCCCATCCATCATCGTATCTATTCACCTATATATGAGTAAATTAAGTAAATTTGCATGAATTAAAATTTTACAATTTGGGGGAATGAAACGAATTACCTTCTTTTGGGGAGCCATGGCGACGATTGTGAGTTTTGAAGGACAGGGAAGGCCGAAGCAAGGATTGGAGGTGAAGGTGTGGAGTTGGAATCCTCGAAGAAAAGCAGCCATTGATGATTGAGAATTGAGATAGAGGAGAGGAGCAGCGTGAGAGCGTCTTCTTCGATCTCGTTGGTGACTGAGTGCTGCGCTGTTGTTCGATGAAACTGCCACGTCAGATTTAATCTGTGCACTCTTTATTTCTTTGACCAATCACATTTGTCATTGCGTTATCTCATCATTTATCACAATTACTGGTCAAAATTGAGTTCGGCTATATTATCAGTTTATCCAAAAAAACAAAAAGGCTTTTAAACTTGGTATATAGGTCAATTAAAATCCAATATCATTTGAATTACTTGAGCCGCTATCGAGCTCAAAGCTCAAATTGATATCCAAATATGATTTCAGATTAAATTAAACATGCCACCCAAATTCTGGACAAATGGATATTCAATTTAGAGATATAAACAATATAAAATAATATAGGTAAAAATGTATCGGTACATTGAACAAGAAAAATATTAAGGCAAAACACATCCTGAACCTTCTGATTTTTTTCCTTTTATGCAATCAGTCCCATGATCTTTGTTTTACTTATATTGAGTATATGATCTTTTCTTTTTTAGTCTAGTCGCTCGTATTTTCACGGCCTGTTGTGCGTATAGCCCAATCCTCGTTATCTGGCGCGTCAACCAGTTATGTATGTCACGTCAGCCGCCACATCAGCATTTTGGTCTCACGTGCCCATGCCTAAGCTCGACCCATAAACCCAACCAACCCAGCTAATATAACCCGACCCAAAAGTTTAAATCGGATTATATATTCTAAAAGAACGACGTCTTCTTCTTCTTCTTTAATTCGTTCGAACCCTAACACCAAAACCAGTTAGTTTCTCCCATCTTGTTACTCGTTCTTCGTAACCTCCTCCTTGTTTCTTTCGAAGAGCGAAACCCTCATGCCTTCTCAGTTCAAAAATGGAAAAAATTATGTTGTTCTTCTTTGTCACTATGGAGATCATGTGAAATGCTTTGTTTCAAAAACTTATCAGAGCAACCTAAAATTTTACACTCCCTTTTTTCTTGTTTTGGTTTTGTTTTCTCAATTCACAGTGGGTTTCTTTGTTGTTCTTCTCAATTTAATAATAAGTATGATTAATTAAGGACCACCCGTTTGCTATACAACTGTGAATTACCCAATTTGATATAATTATATGATATAATTCAGTAATCGCTGCTTATTTGATCCCAATTTGACAAGAAAATCAGTATTAATTTATTTACTTGAACAAAATGTCTTATTCAAAACTGTAACTTATACTGAATATTCAAGAGTAATACAGATAAGAAGAGAACCGAATTGTGGTACGTAGAGGCTTCAATTTTAGAGTGGCCGCGATGTTCCAATGTGGTGAATTGTGTTGGAAGCCTCAGCAAGTGCAACTGCGGTAGCTGCAGTCATTGTTTAATATTGAGGAGGCAAACTGGGCGCTGCTTGAACCTGTGTGTAATAAACTTGCTTTGTAGTCCTTGTTTTGGCATATTCAAATCCATAATTACCACCACCACTAGTAGCAGCAACAGCAGGAGCAACAGCGATGGATTGAGACGGATGTTGCATTTGAGCATAACTCACATATTGCTGCTGAAATTGACTACTTTGGATTGGGACTAATGAAGGATTTGAAGCCACTGTCGTTCTGTAAACACTGCGCACCGCAGCAGTAGCTTCAGGCTTGGTGGGGTAGAGCGGTGTTGGGTGAACAGGGGAATTCACATTAGGTTAGTGTTGAACATGCATGTATTGTTGGGTTTGTGTAACTGGCATTACATAAACTAGGTATTGCTGATGTTGATCTATGGCTTGATAATTAGGTGTCTGCTGTGTTTGAGTAGCATAAATTGGGTAATAAGATGACATTAGCAATGGAGTTGTTGCAGGGTTGGGGATGTAATGTGTGTTTGTGTGGATATATTGCTGCCGGTGATCATACTGACCATACCCTAGACTTTGAGTTTGAGGCTGTTGGATTTGGATTTGGGGGTTTTGTACTGAAAGTTCAGTTTTTGCATATAATCCAAAATGCTATATATTTTACATGCAGGTTTAAGTCAAGCCAAGTGATATAAAATTTTTTGCACTAACTTTATAAATACTCATTTCAGGCCTCTGAATCATTATGCTGCTAGCCATAGATTGAGCATTTTATTATCATTCCTTTCTTACAAAGTTCATCAACCAATATTCTAAAAGTAACTACACCTCTTGCTAAATTATTATCCACCAGTTCACTGAAGCTTCCATTCCCTGAATAATTATAACATCTTACTGGATTCACAGTACATGTTCCAACATTGCCCAAGACACAAGACAATGAAATTCGTTTAATGAATTTGTTCTTTATTCCAAAGATCCAAAAGCTATATACACAATAAGATAAGACAAGACATCAACTTCCCATTGACTCTGTTCAAAAACAAAATCAATTATGGATCTATTGAATTATTCAAAGTGCTCATTCGCTTTAGCCAAATCCAAAACTTTTGTAAAATGGTAACTAAATCAAGAACAGAAGTAGACAATGATCACCTTTTTCATATGTATAAAACCTTCATCTGAAACAGAACAGTGAAGTAAAAATAGCAACTAAAAAATTCAAATCAACACGGACTGGACAAGCCAGTCCCTTCATTGCCCAAAATTCATTTGCAAGGCGTTGAAACATAAAGCTTAATCAGATACAATCTTCTTATTCACAGAACTAATACCATTATTCTTAATCACATACAACTCAGTAAATTGATTATTACTCTTCTCCCTTACAAAATACCGATTAAACAAAATGAAATGCAACTAAACAAAGGCATTAATCTGAATTAAACTTGCCAAAAAACCATCAGGACAACCTCTGTCATACTCAGCAGGGAACTGGCATGGTGGTGGTAACCTGAGCTAGCAGTTTTAGCTAGACCTGTTCATGGGTCGGGCTGGGCTGGGTTCGGGCCGGGCTACATCGGGTTTGATATAAAAATCTCTTGTCCAAGCCCAGCCCAGCCCGCACTAATTTTACATTGGGCTCGGGCCGGACAATTGAACCTCATTCCCAAGCCCAGCCTAACTAGCCTATCAGATAAATGTTTATATTTTTCTAATATAACTTATTTTAAACAAATTTAATTTCCAAATAGTATTTATAGACAAATTTAATTTACAGATAGTATTCATAGAGAAATTATAATGGTCAAGATCTTCTATAAGTTTTTCAATGGTTCAGATTAAATATTTAGTATATAATTATATAAATAAAAATATAAAAGTATATATTATAAAATTATCCGGGCCAATTTATGGACTGCCTAACCATGGAGTATAAATCCATGAATGGAATAACCTTTCAAACATATAAAGTAGCAATGAGACTGACCATGTGATTTGTGTTTCTATCTAAGGGTTTCAATAATTGCATAGCACCTCTGTTGAATGCTTTCTTGCTCTTTATGCTAGTATGTATGCTAGGTTAAGGCTAACCATGCGATATCTAGTATGTATGCTAAGGATCAATAGCGTGAGGATCAATCGGTTATTTTGAATCTTATGAGAGATACCTTAGTTTCCTTGTTTATTTATTGTTTATGTAGGGTGGTCAACGGGGACACGGGGACCCATCCCCACCGGGGACCCTCCCGAACTGGGACGGGGATTCCCCGTTTAGAATCCCCGCGGGGCGGGGACGGGGATAATTTTGTCCCCGTTTACTAAACGGGGACGGGAATGGGATTTACCTCCCCCGCCCCGCGGACCCGTCCCCATCCCTGTTTAGTCCCCGGCGGGGATTTCTGTTAAATCCCCGTTTATTTATTTATTTTATTATTTATTTATATATATATATACATAAATAATTAAATTTTATAATAATAAAACTAAAATTAGGGATTGTTTTACCTCCCTTTTTCACTTTTAAAGTTTCTAACAATCAATAATGTATGCTTAATTGTTGCTGCTGATACTAAATATATGCAATTATGTGCTTATTTGCAGAACTTCTGCCTAGGTGCAAAACTTAAATTTTAGCCTTTGCACTTGAAAGAATTTATTAATTTAGAAATCTCTAATTTAATTTCTGTATATTATACCCATGTACTCTATTTTGAAATAATAATATTAATAGTTGTAATATTTTAATTAAATATCACTTTCTTATAAGAAAAATTAAGTGATTTATTTAATGGTCTCCAAACTGTAATATGCTTTTAACTTATTTTTATACCAAATTGAATTTTATTTAAAATTTCAAAAAAAAAAAAAAATCTTAACGGGGATGGGGATGAAGATCGTCCCCGTTTATTAAACGGGGACGGGGACGGGGATCCCCGCCTAGCCGGGGAACGGGAATGGGATTGTCAATCCCCGCCCCGCCCCGCCCCATTTACATCCCTATGTTTATGTTATCAGATATCAGTTTAACTAGCCAAACAACTTTTATAAACCGTGTTACTGATTTTCTCTGTTATTTAGAACCGTATAGTTTTCACAAGTTGTGCACAACTATTATTGTCCCTGTGGATATGATACTCTACTTACTAATTTATTACTTGCGACCTAGTATGCTACTAGATAGTATGTATTTAGGCACACCACTCTGTCTAGCCTAATCTCTTTGGTTTGCTGCAATCCCCGAATCATGGCCTCATACTCATAACATTATTGGTTGTTAAAAAAGCTAGCTTTACTTTGTAAGGCAAATGAATTTTATCTGCTGCTTTGATATATATCCCAACTCCCGCGCCCTCTTGTGATGAGGCACTATCTACGTAAACTTCCCATTCTTTAGCCTTCAATATCTCTTGTTGCTCCAACCCCGCAAATTTTGTTACGAAATCTACTAGTATTTGAGCTTTTAACACTGGCCTTGGTTCTTACCGGATGTTAAACTCACTGAGGCAGATAAACCACTCAACTAGCCTCCTAGAAGTATCAAGCCTTTGAAAAACCTTTTTGTGTGGGAAGTTTGTTCGAATCAATATGGTGTGGGCTTGAAAGTATGGCCTTAACCTAGCAGATGCTAAGACAATTGCTAAAGCCAGCTTCTCAGGGTATCTGATCTTTGGCCCTTTCAACACCTTACTGGTGTAATATACCGAATGTTGCTACCCTTCTTCTTTTATAATCACCACTACCCCAACTGCTTCATTTGTTGTTGTAAGATATAAAATCAAATTTTCTCCCTCCAAAGGTCGACTCAGTAGTGGAGGTGACACCAGAAAGTGCTTAATTCCTCAAATGCTCCTTGGCACTCCGTATCCCACTTGAAGTCCTACTCTTTCTTGATGGCGCTGTAGAAAGGTAAACACCTTTCAGCTGAGAATGAGATGAAGCGTCCCAGGGCATTGATCCGGCCATTCAACTTTTGCACTTTGTTAACATTTTTTGGTGGGGCCATGTCTTGGATGGCCTTTTTCTTCTCTGGGTTTGCTTCGATGCCTTGCTAAGATATTATATAGCCTAGAAATTTGCCTTTCATAACACCAAAAACACATTTCTCCGGATTCAGCTTCAACTGGTATCTTTGCAGCACTTTAAATGCCTCCCTTATATATTCAGGGTGATCCGCGTTGCTTTTACTCTTGATAATCATGTTATCCACATATACCTCAACAGTTTTCCCAATCATCTTTCTGAACATTTTGTTGACCAATCATTGCTAGGTTGCTCTAGCATTTTTCAGTCCAAATGGCATGACTTTGTAACAGTATATTCCTTGATGTGTGATGAAGGAAATTTTCTCTTTGTCCTTCGGATTCATATGAATCTATTTGTATCTTGACTTGGCATCAAGGCATGTATATATTGCATGCCCAGCTATTGAGTACACCAGCTGATTGATACTTGGGAGCGGATAACTGTCTTTTGGGCAAGCTTTTTTTATATCAATGAAATGGACACAGATCCTTAAAGAACCTGTGAGCGGGCGACATTTTCGATGGAACGCGGACCCTCTTGGAAGGGAGCCTCGAGATCGGGCAACCCTCCCTCGCGTGGGTTTTTTGGATTGGAAATTCATTTTTGGGAAATTAACTATTTCATAAAAGAACCGAGACCTAAGTCTCGATAAATAGTGCAGGAGTTGCCACTCGGCTTAGTTCAACGGGGAAATTTCAGTGTAACTGAACCGGACAAAAACCCGCTACACTATCCAGAGATCTAGGTCCGGACAAGTCCCTTATTTCGTGTCTAATTAAAATAAATACGGCCAATGTTCTTTGAAGGTATTTTATAATTCTAACATACATTTTATTTAATAATAAGAAGGCATCGTACACATCGATAAAATAAAATAAAGCAGTGATGAGTGAAAATATTATCAAGTAATTTCGCAAGAATTCAGCAGCTAATTAATTAAAATTCTGTTGAGAATAGAGAAATCATGGCTAATAGTGAGCTTTTCCAGGTCTGATGCCTCTTTCAGAGAGATTGCTTAGATTGGGAAGTCTCAGAGTGAAGAAGCAGAAGAAGAGAAAATGTAGCGGGCTGTGAAATGGATGGGCTGAATTTAAAGAGAAGGGTGTGGCCCAAAGAGAGGAGGAGGAGATATTTTTTTGGTGGAAATTCCACTGCTATCCGTAGCTTCTGAAGAAAGCCACTTGCTTTTGTGGTTGTAAATTTTTGGCAATATTTTAATTTGTACTTGCACCATGGATTATTGACACCTCATGACCTTTAGATCTTACTTTTTAGGACTATAAATACTCTACTATTTTGGAGTTAGAAGGAGGAGTTGATTGCTCTTAACTACTTAATTTGCATTAATTGTAGTTTTGAATTACTATTTTTCTTTTTGCAATTTTTCTGGTTAGGAAATCTCGCGATTAGGTTTCCTAACAGGCTGAAACCAGCTTAGGCTGGTGGTCTTAGGAAGTCTTTCTCTGTTTTTATTATGGATATCATGTTGAGATGATTGTATGGTAAAATGCTTAATTAATATGGGAAAGGGCCCTCTCATATTTCTTAGTATTCCTAATAAGACCGAGAGGAGATTTAGGAATATGGAAAATCACACACACACACACTCTTTCCATGAGACCGAGAGGAGATTGGGATTGTGCTAAGGGTTTCTATTTTTTGTAGAATGCTTGCTTGACTTAATGCATGATTACCTATGCTAAGTGAGGTTGAAAGATAAACTCAGTTGCGGGTCATAAATCCAAGTGAGGTCGAGAGATAAGTTTGGTGAATAGAGAGCAAGAAACCTTATATCTACGTTCCCTAACATATTCGTAGTAAATTTCAGAGGAAGATATTCTGAGATTTCCTGTCTAGCTGGTGGAAGTCTGTGTTTTTATCATTATTGTTTTATATTATTCTGTTAAAGCAATCTTATATTTCCTGCCTTGTATGTTTTCTGTTTTTAACTTTTATAAATTCTTAGTTATAATTTAACTGGAAAACTTTCAGATCTAGTGATTTACTAGGAATTTTTAGAAATTTTCCTTACTCCCTGTGGATACGACACTTGTCTTGTCCAATACTACAATTGACCTAGTACACTTGCTAGTGCATAACCTTAAGGCAACAAGCAGTAAATAATTAAATTATTACAACCCGATTAAATAAAAATAAAAACTCTCAACCTCACCTTACAAACGCCTAAAATACACAATTTATCTAGAAAAATACAATCGCCTAAAATACACGTATTATCTATTAAATACATCTATGAAAATAAAAATAAACTAAAAGCTGCAAAACAGAGGGTTAGCACAGTTTACGACATAACACAAGTAGGACTCAAACAGGACAGAATTCGGCAATTAAGAATTCGGGAACATACATTTAGGGGGATAATCAGGTCGGCTCTGCTAGCCGGCCCAATTAGACCTGGAAAACATTTTGAAACGTCCATGTATCTTTGGTTTTGTGAGAAAATCATTTTGAAAACATTTTATTTTCCGGTTTACTTTAATTTAGCATGTGAGGTCGGTCGGTTTTCGAGAGAATCGGGTCTCCGTCGTGGTATTGTTCTAAACGCAATAATATTGAAAATAAATCTAGGGTCATGAATGCACAAAACAAAATTCGTTTTTGGTGATTTTCTAATTTTTAGGAATTTTATGGATTTTTGGGAATTTTTGAGGACTAAACTGGAAATTCTGCTCCTGGACGGAAAATACAGTCATGCGACTGTAACTACAGTTGTGCAACTGTAAATCGTCCAGATGCAGAAAATCGCCAAAATTTTATTCAAATGAAATTAAGAGGAGCGGGAAATCAAGAACACTCGTACGACTGTAATTACACTCGTACGACTGTTCTTCACCACAAGAACAGTCGTTCGGTCGTTCTTGATTTCCAGAAACAGCAGGTTCGAAAATTAAGTTTTTATGCACAATACACACCAAATCACCCAGAAAACATAAGAAAATAAAGGTTTGAAGTATATTTACCTCTGTGGCACTGATCCACCGTAGGATTGACCGCTGGAAACACCCAAATCACCTCCAAATCACCTCTTTTTCTTTGTGTTGAGGCTCCAAAAACCAAGTCCGAAAATCCCTAAAATGTCAATGATTCTGAGAGTTTAAGGTCCGAAATTGATTGAGCTTTAAGTGTCAAATTATTAACCTACGATTTCTATCAAGTTTTAACTTTAACACTTAAGAATAAAAGAAAAAGAAGAGGAAAAGCTTAGGTTTTGTTGAGTTTTCTTTTTCTTTCCTTTTTCTCTCTTTTCTCTCTGAAATTCTTCTTCCTAATTCTCCCAAATCATCAGATGAAAAGCCGCCCTTTATTTTCCTTCCTTTCCCCTCTTATTTTCTGCTTTCTTGTTGTAAAGGGGTAAGCATTAATTGCTCTGAAAATCAGCCCCATTTTATGTTCCATAGGTATGGGCTGCTGCACCTGCTCCGTAATTACAGTCGTACGACTATAACTACAGTCACACGACTATAATTACAGTCGTGTGACACGTTGGATTTTTTTTTAAGTCCGAAAAATTCCGACGCTTACAGAACCATTGGGCTTTTTAACCAAAACAACATTTGCAACCTATTCAGGGTACATCACCTCCCTAATATGTCCCGCATCTAGCAATTTCTTGACTTCTTCCTCAATGGCCTTCTGCCTCTTTAGAACGTGCTTTCTTTTCTCCTATATAATTGGTCTTGCTGTCGGATCGACATTCAAGCTGTGTTTTCCAATATCATCACCAGTCCATGCAAAAGTTGTCTGCTTCTCCTAGTAATTTTCTCTTTAATTTGTTGGTCCAACTCTTTGGATATTCTGACCATCTTTTCTAGCTCAATCACTAGTGTTTCCAAATCATCCACTGTCTCGGTGTGTTCACCTTATTCTTGGTCTTTCATTTTGCTTTAAAGAAGCCAAATATGTCTTTTAGGCTGTCTGTTGGCTTCCTCTAGCCATTAGCACCCCTGGGGTAGTCGGTATTTGTAAAACCAAATATCGAATGGACAATAGGGCCTCAGATTTAGTAAGGAAAGGCCAACCTAAAATGATGTTGTATGCCAGGGGGTGCATCAATTATTATGAACTTTCGTTCTGACCCCCATGTGTTATCACCGTCTCCAACCTTCATGTTCAAAGTGACTTGACCCACTATGAAAACTGAGTGTTCGTTGAGCCCAACTAGCCGAGAATGTACTGGTTGGACTTGGTTGGGATGAATTTGTAAATTTTATGCTACATGTTATGTTATCATGTTTACTGAGCTTCCAGTATCTATAAGTATCAGCTTAACAGCATACCTTTCAACCAAGGCCTCTATTACTAATGCATCAGCATGTTGAGCCTAGATAGTGTTTAGCTCGGTGAACGGCTTATTCAGTTCATATGCACTTCTTGTGTTAGGGAGCTGACACCTCGAGCTCTTTGCTCACTTGTTGGGAGGCTCGAACTTGGGGCCCCCTGTAATTACCATGATCACACTTTTTGCTTTCTTTGCGGTTCGATCTTTTTCCCACTCCTTGCAATCCTTTCTCTCTCCTTGGTTGTTGGCATACTCGTTCTTTCTATCCACATACTTACTAAACTTTTCTTGCTTTATTAGTGCGTCTATATCCCTCTCTAAGACCCGACAATCATTTGTATGATGGCTATAGACTTTATGATATTCACAAAATGACTGCTTGTTGATAAGCGCATTTGATGTACTTAATTTGTCTAATTTTATGGGCATTAATTGGATTATTTTTGCTTCAATTTAGGTTGATTTCACTTCATTTGTTCTATTTCTCATTTTAGGGCATTAAAGTTGGTATTTAATATTTTTAGAAGCTAAATTGCCTATTTCGGCAGCGAAATCATGCTATCTATAGTAGCAATAAAGTCTTAAGGCGTGGGCACTTGTCTTTTCCCATAATCTGATCTGGTTTGGTTTCTTGATATTTAAGCTCCCTCTTATCGGAACTTATCTGGACCGCCACAAGCACCTCACTTAGCGATGCATTAAGTGGGGTGAACCATGGCCTGTCACGAAGTCTATCTCTCTTGTCTTGTCTTCCAGACTAATCATCCACTTTGCTAGATCTATTCGTTTAGTAGGTTTTCCACTTCTGCTCGGTATATCCACTTCGACTATCTCTACTAGCTGCTTAGCCCATTGAATCATCTGAGTGAGGTCCATGGGTTTCCTGAGTATCAAATTGCTTCTCAGCTTTTCATTAGCGGTTTCTTTATGAATGCATCATAAGCTGTGCTGAAATCCAGCTTTCGAACTTCCAAGCATACCTAATTGAACCATTCTATGTAGGCCCCCAAAGATTCTCTTGGCTTCTATACCAATCCATGCAAGCTTCTGCTAGACACCCCTGTCGAGATGGAGCTAGAGAATTTTGTACAAAACAGTTTCGATAAATGTTCCCAACTCCGGATTGATCCAGCTTCGAGCAACTCGAACCAATATGACACTGGGCCCACCAATGTGGCTAAAAACAATTTGCATACTAGGCTCTCTCTCGCTCTAGCAATTTCCATTTGGCTTTTGTAATTCCGTATATGGGTTCTTGGGTCTGTGTTGCCCTTGTAGTCTTTGAATTCTAACTGCTTGAACTTCTTGTCAATGGGCAGTAATAGAATTTTGTTATAAAACTGGGATTCTCTCGTCTCTAGCAGCGGTTCCTGGTAGGTGACTGCAAAGTGTTCCAATGCCTTCTTGAAGGTGGCCATGAATTTTGGGTCCACCAGGATATCCGCCTCGAAACTTGCTTGGGCTAGTTGCGGCATATTAGCTACCTATTGCATTATTTGCAGGGTCATCGAGGATAGGCGCGACTGTACTCTAGCAGTGACCGGATCCAAGAAAGAGGAGTTGTAGGGATGTGGAAAACCTGCTTGTGCCTGGAAGTTACCTACAATATAAACCATCCTAAATAGGGAATAATAACCAGGATAGGGATTGAAACTCATTACCTAAAGGTATGGCATGGGTGGTGTTTACTACTGCAACACTATGCCTACTGCATTCTACTGTACTCATAATTGCTACTGGTTCCTCTCGGGCCAATTAAAGTTGCTAGTGGGCCAGTGTGAATCGGCGGGGGCATCTACAGCAATGGGTTGAACATTTCTAGACTTCCAAGGGCCAAGACTGGGAAGTTGCCATGTGTGGATGCTGCCGTAATTGGCTCTGTTATTCTAGTTACATGTGTAGGTGGTGGGAATAACATTCTCGATGTGCCTTGCTAAGGCACGCCTTATAGAAAGGAGTTGACAGTTGCTGGGGATGTCATCCCACTCATCGTGGAGCCTGCCATGCCATAGTTCTGCATTTGCAATATGGCTCACCAGAACATATTGGCATCTTGCAGAGTCATCGAGTAAGTATCTATGATTTTG
Source organism: Euphorbia tirucalli (assembly GCA_039660915.1). Taxonomy (NCBI): domain Eukaryota; kingdom Viridiplantae; phylum Streptophyta; class Magnoliopsida; order Malpighiales; family Euphorbiaceae; genus Euphorbia; species Euphorbia tirucalli. The sequence continues at coordinate 15,190,802 of CM077637.1, forward strand.
GCGATGTTGCCCATGGGTGCAGTAACTTCATCGTCTATAAGAGCTGGTGTTAGATGATTGCTTGAAGGTAATGGAGTTGCTACAACCTCCGACGTAGTTGTCGCTGCCGCCAACGGGAGTGATACTCCTTCAGGAGGAGTGATTCCAGCAAGAGAGATTATAATGTTCAACTCCGATGAAGCCATGAAGTTCAACAGAGACACACTCACTACACCAAATGATGTCTTTGTTATTCCAAGACCGTTGCCTTGCCGAACTTCAACTTCTCCTGCAACCACACAAAGTTAAGGCTTCGGGTATCCCGGAGGTATATACTCCGATGCCTAAGTTAGCTCTTCCCTCTGAGGGGGTCAATGAAACAGTGTATAAAATGATATTATTGTCTTAGTTACCTCTTAGAGCGATGAGGCTGTCCTTATATATTAATCCATTCGGCGTCACTGTCAGGCCATTTTGTACGGCTCTTCCCTTATTAGCTGATGCCAGCGCAATGTCATCCTTCCTTCCACGTGTAGGGTTGAGATCATAAGTGGCTATTTGTCCCATTAACCTTTTTACATATGGACTGTGATCCAGGAGGCTGTCTGTACGTTATCCTACACTAATTCTACCAGACGTATACCTGGTCCTAGGTGGTTTGAGTGTCCTGATGGTAACTCAAGGTCCTGGATTGAGGTCAGCATTTTGCCTTCTAGGTTACTCAAGTATGACCTGACTCTTATGTCCAGTTTCTTAGTATCTATCCGTCATATGGCTTTGACCCAGTGTCATCACCTAGCAACATATATAGAATCAGACGATTGAAAGCAAGAGGTAATGAGTGATGAACGACATCGACGAGAAGACAATGAACATGATGGCTATCTCATGGAATCTAAACAAAAAAATTATGAGCTGTAAATACCTTAATCCCATTGATTTCCGAAATATATACCTCAAATCAATGATAGATATGCTATGAAGATTTCAACTATCGCTTAAGAAAATTAACATCTTGAAATGGATGAAAAATCAGTCGACCATTGAAGAAGACAACTTAAAGAATATGATAACAATTAATGAAAGAAATCAAAGTAAGGTAGGAGAGCGAAACTATTTAACCAATTTAAACTAACATTCAGCTTATATAAATAAATTCTTTACCACGTGTAGGTTATAAATCCGAATTACGAAATAATATAATTTAGGTATTAAAAACAAAAATTAAGCAAATTGCCATGATAAAAAAACCTTGATATATATTAATTGTATTTTAAGTTGATTATATTTGATTGACAACTAATGAAATTTAATCCCATAAAATAAATGAAATTTAACAAATTCACTAATTAAAATTTGATAAATGCCATAAATTCTTGATTTATTAACTAATTTCTACTTTAAGAATCTCTGTTTGGATCAGGGTTATTGATGGCAAAATTATGGGTATAAATTTGATTATTTACTAACTTTACTCTATATATGAGAGGAATTTTAATTCAATTTATATTTTTTATATCTATTTGTTTTAATTTTATATTTGAAAGCAAAAAAATTCCGAATGAATTAAATTCTTTCATATTTTTTCTTAAAAAAAAAAATATTTAGCTTGTGGTTTGAGAATTGAAAGTCATACCAAATATGGTATGGTATGATTTGGTGAAAAATTGAATTGAGTCCTTATTAATTAATTTAGTAACCAATTGCGTTCTTTTATATCAAAAATATTTTACAAGTATAAAAAGATGATTTTAAAAACCAATTGAATCGAATTATAATGAGAAATTCAATAAAATTTTTTTATAATTTATTCAAAACAAGGAGTTTTAACTTTGGTTGGAATGTTGTAGCAAGGCAATTATAGGTTATGGATTGAAGGAGACAAGTAGCAACATTTATTTTGTTTTATTTTATAATATACTAATCTGACTAATATATTTAAGTTTATTGCTGCAAATAAAAAATCTGCGTTTATTTATGCCTTCAAAATAGGTATATCTACAAATAATTATAGATGGCCAATTATGTTTGTGTTGGATAATGTTAATAAATATAGGACCCTGCTATTTGGATAGAAAAAATTTGTAAATAAATATGTTCCCTTTAGGCCAAAATGTAATTAATTTCTATTGAACCATTTGAAAAAAGAATAGCATTGAAAATGGGTATTTAAGTAACTTACAAATTAACGTTTCTGAGCTTCTTTAGAACCTTTATCAGAATTTAAACTAATATATCATTTTTATTTTATTTTTCTAGTTTTGGGGTCAACGCAATTTTGACTATGATATTATTAAAGAAACTCAATTTTATCTATCATACAAATTATTTTAGTTTGCTAATGTTAGCTCCTTTATTACTAATTTTCATCAGTAATTACTCACAAAAAGAGATAAAATTAACCAAAAATTTTAATCGTGCTAACACAAGTGAGCTAAAATTTCTATTATAGAAACTAAATTGAAATTATTATTTTTTTTTTTTGTAAAATAACAATAAAATTTTACTATCCAATAATTTATTTGTAAAAAGTATATCCTGTCCCTATATTAACTTCTAATTGTTTTGGAATTTTTATTGCATAACACAGTGACTCGTGAGTGGACTCGTAGCATCTAATTAATCAATAATTATATAATGAATCCGGTTTTTGTGGACATTTTCATTGAAAAACTGACACATAAATATTTTTTTATTTTCCTAATAATCATATTACCTACATGTCAGTTTTTTTTATTGAAACGGGACCCAATCCACTATAATTATTAAATTTAAAATTAATTTCAGTGGGCTGCCGCCGGTTGGAAACTTTATAAAAAGTGAAAACCGCTGGTCAACTGTTCTGTATGTGCAAACCCTACTGGTCTTAAGTTAGCTTTCTTCCTTCCCAAGATTCTCTCAATTTCTTAGATAAGGTATAACAATTCCATTCTTTATCTTGTTCCTTATCACATTTTCTTTGCTTGACTTCTTCTTCTCATTCTTTATTCCGTTTTTTTTTTTTTTATCGCTGGAAACCGGGAAAAAAAAAATACCCTTGAGCTTTTCAATCAAATTACTCAAACTGAATGTGTTTTTAGTTTAAGGCGGCGATAATTTTTTTTCCTAATCCTATTTTCGGAGTAGTTTTCTGTTCCTTAGTATTCTTCTTTATCAGTTTAGCCTGGAAATTGACGGTATTGTAAGTTTGCTCCAAACAAAATTCTTAATAAAATAATATATTATGTTGCCATGTTGATACAATAATTAATTCTCTCGTTTTCTTGGAGTTCCTTTGCAAACAATGAAGCTTCTTGTACAGCTCAGAGACGTGTTCATAGCAAATCCTCTGTGTATTTGAATCCTTATATAACATGATATTTGTGTGGCAGTTTATCTAATCTTGTTTAACTTCTGTATCAGCCAATTTGTATGTTCTGTGCCATCCTGTTTGCCTAATTTTTGTCAGAGTTATTGTTCCTCTCATTCTTTGCTGCTTTCCCTTTTGTTTCCTTGTTATTTGTAAGTCAAGTGTATTTCTCTTTGAAATTTTGCATTTGTGTGTTTGAGTGACTTAGATTGTTGAACTAAGCTCACCTTTCACCATGTTCTTTTCAAAATCTATGATGGTGGCTTATTCCGATTGGGATTCTGTTGTAGAGACTTCTTTGATTTCCGTATAGTAAATCAGATATCTGGTATAATATGTTAATTGAAATGCTATAGATTCTATATCTTGTGTTTGAAAAAAAGGGGTATTCTTTGTTATCTTGTTTTAGCCCCCTTTCTGATTGATTGACCAAAGTATTTGTCTGCTGTGTTGAGAAGATGGGAAATCTGCTTTGTTGCGTACAAGTTCACCAGTCCAGAGTGGCTATTAGGGAGAAGTTTGGGAAATTTGATGAAGTTCTTGAGCCTGGATGCCATTGCCTACCTTGGTTTCTTGGAAGTCGGGTTGCGGGACATCTGTCACTGAGGTTGCAGCAGTTGGATGTCCGTTGCGAGACCAAGACAAAGGTATGTCTGTTTCTGATGATCTTGATCATGTAACTAAGTGGTCAGTGGGTGGTTCTGAATTTTTAACTTCTTTGGGTTCTACTGTGTTGGTATAAATCTTCATTGCTGTGTTTGTTCCTTCTATTCTTGTAAGTGTGTATTATTAATGATGCAGCGAAAACAGCACGGAGCAATTTTTGTGCTCATTTTTTTACAACCCCATCTTCCTATTTTCCTGCACCATTTTGCTTCAGTTTTTTGTTTAAAGGAATGGATAGGTGAAAGAACGAGTCAACCTCGAAACTACACTCATACTTCTTTTTTTGTAGTGGTTACAGTTTCTAACTTTGATGTTTAGCATGCTTAATTGTTGGCAGCGGTGACCAATTGATCCTTATATCTGTTTATTTTCAGGACAATGTATTTGTTAATGTTGTTGCATCTATTCAATACCGTGCATTGGTAAATAAAGCAAATGAGGCTTTCTACAAACTCACCAATACAAGGACTCAAATTCAGGCCTATGTTTTTGATGGTATACTTTATCCTGCATAGATAATGCAATGCTTAGTCAACTCTGTCCATAAATATATACTTTTACTTCACAATTCAATTGATTATTTACTTTTCACATTTTATTTTTGTTCAATTTATTGCCACATATAATAAGCTTCCCTGGGTGCTCATAAAATTTTCAGTAATCAGGGCTAGTGTTCCAAAACTTAATTTAGATGACGCTTTTGAGCAGAAGAATGAAATTGCCAAAGCTGTGGAAGAGGAACTTGAAAAGGTAATAAATCTGATTAATTATATGGTTTTTCCATATCTTGAAATCATAGAATTGTAGTCAGTGATGAAGGATTTTGGAGTTGAGGAACTTATGTCTTGTTTATCCTGTTCAATAATCACTGGCAGGCTATGTCTGCCTATGGATATGAGATTGTGCAAACACTCATTGTTGATATAGAGCCAGATGAACATGTAAAGCGAGCAATGAATGATATAAATGCAGGTAAGCTGTTTAACATTGCTAGTTCATTATTGGTTAGTTGTTGCTAGATCCCCATGAAATTTTCCCACTACTCGGAATGTGCAGACTATAGCTTATCAGTTGTTTTAACACTAACATTCCCTCTAGTTTTGCATTTTTAAAGAATGTAAACTTTATTTACCAAGTTTTTAATTTGCTTTTCTGATCTTGAGCTTTCATGGAACTTGTACTCGTATGTTTTATCCTTGTAATCCGATTTATAAAGTTATTACAATGCAATAATGAAAAGTCTTAATACATCATGTGTTTAAAAATATTCTTTTGTCCAACAATTCAAGTATTTGAAAATTCAAAATAGCATACAGCTATTGTGTAATTTTAAAATATATATATATATAAAACATAAAATACAATTTAATATGCATGAACTTCTTCTTTAGCTGAGCAGAAGAAAGATTGAATTCAGGAAAGGAAGAAGCAGAAATCACGAGAGTGGATCTTTCTGAACTCATTCATCTTTGAATAATAAACAGTTAATCTTTGGATATAGAATCTATCTGATGATACGTGTGGAGGCAGGTGAAGAAGAGAGTACAACAGAGTTCAGATTTTGATTTCCGTTTCCTTCAACCAAAATACCATGCAAAAAATTACTAATTTAACCAGATCAAAGAAATGCAATTTTGTCATGCAGGTTTTTATTGTAGTTAGACTTAGGGAAGCTAGATTCAAGAACCAATATATATATCTGGAAGCTTAGCTTGACAGAAGTTGAAAATAATAGGCTTCTGTTTATAACTGTAGTTAGGATCTCTAAAACAGGTGAGCCATAGAATCTTTCCAGTGTTCTCTTTGTTGGTTTCAAACACTAAAGACACTAGTCTAGGTCCTGAGTTCCAAGGATACAAAATGCTTGTTCTTGTGTGCTTCTGGGATTATGAATATAAGTATTTACTGTTATATCTCTATGATGAGATCTTTTAATGTGTGTCAAAGAAGGTGGGTTCCTTCTTAGTTATTCCCATTCCAAAATTCCGTGTTTTTCTTGAACTTTATGTTTTAGTTTCTAGGCATAGATAGAATCTATGGATATTCGGAAGTTTTATGAGATGACGAGATTGCTTTATATTCCCAGATATGGAAAAGAATTCTCTGTCGTGGATTCAAGCAGGGTTATTGTGGTGGCTGCAATTTGGTATTTGGTGCGACCAAAGGAAGGTTCCATCTGATGGTGGCTAAGATGCAGATATTCATAGCTTTTCAGAGTTGTGCTTTGTATGAAAACCATTAATTGGAATAACATATTTCTATTTATTTACTTTTTGCTGTTGGTGGGGGTGATCGAGAAAGCAATTAAGTGTGTGGCAGCAACAGCATAGAGGGAGGGTACAGTGGGTTCTTTGTTCTCAAGGATCTTTTACTGAAAGTGGAATCTAACAATTGCTTAATTGTTGATATGGTTCTCTCTGTAATGAATCAACATCATAACTCTTTAGTTGAATCATTGCATGAGGGCTGAAAAATCTCAGCGAGAATATTCATACCTGGCGTATGATTCCATATACATTATTCTGATTATTTTACTGCTTGTGCAGCTGCAAGACTCAGGATGGCAGCCAATGAGAAGGCAGAGGCTGAGAAGATTCTACAAATCAAGAGAGCTGAAGGTGAGGCTGAAGCCAAGTATCTTGCTGGTCTGGGTATTGCTCGTCAGCGACAGGCAATTGTGGATGGATTAAGAGATAGTGTGCTGGGATTCTCCGAAAACGTGCCAGGGACCACAGCAAAAGATATAATGGACATGGTCTTGGTCACTCAGTATTTTGACACAATGAAGGAAATCGGCGCTGCTTCCAAATCCTCTGCCGTGTTCATTCCCCATGGACCTGGAGCCATTCGGGATGTTGCTACTCAGATCCGTGATGGTCTTCTTCAAGCTAATGCCCATCAGCAATTGTGATCTTCCCATGATATGTTGAGGTTTTGTGTTATGATGATGTTTGGGTCTTTTACCTATATGCTTAGAAGAAAAGTGAGATGTGCGAATAGTTTTCTTTTTGCCCCCTTTTTTTTTTCTTCTTGTTTAGTAACCTGTTTATAGTTGGGAAAGTGGTATTGCATTTAATGTTATATATATATACATTTTGAGAAAGTAACGTGAACATACTAAAACATATGAATCAGCATTCAGTTCCTACCTACACAATCTTGACTGCAAATTTAAACAGTATTCTTCATGATTATATTATACAATTTGTTAAAATTTATTATGTGTAAATATTATAGATACATTGTACTCTTTTTATTTACAGTTAATTAATCACAAGTTTCTGCAGCTGGGAGCAGATACATATATGTAGAGAGAGTATGCAAAATTTTATGAATTAAAGAAAAAAAAAAAGGTAATTAAGCAGTGCTAGGCATAGCAGGAACTTCAGGTTCAGAGGATTTAGGAGGAGGAGGAGTTGCAGCTTCTTGAAGGAGTTTGAGAATATCGAGTTTCTTTTGATTAAGTAGTTGGATTTTGGCATCAAGCTTGAGGAGCTTAGCATTTAATTTAGCAGGGTCTTTGTTATCTTCAGGGTTTTTGACCTTCTTCTTCTTGTCTTTTTCACCATCTTCTTTATCCTTTTTATCTTTATCTTTACTCTTCTTCTTCTTCTTCTCCTCTTTGGATTTGTCTTCTGATCCTTCTTCCTTTTTGCTGCTTCCTTCTTTTGTTTTCTCTTTCTTCTTTTCATGCTCTTCCTTTTCAATACCTTTCTCGTCATGTTTCTCTTCTGTCTCTCCCATTTATTCTGAGTACACAGTTTTGGCTTATTTTCTTTATAAATGTGTCAATGTGTAATGAATTTCTAATCTATTGCAACTAACATAATCTTTTAGTTGGAAGAATAAACCACTTGCAAAAATAAAACACAATGAATAAGTGAACAAACCTGAAATCAAAGTCCTTTAATTAGGCAAACCTTGTATTCTGTACGATATGATTATTCTATGGAATTATGAAGGTGGTTGATTTAATTGATGCTGGGATTTTTATACTTCAACTGTCTACCTTATTTTTAGCCTCTCAATTGATTTGGTAAAAAAAAAAAACATGAATACCCCACCACGTCAATTTGATGACCAAGTCGCATGTGTTTTTTATCAGTTTATTATTAGCCATAGAATAATCTCATGGATATATTTATCTTTCCTCTTTTTGGTAGGGTAACTATGTAACATTGGCTTTCGCATTTTTTCTCTTCAAATTCAATGTTCTATAATTAAGTTTACAACTGCTTCCTGCCAAATTTTAATTGGTTTTTCATCCAAAGAAGAATTAGCAAATTCAAATTTCCCCTTTTATTTGTGTGCAAATTTTCGAAAGAGGAAGTTCATTTGTTTTATTTTTATTTTGTGAAAGTTGCACGACATATGTCATTTTGTTGATGAATGGCCTCGTTAAGGTGAAATAGTAAACCAGTGTAATAATAGAATGGAAATATATTTGCATAGAGATGGCACGTAGTTAAATCAATCCCATTTTTATCAATTGATTTACTTACTTTTTTTTTTTTTTTGTTACAATTGATTCACTATTAGCGTGCTTGATGAAGCTACAACATAATTAATAGGTTAATTATCATTCGTTCTTTTCAATTGCCATCCGTGACTCAAGTGGGACGAGAGGTAAGTAAAAACCATCTCTAGTCATGATTTGAGTAAAACAAATTTTCAAAAAGTTAGATTGAACCTGAATCAGAATTTTCCAGTACATGATTTAAGTTATGATGGTTGTCTTAATTATAACCATTTCTAGTCATCATGTAAATAGAAGTAGGAAATTATTTGTTTCCGGAATTCAAAATAAATCTAAACTCTAATAACTGATTATTTAATCACTAGCACTAGATATATTACATACCAACATTAATTTTACCTGATATTACTGCACCAACTAAAATTTGGTTGAGTTGATCATTTAAGTTAAATCTTCAGTCTAATTTTTAGTGTAGGGAACAAATTTTAACTGGTAACAAATTAAATGATATTATCAATTAATCAAATTTTATTTTAAAAAAAATAATTGACTAAGTATTGTGTTGAAGTGTAAAATTTTGTGTTGCAAGCAACATGATATAAATAAAATTACTAAGATAATATGAGTCGTGTGGAACTTTCATTTAGGTTCGAATATTACTGCGACTGTTGGAGCCCCATCGGTATAACGGTACGTAAATCTTTTCGTAAGTCATTGTGTAACTAAACTTTTTTGTAACAAAAAGAAATACTTGAATTGATTCATCTGGCCCACCTTAAATATATTATTGTAAACTAGAGAGTTTTGAGGTGGGACTAAGACAGTATTGGTGCAAGTCTTTTTATGATGGTGAAGCAGTGAATTGTGCATAAAGCTTGCTTGGGTTATCAACTCATTTAGCTCAATGGTACTGGAAAATATGGTATAGCTCAACATAGTCCACAAAATCAGACTTCGTTGAAAATGAAGTCCCAAAGCTGCCAATTGCCAGCCTTGCAGTGCATATATTGACTTAGGCCATATAATGCTCCACAAATAATGCAATCACCACTCGGTTGGAGTGAAAGGAAAGATATCAACATTAATATTACAGAAACAGCTGATCGAGAAAAAAAAAAAAAAAAAAAAAAAGAAGATATTAATAAAATAATATTAAAATGTGGTTCTTTCTTTATATGTTAGAAAGCAATTTTCAAATGTTCACACTTTCTGGGACACCATTACAGCAAACCCTCTTTCACTTTCTCCCACTTACATTTTCCCCTGTTGCCTATTTATGTTTCTTTTTGCTCCTGCAATATCCTTATTTTGCCCCCACTCCTTTCTCTTATTCCAAGTTTTCCACCTTAAATTAGTCTACCAATTCAATTACTACATAAACAAACAAAAAAAAGAGACTGTGCAATCCAAATCACTTCCTGTTCCACAATGTTGGCGTCCAAAAATTTTACTTCTATTTTATGTATTACTTAATTAGTTAATCTAAATTAACCTATCTGATAAGCTTGGCAACCGTCTGAAAAAGTTCAAGCTAGCTGGTGGCATTGGGTCCCTGAACATTGGGTGCCTTAAAAAGTAGAATCCTAAAGCCACTGCAACCATTTTTGCTGGCACCACATATAGAATTATTGTTATAGCCAAACACACTCCTATGAATAATTTTGTAGCTCTTGGGTCCCTCCAACTTACTAAAGCCTGAACCCTCTCCCCTTGGGCTGCAAAATCACCCAATACTGTTTGGACCCGGGCCGCCAGCATCCGTAATCGGTCATATCTGGCCCGAATTATTTCGGGGGGTTTTGAGCTTGGTAATGTATCAAATTCCTCATCTAATTCATCTGGGTCAACCGTTTCCGCTTGAGATAACCGTATATCCATACCTGCTGGTATCTTGGGTCTGAACCTATAGTACCATACACCAATCAGAAACACGTATAAAAACCCTGTTGGAACAATCAAATCAGGGTACCAAACAAGCACCAAATACAATATATGAACCAATACAGTTGTAACTGGATTTTTCCATCTCCGAATATCATGTAACCATTTCGCCAACCCAACCGCCCATGCAAGAACAGCCACGATCCGAAACCAATTAGCCTTGCTCTTTCTCATGCTCCAATTGTGAGAATCGGCATCCAGCATGTACTGAACAACCTCAGGCCCAAGCGGTGGTTCGGAGCGTGCAAGCCACGAAGCAACCATTTTGGTGGCAGCTCCACGTAATGCCTCTTGCTGGGCCACTCCAAGTGGGCGTAGATAATGCATTTTGGGAAGCAATGGTTGGCCATATGCAGCGCAAGTATCGGGCAGTAAATTTGGGCAGGCAAACCGAACCGCTACTTCTATTTCACCCATTTTCTTCAACCCTGTTCTTAATAAAACCAGTAAAGGATACGAATTCGTATACACCTTGTTGCTCTCAAGCGTAGACACACGTATTCTTACTTTTCCAATACGGCTATCTGGCTTCTCCTCTGATGGGTCAGCAAACATACGCCAGTTGTCAAACACTCCAATTGTCAACACAGTACATGGATCATATACCTGCCACGTGTACTGCTCGTTCCAACGTGGATCGAAACTGTCTGTAACAGTTCTTGTGCGTACCCACTTTTTTCCATATTTTGCTACACAGTAAGCATCTGTGGACCCCTTGCCTCCTCCTTTAGTTTTCATGGGTAGTAAGCCACGCGCCCCCAAAATTCCCAGCTCCAATATCCCTATAGCCGGCTTCCACAGCTGCTTAGCAGTGGGCCTAAAGTCGCTGCACACGTGCGCCGCTTCGTCAAGCACGTGATACCCTCCCTCCAAACAGAGACGGAGATGGATTCTCCCGCTGTAGCACCCACATGGAATAGGATTTGGACCAGCACCGCCCGCTCCTTCCAATGTGTACCATTTGGATGCCAAATGCCGCTCATCAATTCGTTGCTCAATGGAACTAACTGGAATTATGACGTGTCCAAGAGAAATTGCTTCCTTGTTTGTACGGTCCTCCACAACTATGATGAGTGAGTCCTCCAGGGGCTCGCCGGCGACGAAAATCAAGTCTTCGTGCCAGTGGAATGAGGCACTGTGATTGTTCATGGACCCTCGCCTGGTTCTTAATGATTGAAATCCTAAATGAGCCTTGATTCGTATCTCTGGTGCTGTTAATGGAGGTAAATTGGAAGCAATATGAAGATCTTGTGCTTCAAGAACTGTGACTCTCAAATACCAGAGTTTAGGCGACTGGTAAACTTTGGAGCGTGTGTGAGCCACATACGGAGCATCCGAGCACCAAGCCTCCGGAAAAGCATCGTCGTTTTGAGTACCAATCCAAACGGAGAGCTGGATATCGCCGGAGACTCTACCGGCATTCTCAGGACTACTCTCCAGGCGGTACCATTGAGGAGCCAAGGGACTGTCCGGTGGATCCCGCACTGGTACGTCAGAGAGATCGAAGCAAACTCCACCTAGAAACTGCTCCGGCGAGTCCCAAACAGAGATTTCTAAAGTTGAGCTGGCCGAGTCAGGTCTGTTGTGATTGAGTGCAAACACCTGATTCCATTCGGGTGAATCGGTGGGCTCACCTGGTCGATACACGGCGGGTTTAGATCTCACAGAATGGGTGGAGGACCTGATCTTCACATAAGGACTCTCGTTTGCTGATAAGCCTCTGGCCTTGACTATTCTAATGAACAAATACTGCATTGGCTCAACAAGATCGTAGGGATGAACTCGTTCTGTCTCACTATTAAATCTGCCAGAAATCACTCTCGGAGAGTACTCTCCATTTGGCCGCCTCGGCAATCTCACTCTGTCGCCACCAGCAGCGGCAACTCTCGTGGCCTTCATCTTCCTCACTTCCGGCGTGAATTCAGCTTCTGGAGGATGCATTTCTGGCTCCAGGGCTGGCGGTTCGGAGTGCACATGGACTGCAGGAGGTGGAGATTCTCCGATAACTGCGACAGGAGGCGGGTGGTGAAAACGGTGGCTATGAGAAATGTCCGGGTGAGCAGGGACTTCAAAAACTCTGCCTTCCTCTACCACCACAACCCCTGGAGTTTTAGGCTCTTCCTGAACTTGCTGCGGCGGCGGTGCATCCTTGTCAGAGGGAGGAGGAGGAGTTGGGTCATCCGTAGCCAATTCATCATAGTAACAAATTTGCAGGCCAATATCACCTCTAATCCAGCTAAACACACTCTTCTTCTCAAGAGGGAAATAAACAAGCGCCTCTTGGCCTCTTTTAGAAAACTGAGAACCGTAAAACTTAACCCTCCCTAAGAAGTGGTTTTTACGGCCACTGCCATTGCCGAACTTTTTATCATTATAAACCTCAATGTTAAGCTCCTCAAAATCCATATTGTCAGGGTCAGAGACAATAAACTCAAGAGTCTCGTTCCATTCAGGATTGAGATCACGAAATTTGGTGGAGGTACGTTTGCGCTGGCCATCAAATTCAGCAATGACATAAGGACTGGAGCTTCCCTGGCCATCTTTAGGAAGAAGATCGCGGGCGTTAACTACTTGGACAAGTAGTTTGCGAACGGTTCTAGGTGGAGGAGGTTCAGAGGGCGTCGTCATGGTCTCATATTTGGCTGAAAACAGAGTAAAATGTGAGCAGTCGAATTAAAGAAAGAAAAAAAAAAGAAAATTTACAGAGAAAGGAAGATTGAGAGAGAGAGAGAGAAGTGTGAAAGGAAAGGAAGAAAGGAATAAGAAAGAGCGGTGATAGCGGGGGGGTATGGCTTTTGGAGAGTGCTTTATTGAAAGTGGGAAATGAGATTCCATGCTCTCTGTTGAAGGTTTTTCTTGCTTTGCCATCTCTCTCTCTCTCTCTCTCACGCTTTTAGGTTCGTTATCCACCTCAATTGTCTTTTTGTTTTTATTTTATTCTCTGCAGCTGTACTGTTACTACATAATCTCTGCTTTTTTAATCAACCACTTCTCCATTTGGCAGTTATCCTATTTGCCATTTACCGGTACATTTAGTTCAAGATTTTCAAATCTGGAATTGAGTTCATTTTGCATGTTTCAATGTAACTGATTGATATTCAAATTCAAGAAATATAAAACTAAAAAGGGTTAATTTCATCCATTTATTATGCTTAAACTTTAATCTAATAGTAATGTATGTAATAATTCGCTTGTAATTGGAAAAGGATGAAAAAGGATATTTGGCGAGTAGGGCATAATAGTAGGAGTAGATAAGGTAATTAGCAGAGTAAATTATTATACTTAATATAGTATAGACTATAGAGAGTGGTGAAAGGTACAGGATTCCATCTCCCAACTTGGGCCCTCCTTTTTGTTAAAAGTAAAACCAATAAAGTTTCAATGAAAAAGTACCCATAAAAGCATGACCTTTCCCCTTCCTATATTTATTCTTCTCCTCAATTTCTACTTAGTAACTTCTACTCTTCTTTTTCTTCTTTAATTTAAATTTATCGAAAACTTTGTTTCTCATATGCCAATTGTTTTTTTTTTTTTTTGAAGGAAATTAGAAAACCTTTCATTATTCTTGCATCATCACTCAATGCCAAAATATGGTGCCTATAATTGGATATACTACTCCTCGTCAATAGGAACTCGTATACTCCGGGATAGCCTAACATTTCTGTATATGATGCCTTTTTTTTTTTTTTTGTTCAAAGCCAATTTTGGTGTCCAAGAAGCCTGAGCCAGTTGAAGATTGATTTCATTAATTTTCAGAAAACTCCCCAGTTGATAGCCCACTATTTTGCTATATTTTTCATTATGTTGGTTAAATGATCGAGAAGAATAATCCAGTAATCAGAAAATAAATTGAACATTTCATTTATATATAATATGGGCACACATGAAAGAAGCTTCTTTCGTCCAACAAAGCGTCAAGTTGAACTGATGTGGTGTGCCTTTTTTGTGTTTTTGGAAACTAATAAAAAAATGGGTGGATTGAGTAATGGAATCTGATCCCATAAACCTTATAAAAAAGTGAAATTGTGAATAGATGCTGTGCTGGTAATGGCATATTGTGGTGATCACTGATAGGATATGAGATCAAAAGCTTCTTCTATACCCAACATTAAGAATATTATTACCTAAAATGTTATTGGCTATTTCCAGATGCCATTACTATTTTTTCTTTCATTTTTCTACTACATTTACTTTGTTTCCAAGAATATTGCCTTTAGGCTAATTTGGGTTCGCCCCAACTTCACTTGCTTATTCAACCTCTTATTCCTTCTTCAACCAAATAAATTAATGAATTGACTCAATCTCGAAACTCAAATTCTGTTCAAATTGAAATAGTACAAATTAGTAATGTAGCAATTTGGTTAATTATAATTTGTATGAATGTCCAACATAATTAGCTGAATAATTCAAAACGAAAAGAGAGCACAGAGTGGGGAGTACTACCATCCATACTATTTTGCAAATTTACTTTTTCATTCTACAAAATTACCATAAAAGAATATCTAGGAATTATGAGTGCTCAAGAGTGGGAGTGACAAATGCTTCCTCGTGAATATATAATAACAATTATAATTGATCATTATCTATTAGTTTAAACTTTTGGGTTAAATAGTTATACGACATGGTATCAAAGTCTTTTGGACATAGAGGTAAGGATTCGATCTCAAAACTAATTATAATTAGAAGTAATATGCTTGATGTTAAGATGAAGTTTTTATGTCTATGGATCTCCGATAAGGTATGGTGAAATTTAACAAAGTGTAAGTTGCAATGTTATGTTATTGTGTTTTATTTTATGACGTCGCTTTACTGACAAGTTTTTATTCTTCCTTTGTGGTAAGTTTATTTATTTTCGATTATGGCCTAATACATCTGTTACCCTCTTAATTTGGCTTCAAAAGCCTACTTACCTATCTAACTTTAAAGTTGTTCACTTATCCGCTTGAAGTTGGCAAAATTGATCCTACGTGACCCTTTAAATTCTACATTGGCAAAATAAGAATACATCCAAAAAATAAAGTCACGTGAAACTAGTTGAAACCAAACAAATAATAAAAAAGATTGAAAAAGAAAAGAAAGTCATCTCTCTCCTACCTCCGAAACAAATTTCATAAAATTGAAAAAATTGAAATGCTATAAAACAAATACATACCCAGAACCAATTCTAACAACTTAATAACATTAGACCATTAATTCCAACCTCCAACTAACAATCTTTTAAACTCTAGAATTCCCAAGAACACAACAAAAAAAATACAAACTTCAAATCCGATTCTTCCTATTCTGTAGCATGTTCGTTCCCAGAGAATGCCACGTCGAGCTGTCCGACGGCAGAGGCAAAGGCAAAGTCAGAAACGGAGGCAGCTACGTTGATGAAAGAAGAAGAAGAAGAAGAAGAAGAAGAAGAGGGGAATATGTGAAGGCAACAACAGCAAAGGCAAAGGCAACGACGAAGGTGAAGGCAAAGATGAAGTTGAAGTTAGCCACGGAGGTGAAGTTGTCGACAACAGCAACATGCAAAAGCACTAGAGTTAGGTTTTTAAGAAAGATGAAAAGTTGCTAGAGTGTTTACGTGGATCGATTTTGCCAAATTTTATGAGGTTAAGTTGATAACTCTGAAGTTTGTGAAGAGCAACAAATGTATTAGGTGTTTGATTATCGTAAAAAAATAATTTGATTTATTTGATATTATCGAGCTTGATCTATTTTGCATTTTGATATAAATGAGATTTCATTTTTATCAAAAACAAAATTATAATCACAAGCAAATTATTCATAAACTATTTTAAAGAAACTAGAATTTATAATTAAAAAAACATTAAGATTGTTACTATCATATATTGATAACATGTATTCTTTTTCTTCCATGTACTTACGCTAATTCAAACCAATAGATTAGGTGATAAGAATTGATATGATTTAATTATTAATTAAATAAATAAATACAAAATAGTCAATGAGGACATATCCGTAAAGCCAAGGTGCAAGTTTGATCCAGCTTTGCACATTCCCTTTCAGTTAGACCCAATAGACTAGAGACTAAGGACTGTGAAAGTATGGTCCAGATACGTATCACATAATATCCACATTGGTCTATGCACCTACTCTCACTCTCACCCACAATACTACTCCATGTCTTTTTCAATTACTATAATTATCACATATTTTGAAATTGTGTCTTCCGAAAAGCTACCCCATGAAAGTTGGATAATTAAAAATGAATTTTCAAGTGTTTTATGCCGATTATTTCACATCTAATTATATGTAGAAAACAAGTAATTAAGTAGAAGAAATTAATAATAATTACATGTATATATATATATGATGAGGTAATTAATGTATGATTGTGGTGGTTGGTTGTGGAGGTGAAGATTCAAATTTACGACTTACGAGATACCAAAACCCCCAAAGTAAAAGCCAAAGCAGCAATAACCAAAATATGACTATTTTTTCTTACCATAAAAATTGCTCTTTCTAACATGGAATTTTCTCCTCCCCATTTCTCTATTTCCTCTCTTTTAAAACCTTCAACGCTATTAGAACATTCACCACTAATTTTCTTGATTTCTTGCTTCTGAATCTGTTCATATTTCTGTAATTGTTGATTTTGATTTATAATGTCACCCAATCCAGACATCTTTTCCTGTTCTTTTACAATGTGATCTTTCTCTACTATATTGTTTTTGGGAGATTCTATCGTCTGCAATAATTGTGCTTGCTTTGGGACACTTACATACAGAATCTCACCTTCAAATTTTTGTGTCACTTTTTCTACATCTGAATTATGTGGTGCTTTAAATTTTTTCTCGAAATATAAATATTTGTTGCCATTCACTTTCCTTTCTCCACTTATTGTTATGTCACCTGATTTATCCACTTGAAGCTTCACTTCCTCCTTTTTAACTCCTACAAAATTAATTAATTATACTTATCGCAATAACTTTTGTTATATTAGATTTTTTTAAAAAAATTTTGTTAATGAAAAAGATTGTTCGCTGTCAAACCAAGTATTTATTTTAGATCGAATTGATACTCTAGGGAAAGAAGCAAAAGAGGCAAGAAAAGAAAAGATAGATGAAAGATAAATTAAAGAGATTGATGAATATAAAAATATAATATACCAGGAAGATCAACAAGGAGAAAATGGTGAAGAGAGTCCTCAGTCCAAGCTGCAGAAGGTACAAATTCCTGAACATAATGCTCTCCGGAGGCAGTTCTTTCTCCAAATCTCTTCCTTCCTCCAACAATACTGCTAGCCATTGTATTATTGATGAGCCAATTTGCAATTAAATATAGAATTTTTTTTGGATATATAAGCATATGTGTTTGGTAAAGGTTTTCTTGTGGAGTGATGAAAGCTTATTCCAAACTTTTCCTGTTTGGAAAGCTTAAGTTATATAAAATAAACAAGGAAAGAGACTATTAATTAATTCTTTGCTTTTCTTGTGTCCAATTACATTTCTCATTCGGCGGATTACGCCTATGCGAATTCATGTATTAAACGAAATATTAGTTTCTATGTCTTCCCTTGAATAATATATAATTGTGCACAACATATATATATATAATTGAAGCCCTGTATTTTTCTTGTCCATAACATATATATTTATATTTTTGTATAAAAGATTCAGCCATTTTGAATAAATTTTTTTTTTTTTTAAGCTTAGTATACAACATTTAATTAATCCATGCCCCCGCAAAAGGAGAATCAATTTATATAACAGACATTCTTTCTACCTGGTGAAATATTACTATCCATAATTGAATCATATTGGAGTTCAGTTTGATAAACATGTACACTCGGTCTTCGTAACCTCTATCGATGGAATTGGTTTGAATTGTATGTATCGTTTTGTAAAAATAAAATATTATGTATATTGAATTGTGAATCAAGTTCCTCATAGTTTAACTCTAATTATTGATTCTTCGATATATAGAGGGATTTTTCTACCTTTCTTTCTTTCTTTTTGTGTGTGTGTGTTATAATTGATACAAATATTTTTTAATAATAATTGATCTTTCCGGTAAAA
Source organism: Euphorbia tirucalli (assembly GCA_039660915.1). Taxonomy (NCBI): domain Eukaryota; kingdom Viridiplantae; phylum Streptophyta; class Magnoliopsida; order Malpighiales; family Euphorbiaceae; genus Euphorbia; species Euphorbia tirucalli. The sequence goes on from CM077637.1 coordinate 15,209,244, forward strand.
ATACATTACATTGAATTTTGAAGTGCGAAGATATAAGATTTGTGAGTGTAATATAATAAATCGCACCCTTAAAATTTTTAAAATGTTCTCCGTTTATTTTGTGGAAAATAAATTTTCTTATTAAAATATTTTCCACGAAAAAGATATTTGAATAAAAAATTAAATATTTTCTTTTGATTAGGAAACTAATTTCCATTGACCTATTTTTCTTTTAAGTTAAAAACATAAGAAAATAAAGAAAACATTTTTCGAAAGAATATTTTTCGTAAAACAAACGAAGCCGTAAATATAAATAAAAAGATAATAACGAATGAAAACTTTCTCATATCAAAATCCAACTTATATATAGAAAAGAACAATATATTGTAAGGAAATGAAATGATTATTTCTGAATTAGTGTCAATAAAGTAAAATGAAGCGAATTCACTTTTCAACCAATCAAAAAATAACTGATATAATTAGTTTATTAATTATTAAATAGTTATGTATTTAAATAAAATTTTAGACCCTAAAATAAAAACTTTAGAAGGTATTTTATAAGCCCTAAACCCTATAATATATTATGTAGCATGATTTTATTAGTTTGATACATAAATTACTTGATGTGATAGACATAAAATAATTTTTCTCATGGTAAGGACATCAAAATCACTAGAGACCCCATGGTTTAAATATCAATTACTGAAAGAGAAAAAAAATATACATATTAAAGAGGAAAAGGACATAGCGGCTTCCTCTCTTCCCTCTCTGCTTCTCATTTTCAGGTTTTCACTTCATCTTTTTCAATTTCATCTTTCTTAAACCTGAAATTCATTTCTTAGTGAAAAAGGGAATATATATATATATAATTAAATTGTTAGAAAATAATCTATGGCAAATACCAAGTATTTGATTGATCATAGTTTTAGTTTCTGGTTCATAATTGCCATGTCTGTCAAATTTAAATAAAGGGAAGAAATTGGTTAAATTTTAGAAATGGAAATAGTAAAGGGAATGATGACGCTGGTAATGTGCGCATTAATTGGCATGAAAATTCAGGCCAAAATAGTAGAATTCGACGAGTACTGGCAGAAATGAGCCGAAGAGTCAAAGGGAGCTGCCGAAAATGCCTATGAACCTAATCCTGAGGCACTCACCAACAATTTCAACTGCCAAGTTCAGCTGTAAGTCTAATTAACGTCTCACCCTATCTAAATTTCTTAATTATTCTTTTAAGGTCACCTACACTTGCCTTGTCAAAATGATGAATCTAATTTGCCCTCAATAATCTATTATCAAATAATTTGGAAAAAGTAATACATGCTAATATAATTTCACTTGTCAAGGACTCATTTAATCAAAATTTTATCAAATTAAAGAGTAGAATTAACATCTAATATTTTAGAAAGAATTCACCTTGGAACAAGTTGATCTTACAAACAAAATTAGAAAAAACTGAATTGACCCTCTATTAGTTATTGTTTTTTTGGAAAAATTAACCAAACGAAAAAACATTCTGGTTTTACGCGTACACAAATCGAGAATTGTAATTTGTTTCGTTGCAAATTAGAGCATGTATTTTATACTATTATTAAAATAAAATATTCAACCAACATTCTTAGGGTTTTTCTTTTATTATTTTCTTAACGTGACTTGTTAAGATATTTATCTTGTTGCGAAATTATGTTAGTATTGTTAGGTTTTGTTAATATGGTAGCAGATTTAATGATATGTCAATCAAAGTAAAATGATGTCATTTTTGTGATTTTTGAACAGTGTTAATTAATTAATTAAGCAGATAGACTCTTTTGTATTATATCATATTTTTTTCTTTATAACCTGATGGATTCATCATAAGCAAAAATTGTTAGTTGAAGTGATAAGAAACTCTTCCTTATTAAGAAAGGTTTCATGTTCGAACATTGTGAATACAAAAATTAGTTGCTTGGATAACTTCACCCCTTTAAAGAGCCTATCTCAGCTGGAATTCATATTCAATTAGATAGTTATGGTTCAAAGCAAAAATATTTTTATTTATAAATGGGCAAAATCATTTTCAACTTTTCTCCATGTATTACACAACATATTAAGAAATTTCAACTAGTCAAAATTAATAGTAAATAGAGTTTTGAGTTTAATAGTAATTTAGGTACTTAAATGGTACCAATAGCACAAGAAGGGAGCTACGGAGACATAAAGGGCCGTGCAAAGCCACAAACCCAATAGACCGATGTTGGCGATGTAAATTTGGAATGCCCTAATAACATTTTCTACCAACGCTGATATGATGCCGACAGCAAATTCACTCTCTCCTCCTCCAAACCAACCAACAGGTCCAACATACATACCTCTATCAAATACTTCTAAAAAATATAGAGAAGTCACATGAGAACCCATTAAGCCATAACTATTGAGAATTACATTAGATGCTCTATTTGCACAAGTTAGTCAAAGTTGCCTAGACAACAAACAGCTAAAGACATTTTTACATGCTTATAAAAATTATACATTTTCATTATTAAAAGAATGGTCATGTAATGATCTGTAATTGTTATGTAGGTTCAAGATACTCATAAGACAATTCTACTGAAATGTAACAAACAATAAGCATAAATATAAATACCAGTTTCTGCAATTAAAAGTTGTGCCTCTTCTGTTGAGAATCCACAAACTGCTGGAGTTAGGTGTCAAGAAGATAGGATATCAAACTGGAAAAGAAATTCAAGCATGGTCAGAAATTGTTAAAGAAATAAAACAACACATAAAACATATAAATGGAATTAAACCACAAATCCTTAAAAATTTATGTTCAGGGCCCTTAAAAGCAACCTCACATCATACAACTGCAACATAGAAAAAATTTTCGTTGTCCTTGTGCTAGAAGGGAATTTCTTTGAAGGAGAGATGTATCTATTATTTTACCTCATCGTCTCCGCTTCTTAGTTTCCTTGCCAATTGGGCATACAAATGTTGAACTCTTGGGAATTTTCATATTGCTTTGTTTGGTTCAGTCACTATTATGTCACACACTACCTGCAAAGTAAGGTAAAATATAGTTGTCCTATTCATTTCTTTTTCCTTTCGCAATGGAAAATAGTTATTCTAAAGTTTTGCCAGCAAGAAACCTCATTTAATTTGGTCAAAAGTAGATTCATTGATAAGCTTTATCAAACAGAATTAACTCATCATGATTGACTAAAAGATCTGAGATAGATTAATTATAGTTTATGTTAAGGGTCTAAGAAATTTGAACTTGCCTCTAATTTTCTTTTTATGTTGTCTCGTACAATTGTGAACTCGAGATGGTCCTTTGGACTACATATGACAAGGCACAATGATATGTAAATTAGCTATTAGTACGCCTCAGAAGCATTTGAAATCACTTATAGTAAAATAAAACTTTTAAGTGCAATCATTTGAAGTAAAATAAATTGATCTTTAGTTAAGTGCAAAGTACTAAAATAAACCTAGAAAAGTAAATCAAGTTCCATTTGAAAATCTAGAACCTTTGATCTACCTCTAGCATGGGTTCCCGCTAATGACTCACTGTTGAATCCTAGGCATTTTTTGTGATATAGTTGCTCTAGCTATTCATATAGTTCGTACAAGTCAAAACTAGCACAAGCCCAACTGATCTCCATTGATCATGAAAATTCATATCCCAAAAATGATTAAACATATTAATTTTGTCAAAAAATTTGGGAAGACAAAAAAGGGAAAGGTTTTAAATTGTTAACCTAGTTTACAGTGACAGTAATTTGCTGTCTAGACATTAAAACATGTTCCCAATAGATGTTGGAGCATTAGGAGGCTGAAGAAAAAATTGATAAGCATTTTCTCCTCCAATCTACAAGGAGAACTTCTATTTATCAAATATGATTCATGCATCAGGCGTTTAAAATGGAATTCAGTGAAATATTATAAAGAAAAAAAAAAGACCTGTAGACAAGCCAATCATGCTATAGGATCAATGTCAATAGCAGTCACAACTTTGCTGCTGCATGCAAGTACAACCTAATAAAATTGATAACATATATGATCATCAATTGGCCAATTGTGACTTATATAAATACATCTGTAAATCAAACTGAAGTCAGTGCAACACCTTAATGAGAGGTGAGCTACTTCCGTTGATTACCTGCAAAGCTCTCTTCACAGCAAGATCCCAGTAACCCTTGTTGGGAATGGGATCATTGCTTAAAATGAATGTTTTAGTGACTTCTCGACATAATTTGACAATAGACGAAGAAATCTGTATAGTTTATAAGATATGATTTTAAAAAGATAAAAAAAGTTCCCTATATTTAAGAGGCACAAAAAGAGCAAATCAGTAACGCTATGATTGTAAACAAACCTAACTCATGGTAAGCAGAAGTGAATCAATGGCCTGTTCCCAAGTCCATGAGAAGGCATTGTGCCATGAAATAGTTGTAGCAAGCATTGAACTTCCTTCAAACTATCAAACTCAACCTGTCATTGATAGCATCTAGCACCAGATCTTAAAACTAGCAATAGGAAAGAAATTTTATTTTTTCTATAAAATTACTACATATTTAAGAAGGAAGAAAGTCCATTGTCGAACCTGGGGAACAAAGAAGTGAAATGAACCAAACGATTCCCATTCAGATGATACATTAGCTCTTGCATCAAATTGAATTGCACCATAAGCATGAATCAGAGGACATTTAACGGAAAGGAACCTTCATAATTGCACACACAGGATTATCTCACGCAAATCATAAATTCACCTAGAGATTAGGAAAATCAATCGATGTTTTTGTACCTCTTGATAGATTTCCAGTCATTGTAGGAGAAGGGACGAAGATGGGTAAAGAGGATTGCAGAGCTTACACAGGCCACACTAACCAAATTATAGCAATTTCCATCGGTGAAATCTGAGAAAAGATCATTTCCACCCTTTCTAGGGGTTCTACCAGAGAAGAAACAGCATGGAAGAAGCTGGTGCTGAGCATGAAGCCAATAAATAGCTTAAATTTGTCGTTGGATTGGCACCTTTCAATCAAAATTCATGAAACCATTATGATCGAATGGGGAGTGATCTATTTGCGAATAAGTTTGACCCAAATATAAAATATACTACTAAATCATCAAAAAATGCTAGCATATGAACATGCTCGCATATGAACACGCTCCCATTGGGCGGAAGTAATACTTCAATGCTATTACTCACTAACTAACAGGGTGAAATTTGGTGTAGGATCGTTATCCATTGGTGAGTATAAGAGTCATGGTTTCAATTCTCATAACTTAGAAAAAAAATCTCGTGTCTTACAATGTGTTGAATCGAGTTTTGATGATAACAACTAAAAGTTGACATAAAAGAGAAAAAGGAAAAACACAATTACTTTAATATTATTACAATTATTTTGTAATAAATTATCAAGTAAACAAATGTTCATGAAGAATGATGAAGTACAAAAAGGGGAGATCTCAAGTCTTAATAGGACTACAAGAGATTAAAAGCTAAGTTCTGTAATCAAGATCATTGTTGATTAAAGTGTAATCATTGGCTTATAAGCTAAGAAAGCTTGAGTTATAACCTTCAAAAGCTTGCAACGGCCATATTATGTTTTAGAAGGAGAACTTTGATTCAAGAAGCTACAAGTCACATTGTTCATAAAGTAAAAGAAAAAGAGCTTTAAGAGGTAAAGCCCTTCTAAGGAGTATGCAATGGCTATATCAAGATTACAAAATAGAAACAATCTCCATAATCTGCTTCAAGAGCTTCAACGGCTATAATATATTGGGATTCGTCATCGGAAAAATAATGTGGTGCAACGGAATTACAATGTTTAAAATTTTCCTAAAATCCACCTATTGTGTCCAATAACCATTAATTGAAATAAAACCTATTTGAACCAAGAGAGATTAAACTCACTAGTTCTGTCTCTTCTAGAGACTGCTGCAGAATCATTCCTTGAAATTATGATCTCCAACATCCCGTGCACGACCAACTATCGAGTGGGAACCGGTACTAACCGAAGAGCAAAGGAATGGAAGAATAATTGCTGGAATTTTTCTAGGGTTAAGGCTCACTTTTTCCTACTTAAGTGTGCTCTTATATAGACTCCTTGTCTAATTGGGTTTTAATTAGGTTAATTAAACTCAAAACCACTAGAATTATAATTACATAAATAAACTATAATTTAAAATTTTATACTATGTAATTTAATTCCATTTGGCTAAATTTAATTACCCCTAAATAAAATTAAATCATACTTAAGTAAATACATTACATGTATTTAATTTTCCTACTTAGGAAAATAATTTAATTAATTATTTACTTTATGTATTAATTGATAAATTAATTAATTACATTATGTAAAATTATTAATTAAGTAAAATCAATCCAATATTAATTAATTATTTTGACACCAAATGTCAACTAATTAATTAACGCATTCCTTCCAATGTACATTACATGTATAATTTCTATAAGTTCCGACTCAGTTAATCTATGTGTACGATCCTATGAGTCTGTCTTTATGTTCGCAGTAGGCCCAAGACCCACAGACTGTAAGTGGGTTCTAGCAAACTATTACAGCCCCCAATTAAGACAGAGATACAACAGCCTTTAGAAGACACTCAATCGGTAATAATCTCATAGTATCCTTTGCGAAATGACATCGATATGAATAAACAAGAGGTAGGGTGTCCGTCATTCTCTTCTGCTGTTTATTATATTTCTTGATCTTGAGTTGACTGATTAATCAAATAAGCAACCGACTTATTTGGATATGGCTATACACTTATCAGTCTCACTCATCAAGTGGCAAGTGATATCATCTCGGTGTTACCCGAGTGGCAATTCCATCACTTCATCATTAATATTAATATGTTCACCCGTCCACCCAATCATACCCGTATTTAGCATCTTTTTACAGATAGGCATATGTCAAAGTGAACTGGATTCCATATTGATACTATAATGAAATCTGGTCTGAGGACAAAAGAGATATACTCGAGAAAGAACTATGACACGATAATAATGTATCTTTCTTGTGTGGATCGATCTAGTCTCATGTCAACATCATGTACTTATATTCATGATTGACTATACAAGTACTATAGCTAGTTAAGAACTACCATACAGTCATCAAATATACAAGTCTGTGATTCTATTCGTTCCCACAATTAGAATAGACTTGGAATATGTTTTATGATTATCAATCAATGGATACTCTATTCATGTTATAGCATAAGATATTGATGAAATAGATTATTTCTTTTATTAATGTGACACAATGATATATACATACATAGAGTATTAATCTACAATACAAAATACAAGAATACAATGCCCTAGAAACTAGGGCACACCAACATAATATACTTATGAAGTGATTCCAATAGCTATATTTTTCTTATGACCTCAATGCAACGGCCATAATCTCTTTAGAAGCTATGTCAAACGACTACTTCACCTTCTAATGAGCTTCTCTAAGTCCTATATAAGCAAGAAGGATTGAAATTATCAAAGTGGGAGACTTACCAATATTCTCACATATACAAGTTACTTTTCAAGTCTTCCATAATTCTTCTAAAAACCAATCAAGAGAGAAAAATCTTCATCATTATTCATTCTTTCAAATATTTATATTCAAGGGAATTGTATTTTCACACAAGGTTATGTGAAGGGGGTATTCTTTGTTGATAGTGTGGTCAACAAAGATTGTAAAAGTTTGGTGCTTAAGTTTTGAAAAAGCATCGGGAAAAGTTTGGTATTTGAGCTTGTAAAAATACCAGATAAGTTTGGTGCTTGAGCTTTGAAAAAGTATTGGAAAAGTTTTTTTACTTAAGCGAGAAAAAAATAATGGTAGAGGTTTGATACTTAGCCTGCAAAAGTATTAAGTTTGTTACTTGAACTCATAAAAAGTAACACATGCTTATTTTCTGCCTATAAAGAAAATATTAGTGGAAATCTCAAGTGGTTGGCTGCAGTACTGAACATAGATCGGTTGAGTTAAACCAGTACAAATCTCAGTGTCTTTAATTTTCAATCCCTACACTCTTTATATTTATTGCTATTTACATTTCCGTAATTTAAATTAATAGCATTATTATTTAAAAACCTTTTTTTTATTTTAGTCAAGTAAATTATATTTACAAGTACTATTTTATCATTTCCACATTTTTGTAAAACTTGTGTTTATTTAAAGAAAATTGTTTTTCATCAAAAAAAATTTTCTAAATTATTTTACGAAAATTTTTATTTAGTATACAGTACTATTCACCCCTCGGAACCGTTACATTGTCTTAATCTTAAAAAAAATATGAGTGACACCATGGAAAATATAAAATAAAAATTTACATTTAACTTAAAAAAACAGAGCAGCAAGAATAAGGAGAGAGAGCAAAACTAAACGGCAGCCAACCACATGGCATTAACCCATATAAGAAATGGGAAAAGGATTGAGATTGGCAAATCCTAAGCAGCAGCAGTAAAGAGAATTTGAACATACCTGAAGACGTATAATACAAGAAGTGAAGAGGGGTGGATTAGCTTTCAAATTGTCAAGTGACAAATTGAGTGTTTCCATGGTTGATGCAGTGGATGGTACTGTTGGAAATGTATGAGTTTCAATTGTACCAATTGGAGTTGATGGGTTAACTTCCCACCCATTCATCTTCATTGACAATGAACACGACTGGTGTTGGAAATTTGGCATATATATTGGATTATATACTAGTGACTATTTGTCAAATTTGTGCCAAATTATATTATAGAAAGGAAGCGTATTACATCAAATTATTAGTGTCATTGTATAGTACGTAACGTGAGCTTTCCAACGGTATATAATTTACCCAAAACGGACAAGTAATGAATGATAAATTATTGCTCAAAGTTAGCCTAATGAAATGGAATATTGGAAAATTTTTTGTCCAAGTTAACTTATCCCACATGGGAAAATAACAAAGGGGAAAAGGTGTTTGTAAGGTGTTAACTTGTAAAAGCCAAAAAGCTCTCTCTTGCGGGCGCAAGGGGGGTACAAATCCTAGCCCCAAGCCTTCAAAGGCCCAATGCGCACCCGCACGACGTGGGTTTCACGAATGCTGGACCGAATTAGGCCACTACGGGCCTGCCTAATTTTTGCTCCGATCCAACTAATTTTCTCCAGAAATTTTTTGAGCCTCTTCAAATTTCTGTCAGTTTTATTTTTAAATGAAAAATAAAACTACAGAATAAATTCTCTTAATAAAAGAATTAATCCAATTAAATATCATTAATCCAATTAAATGTCATTAATCCAATTAATTCCCTTAATTAGCCTATTTCTTCTTGCTCTCCATCAGTTGCAGAGACTCTAGAATTTCGAAATTTCCTCCTCCTGCTCTGCAATTCTGATTCTTTCATAATAGGCTTCTCAATTTTGTTCTTTCCGGTGATAGTTTGTCTTGCACAGTTGAGTTCACTTTTGAGAGCTGTTGTATCCTGGGAGACAAATCGCCAACTACTGGCAGATAATTGTCTTAAGGAGACTGCGATTTCAGGCCTCGGCTCTACTGCTTATTTGGTTGTTAAGGTTGAAAAGTATTTTAGTGTTATTTCTGTTCTTAAATTTATTTCATTTCCAGTTTCTTGTAATCTGCAATTTACTTATATAAATTGTATTTGTGTTTACTATTTCTAACATTCTTAAGACAATTATACGTAGTACTTGGTTAAGTTTTGCAAGATTATCTTGACATTCTGGATATTTAATACCTTGACATTCTGGATATTTTATACCTAGACATATGGAGAAATTCTTTGGACATATTACTGGGTTCAGTTGGACTGTTCGAACATTTGTTGTTCTATATTAACAGTTCTTATTTTGTGATTTATTTTCTGTATTTGATTTGTTGATTCCGGAATTTCACTAACTTTGTTTGAAATTTTAGATTGAAAAATGGCTGATATTGTCCCACCTATTGGAGGCAATGGTTCTGAAACTGGCCAAGGCTAGAATAACCAACATGGACAAAATGGTCAGAGTGGTTCTGGGCTTGTTATGCCTAACGGTCCTATAGCTAGTTCGGGTTCATACACAGTAACAATACCTGAAAGATCGGAAAAATTCAACGGAATGAATTTTAAGATGTGGTAGCAGAAAATGCTTTTCTACTTGACTAGTATGCAATATCATAGGTTACTGAAAGAAGATCCTCCTATTGTACCCGAGGGTGTGATGGATGCTTCTATTCAGTTAGCTGTTGATGGTTGGAATCATTTGGATTTCCTTTACAGAAACCACATTCTAAATGGATTGGCTCCTGATTTGTATGAGGTTTACACTGTTAAACGAACTGCAAAGGAATTGTGGGACTCCTTGGATAGGAAGTATAGAATTGAGGATGCTGGTGCTAAGAAATACTTAGTAGGCTAATTCCTTAATTACAAAACGATTGATTCCAAATCTATTGTGATTCAAGTGCAAGAAATCCAGCTTTTCATCCATGGAATGCAAGCTGAAAGGATGGAGACTAGTGAAACCTTCCAAGTGGCTGCAATCATTGAGAAATTGCCACCTAGTTGGAGTGATTTCAAAAACTATCTCAAGCATAAATGGAAAGAGATGTCTGTTAAGGATCTTTTTGTTCGACTTTGTATTAAGGAAGACAATAGAAGATCAGAGAGGAAATCTTTTGTTGCTGCTAATCAAGTTGTGGCTAGAGCCAATGTTGTGGAGGTCAAGAAAGACCTCAAGAAGGGCAAACAGCCTACTGGATCTAAGTTCAAATTGGGACCTAAAGGGAGCATTTCCAAGAAACCAAAGTTTAATGGGAAATGCTTGAATTGCAATAAAATGGAACACAAGTCCTCTAATTGTAGGCTGCTAAAAAGGGTCAACAAAAATAAGGCAAATGCTGTGGAAGAAATAGCTAAAGATGTGTCTGACATCGATCTATGTGCAGTGATTTCTGAAGTCAACCTGGTTGACTCAAACCCACGAGAATGGTGGCTTGATACTGGTGCTACACGCCATATTTACTGTGAAAAAGGGTCTTTTGCTAGATTGACTCTTACAAAGAAAGGAGAGAATCTCTACATGGGCAATTCTGCTACTTGAAAGTGTGGGGGTGTCTTGCAAAGGTAATGGCTCAATTACCTAAGAGAATGAAAATAGTCCCAAAAATAGTGGATTGTATTTTCATTGGATATGTGAAACACAGTAACGCGTATCGGTTTCTTGTGCATGAATCTAAAAACCCAGAAATACACAATAATACATTAATGGAGTCAAAAGACTCCTCGTTCTTTGAAAACATGTTTCCATGTAAACAAAATGATGTGGGGTCGGGATCGAAACGGTCTCGTGAGACTGTTGAAGTCGACAGTCAAGATGGTCAACATGACGAAGTCGAGAATGGTAAAGAACTTCAACAAGAGGTTGAAGAGAATGTTCAAGATCTTCAAGAAGAGGATGAGATGGACATAGAGGTTGAACCTCGAAGAAGTAAAAGGGCAATGGTGGAAAAATCTTTTGGTCCAGATTTTCTAACCTACATGTTAGAGGCTGAACCACAAACTTACAAAGAAGCTGTAAGTTCAACGGAAATTCCTTTTTGGAAAGAAGCCATAAGGAGTGAGATTGATTCTATTCTACAAAATCATACTTGGGAATTAGTGGATCTTCCTCCCAGAACTAAACCACTAAGCTCTAAATGGATTTTCAAACGGAAATTGAAAGCAGATGGAACAATTGATAAGTACAAGGCCTATTTGGTTATAAAAGGTTATAGAAAAAAGGAAGGCCTTGAATACTTTGATACTTATTCTCCAGTGTCGAGAATAACATCCATTAGGATGGTACTTGCTATTGCCACTCTACGGAATCTTGAGGTACATCAAATGGATGTGAAGACAGCTTTCCTAAATGGAGATCTGGAAGAAGAAATCTACATGGAACAACCTGAAGGTTATGTAGTTCCAGGTCAAGAAAGGAAAGTCAGTAAATTGGTGAAGTCTTTATACGGTTTAAAGCAAGCACCAAAACAATGGCACAAAAAGTTTGATGATGCCATGATGGCTAGTGGCTATCATATCAATGAGTGTGACAATTGTATTTGTGTCAAAACTACAACTGAAGGATATGTTATCCTATGCTTGTATGTTGATGACATACTCATTGTGGGAAGCAATGAGAAGATGGTATAGAGTACCAAGAACATGTTAAATTCGACATTTGACATGAAAGATATGGGACTGGCGGATGTGATTTTAGGCATCCAAGTTAAACGCTCACCTAACGGTCTCATTTTAACTCAATCACACTATGTGGACAAGATACTTGATAAGTTTAACAAGGATGATTCTGGTATAGCCAAAACTCCGTTAGACGTTAGTCAACATTTGTCCAAAAACAAAGGTGAAGGCATAGACCAAGTGGAATATGCTAGGGTTATAGGTAGTCTGAAGTATCTTTTGAGTTGTACAAGACCTGATATTGCTTACACTGTAAGTAGTTTAAGTAGGTATATGAGTAATCCAGGAAAGATTTATTGGGTAGCTATCGTGAGAATACTAAGGTAATTGCGATATACTCGTAATTATGGTTTACACTATACGAGAGAACCTGTGGTACTAGAAACGTATTCTGTTGCCAGTTGGATAGCTAACATCAAGAATTCTAAAGGTACAAGTGGATACATGTTCACTCTAGGAGGAGGAGCAGTGTCTTGGAAATCCTCAAGGCAAACGATTATAACTAGATCCACTATGGAAGCTGAGTTTGTAGCCTTGGATAAAAGTGGAGAGGAAGTTGAATGGTTACAGAATTTCTTAAAAGATATTCCAGAATGGCCAAAGCCTGTGCCTACAATTTGTATACATTGCAATAATCAAGCAGCGATTAAAAGAGCACAGAACGTTATGTACAATGGTAAGTTGAGACACATGCATCATCATCATAATACCGTTAGACAACTGATCTCAACGGGAGTTATCTCTATTGACTTTATAGGGTCAAAGGATAACACTGCGGATCCGCTAACCAAAGGGTTAAATCCAGATCAAATTGAAAAGACATCAAGGGGAATGGGATAAAGCCCATGAATATTTAAGGCGTTATGTGAAGGAAAACCCAACCTTGTTGACTGGAGATCCCAAGATCTAGGTTCAATAGGACAACCTAATTGCATAAACCTTGTGAGGTCACTGTGGGGGTCAACCCCTTGTCCATTCCTATGATGTAAACAGTGATAAAACGTGGAAAGGTTAAGCTATGCTTTTAATGATTCTTTGTGCTTCAAAGGTTGGAGCAAAAGAGATCACCTATGTGAGAGTGAAGTGGGATCGCTTCAAAAGAGACTAATGGGGCTTAGTTATCTGAAACTCTTACAGAACCAGGAGATGTCCATGACCATAATGGACATAACCATGAGAACCAAAAACTGTGTTATGTTGGTATTTGTGTGAGGTATATCTTTGTTTACGTAAAAGGCAGAATAGCTCAAAGACATCATGTCTACTAGTCAGCCAGTAAAGTAAATATACTAGCACAATGGAAGGTTCAAGGGTTGATGCCTACCTATCCTATGCAAATATCGACTGTAGTTTACTATCACCACTTCGATTTTGATCTTTCTTTTCGTCAATCAATTTCATTCATGTGGGGGATTGTTGAAAATTTGACGTATACATTGGATTATATACTAGTGACTATTTGTCAACTTTGGGCCAAATTATATAATGGAAAGGAAGCGTATTACATCAAATGATTAGTGTCATTGTATAGTACGTAATGTGAGCTTTCCAACGGTATATAATTTACCCAAAATGAATAAGTAGTGAATTCTAAATTGTTGCTTAAAATTAGCCTAATGAAATGGAATATTTAGATAATTTTTGATCCAAGTTAACTTATCCCACATGGAAAAATAACAAAAGGGAAAAGGTGTTTATATTGAAACACATTTTTGTACGGTGTTAACTTGTATAAGCCAAAAGGCTCTCTCTTGCGCGCGCAGGGGGGTACAAATCCTAACCCCAAGCCTTCAAAGGCCCAATGCGCACCCTCACGACGTGAGTATCGTGAATGCCCGACCGAATTGGACCACTACGGGTGTAAGCGTTGGAATTTTACTTCAAAAAAAAGGGAGAAAAGAAAAGTCGTACGGCATTGGCTACAGTCGTACGACTGTAGTCAAACTACAGTCGTACGACTGTAGATCATTACCTATAAAAGCAGAAAAAGGAGCACGAAAAAAGGGGAAGGATGGAAAAAAAAGAGAAAAACAAAACAGAGGGACCAGACAGACAGAGAGGAAGAGAAAAAAGAGAAGAGAAGAGAAAATCAAAAAGAAAAGGAGGAACTCCTCATCAGAATCCATCAGCATTTGAAATCTTTGGACCCAAAACTCTCAAACACTAACTCAAGGAGAAAAGTCCAGATTTTAGTGGATTGGAGCAACGCCAGGGGTCAATCCTACGGTGGACGCACGCCAAAAAGGTAAACACTCCTTTTCCCCTCTCTTTTACAAGCTTTCTGGGTGATTGGTGTGCTTTTTCTGCATTTCTATCCTTTTTTCTGCGTTCCTGTTCTAGAAATCAAGAACAGTCGTGCGACTGTTCTTGAGTTCGATGAACAGTCGTACGACTGTAGTTACAGTCGTACGAGTATTCTTGATTTCCAGGTGATTTTCTTTCCAGCTTGTTTTAAATAAGATTTTGGCGAAATCCTGAGTCTGGAGTGTTTACAGTCGCACGACTATAATTACAGTCATACGACTGTGTTGTATTCGTACGACTATAATTTACAGTCGTACGACTTTTGTTTCCAGAACCAGAATTTCACCTTTAAGTCCCAAAAATTTCCAAAAATCCATAAAAATCCCCAAAAATTCCCAAAAATCATAAAAAAATTAGAAAATCCCAAAAATGATTTTTGTTGTGTGCATTCACGACCATAGATTCAATTTTCAGTAAAATTGCATTTAGAATAATTCAACGACGGAGACCCAGTTCTCCCGAAAACCGACCCACTTAATATATAAAAATGCATGTAAACCGGAAAAATTATTTTCAAAATGATTTTCCCATAAAAACCAAAAATACAGAGATGTTTCAAAACGTTTTCCAGGTCTAACCGTGCCGCTAGCCGAGGCAACCCGGTTATCCCCTAAATGCATGCTCCCAATTCTTGATTCCCCAATTCTGTCTATTTGAGTCCTAGTTGTGGCGTGCCGTATAAATTGTGCTAACCTTTGTTTTGCAGCTTTTATTTATATTTATTTTTGATTTTATTTGTATTTTAATAGAATTAATCGTGTATCTAGGCGATTGTAAATACTTTTTAGATTCTCGTGTATCCTAGGCGCTTGTAAGGTGAGGCGAGAGTTTTTTTTTTCACTCGATTTGGTTGTAAGCCAATTAATATTTATTTCTTCTCCTTATTTTTGTATTATATATTTGTATGCACGCTGTATGCCTTTTATATTCAATAAAATTGACTTTAGATTTTGAAATACCATTCGAGAACATTGGCAATATTTATTTTAATTAGACACGAAATGAGGGACTTGTCCGGACCCGAATCTCTGGATAGTGTAGCGACCGTTCGTCCGGTTCAGCTGTATTATAAATTTCCCGGTTGAGCTGAGCCGGGTGGCGAATCTACAATATTCATCGAGACTTAGGTCTCGGTTCTTTTATGCATTAATTCTATTCATTTTTCAAAACCGGATCTCCCATTATAAAAACCCCACGCGAGGGAGGGACCCTCTCGAGATCGTGGCGCCCCATTCTGAAAGGGAGTCTCGCGTCCCACTGAAAAAGCGTCGTTCGCTCACAGTGGCAACTCCGCTGGGGATTTCTTAAAAACTTAAAAGAATTTGACAAGCCCTGAAAAGTGTCTAATTAAAATAATGTGGATGATTCTCGATTGGTATTTCATTTTACATCTTTAGCTAGACATGCTTGCATTAGATTTAGTATCCATTTATAGTCCGGTGGATTGTTGAAGTGTCACCTTTGTTCCTCATGGTCTTAGGGGCACGGATACGAAACACCACTCATAGCCTCGTACGAACCCCTTCGTTCGGACCCTTGAGTGGGGAGAAGTGAGGAGTATATTTTGCTATGGGAACCTTAATTTTTAACCCGACTTGGACCGAACTCATATAGGCAGCCCTAGTTGGATTCCCTTAGGATGCCAAAATAATTGTGTGCATAATAATAATAAAATCGCGCCTTCATCACCCCCTGTTGGTGATCGAAGTGAACCCCGCCTAGGACTCGGTTAGAATTTTTTTGAGACCAACCACGCTTGGAGAAATAAGGTTGGAAGAATTCGCTTCGTGTGCTATGTGTTTCTCACCATCCTGTGACACATCGCCATTGCTACCTACCCGTGCATAACATAGCCTAATCACCATTTTCCATACACATGACATACCATACACAATTAACATTTTCCATTCATAAAACATTATGTGTGATACTAACCCACATTTTTATGCAGCCATGTGCATTTTATTTTCATGTGAAATCATTAAATCATCTGTTTGCCATTCATACTAACTATTTCTTTTTCAGCCATGACATTAAATTTGTGTGTTTAGCATTTTTTCACATAGCATACACAACATCAATATGTGTGTCATGCATCCTAACCACGTTTTATGCAGCCGTTTGCATTTTGTGTATCATAAGCATTCTCCAAGGACGCCCACCACGATCATATCATTCCATCATATATCGGGTACCCCAAAATACCCTTGTTTTGCCTATGCACCGAGTTGCATTCGGCCATTCCACCAAATCATTTCATTCCATAGAGACCACAATGGTCCTAGGTATATTTCCGTGTGACAATCCACACGTTGCATTTCATGACATCATATCTATTCATCACAAACATCATACAACACTGTGACCCACATCGGGTTACTTCATGACATTACTATATCATTCAAGGCACTCCCCGAGTGCCGGATTAGTACGTATGTAGGGGCATATCATAATATCCCAAATCATGAAAGGTGTTCCCCGAACGCCGAATCTCTGTCCGTGTCCCCAGTACACGTGACTCGCTTACAACATCATTTCATTTCATACGCTCAAAAGCATCAGAACTCAGTCCATGGGCCGGCCCCATGTGACCATTTCATATCATCTCATAGACCTACAAAGCGTCGAACTCCATCCGTGTGTCAGTACTCACGCGACCATTTCACGAAATTCATTGGGTGCCCCAAAAGCATCGAACTCTAATCCGTGTGGCGGTCCACACGTGACATTTTGTATAGCATTGGGTGTTCTTGGGATGTCTAAAAATAAATAATAAAAAGAAGAATAAAAACAAGGGATCATCCTCATTATCTCACGTCGTACATCTCATCCGTCCATCAAACATTCAAGCACTCCATAACGTTCGAGCACTCCACGAGCACCGAGTACTTTACAGCATGCACTGAGTCATTGAAGTATTCCAAAAATGCTAGAAGCTCCATCAAGCCCCTTAGGTCTTCCATAATCCTTAGAAACCCTATCCTTGTGTCCCGCACACCCAAATACCAAACATCCTTCCCGTGTAAGACTAAGCTCTACACGTATCGTTCCAAAATATCTTTATGTGCAAGACAAGCTCTGCACACTTCCTCCCCGTGCAAGACCAGCTCTGCATGTACTGCTTTAACCCTATCCTTCCTCCCCGTGTAAGACAAGCTCTACACGTATCGCTCCAAATCTTCCTGTGCAAGACCAGCTCTGCACGTACTGTATCAAACTCTACATTTCCTCCCCATGTAAGACTAAGCTCTACACGTATCGTTCCATATATCTTTCTGTGCAAGACAAGCTCTGAACATTTCCTCTCCGTGTAAGACTAAGTTCTACATGTGTCATACCAAATTCCACCGTGCAAGACCAGCTCTGCACGTACCGCATCAAACTCTACACATCCTCCCCGTGTAAGACTAAGTTCTACACGTATCATTCCAAATCTTTCTGTGCAAGACAAGCTCTGCACACTTCCTCCCCGTGCAAGACCAGCTCTGCACATACCGCTTTAACCCTATCCTTCTTCCTCGTGTAAGACTAAGTTCTACACGTACCGTTCCAAATCTCCCTGTGCAAGACCAGCTCTGCACGTACCGCATCAAATTCTACCCTTCCTCCCCATGTAAGACTAAGTTCTACACGTATCGTTCCAAATATCTTTCTGTGCAAGACAAGCTCTGCACATTTCCTCTCCGTGTAAGACTAAGTTCTACACGTGTCATTCCAAATCTCCCCATGCAAGACCAGCTCTGCACGTACCGTATCAAATTCTACCCTTCCTCCCCATGTAAGACTAAGCTCTACACGTATCGTTCCCTATATCTTTTTATGCAAGACAAGCTCTGCACATTTCCTCTCCGTGTAAGACTAAGTTCTACGCATGTCGTTCCAAATTCCCCGTGCAAGACCAGCTCTGCACGTACCGCATCAAACTCTACCCTTCCTTCCCGTGTAAGACACGCTCTACACGTATCGCTCTAAACATTAAACCTCTTCCCGTGTAAGACACGCTCTACACGTACCGCTTTAAACACTACATCTCTTCCCCGTGTAAGATCAGCTCTACACATACCGTTTCAAATGTCAAATCTCCTCCCGTGTAAGATACGCTCTACACGTAAACCATTCGCAAGTATCACCTTGCTTCGATCCGTGGACACCCTGTGTGTCATTTTATCCATGTGGTGTATATTTATATGCCACACTCTGCTTCAACGCATATAGCTTCGTCAACAACATTCATTGCATTTTGCATGTTCCCATTTTTGGCTTTGTGTGCATATGACTAGCTTAGGATTGCATAACATGACATGGCATCGCATTATATCATCGTTCATACATGTATGCATCGCATCTCGCATTCATACCTGTATCATCCCTTAACTTGGTATCCTCTGTGCGCATGCCCCAGTCAGTGCTAACAAATGTTCTTATCAGGGGAGAAAGGGAAGGAGTCTCGAGAATGGCTGGCTCAGTGAACTTCAACACCGTAACAGATATCCTAGATGATTATGTTGCCTCATCGCAATTCCGAAAGGCGGTCAGGGAAGAGGTAGCGGCAATACTGAAGGAAATGCTAGGAGGTGATCTGGACAAGGTGGAAAAGCTGACGACAAGGTGCTCTGAATTGGAGGCACGTGTGATTGAGCTTGAGGGAGTAATAAGAGGGCTGAATGGTGAAGCAGAATCAATGGCTCCCCTCAAAGCCAACACTGACCTTGTTCCGCGACCAACCAGGAGCTCACTCCCCAAGGGTGACGGAAAGGGCATATCCCCGTGGCTTTTCTCACTGAGCCAATTATTTGCCAAATGTAGAAAAGAGGGGCTACTACAGAGCATCAAGCCGTATGTGGAGCCGGCACCAGATCAAAAGAACAACTTCTGTACCTATCATGTAGCGACGGGTCACCGAACCAATGCTTGCTATATTTTAAGGAAGGAGATCCGGAAGTTAGTTGATGAGGGAAGATTAAAGGTGCCATCCACTACTAATGAGCAACTAGGGCCTAGTAGGGAGACTGGTAAAGAAATTCCTCCAACCTCCCGGGGAGAGGAATATGATGAAAGCTCCAAAGCCTGATCTGATGAAAGTAGGGCAGTGACCGGATAAGGAATAGTCGGGCGTTGTGAGATCAATACCTTTAGAGGCTCCTTCACGCAGGGAACTCATTTTGAATGCAATGCATATTGTTATTTTTCTTACTTGTGTAGTGATTACATGTATATGGCATTAAGCGTGCATTTGATCATCTGAGACGACATGTCCATCACGCATAATATTAAGATGCATGACATCAATCTGAGTCTTACAGGGAATTTACAAGTGAGCCTGACTTCGGTTGAGCGCTTTTCTTAAAAAAAAAAAGAGAAAGAGAAGAAGTCTGCCAAGCAAATAATGAGATGGCATCATTTTTGTCGAACCAATCGAGATCAGTGATCCCTCCAAGCCACGAACCAAAAACACTGTTGGTCTTGCCCTAAAAGTTTCCACTTGAACAGCCCATGATATATCCAAATCATTCCAAACCAGGGACCATTGCCAAATTTCAGAGCCGATCCCCAAGACGAGGCTTTGAGACTAGTTCATGCTCAAAAAAGCATCCCACATCAAAAACCAAATCCATCAAAAAGCACCAAGCCCTAAAAATCCAAATGACCTTCGCCACTCACCATGCTGTAAAACTCTGAAGCAGACATTAGTTTTAGTGCATGTATAGTTTTGTTTGTGTGGCATTCATATGCATATGACATCACACATGCATTGTTCATCCAAAAAGACATATCAAACACGCATGACATACATGAATCTGAATGTAGCAGGAAAATCAATAGGTGGCTGTGGTTTGGATTTGGCTTCTTCGAAAAAAAAAAGCACCGGTGGAAGATCTCAGCTCTCTCTTACAGTCAAATTTCTGCTCCTGGCCTAAAGTTATGCTCTCTTCAATCATAGAGTCAAACTCTGTTGAGTGCTTAATGAATCTGGGGGCGGCCCACCTATTACATGAAATGCCGGGGTCAATGAGTTGAGACAATGGAGATAAGTACGTTGTTGCCTGTTCTGAAAAGTTAACTTCGTGCGGTGACAGAGAAGATCGGTGTCTTTACCCAAAGCAGTTCCCTTTTCACTTTCCTCTCTGTCTTCTCCATTTGCCTTTAACACCTTTGTCTTCCCTTTATTGTCTTTCCTTCACTTTCATCTTCTCTCTGGAACTTGAACCGATTCTGTGATTCCATATTTTCTACCTTCAATGGCTTCTAACAAGAAGTTGAACCCCAATGCTGCTTCATATCATTTTTGTTCCGCACCATCTCATCAGCGGAAGGGCATCGGAACAGGTGGTTATGGCGCCGTTTCAATCCGTCTTCATTTATCATCAACCTGTACCAAATTGGGGATACCTTTTTAATCCCATGCCATTTCTCTTCAATCTAAACTCCCAGACTAATTATTTAGTACCCTCAGATAGTGGGAAGGGATTTGATTTGATGATAGATAGAGGATTTGGATATGAATCTGCTTTAAATGAGTTCAACAATGCTAAACAAAGGGGGAAAATGAAATATATAGCTCCGAGATTCCAGAAGAAAAACAAAATAGTTTCTGTAGGTGAAAAGGAACGACAGTGGTCGCCCAAGAAATTGACTATTGAAGAGACCAAGCTGAATAAAAAAGAGATTGAAGCTAATCTTGGTGGAAAAACAAGCCTGATGATTAGAAATCTACCAAATCAGTTTCAAAGACATAATCTGCTAAAAATTCTGGGCAAGCATTGTCTGGAGGAAAACAAGAATAAGTCCAAAGGGAAGCTTGCTTATGATTTCCTCTATTTGCCTATGGATTTCAAGACTGGAGGAAAGTTTGGTTATGCATTTGTGAACTTCACCAACTGTGTTGGGGCAACTTGACTTTATAAAGCTTTTAACAATCATGAAGGGGACGACACCATCAACAGGAAAGTTTACACAGTCTGTTGTACTCATATTCAAAGGGAAAGTTGCATTTACCAACCATTTCAAGGATTCAGTCTTCGGGAACCGTGTTTGAACTGAAATCTGGGGTGAATTGGAAACATGAATACAGCATTAGACAGTAGGAGAATCCAGTGGTTAATCGAATTCATCTCAGGTTGTCTATCCACAATGGCAACTCTATCCAATGTTCGGGCTAAAAAAAAATATCTATCCAATGTGTAAAACCGAAAGGGCATATTGGTAATTTGAAGAGGCATCAATTAAAACCACAGCCATATTTTAGATTTTCCTAATGCATCCGCATTCATTATGTCATGAATGTCTTGTATTCAATTTTGGTGTTTAATATGCATTTGTCATGTCATTGCATGTCAATGTTCACTTACAGGCTACATCGCACAGCAAACCTTATCTGTAGAAGTGCTTTACTTCCCAAACACAAACCCTTAATACTCCCCGAACACAAACCTATAATATTAGGGGCAAGTAAAAAACCGAACCACTGGGCATCATCGACAGCATTATCTTCGCGAGTTGTAATGAACATATCAAGATATATCTTTCCCATCCTTAGACAAACCGTCGTGAAAGGGATCAACACAGACAAAATGCCCATCACAGAATCTTTCTCAAAAAAAAAAAGAACTTATTGACACGGAAAACCGAAAGGATGTGTCAGCAACAGGACAGGGTTGATATAGAAAGTCAGAGTCAATGTCATATCCCCTGTTATACTCATTACGGTGTCACCATTGCAATATTGTGCATGTTTAGACTTCCGAACAGATGTTCATCTTGCATGCACCATGCCATTACATATAAACATCCATCAGTAGGACACTGCATCCAAGCCCGTGATAATATCGCAGAAACTCCTGTCATGCGGTGCGGAAATGCAAAGTCTCACTCTCATCTCCTTGCTCAACCGAATGGATCATCCACTAGCACGGTCTATTATCCTGATCCACTCAGCACTGATAACACTCCAGAATATGCAGAGGGTAAAGTGGAAAGTCACTCAAGATGACCAATTCCCCTAATACCTAGATTGGCGTAATAGTTAGTCGGTCAGGAGACACGTTGGGACAATCGGGCTAGGTCACCTGGGTTACCATCTGGGCCAGTCACAAGCCGTGAGTTCCATCTCCGGGCTCACACGGATACCAAGAACAAAGCATAAGCCACATCTTGCATGCATACATACATGTAGAAACAAACATGCATCCATACATACATGCATACGTTTAAAGTAAACACGTACAATTCATATGCATATGCATCATAACCAATCCAAGTGCAGGTACCAACTGCTATCACTAGGTCTCCCCTAACCAGGATCGCTTTCAAAGCAAAGATGGCACAATGTCGGGGCAGAACAATCAAGTTTCCAACGGGCAGAGTAATCAAGCCGTATTTATCCTTGATCGAAGGAGCAAAAATTTTTGTTTCCAAAATTATCGATCAAGGGATAAATACTCATTCCCCAGCCAACACCAAAATCATCATTCCTAAAGCTATCCATCCTCATCTCATTCAAGCAAGATTTCGAACCCTTGAACTCCATTACGTTCAAGCATGGTTACAAATCCTTGAACCTCTCTCTTCATTCAAGCAAGATTTCGAACCCTTGAACTCCATTACGTTCAAGCATGGTTACAAATCCTTGAACCACTCTCTTCATTCAAGCAAGATTTCGAACCCTTGAACTCCACTGCGTTCAAGCAAGGTTACAAATCCTTGAACCACTCTCTTCATTCAAGCAAGATTTCGAACCCTTGAACTCCACTGCGTTCAAGCAAGGTTACAAATCCTTGAACCACTCTCTTCATTCAAGCAAGATTTCGAACCCTTGAACTCCATTACGTTCAAGCATGGTTACAAATCCTTGAACCACTCTCTTCATTCAAGCAAGATTTCGAACCCTTGAACTCCACTGCGTTCAAGCAAGGTTACAAATCCTTGAACCACTCTCTTCATTCAAGCAAGATTTCGAACCCTTGAACTCCAATGCGTTCAAACATGGTCACAAATCCGTATTTCATCTTCCTTTGCCTCGGGTAACATAAACCCGATATCGGCTTAACCGCAATTTCATCTCCCTTTGCCTCGGGTAACATAAACCCGATATCGGCCAATCCGTATTTCATCTTCCTTTGCCTCGGGTAACATAAACCCGATATCGGCTTAACCGTAATTTCGTATCCCTTTACCTCGGGTAACAAAAACCCGATATCAGCCAATCCGTATTTCATCTTTCTTTGTCTCGGGTAACCTAAACCTGATATCGGCTTATTTCCTCCCCAGCATCGCCTCGGGTAACCTAGACCTGATATCGGCTTATTTCAGCGGCGGGTTATTTCCTGTGTCTGCGGCGCTTTGAGTCGCGTTTCTCAAATTCACATCATCTATCCCAGACTAAGTTCGGGTGGTGAATTTGATCACGCGAGGGGCAGCTGTAAGCGCCGGAATTTTACTTCAAAAAAAAAGGGAGAAAAGAAAAGTCGTACGGCATTGGCTACAGTCGTACGACTGTAGATCATTACCCATAAAAGCAGAAAAAGGAGCACAAAAAAGGGGGAGGACGGAAAAAAAAGAGAAAAACAAAACAGAGGGACCAGATAGACAGAGAGGAAGAGAAAAAAGAGAAGAGAAGAGAAAATCAAAAAGAAAATGAGGAACTCCTCATCAGAATCCATCAGCATTTGAAATCTTTAGACCCAAAACTCTCAAACCCTAACTCAAGGAGAAAAGTCTGAATTTTAGTGGATTGGAGCGACGCCAGAGGGTCAATCCTACGGTGGACGCACGCCAAAGAGGTAAACACTCCTTTTCCCCTCTCTTTTACAAGCTTTCTGGGTGATTGGTGTGCTTTTTCTGCATTTCTATCCTTTTTTCTACATTCCTGTTCTGGAAATCAAGAACAGTCGTGCGACTGTTCTTGAGTTCGATGAACAGTCGTACGACTGTAGTTACAGTTGTACGAGTGTTCTTGATTTCCAGGTGATTTTCTTTCCAGCTTGTTTT
This sequence comes from Euphorbia tirucalli, assembly GCA_039660915.1. Taxonomy (NCBI): domain Eukaryota; kingdom Viridiplantae; phylum Streptophyta; class Magnoliopsida; order Malpighiales; family Euphorbiaceae; genus Euphorbia; species Euphorbia tirucalli. Next base: position 15,233,725 of record CM077637.1, read on the forward strand.
AAATAAGATTTTGGCGAAATCCTGAGTCTGGAGTGTTTACAGTCGCACGACTGTAGTTGTATTCGTACGACTGTAATTTACAGTCGTACGATTATCGTTTCCAGAACCAGAATTTCACCTTTAAGTCCCAAAAATTTCTAAAAATCCATAAAAATCCCCAAAAATTCCCAAAAATCATAAAAAATTAGAAAATCCCAAAAATGATTTTTGTTGTGTGCATTCATGACCATAGATTCAATTTTCAGTAAAATTGCATTTAGAACAATTCAACGATGGAGACCCAGTTCTCCCGAAAACCGACCCACTTAATATATAAAAATGCATGTAAACCGGAAAAATTATTTTCAAAATGATTTTCCCACAAAAACAAAAAATACAGGGACGTTTCAAAACGTTTTCCAGGTCTAACCGGGCCGGCTAGCCGAGCCAATCCGGTTATTCCCTAAATGCATGCCCCCAATTCTTGATTTTCCAATTCTGTCTATTTGAGTCCTAGTTGTGGCGTGCCGTATAAATCGTGTTAACCTTTGTTTTACAGCTTTTATTTATATTTATTTTTGATTTTATTTGTATTTTAATAGAATTAATTGTGTATTTAGGCGATTGTAAATACTTTTTAGATTCTCGTGTATCCTAGGCGCTTGTAAGGTGAGGCGAGAGTTTTTTTTTCATTCGATTTGGTTGTAAGCCAATTAATATTTATTTCTTCTTCTTATTTTTGTATTATATATTTGTATGCGCGCTGTATGCCTTTTATATTCAATAAAATTGACTTTAGATTTTGAAATACCATTTGAGAACATTGGCAATATTTATTTTAATTAGACACGAAATAAGGGACTTGTCCGGACCCGAATCTCTGGATAGTGTAGCGACCGTTCGTCCGGTTCAGCTGCATTATAAATTTCCCGGTTGAGCTGAGCCGGGTGGCGACTCTACAATATTCATCGAGACTTAGGTCTCGGTTCTTTTATGCATTAATTCTATTCATTTTTCAAAACCGGATTTCCCATTATAAAAACCCCAGGTGAGAGAGGGGCTCGCCCGAGATCGTGGCGCCCCATTCCGAAAGGGAGTCCCGCGTCCCACCGAAAACGCGTCGTCCGCTCACAACAGGCCTGCCTAATTTTTGCTCCGGTCCGACTAATTTTCTCCAGAAATTTTTTGAGCCTCTTCAAATTTCTGTCAGTTTTATTTTTAAATGAAAAATAAAATTGCAGAATAAATTCTCTTAATAAGAGAATTAATCCACTTAAATCATTAACTCAATTAAATGTCATTATTCCAATTAATTCCCTTAATTAGCCTATTTCTTCTTGCTCTCCATCAGTTGCAGAAACACTAGAATTTCGAAATTTCCTTCCTCCTGCTCTGCAATTCTGATTCTTTTATAATAGGCTTCTCAATTTTGTTCTTTCCGGTGATAGTTTGTCTTGCACAGTTGAGTTCGCTTTTGAAAGCTTTTGTATCATGGGAGACAAATCGCCAACTACTGGCAGATAATTATCTTAAGGAGACTGCGATTTCAGGTCTCGGCTCTACTGCTTATTTGGTTGTTAAGGTTGAAAAGTATTTTGGTATTATTTCTGTTCTTAAATTTATTTCATTTCCAGTTTCTTGTAATCTGCAATTTACTTATACAAATTGTATTTGTGTTTACTGTTTCTAACAACTGGTACCTCTGCACCTCCACCATTATTTTTTTTATATGAATTCAGTACACTGACAGTAAAAGATATAGAACAGATGTAGAATGTTTCTGTAAAGAAAAACAATGAAGAAGAAATTAAGGTAGCTCACATGCATGGTGGAGAAAGTGAAGTGAGTGCCTGTTGGAAATTGATTGGGCAGAGATTGAAGTGCATTTGGCTGGTTCTACTTCCACCAAACGTGCTAGCCAACGCTTGGCCGAACCAGCAGCTGCTGCCATGTGTGAGAACTAAATTCCCCGCACAAAAACAGAAGTAATTTCTATGTTGGCAGGCAATGATATGGTAGTGAGGTAATGGGATAATCCTAGAGGCAGACGTTTGGGCTGTTAGAGCCGCACGTGAGTGCTTTCTTTGGTTTAAAGCCTAAAACGACTTTGCCCTTCAATTAGTTACGAAACCCCAATCAAAGAAAATCTTCTATATGTTTGGCTAGTCTTTTAGATTTTTATTTTCAATTGGCAATGGCATCCTTTCTTATACAAGAATGGTTCTTCTTTGTTGGCTTACGATTCACGAATCATTTTCCTCTTTCTCCTACTAGCATGTATTTTTCTCCGTGTTAGTTTTGTACATATGTGTTTAATTAGCAATTCTCAGGTATTATATATTATATACATGTTCCTATTTATATATCATTATTTTTATAGTTGCGATATTGTATAGGCTTAAATGACATAATAATTTACTTCATATACTAATAACAAGTTTACTATAATATAATGAACTTAAAAGTGCACAAAAAAAAATAATAATAAACAAATTTAATATAAAAAATTATGTGCTTAAAAGTATGAATTACATGTAATTTACATAATCCAAACTTTTATTTTTATTGTTTAAAATTAAAAAATAATTTCAAAATACAAAGGGAATAAAATTAAGGCTTGATCTTCTTCTTTTTTTCCGAGGAGGCTTAATCAACAAGTCAAAATGCACTTTTACGTCCTTTTACATTGATTTTACTGCGCCACGTTAGATAAATAGGGCATATTAGAACAATTAAGTAAATATGAGTAGGTGCAACTAACAAACTTGATGTTAAAGGGGCAGGGTGTAACAATTGAACAACTATAGAGACGTCGAATGGGTTAGGTCTATATTTTTTAATATTATAATCTATCCAATGTAATTGTGGCTTTTTATTATTAAGTGTTGGTCAATTAAATTTTGATTTTTTAATTTATTGATATCTATAATTTTTTTATTGTATTTCAAATACTTCATCGTTTTTAATATCATAGTACATTATCTATATTTTTTTTTTTTATCAAAAACAGTGTTAAAGATGCCTAATTTAATATTAAAAAATAAAAATATGAAACTAAACTAGACACATTTTCTATTTTCTGGTTTTCTTTTTCAAAAATAGAAAAGTAGGAAAATAAACTGAAAAATAAAAATGAAAAATATTTTCTCAAACTAAACAATAACTTTTTCTTGATATTCTAGTGTTTTTTGCAATTAAAAAGCATTGATTATCTCTAAATTTGATAATTTTATTATTGCAAAAATATATAATTCATGTAAAAGATGTTGGAAAATTGGGCAAGTTATTATTTGTCAATTTTAGACTTAATTATATTATGGTTAGATTGCGGTTTGTGATAACTCATTTTTATATAGGCATTTTTAGTATTATTTTACCATATGTTTTAATTAATTTATGCATTTTTAGTATTAGTTTAGTTTTTTATTAATTAATTTTTATATTTTATTTATTTGCTCTTATTTAGTTTTATTACTTTCTTTTAGGCATTAAATAGTAGAATTTTGGCTAATTAGAAATTCTAATTGAAGAAGGATTTTTGAGATAGTTAGAGGTTGATTTAGTTTCAGAATTCTTTTATAAAGTTGTGCGTCTATCCGTCATCTTTTCAACACATAGAAGTTGAGACAAAGAAGATAACTTGGGTTTTCTGCAGCTGTTTCTGACTCCTGCGAGTCAAACTTCAAAGTTGACTTTTTTTCCTACAAATTTATGTCTTCCTATTTGCAATAGGAGACTTGGACTGAAGATATTTTAGAATTCTTGTTTAGTGGGATTTGATAATTAGGAGTTTTAAATGGGATTAATTAGAGATTCCTTTTATGTTTTAAAGTTTCTAAGTTAGTTTCTCTCCTTATTGGATTACAAGATTGTCTCTCCCATAAAAGAAGTTTTTGTTTTTAATTTTGGGGGCAAAACTTATTATTGTTTTTCTGAATTCTTGAGAGAATTTCCTGCCGTTGGGTGAAGATGACAAGGCGAAGAGACTCGACGAAGGCGTCTACACCAACTTTAGAGTTTTTCTCTCCTTCATGTTTTTATTCCTTTTTTCTTATTTTTGTGTTTTAGATACCATGTGTAGCTAAACTTTTTTTTTATCTAGGATATTGATGTAGTATAATTTTATTGGTTTATGAAATTTTGGCTTAATTTCACTTATGGTATACCAACTATCTCCCTAATCACAGTTTGGTATACCAACTACCGTTTTGCACACTGTAGTACCCCAATTTCTAGGTGACCTCCAATTGTGGTACATGTGACCTATTATTACAGGTTAAATGTACCACGTCAGCACTTTGTTAGGCTTAATTTCACTTATGGTATACCAATTATCTCCTTAATCACAGTTTGGTATACCACTTTATACATATTGTTTCATTTTATTTTTATAAAAAAAAATAACAAAAATATATAAATCAAATAAAATAAAAGAAAAAAAAATTGATTTATATATTTCTGTTATTTTAAAAAATAAAATAAAATGAAACAATACATATAAAGTGGTATACCAAACTGTAATTAGGGAGATAGTTGGTATACCATAAGTGAAATTAAGCCCAACAAAGTGCTGACGTGGCACAGTTAACTTGCAATAACAGGTCACATGTACCACAATAGGAGGTCAACTAGAAGTTGGGGTACTACATTATGTAAAACGGTAGTTGGTATACCAAACTGTGATTAGGGAGATAGTTGATATACCATGAGTGAAATTAACCCATGAAATTATTGTAGTTTTCTTACTTTATTTGTACAAATTTTATTATCTTGCTTATGCTTAATCACCAATTGCTTGAGTTTAGATTGAAATAGTATAAAGTATCGAGAGGGAATACTATTGAAATTAAAACTAAGATAATAAAATTATAAGTTTAGATTCGTACTTAGTGAGTTAACTATAGGTTATTGATCACTATTGAGAGAAAAGGTTAGTGACATATAAATTGATAATATATCTTGAGAGAGAATATTATTAACATTAAATCATTCTCCATTGCATGAGTAATTAAATTGTTTTAATATACAATAGATTAATTAAGCTAAGAGTTGTATAAAATCAATATCCTGAGTGTTTCTCTTATTGAATTTTCTCTACTTATTTTTAATTGCTTTTTTTATCTTTCAATTTAATTATTAGCTTAATATAAATCAAATCCAATTATTCATTGTTTGCTTAGTTAATAGTTTTGTGAATTAGTTGGCAATTAGTAAGCAATTTCTATGGGAACGATCTTTACTTACACTTTATTATTTGGTACGATTTTGTGCACTTGCAAATTTTCACATCAGTTTGAATAACGTGAGTTGTATCATTATATTCAACGCAACAAGATTTTTCCAACGGTGTATAATACGCCTAAAACGGATAAAGGATGAATGAAAAATTGATGCTCAAAGTGAGTATGAAAGAAAAGAATTTCTAGAGGAAAAATGGAATGAAATTCCCAAATCACACATCCCTTATTTATGGGAAAGTTGAGTGCACTTGTTTGCTCTTAATTTCAGCAGTTCTCTTTCCAGCCTATAGGAAAAGTTTTTTTTTTATTCTTTATTGAACACTTAAAAAAGAATTTACATAAGTTTTTCATCCTTTAATTCAAAATTTCATAGGCTGATAAACTAGGTTCTGGTGATTTTCTCTATGCATTGGTTGAGTTCGATTCTAACGTTGTTATATCATGGGATGCGATTGTTTTACCGAACAATATTTGCCTTGAGGAAACTTGTTTCCAGACCTCAACAGACCATTGTTGTTCATTGCATATTAGTTAAGGTTTACTTTACGTTTCTTATCTTTTTGGGCAAATTACAAAAAAAAAAAAAACCATGTGGTTTCATTTTTTTACAAATAAAGGACTGTGGTTTTTTTTGTTTAAAAAAGAGGATTGTATTTTAAAATGTTAACAAAAAAAGGATAACTAAAATTAAATCATGACATTACATAGGGTATTCTTGTTCATTTTGAACTTAAAATTTTCAAGTTGATTAATAAAAATACAATACAAATGAATGATAAATTTTGAAAATTTTTGAAAAGCGCAAATATTTTTATAAATTAAATAATGATAATAGATTTAAAAAAATCATAACAAATTGAAAAATTTTTGAAAAATATTCAAATTTTGATGCAAAATTCTTAAATAATATACATAAATTATTGGTATGTTAAATAACTAAAAATACCCTCCACTATATCATCATTTTTAACAGAAAAATGTTAGTTATCCTTGTTTTGTTAATATTTTAAAACACAATTCTCTTTTTTAAACAAAAAAAACAACAGTCCTTTATTTGCAAAAAAGTGAAACCACGGAGTTTTTTTTTTTTTTTTGGTAATTTGCCCTATCTTTTTCTTGTAATCTGTGATTTAGTTTAATAAACTATTATTCTTTATGTTTTTCTCTTGGTAATTATTTATACATACATATTGCGTGTAACAAAAGGAAGTTAAATAGATAGACATCGTTTGCAGTTTATGATGATGTTCAATTGCATTATGAATTTTTTCATTATTATTATTATTATTATTATTATTATTATTATTATTATTATTTCATTGTAGTTTTAGCTTTTTAATTTCGATATATAATTTTTGAAGATTTTGGTGAAGATGTTTATCCGTGAAGATAGGGAAAAATTTTAATTTTATTATCTAGTTTATGGACTTTCTAATTGTAAAATGAGTATTAAAAATTAGAAATTATATTAATTAAAATTGAGTAATTTTTGAAAATAACTATAATAATAATAATAATAATAATAATAATAATAATAAGCAATGTTAGCAAGAGGCAAGTGGTCATACGTAAGAATTATATATGATACACGACCGATATATCTGTACCTAACTTATAATTTATGTAAAAAAAGTTAAATCTAAATATATTTGATCTAGCTTTATCTTTTTCATTAAAAAAAAAAAACTTGATTAAAATGTTAGTCGAGTTTTATTTTTGTGAAATTAATTAAAATTTACCCCTCTTTTTAACAAATTAAAGTTTGGGCTTGGCTTGCTTTTTTTTTTTTTTTTTTTATTTTTATCAACGTTAAGTTTGGGAGTTGGAAAAGTTGCTTTTAAGTTCTAACCTTTTTTTTTTTTTCACGCTGCTATTAAAACGGTGTAGTTCAATTTCGAAACCCTAATTCTGCGTGTTTATTTTTTTTTTCCTTCCCTTCCACCTAATGTCGGCCGCCCCACCCTCTCTTTTCTTCTATTCGTTCATCGCATTGTAGATCCTTTTCAGCGACACTACGGTGATTATTTCTGTAATTTGGCGCCGTCGAAGGGAAAGGTAAACCTCATCTCCGCTGTGGAGTTTGCCTATTAGATGGTATTTATCTTGCAAATACTTGTAAAAAATTCATGTCTAGTTGAGTGGAATGTATTTAGCTCTGCTACATTCTTCTTCTTCTATTTATCTCTGTTAAAGGTCGGGTGAGTTGCTCCGAATTGTGACATTCTGTTTCAATCCTTTAGTTTTGTTTCTTTTTAGCTTATTTTTAGTGTGAAACGATGTTTGTTATTTGCTTTCTAATTTGACTGCTTTTTTTATTTTTATTATTTCCGTTTGAATTTTGAAGCACTCCGCATGAGGAGAATCTTCAAATTCGATTCTAGACGAGTGTATGGTTTGCTAATGACCTCTGCTAGTTCACTTGCGGAATTAATTGCGTGTTTTATGATATAATTGTTTGTTTCCTCCTCTACAGATTTTAGCTTCAGTTTGCTGCCTTCTTCATGTCTTTGCTTGAAGTGATCACAAAGGCTTCGGCCAATTCTGAACATCCTGTATTCCAGTCAGAATATCCTATAGTTCTAAATGCAGACGACATTTTTCGCAATCTGAAGCCAGAACTTGATTGTGCAAATCCTTCATCACTTGCAAATCCTGTGTCTGGGTGGCAAATATCAGAAACTGATGCTCAACTCATTGAATCAAGCAAAAAGTTCTATTCCAAGTTGAAAAGGAGACTCAAAGACATCAATCATTTCAATAAGGATGAATTTGTTGGAATTTTGAATCCTTTCATTGAGAAAATTGGTAAAAAAATTGGAATTTCTGTTGAGGTTGATCCCTCGGCAAATGGCTACACTCAGGTATTGATTGAGAAAATGGGGTTTTTGATGGGTCGAGACGTGGCTAGTTTAGTTTTGGAAGCCTGTGTTAGTTTAGAGATTTGGGATTTGGTGCAGACAATGATTACCAAAGGGATTCCTGATCGTTCATGTTATCCCAATTTGATCACAAGTCTTGTGGCGAAAAAGAGGTCTGATTTGCTCTGCTTGAGTACGAAACATGCTTCAGATTTGGGATTGTTAGAATTGGTTTGCATTTTGAAGTATTTTCTTTCTCCCTCAAAAGATGCATATAGCACGATGGTGAACGTGAGGAAAGAGTGGGAAAGAGAAGCATTGTTAGCTATTGAAAAGGTAAAAGACAAGAATCTTTCTGATAAGAAATCGCGCATAGCTAGAGAGGCTTCAATTCTGCTTATGCTTGCCTATGATGGGTTCTCGACATCTGAGCTCTGTTTGCATTATTTATTGGCCTCTGCTAGTGTTGATGAAGTTGTACTATCATCTTCATTTGCTAAACTGAATGGGAAAGAGATGATGGCTTTAATAAGGTACTTGGGGAAGTGGTTGAAGAAATATGAAATGTTTCCTCAGGCAGGTCCATGCCCCAAGGCTTCTTCTACCTTGGGATTGAAAGCTTGCGATTGGGTCCCAAAACTTGAAGATGTTGTTAAGTTTCTTGGTTTGGTGCTAGATGAGAACTTCTCTTCCTTGGTCTTACACCCAGAGTTTCATGAAGAGCTGAAATCAATTGAAGAATTGGTTGTTTCTCTAGTTTATGAATCCAAATTTTGTTGCTCTCTGACAACTATACTCGGGAATTTGAAAACTGAAGCCAAAGGTGATCAAAGTTAGGTGCTTTAGGCCATAGTACTTTATGGTTTCTAATTCATTGTTCATGATGCATCGGCATCGTCATGCCTAATCTATGTAATGTTAACCTGATGTTACATCCAATTTTGATTGAAGCGAGATTACTAATTATTCGTCTTCAATAATGCTTTATTCTTGTGGTTAATGTTTGCATTCATAATAGCATAATACCTATTTGGAGAAAAAGCAAGATTTGGTCCCTGTGCGTATGGCTGAACCCTTTTCTTTCTTAAAGTATGCTTTCTTTACCAAGTCTACACTTGAACATATCATGGGAGAATCAAATCCTTATGTTGTTTAATATGTAGGCTATGTGTCACGGGGCTAACCTATGGCCAAGCCATCCCGAGACCCCCACAAGCCTACGGCCAGCCAACTCGTATCAAGGGGCATTCTCCTCAATATGTATCCCTCGATTTGTACTTTGTGTATCTCATCCTATACACCGACCCTTGTGGTTTAGCCGCAGCTTGTCAAGGAGCACGCACTATAAGTCCGGATGGCTCTATAGTGTCTGTAAGGCTCTTTCCTTAACGGAGACATCAGCCTCTCTTCTCAAGGCTGAATGCCCGCCTCCTAGTTTCTCCTAGACTATGGTGGATCACTTAAGCAACCATTTCTGCTCACGGGCCCAGGAGAGGTGGAGATCTTACGCCTAAAACTAGTGAGACTAGTTTCCCCCCTTATAGTAATCCTTATAGTGCTTCCACCTCTAGAAAAAACAACCATCAATATGTCTCATTCACCACACCTTGTTGGCTACCACGCATCCTCATGCACGCTGTTGTGCCACCAAGCCTGGTTCTCATGCACGCCGCTGCATCCACCTTACACTGCTGGTTAATTTCTGTTAGCATATTAAATCATCTCGACATAATTTGGAACAATCTCCCGTAGTTTGGAATAAAATTCTTGCAACAGAAATTCGATTCTTTTTATTGTGATTCCATCAAATGCCTTTATGTTATAAAAAAAATGATTGAATTCTGTACTGAACCGCATTACTCTCTCAATGATTCCTATATATTTTACCCAGTTAAGTGCTATCAAATGAGAAAAAGTCAAGACGCCCCCGCTACAACCATACATGATCCAAACGTCACCACAACAAAATATATTCTCAAACTTTCTTGAAAATATCCTCGTCAAAATCCATCCGTTAGTGCAAAAACTCGGCCAGCCAAAGAGGGTGGCAATCTGGAAACAGCTTCTTTAATTTCCTGCATATAACACAAGGGCAATCAATGTTCTTAGAAAGAAAATAAGATAGTGCCAGGTAGCATTAATGCAACAGCGAGAATATTCACATCATCAACCACATTCTTTAACATGATTAAAGGATCAGAATCTCATCACACTTGTACGTTTAAACCTGAGGAATTTCAGAAAATCCACAGGGTGAATGACAAACCGGAAATGTGCCAACACCCCACAATAATATGATACATTTGTATGTATGCTTCCTTTGTCATTTTTCTCAAACGAAGTTTATGCTTCATATGCTAATTGCAGGATACCCAGATAGAGGTATCATCACATGTAGAAAGCAAGATTGAGAACTGTTAGAAATATACCTCTACTGTGTAACGAGCTGAAAAATGAACCAGGAGTATTGCTTTGTTGTCAAATCTGTCTGCATGACTAACTATCTGAGATATCATCCATACAGAAACAAAGAAACAGTTACAATTTTCGCATAGCATAATGCAGCGGCATGATATGAAAGATAGCATTCTTTGTGCATACCATCATATGGTTTATGTCTTTACTAAATTTACAGTGTTTTTTGGATGAAACGTGCCAGTCCAATCTAATAATTTCCCATCAAGGCCCAAGGTTCTTTACCTCGGATAGATGAGTGTGTCCATAATCTCGTGCATGCTCCACCTTTACACTATCCTCAAGAAATGTGCTCTGCATCACATTTGGACATGTGAGCTAAAAATTGAACATAATCTAATGTCTTCAATAATATTTCGACATCCCTGTTTTAAGCATTGATAACTGAAACAAGTTCTCCAATCCTTTCTAGATTGGCATTGCTTTCCACTTCCTTGGAGTGGAGCTACGGAGCCCATAAATGAACCACTTCCCTAAAGTGTTTTATTAAAAATCAAAGATTCATATCTTCACAAGCACCATCTGGAAGTATATGAGCTTTTCCAGCTTATCTATTATTTTTCTAGACCTAGCTGTTTTGATCAAAGTCGTATAGTTATTTGGCGCATAAAATCCTAAAACCATAGTTCTCATAAGCCTTAACATAGGAGTTCGAACCACTTATTTGTATTTTGTACTTCATCTTGCTGTTACAGTCTGAAAAGTCCCTTGATTTTCACATTGTTTGACAATGTTATCGGGGGCTCTAGTAGCACACAATAACCACAGATGCACATTTTTTGGTATAACCTACCAAACTAGAGACTGACCAAGCTGCTGTTCATCAATTTTAGTAGATCAATGCTACCCCACATACACCCAACAATAAGTGTTTTACATTCATCCACTCTTGATCTGCTATGATCCCTGTGCTCATAACGAAGTCAGTTTATTAGATTAGACTTGTTTGCATGTTGCATTCATGTACACACAAGGAGCAGGCCGCAAATGAAGCTAAAAATTTACAATTTTCATGGGGTTATGTTGTTGGTTTCCTGAAGTTGAGATACACCAGGCAATCATAGCTTATATATAGACACACTATAAATCTGTCCCCTCTCCCTCCCTTTCCCTTAAAAGTTTAAAAGTTAGTAAAACTGGATTGAAAATCTGTACATGGTTAGACAAGGGCAGAAATGTCAGAAGCAATCAGGCATTACAGTATATAACTATTTGCAAAAACTCAATTGAACTTTTATGTTCCCTTTGTTCACCGACAAGCTAGATAAGCGAAGGAGTACCTCCATAACAAGAATCCGGGCCCTCAAAGCATCAACATTGGTTTCATCAGTTATGAAGTCAGACATGGTATCTCCAGTAAAAGCAACTTCAGGTGTAGTTATGGTGTTAGTTATCTGTCAATAAACAAACTGAAGCTTACTAATTAGGAAGGGAACACACAAAACAACAAAAAAGAAAATGCAAGAGATACAGAATAAATATTTTCCAAGAGTGGTAAAACTTCTGATGCACAAGTATATGTACAAAATAAATGTTCACTAGAGACATTTTTTACCAATTGATTTAATGCCACTATGGCATCAATCCCCAACCCCCTCCCCCTAGGCTTAGACATCAGAAAATGTTGTGTCAGTACACAATTAAGATGTTTCATAGTAGTTGAACATCGAAATTTGCATTGCCAAAGACTAATTCCCGAGGTATTGACCAACAAAGATTAGGCAATTCACTCCTATCTTCAAAAAAATTGCAACCAGCTTTGCTATAATGAGATACTGGTGCACTCAATTGGTCTTAAAAAAAAGTTGTAAGGGAAAAGTTTAATTAGCCAAAGGAATCATGCGTATCCCAAAGAACACCATTTTGAGGTTAGACACAACACACACACACACTCGAAAAAAAAAAAGGGAGAGAGCCTACCATCATTTAGAAAGTTTAATGCTTATTGCTGTCAAGACATACCTCAACACCAGATGCCTTTAAGTTTTTAATCTCACTTGGAGGAAGGCCCAAGTACTCTTGCTTAAGTTTCTGTTTCATAGAGTAAACTATATATCCCTGCAAATCAAATAGAATGCTTTTGAATCAGATGTAAATTCAGAAGAAAATTGAACAAGACTAAAAAGGAAAATTCTTCAACCATCAGAACCTTACCTGGCTTTGTATAGAATGGTATGTCCTGAATGCTCTTACTTTTAGGTCTTTTCTCACATAAAACTCTTCTCCTGAAATGACAAGTTGATTCAAACTTGGAAGTACATAAAATACAAGCCTATAAATAGAATACAAGGTAAGGAAATGATATTACCCACATCCAGACCGATCAGATTATGGTTAAGTTCTGATCCATCTAGCTTCCTATGCACTTCAAAGAGTTCTTCGACAGTTTCTTTGATGGAAGTTGGCAAAATGATCGTCGGAGGTTTCATGCGGTATAATCCACGTGTTGCAACATACATGGCCAATCCTCCCTGGAAATTTTAGGATACACATAAAATTGATCATCTCAGTCTACGAATTCACATTCGAGGTCATCAAGAAGATAATTAAGCATAACATGTGCCTCCCTCTTCATTTTTCTTTTCACAAGGAAATGCAACCGCTTTCAACATACTTAATATACAAATATTGAATTTTTCAAATGCATTAAAGAAGTTGCAAATAAAAGTGATACAATTCTGTTCATTAGAATAAACTTGATATCCACTTTTTACAGTTTGAAAGAACTTCAGAATAAAGTCATTTGCTTTTCTATGATTAATCTTCGAAATGAGAATCCAACCAAAACATGTCATCAAAAATCCAAACTTTGAATTCTGACAAAGATTTTCAAGTAATAAATGAGATACACCACACAGAGAAATTCACATTCCTCTTAAAGCAAACGATGTAAAAGAAAAAAGACAGAAAATAGCAAACGCACAAAGAAACAGAAAACAGAGACAAAAATTATGAGGGGAAAAGAGACTTACAATGTGATCCATGTGAGCATGGGAGATGAAGAGAAAGTCCTGAGAGATAGCGCGCTGTGGACACCGGCCAATATCAAATGCCAGATTGAGAGAAGGGAAAATAATGCAAGTTTCATGGCCTCCTATGGATAATCCCTCAACTGGATACCCTTCGATTGTCAATATTTTATCCTCTTCTCTTTTGTCCCGTGCTTTTTGTTGTTTTGAATTCATTGGAATTGACAAATTTCAGGTTCCGACTGCAGTTTGCTTCAAGAATTAAAAAGAAGATGAGGAAGAGCAAAGGGAAATGGAGGATTGGCATCTACAAATAATCTGTTCCATAAGTGAAAATGTGCAAACAAACTCAAGAAACTGATACACAAATAGTAGAATAAATTCAAGAGATATATGGCACAAACATGGGATGATGAAAACCAGTATCTAATAATCCACAAGAGCGGTGAATCCGACTGCCTTCAAAAAACACCATAAACCAAAAATTGAAGGGGGAAAGAAAGAATCAAATAAATTGAAGCGTCGAAATCAAATAAATTTATATCCATCGCTTAAAAGAAACCCGCCTAAAATCGCAAAAGAATCCAATAAAAGGGAAGTGCCAAAAATCAGATGGTAATGGAGAAGATAAAATATAATAAAAATAGTTAACGGGTAATTAACTACAACGCAACGCCAGATAATGTTGCTGCGGATGAATCTTAACGTAACGCAGGCTGAATCCAACTGCTTAGGGATTTCGGAACCTAGACCCACACGCCTCGTTGTATGCGCAATGCGAAATTCATAGTCCAGATTCATGTTCGGAATTTGGTTCCATGAAACTACTAATACTTAACAAGAATAAAAGGAGAATTAACTTTTAAACATACCAAATTGAAGAGAACCCTGGAGATCGAGCAAGGTGTAGAAGAATTTTAAGTTTGATGATACTGAGTTTGGTAATTAACTGAAAAGAGCCAGAAACCTAATATAATGCAAAGGGAACTACTGTCTTGTCAGTTATGTACTTGTACAAGATAAATCCAAGCAGTCAAAACCCCTTCTGTCCAGAACTCGGAACAAACGCGCGGGCGCGATTAGAGAGATAAACAGTAATCATAAGGAGAGGAAAGAAAAAACAAATAATAACCTGCTCAGAGAGGAAACAAACAGCAAGATGAGATTCACGAAGCAGGACAAAAGCAAAACCCAAAATGTTAGAACCCAGCAGATAAACATATTGATACGTCTTATTCGCAAAATTAATACAGATTTCAACAAAACGAAAGCGAATAGCAGATCTATAAAAGAATACCTAAACCTATAACCAAAACTAAAGAAAAAAAAATCAGTTACCTCTGAGAAGAAATCCTAACCTAGTTATAAGGTCAGATATAAACCTGCAAAGCGAAGATTTTTTTTTTTTTCCTTTTTGGGGGGGTGGGGGTGGGTGGAGAAGAAAAGAGAGAGAACACGATGAAAATCTTGAGAAGGATGAGACAGTGATGATTATATTATCTTCATCACAACGTCGCCGTTTTGGGTGCGGGCAGTGACGACTTCTTCTGAAAGGAGTTTGACGAAATCGCCCCCGACATTTGATGCCTGTGGTTGAAAATTGGAGGACATACAAATCAATACACTGTTTTCAATTGAAACTAGCTCAGAACCCGCGTGTTTTACAGTTTAATAACTATTATTTGCAAGGTAGATATATAAAAAGTTAAAATTTTTATATAATAAATTTTTTTAATATTTTTAAAAACTAAATTAATAAATCAAGCAATTATTTTTTTACAAACCACAGAATTTGATATAGAATATGATGATTAAATAACAAAAATACTTATATTATTAACTTTTTTCTGCATACTCAAATAATTTCAATACTACAATATATAATATTCCCTCCGGTTTCAAATATTAGTCACTTAAGGTTATTCATCAAAACCAATAAATTATTAATTGTGTTATTAAAATAACTAATCTACTCTTAATAATTTTGTACTAAAGCTCTACTTTCTATCTATGTTAAAATTCTCTTCCTTCTTAATTATTAAGACTTATTTGCATTAAGTATTGAACTTCTCTCATACTTTTAACGAGGGTAAATATGAGAAAATATTGCAAAAAATACATTGGTAATCTAAAATGACATATAAAAAAAACCAAAATAAAAATCATAAAATGACTAATATTTAAAAATGGAGGGAGTATTAGGGAAAATTTTTTTAGAGACTTGACCTATCCGATCTGTTCATTTGGTATTTAATATACTGATTTGAGTCATAATTGTTGTTATTGTAATAAATAGATCCTTGTGACTCTTCACTACTACTCTCTAAACCACAAATATCATTTATTTCATTGAATTCTAATGTTTCAATTACTCTAAACCCAAAATATTCTTAACCAATATAGGTTGGGTACTAGAGAAACTAAATTAATAGATTATGTGCCGAATGGGCAAATTATGGATATATATGTTGGAAAATATGACATTACAAAGCGTGGCTAATTGCCAACTTTTGGTTTAATTATTTTATGGGTAAATCTCGATTTGAATAACGTGAATTTATGTCTTCGTATTTTACTTAATGAGATCTTTTCAAAGATATACAATATGCCCAAAACTAATAAATAATGAATGAAAAATTGATGCTCAAAGTAAGTCATGTGCAAAGAATTTGTTTGAGAAAAATGGATTGAAAAATTCAATGTCTCACATAGGAAAAATATAAGGTGGCTAATAGGTTTGATTGACTAACATATTTAATAAGTGTTAACTTGTAATAGCCAAGCGGCTCTCTTTTGCGTCCATAAGGGGTGCAACTTCAACTCTGAAAACCAAATGTGTGCATTCGTACAACGTGATTGAAGCAAATGTTGCACCAAATTGGGATACAATAGGCCTCCCTCCTTTTGGTCCGACTCCTTGTATTTTCTCCTCTCCGACAGTTAGATTTTAAATCAAATTTTATTTCAATCCCTTCCTATAGCATATTTGATTTGCCTTCTACTCCATTTTTCGAATTACATGCACAGAAAAACATCGTTCTATAAATTCTCTATTCTTTTGTTCTTCATTTACAGAATTATGATGTTTCTTTCTTCTTTCGTGGTTACAATCTCAACATACAGGTATAGTTTGCTTTTGTTGCTACCATATCCTGTGAAACAATTCCTCCATGCTAGGAAAAAAATTGTATTAAGGAAACTGAACCAAGTTTAGACCTCAACATTTCTAGTTTACACTAATGTGAAAAGTATTTTGAAATCCTCCTTCTAATCATATTCAATTCGTATTCTGTAATTCAATTGTTATTTTTGTTATTTGTGTATTTTGTAATTATATCACGCCCTAAAGAGGTCTTTTTGTTAATAATATTAATATAAAATATTGGTTTTTTTTTCCATTAGCCAAAATCTAAACGAAATTAATCAATATCAATACATTTATTTGTTTTCATATGGAAATTGTATTTCTATATCAAAATCTTGATGTAATCATAATAAAAATATTTACTTTTAATTAATTTTGTTTTAATTTTTAAATAACTATATATAAAAATATATTTAATATAATAACTTAAAATTAAGAATTTTATTACTATTCTTAAATTAAAAAAAAAGTATAAAACTATATTATTATTTTTATAGAAAATGACAACCTTTTAATCTTGTGTATTTTTTGTTATTATTCATATTGAAAAAGAATAAGAAAAATACAATACAAAATTTATAAATATATTAAATATTTGTAAAGATAAATAACAGTGACACATATAAATATTCATTCATAATTATACTATATTTATTTTTATCTGTCTTATACATGTTACTTAGTATTGAGGTAATTAAATTTATATATATATATATATATATATATAATTATTAAAAAATAATTCAAAATATTTTTTTTTACTGAATTCAATTAAAATGTATAATTAAATTAAATAACAATTACAAAAAATAATGCTCCATAATGACTTTAAACAATAAACCAAATAAGATTTAAAAATTGACAATACTCTCTCTATTAATGTCATGAGGAGTTATAAATTGATAAGAAAAAAGTGAATTAAGCAGTGTACAATAAATAAATAATATTGATAGACAAACAATTATATATCACGTATTTAATTTCAACTTATAAACATATAAACTTGAAAAAAAAAGGATGTTATAGCCAACATAAAAAGAATCTAACACATCTAAACAACAACCGAAATATTGCAATTCATTTTGTACATTATTGTACAAAAAAAGAAACACATTAAATAAAAATAAAAATAGAAAAATAGAAAAGTTATTATTTGCAATTATAATTGTACAAAATAAATTATAATTTTCGTACATGATTGGTTAAAGAAAAGAAAGTAGAATAAGAACCAAATAAAGAGAGACGAAGAAAAGACAAATAATCTTTAACTCGAGTGAAATCTTTGCAAATAATTTTTTTTTTTCTTAAATCCACTTGCTCATTGCCATCATCTTCAATCTTTATTAAAAAAATAACCTATAAAATGACCCCAAAAAAAAATCAATACAAAAGTTATGATTTACAACTAAAATTGTAATGAGTTACAAAGTTAGGATTTATATGACTGGTTAAGGAAAAAAAGACCTAACAGAGAGATGAAAAGAAGATAAATAATCTTTAACTTTTGTGAAAACCTTACAAATAATCTTTAACTTTTGTGAAAACCTTACAAATAATTTATATTTGTCTTTATTTTTTCTTATATCTTGTTGCTCCTTACCAACATTTTTAATCTCTATAAAAAAGCACCTATATAAAATGCCAATAAAAGTATAAAATTTATGATTTGCAATTATAACCGTACAACAAAAAAGACAAAGAAAATCTTAAAGAGACATCTTGTGAAGGGAGAGAGAAGCGTATTGAAAAAAAAACATATACATCTTATATAGTTACTAAAAGAGAAAAAGAATCACTGTGCATATAAGAATTGTATTGTCATTTATATATATATGAAAGATAATTAAATTAATATAATTTTATAAACGTTGTAGATACTCGATTTTGTCCGGATTAATTTTATCATTTTAATACGCGTAATTTATCGATTAACAAGTATTTTTTTATTTTTATTGAGATTTTGCCAATTTTAAAAAATTAAATTACTAACAAAAGGGCACACAAGAGAAATTAAGTGATCTTTTATTAAAGTAGACTTCTTATAATACAAAAGTAATAATAAATAACTAAATTAAAAAAAAATAATAAAGATCAAAATTGGGCATAATTCAACAGTACAAAGTATGGCCAAAAGTATGGCAACAATGCAGAAAATATGCAGAAATACGGCTGAGACAGCCAATTTTAGGGAGCTGGCGTTCTTTTCTTTGGTTTCAAACCAAATGGAACAAAATAAAACCCAAACTAAAACCATTCTAGTTTCTACAGTGAAATTTTTGCGTATAAAAGGCAGTTCAACAAAGGAGAAAAGAGGGGAGGAATTTTCAGACAGATTCCACGAAGGGAGCAAAGAAAACCCAGCCTTTTCCTTTTTCCCTACATCATCATCCACCCTAGTCTTTACTCCACTTATCCTTCAACCTTTCTCCTTCATAAGCCTCCAAATAATCAGATCTGCAACCAGAAGAACACAACTCAGTATTCCATACATACTAAGGTGCCAAGTAAGATCATTAATACTCATCTTTTTTTTTTTACAGCAAATAGTTAAAGTTTGTTTCTTTCCTCTGCATTTACAGAAAGCTTTTTTAGTCCAAGTTCATAATTATTATTTACCCTGCTGACCACATTAAGGTCATTAATAGAGCTAGGGGTCATGTGATGGCCACAGCTCACATTAATGACCATAAAAAAGGAATAATGCTCTTATAATTATAAACCTAAAGAGAATGACTCTAATAAAGAGGGCTCAGAAGTTTTCTTCTTCTTAAATCATAAGAACTCATGTGATTTTCTATGTTCTGTCTCAAAAATATTATAAAAAATGCCTCACATTCTACCTCCTAATCTTAAGGTTAAAACCATAGGCTTCAACTCAAAAAAAATAATTTCAAGAAAGAAACCACATAGTCTAACATAAAGATGGTGGCTGAATGAAAGAATCACTTTTTTCCAATGTTCAGAAACTAAGAGAAACAGAAAATCATAGGGTTAAAGGATGTCTTTCTTAAGGCCTCTTCATCATTGCCCCTTTTCAAGCATAACCTTTCACAAACAAAAAACCAAACCAAATAAAACAACACATCACGTGAACAAGACATACATATAATCTTTCTTTCTTTTCATTTCACCATCCCTAACAGAGGCCATTCACCAATATTAAATGCCAAAGTTTAAAGCAGCAACACAGCAAGGTCACAATTCCTATCCTGTTCCAGCATACAACCCTTTCTTTTAATCAAATCCTTGGCACCAGCCAGATATGATAAGAGGCCATTCCAAACTCATATAGGCAAAACATAAAGATCATTGTAAATCCAACCAAGCATATGTAAACAGATTATGCTTTCTTTATTTTCTACTCATGCATTTCACATAACTTGAAAGAGAAGGTTTAGAAACTTAGCTAACACAAGCGCACTAAAACCAAATTTAGCCTTGAAACCTCTAACCCTACAAAGAGTAAACTCATGTTGAAAAAAACCTTGAAAAATAAAAATTAAATAAATCAAAAGAGATAAGAAAGATGATGTTTACATATATGGGAGTGCCGTAATAGCAATACTGTTATCACATCGTGGTTCTGGCATACTTTCCGACACAGACCGAACTCGCCTCTCGGTCTCCCTTGCATTTCATCCAAAAAATCAAGTAAAGAAAAGTTAACCCCGAATCACCCAAAATAATTCAATAATCCAAAAAAAAATATCAACAATACAACAGCCAAAAGCAAAAGTATCACCGGTTAAAGAGTACCTTCAAGTCCACCGTCAACAGTGTTCAGTCACCACAGATCCTGGTGAGCCTCCGATGGTAGAACTCGATCTAGCCTCTTTAGATCTGTTGAGAGAGGAGACGATGGCTATTGCAGAAAGGAAACCGTTAGATGGCAGTGAGATATTGGAACCGGACAGAGGTCAGATCCGCGTAGGGCTGCCGATAATCGCCTAAGTCACTGGAAAGGGTGAGAATGCTTGAAGGAAGGGAGCTAGTGTTGGAAATCAGGCCGATTCAAACCTTTTCCGGCCGAGTAGAGCTTGAGCGGCCGACGTTAATAAGCGAAGAAGAGAAGCAAGGGAGCGACCGGGAAAGGGAGAGAGGCGATCTGCATGTAAAGGTAGATGTTAGGGTTTGCTAGAGAGAAAGAAAAGGGGTGGCTGGTGATGAAGATAGGTTGAGGGTTGGAAGAGAATGAGATGTTTATATATGATGGGTAATACCCATTGGATATGGTATATGGGTCTCGGGTTGGGCCGTTAGGATTGGTTTATGGGCTTATAAATTGGTTGAATAATAAACTTGAGACCTAATAAGCAAATCAATCCCTTTCACTTTTTTTAATTTCTTTTTCTCATACAAATGCATACATGTATACTTACTAGGAATTAATTAAAATTTGGGTTTTATAAAATTTTAAAATTTCTAAGGTAAAAGTAAAACAACATAAAATAAATTCATATGTATGTAATTTTGTAGGTTTGATTTCATAACCATGCTATGGTTATGGAATATAAATCGAATTAAGTTATATTATTAGTGTAAATTTTATTTTACGATTAAAATATGATATTCACTAGTTATTGAACTCTAAATCCATATAATCGTAAATAGATGTTTGCATATCTTTCATATGTTATATGTATATATTTTACATCAATGTTATGAATGTAAAATATATTGTTAATTGAAATATAAACGTAAGATTTTTTTATGTCCATGTCATGGATATAAATAAACAAAAATTAATTAAAATAAAGTATCATTACAAACATATATCCAGCATATATATAGTCTTTTTATATCCACGTATGGATACACAAGCATGAAAGAAATACATCCCATGATAATAATTTACAACTTTGTAGTACCAATTATGGGCGGGGTAGGGTGATTATTATCTTCCCTACACGTAATTAGCAAACGAACTCATATAAATCTCTGGTTATTTAAGGTGTCCAATCGGACCAAAACTCGATTGGTGGCGACTCTATAAAATCTTGTTATCAACCAAATTGATATATAAATCATTGCACGAATGATCATAAAAACTAAATTACATTAATTAAAATTAAGATTTTTCGCCCGTCGGTCTGGTTCCGACAAACGTTACAATCCATTATATTATTGGAATTATTACATAATCTATAATCATTTCTTGATTTCATTATTTATTTTTATGAATGATAATTAATTTCATAACATCGAGATATAAATTTTTCCATTAAATTTTATTGATTAATGTATTAGGAGTTACAATTTTTAGGAATGAAAATGTAAGTCAAAAATCATGAAAAATTGAGAAAAATTGAGAGAAAAGATAAATAGAAATCTTAAATTTTAGAAGGAGAAATAAAATCCTAAAAACCTTGTTTTACATATATATAGATTGGAAAATTACTACTGTGCAGGCTACTTCTCATTTTCTTTTTTTTCTTTTTTTTTTTTTTTTGAATGAAAAATGCTTTATTAATTAAAAAGAGAAAGCAGCTAAACATCCCAACTAGGTTGGCACCCTTAGTTATTTCTCCAATCCACAATTACTGCATCAACAAGAGCAGAAGGTGGAAAATGAACATTACAAACTGGAGAAGTTTGATTCAACCCTGATCTAGTATGATAATGAGCTGCATTATTCCCATTACGATTAACATGAGAGAAAGAGCAAGTAGGAATGGTACACGCAATAGTACGACAATCCTCCAAAATTTCCCCCATAGCTGAGTAATCTACTGAATCCATTTGTAAAACTTGTATAACAATTCAAGAATCACCTTCCACTTGAACCAATTAAGCGCTTCCCTATAAGACATGGCCTCTGTGACTGCAAGATGAAGTAAAGCAGGATATGATGCCATCCGACTTGCAATAAAATTACCATGTGAATCACAAACAACACATCCAAAGCCTACATGCCACAACTAAGTATCCACAGCAGCAACGAAGTTGCACTTCCAACCCGAACTAAGCGGAGTCCAAGAAACTTGCACCATTGGCTGTCTCGGCCTTTCAAGTATACCGGTCTGAGCGTTACACCACATATACACAAGCCGCTTCCTACTCGAAACCATAGAAACCGCATTAGCCAACTTTCCATTCCAAACTTTTTGATTGTGTGCTGACCAAAGATACCATGCAATACCACCAATGAGACCTAATGTGTCGACATCAACAATCTGCTACACCCGTTGCCACCACAAGCAAAAATCATCGTTAATAAAATTAGCACTTTGTAAAGATGAAGCTATCCATACCTGGCGTGTAAAAGGACAAGTGACAAGAGAATGAAGTATAGTTTCTTCTTGTTCATTGCACCATGGACACAAAGAATGTAACTGAAACTCCACGGCAACGAAGATTCACAATTGTTGGAAGGATACCTGAAACCGCATGCCATAAGAAATTATGAACTTTTGGAGGAACTTGCAATTACCAAAATACATTCCAATTGTATGCACAAATATCCAGTGGAGGAGGTGGAACACCTGCCATTAAAGAAAAATAGGCACTGCGAATAGTATATTGTCCCTTCTTATCCAATCCCCACGTGATACGATCCGAAATACCCCGGTGAGAGAGAGGCGCTCTTAAGATCAATTGGATATCACCATCATTAAAAAATTCATTCAAAATCTCCATGTCCCAATCACGACGTTCACCCCTCGATCAAAAGACCCACCACCATCGACTCCATCAACTTCGATGCAACCGGTTCCGATTCCGACAGGTCCGACGCTGTCGGCAGCCAGAGGTCTACCCAAACCTGAGTCAACTGACCATCTCTAATAGGATAAAAAATATTCTGACAAAGAAGAGCCTGCGTTGCGAACAAACTAGTCCATATATAACTAGGGTTATTGTCCCCAGTGCGTGAGGAAAGTCCGTGTTAGGAAACTATCGACCCTTAAACACATGTGTGACTAGTGCATCTGGTCGTGTTACAAATTTCCATGATTGTCTTCCAAGTAAAGCAAGATTAAATTCATGAAAGCGATGGAAATTGAGACCTCCCCAATCTCTCCTATAACATAAACGAGCCCAACACTTCCATTTAACACCTCAACCACACCAATAGGCATTGAACATAGTTTCCATCATAAATATTTTGAGGTAACAAGAATAGCCCCATAATATAAGTAGGCAAAAATTGAGCCACTGACTTTAGCAAGATCTCCTTACCTGCTTGAGATAGTTTTCGAGAACACCAACCATGGATCTTGTCTTAAAAGCGAGCAATTAAAAATTAAAGACCTCCGTCCTATTGCAACCAACCTCAGATGGCATCCATTAGTAATTGCTAGCCGATTCTACTTTATAAACATCCAACACCGCACAGATATTTTGATGGCTGGCTGGAAGCACATTAGGACTAAACATAAGGGATAATTTATGAAAATTGATTCGCTGACCCGATGCCTTTTCATACTGCTTGAAAACACAACTCAATATATGGCACTGCAAATAATCAGCTTTAAAGAAGAAATAGCTATCAACTACAAATAGCAAATGCAAAATAATCGAAGCCTGCAGCTTAATCTGACAACCAGTTAACACTTCCCTCTTCTCTGCCCGACGAATCAACCTTGTTAAGCCTTCAGCACATAAGATAAAAAGATACAGAGACAATGGATCTCCCTGGCATAGGCCACGTTAGGGTTAACAAATATCAAAATCCCCATCACAGTGCTGAATTTGATAACGGACAGTGGATACACATAATATAACGAGGCGAATAAAATCCTGTGAAAAATTCATGCGATGTAAGATCGCCTCAAGATAAGACCATTTAATACGGTCATATGCCTTAGACATATCCACTTTTAGAGTTGCCCATCCATTTCGACCTATCTTTTGATTTTGTATAAAATGACCAATCTCAAAAGCAATCATCATATTGTCAGTTATATCCCTATCTGGAATAAAAGCACTTTGAATCTCTGAAACTACAATATCTAGTACTAATTTTAAACGATTGCTATTACCTTAGTCATAATTTTAAAGATAACACTACATAAAGCAATAGGCAAGAGATCAGTGATATTATCCTTTGGAATCAAAATAATATTTGTAAGATTAAGTTCAGTCGAAATCATACCTGTATTCAAACAGTGCAAGCAAAAATTCGAAACATCCATACCAATATTAGACCAATAATGTTGATAAAATCCCGGGTTAAGACCATCTGGTCCTGGTGCCTTATCCGAACGCATCGAAAAAATTGTTGTTTTTACTTCTTCATGAGTATAAGGTGCAATTAGCTCATGTGCTTTATCTTGTGTAATGGAAGAAGTAACCGAATCCATCACATTACCCAACTTTAAACCTGTAGATGTAAACAAATCCATATAGAACTGTTGTATAGCCCCTGCCAAACCCGAATCCCAAGGATGCCAGTTGCCATGTTCATCACGCAACCGCCAGAAGCTATTATGTTTCTGACGATAGGAAGCAGTGCTATGAAAGAACCTTGTATTGCAATCTCCACCATGAAGCCAATGTTGTTTAGCTCATTGCCGCCAATATTGTTCTTAGGCCTGCCGAATTAATTGCAGCTCCTTATTCACTTGATTGAACTAAGCCCTAGCACTTCGATTGCCTCGTAAAGCCTGAATACTATGTCAAACTTCCTACACCTTGCCTTCAAGCCGTTGCCAGTACTGTTGACCCCAATCATCCACGGCCTTAGCATAATTACCCAATCAATCCATAAAATTAACTCCCACCGAGCTAACCCAACTAGACAGTACCACATCACCACAAGACGCCTCTGCTTTCTACGTATTTTCATACCAAAATAGGAACCTTTTGGGAGCTACAATCCCTGCACTAGTTTGAAGCATGAGGACACTATGGTCAAATGAAGTTGAATGTACATTTTACACAACTGCCGACGGGAACAAGGTATTTTAAGCCGGAGAAGCCAAAGCTCGGTCTAATTTCTCCTCCACATACTGTGTTTCTGTATCTCGGACCCAAGTAAAAGCATAACCCTTTATAAGAACCTCAGTCAAATCACATTCTGCTAGTGTCTCCCTAAAGCCTAGCAACAAACTTCTAGGATGATTTTGACCCCCTATCTTCTCATGACTATAAAGCATATCATTGAAGTCACCAATTATCAACCATGGAAGCTAAGATATTCTATATAAATCTTTCATACATTGCCAAGATAATTGACATCGTGATCGCTCCAGATAACCATAGAATCCCGTAAAACACCAATCACCATTCTCGTCATCATATATAACCACATCAATAAAATTTTGACTATATTTTAATAAGGAAACCGAATCCCTTTGCCTTCAAAACAACACAATGCCCCTACCTCTACACAAGCAAAACCCAAACACCGTCTAACAGCCTCCACATCATCTCGACCTATCATTGTTTCCATCAGAAAAAGGATAGTAGGCTTACACTTTTGTACCAGCTCTTATAACTCAAGAACTGTGTAGAGATTGTCCAAGCCTCAATAATTCCAGCTAAGGCAATTTATAGCTATTGGCAGGTCTGATGTATGCTGGCTAATAAATTTTCACTAGTAACAGTCTGAAGTAGCTTTATAACAGTACTAGTATGAACTTCACCATCCTCCACACCATCTTTCACTTTCCTCTTTTCCGGGTCAACCAAAACCATAGTACGATCCTCTCCCTCAGGTGGCACCACCGAACTATCTCCACCAGTCTCACCCGACAGCATATTCACCGGAGCATGTGGAACAAGCAAGTTTGGACTCAATCTTAACCAAGGGGTTGTTGGGGGTTTTAACCGGCATGGTATAGCTCACATGTAATTTTAATTGACTATCTTTGTGGTTCAAGGAATTAGAGAGAATTTCAAATGTTCTTCAACCCATGGTTGATCATTAGTCCTCAATCGAGAGGGATTAGGTCGACCCATCTCGTCTAGTTTTGGGTTAGTCTTCAGGCCGTGGTTGATCATTAGTTCATGAGAAAGTTATATCATGAGTCTTCATTTTCTTTTCTTTTTTCTTTTTCTTTTTCTTTTTTTTTTTTATGAAAAGTCTTAATTTTCTTTTACTAGGTTTTCTATGGAAAATGCATCAATAATTTCAAAAACTACACAATTGACACTTTAAAAATAAATAGTGAAAGTGTCTTATTACAAATATAAATTACAATAATTACAGAAAGTTTCCTCTCTAATGTGTTATCTCTCTCTCGCTCCAAAAGATTCTCTCTCCCTTTTCTGTAACTTTTCTTTCTCCTCTTTTATAATTAAAAATTAATTTATTCAATTATCTTTATATCCATTTATTTTTTCATCTTTCAATTTTACCAAGTTTTTATGCTTCTTCGAAATGAGATCCATATCTCTATAATTTTTCGTCTTTGTTTTTTGCTCTAATATTGCACACAATCTATAAATACTACGTGTATACCAATTTTATACTAATAATATACCACTATTCTCTTTTTTTGCACATATATCATTTTTATATTGTGATTATACTGATTGTATACTATAAAAATGAGATCCATATACAATTGTAATATAAAACCAATATGAAACTAGTATCAAAGCGATATATGTGCATAAAAATAGAGAAAAATTATATAAAAGCAGTGTGAGCGGACGACGTTTTCGACAGAACGCGAGACTCCCTTTAGAAAGGGGCGCCACGATCTCGGGCGGGCCTCTCCCTCGCGTGGGGTTTTTATAAATGGAAAATCGGTTTTGAAAAATAAATGGAATTAATTATCTTAAAAGAACCGAGACCTAAGTCTCGATGAATATTATAGAGTCCCCACCCGGCTCAGCTCAACCGGGAAATTTATAATGTAGCTGAACCGGACGAACGGCCGCTACACTATCCAGAGATTTGGGTCCGGACAAGTCCCTTATTTCATGTTTAATTAAAATAAATATTGCCAATGTTCTTAAATGATATTTCAAACTCTAAAGTCAATTTTATTGAAATAAATAGACATACAGCGCGCATACAGGTTAAGGTAAAATAGTAAAAGATTAAATTATTACAACCCGATCGAATAAAAGATAAAAACTCTCGCATCACTTTTACAATCGCCTAGAATACACGATTTATCTAGAAAAAATACAATCGCCTAGGATACACGTATTAATCTATTAAATACATATAAAATGAAAATAAAAATAAAAGTTGCAAAACAAAGGTTAGCACAATATATAACACGCCATAAATTGGACTCAAACATGACAGAATGGGAAATCAAGAATTGGAGGCATGCATTTAGGAGATAACCGGGTTGGTTCGGCTAGCCGACCCGGTTAGACCTGGAAAACATTTTGAAACGTCCCAGTATTTTAGTTTTGTGAGAAAACTGTTTTGAAAACATTTTTGCCGGTTTACATGCATTTTTTACATGTGAGGTGGGTCGGTTTTCGGGAGAACTAGGTCTCCGTCGTGGCATTGTTCTAAATGTAATTTTACTGGAAATTGAATCTAGGGTCGTGAATGCACACAACAAAATTCATTTTGATGATTTTTGGGGTTTTCTGAATTTTTATGGATTTTTGGGAATTTTTGGCAATTAAGGAAATTCTGATTCTGGAAATACGTTATAGTCGTGCGACTGTAACTACAGTGCGACTGTAACTACAGTCGTACAACTGTAAATTACAGTCGTGAGACTGTAAGCAACCCAAAGTCAAAATCTCGCCAAAACTTTATTTGAAATAAGTTGGAAGAAAACGCCTGGAAATCAAGAACACTCGTATGACTGTAACTACAGTCGTACGACTGTTCATCAAACTCAAGAACAGTCACACTACTGTTCTTGATTTCTGGAAACAGAAATGCGGAAAAAAGAACAAAAATGGCACAAAACCACACCAATCACCCAGAAAGCTTGGAAAAGAGAAGGGAAAATGAGTGTCTACCTGTTTGGCATGTGTCCACCATAGGATTGACTCCCTGGCGTTACTCCAATCCACTGAAATCCGCACTTTTCTCCTTGAGTTAGGGTTAGGGATTTTGGGTCCAAAGATCTCCAAATGCAAGGGTTTCTGATGATGAGTTCTTTCTTTCTTTCTGATTTTCTCAGATCCCAGAAGCTCTCTCCTCTCTCGTCTTTCTCTTTTTCTTTTCTGTCCGGCCTCCTTTTTCTTTTCCCCTTTTTTCTGCTTTTAGGGTATGGGCTGACTCACCTGTCATGAATCTACAGTCGTACGACTGTAGTTTGATTACAGTCGTACGACTGTAGTTAAAGTCATACGACTATTCTTTTTTTTTTTAAAAAAAAAAGGAGTAAAATTCCGACGCTTACAAGCAGTATATACATAGTATTTTTAGGTTATGTATAGTATTAATACAAAAAACAAAAATGGACAAATATATATATATATATATATATATATATATATATATATATATATAAAGAAAAGAAATAATGAAAAAAACTTTCAAAAATCAAATGACGGAATAATGAACGAATATAAAGATAAATGAAAAAATAATTTTTATTATAAAAGAGAATAAAGAAAAAGTAAAGATAAGAGAAAGAGAAATATTTTAAAGAAAGTGAGAGGTAATATGTTAAAAATATCAAAAATGTAATTTGCAAAAGATATTTACTTTGTAAACCCAATAACATAATTTTTAAAAATATAAATGATTTAATATGTACTAATTGATTTTTTATACATATATATTTATTTATTGAAAGTGGTAATCGTCACTTTCTTTTAAAAAAAATATAAACCAAGGTTATTTTCATTGAGATAATCATATTTGGGATTCAGTCATAGTTAAGGCTCCTCATCATTCCTAAAGATATATTTATCAAGATTCGAATATGAGTCTCTTTTCACAAATTCAGTCTGCGTTGTCAACTGAGTTATAACTAATAAATATTGTCAGAGATAATAATAAAAGGGTAATTTAAAAAAATACTTTTTTTTTCAACAATCATATCAAATATACGCTTTGCCCAAAATCTCTTCAAAATACATTTAAAAGTAAGTGCAATTTCTATCATACGTTCCAAGCATTCCTCAATTATTCCATCTTATTTTCTCTCTCTTATTTTATTATTTAAATGTTATTTTCCATTTATCTCTCAAACCGTTTACTTTTTCGACATTCCGTTTTAACAATTTTTTTTTCCTTTTTTGTCTTTGAATTGATATCCATATGTATACATTTTTTATGATTTTTTTTTTTATCATTAAAAATGTATCATAAATGTATCAAAAATGTATCAACAAACAAACATTGATTCAACTCTTTCTGTATTTTAATACAACACATGGCAAGATGGGCCTATGTTATACACATTTTAAACCCAAAGAGCATTTGCGTGCGGGGGAATGTCAGAGATAATAATAGTAACTATAATTGGGCCTTATCTATCAGTTTAAACTTTTGGGTCAAATGGTTTTATGACAAATATAATTAGATCTTACCTATCAGTTTAAACTTTTGGGTAAAATGATTCCATGACAAACATGAATCTTCATTTTCATAGCTATTAATAAAAGAGTTTTTGTCTTTACAAGATATAACATAATTGTTTTTGTTTTTTATTTTTGATTTTTTCTCCCTTTCTCTACTTCCTCTCTCAATTTTTAATACTTTTTCCTCTCCTCTGCCATAAATAAAAATTACTTATTTTATTTATTTCTATATTAGTTTAGTCTTTTATCATCCCACTTTATAAATTTTTTTTTTTCTCTTCAAAATGAGATTCATATACGCATATTATTTTAATTTTTCTTTATTTTCATTTTTCTCATTATTATTGTATAAATATTGCTCCTCTTTTTTTTACATATACTACAATTATGTCGAGTTTATCCAATAATTATGTTGTACAAATACTACTAAAAATTGAACAATTACATTGGTCAGCCCCTTGATACCATCCCTGTGGATCTCATTTTGGCAAGAAAAAAAAAAAGATTAAACCTTTTAAAATTGGATAACAAAAAAATGGATACTAAAGCATATGTTATTTCAATAAGGAAAATAATACATAAAAAAAAAAAGAAAATTATCCTCAACATAATTCAGACTAAAACCTTATAACAAATTCCACAAATAGAAAAAAAAAAAAAAGACCATAAAGGGCAAAAATAAATTAGGTAGAAACAAAAAATAAAAACTAAGACCATAAAATGTACTTTGAAGAAAATCCAATCATTATCAATCGATCCACTATTGTAGGATGACAATTGCAATAAAATCTCCAACGCTATTATTTTTCGAGTAAATAGATAAAAAAATATCATTTAATAAAATGCACTGACCATGACTGAAGGTCTTTGACAAAAAAAAAACATTTCCACTCGTTGTGCTAAACTTAAAAGGACGTAAATCAAGTAGATAATGAAACAAATATGTTGATCCTACAATTATAAATCAATCTTTAACGAAGTATTTTCAATCAAATCATTCAAAATAAAACAAAAACACGAAAGAACAAAGATGGGGAAGAAGAGGAATATGGATTCTTCTTCCTTCTTCATTTTTCTCATTGATACTGTACAAAGATTGTTCCTTTTTTTCAGATATACTACAATAATATCAAGTTTATACAATAATTATATTGTACAAATACTATTAAAAATTGAATAATTACATTAGTCAGTCCTCTTGATACCATCTCTATGGATCTTATTGTTAGCCTCGTTATTGTAGCCGTGTACAAACAACAGTATAAGCAATATTATAATAAGCAGGAGATTACAATTGAAGTAAAGAACAATGAAATTGAAAATACTATTCAACCTTTTCACAAGAACAAAGATTTATTGCGGAGGCCTGAAACCAGTCTCCTTAACACGTTTATTCGGCCGAGGTAGAATACGTCTCCCAGGATACAACCGCAATCAGAATCGAACTCTAACCGTGTAATAAACCACCACCAGAACCTAGAGGTCTAAGAATAGAATTCTATTTTTTTTTTTTTTTTTTTTTTTTTTTTGCAAAGAGGAAGAAGAATTTTCGTGCAAGAACATCTTCAAACCAGAAATTAAAACCTTTTTTTTAAGGCTGCCAAAGGGAGTTACGAAAATAATAGCACATAATGTATCATTAAAGGTGTTTATTCATATTAATTTTGCTGTTACAAAATTAATAGAGCTGTTAGGAATTTGAATGGATCTTTAAGGGAGAAAAAATTATCGGGCCGAATTAAAAATGGGCCGTGCGCGGGCTGGCCGATTTCGGAGCAGCATTCGCGTCGCCCACGTCGTGCGGGTGCGCATTGGGCCTTTGGAACCCAAGCCCGGAACGTTGGATTTGCAC
This sequence comes from Euphorbia tirucalli, assembly GCA_039660915.1. NCBI lineage: Eukaryota > Viridiplantae > Streptophyta > Magnoliopsida > Malpighiales > Euphorbiaceae > Euphorbia > Euphorbia tirucalli. The sequence goes on from CM077637.1 coordinate 15,265,641, forward strand.
CCCCCCCTGCGCGCCCGAGAGAGAGCCTCTATGCTTATAATTCTTACAAGCCCATAAAGTGCCAAAGCTTATAAACACAACTCTCCCTTCCTTCATAACCCATGTGGGATATGGGATTTTTCATCCAATTTCTCCATTCCTTCACCATTCCATTGAGCTCACTTTGAACTTCAATTTCTCATTCACCTCTAATCCGTTTTGAGCGTATAATATATCGTTGGAAAGCTCGTGTTACGTAGAATACATTGACATATTCCATGTTATTCAAAACGTAACATTTCCGTTAAATATTTACACTCAAAGTTGACAAAAAAAAAAATCAATTGTCCAATGCTATATTTCCAACAATCCCCCACATGAATGAAAATTGAAAATAAATAAAGGACATTTTCAAAAATTCGAAGTGGTGATAGTTTCTACAGTCAATATCTGCATAGGATAGGTAGGCTACAACCTTTGAACCTTCCCTTGTGAAAGTATATTTACTTTACTGGCTGACTAGTAGACGCGATGTCTTTGAACTATTCTGCCGTTTGTGTAAACAATGATATACCTCACACAAATATCAACTTAACACGGTTTTTTTTTTTTGGTTCTCATGGTTATGTCCGTTATGGTCATGGACATCTCCTGGTTCTGCAAGAGTTTAGGACAACTAAGCCCCATTAGTTTCCTTTGAAGCGACCCCACTTCACTCTCACATAGGTGATTTCTTTTGCTCAACTTGATGCACAAAGAATCATTAAAAGCTCATATAGCTTAACCTTATCCACTTAGTCACTGTTTACATCATAGGAATGGTCTAGGGTTACCCCCACAGTGACCACACAAGGTCTATGCAATTAGGTTGTCCCATTGAACCTAGATCTTGGGATCTCCAGTCAACAAGGTTGGGTTTTCCTTCACACAACACCTTATACATTCATGAGCTTTAGTCCCATTCCTTTCGATGTCTTATCAACTTGATCTCGATTTAAACCTTTGGTTAGCGGATCCGCAATGTTATCCTTTGATACTACAAAATCAATAGAGATAACTCCTGTTGAGATCAGTTGTCGAACGGTGTTATGTCTACGACGCATATGTCTTGACTTACCGTTATACATGACATTTTGTGCCCGTTTAATCGCTGCTTGATTATCACAATGAATACAAATTGTGGGCACAGGTTTAGGCCATTCTAGAATATCTTCTAAGAAGTTTCGTAGCCATTCGGCTTCTTCTCCAGTTTTATCCAAGGCCACGAACTCAGCTTCCATAGTGGATCTTGTTATAATCATTTGTCTTGAAGATTTCCAAGACACTGCTCCACCTCCTAGAGTGAACACGTATCCACTTGTACCCTTAGAATTCTTAATGTCAGCTATCCAGCTAGCATCAGAATACCCTTCCAGAACAGCTGGTTCTCTCATATAGTGCAATCCATAATTCCGAGTATATCGTAAGTATCTTAGTAGTCTCACAATAGCCTTCCAATGGCTTTCCCCTGGATTACTCGTGAATCTGCTTAAGTTGCTTACAGTGAAAGCAATATCAGGTCTCGTACAACTCGAGAGATACATTAGACTGCCTATAATCCTAGCATATTCAACTTGGTCTATGCTTTCACCTTTATTTTTAGACAAATACTGACTTATATCAATAGGTGTTCTGGCTATACCAGAATCATTTTTACTGAATTTATTCAGTATTTTGTCCACGTAGTGTGACTGCGTTAATATGAGACCATTAGGTGATCTTTTTACTTGAATGCCCAATATAACATCCGCAAGTCCCATGTCTTTCATGTCAAATTTAGAATTTAACATATTCTTAGTGCTTTTGACCATATTCTCATTGCTTCCTACAATGAGTATGTCATCAACATACAAACATAAGATAACATATCCTTCATTTGTAGTTTTGACATAAATACATTTGTCACACTCGTTAATTCGATAGCCACTAGCCGTCATGGCATCATCGAACTTCTTATGCCACTGTTTTGGTGCTTGTTTTAATCCATATAAGGACTTTACCAACTTACACACCTTCTTTTCCTGATCTGGAGCTACATAACCTTCAGGTTGTTCCATGTAGATCTCTTCTTCTAGATCTCCATTCAGGAATGCTGTCTTAACATCCATTTGATGTACCTCTAGATTTCTCAATGCGGCAATTGCAAGTACCATCCTAATGGATGTTATTCTCGACACAGGAGAATAAGTATCAAAGTAATCAAGACCTTCCTTTTGTCTATAACCTTTTATGACCAACCGGGCCTTGTACTTATCTATTGTTCCATCTGCCTTCAGTTTCCGTTTAAAAATCCATTTAGAAGTTAGTGGTTTAGTTCCGGGAGGAAGATCCACTAATTCCCATGTATGGTTTTGAAGAATGGAATCAATCTCACTCCTTATGGCTTCTTTCCATAAAGGACTTTCAGTAGAACTTACAGCTTCATTGTAAGTCTGTGGTTCAGCCTCTAGCATATAGGTTAGAAAATCAGGACCAAAAGATTTTTCTATCCTTGCTCTTTTACTTCTTCTAGGCTCTATCTCTTCGTCCGCCACATTCTCATATTGAGAATCTTGAACGTTTATGTCAGATTTAACATCATCATTTTGATCTTCTTCACTGTCTATTTCAACAGTTTCACGAGATCGTTTAGATCCCGACCCTTCATTTCCCTCTTTAAATGGAAACACATTTTCAAAAAATGATGCATCTTTTGATTCTAGAATTGTGTTCTTGTGTATTTCTAGATTTTTAGATTCATACACAAGAAATCGATATGCATTACTGTTCTTTGCATATCCAATGAAGATGCAATCCACAGTTTTAGGTCCTATCTTCATTCTCTTAGGTAATGGAACCATTACCTTTGCAAGGCACCCCCACACTTTCAAATAATTATAGGAAGGTTTTCTACCTTTCCATAATTCATAAGGGGTTTTGTCCATTTTCTTACGTGGTACCTTATTTAAAAGGTAATTCGCCGACAAAATAGCTTCCCCCCACATGTTCTGTGGTAACCCTGAACTAGAGAGCATCGCATTCATCATTTCTTTAAATGTACGATTTTTGCGCTCAGCTACACCATTAGATTGAGGAGAGTACGGTGGTGTCACTTCGTGAATAATACCATGTTGGGAGCAAAACTCACCAAATGGTGCAACATATTCTCCACCACGATCACTTCTTACCACCTTAATCTTTTTATTAAGTTGGTTTTCTACTTCTTGCTTATAGAGAACAAATTTCTCTAAAGCTTCATCTTTACTTTTAAGTAAATACACATAACAATATTTTGTGCTATCATCGATGAAGGTAATAAAATATTTATTCCCTCCTCTAGATTGAACGTATTTCAAGTCACAAATATCTGTGTGTATTAGATCAAGAGGTTCCGTATTTCTTTCAACAGTATGAAATGAAGATCTTGTCAATTTTGTCTCAATGCATATTTCACATTTATGTGATTTATCAATTTGAAAATTGGGTATGTGATTCAAGTTAATTAAACGTCGTAACGTATCATAATTAACATGACCGAGTCTGGCATGCCATAAACTAGAAGACTTAACAATATAAGGAGAAGAGGCATTTTTATTCATATCAATTGAATTTTTCTTACAAGCAATGGCATTGAATTTCCACAAGCCATTCAATTCATAGCCCTTCCCCACATACATACCACCCTCAGACAAAATAAATTTCTGTGATTCAAAAACCATCTTAAAGCCGTGATCACTTAAGAGGCTTCCAGAGACAAGATTTTTCCTAATATCTGGTACATACAAAACATTTTGTAATTTGACTTCTTTTCCTGAAGTCATCTTCAAAATCACTGTACCATGTCCCTTGATCTTCGAAGTAGAACTGTTGCCCATATAGAGCTTCTCTCCTTTCTTTGTAAGAGTCAATCCAGCAAAAGACTCTTTGTCACCACAAATATGTCGGGTAGCACCAGTATCCAGCCACCACTCCTTTGAATTCGAGTCAACCATGTTGACTTCAGAAATGACCGCACAAAGATCAATTTCAGAAACATCTTTAGCAATGACCTCAACAGCATGGGCCTCACTCTTGTTGACCTTCTTTGGCAACCTGCAATCAGAGGACTTGTGCCCCATTTTGTTGCAATTGTAGCATTTCCCATTGAACTTTGGCTTCTTAGAAATGCCACCCTTTGGTCCCATTTTGGACTTGGATCCAGCAGTCTTATTAGCCTTTTTGGAGTCTTTCCTTACCTCCACTACGTTGGCTTTAGCCACAGCTTGATTTACAGCTACACCAAGCTTTCTTTCAGCCTTTCTATTGTCCTCCTCTATACAGAGTCGGACAATAAGATCCTCAACAGACATCTCCTTACGTTTGTGCTTGAGATAGTTCTTGAACTCTCCCCATCCAGGTGGCAACTTCTCAATAATAGCAGCCACTTGGAATGGTTCACTAGTGTCCATTCCTTCAGCAGTCATGCTGTGAATCACAAGCTGGAGTTCTTGCACTTGACTAACCACTGATTTGGAATCAACCATTTTATAATTCAGAAAATGGCCAACTAAGTATTTCTTAGCTCCAGCATCCTCAGTCCGATACTTTTTGTCCAAGGATTCCCACAATTCCTTAGCTGTTCGTTTCACAGAGTACACTTCCCATAATTCGGGCATCAAACAGTTTAAAATACTGTTTCTACAAAGGAAATCCAAGTGATTCCATGCATCAACAGCTGCCTGAACAGAAACATCCGTATTTCCCTCAGGTACAACGGGAGGATCTTCTTTCAGCAGTCTGTGATATTGAACACTAGTCAAGTAGTACAACATCTTTTGTTGCCACATCTTGAAATTTACACCAGTAAATTTCTCCGGTTTATCAGGCACAACCATTGGGTAATGTCCTATAGCAGGAGCCGAATTGTTAGGAGCAACTGAAATTGAACCAATAGATCCAATCCCACCATTCGGTCTAGAATTCAGAACAGTACCAGGACCACCAATTGGACCATGTTGTCCATTTTGGTTTTGGTTCGGTCTACCCCCACTGGTCTGTCCAATGTCAGAACCGTTGCCTCCATTAGGTGGTGGTACAACCTCCATATCTCAATACTGCAATTTCAAACAATTGAATGTAAAAAAAAAAAAAAATAACTCCAGAAACAGAAATTAAGAAATTACAGAATAACTCCAGAAGCAAAAATTCAGAAATTACGGAACAGAAACTTTATGTTATAAAAGTTTCAATATAAACAGTCCAATATGAGTAGTCCGATTGTAATCCAGTTATAATCCAATTATAATCTCCGAAGCAAAGGTAAGCAAAGGTACCCTGCAAACTTAATATAAATTGCTGTTATACTTGATAAAAGCGAATAAACGTCTTAAGATTGTTAGCCTCGTTATTGCAGCCGTGTACAAACAACAGTATAAGCAATATTATAATAAGCAGGAGATTACAATTGAAGTAAAGAACAATGAAATTGAAAATACTATTCAACCTTTTCACAAGAACAAAGATTTATTGCGGAGGCCTGAAACCAGTCTCCTTAACACGTTTATTCGGCCGAGGTAGAATACGTCTCCCAGGATACAACCGCAATCAGAATCGAACTCTAACCGTGTAATAAACCACCACCAGAACCTAGAGGTCTAAGAATAGAATTCTTTTTTTTTTTTTTTTTTTTTTTTTTTTTTTTTTTTGCAAAGAGGAAGAAGAATTTTCGTGCAAGAACATCTTCAAACCAGAAATTAAAACCTTTTTTTTAAGGCTGCCAAAGGGAGTTACGAAAATAATAGCACATAATGTATCATTAAAGGTGTTTATTCATATTAATTTTGCTGTTACAAAATTAATAGAGCTGTTAGGAATTTGAATGGATCTTTAAGGGAGAAAAAATTATCGGGCCGAATTAAAAATGGGCCGTGCGCGGGCTGGCCGATTTCGGAGCAGCATTCGCGTCGTGCGGGTGCGCATTGGGCCTATGGAACCCAAGCCCGGAACGTTGGATTTGCACCCCCCCCTGCGCGCCCGAGAGAGAGCCTCTATGCTTATAATTCTTACAAGCCCATAAAGTGCCAAAGCTTATAAACACAACTCTCCCTTCCTTCATAACCCATGTGGGATATGGGATTTTTCATCCAATTTCTCCATTCCTTCACCATTCCATTGAGCTCACTTTGAACTTCAATTTCTCATTCACCTCTAATCCGTTTTGAGCGTATAATATATCGTTGGAAAGCTCGTGTTACGTAGAATACATTGACATATTCCATGTTATTCAAAACGTAACATTTCCGTTAAATATTTACACTCAAAGTTGACAAAAAAAAAATCAATTGTCCAATGCTATATTTCCAACACTTATTTCGACGAGAAAGAAAAACAAAGAAAACTTTTTAAAATTGGATAGAAAAAAAAAAGTTTTAATTATGAAAGAGTAGTAAGAAAAGTAGAAATAAGGAAGGAAAAGAAAAAGAAAGGAAAAAGGGCCAACAAAATCATGCCATGAGTTATGAGCAACCAAAATTTTTTTTTTTAAAAAAAGAAAACAAAAAATATAAGTTTCTCTTATATATTTTCATTATTCTACTCGAAAACTCAATTTAGAATTGAAATTGATTAAGGTCAAATAATAAACACGTTGCTCTAACATAGCAATTGGATAAATCATATCCATTATTTTTGCAAAAAAATTTAGCATCTTTAGTAATGAATTGATACAAAGCTATTGACTGGGGTGTTGTGAAGTGTATATTTTAACAAATTCTGATCGTAGGCATTATTGACAAAAGGAGAGCTTTCATCACAATTTTAAATTGATTATTGTTAATTATAGTCTAATTCAAACAAAAACAATATCTAGTGGGACGAACGAATTGTTTTGACTTTATTAATTATAAGAAGCACATATTCCTTGCAGGATCCAACTCGTTGACATTGAACCTCTTCTCCTTTCCAACTTTAACTAATTCATCAATGGAGCTTTCATTTTGAATAAATCTAATAGAATATGTCAGTTATGTCATCATGGATGAATTCTCTTCCATTTTTTTTTTATACATATACATTAATTGTGTATATTTGTACTGAGCTTGGAAATTAATTAGATGTAGAATTTTGAATTCAACCCTCAGTTATGTCTATGTTCTTGTGCTTGTGTGTGAATCTATGTATATAATACACAAATGTATATACAACTTCACAATTGTTTATGCAGAAATTAGTCCAGCGCATTTGAGGGTTTGAGATTATTAATGTCTCTGACACACTTAGAATTGAACCACTACAAAATTAATAAGATTTTTCTTTTCTTCTAACTACAACACCAAACGTCGCCAATAATCTCAAATTTACTACCTTATCCCTTAGCCTTTAATCTATTTGCAAATTATATTGCCTTTCTCTCATTCTCTATCTCAACATAACACCTCAATCAAATACATTTTAGATGTTCCATTTAACAAAATAAATTTGATACAATAAAGATTTAGGACAAATTAAGAAGAAATTTACTTTGATTTTAGATTTTGTGCATCCACGGTTATTAAAGTGTAATTTGTGTTAATAAAGGCACTAAACTTTTATATCAATATCAATAAAATCATTATTGCTCTAATTTATCCAAGTCTGACGCCGAAATGATACCGTGACAAGTCAATACCAATTATAAAATAATGGTATAACTACGTCAGCTCAAACTAATTTTAAATTTCAAATTTTTTTCTATTTTTCTCATATAGTATTATAGACGTGATACTACGTTCGTAGCATGTGTCAGTTTTTTGTTAGCTAAAGTTTATATAGCATTGTACTAATAAGTTTAACTTTGTGTTGATTTGACACATCATTTTTTAAGCCCTAAATTTCGATCAATTAGGACGATGATGAGCTTTATTGATACTAGAATTAAAGTCAAGTGAGTTATTCATACAAATTAAATGTTTTCATCCAAGGTTAACGCTTCAAATTCTCTCAGCTCAGTTCCAAATCTCTCCATCTGTGGTCCCTATATGCGCCCATTAGCACCGCCGTATGTAGCTCTCTAATGATGATTTGACTCTAATGCTAATAATTAGTACTTGTTTTTTCTTCTCGTTTAACCAAAATTATAAAAAGAAAATACAAGTATAACCATATGTAAAGAAATATATTTATATAAATGTAACGTAAGTAATATGGGTTGTTGGTAGAAGAAAAGTTAATCCAAATAGGTAGGAAATAATCCAAATAGAAGAACCTCCCTTTGAATTTTGACAAAAATATGGTTGAAAATGGAAAACTCATCTACATGTAATATAAAAATAGAAAGTCTACTGGACTCTTTCTCCATTTCATTTCACTTTCTTATCTTTTTTCTTAATCTACGAAATTGGCTAATAATAGACATCAGAGGTCCTTATAAATTCATGATCCAACAAATTAAGAAAACAAATTGGCGGTGCCTTGTTGGGTCCATCCTTTCAATATATTTTTAAATTAAAGAATATCATGTGCATGTCCTCATCGGATTATACATAGTTGTATTTAAAATTTAATTTATTAGTCGTAAGGATCGCTCCTGATTTTTAGGATGTGTGTTTAATTATTCATGAAATTTGACATCTCCGCTAATTAGAGGAAAATGATATTGGTGTAGAATTTGGAAATAAGGGGTTCATAATTTCACATTGAGGATGACAAGTCTTAATTATATATATGAAGACTACCAGTCATATAAATTATAAATGATGGGATGGGCTACCAAACTACCCAAGTTATATATAAAGCTATTTGAAACATGTTGCAACAACGAAAGAGGAAGCTACAACAAACTGTGCATAACCGCACGGATAACCACATACTAACACGTCAATTTGATTTGGATCCAATTCGGGATTTTCCTTGGGAGGTGTCGGGAAGGAATTGGAAAGTAATAATATCGATTAATACATATATAGAAGAAAAAGTTTTCGATTGATTCAAACGCTGTACCTACGGGATAGGGATAGTGGAAGAGGGAAAAACCGAAGATTTAACATAGTACTTTTGATCGAAAAATCAATCTGATTTATTTCATACTCTCTCGGAAACTTGCTTAACAATAAGGAAAAGATAAATACCATGAAATTAAATTTGATCCTATTTATATGGATTCCGTAAATATTCCATTACAAAAAGGGAAAAACTTCATTAATTTATTACTTATACTCAACTTAAAAAATTTTATTTATAAATAAAAATTAAGGCATGCTAAAATTTTAATTTACCATGAATTAATAATATGCTATACGATCAGAATCCAAATTAAATAATGATTTTTTTAAAAAAGTAATTGATAGATTTTAATGCCCACCCTGGTTATAAAAAAACAAAAAGCTTAACTTTAAAATGTAATTAATAAGATCATAGAATGAGAGCTTCAGCTTCGTGAACAATTTTGTTAAGAATTAAAAAATATATAGTTTTATGCTTTTTATGTAAAGAAAAAAAATTTAAAAGTTTCCGAGCTTTTGTAAAGAAAATCCTTAATATATCAGCGACACATGAACTTTAATTAAAGGTGTCTTAGTTCCTTCGACTTTACTTAGCGAACTATTAAAGACCCCTCAATTTTATTCAAGTGGAATTGAGAGACCTTTTTCTGCTGACATGTCACATGCCACGGAGGAAAGAAATTTAGGCATGGAAAGAGAAAATTTTTTATATGTACCCTTGAAAAATTTTCTACCGTTCCCTCTTTAGGGTAAATTTTTTTTCAGTTAATAAATACTCTTCCACTTTCATCCTCTTTTCTTTTATCTCTCTTCCTCTCTTGTGAACAAATTCATAAACAACCAATTAATTAAAAACATCTAACCCAAATCACAAATCATCAAATTAAAACTCTAGCTTTTATAAACCCAAATTATTCAAATTAAAATAAAAAATCTGTATTACTATTGCATTATTATTAATTTAGTAACAATAATAATGAACAGCAAAACAATACGACATAAACAAAAGGTAAAATAGATCAAAATCAATAAATGTGTGTGACCAATTAATTGCAAGTTCTTCGTCCGGCAAATTAACCCAAGATTTAATTAAAAGGCAAACCCTAAAACATTTCTATAATCAATTGTCTCTTCGTTCCTTCTCTTCTTATGGTTAGAAAATCACCAAAATTTTTGGGGAATTGCCGGCAAAAATCCAAAAGCAGCAGCGTCAGTCATGCATGAAAAGGACAAGCAAAAGATTAGCAGGGAGAGGGCGACAGGCGACGACAGATATATGGCGGAGTTGCTGCAGGTGGTGGTGGCGCCGAAACTAAGGCTTTGCTTGAGAGGAATGGATGGTTTTATAAAGTTTGGTAACCATAAAAAACCTTTGTTTTGCTTGGGAGAAGGATTTTATAAAGTATGGTTAACTATATAAATTACTTTTATATCCTTCTATTTAAAATAAGTTTAAAAAAATGTTTTGTTTACTAAATACACAAAATGAGGACAAGATGGGAAATATAAATAATTTTAGAGGGTATAATTACCCATTCACTATTTCAATTTTTCAAATCCCACCAAATCGGTGGGATTGAAAAAAAGGGGAAAAAGAGGGGTTTTGGTGAATTTTGATTCACCCTCTCCAAACCCCAATTCAATCCCCTTCAAACAATTCTTCCTCCCAAGCACCAGTATTTGAATACCCTACCTTAAAAAACCTTTCCAACACCTCATCCAAGCAAAGCCTAAAAAGTTAATTAAAGTAAACAAAAAAAGAAATGAAGATGAGAGGAAATAGAGAGGAATGAGAAAAAAAAATCCATGAATTGTTAATAGAGACTAAGAAGTATGAAGATTTAAAAAGAAAAAAAAAAAAAGAAGAAGAAGAAGAAGAAGAAGAAGAATAAAAAGGACAAAGGGCCAGTTTGGGGCTGCAGCAGCTCTCAGTCAAAGCATGGGAAACCTTATTTTGGCTGAAAGCTGCCGCAACCTCAAATGCATAATTGATAAAAGTCAGATTATATTCAGGAAAGCACTGGAAAAACACTTAAAACTACTTTTAAAGAAAGCAATGAAACCTAACTTTCCCTGACAGCACTTTCACTAACAGCAATCCTAAATTGGCCCAAAGAAATCTGGGTATAGGCTGTGCTCTTCTTTCTCACTTTCTTTTTAATTTAATATTTGTTTTCTATTTTACTCCAAAATTTAGATTCTATACAGTTAAACGTAGACCCTTATATGAGACGAGTGTATTACACATTTCTGCAACTGGATTTGGTTCAATAAGAGGTGAGTTAGTTACATTTTATTAAAATTGTGAGCGTTAATAGATAATTAAGTAAGTTGAAAGGTCAAAAGACACTTTAATTGAAGTTCTGAGGGTCATAGATGAATAAAAATCTTTTTGGCTTATGTACTATCAACAGTTTACCTTTTATCTCCGACACTTTGGCTATGATCAATTTGTCTCATTTTGATATACAAAAACGCTTTAAAATAATTCAAAATATTCTGTCACATTATAAACTATTCAATTTTTAATAGAATACGTTAATGAAATATGACGAAATATGTTTATTTTTTACTATTTTCACATACCACTAGTACAAGGATAAAAACGTCTTTAGTCTGCCACAGATGTATTAATTTTATATTTATATATATATATATATATATATATATATATATATATATATATATATATATATATACATATATACAGTAAAACCTCTATAAATTAATAATGTTGGGACCATAAAATTTTATTAATTTATAGAGTGATTTTAAATTTTTTTTAAAATATATTTTAAATTACTAATTTAAATAAAGTTTTTTTTGTCTAAAATCAATGAACAAATAAAGTTTTTGTCTAAAATCAATGAACTATATTCATTATATTTTTACGTAATAAAATTAAATGTGCATTATATAAGTTAATTGAACTTGAAAGTTCACTGTACTTAAGTTAAAAATATTCAATGTATCATAATTAATGAATTATTATATAAATTTCTATGGAGTGTTCTTTCAAATGATACAAAAAATGGCTTCTCATCTAAAAGGTGTCAATAAGTCAACCATGACCGATCAAATCAGAAAAGCATTGTGTGAACACAAGAGATATCACCCTGCATGCACTCAAAAGGGTTTACAAGATTGGCTAAATGAAACATATCATTTGAAAGTTAGTCAGGGTATGATATCTAACACTCTTAAGAGATTATCTAAATATCTTTCTGCTAATTTTGGAAAGGGAGCAGAAATCAAGCGACACAAATCAGTCAAGTATCTAGGCATGGAGAAGGTTATTTATGAGTGGTTTCTCCAATACCAAGCTCATGTGAATACAACAGGAGAGTTAATTTTGGAGAAGGTAAAAGAGACGATGAAACTTTTATATCCTCATGAGCCTTCTGAATTCAACCTATCCCAAGGTTGGCTTGAGAAGTTCAAGCAACGACATGGTATTAAGTCATTTCGTCGTTTTGGAGAAAATGGTTTAGTTGGCACACAAGAAGTGGAGAAGAATTTGGAGTCCATAAGGGAAAAAAGTAAACCAGTTCCCTATGAAAGATGTTTTTAATATGGACGAAACTGGTTTATTTTACAGGTTACAGGCTGATCATTCTCTTGCAACAAAGCAACTTGAAGGAAGAAAATAGGACAAAGAAAGGCTTACAATTGTTATTTGTTGCAATGAGGATGGCTCTGAAAAAATTCCATTATGGAATTGGGAAGTATGCAAAGTCATGTTCTTTAAAAATGTCAACATGACTAACCTCAATTGTCAATATCATACCAACAAAAGAGTATGGATGACAGGTATGCTTTTTGATGAATATGTTCATTGGCTCGATAAGAAAAAGCATGGTAGAAAAATATTATTGGTGGTAGATAATTGTCCAGCCCATTCAAAAAATATTGAAGGCCTACAAAATGTGGAGTTATATTCTTTTTGCCACCTAACATGACATCAAAAATTCAACCATGTGATGCTGGGATAATAAGAGCTTTCAAGATGCATTATCGCAAGAGATTTTATCGGAAATTATTGGAAGGTTATGAGTTGGGACATTCCGATCTAGAAAAAGCTAATGTGTTAGATGCTATAAATCTTGCAGTCTCATCTTGGAAAATAGATATCAAACAAGAGACAGTAGCAAATTGTTTCAAACATTGCAAAATTCGTACAAGGGATGAATCTATCTTAACGAATTTAAAGGAAGCAACAACTGAAGAAGACATTTATGAACTTGAGGGAATGATTGGCCAGCTTGGTTATCACGATCAAATGAATGTCAATCAAATATTGGATTATCCAGGTGAAAATAATGAATGCTCACAAGTCTAAAGTTTAAAAGAAATTGTAGAGAGTGTCATGGAAAATTCAATTGAGGATGAAACTGAGGATGATTCGGTACCTTTGGAACCAGTCATAAGAAAGGAAGTAATTATAGCATTAACCACTCTTTACAATTTTTTGTTACAATTTGACAAGAGTACACCAGAATTTTTGAATGCACTGAGAATAGTTGGAGATGAAATTCAACTAGATTTAAATTTGAAGAAGAAACAAAATACATAGAGTCATATTTTGCTAAATTATCCTAAGTATATATCTATATATACTTAGCATATGTATTTGAGAAATTATTAATTTATAGAGATATGATAAGTGAAAATTATACCAAGTAATTTAGTGAGAATTCAGCATTAAATTGATTAAAATTCTATTGAGAATAAAGGAAACATGGCTAAATATGAGTTTTTCCAGGTCTTTTGCCTCAATCAGCAAGGTTGCCTAAATAAGGAAGTCTCAGAGCGCTCAAGATGTAAAAAAGAAGATTGTTGAAGGCAAGAGGTAGGAATAGGCCTGATTTAAAGAGGACAGCGCAGCCTAAGAGAGGAGAGGAGGAGATATTTTTTGGTGGAAATTCCACTGTTGCCCTTAGCTTCTCAAGGAAGCCACTTACTTTTGTGGTTGTAATTATTTGACAATATTATCTTGTACTTGCACCATACATTTTTGACACCTCACTTTCTCTAGATCTCTCTTTTTAGAACTATAAATGCTCTACTATTTAGTGGTGGGGGGTAGCAATTAATTGGCTCAACTACTTGTTAATTTCAATATATTTTTAGTCAGCAATTATATTAGTTCTTTGCAAGTTTAATATTTTCTATCTGTGAAATCTCATTTTTTTTTATTGCTATTATGTGTAATGAGTGAGTTTTCTAGCAGGCTGAAACCAACTCAGGCTGGTGGTCTTAAGAAGTCTTTCTCTGTTTTTATTATGAATATCATACTTTGATGATTGTGTGGTGAAGTGCTTAATTAAATATGAGAAAGGGCCCTCTCATATTTTTAGTATTCCTGATGAGACCGAGAGAAGATTTAGGAATATAGAAAATCATACACGCACACACTTACCATGACACCGAGAGGACATTGGGAGTGTGCTAAGGGTTTCTACTTGATGTGGAATGCTTGCTAACCTTAATGCATGATTTTCTATGCTAAGTGAGGTTGAAAGATCAACTTAGTTATGGGTCATAGATCAAAGTGAGGTCGAGAGATAAGCTTGGTGAATAGAGGGCAAGAGACCTTAGATCTACTTTCCTTAACATATTCATAGCAAATCCTAGAGGAAGATATTCTAAAATTGTCTGTTTAGCTGGTGAAAACATGTGTATGTATCATTATTGTTTTATATTATTTTGTTCTACACAATCTTATATTTCCTGCCTTGCATGTTTTCTGTTTTCGGTTTATATAATTTATTTGTACTAATTTAACTGGAAAACCTTTAAATCTGGTGATTCATTAGGAACTTTAAGAATTTCCCTTACTCCCTGTGGATACGACATTTATCTTGCCTAATACTACAATTGACCTAGTATACTTACTAGTGCACAACCTCAAGGCAACAAGATAATAAAACAATGTATTTATAAAGGGTTGTTCCAAAAAATTATTGTCTTATTAATTTATTAAAATTGATCATTTTTTAAACTGGCCCAAGTCGGGATCAAAAGAAATTATTATTTTAAAGAGATTATTGATTTATAGAGTATTAATTTATGAAGGTTTTACTATACATATATATATATATATATATATATATATATATATATCGCAAGTAAGCATAAATAACAAAGAAATAAGGATAGAGTGCATGCACCTTTTCGAGTTGATTTCTTAAAGAAAATACAAGAAATTGTATAGTGATAAAACAAAATAATAAAAAAAATAAAAAGTAACGAATTGAACAATAATAATATATAAGAAGAGAATTCTTTGTGGCTCTAATCCTGTAAAACATAACAGTTGTTCATGTGTCACCATTACATCATGTTCCTTTTGTATGTTGAAGTGAATTATTTTGTTTTGTAGATAAAATGCTATATAAAGCAGTTGCTATCTGGGATTGATCATTGTCACTCAAAAGGTGTAATGCACAGGGACATCAAAGGATCAAATCTTCTTGTAAATGATGATGGGATATTAAAGGTGGGCGATTTTGGATTAGCAAACTTCTGCCCTTCGGGTCACAGACAACCTTTAACTAGCCGTGTTGTCACTTTATGGTACCATCCTCCAGAGTTATTGCTAGGTTCAACTGATTATGGCGCGTCCGTGGATTTGTGGAGTGTCGGTTGTGTATTTGCAGAACTTCTCCTTGGAAATCCTGTTCTGAAAGGTAGAATAGAGGTAATAACATAGTAGAAACGCTATGTATACATAAATCCTGCAAGTAGACTTGGCTGATCAGACATTGATGTGTTATTCATTTCCTTTTACTAACGAATACAGCATTTGAATTAAGAGCTTTTAGCAGTTATTATGTCTAGTTTCATCTTTCGTTTGAGTTTGTGTGGATGCTCTTCCTTTGCCAGGTTGAACAATTACATAAAATTTTCAAGCTTTGTGGGTCTCCACCCGATGAATACTGGAAAAAATCCAAACTTCCACATGCAACTTTTTTCAAACCACAGCAGCCTTACGATAGCTCTCTTCGCGAGACATTCAAAGATATATCGACATCTGCTGTCGACCTGATAGAAACACTTCTATCTGTAGAGCCATATAAACGTGGGACTACATCCTCTGCTCTTGCATCTGAGGTGATCACTATCTCCTACAAAATCTGGTTTAGCAATCATAAGAGACAACAATGTTAGGATTTTATGGACTTTATAATATGTATATAACGCATTACCGATATTTAGGCACGTAGACGTATGTGCATTGTCGTTTTTTGGATCGTGTATTTATAATTATAATTAGGTTAAAGGCCCAATTAAAGTGATCTAATTAATTTAATAGGGCCATATCATTTTATGAAAAGAAGTAAGGGTTAATTTATCATAAGTGTAGAAACCCAGGGTATAAAAACTAATTTATGATGGGCTTAATTAGTAATTTATACCAACTCTATATAAATAGGGGTTATGGTCCCTGGTTGAGTGAAATTCCTAAGGAAAACACATATTCCTTAAACTCAGAGAAAAACCCCATCCTTTCCTGAGCCTCAAGAGGAATTATAAATCAACCCGAAGATCAGATACCCGGATTCATACAAGAGATTGCTGTGATCATGGAGCCAGGTACGCTTCCGTTAATACTGTTTAGAGATCAATAATTTCTACATAAGAATTAGATCCTGCATTATTAGATTATTAGCTTAATTTTAATCTACATGTGGTATCAGAGCTTGTCTTATTGTGGGATTATTGGATTTATGAATTGTTGGTTTTTTCCATGATTATATGTATTTTGGATATCTGATGAAATTGTTGTTGGGATGTTTTGTTTTATTGATTCTGGAAATTGAATTGAAATCAATTGGAATTGATTTTTTGAATTGATTTTTATTGTTGGGTTATTGAATTAAATTCAATTGTTTTGATTTTGGATTTTATGGGCAAAACGATTTCTGGAAAAACAATCTTTTCTCAACCCAGCAATTGATCGATGATTTCCCACTGTGTAACGGCTTCCCCTTCACCGGCATATGGCTTCGCCGGTTTACAGCGAGGTGAGCGGCGGCGGGAATAAGTCGGCTTCTGGGTTGTGGCGGCGACCACTGGCGTCGTTTTTCTGGTGGCGGCAAAACCCATCGTTTGCTGCTCTCCGTCGCGCAGCGTGGTGTGGATGCTGTGGGTTTTGTCGCCGGCGTTTTGGGGAGGCTGACCGACGCCTCCCTCCGGTTGGGCTGCAGCGGCGGCGGCTAGGGTTTCAACCCTAGCCCACCGCCATCCAGAAAGATGAAGCATTAAAAAAAAAAAAAACGTTTTCTTTTTTGTATAAACATTTTCTTTTCAATTCTTTTGTACATCATTATGATTATTATTAATTTTTATTTATTTCTTTTAATGGAATTTTACCATTTTAGCCCCTGAAGTAAACAGATTCCTATTTTTTGTCTTCAATTTTTTTTAATTACAGATTTAGTCCCTAATTTATTTTAATTACATAATTGGTCCTTTTATGTTGTTTTGTTTACTTTATTTGTTTCTTTATGATTTATTTAGGATTAATTATGTGATTAAAGTATGTTATGATGTCAAATTATATAGTTAATTTGAATTTTGGTTGAGTGATTATTTCGTATCATTTATAATATTAAGCATGTCTAGTAATTTGAATCGGTAAATTGAAGCAGCATGTTACCAAAGTATCCTCTACTATCTAAGATTTTTCGATTTTAAGTTACTAAGATGTTTTGTCTTTGTGTGTGTGTTTTTCATGCGGATAATATCCGGCCCAAAGGAAGGTTATTATTGTTTGGCAGAAATTTACATATACATGTAGTGATAAACTTGTGATGATTATTAGGTATCCGTTGTGAGTGTTAAGTCGGTCCAAAGAAAGGCCTAATACTTGACTGGATTTTATTATCAGTGTTTGTTTACTACACCAAGTGGATCACTTACAAATTAACTCTCTGTCCAAAGACTAGACGTATTGATGTAACGATTTTCTTGTGATGGGTGTTATTTATGATTATGATTAATCATTCTTATGAGCTTACTGTGATTCTCTACACAGTTAATTCTATTACTGCTGCTACAATATCTACTAATATGAATAGCATTCCGGTACTAAATGGTGCCAACTTTAAGCTTTGGAAAAATAAGGTTTTAATTGCTCTGGGATGCATGGATCTAGACCTTGCACTTAGGGAGGAGCGTCCTGCTGAGCTTTCAAATGAGAGTACCTCTAAACAACAGAGGAAAATGGCTCAGTGGGAGCGCTCCAATCGCATGAGTCTAATGATCATGAAGCAAGCCATCCCTGAGACTTTCCTGGGCGCTATGTCTGAGGAGACTAATACCAAAAGGTTCTTGGAAGTGCTTGAAGAGCGCTTTGCCAAAAGTGAAAAGGCAGAAACAACTGGCATTTTACAACAGCTTGTTTCCATGAAGTATAAAGGTAATGGGAACATAAGGGAGTACATTCTTGAGATGTCTCATTTGGCTTCAAAACTGAAAACACTCAAGTTAGAGCTTTCAAAAGAATTGCTCATGTATTTGTTTTGATCTCTCTTCCTCCTCAATTCAGTCAATTTGAGGTGAGCTATAATTGCCAAAAGGATAAATGGACTCTTAATGAGCTCATTTCTCACCTTGTGCAAGAGGAAGAGAGGCTGAGGCATCATAAGGTGGAAAGTGCTCATTTGGCATCGTCTTCTAAAGACAATAAGAAAAGGAAGGGCAAAAAGATTGCAGTTGAGGAACCATAAAAGAAGAAGCAAAAGGTAATACCTGAACAAGGTTGCTTCTTTTGCAAAAACCCTTCTCATATGAAGAAAGAATGTGCTAAGTATCATGCCTGGTGCGTGAAGAAAGGTACATCTCTTGCTCTTGTTTATTCTGAGGTTAATTTAGTTTCAGTGCCAAAAAATACTTGGTGGTTAGATTCTGGTGCTACTACTCACTTAAGTATATCAATGCAGGGTTGCCTGCACTGCCGAAAACCAAGTGATGCTGAAAGATTCATCTATGTGGGGAATGGCAATTCGGTAGAGGTTAAGGCTATAGCAACATTTAGGTTATTACTTAAGTCTGGTTTTTATTTGGATTTATTTGAGACACATGTTGTACCGTCTTTTAGACAGAATTTGATTTCTATTTCAGTTTTGGACAAAGAAGGTTATGTTTGTTCATTTGGAAACAGACAATGTTGTCTTTATTTGGATAATAAATGCATTGGAACCAGTACTTTATCTAGTTTTGATAACCTATATTTTCTTGATTCAGTTACCTCATATAATGAAAACCTTCATATTAATTCACGTGGCACTAAACAAAAGTCAACTAATGAGAATTCATTACCGTTATGGCATAAGCGATTAGGACACATCTCTAAACAGAGAATTGAAAGGCTAGTGTCAAACGGGATACTTAATGAACTTGACACCTCAAGTAATGAAATCTGTGTTGAGTGCATTAAGGGCAAACAAACAAACAAGAGAAAGTTAGGAGCCAAGAGAGCTGAGGGCGTCTTAGAACTAATACATACAGAGATTTGTGGACCGTTCCCCACACCTTCGTGGAACGGTCAACAATACTTCATAACGTTCATAGATGATTGCTCTCGTTATGGCTACCTATACTTGATACATGAGAAGTCTCAAGCTTTGGACGTTTTCAAAAATTTTAAGGCCGAGGTTGAAAATCAACTCGGGAAAACAATAAAGCAAGTCAGATCTGACCGTGGTGGTGAATACTATGGAAGGTATGACGGTTCAGGTGAACAATGTCCAGGGCCTTTTGCAAAATTTCTAGAGGAGTATGGGATCGTCCCTCAGTATACTATGCCAGGTAACCCGGCAATGAATGAGGTAGCTGAGAGACGAAATAGGACCCTTAAGGATATGGTGAGAAGTATGATAAGTCGTACTACCTTACCAGACTCACTCTGGGGAGATGCACTAAAAACTGCAGTCTATATTCTTAATAGAGTTCCAACAAAAGCTACTAACAAAACCCCTTATGAGTTGTGGACTGGTAAGAAACCTGTCCTAAAACATTTACGTATTTGGGGATGTCCAGCTGAAGCAAGGCCTTACAAGCCTAATGAGAAGAAATTGGACTCTAGGACCGTTAGTTGCTATTTTGTTGGATACTTTGAAAGATCACGGGGTTTTAAGTTTTATGATCCTAAAAGAAGAACGTTTTTCGAGAAGGGAAATGCTTATTTTCTTGAGGATATTGAGCTTGGGGGGGAAAAGAAGACCCAAGATTTTGTCTTTGAAGAAGAGGTAATTTCTCTTCTTACAGTTGCTATTGATCATGCTTAGGTCCTTATTCCTAGTTTTGATCAACAAGCAAATTCAGCACCTGAAGACAATCTTGAACATTCCCCTAATCAAGATCAACAAAATATTCAAGAAATGCAAGCTCAACAACCTCAAGAACCAGTGCCACTTAGAAGATCCACTAGGGAAAAGAGAAATGCAATTCCAGATGACTACATCATTTTTCTCCAAGAGCATGAGACAGATAGTGGAATAGAGGAAAATGATCCAATCAACCTCCGTCAGGCCATTGAAAGTCCCAATGCTCAATCATGGATCGATGCTATGAATGATGAGATGAAATCCATGAAAGATAATGACGTGTGGGAGCTTGTCCCTTTACCCGAAGGTGCAAAGCCAATTGGTTGCAAATTAATATTTACAACCAAAAGGGATGCAGAGGGTAAACCAGTCAGGCATAAAGTTCGTCTAGTCACTAAAGGATTCACTCAAAGGGAAGGAATTGACTACAAAGAGACTTTCTCTCCAGTTTCATCGAAAGACTCTTTTAGGACAATTATGGCACTTGTGGCACATTATGATCTTGAGTTGCATCAGATGGATTTTAAGACAATGTTTCTCAATGGTGACCTTGAGGAAACAATTTATATGGTACAACCTGAATGCTTAGATTCTAAAGACTCAAAGCATTTAGTCTGCAAATTAAAGAAATCCATCTATGGGCTCAAACAAGCTTCTCGTCAATGGTATCACAAATTTCATAAAGTAGTGTTATCTTTTGGTTTTGAAGCTAACGCTGTTGAAGATTGTGTGTACCATAAGTTCTGTGGAAGTAATTTTATCTTCTTGATCCTATATGTGGATGATATTTTGCTAGCCACCAATGACGTAAGATTATTGCATGAAACTAAGAAATTTCTTTCAAAACATTTTGAGATGAAAGATCTTGGTGATGCATCTTTTGCATTAGGTATCCAAATACATCGAGATCGTTCTTGGGGTATTTTGGGTTTGTCACAAAAGGCTTACATTGATAAGATATTAAAAAGGTTTGGCATGCAAGATTGTAATCCCATTAATACTCCTGTGACTAAGGGAGACAAGTTCTGTCTCGATCAATGCCCTAAGAATGACATGCAGAAAAGGGAAATGTAGAATTTTCCTTATGCCTCTATGGTTGGCAGTTTTATGTATGCACAGGTCTGTACTCGTCCAGACATTGCATTCATTGTCGGAGTACTAGGCAGATACTTGAGCAATCCGGGTAAAGAACATTGGACAGCAGCCAAGAAAGTATTGCGATACTTACAAGGAACAAAGAATCACATGCTCATGTATAGGAGATCAAATCAGTTAGAGATCATTGGTTATTCTGATTCTGATCATGGAGGATGTAAAGATAGCCGTAGATCAACATCAGGATATATTTTCTTGCTTGCTGGTGGAGCAATATCCTGGAAGAGTGTAAAGCAATCACTTGTAACCTCTTCCACTATGGAATCAGAGTTTGTGGCGTGCTATGAAGCATCCAATCATGCTATTTGGCTGCGAAATTTTACTACTGGATTGCGAATAGTTGATGGTGTTGAAAGACCACTTAGGGTATACTGTGACAACAGAGCCGCAGTCCTTTATGCCAATAACAACAAGAGTTCATCAAATTCTAAACACATAGAAATAAAGTTCCTTGTTCTTAAAGAAAGAGTTCAGAGAGGTCAGATTAGTGTTGAGCATATAGGTACAAGCTCCATGCTTGCGGATCCACTGACTAAAGCGTTGGTACCTAAGTTATTTCTCGAACATATACCCCGTATGGGTGTTGGATTGTTAGAGGATCTTTAGGTTCAGTGGGAGTCTTAGACACACAATTAAGTTTATTACTTTATTACTTTATTTTATCAATGTCATGACAATTTAGTTTAAATAAAGTATTCAGTTTTTGATTTTCCACTCCGAATGTTATTTGATCTCATTTGGTTAAGGTTGGACCAGTTGGAAATAGGCATGTACTGATCACATCACATGTAATTTCCATGCTACACTTCCACACTTGATCCAGGTCATTTAGTTATGTTATTATATGTGACCATGTTGGGTTTAGTTGTATTATATGTTGGCAACTAAAACCCCCTTGATCCTTGTGTTAATATACTAATGGACAGGATTGGTTTAAAATGACGAAGTATGAATAATTTGTTCGAACGACTATGGATAAGTAATGATATATATATATATATGCGATTATAATGCATAATGTGTAAATATATGCTTATAAAGTCCAAGTGGGAGATTGTTAGGATTTTATGGACTTTATAATATGTATATAACGCATTACCGATATTTGGGCACGTAGACGTATGTGCATTGTCGTTTTTTGGATCGTGTATTTATAATTATAATTAGGTTAAAGGCCCAATTAAAGTGATCTAATTAATTTAATAGGGCCATGTCATTTTATGAAAAGAAGTGTGGGTTAATTTATCATAAGTGTAGAAACCCAGGGTATAAAAACTAATTTATGATGGGCTTAATTAGTAATTTATACCAACTCTATATAAATAGGAGTTATGATCCCTGGTTGAGTGGAATTCCTAAGAAAACACATATTCCTTAAACTCAGAGAAAAACCCCATCCTTTCCTGAGCCTCAAGAGGAATCACAAATCAATCCGAAGATCAGATACCCGGATTCATACAAGAGATTGCTGTGATCATGGAACCAGGTACGCTTCCGTTAATACTGTTTAGAGATCAATAATTTCTACATAAGAATTAGATCCTGGATTATTAGATTATTAGCTTAATTTTAATCTACAAACAATACTTGTGAATAAATTCTTCTAAGTTCTACACCATAGAACCATATCCTGGTAGAGTTCATTTACATTGTATATTTGATTCTCCATCGAAATGTGTCTTTGTCTGACCTAGAACTTTTTTTCTGTCAAGTGCATTTATGTTCTAGTTATAACCAGATAATGCAAAAAAAATTTGTGGAAGTTCTATGACTATATCACCTATTATTTGTGTGGCTGGGATTATTCTAATTCAATGTTCTTTTCTTCTAAAATTTCCAGTATTTCACTACAAAACCTTATGCATGTGAGCCATCAAGCTTGCCAAAATACCCACCTAGCAAAGAGATAGATGCGAAAAACCGTGAAGAGGCAAGGAGGTGGGTGCTCTCATTTTCATTTTTCAAGAGCCTAAACGTTTTTAGATATTCCTGTCTGAAATAAATTTTGTGCCACCTTAACAAAGAAATAAGGATAGAGTGCATGCACCCTTTCGAGTTGATTTCTTAAAGAAAATACAAGAAATTGTATAGTGATAAAACAAAATAATAAAAAAAATAAAAGGTAACGAATTGACCAATAATAATATATAAGAAGGGAATTCTTTGTGGCTCTAGTTAATTATATGCTAAACTAAAATAAAATATAGACCTCGGGAGATAAGAGCAGACCGATGATTAATGATGGAAAACACTCAATTATTTTCCAATACATAACAATTAACCTTAATTATAAATTTATAATATAAACAGAGCTTGATAAAAAAAATTGCATCCAAAATAATTATTTAATCCTTGTAGAGCTAATTGAAATAATTTTGTGATTTCCAATTGTAAGAGATTCGATTTGTGAAGTGGAATACACAATTATCGGATGTCAACGGACCCCAATTTTGGTCTGACACTGAAGTTGCCATTAGGATTTTATTTTATTGACATTACGGTATTTTTTATTAAAATTCTCAAATGTACATTTTATTCTCAAAAGTCTATTATCTTATACATTTATAGAGTAAACAATTTATTAGTCCATATGTTATATATTGCATTAATCAGTTTTTGTGTTTTTAGACATAATGATATAATTTCTAAGTTTTATCACGGTCAATTGTTTAGTCTTTTCATTAGGATCAACTGTCAAATTAGACTAAAAATACAAAAATTATCCTTTATCCTAATTTATAATTGTACATTAAACATATCATCATCCCTATTTTATTAGTAATGAATTAAACATTACTAATATTAATTCATTTATTGAATTTTGTATAATTATATAAATCAATGTATTAGCGTATGATTTGTTTCATTAAAATAAATAAATAAATATTTTTAAAAATATAAAATAGGAGTGAAACTATATAAATTGAAAACATGAACATTTTATCTTGACATTATATTTTGATGACTAATATATACAAGTATTAAAATATTAATGTGCATATATATACCACAAAAACTTTATTACAAGTTTTTAAATTAAATTTTAAAACTAGAAGATATATTTTTTACTTATTACTAAGAATAGTTTGTGCTTTTATATACAAAAATAGTTGAAAAGCCTAAAGAGTTGATTGAAACAAAATCCAAGGACCTTAAAGTACATAAATGGACTAACTAACATAATATGTAAAACATATGGAGTAATTAATTAAGAGTTGTTTAGCCTATTTTTAAACCCTTAAGTTCTAATCTATAAAGTTTTTTAACTACAAATCAAAATATTTCGTTTTTTAACCACAATAATGTATTCAATCATTAAATAATTATATAATGTTAAAAAGAGGTATAACACCTTTCCATTTTAGAAACTTTGGAGTATTTGTATCCACTTTTTATAGCAATTTTTAGCTTTTTACTTTAAACAACAGAAAATGTAATATTTAGCTAGATTTACTAGATAAAAATTTTTAACCGTTGTGAAAGAAAAAATAGCTTTTCAAAAAAAAAAAAAAAAACTCATTTTAGAGGTTTCCACGAATTTTTTTTTTTTTTTTTTTTTTTTATATTTATACTTATATGAAAAGTTTCAATTCTCTGTTCTCTGTTCTTAGAAGAAGTTTTTAGGAGTCGGGGATTGGAAGCTTTATATCTCATTAATTTTATATTATTAAGGAGATTGTTGTGCTTCTCTCTAGAAAAACTTTTCTCCCTCTAAAAATTTTCAAAGAAAAAACTCAAAATTTATATTTTTGCTAAGAATGTGTTCGAAAATGTATAAGATAAATCAAGCTATTTATCATCTAACATACTATTTACGTAGAGACAAAAGAATTAGCATTTTTTCCAAAATTTCGAACTTAGAAATGTATATTATCGCAATATAAAGTCTTGAACATCTAGCAGATGAATCCAAACAATTTTAATTTTCTACACATTGTTTTATTTGAATAATTTTATTATTACAGTATTTCTCCAACACCATTCCTCGTTCTCGTTTTATTTTTAATATCAAGAAGTAATGTAGCTAGAATTGGACTATTCTTCTTCTTCTTTTTTCAAATTCATTTTTCACAAGTACTTTGACTCTGATTATTATTCAATGGATTTCCTTCCAAACAAGCAATGCAATATTTCAAAATTTGCATAGAAAATTAAATTCTTGTATATGTGCCTCAGGGTTGAATATCGCACATGGAAAATAAATGAGTATAAAAAGTGATATATAAGTATTGTATATTGGGTTTTAATACAAGCTAATTAGTTTTTTATTGTATGGACTCAATCGCATTTATTTGTTTACTCATGCAGTCAGACTCAACACTCTCAAGACCCGTCGAATCCCTTCACCGGAAAACATGTTACGTTTTATTAAATTTTATATATTTTGACAATTAATGGAATTGGGTTAAAGTTTAGAATTAATTGAAATTTTGAAACCCAAGTATATATATATACAGCAGAATCTTATTAATTAATAGAAATGCAGTGACCTTCCAGTTTCGTTCATGTATCAGAAAGTTCTAAATCAATTTGACTGAAGAATCAAAATTCTTTAGAAGGTCTTTCTCCTCACAGATCTTCGTATTCTATAATTTCTCCATGTTTTTCGGTTTTCTTGTTTCGATTGTTTAATTTTTTATTTTATTAAACATATGCATTAAGGTATTCTGTTTTTTTAATTCCAAATTTGTTTAATGTTCATTAATTGTATATAGTATATCTAGGAAACAAAGGACAATTGTCCCTTTTTGTGGAAATCCTAATATTTACAAAATTTATTCGTAATGCTAAACATTAAAAAAAAAAATTCTGGGTTTTTTAAATACAAGTTCAAAGTTTTAGGTTAAAGTGATTAATTAATACGGTATATTTATAATATTATTCATCAAAATATTCAAAGTTTAGTTCTCGGTTAATGTACCTATAATATATATCGATCTTGCCATAAAAAATAAAAAATAAAAAGGAGTAACTTCTCCTTATATATGGGTAATAGTTAATTCGAGTGCATGCGATTGTAGTTGAGAATAGGGATGGCAACGGGTAGGGTACCTGCGGGTAATGGTGATATCCGTCACATTCCCGTTTAGAAAAGTAATTACCCGTACCCGTCCCATTAACCGCAGGTATTAAATTTTAAATCCAATTCTCATCCCACGAAATTTTCGGGTACCTGTTAATTACCCGTACCCGCGAAAATTACCTGTTTAAAATTAAAAAATCATAAAAATATATCTAGAATTCTATACTAATCAATCACCAAATTATAAAAAAAATATTCATAAACACACTCTAATACATTGCAATTCAAAAATCACAAACATAATTTTAACCAATAATTCATATCCAAATTTGAAAGTTCTAAAGAAATTTAAAAAATCATAAATCGTTAATTAAAAAAATTACATAAGAAGCTGTGCTTCTAACTTCCATAACATTCTTCCCTTCAATAAGAATGAGAGGAGCTGGGTTCGACTCCTATCAGCTACTATACCTAAAAAATTTTAATTTTTTTTATAAACTTTATATATAAACGGGAACGGGTAGCGGGTACCCTGAGGGGTAAACCCGTACCCGTCCCATACCCATGACGGGTAATTTTTTTAAACCCGTAACCGTCTCATACCCTTTTATACCGGGTTCGGGTAGTCCCGGGTTTCACGGATACCCATACCCATTGCCATTCCTAGTTGAGAAGGCAAATTTAATTGATAAATTTTATACTTTTAGTCCACAGGAAAATTTTATAATTTTAGAATTTTAGGGTTTAAGTCACTTAAGAATTATAGAAAAATAAAAAAACTTTTTGGCAGATTTCTTTTGATATATAATTAAAATATTATTATAAATAATTTTTTAATGATAAGATAATTTGAGGATAAAAAGTTTAATTACAAGCATGCAATTCTTGATAAAAAGTCAGTAACAATTGGGATAATATTTTGACTAAAAGTAACTTTTGTAATATATTTGTACAAATTTTAATATGTTTAAGAAAAATAATATAAATAAAACACAAGCGTATTTAGAAGTACAAAAACTTTTTTTTTTTTCAAAAGAAGCTATACGATTTACTCTTAATTGCTAGAAAAAAAAAAATCAATTAACAATATATTAATATTATTAGACTTTGCCAATGCGCATGCCGACTTTTTGACTTTAATGCTCGATGTGCAAGTTGAATTATTAAGTTTTACTAACGTATCATATTAGCTTGATGACATGTGTAACATCGTTAGTTAAATTCGTCTTTTTAACAGTGTAAATTCTTTTTGCAACAAAAATATTAGATTTCTCTATTTATAAATAAATGAAATTATATATAGAGTGTTTTCCCATAACTTAAAGGTAAGCTATAGTAAGGTTTGATTTGGAAGGTAAACGAAAATATATATATATTTGTCTATCATATTTGTGAAACTAGGCTATGTAGTTGAGTTTGATAT
Source organism: Euphorbia tirucalli (assembly GCA_039660915.1). NCBI lineage: Eukaryota > Viridiplantae > Streptophyta > Magnoliopsida > Malpighiales > Euphorbiaceae > Euphorbia > Euphorbia tirucalli. The sequence continues at coordinate 15,293,529 of CM077637.1, forward strand.
ATTTGGTCTAGCCAGTTTATTTTTTTATTTTTTTTTTTTAACAAGATCTAGTTCTTAAAATTGAAGATTTCGATGTATAATATTTTTAAAAAAATGGAGTACACATTTTAAACTGCACATCTCTTAACAACAGTGTTTGGTACACTGTTAACAAAATGAATTTTTCTGGTCAAATGCAGGTGTGGAGCCCTTTTATTTTCCTTTATTTTTTTATGATTTTGTATTTGTAAGGATAAAATTAGCTTTATTTTTTTATTACTTTGGCTCAGGCAAGTGGCAATTGAGGAATTGGAATTATATTTCAAATTTGTTCTATTGTCCACTTCATAAGATTTTAAATTTTTGAGGTTTTTGTGGTTCACTCTTTCTGTCATTTGCCACAACCATAATAACTCACATTCTATAATAAATATTAATATATAGTGATTATCGAAGCTAGTACGTTAATCCTATTAGAGGTCAAATGCATGGACCGTATACAAATATAAGAAAGTTTGACCTTCAATATGTGACTTTTGTAATATATGCAGCTTCATTGGTGGGGTCCGATTTTTGCGGCTTAAACCCCTCTCTCTCTATATCCTTTTTTATTATTTTCGTTCTCTTTGTTTCTTTCCTTACTCTTTTTTTTTTTTTTTTAATTAATGGTTGAAATTGAATTCTTCTAGTTTTAATTTGATATTAAAAGTATGCATTTAATATTAGCTGGACAGTGGTGTTTCTTTACTGCAAATTGGATTAAGGGTGTTGACATTTTCCTTTTTTTTTTTTCCTTTTCTTTTTGTTTAATGTGTCATTTTTGGTAATGTTTGACTTTTTGTTTAAAAACGAGTCAAATACTGCATGCTCTCTTTGTATAAATACATAGATATAAGAAAATCAAAGAGGCAAATAAGATGGCTATGGCTATGACAGAAAAAGTAAGAAGAGATCAAAGCATAGATAACATGGTCATGGAGGACGCAAATGAAAGGTCTGCAGTTCTTGCCGGAGCTGCTGATAATACCGTTGTTGCCGATGAATCCACTACTTGCAGACATGATGTTGTGGTTAAGGTCAATATTCTTCTTTCTCTTTGGATCTATTCTAATTATATATTATATATGGTTTATCTCAAAATTAATTAGTTTGGCTCGTGATTTAATGCATGATTAATCATGGCATGGCTCTTCTCTTTATATTGAGAGAATTTTTTTTTTTTAAATAAAGAACAATTTTGTTTCCTACAAATAATTACATTCAAGGTTTGTGAATCATCTTTTAAATGACTCATTTTTCAATTGTTGCACTTAAATTCGAACTTGAAATCTCTAATTTTAGCAATTTAACGCCCAAATGTTTTCTTTTTTTGGTTTATGAATGTATGGAGGGAAAGATTATATACAATCACACACTTCATATATGCATATATATATGCTTATGCAAATTAATGGGCATTTACTTACTGCATATGTTAATTGCAGGCTGGAAGGAAAAGAGCATATCATGAGACTGAAGATCTGAATACATCTTTATCAGAAAATAATAAAGAACTAAGCAAGACCAAGCAGGTAAAAAAGATATAAATACATAAATCCTGATGAACTACATATGTGTAACTTTCTTGAACATTTTATGTGACATATAAAATCATTCAAAGACCTTCTTTAGTTATCTTTCTTAATCTTAAAGTAGATATATTTCTAGAGGCATGGTTTTTTTAAAATACTATGAAAGGGAAATTAGCCAAAATTTTCCAAGAGAAGTTAATGAAGATGTAGGGCATTTAACAGTGAGCTCCAACTAATGAGACAAACTGATCCACATCTGCACATAAGCCCAAGAGAACCACTAGCTGGTGGTAGGGACACCCCAATTTGTTTTACGTTGATTAGTAGAAGATATAATTCAATTTGACCTTTAATTGCATGATTTATGATCTATTACATGTGGCTATGAATGAAGACAGAATTTGCATTCGTCATTAACAGAAAAAAAGGAAGTATTTGTTAATTAACGATTCATACGGCTGAATAATGTTTTCAAAACCCAAGTCAAGTACTCCCCAAATATACATAATTTTCTCCTTTGCTGTTTCTAGTTATTAATCGGTTGCTGTTCTTTAACTTCCTCTTATTCTTTATCAGACAATTGCTTTATCTGATATAGAAAGATCCAACATGGAATCTGATTCAAAAGCATCTTCTTCTAGCCACCAGGTTAATTTCATTATTCATTTTTTTCGTTTTGTATTTTCAGGCACGAACCATAATAACAATTAAGTATTTTGCTCTTAATTTTTCTGAACCTGATCATAGTACTAGAACATCAGAATTTAGTGTCTGTTTATTTTGGTCAACCATGCATATAGTTTACCAATTTTGCTAGCATAAATATCCTCCAGTCCAATAAAGTTAACAATGATCGACAACATATATGAGTTCCTCAATTTGTAAATTAACTTGATTATAATTAAGACGTGTTTAATTATTAGAATCACTAATATGGAAATATTCCATTAATATTTTAATAACCACCTGCACAGTTCTTAATATATATTTTGATTTTGGTATATATATATATAAATATATATATGCAGGAGAACAGTTCGCTTGAATCGGCGAGAGCTGAAATGGGCGAAGTGAGAGAAGAAAATGAAAGACTAAAGAGGTACTTAGGGAAAATGATTAAGGATTACGAGGCTCTTCGAATGCAATTCTATGAAGTTATAAAACAAGAAGAAACAAAGAAATCAACAGACACAGGTGAAGATCATGACGAAGATATTGAAGAGGCAGATCAGCTTGTTTCCCTTAGCCTAGGGAGATTCTCAACTGAATCCAAAAAGGATGGAAAGACTAAAACTAAAAATTGTAGCCAAGAAGATGAAAAAGCTAATAAAAGAGAACTGTCTCTTGCATTAGAATGCAAGTTTGAAGCCTCTGAATGTGATGCAAATGAAGCTAATAGAAGCCCATTTAACAGCTTTGAAGAAGCTAAGGAGGATGCAGGTGAGACCTTGCCACCTAAGAAGAATCTAAACCCAATTATGCCAAATGGTGAAGATGAAGTTGTGCAACAAAACCCCCTTAAGAAAGCTAGGGTTTGTGTCAGAGCCAGATGTGATACTCCTACGGTAATTACTACTCATTATTGATTAATTAGTATAAGTACCATTTTGATTCACTGTTAAAAAAAACGAAAATCAAAGATAAATGTTTTAGTTAAGATTTTATTTAGTATATATACCTTTTCGAATGCAGTAAATGGAATGAAGAGAATCTCTAGGCCTTGAGAGTTGGGCTTAACTATATGTGTAAGTACATATGTGGGGTTTGATCCATGTAACACAAAATCAATTGGCTTGTGATAAAACCCAATCTACATCACTTATATATCACATTTTAAACTCATTTATTTCTGATGTAGAGTCTGTAATACTCTGTCTCAAGTGCAACATGGTCCATACCAGTTGCTGCTTGTCAAATATTCTTTGGCACATCTGCTTTGAGGTCCAAAGTTATTAACAGGCCTAATCTTTTCTACTAACCAAAACACCACCAAGTCTTATGAATATGGGTTCGTAATCTTTCAATTGTCATGTCTTTTTCTACTCCAATACCATGAATAAAACTTTGAAGGCTTTGAGAATCCTAAGCTTGACTTTATGAGTAAACATGCAAGTAGGGTTAAATTCATGTGACACAAAACTAATCTGCTTTGTTAAAACATAATTTATATCATTTTTTAGACTCATCTATTTAGTTTATTCAAATTTTAAAATTAGAAATTGAATTTATTGCCTAAACTAGAATAAAATTTTTTTGTGTGAATTTAAGTATGGAGACCTAAGAAATAAAATGTATGCGAATTAATTAATTAAATCCATAAATACATATGTATATATATAAGTGTAATGTTCGTAATTTATCCATAAATTTGTGTGAAATCCATAGTGGTCAGGTTATAGGTACGTAAGAATTTCTCAAATTTTAAACTATAAAGTAGCTAAGTAGAACAAATATTCATATTTTGAAAATAAATCGAACGTAGTCAAAGTGTTTCTGAACAATAATTTGATTCTTACTGCAGATGAATGATGGGTGCCAATGGAGGAAGTACGGGCAGAAAATCGCCAAAGGAAACCCATGTCCTCGAGCATACTATCGTTGTACTGTTGCAGCATCTTGTCCAGTAAGGAAGCAGGTACCTATACATATATATTAAATTCCTCATCGATCCTCAGTCTGAAATTTATATATAGTATACCAGCTTTTGTATTTGTGCTAATTTCTTCTTATTGTGTAATAATATTGAAGGTACAAAGATGTGCCGAGGATATGTCGATATTAATCACCACATATGAAGGAACACACAACCACCCACTCCCTCTTTCAGCCACAGCTATGGCTTCCACCACATCTGCAGCTGCTTCTATGCTTTTATCTGGTTCATCCTCCTCAACTTCTAAAGCCACGGGACTCAACCCATCAGCCGTAATCACCACCACTCCTGCTAATCTCCATAGCCTCAACTTTTATCTATCAGATAATTCCAATTCAAAACAATTTTACTTGCACAACTCCACTCTTTCACCTTCACCTTCCCACCCTACCATCACTCTTGACCTAACTAATTCAAACCCATCTTCTTCATCTTCTCATTTCAACAGATTTTCATCCTCTTCCTATCCTTCCATCCCCAAATTCGCCCCCTCCACTCTTAATTTCAGTTCCAGTACTAATGAGTCGAATTTGATTCCGAATTGGGGCAATGGATATTTTGGCTTTGGCACCACTTCCACTACTTCTTCTTCTTCACATCCACACAATAGGAGCCAAATTGGAGCTTTCAATATAGGCAAACCACCCATTGAAAATAACAACCTTTTTCAGTCCTTTATGCAGAATAAAAAAACACCAATTATTCCTCAGCAGGATAGTAGTATAGCTGCTGCAACTAAAGCAATCACAGCTGACCCTAGTTTCCAATCTGCATTAGTAGCTGCTCTTACATCTATCATTGGTAACGGCGGTGATAACTCTGCGCAGAAGTTCAAGTGGGGTGAACATTTTCCGATGGCTAGTGGATATTGTGCGACAAGCTACTTGAACAAAACCACGAAGAATTCGCAATCAGGAGGAAGTTTGATGCTTCTACCTACTAATTCATTGCCGTATCCTTCCCCTAAGAGCAATGCTTCTTCATCTCCTGGTGACAACAATGACCACAGCAGTTAATTATATTTTATTTGTTTTAGTTTTAGTCAATTAAAATGTTAATATATGTATATTCAGGTGACATAATTTTTTTTTGCATGGAGATGTTCGTTCCAAGCAAGCCTAGTTTAAACAATAATTTCCTTGCTTTCCATCTTTACGCACACTTCAACACAAACACACATATATATGTACTATTCTTTACCTGGGGTCTCAACCTAAAGCTAGTTTTTTATTCGCAACGTTTTGAAAACTATAACATTATAAAAATATACTCTAATTTTTTTTTTCCAATAGAAAATTTATTTTCAAGCTTTTTTTTAAGCAAATTCTTTTATGGAATATTTTTTTATAAATTTTTTTTCAATTGATAAAATTGTTAGCTCATTTAATCCATCTTGTAACATGGTTGATCTTAAGTAATTTTTTGCATATTTATAAATTTTACTAAACTATAATTAAATTTAAATGTTGGAGCAGTATAACCTGATATGAAACAATTTGAAGATCTACCGGTTTCGCTATGATCCAATAGGCAACAAGTACATTTGAAAATTGAGCTTGAGGAGAAGGAACAACAAAATAAATCAAATATATAAAACCCAAAGAAATATTGTAGACAAAAGAAATGGATAGCCGATAAATTGATATACAAAAGAAATATTAGCTCAAAGTTTTATGTACTTAACCCAAAAACATAAAGTCCATCCTTGTTATGGAATACAGAATCTGGTAAAGGAGAGGAAAATTAATAGCAATGGAAAGTCCAACATTTCAACTTGGAAAAAATAATAGTTGCCAGAGATTTTTATACAAAATTATGGCAAAATTAAAGATTAATTTTACTTAGACTAAATTAAATGATAGACTAAATAAAATTAATTTTAAATCAAAATCAACGTGTAAAACAATTTTCAGAATCAAATTAATCCTTTATGGTCAAATGTATAGATACACCTTCAAATTTATAGATTCATCAACATACTAAATTTTCACGAAATTACCCTTTTAGTTTCAAATAAGATTTTTTTTTTTTTCTGATGATGTTAACATTAGTTACTTAATTTAGTGATCAGGTCAGAATTATTACCAGCTTTACTTATTTATTTAATGAAAAATCTTAATGACATGTTAAATTTATTAGTATAAAATTTGATTTATGAAAGTTTAATCTATAAAATGTTATTAACTTTATTTTGGAAATATTAATATATAAAATAATATTAAAATAAAATTTTTGGGGCCTTAAAAATTATGGGGCTGAAGCCCATGTTTAGGTGGCTATATGATGAAGCAGCTCTGTTTTTTTACTGATGAGAGAGAAATGTAATTAGAAAATAATAAACAGATGGAAAAATGTTAAATCAAGTCGTATGATTCAACCACTCTATCCAACACATATGATTCACCGACCATTTAAAAAAAGCAATATTAAACCTCACGGAACCAAGCTCACTGCTTAAGGACCAGTTTGGAATTACTGTTAGTGAAAGTACTGTCAAAAAAGTTAGATTTCATTACTTTCTTTAAAAGTAGTTTTAAATATTATTCCAATGATTTCCTAAATACAATCTGACTTTTACCAATTATGTATTTGAAACTACTTTCTACAGCTCTAAAAGCAGTTTTCAGCCAAAATAAGATTTTCCATACTTTAACTGAAAGCTGTTTTCGGAACTGCTGAAAACTGTCCCAAACTGACTCTAACTCGTACAATTATCTAGTCCAAGACCAATTGGAGCTATCCGGTTCTCCTACCATATTTAGGAAAATCAAATTAACTCCTCAGAGCTACTGCTAAAGCAGGATACCTCTACATATGAGCGACCACTACACGTCCATGGCGAGCTTTCAGAAATTATACGGTCATGCCCCAACAAAACATCTAATTTGTCTTATAGCCTATACTATACAACAGTCCACTTTTTAATTGATCGAAACATCTAATTGTTTGAGAAAAAAAAATCATTCATTTTTGTGCTAATTTGTTCATTTGATTCGGTTCCTGGACAAAAGCGGTTAATCCTTGCAGCAATTCCGGTGTAATGCAAGACCTCATAATTCAATTTAAGACACAACTAGTTAAGATTTTGAAAAACGCCAACTGGAAGCATATCACCCAGTTTAAGAAATGTTGTTAAATACGGCTCAGCTCTACATGAAATTCATCAAATAAAATTTGTACAAGCAATTAAAAAGACAAATGTTATGATAATAGACAAACAAACTAAAACGCCTTTGCTCTTTCACACCATTAATGAAAACACCAAATTCATTGTTTAACTCTTTCTATACAAAAGGAAAGCGCCCACTTCATAAAAAAACCAATGAAGACAAAGCCCACTTGGATTACGACAACAACTGCTTTTTGCTGCTTATTTGCTTAATTTAATTGACTTCAGTCATACTGATCTCTTCTTCCATCGGGCCATCCTAACATAAACGAGAAAAAAAAATGGTAATTTAGGAAGTACCCAAATTTATACTTATACTAAACCATTAAAACTTTATTCAGAATAGAAACTTTACCACATTTTCTTTGTTCTCTTCAGAAGCAACTGCATTGGCTGTGGGGCTGGCTTCACCTGTTAATGCAATTAACTTATTAGCTTTTAAGCAAAAGTTATCTCAACTGTAAAAGAGGAAAATCTGTAAGACTAATTGTTTCATACCTTCTTCACTAGCTGCAGTTGATTTCTTTCCCTCCATTTTCATCTTCCCCTTTTCATTTTCTTTACTTGCTTCTTGCTTACTTGGCCTTTGAGGTTTCTTCTGTACCTTACCACCAGCTGTGTCTGCAACAGACCGCGAATTTGCGGTGTTTTTGCTCCGACTTTCCCTGGTCTTAGGTGTACTAGTGTTTTTCTGTAGAATATCTTTCTTGGCCGATTCTCGGACAGTGGAGACTTGAGTACTACTATTAGCATTTAAAGCCCTAGGTCTCAGTTTCCTAGATCCTGTTGTAGATGAACTGTGGACTTCATCATCAGATGATCGAGTTCCCTCTTCAGGAACTTGTGAACAGGTTTCAGATACCTGAACCTGAACCTGCTCTTGACTTTCTGTAATGTTATAGCTCTCTAGTAGTTCCTTCACAGATTCTCCCATTTCATGTCGACGCAAATACGATTTGAGCTCATCCCTCATTCTTTGAATAGGCTGAATTGGATCGTATGGGTAAAAAATTCAGTACAAAAACTCAGAATTAAAGAGACAGGGTGAAAAAGAAATTGTCATACCTCACATCCAGCCTCTAAAGCAAGCTTGAAAAAGCCAATGGAAATGGAGTGCTTAGAAACAGATTCAGAAAGCTTAATTTGTGATAACCAATATGAAGAGGAAGACAGCATGTTGAACTTCTTGCGGCTTGAAGTTCTAGAAATATCAGAAAGGGGTGTCTCACTTCTTGATTGTCCACTGGTGGATCTTTTAGTTCTGGCCTCAGCTATGGGCGTAACGTTCCCAACTGATTTTGCACCCACATTGGCTACTGGCTTAGTAGGAATAGACAGCCTTCTCGGCGGCTTTGCAGATTTTTCCTTGCTGGACAGATCAAGAACACCGACACTTTTGCTTACACTTGAACCTGACCTTCCCCTGCGAATCATATCAGCTATAAGTAGCAGATTATACCAGCAGCACATAACACAAAAATGGATATTAGTATGTCTCTAACCTTAGTACACTAACAATCTAGGAAAAACTATTTCACAGTTACAAAAATCAATACAAATGGATCAAATGAAGACTAACCCTCTTCAAAGGAGAAGTTGAACCCACGGAAATTTAGTGAGGACTAAAGCCAGAATTTCAGTCCTCTAAGTGTGATATAGACCAAAAGGTGAAAGATTTCCAATTGGAATTTTAATTGATGCTCAAGCACAAGGCCATCATCTCAGTTCCTCACTCTCCCAAGGATAAGGCCATATCCAATTATGATTCTATAAAGATCATATTGTGGAACTAATTTTGTTTGCAGGTATATCGTAAATCAATTGTATCAACTTAATAGCGGTTAATTGGTCTTTCCAAATGTAAAAAACAAAACTACTGAATTAAATCAAAATCGGTTTCCCAATTCGATTCCTCTCGGATATTAATAACCTCTTGAATTTTTTTTACACAGCATCAAAATCTCATGTTATGCACAGATTTCGTTGTTTGGCAAAGAAATTTAGAAAACACAAAACTGAAAGAAAAGAAGCAAAACCGGGGATTACCTCTTGGAAGTAGAAGAATTAGACAAATCAGCCACCGGTGGGGTTTCCTCCTTGACCTTGGTCGCCGATCTGAGAGGATATCTCAATTTCGATTTCCCTAAAACAAAAAGTTAACCAGATCAGAAATCAATGGAGAAAAATCTAATTAAAAAAAAAATAGAAAACAAAGAACAGAATACAGTTATTACCAGTAACAACAACAGGTTGCTGCTCTTTCACAGTTTCTTCCATTATTAAACTTAAAACAAAGAGAGACAAGAACAAAAAACGGGGAGAATGTTTGTCCTGTGTGCTTTTTCTATGGGCAAATGAAAACTATCATCCTTATAAACATCGAAAAGTTAACAGTAAAGTACCGGCTGTTTGTTCTGTTCTTCCGTTTGTCACTTGCATTACTTTTTTAGGCGGGATTATCCCATAACTCAAATTTCAATTTTCATTTTTCATACTTGCTCACTCGCCCTCTGAATTCGACACCTGTCTCGATTACACGTGGCGATCTTTAATGGGATGGAGTTAGAATATCGTGGGGTCAAAGATGACCGATGAAATAAGAAAAGTCTAAAATATTTGAACGGAGGAGCGCCTTAGTGTTGGGGCCCATCGCCTCCATATACAACGCATTATTCAGTTATCTGAAATTTGAAATTCAAAATCATGAGCCGTTGAGTTATGAAACTTGGAACTGCCATTTGACGGTTGAGATGGTATTATTAACGTATTGGATTAGAGGATAGGGCTTCTCCCTGCGTATTGGGCCCTTCCTATCTATATTTCGACTCGGATATATGTCCTTTCTGCCTATGATTGGGTTTTGTGGGCTATGTTATGCTTTCATTCATCACTTAATTAGAAATAAATTTTACTATTTGAAATGACCATATGAGATAACGTTATCTCAAAGTCAAAAAAAAAATTAAAATAAAACCTACCTGAGTCTTTTATTGAAGTTGGCTGAAGTTTACAAATAATCACAAAACATTTTTTTAAAAATTTCGAAATCACTTCCTAGTTAGTATCATAATCATGGTTTTCAGACCCGGATCGGTCATCGAACCAGTGAAGGGATGGATTCATGGATTTTGGAATAAACCGGAATCGAACCGGATTTAATAAATATATTAAAATATTAATATATTTTTATTTTTATATTTATAATTTATAAAAATTTGAATATTTTTATTATAATTCTTTAAGTTTAAACATTTCAAACAGTAATTAAAAAAACTCAATTTATGAAATATAATTTTTTTAGTTACAATAAAATGTCAATTTAATTTAAAATAATTTAAAAATACAAACTATATTTTATTTTAATTAAAAACACCTTAAAATAATAACTTAAATTTTATATTTAAATAATTTTTTTTTAAAAGTCCGGTCGAACTAGAAAACCGATCTGGTTCACAGTTTTTCGGTTCGACCGACCGATCCGATCAATAATTAACCGGTTTTTGACAAAAATAAAAACCGGATAGACACCGACCGGTCTGACTTCCGGTTTCAGTCGAACCAGGTCCGATCATCCGGTGTGGTCCGGTTTTCACAACTATGATCATAACCAATCGGTTATTCGATTATCAATTAACTATTACGCTATCTATCAAATTTCATTATATTTTTAACTAATTTATAATTAGAGGAATCTAAGGACCTATTTAATTTCATAAACATTTTGGTCCTATTTAGTTTCAGAAAACAATTTTCATTTCCCTTTTTTCAGTTTTCTTTTCATTTTCTAAATTTTTCAATTTGCAGTTTTCCATACAGAAAACTAAGAAATACAAAACATGTTCAGTTTAACCCATATATATATATATATATATATATATATATATATATATATATATAAAATTTTGAGATTACCAAACTTTTTAAATTAATTTTAATTTTAATTTAAAGTATTTAAAAATAACAATAACATTACATGTAACTAAATTAAAAGTCATTAAAATAAAAAAATTATTCGAATTTAATTGCCGATAATTATATGATTATTCTACGATTGGTCGGCAATAACTTCTCCAATTTTTACTCATCCGATTTTGTTGGAACATATCAATTTGATGCTTTCTTGTAATATTATTAGATTATTCTCTTTATGAAATTTTAATATTTTTCTATCATATATATTATAATAAAAATATAGTAACAAAAAATCATCATAGGTATAAAATAATAAAGTTATAGTAGAATAAGAATATAGAATTAATTAAAAGAATATGTCTAATTGTTTGTGGATAAAATAATAAAATTAAAGCTAAGTTTTGTATTAAGTCGTTGATTTTCTGAATATAGTTTGTTATGATTTTAGTATATAATAAAAGCAAGAATAAAAAGATTTAATAAAAAAAAAAAAGATGCGATCTCCGAGTTTTTAATGGAAAATGCAAAACATTAAACTCTAATTTTTAATTTTCTTGGAAATATTTTCTGGAAAACACCCTTATTTTCTCTTTTTATTTTCTAGTTTTCCATTTTCCAAATACAAAACAATGAAATAGAAACAAAATTTGTTCATTTGTTTTATGTTTCTTATTTTTATTTACATACAAAATATAAAATGTTTTTATTATGTAAAATTTATTTTTATACTTATAAATCTTTTATTGGATTTTATTTCTTAATATAAATAGACTAATAGATTTACAAAAAATAATGCTTAAATATATACTTCAACTTGAAATATCATGTTATTGAGAACAAGATAAATTAAATGATTCATGTATTTTTGGTTACTCATATATGTGTGAAATAATATTATATATATGGATGTGAAAGTAAGATTAAATATAAATAAAAAAAAATATGTTAAACAACTAAAAGTCATAGAATCATAGTTGTTATATAAGATAAATAAACTATTAATAAAACTATTATAATGAAATAGAAATATAATATGTATTGATTATGTTTTTTCATAAGTTAAGAAATTTTTTTTTAAAAAAAGTAAAAATAATAATTTGTGTCCTTTTTTGGTATAATATATGTCATTTATAAAAATGGTTGAAATGAATTAAAAAAAAAAAGAACTTGAATAATATAAATTAAATAAATAAATATAACTAGAAATAAGTCCTATGACACATATTATAAATAAATAAATAAATAATAATAATAATAATAATAATAATAATAATAATAATAATAATAATAATAATGATGAAGTGATATTGTTGGGTAGGTGTAAGTTGTAACATTTAATTCTCCGTTTTTCATTTTTCTCGAAAAAATTTGTGCGGAAAACAGCTCTATTTCCTCAAATTAGACGAGACCTTAAATTTTGATACTGAAAAAAAAGTTAAATATGTGTACCATTTCTCAGTATCAATTAAACTAAAAAATAAAAACTCTAATAAATCTCAAATCTCATTTTTCCACTTATAACTAACCCTCTTAGCATTAATTTAATTTTCAAAAATCATATTTGTCAGTCCCAAATAGACTTAGAAATACACTAGAGGGGATGAATAGTACACATACCCTAATAAATATTTTCTTGTAAAAACCTTTTTATGATCAGAAACAATTTTACTGAAAAGACAACTTTTACTTAAAATGTGGAATGGAATTATTTGTAAACTTGTAAAAATAATTGCTTTTTAAGAATTTAAATAAAAAATCTTAAAACGCTATTACTGCTAAATATAAATGTAGAAATATAAATGGCAGTAATTAAAGAGAGTAGGGATAGAGAAATTCATGATACAGAAATTTATACAGGTTCAGACTAACTGTCCTACTCCTGTCCCCAAGTGAACCACTTGAAATTTTCTGCTACAATTCCTTTAACGGTAGGAATCAAACCAAGTGATCTTTCTTCTATCCAAGATCGGGATGATCAATCCTACTTCTGTCTAGGATTAAGACAGTGATCCTTTTTCAGTTTAGGATCGAGACAACTAGTGCTTTTTATAAGCTCAAACACCAAATTTTTACAACTTGTTGTTTTTCTAAAATCAACAACCAAACTTTTACAAAATTTTGTTGATAAAACTCTAATAACAAAGCTTCCCCTCACACTAATATCCCTTAGTGTTATTTTAACAATTCACTCAAAAATATGTAATTTGAAAGTGTATGAATTGCTTTGATGAAGACTTGAATTCTTTCAATTGCTTTTTTTGAAGTGTGTTGGAAAGACTACTCAAGAATGCTTATAATACTTGTATTGTATACTTTGTAAACTGTCTTCCTAAGTTGAAATATTTGCAATTGTCTTCTATTTATAAATATTGGAAAAGTGATTTGGAGAATAAATTCAATTTCTGTTCAGGTCTCTGAAACCAGCCGTTGGACAGTGTTTTTCCAAAACAAGGTTCAACAAAATTCTTCAAGCAATGTTCAAACATAAGTTGTTTTTATCAAAACAAGGTTCAACATATCTTTCAAACATAAAGTTGTTTTTATCAAAACAAGGTTCAACAATATTCTTCAAGCAATGTTCTTGCTGGTAGATCTAGACAAAGGAATTATCAGTCACCCAATACTAATATTTGGACATTATAGACATTGAGGGACCTTAAATTGTATTTTAGTGTGTTTAAATTCAAAAAAACTAAGCACCCAGGTTTGAAAATTATCAATGATTTAACCTAAAAATGAAAGCCGATCGGCTATCTTAGCCATCTTTATGAATTATTAGACGAAAATGAGCCACAGACAGTCGACTATGACGATAATAACTAACCTTTAACCACTTTCTTAATACTTTATTTTATGGTTTTTACTACTTTTAAGTGGTGTATGCCTTTAAACTCCCGAAAAGTTTTTACAAAAATGTAACTATAACATTTATTTTTATGCTTTTATTGTAAAATTAATCCATACATCAATTATACTTTTAAACAAATTTATTGTATTTCTCTCATGTTCAAACTGGAGAATAGTGGACACATACAATATGTTATCCTAGAGCCATATAAAATGGTTTGAGAACTCTTCAAGATCATCTTAATTAATATGATCGTTTTTCTTTACATATTATTGCTTTTCTTAATTAAAAACTTTTATAAGAGTTTTTTTTAGATAAAAGTTTAGGGGATGAGAGTTATCATCAGTCTAAGGCCTTTAAGGTCACAAAGAAACTTACCAAAGAACTTATATATCCACCAATAGGGACTCCAACAGCAGTAATGAGATTCGAACCCAGGTGGAGGTGCCATAAGAGTCAATGCCTTATGTTGGAGAATGAATCTCACATCGAAAATAAATAAGATAAAAGAGTAGTATATAAGTGGTGTAAATTGGGCCTTTATACAAGCCAATTGGTTTTTATTACATAGGCTTAGCCCGCATGTGTGCTTATGCAATCAGACCTATTGAACCTTGTTTTGATGAAAACAACTTTACATTTGAAGAAGATAAAATTAAATAAATACTTTGAGAATTAATTAAGAATAAATGTGATTGTATTTTTAATTATTAAATAAAGTATAAAGGTGAAGACTTCTAATAAAGACATTGGAATAATATTACAAAAAGAGGATGAAATGTTTGGAGTAATAAGATAAACATTGGTTTAAGGGGCTGAAGCCTTAAGAAATTATGTTACAAATCTTCAGAGACCTAAATACTGTATAACGGCCACATTTAGAGACCTGAAGAAGTCGAGTTCAAATATTCAAAGTCTCAAACACTATATAATTGCCACATTCAGAGACCTGAAGAAGTCAAGTTTAAATATTCAGAATTCTGAACACTATATAACGACCATATTCAGAGACCTGAAGAAATTCAATTCAAAACTTATGAGACGTGAACACTATATAACGGATACATTCAGAGACCTAAACACTATGTAACGGATACATTCAGAAACCTGAAGAAAAATCATTATAAGTCTTCAGATGGCTAAACACTATGCAACGGCTAGTTTTAGAGGCCTGAAGAAAATTATAATTAAAGATTTAGAGGAGCTTAATATTATGTGTCAGAACCAGACCGACGGACAAAAAATTAAATAAAACTTTTCCTTTTGATTTTTATCATTTTCCCTTTTTTATCATGTTTCGTATAAAGTCGCCACCAATCGATTTTTTAGTGCAATTGAACACTGTTAACAATCAGATATTCTATTCTTATTTGGTCCATTTACCGATTACGTGTAGGAAAGACCTAAGTCACTCTACCCCGCCCATACTTGGTACTACATGCTGTAAATTATTTTTATTATGATGTAACTTTTCTCTCTTTTTTTTATCTATAGTAACCAAATTTTAAATAAATGACCTCTACTTAGGACATAACTAAACTAAGCATAAAAATCCTATTTTTATAATTATGGACTCCTAAATAATTCTAAACAAATTGCATTCACAAATCCTATTATAAAAAAATAAAGAAATTTCTAAAAGAAAAACTATATATGACAAACACTAAATTGATCTTGAAATTAATTAATACTAAAACCTAAAAAGGGGACATGATCTAAGATAAAAATAAAGCAAATGTATAAAAGGCCTTAATTCAAATTTACTACCCAAATCCCCTTGGCCCAACCCGTTTTCTGACCCAATCTGATAACCCTAACCACCGTATAAAACCCACACTACCTCACTCTCTAAACCCTAACTTCCTGTTCCCCTATTAGCTTCCTCCCTCTACTGCTTTCCGCCAGCCAATCTCATCGCTGGCCGCCTTTCCTCCTTATCCAGACATTCTCTGCTAGGGGTGTCAATTCGTGTTTACGGGTCGTGTTCGTGTCGTGTTTGGATATTCTGATGACACGTTTAAGTACGACACGAACACGACTGTGAGCGGACGACGCGTTTTCGACGGGACGCGGGACTCCCTTTCGGAAGGATTGCCTCGATTTCGGGCGGGGCCCTCCCTCGCGTGGGGTTTTTGATTTGGAAATTCGTTTTTGGAAAAAAGTGGATTATTTCGAAAAAGAATTGAGACCTAAATCTCGATAAAAAGTATAGGAGTCGCCACCCGGCTCAGCTCAACCGGGAAATTACAGTGTAGCTGAACCAAAGCGGGAACTGCCACACTTTTCAGAGATTCGGGTCCGGACAAGTCCTTTATTTCGTGTCTAATTTAAATATTATTGTCAATGTTCTAGTTACAACACTTTATATAGCTAAAGATTCATTTTTATTAAAAGAATACACGCAGCGCGCATACAAGATAATAATACAAAAATATAAAGTAAAGAGAATAAATGTTTAAGGGCTTACAACCAAATTGAAAGAAAAATGAAACTCTCGCCTCACAGATACAATCGCCTAGGATACACGAGAATCTAAAGAAAATTTACAACCGCCTAAATACACGATTTAATTCTATTAAATACAAATAAAAAGAAAAATTAAAATAGAATAAAAGCTGCAAAACAAAGGTTAGCACAGTTTATACGGCACGCCACAAATAGGACTCAAATAGACAGAAATAGGGAATTAGAATTCGGGGTCATGCAATTTGGGGTAACCGGGTCGACCCGGTCGGCCGGCCCGGTCAGACCTGGAAAACCATTTTTTGAAACGTCCCTGTATTTTTGGTTTTGTGAGAAAAATCATTTTTGAAAACAATTTTTCCGGTTTATTATAATTAAACATGTAAAGTGGGTCGGTTTTCGGGAGAATCGGGTCTCCGTCGTGGAATTGTTCTAAATGCAACATTACCGAAAAATAAATCTAAGGTCGTGATGCACACCACAAAATTCATTTTGATGATTTTTGAGGATTTTCCAAATTTTTCTGATTTTCTGGGATATTCTGATTTTTATGAAATTTTTTGGATTTTTAGAATTTTATTTGGATTTTAGGGATTTTTAGGGATTTCTGTCCCTGGCCGCAAGCTACAGTCGTATGACTGTAGTTACAGTCGTACGACTGTCTACTACAGTCGTGCGACTGTAGCCCTGGTTTGGGCAGAAATCGCTAAAAAACCCTAAAACAAAAACCCTAAAACTGGAGAAGGAAGGACAGTCATACGACTGTAGTGTTTTTGGCACGACTGTATTTACAGTCGTGCCCCTGTTCTTATTTCAAGAACAGTCGTACGACTGTTCTTACTTTTCCAGAAATAAAAATGCGAAAACTTGAAGAAAAATGCACCAAACACAATCAAATCACCCAGAAAGCTGGAAAAAAGGATAAGTTAAAGATTGTTTACCTCCTTGGTGACGATCCACAGCTGGAATGACCCCTGGCTACGCACCAATCCACGTGAATTTGCACTTTTTCCCCAAAAAGCCAAGGTTTCAAGTATGTCCAAATAACTCCAGAAAAGTCACGGATTTGTGTTTGTTTTCGGTCCGAGATGATTTAATTTGTTAGTGTGATAGTTAACCTAAGATGTCTAATTCGTTTTAGAGATTAAAAGCAAGAAATCAAGGAGAAAATGTGAGAAGAAAGCAAGCTTTTTCCCTTCTCTCTCTTCTTTCTTTTTCTCCCCTTTTCTCTCTCTAAAATTCTGGTTTTCAACTCTAAAAACCTCCAAAAGTCCCAAAATCTGCTTTTTCTTCATCTTATATACCCCACTTGCCCGGAAATCTTGAGCATTAAATGCTCAAGATTTCCCTTCTCTCTCAAGTCAAAGAAGTATGGGCTGAAACCTGCTCCCCGAAAGTACAGTCGTACGACTGTACTTACACTACAGTCGTACGACTGTAGTGAATTCCCACGACTGTATACTACAGTCGTGGGTCAACGGTCAACGGCTCCCTCTCTTTCTTTTTTTTTTTTTTTTTTTTAAGTAAAAATTTCGTGTTCACAGGCTGCCCCTCGTGTAGCTGGAATCCGATTTCCGAAACGGATTTAGGTACACGACAAAGAACACGAAAACGCGAATATGCAAGGGTAGTTTTTGCAGGTGACTTTGGTAGTCAGGTGGTCCATATGCCTTTTTGCATGAGGATGACACCGAGAATATGAATGACTTTTGGAGTCGAGCGGTTCCCTGCGATGGTTTTCGCGCAAGGATGACGCCGAGATGAAACGACTTTCGGAGTCGAAAGGCTGTGGACGGTTTGTCACACCGAGCCTAAAAATGCATGTGATGCATGTTTGATGAGCGTATTTATTCCTTGATCGATGATTTTGAAACAAAAATTTTTGCCCCTTCGATCAAGAATAAATACGGGAATGCATGCCATGGTTGCCTTTTATAGTCGTGCGGGACCGGATTTGTGAATGCAAGATGTGATTGTCGTGTGCGACTGGCGCACTCAACGGACTGACACAGGATTTTTGGTTCCCTTTTAAAGTCGTGGGGGACTATGATTTTTGTATGAATGCATGACGATCGTGTGCGGCTGGGCGCACTCGACAGACTGAAATCGGATTCGGGTTCCCTTTTAAAGTCGTGGGGGACTATGATTTTTGTGTGAATGTAATGGCCCAGAGTGGCTTGGCACGTGGGGCGCGTTGAAAATGCGATTGGCGTAATTATACTTACAGTGAATTTTTCATGGTTTTTCTTGGATTTCGTGCCCCTTGGGTGAGGCGGACCGTCATTGAAATAAATTAATCGTCACTGGATTAGTCCTGCAAAAATTATTGAAATGCCCCTGCAGGGATTTTTTTGCACATTAGATAATGAAAATGGGTTTAAGGAATAAATAGGAATAAAGGAAAATAAAATAAAAATTTTCCCCCCTTTTTTTTCACTACAGTCGCACGACTGTATTCAAATTTTGAATACAGTCGTACGACTGTAGGCGAATTACAGTCGTACGACTGTACTTCGCGGGCAGCCAAAATAAAAGGGGCGGTTTCCGCCCCTTTCTCTCCCACTTTTCATTTTCTCAAAACCTCTCATTTCCTCCTCTCTGAAACCGACGCAAAAACTCGAAAAACCATCCAAGATGTTGAAGAAAATGGGAAAGAAGTTGAAGAAGATCCAAAATAGTGCGGTTCCGGAGCCCAACAATCCGGAGGAGATTGCTTTCGTGGGAATCGCCCAAGGATACGGGCATCCGCTTTACATGGACCACTTTGGGATCCGGTTCGGGATGATGATCCCCATTCTGCTGGCAATGGACTCCCATTTGTCTGTTACACAGGTTAGTTTTCGATTCCTATGCCTTGATTTTAAGTTTTCCAATATTTTTCCCTTTGAACTTTTGGAACTGATTTGCATGATTTACCGCTTTCTGGGTTGAATTGATTGAGTAGAATGCATGCTAGGAGTCCCCTGTAGTTAATAGAAACAAGAAACTAGGAAAAACAGGTTAGAAATCGCGAAAATTATACAAATTGCGAATTTTTTTCTGCAGGCATATGAACAGTCGTGCGACTGTTCATGCAAATGATGAACAGTCGTACGACTGTGGGCACTACAGTCGTGCGACTGTAGCTACGCTCGTGCAATGCGTACTACAGTCGTACGACTGTAGCAAGAAAACAGCTTAATATTACCTTTTTTTTTTTTGACATTATAATTATTTTTATAATTACAGATCTGGGCTTTTGAGCATCGGGTGCTGGAGCCGCCCGATTTGAGGGACGTCCAGGGTGAAGTTCATCCGACTGTGCTGCGTCGCTGGACGCAGGGGTGGCAAGGTGCCGTCCGTGATATCGAGGAGATACGGCAGAGTCTGCTCGACCCGTCCTGGAGGAGGGTAAGTAAACAAAAATTGTTAGTATGAAAATTTGAATAACTTTTTGCTTACCTGTACTGAATTTCTTTTGTTGCGCTTTTACAGATCCGGCATCACCCTTGGGAGAATTTGGGTGCCATCACTCTCCTCTTCCAGTCTTCGACGCGCTTCGACCGCCGCCGCTTTGTCATGGAGAGCCCCATGTCCCAGGAGTGGTACTTGGGCGATCGTCTTTTCCTTTCCGACCATATCGACGGTCCGATTGGCCGGCTCGTGCCCCCACCGCTCCCTCAGGCGCTCTTCTGGCCACATCTGGCGGACCCTGCGACAGACCCTGAGATATTTGGAGAGGGGTATAGCGTGGATCCCTTGGACGGAGATTACCCCGCTTATATCCAGCAGTGCTTATTGCCTGCTGCGGAGGTCGCACCAGCAGCTCCTCCTCCTCGTCCTCGTCAGGTATTCATTCGTATTTCGTTCATTTTTTTTTCTTTTTTTTTTTTTTTTTTTTTTTTTTTTGATCTTATATTCTCCTTGCAGGTTAAGAGGCGCAGGGGATCTGGGTCCTCCCAGCCCAGTGGGCCGGCTGGTGGGAGCACGGATGTAGGCACAGGAGACGAGGATACTCCGGTTCAGGATAGGACTCACCCTGTCCATGCAGGCAGCGCCGCAGCTTCGGCTTCGCAGGCCGTCGGCGCTAGTGGTGTCGTGGAGGGTCGCCTGATTTCCGAGCTCAGAACCGGCTTCACGTTGATTGGGTTGGATGGCACCCAATCCTATACGACCTGGAACATTTCTCGTGAGGAGCCTGCCATGTTCCTCCCGGAGGACACTACCCACGTAAGTCTCTCTTCTTCTTTTTTTTTTTTTTTTTTTTTTTTTTTGATCTTTGATGTTCTTTCAGGTCCGGCGAGCTGACATGGAGGAGGTGGCCTACCGATACAGGAGTCTAGGAGACTTCCTGGTCCGGGAGAATGGCGTTTGGGCAGTAAGTATCTCGTGTTTCCTGCATCAAATTTTATGTAATGCATGAATGCATATGTATGTATGTATGTATGGATGCTAACTTTATGTCGTCAACCGCAGTCCCGAGTCGAGATATTCCGAGAGCAGGCCAGGGAGGCTGCTTCTGCTGTGGCTCAGGCCCGGACTGCGAACGAAGAGGTGGAGAGAAGGGGAGCCGAGATAGCCAGGCTGCAGGCTGGGATGGCTCGTCTGCAGGCGGATTTTGACTCCTACCGGGCTACACATCAGAGTGAGTCTGAGGAGGAGGAGGAGGACGAGGGGCAGGATGAGAGCTAGTTGGAGCATCCTGCTTGTCTTATTTATTATTTTCACAGTTTTTTGCTCTTTTGTACTGGATTTTTTTTTTTAGATACATTGTGAATTGCACTTTTCATATTATTGGATTTGCTTTTGTTTCATCGATGTTTAGAAATTCACTCTTCTTCCTTTTCTTCTTCAATTTTGCTTCTTTTTATCCAGGCTTTTACAATTTTCTAGAATCATTACAAGACTCTGATTGGCTCAAATTGAAGCCCTTCGGGTTGTGGAATCTCAAGGCCTATTACAGACACTCGTGGAACATCGAGCTGTTGAATGCCTGTTACCGTTTCTGGGATCCAGTGGACAACGTTTTCCGCTTCTCATGCCAAGAACTCTGCCCCTTATATGAAGAGTTCAGTGCTATCTTGAATATCCCCTGCCATAAGGGAGTGGACATCGCCGTCCCCGAGTTCACTTTCGGTAGCATTTCCTCCTTGGTGAGCTTGTTCGGGCTTCCCAATCCCGACGTGGAAGCTTTATTCGCTACTGATTCTCCTTTTCCTGGATTGAGCTCAGACTCCGTATTAAGATGGTGTATCAATGCCCCTAGGGATCACATGAGCTGGGCCTCCATGGTCAGTCTGTTACTGGTGAACCGGTATTTCTGTGGTCCTAGTGATGGGATTATCTCCTTCAGGGCTGTCTCCCTTATCTCTCAGATGGCCGTGGGAGCATCTCCAGCTCCTTTTGCACTTGCTGAGACACTGATTAGTTTGCATGCATCCAAGGCAAATGGTGTTCTCCACATTGGCCCTCACCTCACACTGCTCCAGGTGAAATTCCTTATTATCTGGTGTATTTCTGAGTCGAATGAGCCACTAACCCTTGCTTACCACCAACTGCAGATCTGGTTGCTGGAGAAGTTATCAATTCTTAAGATTCCGAGGGGAAACTTCAAGAAATACAACCCGGCCTATCTCAAAGAACGTGGCTTCTCCGTCGACTCCTATGCTGATATGTCTGCTGATGAGTGGGGCGCCTGGCTATCTCAACGGACTGATGACCAGATTAGGTGGGTGTGCCCCTGGTGGAAGATTACCCACGTGATTGTAGAGATGTGGGCACATGGTGTGCAGTTATTAGGACAGACCAGGGTAACATTCTATTCTCCGAGTCGCCTCTGCCGGCAGTACGGTCACCTACAAGGTATCCCTCAGCGCTCTTGTATCACCCGTTGTGAGGAGTACACTGCTGCTTGGCCAGATCATATCAGACTTCGTTGGGCTGGAGATACCCACCGTGTGGCATTGAATTATGCCTCACTTGCTCCCACAGAGACAGATAGTCGTTACAAGGAGTGGCTGGCTGAGATCCAGGATTTACCGACCCGTGAGGCGCGTGAGAGTGCGACTTTCCGATGGCTGGCCCCCTCTGAGGCTGCGAGACCACTTCCTGTCAAGAAAAGAAGAGCATAAAAAGAAAAACTGTGATTTTGACTATTATGCATGTGTTGGTTACAATTATTATTATTTATATACATCTTTTCCGTTATTGATGCGGTCCCTTTTTTTTTTTTTTTTTTTTTTTCTTGACTTTTGCTTAAGCCGCCCTTGCGGGTTTTCGACCTAACAGGCTCTTTTCTTCCTGCCTTAACTTTTGCTTAAGCCGCCCTTGCGGGTTTTCGACTTAACAGGCTCTTTTTTTTTTTTTTTTTTTTTCTGCCTTAACTTTTGCTTCAGCCGCCCTTGCGGGTTTTCGACTTAACAGGCTCCTCTTTTTTTTTTTTTTTTTTTTAGGGGTTGGATGATATTTGCAATTGCACACTTAGGCGTTTAAATGTCTTTGCTTATCTGGATGTTTCGACAAATGTATCATGTAACATACTCCAAACATTCATGCAATATGTTGAGCATAACGCACTTCATTAATGAAATTTAATTATCGCATTAATTGAAAATTCTAAAATTGGTACATATCTCGAACGAACTCATTCCTGTTATCAACCATCCTATACAGGTTTTCTAGTCGATAAGCTAACCCTCGTTGCCTTAATTTTTGCTTAAGTCGCCCTTACGGGTTTTCGACTTAACAGACCTTTTTTTTTTTTTTTTTTTTTTTTTTACACGTGGTAGCGTTTGAGATGATCTTGGTTAATCGGATTGGTGAATTCGTTGCCATCCATGTCCATGATCTTCACCGCGCCTTTGGAGAGTACCTTCTTAACTACATACGGCCCTTCCCAGTTGGGTTTAAATTTGCCCCTTGCATCTGTGTTGGTCGGTCTCATTTGCTTCAACACCAGATCCCCTGCTTTTAGCGGCTGTTTCTGATGACGAACCCGCCGATTATAAGCCCTAGCCATCCTTTGGTGGTACATCTGCAGATGATCCAGAGCCTTAAGACGCCTTTCATCGACCATAGCCAGTTGCTCAAATCTCGCCTTCACCCATTCTGTTTCAGGCAATTGAGCCTCCAAGACCGTCCTTAGTGACTTCAATTCCATTTCGACAGGAAGGACTGCTTCCATCCCATAAACCAGCGAATAAGGCGTTTCCCCAGTCGGCGTTCTAACACTGGTTCTGTACCCCCACAGAGCATAAGGTAATCTGTCTGCCCAATCCCGGTAGGTTGAGGTGGTCTTGGATAAAATCTTCTTAATAGACTTATTTGCTGCCTCTACTGCACCATTGGCTTGTGGCCTATAAGGAGAAGACTTGCGATGTTCCACATTGTACTCCTCGAATAATTCAGTTGTGGCCCCCTGAAACTGCACTCCGTTATCAGTTACCACGTGATGCGGTACACCATATCTTGCAAAGATGTGCTTCTTCACGAACTTAGCCATGTTCTTAGCTGTGACCGTGACATAAGACTCGGCTTCAACCCACTTGGAGAAATAATCGACTGCCACTACAATGAATTTGTGACCATTCGATGCGGGAGGCCGAATTTCACCAATTATGTCTATACCCCATACTGCAAACGGCCAAGGTGTCATGAGGTTTTGCAACTCCATAGGTGGAAGATGACTGATGTCCCCGTAAATCTGGCATTCGTGGCACTTTTTCACTTCCTCTGCACAATCAGTCTGCATAGTGAGCCAGAAGTACCCTTGTCTCATGATCTTCTTTGCTAGAGCTAATCCGTTCATATGCGGGCCACAGATCCCTGAATGCATTTCTTGCATGACCTTCTTAGCTTCTGCTTCCGTTAGGCACTTTAATAACATCCCATCCGCAGTCCTTCTGAAAAGTTGCCCATCAAACCATCTGAACTGAGCTGCCAACTTTCTCAAAGTTGTCTTATCCGATCCATCTGCTTCTTCAGGGTATTGGCCATTCTGCAGAAAGTCAGCTATATCTTGGTACCAGGGCTTATTGTCTGCAACTAAAGCCAGGACCGCGCTAGGACGATGAAATGGTGTTTTAGCAGTCTCCAGGATCAAAGGCCGCATCGGTGTTTTCTGAGGTCCTTCCCACATGGATGACAGGGTAGCCAATGAATCCGCCATCTGATTATCATCTCTAGCCACATGTTTGAATTCAATATGCCCGAATACCTTCACCATTTCCCACAAAGTTTCCAAGTATGGGCGAAGTGATTCTTCCTTGATTTCCCATTCTCCGGTGGCTTGGCGAATTACCAACAGTGAATCTCCCACGATGGACACATCATTTGCCCCTAATGTGACGAGAGCATCAATGCCAAACAAACAAGCTTCATATTCTGCTCCGTTGTTGGTTACCGGGAATTCCAGCCGTTTTGACAAAGGAATTATCTCTCCTTCAGGAGTTACAATGATTACTCCGAGGCCCGCCCCTCTCTTATTTACAGCTCCATCAAAATGCATGATCCATTTCCTGCTCTCCACTTCTACGAAAGCCAACTGTTCATCAGGAAATTCCAGGTTTTCTACATAATCAGATTCAAGCGGTTGATTGGCCAGGAACTCAGCCACTGCTCTTTCCTTGATCACCTTCTTCGTTACATACTCGATGTCAAATTCTGATAACAAAAGCAACCACCGGGACAGTTTCCCTGTTAAGGATGGGGCAGAACAGAGGTATTTCATTGGATCAACCTTTGCCACGGCTTGTATTTTGTAGGATTGGAAATAGTGCCTTAACTTCTTCGTAAGCCAGACCATAGCAGTGCAAGTCTTCTCCACGACAGTGTATCGGGTTTCGTAATCTAGCAGCTTCTTACTGAGGTAGTAAATAGCATGCTCCCTTTTGTCATCTTGTTCTTGAACCAACATTGCCCCTATGGAGGTTTCTTCAATGGCTAAGTACAGAGTCAAAGGTTTTCCCAGAGTCGGGGGCTTCAACACTGGAGGATTAACCAGGTACTCTTTGATCCTATCAAATGCAATCTGACACTGATCATTCCACACAACAGGTTGTTCCTTTCGAAGAAGCTTGAAGATGGGTTCACAGACTGTAGTCAATCTGGCGATGAATCTGCTGACGTATTGAAGAGACCCCAGAAAAGACCTGACTTCTTTCTCTGTTTTTGGTGCTGGCATATCTCGAATTGCTTTGATCTTGTCTGGGTCCATCTCAATGCCCTTTTGACTGACAATGTGCCCCAACAGTTTACCCGATGCAACTCCAAAAACACACTTCTTTGGATTGAGTCGCAGGTTATACTTTTCAATCCTAGTCATAAATCTATCCAGGATAGCAGGGTGCTCCTCCCGGGTCATTGATTTTACTAGCATATCATCAACATACACCTCTACCTCCTTGTGGATCATGTCGTGCAGTAACGTCGTAACCGCCCGTTGATATGTTGCCCCAGCATTCTTTAACCCAAACGGCATCACTCTGTAACAGTACACCCCCCACTCAGTAATGAAGGCTGTCTTGATCTTGTCAATGACATTCATTAAGATCTGGTTATACCCCGAGAAACCATCCATGAACGAATACATAACTGCCCTTGCTGCGCTGTCAACCAGGACATCAATGTGAGGAAGTGGGAAATCATCCTTTGGAGAGGCCTTATTCAAATCCCGGTAATCCACACAAACCCGGACCCTTCCGTCCTTCTTGGCAACTGGGACTATGTTGGCTAACCATTCAGGGTAATCTACCACCTCCAGGAAATTAGCCTTTATCTGCTTTGCCACTTCTTCTTTGACTTTCTCAGCCCATTCTGGACGTAAACGCCTGAGTTTCTGCTTTACTGCGCTGAACTTGGGGTCAATCGGAATTCTGTGCTCTGCTATCTCTCTGTCAACCCCCGGCATATCATCGTAAGACCATGCAAACGCTTCCACATGCTTTTTAAGTATTTTCGTCAGTTCTCTCTCTTCTTCAGGGTTGAGTTCGTTAGAGATAGATACCATTTTAGGATTTTCAATTGTGCCCAAATTAATTTCATGTAATGCAGTGTCATGAATGCTGAACACATTGAATGAATGATTGCATGTATGCACAGAGCCATTAGGAAAAACATCACACAAATAAGCAAAGTCAGATTTCATTTCATTCATCGCCTTAAAAGCGGAATTGTTCATATCAAGTACATAGGATAAATTTACAAAGAAATCATTTTCTTCCTCCACATGCGGAGGGTCTTCTGCAGCAAGATCTTCCGGGTCAGCAGGCTCTTCTTCGAACAAGTCACCCAAATCAGCTTCAAGGGTCTCTTTCTGAGCTTCAGTTAAGGCATCTTCTGCCACTTTCGCCTTTCCCTTAGCCATCATTTTGGTGAGTTCAGCAACAGCTTTTTCTACTAACTCTGCCCGTCCTGAAATAGCTTCCTTCTTCACGGGGCTCTCTTTCAACCCTTTCTTCAGTAATTCAGCAAATGCTTTGGTAATGGTATCCACCAGGGGGTCTGTATCTTCTTTTGGTTGCACCTCCGGGATGATGGGAGCCACCACTTCAGCTTGGCTTATTGGAGGAGAAGTGGTCTCCTTCATATCTTCTAGCTTAAGCATTCCTTTCACTGAGCCAACCCCATATTTCGAAAAGTCAACAACATCAGCAAAAATCTCAAACCCGGGGACTGTTTCCCCACCAATAACCATCGGTTCCGGTTTACCACCATATGGCCCACCACTGGCTCGAACAAAAGTGTCCAAGAGATGGACTTTCTTCGTCTCCGGGATCCCCTTCTTTTCGGTATCTTTGTAACCAAGACCCCCTCGGTGTGACTGGCCCATAGTGATATCAAACTTTGTGACCCCTTGTTGATGAACTCCTAGCCCCATTCCCGGAATGAAATTCTGCTTCTGAAAATATTTATGGATCCATGGAGAAAATGTCAAGTCTTTCTCCTTATGCTCTGAGACAACTGCCACTTGAAAGCCAGTCAAAGGTTGTTCAGATGAGTTCAGAGCAGCCACCATAGAAGATTCATCTGCCTCAAGAGTCACAATCTTTTCTCCCATCGGAATCTTCACCTTTTGGTGCAAAGTCGATGGCACACCTCCCAATGCATGAAACCAAGGTCTTCCCAAAAGCAAGGAGAAAGTCACAGGAATATCGATGACAGTAAACAGCACGGTTGACTTAACTTCTCCCACTGACACTTCTGCTTCAAAGGTTCCAATCACAGTACGCTTGGAGTCGTCATAGGCCCGGATCACCGTGTTAGACCTTGACAATGCTTCTTCAGACATATGAAGGCTAGGTAAAACTTTCAGAGGGCAGATATTCAATGCTGAGCCGTCATCAACCATCACACACGGCAAAATTCGATCCATCATCTCCACTTTCAGATACAAGGCACGATTGTGGTTAGTGCCTTCCGGAGGTAAGTCATCCTCGGTAAAAGTGATTCCCCCGGGATTATCAGATTGTTGACTCTTTGTACTCCCAATCACCATGCATACTTCCTCGGGAGACATTAATGGGTTTGCATCCATTTCCATAAGCTTTTTTACCACTGCAGCTCGATGTCTTTGGGATTCCATAAGCAAATGCCACACAGATGCACGTGCGGGCATCTTTTTGAGTTGCTCCACTACCAGATCTTCTTTTTCATTCACCTTGATGGGCAAATAATCTTGAACTGGTGCTTCTGCCCTTTTACTCGGCTCTCCCAATCGCTGCGGCTCGGGTTGATATACCCTTCCACTTCTCGTGACATTATTCACCGGAGCATCTTCCTTCCTTACATACATCCCATCCTTAGTGCAGACAGGATAGACAGGTGTTGTCCGGTTCAGAGGCTCGGGCCTACTCATCAACTCAAATTCATCCGCATCATCATCCAATTCTATATCATCCAGATTCACAGGTTTGCTCTCCTCCACTGAGGGCTTAACATCTTCACCTGCCACCACTTGAATTGCGGGATTCGCCCTTGCAATCTGGGCTAAGACAAAGTTAGGAGATAACCCCGATTGCACCATGTTTACTCTTCTTTCAAACTGAGGTAGCGGATTACTCTGAACATTGGGCTTTGAACGGGGCGCTTCTATCTTCTTTTCATCAATCAGCTGTTGGATTGCCTTTTTCAAAGCATGACACTCGTTGGTTCGATGCCCCTTAGTCACATGATAGGAGCAAAAGTTGTTCTTGTCCGCCTCAGCCGGAGGCGTGTACGGTTTCAGACTTTGAAGAAAGCCTAGATTCCTGCATTTCAGAAAGATCCGCCCCAAAGACTCTTCCCACGGAGAGATCCCTTTCCCGGCTGTCTATTGACTAGACCCTTGAGCAACTGTTGCCACCTCTATTTGTTTAACAGGGGTGGGTGACTGGTTCGGCTTAGGGCTTGTCGATGAAGAAGCCGCAGGGTTGTTGTTGCTTTTATACCCCGAGGAGTATGTACGGCTCCGATACCCCCCTCCATAACTGTTCTGGGCTGGATCAATCTCGTACTTCTCAACTTTGCGGGCCAGCTCATGCACCTCTATCAGGGACTGGAATTTATGGTACTTCATTACATTCCTATAAACCTCCAAGCTCCCGTCAATTAGCTTCACGATCAATTCATCTTCCAATGGCTTCTGATGGAGGAGAATCATTTTATCCATCCATCTTTGGTAGTATTCAGAGAAGGACTCATTTGGTTTCTGCCTCACCACTTCTAAGTCTTGCAGCTTGACTTCCAGTTGTGTATTGAAACTGAAATACTTGATGAATGCATCAGACAGTGCATCCCAATCACCTTGTATCCCCTCAGGCTGCTTATTGTACCACGTGATAGCACCCCCTTCCAAAGTAGTGGGGAATAGTCCCACCAACTGATTCATTGTGAGGCCGGCCATGGTCATGATCCGCACGTATTGATTCAAATGGGCTGTAGGAGGGCTCTTCCCCACATACGGTGCGATTCGAGGCATTTGGAAGCCTACTGGAAGCATTTCAACCCCTCCGGCTATCAGTGTGGATGGGTCGATCCGTTTGGCAGATTGGATTTTAGAGCTGGCCCGCAGCTCTGCTATAGTTTCTTCCATCTCCTTCATCTTTCTTTCCAAGGCGGACTCCACAGGCCGCTCAGCATTATCTCTCCGGCCTTCTTCAGCGTCTGACTGCCTGTCGTTCAGTCTCCCTCCACTACTTTCTTCCCGAGCACCTCTTTCCGGCCTCTGACTGGATGATTCGGCCAAAGCACTCTGCACTTGGCTCTTGATAAGATTCTTGAACTCATCAGAACTCATGAAATCACGAAGAGCAGAGGTAGCCATTGCAGCGGCAGCAGCTTCGGGTGGGATTGCCATATCTTGAAATCTTTGTTGCAGTTGTTCAAGTTCCAACGAAAACCCAGCACTCAATTCAGATGACGCTTCAACCTCCTCAAACTGAACAGATTCCTCAGACTCACTAGATGATGAATCACTGTGCTCTATCCTCACGAGTCGTCGTCCCGATCGGAGCCAAACTACAAAATATTCCAAACAAAAGTTAGTGAAATATGATCACCCAAAGAGTCATGAACTCTAGGGGATATGCGTGTATGCATGGCGTGTTGAATGGACGATGTATGGATGTTGTGTGAAATGAATTTGTAATACAAACCTTGAATAATTAACCCCTCGGGTGGTGGAGTATGCATGAACTCTTATTCATTTATGCATATGTTGCAATCCAAGAACTGGATACATGGATGAGACCTTTGGTACTCGGGGAGTACCTCGGGTTTTTGTGAAATGATGTGATTGTCCTTAGTGAGTGAACAGAGTTTCGGCCCTCGTGGAGTGCCTTGAATTTTGTGAAGTGAGATCGACACGCGCATGGCGCTTGGTCGAGGTTTCGGTGTCCGTGGGACACTTCGAATTTTTGATGATATGAAATGAACTCGTGCTTGGCTTGCGGGTGGAATTTCAATACTCGGGGAGTATCTCGGTTTCCGCGCCACGATGTGAAGTGAATGCGTTCTTGGTGAACGGGCAGAGTTACGGCGCTCGGGGAGCACCTAAACGTTTTGATGTGTGAAATGAAACTTTCCGGTCCTCGTGGAGTACCGAAAATGATTTAATGGAATGCAAAGAATTTTTGTCGGCACTCGTGGAGCGCCTAAAATGTTTTAATGAAGTGCGGTGAATTTTTATCGGCACTCGTGGAGCGCCTAAAATGCTTTAATGAAATGCGATGAATTTTTGTCGGCACTCGTGGAGCGCCTAAAAAAAATGATTTAATGAAATGCGATGAATTTTTGTCGGCACTCGTGGAGCGCCTAAAATGACTTCCTACTTGGTAGGTAACGTGATGTGTGTGACCCTTGTGGAATTATTCAAGATTCGCATAATGCTTTATGTATGACATGCGTTTCCCATGGCTGCAAAATAAAATGGTTAATGCTCATGACATTCAAATGATGTTCGTGAGTTAATTAATTTTTCACACGAAGAAAAATGCATGGCTACAAAAAATGTGGTTAGTGTAAATGTCACGCGAGTGATTAATGTATTTACAAGCGAAAGAATGGAGATGGCTGTACAAAAGATGTGAGTTAGGATCACACAAATGCTTTAGATGCGGTATGTCATGTTTGTGAAAAATGTGAATGATGACATGTTATGCAAGGACAAAAAGACACGTAGCAATTAGCACACGGATCGTATTCTTCCAACCTTATTCCTCCAAACGTGGTCAGGTCGATAAAATTCTAACCGAGTCCTAGGAGGGGTTCTCTTCGATCACCAACCGGGGGTGATGAAGGCGGATTTTATTTTATTTTATTCACACAATTCGTTTTGGTATCCTAAGGGAATCCAACTAAGGTTGCCTAAGTGAGTTCGGTCCAAAGTCGGGATAACATCAAGGCTCCCATAGCAAAAATATACTCCTCACTTCTCCCCACTCAAGGGTTCGAACGAAGGGGTTCGTACGAGGCTATGGGTGGTGTTTCGTATTCGTGCCCCTAAGGCCAAGAGGAACTTAGGCGACACTTCAACGATTCACCGGGCTAATATTGGATACCTAACTTAATGCAATAAATGCCTAACTACAAAAATGCATAAAGTGCCATATAAGAATCATCCACTTAATTTAAATTAGACACTTTTCAAGGCTTGTCAAATTCTTTTAAGTTTTTTGAAAAACATTTAAGAAATCCCCAGCAGAGTCGCCACTGTGAGCGGACGACGAGTTTTCGACGGGACGCGGGACTCCCTTTCGGAAGGATTGCCTCGATTTCGGGCGGGGCCCTCCCTCGCGTGGGGTTTTTGATTTGGAAATTCGTTTTTGGAAAAAAGTGGATTATTTCGAAAAAGAATCGAGACCTAAATCTCGATAAAAAGTATAGGAGTCGCCACCCGGCTCAGCTCAACCGGGAAATTACAGTGTAGCTGAACCAAAGCGGGAACTGCCACACTTTTCAGAGATTCGGGTCCGGACAAGTCCTTTATTTCGTGTCTAATTTAAATATTATTGTCAATGTTCTAGTTACAACACTTTATATAGCTAAAGATTCATTTTTATTAAAAGAATACACGCAGCGCGCATACAAGATAATAATACAAAAATATAAAGTAAAGAGAATAAATGTTTAAGGGCTTACAACCAAATTGAAAGAAAAATGAAACTCTCGCCTCACAGATACAATCGCCTAGGATACACGAGAATCTAAAGAAAATTTACAACCGCCTAAATACACGATTTAATTCTATTAAATACAAATAAAAAGAAAAATTAAAATAGAATAAAAGCTGCAAAACAAAGGTTAGCACAGTTTATACGGCACGCCACAAATAGGACTCAAATAGACAGAAATAGGGAATTAGAATTCGAGGTCATGCAATTTGGGGTAACCGGGTCGACCCGGTCGGCCGGCCCGGTCAGACCTGGAAAACCATTTTTTGAAACGTCCCTGTATTTTTGGTTTTGTGAGAAAAATCATTTTTGAAAACAATTTTTCCGGTTTATTATAATTAAACATGTAAAGTGGGTCGGTTTTCGGGAGAATCGGGTCTCCGTCGTGGAATTGTTCTAAATGCAACATTACCGAAAAATAAATCTAAGGTCGTGATGCACACCACAAAATTCATTTTGATGATTTTTGAGGATTTTCCAAATTTTTCTGATTTTCTGGGATATTCTGATTTTTATGAAATTTTTTGGATTTTTAGAATTTTATTTGGATTTTAGGGATTTTTAGGGATTTCTGTCCCTGGCCGCAAGCTACAGTCGTACGACTGTAGTTACAGTCGTACGACTGTCTACTACAGTCGTGCGACTGTAGCCCTGGTTTGGGCAGAAATCGCTAAAAAACCCTAAAACAAAAACCCTAAAACTGGAGAAGGAAGGACAGTCGTACGACTGTAGTGTTTTTGGCACGACTGTATTTACAGTCGTGCCCCTGTTCTTATTTCAAGAACAGTCGTACGACTGTTCTTACTTTTCCAGAAATAAAAATGCGAAAACTTGAAGAAAAATGCACCAAACACAATCAAATCACCCAGAAAGCTGGAAAAAAGGATAAGTTAAAGATTGTTTACCTCCTTGGTGACGATCCACAGCTGGAATGACCCCTGGCTACGCACCAATCCACGTGAATTTGCACTTTTTCCCCAAAAAGCCAAGGTTTCAAGTATGTCCAAATAACTCCAGAAAAGTCACGGATTTGTGTTTGTTTTCGGTCCGAGATGATTTAATTTGTTAGTGTGATAGTTAACCTAAGATGTCTAATTCGTTTTAGAGATTAAAAGCAAGAAATCAAGGAGAAAATGTGAGAAGAAAGCAAGCTTTTTCCCTTCTCTCTCTTCTTTCTTTTTCTCCCCTTTTCTCTCTCTAAAATTCTGGTTTTCAACTCTAAAAACCTCCAAAAGTCCCAAAATCTGCTTTTTCTTCATCTTATATACCCCACTTGCCCGGAAATCTTGAGCATTAAATGCTCAAGATTTCCCTTCTCTCTCAAGTCAAAGAAGTATGGGCTGAAACCTGCTCCCCGAAAGTACAGTCGTACGACTGTACTTACACTACAGTCGTACGACTGTAGTGAATTCCCACGACTATATACTACAGTCGTGGGTCAACGGTCAACGGCTCCCTCTCTTTCTTTTTTTTTTTTTTTTTTTTTAAGTAAAAATTTCGTGTTCACAACGACCCGTTTAAGTTTGACACGATTAATTGAAACACGAACACGACCCATTTAATAAACGGGTAACATGACACGACCCGTTTAACACGATTAATAAAAAAAATCAATTATACGATACCCATATATAACACGACCCGTTTAGCAACATGACCCGTTTAGCAACCCCACTATAAATATTAGTTAATACCATTAATTAAAATCTAACATCATCCAACAATATAATTAATTATATAAATAAATATTAATAATTTATATTTAATTAATATAATATATACTTACTATATATAATTATTAACTTATTTATATATGCCTAATAAAATATAATAAAATAAACGGGTTACGCGGGTCAGAAACGGGTTATGCAGGTTGACCCATTTACAACACGTTTATTTCGTGTCATAAACGTGTTGACCCGTTTATGACCCGAACCCGTTTAACCCCCAACCCAAACCCGCAAAAATGCGGGTCGTGTAGTGTCGTGTTATCGTGTCGTATCAAAAATTGACACCCCTATTCTCTGCGGTGACTCGCTCTTTCTTAATCTTGCCTAAACTATCCATTTTTCGATGATGACAGTTTCGCTCTCACTACCTGAAATCACTCTCTATCCCTTTGTGAAGAAAACTAACCTTTTTTTGTTTCACCGATATCGGTCCAATACTCCTCTCTCTATCCATAGATCAATACCCATTAAAATTCAAAAACTTTACTCTCACAACTCCGATTCCTAAAGTCACCGAACCGAGATAAGTTCATGTTCCCTCCTATCCTCAACTAAAGGTACTAATCTTCATTCTGATTTCGTTTTAAGTTCAAATTTGGGTAAAATCTCCCCAATTATTAAATTCGAAAAGATTCGATGGTGTTCATTCTTCAGTGACCCTTTGAAACTTGAAATGAGTGAACAATGATAAGAAAGGAACCTATCACTGACGCCGATAAACCAAAGGTATCTTTTTCCCCTCTGTATCTATTTTTCAATTTTTTTTGTTCCCTAATTCTAATTGTTGTTGCATTTTTTACTCATGAACTTATGGTTCTTAATGATTTTTGTAGGCTTTGGAGTTTATCTATAACTGTAACTTTATTGGAAATAAAAGGAAACTACTGACTTAACAAGGCTCCAAAGGATAAGTCTCTAAATTCATATTTTTCATGATGCTCTCCTAAATGTTGGTGCATATGTGTGCAATGTGTACGATGGCCTCTGTGATTGGTGATAAAAAAAAACTGACTGCCTTATGTAGGAATTGGACATGGATTTTTAGTTTATATGCATTTGTGCTTAAGTATGAATGGTCACTATGCATACTGGATGAACACAAAACTATGAAATCTGAAATTGGTTTCTTCATTTGGAAGCTTTGGTTCAATGCACATGTGTTTGGGAATCCTATGTTAATATGTGATGCTTTGAGTCTTTATACTTGCTGGTTTGGATCTATATGAAATGAAGTGGATTTATTAGTGGGAAAATGAAATGTTATTATTACGCCTATTGTTGTGGTGTGTGTGCTAGTATGTTGGATCTTAATTTGATCAAATTAACATGTGCAATGATGCTAACATATGTACTTATGTGATGGTGGTGATGAAAAATGCATATACGGTGGTTTATACAACTTTGAATTTCTGGCAGCAAATAAGTATGATGATATTCTCACTATTTATTGTTGATGCTGACTAAAATGCAAGTGCTGCTTCTATCT
Source organism: Euphorbia tirucalli (assembly GCA_039660915.1). NCBI lineage: Eukaryota > Viridiplantae > Streptophyta > Magnoliopsida > Malpighiales > Euphorbiaceae > Euphorbia > Euphorbia tirucalli. Next base: position 15,328,966 of record CM077637.1, read on the forward strand.
TGCTTATTTATCGTGATGAAATGCCTAAATGCATGGATGGAACTTACGCCAAATTTAATTATGCAAATGCTCCTGGTCTCTAAGTGCTATATTGACTTAATGAAACGAAAAATGTCCTTTTGCATTACATTTCATGCATTATTTTTCACACACACTAAAAGAATGGGTAATGAGAAAGAGGCCAAAACAAGGCTTATAGTTTGTGATCTTTTCAAAGGTTTTCTTCTAATGTTTTTAAAAAAATGAATTCGAGTTAGTTTTCCCTAAGCAACCAGTTGTCTATTTTTGAAGCTTTCTCTTTTAAAAGGTTTAGGGCCCAAAAGTTTGGTCTTTGTTGGTACTAATTCTCTTTTGAAAGAAGAAAACACAGCTTTTCAAAATGGAACTTGGATAGCTTATAAGGAAGCTCCTACTTTTAAACATTTTTGCCTAAGAAAGAAAAACCACACTCATGGCCAATGACCTAAACATCAAATCTGAACCCACTTTCTTGCATACATTTCCAGATCTTGCTACACAAGTTCAATAAAAAAAAATACTAAACCTAGACCTCCAATCATTAATAGAAAATAGGTACATTACATGTCCTATTTCTTATTAATGATCCTGGACACCCCTCAAAGGGGTATCCTTTCTCCATATACATGGGGCAAGGATCTTCCCTTGAGTCATGAATGACTTATATACCAATCATACAATAAAAGATAAACTAAAAAGAGGTTTATATGGAAAAAGACCTACTTAAATGTGTAGCTGTTTTTAGAGGAGAGTAGGAATGATTTGCTTGTTTTTAATTTCTTGTATTTGGCTAATTTTATGGTCTTTAATGCCTTGTGTTTGGTTCTCTTAAAGGCCTCAAACTACCAGCTGCTTTGTGCAAGGAGATGATGAGTAATAAGAAGGGATGAATAAATGGAATAGGGGAGGAATAAATGAAAGGGAAAGGTGGAAGGGGCACAAGATGGCTTTCTAGACATAATAGAGATGGGTGTCTGCTGCTGCCCACTACTCTCACTCTCCAAATTATCTCTCTTAAATGTTGTCTTTCTACGCCACCCCTTTGCCTTACTATTGAGAACCTTTTATATACCTCTCCACTATCTTATTGCAACTGAATTCTCTCCTCCTTCATCTAGTTTTAGCAGAACTAAAAGCTTTAAAAAAAATCTCCCCTGTTTTAAGGAAAAGCTGATCCTGCATAGTAGCTGCTACAACTTGCCTCTTTGGTTTTTTCTTTTCTCTTTTTTTTTTTAAAAAAAAAAGCTAATTGGGCCTGTAAAGTTTTTGAGCATAGGCCTCTTTTTGTTTTTGTTTTTGTTTTTTTTGTTATTTTTTTGTATTCAAGACTTGTAACCAAAAGAAAATCAATAAAATAATTCGTTTATTTTTTATGTCTTCTCTTATCTTTATTTCCTTTTACACTTCTTAGTCTATAAAAATGAAAATTATAAAAAAATGAAAAATCAAAATTAAAAGTTATTGCATTTTTGGATTTTTCTTAAAATAATTAAAAATAAAATAACACTCAGATAAAATAGGTATCTACACTATGCAATGGCTAGTTTTAAAGACCTGAACAAAAATTGAATTTTACTTCTCTAAACCACTTCTCCAATACCTATAAATAGAAGACAATTGCAACCATTTCAACTTGGGAAGACAAATTACAAAGCATATAATACAAGCATTACAAGTATTCTTGAGCAGTCTTTCTAACACACTTCAAAGAGAGTAATTGAAAGAAATCAAGTCTTCATCAAAACAATTCACATCAAAACAATTCATGCACTTTCAAATCAAATATTTTGAGTGAACTGTAAAATCATACTAAGAGATATTAGTGTGAGGCAGAGCTTTGTTGATTAGAATTCTATCAACAAATTTTTGTAAAAGTTTGGTTGTTGATCTTTGAAAAACAACTGCTGTAAAAAGTTTGGTGTTTGAGCTTGCAAAAAGTACCAGTTGTCTCGATCCTAGACATAAAAATGATCATTTCTTAATCCTAGACAGAAGAAGGATTAATTGTCCTGATTTTGGACAGAAAAAAGATCACTTGGTTTAATTCCTACCGTTAAATGAGTTGTAGTGAAAAATCATAAGTGGTTCACTTCGGGACAAGAGTAGGATAGTTGATCCGAACCTGTATAAATTTCTATATCACAAATATCTCTATCTCTGCTCTCTTTAATTACTGTCATTTATATTTAGTATTAATAGCCTTTTAGAGATTTTATTTATTTTCTTCAAAAGCAATTATATTAACAAGTGTTACATATTATTTTATTCCACATTTTTAAGTAAAACTTGTTTAGTAGATAAAATTGTTTTTGATATTAAAGGTTTCCACAAAAGAATTTTTAGTTGGGTACATACACTATTCACTCCCACTTAGTGTACGTCTAAGCCTATTTGGGACTAACGAGGCCCAGCACTCATAAAGCCCACGGAATCTCTTCATGGTATCAGAGTAGAAGAAGATTTGACAACTGAAAAGATCTTGGGTATATGTTTAAAGTCCTGGCGGAGTTTAGACTAGTAGAATAGATTAGACTCGTTGATGATCTTAGCTCTCAAAGGAGATAGGCCAAAGAATCTTTAACAAGTGACAATTGGTCCAGACCCAGTTACACTTAAAGGAGAGTGTTGGAGATCTTAGAGAATGAATCTCATATAAAAAATAAATGAGATCAAAAAGTAGTATATAAGGCCATCTCCAACCCTACACTTCAAATTTCCACTCCAAATCTAATTTCCTCTATAATTTAGAGCGAGCTACAGTTTTTTTTCTCCAACCCTCCACTCCAAATTTCCATTCCAAATTAAAATATTATTACTTTATTCCTTTCCACCTAACATTTTTATTATTATTATATTCCTTTTTACATATATTTATATTATTCATATCTTTTTATTAAATCCTTAAAAAAATTTTAATAATAATTTATAAATAAATATATTTAATTACATAATAATTTTTTAATAAATAAATAATTTTATTAAATAAAATCGTGTCGGATGAAGTAAAAATTAACACATTAATACATAATAGATAATATATATTAAAATAATTCAAGACCACAAATACACATATAAATTAAATCAAACACACAAATTAATAAAAACACATAACCCAGATACCATAAAATAAATACACATTTTTAAAACTAAAACAAATAAAAAATTGAAAGAAAAAAAAAAGAAACTAAAAAAAAAAAAAAAGAATTGGAGGGGAACAGTCCCCGCCAAGTTTGGAGGGGCACTGATCCCCTTCAATTATTTGGAGTGGAATTTGGTGGTGGGTTGGAGGTCACCCACCACCAAATTTTGGCTCTCCAACCCAATTTGGTGTTGGGTTGGAGATGTTTTAAGGGCATCTTCAATCCTCCACTCCAAATTTCTACTTCAAATCCAATTTCTTCTATAATTTGTTGGGAGTTACAATATTTTTTTTTTTTCCAACCCTCCACTCCAAATTGAAATATTATTATTTTATTCCTTTTCACCTAACACTTTTATTATTATTATTATATTCCTTTTTACATGTATTTTTATTCATCTTTTTTTTATCAAATCCTCAAAAAAATTTTAATTTTAATAATTTATAAACAAATATATTTAATTACGTAATATTTTTTAATAAATAAATAATTTGATTAAATAAAATCATATCGGATGATAGTAAAAATTAATACATTAATACATAATAGATAATATAAATTAATTAAATTAGATTACACGCACACTATTAAAATCCATTCAAATACAATAATTTAATTAAACTGAAGTACAAGCACCCTACTAAAACTCATATAAATACAATAATATTATAATACTACATAGACATTTTTCCAAATCATAAATATGTTTACACTCTAAACACAATAAAAGTTAATAAAAAAAACACATTACAAGTAATACATGATAAGCAATACAAAAAATAACACAACACACGTAATTAAAATACAATAATAACACTTAAAAATAGTACATAACAGATTACTAAAAGCTTAATTAGAATATTCCTCCTACAAGTGCTCAATTAATGCATTTTGGAGTTCAAAATGTGTTGTTCGACTCTAATTTCATGATGTCGATGGATGAATTCATCAAATTGATCATTAGGATTTTGGACCCGATTTGCAGTTCTTCCTTCAGTTATGATCAGACGAGATATTGGTGCATCCAGATCACGTTCATCCTCAATTATCATATTATGGAGAATAATACAAGTCTTCATTATATCATGTAGCAGACCTTTTCTCCAAAAACATGTTGGATTAGTAATAATTGAGAATAGAGATTTCAAAACTCCAAACGCACACTCAACATCCTTTCTACATGATTCTTGCATCATCACAAATGTTTTTTTCTTTCTCCCTTGAGGGTATTTTATTGTCTGAACAATAGTTGACCAATTTGGATATATTCCATCAACCAAACAATAGCCCATATTGAATTCCTTCCCTCTAATTCGTAATGGACTGGAGGAGCAATGCCATTAGCAAGATCAGAGAATAAAGGAGATGAATCCAACACATTAATCATTTTTGATGCTCGGCATACCAAAATAAACATGTTATATCCATATATCATAATCAACAACTGCTTTTAGAATAATTCTTGGTGTTCTCGAACGACTGTGAGCACGGGTTTTTTTCCGACCTCGGTGATGAAAGCTACTGTTACCTTTTTCACGGATAAACGTGAAGCGGATTCGGACCGACCGGGATAACGTCGGAAATGTCCCAGATAGGCCAAAAGTGTGTGACAAGTCCTAGTACGGAACCCCGAAGAATTCGAGTGAGTATTTTAAGAGAACCGAGGAAAAGAATGAAAAATAAGTGAAAATAGCCTTTTCTGGACATGACAGCCGCTCGGCTGTAAACTACAACCGCGCGGCTGTAGTCTATAGAGGCGCGGTTGTAACCTACAGCCGCGCGGCTGTAAGCTTCATATTTCCTTTTTTGGATCAAAATCAGCATTTAATTCGGTTTTTAAGCAAAATAGGCATTTTGGTCGCTACAGCCGCTCGGCTGCAACCTACAGCCGCTCGGCTGCAACCTACAGCTGCGCGACTATAGTCTACAGGAGCGCGGCTGTAACCTACAGCCGCGCGACTGCAAGCGTCAGTTTTCTTTTTTTTTACCGAAATCAGCAATTAATTCCGATTTAATATCAAAAAAGGAGGTATTTAAACATCCTAATCCGGGATTAGGGTTAAAGGAGGCAGAAAACTAAAAAAGAAAAGAAGAAAGAAAGGATTTTTAGAGAGAAAAATACTATCACTTAGATTTTTCTAGGGTTTTCAACACAATTGAAAAAAAAAGAGAGTTGCACCTAAAATAAAAAAAAAAGAACACAGAGATAATCTTAAAAGAACACATAACAACTAATCATTTAATCTTCTTCGTGGTTCCGTTCGGGCTTCGGAAATCGCACTCTTTTCGAGTTGTTCGTGACTGCAAGAAGTTTCTGGGATCCGAATCCATTTTTTCTTGGTCCAAGCACTGGAACACAGACAAGGTAATCTTCTGAGAGGCCTTAAAAATCCGTTTTGTTCATTCTGGTTGTGATTTGATTGCATGTTTTGAGTTTTTTACGATTTTTGGGAGTTTTTCCAGCTACAGCCGCCCCATTCATAATCACAGCCGCGCGGCTGTGACCTATAGGGGCGCGGCTGTAATGCCATGTTTTGAGTTTTTACGATTTTTGGGAGTTTTTCGGCTACAGCCGCCCCACTCATGATCACAGCCGCTCGGCTGTAACCTACAGCCACGCGGCTGTAATCTACAGGGGCGCGGCTGTAACCTACAGGGGCGCGGCTGTAACCTACAGCTGCGCGGCTGTAGTTAAGGCAAAATTACTAAATTTGCAAAACGATTTTTAAAAACGAGAAAACACACTGGAATCAATTCTGGGGCATTACAGCCGCGCGGCTGTAATGGAGGCAGAATTATAGTTTTGCCCTTTTGGGCCTAAACTTGTAATTTTACATTCTTTTCTCATTCAAAAATAAATTTTGGCGTGTTTGCATACTTTTGGACCCTAGATGGATGTTTGATTTAGGCCCACACACGAACGGGACCCCCGGGTCCCGGGATATCCGGCCCGCTAAAGTTGGAAAAGTGCATGTAAATGAGCCAAACCGCTTTTAAAACTGATTTTTCATCCATAAAACCTACAGGGCGTTTAAAAAACCATTTTCCAGGTCTAACCGGGCCGACCGATCGGGTCGACTCGGTTACCCCCTTGCATGATCCCGTTTCCTAAAATATCCCTATTCTGTCCTACATGAGTCCTTGGTGTGATTTATTTATCGGTGCTAACCATATTTGGATGCAGCTTTTATTTTTGCTTTATTTTTATTTTTGAATGTATTTTATAGATTAAATCGTGTATCTAGGCGATTGTAATTTTTTAGATCATCGTGTATAATAGGCGGTTGTAAAAGGTGAGGATGAGAGTTTTCTTTTTCTTGGGTTGTGTAATTTGGCCTCCGATTTACTTTTCCGCACTTTATTTTAGTTTTATATATTTATGTCATTTGCATGAGCATTGGTTAATGATTAAAGGAAGATAAAATGGGTAGATTTAAGTGAATGAAATATCAAATTATGAAATAATAATTAAAAATAAGTGAGGTTAGTAAATCTGTTGCCCGAACCCTGAATCTCTGAATTAGGTACCGCGTCTACACTTGGTAGGGAGCTGTACCGGAATTTCCCCGATGAGCTGATCCGGGTGGCGACTCTGTATCTAATTTCGAAATTTAGGTTTCGAGATCTTTAAGTTCAAATTGGGATTTTCTAAAAACCCGTCTTTCCAAAATTCACACTTACAACTAAGTTTTCTACAAAAGACTTTTTCAATAAAATAAAAGGTTTTTTCTAAGAGAGATTAAAAAACCGTTTTCAAAACCAAAACATAACCACCCAAAAAGAAAATCCCCGGTTCCCGCTTCACCGCGCGTTCCGAAAAAGGTTGTCCGCTCACAACGACCGCTGAATTATCCATGCCAAGCTGTCGAACAATTCTTCCATTCCTAATGCATGCAATCCAAACTTCCCAAAATTCTTGGAAAACCTTGACTCTTTCCAATATGAAGCAATCTAGCGATATCGGTAGCATTTGGTGATCTCAGATATTCTTCCGAGAAAATTTCAACAATAGCTCGACAAAATCTTTTGAAAGATTCAATTGCAGTTGATTTAGCAACTTTGGTGTATTTATCAATGGCATTTGCAGGAACACCATATGCCAATATTCGCACTGTAACAGTAACTTTATGATGAGTCAATAGACCAAGTCTACCAACAGCGCCGCGTTGTTGTATGAAGTAGCGATCATGATGTGTAACAGCACTAAGAATTCTATAGAATAGTCGCATTGCATTCAGTACCTTCTTTGAAACTTATCATCTTTGAATCGTGGATTATCACTAAAATAGTCTCCATACATAATGAAGTCTGCTTCTTCTCTATTACGATTAATGACTTGATGACCTTTCACAGAGTCAACATGAGATGAATTATTTCTTTGACCGCCCATTTCACATTCCATGATAAACTTTTGATTTTCTTGGAAAGCAGAAAATGACATTTCAGTTTACATATAAGCTTCCTCATCTGATGAAAGGTATTGAGTAGGATCTTCGTCACCCAGCTCAAAATTGCTATTCATTTTCAAAGGAAAGAAGTAAGAGAAATATTGTATTATATAATGAAGAGAACATATAGTGTAAATTAAATAAAGATGCATGCTTGAAATTTACAAAGAAGTGGTATGAATTATTGGACCATTTAAAATCTTCTCAATTATTGGGCCATTTGCAGAGATATCTTATTTGAACTAGTGGATGTCACTGTTGTTGTGGTGGTTGTCATTGGCGTAGTAGTGTATGTCATTATGTTGGGGATGCCCTAGTCCCATGACATTGGTTCTTATATTGTATCACACATTTTGTATCTTGTAATGAGATTTATGTATTATACAATTTGTGTTAATAAATAAAGACATTAAGCTATTTATTATATACTTTATGCAATATTATAAATAGAGTATCCAATGGACATATCTATATCTATGTTGACAAGTGTTATGCACTTGGTAGTAAGACCACGGATAGGGAAAACCATATGACCATAAAGTTATCCGTAGTCTGTTCCAGTTATGCGAATGAATGGAACCAAAGACTATTGTAAACTTAGTTGTATAGTGGTGTCTTACCGGCTATTGAATATGGATTGTTAACCAGGTTTATAAGTATATGCAAAGGGGCATGGTACTGAATAAGATCCACTAAATGAGAAATCCACATGGTATAGTATCACAAGTGATTCTCATGTAGTACTTGTATGGATCCTTTGACCTGACCATATCATAGTGTTGCATATGAAGTGATACATTTTGGTGTACGCCTATAGGGCCTGTAACAGGGTGCCAAGTATAGGTACATTCAGGTATGTCAGTGAACATGGCAGGACCATGAATATGCAGAAGGGAATGTTACTCAGTAGTCCACTAAGATAATATCACGAGTCACTTGATGAGTGCAACTAATAAGAGTGTGGTCATACCCAAACAAGTTGGAACTTGTTTGTGAACCTCAGTTCATTCGGGATCAAGTTAAAGTCTAGACATAAAAGAGGGTGATTATACCATGCCTTTATGTTGGACATCGATATCAATGACATAGGAGATATGAGTTAAACTACAAGGTTTTGATTTCAGTTAGACTGCTATCTCCGTCTTAATTGGGGGCTGTAGTTGCTTGTTAAAGCCCGCCTACAGTCTATGGACCATGGGTCCACTGCCAACATAAAGACGGACCCACAGGATTGTACACATTGGATGTCTGAGTTTGAACTTAACGGATCAACCGTATACTTGAAGTATACCAACTGGAAAGAGAGGATTCCATTGATTATATTATATAGATCAATAGGATTGATCAAAATAATATATTAATATTCATATTAGGTTTCTTATAATTAATTCAAATGAATTAATTTAAGATATTATTTCCTAAGTGGAAATATTTCACGTGTATAGATTTACATGTATTTAATTTTATGAAGAGTCTAATTCTAAATTTCTAGGTTAGAATTAATTGGTCAAATTGATTTTAATTTAAAATGGTATGTAATATATTATATGGCATAATATATTCATATATATGAAAAATTAAAATTAAATTTGCAATTAAAACTAAACTTAAACAATTAATTTCAGACTTGAAAACCCTAAAACCCGAATTTCCACAAGATGGAATTTGGCCAATGGGATAAATATGCTACTATAATTTTCGGCCAGTAGGTGATTTTCTAGGCAGAAAATTTCAGCCTCAAATTTCCCTCTCTTCCTACGATTCGACGCTAGCACGGGTTCTCGCTTCGAAGTCGTTCCCATCTCTGAAAGAGATTCACTTGGTGAGAATCTAACTTTCTCTTATTTAATTTTGTTGTTTTGATTTCCACATCAATTGCTCCTGGTTCACAGATTTGAGAAAACAATGTGAGCTTTCGTTTTAATCGGTTATTTTTCTATGCAAAATCTCTACACATTATTGGTTGCGGTTTTTTTTTATTTAAATTCTGCAAAAGTATTGGACCACTTGAAATCTGCTCAATTGTTGGACCATTTGCAGAGATGTCTTATTTGAATTAGTGGATGTCACTGTTGTTGTATTGCGTTGTCATTGTAGCATGCATATACATTTCTTTTTCTTTTTTAAAATTCTGATACATTATTGGATTGTGGTGGTAGTGGGAACAATTGTAGCATGTAAAGACATGTCTTTTAGCTTGTGCTGGAAATTGTTACATACCTTGCAAGTTGTGGTATTATGTTGTTACTGTAGCGTGCAGAGACTTGTCTTTTTCTTTTTAACATTTTGATACATTATTGGATTGTGGTTGTAGTGGGAACAACTACAGCGTGCAGAGACATGTCTTTTTTAGCTTATGTTGGAAATTGTTACATACCTTGAAGGTTGTGGTATTGTGTTGTCATTATAGTGTGCAGAGACTTATTTTTTTCTTTTTAAAATTCTGAAACAATTGTAGTGTGCAGAGACATATCTTTCAGCTTGTGTTGGAAATTGTTACATACCTTGAAAGTTGTGGTATTGTGTTGTCACTGCAGCGTGTAGAGACTTGTCTTTTTCTTTTTAAAATTCTAATAAATTATTGGATTATAGTGGCAGTAAGAGCAATTGTTGCATGCAGAGACATGTCTTTTAGCTTGTGTTGGAAATTGTTATATACCTTGAAAGTTGTGGTATTATGTTGTTATTATAACGTGTAGAGACTTGTCTTTTTCTTTTTAAAATTCTGATACATTATTGCATTGTGGTGGTAGTGGGAGCAACTGTAGCGTGTAGAGATATTTTACATTGTTTCTGAAACATTATTGGACCTTAACTTCACTATAAATACAAACGTTTGGACTAAAAACCAATCACACACTTTATACTTCTATTCTAAGATTTCAAACACTAGTGAATTCTTCATTTCATCAAAATGTCCTGTGGACATGGTTTTAAAGCTACTGAAGATGTGTTGTTATGCTTGACTTATTTAGAAATCATTCAAGATCCAATAATAGGGAAAAACCAAACCAAGGAACAGCTGTGGAAACGAATGAGAGTTATGCAATGAGAGGAAGGAACCAACGTAGGAGGAGAGGAATAATAGATCGTGTGAGTATCAAATCCATAAAATAAGAAGTATGTGAAAAAGCTGATGGCTGCATTAGACATATTGAAAGTGATAACCCTAGTGGTGCATCAGATGTAGATATTGCAAGTAACATTTATTTACAATAAATAATTAAGTTTTCATATTACATTTGGGTGAATGATTGTTAATAGTAATTCATGATTTGTAGATGGTTCGTGTGAAAATGTTAATGCAGAAAGATAATGGGTGCAAAGGTGGCTTTAAATATAACCATGTCTGGGAAGTCATGAAAGATTTTGTCAAATTTGAAGATAACATCCAAACTGCAAGAAGGAAGGCTAGGGCTTATATGGCTTCGTATGTATTCTCATCTTCAGAGAATCATAATCTTTATACCCCGATTGACGAAGTTCTGAGTCAACAATAGCCAAGTTTGTCTGATTTCTTTATCGACTTGAATCAAAGCTCTGTTGGTGTAGGTTCATCTGAAAGACCAATCGGAATTAAGAAAGCAAAAAAGAAAAAGGCAATGGATGCTAAAACCATGTTAGTTATGCGTAAAAAGGAAGAGCAAAATGAAAGAATGTGCGTGTTGATAGAAAAGTCAAATGAGATCCGAAGCAAAAATTTACAGTGGAAAGAATGGGAATTAGAGGTTAGGAACCGAGAAGCAGAGGCCAAGAACTGAGAATCTCAGGCCAACGACCAAGCGTTAAATCTACAAGAAGATGCCATATTAATGACACATACGTCAAAAATTCTTGATCCACTTCTCCATAATTGCATGATGCAAAGATAGACTGAAATTATACAAAGCAGAATGATATCACCAACTCATGCGCCAACCCCCTCTTCAACACCAAATCTTAACAGACTGATGAGTATGCATGTATCAATAATTTCATTCACAATGCTAATAACTTGGATTTCTCATATTATTGAAACTTTATGACATATGTAGTGCTTTATATATTATCCGTAATATCTAAGTTTATTAAGTTATGTTAGCCTAATTGTGTGTATTAGCTAAAAATAAAATTTATGTGTTTGTACGTGTTTAAGTGTATTGTATTGTATCACCGTATTTTGTAATGTAATGTCAATTTCTATTTGGTCATTTAATACTTATTTGGTGTTAATTTTATGATATTTCCACATTATATACATATTAATATATTTTTTTATTTTCACCATTTTAATTTAATTTTGATATTTTAAAATTAAATTAATCAAATTAAGAGTTTGAGCAAAATTATTGAAAAAAACTCAAGACCACTGTGAGCGGACGACGTTTTTCCCTCTCGGAAGGGAATCTTGATATCGGGCAATTCTCCCTCGCGGGGTTTTTGCAATGAAAATTCAGTTTTGGAAAATTAAGTTATTTCATAAGAGAATCGAGACCTAAGTCTCGGTAGAAAGTGTAAGAGTCACCACCCGGCTCAGCTCAACCGGGAAATTAAAGCGTAGCTGAACCGGACGAGGGCCGCTACACTTTCCAGAGATCTAGGTTCGGACAAGTCCCTTATTTTGTGTCTAATCAAAATAAATTCGGCCAATATTCATTGATAGCATTTTATATTTCTAAGATGGATTTTTATTGATTGAATCATGCGGCGTACACGCAAAAATAAAAAGCAGTAAATAAATTAATTCTTACAACCCAATCGAATCACAAATAAACTATCATAGGAGATACATTTGTATAATTTGGGGATCGGGATACAATCACCTATTTTACACGAATATCTAATGGATTGAAATTAAAATAAATAAATAAAAATAAATAAACCAAACCCTGCAAAACAAAGGTTAGCACAAGTATACGCAACAAATTGGACTTAAATAGACAGAATAGTGAAATTAGAAATTGGGGTAGTTCGCCCAACTAGACCTGCAAAACGGTTTTGAAACATCCATGTGTTTTTGTTTCATGAGAAAATTCATTTTGAAAACATTTCCTTTTTTCGGTTTACTTCCATTTAGCATGTAAAGTGTGTTGATTTTTGGGAGATTCGGATGTCCGTCGTTGCATTGTTCTAATTCCAACAACTTCAAAAATTAAATCTAAGGTCATGGAATGCACAAAATAAATTCATTTTTGATGATTTTCTGATTTTTATGATTTTTTATCGATTTTTATAGATTTTCTACTTCTGGACGAAGATTATAGTCGTACGGCTATGATTACAGCCGTGCGATTTTAACTATAGTCGTGCGGCTGTAATTCGTCTTTATCCAGAAAAAACTCCAAAAATTATTTTAAATGAATGAGGATGGTCGTAGGAGTTGAGTACAATCTGTTGGGATTCGTCATTGGAAAAATAACGTGGCGCAGCGGAAAATACACCGTTTAAAATTTCCTAGAATCCACCTATCGTGTCCAATTACCATTGATTAGAATAAAACAATTTGAATAAAGAGAGATTAACTCACCGGATTTGTCTCCTCTAGAGACTGCTGCAGAATCGTTACTTGAAACTGCGATCTCCAAAGTCCGGTGCACGACCAACTATTGAGCGGGAACCGGTGCTAGCCGAAGACGCGAAGGAATGGAGGTTTAATGCTGGGATTTTTGGCTGTTTTGGGGCTGCTATTGGTGGCTGAAATTTCCAGCAATTAATTAGAGTTGAATTAGGTTTTTATTCCTTAAGTGTGCCCTTTTATAGACACCTTGTCTAATTGGGTTCTAATTAGGTTAATTAAACCCAAGCTCACTAGGATTATAATTACATAAATAAACTTTAATTAAAAAGTATATACTATGTAATTTAATTCCATTTGGCTAAATTTAATTACTCCTAAATAAAATTAAATCACACTTAAGTTAATACAATACATGTATTTAATTTTCCTACTTAGGAAAATTATTTAATTAATTGTTTACTTTATGTAATTCAATTAATTGATAAATTAATTAATTGCATTATGTAAACTTATTAATTAAACTAAATTCAACCCAATGTCAATTAATTACCTTGACACCGAATGTCAACTAATTAATTAACGCGTTCCTTCCAATGTACATTACATGTACAATTTCTATAAGTTCCAGCTCAGTTGATCTATGTGCATGATCCTATGGGTCTGTCTTTATGTTGGCAGTAGGCCCAAGGCCCACAGACTGTAAGTGGGTTCTAGCAAACCATTACAGCCCACAATTAAGACAGAGATGCAGCAGTCTTTAGAAGACACTCACCCGGTTGTAATCTCATACTATCCTTTGCCTAACGATATCGATATGAATAAACAAGATGCATGGTGTTCGTCATCCTCTTCTGTTGTTTATTATATTTCTTGATCTTGAGTTGACTGATTAATCAAATAAGCAACCAACTTATTTGGGTATGGCCATACACTTATCAGTTCCACTCATCAAGTGGCCAATGATATCATCTCGGTGTTACCCGAGTGGCAATTCCATCACTTCATCATCAATATCAACATGTTCACCGGTCCACCCAATCATACCCATATTTAGCATCCTTTTACAGACCTGTTAGGCGTATGTCAAAGTGAATCGGATTCCATATCGATATTATCATGAAATCTGGTCTGAGGACAAAAGAGACCTACTCAAGAAAGACCTATGACGTGACAACCATGTGGCTTTCTTGTGCGGATCGATCCAGTCCCATGTCAATGATATGTACCTATATTTATGACTGACTATACAAGTACTATGGCTAGTTAAGAACTACCATACAGTCATCGAATATACAAGTCTGTGGTTCTATTCGTTCCCACGATTAGAACAGACCTGGGATAGGTTTTATGATTATCAATCAATGGATACTCTACTCATATTATAGCATAAGATATAAATGAAATAGATTAATTGCCTTTATTAATGTGACACAAATAATGTATTTATACAATGAGTCTTAATGTATAATACAAAATACAAGAATCCAATGCCCTAAGAACTAGGGCACACCAACAATCTCCCACTTGCACTAGTTCCAAGTGGGCATTGCCCTAATTCCTATAGATCTGGTATGACCGTCGTGCTGTGTCTGCGGCAGCGCTTTAGTCAATGGATCAGCGACATTATTCTTGGTGTCAACCCTCTGCAATGATATGTCACCTCTGTTCACGATCTCCCGAATGAGGTGAAACTTTCTGAGCAAATGTTTGGATCTCTTGTGTGACCGGGGCTCCTTAGCTTGTGCAATGGCCCCGTTGTTGTCACAAAAAACATCAACTGGGTCTAGGATAGTAGGTACTACTCCTAACTCGGTTATGAATTTCTTGATCCAAACGGCTTCCTTTGCAGCTTCGCACGCAGCTATGTACTCAGCTTCCGTTGTAGAGTCAGCAATGGTGGCCTGCTTTGAGGACCTCCAACTAATGGCATCGCCATTCAAGAGAAAAACATAACCAGACTGTGACTGGTTCTCATCCTCATCGGTCTCAAAGCTTGCATCAGTGTAACCTGACACTACGAGCTCATCTTGACCTCCATACACTAAGAAAGCATCCTTAGTCCGATTAAGGTACTTTAGGATTGCCTTGACAGCCTTCCAGTGTTCCTTCCCGGGTCTGACTGGTACCGGCTGGTCATACTTAGTGCAAACGTGACATCAGGCCTCGTACATAACATGGAGTACATGATAGATCCAATAGCAGATGCATAAGGGATCTTTTCCATGTTCTCCCGGTCCTTCTTTGTTTTAGGACCATCTTTCTTACTCAGCTTCAACCCATGGCGCATAGGCAAGAATCCTTTCTTTGCCTTGTCCATGCTGAATCTTTTCAAAACCTTGTCAATGTACGTGGCCTGACTTAGGCCTAGAAGCCGATTGGATCTATCTCTGTAGATCCTGATCCCTAAGATCGTCTCAGCTTCGCCTAAGTCCTTCATTGCAAAGCACCTACTCAACCACTGCTTAACTCCTTGTAGTGTTGGTATGTCGCCTCCAATGATAAGGATGTCGTCAACATACAGCACTAGGAAGGTGGAAACGCTCCCACTAACCATCTTATACACACAGGGCTCATCAAAATTCTGTGTGAAGCCATATTCTGTAATGGCCTCATTGAATCTCTGATTCCATGACCTCGATGCTTGCTTCAATCCATAAATAGATCTTTGAAGCTTCCATACCCGGTTTGGATACTTTGGATCGATAAAACCCTCAGGTTATGCCATGTACACATCCTCGAGTAGCTTTCCATTAAGGAAAGCGGTCTTAACATCCATCTGCCATATCTCATAATCGTACCATGCAGCTATGGCTAGTAGTATCCTAATGGATTTGAGCATAGCAACTGGTGAAAAGGTTTCATCATAGTCAATTCCTTGAACTTGCTTGAATCCTTTTGCCACCAATCGCCCTTTGAAGGTGTTGTCGGCCTTTAACTTGAAACACCACTTGCAACCTATCACCTTAGCACCCGGAGGTGGATCCACCAAGTTCCATACTCGGTTATCATGCATAGATTGCATCTCAGCCTACATGGCTTTGCGCCATTGATCTGAGTGTGGGCTTTCAACAGCCTCTTGATAGGTCTTGGGCTCCTCTTGGTCAACGACAATAAGGTCCCCATTATTAGTCACGAGAAAGCCGCACCTCTCTGGCTGATGACATGTCCTACCAGACCTTCTAAGGTCCTATGCAACCGTTTCTGGTTTCTCAATTTCTTGAGTAGTCAGATTGGTTCCCAAAGCATCCTCAGCAGTAGCTGCAGGAGTTTGTGAGTCTTGAACTTCTGAAAGTTCAACATTACTCCCACTGTCTCTCTTGGAAAGGAATTCCTTCTCCAAGAAGACTGCATTTCTGGCTATGAAAACTTTGTTTTCGGCCGGATCGTAGAAGTAATAACCCTTAGTTTCCTTAGGGTAACCCACAAACTGGCACTTGACAGATTTGGACTCGAGTTTGCCACTTGTCAATTTCTTAACATGTGCATCACAGCCCCAAATCTTCAAGAAGGAAACATTGGGCTTTCGGCCTCTCCATAGTTCATATGGTGTTCCCTCAACTGCCTTGCTTGGTGTATTATTAAGAATGTAAGCAGCTGTCTCTAAAGCATATCCCCAAAAGGAGACAGGGAGTGTAGCATGACTCATCATCGAGCGGACCATGTCAAGTCAGGTCCTATTCCTCCTTTCTGACACTCCATTCCACTGGGGTGTACCAGGAGGAGTGAGTTGGGATATGATCCCACACTCTCTCAAAAACGAGTCAAAATCTTGGCTCAAATATTCACCCCCTCGGTCAGACCGAAGTGCTTTTATTTTCTTGCCAAGTTGGTTTTCTACTTCATTCTTAAAGTCCTTGAACCTTTGGAGAGTCTCAGACTTATGCTTCATCAGATACACGTAACCGTATCTGCTGAAGTCATCCGTGCAAACCAGATCTAGCACTAGTGCTCATTGGGCCACATACATCGGAATGTATTAGCTCCAATAGCTCTGAGGCCCTTTCAGCAGTCTTGTTAAAAGGCGCCTTTGTCATCTTGCCTCTCAAACAAGATTCGCATGTGTCATAAGGCTGGATGTCAAATGACCCTAGCACTCCACTAGAGTGAAGCCTAGCTGTGCGCTTCTCATTTATATGGCCAAGTCGACAATGCCAGATGTAAGTAGGATTAATTTCATTTTGTTTAATCCTTTTAGTATTTATGTTGTAGATTGAACTTTCATGTTTTAGATTAAGGATATATAAGCCATTTTCAAGAAATGCTGTTCCATAAATAATATTGCCACATTGCATAGAAATTCTACCATGTCCAATATTAAATACAAAACCAGAAATATCCAACAAAGAAACGGAAATAATATTCCTGCGCATCGCAGGTACAAAATAACAGTTTCTTAGTTCCAAAACAAGTCCACTAGGCATCTCCAAGAAATAAACTCCGATCTCCATAGCCTGAACCCGAGCACCATTTCCGACTCGAAGATCTACTTCTCCAGATCCTAATAATCTCCTATTTCTTAGACCCTGCACATTTGAACAAATGTGAGATCCACATCCAGTGTCCAAGACCCAAGATGTAGAAATAGCCAGATTAATCTCAATAACATAAATACCTGAAGCAGCAGTTTTGCCCTTCAGTTGCTCCCTTAGCTTTGGACATGAGCTCTTCCAGTGCCCCTTCTCATGACACTCATGGCAAACATCGTCAGGAGAGGCAACCCTTGCTTTAGGTTGGGCCACCACCTTTTTGCCCTTAGCCTTGGCCTTTTGGGCCTTAGCCTTGGCCTTAGATTTGGCCTTTCCCTTAGCAATGGGCGTATTTCCCTTGTTCACCAGTAATACTTCAGGAGTCTTCTTAAGAGACTGCTCAGCAAGCTTGAGCATGCCATGCAGCTTAACAACCGATTTATCCAACCTTTGCATATGGTAATTCATGATAAACTGGTTGTAAGACTCAGGAAGTGACCCAAGAATAATGTCTGTTGCCAAGTCCTGCGGAACTGGCGAGTCGAGGTGGGCAAGTGTATCAATATATCCCTTCAACTTTAGCACATGAGTGCTAACAGAAGTCCCAGCTGCCATCACAGTCGTGCAAAGTGCCTTAGTTGTCAGGTAACGTTCCTGACGAGCCTGATCTTGGAACATCTTTTTAAGCTGATCCATCATCTCATAAGCATGCTCGTCCATGAATTGCTTCTGAAGATCAGAAGCCATGGTACCCAGCATGAGGCACGAGACATCTCGGTCATCCCTCACATGCCGATCGTACTGCTCCACCATCGCCGTGGTGATGCCTCGACCTGTAGGAGGGCCAGCTGGTAAAAAAGCATTCAGTACATACTCCTTAGACTCTTGTCTAAGAACTATTTGTAAGTTCCTAGCCCAGTCTAGGAAGTTAGTCCCCGAAAGCTTCTCCTTCTCCAAGAGTGACCTAAGTGAGAGTGAGTTGTTGTTTGTTGCAGCCATTTAAATTGCTTAACTGAAATGGGATTATCTACATGGAAGAAATCATTGCTTGAGTTAGAAATAAAGGACTTTTAAGCCAATTCAAATTAATAATCCGATTTTAATTTGTTTGTTGGTGTTGTTAATTGGCTGACTTGACCAAGATCCACAACTTATCAATGACTGGCCGAACTAGGGCTCGCTAGCCAACCATTGAGTCGTTTGGTAGGACAACCTATCCAATCCTTCCACGAAGGACTCTTGGTTTGATGGGCTTATTGACACTTTACCCATCTGTGCTTAG
This sequence comes from Euphorbia tirucalli, assembly GCA_039660915.1. Taxonomy (NCBI): domain Eukaryota; kingdom Viridiplantae; phylum Streptophyta; class Magnoliopsida; order Malpighiales; family Euphorbiaceae; genus Euphorbia; species Euphorbia tirucalli. The sequence goes on from CM077637.1 coordinate 15,347,817, forward strand.
GGCCCGCTCTGAGCTAATGCTACCCATGTTGAGTCAAACCACCATTCACATGTTAACCATACCAAGTATCTTAACCCTCGACGGCCCATCGAATACTACAATATACCCAGCTAGGGCATGGCGCACATTGCAGCATCAATGGGAGGAAGAGGTGTGAATGTGGGAAGCACTTTTAAGCGACTCAATATTTTAATTTCCGGATTATAATTAAGTGATACGGCTTAGCATGCATAAACGTGGGTAATAATTTGGTGATCCATACATCCATATTATATGACAAATGCAATAGCATACTTAATTTAAAATAAATGAGATCCTATGGGCCTTTAATTACAACCTAATGAAAAACTAGATATCCTATCTAATTCTTCATGGGCCGAACTCCAATCCTTCTTGGGCTTCCACCATGGGCTTGCTCCATTTGGGCCTTCCTCCATACTTGATGCAATTACAATAATTTTGTAAAATAAAATCTATTCTAAAATTACATCAAAATAAAAAATGGCACGCAGGCCATATTTCCCAAAATTAAATTACAACCGATAATAATTTAGGGCCCATAGAACTCAACATAAAATTTCAAACAAAGTACCTGTCGTGCACATACATACCAATATGATGCATGATCATGGCATTCCAAATTATAAATATAAATGTTAAGCCGAGTTACTTAGGGTGAAATCGCCAATTTTAACAAATGTGACTAAGGCCCATAAAGGCCCAATGGATAACATCCATAAATGCAAAATTAACAATTTTGCTCCCACTTGAATTTGGGTTGTCACAAATTTAAAATTTAGCTCTCCCAATTTTAACCGGTGTCACGGTTTATTGGGCCAATTTCACAAAGTCCATATTCAATTTAATATGCAAACAATTAAATTAAATATGCATGCCAACAAAATAAATAATTTAAACACAAATTAATTTAAAAATTTAATTTAATTTGCATTAGGGTCCGGGATAAAAAAAAATACCCGCAAAATCCAAAACCGGACCCGAAATCCGTGCGTGGCGCTGCTGTCCCGGCGGGGCAACAGTACCGCTGCGCGGCAGCAGCTGCTGCGGCCAGTAGCTGCTGCTCAATCGCAAATTGCGATTCCCTCACCCAAAATTAAACCTTTTTTTTTTAATTATTAAATCACAAAAAAATCCAGCCATCAACATCAAACTATCAATAAAGAAAATACAATTCTAGATAGAAACCAATTGGGGAAAAAAAAAATAAAACCCCAAACAAAATTCTAGGGTTTGTCAAAACCAATACCAATTGAATAAAAACCCTAAAATCACAAACTTGAAACCCATTCTTTCTTCAAGAATGCTTTCAAGAACCAATTCCAATCAATATAATGGACAAAACCTAGGCTCTGATACCACTGTTGGGATTCGTCATTGGAAAAATAACGTGGCGCAGCGGAAAATACACCGTTTAAAATTTCCTAGAATCCACCTATCGTGTCCAATTACCATTGATTAGAATAAAACAATTTGAATCAAGAGAGATTAACTCACCGGATTTGTCTCCTCTAGAGACTGCTGCAGAATCGTTACTTGAAACTGCGATCTCCAAAGTCCGGTGCACGACCAACTATTGAGCGGGAACCGGTGCTAGCCGAAGACGCGAAGGAATAGAGGTTTAATGCTGGGATTTTCGGCTGTTTTGGGGCTGCTATTGGTGGCTGAAATTTCCAGCAATTAATTAGAGTTGAATTAGGTTTTTATTCCTTAAGTGTGCCCTTTTATAGACACCTTGTCTAATTGGGTTCTAATTAGGTTAATTAAACCCAAGCTCACTAGGATTATAATTACATAAATAAACTTTAATTAAAAAGTATATACTATGTAATTTAATTCCATTTGGCTAAATTTAATTACTCCTAAATAAAATTAAATCATACTTAAGTTAATACAATACATGTATTTAATTTTCCTACTTAGGAAAATTATTTAATTAATTGTTTACTTTATATAATTCAATTAATTGATAAATTAATTAATTGCATTATGTAAACTTATTAATTAAACTAAATTCAACCCAATGTCAATTAATTACCTTGACACCGAATGTCAACTAATTAATTAACGCATTCCTTCCAATGTACATTACATGTACAATTTCTATAAGTTCCAGCTCAGTTGACTTATTAATCAAATAAGCAACCAACTTATTTGGGTATGGCCATACACTTATCAGTCCCACTCATCAAGTGGCCAATGATATCATCTCGGTGTTACCCGAGTGGCAATTCCATCACTTCATCATCAATATCAACATGTTCACCGGTCCACCCAATCATACCCATATTTAGCATCCTTTTACAGACCTGTTAGGCGTATGTCAAAATCGGATTCCATATCGATATTATAATGAAATCTGGTCTGAGGACAAAAGAGACCTACTCAAGAAAGACCTATGACGTGACAACCATGTGGCTTTCTTGTGCGGATCGATCCAGTCCCATATCAACGACATGTACCTATATTCATGACTGACTATACAAGTACTATGGCTAGTTAAGAACTACCATACAGTCATCGAATATACAAGTCTGTGGTTCTATTCGTTCCCACGATTAGAACAGACCTGGGATAGGTTTTATGATTATCAATCAATGGATACTCTACTCATATTATAGCACAAGATATAAATAAAATAGATTAATTGCCTTTATTAATGTGACACAAATAATGTATTTATACAATGAGTCTTAATGTATAATACAAAATACAAGAATCCAATGCCCTAAGAACTAGGGCACACCAACACAATCATACGACTGTAATTATAGTCGTGCGACTATAATTACAGACGTATATCTGTTCATCCTATCTAGAAACAGCAAAGCAGAAAAATTGATTTTGTTCACGAAATCAAACCAAAACACACAAAAGATCAAGCAAAACACTAGTTTTACATGTATTTACCCTTGTAGCGCAGATCCACCGTCAATTTGGCCCGAGAAACTCCTTGAATTAGCTCCAAATTGCTTCTCCTCCTTTGTATGTCAAGGTATCCAAAATAAAGTCCAACAACTCTAAAAAGTTACGGATTTGAGTGTGTTTAGGGGTTTATATGTGTTTGTCAAGTCCAAACCTATGATTTCTAACCGGTTTTAAACTTTACAACACCAGAATCAAAAGAAAAAGAGTAGAAGAAAATGATGCTTTTTGTTGGTTTTTTCTCTTCTCTTCTTTTTCCCTCTCTTCTTCTCAATTTCTTTTCCCTTCTTTCTGCCCCATTTTTTCACTTCCTTCCCATTTTTTCACCTCTCCCCCTTCTTTTCTGGCTGCAGGAGGCATTAAATGCCCCTCAAATCAGGTATTCTTTTTTTGTTCTTTCGCGGTATGGGCTGTTACACCTGCTGTGTGATCCTACAGTTGTATGACTGTAAATACAGTCGCACGACTGTTGTTACAGTCGTGTGGCTCAAGTCTCTCTCTTTTTTTTTTGCTGGAAAATTCCAGTGCTTACAACCACAAATATACATATGAATTATATTAAAAACACAAATTAATTCAAAACACATAACCCAAAATATTATAAAATAAATACACTTTTCTAAAATTAGAAAAATGAAAAACTAAAAAAAAAAAAAAAACAAAAAAGTTAAGAAATGGTTTGGAGGGGAAGTCCCAGCCAAGTTGGGCAGGGCGCTCTTCTCCACCAAAACATTTCACCAATTTTTGAAGGTGGATTGGAGCAAATCCACCGCCGAAAATTGGCATCTCCAACCCAAGTAACGTTGGGTTATAGTTGCCATAAACAGTGTAGATTGAAGCTTAACACAAATCAATTTTTTTTCTTCTTTTATATAGGTTCAACCGGTGGTTATGCAATCAGACCCAACACTTTCAAGATTCCTGAAATCTCTTCACCTTACAACTGATTTCACCATCGTTGGTAACTTTTATAAGAATTATTTGTGTAATTATATTCTAAATTTTATTTTCAACACTCAACAGTAGTTTTGGAAGTTCATAGTTTAATTATTTTTAATTTTTAACTATTAACATTTGAATTTATTCTTTTCAATATATAATTAAACACACCAACCACACAAAATGACAAAATCAACTAATGTCCAATAGCCCAACGTAATATTATTGTTTTTACAATATGATTATAATATAACTGTTTATTGGCTTAAAATGATCATGTGCCTATCAAATCAACATTGTACTAGTGACAATTAAAAAAAAAAAAAAAGGTAATTATCATTATGAACATGCATTCAATTTTTCGACTCAATTTCAAAATCATTGTCAAATAAAAAAAAAAAATAATTAATCAAGACGCTAACGATAATAATGGTGTTGTTTGATGTTAAAAGTAGGTAAGACAGAAAATGGAATCCTAAAGATATATAAATAAATTTTACCATGTAAATATTGCTCAAGTTTTAAGCAATTGATTGATTAAAACTGTGGAACAAGATTCTTAAAACTGTAACTGTAACTCTCATTATGATCCATTGTCTTGATTGTGCACAAAGATATCCTTACATAATGAATCATTATTTTCCCTGCTCTTTTTTTTTTTTTTTTTGGGGTCATCTTTCGATCAAAATATTTCTTTTGAAGAAAAAATTATTTTCTATGCAAAAGTTAATGGTAAGTAATTAACTTACAGTACTATTTATGGCTTTACATCGAACAAAACACTATATAAGTTCAAATATCAAATTTGGAAATCAAGGACATATATTCGGTTATACTAAACTATTTAAATATATGCAAAAAGTCAGCATTTCATCTTCAATATCAAAACAATATGCAAATATATATATATATATATATATATATATATATTTTTTTTTTTTTCACACATATGAAAATATATTGATAATATAAAGTTCCATGAATAATTTTTGGGTGCTATTCTCGTTTCTCTATGCACCTCATATTATTGACATCATTCAAAACAAAATTGTTTTATTTGAATTCTTACATCGTGTACGATTTTACCCGATCAATTAAATTTTCTAAAGAAAATAATTAAACTTCTTCAAATTCTTACTCTTATAATGCCCCCTCATATATAATTTTTTTCTTTTTTCGAAAAATATTGTTAAATACGTCATGATAATATGCCACATAGAAATTCAGTGATATTTAAATTGCTAGAAATTCCAAAATTATTATTGTTATTAAAAAAGTTTATGAATTGAATGACTTTAGTATTACAGACTAAAGCATTACGACCCATATGTTACAAAAATCAAAGTTAAAGAATGAAATTAAGTTGTTTACAAGTTCGTACGATACCAGGCTTACTCATCAAGTATGTATGATTGAGTCTCTATCATTTGTAAGATAAGATAACCAAAAAACAAAAAAAAAAAAAGAAAACAACTGTAAGAAACTCATAAAGTATAAGAAAATCAAAAGCGAATTGTTACTTTTCATTTATTTTTTGGATCAGCAGGAATTTCATAGATACGTATAAAAACAAAAAACAACAGATCGAAACGGTGGTTGGTCATTTACTCATTTGAATATCTTTGCATACACTCCAAGGATCAGAGAGAATTTCAATTTCAATATGAGCTGCAGTTGATATTTAACTTCATTTCCCAAATAAAATAAAATACAACAATAATACTATTAGTTTTAAATCATGGTGATTCTGTTTAATTGACCTCCTTTTTGTCATTTTTAGGCTTTTACATCTTATAATATATAAAAGTATTTTAAACAAGTACAAAAATAATAAAATCTATAAACATCTACTTATTATTTTAGTAAAATATCCATCTTTACAAATGAAGAAAACCTTACGTTTGCATTTGCAAACTTTAAATAACCATACATGTTTATAAATATATGAAATGAAAAGCACGTTTTTAGGGTTTTTACATATATAATTTAAATATATAATTCAAACTTTAAATATATGAAAAGCACGTTTTTACATTTATCTTTTTAACCTAAAAGTTTAAATTAATGAGTAATGTCAAATTATAGTTTCTATTATTAATTTTAGAAGTGCCAATTTATGACACGACAACACTATTTACAGAAAAAATCTGACTGACACGATCCGTTTGACACAAAATTTATTTTTGTTGCATTTTTGTTATATATAATCATGTGGAATACATTAAACAACATAACACGATTATGACACGAAAACACGAATTGTCATCTCTAATTAATTCTAACATTCCCCGCATGTAAATGACATTTGGGCTTGAAGCGTATACAACACAGGCCTACTGTACCATATGTTGAAATTTCACAAATTAATAAGGATGTTTGGATTCTAACCTCTAAGTCTAAGAGGCTCTGATACTATGTCATAAAACCGTTTGACACGAAGCTTAAGCTAAAGTTATAATTGGTGGGACTGTGCATTATGTGGTTTAAACCATAAAACCGAATCGATCCTATTTTTTGGTTTGGTATCGGTTTGAATTTTATAAATATATTAGTTTTTAGTTCGGTTCGGTTAGTAAAAAAAAACTAAAAATCGAAACCGAACCAAGTTATCTATATGGCATCGTTTTATATATGTCAAATAGCGCTAGAGCTATGTTTTATACGGTTTAAACTGCAAATCAAACCGAATATTCTTATTTCGGTTTGGTATCAGTTTAATTTTCTAAACACATCGGTTTTCGGTTTGGTTCAATTTGGTTTGTAATATTTCTAAGTTTAATTCAGTTTACTATATTATCTATATTTCGGTATTCGGTTTAGTTTTATTTAGTTTAATATCGATACAGAATCTTAATAATTAGATCTTACTTATCGGTTTAAACTTTTGGTTAAACGGTTGCATGAAACGTTTAATCTCATCCCAGATGTTTCTATTGCCTATGATATATCAATTGGTAATTATTGTTTCTTGACTCGTTGATCGGTAACTTTTGTATTTCAACTTTTGTATGTCAATTGGTAATATTTGGAATATTTAGAGTGCAAAATGGTCTATAAGCCATTCTTAACCAAATATTCTGAAAAATAATGAAGCTTACAGTAAGATACGACAACGTTTTGTTTAATATGATTGAATGTTTTTCTAAATAGTACTATGCCGTTCCAATTAGTTAAGTGATTTAGAAAAATTAAAGTTACTAGCCCATGGACTAAGTTTTACACATAAAAATTGATATGCTTGATTAATTTATAGTTTCTGAGAAAAATTAGTAAAGTTATTCAACGTTATTTGCATAACAATGAAAAGATATATTGAACAGTAAGTCTAACGAATCAAAATAGAAATATTGGATAATGAATTAGAGTATTTATCTAAACAGTTTAATTATTGGTGAATTATTATTATTATTATTATTATTATTTCCCCAAATTTCATTGTATGAGTGGATTTTACGCCAGGCTGGTTGACAAGAGCCGTAACTAGACAACTCCAACTCTACAGTGGGCCACAAGCACATCCTAACTCCATCGTCCCCAACCTTCACTCGCCACCACATTAATTATAAAACTTTAAATAAATTTGCTTGATATCTCTCTTGATTGTGACTTATATTTGATAGTCCTATGTTATAAATTGAATTTTTTATTTAATTCAACTATTCAGTTTAACGTTAATTACATATTTCTTGCATGATGTTTAAATAATAAAAAATTTGTGAATTGATTATAAAACTTTAAATCAATTTGCTATGCGTCTCTTTTGGTTGTGATTGCGAATTTAAATTTTGATAGCATATATTACAAACTGGATTTCTTTTATAATCAACTAGTTAATCTAAGGTTATATTTTTTTTATATTATTAATATATAATTGAACATTTTGAATATACCAGTAATGATTGGACTCAAGATTTAACTGGATATTTGAGTTTCTACTATCCAAACTGGATCTTAATTGGTAATTGAAGATATAAATTTTAAAAAGTAAAGCGAGTGAACCGGGTATTAATTATAAATAAAATCGGATATTCTATTAAGTGAGAAATTGGACCAATGCGGAGCTAAGCATTCAGCAGCTCACGTTGATATTAAATGAGCGGGGCAATACACAATAAAATACAGTTATCTTTTCCAATTTATTGATTTTTTTGAATATATTTTTTTTAAAGCTCAACAACCGGTAGAGTGTAAGCACAGAGTTAGAGAGAGAGAGAGAGAGAGAGAGAGAGAGAGCAAGCAAAGCATAGCAAAGGAAAAAGAATTGATGTCACTTTAGATCGCCACATTTCCTTCAGATGCAACCGCACTTGCACTCACTCATGGTACTTCCTCTCCCTCACTTTATAAATTTGCTTTCATTTTTCTGTATTTCTTCTCATTCCCTGAATTCTTCTTTTCCTTTTGTTTTTTCCTTTTTTTGCGGTTGAAGTTCCATTTTTGGTGATCAATGTTGTTGTATACTCATTTTTTGATGTAGGAATGGTAGATTTGAGACTGTTAGGGGACACATTCTTCAGGTATGTTACAGATCTGGTCCGACACCAACTTATTGGTTGCCTTTCTAAGCTTAGCTCTTTCTTCTCTGTATCTTGTTTCCTTTTTTGCTTGCTTTTTTAATTCAACTGGATCTTTGTTTTAGGAATCCTCACTTAATTTGTGGATTTTCATTATTGCTTTTGTTCAATAGTCCTCCATTTGATTTCACTTGAATTTGATGTTATTTTGTCCAAAAAATTCCCGGGGGGAAGAATTTAGTAATTTGTTTATTGTATCATAGGAGTTATATTTCTTCATTTATTCCTCTCTAATGTTAATTGGCGAGCAATTCATTTGATCTTTAGCTCACCTGATGGGTCTTGGGTTCAGATTGGCATTGGTTAGTGGGTGCAGCTACAGTGTTCACGGAGAAATTCTCCCGAGTATAGTTTTCTATTTAAAGCATTTACAAGTTACAATGCCATTAAGCTAAAGGGACGAAAATCTTTTCTTCATCTTTTTGCTTCTAATCTGCATGTTGAAGAGGGTGGTTGATGAAAACTAGTTATTTTGATTGGTTAAGACTTAAGAAAACTAAACTGGAGTGTAAAAATTGTATTGAGCAGATTTGGTTCAGGCATTTTACATGTTGTCATTCTAAATGTTTTATTTCTTATGGTTGCATTTTTTTCTTTATATATGTTATTATGTTGAAAGTGCAGGATTTGGGGTTTGAGTTTCTGTGATTGTCATCTATCAAGTCATGGGCAAATCACCAGGAAGATGGATCAAGAAGGTACTCTTTGGAAAGAGTTCTTCCAAGTCTCATATGGCAAAGGGGAGGGAGGTAATTTTTCTGCTTATTGTAATTGTTAGGTGCCATCATTACCTAACCTTTGCAATTTTCACAGCATTTATTTGAAATACATGATTTTTCATCTATTCAATGTGAATTTGATATTCCTTTTAGTTTTCTATTTTATCTGTTCCCATCTTGAATTAAGAAATTAATCCAAGTTGCTCTTACTATTGAGGATAAACTTGACGATTGACTGCGTTGGACTTCTAAAGATAGAAATGCAACTTGAGAAATGCATGTGGTATTTGTGATATAAGATGCAGCTGATTACTGTCGGAGCTATGCTTGATGATATAATGTGAATGTGCGACTGGAATTCAATTGTTTGCCTGGTACTTTAAATGTAGAAAAGTATGCATCTTATGACTGTTTTTTCTCTTACAGTATACACTTGTAGCAGAATTTTCCTTTTCTTTGTCCCTTTTGTTATTTTTTGTCTTTTGTTTTAAGACAGCATATATTCCATTCACTCTGTAGCTGCTCGGTCAATGGAATTATCATAATATGACTATTGACTTTCCCCAAGTGCATTTACATTTATACATTGGTGATTGTTCTTTAACTTGGACTACTGTGTACAGAGAACTGCAAACCGGAAAGAGGTATTGGTTACTGCCAAAGCAACCGAAGACGACTTGTTTTCAGTCCCTCCTGTGATCTCCAATCCTATCCCCGTTACGACTATTTTATCAGAAAGGCATTTAGAACTTGAGAACCAGGACAGTGCAGAATTACAAAATAATGGGGGTATCTCCTCACAAGGAAATCAAGATCCAAATTCAGAAGGGTCAATGCCCCAATCTGCATTATCTGACGCAGAGAAAACAAGGCAAGAGGAAGCTGCAACTTTGGCTCAAGCTGCATTTAGGGGTTATTTGGTAATATTCTCCCTACTGCGGATAGTTGACTTGTTGAAGTTGTCTCCTGAAATAACCCTCTAAGTTTTGATGAGAGAGGTCTGTTCCTTGTGGGATTTCAATAGGGGCTAGGATCACTTGCCCAAGCACTACTTTCAAAATCAATAAAATTTGAACTTCTGGTCCCTTTTACACGAGTTCTCTTATTTCAAATTGTTTTGGTGTGCATTGTGGAGTGTCCTATATTTTTCTATGAATCTTCAAATTTGTACTCTGGAGGCAAAGAAAATATCTTCTCTAGCTCTTTTTTTTTTTTTTTTTTTTTAAATATAATCCCACAGCGGTACTTTCATGGCTCAAAAGACAAGGTCATGAAATAAGTTCTCTGGAAACAGCGCACCAATGCTTCCAGTAGGAAAAGTTTTATATGCTTACCAATATTAATGAAATCGGTTCCTTGGAGTTAGTGTTATGAAGCTTTCAATAGAATATTTCGTAAAGTGCACCAATGTTTAACTGCATGCATGTTTGAGACATCTCCAACAGGAAAATGATTCATGGGTTAATTTTCTAGGTTACTGAATATGTAGTTGTAATTTATTGATTGATTTCCGATGAAAAAAAACCATAGATTCTATTGAGGTTCTACATTCACTAATTTAGTTTTATTTTGTGAAGGCTCGTAGGGCATTTCGAGCCCTTAAAGGCATAATAAGGCTCCAGGCTCTTATACGTGGGCACTTGGTCAGGAGACAAGCTGTTGCTACTTTATGCTGCATGGTGGGAATTGTGAAGCTGCAGGCCCTTGCTCGAGGAATGAGAGTGAGGAATTCTGATATTGGGCTGGAGATTAATAAAAAATGCAGTGTGTTGAAGCCTCTGGTAATTTCTTGAGTTATCATTGTTACAAAAAATTTCCATAACTACTTTTTCTTTCATCATGTATGTTACTTGGAGGCTTGGAGCACATTTTCTTACAATGATTCAATCATGTGTCTCTTATATTAATAATAATGATGATATTATTATATAATAGTAGTAGCAATAGTAGTAGAGAAGCAGTTCTGCATATCAATCTGTCCATCGTTTAGCTATGTTTGATATATATGTTGTTGATCAGGACGGCAAGCTTGGAGATCTAAGAGGAGGTAATGTTTCTATCCAGAGGGCAAGACTATCAGCAAATGTTTTTGTTCTCAAGGTACGATCAGCACTGGCACCATATCATGCCTAGGAAAAGTAATGGTATTTCTTTCTTCTGAATGAGTTAAGAAAGTTCACAAACTACATAATTTGTGATAAATTAAGTAGAGGCGCTGATTATTATGCTCCTTGTGAACAAAATTGAGGCTTTTCTTTGAATAAACCCATTTCAAAAGTAAAAGTAAGCATAAGCTTGCACATATATGCTCTGTTGGATTGTGATACCCTGTTTCTTACATTCAGTTTTGTAGTGGAGTCGTAGTGGAAGTTTAAGGGTAACCATAGGCTTCTAAGCATGCAACCATTTTTTTCATGCCAAGGTACTTAGCTAAACCTGCAGGGTATTGAAATGTGTTTCATTAATTGCATCAGAAATTCTAGTCATCATGACATCAGCATATTTGCAACAACTTACCAAATTTTTGGAATACGCTGGCTGTGGCATGTAACTGGGTTCTCCATTACTCTAGCATTTGATAATATCAATGTTAGTGAACGTTGAACCCTCTACAGAAGCCACCCTCCCCATATCACGCCTCTTCTTTTTCCCTTTTTTTTTTTTTTTTTTTTTTTTTTTTTTTTGGTGTGTGTGTGTCTTGGTGGAATTCTTAGATTATGGGCTTTGGCGTTTTAGCAATGAAATTAGCTTTATCAGTTGGAACATACGGAATAATTTTACCTGCAACTGTTATTAATTTTTAAAGTCTGCTGGGTTCTTTTTTGCAGCTTGTCGCTTCATCACCTACTGTGATGCCATTGAGTTTGATTTATGATTCTGTGGAACCAAATGCTGTTCCAAACTGGTTAGAACGCTGGTCAGTGTCTAACTTCTGGAAGCCAATTCCCCAACCAAAGAGAATTCCTCACCCAAAATCTCAAAGAAGACAGAGTCACGGTCAAATATTGGAAGCTGAAACTGGTAGACCAAAGCGCAGTGTTCGAAGGGTCCCTGCTGCAAATATTGACAATACTTCAGTGCAAGGAACCTTGGACTTGGAGAAGCCCAAGCGCAATCTTAGGAAAATTTCAAGTCATCCAGCTGATACTGTGCAGGAAAATCCACAAAATGAGCTTGAAAAGGTGAAACGTAATTTGAGAAAAGTTCATAACCCTGTGACGGAAAATGCTGTCCAACCAGAGGTTGAAGTTGAGAAGTCGAAAGATAGTCTTGATAAAACATCAGGTACTGCTATTGATGATCTTTTGGTACAGAACATGAGCAATTCAGGGGGGAAGATGAAGAAAGAGATAACCTTGATGACACCTAAACAACCTGATGTGGTGAAGAATGAGCTGGTCTTGATGACATCCAAATTATCGGATATTGAAATGACTCCTGATCCATTAGCAGTGACTGTAATATCAGAAATACATAATGAGCAAACTGTGATTGTCTCCAAGCCTTCAGTTGAGAACAGCATTATAGATGAGAATACTCCTATGACAAATGGGGAGATAAACCATAAGGATGATCCAACAGAAGATGGTAATCACAAACTCAGTAAGAAAGCTTCAAATCTAGCAAGGCAAGAACGTGCAGAGAACGGATTACAGAGTAGTCCAGCAATCCCAAGCTATATGGCAGCAACTGAATCTGCAAAGGCAAAGTTGAGAGCACAAGGTTCCCCAAGGCTTTGCCAAGATGGAGCTGAGAAAAGTAATAGCGCACGGCGCCATTCTTTGCCATCTTCTGCAAACAGCAAAATCAGCTCACACTCACCAAGGACTCGAACAGTTCATTCTGGTGGCAAGGGGAGTAGTAAAAGTGACAGATCTGGATCAAGAGAAGGAAATGGTACGAAACATCACTTCGTAATCTAATTACTAAGCTTTGCATTGTCATAGAATGAGTTTGAATGCATTTTGCGTCATAGGGCAATGGCGTACTGTAGCACTTTGACTAAAATTATTTCCACTGTTAAGGACATCTATTTCTCGGATAGTCCCTTCCCGGTTCATGATTTGCATCTCCTAATGCATTGGTATGATTATATTCTTGTTTCTTTTGTATTGATTTCCCAACAACTATCATCTTTCTATTTTCATCGCCAGACTTGTTTGAAACCTGGTAGCACTTCCCCTTTTAACTAGAAGCCGTGTGTGCGATCTTCCAAGTTCTTTTTTTTCGCCTTCGGAAAATGGACTACTGGTTGGCTCTGTCAAACTTAAGAACTGCATGTTTGTAAGTTAATAACTTTGCTGTTGATTAATTTTGCAGCAAAGGCAACCCCGGTTGAATGGAGAAGATAGTTTTTGAGCCTTACGTCCAAATGATTGCATGCGAGAAACTGAGTTCCGATATCATCCACAGTTCTCATCTTTTGTGTCTGTAGTGCAAAATTATGTTGTATAACTATGAATTGGACTATAGTTGGAGGGTATGTTGGCTCTGGATCGTGCTAGAATTTCCTGCAGTGGATGTTTGTGAGTGAATGTACATCATAGGTTTTGAATATTTGTTGTGCTATAATCATACATTAATTCTTAACTGTGCTTGATATTAACATTTCTTGATGCTGATAGTAAGGTGATTCCGTCTTTCATCTCAGTTGATATCAATATGTAAGTAAACATTACTTGTTTCTGTTATTCTGTATTACATTGTTACATGTTTGATTAATTGGTCTTTCATGCATTTACCATTCGTGTTCAAGACTTGTAATCGTCCAGTCCTCTTCCAGAACAATTTAGCTGCTGGTAATCAGGGGAATTCATGGGTGCATCGAGTGGACCAGGACTCATGACCTTTGTTAGTTATATATATTGACATAAATTCGTTATTCTTCTCTTCAACTAGCTTGAAGGACTTTCTTTATATTGTCGTGGAAAGTGACTCCAAGGCGTTTTTGTTTTGGCTTTGTTCTCCTTCTCTACTAAAAAAGAACTGATGGTTCGCCTTCTCAATTGACAATTTAAATGTATGTATGAATACTGAACATATTTTGAGTACCAACAGCATGGTAGACCAGCCACAATGTTAAAGAATACTAACAAAAAATCAATTGACGTTTATTTCATACTGCTGGAACACCTATAAAACATGGCAAAAACTAAATATAGAGATGAAAATAGACAAAATGATACATTATCATAACTACTTAGGATCTATCACAAGGCATTAATCTGATTGGGATCTATTACTGTTCCATAAACTGGTCTTCTATTCCTACCTAAGATGCTTCTGCTAGTTGGTGGTGCTGCAGAACTCGGTCCAACATTAGGAGGCAGCGGCATTTCAGCAGAATGCCCAGAAATACAGAGAGAACCTGAATCATCTTGCTGCCAGTACACTTCAACCATGATACCTCTTGGATTTTCTTGAGATTCTGTTCCTGGAATCCCAACAAATCTGGCTCCCACGGGTATCTACATTTTCATTTTATGTAAATAAAGATGAGCAGAGTTGAATTTATGATGTATCTGACTGTTTCTTTTTATATAATTTGATCTACTATGCTTAACAAAGGTATAATACCTGGGCAGCAATTCCAGATGTTAGGGTCAAGGTCACCATCTTCCCTTCGGCTGCTGCACTTTCTAGCTCAGCCTGCCTAGCTATATTCAAGAAAACTTCTTCTAGTGTAGCAAGACCAATTTGGATATCTGCTATACCAAATTCTCTATCATGATCTTGAAGCTCAGCAAAAAAATTCTGCATAAAATAGATTGTTAAATCCAAAAAAAGAAAAAAAAAAAAAAAGAAAGTTACAATGACGTCATGGATAAAAAAAAGAACATTCTTGTGTGACCAAACGCATATCATCTGTCAAAAATAATTTTAGGGTACTAATGGCCATAAAAATAAAATAGATGGCCAACGTTTTCATTAGAACTCCAGGCTGTGTCATCCCTCTTGAGCAATATATATCTGAGTGCTGCATAGGAAAGCCAAAGATGCAACTTGGACAAATATGCATGCAGGTCACATCCGGGCAATGCATCCAAGCATCCAAGCATCCAACAAAAAAACACGTGCACCATGGAGGCAACAGTTAAAATAAAATGAAAACGGAGCACACATTTGAAAAGAAAAACTTGCCATTAAAAGCTTCTCTCTATCACGAGGTATGATGAAAGTCAGGAAAGATTTAGTCTCCTCTGCTGGCACTACATCTAAATGCTGTCAACAGATTTTCCCAAATCAGAAAATGAGCACTTCCAGAAACGAATTACTGAATTATGTCATTCAGTCAACTTACATATTTGAAAAACTGCTTCACATCCTCATGATTCTTCGCAGACTCCACACTGCTGCTTGACGGAGACTGTCTTGCATTACTTTCTGTAAAACTGACATTTGTAACAAAACCAGTCCCAAACCTTGATTTCAACCTTATTGAGGTTCCAATGCACCGGAGTCTACCCTTGGCCATAATTCCAATACGATCACTGAGAATATCAGCTTCCTCCATTGAATGTGTAGTTAGAACAATGGAACGGCCTTTCTTTGCATCCTGTATTATGTCCCAGACATGCCTCCTTGATATTGGATCCATACCAGTAGTCTGGCATATTAAGAATTGAAATTGAGAAAGTCATTTGCACAAATAAATAAATAGATAAAAAAAACTCGTGTAACATTTGCTACATAACAAATTGAGAAAATGAATTCATTTCATATTGGATGCCATGCTTCATACCGGTTCATCAAGAATGATCAACTTTGGGTTTCCAATAAGAGCTATTGCAACACTGAGCCGGCGTCTCATGCCTCCACTATAACTCCTCGTTCTCACTGTAGCTGCTTCAGTAAGTCTCACTTTTTCTAATGACTCTTGAGCAACCTTAGTGACAACAGAATAATCCAATTTGTCATATACTTGAGTAGGATCATCAGTCAAGCATAAAGTATATACATTCCAGAAGCATTCTTGGTCACCACAATTAATCTTCAAATAGAGCATGAAAAAGAGAATCTACATATGTTCTCTTTAGAAGTTAGTTGATACCAAATTGATTGAAGCCGGATGTAGGCCTTTAATACTAGCAAACAGATGGATGTGTTCTTCACCAGACAATGCCTCCCAAAGGATGTCAAACTATGAAAAGATGAAGAAGTTAGTTCCTCTTCGAGATGCACAGGCAAAAGAAGAATAAAATTATACTAGATGAACAGCACAAATAAATGCAAATTTATGACTGAATAGCAAAAGTCAAATGCTGATACATGCATGTGTGCACATAGAAAATTCACCTGAGGACAAACTCCTATAATTCTTCGAATGTTTGACATGCCGACAGAACTTCTAATGGAATTTCCATAAATTAAAGCTGTCAACAAGTTAAATCATGACATTATATAATTCTCTTGACCATACACCTCTTTCCAACGTAGTTGTGATCAATGGAGATATTTTAAATAAACATATTACCATCTCCATTAGTCACTGGTGTTATGCCAGTCAAACAATTGATTGTTGTAGTCTTTCCAGCACCATTTGGTCCAAGGAGACAGAACAACTGATCCTTTGCAAAGTTCATCCACAAGCCCTGCATGTTATTCTTAAATAAGCAGTGGCCAAACAGTAAAAGTTCTGTCTCTGTACTAGAGTTGACATACTGTTGCTTACCTTGATTGCATGATAAGGTGAAGTCTTCTTGCATTTACAACAACCAATCGTCCTAGTCCCATTATATATCTTTACAAGCCCTCGTACCTGTACGGCGACATCATGATTGACTAGGCCTTCTCTTGCATCACGCTTAACAATATTTTCCTCTTCAAGCACATCTTCATCATCTGGAGTAACATAATCTTGTGGTGGGACTGAGCCCATGCAGCTACAGATTCCACCCTCTAGTAAAATGGGAAACACAATCAGAATATTAGCCCATATGATAACATGCATACCAAATTTCATAGTTCACTTCACATACCTTCCACCTTGTTTCCACCTTTCCCAGTCCAATACCCAGGGTATAGGAAGTAAAAGATAGATTTTCTCACACCGTATGCATTTGGAAGTATATTATCAAAGTAGATAGCCAAAACACACCACAAAAAATATGTTGCCAGAAGCCAAATGTAAACACCATTCTGTCAAGAGCACACATTTAAAATAGCTTAATTAACTTTTAATGGTAGTAAGAGCATATATAAAATTTAAGAAATGAAAAAATTAGTGGGAAATTATAGGGATCAACAGTCCATATAAAGTTATTTCATTAAAACGTGCAGGTGTGAGTGTTATGGATGAACATGCAATTTCACATACAATTGATATCACGCAGTCTTCCACAGCAGACAAATCACTTTCTCCTATACATCTTTTGCGTCCACTCCAGCTAATCCCAACATCTTCAGGAGTTGAAGTTGCCTGGGCAAGCAAATTCACTGATACTGCCAGAAGATTAGGTGGGAAAAATGACCAGATAGTTCGGAGAGAACTAGAAACATCTAGACCATATGGAAATCCAAACAAGGTAACAAGCTGCAATGACAAAAGGAAAATTTAATAACTAATGAGTATGATAAAACAGTAATCCTGGATTTTCTAATTGGTAAACATCTATTTCAAAAATGTACTTGATACAAAAATCAAGTTTTATATCGGATACAGAGACTGAATAATAAATCTTTCTGTATTTTGACTAACTAGGGTAAAAACTCTACTCGCTCCCATTATGCATGTGCAAAGGCCTGATAGTATTTCCTTGTTTTACTTATTTATTTATTTTTTATTTGTCTCTTAAATCAAACTTCATAAACAAGCAACACTGATTTTAGAAACCCAGCCTAGATCAGGTGGTGTACGTTTAAATCACATCTTATATTCCACTGAAAGAGGATGATACATATAAGAAGGGACAATATGCCTATCACCCTAATCCAAAATGGTGAGACCCAGTTTGCCTTTTAAATCTTTATGCGAAAGAGTAAGTAGTCTTGCCTGAGTAAAAAAGCCAACAATAAATACAGAGAAACCGACTGTCGTCGCTGAAGATGACTTGCTAATGAAGGTTGACAACATGAATGCAAAACCACTCTAATATCAAATGCAAGAATATAACAGAAAAGGTTAGTATGAATAGGGATAAAATAAATTAATAATATTCCAGAGAATTCAGAATATTGTCTCACCATGTTAAGCTGGAAAAGATAAAACAAAAGAAAGACAACTGCAAAATTGTTTTTCTTGAAGAAGTCAAACTGAAACATCATTCCAAAGAGAACAAGCAAAACTGATGAAATCAATGCAAGTATTCCGTCCCATATGATCCATGACAACCAATATGCAGATTCATAAAGACCTGTCATGCTCAATGCCTGAGGAACCAAATAACCAAGAATAAATAACATAAGTGAGAAAATATATGTCTCAGGTATGAGATAAAAAAGATGTGTGTGGGTCACCATGTTGCACAATCACTTTCATCCTACTCAAGTATTTAACGAGAATTGAAGTTCACCTGTCGAAGTTTGAGCTCTTTCTCTACAACCAAAGATCCCATTTGCAATACAAATCCAAACATGGAAAATGCAAGAAAAAATGCTGATCCAACTTGAAGCAATGCAGAGACTTTTTCCTTTGCAGGGTGTGCAAATTCCTTTAGCCCAACCACCCAGCTAAAATCCGGATCTAAAGAACCATAATAACAAAATAAGAAATGTATTTATTCAGATGAACACACTTTATGCATGTCAAAATTCAGACTAAGAGCAGCAACAAATTCCTAATGCTGAACAGTTATCTAAAGGTTGGACAAATTCCTTATGCATGTCACAATCTTGCAAGAGAAAAGAAAAAATCAAATACATGTTTCACACCTCCAATGACTGACCGAGCAATTTCACGCTCTGCTGCAATCTGAAGTGGAATTAAAAATTTCAATACAGGATCCTCAAATGAACCTCGATTTCTCACTGGGGTGGAATTAGTCTGCAATCCGTAGCTGATAATAGTAGCATTTATTTCCCTGAAATGCAGAGCTCCAGGGCAGTGCATAGGATTGTTCAAAAGCCAATTATCTACATCAACTGTTGTTCTGAATGATTTAACCTGCATTTTGTCGGTCAAACTTAGAGATTTTATGAAATAAGACGCTAAATAGATCAAATTATAGTTTTTCATCTACTAATCCTCGCTTCAACTAGCTTCTACACAACCAAATCCAACATACGGAATCGTAAGAACTTTAACGGCGCAGACTCGGTATTAGGCCTGGAAAAGTAAAAGAATGATACATTATTGCTCAAAGGTGCCATTAACCATTACCACCTAGCCAGATAATAAGAAACTTCCAAAATCGAAAATTCCAAAAAAAAAAAAAAAGAGGACATTCAAAACGTTTTTCATTCAGACTTAGCGATAAACATCGTTTTTAAGACACAAAATTCTGCATTTTTCCATCACTTACTCAGGAACCAAAACGTCGCAATAAATAACTTCAATTCCAAGAGATAACTTCTTCATATATCTTTTAAATTTTATTTTATTTTTCATTTCTCGTTGCAATCTTTCTTTTTTTTTTTTTTTTTTTTCAGACCGAAGAGTATTAGACGAAGGATGGTAAAGAAATATTTTTAAAAGAAAATCCAAAATTGGGTAAAAAAAAAAAAAGCAGCAAACTACAGTAGAGCATCAACATATACTGCTTTCACTCTGATAAATTTTTCTTTTTTTAATGAGCTCTTCATGCTTCTCATTTGAATTTTTGCCAGTTAGTAAGTAAGGATTTCCACAAATTAACATTTGGTGATAATCCAATAGTAGTTGATAACATAATACAGCTTTGAACGGAAAAGATTATTTCCTACTTTCCTCAGCAATATAGATCATACCTTATCGGACGGAATCGGCCTTTGAGGGTTATTGGCCAGTATGGAATTGACAATACGATTAACTCTAACGCTGTCGTTTCCGCTCCATACAAAGTCAAAACACGGCTTTTTAACGTATAATTTGTCCTCGCAGGGAGGAATCGGCGGTGAGACAAGAGCCTGAGGATCAAGAATAGTCGAGTACTTCGTTGTATCAGCAGTGCTAGCATTGATTGCCTTCTCAATAACGAAGAGAAGGAAAATGAAGAACAAGGACGAAAATAGCTGGAGGAACGTAGCTGTCTTGTTCCTCCATGAGAGTAAAAGATTCTTCTTGAACAAAGCATTGAATTGCTGGAGAAGAAGAGGAATTCCTCTCAGCAATTCCATATCCATAAGCCTATGGGCCCTCTCTGCTTCCTTCATTCTCCTGAAATTGGAAGATCACTTTGCTTCTGGCTTCAGCATATGTCAAAAAGCGCGGTTCACAGATTTATGTTTAATGCTGGGGGTATAAAGGTAATTATATGTTGGATCTCAATTTCCTCGAAATTACAAGTGGTGCTTCCATATTTGGAATAGGAAGGGTAAAGTGGGAAAAAGAATTCGGCGAAATATATAGGGCTTCGTTTTCGTGGATATTACGATATGTACCACTGAATTTGAAAAAATCAGTGCTGCTATTTAATGATGTTATAAAAGGAATGAACAACTTTTCAAATTTTTATGATTAAGAATTTAATTTAATAGTATAGATATGTTTTGGTCCACTAATCTCCCAACTAGGCAGGGACGATCCAATGTATTTAATGTTCAATTTTATTCAAGTTTTGGTCCACTAATCTTCCAACTAGGCAGGGACGATCCAATGTATTTAATTTTCAATTTTATTCAAATTTGTCATTACCGAAGAATAAAATTATTCAATAATATAGGATATTTAAAGTGAAATCAAACTTAATTTACGTGTAAAGAAGAATTCCATTTTAGATGCATACTTTAGCGATTAATTAAATTTAAAAAATAGCATTTGTCTGAAAACACATTTTATATTATGAATATTATATAAAATTTTTGTATATTTTTTATGAATTATTATTTTATATTTTTATAGGGTCTTGAAGGAAGTTTTCAAGAATTATTATCTTATACATTTGACGAAATTGTTATTTTAAAACTTTAGTCCAAGTCGGAACCGGAGAAAATTTTTATTTGGTTGAGATTATTAATTTATTGAATATTCATTTAGCGAGTTTCTACTTTAATTGCTTTTGAAAAATAAGAAATGTTTTAGAACAAAAGTCTATTTAATAAATATTAAACATACAAATCATGAATAAATAATTTAAAAATGTACATCAATGTGTAGCTTAGAATTTAAAAATTTGAAAGTTAGTATTAAATATGACATATTTTAAATTGTGAAATATAAAATTTTGTCATTTTGTTATTGGAGATATTATTTTGTCAGCATTTCTAATAAATAGTTGAGTATTTTATTTTCAAATAGAAATGATCATTGTTATTTTAAAAGTTTGAAAAATAATAGTAAAATAATAAAAACTTTTAAAATATTCTAAGAGTATGTATTTCCGCACTTGTAAAAATACAAACTAAGTTGATATACATATGAAAGTGTCTAAGTGAAATTGAAACATCTGATAAAAAAATTAATTATGAAAATTGGTTCAATATAGAGGACCATAATTTTATTATTTCATGTACGAAAGATTAAAGAGAGTATTTATTTGACCAGTGGTAAAATTAGGATAAAATTTAAAAATTTTAATCATAATTAGTAATTTTCAAATTTAATTAACCAACATAATATTTATACCAATTACAATCAATAACAAGTATAAATAAAAAAATAAAGCTAATTATTCTAATAATATAAATTTTAAAAAAAAATTTTGGTTGCCTAATTTGTTTAAAATGAATAAAAAATAAAAATTGAAACAAGAGAGATGAAATATAATGAAAGGAGGGGACGGAGAGATATTAAGCCTCGATTTGGAGCTTTTCTGGAAAGACAGCAAATCTCCTTTCCGTGTTTTTAACTTTCCCACCTATGTATTTACCAAACACTATAGATAAAACTTTTCTGGCTTTCCCATGAAAAAAAGCTTTTTTTCCTTTTAGGAAAGCCCTCCCAAACGGGCTCTAAGATAGGTGGATAATGGGAATGTGGGATGGGTTAATGGGTTTTCACGTTGGCTCTTTGCAATCTAATAATTGGGGGCTTTTTGGATTTTTTCAATGTTAAATATGTTAACCATTTAACACGGTGCCTTTCGACAACCAAAATTGGAAAAGAAAATATGGGGGAGGGTTTCTTCTTCCACCATCCCAAACAATTATTAAGAACGCAGCAGTGGGGGCGGATGCTGCTGCTACAACCATCGGCAAAAGACCCATGGGCAGATCTTTGCCGTCTAGCATGCCGAGGGGTTCGGTGATCCCTCGGACCCCCGGTTACACCCCCTAATAATTCAACGAAAAAGAATTCAAAGAACTGGATTGACAAAAAAGAAACCAAACATATGTACAGGGATGACAACTAGGCGGTTTTCATGGATACCCAGGATTACTCGACCATAATGGAACTATTCTAACCCGGCATAAAAGGATACTAGATGAGAATGATATTTAATTTCCGCCTGTCACTGGGTCGGAACGGGACCTTTTGATTGAGATGTAGAATTTTTAATCACTGCAACAAGTTTTATTTATTGATAATTTATACATGTAATTATATATATCCATTATATTTGAATATTATTAAATTATTATTAATATACTACATTATTATTAATAAAAAATTATTAAATTTATCAGGATGGGTAATTAACAGGTACCTATTATTTGTGGTGGGATGAGAATACGATTTACTTAGTCAATAATAGCGGCTAATGGTATAAGACGAGTAGTTATATTTGTAAATGAGAATGAGATGAGTAGTTTTATTACCCACGGATACTATATCCATTGCATCTATATATATGTAGAAGGAGCAAAGAAATTTAATTGGAACTAGCCCGAACGATATTATCCGTGGTTAGGTTACCCAATATTTATCTTAACAAAAGGAATTTCCATAATAATAACATTGAAATAGACTTCATCTGTCAAAAATAAAAAAATGAACTATATACTAGGAGAGAACAATCCAACACGGAATTGAATTTGCCAAATTGGTAAGTTTACTTACAAAATATGAATATCTATAATGCAATAATCAAGGCATACATATTATCCAAAAGACGGTTATGCAATTTGTATAGAAAGAGTCGTAGGCTATGAAAATGTACACTTTCACTTCCCAATTCACACCGGTTCGTTTTGAAGGGAGATACATCAAAACGCGTGAAGGGTATTAAGGACATTTACCGCAACTGCAGCAATTAAAATTTGTCTTAATTTAGCAGATTTTTAATATCTATCCAATGCCAATATTTAGTAGTAAATCACGAAAATTAGGGGATCAGTCAAGTCATTTGGCAGTACAATGCACTTCTACTTCCTGGTTAAACGTATAAAATGCGAACCTCAGTGTCCAACTCCTGCAGTAGAAAAATAATATTTTCCCCCTAATTCTGGCGGGAAATTTTGATCTTTGTAGTAATATACTGAATTGGTCATTAAACAAGGCATCAATGGCGGATGATACCTATAATGCTGCAAGTTTTTTGACTCGGGCTGATGCTTTACTTAGGAAGAACTTAACTTATCAGGTCTCTATCATCGCAGATTCACTTCAATTTTAGGTTATGATTACTGTTTTTGGTTCGATTACCTCTAGATAAACAGTTATCGTGTGATCGATTTAAACTTCATGTGAAATTTGACACTGGTAGGAAGCCAGAAATGCATTACAGTTCAAATTTCTGTTTCATCTTCTTTTCATTTCATTCTAAAAAATAGGGAATGATTATTGCATTGGTTTTAGATATACCAATTTGAAGGCTAATTGTATTTTGGTTTTGTTTTCTCTTACCAGAAACGAAATGCTAGGGCGAATTGCTGCCTGATTTGTTTTCCAGTCTTCCTGTGTCTCTTGACAGTTATTCTTCAAATTTTGGTTTCTCTAGTTATTATTAATATTAATAATAACAATGTCAAGTGTGATTGTCATTGTGACTATTCAAAAGATCCTCGAAGATGTGAGGAACTCTGTGGTCCACAGTTTTCATATCTGGAAAATGACAGCCCTTGTCCGCTTCCTAGTCCTCCACATTGGCCTCCGTTGTTACATATTCCGCCTTCTTCTGATCGTGCTGTGAAATCCAATGTTATGCCATTCACAGACTTGCCAAACGAGTCATGCAGGCATAATAACAACTGTCCTGTAACTATACTTGTCACTGGGAACAATCAATCGCTTGGAGAAAGTATATCTGTTTCTATTATTTGTTAATTTTTTTGTTCTTGTTTCCCTATCTTATTGGCACTATATTGGAAATGAGTACCTATTATATGTTATTTCATTTTGTTTCTTAGATTGCCCTTAACAAGTATTTGTTTTCCCAGCGGTTGTGGCTGGGAGGATGTTTTCGAGTTCCTTTGATCTTAATTCTTCCCATGTTTCGGATAGTTTAGCCAACATTGCTCTTGTAAGTTTTTTTGCCAACTTTTTTGGTGCATTTTCAATTCATATTATTTTTCTTCTGGTTAATTAATCCTGTTGATCGCTTCTTGGCCAGTATGTCCAACTTGCTTATAGCAAGGATTTTCTTGCAAATTAATGTTGACTTTTCGAAATGTTGCAGGGTTCAGATACGTCTTCAGATGTTTTTCCCATGGCGGCATTAATAGGGAAGAGTCCCCTCTACTATATTCGACATGACTGCTCATCAAACTCAAATTTGTTTATTTCCATTCCGCAGTTTGATATCCATTCAGGTATATAATTCATTGCTATCTTCAAGAATTACTCAAGTGCTTGTGTTTGAAAATGTATGGTGTACAAACTAATGTTGCTGGCTGTGAATATGTGGATAGGTTTGTTTATAAATTTGAGAATTAATATTGGACAAAGATTTCTTTGGAGACCCATATGAATCTTTGATTGTTAGCATATATCTTTTTTAGTTGTTAACTGATAGGCTTTTTCTTTAGTCCTTTCTAGAAAATGTTGCAGGGTTCATCCGCCCAAGAAAATGAGAAAAAGAACTCATGAGTGTTTTTGTGATATATAAGTTGCTTCTTTCCTAATTTATATAATATAAGGATCAATTCACCGTTGTATTTCTGATGACTTAATCATAAAACACGGCTACACATTATACGATAGTCAAATAATACTGTATTGAAGATTGAGCAAATAGTTTTGCTACTGGTTCACAGTCAAATAGAGATGTATAAAAACTCGTCATAAATATCTTAAATAAACCAAGCGACAGAATTGGACAATTCTATAGTCTTTTTTGCCTTATCGTCACCTGCCTACTTTTCCAATTATAACTGTTACCTGTTACATAGGCACACCGATAGAATCTGCATAATGAATGATCATTTATTTTTGTATCTCCTTTTCTTTTAATGATATAGTGTATTTTTGATTATGACATACTGACTATACTGTTTTATCACCTCTTATCCAAAATATAGAGGCAACCTGTGTTCAAGGCCTAAATTTGTGGCGCAATAGTTCTTCTGAGATAAATGATGAGTTGTATAAGGGATATCCCAAGGGAAATGAATATGGAGAGACAAATCAGATTCTTACAGGTTGTTTGTTAAAATTTTTATCAAACTATATTACATGTTTATAATGCTTAAGGAATCCCTAATTTTCTTTTCTCTGCAGCTTATGATTTCTTAAATTCTAACGGGAACACTTTCAATGTGAGTGTTTGGTACAACCCAACCTTTACGCTGCGTGTTCCACGGTTGGTGAATTTGGTATGTCTCTGTTCCTGATGAGTCTGTTATGGCCACTTACTTATCTACTTATGATTTCTATTAATTCTTTTGGTTTGACTATAGGTGAATTATTGTATGGGATAATATCATTATTTATTTTGAGAATGTGTATTTCATATATGTACATGTACGTGTGTTTATATGTTTATAAATAAAATTGTTGTCTAATGGACAGAAACAAAACAGTAAGTCGCATCTCCGCTACAACCCTAACTCGACTATCTCCTTGCACACATAAAAACACATGCATCTTCAAGTATCATGTTAAGTATTTGCACATTAATTTATCATTATCCTTTCAAAGTAATGAGCTACATTTTTTAAAAATTGTAGAATTTGTATCCGATGTTCCTACAATAAATTTGTTTAATATAATTTCTTGTTTTCTATGTTTTGCATCATCAGTATCAACTTTTTTGCAGAATCTTGTAGTTTCTGCCCTTCTGTGATTTACCATTTCCTTTTCCATTGTTTTTTCATTCATACCTCAGTATGATAAACCATTACCTATATGATCTGATATTTGCAGGTATCCAACGCTTACATTCAGTTTTTGCATGGATGTGGTACAAAAGTTCTATTTGATTTTGTCAAGGAAATGCCTAGACCTGCCACACCTGCTACCCAAATCAATATAGATATATCATCTCTGCTTGGCCCACTCTTCTTTACATGGGTTATTCTACTGTTATTCCCTGTAAGCATGTCAATCATTCTTTGACAACATTTCTATTGAGGAATTTGTTTGAAATAGACTACTTGTATACATAGTATTATCTTTTGTTCTCCCATTGTGACAAGTTACAACAAAGGCATAGAGAAAACAGTTGAACTGGCAAGCTTGTTGTGGAAGAAAGAATTAGAGTAGTTTAACTTTTGGTTAAAAACTGAATTTAACCCTGATTCTCCTTTTAGAAATGGTATTGAGTTGCTGATGTAGATATCTCCTTATATCTTATCACAAGTTGCTTACAAGATTGTAGGTGCTATATAAATAGATTATAGATAGTATCCTCCATTAGCTGAACTATGGACTGCCAATAAGAGACATTGTGGACAGATAAGCTATGATTATTTAATGTTGTAGTTGCGCTGGATGCTCAGTTAGTGGTCAATGCACTTCATGGTTCTTCATCTAATGTCTCTTCTTTTGGTTTTAGTTATTGAGGATTGTAGACTTTAGCTAATAACATTTGGAACTAGCAAATGGTCAGGTAATAAAGATGCTTATAGTATTGCTAGGTTAGCTGTTGTTTGATGGGTGCTGGGTGTGGTTTGATGTCCCGTTCTCATGTATTCATAATATTCTATACCAGCTTAATTTGGGTACTTTTTTTAATGCAGTTTCCTTCTACTGTAAAATAAGGAATGGTATCTGGTTGTAATTATTCCCTATTAGGACATAAATTTGTTACTATGTTCCTTGGTCGGTTGGCTTGCCATGTTCCTTAGAGAAAAGTTAAACTTTAACTGAGATTTGCTTTTCACAATTTTCATTAAAAGCTAAATAATTTGGAAGTGTTCCAGCTTTTAGATTTTTTCTTCAATGCTAGATTAGATGGAATTACAGCATGCATAAGCTCCTTTGCTTAGTTTCATTATTGAATAAGAGAATGAGAAACATGTCACTAATTTACCCTTTTTCGAGTTGTGTGATATCCTCTTTTGAACCTTATGGTGTAGGTGATTCTAACATCATTGGTTTATGAGAAACATCAGAAACTGAGGATCATGATGAAAATGCATGGTCTTGGTGATGGGCCCTATTTGATGATTTCTTATTTCTATTTTCTTTTGATATCTTTGACGTACGTGATAATATTGGTGATTTTTGGCTCGCTAGCAGGTAATAATCTCACGTTTAATATGCTTACAAGCCCCTTCTCTTTTTCAACCCTTCTTGTTCTATTCTAATGTTTTTAAAACGCAGGACTAAAATTCTTCATGCTGAACAATTACAGCCTCCAATTTGTGTTCTACTTTATCTATATTAATCTCCAAATTTCCATGGCCTTTCTGGTTGCTGCTTTCTTTTCACATGTTAAGACTGCTTCAGGTTTAATTAAAATTCAGTTGTTTGATTTATTGGTATTTATATTTACCTCAAAAAGTAAATTAGTTCTCCTTGATGATTATAATTTCATGGTTGCAGTTGTAGCCTACGCATGTGTCTTTGGAACTGGTCTTTTTGGGGAAAATGTTTTCAAAATTTTCGTTGAAGACTCATCATTCCCAAGTAAGCACATGAATTTGTGAAAGTGATTAATCTGCATGTAATTTGACAATCAATTTGGAATTGATTCATACAAACAGATGAGGGGATTAGATTGAACTTAAGACAGTAATAGTAGCTCTGCTAGTCTGCCAGACTTTAGGTGTAGATTTCACATTGCCTTGTTCACAATTATTACTGTAGGTTTTGCTACATTTTGCATCCATTTTTTGATTTGAGTTCCATTATTTCAGGAAGCTTGGTTATTGCATTGGAGCTATACCCGGGTTTTTCTCTATATCGTGGGTTATACGAACTTTCAAATTATGCACTAGCCACTACTGGAATGCAGTGGGAAAATTTAAAAGATAAAGAAAATGGGATGAAAGAGGTCTTATACATAATGCTTGCTGAGTGGTTAGTGTTAGGTTTTGTTGCATATTATATGGACAAAGTTTTATCATCTGGAAGTGGAAAAAATCCTTTAGTTTTCTTGTGTAACTTTGGGAAGAAGCGTGCATCGTCTTTCCAGAAGCCTAATTTGCAAAGAGAGGGATCCACATTTGTCGATATGGATAAACCAGACGTCTTTCTGGAGGTAAGCTTTCCTAATGTTTAATAATGAGTTTGATTTACTGGTGGAGCACTGTCTTAGATTAGTTCCTGCTCTACTAATATGTGCAGATAGTGAATAAGTTGTAGGTTGAGGAAAACTTGGTTTTTGAAGTTTATTGTTTATAAAATTTGAGTTTTAAGCCCAACAACAAACAAATGTTGTGAAGAGCTGGCACATCATTAAATAACTAGAGTTAGGATACCAATTTTCTCAAATATTTCTCTTGAGGGACAATAGTTAATGGTAGTACAATCTTCAGGTAGCAAAATCCAATATGCAATTGCAAGGGCATTATTGTTGTTGACATAAAGTAAAACCCCTCCAACAAAGCATAGGCAAACAAAGAGCTAACAATATTGGAAATACAGGGCAGAACCCAAAAACCAAGCTACATTTGAAAGTTTATTCTTTGAAAGCCATGTCATAGAAGTTCATTACAAAGTAATAGAGAATCCATTACCACAGCTCAAGTAACAGAACAAATTAAACAGATATCTTACAAAGCAAACTCAAATGAACAATGGAATGATTTGATGATTGAAACGTAGGAATGAAATAGATGAACAATTGGAAAGGATACATGAATCAAGATGAACTTGATCCCCTTCTCTACCAAAATGGCAGAGCCACCTGCACTAGGCTGCCAAACAGTAAGTTACAATACAAAATTCTTGATAACTAAGCCTCCTCACCAACTCCTACATATACCCTTTCAAGTTCCCTAAAACACCCTCCAGCTCATCTTATCATCCTATCAATATAATTAACTGCCCTTTCCTACTCTTCCTCCTCCTTTGGGTCCTACCTATTCTGATCCAGCAGGACAGCCCGTTCTCTATCACAAAGCACATCAAATTCCAGTAAAAAGTCAGTTCTGCAGTTCTGTTTTCAATTCTTTGTTTATATTGTTCTGCTTCTGAAGTATGATGCTAATCTGCTTCTAGTCTTGAAGTGTTGGATGAAGACTGGATACTCTATCATTGAACAAGGTGTTTTTGGTGGGCAGTCTCATTGAAACTCTAATTATTTCGGACGTGTAGGATCAGTGTTAATTTCTCTTACACGTAGGCCAGATTCATTTTTTCATTATTTGTTTTCCTTTCTTTCAGAGGAAGAAGGTCGAGCAGTTACTTTTGGAGCCAAATGCAGCTTATAAAATCATATGTGACAACCTCAGAAAGGTTTATCCGGGATTGGATGGAAACCCAGCGAAAATGGCAGTGCAGGGTTTATCTCTTGCTTTATCTAAAGGGGAGTGTTTCGGTATGCTTGGTCCTAATGGTGCTGGGAAGACTTCTTTCATTAACATGGTATGTTAAAGTTATCCTTTCATTTTCTACTATGAACCTCTATGAACGGATCATTCAGAACCTTTAAAAAGTCTATAGATTAGAATTTATTCAAAAATGCATTTGAGTTTTGAACCCACAACCCCCATCGACTTTATTTGTAGATGGTACAGCTCAACAGATAATCTGAAAATGCATTTTATTTTAAAAAGCATGAGTGGAAATGTTAGCTATACAACTCATCTCTGCTCAAAATATTTTGATTAGTTTGCCTTTTTTGTTCTACACTGGATCTTGTTTAAAGCTTGAGCAGAGTTGTTAGCTATATGAGTGATCTCTGCTGAAAATAATTTAATCCAGGACATCCTTGCTATCTTCATTTTTCCATTTAAGTGCCTTTTTCAAATTGAAGTCAGGCTTAAATGCTTGCTATCCTTTTTCCATTTATAGTTGCTTCTCTGTTACATTCTTGAACAAATTTTTGTAACGTTAGAATCTTCTAGTCATAACTGAGAATCATATCTGTATTTATGCTTCTGTCATATTTGTTACCCGTTACTTCTGGGCTAGATGATTGGACTCACGAAGCCAATCATATCTGTATTTATGCTTCTGTCATATTTGTTACCCGTTACTTCTGGACTAGATGATTGGACTCACGAAGCCAACCTTGGGGACAGCATATGTTCAAGGTTTGGAAATACGAACACAAATGGATTGGATTTATAACAGCATGGGTGTATGTCCACAACATGAGTAAGAATGAATTCCCGTTTCATGTCAATGTAGAATGTTTTATTCATCCTCAACTAGGAAGGAGCCTTTAAGTGATTCTACATTTTGGTTTCTATGGTTGAATCTAGCCTGCTCTGGGAAAGTCTAACAGGAAGGGAGCACTTACTATTCTATGGAAGACTGAAGAACCTAAAAGGTTCTGCCTTAAGACAAGTAAGTTATTACCTTTCCATTTAGATTGTCATTTATCCCCTCCGCCCCCCGCCCCCCCGCGCCCCCCTCTTTTGTTTTCTTTTCTCTCTCTAGTAAGGATTGTCTATTCTGCTTGTCATGTTTGATTTCCTTTGACAGGATTTCTTTTGTAATTTTTTCCTCTGTACTTGCTGCAGGCAGTGGAAAAATCTCTCAAGAGTGTCAACCTATTTTATGGTGGGATTGCTGATAAGCAAGCTGGGAAGTACAGTGGAGGTATGAAGAGGAGGCTTAGTGTTGCCATATCACTCATTGGGAATCCTAAGGTACAGGACAAATATTAAACACAAATTGGTTCATTAAATATTTGGATAGTTGTATATCATTAATGCCTTTATGTCATAACATTTCTCGCAAAAAGGTTGTTTATATGGATGAACCCAGCACCGGATTGGATCCAGCTTCAAGAAGCCAATTATGGAATGTTGTGAGGCAGGCGAAGCAAGACCGAACAATTATTCTCACCAGTAATCTATCAATCTCTGTGCTCTAGTCTCCATTCTTAATACACTCCTTTTGATTGAGGTTGTTCCTTTTTCGTTCTTTAGCACATTCCATGGAAGAGGCAGAAAATCTATGTGATCGGGTAGGGATTTTCGTGGATGGATGCTTACGGTGTATAGCAAACCCAATGGAGGTAAGTGATACAGAAGATATCTGTCTGAAGTTTGAGATTATGCATGTTTGTTTTGGAAAAAGACGATGTTATCTCACTTACCATTGACAGCTGAAGGCAAGATATGGGGGATCTTACATCTTGACAATGACATCATCTGTGGAAGACGAGCAACAGGTGGTGAACTTGGTGCAGCATCTATCTCCAAATGCTGAAAGGATATATCACATTTCTGGAACCCAAAAGTTTGAGATGCCGAAAAATGAGGTCAGAATTGCTGATGTATTTCTTGCAGTTGACATTGCGAAAAGCAAATTCCCAGTTTCTGCTTGGGGTCTTTCAGACACCAGTTTGGAGGATGTCTTCATCAAGGTCGCAAATGGGTCTTAGTCATCCAACATTTATATATGATTGTCAGGTTTTTTATGCCTATGGATACTGTACTCAACTCATCCTTTTTTCAAGCAAACCAGTTTTGTATATAATGGTAGAATGTGAAATAAATATCATAGTTAAATAGTTGAAATTTTTTGTTTTGAAGGAAAATTAGGAAATGAGAAGTGCTTTTAGTTTAAGTAAAATAAAATGAAATAAATTCTTTTTTATTGGAGTTTGAAAATTTGACGAAAGTAAATATAAAAACAAAAAATATATATTTAAATATAAAAACAAAAAATATATATTTGTAATTCTTTTTATTATTTGGAAAAGTGAAAATTTTAACTTTGAAGATTTTTTAACCAGACATTTCGTTTACATTTAAAATCTTTTAATGCATTTTCAGGCTAATAACATAACTGCACTTTAAAAATTTATTAAAAAAAAAAAAAAATCAAATGTTTCAAATTTATCATTGTCCCGTTATTATTAATAAAACAGTTACGGTAGCATATATATGAAATTATTAATTATTGAGGACTAAAAATTGTAACAGTCACTACATCAAAGGTTGAAGTTACATCAAAATTTATTTCTAATTTTATTATAACACAATTTTATAACATGTAAATACAACTACAACAATTCTATCTTGTTTGAGCAAATTTTGAAACAATGAATACTGTAAATGGTTTTTGTGTTGGTTTTGGAAGAATGCAAATTGTTATTTAAGTTAAAAGAAATGGCAAAAGATTTTTTAGTCTATGTACTATTAATCAATTGTACTTTTAGTCGTTGTCGTTTCAAATTGCTATTTTAATCTTTATCCTATTCAAAACCATATCTGAGTCAGTTATAATTGACCATTTTGTCATTCATTTTTAACTCGTTATGAGGGTAAAAAGGTTAATTATGGTTCAAGTAGATATGATTTTGTATAGCATAAAGATTAAAAAGGTAATTTTGAAACGACAAAAGTTGAATGACAATCGCATGATAAAAAAAGGTTTTTGAACCTAAAAAAATTAAAATAAATAGTGCACGAGTTGACAATTTTTTTCCTGTAGACGAGTTCAGATGTTTGAATCCCTATAAAATATTTTACAGTCAATGACAGACAAATATAAAACGACGAACAAAAAGCGTATAAAATAATTTAATTTGATAAGAACCTGTGGGGTTGCTTGAGCAACTAAACCAATTTATTTGGTTCTTAAATTGCTAAAAGGTTAAAGTCTAAATTCTGAGTGCTAACTAAAGGAGTATTTGCCTCAGTTCAGATTTTTAATAACAAAAAATATATAAAATTTTACCCTTTTTTTTGTCAGTAAATATTAATTAAGGTTTGAATTAGCTTATGTTAATAAAATTACTTAAAATGAAATATATATATATATATATATAAAATTTTCTCTTAAATATATTAAAATAAATACTAATAATGATAAATTACCATTAACGAGGCTGTGGTATTTGGCTATTTGCATTTAGCTTTACATGAAATACAATCACACTGTGATAAATATGAATCGAATTCATTGCATATATCACCAATATCAAATTAAATATGTAATGATAAATATATAACATTAAACTATTATATATAAATCACATTCTAGTGACCAAGTAAGTTACATTAAACTGGTTCAAACATATGACATTCGGTGAATCCCATTAAAGTACTATATCACATTCTAGTTTCAATCCTTTATATATATATATATTTTACTAATTTTAGTACATTACGCTGCAATTTCCAACAAATTAAATTCCATATCTACAAAATCAGAATAAGATATTGTCAAATTTCAATAAGCTCCATATATCATAATTAATCATGTGGCCGTACTCCTCAGATTTAGACTTTTCTCCCCAAATCTTGTGGCTCAAATTAAATAACAAACATATTTTCATTTTCTCGTTTCAAAATTGGCTTTAGTTTAATTGTGGCACTTTCACGAAGTCTTCTAGGAAAATACTACTGTTATACCATAACCATTTTAATTAATCAAATTTAAGGTCATGATTTCCCATGCAATTACAACTTTTATTTAGTCAATTCAATCTAACCACTTCACTCCTGCAAACAAGTAACCCACGTCGACGGATCATTGACCAAACATTAAATAAATATTTATATTTCATCCAATCAACGCCTTACTATCATCACTAAAGGGGTATTTCTGATATTTAAATCAATCATAAGGGCATCTCTGACTGTTTGTTAATCCACCTAAATTTATGTCATAGCCTTGTAAGGTCATTACGGTAATTCCAGCAAGGTCAATTTCGACAATTATGATTATAATATGAATTTATAATAATTAGTAGTTTATAATAGTTTTATTATCATTACAATTATGATTATAACAAATAAAAACAAAATATAACGAAAAGACAATGCCATATGGCTAGGTCATAAAAGTAGAAAAATATGCGAAAAGCAAATTATAAAAAAAAAAAAAAAAGTTAGAGAAAGAAAGCAAGGGTATACAAGTAATTGTGCCATTTCCCGAATTACACATGCAAGCGGAGGAGCTGTAGCAGAAGAGAGCCTGGCCTCTGTCTAAGCCGTATTACAAACTCCTTATAAGCAGAAGAGGTTAGATTGGAGAAAAATGGAAGACACTGTTTCTTTCTAATTCTTATTCTTTGCTGTTTATAACTGTCACCTACACTAACTTAAGAAACGGTCTCTTTGCTTCCATTATTGGCGGGAAACTTCCAAGCTACAACTCTAATTGTTCCATATTTATCTGGATACATATTATTCTTGGCTATCGATCCTCTCCCCTGCGTCCATGGCTGATACATCGCGTAGCCCTGCAACTTTCTGGACTCAGGCTGACGCTTTGCTCAGGAAGAACTTAACTTACCAGGTTCTCTCTCTGCTCTGATTGAGAGAATGTTTCATGCTTCATTTTTTATTTGGGCTTTTTTTTTTTAATTGTTCTTGCTTGTTGATTAAGGTTCCAAGCTTTCCTTTTCGCCTTTCCTCTTTTGTTTTGCGTTCTCTACTGTGCGTAATTAAATAATTAAGGGTGTATTATGTGGACAACTGCTCCATTATGTATATTCATGATACTACCCATCTGGGAAAAATTTTCAGTTATTTTTTGAATGTCTTGAACTTCTATTTGGGGTTTTCTTTCACGTAGACAGTCTAATTATGAATTGTGAATTTGGAGCAATTGACTTCCATTTCATATGAATTTTATGAGTGTTTCAATCTTGATTTTCCATGTTTCTCTATCCTTGTGGAAATACTTTCAGTCCCTCACTCATTCTCTTCTATTAATTTTTGACATCCAAGGATGGTTATCTGTTTCAAAATTGTTCTCGATTGATTCAGACTGAAGCTTGATTTGTGTTGAGAACTTCAGTGACATGAAGATAATTAACGATTTTTTTTTTTTTTTTTTTTTTTTTTTTTTTTTTTTTTTTTTCAGAAACGAAATGCTAAGACAAATTGCCGGCTCATTTTGTTTCCCTTTATCCTCTGCATTATACTTGTCATTACTCAAGGGTTGCTTGAAAGAGAATTGAACAAGCCAAGTAGGAAGTGTGGTTGCGTTGAAAACGATACAAATGGGTTGGAGAAAGTTTGTGGTTTGCAATACTCTGATTTGGATCAAGCTGCCACTTGTGCCATTCCCAATCCCCCCCAGTGGCCTCCCTTGTTACAAATTCCAGCTCCTCAGTATCGTGCAGTCAGATCTGATATTTTGCCATTTCAAGACTTGCCAAATGAGTCATGCAGGAGCTCAGGGTCCTGTCCTGTAACCATACTTTTCACCGGAAATAATCATTCAATGGGAAACAGTATATTCTCTGACTCTATGCTGATGCACATGTGTCTATCCCCCTTAATTATTTTCTGTGTCACATTCTAATTCTACTGATCTTGTTTGTCTCATTTACTGGAAACTTGAAAATGAATGTCTTTTGTTTTGTATAACCTGCGACTTTTTTTATGTACAGGTTTGGCTGCGAATATGATCCCAAGTTCTTTAACTTTTAATTCTTCTGATATTATGGGTAGTATAGCCGAAAATGTAGTGGTTAGTTGTTTTGCTTTGTTCTTTGCTTTTTATTCTACTCTTTATCTAGTTTCACTTTTGTCGTTTGTAAATTTTTGCAAGTACTTTTTGCTACTAATATGATTTCTCTTAACGTTTCAGGGCTCGAATACAGAACCAAATCGAGACATCTTTCTTGATCCAGCTTTTGTGGATAATTCACCTCTGTATAATGTTCAGCGTCAATGCCCATTGAACTCGATGTTCACTGTTTCTGTTTCTATTCAATCAGTCATTGAATTCAAGAAGGGTATAGTTAACAAGTTTACAGTTAAGATTCATGTAATATAGTTATGATGCAAATCATGTTTTGGAATTTTTTTATCGTGATCATGATGGTCCATAAAACACAGAAAATATGTTTGTCCTTTCTATTTCTTATGTTTTTTTCCCTGCTGTGCTGTTCGTGTAGCTCTCTCTCTCTCTCTCTCTCTCTCTATAGATATATAATTTACCACCCTCCTTGGTTTAATTGTGTAAAATCATTTGCAGATAATCTTCTCAAGTCTTTTATTCTTTTCTTGTCTTAAATACAGATGTAGAATGTGTTCAAGGTCTAAACTTGTGGCGCAATAATTTTTCTGAGGTGAATGAAGAGCTATACAAAGGATATCGCCGAGGGAATTCAGCTGGGAAGATCAATGAGATACTTGCAGGTCACTCTCCTGTTTCGGATTCATTTCTTTTGTGTTATTGAATTTGTCAGCAGAATTCTAACCATCTCATCTTCTGCAGCCTATGATTTCTTAAATTCTGATGGGAATAATCTTAATGTGAGCATATGGTATAATTCTTCCTATAGAGATAATGATGTTCCAGGGCAATTTAACTATGTGAGGGCACCACGCTCTGTAAATCTGGTATGTATGGATCAGTTGTGTAGTTAACGCGCTTGGTTTGATTCTTGAGAGCTAGTGCTTGGAATTGTTTCCTTTTCAAACTTACATAAGACTAAGGAACAAAAGTCGCAGGAAAGAAATATTGAAAGTTAAAGATTGTGATATTTCTTTCTTTTTTTTTTTTTTTGCTGTGTAAGGAGAAAGGAATCCTTAGGTATTCACTTTCAGTGGGGAGTGATAGGGGCAGCGGGAAGCCATTCTCCTGTCTTGGCAAAGAATGTCGTGTGTTGTATTGGCTGGGTGATGTCTTTTTTCCATTATTGAGTTGGGGAAGTTTTATGCAACCGCTTTGAAGAGTTTGCATTCTCTTTTATTTATTTCATGTTTTCTATGTATCATATGTTCTACATTACCTGTTGTAGAAATTCATTTTCCACCATCCTCTGTTTGCAGTTTTGTGCTGTTGAAGCTTTTCATCATTCAAAATTATCTATGATATCACTCTGACATTTATACCCTTGGTCACAGGTGTCAAATGCCTACCTTCAGTTTCTCCAAGGTCCCGGTACAAAGATGCTATTTGAGTTTGTGAAAGAAATGCCTAAATCTGCCAGCAAGATCAACGTAGATCTTGCATCTCTAATTGGAACACTTTTCTTTACATGGGTTATTTTACAGCTATTCCCTGTAAGCATATGGATTATTTTTCATTGTCATTTTTCAATTTAGTATCCTCTATTTTATTGAAAACTGTTACCTATCATTTGTTTACTATAAATGGTCGGAAAAGTTGACGACCTTTGCATGGGTGCAAAGGATTATTCTGAGTGATTAAAACTAATCGCTTGTTACAAAATTGACACCAGTAATCTTAGTTTGTTTGCTAAGTGAATTCTATTTGAAATTCCTCCTTCTTGAATGAGCTGATGCATGACAACGAACATATCGAGTACGAATTGTTTCATTATACAACATAAATCATATCAAGTTAGAATTCTTCTAGAACAAAATATGGTTATAGTGGGCAATTAAGCATCAATGCTTGGTTAGCATGCCTTAACAAATGGCCATTTACAAATATTAGACATAATATTGGGTGGCTTTTGGTAAATTTATTTTGAAGCTAATTTACTTAATTGTGTTCCAGCAATCTGCTTTTTCCTCGATCTCATTTCTACTGAATTGTGGTTTTGTATGTGCTTTTGGGATTACCTCTTCCTTTCCTTAGCTTTTTTTTTTTATATGAAGAACGCTATGAGAGCAACCATCTCACTAGTGTAATCTTTTTAAATGATGTAATATTTTGAATTCACATTTCAATGTAGGTGGTATTGACGGCATTGGTATACGAGAAACAACAAAAGCTGAGAATAATGATGAAAATGCATGGACTTGGTGATGGGCCTTACTGGATGATTTCTTATGCATATTTTCTTTCCATATCTTTGTTGTACATGTTTGTTTTTGTGCTATTTGGCTCGGTTATAGGTAATATCCCCAACATTTATCCATTTATTTATATTTATATAGTCTTAGTGTGTGGTTTCTAATACAGTTAATTTCAGGGTTGAAATTCTTCACAAAGAATGACTACAGCATACAATTTGTGTTTTTTCTTATATATATGAACCTGCAAATTTCCATGGCCTTCCTAGTTGCTGCAATGTTTTCAAATGTTAAGACTGCTACAGGTTTGATTTATTTTTTTATTAAAATTTCAGTCCAGGTCTTTTCTTGAATCTTTATGGTTGGACTTTTTTCACTGCAGTTGTTGGATACATATGTGTATTTGGAACTGGGCTGTTAGGTGGCTTTATTTTTCAAAACTTTCTTGAGGACTCATCATTTCCAAGTAAGTAGTATGCTTTTTTTTTTGAAGTTTCTTCTATATGATTGGTAATATTGTAGGTAGTTATTTGTTTTATCCTAATTAGCAGACCATTCGTGCTTTCATTTCTGTCTTCACTACTGTGTTTTTTTTTTTTCTAAAGTTAACTGTTGCAGTGCATGTACCACGGGAATAGGAGAATATTTTGGCATTTGTGCTACCTCTTTCTATTGTTGTAGTAGTTAAGAAATATATGATCTTTTGACAAACTAGAGGAAGTTAGGATCTTTCATTTATGCATTGTACTGTTTTATTTGTTTATGAAGCCCAATTTTTAAGTGAATAACTGATTACTGTCCTAGGCTGTCAGATTGTATTTGTTATTATAATTTTTGTAGGATGCTGTATTTATATTTCTCACCAGATGTGGGGATTATGCACTGTTTGCTGCAGGAGGCTGGATCATTGTTATGGAGCTATATCCTGGTTTCTCTCTGTATCGCGGGTTATATGAGTTCTCACAATATGCTTTCGCTGCGAATGCAATGGGGAAAGATGGGATGCGGTGGGGAAATTTGAGTGATGCACAAAATGGAATGAAGGAGGTCTTGATTATCATGCTTGTTGAGTGGTGGGTGGTACTTTTGGTTGCATATTATATGGATAAAGTTTTAACATCTGGAAAAGATCCTCTATTTTTCTTGCAAAATCTTCAGAAGAAGAATCCAGTATCATTTCGCCAACCTAGTTTAAGAAGGCAGGGATCTAAAGTTTTTGTCGACATGGATAAACCTGATGTCATTCAGGAGGTAACAATTTTCTTATATCTAGTTTTGATACCGAGAGTTGAATTTTCTGAGTTATTGGTTTCTGATGATCTGAAGTGTTAGTTAATACTATTCAAAACATTCTGGATTTCTTGTAGGTTGAAATAGGAAAGTTGACAATTCCATGGTATTAATTTCGTTTAAAATAATGAAGAATGTTTATTCTTTTTCACTATGAAACATAAAAGAATGTGGTTGTACTTGTAAATTAGTCATTGCCTATCAAACGAAGGAGTTCTGACAATAATGCTCTCAAGTTGTATGCCACTTTACCTTCAAATTTACTGTAGATATACTGTTGGTAGAGGTTTGTGAAATGTCCGTTGTGTGTCTTTATCAAAATATTTTTCTGTCCTTTTCATACAATACATATTTTGCATCTTCAATAAAACAGAGGGAGAAGGTTGAGCAGTTACTTTTGGAGCCTACCACAACTCATGCAATAATCTGTGACAACCTAAAAAAGGTGTACCCAGGAAGAGATGGGAATCCTGAGAAACTGGCAGTAAGAGGATTATCTCTTGCTTTGCCTCCAGGAGAGTGCTTTGGAATGCTTGGTCCTAATGGCGCGGGGAAGACCTCTTTTATTAGCATGGTATGTTTATGCAAAATGCTCTTTGGTTTTGAAATATGCATAACAGAAGAGGTTTTTCAAAGTAAAATAACCTGTTATAAGCGGCTTGTGCCAGGAATATGAAAACTGCAATGAAATAATATTATCACTTCAAGTGTTTACGTTGTGCTTGGCCTGTGTGGCAAGGGGTAAATATTCAGGACAGATGTTACCTGTATCTCTTTCTGAATTGTTGATGTAGTTAAAGAAGGAACCTTTACAGGCTGATTTTGGTAAATGTTTATCCCTTTCAGCTTAGCAAACAAAAAAACTGGTAGCTCGTAACTCGAAGTCATGTACTTGCATATATTTGATCTCTCCTTTTGTACTTTATGTTTGATTCTCCATAAGAAGTTCGGTTTTAGGTTGGAAATTCTGCCAAATGCTGTTGCAAACGTTTGTAACAATTTCGTTTGTCTGATGTTAGATGATTGGGCTCACTAGGCCAACCTCTGGGAGAGCGTATGTTCAGGGTTTTGACATACAGACTCATATGGACTGGATATATACCAATATGGGTGTATGCCCTCAGCATGAGTAAGCAAAAGTTCTTGTTCTTTTCTTCAAAGAGTGCATTTTTGTTCTCAATCTCAAAGCCATCCTGTTTCTAATATATGTATTTGTTTCATGGACAAATTCTTAGCCTCCTTTGGGAAACATTAACAGGAAGGGAGCACTTACTATTTTATGGAAGACTTAAGAACTTAAAAGGTTCTGCTTTAAAACAAGTGAGTTATCATCTTTGCTTTTTGGTTGTCACTGAAATGTGATTTGCTTTCTTTAAGCAATTGGTGCTGTCAGAACTTTGGGGGATTTTAAAGTGGAAAAACTGGCATTCTTACCTTCGATTTTTGCTGGTCTGAAAGCTTAAAGAAATGCAAGATTGTAAAGTAGGCAGAACTGAATCACAAAATATGAGTGGTGAAATTAGAATAATATTTTTTCTATTTGGAAGAAGAAGATAGTGAGAAGAGATTAGAATTCCTTAAATAATACCATCGTGTTTAACATGTATGAGGATTGTAATTCCAAGTAACCCTGTGAAATACACATGTACCATAAAGTGCCAGTTCATGGTTGTGTTAGAGAGGGGAGATTATTTCTGTAAAATGGCAGTGAGTCTGATCATGTAGTCAGTTTAGTTTCACTCTTCTGTTTCGCTTTCTTCTTATTTTTCTTTATCATTTCTTTTCTTTTGTTTACTGTAGGCTGTTGAAGAATCTCTCAGGAGTGTCAACCTGTTTAATGGTGGGGTTGCCGATAAAAAGGCTGGGAAGTATAGTGGGGGTATGAAGAGGAGGCTCAGTGTTGCAATATCACTTATTGGAGATCCCAAAGTATGTCATAATATATCGTAAATTATGATCCCTATGTCGTAGTCTCCCCTAAACATACCTTTCGATGACATCAACATCTGTATGTTTTTGTTATAAATGCCATAATGCCATGATGCTTGATATTTTTTATAGGTTGTTTATATGGATGAACCAAGTACTGGATTAGATCCAGCTTCAAGAAACAATTTATGGAACGTAGTGAAGCATGCAAAGCAAAACTGTGCAATTATTCTCACCAGTATGCATTTAACTCTCACAATTTCTATGTTTTTTTTACTAGTCACAGCAGACAAGAAAAGCCCTTTTCATTCACAATGCTTGTCTTCTATATGTGTTCAGCACACTCAATGGAAGAGGCCGAAACATTGTGTGACCGGTTAGGAATTTTTGTTGATGGCAGCTTGCAGTGCATAGGAAACCCAAAAGAGGTAATGATGTCGAAAATGCATATGTGCATTTGGATTGAATATTATACTGAGAACAGATAGCTACGTTTAGAGTTCTCCCATTTGAATTCACTCATCACCTTCATTAAAACAGCCTGATTCCTTTATTTGTTGAATTTGAATTCTTTATCCCCTATTCTGATGTATATTCTAGATACTAAAATGCAGCTGTAGTCTTTCTTCTGATTTTGTGTTCCATGCTGAAGGCCAATATATATGCGTACATGCTATACTTTTTTTTTCCTAGTTAAATTTCATCTTGAGAAAGGAAACTAAATGTGTCAAAGTTGTAACCAAACATAATTTGTTACTCTTGACAAGTGAAAGTGCATTGGTATTCTATTTTTTCATTATTCCAAAGGTGATTTTTTATTAGAATTTCGTGTATTATATGGTGAATGACAGCTGAAAGCTAGATATGGAGGTTGTTATGTGTTTACAATGACGACTCCTTCAGAGCATGAGCAAGAGGTGTTGAACATGGTGAAACAACTCTCCCCAAATGCGGAACGGACATACCATACTAGTGGAACCCAGAAGTTTGAGATGCCAAAACATGAGGTTAGAATCGGAGATGTATTTCA
Source organism: Euphorbia tirucalli (assembly GCA_039660915.1). Lineage (NCBI taxonomy): Eukaryota > Viridiplantae > Streptophyta > Magnoliopsida > Malpighiales > Euphorbiaceae > Euphorbia > Euphorbia tirucalli. The sequence goes on from CM077637.1 coordinate 15,390,431, forward strand.
TGCTGTTGAGACTGCGAAAAGTAGATTTCCAGTTTTTGCCTGGGGTTTGTCTGACACTACCTTGGAAGATGTCTTCATCAAGGTGGCTAATGGGGCAAATTAGCTTTACTGATCCTCTTCTAAATTCGTCTGTAAATTTCAATACATATAGGTAAATTATACCAAATGTAATACCACTCAGTCACAATGCTTCTGTCCTTTTTGAACTACCTAAATATAGTTTTGGAGTTTTGTATGTATAGCAAACTAAACTCTTTGTAATGATTAATTAAAATAAAACATTCTAATTGTGAGCGGACGACTCGTTTTCGACGGGACGTGAGACTCCCTTTCGGAAGGGGTGCCTCGATTTCGGGCGGGACCCTCTCTCGCTTGGGGTTTTTTAGATTGGAAATTCGTTTTTTGGAAAAGCAGATAGTTTCGTAAAAAAATCGAGACCTAAGTCTCGATAGAAAGTATAGGAGTCGCCACCCGGCTCAGCTCAACCGGGAAATTACAGTGTAGCTGAACCAAAGCGGGAACTGCCACACTTTTCAGAGATCTAGGTTCGGACAAGTCCCTTATTTCGTGTCTAGTTTAAATATTATTAGCCAATGTTCTAGTTACGACACTTTAAATTGCTAAGAATTGATTTTTATTGAATAATACATGCGGCGCGTATACATAATAATACAAAAATAAAAGTAAGGAAATAAATATTTAAAAAGTTTACAACCCAATTGAATGGAAAATAAAACCCTCGCCTCACTTATACAATCGCCTAGAATACACGAGAATCTAAAAATAATTACAACCGCCTAAATACACGATTAACTCTATTAAAATACAAGTAAAAATAAAAATAAAAATGGGAATAAATAAAAGCTGCAAAACAAAGGTTAGCACAATTTTACGGCACGCCACAAGTTGAACTCAAATAGACAGAATTGGGAAATTAGGACTTGGGGTCATGCATTTGGGGGTAACCGGGTCGGCCCGGTCGGCCGGCTCGGTTAGACCTGGAAAATCATTTTTGAAACGCCCCTGCATTTTTGGTTTTGTGAAAAAAATCATTTTGAAAACATTTTTCGGGTTTCATACATTTATCACATGTGAGGTGGGTTGGTTTCGGGAGAACCGGGTCTCCGTTTTGGTTTTGTTCTAAATGCAAAATACCGAAAAATAAACCTAGGGCCGTGAATGCACACTCCAAAATTCATTTTTGATGATTTTTGATTTTTCAAGATTTTCCTGATTTTTCTGAATTTTCTGATTTTTATGAAATTTTTGGGATTTTATGAATTTTTTTTTTATTTTTAGGGATTTCTGCTTCTGACCGAGAACTACAGTCGTGCGACTGTATACTACATTCGTGCGACTGTAGCCCTAGCCTGAGGCAGAAATCGCTAAAAACTTAAAATGAAGAACATAAAACTAGGAAAAACAAAAACAGTGGTACGACTATAAGAGATATGGCACGACTGTAATTACAGTCGTAACCCTGTTCTTTGTGAAAAGAACAGTCGTACGACTGTTCTTAATTTTCCAGAAGCAGAAGTGCAAAAACTTGGATAAAAATGCACAAAAATTAATCAAATCACCCAGAAAGCTGGAAAAAGAGAAGGGAAAAGAAGTGCCTACCTCTTAAAAGCTAATCCAACGTCGAATTGACCCCTGGCGTCGCTCCAATCCACTGAAATTTGCTCCTTTCCCTTGAGTTTGAGGTTTGAAGAGCTTGTCCAAAATAATCCCAAATGTTACGGATTCTGATGGTTTAAGTCCCAGGTTTTGATGTGTTTGTTAAGTCGAGTTATTAACCTAGGATTTCTAACTCGTTTTAAGTGTTAACTCTCTGAATCTTAGAAGAAAAGGGTTAAAGAATGTGGGTTTTTGGTTTTTTTTTTCTTCTCTCTTCTTTCTTTCTCTCTTTTCTTTCCTTTCCTCTTAATTCTTTCTTTTCCTCTCAATTATTTTCTGCCAAAGGTCAAAAGTCTCTTCTCTTTCTTTCCTTCTGCCTTTTATTTTCTTCTTTTCCCGGAAAATCTTGAGCATTAAATGCTCAAGATTTTCCCCAATTTTTAATTCAAAGAGGTATGGATTCTGCAACCTGCTCCGATCCTACAGTCGTACGACTGTACTTATGTTACAGTCGTACGACTGTAACCAAAACCCCACGACTGTAAGTACAGTCGTGGTTCAAAGGTCTTTTTTTTTTTTTTTGAGACTCCGAAAATTCCGTGTTCACAGGCTGCCCCTCGTGTAGTTAAAGTCCGGCTCTTTGCACTGATTTAGGTACACGATAAAGAGCACGTAAAGTCCGGCTCTTTACACGGATTTAGGTACACGATAAAGAACATGGGATCAAAGGTAGTGTGTACGTGTGTGGCTTGTGGGTTAATTTCATGAGACTTTGGGTAGATGGGCGATTTCTTATGATCCTTTTTCACATGAGAAAGACGTCGGGGAAATTCAGTTCTAAGAGCCAAGCGGTTCCCTATGATCATTTTTCACATAAGGAGGATGCTAGCAAAAACATGACCTTTAAGAATGAATAGCCGGGTATGACTTACTATACAGAGCCGTGGTGCTTGTAGTGTACAATTGGTGAGCGTATTTATTCCTTGATCGATAATTTTGAAACAAAAATTTTTGCCCCTTCGATCAAGAATAAATACGGGTAGATGCATTTCTGGTTACCTTTTATAGTCATGTAGGACTGAGATTGAGGAGTAAGTGACAGCCGTATGCGACTTGGCGCACTCAACGGACTGGCATGAAAATTCTGGTTCCGTTTTATAGTCGCGGTGGACTAAGATTTGGTGAAGGGTGTGACAGCCGTGTGCGACTTAGCGCACTCAACGGACTGACACAGAAAATCTGGTTCCGTTTTATAGTCACGGTGGACTGAAATTAAGTAAAGGGTGTGACAGGCGTGTGTGACTTGGTGCACTCAACGAACTGACACGGAAATTCTGGTTCCATTTTATAGTCACGGGGGGGACTGAAATTAGGTTAAGGGTGTGACAGCCATGTGCGACTTGGCGCACTCAACGAATTGACACAGAAATTCTGGTTCGGTTTTATAGTCACAGGGGGACTGAAATTAGGTGAAGGGTGTGACAGCCGTGTGGGACTTGGCGCACTCAACTAACTGACACAGAAATTCTGGTTCCGTTTTATAGTCGCGAGGGACTGAAATTTGGTGAAAGGCGTGATAGCCGTGTGCGACTTGGCACACTCAATGAACTGACGCGGAAATTCTGGTTCTATTTTATAGTCGCGGGGGACTGAAATTTGGGAAACATGTGTGTGTGTGTGTGTGTGTGTGACGGATTGGTATGACTTGGCATACAGGATGTGTCAAAAATGGAATTCGGTGGAATTTGTACTTACAGTGAATTTTTCGTGGTTTCCTTGGGTTTTGTGCCCCTTGGATAAGGCGAACCGTCGCTGGAAAAAAATTAGTCGCTGATGGGTTGGCCCTGCAAAATTACTGAAATATCTTCCCGTGGAGAATATTAAGCATTTGGTGATAAAGTAGGGTTTAGAGAATAAATAAGAAAATAAATAAATAAATAAAAAATTCCCCCTTTTTTTCACTACAGTCATGCGACTGTATTCAAAGATGAAGTACAGTCGTACGACTGTACTTCGCGGGACAGAAAAATAAAATGGGCAGTTTCCGCCCCTTTCTCTCCCACTTCTCATATTTCTGAAAACTCTCACCTTCTCTCTCTCTCAAAATCAATTCCTAACCCCAAAAACTCACGAAAATGTTGAAGAAATTGGGAAAGAAAGCGAGGAAGCTATCCAGTAACTTGATTCAGAGGCCCAATAACGCGGATGATATCCCTTTGTGAGTGTCTCGAATGGATACGGCCATCGGCGGTACATGGAGCATTTCGGGACTAGACTCGGGATGGAGATCCCGATTTTATTGGAGATGGGCTCCCATCTGTCTACCACACAGGTTGGTGTCCGAATTTGATCTCTGATTTTGCATTTTTGAATACTTTTCCCTTTGAGTATTTGAATCTGATTTGGCATGTTTTACCGCTTTCTGGGTTGATTGATTGAGTAGAATGCATGCTAGGAGTCCTCTGTAGTTAATAGGAACAAGAAACTAGGGAAACGAGTTAGAAATTGCAAAAATCGCATGAATTTTAAAATCTGTCCGCAGGTGTATGAACAGTCGTGCGACTGTTCATGTATATTATGAACAGTCGTACGACTGTGGGTGTACAGTCGTGCAACTGTAGCCATGCTCGTGTGAACCGTGCTACAGTCATATGACTATAGCCAGAATTTTTTTTTAATGCACCCGCCTTTTAATTAATGTTAATTATTTTGATATTATGCAAAAATTGAATACATATGCATTATATTTCCTAAAAATGCAGGCAAATAGGATTTCAGCAGCGGAAATCTTTCCTTGTCGTGGGTCTGGTGGGGCTGCCTTCCTGAGTCTGTGAGGGCTCGGGTAGGATCTTGGGTCTAGAGACCTTCATATTATCGCTGCCCATGAGTACGCTGCATACCACTCATGCCGTGCTGACGGCTTTGTGCGAGAGATGGGTCTGTACTACCCATACATTTGCCTATTGGGGAGTTTACTGTCACTCCCTCGGACTTTGCCGCGATCACTGGATTCGGGTTCGGCGGGACCCTGATCATGTTTAACTGCTATCTGACTCGTCAGCAGCTGGTGGACGACTACATTGGGAGATTGATTGGCTGCACCCCTGAGAAGGGGAAGATTTTGTGCTCACGGGTGGAGGCTTATTGGGCTGCTCGCCTAGACTTGTCTGAGGAGGATGTGGAGCAGTGTGCTCGAGCTTACGTGCTTGTCCTGTTGTCCTGCACGCTATTCCCTATCGGGCAGAGCACTTACAATATGATACTGTTGCCGACTTTGGTGGATTTGGCTGCTTTTCCTTCTTTGGATTGGGCCCGAGCTACGTTGGGGCAGCTGTACTACGGGTTGGATTTGTGTGTTCGGGGGCAGCAGTAGGAGATCCTCGGATTTTGGTTCGGCCTTCTGGTATTATATCTTCCTTCGCTTTTTTTTTTAACTCTTTTGTTAATTACAGATCTGGGTCTTTGAGCACCGTATTTTAGGGCCACCAAAGCTGAGGGACGTCCAGGATGACGTTCAACTGACTGTCCTGCGTTGCTAGACGCAGGGATGGCAGGGTATAGGCCGTGACTTGCAGGAGGTCAGGCAGGGTTTATTGGATGCTTTCTGGCAGAGTGTAAGCAAACAAAATTTATTATTAGAAAAATGTAATTAACTTTTACGTACCTGCGTTGAATTTCTTTTACTGTATTTTTGCAGATCCGGCACCATCCGTGGAATGGTCAGGGCGCCGTTACACTCCTCGTGCAGATATCTGTGCGGTTTGACGACCGCCGGTTTGTCTTGGAGTGCCCGATGTCCCAGGAGTGGTACCTGGGCAAGCCCCTCCGCCTATCTGACCTGCCCTGCTGGTCGGCTTGTACCTCCGCCGCTTCCGCTCGCATTATTCTGGCCCCATTTCGCCGATCCTGCTGTGGATCCCGATATTTTCAGGGATGGGTACTGCGCTGATACGGTGGACAGCGATTATTTGGCGTTCATCCGCCAGTGTCTGCTGCCCATCGCGGGTGATGCACCGGCGGCTCCCCCTGCTCGTCAGGTATTTATTCTTTTTTTTTTTTAATATTCTTATGTTTGTAGGTTAAGAGACGCAGGGGGTCCAGTTCTGCTCAGCCGGGCGGCCCGGTAGGCGAGGGTACTGAGACCGCCACAATTGGTGGGTATGCCCCAGTACAGGATAGGAGTCATCTAGTGCGTGCAAGCAGCGCTGCAGCATCCGCCTATCAGACTGTTGGCATGGTGGAGGGTCACTTGATGACCGAGCTCAGGACCGGCTTCAGCATGATAGGTCTGGACGGTGGCTAGTCTTATAGGACGTGGCCGGTTCACCGTGAGCAGCCACTCACGTTTGTTCCAGTGGACACCACCCATGTACGTTTCTTTTTCTTCTTCTTCTTCTTCTTTTTTTTTTGACTTTCTGGTATGATCTGGTACGTTCTAGGTTCCTCGGGGCTCAGGTGGAGGACATGGCATATCGGTAATTGGGCTTGGAGACCTTCCTCGTTCAGGAGAACGCCATCTGGGCGGTAGGTATTATGCATTTTCTGCATTATCTGATGATTTATGCAATGCATGAATGTGTATGTATGTATGTATGCATATTAACTTATGTTATTGGTTGCAGACTCGAGTCCAGATGCTCCAGGACTAAGCCAGACCGGCTGCTGTCTTTGAGGCTCGGGCCTTGGCTTCGGCCCAGGAGGCAGATCGGATGAGAGCTGAAGCAGCCAGGCTGCAGGCTGATTTGACCCGAATGCGGGAGGACTTCGACTCCTATCGGGCTACGCACCAAAGTGAGTCCGAGGAGGAGGAGGAGGGTGAGGGAGAGGATGAGAGCTAGCTAGGGTGCTCTGTATTGCTCTTTTTTTTTTTATTGGATTGGTATACACAACATGAACTTCGTTTTTATTATTATGGGATGTGGATGCAACAATTTACTGATGAATGTTTATGTGTAATGGCACGACGTATGTGTGAGCGGACGGCGCGTTTTCGACGGGATACGGGACTCTCTTTCGGAAGGGGCGCCTCGATCTCGGGCAGGGCCCTCCCTCGCATGGGGTTTTTGGATTAGAAATTCGTTTTTTAGAAAATTAATTGTTTCTTAAAAGAATCGAGACCTAAATCTCGATAAAAAGTATAGGAGTCGCCACCCGGCTCAACTCAACAGGGAAATTACAGTGTAGCTGAACCAAAGTGAGAACTGCTACACTTTTCAGAGATCTAGGTTTGGACAAGTCTCTTATTTCGTGTCTAATTTAAATATTATTTGCCAATGTTCTAGTTACGACACTTTAAATTGCTAAGATAAATTTTATTGAATTAATACACGCGGCGCGTATACATAATAATACAACAAAATAAAGAGTAAAAAGAGTAAATATTTAGGAGCTTACAACCCAATTGAAAGAAAAATAAAACTCTCGCCTCACTTATACAATCGCCCAGAATACACGATGTCGGAACCAGACCGACGGGAGGTAAATCAAATTTATTTTATTTCAAATTTTTATTATTATTTGTGTAATAATTTATCGTGATGTCTGGTCGATAATGGAATTTTAGAGAGTCGCCACCAATCGATTTTTTCGGTCCGATTGGACACCTTAAATAACCAGAGAATTATATGGGTTCGTTTGCTAATTACGTGTAGGGAAGATAAAAAATCACCCTACCCCGCCCATAATTGGTACTAAAGTTGTAAATTATGCTATTGGGATGTATTTCTTTCATGTATAAAGTTATTTTATTTTAACAAATTATATTTATTTAAACCCATAACATGGATTTAAATATTTATACACATGCTATATTTGTATTTAAATAAGCTTTGTATATATTTTTTTTGTACTTCCATAACATGGACGTAAAAAATGCGTAAATACCGTAAACCCAATAAAAGTATTAAAATATTTCCATATAATCACGTAAAGCATATATCAATAATCAATGCTTAAAATTAACCGGGATTTTATAACGCCCCTTATTAAATTAGCTCAGATTATTTTTATCATGAAATAAAGTTAATCTTGTCAACTTAAATCATATTTTTATAACCATAGCATAGTTATAAAAATAGAAATTCCAAAATCATACGTACACAAATTTATTTTATATTATTTATTTATTTTAAATATCTTTAAATTTTATTGCCCTAGTTTTTAATTAACAAAAACTTACATATGTATCTATATGAGAAAAAAATTGGGCTGACTTTAACAAATACTATAAGCCCACAAAATAAGCCTGAAACCGAAACAAAAGGAAGAAATTGTTGACCCGTAATTGGGCCCAAAACCAAGCCCAACCCGATTTTTTAACCCAGTGGGTATTGACCATTATAAAAGCCAAATTTTCTCATTCCAAACCCTAAAACTCACTTTCACCAGATATTTCTTCTCTCTTCAAATTCTACACCTTTTTCTCTCTCCTCAAACCCTATAATCTAACCTCTCCTCCGGCCGCCTCTCTCTCTCTCTCAGCCTCATCCTTGCCGGTGGCTCCACACCGGCCGTCTTTTCCTTCTCCCTTTGGCCGTCTTTCTTTCGGCTCCGTTCTCCTCTCCCTCTCTCTTGTTCTCTCTATTTTTCGATCTGACCCTCGCCGCCGCCGGCCGGTCTCGTTTTCCTGCTGCTGTCTTCGTCCTCTCTCTCTCTCTCTCTCTGGATCTCTCTTTCTCTCGTTCTCTCTGGATCTCTCTTTCTCTCGTTTTTTCGTTCTCTCTGGATCTCTCTTTCTCTCGTTTTTTCGTTCTCTCTGGATCTCTCTTTCTCTCGTTTTCTCGTTCTCTCTCTCTCTCGTTTTCTCGGCCTGCCTTCGCCGGATTTTTCGCCCTCCGCCGCGATCTGGTGGTCAGATCTGAGACGATCCAACCTACATGCCGATTGGGTTTTTTATTTTGTTTCTTTTTATTTTTGTTTTTGTTGTTTTTTATTGTTTAATTTCTGTTGTTTAATTTCTGACATTTTTATTTTGTGATTTACAGGTTTTGTGAGATGGCAAAACTAAGCCTAGCTTCTGTTTGCTTATTTTGGCTAAGTCTCTAAACCCTCTTTTTGCGACAAGCATGAGTATATAAAAAAGTATACTCTGTTTATTTGGACTTTTAATGGCCTCTTTACACATACATGAACCTGATGTGCCTCTAAATTTGGATTTTTGATATTGATGAATGGTTTTTACATGGTGTATTTGGTGCTGGAATTTTGATTAAAAGACACAATTGCATGTTGGAATGGGACAGAAATACTGACTTTGCTATGCTGCTGATTTGGACCTGATTATTTATGTTAATAAATGGCCTTTGTTGAGTTGGGTTTTCTGCTTTGTGAAAGATGATATTTAGAAGGGGCTGTGATGAAGAGGCCAAAAAAAAAAAAGACATTTCTTTTTAACCATATGGTTTTTGTTTTCTCTTAGTTTCTGGACACAAAAAATGAGTCTTGCATTCAGCCACCCTTTCTGTGTTAGGCTAATGTGGTTTTTTCTTGAAATTTATCCTTTTAAGTTGAAACCTCTGGTTTTAATTTTGAGAGTAGGAGGCAGAATGTGAGGCATTTTATAGTGTTCTTTGAGGCAAAGTACCCCAAAAATCATGTGTTCATATGATTTAAAAGATAATAAACTTCTGAGCCCATTTAACTAAAATTATTTTACTTGAATTTATAAATTATGGGAACCATTACTCTTCTATTAGGGTTACTAATGTGAGCTATGGTCATCACATGACCCTAGCTCCATTAGTGACAAATGCAGAGTAAAAACTATTTATAGAAATGATTATTCATGAATGGTAAAGAGAAGGTAATAAAATTCAATTATTTGCTGGAAATAAGCACTAAATATTGGTATACTTACTTGATACTTGGATTAGGCTGAAAACTGAATAACTTCTCTTTGGGTTGCAGGTGTATTTTGCAGATTTTTGAAAGGGAAAATCAGTGTATCAGGGGCTGAAGAATGAAAAAAGAAAACTGTCTTTTTTTTCTACTGAGCTGCCTTTTATAGGCCTCAAAACCACTGTATAAATGGTCTTAAGTGTAATTTTGTTTTGTATTTTCTGCCTCACTTGGTTTGTAACCAAAGGAAAAACACTAAATCCTTGGGAATTGGCTGTATTCAGCCGTGAATCCTTTTCCTGCCATTTGCTTTTCTGTTTTTTGCCATGCTTTTGGCCATGCTGCCTTCTTTTGTCTATGATGCTATATTTTTTTATTTTTTTTAATTTATTTATTGATTCCTATTTTTGTATTATAAAGGGCCCATTAAAAAAAAGCCCATTTGAATAAAAGCCCATTTAATTCCTCTTGTGCTTTCTATATAAAACACAAATAGACTTGTTAATTGGTAAATTATAATTATTGGAATGACAAAATTGATTTGGGTAAAAAAATCGGGTATCTACAGTTGCCCCCCGCTTTGTATATCTTTAAGAAATTTAAAGTTATACAAAGTCGTGCGAGATAGCCCTTTTTTGCCAACTTTGTCATCAAACGACTATAGCATAGCCATTAAAACCTCTTTCTGCCTTTTACGAAACTACGAATATGATTTTTTAATTTCAAAACATGCGTTGTTATAATAAGAAAATTGGACTTATATTCCTCGTGATAGTTATCTAGTGTTTCATTATTCCTCGTGATCAAACTTCCAAGAAAAATGCACACAATCGAACCAATGTCGAGATACTAAAACCAATTGATCCGCGACTGATCGTTGAAAACGAAATTGACCTTCATGTATCAAGTTTTATTGAAATGAAACATTTTATGAGCTAATTCGAGATTGACTTTCATGCAATCAGATCACAACTAATAAAAACCATATTGATTCTCTCGTAATCAAACCTGCATCAAATTTCTCGAAATTGACTGCTTCACAGTCAAATTTCACACACAAGATTGACTTTCACACAATCAAACCACAGAAAATAAAAAGCCAAATTGATTTTCTCGTAATCAAACCTGCATCAAATTTTCCAAAATTGACTGGTTCGCAGACAAATTTCACGTACAAGATCGATTTTCACGCAATCAGATCATAATAAAAACCAGATTGATTTTCTCGTAATCAAACCTGTATCAAATTTCGAAATTGACTGCTTCACAGTCAAATTTCACGTACAAGATCGATTTTCACGCAATCAGATCATAAAAACCAGATTGATTTTCTCATAATCAGATCACAAAAATAAAAACCAGATTGATTTTCTCGTAATCAAACCTGTATCAAATTTCGAAATTGACCGCTTCACAGTCAAATTTCACGTACAAGATCGATTTTCACGCAATCAGATCATAATAAAAACCAGATTGATTTTCTCATAATCAGATCACAAAAATAAAAACCAGATTGATTTTCTCGTAATCAAATCTGCATCAAATTTCGAAATTGACCGCTTCACAGTCAAATTTCACGTACAAGATCGATTTTCACGCAATCAGATCATAATAAAAACCAGATTGATTTTCTCATAATCAGATCACAAAAATAAAAACCAGATTGATTTTCTCGTAATCAAATCTGCATCAAATTTCGAAATTGACCGCTTCACAGTCAAATTTCACGTACAAGATCGATTTTTCAAATAATCAAAAATATATAATTTTTTTCAAAATTGATTATAATTGAATCAAGTGGTAAAAAAAATGTAGAGCGTTGGATCAAAATCCTAGTGACGACCTCATTCCTTTGCTAGGCTGTCCATCCCCGAACTTCGTGCTAAATAAGAATTGCCAATGCTGAGTACTCTGTCATTTTGGATATGGAATTCGTTTACCTTTTTTATTTTCTATTTATGGAAGCTCGTCTTTCGTACAATTTATAAAGTAGATGACTTTGTTTGAAATTTTATGAGTCATTCCGACTATATTTCCAACATTATCTTTCCGGAATAGACCTTTTCATATTTCAAAAGCCCGGTCCTTATCCTCTTGAGTAGGTCAGACATTTTGAATTTCCTATAAAGGCTTTTCTTCTCTTTTTTCTTTTTCTTCTTTCTTTTTTCCTTTTTTTTTTCTTTCCTTTTTTTTTTCTTTCTCTTTTTTTTTTTTTTTTTTTTTTTTTTACCATCCGCAATGGTCCCTGTTTAGTAATAGCAAGAATATTCATGTCAATGGTTTATTAGTTTCCAATGATGAATGTAATTACTCATTTAATATTATGCATGCGCAAAGATTTGAAAATAACATCGTTATTCAGTTGGGACAACAAAAACATTTTTTTATTGATAACCATGAGTACATTCATACATAATATCTTTTAACAGAATCTGAGTTTACAGGGTTTGGTAAATCCTTCCCATCCATATCTGTTAATATTAATGCTCCCCCAGAAAACGCCTTCTTAACAACATAAGGACCTTCATACTTAGGAGCCCATTTTCCTCGCAGGTCTTGATGCTTTAATACAATCTTTTTTAGTACTAAATCTCCCTCGTTGAATTGCCTAAGTCTTACCTTTTTTCCGTATGACTTAATCATTCTTCTTTGGTATAATTGACCATGACATAATGCTGTCAAACGTTTTTCTTCAATGAAGTTCAACTGGTCATACCTTTTTTGAACCCATTCAGTTTCTTCTAAATTCGCGTCCATGACAATCCTTAGGGAAGGAATTTCCACCTCTATAGGTATGACTGCCTCCATTCCATAGACCAAAGAAAAAGGGGTTGCTCCAGTCGAGGTTCGGATAGTAGTTCTGTATCCGTGTAGAGCAAAAGGGAGCTTTTCATGCCAGTCCTTGTATGTCATTGCCATTTTCTGCACTATTTTCTTAATATTCTTATTGGCGGCTTCAACGGCTCCATTCATTTTTGGTCTATAAGGTGTAGAATTGTGATGTTTGATCTTGAATTGCGCACACATCTCTTCCATGCTTTTATTGTTGAAGTTCTTGGCATTATCTGTAATAATGCGCTCTGGTAGACCATATCTACAAATGATATTATTTCTTATAAATTTTATCACTACTGCAGAGGTCACATTGGCATACGAGACGGCTTCCACCCATTTAGTGAAATAATCTATTGCGACCAAAATAAAACGGTGTCCATTTGAAGCTTTTGGTTCAATTGGTCCAATCACATCTATTCCCCAAATCGAAAATGGCCATGGTGATGCCATCACGTGCAGTGGTTCAGAAGGAGCATTTATGTCATTGGCATAAACCTGACATTTGTGACACTTCTGAACATATCTAATGCAATCAGACTCCATTTTTAGCCAATAATACCCCATCCTTAGTATCTTTCTTGCCAAGGCATACCCTCCGAGGTGAGTACCGCAAAACCCTTCATGTATTTCCTCCATTATCCTTTGATTTTGGGGATAATCAATACATCGTATTAGTGTAGTGTCGTAATTCCTTTTGTACAAAGCTTCCCCATTTAAAAAGAAATTCGTCGCCAACCTTCGCATGGTTCTTTTATCTGTACTTGATGCCCCTGGTGGGTAAACTCCCTCTTTGATGTATCTCTTGATATCGTAGTACCATGGTTTTCCATCAGGCTCTTGTTCCACGTTGCCGCAATAAGCCTGCGTCTTTTGCAGTTCAATTTTAATAGGTGACATTTCCTGACATCTTTCTATATCAAAAGCCGAAGCCAAAGTTGCCAATGCATCTGCTATTTGATTCTCACATCGGGACATGTGCTCAAATTCAATGGACTGGAAATTTTCAGCTATTACAGAAATGTATTCTTGATATGGAATGAGTTTGGCATCTCGAGTTTCCCATTCTCCTTTTAGCTGATTAATAACCAATGCTGAATCCCCATAGACTTTTAATTTTGTTATTTCCATTTCTAGGGCAGCTCGAAGACCAAGAGCGCATGCTTCATATTCAGCCATGTTATTAGTGCATTGGAAGCATAGTTTTGCTGTGATTGGGAAATGTTTTCCTTTAGGAGATACTAACACTACTCCAATCCCGTGCCCTAGAGCATTTGATGCTCCATCAAATTTCATGATCCACGTATCTATCGATTCTTCCTCTACTTCAAGAGTAATAATATCCCCGTCTGGGGAAGCCATATCCATTATTTGATTATCTGTGCAGGGGCAATCGGCCAAAAATCCTACAATCACCGATCCTTTTATCGCCTTTTGATTGACATAAGTAATGTCATATTCAGATAGCATGACTTGCCACTTAGCCATTCTTCCAGTTAATGCTGGTTTTTCAAAGATAAATTTGATCGGATCCATTTTAGAAATTAGATGAGTGGTGTTGTTCAACATATAATGTCTCAGTTTATGGGTCGCCCAAGCCAATGCTGCACATGTCTTTTCTAAGGATGAATATTTTACTTCACAACCAGTAAACTTTTTACTGATGTAATAAATGGCGTGCTCTTTCCTACCCATCTCGTCATGTTGTGCCAAGAGTGCCCCCATGGAATTTTCATGTACTGTCAAATACAGTAGTAAGGGTCTATCAGGGTTCGGAGGTTGAAGCACAGGTGGATGTTGTAAGTATTCTTTAATTTTGTCAAAAGCCTCTTGGCATTCCTTGTTCCACTTGCAAGGATTGTTTTTTCTGAGCAATTTGAAGATTGGTTCACATGTGGCTGTTAGTTGGGAAATGAATCTAGCTATGTAGTTCAATCTTCCGAGGAAACCTCTTATTTCTTTTTCTGTTTTTGGAGGTGTCATCTCAGTAATTGCTTTGATTTTGTTTGGATCTATCTCAATTCCTCTTCTGCTCACCATGAATCCCAATAACTTCCCTGAAGTAATACCAAACACACATTTGGAAGGATTTAATCGGATTCTATATTTTAGAAGTTGATTGAAAACCTTCCTCAAAACTTCTACATGATCCTCGTCTCTTTTGGATTTAGCAACCATGTCATCCACATATACTTCCATTTCTTTATGCATCATGTCATGAAAAAGGGTTACCATTGCTCTTTGGTAAGTTGCCCCTGCATTCTTCAGTCCAAAAGGCATGACCTTATAACAGAATGTTCCCCACATCGTTATAAAGGTTGTCTTTTCTTTATCTAATAAATCCATCAAAATTTGATTATATCCTGAAAATCCATCCATTAAGGATAACATATGATATCCTGCGGTGTTATCAACCAACACATCTATATGAGGCAAGGGGAAATTATCCTTTGGACTTGCGCGGTTTAGATCTCTGTAATCTACGCACATCCGAACTTTCCCATCTTTCTTAGGCACCGGAACTATATTAGCCACCCATTCTGGATAGTTCGAGACTTCTAAAAACCCAGCATCAAATTGCTTTTTTACCTCATCTTTTATTTTCAAGAGCGTCTCTGGTTTCATTTTTCTGAGTTTCTGTTTGATTGGCTTAGCATCGGGCTTTAAAGGCAGCTTATGTACCACGATATCTGTATTCAATCCCGGCATATCTTGATATGACCATGCAAACACATCCTTGTATTCCCTTAGTAAATCAACGAGCTTCTTTTTTAGATCGTAATTCAAAGATCCATTTATCCTCACCTCGTTGGGTTTTTCCTCAGTCCCTATATTGACAGTTTCGACCACCTCATCCTGGGGTTCTAAGGTATTTTCTTTTTCTTCTACCATTTTTTCAAATTCGGGAGATAATTCTTCTTCTGACTCCTCATCAGAATCGACGTCATTCACTGGATGGTCAAAATTGTATATGGATTCATGATTATCAATATTGTCAAGTTTTTCATCATCCTTCCTGAATATACAATGTGAAGAAGAGTAAAAAGGAAGAAGAAAGAAGGAAGTAAAAATCATAACATAAAAAAATAATTAAGAAGATTGTTTTTTTTAAAAAAAAACTGCATTTTATTAAATATAGTCATTCATTTAACATTGGAAACGAAATGTCCATTTAACAAAGACTAGTAGTTACTATTACATTTCTATGGGAAGATCATAGACTTTCCAATTGCCCAATTCCTTATTACAAATGTGAATCCAATCTATTGATTCTGGTCCTTCTTCCTCTTCGCTTGTTGCTGCAACCGTATCCTCAATGTTTACTGTCAAGTCCTGATTTAATATGAATTTTCCTTTGCTCCAAAAGACATCCTTTATGGGAGGAAATAGCATTCCCTCTTCATTGATTTCTTTACCTTCTAGCCTAGCTTGTCGCTTTTCCTTTCTTTGCTGTCGAATTCTCCATTTGTCTCCTTTGGTAGGCTTGTATCCCAGACCCACCCGAAAATGGTTAGGTTGTGGGTCTAAAAACTTAATCATTCCTTGTCCATCCTTTCCTAAACCCTTAGTTATTTGATAGCAACCTGCTATCATTTCTTTGGCCATCATTAGAGATGCTCGTGAAGGTCTAGGAGTGAAAAAACATGCCCCCTCAGTAGTATATGTTGCATTTACAATTTCAAAGGTTTGGAATGAACTTTCAACTGCTTCCTCTGCGACTTCAATGTAGGGAATGGACGGGCATTTACTAATCAACAAGTCCTCTTCTCCTGACACCTCTATTAACTTCCCTTCTATAATGAACTTAACTTTCTGATGTAAAGAAGAAGGGACTGCACCCGACGTATGAATCCAAGGTCTTCCAAGCAACATGCTATAGGCTGGGTATATATCCATGACTTGAAAAGGAATATTAAAAGTTATCGGCCCTATTTGGATTGGCAACTCTACATCACCTATAACTTCCCTTCTCGTCCCATCGAAGGCTCGAACAATAACATTGCTCGGCTTGATATATGAACTATCAATTGGCAACTTGGCCAAGGTGGATCTTGGCATGATGTTGAGTGATGAGCCATTATCGATTAAGACTTTTGCTATTGAGTAATCTTTACACTTGACTGAAATATGTAAGGCCTTGGTGTGACCTGTTCCTTCATGAGGTATCTCATCATCATTGAATGTGAGATAGTTGGAAGAGACCACGTTTCCCACAATATTATTCAAATTTTCTACAGATATGTCATGACAGACGTAAGCCTGGTTCAAGATTTTCATCAATGCCTCACGATGGGATTCCGAGGATAGGATTAATGATAATAATGATATGCGGGCAGGAGTCCGATTCAATTGCTCAATTATCTTGTATTCGCTTTGCTTTATCAATTTCAGGAACTCACATGCTTCTTGGTCAGGTATCAGATTCTTCTTTATTGGAATTTCTTCTAGCACGTCAGATCCCTCTCTTGAGAAATCGTTGATCCTTTCTCCTTCCTTTAGCTTACCCTTCCTTTGCCTTTCAATTGCTTCTCGACGTCTTTCTTCAACCTCATTCGAGCTAAAACATCTACCGCTTCTTGTCATTCCCATTAGTCCAGAAATATCCTCACGATGTTCTGCTTGATTTACATTACTGTTTCCCAATGACAAAGTGTTCTCATATTTCCATGGGACAGCTTTAGTATCTTTGAAAGGAAAAGGTTTCGGAGCTTGAATGATCAATTTCGTCATAAAAGATGATTCAAGAGCCTCAACTGTATTATCCTTCTTCAACACGTAATCGATTACCAAAGGCTTGGGTGGCCCATTTCCTTGTATCATATTGATTTCTTCTGCTTCTTTATTTGAATTTCCAAAAACCAGAAACTTAGCATTCATGCATTCCTGTACTTTTTGCTTAAATTGTTCGCATTCCCCAATCATGTGATCAACCTTTCCTTGATGGTATTGACAAGTCATACCTTTAAAGTCATGAGACCCTTTCTGAATTAATCCAACTTTACACATAATACCATATAATTGCTCCATAGGCATGATTATTTCATCAACCTTAGTTTTTATCAAACAGAAATCTTCCTCTATCACTGCATTTACTCCCTTATTTTCATAATTTGGTAACGGGTTGGTTTTTACATCTGGTTTTTGATTAAAATCAATCCAACCAGCTTTTATCAATTGCTGTACTTTCTTTTTGAAACCTGTGCAATTATCTATGGAATGCCCAGCAATCCCAGCATGATATTCACACTTTGCGTTAGGATCATACCATCTTGGATAAGGTGGCGTCAATGGTTCCAAAGGACAAGGACATACCCGGCCTGCTTGCAATAACAGAGGGTATAATTCTGAATACGGGATCGGAATAGGATCAAATGATTCTTTCTTCGGACGAGTACTCTGGTTGACCTTATCAGTTATGGTTCCCTGCGTTGGTTGAGTACTTCCTGTTGCATGAGTAACGAATCCGCCTTGAGGATAAGAGAAACTAGGCGTATAAGTTTGGACTGCGTGTGTTTCCTCCTCCTTTTTCTTTCCTGCCCCATTTTTCCGGAAGGTGAATTTATCTTGCTGAGGGTTTTCAAGCCTTCCTTTCTTAATCCCTTGCTCAATTCTTTCTCCAGCCATGACAAAATCGGAAAAACTTGTTGTAGTATTGGCGAGCATCATGCTATAAAATGGAGGCCTTAACGTGTCCAAGAAAGTAGATATCATCTCCTTTTCAGTTAATGGCGGATTAACCTGGGCCGCCTTATCTCTCCATTTTTGAGCATATTCCTTAAACGTCTCCGTATCTTTCTTTTCCATAGATCTCAAGTCCTCCCTATTTGGAGCCATATCCATATTGTGTTTGTATTGTTTTAAGAATGCATCTGCCAAATCTTTCCATCTTCGGATATGGGCGCGGTCCAACTGCATGTACCATCTTAAGGCAGGTCCCTTAAGACTCTCTTGGAATACGTGCATTAAAAGTTTATCATTGTCAGCATGTGCGGCCATTCTACTACAGTACATAATCAAATGACTCTGAGGACAAGCTGTACCATTATATTTCTCGAATTCGGGTGACTTGAATTTATACGGGATCGTGACTCCAGGTACTAAACACAACTGAGTAGCATCAGTTGTTCCATTGAAACCTTCAATCGCCTTTAACCTTTCTTCTAGCATACCAACCTTTTTGTTTACTAATTCAGCCGATGCCTTTCTTAATTCTGCCATTACTTTTGGATCGTCCAAATCCGGGGTCACATGCTCTTCTTGCTCTTTTTCTTCAGAATCAATAAGAATAAATCTCTTGTCTGCTTTCCCTTCATTCTTCTGGTGTTGAGAATGAGACCCAGAAGGGGTATACTGACTTGTTTCTTGATAAGACGGCATTTCCGGGCTTTCGAGCGTGTGTTTATTTTTTATAGATGCCATGAGCTGAGCCAACTGATCCTTCATACTTAGCATTTCAGTCATCTGCTCTTTTAGTAATTCCATATCCCTTCGCATTTCTTCTTAGCTATGCTCATTCATGATTCTCGTTTTTAACCTAGTTCCGTATGGATGAGCCAGTAGGAAATGATCTTGTTGCTAGGTGTTGTATCCAAATGCTCTAATTTTACGGAAAAAGGTATATTTTAGTTTTTTTATCATTTTTATATTTTTAAAGGAGATAATATAAAAAAAAAGAGAATGAAAATAAACAAATAAATAAATAAAGTTTTTTTTTCTTTTTTTTTTTTAAATAAAAAAAAATAAAAATAAATAAATAAATAAAAGATAAAACGTAATTCAAACACACATGCTAATATCATTGAAACACGTCATTCAAACAGATACATTAACAAACTATTTCCTACGAACAAGTAGAACCTTCAATAAATGCTACCCCATGATCACAAAATATGAAATGCTACAACTAATACTATTACTAATACTGTCTACATGGCACAGATCTTTTAATAAAATCTCAATCTTCATCCGAGTTTTCCATAAAGCTCCATCTCCCTAATGAGCTTTCCCAGGTATCCTGTTATGTGTTCACTGACAAAGGGAGACACCTCAAGCTCATCATTCAATGGCTGTAATTCGATTGCAATTGAGCGTGCTCTTCCTGCTGCTGCTTGAAAATTTTCCCAGGCGTTTCTTATATTTTCTTCCTTAGCAGCTATTTGTTCTTGATAAAATATCTCTTTTTGCTGTAGTTCTTGCCACAACTGGTTTGCATGTTCTTGACTTTGCTGATATGCGCTTCTCCATTGATGAATTTCATTGTTGTATGCTTGAAATTTTGCTTTTTCCTCATTTGCCTGAACTTGAAGTTTTTGCATTAAATCATACTTTTCTGCTTCCATTATTAGCTTCTCCCTTTCTAGAGCTGCATTCCTCATCTTTAATTCTTCTAATTCTATTTTCATTACTTGATTCTGAAAGTCGGCATTTTCTTCCTCCATTATAACCATACCCTCTGCGTGTGTCGGCGCTTCTTGTTCGGCATCATCATCTTTTCTTTCAAACACGACACCATTGACTCTTTGCTCACGCCAGATGAGATACTCCTCACTAACTCCTCCATTTGATTCTTTATTGTTCACAACTCTTACTTCTCCCCAAGCTTCAATTATAGCTTTAACTCGCTCCTTGACTCGCGGTTCCCCGTAGGTGAAATTTACTTGATCCAGACCAGCTGTAGCAGGTATAAACTGTCGTGCTCCGTATTGTCTCCTAACAAGATATGAGGCATATGCTGTTCCTCCCCATGGACCAAGCAAGGGTACCCAAATGAATGTACCACATTTATAAACTGCTATACTTCCATCAAACCAGTCTGCTACCCATTTAATACTCTGCTCATCTAGATTCTGGAGAAATCTAATCCATTTTCTTTTTGAAGGATATTTCTTCGGCCAGCTGGCACTCCCGAAGTCAACAATATAATTTCTGCCAGCATTGTATCTTTTTCCATAAGTAATCCTTGGAAAAGAGAAATTTTCTGGGAGTTGGAAATGATTCAGTGCCCATATGCATAAGAGTGGTGCACATCCCTCAAATTGCCCGCTTCCTTGTCTTCTGCAACGGTCCAGAGATCGGAAAGTTTCTGCCAAGATCCCTATAACTGGATTAACTCCCTTTTTTTCGTTCTGCACGACCTTGGCAAAGTAAATAATGACTTTAGGGTCAATTTTTCCAACCTGCCTCGGAAATAGCACTGTGCCATATATCATCATTGCTAGCATTTTCATGCCTTTATCATTGTCAATATTACCGACGGCAAAGTTTATCATTGGGGCTAGGCTGAAGTACTGGTTCTCTTCCCATTCTGCGACATCCTTTGCTTGCAACCCACAAACATACGCTAGCTGCTTCTTAGCTTTTTCTTGCTTATCATAACTGAAAAGTCTGTTCTTTTTGCTGAACGGGATATCCAACAGCTGATGATACTCCTCCAAGGTAGGAGTCATGTCGATTCTTCCGAAATTGAAGCATTTATAACTTGGATCCCAGAAGTGGATCAATGCCTTTAACAATGTATGATGCGTTGGCAAATACATTAGGTATGCAATCTTCCCATATTCCCTAGAGAAGGCTATCCTTCTATTATTTGGCAACATTTCAAAGACCTTCTTTATTTCTTCCAAATTATTTTGCGTGATTTCTACCCCTGACAAAATGGGTATTGCAGCAGCAGGTCCGGTCATGACGCTGTCTCCATACTTGATTTGGCCTTCCCAAGACCAATCCCGCACCTGAGCTTCGTCATGGATTTCATACTCCGGGGAAGCCATTGAGATTTTATTAAATTCTCTGTGTTATGCATTCACAACAAAAAGGCAAACATGTAAGTATTATTTTCAAGCAAATAAACATGTTCCATAACACATGTACATTTAGGATATGAAATTCATTGATGCATGATTTGAGTCCCCTCAATATAAAATTATAGATACAATAATTAAATTCTCAAAACGGATTTGTCCATTAATCTTCCAAAATATTACATTATCCAAGGGATTACAAAACAGGGCTCGATGCCTTTACAAAGTCCTATATTGACAAAATAGTTAAAGGATTATCTTTAGAATATTTAGATGACAATCCCTTACATATTTTATCTTACAAAAAGAGACTACTACAGGCTGTTTCGTACAGATCTACCATGAAACATTGAAAAGATCACATTTCCCATGTAACAAAAGATTATCTTTACAACTAACCATTTCCTACTTTTCTTCTAAAAGAAAAAGAAATTTCTAAGACCTACATCCCCTGGTAAATAAATTTTCACTTGGATAAGGACTTGCTTGGAGATTCTTCGTCCAATTCTTTACTGCTCTGATCATTTCCTGAGGTCCCCACTTCTTTATTTTCCCGCTCTTCCATATCTACCCATGGACTGTCTAAACTTTCTTTGACTTGCAGAACTTGGCATTGCTTAATTTCGCCGACGGACTCCTTTATCTCTATGTCTAGCCCTTCTTGCAACATTTCATTGTTGTCTTCTTCAGCAACCTCTGTAAGTCCTTCAGAGTCAGCTTCCCCATTTTCAACTACTACTTGTTCTTGGTGCAAACGCCTATCCAATTCTTCTTCTATGTCACTATCTTCTTCTTCGATTTCCATTGGTTCCCAATTCAGATATTCATCCCATTCATTATCTAAGCCATCATTTTCTCCTTCAATGTCCATCATTCTCCAATCAAATTCGACCTCAGAGTCTTCACTCTCATCATCGACCTCCCATTCTTCAATTACCATTACTTCTTCATCTTCAAGGTTAACCGGATTTAGAATAGGAAAAATTTCTCTCCGATCTTCTATTTCCATAGCAGCTTGAAATTCTTGTATTTCAACTTCCATGAACTCAGGAAGACGATAAAAATTCGCCTCCACTTTGGCATACATGAGAACGGTTGGTCTCGGGAGTATGCCAAGACTAATCTTGATCCTTCCATCAGGGTGATAATTTGCAGGTTCTAAAAGTCCTGGGGGGATGTTAGCTCTATTCATATTATTTGCTCGGATCAGGCCATCTTTGACAGCTAACCATTCGGTCTTGTTCTTGATTGGATCAATCATGGGATTTTCCTTGAAACTATTTTCCAACGTGACAAAGTATTGATACGTATTATTTACCCCATCTTCTTCCATGATCAGAGTTTCCATGATTGTAAAAATGTATAAACCATATGGCAGATCGGGCGATTCTTGAAAAATTTGTAGCCACTCATCTAAGTCCGCGAAATGGATCAACCATGTAGTGAAATAGCTATTTGTTTCCAGATTTTCCATCCATTGGTGGATGCATTGAGTCAACCATGCTTTGTCAAGAATGAGTCCCACTCTCCCAGTACGGGCGAGATACAACAGCATTGTGAGCGCTTCTTTCGTAAATTTAGTCACATGATCTGCGCCAAGATAAAGGCAGTTGAGATGCGGGTAGGCGGGGTGCCAATCCAAGAATCTCAGTGGGGTCTCTTGCATCCCATGTTGGCGAAGGAGAACAGTTTGCAGATTGACTACCATTTTTATAGCTCGTAGGTCCAAAGTCCTTTTTAAAATGTCACGAATAATGTCATGAGGAAGTTGGACATTCATGGGAAGGTTTTCAGGTTGATTTTCCATTCCTGAAAAATTTAATTATTATACCTTATAATTTTAATGAGGGGATAATGATGATGTAAACAACATAAAAATATTTCACCCATTTTTACTTTAAATTAAACGTGATCGACATATGCAAATTATGAACCCTAGGGTTTACTCCTTTTGCTTCAAGAGGTGGTAACTATTGGAAGGTTTTTTAGGCTAATACTACAGGGTGGATACGAGGATATGCTTTAAGGTCCTTAGGTTGCTATTTTATTGAGGCCATAGCATGGCTAATAAGACAGCAACCTAAGTTGAGAACGTTTCGGGAGCTTAACCAGATTTCTCATGGCGGCATCCGTACTTTGTTTTCACCTATGATCCTAAAATAGGGTAAGATCATAACATGACCTTCTAGTCCACGTGTGATAGTGTTGGGTGCATGCATGATAACTATATAATATCAAAATAATAATATTCACCATTTAAATTAATACATCCACAAGACAAAATACAACATAAAATTAGCCTAGCAGGTTAAGTCCCCAGCAGAGTCGCCAACTGTCGGAACCAGACCGACGGGAGGTAAATCAAATTTATTTTATTTCAAATTTTTATTATTATTTGTGTAATAATTTATCGTGATGTCTGGTCGATAATGGAATTTTAGAGAGTCGCCACCAATCGATTTTTTCGGTCCGATTGGACACCTTAAATAACCAGAGAATTATATGGGTTCGTTTGCTAATTACGTGTAGGGAAGATAAAAAATCACCCTACCCCGCCCATAATTGGTACTAAAGTTGTAAATTATGCTATTGGGATGTATTTCTTTCATGTATAAAGTTATTTTATTTTAACAAATTATATTTATTTAAACCCATAACATGGATTTAAATATTTATACACATGCTATATTTGTATTTAAATAAGCTTTGTATATATTTTTTTTTTACTTCCATAACATGGACGTAAAAAATGCGTAAATACCGTAAACCCAATAAAAGTATTAAAATATTTCCATATAATCACGTAAAGCATATATCAATAATCAATGCTTAAAATTAACCGGGATTTTATAACGCCCCTTATTAAATTAGCTCAGATTATTTTTATCATGAAATAAAGTTAATCTTGTCAACTTAAATCATATTTTTATAACCATAGCATAGTTATAAAAATAGAAATTCCAAAATCATACGTACACAAATTTATTTTATATTATTTATTTATTTTAAATATCTTTAAATTTTATTGCCCTAGTTTTTAATTAACAAAAACTTACATATGTATCTATATGAGAAAAAAATTGGGCTGACTTTAACAAATACTATAAGCCCACAAAATAAGCCTGAAACCGAAACAAAAGGAAGAAATTGTTGACCCGTAATTGGGCCCAAAACCAAGCCCAACCCGATTTTTTAACCCAGTGGGTATTGACCATTATAAAAGCCAAATTTTCTCATTCCAAACCCTAAAACTCACTTTCACCAGATATTTCTTCTCTCTTCAAATTCTACACCTTTTTCTCTCTCCTCAAACCCTATAATCTAACCTCTCCTCCGGCCGCCTCTCTCTCTCTCTCAGCCTCATCCTTGCCGGTGGCTCCACACCGGCCGTCTTTTCCTTCTCCCTTTGGCCATCTTTCTTTCGGCTCCGTTCTCCTCTCCCTCTCTCTCGTTCTCTCTATTTTTCGATCTGACCCTCGCCGCCGCCGGCCGGTCTCGTTTTCCTGCTGCTGTCTTCGTCCTCTCTCTCTCTCTCTCTCTGGATCTCTCTTTCTCTCGTTCTCTCTGGATCTCTCTTTCTCTCGTTTTTTCGTTCTCTCTGGATCTCTCTTTCTCTCGTTTTTTCGTTCTCTCTGGATCTCTCTTTCTCTCGTTTTCTCGTTCTCTCTCTCTCTCGTTTTCTCGGCCTGCCTTCGCCGGATTTTTCGCCCTCCGCCGCGATCTGGTGGTCAGATCTGAGACGATCCAACCTACATGCCGATTGGGTTTTTTATTTTGTTTCTTTTTATTTTTGTTTTTGTTGTTTTTTATTGTTTAATTTCTGTTGTTTAATTTCTGACATTTTTATTTTGTGATTTACAGGTTTTGTGAGATGGCAAAACTAAGCCTAGCTTCTGTTTGCTTATTTTGGCTAAGTCTCTAAACCCTCTTTTTGCGACAAGCATGAGTATATAAAAAAGTATACTCTGTTTATTTGGACTTTTAATGGCCTCTTTACACATACATGAACCTGATGTGCCTCTAAATTTGGATTTTTGATATTGATGAATGGTTTTTACATGGTGTATTTGGTGCTGGAATTTTGATTAAAAGACACAATTGCATGTTGGAATGGGACAGAAATACTGACTTTGCTATGCTGCTGATTTGGACCTGATTATTTATGTTAATAAATGGCCTTTGTTGAGTTGGGTTTTCTGCTTTGTGAAAGATGATATTTAGAAGGGGCTGTGATGAAGAGGCCAAAAAAAAAAAAGACATTTCTTTTTAACCACATGGTTTTTGTTTTCTCTTAGTTTCTGGACACAAAAAATGAGTCTTGCATTCAGCCACCCTTTCTGTGTTAGGCTAATGTGGTTTTTTCTTGAAATTTATCCTTTTAAGTTGAAACCTCTGGTTTTAATTTTGAGAGTAGGAGGCAGAATGTGAGGCATTTTATAGTGTTCTTTGAGGCAAAGTACCCCAAAAATCATGTGTTCATATGATTTAAAAGATAATAAACTTCTGAGCCCATTTAACTAAAATTATTTTACTTGAATTTATAAATTATGGGAACCATTACTCTTCTATTAGGGTTACTAATGTGAGCTATGGTCATCACATGACCCTAGCTCCATTAGTGACAAATGCAGAGTAAAAACTATTTATAGAAATGATTATTCATGAATGGTAAAGAGAAGGTAATAAAATTCAATTATTTGCTGGAAATAAGCACTAAATATTGGTATACTTACTTGATACTTGGATTAGGCTGAAAACTGAATAACTTCTCTTTGGGTTGCAGGTGTATTTTGCAGATTTTTGAAAGGGAAAATCAGTGTATCAGGGGCTGAAGAATGAAAAAAGAAAACTGTCTTTTTTTTCTACTGAGCTGCCTTTTATAGGCCTCAAAACCACTGTATAAATGGTCTTAAGTGTAATTTTGTTTTGTATTTTCTGCCTCACTTGGTTTGTAACCAAAGGAAAAACACTAAATCCTTGGGAATTGGCTGTATTCAGCCGTGAATCCTTTTCCTGCCATTTGCTTTTCTGTTTTTTGCCATGCTTTTGGCCATGCTGCCTTCTTTTGTCTATGATGCTATATTTTTTTATTTTTTTTAATTTATTTATTGATTCCTATTTTTGTATTATAAAGGGCCCATTAAAAAAAAGCCCATTTGAATAAAAGCCCATTTAATTCCTCTTGTGTTTTCTATATAAAACACAAATAGACTTGTTAATTGGTAAATTATAATTATTGGAATGACAAAATTGATTTGGGTAAAAAAATCGGGTATCTACAGTTGCCCCCCGCTTTGTATATCTTTAAGAAATTTAAAGTTATACAAAGTCGTGCGAGATAGCCGTTTTTTGCCAACTTTGTCATCAAACGACTATAGCATAGCCATTAAAACCTCTTTCTGCCTTTTACGAAACTACGAATATGATTTTTTAATTTCAAAACATGCGTTGTTATAATAAGAAAATTGGACTTATATTCCTCGTGATAGTTATCTAGTGTTTCATTATTCCTCGTGATCAAACTTCCAAGGAAAATGCACACAATCGAACCAATGTCGAGATACTAAAACCAATTGATCCGCGACTGATCGTTGAAAACGAAATTGACCTTCATGTATCAAGTTTTATTGAAATGAAACATTTTATGAGCTAATTCGAGATTGACTTTCATGCAATCAGATCACAACTAATAAAAACCATATTGATTCTCTCGTAATCAAACCTGCATCAAATTTCTCGAAATTGACTGCTTCACAGTCAAATTTCACACACAAGATTGACTTTCACACAATCAAACTCGTAATCAAACCTGCATCAAATTTTCCAAAATTGACTGGTTCGCAGACAAATTTCACGTACAAGATCGATTTTCACGCAATCAGATCATAATAAAAACCAGATTGATTTTCTCGTAATCAAACCTGTATCAAATTTCGAAATTGACTGCTTCACAGTCAAATTTCACGTACAAGATCGATTTTCACGCAATCAGATCATAAAAACCAGATTGATTTTCTCATAATCAGATCACAAAAATAAAAACCAGATTGATTTTCTCGTAATCAAACCTGTATCAAATTTCGAAATTGACCGCTTCACAGTCAAATTTCACGTACAAGATCGATTTTCACGCAATCAGATCATAATAAAAACCAGATTGATTTTCTCATAATCAGATCACAAAAATAAAAACCAGATTGATTTTCTCGTAATCAAATCTGCATCAAATTTCGAAATTGACCGCTTCACAGTCAAATTTCACGTACAAGATCGATTTTCACGCAATCAGATCATAATAAAAACCAGATTGATTTTCTCATAATCAGATCACAAAAATAAAAACCAGATTGATTTTCTCGTAATCAAATCTGCATCAAATTTCGAAATTGACCGCTTCACAGTCAAATTTCACGTACAAGATCGATTTTTCAAATAATCAAAACTATATAATTTTTTTCAAAATTGATTATAATTGAATCAAGTGGTAAAAAAAATTTAGAGCGTTGGATCAAAATCCTAGTGACGACCTCATTCCTTTGCTAGGCTGTCCATCCCCGAACTTCGTGCTAAATAAGAATTGCCAATGCTGAGTACTCTGTCATTTTGGATATGGAATTCGTTTACCCTTTTTATTTTCTATTTATGGAAGCTCGTCTTTCGTACAATTTATAAAGTAGATGACTTTGTTTGAAATTTTATGAGTCATTCCGACTATATTTCCAACATTATCTTTCCGGAATAGACCTTTTCATATTTCAAAAGCCCGGTCCTTATCCTCTTGAGTAGGTCAGACATTTTGAATTTCCTATAAAGGCTTTTCTTCTCTTTTTTCTTTTTCTTCTTTCTTTTTTCCTTTTTTTTTTCTTTCTCTTTTTTTTTTTTTTTTTTTTTTTTTTTTTTTACCATCCGCAATGGTCCCTGTTTAGTAATAGCAAGAATATTCATGTCAATGGTTTATTAGTTTCCAATGATGAATGTAATTACTCATTTAATATTATGCATGCGCAAAGATTTGAAAATAACATCGTTATTCAGTTGGGACAACAAAAACATTTTTTTATTGATAACCATGAGTACATTCATACATAATATCTTTTAACAGAATCTGAGTTTACAGGGTTTGGTAAATCCTTCCCATCCATATCTGTTAATATTAATGCTCCCCCAGAAAACGCCTTCTTAACAACATAAGGACCTTCATACTTAGGAGCCCATTTTCCTCGCAGGTCTTGATGCTTTAATACAATCTTTTTTAGTACTAAATCTCCCTCGTTGAATTGCCTAAGTCTTACCTTTTTTCCGTATGACTTAATCATTCTTCTTTGGTATAATTGACCATGACATAATGCTGTCAAATGTTTTTCTTCAATGAAGTTCAACTGGTCATACCTTTTTTGAACCCATTCAGTTTCTTCTAAATTCGCGTCCATGACAATCCTTAGGGAAGGAATTTCCACCTCTATAGGTATGACTGCCTCCATTCCATAGACCAAAGAAAAAGGGGTTGCTCCAGTCGAGGTTCGGATAGTAGTTCTGTATCCGTGTAGAGCAAAAGGGAGCTTTTCATGCCAGTCCTTGTATGTCATTGCCATTTTCTGCACTATTTTCTTAATATTCTTATTGGCGGCTTCAACGGCTCCATTCATTTTTGGTCTATAAGGTGTAGAATTGTGATGTTTGATCTTGAATTGCGCACACATCTCTTCCATGCTTTTATTGTTGAAGTTCTTGGCATTATCTGTAATAATGCGCTCTGGTAGACCATATCTACAAATGATATTATTTCTTATAAATTTTATCACTACTGCAGAGGTCACATTGGCATACGAGACGGCTTCCACCCATTTAGTGAAATAATCTATTGCGACCAAAATAAAACGGTGTCCATTTGAAGCTTTTGGTTCAATTGGTCCAATCACATCTATTCCCCAAATCGAAAATGGCCATGGTGATGCCATCACGTGCAGTGGTTCAGAAGGAGCATTTATGTCATTGGCATAAACCTGACATTTGTGACACTTCTGAACATATCTAATGCAATCAGACTCCAATTTTAGCCAATAATACCCCATCCTTAGTATCTTTCTTGCCAAGGCATACCCTCCGAGGTGAGTACCGCAAAACCCTTCATGTATTTCCTCCATTATCCTTTGATTTTGGGGATAATCAATACATCGTATTAGTGTAGTGTCGTAATTCCTTTTGTACAAAGCTTCCCCACTTAAAAAGAAATTCGTCGCCAGCCTTCGCATGGTTCTTTTATCTGTACTTGATGCCCCCGGTGGGTAAACTCCCTCTTTGATGTATCTCTTGATATCGTAGTACCATGGTTTTCCATCAGGCTCTTGTTCCACGTTGCCGCAATAAGCCTGCGTCTTTTGCAGTTCAATTTTAATAGGTGACATTTCCTGACATCTTTCTATATCAAAAGCCGAAGCCAAAGTTGCCAATGCATCTGCTATTTGATTCTCACATCGGGACATGTGCTCAAATTCAATGGACTGGAAATTTTCAGCTATTACAGAAATGTATTCTTGATATGGAATGAGTTTGGCATCTCGAGTTTCCCATTCTCCTTTTAGCTGATTAATAACCAATGCTGAATCCCCATAGACTTTTAATTTTGTTATTTCCATTTCTAGGGCAGCTCGAAGACCAAGAGCGCATGCTTCATATTCAGCCATGTTATTAGTGCATTGGAAGCATAGTTTTGCTGTGATTGGGAAATGTTTTCCTTTAGGAGATACTAACACTACTCCAATCCCGTGCCCTAGAGCATTTGATGCTCCATCAAATTTCATGATCCACGTATCTATCGATTCTTCCTCTACTTCAAGAGTAATAATATCCCCGTCTGGGAAAGCCATATCCATTATTTGATTATCTGTGCAGGGGCAATCGGCCAAAAATCCTGCAATCACCGATCCTTTTATCGCCTTTTGAGTGACATAAGTAATGTCATATTCAGATAGCATGACTTGCCACTTAGCCATTCTTCCAGTTAATGCTGGTTTTTCAAAGATAAATTTGATCGGATCCATTTTAGAAATTAGATGAGTGGTGTTGTTCAACATATAATGTCTCAGTTTATGGGTCGCCCAAGCCAATGCTGCACATGTCTTTTCTAAGGATGAATATTTTACTTCACAACCAGTAAACTTTTTACTGATGTAATAAATGGCGTGCTCTTTCCTACCCATCTCGTCATGTTGTGCCAAGAGTGCCCCCATGGAATTTTCATGTACTGTCAAATACAGTAGTAAGGGTCTATCAGGGTTCGGAGGTTGAAGCACAGGTGGATGTTGTAAGTATTCTTTAATTTTGTCAAAAGCCTCTTGGCATTCCTTGTTCCACTTGCAAGGATTGTTTTTTCTGAGCAATTTGAAGATTGGTTCACATGTGGCTGTTAGTTGGGAAATGAATCTAGCTATGTAGTTCAATCTTCCGAGGAAACCTCTTATTTCTTTTTCTGTTTTTGGAGGTGTCATCTCAGTAATTGCTTTGATTTTGTTTGGATCTATCTCAATTCCTCTTCTGCTCACCATGAATCCCAATAACTTCCCTGAAGTAATACCAAACACACATTTGGAAGGATTTAATCGGATTCTATATTTTAGAAGTCGATTGAAAACCTTCCTCAAAACTTCTACATGATCCTCGTCTCTTTTGGATTTAGCAACCATGTCATCCACATATACTTCCATTTCTTTATGCATCATGTCATGAAAAAGGGTTACCATTGCTCTTTGGTAAGTTGCCCCTGCATTCTTCAGTCCAAAAGGCATGACCTTATAACAGAATGTTCCCCACATCGTTATAAAGGTTGTCTTTTCTTTATCTAATAAATCCATCAAAATTTGATTATATCCTGAAAATCCATCCATTAAGGATAACATATGATATCCTGCGGTGTTATCAACCAACACATCTATATGAGGCAAGGGGAAATTATCCTTTGGACTTGCGCGGTTTAGATCTCTGTAATCTACGCACATCCGAACTTTCCCATCTTTCTTAGGCACCGGAACTATATTAGCCACCCATTCTGGATAGTTCGAGACTTCTAAAAACCCAGCATCAAATTGCTTTTTTACCTCATCTTTTATTTTCAAGAGCGTCTCTGGTTTCATTTTTCTGAGTTTCTGTTTGATTGGCTTAGCATCGGGCTTTAAAGGCAGCTTATGTACCACGATATCTGTATTCAATCCCGGCATATCTTGATATGACCATGCAAACACATCCTTGTATTCCCTTAGTAAATCAACGAGCTTCTTTTTTAGATCGTAATTCAAAGATCCATTTATCCTCACCTCGTTGGGTTTTTCCTCAGTCCCTATATTGACAGTTTCGACCACCTCATCCTGGGGTTCTAAGGTATTTTCTTTTTCTTCTACCATTTTTTCAAATTCGGGAGATAATTCTTCTTCTGACTCCTCATCAGAATCGACGTCATTCACTGGATGGTCAAAATTGTATATGGATTCATGATTATCAATATTGTCAAGTTTTTCATCATCCTTCCTGAATATACAATGTGAAGAAGAGTAAAAAGGAAGAAGAAAGAAGGAAGTAAAAATCATAACATAAAAAAATAATTAAGAAGATTGTTTTTTTTTAAAAAAAACTGCATTTTATTAAATATAGTCATTCATTTAACATTGGAAACGAAATGTCCATTTAACAAAGACTAGTAGTTACTATTACATTTCTATGGGAAGATCATAGACTTTCCAATTGCCCAATTCCTTATTACAAATGTGAATCCAATCTATTGATTCTGGTCCTTCTTCCTCTTCGCTTGTTGCTGCAACCGTATCCTCAATGTTTACTGTCAAGTCCTGATTTAATATGAATTTTCCTTTGCTCCAAAAGACATCCTTTATGGGAGGAAATAGCATTCCCTCTTCATTGATTTCTTTACCTTCTAGCCTAGCTTGTCGCTTTTCCTTTCTTTGCTGTCGAATTCTCCATTTGTCTCCTTTGGTAGGCTTGTATCCCAGACCCACCCGAAAATGGTTAGGTTGTGGGTCTAAAAACTTAATCATTCCTTGTCCATCCTTTCCTAAACCCTTAGTTATTTGATAGCAACCTGCTATCATTTCTTTGGCCATCATTAGAGATGCTCGTGAAGGTCTAGGAGTGAAAAAACATGCCCCCTCAGTAGTATATGTTGCATTTACAATTTCAAAGGTTTGGAATGAACTTTCAACTGCTTCCTCTGCGACTTCAATGTAGGGAATGGACGGGCATTTACTAATCAACAAGTCCTCTTCTCCTGACACCTCTATTAACTTCCCTTCTATAATGAACTTAACTTTCTGATGTAAAGAAGAAGGGACTGCACCCGACGTATGAATCCAAGGTCTTCCAAGCAACATGCTATAGGCTGGGTATATATCCATGACTTGAAAAGGAATATTAAAAGTTATCGGCCCTATTTGGATTGGCAACTCTACATCACCTATAACTTCCCTTCTCGTCCCATCGAAGGCTCGAACAATAACATTGCTCGGCTTGATATATGAACTATCAATTGGCAACTTGGCCAAGGTGGATCTTGGCATGATGTTGAGTGATGAGCCATTATCGATTAAGACTTTTGCTATTGAGTAATCTTTACACTTGACTGAAATATGTAAGGCCTTGGTGTGACCTGTTCCTTCATGAGGTATCTCATCATCATTGAATGTGAGATAGTTGGAAGAGACCACGTTTCCCACAATATTATTCAAATTTTCTACAGATATGTCATGACAGACGTAAGCCTGGTTCAAGATTTTCATCAATGCCTCACGATGGGATTCCGAGGATAGGATTAATGATAATAATGATATGCGGGCAGGAGTCCGATTCAATTGCTCAATTATCTTGTATTCGCTTTGCTTTATCAATTTCAGGAACTCACATGCTTCTTGGTCAGGTATCAGATTCTTCTTTATTGGAATTTCTTCTAGCACGTCAGATCCCTCTCTTGAGAAATCGTTGATCCTTTCTCCTTCCTTTAGCTTACCCTTCCTTTGCCTTTCAATTGCTTCTCGACGTCTTTCTTCAACCTCATTCGAGCTAAAACATCTACCGCTTCTTGTCATTCCCATTAGTCCAGAAATATCCTCACGATGTTCTGCTTGATTTACATTATTGTTTCCCAATGACAAAGTGTTCTCATATTTCCATGGGACAGCTTTAGTATCTTTGAAAGGAAAAGGTTTCGGAGCTTGAATGATCAATTTCGTCATAAAAGATGATTCAAGAGCCTCAACTGTATTATCCTTCTTCAACACGTAATCGATTACCAAAGGCTTGGGTGGCCCATTTCCTTGTATCATATTGATTTCTTCTGCTTCTTTATTTGAATTTCCAAAAACCAGAAACTTAGCATTCATGCATTCCTGTACTTTTTGCTTAAATTGTTCGCATTCCCCAATCATGTGATCAACCTTTCCTTGATGGTATTGACAAGTCATACCTTTAAAGTCATGAGACCCTTTCTGAATTAATCCAACTTTACACATAATACCATATAATTGCTCCATAGGCATGATTATTTCATCAACCTTAGTTTTTATCAAACAGAAATCTTCCTCTATCACTGCATTTACTCCCTTATTTTCATAATTTGGTAACGGGTTGGTTTTTACATCTGGTTTTTGATTAAAATCAATCCAACCAGCTTTTATCAATTGCTGTACTTTCTTTTTGAAACCTGTGCAATTATCTATGGAATGCCCAGCAATCCCAGCATGATATTCACACTTTGCGTTAG
This sequence comes from Euphorbia tirucalli, assembly GCA_039660915.1. NCBI lineage: Eukaryota > Viridiplantae > Streptophyta > Magnoliopsida > Malpighiales > Euphorbiaceae > Euphorbia > Euphorbia tirucalli. The sequence goes on from CM077637.1 coordinate 15,424,280, forward strand.
GATCATACCATCTTGGATAAGGTGGCGTCAATGGTTCCAAAGGACAAGGACATACCCGGCCTGCTTGCAATAACAGAGGGTATAATTCTGAATACGGGATCGGAATAGGATCAAATGATTCTTTCTTCGGACGAGTACTCTGGTTGACCTTATCAGTTATGGTTCCCTGCGTTGGTTGAGTACTTCCTGTTGCATGAGTAACGAATCCGCCTTGAGGATAAGAGAAACTAGGCGTATAAGTTTGGACTGCGTGTGTTTCCTCCTCCTTTTTCTTTCCTGCCCCATTTTTCCGGAAGGTGAATTTATCTTGCTGAGGGTTTTCAAGCCTTCCTTTCTTAATCCCTTGCTCAATTCTTTCTCCAGCCATGACAAAATCGGAAAAACTTGTTGTAGTATTGGCGAGCATCATGCTATAAAATGGAGGCCTTAACGTGTCCAAGAAAGTAGATATCATCTCCTTTTCAGTTAATGGCGGATTAACCTGGGCCGCCTTATCTCTCCATTTTTGAGCATATTCCTTAAACGTCTCCGTATCTTTCTTTTCCATAGATCTCAAGTCCTCCCTATTTGGAGCCATATCCATATTGTGTTTGTATTGTTTTAAGAATGCATCTGCCAAATCTTTCCATCTTCGGATATGGGCGCGGTCCAACTGCATGTACCATCTTAAGGCAGGTCCCTTAAGACTCTCTTGGAATACGTGCATTAAAAGTTTATCATTGTCAGCATGTGCGGCCATTCTACTACAGTACATAATCAAATGACTCTGAGGACAAGCTGTACCATTATATTTCTCGAATTCGGGTGACTTGAATTTATACGGGATCGTGACTCCAGGTACTAAACACAACTGAGTAGCATCAGTTGTTCCATTGAAACCTTCAATCGCCTTTAACCTTTCTTCTAGCATACCAACCTTTTTGTTTACTAATTCAGCCGATGCCTTTCTTAATTCTGCCATTACTTTTGGATCGTCCAAATCCGGGGTCACATGCTCTTCTTGCTCTTTTTCTTCAGAATCAATAAGAATAAATCTCTTGTCTGCTTTCCCTTCATTCTTCTGGTGTTGAGAATGAGACCCAGAAGGGGTATACTGACTTGTTTCTTGATAAGACGGCATTTCCGGGCTTTCGAGCGTGTGTTTATTTTTTATAGATGCCATGAGCTGAGCCAACTGATCCTTCATACTTAGCATTTCAGTCATCTGCTCTTTTAGTAATTCCATATCCCTTCGCATTTCTTCTTAGCTATGCTCATTCATGATTCTCGTTTTTAACCTAGTTCCGTATGGATGAGCCAGTAGGAAATGATCTTGTTGCTAGGTGTTGTATCCAAATGCTCTAATTTTACGGAAAAAGGTATATTTTAGTTTTTTTATCATTTTTATATTTTTAAAGGAGATAATATAAAAAAAAAGAGAATGAAAATAAACAAATAAATAAATAAAGTTTTTTTTTCTTTTTTTTTTTTAAATAAAAAAAAATAAAAATAAATAAATAAATAAAAGATAAAACGTAATTCAAACACACATGCTAATATCATTGAAACACGTCATTCAAACAGATACATTAACAAACTATTTCCTACGAACAAGTAGAACCTTCAATAAATGCTACCCCATGATCACAAAATATGAAATGCTACAACTAATACTATTACTAATACTGTCTACATGGCACAGATCTTTTAATAAAATCTCAATCTTCATCCGAGTTTTCCATAAAGCTCCATCTCCCTAATGAGCTTTCCCAGGTATCCTGTTATGTGTTCACTGACAAAGGGAGACACCTCAAGCTCATCATTCAATGGCTGTAATTCGATTGCAATTGAGCGTGCTCTTCCTGCTGCTGCTTGAAAATTTTCCCAGGCGTTTCTTATATTTTCTTCCTTAGCAGCTATTTGTTCTTGATAAAATATCTCTTTTTGCTGTAGTTCTTGCCACAACTGGTTTGCATGTTCTTGACTTTGCTGATATGCGCTTCTCCATTGATGAATTTCATTGTTGTATGCTTGAAATTTTGCTTTTTCCTCATTTGCCTGAACTTGAAGTTTTTGCATTAAATCATACTTTTCTGCTTCCATTATTAGCTTCTCCCTTTCTAGAGCTGCATTCCTCATCTTTAATTCTTCTAATTCTATTTTCATTACTTGATTCTGAAAGTCGGCATTTTCTTCCTCCATTATAACCATACCCTCTGCGTGTGTCGGCGCTTCTTGTTCGGCATCATCATCTTTTCTTTCAAACACGACACCATTGACTCTTTGCTCACGCCAGATGAGATACTCCTCACTAACTCCTCCATTTGATTCTTTATTGTTCACAACTCTTACTTCTCCCCAAGCTTCAATTATAGCTTTAACTCGCTCCTTGACTCGCGGTTCCCCGTAGGTGAAATTTACTTGATCCAGACCAGCTGTAGCAGGTATAAACTGTCGTGCTCCGTATTGTCTCCTAACAAGATATGAGGCATATGCTGTTCCTCCCCATGGACCAAGCAAGGGTACCCAAATGAATGTACCACATTTATAAACTGCTATACTTCCATCAAACCAGTCTGCTACCCATTTAATACTCTGCTCATCTAGATTCTGGAGAAATCTAATCCATTTTCTTTTTGAAGGATATTTCTTCGGCCAGCTGGCACTCCCGAAGTCAACAATATAATTTCTGCCAGCATTGTATCTTTTTCCATAAGTAATCCTTGGAAAAGAGAAATTTTCTGGGAGTTGGAAATGATTCAGTGCCCATATGCATAAGAGTGGTGCACATCCCTCAAATTGCCCGCTTCCTTGTCTTCTGCAACGGTCCAGAGATCGGAAAGTTTCTGCCAAGATCCCTATAACTGGATTAACTCCCTTTTTTTCGTTCTGCACGACCTTGGCAAAGTAAATAATGACTTTAGGGTCAATTTTTCCAACCTGCCTCGGAAATAGCACTGTGCCATATATCATCATTGCTAGCATTTTCATGCCTTTATCATTGTCAATATTACCGACGGCAAAGTTTATCATTGGGGCTAGGCTGAAGTACTGGTTCTCTTCCCATTCTGCGACATCCTTTGCTTGCAACCCACAAACATACGCTAGCTGCTTCTTAGCTTTTTCTTGCTTATCATAACTGAAAAGTCTGTTCTTTTTGCTGAACGGGATATCCAACAGCTGATGATACTCCTCCAAGGTAGGAGTCATGTCGATTCTTCCGAAATTGAAGCATTTATAACTTGGATCCCAGAAGTGGATCAATGCCTTTAACAATGTATGATGCGTTGGCAAATACATTAGGTATGCAATCTTCCCATATTCCCTAGAGAAGGCTATCCTTCTATTATTTGGCAACATTTCAAAGACCTTCTTTATTTCTTCCAAATTATTTTGCGTGATTTCTACCCCTGACAAAATGGGTATTGCAGCAGCAGGTCCGGTCATGACGCTGTCTCCATACTTGATTTGGCCTTCCCAAGACCAATCCCGCACCTGAGCTTCGTCATGGATTTCATACTCCGGGGAAGCCATTGAGATTTTATTAAATTCTCTGTGTTATGCATTCACAACAAAAAGGCAAACATGTAAGTATTATTTTCAAGCAAATAAACATGTTCCATAACACATGTACATTTAGGATATGAAATTCATTGATGCATGATTTGAGTCCCCTCAATATAAAATTATAGATACAATAATTAAATTCTCAAAACGGATTTGTCCATTAATCTTCCAAAATATTACATTATCCAAGGGATTACAAAACAGGGCTCGATGCCTTTACAAAGTCCTATATTGACAAAATAGTTAAAGGATTATCTTTAGAATATTTAGATGACAATCCCTTACATATTTTATCTTACAAAAAGAGACTACTACAGGCTGTTTCGTACAGATCTACCATGAAACATTGAAAAGATCACATTTCCCATGTAACAAAAGATTATCTTTACAACTAACCATTTCCTACTTTTCTTCTAAAAGAAAAAGAAATTTCTAAGACCTACATCCCCTGGTAAATAAATTTTCACTTGGATAAGGACTTGCTTGGAGATTCTTCGTCCAATTCTTTACTGCTCTGATCAATTCCTGAGGTCCCCACTTCTTTATTTTCCCGCTCTTCCATATCTACCCATGGACTGTCTAAACTTTCTTTGACTTGCAGAACTTGGCATTGCTTAATTTCGCCGACGGACTCCTTTATCTCTATGTCTAGCCCTTCTTGCAACATTTCATTGTTGTCTTCTTCAGCAACCTCTGTAAGTCCTTCAGAGTCAGCTTCCCCATTTTCAACTACTACTTGTTCTTGGTGCAAACGCCTATCCAATTCTTCTTCTATGTCACTATCTTCTTCTTCGATTTCCATTGGTTCCCAATTCAGATATTTATCCCATTCATTATCTAAGCCATCATTTTCTCCTTCAATGTCCATCATTCTCCAATCAAATTCGACCTCAGAGTCTTCACTCTCATCATCGACCTCCCATTCTTCAATTACCATTACTTCTTCATCTTCAAGGTTAACCGGATTTAGAATAGGAAAAATTTCTCTCCGATCTTCTATTTCCATAGCAGCTTGAAATTCTTGTATTTCAACTTCCATGAACTCAGGAAGACGATAAAAATTCGCCTCCACTTTGGCATACATGAGAACGGTTGGTCTCGGGAGTATGCCAAGACTAATCTTGATCCTTCCATCAGGGTGATAATTTGCAGGTTCTAAAAGTCCTGGGGGGATGTTAGCTCTATTCATATTATTTGCTCGGATCAGGCCATCTTTGACAGCTAACCATTCGGTCTTGTTCTTGATTGGATCAATCATGGGATTTTCCTTGAAACTATTTTCCAACGTGACAAAGTATTGATACGTATTATTTACCCCATCTTCTTCCATGATCAGAGTTTCCATGATTGTAAAAATGTATAAACCATATGGCAGATCGGGCGATTCTTGAAAAATTTGTAGCCACTCATCTAAGTCCGCGAAATGGATCAACCATGTAGTGAAATAGCTATTTGTTTCCAGATTTTCCATCCATTGGTGGATGCATTGAGTCAACCATGCTTTGTCAAGAATGAGTCCCACTCTCCCAGTACGGGCGAGATACAACAGCATTGTGAGCGCTTCTTTCGTAAATTTAGTCACATGATCTGCGCCAAGATAAAGGCAGTTGAGATGCGGGTAGGCGGGGTGCCAATCCAAGAATCTCAGTGGGGTCTCTTGCATCCCATGTTGGCGAAGGAGAACAGTTTGCAGATTGACTACCATTTTTATAGCTCGTAGGTCCAAAGTCCTTTTTAAAATGTCACGAATAATGTCATGAGGAAGTTGGACATTCATGGGAAGGTTTTCAGGTTGATTTTCCATTCCTGAAAAATTTAATTATTATACCTTATAATTTTAATGAGGGGATAATGATGATGTAAACAACATAAAAATATTTCACCCATTTTTACTTTAAATTAAACGTGATCGACATATGCAAATTATGAACCCTAGGGTTTACTCCTTTTGCTTCAAGAGGTGGTAACTATTGGAAGGTTTTTTAGGCTAATACTACAGGGTGGATACGAGGATATGCTTTAAGGTCCTTAGGTTGCTATTTTATTGAGGCCATAGCATGGCTAATAAGACAGCAACCTAAGTTGAGAACGTTTCGGGAGCTTAACCAGATTTCTCATGGCGGCATCCGTACTTTGTTTTCACCTATGATCCTAAAATAGGGTAAGATCATAACATGACCTTCTAGTCCACGTGTGATAGTGTTGGGTGCATGCATGATAACTATATAATATCAAAATAATAATATTCACCATTTAAATTAATACATCCACAAGACAAAATACAACATAAAATTAGCCTAGCAGGTTAAGTCCCCAGCAGAGTCGCCAACTGTCGGAACCAGACCGACGGGAGGTAAATCAAATTTATTTTATATTTGTGTAATAATTTATCGTGATGTCTGGTCGATAATGGAATTTTAGAGAGTCGCCACCAATCGATTTTTTCGGTCCGATTGGACACCTTAAATAACCAGAGAATTATATGGGTTCGTTTGCTAATTACGTGTAGGGAAGATAAAAAATCACCCTACCCCGCCCATAATTGGTACTAAAGTTGTAAATTATGCTATTGGGATGTATTTCTTTCATGTATAAAGTTATTTTATTTTAACAAATTATATTTATTTAAACCCATAACATGGATTTAAATATTTATACACATGCTATATTTGTATTTAAATAAGCTTTGTATATATTTTTTTTTTACTTCCATAACATGGACGTAAAAAATGCGTAAATACCGTAAACCCAATAAAAGTATTAAAATATTTCCATATAATCACGTAAAGCATATATCAATAATCAATGCTTAAAATTAACCGGGATTTTATAACGCCCCTTATTAAATTAGCTCAGATTATTTTTATCATGAAATAAAGTTAATCTTGTCAACTTAAATCATATTTTTATAACCATAGCATAGTTATAAAAATAGAAATTCCAAAATCATACGTACACAAATTTATTTTATATTATTTATTTATTTTAAATATCTTTAAATTTTATTGCCCTAGTTTTTAATTAACAAAAACTTACATATGTATCTATATGAGAAAAAAATTGGGCTGACTTTAACAAATACTATAAGCCCACAAAATAAGCCTGAAACCGAAACAAAAGGAAGAAATTGTTGACCCGTAATTGGGCCCAAAACCAAGCCCAACCCGATTTTTTAACCCAGTGGGTATTGACCATTATAAAAGCCAAATTTTCTCATTCCAAACCCTAAAACTCACTTTCACCAGATATTTCTTCTCTCTTCAAATTCTACACCTTTTTCTCTCTCCTCAAACCCTATAATCTAACCTCTCCTCCGGCCGCCTCTCTCTCTCTCTCAGCCTCATCCTTGCCGGTGGCTCCACACCGGCCGTCTTTTCCTTCTCCCTTTGGCCGTCTTTCTTTCGGCTCCGTTCTCCTCTCCCTCTCTCTCGTTCTCTCTATTTTTCGATCTGACCCTCGCCGCCGCCGGCCGGTCTCGTTTTCCTGCTGCTGTCTTCGTCCTCTCTCTCTCTCTCTCTCTGGATCTCTCTTTCTCTCGTTCTCTCTGGATCTCTCTTTCTCTCGTTTTTTCGTTCTCTCTGGATCTCTCTTTCTCTCGTTTTTTCGTTCTCTCTGGATCTCTCTTTCTCTCGTTTTCTCGTTCTCTCTCTCTCTCGTTTTCTCGGCCTGCCTTCGCCGGATTTTTCGCCCTCCGCCGCGATCTGGTGGTCAGATCTGAGACGATCCAACCTACATGCCGATTGGGTTTTTTATTTTGTTTCTTTTTATTTTTGTTTTTGTTGTTTTTTGTTGTTTAATTTCTGTTGTTTAATTTCTGACATTTTTATTTTGTGATTTACAGGTTTTGTGAGATGGCAAAACTAAGCCTAGCTTCTGTTTGCTTATTTTGGCTAAGTCTCTAAACCCTCTTTTTGTGACAAGCATGAGTATATAAAAAAGTATACTCTGTTTATTTGGACTTTTAATGGCCTCTTTACACATACATGAACCTGATGTGCCTCTAAATTTGGATTTTTGATATTGATGAATGGTTTTTACATGGTGTATTTGGTGCTGGAATTTTGATTAAAAGACACAATTGCATGTTGGAATGGGACAGAAATACTGACTTTGCTATGCTGCTGATTTGGACCTGATTATTTATGTTAATAAATGGCCTTTGTTGAGTTGGGTTTTCTGCTTTGTGAAAGATGATATTTAGAAGGGGCTGTGATGAAGAGGCCAAAAAAAAAAAAAGACATTTCTTTTTAACCACATGGTTTTTGTTTTCTCTTAGTTTCTGGACACAAAAAATGAGTCTTGCATTCAGCCACCCTTTCTGTGTTAGGCTAATGTGGTTTTTTCTTGAAATTTATCCTTTTAAGTTGAAACCTCTGGTTTTAATTTTGAGAGTAGGAGGCAGAATGTGAGGCATTTTATAGTGTTCTTTGAGGCAAAGTACCCCAAAAATCATGTGTTCATATGATTTAAAAGATAATAAACTTCTGAGCCCATTTAACTAAAATTATTTTACTTGAATTTATAAATTATGGGAACCATTACTCTTCTATTAGGGTTACTAATGTGAGCTATGGTCATCACATGACCCTAGCTCCATTAGTGACAAATGCAGAGTAAAAACTATTTATAGAAATGATTATTCATGAATGGTAAAGAGAAGGTAATAAAATTCAATTATTTGCTGGAAATAAGCACTAAATATTGGTATACTTACTTGATACTTGGATTAGGCTGAAAACTGAATAACTTCTCTTTGGGTTGCAGGTGTATTTTGCAGATTTTTGAAAGGGAAAATCAGTGTATCAGGGGCTGAAGAATGAAAAAAGAAAACTGTCTTTTTTTTCTACTGAGCTGCCTTTTATAGGCCTCAAAACCACTGTATAAATGGTCTTAAGTGTAATTTTGTTTTGTATTTTCTGCCTCACTTGGTTTGTAACCAAAGGAAAAACACTAAATCCTTGGGAATTGGCTGTATTCAGCCGTGAATCCTTTTCCTGCCATTTGCTTTTCTGTTTTTTGCCATGCTTTTGGCCATGCTGCCTTCTTTTGTCTATGATGCTATATTTTTTTATTTTTTTTAATTTATTTATTGATTCCTATTTTTGTATTATAAAGGGCCCATTAAAAAAAAGCCCATTTGAATAAAAGCCCATTTAATTCCTCTTGTGCTTTCTATATAAAACACAAATAGACTTGTTAATTGGTAAATTATAATTATTGGAATGACAAAATTGATTTGGGTAAAAAAATCGGGTATCTACACACGAGGATCTAAAAAATAATTACAACTGCTTAAATACATGATTAATTCTATTAAAATACAAATAAAAATAAAAATGGGAATAAATAAAAGCTGCAAAACAAAGGTTAACACAATTTTACGGCACGCCACAAATTGGACTCAAATAGACAGAATTGGAAAATTAGGATTTGGGGTCATGCAATTGGGGGTAACCGGATTGGCCCGGTCGGCCGACCCGGTTATACCTGGAAAATCATTTTGAAACGTCCCTGTATTTTGGTTTTGTGAGAAAATCGTTTTTGAAAACATTTTTCCGGTTTATTTTAATTTAGCATATGAGGTGGGTCGGTTTTCGGGAGAACTGGGTCTCCGTTGTGGTTTTGTTCTAAATGCAATTTCATTGAAAAATAAATCTAGGGTTGTGAATGCCCACACCAAAATTCATTTTTGATGATTTTTTATTTTTCAAGATTTTTCTAATTTTCTGAAATTTTCTGATTTTTATGAAATTTTTTGGGTTTTATGAATTTTTTTGGATTTTAGGGATTTCTGCCTCTGGCCGAGAACTACAGTCGTGCGACTGTAATTACAGTCGTACGACTGTATACTACAGTCGTGCGACTGTAGCCCTTACCTGAGGCAGAAATCGCTAAAAAAACCTAAAATGAGAAATTCAACACTGGGAAAATAAAAACAGTGGTACGACTGTAAGAGATATGGCACGACTGTAATTACAGTCGTGCCCCTGTTCTTATGAAAAGAACAATCGTACGACTGTTCTTATTTTTCCAGAAACAGAAGTGCAGAAACTTGAACACAAACGCACAAAAATCAACCAAATCACCCAGAAAGCTGGAAAATGAGTTAAGTTGAAGAGTGTTTACCACCTTAGCGCCGATCCACAGCTAGAATGACCCCTGGCTACGCACTAATCCACGTGAATTTGCTCCTTTTCCTTGAAATGTCAAGGTTGCAAATAGAGTCCAAAAATTCTCCAAAAAGCTAAGGATTTGAGTTTGTTTTTGTCCAGAGATGATTTAGATTTCTTGTGTGAATATTAACATAGGGTTTCTAATTCATTTTAAATGTTAACATCAAGAAATTAAGAAGAAAAAGGTAGAAGCAAGCAAGATTTTTTTTTCTCTCTTCCCTCTTTTTCTTCCTTTTCTCTCTCTAATCTGGTCTAAATCTCCAAATTATGGCCAAAAGTCCCCACTCCTTCTGTTTTCTGCCCTTTTATCCCTTTCTTTTCCGGAAAATCTTGAGCATTAAATGCTCAAGATTTTCCCCAATTTTTTAATTCAAGGGGTATGGGTTCTGCAACCTGCTCCCGATAATACAGTCGTACGACTGTAATTATGTTACAGTCGTATGACTGTATTTTCGGGAGCAGGTTGCAGAACCCATACCCCCTGAATTAAAAAATTGGAAAAAATCTTACAGTCGTACGACTGTAACCAAAACCCCACGACTGTAAAAACAGTCGTGGGTCAATGGTCAAACTTTTTTTTTAACGAAAAAATTTCGTGTTCACAGGCTGCCCCTCGTGTAGCTAAAGTCCGATTTTCGAAATGGATTTAGGTACACGACAAAGAATACGAAATTCATGATGATATGCAAGTGTGTGGTTCGTGTGTGGACTTCGGGTGACTTTGGTAGTCAGGTGGTCCATATGCCTTTTGCATGAAGATGACACCGAGAAAAAGACGACTTTTGGAGTCGGGCGGTTCCTTACGATGATTTTAGCGTCAGGATGGCGCTAAGATAAAATGACTTTTAGAGTCAAATGGTCGTGTATGATTTGCCATACAGAGCCAAAAATGCATGTAATGCGTGCTTGGTGAACGTATTTATTCCTTGATCGATAATTTTGAAACAAAATTTTTTGCCCCTTCGATTAAGAATAAATATGGGAATACGTATCCTGGTTGCCTTTTATAGTCGTGCGGGACTGAACTTGTAAATGTGGAGTGTGTGACGGCCGTGTGCGATTGGCGCACTCAACGGACTGACACGGAAATTCTGGTTCCTTTTTATAGTCGCGGTGGACTGAGATTGGGTGAAGGGTGTGATAGCCGTGTGTGACTTGGCGCACTCAATGGATTGACACGAGAAATCTGGTTCCGTTTTATAGTCGCGGTGGACTGAAATTGGGAAGTGTGATAGTCACGCGCAACTTGGTGCACAGGACTGGAATTGAATTTTGGGTTCCTTTTTAAAGTCATGGTGGACTGTGATTCTGTGAAAATGTGTGACAGTCGTGTGCGACTGGGCGCACTTGACAGACTGAGGCTGGATTCAGGTTCCCTTTTAAAGTCATGGTGGACTGTGATTTTGTGAGAATGTGATGATCGGGTGTGACTTGGCACACGGGACGTGTTGAAAATGCAATTTGGTGAGATTGTACTTACAGTGAATTTTTCACGGTTTCCTCGGGTTTCGTACCCCTTGGATGAGGTGGACCGTTGCTGGAAAAAATTAGTCGCTGCAGGGTTGGCCATGCAAAATTACTAAAATATTTTCTCGTGGGGAATAATTAAGCATTTGGTGATAAAAATAGGGTTTAAAGAATAAATAGGAAAATTAGAAAATTCCCCCCTTTTTTTCCACTACAGTCGTGCGACTGTAGACAAAGTACAGTCGTATGACTGTACTTCGCGGGCAGAATGAAATAAAGGGGCGGTTTCCGCCCCTTTCTCTCCCATTCTTCCATATTTCCGAAAACCCTTACCTCTTTTCTCTCTCAAACCGGTTCCTAACCCCAAAATCTTGGAAAAATGTTGAAGAAAATGGGAAAGAAAGTAAGAAACTTTCGAGCAACTTGATTCAGAGACCTAACAATCCAAACGACATCCCCTTCGTGAGCATTTCACACGGATACGGTCATCCGCTATACATGGAGCACTTCAGAGTTAGGCTCGGGATGGAGATCCCAATTTTGCTAGAGATGGACTCCCATCTATCTGTTACTCAGGTTGGTACCCAATTTTAATCCTTGATTTTCAGTTTTTTGGATATTTTTTCCTTTGAATGCATGGATCTGATTTGGCATGATTTATCACTTTCTGGGTTGATTGATTGAGTAGAATGCATGATAGGAGTCCCCTGTAGTTAATAGGTACAAGAAACTAGGAAAAATGAGTTAGAAATTGCAAAAAACACATGAAATTTGAAATCTGTCTGCAGGGATATGAACAGTCATGCGACTGTTCATGCTAATGAAGAACAGTCGTACGACTGTGGGCTGTACAGTCGTGCGACTGTAGTTACGCTCGTGTGAAGCGTACTACAGTCGTACGACTGTAGCAAGAAAAAAGCCTTAAAATTTTATTTTTTTGATTAATTTTGATTATGTTACTGTTATACAAAAATTGAATATATATGTATTGTACTTCCCAAAAATGCAGGCGAACAGGATTTCCAGCAGTGGGAATCTTTTCTTGCCGCGGGTCTGGTTGGACTGGCTTCCCGAGCCTATGAGGGCCCGGGTTAGGACCCTGGGTCTTGATACCTTTATTCTACCGTTGCCCACGAGTACACCTCATACCACTCACGCCGTGCTGATGGCTCTATGCGAGAGATGGGTCTGTACCACCCATACATTTCACCTGCCCATCGGGGAGTTCACCATCACTCCCTCGGACTTTGCAGCGATCACCGGCTTTGGGTTTGGCGGGCCCCCTATTGTGTTCAATTGCTACTTGACCCGTCAGCAGTTGGTGAATGATTACATAGGCGGATTGGTCGGCTGCACCCCTGAAAAGGGGAAGATTCTGTGCTCCTGGGTGGAGGCTTTCTGGTCCGGTCGCCCAGACCTATCGGAGGAGGATGTGGAGCGGTATGCTCGGGCTTACGTGCTCGTCCTATTGTCTTGTACATTGTTTCCTACTGGGCAGAGTACTTGTAATTTGACTCTGCTGCCTACTCTGGTGGACTTGGCTGCCTTCCCTTCTCTGGATTGGGCTCGAGCTGCGTTGGCGTAGCTGTACTATGGGTTGGACTTATGTGCCAGGGGGGAGGAGCAGGAGATCTTCGGCTTATGGTTCGGCCTTCTGGTATTATCTCTTCTTCTGTGTTTTTTTTTAATTCTTTTGTTAACTACAGATCTGGGCCTTCGAGCACCGCATTTTAGAGCCGCCAGAGCTGAGGGACGTCCAGGGCAATGTTCAGCCGACCATCCTGCATTGCTGGACGCAAGGATGGCAGGGTATCGGTCGGGATTTAGAGGAGGTGAAGCAGAGTTTGCTCGACACTACCTGGCAGAGGGTGAGTAAACGAAACTCATTAGTAGGAAAATTTAATTAACTTTTACTTACTTGTGTTAAATTTCCTTTGTTGTATTTCTACAGATCCGGCACCATCCTTGGCACGGTTTGGGTGCTGTTTCCCTCCTTGTGCAGACATCCGCTCGATTTGACTTTTGCCGGTTTGTTCTGTAGTGTCCCGTGTCACAGGAGTGGTATTTAGGCGAGCGCCTCACCCTTTCTGACCATGTCGATGGTCCAGCTGGTCTGCTTATGCCTCCACCACTCCCACATGCGCTGTTCTAGCCTCACCTAGCTGATCCCAATATAGATCATGATATATTTAGAGAGGGCTACAGCGTTGGACCCGTTGATGGGGATTATCCGACCTACATCCAGCAGTGTCTACTGCCGATTGCGGGTGGCGTGCCATCGGCTCCTGCTCCTCGTCAGGTATTTACTCCTTTTTTTTTGACTTTATTCTGCTTGCAGGTTAAGAGGCGCAGGGGAACCGGGTCCACTCAGCCGAGTGGGCCGGCCGGTGGGAGTGCTGAGGCGGCCACGATTGGCGAGGATGCTCCGATTCAGGATAGGAGCCACCCTGTCCATGAAGGTAGCGCCGCAGCCTCAGCTTCTCGGGCTGCTGGTGTAGTGGAGGGTCATCTGATCACCGAGCTCCGGACCGGCTTCAACATGATGGGGCTGGATGGCAGCTACTCTTACAGGACGTGGTCGGTTTCCCGCGAGTAGCCGGCTAGATTCTTTCCGGAGAATACCACCCATTTAAGTCTAAGCTTTTTTTTTTTTTGACTTTCTGACATACTCTAGGTTCCTCGGGCCGAGGTGGAAGACATAGCCTACCAATATATAGGCATGGGGGACTTCATGGTCCAGGAGCACGCCGTCTAGGCGGTGAGCATTCTGCATTTCCTGCACCATCTTATAATTTATGTAATGCATGCGTGTATGTATGTATGTATGCATGTTAATTTATGTTATTGATTGAAGTCTTGAGTCCAAACGCTTCAGGACCAGGTCAGGCAGGCTGCTGCCTTTGAGGCTCGGGTCTTGGTTGCGACCCAAGAGGCAGATCGGATGAGAGCTGAAACAGCCAGGGTACAGGCTGAGCTGGCTCGGGTGCAGGCGGACTTCGATTCCTACAGTGCTATACATCAGAGTGAGTCCGAGGAGGAGGAGGAGGAGGACGGAGAGGGATAGGATGAGAGCTATATGGAGTGCTCTGTTTTTCATATATATTGTCCTTGTTTTTTTCCTGTATTGGATTTTTACGCACATCATGAACTGCATTTTTCACATTATGGGATTTTATTTTATTAATATTTGAGAATTCACTATTTTTCTTTTTCAATTTTTGCTTCCTTTTATCCAGGCTTTTACAATTTTCTAGAATCATTACAAGACTCTGATTGGCTTAAATTGAAGCCTTTCGGGTTGTGGAATATCAAGGCCTATTACAAACACCCCTGGAACATCGAACTGTTGAGTGCCTGTGATCATTTCTGGGATCCTGTGGATAACGTTTTCTGTTTCTCATGCCAAGAGCTCTGCCCCTTATATGAAGAATTCAGTGCCATTCTGAACATCCCATGTCACAAAGGGGTAGACATTGCCGTTCCCGAATTCACCTTTGGCAACATTTCTTCATTGGTGAGCTTGTTTGGGCTTCCCAACCCCGGGGTGGAAGCTCTACTTTCCACTGGCTCCCCTTCTCCCTAGTTGAGCTCGGATTCTATACTGGAGTGGTGTATCAATGCCCCTAGGGACCACATGAGCTGGGCTTGTATGGTTAGTCTGTTACGGGTGAGCCGGTATTTCTGTGGTCCTAGTGATGGGGTTGTCTCCTTCAGAGCCGTCTCCCTTATCCCTTAGATGGCTGCAGGAGCACTCCAGCTCCTTTTGCACTTGCTGAGACACTGATCAGTTTGCATACATCTAAGACAAGCGGTGTCCTCCACATCGGCCCTCATCTCATACTACTCCAGGTAGATCTCTTTATCTGCCAGTGTATTCCTGGACCAAATGAACTTCTAGCCTTTGCTTCCTATCAACTGCAGATCTGGTTGTTAGAGAAGCTATCGATTCTTAAGATCCCGAGGGGGGATTTTAAGAAATACCATCCGGCCAATTTCAGGGAAAGAGGCTTCTCCATTAACTCCTATACTGACATGTCACCCTGGTCATCAGCAAACATGTCCCCCAGCGCTCTTGTGTCACTACTTGTGAGGAGTACACCGCTTCTTGGCCAGATCACATCAGACTTCGCTAGGTTAGGGATACGCACCATGTGGCATTGAGCTATGCTTCTCTTGCTCCCACAGAGATAGATGATTCGTTACGAGCAGTGGTTGGCTGAGATCCAGGATCTACCAACCCGCGAGGCACGTGAGCGCGTGACCTTCCACTGGCTCGCTCCTTTTGAGGCCGCGAGATCACTTCCTGTCAAGAAAAGGAGAACATGAAAGAAAAGTGATTTTCATTATTATGCATGTATCGACTATCATTATTATTATTTTTATATATCTCCTTCATTATTGGCGCGACCCTTTTTTTTTTTTTTGCCTTAATTTTTGCTTAAATCGCCCTTGCGGGTTTTAGACTTAATAGGCCCCTTTTTTTTTGAATGAATGGATGATGTTCGCAATTCGCACATTTAAGCGTCTAAATGTCTTTGTTTATCTGGATGTTTCGACAAATGGATCATGTAACATACTCCAAACATTCATGCAATATGTTGAGCAAGACGCACTTCACTAATGAAATTTAATTATTGTATCAATTAAAAATGCCAAAATTAGTACATATCTCGAACGAACTCATTCCTGTTATCAACCATCCAATACAGGTTTTCTGATCGATAAGCTAACTCTCGTTGCCTTTATTTTTGCTTAAGCCGCCCTTGCGGGTTTTCGACTTAACAGGCCTTTTTTTTTACACATGGTAGCGTTTGAGATGATCTTGTTTAATTGGATTGGTGAACTCGTTGCCGTCCATGTCTATGATCTTCACTGCACCTTTGGAGAGTATTTTCTTAACCACATCCCAGTTGGGTTTGAATTTGCCCCTCACATCTGTGTTAGTTGGCCTCATCTGTTTTAACACTAGATCTCCCGCTTTCAGAGGCTGTTTCTGATGACGAACCCGTCGATTATAGGCCCTAGCCATCCTTTGGTGGTACATCTGTAGGTGATCTAGAGCCTTGAGGCGCTTTTCGTCGACCATAGCCAGTTGTTCAAACTTCGCCTTTACCCATTCTGTTTCAGGCAGTTGGGCTTCCAAGACCGTCCTTAGCGACTTCAATTCCACTTCAATAGGAAGGACTGCTTCCATCCCATAAACTAGCGGATAAGGTGTCTCCCCAGTTGGCGTTCTAACACTGGTTCTGTATCCCCATAAAGCATAAGGTAATCTACTTGCCCAATCCCTGTAGGTTGAAGTGGTCTTGGATAAGATCTTCTTAATAGACTTGTTTGCCGACTCCACTGCTCTATTGGCTTGTGGCCGATAAGGTGAAGACTTACGATGTTCTACATTGTATTCTTCGAATAGTTCAGCTGTGGCCCCTTGAAATTGCACTCCGTTATCGGTCACCACGTGATGTGGTATACCATATCTTGCAAAGATGTGCTTCCTTATAAACTTAGCCATGTTCTCAGCCGTGACCGTGACATAAGACTCAGCTTCAACCCACTTGGAAAAGTAATCCACTGCCACTATAATGAATTTGTAACCATTCGATGCTGGAGGCCAAATTTCACCAATTATGCCTATACCCCACACTGCAAATAGCCAAGGAGTCATGAGATTTTGCAACTCCATAGGTGGAAGATGGCTGATATCCCCGTAAATCTGGCACTCGTGGCACTTTTTTACTTCTTCTGCACAATCTGTTTGCATAGTAAGCCAAAAGTACCCTTGCCTCATGATCTTCTTTGTCAGATCTAAACCGTTCATATGCAGGCCACAAATACCTGAATGCATTTCTTGCATAACCCTCTTGGCTTCTGCTTCCGTCAGACACTTTAACAACAATCCATCAGCGATCCATCTGAAAAGCTGTCCATCAAACCATCTGAACTGAGCTGCCAATCTTCTTAATGTGGCCTTATCTGATGCATTAGCTTCTTCAGGATACTGGCCATTTTATAGAAAGTCAGCTATATCTTGGTACCAGGGCTTATCATCTGCTACTAATGTCAAGACATCACTAGAACGATGAAATGGTGTTCTAGCGGTCTCCAGGATTAAGGGCTGCATTGGTGCCTTCTGAGGTCCTTCCCACATGGATGACAAGGTTGCTAACGAATCAGCCATCTGATTATCATCTTTAGCCACATGCCTGAATTCAATATGCCAGAATACTTTCACCATTTCCCACAAAGTCTCCAAGTATGGGTGAAGTGATTCTTCTTTGATTTCCCACTCCCCGGTGCCTTGACGGATCACCAACAGTGAATCTCCAACAATGGTCACATCATTTGCCCCTAGTGTGATGAAAGCATCAATGCTAAATAAACAGGCTTCATATTCTGCGCTGTTGTTAGTTACTGAGAATTCTAGCCGCTTTGACAAAGGAATTATCTCCCCTTCAGGAGTTACAATAATTACTCCGAGACCTGCTCCTCTCTTATTTACGGCTCCATGAAAGTGCATGATCCATTTTCTAACCTCTACTTCCACCATGGCCAACTGTTCATCCAGAAACTCTAGGTTCTCCACATAATCAGATTCAAGCGGCTGATTGGCTAGGAACTCAGCCACTGCTCTTCCTTTGATCACCTTCTTCGTCACATACTCAATGTCGAATTCTGATCACAATAGCAACCACCGGGACAGTTTCCCTGTTAAGGATGGGGCAGAGTAGAGGTATTTCATCGGATCAACTTTCGCCACAGCTTGTATCTTATAGGATTGGAAATAATGTCTCAGTTTCTTCGTCAGCCAAACCATAGTTGTGCAAGTCTTTTCCAGCACGGTGTACCGAGTTTCATAATCTAGCAGCTTCTTACTGAGGTAGTAAATAGTGTGCTCCCTTTTATCATCTTGTTCTTGAACCAACATCGCCCCTATGGAGGTCTCTTCAATGGCTAAGTATAGAGTCAAAGGCTTTCCCAAAGTTGGAGGCTTCAGCACTGGTGGATTGATCAAGTATTCTTTGATCCTATCGAATGCAACCTGACACCGGTCATTCCACACGACGGGTTATTCTTTCTGAAGAAGCTTGAAAATGGCTCACAGACAGTGGTCAATCTGGCAATGAATCTGCTGACATATTGAAGTGACCCTAGAAAAGATCTGACTTCCTTTTCTGTTTTTGGCACTGGCATATCTCGAATGGCCTTAATCTTGTCCAGGTCCATCTCGATGCCTTTCTGGCTGACAATGTGCCTCAATAATTTGCCCGATGTAACTCCAAATACGCATTTCTTCGGATTGAGTCGCAGGTTATACTTTTCACTCCTGGTCATAAATCTATCCAGGATAGCAGGGTGCTCTTCCCAGGTCATGGACTTCACCAGCATATCATCAACATATACCTCGACCTCCTTGTGGATCATGTCATGTAGCAACGTCGTAACCGCCCTCTGATAAGTTGCCCCAGCATTCTTCAACCCGAAAGGCATTACTCTGTAGCAGTATACCCCCACTCGGTGATGAAGGCCGTCTTGACTTTATCAATGACATTCATTAAGATCTAATTATACCCAGAGAAGCCATCCATAAACGAGTACATAACTGCCCTTGTTGCACTGTCGATCAGGACATCGATGTGAGGGAGTGGGAAATCATCCTTTGGGGAGGCCTTATTCAAATCCCGGTAATCCACACAAACTCTGACTCTTCCATCTTTCTTGGCAACTGGGACTATATTGGCTAACCATTCAGGATAGTCTACCACCTCCAGGAAGTTGGCCTTAATCTGCTTTGCTACCTCTTCTTTGACTTTCTCAGCCTATTCTGGATGTAGACGCCTGAGCTTCTGCTTTACTGTACTGAACTTGGGATCAATTGGGATTCTGTGTTCTGCTATCCCTTTTCAACCCCCGGCATATCATCATAAGGCCAGGCAAATGCTCCCACATATTTTTTAAGTATTTTTGTCAATTCTCTCTCTTCTTCAGGAGTGAGTTCGTTAGAGATAGATACCATTTTAGGATTTTCAATTGTACCCAAATTAATTTCATGTAATGCAGTGTTGTGAATGCTGAACACATTGAATGAATGATTACATGTATGCACAGAGCCATTAGGAAAAACATCACACAAATAAGCAAAGTTAGACTTCATTTCATTCATCGCTTTATAGGAGAAATTGTTCACATCAAATACATAAGATAAGTTTACAAAGAAATCATTTTCCTCCTCCACATGTGGAGGGTCTTTAGCAGCAAGGGCTTCTGGATCAGCAGGTCCTTCCTTGAACAAGTCACTCAGGTCAGCCTCGAGGGTCTCTTTCTGTGCCTCTGACAGAACATCTTCTTCTTCCTTTGCTTTACCTTTAGCCATCATCTTGGTGAGCTCAGCAACAGCCTTTTCTACTAACTCTGCCTGTCCCAAAATAGCTTCCTTTCTCACAGGACTCTCCTTTAATCCTTTCTTCAGCCAAGCAGAAAATGCCTTAGTAATGGCATCTACCAGGGGATTTGCATCTTCTTTTGATTGCTCCTCCGGAATGATGGGGGCTGCTACTTCAACTCGAGTCATTGGAGGAGTATTGATCTCTTTCACAGCTTCAAGCTTAAGCATTTCTTCCACCAAACCGACCCCATACTTTGAAAAGTCGATGACATCAGTGAAGATCTCAAACCCGGGGACTGTTTCTCCATCAATCGCCATTGGCTCAGGCTTACCATCATATGACCCACCACTTGCTCGAACAAAAGTGTCCAAGAGATGGACTTTCTTTGTCTCAGGGATCTCCTTCTTTTCAGCACCTTTGTAACCAAGGCCTCCCCGGTGTGATTGGCCCATAGCGATATCAAATTTTGCGACCCCTTGCTGGTGGGCTCCAAGCCCTTTTCCTGGGTTGAAATTCTACCTTTGAAAGTACTTATGGATCCATGGAGAAAACATCAGTTCTTTCTTCTTGTGTTCTGAGACAACTGCTACCTGAAAGCCAGTCAGGGGTTGTTCGGATGAGTTCAATGCAGCTACCACAGAAGATTCATCCGACTAAAGAGTCACAATCTTCCCTCCCATTGGAATCTTTACTTTCTCATGTAGAGTTGAGGGTACTCCTCCCAATGCATGGAACCAAGGTCTTCCCAAAAGCAATGAAAATGTCACCGGAATGTCGATGACAGTGAACAGCACAGTCGACCTAACTTCCCCAACTGACACCTACGCCTCAAAAGTACCGATCACGGTACGCTTCGAATCGTCATAGGCCCGGATCACTATATTAGATCGCGATAGTGCTTCTTCAGATAGGTGGAGGCTAGGTAATACTTTCAAAGTATAGATATTCAGTGCTGACCCATCATCGACCATTACACAAGGTAAAGTTTTGTCCATCATTTCAACTTTCAAGTACAAGGCACGATTGTGATTAGTTCCTTCTGGTGGTAGGTCATCGTCAGTGAAAGTGATCCCCATGGGACTATCAGGTTGCAGACTCTTTGTACTCCCAATTACCATGCACACCTCTTCAGGAGACATCAACGGATTAGCATCCATTTCCATAAGCTTCTTCACCACCGCAGCCCGGTGCATTTGGGACTCCATAAGTAGATGCCATACAGATGCACGTGCAGGCATCTTTTTGAGCTGTTCTACCACTAGATCTTCTTTTTCATCCACCTTGACAGGCAAGTAATCCTGAACCGGGGCTTCTGCTCTCTTGCTTGGCTCCCCTAATCGTTGTGGTTCAGGTTGGTACACCCTTCCACTCCTCGTGACATTGTTCATAGGGGCATCCTCCTTTCTTATGTACATCCCGTCTTTGGTGCAAACGGGATAAACAGGTGCTGTCTGGCTCATAAGCTTGGGTCTACTCATTAGTTCGAACTCATCCGTATCTTCATCCAATTCCACATCGTCTAAATTCACAGGTTTGTTCTCCTACACAGGTGGTTCAGCATCCTCGCCCACTACCACTTGTATTGCAGGGTTCGCCTTTGCAATCTGAGCCAGGACAAAGTTAGGAGATAACCCGGACTGTACCATGTTCACCCTCCTTTCAAACTGAGGCAATGGATTGCTCTAAACATTAGGCTTTGGGCGAGGCTCTTCGATTTTCTTTTCATCAATCAGCTGCTGAATTACCTTCTTCAATGCATGGCACTCATTAGTTCGATGCCCCTTGGTCACATGATAAGAGCAAAAATAGTTCTTGTCCGCCTCAGCCGGAGGTGTGTACGATTTCAGGCTTTGAAGAAAACCCAAATTTCTGCACTTCAGAAAGATCCGCCCAAGAGATTCCTCCCAAGGAGAAATCCCTTTTCCAGCTGTTTGTTGATTTGCACCTTGTGCTACTGCTGCTACTTCAACTTGCTTGACAGGGGCAGGTGGCTGACTTGGTTTGGCACTTGTCGACGAGGAGGCTGCAGGATTGCTATTGCTCTTGTACCTTGAGGAATATGTCCGGCTTCGGTATCCTCCCCCAGAACTATTATGGGCCGGATCGATCTCGTACTTCTCCACTTTACGGGCCAACTCATGCACTTCCACCAAGGATTGAAACTTGTGATATTTCATCACGTTTCAATAGACCTCTAAGCTCCCATTAATCAACTGCACAATCAGCTCATCCTCCAACGGCTTCTGATGGAGGAGGATCATCTTATCCATCCACCTTTGATAGTACTCCGAGAAGGTCTCATTCGGTTTCTGTTTCACTGCCTCTAAGTCTTGTAGTTTGACCTCTAGCTGCGTATTGAAACTGAAATACTTTAAGAAAGCATCAGACAGTGCATCCCAATCACCTTGCACACTCTCGGGCTGCTTGTTGTACCAAGTGATGGCTCCTCCTTCCAGAGTAGTGGGGAACAGTCCCACTAATTAATTCATTGTAAGCCCCGCCATAGTCATGATCCGTACATATTGGTTCAAGTGAGCCATAGGAGGGCTTTTCCAGACATACGGTGCAATTCTATGCATCTGGAAGCCTACAAGTAACATCTCAACCCCTCCGGCTATGAGTGTGGAGGGATCAATGCGCTTAGAGGATTGGATCTTGGAGTTGGCGCGCAATTCTGCTATAGTTTCCTCCATTCCCTTCATTTTCCTTTCTAAAGCAAACTCCATGGGTCGTTCAGTGTTATCCCTTCGGCATTCTTCTGCATCTGATTGCCCATCATTCAGTCTTCCCCCACTACTCTCCTCTCGGGCAGCCCTCTCTAGTCGCTGATTGGACGACTCACTCAATGCACTCTGAACTTGGTTCTTGAATTCATCAGAGTTCATGAATTCCCGGATGGCAGTAGTGGCCATTATGGCCGCTGCATCTTCAGGTGTAAGTGCCATGTCTTGAAATCTTTGCTGTAACTGTTCGAACTCTGGTGAAAACTTAGCACTCAACTCAGATGCCGTCTCAACCTCTCTGCACTGAACGGACTACTCAGACTCACTGGACGAAGAATCACTGTGCTGTAGTCTCACGAGTCTTCGTCCCGATCGGAGCCAAACTACAAAACATTTTGAACAAGAGTTAGTGAAAGATGATCACCTAAAGAGTTATGAACTCTAGGGGATATGCATGTATGTATGGCGTGTTAGATGAATGATATGCGGATGTTGTATGAAATGGTTTTGCAACGCGAACCTTGAATAATTGATCCTTCGGGTGGTGAAGTATGCATGAATTCCTAGGTATGTCGTGAATTGCAATTTAAGTATTTGATGCATGGATAAAACCTTTGGCGCTCGGGGAGTATCTCGGGTTTTGTGACAGGAGATAAATGTTCTTAGCGAACAGACAGAGTTTCGGCACTCAGGGAGTGCCTCGGATTTTTGTGATGTGAGATCGACATGCGCAAGGCACATGGTCGGGTTCCGGTGTCCGGGGCACGACTTGGATTTTTGATGATATGAGATGAACTCGTGCTAGATGTACGAGTGGAATTTCGATACTTAGGGAGTACCTCAATTTCCGTGTCATGAAATGAATGCGTTCTTGGTGAACGGGCAGAGTTCCGGCGCTCGGGGAGCACCTAAATGATTTGATGAAATGAATTTTGCTCGGTGCTCGTGGAGCACCTAAATGATTTAATGAAATGAAATGAATTTTTTCGGTACTCGTGGAGTACCTAAATGATTTGATGTGTGAAATGAATTTTTCGGCACTCGTGGAGCACCTAAATGATTTGATGTATGAAATGAATTTTTCGGCACTCGTGGAGCACCTAAATGATTAGATTAGACATGATGCATTTTTCCGGCACTCGTGGAGCACCTAAATGTTTAAGTGCAATGTGATGAATTTTGTCGGTACTCGTGGAGCACCTAAATGATTTCCTACTTGGTAGGCGGTGTAATGTGTGTGACCCTTATGAGGTTGTTCAAGGTCCGCATGAATGTTTTATGCATGACACGCGTTCCACATGGCTACAAGACAAATTGGTTAATGCTTATGACATTCAAATGATGTATGTGAATTAATGTTTTTCACACGAAAAAAAGATGCATGGCTACAAAAACATGGTTAGTGAAAATGTCACACAGGTGATCAATGTATTTACACATGAAAAATAACGGACATGGCTATACAAAAGATGTGAGTTAGAATCACACAAATGCTTTATATGCGGTATGTTATGTTTGTAAAAAAAATGCGGATGATGATATGTTATGACGGGACAAGAAGACACGTAGCAATTAGCACACTGATCGTATTCCTCCAACCTTATTCCTCCAAACGTGGTCAAGTCGATAAAATTCTAACCGAGTCCTAGGAGGGGTTCTCTTCGATCACCAACCAGGGATGATGAAGGCGCATTTTATTTTATTCACACGATTTATTTTGGTATCCTAGGGGATCCATCTAGGGTTGCTTAAATGAGTTCGGTCCAAAGTCGGGATAACATCAAGGCTCCCATAGCAAAATATACTCATCACTTCTCCCCACTCAAGGGTCCGAACGAAGGGGTTCTTACGAGGCTATGGGTGGTGTTTCGTATCCATGCCCCGAAGACCAAGACGAACTTAGGCGACACTTCAACGATTCACCGGGCTAAGTAATGGATACCTATCCTAATGCAACAAATGTCTAACTACAAAAATGCATAAAGTGCCATATAAGAATCATCCGCTTAATTTAACTTAGACACTTTTCAGGGCTTGTCAAATTCTTTTAAGTTTTTGAAAAACTTTGTAAGAAATCCCCAGCGGAGTCGCCACTGTGAGCGGACGACGCGTTTTCGACGGGACGCGAGACTCCCTTTCGGAAGGGGCGCCTCGATCTCGGGCGGGGCCCTCCCTCGCATGGGGTTTTTGGATTAGAAATTCGTTTTTTGGAAAATTAATTGTTTCTTAAAAGAATCGAGACCTAAATCTCGATAAAAAGTATAGGAGTCGCCACCCGGCTCAGCTCAACTAGGGGTGAGCAAAATGCGGTTCGGTTCAAAAACCGAACCGAACCAAACCGAACCAAAAACCCAAGTAAAAGAAAAATAAAACCCAAAGCCAAACCAAAGTTCATATGGTTCGAATCAAACCGAACCGAATCAGTTCGGTTCGGTTACGGTTTGGTTCGGTTCAAACCGAATCAACAAAAATTTTAATTTTTTTAATTTTTATTATCAATTTTTTTATAAATTACATGTAAAATATTGCTTAAAAATAATTTATATTACATGTATATTACTAAAGTCTCATAAATACAAAGTATATAATAATATAAATATATAATATGCCAAATAAAATTTATTTATATACATATATATATTTAAAAAAAATATTTTTTCCTATTACGGTTCGGTTCGGTTTCGGTTTTTTTAACGAAAACCAAAAACCAAACCAATAACCAAACTATTATATTTTATAAAACCAAAACCAAACCAAATAGAGTTTGGTTTGGTTAGGTTCGGTTTTCAGTCTCGGTTCGGTTCGGGTTTTGGTTCTCGGTTCGGTTTTGCTCACCCCTGAGCTCAACCGGGAAATTACAGTGTAGCTGAACCAAAGTGAAAACCGCTACACTTTTCAGAGATCTAGGTTCGGACAAGTCTCTTATTTCGTGTCTAATTTAAATATTATTTGCCAATGTTCTAGTTACGACACTTTAAATTGCTAAGATAAATTTTATTGAATTAATACACGCGGCGCGTATACATAATAATATAACAAAATAAGGAGTAAAAAGAGTAAATATTTAGGAGCTTACAACCCAATTGAAAGAAAAATAAAACTCTCGCCTCACTTATACAATCGCCTAGAATACACGAGGATCTAAAAAATAATTACAACCGCCTAAATACATGATTAATTCTATTAAAATAAAAATAAAAATAAAAATAAAAATGGGAACAAATAAAAGCTGCAAAACAATGGTTAGCACAATTTCACGGCACGCCACAAATTGGACTCAAATAGATAGAATTTGGAAATTAGGATTTGGGGTCATGCAATTGGGGGTAACCGGGTTGGCCCGGTCGGCCGATCCGGTTAGACCTGGAAAATCATTTTGAAACGTCCCTGTATTTTGGTTTTGTGAGAAAATCGTTTTTGAAAACATTTTTCCGGTTTATTTTAATTTAGCATACGAGGTGGGTCGGTTTTCGGGAGAACTGGATCTCCGTCGTGGTTTTGTTCTAAATGCAATTTCACTGAAAAATAAATATAGGGTTGTGAATGCCCATACCAAAATTCATTTTTGATGATTTTTTATTTTTCAAGATTTTTCTAATTTTCTGAAATTTTTTGATTTTTATGAAATTTTTTGGGTTTTATGAATTTTTTTGGATTTTAGGGATTTCTGCCTCTGGCCGAGATGTAGTTACAGTCGTACAACTGTTTACTGCAGTCGTACGACTGTAGCCCTTACCTGAGGCAGAAATCGCTAAAAAAACCTAAAATGAGAAATTTAACACTGAGAAAATAAAAATAGTGGTACGACTGTAAGAGATATGGCACGACTGTAATTACAGTCGTGCTCCTGTTCTTATTTTTCTAGAAACAGAAGTGCAGAAACTTGAACAAAAACGCACAAAAATCAACCAAATCACCTAGAAAGCTGGAAAATGAGTTAAGTTGAAGAGTGTTTACTTCCTTAGCGCCGATCCAGAGCTGGAATGACCCCTGGTTACGCACCAATCCACGTGAATTTGCTCCTTTTCCTTGAAATGTCAAGATTGCAAATAGAGTCCAAAAATTCTCCAAAAAGCTACGGATTTGAGTTTATTTTTGTCCAGAGATGATTTAGATTTCTTGTGTGAATGTTAACCTAGGGTTTCTAATTTATTTTAAATGTTAACATCAAGAAATTAAGAAGAAAAAGGTAGAAGAAAGCAAGATTATTTTTCTTTTCTCTCTTCCCTCTTTTTCTTCCTTTTCTCTCTCTAACCTGGTCTAAATCTCCAAATTATGGCCAAAAGTCCCCACTCCTTCTGTTTTCTGCCCTTTTATCCCTTTCTTTTTCGGAAAATCTTGAGCATTAAATGCTCAAGATTTTTCCCAATTTTTTAATTCAGGGGGTATGGGTTCTGCAATCTCTTCCCGATGATACAGTCGTACGACTGTAACCAAAACCCCACGACTGTAAATATAGTCCTGGGTCAGCGGTCAGACTTTTTTTTTTTAACGAAAAAATTTCGTGTTCACAGTATGCGATATGAACTTCTAAGGAGAACATCAAACATGTAAAATATCATTAAGATGACATCATAATGAGTATAATAGGGGAATTAGCAGTGACTCCGACTTTAGACATCACCCACTTCTTGTTACCAACACGTCCTCTCGGTTTTCCGTGTCAGAAATTTTCTCTTCGTGATTTTTTTTTGAGTGGCCCAAGAGTTTCGCGCGAGCGTTCCAACCGAATTGATCTCTTTGTATTGATCCGTTTTGAGATTGAAAAGCACACCTTGACAATGTTCATCAGAAGTCGCGAGAACGTTGCTGCTGATGACACCCAGTGGTTTGGATTTTTACCTGCCCCTATTATTAGAGGTTTGTATTTGGGGTATAAAGCACTGAATCAGACATGGTTCGCTGTGTGCTGTCACCCGTATGTGGATCTTGACATGCAATGACATGACGACTGCATATTGAACATCAAAATTAGATATAAAACATCTATGACATAGTGAATGTGGATGCATCAGGAAAATCCGAAGTGTGGCTCTAGCTTTGATTTATGCCCCTTGAAATTACCAATATGTCCTTTCCGTTTTCCACATTGGAGATTTTTTCTTTTTTTTTGATGTGTGACAGGGTATACAGCTGAGTGTTGAACTGCATCAATTGATTACCTACTATATCCTCCAAGCCTCCAAGACATGTTTCCAATTCATCTCAGATTCCAACTCGAGCACAGTTTTCAAAGATGAACACAACTTTTAATCCTTCAAAGTACAATTCCAGAAGATGAAAGAACCATTGGTAAGTAGTCACTTCCTTTGTGGCTGGAGACTGAGTTCTTGGAATGGTTGGTAAATGCAACTTTCCTTTGGATATTGGCGCAGTAGGCTTTGCAAGTCCTCCCGTTCATGATTGTTGAAGGGTTTGTAAAACCTGGTTGCCCCAACACTGTTGGTGAAGTTCATGAGTGCATAACCAATATTTCTTCCAATCCGGGAGTCCATTGGCAAGTAGAGGGAATCATATGCAGACTGTTCTTAGGGCTTGAACGGAGGGTAAAGGGTGTTGAAGGTATGGATGAAGATCGAGATGGGGAATGTTTTGGATTTGAAGACATATAGGAGTCCAGATCTTTCGCAGGTTGTTTGAGAATGAGAAAGTCCAAATTTTTCACGGAAAAGGTGTGAAAGATCCGGTGGCAATGGAGATCGAGATGGTGAGTCGTCCCCGCATCAATTGTAGCTGCCATGCGGGAGAGAAATTCTTCCTTCTGCACTGATTTTTTTTTAAGGAACTAGATCAAAGCCACAGCCACCTTTTGGTTTTCCTGCTGCATTCAAATTCATGCATGTCATGCGTGCTTAATATGCCTTTTTGAACGAACAATGCATACGCAATGTCATGTGCATGAGAATGTCATGGGAACAAGATCATACATGCACTACAACCAAAGAATGATTCAGAGCTTCACAATAAGATAGATAGTGAAGGTCATTCGAATTTCTTGGTGGTAGGTGCTTTGGATAAGTTTGGGTTTTTATTTTCGGGATTTTGGTATAGGGTACTTTCTGGGGTATGAGGCCAAGTTTTTGCCTCCGGGAGGACCTTTTTTTTTGTGATTGCCTCAAGGAGGGATTTGATTCGGTTTTGCCTCTAGGAGGGCTTTCTTAGTTCGGATGCCCCAAGGAGGAGTTTCTAGTTTGATTTTGCCTTAAGAAGGGCTTTCTGGTTTGATTTTGCCTTAAGGAGGGCTTTCTGGTTTGATTTTGCCTCAAGGAGGGTTTTTAATCTGGTTTTGCCTTAAGGAGGGCTTTCTGGTTTGATTTTGCCTTAAGAAAGGCTTTCTGGATTGATTTTGCCTTAAGGAGGGCTTTCTGGCTTGATTTTACCTTAAGAGGGGCTTTCTGGTTTGATTTTGCCTTAAGGAGGGCTTTCTGGTTTGACTTTGGCTTGGGTATCGTGTGTGCCTTTTAAGTTGAAGCTCTAGGGGCAGGATTGGTAGTGCCTTTCAAGGATTGTTGAGTTAAATCAGCAGATGCCTCAGTGGAAGTGGTAGCATCGTGTCATTTTATTTATCTCACAAACTCACCTTTCAAGAGAGGGTTTATTCAGAACCAGGTTCACTTTTAGGTTCCCACAATACTCAGAATGACATCATGCATTTTGATATTATGTGTGTTGGATATGTCATGTTAGATGATCAAATGCATGCATAATTCCATGGACAAGTAATCATCACATAAGTAAGATGAAAATAAATTTTATTGCATTCACGATGAATTCAATACATCCCATAAACAAAATGATTCCCTTGTAAAAAGGGAAACTCCAAGAGGTATTGATCCGATTATTCTCCAAATGGTCACCATTTCAGCTTCAGCATCCTCGACCCATTCTTATCAAAGCAGACTCTAAACTTCCTCATCATATTCCTCTCCTCGGGAGACTTGAGAAGTTTCCTCGGCGAGTTCCTTGATTGCCCCTGGTTTCAAATTTCCCATCGTCGACCAGCTTCTGGATCTCTTTCCTTAAAGCAAAACAATCATTGGTCCGGTGGCCCAGCACCACATGGTAACTACAGAAATTGTTCTTTTGTGCCTTTGTCGGCTCTACAAATGGCCTGACACTCTGCAGGAGACCCTCCTCTCTACATCTAAGGAACAACTTGCCTAATGAGTCAGCCCATGGAGAAATGCCTTTTCTGCTACCCACGGTGAGTGAGTTTTTGGTATGCCGCGGAATGGAGTCAGTACCAAAACTCGTCTTAATGGGCCTTTTCAGCTCTGCTTCACCCGTCGGCCTTGGAAACCCGAATCTTGGAGAGAGGGCATTCCAAGGTGTCGAGGGCGAATGTCAGTAAACTGGGCCTTCTGTTTCTCGCTGGCATTAGAGTTGGAGTCTGAGAATGCCGCATTTCTCATTTTCCCTTCGAGTTCTGCCACTCGTGCTTCCAATTCGATGCACCTTGCCGTTAGCTTCTCTACTTGGTCAAGATCTTCTCCCAACACTTCCTTCAGCATTGCTGCCGCTTCTTCCCTGATCGCCCTTCGGAACCGTGATGAGGCGATATGATCCTCCACGATATCCGTTATGGAGTTGAAGTTCATTGGGTTTGCCATTCCTGAAATCTTTTTCTTTTCCTTCTGATAAGAACACTTATTAGCATTGACGGGCGCATACTCATGAAGAAAACCAAATCACAGCTGATGTAGTCGTGAATGCATGATGGGGTATGTATGTGTACGAATGATGAGTTGCATATATGATGATGTCATGAGGGAGATGATGATGAGGATGATTTTTTTTTTGGACATTCCAAGAACACCCGATGTCATGCAAGAGATAATGCGAAAAGACCTCGTGTGGACCGCCACACAAACAGGGGTTCTGTGCTTTTGGAGCACTTAGTGAATGTCGTGAAATGATCGCATGTGTACCAACACACAGATAGGTTTCGACACCTTGTAAATCTATGAGATGGAGTGGAATGGTCACGTAGGGGCCGGCCCATGGACAGGGTTCTGATGCTTTTGAGGCACATGATATGAGATGATGTTTACAGACAAGTCACGTGTAGGCAAGGACACGGACGGAAATTCGGCGTTCATGGAATGCCTTTCATGATTCGGTAATGCTATGAAATGCCCCTATATGCGTAATAATCTGGTACTCGTGGAGCACCTCAAATGATACAATGATATCAATGTCATCTAACAATCCGAAACGGATCGCGACACGCCAATAAAACTTCGGCATCCCTATGACGCCAATGATAAATGACGTGAAGCCATGCAATGTTGTCGTGTGACCTGCTACACGAAAAAAGACCTAAGACCATTGTGGTCTCCTATTGAATGGAATGGTCTAGTGAAATGGCCGAGTGTATTCTGGTACATGGGCAGAACACGGGTAGTTTTAGGACTCCCGATATGTTATGAAATGAAATGACCGTGAAGGGTATCCTCAGAATGTCCGTAATTTAAATAATATGAAATGACGTGAATGCTTGTGTCACACAAAAATGCAAGTGATTGCATAAAAACATGGTTAGGATGCATGACATACATGATGATGTCGTGTATGCTTTACGAAAATAACAATATACAGGACATAGGTGTGCATGGCACACAAATAAAATGTCGTGGCTGCAGGAAATCGTGGTTAGAATAAATGCCATGCCTATGTTTATGTCATGAAGATGGCTGCGCGAAAACGTGGTTAGGATGGCACATAGGTAAAGTTTCGGCGCTCGGGGAGCACCTTGGGTTTTTGTGTTGTGATATGAGATGAACATGCGCGTGGCACATGGTCCGGATTTCGGCGCTCGGGGAGCACCTAAAATGATTTAATGCATGAAATGTAATTTTCCGGCGCTCATGGAGCACCTAAATGATTTAATGTGTGAAATGAGATTTTTCGGCGCTCGGGGAGTACCTAAATGGCTTAATGGATGTGATGATATTTTTCGGCGCTCGTGGAGCGCCTAAGTGACTTGATGTACAAGATGGAATTTTTCGGCACTCGTGGAGCACCTAAATGCATGAAATTTTTTCGGCGCTCATGGAGCATCTAAATGATTTAAGGGATGCGATGAAATTTTTCGGCGCTTGTGGAGCACCTAAATGATTTAATAGAATGAGATGAATTTTTCGGCGCTAGTGGAGCACCTAAATGATTTAATGCATGAAATGGAATTTTCTCGGTGCTCGTGGAGTACCTAAATGATTTAAGGGATGTAATGAAATTTTTCGATGCTCGTGGAGCACCTAAATGATTTAGTGGAATGAAGTGAATTTTTCGGCGCTCGTGGAGCACTTAAAGGATTTCCTACTTGGTAGGCGGTGCAATGTGTGTGACCTCTTATTGGGTTGTTGAAGGCCCATATGAATGTTTTATGCATGTATATGAATGCTTATGACACTCGAATGATGTATGTGAATTAATGCTTTTTCACACAATGAAAAGATGCATGGCTGCAAAAAATGTGGTTAGTGTAAATATCACACGGGTGATTAATGTATTTTCATGCGAAAAATACAAGTGGCTGTACAGAAGATGTGAGTTAGTGTCACACGAATGCTTTATATGTGGTATGTTATGTTCATGAAAAATATGGATGATGGTATGTTTCGAAGGAATGGGAAACACGTAGCAATTAGCACACGAATCGAATTCTTCCAACCTTATTCCTCCAAACGTGGTCAAGTCGATAAAATTCTAACAGAGTCCTAGGATGGGTTCTCTTCGATCACCAACCGGGGATGATGAAGGCGTATTTTATTTTATTCACACGATTTATTTTGGTATCTTAAGGGATCCAACTAGAGTTGCTTAAATAAGTTCGGTCCAAAGTCGGGATAACATCAAGGCTCCCATAGCAAAATATACTCCTCACTTCTCCCCACTCAAGGGTCCGAACGAAGGGGTTCGTACGAGGCTATGGGTGGTGTTTCGTATCCATGCCCCCAAGACCAAGAGGAACTTAGGCGAAACTTCAATGATTCACCGGGCTAAAAAATGGATACCTATCCTAATGCAACAAATGTCTAACTACAAAAATGCATAAAGTGTCATATAAGAATCATCCGCTTAATTTAAATAAGACACCTTTCAGGGCTTGTTAAATTCTTTTAAGTTTTTGAAAAACTTTTGTAAGAAATCCCCAGCGGAGTCGCCACTGTGAGCGAACGACGCGTTTTCGACGGGACGCGAGACTCCCTTTCGGAAGGGGCGCCTCGATTTCGGGCGGGACCCTCCCTCGCGTGGGGTTTTTAGATTGGAAATTCATTTTTTGGAAAAGCAGATTGTTTCGTAAAAGAATCGAGACCTAAATCTCCATAGAAATTATAGGAGTCGCCACCCGGCTCAGCTCAACCGGAAAATTACAGTGTAGCTGAACCAAAGCGGGAACTGCCACACTTTTCAGAGATCTAGGTTCGGACAAATCCCTTATTTCGTGTCTAATTTAAATATTATTAGCCAATGTTCTAGTTACGACACTTTAAATTGCTAAGAATTGATTTTTATTGAATAATACATGCGGCGTGCATACATAATAATACAAAAATAAAAGTAAGAAAATAAATATTTAAAAGGTTTACAACCCAATTGAATGGAAAATAAAACCCTCACCTCACTTATACAATCGCCTAGAATACACGAGAATCTAAAAATAATTACAACCGCCTAAATACACGATTAACTCTATTAAAATACAAGTAAAAATAAAAATAAAAATAAAAATGGGAATAAATAAAAGCTACAAAACAAAGGTTAGCACAATTTTACGGCACGCCACAAGTTGGACTCAAATAGACAGAATTGGGAAATTAGGACTTGGGGTCAAGCATTTGGGGGTAACCGAGTCAGCCCGGTCGGACCTGGAAAATCATTTTTGAAACGCCCCTGCATTTTTGGTTTTGTGAAAAAAATCATTTTGAAAACATTTTTCCGGTTTCAAACATTTATCACATATGAGGTGGGTCGGTTTTCGAGAGAACCGGGTCTCCGTCGTGGTTTTGTTCTAAATGCAAAATACCGAAAAATAAACCTAGGGTCGTGAATGCATACTCCAAAATTCATTTTTTATGATTTTTTATTTTTCAAAATTTTTCTGATTTTTCTGAATTTTCTGATTTTTATGAAATTTTTGGGATTTTATGAATTTTTTTTTATTTTTAGGGATTTCTGCTTCTGGCCGAGAACTACAGTCGTGCGACTGTAGTTACAGTCGTACGACTGTATACTACATTCGTGCGACTGTAGTCCTTACCTGAGGCAAAAATCGCTAAAAACTTAAAATGAAGAACTTAAAACTGGGAAAAACAAAAACAGTGGTACGACTATAAGAGATATGGCACGACTGTAATTACAGTCGTGCTCCTGTTTTTTGTGAAAAGAACAGTCGTACGACTGTTCTTAATTTTCCAGAAGCAGAAGTGTAAAAACTTGGATAAAAATGCACAAAAATCAATCAAATCACCCAGAAAGCTGAAAAAAGAGAAGGGAAAAGAAGTGCATATCTCTTAGAAGCTAATCCAACGTCGAATTGACCCCTGGCGTCGCTCCAATCCACTGAAATTTGCTTATTTCCCTTGAGTTTGAGGTTTGAAGAGCTTGTCCAAAATAATCCCAAATGTTACGGATTCTGATGGTTTAAGTCCTAGGTTTTGATGTGTTTGTTAAGTCGAGTTATTAACCTAGGATTTCTAACTCGTTTTAAGTGTTAACTCTCTGAATCTTAGAAGAAAATGGTTAAAGAATGTGGGTTTTTGGTTTTTTTTCTTCTCTCTTCTTTCTTTCTCTCTTTTCTTTCTTTTCCTCTCAATTCTTTCTTTTCCTCTCAATTATTTTCGGCCAAAGGTCAAAAGTCTCTTCTCTTTCTTTCCTTCTGCCTTTTATTTTCTTCTCTTCCCCAATTTTTAATTCAAAAAGGTATGGGTTCTGCAACCTGCCCCGATCCTACAGTCGTGGTTCAACGGTCTTTTTTTTTTTTTTTTTTTTTTTGAGATCCGGGAAATTCCGTGTTCACACTAATTGGATGGTGTCTAAAAGGTTTCATCTTGTGATCTTAATAATAGGTATTCTTCATTGAGCCAGGAATATATATATATATATATATATATATATATATATATATATATAATTGTACTTTTTATAAAAAAATTGATGGTGCTTTGTTCCCGAAAAAGATAATGCTAATTAATATATAACGACTTAACCATCAAACTAATAAAATAAAAGTTTTAGGGTCACATATTTATCGATGGCAAAATATTTTTAATTCTAATATTCTAAATATTTTTGATTGATTATTATGCGATCATTTTTTCAACATATCTATACAATTTTCTTCTTATTTCATTAAATCACCTAAATTAATTATCGGTTTATCTTTTTATTTGTATCAATTTCATGATATCATTTTCCCTCAACTTCGATTACAATTTGTTGCACATTAGTCTCCATTTTATCTATTTTTCTATTTTGTTAAACTTCTTAATTATTTAGAAATTTTTCAATACTTTGAAGATTAGTTATTTTTGAAGAAAATTTTCAATTTTTCCAAATTTCAAGTATTTCACATAGTGAGTCATTTTTTCAGGCACAATTGGTCACATTTGGTCAAGTAATGAATGAATTCAGCTTGATTTGTTAAAAAGCCTATATAGTCTCGATAAAAACATATGTGTAATAATATATTAGCACTTTTGCGTTCATACTTAATAGTTCAAAAATATTTTGTTCTCAATTATAAAAATTCGCTTTAAGCTTCTCCATATTTTGAAATGAACATTTACATAATATATTTGTTAACATACTAAAAAAAATTATATATATTAAAAAAAGTAGGATGGACTCTGGTGAAGGGAGTAATTAATTTTAAATGAAATTCTAAAAAGAAAAGAAATCTGAGTAGAGGATATTGTGCTAGTTTCTGTTAAATATAACTAATACAGTTTTATAATATCTATTAAGATATTCTTAAAAGTAACTAACTGATTTTGAATTCTACAAATCTTTATCTTGATTTCTCATTCATTGACATCCTTATCTTCAGTAATTTGTTATCAACTCTCTTGCTTATAACCTGTACTATATATATGGCTTTTGCAACCAATCAATATATTATTAATTTGTGACTATACAATACAATACAAGAATGACCAATAAATTATCAGTTTATTGTTTTATATGGCTAGCATTGTTGTTTGGTAGTAGGAATACTGGAGCAGCCGCAGCAGATGAGGAAGAGGTTGGAATTTATGAATTAAAAAGGGGAGATATATCTTTCAATTTCACCAACTTTGGTGCATCTATGCTTTCTGCTATTCTCCCTGATGAAAATGGTTTGCCTTTGCTCTTTCTCTTCCTTATAAATTATATACTTTGTTATGTTGTATCCAATCAATGGCTTTAACTCGTAAAATTTATTAATTTTTCATGGAAATTTTGTAGAGAAAAATTGATCAAAGTGTAGTAATCATTATAAATCTTAAACTTATTTCTAAAAATATATACAATAAATACAAGATTTAACATTAAAAACTTTTACAGCCAAATGAATGTGATATATATATATATATTTGCAGCAAAAATTTATTATAAAAACTTTCTGGATATTGCTATCACAAGAATTTTTTTACTGTAAAATTTATTTTGTGATTTTTTTTTGCTAAATCTTACATTTGTTGGAGTGATCTTTATATTAATTATTCATAACTAGTCGTATGTGAATAAAACATGACAAATAAAATATGTTGCGTCAGGAAACTTAGCTGATGTTGTTCTTGGGTTTCCTTCGGTTGATTCTTATAAGGTGAGACAAATTAATTAGCATTTTTGTTTATTATTCTTTTCACATTATTAACAATATAATAAATTATTTGGTTGTTTATGTTATTAAATCATTTTGTTACAATATTACCTTATTAAAATTAAGAAGAGACTAAATTTGGTTGTACTGCAGAATGATACAACCTACTTTGGGAATATTGTTGGTCGTGTAGCCAATAGGATTAGCAAGGCTCAATTCAGCATGGATGGAAGACTTTACAAATTGGTCCCTAACGACGGGCCAAACATGCTACATGGTACTATTTTTTCTCTTTTTATTCCTTTTAGCACCATTGGTTTCAATCTAATTCCTTTTAGCACCATTGGTTTCAGTCTAATTATGTTTCAATATATATATATATAATAAACAAATCTCTATTTGTCATCAATCAGGTGGTCCCAAGGGTTTTGGTCAAGTTATATGGAAACTCGCCAGTTACGTAAAAAATAGCCATGTTTCCTTCACCTATTACAGCTTTGATGGGGAGGAAGGTACTATTTATTTATATTTAATATAATTGATCAAAATTATATAGATCACCAAATTTTGGATTCTAAATTGGACCTTCAACTAGATTTAAGTTGTTAATATTGTAATAGATAGAGATTAATGAATGATTGTGTTGTGTTCAGGTTTTCCAGGAGCAGTTTCAGTGGAAGTGACATACATGCTAATAGGAAAACACATGTTAGGTGTAAGAATGTTAGCCAAACCAATAAACAAGGATACTCCAATTAACTTAGCACTACACACATACTGGAACCTAGGCGGACACAACAGTGGCAACATATTGAACCACACAATCCAAATCTTTGGATCTCAAATCACACCAGTTGACAATGACAAAGACCTTATCCCAACTGGAGCCATTGTCCCTGTCAATGGCACACCTTATGATTTTTCACAACCTCGTCAGATTGGAAGCAAACTCGACCAATTGGATGACGGATACGACATCAATTATGTCCTAGATGACCAAAATCATGGCCGCCATCTCAACAAGGCAGCCGTGGTTAAAGACAGTTTGTCTGGAAGGAAAATGGAGCTGTGGACAAATAAACCTGGAGTTCAATTTTATACAGGAAATATGTTGGATAATGTTGAAGGGAAAGATGGAAGTGTTTATTCGAAACATGCTGGATTTGCTTTGGAGACTCAGGGATTCCCTGATGCCGTTAATCATCCTAATTTTCCTCATCAGAATGTTTATCCTGGACAAACTTATCACCATTTTATGGTCTTTAGGTTCACTGCCTAATTTCATTTTTGTTTTTTAGTTTTCAGTTTGATGAATTATTAGATTCCAACTCCATCTTTTTATCATTTCAATTCATCAATATAGGATTTTTTTTTTTTTTAATTATTATAAATTACAATCCATTTATTATCAATTATATCTTGTCACAAATTGATGGGCATTGTGTATGAATTTTTCCTAATTTGGCGAATTTAACACAAATCAAAATCAAACCTTCAAAATCCTTTTTCTTTTAAGCTTATTAATTGATAATAATTCAACTATTCTTATTCAGATTGCTGTAACTGTTTATAAATTTTAAATTTCACAATACAATGGTAAATTGGGTTTATAATTGAAAACAATTAATGAATTTATTTATTTATTTAAATACATGTAATTTTTCTAGTTTTTGTGAGAATAAAATTACGTGGATATATCATTATATAAATTTATTACCTCTATATTTTTATTATTTATAGGTTTATCTCTAATTTCTGTACCTACAGTTTTTAGAAGTGATGGTTCCTGTATGCATTTCAATTTCAGTTACAATTTCCCCGTAAAACACTGTAAAGTTAAACTAACATATACAATGGTAGGTAAAGATACCAAATCTCATAAATAATAGCAATTCCATTCAAAATTGAAGTCATATAATAGAGTTTGGCTTCGATAAGACTAAAATTACTATAAGTATGAGATTAAGTTAGGTATAATAGACAGAAGTAGTGTGGAATTGGAGACCTACACAAGGGGCAAAGATGACTAGTCACAAGTTCCATGGTACACACAACATTTCTTTTTTACCAAAAAATTTCATTAAAACCGTATAACTATATGCATTATATGATATGTTTTTGAACTTTAATTACACAAAAAAAAAAAAAAAATTAATGTGAGGTGGGTATAACACTTGTTACTGGTAGATGAATGCAAAAGAGAAAATTACATCAAAGTAAGCAATGCTAATTCTATTGTAGTTTAGGGCCTTAGAGACTAAATTATTTTTAATTTATTGAATCTTGCATCAAAATAATCTTAATTCTATAACGTTCTTGTCAACTACGATTCTTTAGATATTAGTGATTATTTTAAACAGATTTTTATAACTGATATTTTTATATCCATTGAAATGGTACACGTTTTCATCCCGCGTAGCTAGCGTCATAGGTGGCTAAAGTTTCTTTCATGTTTCAACTTTATGTATGTTATCTTTAGTCCTTGTTAATCAAATATTTATTTTTTTAATAATTCAAACTTATTAAGTTTTTTTAATACTTCTGACTAATCAAACATGTTGTTTATGTCTTTTATGTAAAGATGCTTATGCTAGTAATTAGGTAGAAAATGAAGTAAATATGCGTATCCTGACTACTACCAGACGACTTTGCATGCAAGTTTTGAAAAAAAAAAAAAAAAAAAAAAAAAAAAGTTCTAATGGATACTACCGAAGAATGACTTAATTAAATGTAATAATTACGTAATTACATAATTTAGGTATTTTTATTCTAAATTGACCGGTTGATTGCCTATTGGCATGTTTAATCACAACTGGCTAGCATAGTGTATACTCATTTTTCATCAAAACAAGTTACGCTAGGAGAAATTTAAGATTTGACAATAAAAAGTTTTACTGGTAAAAGTGTAAAATTTCGTGCAATAATTTTAGGTAACAACAAAAAAATCCTTGTATATATATATAACAAAAAGTTGATATAATTTTGCTGTTAAATGAACTTTTTTACAGTAACTTTCGAATATTTGTTGCCCTAAAACTGTGCACTAGCAATTGTACTAGGTCAATTGTAGTGATGGCAAGACAAGTGTCGATCCCACAAGAAATAAGGGAAAACTATAAGATTTCCTAATAAATAGTCAGATATAAGATTTTTCAAATAAATCAGCAATACAAATTTATATAAACTGAAATCAATAAAAAGCATACAAGATAACGTAAGAAGGTTGCCTAAAACAGAAGATGACAAACAATAATAAAAACACAGACTTCCACCAGTTAGACAGGCAATCTTGAGATATCTTTCTTTAGAATTTATTATGAATAAATTAAGGAACGTAGATCTAATGTTTCTTGCTCTCTACCCACCAAGCTTATCTCTCGACCTCACTTGGATTCTATGACTACCCAACTAAGCTTATCTCTCGACCTCACTTAGCATAGGCATTCATGCATTAAGTCAAGCAAGTATTCTACCATAAATAGAAACCCTTAGCACACTCCCAATCTCCTCTCGGTCTCATGGCAAGTGTGTGTATGTGTGATTTTTCCATATCCCCAAATCTCCTCTCGGTCTCATTAGGAATACTAAGCATACAACGGGGCCCCATCGTAATTTTGATAAGCACATCACCATACAATCATCTGAGCATAATATTCATAGTAAACACGAGAAAAACTTCCCAAGATCACCAGCCTAAGCTGGCTTCAGCCTGCTGGAAAACTACTCACAACACATAATTAACATCAAAACGAGATTGCTTAACCAGAAGACTTGAAAGAAGAAAAATTAAAATTAGAGCAAAGAAAATAATGGTAGTTGGAGAAAACATTTAATGCCCAACCCCCTTTGAACAGCAGACTATATATAGTCCCCTTAAAGAAAAGAAAAATAATCTACCTAGAGACATGTTCCTTGATTATAATAATAACAAAAAATTAACAAGCACAAAATGCAATGGCTTCCTTAAGAAGCCAAGGATAAGTCTGGAATTTCCCAAAAGAAAATATCATCTCCTCCTCTGTGGGCCGTGCCCCTTCCTTCAACTCCGGCCCATTCACGCCGCAGGCCACTCTAATTCCTTTTTTTCTCTTCTGCTCCCTGAGACTTCCGAAATCCGGTAGCCTTCTTGAGCGACGCCTAAGACCTGGAAAAACTCAATATTAGCTATGAATTCTCTATTTTCAAAGGAATTTAACCAATTTAGCTGCTGAATTCTTGCATAATTAACTGGTATTAATTTCACTTATCAAGAACCGCCACACTTGAAGATTGCTTGTCCTTAAGCAATCTTAGAATAAAACAGAAAAGAAAGAAAGAAAAACTTTACATTTAAACATTTTAACTTAACTCAAGCAGCAACCAATAATCAATCCATCGCCCTTGAACAACAAGACTTCTATGCAAAACACGAAAATTGAGAATACCAAATCAATCAAAGCATTCTTAAGAGACCTGGCTTAGCTTCAGAAACATCCTAAGGCAGCGAGACCAAACCTTAAACTTCAGCAAGCTAGTAAGAAATTAGACCTAATTTGCCTCTCTAAAAGAGTTCACTCACTCTCAAGTGTTTGGGCGATTTGAATAAGAACTCTCAGCAGCAACACATATTGGCATTAAACCAAGAACTAAGCAAACATCCTATCGCTACCACTTAATTTGACACATGCATAATCAGAAGGTCTTTACAAAGGGTTATAATGTAAGGCTTAGGTTAGGGTGTGACAAACAGGCTTTTTAGGCTAAAGGAATACCATATCAAGCAACACAATAGAACAACAAGTAACTTATTCAAAAAGAACTTAAGCAACTAAGGACAGATTAGGACAGGAAACTCAACACTTTAGATGCAGTATCAAGAACTTCAGGACTTTAAGCACAAGAAGAAATATGAACATCTTAAGCTTTTTATTTATTTATTTATTTGAACAAAACAGTTGGATGCAATCAGTTGATAATATGGTACGAGGTAAAATTTATCTTGCGTACGCTTTTTATTCTCAAGTAGTTTGAAAAGAGTGAAAATTCCAATTGCCTTTTTACACAGATTAAGCAAAAAATTGCAAACTCAAATTTTGAAAGAATGACTATCATGAGAACATTTGTTTTTAGGACCACATGAATTTCCAAGAAAACAGGTTGCAAGAATTCAATTGAACTAAACTACTTGCTATTCGAAAACAACTTGATTTATGGCTATGGTATTCCTACGATAATTTGGACAACATAGTGTGAATTGGCTAAAGGAAGGAATATAATTTATGGGCAAAACAAAACAACAGGTAAAAAGGCTCAAAGGGCCTAAAAAAATGGGAGAAAATTTGTTAGGAAGGCTTTTTGGAATTAAAAACAGAAAGGGGTAAACAAATGCCTTAATCACTTTGTACATGTGAAAAACTTTGTGGTTTTGACAAAGACAATCCACCAAGTTCTAACTTAAAACTGAATATGCATGCCCACTCCGCAAGGAATTCAGCAAAAATTGACGTTGATATCAGAGAAATCAGGCTCAAAAACCTCACAGAGAAATATAGGGTTAATGTAACTCAAGTTATCAAGGTGAAACAAACTTTAACGTCTTGAAGCCCTAGGCTGCTTAATCAACAAAAACCAGCATTACTTAAAGTTTTTCTAATCAACAGGCAATCAATTATAAGTGTTTTATACAGACTTCCTACATCCTTAGGATCAGAAAATCTCACTGGCTGCTATACTCAAGTAAACACAAAGAAATCGAAAAATTTTAGACAAATTTTTACAGACTGCTAAGAAAACTAAACCAACACAAAATTTTATAAAATCACACAGAAAACTTTACAAATTCACACATAAAACTTAAGACTACTTAAAACAGCAAATGTTCAGGCAGGGATTCCCAATCAGTAGACCAGCAATTACCAAATAATCAACCAACAATCATGCAAGACCAAGAATCATTAGCAATTTCAATTTAAAATCTATTAGGTAGTTCTTCTCCCCCACACTTAATTCATGCTTTGTCCTCAAAGCATCAAACGCATGCAATAAAATCCAAAACAGGGCAAGAGAAACCACCTACTTCATGGCATAGAAAAATTATTGAGAGTGGGCGTTGAAAAGAAGCATACTAGAGTTAATTGAGGAGGAGAGGGAGAACATATCACTCAGCAGGCTTAAAGGAGACTTGCTCCTCTTCTTCTTCCTCAGATGCATCCTTGATTTCTTCATCAGCAGAATCTTCATCCTCCTCTTCTTCAGGGATGTCCAACAGAAGCTTCCTGACCTCCTTGGGCTGGACAGCCTTCTTATGCTCTGCTTGCACTTCTTCGATAGTGTCAGAATTCTCATCCTGCTTCTCCACTTTGGCTTCGAGGAGAGCAATCTTATTCTCTAGAATAGCAATTTTGGCCCTGTCCTCAATTTGCCTGGCCCAAATACGGTCAATCAGGGTTACCAACTCCGCTATGGTCATCTTGGAGATTCTTTCAAAATGCCTCAACTTCTCTTGGTCATTAAATGTCAGGTCTTCAATGATTTATGGCTGGAATGATGTGGAGGAACGAGTGACAGGCCTTCTTCGCTTTGCTGGGGGTTCAGAAGGCTGCTTGGAGGCTGACTTGGCTTCTTTCTTCAGTTCAAGCTCTTTTTCCAATTGGAAAGCATCGTCCCAAAGCATCTAATTTCCTGCTACCTTCTTGCATACCCCCATCTGATTCAGGTTGACAAACTCAAACGGCGCTGGATGGAATTCCAGGGCTAGACCTTCTTCAGAGAACTCAGTCAGGTAAGCTTTTACAATCCTTGTCACATACGACCCATAGAGAATTTTTCCTTGCTGCTTGATGCTGTCAATGTAGTGAGCAAACCAGGCCCTAACATTCATTCTTCTCCCTTCAATCATGCACCAAAGAGCGAAAAGATCTTGATTTGGAACATGAGATTGGTTGTTCCTGCCGAAAACTGAACTGGCAATTAACTTCTGGAGAATTTTATGGTTATACTTTTTAATGTATGAGGCGGAGGAAGTTGTTGATGAATACTCATTCTGGTTAGTGATTTCCTTCCAAAAGTTTGTAGGGTTAAACTCTGGCGTGAAGTCAGTGTAGGACTGCGCGAACTCTTCAGATTCAAGAAAAGCAGTGTCCGCTACCCCCAAATATTAGTTGAGTTCAATCAAAGAACAAGTTTTCCTTTTTCCCATCACTCTGAAGCTAAACTTACGCTGATCATCCATTTCAGAGATCTCCGGATTGAGAGTGAAAGTGCTGAGGAATTCCAATGTCAGTTCTTTGAAGGTCGGCTCCTTAATCTGCGCATAGAATTCGAAACCCCCATTGGCTAATAACTACCGGATTTCGTTATCAAGGCCCAAGGTTGACAGGACGTTCCAATCAAATGTTCTTGAAGGCGCAAAGGTTAAGCCCTTGAATTTCTCGTACCTCTCGTTTTCCCTGTCGACGAAGGTCTGCATCTTGGCAAGCGTCTTTTCCACGGTACTGGTTTCAGAGCCAGAAGGCTAAACACTGACAGAGGACGATGAGGGTTTTGCGCGGGAAGCACTTGGGGCTAGCTTAGCAGCTTTCTTTTCCCTGGCCATACTTACAATCTCAAATCAAAGAAAGAGAGAAAGAAAATGTGAAGATAAAATCAGAAAATACAGAGAATTAGAGAGAGAAAAACAGAAGTAATGAAATAGAGAAGAGGAAAGGTCTTAAAACAAAAACGAGAGAGAAAGGAGAGCAGTTACCCAATTTAAAATTCAAAATATAACTGACATACAGGCAGAAAGGAGGGAAACGTAGGCGCTAGAGCGGGAGAAAAAGGGTAAAAATTGTGGCTGATGGGATTGCACACGTTTTCCTAAAATTCACTTTTTCATTCTCATAATCACTCCCTTTTTCGAAAAAAAAAATTTAACCGTAAAAAAAAATTCTTGCGGTTGAAAATAAAAATAAAGGCAAGTATGGATTTTAACAAAAAGATAATATAAATTTCAAACTTGATGTTACTTCTCATACTTGCTCCAGTTATAGCCCTGCAAAAAGAAAACAACATTTCA
Source organism: Euphorbia tirucalli (assembly GCA_039660915.1). Lineage (NCBI taxonomy): Eukaryota > Viridiplantae > Streptophyta > Magnoliopsida > Malpighiales > Euphorbiaceae > Euphorbia > Euphorbia tirucalli. The sequence goes on from CM077637.1 coordinate 15,468,415, forward strand.
TCATTAAAAACTGCATGTCAAAAAGTAAATGGAATAAGAGAGGGGTTAGGGAGTTTTTGAAAAAAATTGCTTCAATCTGTGTTTGAAACGGACACTGAGAAATCCTGGGTTGCTTAAGGCTGTTCAAGGTATTGGAGACTTCCAACACCACTTGATGATTCCTGCGCAAGATAGGGCTTTAATCTTTGGCCATTGATTTTAAAGATTTCACCATTCTGATTCATTATTTCAACTGTCCCATGTGAAAAGACTTGATTCACAATAAATGGTCCAGTCCACCTTGATTTAAGCTTTCCTGGAAACAATCTCAACTTTGAATTATACAGCAAGACTTTCTGACCCTTGTAGAAAGTTTTCTCCTGAATTTTTTTGTCATGCCATTTTTTGATTTTCTCTTTGTAATTGATGGCATTTTCATAACTGAATAGGCTGAACTCTTCCAATTCATTCAGCTGCAATTTCCTATTTTCACCTACCAAGTTCCTGTCAAAATTCAAATATGTTAGAGCCCATAGAGCCTTAAATTCTAATTCAACAGGTAAGTGACATGCTTTTCCATACAACAATCTAAAAGGCGACATCCCAATAGGTGTCTTGTAAGCTGTACGATATGCCCAAAGAGCATTATCAAGCTTTCTTGACCAATCCCTCCTAGAATTGCTAATTGTTTTCTCAAGAATTCTCTTGATCTCTCTATTAGAAATCTCAACCTGCCCACTGGTCTGTGGGTGGTAAGGTGTAGCAATTCTATGAGTGACTCTATATTTAGTAAGAAGCCTTTCAAATTGGTTATTACAGAAATGAGTACCTTGATCAATGATTATTACTCTAAGGACTCCAAATCTTGTAAATAATTTCTTCAGAAACCTTACCACAACTCGAGCATCATTATTTAGACTTGCAATGGCTTCTACCCACTTGTTCACATAATCCATAGCAACCAATATATATTTATTACCATGTGAGCTTGGAAAAGGTCCCATAAAATCAATACCCCAAATATCAAAAATTTCACAAACAAAGATATTATGAAGAGGTATAGCATTTTGGGCAGAGATATTACCTGTTCTTTGGCATTCATCACATTCTAAGACAAACCTATGGGAATCCTTAAAAATCGTAGGCCAAAAGAATCCACACTCTAGAACTTTTGAGGCTGTTCGATTTGCACCAAAGTGACCTCCAGCTTCTTGAGTGTGACACATTGACAAGATTGCTGGGACTTCTTCTTGTGAAGCACATCTTCTAATAATCTGATCTGCACATAACTTAAAAAGAAAGGGTTCCTCCCAAAAATAATATTTTAAATCCGAAAGGAATTTCTTTCTTTGGTGAGAAGACAAAGATTGAGGCATTATTCCACAGGCTAAATAATTTGCAATATCTGCAAACCAAGGTATAAAATGTACCGCATAAAGTTATTCATCAGGAAAAGAATCAACAATCTCAGGTTGCTTATCGAGGTTGCTTAGTGGAATTCTGGAAAGATGGTCTGCAGCCACATTTTCTGAACCCTTCTTATCTTTGATCTCAATATCAAATTCTTGAAGAAGCAGGAGCTATCGTATGAGACAAGGTTTCGCATCCTTCTTTGCCAATAAGTATTTCAATGCTGCATGATCAGTAAAAATAGTGATCTTAGATAAGACCAAATAAGATCTGAATTTATCAAAAGCATAGACAACAGCAAGCAATTCTTTTTCTGTAGTGGTGTAATTCTATCGTGTCTCTGCCAAGGTTTTGCTTGCGTAGTAGATGGGGCAGAAATGCTTGTCTCTTCTTTGTCCTAGCACAGCTCCAATGCAAGTATCACTAGCATCGAACATAAGCTCGAATGGAAGACTCTAATCAAGGGCAATAAGAATTGGAGAATTCACCAATTTCGCCTTAAGAGTTTCAAAAGGTTTTTTTGCAAGCTTCATCAAAATAGAATTGAACATCCTTATGTAAAAGTGCTGTTAGCGGCTGGGCAATCTTAGAGAAATCTTTTATGAATCTTCTGTAGAACCCGGCGTGACCAAGAAAACTTTAAATTTCTTTGCTAGCTTTTCTATAACTTTGACCTTTGCTTTATCAACCTCCATTCCTCTTGAAGAGATCTTATGGCCGAGAACATTGCCTTCATCAACCATGAAGTGACATTTTTCCCAATTCAATACAAGATTGGTCTCCTTGCACCTGGTTAGGACTGCTTCAAGATTGTTGAGACAAGATTGGAAAGTCTCGCCATAGACTGAGAAATCATCCATGAAGATTTCCACTGTCTTTTCGGCCATATCATGAAAAATCACCATCATGCATCTCTGGAAAGTTGCTGGAGCATTACACAATCCAAATGGCATCCTTCTATAAGCATAGGTGCCATATGGACAGGTAAATGTTGTTTTCTCTTGATCTTGGGGATGAATATGAATCTAATTGTACCCTGAATATCCATCGAGAAAAAAATAAAATGCATAGCCAGAAAGTCTTTCTGGCATCTGGTCAATGAGTGGCAGTGGAAAATGATCTTTTCATGTAGCATCATTGAGCTTCTGGTAGTCAATGCAAACTCTCCATCCAGTAACTGTTCTAGTGGGAATAAGTTCATTTTGCTCGTTCTGAATGACAGTGATCCCACCTTTCTTAGGGAATACCTGAACAGGGCTAGTCCACAATGACTCAAAGATAGGATAGATAATTCCTGCATCAAGTAGCTTAATTACCTCTTTTTTCACAACTTCCTTCATATTGGGATTCAGTCTCCTCTGAGGTTGTATGACAGGCTTATGATCTTTCTCCATGAGAATACGATGGACACAAATAGAAGGACTAATGCCTTTTATATCTGAGATTGTCCAGGTCATTGCTTCTTTGTTCTTTTTCAAGACACAAAGTAATTGAGTTTTCTGCTTCTAGGTAAGTTTGGAAGAGATAATTACAGGTAAATTGCTTGGTGGATCAAGGAAGGCATATTCTAAGTGAGAGGGTAATGGTTTCAATTCTAGAGTAGGAGGCTCTTCAATGGAAGGTTTAGAATGCAGTGTGGGTGTATAGTCTAAAGGTTCAATGAATTGCCTGCTTCCTAAGATTGCTGGACATCCAATTTCAGCTTTAATTTGCTTTTCCATATTTGCTTCCTCATTCTTAAAAGCTATTTCCTCAAATTCCTGCATGAAAAATGGGTTTAGATTGACATCAGTAGCATCAATAAAATAACAATGATCATCACAAGCAAGAGGATATTTCATGGCTTCATTCATCTTAAAGACTACTTCCTCATCATAAATTTTCAAAATTAACCTACCATTATGAACATCAATTAAGGCATGACCCGTTGCTAAGAAAGGTCTTCCTAGAATAATAGGAACATGTACGTCTTCATCCATATCCATCACAATGAAATCAACAGGAAGTATAAATTTTCCTATCTTAACCAAAACATCTTCAATTATTCCCCTTATATATCTTACGGTTCTATCAGCAAGTTGTATGGAAACCCTAGTAGGTTGAGGTTCTCCTAACCCTAATTGTTTGTAGATGTAATATGGCATGAGATTGATACTTGCTCCTAGATCACATAATGCATTTTCAATATTGAGATTACTAATAGAGTAAGGTATAGAAAAACTCCCTGGATCTTTGATTTTGGCTGGCAAAGGTTGTTTGCTCTGAAGGATTGATGAGCAATCTCTGTTAAGCTGTACCATTGCTACATTCTCCAACTTCTTTGTATTAGCAAGTAGTTCTTTCAAGAATCTCACATATAGGGGCATTTGTGCCAGTGCTTCTGTAAAGGGTATGTTGATATGAAGCTTCTTAAAAACCTCCAGAAACTTGTCAAATTGCTTGGCCATGTCATGTTGCTTAGCCCTTTGTGGATAAGGTATTCTCGGTTGATAAGCAGGTACAGGTTGCCCATCTTGAACAGAGGTGTTCTGAGTAGAGTCTGAGGTTGCTTGATTCTACTCTGGTTGAGCATTCTCTGGCTGAACTTGAGATTGCTTAACTGCATCAGAAGGTTGCTCAGTGATGTGAGCAATCTAAGGTTGCTCATTCTTCTTAACGATCTTTTCTTTTAAGTCTTTGTTCTTGTCCATAATGTTCATCTTATGAGGTTGCTCATCATTCTTACCAATCCTCAGAGTAATAGCTTTGCACTCCTCTCTCAGATTGGGTTCAGTGTTGCTTGGAATGACCCTTTTGTTCTTTGGTGTGACAATATTTATAAGTTGCTGGAGCTGAGTCTCCATGTTCTTCATATAAGCTTGAGTCTGCTTCATGAACTGAGACATCATTTCCTTCATCTCTTCAACCTCGGATTTCTTAGATGTATATGATGGTTCAGCTTGTTGAACATGATTGGGCTGTTGATGAGGTTGGAAATTGCTGTGAGGCTGCTGAAAAGGTACATGAGGTTGCTTGCCAGGTTGTTGGTTCCGAGAGAATTTAGGATGATTGCGCCATCCTGGATTGTAAGTGTTGGAAAATGGATTGTTCTACCTTAGATTATTTCCAATATAAGGAAAATGGATTGTTCTACCTTAGATTATTTCCAATATAATCATATTGCTCCTGATTAAGTGAGATATCACAATCAATGCTTCTATGATCACTTCCACAGAATTCACACGATATTTTTGAACTTGAAATGGCTGAGATATTCTGCTTCGCTAGCTGTTTAAGGATCAGATCTACTTTGTCGGAAAGCTTGGCAACAGCGTCTGATTCGGCAATCTTTTCTCAATCCTCACATGCTGAATGCCACTTATAACTGGTGTTGACCAACCTTTCAACCAATTCATAAAGCTCTTCCGGTGCCAGTTCTTCTGGGTCTCCATTTGCAGCGGATTCAATTTGAATCTTATATGCATTTGTCAAACCATTGTAGAAATTCTGAATCTGTATCCACATGGGAAATCCATGGTTTGGTACTTTTCTTAGGATCTCCTTGTATCTTTCCCAGGCTTCTGACAGAGATTCATCATGTTGCTGACGAAAATGAGTAACCTCATTTCTTAACTTAATTGCTTGTCTGGGTGGAAAATACTTAGAAAAACTTGAGCCATTTCATCCCAGATTGTAACTGAACCTGGTTGAAGATTCTTCATCCAACTTTTAGCCTTATCCCTCAGTGAAAAAGGAAAAAACTTTAATCTTATCACATCATCTGAGACTCCACGGTTAGTACGAAAAGTATTGCACATAGTCACAAAATCTTGGATGTGAACATTTGGATCTTCTCCGGGCAATCCTCCAAACTAAACAGCAGCTTAAAGCATTTGAATCATATAGGCTTTGATCTCAAAGACATTGTCCCCTTCATTAGGTATCACAATGCAAAAAGAGTGTCCCTCAGTGATAGGTCTCGAATATTCCTTAGGTCTTTGTCTTGGAGGAGGAAGATGAACTTCTCTCTTTCCTTCTAGTGGTGGAGGTGGTAAATTTTGTTCAGCCATTCTCTGTCTTCTGCGAGCTCTTCTGACAGCACCACTCCTTCTCCTACAAGTCATTTCGATCTCTGGATCTATAGGAATTAGAGGGATTCCTGCTCTTCGCATACACCAGGAGATTGCTTAAATAGAGAATTTTTGCACAAAACACCCAACACCAAATCAAACAAACGAATTTACAAGAAATCTGTAAAATTTTCTACAGTTAATTCCCCGGTAACGGTGCCAAAAACTTGTTGCCCTAAAATTGTGCACTAGTAAGTGTACTAGGTCAATTGTAGTGGTGGTAAGACAAGTGTCGATCCCACAGAGAATAAGGGAAAACTATAAAATTTCCTAATAAACCGTCAGATATAAGATTTTCCAAGTAAATCAGCAATACAAATTTATATAAACTGAAATCAACAAAAAGCATACAAGATAACGTAAGAAGGTTGCCTAAAACAGAAGATGACAAACAATAATAAAAACACAGACTTCCACCAGTTAGACAGGCAATCTTGAGATATCTTTCTTTAGAATTTATTATGAATAAATTAAGGAATGTAGATCTAAGGTTTCTTGCTCTCTACCCACCAAGCTTATCTCTCGACCTCACTTGGATTCTATGACTACCCAACTAAGCTTATCTCTCGACCTCACTTAGCATAGGCATTCATACATTAAGTCAAGCAAGCATTCTACCATAAATAGAAACCCTTAGCACACCCTCAATCTCCTCTCGGTCTCATGGCAAGTGTGTGTGTGTGTGTGATTTTTCCATATCCCCAAATTTCCTCTCGATCTCATTAGGAATACTAAGCATACAACGGGGCCCCATCGTAATTTTGATAAGCACATCACCACACGATCATCTGAGCATAATATTCATAGTAAACACGAGAAAGACTTCTCAAGATCACCAGCCTAAGATGGCTTCAGCCTGCTGGAAAACTACTCACAACACATAATTAACATCAAAACGAGATTACTTAACCAGAAGACTTGAAAGAAGAAAAATTAAAATTAGAGCAAAGAAAATAATGGTAGTTGGAGAAAACATTTAATGCCCAACCCCCTTAGAACAGCAGACTATATATAGTCCCCTTAAAGAAAAGAAAAATAATCTACCTAGAAACATGTTCCTTGATTATAATATTAACAAAAAATTAACAACCACAAAATGCAATGGCTTCCTTAAGAAGCCAAGGATAAGTCTGAAATTTCCTAAAAGAAAATATCTTCTCCTCTTCTCTGGCCGCGCCCCTTCCTTCAACTCTGACCCATTCACGCCGCAGCCCACTCTAATCCCTTTTTCTCTTTTCTGCTCCCTGAGACTTTCCAAATCCGGCAGCCTTCCTGAGCGACGCCTAAGACTTGGAAAAACTCAATATTAGCTGTGAATTCTCTATTTTCAAAGTAATTTAACCAATTTAGCTACTGAATTCTTGCATAATTAACTGGTATTAATTTCACTTATCAATATTACTGCTAAATAATTTTAGAATTTTTTATGATTAAAATAACATTTGGAATGAGAATCCCATTCCAATAAGTAAGGGAATGATTCAGCCCATTGGAATCAAAATTTTTTAAAAAATATAGTTTTAAAACAAATTAGTCCACGTTTTGTCCTGGAAAGAAGGATGAAGAAATTATCATTTTATCTTTTTTAAATATTTCTGTAACTTTTTTTTAGCATCATTACGTTTTATACAAGGTCTAATATGTAATGTTGTGCAATACGAATTCCTTTCAATCTTAACAATGGTAATTAATTATTTTTTATAGTTTTATATTTTACTATTTAATTTATCATTTCATACTTATATAATTATAATAATATAATTATATAAAGAAAAATGAAATGGTGATTCCGATTTAGATTAAATCAAATAGAATGAATAAATGGTGATTCTTATTCCGATTAGAAATCATTTCGACGATTCCAATTCCAATTCTGAAATTTAAATCAAACTCTCCCTAAACTTATTAATATTAATACACATGTTGCACACTATAAGTGATGTCCAATTTCACATTCGTGCTGCTAACTCTAGCTTTGCACATTTTAGAACGAGCTCCAAATATGAAGTGGCTTTACATTAATTTGATAGACATCCTTTTAGTTGGCATATTAACAAGTGAATATCTAAGGGTGAACAAAACCAAACCGCAAATCAAAAACCGAACCGAACCGAGATTAAAAACCGGACTGAACCAAATGGTTTGGTTTTGGTTTTATAAAATATAATAGTTTGGTTTGTTGTTCGGTTTTTGGTTTTTGTTAAAAAACCGAAACTGAACCGAACCGAACCGTAATAGGAAAAAATATTTTTTTTTAAAAAAAAAAAATATATATATATATATATAAAAATTTTATTTGGCATATTATATAGTTTGTATTTATGAGACTTTAGTAATATACATGTAATATAAATCCTTTTTAAGCAATACTTTACATGTAATTTATAAAAAATATGATAATAAAAATTAGAAAATTAAAATTTTTGTTGATTCAGTTTGAACCAAACCAAACCGTAATCCGAACCATATAAACTTTGGTTTGGTTGTAGTTTTTATTTTTCTTCTACTTTAGTTTTTGGTTTGGTTTAGTTCGGTTTGATTTTTAAACCGAACCGTATTTTGTTCGTCCCCTAAGAATATCAGGGCTCAGAAAATAGTTTATTTTGCAATTGGAACATAATTGAAATAATTTTTAATTTTTTTTATGATAAATTTGTCATTTTTCCCAATAACAGAAGAAAAAGTTAACATGAATTGGATAAGTTTTGATGCCGACAATGACTTGATTGGTATAATGGTTATTAAATTGGTAGATGAATGGATAAAATCCTTATTTATTGGCATTCATATCCAATTTCAGCCGTACATATATGGTGGGATACTGCACTGATTCTTTTTTTTTTTTTTTTTTGAAAGAAATTCAACAATAAACTAAATATATCAATTAGGAAATCGATGTTACACTTGCACGCTGCTGGCCCGTCGAAAGAAATTTTATTGTGAATTAAAACTAAATTTACCTGAGCTTGATATTTTTTTTTTTTTTTTTTTTGCCCAACGTCTTCTAATCATATCGAGAATTATAAAAGTATATATGGTGTTAGATATGAACTTTATAAACCATTTTCAATCTAATTTAGTTTATTAAAAAAAATCGAATTTACTAGTTTTCAAGTCCAATCAATTTCGGCCGAACTAGATTAATTTAAATGTTGAAATTCCCGATATATTTTTTTACTATAATTAGTTAAAGGTGTATTCCATAACCATGGTTTTTAGACCCGGACCGATCATGGAACCGGTAAAAGGATGGATTCATGGATTTTAGATTAAACCAGAATAAACCGGAATCGAACCGGATTTAATAAAAATATTAAAATATTAAAATATTTTTATTTTAATATTTATAATTTATGAAAATTTGAATATTTTTATTATAATTCTTTAAGTTTAAACATTTCAAACATAATATAGTAATTAAAAAAACTTAATTTATTATATAAAAAAACTCAATTTATGAAATATAGCTTTTTTTAGTTACAATTAAATGTCAATTTAATTTAAAATAATTTAAAAATATAAACTATATTTTATTTTAATTAAAAACACCTCAAAATAATAACTTAAATTTTATATTCAAATAATTTTTTTTAAAATCTGGTCTAACCGAAAAACCGGTCCGGTTCACGGTTTTGTGATTCGACTGGACGATCCGACCAAAAATTGACTGATTATTAACTAAAGTAAAAACTAGATAGAAACCGATTGGTCTGAGCTCCGATTCCGGTGGAATCTGATCTGACCGACCGGTCCGATCCGGTTTTCATAACTATCCCGGAACTATGCTTTATAGCCGAATAGTATTAATAACAAAATCTGTACAAAATGTCATATCGGAAGTGATAGTGGATCAGATGGGCATATTTATGAGTTACGATAAGCGAAGGAAAATTCTGTCGGCCCAAAACAAATGACAGGCTCCGGCGCCGTTTAATTAGATTATTAAAATATTAATATGAGCGTATGGAATCCGCGTTCATTTTGTCAAATAGGACAGCCTCGTTTGTGTGTCTAGTCATGTTGGACAAGGATGCCTGTGTATCTATATAAGCATACATTATTTTAGCTTGCTCTTCAATTCATCCACTCCATCCATGGAATCCGCAGAAAACCAGAGAATTTCGTGCCGTGTCACGCAGCTGTACAACGTTAAACCAGAAGACAGCATATTTCCTTGGTACATGTTTTCATTGGATATTTCAACTACCTTCATTAACTATTCCGACAGGCAAATATTCTTAGTGGATCGTAGAAAGGTTTTGGATGAAAAAACGTCAAGATCAAACCTCCTTGATCTTCTTCTTGAAATGAATGTTCCTGTTCTTGAAGATGGTGTCCATGCCTCAGTCATCAATCCGATTTTAGACTCTGCAAAAACAATGGCCAGCAGCGAATGTCTTAAAACTCGAAAGATTCTGCGTTTGAGAATTGAAATTGATGTTAGGATGAGTTTGGATGATGATGATGTTGTAATGGCGGCAAGTGAATCATCCATTGAAGCTCTGGAGAGAGTGAGGATGGAATTATTAGGTGGGCATGATGACTGTGAGTGTGTGATTTGCTTACAGCAATTGGAGATCAGCTCCACAGCTATTCGGCTGCCATGTTCGCATCTTTATCATGATACCTGTATTCTGTTTTGGTTGAAATCTTGTAATGGTGTTTGTCCTTTGTGTAGGTTAAGAATTGTCGGCTGATCAAATAATTAGGGACTTTTTTTTTTTTTAATGTATTTCGAGTGGTAGTGATGAGTCAATTAACTGTTTTGGCCCAAATTGTCAGTTTGAATTTTAGTGAAAATGGAAATAATCCATGGAAACAGAACCTTTTTTTTTTTTTTTTTGAAAGATTCAAAATACCAAATGAGCATTAGTTAGTACAGCTGTTCAGTAGCCGTATGTGCCAAAAAAAAGTCAACCAATTTTATGTAATTCTTTTTAATTTTTCTATGTAAATTCGTTTTAAAATTAATTACACTATAGTATAATTATTGCAATGTAATATATTAGAACTTTTTTTAATTAGTAATTAAAAAACAATTTAATAATCAACTGCCCATGCATTATTTGACTAGTTCCACTTAGACCTGTTCATGGGTCGGGCTGGATCGGGTTAAGACCGGGCTACATCGGGTTTGATATAAAAATCTCTTGTCCAAGCCCAGTCCAGCCCGCACTAATTTTACATCGGACTCGGGCCGGACTGGGCCGGGTAATTGAACCTCATTCCCAAACCCAGCCCAACCAGCCTATCAAATAAATGTTTATATTTTTCTAATATAACTTATTTTAAACAAATTTAATTTACAAATAGTATTCATAGACAAATTTAATTTACAGATAGTATTCATAGAGAAATTATAATGGTCAAAATCTTCTATAAGTTTTTCAATGGTTCAGATTAAATATTTAGTATATAATTATATAAATAAAAATAAAAAAGTATATATTATAAAATTATCCGGACCGGGCCGGGCCAGTCATGTGTCTTATAGTTATTCTCAAGCCCAACCCATCATTAACTCGGGCTTTTACGGGTTCGGACCGGGCCGGGCTTAAAGTAAAATATGTATGTCCAAGCCCAACCCAGAACTAACGGGTTTGGACAGACTTTGCGGGCCGCGGGTCGTTTGCACAGGTCTAGTTCTACTTAACAAAAAAAGTATTATATGAGTAAGAATAAATTAATAATTTAACTAAATCTAGAAACTACAGCAAGAAAGCCAAAACTTCCATTATACTATGATGCACGGAGACTCTTAAAAACTATCGTGTTTCGAGTCTGATACGTTTCGGATGCTAATATCTTTTTACATTCTCCCGGAAACGTCCAAAGGAACGTGTCTGTGATTTTAAGAAGTTAGATGATGTGTCCGTATTTCACAGACGTGTCGCCTACTCTTTCCTTCTGTTTTGAAATTCTTCGGGAAGAATTTCAATTAATTCTACACTAAATTGGACCCTTGGAGACTAATTTACTATTCTAAATTCATTACTGTTACGGTAATTTTCCACTTCTTTCCATTATAAAAAAGCAGAGAATTCAACTCTCTGGTCCAATTCAATTGTTTACGACAAAAATTTTTTATGTTTAATTGTCCAATAAGTTTTGATTGATAGAAAAGAATAGCCTTCAAGTCTTCAACTCTTGTAAGATTATTCTCCAATTGACTTTTATTTGTGTTGTATTGTGTTATTAATTGTTGATAAATTGAGAAGTGTGCTTACCCTGTTTTTGTTAGAAACAGTAAACACAACTACAATTTATATAAGTAAATTACAGATTACAAAAAAGGAAAAACAGAATCCAAATAAATAGAAGAACAGAAAATAAAAGATATTTTTCAATCTTAACAGTTATAACGTAGAGCAGAGGCCTGAAATCACAGTTTCCTTAAGACAATTATCTATCCGTAGTGGCGATTTGTCTCCCAGGATACAACAACTCTCAAAGGCGAGGTCAATTGTGCGTAGCGAACTATCACCGGAAAAGGAAAAGAAAAACGACAGCTTATTGAGAAGGGAACAGACTGTAGAAAAGGAGAAGGAAAGGAATTTCGGATTTTCCAATGTATCTCTGCAACTGATGGAGCAAGAAGAAATAGGCTAAGGGAATTAGTTAGATTATCCGCAGTTAATTTTTAATTTAAAAATAAACTGACAGAGATTTAAAGAGGCTCAATAATATCTGGAGAAAATTTAGTCGGACCGGAGAAAAAATTAGGCAGGCCCGTAGTGGTCCAATTTGGTCTGGTATGCGTGATGCCCACTTCGTGCGGGTGCGCATTAGGCTTTTGAAGGATCGGGGTTAGGATTTGCACCCCCTCTGCGCGTGCAAGAGAGAGCTTTTTGGCTTATACAAGTTAACACCTTACAAAAGTGTATTTCAATATAAACACCTTTTCCCCTTTGTTATTTTCCCATGTGGGATATGTTAACTTGGACCAAAATTTCTCCAAATATTCCATTTCATTAGGCTAACTTTGAGCAATAATTTCTCATTCACTACTTGTCCGTTTTGGGTAAATTATATACCGTTGGAAAGCTCACGTTACGTATTATACAATGACACTAATCATTTGATATAATACGCTTCCTTTTTATAATATAATTTGGCCCAAAGTTGACAAATAATCACTAGTATGTAATCTAATATTTATCAAATTTCCAACAGTTTTACAATTGAAAAACAGAGGAAAAAAAAAGGTCTGAAATATGTTTACTTTGCATAGTATGCTTGCCCTATGTTTATAATTTTAATATTTTTAAATCACTCCCATGTTTTTATTATATACACGCATCGTATCCTATATTTTTTAGAAATCATGTTTTCCTTGTTCGTGCAAGATATCGACTGTATCAAGTTAATTATAATTACAATTGAAAAATATTCAATCAAGTGGTGTTATTGGATTGAGCATATCGTAGCGGACGCAACAATATAGTCAAATTTGGAGGAACAAAATCTGTAATTCTCTAATTATAATTGAAATCTGCCCCAAGAAATAAAGACGTAGTTGGATACAAGGTTAGATTGGCAGTACAAATGGGAAAAGCATTTACTTGGACTTCGCATCAGATTTTGTGATGGGTAATATAAAAACAACACTATAGCCTCAGCTTTCAAAAAGTAAATGTTGCTGCAATCTACCAAGAAGGGAAGATTTTAAATAAAAATCAATTGAATGTAATTAAACTGATTGTAAGAACTACATCAAAGTTGGGGTTTTATCACCCCCAAAAAAAAAAAACAAAAAATAAATGTGGAGTTGTACGAACCTTAGGCCTTGGCCCACCTGTCCGGCCCAGCCCGCCTTTGAGGGGAAAATCTCTTCTCCCCGAAGAACATTTTTTTTTTTTTTTCTCTTATTGTATACAATAAATGAAGAATATTCCTGTCCTCTAGATAGCAAATTAAGATCATCTATAATTCATGTGTACAAGTGCAGATGAAGATCATCTATATATATGAATCCATTGACAACAGATTAATGCTTTGAAGTCTAAATTGATAAAATATTAATTGTGGTATGAAGATTATCTAGGTAGGAATGGAACGGACAAGTTGTGGCAATGGAGAATGTCTAAAATTAGAGGTACAGTCCTCGTGTCTCAATGGACAACAAGAATAAGGATCTAGATTTTTATTAGCATGTGGAAGTCCCTCTAAAATTGCTAAAATTTCATGAATTTGTGGTCGGACTTTAACCTCACTAATACAATGAGAAGCAAGATGTGCAACTAAAAAAGCTTCTTTTTGTGGGTATTTTCCTTGCAAATTAATATCCATAATTCGAAATAACTTACGTTTATCACCCAAATATGGTTTAGCCCAATCAACTAAGTTCTGCTCTAACCCAATTTTTGATTTGTTTAGAGCACGACGACCTGTTAGCAACTCCAACAATACCACCCCATAACTATATACATCACATCTTGCTGTTAGTTTCCCTGTTCAGTTAACAATAAGACTATTTATATCTCTGGTATTATTTACATAATATCATCACTCTATACTCCAATGAATGTTGAGTTAAGTGGAATTTAAAACGAACCTGTAGCAATATATTCAGGTGCAGTATAGCCTTCAGTACCCAAGACTCGAGTAGAAACATGAGTACGATCTCCAGTTGGACCTGCCTTTGCCAACCCAAAATCTGAAAGTTTTGCGTGAAATTCCTGGTCTCAAGAAACAAAATTGACATTATATAACTAAAATGTATATTAAGGCAAGATAAAAAAAAATTTTACATTTAACCATGCTTTTAAATTATAATTACCGAATCTAACAAGATATTAGATGGTTTGAAATCACGAAATATGACTTGTTGGTGAGAATTATGCAAGAATGAAAGCCCTCTAGCAGCTTCTATTGCAACTTTGATTCTTGTACTCCAAGATAGCGACGAAGAACCACCTGGAAATAACATTTATGACACGATATTAGACAGAGACAACTCAACCAATATAAATACGTTTGATAGGATCTTATTTTTGTTTCATTTATATATAATTCACTAGGTACAGAGTACATAAATAACATAACATGATATGCTACGAAAATTTAATTTACACTCCTAACTTATTATTGGATAATTTAAATGCTAATTAAGCAAATTGAAGTGTGATTACAAACATAAATTACTTTGGAATAAATGATTCTCCAAGCTACTCTTAGGCATATATTCATAGACCAAGAGCCGATTTTCCCCGTCTATGCAATGTCCAACAAGTTTGACAAGATTGGGATGATGAAGTTGTCCAAGATGATTAAGCTCAGACTACAATTAATAAACAAGTAAAAACAATTAAAATGATAGTTACCAGAAAAAGAAAAAGATTACCGACAGCACTACAAAATAAATGTTAAATTCAGCAGCAAAAATACCTATATAGTAACAATACTCAAAAACTATTGTTATATAGATATTAATAATATTACAATCACAGTTTTATAGCAGCACCATGCAACAATTTTTTTATTGCTGCCTAAAACTATGGTAGCAATTTTTATATATCTTTTTGCTGCCAAATTTCATATTTGTTGTAGTGCGGAGCTAACAAAACGAAAATAAAACCCACCAACCACTCCTTGTGACCCTGTAAACCATTTGGTTTAAGTTTCTTGATAGCAACTGTTATACCATTTCCAGGCCCTGTTGGACAAAGTGTTTCCTCATTCAACCACCCTTTGTAAACAACACCAAATCCTCCTTCTCCAATCATATTGTCTGGATTAAAATTTCCAGTTGCATTCTTTAGCTCAAGAAATGTGAAACTTTTTGAATCTGGCAAATATATTACGTCTCCTTCAATTCGTTTACAAGGAAGGTTTTTATTTTTTTTCTTTTCAACCTCAACCTCTACTTCTGAACTTGACAGAGCTGAAGAATGGTGGACTTTATCCAAAACATGAATGCAAAATTAAAAAAACAATATAAATTAGAACTAAAATACATTCAATTCAAATAAAAATAATAACTCATCAACAATATGAATGATTTATGTTAAGGAATTAACCATTTCATCCAAAAATTTATAAGTATAATCATCTTTGCATCCGATTCAACATACTCTACAATGTGTTAAGTTGTCATGATTTATTAACAACTCATTAATTTGATTCGAAAATTTAAAACTGATACCTAAAGCTGAACAACTTTCAATAACTTATGATACATATGATGTATTTTGCTTCTAAATCCAAATGGATGTCTTTGTTACTAGAACATATTTTAGTTTAATCAACAAAATACTGGACGCACAGTTACATTAAAACCCATAAAAATTCCAACTTTAACAATTCCACATGCACAAGAACTCGTTAAAATTTACATAATAAACTAATCATGATTGAAACCAAAATAATATTAGAACCTAAATTCTCAAATAAGAAAAAAGATTAAAAAAATAATAATAATAATGTAATTACCGGAGCCTGCGTGACAGGTAATAGAATTATCCATCGGGTTCCTATGTTTGCCATGACAATTTCCCATAAGCTAGCTACTTCTTCTATTTCTGTATAAAATCCAGAAAAGGAAAAAAAACATAGCAATGTTGTTTTGTGGGTATTGATAGCATGGATGAATGATTGACAAGATTCATAAAAACCTCAATTCATAAATAATTTTATCATTTCAATAATTAGGAATTAAAAAAAGGAAACGATTTCAAAAAGGTCAATAGTCAATTGGATTCCTAGGATCCAAACAAAACCCCAACTGTTTCAGTTATTACTCGTTCCCGATAGAATGAATAAACAAGATCACAATATTATGACCAATATCATGTACCTGTTTCTTTCCTGTTCAATGCAGTTCCCTTTGTTAATTGCCAAAATAATAATAATAATAATAATAATAATAATAATAAAAGCTTTTGGAAATTTTATTAATTTCGCATTTTGCAATTTTTTCATTTTAAATTTCCTCTATCGATATTTGTATTATCCATTTAAAGACATAATTCAAAAAAAAACAAAAACAAAAACAAAAACTTCAAACTATTTTTTGCTATTAAAACTTTCACAATACTATTTTTTTTAATCAAATGCAATTCATTGAATTAAATCCGAATCTATAATACATCGAATAAATAACGGTATATATATATATATATATATATATATATATATATATATATATATATATATTTTTTTGTATTTATTAATTGTAATTCCTCAATTAAATTTCAAAATAAAAAATTGGAAGATCATGACTATATGTTAGGCATGAAAGATGTCATAATACAAATAGAAAAACTATAAAACCAAACCTGACTTAAAACAATTAGCACTATGACATGAGCTAATATATTATTGACAGATTGTTTAAGTGACCTATACTTATATTGGTTGAAAATTGGTAAGACAAGTTTCAAATAACTAACAATTAAATCAAGTCAGTCTAAATAAGAGCAATAACAATAACAATAAAAATAATAATATATTAAATAAAAGTATGCAGTAAGGCACATGGAAAGAGGACAACATAATCAATCTCCACCACCATCATATCTTAACTGAGAGATTTGCATGACTCTTCCTAGCTAGCCAAGAGCTTCTCGAATGAAAGGCTCATTAAAAAAAAAAAAAAAAAAAAAAAAACCTATTTTTCGGTCTTACATATCAGTTGCAATTTTGGGTTAAATAGTTCCATAATATAGTATTTAGTCTCGATTTAGATCAAGTAGGGAGGATTCAAATCCTGAAAACTCCATTTCCTGTTAAAATTTTAACACATAGTAGAATGAAACTGTATTCTATGTACACTTTTCAAGCGCAAAGCGCATTCACATGTGCAGATGCATAAAAAAATAAAACTAACAAGCTATTCTTAGGTCTTATATGATTCCTACCACACCAATGTTTCGTTTGCAGCTGCATGATGATAGCTACAGGGATATATATTTCCATCTTTTTAAGGGATTACATCAATCTCTAACAAGAAGTCTTTGTATAGGTTATTGAAGGTATTAGCAAGCTTTAAGACTATTGAGTCTGATTATATAAGTGAGTATATAAGTAAGATTGGATTCATATAACATAAAACCAATTGGCTTATCTTAAGCCCCAATGTCCACCACTCATATTTAACTCTTTAGGCTCCATTTGTTTTACGAAAAATATTCCGAAAAATATTTTCTTCACTTTCCAGTGTTTGTAATGTAAAAGAAAAATATTTTTCAAGTCAAAAGAAAATCTTTGATAAATAGAGGAAAACAACTTCCTATTTTACAGATGAGAATTTATTTTCTAGAAAAGGGCAAATACAAATTAATATTAATTTATCTCTACTTACGTGCAATAGTTATCACTTAGTAAGATATTCTTTAATTGGTCTATCTCCTAGTCATTAACAAGTCTAATTTTCCCTACTAACCCAAACTGTGTCAGATCTTTAAGTAGGAGCCTAAGGTCTTTTGGTTGTTAAGCTTTGAGAGTATTTGGCTTGAGTGCATAAGTGTGTAGATAAGTGAGATTAGACTTATATAATACATATCCAATAGACTTATATTGAGGTACAATCTACTCCACCTATATGTCATTTTTTTAATCTCATTTATTTTCAACGTGGGATTTCTAATAGTTACAACTATTTCACAACCAGTTCAATTTATGAATATGTCTATTTATGGCTATAATAACACATAATTGAGAATAATTGAAAAAATGTCATTTAGCTCAACCTTTTGAGATATTTTATTTGATTTTATAAATTAATTCAACGTGTTATTAATTAGTATTTAGCAGGGTGAGTGAAGTGACAAGTTAAATTGATGAATTGACTACAAACATAAACGTATATATACGAATAGATTAAAATAATATTATTATAAGCATAATGGAAATGAAAAAATAGAAAAGTGGAAGACAAAGTCAATGCTGCTTATCTCTTGTTGCAGCTTTTATGGTTGTTTTTGAGTGCAGAAAGCAGAAAGGCCCATACTTGGCATTCAAAAGAAGAAGAAGAAGAAGAATAAACAACCCATAACATAACAATAAGCAGTAAATTAAAGGAAAGGAGAGGAGTACCTCTCTGTACTTTTGTTTTCTCTTATTATATATAGTTTGTTATTGGGAAACGAGTTCAGTGGGAGGCACTGAAACATTGGTGCTTACCATTTATATATGTTTACTTAGTGCTTTGCCCCCCGCTTCTTCTCACCATCTGAGATACTTCTCTTCTATATTTATCTTCCTATTGCTCTCTACATACCTCTTTTCGATCGTATCATAGCCTTTTAAATCTAAAGATTATAATAATTTGAATTTTGTTTGCACTTCAAGCTTAAGGACCATTTACATACAGAGGAGTATCATATGTATAATTTAAAAACTATTATCGAACCTTACCTATAAACTTAAACTTTTAGTTTAAATTGTTTCGTTATAGATTAGGCACAATAATGGATTTTATTCCTATCCATAAACAATAAATTACTAAACTTCTATTATTTATACATAATGCTCTTGATCAATTATTTTGCAATATTGAACCCTTGAAATTTTCTAATTTTATGCATAATGGCCCTGATCAATTATTTTCTACATTAATTGCTCATCACTAATAATTTTATCGCAATAATGTTCAATATTTTATCAAAAGCGCAAGAATGGTATGTTGAGCTATACCGACTTGGATTAATATTTTTGAAATATATATCAGTTAAAATTGAATAATAATCATAGATAAAATATTTTGATGAATTTTTAGCTAAATTAATTAGCATCAAGTTTCAAATTGATGCATAATTGTAACTATTAAAATGACCTGTATGATATATATTCCAAACCAAATAACAATAATACTAATAAGCTTTATAACTAATTACTAAGCAATTAGTTATGTATTTCGAAAGAACATTGCAGCTAGAATTAGTTCTGATCTCCATAGGAAATCTTTTCATCTTATTCTGTCAATTTCTATGCAAAGATAATTAAGAACCTGAAAGTACGTTTTAACTACAATTGCACCCATCGAAATTCGAATACAATTTTTACAAGAAACTGAAAAGTATATCACCAAGTTTCAAAATAACTAAATAAAAGTGACGTCAATGCTTAGTACACTTAATTAGCAACTGCATTTACTCCAAAGGGCACTCAAACATATATAAGAACTTATTATTTAGTCATATAAAAAAAGAAATTATCATTTAAATTTTAAACTGAGATAATATATTCCTCATCCCTATGTGCGTGCGGGTATGGAAGGCGCAAAGGAATAAAACTAACTGAGAACATGTTTATTGAAGTAGTTTCAAGCTTCTCATCCTTAAGTAAGGGCTATAACAAAAGTATTAGATTTAGAAGAAAAATAATTTTACTGGCAAAAACTAATATATTGGCAAATATTAAAAAGTTATTCCCATAAATATATATGTATATATATCAATCACAATAAAATTGTATCAAATTTTCTTGCAAAATTAGTGACAACTTTATAGCAGCAATATGGAAGGATTGTTTTGTTTTTACCAAAAGTTATAATAACAATTCTTATATTTTTGAAAAAAACAAAATTTTTTACTATCAAATTAAGTATTTCTTGCAATGAATTTTTATGTATGTTTTAAGTTTTGTAATTAACATATATTGAAAAAAAGGGTACTCTTTTATGATCCTTGAGGGAAATCAAATAATAAAATTCGTGATAAAAAAAATCAAGATGCTAAATTTATTTATATATCACAGCACTGGTCCCTCTAGAATAAACGAATTTTTTATTAGAAGTTATAGGTTATATAAATACATTAACCTGGTAATTTGTGCATGTTAAGTTGAGAGCTTTGGATACCGAGTAATTTTCAATTTTCAATTTTCATTTCTGTAAGAACCTCGAGGAACCTGTAAATAAATAATTTTATAATTTAAGTGTTGAATAAGATCGAGTAATGTAGTTGATAAAAGTATGATATCCAAATCAAGGCAGTAGATCCAATCCAGGAGTTCGAAATTTGAGTAAAATTTTAAAATGTCAGCCAAATGGAAGCACTTTTATTATATTCCTTAGCCTGAAAAAGCTTGCAAAAAAGGATGCTCTAACCATTAAACAAGCACTACATATTCATCAAGTACTACTCCATTAATCATAAAAATTTCTTAAAAAAAAAAAAACCCTAGAAAATTTAGATGGATGGATCAGAGAGATAGAAATTAAGAAGCAAAAGTAGTAGTAATTAAATTATTTCATAAGGTTTATTGCATAAGTAAGTTCCTAATAATGGCAGCTTGGGCAGTGTCTGTAGTTGCCAATAGCTCAGATAGCCGCTCACTAAGATCATCAACTTCTCTGTGCAAGTTCCTTATATAGTTGCACGTCTCCTGTAAAACCTTTGCTGCTGAAACCTGTTAAATGATTATCAAAATAAATTAAAATTCTGAATCCAATTAAATTTTTTTATCCTTTCCTTTTGCTCTATTTGTAATTAGTACCAAGCCCCATAAAATTGAATTAAATCAAACTTCAGAAAAAAAAAAAAAAAAAAAAAACCGTTTGTTACGTGATTTTGAACCAGAAAAGAGAGAAAAAAAAATTCCAGTGAAGTAAATTCAACTCATCATCATGAAACTTGAGTACAACAAAATTGCACCTCATGTATCCTTTCTGCATAAGTTTTTTTTTTTTTTTTTTGGTCCTTGGAAGATGAAAAAGGGAAAGAATCTTTCAAGATTGAGTGAGAAGTTAGTTAGCTCTAAAATCAATCTGAAAAAAGTAGGTTAATTAAGATGCCTGTGTGCGTATTTCTCTTTTAGAGTAAGTAAAAGCAATTAATAATTAAGGATCCTAAAGGAAACCTGTTAGTTATAATAATTAAGGTATCCTTGGTAAGAAAAGATCAACATTAAAAAGGGGGAGCTTATTTAATTTGATTATCCTTACGATCAAAATTATATATGAAGTATACCTTGTCGGAACGACGATTACGAATCTCAGGAAGAAGCTGTTGCAACTTAGAAACAAGATCAAGGATCTGATCATCTGTGATTCTTGATCCTCCTGATGAAGTTCTTGATCGAGATCTTCTGCTTGACATGATGGATGATCTTAAATTAATTCGAATATCTACTTAATTAATTAATACAATAGAAAAAGAGAGAGAGGAAAATGTGAAGTTAGAAGAAGGAAAAAGAGGGAAATGAAATTCTAGTGATGAAGATTAGAGAAAGAGAGAGGATTGATTTGCATGGGGAGAAAGAATGGAAGGGTGTATTTAAATAGGGTTTTAAAAATTATATTTATTAAAAAAAAAAAAAAAAAAAAAAAAAAAGGGAGGGAGAGAGACAGAGAGTGTGAGAGGGAGAGATTTCCAGAGATACGCCATACTGTGCGTGTTTCCAAACTTGGAAGTTTGATCTCATTTTTGTCTTTCCTTTTTCTATTTTCTTTTTCTTTTTCATTTTAATTTAATATGTTTAATTCTTTCTTCACTTTCTACCTATTAATGTTTGTTTTCTCAATTCCCTTCACTATATATGTATATTCTCCATAACATATAATAATATGCTTATTTTGTCATTCTCATGATTAACTATATGCCTTTTTCCAATTCTAATTATATAAGTCCTACAAAAAGTATTACAAACATTTTATTCAAGATTTTTAAATCATGATTTAAAAAATAAATAATTTAAGATAATTCATTTAATAAATCCCTAAAAGCTTACATTTTTATTTACTTTTATCGTTTATACAATTGAATATATGCTATATACAATCTCCAACACTTGAACTCTCGTAAAAACAATTACTCTTTGCTACAAGAATGCAACTAAGAAAACAATCAATTATAATTTATAAGAAAATTGATTAGGAAAATATGAAGATGTCATTAATATTTTCTTATAAATTTCTTATCAAAAAAAAAAATTTCTTATAAATTACAATTCTATAAGTTGGTTTGTTTTCAACATCGGTCAACAATATAATAATGTTTTCATTCATAAATTTAGATTAACTCGAGTGGTGAAAGAGCATTAGGTGGCTTAAAGTAGGAAAATTTCTAATATGGACCGGGTTCATGTGATCCATACCGTTAGATGTGTGACATATCAGCAATTATAATGACGTGTCAAGCATCCAACGATACGGACCACGATAGACACGGTCCACAGTAGAATCTCTCTGTAAAGTAGAGATTTTAAATTTAATATTTATTATATGCAAAAGATTTTAATTGGAATAAAACTCATCTATAAAGTGTCTAATCAGGCTCTAAGCGAGTAATAAGGTCCAATTAAAAAAAAATAAAGTTTCTCAACACATAATATATACTCAAAATATATATCATTAAGCTTTTTTTTTTTTAATAAGTTGAATTATGAGTTAAAATTTTTAAATCCGAATAACGTCCTGATTACAATTTGAAATTTAAAAAAAAAAATCAAAATATAATTAAACTCTTGTTACTTTACGAGTATATATATATATATATATATATATATATACCATGAAATTAATTAATCTAAAAGTTTAAACTGATAGATAAGATTCTATAATGTCTTTTAATATTATCTACGAGACACACTTGTATATGAATACATCTTAGACTTGATGTGTGTACAACATATGTCCACTCTATTATTTTCTTAGTTGAGATCGTAACAATATGAGATTGCTAGAATTTCAACGTTCGACTACTTATAGTTTAAGAGATTTAACATTAAATTAAAGTTGTTGGGTAAAATATAAGAATGAATTCTATTATTAGATCTCACACTAGTAAATAAATAAATAGAGAGAGAGAAATAGGAAAAAAGGGGGAGCCGATAGAATCAAGGAGACTTGAGAAAAGGGTTAAGGAGTTGACTGGTCAAAGGCTGAATGCTAACAAATAACAACACACCATGTTCTTGTCCCAAGCAAGATGCACACCATCGCACGTGGTACCTCGGAAGCTCAAGCGTTACCACCGACCCGGTTCTGCGCTAAAGATCCTCTTTTTTAATAAATAAAGTAATATGTTGCACTAATTAATTTTAATATTAGTATATATAAATACTTCAGAAAAATTATCTTTCTATGGAAAAAAATTGCAATTTCATCTTTTCATTATTTGACGGCACTTCAAAAGATTGATTTAAAATAATTTCTTGTGTTTTCAATGAAATTAGTAATTATATATGTGTAACAACACTTCTAAAATATACATTTTGACTAAAAAAATATTATATTTAACAGTAAAAGGATTTATAGGAAGCTAAAAAACTCATTAAACAGGAATATTCAAAAGTTGTTATCAAAAAACACATTTAACAGTAAAATTATATTAAATTTTTGTTGCAAATACTACCATAACAATTTTATTGCAATAACTATTTTATTGTTGTCAAAAAACTCATTTAACAACAATATCTAAAAGTTATTGCGAAAAAGCTCATTTAGTAACAATAAAATAGTTGCTGCTATAAGGTTGTAACCGTAAGTATTTGCAATAAAAATTTGATATAGTTTGTTATTGAATGTGTTTTATGAGCTGTAATTTTTGGAACTCGTGGTTATATGAACTTTCAAATTTTTTTCCAATAAATCTAAGAATTCTTGTACTGTTTTATAGCTGTGAAAATATAATTTAAATATTTTTATTATTTTTAAAATTTCTGGTACGTGGATAGAGAAATTGAGCACTACCTTCACATATAGTTTAGGAAATTGTAATTTTATGTGTAAATTGCACTTTTTATCAGATATCATACCGCCATTCTACTTTTTTATTGCTTTCTTACCATAATATGTTGAGTTAGCGTGAGGTCATTGGCGGTTAAAGTGAAATCCGCTCTCCTTTTTTTGTCATTATTTTTAATACAATGATTTCCCATAATCACCACTTTTCTCCTTGTTTTTTTTATTCATTCTTAAATACTTCATTAATTACAGACACAATATTCTCATCAATATGTAATTTATATCACATTTGCATGTAAAATGTCGGATTTGCGTTATAAAATAGATCTTTTTCATCTCGAATAAAAAAATTAAAAAAAAAATTCAGCTAGCCATAGTTTTTCTTTCACTAGAATGAATACAATGTTGAATTTATTACTATCAATTGGTTTTACGCTACTAATTTTTATTAGGCATCTTATTCGTGAATGAGACTGGGTGTGATCCCGTTGCACTTTTTTCAGTTTTGCACCATTTAATTCAAAAGTTTAATTTGATAGCTTAGGTCCAATTATAGTTTTTAATAATATCTTTAATACTTTCCTGCACGCAAATGTCTCTTCAACTTGAAATGTGTCCAACACAAGTTTACCCTACCATGTGTTGAAATTTAGTCAACAAATGGAGTTGGCAAGATTTGAAGTTATAATTTTTATCATTATCTCTGTCAGTAATGAGTTGAGTTGGTTTAATCCTAATTTTAGGCTAATATGATTGAGGGATGTTTTGTTTTGTGTTTCTTTTTTATAGCTTGGGCTTTTTGTTCTTAGTTTTCTGCTATCTTTTGATGCAATATGTGATTGATTTCATAGAGAGAAAAATAGTCTATTTTATTAATTCAGCTTAAAGAAATGTTGTATATTGATGCTCTTTATACAAAGAATATTTAAAGGGTAAAGTAGTAACATCCATTGCCACATCAGCATAGTTTCCCACTAACACTAACAACCCAAACTGACAAAAATAGTTATTCAACACTCCTTCCTCAAGATGAACCAATCTTAAAGATGTTCATCTTGGATAAAGCTGGCTGCATCATGTTAGAAGTGACCGGTTGGTTAATAAATCTGCCAACTGATCATTAGTTGAAACATAAGGTGTTGTGATAAAACCAAAAGTTAAATGCTCTCTCACAAAATGGTAGTCAATGTCCAAGTGTTTGGTCTTCTCATGAAACACTGGATTTGCTGCTATATGAATTACAGCTTGATTATCACAGTAAAGAGGTAATGGCTTCTGCACTTCAATTCTGAATTCTCTTAAGAGAAACAATAACCACTTCAGTTCACAAACCGTAGTACCCATTTCATGATATTCAGATTCTGCTGTTGATCTGCTCACAGTAGGCTGTTTCTTTGATTTCCAGGAGATTAACGAATTCCCTAAGAAAATGCAGTAGCTTGTCACAGATCTTTTAGTCTGCTAATCTCTAGCCCAATCGGAATCACAGAAACCATTTATTTGAAAATCTTTCTTCGATGGGTAAAACAATCCATAATCTATTGTTCCCTTCAAATACTTCAATACATGAAGTGCAGTGTTCATATGTAACTCGGTGGGGGCATTAAGAAATTGACTTAATTATTGAGTAGTGTGACATCAGGCCTTGTGAAACCTAAATATAGCATTCTTCCAATGAGTCTACGATAGTGATCAAACTTTGCATATGCTTCTGACTCAGTTGTCAAAATAACACCATGTGGAAATGGAATAGATACACTCTGGGCATCTATCAACCCTGCATCCTTGACTAAATCCAAGATATATTTCTTTTGTGTCAATGTAATACCTGATGGTGACCTAACGACTTTAATTCCTAAGAAAAACTTAGCATACCCCATATATCCTTTATGGGAATAAAGCATCCAATTTCTGTTTAACTGTCAAAATGGCCTGTTCTGAACTTCCAGTCAGTAACACATCATCCACATAGACAATCACCACTGTGAATTCTCCATTTTGATACCTGGTGAATAAATAGTGATCATATATAGACTTTAAAAACCCTAAATCAATTAAAGCTTGAGAGAAAGCCTTGTTCCATTATCGAACCGCTTATTTCAAGCCATAAATCGATTTAATCAACCTACACATAGTGCCTGGTTTCACTTGTTTATAACCTGCTGGCACTTCCATATATAACTCCTCATCAATAGTTCCATGCAAATAGGCATTGTTTATGTCTATTTGATGTATAGGCTAATTATATTCATATGCTACAGCCAAAAAAACCTTGACAGTCACTATCTTAGTAAACGGAGAAAAACTTTCAATATAGTCTTCTCCATACTTTTGATTGTATCCTCGTGCCATTAACTGTGCCTTATAATATTCTAAAGTACCATCTGCCTTATACTTAACTCGAAACACCCATTTGGCAGTAATGGCTTTTTTATTTGGTGGCAATGGTATCAATTTCCAAGTATCATTCTTCTTTAAAGTCTGTAACTCTAGTTGCATAGTTAAAATCCAATGTGGATCCTTACTAGTCTCAGCATAACTACAAGGTTCTTTAATTTTACAAATGTTGGCCAAAAAACAAGCATAATTGGACTATAATGCAAACCAGGAGAAGTTGTACTCACTTGATTAAGCATAAAGTCTCTCATCCATATTGGAGCCTGTCTGTGTCTTCTTATACTTCTAACAGGAACCTAAATTAGATGTTGTTGTGGCACCTTGAATTCAGGAGTTCTCACTTCTGCAGTGTCAACTGGGACTATATTATCAAGATGACTTGGTCGTTCATTAAGTTCAGTGAACATATCCTCGCATTGATCATTTGAGGGAAGCATATCTAAATTATGTGACAACAATGGTGAAACTATATCTGTAGCAACATCAGAGTCACGAGTATAGCTATTGGGTACATGATCAGTAACAACAACATGTTTATATTCATAAAAAACATTAGGTAGAACCATCTGATCCATAACATCTAATGAAACATAATTGGCAGCAAAAACCTTCTCATTAAACTGCAGATCTTAAGAAATAAGAATCTTATGAGTATGCAAATCATATAACTTCCATCCCTTATGCTAAGAAGAACCACCAAGATACACAGCAGGAAAAGCCCATGGTGTAAACTTATCTTTATGAGGAACTGTATTAGTATAAAATGTCAAGTAACCAAATACTTTAAACATAGCATAATCTAGCTTATTGTCAAAGAACATCTTATAGGGACATTTCCATTGCAAAATCTTAGTAGGAAAAACATTAATTAAGGTTGTGGCATGCAACATAGCTTCTCCACAGAATGTAGAAGGTAATTTGGCCTGAAACAACAATTCTTTACCAATATTAGCTAGATGGCGATGCTTCCTTTCCACCACTCCATTTTGCTGTGGAGTATATGCACATGTTCTCTGGTGCAAAACACCATGAGTAGTAAAAACAAACTGAGTGCAGCCTCTAAAAACTCTCCACCATTATAGTTCTCACCTTTTGCACCAATGCCCTAAATTGGACTTTCACCATAATGAAAAAATCATTGAGCAACTAAGCTACCTGAGTTTTAGACTTAAACAGTATAGTCTAAGTTACCCTTGTATAGTCATCCATAATAGTTAGCATATATTTATAGCCAGTCAAACTCTATTGTCTGTAAGGACCCCAAACATCTATGAAAAGCAACTCAAAAGCTTTTATTGACTGTATAATTCGAGTACAAAAAGGTTTTCTTATTTGCTTAGCTTGATGACATGTAACACAATCACCTATTACATCATTACAAGATGCTACATCTATTAAATCCAAATCGGAAAATTTGATTGAAGACATATGTCCAAATCATTGATGCCAAAGATAGGCTTTATTCTCCTCGTGAACTACTTCCGAAGCTATTGGTATGGAAAAGTGCTGCTGAAACTTTGGTTAGACTGAAATGTTGCTATCTTTCAATAACTTGCTAATAGATAGCAAATTATATTGAAATTGAGGAATGTAAAGCACTTTTGTTAGTGTAAGTCATGTATGTAATTACACCAAACCAAATAACTTCACTTTTTGTATAGAACCATCTGGCATGTAAAAATTCTTAGGTGAATTAAAATGTTTGACATGGCTGAACAACATTCTAGTCCTACGCATATAGGTTGTAGCCCCTGTATCGATTATCCATTCATATTCAATATCACACATCACAGAAAAACATTTATTGCCTTCAACTTCACAACCTACAAAAGCCGTAAACTCTGAATTTTCCTCAGGAGCTGCTACATTCTTCACACCTCTGAGATACTTCTGCACTTCTCTCTGTACTAACTGTTGTACCATACTATCACTATATTCCTCATCACTGTCATCTTCAATCGGAATTTTTTTTCTGTTGGGAATAAAAAGTTTTCACTCGTGTGTTTCCTGTTGCCTTATTCTGAACCTGGTGTATTGGTTTTTTGCCCTTCCACTAATTTTGATATCCAATTACCTTGAATCACTCTTCTTTAGTATGTTTAGGTTTGTCACAAAGAACACAAAACTTATCAATTTTATCTTTAGCTCCCTGTTTCTTCTTTGCTACAACAGATTGCTTATGCACTGAAGCATTGGCATATTTTGTACTTTTCTCCATCACAGTATCACTTTATCTCTCCACTTTAACAAGCATGGAGTATGCTTTGTTTAGAGATGGTAAAGGATCCATTAGCAAAATGTTGTTATAGACATGCTCATAGTCTTTGTTTAAGCCAGTTAAAAATTGCATTAAATGATCCTCAGCATCCATCTATTGAATAATACATTTAGATCCACTACAGTTACAAGTTGAAATCGGCCTAAGAATCAACAACTCATCCCAAATCCTTTTTAATTTTGAAAAATAACTAACAATTGTGTTAGAGCCTTGCACTGTGTTGTGAATCTCTTGTCGTAGGTGAAAAATTAAAGGTGCATTACTCTCTCCAAACCTAGGTTCAAGTTCCTTCCATAAATCCGTAGAAGATTGCATAAAGAGAAAATCCTTTGCCAAATCTCGTGAGATCGCATTTATAATCCAAGAAAATACTAAGCTGTCCGCCTCTTTCCACATCTCATAATCATATGAGTCACTATCAGGTTGCATATTATCTTTTAGAACATAATCAATTTTTCGTTTTGCACATAATGCTCTAGGCATGGATCTACTCCAAGATACGTAATTGTTGGAGTTCAAAGGCATACTAACAAGTAATAAACCTAGATTTTCTAAGTTAGAGTTAAGAATGAACCTTCCTTCATATTGTTAATTTTTGACTCCACCATAGCCAGATTTGTGAACTAGAACTCTTTCATAGTGGAAAAGAGGAGCAGGATTCACCAGCGGCAACTGAGAAATCTGACTCCGGTCATGAGTTCCCTGACCATCACCTTCTTCATAGCGCATCTGTAAAGCACAAAGTGCTACGACATAGCTTTTTCTTTACATTCTAATTGCTCTCAATTGCTTTGGAATTACTATAGCTCTGATACCATGATTGATTTCATAGAGAGAAAAATAGTCTATTTTATTAATTTAGCTTAATGAAATGTTGTACACTAATGCTATTTATACAACAAAGGGTAAACTAGTAACTTCTATTGCCACATCAGCACAGTTTCCCGCCAACACTAACAACCCAAACTGACTGAAATAGTTATTCAACAATATGAGAGCTACTACCTTTCTTTTAGACTTATGTGAATATACAGCTTGTTGCGGATGGATCTTTCAATCAAATATGCTGATTGACTTTGTAATCTTGCTCCCATTAATAAATTTTATGGCTTATAAAAAAAGAAAAAAAAAAGAGCAAGTTAATACGCGAAACAATTATTCATCATCATTCTCAGTAAAAAGACAAAGACAAATTCATCATAAGTCATGCTAATGTTTAATTAATTGGTATATTTACACGAATTCTTATGATTAATAAGATTTTCTCTTTAGAACTGTTGCCTATAAAATTGGACTCTAGCAACTACACTAGGTCAGTTGTAGTACTTAGGCAAGACCAAGTATCGTTTCCTCAGGGATCTGGGCAAACAACCTTAAATTTCTAGCAAACAGGCAGATCTGAAATCTTTCATAATAGAAATGAAGAATTTAAGCAAACTAAATAAGTAGACTAATACAGATTCTACCATTAAAAGATTCAAGATGACAAAGAATAAAAATAACAATAACAATAATAAAAAGGCAGCAGACCCAAACCAAGCACAAGCAAGTAGTATCAGTACATTCCTCTCCTTAAACATCATGAGCAGGGTTACAGAACATAGATCTAAGGTATCTCACTGTCAAATCACCACACTAGGACCCTCTAGACATGTGGATCCTATGATAAGAAGCCTAATCGAATTTCTTCAGCAAAAGGCTACTTAGTCATGCATTAAGATCTTGCAAACATTTTATCAAAGATAAAAAAACCCCTAGCATGTAGTCCACTCGAATTTCTTCAGTAATAAACATGAATGTGTTTTAAGGCATTTCCATGGTTAAGAATCTCCTCTCGGTCTCATCCTAACCACTAGCATATGAGGTGATCAATCTCAAAAAAAGATGAATCACACCAAGAAACAATCATAACATACATAATACCGATAATAAAGAAAGATAATGAGTACTTACTACTACCAGCCGATCTGGCTCAAGCCTGCTTGAAACAGACTACTCACAACACAGCATCAACAGAAAACAAAATAATAAAATAAATAAAGAGAAATTACTACTAATTATGCTAAACTAAAGAATAAGAATATAAGAGAGAAAAATGAGCCAAGAGTCAAAAGCTATCTACAACAAACACTAAGGGTGTATATATAGCACTCCCCAAAAGACTAAAATACCCTAAAAATTAAAATAATAATAAAGTACTTAGCATGGTAGTTGAAAAAAAAAAAAAAACCAGAAATTAAAATAATATAAAGCTCAGCCACTAAAGTTACTCTAGATTTGCAAGTAAAATCTTTCCAAAAGTCAAATCTCTCTTTTCAAGACAAATCATATCTTCTCCTCCATCCCTCCATGGGCACACCGCAAGGACCAATTTCTGTCATCTTTTTCTCTGTCTTCAACAGCTCTTTTCCAGCTTCTTCTAACCTGCTTGCTGTGAGCGGACGACGTTTTCGACGGAATGCGGACTCCCTTTCGAAAAGGGCGCCACGATTTCGGGCAAATCCCTCCCTCGCGTGGGGTTTTTATAATGGAAATTCGTTTTTAGAAAATTAGATTATTTTGTAAAAGAATCAATACCTAAATCTCGATGAATAGTGTAGGAGTCGCCACCCGGCTCAGCTCAACCGGGAAATTTCAGTGTAGCTGAACCGGACGAATGGCCGCCACACTATCTAGAGATCTAGGTTAGGACAAGTCCCCTATTTCGTGTCTAAAAAAAAATAAAAATTGGCCAATGTTCAAGTATAGTATTTTAAATTCTAAAGATGGATTTTATTGCATTAAATTAAGCATATAGCGCGCATACAAATAAAGTAAAATAGTAAATAATTAAATTATTACAGCCCGATCGAATAAAAATAAAAACTCTCGACCTCACTTTACAACCGCCTAGAATACACAATTAATCTAAAAAGATACAACCATCTAAAATACACGAATTAATCTATTAATACATCAAAAATAAAAATAAAAGAAGTTAAACGCTGCAAAACAGACAGTTAGCATAATTTACGGCACACCACAAATAGGACTCAAACATGACAGAATTGGGAAATTAGAATTCGAGAACATACATTTAGGGAGATAGTCGGGTCGGCTCGGCTAGCCAGCCCGATTAGACCTGGAAAATATTTTTGAAACGTTCATGTATTTTGGTTTTGTGAGGAAATCGTTTTGAAAATATTTTTCCGGTTTAATTTAATTTAACATGTGAGGTGGGTCGGTTTTCGGGAGAATCGGGTCTCCGTCGTTGTATTGTTCTAAATGCAATAGTACTAAAAATAAAATCTAAGGTCGTGAATACACAAAACAAAATTCATTTTGGTGATTTTCTGATTTTTTTGAATTTTTATGGATTTTTAGAAATTTTTCTGGATTAAAATGGAAATTCTGCATCTGGACGAGCATTACAGTCGTGCAACTGTAAATGTCCAGATGCAGGATTTCGCCAAAATTTTATTTTAAACAAATTTAAGAGGAGTGGGAAATTAAGAACACTCGTACGACTGTAGTTACAGTCGTACGACTGTTCTTCAATTCAAGAACGATCGTACGACTGTTCTTGATTTCCAGAAACAGAATGCGAGAAAAATGAATTTTAAATGCACAAAACACACCAAATCACCCAGAAAGCACAAGAAAATGAGGGATTGGAGCGTGTTTACCTCTTTAGCGCTAATCCACTATAGGAATGACCCCTGGCAACACACCAATCCACTTCAAATTACTCTTTTCTCTTTGAGTTGAGGTTTGAAAGGTTGGGTCCAAAATATCTAAAATGTTAAGGTTTTTGATAATTTTTAGTCCGAAATTAATTGAGTTTAGAGTTTCAGATTATTAACCTAAGATTTCTAATAGGTTTTTAATTCGAACACTCAAGAATTAAAGGAAAAGAAGAGGAAGAAAAGCTTGAGTTTTTTCCCTTCCCTTTTCTTTCTTTTCTCTCTCTAAATTTCTAAAATCTTAAACCTCTCTTCTCTTTTTGCCATTCCTCCTTTTTATCTCTTCTTTCTTCTTTTTTTTTTCTTTGGCTGCAAAGGGGGCGAGCATTAATTGCTATCCTCTTCAGCCTCCAATTTTTTGTCTCCTAGGTATAGGCTGCTGTACCTGACACGACCTTACAGTCGTACGACTGTAATCCGATTACAGTCGCACGACTGTATTTTTTTTTTTTTAGGACGGAAAATTCCGGTGCTTACACTTGCCGAGGTTTTTCACAGTTTTGCTCTAATTTTTTTTAACCTGAAAAAAGCTCTAATTAACTAAAATTAATTCAATAAAACTCAATTTAATTCAAATTAACACATGAAATTATTATTATATTTATCACTCATCAAGAATCGTGTGAGAAGCATTACAAAAAAAAAAAAGTTGGTACTAAAAAATTTTCTTTCGAAATATAAAATTATGATCTTAGCTTTTGACAATATATATTAATAAAAAAATGCATATCACATGAAATTATATATCTATGTATTTTACAACAAAATTTAATATGAATCATAAATGCACAAGTTCAAATGGTTGTTAGGGGATCATGACATGTATTAAAACATTAAAGTAATAAATGAATAAATGAAAATTGCTCAGCTTTTTTATTTTGTTAAAAAAAATTAGTTTAATATTGAGACATTACAGTTCAAAGTTGAAAACACACCATATGATAGAGTAACAAACAGTGCACGTGCACTAACTATTTACGATCTACAAAACGTATCTTTTGTATACATTTATATTTCTTAAAAAACTTTTCAATAAAAAAGAAGGAAAAAAAAAATTATGTGGTGACTATTTGGTGTTGGATATTTAGATTGTCATCCAATCATGTTCTGATTATGTGTTTCGGTAAGAACGCTTGTTCTGGAATCTCAAATTTATTCTGATCAATCTTACTGCGGAAACAAAATAGTAACTAAACAAATTAACTAGCTACTTGCAATTTCCTCATAGAACCATTTAATTCAAAAGTTTAATTTTATAATTTTTTATTACAAACGCACAATACTACATGTTAAATTTTAATTAATAAAAGGAGTTACCAAGATTCTAACCATGTTATGGAACCATTTAACAAAAAAACTTATATTATGAATACGACCTAATTACAATTTTTATTATTCTCACTCGCCTTTAATGTTACATATTTTGTTAACTACATAGTTTCATATGAATTATTGGAAAAACCATCGGTCTGGTTTTCCATTACAGCGTGCTCAGCGATCCTTGGCAATTCTTTAACAATTCAGATTGATTCAGCCAATTTATTCTGCGTTCTGCATGCTTAATTAGTTTAATTATATTCAAGCACCCAAAGTCCCAACCATTCTATATGTTGGCAACCTTTTTAAAATATATATATATATGGAAAATAATATTCGCATTATTTAATCGTTTTGCTCAATTCGTATTATATATTATGAACAACAATATTACTGCCACTTATCATGGAACCGTTTAATATCATCATGGAAACAAATGGCCTATACGTTTGCCTTTTGCATTTAAAGCGTATGCAAATCGCTCCGTCGTGTATTTGAAATTTAACCAACAAATGGAGCTATTACGATTCTGACCTTCAACTTCTAGATCATGGAACCAATTGATCTACAAGTTTAAGTTAATAAGTAAAGCCTAATAATAATTTTTATTATTGTCTTTGATACTCCCAATACACGAATCTCCGTTAGACTTGTAGTGTATACAACACATGCGCACTTTACCATATATTGGAATTTTATCAGTAACTGAAACTTTCAGAATTCGAACTCTCAGCCTCTAGCTCTAAGCAGCTCTAACACTTGTTAATGAGTCTATAAAGTGGAATAATACAAGCCAATTGGTCTTATGTTATATAGGCTAAACCCCACGTATTTGTTCACTCATGTAGTTAGACAAAACATTCTCAAAGTCTACAAAGTATTTTCATGGTATCAGAATAAAAGAAGGTCTGATAGGCAAAAGATCATGGACTCATATTTAAAGATTTGTTGGAGTTTGACTAGTATAGAAGACTAAACTCATTGATGACCTTGTGCTTTAGAAGAGATAGGACAACGAATGTTTTGACAAGTGACAACTGTTCTAGTCTCACTTTAGAAATATAGTGTAAAGTGGCATGTAAGTGGTGTGGATTATGCTTAACTCAAGTCAATTAATTTTGAGTTACACGAGTTTAATCCACTTATGTGCTCATTCATGTATTGGAAATATCAACAGTTTAGTACTTTATGTCACTGATAATATATTAATAATTTCATTAACTAGTACCTATTAACTTAAGGGGGTGGTATTCGATTAAGACTTTTATAGACTTTTTTTAAGTGAATGACTTTTATAGACTTTAATGACTTTCAGTGACTTTTAATATCTTGCAGAGAATTTTTAAAAGTATTGATGACTTTTTAAAAAGTTTATTTCATAGATTTTTATAGACTTTTAAAGATTTTTATAGACTTTTAAAGATTTTTAAATACTTTTATAGACTTATTAGAAAATACTAATAATCTCCATGTGTGCAATGATAATACACCACATAAATGACTACAACAATCGCCAAACATAAAATATGAAATAGTAACATAAAAATTAAGTAGTAATATTAATTCAAAAATTGTAATTTGGCTATAAAATTTCTGATATTTATCATTATTCATATGTTCAATATTATTCCACATGTCAGTAACAATACTAGCTCTCTATTCATTAGCATAATTTATTTGTTGCTCTTGTGTTCCAATAAATTGTTCAAAATCTTTTTCTTCATTAATTGACATTGGTGTAGATGAATTAGTTTCACTATTTTGTTCAATTGGAAACTCATCTGATCGACTCTCATTTCTAATAAAATTATGCAATCCTGCACAAGCCAAGACTAGCTCTATTTGTGTGTCAAACTGAAATGGTGGAGCTATCTTAAAGATGATAAATCTTGATTTGAAAATTCCAAATAACCTCTCAACTGTATTTCTCCGAGAAGTATGACGAATATTAAATAACTCATTTGCGTGTTCATGATGTCGATCTTTGCCATTAAAATCATGTAGATGATAGCGAACACCTCAAAATGGAGCTAAAAATTGTCTTCGTGCTTGTTGCAGGACGAAAAATGGAAGGTGATTATGGAGGTCGGAGATAGGGGTGTGCAAAACCAAACCGCGAACCAAAAACAGAACCGAACCGAGGTTGAAAAACCGAACCGTACCGTACCAAATTCTATTTGGTTTGGTTTTGGTTTTATAAAATATAATAATTTGGTTTTTGGCTTTTATTGAAAAAACCGAAACTGAACCGAACCAAACCATAGTATGAAAAAATATTTTTTGAAAATATGTATCTATATATAAATAAATTTTATTTGGCATATTATATATTTGTATTATTATATAGTTTGTATTTATGAGACTTTAGTAATATACATGTAATATAAATCCTATTTAAGCAATAGTTTACATGTAATTTATAAAAAATAATGGTAATAAAAATTAAAAAATTGAAATTTTTGTTGATTTGGTTTTAACCAAACCAAACCGTAACCGAACTGAATTGGGTTGGTTCGGTTTTATCCGAACCATATGAACTTTGATTTGGTTTTGGTTTCTATTTTTCTTGTACTTTGGTTTTCGGTTCGGTTCGGTTTTTGAACCGAACCGTATTTTGCTCACCCCTAGTCGGAGAGGGTAATGAAAAAGGGAGGGTGATTATGGAGGTCGGAGAGGGTGGAGATCGATCGTTTCTAGATATAGAAAGGGCGGGTGATTATGGATTTCACGATAAATGATAAATAAAAAGTCTTGCGTATAGATGCAAGACTTTTTTCTAAGAATTTTGTGTTATATTTTGTATAAAAAGTCTATAAAAGTCATTATCATCAATTGTCAATGACTTTTTGAATACAGGATGACTTTTAAAGACTCTTAAAAAGTCATAATTGAATACCTGATGACTTTTAAAGACTATTAAAAAGTCATAATTGAATACCTGATGACTTTTAAAGACTTTTAAAAAGTCATAATTGAATACCTGATGACTTTTAAAGACTCCTAAAAAGTCTTAATTGAATATCTCTGGATTTTAAAAGTATGTAAAAGTCATTAAAAGTCTTAATCCAATACACCCCTATAAGTTTTTAGGTCAATTGATTTATTGACATGGAATGAGAGAGCTTCTTGATTAGACTAAGTGGTTATTGCATAGTTCAAATCTTACCAACTTCATCTACTAATGAAATATCAACATATGCTAAGACGACCACGTATTGTTTATACTTCAAACTCAACATTTGCATTATACGATGTGTTAGAGATTATATATAAAAATGTCTTATATCTACTAAATTAAATTTTTTGATCAATTGATTTCTTATCGCTTCACACTTTAGATAACTAAAGCATGAGACGGATTCATTAAGTATGTCAAATTTATTTAATTTTGAGGTATAAACTGACTTATATGTATATATATCAATTCTCATTGCATGAAATAATATTATTTTTGAAGGTGAAGTTAATCATATATATCAATCAATATTCTAATATAGTGTAGGCTGCAATTTTAAGGTCTTTTTATTTTATTCATTAGATTCAATAAAGAACGTAAAAAATCCTTCTTTTTTTTTTGGCTCAACCATAGAAGATGAATTGACGCAAAATGTAAATTAAGGAGAAGAATCTTGAGTTGAAATCAGTTCGCGGACCACAAATCATCTTGAGCGAACAAATTTAATATAGATAGAAGAGATAATGTTGACAACAGTTAAATCTTCTGGAGTAATTGAAAATATCAAACTGATTGATCCGTACGTAAGCATGATCCACCAAAGATCCATTTAATTATATTTAT
Source organism: Euphorbia tirucalli (assembly GCA_039660915.1). Classification (NCBI taxonomy): domain Eukaryota; kingdom Viridiplantae; phylum Streptophyta; class Magnoliopsida; order Malpighiales; family Euphorbiaceae; genus Euphorbia; species Euphorbia tirucalli. Next base: position 15,506,054 of record CM077637.1, read on the forward strand.
ATATACAGAGAGAGAGAGAGAGAGAAGCTTGATTTATGCTCACAGCTGATGATAAACTATATGGTAAAATTTTATAAAAGAAATGGAGGAAGAGATTGATCAGCGTGCCTCTAGGTGCACATGAGCTTAGATCCAATGGACAGCCAAGACTGTGCTCAAAGTCACGAGGAATTCTATTTCTTTAATTTGAAATTTATTTAAAATTAATTAAGGCCAGTGGAGCTTTCTCATTGTTAGCTTGATTAGGAGATCAATTAGCAGTTAGTTTTTTACTCCCAAGGAAACATATATTAGTCTTCTTGCTATATGTAATATTCTTTTTTTTTTTTATGTCTATTTCAGGTTTTTTAACATTTTTTTTTTCCGGGTTAATGATCTAAAGTCAAGATATTTAAGAAATAATATTATTTTTTATTTTATAATAAGGTCGGTGAAGGACACCATTCATGGGTACAATGCTGCTAACCGTCAATTTCTTTTAACTATGGATAAACACGTACATACAGGACCAAGCTAGCTAGATGTATAATATCATTAATTTATGGATGTGATTAATTTAATTTTATGTAATTAAATATTAATCAAGGTACGTGCGTCTTAGTGATGCGGATCATCATAGTCCATAGATACACACTGCACAACTTTATATATATATATATATATAGGAAAATTCCTCATATATATGCACTTCCTTGGTACCGTAAAACAATTACAGGTTGTCCTCAAAAATATGGCAGGGATAATAAATTAAAATTATTAATCGGTTATATTTATTAATTTAATTTTTTGTTCAAATCGTTGATAATATAACATCATATTTTTCTAGGTTAAGTGGTTAAAAATTTAAATTTTGATCATAATCCTATTAATAAAATTTCAATACAAAGCTTATTTGTATTGTCAGTGAACACTTCAAATCCCATGTATAAGAACGCATGTGGTAATATATTAAAGATAATAATTGTAAGGGGAAATAATTCTTAATTAGTAATTATTTTACTTTAGTGGCTATTTAATTTACATGCTCACCCCACTGCTTTTTGTTGTTTTGATACAAAAAGTAAATTTGGATGCAATTATAAAACAAGAGCTGATTGTCGTTTTAGGCTAAATCGATTGCTTTTTTTATCAGGCGACATTTGCTACTTTTTGTGAAATGTAAGTATTTTCTTTTTAATTTTCCTTCTAACATAGCAAAATGTTAAGTTAAAAACCACAGAAGAAAATTTTTATATATCTATATAAAAAAAAACTAATATAACCATTGATGATAAAATAAAGGTATATATATATTTGATAGTTAATCAATTAACGCCAATTATTTTGTGTGCATTTTATTTGTTTTTTATAATTAATTTATTGATTAATTTAAAACATGTCTATATTATGAATTTTACATCATGTTTAGAATTATTTGAAATTTTAATTTAATTAGAAGTGTTTAAAATTAATAATTGATCTTGGGTCAAACCATTGTGTTAGAGACACAAAAGAGTTTGAATAAATGAAGCACTAAAAGACATCAAAGAAGTTACATTACAGTTAAGAAATAAGTTGGGGTTAATTAGAAAATTATGAAATTAATTACAGTTAAAGAGAAAGTCGTGCATAAAATAAATTAAAGTTGCAAATCAGTTGTGGAAATTCCGCGTTACACGGACATGTTTTTCCTAATAGAAGTTAGCAAAGTTATCTTTTTAATCTTTATAGTTTTTGTTTTATCTTTAACTTGTAATTTCTAATCAGTTTGGATTTAGATTGAACTGTAGCGAATATAAAGGCATTAAAATGATGCTTTTACTTGTGAGATTAAACTAAACCAAAAGTTCTAAGAAAGTTTTTGGGCATTAAACAGTTTTTGTGAATGTTCGAACAAATCTTATAACTTATTCTCAAAATAAATAATTATTCTCTTCCATGGCAGTAGGCATAGTTGGCCGAACTACAAATATTGTGTATTGTGATTGCATGTAAATTTTTTTCCGCATACTAACATTCTTAATTAATACCCGATCCATTCCAATTCTTAACTTATTTTAACAACAAAAATTTATCATAATTTTACTCAACACTAATTAATAAAGAATAGCAAACAGTTAACTAACAGCAACATTAGCAACATTAACAAACAGTAAAAAATAACAATTAAACTAAACAAGTCTTCGTTTATTCTTACTTGCATAGGTAGTTTATATAGGAGTCTTACAATAAAATTAATAGAAAAGAACTGTTAATTAATTGATAATGATATGCAATAAGATGATTATAAAGCACTAATCATCAATTAAATCTGACTAATAAGGTTTAGTGTATGGTTCCTAGGATGTATGTTAGGTAGAAGGCAGAATAAATATGGTTTTGGCCGTTGAAGAAGTTGCACAGGAGCTTAAAACCAGAGCACGTGTATGACATATCAATGAGTGGCATCTTTTCTTCCCTCCATGCAGTTAAGGGAAGAGATCCACATTAATTTATTTATTTATTAATTATTTCTTAAATATATATACACACAAAGACTGATTGGTACTATTATTATTATTATTATTATTATTATTTTACTATAAAAGAAAACTCCATACAATAATTTGCCTTTGTCATGATTCCAACCAGTTGATTAATCAAAATTCATAAACAAAGTAAAATTCGGACTAAATTGACAAGTTTCTAGGTGTGGCTGGATCCACTCGCTTTGTTTTTTTTTTTTTTTTGCCTTATATCTTCCTTTTTCTTTAATTAAATTTTGTTTTATTAAATTGTTATCTATTTCTCGTGTGTGTGTGGGAATTTTCTCATATATTGGACATAACCAGAAAGTAGCTGACAGAAAAGTTTTATTTAATCGGTTCATATTTTTTGCATTACACATAAGTAAAACAAAACGTTGATGCCTCCAAACCCACAAGTTATTTTTTTCTTTTAGATTAAAAAATTGTTTTTCAATTACAAACTTCTGTAACATTTTCCTTATCTAATTGTGTGAAACTGCAAAGTTTATTTGACAGAGAAGGAACAAGAGTCAACTTCATTTCATTGGAGAATAATCTAAGTAAATGAACATTGGATCTTAGAGCATCTTCAAGAGTAATATCAATTCAATTATTAATTGTTTTAATATACTTCTAATTAATCTACTCCAAAATACACTTTTCTCTTCAACAATAAAACTCCCAAAAACACTTTTTAAATGGCCCTACTTTTTGCATCGAAGCTAATATTCTAACACAAGCAATAGTATTCTTTTGCAAAACTATTCTTTATAAAACCCATTTTTTGTTTTTTCTCCATTTTTTGCTGACAAAAAAATCATCTCAAAATTAAACATTGGAAATAGACACAAACTGTGCTACTGGTACTTTTTTTTTTTCTGTTACATAACTTGTTTAATCATTAAAATATCTATTAACCCATTAATCCCATGAATATTTTTGAAAATTTTAAAGTTTCTAAAAAATTTTAAAATATGTTGAAAAAGTTTTTGAAATTTCTTCTAAAATTTTGAAGTGTTTTCAAAATTTTCTAAAACTATTTAAATTACTTTTTTAAGATTTTCAACTCAACACTCTTTTTTAATGAAAAAATCATATATATTAGGTATCAAACGCCAAAACATCTAAGATATGAGGAGAACCAATCTAAATCTCAGGACATGTCATAGAATGAGTAGCCTCAGCAAGAGAGTGAATTACACCATTTGCAGATCTCTTGCTCAAACTGAACTTACAAGAACTTTTTTTAAAAGAAAAAAAGAAAAGAAAAAGAAGAGAAATAGAGTCCATCTTCAAATGAAACTTATGTAAGAGCAACCTAAAATGTTATTCAAAGTCTATCTCTAAGACCATATTGGAGACACCATAGTCTTTGCGCCACAAGAGTGCCTTTTTAATCAATTTGAGTAGTTTCTGAAGGAAATCTTCAATTGTTCTAAATTTTAAGTATTACAGAGGGTAAGTGATTTTCCTTTTAGACATGCCTCATCAATCATCTGTGTACAATCTGGCACCATTCAAGTTATTATTTTCAAAAATGAAATATTAAATAAAATCATTTAATATTTAAAAAAAAAAACCTCACTGGCCAATGCACCGAACCGATAGGAAAAATTAGCTTATTAGCATGTTATTAAGAACTTATATTTTAGATGGCTCAAATAAAATTATAAGATTTAAAATAGTTAAAAAATATAAATAATATCCATAGTGGTCATTAGGAGTAGCATGGACCGGTTCGGTTCAAAAACCAAACCGAACCGAAAAACCGATCCAAAAAACACTATATTTTATAAACCAATCTGATCCAAACCGATCCAGTTCGGTTCGGTTTGGACTAGGTCGAACCAAAAACATCAACTTCTTAAAAAAAATCAAAATAAAAAATTTTATATAAGTAGTTTGTTTTTTTAAAAAAAAATAAAAAAAAATTAACTTAAGAAATACAAAAAAATTAACTTAAAAAGTCAGTAATACTAAATAATACTATTACATCATAATAAAATACTAAAATTCTCTACTTTTTTTTTTCAACTCTCAAGTTTTAATAACTATAAATTAGCATCCAAAAATCACAATATAAAACTATAAAAGAAAATAATGACTAAAATTCTGTACAATTAGTATATATTAATTTTATAATTAATTTTAATATTTTACCAATTATTCGGTTTTTCGGTTTTGAACCGAACCGAAGTCCAAACTTCTTAACAACTTAAAACCAAACCGAATCAAACTACAAAATAGATCGGTTTGGTTCGGTTCGGTTTGAATTTTTGGTTTTTGGATATTAGTTCGGTTTTGCTCACCCCTAGTGGTCATAGGTCGCTGAATCATTAAAGGACAATGCATTTGTTTTATGGAAAATTTTAATAGAAAATAATAATCATAAATACAACTTCTTGATATTAATATCCAATAATAGAATCCTATGACTACTAAATTACATTTTTAAATAAACTTGGATTCTTTGTGTCTTGCCAAGCTATTTCTATGGTCTCTTTCTCTAAAAAAAAAAATCAGTAATATATTCCATTGACAAATAAAACAAAAAAGTTAAAGGAGTTTGAGATTCCTGCAATAAAAAGGTAAGCCAATAGAGATAGAATAATAAAAATATACATTAGATATCTCAAATATTATGCCATGAAAAGTGAAAACTATTGCATAATATAAATATGACATCAAATACTGTTGAATCGAGTTTTGATGATAACAACTAATAGAAAAGTTGGCATAAAAGATAAATAGAAAAATAGTATTTACTTGAATATTATTACAATTATGTTATAATTAATAAAGAAGTATAATATGTCTACTATGAAGAAGACGAAACTACATTACAAAGAATACCAACAAGTCTTGAAGTTTGATAAAACATCAGGAGATCAAAAAGAGTTATGTATGACAAGCTTGCTTATAAGATGAACAACCTTTTTATTTCATGAACTTCAAATTTCCAACAGCTAAAGGAAAGAAAGTGCTTCAAGAGCTACAAGATTCATCAACTTTATAAACTTATGTTAACTTTAAGAAGTACAATCTTTATAAGGAGATTACAACAACTATTATTCATTCAGAGTTTGTAAACAATGGCTAGTTCTCTTATTCAGGAGCTCCAACATCTATTACTTCTTTAAGACCTAAAAGCAATGGTCATAATCTCTTCAGGAGTTATGTCCAACAACTATAATCTCTTCAGAATCTATGTCTAATGGGCATTTCATCTTTTATGAGCTTCTCCAAGTCCTATATAAGCAAAAAAAATTAAAATTGTCAGGTGGGAGACTTACTTGCAATCACATACATTTAAGCTATTATTTTCAAGTCTTCCACAATTCCTTCAAAGAGCAAATTAAGAGAAGAGCTTCATCTTTGTTCATTCATTCAACTATTTTATTTCAAGGGAATTATATTTCACACAAGAGATTTGTGTGAAAGGGGTTTACTTTTTTGATAGTGTGATCAACAAAGTTTGTAAAAATTTGGTGTTTGAGCTTTGAACAAGTATCGGGAAAAGTTTGGTATTTGAGCTTGTAAAAAATACCAGATAAGTTTGGTGCTTGAGTTTTAAAAAAGTATCGGAAGAGTTTTGTTATTTGAGCTCGAAACAAGTAACAGATGTTTGATACTTGGCCTGCAAAAGTATTGAGTTTGTTACTAGAACTCATAAAAAGTAACATAGTCTTATTTCCTACATGTAAAGGAAATACTAGTGGAAAATCTCAAGTGGTTGGCTTGCGAACTGGATGTAAACCGGTTGGATCGAACCAGTATAAATCTCGGTGTCTTCAGTTCCTATCCTTATACTCTTTATATTTATTGCTATTTAAATTTCCGCAATGTAAATTAATTGCATCATTATTTGAAGACATTCTTATATTAGTCAAGCAAGTTTACATTCACAAGGTTACTATTTTATCAATTTCGTATTTTTTGTGAAACTTTTGTTTATTGAAAGAAAATTGTTTTTAATAAAAAAGAATTTTCTAAATTGTTTGCAAAAAAATTTATTCGGTATACAGTACTATTCACCTCCCCTCTAGTAGTAAAACTAACCTATTTGGAACCATCAAATACTATTTTTTACCTAAATACAAGAACATAGAACCAAAATTAATGCCATCTACATTTTATGAATATACTATAATATTTTTACATGCATATATCAATATTTCATATATGTGATGAATATATCATTAATTGATACTAACCAATAGATTACAAGCTTATAAAACCAGTGTACTATAAATATATATTATACAAGTATATATGAATTTACTACAAGACCATATATATATATACTGTTATTAGCCAGTCGATTGATGGAAATAGATCAGAATATATGCATTGAAACAAACATTAGGTATCATAGATAAAAAAAAAATTAAAATTAAAAATTAAAACGAAGAAATATGCAAGATGAATACGAAATTAGCAAAAATCCAAATTGAAAATATAAACCTGGACAAAAGCAAGAAAATGACACCCAAAACCCAAATAGATTCGACAGAGATTCCAATCTCTCTTTTTTGTTGTACGGCTATTAGCCGATCAACTAATAGAAATAGAGTTACTATCGGAGATATTCCGAGTTGATTAAGGTTCAGGAGACGAAACAATTCAAAGAATCACAGAACCCTAAAATCTCAATCGGTGTAAAAATGTAGAGAAAAAGATATATGCCTCTTTGGAAAAGAAAAAAACATAACAAAAAAAAAAAAAAAAAGATATGGAAAATGAATGACAATAATACTATATATAAGATAGATACAACTATTAAAGATAATATAGTGTTTAATTAAAAAGAAAACGATTGATACTAAATAAATAGTATTAAAAATAATAAAAGTAATAATAATAAATTTATTAAAATGGTGACAGCTGTAAGGGTTAAAGTAAAATAATACTAATTTATCGATAAATAATGATATTGGGAATGATAGCTCTAACTAAAAAATTATAAAATCAGGGCTTTAATGTAAAGCTAATCTATTGGGCAAATTCTAGAATAAGCCCAAACGACTCTGGACTATTTCTTTCCAACGCCCATCAACATGTTCAACAATTTTATACGACTTTTGATCAGTTCCACTAATTAATATTACGTAATTTTTCCGAAAGTAAAACAACTTCATAATCATATATATAATGAAAAGTTAATTGAAATTTTACTGTTAATTAATTTTCAGTCTACACTAGGAAAAGTACCGAAGTCATATTTACACTTATAACAAGACATATCAATTCACTTATAAGAACTTTAACAATGACAGTGAAAATTAAACTCGAAAAGTGTGGCATGAGAGTCATTTCCTTAACACTGAATCAACCTTCACAGATGATTACAGAGAATATAATAATAGCATCTAAGTTGTACATGTGGAATCCAAATCTACCATGACTCTGGGTAAGAGATATGCGCCAAGCAAAAACTAACTTGAGGAAAGACATGTCACACTGCACACGTGTAAAGTATGATAGTTCACCCTTATCGAACAAGTACAATAGCGACCTGGATACGTCACTACTCTACACGTGTAGAGTAGATGAGTAGGATATTGACTTAGGGATATGACATTCTAACTATGAAGCTATTAGTTTCTGTTAAACATTAATTTGAATTAAATTTTTAATGCTTAAATTTAACTGTATTAAATTATATTTATATTATTTTATGGATGATCTCATTATCCATTAATTTAATTTTTCATTTTGTTAGGTTTAATTTTGTAAGTTGATTTAGAATAAGGGAGCCCATTAATTCTTCGACAACACTTTGCATAGGTTTGTAATGTTGTTTATTTAAGCAATTGAAAATTTTATAAAAAACTTATTAGCTGGTAAAAGAAGAAACGTTTCTCTTTTTTTTTTTTCTTTCTTTTTTTTTTTTCTTTTTTTTTTTGGGGGGGTGGGGGGAATTAGGAAAGAAACTCTCATTACATATGAAAGGACAGTTATTTTTTCAAACTTACATTACTTTTAGTTTAAATTCATAATTTTTACAAATATACTCTTGTACAAACAAATAAAAATATCTTATAAAAAACATATTTTTTTAAGAAAAATTACTTTTTTCAAATATAAAAGTTTTCTTTTCTTTTCTTTTCTTTTCTTTTTTTCTTTTTTCTTTCGGACAAAAAAACTTCATATTATGATTTCTCAATCAACATATATTGTGACACATAATAGGGAAGAAAGTTATCTTCTTCCTTCCATTATAGCATATTATTCACTAATCTACATTAATTAATATTTTTTATTAAATAATATAAAATGATTTTTTTCATTGGTTACAATAGGATAAATTAGTGAAATTTATTTTAATTTATATTCTAAATTTTTCAATGCAAACTTTATTTATAAATAAATTTTAAAATCCGTTTGTTTTAAATGGAGTGTAAAGTAATTTATATTTTTTACAATTTTTTCTTTTTTTATCCCTGCATAAAATATTACATATGATTTCCTTTTATCTATGTCATATAATTTTTATTGCATTAATTATATCATTTTTATTTTTTTTATTCTTTTGAGACGGACAGATCACTACATAAATACGCAATTTTATTATATCAGTATCGGTGTTTTCTCTTTCTTCATTTGTCTTCTCTCCTATTTTTTTTTCTTTCTTTCGATTGTTTAATTAATAATTCATGTTCTGTTTCCGCTCAAAGAAATATATCAATAGAGTCGAGATTAAAGAAAAGAAAGAAAGGTGATTTATGTTGTGAGTGATCAACATTGCCGTGATTTTTTTATATCACGGTCACATTTTATGATGGTTTTAAAATCATCGCTGAAATTTTTCTCCATGATGAATGCACTTTACGCTATGAATGATTACAACATTGCGGATTCTTTTGCTAAAGCTACGTTTGATCCGTCATGCAATAAGAAGGTAATTCTACTTTTATTAACAATCATTTTCCTTATTTCTTTATATTTAGAGTCTGGAATCATGTTACCATTTTGATTGATTAAAGTTGTGACTTGTGATGGTAGATCTATTGAATTAAGCAAATTATAATTATAATTATTACTTTTTTTTAGAAAGTTGTTTTATATTCTTAATTCCAAGAAGAAATTTAAAGGATAAATTTCATAATTGATTGTGGAATTTCTTATTATACAATTGAGAAAATAATGCATTGTCCGATAGGAAAATCCTAATTCCACAATATTTTCATTAATAAAATGATTTTATCGTTTGGTTATGAGTTTAATAATAGAAATTCAAAGTTTCACAAAAAAAATAAAAAAAATAAAAGAATAAAAAAATCAAACTACCTGCAGGAATAATTATTTCTTCTTATCAGATTCTCTTTCTAATTCATTTTGTTCAAATCCAATGAAGGAAAAATAAAATTTACAAATTTTATTACCTCTATATTTTTGTAGATATACATGAAAACTTGACAACAAATTTGCTATATTTGCTTTCTATCTAACTGTAATTAGGCTTAATTTTACTAACTTACTTAAATTGGATAACTAACATAATTTTTTGTGGAAATATTATATACAAGAAAATCTCTAAGAGTAGTATTTTTTTTTTCCAGGAAAAATAATTTATGCAATTATTCTTTTAAGTTATAAAATAGATAAATAATGGCATCTAACACATTTCACATTCGTACGTAGCAGATGTGGCTTAATATTAATGATTGCAGGAACAGAATGAGAGTAGCATTTTCCCTAAAGTATTTAATAATCTTTGGCTAAGTTTTTTGAAGGCATTTTCTTCCCCTGCAAAATCAACATTTAACCCCTTAACCTGTAATATTTAATAAATTTAAAAAAAAAAAAAAAGCTAAAGAAATCATACTTGATTATAAATTTAACACCTTTGAAAAAATTAAAAATTATGATTTCATCGTCAATATTATCAATCATATTTTTACTAATTTAATCACAATAGCTGACGTTCAGAGTATAAAATCACATAACCAAGAAAGGCATCTGCTACTGAAATATATAATAGGAATGTACAGGAAATTTTCATTTGGAGTCTAATATTTGTTATCATTTTCGGAAAAAATCTGAGAAAATATACCAAATCTAAACAATGGTATTAATGATATTAACAAAAATAAATAAAATTATAGATATGAGGTAGAATGAGGTAGAGGGGCGCCGCCAGAGGGAATATAGTGAGGGCAAAACGGGGAAAAAGAAAATAGAAAAGAGACAAGGAGGATGAAAAAAGCAGAAGAGAAATAGCTGTCAAAAGGGTTAAGAAGAGTGAAAATAGGTGGCAACAAAAATGCATGACTGTCATGCCCTGCATTAGCCATTTGGTGCATTTCTCTTGTAAAAGCTATTGCCATTTGTTCATTTATTTCAACCAAATGCATGTATTTCATTTGCTTCTTACTACCTACGCTTTTCCTATTATTCCTTTTTGGATTTTTCTCTTTTTTCATGCTTATCTTTTAGACTTAATTACCCTTTTCTAGAAATTTAAATTTCAAGTTACCAAATCTGAAAATGAATTATAAATATCCAGATAAAATCCATCCAGATTATGTTCATGAAATATTACCATAAAATTGAAGGGAAAAGGGGCATGGATCAGAGAAAGATAAAAGTACTAAATGAGAATTTTGGTGGGGAGGTTTGGGTAATTAATGGAATAATCCATGGGTGAGGTAACAAAATTTAATAAAAAATTTTAAAAAAAGGAAGAGAAGAGAAGCCAAATAGGGAAATATATCACATAAATCCAAAGTAAATAACATCATACGCATGTGGTTTTGTATTTTGTTTGAGGAAAAAGGTCAAATTGACGGTTTCATTGGATTTTGTAATCACAAACAAACAAAAACTATTTGGTGAAAAACAGCACATTTTAGAGTTAAACAGCCAATTACCAAGCATTTGAATTTTCAGAATCTTTAATTTAATTACTTATTTTTCAATTTATATCACAAAAGATTATGTGAATCCAATTAATCCATTTGAGATTGCCTTTTTTTTTTTTTTAGATATATCTCTCAATCAAAGTCTACTATATATATACTATAAATTTTTTAAAAATTTCTATATTATGCAATATATATATATATTGCAATATGATATATTATATATCAAATGTGTATATTTTAAAAAATGTGAATAAAAAGATTAATGTATATTATTATTATTATTATTATTATTATTATTATTATTATTTTGTCCTAATGGACCGATAAAGGAGCAAAATATGATACTGTGATGAAAGTTGCAACGTGCAAATAACACACACATAAGATGCCTAAAAAAAATACAAAGTGAAGTTAAGATCGGTTTTAAAATAGTAACACGTGCAATACGAAAACGGTCGTTAGTGGGTTTCGGTTTCGCCTCCTTCGGGCCGCAATCTCAGACGGCGATGCCATCTAACACTCTTTCTTTCTTTATTTCTATTGTTGTAGACCCCACACTCTTCTCTTTCCACTTAACAAGCATAAAGACTGCAACGTTTAATTACTAAATATTAATTTTTAAGTGTAACAAACAATAATTACTTTTTAAGGATATTTTCATATAACCTATATGGTAATAAAATATTAATTAGACTATTAAAATAACTGATTTAACACTTTTTTTTTTTTTTACAGAATTTCACTTTTCGTGTTAAAATTCTCTTTCTTTTTAATGATTATGACTTCATTATAGAATTGTATATACTAATTCTAAACATATTTCTTAGTATAGATAAGTGTAATTTTGGAAAATTTTTATTATATACCATTCATATAAAATCCAATTAAAAAAAAAACTTTTTAGTTTTTTAATGTTCATTTTATCCATGTATTGTATACATGTTTTAGTCTGTAAAACTTGTTGGTAATTTTGAGAAAAAAATTGCTAAAAGTAAATAGATAAGTTACAAAAAAGTTGTGTAAAAATAATGAAATTGACAATTATAGAGAACAATACAAAAGTGACAGGATAATATTTTATTTCACAAATCTAACTCTATAAAAGGGCTCCATCATGAACCCAACATCACCATTAACCCAATATTTTATTTCACTCTCTCATCTAAAATAACCAACAAACTAGTTTATGTTCGTGAGAAAGGTGAGGAAACTGAGAGAATCTGAAAGAGAATTAGCCATTTTCATAGGAATTACAGTGTTATAACAGTGACAAATCCAGTCTTTGCTTCCAATTTTGTGAGTTCTCTCTCTTTTCAACTTCAAATGCAGACATTGTTATTGTTTACACTCTTATGTTGAAATATATGTTTATTTCTTCTGTTATTGTTTATTTCTTTTTTGGTTCTTTCATATATATGTTAATTACTTTGTTTATCACTCTTATACAGAGAGATTTTTTTTTTCCTTTTTGGCAAATTGGTGCTTTTCTTTTTCTTGTTTGGTTAATTATTAGTGAATCTTTGTTTAGTGACTTCTCTTGGTGAGTTAGAAAATTGTACAAAGAAATTGCATTCTGGTTCTAATTGCAAATTTTGGTTTCAAATCTTTGTTCCATTATTAAAAATGGTGTTCTTATCAATCATTTTTGCTGCTGTGAGTGCATATATGTGATTTTGTTTCCATCTATTATTCATTCGTTGCTTGGTTATGATCAATACATTCTTTTGGTGAAAATAATTCAATGCTAGATAGATAAGGTTTCTTTCTTGGATATATCATAAATGGATTCATTGATAAATTCTCTAAGCGTGTGAGCGATTATTATTATTTTTTTTTTAAATATGATTTTAACACTAAAATTTGATCAAAATAAACTTTCCTTAATTTTTAAATTATCCATTTTAAAGATCATATAAATTAGCAAGTTAGATGATCATTGGAAATGAATATATACAAGTAGTTGGATGTTTTGAATGTTCAACTACATTAGTTAATTGAACTGATTGCATTTATTTTGATGTGCAAGAAAGGCAAGTTTTCAGCTTTCTTGTCAATTGCAGAAACATGTTAGAGGAATCTTACATGGGCTCAAAGGATTTGCCAACCTCATGTGAGCAAGAGAGCCAATGGACTTACAATGCTACCCGTGTTAGTGAGGAATCCGGCAAACGCCCATTGGAACGCAGAGAAGATTCTGCATCAAGGAAGGCAATTAGGCAGATAGATGGTAAAAGGGAACAAGAAGAGATGGATAGTCTTCATGTTCATCCTCTTTTGCAAATCAACCGACCTGAGAATCAGCACCAAACGGATGCTCTTCGTGCTCTTTCTGTTGTGCAATTTGATCAGCCAAATCAACCAAATAACAAAGAAGATCAGCTGGAGGACAAATCAGATTCTAGTTCCCTTATCAATCAACTTGGACGAGAACTAACCATAAGTTGTCTCGTCTTTTGCTCAAGGTTCGACTATGGAACCATTACTTTGCTGAATAAAAGCTTTCAATCCCTAGTTCTAAGCGGTCTATTGTATAAGATTAGGCGAGCAATGGGAATAGTTGAACATTGGGTATACTTTTCTTGCAACCTACTCGAATGGGAGGTTTTTGATCCTATTCATCGCGGATGGAAGAATTTGCCAAGAATGAATTCAAATGAATGCTTTATGTGTTCAGATAAGGAATCTTTGGCTGTTGGTATCGAACTCCTTGTTTTTGGAAAGGAAATCCAGTCTCATATCATATACCGTTACAGCATTTTAACGAACACGTGGACATCTGGCATGAAGATGAACACGCCTCGATGTTTATTTGGATCCGCTAGTCTAGGTGAAATCGCGATTATAGCAGGTGGTTGTGATGGAAGTGGCAAGGTGTTGAATGCAGTGGAGCTTTATAATTCAGAAACCGGCACATGGATTACAATTCCAAGCATGAATACTGCCAGGAAAATGTGTTCCGGAGTATTTATGGATGAAAAGTTTTATGTTATTGGCGGAATCGGGACTGAAAGAAATGTGATTACATCTGGAGAGGTGTATGACTTGGAAACAAAGACATGGATGGAGATACCGAATATGTGCCCTCCCCGAAATGGTGATCATGCCACAACTGAGGCGCCACCTTTGGTTGCAGTGGTAAAGAATGAGCTTTATGCAGCTGATCATTCAAAAAGGGAGGTACTGAAATATGACAAAGAGAAAAATGTGTGGATCACACTCGGTGGGCTGCCAAACGGGGCAGCTTCAATGAATGGATGGGGACTGGCATTTAGAGCATGTGGGGATCAACTGATTGTTATTGGAGGACCAAGAGATCTTGGTGGGGGAGTGCTTGAGCTCAATGGTTGGGTTCCAAATGATGGCCCTCCACAATGGAATCTGCTTGCAAGGAAGCCCTCTGGCAGCTTTGTGTATAATTGTGCTGTTATGGGATGCTGAGACGTGCAGTTATAGCAATACCAATAACAACAGTAGCAACATCAAAGCATATATAGATACAATTTTATTTTATTTCATGTACTTTTTCTTCTTCCTTTCAAGTGAAAATGTCATCTTTGAGCTCCTTTCAGAAGTTGGCAAAATGTAGACCTTTCATGTACAGAATCAATGAAATTATAATTACAGTTTTCAATTATCAACACCCCTATAATTTCCTTTTATTCTTGATCATGATTTCATATTTCAAGTTAGTTTATCATATGCCAGTTTATAACATTTAATGTTTGTAACTCTCTTATTTGGACTTAGGTTGGAGTATTTTTTTTCTTCTTTATACAATTTAAAATTTTTTTCAATTCATTTTTTTTACCCACAATGTTCACTATCCACACGCTTGAATTGCATCTATTATTTTATAGTGCTAGTTAATTATAACATCTAAAATTAATGAATTAATTTTATGTGAATCAATGAGTAGTTAATAAATATGTGGAAAGTAGTAATAGCTATTTTATAATAAATGAGGTAATATAGAAACTAAACTAAATATACAAAAATAAAAATGTCTTAAATCAATTGAAAAAGAAAAAAGTATGAATAGGTAGAGAAAATAGAAAGGGGAAATTCCAAATCTGAGAAAAGATATAAATAAAATAAGAAAGAATAGATAGAATATGAGATGTAGAAATTGAATGTTCTGTGTACGTCACAAACAAAAAAAAATCTTGAAAGCCTACTTGACTGTGACAGTAGATATTGTCTTATGTTGATGGTGGGGACAAAGTTTGTGCATGATAAAACCTTGACTACAATACAAATTACCCAAACAAACTTTCTTTTATTTTTCTTGATTAATTGCTTTTCAAACTTGACTCCACTGCTGCATAAACGTATACCCATTAATTAACGCTTAATATTTTAATGAATGATTTATCTTCTTTAATTTATGTTTGTTCGTATTTGTCAATTTACATATTTCTTGCTTTTAATTATATATTGTTTCCCCTTCCACATTGTTTATTTTCTTAATGAAAATAAATGCGGTTCTAACTACATTGGAAAAATTCAATGAATTTCGTTGATATATTTATACCACTTTAGGCTAATTTATATTTCTCAAAAAAAAAAAAAGACATATTTGAATACTTTTAGTATAGCTTATCTATCATGGATACATCTAGATATCAATAAAGTATATTAAATATACTTGAAAGTATTAATACTCTACCAATACTACAGGAAATTTTAGACATAAAACACGTCCTTTAATTATATTTTAAATATAATTAATATTTTTTGTTGCATATGTTTATAAATATTTTGCTTTTTTAATATACTTTTCCATATATGGGATTCAGGAAATCACATATGATATATATTAGTTAAAATATTTTATATAGATTTCAATTTATATTTTAAAAAATATCATATGTAAGTATACACTGGATTTTGTTTATTCTTTCAATTTTCAATTTTATGTCTTATAGTTCCCATGTCAAATAATATGAAATGTAGTATATTGCTAAATCTACAAGCGGTTTATTATTTATTTATTTATGGATTTTATTAGTTTTATAAAGTCTCATATTTTTTAGTATTTTTAAAATTAAAAAGTTATTATTGTGATGATATTTTCATTGGAATATGTTTGCAAATATATAAACTTTTTTAAATTAAATGACACGTACTAAGAATTCATATGTGATTTTTTTCTTTGGGCTGGACATTAGCTCACTAGTGATTAGTCAGCCGACTGCAAACGGGTGTTCGGATAGCGTATCGGGTTTTACAACCCGAATGAGAGTCCAACCCAAATTCACCACATTGATTTTCGCTCCGACTCGAGACACCGAGTCTGACACAGTATCCCCTCTTTGGAGTCTGAGCCATCTTCGCTCTCTGATACACAATTCGTCCGAATTCCCGTATTATCTCCACTCTTCCATCAATGGCTTAATCATGGATTCAGCGCTCCAAATTCTCCCTTCGGTTGCGACTCTCTCCTCTTCAGTTGCCTCCTTTCTCAACGATAGACTCCTTACGAAGCAAGATCTCATCACTGTCCCAACCCTTGCATCTGAACTGCAATCGCAGTGTTTGGAGTTGGACCAAATCTTAGACGACCTCAACTCGAAGCTTGAATCCAGTCTTCTTGCTTACGCTTCCTTTTCTGATCAAATCCACGGTCTATTCAATGTTGCCGGTTCCAAATTGACCGATCTTGGCTCGTTGGCGAGTGCACCTACATCGCTATCAGGTGCAATTTTATTTACCTGGACGTTTTTTTTATTTACGAGTCGAGGAGTGTTAATGTAAGACCTTTGTTGTGTGTTTTTTATTTATGGTTTCTCGTGTGCTCTTTTTGTGGTACTTTTGGATGTAGTTAATGGAGAGGGAGAATGGAGGAAGGGGCAGATATTGGGCGAGGAGCTGCCTGCGCTGGCGAAGGAGGTGGCCAGAGTGGAAAGAGTTCGAGCTTATGCTGGTGAGCTTTTCTCACAGCTTGCCTCGAGATATGGGCATTTGAGTTAATTACCTTGTCCGAAAGTTCTAAAATTTGTTTTAACTATCGTGCTTAGGCTTCCAAATAGTTAATAAAACTTTATGAATGTTGGATGTGGAGTTTTCAACAAATTAAAGAGGGCAATTTTTTCAGATTTATTTTAGTTTGTGGGGAGTTTACTATACGGTGGTGCTTGTTTTAATGGAGATTTTCCCTGAAGGAAAATGAAAGAGAGGAGAAATAGGACTGAGATTTGAAAATTTTGTAATATCTCAGATTACCTTTTTATTCTTATTCCTGAACACATTACGTTGCATCCTATGCACAATGAGTGAGGTATACCGTTTTCCTGATAGTGCTTTAGAAAATATTCCATGTATGATGTCTTCCATTGAAACCTCAGTTAATGTGCATTCAGTCCAGTTGGTCATCATTATTGTGTATGCTACAAAAATTCAACAAAGTTTAGTGGCGGCATCATCTGGAAGTTTCTGTTGACATGATTTGTGTGTTTGTTTTGCCTGTTCGAGACATGAGTTATTAGAAAGTGCTGGTGGATCATAACTGGTTCTTTTGGAGTTTTTCCCTTAGGTAGACAATTCTACTGGTTTCCCATATTGCTTTTTGTCAAATTAAATTACTAATAGTTCTGGCATCCTTGTACTTTTTTTCATGGTTGTTGATAGTTTAATGGCATATGTAAGAAGTGGATGTTTAGAATGCTGTTATCTCTTTGCAGCATGCCATAAAAGAGGACTTCGCTGCTGTCGGTCTTCAAGAAGTGAATAGAGTTCAAGTCTTTCTTTCAATGTTGGCATAGTTTATCTAGTTCAAATTTTTCATGTGCACATTGTTTTTGTCCAGCACACTTCATGGCTCCCATTTGCTGTACATCTTAGCCTAGGGATATTTATTTCTCTATCCATGCTTTATGCCAATTGGTTCATAAGTTTTGGTCATACGCAAGGGAAAGTTTCCATATAGGGCTGCTATTTAACACCTAAAATTGATGTCTTCGCAATGTCTGGTTGTGCAGTTCCTAGCACCAAATTAAGAAGCTAGGAGAACATTCCTTTCTTTGAGAGTGTACCTTTTTTTATATTAGATGCCCCTATTTTCATAGGGAAATTGATCAGATAAATGATTTCATCTATAAAATTAGTTGAAGGCACTTTATGCTAGTATAATCCTAGTTTTACTAGAGATGTTGTTCTGTTTCGAGGATCTTGTTAATGTTTCCCTTCATTTTTGTTGTACAACCAATCAAAGTATGAAAATTTGGAAGTATAGTTGTGGGATTTTGTGCAGTGCACCCAACATCGTCTTCAAAGAACTCAGTTGATGGATGAAGCCTTCATATTGCCTTTTTCAGAATGCTATGACTTTTTCTTTTATAGAATTTATTTTTCCTCTTTTTGATGCTCATATGCATTCCTAAGCATACGCATATTGTTAACCATAAAACAGATCAAATATGAAGTTACTATTGAACTTATTGACTAATCCAATTTATACGAAAATTAACTCTGTGAACCTACCATGTTAGCACTCATCTTCGATTGCATGGTCAATTTAGTCCAATTTGTAAGTTGTAACAAATCAAATGAGCATATCAGGGGTAAACTAACTAATCAATGTTTGCATATTTTGTGCCAAAAAATTTCTAATATTTTGCACAAGTTAGTTTTGGGCTTAAATGAAGCTGGTTTTTCTTTTTCTTTTTTCCTTTTTTTTTGTTTTTTTCCCATTAATCTGATTATCATTTCGAGGTTCATTTTTAATGGCCATATCAAGAACCAAGCTAGAGATCTTGAGTTGGAGTCCTAGTGCACATAGAGAGGTTTTAGTAACTTGATTTTTGTTGAAACTTCCAACTGGAAAATTAATGTTTAATCCACTAAAAAACTACAAGTAATCTAACTTGTAGCGATATGGCTCCATTATGCTGATAACTTGGGATTCATATAAGAACATGGTGAGTGAGTATCCAAGCTTACTGCCTGTTTCAATTTGTGGGGAATGGACTTACTGTGATGTTGCGTTCGACATTTTTAAGTCAGGGGTTTGGATCCTCCCAATTTCTTTCTTAAATTGGGATGTCAATATGAGGAAAATAGACTCGAATGAACTTTCTCCCACCTGGTAAGATTTACAACAGCAATGGCTCTTTACGGTGTTATTTTAGTTAATTTGTCATGGTTGGGGAAAAGAGAGACAGCTTTGGAGGAACACTATACTTCTTCCTGTCATTCTGAGTTGAGACGTCACTTGATAAACGGTAGTTTTCAAAAGATTAAGGGTTTGATTATTCCCAAGACTGCATTCATCAGGATCAGCTACCAATATTAGACACAATATATCATTTAGAGGGAGTATTACACCATCTTCTTTTATCCGGATTATGGGTGCAGCCATTTGGTTCACTTGAGTCTCTTTTTTTTATTTTTCTTATGATTGATATTTCGAAAAAATGTGCATTAGAATGCTTTCTATTCCTTTGCTTGTTCCTTATCAACAAAATTCCAGCTTTCTCACACCACTTTTTGCATCCTTCAGAGACAGCTTTGAAGCTTGATGGTTTAGTTGGTGACATTGAAGATGCTGTATCTTCTTCTATGAACAAGAACCTAAGAAAGCATTCTTCTACTCAGAGTTCAGAAGTGTGTATAATTTATATTGTAAACTTAAATACTGCAACAAATATCTTTTTTATGTTTTCACTTTAATTGTTATTTGTTATATTTGCAGGAGCTGCGCCTGCTTGCTATTGAAAGACTTGAACAAACGGAAAATGTTTTGACTACAATCACAAAGACACAACCTCGGTGGACATGTCTTGTATCAGCTGTTGATCACAGAGTAGATAGAGCTTTGGCCATTTTAAGACCTCACGCTATTGCAGATCATCGTGCCCTTCTTGTTTCCCTTGGATGGCCGCCACGGCTTTCCACATTAACTTCCTCAAACCTTGATGCACCAAAATCAACTGAGGTCCCCAATCCTCTCTTCACAATGAGAGGGGACCTCAAACACCAGTACTGTAAAAACTTTGTTGCTTTGTGCCACTTGCAGGAGTTGCAGAGAAAAAGAAAATCTCGGCAGCTGGAGGGCCATAATAGGGAAGTTGCTCTGCACCAGCCACTTTGGGCAATTGAAGAACTTGTAACTCCTATATCAATTGCGTGCCAGCAACATTTTTCGAAGTGGATAGATCAGGTGGAATTGATTTTTGCTCTTGTTTATAAGATTACACGGGATTATGTTGACACTATGGATGAATTGTTGCAACCGCTGGTTGATGAATCATGGTTAGTTGGGTACAGTTGCAGAGAAGAGTGGGTTTCAGCAATGGTTACCTCTTTATTGACATACTTAGCGAAAGAGATCTTCCCTAAATATGTCTGTCAACTGGAAGAAGAGGTTGATACTGGCATTAAGTCCCAAGCTCGAATATCATGGCTCCATACTGTTGACTTGATGATTACTTTTGATAAACAAGTTAAATCCTTGGTATCACATTCTGGAATTGGGCTTTCCCTTCAGGAAGATGCTAATTTGCCTAGAATTTCTTCTCTATCCATCTTCTGTGACAGACCTGACTGGCTTGATCTGTGGGCAGAAATAGAGCTTAGAGACTCGCTTGAGAAATTAAAACCCGAGTTAGATGATGATAGAAATTGGAAAATGAAAATTCAAGGTGCTGCTATATTGTCTGGTCCTGATAATTATAAATCTCCTGCAGTTTCCGGGGCCTTTCTCCGGCTTCTATTAATAGTGGTTGATCGATGTCGAGCAATTCCTACTAACTCTTTAAGGTCAAGGTTTCTGAGATTGGTTGGTTCACCTCTTATACAGAGGTTTTTGGATTGTGTTCTTCTGAGGTGCCAAGAGGCTGAAGGATTGACTGCACTAACAGATGACGATGCTCTCGTTAAGGTCACAAATTCCGTAAATGCAGCTCACTACATTGAGTCTGTTTTGAAGGAATTGTGCGAGGACATCTTTTTCCTTGAGATGGCCTTTGATCAAAGTGATCAACTGGGAATGTCAGTAGATGATAATGATGGTAGGGAAGCACTGGTTGATGGATCTGTTGGTGGCATTTTCAACGAGGAGTTGGAAAATTTGGAGGCTTTCAGAAACGAGTGGGTTGAAAAGATAT
Source organism: Euphorbia tirucalli (assembly GCA_039660915.1). Taxonomy (NCBI): domain Eukaryota; kingdom Viridiplantae; phylum Streptophyta; class Magnoliopsida; order Malpighiales; family Euphorbiaceae; genus Euphorbia; species Euphorbia tirucalli. The sequence continues at coordinate 15,527,510 of CM077637.1, forward strand.
CAATAGTTGTCTTGAGGGGTTTTGATGCTGAGTGTCGAGATTATATGAAAAACAAGAGGCAATGGCAGGAGAAGGGTGAAGAAGGTTGGGCAGTATCAAAAAATTTAGTTTGGGCTTTAGATCATTTGCAACGAAAAATGGCAAAAATAAAAGAAAGTTTGAATGAGGTAGATTTTGTTGTTGTATGGCGTAGTTTGGCTGCTGCATTGGATCGCTTGCTTTTCAATGGTATTCTTATGAGCAACGTCAAGTTTCATGATTGTGGTGTTGAAAAGTTAAGTAATGACTTGGAGGTTTTGTTTGGGGCTTTCCGAGCCTGGTGCTTGAGGCCCGAAGGTTTTTTCCCGAAAGTAAGCGAGGGCTTGAAGCTGTTAAAGATGGGAGAGGAACAACTTCAAGATAGTTTGACAGAAGGAAAGAAGTGGATGAATGATAAAGGAATCAGACATTTGGGCAGAGCTGAGGTCGAAAAGATAGTAAATAGTAGGGTATTTGTGGGTTAATTAAGGGTTTCACAAAGTTAAAATCAATTTTCTTTTGTCCACCCAGAGGATAGTAAGTTTGCAAGTAAACAGAATTTAGTTTTAGGCCATTGATAGAGTTGTAGATTTTCTTTTCTTTCCTTTTTCTCTTTTTCTTCTTGTACATGAACAGGGGGAATTCATGGGTTTCTGAAAATAATACAATGACACAATAAAATTGTTATTGGTTTAATTGTGGAGAAAAGTTCACTGAATTTCTATTCCAATGGCTGGAAGTTGCTGAAATTGAATCGAACTAGAAAGGTTAGAATGGTTTGTTGTTTGTTTCTATTCAATAGCAAGTCTGCATGTGCAAGTAGTTCTGCTGATTAGTTAATTTCTTGAGAGCAGGTTAATCTTTGTTTCATATTTCACAGTATAATGAGAATCTTCCGGACTTTTCAAACCAAAAAAGTCATGCTTCACAACACAGGAAAATAAGAAAAAGGTAGTCATCGTACCTTATCTTACCTTGTTTGTATATGGGAAAAGGTGTCCTAATTATTGTACGCAAGACTCGTATAATTTTGTCAATGTATTCGGAAAATATGCATTCATATAATAATAGTTTTTTAGAGTTACTGAGTGAAAAAGTTTATACGCTCTACAAACATCCTAGTTTATGCCGTTATTTTATTCAAGTGAAATTTGTATCAATAAGATTTGATTACATTACTAATAAAGTCATTTCCGCTAGAAATTCGGTTATAATGCTAATGTGGTAAGTTCAAACTGAGACCGGTTTCAATCGAGCTATTAATATGTTAACACGTGCAAACATCCTTGCGTGCTGCGCACATGTCAATATAATAACAGCTCGATAGGAGCTGGTATAGTAGATTTAGTTGGATGTAAACGTTTATTAACTTAATTTTTACAAATTTCAGTTAAATGGGCATTGCAACGCAAACTAAAAAGTTGAATAATCACATAAACTTTTTGCTGGAACTGCATGTCGAGTAGCATTGAAGTTGTGGGAGAAGGAAAGGTCGAAATCAAAACTGCAAAGATAGGGACAGCGAAAGAGGAAGCATCGGAGAGTGAATATGAACAAATAATAATAATAATAATAATAATAATAAAAGTGGGAGTGGGTGGGGGCTACGGAAATCAAGGAGCTAAATAAATAGAGAAGTTTGGTAAATAAAGCCAAATACCAAACTATTTTCACTATCCTCTAAATGGACCCTTCTATTCTATGTCTTGTTTAGTCACTCATCTTCTTCTATATGCATTGTCACATCATCTTTTTTTTTTCTTGACTGCATTTCTATCTCTCTTATACCCTATGCTTTACATCATACTATAATTTATCTTTTCAATTTATATATATTTTTTTAATCCGTAAATTATGGACATGTTATTTTTAGATCATTTCTTCTGACTCACCCAGTATACTGTAAATTTAAAAAATTATAAATCAATTCATTTGTGGGCTAAAATCAATTCATTCAACCTATGGAATCTATAATTTTTGTACGTGTTTTCAGCCATTAGCAAATGGGTCAAAATTTTTAACTATTGTGCATATATATTAATATGATAAACGTTTTTCCATTTCCTCCTAATATATTCTAACTGACTAAATTCTGAACAAAACTTTGTAATAAGAACACATCAATTTCACACACACATATATATATATATTATTTAACTTTAAAAAAATTATAACTTATTCTAAAGCTCATCACTTATTACGGTGATGATATAATTAAGTCTAACTAAGTTTCATCGTAATTGTCTTCATCAAATTCTTTACATAACTTCCGTCCTTCATTTTTATTTATGTAAATCGTATTCCTAAATTAGAACCAATTATTTTAACAGTAACGTAACTTTATCATCCCAATCAAATAGTATAAACAACCAAGCTAATCCGTAGCATTTTCTATTTTTGATGTCATCCCTTCATATTTCATTCTTCCAAACTCAGTTTTAACATTGTTAAAGGTTTCATCCGTATATTGGTTAGTAATTACCAACGGATTTAATTACTAAGCAATGGCTTAATGGCTACTGCATTTCAAAAAGTATTATGAGTTTGTAGGTTACATCCCACAATCTCCAGAGTTGAAAAAATATTCTAAATTTAATTAAAAAAAAAAAAGATTTTAGTTACCCAAAAATAAACACAGTTGGGTAAATTTGGGTGTGAACCCATTATAGAAATTTTATAGCAAAACCAATGTACCATATCACTTATGGACAGGGTCTGTAATAAAGTTTCTAGAATTTTCTAAATAATTATACGTTTGCTTCGAATATCTTAATATTTAACGCCTTTTCTTTTTCTTGGAGGAATTAAGATATAAAATGAAAGAAATTGATGAGGTATAAAAACTTTGTTAACTGGTATTTTACGTTGGTTTGGTTTACAGGTGATGTGTTAGGCCTCATCTATCGTAGAATTATTTTCCCAATGAGAAATATATATGGGGTGATAATTTGAGAAAATAATCACATAGAATAACACGGTGAAAGCAAGCATAAGGATTGTGAAGGGGGTATTGGTACCTAAATAGATTTTGCAAATAACTGTAAGATTTCAAAGTTGTTAGGGTAGCTAACAAATTGCTACCTAGGAAAGGGACTCAATACACAAAACAACATTACTATGCACTATCCCCTTTGTGACATAATTAATGCAATCTCAATCTCAATCTCAATCTCAATCTCATCTCTTTGAGTTGAGGCCATATTTGGACAAAGTTAGGCTTACCATTTATATGTACTTAATACACCTTTTCTCTCATTTCTAGAATTGTTCAATCCCACAAGTTACCTTTGCATTTTCATGCATCTATTTCACTTTTGCATAGTACTTACTCTTTATACACATTATTTCAGTTTTGCAAATTGTACATTGACTTTGTCTTTATTGTCCTAACCCTCATAAGAAAAAATTAATAATAGTATCTAATCCATGCTTAACATATTATAATTTGGACAACCGGGTGAATAAATTTATGTGTTCATCCAATCAATAGAGCTTCCAATAGATTTTTTAATAATATTAGAAGCAATGAGATATTGATGGTTGAACTATAAAAGGAATAAAGGTTTTAAAAAATTGGCAAAAGGGATTGAATCTTTTTCAAGAGACAAAAACACACTGAACCCAAAACGGGACCTTTTTTTTCTCAACAGACAAATGGGAATAACAATACATAAATTGGGTACATATTGTATCCTTAATAGAAGCCCAATTGGCCAGCAAAAGACAGAAAGCATCATTTGGTAATCACATAAAATATCTATAATTAGAATGGAGGTTAACACGTGTCTGATTAAGTTTGGTGTTTGTCTTAATTTTTTTTTTTTTAATTAAAACACTTGGTTCGAAAATGGGCCCATAGAGTGCAAAAATTTGAGACAAATGGGGCCTACTTATGTTAGTTTAATTACATCAAGGACCAATTCAGTTGTCTCCTCATATGGGTGGCCAAGTTGAACCTCAACCAGCCAAACCGAATTGAATAAAAACCGGTTAAATTTTAAATCGGATCTGTGGTTCAGAAGAAAAGAATATTAAGAATCAGGATCGATCAATCCTTGAATCTTTGAACCGGCGATTTAACCCTTAGGTTCAACAAATAGTTAAACCGTCGGTTCATATCTTGATTATATTTTTGTAATAATTTTTATATTATATAAATTATTAATTATAAAATAAAAAATGTAAGTTGTTTTTCATATTTGAGAAATTATATTATTTTGTTTCGTATATTAATAATTTATCGAGAAACATCTACATCAAAACTATACGCAAATTGAATTCTAAATGTTTATTCAAAAGAATTGAACCTGAACTGGACTGAACCTGAACCTGATAAAACTCTGGTCAAATCTTGAATCTGAACTGGCATCGCCCGAATCGGCGGTTCATTCCTTTTGAAGATTGAGGTTCAAGTTCAAGGATTTTTTGAACCTGAACCCACGGTTGATCAACCTTGGCCACAAATGTCTCCTCTGATTCAACTCTTTTTAAAGCTGCTTTTGGGCAACATTTGAACTTCCCCCATTACCAACTTTACTAAAAAACGAAGAACAAAGTTTTGGGTATGTCAAGCCCAACATCAAGAGCTCCAAAATTCCATCAACATGACGTTAATGATCTCATCTTCAAATTACAAGCTTTGCTACCACACCTTACTCAAAGCCAGGCCTCAAGGGTAATATACTTTCTCTTTTCTTTTTAATATAATTAACCTCCACTTCTTTAATAAGCTTTACATTCTCATTTCTCAGATAGAATCTTACTATTTACTATTACTAAATTTCATTCACAGCATTCCTTATTATTCATATTTGGCCTGCACTTTTTGTCATTTAGGTGTCTCACCTTTTATTTTGTAAGTTTCGAGTCTGTGTTTGTTTGAAGTTACTCTTAGCTGTTTTACTCCAAACAATTGACAGGATGTTTTTTTAGTTAGAATTGAAAAAGAAAAAACTTTTATTATCAGAATCATTAGTTGTTTCTCATAAGCTCCACTAGCTTTTATTAATTAATTTTTTATATACTGAGCAAAATGTTTCATGAAGCCGTATAGAGTAGCGACTCCAAATTAATTCCATATGTGATTGAAAAATAGTTTGTTTGTTTATGAATTGATTGCAGGTATCAGCATCAAAAGTCTTGAAAGAAACATGCAATTATATTAGAAAGTTACAAAAAGAAGCAGATGATTTGAGCGAAAAACTTTCTCAGTTGCTGGATTCTATGAATATCTCCAATGATGATATGGAATTGCTTAGAAATATGCTACAATTATCAATTTGACTCTTTTTTGTACAATCTCTGTTATGGGTTTAATTAGGAGTCATGATATCCTTCCCTCTATATATTGCTCCACCATATATATAATATGTGTATATGCCTTCTTATTTTGTCTTCAATATAATATATAGTTATTTATGGTAATAATCATTGGTATGGGATCTTAAAATTTGTTCTTGATCTTTATTACCTACTAACCAAAAAAAAAAAAAAACATGGCTATGGATGCTGTCACCACTTCTACATGACTATAATATTCAATCATGGTTTTTTTTATTCGATATTCAAGAGAAATAGTTTTCATAAGATTATAATTAACTAATTCATATATACCTATCTTTCTTTTTTTCATTGAGTTAGCAGCGAGAACAAATTGATAGGTAATCATTGGTCGGAAATTTAGACAAGGATATGGTACAGTGTATATACATGATCACCACCAACAGCTCAAAATATAAATTTCTTAATATCCAAGCATCAAAGAAGATGTAATATTCTTACCAAGGTTTCGACTTTGAGTTCCAAATATGCACAAATTTTAAGTAGAAGAGCTTAGGTTGGACGTATACATAATCAACTTTAAATCGGACCCATAAAAGAATGAATTGTATTCCCTTGCAAGCATTGATTGAGTGCTCAAGAATACCAAAATTTCTGACAGTGTTATCTGGATTCAAAGTTTCACTTATTTAGTTTCTTGATCAAGAAACAAACATCTGACAATAACATTGACCAAGTAATGATCAATGCGGTAATCACATCCTAATCCCACTTATTAATAACTTCCAATCTAAACCCAAAAAAGTTCGGATTTTATGAACTTAATTCCTTATCAATCATCACCCCTCATAACAAAATCCAACAAAAGTTGTCACTATCGGCTTGCAAAATAAAAGCTGTACACCAGATCCATGTTTAGATTGAACAACTCCAAAGACAGAAGCAATCAACTTCAATGATTTATTTTACAAACACAAACTCACATAAAACTAATGCATCAGTCAAGATCAAATTTATCGAAAAGGCTCTGCATCTTAGCAATAATAGCCAAACTATTACTTAAGAACTCATTAGAATTCTTCAACTGACCCTTGATTTCATCAGGAACCGTTGATCCCATCTCCTCCAAACCATCCGAACAAGTCTGCTGATATGTCATGGCAGCGCTGATCCATGTCTGGATATCGTTGATCTTCTCCGTAGTCAACGCTTTCTCTCCAGATCCAACGGCCATTATCGCCAGCGAATCATTGAGTTTACTCAACGCGTCATCGAACTGACTCAAACAGTCCTCCACAGCAGCCTGCTGCTGATTGAGAGTCCTAAATTGGGAAGAAACGTTTTTGAGCTCATTAATTGAAACCTGTACAGAGAGCTTGAAGATGGCTTCTGGATCGGGCTTTACAGAGGGATTAAGAGCGGAAATGCTTGCGAAGCATGAATCCGGATACCGAGTGACGTGGCAGACACTTCTGATTGACTGGGCCGAATCCAAGGAGGAGGAATTAAGCTCATCGGATTCGGTGCCCAAGTCGAAATCAAAGATTGCGGCAGCGAGAATCAAAGAAATGATTAGGGTTAAGAGGAGAACGGCGGAGATGGCGACGGGGACGATGAAGGGTTTACGGTTGGTGGGGGTATGGGTTTGACTTTCGAGATTGGAATTAACCTTTCCATAACCTTTGAGGACATTAATGGATTCCATTTGGAAGATGAATTGTGTTTACTTCAGAGCTGGATTTTACTTGTTGAAAGTGGAAGACGACCAATTCTAATAACTCAATTCTCACCGGTTTAAGCCAACGATTTATTGTAATACAATAAACAGTGTCCTTAATCCAATAAAGCGTGTTATGATCAAGATCTGGAACTGGACCACCCGAATTTTTTTATTTCCGAAAACTGCAAACACTTCAAAATTAAAGTTTTTTTTTTGGTGCAACATATATATTCAATTATATCTTAAAAATCCATTAAAATTTATGGAATCAATTTGGATTATCGTGACATAATTAAATTATGTTATTTAACCTATTTAGGTGATTATATATAATATACAATAAAAATAATATTCATGTTAAACAAATTGTATCAGTTGGGTAATTTTGTAAACGGATAGCCGTGTCATGCATTGTCACGCTAATTAAAAGAGTAAATCTAACAATAATGATTCATGGATTGTTTAATTATGTTGTTGATATTCATTGATTGTTGATTGATAATTAATAACTAATACGAAGAAAATAAAATAAAAAAATTGTGTTTTCCGCGGAAAAACAAGTTTTATCTGTTTCATTAATTACTATAAACAAAATTTAACCAAATATTTATATTTCTTTTATTTGGTATTAAACAGCAAACAACAGTTAAAAACATAGGTATCCAAACGGTGTCACAATTTTACCTATACAATGGATTCAAACCATCCAAAATGATATTTTTAAAAAATATAAAATATAAAAAAAAATTTAGAAAAAACCTGCAAATATTATTTAAAAATATATTTATAGAAATTAATATTATAAACAATCATTATATATATCATAGTTGTGAAAACCGGACCGGACCAGGTTCGACCGGAACCGGAGGTCAGTCCGGTCGGTTTGTATAATGTTTTCATTCTGGTCAATAATCGGTCAACTTCCGATCGGACCAGGCGATCATACCGGAAAAGCATGAACCAAATCGGTTTTTCAGTTCAATCAGACTTTTTTTAAAAAAATATATATTTGAATTAAAATTTTAATTTATTATTTTAAGGTGTTTTTAATTAAAATAAAATATAGTTTGTATTTTTATATTATTTTAAATTAAATTGACATTTAATTGTAACTATATTTCATAAATTGAACTTTTTAATTACTATATTGTGTTTGAAATGCTTAAACTTAAAGAATTATAATGAAAATGTTCAAATTTTTATATATTATAAAAATAAAAATAAAAATATATTAATATATTCATTTAATCTGGTTCGATTTCCGGTTTATTTCGGTTTAATCCAAAATCTATGAATTCATCCCTTCACTGGTTCGATAACCAATCCGGGTCTGAAAACTATGGTATATATAATAAAGAAAAATTATTTACAAATCACAAAAAAAAGAGCATGAAATTACAATTTTCTAAATTTCAAAAAAAAAAAAATTCCAATGTTTTAAAATTACAGAAATGTAATTAGAGCGGGTTGATACTAAAGACACAAGAAGAAAATATAAAGACTGCTAAAGCAAGAATGCAGTAAAGTAGAGAAATGAGAGCTAATTTCCGAGTCTTAGATTTTCAAAACAATTCAATTAAGTCGAGATCAACTCAAAACTCTAGCTTGCCTAGAGCCCATGGTGACCATGTCTTACTTCTTTTGATAGATCAAAAAAGTTTTGTTATTGTAATTTCGCTTGAAATGAAATTAGAGATGCGTATAAGCTCCTAGCAAAAGGTAACATGTAACAGAACCATAAGACAGTAGTATTCCATTTGAAGCAAAAATCAAATCCTCATGAGAGGTCTTGCATACCCACAACTTAAACCACATTCCAAAATTGAATTACAAAAGTCCGAAATTCAACACTGATCCGAGAGCTTTTTCTAAGAAAAAATTGCCAGTCACAACTATAACAAAGTAGCAAAACCGATCCAAAGTAGCTTTTTAAACTACATACCCTAAGCCATAACTCACTCTTCATCCTCTTCATCACCATCTCCAGAAGCCTTCTTGCTAGCAGCCCTCTGGTTCCTTCTCTTTACTCTTCCAGGTCGTCCACCACCGAATGGACTTGTCAATGAGAAGTCAATGTGTTTTTGTGAGTCCACCCTCACCATGAATGATGGGATGTTTACCACTTGCCTTCCAACCCTGCCACCCACAAATTATTTTTAATATGAAATACAAACAAAGCAGCCCATGTATTTCCAGAACCTGTAAATGATTGCATCGAACAGAAGAAATAAAGTGTGTACATGAGATACAATCAAAATGTAGCATCCACAGAATTTAAAGAGTTGTTTATGGGAACAAGTCCCAGTATAAAATAGACACGGCCAGCAGAGACATTCTAAACACTGTTTTTGGAATCTGACACAAGCCCATTTTCAGATAAGTAAAAGTAAGCTACAATTTCATTCATTCAAATATTGGAAAATTAATAGACATTGTAACAAAAAGACTCCTCATAAAGAAGGTAATGGAAATGCCTGATGAACACATGGAACATCAGGAATGGCCTAGAATAAGAGTTAGAGTGCACTTCATACTAATTCATGCAACTTGCTAACTAATTCAGAGGGCATTATCAGTCTCATTAAAAAAATTTAAAAACAAAACAAGAAAACAAAATTCACATAATTGATTTAATTTGAGAATATTTTGACAAAATCCACCTTATAGACATTAAAGAGTATACTTGAATTCAATAAAAAGTATTGAACAGATATACAACTTTGATGAAATTCCATTACTTGCATTCCCATAAAGATTTTGATTACAGCAATTTATCACAAGCAATAAACCTCAAATAAAATTCCATTTCATCTTGAATGACATGTACACATTAAACATCGTTTCTACCTAAGCCATTAAAACAAGGAGGAAAAGTTCACCCTACATCATGGTTCAAACTCATTAATGGAAGTCACATCATTAGAAATTCCATCCAAAGGACAAACACTCAACACCAGCATGCAGTATGCTTTTTAGTCACTATAAAATCTATTTTTGTGTCACAATTAGTATTTTCATACCTTAACTGTTATTACAAATGTCAGCACAATAATAGCACCTCGCAATTCAGAACAATGCATCTTTAGTGTAAAATTAAAACTTGAGCAAACAGCATAAATTGCTAAACCAATTAAACATAAGAACACAGTAGGATGAAAGCCAAAGGTGCAAAACTGATATCAGCATATAATTATAACAGCATATAGACATTCACCTGATATGCCTCTGCCTAATAAGCACCCGAGCATGGTGGATGGACTTGGCCATACCAGACTTGAAAACTAGTGTCTGTAGGCGGCGCTCCAGGAAGTTCTCAACAGTCAAGGCCAGCACATAATCGAGCTTATTCTGACTCTCGTCTAATAGACCATAACGGTTCATCCTGCGGAGAAGCGCCTCACCCTCAAAGATCCGGCGTGGGTTCTTCTCATCTAGAGTCAAAAGCATTCTAGCAGCATTACGAATACGGCTCAACGCATACTGCACCCTCCACAACTCTCTCTTGCAACGCAGACCATATTCTCCCACCAACTTCAGTTCTGCATCTAGACGCTCCTTCTCATAGGGACGTCGAGGCTTCTTGAATGTCTTCCCATCTATGTTTACAAAATGTAGCCAATCAAGAATAAAACATAGAATTGACCAAAGCTTAACAAATAACCTACATATATGAGTGCGCTTGGCACCTAGCATGTAAAGACTAGTATTGCAGAGACTTTCTAAGTTGCAAGATGAACTCTTAAATGATAATTATCCTTCTCAACATGTACAATCCATTACAAATTTACAATCTGTACCACTCAACATAAAGCTCACAAAACTAAGTATAAACAGCTTTAACACACGTTTCACTTCTTCAGATACAAGTAACAGAACACCTTAAAGATGCTACCATTTACAGTAAACACCAAATGAACCGCAACACCTAAAATAATCCCGGATCAAAATAAAAGGAAACCTTTTTACAGTAAATCATACACAATTTTTTCAGGAGAAAAACAAATATTAACAAGAAAAATAAACTTGTTGATCAGACAACTTAGCATCAAGAAGATCGAAATGCACGATTTTAACAGTAAATCGCTTACCTGTGTATGCTATTTACTCAATCAAAATCAACACAAAGACTATCCACTTAGGCAATACAAAATTATGCAATTAAAACTCCATTTTCTCAGACACAAAACACAAATAAAATAAAACAAATTTAAACTGAAACTGAAAATTAGGATCAAACATTACAAACATACAACTTAACCGCAAGGAGATCGATATAAAAGATTTTTTGTGGTAACCCCTTCAGCCACAAAGCAGGATTCGATATGAAAATTGGGAAACAAAATAAACACATGGAAAATGTAATTCAAACAATGTAAGATTATAGAATGAGGGAAAGGTAAAAGAACAAAAGATTACAGTTGCGATAGAAGGAAACATGCACCATGGCTCTGATCGATCGAGGCCGTTCCCTTCAAAGGAAAATTGATACAGTTGGCTATAAACTATTTAAAGCAATATAACCTTAAAACCCTAAATTGTGATGAGTTGATGAACCTGCTTCCAACCAAACAAGTCACTTACTGTAAAGACGCCGGCCCATTTCAAATGGGCTGCCTAGTTAATCGCCCTCCTAATTTCTGCATTTATTTTGGGCTTTTTTGAGCCCGAATGCATGTTCCCAATATATGCAAGCAGAAAATAATTACCCCTATTTCCAATAAGTATTCCAAAAAAATACGTAAGACGCCCAAAATCTCAAATTTACGCTCCAAACTATAACATATTCCAATAGTGTGCTCATTACATTCATATAATGCGATTTCTCTTATTCTCTCTCCTCTTTTGTAATGTAAATGTTATTTTTTTATTTATTTCTCAAATTGTTTGCTTTTTCGACATTCCGCTTTAACAAGTTTTTTTCTTTTCTTTTTTATGTTCGAATTGATATCCATATGTATATATTTTTTCTTATTTCTTTTTATCGTCAGAAAAAGTTTCAGAAAAGTATTATATTTGTATCAGAAATATATCAAATATAACTCTTTGTGCAATTTTAATACAATAAAATGTATCAAAAATATATTATAAACTTATAGAAAAGGTAACTCTTTGTGCAGCTCTAATACCAAACACAGCAGAAGATGAACAACTATAAAAAGACATGCAAGAATATTAGTACACAATAATATACAACCAAGAAGAAGATGATAATCACCAATTTTACATAAGAAACAACACAGACAACACAATTCAGGAAATATACAAACAACAAACAACATATTAGAAGTATAAAAAATGTATCACACAAGTATGATAAAAGTGCCATAAAACTATCAGAAAAGTATCAAAGTCACAAAAAAAAGTATTATAATAACAAAACAACATACAAAATGTATAAAAAAAAAAGTATCAGTACTTCCAATACTTTTTGATACTTTTTTGATACATTTCTGATGATTCGAAAGAATCCTAAAAAATATATACATATGGATTTTATTTCGAAGAGAAAAAAAAAGATGATAAAAAAAATTCTAAAATAGCGTGTCGAAAAAATAAACGAATTAAGAGATTAATGACAAAAATTAAAATTAAAACACAAAAGAGGAGAAGAAAAAGTGAAATAATCAGGTATGGACAATACTATGAAAAAAGGAATAGAAAAGTAATGTAAACAATGCATTTGAGGCATGGAACTTCAAAAGAGTGTAAAAGAATTTGCTTAGCGTGTAAACAAGTATTCAAAAAAGAGCGTAAAATTAAAACGTATAAGCACACGTTGGAAATAAAAGTTTTTTTTGGGTAAATCCGGTAATTTCTCCAGAAAATATTTATCTCAATATTAAAAGCCTTGAAATCCTATTTTAAATAACACGTTTATTTTATTTACTTACCATTTGTTAATTTGAGCAAATAACAATTGATAACAGTTGTTTACAAATATGATCCTGATATTGTGTATCAAGAATGAAAAAAGAATGTTGAATATAGTCGAATTGTAGAATTTCTCTTTGCCAAGGAGAATTCCCGTTATCCGCCCAAGGTAATTTATTTATTTATTTTATTTATTTATTAGGCTAAAGTATTTTGTATAATTATTTTGTATAGTTGATCATGATAGTATAAATATACTTCACTCGAGGTATTAGCAGCGGTTTCTAATTGTTGTTCCTCTCTTAAGTGCAGGTTTTTACGCATTTACTCACCCATGCACCACTAGAAATACCACTTTCTATCCAACTTGCATGTGTTAAACATTCCACCATAGGTCATCCTGAGCCAGGATCGAACTCTCCATAAGCCTATTGGAAAAGACAGTTTCAATATTTTCCATACGTAATCTTTTATATAAACATTGGGGCAGATTGACACTAAGATGAGAAGTGCTACATGCATCATTATTTAAGAGTATATGTATATATTTTGGTAATTTAAGATGATTTGTTTTTTTTTTCTCTACCCTCTGTTGATCCCAAAGGTTATATTCTAAGAGGGGAGTGAATTGGGTCTTTTAAAAATTTCTTGTTTACTGTGACTTTTCAACTGTTGACAATAGACAAATTGCAATTGAATACCACAAAAAAAATAAAAATACAACAATACTACAATATTATACGTTGAATTACTAACTAGTTAATTTCTTTTCTAAAGATAATTTAGTAAGTCACAATTATCAATAGAGAGATTACAAAGCTAGATGATAAAATATCAAAATCACAATATTGTCAACAGAAGGACAAGTGATATTGTTAATAGCAGAATTTTCAATATCCAAGAATTATTAGCAGAATATAAGATGAAGCAATTTAATGTAGGATTTCTGACTAGAAATATTAACCAATGCTCTTTCCAATCAACCGTCCAACAATGACTTTACTTACACAATTAAGCACAATATTATATGGACAATTTTTAGAAGCAATATTAAGATATTGAAAGCAGTAAGTAAAGAGTAGGTGTAAAACATTAAACACAATAGATTTATAGAAGTTCGGTCTCATTGCCTTTTCCTCTCCCTAAGGTACCCTCCCTTGAAAATTTTCAATCCACTATGGATTCATTTCAATGAGTAGAATTCAACACTCTTTACAACTTAATGCTATATCTCACTTACCCTCCTTACAAGTTTAAATACACACTAAGCTTCACTACCTTTCCCTAAGAAGCACACAACACGTTGAGGTTTGAATAATAGATATTTTTACACTTTGAAGAAAGATTACAGCAATGTTAAGCTCACCTTTCTCTTAAAATACTTTCTTCTCAATTGCTTCATTGGTTCTTTAATGAGCACCAAGCTTCAATTTATAGGCTAGATGAAGAATATGGATGTTGGAGATATCATCTAGCAGTTTAGAGATGAGATATGGTCGTTAAAGATGAAATCAGGCCGTTTGATTCATTTTTCAAGATTTCCATTTTAAGTTATGGTCGTTTTGTGACAATTCTGGGTATTGGCATAAGTCATTTGATTTATTTGTTGATAACATATGATATCTAGCAAGACATTGAATAGTTTCTTTTTATGGATAAAGGCTTTTTCACTTTTGAACAAGTCGGATAATATACCATAAATAAAAACAATCTTTCATTTCAGCGCTGATAGTTTTCTTGGAGAGCTCGCGCAAGCTCCTTCGAATTTTTCAAAACTTTAGAGACTTGTAAATCCTTAATAATGATGACCTTTTTCCAATAATGATAAAAACTATTTTTTGCACTTTTTAAATTTAATAGAGATAATTACGCAAAAAAAAAACCCCTGTGGTTGCACTTGTTTGTAAAAAAATTCTAGATGTTTCATTTTTTGGAAAAAAATCATTATATTTTCTAACTGTTAATGAAAACCGGACTTTCATCTAACACTGTCAAAAGTTGATGAAGTGGCATAAGTAATTTTGTCCAAATTTTTTTCTTTTACTTTTTTATTCAAAATCTTCTCTTAATTAAATATTTAAATATATAAATTCTTTTTCTTTTCTTTCTCTCTCTCTCTCTCTTTTCTTTTCCTCTTTCTTATTTGCAGCAAAAAAAAAAAAAAAAAAAAAGTAAAAAACAAAATGATCTTAATAGGAGATTTAATGAATTTCTTGATTTTTGTAGGATTCGTTCCAAAAAATCGAAACTCTCCACCCCACCTTCATCTAATCTTCTTCTCCTTTATTTTATAACTATTCATTATTTGATTTCAAAAATCTTTAATGATCAATAAACCATTACTGCAATCATTCAGCAACAAACCCAAATCACAAGAGTTCATATCATCTTCAACCTCAAAATCAACATTGTTAACTAACCCATTACTACAATCAGTAACAAATTCTCTTTCGATTGATCGTAATACCCTCAATTTCATCATCAAAGACATCAAGAAACATAATATCTAATTTCTAACATTTCTCTACTTTAGAGAAAATGAAAACCAAATTAACTAATTGATAGCAAAACTTGAAATCAAGGTTTCCACTTTTGATTCAAATCAGCCATGATAACGAGTAGGCATTTTCGAAAATAAGAAATAAATTCTCCATTTCCAAGCGGCAGTGGTTGTGACAAATTGATAAAAAGGATCAGCAATTCAATTTGAAAACAGCTATTTGTTGTGGAAATAAATTAGAGATATATTTGGATTGTATTTTTATTTTAATTGCAATTATTTTATAATTTGGATTAGGAATAGATTTTATTCTAAGGATCCTAAATTGATAAGGATTCCTATTTTGTTTGTATTTTAATTTATTTAGTATTTTTTTTTTCTTATTTAATCTAATTAGAAAGTTTAGACTATTCAGAAGTTTTGATTATTTAGAAATTTTATTATATTTAGAATAGTTTACCTATAAATAGACTATAATATAGTTTGTAATAGTTAGTTTTTGTTGAATGAAATTTCAGATTATTTTCCAATTCCTATTTCTAGTGAATTTTACGAAATTCAGGCTATAATGTGCTTGATCAACAGACTTTAGTAGTTGTTAGGATTTGGGTATTTTTAGAATCAACAACCCCTTTCAATTTGTATCATCATTCTTTAATTCTTCCGTTGCATCAGTTAGTATCAGAGCTTGGTTTGCTCTTGGGTGGAGAAAAATGCAAAGAAAGATTCATTTTAGTGATGAGGAGCTTGAAAAGTTCTATGAGAGAGAGAATGAAATAATTTTCTCTCAAGAATCAAATCTTAGTGAAGGTAAACTCTTTGATTTCTTATTACCCCCAATATATGATGAAGATTATGCTTATGTTGAAGTGGTAGATTATGATTCTTGTGACAAGATTGTTGGTGTTAAAGAAACTTTACAACCAATTTATGATGTATATGAAGATGAATATGAGAATTTTTATTGGAATGGTGATATTGATTTTATTAGGGTCAACCATATTTTGAATATGGATTCATTTAACAAACTTAAAGCTTGGTTTATTAACGGAAAAACTCTAGGACTTGTTTTTTCTAAGAGGAGGAGAATGATGCGGATCACAAATAACAAAAAGGATCAGCAATTCAATTTGAAAACAACTATTTGTTGTGGAAAGAAATTAAAGATATATTTTGGATTGTATCTTTATTTTAATTGCAATTATTTTATAATTTGGATTAGGAATAGATTTTATTCTGAGGATCTTAAATTGATAAGGATTCCTATTTTGTTTCTATTTTAATTTATTTATTATTTTTTTCTTATTTAATCTAATTAGAAAGTTTAAACCATTCAGAAGTTTTGATTATTTAGGAATTTTATTATATTTAGAATAGTTTGCCTATAAATAGGCTATAATGTAGTTTGTAATAGTTATTTTTGTTGAATGAAATTTCGGATTATTTTCTAATTCCTATTTCCTGTGAATTTTACGAAATTCAGGCTATAGAAGGCTAATTTCCAGCATCGTGCGCGATCAACGGAATTTAGTATTTGTTAGGATTTGGGTATTCTTACAATCAACAACCCCTTTCAATTTGTATCATCAATTTGAATTCTTCTGCTGCATCACAAATGGTGGAGCTTATGCCGTCTCTATTCCAGATCTCGCCTACTCACTTTTCAATGGATGCACTTTTCCGTTCACTTTTCGTCGTCATTGCTTCCTCTGACGGTGCAGTCGTTACATGGATGCAGAGCTGTAATTGCTTGCAAGCCTTGCTAATTTTCCACACACAAATTAGCTTCCCTGGAAACATGAGTGAACTCCATAAATAAGAACTTATGTTGCAATCTTGTAATTGAGTTGAGGATATTGTGCAGAGAGTGGTTTTTATTGGGTAAAATCATGTATCAGAGAGAGAGTAGGAAGGTAGAGACATTTATTAGTGAGGAATACGGGAAGGAGACGGAGAGAGAACCAGTGAAGGGTCTTCACGGCTGAAGAGTTTAAGGATTAAGGATTGAGTTGAGGTTGCAGAATCCAATCGGAGCAGAAGATGGCAGAGGATGGATTGATCGGTGAAGATGGTGTTGAGGGAGGCGGCTGTGCACAGTGAGAGAAAAGAGATTAGGAACTCAGGGTTTTTTTGTTCTTTTAATTATTTTACCCTTGCCACATCAGCTGGTTAGCGGAGTTTCTTTATTTTTTCCGGTAATGATTCTTTTTACAAAAAACGCAATCTCTATGATTTTCTTGCAAACGAATGTAAGCACGGGGATTTTTTACATAATTATCCCTAATATTTATAGTACAAGTCATAATTTTAATAAATATCTTTATTTAATATATAGTCACCTCATATATTTATTTTATATTTACTTGTCTTTAATCATAATTTCCAATTTGTTTATTTTAGTTT
Organism: Euphorbia tirucalli; assembly: GCA_039660915.1. NCBI lineage: Eukaryota > Viridiplantae > Streptophyta > Magnoliopsida > Malpighiales > Euphorbiaceae > Euphorbia > Euphorbia tirucalli. The sequence goes on from CM077637.1 coordinate 15,545,302, forward strand.
TCTAAGTATCTTGTTATTTTCAAAACCATCATCATTTGAACTTCAACACCCTCTAATCAGATACGGATTCTAGGGAAGCGAAACTTTAAAATGGATGAAATTGTACCAACTAACTATTTTTTTTGTTTTCGAGTAGTTGACATTTTTTGAAATTTTAAAATTTGGAATAGACGGGTAAGCGGTTAATGAGACATAATCTAATTTATTTTCTTACGTGGTTACATTAGACAGTGTGGGGAGAGTGTTTTTTAGATGGGGATATTAAAATCAATACAAATCATATATGCCTAATTATGCTTAAGTCACAATCATCATTTTGTTATCCAAAAAAGGTGAATTGTTGGACTCTACTCAACATTATTTAGAGTTCACAAATATATATAAATTTTTTTCCCATATACTTGTAATTAAAATTAATGAAGACATGAAAACAAACCGAGAGCTTCCTGTCAAAATCTTTCTTCCTCTTATCTTTTGGAGTTTTAAGGTACTTGGTTAAAAAAGAACAAAACAAATTTGTGATCCATACTATGAATCCTTATGAGGAGGCAATGGATAATCTATGTCGACACCCAAAAGTACCTCTACAGCTAACTGCTAATTTCTATTAGACTGATGAAATTGACTCATTGTCACATGAAAAGATCAATTCATCAAATTATTATTATTATTATTATTATTATTATTATTATTATTATCTAGTCCCTAGTAGACCTCCCAACTACAATTCATGAAGGTCCCTTTCACATTTGCTTATCAGTTATCAGATATGAACCTCATTCTATAGTCCTAATTAATTAATTAATTTTTTTCTTTTTAATTGGATATATTAAAAAAAAAAAAATTCACAAAGACTGAGATGGGTCCACCCATTAATAATTTAAGCCAAAAATAAAACTGATGATATTACATGTTAATCTCCGGCAGGCAAAGCAAAATTAACACAATAACCACAAAAGCTGTATCTGTCGACATAAAGATTTTAACTTATTGCACATTTGATATTAATGCTATTAAACACTCAAAATTAGTTCAAGAATTAATTTAAAAACAAAACAAACTCAATATGTCGCTTGAAAAACCATACTAACTATAACTAATAACATTCTCAAATTTCATGAAAAAATAATTCATATTCTCAAAAAATTATATTACCATTTCTTATACAATTTGTATATATATCAAAATAATTGTTAATATTCTTTAATTCAATACTTTGATTTTAGTAGTTATCAAATAATTTTATCATTTGACTTTTCCAATATTTATAATAATTTTTTGCAATATTAGAGTATTTAATTTTTGGTTTTACCAAACAACTATTGTTGATAACAGTTAAAAATTCAGAGAATTAATGTTCGCACATTATAACTAAATCACACTAATATTGAATTAACACTTTTTGCAAATAAAGGTTTTGTTGCAACAAAACATTAAATGCCATCTCTAAATATCAACGGGTGAAATATTCTATTATTATATGAAAACGTACTAAACAAAAAATTTTATGTTACAGAAAATAAAAACCAATTTTACATAAGTTGTTGTTAACAAAATCGAATGAAAATGTAACATTAGTCATTACAATAATTAAATTAATAAATCCACTATAAGATGGATAGTTGATTTGTGAACAAAATAAGCTGAAAAATCTCTATTTTGAAGAACATATCAGCAGTCGAATTTCAAATTTAAGAAAAATCAAAAAAATTAGTTAAAAATTGAAACGTTTAGTTTAGGGAACAAAAAAAGGACCACATTATAAGGGACGGTTGTTGCCAGCGTTTCTCATTGTTTCAATTCAATTCTCACTCTCTCACCGCTCATTTATCTGCAAATGCTTTCAAAGTTTATATCCATTCCCTAAACTCCTGTTCTCCTTTATTATTCATTTGCTTTACTAAATCTGGATTCTTCTACCTACCTTAATCCTCAATTTCTCTTTCTCTTCCTCTCAAAGTTTCCCTTTTTTGAGTTCACTATCCCTTCCAGGAACAGGACATAGTTTGGCTTTTTCTCTGCCCGCAAACAAGAAATGGCAACGAATATAGGGATGATGGATAGTGCTTATTTTGTTGGGAGGAACGAGATATTGGCGTGGATCAATAATCGGCTTCAGCTCAATCTCACTCGGATTGAAGAGGTTTTTCCTCCTTCAATTTTCATTTATAATTCGTTGTTTCTACGGTAATTTAGTATTTATTGATTTAGTTGTGTACTGGGGCCTTGTTGTTGGTTGCTAAATTTTGGACTTTTACGTACTTTGAGTGACTGTGACCTGCGATCACTGCGTATTTTTTAGGGATTTGGAACACGCATTATCGTTTTTTTTTTTTTTTTGGCCTTAAAACGGGATTCTGTTTCCCAGAGATTACTTTTATTGAACTTTTCTTTCCTTCCTCATTATTTTTACAAGCCCGCGATTTCCTTTTCTATGGAAAAATTGAATTTTGTTTGTTGGCATTATAGCATCATTTCACCTGTTAAGTACAATAATTTTGTTTTTCGTGGTGGTCAAGTGGGAGCGGGTGTTTGAACAAAAATAAGCTATTATTGTATTCCTATGTACCCAATGCCCGCGTGCTCAATAGCTTATATACGACGCGATGTTTTTTTTAGCAGTCTTATTGTCAGAAACTGGATTTGGAATTTGAATTATGGTTGAATTTTTGTGAATAAGTATATTAATTTAGATGATTGTTAATGCTGATTTGAGCTTATTAGCCTTATTTAGAAAAAAGATGCTTAAGGTTCCGTGGATTGGATTGCAATACCTGGTTTTAACTTGTGTGCTGATAAAAGGACTAAGAATTTATCATAATGAGACAGAACACGTTTGCGATTTTGTAGATCCCTTCACAGGATTGTAGAATAATTCTATTGTCTTCACTGGAAACTTACCAATAGTTGATTACTTGATCAAATAAATATGGTGGTTTGATAATCTTCATGTTCATATCTTGGGAGCGTAGTTTGGGTGAAAGTGAAAGCAATTTTTTTCCCTTTTTAGTTAGATATGTTGATAATTTCATAACCCTTGTCTTCTGAATTTATGAGTTGGATCCTATTGTTAAACTTTGTATTGTGTTCATTTTTCAGTTCCATTTGAGGAAAATAGGCTGATAATGCCAGGTTATATAAAGTTGATGTGGTCTATTTCTTATGTTTTAATCTTTGTCTATCCAGTCTTGTACTTTCGAACATTTGGTAATAGGTCAAATCATCTTTGGCTTGATGCCTATTCATTTTTGGATTTGTAAGCGTGCAAGTTTTTTATTTCTGTTCAGTTGTTGATTTACTCTTCTGTCCCAGGTTTGGGATTAAGTTTTGGGTGACGTGTTGTGGCATGCTTTTGTTGGATATCATATTTAGGGAAAATTAAATGCTAGCTTTCTGGCATTCATATTATTTAATCTTTGATTGATTTAAGATAGATTTTGCATTATACTTTTTTTCCTAATGTAGTTTAGGCTATTAAACCATCAGTGGCTTTGACACTTCTGTTTCATATACCATTCACTTTGTTAGGCTGCATCTGGTGCTGTGCAATGTCAGATGATGGATATGACATATCCAGGAATTGTTCCTATGCATAAGGTGACAAGATCTTGCTATCTTGTTGTATTTTTCTTCCGGTGTATTATAATCTATGGACTTGCTTAATCTTAATTTCTGTGTCTTTCATTGCAGGTGAATTTTGATGCAAAGACAGAATATGATATGATCCAAAATTACAAGGTTCTGCAGGATGTATTTAACAAGTTGAAGATTGAAAAGGTAATTTCCTATTATAATTGGAGCTGAATTTCTTGTGCATCATTCTAAGGCTTGTTTTTATTTCTCACACAAAGCCCTAACTCATGAGTAAGTGGATGACATACAATTATAATGGATTAGAGGGTTGAATTTATTTAGACGGTCTGGATTTTTTTGACATGATTCCATGATTTCTGTGGCCCTGCATGTGTTTGACCGGCAATTCATTTGGTCCACTGGTTCCTTATTATCGTATCAGTTTTTATGACGAGTTGGAAGACAATTATATTTCAATTGACAACCGTTTTCTTTTGGTTACATGGCAGCATGTCGAAGTTAACAGGCTTGTTAAGGGCCGACCTTTGGACAACTTGGAGTTTTTACAATGGTTGAAACGATACTGTGATTCTGTTAACGGTGGCATCATGAATGAGTATGTGCTGTTTTTCTCTTTGACCATCTTCTTGCTTGCTTGCTTGACTTGTTGTACTATTCGACAACCATTGTTTCAAATGCATGTGAAACCTTGAACTTACATTATAGCATGTCTTGTGATCCTTATAGGAACTATAACCCAGTGGAGAGGAGAATTAAGGGAGGAAAAGACCGTAGCTCCAAGGGTTGTCTAAAGACCTCAAAATCACTACAATCAAACAATATGTATAATTCTGCCTCTGCTGACTCAGCAGTTGGCCTTAACAAAGCATCTGGTCAGTGTGCAATGTAAACTTTTCATCTTGCACCCACATCTTTATTTTATTTCTTTATAGTCCTGCTCATTTTGTTTGATGCATATATACTGCAGCGCCAAAGCAAGTAAGGGGAGGTGGGGCTTCAGTTGAGATTCAAAATTTGTCCAAGGAGGTAGTCATCATTAGATCTTGTTTTTCAAGCATTAATTTTGTAACTTTTTTTCCGCTTGGCTTTTGTTTCTATGATGGCCAGCATAGTAGATAACTATGTTTAATTCGTTTTGGTTGTGGAAATCTTTTGCTACTGATTCAAGTATTGTTTGCTAAAATTTTTTGTCTCTCCTGGATGCTTTTCCTCGCTCTCTACTCTTTTAAGTTGTATATTTTTGTTATTGCCTTTCCTTTTTAGACCCTGTAACATGAAAAGATATGATACGTCTGAGTAAAGCAGTTTGTTTATGTACATGCAGATCACAGACCTCAAGCTTTCCGTGGACCATTTGGAAAAAGAAAGAGATTTTTACTTTGCAAAACTACGGGATATAGAGCTACTTTGTCAAACTCCAGAACTAGAAGATGTACCAGTAAGATTTTTTTATTTTTTTTTTTGACAATTCTCATTCTGTTTAAGGGCGAAGTATCTGCTCTCGGAGAGACATGAATGGCGTACAAACATTTTGTTGCTGTGTAAACCTGGTCTGCAAGGTATAGATATTCTAATGTTGCTGTCGTCTGTATTTTTGCAGGTTGCAGTTGCAGTGAAGAAGATACTATATGCTGCTGATGCTAAGGAATCAGCACTCGAAGAAGCTCAGGAATACTTGTACCAAGCTATGAATAGTGATGAGTTAGAGACTGAAAATGAGGCCTGAATTTGAGTAGTGTATGTATATGTTTTGGATAAAAGTTCCTTATCGCGGTTTTCTTGGAGAAGCATTTGCTTGCATCGATCCAGAAATACTGGTGATGTTTAGCTGTGCTCAAGGCCTTAAACTCTGTTTAATGCAAATAAATGAATGTAGCCTTTGGCTAGGATATCTTAAATTGAAGCAAATGTTGTTGTTTTCTTCCTTTGCATTGCACATATGATTTTGGAGTATTGTTGGTTGATTTTCTTGTTTTTAAAGCTGACAAACATCCTACTATTTTTCATCCCCCAGTTTAGTTGCAGGCATTTTATGTTGCAAATTATCATATGCTTGTTGACATTATCCCTTAATGCTGATTATTGGATCTTTCAGATATTTTTATTATGTAGGGATGAATGGAAACAGAGAACTGATTGGAATTAAGGCTTGCTGTTGTAATAGCAAGAGCTCAAATTTGTGCATAAAATATACCATTTACATCTAACCACCTGAAAACATTTATGAGCTGAACATCGTATTGCAATGCTATTTAATTAACTTTAGGTTTGTGATAAGAATGAATATTTCTTTTCAAGTTTAGTCTGTGGGTGTTTTAATTGAATTTACTGCGCATGATATGGATTTTGTGCCAGGTCTAGCCTCGATATGTGTGGGGGTTTTACTCCTCTTTGTTATCGTGTGCATTATCTTTTTAGTGACATGAATATTTATATTTTATAAAGAAATGTAGTTGTCGGCATCTCAAACTATCAAATTTTAGTGCGGCAATTTTTTCTTTTTGGCTAATTTCATTTTAAGTAAATTTTACGTATCACATTAGTTTGTAGGGTTGGAAATAGTTTAGTCAAATCCGGAAATATAGAATTCTTTATAACTTGATTGAAATTTGGAGATTTGTAAAGTTAAATCTCTAAAATTTGATGGTTCTACAAATTCGATCCAGTTCAGTTCGAAGATTTGATTCTGGTCTTATCTGGTTCCGATATTTGGAGATTTAATCATATTCGTTCCAAATACATAAAATAAATCGTAAAGAAAAAAGCATATATATTTTACACAATATATATATATATATATATATATATGAAAAATGAATTTAATACTAATAAATTACCGATTCTTTCATTTTGGTCCTCGATCCAGTTTAAGTTACCCGGATCCCCACTTTGGTTCTAAATAAATTACGGTACAGTTCAATCCACTTTTTTAAAAATAATCAATGGTCCAATTCAGTCCATATCCTTGAAAAACGTCAATAGTTCAGTCCAATTCTGAATCTTTTTTTGGATATGTGATCTGGTTCAATATTTTCTGTTCTCGTGTCCAACCCTTCGTATTTTATTAAAAATATATATATAATCCTTAAGTTTTGACATTATCACTTATAAGTTTATTAATCTAAAATATATCCAAAATTCTACTAGTAAACTCACTTTTATGATGGATAGCTAAGAATTCATCAAGTCTAGACAAATTTTTTATTTCCACAAATTCAGCTATGATTTATAATTTTATATCTGGGGACAGTTTTTTCATACAATAAAGGAGATCGAAGGACTCATCCTTTCCAATTTACATATGAGGGAAGATTTTTATTTTATGATCCCTAAAAGTTATGATAACATTTTTGTTCTTAATTTTGTGAAATTTTTAATTTTTAATTTAAGATATCACTAAGAGTATACTTTTAAATTCCCAATCTCGTAATGTGTTCTAGAATCATATTACCCAATTAAAGGGAACGACACGGCACTCTTAAACCTACTTATAGCACATGATTTCCACGTGATGTATGTAAAATCAAAAATTGGAAATCTGTAAATCATGAAAATTTCAATCTCTTTTTCTCCTTCAAGAAAGAACAACAATGAAAAAAAGGAGGTGAAGAAGAACCACAAAAAATAGCCAGAATAATCACGATTTTTAAGATTTAGGGATTTATGATTTATTGACTTTAGTTATATATCACATGTAAATAACATGCAGTGGGTGGATTCAGGAGTACCATGTGATTCATTTCAATTGGGCACAGCCAAATACGTCCTTTAATTCTTCAAAAAGGAGCTAGAGAATTTGGAATGGTGCCATTAGTATAAACTAAATTCATGGATAATTCTGTGCTATTTCTTACCATAGGGGACCTTAGGCCTTAGCCCTTATTTTTAAGAAAAATATAACATAGACGATCGACATTTCACATTTTGAGGAAAATTCATCAGAATAACAGAGTAGAACTTGGTGTGGCATTTGCTTATTTTGCAACCTAACAAACTTCAATTCCTCAGCTTTCGAGTTCACTTTTTTTTTTTTTAAAGGTTCTATGTGGTGTAATAGATTCTTTTTGTCATAACATTCAGCATGCTTTACCATATTCTATATCTAAAGCAAGTATAGGGATACAGGGTATTGTCTACTTGAATAGAACCTGTGGCGAAGGAGATTTGGAGTATGATACATGCTACAAGCTGGCTTTCACTACCTCTTCTGGTATTTCAGTCTCTTCTCTCCAATTTCTAAAATTTGGAATAGGTTGAGCTGGTTACATGGGATTTCTGTAGAGGGTTTTTCAAGAAATGGTTGTCGTTTCAGCAATTGAATAGACTGTTCAGGTGTTTTTGGTCATATCCTCTAAACTGCCAACAAAAAATAAACCAAAATATAATTGTCAGTTCAGTCATTGCATTATAAATGAATAAGACCAAGAAAAATAACGTCAAATGAATTCCCAACATCAATTTTCCTCTTCACAAGTCCATGCTTGTATTTCAGTTTACATTATGTAGCATTCCCTCAAAATATTAAAGCACAAACAATGTCGCTTTTTTTCTCCAAATGACACCATAACTCAAGCTTCCCAGGGGTTCAGATTCACATCAAGTATTAAAGACTTCCACTGAACTTGCAGTTACAAAAAATCACAGATTGATCCAAGTTGTAAAAAGTCAGAAAATAACAGAAACTTGGAACCCACGATAAAGCTATTTATTTACAGCAAACAAAATGCATACAAAGGCTATAAAATGTTTGCCTTTTCCCACTAGTTCAATAGAAGAGTTGATGAAAATCAAGTGATAGTCCATGCAAGGACCTAATCTGAAAGCAGAAAACTTATTCAATGAGAGATTTCCCTCCTCCAATCCGTACCCTGTCTCATATATTTGATGCATATTATCCTAAATATAATTTTTGCAAAAGAAGTATAACTGTAATTATGCCAAGCTGTGGTTCATTTTATCCAACTTCAACAAACAGCCATAACAAAAATAAATAATAAACTTTTATTTTTCTCGAAGATGTTTCTTTATCCTTTTCTAATTTCTCGAAATAATTTTCTTATTTCAATTCTTTCTCTTTTGTTTCTTAAATTTAAAAAAAAAAAAAATTGTTACAGAAAATTTAAATGAAAAAATTCTTGCCCTTATCTACAAGCAAAGGCAAGACTAGGATGTCATCCAAATTTCAATAGTCTGTCAAAAAGAAATGAGTTCACTTTGCGGGATAAGCAAACACTTCTTTGTTCATATCTCAGATAGAACATGTGTATGTGTATTTGGCAGACATTGTATGATCTCAGGTTTCCATTTGGATTTTGGACATTATGAAGTTAACTATTGTCACGTTGATTATTGATACATAGCTTATCTACATGAGTTACTGAATTTGGGCATGCCTATCTTCTGTTTCTTATCCTGCCAGTCATAAGCTTCATTCAATACTATTAGAGACCTTTAACAGCTTTAGCACATAAGGCTACACCTAAATAGCTTCAACCAAATTCATGCATTCACGATAAAAATGTGCCTTACTCTAGAAGATTAGAATTCTGCATTAAAGAATTGAACAGAGAGAATGCATCACCTGTGCAGTCGGAGATCGTAATATTTCCATTGGCAACCCTGTTTTCCCCAGAGACTGAACTATTTCAGTAGCCTCTTTCAATTTCCTTGATAATCAACCATCCTATGCTTCAAGGACCTGGGATTCATGAATACAATCCTCCACCTACATTGTGCATTACCATTAAAAATGCAACCATAACTCAATGAACAGAAAATAAGCTGTATTTATCTATATTATGGAGACGTGTTAAACTTAGAAGATAGGCAAGATAGATTGTCTAGGTGATTAACCACCACAGGGAACGTAGCAAGGAAACAACGTGATACTGCTAATCTGAATTAGAAGCAAGAGTCCTGGAGAAGTAATAATCACAAAAGTAGAATCATTTTGATGTGCCAGAGAAGAAATCCTTGGTCATAGGAATTATAATAAGAATAATAGCCATTTCAGATATATGAAGACATGTTATAATAATTGTCCCTTCAGGATAATGTCATTACCACTGAGTAACACTATGCCCCAATGCAACAAGGATTCTATAGCTTCATTAAAATTATTGGTTTTTTATGCATAACCCCCCTCAAGGTTCATAGCAAGAGAATCCAAGAACATCTATTGTTTTCTCTTTACAGCTTTATAACAGTGCACATTGATCTTAGTTTCCATAAAAAGAGAACTTGAACTAGTCCTTGTAGGTAAATCCAACCAGAGTAAAGCATCAATTTTAGGAACAATACTTATTAAAGTCTTCCAAAGCAACATGATAAAACAAGCAACAAGTGAACTGCTTCTTTCAAAGATTTTTAGCAGACATAATGACCATGATTCAGAGATTGCCAACAAAAATATGAAGGCATTGTATATTTGACTGAAATCCAAAGGCAGTAACAATCACTGTATGTCTTTAATTTATGAAAAAAGATGTTTCTTGTATGGAAATACAGCTGACTGGAAGCAATGAACTTTGTGGTCTTCTTTGTTTTCTCATGGTTAACATAATATGGTGCATGTTACTTGTGCATGTTTCTACAAATAAGAATATTTAAATGCACACATGATCAAAAATATTTTTTTTTAATGAGTTGCATGTAAATTGTATTATATCTTAAGTCAAATAAAGGATACATAATGAACTGATATTTGCACTAGACGCTTAGCAAACATTCCACTGAATGATTATGGATATCTGAAATAATAAGACTTTGGCATAGGATAAGAAGATTCATACGCTAGCTGTCATGGGCTTTCCCCAATCAACCAAAACATTTCATGCATGAACAAAAAAAAAATATATTTGGTTGCTTATGTATTTATGCTTCCTCTTACCTGTCCCCTTGATAGTATCAGTTCTTGACTAATGCTCTCTTTATTCTGAGTTTTCAAGCAATATATCTGCATCTCCATAATTAGTAAAAGATGTTCTCATAGAATCAGCGACGCTTGACTTTGAGACAGGAGAGCTTGATTCAGAAAGCGTCCTTGAACTGGTCACAGAGGCAGACAATTCTGTTAAAACTTCAGGTGCATATGTTAGTTCCCCGTTATAACTATCAGTTCTGGTTGGAGAGTCACTGCACTTGAATGATTGAACTCTCTTATTTTGTGAATATTGCCTCTTTGGCTGTTTAAATGAATCGAAAGAGGAAAGCCTGGATAGTGGGTGAGGAGGTTTAGAACTCAGCTTGCCATCAGCTACCTCATTAGAGTTGTGATGCATACTTCCTCTCCAAATTTTATTCCATTGTAATTTGGACCCATATTCCATAGTTGCCTTTAATTTCACAAAACATTCATCACAAACATGAGAAGGCTTGCTTGGATCAGGTGCCAAGGCAGCTTTAAATGATTTCTTACGGCGGCATGCCTTACAAAAGAGCAGCCCACAGTTGTAGCAGTTTTGATGCTTTCTTCTGAAATTAAAGGGATTCTGGCAACCAGAACATATTGACTGGTCAACGTTGGACAGACATTTCTGAGGACAAATAACAGCAGTAAAATTGGAGCCGCATGTAATGCTCTTTACTGGTCTATTTTTCAAAGCTTTAACAAGCGTAGGAATGTGTTTATCCCTAACATCTCCATGACCTAATTGGCCATTTTTACCTTTTCCCCAAGTGTAAACTTCCCCATTTGAATTCAGCACCACAACATGGTGTGAACCACACGCTATTTGCTCAATGCAACAATCTCTAATATCACCATCAATATGAGTGGGAAGCTTACCAATGCTGAAAGGGTTCCCTAATTGTCCATAATCAGCACTCCCCATCGCATAAACATGACCCGAGACAGTTAGAGCAATGGTGATGCTATGTCCACAAGCAACTTGAGAAAAGCTTGTCCATTCAGGCATGGCAACACAAGAAGGTATTAGCCTAGGTTCTTCATCACCATGTCCTAGTTGGCCCTTATCCCCATCCCCCCACGTAAAAAGCTTTCCAGATAAAAAACTACTGGACCTGTCATTCTCGTTAGTAACAACTGCTGCTGTGTGCCAGAAGCCACATGATACCTGCACAGTTCGCAGGCCTTTCAAACTTTCAACTTCCCTAGGCTTGCTTGTGCTACTCCGATCTCCATGCCCCAGTGCACCAAATGTTCCATCTCCAAATGTAAATAACTTACCTTGTGATGTAACAACAGCTGTATGCCAAGATCCACATGAAACAAATGATGCATGCTCACTCTCCATTTGGCCAATTACTTTTCTAGGGATCCAGTAACTGAGTTCATTACCATACCCAAGAAGCCCAATGTCATTACTATCATCACCCCATGTAAAAAGATTCCCCGAAATTGTCACGGCACAAGTGTGATATTCTCCACATGCAACATGTACAATTGTTGAACCAGTAAGAGCATGAATAACCTCCGGTTGAGAAATATCAGTATGCACTCCATGCCCAAGTTTACCACCTCTACCCTCCCCCCAACTGAAGATTTGGCCCTGTTTTGTCACAACCACCGCATGATTGCTGCCGCAAGCAATAATTTGGGCATCAAGCACAACTGCTGTATCCAGGGCCTTTGGTAAAAGTGCATCCATTCTCATCATAGAAGAACACTCAACATCATGCAAATTGCCACTTAATGGGCCATTACCAATTCCTTCTCCCCAGAACAAAATATCAGCCGCACCATCAAAATCTTCATGAGAAGATCCATAACCTGATGAACTTGCAGTGCTAAAGGAACTGATTCGAAATGCATCAACTGGAGAACTGTTATTAATTGAATCATCCAAAACCCCAGACCCCAAAAAGCTGATAGACTTGGCAACTGCCTCAGCCTGCGTGTAAGCCTTTGCTGCTGCAGCGAATGATAAAACCTCAGAAAAAGCTTTTCCTAGTCTATTTTGGGGAGATGTCTCATAAGGAACTAGAACTGGTCGAGAATCATCTGGATCCTGTGGTACATTGAAATGTCATGACTAAAGAGAAAATAACTAGAGAACACCAAAATCGTCATAAGCATAAAAGTTACAAGACCTTATAGATTATATCACTGCTGGTACTTGACACATTTGAAGCAGAGTTTTTTCGTGTATGGCTACGCGGGCTATTACTGGCATCGCTTTTTGCATCACATATCTGTTTGCAGAACCTGCCTTGTGATATCAAAGCCCTAAGGGCGACAATCCAGACCTCAGCCTCAACCTTATCCTTGCATATCTGTCCATTATGTCCAAATAACGCAGATAGTTATGCCTGAATGTCAGGTTGCTGAAGTATGTTCCTTACTTAAATGAAAACAGTAAAAAAGAAAACAAATTTAGACTATAAAATCTCATGATCACGAGACTCCAAAAATTCTGTCACGTAAATCTAGTGACAAATAGGTCATTTTAAAGATGGAAGAATAAGTAAATAACTATCTCTCCTAGTCCAAACAAATGCAATGATGCATTCTTTATTTTGTATTTTTAGCCTCTGCTACCTCTTGCATTGCTTGCAATAGTTATTTGCTTCTAAAGATCCTAGCCTTTTTCTTAATTACGTTTCCCTTCCATAATAAACTGGACATAAAAGAAATCAGTAAGCATTGTTCTTAATAAGTTATTCACTAATAATCATGCAAACATTTGACATTTAGTGACAAGATAGTGGACAGATACGGGCATATATTCCTATTGCCCTCACCCCATCTTCTCTTTCTCCCTGCATATATGCACATTATACTTCAAATATGAGAGAAAGTTCAAGAAAGTATTAGATCAATATTTAAGCTCACCTCACATATCATATGCTTCAGCCACTATGGCTTGCATGTGTTATTGTAAATTCTAAGCATACCATGAAAAGCAAGATACAGTTCGGATATTTTCATTTCACAAGCTTTTGATATTTCAACAAGGAACCAAGGTGCCATTTCCATATGGATATAAAACTGTTTCATTCAAGCTGAATTGCATATCCCAGAACACTGAATTATTCACAGGGAAAAAGTTTGTGCTCAAGGACTAGGGGTAACTGATAACGTAAACTAACCACATCCAAGGATCTGTCACCGTATATAAGAGAAAATGATTGATACTGCTTCTCAGGCTGAGGGTAGCGCTTAAAAATTGCCTGCCAAAACCACAGATGCCACTTAGCCAATACATCATGACAACTAATATATTTGTCCACAGATTTTTTAGAAAACCTCACATCTGTCCGTGACATAATATTGTTGGCAACAACTATCATATAAAATGACTCAGTACTTGACTAACAAAAACCAAACACCACAAAAATGAAGTGGGTTATTCCGATCCACAAGTTAGCATGGAAATAGAGAGAAACTTGTACATAATTATTCACACTTTTCATTAGATGGGTAGTAGCCAATAGTGGAAATGTTGTGTTGTCTACTGGCTCTAGCTTTGCTTGTTTGAGTATTTAAATGATGCCAGGGACCTTAATTTTATAAAGCTATAATCAAAACCTTCTTCATGAGTTTTTAGAGCTTGCACAAACTTACAGTATGTTGCCCAGGCATGATCTTTGTAACATGGCTTAGTTTAAGCTGCTTCTCCACTTTTCCAGCATACCATATCAAAAACCTCTCATCCTGAAGCAAACAAATAATTTTTCAGCTAGCAGAAACAGTATATCAACACATAATGATCCTAAATCCAGTTCAGCTCAATCAAATTAAGAGATAAATTGTGGTTGTAGAACAAATTATCTGGATTTTTTTCATATCCTTTATTAGTAAATTTGATCCTGACATGATGTCATCTGCATCCATGTGTCTGACTGTAATACGGAGCAGAATACCAGATAAGTATCAAACTTGGTTTCGTATATATTCCCCTGTAAGGTTCTCTAACACAAAAACCATTAAGTTCCTTATGTTGATATGATGCGAAGAAGTTCAACAACAGAAAAACCCCGTTCATCCCAAAAGCCAGCTATTAATAACTGTCGCATCATGAGGCTGATTAGTACTTACATTAGAAAGCCAGAATGGGCAGAATTTTGGCTTGCCCCAGCGACCATACTTAAGCAGATATGTCCCCTTCTTAAGGATCGTGATTGCCTGCACAAAGAAAATGCAAACATAAATTGTATAGTTTGACATAGAAAACAGAACTCATAAGAAAGTTCAAACCTTCATAGAAAGACATACAACTACATTTGCCATAAAACAGAAAATGAGAAGTAACTTCCATTAGAAAGAAATGGCTTAGGAAAATTATATTTTAAAGAATAAAGAGCATAGATATGCTTCACTCAATAGAAAGGAAAGTTGCTGGTGACCACACCAAATAGAGAGAACAAATAAATCAGTTTACTATTCTCTTCGATAGTGTATCGAGAAAGGTAACACAATGACTTACCTGTAAGGCATCCATGCCAGGAAAACTATTCCTTAAGAAATCAGCCATTCACATTGCCAATTGCAATATCAAGTCCAACACCTTGACATTCAAACAAGATCAATGAGTCTTCTAGTAGTTGATTGAAACTCATATTGAAGGAGAAAAGAAACCATAATTATGTTATTGAGAAATCAAAATAACCTGAACCAGTTATCATTAACAAACAAGAGCAAGTAAATGCAACCTAGATATTATAAAAATTAATGAATTGGTGAAAATTGAAGCAAATCTTTTTGTTATCATTAGTATTTTTATGGAAGAAGCAAACCTTTATTAATTATTTAAATTTGATGATATTGGGAACTGATCTGGCGTTGTGGCTGAATCCAAGGTCAATTTCGTTGATTGAGCAACGATTATGAATGGAATTAAGAACATTAATCGCTATGATAACGATTTCAGAACAAATGTAACTGAAGGAAAAAGAAAATGGTTATTGGTTAATATAGTAACGATTAATGGAGAAAAAGAGAAAGAAATTTACAGAGTATGAACGTAAAGGTAAGATTGATTAAGATGCGCCTTGATGAAAAGCGCGCTTCTCTCTCCGTCCGTTGGTTCGTGAAATGAATTTTAATGCATTTTAGTTTCGAAGTTCTTTCTCACTAATTCCCGCATTCGATCATAGCAAAGCCAAAATGCATTTTTGGTCCAATGAACCTGTAACAATTCATGGATTCAGCCTTTCTCTTATTATTATTATTATTAAATCAAATTTTTCTTTTTAATAGGTTTGAACCCATCACCCCACCTTCACGTTATGAGCTAAGAAGACCGTTTAATTTAGCTGTAAGGAAAACAATAATTAACTGTTTATCCCCTGACTTTTTGTGTTTTCTTGAATGAGCCCCTAATCTTTTTTTCTTTTTTTTTTAACACAGCGTACATAATCTTTTGATTCCTACCATAACCACCTCGAATTAAACCCTTCCGTCAGCGCTTCCATTAAGTGGCGCGTTAAGCCAAAACCTTGCCACGTGGTGCAAGCTAAACTACCCGCACTGGACATGAACATTCCCACACAGATGGACACTTGGCTTGGATTATAACGTTCAAGCTGTTCTACTAAGTTGTTCCTTAAAAAGTGTATTTCTCTTTGAGTTTGCCTTGTAAAATATTTTTCAGTTATCGCTTATGATGACGAATATTTTCAATCATGTAACCTCATGGTGAGCATCAATGTCGGCAATAATTTGATTAGTGTTTTCTGTTTTTCCCTAACAGTTCCATTGTGATTGTGATTGTGATTGTGCTCCACATAAGTACAACCACAACAAATGATAAATAATCTTCCAACGCTACATGTCTCCACAAAAAATATCATAACAAGGGAATCTAATCTGAAATATCAAAAGCTGAAGAGAAAACAAAGGATCAAATACAATATTTCAGACAACACTTACTTTCCATATCTTACAATAAAGCATTAATTTACATATAACATTAACATTTGATATCCAGTATTCTTCACAAAACTGTTAAGACTATATATCAGACAACAACAACAAAACTTCGGGTTCAGCCAAAACAGAAAACAACAACTCCATTCCCCGGTTATTTCTGGAAAAGAAGTACCAAACTTGGAAGTTACAAACCTTAATACCTGTAATCATCATGGAAGATGGTGTTCGCATAAGTGCTACTCCTGGATTTATCAGCCTGCATATCAAAAAAGGACAAAGACCAAATTATGCCAGGATAAGTAAATATTTAGATTTGTTGTTAACATTTATTATCTGCTGCAATCTCTCATTACCAGTCACTATCTTAATCACTTTGGCCGTGAAAATCAATAATGAGATAAAAGAAATTAAGTATTAATGCCGTTTCATACCCTCTGAATGAGCTTCTCAAATGCTTCAGTTCCATTCTCTTCAATGTATTTCTCAGCAGCAGTTATAATGTCATCTTTCTTGCTGAAGACATCCTTCGTCCTCGGGACGTACCAGATATTAATAGTTTGCTGCGGATTAACGAAGAGAGGCCTCACAAAGTGCTCGTAAACATATGCAGCACCACTGAAGTATGGGATGACCAACCAGCAGGTAACAATCAGCTTTGCATATGACCAGATTGGTATCCTGCCATTACAGATCAAAAAAATTCAAGTAACACTTAAAAAAATAACAATGCACACAACTTATCAAAATGTGAGACACTTTAAGCCATGATGAGATTACCAAAATGAAGCTGAGTCCATAAACTATTTGATCTTCTCCTCTGACTTCATTTCACAAAAACATGTTATTCACTTTGCTCTAAATGTGAATGTCATATATAACTAGTCATGTACTTTTCTTTGGGGCAACAGATAATAGGAAAAAAAAAAAAAATCCATACTCAACTACATTGAAAAGAAGAATGAATTAGGGTAGGAAAAATCAATTCTTTTGACTTCTATACTTGGCGGAATTTTCACTATCGGCTCTGGAAACTTGATTTGGTGAAACATGACCCCTGAACTTCAACTTCTGTTAAAATGTACCCTTTCATAGACGAAATTATCATGCTTGAACTTCACAAGCGCTCTTCAAAATGAAAATAAATAAATAAATAAATAAATAAATCACAGTTTTGTCCATCAAAGAGTACATCTTTATGCAAGCCAAGTTTGATGATTTCATCCTTGAGGGGTACATTCTAACAAAAATTAAATTATGGGGACAAAATCTCACAAAAGTCAAAATTTGGACAAGTACAGAAGCTAAAATTATCATTTTGCTCCATTAGGAAGTAATGAAGAATGAAAGAACTGGATCAGAATCTCATTGGCAGAAAAAGGCAGTGATATTGTATATGCCTTCATACACAAATCATATGTGATGATCCTCGTATAGTCAAGTTGATGAAACAATGAGGTAACATACCAAAACTCTTGATCTTCCCAACCATGTGGAGCAAAGCAAAATATTGAAGGCAATGTTATTCAAAAAAATTTACATTCAAATAATGTCCAAACACACATAATGCAGTTGAGACCTCCAAAATTCATGAATAAACAATGCATAAAGGACCCAAAAAGTAAGCCATTGCCGATCATCAGCTGGAGCTTTTGAAAGAAAAAAAAATAATAATAACTTACCATTCAATGAGTTTGGCAAAGGTAAGCTCAAAGAGTGTAATCATAGAATAAAGGACCCAATAAGTAAGCCATTGCTGATCATCAACTGGAGATTTTGTCTCAATTGCCCTAATTGAGGCATAACTGCCAAAAAGAACGAATTAAATAACCATGATAACTATGCATTTTCAATCTAACACAAATATCTTAAACTGACACCCATTACAGTTGTATGTTTCCCGTGGAAAAAAAAAAAGAGAGTAGAATTTCTTGCAGAATATAGAAGAAAAATCCTTCAAACCCAGCTTACAACAATAAACCTACCACAGAAATAAAAATAAAATTACAACGAGAAAGGAGGATTATAGGCCACTTACAGAGGATAAACTAGACTAACAACAGGCCTGCAAAGTGAACAAATTAAACAAATGAGAAATCACAAGAAAACACCACAATCTCAGCATCATCAACTCAATGTACGTATTAACTATTTCTCCAAAAAAAATTAAGTGAAAAAGAACAGCATAAAAGTTCAATGTCTTCCCAGAAAACAACAAAGCTTGCTGCTTTCTTCATTTAAGTTAACGAATTGAAAGAAGAAGGGAAGAGAAACGTACCCAGCAAGAATATCAAAGTTCTTAAGAAGAACCTTGAGGAAGGAACCAGCTCCAGATCCCATCTCCTTCCAAAATTCGTTCTCTTTCTCTTTCTTCACTTGTCTATATTCTTGCTCAAGTCTCGAATCTCTTTCGTAGGGTTTTAAATTAACCTCTGCACCAATTTCTTTATTCTGCTATTTTACTTGGCTATATGTCTGGAGGAGAGACTCAGACAGTGTTGTGTTTCAGCGCCGACAAGTGTGTTAAAAGCAGAGACAATTGTACTCAAGAATAGAATAGAGGCGGTTGCATGGCTATTACTCACTGCATCGCGCATTATAATAGTTGTAGTGGTCCCTCCTATCGGTCCACTAAACTATGCCATCAAGTTTGAACTCTTTGATTGTTGTGAATCTTTAACTCTTAACCATCGCCCGGAGCAGTCCCACAGCCTTATTTTATCGGCGGACGTAGACGATTTAGTGACTTTTAACTTTGGTATCATCTCGTAAAAGAGACCTTTATTTCCCTATAATTACAAAATTGTGTCCTTCTGGTAGGTTCTAATCCCACCATAAACTCCACAAAAACTCCACAATTCCCTTTTAATTGATTTGGGATTTTGCATACATTATTTTTGAATGATCACTACCCCTACCAAAAGGAAATCACGCAGTAATTATTTCACCTTCAATTCCAACTAATCAAACTCCCCCAGTTCAAACACCTCATTATAACAAATCCGATACGATTTGACAGACGGATTAATAAAATTCGTAACATATTTTATAATTTTAGGGATTATAAATTAACTTTTAAAATCTAATATTTTTATGTTGGATATAAAATTTTATTTAAACATATAATTATTAAATTGATTATATCTTTTTTTTTCCGTGTGCCGGTCATCCATTGTTATTAGTAAAAGCTAAAATTTAACTCTCCAACTTTAACATAATTTGTTATTTTAATTTCTTTAATATGATTTAGTAGAAGTTACAAAATTCTCAATTTTTAGTCCTACCAAACTTTAAAATTCAGTCACCGATCACTGATCATCTCAAAATAATTTACAAACTCTATCAATCACCAACCAATCTTCACCATCATCTGGTATTCACATCCAGCATTAATATACAAACTCTATAGACATGGTCAAGGAAGAAAAAAGAGGTATTGCTAATTGCTAAATCAATCTAAAAAAGGGCTGCATAATTAGATATCAAAATGTTTTCAACCTAAACTGTCATATATGCACCAATCCCAACTTCTACATTTATCGTTATTGAACTTCCTTCCTAACTGCTAGTTGCTCTTCAAGAAGTTTGGATGGCCATGAATCTGCAGCGGTTGGATACCGCGCATGTGGTTTACTCACACTCGTGGAGGTTCCGTTATATGGTTGGAGATGAGGATGAAAAGGGAGGACGATGAGTGCAGGTTGTTGCTGCAATGTATTATCTGCTCCAACCAGTCCAACTGAGTCTCCTGGAACATGTGATGAAAATTCGGGCTGGTGGAATTCAGGGGGTGGCACATTAAGGTCGGGTTTTGTCTGTGTTATGCGGTCATCCAGCTCTTTATGCAGCCTCTCAATCTCAGTTTCTAATGCAGCATTTTCTTCCTTCAGTTCATTCTTTTCAGTAGTTACCTGAGCAACAGAATATCCTATTAACGATGCATCAGAAACTAAACAAATTCTTCTTGGTTCTTACAGAAGCCTATTTTAAAGAATACATTTCTGTAACAAGAGAATGTCTTAAAAACAAAGGGGGTAAAGCAGACTTTACATAGTTAGATTCGGATAATAGAGATTCATTCTCTTTCTTGAGGCACTCGATCTGTACTAGCGTATCCTTCAGCAGTCTGGTAGCTTCACACAATATTGAGGCTTTTCCATTATTTGGCTGAGTTAGTTCTGTTGTCAAAGAAAATTTCTAAGTCACACAATCTTAAAACTCATTAGGGTTAGCCTGTCAAACTTAAGAAACGACAGAAAACAAGCATTTGCATAAATCTAAAATAACGGGGGAGGAACCAACAATAACAGGAGAAGAAAAGTTACCAACAGCACTGGCTAGCTCATTGAAGAGCTCATTCAATTGCTCGCGCTTCATCTTTTCCCTCTCAGACTTGTGAATTCTTTTGGGAACTTTCCCTTTATTTTTACCAGGACCACACCTGCATCGCCAGAGAAGTTTACAAAAAAATCAAAATTGATGTAAAAGAAAAAATTCATTGATTTATTTTTGTTAGAAGGGGGAGAAAACAGCTACTCCAAAATTCTGCCTAGATTTTCTGGAAGTCCAAAATTCAGATAAGCACATCAATTTCAGGGATAAATTAATGATCATGAACAGTGGGGAAATAAACACAATTCAAAAGTAGCAACCATAAGCAAACTAGTAGGCAAGGCAAAACATCCAAATTGGCCAACAAACAATAGCAGCAGCTTATCTTGGCTAGGGCCAAAAAACTTCACAAGATTTAAACCAGAAACTCATTGTAGCTGATTTAGATCCTGCTACATAACAAAACCTATCAGAGTAAGTCCCTGGGAGAAAGAATTGGGAAGCACTCCCACCCTTTGACATTTTTGCATTAAATGATTGTCCGTGGGACTTGAAAGTGCACATTTGCAGCCCAATATTGGAACGATATTGAAGTACAATTATAAGCACAAGAAAATCAAAGACAATCCTACTTTCTGAAAATACCCCCATCAACTATAAAGAGGATAGATATTTCGAATCTTTGATAGCAATACCAAAAATTTAACATCTTAACTTTCCTAGGCATTCTTTTCAGGTTATATCGTGATTATTATGAACAAAGGTCGAAGACAGACTTCTCGTTTATAATCACATGCCTTGCCTTTTGTTCCTTGTTCATGTCGACTCTGTTCAAAACAAAGTTACTAATAGAACCAAGTACAACAACACTTTCAGGGTGTAGCTCTATTGGTATATGGTCATGAGTTCAATGTCCAACCTCTTCAAAACCCATATTTATCAAAATAACAACAGTTTTAAGGTGGTAATTGCTAACCCCAAATTCAGGTCTCTAAGCATTCAAAGACATCCCATCAGAATTGCAAAACGCTGCCAATATAATACAAACACAAATATAAAATCTTCAATCACTTACCTCTTTTCCGTTGCATCTTCTGTTACATTGGCTTCATCAGCTACAGAAGGATGAAGTTCGAAACCCATGTTTATCAAAAGAAAATAAATCTGCCCACCGAACCACAACAAAATCAGCTTCAAATAAGCAAATTACTGTTTATCACAATTGCGTAATTCATTTTGCAACAAAACCAAATCTGAAAACAAAATTGCATTAACTTTTTGAAGTTATCAAATTCTAATTGAATTTCCCAATCAGAAGCCATCGACGACCAAAAAGCAAGATAACAGTAAAGGATGAAAAGAGAAAAGACAGAATCTTGATTCCAAAAGTTACCTTGTGAAATCAAAGGCAAAATAAAGCAGCCCAGCACAGGAAAAAGAGGAAAAGGAAGTATTGAAGGAGGAGAGTCAGAGAGATTTCAAAAAGAAATTAAGAAGAAAAAGATGTAAATTAGGGTTAAGACAAGGAGTAGATAGAGGGATGGAGATTGAGGGAGAGAAGTGCGCGTGTGGCGGGAGAGTAGAGCGCGCAGGGGGCGCGTGGGCAGAAGCTGACTGTTGGCGCAATGGATCGAGACGCGTATGGCAGACACGTTCTCATGTGAGGGGTTTACGTATCTTTCGTAGTCAATGCGCATGCCGTTTGGGTTCCACACTCCCAACAGAATATTTAATTTTTAACTTTAAAATAAAATAGGCAGGCACGTTAGACACATTAAATTGTTCACATATTGCGGTCTTCACTATTACTCACCCAAAAAATAATCATAATAAAGAGAGGTTCGATCTGTGAGACACTTCAAAATTAGCATCTTAATATATGTATATATTATGTAAATGTGTCTTTTAAAAATTAAAAATTATGCACCTTAACTTGTCTACTGAAAGCTTTAATAATTATAAACATTGATTCAATTTTTTTTTTTTTTAAATTGGTCTCAAAATTTAAAAATTTGATGATTCTAATAAGAATATAAATTCTAAATGATTTTTTAAATCATAGTTGTGGATTGCATTTTTTGATAAAGTACAAAAATACCCATATTATTGATTGGAAAGTACAATTTTATTCTTAACATGCTACAACTAGGAGCCTAATATTGTTACCTAAGGCCAATTTAGCCCTTGACTAACGGAATTTTTAATTTATCTACTAATTTTTGTTAACATTTAACTACATCAACGCCTCGTTATCACTTAATCAACTAAATTTTTACTATAATGTGGTTACTATAAGAATTTCAGAAATGTTGTTTACTAAACCAATGAGTTGATAGTGAGTTTAATGTTGGGGAATAATAAGAGTCAATGACGGAGACAAAGAGGGCAAAAGGGTGGCCCTAGCTCCTTGACTTTGAAAACATATATTTTAATTCTTAAAAATGTTTACAAAAATTATAGTTTGATCCTTAACTTTAATATATAGATAGAAAATTACTATAATAGAATTTTAGTTTAGTTTTTCCATTTTTAAGAAATTCTATCTATAATTTTGGTTAATATTTACTTAAAAAATGATAAATTTGAGCTAGAATTTATATTTTAAGAAAAAATTGAAGGAGAGTTTCTATGATAGGAGTTAGACATTGGTACATCTTATACGAAAATAGTAAGAGTAATATTGATTCTTCAAAAAAAAATTTTTCTAGCTCCGTCACTGATGAGGGTGAAAATTATCGAGAAAAAGATAGATCTTGTACATGAATAGTTTTTTATTGATTTTGTGATCATAAAGTGCTATTGTTGTTAAGTGTTAATGAAATTAATAAAGCAGTAAAGACTTCTGTTAGCTAGAGATTTTAACGGCTTTAAATGGCAAACGTTAAGCCCTCAATTTTACTATTTTGTACGTAATGGATAACTTACGATTACCAATCTAATGAACTAATTTGCTAAAATTTGCAGGGTTAATTGTATTTATAGTCCTCCAATTATCATAAATGGAATGAAATTGCCATAAAACGTTAATTTGTAACACAAAACTCCTCATTATCTAATCATTGTTTCTTCTATTGTCCTTTTGACTGAAATACACTAAATCTGTTGACCGGAAATTGCACATAAGTGTTAAAATCACTAATCTTTTGACCCTTAAAATTAATGGAATTAAACTAAGATTTATTTATTTTTATTTATTCATGTTCTAAGTGTAACAAAATCAATAACCTAACATTCAAAGTGACATTTCCAATGAATGGATTTGGTGAATTCTAGCCAAAAAGACAACAAAAAAATAAAAATTCTACTTTAAGGAGTTTTGCGTTACAATTAAAATTTTATGGTAAATCTATTCCATTTATGATAGTTGAAAGACCATGAATATACTTAACCCAATTTTTTATAGCAACAACATAAATTGAATAGAAATTTAGTAGGTTAAATGATTACAAGGCGTGGATGTGGTTAAGGCTCTGCTTGGAATAAATGAATTCTTCAAAATTTTGAGAAATTTATTTCTAATTCCAATTTTTTGTGCTTGAAATGAAAAAAAAAAAAAAGGTAAGGAATTCAATTCCTAGAATTGAATTCTACGGAATTGAATATGCCTTGAGCAAATTCCATCAAAATATGTGGAATTTACAAATGAATTCCGCATTTTATGCAAATAAATATTATGGGATAATTCTACCATCACTATACTTTTATTGTACTTTTATTGTACTTTTATTTTTCTCACATAAATTTTTTGTTGATTAATATTTTTCAATACCGATTCTAAATAATAACCAATTATTATTTTACTTTTATTTTTTAACTGATTATATTTTATTTTATTTCAAATATTGTGAAGGATAAGAAAAAAAAATTCCTTTTCAATTAAACATGAAAACCAATTAAGATTGGTTGAATAGTAACAATCTCTAGTCACTTATATTGAGTTTCAAATTTTATTTTTAGTATACACAAAATTAATTTGGAGAAAAGTCATTTAAAAATTGCTTGAATAATCTCAAAATTATTTAGCGATAACAAAAAATATAATATGATAAAAAAATATTTATATCTAAATCTAGTTAGAAATTGTTCAAATAAAAAAATTCTTATTAACTAATTTTATATTTTATACATAATTAATTAATCGGTTATTATCATAATTAATAAGGATAATTCAGTAAATAAGCACAAATAAAATAATTTTATTTATTCATTCCAAGCATAAATTTATATATATCATTTCAATTCTATCATTTAAGTTATTTTATTCTAATCAGGGAAATTCATTTGCAATTGAATTCCACGTAGAATTCATTTGCAAATGAATTCGATAATTTTAAGCCCACAAATATACTATTTAATATGTTTGAAGCAAACTTGTATTTTCCTACCTTCGTTAGTTTTTTTTTTTTTAATCTTCTCCCCTATTTGAATAATATTTGTTTATATCTATGGTCATAATGAATAAATGGTAATAATTAATAATAATAGGTTGCAAGAAATATATGCATTATCCTTATGGGCCTATAATCTGAAATGTTTATTCAAGAAGGCCTAAGGGTAATTCAGGGAAGGAAAAATGAGTTGGCAAAGTTAGTTTTGCATTGGAAAACGTGATGGGAAGTTGGTTATTTTCCGACGTAAGGCAACAAAGAGGGGGTAGAGAAGGATTTCATTAATTTTGTAGGCTCTAAGCTTTAAGCTTGAGAGAGAGCGAAGTTTCCCTGGAATTATATTTCTGTTTTATCTTGCATCTTTGATTATCTCTATTGTTCACACTTAAGCATTTCATTAGTATTAATACATCCATCGTTATACTATGTTTCTATTTCAATCTCTTGTTACCAATTGCTATTTCTTAAGTCGAGCCTTCTTAACATTGGTCTGACCTACCGGATCTGTGAATGGGAAAACAAGATCCTCCGATTATGGAAACTAGAACTTAGACTCGTTTGGATGCTCACGATGAGCAAATTTAGGAACTCCATCACAGTATGAAAGAGGTTCAACATTCTATGACAGAAGAAAAACTAGTACAAGCTGAATTCAAAGCAGATATGCTTCAATTTAAAGATTACCTGCAAGACTGGGTTAAGTACCAGAAGGGGAAGATGCCAGAGTTGGAAAGGGAGGACAGTTCTGGTGGTGTGATTCATCCATCTAGTTCTGGATTTCGGAGTCCTCAACATCACCACCGTCCTCCACCAACTTCTGATTCTAACCCTCCTCCACATCAAGATGCCACTGGTTCCAGCGAAGAGTACTATTTTACAGCTAAGAAGGTGAAACTTCCAGAATTTCATGGACACGACCCTCGTGGCTGGATTTCTGAGGCTGAGACTTATTTTGAAATTCATAACACGCTTCCAGACATCCAACTTTGATTGGCAAAGCTGAGCTTAGTGGGCATTGCGCAACATTGGTTTTGGGTGGTTCAGGAAAGCTATAACTCTCTGACATGGGAGCAATTTATAAAGGAGTTGTTAGAGAGGTTTAACGGACTGGAGATTCAAAATCCTTATAAACAATTGTCTACTCTTCAACACTTAGGATCGACACAGGAATATATTGAGGACTTTGAATCTCCTTTCTTTGGTTCCTCAATTACCAGAGAAACAGGCTTTAGGTTACTTTTTGGGTGGATTGAGCAACGATATTAAGCGTTGGATGTGGCCTCACTATGCGGGAACAAAGTTGAAGGCGATGTATCTCGCCAAAGATGTTGAGGATATGCTACTACCTAATAATCCTTATTTCTCTTCTCGGCGATTACGATACGATCGGCATGAAGAAGACACTGGGCGTAAACAATTTGGGTTTCACTCTTACGCCAGGCCCGAGTACAAAACGGGTTCTGGTCCACGGGCTGATTTCAAAGGGCCCATCCATAAGCCTGATTTCAAAGGAGGGATACACTCTGCTGTTCGCAATACTACCGATCTATACAAAATTTATCAGCTCAAAAACCATGATCAGCTCAAAATTGATCGCAAAGATCAATTACCTTTTCACAATCATGGGTTCCGATCTTTGACTCGTACAGAATAGGAGGAGCGCCGATGAAAGGGACTCTGTTATCGATGCGGCCAAGGATATGGGCCAACGCATAAATTTCCTAAAGGGAAATTACAGGTGCTATTGCTAGCAGATGATGAAGTTCTTTCTAAAGAAGGAGAGATTCTTAGGTTGGATGAAGAAAAAACGGTGCAAAGTGAGGCTGTTGGAATTTAATGGTAGTGTATCTTCTAATTCCCGTGGGTTGAAAACCTTGAAGTTGAATGGAACGTTAATGGGGATTCCTATAGTGGTGTTAGTAGATAGTGGAACTACCAATAATTTTATTTCTACAAAATTAGCTTAGGCTTTGGGTATTTCTTCTACTGGGTTTGCAGGAGTGAGTATCAAACTTGGAGATGGGCATAAAGTCATGATTGACAAATGTTGCTCTTTTCTTGAGGTAACCTTGGGTAATTTGCAATTTGTGGCGAATGCGTTATTATTTGATATGGGAAATTTGGACATGGTTCTCGGAATTGAATGTTGAAAACATTGGGGGAAGTCACCCATCATTGGGATCAATAATATATGAAGTTCAATCGTAGAGGTAAGGAAGTCCAATTGAAAGGAATTTTACAAAATTCAGTGGGTCAAGAATCCATGAAAGGCTGGTGAACTTCTGCTTTTCAATTGATGTTACAAGAAGAACAAAAGGTATCGATTGGAATTGACAATCTTTCTCCTTCACAGCAATGTGAATTGTGGCAAGTATTACAATAATTTGTAGCCATTTTTCAAGAACCACGAGGTCTTCCTCCTCCTCAACCTTATAATCATGCTATCAATCGAATTCCGGGATAAGGGCCTGTCTGTGTGCGGCCATACCGATATCCCCACATTCAGAAAACGGAGATTGAGCGTCAGGTGAAGGAGCTATTGGAAATGGGAGTAATCAGACCTAGTAAAAGTGTATTTTCGAGTCCAGTCATTTTGGTACGCAAGAAAGATCAGTCTTGGCAAATGTGTGTCGACTATAGAGCTTTGAATGCTGTCACTATCCCTGACAAGTATCCGATTTCAATGATTGATGAACTCATTGATGAATTAAGAGGGGCCTAATTTTTCTCAAAATTGGATCTGAAAATGGGATATAATCTGGTTCGAATGCTGCTAGATAGTGTTGAGCAGACAACTTTTCAAACACATAATGGTCACTATGAGTACTTAGCCATGCTCTTCGGGCTCACTAATGCACCGGCTACCTTTCAAGCGGTAATGAATGACATTTTTAAGCTGTTTCTTCAACAATTTATCGTTGTCTTCTTTGACCACATTCTAATTTACAGCCCTACTTGGTCTCAACATTTGGAGGATCTGTCTATTGCTTTGAGGGTTTTGTTTGACAATAATTTTATGATGAATGGCAAAAAGTGTCTTTGGACAGATGTCAGTGGAATATTTGGGGCACATTATCGATGGGCATGGAGTGTCAATGGGTCCCGAGAAGATAAAAATAATGATCGATTGGCCGGTTCCAAAGCATGTGAAGGGGTGCGGGGTTTTCTCGGTTTGACAGGATATTACCGAAAGTTTTTTCGTCATTATGGTAGTATTGCCAAACCCTTAACCGAGCTGACTAAGAAGAATGCTTTTTGCTGGAATTCTGAGGCCTAGTTGGCTTTTGAAAGGTTAAAGTCTGCCATGGTAACAGCTCATGTTCTGGCTTTACCGGATTTTTCCTCTACCTTTGTGGTCAAATGTGATGCATTAGGGCGTGGAATCGGAGCTATGTTGATGCAACATCACCGTTCCCTTGCATTTTTTAGCAAGGCACTCTCCTCTAGAAATTTAGCTAAGTCAATGTACGAGAGGGAAATCATGGCTCTTGTTTTAGCTATTCAACATTGGAGGTCCTATTTACTAGGGACTCAATTTGTGGATTACACTAATAAAAAAAAGTCTCAAACACTTACTTCATCAAAGGATCACCACTCAAGATCATCAGAATTAGGTAACTAAGCTTTTGGGATATAATATCACCATTTGTTACATACCGGGAAAGGAGAATGGGGCTGTTGATACTTTGTCTCGCATAGATGAGGAAGGTGTTTTATCTACTTTATTGTTGATGCCGATTTGGCCATAAGGTGTTCAACTATTTGAAGAAGTTCAGGCTGATCCCCAATTACAACAAATCATTCGTGATTTACAGCTTAATACTTCTGCTCATCCGGGTTATTCCTTGCGCCAAGGCATTTTGTATTACAAAAATCGGCTAGTTCTTTCTAAGACTTCCAAATGGATTCCACACTTATTGGAGGAATATTATAAATCTACTACTGGGGGTCATTCGGGTTATTACCGAACTTATCATCGCCTAGCAACTAATCTTTATTGGTCAGGTATGAGTACTTCAGTCCAAAAGTATGTGCAGGCTTGCGATATCTGTCAACGTTGTAAGTCTAGTTCTTTAGCTTCCAGGGGACTTTTACAACAGTTGGAAATTTCGAAGGTGATTTGGGAGCATGTTTCCATGGATTTTATCTTTGGTTTACCAAAATCGAAAGGATTTGATGCTCTTTTGGTGGTGGTGGATAGGCTGTCCAAGTACAGCCATTTTATTCTACTAAAGCATCCTTATATAGCCTGTAGTGTTGTCGATACCTTTGTGAAAGAAGTGGTGCGGCATCATGGGTTACCTAAGTCTATCTTGAGTGATCGTGACCTATTGTTTGTGAGTCATTTTTGGCAAGAAATTTTCCGTTTACAGGGAACAAGGCTTCACATGAGCTCTGCTTATCAACCCGAATCTGATGGCCAAACGGAGGTGGTAAATCGCTGTTTAGAGACATACCTCCATTGTTTTGCTATTGATCAGCCTCGGAATTGGTTATTGTGGGTTCCTTGGGCAGAATTTTGGTATAATACCACATTCCATAGCTCTACTGGTTTCTCTCCTTTCAAGATTATGTATAGACGTAAGCCTCCAACAGTGTTGCAATTTGTTCCAGGGGAAATTCGTGTCGAGGCAGTTAGCAGAGAGTTACTTGACAAGCATGAAGCTCTGAAGCAACTCAAACTCCATCTGCATCGTGCTCAAGTTAGGATAAAGGAACAAGCTGATAGAAAGCGTCGAGAAGTACATTTTGCTGTAGGGGAATGGGTCTATTTGAAGCTGAAGTCTTTATCGCTAATTATCAGTGTCCAAACGTATCAATCAAAAGTTGGCTGCCAAATACTTCGGACCTTTTCAGATTGTGCAAAAGATTGGCTCTGTAGCTTATAAATTGCAGCTGCCTCCCTCTTGTAAGATCCGTTCGGTATTTTATGTCTCATTACTCAAAAAGGCTGTGTTAATTGAGGTGGTAGAAAACTCCCTTCCTCAAGAATTGGAGCTGGAAATTTCTAATCATTTCGTTCCATAAACAATTTTGGCTAACCATACTATCTAGCAATTTGGAGACTCTGTGTTATAGTGGCTTATTCAATGGAAGGACCGGCCAATGGAAGAAGCAACATAGGAAGATGCTATTACCATTCAGAGTCAGTTTCTGGATATTCATCTCGAGGACAAAACTCTTAAAGAGGGCAAGGGTAATGATAGGGAGGCTTTACAGAATAGGCCTGTGGTAGCTTAATTGGCTCATGGGTCTAGAATCTAGAATGTTTATTTAAGAAGGCCTAAGGGTAATTCAGGAAAGGAAAGTGAACTTGCAAAGTTATTTTTGCATTGGAGAATGTGATGGGAAATTGGTTATTTTTCGACAAGAGGCAACAGAGAGGAGATAGAGAAGGATTTCTAGAGAAGGATTTCATTAATTTTGTAGACTCTGAGCTTTAAGCTTGAGAGAGAGAGGGAAGTTTTCCTGTAATTCTATTTCTGTTTTATCTTGCTTCTTTGATTATCTCCATTGTTCACACTTAAGCATTTCATTAGTATTAATACTTCCATCGTTCTACTCTGTTTTTATTTCAATCTCTTGTTACCGATTGCTATTTCTCAAGTTGAGCCTTCTCAACACTCATTCAATCTGATTTACTAGTTGGAAGTAGATATTGAACTTTGACTTCCCACTAGAGGGTGAAATTGAAAATGACAGATATTCTCATTGATGTGGCAAAAACTTGTTCTGAAAAAATTTCCCATATGCAGAAGGCCAGACGGAAATAATAAGAAAAAATTAAATAGTCAAAAGATTTAAAAAAAAAAAATCTATATGCTTATCAACAAAATGGCTGAGAATATGATTCTGGTTATATTTTTCAACTATGAAACAGTTCAGGTTCTTTTGCAACCAAGCTGGAACCTGCGCACCTTCATTCTTCCATCCAATGCAAGTGCCAACAGATCATATTCCTCAACATACCAGAGTTCAGAAACAACTGCCTGAATTATGAAGAAGCCAGATATAATTGTTTGTGCAAGCAAATACACAGAATATGTATGATAAGAACCCACCTCAGTTCCACGAATTTTGTTGTTTAGGCGATCAACTAGCTTGTGGAAAAATTGGAGTTCATCTGAAGGCTCCTGTTTAGGATAACAGTCAGTAGACAAAACAAATACCTCCAATACGTGTATTTAGCAAGGGAAATAAGAAGGCTAACTGCAAATCCTCCTTCAAAATGTATACTTAATAAGAGGCAACCCTGGTGCATTTCTAGTTTTCCCACAAGAATATGAAACTACAAATAATATTGAAGGGTCATAACTCTGCATTTGAAACCATATAATGCATAAAAACTCAATTTGCAAATACGTGGAAAGTGAGGGATGCTAAATGCATATTTGATGCTCTCTGCAAAAATGACCATTTGCATCCAAACATTCATAAAGCAATAATATAGGGAAAAAAATATCAAGATACAAGAATAATACATATAGGGACAGCGGTGGTAAAATTTATCCATATACATTTGTACCTAAAGAGTTCATTTCCCAAGTGCTTATCTGCTTGTGTTTCTACGTGAGCGAGATGATTATTGATGGCGGCTTTTTTTTTTTTTCATAACAAAACAAATTTCTCTTTTGTTATTTGAATTGTAGTTCCATCATCTCATAAAAATGAGTTTAATAAATCCCAATACAATCTAGAATCTCCATGGGTATCTGAAGACCAGTGATATCAGATTCTATGAAAATCTTTGCAGATTTCATTGAATACAAAGGGCCCTGTAGGCAATGATATGTGTTTGTTTGCAAGCTTCTTAGACGTTATAATGAAGCATACAATTTTCCAATGAGCTATTTTTGAAATGTCTGAATCCTTTAAGCTAAGCCAAAGCAAACCATTGAACACAGAAACTTCACAAGATGCTTACCATGTGTGAAGCTTTGGGATGACCAAGAATCCTTGCAAATGATGTATGAAGAATTGCGGCATCATACTACAGCAACAAATGATAGCAAAATGGTAAGTGCCATGAAAAATTAGTAGGTTCAGTTGCGGTTGGAAAATTTTCAATTTTTGATAGCAACCAAAACAAAATAGTCAAACAGATATGAAGAAAAAGACTATTTGGTTGACGAACTCAAAAGGAATTACACTAGAATGAAGGTGATTAAGAAAGATAAACTGATTGAGCCTAAACTCCACCCCACAGGAACCTTAGTTCCCTCTCTACTCAATGAGCAGAGCCTAACTGTGTAAAAGAGCCAAACAAACAGAATTCACAATAGTCCCTTTCTTCTCCCCGTACCTCTCTATATATACTCACGCAGAAACACTTTTCACTCTTATAACTAACTTCCACCAGGCCCCAAATCATGTGTCCAATTCCTACATTACCCTTTATGCTTATTATCATATTCTCTATTACTTGTCTCCATTTCTCTGCTAAATTTAGGAGTAAGTGTTCATATATGTTTAAGAAATGAATATTCAGTAAGACATCAAGAAGACCAAGACACTTGGATATCCAGCATGCAACATAAATTAATTACTCAAGAGGATGGATCAGAATCTCCAATGGCTTTAAATAACACAAACATTGTTGCATTTTATCATTAATAACCAAAACTTTTCAAATGGAAAAACAATTCACAATCAGGTCCAGAGTGGAGCTTATTTGGAAGGGAGAAGGGAATGGAGGAAGCCCCATAGCATAGAAGAAGTAAGAAAAAATTATATGCAGATAGAAGACAAAGATGTAGCTAAGCTACATCCCATACGTGTGCATCTCATAGGGTCAATCTGTATTGGCACTGTCCTTCATGACTCATACAGAAGAATATGCCTACTCTTAAAGCAGGAAGAATGCACATGGTTCTTACAAGTTGCTTTTTTGGGGCACGAGGAAGTACACTTTGCAATTGAGCACGAATTGTAACGGGATCAGGTCCAGAGATCACCTGGGGGAAAAGCATTCAGTAAATTAGAACTTCTTAGAGAGCAAAAAAAGAAAAAAAAAATTTTTGTTTAGTTAAAAAAGAACTTCACGGGAAGTACTAATATGAGGGAGGGAGCAAAACAATTGCTACCAAAGCTTAAGCAGACAATCGAATGATCAACAGAATAAAACACTCCATGATTTCTTTCTCCTTCCATATCTTTCTATGTTTCTCAAATTTTTAGGTTCAGAAAAAAGCTTTGCACAAACAGGGAGAATTTTACGTACAATATTCTCTAAGTTGTGTTCTATCATTTTGCATCTAAAAACGACCAATTACACACCATTATGGATGCCTTCAGCTCCAGGACTAAGAAGGCATGAAGCAGTACCAAGAGGCTTCAAAACCTTCAAACCACAATTACAAGTTTTGATCACACAAAAATAAGCTAGACTGAATTTTCAAGAGATGATATATTTGATTTCTCAACAGAAAATTCTTATAACCAGGTATAAGCCAAGATCAAATTGTTCATAACTTGTTATGAAGGCAGCAATGGAATAACAATGATAGCCAAAAAGCCAATAAAAGCAACCTGCCAACATCCGAGAAGCACACCAGTTGAAGTCAATACTACTCTATCCAATACAACTTTTAAGGGACAGAGGTCCTTTGCAACAGCTCCAACAGCATGTACTTCAGCTTCAATCTAGACCCAATTTTTTAACACAAAACAACGATTTGAGATCAACATTGACACTCTCACAAGAAGTACCATGATGCACAAAATGGACCTTCAAGCAACTTACCTCATCTTCAGTTGCAGGAACAGGTACAATATGATGTGAGGCATGAAACATGCTAAAATGGAATAGTGTAGAGTTCTGAAACCAAATTGCTAACCAAAACAAATGTGATCATGGCAATACATAAGAAACTAAAACAAAAAATTTTGACATGAATAAATTAACTGAAGTAGATATATCTTTTCTTGCAAATTAAATGACCTAGCAACTCAAAATTTCTAAAACGATATTAACATGAGTAGACAGGTTGAACAATTATTTACCTTTATCAAAATATGGGCTAAATATTTCTTTTACAGTCTGCCTGCAGCAACCAAGCAAAGTACATGATTTTATCACTATTTAAACAAAACCAAATATTATAAGAAATCCAAAGCAGCTTACAACTGTGTAGGAAATGAACAGCAAACATACTGGAATCACATGTATAAGACAAACATATATCAATTCGAAGTCCATTACAATCAACATCATTCCAATCATAACAGTGAATTACGGGACTCCCTAATCTTCCTAAAGAAGGAATGAAAAAAAAATCCCCTCTTGCGAATCAATGACTAAAATTAATTAGGTTGCAAGCCAGTTAATATATTAAATAGATAGCACACTTACAATACAGCATGTTTGTAAAACAAAAACCCAACAAATTGGATCAACATATCCAATCCCACTCAGCCATTAGTAATCTCTTCTGCACATTTGTACTCAAAAAACAAGTGCATTCAATTGTGTCAGGCCAAGTGCATGCAAACGGGGTTCAACAGGTAATACGATTATATCATTTCTCAAATAGATCAATCAAGAACCAAGATGTGTTATCTCAAAAAGAAGAAGGTCCATCCACAAGATGATA
This sequence comes from Euphorbia tirucalli, assembly GCA_039660915.1. Lineage (NCBI taxonomy): Eukaryota > Viridiplantae > Streptophyta > Magnoliopsida > Malpighiales > Euphorbiaceae > Euphorbia > Euphorbia tirucalli. Next base: position 15,580,038 of record CM077637.1, read on the forward strand.
TGAGGTTATCCAACCACATAAATGGCATTGATAATGTTTCAGAAAGTATCCAAATTGTGCTGTTCCACTCATTCAGTCATGAAAATTTGTCACTGCATAGTTCTTAACATGGGCCATTACTTTATAATTGAGAATATTATGTGGCATACAAAGAACTTTATCAAAATGATTGCGCAGAACCAAATAAAATTGGTGATGGCTGCGAGTTGCCAATGTGATCAGATAATTAGTTTTCAAAAATGAATGTCCTAGAAGAGCAATCATACCTATGCCAAGTACTCAACTCAGGGAAGTAGATTTTTCATCTCGCTCTCCCTACCATGACCCCTAAGACAAGACCTGAAAGTGCTGCCATCATAGAAACACAGAGAGGGTCGATGGCAGAATGAACAGAGAAACTTTACGACAGCTTTTTTTGTACACAGTCTATGGTCCACGTAGTTACATGGATCAGGACTGAATAATAATAGCTTCGCAACATGCCAATTCATCAAACAGGTTTTAGTCATGATTTGACCTTGTAAAGGTGAAAAGATGCAGTTGAATGAATTCAGCCACTTGAGATGCAAAAGTGAACTTATCTAATCAATCACACTGTTTTTTCTACAAATTGTGGCCTGATAAGCTGATATGTGCCACATATGATGCAAGATGCTATTACCAGAAACAATTTATTGTTGAAGAATAATTCAGCAATTTCCATAGCACAAAAAATTAAAATAAGAACCAGCCACTTTGCTACTCATATCGCATCTCTTTTCTTGTCTATTCACCTTTCTTTTTCCTTTTCTTTTCTCCCTTTAAATTTAGAGTTTTTATTGATACTTTTTGTACAGGGATTGATAAAGCATTTTTGTTCAGCCAATTCATTGACCATGGCCCATGTTAATATATAGGATACACCCCAAAACTGTTAATCAAACAAAAAAATTAATCACAGGATGAGGAAAGCAAAGGAAAAACGTGAGAAGGAAAGTAACACTTACGAGATAGGCACAGAGTATTCTGGGTTTAAGTACAGCACATTAGCCCTGACAGGAGGGATAGCAGCCTGCAAGTAAAATGTTTGCGATCACACATTTCTCAGGAGACCAGATATAGCAACTTTTCATTTTTTGGTTCAACTTCAACATACCTGTATATATTCTTACCTTAAATAGAGGAACTACTGACCCATTCTCAAGGGTGAAAATATCTGAAAGCGATAATGACTGAGATGTTTCGCCATGTTTGAGGAAAGTAGGACCTTTCTCATCCAAATCTCTCGCCATTTTATCATACAATCTCAACCTTTGTTCCATGTTTGAAATAGGAGAATCTAATACAAGCACCCACCGAAGCAGTCAGTGCTATCTTCAAATACATCATCATTACATTCATGTTACAGAATGCACATAAAAAAAATATATATATATATGAACAATTAAATTAAAACTAAGAAATGTATTTCTGTTTCTATTTCTTTACCAAGATTTACAAAAAGAAAATGATAAATTATAAAATCAATAATCAATAAGTTATACACTATAGCTAGCAACTAATTTCTACTTCCTACAACACATCAGACATGACTAGGAGGTTCAACTCTAACAAGCTTACAAACAAAAATAGAAAGAAGATCCATCAAACTAGCCAATACTATAGATCTATCGCATCTTTCGTCGTGTACACTAAGCATAAAAGGTTTCCACACGAAAATCGAAGTTGTTCTAACCAAAACAAAAATCGAGAAGAGAATATAACTGACGGAGAAGTAGAAGAGGGATAACCGTGGGAAGAGGAATTTCTGAGAGCCAATTGGAGCAAAGAGAAAGAAAGGAATATGCAAAAAGACCAGATTAAAGCAACAGTTTTTGAATGAGACCACCAATTTCTGATAACTCTCGTCATTTCGGTTAGAATACCATTGCTGAAGCAAGCTACAGCCTACAGGCGAGGTTTGTCACTACTAAAGTCTACACAATTCCACTTGTCGTACAGTTTTCCAGGTCTATCATACGCTAAATAATCAAGTATCTAATTAAGCAACAAATATCATTTTGGGCCATGCCAAAGCCCATTCTTAGCGGCAAGGAAGCTATCATGATTCAAGATGATGATCACAAAACCACAAACCCAAACCTTCCACTAACAATATTTGCAAAAATGGCACCATCGAAGTTGCATTTAACTACTACCCCCAGCGGAGGAGACCAACAAGCTACACCGGCTGCTGTTGCAGGGGCATAATAAGACAATGATGGAGCTCCTTGCCTGCTGCAAAAGACTCGAATTTCTTTATACCAAAGGCTTAATGATAAATCTAATCCAACAAAAAATTTTGTAATCCTCGTAAAATTCGAAAAAAATAAAATAAAACAGAAACACTTTCAGTCTTTCATGGGACTTGAGGATGCGAAACCAAATAACAAAAACTAAATAGTGCACAAAAAAATCGCATAATTAAAAAATTAAAAAATTGACCGGAGTCCTAAATTGACCGGAGTCCATAATGAATATATATGCTAGGCCAATTAGGAAATCAATAAAAGTGTAGAAGCTTTAGAATGGATTTTACCATTATTTAAATGTTTCAGTTGGGTTACCTTGGCTCTTTCTTTTAATGTGTCCATATTATATTTGTTTTATTTTATTACAATTTGATTATCCTTGGGCCTATTATTTGGATATGGTTTCATTTTGAAGGATGTTGATGGCATGTTTTCCTCTCAATGATTCAATTAATGTCGTAATAAATCTTCTGTCATTGATCCCTGTTGGTGTAAGGCCGTATCCTGGGCGCTTATTGATAAGCAATCACAGTAAATTATCATTATTGAAATGGATGTTCGGTGGTGGTGAACGTGTTAAACGAGAATGTTGATCAATATGACGAGACAAATTAACAAATATCTTTATTACTTGAAACTACCTTGCAAAGGTTTGTTACTTGAGAAAATTCTAATAAAATTGGATTCTCTTTGATACATGATTGAGATTGTTGAATACATGTCTTCAAAGGAATTTAAATATAAGAACATGATTCTGAAAATACTAACTGAAAATCTATCGGCTTATTAAACAGATATGGCCAGAGATTTTCTAAAGGTTTCTCTAATCTTAGAAACATGGTTTGAACGCTCTGCTGAAGAAATGAATTTGAAATAGCTGCAAGAAAATCTTGAACAATTCTTGAATTATTGCTTCCTAACTCGAGTATTCATGATAAGCTATGCACATGGATGGTTGTGATGCAACAACTTGATTTTTGAGAAAAACAGATTCTTGATAAGGTACTGTTTTGAATTGAAATGAAGACTTGATAAGAACTTGATCTTTCTAGAGAAAAACTCTTCGGAATAATTATTAGTTAGCCAATATCTATACTAAATCCGTAAACATTGAGCTAATGTGTCAAGCTCTCCTTAATTTGAGCTTAATTAATTTTTTTAAAATTTTTACCAACTTTTATTACTTTACTTTAACCCTAAATACTTGTTCATGCGTTCCTTGTGATAACGTCTTTCGCTCATCTTAAAGCCGCTTCTTTTCTTTCCACTGTTGTCTCTTCTCCATTATCGCTCACCCTTTGCATCAATACCTATGATTTCTAAGCCGTTTCTTTCTACTTCCTTGCTTATGGATCTTTGCGATTTATCTTCACCTCAATTTAATATTGCAACATTTTCTTCACTTCTTTCTATGTGCGGATTTGATGTATGCACCCAATGTACGAATCAGCTTCTGCAAACTATTATAAAATTTTCTTTGCAATTTGTTGTGGTCAGAGAAAATAAAACTTCATACTACTGAAGTGGATGAAATTGAGGAATGCGACTCCAAAGCAAATAGAAGATTCAGTTGCTAGTTTTGTGATTCTTGTGTTTAGCTTTACTTTTTCGTAACATTTTCTTTTGATCTGGTATGGTGGTCAGTTTTGTATCTTAAATTATCTCTTTTCGTATCACATTCAGAGAGAAATTATTTCCTATGCGTTTAAAATTTGGAGTTTGGAGTTTGCTTTTGCCTGGTGAAAGTTCAGCTAGAATTTTTGTTATCCTTTTGGTTTTGATGATTGTATTTTTGGGAGTTTTTGTGAGTTTTTTATCAGAATTGGACTGTGTTTTGTTTTATATTAGTCGGGTTTATCTCCCTCTCGCGGTCATTATTTTTCCATATTGAGTATTTTTGTTAATATAATAAGTTTTGCACCTTAATTAAAAGTACCTACATATAGAGTAATTTAATTGGTCGGTATTTCCATATTGCTAATTAAGTTATTATAATAATAACCTAAATTAAGAGAGAATCTAAAAAAGCAAATCTTTTTTTTTTTTTTTTTTTTTTTTTTTGGGGGGGGGGAAAAAAGCAAATTATTTACTCCACAGCAACTAGCCAATTTGTTCTCGTACACCGACGAGCCATCATATCTCCTTTAAGGCAAAGCTTGTTTCTTTTTCGTTTTCTTTCTCATCAAAATTCATCTCTTCTCAATAATGGTTTCTCTTCTATTGATAATACATTTTTTTTCAACACTTATTAGACAATTAATCAAGGGCATTTACAATCAATAGATTGAAGAGTCTGCTTTTATTTCAAAAATTGTAGAGCCGCAGATTAAAACTTGCTCTCATGAACTCAGATATCTCAATTCCATATATTTCATTGATATGTCGTGGTTTTTTTTTCATACCATCTCACTCAAACTGTGATAATATCCTCTCTATCTTCTTTTTCTCATGCATTTACTCTCTGTTTTCTAATTTTTTAGGACTTTTGAAAAGATTGATTATATCTCGAGAAGACAAATTAAAGGTGAGTTAGTGTATTATTGGATTAATACTGGTTGAATTCATTAAAATATTTGGAAGTAACATGTCAATAGTAGTACAATATTCATGTTAAGTACTTCTTCTACTATACTGTCGGTATTTTGTAAATACACTTGGTGTATTCTATTATTATACTGTTATTATGTAAAAAAATATATTGTCATTGTCGTACGATATGCCCGTTAAGTACTTTATTGTTGTACTCTCAGTATTTAGTATTCTATTCTTACATACATGATCGATACATAGTTGTGTTCCTAATTTATCAGCATCTTCAAAACTTTAATGGTTTTTTAAATATCAATTAATTTGTTACAAAACCCAATTGATATTTTCAATGTATTTTGATTTCTTCCTACGTTAATTAATCTATATATAATATAACAATTTCTTAGATTTTCTTTAAAAAAAATAATTTTTTACATATTACTAAAATTTCTCATATCTATTTATATCTAATTACATTTTTGAAAAAAAAAAATGAATACTTAGAGATAATTAGAATAAAATCTTCTATTTTAAAATTTTTTTATTATTTTTATTATCTTTTGCGGTTACTTTTTCCTTTTTTGCTATAAAAACTTTACTATGTATTTTAGTCGTATCTATATTATCTATATCTATATTCTATATATAATATAAAGGAATAGATAGCTGGATCACATGTCAATTTCTGATATTTTTTAAAAAAATTATTTATTAAAATAAAAAATAATTTGTTACATATTATTAAAAATTCTCATATCCATTTATATGTAATTATTTTTACCAAAATGAATACTTAGAGATGATTGAGACAAGTTCTCCTATTTTATAAATTTTATTTTATTTTTTTTTCCTTTTTTTCGTTATAGAAAGTTTACTCTGTATTTTAGTCCAATCTATATCATTTATCTATATATATAATATAAAGGAATAGACACTGAGACACGTGTCAATTTCTTAGATTTTCTGAAAAAAACTTTTTATTAAAATAAAAAAGAATGTTTTACATATTATTAAAATTTATCCTATATATTTATTTTTACAGAAAATGAATACTTAAAGATGATTGGGACAAATTCTTTTATGTTTGAATTATTATTATTATTATTATTATTATTATTATTATTATTATTATTATTATTAAGTTACTTTTTTTTGTTATAAAAAGTTTATTTTGTATTTGAGTCCTATCTATATATAATAAAAACGAATATACACTTGGAACATATGTCGATTCTTGAGATTTTTTTAAAAAATTTATTCATTAAAATAAAAAATAATTTGTTAAATATTCCTAAAATTTCTCCTATTTATTTATATCTAATTATTTTTTCCAAAGATAAATACTTAGAGATGATTGGGATAATTTCTCATAGTTTAGAATTTTTATTATTTTTTTCCTTTTTTGCTATAGAAATTTATTTTGTATTTTAATCCTATTATATCTACTATATGTAATATAAATGAATAAACATTGGAGATATGTGTCAATTTCTAATATTTTTTAAACATTTTAATTCCTTAAAATAAAAAATAATATTTTACATATTACTGAAATTTCTCTTATCCATTTATATCTAATTATCTTTATAAAAAATAAATACTTAGACATGTTTGGGACAAATTTTCTTATTTTTAGTTTACTTTTTCTTTTTCTTTTTTTTTTTTAAATAATGATTCCTCAGTGTTGTAGTCCTTTCTATATCATTTCTTATTTATTATTTATATACAATTAATTAAGAAAATGAGAGTTAATAATAATTAATTGAAATTGAAATTTTTAAATTTAATAAATATTATAAAAATCTGTGCCTTGTCACGCTTTATAAGCTAGTTGAATATATAATTGATTTTTTTTTTTCTGATACATTGAAATTTTAGCTAGATGAGAAATTTAATTTTAAATAGGAAAACTGCAGCCAAATTAGATTCTTTCCAAAATGTTAATTTTTATTATAAACTGATTGTATCGTTTTGATTTGTTTTTATAACTAATTGCAACGTTCTAACTTTATTACGATCGGTTAATTTGGAAACGTTGCAGCTGGAAAAATTGATTCTCTTCAATGTACTAATTTCAATTGTAAATATAATGGATATTTGATTGGTTTCTATACTAATGTATGGATGTAGTGGTTAATTAAATATTAATTGTTGTATATAACTTTCATATATTCATTTATTTATTTTCATATCACATGGACGAAATTAAAAAAAAAATCTACATCCACTTTTTTTAGCTATTTCCTTTTATAAATCCGGTAACAATTTAATAATTTATAGGATAGGATGTATTTGATTAGTTGTTAATTACTTTGTTTTTCTTTGATTTTTAATTAATTTATTTGTAATTCTTTACCGTAATTAGTTGATTTATTCGAATGGGAATAAATAAAATAAATGGATTAGATTGAAATATAAATGATAGGCAGCGGCATCAAATATGTAATTCTTTACCTAACTTTACCAACAATTTCATCTTTCAGCCAAAATTTCTATTATGAACGGAATAATAATGCTCTGTACCGTTAAATGAGTAACATATCAGTAAATATGATGATGTATCAAGCATTTAATAGTACAGATAACTCTATTTCCTGTCCGCAGTTCAATATCTCTTATAAGTTTAGTTTCCTTCACCATTTAGTAACAACCCTCATGTGTAGTGCTATTCACATGTCTCAACTTAATTTCTTTAGTGCTAATGATAATAATAACCATTTCAAATAATAATAATAATATATAACAACACTAAAATTCAAGAAATAATAAAAATAAAAATAAGTTTTTAGCAAGTGGAGAAACATAAAAAATATTTAATTAAAGAAAATGCACCATATATGTAGTAGTACATATGGTTAACTAAAAAACATGAAATTTAACTAGTTGTTACGTTTGCTGCATGTGATATTACATTGGCTTACAAATGTGGGGGCGTTGACTTAAATGTTTGTAAATCAACACATCAATAGAGTCAAATCAAACTGTATTTTTAGTATTTTTGTTTTCCTAATAATCTTTTAATTTATTTTATCATATAAGCTCTTAATTAGAAAAAAAAAGAGAGATAAGAATATTGCTCTCCCATTGGGAATCTGAGTGTTTTATTTTGCAAAATAAAGTATTGGTAATGTAATTATAATGTTAAGATAGTAATAGAAGTATTTGTTTTATCATATAGTAAGTTGCAGGGCGAAAATGATAAGAGAAATAAACTTAAACATTGAGGAAATTATAAAAAATTTCTAAAAGAATAATAATATATATATAGAGAGAGAGAGTGGATATTGCATGTATTGTTTTTGTTTGAAGCTCGATGAATATGTTGACCCAATTAAGATACTTTATATGCCTATGTGGTGGGGTCATTTTTCATTCAAAATCAGAGGAGCCTCTGCTTTTTTTTTAAATGCTGCAATCATTTCTTTTCTCATTTCACTGTATTTTTCCATTTATAGTTAAACAATCACATAAATTTTACAAGCTCCAACTATAAATTTTGTCAAATTAAAACATATATATATAGAGAGAGAGAGATAGTAAATTCTAAATCTATGTTTCTGTTCTTTAATTATTGATTATTCATAGTATAATAATAATAATAATAATAATAATAATAATCTAACTGCGTAGAAGAAAAGGAATAATAATCAGAAAAAAAAAAAAAAAAATAGGGATGTTAAATAGTAAAGAAGTGGGAGTTGAGCTGAGTTGACCCACACTCTTTAAATCTTACAACAAGCCAACAACCAACTTGCAGGAGAAGGAGAGGCATCCACATGCAAATGTATATAATCATCAAATCAAAGATGGTATTAATAGATTTCATGGGCCCAAAATTAATCAACCATTTAAAAAGTGGAATTAAGAGATTTTATGGGCCAATTTTTAGTTTTAGTACACCAACCTACCTAGCTAATCACCACAAAAACACTCTCTTTGTTTCCTAAACCCATCCATACCCACTTATTTGATTTACATAAAACACACATTTATGGAATTGGGATTTTGATTTCGTCTAATCAAATTTTTTTTTTTTTTTTTAATTATTTAAAGGGCCCATTTGACTCTATATATCATCACCATCCACTACAATACATGTGCAATCTTGAGTAAGAAAGAGGTGATATTGATGAACATAGTGAAGATGATGAAGTTGAAGTTGAAGATGTAGATGTAGTTATATTATTAAGTGATTGCATTTTGCTATGATGGGTTTCAAACCATTCTCTCACTCTTTCACCAATACTACAATAAATGCCCCATACTTTCCATATTTTTCTTTATTTTTTTATTTTTTTATTTTATTGATTATAGGTGGATGGTAGATGGGGATTTTTTTTTTCCGTTTGAATAAAATATGGAGGAAGTCTCTTCGTGTTTTTTAAATATTTAAAATTCAAAATTTGGTCCCATACATTTAAAAATGAAAATTCTGAACTTTCCAAATTCATTTTCAATCATTACAAACAAAAAAAATATGTTATCGAAAGTGTAAAAATTGTTGTTAACAACAATGAAAAAAAGTTATTTCATATTTTGTTATAGAATTACTCCTCTATGTATTTGTAATAAAATTTTTATATAATTATAATATATTTGCAAATTTTGAATATTTACTGGTGTATTAACATTTTTGTTATAAAATTTAATTAGATGTAAAATTTTTTATTGCCAGACCTAATATTTGTTGTATTGAATATAGTTATATGATTCATCCTCCTAATCTTTCCAGTGATACAATGTTCTCCACCTTGTTTTTTTCCAATTCATTTTTTTTAAAAAAAAAAGTAAATATTGATAAATTTATCAACTAATTCAAATCTTATCAATATTGGTTTCTTCCATAAAATCTCTTAAAAAGGGACAATTATTAAATTAGGATAAAAATGAAGAGAACTAAATTTCGTGTGCATAAAATTAAGCCTTAACTCTAAGAAAATTGTTAGATAGTGTATAAATTCTATACCTTAAAATATATTACGTGACATAATGTTACTAGCTTGACACACTAGTAACGTAATGTGTCAGCCGTATTCTAAAATTTCTCATACTACATTGTTTTAAAACAAGAGAATACTCAAATAATTCAAGATAAAATACAACACATATAGCGACAAGGTGATCGTAAGTAAAAAAATTTTTTTTTTCCATAGTAACAAATTTTTTTTTCCATACTTATTTATAATTTTCTTGTATCATACGTATTATTGTCCACATACATTTATGGACGAATATAAAGTAGTATAAATAAAAGTCTAATTCATTACAAAATGTATCTCAAAGGAAGAGAATCACCTCACATATATAACTATATAAGGAGACATATAGTTATGTAATTAGCCAATGTGGGATTAGACACACTCGCGTAGAACCATACACCGCATACAAAACTCTGATACAAAATAAACAAAGATCTAACTCACTTCAAAAGGTATCTCCAAAAGGGAGGTTTGTCTCGCATATATATATTAAGAGCCATATAGCTTCATCGTTTGCCAATGTGGGATTAAACAAGTATTCATAATTGTTGTGCAAAATTTCTCAAATGAAATTTGGTTAAGAAATATTGCTAGTGTAACCAATACAACTTAAAGTATTAAAAAAAAAAAACCTGAAATATAGCTGTGGAATATGTATGAAAGAAAAACTCATAAATGGTTAGCAAAACGACGGTTGTTAATTATTCTAATAAAGGATGCAATACATAGAGTAATGGTATCGTACAAATGATATACACCCCAAATAAAATAAACCGACAATGAAATTGGTTAGAGTATGCAAATAAGAAGTTTATAAGAAAATGCTATCAACACAGACCTTTTTAGATGTAAAGATTTTTTTTTTTTTTTTTTTTTAATAAGAAAAAAGAAGGAAGAAGAAAAGTAGATTTATTCAATGAATCGAACCATAGCTTTTCCTTTGTATACCTCTATCTTCAATCATTTCATAAGCCAGCTTCACCCGATTTTTCAAGTTATTTTTTCCAGCTTCAAAGTTGTTTTGGACAGACTTTTGACAGTAAAGATCGATGCTGAAGGCACATATATTATGTATGTCATAATATAGAAAAAGCACAATCAATAAAATAATTAAGAAAATAATTGATCACTTACAATATTAACCAAACATCAAATTAACCTAAATATATGCAGACTCATTTCATAAAAAAAGAAAAAGAAAGAAAGAAACTAGGCAGTAAATCTGAATTATGCCTAATTGTTTCATGTAATTGGTAATTAAGTATATGAAACTCTCATTAACCAAAAACTGAAAAAAGATATATAAATCGTTGTTGAAATGTAGAGGTAGAAAAGGGCAATGTGCAACCAAAAGAAAGAAAGAAAGAAAGAAAGAAAGGAAAGTGAAAGAAGTGAAAGAAACACATAGGAGGGAGACAATAGCAAGTAGTGATATGATTCGAATGAAAAAAAAAAATTAAAAATCCAGATTCCACATTTTTATTTTAATTTTATTTTTTACTAATTTTAATCACTGAGATCCAATCATTCAACATGCCCATCAATTTTTATAATTTAGAAAAAATGGACCCCACCAAACGAAATACGAATGGTCCAGATAATATATTAAAAAGTAGGAGAGACCAAATAAAAATCAATCCCATCTCTCCTCTTCCCTAACTAGACTGGTGTAGGGTCATTAATTTAATCCCACCACCACCCCATCTCAACTCAACTCAACTCAACTCAACTCTCCCAGCAATCAACTTCCCTCCGCTCCATCCATATCATTTTTATCTCAAATTAAATGTGTTAATCTCTTTTTTCCAAACTGATCGGCCTACGTTTGTTTGTTTTTTTTAAGTGTACATAAAATTGAATTCTGTAGAGTATATAAAAAGGAGAGGAGAAAGTAAAGAAGAAAAGAGAGAGGGGGAAATGGAGGAATGATCCACCTGTTTGTCAGTGACATTGTACATTAATTGGTTTGGGCAATGACCAGCATTTGGGTCCCACCACCTGCGCCAACACCTGGAACTGATAAGATCTGGGGCCCACTCCCCCCCCCCCCTCCCCTCTTCTCCTTCATGCTCTAAATCCTTCATATATAGATTCATGGCACCCATTTTTGAATCTTAATCCAACCCCCCTTTTGTTTTTTCTTTTTCTCTTCACATATATTATTGTATCATTTTTTTTTTTGAATTGTTTTTTTTCCTTCATCTGCCTGAAAAGGATTTTCAGAAAGAGTAAAACTGTCCGATAATTGTTTTCACCAGACTCAAATCTGGAACATAAGTTATCTAGTACTGTAGAATATACTGTACGAAGTAAAACTGTTTCATCTGTTTCAGTTTTACTACACTGTTTACATTTATACAACCCCATTTTCACCCTTCCCTGTCCTCCTTTTCCATTGCTTGTAATTTGGTAGGATACCTTCCCTTACTACTCTTTCTTAATTAATTACTTACCATATATATATATATATATATATATATATATATATATATATATATATATATTTATTTACATACAGTCACTTACCGCACCATATATGCTTAAACCTTCAACATTTACATATATATGTAGCAACACTTGATTTGCACAGAAAGAAGAAATTAAGAGGATATTAAGTATTAACCCAAAAGAGAAGAACTGTACAAACTACTTAATTATGATGATGATTGAAACAATGTTGTGTGAAAGAATATATAATTAATAAACCAAATGAGACTTTTTAATATTTTTTTTTTCCATCAAAATAGCCAATAATAGCCATGTTAAATTATAATACTGTTTCTCATCCCTTGATCAAACCCTAAAAATCCCATATTAATCACACAAAAAAAATTTGGAATAAATTTAAAATTAAAAATTTGAAGAAAGAAAAACAAAACTCAAATTCAAGAACAATCAAACCTCACGTGTGCTACACATCAAACTACACAAGTGGGGGATGATGATGGTGGTGATGAAGAAGAAGACGATTCAATTCAATTGAAGATTCTCTTCTCTTCTCTTCTCTACGAGTGATGACTAGTTGAATCATGCCGATCATCCCCGCCGCCGCCCCCACTACCTCCGTGGTGCGAGTGTGACCCACTGGCCTGCGATTCCGATAAACCCCCACCCCTATAAGGATTCAATCCAGCAAGCATATTCAAATGTCCTTCACTTATCCCACTATTACCACCACTCCCACCACCACCACCACCTCCGCCGCTTAAACTAGTGGAGCCCAATTGCTGACTAGGCAACAAAGCCACCGGAGTAGGAAAATTCATAAAATGTAACCCACTGGAGGTAGTACTACGGTACAAAGCGCTATTGTTAACAGAAGGAAACCAAATAGGGTCCCCATTCATTACTTGATTATTCGGATTAGCAAGCATCCAAAAATTCGCCGGAATCTGACTATGCGTCGCTGCTGGAATTGCCCCAGTACTCGATTGCAGCAAGTAACTTCCCATCTGATGTTGCTGCGATGATAAATCCTGCTCAGGAGGCCTTCTTTTCCTGCTCAAGCTTTCATCTGTCTCAGTGGATAAATCCAACGAAGAAGTATCCCGCAATTCCTGCTTCGCTTGGAGAACTGCATTCAAATTGCTCGACTGGAAATTTAGAAATGCCGGCGTTGGGGAAGTTTCAAGGCCAATTCCGGGGAACAAACTCCGGCGTTGTTGCATAGAGAAATTGGGATTAAATGTAGCCGATCTCAACTGAGAAGGAACAGACATACTCGAACCTGAACTACGGAGGGATATATTGAGGGAAGTGAAATTGGCAGGGATAGTACCAGTCCCCGTGGCGGCGATCACCGCTGGTTCCGCCTGTTGAAGTAACCATTCAATTGTTTCGCCGTCGGATTTGTGGCCAAGTTCGCGAGTGAGCTGAAAAACCCTAGCAGCACAAAGAGCAGGCATGCGAATTCTACGGCCGCGTCCGTCGACTTTGGTGTGTCGGTCTTTAGTAGAAGTACGTTTGGGCGGCGGCTTCTTGGAGGGCTCGGCGGGGACAATTTGGAGAGCGGAAGTAGAATTATTGGGAGTAGCAGTGGAGGCGGCGGCGGCGGGGTTGTTGTTGTTGTTGTTAGGTTGAGTAGAAGAAGAAGAAGGGTAAGGAGAGGAAGAAGAAGAACAAGGTTGTTGTTCATCTTCTTTCTTTTCAAGTAATTGGAAAGGGAAGTTGGGGCGGTGGTGATGATGGTGGTGGTGGTGATGGGGGTGGAGCTGATCATCACCTCCTTCCATGATGGCATGAAAGTATGTGGTTTCTCTAATGGCTTTTTTTCTTTTTTTTGTTGTTATGATTTAGGGAATTTTTTGCTGAAATTTTGGGTCTGTGTAATTTTTGCCTTTGAGGAAGAAAGAAAGAAAGGTGGGCGTTAATTTTTAGTGAGTGATAATACGGAGAAGGGTGGACTGGTCTAGAATGGAATTGAGAATTGAGAGAGAGAGGATAAGAAGGGGAAGAGGAGGGCAAGCTTTAAGCAACAAAGATAATGAGTGGGAATTATATGGGTAACCTTTAAAAAGCAAATTTTTTTTTACAAAAGAAATTTGCTTTGTTTGATGTGCTGCCTCGGAGTTGGACTTTTTATTTTTCTTATTAATTTGCCTTTCTTTAAATAAACTATAAGAAAGAAAATAAATAAATTAAAAGATTTTCCATTATCAATGATAAATGAGATATTTCATTATAGTTTTGATATTTACACATTTCAATTAAATTCAATTTAACTTATATCTACCTTTGAAAGTTTTTATTATATCTTACATATACATATTAGATTTTGACATCTCAAAATTTTCCCCTTAAAACCATAAAAAAAAAAATATTATTTTCATAGTTATTCACGAAAGTTTTTAGTATGATCTTAGACTATGGTAGTCCACTGTTAAATTTTTGACATATTATCAATTATGCTGACATGTTAATCATTCAACGGTAAAAGTTATATTATTTCTGAACAATAGAATTTTTTTACTTTTTATTGTAATAAAAAAATTATTACTGTTACTATTATAACACTTTCGATGTATATATTTTGTAGTAAAATTAAAGAATTATATTATTGCGATTTATATATATATATATATATATGATAATAATAATTTTTAAATATTTACGAATACAATAATATTTCAATGATAGAATTTATTTTGTTGCGGTAAAAATTTATTTGAATTATGTATTACGTATTTGTTTAGTTTAGTTGGGTTAATTGGAGTCCATTCAATCTAAAACTTTGTTATGGGAAATAAATAAAAAAGAAGAAAAAAAAGTGAAAAATGAAAAATGAAAAAGAGATTTTTATTAGAAATAGGAGGAAAGGAAGGGGTTGGTTTGGATTGTGGTTGGACAGGCCCTTTGGTTCAGAGTCCACGTGAGGTGCTCTTTTTATCATTCAATCCATAAAGACAATGGTGGCCGAGGTGGGTCCCAATCCCTAAGTCAAAAAAAAAAAAAAAAATTTAGGGATTTATAAAAAAGATAATCAAGTGGGCCCCTTCTCCATTCATCTAATCATTTCGTTTTCCCCTTTGTTCTGCACCTTTGTTGGGGGACTTCACTTTGGGATTCCATTTCACATTTCCCCTCTATTTAATTCTAATTAGCCTTTTCCTAATCGCTCTATTTTTTTTTTTTTTTTTTTTTTTTTTAACTTCTGTGTTGGAATTAATTATATCAATGTTTAATTCTACTGTTCACATGCATATCTAATCCTTTTTTGGATATTTTTTTTTTTTTTTTTTTAAGGACGTTATCAACTGATTTTGACTACTCCACTCCACATCTCTAAAGTTGTTTTTTTCCTTCAATTATTTATTATCTCTTTAATTATGCCAGCTCTTCGCTAATTGCTTATGGGTTTTTATTATTCCTTACACATAAATTACATTTACATGTCTACAACAAATACATTTATAGACATATATATATATATATATAATTAAGTTTCTATGATAAGTATATATTATGTTGATTTATAATCATTTGAATTTTTTTTTTTTTTATAGAACCACTCATCATTATGTTTCACTACTATTTTGTGCTAATTAAGTTGCTAATCAATTATTTATGAATACTCCCCAGATATTCCTTTGCAGTAACTTATGTATAAATATTTTTCAATTTTTATTTTTATATCTTTGAATTAGTTCATATAAAATAAGTGCAGATGCAATATTCTTTTTGGCTTTGATTAAATGTTTTGACAAATTAAAATTCATAGCATGAGATCACAAAATATATATATATATATATATGTATATAAAAAGAAATGAAGCTAAATATAGAGGGTAAAGCCCACAAAAAAAAAAAAAAAAAGATAGAGAAGAAAGTAATTAGAATGTGGGCAGAGAAAAAACCCAGGGACTAGATTTTGATTTATGCTTAGATATGAACCCACCCTAGTCATACAAATTGTTAAGGACCACTTAGCAGTTGATATTGATCCCACAAAAACTCTAATTTCTATATATACATATGGTCCTTCTCTCTTCAATTGCTTACTGGGTTTTGCCCCCAGTCAGTCTTATTCTTTCTTTTCTTTTTTTTTGTTCTCTCTCTATTTATATATCTTATACGTGTGCCAAAAATATTGTATCCAAGTCTTTTTGCATTTATTCCTACATATATATCTATCACTTTTTTAAAAAAAAAAAAAAAAAAAAAACTTCCTTATGGTAATTTTCAGTAACATATTATATTATATTATATTATATATATGACCTACTTCTGCTGCCATAAATATCACGTTTTTGGTGAACATAATAGAAAACTTTATCTCTTAATTAGTGAACTGTTTTTTTTTTTTTTTTTTTTTTTTTTTTCTGAAGAAAAAGAACAGAAAGTTTGACAATATTAATTGTATTGTGCACCTTAATATCTGGCATGCACATAGAGTTAATTCCAGTTGGAATTCACGTGTTTTTTTTTTTTTTACTGAAATAATACCATTCATTTATTTAAGAAGATGAAGAAATTATATACAATTTTTTTTTATTTTTTTATTTTATGACAATACTTAATAACCACCAAATTCTTTTTGGGTACTTTTGGATATACTTAAATAATTAATTATTGAGCGTAGCCATAATAGATGATATCATGATGATATTTCCTCCAATGTAAGCATGGCAGCAATATGTTACGTATAAATATACTTCAAATTATATTTCTCCTAATAATCCAAATACAATTGAGTAATCAAAGATTTTAAGACTTATGTAGATGCCAAATTTACATCCTTTAATTAATTAATTTTTTTTTTTCCCTTTGCCCCATATAGTATGGCTAGGTATATGATGATCCTTTATTTTTTTGAGAGGTTTGTGATCTTGAGCCAAGGAAACATGAAGGTCCCAATCGATTTTTCTTCATCCTTGCACTTTTGTTCTTTAAAATATCTGCGCTGAGCTAGCTGCTCAAGTTTTTCTTTGATTGTTAAGTCAATTATTGTTAGCGATCATACTAATAAAATATATTATAACTTTACCTGTCAAACCGTTTTAAGTTTAGAGATCGAAGATTCAATTACGGTAATTCTATTTATTGATTCAATTTCAATATATTGTAAAAAAATAAAAATAAAAATTATTATTATGTTTTATGATCCTATTAAAAAAAATATGTTTTTCCTGTTATAAAAAAAATTAAAATCTATTCAAATAGCATATGAATTTATCCAAACAATTACTCTGATAAGGATATGGCATTTTTAGGATAAATTATAGAATATGCGTGGTACACCACGTTATTTATGTAGCAAGCCAATAAAATCATGTCACGTTATATATTTTAGGATTTAAGATTGATAAATTAAAATTTAAAGTTTATATTTTAAGTTATAGAATTTTATTTAAATAATCAATTATTGAATAAATAAATAATTAATTACACCATGTTGTTTTGATTGGAGTATTTCTTATCATAATACTATTAGCTTATTATACAAATAATATGATGTGTCAGGCTTACTTCTTTTTTGGAAAGCTTAATCGCGGACCTAATGGGTGTAAATTGTCAAGTTGATTTTACTTTCCCAATATTTTGCTTGTTGAGATCTGAAGACTGGTGTTTTGTGTAATTCGATTCTTTATGTCCAAAGGAGAAATTTTACAATGGACCGGGTCCATGTGGACCGTTCCACTGAAAAACTGACACATAAGGAATATAACCCTTTTAAAAATAAAAAACGCTTATGTGTCAATTTTTTATTGGAAAGATCCACATAGACCGGGTCTATTGTATAATTTTTCATGTCCAAAGATGCACCAACCTTGAAAATCTACTAAAACATTAGTCAGATTAGAATATGGTAAGAAGCTTTAATAATCTAGGAAACTGAAATTGCGAAACCCAACAATATGGTTGCAGCCGCAAAAATATATTTTAAACTAAATTTGATTAAAAATACTGTAAAATATCTATTTCTTCAGAGTGTTGGATCTGTTGAACGTATAATACTATATCTTGAATTATATAGAATTAAGTTTACAAGAATTTTACTCACGAACTGATTATTAAAATAAACAATTTATTAGTTTTTATGTTTTTATATATTATATTAATTAATATTTATAATAATTATATAATTCTTAAGTTTTATTATTATCAATTGTTTAATTTTTTTCCTATAGTAAATGATTTAATAGTAAAATTAAACAAATAATATTAAAATTATCATTTATTTTATTTTATAATATTAAAACATATCATCTTTTTTATTTTTTATTTTTATTTCACATAATCCTGATTGTTTAATTAATTTATTATATTTTATATACTTATAGAAATAAACTCTATTAAAACTATATAAAATTACAAACTTTTCATCTCTAATATACCTTACGGATAACATTTATTGTTTGTTTATAAATATTATATCAAACTAATAAAGAATGACAATATATATTAAAGAGAATAAATAATAGCAATATTATTTTATTTTTTATAACTAATATATATAACTAGAACTTTTATTAAAAATATTTTAATTAAATTTGAAAACTAAAAGATATATTTTTTACTTATAACCAAGACGTAATTTTGTATTTTCATATGCGAAAATAAATAAAATGATTAAAGAGTTCATTGAGATAAACTAAAGGGCCTTAAATATATTTATAGACAAACTAGTGTAATACTTAAAAATGTAGGGACTAATAAATTGTCTAGCCTAAATATTATCTTTAGCTCTCTCCTAAAAGTTGATGACTGTAACTTAGTACCGATCCTTAGTAAGAATAAACTGAAATTGAAGAAACCCTAATACGACTTATTCACAGACAAAATGGTAATCAAGCTCAATATGTTTTATCAAGACATGAAACAATAATTTGCTATTAGATAATTTATCGAAGCCGAGATTATCATACCATGATTGAACCGATGGAGTAATAGGAACACCAATTTCTTGGAAAATGGACCGAATGTATAAAAGTTTAGTAGTAGTTATGTAGCTGTGTGCACAGATTTTTTTTTTTTGATATCGATGATTGCATTATTATATTTTCTTTTAAACAGGAGTTGAAAACATTGGACCGATCCAAAATTTATCCTGGTACTAGTAAAAGTTCAAAAACACCCCCTAATTGAAAATCCGAGAACCTAAACCGAGAACTGAAAATGTAAAACACTTAAAAAAAGAAAAACATTTTCAGAGCCTCAAGACGAAGCCAAATTGAAGTGTCAAAACTCAGCCACCAATTGGTGCTAGGCGGCTATGGGCCAAATCATGCCATAGTCGATGGCTATGAGCAGACGTCCATAGACTTTTTTGGCAACCACGGTTAAACTGAATGTCCATCTTAACCAAAATAAACAGGCATTGAAAACGCTGGACCGATCCAAAATTTATCCCGGTGCCAATAAAAGTCCAAAAACACCCCCTAATTGAAAATCCGAGAACCTAAAACGAGAACTGAAAATGTAAAACACTTAAAAAAAGAAAAACATTTTCAGAGTCTAAAGACGAAGCCAAATTGAAGTGTCAAAACTCAGCCACCAATTGGTGCTAGGCGGTTATGGGCCAAATCACGCCATAATCGATGGCTATGAGCAGACGTCCATAGACTTTTTTGGCAACCACAGTTAAACTGAATGTCCATCTTAACCAAAATAAACAGGTATTGAAAACGCTGGATCGATCCAAAATTTATCCCGGTGCCAGTAAAAGTCCAAAAACACCCCCTAATTGAAAATCCGAGAACCTAAAACGAGAACTAAAAAAGTAAAACACTTAAAAAAAGAAAAACATTTTCAGAGTCTAAAGACGAAGCCAAATTGAAGTGTTAAAACTCAGCCACCAATTGGTGCTAGGCGGCTATGGGCCAAATCACGCCATAGTCAATGGCTATGAGCAGATGTCCATAAACTTTTTTGGCAACCACGGTTAAACTGAATGTCCATCTTAACCAAAATAGTAAAGAACAAATTATAATAAACTTATAAGTCCATTTTTCACTCTATATCATCATTTTTATCATGTCCTATTTATTTATGGCAAAAGAACATTTTTAAATCTCTATTTTTTTTTCTCCTAGTCTTTCTAATAAATATATCAAGCAATTACTCTTTAAATGCCACACACTTTGAGTCTCTCTATATTAATGAGAAAATCAATCTCTATAAAAAATTTGAGTATCGACGACTATAATGTGTCTATTTAAAACATCAGGAGTTTAATTCGGGAAAAATTGGAAAAATCAAAGTTCTACATATATATTTTACCTAGTCCTTTTTAGTATTCATATATTTTTAGGTCAAAAATTCAATGCTCAATTAACATATGAGTTCTCAATTTTTTTATTTATATTTTGTTTATTATTTGTTGTTCATGATTACTTTGTCTCATGTAGAAAACTAATTAACTCAATTTTCATTGTTTAAGTATTTGTTTCAAATAAATAATTTTCAATAAACTGTTTTTTTAAGACTATCATATAATGCGTAACTCTTTTAAAATTAAATTTTAGGCCAAATAAATAATCGATTTTTTTTATTCAAAATTACATATAAAAAAATAGAATTAAATTCTTCAAAATCCATAAAAAAAAATAATGTATAATATGTATTAGTTTCATAATTATCAATTGATAAAAAAGAGGAATCCATATATAAGTTTTTGATATTCTAAAACATAATAAGAGATTAATTTTTAATATTGACACACAGTGAGCTTTTCACTATCGGTTTAGTTATCTTAGCAATTAGTGCGGGACCTAATGTATATAAAAATTAAAGATGGATGATTTGATTTGTCTATTTAATTAAGAGAAATTATTAACTTAATCAAGAAAATTGAAAAGATTAAAAACAAGTTAGTCTTTATTTATTTATTTATTTATTTATTTACAAAATACAACTTCCATTGGCACGTGCGCATTAATGGGGGGAAAAAAAAGCATATACGCCATAGAACTTGGCAGAGCTCTCACATGTTGCATGTAGCCTTCAACAAGATATTCTGGCCCTCAGCCATTCGTAGAATGGAATGAGAAACATATAAACTAACAAAATATTTTCTTAAAAAAATATCAATTGAATATCTTGCCAGTGTAAATAAAAAAAAAAAAAAAATTAAGTGGGCCAAATTAAAATACTATGTGTGTGTATATATATATATATAAAGAGTAAGACCCAGTGACAACCATATATAACATATGGCATTGCCCTCTTTAGATAAAATATTAAATAACCATTTTCTCTTGGTTTAGTTCTGATGGATAAATGTTTGGCCTCACTAGTGGCTTCTTAGAATCCATAAGTGAGACAGCAAATTATATATCTTGTTCATTCGTAGTTGTGGTCAATAAGGGAATCTTATTTTATTTATTTATTTTAAAGAAAACAGATAAAATTTGAATAAAATAAGAAAAAATAAATAATAAATGAGGTGTGGATATTGTGAGGACCAACTCAGAGTTTCTGTTGGAGATGCCTACATGACAGAATAGTGGACCAGTTGGGCATCAAAAATGAGATATTAGCTAATGGTAATGCTGCCTTTTTTTGAGACCACATGCCTTGCCACTTATGCATATTGAACATGACATTTTACCAATCTCATTTATCAACTCCCTCTTATTAATTTCTCTCTTCCATTTCTATTTTTCCTAACTTTTTTTTTTATTTATTTATTTTACAGATTTTTACCTACTAGTTTTTAATTTGATGCACTCAACTTTCAATTAATTATAATAATATATTATATATATATAATGGGTTCATGATTAAAATGATAAATTATTGTGAATATCAATTTCAGCGAAAAGCTTATAGTTGATTTCATTGCGTGTAATATGAAATTTTCTATTTAGTTGAAATCATATTTTTTTTATATGTAAAATATTATACATAGGGAATGAATAATGACGCTTTTTTTTTTCATCTTCAAATATGAATATTAACTTATAAAAGATATAATGTTCGTTGCAAATGGAATAGTTAATGTTCGCCCTATAAAATAATTAAAGACTCACACTATAGAAATGTTAGATTTTAAAATAAAATAATTTGATAGTTTATATAATTTTTTTTTATTGCTGATAAAAGCCATGAATCAATTTTTAAACTTTTTGTTACTAAAACTAGTATTTTTTGTAGTACAAGTATGTGATTGTAATTAATTGAGGACTTGGTGTGTAAAGTAACAACATTTTAGACAAGTGTAAAAGTAAAAAAGAAAAAAAAGGAATGAATAATGCTTTTTCCCATTATTTGTTTGTAAAGTCACAACAGACACTAATTTTGGGTTCAGTTGATTATATAACTATTTTTTTTACTATACATTAAAAAAGATGTCCATATAATTTTCACCCAACCAATTGCTAAAATATTCCACGTATTGAATGGCGGAACAGTAAGGATTTTTTTTTTTCTTCTTTAATGTAAATAATTGGGTCTGGGACCGGCCTCCTCAAATTATAGAGTGCTGGGTAAAATTATTATTATTATTGTTATTTTTTTTTTTTTGTTGAAAGAAGTTAAAGACTTCCTTATATTTTATTTCTCTAAATCTTATCACTTTCAAGGCAATCAAAATGGTAGCTATTTCTTTCTATTTATATTTAAAATAAGTTGAATGTGAGAAAAGAGAGTCTGAATTCAACTAATGGGAAGAAAGATTACGCAATGATCATTTCTCTATATCACCCATGATTAAGTAGCTAATACATGCTCATATAGAGCTAAGAGAAGAATCTGAAAGAGACTAGCATGAGGATAGAGCATAAGCAAGTGAACAAATAACCTAGAGCTATTGATAAGTAGCTAGATGGTAGTTATAACCACGGGTGGAACAACTGACAGTTGTAAACAAAAGTCTAACGAACCCCAAAATATATCTCTAAGGGTTAGGATTGCCTCGTTAATATAAGGAACAACATAGCTCCATAATCAAATAATGTAGGATTCCAATACAACCCTTCATACCTAGATCCATCTAGATGCGTAAAGCCCATAGTGTCCCAACATTGGGGTTGACCCAAGATCGCTCATATGACTCTGATATCATGTAAACAAAGGCTTAACTAACTCCAAAAGATACCTTTAAGGATCAAGATTGCCTCATTAATATAAAAAGCAACATAGCCCCATAATCAAGCGACATGGGATTCCAACAACAGTGATGACAGTTGTCGTGCCAAGTAAGCAATGAAGTCTTAATGAAGAGATGCAAAAGTGATGTAGTAGTGGATGCTGCATAATGTTGCAGTAGTGGCAAGCAACAGTTGCAACAACAACAAGGCACACCATGAAGTAATCTAACATCCCCCCCTCAAGATGAAGCTTGGTTGAAAGGCAACAGATTCATCTTAGACAGAAATGGTCCCATGTGTTGATGACTTCGAGCCTTAGTAAACAGATCTGCAAGCTGCAATTGATGGCACATAAGGAGTATGTAAGAACCATTCTGCTACCAAAACTTTGACAAAGTGGCAGTCCAGTTCAACATACTTATGTGCTCATGAAGAACTGGATTCTTGGCAATAGAGATTATAGTTTGACTGTCACACTGCAATCGTATAGCAAGCTGAATAGGAATATGAAATTCCTGCAACAAGTAAGCCACTTCACTTCACAATAGGTGCGTGCTATATGCTATGATATTCAACTTCAGTAGATGAAATGCTAATTGTTGATTTTTTTTTTTAGTTTTTCATGAAACAAGTGTTGCTTCTAGAAATAGGCAATGACCAGTTAATGATCTCCTTGTGACCTTGCAACATCCTCATTATGAGTCACAAAAATTATGTAAAATAAGTTCTAAAGCAGCTGGATAGAATAAACCATGAGTAATAATGCCTACATATGATGAGCACAGGGTTACTGCATATATCGACTAAGTTATTGAATATAGTTAAAGATATCTGGCCTGGTGAAATACAAGAATAGCAAACTCCCAACCAACCTTCTATACTGCTCAGGATTAGCATTAGGATAACCATCGAGAAAGGTCATTGTCACTATTAAGTGGACTGGTGTAAGCGCCGAAATTTTCCAAACTTAAAAAAAAAATTGTTATACCACACGACTGTAATTACAGTAGTGGGGTTGTATTACAGTCGTACGACTGTAATACAATTGTACGACTGTATTATCGAAGCAGGTACAGCAGCCCATACCTTGTGAATTAAAAAATGGGAGTGGTTTGTGGGTAATAAATGCCCGATTTTGGCAGCAAGAAAAAAAGAAAATAAAAAGGAGGAAGAGAGAAGGTAGGAGGACTTTTCGCTCTGAGGATTTTAGGAATTTAGAGAGAGAAATTGGTAGAGAAAAGAGAGAAAAAGGAGAAAAAAAGGGAAACTCACAAAAATCAATCTTTTTCTCCTCTTTTTATTTTGATTCTTAAGTGTTAAAATTTAAAACTTGATAGAAATCATAGGATAATAACTTGGCACTTCAAACTCTATCAATTTCAGACTTTAAATTTTCTAAAATCCGTGACATTTTGGAGCATTTTGGACAACTCTTGGAACCTTTGTACTTAAGGAAAAAGAAGCAACTTGGAGGTGATTGGGGCGTTTCCAGCGGTCAAACCTATGGTGCATCAGTGCCTCAAAGGTAAATACACCTCAAACTTACATTTTGTTGCTTTTTCTAGGTGTTTCGATGTGATTTTGTGCATAAAAACTCAATTTTCGGGCTTGCTGTTTCTGGAAATCAAGAACAGCCGTACGAATGTTCTTGTGGTGAAGAATAGTCGTACGACTGTATATTCAGTCGTATGAGTGTTCTTGATTTTCTGCTACTTTTAGTTTTATTTGAATAAAATTTTGGCGATTTTCTGTAAATGGAAGGATTCTAGTCGCACGACTGTAATTCCCGTCCAGAGGCAGAATTTCTAGAATAATCCACAAAAATTCTCAAAAATTATAAAAATTCCCAAAAATCATAAAAATTCAGAAAATCAGAAAATCATCAAAAATAAATTTTGTTGTGTGCTTTCACGACCTTAGATTTTATTTTTAATGTTATTGCATTTAGAACAACGTAACAACGGAGACCCAATTCTTCTGAAAACCGACCCACCTCACATGCTAAATTGAAGTAAACCGGAAAAAGAAAATATTTTCAAAATAATTTTCTCACAAAACAAAAAATACAAGAGCGTTTCAAAACTGTTTTCCAGGTCTAATCTGGCCGGCTAGCTGAGCTAACCTGGTTATCCCCCAATCGCATGCCCCTAAACTCCTTAAAATCCCATTCTGTCCTACTTGAGTCCTATTTGTGGTGTGCTATAAACTGTGCTAACCGTCTGTTTTGCAGTTTTTAATTTCTTTTATTTTTATTTTTGATGTAATTAATAGATTAATTCATGTATTTTAGGCGATTGTAAATTTTTTTTTAGATTATCGTATATCTTAGGCGTTTGTAAGGTGAGGACGAGAGTTTTTATTCACTGCTTTTTAATTTTATTTTGATTTGTGTGTACGCTGTGTGCTTTAATTTAATAAAAATGAACTTTAGAAATTTAAAATACCATCTATGAACATTGGCCAAATTTTATTTTGATTAGACATGAAATAGGGGACTTGTCCGGACCTAGATCTTTGAAAGGTGTAGCGGCCTTCGTCCGGTTCAGCTACACTACAATTTTCCGGTTGAGCTGAGCCGGGTGGTGACTCCTACACACTCTATCGAGACTTAGGTCTCGGTTCTTTTATGAATTAATTTAATTTTTTCAAAATCGAATTTCCATTCTAAAAACCCCACCCGAGGGAGGGTTGCCCGATTTCGAGACTCCCTTCCGAAAGAGTCCATACGCTTTAAAAATGTCGTCTGCTCACAACTAGCAATTTGCAATTGCTAAAACCTGCATTAGTTGTCATATTAGTAATATAATTCATTTGAGACAGAAAAACTAATGTATCACTCGGTGCTCTACAACACCTAGAAATTATTTTGTTGGGCTAAGACCTTTAATTGTAAACAAGGAATGCAAGTGAGCTTTAACATCTACAACCAATCTATCATTAGAACTCATGTTCAAAATGCCATCCACATAAATGAGTAGAACAAAGAAATCCTTGCCTCTTGATTTTGAAGAGCATTGGACCGTTGCTCTTATAGAATTGATGATTTAGTGCCTTCCATAACTCCCTTGCTGAAGCTAAGTAAGTAAAACCTTATGCTAGATCCTTGGATATTGTATTCAGTATTTAGGATGTGATTAGAAAGTTAGATTTCTTCGATACTCCACTATTCCTTGTATAAGTACCTATTGATCCTCTAAAACATAGTTCAGTTTATCCTCTGTTGTTAAAGCTCGGATCATTGAATTCTTCCATGATAAGTAATTACTACTGCCATTCAGATGAAAAGTGATGAGAATGAGCCCTGGATTCTCCTGATTTGATCTTCTCTCCTTAGATTCTTCAACATCATCTTCATACACTAATTGATCCACTTCTTCCTCAAATGGATCTCTTGTGTCGCATTACTCCACCTCCTCTATTGTTCTTTCTTCCTCGAGCCATAGCTCTCATACCATGAGAAAAACAGAGATGGAGTTGAACTAATAAGAAGAAAGATTACACAATGACCATTTCTCTATATCACCCATGATTAAGCGACTAGAACATGCTTATATAGATCTAAGAGAAGAATCTAAAAAAGAGTAAAATGAGAGTATAGAATAAGTGAGTGAACAAACAAGCTAGAGCTAGTGATAGGTAGCTAGATGGTAGTTATAACTATTGGTTGAACAGCTGGCAGTGATGAAAGCTGGCATGCCAAGTAAGCAATGCAGTCTTGATGAAGAGATGCAGAAGTGAATGTTGCATAATGTTGCACTAGTGGCAAGCGGCGATTGCAGCAGCAATAAGGCCCATAAGGCAGCAATATACAGAATGCTTTCAGAAAGTCATGAATTGATTTTCATTTGATTTACGGTTTTTTTAGAAAACTAGATAATTCCAAATGGATCCATTCGCACAATGAAAAATGACACTTATATTATATTTCCGAACCCTCTCAAAAATATTTATTGTATTCACAAAATTTTAAGTCGAGATTATGTGCTTATAGACCAACACTATTTCTTCCGAGTTGTTATTGTTTGTTGTTATAGTTAGATGATTGATATTTTAGTTTTTGATAAATCTAGAATGAGTTATAGATTTTAGAAAATAAATAAAAGACTAATATGAATATATTTTAAATTAATATATAATAATCATATAAATAAAAATGTAATATAAAAGATTATAAAACAATTTAAATGATTGTACAATTTTAAAACATAAAATTATTCAAAAATCAGAGATTTATAAATGTTGATATTATAAATAAATCGTTTAACCTTTTTCACAATTCAAAAATTGTTTTTAGCTCTACACATAAACAAATTGTCAATTTTTTTTTTATGATTATAGGTTGAGAATAATTTAGGGAACATACTATCATATTAATAAAATTTTCACAAAAAGCTCAAAAATGTTGAAAATAGTAGTTTTGACAAAAGTAGTATTTCATTCTGAAATAACTAAGAGTTGATAACAATTGGTTGAAGATAATAAGCAGACACATGATGGAAACTTTTTAGAGTAATGCCACTAAACACTAATATGCACACCACCTAAAAAATGTTAAATTGTAGCAAAGCAGGGCAATGCATGAGGTAATTCAAAGATTAGAATATTGGGTTGAAATTAAGTTAAAATTAATGATTGACTAAGATTGCTGCAATACAGTCCAAACTCCAAAATGAAGTGCACAACCAAAAAAAAAAAAAAAAAAAAAAGACAGTTGGAATCTTTCCATTAATTAGTACTGAAATTTTGGAGCAGGTAGTTGAGTCACATCACTTACCCCTAAATGTAAGTTACCCTATTTTTGCTACATATTAAGCGATTATATAATTCATATAATAAAATTAAGAAGAAAAATACAAATAATATATTAAAGATTGAAATTAAATTAGTAAGTGCATGTAGAATTAGATGATCCAGTTGCACCCAGGTGGGAATAGAGAAAATCACGTGGACACGTGATATGGGGAAATTGGGCACCACCTATTTTACGATTTTCATTTCTGCTTCTTATTTTTCAATGATCTTCATTTTTACTTATATCCAATTTCTGCCTCTTTCTCCTCTTCTCTGGTTCTGCTACACTTCATGTGGTCCATTCTCTCTACTTTTTCCTTTTATTTTCCTCTACAGTACGTATGAATTTACACAAAGGCAGAAAACAAAGTTTGCTGAATTATTTTATTTTCCATCATCATTTATTATGTTCATCATGGTTTCAAAATTATCCAGAGGAATTATTCTATAATTTATTAACATAGTACTTGTTGTTGTTTTAGTTTTTAATTCATTGTTACTACCATCATTAAAACCAGACTAGACCAGTTTAACTGGTAACTATTTAATGATTTAGTTGATTTGAATCTTTACAATTGGATTTAATATTAATAGAAAAAACTAATCTAACTTTAAAAAAATGTGAAAACTAGTCGAAACGCAATTTCAATTTTTCAATTTTTTTAAATTTATAGAAACGTGATTCAAAACGTTCTGTTCAAATTTTCAAAAGTTTAAATTTTTTAAATTCAAAAACCAAAAAATAAAAAAAAAAAAAGCTTCAAAGTTTTCATGTAACATAATTTCGGTGTATTACGTTGTATAGATTTCCAGAGGAATTTGGACAGAAAAGAATTATTTTTATTTTTATTTTCTATTATTCATTTTTTGAAGTAGGACATAGTGTTCCAACACAACTACAGTTGTTTTATTCTTCTCCTAAACAGAGTAACATGTAACCGGATCTTTTAGTAGATGAATTTTTTTTTAACTCAAATTAGAACCAAAATAATGCGCCCCTACCCTGTATCTAGGGTTTCTAGTCTCTACCCCAAATTAGGGTTTACGTCTTTGTTTAGCTTCTTGAGTCTTCTCTGTCCTCGCCATGGTTGCTGAGGATATTACCAGCGCATATCAGCACCTGTCCCTAGCCTCAGAAGATGAAGCCCCTGTACTTATCCCACAGGAAGAGGAGCCGGCTGTGTATGATCTCAGGTGGAGTTGTGTGGGCTGATTCATCACCGAAAAAGAGATTAATGTTGAAAGCATGAAGATCACCCTCTCGAAATTATGGGCTCCGGCAGGAGGTATGGCTATTATATACCTTGAAGGGACGCGATTTCTTTTCCAATTCACTCACATATTTGATCTCAACGCTGTGCTTAATGGTGGTCCATGGAATTTCAAAAACAAATTATTGGTTCTTCAACGTGTTTCTTCAATGGTTGATTTGTATACGGTGGAATTGAACATGGCAGAGTTTTGGGTACATTTGCATGATTTACCGGTTAGGTTTCGAACAGAACGTATAGCGAGACTATGTGCTTCTAACTTAGGATCCTTGATTAGAACCGATGCAAAGGATTATGCTGAACCATTTAGGGGTTTCCGTAGAATACAAGTTTCCATAGATGTGCGACTACCCTTGAAAAGGAGAATGAAAATGGGAAGATCCAAAACAGACTGGTTTTGGGTGAACTACAGATACGAACGGCTGCCTCACTTTTTCTTTTATTGTGGGTTACTTGGACATAGTGAGAGGGAATGCCGAGCTTTTCGAGCTCTAAATAACCCAGATTTACCTAAACAATATGGTGCTTTCTTGCGTGCACCCCCTAGACGCATGCAACACAATTCTTCCCAGTGGTTGACTGCTCCCATTTTAGCTTCACAAATCCCTAGTACTACGCCCCCTCCTGGTGGTTTTGTAAACTTTTTACAGACCCAAGAACAACTAGCCTAGACTTCAACAGCGGAGAATGTGATGACTGTTGTTACTGATGCTAAAAGGAAGAGGGTAGGTATAGATGACAGTGGCTCCAATATAGCAATGGCTATTTCGGATACAGACTTTGAGATATCAGTGGGACCTGGTCAGCAGGCATGCCAGACGCCATGATTTGTCTAAGCTGGAACTGTCGAGGCCTGGGTAACCTTGAGACAGTTCGTAAGCTTCAGGAGCTCAAAATTACCCGCAACCCCTCCATCATCTTTTTGATGGAAACGATGATTACTCGAGATGCAATTGAAAGTGTAAAGCACCAATTAGGTTGGCAGAATGGTTTTTCATGGAAGGGTTGAATGGGGGTGGTGGGATTGCCCTCTTGTGGAACAGTAATGTAGCAATCCAGTTACTGAAGTATAGCAGACAATTCATTGATGTAATTGTCACCCCCATCAATGAAGAGCCTTGGAGACTTACGGGTTTCTATGGTTTTCCGGAAAGAGCTAGAAGACAGCAATCTTGGCAGAGTATGAAAGACTTGTACCGCATATCTCGACTCCCATGGTGCATTATGGGTGACTTTAACGACATGTTGTTTGCCCATGAGAAAAAAGGTGGCCGACCACAACCAGATAACTATCTTCGGGGTTTTCAGGATACATTGGATTACTGTGGTTTAAGTGAAGTTCCTATGTATGGCTATCCTTTCACATGGTATAGAAAACGAAGGGGATGTGTGGAGATGGAAGAGAAGCTTGACCCAGTCCTTGCCGGTAGAGAGTGGACAGACCGGTTCCCAACAGCTACAGTGTCTAATGTGTTCACTACCCAATCGGATCACAGTGCTTTAATTCTTGAATTACTGTCTTCCCGCCCCTAGAAAAATTTCCTGTTCAGGTATGAGAATAGTTGGTATGCTGAACAAAGTTGTAAAGACTTAATGGCTGAGATTTGGCAACAGAATGGTTTTCGAAGTGTAGAGGAGAAATTGCAGGTCTGTACTACTGAGCTTCAGCATTGGGGTGCCAATTTTAGGAATAAATTTCGAGGCAAATCTGGTCAGCTTCGGAAGCAGATTGAAGTAAACAGGCATAATGCTGATTCGGAAAACTTCTAGCGCCTCTGTTCAGAGCTGGATGCAGTCCGCCTGGCCCAAGACCGATACTGGCAGCAGAGGGCGAAGCAGCAATGGATGAAGGAGGGTGACCGCAACCGGAATTTTTTCATAAAACAGCTACAGCTTGACGGAAAAAGAATGACTTTAATGGCTTACAAGATGGGCAAGGAACTCGGTATTTTTGGAATCACGTGCTAGAGGAGCATCTTCAAAGTCACTTTCAAAAGTTATTTAGTTCTCAAGGTTGTAGGGGGTTGGAAATGGTTCAGCTGGTCCGATCTAGGATAACTGAAGAGCAGGCTGTGAATTTAATGGCTGATTACACAGTGGAGGAAATAAAGGCGGCAGTTTTTGCTATGCATCCCGATAAATCCCCAGGTCCCGATGGTCTGAATCCCGGTTTCTATCAACAACACTGGTCCCTGATTGGCAATGAGGTAACTTCTTTCTACATCACCTGTCTTAATACGGGGCATATTCCCACTGATCTGAATAAAACGAATATTATCCTTATTCTGAAAAAGCCTACTCCTACTGCTGTTACTGACTTACGACCTATTACCCTCTGTAATGTTATCTTTAAAATAATGACAAAGGTAATTACTAATAGGTTGAAAAGGGTTTTGAATTCTGTGGTGTCTGAAATGTAAAGTGCCTTTGTTCCTAAGAGATCCATCATCGATAATATTATGATAGCTTTTGAGGTGGGCCACTTTATGCGTCTTAAAAGAAAAGGGAAGGTTGGATTTGCACTGTTAAAAATCGATATGTCAAAAGCTTATGATCGAATTGAATGGGATTTTCTAAAAGCCATGTTATTTCAGATGGGTTTTCCTGTTCGTTTCATTGAATTGATCTTACACTGTGTTTGTTCAGTTGAATATCAGATTTCCAGCAGGAATGCAATCTTTCCGCCTTTTAAGCCGACACGGGGTTTACGACAAGGAGATCCTCTCTCTCCTTATTTGTTTATTCTATGTGCAGAAGGCCTTTTAGCGCTGTTCCGCCATGCAGAGGAAACTGAAACTTTACATGGCTGCTGTATTTGTCCGGGGGCGCCTTCCATCTCTCACCTCCTCTTTGCAGATAACAGTTACTTCTTCTTTCAAGCCAATATGAAAGAATGTTTAACTGTAAAGGCGATTTTTGAACAATATGAAAGGGCTTCGGGTCAGCAAATCAATTTTGTGAAATCAAAAATCATGTTCAGCTCTAACGTGGTACCCGAGGTTATTGAGGAAGTCCAACAGACGTTAGGTGTGGAGGTAGTGGATGTTCAGGACATTTATCTGGGGCTACCCACAACAGTGGGAAGGAACAGAATTGACACGTTTCAGTATATGGTCCATCGATTGAAACGAAAAATTAGAGGATGGAATGCAAAAGGCCTGTCTCAAAGCGGAAACGAGATTTTAATCTAGGCGGTAGCTCAAGCAATGTCCTCTTATGTAATGTCGGTTTTTCTCATCCCGCAGACTATTTGGAGACAAATGGAAGTTCTTCTTAATGGTTACTGGTGGGGGAGAGGGTTTAAATAGAAAGCATGGGAGTCATTGTATATCCGTCGATCTTTGGGAGGAATGAATTTTAGACGTTTTCGGGAGTATAACATTGCCTTCCTGGGAAAGTAAGCATGGCGTTTTCTGACTGTACCGAATTCTCTAGTGTCACGTCTGTTTAAAGCTCGTTACTTCCCTGACATGAACTTTTGTACTGCTCCGAAGGGGCGGAACCCAAGCTTTATCTCGTCTAGTGTTTGAACGGCACAAGCTCTGGTTAAAGAGGGTCTTTTCCATCGCATTGGAAATGGTCGTACCACTCGAGTTTGGGGGGATAGATGGCTGTCATCAGAGGTCGGTTACCCAGATATGGGGGCATGCATTCCGGGGCTTGAAAATAGTATGGTTGCCTCGCTGATTACTGACACGGGACATTGGGATTCTGACGTTTTATCTGATTTGTTTTCACCAGAGGATCGCTAATTAATTTTGGCCACACCTCTATCAATCCATGATTCTGAAGATCGTCCATGTTGGAGGTGGGATAGAAAAGGAAATTACAGTGTAAAATCATCCTATCACGAACTTATGGAGTCATATCCAAGTCCTTCTTTGGAGATACAATCAACTCCTTGGAATAGGCTTTGGCGTTTGAACTGTCCACCTAAAGTTAAATGTTTCATATGGCGCACAGCTTGGGGTGTTTCGCCAACTCGAAGGAATCTTCTAACTCGTCGGGTAGATGTTGATTATCGCTGTCCTTGGTGTCGAGAAGAGGTGGAAACTAGTCTGCATGTTTTACTGCAATGTCATCATGGGATTCAGGTTTGGCAAGCCACGGCTTTGGCAAATAAAGTGTGGAATGCCGGGAGTATTTAGGACTGGTGGCAGGAACTGATATTAAATTGTAGTCATGAGGAGGCAACTTTGGGGGCGCTGGTGCTTGGTATATATGGTTTGGCAGAAATAAACTAATTTGGGACCAGAAATCCAATTTGCCGGCTAGTATTACTCGGAATGCCACTGATTTTCTATGCCGTTGGAGAAGGGCGCAACACCATACGCACACATCGTCTTCTACAGTTCGTCCCGTCACAGTTGGCGTCCACCAGATGCTGGATTGAAGTGTAATTTTGATTTTGCTGTGGATGAGGGCTTTGGAAGGATTGGTCTGGGGTGTATCTTACGGGATGCTAACGGAGTTTTTATCGCTTCTCGCTGCTCTTCAATTTCGGGTCTTTTTCCTCCCCCTGTTGCTGAAGCAATGTCTTGTAGAGAGACGCTAAGTTGGTTAAAAAGCTGTGGTATCCAGTCAATTGAAGTTGAGGGTGATGCTCAAAGTGTGATTTTAGCTCTGAACAATTCGGTGAATGATGATTCCTCTTCCTTTGGTTTACTCATTGAAGACTGTAAAGAGATAGCTAACTCTCTAGTTTCTGTTTCTTTCACTTTTGTTAGAAGAGAGGCTAATCAAGTTGCTCACATTCTTGTGCGACTTGGTTTGCAACATCTTTTGCTGTGTAGTTCGGACAATGTCCCTCCTTCTATTGTTTCTGCTTTGGTTGCCGATTTGGCTCCTTAATGAATTTTCATCATAGTTTGCACTCAGAAAAAAAAAAAAAAAAAAAAAAAAACAGGAGTAACGTAATATTCATTTAATATTTTTCTATTATGATCAAAATAGAAGTTAAGCTAAGCCAAGAAGTAGAAATTAATTTGCATTAAACAATAAAGGTATATGTAGAATGCCTTCCACATCCACATATCACTATAAAACAATTGTATATGTGAGCAAATTTGTACTGTGGATGTCGTTTTTTCTAAATATATTATAATTGAGACAAACCACATTTGACGTCTTACAGTATCTTATCCATAAAAATCAGAAACAAAGCCAATGAAAACACACCAACTAGGTTTGAAAATGACTATCAATATTAAAATCCAATCTCTTTCAATTTTGGATCAGAAAATTCAATAAGCTTTTTGACATTTTCCTTCAATCTCGTTATCAAAAATTGAAACCTATGCTGACACTAATTAAAGAGCAATTGAGATTTAGATATTAAATTGTTTGGATTCAAAAAGGTAAAATAAAAAATCAATTACAAAAAATTGACTATAAATAATCCATATAACAAGAGGGAAGAGAACACAACAATTAACAATCTTGGCTTCTCAATGCGATAGGATCAGGTATTCTATTATGGAAATTTTCTATTTGTGCCCCCTCCAATTTAATTGTAGGAGCTTTCCTCATATGGATGCATGTTCGAATTATATTGACTTTTATTTACATAACTTGTTGATTTGATAAAAATGCTGTGGTATATTAATGTAAAGAACATAGTAGTTTACAATGAAAAACTACCACATTTCTCGTAAATGATCGAAATCATATGAATTTGTTTAATATTTTCTTAATAACTAGGTTTATTTTCCAATTTGCATAAAATATCGGCTGCCCTTTTTGAATGTCTTCTATTAAAATATTTAGGCAGTATTACTCAATATATTGACTAAAATATAACCCACCAAAAGTACATACTCTCACGAGTTTGTTATTATTTGCGTTTCAGTTTCACCAAGCAATATATAAAAGCAAAATTCAAAAATCACCTTGTGATTTCACTCTCTAAGAAATTGACAATTGACAATTTTTTTTTCTTTTTTTTTTTTCAAAAAGAGGAAATGCAGTTTTAAAAGTTAGCAAAACAATTAACATTAAATTATGACATAGCATAGAAATTTTTTTCCATTTTGAATTGAAATTTTTCAAGTTATAATAAAAATATAATAGACCTTATTGATTAAGTTTGAAAAATTTCAAGAAGTGTAAATATTTTTTTAATTAAATAATGATTATTTTAAAAAATCACAAAAAATGAAAAATATCCTAAAAATATCTAAATTTTGATGTAAAATTTTTAACAAAATTAACGAAAATATCCTCAACTATACCATTATTTTTAACAGAAAAATATTAATTATTATTTCTTTTACTAATTTTTGAAACCATGTTTTTTTAAAAAAAAAAAAAAACTAAAATTTTTCAATGAGTGGAAACCATACTAGTGGTTTTCTAAATTTTTCCTATATAAAAAGATAAAAAGAAATAAATAGGAAAGAAAAATATAAGAAAAACAAGGCACAAACTCCATGGGGAATCTGAAATTTTTGATATTTCACAGGCATACTTTTTCTGATTGTTTCGTATTTGATTGAGGACAAAGGCTATTTGTACAACTCATTTATTGGTTCTTTACAATGTGAATAATGATTTCTTCTTTTTCTTTTCTTATTATTCCAATTATTCACTAATTCTTTTCAAAGTGGTGTCTTCCTTTTCCACACCCATTTTTTTTTTTTTTTCTCTAAAAAGAAAAACTTATATAATTCAACTTTTCAACATATTATTAAAAATAATACTGATTAATTGAAATTACATCATCTAATTTTTAACTATTAAATAGAAAGTTTCAATATATATATATATATATATATATATCAAATTTGCAAAGTTAGAGCCATAGTTTTAAAATTTGTAGACGAATTCTTTGTTTTATTGTCCTTTAGGAGACATGGACTACATACTATTAATTACACAAGATTTTTTTAACATTATCCTTCCCCTTCATTACTTCATTAATTCAAGGGTAAGCTTAAAAAATAAATCATGTGGTTTAGTTCATTTTCAAAATAATAACGATATATATATATATATATATATATATATATATATATATATATATATATATATATATATATATATATATATATATATATATATATATATATATATATATATATATATATATATGTAATGTGGTTTGTGAAGTTATAAAAAAAATGGACAACTAATATTTTTTCATTGAAAATGATAATTTGATTGAGAGTATTTTTGTTCATTTAATATTTTAATAGCTTACCCATATTACTTAAAATTTTTACATTAAGAATTGAATATTTTCTAGAAATTTTCCAATTAATTGTGAATTTTTTAAATTTATTATCATTGTTTAATTAAGAAAAATATTTGCGCTTCTCGAAAATTCTTTATTAAAGTATATTGTATTTTCGTTAACCAATATGAAAATTTTGAATTCAAAATCGACAAAAATATCCTCTCTAATATCATGATTTAATTTTAGTTATCATTTTTTTTGATAATATTACAAGCCACATTAAATATTTTCATAAAAAAAAAAAAATACCATCATCGTTTTGAAAACCAACTAAATCAGAGAATTTATTTTTGAAGTTACCCTTAATTAAATCCCTAATTGAATTGTCCAAATCGGA
Organism: Euphorbia tirucalli; assembly: GCA_039660915.1. Classification (NCBI taxonomy): domain Eukaryota; kingdom Viridiplantae; phylum Streptophyta; class Magnoliopsida; order Malpighiales; family Euphorbiaceae; genus Euphorbia; species Euphorbia tirucalli. Next base: position 15,616,978 of record CM077637.1, read on the forward strand.
TAAACCCAATGCAAAAGCATTTTTCACATTGCAAAAACATAGTCCAATTTCAATGTGGCATTTGATCGAACACCATGAGTACTCTAAGGTACGCCACTATATACTTGGAAACATGGTCATTTTCAAATAATGTATTTTAAGTTTTAACTCCTCATTTGGTAAAGTGATTTTTTTAGAATGTCTTCATTATTATGTTACTTATTAAAATATTTCTAAAGCTACTTGGAGTAAGAAATAATGTGCAAATTTCATCATAATTAGCATTAAATATAAGGGTAATCTTTTAAAAGATTATTTAATATTTTCTTCATCTTTCAAAATGTAAATCTTTTTGGAAAAAAGAAAATTATTAGATTGACATTATTAGAATAAGAAGGAAGAAAATTTAACCAACTTATCTAATTGAATTAAGAAGACCAAATCCAAGATAACTGAACTAATCTTGGGGTGAGCATGGACCGGTTCGGTTAAAAAACCGAACCAAAAAACCGATTCAAAAAACACTGTATTTTATAAACAAATCCGATCCAAACTAAATTTTGATTCAGTTCAGTCCAAACAGAACTATTTCGGTTCGGTTCGGTTTGGACTAACTCGAACCAAAAACATCAACTTTTTTTTTTAAAGAAAAAATCAAAATAAAAATTTTATATAAGTAGTTTGTTTAAAAAAAAAAAAAAGAAATACAAAAAAATTAACTTAAAAAAACAGTAATACTAAATAATACTATTACATCACAATAAAATACTAAAATTCTCTTTTTCTTTTTTTAAACTTTCAAGTTTTAACAACTATAAATTAGCATAAAAAAATCACAATATAAAACTATAAAACAATATAATGTTTAAAATTCTCTACAATTAGTATATATTAATTTTATAATTGATTTTAATTACCAATTTTTCAGTTTTTCGGTTTTCGATTTTGAACCGAACCGAACCGAACCGAACCGAACCGAAATCCAAACTTCTTCATAACTTAAAACCAAACCGAACTAAACTATGAAATGGATCGGTTTGGTTCAGTTTGGATTTTCGGTTTTTGGACATTGGTTCGGTTTTGCTCACCCCTAACTAATCTATACCGGCTATGAGAATAAAATAAAGCTTTAAGTAAAACATACGAGTTGTAGCTAATTTGATAATGAAAGCTGAGTATCTAAAAGAAGATTTAATATTAAATTCCACTAAATATATTTACAAAAAAAGTTGATATGTCTTGACCCCTTATCTTTTTATTTTAATATTATTAGTTTTAAAGTTAACCTACCTCTTACATGTGTATAATACGCTTCGTTCAGTATCGAAACTATGAAATAAACACTTCTATGTAATTTAAAAATTATATGGTTTTATCGCTTGAAACTGAGATCCAAACACTTTCAGTAAATCTATTTTTTTGTCCAAACAATTTTTTAAAATCGTTTACATTCTAAAATATTATTAGTCATGCCATTAATGGGAAGACGCAAAATAAGATTAAATTTAAGGTTAATGATATTAAAATAAAAAATGGGTTACTTAATTAGAGGACCAACTATGATTTTAGTAAAAAATGGGTTACTTGCGTTTTGCCAAAATTTTTGTATGAAGATTCACATGTAATCTTTAATTAATCCAGAATATTTCACACAAAAACTGCCACATTTCATTCAGCCATTCTATATTTTCAATTTAAGGAAAAAATTGAAAACAGTTTCAAATAGAAATTAGAAAAATATGGAAAATCCCTTTCATAGATTACAATTGAAGAATAATTTGGGAAAAAATTGAAAACAAATGTGAGTTCTACTCTTTTTTATATCTTTTAATAGATTTTAAATTAGAATCCAATTGAAAATAGCTTCTTCTCTGTTTTGTCCCTTAATTTTCTTCCCTGCTGTATCAAATTTGAGGGTGATTTGGTCTATTCAACAGAACCTTCTCGAAACGACACCGTTCCTTTCCTCATAAAAACTAATTCTTTCTGATAACCAAGCATTTCACTTATGCTTTCCTGTTTTCACTCGATAGCCGCCGCTCCAATCGTCTCCTCCATCTCATCGAATTTCAAACATTGGCGACGTGGGCATTAATTAATGTATAATGAATTAAGATATTAGTGTGAGCAGCAGTGCTTACTTCCTTTCAAGTTAAAAATATTATAGCAAGTAGATTCCATTACTGTTGCTACTGGGAGATTAGAGGTGAATTTCATACTTTTTAGTCGATGTGTGTATTTAATGAAATACTTAAGTAGAAATTTTTCCATTTAGTTTTGAATTTGCTTCTCATGAAGAAGGAATTGTGATTGATCTTCATTAAAAATGGTAAATCTGTAAATATAATCGTTCAAGAAGATGCTTCTTTTGCTGTATAGTTAACATTGTGAATGTAATAAGGAAAAGTATAACTGTGGGATTGGCTAATTCATTGTTCTATAGGATTAAAACTTCTTTTTGAAAAAGGGAAAAGGGCAGAGTTGCTTTTTTTATTAATGTCAAGGAAGGTTATTAGATGTACATAATGGATATAATATCAATTTGCATCTGATTAGATGATAAATTAGTTGTTCATAATATGGTTAGAGTTAGGTTAGCATAGCGGCCTCTGTTGTGTCTCATTCTTCCAGTTGGGATTTTATTGCTTTTGGATGAACCATAAATTATTGTTTCGAATATCCTTAGATACATAAATTGTGCATGGTATCTCTACATTCCAGTTTAGAGGGGAATTCTATCGAGATGATGATTTTTTATTTATTTTTAATTTTAATAGCTAGTTAAAACATAAAACGAGGCATGTTGGATGACCTTTAATCAGTATATTGCTTTAGCTTAAACTTTATAATCAAATTAAGTGTAAGAATTAATTAATGGGCCAAACCTCCTGGTTCTACGTTTCAGTAAGTCAAGGATTGTTTTTTTTTTTTTTTTTTTTTTTTTTTTTTTTTTTTCTAAAGCACTCGTGGTTTGCACCGTTAGCAAAAAGGGAACTTTTTCAATGAAAAGAGGATCTATAATTAATTTCTGTGATTTTCACAATAATTATTGATTTGCATCTTCCAGTTTCATAATCTCTAACATTTTTTATTCGCAAAGGAATGAAAGAGTATCGGAAATTAAGAGAGAATTAAGAGTGTGAACAAATGGAAGGAGAGAGGAGAGATGGTGAAAAAATTTGGATTAAAATTTGCTAACAGTACATATTACTAGTCCTTTTTTCCAAAAAAAAAAAAAAAAAAAAAAAAAAACCTTTTCATTTAAATGTGGAATGATTTTTCAAGTTTTCCTTTAATTTATTGATTTAGTTCACTGCAGGTGATTTTTGGAATATAATGTCAATTACTCCCTCCGTTTTTTATTATATGATATTTTAGGTTTTTTATTTTGTTCTTTTTTATTTGACACTTTACATTACCAATGTATTTTTTATCATGTTTTCTCATATTTGCGTTTATTTAAAGTATAAGAGAGGTTCGTTATTTAATGCAAGAAATATTCCATTAAGCTTTACTAATTAAGTAGAAAGACAATTTTTGCATGGAAAATAGAGTTTTATGAGAGAAGTATTAAGGGTAAATTAGTTATTTTAGTAACCTAATTAATAACCATTATATAATAAAAAACGATGGGAGTATTTTATATTGACATAATTAATTCTTAATCAGCAGCAAGTTTATTTTATACATATAATTTATTGAACGTGCAACGCATGAAAAACAGATTTTCATGAAAAAAAGGCAATGGATGAGCAACGCATCGTTACAACATGACCATAACTGTTAGACTAACAAATTAACCATTCATTAATTATTCCAATATTCTCAAAGAACAACAAAATTCGACATATATCAATTCTATAAAACTAAGTATATCCACTCATAAATTTGATCAATTCATTCATTCTCTCTTTAAATGGATTTGATTCCTCTAGTTTCAATTTTCATCTGCAGCTTGATTGCTTTCAAGCTGTATCAATGGCGGGTAAGATACAAGCTTCCACCAGGTCCTCATCCACTTCCAATCATAGGAAATCTTCACAAAATGGAACCAGACAGGGCTGATTGCTTCCAAAAATGGTCAACTACTTATGGTCCTATAATATCTGTCTGGTTCGGCTCATCTTTAAATGTCATAGTTTCATCCTCAGAACTGGCACAGGAAGTACTTAAAGACAATGATGAAAAACTGGCTAACAGACACAGAAACAAACCAGTTAATATCATCACTCAAAATGGAAAAAAAGACCTGTCTTGGGCTGATTATGGCCCTGCTTATGCCAAATTAAGAAAAATCTGTGCTCTTGAGCTTTTTTGTCCTAACAGAATTGAAGGACTTAGACCCATCAGAGAAGATGAAGTTAAAGCCATGATTCGGTCCATTTTCATCGACTCGTGTAATGATCAATTGGTACTCAGAAACTACATTGGTTTGGCTACATTCAATATCATTACAAGAATTGTACTTGGCAAGAAATTTTCGAGTACAAAAGGTGAAAAATTTGATCAGCAAGGTATGGAGTTTAAGGCTATAGCAGGCGCGGAGTTAAAGCTGGGAGCGACTCTGCAGATAATTGAGCATATTTGGTGGCTAAACTGGATTCTGTGGCTAAGGAAAAAGGCGTTTTCTGATCACGTTTCGCGCAGGGATCGACTGATTCAAGCAATCATCGACGAGCACAAAACCGGACATTATAATTCAAAGCATCATTTTGTTGATGCACTACTCGGTTATGATGGGATTGATGAAGAAACAATGAAAGGACTACTTTGGGATTTGATAACAGCAGGAATTGACACTAGTGCAATTACAGTTGAATGGGGAATGGCTGAAATTGTGAAGAATCCAGGGGTGCAGATTAAGATTCAGGAAGAGCTGGACAATGTGGTTGGATCGGACCGGACAATGTCAGAATTGGACATAAGTAACTTGACTTACTTACAATGTGTTGTTAAGGAGATTTTGAGATTGCACCCACCAACTCCTTTAATGTTGCCACATAAGGCAAGTGGTGATGTTAAGGTTGGAGGGTATGATATTCCTCGAGGGACAATTGTTTGTGTAAATGTTAGAGCAATTGGGAATGATCCAAAAAATTGGGCAGACCCTTTGCAGTTTATGCCTGAAAGGTTTATGGAGAAAAATGTGGACATAAAAGGGCATGATTTTAGGCTGCTGCCGTTTGGTGCTGGGAGACGGATGTGTCCGGCAGCTCAGCTGAGTGTGAATTTGGTGGCCTCAATGATAGGCCATTTGTGCCACCATTTTAGGTGGAGTCCGCCGCAGGGAATGCTGCCAGAGGAGATAGACATGTCAGGCAGCCCAGCGCTTGTGAATTACATGAAGATCCCTTTACAAGTTGTGCCTCAAGTGAGGCTACATACCCACTTGTACAAATAATTAAGCAGAGGCGGCAACAAAGGGGCATGTGTGTGTGCCGTTGCCCCCAGCCGCCAGGTGTCCCTGATTTTGGGTGTGTAATATGCATTTATAAACTCTCTTTCACTAAAATTTTCGCTTCCAAAAATCAGCTTCTGGCTTCGTAATTGTAGTTAAGACAAATTTGACTTCATTAAACTGACCTATAATTTAATGGACAATAAAATATGTTGGTTTTTTTTTTCCGCCCATGACATTTTGGAATGGCAGGGACTAAACTGTAATTATGTGTAAATTATAGGGACCAAATGTGTAATTTGGTCTGACCCTATATATAGATGGAAGTTGGGATTTCCATTATAAATAGAGAAGAAGTTTCTCTATTTCCGGTAGAGGGGAGAATCGTAGAGATTCCCTTTTAGTTCCGGGAAAATGTTCATACAGAGAAAACACGATACACTTCTTCGTTCGTCGGAAGAATTCACGGATATAGCCCGTACTCAGTGTATTCATACCCTCGTAGGAAAGGCAACCAGAACGATCCGGTTTCTCGTGTAGATCAGATCCATTCCATAAACGAGTTTCCGCTGCATATAAACTGTAAGTCTGTTTATTTATTCTGTTTATGGTAACTATACATTCGTTGTATATTGATTATGGAATTCTGACTTCATTGGTATCAGAGCCGAAAGGTTTATAGATTGATGTGTTCGAATCTAGTTTTCTGGTATTCCATGAATAATTGATGTGTTCATATCTTGGTTTATGGAAATCCGTGAATAAGAATACGTTTCTTTATTCGTTTGAATGCGTATTTATTCATTTAAATACATATTTGTTCGTTTTGATACGGATTTATATTGAAATCTGCATCAAAATGATTTCCATAGACATTGAAATCTAATATTCCATGAAAAGAATATGTTTCTGTTCATTTTGGATTTGTTTTTGTTCGTTTTGATACGGATTTGCATTGTTATCCGCATCAAAATGATACCGTATTTGATCCAACAGTATAAAGTGTCAAAATTTTTTGTTAGAATTTCACAAATCTGACCACACCACTGAAATCAGCACGAAAAATCGAGTCGGAATGTCAAATTTCAAGGCCAACGGAGGCCCGGAAGGCGGTACGTGGACCTCACGCGCCACCACTACGGCTGGGATTGGCCGCGTAACAGTTGGTGTGAGCGGACGACGCGTTTTCGACAGGACGCGGGACTCCCTTTCGGAAGGGGCGCCGCGATTTCGGGCGGGGCCCTCCCTCGCGTGGGGTTTTTGATTGGAAATTCATTTTTTGGAAAAGCGGATTGTTTCAAAAAAGAATCGAGACCTAAATCTCGATAAAAAGTATAGGAGTCGCCACCCGGCTCAGCTCAACCGGGAAATTACAGTGTAGCTGAACCAGAGCGGGAACTGCCACACTTTTCAGAGATCTAGGTTCGGACAAGTCCCTTATTTCGTGTCTAATTTAAATATTATTGCCAATGTTCTAGTTATGACACTTTAAATTGCTAAAGATTGATTTTTATTAAATAATACATGCAGTGCGCATACGAAATAATAATGCAACATAAAAAGTAAAAAGAATAAATATTTAAGAGCTTACAACCCAATCGAAAGAAAAATAAAACTCTCGCCTCACTGATACAACCGCCTAGAATACATAAGAATCTAAAAAAAATTACAACCGCCTAAATACACGATTTAATTCTATTGAAATACAAATAAAATAGAAAATTATAATAAAATAAGGCTGCAAAACAGAAGTTAGCACAATTTATACGGCACGCCATAAATAGGACTCAAGTAGACAGAATTGGTAAATTAGGATTTGGGGTCATGCAATTGGGGGTAACCGAGTTGGCCCGGTCGGCCGGCCCGGTTAGACCTGGAAAACCATTTTGAAACGTCCCTGTATTTTTTGGTTTTGTGAGAAAAATCATTTTTTTGAAAACATTTTTCCGGTTTATTACAATTAAGCATGCAAAGTGGGTCGGTTTTCGGGAGAACCGGGTCTCCGTCGTGGTTTTGTTCTAAATACAATTTTACCAAAAAATAAATCTAAGATCGTGAATGCACACACCAAAATTCATTTTTGATGATTTTTGATTTTTCAAGATTTTTCTGATTTTCTGAAATTTTCTGATTTTTATGAAATTTTTGGGATTTTATGATTTTTTTTTTGGATTTTAGAGATTTTTAGGGATTTCTGCTCCTGAACGGAGACTACAGTCGTGCGACTGTAGTTACAGTCGTACGACTGTATACTACAGTTGTGCGACTGTAAATTTTGCCAGAGGCAAAAATCGCTAAAAAACCCTAAAAAGAGCACTTTAAAGCTGAGAAAATAAATACAGTGGTACGACTGTAAAGGGTTTGGCACGACTGTAATTACAGTCGTGACCCTGTTCTTGTGCAAAGAACAGTCGTACGACTGTTCTTATTTTTCCAGAAATAAAAACTTAAAAACTTGAATAAAAACGTACCAAACACAAGCAAATCACCCAGAAAGCTGGAAAAAGAGTTGAGTTAAAGATTGTTTACCTCCTTGGTGATGATCCACAGCTGGAATGACCCCTGGCTACGCACCAATCCACGTGAATTCGCTTTTTTTTCCTTGGAAAGTCAAGGTTGCAAAAGTGTCCAAATAATCCCAGAAAAGTCACGGATTTGTGTTTGTTTTTGTCCCAAAGTGATTTAGATTTCCAGTATAGATGTTAACCTAGGATTTCTAGTTCGTTTTAGTGATTAAAAACAAGAAATTAAGGAGAAAATGTGAGAAGAAAGCAAGGTGTTTCTTTTCTCTCTTCTTTCCTTTTCTCCCTCTTTCTCTCTCTAAAATCTCCCTAAGTTTCAGATTTTCTGCTAAAAAGTCCTTCCTACTATGATTTTCCACTTTTTATATCCCTCTTACCCGGAAATCTTGAGCATTAAATGCTCAAGATTTCCACACCTTTTTTTAGTCAAGGGAGTATGGGTTCTGCAATCTGCCCCCGAAAGTACAGTCGTACGACTATACTTATGTTACAGTCGTACGACTGTAAGCAAAATCCCACGACTGTATTTACAGTCGTGGGTCAACGGTTAACGACTTTTTTTTATGTAAAAATTTCGTGTTCACAGACTACCCCTCGTGTAGCTGAAATCCGATTTTTGAAACGGATTCAGGTACACGACAAAGAACACGAAATCACGATGATATGCAAACGCGGTTCTCGTAGGTGAACTGCAGGTGACTTTGGTAGTCAGGTGGTCCATATGCCTTTTGCATGAAGATGACACCGAGAAAAGAGACGACTTTTGGAGTCGGGCGGTTCCTTACGATGATTTTCGCGCAAGGATGGCGCCGAGATAAAATGACTTTTAGAGTTAAATAGTCGTGTATGATCTGTCATACAGAGCCAAAAATGTGTGTAATGTGTTGGTGAACGTATTTATTCCTTGATCGATAATTTTGAGACAAAAATTTTTGCCCCTTTGATCAAGAATAAATACGGGAATGCGTGCCCTAGTTGCCTTTTATGGTCGTGCGGGACTGAATTTGCAAATGTGAGATGTGATAGTCGTGTTTGACTGGCGCACTCAACAGACTGACACAGGATTTGGGTTCCCTTTTAAAGTCGTGGTGGACTATGATTTTTGTGAGTATGTGTGACAATCGCGTGCGGCTGGGTGCACTTGGCGGACTGAGACTGGATTTGGGTTCCCTTTTAAAGTCATGGGGGACTATGATTTTTGTGAGAATATGGTAATCAAGTGTGACTTGGAGCACAGGACGCGTTGAAAATACAGATTGGTGAGATTGTACTTACAGTGAATTTTTCACGGTTTTCTCGGGTTTCGTGCCCCTTGGGTGAGGCGGACCGTCGTTGAAAGAAATTAGTTGCCGCTGGGTTAGTCCTGCAAAATTACTAAAATACCTTCCCATGGGGAATAATTAAGCATTGGGTAATGAAAATAAGGTTTAAAGAATAAATGTAAAAAAAATTAAAATTTTCCCCCTTTTTTCCTACTACAGTCGTGCGACTGTATTCAAATTTTAAATACAGTCGTACGACTGTAGACGAAGTACAGTCGTACGACTGTACTTCGTGGGCAGAAAAAATTTAAGGGGCGGTTTCCGCCCCTTTCCTCTTCCACCTTCATTTTTTTACGAAAACCCTTTCTCTCCTTCTCTCTGAAACCGACTCCAAACCTCAAAAAACTTACCAAAATGTTGAAAAAAATGGGAAAGATGTTGAAAAAGTTCCTAGGTAACTTGATTCCAAGAACCAATAACCCAGATGAGATCCCTTTCGTGGGCATTGCACAAAGGTACGGGCATCCTCTATATATGGGACACTTCGGGATTCATTTCGGGATGGAGATCCCTATTCTACTAGAGATGGACTCTCATTTGTCCGTTACTCAGGTTGGTACCCGATTTTTAACCCTTAATTTTGAGTTTTTTTTGGATATTTTTCTTGGAATGCATGAATCCGATTTGGCTTGATTTATCACTTTCTGGGTTGATTGGTTGAGTAGACTGCATGGTAGGAGTTCCCTATAGTTAATAGGAACAAGAAATTAGGAAGAATGAGTTAGAAATTGCGAAAATTGGATGAATTTCGAAATCTGCCTGTAGGAATATGAACAGTCATGCGACTGTTCATGCCAAAGAAGAACAGTCGTACGACTGTGGGCACTACAGTCGTGCGACTGTAGTTACGCTCGTGCAAAGCGTACTACAGTCGTACGACTGTAGTAAGAAAAACAGGCCTTAAATTTTAATTTTTCCAATTAATTTTAATTATGTTATTGTTATGCAAAAATTGAATGCATGTGTGTTGTACTTCCCCATAATGTAGGCACACAGGATTTCCGGCAGCGGGAATCTCTCCCTGCCACGTGTTTGGTGGGACCGGCTTCCTGAGCCTGTGCGGGCCCGGGTTAGGATTTTGGGGCTCGATTCTTTCATATTGTCTTTGCCCACGAGCACTCCACATACTACGCATGCCGTGTTGACGGCCTTATGTGAGAGGTGGGTCTGCACCACCCACGCGTTTCATCTGCCCATCGGGGAGTTCACTGTCACTCCCTCAGATTTTGCTGCGATCACGAGATTCGGGTTCAGCGGGACCCCCATCATCTTCAACTGTAGCTTGACCCGACATCAGCAGGTAGATACTTACATTGGGCGGTTGATTGGCTGCACCCCTGAGAAGGGGAAGATCCTGTGTTCGCGGGTGGAGGCTTATTGGGCCACCCGCGCAGACTTGTCCGGGGAGGATGTGGAGCAGTACACCCGGGCTTATGTGCTCGTACTTCTATCGTGCACGCTATTCCCCACCGGGCAGAGTACCTGCAATCTGACTCTGCTTCCCATATTGGCGGACCTGGATGCCTTCCCTTCCTTGGATTGGGCGCGAGCTGCATTAGGGCAGCTGTATTATGGGCTGGACTTATGTGCCCGGGGAGCGCAGCAGGAGATTCTGGGCTTTTGGTTTGGCCTTCTAGTATTATCTCTTTTCTTATTATTATTATTATTATTATTATTATTATTATTATTATTATTTTTTAATACTTTTTTGGTAACTACATATCTGGGCATTTGAGCATCGTGGGTTGGAGCCGCTCGAGTTGAGAGATGTCCAGGGCGATGTCCAGCCGACTGTCCTGCGTTGCTGGACGCAGGGGTGGTAGGGCATCGGCCGTAACTTGGAGGAGGTGAGGCAGAGTTTGCTTGACACCACCTGTGCTGAACTCCCTTTGTTGTACTTCTACAGATCTGGCACCATCCCTGGCAGGGTCTGGGTGCCATCACCCTACTTGTGCAGACATCCGCGTGCTTTGACTTTCGCCGGTTCGTCATGGAGTGCCCTATGTCCCAAGAGTGGTACTTGGGCGAGCGCCTCTTCTTCTCCGACCACGTCGATGGTCCAGCTAGCCGGCCTGTGCCTCCAACGCTTCCACATATGCTGTTTTGGCCCTATCTAGCTAACCCTGCGGTATACCCTGATGTATTCGGAGAGGGTTATAGTGTTGACCCTGTGGACGGGGACTACCCAGCCTACAACCAGCAGTTCCTCCTCCTCCTCCTCGCCGGGTATTCACTTTTTCCTTTCTTTTCTCTTTTTTTTTTTAATCTTTATTCTCTTCGCAGGTTAAGAGACGTAGGGGAACCGGGTCTTCTCAGCCTAGTGGCCCGGCCGGCGAGAGTGTTGACGCGGCTACAGCCGGTGAGATGTTCCTCTTCAGGATAGGAGCCACCCCGTCTAGGCGGATAGCGCTGCAGCTTCGGCTTCTCAAGCTGTCGGTGTGGTGGAGGGCAGTCTGGTGACCGAGCTTAGGACCGGCTTCAATATGATGGGGCTGGATGGCACCCTTTCTTATAGGACGTGGAATATTCCCTGTGAGCAGCCAGCTATGTTCTTCCCGGAGGACACCACCCATGTAAGTCTATGATTTTTTTTTTAATTTTCTGGTATTCTCTAGGTTCTGCGAGCTGATGTGGAGGAGATAGCCTACCGATATAAGGGCCTGGGGGACCTCTTGGTCCATGAGAATGGCGCTTGGGCGGTAAGCATTCCGTGTTTCCTGCATCATCTCATGATTTATGTAATGCATGAATGTGCATGCATGTATGTATGAATGTTAATTTATGTTATTGATTGCAGTCCCGAGTCCATATGCTTCAAGATCAGGTCAGGCAGGCTGCTTCTTCTGAGGCTCGGGTCTGGGCTGCAAACCAAGAGGTGGATCGTGCGAAAGCCGAGGTAGCCAGGCTGCAGGCTGGGATGGCTCGATTGCAGGCGGACTTTGATTCCTATAGGGTCACACATCAGAGTGAGTCCGAGGAGGAGGAGGAGGATGAGAGGCAGGATGAGAGCTAGATGGAACGCCCTGTTTTTCTTATTTGTTGTCTTTATGGTTTCTCTTCTTTTGTATTAGATTTTTAGGCACATTACGAACTGCACTCTTTACATTATGGGATTTGCTTTTGTTTTATTGATCTTTGGAAATTCACTCTTCTTCTTTTTCTTTTTCAATTTTTGCTCCTTTTTATCCAGGCTTTTACAATTTTCTAAAATCATTACAAGACTCTGATTGGCTTAAATTGAAGCCTTTCGGGGTTGTGGAATCTCAAGGCCTATTACAAATACCCCTGGAACATCGAACTGTTGAGTGCCTGTCATCATTTCTGGGATTCAGTGGATAACGTTTTCCGCTTCTCATGCCAAGAGCTCTGCCCCTTATATGAAGAATTCAACGCCATCTTGAACATCTCTTGTCACAAAGGGGTGGACATTGCCGTCCTTGAGTTCACCTTTGGCAGCATTTCTTTGTTGGTGAGTTTGTTCGGGCTTCCCAATCCCGAGGTGGAAGCTTTACTTGCCACCGGTTCCCTTTCTCCCGGGTTGAGCTCGGACTCTGTATTGGAGTGGTGTGTCAATGCCCCTAGGGACCACATGAGCTGGGCCTCTATGGTTAGCCTGTTACTGGTGAGCCAGTATTTCAGTGGTCCTAGTGATGGTGTTGTCTCCTTCAGAACTGTCTCCCTTATCTCTCAAATGGCTGTGGGGGCATCTCTAGCTCCTTTTGCACTTGCTGAGACACTAATCAGTTTGCATACATCTAAGACAAATGGTGTTCTCCATATTGGCCCTCACTTCACACTACTCCAGGTAAAACTCCTTATTGTCTGGTGTATTTCTGGGTCGAATGAACTTCTAACCCTTGCTTCCTATCAACTGCAGATCTGGTTGTTGGAGAAGCTATCGATTCTTAAGATCCCGAGAGGGAATTTTAAGAAATACCACTCGGCCAATTTCAGGGGAAGAGGCTTCTCCATTGACTCCTATACTGATATGTCTGCTGATGAGTGGGGCGTTTGGCTATCTCGCCTGATTGATGACCAAATTAGGTAGGTGTGCCCCTGGTGGAAGATTACCCATGTGATTGTGGACATGTGGGCACATGGTGTGCAGTTGTTGGGATTGACCAGGGTGACATTCTATTCTCCGAGTCGCCTTTGCCGGCAGTACGGTCATCTACAGGATATCCCCAGCGCTCTTGCATCACCAGTTGTGAGGAGTACATTGCTTCTTGGCCAGATCACATCAGACTTCGCTGGACCGGGGATACCCGTCGTGTGGCGTTGAGCTATGCTTTGCTTGCTCCCACAGAGATAGATGATCGTTACAAGCAGTGGCTGGCTGAGATCTAGGACCTACCGACCCGCGAGGCGGGTGAGCGTGCGACTTTCCACTGGCTGGCTCCTTCTGAGGCCGCGAGATCACTTTTTGTCAAGAAAAGGAGAACATAAAAGAAAAAGTGATTTTCATTATCATGCATGTATTGACTACCATTATTATTATTTATATACATCTCCTTTATTATTGATGCGATCTCTTTTTTTTTTTTTTGCCTTAATTTTTGCTTAAATTGCCCTCGCAGGTTTTCGACTTAACAGGCGCATTTTTTTATGAATGGATGACGTTCGCAATTGCACACTTAGGCGTTTAAATGTCTTTGTTTATTTGGATGTTTCGATAAATGAGTCATGTAACATACTCCAAACATTCATGCAATATGTTGAGCAAAACGCACTTCATTAATGAAATTTAATTATCGCATCAATTGAAAATTTTAAAATTAGTACATATCTCGAACGAACTCATTCCTGTTATCAACCATCCTATTCAGGTTTTCTGGTCGATAAGCTAACCCTCGTTGCCTTAATTTTTGCTTAAATCGCCCTTGTAGGTTTTCGACTTAACAGGCTTTTTTTTTTCACACATGGTAGCGTTTGAGGTGATCTTGATTAATCGGATTGGTGAACTCGTTGCCATCCATGTCCATAATCTTCACTGCACCTTTGGAGAGTATTTTCTTAATCACATACGGCCCTTCCCAATTGGGTTTGAATTTGCCCCTTGCATCTGTGTTAGTCGGTCTCATCTGCTTCAACACTAGATCTCCCGCTTTCAGAGGCTATTTCTGATGACGAACCCGTTGATTATAGGCCCTAGCCATCCTTTGGTGGTACATCTGTAGATGATCCAGAGCCTTAAGACGTCTTTCATCGACCATAGCCAGCTGCTCAAATCTCGCCTTTACCCATTCTGTTTCAGGCAACTGGGCTTCTAAAACCGTCCTTAGTGACTTCAATTCCACTTCAATAGGAAGGACTTCTTCCATCCCATAAACCAGCGAATAAGGTGTTTCTCCAGTTGGCGTCCTAACACTGGTTCTGTACCCCTATGGAGCATAAGGTAATCTATCTGCCCAATCCTGGTAGGTTGAAGTGGTCTTGGACAAGATCTTCTTAATAGACTTGTTTGCCGCCTCTACTGCTCCATTGGCTTGTGGCCTATAAGGGGAAGACTTACGATGTTCCACATTGTACTCTTCGAATAGTTCAGCTGTGGCCCCTTGAAATTGCACCCCGTTATCAGTCACCACGTGATGTGGTATTCCATATCTTGCAAAGATGTGCTTCTTTAAGAACTTAGCCATATTCTTAGCTGTGACCGTGACATAAGACTCGGCCTCAACCCACTTGGAGAAATAATCGACCGCCACTACAATGAATTTGTGACCATTCGATGCTGGAGGCTGGATTTCACCAATTATGTCTATACCCCATACTGCAAACGGCCAAGGAGTCATGAGGTTTTGCAACTCCTTAGGTGGAAGATGGCTGATGTCCCCATAAATCTGGCACTCATGGCACTTTTTCACTTCTTCTGCACAGTCTGTCTGTATAGTAAGCCAGAAGTACCCTTGTCTCATGATTTTCTTTGCTAGAGCTTAGCCATTCATATGCGGGCCACAAATCCCTGAATGCATTTCTTGCATAACCTTCTTGGCTTCTGCTTCCGTCAGGCACTTTAATAACAATCCATCAGCGGTCCTTCTGAAAAGCTGTCCATCAAACCACCTGAACTGGGCTGCCAATTTTCTTAAAGTGGCCTTATCTGATGCATCTGCTTCTTCAGGATATTGGCCATTTCGTAGAAAGTCAGCTATATCTTGGTACCAGGGCTTATCATCTGCAACTAATGCCAGGAGCTCACTAGAACGATGGAATGGTGTTCTAGCGGTCTCCAGGATCAAAGGCTGCATCGGTGCTTTTTGAGGTCCTTCCCACATGGATGACAAGGTAGCTAACGAATCTGCCATCTGATTATCATCTCTAGTCACATGCTTGAATTCAATATGCCTGAATACTTTCACCATTTCCCACAAAGTCTCCAAGTATGGGCGAAATGATTCTTCTTTGATTTCCCATTCCCTGGTGGCTTGGCGGATTACCAACAGCGAATCTCCAACAATGGTCACATCATTTGCCCCTAGTGCGGTGAGAGCATCAATGCCAAACAAACAAGCTTCATATTCTACACCGTTGTTAGTTACCGGGAATTCTAGCCGTTTTGACAAAGGAATTATCTCCCCCTCAGGAGTTACAATAATTACTCCGAGGCCTGCTCCCCTCTTGTTTACGGCTCCATCAAAGTGCATAATCCATTTTTTGACCTCCACCTCTACCATGGCCAACTGCTCATCCGGAAATTCCAGGTTTTCCACATAATCAGATTCAAGCGGCTGATTGGCAAGGAATTCAGCCACTGCTCTTCCTTTGATCACCTTCTTCGTTACGTATTCAATGTCGAATTCCGATAGCAAAAGTAACCACCGGGACAATTTCCCCGTTAAGGATGGGGCAGAGCAGAGGTATTTCATTGGATCAACCTTTGCCACAGCTTGTATCTTGTAGGATTGGAAATAGTGTCTCAACTTCTTCTTCAGCCAACCATAGCAGTGCAAGTCTTTTCCACCATGATGTACCGAGTTTCATAATCTAGCAACTTCTTACTGAGGTAGTAAATGGCGTGCTCCCTTTTATCATCTTATTCTTGAACCAACATCGCCCCTATAGAGGTCTCTTCAATGGCTAAGTACAGAGTCAAAGGCTTTCCCAACGTCGGAGGCTTCAGCACTGGTGGGTTGATCAAGTATTCTTTGATCCTATCAAATGCAACCTGACACTGGTCATTCCACACAATAGGTTGCTCTTTCCGAAGAAGCTTGAAAATGGGCTCACAGACAGTGGTCAATCTGGCAATGAATCTGCTGACATACTGAAGCGACCCTAGAAAAGATCTGACTTCTTTCTCTGTTTTCGGTGCTGGCATATCTCGAATAGCTTTAATCTTGTCCGGGTCCATCTCAATGCCTTTCTGACTGACAATGTGCCCCAACAGCTTGCCCGATGCAACTCCAAATACACATTTCTTTGGGTTGAGCCGCAGGTTATACTTCTCTATCCTGGTCATAAATCTATCCAGGATAGCAGGGTGCTCTTCCCGGGTCATGGACTTCACCAGCATATCATCAATGTACACCTCGACCACTTTGTGGATCGTGTCATGTAGCAACGTCATAACCGCCCGCTGATAGGTTGCCCCAGCATTCTTCAACCCAAAAGGCATTACTCTGTAGCAGTATACCCCCCACTCGGTGATGAAGGCCGTCTTGACTTTATCAATGACATTCATTAAGATCTGATTATACCCCGAGAAACCATCCATGAATGAGTACATAACTGCCCTTGCTGTACTGTCGATCAGGACATCAATATGAGGAAGTGGGAAGTCATCCTTTGGCAACTGGGACTATATTGGCTAACCATTCAGGGTAGTCCACTACTTCTAGGAAGTTGGCCTTAATCTGCTTTGCTACCTCCTCCTTGACTGTCTCGGCCCATTCCCAACGTAGACGCCTGAGCTTCTGCTTTACTGCACTGAGCTTGGGATCAATCGGAATTCTGTGCTCTCCTATCTCTCTGTCAACCCCCGGCATATCATCATAAGACCAAGCAAACGCTCCCACATCTTTTTTAAGTATTTTTGTCAATTCTCTCTCTTCTTCAGGATTGAGTTCATTAGAGATAGATACCATTTTAGGATTTTCAATTGTGCCCAAATTAATTTCATGTAATGCAGTGTCGTGAATGCTGAACACATTGAATGAATGATTGCATGTATGCACAGAGCCATTAGGAAAAACATCACACAAATAAGCAAAGTTAGATTTCATTTCATTCATCGCCTTAAAAGCGGAATTGTTCATATCAAAGACATAGGATAAGTTTACAAAGAAATCATTCTCTTCCTCCACATGCGGAGGGTCTTCAGCAGCATGGTCTTCTGGATTAGCAGGTCCTTCGCCGAACAAGTCATTCAGGTCAGCCTCGAGGGTCTCTTTCTATGCTTCCGACAGGACATCTTCTTCCTTCTTCGCTTTCCCTTTAGCCATCATCTTGGTGAGCTCGGCAACAGCCTTTTCTACTAACTCTGCCTGCCCCGAAACAGATTCCTTCTTCACAGAGCTCTCTTTTAACCCTTTCTTCAGTAATTCAGCAAATGCCTTAGTAATGGCGTCCACCACGGGGTCTGCATCTTCTTTTGGTTGCTCCTCCGGAATGATGGGAGCCACTACTTCAGCTTGGATTATTGGAGGAGGATTGATCTCTTTCACAGCTTCAATCTTAAGCATTTCTTCCACCGAACCAACCCCATATTTTGAGAAGTCGATGACATCGGCAAAGATCTCAAACCCGGGGACTGTTTCCCTATCAATAACCATCGGCTCCGGCTTACCACCATATGGCCCACCACTTGCTCGAACAAAAGTGTCCAAGAGATGGACTTTCTCTGTCTCCAGGATCTCCTTCTTTTCAGCACCTTTGTAACCAAGACCCCCTCGGTGTGATTGGCCCATAGTGATATCAAACTTTGCGACTCCTTGTTGGTGAACTCCCAGCCCCTTCCCCGGGATGAAATTCTGCTTCTGAAAGTACTTATGGATCCACGGGGAAAACATCAGGTCTTTCTCCTTGTGTTCTGAGACAACTGCCACCTGAAAGCCAGTCAGGGGTTGTTCAAATGAGTTAAGTGCAGCTACCACAGAAGATTCATCCGCCTCAAGAGTCACGATCTTCCCTCCCATTGGAATCTTCACTTTCTGATGTAAGGTTGATGGTACGCCTCCCAATGCATGGAACCAAGGCCTTCCTAAAAGCAAGGAAAAAGTCACCGGAATGTTAATGACAGTGAACAGCACAGTCGATTTAACTTCCCCAACTGA
This sequence comes from Euphorbia tirucalli, assembly GCA_039660915.1. Classification (NCBI taxonomy): domain Eukaryota; kingdom Viridiplantae; phylum Streptophyta; class Magnoliopsida; order Malpighiales; family Euphorbiaceae; genus Euphorbia; species Euphorbia tirucalli. The sequence continues at coordinate 15,635,471 of CM077637.1, forward strand.
CACCTCTGCCTCAAAAGTACCAATCACAGTACGCCTCGAATCGTCATAAGCCCGGATCACTATGTTAGATCGTGATAATGCTTCTTCAGATAGGTGGAGACTAGGTAATACTTTCAGAGGACAGATGTTCAGTGCTGAACCATCATCAACCATTACACAAGGTAAAGTTCTATCCATCATTTCCACTTTCAAGTACAATGCAAGGTTGTGATTAGTTCCTTCCGGTGGCAGGTCATCATCAGTGAAAGTGATCCCCTTGGGACTATCAGGTTACAGACTCTTTGTACTCCCAATTGCCATGCACACCTCCTCAGGAGACATTAACGGATTAGCATCCATTTCCATAAGCTTCTTCACTACCGCAGCTCGGTGCCTTTGGGACTCCATAAGCAGATGCCACACAGATGCACGTGCAGGCATCTTTTTGAGTTGTTCCACCACTAGATCTTCTTTTTTGTCCACGTTGATAGGCAAATAATCCTGGACCATCTGCTTTTTTACTCGGTTCCCCTAACCGCTGTGGCTCAGGTTGATATACCCTTCCACTCCTCGTGACATTGTTCATAGGGGCGTCCTCCTTTCTTTTGTACATCCCGTCTTTGGTGCAAACAGGATAAACAAGTGTTGTCCGGCCTACAAGCTTGGGTCTACTCATCAGTTCGAACTCATTCGCATCGTCATCCAACTCCACATCATCTAGATTCAAGAGCTTAGTCTCCTCCACAGGTGGGTCAGCATCCTCACCCTCTACCACTTGAATTGCAGGATTCGCCTTTGCAATCTGAGCCAGGACAAAGTTAGGAGACAATCCCGACTGCACCATATTCACCCTCCTTTCAAACTGAGGTAGTGGATTGCTCTGTACATTGGGCTTTGAGTGAGGAGCTTCTATCTTCTTTTCATCAATCAACTGCTGAATCGCCTTTTTCAAAGCATGGCATTCATTGGTTTGATGCCCCTTAGTCACATGATAAGAGCAAAAGTTGTTCTTGTCTGCCTCGGCCGGAGGCGTGTACGGTTTCAGCCTTTGAAGAAAACCCAACTTTCTGCACTTCAGAAAAATCTGCCCCAGAGAATCCTCCCAAGGAGAAATCCCTTTTCCAGCTGTTTGCTGACTTGCCTCTTGTGCTACTGCTGCTACTTCTACTTACTTGACAGGGGCAGGTGGCTGGCTCGGCTTAACACTTGTCGAAGAGGAAGCTGCAGGATTATTATTACTCTTGTACCCTTAAGAATATGTCCGGCTTCGATACCCTCCCCCAGAACTATTATGAGCCGGATCAATCTCGTATTTCTCCACTTTGCGGGCTAACTCATGTACTTCCACCAAGGATTGAAACTTGTGATATTTCATCACATTCCGATAAACTTCCAAGCTCCCATCAATCAGCTTCACAATCAGCTCATCTTCCAATGGCTTCTGATGAAGGAGGATCATCTTATCCATCCACCTTTGATAGTACTCCGAGAAGGTCTCATTCGGTTTCTGCCTCACTGCCTTTAGGTCTTGTAGCTTGACCTCTAGTTGCGTATTGAAACTGAAGTACTTTATGAAAGCATTAGACAGCGCATCCCAGTCACCTTGCACATTCTCGGGCTGTTTGTTATACCATGTGATGGCTCCTCCTTCCAAAGTAGTAGGGAACAGCCCCACTAATTGATTCATTGTAAGCCCCGCCATGGTCATGATCTGCACGTACTGATTCAAGTGAGCCGTGGGAGGACTTTTCCCGACATACGGTGCAATCCTAGGCATCTTAAAGCCCACAGGTAACATTTCAACCCCTCCGGCTATGAGTGTGGATGGGTCAATGCGCTTGGCAGATTGGATCTTAGAACTGGCACGCAGTTCCGCTATAGTTTCTTCCATCTCCTTCATCTTTCTTTCTAAAGCAGACTCCACAGGTCGCTCAGCATTATCCCTTCGGCCTTCCTCAGCATCTGACTGCCCATCATTCAATCTCCCGCCGCTACTCTCTTCTCGGGCAGCCCTTTCTGGTCGCTGATTAGACGACTCAGTCAATGCACTCTGCACTTGGTTCTTGATAAGGTTCTTAAACTCATCAGAATTCATGAATTCTCGAATAGCAGAGGTGGCCATCATGGCAGCAGCAGCTTCAGGTGTGAGTGCCATATTTTGAAATCTTTGTTGTAATTGTTCAAATTCCGGTGAAAACTCAGCACTTAATTTAGATGACGCTTCAACCTCCCCGAACTGAGCAGACTCCTCAGACTCACTAGACGATGAATCGCTGTGCTCTAGTCTCACGAGTCTTCGTCCCGATCGAAGCCAAACTACAAAACATTTCGAACAAGAGTTAGTGAAAGATGATCACCCAAAGAGTTATGAACTCTAGGGGATATGCATGTATGTATGGCGTGTAGGATGAATGATATGTGGATGTTGTATGAAATGGATTTGCAACACGAACCTTGAACAACTAATCCTTCGGGTGGTGAAGTATGCATGAACTCCTATTTATGTATGCATATATTGCAATTTAAGTTTTTGATGCATGGATGAGACCTTTGGCGCTCGGGGAGTACCTCGGGTTTTATGAAATGAGATGAATGTCCTTAGCGAACGGACAGAGTTTCGGCACTCGTGGAGTGCCTCGGATTTTTGTGATGTGAGATCGACATGTGCATGGCACATGGTCGGGGTTTCGGTGTCCGGGGGACACTTTGAATTTTTGATGATATGCAGTGAACTCGTGCTTGGTGTACGAGCGGAATTTCAATACTCGGTGAGTATCTCGGTTTCCGTGTCGTAATTTGAAATGAATGCGTTCTTGGTGAACGTGCAGAGTTCCGGTGCTCGGGAAGCACATAAACGGTTTGATGTGTAAAATGAATTTTTCGGCACTCGTGGAGTGCCTAAAATGATTTGATGAAGTGTGATGAATTTTTCCGGCGCTCGTGGAGTGCCTAAAATGATTTGATGAAGTGTGATGAATTTTGTCGGCGCTCGTGGAGCACCTAAAATGATTTAATGAAATGTGATGAATTTTGTCGGCACTCGTGGAGCGCCTAAAATGATTTAATGAAATGTGATGAATTTTGTCGGCACTCGTGGAGCGCCTAAAATGATTTAATGAAATGTGATGAATTTTGTCGGCACTCGTGGAGCGCCTAAAATGATCTCCTACTTAGTAGGTGGTGTGATGTATGTGACCCTTATAGAGTTATTCAAGATTCACATGAATGCTTTATGCATGACACGCGTTTCCCATGGCTGCAAAATAAAATAGTTAATGCTTATGACATTCAAGTGATGTATGTAAATTAACTAATTTTTTTTCACACAACGAAAAGATGCATGGCTACAAAAAAAATGTGCTTAGTTTAATGTCACACGGGTGATTAATGTATTTACACGCGGAAAATGGAAATGGCTGTACAAAAGATGTGAGTTAGAATCACACAAATGCTTTAGATGCGGTATGTTATGTTCGTGAAAAATGTGGATGATGATATGTTATGGAGGGACAAAGAGACACGTAGCAATTAGCACATGGATCGCAATCCTCCAACCTTATTCCTCCAACGTGGTCAGGTCGATAAAATACTAACCGAGTCCTAGGAGGGGTTCTCTTCGATCACCGACCGGGGATGATGAAGGCGCATTTTATTTTATTCACATAATTTATTTTGGTATCCTATGGGAATCCAACTAAGGTTGCCTAAATGAGTTCGGTCCAAAGTCGGGATAACATCAAGGCTCCCATAGCAAAATATACTCCTCACTTCTCCCCACTCAAGGGTCCGAACGAAGGGGTTCGTACGAGGCTATAGGTGGTGTTTCGTATTCGTGCCCCCAAGACCAGGAGGAACTTAGGCGACACTTTAACGATTCACCGTGCTAAATAACGGATACCTAACCTAATGCAAAAATGTCTAACTACAAAAATGCATAAAGTGCCATATAAGAATCATCCGCTTAATTTAAATTAGACACTTTTCAGGGCTTGTCAAATTCTTTTAAGTTTTTGAAAAACTTTTGAGAAATCCCCAGCGGAGTCGCCACTGTGAGCGGACGACACGTTTTCGACGGGACGCGGGACTCCTTTTCGGAAGGGACCCTCCCTCGTGTGGGGTTTTTGATTGGAAATTCATTTTTTGGAAAAGCGGATTGTTTCGAAAAAGAATCGAGACCTAAATCTCGATAAAAAGTATAGGAGTCGCCACCCGGCTCAGCTCAACCGGGAAATTACCGTGTAGCTGAACCACAGTGGGAACTGCCACACTTTTCAGAGATCTAGGTTCGGACAAGTCCCTTATTTCGTGTCTAATTTAAATATTATTGCCAATGTTCTAGTTATGACACTTTAAATTGCTAAATATTGATTTTTATTAAATAATACAAGCAGCGCGCATACGGAATAATAATGCAACATAAAAAGTAAAAAGAATAAATATTTAAGAGCTTACAACCCAATCGAAAGAAAAATAAAACTCTCGCCTCACTGATACAACCGCCTAGAATTCACGAGAATCTAAAAAAAATTACAACCGCCTAAATACACGATTTAATTCTATTGAAATACAAATAAAATAGAAAATTATAATAAAATACGGCTGCAAAACAGAAGTTAGCACAATTTATACGGCACGCCATAAATAGGACTCAAGTAGACAGAATTAGGAGATTAGGATTTGGGGTCATGTAATTGGGGGTAACCGAATTGGCCCGGTCGGCCGGCCCGGTTAGACCTGGAAAACCATTTTGAAACGTCCCTGTATTTTTGGTTTTGTGAGAAAAATCATTTTTTTGAAAACATTTTTCCGATTTATTACAATTAAGCATGCAAAGTGGGTCGGTTTTCGGGAGAACCGGGTCTCCGTCGTATTTTTGTTCTAAATGCAATTTCACCGAAAAATAAATCTAAGATCGTGAATGCACACACCAAAATTCATTTTTGATGAGTTTTTATTTTTCAAGATTTTTCTGATTTTCTGAAATTTTCTGATTTTTATGAAATTTTTGGGATTTTATGATTTTTTTTTTTTGGATTTAGAGATTTTTAGGGATTTCTGCTCCTGAACGGAGACTACAGTCGTGCGACTGTAAATTTTGCCAGAGACAGAAATCGCTAAAAAACCCTAAAAAGAGCACTTTAAAGCTGAGAAAATAAATACAGTGGTACAACTGTAAAGGGTTTGGCACGACTGTAATTACAGTCGTGCCCTTGTTCTTGTGCAAAGAACAGTCGTACGACTGTTTTTATTTTTCCAGAAATGAAAACTTAAATACTTGAATAAAAACGCACCAAACACAAGCAAATCACCCAGAAAGCTGGAAAAAGATTTGAGTTAAAGATTGTTTACCTCCTTGGTGACGATCCACAGCTGGAATGACCCCTGGCTATGCACCAATCCACGTGAATTCGCTTTTTTTTCCTTGGAAAGTCAAGGTTGCAAAAGTGTCCAAATAATCCCAGAAAAGTCACGGATTTGTGTTTGTTTTTGTCCCAAAGTGATTTAGATTTCCGGTATAGATGTTAACCTAGGATTTCTAGTTCATTTTAGTGATTAAAAACAAGAAATTAAGGAGAAAATGAGAGAAGAAAGCAAGGTGTTTCTTTTCTCTCTTCTTTCCTTTTCTCCCTCTTTCTCTCTCTAAAATCTCCCTAAGTTTCAGATTTTCTGCCAAAAAGTCCTTCCTACTCTGATTTTCCACTTTTTATATCCCTCTTACCCGGAAATCTTGAGCATTAAATGCTCAAGATTTCCACACCATTTTTTAGTCAAGGGAGTATGGGTTCTGCAACCTGCTCCCGAAAGTACAGTCGTACGACTGTACTTATGTTACAGTCGTACGACTGTAAGCAGAATCACACGACTGTATTTACAGTTGTGGGTCAACGGTCAACGACTTTTTTTTTATGTAAAAATTTCGTGTTCACAATTGGGGAAGTTTAGGTCTGCTGGACACATGGCACGACGGGATTGGTTTATTTTTCTGACTGTTGAAAAGTCCTCCCAATAACGTAACGACACGTGTACAAAGTCAACCGTTTTCGAAACTGTCAACAGCCATGTGTCAAACACATGGACCAATAGCATGTTGCCATGTGTCAAAACCGTTGTGATTGTGCCACGTCATCTGCCACGTCATCAATGTGGAACAATAGGGTGATGACACGTGTCAAGGCAGTGCCACATAAGCATGCCACATCATCATCCACGTCATTCGTTGACCCAATCAGGTGATGACACGTGTCAGATGTGCCATGTCAGCATGAATCACAAAATGCCACATGGTGCGTGAGTCAGCAGAACCCTGGAGCGCGTGGAGGCGCTTGTGGGCGCGTGGCGGCGCGTAAAGCAGCTTCAGTCGGCGCGTGTGGTATCTTCCGGCGTCCAAATTTCGTCAAATTTTTTCCAGTATTAAATTTTACATTTTTCTTGAATTTTTGGTATATTTTGATGAATTTTTAGAATTCATTTGATATTTTTAAACTAAATTTACTAGTATTTATTGTGTATAAATGCTTAATTTATGTTTAATAAATTCAAGAAAATTCAGTATATTTATTGTGTATTTATATACTGATTTTTGGTTGATCATTAACAAGTTCTTGTTATTTCTATATATGTTATAGAAATGGCAATTTTCGCAAAAACGGCGAAAATAATCGAGTCTCAGGAGGAGGTAAGGACTCTACAAAAACTTGTAAATAAGCTTTTCTCTAAACAGTATCCTTCGTTAGAAAAAGAGGATATTGTTGGAGTTATGGAGCGGTTTAATGCGTTAAACCGTGAAACCCAAGAGCTTGTCTAGAAAGGAGGACTTTCCTCCGAAATTGATCAATTAAAAATGTTAAAATTTGCGAAAAAGGCTTTTCGTGAAAAGTACTTTAAGAAAATTTTGATTTTGACGAACTAGTGGACTCCATTGAAGGATTAGTTCCTGAACAGGATTATGGATCCCAATGCAAAGTATTTGTGTTGAACTTGGCTGATACGGGAGCTAAGTTATCTTATAATCCTAGAACCATACCTAGAAGTGACAAGTTGGTTCGTCGCCTATGTCTAGATGCTGTTATCGAGGGTGTTGAGAACATGCCTTTGGATCTCTACTATAAGTTTGTAGAGATGATCTCAGTCACCTCAAAAGAAATTGAGATAGTTCAACTCGATGAAAATGAAGATTGAGCTCTTCATTTTTCACTTTTTCTCTTGCTGATTTCGTTTTTTCAATTTTGTATTGAAGGGCTTTCTACTAAAGTTTTTTATTGTGGTGGTAATTTTGACTAAATGTTAGATATTTTTATAGTATTATAAAATGTTTATTTGTTAAACATTGCTATTTTAGTTATTTGTTTTAGTAATTTTTAATTTATTTATTTTGAGATTATAACTAAGTGTTATATTACTTATTAGTTTTATACTTAAGAGAAGTATAAATGTTAAATTAATTAAAATATAAATGTTAATATATATTTATTATTGAAAATTTAAACCTAATATGGTGTTTGTATTATCCTATGTAAATGGTGACTCGATGCATTGCTCATGGATGTTTGATTTTACGTGAATCAAACACTATTTTTAGTTTTAAATGATCTTATAATAAATATGGTGTATTGCTTACTTATTAGTGCTACTTTGTCTCAACGGTTTTTCAATGATTGCTTCAAAAGCAATAGTTGCTTAACTAAATAAGGGCCTTCATTTGAACGGTGACAATTATAAAGTTTGGGCTATGAAAGTCCAATACGTAATTGAAGAGCAAAAGGCTCTGGATACTCTGGAGAGAATTATGGTTCCTCCTGAAGAGGGTAACACCGTTCAAGCAATGAGGGACCTTGAGGCTTATCAAGCCTGGAAGAGGAAGAACTCATCTGCCCACATCACCATGCTTAGTGCGATGAATGATGATATCGTGAAAAAGTTTCACGTATACAACACATGCTTAGTGCAATTTTTGCTCTCGAGGAGCAGAAAGTTCAAGCTGTGATACGTTCTCTGCCGAATGAGTGGGAGCATATGAAGTTGCTCCTAACCCATGCCAACGACATTAAGACCCTTGACGATGCAGTTCGTCATCTTGAACTGGAAAAGGATCGTATGGCCTCTCTTAGTGTGAAATCTGAGGTTCACATGGCTAGTTCAAGTCCTGGTCTGAAGTCCAAGGAGAGGAACAAGAGGTTCTTCAAGAAGAAGGCAAAGGGAACGGTGGGAAGTGTTGCAGTTCAAAAGAAGGGCAAGAAAGATTTTAAAATTTCTAGGGTGAAATGTTACAATCGCAGACAGAAGGGGTATTTTGCAAAAGATTACACAACTCCTAAGGTCAATGTTACCAAAGTGTATAAGTGTTATACATTTGTTTCAAGTTCTGTTTTCCAAACTGGATCTCGTCCTTTATGGATCGTAGACTTAGGAGCCACAGACCACGTAACAAAGGATCGAGATTTTTTTTTTGTTGAGTTCCGCAATGTTCCACCGGGAACTAAGTGGATATACGTGGGAAACAACTCTAAAGAGCAAGTCTTAGGGATTGGCTGTTGTCAGCTGGTCTTAAATAGTGGGTGACCATTGTTATGTCCTCTATGTTCCTGGAATACGAGGGAACTTGATATCTGTTTCTGCCCTTATGAATTTGGGATTCATGATATCTTTTGAATTAAACAATTTTAGTCTCTTTATGAACAATATCTACTTTAGTGGTGGACATTTGTTGGATGGTTTTCTTGTTTTGGATTTGGATCCAAATTATGTGTGTCATAATAGTTTTTCCTTACTGTTAACTTGTCTGTGGATAATGTTAGCATTTCAAAAATGTGACATGTAAGACTTAGTCACATTGGTCAACATCGTTTAGTACGATTGGCTAAAGCAAGTTTGTTGGCTGATTTATCCAAAGTAGATCTCCCAACTTGTGAAAGCTGCTTCAAAGGAAAGATGACAAGAAAACCATTTGGTAAAGCTACGCGAGCTGACCAACCATTGCAACTAATCTATTCTGACATCTATGGCCCAATGAATGTTCGGGCAAGGCATGGTGCATACTATTTCATTACATTCATGGACGACTATACAAGGTATGGTCCTGTCTATTTGATTGCACATAAATCTGAAGCATTAGTATGTTTCAAAAGATTTATGGCTCTAGTTGCAAATCAATTAGAGTAGAGAATCAAATCTTTAAGGACCGATCAGGGAAGAGAGTACCTCTCCGAGGAATTTAAAGTTTTATGTGATGAAACAGGTATTGAACATCAGTTGACAATACCTAGGACTCCACAACAAAATGGAGTAGCGGAAAGAAGAAACCAAACCCTCTTAGAGATGGTAAGGTCTATGATGGCTTAAGCCAATTTGCCTATCTCCTTTTGGGGAGACGTACTATTGACTGCCACATATGTACTCAATAGAGTACCTTCTAAGTCCGTTGAAACCACGCCTTGTGAATTGTGGACGAGCCGCAAGCCCAATTTGAACCATTTGCCACCATAGGGATGTGCTACCTATGTTCATGATACATCTAGCAAGCATGGCAAGCTAGGCCCAAGAGGCAATAAAGGTATCTTTATAAGATATCCTGATCTCTCCAAAGGATATGTTCTAGTGGGAGAGAATGAGAATGGTTAAATAACAGAATTTGAGTCACGAGATGTCACATTCTTAGAGAATGAATTTCCTAAGCTGGGAGAAGTGGATAAGGAATTCACTTTCTTTGAAACTCAAGAGTCTGAAACTTCAAGATCACTCAATCCGAGTGGGAGGAATGAAGTTGACGACGTGACGTAAGGGAAAGGGAAGAAAATGATGTTTTTCAACCTGCACAAGCGGATTTGAGTAATCCTGACCCTGACTTGAGTGGTCTTGGTTTGAGTGGGAGTCTTGTTCCAAATTCAAGTGTGAATATGGATATAGATCCCAGTGGGAGTGGTCCCAGTGGGAGTTTTGCCTGACACCTTGATGAATATATAAGATTTGTTTATCAAGAAACAGAACCTCTAAGACGATAACAGAGGGGAAATATTCCGCAACACCATCATTTACTTGATAGCAAAGCTCTCTCGATCATAGCTCAAATTGAAGATATTCCAACTAACATGAGAGAGTTATTGGAATCCCCAGCGAAAGAAGAATGGATTAAAGCAATGGAAAGTGAAATGGAGTCAATGAGGATCAACAAAGTTTGGGAACTAGTTGATCTACCCAAAGGGCGCAGAGCCATTGGGAATAAATGGGTACATACTATTAAGCGATCAGCGAATGGGAAACCTATCCAGACTAAGAGTTGGTTGGTTGTGAAGGGGTTTGCACAATAGGAAGGAATTGACTATCAGGAGATTTTTTCATCTGTTGTCCGTTTCACGTCTATAAAAAATTGTACTTGCTTTTGTAGCATGTATGGACCTTGAATTACATCAAATGGATGTAAAGACTGTGTTCTTAAATGGAGAACTGAACGAAGAAATCTATATGGTTTCATTGTCCAGGGACCAGAACATAAGGTTTGTAAGTTGAAAAGATCAATTTATGGCCTTAAGCAGTCTTCAAGACAATGGTATTTTCGTTTCCATAAAGCGATTATATCAATGAAATTTAAGGTGATTAATGCAGACTCGTGTGTCTACATTAAACGTGAAACGGAGGGAAGTTTGTCATTCTAACATTATACGTTGACGATATTTTGTTAGCAGGAAATGACACTTCCTTACTCAAGAAAGTAAAGACTTAGTTGTCTTCTAACTTTGAGATGAAGGATCTAGGAGAAACTAATTACATTCTTGAGGTTAAGATCTCAAGAGATCGATCTAAGAGATTATTGGCTCTTTCACAAGAGACGTATATCAATGAGATCTTAGAACGGTTTGGTATGGCTCACTGTGATCCCGATCCAACCCCTATTGCAAAAGGTACAGAATTGAATGCAAGTATGTGTCCCACGACTCCAGAAGAGACTAAAAGGATGGAGAGAATTCTTTAAAGGTGTGCAATTGGTAGCTTGATGTATGCTATGATTTGTACACGACCTGATATAGGTTTTGCGGTGGGTCTCGCAAGCCGTTATCAGACTAATCCAGGTTTGATGCATTAGGCAGCAGTGAAAAGGATATTGAGATATTTGAAGGGGACTTCAAATTATTTCCTTTTTTACCAAGGAAAGGATCTGCAATTAAAGGGATACACAGATACTGATCACGGAATTGATAAAGACGGGAGGAAGTCCACGTCTGGGTATATTTTCATTCTAGGAAATGGTGTAAATTCCTCATGTAACAAGAAACAAACTTGCATGGCATTATCGAATATGGAGTCGGTATATGTAGCTGCAGTAGCTGTAGTACAAGAAGCGGTTTGGTTCGCTTCATAGATATTTTGGATCTATTGCCTAAAAGGAAATATACGACTATCTTTTCCGATAGCACTGCATCGATAGCTTATTCCAAGAATACTTGTTATCATGGAAAAAGCAAGATATCGATATAAAATATCATTTTGTTAAAGACAAAATAGCACAGGGAGAAATAAGTTTAGTGCATGTTCCAACCGGTGATATGATTGCAGATTCGTTAACGAAACCAATAGCTCCAAATGTTTTTAGTAAACACATTTTGGAATTTGGTCTTCGTAGGTTATAGGAACATGTTGTTGTTTTTGAACTGTTATAATAACTTTGGCAAGTTCTATTGGAATAGAATGTGAGTTATTTGTTGTGTTCAAATTCATTCACTATTTAAAGCGATACACATAGAGCTATTGAGTATAGTTCAGTATGTTGGCGAAATGTCATCTACTCACATGGATGAATCTTTTACTATGAATTGTGTGTTCCTAGGTAAAATTGGGAGTGTGAGTTACTCCATATATGATATTTTGTGTAATATCATCATTTCGTTGATACTGAAAGCTGTCCTGTGAAAGGCTTAAAAGTGGACTAGAGGTCTTGATACATGAGTCGTATTCGGAGACTGAATGCTTTCGCATAGTGTTCATGAAACATACGTCCTGCGTGGATTAACACTATGGCATATTTTAGTAATATGTGTAAAAGCCCACCAAGGGATGGAAAGAAGAAAATTGATCTCAATTTTCCTAATGTGAGACCCAAATAAAACTATGAGTTTCAAGTTCACCCTTAAAGACTCTTGTAAATAACAAGAAGGGTATGTCTGATGATTAACTTGATTGGAACCCTAAAATAGGTTTCGTTAGCTATGAACGGACATATAAGGACCAGTCAGATAAGCATTAGACATATGGCGGAAGGTTATTTATTGAGAGAAAGTATATTTTCAGTAACATGTCACTTAGTAATCATATAACACTCGAGCTCAATACTTTTTCATGGAAAAGGTATGTAGTGTATATGAATGTTTTCGTGAGATCAAAAGTGAGTCGAAAACTAGTGATCATGGAAAATGGACTAGGGGGAAGTCACGTTAAGCTAAAGGTGAAACGATGAAGGAGAGCTTCAAGGTTTAACGTTACGTTGACTGGTCACGTGAATTCGCCGAATAAGAATTGAAAGAGGTATGTGTGTTCAATCGCCATGAAAGTATGTCTTATCATGTGCGAGTGGGAGATGTTGGTTTTTGGTCCGCCCATAACATTTTGGTATGGCAGGGACTAAACTGTAATTACATGTAAATTAAAGGGACCAAATGTGTTATTTGGTCCAACCCTATATATAGATGGAAATTGGGATTTCCAATATAAATAGAGAAGAAGTTTCTCTATTTTCGGTAGAGGGGAGAATCGTAGAGATTCCCTCTTAGTTCCGGGAAAACGTCCCTACAGATAAAACACGATACACTTCTTCGTTCGTCGGAAGAATTCACGGATATAGCCCGTACTCAGTGTATTTATACACTCGTAGGAAAGGCAATCAGAACGATCTGGTTTCTCGCATAGATCAGATCCATTCCATAAACGAGTTTCCGCTGCATATAAACTGTAAGTCTGTTTATTTATTCTGTTTATGGTAACTATATATTCGTTGTATATTGATTATGGAATTCTAACTTCAAAATAAATAAATAAAAAAACTCCAGCTATATATATATACTTGTCACATTTTGAAATGACAAAAACTAGCTAGGCACTAGATACTTTGATGTGATTAAAGATCACTGTTTATATTTTCATTATTACCAAATTAACTAATTGTTAATCCCTTCAGTTAATAATTATATTTATCCTTACATTATTAATTTGTCACCGTGCACCCAATCATATCCAGGATACGACAATTACTGATGATTTGATGCATTAATTTGTCATCTTCTTGCATTATTGAATAAGTTTTGTTTCAGTGCCTAGGAAGATTATAATGTTTTGTTCAGCGTTTATCATATAGTTTTTTTTTTTTTTTTTTCCCCCTTTGATTGGATTGATTGTGCACGAAAAGGCTAAGCCGTAGCACAAATAAATTATCATATTAAAAGAGTGGGCAATTTAAAAATTCGAATTATATGGAATATTTTAATGTTCATCATTTTATTTAATGTTGGTACAATAAAATTAAGAGGTATATTTCTGTCAAAAGAGTAAATCGTAGGACTATTTTAATTAATAAAATTTAATGAAGTTAAGACACTTTAACGAATCTATATACACATTATAGGTAATTAATGGTCTTTGCTGAAGGAAGTCAAATGTTTCTTTTTGTTGGTGCTTAAATTAATCTAGTCTTTCATCCTTGGGGGAATGATGCCCTTCATGTAGAATTTCAAAATATGTAAGAGGCTTTGTCCTAATTAAATTAATTGCAGAACATTGAGCCAGTTATTTTGGAACTTGATTATCTTATGGCTTATAATGTTCTTAGTGGCGTTTACCCCACCAACTCTTATTTATTTCGGTACACTATATTATTCACCATTGTTCACAAATTGCTTGGTTAACTGTGTTAGGAAAAATTCAACAATTGAACATGAACGTTTTTGGAGACCCAAATAGAGCACAAGATTACCTCAGCGAATTTGACAACAAAATTAACATATAAATTTTACGTGAAAACCCCCAAAAGAATTAAGAAAAAACCACGTGTAAGGACAAAATAAATTCCACTGTAAATACGGCGGCTCTTTATTTATATGGATAATGCAATATTCGACTATTTCTCTCTCATAATAATAGCATAACAAATAACCACACAAACTCTTTTAATTTTATCTCTAGCTCATCATTTCTGCAAAACTACAACACTCACACGATTTTGAGACTTTGCAATCCCAACTAATAAGATATCTCTAAATTGAGTTATATGGAATAAAAAAAACCCGACTCTATTAATAGGAAAACCTGACGGGAGATAAATGTAACTTTATAAAAACAAATTATATAAAAAGATTAAAATAATATATATTTTTTACTTTTTAATTAAAGTAACAATTCCCACTTGACTCAATCAAATTTTCACATCATTCTTTCTTCCTTGCTCATGCTTTTGTAGATTTTGAAGACTGATTAACAAAAAAAATCTACCTTCCTCTTGATAAGACACACCCATCATCTCCTGAATAAGCACCAATGAATAACACAAAGAACTCCATTTTTCCTAGAAATAAATTGGTGTTTTTCGCATATCAGAGAAACAAATTCTAGAACACTCTTGGCTTCTAGAATATAATGTTTCCCTTCGATAGTTGTACAAAATATTGTCGTCATCAAAAATATTAATCACATTTTCTTGATGATTGGAATGCTTCAATTCCAGACAATCCTTCCTCAAATGACATTTCTTTCCAAAGTGACAGAATTAAAATTTTTCTTACCCCTACCATGATTCTGACGCCCACTTGATTTAGAGTCTATTGATTTTTCTCTTGTCACCGGTAGCACTTCTACTTGAGAAATTATTTATTCTCTGCTTTTGCGTCGATTTTCTTCTTTCAGAAGAACAGTTGCAACCTCATTGAAGACTAGAAAGTCCGTTAGAATATTATTTATCAAATTGATGACAAGTAGATCATATGAATCTGGTAAACTTTGAAGTGATATATTGGCACATTCTTCCAAATTTACTTTATACCCCAACATTGCGAGTTGACACAAATAAAGTATTCAGAATATTCAATTGCTCAGTCATTGAAGTAGATTCAGTCATACGTAACGTGTACAACTTCCTCTTTGGGAAAATCTCATTGTGGAGAGTGAGTTATATCTTGTGCTATCCATTTTTTCTCTAAATAATTAATATTCCAAATTCCTTTCACAAAATGAAAACATATTTAATTACAAATATTTTAGAATTAGTTTTGTATAATATTATTTATAGGTAATGGAAGGTTATCAGTAATTAATATTGTTAACGATTGATAACATGGTGTGAATAATGATTTGGTCTTGGTGATTGTGTTTGCCAGTTATATAATTGATATGCAGTTGAAAGAATCGACGAACCCGCCCGAATATATATATGTTTTTCAAGATATTGGTCCAGCCTTGCGTCAACCGAACTTCTAGGAATTCTTGAGCTTAATTTGAGCCGAACGTAGGCCTGGTTCTAGATTAACAATTCGATCTTGAGAAGGGTGGCGTTTAAACGGCCTGAACAAAGAGAAGTCTTGGAGGATGGTGGTGAGGGCAAGAATTAACTGAATTCCATATTGAAAATGGAAAAAGAACGAGTAACCTATATTAAAATAGAGTGTTTCTAATATATGGAACACGTTTTAAAGCTACAAGACTCAAGGATTGAGATTTAAGCCAAAGTGAACAATAACTATATGGTATTGGAAACAAGTTGTTTCAATACCATTAATGTAACACATCTTATTCGTAAATATAGATGTTTTATTTTATTATTTGTTGAAATTACCTTATATGTAATTATGAAGTCTAAAGATCCTTTGACTATTAATTTATCCCTAAATAGGTTAGATAAGATGCCGGCCTAAATAGAAATTTTTGTTAAAATAGGAGAGTAGTTTCTACACACATGTCATACACAAGTGAGTTACATTTTAAGTAAAAAGCTATCTCATAGACATGCAAACAATGCTACTCTGGTTTTAATGCGACTAAACTCTTTTATGTTATATATAAAGTTGTTATCCCTCGGGTTTGGCTTATACTTTCACTATTATCTTTTCATTACTCTCTTTTTCTTAATGTTTAATATAAACTTAAACATTGGAGTGTCTCCAGCTAAAACAACCGATGCCTCTTTTTTTGTGATATTTAAAGAAAAAGATGTCTTCCAAACGATAGTATTGCGACATACATAAAGAATTTTCCTCAGCAACATGTGTTAAAATATTAAACTAATGATCTTACCTCAACTCTTTTAAAATGTCTCATTGGAGCTACTCTAACCTCATCTCTATAAAAATGTTCAATTGAACAATCTCTCCATCTCAACTATATGAATATGCCTGAATTCAATTTATGATCTCTCATCTCAACTATATTATTCGTCAGATGCAAAATTTCTATCATGGTCATGGAACAGACTGAACTGGTATTTACTATAACCATGCTATGTCAGTACAACTGCTCATATAATATGGTCATAACAATCTCATAACAATCAGATTGGGAAGTATAATAGAATTTAACCAATAGAAGGGTCATGAAATTACGAAGTTGACCACCTTCTCCATCGATGTTCCTAACGGAAATGTATAACTTACTGGTTTGATGGTGAGCAATTAAAAGTCCAATAATTCAAAGTTGACGGCTAAGGAGCCAACGATATATGGATGTAAAATTAGAAGAAACCATATATAATAACATTACTATAAAGAAAGAAGCAGGAAGATTAATTCATTAGCATAATTAATTTGAAAGTAGCTAGGGAGAGTTAAATTGATAATGGGTGATACGGATAACCTCCTGGGGTGTGGAAGGGGGATGGGACTTGTTTCTCATTCTCAGTTGCTGATATTCCTTGTACTTGAATCCTCTGTAAATAGGTTTCTCTCCTATTTCTGTAGTAAACTGTGGCAATGGCTCCACCCATTTCTCCCCTTCCAAATTATAGAAGAAAGCATATGAATGTCTACTCTTTCCTTGTGCTCTCACCACTCTGTGCTTTGCACTCTTCAACTTCTTGTTGCTCAATACCTTCATCATCATCAATTTCCCCCAATTAACAATCAACAAATTTTCTCATTCATATTCAATCTACAGAATTAAATGTTGTAGCTAGAGACATAAATTAATTAATTGCCTGAATAACATCACCCAGATTCACCACAATTGAATTAATTGAAGGAGAAACAGGAATCCATTCCCCATCTTTACTAACTTGTAAACCTCCAACTCCATCCTGGAACACAAATGTTATGCAATTTCCATCTTCATGTTCTGTTATTCCAATGTTTTCATTTTCACTGGCCGGAAAATACCTCAGAGCCACCATTAAATCGCAGCTCCGATCGTTGTTATATTCTTTCAGGAAGTTGGGAGGCAGATTCATACACTTGTTTAGTATGCTCTCTATAACAACACCAGTCTTCCTCAAGCAAGTGAATATCTCGTCTATCACCTCCCTGATTAATCAACCAAATGAAAAACCACAACTAAACCTCGATTAATCTTTGAATTTAAAAGTAGATCTTAATAGCATGCGTACCTGAATCCCGGAGGGTTTGGAGGATAGACGTTGAAGGTAGAATCGGGAGGGAAAACCAGAAGATATTCATTCTTATCAGGTGAATTTGGGGGTTGTTTGCTGTAACCGGCAGGAAGAGGTGCGGTTAAGTTAGGCTTGGATTTGAGTTTCGCTTCGTCGGAAAAGGAGAAGAATGTCTCGGAAAATTGCAGGGCTTGATTCATGAGATGAAGAGGAACACCATGGTTGACTATTTGGAAGAACCCATAGGTGGAGCAAGCTTGCTTGATAGCTTCAATGGCTTTCTTTTTGTCATCTTCGTCGCCTTCTTTGAAGAAAGGTGAGAGATCAATTGTTGGAATGGTTGGATCTGCCATTCCTCAATCCTGATTTGCCTTGTAGAGTTTATTGAAGAGAAATGTGCTATTTTATATGCAGCATTTATCAGTATTATTATTTTATGAATTGAACAAGTCCAGAACCGAGAAAATTATTATTTAATTGAGTTATTAATTTATGGAATATTCAAGGTTTTACGGCATTTGCCATATATATTATGCTGGTGAAAGAGTTCACAGCAATCATTCATGCCTTCAATCGCGCCATTTTTTATTTTTTACAAGGTTAGACTGGACAGTGGGTTTGATAGCTAAAGAAGACTCAAGAAATCATGCAATGAGATTGTAAGAAAATAAGTCTACTTCTGTATATGGAGGTAATTACCAATTACAGTTGTTGGAAGGGATTTCAATGGAGTTGAATGGATGAATCTCTAGACACATATGATTTTATTTTTAGCACCTTACTCCTTTGCAA
The DNA here is from genome assembly GCA_039660915.1 of Euphorbia tirucalli. NCBI lineage: Eukaryota > Viridiplantae > Streptophyta > Magnoliopsida > Malpighiales > Euphorbiaceae > Euphorbia > Euphorbia tirucalli. Next base: position 15,653,808 of record CM077637.1, read on the forward strand.
TTCTAATATGGATTTAGGGTTTTTATTTTTTAGGTACCTTTTTAGACAATTTAAATTTATTGTCACAAATAATTAATCACCTTTCCCCTAATATTTTCAACATTCAAAATTTATTTAAGCCAACTAATAATTGTAACTAAAAATAAAACAACATGTGAAAATATATTATTAGTTGTCATAAAAAATGAACAATTACCTGGTAATCCAAGAAAATCATTTAATAAAAAATTGGAAAAAATATAATAATATCATGATTCGGAAAAGTGCTACAATAATCTAAGACTAATTAAATTAGTTGGTGTAGTGTAAAAATTTCAAAGAAAGTTAAGGGTAATAAAAATAAAGAAAAGGAGCCATATAGAATACATCTAATAAATATTGAATTGACTAATTTTATTCGTTAAAGAAAATGAGAGTAGTATGATCATAGTTAAGAGTAAAGCATTGTCAGTATCGTTGGGAGGTCGGTTGGATCGGATACCAATTTAAAAGTTGGCATGATATCTAAAAATTTTAGAATAATTCAAAATTTAATAATATTAACATGACTTAAAAAATTCAGCTAAGTTATTTTAATGGAAATTAAATAGAAGCAGGGCTTGCTAATAAAAAATATGATAAAAGCAGACATGAGTCCTACCGACTCATATTATTATAAACTACTCACACAAACTTAAATATAATATGACATCATTCTCTCCTGGTGAGCTGTACGCACTTCCGCAATACACTTAGATTTAACCCGAACATAATTATAAATATAAATCTGAAATTCTAGAAAATTAGATAAATAGGAATTAAAATCCAATAATATATATAATCTATACTATACCTCAGCTTATAATCAATTTCTTTATTGTGCCACGGCAGTATTGTATGAGATGTCAAAAAAACTAAATATAGCAATTAAACTCAAATAATTTTTGCCAAAACACATCCTAAGTCTCTTGATTTTTTTATCAAAACTTTAATTGATCCTCTAATCAATTTTTTAAACACATTGAATATCTGATCTTTTCGTTTTAATATTATTAGCCTCAAACTCGATTTTATTTTATATCTATGTAACAAGCACTATTAAGTGACATGACCAATAATATTTTAGTACGTAATATAATTTCAGAAAATTATCTGGATAAAAAAAAAAAAAAAAAAGATTTGCTAGAAGTATCCATTTTACAATTTCAAGCTATAAAACTACGTAATTTTTAAATTATTTGAAAATATTTGTTTCATAATTCCATCATAGAGCAAAGCGTATTAGACATATATAAAAGATAGGTTGAGTTTAGATCAATGTGTTAAAAAACTTGATCAAGAGGTCAATTGCAGTTTTGGCAAAAGATCAAAGGACTAAGGATGTGTTTTGCCATAATTTTTTTTGACACTGTTTTCCATCATCTTCCTAATATATATATACATACGAAAAAGATAGGTTGAGTTTGAAACTAATAATATTGAAATAAAAAGATTACATACCCAATGTGTTAAAAAAACTTAATTAGGAAACCAATTACACTTTTACCAAAAGATTACGTGTTTTGCCATAATTCTTTCTGATATTGTTTTTCCATCATCCTCCTAATATACATACAAATCGTTTTGTTTTCTAGTACGAGTTGTTTAATCAATTATTCCATATGCTAGAGGAATTAACTCAACAGAATCAATTTTATCCAAAAAAAAAAAAAAAAAAACCCCTACAGAATCAATTAAATCAAGCCATCAATCCATAGGGCACCGGTATACATATCCTTTGGACAATTTATTTGGGTATTAATTTCGCAAAATGATGCCAAAAAACGTCTCAATCAATTATTACATATGGTAAAGGAATTAATCCTGTTTTCCTGGGACAACTTCCTTTAATTTTCAGAATTCAAGTGGTGTCGCTATTGAATAATAACAATAATAATAAATAAATCAATAAAATTTTACTAGAGATTCAGTCCAGATAGAGGAACAAAAGGCAAGACGAGTTAAATGACATCACTTATTCCCTGACGAAAATCAAAATCCAATGACGAATCACTAACCCGAGGATGAAAATAATGGTTCATATCAATAATTTGCCACTGTATCAGAGCACCTGTTGGACTAAATGCCAATGCATTCGATGGATAACATTAAAAATCATTTCCTTAAAAATAGGATTAACAATTATATCCAAACTTTACACCATAGGGAATATAATTCTACTCGCATTAAACAAAGTTAATGTTACGCCAGGCTAATACTAAAATAAAAGGCCATCATACCACAATCATTTCAAAAGCTGCTGAGGGAGGAACAACTTAAATAGCCCACACAGAGGAATTAAAAAGAAGAAAGGCCTTTGACTGAAAAGTAAGACAAAAGTCTCAATAAACACTGACTGAACATGGTACCAGTCAGTAGTCACCTACACAGTATAAAAAAAAAGCTATCTTAAAATATCAAGATTTATAATTCTCCCCTACACCCTCTTCATTCCTGGTAACCCTTTAGATATACCACTTTACACGACCCTGTTACCCAAAAGTAATTGACCGACTTAACCAACCCATTAAACCTGCATTCAGTTTTCTGCATCACCATCTTCTTCATCTTCTTCGTCATCATCTTGCTCATCGTCATCCTCTTCCGAGTCATCACCTTCCTTATCCTGCAATCAACACCACTATGAAAACAAGAAACTAAAAAGAACTCAATTTTTACCTGGATGTGCAATAAGAAAGCAATGAATTTCATCAACATCAACCAAAAAAAGATTAAGCAACAATTATAATAGACCCCACTATTGATATCATCCTCTTACTAATTCAATTGGAATAAGGTATAAAAGGGGGGAAAAAAAGGAGTGAATTCGACTTCAGCGGAACTCAGGACTCAGGGCATTACAATGAATCCATCTCCTTTCCAGAAGCAAAATTCTAACAAGTTCTGACAGTTGATTTGGGAGCAAAATGGCCCCTAATATTGTATTCAACTGATGCTACATACTGAATAGCGAATAATATTCAACGTGCATGCTCAAACATCAAAATCAGAACCAGACCACAGCACCAATCAAACCTCCATCATAATCACATATATAAATTAACTATGCTTTTGCATCCCCAGTCTCAATCATCTTATTTACGGAAAAAAGATTTACAAGATCTACAACTTCCGGCCAACGACTCCCAAAAAGCTAGTTGAAACTTCCACCAACTTGTCCAATTGAAAACAGAATTGTAAACTAAATGAATTGCACAACCTACACTGAGGAATAAAAACAACAGAACAGAAATTTTGACAATAAACTAAAAAACAACTTCCTATGCAATGCATAATGACCTGAATATCAAACATGATTAATAGCAAATTTAACACTAGGCACTACAGACCTTCATAGCCTTGCTTTTTAAGTTCCAAGTATACACTTGGTCATTAAACTTAGCACAAATATCGACACACTAATCATACCTCAATTTCAATTAGTGGAGAGTTTGATTTTGGTTCAATGAGGCCAGTATAATGACAAGATATACAACCGAGTAAAATTGTTCTCAAAAGCGCTTGAGGTATTTGCCTAGGCACCTGAGTGAGGCAAGGGAAGGCAGAAGCACCTTGCACTCCCTCGGCAACGAGGTGCCTCGAAGGAGACCTGCCCAGGTGAGTGCCTCACCAGGGCACAAAGCACAGAAAAGTTTGCCTTTTTAATTTTCCTACATTTACAGAACTGGAAATACTATGTTGAGAAGGAACACTATAGGTTCATTAATTATGATGTTACTTAATGGTTTACACTTTCAATAAAACTTTGGGAAGGGGATATGTAATATAAGGTTCACAACATAATAATTACTGAATTGATTTAGTTTCTTAAAGAAAATAAAAAAAAAAAATTGAAGGGAAGAGAAAGAATATGATTTCAAAAAATTAATCATGAAAAAAGATTTCAAAAGATTAATTATGAAAAAAAGGTGTTTGTCTCTTCTAAAAAGGAAGAGAATGCAAAGTAACAAACACAAATCTAAATTTAAGCCAAATGACATATTGCTAAAGTTTCTGATATAATTAAATTTGACTTATATAATATATAAAACACAAGAAATAAAACAAACACATTTTACAAGAAAAAAGAAGATATTTATGATCATACGAGTCTATCTTTATGTTATGAAATTTCACCTTCGATGTTTCTCTATGAATGGACATTTATTCATGAATTTACTCAATACTCAATGAATGGTTTAATTTCAAGAAGTAATGCTTCGGCTTAATACATTAGCTTCCTTCTTGTTGTTCTACCTTGGTGTCAGTGTCAAATGAACACCCCACCAAATTTATCAAACTAGAGAGAGCATAAAACAACCCAAAAAGTATCTGCTATCATAAGAAGAAAGATAAAAGCGCAAAAATGTAGCATGGAAAAAGAAACATAAAATATTTGAACATGCACATACTAGAAGGAAAGGTGCACGACTCTTATGGTTAATCTTGAAATCCAATTCATTTTCCAACTCTTTTCAAGCTATAAAAAGCACCATCCCTTAATTTGATCTCTTTCATTAATATAACTGCATAATCCAGCCTTATCATGTAGCCAACTACCAAAAGAACAGGAAATGAACACTGGAAATAAAATGCACAGAAGAACACTCATTTCCATCAACTTAAAAATCAGCATAAATATCTAGGCATATAATGTGTATCACGTGTGCATTACGAGGAATATATTTACCCCATCATCAGCTTCATCCCCATCAAAATCCTCGTCATCAGGCTCCTACATTGGAGAAACAGGAAATAAGCATTACAAAAGTGCCTCAAAATCACAAAAAACTGGGGACTAAAACATAGGAGTAAAGCATTACAGTGTTGAAATAAGAGAGTGGATTGGGCCACAAATCTTCCTTGATAATGTCTGCAATCTGCATACGTTCAAATATTTTAAGCAAATTTAGTAATGAAGAACAGTCAAAAAGTATATGTTTATAGCCCTCCAGGACTAATGTAAATGTATCAATTCCAGACAGGTAGAACATACTTCATCCTGCAAATCTTCTATCTCTTTCTGCTCCACACTGCTGAACCAGGTGAAGAAGCTGCATTCAAGGTAAATTTGCATGTCAGAAGAGATAAAAACATGTCTACAATTCTATAGACTATAATTAAAGCTGTTTAATTTTATACTGAATGCTGTTTGATTCTATGTTCAGGTAATATTAATGATTTACCAGGTTGCATAGGAGTATGCCAACAAATACATAGCTAATGCATAAGATACAAAATAGCAAACAACTACAGAGGCTGTACAAATAGAACTTAAAGAATGAGTTCAGAACCTTAACAAATCTGGCATGTACATTGCATTTCTCTTACAAGTGGGAAAACAAGGAAGAGGCTGCAAAAAGCCACAAATACAGACACACGTATTTCTTTTAGAGATGTTCCATTTCTTAGTTTCTATTTCTGGATCCAACGTCAAAGCTTAGCCACTAAAATATATGTACATATCCTATCATACTCAAAATTTAACTGAGTGAAAAATATGCATAGCATTGCAAAGAAAAGAAAGATTACCAGAGGAACAAATAAGAGAAAATAAAATATAATTTCCCAAGAATATACATTTTGTATTTATAAAGTTGAGTCCCAAGTGACCCCTTTTCTCTCTTTTTGCACTTTTCCAGAATAACATTTCTTTCCAAGGAAAAGGAGCTATAATTTTTCAAAGAGTTACGGTGAAGACAACCAACCTCTCATCACTCATAGGCCTTTTGTTCCCTTTCTTCTCATGAGAAACTCCATTAGGTATACCCTTTACATATTAGAAATGAAATTCAAGATTAGATTGATAAAAAAAAGGAAAAAGAAAAAGATAAACAATTTAGAAATTCCAAGAGCACCACTAACTCTGACACTCACCATGCCCTGTTTCCACTTAATAGGTGTAGCAGTGATTTCAGTTGTTCCTTCATCAAGGAACGTGAAAGTCTTTGTAAGCTTTGTGTCCTCAAAATAAGGATTCGATTCAAAGTTCTGGAATGGAAAGGAAAAAGAAAAGAAAAGAAAAGCTTCAGAAACAGGAGCTACTATTCAACTCATTTATTAGGTCTTTTCTTGAACAATGAGGGCAAACAAAAGCGAAATCAATTGCTCATGAAAATGGGCAAACATCGAATACAGTTGATGGACTCACAAAAGTAATGGAGTAACCCGATTTCACATCTTTAAAGTCCTCAACCTCCAGGGATGTCAAATGTTTAAATATCTGCTAGGAAAATGAAGAATAGTTGCATAAAAACAACAAAATGAAGCAGGCAGCTCTTAACATTTAAAAAGAAAAATGCAGCACATAAAATTTTCAAATTAAGCTAATATATATATATCAAAAAAAAAAAAAAAAAAGGTGGCGCAGGGAGATATATTAATCAAGGCCCAAATAAAGGAAAAACAAAAAAAAAAAGTCCTGTCCACCAGGATAACATTCATTTCATGGAGCAATAAAACCCAAACCTTTTGATCCTCCTCATTTAGCAATGAACTGAGAACAGGATGGCTCAAAAACTGCATAAAGGAAATAATCAATTTGATAAACTGAGCCATAAATATGTTAAGCCATGAGATTAAATATACTACACAAACGGCAGAAAATGGACACTGACAGCAGTTAACCAGAAGTCAGGAATAGTTTTGATGATCTCGTTGCGCTTATCATAGACTGGCCTGCGTATTTCATTATACTTCTGCTCAACTTCCAATACCTTGTCACTCGCCTCTTCATTGATCTATAAACACGTATCAATAGCATAACTAGTGTTTGTAAGAAACATCATTTATCCTATAAATGCGATAATGCATGACTTATATATAAAACCAGAAAAGTCTATTAACTGAGTTAGAAAACACTAAAGCAGACATATTTTATGCCTCTTGTGCTTTTCAGGGTAAAGCTGCAGAACAGAAGCAGTAATAGAGCTTGAAAGGCAAGAACAGAAAAAGAAGGAAAGAAGGGTGTTGCATAATATATATGATATCAATCGCAGTGACCTTGGCTCGTGAAAGGTAAATATCAACTCACAGAATGACTGTTTATAATTAAGTTGTGACAAAATTACACAACAGTCCTAGACTGATCAACAACTAAAATATTCTAATTCTGCATGAAAGAAAAAAAGAATTGGCGATATGTGCATCTAAATTGCTGTATGGCAGAGTAATTTGAGCCAATGTATGAGAAATTCATTCATAACAGAAAAGCAAAATGAATACTCGAAGAACAACAGCTCCTCTATCAAGGTGGAGCATTAAAAAAAAACGATTCAGAAAACAAAATAAGACCAGTATAGTTAAAATAGTATTCATAACTACAATTCATTGAGAACTTACAATGAAACTTTTGCTTTATACAAGCAGCAGAAGAAAGACGATGCACAAATATTCGTGCACATTAAAAGAACAGGTTATGTAAAAATATAAACCTTTTCGAGATCATCTTGAATCTCTTGCAGCTTTTCGATGGAGAGGACGAGTGCTTCATCGATTTGGTTGTTCTCCTCCTCGCCTTTCTCAGCTAGCTTCTGCTTTTTCCCCTTGTCTGCAACCATTTTCTCTTCCCCTTGTTGAACAACGGCCCTAACCCTAAGAATTGACTCTGTTGCTCTTGTGAGGATTGGCTAAAACCCTAGTTCCGGTGCTCTGCTTTTCCTCCTTTATGTGGTGAAGTAAGAGAGAAAAAAAGAGAATTTGTCAGCGTGGCAACAAACAGGTTAGGGTTTTGGGGGGTTTTATCGTATGCATCTTACTTTAGGGTTTAGGAAGTGCTCCAGCTAAGGGTGTCATAGTAATTTACGACGTAGGAATTGGGGGTAATTTCGAGATTTTAGTGACGGGTTGCACCTCTCGGTTTGCAGATAGTGACATAATGTCTCTCCTATTGTTGGACTCGATATTTGTTCCTTAATTAAAAAAATTTAACCTTAATAAATAGAAAAAAAAAATGTCTCAGATATTGTGGTTTGCACTAATCAATATGAATACAATGATACAAACTAGAAGAATAAACAGTCTTTATAAAGGAACTAGGTCATAAATTATTGTGTAAAATTTAAAATTTAGTATGTATTATGCTTTTTTTTTTTAAATATATCTAACTATAAAAGTAATAATTTAATATATTGTGTATGTATAATTCTTATTATTTGTTAAATATATCGTTTACTTATTCCATATGTATTTTTGAGATAAATTAAAATATGAGAATTGCAAGTATTAAATTTTGAATTTAATATCTCTTTACCTATTAAATATACTTAATTAATTTAATTTTATATATTTTTTCAAAATAAAAATTTTTAACACATCAAGCTTAAATTAAATTTGTTTTGTGATTTTTTTTTTTTTTTTTGCACTGTTAATGTAATGAGATAATTTATTTCATCCAACAGTACTTTGAGAAATTTAAATTTATTGTAAAAAGGTAAGATTTATGATGTTTTAAAAATAATTCTTACATTGAAACAAAATAAAAATAAATTATTTAAAATGTTGTTTGAATGGGTGGAGAGTGTTACGTGTGAAATTATTAGTTTTCTTCATAAGATTAGATCACATTGTTGGACAATATTCTAATAATTATTTAATTATAACCAAGTGGCATAAATATCCCTCCACGAAATTCCTACTAAAAAAGATAAAAAAAAAAAAAAAAAAAACCTCCTGAATACAAAAGGATAATATATATAGTGATTAAAATGAAATAAATGCATCTATTATTAGTATTTCCATTAATTATTAAAAGATATTTGTAGCTCTTATCTCTTGGTAGTTTGTCGTATAATGTTTTTTTTTTTAACATTCTGTGAATCAAGTAGCACATAAACTTACTCGGACAGTTAGTTCATCAAAAACTCACCACAGTTTGGTTATCCTCTTTTTAGTAGAACGGTATTAGTTGAGTATTTCCATTTAAAAAAACTATAGGTTTTATCATATATATATATATATAAGTGAAAGTTATTTTTGAATATCCAAAACTTAAAATATATTTTGGTTGTGTAGTTTTTACTCCACATAATATGGCTTCTCTAATCTTATGTAGTTTAGGCTCCATTTGTTTCATGGAAGATAATTTTTCTTGTAAAAATATTTTTTATGAAAAATATTTAAAACAAAATAAAATATTTATCTTTGTTTGACATGTAATATGGAAATTTGTAAAATAAAGATATAGCTATTAAAAAAATATGGTAAATAGAGACAAATTAATATTGATTTGTATTTTATCTTTATTCCTGAAAATAACTTCCCGTCTATAAAATGAGGAATTTGTTTTCGTTTATTCATCAAAGGATTTCTTTTGAATTGGAAATTTCCTTTTTCATTAAAAATACTAGAAAGTAAAGAAAATATTTAACGTCTAATGTTTCTTTCCATATAATCTTATGTAGTTTACTTTATCATTTGAATTTCATTTTGGTTGCATTTATATATATATATATATATATATATATATATATATATATATATATAAATTTAGAAAAGAGCCTATGAGTTCCACAATAGAATACTGAAAAGGAATACAAATCTAATTCCATAGAATTCAAAAACAAAATAGAATACCACTTCCTTATGATTAGTAAATTTATGGATAATCTTTCTTTTCATTTTTTTGAATGGAAAATAGTAGTAATTATATATGTGAAAAGCAGTTGAAGATGAGGCTGATAAGTTAGCATCATCAAAAAGTTTTAAGTTATTTAATGAAATGGGCGCACCAGAAATTAAGAAGAGAAGAGGATTAATATTAATTAATCCAACTCCAATTGGTCCATTTCCAGACATTCCAATTGTTGGACGCTGTGGTTGTGAGTTATTTCCATCAATCATATATATAAATATATTTTCTATAAATTCTTCTTTTTTTATTTTTTTATTTTTTTTTATTAGGCCTACACTAATTTCAATTCGAGCCGTTATGTCTCTCTCAACAGAAAAAACACATTAAATAAGTAATTAAATCATTGCTACATTCTCATTCTAGATTTCGATCTATGATCATGGTAGAACTGATCCACTATCCTAACTACTTGGACCAAGTGCTTATTCCTAGATCAATCAAATATTATATAGTCAAAATACATCTTGAGCTCTCTAAATTTTTATGGATTTTGCTATTGGTCCCCGATTAATTTTTTCAATATGTTGAGTACATAATTTTTCTTTTCTAACGCTATTCGCCCCATACTTATCATTTCCATTTTGTGTGGACTGCAATTTCCGTTAATTGGCGCTTAACACGAGTTTTGGAAACACGTGTAACTAAGTCGAAAGTATAATTTGGATTTGTCGTTATAGCACACCATCATTGGAAGCATGGTTTAGATACCTTCAATGAACTCTAGAGTATTTTATTTTTATCAAAATTCATATTACGCACTAGATAACATAAACTACAAGCCACATGTGTTGAAAGCGTTAATGTCAGAACAAAAAAATTGTATACTCATATGTTGATCAAGGAGGAACCGTGAAATCCCCAAAACTTTGAAGAGATAGAGACTACGGTTTGCCCATTACATACATGATTTGATTACCTATCTCTCTCTCTCTCTCTTTAAAGCCAAGATTGTGATGCTCAACCCTCTCCTTTCTTTCCATTGAATGCCTTATTTTTTCCTCTTCACATCCCACCCATACTCTTTAATTTCATTCCTATCTATCAGTTTCTTTCTTTTTAATATTCTTTTCTTACTCCTTTTCATATCTATCTTCTTCTGGTGCATAATTTCTGCTATTTTTTATCCCTTTATCAAGACTGTTATTACAATGTTCAAGTTTTACAGACATTCCCAAAATTTTGGTATTAATTCTAACCGGTTTGGATATCCTCTCAAGTTCATAATAATTATAACAAGTTACATCAAAGGAGAGCTGGAGTGGCACCCGCCTCTGGATTTACTATTGGATTTTTTTTAATAGATTAGTCTTACGGTGCTACAATTTGTACCAGTCAAAGTGTCATCTGTCATATAAAGCACTTCTAAAATTTCAGTTATGGATTCGCCACTCATTTAAAATAAAAGAATTTAATTTTTAGATGATTGTAAGTTAAAGTATTGAAATTATAAACATGATCCAATATTAGTCATCAATTCAAATAGAAACCTCATGAACCTGTGATTACTTTTTACTGTTGGATAGAATTGCTTAAATCAGTCAAATGCAAAGATGTTTACCAGATACCCAACCTAGTGAAAGGGAGATAAGAGAAGATAAATGGGATCCACATCTACCTCTTAAATTGCATAATTATGTGGATATGAAATAAATATACTCTATAATAAAATAGTTACATTACATTTAATTTTATTTAATAAAGCAACTTGGTTATGCTATATATATCAATCAATTAATTAATATGGCTGAACATTCCTTGAGAGTCCCCTCATCACATTTTTCTAATCAAATTTGGCAAATCCTAATAGGTAATTATTGTTGATGCCTGCATTTCAATAGCAATGGGAGTCAGATTTTAGGTTCAAAGGTATTTTTCCATCCTTGTGATATCACACTCTTATCCTTTTGCTCCATGTCCTATGACCGTTAACCATTTGCTACTTGTGTTATTAAAAAATGTTCCAAAAGGGCCTAAAAATTATGGAAAGTAATACATAACGCAACAAAATTGTTATCCGAATATAACGGAATTTACTTATTTCTGTTAATTTTGGGTCATTTTGGAACTTTTTTTTTAATAACACAAGAGCAAAGAAGGAAATGTTCATAGAACAAAGATAAAAGGGAAAACCGTTGATAACATAGATTGCAAAAAGATGTTTGAGACGTTGATTTTATGGAGATGTCACAAGTCTAAAAGTTTGTGGTGGATGGAAACTTGAAAATTTCTTGGTTGATAATTTATCCTGAAGGGGAAGAAAAACAGGCACCATGTAATGTAAAAGTGGATTCCAAATCCAAAAGTATGTTTCTTGAGCATAGATAATGTAGGACCTTGTATTTTAGATCCAATTCAAGAGATTTGTAGGCTCTAAAGTGAGTAGAATTATATGAAACAAGCTGCAAAAAAACATGAAAGACCCTCTAGTTCTAAAATCAAGAGAACATAAACCAACAATTGGAACTGAAAAAGGAATTGGGATTTGACAGGATTGGTCATTTGTGGTTTACTTATGTTTTCTATGTCCAATCACTTTTCGTAAAATCAACCTGTTCTGCCTTTGCTAAACAATTAAACATCTTCATATTTCTCAAATTAAAAAAAAAGAAAAAGAAAAAAAAAAAAGAAAAAGCCTTATAATTTGTATTAAACATCTGAAAAAGAATCAATGTCTTTAAGCTTAATACATAACAAATGCTTTTATTTCATGTATAAGATAAATAACACTAGTTATGTAAAAATTAATTTCTTAATAATCAGGAGAAATGGAAATCTTTAACCATAGAATGATCTGCTGATATTCTTCTAACTGGAACCGAGGAGTCAAATGACCTTTGACGATGAACATTAGGCTTAGGCTTCTCGTTTCTCTTGTATGGAGTTTCAGCAACATTAACAGCTTTGTGACTGGTGCAGCTCAATAGACCATTAGGCTGGCGGTTCCGGGGTGTTGATGAACTAGCAAAAGCTTTAGCAGGAATCTTCTTCTGATCATCACAGTCTGAAACAAAAGAAAAATCAGCAGCACCAGCTGTTACAACACTCCATTCCACGCTGGTTTCGCTTGTCGGAGTCATACAGCCGGACATTTCATCAGAAATTTGCTTGGTGTAGATTGGTTGTGTGCTGCAGGATATGTTCTCTATCTCGAAAAGATCTGAACTTGCATCACTTTCTAATTCTGGTTCTTCATACGTTGCAGAATTGGATGGTAGATTTTGTGCCTTAGAAAACGGAATCGCATCCCAAGTTAGAACAGAAAGTTTCCGTTCTAAATTTGATGCTATGTCTTCCTTCTTTATCACATGTGTACCGAAAACCTCAAGGGATTTCCTTGGATCTTCAACCTCCAGGATCTTCTGTTTCTCTCTTTTAATAGGTAAACTTTGCACTCCAGAATTCACAGTTGGTAATACAAGGTAGTCTTCTCTTTTTGAACCTATGTTCGTCTTTCCAAACTCGTCTTTTTCATGGAATCTTGATTGAGATAGTTTTCTTCCTTCGAACTTGGGAGGTCTCCGGCTAACTTGATGCCCTCTTTGACTGACATTTTCGTCAATGTTAATAGATTTATCATCCGAACAAGATCCATTGCAGGCAAAACCAGGAAAGAACCATCTTTCGTTTGCTTTTTTCGTCTGAGTTCTATGAGATAAGTTTCTCCTGATACTTGGTAGCAAAGCCGTTTGGCTATTCCAACTTGACTCAGAACTCACACTTGGAGTTCCAAGCCTTCCTTTTGATCTCATCCCATGAAGATCAGCCCTCTTATGAGCAGTAGGATGCATGAAATTTCCCGCATTAGCTTCGATAATTCCTCCATTTCCATTTTCCAGTTTCATGTTGAAGTATTGTTCAGCACCAAAGACACTGATCTCACCCTCCCCACCCTTCGTAGGTCTCTCCAATTGCAAGTTTGAGTTTGTCAGAACAAGGCTTGATGTCACATCAGGATGAGAAACCTGAGTGGATTCTGTCAGCTTAAACACATAGTTCTGTTGCGCTGCAGTAAGATAAGCGAAGGAAGCATCCCGGAGATCAGTAGTCTTGATTTCGCCATCCATGGCTCTTAAAACAGTGGAAGTGGAAGAAGATTGAGGAGCAAAGTGGAAACTTATGACAAGCTAAGGAGCATTGAGAGCTTGTAGCGAAAGCAGTAACTATATGAAAAGGAATGGAGACACCAGCCAGAACAAGATTAGAAAGGAAGAAGCAAATTCAGTATGTGACTGGGCCTATGCTTTTAAAATAAGTTCAGTTCATCCGCTGTTCATGGACCAGACCAATAGAATAACACAGTCCATAATTAATTAGGCGGTCCTACTTGATTTAGCGGTTCATCAACGGTTGTATCTTTTTTTCCCCACAGTAGGTCAGGTGTTTAGCAGAAGCTTCAAAGCAAAGTAACAAAATTAAATGCAGATTAGCCACATATAATCTGCAGACAATATCAGATTACCTCAGGATTTGCAGTTGTCTTTAGATACTGAATTTCATTAGGATATGCATGTCATATATGAGTAAATGCACGGAATTATGCCAAAGAAAGCTGAAATATGCAAATTAATGGCTTAGCATATGGATATTAAATCTGTCATTATCATCTACCTAATTAGATATTACCATTTGTGTTCCAAATATCAGCAGAGGTCTTTATCTTTGGTTATTGACAATGAGGCAAGCCATGAAAGTATCATGCTATTGGAAAAATAAACCAATAGGAGTAACAGAACTTCAAAATTTTTTTTACAAAATTGAATTAGAAGGAGCCAACCCTCAATCACTGTCAACTCCACCTGGGTCTGAGACTAAATTAACCCGAAACAGCTGTGTGAGTAAAAAGAAAGAGGAAAAAAGAAATATGTTAATTTGGGAAAGAAAGGACTGCAACTCCATACTTTGCAAGTAAAACTCACCTATATATCTGTATCCTATATCAACCACAAAATGACTCTAGCTAATCACAATAAATACTGAAGCAGCCACATTCCATTTTCGTTGCTAATTATGTTAAATTAAGCTGTTGATCTGCAACCAGCATCGAAAGTCAAATATTAAGATTCAGCGGCAGTGTCTTTGCTGTTCACCGTGAAGATGTGCTATTTTGTTCTCCGGCAACCCAATATTGTTTGACAGCGAATAACACCTTTTCTGAGACAAGAGGACCATCTTCGTGATCCACCACTTTCGTATTCCATCTCATCCCTGCAATAATCCTCTTCACCTTGATCAGCACATCCACTTGATCACGGATTATGACTGCTCCTTCTGGCCTTAATATACGATCCATCTCCAGAAGAATGTCTTCCAAATTGCACCTGATTCAGAAGATACAAAAACAATAAATTCAATAGTGACAGGTTCAGGATTGAAACCTCTATCTCAAAGTGAATATCAAGTTTTTTTGTAACCAATCAATCATTTTTTTGCTAGCTTTTTCATGGAGCTCGATTCTACTGGATTAGCATAAAACTGGCATTTATGAAGACTTACATATCTCTATACAAGCTGAACAGACGATTTGCATGAATAAGGTCATATGTCCTTGGATATGTTGAAAAGGCCTCGCACCTGGATAACATTTAGAATATCACAAAACAAATAATACCATTAGAAATAGAAGAAAATATTTACCACAACAACCTCAATTCAATTTAAATGACCAATTCAATTCTATTGTCCTATTTTGAAACATGAAGTTGTAACCATATACTGCAGAAAGCCAATGCATTCATCTCCTAACAGTCTCAGTTACAGTGATAATAGCAAATTACATCACGGCAAATTCCAAATATATTAACAGGTATTATCCCTTAATCAAGCCCGCTTGATCAAAATTAGACAAATTCAATGCAGCACATACTTATAACTATGAAGGTGGTATTTGGAACATTTCTTACAATGACGAAAGCATAGGCAAGCATTTCTCTACAATTTTCTACCTCATTTTTGGAATTTAATTTCTATCTGATCTGGAATAGCAAAGTTGTAGATATTATCTACTCGATTTTCAAAACGTTTATCATAAATATTAATATAATATATTTTTTTCCTGATCTTCCTCCACTAATGATAATATTCCCTCTAAGAGCAAGAAAAACATAAAGGGCTGTTTAATTATTGGCATTGTGCATATCAACATTGATTGTCTTATATTTCAAATACTAGTATCCCATTTCCATTCACCTTCAATGGATAATGCCATGCCAATATCCGCTAAAAATTGAAAAATCAAAGAACTGAGAGGTTTTCAGGAGTTACCAATCATGATATATTCCGATCAATCCACGCTCGTATATAACACCCAAAGTATCCCTTTCTGCTATAGTAGGCATAACATTCATAACCCACAATTTGGGTGATTCAAGGGCTGCAGCAAAACCTCCCATACCAGCATTCATATCCATAATATTGCGATACCTCCCAGAGTCGAGGATTTTGTTTATCCTCCTGTAGGCATTGACATGCTTTTTCCATAGACGATTGTCATCATAGTATGTTTCGGCAGTCACTCCAGATACTGAGCCACTAGATATTCTAAAAGGAACAGCATTAAGTCTTTCCTGAAATGGCCGCCATTGTGTTCTGGCTACCTCATTCACCCCTTGGGCCTCAGGATAAGGAGTCAAACATGCCTCCATTTTCTTGTACCTGCACATGATCAAAGGATGCTGAAAAATATAGTATCAAGTTATATCTTAATATAACAATATGAATTTCTCAAAGCCATTTATTACCCAAAACAAACAATGTCCAAAAACTTTTTCACTTGTGCGACAGCTATATTTACAGAGCCCAAAAAACCAAAAACTAAAAGTTAAAATCAGTTCTCATCCTTATTATCCCAATCCACTCTAACTAAAAGTAATGCTAAAAAGGGATGAGAAAAAAAATTGTGGCTTCAAGACTAGTAGACAAGTGGCTAATGAAAAAATGTGGCTTCAAGAACTGATTAGGCTGGCGTTAGTGAATGTTCAAGTACAAGAAAAAGCATGAAGATTTTAGCACATCTCATACCAAACATCATCTGGGTTTGATTGGCACATTGTAGGTTTTGGATCTTGCTGATAACAATAATCATTATTAATTCTCTTCTGCCAGATGGCTATTTCACCTATCTCATGTTTCTTTTCCCAGCAAAGAAGTTTGGCAAATTCTTCAATCTTTCTCTGTTCCTCCTCCAGTTCATCTTTAGGACGCTGCCATGCCTCGTAATTATTCTTCCCATTAATGGGGGGACCAGCAAGCACCCAATAACCACCAGGTCTAAGAACACGATCGACTTCCATCATATACATTCCATCTGAAGAAAAATACCAACCATGATGTAATCAAGAAGAATGTCATTAACAGTATCCAGCAAATAGAATATTCAAAGGAAAGCAAACAAACTGAATTAATCTTGAAGAGCATTGAATTTTAATGAAGATTGTCATTCAGCACCAATTCACTTGCCACAGATCACATATAGCAAAATGACTTTATAATATCTTTTGATTACATCAGGTTTTCCAAAATAAACTTGATTGCAAGAATTTCAAGTTTTCAGGCATCCTTAACAGCACGAACATATAAAGCTTCTACATGGCACTCAACCAAAAGATAAAGATCAGTATATATAAATGCATGATTAACTCATCAAGATGTTTTCGGTAGTTAACAGTATACTCACCATTGGAACCCCACTGAATAAGGCAACGAGAACAATGAGCCATGTCGAAGGATCTAGAAGGATATGGCATCTTAATGGTTCCGAGAACACCAATGATAGCTGGAACACCTCTTTCCAATGCAAACTGAACTTGTGCTTCATGAGAGTCTCTAGGAGCAAATGACATGGTTATAACATTCTTTTTGAAAAGGTATGCACCCAAACTGGCAACCTAAGCACCATTCAAGGCTATTAATCAAATCAAATATGAAGAGAAAATGTAAAAAACCAAAAACTTATTTTACATAGACAATGTTTGATTGTTTTGGTGAAATTGAATGAAAAACAAGTCAAAAAACTATGATCTGTAAAGACGATTACTTACACCGCATCCAGTATCTAATGCAGTTCTGACCAACCCGTTGTCAATGGGGATCACAGATGCAAGTTGATTAATATACGTATCTGCCCCTTGAGGAAACTGTGTTCCTCCACCAGGGAACCTAAACACATTACCCTCATATTGAATCCAATTCTGAACAGCTTTCTCAACCGTTAAGCTCTTGTAAGGAGCATTAACGTAGGGCACAAAGTCACGACTCTTAGGCCATGGAAATGGGTTTGCGTATCCATTGGGTGCTGGAATAAGGCAATGCAGCTTCTCTTCTTCAGGAGGACAATGCCGCTCTCTATAGATCATATTATCTCGGGGAAATGTCATAGCCCTCATTTGATCATGGCATGGTGTGTAGTCAATATACTTGTCTTTGCATGGCTGAAAATGCTTCACTTCTGCCCCAGAAGGATCAATAATTCCAGCATCACCACTTGTCTGATAATTCAAATTGTTGAGAACGCTACAGTGTGTCTGTTTGCTGATCTCCAGAGCTATTTTATCCCCCTTACCGAAGCCACTTCGTTGCCATGCACCCAATATGTAGAAGAAACAGCATAAACCAACCACAATCAAAATCGAAACTGAACTCCTAGATCTATTGTCTCCAGAATTCCCTTTTGTGGCCATACTGCAACCTCACAAGGATAATTAAATAGTGAGAACTTAATTTGCACAAACTACAGACCAGACCCACCGAATAATCAAACGGAAAATAAGTGAAAAGGAATTTCATGATTACAATCAGTGGGAGAAACAGAACTCACAATCTTTACCTATTGCAGGAATAAAATAATCGAGAACGTGGAAATTGATAAATTGTCTACATAGTGGCTGCCAATCAAAACGCTTATATCAGCCACATAAATACAAAGGCCAATTTTTACTATTAGTCTGAATAAGCTGCCACTGAATCCTTGAATCAATGATAACGTTGACCAAGTGTGATCAATACAATCTTGATTAATACATTTTCTACAAAATGCCGAATCTTAAATATATAAAAAGAAATTTTAAATTTTGCGAGGCAGAAAGTATCAAATTGATAGATGAATGAAGTCGAGAATTGAAATAAGATAAGACAAAGAAGTAAAAAAGATAATGCAATAAACAATCACTATGGTAATTACCATAATGAAAACAAAAGGAAGAAAAAAAATGATCAGAAAAGAAGAAACAGTTACACTTACGAGCGAAGAAATCGAGGAGCAGCGAATTCAGAAAGAGATCATCAAAACGATTAACAGAAGACGAAGGGGGGGAAGAAATACTGGAAAAATAGGTGAAGAAGAAAGAAGGAAAGAGGAATTGAAAAAGGAAGAGAGAGAAGAGAGGAGAAGGGCGGGGGGGCGGGAAGAGAGGGGGAGTTGTTATAGAAGTTGGATTGGAATGAGTACAGAGAAAACTTTTTACTTTTTTTTTTTTTTTTTTTGTAAAATAGGATTGTGTTCGGTTTATATCCATTCACAAGCCGCCACCTTCTTCTTTTCCGCTTCGTGTTTTCCTAGGAATATACCCATCGCTATAATTTAAATAAATTTATGTTCTGACTAATAAATATTAAATAATAAAAAGATAAGCTAAAAAGACATAAAAAAAACTGAGTCAGTTAATAGAGGAATCAAATTGCCACTTAACATCAATTTTTTCTCTTCGACTCTCTGCTTGTAATTTTATCAAATCGTGAAATTGACACATGCAATTGTATTACATCCAATGACCAACCTTGAAAGCAGTGAAGCCGGCAACAATGACAAATAACTAAAAACCGCCTATACAAAAACATAGTGAAATATAATGTATATAATTTATAAATATGTTAATTTTTTTTAATTATATCTAATTATGTAGATCGATATTAAAAGGTAAGTGATCCCTTTCTAGTTACCACTCAAACTAATTTTAATTAATATTTATAAATACTTTAATAATATACCGGCCTATTTTATAAAATACAATAAACAATTGTCCTACACATGAATGTTGATTTTCTTATTAAAACTTAATCATTACTTGAATTACTTACGGGAACTCTACAAAAAATGGAGTACTTCATACTATTTACATGGAAATTAAAAAATGCCCATATAATACATTATCAAAATGCCTATAATCTTCTTATTTATATATATTTAAATTGCATCAAAATAATAAAGAATAAGCTGTCGTGCTCGTAACTTAATTTTTCAATTCAATTTTTCTGGATCTTTTGACACCATAAATTTTCAAAATGAAAAAAAGTCATATAAAAAAAAAAAAAAAAAAAAAAACACAACTTTGTCCGCAGAATAAGCTAACACTAAGATGTACTTATTTTAAGATATAATTTAATGTCAATTATATCATGTGACAAATAAAAAATTTAGAGTTAATTTATTTAAAAAATTAGTTTGTTTCTTATTCGCTTTCTGCCAATTAAATTTACACAAAAATTTACGTTAAAGGAAGATCAGGAACAGGAACCCAAAAAAGGAAAGTTGAAATCTCAACAAAACGGCACCAGATGGGCAAGTTTTGAGATCCGAAACGATAGCATCAGCAACAGGGCAATGTGGAAAGAGTAACGAGCACTACCATGAATTATAGAAGTTTCCCCCTGAAACATGCAAAATTTATTGATTGATCAGTCTTGAGTAAAGAAAGGTTGTAAAGATTTGCATTCCTACAAATGGAGGCCTTGCATTTGATAAAATAAATAATCAGAGAAAGTTACTTGCTAACATTGGATTACGAGTATATCACAGTAAAGTTTGTGAAGCACATCAAGAATGAAGGGCAAAGGACAATGTCAAAAACAAAAAATGACAAATGAAACATAATAAGAATAAGAATAAGAACTAAGAAGAGGACAATGGAAAAAAAACCAAACATAGCTGAATTATATGCGCATAAAAAGAAGTGTATGATTCAAATGTGCATCGAAGGAAATGTGGAAAAGAAAAATGCTCTCGATGCCCTTCAAGCAAGCAAATGAAAGGCAGGAAAAGGATTCCAAATTTGGCCATAATGCACACCCAAATACATATTTTGTATCCGGGCATCACAAAGAGCAGAATAACTCCATAGAAATGGCCCCGCGCTAACATAAAAAATTTATTCACTTTTCTATTCTTTATATCAGCTATATCCTAAATATAATCACCCTAAAGGTTCAATTAGCAATTTATGCATTACAGTCGTAATGTTGCATGCAATATATAATTAATAAACTAATACAGCCTCTCCAGATATCCTATCATCAACTCAACTAGCATATTTTGCCTTTCTACTTAACCAGTTACACTAACTGCCTTGATATCAGGAGTATTCTTTACCAAATAACATGAAAGATCAAATATCTTGCGGACAATGGTTAAATGAGCATGAAAATATATCCTGTTTTACGGGTTCAAATTTTCTCATGTAAGAAAATGGAGTCTGAACAACCACAAATTTAGCAGATACAAAAGCTAAAAAGAAGCCCTAATTCTTCCTATACAAGACTTCAATTATTGAGAAAGAAATATCCATTCATGCTTTTGCAAAGAACGATATTTCTTGGATCAAATCCCAAGACTTTTAATTTGAAGAGACAGTACCTTGAGCAAAAGAACCTCAAATTGCCTTTTCTGTCTTTTCTGGCAAGACGTTATCTGGAAGAATAAGTTCAGGTGGAGTTTCACGAACAACACCCAGCATTGAGTCATACTCTTCATCACGACGAGCAAATTTCTTGCGAAGCATCTTCTCAAACTCAATCTCATCAAAAGGTTTAGCGTTCTCAGCAGCATGGACCTGTGCAAGATTGGAATAGTTGGCAGCTGACTGAGAAATAAAGGCCATCTCTTCTTCAGTTAACTTTCTCAGGAACTTTGCTGGATTGCCTCCCCAGACCTGCATATGTTACAATTACATTAGCTTGTATTTTATGAATTATGCCCAAAAAATTATAATCATGCAATGAAGGAGAGAACTTCCAGCAGCAGAGAAAATATCCCAAAAAATGTTTGCAAACAGGAAAAATATAATTAAGGATAAATCATTTAGTAATTCGTCCTACTTTTTTATTTGAAAAAATCAATCAATAAATAAAATATCATACAAAAGCATATAACCTATATTACTCGATCATGAAGCATATACAGAACGGGGGAATTAAGAAAGTGAAGAAATAATAATAGAATGATTGAACACCATTCCAATAATAAGTAATTGAATGATTGGAAATTTATGTAATTTCATGGACTGGACACCATTCCAAGGATAAGTAATTGAACGATTGTGAGAATCAGGATCATGGAAGAATAATATAGTCACGTTGCCATTTCATACAATAGTTGCATGCTTTGGAAGCCAAGTAAGAACCTACAGCCTGGTTATCTTTTTTCATATTTATGGACAAGTTAAACTTAATACATATAAAGTCACAGCTCATCATGATCCATAATCAAGAGAGCTGCACAAGCAAAGACATTGCTCGACTATTTACTTGCTTACCATACCATTTCAATAAAATTTTCTTTGTATTTCTAATTTATGTGCAGGGTCTTAAACATCAATGATGTGCATGCATGAAAACTAATGTTGATAGCACCTCCAGAAAGATAAAGTGTTTGCATGTACCTCTCCAGCAGGGATCTTTGTGTTCTGTCTGACAAGAGCTCCAGCAGCAACCATGGCATGTTTCTCAACATGAACACCATCAAGAAGTGTGGCTCCCATTCCAACAAAAGCCTCATCTTCAACAGTGCAACCATGTAAAACAGCACTATGGCCTGCCCAGTTAAAACTTTGAATAAAAACCACATTGTAATTGAACCCTAAATGTTTTCTTTTAACATGAAAAATATGGCACCACCATTTTGCTCACCAACAGTGACATTGTCCCCAATCATGGTTGGTAGCACCTTCCCACTTAGATTAGATTTTGCAACATGCACAAGGGAGTTGTCTTGTATATTAGTTCCAGAACCAATGCTAATGCTGTTGACATCACCTAAATTATCCAGAAAGAAAATTTTATATGATTATAAACATAGCCACAAAAACACCAAAATAAACAAAATTACCCATTCACTCTATTGTGACACGAAAAGTTCAAAATCAAATCCTAACAAGTAATATAAATTGTATTATCTCTGTAACTATTAAATGCTTATTGCTTCATGAACTTGTAAACTCCTCAATATTTTTGAACGCATGAGGTAGAAGTAGGGAAAAGATAAGAAATAACAATCACCAGTTTAACACTTGAAATAAGAATCAAACTCTAACGATGTATAAATATTAGTTTCTATTTACGTTCTTTCTCAAGAATAATCCTAGTAGAAAGCAACCATAACTGACATTATGATACAGAACGGTAGAGAGGAAACAAGGGTAGGTTAAAGCACTATAGCAACACATGGTTTTGGCTCTTGCTGGGAGGTTGTTACAGGAAAGAGATAGACCTCAGCTAATACATATTTTAGGTATGTGGCGACAAGGTAGGAGCAGGATTAGAGAAAATAGTTTTTGCTCTCCCCTTGCTTGGGAAAGCTGTAGAGCAGCAGTTCAGGTTGCTGTTTGCTCTTGTTTTCTCTTTCCTTCAGCTTTCTTTCATTCCTTCTCCAAATCCTGATTATTCATATTGGGAAACGTATTTTATCCCTATCTGTGTTTGTTCGGTTGTTCGTTTTCTATATGCATTCAGAAATAAAATGATCCAAACATTGGCCCACTGAGATTATCCAAATGCAATGTTTCTTCAAGTAACTTCTTAGTTTTCATGAGCAAAGGAAGTTGGGAATGGATGCAAATTAGAGAACATATTGCTCAAAAGACTAATTCAATAATGTTTTTAACTTTTTTTTTTTTTTTTTGTTAACTGCACAACTTCCTGAGCTTAAAAAACACCAATGGCTATGAATAAATTATCTTTTGTTCCTCTCAGGGCAATATTTCACCTTTGTTACCATTAATGGGATCTTTATCTAGAGTACACACAAACAAGATTTGGACAAAATTGGTATGTTGAGATGAACTCGCGCACAAACAATGAACAATAGAAAGAGATGAAGAAAACTCAATTAAGATTTAGTTGGACACGAATAGATTACATTCCTTATTCTAATCAGGCAATAGTTAATCTTTGTCCTTTGCAACTAATAAAGTAATCTATATGCTGAACAAAAAAAAAAGATTTTGTAGAGTTTTTATGTTGAAATGAATTTCTCACACCAACCCTGAGGAACAGCAGAAGAAGACAACCTCAAGTATCGAAGTACAACTCAAATAGACAGAACTGAGGGGCCTCAGTTGAAGCAGACTTTTATAAACATAATAACATAATAATCCAATCAAGCCAGGAAACCCATACATACAAACAAGTGAAACTCTAACGTTCATCAAATAAACCACTGGAGAGAAGCAACATGAAAGAAATTGCATATTCTGATAAAAGCGTCACATTACATAACAATATGCAAAGCACAAGATTAAAAGAACCAACCTTATCTTCTCCTCAGAAGAAAAGGAAATTATCAAACATTCCATTCATAAACCTAAACCAACAATCTACAGAATATTCTTACCAAGTATAACAGATGAAACATTAAAAATAAGGTGAGAGAGAGAGAGAGAGAGAGAGAGAGAGCTATGTGCATGACTGAAGTGTACAATAAGTCTCGAACATTGTTACCTCTCAAGACGCAGCCATACCAAATAGATGATGCTCTGCCCACTTGAACATCCCCGATGATAGAAGCACCAGGGGCCACAAATGCATCCTTATCAACCAAAGGAGCTTTATCAAATACGTTCATAAGTGTTCGATGTATACACACTAAAAGAGAAACAGAATTAGCAAACAACTGGATGCAAATTTGAGCAGTCTATAAATAAGAAGTCTCAATATCCAGATGCGCAGCTAAATCATGGTATCTAAAGCATTATCAAAAAATTGTAATCTGAGTCCACCCAAAACAAATGATGCGCAGCAAAAAATGTTGACAAGCAGCAGCAAATTGGATTAAATACCAAGGTATATACACTGACACTAATGGAAGCAATGATCCTAATTCACAAATCGATAGCGAAATCGTTTGTATTACATGAATTTAGTTTCTCATCATCAATTGTTTTGAGATGTCAGTTAAATTAAGACATAGAACTAGGAGTCTGACAAATGAAGGGCGAGCAGTCGACCGAATTCACAGTTATCTAAGCTCCGCAGTAGCCTCAAACGAAGTATACAATCCAAAGGCATTCCATAACGATGATATAATTGAGGCGGAAATGAACAGAAAATAGGTGAATCAGATGTTATAATAACGAGGTCGGGAAAGTAATAATTGAGATCTAAGGTATTGATAAATGAAGAGCTTACACTGCTCCCGGAAGTAGTAATTGCCTTGGAGGCGGCAGCCAAGACGATCAAGAGCCTGGCCGGTTTCGCGAATCCAGAACCCGACGGAGTATATAGCTCTGCCCAGTGTCCCCATCTTCTTCCTCTACTCCGATACGCTTGTAGCCGGCGTAAGTGTTATTACTAAAAGGGTACTGTATGAGCCATGAGACATCGGGGGGTACGGTTACAACATCCGCCGGTCCGGACATAGGAGGGCAAAATGGGGTTTTAAAGAAATGTAACTTTTGACTATATATCAAAAGTCAATACCCAAACCAAATCAGTGAACTAGGAGTAAGTTTCCAGCATAAATAGCATGACCTTTCTCTAAATAAGCTAAACCTTGCATGACTTTTCTCTAGAGAAGCCAAACCTTCTTCATGTTCCACTAAAAACTCACCTCATAAAAAATCAGGTAAATTATTATTTTCTCCTTTAATATATTATATATCAAAATCAAAATTACTTAACAAAACTTATTATCTTACAAATATTTGTTTTAAAATTAAATTTTTTACATCATTTTCTAAAATAAATTTTGTAGATAAACAATCTATCTTAAAAATCTTTTCATGTATAAATCATCTTAAAATTTTAAAATACATAAAACAATGCTTAAAACTTCTTTCTTAATAATTGAATAATTTTTCTGAGTTTCATTCCAAGTTCCAGAATAATATCTAAGTCTTCTCTATCTTTATTAGGTTCCTTTTGTTTAAGTATTCCTCCAAAACCTAAATCAGGATGTGGAATATTTAAACTGGAAGACTTTTAATTTTTTTCTTTAATTATTTTAATAATCTTAGTATGTTCTTCTGACCAAGGTTCTGGATTCTTTTTTAATCTATTATATAAAAGGCTACAAATTTTTCCAATATCCTTAAAAAAGTCATGCACATAATTTAAACATCCTAAAAATCTTTACAATTATTTTTTATCTTTAATTTCATCTAGAAATTTTGATGTAAATTCCAAACTCCTATTAATTGGCTTAATAGTTTTTTTTATCTATATCATAACCTAAAAATCTAACATTAATTTGGAACAATTTCATCTTAGTTGCTGACACAACTAAACCATTATTATGAACAACATTGTAAAATTTCTTTAAATGACTAATGTGTTGATCAATTGATTCTGAATATATTAACATATCATCTATATAAACTATTGAATAATAACTTATAGGTTTAAGTATATCATTCATTAATTTTGAAATTCTGAGGGTGCATTTTCTTGGGATTTTTCACCGGAAATCAACCGATAAAAGCGGAAGTTCGTGTTGATTTCCTCAAATCCGTGCCCAGGAGCTAGTGAAGTGGAAATCAAAAACAAAACCATAAAGAGGGAGTTTCAAAACTCACCAGAATATCTCTTTAAGAGATGACTACAGAAATCAAAATAGATTTCCTCCACTGTCACGTACACGAACAGCTGTAGAACAAACCCCGTGCTAGCGGATGGGAAAGCTCAAAGAGAAGAGACAAAAGATATAAGACGTGGGGCGGCTAACATTCATTTTTTTTTCAAAAGAAATAAGATAGGCTTTAAAGCCAAGTTTGTAACGTCCAACTTTGCAACTTAAAGTCAAAGAATGACTCATCCCCATGACTCATCACTTTTCTTCTCTTCTTTATCCATAAGAAGCAATGTCCAACTTTGCAATCTTAAAGTCAAAATAATGACTCATCATCCAACCCATAATTTCGGCCAACACATCCCATTCTATTTGGCCTTCTTAATTTTTCAAGCCCAAGCCCATTTTAATTCCTTTGTTTTTTTTAAATAATTTCAAATATAACTTTGATTCAACATATATGCTTATATATTATACCATATAATATATTACATACATTTAAATTAAAATTAATTTAACCTATTAATTTAACCAAAGTATTAAATTAGACAAGCATAAAATAAAATATATGTAAACTTATACATGTAAAAATATTTCCAGCTAGGAAATAATCTCATAAATTAATTCATTGAATTAATTATAAGAAGGCCAAAAGAAATATTAATTATATTATTTTGATCAATCCAATTGATCTATATAATATAATTAATGGAACCCTCTCTCTTGAGCGTGTATACTCCAAGTACACACTTAATCCTTTAGTTTAAGTTCAAACGTTCAAAGTGTACGATCCGGTGGGCCCGTCTTTATGTTGGCAGTGGTTATGGCCCACAGACTACATGCAGGCTCTAGCAAGCCACTGCAACTGTAAGCGCTGGAATTTTCAGTCCTTCAAAAAAAAAAGTGCAGCGGTGTCACACGACTATAATATACAATCGTGCGACTGTAATTAAATTACAGTCGTATGACTGTAATATCGGAGCAGGTGCAGAAGCCCATACCTCTGCAGCAGAAAAAGAGAGGAAAAGATGGAGCAATTAATGCTCGAGAAAGGCAGCAAGCAACTAGCCAGAGAAGAGGAGGAAGAGAAGAGAAGAGGGGGGACTTTTGGCTCCAAGCTGAAGAAGATCAGAAAGAAAGAAATTTGAGAGAGAAAATAGAGAGAAAGGAGGAGAGAAAACTCACCCACAAAAATCAAGCTTCTCTTCCTTTTCTTTTCGTCTAATTCTTGAGTGTTAATGTCTAAAACCGGATAGAAATCATAGGTTAACGACTTAACACTTAAACTCAATCAATTTCGGACTCTAACTTCACTCAAATTCGTGACATTTTGGAGATTTTGGACCAAACTTCTCAACCCCAACTTAAGGAGAAAAGAAGCAATTTGGTATGGATTTGTGCGTTGCCAGGGGTCAATCCTACAGTGGATCAGTGCCTAAGAGGTAAACACTCTTAATTCTCTCTTTTCTCGTGCTTTCTGGGAGAATTGGTGTGTTTTTGTGCATTTTTGTTCACTTTATGTGTTTTCTGTTTCTGGAAATCAAGAACAGTCGTGCGACTGTTCTTGAGTTGATGAACAGCCGTACGACTATAAATACAGTCGTACGAGTGTTTTTGGTTTCCAGCCGTTTTCTTTCAGTTTTATGTCAAATGATTTTGGCGAAATTCTGAAGTTGGATTGATTTACAGTCGCACGACTGTAGTACTCGTCCAAGAGCAGAATTTCAATAATAATCCCTAAAAATTTCTAAAAATCCTTAAAAATTCAGAAAATCAGAAGATCATCAAAATGAATTTTGTTGTGTGCATCCACGATCCTAGATTTAATTTTTAGTATTTTGCATTTAGCACAATTCAACGACGGAGACCCAATTCTCCTGAAAACCGACCCACTTTACACGTTAAAATTAAATTAAACCGGAAAAACTTTTTCAAAATGATTTTCTCACAAAACCAAAATACAAGGACGTTTCAAAATGTTTTCCTGGTCTAACAGGGCTGACTAGCCGAGCCAACCCGGTTATCCCCCTAAATGCATACCCCCAATTTCTAAATTTCCCATTCTGTCATGTTTAAGTCATATTTGTGGTGTGCCATAAACTGTGCTAACGCTCTGTTTTGCAGCTTTTAATTTCTTTTATTTTTATTTTGGATGTATTTTAATAGATTAATTCGTGTATCCTAGGCGATTGTAATTTTTAGATAAATTGTGTATTTTAGGCGGTTGAAAAAGTGAGGTCGAGAGTTTTTTTTATCTTTTATTCGATCGGGTTATAGTAATTCGATCATTTACTATTTTATTTTATCTGCATGCGCGCTGTATGTTTAACTTAATGCAATAAAATTGACTTTAGAATTTGAAATATGTTCAAAGAACATTGGCCATATTTATTTTAATTAGACACGAAATAAGGGACTTGTCCGGACCTAGATCTCTGGATAGTGTAGTGGCCGTTCGTCCGGTTCAACTACATTATAAATTTCCCGATTGAGCTGAGCCGGGTGGCGACTCTTACAATACTCATCGAGACTTAGGTCTCGGTTCTTCTATGAAATAATTCTATATTTTTCCAAAATGCGAATTTCCATTATAAAAAGCCCACGCGAGGGAGGGGTCCACCCGAGATCGAGGCACCCCTTCCGAAAGGGAGTCCGCGTTCCATCAAAAATGTCGTCCGCTTACAGTGGCGACTCTGCTGGGGATTTCTTACAAAAGTTTTTCTTAAAAACTTAAAAGAATTTGATAAGCACTGAAAAGTGTCTAATTAAAATAAGGTGGATGATTCTTGATTGGTATTTCATTTTGCATTTTTAGTTAGACATGCTTGCATTAGGTTAAGTATCCCATTTTAGCCCGGTTGATTGTTGAAGTGTCGCCTTTGTTCCTCATAGTCTTAGGGGCACAGATACGAAACCCCACCCATAGCCTCGTACGAACCCCTTCGTTCGGACCCTTGAATGGGGAGAAGTGAGGAGTATATTTTGCTATGGGAGTCTTGATTTTAACCCGACTTGGACCGAACTCATATAGGCAGCCTTAGTTGGATTCCCTTAGGATACCAAAATAATTGTGTGAATAAAATAA
This sequence comes from Euphorbia tirucalli, assembly GCA_039660915.1. Classification (NCBI taxonomy): domain Eukaryota; kingdom Viridiplantae; phylum Streptophyta; class Magnoliopsida; order Malpighiales; family Euphorbiaceae; genus Euphorbia; species Euphorbia tirucalli. The sequence continues at coordinate 15,683,310 of CM077637.1, forward strand.
AATCGCACCTTCATCATCCCCGGTTGGTGATCGAAGAGAACCCCGCCTAGGACTCGGTTCGAATTTTTGAGACTGACCATACTTGGAGGAATAAGGTTGGAAGAATTTGTTTTGTGTGCTACGTGTTTCTCGCCATCCCGTGACACATCACCATCACAATTTACACGTGCATAACATACTATAATCACCATTTTCTGTGCACATGACATACCATTCATAAAACATTTTTGTGTGATACTAACCCATATTTTTATGCAGCCATTTGCATTTTATTTTTGTGTGAAAACATTAAATCATCCGTTTGCCATTCATACTAACCATTTCTTTTTCAGCCATAACATTAAATTTGTGTGATTAGCATTTTTTCACATAGCATACATAATATCATTATGTATGCCATGCATCGTAACCCACATTTTTGTGCAGCCATTTGCATATTGTGTGTCATAAGCATTCACGACAGATCACCTAAATTAAATTAAGGACATTCCAAAGGATGCCCATCACGATCATATCATTTCATAACATATTGGGTATCTCAAATTACCCCGTGTTCTGCCAATGCACCAAATTGCATTCGGCCATTCCACCAAATTATCTCATTTAATAGAGACCACAATGGTCCTAGGTATATTTCCGTGTGACAATCCACATGATGCATTTCATGACATCATACCCATTCATCACAAATATCATTTAACATTGTGATCCACATCGGATTACTTCATGACATTATTACATCATTCAAGGTGCTCCCCGAGTGCTGAATTAGTACGTATGTAGGGGCATTTCATAACATTCCAAATCATGAAAGGTGTTCCCCGAACACCTAGCCTCTGTCCGTGTTCCCGTTACATGTGACTCTTTTACAACATCATTTCATATCATATGCTCAAAAGCATCGGAACTCTGTCCATGGGGCTGCCTCATGCAACCATTTCATATCATCACATAGACCTACAAAGCGTCGAAGCTCTGTCCGTGTGATCATTAGGTGCCCCAAAGGCACCAAACTTTCGTCCGTGTGGCGGTCCATATGTGACCTTTTTGAATGGCATTAGGCGTTCTTGGGATGTCCGGAATAGAGAATTCGCGCCCATTATCATTTTTATTCATAAAACATCAAATGCGCACAATCATCTGTATGTCATTATAATCATGCATTTACACGACCATTTTCAGGACATTAACATTTGTATGATGTTGACACTAACCAGATCTTTATGTAGCCATTTTCGGATATCAGCATGTACGTGTCACTAATCACATTTTCGTGCAGCCATGATATTTTATTTGCGTGCCATTTACATTTCATGTGCAGCATCCCATGAAACATACACGACATCATCATGTGTTTCATGCATTTTAACCATATTTTAGTGCAGCCACTTGCATCTTCGTATGACATACACATCCACATCATATCATTCCACCTAATAAAGGATGATTCCAAGTATGCCTTTCACAATCATTTCATTCCATAACATATTGGGTACCCCAAAAACTACCCCGTATTCCGCCCATGCATCGGATTACACTTCGCCATTTCACAAAATATCATATCATCAATAGTAGACCACAACGGTCCTAGATCTACTTCCGTGTGACAATTCACATGATATCATCGTATGGCATCACACTTATTCATCATAGGTACCTCGGTGATGCCGAAGTCCTGTTTGCGCAATATGGTTCACATCGAACCATTTCATAACATTATGAAATCATTCGAAGTACTCCCTGAGTACCAAATTAGTGCACATGTAGGGACATTTCATGACATTATTAATTCATACAAGGTGTTCCACGAACGCCGAACTTTTTTCCGTGTCTTGAGTTACACGCTACTTTTCTGTAACATCATTTCATATCTCTTGCTTCAAAAGCATCAGAACTCTATCCGTGGGGCGTTCCCCATGTGACAATTTCACTTCACAACATCAACCTACAGAGCGTCGAAACTCTGCCCATGTGCCGGCCCACACACGGCCATTTCATGACAACTCACTAGGTGCCCTAAAAGCGCCGAACTTATACCCCGTGTGACGGTTCACATGCGGTCTTCTGTGCATTATTTTTGCATAGCATGGGGTACTCTTGGAATGTCCAAAGTCAAAAGAATAAAAACAAGGGAGTCATCCTTATTATCTCACGATGTACATCTCACTCATCTGTCAAATGTTCAAGCACTCCACAAGCACCAAGGACTTTACCACATGCACTGAGTCATTTAGGTGTTCCAAAAATGCTAGAAATTTCATCAAACCCCTTAGGTCTTCCGTAATCATTAGAAACCCCTTTCAGGCATTAATGTTTTGCGAACATCCAAAAGTGTCATTCCGTATTATAGTATGAAAACCAGAGGTGTCCTGAGCATCGAAACCATATCCATGTGTCCCGCGCATATAGATGAAACCTCCTCCCATGTAAGATTCGCTCTACACATACCGCTCTAAATATTAATCCTCTTCCCGTGTAAGATCCGCTCTACACGTACCGCTCTAAATATTAAACCTTTTCCCATGTAAGATCCGCTCTACACGTACCGCTCTAAACATTAAACCTCTTCCTGTGTAAGATCCGCTCTACACGTATCGCTCTAAATATTAAACCTCTTCCCGTGTAAGATCCGCTGCTCTAAACATTAAACCTCTTCCCGTGTAAGATCCGCTCTACACGTACCTCTCTAAATATTAAACCTCTTCCTGTGTAAGATCCGCTCTACACGTACCGCTCTAAATATTAAACCTCTTCCCGTGTAAGATCCGCTCTACACGTACCGCTCTAAACATTAAACCTCTTCCTGTATAAGATCCGCTCTACATGTACCGCTCTAAATATTAAACCTCTTCCCGTGTAAGATTCGCTCTACACGTACCGCTCTAAACATTAAACCTCTTCCCGTGTAAGATCCGCTCTACACGTACCGCTTTAAACATTAAACCTCCTCCCGTGTAAGATCCGCTCTACATGTACTGCTCTAAACATTAAACCTCCTCCCGTGTAAGATCCGCTCTACATGTACCGCTCTAAACATTAAACCTCCTCCCGTGTAAGATCCGCTCTACACGTACCGCTCTAAATATTAAACCTCTTCCCATGTAAGATCCGCTCTGCACGTACCGCTCTAAACATTAAACCTCTTCCCCGTGTAAGATCCGCTCTACATGTACCGCTCTAAACATTAAACCTCTTCCTGTGTAAGATCCCCTTTACACGTACCGCTCTAAATATTAATCCTCTTCCCGTGTAAGATCCGCTCTATAGGTACCGCTCTAAACATTAAACCTCTTCCCGTGTAAGATCCGCTCTACATGTACCGCTCTAAATATTAAACCTCTTCTCGTGTAAGATCCGCTCTAAATTTACCGCTCTAAATATTAAACCTCTTCCCCTGTAAGATCCGCTCTACATGTACCGCTCTAAATATTAAACCTCTTCCAGTTTAAGATCCGCTCTACACGTACCGCTCTAAATATTAAACCTCTTCCCGTGTAAGATTCGGTCTACACGTACCGCTCTAAACATTAAATCTCTTCCCGTGTAAGATCCGCTCTACACGTACCGCTCTAAATATTAAACCTCTTCCCATGTAAGATCCGCTCTACACGTACTGCTCTAAACATTAAACCTCCTCCCGTGTAAGATCCGCTCTACACGAACCGCTCTAAACGTTAAACCTCTTCACGTGGAAGATCCGCTCTACACGTACCGCTCTAAACATTAAACCTCTTCTCGTGTAAGATCCGCTCTACACATACCGCTCTAAATATTGAACCTCTTCCCGTGTAAGATCCGCTCTACACGTACCGCTTTAAATATTAAACCTCTTCCCGTGTAAGATCTGCTTTACACGTATCGCTTTAAATATTGAACTTCTTCCCGTGTAAGATCTGCTCTACACATACTGCTCTACACGTAGATCTAACCCCTGTATAAGATCCACCCTATACGTATAAGCGCTTCGCAAATATCACCTTGCTTCGATCCGTGGAAACCATGCATGTCATTTTATCCATGTGGTGCATATTTATATGCCACACTCTACTTCAGCATATAGCTTCATCAATAACATTCATTGCATTTTGCACGTTTCCATTCTTGGCTTTGTGTGCACTTGACTAGCTTAGAATTGCATAACATGACATGGCATCACATGACATCACTGTTCATACATGTATGCATCACATCACTCACTCATGCCTACATCATCCCTTGACTTGGTATTCTCCGTGCGTATGTCTCAGTCAATGCTAACAAGTGTTTTTATCAGGGGAGAAAGGGAAAGAGTCTTGAAAATGGATGGCCCATTGAACTTCAACACCATGACAAATGTCGTGGATGATTATATTGCTTCATCACGATTTCAAAAGGTGGTTAGGAAAGAGGCAGCGACTATGTTGAAAGAGATGCTTGGAGATGATCGTGAGAGGGTAGAAAAGCTGATGACTAGGTGCTCTGAATTGGAGGCACGTGTGGCAGAGCTCGAAGGAAAAATAAGAGGGCTGACTGGTGAGATGGAATTGAAAGTGTCCCCCAAGACCAATACTAACATTGTTCAACGACAAACCGGGAATCCACTTCCCAAGGGTAAAGGGAAGGGCATATCTCCATGGCTTATTTCGTTGTGCAGATTATTTGCCAAGTGTAGAAAGGAAGGATTGCTTCAGAGCATCAGGCCATATGTCGAGTCGGCGCCGAATCAGAAGAATAATTTCTGCAGTTATCATGTGGTGACAGGTCACCAAACTAACATGTGCTTTGATTTAGGAAAGGAGATCCTGAAATTAGTTGCCGAAGGAAAATTGAAGATCCCATCCACCTCTGAACAGCGACTAGTGGCAAGCAGGGAGATCGACAAGGAAATTCCTGAAACCTCCCGGGGAAAGGAATATGATGAAGAACTCCAAGGTCTGATTTGATGAGAGCGGGGCGGTGACACTGAAACTGGGGCATTGACTAGATGAGGAATGGCCGGGCACCGTGAGATCAATACTTTTAGAGGCTCCTTCTTATAAGGAACTCATTTTGTTTATGAAGTGTATTGAACTCGTTTTGAATACAATACATCTTGTTATTTTCTTACTTATGTGGTGATTACATATACATGGCATTAAGCATGCTCTTGATCATCTGACACTACATATCCAACATGCATAATATTTAAAATGCATAACATCAATCTGAGTGTTATAGGGAATTTAAAATGAACCTAACTTCGGTTAAACCCTTCCTTCAAAAAAAAAAAAAGAAGTTTGCCAAACAAATAATGGGATGGCACCATTTCCGCCGAATCAACTGCTGACCTAGATCAGTGATCCCTACAAACCACGGTCCAAAACATTGTTGGTCTTACCCTAAAAGTTTTAACTTGAACAGCCCACAATATAACCAAATCATTCCAAACCAGAGACCATTGCTAAATTTCAGAGTCGATCCCCAAAATAAAGCTTTGAGCCTAATTCCATACTCGAGAAGGCATAACGCACTATAACCTTGCAGCCAAAAACCCAAACTCATCAAAAGCACCAAGCCCTAAGAAATCCAAATGATCTTTGCCACCCACCATGCTGTAAAACTCTGAAGTAGGTATTGGTTGTAGTGCATATATAGTCTTGTTTGTGTGGCATTCATGTGCATATGACATTACACATGCATTGTTCATCCAAAAGACATATTAAACACGCATGACATACATGGATTTAAATGCAGCAAGAAAATCAACAGGTGGCTGTGGTTTGGATTTAGCTTAAAAAAAAGGTACAGATGGAAGACTTCCTCTCTCCCTTACAGTGAGATTTATGCTCCAGGCCTACAGTAGTGCTCTCTTCATTCATAGATATATAACCTTGTCAATCTCTCACATGTTGCTGTAATGGGGGTACAAACAAGGCTGAACCCGGAAACACTTGAATCCTCCCTTATCAATTATCAATTAACCTGTCACCCTGGCATTAATCCACTTCTGCCTTTGTTCCCACTACCAAATTCCAAGACCTATACTTGTTACTCCACTCCTATATCTCATTCTCATCCTTCCTCATTTGTACAACTTCCCAATTCTTCCTATCTAAGCAATGAAACCCAAACAAACTCTGTTGAGTGTTTGATGAATTCGGTGGCCCATCTATTGCATGAAGTGCCAGGATCAGTGAGTTGAGACAATGGAGATAAGTACGTTTTTCCTTGTTCTGAAAAGTTAACTTCGCGCGGTGGCAGAGAAGATTGGTGTCTTTATCTCTCATACACGGTGGCCATAATTAACACTGGAGCGTCTCATAGCATTAAATGGCAAGGTATAACAAGTAATCTCCACTTCCTAATTTCCATCATTATCAAATTTTTGTTAAACTTTCTCTGAAAGATTTAAACTTCCCTTATCTTTAAACCCAAAGCACTTCCCTTTTCATTCTACCCTCTACCTTATCCTTTGCCTACAACGCCCTTTGTCTTCCATTTATTATATGCAAGGCACAACACTTTCATCTTCTCCCTTGAACTGATTCTATGAAGCTTTATTTTCTACCATCAATGGCTTCCAACAAGAAATTGAACCCCAATGCTACTCCATATCCCATTTTTCTGCATCATCTCATCACCAGAAGGGCGACGGTGCAGGTGGTTATGGCGTCGTTCCAATCAGTCTTCATTTATCATCGACCTGTACTTAATTAGGGATACTCTTTTAATCCCGTGCCATTTCTGTTCAATCCGAACTCCTAGACTAATTATTTTGAATCCTCAAACTATGGGAGAGGTCTTGAGTTCATGACAGAGAGAGGATTTGAATATGAGTCTACCTCAAATGAGCTCAACAATGCTGAAAAAGGGGAAAATGAAATGTATAGTTCTGAGGTTCTGGAGTAAGGAGAAAGCAATTTCTTTAGGTGAAAAGGGACAACAGTGGTTACCCAAGAACCTAACTATTGAAGAGATCAAGCTGAATAAGAGAGAGATCAATGCCAATCTCGGTGAGAAAACAAGCTTGATGATCAGAAGTCTACCAGGCCAGTTCCAAAGACATAATCTGCCACAAATTCTAGTCAAGAGTAAGTCCAAAGGGAGGTCTGCTTATGGTTTCCCCTACTTCCCTATGGATTTCAAACTAGAGGAAATGTTGGTTATGCATTTGTGAACTTCACCGACAGTGTTGTAGCAACTTGGTTTTACAAGGCCTTCGACAATCATGAATGGAATGATGCTATCAACTAAAAAAGCTTGTAAAGCCTGCTGTGCTAATATTCAGGGGAAGGTTGCATGTACCAACCATTTTAAGAACTCAGTCTTTGGCTACAGCAGAAGTGAATACCTACCAGGGTCATTATGAACGGCAGACATAAGGGAACCAAGATTAACTCAAGTCAGTCTGAATCAAATCATGCATTGGAAGGCTGGAAGTTGTGTCCATCTTTGGGAACTGTACTTAAACTGGCATCTGGGGTGAATTGGAAACATAAATACGGTATCAGACTTCACAGAGAATCCAGTGGTTAATTGAATCCATCTCAGGTTGTCCATCCATAATGGCAACTCTATTCAGTGTTCAGCTGCCTATTTTCAAAAAAATGTAAAACCGAGAAGGGCATATTGGTAATTTGAAGGGGCATTAATTAAAACCAGGGCCACTCTTTGGATTTTTCTAATGCATCCACATTCATCATGTCATAAATGTTTTGTATTCCATTTTAGTGTTCAATATGCATTTGTTGTATCATTGCATGTCAATGTTCACATGCAGGCTACATCATGCAGCAAACCATATCTGTTGAAGTGTTTTACACCCCCAAACACAAACCTCTAATACTAGGGACAAGTAAAAGCCGAACCACTAGGTATCATAGACAGCAGTATCTTCGCAAGTCCCAAATGAACATATCAAGGTACATTTTCCCGTCTTAAGAAAAACCGTTGTAAAAGGGATCAATGCAGACAAAATGCTCATCACAGAATCTTTGGGCCATCTAAAAAAAAAAAAATCTTCCGACACAGCCGAAAGGACGTGTTGGTGATGGGAAAGGGGTGATATACAAAGTCAGGGTCACTGTCGTATTCTCTATTATACTCATTCTGATGTCATCATTGCAATATTATGTATGTTTGGATTTCCGATCAGATGTTCATCTTGCATACACTGTACCATTACATATAAACATCCATCAGTAGGATATTGCATCCAAACCTGTGACAATGCCATAGGAACTCCTGTTATACATACTGATACCAGACCGAAGCATTATATGGTACAAAAATGCAAAGTCTTGCCCTTATCTTCTTGCTCGACCAAACGAACCACCCATCGGTGTGGCCTATTACCCTGATCCATTGAGCCTAACAATGCTCTAGAATATGCAAAGGGTAAAGTGGAAGGTCACTTAGGAGGGCCAACTCCTCTAATACCTAGATCAGCGTAATAGTCAGTCGGTCAGAAAAATGTCAAAACAATTGGACTTGGTCAGTATGATATAAAAGCACGCTTGGAGCCAAGAGGAGGCATCTACTTGTTCCAATAAGATGAGACCGTATAGACATGGTGCCACAGGTCACTTGGGCTACAATTCTGGCTAATCACAAGCCATGAATTCCGTCTCCGGGCTTGCATGGATACCAAGAATCGAGCCTAAGCAGCATGTTGTATACATACATTAAAAATCATACATGCATATGTGCATAAATTCAAAGCAAACATGCACAATTCATATGCATATTCATCATAACCAATCCAAGTGCAGGTACCCACCAATATCACCTGACCGTTCTGAGCCAGGACCCCTCTCAAAGCAGAAAATAGGTTGTGAGCGGATGACGCGTTTTCGACGAGACGCGAGACTCCCTTTCGGAATGGGCGCCACGATCTCGGGCGGGCCCCTCCCTCATGTGGGGTTTTTATGAATGAAAATCGGTTTTGGAAAAAATAAATAGAATTAGTGCATAAAAGAACCGAGACCTAAGTCTCGATGAATATTGTAGAGTCGCCACCCGGCTCAGCTCAACCGGGAAATTCTTATGCAGCTGAACCGGACGAACGGTCGCTACACTATCCAGAGATTCGGGTCCGGACAAGTCCCTTATTTCATGTCTAATTAAAATAAATATTGCCAATGTTCTCGAATGGTATTTTAAAAAATCTAAAGTTAATTTTACTGAATATAAAAGGCATACAGTGCGCATACAAATATATAGTACAAAAATAAAGAGAAATAACTATTAATCGGCTTACAACCAAATCGAATAGAAAAATAAAAACACTCGCCTCACTGATACAATCGCCTAGAATACACGGGAATCTAAAAAATAATTACAATCGCCTAAATACAAGATTTAATCTATTAAAATACATCAAAAAATAAAAATAAAAGAAATTAAAGCCTGCAAAACAGAAGGTTAGCATAATTTATACGGCACGCCACAAGTTGAACTCAAACAGATAGAATTGGGAAATCAAGTATTGGGGGGCATGCATAGAGGGGATAACCGGGTTGGCTCGGCTAGCCGGCCCGGTTAGACCTGAAAAACATTTTGAAACGTCCCTGTGTTTTTGGTTTTGCGGGAAAATCATTTGAAAACAATTTTACCAGTTTACGTGCATTTTTCATATGTTAAATGGGTTGGTTTTCAGGAGAACTGGGTCTCCATCGTTGAATTGATCTAAATACAAATTTACCAGAAACTTGAATCTATGGTTATGATGCACACAACAAAATTCATTTTGATGATTTTTGGGGTTTTCTAATTTTTTGGGATTTTTTGGGAATTTTTTATGATTTTTTATGGATTTTTTAAGAAATTTTTGGGTTTTAAAGGTGAAATTCTGATTCTGGAAACTACAGTGGTACGACTGTAAATTACAGTCGTGCAAACTCAACTACAGTCGTATGACTGTAATTACAGTTGTACGACTGTAAATGCTGAAAATTCAAGATTTCACCAAAATCTTATTTAAAACAAGCTGGAAATAAAATCACCTGGAAATCAAGAATAGTCGTACGACTGTCACTACAGTCGTACGACTGTTCATCAATTTCAAGAACAGTCGTGCGACTGTTCTTGATTTCCAGAAGCAGAAACGCAGAAAATGAGATAAAAATGCATAAAAATCACAATCAATACCCAGAAAGTAAGCAAAAGTAGGGAGAAATGGGGCGCCTACCTTTTAGAAGTCCCTCCAAGTCGAAATTGACTCCTGGCGTCGCTCCAAACCACAAGAATTTGCACTTTTCCTTTTGAATTGGAGTTGAGAGCCTTGAGTCCGAAAATCCTAAATGCTTGGGATTCTGATTGTTTTAGTCCGAAATTTCAATTTGTTTGTGAAGTTAACTCATTAACCTATGGATTTCTATCAAGTTTTAATCCTAATTTCGAGAATTAAAGAAAATAGAAGAGGAAAAGATGAGTTTTGTGGGTTTTTGGTCCTCTTTCTTTTCCTTCTCTCTTTTCTCCTTTCTCTCTCTAGATTTCACCAGAATTCCAAAACTAAAACTTTTTCTCCCTTTTCTTCTCCTTTTCTACTCTGATTTCTCTCATTTTCTCTCTAAAATCAGGCCTTTAATTGCCCAAAATCCTCTCCTCCTCTTTCTTATGTCATGGGTATGGTGTTCTGCACCTGCCCCGATAATACAGTCGTACAACTGTAATTTTTAAATTACGGTCGTACGACTGTAATTACAGTCGTACCACTGTAAATTTTTTTTTTTCGAATTTTTTTTTTCGAATTTTTTTTTCTTTTTTCTTTTTTTTTTCTTTTTCTTTTCTTTTTTTTTTTTGTAAGAAAATCCCGGAGCTTACAGTTGCCCCTCCCGTGATCAAATTTGACACCTAGATTCAGGTTTATAATATCTGAGATGATGAATTTGAGAGCGCGAATCAAAGCGCCGCGAACACTGGAATGAACCTTCTGATGAGATAAGCCGATACCGGGTCTATGTTACCCGAGGCGAGACTGGAGAAAGAAATAAGTCGATACTGGGTCTAGGTTACCCGAGGCAAAGTTGATGCGGATAGGCTGATACCGGGTCTAGGTTACCCGAGGCAAATAATGGGTGAAATTAGCCGATACCAGGTCTATGTTACCCGAGGCGAAATTGATGAAGAAATTGGCCGATACCGGGTCTAGGTTACCCGAGGCGAACTTTCCTGGGGAAATAGATGAAGCTGATATGGGCCGATGCCGAGTTTACATTACTCGGGGCGAATCTGCTGGGGGACTTGGATGATGGAGCGGATCTGGGCCGATACCGAGCTTACATTACTCGAGGCTGACTCACTGGAGAAAGTTGAGATAATGGAGCGGATCTGGGCCAATACCGAGTTTACATTACTCGAGGCGGATCTACCGACTTGCTGAGGATATTAAGCTGGGGAAGAATTCCTGCACTTAAAATGGCAAGTCTTCATTCCTTGATCGAGAGATTTTTAAACAAAAATTTTTACCCCTTCGATCAAGAATGAAGACTAGCCGGGGATAAGTAATTGATATATGCAATGTATGGATGCTTGATGATATATATGTACATGTATGTATTTTCTGTTATTGGACGTTTCTGTCTTCCGCTGGGGAGATATGTTGTGCCCCTGGTTGATTTTGCTTTTCTTGGGGCATTGTTTGGTGATTATCGAAGGAGTGAGGTGACCGCTAGGGAAATGATCATAGTATTCCTTGTAGAGATTCTGCTGGGGAAGAGTGTGATAGCTCGATTGAGGAAATAATTGTGGTGTTCTTTGCGTAGACTACGCTGGGGAGTAATATGGAGACTTTACGGGGAAATAATTGATGGTGTTCTTTATGTAGATTCTGCTGGGGAATAGTGGGGGAAACTCTACTAGAGAGAAATGTGACGAATTCTGTGGGGAATACTGAGGATGTTCTGCTTTTCCTGCTCTGTGGGAAGTTATGAGTTTTTGTTTTTTTTTTCTTTTTTCTTTTCTTTTTTTTTTTTCTTTTTTTTTTGTAAGAAAATCCCGGCGCTTACAGCTGCCCCTCGCGTGATCAAATTCAACACCTAGATTCAGGTTTATAATATCTGAGATGATGAATTTGAGAGCGCAAATCAAAGCGCCGCGAACACTGGAATGAACCCTCTGATGAGATAAGCCGATACCGGGTCTATGTTACCCGAGGCGAGACTAGGGAAAGAAATAAGCCGATACTGGGTCTAGGTTACCCGAGGCAAAGTTGATGCGGATAGGCTGATACCGGGTCTAGGTTACCCGAGGCAAATGATGTTATGAGTTTTTGTTTTTGTCTTTTTTTTTTAAGTGCTCTAATTTTTGCCTGGGTTGCCCAAATCAGGTTTTCAGCCCAGCGAGCCGCTCTAACTTTTGCCTAAGGCGCCTTTTCGGTTTTCGCCTTAGCAAGCTTTTCATATGCCCTAACTTTTACCTAAACTACCCGATATGGGTTTTCAGCTTAGCGGGCCGCTCTAATTTTTGCCTGAGGTGCCTTTTCGGTTTTCACCTCAGCGAGCTTTTTTTTTTTTTAGATTTGACTAAAATGGTGTTGTGACCCTTTATTGCTTGTTTGGGAAGATGAACTGGACTTTAGAGGACGATAAAAGATTTTAAATTGCACGTATTTAATACATTTTCATTTGCCAAATAATATGATGATATTGATCAGTTGAATGCAAAGTGCTTTCTTTGAATGTGTGTTTATGCAAGACAACTTTGTTTGTGCATTTGTCATAACCATGCAAATATATTCAAACAAACACTTCACTTTATTGATGAAGTCAAAATGAGTACATTTGAAACAAGTTGGTTCCTCAATGGTACAGATTCCACACTGAGCCAGAATCCGTCACCAGTCGTCCTTTTCAGATTTTCTGACTGATTATTTTCTCTCGTGTCTTAACTTTTGCCTAGACCGCTCTTTTTGAGTTTTCAGCCTAGCAGACCTCTCTCTCTTTTTTTTATACATGATAAAGCTTTAGCCTGTCTTGGTTGATCGGGTTGGTGAACTCGTTTCCATCCATGTCCATGATGCTGACAGCGCCTTTTGATAACACCTTCTTCACCACATAGGGTCCTTCCCAGTTAGGTCTGAACTTGCCCCTAACATCAATATTTGAAGGCCTTAGTTTCTTTAGAACCAAATCTCCTGCTTTCAACTGCCACTTGGAGTATTTCACATTTTGATTATAAGCTCTAGCCATTCTGCGCTGATACATCTGCAAGTGATCCAGTGCCTTTAGTCGCCTTTCATCTAGTGCAGTCAGCTGCTCATATCTAGCTTGAACCTATTCAGTCTCTGGTAATTGCGCTTCCAGGGCAACTCTGAGTGACTTGAGTTCGATTTCCACCGGTAACACCGCTTCCATTCCATATACCAAAGCATAAGGAGTTTCTCCTGTCGGCGTTCTGACACTGGTTCTGTAATCTCAGAGAGCATAAGGTAGTTTATCGGCCTAATCCCTGTAAGTGGTTACCATTTTTTATAAGATCTTATTTATTGCCTTATTAGCTGCTTCTACTGCACCATTAGCCTGAGGCCTATATGGGGAAGACTTATGATGTTCAATACTATGTTCTGCAAATAACTCAGCTGTCGCCCCTTGAAACTGTACTCCATTATTAGTTACTATATGGTGAGGAATCCCATACCAAGTGAAGATGTTCTTCTGGATGAACTTGACCATTTGCTTGGCTGTCACATTAGTGAAAGATTCTGCTTTGACCCATTTGGAGAAGTAATCAACCGCTACAACTATGAATCTGTGCCTATTAGATGCAGCCGGATGAATTTCACTAATCATATCTATCCCCCATGCTGAAAATGGCCAAGGAGATGCTAGATTCTGAAGTTCGAGTGGAGGAAGATGACTAATGTCTGTATAGATTTGACACTCATGACATCTCTTCACCTTTCTTATGCAGTCTGCTTGCATTGTCATCTAGAAATACCCTTGTCTCATGATCTTCCTGGCCATGGCAAGCCCGTTCATATGTGGCCCACAGGATCCTGCATGTACCTGCTGCATCACATCTTCTGCTTCTTATTCTGTTAGACACCTTAAAAGAACTCCATGTGCTGTTCTTTTGTATAACTTGTCCTCGAAGATTCTAAATTGACTGGCCAGCTTTCTTAATGTCAACTTATTAGCAACACTGGCCTCTTTAGGATACCTACCCTCCTTAACATACTGGTAGATGTCAACGAACCATGGTTTTTCTTCAGCTGATAATTCCATTACTTTGTGCACTTCGAAGCAAGGATGTCTAGAAGTGGCTATAACCAGCGGTTGAACTTATGTCTCTTCTGGATTTTCCCACATGGAGGACAGAGTTGCTAGCACATCAGCCATCTTATTCTCATCCCTGGGGACATGTCTGAATTCACACTGGCCGAATAAACCTTTTCTGAATTGCAGTAGCTCCAAATAAGGCTGCAAGGCTTCTTCTTTTAGCTCCCATTCACCCTGAGCTTGCCTGATCACTAGAAGTGAGTCACCAACAATTAAGACATCATTTGCCCCTAAGGTTAATAAAGTTTCCATTCCAAACAAGCATGCTTCATATTCCGCTCCATTGTTGGTTACAGGAAAGATCAGCCTTTTGGATAAAGGAATGACCTCACCATCCGGTGTTGCTATAAGTACTCCGATTCCAGCGCCTTTTCTATTCACTGCCCCATCGAAGCACATGACCCATCTTTTCACTTCCACTATGGCTAACTGCTCATCAGGGAATTCCAGGTTCTCTGTGTAATCTGATTCTAGGGGCTGGTTTGCCAGAAACTCTGCCACGGCTGGCCCTTTAATGGTTTTCTTCGTGATGTACTTGATGTCAAATTCAGACAAAAGTAACAACCACCTGGACAACTTCCCAACCAATGCTGGTGCTTCATAGAGGTACTTCATTGGATCCACCTTAGTCACGGCTTGTATCTTGTAGGATTGGAAATAGTGGCGCAGCTTCTTGGTCAACCAAATCATCGCCACACATGTCTTCTCCACCAGTGTGTATTTGGTTTCATACTCCAACAGCTTTTTGCTGAGGTAGTAGATGGGATACTCCTTCTTGCCATCTTGTTCCTGTGCTAGCATTGCCCCTATAGAGGATTCTTCAACTGCCAAGTACAAAATCAGAGGCTTCCCTGGAATTGGAGGACTCAACACTGGTGGCTTTACCAGGTAAGCCTTGATCTTCTCGAATGCCAGCTGACACTTGTCATCCCACACAACCGGCTGATCTTTCTTTAATAGCTTGAAGATTGGTTCACAAGTGGAGGTTAACCGTGCTATGAAGCTACTGACATACTGTAAGGAACCCAGGAATGATCTGACTTCCTTTTCTGTCTTAGGAGCTGGCATATCTTGGATGGCTTTGATTTTATCTGGGTCCATTTTTATACCTCTCTGGCTGACTACATGGCCCAACAGCTTCCCTGATGTGACCCCGAATATGCACTTCTTGGGGTTGAGTCGTAAATTGTACTCTCCAATGCGTGTTAGAAATTTATCCAGGATAACAGGGTGTTCCTTCCTGGTTGCTGATTTAACGAGCATATCGTCGACGTACACTTCAACTTCTTTATGAATCATGTCATGCAACAGAGTTGTGACAGTCCTCTGATAAGTGGCACCAGCGTTCTTCAACCCGAAGGGCATCACTTTGTAACAGAAGGTACCCCACTCTGTGATGAACGATGTTTTCACCTTGTCGATCACATCCATCAGAATCTGGTTATACCCCGAAAAGCCATCCATGAAGGAGTACATTGCCGCTTTTGCTGCGCTATCAACTAGGACGTCAATATGTGGCAGTGGAAAGTTATCTTTTGGGCATGCTTTATTCAAGTCCCTGTAGTCAACGCATACTCTGACCCTTCCATCCTTTTTAGGCACGGGGACAATGTTGGCTAGCCATTCCGTATACTCCACCACTTCGAGAAACCTGGCATCTATCTGTTTGGCCACTTCTTCCTTCACCAGTGTAGCCCATTCCGGCCTTAGTCTTCTCAACTTCTGCTTTACCGGTTTGAACTTGGGGTCTGTCGGGATTTTGTGCACTGCTATTTCTGTATCTACATCTGGCATGTCTTTATACAACCAAGCGAAAGCTTTAACATGTTTTTAGAGTATTCTTATTAATTCTCTTTCTTCCTCGGATTTTAGCTCGTGTGAAATGAGTACCATTTTAGGGTTTTCATCTGTACTTATATTGATTTCATGCAATGCAGTGTCATGTATGCTAAATATGCTTGATGGTGATTTAAATGCATGCACAGAATTATCAGGATAAACATCACACAAGTAAGCAAACTGGGATTTCATTGCATTGAACTTATCATAAAGTACATCAGTTACATTGAAAATGGAAGAAATAGATACAACAAAATCATTTTCATCCTCCACAGACGGAGGGCCTTGTTCTTCCTCAGCTTCCATCTTCCCTTCCAAAGCATCATCTAGGACTGCAGCTTTCTTTGCTTCTTTTTCGGTCACCTGTGCCTTAGCTTTTTTCATAATCTTGGCGATTTCAGCAACCACAGAG
Source organism: Euphorbia tirucalli (assembly GCA_039660915.1). Classification (NCBI taxonomy): domain Eukaryota; kingdom Viridiplantae; phylum Streptophyta; class Magnoliopsida; order Malpighiales; family Euphorbiaceae; genus Euphorbia; species Euphorbia tirucalli. The sequence continues at coordinate 15,699,798 of CM077637.1, forward strand.
TCTAAATTCACTTTGGCCGTCATTTCTTCATCAAATCCTTGCTTGGTCTTTCCAAAAGCTTTGTTCAATGCAGCCATCAAAGCATCTGAGATGATTTATGTAGTTTCAGCGCAGGCTTTCTTTTCATCTTCTTCTTCGGCCACCTCTATGGTTTCTATCACCTCAGATGGTTCTCTTTCAAAATTTCAAATTCAGCAGTTGCTTCTTCTTCCATTACAGGGGCTGCTGGCTCTTCCTGGCTTTTCTCAAAATCCATAACATCTGCAAAGATCTCAAAGCCAGGGTACTCGACATTTCCAACCAGCACCGGTTCAACTTAGGCCTTATAAAGGCTTTCTCCCGCCTTCAGATATGGCTTCATCATGGCCCTGCCATTCTTGCCCTTTTTCAGGTTCTTCTGCTCGGATGACCCCTCTACATAACCAAGGCCGCACTGCTTCGACTTTCCCAAGTCGATCTTGAATTCTGGCACACCTTGCAAATTAATCCCGAGTCCCATTCCCGGGACAAAGTTCAGCTTGTACAGATATCGGGATAGCCACTCCGGCATGTAATTCTCATAAAGAACCATAGGGGCATCTGTGGTTTCTTCCTCCTTAATGACAGCAACTTGAAATCCACCAAAAGGAACCACTCCTTCATCCACTATAGCTACCATCGACTGGGCATCTGCCTCAACAGTCATAATCCTGCCGTTCATAGAGAATTTAATCTTCTGATGCAATATGGAAGGAACACCTCCCAAAGGATGGAGCCAAGGCCTTCCAAGCAATAGGGAGAATGTGACCAGGATATCGATCACTGTAAAGACAACCATGGACTTGATGGGCCCAACCTCCACTTCTGTTTCGAAGGTCCCTATCACTGTTCTTTTAGAATCATCATATGCCCGAATGACTATCGAGGACCTCTTCAACACTTCTTCATTCATGCCTAGAAACGGTAACATTTTCAGCGGGCATATATTCAGAGCTGAGCCGTCATCCACCATAACGCACGGCATCACCTTATCCATGACATAGGCTCTAATGTAAAGAGCCTTGTTGTGGGCCTTTCCTTTTGCAGGTAGGTCTTTCTCAGAGAAAACAATATTAGGAGCTCCAGCATGGACTTTGTCTAGCAAGCAGCACATAGCCTCTGGTGAAGCTATAGGGGAGACTTCAATTTCTGATAGCTTCTTCACTAAAGCCTCCCTATGCTCTTTGGAGGTCATAAGCAGATGCCACAAACTGGCTTGTGCAGGGGTCTTCTTCAATTGGGAAATGACCAAGTCTTCTTTCTCGACTCTTTCCGGTGCCGAAAGTACTGCCCGACCCATTCATCGGTGCTTTATCTTTCGTCTGATCTACTGGTTGACATACCCTTCCACTTCGGGTCACGTGCTGCACTTCTTGAATTTTCAGCTTTTCAACAACTGGAGGTTTGACTGCTTCTCTTTTGTCAAATTCCTCGTACTCATCTTCGGAGTCAAGGTCATCCAGACTTATGGGTTTGATCTCCTTACACCCCTCCTTCTTCTCACACTCGGGTTCCACTTCGGGTTCCCCTACCACCACTGCCTGAATCGCAGGGTTCGCTTGTAAAACTTAGGCAAATATAAAGTAAGCCGGTAACTCCGACTGAACCATGTTAACCCGCTTCTCGAATGCCGACAGTGGGTTAGTTTTAGTGCTGGGTTTGGCTGGCTCTTGCAGCTTTCCCTCGTCAATGAGCTTCTGGATAGCATCCCTTAGCCTGTAGCAGTTGTTGGTTCGGTGGCCTGTCACCACATGATAAGTGCAGAAGTTATCTTTGTCAGCTTCTGACGGCTTCTCAAATGGCCTTAAGGATTGCAACAGGCCGCCATTCCTATACTTGGCGAATATCTTTGCTAAAGTAAGAGTCCAAGGCGATATGCCTTGTCCTCCAGGACCCCTATTCTGGTTACCTTGCTGCTAATTCACAGTAGCCACTTCAACCTGCTTCACCTCCGATGATTGCCCCTGCTTGCCACTGGCACCTGAACCAGAACCACTGCCAGACCCAGCTGTTACGGTTGATCTATACCCTGAACTATACCCTGTACTTCTTCCCCCTTTCTGACCAGTTGGCTTCTCCTCTTCATCCCTTTCTATCTTCATGGCCATGCTATAGACCTCACTAAGCTCCTTGAAGGGATGGAATTTCATGTTGTTCTTGAAAATATCTTTGCTGCCATCAATGAGCTTCTGTATAAGCTCGTCTTCATCAGGGAGGTTCTTTAGGAGGATCATCTTGTTCATCCACCTCTAGTAGTATTCGTCAAAGGGTTCGTTGAATTTCTGCTTCACCCTCTCCAGATCATGCAGCTTCACCTGGATTTTGGTGTTGAAGCTGTAGTATTTGATGAAGGCCGCAGACAAAATTTTCCAATCAGATTGCTCCTCCTCTGACAGTGAGTTATACCATCCTAATGCACCTCCCTCCAGTGTGGTGGGGAAAAGATTAATCAATTGTTGCTTTGTAGCGCCTGCTGTTAGCATAACCCGGGCATATAAATTCACATGGGCCTCCGGCGAGCCCATTCCTTTGTAAGTGGGGACTTTCGGCACTTGGAAGCCGATAGGAAATGTCTCGATGCCCCTACTGATCATGGCATTGATGGAGCCTGAACGGACTCACAAACAAAGGCAGTGTACCTCGTCGTTCAAGTAATAAAATCTGGCCTAAAGTCCAGGTATCGATCCCACAAGGAATTTAAACCTCGATAATCACTAAATTACTAAGAGTCTTTACGTGTCTAAGCGGAACTAAATTTAAGTTTGATTATATTAACAACTATATTAGTCTACTCCTAGTTGATCTATCCCAGCTTTCCTTGCTCTTGAATTTGGAATATCAATTGGCGGTTTTACCGACCTATGAAGACTGATGGGGATGGCTTACTTAATCAACTACAAAAGACGAAGTTAACTCAACAATAAACCCTCAATTATATTCCTCCAATTAAATCAACCTAGCGTATCTAGATCTTTTAGGTCCTTAGCCGGTTTTCCTTGTTTAGGGGCGGTCTAATTCTTAAAGCTCAGAAAATAGGGGCACGTATGTTCCACAGTGTCGTCAATACTAATGGTTGCCTAGGTGTCAATCTAGGTAATGCCACGAATATGAACTTAATAGATTAAGATCTTATGAGACTAGATTATCACTAAAGGGATTGCATAAAGAAAAGGGATAAAGATTGAAATTAACTTGCATTCAACTGTATTAATCAAGAAAGATGTAACAGATTCAATGTTTTCAACCAAACAAAATCGATTGCGGAATCAAAAGCTAGCTAAATTGAATTACAAAAGACAAAAAGAAAAACTTATGCCCTTCTTGATCCAATTAACCGGATGCCGACGGTGTGAAGATGCTTGGAGGTGTACCTCTATTAACGAACCCGAGCCGAAACTAAGAACGTTGCAAAAGGGGAAGGTTCAATGCAAAGCAATCTACCAATCGATGGTTCCAAAATTCAAAGAAAACAAAAAGGCCAAGCTAAACCCTAGCTACAAGTTTTTGCTCTGCCTCTACAAGTTGGAAAAAAAATCCCCCAAAAACAAGAAAATAACCTATTTATACGGCTAGGTTAAAACCACAGAAAAGAAAAGCTGAAATTAGGGCAACAGCAGATTTTCGGCCTCGGCACGCCGTGCTGGTGAAGTCGGCACGCCGTGCTGGAGAGTTTTGGGGGCGGCACGCCACGCTGGTGGCTTGGCACGCCGTCGTGCTGCTTCTCTGGAACTCCTGGCGCGCTGGTTGGCTTGGCACGCCGTGCTGCCATTGTGGCACGCCGCGCCATTCTGATTTTCAGCACTTCAAGCCCTTCCTTGCCACCGTTGCTCCAACTTCCGGTCCGGGTCCTAATGCCTGTCCAAACAAACACAAAGGGGCATAACCGCACCACAACCACGGACCATAAAACACGAAAAACACGAAGAATACTAAAAATATAAGAAATCAAACCAAAACATAAAAATCACAAAATACGAAAAAAAACAATCAAACATTCACATAAATGATTCTAAAAACTACCACTCGAACCACGAATTTGGCTAGAAGACAAGGTCGAAACCGACCTTATCAACCACCCCACACTTAAAGTCTTGCTTGTCCTCAAGCAAACAAAACATCTCCAACTCCCGAAAACAATGAAGCAAAATTAAAGATCAAATAATCGATTTTTACAAGATCACAAACCACAACCTCAATTTTATCCACAAGTCAAGCATACTCAATCAATAAGGCTGTCACAAAGAATTTAACATTTAACCCCAATCTCATGCACACAAAGCAACTCAATTAACTATCAGAATATGATTTGCATCACTAAAATAGTACACTTCTAAGTCACTTCCCAATCAATCACATAGATAAAGATCAATAGGACTTTAGAATTCACACAATTTTCTTGGGGAGGAAAACAAAATTATCACGATGCATTGATCGATTCCATTTGATTTACTTTATAACTTTCGACCTTACTTGAGATGTCACTTAGCTTTTCCGAACAGATAACAAAGATGGAGCAAACACAATGCACCCGACTTACTCAACTAAGCACATTCAATCAAGCGGCTACTAGCACTATTCATAACTTCACCTTGTAAGTGAAGCCAGCGGAATAAATTTCCATTTTTCATTCTTGACTTTTTGTCAATGTTCATTAAGTACAGATAATTAGTTTCCCTTACCCCAAGGTTAATCAAAATAAAACACACAATTTGCCTATTTCATCTCTTTACTCATGCTCAATCAAAAAGAAGCTTCTTAGAGAGTATATGTCTAAAAGCGATGCATCTCAACCCCAAAGTCTATATTATTCCAAAGGTGACAATCAAATGGGGCCTCATGTTGCATTCAATGTAAACATCCCTATTAACAAGCATACTTAACCTAGAAAGATGCAAAATAAGAGGTTATGCGGTTATGGTTTTTTTTTTTTTTTTTTTTTTTTTTTTTTTTTTTTTTAAAGATTGTAAAACATTGCTTATGAGGAGTTGGATCATTAAGTTGCAAGTGACAAACAAAAAAAAACAAATATTATCAAACCAAAAACAACCAGAAATAACTCCACACAAAACATGCAAAAACTAAGATAAGCATACAAAACAAACAACAAATAGTGCAATGTAAAAAGAAATAAAAGAGAGAGGGAAAATCCCTTGACCCACCCCACACTTAAATTGCACTTACTTCCAAAAGTGCAAAGGAAGAAAGAGCAAAATAAAGCGGGAAAAGAAAAAGGGTTACCTCACATATCGGGGCCGGGAGGAGGCGGCGGCGGATACGGCCAACCTTGATCAGCACAAAAACGAGTGGCAAACGCCTCGATATTGGCCATCCGCTGCCCAAGCATAACCTGATGGACGGTTAAGTTTTCCAGTTGTTCAACGATGCCATCTAACCGTCCTTCAACCCGCGCCATAAAATCCACGCCGACCGAGACAGTTTCCGCATCCTCCTCGGCGGCCTCCGCTTCCTCATAAGCTTCCTCCTCATCGACCTCCATGGGAGCCTTTCCTTTACGCGAACCGCCCGCGCTCGAGGTACCTGCAGCCGTCACATTCGGGGCACAAGACAAAATGCCCTTCGAAAGCTTCTTGGGAAGAATGCTATCGAGGTGCCTAGAACAAGTATTAGAATGAAAGAAATAGGCAATTAAAGTGACGATGTGCCCTAACCCGAGTTCAGACTTGGACCTATTGTGGTGAAGGTAAAGGGCCTCCATGACAAAAAATCCTAAGTGCACCTTAACATTATTGTGCACATGCCACAAGAGTAACAGCTCAAAGGCATTGACCCGATTACTTTCAGTTTTCCCAGAAAAATTAAAGCATACAAACTTATGCAACAGTTGCAAAATGGGGTCCTGGATTTGGGAAGTCTTGGCAAACCGGGGTTTGTATACCCCAGTGCCTATCAAACGCCAAAATTGCTTGGCATCCATATCTTCGGGCCATGTATAACTAGTTCCTTCTATGCCTATGCAATCCCGAAGACCATCGATGTCTAGGGAGTGTGCAGCCCCGAAGAGTCGGAAGGTGATGCTCCTAAGGCCTGAATTAGGGTCAGTCTTGAAACTCAATGTGGAGTAGAACTCGAGGTTCAACTCCCTAAAAACAGGTACGCTAGATTTGACAAACGAATACCAACCCATACTATGCAATTTAGCACATAAATCATCAGACCGATCTAGCACACTCAAAAATCCCCAATCGAAGATTCGGTAGGGAGTGCTTTCAAGAGGGAACAAAGTTTTATAGCGCTTACCTTCCTCGTCCGAGAGCAGAGGAAAAGGACACTTATACTTAGTTGAAAGGCTCGTCAAAGGAGCCATTTGCGGCTCGGAAGGAAGGTTGGCGCGTGGCTCCGATTCCGGTGACGGATCCACAGGCGGACGGGAAGAACCATGTCTCTTAGCGGGTACAGACTTTCTCTTCATCCTACAATTGCACATCCATAAAAAAAAAACAAAACAAAACAAAACTCAACAACAAAAGAAAGCAAAACCATAAACAACCTAAGTGCAGAAATTCAATTTACTAAAAGAAAACATAACAAAAGAAAGACCCTATTAAGCAAGTAACCAAGCAAAAATCAAAACTAGAAAAAGAAGAATAAAGTTTAGATTCATACCTTGGTGTAGGGAAAATGAAGCACAAGCAGAAATCTAGGTCAAAAGGGGAGTGGAGGAGAAGGGGAAAGGAGAGAAAAATGGAGAAGAGAAGAGGAATAAGAGGGAGAGAGAGAAAGTAAGGGAAGAGGTTTAGAGAGAGAAGTGATGAGAGAGAGAGAGAGAGAGAGAAATCAGAGAGAAAAAACGAAGAAGAAGAAGAAGAAGATGAATAGGGGCGTGAAGAAGAGAAGGGGGAAAAGGAGGTTTAAATAGAGAGGCGCAAATTTCGACCTAGGATTTCAAATTTTAAACGCTCGGCACGCCGTGCCAAGGATTCAGCACGGCGTGCTGAGCAGAGCAACGCAAACATACCTGGAAACAGAACATCGGCACGCCGGCGTGCCGATTTGGCACGGCGTGCCGATTCCAACTCCTCAATGCCTCTTTGAAGCAGAATGACGGCACGCCGGCGTGCCGTTTTGGCACGGCGTGCTGATGTCGCTTGCACGCGATGTTGAGCCAGAAGCGCGGCACGAGGGCGTGCCGCTTGAGCACGCCACGTGCTCACCAGATTGCACATTGGCACGGCGTGCGGAATTGCGGCACGGCGTGCTGCACTGAATATTGCCAATCCTTGCCTTGTTCCACACTTTGATCATGACTCTTGGCTAACTTGCTCAATACCCTATTCCTATACATAAAAACACACAAGAACATAATAATACAAACACAATTAATGTACAAGTGAGGCACACGTACCTCATTGCTATGTTTATAGTCGGAATAGCTCGACTCTCTCGCTTCTCTTGTGTTCATGGGTCTCTCAAGAGCATCACTTGCCTTTGCTCTTGTGCCCCCGTGAAATATTTCTTGAGGCGATGACCATTTACCTTTTGGATGCCCTCCGGAGTAAGTATCTCAATCATTCCCGAAGGGTAAACTTTGTGAATGGTAAACGGTCCTGTCCAACGACTTTTCAATTTTCCGGGAAAAAACCTCAACCTTGAGTTGTACAAGAGTACCGCTTCTCCCTCCTCGAAGCTCTTTTCCTGGATCCTTTGATCGTGCCACCTCTTGGTCTTTTCTTTATAAATTTTGGCGTTCTCGTAGGCCGAGAGGCGTAATTCTTCAAGTTCGAAAAGTTGACGAAGCCGGAGCTCTCCCGCTGCTTTCATATCAAAGTTCAAGAATTTTAAGGCCCAAAACGCCTTGTGCTCTAGCTCAACGGGAAGATGGCATGCTTTTCCAAACACAAGACGGTATGGTGACATTCCTATTGGTGTTTTGAATGCCGTCCGGTAAGCCCAAAGTGCATCGTTAAGCTTTAAACTCCAATCTTTCCTCGACATGCTGACCGTCTTTTCAAGGATTCTTTTCAGTTCCCTATTCGACACTTCCACTTGTCCGCTCGTTTGAGGGTGGTAAGGTGTGGCTACTTTGTGGGTAACGCCATATTTCTGCAAAAGGGAATCAAACTGCTTGTTACAAAAATGGGAGCCCCCATCACTAATGATAGCTCTAGGGGTCCCGAAACGAGTCAATATATTGCTTTTTAAGAACTTGATTACCACTTTTGCATCGTTCGTAGGCAATGCTACTGCTTCTACCCATTTTGACACGTATTCGACCGCCACCAAAATGAACTGATTCCCATTAGAGTTTGGGAATGGTCCCATGAAATCGATCCCCCATACGTCGAAGAGCTCACACACTAGAATTCCTTGTTGGAGCATCTCATTTTTTTGTGAAATATTTCCGGTCCTTTGGCACGCATCACAAGCTCGAACATAAGCCTCCACATCACTTCTCATTGTTGGCCAAAAGAATCCACAAGACAGAATTTTCCCCATGGTTCTATCCGGCCCAAAATGTCCTCCCGCCTCTCTATCATGGCACATTCGGATGATTGAGGTAACTTCCTCAAAAGGTACACATCTTCGAATAATACCATCTGCACACGACTTAAACAAGAAAGGATCATCCCAAAAGTAGTTTTTAGCATCATGAAAAAATTTTACCTTTTGGTTTCGTGTGAGATCAGGCGGAATGATGTTACCAACTTTATAGTTTGCAATATCGGCAAACCATGGTACGGAAGTAACCGCAAGGAGTTGTTCATCCGGGAATGCATCTTGGATCTCCGGTTCTTGCTTACTTTCACCTTCTTGCGGCAGCCTTGACAAGTGATCTGCTACCACATTTTCTACTCCCTTCTTATCTCGGATTTCGATATCGAACTCTTGCAGCAGTAAGATCCATCTTATAAGACGAGGTTTTGCATCCTGTTTAGACATCAAATACTTGAGTGCAGCATGGTCAGTAAACACGATTACTTTTGACAAAACCAAATAGGACCGAAATTTATCAAAGGCAAACACAATAGCTAGTAATTCCTTCTCCGTTACAGAATAGTTTATTTGAGCATCATTCAACGTTCTACTAGCATAATAAATTGGGCGGAGGATTTTATCCACCCGCTGACCTAAACATGCACCTACTGCACCATCGGATGCATCACACATAAGTTCGAAGGGAAGAGTCCAATTAGGGCCGATCATTATAGGTGCTTCAATCAATTTCTGTTTTAGCAATTCAAAAGCATGCAAACATTTATCAGAGAATTCAAAAGAAACATCTTTTTGGAGTAACTCGGTTAGTGGTTTGGAGATTTTAGAAAAATCTTTTATAAATCTCCTATAAAATCCGGCATGGCCGAGAAAACTCCTCACAAGCTTAATTGAACTAGGGGGAGGTAACCTTGCAATAACCTCAATTTTGGCCGGGTCGACCTTAATCCCTTCCCCCGAGATCTTGTGTCCAAGCACAATACATTCCCTTACCATAAACTGGCACTTTTCCCAACTAAGGGCCAAGTTCGTGTCCTCGCACCGCTGCAAAACCTTATCCAAATTTCCAAGACAAGTAGAGAAATTAGATCCATACACAGAGAAATCATCCATAAATACCTCCATGAAATCCTCAACCATGTCGGTAAATATGGCAAGCATACACCTTTGGAACGTGGCTGGTGCATTACATAAGCCAAATGGCATCCGTCTATATGCAAATGTCCCGAATGGGCATGTAAATGTGGTTTTCTCTTGGTCAAGAGGATCCACAGGGATTTGCATATACCCGGACAAGCCATCTAACGTACAAAAGAAATCGTGACCCGCCATACGTTCCAAAATTTGGTCCAAAAACGGTAAAGGGAAATGGTCTTTCCGGGTGGCGTTGTTTAGTTTCCTATAATCGATGCACATACGCCAACCGGTGACCGTTCTAGATGGAATTAAATTACCTTTTTCATTCTCAATTACCGTCATACCGCCCTTCTTAGGCACACATTGGACTGGACTTACCCATTGACTGTCCGAGATTGGGAAAATTATGCCCGCATCGAGGAGTTTGATCACTTCTGCTTTAACAACCTCTTTCATGTTTGGGTTCAAGCGTCTTTGAGGTTGTACGCAGGGTTTTACCGCCTCTTCAAGGAATATCCGGTGGGTGCAAAATGCTGGGTTAATTCCTTTAATGTCATGGATCGTCCATCCAAAAGCTCCCTTATGCTTCCGTAACACCTCGATAAGTTTTTCTTCTTGCTCAACTGTCAATAAAGAAGAAATAACAACCGGTAAGTCATTGGGAGGATGTAAGAAGGCATATTTTAAATTCATGGGTAGAGTTTTGAGTTCCAAAGTAGGAGGCTTTTCTAGTGATGACTTTGGTGCTGATTTGATCTCTCTTTCTAGCCTCTCAAACCTTTGTACCCATGCACAATGCTCTTCTTCTTCTGAGGCAGACGCCTCATCTTGCTCCGCCTCCAAGTTCAGACCTTCATCTAAAGGGGTCTCTAATTCACTGTAGAAAGTCTCACTCACACATTCATCAACCGGAGAGAAAGAGGAAATAGCATAACAATTTTCATTATTCAGCGGATATTTCATTGAATTATAAACATTAAAGGTTACCTCCTCATCTTGCAACCGTAGAATAAGTTTACCTTCTTGCACATCGATCAAGGTCCTACCGGTTGCAAGGAATGGTCTCCCGAGCAAGATTGGGACTACCGTGTCCTCCTCCATGTCTAGTACCACAAAATCCGCTGGAAAAATGAACTTGTCTACCTTGACTAACACGTCCTCTATTACACCTTGTGGCCTTGCTATAGATCGATCCGCTAATTGGAGTGTCATGTTTGTAGGTTTTGGATCCCCCAAACCAAGCTTCCTAAACATTGAAAGTGGCATCAAGTTGATGCTTGCTCCCAGATCACATAAGGCATTTGCAATTTTAAGATTCCCAATTTGACATGGAATCGTGAAGCTGCCTCGATCCTTTAGTTTAGGCGGAAGTCTGTTGCTTACAATCGCGGAACACTCTTCTGTTAGGGCCACTACTTCGTCATTCCCTAATCTCCTTTTTCCTGCAATTAGCTCCTTGAAAAATTTAGCATAGGTGGGCATCTCTTGAAGAGCTTCCACCAAAGGGATATTAAGTTCAAGCTTTTTAAAGATGTCAAGGAACTTAGAGTATTTCTGGTCCAATTTGTCCTTTCTCTCCTTCCTTGGATAAGGAAGTTTAGGAATGTAAGGACTAATAGGAACAGAAATATCTTCCTTTTGAGCATTAGAAGAAGTAGAGATGTTTTCGGGTTTAGATTGACTTACTTCGTCCGATTGATTACTTACTCTCATGGGTTGATCAACCCTTGGTTCTTCTGTTTGCCTCCCACTCCTTAGAGTAATTGCTTGGGCTGTCTCCCTTGGGTTTTGTCTTGGGTTCGGTTCCGTCGTACTAGGAAGGCTTCCTTGAGGTCGTTCTTGCAAGCTTCTAGCTATTTGAGCCAACTGGTTGGTGAGGTCCCTGTTCAAAGCTTCACTATTGGCCAAACGAGCTTCGTTAGTAGCCAGACGAGTTGATATGTCCTTAAGAAGGCTTAATACCGACTCATCTTGTTTAGCATTATGAGCATTACTATTTTGACCAAATTGAGATTGAGGAGCCCTACCAAGCTCTTGATTACGAAAGTCTTGCAGAAAATCATTAGAAGGTTTCAACACATTTTGATTGTTACCATAGGATAGATTCGGATGTTGAAATCTTCTTTGAAAGTTGTTATTATTTTGGAAAGCATTTTGAAGGGGTGGTTGATTATACCTTTGGTTACCTCCAACATAGCTTACCTCTTGGGCTGATGGATTGCCCATTCCACATTCTTGACTGGGATGGTCCCCTCCACAAGACACACACAGCACAGGTTGGTGTGTTGGGTTCAAACTCAGATGTGCCATCATAAGATCAACCTTCTTATTCAATTCTTCCACTGCTGTATCACGGCGTCCCATTTCTACAGCATGGACATCTCTTCGCGTTGGCACTTCTTGTTGCCACAAGGGGCTTTTCCTAGCTAGTTCCTCAATAAGTTCTTCCGCTTGCGTTGCGGTTTTATTAAAAATATCCCCACCTGCAGATGAGTCAATGATAGCACGGTGAGAAGGCGAAATCCCATGATAGAAAATACTTACTTGAGTGCACTTAGGAAGGTCATGGTGTGGGCAGTTTCTGAGTAGCCTTTGAAAACGCCTCCATGCCTCCATCATGGATTCTGAACCAAATTGCCGGAAGGCTGTGATCTCATTCTTCAATTGGACTGTTTTAGACGGAGGAAAGTAATAAGCCAAAAATTCTTCCTCAAGCTGGTCCCATGACGTTACGGATCCCGCTCGAAGGGACTTGTACCATTCAACAGCTCCTCCGATTAAAGAAAATGGAAATAACTTCAATCGGATCACGTCTTGAGGAACTCCATTGAGTCTTACAGTATCAGCCACCATTAGGAATCGATCAAGATGATCGTTCGGGTTTTCATTGCTAGCTCCACTAAATTGGCCGTTACTTTGCACCATTTGGATCATGTTCGTCTTGAGCTCGAAGTTGTTAGCAGTGATTGGTGGTAGAATAACACCAGCCCGGTTTCTAGGACGATGGGGTGCCATCATATCCGCCATAATTCTATCATCTCCCGCGCCTTCCAATTGACGTTCTTGGCGGAGACGTTCCTGCTCCCGAACTTCAGCCTCAATCCTTGCCCTCATCTCGGCTTCGATTTCATTCCTCATTTGTCGCCTTTGATCCTCGTCCATGGCTGCGGTTACCACTCTTTGGGATCTTCGAATATTCCTACACGTACGGTCAATTTCAGTATCCAAAGGTAATAATTCAGAACTTTGAGAACGAGTTTGCATAAGCTAGGAAACACTCACGCAAAAAGAAAATAAATTTTATACACAAATAATAAAACCAAAAACAGAATATGAACAGTATTAACAATGCTTAGATCAGAAAATAATCCTTTTATCTAATGTTATCGAAACAAGTTAAAATTCCCCGGCAACGGCGCCAAAAACTTGATGGAGCCTGAACGGACTCACAAACAAAGGCAGTGTACCTCGTCGTTCAAGTAATAAAATCTGGCCTAAAGTCCAGGTATCGATCCCACAAGGAATTTAAACCTCGATAATCACTAAATTACTAAGAGTCTTTACGTGTCTAAGCGGAACTAAATTTAAGTTTGATTATATTAACAACTATATTAGTCTACTCCTAGTTGATCTATCCCAGCTTTCCTTGCTCTTGAATTTGGAATATCAATTGGCGGTTTTACCGACCTATGAAGACTGATGGGGATGGCTTACTTAATCAACTACAAAAGACGAAGTTAACTCAACAATAAACCCTCAATTATATTCCTCCAATTAAATCAACCTAGCGTATCTAGATCTTTTAGGTCCTTAGCCGGTTTTCCTTGTTTAGGGGCGGTCTAATTCTTAAAGCTCAGAAAATAGGGGCACGTATGTTCCACAGTGTCGTCAATACTAATGGTTGCCTAGGTGTCAATCTAGGTAATGCCACGAATATGAACTTAATAGATTAAGATCTTATGAGACTAGATTATCACTAAAGGGATTGCATAAAGAAAAGGGATAAAGATTGAAATTAACTTGCATTCAACTGTATTAATCAAGAAAGATGTAACAGATTCAATGTTTTCAACCAAACAAAATCGATTGCGGAATCAAAAGCTAGCTAAATTGAATTACAAAAGACAAAAAGAAAAACTTATGCCCTTCTTGATCCAATTAACCGGATGCCGACGGTGTGAAGATGCTTGGAGGTGTACCTCTATTAACGAACCCGAGCCGAAACTAAGAACGTTGCAAAAGGGGAAGGTTCAATGCAAAGCAATCTACCAATCGATGGTTCCAAAATTCAAAGAAAACAAAAAGGCCAAGCTAAACCCTAGCTACAAGTTTTTGCTCTGCCTCTACAAGTTGGAAAAAAAATCCCCCAAAAACAAGAAAATAACCTATTTATACGGCTAGGTTAAAACCACAGAAAAGAAAAGCTGAAATTAGGGCAACAGCAGATTTTCGGCCTCGGCACGCCGTGCTGGTGAAGTCGGCACGCCGTGCTGGAGAGTTTTGGGGGCGGCACGCCACGCTGGTGGCTTGGCACGCCGTCGTGCTGCTTCTCTGGAACTCCTGGCGCGCTGGTTGGCTTGGCACGCCGTGCTGCCATTGTGGCACGCCGCGCCATTCTGATTTTCAGCACTTCAAGCCCTTCCTTGCCACCGTTGCTCCAACTTCCGGTCCGGGTCCTAATGCCTGTCCAAACAAACACAAAGGGGCATAACCGCACCACAACCACGGACCATAAAACACGAAAAACACGAAGAATACTAAAAATATAAGAAATCAAACCAAAACATAAAAATCACAAAATACGAAAAAAAACAATCAAACATTCACATAAATGATTCTAAAAACTACCACTCGAACCACGAATTTGGCTAGAAGACAAGGTCGAAACCGACCTTATCAGGCATCAACGTTTATCCCTTTCTTAGATTCCGCACTGATACCGACCCCCTTCTTTAACTGGGCCATGACCTCGTCTAATTCAGAACACTTTGCCTTCATCTTCTGTTCCATAGCTACTTCTATCTCTTGCAGCTTCTCAAGGCTAGTTGAAGCGTCACCACCATGTTGGGACGACTCAGCTTCTTTTTCTTTCCCGGCTCCACTACCACCGGTCTCACCAGCTTCTCTAACCACTGCCCTCATTTCTTCCTTTAACATGTTGCGGAAATCCTGCGACCTGAAGAAATCTCTCAAAACATCAGCCATGCTCGGTGTTTGTTCTGCCATATTCACTCCTTCCCCAGACTCAGAATCACTGTCACTCTCGACTACCCTCTGTCTCCTAGCTGCCCTTGAAGCTTGGGATCTTATCCAAGGTCGCTCCAGCGTATTCTGCTTGGGAGTAGACATGAGGTATTAGGGTCGTGAATGAATGACGTGATGTGACATGAAAATTAGGGTATTGAGAATGCTTGAAATGAATGGAATGGGATCATGTATGAAATGATGATATGAATGTTTTCTTTCTATTATCTTTCTTCTTTCGAGGCATTCCAAGAACACCCAATGTTTATGCAAAAACGTCACGTGTGGGCCGTCACACGGACGGAACTTCGGCGCCTTTGGGGCACCTAATGAATTTGTGAAATGGTCGCGTGTATACCGGCACACGGACAGAGTTTTGACGCTTTGTAGGTCTGTGAGATGATATGAAATGGTCACATGGGCCGGGCCCGCGGACAAGGTTTTGATGCTTTTGAGCACATGATATGGTGTTATGAGAAAGTCACGTGTAACAGGGACACGGACAAGGATTCGGCATTCGAGGAACGCCTTTCATGATTTGATGATGTTATGGGCCTATATGTATACTAATCGAGCACTCGGGGAGTACCTTGAATGGTAAATTAATGTCATGAAGTGGTCTGATGTGGACCACAGTGTTATATGATGTTTATGATAGATGGGTGTGATGTCATGAAATGCATCGTGTAAATTATTACACGAAAATGGGCTTAAGGCCGTTGTGGCTTTTATTAAATGAAATGATATTGGTGGAATGGCCAAATGCAATCCGGTGCATTGGCAAAACACGGGGTAATTTTGGGTACCCGATATGTTATGAAATGGAATGGGATGGTCATGATAGGCGTCCTTGAAATGCGTTCTTAATTTAATTTAAGTGAAATGTAGTGAATGAACATGTCACACAATATGCAAATGGCTGCACAAAAATGTGGGTTAGGATGCATGACATACATAATGATGTTATGTATGCTATGTCAAAAATAAAATGCTAATCACACAAGTTTAATTTTATGGCTGAAAAAGAAATCGTTAGTATGGATGACAAGCGAATGAATTAATGTTTTACACATAAAATAAAATGCAAATGGCTGCATAAAAATATGGGTTAGTATCACACAAAAATGTTTATGTATGGTATGTCACATGCATGGAAAATGGTGATTATGATATGTTATGTACGTGTAGGTAGCAATGGCGATGTGTCACGAGATGGTGAAGAACACATAGCAAGCAAAACGAATTCTTCCAACCTTATTCCTCCAACGTGGTCGGTCTCAAAAATTTCTAACCGAGTCCTAGGCGGGGTTCACTTCAATCACCAACCGGGGGTGATGAAGGCGCGATTTTATTATTATTATGCACACAATTATTTTGGTATCCTAAGGGAATCCATCTAGAGTTGCTCATATGGGTTCGGTCAAAGCCGGGATAATATCAAGGCTCTCATAGCAAGATATACTCCTCACTTCTCCCCACTCAAGGGTCCTAACGAAGGGGTTCATACGAGGCTATGAGTGGTGTTTCGTATTCGTGCCCCTAAGACCAAGAGGAACTTAGGCGACACTTTAACAATCTACCGGGCTATAAAAGGATACCTAATCTAATGCAAGAAATGGCTAACTAAAAATGCAAATAAACTACCAAAAGAGAATCATCCGCCTTATTTTAATTAGACACTTTTCAGGGCTTGTCAAAATTCTTTTAAGTTTTTAAGAAAACTTTTTTAAGAAATCCCCAGCAGAGTCGCCACTGTGAGCGGACGACGCGTTTTCGACGGGACGCGAGACTCCCTTTCGGAATGGGCGCCATGATCTCGGGCGGGCCCCTCCCTCGCGTGGGGTTTTTATGAATGAAAATCGGTTTTGGAAAAAATAAATAGAATTAGTGCATAAAAGAACCGAGACCTAAGTCTCGATGAATATTGTAGAGTCGCCACCCGGCTCAGCTCAACCGGGAAATTCTTATGCAGCTGAACCGGACGAACGGTCGCTACACTATCCAGAGATTCGGGTCCGGACAAGTCCCTTATTTCGTGTCTAATTAAAATAAATATTGCCAATGTTCTCGAATGGTATTTTAAAAAATCTAAAGTCAATTTTACTGAATATAAAAGGCATACAGCGCGCATACAAATATATAGTACAAAAATAAAGAGAAATAAATATTAATCGGCTTACAACCAAATCGAATAGAAAAATAAAAACCCTTGCCTCACTGATACAATCGCCTAGATTACACGGGAATCTAAAAAATAATTACAATCGCCTAAATACACGATTTAATCTATTAAAATACATCAAAAAATAAAAATAAAAGAAATTAAAGCCTGCAAAACAGAAGGTTAGCACAATTTATACGGCACGCCACAAGTTGGACTCAAACAGACAGAATTGGGAAATCAAGTATTGGGGGGCATGCACAGAGGGGATAACCGGGTTGGCTCAACTAGCTAGCCCGGTTAGACCTGGAAAACATTTTGAAACGTCCCTGTGTTTTTGGTTTTGCGGGAAAATCATTTGAAAATAATTTTACCGGTTTACGTGCATTTTTCATATGTTAAATGGGTCGGTTTTCAGGAGAACTGGGTCTCCATCGTTGAATTGATCTAAATGCAAATTTACCAGAAAATTGAATCTATGGTCATGATGCACACAACAAAATTCATTTTGATGATTTTTGGGGTTTTCTAATTTTTTGGGATTTTTTGGGAATTTTTTATGATTTTTTATGGATTTTTAAGAAATTTTTGGGTTTTAAAAGTGAAATTCTGATTCTGGAAACTACAGTGGTACGACTGTAAATTACAGTCGTGCAAACTCAACTACAGTCGTACGACTGTAATTACAGTCGTACGACTGTAAATACTGAAAATTCAAGATTTCACCAAAATCTTATTTAAAACAAGCTGGAAATAAAATCACCTGGAAATCAAGAATAGTCGTACGACTGTAACTACAGCCGTACCACTGTTCATCAATTTCAAGAACAGTCGTGCGACTGTTCTTGATTTCCAGAAGCAGAAACGCAGAAAATGAGATAAAAATGCACAAAAATCACAATCAATACCCAGAAAGCAAGCAAAAGTATAGAGAAATGGGGCGCCTACCTTTTAGAAGTCCCTCCAAGTCGAAATTGACCCCTGGCGTCGCTCCAATCCACAAGAATTTGCACTTTTCCTCTTGAATTGGAGTTGAGAGCCTTGAGTCTGAAAATCCAAAATGCTTGGGATTCTGATTGTTTTAGTCCGAAATTTCAATTTGTTTGTGAAGTTAACTCATTAACCTATGGATTTCTATCAAGTTTTAATCCTAATTTCGAGAATTAAAGAAAATAGAAGAGGAAAAGATGAGTTTTGTGGGTTTTTGGTCCTCTTTCTTTTCCTTCTCTCTTTTCTCCTTTCTCTCTCTAGATTTCACCAGAATTCCAAAACTAAAACTTTTTCTCCCTTTTCTTCTCCTTTTCTACTCTGATTTCTCTAATTTTTTCTCCAAAATCCGGGCATTAATTGCCCAAAATCCTCTCCTCCTCTTTCTTATGTCATGAGTATGGTGTTCTGCATCTGTCCCGATAATACAGTCGTACGACTGTAATTACAGTCGTACCACTGTAAATTTTTTTTTTCTTTTTTTTTTTGTAAGAAAATCCCGGCGCTTACAGCTGCCCCTCGCGTGATCAAATTCGACACCTTGATTCAGGTTTATAATATCTGAGATGATGAATTTGAAAGCGCGAATCAAAGCGCTGCGAACACTGGAATGAACCCTCTAATGAGATAAGCCGATACCAGGTCTATGTTACCCAAGGCGAGACTGAAGAAAGAAATAAGCCGATACTGGGTCTAGGTTACCCGAGGCAAAGTTGATGCGGATAGGCTGATACCGGGTCTAGGTTACCCGAGGCAAATGATGGGTGAAATTAGCCGATACCAGGTCTATGTTACCCGAGGCAAAATTGATAATGAGATTAGCCGATACCGGGTCTATGTTACCCGAGGCAAAATTGATGAAGAAATTGGCCGATACGGGGTCTAGGTTACCCGAGGCGAACTTTCCTGGGGAAATAGATGAAGCTGATCTGGGCCAATGCCGAGTTTACATTACTCGAGGTGAATCTGCTGGGGGACTTGGATGATGGAGCGGATCTGGGCTGATACCGAGCTTACATTACTCGAGGCAGACTCGCTGGAGAAAGTTGAGATAATGGAGCGGATCTGGGCCAATACCGAGTTTACATTTCTCGAGGCGGATCTGCCGACTTGCTGAGGATATTAAGCTGGGGAAGAATTCCTGCACTTAAAATGGCAAGTCTTCATTCCTTGATCGAGAGATTTTTAAACAAAAATTTTTGCCCCTTCGATCAAGAATGAAGACTAGCCGGGGATAAGTAATTGATATATGCAATGTATGGATGCATGATGATATATATGTACATGTATGTATTTTCTGTTATTGGACGTTTCTATCTTCCGCTGGGGAGATATGTTGTGCCCCTGGTTGATTTTGCTTTTCTTGGGGCATTGTTTGGTGATTATCGAAGGAGTGAGGTGACCGCTGGGGAAATGATCGTAGTATTCCTTGTAGAGATTCCGCTAGGGAAGAGTGTGACAGCTCGATTGAGGAAACAATTGTGGTGTTCTTTGCTTAGACTACGCTGGGGAGTAATATGGAGACTTTACGGGGAAATAATTAATGGTGTTCTTTATGTAGATTCCGCTGGGGAATAGTGGGGGAAACTCTGCTGGGGAGTAATGTGACGAATTCTGTGGGGAATACTGAGGATGTTCTGCTTTTCCTGCTCCGTGGGAAGTTATGAGTTTTTGTTTTTTTTTTCTTCTTTTTTTTTCTTTTTTTTTTCTTTTCTTTTTTTTTCTTTTTTTTTTGTAAGAAAATCCTGGCGCTTACATAGGTCTCAAGAGACAAATCAAAGCCGTGCGGGCCCAAGCCTCAACATCTTAGAGCAATGTAATCAAACCGTATTTATTCTTGATCGAAGGGGAAAAATTTTTGTTTCCAAAATCATCGATCAAGGAATAAATACGTGTCGCCTATACAACTTCAAATCCTCAGCAGATCTGCTTCATTCTAGATCCCAGCCTAACACCCATCTTCCTCTTGTATCGGCCAATCCGCCTTTCACCTTTCTTGCCTCGGGTAACCTAGACCCGGTATCGGCTTATTTCTTCCCTAGCTTTGCCTCGGGTAACCTAGACCCGGTATCGGCTTATTTCAACAGTAGGTTCTTTCCTGTGTTTGCAGCGCTTTGATTCGCGCTCTCAAATTCATTACCTCAGGTATTCTAGACCTGGAGTCGGGTGTCGAATTTGATCACGCGAGGGGCAGCTGTAAGTGTCGGAATTTTCTGTCCTTAAAAAAAAATGTGCAGCGGTGTTACACGACTGTAATATACATTCGTGCGACTGTCATTATAGTCATGCGACTGTAATTAAATTACAGTCATACGACTATAATATCAGAGCAGGTGTAGATGCCCATACCTCTGCAGCAGAAAAAAGAGAGGAAAAGATGGAGCAATTAATGCTCGAGAAAGGCAGTAAGCAATCGGCCAGAGAAGAAGAGGAAGAGAAGAGAAGAGGGGGGACTTTTGGCTCCAAGCTGAAGAAGATCAGAGAGAAAGAAATTTGAGAGAGAAAATAGTGAGAAAAAAGGAGAGAAAACTCACCCACAAAACTCAAGCTTCTCTTCCTTTTCTTTTCCTCTAATTCTTGAGTGTTAATGTCTAAAACCGGATAGAAATCATAGGTTAACGACTTAACACTTAAACTTAATCAATTTCGGACTCTAACTTCACTCAAATCCATGACATTTTGGAGATTTTGGACCAAACTTTTCAACCCCAACTTAAGGAGAAAAGAAGCAATTTGGTGTGGAATGGTGTGTTGCCAAGGGTCAATCCTACGGTGGATCAGCGCCTAAAAGGTAAACACTCTTCATTCTCTCTTTTTCTCATGCTTTCTGGGAGAATTAGTGTGTTTTGTGCATTTTTGTTCATTTTTGTGTTTTCTGTTTCTGGAAATCAAGAACAGTAGTGCGACTGTTCTTGAGTTAATGAACAGTCGTACGACTGTAAATACAGTCGTACGAGTGTTCTTGGTTTTTAGCCGTTTTCTTTTAGTTTTTATTTCAAATGATTTTGGCGAAATTCTGAAGTTGGATTGATTTACAGTCGCACGACTGTAGTGCTCGTCCAAGAGCAGAATTTCCAGAATAATCCCTAAAAATTTCTAAAAATCCCTAAAAATTCAGAAAATCAGAAGATCAACAAAATGAATTTTGTTATGTGCATCCACGATCCTAGATTTAATTTTTAGTATTTTGCATTTAGAACAATTCAACGACGGAGACCCAATTCTCCCGAAAACCGACCCACTTTACACGTTAAAATTAAATTAAATTGGAAAAATGTTTTCAAAATGATTTTCTCACAAAACCAAAATACAGGGACATTTCAAAATGTTTTCCTGGTCTAACCGGGCCGGCTAGCCGAGCCAATCCGGTTATCCCCCTAAATGCATGCCCCCAATTTCTAAATTTCCCATTCTGTCATGTTTGAGTCCTATTTGTAGCGTGCCATAAATTGTACTAACGCTCTGTTTTGCAGCTTTTAATTTTTTTTATTTTTATTTTGGATGTATTTTAATAGATTAATTCGTGTATCCTAGGCGATTGTAATTTTTAGAAAAATCGTGTATTTTAGGCCGTTGTAAAAGTGAGGTCGAGAGTTTTTTTTATCTTTTGTTCGATCGGGTTGTAATAATTTGATCATTTACTATTTTATTTTATCTGTATGCGCGCTGTGTGTATAAAATGGTTAGTGGGAGCATTTCCACCTTCCTAGTGCTGTATGTTGACGACATCCTTATCATTGGAGGCAACATACCAACACTGCAAGGAGTTAAGCAGTGAGTGAGTAGGTGCTTTGCAATGAAGGACTTAGGCGAAGCTGAGACGATCTTAGGGATCAGGATCTACAGAGATAGATCCAATCGGCTTCTAGGCCTAAGTCAAGCCACGTACATTGACAAGGTTCTGAAAAGATTCAGTATGGACAAGGCAAAAAAAGGATTCTTGCCTATGCGCCATGGGTTGAAGCTGAGTAAGAAAGATGGTCCTCAAACAAAGAAGGACCGGGAGAACATGGAAAAGATCCCTTATGCATCTGCTATTGGATCTATCATGTACTCCATGTTATGTACGAGGCCTGATGTCGCGTTTGCACTAAGTATGACCAGCCGGTACCAGTCGGACCCCGGGGAGGAACACTAGAAGGCTGTCAAGGCAATCCTAAAGTACCTTAATCGAACTAAAGATGCTTTCTTAGTGTATGGAGGTCAAGATGAGCTGGTAGTGTCATGTTACACTGATGCAAGCTTTGAGACCGATGAGGATGAGAACCAGTCACAGTCTGGTTATGTTTTTCTCCTGAATGACGGTGCCATTAGTTGGAGGTCCTCAAAGCAGGCCACCATTGCTGACTCTACAACGGAAGCTGAGTACATAGCTACGTGCGAAGCTGCAAAGGAAGCCGTTTGGATCAAGAAATTCATAACCGAGTTGGGAGTAGTACCTACTATCCTAGACCCAGTTGATATTTTTTGTGACAACAACGGGGCCATCGCACAAGCTAAGGAGCCCCGGTCACACAAGAGATCCAAACATGTGCTCAGAATGTTTCACCTCATTCGGGAGATCGTGAACAGAGGTGACATATCATTGCAGAGGGTTGACACCAAAATAATGTCGCTGATCCATTGACCAAAGCGCTGCCGCAGACACAGCACGATGGTCATACCAGATCTATAGGAATTAGGGCAATGCCCACTTGGAACTAGTGCAAGTGGGAGATTATTGGTGTGCCCTAGTTCTTAGGGCATTGGATTCTTGTATTTTGTATTATACATTAAGAGCCATGTATGAATACATTATTTATGTCACATTAATAAAGGTAATTAATCTATTTCATTTATATCTTGTGCTATAATATGAGTAGAGTATCCATTGATTGATAATTATAAAACCAATCCCAGGTCTGTTCTAATCGTGGGAACGAATAGAACCAAAGACTTGTATATTCGATGACTATATGGCAGTTCTTAACTAGCCATAGTACTTGTATAGTCAGTCATGAATATAGTTACATGTCGTTGACATGGGACTGGATCGATCCGCATAAGAAAGCCACATGGTTGTCGCGTCATAGGTCTTTCTTGAGTAGGTCTCTTTTGTCCTCAGACCAGATTTCATTATAATATCAATATGGAATCCGATTCACTTTGACATATGCCTAACAGGTCTCTAAAAGGATGCTAAATACGAGTATGATTGGGTGGACCGGTGAACATGTTGATATTAATGATGAAGTGATGGAATTGCCACTCGGGTAACACCGAGATGATATCAATGGCCACTTGATGAGTGGGACTGATAAGTGTATGGCCATACCCAAATAAGTTGGTTGCTTATTTGATTAATCAGTCAACTCAAGATCAAGAAATATAATAAACATCAGAAGAGGATGACGGACACCATGCCTCTTGTTTATTCATATCGATATCGTTAGGCAAAGGACACTATGAGATTACTACCGGGTGAGTGTCTTCTAAAGACTGCTGCATCTCTGTCTTAATTGGGGGCTATAATAGTTTGCTAGAACCCACTTACAGTCTGTGGGCCTTGGGCCTATTGCCAACATAAAGACAGACCCATAGGATCGTGTACATAGATCAACTGAGCCGGAACTTATAGAAATTGTACATGTAATGTACATTAGAAGGAATGCGTTAATTAATTAGTTGACATTCAGTGTCAAGGTAATTAATTAACATTGGGTTGAATTTAATTTAATTAATAAGTTTACATAATGTAATTAATTAATTAATTTAATTAATTGAATTACATAAAGTAAACAATTAATTAAATAATTTTCCTAAGTAAGAAAATTTAATACATGTGTTGTATTTAGTTAAGTGTGATTTAATTTTATTTAGGGGTAATTAAATTTAGCCAAATGGAATTAAATTACATAATATATACTTTTTAATTAAAGTTATTTATGTAATGATAATGCTAGTGGGCTTGGGTTTAATTAACCTAATTAAAACCCAATTAGTCAACGTATCTATATAAGGGCACACTTAAGCAATAAAACCCTAATTCAATCCTAATTAATTGCTGGAAATTTCAGCCACCAAGAGCAGCCCCAAATCAGCCGCAAATCGCAGCATTAATCCTTCATTCCTTTGCGTCTTCGGCTAGCATCGGTTCCCGCTCAATAGTTGGTCGTGCGCCGGACTTTGCAGATCACAGTTTCAAGAAAACGATTCTGCAGCAGTCTCTAGAAGAGTTAATCTCTCTTGATTCAATTTGTTTTTATTCTAATCAATGGTAATTGGACACGATAGGTGGATTCTAGGAAATTTTAAACGGTGTATTTTCCGCTACCCACGTTATTTTTCCAATGACGAATCCCAACAGTGGCATCAGAGCCTAGGTTTTGTCCATTAGATTGATTGGAATTGGTTCTTGAAAGCGTTCTTGAAGAAAGAATGGGTTTCAAGTTTGTGATTTTAGGGTTTTTTGTTCAATTTGTTTTGGTTTTGCATAAACCCTAGAATTTTGGATTGGTTTGTTTTTAATTATTTTTTTCCAATTAGTTTCCATCTAAAATTATTGTTTTATTGATTATTTATTTTTCTTGATGGCTGGATATTAATGTTGTGTTTTAATTAGCTTAAAAAAAATATTGGGGCTGGATGGAATCGCAAATTGCGATTCCATCCAGCGGCAGTAGCTGCGGCACGGCATGCTGCCCAGCAGCATGCCACGCAGCGGCACTGTTGCCCCGCTAGGACAGCGGCACCGCGCGCAGGTTTTGGGTGCGGTTTTGGATTTTGCGGGTATTTTTTTTATCCCGGACCCTAATGCAAATTAAATTAAATTTTTTTTAATTAATTTGTATTTAAATTGTTTGTTTTGTTGGCATGCATATTTAATTTAATTGTTTGCATATTAAATTGAATATGAAATTTGTGAAATTGGCCCAAAAAACCGTGACACAGGTTAAAATTGGGAGGGCTAAATTTTAAATTTGTGACAACCCAAATTCAAGTGGGAGCAAAATTGTTCATTTTGCATTTATGGATGTTATCCATTGAGCCTTTATGAGCCTTAGTCACATTTGTTAAAATTGGCGATTTCACCCTAAGTAACTCGGCTTAACATTTATATTTAATTTGGAATGCCATGATCATGCATCATATTGGTATGTATGTGCACGACAAGTACTTTGTTTGAAATGTGATGTTGAGTTCTATGGGCCCTAAATTATTATCGGTTGTAATTTAATTTTGGGAAATATGGCCTGCATGCCATTTTTTATTTTATTTTGATGTAATTTTAGAATAGATTTTATTTTAAATGAAATTGTTGTAATGCATCAAGTGTAGAGGAAGGCCTAGATGGAGTAAGCCCATGGTGGGAGCCCAAGAATGATTGCAGTCCGGCCCATGAAGAATTAGATAGGATATCTAGTTTTTCATTAGGTTGTAATTAAGGGCCCATAGGATCTCATTTATTTTAAATTATGTATGCTATTGCATTTGTCATATGATATGGATGTATGGATCACTAAATTATTACTCGCGTTTATACATGCTAAGCCGTATCACTTAATTATAATCCTGAAATTAAAATATTGAGTCGCTTAAAAGTGCTTCCCACATTCACACCTCTTCCTCCCATTGATGTTGCAATGTGCGCCATGCCCAAGCTGGGTACATTGTAGTATTCGGTGGGCCGTCGAGGGTTAAGATACTTGGTATGGTTAACATGTGAATGGTGGTTTGACTCAACATGGGTAGCATTAGCTCAGAGCGGGCCCTAAGCACAGATGGGTAAAGTGTCAATAAGCCCATCAAACCAAGAGTCCTTCGTGGAAGGATTGGATACGTTGTCCTACCAAATGACTCAATGGTTGGTTAGCGAGCCCTAGTTCGGCCAGTCATTGATAAGTTGTGGATCTTGGTCAAGTCAGCCAATTAACAACACCAACAAACAAATTAAAATTGGATTATTAATTTGAATTGGCTTAAAAGTCCTTTATTTCTAACTCAAGCAATGATTTCTTCCATGTAGATAATCCCATTTCAGTTAAGCAATTTAAATGGCTGCAACAAACAATAACTCACTCTCACTTAGGTCACTCTTAGAGAAGGAGAAGCTTTCGGGGACTAACTTCCTGGACTGGGCTAGGAACTTACAAATAGTTCTTAGACAAGAGTCTAAGGAGTATGTACTAAATGCTCCTTTACCAGCTGGCCCTCCCGCAGGTCGAGGGGTCACCACGGCGATGGTGGAGCAGTATGACCGACACGTGAGGGATGACCGAGATGTCTCATGCCTCATGCTGGGTACCATGGCTTCTGATCTTCAGAAACAATTCATGGACGAGCATGCTTATAAGATGATGGATCAGCTTAAAAAGATGTTCCAAGATCAGGCTCGTCAGGAACGTTACCTGACAACTAAGGCACTTTGCACTACTATGATGGCAGCTGGGACTTCTGTTAGCACTTATGTGCTAAAGTTGAAGGGGTATATTGATACACTTGCCCTCCTCGGCTCGCCAGTTCCACAGGACTTGGCAGCAGACATTATTCTCGGGTCACTTCCTGAGTCTTACAACCAGTTTATCATAAATTACCATATGCAAGGGTTGGATAAATCGGTAGTTGAGCTGCATGGCATGCTCAAGCTTGCTAAGCAGTCTCTTAAGAAGACTCCTGAAGTATTACTGGTGAACAAGGGCAATACATCCATTGCTAAGGGAAAGGCCAAACCTAAGGCCAAGGCTAAGGGCAAAAAGGTGGTGGCCCAACCTAAAGCAAGGGTTGCTTCTCCTGACGATGTCTGCCATGAGTGTCATGAGAAGGGGCACTGGAAGAGCTCATGTCCAAAGCTAAGGGAGCAACTGAAGGGCAAAACTGCTGCTTCAGGTATTTATGTTGTTGAGATTAATCTGGCTATTTCTACATCTTGGGTCTTGGACACTGGATGTGGATCTCACATTTGTTCAAATGTGTAGGGTCTAAGAAATAGGAGATTATTAGGATCTGGAGAAGTGGATCTTCGAGTCGGAAATGGTGCTCGGGTTCAGGCCATGGAGATCGGAGATTATTTCTTGGAGATGCCTAGTGGACTTGTTTTGGAACTAAGAAACTGTTATTTTGTACCTGTGATGCGCAGGAATATTATTTCCGTTTCTTTGTTGGATATTTCTGGTTTAGTATTTAATATTGGACATTGTAGAATTTCTATGCAATGTGGCAATATTATTTATGGAACAACATATCTTGAAAATGGCTTATATATCCTTGATCTAAAACATGAAAGTTCAATCTATAACATAAATACTAAAAGGATTAAACAAAATGAAATTAATCCTCCTTACATCTGGCATTGTCGACTTGGCCATATAAATGAGAAGCGCATAGCTAGGCTTCACTCTAGTGGAGTGCTAGGGTCATTTGACATCCAGTCTTATGACACATGCGAATCTTGTTTGAGAGGCAAGATGACAAAGGCGCCTTTTAGCAAGACTGCTGAAAGGGCCTCAGAGCTATTGGAGCTAATACATTCTGATGTATGTGGCCCAATGAGCACTAGTGCTAGATCTAGTTTTCTGTACTTCGTCACCTTCACGGATGACTTCAGCAGATACGGTTACGTGTATCTGATGAAGCATAAGTCTGAGACTCTCCAAAGGTTCAAGGACTTTAAGAATCAAGTAGAAAACCAACTTGGCAAGAAAATAAAAGCACTTCGGTCTGATCGAGGGGGTGAATATTTGAGCCAAGAGTTTGACTCGTTTTTGAGAGAGTGTGGGATTGTATCCCAACTCACTCCTCCTGGTACACCCTAGTGGAATGGAGTGTCATAAAGGAGGAATAGGACCTTACTTGACATGGTCCGCTGGATGATGAGTCATGCTACACTCCCTGGCTCCTTTCGGGGATATGCTTTAGAGATAGCTGCTTACATTTTTAATAATACACCAAGCAAGGCAGTTGAGGGAACACCATATGAACTATGGAAAGGCCGAAAGCCCAATGTTTCCTTCTTGAAGATTTGGGGCTATGATGCACATATTAAGAAATTGACAAGTGGCAAACTCGAGTCCAAATCTGTCAAGTGCCAGTTTGTGGGTTACCCTAAGGAAACTAAGGGTTATTACTTCTACGATTCGGCCGAAAACAAAGTTTTCATAGCCAGAAATGCAGTCTTCTTGGAGAAGGAATTCCTTTCCAAGAGAGACAGTGGGAGTAATGTTGAACTTTCAGAAGTTCAAGACTCACAAACTTCTGCAGCTACTGCTGAGGATGCTTCGGGAACCGATCTGACTACTCAAGAAATTAAGGAACCAGAAATGGTTGCACAGGACCTTAGAAGGTCTGGTAGGACATGTCATCAGCCAGAGAGGTACGGCTTTCTCGTGACTGATGATGGTGACCTTATGGTCGTTAACCAAGAAGAGCCCAAGACGTATCAGGAGGCTGTTGAAAGCCCACACTCAGATCAATGGCGCAAAGCCATAGAGGCTGAGATGCAATCTATACATGATAACTAAGTATGGAACTTGGTGGATCCACCTCCGGGTGCTAAGGTGATAGGTTGCAAGTGGTGTTTCAAGTTAAAGGCCGACAACACCTTCAAGGGGCGATTGGTGGTAAAAGGATTCAGGCAAGTTCAAGGAATTGACTATGATGAAACCTTTTCACCAGTTGCTATGCTCAAATCCATTAGGATACTACTAGCCATAGCTGCATTGTATGATTATGAGATATGGTAGATGGATGTTAAGACCGCTTTCCTTAATGAAAAGCTACTCGAGGATGTGTACATGGCACAACCTGAGGGTTTTATCGATCCAAAGTATCCAAATCGGGTATGCAAGCTTTAAAGATCTATTTATGGATTGAAGCAAGCATCGAGGTCATGGAATCAGAGATTCAATGAGGCCATTATAGAAAATGGCTTCACACAGAATTTTGATGAGCCCTGTGTGTATAAGATGGTTAGTGGAAGCGTTTCCACCTTCCTAGTGTTGTATGTTAACGACATCCTTATCATTGGAGGCGACATACCAACACTGCAAGGAGTTAAGCAGTGGTTGAGTAGGTGCTTTGCAATGAAGGACTTAGGCGAAGCTGAGATGATCTTAGGGATCAGGATCTACAGAGATAGATCCAATCGGCTTCTAGGCTTAAGTCAGGCCACGTACATTGACGGGGTTCTGAAAAGATTCAGCATGGACAAGGCAAAGAAAGGATTCTTACCTATGCGCCATGGATTGAAGCTGAGTAAGAAAGATGGTCCTAAAACAAAGAAGGACCGGGAGAACATGGAAAAGATCCCTTATGCATTTGCTATTGCATCTATCATGTACTCCATGTTATGTACGAGGCCTGATGTCGTGTTTGCACTAAGTATGACCAGCCGGTACCAGTAGGACCCCGGTGAGGAATACTGGAAGGCTTTCAAGGCAATCCTAAAGTACCTTAATCAGACTAAGGATGCTTTCTTAGTGTATGGAGATTAAGATGAGCTGGTAGTGTCAGGTTACACTGATGCAAGCTTTGAGACCGATGAGGATGAGAACTTGTCACAGTCTGGTTATGTTTTTCTCCTGAATGGCGGTGCCATTAGTTGGAGGTCCTCAAAGCAAGCCACAATTGTTGACTCTACAACGGAAGCTGAGTACATAGCTGCGTGCAAAGCTGCAAAGGAAGCCGTTTGGATCAAGAAATTCATAACCGAGTTGGGAGTAGTACCTACTATCCTAGACCCAGTTGATGTTTTTTGTGACAACAACAGGGCCATCGCACAAGCTAAGGAGCCCCGGTCACACAAGAGATCCAAACATGTGCTCAGAAAGTTTCACCTCATTCGGGAGATCGTGAACAGAGGTGACATATCATTGCAGAGGGTTGACACCAAGAATAATGTCGCTGATCCATTGACCAAAGCGCTGTCGCAGACACAGCACAACGGTCATACCAGATCTATAGGAATTAGGGCAATGCCCACTTGGAACTAGTGCAAGTGGGAGATTGTTGGTGTGCCCTAGTTCTTAGGGCATTAGATTCTTGTGTTTTGTATTATACATTAAGAGCCATGTATGAATACATTATTTGTGTCACATTAATAAAGGTAATTAATCTATTTCATTTATATCTTGTGCTATAATATGAGTAGAGTATCCATTGATTGATAATCATAAAACCAATCCCAGGTCTGTTCTAATCGTGGGAACGAATAGAACCAAAGACTTATATATTCGATGACTATATGGCAGTTCTTAACTAGCCATAGTACTTGTATAGTCAGTCATGAATATAGTTACATGTCGTTGACATGGGACTGGATCGATTTGCACAAGAAAGCCACATGGTTGTCGCGTCATAGGTCTTTCTTGAGTAGGTCTCTTTTGTCCTCAGACCAGATTTCATTATAATATCAATATGGAATCCGGTTCACTTTGACATACGCCTAACAGGTCTGTAAAAGGATGCTAAATACGAGTATGATTGGGTGGACCGGTGAACATGTTGATATTGATGATGAAGTGATGGAATTGCCACTCGGGTAACACCGAGATGATACCATTGGCCACTTGATGAGTGGGACTAATAAGTGTATGGCCATACCCAAATAAGTTGGTTGCTTATTTGATTAATCAGTCACCTCAAGATCAAGAAATATAATAAACATCAGAAGAGGATGACGGAGACCATGCCTCTTGTTTATTCATATCGATATCGTTAGGCAAAGGACACTATGAGATTACTATCGGGTGAGTGTCTTCTAAAGACTACTGCATCTCTGTCTTAATTGGAGGCTGTAATGATTTGCTAGAACCCACTTACAGTCTGTGGGCCTTGGGCCTACTGCCAACATAAAGACAGACCCATAGGATCGTGCACATAGATCAACTGAGCCGGAACTTATAGAAATTGTACATGTAATGTACATTAGAAGGAATGCGTTAATTAATTAGTTGACATTCGGTGTCAAGGTAATTAATTAACATTGGGTTGAATTTAATTTAATTAATAAGTTTACATAATGTAATTAATTGAATTACATAAAGTAAACAATTAATTAAATAATTTTCCTAAGTAGGAAAATAAATACATGTGTTGTATTTTCTTAAGTGTGATTTAATTTTATTTAGGGGTAATTAAATTTAGCCAAATGGAATTAAATTACATAGTATATACTTTTTAATTAAAGTTATTTATGTAATTATAATCCTAGTGGGCTTGGGTTTAATTAACCTAATTAAAACCCAATTAGTTAAGGTGTCTATATAAGGGCACACTTAAGCAATAAAACCTTAATTCAATCCTAATTAATTGCTGGAAATTTCAGCCACCAAGAGTAGCCCCAAATCAGCCGAAAATCGCAGCATTAATCCTCTATTCCTTTACGTCTTCGGCTAGCACCGGTTCCCGCTCAATAGTAGGTCGTGCACCTGACTTTGGAGATCGCAGTTTCAAGAAAACGATTCTGCAGCAGTCTCTAGAAGAGACGAATCCGGTGAGTTAATCTCTCTTGATTCAATTTGGTTTTATTCTAATCAATGGTAATTGGACATGATAGGTGGATTCTAGAAAATTTTAAACGGTGTATTTTCCGCTGCACCACGTTATTTTTCCAATGACGAATCCCAACAGACATCCCATGTTCAATAACCGGTAAGACACCACCATTCAACCAGATTAATGATAGTCTTTAGTTCCATTCATTTTCATGATTGGAACAGACTATGGATGACTTTATGGTCATATCGTTTTCCCTATCCATGGTCTTACTGCCAAGTGCATGACACTTGTCAACATGGATATGGATATGTCCATAGGATACTCTATTTAAAACATAGCACAAGATATATAATAAATAAATTAATGCCTTTATTTAATGACACAAATTGTATAATACATATATCTCAAATTAATGTATAAATGTATGATACAAATACAAGGACCAATGCCTCGGGACTAGGGTATATCCAACACATTTTTCAAACCAAAATGCATTACATTCCATTCATAGTGTCCAAAGGTACATTAAAACATGTTTTATATCTATCATTTTCCTTAATACCAATTTGCCAAAATTATGACTTTTTATCAAATTTTGAATAAATTTTTACATTATATAGTTTCTTTAATAAATCTCTTTTATTTAGTACAGGGTATCTTATCCATTATAATAGTTTATTTAGTGGTTTCTAATTGATTACTAACCTAGGTTTTCCCCTTTTTTATCTCAATTGCATTCATAACATAGAAAGCTGAAAAAGACCAAGGTTACTTTAAATCCCTAACCTTTATCTTTCAAATCTTGAATTTCTTTTGTACAAGGTTTTTCTAACTCTTCTGACATATGTATTGATTTTGCACTAGTTGGAATATTTTTCTCATCAAAATCTTTAATGTATGGTAAATTAACTATGTGTTGTTATCTGTTTCAAAATGCATTAGAAATTGTAACACAAACATTCTTAGTGAACATCTCTTCTATTTCCTTTATCTTCTGTTTAACATTATTATCTTCCAATTGTTCTTCAATTTTCTTTTCTGTAATTTCTTCAATTAAAAATTCTATTTGTTTATGTTTATTTTGGATTAAATCAATATTACCTTCTATTTGACTAATCCCTCTAGGAATAATTGGAAAGGCAAATTCATATAAAATATCTTTACCTAGTATTTGAGTCTTAATATCATTATCGCAAACATAAAAAGGATATGACATTGTAATAAATGGTGTTCCTAATATAACTCCTGTATTTAAATTTTTGACTAGAATTAAATAAATTTTATAACAATATCCTTGATTACACTTTACGTAATTTATAATGTATTATTAATTTTGACCCATTAGCGGAACTTAATCTTTCAGATGTTTTTTTCATAATATTTACAGGTATTAATCCCCCTTGAATACAATTTTGATTAGCTCCTGTGTCTATTAATGCTAATGTTTGAAAGCGAAATTCATCTTGAATAACTATATATAATTTTACATACCATTTTTAATAATTTACTTTATTGATTATATTAACATATTCTTCTTCCTGATCTTTAATAACAATACCTTGACCATTACTTGGATGAAGTTGTGTTAGAATTACTCTTCTGTATTAAATTTGTTAATCCTAATTTGAAATTTTCTTCCTCTAAAATTCTAACTTTATTTTCTAATTGTTTTAATTGATTGATTTCTTTACTAAGTTTTCTTCTTGAATTTCTTTAATAGAAATTTCTTTTGTAATATTAAACCTATTATATATTTCTTTAAAATTATAAGGTTCAAAATTCTTGTTTTCTTTAATCCCTATTATATCTTTTAGTTTCTGTAAATATATTCTCTTGTCTTCTGGATTATCTATTTTTTCCAATTAAGTCTAAGAAAAATTTTTGTTCCTTTGTTAACATATTAATCTTTTTGCAAGTACATGGCTCTATACATCCACAAGTTTCCGATTATGTTTCAATTTCACTATTACTTATTATATTTAAATCATTTTCCGAAAAGTCTGACATTTCTAATTTTGATTCTGAGGTTTCATTAATTATAATCTTTATAATTTTATTTTTTAATTCTTCAGATATATCTAAACTGTTTATTTTATTTTTTACTTTACAGTCTCTTTAATAATATCCTTGTTTACCACATTTATAACAAATAACTATATCTTTATTATTATTCCTTTTATAATATTTATAATATTTATTTTTTCTCTTAAATTTAGGTTTTACTTGCTCTTGTGGCTTTTTATTATATTTTTCTGGACTATTATATTTTTTATAATAATTTTTTTGTAATTATATTTTTTCCTTTTAGGTTTTAATCTTTGTTTTGCTGATGGAGCTTTAATAGTTTCATAACCATATTGTTGACAAAATTATCCTAATTCTTTTCTTTATACTAAATTATCATTTTTTAACTTAGCTTTAAATTTCATATCTGAACAAATTGCTAGTCCTTCATGATTAATATAATTAATTATTTGTCCATAAGTTAATTCTTGATAAGGAATATTATTATTAAATTAGCTTTTAATTTATTTCTTATTCTATTAGCAAATAATTTAGGTAATCCTGCGATAAATCTCTCTTTCCAATATGAATTGTTACAATCTTCTCTAGTCATTACGTTTGTTAAAAACATATCTTTATGCCATCTAAAATCTTGTAAACTTGGGCAAGTTAAATTTTGAAGTATTTTAGAACTCCTATCGGGATAGATCCTAGGGTTTCCTACAAAATCTTGTATAATTGCAAAAAATAAAATTGGAATAATATCTTCTTCTTCAGTTTGTAATCTTTGATTATTTTCTTCTTTTATTACAATTTTTCTAGCATTTAAGATTTTATTCTTTTTCATTTTGGGTTATGTAATAATCCCACCAACCTTTTAACTGACCAGTAAATCCTGATACTAAAGCTTGTAATACTTGAGTTTTATTATTATTTTTAGATTTATATGCAGTGGCTGCCATTGATATTTCTTGTAATAAATTTATTATTTGGTATTTAGATATACCATCTATGTTCCATTCACAAAGAGCTTCTCCCTCATACCTAGCTTGTACTATACTACTTCTTTCTTCGAATTGAATATCTGGAGGGGTAGGTCTTGAATAATAATTCCTAGTTTTTTGTGTAGGTATATAAGTATTAAATTTTATTTTTTGTATAAATTGATCTTCTAATTTTGCAATATCTTCACTTTCAGTATCTGAATCGTCATTAATTACCATAACTTATTTATCTTTATTAATATTTAATTGAGAAAGTCTAGCCTCTATTTTATCTAAAACCATATCTTCTTTCTTTAATCTTATTTTAGTTCCTGATTCAAAAGGTTTAAATAATAGAGTATCATTAAAGGTTGAAGTTGAAACTTGATTAGTTTTTAAAGTTGGAGTTACTATGGGTGTTTGAACAATAGATTCTACTCTATTTAATTGTTCTAACATTGCGTATAATACTTGATTAGAATAATTATTTTGCATTATAACTTGTAATATATGTTTAGATGGATTATTATCTATGGTATCAATTTTTCTAATTGGAGTTCCAATAAATGATTCCTCGTTATTCCTAATTATTATATTGTTTAGAGGAGGATGAATTGATATTACAGATTCTTCATTAGTTATTTTTCAAAGTTTGCTACTTTAGTATTTAAATTAATTTGTCCTTCAAATGGGAAATCTATATTATTTTGCATACAATAATATTCAAACCATACAAATAAAGGAATATTCATTTCTAATTTATTCATTTCATCATACCAAAGTGTTCTAAATTCTTTTAATTGATTATCTGAGAAAGTATTAAAATACCAATTCTTTTTTTTCTTTATTATATCCTGCTTTTAAATCTTACCTTAAATATTCTATATTAATTTAAAATTTATTCTTTTTAATTTATTATTATTAAATATAGAGAAAGTTTCTATTTGAGATCTAGTTGGACTAATTGCATTGTCTTCTCTAACTTTTTCATATATTGGTCTTGGAATGGTTTCACTAAAGTCTACACAGGATAAATTAAATTTTCTATCTGAATTAGATCTTTGCATAATATTATTACTTGTTGAACGCCTATTATTTGAATAAACTGACATTCTTGCAGGTTGACTCAAACTTGAAGAAAAATCCATCCTAACTGATCCATCACTATATTCAATTATCCTTGATGTTTGATTATCAATTTCCAATAGTTTAGGTTCACAAATTTCTTTTAGATCCTAAGATCCTGATCTTGTAATTTCATTCCATTTTAATCTTTTTGGTATTTGAATATTAGAGTGTGATTTATTAGCTTTAAATAATATTGTTTCATCTCTTTGAAACATTCTTTTAGATTTTGGATTAAGTGTGGTAGTCATAACTTTGTAATATATTCTGTAAATTATAGCAACTGATCTTACATTTTCTTTAAATTCCAAACCCTTAGTTTTAAGGATGAAAGTTAATGTATTAAGTATATTAGGATCATACAAACTAATAGAAAATCCTGGAAAACAATTAAAGTAAACTGGTCCATTAGCTAAATTAGTTTCAGCCATATCTAATAACAAATTTGAGAAATTAACATATCTAGCATCCCTAAAGCACGTTAAAACAGGAATATCTAATCCTAATCTAAACAATGGTTTAATAGCAATTTATACTGGACCAATATGCAAAAAATTATATTTCTTTAGCCGATGTTCATTAATTGCTTTTTCTAAAAACAATTGAATATTTTCATGGTCTTGATTAATAGATATTGTTTGTTCTACAGTTTTTATGGAATAATTTGTCATAAATTCAAAGTTTCCTAGTGAATATATTATATTAATATCTTGCTTAGTAATTGTCCAATCAAGCATATCATTTTCAATTTTAGCAATATTTATTTCTATATCATTATTATTAAGATCATTATCTGTCCCGGAACTACAACCTAGTTCTCTATTAGAAAATATTCTTGTTAATCTATTTATCTTAACTTTACAAATATTAAGTTCAATCACAAAAATTCAACAATTAAAACTAGAATCTGTTTATGATTACGGGACCACCAATCTATCGAGACCACCTTTGGCTTACTGACCCTACACGGCTGACCAACGCTACACCTTTAGGGTTGACTAACGTTTCAACGCAAACAAATCTATCCGTCATTGTTAAATTTCTCTGATAAAACTTAAAAAAAAAAAAAAATAGATAGATAAAAAATATTCCCCAATACCCCAATTGGGCTCTGATATGAAAAATAGCAGAATCACGTAGGCGAAAACATGTTCTTAAAAATGTAAACATTGTTTGTAGGTTTTTTTTAGCAGTATTTCCATAATATGAATCTAGTATAGGTATAATATAGGTGGGTTGTCTATGAAGCAAAATAAAGAACAGTATAAGTGGCATAGAGCGGTATTTTTGCAGTATTAGTGTGGCATAGAGCGGTATAAGTTCATTTTATGTGCAGAAAAACAAAGATGAGCAATATCTCACAATATTTGCACGGTAATAATGAAAACAACGGATAAAATAAAATAAAATAATGTATATGGATTTCATTTCAAGTTCCATGCGCATATGTTTAATGATGGGCTTTGCCAAGGTTGCAGCTATTGTTATTTTAGAGCTGTTCCACATTAGCTTTCAACCATAAAATATTTCAGTTCATTCTTATCATGCTGCACCCTCCCGGTGACTTCCAAGCATAAACCATTTGGATGCCCCTTGTTCAGCTGTTTGCTCTTAGTAGGCTTTTTGCTTGGCCCTGGGTCCATAAAGATTGGCTGTATTTTAAGAGTTGGGTTTGGTTTAATTCTGTTTACTTCCACACTTTCATCAGGTGGCCGTAAAATTCTGTTTTCCGTCTCTAGTTCTGAAAGTTCATCTTCATTCACCAAGACCTGCCAAAACATATATATACTCTATAATTCAAGAAGGAACATACCTATAGAGGAACGGCAGTAAAGTATAACTGTCTTCGAAATTCATAAATTATATTGACAGTGACTAACAACAACATGGACGCAGTAAAGAATTATGAACATAACCTTCCTGTGAAGCAAGGATTTCAGCAAAACATAGACGATTTGCCTTTATGCAATTTTCCTGGTATTGTGTGCATTTAAGATGCAATGGATAGAAATGTTCGTTTCCTGGTACTAAATCTAAAATAAAAAAAGATATGTCCCATCTGGGTTTCTAGATCAAAAGCACTTGCTATAAATGTACAGAGGCTTTTAGAAGGAAAGGCGCAAAGACAATGTGAGATGTGACAGATAAAGAATGAAAGAGGAAAGGTCATGATACAGTCAATCAAATTATGGAGCAACAAAATGACATAAACGACTTGAAAAGAAAATGATACCTTGCGCCCAACCAAATCAAAAGTCACAATTACTTTATTCCGCTTAGCACGTTCAGCTTCTTCTATCTCCTCTTTTTTCTTCATTAAAAGTTCTTTTTCCTGCATGGAAGACAATTTAACAGCAAAAGTACTTGAGCACATATACTGATATGATGAGATTATGAACTTCAACAGATTCAGTTACCTCTCTTGACAGCCAGCTATTGCTCTCAATCTCATAATAATCACTTTGGTCATCGATAACAGTTGTACGAGCTGCAGCATTCCGGTCATAGTCAACGAGCCTTTTGGCATAAGCTTCAGCTTCTGCTTCAGCATCTGATATAGGAGCAAAACTCTCTTCCAGACCAGCATACGTGCTTCCTTCCTTTAGCACAAGGGAACCACAGAAATTGCAAGGCCCCTCTCCTTCTTGCTCACAAACTACCTTCCCACAAGATAAACAATTGCTCACTAGATTGTGCCGACGGGCTTGGCATGAACATGGTTTCCCCTGTTGGAACACAATTGACCCTTTAGCAGCCTCAGCAAGTGATATGACTTTCCCAGTTTTCTTTTTCCTAGACCTACCTTGTATGCCCTTTTGATTCAACTCACTTGTGCTGCTTGAAACCTTGCTATCTTGGTGACTTGAAGCGCTAGTCTTTCTCGGTTCTGCCTGATAACCAGGACCTGGAACTTTTCTTTGTTGAGCTGGATAACTAGAGACTGATGTATCTTTAGATGATCTAACTGGTTTCTTGGATCCACCAACGGAACCATCATCTGTTGATGGTTTAACATAGGCATGAAATTTTGAAGCTTGCACACCTGGCGAGCTGCTGCCAACATCTGAGTGACCCCTACGCTTTAAGTACTCCTCTATCACAGTTTTCCCTGCGTCTTGCCCAATAATATTCTGCAAACAAAGATAAGACAAGTTCAGTAAAATTCCACTGGACAAATACAGAACATTCTGTTAGCACAGAAAAGAAAAAAAAAAAAAAAAAAAAGAGACAGTTTCAAATTTCAAAATCAAAATCATGGATTCGCCGAAAGATTTTCATTTGGCGAAAGTAAAACTATTTCCTTCATATATCTTCCTCCTCTGTCTATAATGCACTTCACTAATTACCAATACAGGCATGGCCACCGTTTCAGATTTAAAGCATTATGAAGACTCAAGCTTCGAGTTTATGCTGGATGAAAAGAGAAATTTCTACCAGATGAGTACAACCAAGTACCACAATTAGAGTTTTTCCTTCTGTGTTAAGAGTTAATAGCAAAAGAAACATAAAACTCATTTCACTCTCTCTCTCTCTCAACACACACACACACACACACACACACACACACACAAAGGACAGTGCACATCTCCAGCCCACAGGAAGTCAAACAATGCATGCCTCATCTTCAATAGGGTCTTCAGTCGAATCCATTATACCCCCTATGCGAAAGCCATGTCCCCAAACATCAGGAAAGGCAATTTCTTTTCCTCTAGAATGCCTTTTCTGTGAGAAATGAAAACTATACCCAAGAAATCCCACTTCAATACAATTCTAAATTTTGCTCAGAACGCAATAGATAACCATGCAAATGTATTATGAAAGAAAGACAACAAATCTTGCAATTTCTTTTTTAATGTCCCTTTCTGATTCCACTTGAACTTGTCACTACGACTACTAAACATATCAATCTTAAACTTCTTGAATATCTGAGGATCTAATGGTGTGGCAGCTAGGAGAAAGACGGAATAATACCCGATGAGCAGATTGTACATCATTGAGCAAACTTTAGAAGTCCCAGGCAGTGAGACTCCTCTCTTACTAGACAGCTGATGTCATAGCCTTTTGGGGCATTGTAAGGAGATGAGCCATTACACAGAATGTTCACATTGAGACAATATAATTACATAACTCAATCAGGTCTTAAATGATTCAGAATAATAATCACACAGTAAATACGGAGGGAAACTCCCAGGAATTATATACTTAATCAGGCTCTTGGAAGAAGTAGGTTAGATTCAGTGAAGCTGTTAATATCAGTCAGAATTAGTCAGACATCAATTAGCACTCATAGACTTGATGTAGGGATTACAAATAGCATCGAGCCTCGTAAATTCCCTCGTTTATTTTTTCATCGCTATTCCTCAAGCTTCCAGGTAATCAGAGAGTTACACAATTAAGTTGAAGCATACGCACATTTATCGGTAAAATTCAGGATAAAGGGCTTCATAAAAAGCAAATTTAATCATTCAAAGCTACAAACGAATCGCATACGTTAAAATTCGCACAGGATCATCAAATGTTATTATAATTTAGGTACTCAACCAAGAAAGCCACCACTTGACGACATGAATTAAGGTGAATATCAGACTAAATATAATTGTAGAAAAACATGAATCTAGCAATTAATTTTCCAAATAAAAGAGTAAGAGAGATTACATCGAGATACTCTTTGGCATCGAGAGGCTGGGCGAGCTCACAATAAGAGACTAGGCCAGAAATAATTTCCCTTTCCAAATCCAAACCAGTCTCTATTCTCGTACACAAATCAACCAATGCATCTTCCAACCACTGCCCAGGTGATTCCATCTCTCTCCGCCCCCAAAAAGCCTCCGGAGTTTGCTTCCCTACATAAGTTGGTAATCGCCGACGCAAGTTTTACGCTTTGGTTTTCCAAGTGGGTGTGGGGGTTAAATTATGGGTCCCCATTTTGAGATACTGGAGAATCTGAGCCGTTACTTAACCGTACTGTACTTAAAAGAACCGCAGGTAAAAAGGTTAAAAAAAGAAAAACTCCTTGTAATTTAAAAATAGGGTTATAGGTACCCAATGTATTTCCGAGTACAAATTTGATTTCAGCATAAAATAAGTATACAATTTTGATCCTCGCATCTAGCTCAGTGTGCAATTTTAATCCTTATCAATAATAAGTAGTACGATTGGACACAGTTCGTCCAATCCAGAGATTTAAAAACCTCTAGAATTGAATTGGATTGGAGGACGTTAGATTGTCCCAAAAAATTTCGATCCAATTCAATTAGGGTATTTAGGTATTTAGTTTCGCCCAGTCCGATTATGGAGTTGGAAATTCAGTCTTATCCAATCCAAATACATAAAATAAATCGTAAAAATAAAAAACCACACATTTTCTTATACAATTTCAACTTAAAAATACAAATTCAAATAATATCTATCAAAATATTATGTTTTAGTGGTTATAAATATTATAAATTATTTTACATGGTAATAATTATTTTTTTCACATATATTAAAAAATTTCTAAAATTAAATAATCTCTTTATATATGAAATGTGAATTTAATACTAACAAATTTTCAGTTCTACTAGTCCGATCCTTGGTTCAGTTCTAGATAAATTTCGATTCGGTCCTTAAAAAAAAGTTTAATAGTTCAGTCTAATTTTAAATCTTTTTCCTCAAATATTCGGTCTGGTTTAACATATCCAGTTATCATGCCTAACCCTACTAAGAAGAGTTGAAATAGTTTGATTTTTACACACTCTCTCTATAACAAACATGTTGATGATATCTTCAAAGACGGATACCGTGTTGAACATATGTGTATATATCATAACTAACTTTGTCTGGCAATATCTCAAAGAGCTGGAATATTGATAAGAAAATTAGTTTCAATGGTAGTTGTCATTAATAAAATTAGAATTAAAATTATACTTTATTACAGATTTGAATGTTAAAATTGCACATTCAAATTGTTCTTTTTCTTTTCACCATGGATCAAATTTATTCTTTTTTTTTTCACGGTGGATTAAATTTATTACCCAACAACTATTGAAGTGTAGAAACCTTTTCACTCTTGATCTATTAAGGTTTTTTCTTTGCCTAAATGCTATTCGAAAAGTTCTAAAATGAGAAAATAAGTATATATATATTTATTATATATTGTTGATGATTTCTGCTGTATCATGCGTTATTCTCAGTCAATTTCGAGTATTTTGGAGCGTTTTTTAATACGTGGGATAACGGCCACAGGATATAAGACCAACCATGTATGACATTTTGACCGTCGCCCCTTAAAATTATAAATACCTAATTCTGATTCCGTCTTGAAAGATATCTCTGAGTTTTACTGTGAGGGAGAAAATGATTTTCAGTAAGTTATTTCTTCAACCACGAAATATATCAGTGGAATCAATGCTTGGTGCTTGAGATACGTTAACAGCTGAGAAATTCCTCTTCTCAAACTTTCATAACCCTTTCACTCTCTCTTTTCTCATTCCACAACTGAAAGCTATGGCCTCTTCTGCTTCATTCTTCATCTCTTCTCCACCTTCTTTCACCCTTTCTAGAAAAACTTACACACCATCTCTTTTTTCTCTTAAACCTGTTTCGATTAAAGCTTCTTCTATTTCTTCTGATTTCTCCAAACCCTCCATTGCGGATGAACCAGCCATCCCATTAAAGGTAAGCTTGATCTCCTTAACCGAATTTTATTTCCAATTTCTCTTGTGTGTGATTACCTGAATTTTGAGTATGATTCCCTCTAATTTTTATGTTTTATTTCTCGTGGTTGAGAGCTATTGGCTGCGAATTTAGTGAACATGTGAGCCGATGATTTTAAATCGAGGCAAAAAGTGAGTTCTTTTTTTTAGTATATTATTTGATTGGCAATAGCGATTAAGGAACCAATGGTTGAATACAGAAATTTTTCATGTTGGACAATGCACAATTTGGTCTTAGAATTAGGTATAGAATTAGCATTATGAGTTGGTGCAGGTCATGACGACTTGGATTAATGTTTTGATGCAGAATTCTAGCTTCTCCTTAGCCCCTTAGTTCACCCAATCTCTTGCAAATAAACATGATTATATTATATATGGCTGCAATGAGGAATGTCTACAATTCTCTGCGACCTGTATTTCATTATTCATAATCAGATGAGCTCGCTCTTTAACTTCTCAACTGCTCATTGTGACATCAATTACGATGATATGGTACATTTTTTGTTGATTACTAGCGTCTTTGATTTCAGTCCAATAACTGGGAGTGGAAATTTAAGGACAAGTCTATCAACATCTATTACGAAGAGCATTCTAAGGAGAGCAGTGCACCGCCCAAAAATATTCTTATGGTGCCTACTATTTCTGATGTTAGCACTGTTGAAGAATGGAGATCAGTGGCCAAAGACATTGTTCAACGAGCTGATAAAGTTAATTGGCAAGCTACAATTGTTGACTGGCCTGGCTTGGGTTATTCTGATAGTCCAAAAATGGATTACAGTGCCGATGTTATGGAGAAATTTCTAGTTGACTTCACAAATGAACCAGATAGTCCATTACATGGTGATGGTAAGAAGTGACTATTTTTTGACATCTCCGATCTCTGTTATTTACATGGTGCTTTAGCACGTATTTGATCATAAGAACTATTTATGATAACAAAAGCATCCTATTTAGATCAATAATATACATTTTATATTTGCTGAAATTTCTAAACTTCTGTTGCATTTACTCATAATTGTAAACATTTTTCTGTGACATAATTCTCCACTTCATTAGTTGTATATGTATTCATGTTTAAGCTTGACCCCTCACCCTCCACACTACCAAAATCCAACCCAGGCATGAGAAAATTAAAACTTAAAATCTATACTAGCTGAACATTTGTGATAAGTCAACAGTATTTACTCTTATGGTTCTCTTTGTCAGTTTGACAACCGATTAAAAATTGTCCTTTATGTTTTCTGATATCACCTTATCTGTATCTCTCTAATGTGTATAAAATTGTAACCTTAACTTGGGTTTCCATAAGTCAGATTCGTTGTTGGGAACTATCCTTAGCACTGTTTCTTCTTGCCATATCTGTGTTTATAAGGTTTTATATGTTTGGTCTTCTGATTCTCATATCTTAGGTCTTCTTTCTACTAAAAACGCGAGGAAGGGTTTTTTTCTTTTATTTAATGTGTTGGGTGTATGTTACCTGATTGAAAGATACAGACAAATTTAAAACTTGAGCGGACACTTTCTAACTGTTTGATTACAATCTCTGTCCACCACCATACATATTTCATTTTTTGGGGAATTCTCTCATTTTTTACCTCATAGTGGTTTTGGAAAATTGTATTTTCTAACTAAAGTTTTTCTTCAACTGATACAGAAAATGATTTGATTATTTTTGGAGGAGGCCATGCAGCTACGATAGTAGTCCGTGCTGCAAAAAAAGGCTTGGTGAAGCCAACAGCTATTGCCGCTGTTGCACCAACATGGGCTGGTCCTCTTCCTATTGTCTTTGGTCGAGACTCCACCATGGAGACAAGGTATACTAAATTG
This sequence comes from Euphorbia tirucalli, assembly GCA_039660915.1. Lineage (NCBI taxonomy): Eukaryota > Viridiplantae > Streptophyta > Magnoliopsida > Malpighiales > Euphorbiaceae > Euphorbia > Euphorbia tirucalli. Next base: position 15,743,903 of record CM077637.1, read on the forward strand.
CTATCTTTAAATTCGAGTAAAAGATACTGGTGAAAAACTCATTGTATCTGACGTTGCAAATGGAATATGGCTTCCGATGGCAATTTGTTTCTTCTATGACAAGTGCAGATGGGGCTACTTGTGATACGGAAAACTCAGTATCAATCAGCTACTCTTACGGTGCTGCTCACAGTTAAATGATATCCCCTATTAGTTATTTCTTCTGGCATTCTGTGTTTTTTTCTTTCCCCGGCTAACTGGGGATCTTTTTAAAATCACAGTGTGGGTCGTAAGCCCTTCAATTTTTGTGTGTCAGGATGCTCTATGGGCCTTTCTAACTGCACTGAAATTTGCAGGCGCTTTTTGATTTATGCATCATGCATTAAACTCGGATTTGAACAAAAGTTTTCTTGCAGATCATCTACATAGGTTTATTTGTTAGATACATTAAACTATACATGCAAGTAACCTATAAAGTAACTGATACTGGTTATCACTACTAAATTACTCTTCTGTTTCTGTGAATTTGGCAGGTATGGAATGCTTAGGGGCACCTTAAGAGCCCCCGGTGTAGGCTGGATGATGTATAACATGCTTGTCAGCAATGAGAAATCAATTCAATCCCAATATCAATCTCATGTGTATGCAAATCCAGAGAATGTGACTTCAGATATCATTCAGAGTAGATATGCACTAACAAAGCGAAAGGGTGCTCGTTATGCACCTGCAGCTTTTTTGACAGGTCTCCTCGACCCCGTAAAATCTCGAGAAGAGTTTCTTGAATTATTTGCAGATATGGATGGAAAGGTACCAGTTTTTGTTATATCAACTGAAGGATCTCCAAAGAGGTCAAAAGCAGAGATGCAAGCACTCAAAGGAGCCAAAGGAGTCTCCAAGTTTGCTGAGGTTCCAGGTGCTCTTCTACCACAAGAAGAGTATCCCACAATGGTTGCTGAGGAGCTTTACCGATTTTTGCAGGATAATTTTGAATAAGGTAGTTGATATCATGCATAGTACAATTTTCCATTATTGTTTTCTGTTTAAGGTATGATTCTAATGACAGTGCAACACTACAACCCTGTTTAAATAGAGGTTAGTACAACAAAAACATCTTTATGTATAAACTTCATCTTGAGCAAGGATGGAATATCACAGCTGTGGAACTTTTTAGCACAAATATAAAACCAACCTTAAATCACGCTGGGCTTATTTTTTTTTTTTTTTTTTTTCATATGAGAGAAGAAAAATTGTGTAAATGGTGAGCAGATGTAATGGTGGTGTTATAGAAGTATTGAAAAATGATGGTGAAAGTTGGAAAAGTTGAATACATGATATAGTCAGGATGAAAGGAACAACTGCTCTTTTGATTTCAAAATTGGTAAATATAAACAGAGAGGTTGCTAGTGTAAGCGCCGGAATTTTCCGGACTTAAAAAAAAAAAAATTATCGTCGTGTCACGACTGTAATTATAGTCGTGGGACTGCATTACAGCTGTACGACTGTAATTGTGGAGCATGTACAGCAGCCCATATCTTGTGACATAAAAATTGGAGCTGATTTTCAGAGCAATTAATGATCCGTTTTGGCAGCAAGAAACCAGAAAAACAAAAGAGAAAAAGAAGGAAAAAAAGGGGGCTTTTTGGGTTCTGAAATTGGAGAAGTTTAGGGAGAGAAATTGAGAGAGAATTGGAAAAAAAGGAGAGAAAAAGCAAAAACCAACTCAAGCCATCTTTTTCTCCTCTTTTTCTTTTAATTCTTAGGTGTTAAAGTTTAAAACTTGTTAGAAATCAATAGGTTAATAACTGGACACTCTAAACTTAATCAATTTTGGATTTTAAACTCTCTACATCCGTGACATTTTGGAGATTTTGGACTTAACTTTTAAAACCTTAACACGAGGAAAAAGAAGTAATTTGGAGGTGATTGGAGCGTTTCTAACGGTCATTCCTACGGTGGATCAGCGCTATAAAGGTAAATATACTCCAAATCTTAATTTTCTTGCTTTTTCTGGGTGATTTGGTGTGTTTTGGTGCATAAAAACTCAATTTTTGGGCTTGCTAGTTTTGGAATTCAAGAACAGCCGTACGACCATTTTTGTGTTAAAAAACAGTCGTACGACTGTATATACAGTCGTACGAGTGTTCTTGAATTCCCCCAGTATTTTCCTTTCATTTAAATAAAATTTTGGCGATTTCCTGCAATTGGAGGGATTACAGTCGCACGACTTTAAATCCTCGTCTAGGGGTAGAATTTCCATTTTAATCTAGAAAAATTCCTAAAAATCACAAAAAATCAGAAAAATGAGAAAATCATCAAAAACGAATTTTGTTGTGTGCATTCACGACCCTAAATTTAATTTTCAATGTTATTGCGTTTTGAACAATGCCACGACGGAGACCCGATCATCCCGAAAACCAACCTACCTCACATGCTAAATTAAAGTAAACCAGAAAATAAAATGTTTTCAAAATGATTTTTCTCACAAAACCAAAATACAGGGACATTTCAAAATGTTTTCCAGGTCTAATCGGACCGGCTAGCCGAGCCGATCCGGTTATCCCCCTAAATGCATGCCCCCGAATTCTAAATTCCCAATTCTGTCATGTTTGAGTCCTATTTGTGGTGTGCTGTAAACTGTGCTAACCCTCTGTTTTGCAGCTTATAGTTTATTTTTATTTTTATTTTTGGATGTAATTAATAGCTTAATCCGTGTATTTTAAGTGATTGTATTTTTCTAGATCATCATGTATTTTAGGCGTTTATAAGGTGAGGTTAAGAGTTTTTATTTTTATTCAATCAGGTTGTAATAATTTAATTATTTACTATTTTATTTTTATTTTATCTGTGTGTACGCAGCATGCTTTTTATTAATAAAAATGAACTTTAGAATTATAAAATACCATCAAAGAACATTGGCCAATTTATTTTGATTAGAAATGAAATAGGGGACTTGTCCGGACCTAGATCTTTGGATAGTGTAGCGGCCTTCCGTCCGGTTCAGCTACACTGAAATTTTCTGGTTGAGCTGAGCCGGGTGGCGACTCCTACACTATTTATCGAGACTTAGGTCTTGGTTCTTTTATGAAATAATCTAATTTCTAAAAATGAATTTTATTATAAAAACCTTACGCGAGGGAGGGTTGCCCGATCTCGAGGCTCCCTTCCGAGAGAGTTCGCGTTCCGTCGAAAACGTCGTCCGCTCACAGTGGTGACTCCGCTGAGGATTTCTTACAAAAGTTTTCTTAAAATTTAAAAGAATTTGACAAGCCCTGAAAAGTGTTTAATCAAAATAAGGTGGATAATTCTTGTTTGGTATTTAATTTTGCATTCTTTAGTTAGACATTTTCGCATTAAGTTAAGTATCCAAATTTTAGCCCGGTGAATTGTTGAAGTGTCGCCTTTGTTCCTCATGATCTTAGGGGCACGGATACGGAACATCACCCATAGCCTCGTACGAACCTCTTCGTTCGGACCCTTGAGTGGGGAGAAGTGAGGAGTATATTTTGCTATGGGAACCTTAATGTTAACCCAACTTGGACCGAACTCATGTAGGCAACCTTAGTTGGATTCCTCTAGGATACCAAAATAAATTGCGTGAATGCTATAAATTGCGCCTTCATCATCCCCGGTTGATAATCGAAGAGAACCCCACTTACGACTCGGTTAGAATTTTTTGAGACTGACCACATTTGGAGAAATAAGGTAGGAGGAATATGCTTCGTTTGCTATGTGTTTCTCGCCATCCCGTGACATACCATCATCGCCATTTACATGCACATGACATACCATACACAAAGCATTTGTGTGATAATTAACCCACGTTTTTACGCAACCACTTGCATTTTATTTTTGTGTGCGAAAACATTAAATCATCCGTGTGCCATTCATACTAACCGTTTTCTTTTGCAGCTATAACATTATATTTGTGTGTTAACATTTTCATAAAGCATACACAACATCATTATGTGTGTCATGCATTCTAACCACATCTTTGTGCAGTCATTTACATTTTTGTGTGACATAAACATTCATGTCATTTCATCTCATTTAAATTAGGGACATTCCAAGGATGCCCATCACGATCATTTCATTTCATAACATATCGGGAGTTCCAAACTATCCGTGTTCTGCCAATGCACCGGATTGCATGCGGCCATTCCATCAAATCATCTCATTCAATAGAGACCACAATGGTCCTAGGTATATTTTTGTGTGACAATTTACACGAGACATTTCATGACACCATACTCATTTATCATAAATATCATATGACACCGTGGTCCACATCGGATCACTTCATGACATTATCTTATTATTCAAGGCGCTCCTCGAGTGCCGGATTAGTACGTATGTAGGGACATTTCATAACATAACTAAATCATAAAAAGTGTTCCCCGAACGCCGAATCTCTGTCCGTGTCCCCGTTACACGTGACTTTCTTATAACATCATTTCATATCACATGCCTCAAAAGCATCAGAACTCTGTCCATGTGTCGGCATACATGCGACCATTTTCACAAAATTCACTAAGTGCCCTAAAGGCGTCGAACCCTTGTCCGCGTGGCGGTCCACGCGTGATCTTTTGCATGGCATTAGGTGTTCTTGGAATGTCCCAAAAGAAAAAATAATAATAAATAGAAATCATTTTTATAATCATTTCACATACGACACCATTTCACCCATTCATTATAAATCATCTTTAATGCCTGACTTTTCATGTCATCATTCCATTCCTTCTCATGTCCCTAAACGTCTCCCATATAATATCGAGTAGAATAAACTGGAGCGACCTTGGAAAAGATATCAAGCTTTGAGGGCTGTTGGGGAATCGAGAGCAGTAGAACTAGAAAGTGAATCCGACTCAGGGGAAGAAGTTGAGATGGCTAATCCGACACCAAGCCTCGCTGATGCTTTAAAGGATTTCCTAAGATCACAGGATTTCCGTGATATACTCAAGGAGGAAATACGGGGCTGTAGTGAGAGAAGCCGAGGAAACTGGTGGTAGTGGAACTGGAAAGGAGAAAGAGGCCGAATCGTCTCAGTAGGGTGGTGATGCCTCGGCTAGTTTAGAGAAGATGCAAGAAATTGAGGCAGCCATGGAAAGAAAGATGAAGGTGAAGTATTCTGAGCTAGATGAAGTTGTGGCCCAGCTGAAGAAAAGGGCCAGTGTCAGTTCTGAATCCAAGAAGGCGGTTAACGTGGATGCCATGATCAGCAAAGGCATCGAGACTTTTCCCATTGGCTTTCAAGTGCCAAAGGTTCCTTCTTACAACGGAATGGGTTCACCAGAGGCCTATGTAAATTTTTACGCCCAGGTCATGCTGACTGCGGGCGCCACTAAGCAACAACATATCAACCTCTTCCCGACTACACTTGAGGGAGGAGCATTGGACTGGTACAATTCTTTGTCAGAGGAAGAGCAATCAGACTGGAAGGCTTTATCGGTGGCCTTTATTAAATATTACAGCTTCAACACCAAGATTCAGGTGAAGCTGTATGATCTGGAATGAATCAAACAAAAGCCCAATGAGCCATTTGATGAATATTATCAAAGTTGGATGAACAAGATGATCCTTCTGAAAAACCGCCCTGATGAAGATAAATTGATACAGAAGCTGATTGACGGTAGTAGGGACATCTTTAAGAATAATATGAAGTTTCATGCATTTAGTAAGCTTAGTGAAGTATATAGCATGGCCATGAAAGTCGAGCGAGATGAGGAAGAGAAAGCAGCAAGCCATAAAGGTGGCAGAAGTTCAGGGTATGGTTCCGGGTACAGATCAATAGCTGCAGCTGGGTCTGGTGGCAGTTCCAACTCAGGTTCTGGAGGAAAAGGGGGGCAGACTTCATAGGTGAAGCAGGTTAAGGTCGCCGCGGTAACCCAACAATAAAGCAATCAGAACATGAATCGGGGAGGATAGGGTATATCCCCTTGGACTCTCCCGTTGGTTAAAATCTTCACGAAGTGCAGAAATGGAGGCTTGTTGCAGTCCTTAAGGCCATTTGAAAAGCCCGCTGATGCGGATAAAGATAATTTCTGCACGTATCATGTAGTGACTGACCACAGAACCAATAATTGCTATAAACTGAGGGATGCAATTCAAAAGCTTATTGATGAAGGGAAATTGCAGGAGCCCCCTAAACCCAGCACAAAAACCAACCCATTGCCGGCATTTGAAAAATGGGTTACCATGGTACACTCAGGATTGCTAGCTAATTACATTTTTGCTCAAGTCCTTTAGGTGAATCCTGCTATCCAGTCTATAGCAATTGGTGAAGTCGAGGTAGAATCAGAATGTGAGGGACAGGCAGAACTGAGAGAAATCAAACCGATAAGCCTGAATGACCTTGATTCGGAAGATGAATATAAAGAGTTTGACAGGGACGAGATAGTTAAGCCTCCGGCCATCGAAAAGCTGAAAGTTCAAGAAGTCCAGAATGTGACCCGGAGTGGCAGGGTGTATTAACCGATGGCCCAAGTGAAAGACAAGGCTCCGATGACTGGATTGGGCAGTACATCAACACAGGAGAGAGTTGAGGAAGAAGACCTGGTTATCTCTCAGTTAAAGAAAACTCCTGCACAAGCAAGTCTATGGCATTTGCTTTTGACCTCTAAGGACTATAGGGCGGCCTTAGTGAAGAAGTTGTTGGAAATTGAGGTCTCCCCCATTGCATCACCGGAGGCCATGTGCTGTTTGTTGGATAAGATCCATTCTGGGTCTCATGACATTATCTTCTTTGAAAAAGATCTGCCCAGTGAGGGGACAGCTCATAATAAGGCCTTCTACATCAGGGCCCATGTGATGGACAAAGTAATGCCATGTGTGATGGTGGACGACGGATCAGCTCTGAACATATATCCATCGAAAATGCTACCATGTTTGGGTCTGAATGAAGATGCTTTGAAGAAGTCCTCCACGGTGATTCGGGCATATGATGACTCCAAAAGAACTGTAAATGGGACTTTTGAAACTGAAGTGGAGGTCGGGCCAGTCAAGTCAATGGTCGTGTTCACTGTGATAGACACCCCGGTCACTTTCTCCCTGCTGTTAGAGAGACCGTGGTCCCATCCATTAGGAGGTGTTTCGTCTACTCTGCATCAGGAGAGATTGTAACTATTGAGGCGGATGCCTAGTCTATGATTGCTGCTGTAAATGAAGGGGTTGTACCATTTGGCAGATTTCAAATCACCATGGTCGGGGAAAAAGAAGCTACAGATGCTCCAATGGTCATTTATGAAAATTATATGCCGGAGTGGTTGTCCAAGTATTTGCACAAGCAGAATTTTGTTCCGGGCATGGGACTTGGAATCAACCTACAAGGGGTGCCTGAGTTTAATATTGACTCAGGAAAGCCAAAGCAGTTCGGGTTTGGGTATACAGAGGAAGCATCTGACCAGAGGAACCCAAAAAGGGGCAAGAACGGCAAGCTTATGATGAAACCATTCTTAAAGGTAGGAGAGGGGCTATACAATGGCCAGCCTGAGCCAGTAAGGGTCGGGAACATTGAATACCCTAGCTTTGAAATATTTTCTGATGTCGTAGACTTTGAGAAAAGCCGGGAAGAACCAATAACCCCCGTGGTGGTGGAAGAGGTAGCTGCTAAGTCTATTGTCCTACAAGGTGAGCCGCCCGAAGTGATAGCAAAAGCAGTGGAAGTGCCCAAAGAGAAAGCCTGTGATGAAACCGTAGAAGTAATTTCAGGTGCACTGTCCACCACCTTAAGCAAGGCATTTGGGAAGTCCAAAGAAGGGTTCGGTGAAGAGCTAATGGCCAAGATAAACCTAGATTCTGTGGTTGTTGAGATAGCCAAGATCATGGAAAAAGTTAAGGCACAGACAGCTGAAAGTGAGGAGATCACTGTTAATGCTGAGAAAGAGACCAAAGCAGCTATGGGTTCTGGTGATACTCTGAAGATGAAAGTGGAAGCTGAAGAAGTACAAGGCCCTCCACCTGTAGAGGATGAAAATGATTTTGTTGTATCTATTTCTTCCATTTTCAATGTGAATGATGTACTTTATGACAAGTTTAATGCAATAAAATCTCAATTTGCTTACTTGTGTGATGTTTATGCTCATAATTCTTTGCATGCATTTGAATCACCATCGAGCATATTTAGCATACATGACACTACATTGCATGAAATCAACAGAGGTGCAGATGAAAATCCCAAAATGGTATTCATTTCACATGAGCTAAAACCCGAGGAAGAGAGAGAATTAACAAGAGTATTGCAAAAACATGTTAAAGCTTTCACCTAGTCGTACGAGGACATGCCAAGTGTAGACATAGAAATAGCAGTTCACAAGATCCTGACGGACCCTATGTTCAAGCCAGTGAAGCAAAAACTGAGAAGGCTGAGGCCAGAGTGGGCTACATTAGTGAAAGAAGAAGTGGCTAAGCAGATAGACGCCAAATTCCTTGAAGTGGTGGAGTATACAGAATGGCTAGCCAACATTGTCCCAGTACCTAAAAAGGATGGAAGGGTCAGAGTATGTGTCGACTATAGGGACCTGAATAAAGTATGCCCAAAAGATAATTTCCCTTTGCCTTACATCGATGTCCTAGTTGATAGTGCAGCAAAAGCGGCAATGTATTCCTTCATGGATGGGTTTTCAGAATACAACCAAATCCTGATGGATATGATCGACAAAGTGAAAATGTCATTAATCACAGAGTGGGGTACCTGTGAGCGAACGATGTTTTTGACGGAACGCGAGACTCCCTTTCGGAAGGGGAGCCTCGTTCTCGGGCGGGCCCCTCCCTCGCGTGGGGTTTTTATAATGGAAATTCGTTTTGGAAAATGAATGGAATTAATTCTTAAAAGAATCGAGACCTAAGTCTCGATGAATATTGTAAGATTCGCCACCGGGCTCAGCTAAACTGGGAAATTTATATTGTAACTGAACCGGACGAACGGCCGCTACACTATTCAGAGATTTGGGTCCGGACAAGTCCCTTATTTCGTGTCTAATTAAAATAAAATTGGTCAATGTTCATAGACAGTATTTCATAATTCTAAAAGTCAATTTTATTGAAATAAATAGACATACAACGCGCATACAGGTATTACAAAAATAAAAGTAAAGTAATGAATATTTAAGTGGTTTACAACCCAATCGAATAAAAAAGATAAAAACTCTCGGCCTCACTTTTACAAGCGCCTAGGATACACGAGAATCTAGAAAAATACAATCACCTAGGATACACGTATTAATTCTACTAAATACATATAAAATAGAAATAAAAATAAAAAGCTACAAAACAGAGGGCTAGCACAAAATACGGCATGCCATAAGTTGGACTCAAACAGACAGAATTGGGAAATCAAGAATTAGGGGCATGCATTTGGGGGATAACCGAGTTTGCTCGGCTAGCCAGCCCGGTTAGACCTAGAAAACATTTTGAAACATCCCTGTATTTTGGTTTTGTGGGAAAATCATTTTGAAAACAATTTTGCCGGTTTACATGCATTTTTTACATGTGAGGTGGGTCGGTTTTCGGAAGAAATGGGTCTCCATCGTGGCATTGTTTTAAATACAATTTTACTGAAAATTGAATCTAGGGTCGTGGATGCACACAACAAAATTCATTTTGATGATTTTCTGAATTTTTATGGATTTTTGAAAATTTTTGTGGGTCAAAAGGAAAATTCCGATTCTAGAAATATGTTACAGTCGTGCTACTGTAAGCAGTCCAAGATCAGGATTTTGCCAAAATTTATTTGAAATAAACTGGATGAAAACGCCTGGAAATCAAGAACACTCGTATGACTGTAAATACAGTCGTATGAATGTTCATCAAACTCAAGAACAGTCGTACGACCGTTCTTGATTTCCAGAAGCAGAAATACGAAAACTTGAATAAAAATGCATAAAAATCATGCCAATCACCCAAAAAGCATGAAAAAGAGAAGGGAAAAGGAGTGTCTATCTTTTGGGCGCTTATCCAACGTCGAATTGACCCCTGGTGTCACTCCAATCCACACGAATTTACTCTTTTCTCCATGAGTTGGGGTTAGGAGCCTAGGTACAAAAATCTCCAAAATGCAACGGTTTCTGATGATTTTAGTCCGAGATTTTGATTTGTTTGGAGTGTTAGATTGTTAACCTAGGGGTTTCTAACAGATTTTAGGCTTAACTCTGAGAATTAAAAGAAAAAGAAAGGGAAGAAAGTTTGAGTTTTTTTTTTCTCTCTTCCTTCTCTTTTCTTCTTTCTCTCTCTAATCTTTTCACCAGCCCAAAAGCCTCTTTCTTTTCTTCTTTTTATCCTATCAGCCGTTCTTTTCTGCTACCAAATCCCGAGCATTTAATGCTCTCCTTTTCTCTTTCTTCTTTTCGCCGCAGGGTATGGGTTTCTGCACCTTCTCTGGTGTTACAGTCGTACGACTGTAATTTTTACATTACAGTCACACGACTATAAATTACAGTCATGTGACAGCTGCTTTTTTTTTAGAGAGTAAAATTCCGGCGCTTACAGCTGCCCCTCGCGTAATCAAATTCAACACCCGATCTTGGTTTGGAATAATTGAGGTGATGAATTTGAGAGCGCGAAACAAAGCACCGCAGACACAGGAAATAAACATGCTACTGAGTTGCTGAAGCTTCACTGCTGTGGTGACGTGTTGAGTTGATTGGATGGAATAAGCCGATATTGGGTCTATGCTACCCGAGGCAGAGTTAATGATGAAATAAGCCGATACCGGGTCCAAGTTACCCGAGGCAAGGAAAATGAAGTGTGGGATTTGAATTAGTTTCAAAGATCTAGGATCTTGCTTGAATCGATCTCCAAGAATCTGAAATCTAACTTGGGTGATTTTCAAGGATTAAGAATCAGGCTTGAAGAGGTTTGCAAGGATTGGGAATCATGCTTGAAGCAGTTCAAGGATTCAAAATCTAGCTTAGAGAGGTGTTTATTAAGGATTTGGAATCATGCTTGAAGAAGTTCAAGGATTCGAAATCTGGCTTGGAGAAGTGTTTATCAAGGATTGGTAATCATGCTTGAAGAAGTTCAAGGATTCGAAATCTGGATTGGAAAAGAGTTTATCAAGGATTGGGAATCATGCTTGAAGAAGTTCAAGGATTCGAAATCTGGCTTGGAGAGGTGTTTATCAAGGATTGGGAATCATGCTTGAAGAAGTTCAAGGATTCGAAATCTGGCTTGGAGAAGTGTTTATCAAGGATTGGGAATCATGCTTGAAGAAGTTCAAGGATTCGAATTCTTTCTTGGAAAAGTGTTTATTAAGGATTGGGAATCATGCTTGAAGAAGTTCAAGGATTCGAAATCTAGCTTGAATGAAATAAAGGGGTTTGATGTAGAACTAAGCCGATACTGGGTCTAGGTTACCCGAGGCAAATCTGCAGAAATCTTGAGGATTTGAAATCTTGTTGGAATTGGATGGGCTTGAAATAATGAAATAAGAGGTTTAAATATTTGAAACCATGCTTGAATGTAATGGAGTTCAAGGGTTCGAAATCTGGCTTGAATGAAGAAAGGGGTTCAAGGATTTGCAACCATGCTTGAACGTAATGGAGTTCAAGGGTTTGAAATCTGGCTTGAATGAAGAAAGGGATTCAAGGATTTGTAACCATGCTTGAACATAATGGAGTTCAAGGGTTTGAAATGGCTTGACTGAAGAAAAGGGTTCAAGGATTTGCAACCATGCTTGAACATAATAGAGTTTAAGGGTTTGAAATCTGGCTTGACTGAAGAAAAGGGTTCAAGGATTTGCAACCATGCTTGAATGTAATGGAGTTCAAGGGTTTGAAATCTGGCTTGAATGAAGAAAGGGGTTCAAGGATTTGTAATCATGCTTGAACGTAGTGGAGTTTAAGGGTTTGAAATCTAGCTTGACTGAAGAAAAGGGTTTAAGGATTTGCAACCATGCTTGAATGTAATAGAGTTCAAGGGCTCAAAATCTGGCCTGAATGAAATAAGGGGATAGCTTTAGGAAGGATAATTTTGATGTTGGCTGGAGGATGAGTATTTATCCCTTGATTGATGATTTTGGAAACAAAAATTTTTGCCCTTTCGATCAAGGATAAATACGGCTTGATTGCTCTGCCCCTTGGAGACTTGATGTGTTGAGATTTGAGTTTGCATGGAGCCTTCTCTTATTTTAGGGCCCAATAAATGCCCCGGCATTATGTCATCTCTGCTTTGAGAGCGAACCGATGATAATGATGGATACCTGTGCTTGGGTTGGTTGTGATATGTATGTGCATGTATGCATGTATGATTTGAATGCATGTATATATTTCAATGTGTGCATGTGCAAATGAACTTTAGAAAATGCATTTCGCGTCATTTGCTCAATCTTGACATTCCAGGTTCTTTCTGGGGAAGATAGGTTATGCGATTGATCGTCCATAGTTGGAGAAACAACATTTTGGGTACAATGTGATTCTTGCAATCCTGCCAGGGATATATGATGGCTAATGAGGAAGTATGATGACTGTTGGAGAGAAAGTGATGCTATTCTTGGCAACGATGTCGTTGAGAAATGATGTAGAGAATTTTGTTGGGGATTAATGAAATGTTCTTGCTAGGGGAATGACGGAGAGGTTTTGCCTTCTCTGCCCCCAGGCTTCATGAACTTGGAAGTGCCCTAAATTTTGCCTGAGCCGCCCAAAGTGGGTTTTCAACTCAGCAAGCTGCTCTAACTTTTGCCTAAGATGCCTTTTCGGTTTTCACCTTAGCGAGCTTTTTATACGCCCTAATTTTTCCCCAAACTGCCTAATATGGGTTTTCAGCTTAGCGGGCTGCTCTAATTTTTGCCTGAGGTGCCTTTTCGGTTTTCACCTCAGCGAGCTTTTTTTTTTTTAAAGATGTTGTGGAATTAGAAGAAGACTTCCAATTCAGTACAGGTCGATGATAACTAGGGATTAATTGAAGCGACCCCATGCCCACTTGCTCTGTCGTCCCTCTGATGATGAGACGATTGTGAAAAATCCTATAGGACTTGGTTACTCCATCACTGTTATTGAAACTCACAAGTGTGTAGCCATATATGATGCATGATGTGAATTCAATTTCAAGCAAACTTGGGATATTTAAATGAACAGAGCAAGGCATTCATGCATTCATTCATTGATAATGTTTTAGCATAATGCACATTATATATGAAATGAAATTAAGGACAAGATGAGTATGGTATTCGTCTCGACCGAACCCATAACTGCCACCAACTGGTCCCTGCGGATTTTCCTGCCGGTGGTGCTCACCTCACTGTCCTAAATTTTGCATGGATTGCTTTCATGATTTTCAATCCATCGGACTCTTTTTTTTTGTGGAAACCTGAGCCTGTCCCGATTAAAGGGGTTGATGACTTGGTCTCTGTCTTTCTTGGTAGGATCACTTCGATCCTGCAGGTTGATGGCTATGTTGTTTCTGTAATGTTACTCTTGCCTTAGTTCAGTGTATTTGCGAGACAAACGATAACATGCTAACTTAGTCTTTGTAGATAGATGTCGTATTTGACAACACCTTTTGATGTGTTTGTTAGCTATTTGTACTATCTTGCTGGCTTATGGGTGATACTGAGGCGATACATGATGCCTCTCTCCTTTATTCTGGAATGATTGTACTGTTGCCCCAAAACTTGCGTTCCATTATCAGGGATGATATGGTGTGAAACATCATATGATACAGATGCATTCTTATTTCGGAACTTGAAATCATGCTTTTGTTTTTGTTTGTTTGTTTGTTTTTTTTTTTTTATTTTTTTACGGAACTTCCGCTTAGCTGGACTTATCCTTCAGATTCTTTGTAATTCTGCATCTTGCGATCCGTTGTTGATGCGTGCGGTTATAGGACTAGGCAAAGGTCTTCCATACTTTTAGGCATTTTGCAATTTTTCTCTTCTTTCTCTTATCAGTCGTGAGGTCTTTTAGGACAGATATCATTTTGGATACTCATCTGTCCTTAGGTTCATTTCACGTAATGATGTGTCATATATACTAAAGACATTAAATGAATATTTGTATGCATGCACAGTGTTTCATCCATGAAAATATCACATAAATAATTGAAATCAAATTGCATTACATTAAATGCCTTGTGAGTTGCATTGTTCACAAAACAAGATAAAGAACAAAATAGATACATCAAAATAATTAACGTCCTCCACATACGGAGGGTCTTGTTTTGCTGCTGCATCGTCCACTTTGATTGGACTAGTCAAAGCTGGGTAAGGGATTACTCTGGACATTGGGCTTCAAGGGTGGTTCCACGATTTTCCCATCAGCGATCAGTTGAGGAATAGCCCTCAGTAGTTGCTTGCAGTCAATAGGAGCAGAATTTGCCTTTGTCTGTCTCAGCCGGCTTCTCCAATGGCTTCAGAAAACTCAAGAGGCCACCATTCCTGTATTTCGCAAAAATCTTAGCCAAAGAAAGGGTCCACGGGGATAGGCGCAAATCTCCAGCTTGATCTCCTTGTTGTTGAGACACTACAGCAACTTCAATCGACTTATCCTCTGGGGATTGGTCACTTTTGTTGTAAAGCCGAAATCGGATCCACTGCTTGATCCGATGGTAGTTGTCGATTGATACCCCAGACCGTGCTTGAAGCTTCTGCTACCCTTTTGACTGGCCGCTTTTTCTTCCTTGTCCCTATCAATTTTCATGGCCATGCTGTAGACCTCGCTGAGTTCATTAAAGGCATGGAATTTCATGTTGTCTCTGTAGACATCCATGCTGCCCTCAATCAGTTTCTGAATCAGTTTGTCTTCATCAGGGCGATTCTTCAACAGGATCATTTTGTTCATCCACCTTTGATAATATTCATCAAAGGGTTCATTGAGCTTCTGCTTAATCCTTTCCAAGTCATATAGCTTCACCTGCATCTTTGTGTTGAAGCTATAGTATTTGATGAAGGCTGCCGACAATGCTCCCCAATCCGACTGTACTTCCTCCGTTAGGGAGTTGTACCAATTCAATGCTCCTTCTTCTAGCATTGTCGGGAAGAAGTTGACCAACTACTGTTTGGTAGCACCCGCGGTTAGCATTATACGGGCATAGAGGTTGATGTGAGCTTTTAGTGATCCGAGCCCTTTGTAAGAAGGAATTTTGGGGACTTGGAACCCCACAGGGAATGTCTCAATGCCTTTGTTTATCATGGCATCCACATTGACGCCCTGCCTGGAACACAAACTGATGTTGGCTCCGTCTTTCAGCTCAGCTAGCATCTCATCCAGCTCAGAGTATTTGGCCTTCATTTTCTGCTCCATAGCTGCCTCAATTTCCTGCCGCTTTTCTATACTGGCCGAAGCATCAGCTCCATGTTGAGAGGTCTCCCCTTCTTTTTCTTTCCTGGTTCCACCATTACCAACTTCACCACTTTCCCTAATAACAGCCCTCAGTTCTTCCTTTAGCATATCCCGGAAGTCTTGGGATCAGAAGAAATCCTTTAGAACATTAGCAATGTTTGGCGTTTGGTCAGCCATTGCTACTTCTTCCCTAGACTCAGTTGCGCTACTGGATTCGACTGATCTTTCACTCTCACGTGCTCTTGCAGTCCTGGATCTTTTTCTAGGATGCCCCAGCTTATTCTACTTTAATACACATAAAGAATGCTGGGGTTAAAAAGTGCATGGTTGGATGGTATGGATGATAATGCTTGGATGATGCTTCATGAATGTGGATGATAATGAATGTAACCTTTTTTTATCCATTTTTTTAATTTTGGAAATTTCAAGTGCACCCAATGCTATGCAAAAGAACACGTGTGGGCCGCCACACGAACAAGGGTTCGGCGCTTTTGAAGCACCTAATGAATTCATGAAATGGTCGCGTGTGTACCGACACACGGACAGAGTTCGATGCTTTGTAGGTCTATGAGATGATATGAAATGGTCACATGGGACCGCCCCTTGGACAGAGTTCTGATGCTTTTGAGCACATGATATGAAATGATGTTGTAAAATAGTCATGTGTACCGGGGACACAGATAAGGGCTCGGCATTCGGGGAACACCTTTCATGATTTGGGATATTATGAAATGCCCCTACATAAGTACTAACCCGGCACTTGGGGAGCGCCTTGAATGATATAGTAATATCATGAAGTAACCCGATGTGGATCACAGTGCTATATGATGTTTGTGATGAATGAGTATGATGTCATGAAATACATCATGTGGATTGTCACACGGAAATATACCTAGGACCATTGTGGTCTCTATTGAATGAAATGATTTGGTGGAATGGCCAAATGCAATCCGGTGCATTGGCAAAAACACGGGTATTTTAGGATACCCGATATATGATGGAATGATATGATCGTGGTAGGCGTCCTTGGAATGCCCCTTATTTAATTTAGGTGATATGTCATGAATACTTATGACACACAAAATGCAAATGGCTGCACAAAAACGTGGTTAGGATGCGTGACACATATAATGATGTTATGTATGCTAGGTGAAAAATGCTAATCACACAAATATAATGTCATGGCTGAAAAAGAAACGATTAGTATGAATGGCAAACGGATGATTTAATGTTTTCACACGAAAATAAAATGCACATGGCTGCATAAAAATGTGGGTTAGTATCACTCAAAATGTTTTAGGAATGGAAAATGTTAATCATGTATGGAAAATGGTGATTATGATATGTCGTGAAATGTCTAGAAGCGTGTAACACGTAGCACATGAAGCTAATTCTTCCAACCTTATTTCTCCAAGCATGGTTGGTCTCAAAATTCTAACCGAGTTCTAGGTGGGGTTCACTTCGATCACCAACCGGGGGTGATGAAGGCGCGATTTATATTTTCACACAATTATTTTGGTATCATAAGGGAATCCAACTAGGGCTGCTTATATGAGTTTGATCTAAGTCAAGTTAAAAATCAAGGCTCCCATAGCAAAATATACTCCTCACTTCTCCCCACTCAAGGGTCCGAACAAAGGGGTTCGTATGAGGCTATGGGTGGTGTTTCGTATCCACGCCCCCAAGAGTAGGAGGAACTTAGGTGACGCTTCAACAATCCGCTGGGCTATAAATGGATACTAAATCTAATGCAAGCATGTCTAACTAAAGAATGCAAAATGAAATACCAATCAAGAATCATCCACCTTATTTTAATTAGACATTTTTCAGGGCTTGTCAAATTCTTTTAAGTTTTTAAGAAAACTTTTTGAAGAAATCCACAGCGGAGTCGCCACTGTGAGCGGACGACGTTTTCGAGGGAACACGAGACTCCCTTTCGGAAGGGGCGCCTCGATCTCGGGCGGACCCCTCCCTCGCGCAGGGTTTTTATAATGGAAATTCGTTTTGGAAAATTCGTAAAAGAACCGAGACCTAAGTCTCGATGAATATTGTAAGAGTCACCACCCGGCTCAGCTCAACTGGGAAATTTATATTGTAGCTGAACCGAACGAACGGCCGTTACACTATCTAGAGATTTGGGTCCGGACAAGTCCCTTATTTCGTGTCTAATTAAAATAAAATTAGTCAATGTTCGTAAACGGTATTTCATAATTCTAAAAGTCAATTTTATTGAAATAAATAGACATACAATGCGCATACAGGTATTACAAAAATAAAAGTAAAGTAATGAATATTTAAGTGGTTTACAACCCAATCGAATAAAAAAGATAAAAACTCTCGGCCTCACTTTTACAAGCGCCTAGGATACACGAGAATCTAGAAAAATACAATCGCCTAGGATACACGTATTAATTCTACTAAATACATATAAAATAAAAATAAAAATAAAAAGCTGCAAAACAGAGGGTTAGCATAAAATACGGCACGCCATAAGTTGGACTCAAACAGACAGAATTGGGAAATCAAGAATTGGGGGCATGCATTTGGGGGAAAACCAGGTTGGCTCGGCTAGCTGGCCCGGTTAGACTTGGAAAATCATTTTGAAACGTCCCTGTATTTTGGTTTTATGGGAAAATCATTTTGAAACAATTTTGCGAGTTTACATGTATTTTTTACATGTGAGGTGGGTCGGTTTTCGGGAGAATTGGGTCTCCGTCGTGGCATTGTTCGAAATGCAATTTTACTGAAAATTGAATCTAGAGTCGTGGATGCACACAACAAAATTCATTTTGATGATTTTCTAGGGTTTTCTGAATTTTTATGGATTTTTGGAAATTTTTATGGGTCAAAAGGGAAATTCTGATTCTGGAAATATGTTACAGTCGTACGACTGTAAATTACAGTTGTGCGACTGTAAGCAGTCCAAGATCAGGATTTCACCAAAATTTATTTGAAATAAACTGGATGAAAAGGCCTGGAAATCAAGAACACTCGTACGACTTTAAATACAGTCGTACGACTGTTCATCAAACTCAAGAACAGTCGCACGACCGTTCTTGATTTCCAGAAGCAGAAATACGAAAACTTGAATAAAAGTGCACAAAAATCATGCCAATTACCCAGAAAGCATGAAAAAGAGAAGGAAAAAGGAGTGTCTATCTTTTGGGCGCTTATCCAACGTCGAATTGACCCCTGGCATCGCTCCAATCCAGACGAATTTACTCTTTTCTTCATGAGTTGGGGTTAGGAGCTTAGGTCCAAAAATCTCCAAAATGCAACGGTTTCTGATGATTTTAGTTCGAGATTTTGATTTGTTTGGAGTGTTCGATTGTTAACCTAGGGGTTTCTAACAGATTTTAAGCTTAACTCTGAGAATTAAAAGAAAAAGAAATGGAAGAAAGTTTGAGTTTTTTTTTGTTTTCTCTCTTCCTTCTCTTTTCTTCTTTCTCTCTCTAATCTTTTCACCAACCCAAAAGCCTCTTTCTTTTCTTCTTTTTATCCTATCAGTCGTTCTTTTCTACTGCCAAATCCCGAGCATTTAATGCTCTCCTTTTCTCTTTCTTCTTTCCGCCGTAGGGTATGGGTTTCTGCACCTTCTCTGGCGTTACAATCGTACAACTATAATTTTTACATTATAGTCGCACGACTGTAACAATAGTCGCACGACTATAAATTACAGTCGTGTGACAGCTGCTGCTTTTTTTTTTGAGAGAGTAAAATTCCGGCGCTTACAGTACCTCCTGCTACAGAGTAATGCCCTTCGGGATAAAGAATGCTGGAACCACTTACCAAAGGGCTGTCACAACGTTGCTGCATGATATGATCCATAAAGAAGTTGAAGTGTAGGTCGATGATATGCTTGTGAAATCAATGACCTGGGAGGAACACCCTGTTATCCTGGATAGATTTCTCACCCGCATTAGAGAGTATAACTTGCAACTTAATCCTAAAAAGTGCATATTTGGGGTCACATCAGGAAAGATGTTGGGTCATGTAGTCAGCCAGAGAGGAATAGAAATGGACCTGGATAAAATTAAAGCTATTCGAGACATGCCAGCTCCAAAAATAGAGAAGGAAGTCCGTTCATTCTTGGGCTCTTTGCAATACGTCAGTCGCTTCATAGCACGGTTGGCCTCCACCTGTGAGCTAATTTTTAAGCTGTTAAGGAAAGATCAGCCGATTGTATGGGATGACAGATGTCAGTTGGTGTTCGAGAAAATCAAGGCCTATCTGGTAAATCCACAAGTTCTAAGCCCACCAATTCCACGGAAGCCTTTGATTTTGTATTTGGCTGTTGAAGATTCCTCTGTAGGGGCAATGTTGGCTCAAGAACAAGATGGCAGGAAGGAGTACCCTATTTACTACCTCAGCAAGAAGCTACTAGAGTATGAAACCAAGTACACATTGGTAGAAAAGACATGTGTGGCAATGATCTGGCTCACCAAAAAGCTACGTCATTATTTCCAGCCATACAAGGTACAAGCCATGGCCAAAGTAGACCCAATGAAGTTTCCGTATAAAGCACCGGTGTTGGTTGGGAAACTATCTAGGTGGCTCTTGCTTTTGTCAGAGTTCAACATCAAGTACATTAGAAAACCATTAAAGGGCGAGCCGTAGCAGAATTTCTAGCAAATCAGCCACTAGAGTCAGATTACACAGAGAATTTGGAGTTCCCGGATGAACAGCTGGCCATGGTGGAAGTAAAGAGATGGGTTATATGCTTCGATGATGCCGTGAATAGGAAGGGTGCTAGAATCGGGGTGATTATAGCGAAACCGGACGACGAAATCATTCCTCTGTCGAAGAGATTGGATTTTCCTATAACCAACAACGGAGCAGAGTACGAAGCATGCTTGTTCGGGATGGAAGCTCTGTTAACTCTAGGGGCAAATGATGTCTTGATCGTCGGAGATTCATTTTTAGTGATTAGGCAAGCTCAAGGCGAATGGGAGTTGAAAGAAGAAGCCCTACGTCCTTCCTTGGAGCTGCTACAGTACAGAAAAGAGTTATTTGGCCAATGTGAATTCAGACATGTCCCTAGAGATGAGAACAAGATGGCTGATGCGTTAGCAACTCTGTCTTCTATGTAGGAAACTCCAGAAGAAACTCAAATATAGCCACTAGTTATAGCAACTTCCAAACAACCCTGCTTTGAAGTGCACAAAGTAATGGAGTTGACAGCTGAAGAAAAGCCATGGTTCTTCGATATTTACCACTATGTGAAGGAAGGAAAATATCCAAAAGGAGCCAGTACTGCTGATAAGGTGTCATTGAGGAAGCTAGCCAGTCAGTTCGGAATATTTGAGGATAGACTATGCAAGAGACAGCAAATGGTGTTCTTTTGAGGTGCCTGACAGAGCAAGAGGCAGAATCAGTGATGCAGTAAGTACACGCAGGATCTTGTGGGCCATACATGAATGGACTCACTATGGCCAGGAAGATAATGAGACAGGGGTACTTTTGGATGACTATGCAGGCTATAAGGAAAGTGAAGAGACGTCACGAGTGCCAGATCTACGTTGACATCAGTCATTTGCCACCATTTGAATTACAGAATCTGGCGTCCCCTTGGCCCTTCTCAGTATGGTGGATAGATTTGATTGATGAAATTCATCCTCCAGCATCTAATGGGCACCGATTCATAGTTGTGGCAGTTGACTACTTTTCAAAATGGGTGGAGGCTAAATCCTTCGTTAGTGTAACAGCTAAGCAGATGGTTAAGTTCATCCAAAAGAACATCTTTGCTCGATACGGGGTTCCCCATCATATAGTGAATGACAACGGAGTGCAGTTTCAAGGGGTAACAGCTAAGCTATTTGCAGAACATGGCATTGAATACCATAATTCTTCCCCATATAGGCCCCAAGCTAACGACGCAGTGGAAGCAGCTAATAAGGCAATAAAGAAGATCCTATAAAAAATGATAACCACTTACAGAGATTGGGCTGACAAACTGCCGTATGCTCTTTGGGGTTATAGAACCAGTGTCAGAACACCAACAGGGGAGACTCCATATGCCTTGGTGTATGGTATGGAAGCAGTGCTACCAATAGAAATAGAGCTCAAATCATTTAGGGTCGCCTTAGAAGCCCAGTTACCAGAGACTGAGTGGATTCAAGCCAGATATGAGCAGTTGGCAGTGCTAGATGAAAAATGGCTGAAAGTACTGGATCATCTATAGAAGTACCAATGCAGAATGGCCAGAGCCTATAATCGGAATGTGAAGTACCCTAAGTGGCAGTTGAAAGCAGGAGATTTGGTCCTGAAGCAATTAAGGCCCTCAAATATCGATGTAAGGGGGAAATTCAGACCCAATTGGGAAGGGCCCTATGTTGTGAAGAAAGTGCTATCAAAAGGTGGTGTCAGTGTCATGGACATGGATAGAAATGAGTTCACAAATCCTGTCAACCAAGACCGCCTAAAGCTTTACCATGTCTTAAAAAAAAAAAGGAGTCTGCTAGGTTGAAAACTTGAAAAGAGCGGCCTAGGCAAAAATTAAAACACGAGAGAAAATGATCAGTCAGAAAATCTGAAAGGAACGACTGGTGACGGATTCTAGCTCTGTGTGGAACGTATAACTTTTTGGGAATTAATCCTTTCAGATGTACTCATTTTGATTTTATCAATAAAGTGAAATGTTCGTTTAAATATATTTGCATGGTTGTGTCAAATGCATAAACAAAGTTATCTTGCTTAAACATCCATTTAAAGAAAGCGCATTACATTTAACCGGTTAAACATATCACATTATTTAACAAGGGAAATGTACTAAATACATACAATCTGAAATCTTTTATCATCCTCCAAATCTAGTTCATCTTTCCGAAGAGTGATAGTGATTGTCTAAGAACTTGCCTTTCCAATCGGTCTTTGTAAAAAAAAAAAAGCTCGCTGGGGTGAAAACCGAAAAGGCGCCTCAGGCAAAAATTAGAGCAGCTCGCTGGGTGAAACCGAAAAGGTGCCTCAGGCAAAAACTAGAGTAGCTCGCTGGGCTAAAAACCCACATTGGGCAACCCAGGCAAAATTTAGAGCACTTCCAGATTCAGAAATCACATGGGCGAAAAGCAAAGTCTCTCTATCATCTCCCGAGCAGGATTCTCCACATCACTCCCCAGCGGAACATTTACAAGGGATACTACGATCTTTTCCCTAGCGATTGTCATGCATCCCCATCTTATCTCCCCAGCAGTCCTCATATATCTTCAACAAGGAGAAGCTTTATGTGAGGAGTGTCTTCCACCAACTAGGGGTAAAACATTCCTTCCCCAGCAGAAATGAAGAGCATCAATATTGAACAAACAATAGGAAATGCATCATTTAGGACCCATATGCATATGCATCATCATGCATACACATGCGACATACACAGAGCATTCATCCCCAGCTCGTCTTCATTCTTGATCGAAGGGGCAAAGATTTTTGTTCAAAATCTCTCGATCAAGGAATGAAGACTCGCTACTTCAAATGCAGGAATTCGTCATCGCTGTCTCGGACAAAGATTCATCCCCAGCAGATTCGTCTCAGGTAACATAGACCCGGTATCAGCCCAGATCGGCTTCATTCCACTTCCCCAGCAGATCCGCCTCAGGTAACATAGACCCGGTATCGACTTCATTCCATTTCCCCAGCAGATCTGCTTCGGGTAACATAGACCCGGTATCGGCCCAGATCGGCTTCATTCCACGTCCCCAGCAAATCCGCCTCGGGTAACATAGACCCAGTATCAGCCCAGATCGGCTTCATTCCACTTCCCCAGCAGATCCGCCTCGAGTAACATAGACCCGGTATCGGCCCAGATCGGCTTCATTCCACTTCCCTAGCAGATCCGCCTCGGGTAACAGAGACCCAGTATTGGCCTAGATCGGCTTCATTTCACATCCCCATCAACTTCGCCTCGGGTAACCTAGACCCGGTATCGGCTTATTTCATCACCAACTTTGCCTCGGGTAACATAAACCCGGTATCGGCTTATTTAATCTCCAACTTCGCCTCGGGTAACCTAAACTTGGTATCGGCTTATTTCACCATCAATATCGCCTCGGGTAACCTAGACCCGGTATCGGCCAATTTCATCATTAACTTTGCCTCGGATAACATAAACCCGGTGTCGGTTTATTTCATCTCCAACATCACCTCGGGTAACCTAGACCCGGTATCAGCTTATTTCACCTCTAGTCAACTCGGCACACCATCACGACATTGAGACTTCAGAACTCAGTTGCACATTTTCTTTCCTACGTCTGCGGTGCTTTGATCCGCGCTCTCAAATTCATCACCTCAGGTATTTTAGACTTGGAGCTAGGTGTCGAATTTGATCACGCGAGGGGCAGCTAGTGTAAGCGCCGGAATTTTTCGGACTTAAAAAAAAAATTATCGTCTTGCCACGACTGTAATTACAGTCGTGGGATTGCATTACAGTCGTACGATTGTAACACAGTCGTACGACTGTAATTGCAGAGCAGGTACAGCAGTCCATACCTTGTGACATAAAAATTGGGGCTGATTTTCAGAGTAATTAATGCTCCGTTTTGGCAGCAAGAAACCAGAAAAATAAAAGAGAAAAAGAAGGAAGAAAAGGGGGCTTTTTGGGTTCTGAAATTGGAGAAGTTTAGGGAGAGAAATTGAGAGAGAATTGGAAAAAAAAGAGAGAAAAAGCAAAAACCAACTCAAGCCATCTTTTTCTCCTCTTTTTCTTTTAATTCTTAGGTGTTAAAGTTTAAAACTTGTTAGAAATCAATAGGTTAATAACTGGACACTCTAAACTTAATCAATTTCGGACTTTAAACTCTCTAAATCCATGACATTTTGGAGATTTTGGACTTAACTTTCAAAACCTTAACACAAGGAAAAAGAAGCAATTTGGAGGTGATTGGGGCATTTCCAACGGTCATTCCTATGGTGGATCAGCGCCATAAAGGTAAATATACTCGAAACCTTTATTTTCTTACTTTTTCTGGATGATTTAGTGTGTTTTGGTGCATAAAAACTCAATTTTCAAGCTTGCTAGTTCTGGAATTCAAGAACAGCCATACGACAGTTCTTGTGTTAAAAAACAGTCGTACAACTGTATATACAGTCATAGGAGTGTTCTTGAATTCCTCCACTATTTTTTTTCATTTAAATAAAATTTTGACGATTTCCTGCAATTGGAGGGATTACAGTCGCACGACTGTAATCCTCGTCCAGGGGCAGAATTTCCATTTTAATCCAGAAAAATTCCTAAAAATCACAAAAAATCAGAAAAATAAAAAAATCATCAAAAACGAATTTTGTTGTGTGCATTCACGACCCTAGATTTAATTTTCAATATTATTGCATTTAGAACAATTCCACGATGAAGACCCGATTCTCCTGAAAACCGACCCACCTCACATGCTAAATTAAAGTAAACCAGAAAATAAAATGTTTTCAAAATGATTTTTCTCACAAAACCAAAATACATGGACGTTTTAAAATGTTTTCCAGGTCTAATCGGGCCGGCTAGCCGAGCCGATCCGGTTATCCCCCTAAATGCATGGCCCCGAATTCTAAATTCCCAATTATGTCATGTTTGAGTTCTATTTGTGGTGTGCTGTAACTGTGCTAACCCTCTGTTTTGCAGCTTTTAGTTTATTTTTATTTTTGGATGTAATTGATATCTTAATCCGTGTATTTTAGGCGATTGAATTTTTCTAGATCATCGTGTATTTTAGGCATTTGTAAGGTGAGGTTGAGAGTTTTTATTTTTATTCAATCGGATTGTAATAATTTAATTATTTACTTCTTTATTTTTATTTTATCTGTATATACGCTGCATGCTTTTTATTAATAAAAATAAACTTTAGAAGTATAAAATACCATCAAAGAACATTGGCCAATTTTATTTTGATTAGAATCGAAATATGAGACTTATCCGTACCTAGATCTCTGGATATTGTTGCGGCCTTTCGTCCGGTTCAGCTACACTGAAATTTCCCGGTTGAGGTGAGCCGGGTAGCGACTCCTACACTATTTATCAAGACTTAGGTCTCGGTTTTCTTATGAAATAATCTAATTTTCTAAAAATGAATTTTATTATAAAAACCCCACGCGAGGGAGGGTTGCTCGATCTCGAGGCTCCATACCGAGAGAGTCCGCATTCCATCGAAAACGTCGTCCGTTCACAGCTAGATGTGGCGGCTGCAGTGCTGGCTAGTTGCCTAATTTTGATTCTCAACCTATTGTAACATCCTTTTGCCATATTTGTGTATGTTTTCGTCGTTAAATGTCTGTTTTATTTGGTTCAATAGGATTAATGTGCACTTTAAGTTGAATGCATAATATTCATTTATTTGGACTTGGAAAAAGAAGGTAAGTGTTATTTTTGCTGGAAAAGTAGGTTAAAGTTTTTTTTTTTTTTTTAATATTTAAAAAGATTACGCGAAAAAACTCGTCTGGTTACACTTATTTTAAAAAAAAAATCTTAGAAATTTAACTTTTTACAAAAACAATTTCTTGAGGTTTCTGTCCGTTAACAATATACGGATTTTTACCAAACACTGTGAAATGCTGTGACATGGAAGGGGCATTTTTGTCCAACAACTATTTTATTTAAATATTTATAAAATTAAAAAATATATGTACAAATTTATTTTAAATAATTTTTTAATCCCATATTTCACCCTCTTGTTCCCTTCCTTATTGGCATGTTCTAAGCTAACTCTAGCCATCTCTTTTTCTCCATTGTTGACGCCACCATCCCCTCTTTCACCACAGCGCTTTCACCTCGAATCAATTCTGTCAAAGCAACCCCTCGTCTCCGCAAAATCAAATCGGTCGAAGCATAGTTCGTCAAAGTTGTCGTCACCTCTTTCACCATTTCCTTTTCTACCGAAACAGTCCTCCGTCGCCTTGAATCCTCCACCCGTGCAAAATCAAATCCACCGAAGCACTCCACCGCACCAAACTAGCCCCGTTTTCAAGATTTCAAGATTTCTGTTTCTAGCATCTTTTCTTTCAGATTTCGATTTGGGTTTTTATTTCCGACCCAGGATTGCGCCCATTCCTCTACAATATTCACAATCGAACTATTATTCTGTCTCGCAAATTGACTTGAATTTGCGGCCTAATTCTTACAAGCAAAGTCCTACCTCAAGAATTGCTTACTAGCCTCAGTCGCCTATAAGATTTTCATTCTGTAGCTCCAATGATTTAGGGTTTTTCATACCAAAGCGTAAAATCTGGGATGGTATGTAAAGAGGAATAACTTTAGTTGTTGTTTCTTGTTATGGAAATTATGATTAAATTGAGATGGTATTACTACTACACTGCAGTTATAGATATCGAGATTTTAATCCAATTGAGAATAAAATTTGTACAATTTTGGGTGGCTTTCTTCTGAGTTTAGTTTATATTGTTGGCTAGTGTTGATGTTGCAGCTTTTAGGTTTACGTCGATTGTGTTTGATAAACATTCAGATTGTTTGAAAGAACTTATCCTTTTTCAGCATCTCAATTGTTGCTTATTGCAGATCTGGCCAGATTAGTTGAACAGGGGTGGTGGTTTCCAAGGTTGAATGAGATAGATTGAAGGAAAAAAGAAAAAATGAGAGCAAGAAAATAAAAGATAAAAAACACGATATATATTATTTAATATAAACGGGAGAAGAAAGAAGGTGACATGTGTAATAGAAAAAATTATATATATATGGACAAGATTGCTCCTGCCAAATCATCAACTGTTAAATCAGCATTACAGCGAGTATATTTTTCTAACCGGGCTCTATTGTAGGTTTTTTTTTTTTTGCCAATAGACATTTTTTAGAGCTAAAATCTCAAGTACAGACTTGCTACTCTACTTGGATATTAAAGAAGTTTTTAGCACGCAGACATGACTTTAAGCTGGTTGTGACGTGAAACTTTAGAAGGTTCCCTATATTCCTTTGATGCTTATAGAAATTGTTGTCTACTGTTTTTTTTAACACAAAAGATTATTATTTCCATGCTGCAGTGCCCCAATCTCTGGAATCCCGAGAAGAGCATCCATAGTGAAAATCTCGTGGATTGACACTAGCTGTGCAGATTATGTTAAAGAAGCAGTGGAGGTAGCAATCGAAGTACACATTAACATTAACAGTGCTGCGGGAGACATTCTCATATTCTTGGCTGGGGAATATGAGATTAAAGCAGCCTATTTTGGCATTGTCGACGGGATGGAAAAGCACAAGGACTAATGAGAAAACTTTCCCTAAACTCCTAATACTGCCCATATACTCAAATTTCCAGGCGGATGTAGAAGCAAATATATTTGAGAAAGTCGAAGATGGGGTGCAGAAGTGCTTAATTACGAGCTAAACAAGTCTACCACTTGATAGGATTTCTCATATCATCAAGTTTATTCATACCATACACAACAGTCCAAACAAAACAATGACCATTCAGGATGACATTACAGTGTAAAAATTGAGGGCGAACAAGCACAATAATAAACCCCCAATAAGGCAAATGCAAACCAATCTACACTTTACGGTATGTATATATTCATTCCATTAGATTTCACCAATTATTTATTTATTTTTTTTTTTGTATTAATATTTTAAATTTCAGTAAACTAAATCAGAGTCATTGTTATATATAATCCCATAAAAGAATAAGATTTTTTTAAAAAATAGCATAAATATTCACATCATACTAGTGGGGAGATAAATTAAGCATGAAATATTTACGCAAATACATAAGAAAAAGAAAGAAAACTGTATAGGATTGAAGGAAAGAATTTTGATAGTAGATATTATTTATGTTTAGGAAAGGAAATGTTGCATCAAGAAACTAACAAAACTCTTATCAAAAAGGAAAACTAACAAAATTGATAAAGACAACGTGGCCTACAAACAGTGACCCAAGAGATAGCAGCGTTTCAACCACTCTGACTCTGCCCTTTCCACAAATCACTACGAGATCTCTTATCAATTTCCTTATTCACTGGCATTGGGAGAAGGAAAATAGAGGACTAATACACATAGATGCTGTCAAGAATTAAATGCAAACACACAACATATAAAAGATGGTAGCAGCCCACCCATCAATCTTAGATGTAATCCTATTATCAAATACCATACAATCCATTTTTGTCAGCCTAGTTGACACCAAAGGCACACGTAAATGTCCAATAGGAAACACACCTTCAAGGAACCATCAATTTGCAAGAAATACTGGTTTTGAAACCAATCTTATCTTTAGGGCACATAAGAGCATTAAAATCACCCTGGACAAGCCAAGGCAAAATCCCAACTTGAAGAGCCTCTAACTCTCCCCATAAAACTCTATTGTCCTCATGTTTATTCATACTATACGCAACAATCCAAATAAAACAATTACCATTCAATTACAGTGTAAAACTTGAGAGTCAACAAGCAAAGTAATATCTAGAAGGAAAACAAGTATTATAAACCAAGCTCGAATGAGACAAATGCAAACCATGCCACACTTTATGGTATGTATACAATTAAACCTCAATAAATCAATATTCGATAAATTAATAATTTTCTCCTGTCCCGACTTGGGCCAATAGGATAAAATAATAATTTCACTAAATGCATAAGATAATAATTTTTAAAAAATCCGTTAAGGTCCATTGAAAATATAAAATAAAAATTCATTAAATAGATACAAAAATTACTTATATAATTAATAAAATAAAGGGTTTTCTATATAATTTCTATTTTAAAAGTTTACTATTTCCTCAAATATGTATAGTATAGCCAGCAGAGCCGGCTTAATTATAAAACCAATAAAGTAAAAGCTTTCGGTCTCCCATATTTTTCAACAATCTTAATTATAAAACCAACTTTTCATTTAAAAAATTTTTCAATGTTGATAATTTTAATATTTTATAAATATTTTTAATTAATCATTATACGGTCTGTTTTCTATATATTTATAAATTTTTTCCCTTATTCCTTTAAATCTCATAAACTAATAGTTGGTATTTCTTATCATTTATATCAATCTCACGATTTACTTTTCCCTTGTTTCAATTGCAATTTTTTCTACAGTAGTCTCTATTTTTATTTTCTTTTTTCTTTTTTTTTTTCATTTCTTAATAACGAGAGATAGAAATTTTTCAATACTTTAATAATTGCATTTGAGTTATTTTTGGAGAAAATTTTTTAACTGTTACAAACTTTAGGTATTACATACAACAAGTCATTTTCTAAGGCACAATTAGTCAAATTTGGTCAAACAGTAAATGGGGTTAGCTTCATTTGTTAAAAAGTTTATACAGCCAATAAAAACGCATGTGTAGTAATATATTATCACTTTTGCGTTTATATTTAATAGTTCAAAATTTTTTTTCTATGTATGCTTTAGATTGAGTTTTTTTTTTTTTTTTTAAATTTATTTTCATATTGATAACTAATTGAAAAGTATAACAAAGAAAATTGAAATTTCTATGGTGTAAAATAGAAATAACTTCTTTTAATCTATAAATTCTTTCAACGTCACTAATTCCAAGACTAATACATTCATCGGATTGAATTTTGTAATGTTGAAAATAATTTGCTATATATATATGATCCAAATTAATAAATATTGATTTATCGATAAATTAATAACCCGTATAAAATAATAATTTTTCCTAGTCCCAAGGATATTAATTTATTGAGGTTTTACTATACATTCAAACTGGTAAAATATAAATTTGGAATAACATGTATTAATCGAGTTTAATATTTGAAAGTTTAGTAAAAAAAAAATAAAAAGAAAAAGATGAGGATGATGTTTGATAGGGTGTCAACCCGTCAAAGTTTAATTTAATATCTCTGGTTCCTTATACTGGGTAGATAGCAAGAACGGGGTCGAACCACAGAGATTAATGTAGGTATATTTATTTGCAGAAAGAAAGAAAATAGATTAGATTGAAATTGGTTTAAAATAAAAAAAATAAATGAAGTGATTTGTGAATTTTCAGAATGTAAATTAAAATAGAATAAATCAATAGAAAGAAAAAATAGCCGCGATACTTTTCAGTTTAATTCCGTAATTCAATCACAGACACCAAAGATCTAACTCAATTATCCAAATAGACAGAGTTATAGTTAAAGGTGAAACGCACTCAATAACGAATCTTTTCTTAATTTATCGATAGTTCCAGGAAACGCCTGAATAAACTACTTCCCTAACCAATAGGTAATCTCCAAGAAACCTCTAACGAGAATTAACCTATGGTAGTATTAATCACAAAAAGACCTCTATCTTAGTTAATGAAATCGGAAACGCCGCAAATCATAAAAACTAAACTATTCAATTCCGTTACACTTACACGAAGCTAACTTGCCGCTATGATAGAACAACAATCACGGATATATTATTATTCTATCCGGCGATATACAGTACAATCAATCAATTAACTGGCCAAATCAATTTGATTAAATCAACAGCAATATAACGAATTATAATCACAGGAATTGAATAAATATTCGGATAAAAGAATACAATTAAAACATAAGTCTCATGAATCAAATGGAATTAAACTTCTAAGTACCTCAACTAGAGAAAGTTTAGCTACTCATAACTAAACAAAAATCTGCAGAAAAGTGGTGTGGAAACATGCAGCCTACTCCTCTTGATAGCCTCCACAAAACGTTGATCAAGAAGTCATCAAAACTTCCTCCTTTTCTTTCTTTTATGGGCTCCTCCTCTTTAAACCTCATTAGGAGTCTCAAATTAACCTCCTTAAATAAAAGACCTGCTGTAAATTTAGAATATAAGCAATGGGCCCCTTATAGAGAAATCTGGCCCAACAGGGAATGATATGCCCAAATAAGAAGAAAAAGTCAACAAAGGAGGGTTGACCCACAAGACCCAAACAAGCTACAGAAAACCTCAGCTAACTTCTCCGATACAGCTCCAATTGGTGCAATTCAAGATGCTATGGAAAGCTAACGGACAGACGCACAATCTTGCAGAATAAATCTAGAGCTAAAACAGCTTCCAACTTGTGAGCGGACGACGCGTTTTCGACGGGACGCGGGACTCCCTTTCGGAAGGGGCGCCTCGATTTCGGGCGGGGCCCTCCCTCGCGTGGGGTTTTTGGATTGGAAATTCGTTTTTTGGAAAAGCGGATCATTTCGAAAAAGAATCGAGACCTAAATCTCGATAAAAAGTATAGGAGTCGCCACCCGGCTCAGCTCTACCGGGAAATTACAGTGTAGCTGAACCAAAGAGGGAACTGCCACACTTTTCAGAGATTCCGGTCCGGACAAGTTCCTTATTTTGTGTCTAATTTAAATATTATTGCGAATGTTCTAGTTATGACACTTTAAATTACTAAAAGTCAATTTTTATTGAATAATGCACGCAGCGCGCATACAGGATAATAATACAACATGTAAAGTAAAAAAAAAATATTTAAGAGCTTACAACCCAATCGAAAGAAAAATAAAACTCTCGTCTCACTGATACAATCGCCTATATACACGAGAATCTACAAAAATTACAACCGCCTAAATACACGATTTAATTCTATCAAATACAAATAAAAAGAAAATTAAAATAAAATAAAAGCTGCAAAACAGAGGTTAGCATAATTTATACGGCACACCATAAATAGGACTCAAGTAGACAGAACTGGGGAAAATAGAATTCGGGGTCATACAATTGGGGGTAACCGGGTTGGCCCGGTCGGCCGGTCCAGTTAGACCTGGAAAACTATTTTGAAATGTCCCTGTATTTTTGGTTTTGTGAGAAAATCATTTTTGAAAACACTTTTCCGGTTTATTTTAACTTAGCATGCAAAAGTGGGTCGGTTTTCGGGAGAACCGGGTCTCCGTCGTGGAATTGTTCTAAATGCAATTTTACCGAAAAATAAATCTAAGGTCGTGATGCACACAACAAAATTCATTTTGATGATTTTTGGGGTTTTCTAATTTTTCTGATTTTTGAAATTTTCTGATTTTTATGAATTTTCTTGGATTTTTATGATTTTCTTTGGATTTTAGGGATTTTTTAGGGATTTCTGCTTCTGGCCGAGTACTACAGTCGTGCGACTGTAATCCTGGCTAGGCAGAAATCGCTAAAAAAACCCTAAAAACAAAAGCCTGAAACTGAAAAAATAAGCACAGTCGTACGACTGTAGAGGATTTGGCACGATTGTAAGTACAGTCGTGCCCCTGTTCTTGTTTCAAGAACAGTCGTACGACTGTTCTTATTTTTCCGGAAATGCAAACTTGAAAACTTGAATAAAAAGGCACCAAACACAAGTAAATCACCCAGAAAGCTGGAAAAAGGGTTGAGTTAAAGATTGTTTACCTCCTTGGCGACGATGCACAGCTGGAATGACCCCTGGCTACTCACCAATCCGTGTGAATTTGCTCTTTTCCTTAAGGAGTCAAGGTTGCAAAAAGTGTCCAAATAATCCCAGAAAAGTCACGGATTTGTGTTTGTTTTTATCCCAAAATGATTTAGATTTTTAGTGTGAGTGTTAACCTAGGATTTCTACTTCGTTTTAGTGATTAACAACAAGAAATTAAAGAGAAAAGGTAAGAAGAAAGCAATGTGTTTATTATCTCTCTTCTCTCTTTTTCTCTCTTTTTCTCTCACTCAAAATCAGATTTCTTGCCAAAAGTCCTTAATTCTGGTTTTTTTCACCTTATATATCCCCTACTAACCCGGAAATCTTGAGCATTTAATGCTCAAGATTTCCCACCTTTTCCAAGTCAAGGGGGTATGGGCTCTGCAACCTGCCCCCGAAAGTACAATCGTAAGACTGTAACAAAATCCCATGACTGTATTTTACAGTCGTGGGTCAACGGTCAATGAATTTTTTTTTTTTTTTTTAAGAAAAATTTCGTGTTCACACAACTCTTCCGAAAATCTAGCTGAAGTTCAGTCTCCAATGAATCCTTTACTAGCAGTCCTCCTAAATAGGTAAAACCTACTCTTTAAACACCTAAAAGTGATGAACAACACTAAATAAGAATAAAAAAAATAAAATAAACAAACTAACTAAGAAAATAATAAAACTAATACTAAAATGCAAAAACAACTAAGAAAATAAGTTAAAATGGGCCTAAATATGCCTATGTGAATATGAGCTATCAATGTTGAATTGTGAATGAAGTCATAATTCCATAGATAACCATAAACAGAATAAATAAACAGACTTACGGTTTATGTGCAGCGGAAACTTGTTTATGGAATGGATCTAATCTACGAGAGAAACCGGATCATTCTGGTTACCTTTCCTACGAGTGTATGAATACACTGAGTACGGGCTATATCCATGAATTCTTCCGACGAACGAAGAAGTAATCGTGTTTTTATCGGTAGGGACGTTTTCCCCGGGAATAAAAATGGGAATCTCTACGATTCCATCATCATCTGGAAATAGAGAAACTTCTTCTCTATTTATAGTGGAAATCCTAACTTCCATCTATTTATATGGTCGGACCAAATTACACATTTGGTCCCTGTAATTTACACATAGTTACAGTTTAGTCCCTGCCATTCCAAAATGTCATG
Source organism: Euphorbia tirucalli (assembly GCA_039660915.1). NCBI lineage: Eukaryota > Viridiplantae > Streptophyta > Magnoliopsida > Malpighiales > Euphorbiaceae > Euphorbia > Euphorbia tirucalli. Next base: position 15,777,627 of record CM077637.1, read on the forward strand.
GGCGGACCAAAAACCAACATCTCCCACTCGCACATGACAAGACACACTTTCATTGCGATTGAACACTCATACTTCTTTCAGTTCTTGTTCGGCGAATTCAATCGACCAGTCAACGTAACGGTTAAACCTTGAAGTTCTCCTTCATCATTCCACCTTTAGCTTAACGTGACTTCCCCCTAGTCCATTTTCCATGATCACTAGTTTTCGACTCACTTGTGATCTCATGAAAACATTCATATACACTACATACCTTTTCCACGGAAAAGTATTGAGCTCGAGTGTTATATGTTTACTAAGTGACATGTTACTGAAAATGTACTTCCTCTCTATAAATAACCTTCCACCATATGTCTAATGCTTATCTGACTGGTCCTTATATGCCCGTTCATAGCTAACGAAGCCTAGTTTAGGGTTCCAATCAAGTTAATTATCAGACATACCCTTCTTGTTATTTACAAGAGTTTTTAAGGGTGAACTTGAAACTCATAGTTTCATTTGGGTCTCACATTAGGAAAGTTGAGATCAATTTTCTTCTTTCCATCCCTTGGTCGGCTTTTACACATATTACTAAAATATGCCATAGTGTTAATCCACTTAGGACGTATGTTTTATAAACACTATGCGAAAGCATTTAGTCTCCGGATACGACTCATGTATCAAGACCTCTAGTCCACTTTTAAGCCTTTCACAGGACAGCTTTCGGTATAAACGAAATAATGATATTACGCAAAATATCACATATGGAGTAACTTACACTCCCACTTTTACCTATGAACGCACAATTCATAGTAAAAGATTCATCCATGTGAGTAGATGACATTTCGTCAACATACTAAACTATACTCAATAGCTCTATGTGTATCGCTTTAATTAGTGAATGAATTTGAACACAACAAATAACTCACATTCTATTGCAATAGAATTTGCCAAAGTTATTATAATAGTTCAAAAACAACAACATGTTCCTATAACCTACGAATACCAAATTCCAAAATGTGTTTACTAAAAACATTTGGAACTATTGGCTTTGGTAACGAATCTGCAATCATATTACCTGTTGGAACATGCACTAAACTTATTTCTCTCTGTGCTATTTTGTCTTTAACAAAATGATATTTTATATCGATATGCTTGCTTTTTCCATGATAACAAATATTCTTGGAATAAGCTATCGATGTTGTGCTGTCGGAATAGATAGTCGTATATTTCCTTTTAGGGAATAGATCCAAAAGATCTATGAAGCGAACCAAAACGCTTCTAGTACTGCAGCTACATATATCGACTCCATAGTCGATAATGCCATGCAAGTTTGTTTCTTGCTACACTAGGAAATTGCACAATTTCCTAGAATGAAAATATACCCAGACGTGGACTACCTCCCATCTTTATCAGTTCCGTGATCAGCATCTGTGTATCCCTTTAACTGCAGATCCTTTCCTTGGTAATAAAGGGAATAATTTGAAGTCCCCTTCAATATCCTTTTTTTTGCTGCCTAATGCTTCAAACCTGGATTAGCCTGATAACGGCTTGCGAGACCCACCGCAAAACTTATATCAGGTCGTGTACAAATCATAGCATACATCAAGCTACCAATTGCACACCTAAAAGGAATTCTCTCCATCCTTTTAGTCTCTTCTGGAGTCGTGGGACACATATTAGCATTCAGTTCCGTACTTTATGCAATAGGGGTTAGATCAGGATCACAGTGAGCCATACTAAACCGTTCTAAGATCTTATTGATATACGTCTCTTGTGAAAGAGCTAATAATCTCTTAGATTGATCTCTTGAGATCTTAACCTCAAGAATGTAATTAGCTTCTCCTAGATCCTTCATCTCAAAGTTAGAAGACAACTAAGTCTTTACTTTCTTGAGTAAGGAAGTGTCATTTCCTGCTAACAAATATCATCAACGTATAACGTTAGAATGACAAACTTCCCTCCGTTTTCACGCTTAATGTAGACACACGAGTCTGCATTAATCACCTTAAATTGCATTGATATAATCATTTCATGGAAACGAAAATACCATTGTCTTGAAGACTGCTTAAGGCTATAAATTGATCTTTTCAACTTACAAACCTTATGTTCTGGTCTCTGGACAATGAAACCATATAGATTTCTTTGTTCATTTCACCAATTAAGAACGCAGTCTTTTACATCCATTTGATGTAATTCAAGGTCCATACACGCTACAAAAGCAAGTACAATTCTTATAGACATGAAACGGACAGCAGGTGGAAAAGACTCCTGATAGTCAATTCCTTCCTGTTGTGCAAACCCCTTCGCAATCAGCCGACTCTTAGTCTGGATACGTTTCCTATCCGCTGATCGCTTTATCGTATGTACCCATTTATTCCCAATGGCTCTACGCCCTTTGGGCAGGTCAACTAGTTCCCAAACTTTGTTGATCCACATTGACTCCATTTCACTTTCCATTGCTTTAATCCATTCTTCTTTCGCTGGGGATTCCAATAACTCTCGTATGTTAGTTGGAATATCTTCAATTTGAGCTACGATCGAGAGAGCTTCGCTATCAACTAAATGACGGCGTCGCTGGATATTTCCCCTCTGTGATCATTTTAGAGGTTCTGCTTCTTCATAAACAAATCTTATATATTCATCAAGATGTTGGGCAGAACTCCCACTGGGACCACTCCCACTGGGATCTATATCCATATTCACACTTGAATTTGGAATAAGACTCCCACTCAAATCAAGACCACTCATGTCAGGGTCAGGATTACTTAAATCCGCTTGTGAAGGTTGAAAAACATCATTCTCTCTCCCCTTTCCCTTACGTGTCTTCAACTTCATTCCTCCCACTCGGATTGAGTGATCCTGAAGTTTCAGACTCCTGAGTTTCAAAGAAAGTGAATTCCTTATCCACTTCTCCCAGCTTTGGAAATTCATTCTCTAAGAATGTGACATCTCGTGACTCAAATTCTGTTATTTGACCATTCTCTTTCTCTCCCACTAGAACATATCCTTTGGAGAGATCAGGATATCTTATAAAGATACCTTTCTTGCCTCTAGGGCCTAGCTTGCCATTCTTGCTAGATGTATCATGAACATAGGTAGCACATCCCCATGGTCGTAAATGGTTCAAATTGGGCTTGCAGCTCGTCCACAATTCACAAGGCGTGGTTTCAACGGACTTAGAAGGTACTCTATTGAGTACATAGGTGGCAGTCAATAGTGCGTCTCCCCAAAAGGAGATAGGCAAATTGGCTTCAGCCATCATAGACCTTACCATCTCTAAGAGGGTACGGTTTCTTCTTTCCGCTACTCCGTTTTGTTGTGGAGTCCTAGGTATTGTCAACTGATATTCAATACCTGTTTCATCACATAAAACTTTAAATTCCTTGGAGAGGTACTCTCTTCCCCATTCGGTCCTTAAAGCTTTGATTTTTCTACTCTAATTGATTTGCAACTAGAGCCATAAATCTTTTAAAACTTGCTAATGCTTTAGATTTATGTGTAATCAAATAGACATGACCATACCTTGTGTAGTCGTCTATAAATGTAATGAAATAATACACACCATGCCTTGCCCGAACATTCATTTGGGCCACAGATGTCAGAATGGATCGGTTGCAATGGTTGGTCAGCTCGCGTAGCTTTACCAAATGGTTTTCTTGTCATTTTTCCTTTTAAGCAGCTATCACAAGTTGGAAGATCTACTTTGGATAAATCAGCCAACAAACCTGCTTTAGCCAATCGTACTAAACGATGTTGACCAATGTGACTAAGTCTCGCATGCCACATTTTTGAAATGTTAACATTATCCACAGATGAGTTAACAGTAAAGGAAAAACTATTATGACACACATAATTTGGATCCAAATCCAAAACAATAAAACCATCCAACAAATATCCACCACCAAAGCAGATATTGTTTATAAAGAGACTAAAATTGTTCAATTCAAAAGATAACATGAATTCCAAATTCATGAGGGTAGAAACAGATATCAAGTTCCTTTGAATTCCTAGGAGCATAGAGGACATCTTCAAGAAATAGTGGGCGACCACTATTCAAGACTAGCTGTCAACAGCTAATCCCTAAGACTTCCTCTTAAGAATTGTTTCCCATGTATATCCACCTTGTTCCTCGTGGAACACTGCGGAACTCAACAAAAGAATTTCGATCCTTTGTTACTTGGTTTGTTGCTCCTGAGTCTACGATCCACAAAGGACGAGATTCAGTTTGGAAAACAGAACTTGAAACAAATGTATAACACTTATACACTTCGGTAATATTTACCTAAGGAGCTATGCAATCTTTTGCAAAATGCCCCTTCTGTCTGCGATTGTAACATTTTACCCTAGAAATGTTAAAATCTTTCATGCCCTTCTTTTGAACTGGAACACTGCCCACCGTTCTCTTTGCCTTCTTCTTGAAGAACCTCTTGTTCCTCTCCTTTGACTTCAGACCAGGACTTGAACTAGCCATGTGAACCTCAGATTTCACACTAAGAGAGGCCAGACGGTCCTCTTCCAGTTCAAGTTGACGAACTGCATCGTCAAAGGTCTTAATGTCGTTGGTATCGGTTAGGTGCAACTTCATATGCTCCCACTCATTTGGCAGAGAACGTATCACAGCTTGAACTTTCTGCTCTTCGAGAGCATAAATCGTACTAAGCATGTGTTTTATACATGAAACTTTTTCATGATATCATCATTCATCGCACTAAGCATGGTGATGTAGGCAGATGAGTTCTTCCTCTTCCAAGCTTGATAAGCCTCAAGGTCCCTCTTTGTTTGGGCGGTCTTACCCTCTGCAGGAGAAACATTATTCTCTCCAAAGTGTTAAGAACCTCTTGTTCTTCAATTATGTATTGGACTTTCATAGCCCAAACTTTATAATTGTCACCGTTCAAACGAAGGTCCCTTATTTAGGTAAGCAACTATTGCTTTCAAAGCAGTTATTGAAAAACCGTCAAAGACAAAAGTAGCACTAATAAGTAAGCGATACACCATATTTATTATAAGATCATTTAAAACTAAAAATAGTGTTTGGTTCACGTAAAATCGAACATCCACGCGCAATGCATCGAGTCACCATTTACATAGGCTAATACAAACACCATATTAGGTTTAAATTTCCAATAATAAATATATATTTAGTTTTGTTTTAGATTATATTTTAATTTATTTAACATTTATACTTCTCTTAAGTATAAAACTAATGAGTAATATAACACTTAGTTATAATCTCAAAATAAATAAATAAAACAAATACTAAAACAAATAACTAAAAATAGCAATGTTTAACAAATAAACATTTTATAATACCATAAAAAATATCCAACATTTAGTCAAAATTACCACCACAATAAAACACTTTTAGCACAAAGCCCTTCAATACAAAATTGAAAAACGAAATCAGCAAGAGAAAGAGTGAAAAATGAAGAGCGCAATCTTCATTTAGATCGAGTGGAACTATCTCAATTTCTTTTAAGGCGACTGGGATCAGCTCTACGAACTTATAGTAGAGATCCAAAAGCATGTTCACAACAGTCTTAATAACAGCATCCAGACAGGGCGACGAACCAACTTGTTACTTCTAAGTAACATGGTTCTAGGATTATAGGATAACTTAGCTCCCGTTTTAGCCAAGGTCAACACAAACACTTTGCATTGGGATCCATAATCCTATTCAGGAACTAATCCATCAATGGAGTCCACTTTCGTCAAAATCAGAATTTTCTCCAAAATAGAATTTTTTAAAGTGTTTTTCACGAAAAGCATTTTTCGCAAATTTAACATTTTTAATTGATCAATTCCAGAGGAAAATCCTCCTTTCCAGACAAGCTCTTGGATTTCCCGGTTTTAACGCATTAAACCGCTCCAAAACTCTAACAATATTCCCTTCCTCCAACGGGGAATACCATTTAAGAAAAGCTCATCTTCAAGTTTTTGGATAGTCCTCGTCTCCTCGTGAGACTGGATTATTTTCACCGTTTTTACGAACGTTTTCATTTCTCTAACATATAAAGAAATAACCAAAACTTGTTAATGATCAACCAAAAATCAGTATATAAATACACAATAGATATACTGAATTTTCTTGAATTTATGAAACATAAATTAAGCATTTATACACAATAAATACTAGTAAATTTAGTTTAAAAATATCAAATGAATTCCAAAAATTCATCACAATATACCAAAAATTCAAGAAAAATGTAAATTTTAATTCTGGAAAAAATTTGACGAAATTTAGTCGCCGTAAGCCACCGCACGCGCTCACACGCGCCGTCCGGATCTGTTCCACGCGCCACCACGCGCACGCACGCACCCTCACGCGCACCAAAGGGTATGATGACTCACGTGACACGTGGCAACCTGTGATTGGCGCTGATGTGGCACACATGCCACGTGTCATCACATGATTGGGTCAACGAATGACGTGGGTGATGACGTGGCATACTGATGTGGCACTGCTTTAACACGTGTCATCATCCTATTGGTCCGAAGTGATGACGGGGTAGATGATGTGGCATGCTGACGTGGCAGAATCACAACTGTTTTGACACGTGGCGACATGCTATTGGTCCACATGTTAGACACGTGGCGGTTGACCGTTTCAGGAGCAGTTGACTTGAACACGTGTCCTAACGTGATTGGTTAGACTTTTCAACCGTCAGAAAATCAACGAATCACGTAGCGCCACGTGTCCCAATCCTTAACTTCTCCCCACCTTTTGGAAACAAACTCCACTCGTGGTGGTGGCGCGTGGGGGCCACGCTCTGCCTTCCGGTCCTCCGTTGGCCGTGAAATTTGACATTCCGACTTGATTTTTCGTGCTGATTTCAGTGGTGTGGTCAGATTTACGAAATTCTGACAAAAAATTTTGACACTTTGTACTGTTAGATCAAATACGGTATCGTTTTGACTCGGATAACAATGTAAATCCATATCGAAATGGAAAAAAACGAATTCAAAATAGACAGAAACATATTCTTTTCATGGAATTTCAGATTTCAATGTCTACGGAATCTTTTTTATGCGGATTTCAATATAAATCCGTATCAAAACGAACAAATATGTATTTAAACGAATAAATACGCATTCAAACGAATAAAGAAACACATTCTTATTCACGGATTTCCATAAACCAAGATATGAACACATCAATATTCATGGAATACCAGAAAACTAGATTCGAACACATCAATCTATAAACCTTTCGGCTCTGATACCAATGAAGTCATAATTCCATAGATAACCATAAACAGAATAAATAAACAGACTTACGGTTTATGTGCAGCGGAAACTTGTTTATGGAATGGATCTGATCTACGAGAGAAACTGGATCGTTCTGGTTGCCTTTCCTACGAGTGTATGAATACACTGAGTACGGGCTATATCCGTGAATTCTTCCGACGAACGAAGAAGTAATCGTGTTTTTATCGGTAGGGACGTTTTCCCCGGGAATAAAAATGGGAATCTCTACGATTCCATCATCATCTGGAAATAGAGAAACTTCTTCTCTATTTATAGTGGAAATCCTAACTTCCATCTATTTATATGGTCGGACCAAATTACACATTTGGTCCCTGTAATTTACACATAGTTACAGTTTAGTCCCTGCCATTCCAAAATGTCATGGGCGGACCAAAAACCAACAGTGAAGAAACACACACATCCAATATTTGGTGTGTTGTATGATATGCAAGTAGAGCCGGTTGAAGTTTGTTTTTTGTTATCATTTGGTGGGAATAGGTAGTACAACATGCTTATCTTTCTGAAAAGAAGAAAAACCCATTCTATTTTCCAATCTCCCCGTTCCACCATAACTTCTGTTTTCTCTTCTCACCACCTCCAAGTTGACACTCACACTTTTGCATACAAAATTTTTTGCTCGTTTAAGTCATTGTTGGTTTTCATCTCTTTGTTCAATGTCGACAGAAGAAGACCCTCAGCTCATACACTTTTGCACACTCTAGACAAAAGAACTTTTGAGTCGATGCTGAGTTTTTGTCTCTTTTCTACTCCGGTAAGTGACCTGTCTCCTTTTTATTTTCATGCATCTTTTCTATTGTTCGTTTTATAAAATATCTTCTTCTTTCTTTTTTTGTTAAATTGCTGCTAAAAACTTCATTGGGTTATTGATTTGTTTGTGGCGCCACTGTACACTAATTACATGTTAGTGGTAAAAATTTGTAAATTTACGAGTATGTGGTAATAAAAGTTAGGCTTACTGGTTTGACAACCAGTTTGACAAGCGGACACGGTGGAAAAAAGCTTCCCCACATGGGTCCGTTGGTCACACAAGCGGATGATATGTACCCACTAATCAAAATGGTGGAAAAGGTAGAAAAGACAGAGAATCTTTGCCATTATCTGTGCCAAATTACACCAGCCTATTTAAATGGCAGATAACAATATGCCCGCCGGTTTAGATGATGGAGAAAGCAATCTACCAGCCAATAATTTGGAGATAATAAAAAAAAAGTTAAATAATTAATCTAACTTACCAGTTATAAATAATGTATAATAACTTATTTCATTAAAAAAAAATTACTTATGAAAAAATTAAGTGGGTAAAATTGTTTGAAAATCCCAGCCAACAAAATCAATCGACCATTTAGAAAAAAACAAAGCTGTCTGCCAAGAGCTATGTCGAGTTTCATTAACAAATGGACAAATAGTTTGAGCCGTTGATTAGTGTCCATCAGTGGCTCAAATCTGTACGCTTTTTAAACTTTGTAAAGAAAAGTCTAACTAACCTCAAAAGGTACCTCAAAGAGTTAGGATTGTATCAACAATATAAGAAGCAATATACTCTTATAGTGGATTCCAACACACCCCCATTTCGTCTAAATCTATCTGGATGTGTGGAGTTAATGGGTGGCCTAATTTCGAGGTTGGCACAACATTGTATCCATGGCTCTGATACCATATAAACAAAGGCCTAACTAACCCTAAAAGGTATCTCAAGGGATTAGGATTGCCTCAACAATATAAGGAGCAATATACTCCTATACCCAAGCAATATAGGATTCCAATAAACTTGCGAAGGCCATTTGTCTGCTTGTTTAACAATTGCCCATTTTTAATCACACTTGATCAATGGCTTGCAAACTATCAGCCTTTTAAGAAAAGGCAGACATAGTCAGTTATGGAATAGCTAATACCAACTATTAGTAGTAGTGAGCTCACGCCGAGTGCACATAAAATACGTCATCCCTAGGCTAAACAATGCAACATTGGTGAATATGTTGCTCAACTACAACTATTAGCTAATACTAATTGCTCCATAGACTATCAATGATCCATCTCGAGTATTACTAAAAGAGATACAATCAAGAAGGAAAAAAGGAAAAGTTTAGAAAGCCATATAAGTATTCACAGGAATTTTTATTTGTAGAAAACTTACTTAATACAAACTGAGAAGTTCCTTTATATGGTGGAGGAAGACTTCTTCTACACCCTTCCTCTCATCTCCCATCCAATAAGGAATCTTATCAGATAACAAAAGATGATTGGTATGATTACAAAACAATAAAAGAAAGTGGCCACGCAGGACCATTACAAACGACTAATATAATTAATACAGACAAGATTATGACAACACACCAACAATATACTAACAATAAAGTGACAACACACCATACAACTTTAATTATTACATAAAACAAAGATATCGGAGACAGCATGTGATGCTTGATGGCGATTTGTGGGATCACCGCTATTTTTTCTAGATCGGTTCATGTGATGGAGAAGCATTCATGTAATCTTGACTATATGACGAGACTTATGCTGCCAATTTTTACTTTTTACTTTGTTTAAAGGGAATAATAAGAGGTAGGATAATTATTTATTATCCCAACTCATCTCTTATTTCTTGTTTGGTAGGGAGATCGAAGAGATGTGACAAGCAACTCATCTCTTAATTCTGATTAATGGAAAGAACTAATTTGCCATATGGGAGTAATGGCTCATTAATTTGACAATTTGGATTAGTTTATTGTCATACTTTTAGCTTAAAACTGTTGTTATAGATCACTGCAGAAAGAAGAGATGATTTCCATACTAGCAGTATGAATTTTAATGGTTTGCAATTCCGTTACACTTGTCCAATTTGTGATCTTTCTTTATGTGCATGAGAAGATATGCTACTTATGAAATATTTGTATTGACATCTAAACATGTCAATAATTCTTTTAAATTATACCATTCGTAATTTAATTTATACAAAATGGTTGGTCATGTTGTGAATATCAAAATACATCATGGGGTACTTTTTTAATGGATGGTGTTTTAACTTATGTCGGAGGTGGATTCTCTTTTTTATCAAAATTGTGATGTTGATCGAATATCAACATATTTAGAGTTGCTTCATATGTTAAAAGATATAGGATTCACGGTAGGTGATAAATTATATTACACAATTCCGGGTTATAATCTTGAGGGTGGTATAGACGAAATTCATCATTGATGAATCTGTTTTGCAAATGTTGAGGTTGTGTTTTTTGAAATTTATATTCAACATGTTTGATCGGTATGGTATTAGTGAAAATGCAAATGTGGGTGAAGCAATGGAGAATATTAATATGGATATGGTATTTTGTTGAGTCTAAATTATGCTATAGTGCTTATATGTGTTATGTGTTACATTGCTTTATTTTACTATGGCATATGATTTTTTTGTATGAACTATTTTACGTGTATGTATGTGAAATGCTAATTTTTCTATTTTAAGTTATATATGTTGATATTACCTATTATATAATTTTATCGACAGCAAAACTCGTCCATTAGCCAACCGACAATTTCTAATCTTGTGGCACTCAATGACAGGACGAGAGTGAATATAATAATTATAATATATTTATGAATGATCTTGACATGTCACGAGATTTATTAATGTATTTAATAATCTTGGAAAAGCTTTTAAATTATTTGAAATTATTTATTGTTAGTTCACGTCATTTTCCTCTAGAACCATTCTCATTGAATCCTTGGTCCTCCATATTCACTCTATCTGATGCAGATTTTGGAGATGTAGGATTTTCGTATCTCAAAGAAATACAAAATACACAATACAACAGGAATGATACAAATACAGATAATATGTATTTCTGTGATTAAGTATCAAATAGTCAAATATAATATAAAACTGTTTTATTCAACCTCTAGCAATGATTCTTAATTTTTATTTCCTTCTACACACCTAGGACTGATTCTGTCTAGAATTTCGATTATCAACAAGATTTATCAATTTCCATTGTCAAATTAAAATAAATATTTTAGTGATATTGCCTTAAATTCTTACCTCTCCATAGATTTCTCCCAATTTTCTTTATGTTAAATGAGAAAAGTTATAATTGACCATTGTACATGACCTAAAGCACTTCAAATTTAGCACAATTGACCCTCCTCTCATTATTTTTTTTTCCCCTCAAAATTTAGCCATTGACAATAGTATCCACTTGTTTCGTTAATAATGCATTGTTGTGGTCAAAGTATATAATGGAATTGTGTAACTATGCATAATGCATATATTTTATAATTCTCAATCAAGGACCAAATTTACAAAAAATAAAGTACAAACACTACATATGCCCACATCCAAAATGACAATGTGCCAAAATTTAACTACAATGGCAAAATTGACTAACTGTAACACACACAGCCAAGCCAACTGTTGACCTTTTCTTGTGTCACTTGAACTTCATCCTCAACATGATAGTAACAAAAACATTATTGCCGTACTTCAAAAAATCATCATACATCTCATCCTAATAGAGACTAACACTGCATCCCTCAGATCGGGTACACAAAAGTTTATTAAAGAAATGGAAGGGAAAAGTTACAAGTGAAGTAAATCCTGCTTTATGGCTTCAACTTCCCCCATCGAATAAACCAGAGTCTGAACAACCGCAAGCTGAGCAGATCCAAAAGCAAACAAGAAGCTCTTATTTTGCCCAAAAAATGCCTGGTATTATTTGGAAAGAAAATATCTGTTCATCTATAGACAGACAACAATAATTCTTGAAAGTTAAAAATCAAGTTGAAGAGATAGTTCCTCAGGGAAACCCTCAAATTGCTTTTTGTGCCTTTTCAGGTGAGATATTATCTGGAAGAATAAGTTCAGGGGTAGTTTCACGAACAGCTCCCAGCATTGAGTCATACTCTTCATCACGACGAGCAAATTTCTTGTGAAGCATCTTCTCAAACTCAATCTCATCAAGAGGTATGGCGTTCTCAACAGCATGAACCTGTGCAAGACTGGAATAGTTGGCAGCTGACTGAGAAATAAAGGCTATCTCTTCTTCAGTTAGCTTTCTCAGAAACTTTGCTGGATTGCCTCCCCAGACCTGCATATGGTTACAATCACTTGAACTTGCGTTTTTGGAATTATGCCAGAAAATATTTTGATCATGCCGATCAAGGAGAAGCGCAGTATCAGAGAACATACTCCAGAATATGTACACAAACAGAAATAATATAATTACGCAGAGATTAATATTATGCAGTAGCTCTCCCTACCTTTTTCTTTCTTTGGTTTCTAAAAAGCATCAATTAGGTAAACAATTATAACATTCTGAGGTTTGGTCAAATACACTAGTAGCTCACCCACTTATACCGATTTAATTTATACTTTGTCTCCATCACATTACGACCTCTCTTCATTTATAATTAAGCATTTTTTTTTAAAAAAAAATTGTTAACATTGCTGATATTTATAGACAAAATTAGCCTTATCTTTTATTTTTTATGTTGATTATATCAAGTCCTGTGTCACAAAAAATTTTTTTCACTTATTCTTTTCTCTACCCGTTAAGTTGTGGTTGCATTAGAAAAAAAAGGCATTGAAGGAGTCAATTCTGGAAGAACTTGAATATAGAACATGTTACGAAATGATACAAGTCCATAAATATATATCATTTTAGAAATATTTATAGAAAACAACAAAATAATAAATAGAGAGAGGCCATAATGTGATAGAAACAAAGTATATAAAGGTATAAATTATATAGGTAAAACATAGGGAGAATGATGTATTTGAGCAAACATAAGGCAGGTTATCATTGTTTACCCATTAATAAATTAGAAAACATAACAGAAACATAACCTCAAATTACTCCAATCGTAAAGCACATAACGTGAGAGAGAGAGAGAGAGAGACATTGAAGATAAAATAACAAAATTTCAACTTGACAAGAAATAAACACATTGGAAATTTATGCAATTTAAAAAACCATAACAGAAACATATGTCATATAACCTACAATTACTCCAATCGTAAAGCACATAAAGCATGAGACAAAAATAAGAAAACTTCTACTTGACAAGAAAAGACACATTGGACAATAACGCAATTTTTTGACCTGGATACCACTAGAAGCATAAGTAACAGAATGATTGTTAGAACCAGGATCATGCAAGAACAATATTACTATGTTGCCATTCCTTGCAATAGTTGAAAGTTTTGGAAGCCAAGGAAAAACATACCAACCTGGTCATCTTATCCATTTTTAAGGACAAGTTAAATGTAATATGTATTAACTCACCACTTATCATAATGAGAGCCATGTCATTGCCCTATTAGTTGTTTATCATACCATTTAAAAAAATGCTTAGTACTTCTAATATTTATATGCTGATTACATAAAATGCATCGTTTGCATCCACGTGGACAATAATATTGACAAATAAACCGAACCACTCAGAAATTATATATAAGAAATGTTGATAGCGACTTGCAGAGAGAGCAGGTGTTTGCAGACATACCTCTCCAGCAGGAATCTTTGTGTTCTGTCTTACAAGTGCTCCTGCAGCAACCATGGCATGTTTCTCAACAAGAACACCATCTAGAAGTGTGGCTCCTGTACTGACAAAAGCCTCATCTTCAATTGTGCATCCATGTAAAACAGCACTATGGCCTGCCCAGTTAAGACTTTAAATAAAGAGCACCGATTATAATTGAATCCTATAAAGTTTCTTAACAAGAAATATAGGCCAACACTATTTTGCTTACCTACAGTGACATTATCCCCAATTATGGTTGGTAGCACCTTTCCACTTAGATTAGATTTTGCAACATGGACAAGGGAGTTGTCTTGTATATTAGTTCCAGATCCAATGCTAATGCTGTTCACGTCACCTATCCACAAAGAAAAATTTACATGATTATAAGCATAGCCAGCAAAAAAAGCCACCAAACAAACAAAATCACCATTCACCCTAATCTGATGCCAAAAATTCAAAATAAAATCCAACCATGTAATATGAATTGGATTATCTCTGTAACTGTTTAGATGCTTATTGCTTCACAACTTGTTAAACCAACAATATATTTGGGCACATGACACAGGCAGAACTAGAGTGGGAAACAACAATAACCAGAATGTTGAACACTTGAAATAAGAATAGTCAAACTCTGAGAACATGTAAAGAATAATTCCTACTGAAGTTCTTAAGCAAGCATTAATCATGATAAAACACAATCACCAGTGACATTATGATAGACTAGTAGAATAAGGGTAAGTTAGGGAATGTCAACTCTATGCATAATAAACAAACATAGGATTTGGATTAAGTAGCTTTGCTGGAATGAACTTCTACAACAAACCCTGAGAACTGAGCAACAGAAAAAGGAGACCAATCAAGACCTAGATGCTTATGAATATAGATTATTTTCCTTATTCTACACAGTGGAATATTTCATCTTTGTTGCTACAAATGAAATCCAATGCAGAATAAACAAAAATAATCTTTGCATCGAATTGTCATGTTGAAATGAACATCTCGCACAAACCTAGAATAACAAAAAGAGAAGAAGAAGATTTACTAAGATCTCTTCGGTTGCTAATGGAATGTATTACTTATTCTACACTGGCAATTTATTAATTTTGTGCTCTTTTACAACTAATGTAAACTCTATGCAGATTAAACCCGAAAATCAGATTTGAATAGAGTTTGTTTTGCTGAAATGCACTTCTCAGTTCACCAATCCTGAGCAATAGAAGAAGAAGACAAAATCAAGGATTGAAGTACAGCTCAAATATATTCAGAAGCAGAACTCAACTATACCGCATGGATGAGTCTCAATTGAATCAGACAGTTATAAGAATAACAACAAAATAATCCAATCAATTCAGAGAAGCCACTCACACACAAGTGAATTTCTTCCATCAATGAACTAAACAATTGAAGAGAAGCAACATAAAAGGAATTGCAGGTTCGCATACATTATACAGCAATAAGAAAAACACAAGATTTAGAAAACAACGTTATCAAAGAAATTGAAAAAACTCACCTCTTAAAACACAGCCATACCAAATAGATGATGCTCTGCCAACTTGAACATCCCCAACAATAGAAGCACTAGGGGCCACGAATGCACCCTTATCAACTATAGGAGCTTTATCAAACACATTCATAAGAGTTCGATGTCTAGACACTGAAAAAGAAACAAAATTAGCAAACAACTGGGTGCAAATTTGAGCATTCTACGGTTACTAAGAAGTCTCAATATCCAGAATAAGAAGCTACATTATAATAAATAGAGAACCATCAATATACAGTAACATGAGTACGCCCAAAAGACATGATATCGCCACTAGAAACTTCTGGTTTATGCAATGAAAAAAACTGAGGCACATGAATAGACTCAAATGCAGCTAACAGGTAGCAAGAAATTGGAACGAATAAAAGATACTCAACGATCCTAATTGACAAAGCAATGAAGAACTGTTTGATATTTCATAGATTTAATTTCTAATCAATCAATTGTTTTGAAATGACAGTAAAATTTGAACAGAAATTAAATAAGATATTGAAACAACTATCAAGCGAAAGCAGTCCCCAAATTCACAGTATCCAAGTAAGGCAGTAATCTCAAAATTCAACGGCATTGTAAAATGATGATATAATTGAGGAGCAAACAGAAATAGGTGAAATCAGAAGTTGAAATGATGAGGGAGGGGAAGTTGGAAGGGATCTAGGGCTTTAAGCTTACATTGTTCTCGGAAGTAGGAGTTGCCTTGGAGGCGGCAGCCAAGACGATCAAGGGCCTGGCCGGTTTCACGAATCCAGAACCCGACGGAGTATATAGCTCTGCCTAGTGTCCCCATATTCTTCCTCTACGCCGATCCGCTGGTAGACGATGTTAGTGTGCTTTCGTCTCTGCGCACCGCGATGGCAATGAAGTACGAAAAGTGGTGCTGTAGGAGGGAGGAGTGGTTACAATATCGGCCAGTATGACATAGAAGGGCAAAATGGGGTTTTAACGCAATACAAATTTCACAATTCACAAATGGATGTGAGAGTTCACTTTATGGTTGGGGTTAAGGTTCGGATGGAGATATTTGTTGTAGATACGAGATCCGTTTCGCTAAGCTCTGCACTGTGCTTTCAAGCTTCGCTTTCCATATTTTACAGTTGATTCGTTTTCGTACTTGTCTGCTTTCTCTTTGTTTATGGATATCTTACCCTCTCATTGGGTTTTGCTGATGTTTTGGCGTTTGGGTCTATCCAAACGCACAAAGTTACAGTTGTTAATTCTTCAGGAATTGAATTGAAGACACAATGTAACATTAATCATTGTTTAGCCTCTCTTCCTCGTTTTTCCCTTTACAGGGCATTTGGTATTTGATGGGGATAGGGATAGAAATAGAAATAAAAGTTAAAATTAGGATAGGGATAATATAAGATATGTTTAGTATGTTGGATAGGGATAGGGATAAATCAATAAATTGACAATATTACTCCTAAACATGTTAAAAATAATAAAATATATTTAACTTATGTCAAAAATAAGTATGATGTATGTAATAACAATTAAATGCGATTGTTTGAATATTCAAATAGATTTTTTTAAATGTGTTTTAAATGTCCTTTTGTAATTTTTTTAGTTGCAATTTTATTTCACTACACAAAACTCTGTAATACAAGAATTATTGCACAATATAACCTTAAATTATTCTCCAACTTTCAATTTCATCCTCTCAAGACCAGTGTTCCTTATGAAGTTAACATTTTATTCTATCATCCAGCCAAACAATTAAATCATGAACAAAAACTAACAATCAACTCTCTAAAATGAAAAAGTTATTAAATATTTAATGTCAACCATTCACTTTAAATTGAATAGTTTAGATTGCTTGAACATATTTACCCATGAAATGATCCTAATCCAACAAGCAATCTAAATTCTCTTTCTTTCTAACAGAACAGATAAGACACAAATATAGAGTGGATTCTCAAATTAATCAAGCAGTACAGGTAACAGGAAGCATGCAATTGTGCAAGATATTTTGCATTGATACTTGAGATCATGTTACTTATTTGACTTCTACACTTCTACACCTCCAGATAACAGCATAATTACCCTGCCCAAGTCGAATTCTTTATTAAGCCAAAAAATATACCAAGTGAAGCAGCAGTTCTTCAAGTTTCTGTGTATAAAGGAAATTACAGGACATAAATAATTTGCAATTTGAAGTCTATCAGCTTCATCAACTTCTTGATTGGCTGCGTCACATAACTGTTGAACTTTGTCAGAGCCCAGTCCTATGATACTGACCATGGCATTTCTTGCAGCATCAGCAGCTTTCTGAAGACAAACATAATCACATAGAAGAATTATTAATATGGGATGTCATTGCCTTCTCAAACCATGGATATCATGAGCTCGGAGCAACTCAACTGCAACAAGACTAGTGACATAAATTGCAGGCGGCAGGGATTCAAAATTAGGCATCAACAACCACCTATAGAGTTTTAATTGGAAACAATTGTTCCATAACATGTTAACATCAAAGCAATAAATAATAGGGACAACAAATACGAAAAAGAAAATCCAAAAGGTTGTGCCTTTTTCATTCTTAGCATGAACAAAGTTTATATCAATAAGATGGCCAGATATTTAATTTTGTGTTTCAGCTTTAACAGGCAACAGAGGAACAAAAGTCATAAATAAATACAAACAAAGATGACATCATTTTATTTGTAAAAAAAACTTTGATGCTAGAAGTGAAAAAGCACAATTTTTTTGCTGCTAACAATTAATAACACAGCTACAATTCATAATTATTTGATCAAACAAGATTCTCGAAAGGCAACCTTAATACTTATGAGGTAGAAGAGAATAGTCTTGAACAACTGCTTCAGACCAGCAACCGATCTGCACTCGGAAAATAGTAGAGTTAGAAGTTGTGACTGGAAGAACCATCATCTTGACTATAAACTAATTAAGACAATGACTTTTCAGTAATATTACAATATATAAGGAACGCTATCCAAGATAAACATTCTTGAGGTCATGTATGCCCACTAGCCAACTGGGAGAAATATAAGTAATGTTTGGCAGTACCTGATTGGGTTTTTGAATTGCCAATAGAATGGTAATGTCGGATCTGATGTGTCTTGAACAAGTCCCTCCCCAGAAACCTCTTTAAGCTATAATAATGCATTGAAATAAGAATGGAACTCAGAAAAAAGGGCTCGGTGAGACCATGTGGTGATGATAAAATTACTTACAGATGCAACCAATTCAGAGTATGCCTCTTTTGTGAAGTATGTATAAGAACTACCAGTGTCAAACACAATCCCTCTTATTCTTCTGTCCTGCCCACCTAAACTTAGTGGGCTGCTTCCATAATTCAACTTCATAACCTCTGTGTAATGAGATTCTCTGAAAGGAATGAAAATAATTGAGAATATCAAAGTGATGGCAATCGAATTGTGCAAAAGTCATTGTAGATTTCTCCAATTGAAAAAAAAAGAGGATTGTGGAGGGTCTTCGGAGCACTAGAACAGCTAATTGTCAATTTATACGAAGTTCAGCCATGAAACATTCTCAATAAAGTTAAAAAAACATGTACACAAGATCCTAGGGTACAAAAATCATAAATTAAAAAAAATGCATGAATATATATACATACTCACGTTGAAGGACTGTCTAGCAGAGGAGCCCAAGCCATGCCCTAGTGTGGTACAAAATCATCACCTAAGAACATATATCCACCACCATTTATGTCACTGGCTAGGCAATGACCTACCACATTGTTAATGATTCCCGAGCTTGCCAATTGAGAAGGTAAACTAACTTTTGCTTTGCTTAGTCCAAGTATCCCATCAGTCTTTGCCAGGGTGTTTAAAAGTAAGCCTTGTTGATCGTATCCACAACTTTCAAACGTAGAATATAAACATATTAATATTTCTATATTTCAATTATTTATATATAAATGAAAATTCGTGGAAACTGGCGATATATACCCAAAAATAAAATTTAGTTTAGTAGAAGATCCATTTGCCATTATTAGGTTAAGTTCATCTCTTGCAAGAACACCCATGGATGAGCTATGATCCGCATACTCAATCTCATAGTCACATTGTTGACATGTTCCAGCTTCACAGAATCCTGCATTCTGGTTTCTTTGAAGTTCCAAACACAATGAATCCTTTGGTGGTAGAATATTGGTTTTTCTTGGCTTATACAAAGCATTTGCTCCCTACATTAACCATATAGCTAGAGTTGAGTTGAGATGATTTGTATTTCAATTAAATCAAATTCGTAATTCCAATTATTTTTTCTACTAAGAAAAAAAGACAAGGAATCTATGTAAACCATACTTGGTTTAACAAGCATGATTCTAGGTGTATTCTGACCACTTAATAATAGAATTAGTACCTAGAATCCTAATTGTGCAATTACTTTTAACATTTCCAGATTTAGAACTGTTTCTGGCCTAGCAATGGTGAAGAAAGAAAATAAAAATAGCAGCAAAACTGAATCCACTTCTTCAGCGATGGTTAAACCTGCTACAATTGCTTGTCTCCCAAATTTCACATTTATGACCAGATAAAAGTCCTAGACAAGCAGTGGAACATCTCTCTTTTTTTAGCATATTCTTCATGTTCTTTTTACTATTTCCACCTCTCATTTACATTATTAGATCAACGAAAAAATAAGCGGCTCAGGGAGATCAATAATAGGTATGGTCAATTAATGTATCACCTAAACATCATTGTAAATAAGTGATGCAAGGAAAAAGCAGTGCAATATTAACATAAATGATATCAAAAATCAGATTGGAAGCAAAATTAATGATTATATGTAAAGTCATATAGAAAACAATTGTCCAGGTGATTCATCTCAAGCCCACCAATTCAAGGACCAATAAATATTAGGTGTTACCTTGGCACAGCTAGTGCAAGGAGCATCGCATTGAATCCAAGTTAAATCACTTGCATTATCAATATCAAGATAGAAAGGTCTTGGAGGGCTCCCAACAAGCATATATGTGAAATACAATCTGCATCAGAAAAAAATACAGAAAAAACTAAGAGAAGAAAGAAGAATTTTTGGGTAGCATCAGAGACTTTTGCAGGTTTGCAAAGGTGAATGCAAAGCAGCAATTAACATGTGACATTCGGCAACCATTCATGCATCACCCCAGTTGGTTTACAGATAAGAAAAAGCCCAGTAGTACATTTCAAACTCACTTTTATAGTCAAGATCAATTAATTAAGAAAAAAGAAGGAAGGATACATCTCAGTAGATTAAACACATTGGAGCAGACATGTTTGTGCTTGCGAGTGTGGTCCTCAGCAGCACATGGATCTCTTAATTCACTGAGAATTTGCAGAGATAAAATTCAATCAAACAACTTACAAAATGAAACATATTTGAAAAAAAAAGGTGAAATTAAGAGGAACCTGAAGGATTTTGAAAGTGCCATCGTCGCTAAAGAAGAATGTGAGAGGAGAGGGATGAAGGTGGCCGGCGTATAGGTAACTAGAGATAGAGAAATAGGAAATTGGCGGCGGCCGAAAATGGAGAATTTTGCAGCAGCTTCAGTTGGGCAAGGAGATACAGATCGTGAGTTACAAGGAATGGGGGGAGTCAGTTGGACAAATGGGTAAATTCTCACCCATCAAAGTTATCCCAGATGCTTATACCAGGGGAGGGGGTGAGATAGGAAAAAGGGATAAAGGGAGGATAAAAAAATTTATCCCATCCCTATAAACAGGTACCAAACACTGGATAAGAAAGGGATAGGGATAAAAAATCCCTATCCCACTTCTTATCCCCACAAACAAACAACCTGTTAGTACCTGTTTTCCCTCGATTATTGCTTCATCATTGGAATTTAGTTTTCTTTGTTTTATATTCATTATATATCTTGTGTTATAGTTTGAGCCTAAGTGATACTTCCGTTGTGTAATTTTGATGGGTAATATTTTAATTGTATGATAATTAAAAAAAATTAATTAATAAATTATATCTTTACTAAGAGATCTTCAATATATCAAATGATTAAATGAAGTAAATGTTGTCACTTTAATTATTTAGGTATATATAATAAGGGTATTTTTGATAACTTATCACTTAATTAACAATTAGACATTAAAAAATATATATATTGTTGGACATCTAAAATAGAAATTTTGTCTATCAAAATTACACAGAGAGAATAATAATTTATATATTAAGCTATATGTGGACTTTTTCCATTTTGGAAGAAGAAAATAATTATTTTTTTCGTAAATATTGATTTGATGCTTAATAACTCATCTAGCTTACCAAAAGTTATAAGTCACTTTGTATATCTCTAATCTGTGAGGTGAACGTTCATAGTTTTGTTACCCAACCTCTTAAAAAACACAAAAAAAGTTCCATATTAAAAAAAAAAAAAAAAAAAAACTCCCCTAGCTTATTGCTTCTTCCATTACTTAATTTTCTGAATCCTTTTTTTTTTTTTTCACCTTTTTTTATGTAGAGTTACTATTTGATTGTTACAGCCCTATTTAATGCTTTCTATTTTTTTATTACCTTCAAAAAAAAAAAAAAAAAAAAAAAAAAAGAATTTACCCGCCAAATGGGAAAGAGACCTTAGTTTTTACATTTTACTATAAAAAGGATTTACCCCAATATCTTTTATTACATTTCTCGACACCTTGGTGTCCTCGTCACAACAACTATGAGTATTTAGTTTTACTTTTTTTAAATATATTTTTATTATACTTTTTGCTCCATCTGGGTTTAATATTTGACTTGCTTCCAGGTTTTACTAGAATGTTGAATGTGTTCCTACCTTTTGCTGAATTTGCCCCGTGCAAGTTTTAATTTTTAAGGATATCCGTGCAAAACTGAACTGAAGTTCAAAAACAGAAAATCCAAGCCAAACCAAACCGATCCATTTTATAGTTTGGTTCGGTTTGGTTTTAAGTTATTAAGAAATTTAGATTTCGGTTCAGTTTGGTTCGTTTCAAAGCCAACAAAACTGAAAAACTGAATAATTGGTAAAATACTAAAATTAATTATAAAATTAATATCTACTAATTGTAGAGAATTTTAAACATTATATTCCTTTATAGTTTTATATTGTGATTTTTGGATGCTAATTTATAATTGTTAAAACGTGAGAGTTGAAAAAAAAAGTAGAGAATTTTAGTATTTTATTGTGATATAATAGTATTATTTAGTATTACTGATTTTTTAAGTTAATTTTTTTGTATTTCTTTTTTTTTTTTAAACAAACTTGATAAGTGAAAATATTACCAGCTAATTATGTAAGAATTCAGCAGCTAAATTGGTAAAATTCCTTTGAGAAGAGAGGATTCATAGCTAATATTAAGTTTTTCCAGGTCTAAAACGCGGTTCAGGAACACTGCTGGAATTGGAAAATCTCAAGAAGCAGAAAAGAGAAAAAGGAGTTGGATTGGGCTGCGACGTGAACGGGCCGGAGTTGAAGGGAAAAGCGCGGCCCAGAGTGAGGAGAAGATATTTTTTATTGTGGGAATGCCAAAACTGTCCTTGGCTTCTTGAGGAAGCCATTATATTTGTGGTTGTTAATTTTTGTTATTAGTTTAATCTTGGAACAAGGCTCTAGGTGGATTTTTTTTTCCTTTTCTTTTCTTTTTGGGGGCTATAGATAATCTGCTGTTCAAGGGGGGGTGGAGCATTGAATGTTCTCCAACTACCATTATTTTTCTTTGCTTTAATTTTAATTTTCTGAATTTTTCTTCTTTGAAGTCTTCTGGTTAAGCAATCTGGTTTTTATGTTAATTATGTGTTGTGAGTAGTTTCCCAGCAGGCTGAAGCCAGCTTAGGCTGGATATCTTGGAAAGTCTTTCTCGTGTTTATTATGAATGTTATGCTCAGATGATTGTGTGGTGAAGTGTTTATCAAAATTACGATGGGGCCCCGTTGTATGCCTAGTATTCCTAATGAGACCGAGAGGAGATTTGGGAATATGGAAAATCACACACACACACACTTACCATGAGACCGAGAGGAGATTGGGGGTGTGCTAAGGGTTTCTATTTATGATAGAATGCTTGCTTAACTTAATGCATGAATGCCTATGCTAAGTGAAGTCAAGAGATAAGCTTAGTTGGGTAGTCATAGAATCCAAGTGACGTCGAGAGATAAGCTTGGTGGGTTGAGGATAAGAAACCTTAGATCTATGTTCCTTATTATATTCATAATAAATGCTAGAGAAAGATATCTTGAGATTGCCTGTCTAACTGATGGAGGTCTGTGCTTTTATTATTGTTTGTCATTTTCTGTTTTAAGCAACTTTCCTACGTTATTTTGCATGCTTTACATTGATTTTAGTTTATTTAAATTTTGGATTGCTGATTACTTGGAAAATCTCACCTGACGATTTATTAAGAAATCTTATAGTTTTCCCTTATTCCCTGTGGGATCGACACTTGTCTTGCCAATACTACAATTGACATAGTAAACTTGCTAGTGCATAATTTTAAGGCAACAAAACTACTTATGTAAAATTTTTATTTTGATCTTTTTTTTAAGAAGTTGATATTTTTGGTTCGATCCAGTCCACCGAACTGGTTTGGTTCGAACTGAACTGAACCAAAATTTAGTTTGGATCGGATTGGTTTATAAAATACAGGATTTTTTTGTTCGGTTTTTCGATTTGGTTTGGTTTTTGTACCGAACTGGTCCATGCTCACCCGTAGAGGCATTAACTCATGAGTATGTCTCGCGTATTTCCATTTGATGCCTTAACATTCATGGTCATTGAGAATTGATCATTTTTTCACCTAAGAGCATAGGAAGAAAAACTTTTTTGGAGCCTGAAGTATAGTATCTGGTCTTTTGATATGGTTCTTTTGGTATCTGATGTTTTGAAATAAAAAAAAAAAATTATTGTTTGATCTATTAAAATCTAGAATATTTTGATCTTTAGTAAATTATTAATATCACTATAATAACTTACATAATCATTGCTACTGTAATAGACCGATCATTCTTACTCTTCACAACCACTTTTTAAACTACCAATATCATCAATTGCATTAAATTTTATTGTTCAGGTAGTAAATGTTATTGATTTCGATAGGTTAAGTACCAAAAGGACCAAATCAATAGATCATATATCAATTGAACATACGATAGATAGATCATGATCCAAAAAGTTCTTTATACTCCGTGAAAATTTCAATAATATGCGAGACATCAGCGGAAAAAAATAGTAATAATAATAAAAAAATTCCAATTTAACTGTCTAAGTACAAATTATGTTAAGAACAGCTAAATTTACCTTATTCTACATTAGTAACAATTACCTTAAAATCAATATAACTTTTCATTTCTTTTCTTTATGTATAATTATGTTTTTAAAAAATTACAAATAATAATCATAAAAATTATTAATAGCCTCGTAGTGTTTTGTAATTCATCATATTAGAATACAAATTTAATACAAACTTTATTGACTGAAGCAATGCGGGAGTCTTTCTCTAGTGTTATTTAAATATTAATATCTAATCATATTAGTACTAAAAATTTAGGGGTGTACACGGTTGGTTAACCAGTCCATGTGGACTTTTACAAATGGATAACTGTTTGAAAAGTTTTTTTTAATTTACTAACCATACACTGTCCATTAAATTCGGTTAACCATTAGTCGGTTAACCATAAATTTCAGCCGGTTAACCATTTTTTTATGGTTAACCATTTATGAAATAGATATTATGATTTTGCTAAATTTATAATATTTGAAACCTCAAATAAATAAACTATAAATCTCAAACGTCAAATAAAAATATAAAATTACAAACCATAATCTTAATTATTAATTAAAATAACATTTTAACCATAAACTCCAATAATTAAAACATTAATAAAAAAAAGTTCCCAAACATAGAAATTGTTGTAAGTGATCAAACATTAATTAATGAAATGTTCTTTGCTGGTTATTTTCCAGTGAGTGTAAAATTAAGAATTGAGAGGAGATAAGATTGGAAGGGAGTGACTGAGACTACTTGGTGTTATATAATAAGGAAGTAAAATAACATCAAATGCCCAAATGTTTCACTTATTATTCATATTACCTATATATGTATATATATAATTACATAATTTTTTAAGAAAAATATTTGTAAAAATTCGGTTAAACGTGAATCTACATGGACTTTCAGTACAAAAACCTAAACCGTAACCGTAACCGTTAATTTCTAAAGACAAAAACCGTACAGTAATCCATCGGTTTCGGTTAACCATATTTTTAGCTCGGTTTCGGTTCGGTTTCACGGTTTTTTGGTTTTTCAGTTTTTTTGTGCATCCCTATAAAAAATATAGTCCATATAAAAAATTGTCTTTTATGTAAAATTTTTGTCTTCTGTAAAAGTTTTAAATAAAAATGTATTCCATGTAGAAGTTGTTTAAATTGGTCTATCATTTTCTGACGGTGAGAATATCTATCTACAAATCCTTTACCCCCTATTTCCAAACTTTTAATTGATTTTGGAAAAACTTAATTTTATTTTTCATAAAATTGATTATTTGAAATAAAAAAAATTATATATAATTGTCTTTAAAGAATAAAAATCGCAGTTAAAAATATGCTTCTTTAATGTTTTTCTAACTAACCACTTATATCAAAGAGTACACTTGAAACTATACCCCTGAACTCATCTTCTTCTTCAATAATAAATATCTCGAAAACCCTGAGATTAACTTTATTCATTATTTATTATTATTGTTGTTGCACCAAAACATCCGCTATAACTAAACTAAAGCTTTTGGTTTATGGCTGTTTAGCGTGTGCAATAGAACTCCACGAATTTAATTCGATAAAAAAAAAAAAAAACACTCGGTGGTTCTACTTTCAAGCTGTCATTTAGTCCTGTCATATGAACATATACTCATTTAAACCGAACCCTTTTTTTAAAATAAATGCAGTGAAGATAAAAAAACGTATTGATCATACAACGAATGTATAGAATCTGTAATTATAATAGATAAACAGACTTACGGTTTATGTTGCAGTGGAAGATTGATTACGATGAGATTCTGATCCACACAAGAAAACCGGACCGTTCTGGTTGCCTTTCCTACGTATGTATGATTACACAGAGTACGGGCGTTAATCCGTGAATTCTTCCGAGGAATTGAGAAATGTGTGTATCGTGATTTCTCTCTGGAAGCGTTTTTTCGTTCTTATGCGCGTAATGAATCTGAGAAACGACTTGGACCAAATTACACATTTGGTCCCTGTAATTTACACATAATTACAGTTTAGTCCCGGCCATTCTAAAATGTCATGGGTGGACCAAAAACCAACATCTCCCACTCGCACATGACAAGACACACTTTCATTGCGATTAAAAACACATACTTCTTTCAATTCTTATTCGGCGAATTCACGCGACCAGTCAACGTAACGGTTAAACCTTTGAAGCTCTCATTCATCGTTCCACCTTTAGCTTAATGCGATGTCCCCCTAGTCCATTTTCCATGATCACTAGTTTTCGACTCACTTTTGATCTCACGAAAAACATTCATATACACTTGTGAGCGGACGACGTTTTCGACGCAACGCGAGACTCCTTTTCGGAGCGGGGCACCACGATCTCGGGCGGGCTCCTCCTTCGCGTGGGGTTTTTATAAATGGAAAATCGGTTTTGAAAATAAATGGAATTAATTCTTAAAAGAACCGAGACCTAAGTCTCGATGAATATTATAGAGTCGCCACCCGGCTCAACTCAACCGGGAAATTTATAATGCAGCTGAACCGAACGAACGGCCGCTACACTATCCAGAGATTCGGGTCTGGACAAGTCTCTTATTTCGTATCTAATTAAAATAAATATTGGTCAATGTTCAAAGATGGTGTTTCAAATTCTAAAGTCAATTTTATTGAAATAAATAGACATACAGCGCGCATACAGGTGAAGTAAAATAGTAAATAATTAAATTATTACAACCCGATCGAATAAAAAGTAAAAACTCTCAGCCTCACATTTACAAGCGCCTAAAATACACGAGAATCTAGAAAAATATAATCGCCTAGGATACACGATTTAATCAAAATAAAAATAAAACAAATTAGAACCTGCAAAACAGAGGTTAGCACAATTTACGGCACGCCACAAGTTGGACTCAAATAGAAAGAATTAGGAAATCAAGAATTGGGGGCATGCACTTAGGGGATAACCGGGTTGGCTCGGCTAGCCGGCCCGGTTAGGCCTGGAAAACATTTTGAAACGTCCCTGTATTTTGGTTTTTGTGGGAAAATCATTTTGAAAATAATTTTTCCGATTTACATACATTTTTTACATGTGAGGTGGGTCGGTTTTCGGGAGAATCAGGTCTCCGTCGTGGCATTGTTCTAAATGTAATTTTACTGAAAATTGAATCTATGGTCGTGAATGCACACAACAAAATTCATTTTGATGATTTTTGGGGTTTTTAGAATTTTTATGGGTTTTTGGAAAATTTTTGGAAATAAAAACGGAAATTCTGATCCTGGAAATACGTTGCAGTCGTGCGACTGTAAACGGCCCAGACTCAGAATCTCGCCAAAACTTTATTTGAAACAAAACTAAAAAGAAAACGCCTGGAAATCAAGAACACTCGTACGACTGTATATACAGTCGTACGACTGTTCATCAAATCCAAGAACAATCATTCGACTATTCTTGATTTCCAGAAGAAGAAACGCAGAAATAAGGCAAAAATGCACAAAAATCACATCCAGCACCCAGAAAGCAGGAAAAAGTGAAAGGGAAAGAGAGTGCCTACCTTTTAGAAGCTTATCCAAGTCGTTTTGACCCCTGGCATCGCTCCATTCCACTGAAATTCGCACTTTTCTCCTTGAGTTAGGGTTAGGGATTTGGGTCCAGAGATTTCCAAATGCGAGGGTTTCTGATTATGAGTTCTTTCTTCTTCTTCTCTCTCGTTTCTCTCTTTTCCTTTTCTCCTTTATTTCTCCTGTCTGTTCGTGCCCTCTTTCTTTGTCTAGCCTCCCCCTTTTCTTTCTCTTTTTTTCGGCTTTTAAGGTATGGGTTGGCTCACCTGCCACGATCTACAGTCGTACGACTGTAGTTTAATTACAGTCGTACGACTGTACTCTTTTTTTTTTTAGAAAGTAAAATTCTGGAGCTTACAGCTATCCCTCGCGTGATCAAATTCACCACCCGATCTTAGTCTGGGATAGTTGATGTGAATTTGAGAAACGTAACTCAAAGCGCCACAGACACAGGAAAGAACCCATCGTTGAATTAAGTTGATATCGGGTCTAGGTTACCTGAGGCATAACTGGGGAAGAAATAGGCCAATATCGGGTCTAGGTTACGTGAGGCAAAGGAAGGTGGATTGTGGATTGGCCGATATCGGGTCAATGTTACCCGAGGCAAAGAAAGATAGAATTTTGACGATTTGAAATCTTACTGGAATTAGGTGGACTCGAGATAATGAAATAAGAGGTTCAAGGATTTGAAACCATGCTTGAACGTAATGGAGTTCAAGGGTTAGAAATCTGGCTTGAATGAAGAGGTGTGTTCAAGGATTTGTATCCATGCTTGAACATAATGGAGTTTAAGGATTCGAAATCTGGCTTGAATGAAGAGGTGTGTTCAAGGATTTGTAACCATGCTTGAACATAATGGAGTTCAAAGGTTCGAAATCTGGCTTGAATGAAGAAAGGGGTTCAAGGATTTGCAACCATGCTTGAACGTAGTGGAGTTCAAGGGTTTGAAATCTGGCTTGAATGAAATAAGGAGGTGGCTTTAGGAAGGATGATTTTGATGTTGGCTCGAGGATGAGTATTTATCCTTTGATCGATAATTTTGGAAACAAAAATTTTTACCCCTTCGATCAAGGATAAATACGGCTTAATTGTTCTGCCCCTTGGTATGTTGAGATTTAGGTTTCTGCTGATGCTTAAGGCCCAATAGATACCCCGGCGTTGTACCATCTCTACTTTAAGAGCGATCCTGGTTTGGGGAGACTTGGTGATGGCCGTGGGTACCTGCACTTGGATGAGTTGTGATGCATATGCATATGAATTGTGCGTGTTTACTTTAAACGTGTGCATGTATGTACGGATGCATGTATAGTTCTAAATGTATGTATGCATGCAACGTGTGGCTTATGCTTTGTTCTTGGTATCCGTGCGAGCTCGGAGACGGAATTCACGGCTTGTGACTGGCCCCGATGGTAACCCAGGTGACCTAGTCTGATTGTTCCGGCGTGTCCTCTGACCGACTGACTATTACACCGATCTAGGTATTAGAGGAGTTGGCCGTCTTGAGTGACTTTCCACTTTACCCTCTGCATACTCTGAAGCGTTGTCAGGCTCAGTGGATCAGGGTAATAGGCCGTGCCGACGGATGATCCGTTTGGTTGAGCAAGAAGATGAGAGTGAGACTTTGCATTTCCGTATCACATAACAGGAGTTTCTGTGATATTATCACGGGCTTAGATGCAATGTCCTATTGATGGATGTTTATATGTAATGGCATGGTGTATGCAAGATGAACATCTAATCAGAAATCTAAACATACACAATATTGCAATGGTGACATCAGAATGAGTATAACAGGGAATATGGCAGTGACTCTGACTTCGTATATCACCCCTCTCCTATTGCCGACACGTCCTTTCGGTTTTCCGTGTCAATAATTTTTTTTAGAAAGATTCTGTGATGGGCATTTTGTCTGCGTAGATCCCTTTCGCGACGGTTTGTCTTAAGATGGGAAAGATATATCTTGATATGTTCATTGCGACTCACGAAGATACTGCTGTCGATGATACCCAACGGTTCGGTTTTTTACTTGCCCCTGATATTATAGGTTTGTGTTGGGGGAGTATTATAGGTTTGTGTTTGAGGAGTAAAGCACTTCTACAGACAAGGTTCGCTGCGCGATGTAGCCCGTAAGTGAACATTGACATGCAATGACACAACAAATGCATATTGAACACCAAAGTTGAATACAAAACATTCATGGCATAATGAATACGGATGCATTAGAAAAATCTAAAATATGGCTCTGGTTTTAATTGATGCCCCTTCAAATTACCAATATGCCCTTTCGGTTTTACACATTGGATAGAGATTTTTTTTAAAGGAATGAATGCCCGATCACTGGATAGAGTTGCCATTATGGACGGACAACCTGAGATGAATTCAATTAACCACTAGATTCTCTTGCGGTCTGATGCCGTATTCATGTTTCCAATTCACCCTAGATTCCAGTTCAGGCATGGTTCCCGAAGACTGAATCCTTAAAATGGTTGGTACATGCAACTTTCCCTTTGAATATGAGCACAACAGACTTTGTAAGCTTTCCTGTTGATGGTATCGTCCCCTTCATGATCGTTGAAGGCTTTGTAAAACCAAGTTGCTCCAACACTATCGGTGAAGTTCACAAATGCATAACTGATGTTTCCTCCAGTCTTGAAATCCATAAGGAAGTAGGGGAAATCATAAGCAGACTTCCTTTTGGACCTACTCCTGACCAGAATTTATGGTAGATTTCTGATCATCAGGCTTGTTTTCTCACCGAGACTGGCATTGGTCTCCCTCTTATTCGACTTGATCTCTTCAATAGTTAGGTTCCTGGGTAACCATTGTTGAGCTCCTTTGAAGTAGACTCATATTCAAATCCTTTCTCTGCTCTATCACCCTTCTGGTGATGAGATGATGCTGAAAAATGTGATATGGAGCAGCATTGGGGTTCAATTTCTTATTGGAAGCCATTGATGGTAGAAAATAAAGCGTCACAGAGTCGGTTCAAGGGAGGAGATAAAAGTATTGCGCCTTGCCATTTAATGCCATGAGACACTCCGGATTTAATGATGGTCGCCGTGCATGAGGTAGATAAAGACACTGATCTTTTCTGCCACCGCGCGAAGTTAACTTTTCAGGACAGGCAAAAACGTGCTTATCTCCATTGCCTCAACTCACTGACCCCTGCATTTCATGCAATAAATGGGCCACCCCTGGATTCATCAAGCATTCGATAGAGTTTGACTCTATGATTGAAGAGAGTGCAACTTTAGGCCAGGAACAGAAGTCTCACTGTAAGGGAGAGATGAAGTCTTCCATCGGTACTTTTTTTTTTTGAAGAAGCTAAATCCAAGCCACAGCCACCTATTGATTTTCCTGCTGCATTCAGATCCATGTATGTCATGCGTGTTTGATATGCCTTTTTGGATGAACAATGCATGTGTAATGTCATATGCACATGAATGCCACACAAACAAGACTATATATGCACTAAAACTAATGTCTGCTTCAGAGCTTTATAGCATGGTGAGTGGCGAAGGTCATTTGGATTTTTTTTTAGGGCTTGGTGCTTTTTGATGGGTTTGTTTTTTTTTTTATGTGAGATGCTTTTTCGAGCATAAATTAGGCTCAAAGCTTCATTTTGGTGACGGGCTCTGAAATTTAGCAATGGTCTCTGGTTTAGAATGATTTAGGTGTATTGTGGGCTGTCCAAGTTGAAACTTTTAGGGCAAGACCAATAATATTTTGAATCATGGTTTGTAGGGATCACTGATCTAGGTTGGCAATTGATTCGACGGAAATGGTGCCATCCCATTACTTGCTTGGCAGACTTCTTTTCTCTCTTTTTTTTTTTCTTTTTTTTTATAGAAGGGATTTAACCAAAGTCAGGTTCACTTGTAAATTCCCTGTAAGACTCAGATGATCAAATGCATGCTTAATGCCATATACATGTAATCACCACATAAGCAAGAAAATAACAAAATGCATTGCATTCAAAATGAGTTCAATACACTTTACAAACAAAATGAGTTCCCTACGGGAAGGAGCCTCTAAAGGTATTGATCTCACAGCGTCCGACTATTCCTTATCCGGTCACTGTCCCGGTTCCGATATCACTGCCCCACTCTCATCAGATCAGGCTTTAGAGCTCTTCGTCATATTCCTCTCCCCGGGAGGTTTGAGGAATTTCCTTGCTATTCTCCCTGCTTGCCCCTAGTTGCTCATTAGTAGCGGATGGTACCTTTAATCTTCCCTCATCAACTAACTTCCGGATCTCTTTCCTTAAAATATAGCAAACATTGGTTCGTTGACCTGTCACTACATGATAGGTGCAGAAGTTGTTCTTTTGATCCGGTGCCGGCTCCACATACGGCTTGACGCTCTACAGTAGCCCCTCTTTTCTACATTTGGCAAATAATTGGCTCAGTGAAAAATGCCACGGGGATATGCCCTTTCCGTCACCCTTAGGGAGTGGACTCCTGGTTTGTCGCGGAACAAGGTCAGTGTTGGCTTTAAGGGGGGCCTTCGATTCTGCTTCACCGGTCAGCCCTCTTATTACTCCCTCAAGCTCAATCACACGTGCCTCTAGTTCAGAGCACCTTGTCGTCAGCTTTTCAATCTTGTCCAGGTCACCACCTAGCATTTCCTTCAATATAGCTGTTGCCTCTTCCCTGACCGCCTTTCGGAATCGCGATGAGGCAACATAATCATCCACGACGTCTGTTATGGTGTTGAAGTTCATTGGGCTAGCCATTCTTGAGACTATTTCCCTTTCTCTCGTAATAAAAACACTTGTCAGCATCGACCGGGGCATGCGCACAGAGGATACCAAGTCAAGATATGATGTAGGCGTGAGTGCGAGATGTGATGCATGCATGTATGAACGATGATGTCATGTGATGCCATGTCATGTTATGCAACTCTAAACTAGTCAAGTGCACACAAAACCAAGAATGGAGACATGCAAGATGCAATGAATGCTGTTGATGAAGATATGTGCTGAAGTAGAGTGTGGCATATAAATATACACCACATGGATAAAATGACACACAGGGTATCCACGGATCGAAGCAAGGTGATTCTTGCGAGGCGATTATGTGTAAAGCGTATCTTACACGGGAGGAGAGTTAACATTTGAAGTGGTACGTGTAGAGCGGATCTTACACGAGGAAGAGATGTAGTGTTTAAAGCTGTACATGTAGAGCGTATCTTACACGGGAGAGGTTTGGTATTTGGAGCGATACATGTAGAGCTTGTCTTACATGGGGAGGAAGGGTAGAGTTTGATGCGGTACATACAGAGCTTGTCTTGCACGGGAAGATTTGGAGCGGTACGTGTAGAGCTTGTCTTACACGAGGAGGAAGTGTGCAGAGCTTGTCGTGCACGGGAAGATATTTTGGAGCGGTTCGTGTAGAGCTGGTCTTACACGGGGAGGATGGGTAGAGTTTGATGCGGTACGTGCAGAGCTTGTCTTGCACGGGAAGATTTGGAGCGGTACGTGTAGAGCTTGTCTTACACGGGGAGGAAGTGTGCAGAGCTTGTCTTGCACAGAAAGATATTTTGGAGCGGTATGTGTAGAGCTGGTCTTACACGTACGTGCAGAGTTTTCTTGCACGGGAAGATTTGGAGCGGTACGTGTAGAGCTTGTCTTACACGGGGAGGAAGTGTGCAGAGCTTGTCTTGCATAGAAAGATATTTTGGAGCGGTACGTGTAGAGCTAGTCTTGCATGGGAAGGATGGGTAGAGTTTGATGCTGCACGTGCAGAGCTTGTCTTGCACGGGAAGATTTGAAACAGTACGTGTAGAGCTTATCTTACACGGGGAGGAAGTGTGCAGAGCTTGTCTTGCACAAAAAGATATTTTGGAGCGGTACGTGTAGAGCTGGTCTTACACGGGGAGGATGGGTAGAGTTTGATGCAGTACGTGCAGAGCTTGTCTTGCACGGGAAGATTTGGAGCGGTACGTGTAGAGCTTGTCTTACACGAGGAGGAAGTGTGCAGAGCTTGTCGTGCACGGGAAGATATTTTGGAGCGGTTCGTGTAGAGCTGGTCTTACACGGGGAGGATGGGTAGAGTTTGATGCGGTACGTGCAGAGCTTGTCTTGCACGGGAAGATTTGGAGCGGTACGTGTAGAGCTTGTCTTACACGGGGAGGAAGTGTGCAGAGCTTGTCTTGCACAGAAAGATATTTTGGAGCGGTATGTGTAGAGCTGGTCTTACACGTACGTGCAGAGTTTTCTTGCACGGGAAGATTTGGAGCGGTACGTGTAGAGCTTGTCTTACACGGGGAGGAAGTGTGCAGAGCTTGTCTTGCATAGAAAGATATTTTGGAGCGGTACGTGTAGAGCTAGTCTTGCATGGGAAGGATGGGTAGAGTTTGATGCTGCACGTGCAGAGCTTGTCTTGCACGGGAAGATTTGAAACAGTACGTGTAGAGCTTATCTTACACGGGGAGGAAGTGTGCAGAGCTTGTCTTGCACAGAAAGATATTTTGGAGCGGTACGTGTAGAGCTGGTCTTACACGGGGAGGATGGGTAGAGTTTGATGCAGTACGTGCAGAGCTTGTCTTGCACGGGAAGATTTGGAGCGGTACGTGTAGAGCTTGTCTTACACGGGGAGGAAGTGTGCAGAGCTTGTCTTGCACAGAAAGATATTTTGGAGCGGTACGTGTAGAGCTGGTCTTACACGGGGAGGAAGGGTAGAGTTTGATACGGTACGTGCAGAGCTTGTCTTGCACGGGAAGATTTAGAGCTTTTGTGCGTGGGACACAAGGATAAGATTTCTAATGATTACGGAAGACCTAAGGGGTGTGAGCGGACGACTCGTTTTCGACGAAACGCGAGACCCCCTTTCGGAAGGGGCGCCACGATTTCGGGCGGGCCCCCCCCTCTCGTGGGGTTTTTGTATAAATGGAAAATCGGTTTTGGAAAATAAATAAAATTAATGCATAAAAGAACCGAGACCTAAGTCTCGATGAATATTGTAGAGTCGTCACCCGGCTCAGCTCAACTGGAAAATTTATAATGTAGCTGAACCGAACGAACGGCTGCTACACTATCCAGAGATTTGGGTCCGGACAAGTCCCTTATTTTGTGTCTAATTAAAATAAATATTGGTCAATGTTCAAAGATAGTATTTCAAATTCTAAAGTCAATTTTATTGAAATAAATAGACATATAGCGCGCATACAGACAAAGTAAAATAGTAAATGATTAAGTTATTACAACCCGATCGAATCAAAAATAAAAAAAACTCTCGTCTTACTTTTACAAGCGCCTAGGATACACGAGAATCTAGAAAAATATAATCGCCTAGGATACACGATTTAATCCATTAAATTACATCCAAAATAAAAATAAAAGAAACTAAAACCTGCAAAACAAAGGGTTAGCACAATATATAGCACGCCACAAATAGGACTCAAACAGACAGAATTGGGAAAATCAGGAATTGGGGGCATGCATTTAGGGGATAACCAGGTTGGCTCGGCTAGCCGGCCCGGTTAGACCTGAAAAACACTTTGAAACGTCCCTGTATTTTTTGGTTTTGTAGGGAAAATCATTTTGAAAACAGTTTTACCGGTTTACATGTATTTTTTACATGTGAGGTGGGTCGGTTTTCGGGAGAACTGGGTCTCCGTCGTGGCATTGTTCTAGATGTAATTTTACTGGAAATTGAATCTATGGTCGTGAATGCACACAACAAAATTCATTTTGATGATTTTTGGGGTTTTCTGAATTTTTAGGGATTTTTGGAAATTTTTGGGATTAAAAACGAGAATTCTGATTCTGGAGATCACGTTACAGTTGTGCGACTGTAACTACAGTCGTACGACTACAAATTCCAGTCGTGCGACTGTAAGTGGCACGGAATCAAAATTTCGCCAAAACTTTATTTGAAGAAAACTGGAAAGAAAACGCCGGAAATCAAGAACACTCGTACGACTGTAACTACAGTCGTACAACTGCTCATCAAACTCAAGAACAGTCGCACGACTGTTCTTGATTTCCAGAACAGAAACGCAGAAAAATGGATAGAAATGCAGAAAAAGCACACCAATCACCCAGAAAGGTTGTAAAAGAGGGGGGAAAAGGAGTGTTTACCTCTTTGGCGTGCGTCCACCGTAGGATTGGCCCCTGGCGTCACTCCAATCCACCAAAATCCGCACTTTTCTCCTTGAGTTAGGGTTAGGGATTTTGGGTCCAAAAACTCCAAATGCTGAGGGATTCTGATGATGAGTTCCTTCTTTTCTTTTGATTTTCTCTTC
Organism: Euphorbia tirucalli; assembly: GCA_039660915.1. Taxonomy (NCBI): domain Eukaryota; kingdom Viridiplantae; phylum Streptophyta; class Magnoliopsida; order Malpighiales; family Euphorbiaceae; genus Euphorbia; species Euphorbia tirucalli. The sequence continues at coordinate 15,813,899 of CM077637.1, forward strand.
TCCTCTCCTTCTTCTCTCTTTTTTTTTTTCTTTTTCTTCTTTTCTGCCTTTTTTCCTATCTCTGTTCCCCTGTTTTGCGCGCCTTTCCCCTTTTTCTGTCTTTTCATTTCAGCTTTTAAGGTATGGGTTACGATCTACAGTTGTACGATTGTAGTTTGATTACAGTCGTACGACTTTAGGTAGAGTCGTATGACTATACTTTTTTTTTTGGAAAATTGCGGCACTTACAGCTGCCCCTCACGTGATCAAATTCACCACCCGATCTTAGTCTGGGATAGTTGATGTGAATTTGAAAAACACGACTCAAGGCGCCGCAGACACAGGAAATAAAATACGCAACTGAGTTGCTGAAGCTTCACTGCTGTGGTGATGTGTTGAGTTGATTAGATGGAATATACCGATATCGGGTCTATGTTACCCGAGGCAATACTGGAGATTTGAATTGGCTTCCATGATCTAGGATCTTTCTTGAATCGATCTTCAAGAATCCGAAATCTGACTTGGGCGATTTTCAAGGATTAAGAATCAGGATTGAAAAGGTTTCAAGGATTCAAAATCACGTTTGAGGAGGTTTACAAGGATTGGGAATCTTGCTTGAAGAAGTTCAAGGATTCGAAATCTAGCTTGGAGAGGTATTCAAGGATTGGGAATCATGCTTGAAGAAGTTCAAGGATTCAAAATCTGGCTTGGAGAGGTGTTCAAGGATTGGGAATCATGCTTGAAGAAGTTCAAGGATTCGAAATCTGGCTTGGAGAGGTGTTCAAAAGGATTGGGAATCATGCTTGAAGAAGTTCAAGGATTCGAAATCTGGCTTGGAGAGGTGTTCAAGGATTGGGAATCATGCTTGAAGAAGTTCAAGGATTCGAAATCTAGCTTGGATGAAATAATGGGTTTGATGTAGAACTATGCCGATATCGGGTCTAGGTTACCCGAGGTAAATCTGCTGAAATTTTGAGGATTTGAAATCTTGTTGGGATTAGATGGACTCGGAATAATGAAATAAGAGGTTCAAGGATTTGCAACCATGCTTGAACATAATGGAGTTCAAGGGTTCAAAATCTGGCTTGAATGAAGAAAAGGGGTTCAAGGATTTGCAACCATGCTTGAATGTAATGGAGTTCAAGGGTTTGAAATCTGGCTTGAATGAAGAAAGGGTGTCAAGGATTTGTAACCATGCTTGAACTTAATGGAGTTCAAGGGTTTAAAAATCTGGCTTGAATAAAGAAAAGGTGTCAAGGATTTGTAACCATGTTTGAACGTAATGGAGTTCAAGGGTTTGAAAATCTGGCTTGAATAAAGAAAAGGTGTCAAGGATTTGTAACCATGCTTGAACGTAATGGAGTTCAAGGGTTTGAAAATCTGGCTTAAATAAAGAAAAGGTGTTCAAGGACTTGTAACCATGCTTGAACGTAATGGAGTTCAAGGGTTTGAAAATCTGGCTTGAATGAAGAAAGAGGATAGCTTTAGTAAGGATAATTTTGATGTTGGCTCGAGGATGAGTATTTATCCCTTGATCGATAATTTTGGAAACGAAAATTTTTGCCCCTTCTATCAAGGATAAATACGGCTTGATTGTTCTGCCCCTTGGAGACTTGATATGTTGAGATTTGAGTTTGTACTGACGCTTAAGGTCCAATGGATGCCCCGGCGTTGTGCCATCTCTGCTTTGAGAGCGATCCTGGTTCGGAATAGACCTGATGATGATGATGGGTACCTGCGCTTGGGTTGGTTATGATATGTACGCGCATGTATGCATGTATGATTTGAATGCATGTATATGTTTCAATGTGTGCATGTGCAAATGAACTTTTAGAAAATGCATTTTGCGCCATTTGCTCGATCTTGACACCCCAGGCTCTTGCTGGGGAAGCTATGTTGTGCGATTGATCGTCCATAGGTTGGAGAAGCGACATTTTAGGTGCAATGTAATTCTTGTGATCCTGCTAGAGATATTTAATGGCTAATGCGGAAGTACGATGACTGTTGGAGAAAAAGTGATGCTGTTCTTGGCAATGATGCCGTTGAGAAATGATGATTAATGAAATGTTCCTACCGGGGGAATAACGGAGAGGTTTTGCCTTCTTTTCCCCTAGGCTTCATGGATTTGGAAATGCTCTAAATTTTGCCTGAGCCGTCGAAAGTGGGTTTTCAACTCAGCGAGCTGCTCTAACTTTTGCCTAAGGCACCTTTTCAGTTTTCACCTTAGTGAGCTTTTCATATGCCCTAACTTTTGCCTAAACTGCCCAATATGGGTTTTCAGCTTAGCGGGTTGCTCTAATTTTTGCCTGAGGCGCCTTTTCGGTTTTCACCTCAGCGAGCTCTTTTTTTTTTCTTTTAAGGATGTCGTGGAATTAGAAGAAGACTTCCAATTCAATACACTCTCTAATGATGAGATGATTATGGGAAGTCTTCTAGGATTTGGTTGCTCCATCGTTATTGCTGAAGCCTATAGCCGTATAGCCATATATGATGCACGATATGAATTCAATTTCAGGCAAACTTGGGATATTTAAATGAATAGGGCAAGGCATTCATTCATTCATTCATTGATAATGTTTTAGCGTAATGCACATTATACATGAAATGAAATTAAGGACAAGATGAGTATGGTATCCGTCTCGGCCGAACCCACGACTGCCACCAACTGTGGATTTTCCTGCTGGTGGTGCTCACCTCACTTCCTAATTTTTGCATGGATTGCTTTCGTGATTTTCAATCCATCGGACTTCTTTTTTTTTTTTTTGTGGAAACCTGAGCCTGTCCCGATTGAAAAGGGTTGATGACTTGGTTTCTGTCTTTCTCTATAGGACTGCTTCGATCCTGCAGGTCGATGGCTGTACTTTTTGACGTGCTTGTTAACTACTTGAACCATCTTGCTGGCTTAAGGGTGGTGTGGAGGCGATGCATGGTGCCTCTCTCCTTTATTCTGGAATGATTGTACTGTTGCCCCAGAACTTGCGTTCTATTATCAGGAATGCTATGGTGTGAAACATCATATGATATAGATGTGCATTCTTATTTTGGAACTTGAAACCATGCTTATTTTGTCTGTGTTGTTGTTCTTTTTTTTTTTTACGTCTATAGAATTTCCGCTTGGCTGGACTTGTCTTTCGGATTCTTTATGACTCCGCATTTTGTGATCCTCCGTCGATCTCTAGATGTGCTGCCATAGGACTAGGCGAAGGCCTTCCATGCTTTTAGGGATTTTGTAATTTTTCTTTCTCTTATCAGTCATGAGGTCTTTCAGGACAGATATCATTTTGGATGCTTATCTGTCCTTAGGTTCATTTCATGAAATGATGTGTCATGTATGCTAAAGACATTAAATGAATGTTTGTATGCATGCACCGTGTTCCATCCATGAAAACATCACACAAATAATTGAAATCAAATTACATAACATTAAATGCCTTGTAGGCTGCATTGTTCACAAAACAAAATAAAGAACAAAATAGATACATCAAAATAATTAACGTCCTCCACATGCGGAGGGTCTTCTTTTGCTGCTGCATCACCCACTTTGATTGGACTAGTCAAAGCTGGGCAAAGGATTGGTCTGCACACTGGGCTTCAAAGGTGGCTCCATAATTCTCCCATCCACGATCAGTTGACGAATAGCCTTGAGTAGTTGCTTGCAGTCATTCATGTGATGCCCCACTGTTACATGATAGGAGTAGAATTTGCCTTTGTCTGTCTCAGTCGGCTTCTCGAACGGCTTCAGAGAACTTAAGAGGCCACCATTCCTACATTTCGCAAAAATCTTAGCCAAAGAAAGGGTCCACGAGGATAGGCCTCGATTCTGCGAATCTCCAACTTGTTCTCCTTGTTGGTGAGACACTACAGCAACCTCAGTTGGCTTATCCTCTGGGGATTGGTCACTCTTATTTGTGAAGCCGAAACCGGACCCACTGCTTGATCCAGTGGCAGATGTCGATCGATACCCCAAACTGTGCTTGAAGCTTCTGCCACCCTTTTGACTGGCCTCTTTTTCTTCTTCATCCCTCTCAACTTTCATGGCCATGCTGTAGACCTCGCTGAGTTCATTGAAAGCATGGAATTTCATGTTGTCTCTGTAGACATCCCTGCTGCCTTCAATCAGTTTCTGAATCAGCTCGTCTTCATTGGGGCGCTTCTTCAGCAGGATCATCTTGTTCATCCACCTTTTATAATACTCATCAAAGGGTTCATTGAGCTTCTGCTTAACCCTTTCCAAGTCATATAGCTTCACTTGGATCTTTGTGTTGAATCTATAGTATTTGATGAAGGCCACTGACAGTGTTCCCCAATCCGACTGTACTTCCTCTGTCAGGGAGTTATACCAGTTCAAAGCTCCTTCTTCTAGTGTTGTCGGGAAGAAGTTGACCAACTGCTATTTGGTAGCACCCGCTGTCAGCATTATACGGGCATAGAGGTTGATGTGAGCTTCTGGTGACCCGAGCCCTTTGTAAGAAGGAATTTTGGGGACTTGGAACCCCACAGGGAATGTCTCGATGCCTTTGTTTATCATGGCATCCACATTGATGCCCTGCCTGGAACCCAAACTGATGTTGGCTCCCCTTTTAAGCTCAGCTAGCATCTTATCCAGCTCAAAGTATTTGGCCTTCATTTTCCGTTCCATAGCTGCCTCGATTTCCTGCAGCTTTTCCATGCTGGCCGAAGCATCAGCCCCTTGTTGAGAGGTCTCCCCTTCTTTTTCTTTCTCGGTTCCACCATTACCAGCTTCACCACTTTCCCTAATAACATCCCTTAGTTCTTCCTTTAGCATGTCCCGGAAGTCTTGGGATCGAAAGAAATCCCTCAGAACACTAGCAATGCTTGGCGTTTGATCGGCCATTGCTACCTCTTCTCCGTACTCTGTTGTGTTGCTTGATTCGACTGATCTTTCGCTCTTACTTGCTCTTGCAGTCCGGGATCTTGTCCTAGGACGCCCCAGCTTATCCTGCTTTAATGCACATAAAGACTGTTAGGGCTAAAAAGTGCATGGTTGGATGGTATGGATGATAATGCTTGGATGATGCTTCGTGAATGTGGATGATAATGAATGTGACCTTTTTATTCATTCGTTTTTTTTTTTATTTTGGACATTCCAAGTGCACCCGATGTTATGCAAAAATGTCACGTGTGGACCGCCACACGGATAAAAGTTCAGTGCTTTTGGGGCACCTGATGAATTTCGTGAAATGGTCACGTGTGTACCGACAAACGGACAAAGTTCGATGCTTTGTAGGTCTATGAGATGATATGAAATGGTCGCACGGGACCGGCCCATGGATAGAATTCTGATGCTTTTGAGCATATGAAATGAAATGATGTTATAAGAGAGTCACGTGTGACAGGGACACGGACAAAAGCTCGGCATTCGGGGAACACCTTTCATGATTTGGGATATTATGAAATGCCCCTACATATGTACTAACCTGGCACTCGGGGAGCGCCTTGGATAATGTAGTAATGTCATGAAGTAACCCGATGTGGATCACAGTGTTGTATGATGTTTATGACGAATGGGTATGATGTCATGAAATGCATCGTGTGGATTGTCACACGGAAATATACCTAAGACCATTGTGGTCTCTATTTAATGAAATGATTTGGTGGAATGGCCGAATGCAATCCGGTGCATTGGCAAAACACGGGTATTTTAGGATACCCGATATATGATGGAATGATATGATCGTGGTAGGCGTCCTTGGAATGCCCCTAATTAAATTTAGGTGATATGTCGTGAATGCTTATGACACACAAAATGCAAATGGCTGCACAAAAACGTGGTTAGGGTGCATGACATACATAATGATGTTATGTATGCTATATGAAAAAATGCTAATTACACAAATATAATGTTATGGCTGAAAAAGAAATGGTTAGTATGAATGGCAAATGGATGAATTAATGATTTCACACGAAAATGAAATGCACATGACTGCATAAAAATATGGGTTAGTATCACATAAAAATGTTTTATGTATGGAAAATGTCGATTATGTATGGAAAATGGTGATTATGGTATGTCGTGAAATGTCGAGAAGCGTGTAACATGTAGCACATGAAGCGAAATCTTCCAACCTTATTTCTCCAAGCGTGGTCAATCTCAAAAAAAATTCTAACCGAGTCCTAGGTGGGGTTCACTTTGATCACCCGCCAGGGGTGATGAAGGCGCGATTGTTATATTATTCACACAAATATTTTAGTATCCTAAGGGAATCCAACTAGGGCTGTTTATATAAGTTCGGTCCAAGTCGGGTTAATAAACAAGGTTCCCATAGCAAAATATACTCCTTACTTCTCCCCACTCAAGGGTCCGAACGAAGGGGTTCGTACAGGGCTATGGGTGGTGTTTCGTATCCGTGCCCCTAAGACCATGAGGAACAAAGGCGAAACTTCAACAATCCACCGGGCTGAAAATGGATACTAAATCTAATGCAAGCATGTCTAGCTAAAGATGCGAAATGAAATACCAATCGAGAATCATCCACCTTATTTTAATTAGACACTTTTCAGGGCTTGTCAAATTCTTTTAAGTTTTTAAGAAAACTTTTTAAGAAATCCCCAGCAGAGTCGCCACTGTGAGCGGATGACGCCTTCTCGACGGGACGTGAGACTCCCTTTCGAATGGGGTGCCTCGATCTCAGGCGGGCCCCTCCCTCGCGTGGGGTTTTTGTATAAATGGAAAATCGGTTTTGGAAAATAAATAGAATTAATGCATAAAAGAACCGAGACCTAAGTCTCGATGAATATTGTAGAGTCGCCACCCGGCTCAGCTTAACCGAAAAATTTATAATGCAGCTGAACCGGACGAATGACCGCTACACTATCCAGAGATTTGGGTCCGGACAAGTCCCTTATTTCGTGTCTAATTAAAATAAATATTGGTCAATGTTCAAAGATGGTATTTCAAATTCTAAAGTCAATTTTATTGAAATAAATAGACATACAACGCGTATACAGACAAAGTAAAATAGTAAATGATTAAGTTATTACAACCCGATCGAATCAAAAATAAAAAAAAACTCTCGCCTCACTTTTACAAGTACCTAGGATACACGAGAATCTAGAAAAATACAATTGCCTAGGATACACGATTTAATCCATTAAATTACATCTAAAATAAAAATAAAAGAAATTAAAACCTGCAAAACAGAGGGTTAGCATAATATATAGCATGCCACAAATAGGACTCAAACAGACAGAATTGAGAAAATCAGGAATTGGAGGCATGTATTTAGGGGATAACCGGGTTGGCTCGGTTAGCCGGCCCGGTTAGACCTGAAAAACACTTTGAAACGTCCCTGTATTTTTGGTTTTGTGGGGAAAATCATTTTGAAAACAGTTTTACTGGTTTACATGCATTTTTTACATGTGAGGTGGGTCGGTTTTTGGGAGAACTGGGTCTCCGTCGTGGCATTGTTCTAAATGCAATTTTATTGGAAATTGAATCTATGGTCGTGAATGCACACAACAAAATTCATTTTGATGATTTTTAGGTTTTCTGAATTTTTAGGGATTTTTGGAAATTTTTGGGATTAAAAACGGGAATTCTGATTCTGGAGATCACGTTACAGTCGTGCGACTGTAAGTGACGCGGAATCAAAATTTCGCCAAAACTTTATTTGAAGAAAACTGGGAAGAAAACGCTGGAAATCAAGAACACTCGTATGACTGTAACTACAGTCGTACGACTGTTCATCAAACTCAAGAACAGTCGCACGACTGTTCTTGATTTCCAGAACAGAAACGCAGAAAAATGGATAGAAATGCAGAAAAAGCACACCAATCACCCAGAAAGCTTGTAAAAGAGGGGGGAAAAGGAGTGTTTACCTCTTTGGCGTGCGTCCACCGTAGGATTGGCCCCTGGCATCGCTCCAATCCACCAAAATCCGCACTTTTCTCCTTGAGATAGGGTTAGGGATTTTGGGTCGAAAAACTCCAAATGCTGAGGGATTCTGATGATGAGTTCCTTCTTTTCTTTTGATTTTCTCTTCTTCTCTCCTTCTTCTCTCTTTTTTTTTTTTCTTTTTCTTCTTTTCTGCCTTTTTTCCTGTCTTTGTTCCCCTGTTTCGCGTGCCTTCCCCCTTTTTCTGTCTTTTCATTTCAACTTTTAAGGTATGGGTTACAATCTACAGTCGTACGACTGTAGTTTGATTACAGTCATACGACTGTAGGTAGAGTCGTACGACTGTACTTTTTTTTTTTTTTGGAAAATTCCGGCGCTTACAAGAGGTTTGATGGAATTTCTAGCGTTTTTGGAACACTTAAATGACTCAGTGCATGCTGTAAAGTCCTTGGTGCTTATGGAATGCTTGAACGTTGTGGAGTGCTTGAATGTTTGATGGATGAATGAGATGTACATCGTGAGATAATGAGGATGATCCCTTTGTTTTTATTCTTTTTTTTTTACTTTGGACATTCCAAGAACACCCAATGCTATGCAAAGATATCACGTGTGGACCGCCACACGGATAAAAGTTCGGTGCTTTTGGGGCACCTAATGAATTCCGTGAAATGGTCGTGTGTGTACCGACACACGTACGAAGTTCAATTCTTTGTAGGTCTATGAGATGATATGAAATGGTCATATGGGACCGGCCCATGGATAGAGTTCTGATACTTTTGAGCATATGAAATGAAATGATGTTATGAGAGAGTCACATGTGACGGGGGCAGGGACAAAGGCTTGGCGTTCGGAGAACACCTTGCATGATTTGGGATGTTATGAAATGCCCCTACATACATACTAACCCGGCACTCGGGGAATGCCTTGAATAATTTAGTTATATCATGAAGTAACCCTATGTGGATCACAGTGTTGTATGATGCTTATGACAAATGGGTATGATGTCATAAGATGCATCATGTGGGTTGTCACACGGCAATACACCTAAGACCATTGTGGTCTCTATTTAATGAAATGATTTGGTGGAATGGCCGAATGCAATCCGGTGCATCAGCAAAACACGGGTATTTTGGGATACCCGATGTATGATGGAATGATATGATCATGGTGGGCGTCCTTGGAATGCCCCTAATTTAATTTAGGTGATATGTTGTGAATGCTTATGACACACAAAATGCAAATGGCTGCACAAAAACGTGGATTAGGATGCATGACACACATAATGATGTTATGTATGCTATGTGAAAAATGATAATCACACAAATTTAATGTTATGGCTGAAAAAGAAATGGTTAGTATGAATGGCAAGCGAGTGATTTAATATTTTCACACGAAAATAAAATGCAAATGGCTGCATAAAAATGTGGATTAGTACCACACAAAATACTTTATGAATATAAAATGTTAATTGTGTATGGAAAATGGTGATTATGGTATGTCGTGAAATGAGGCGTGTAACACGTAGCACACGAAGCGAATTCTTCCAACCTTATTTCTCCACGCATGGTCGGTCTCAAAATTTCTAACCGAGTCCTAGGTGGGGTTCTCTTCGATCACCAACCGGGGGTGATGAAGGTGAGATTTTATTTTTATTCACATAAATATTTTGGTATCCTAAGGGAATCCAACTAGGGCTGCCTATATGAGTTCGGTCTAAGTCGGGTTAATAAACAAGGTTCCCATAGCAAAATATACTCATCACTTCTCCCCACTCAAGGGTCCGAACGAAGGGGTTCGTACAAGGTTATGGGTGGTGTTTTTTATCCATGCCCCTAAGACCATGAGGAACAAAGGTGACACTTCAACAATTCACCGGGCTAAAAATGGATACAAAATCTAATGCAAGCATGTCTAACTAAAATGTAAAATGAAATACCAATCGAGAATCATCCACCTTATTTTAATTAGACACTTTTCAGGGCTTGTCAAATTCTTTTAAGTTTTTAAGAAAACTTTTTTAAGAACTCCCCAGCGGAGTCGCCACTGTGAGCGGACGACGTTTTCGACGGAACGCGAGACTCCTTTTCGGAAGGGGGCGCCACGATCTCGGGCGGGCTCCTCCCTCGCGTGGGGTTTTTATAAATAGAAAATCGGTTTTAAAAATAAATGGAATTAATTCTAAAAAGAACCGAGACCTAAGTCTCGATGAATATTGTAGACTCGCCACCCGGCTCAGCTCAATCGGGAAATTTATAATGCAGCTGAACCGGATGAACGGCCGCTACACTATCCAAAGATTCGGGTCCGGACAAGTCTCTTATTTCGTGTCTAATTAAAATAAATATTGGTCAATGTTCAAAGATGGTATTTCAAATTCTAAAGTCAATTTTATTGAAATAAACAGACATACAGCGCGCATACAGTTGAAGTAAAATAGTAAATAATTAAATTATTACAACCCGATCGAATAAAAAGTAAAAACTCTCAACCTCACTTTTACAAGCGCCTAGAATACACGAGAATCTAGAAAAATACAATCGCCTAGGATACATGATTTAATCTATTAAATTATATCTTAAAAAAAATAAAAGAAATTAAAACCTAGACAGAATTGGGAAATCAAGAATTTGGGGCATGCACTTAGGGGATAACCGGGTTGGCTCGGCTAGCCGGTCCGGTTAGACCTGGAAAACATTTTGAAACGTCCCTGTATTTTGGTTTTTGTGGGAAAATCATTTTGAAAACAATTTTTCCGGTTTACATGCATTTTTTACATGTGAGGTGGGTTGGTTTTCGGGAGAATCGGGTCTCCGTCGTGGCATTGTTCTAAATGCAATTTTACTGAAAATTGAATCTATGGTCGTGAATGCACACAACAAAATTCATTTTGATGCTTTTTGGGGTTTTCTGAATTTTTATGGGTTTTTGGAAAATTTTTGGAAATAAAAAGGAAATTCTGATCCTGGAAATATGTTACAATCGTGCGACTATAACTACAGTCATACGACTATAAATTACAGTCGCACGACTGTAAATGGCCCAGACTCAGAATCTCGCCAAAACTTTATTTGAAACAAAACTGGGAAGAAAACGCCTGGAAATCAAGAACACTCGTACGATTGTATATACAGTCGTACGACTGTTCTTCAAATCCAAGAACAGTCGTGCGACTGTTCTTGATTTCCAGAAGCAAAAACGCAGAAATAAGGTAAAAATGCACAAAAATCACATCCAGCACCCAGAAAGCGGGAAAAAGTGAAAGGGAAAGAGAGTGGTTTCGACAGACTTAGAAGGTACTCTATTGAGTACATATGTGGCACTCAATAGTGCGTCTCCCCAAAAGGAGATAGGCAAATTGGCTTCAACCATCATAGACCTTACCATCTCTAAGAAGGTTCAGTTTCTTATTTCCGCGACTCCATTTTGTTGCGGAGTCCTAGGTATAGTCAACTGATGTTTAATACCTTTTTCATCACATAAAACTTTAAATTCCTCGGAGAGGTACTCTCTTCCCCGATCAGTTCTTAAAGCTTTGATTTTCTTCTCTAATTGATTTTCAACTAGAGCCATAAATCGTTTGAAACATGCTAATGCTTCAGATTTATGTGCAATTAGATAGACATGACCATACCTTGTATAGTCGTCTATGAACGTAATGAAACAGTACGCACCATGCCTTGCCCGAACATTCATTGGGCCATAGATGTCAGAATGGATTAGTTGTAATGGTTGGTCAGCTCACATAGCTTTACCAAATGGTTTTCTTGTCATCTTTCCTTTTGAGCAGCTTTAACAAGTTGGTAGATCTACTTTCGATAAATCAGCCAAACCTACTTTAGCCAATCGTACTAAATGATGTTGACCAATTTGACTAAGTCTCGCATGCCACATTTTTGAAGTGCTAACATTATCCACAGACGAGTTAACATTAAAAGAAAAGCTATTATTACACAAATAATTTGGATCCAGATCCAATACAATAAAACCATTCATTAAATATCCACCACCAAAGTAGATATTATTAAAAAAGAGATTGACATTGTTTAATTCAAAAGACAACATGAATCCTAAATTCATTAGGGCAGAAACAGATATTAAGTTCCTTCGTATCCCAGGAGCATAGAGGACATCTTCAAGAAATAGTGGGTGACCACCATTCAAGACCAGCTGACAATAGCCAATCCCTAAGACTTCCTCCCTTGAATTATTTCCTATGTATATCCATTTTGTTCCTCTTGGAACACTTCGGAACTCTACAAAGGAATCACGATCCTTTGTTACATGGTCTGTGGCTCCTGAGTCTACAATCCACAAAGGACGAGATTCAGTTGGGAAAACAGAACTTGAAACATATGTATGACACTTCTACAATTTGGTAATATTTACCTTAGGAGCTTTGCAGTCTCTTGTAAAATGCCCCTTCTGTCTGCAGTTATAACATCTCACTCTAGAAATGTTAACCTTTTTCTTGCCCTTCTTTTGAATTGGAACACTACCCGCCGTTCCCTTAGCCTTCTTCTTAAAGAACCTCTTGTTCTTGCCCTTGGACTTCGAACCAGAACTTGAACCTACCATGTGAACTTCAGATCTCACACTGAGAGAAGCCAAACGGTCCTCCTCCAGTTCAAGATGACGAACTACATCGTCAAAGGTCTTAATGTCGTTGGCATGGGTTAGGTGCAACTTCATATGCTCCCACCCGTTCGGCAACGTATCACAGCTTGAACCTTCTGCTCTTCGGTCAACTTATGACCAGCATCATGAAGCTCCGTGATCATGTTGGACATTTCCCTTAAATACCTCTTTATTTTATGGTCAGCTCTCTTCTTATTGTAGGGATTTGTCACCGGAAATCACCCAATTAAAGCGGAAGAACGTGATGATTTCCTCAAATCCGTGCCCAGGAGCAATTGAGATGGAAATTGGAAAAACAAAAATTTAATAGAAAGAGATAAATCTCTTACCCAGAATATCTCTTTCAGAGATGGATGCAGACCGCAAGAATCAACTTAGAAACCCTCATTGATCACGTACACGAACGCCTAACGAACACCACCCGTGCTAGCCCCGAAAAACACCAATCTTTGGAGAGGGAGGCTAGGGAGAATTCAGCTATATGTGTTCTTCCTCCCTTGGCAAAAAATCCTAGGGGTTATCAAACCCTAGGTGGTTGAAATTCACAAGGGAATTTCGGCCCAAGCTGGCTCCTCTCATCTGTGTGGGTTTCCTTCTTTTAATTCAGGCCCAAACCTATTTTAATTAGTCTGGTTTAAATTAATTTCAAGCCCAACTTTAATTTCCCCATGTATTTAATATATTACACCAAGTAGCATATTATTTACATTTAAATTAAAATTGGTTTGACCAATTAATTTAATCCATCAAATTAAATTAGATCTTCACAAAATAAATTCACATGTAAACCTATACATATGAATATTTCCACCCAGAAAATAATCTCATAATTAATCCAATTAATTATGAAGAGCTAATTAAATATATTAATTTTATTATTATGATCAATCCAATTGATCTTTATAATATAATTAATATATATACCTCTCTCTCCAGAGTGTATACTCCAAGTATACATGTGATTCCTTAAGTCAGTGTTCAGTCGCTCAATGTGTACGATCCCGTGGGCTCATCTTTATATTAGCGGTGGGCCTGTGGCCCACAGACTGCAGTTGGGCTTTAGCAAGCCACTGCAGCCCTCAATTAAGATGGAGATGCAGTCTAACTGTAATCATAACCCTGTAGTTTGAACTTGTACATCCCATGTCATCGATATCGGTGTCCAACATAGAGGCATGGATTGATCACCCTCTTTTGTGTTTGAACATTAACTTGATCCCGAATGCACTAGCACAAACAAGTTCCAACTCGTTTGGGTGTGGCCACACTCTTATCAGTCACATTCATCAAGAGGCCGGTGATATCTTCCTAGTGGACTACTGAGTGACAAATCCCTTCTGCATATCCATAGCATTACCATGCTAAGTGACATACCCGAAAGTACCCATACTTGGCACCCTATTACAGGCCCTTTAGGCGTACCCCTAAGTATGTGACCTCACATGCAACACCATCATATGATCAGGTCAAAGGATCCATACAAGTACTACACGAGAACCACTTGCGATACTATACCATGTGGATTTCTCGTTTAGTAGATCTATCCAGTTCCATGCCCTTTTTATATGTACCAATTAACTTAGTTGACATTCCATGTCCAATGACTGTTAAGACACAGTCATACAACCAAGTTAATGATAGTCTCCCATTCCATTCATTCTCATGACTGGAATAGACTACGGATCTATTTATGGTCATATCGTTTACCCTATCCATGGTCTTACGGCCAAGTGCATGACAATGGTCATCATGGATATGGATATATCCATTGGATACTTCAATTAATATATTGCACAAGATAAATATAATAAATGAATTAATGCCTTTATCAATAACACAAATAAGTATAATACATAAATCCAATAAATGTATGATACAAATACAAGGACCAATGCCTCGGGACTAGGGCATATCCAACAATCTCCCACTTGCACTAGTTCCAACTAGGCATGGGCCTAATCCCTATAGATCTAGTACGGCTTGGGCTGGGCCAACGCCTTGGTCAAAGGATCTGCGACATTATCCTTGGTGTCCACTCTGTGCAATGCAATGTCACCTCTCTCCGTGTCTCTCGTATGAGGTGAAACTTTCTGAGCACGTGCTTTGTGTTTTTGTGTGACCGGGGATTCTTAGCTTGTGCAACGGCCCCATTGTTGTCACAGAAGATATCAACTGGGTCCTGGATAGTTGGCACTACTCCTAACTCAGTGATAAACTTCTTCATCCTTACAGCTTCCTTAGCTGCATCACACGCCACGATGTACTCAGCTTCTATTATAGAGTCCACGATGGTTGGCTGCTTTGAGCTCTTCCAGCTTACAGCACCACCATTAAGCAAAAATCATACCCAGACTGCGACTGGTACTCATCCTGGTCGGTCTGGAAGCATGCATCAGTGTAACCAGTAACTGATAACACTTCCTGACCACTATACACTAAGAAGCAATCCTTAGTCTGGTTAAGGTACTTAAGGATTGCCTTGACGGCCTTCCAGTGATCCTTCCCGGGATCCTGCTGGTATCGGCTCGTCATACTTAGTGCAAAGGCGACATCAGGTCTCGTACGTAGCATAGAGTACATAATTGATCCTATAGCAGAAGCATATGGAACCAACTTCATGTTCTCCCTGTCCTCCCTTGTCTTAGGACAGTTCTGTTGGTGTGTCCTAGTTCTTAAGGCATTGGATTCTTGTATTTTGTATTATACATTAAGACTCATTATATGAATACATTATTTGTGTCACATTAATAAAGGCAATTAATCTATTTTATTTATATCTTGTGCTATAATATGAGTAGAGTATCCATTGATTGATAATCATAAAACCTATCCCAGGTCTGTTCTAATCGTGGGAACGAATAGAACCATAGACTTGTATATTCGATGACTGTATGGTAGTTCTTAACTAGCCATAGTACTTGTATAGTCAGTCATGAATATAGGTACATCTCGTTGACATGGGACTGGATCGATCCGCACAAGAAAGCCACATGGTTGTCGCGTCATAGGTCTTTCTTGAGTAGGACTCTTTTGTCCTCAGACCAGATTTTATTATAATATCAATATGGAATCCGGTTCACTTTGACATATGCCTAACAGGTCTGTAAAAGGATGCTAAATACGGGTATGATTGGGTGGACCGGTGAACATGTTGATATTGATGATGAAGTGATGGAATTGCCACTCGGGTAACACCGAGATGATATCATTGGCCACTTGATGAGTGAGACTGATAAGTGTATGGCCATACCCAATAAGTTGGTTGCTTATTTGATTAATCAGTCAACTCAAGATCAAAAAATATAATAAACAACAGAAGAGGATGACGGACTCCATGCCTCTTGTTTATTCATATCGATATCGTTAGGCAAAGGACACTATGAGATTACTACCGGGTGAGTGTCTTCTAAAGACTGCTGCATCTCTGTCTTAATTGGGGGCTGTAATGGTTTGCTAGAACCCACTTACAGTCTGTGGGCCTTGGGCCTACTGCCAACATAAAGACAGACCCATAGGATCGTGCACATAGATCAACTGAGCCGGAACTTATAGAAATTGTACATGTAATGTACATTAAAAGGAATGCGTTAATTAATTAGTTGACATTTGGTGTCAAGGTAATTAATTAATATTGGGTTGAATTTAATTTAATTAATAAGTTTACATAATGTAATTAATTAATTTATTTAATTAATTGAATTACATAAAGTAAACAATTAATTAAATAATTTTCCTAAGTAGGAAAATTAAATACATGTGTTGTATTTACTTAAGTGTGATTTAATTTTACTTAGGGGTAATTAAATTTAGCCAAATGGAATTAAATTATATAGTATGTACTTTTTAATTAAAGTTATTTATGTAATTATAATCCAAGTGGGCTTGGTTTAATTAACCTAATTAAAACCCAATTAGACAAGGTGTCTATATAAGGGCACACTTAAGCAATAAAACCCTAATTCAACTCTAATTAATTGCTGGAAATTTCAGCCATCAATAGCAGCCCCAAATAGCCGAAAATCCCAGCATTAATCCTCCATTCCTTCGCGTCTTCGGCTAGCACTGGTTCCAGCTCAATAGTTGGTCGTGCACCGGACTTTGGAGATCGCAGTTTCAAGAAACGATTCTGCAGCAGTCTCTAGAGGAGACGAATCCGGTGAGTTAATCTCTCTTGATTCAAATTGTTTTTATTCTAATCAATGGTAATTGGACACGATAGGTGGATTCTAGGAAATTTTAAACGGTGTATTTTCCGCTGCCCATGTTATTTTTCCAATGACGAATCCCAACAGTGGTATCAGAGCCTGGGTTTTGTCCATTAGATTGATTGGAATTGGTTCTTGAAAGCATTCTTGAAGAAAGAATGGGTTTCAAGTTTGTGATTTTAGGGTTTTTGTTCAATTGGTTTTGGTTTTGATAAACCCTAGAATTTTTGTTTGGAGTTTTTATTTTTTTTCCCAATTGGTTTCCATCTAAATTTATTGTTTTATTGATTATTATTTTTGATGGTTGGATTTTTTTATGATTTAATAATAATAAAAAAAAAAGAGTTTAATTTTGGGTGAGGGAATCGCAATTTTGCGATTCCCCCACTGCGTGCAGCAGGCTGCTGCTGTCGTGCAGCGGTACTGCTGCCCTGCCGGGACAGCAGCGCCGCGTGCGGGTTTTGGGTCCGGTTTTGGATTTTACGGGTATTTTTTTATCCCGGACCCTAATGCAAATTAAATTAAATTTTTTAAATTAATTTGTATTTAAATTGTTTATTTTGTTGGCATGCATATTTGATTTAATTGTTTGCATATTAAATTAAATATGGACTTTGTGAAATTGGCCCAATAAACCGTGACACCGGTTAAAATTGGGAGAGCTAAATTTTAAATTTGTGACAACCCAAATTCAAGTGGGAGCAAAATTGTGAATTTTGCATCTATGGATGTTATCCATTGGGCCTTTATGGGCCTTAGTCACATTTGTTAAAATTGGCGATTTCACCCTAAGTAACTCGGCTTAACATTTATTTTTAATGTGGAATGTCATGATCATGCATCATATTGGTATGTATGTGCACGACAGGTACCTTGTTTGAAATGTGATGTTGAGTACTATGGGCCCTAAATCATTATCGGTTGTAATTTAATTTTGGGAAATATGACCTGCGTGCCATTTTTTTTATTTTGATGTAATTTTAGAATAGATTTTATTTTACAAAATTATTGTAATTGCATCAAGTATGGAGGAAGGCCCAGATGGAGCAAGGCCATGGTGGGAGCCCAAGAAGAATTGCAGTCCGGCCCATAAAGAATCAGATAGGATATCTAGTTTTTCATTAGGTTGTAATTAAAGGCCCATAAGATCTCATTTATTTTAAATTAAGTATGCTATTGCATTTGTCATATAATATGGATGTATGGATCACCAAATTATTACCCTCGTTTTTGCATGCTAAGCCGTATCACTTAATTATAATCCGAAAATTAAAATATTGAGTCGCTTAAAAGTGCTTCCCACATTCACACCTCTTCCTCCCATTGATGCTGCAATGTGCGCCATGCCTTAGCTGGGTATATTGTAGTATTCGGTGGGCCGTCGAGGGTTAAGATACTTGATATGGTTAACATGTGAAAGGTGGTTTGACTCAACATGGGTAGCATTAGCTCAGATCGGGCCCTAAGCACAGATGGGTAAAGTGTCAATAAGCCCATTAAACCAGGAGTCCTTCGTGAAAGGATTGGATATGTTGTCCTACCAAACGAATCAATGGTTGGTTAGCGAGCCCTAGTTCGGCCAGTCATTGATAAGTTGTGGATCTTGGTCAAGTCAGCCAATTAACAACACCAACAAACAAACTAAAATCGAATTATTAATTTGAATTGGCTTAAAAGTCCTTTATTTCTAACTCAAGCAATGATTTCTTCCATGTAGATAATCCCATTTCACTTAAGCAATTTAAATGGCTGCAACAAACAACAACTCACTCTCACTTAGGTCACTCTTGGAGAAGGAGAAGCTTTCGGGGACTAACTTCCTGGACTGGGCTAGGAACTTACAAATAGTTCTTAGACAAGAGTCCAAAGAGTATGTACTGAATGCTCCTTTACCAGCTAGCCCTCCCGCAGGTCAAGGCATCACCATGGCGATGGTGGAGCAGTACGATCGGCATGTGAGGGATGACCGAGATGTCTCGTGCCTCATGCTGGGTACCATGGCTTTTGATCTTCAAAAGCAGTTTATGGACGAGCATGCATATGAGATGATGGATCAACTTAAAAAGATGTTCCAAGATCAGGCTCGTCAGGAACGTTACCTGACAACTAAGGCACTTTGCATTACTGTGATGGCAGCTGGGACTTCTGTTAGCACTCATGTGCTAAAGTTGAAGGGGTATATTGATACACTTGCCCGCCTCGGCTCGCCAGTTCCGCAGGACTTGGCAACAGACATTATTCTTGGGTCACTTCCTCAGTCTTACAACCAGTTTATCATGAATTACCATATGCAAGGGTTGGATAAATCGGTTGTTGAGCTGCATGGCATGCTCAAGCTTGCTGAGCAGTCTCTTAAGAAGACTATTGAAGTATTGCTGGTGAACAAAGGCAATACGCCCATTGCTAAGGGAAAGGCCAAATCTAAGGCCCAAAAGGCTAAGGCTACGGGCAAAGCAAGGGTTGCTTCTCCTGACGATGTCTGCCATGAGTGTCATGAGAAGGGGCACTGGAAGAGTCTCATGTCCAAAGCTAAGGGAGCAACTGAAGGGCAAAACTGTTGCTTCAGGTATTTATGTTGTTGAGATTAATCTGGCTATTTCTACATCTTGGGTCTTGGACACTAGATGTGGATCTCACATTTGTTCAAATGTGCAGGGTCTAAGAAATAGGAGATTATTAGGATCTGGAGAAGTAGATCTTCGAGTCAGAAATGGTGCTTGGGTTCAGGCCATGGAGATCGGAGATTATTTCTTAGAGATGCCTAGTGGACTTGTTTTGGAACTAAGAAACTGTTATTTTGTACCTGCGATGCGCAGGAATATTATTTCCGTTTCTTTGTTGGATATTTCTGGTTTCGTATTTAATATTGGACATGGTAGAATTTCTATGCAATGTGGCAATATTATTTATGGAACAACATTTCTTAAAAATGGCTTATATATCCTTGACCTAAAACGTGAAAGTTCAATCTATAACATAAATACTAAAAGGATTAAACAAAATGAAATTAATCCTACTTACATCTGGCATTGTCGACTTGGCCATATAAATAAGAAGCGCATAGCTAGGCTTTACTCTAGTGGAGTGCTAGGGTCATTTAACATCCAGTCTTATGACACATGCGAATCTTGTTTGAGAGGTAAGATGACAAAGGCGGCTTTTAGCAAGACTACTGAAAGGGCCTCAGAGCTATTAGAGCTAATACATTCTGATGTACGTGGCCCAATGAGCACTAGTGCTAGATCTGGTTTTCTGTACTTCGTCACCTTCACGGATGACTTCAGCAAATACGGTTATGTGTATCTGATGAAGCATAAGTCTGAGACTCTCCAAAGGTTCAAGGACTTTAAGAATAAAGTAGAAAACCAACTTGGCAAGAAAATAAAAACACTTTGGTCTGACCCAGGGGGTGAATATTTGAGCCAAGAGTTTGACTCGTTTTTGAAAGAGTGTGGGATTGTATCCCACCTCACTCCTCCTGGTACACCCCAGTGGAATGGAGTGTCAGAAAGGAGGAATAGGACCTTGCTTGACATAGTACGCTCGATGATGAGTCATGCTACACTCCCTGTCTCCTTTTGGGGATATGCTTTAGAGACAGCTGCTTACATTCTTAATAATACACTAATCAAGGTAGTTAAGGGAACACCATATGAACTATGGAAGGGCCGAAAGCCCAATGTTTCCGTCTTGAAGATTTGGGGCTGTGATGCACATGTTAAGAAATTGACAAGTGGCAAACTCGAGTCCAAATCTGTCAAGTGCCAGTTTGTGGGTTACCCTAAGGAAACTAAGGGTTATTACTTCTACGATCCGGCCGAAAACAAAGTTTTCATAGCCAGAAATGCAGTCTTCTTGGAGAAGGAATTCCTTTCCAAGAGAGACAGTGGGAGTAATGTTGAACTTTCAGAAGTTCAAGACTCACAAACTCCTGCAGCTACTGCTGAGGATATTTCGGGAACCGATCTGACTACTTAAGAAATTGAAGAACCAGAAAAGGTTGCACAGGACCTTAGAAGGTCTGGTAGGACACGTCATCATCCAGAGAGGTACGGCTTTCTCGTGACTGATGATAGGGATCTTATGGTCGTTGACCAAGAGGAGCCTAAGACCTATCAAGAGGCTGTTGAAAGCCCACACTCAGATCAATGGCATAAAGCCATGGAGGCTGAGATGCAATCTATGCACGATAACCAAGTATGGAACTTGGGGGATCCACCTCTGGGTGCTAAGGTGATAGGTTGCAAGTGGTGTTTCAAGTTAAAGGCCCTGTGTGTATAAGATGGTTAGTGGGAGCATTTCCAGCGTCCTAGTGCTATATGTTGACGACATCCTTATCATTGGAGGTGACATACCAACACTGCAAGGGGTTAAGCAGTGGCGGAGTAAGTGCTTCGTAATGAAGGACTTAGGCAAAGCTGAGACGATCTTGGGGATCAGGATCTATAGAGATAGATCCAAGCGACTTCTAGGCCTAAGTCAAGCCACGTACATTGACAAGGTTCTGAAAAGATTCAGCATGGACAAGGCAAAGAAAGGATTCTTGCCTATGCGCCATGGGTTGAAATTGAGTAAGAAAGATGGTCCTAAAACAAAGAAGGATCGAGAGAGCATGGAAAAGATCCCTTATGCATCTGCTATTGGATCTATCATGTACTCCATGTTATGTACGAGGCCTGATGTCGTGTTTGCACTAAGTATGACTAGCCGGTACCAGTCGGACCCCGTTGAGGAACACTGGAAGGCAGTCAAGGCAATCTTGAAGTACCTTAACCGGACTAAGGATGCTTTCTTAGTGTATGGAGGTCAAGATGAGCTGGTAGTGTCAGGTTACACTGATGCAAGCTTTGAGACCGATGAGGATGAGAACCAGTCACAGTTTAGTTATGTTTTTCTCCTGAATAGCGGTGCCATTAGTTGGAGGTCCTCAAAGCAGGCCACCATTGCTGACTCTACAATGGAAGCTGAGTACATAGTTGCGTACGAAGCTCAAAGGAAGCCGTTTGGATTAAGAAATTCATAACTGAGTTGGGAGTAGTGCCCACTATCCTAGACCCAGTTGATGTTTTTTTGTGACAACAACGTGGCCATCGCACAAGCTAAGAAGCCCCGGTCACACAAAAGATCCAAACATGTACTCAGAAAGCTTCACCTCATTCGGGAGATCGTGAACAGAGGTGACATATCATTGCAGAGGGTTGACACCAAGAATAATGTCGCTGATCCATTGACCAAAGTGCTACTACAGACACAGCATGACGGTATACTAGATCTATAGGAATTAGGGCAATGCCCACTTGGAACTAGTGCAAGTGGGAGATTGTTGGTGTGCCCTAGTTCTTAAGGCATTGGATTCCTGTATTTTGTATTATACATTAAGACTCATTGTATGAATACATTATTTGTGTCACATTAATAAAGGTAATTAATCTATTTCATTTATATCTTATGCTATAATATGAGTAGAGTATCCATTAATTGATAATCATAAAACCTATCCTAGGTCTGTTATAATCGTGGGAACGAATAGAACCACAGACTTGCATATTCGATGACTGTATGGTAGTTCTTAACTAGCCATAGTACTTGTATAGTCAGTCATGAATATAAGTGCATGTCGTTGACATGGGACTGGATCGATCCGCATAAGAAAGCCACATGGTTGTCGCGTCATAGGTCTTTCTTGAGTAGGTCTCTTTTGTCCTCAGACCAGATTTCATTATAATATCAATATGGCATCCGGTTCACTTTGACATACGCCTAACAGGTCTGTAAAAGGATGCTAAATATGGGTATGATTGGGTGGACCGGTGAACATGTTGATATTGATGATGAAGTGATGGAATTGCCACTCGGGTAACACCGAGATGATATCATTGGCCACTTGATGAGTGGGACTGATAAGTGTATGGCCAATTAGACAAGGTGTCTATATAAGGGCACACTTAAGCAATAAAACCCTAATTCAACTCTAATTAATTGCTGGAAATTTCAGCCACCAATAGCAGCACTAAATAGCTGAAAATCCCAGTCCTTCATTCCTTCGCGTCTTCGGCTAGCACCGGTTCCAGCTCAATAGTTGGTCGTGCACCGGACTTTGGAGATCGCAGTTTCAAGAAACGATTCTGCAGCAGTCTCTAGAGGGGACGAATCCGGTGAGTTAATCTCTCTTGATTCAAATTGTTTTTATTCTAATCAATGGTAATTGGACACGATAGGTGGATTCTAGGAAATTTTAAACGGTGTATTTTCCGCTGCGCCACGTTATTTTTCCAATGACGAATCCCAACAAGTTCTTCTTACTAAGTTTCAGCCCATAGCTCATTGGTAAGAAACCTTTCTTAACCCGGTCCATGCTGAACATTTTTAGAACTTTGTCTATGTATGAGGCCTGACTTAGGCCCAGAAGCCGATTTGATCTATCCCTATAGATCCTAATCCCTAGGATCATCTCAGCTTCGCCTAAGTCCTTCATTGTGAAGAATTTACTCAGCCACTGATTTACCCCTTGCAGTGTAGGTATGTCACTTCTAATGAGCAGGATGTCGTCTACATAAAGTACCAAAAATGTGACAATGCTCCCACTTGTCCTCTTATACACACAAGGCTCATCTTAATTCTAGATGAAACCATATTCCATTATAGCCTCATTAAATCTAAGATTCCAACTTCGGGATGCTTGCTTCAGTCCATAAATAGACCTTTGAAGCTTGCATACCCTTCCCGGATACTCTGGATCGATAAAACCCTCAGGTTTGTGTCATGTACACATCCTCGAGTAGCTTTCCATTAAGGAAAGCGGTTTTGACATCCATTTGCCAGACTTCATAGTCGTACCATGCGGCTATGGCTAGCAACATCCTGATGGATTTGAGCATGGCTACTGGTGAGAAAGTCTTATCATAGTATATTCCATGGACTTGTCTGAAACCTTTCGCAACCAGACGCCCCTTGAAGGTATTGTTGGCTTTCAGCTTGTAGCACCACTTGCAACCTATTACCTTAGCACCCAGAGGTGGATCAACCAAGTTCCAAACCTGGTTATCATACATAGATTACATCTCTGCCTTCATGGCTTTACGCCAATTTACAGACTGTGGGCTTGCCATAGCCTCCAGGTAGGTTTTGGGTTCTTCCTCGTCCCAGATGAGAAGAGTTTGATCATCGGTGACGAGGAAACCATACGTCTCTGGTTCTCGATGATCCCTACTAGACCTTCTAGGTCCTTGTGTGTCCTAGGTCGGTGCTTCCTCCTGTGGAAGCTCCACCTGGGCCTCGGAGTTATCCTGTTCAGGAGCTTGTGGACCTTGAGCTTCCCTGAGTTTAACATTGCTCCCACTATCTTTCTTGGAAAGGAACTCCTTTTCTAGAAAGACCCCCTTCCTTGCCACGAACACCTTGTTCTCAGTGGGGTTGTAGAAGTAATACCCTTTGGTTTCCCTAGGGTAGCCCACAAACAGGCATTTATCGGTTTTGGGCTCTAGCTTGCCACTAGTCAATTTCTTGACATGTGCTTCGCATCCCCAAATCCTTAGGAAAGACATATTGGGCTCCCTGCCCGTCCATATCTGATATGGGGTATTTTCCACTGCCTTAGTCGGAGTATTATTTAAGATAAGAGCTGCTGTCTCGAGGGCGTGTCCCCAGAAACTAATTGGGAGAGAGGCTTGACTCATCATTGAGCAGACCATGTCCAACAAGGTCCTATTCCTCCGTTCGGACACCCCATTCCATTGTGGTGTTCCGGGTGGAGTGAGCTGTGGAACTATTCCATGCTCTCTCAAATATGAGTCAAACTCTAGGCTCATATACTCACCACCTCGGTCCGACCGAAGGGTTTTGACATTTCTGCCTAATTGGTTCTGTACCTCGTTCTTAAATTCCTTGAACCTATCAAGGGTCTCAGAATTGTGTTTCATTAGATAGACATAGCCATATCTGCTGAAATCATCCGTGAACGTGACGAAGTACAGGTGTCCACCTCTGGTCGCTACGCTCATGGGTCCACATACATCTAAATGTATTAGGTCCAATAAGCCAGTGGCCCTTTCAGCCTTCTTGCTAAAAGGCGCCTTAGTCATCTTGCCTCGTAAACATGATTCGCATGTATCAATTGACTCCAAGTCAAATGACCCTAAGACTCCAGCTTTGTGAAGCCTAGCTATGCGCTTCTCGTTTATGTGGCCAAGATGACAATGCCATAGGTAGACAGGATTAAGTTCGTTGGGCTTAACCCTTTTAGCGTTTATGTTATAGACATGATTGGTTTCATTTAAGTCCAGGATATATATGCCATTATTTAATAGAGCATCTCCATGAAATAATCCCTCTCTGGATAAAGAAATTCTACCATTAGAAATAGTAAAATAAAATCCAGAAATATCCAACATTGACACCGAAATAATATTCCTGTACATAGCAGGTACAAAATAACAATGTTCTAAAATCAAAACCAATCCACTGGGCATCACAAGGTGATATTCATCGATCTCTATGGAAGCAACCCTTGCTCCATTTCTGACCCGCAAGTCCACCTCTCCTGACCCCAGTGACCTTCTGTTCTTAAGTCCCTGCACATTGCAACAAATGTGAGAACCACATCCAGTATCCAATACCCAGGATGTTGAAACAATAAGGTTAATGTCTATAACATAAATACCTGAAGAGGATGCACCTTGGCCCCTTCTCTGCTCTCCCATCAGCTTGGGACACGATCTCTTCCAATGGCCTGCCTGCATACACCCGAAATAGATATCCTCAGTACCTGCCTTCTTCTGGGCCTTGGGCTGGGCATTGACCTTCTTAGCCTTAGCCTTGGCCTTTTCCTTAGCCTTGCCCTTGGCAAGAGGAGGGTTCCCCTTGTTGACCAGCAGCACCAGTGGACTCTTCTTGATCGACTGTTCAGTAAGCTTGAGCATCCCATGCAGCTCACTAACAGTGCAGTTCATCCCTTGCATGTTGTAGTTCAGGATGAACTGATCGTAAGAATCCTGTAAGGATGCAAGGATTGTGTCCACCGCCAACTCCTGAGAGATAGGCAATCCGAGACGGGCCAATGTGTCCAAATAGCCCTTCATCTTGAGCACGTGTGCTCTCACAGATGTCCATTCCCCATCTTACAAGAGTGGAATGCCTTGTTGGTCAGGTACCTTTCCTGACGATCTTGCTCCTGAAACATCTCATTAAGAGTTGTTATCATAGCAAAGGCTTGATGGTCCATAAACTGTTTTTGCAGTTCGGGGACCATACAGGTTAACATTAGGCATGTCACATCCCTATTATCCTTGACATGCACCTCGTATTTCTCCAGCTGGGCAGCCGGTGGATTACGTCCTTGAGGCACAGCCGGTACAGGCCTCTCCAGTACATACTCTTTAGACTCCTATCTTAGAACTATTCTCAAGTTCCTAGACCGGTCCAAAAAGTTAGTACTGGAAACCTTGTCCCTTTTAAGAATGGATCACAGTGATAAAGAGTTGTTATTTGCCATTCAGAGTTTCTACACAGAAAAAAATTTAAGAGTGTTAATAAAGGACTTTACTTTGTTATTCTCATACATAATTAATAATGAATCAAGTTATTAATTAAACCGAGTTGTTGGGCTCATGGGCCAAGATCCATATTTCATTAAGATATAGCCAGACGAGGGCCTGGTACAACTATACCTTAACTATTTAGATAGGAACGCCATCCAATCCCAACCTAGGGACTCTCGGTTTGATGGGCTTATTGGCATTTACCCATCTGTGCTTAGGGCTAGGAGAATCCTACTACCCATGCTAAGTCAAAACCTCCATTCAAGTGTCAGTGTATCCCATACCCAATACAAAATGACAATACTCCATTGTATCCTGCGAGGGCATGGTCTACAACTGGCCTATCCCCACTTCGAGCTAGTTTTAAATAAGGGAAGCACTTTTAAGCGCCTTAGTAACTTCATTTGGTTATTAGATTCATTAATAACGGCTTCCATACATAAGGCGGGTGAAATTGCTGTTGGATCATACATTCATACATGCAAATAAATATAAAGCATAATTAAATAAATAAGTAAAATGGACTGCTATGGGCCTATATTACATCCTAATATTATTCTAATAAACCTATACTAGAAAACAATATCAGGTGGGCCTCCATCTTCTTCCTTCTGGGCTTGAACCTTCACTTGGGCTCACCACTCCATGGGCTTCTTCTTTTACAAATTTTATAATAATTGAATAAAATAAAATTACATTAAAAAAAGAAAAACGACACGCAGGCCGTATTTACCCAAAAAGAAAATACAACCCATCTCGAATAAGGCCCAACAACATCTAATCATACAAAATATTTAATCACACATATGCATCCAATACATACAATTCATAAGCATGTTACAATGCATGATTTAATCCCATTTCAATTATGTCCACGCCATTATTTTGAAATCACCAATTTTGGCCTACCATGGTTCTAACCCTTGACGGGCTTTGGGCCTCCAGCCCAGGCAGTCCAACCGCTCCCACTGGAATTGGGAAACCACAGGTCCAATTCAGCTGTCCAAGTAATTGTGCCAAAATTACCCGAACCAATTTCAATTAACCATATTAATTTCCAAAATTAATATCACATGAATAAAATTAAATTTCACTCAAGAAACCACGCACATTTAAATTACATAAATTTAAACACGAATTTTAAAATCAATTAAAATTTCAAAACTGGACCCCGGGCCCAAAAACCCACCAAATCCAAAAACACTGGGCCCGGTCCACTGTGGCTAGGGCAACCCAGTTGCCCTAGCAGCAGCCGCCGCTGCTAGAGGCAGTTGCGGCCCAGCAGTGGCTGCCGCCCAGCAGCGGCCCTGCTGCCTGTGGTGCCCAACGCCACGGGCAGCGGATGCCGCCACTGTTCCCACCGCGTGCGGCAGCCGACAACAGCGATTCCGCCGCCGGCAGCCCCGCACCCTGGAAACAGCCAGATTTTTTTTTTTATTTAAACAGAAAATAATAAAAAAAACATGGCATCCATAACAAGAAATTCACCAAGAATTCTCATACGTACAATTAAATTAAACAAACATAAACCAATATGCATATTCAATTTCAATTGTATAAAAATCAAATGGCAAAAATCTTAAACCCAAACCAAGAATCCCAAAAAAAAATCTCCAATTTTAAAACATGGGATTCAACCAATTTTAATAATTTTCACAGATCAAAAGCCCGCTCTGATACCAATGTAGGGATTTGTCATCGGAAATCACCTGATTAAAGCGGAAGAACGCGATGATTTCCTCAAATCCGTGCCCATGAGCAATTGAGATGGAAATTGGAAAAACAAAAATTTCATAGAAAGAGATAAATCTCTTACCCGAAATATCTCTTTCAGAGATGGATGCAGACCACAGGAATCAACTTAGAAACCCTCCTTGATCACGTACACGAACGCCTAACGAACACCACCCGTGCTAGCGCCGGAAAACACCAATCTTTGGAGAGGGAGGCTAGGGAGAATTCGGCTATATGTGTTCTTCCTCCCTTGGCCGAAAATCATAGGGTTATCAAACCCTAGGTGGCCGAAATTCACAAGGGAATTTCGACCCAAGCTGGCTCATCTCATCTGTGTGGGCTTCCTTCTTTTAATTCAGGCCCAAACCTATTTTAATTAGTCTGGTTTAAATTAATTTCAAGCCCAACTTTAATTTCCCCATGTATTTAATATATTACACCAAGTAGCATATTATTTACATTTAAATTAAAATTGGTTTGACCAATTAATTTAATCCATCAAATTAAATTAAATCTTCACAAAATAAATTCATATGTAAACCTATACATATGAATATTTCCACCGAGGAAATAATCTCATAATTAATCCAATTAATTATGAAGAGCCAATTAAATATATTAATTTTATTATTATGATCAATCCATTTGATCTTTATAATATAATTAATATGTATACCTCTCTCTCCAGAGTGTATACTCCAAGTATACATGTGATTCCTTAAGTCAGTGTTTAGTCGCTCAATGTGTACGATCCCGTGGGCCCATCTTTATGTTGGCAGTGGGCCTGTGGCCCACAGACTGCAGTTGGGCTCTAGCAAGCCACTGCAGCCCTAATTAAGATGGAGATGGCAGTCTAACTGTAATCATAACCCTGTAGTTTGAACTTGTACATCCCATGTCATCGATATCGGTGTCCAACACAGAGGCATGGATTGATCACCCTCTTTTGTGTCCGGACATTAACTTGATCCCGAATGCACTGAAGCTCATAAACAAGTTCCAACTCGTTTAGGTATGGCCACACTCTTATTAGTCACATTCATCAAGAGGCCGGTGATATCTTCCCAGTGGACTACTGAGTGACAAATCCCTTCTGCATATCCATAGCATTACCATGCTAAGTGACATACCCAAAAGTACCCATACTTGGCACCCTATTACAGGCCCTTTAGGCGTACCCCTAAGTATGTGACCTCACATGCAACACCATCATATGGTCAGGTCAAAGGATCCATACAAGTACTACACGAGAATCACTTGCGATACTATACCATATGGATTTCTCGTTTAGTGGATCTATCCAGTACGATTGCCTTTTTACATGTACCCATTAACTTGGTTGACATTCCATGTCCAATGACTGGTAAGACACCGTCATACAACCAGGTTAATGATAGTCTCCTATTCCATTCATTCCCATGACTGGAACAGACTACGGATCTATTTATGGTCATATCGTTTACTCTATCCATGGTCTTACTGCCATGTGCATGACACTGGTCATCATGGATATGGATATGTCCATTGGATACTTCATTTAATATATTGCACAAGATAAATATAATAAATGAATTAATGCCTTTATTAATAACACAAATAAGTATAATACATAAATCCAATAAATGTATGATACAAATACAAGGACCAATGCCTCGGGACTAGGACATATCCAACACTTATAAGTATCAAACTTGTTACTCAAAGAATGGAGTTTTGTTAAGGAGACACCTCCAAAATTCTCCTCGAGAGCATCCCACAGTTCTTTAGTTGTGGTGTAAACGCGAAACCTTTTCGTGATGTCATCATCCATTGCACTAAGCATGATGATACGGGCAGTAGAGTTTTTCCTTTTCCAGATTTGATAAGCCTCAAGGTCCCTTCTGGCTTGTGCTTTGGTACCCTCTTCAGGAGGAACCATTATTCTCTCTAACGTGTCAAGAGCCTCTTGCTTTTCAATTATGTATTGGACTTTCATCGCCCAAACCTCATAATTGTCACCGTTCAAGCGTAGGTCCTTATTCAATTCAACGACAATTGACTTGGAAGTAGCCATTGAAAACTATAAAGACGAAGAAGCACAAACAAGTAAGCGATACACCATATTTATTATAAGATCATTTAAAGCTAAAAATAGTGTTTGGTTCACATAAAATCGAACATTATGCCCAATGCACAGAGTTACCATTTATACGGGCTAATACAAACACTATGTTAGGTTTAAATTTCCAATAATAAATATTTCTATTGGTTGTGTTTCAGACTACTGATTTATTTAGACATTTATATTGTTTCAAGTATAAAGCAAATGATTATATAACACTTAGCTATAAAAATCAAAATAAATAAATTTGAAGAACTGAAACAATTAACCAAAATAGCAATGCCTAACAAATAAACATTTTTATTATTTCATAAAATATCTAGCAGAAAAAAAATACAACCACTTAAAAATTTAGCACAAAGCTAATTCAATACACAATTGAACAATGAAATTAGCAACAACAAAAAAATATATTTGGAAATAGAAGAACTCAATCATCATTTCCAGCCCAATAGTCCACATTATAGTAACCTTCTTGAGTCATCGAATCATCCTCGACACTAGTGTCGATCTCATCCTCTTCCTTTAGGTCAACAATTTCCATTTCTTTAGAGGTGATCGGGATCGTCTCTACGAACTGATAGTAGAGATCGTGAGGCATATTCTCAACACCCTAAAAAACAGTATCCAAATAGGGTCGATGAACCAATTTGTTACTTCTAAGTAACATAGTTCTAGGATTATGAGACATTCTGGCTCCAGTTTCAGCCAATTGTAATACAAACACTTTGCATTGGTACTCATATTCCTTTTCAGGAACTAATCCTTCAATGGAGACCACCGCCGCGTCAAATATAGGGTTTTCACCAAACCAGAATTTCTTAAAATGCTTTTCACAAAAAGCCTTTTTCGCAAATTTTAACATTTTTAATTGATCAGTTCCAGAGGAAAATCCCCCTTTCCAGAAAATCTCTTGGGTTTCCCGGTTTAATGCGTTAAACTGCTCCATAACTCCAACAATATCCCCTTCCTCTAACGGAGGATACCGTTTAGAGAAAAGCTCATCTTCAAGTTTTTGTATAATCCTCGCCTCCTCTTGAGACTGGATTATTTTCGCTGTTTTTACGAAAGTTGCCATTTTTATAACACATATAGAAATAACAAAAACTTGTTAATGATCAACCAAAATTCAGTATATAAATACACAATAAATATACTGGATTTTCTTGAATTTATTAAACACAAATTTAGCATTTATACACAATAAATTCTAGTAAATTTAGTTTAAAATATCAAATGAATTCCAAAAATTCATTAAAATATATCAAAAATTCAAGAAAAATATAAATTTTAATTCTGGAAAAAATTTGATGAAATTTGGATGCCGGAAACCACCGCACGCGGTTTAGAAAAGCCAACCATGTGCGCCCACGTGCCACTCAAGACTAGTTGTCCATGTGACATGTGGCGACATGTGATTGGTGCTAACGTGGCAAAACTGACACGTGTCATCACCTGACTGGTTGAAGCAATGACGTGGCATGATGACGTGACAAACATGTAACTGTTTTGACACGTGTCATTATACCATTGGTCTACATGTCTGACATGTGTCGCCATGTGGCATGTTGACGGTTTCTGAATCGGGTACTTATTGACACGTGGCATCATGTGATTGGATGTTGACTTTTCAACCGTCGAAACAGTCCAATCGCGTTGTGCCACGTGTCCTGGTATCAGTTTCCATTGGTTGAGGCGTGACACGTGTCAACACATGATTGGCTGATGGATCGTTTACTTTTCAACCGTTACAAAATCAGCCAATCGCGTCTCACCACATGTCCTACACACAATAAACTTCTCAACCAATCCGCAACTAACGCCAACCGCATTAGTGGCGTGTGACGTCCACGCTCCGCCTTCCGGGGCTCCGTTGGCTATGAAATTTGAGATTCCGACTCTATTTTTCATGCTGATTTCAGTGCTGTGATCAGATTTTCAAAATTCCAATAAAAAATTTTGAGACTTTGTACTGTTGGATCAATTAGGGTGTCATTTTGGCATGGATTTCAAAGCAAATCCGTATCAAAACGAATAAAAATGTATTCATAATGAACAAAAAACTTATTCTTATTCATGGAACATCATATTTCAATATTTTACGGAATCATTTTGACACGGATATCAATATATATCCGTATCAAAACGAACAATCATATACTAAAACGAATAAACACGCATTCAAACGGATAAAACTTATTCTAATTCACGGAATTCCAGAAATCAAGATTTGAACACATCAATTATTCATGGAATACTAGAAAACTAGATTTGAACACATCAATCTAAAAACCTTTCAGCTCTGATACCAATGAAGATAGAATAACGTATTAATCATACAATGAATGTATAGAATCCGTAATCAGAATATATAAACGGACTTACAGTTTATGTTGCAGCGGAAGATTGGTTACGATGAGATTCTGATCCACACAATAAAAAACCGGACCGTTCTGACTGCCTTTCTTACGTAGTATGATTACATAGAGTACGGGCGTTAATCCGTGAATTCTTCCGAGGAATTGAGAAATGTGTGTATCGTGATTTCTCTCTGGGAGCGTTTTTCGTTCTTATGCATGTAATGAATCAGAGAAATGACTTCTCTATTTATAGTGGAAATCCCAACTTCCATCTATATATAGGGTCGGACCAAATTACACATTTGGTCCCTGTAATTTACATATAATTACAGTTTAGTCTATGCCATTCCAAAATATCATGGGCGGACGAAAAACCAACATGCAGCTAATACCATCCATCTCAAGCTCAGAAAACAATACATCCTATGAAAGAATCACTACAAATTCTGAAACAGTATTGCAATATTTGGCTCATAAAATAGAGGAAGACTACAATAGCTATTCCATGTGGAATAACTATTCATAATGTTTAGTTCAAATATTTGGTTATTGAATAGCTATTCCATGAAATAATTATTACTCAAAATAACAAATTAGCTATTTTAATAGAGTAAAAGAATAACTTTTCCATACTTCACTACATATTATATGTTTTTATATTATTTTTTTATCTTCTACATTTTTCCTTAATGTTCTACATTCATTTGTTTTATTTTGTGTATTTCTATTTTCTTCGTTTTTTCCTTCTTTTTTTTTGTTTTGTTTTTTGTCTATTTTTCTTAATTTTTCTTCACTTTTTCTTCATTTTATCACTTCTTTTTTGTTTTCTTCATTTTCGTTGTTTGATTCCTTTTTTTATTGTTTAACCAGATTTCACTAGTTTTCTTGGTTATTTCATTTTAATTTGGCATATATTTCATTATTGAACCAAACATGGAATATAATGGTAAAAAGAATAGCTATTTTATTCCTCTTATAGTACATTTCATGGATTAACTATTTTATTCCCACCCAATTTCATTATTTGAACTAAACATGACCTAATGAAGACAAAGCAAGAACAGGTATAGTGACTAGTTTTTCTTTGAAAGTAGCCAGAATGAGCGGATTTTGTGTTATTAACCACTGAATATATATGTAGAAAAGGGTCCAGAAAGGGAGAGGAATTTGTTGACTTTCAACAGAATGATGGGTTTTAGATTATTCATATGCATGGCGATTGGCAAGTCAAAATATGAATTT
Organism: Euphorbia tirucalli; assembly: GCA_039660915.1. NCBI lineage: Eukaryota > Viridiplantae > Streptophyta > Magnoliopsida > Malpighiales > Euphorbiaceae > Euphorbia > Euphorbia tirucalli. The sequence continues at coordinate 15,847,546 of CM077637.1, forward strand.
GGGTAAAGGGAAATTGAATCCAGATTTTCATATCCACTTCTAATTCTATGTTATATCATATGGAGAACTTTTAACCACGAAGAGTCAAGATGGCCGAGTTGGTCTAAGGCGCCAGTTTCAGGTACTGGTACGAAAGGGCATGGGTTCGAATCCCATTCTTGACATTATTATTTACTTTTTATCAAAAAGAAAATCATTTTTGTTACATATATTTTATTTCAAACCATGGTGGAAATCGGTTAACTATCCTTGTCCAAGTGTAAGTGCTTGGAATTAAGTAAAATGGGCTTGAGTAGCAAGGGTATTTTAGTGGCTTATTTAAGTTAGAGATATCAATTGTATCACCTATTTTATTCAAATAAAAATTTTACTGGTAGAGGAGCCATTTCAAGAAGAAATTTTATTAAGGATATCGTTCATGTGGATTCTATCAGTGAAAAACCAACGTATATTTATTTTTATATTTTTCCAACATGCTTTTAGTTTTCCAATATTCACGTTACAATAAGCGAGAATCACATATCGGAAATAAACGAGCCCAAAGTGTAGATTGGATCTTAACACAAGGCAATAGGTTTTGTATTACATGGGCTCAATCCCACTTACGTGCTCACTCATCTAGTTAAGCCCATCACTTTCAAAACCCACAAAATCTCTTCATATATGTATGTACTCTTTCTTTAAAACTATGCTTGTTGAACACTTGGACTGGCGTGGAAGCGGATAGTAAATAAATACTCTTGTGATGGTTCTCTTAATCAGCTTAAAAATTGATTATGAATTGTCCTTAATAATTGTATCACTTTAATGTTTGTGTAATTGTAACCTTCACTTATTTCATTATTTGGGTTTCTATAAGTTCAAATTAACTGTAGGGAACTATCGTTTATTGGCAATTGTTTTAATTGTCTTGCAGTCTTTGTGCTTGTTGGATTTTGTATGGTTGGTCCTCTTATTCTGGTCATCTTGTAATTCAAACAAAACTTTGAAGAAGGGCGTTTTGTGTTTAATGGACTTGTTGGAGTGTATGAAACCTGATTGAAAGAATATATAAACAACTTTTTTGTGAACTTACTAAGCAAAAGCATTTGTTCCCTGCTCTGTCTGAAATGTGCTTAAATAGCCTCTAATCTATTGATTTCATATATTTATTTATCCCTTTATCGTAATTTGAGTACATTTGGCATATGTATCCTAAATTATAAATATATTACGCAAATGAGAGAAACTTCAAATTTAGATGGTGTTTTACGTATATGTCTAAATAAGTTAAATGTCTAAATTAAGCCAAATATTTCCTATCAAACATAAAAATGTGCCAAATACATTTAATTTGAATAGGCTGGAGATCAAAGGTGTTCAATTACAAGTTCAGAACAGGTTAAAGTTCAAATGTTCCACATCAAGAGGTTAAGATGTAAAAGGACCCATTTTGGATACCTGGGAGCCAAAAGTTTTTTTTTTAACAGGGCCAACCTTCCTATCTCTTGGGAATGAAACCACCCTGATAAGGCCCAATTAACTTTATCTTAAGATTATTCAAAAACCCAACAAAACCCAAATGAATGGGCTTGGTTTTGTCAATGAGAGGAAAAAAAAAAAAAAAACTGAAAAGTTGATATAGTTAATTGACAAACAGATGGAGTGGTGGGTGTTATAGAGTATTGGAAAGTGATGGATGGAATTTGGAAGATTTGAAATTAAAATGAAAGCAAAGTGATGGACGATGAAACCAAATTTTGCTGAATTTTCTTGTTTGTAAAATGAATGCTGGACTAGATTGAGTCAGAAATATATTTAAACTAGAGATAGTGACTTCTTCCAAACATTTCATTTCTTCAAATCACACATGTTTGTTATTCGTGCATCTCATTTTTCTTCATTGGTGGTCAATATCATTGACAACTAGACATGTTCATCGATTGGAAAGGTCCGTGTTTGGGTCGGATTTGATTGAACTTGACGCTAAAATTCCTTGTCCGGACCTAGTTTAACTTACATCAAAGGGAATTTGGTTTTCAATGAGCTAACGTAGGATTATATTTAAATTTCAAGTTCGACCTAGTTAATTTGCCTAGATCATATTTTGCAGAAAACTTTGAAAATATCTTTTAAATTAGTTCCACGTAAGTAGGTTTAACTTGTGCTTGAGCTAAGAGTTTTTAGAATTCATGGTCGAATTTGGCCGGACCAAATGTAAAAACATTAAATATAGAGGTATATAATATATTACAAAAATAACGGTAGTATATAAAATACGGAATAAAATTATGATTAAACAAATAAAACATATGAGTTATGTTTCCAGGATGAATGAAGAAAAACCAATATTATTAAAATTGGACTGGATAGCGAACTAGTATGGTCACTGTTTCGCGGTTTGATATGTTCAAACTGGTAGTTCAACCAAATATGTATTTTTTTATAAAAATATTATTGAACTACATATATTACTCAAATGTGGTTCAATCAGCTGGTTCTCCAGTTAAATTGCTAGTCGAACCCTTTTTTTTTTGTCAATTTTTATAAAAATCAGAATTTTTTTATCATATCGACCGAACCCATGATCGATTCACAGTTGAATCAGTCGGTCCGGTCCGGTCTGGTTTTGATAGCATTGAAAATAACAATTAATTGTTTATAAAGTTATACTTTCGTAGAACCAGTGGACCCAAATTTTAAGTTAATAGATAAGATCCAATAATAGTTTTTATTATCATCACTGCACACAAATGTCTTTGGACTTGAAGGGTATTCAACACAGGTCATCTCTACCATGTGTTGAATTTTAATTAATAAACAGATGTGTCAGGATTCGAACTCTCAACCTAAAAGTCACTGAACTAATAGACCCAATGGTTTAAGTTAATTAATAATCCCTAGTTACAGTTTATATTATTATTGCTTACATATACTTGCATACTTTTTTTTTTTTTTTTTACTGAATAGTATGTGCACATATATCTTAATTAATGTTAAAAATTTCTTTCACTTCATAATTTGATGGTTAACATAAGTATCTCAATTAGTACATCTGGTTTGGTAATGCACTCATACTGTTATAGAATCATTTGACCGAAAAGTTTAAGCTGATAGGTAAGGCCCAATAATAGCTTTTATTATTATCTCTGACACATACATCAATAAAGTAATTTACTCTTATTTGAAATAGATAACCAGATTTATTTCATAATTTTTTGTACCATAAACTAATATTATTTATCAATTAAGTTGTTGTAACATATAGCTTGTGAACTTTTTTTTTTTTTGAGCAATGGACGCTTATCGAATTTTAGAAATGAATTATCCAAAAAGAACTCAGTTATTAATTTATTTATTTAAGTGTTTCTCGTTTGTAAGGAATCTAATGTATCTATCATTCAGGAAATGAGTGGTGATTAACGATTCAAGTTGTTTAATAAGAGTCTTCTTATTTCAGCAATTAATTCCTTTCTCGTACATATGTTTGAACCATAATATAAACCACAAGTCACATAATTATAATATATCTTAACATATATATATGTATGTACCTTTTTAAAAAAAAAAATAAATTTAAACATCTGGTTAATCTGTTCTTTATGAATTTGAAGTGATGATCATACTCATAACTACCTCCATCAAAATGAAAACGATCCATCTACTATCATCAACCTGCCCCTTTCTATTTTCCATTCTCTACTTGTTACATAATTGGTCTGATTTTTCAATCCTTTGTATCTTTTCTACTTGCCATTCTCATATCAGTTCAGTCACATAATCCAACTGTGAAATGTCTCCTAAATTCAATAGTCAAATACACACTTAATATATATTATAAGCTTTTAAATCGAGATTACTATACTCAAAATATCATGACAAGTTGATAAAATAAAAAGATATGAATTAACTGTCTAGAGTCTTCTCGATATATACTTATTTGTAACTAAACTGCGTATTTAATCAGTCTATATGAATTAAAGTGATAACTCTAGACAGCAAGCAAACAACTCCTATGGTATATTTGTATCATGATGATGTTCTTCTTGAAGAGATTCCGTGGGCCTTGAGAGTGCTGGGTTTGACTGGATGAGTGAACACATAAGTGGGGTTGAGCCCATACAACACAAAACCAATTGGCTTGTGTTAATGTCCAATCTACACCACTTATATATTACTCCTTGGTCTCATTTATTTCCAATGAAAGGATAAAGCATGTTGGAAAGACACATGTTGGTATGTGGGGACAGACGATAAGATCCCGGGTGTTACAAATTGGTATCAGAGCCAGCCCTCTCTCCCAGTACGGTGCGGTTCGGGGAATAATCCAGTGGAAGCTGGTGGGCCTGTAACTACCCGGTCCTAAGAGGGGTGGTGCTGGGGTGGATGGCCTGAGCGAGAAGCGGCCTAGTGAGGGGTAGCGTCGGGGTAGAGAAACCTGAGCAAGGAGCGGCCCTAAAGGATGTCGATGGGGGCAGGAATGAACCGAATCTATACCGAAAAGAAAGGGTTTCGAGACTGTGCTGGTATGGGATGGTACAATTAATAAGGGCTGGATTTCGAGACTATACTGGTATGAGACAGTACAGCTGAGAAATGGCATAAGAGATTTGATAGGTACTACCTATACCAACAAGATGCATCTTCTTTTCGGTAGCCCATTCGGAAGTAACTTCAAAGTTAAGCGTGCTTGACTTAGGGAAATTTCAGGATAGGTAACCTCCTGGGAAGAAATTTCCAGGAAGCATGTGAGTAAGGACAAAGCATGCTGAAAAGACACGTGTTGGTTTGTGGGAACAGACGATCAGATTCCGCGTGTTACAAGTCTTCTTAGAATCATCATAGGTGAATGATAGCTATGTAAGTCTCTCTTCGTATTTTCATAATTTTCCTAGTTTAAGACTGAATTCTGAAAATAGTCTTTTATTCATAAATATAAAAGTAAATTTACTCATCAACTTTAAAATACTATTCATTAACTAGTTTTTTAAGATTTTCTTTTTTGTGTTATAATGATGTTACAGATGGTTTGAAGAAAACTCAAAATTTTCTATTTACATTAAGAAATACTTGATTTAACTTTTGCTATAAAAAATATAAAAATTATTACTATAGCTTTTAGCACCAATAAAAAAACCTATTTCATGTTATTATTATAAACTTGTGATTATATGTATATGCAACAACATTTGATATAAATGTGATGTAGTTGATATAACATATGGCGACAGCTTTTGTATATTGTTAATGTATTAACTTTTGGGTAACAATTTTTTTTTCTTTTGTGATTATATTTTTCCTCTCAAATTTGGCATTTGTTGTTGTGTTACGAAAATTTGACCTTACCACTAGGACTTAGCAGATTGTACATATTCATTAACTAATTGATTAGAATTTTTTAGTTTTTCTACAGACCAACTGCTTACGACGGATTTGACTCTGAACTAGAGGTTGGTCTGGTTAGTTTTAGTCCGTTATCTTGGTGATAAAAAAACTAATCAATGACTAGTTGGATTAACCGATTGAACTAGAAAACTATGCACCGGACTAGTTTTATGTTTCAACCAAACTAGTTTTGAAAAAAGTATTATTTTAATCAAAATTTTAGGGTATGATTTTTGAATTTTTCTTATTAAAATAGAATTAAAAATAAATATTTTAAATTATTTTGAGTCAAACTGACATTTAACTATAACTACTATGTGAAATACATTTAGCTTTTTTTTATTAATATATTGTGTTTAAAATTTTTAATTTTATGAAATTGTTGTAGAAATATTAAATTTTTACATGTTATAAATACAAATGACATAAGTATATCAATATGTTAATATATGTTTTTAAAATTTGGTTTGACCCTGGTTCAATTCCGATTGAATCTCTAACGCTTAACCATCTGTCTTCATTGGTTTAATAACCGGTCGAATTATAAAACCATGCCCAGTATGCTTACAATAAGGATGGATACAATTGAGGAAATAGGTGGGAAACTATATTTGAATTTAAGGTTGTTGATTTGTAAGAAAATGGGCCCCAAAAAAACGATTGAGGAGGGAATTGATTTTGGCATAAATGCTGAAAAATACCTAAAACCATATTCAGTAAATGCAAAAACTAGGTTGGCATCTAAATATGGATCAGGTAATTTGGTGCTTCTGGCCAGGGGAGTTCTTATCCATGAACTCATAACTTTCAATTGGAAACAAGAATAGAAGATTTCTTAATTAATACCAGTTTCGAGTGAACATGTTATCGTATTTTCATTTGATTATTAGTTCATTACATTATATATGTAACGATTCTAATTAATATATAATGCTTATCAATCTAGTTGGCTTTTATAAAATTGTTTCGTATAATTATATAAATTTTTTATTTCAATCATATATATCAAACTAGTTAACAATTTTAATCATTCAGTAATAAACCAATCCTAGTTAATTTTAATTAACATATATATAATCTCATCAACTCCTTTTTAAAGTTTTTTAAAAGCAGTTTTATAAATGTTACTTTATAGATTAATATTAAATTACCTTTAGTGTGGGAAAATTACCATTTAAGTCATTTTTGGCACCAAACTTAATTAAGTTATCCTAAATTAATAAGAATAATTTACATTTACTACCATTCGTCTCTAATGTAGGGTCAAAAGTCGCAGTCCCAAAAAATATGGACGATATCATGTTTGTCGTCCCCTATAGAATCGGGGACGAAAAATCGTCTCCATAAATATAGGAAATGATTTTTCATAATTTTTTGGGATGATTTAGGTTGTTCTCGAAACTTTTTTTTCTTATACATTGTAACATTGTCTTAGAGATGCTACACTAATTCAAGTAGCACATATTATCTTAAATATGAGTTTCGTACTGTTTTTAAGCAACACTGTGACTGTAATTTCAATAGTTATATATGTAGAATAACAACATCAGTTGTATAAAAACATGTCCCCGATTATGTTGGAGTATGGTAGCATCGTTGGAAGAGGTATCTATCATTGTTGGTCATCCTAAAATTTCATTTGGGATAACGATTGCATCAACTCTTATTAAGACTCATCTCATGATAAGTATGCGGTGGCTACTCTGGTGAATCCATGTTGGTTATGCTTTAAAGTTGAAAAGTTTAAGAAGTTAATCCACTAATAAAGTTAAAATTTCATAGGGTAATAAGGATAGGAGAAACGGAGTAAAAAATGCACATAAGAAGATTATGGCCAACTTGCTATTTGCTAAAGGACACATAATTATAATTGACACATACATGCATAGACAGATACGTACTCCAATTACCTATGTACATGTATAAATATAATGATACTTTCCAAAGTGGGCAACAAACATTGATTTTTATTCCCCTAATTTATATCTTATTCTCATAAATATAGATTGTCGGTGCTGAATTCTTGTCTGCCTCTGTTCCTTGTTTCTGTTCGGGCGCACTGCCCATTTGCCCTCCTACCAAGGATTTACATGTTCATTGACTCCGACCCATAACCAACATCTAATTATGAGCTGTACTATTTCACTATTCTTCATTACATCATTACTCTCATTTTCCTTTGCTGACGATACGGCTCTTATTGTCATCAATTTTTACGTATTATTTTTATTTTAAGTTATTTCTTCAAATAATTACTCTTTCTTTGATGCAGAAAAACTCCAATTTTAAATCAATTAAAATTATACACGTTAGACTTTTCTTTACAACATAATATAGTAGTTTTTCATAGTTCAAGAATTCTCTGTAAGTTAAGTTTTCTAATTAGAATAGAAATTAAAAACTTCCAATTAATTTCTTTCACTCATACATAATAAAAAAAATTGTTTGCTTATTTGTTTAAGCAAAGAATTTTGAAACTTGTGTTATGGGGATATTCATATGTGCAAGTTGTGGGTTTTATTGGTGTTATGGGGATATTCATATGTGCAAGTTGTGGGTTTTATTGGATCTCATTGAATTTGAGAGTTAATGAATTGTGTAAATGATAAGATTTCTTTACTGTTGTACTAATTTACCAATTACTGATGAATTATGTTCTCCTCCTTAAGCAAAAATGGTCGAAACACGCAAATCACTTGTTAACGTGATTGAATGTCTAATTTCATATTCCGTATATTAATTCTGTTACAATCAACAAGTGATTCAATTTCTAACAAAGGCTATATGAAACTATAAAGATCTCATTTTAGACTATAAAACATTGCAATTTTAAGATCATATAATTTGTCACTGTTCAACCGGTTTTGAAGTTTTTCATCTAATTTTGTTTGTTAATTAATCAAGTGTTCAATAGGTAGAATTATAATTTAAAGATGGTTCAACGTATCCTATTAAAGAATTATGGACTTAAACAATAAAAATTGAAACGACAAGGAGCTTGAGGATGTTTTGTCCTCTTAAATTTAACATTTTTTTCATCCTACCCCTTTTTTATATAATTAATTTAACAGTGAAGATTAGAGTTGATTAAACTTTATACAAGACCAAAAAAAAAATGGTAAACACTTCTAAAAGGAAAAATATGAGAAGTCACCAACTTATTCATCACCTAGCACACATTTCCTATAGGCCCATTGAGGTTTGGGCCAAGAAGAGCCCAAAAATGCCTAAAGAAGAGAGCTAAAATGGTAGAGACACTTAAAACTGTCTCTAGAAGGATTCAGAAGTGTCTCTATGGTTTACCAACCGAAATTCCGTAGCTGTTCGGTTCCAGAATCCGCCAGAAGCTTCCAGAAACGGCTGGAGCGTCCCAGATCGGTCGGTAATCTGCTGGATTGCCTCTAGAACGCCCAAACCGACTCTACTCCTTCTAGAAAGCGTCCCTACCTATTATTTAACGTATTTTAAGTGTAAAAATCATGGAATATGCCTAGAATATTCCAAATTAATATGTACCACACATTAAGGAGGTGGAATGCCTATAAATAGGCCTCACCCCCTCATTTGTAATCAATCCAAGAATTAAAAAGGATCCAAAAGTATTCTAAAGTGCGTGTGTGTCCTCCATATTATCCAACATATTTTGGTATCAGAGCAAGGCGGTACGGGACCGTGTCGAGGTTCGCGTAAAATATAGTTGTGGTGCTGTCGGAGTTTTCAAGTAAAAATAGTAGCCGATCTGGGATCGGTGAGGAGAGTCTAGAAGACTTTGTTAGTGTGCCGTCTGGGACTGTGGAGCTTGTTGTCTGGGACCAAGCTTACTTGGTGAAAGTATACCAACCAAGTCACGATGTCAGATCAAATAAGTACTCCAGGTAGTATTGAGAAGTTGAACGAGTACAACTATCGGAACTGGCGAACCTGTATCAAGTCTTACCTCAAAGGGCAAGACTTATGGGATATAGTGGAAGGAGAAGACACCTCACCACCAACAGAAAATGCCCAAGCCATCAAGAAGTGGAACGTAAAAGCGGGTAAGGCTCTGTACGTGATTCAAACAACAATTGATAAAAATTTACTTTCAAGAATTGAAGATGTGGAGACACCCAAGGAAGCATGGGATGCTTTAGCGGCTTTATTTTCAAAGAAGAATGATGCACGCCTCCAGCTTCTTAAAGGAGAGTTAATGAATGCTATGCAAGGTACGCTATCCATCAACGCCTACTTCCAGAAGATTAGAAATTTGTGCCGAGAAATAGAACAGTTAGATCCTGAATCTAAAATTGGTGAAGCTAGGATGAGAAGAATTATCTGCAATGGTATAAAACAAGAATATAAGAGTTTTATCACAGCAATACAAGGTTGGCCAGTTCAACCGTCGTTAAATGAGTTAGAAAATATCCTAGCTAGCCAAGAAACTCTTTTAAAACCAGTGGCACAAGTTTCTATTAAAGAAAACACTGAGGAGGCATTATTTAGTAACAAAGGAAAAGGAGGAGGAAAGAAATTTTTCAAGAATAGAACAAGCAATGATGAAAGGGAAAGGCCAAGAGGTCGACAAAGGAAATACCAAGCAAGGGGAGTACAGAGCAACCGTGAGAGCTATAATCATCAAACAAGGCGAAGAAATGAGTGTTTCATCTGCGGCAAGAAAGGACATTTTGCTCGGGATTGCTGGCATAAGAGAAAAGAAGGAAACGTAGCCACCGAAAAGCAAATTTCAAATGAAAGTGAAGAAGAATGGGACTTCCAGGCGTCCTTTGCAATGGACAAAACAAAGGAGGAGCTTGCACTTGCTACAGTAAGTGAGAAATCAATTAATTATAAAACAGATTGGATCGTGGATTCTGGATGTTCTAATCATATGACGGGAGACAAAGAAAAATTATCTAGCATATCGCAATACAAAGGTGGACGAGTAGTAATCACTGCTAATAATTCAGAAATGCCGATCACAGATATCGGAAAAGCGGTGATAGTACCACGACATAATCCGAAGCAAGTGCAACTTTAAAATGTCTACCACGTACCAGGAATGAAGAAGAATTTACTATCAGTATCACAACTAACAGCCTCACGAAATTATGTGGTGTTTGGACCAGAAGATGTGAAGGTCTATAAAAGTTTCAAACCTAACAGCATGCCGGTATTGGAAGGAAAGAAATTGGAGTCTGTCTACATCATGTCTGTATAAGAGGCATATGTAGATAAAACTCAAAGGAGTGAGACTGTTGATTTGTGGCATGAACGCTTGGGACGCGTCAGCTACCATGATGAAGAAATCCATGTTAAAGGGACTTCCTTAACTAGAGATACGAGAAGATATAGTGTGCACCGGTTGCCAGTACGGGAAAGCAGATCAACTACCATACGAGGAGTCCAAGTTCAAAGCAAGAGAGCCACTACAACTAGTCCATTCAGATGTTTTCGGTCCAGTGAAGCAGTCGTCCTTCAGTGATTTATGCTACATGATAACATTCATCGATGATTTTTCAAGGTACGTGTGGGTAGACTTTATGAAAGAAAAGTCAGAAGCCTTTATCAAATTCAAGAGCTATAAGGAAAAAGTTGAAAGTGAAGTTGGCCAAAGGATTCAATGCCTTCGTACAGATAATGGGGGAGAATACACATCGCATGAATTCACAAGGTATTTGGAGAAGTGCAAGATAAAGCGACAACTGACCTGCCCCAATACTCCATAACAAAATGGAGTAGCAGAAAGGAAGAATAGGCATCTTACGGAGATATGCAGAAGCATGTTACATGCCAAGAGTGTAACAGCGTGTTTTTGGGCAGAATGCATAAAGACAACGGTACATGTTATCAATCGAATGCCACAGGCGAGGCTTGGATTTATTTCACCATACGAGAAGTTGTGGAACATAAAACCCACTGTGAGTCATTTTAAAGTATTTGGTTGCGTATGCTATGTGTTTGTGCCTAATCACTTGCGCAACAAGTTCTATAAGAAGGCGATTAGACGTATATTCGTGGGTTATGATGACCAAAGGAAAGGATGGAAGTGTTGCGATCTGGTGACCGGAAAATGCTACACTTCTCGCAATGTGGTGTTTGATGAAATGTCATCATGGTTGTCTCCCCAAGCTGTAGCTTTGCCAGATTCCAAAGAAATCGAAGAAAAATTACAAGAAAGAAACGAGCAATGGTCGGAAGTAGAGAAAGATCATCTAGAAGTTCCTCCAGATGATGAAAGTGTTGCGCGGAGGTCTCCGAATGAAACCAAATCACCTTGGCATAGTGGAGTACACGAAAAGGTTCGTGAAGAAGATCATCCAAGTCAAATTGAAGTAGATGATGAAGAATCACAAGCACAAGTACGAAGGTCATCAAGACAAAGAAAGCCAAATCCTAAGTATGCAAATACTGCATTGGTGAAATATAACAGTATAAAAGAGCCAAGCACCTATAAAGAAGCAGCAAGGTCCAAGGAGTGGAGAAATGCCATGGAGGAAGAGATTAAGGCACTAAAACAAAATGAAACTTGGGAGTTAGTGCCACAACCTGCAAATACATAACCCATCTCCTGTAAATGGGTTTACAAAGTGAAAAATCATCTTGATGGATCGGTGGAAAGGTTCAAGGCTCGGTTAGTGGCTCGAGGTTTTTCACAAACATATGGATTGGACTATGATGAGACATTTAGTCCAGTTGCCAAAATTACTATAGTACGGGTATTGTTAGCTTTAGCAGCTAGCAAGTCTTGGAAGCTTTGGCAGATGGATGTCAAGAATGCATTCCTGCACGGTGAGATAGATCGAGAAATTTACATGAAGCAACCTAGAGGGTTCGAAAGCAAGATCCATCGAAGTTATGTGTGCGGACTGAAGAAGGCGTTTTATGGTTTAAAGCAGGCACCGAGAGCTTGGTATGGAAAGATAGCAGAGTTCCTGTTACAAAGTGGATATTCAATGGCATCAGCAGATTCAAGCTTATTTGTGAAGGTACGAGATGGTAAGGTCTCTATTGTGCTAGTATACGTGGATGATTTGATCATAACAAGAGACGATGAAGAAGAGATTCATCAAACTAGAAGCAATCTATCTGTTCGCTTTCAAATGAAGGACCTTGGAGAGCTTAAGCATTTCTTGGGACTCGAAGTTGAAAAGACCAAAGATGGTCTATTTCTTTGCCAACAAAAGTATGCTCAAGACTTACTTGAGATGTATGGCATGATTGACTGCAAGCCCATTTCAACACCTATGGAAGTTAATGCGAGATTATGCTCTGTGGAAGGAAAGGATTTGAAAGATGCCACCATGTATAGACAATTGGTGCGTAGTTTAATCTACCTAACATTGACTCGACCTGACATCTCATACCGGTCGGTGTTTTGAGTCGGTTCATGCAAAATCCAAAGAAGCCACACTTGGAAGCGGTACGTCGAATACTAAGGTATGTCAAGAATAGCATTGACTGTGGTATATTGTACAAGAAGGGTGCTACTCTTGAGATCGTGGGATATTGTGACGCGGACTATATTGGTGATCGTGACACTCGTCGGTCAACGACTGGATACATGTTCTCACTGGGATAAGGAGTCGTGTCTTGGTGTAGCAAAAGGCAACCTACGGTTTCTTTATCAAGTACAGAAGCAGAGTATAGAGCAGCAGCTATGGCAGCTCAAGAGTGCACGTGGCTCATGGAGTTATTGGAAAATTTGCATCAACCAATTGATCAAGTGGTGGAGCTATACTGCGATAACCAAACAGCTATTCGTTTGGCAGAAAATCCAGTGTTCCATGCGAGGACCAAGCACGTAGAGGTTCATTATCATTTTCTTCGAGAAAAGGTGTTGAGAGGAGATATCGAGATGAAGTTTGTCAAGACCGAAAACCAAGTTGCGGACAAATTTACTAAAGGTCTAAGTGAAAAAAGGTTTGAAGGGTTTAGAAGGCAACTTGGTATGATGACTCGACAAGCTGTACGAAAGAAAGTAGTCGGTGAGGGGGAGTATTGAGAAGTCACCGAATTATTCATCACCTAGCACACATTTCCTATAGGCCCATTGAGGTTTGGGCCAAGAAGAGCCCAAAAATGCCTAAAGAAGAGAGCTGAAATGGCAGAGACACTTAAAACTGTCTCTAGAAGGATCCAGAAGTGTCTCTATGGTTTACCAACCGAAATTCCGTAGCTGTTCGGTTCCAGAATCCACCAGAAGCTTCCAGAAACGGCTGGAGCGTCCCAGATCGGTCGGTAATCTGCTGGATTGCCTCTAGAACGCCCAAACCGACTCTACTCCTTCTAGAAAGTGTCCCTACCTATTATTTAATGTATTTTAAGTGTAAAAATAATGAAATATGCCTAGAATATTCCAAATTAATATGGACCACACATTAAGGAGGTGGAATGCCTATAAATAGGCCTCACCCCCTCATTTATAATTAATCCAAGAATTAAAAAGGATCCAAAAGTATTCTAAAGTGCGTGTGTGTCCTCCATATTATCCAACAAAATAATACACGATTAGTTTTTTTTTTCACCAAAATTAGTCTAATAGAGAAAGAGTGAAAAATATAGCAATTAAATTGAAAGAATTTCAAAGAAATATGGATTAATGCGGCAAATAGAGAGAGAAAACGAGATATAGATCAAATAGAAACAATGCAAAAGATATACTACTTGAGTGAAAAATCTAAAGAAATAGAAAAAGATGCGTTTGTAAAATTAATTTGATTAGCGTCTCCAGTTTCTTCCTGGCTTCAAGTCAGTTAAGTTTGATATCTATACATCGGAGTTTAATTGAGAAAGAATCCAATTAAACAATGTTTGACTAGTTTCAAACTACTCGTTCACATACCAAAAATATATGATTAATCTCATGTAGAAAAAAAATTGGAGTCAAAGTTTAATTAATTGGTGACGACAACAAATACATGTACTTCCAATACGTCGTTGTTATGGCCGAATAGTCTACGTGGTCATGTTCTTGCCTTGCAAATTACCATTGATATTTGATATTGCATACTTCGTTGTATATTAAATACTGATGGAGTTTGCACCCAAAAAAAAAAGAAAAACAACTGAGTTCTTACCAACCAAAAATATAAAATTTATAGAGTTGTACTCTTTTTGTATCCATGATGAAAATGTAGTCGCTAATGCTAATGATGAAATAGAACACAAATTAGTAACGAATCACATACAAATGTCCTCGCTGTTTATGTCTACACGAAATGCCAGTGATTTTTTTATTACTTTTTCGATTATACAAATTCCAACTAGAACTAGGTTTCGAAATCATAAGAATTAATTAAATCTTATTTTTGCATATTGCTGAATCAATCAAACTCGAAACCAATACAACTTTACTTTAATTCCCCCAAGTTCGACACAAATTTTTTCTATATATATATATATATATATATATATATATATATATATATATATTTGTGTTGCTTCGGAAAATACAAGCATTTTCCAATAGTAACCATGAATTAGAAAGAAAACATAAATGTATTGTAGAAGTGTATTACTCCGTCCCAAAAAGATTGACTGGTTTCAACATTCTGATCAATTAAGAAAAAATAGTTAAGTTGGTTAAAAGATAATTTTTATATATAATATTTCTAACATGCCCTTATTTAATTAACCAATAGGAATAGATGAATATTAATTAGTGATCATTTTCAATAAAATTTATATTAGAATTGAAAAATATTTATAATTTTAAGTTATAGTGTAATTTGTTGATTTTTATACATAATAAATTAGGATATAATAGGAAAGTTTAAACTTAATTTACAGAAAATAGAAAATATTCGATAATTTGAGACCCACTGAAATGATAAAATACTCTCTTTCTTTTTTTTTTCTTTTTTTTTTTTTTTTTTTTTTTTTATGGAAGAAGTATAAATCTTTGTGAGAGTTGAGACGCAAAATACAGTACCAACACCGCCATTAAACTATCACCTGACATATTAGTTTAATTTTTCAAACAACTTTAAATGACGATTAAGACAAAGTACTTAATTTGTGTAATAATCATGGCCATCAGATCGTACCAGTCAAAGAAATGAAAGAAAAAACAAAAAAAGTTAAAGGCTAGAGGTCAAACCGAAATTAAAATATTATTGAACTGAATGAAACGTTTTAAAAAAAAATAAAAAATAAAAATAAAAATACTTTTATAATATCTAACGTTTTTATACAATGATTCCTATATATTAAGTTAAAGAATGTCAAAAAAAAATTTTAAAAATAATTTTTTAACATAGGATTTATATATATTAAGATTTTTTAGCATCTCATATAAGGAGAAAAGAAATATCACATTTGAAAATCAATCATTTTAACATCTTTTATCATCTTTAATAATGAATAAGGATGTCAAAGAAGAACATAAAACCTCTTTTGAAGTAATTGAACTAAGATATTGATAACTTAATATATTAAGACCTTAAAGTAATAAGTATTTATTTTGTAAATGATTGAAATTATTTTTTTTAACAAGATTTTTGATCCAATTAACTCATAAAATCCGGTTCCAATTTATTGGATCACCAGTTAACTTGGATGGGTTGTTTGGGTTTTACGGATCTTTATAACCTACTAATTTTACAGTAGTCGGATCAATCTAATCTTCAGATTTGATTGATCCAGGTTGAACTGACTCAATCGGAACCACAATAAGTTTGAAAGGATCTTTATAACCTACTTATTTCATATGAGTCAGTTCAACCTGGATCAATCGGTGGAGTAATAATTTTTCAAAGCAGCTAATTTTTCAATGAAAGAAGCTATTTGGGTAGAAAATATCTTGATAGAAATATATTTTTTACTTAATTACCCTTTTATAGTTTAAGCTCTAATAAAATACACCAATACAACCAAATCCCAAGTAATTAAGACTTGTTAAAATATGAATTTGAAAGGATTTATATGAATAGAAAAGCAAATAAATGCAAAATATTATTGAAAGACGTGCAGTTGTTTACTTGGGATTTGGTTCCGTTGGAAATATAAATTACAAAATGATTAATTCTTTTTAAATTACAAAAAGCTAACGTTGAATGGATAAAATATCCTCTGTCACATTATCAATTTAAAAAAAAAAAATATCAATTATTTTATTTTTGATAATACCCGAAACCAGAATATCTCTTTTCGGAAAAAAAAAAAAAAAAGGAGAAAAAATCTCATCGTTTCGAAAACCTACTAAACTAAAAGGTAACAATAAATCTATTCCAGTGTGATAGACAATAATTATAGGGACGTAATCCATCTATAAGTTAATTGTCTAATTCTTTCCTTACCCTATCAATTAACTTCAAGTTTGTCATCATGCCCTCATATTACTTAAATTGTTTTAATATGCATTATTTGTTTGATCCGCACTAACATGGCACAATATGATCCATATAAATAAATGTAAAATTGTATTTTTGACCAGTGGCGATGTCAGGATTGTTCTGTTGGGGGATAGAATTTACTTCAAAAATATCCAGCTGGTTGACAAAAATTTCCGACCGATGAACAAAAATTTCCGATCGGCCGACAAACCTGAATTAATTTAATTCAATTCAATAAGAACACAATTAAATTAATCCAAACAACAACTTCATTTAAAATATAAGTTTAATCCAACACAATCAAATTAATCCAAACAATTCAATACAAATAACATACAAACAATTAATTTTTTCTAATCGAATGAGACGATGAAGAACTAGTAAAATGAAAAGTTTTGATAGGTTTCAAATAGTTTTTCGAGATGCCAACTTTTGAAAACACTGCAAAATGTCTTCTTCATCAATGCTGATGAATATCTTTTTTTCAATGTAACCCAATAAACAATCTGACAGTAACTCATCGCCCAGCCTGTTGTG
This sequence comes from Euphorbia tirucalli, assembly GCA_039660915.1. Classification (NCBI taxonomy): domain Eukaryota; kingdom Viridiplantae; phylum Streptophyta; class Magnoliopsida; order Malpighiales; family Euphorbiaceae; genus Euphorbia; species Euphorbia tirucalli. The sequence continues at coordinate 15,864,756 of CM077637.1, forward strand.
CATATCAGTCTTCACAATATTCACGGCAGAAAAACATCTTTCAACAGTAGCTGTTGCAACTGGTAAGACCAATGCTAACTCAATAAGCCGATACACCAAAGAAAAACAAATGTGATACTTATTCTCCACCATCTTTCTTGCAGGAGCTCCAATATCATCAAGATTAGAGAATTCTGGATTCTTTCTCAGAGCAGAAATGTTTAGTTCAAGTTGGTAGCTAAGCTCGACTAGCCCAATACTAGAGAAATCTTCAGAGTATAACCCAGCAAGATTGAGTACTTCATGATGATCAAAATGAGCAAATGAGTTTGAAGGATCAAGACTCATTATGCCCTTAAGCAGATCTGTGTTTGCCTTATTGAAACTATTGTTCAATTCTATAGCAATCTCATCAATTACCTATTATTATGTGACTAAAAACAATTTAGAACACTATCCATTTGAAGAATAAAGGCCAACGACATATATATATATATCAATTACTATAAAATAAAATGGAATACCTTTGCCAAGATTTCCACCCGAAAATGGTGAAAATGAGTCACGGGTTCTCCATCAATAAGTGTTCTACTACGGCTTTCAATAATGTCCTCCATATAAGACACTTTAATTTTTTGTTTCACACAAAATTCAGTGGTTTCTTTCAACAACTTTTCCCAACCATCTTCTCTGTATATTTGTAATTTCTTTTTCAGCTCTTGAACCATACGAACAACATTTCTTGTGTTTTGATCCTTGACTTGAAGAATCTTTGATAAAGGATCTGTCACTCCCAAAATATACAACATTAAGTTTCCAATAAACACAAATTCAAAAGAACCCATTTTATTCACCAAACCCTTAACCGTGTCTCGATTTTTTCTTGTATCACCATCTTTATTTATTGCCAAAAGTACTTCTTCCACTGAATTCCACATATCAAAAAGCTGGAGTAATGTCTTATAGTGAGAACCCCAACGTGTAGTCCCCGATATTGCTAAACTTATTTCTTGATTCTGCCCCTTTCGTGTTGAAATCTCACGACTTTGTATTTTCTTCACAACTTCCTTATGGTGTAATTGGTGAGGAGTATCCTGCCTTTTACATGAACCTCCAACCATATTCACAATCATAGAAACATAGTCAAAGAATTGGCTCACATCATCATTTTCCTCGGCAGTAGACACAACAACCAACTGAAGTTGGTGAGAAAAAAAAATGAATATAATGTGCGTGTTTCATTTAGAATGAGTGATTTCAATCCATTAAGCTCACCACGTATATTCCCCATCATAACCTTGACCTCTAAGTCTTGACAATGATAATCCATTCTTCACAAAGAATTCATCAAAGGCATTCTTTAAACATTATGCAGAAGTCTCAGTTACATGAACCACTCCAACAAATCGTTCAAGAACTTCTCCATTATCATTCATAAATCTCAAAATCGTAGCCATTTGCTCCTTCACAGAACTATCCCAGGCCTTGTCAAGCAAAAGAGAAAAGTACTTGTCTTTGATCTCATTCAAAATGACTTTTCTCGTTTCTTTTGCACAAGCTTCAATTATTTGTCTTTGAATGGTAGATGAAGTCATTTGATTATTTTTAGGAGCATTTGATTGCATTACTTTATTTGCTTCTTCATTATATTTACAAAACCAACTAATGAGTTCAAGTATGCATTGATTCTTCGAACTTATCATGTCCTCGAAAATCTAAACCTTTCCTTAAGAGATATCGAGCTACTCTTACATCCGTTGTCAATTGAGTACGATACTCATCATCTAAAGCATCACTTTTATTGCTTAAAACAAAATCCACATTCTCTCTTTGGTTTTGATATTGACCAACCTTAATTCTAGCATAAGTGTGTGGACTATCCGGACCTCCTTCATGACCAATAAAATTTTCCATAGCATGTTTCCAATTATTATACCCAACTTCTGTAAAAGAAGTAGTCCCACTTTTATTGCTATTTATAGGAAACAAGTAGCAATATAAACAAAACGCTTTGTCTATAGAAACACTATACTCTAACGAAACAAATTTTTTAAACCAAGCAGATTGAAACGTCCTTTTACATCCATTTTAAGTACTTTGAGGAAATTAATGCCCAATTGTTGACAATGACTTAACTCTAAGTATCTCCTTCTCAATGTGTCTCTCATCTCAATTGGATAACTATTAATTGGTTTTCTCAATCCCGGATCACCAATAATATCATTATCTAAAACTTTGACCTCTGTGCACGCTCTTTTTTCACTAGCTTGATCAATAGGGGTTTCATTACTAGTTGATGATGGTTCAAGATTTGATAAAGGAATCCGCTTTGTTCTAGTAACAAACTTATCCATATTTCTAATTCTTATAAATAAAAACACAAATACTACAATCAATTAATCAATTTATAACTAAATTTAAACATACTTTATCAATTCAAACTTATCAATTCAAACCCAAAAATAACAATACACAATCAATTCAATTCAAACCCACATTCAAACCTAATTTATCAATTTATCAATTCAAACACACATTCAAACCTAATTTATCAATTCAAATCTAAAAGTAACAACACAATTTACACAATCAATTTATCAATTTATGCCTCAATTTATCAATTTATCAATTTCTCAATTCAAACCCACATTCAAATCTAATTTATCAAGTAACAATACAATTTACACAATCAATTTATCAATTAATGCCTCAATTTATCAATTCAAACCTAATTTACACAAATATTTTTCTTTAAAACCTAATTGAAATAAAACCTAAATAAATTACAAACCTAACATTTAAAATTAAAACTAACTGGAATAAGAAGCAAAGAGGAGAGGAGGACGGACGACATCAAGTAGCGGCGACAGGCGGGCGGGCGGGCGGGAAAGCAAAGAGGAGAGGAGATAGCTAGTTGGTGAGGGAGGAAGTCTGTATAATTGTTCTCTGCCTTTTATTTTCTTTCCCTAAATGCCAGGGCAAAACGACGTCGTTTGCCCTGGTCTATTTTAGTTTTTTTTAAATGCCAAGGTGTTTTAATTTCGTTTTGCCCTGGAAATTAAAAAAAAAATTAAACATGCCATGGCAAAACGAAGTCGTTTTGCCCTAGCAAATTCAAAAAAAAAAAAAAAAAAATTAAAGCCCTGATACAAGGTCGCCCCTGTATCAGGGGAGAGCAGGAGCGCTACCCCAGCTCTTAGGGTGGCGGCCGCTGAAGGGGAGCCACTGGAAAGCCCCCTACTCAGGGGCTTTTTCGGTGGCTGGGGGGTCAGCTGCCCCCCGTAACCCCCTTAGCGTCGCCCCTGTTTTCGACCACTTGATCAAACTTTAATTTCATTATCTTTGCATTATGAAACTGTTATTTTTTATTTTTAAACAATAAAGACAAAAATTTGAATTATATGTATTATCTGTAATTCACACTATTAATCACATAATTTTTTTCTAGTTATATAATTTTACCATTGAATTTGTTTAGTATATTTGTCATGTATACTTTTAAGTTCATTATACTACAAGTAAATTATTATTATTTAATTTATATCTCCAAATTAATATTACAAGTATAAAATTAATGGTGTATAAATAGAAAATGTACCTATAACATATAATATCTCTTTTTTTTTTTACTTTTGAATTCTAAATTGTAATAATTTTAGGACTAATGCATATAACTTTATGTTCATTTGTAAAAGTAAATCCATAAATACATGTACACACACAAACACATATATCAGAAGGGTTAATTTTATGTTCATACGTGAATAGAGAAAAAAAATTAGGTAAGTTTTAAAATGAAATATAAAAATAGAGATATAATGACATCTTTTTAGGAAAAAAAAAGAGAGAAGTAAGAGGACTAATACCAATTTGACTTTTTAATAACACTTGTCAAATATAAATCATTTGTATCGACAATATTTGACTTTTCAAAATGCACAGATGGCGCATTAATAAAATTTTAACAATTTCAAGGAGCGCAAGATTCACTTTAATAAACACGAGGGGCTATAAATGACAAATTTGAAATAGATGAGGATGAGATGAAATAATTAGACAACTATAGGGGACGACAGATGAGTTCCGTCATAATTATATATAATTGAGTAAAAATTACGATTAATAATAATAAATGGATAATGAAAAATGAAAATTTTATAAATATAATTATGAAATTTTATTTATTTAATCATGAAAGATATTAAAAAGATGGCTATGAAAAAGTTAGAAGTTCAATTTGCAAAATTATATATATAATTTGGTGAAAGATGATAAGGAGTCTACTTGTGTTATTCTAGAATGTTGTATTACAATCCTATTTGGTTTGGGATTCCCTCCTTAGGTTCCCTTGTGTTGTATATAAACTCATGTGTTAATGAGAAATATTCATGTTGCCTCCATATCGTTTTATGGTATCAGAGCCATAATTCCTTTCGAAACATGTATAACCCTAATTCTACCTCCGGTGACCCTGTTTCTAGTGCAACGGCAATCAACGCTTCCTTTCCACCACCAAACTCACCATTGAACCACCTTTTTATCTTTGTGAATCCATTTTCAAATGTTGATGAAACCCTTGGTTCTTCCGTGCAAGGCATGCAACAGCTGCAGCTCACGTTTGGCAGCATCACTGCATTGTCACCGACGAGCAATTTTAATGGACAGCTTGTTTCACACCCGGTTGATGCAGTCACATATTCCACCACCTCCTCCACCGTGCATTCGTTACCATTCATTGGAGCACTACCACCGATTAATTTTCTGAACCTGACTAGGATTATTAACTCAAAACTCAATTCTTCAAATTATGTTGTTTGGAAGGCACTGATTATGCCAATAATTAAAGGATGTCGCCAGGGCATCATATCGATGGGAGCCAACCAACTCCCCTAGAATATTTGTCTAATGGATTAAAGAATCCAGTTTTTAAAGGATGGGAACAAAGGGACCAATAGGTGTTAAGTTGGATCCTAACATCTATCTCTGAGACTTCTACCACAGGTTGTAGGAGCCGAGACAGCATATGAAGCTTGGATAGGACTGACCAAAGCTTACTTCACCGGATCGCATTCTCGTATTCGGAATCTTCAAAGTCAATTAACTTCTCTTGAACGAGGTGATGAAACTATCTCTATTTATGTTCAACGTGCTAAAAGCATTTACGATTAACTTTGGGCTTTACGATATCATATCAATGAGGATGATTTAATTGATGCTATTCTTGCTGGTCTTGGCGACGGTTATGATCAATTTGTTTGGCCTATTGAAGTTAAATTGGAACCCATTAATTTTGATGATCTTTATGGTTTGCTATTAAGTGAGGAAAGTAAACACAAATGGGCCACCAAAAACACTATTATTCCTCCTGCAGCTCTTTACACTAACAACAGGAACCCAAGTCATGGGAGAGGCCAAGGTGGAAGGGGTACTGGTGGTGGTCAAAGCTTTACCAACCTGGTTGTGGATGTGGCAGTTATAGTACTAGTTCGGGTTATGGTAGTCCTAATTCAAGTTATAGCAGCACTAATTCGAGTTATGGCACAAATCAAAGTCATGGGACTAATTCAGGTCATTCCAACTATCAAGGTGATTATCCTCATGTCACTTGTTACAATTGTGATAAGACTGGACATTACTCTAAAAATTGCTCTTCACCAAAACAAAACCGTGACAACCGCCCCAATCCAACCTCTAATGTGGCAACCCCCATAACAATATCCAACCTTGGATCATGGACTCTGATGCATCGCTTCATCTGACTTCTGACCTGGAAAACTTGCAGCTTCATTCTGAGTACTCTGGTCATGAAGAAGTCTCTATCGGTAATGGTTCTAAACTTAAAATCTCTCAAGTTGGGTCTTCATCCTTTAAAATTGGTCCATATAAATATTCTCTTCGTAATATCTTATTAGTTCCTTTATCGGCTCATAATTTGTTATATGTTTATGCTCTCACTAACTCTAACCCTGTTTCTATTGAATTTTTCTCTAATTGTTTTGTCATTAAGGATTTGGCAATGAGGAGAATCCAGTACCGCGGCTCGAGTAGTGACAGCCTATATTCACTTTGTTTGTTCAACCAAGTCAGCTCAAGAAAACTTAATTTCATTATCTACTTGGCATGCCCGTTTAGGTCATGTTGCCTTTCCAATTATGAAACGATGTTTAAATTCTAATAAATTTTTCATTGAATAATCCTTCTTTATGTAGTGCTTGTTCTCTTTGAAAAATTCATAAATTACCCTTTGTTGAATCTAGTCATATCTCTTCACGGCCTATTGAATTAATTTGTTATGATATTTACGGTCCTGCTCCTATTGCGTCTCATGATTGTTGCTCCTCTTATGTTGTGTTTGTTGATCACAATAGCAAATACAGTTGGTTTTATTTTCTCAAAAAGAAATCCAATGTCTTAAATGTGTTTATTCAGTTTCGTACTCTTATGGAGCGTTACTTTAATCAAAACATTAAAATTTTTCAGTCTGATTGGGGTGGAGAATTTCAAGCATTCACCAATTATTTTTGCACCACTGGAATCACACATCGAGTTTCTTGTCCTTATACACCTGAAAAAAATAGGGTAGCTGAACGCAAACATAGACACATTGTCTAAACAGGAATCACCATGCTACATAAAGCTAAATTACCTGCAAAATTTTGGTCCTATGCCTTTGAGACTGCAGTCTATGTCATTAACCGAATACCCATGGCTCAATTGTAATACAAATGTCCATTTACCAAAAAGTTCAATGATGTGCCTGATTACAATTTTTTACATGTCTTTGGGTGCTTGTGTTTTCCTTGGTTGCGACCTTACACTAAAAATAAATTGGAAGCTCGATCTGTATAATGTGTTTTTCTTGGTTATAGTAAACTCCACAAAGATTATCGATGTTTTGATCCATCTCCTTCCAAAATTTTTGTCTCAAACCATCTTTTGTTTGATGAGCAGGTTTTCCCTTTCAAAAGTGATCTTGTCATTCTATCATCCGAGTCCAATGATTCATCCAACACCGATACACCTTTACCTCTCCAAATACATTTTCCCATCCCATAATCACCCCATACTGATACACCTCCCCTGCATTATACCCTACCTTCCTAAAATTTGGATACCTCAACTGTCACCCTGCAAGCACCATAGAGCATGTCCCTTCCCCGCCTACAATTTAGTCCATGCCTAGCACGTCGGCTCTACCTACATCTCTGCTTGACGCACCACCTACAAAGCCACAACTTATATCACTAGCACCTATTTTACAAGTTGATCTCTCTTCTTTTGGCCCTCTTCAACCTGTGGTCATAGGTGTTCGTTCCAAACCTATCCCAGTATCTCATCCCATGCAGACAAAGTCCTACACAGGCAATAGAAAACCAAAACATCCAGGAGCCTTTATTGCAACTAATTTAATTGATCGTGAACCTTCGGGGTATGTCCAAGAATTACAGTCTGAACATTAAAAGAAGGCAATGGTTGATGAATACAATGCTATTTTATCTAATCAAACATAGGTCTTAGTGCCTCCCAACAAAGCTCAAATTATGGCTGGTTGCAAATGGGTGTTTCATGTCAAACAGAAGCCTAATGGATCCATTGATAGGTATAAGGCTCGGCTCATTGCCAAGGGATTTCATCAACGTCCTGGAGTCGATTACTTTGAAACTTACAGTCCGGTGGTTAAGCCCGTAACTATTTGCCTGCTCTTATCCATTGATGTTTCTCTCAACTGACATGTTCTTAAATTGGATGTGTCTAATGCCTTTCTCTATGGCCAATTACAAGAGACTATTTATATGACTCAACCTCCTGGATTTGTTGATTCTCAATTCCCTAATTTTGTGTGCCAATTGAGGAAATCTTTATATGGCTTGAAGCAGGCTCCTTGAATGTGGCATAAACATCTCACTGATGCATTGAATTCATATGGTTGGGATTCCAAATCCAATCTCTCTCTTTATTTTTACCGAGTCGGGTATGTCTATGTGTTTTGCCTAATCTATGTTGATGACTTGCTACTTCTTGGTCTTGATTTGCGGGTCCTATCCAAGTTGATATCCATGCTCTAGGCACAATTTGTAGTGAAAAATCTTGGATCCTTATCATATTTCCTTGGCATTAAGGCTATTTGGCGACCTGACGATTTGTTCTTACATAAAAGCAAATACGTCAAGGACCTTCTTCTTAAGGCATGCATGGCAAATGCAAACCTGTGACTATGCTGATGTGCTCGAAGGAACATCTAAAACTCCATGATAGTACTACTTTTTCATACCCATCCCTATATCGATGCGTTGTAGGCAGTCTCTAATATCTTACTATTACACGTCCGGATATTGCTTTCACTGTCAACAAACTTTCTCAATTTTTGCATTCTCCTATGGAGTCTCATTAGTCTGTTGCTAAAAGAGTGTTACGATTTCTCAAGCACACCAGTACTTATGGCCTCACTCTTCGTCGTCCATCACAACTTGTTCTCCATGGGCATAGAAATGTAGATTGCGCAGGCAGCTTGGACAATCAAAAATCCACATCAAGTTATGCGGTATTCTTCAAGTGCAATTTGGTTTCTTGGTGTAGTAAAAAGCAATGCACTGTGTCTCGCTCCTCTATTGAAGCTGAATATTGAGCTTTGACAACAGCCACTTCCGAAATCTATTGGCTACAAAATCTTCTTCGTGAAATTGGTGTTATGATTCCTATGGCTCCTGTTATTTAGTGCGATAACTTGTCCACTACTTACTTGATAGTAAATCCTGTTTTTCACTCTCGTAGCAAACATTTGGAGGTTGATTTCTATTTCGTACACGATCATGTCAGTGGCAGGTTATTAACAGTTCGATACATTTCTACCAGGGATCAAGTGGCTGACATCCTTATAAAACCACTATTGAAATCCAGGTTCCAGTTACTTGCCTCCAAGTTGAATGTTGGTTCCTCCTCGTTCAACTTGTGGGGGGATGATAAAGAGTCTACTTATGTTATTCTTTTATATTATATTGTAATCCTATTTGGTTTATGATTCCCTCATTAGGGTTCCCTTGTGTTGTATATAAACTCCTGTGTTAATGAGAAATATTCATGTTGCCTCCATATTGTTTTAAAAGATACTTATAATAAAAAAAAGAATTACGTATTTTTAAGTTTTAAAATCGAAAACAATAAATTTCTTTTAGGAAAAAGAAAAAAACTGTTACTATATGTATTATGCAATATTTAATTATCACAAAAATCAAAACATTAACTTGATTCTCTATTATATTTTCTAATGTTAGCCATAGTGGTTAAGTTGGTAATTTTACTCGAAAAATAAGTCATTCTATCCATTCTATGTAAGTAATTTCTATCCAAATAGCAAATTCTTTTTTCAATTAAACCTAACTCATATCATTTATAACCTTTAGTAAAACTTTCATCTATGTGATTTTTCACCCCTCAACGTACATAGTTGATTTCTTTTTGTCATTGTAATAGACTTAGCACTTCAAAAATGTTAATACCCTTATTCTGCATACACTTTTCATAAATTAATATTTTTAAACAAATAAATTTTGTTTAAAGAAATCCTCTCAACCTTTTTAAAAACTTCTCATAAATATGCAAATAAGTTTTTTTTTTTTTTTTTTATTATTGTTTCGCCCTTCTAGTCTACATTATACATTATTCTCATTTTATTGTCAAAATCTACCAATATGAATAAAGTGTTAAAACTTTATTAATAAATAAAGTTAAAAAATGAAAATTTAATCTTATATAATAAAATGTAAAAAGGAAAATGTGATTGCTATCATATATAATACACATTATATAATAACATTTGTTGTTATTAAGATATATACAATAGGAATTCATCATATTTTAGTAGAGCAAAAGAAAAGTAATACCATGTCGTAAATTTAGGTCCTTGACTTCCGATCGAGATGTTTTTCCAACCAAACTAATATAACAAAGGAGGAAAACAAAAATTTTGAAACTTTAAATAAGGAAAAGTTTAAAATCCATCTTTGTGGTTCCACTCGTTAACAAATCGATGATTGTGTTTTTTTTTTTCTGTTAAAAAAAAGCAGACATGTGGTTTCAAAAATTAAAAAAAAACATAATTAACATTAAATCATGACATAGCAGATGAAATTTTTGTCTACTTTGAACTGAAAATTTTCAAGTTGCTTAATGCAAATACAATAAACTTTAGCGATAAAGTTTAAAAATTTTCAAGAAGTACAAATATTTTTTTTAATTAAATAATAATTATAAATTAAAAAATGACAACAAAATAGAAAATCCATAGAAATATTCAAATCTTGATATAAAGTTTTAAATAATATAGGTAAACTATTGCAGTATTAAATATCTTCTGCCACATCATTATTTTTAACGAAAAAATGTTATTTATCCTTTTTTTTTTTGTTAAATTTTGAAAGCTCATGTCCTTTTTTTGACAGAAGAAAAACACAATTATCGATTTATTAGAGGGTGAAACCACATAGGTGGTATTTTAAGTTTTCCCCTTTAAATAACACTAAAATAGCACAAAATTTGCTCCTAAGGTTATTAGAGAAGTGCAACTTTATCTTAATGAACAAAATAGCCTAGTTTTGCATTTACCATAGCAATTTTAACTTTCATGGTAGAAAATTTGCTCAATTTTAACATTTTTCTAAGTAAACACAAATAGAAATTAGCAATAGAGTTGATTGAAAAAGAATAAATTTGCACCAATGAGAATAAACTTGAGTTACTTTGTGCGATGCTGCGTATAAGATTGGACTCTAGCAAGTACACTAAGTCAATTGTAGCACGTAGGCAAGACCAAGTATCATTCTTACAGGGATTTGAGTGAACAACCTCAATTCTTCATTTAAACAGGCAGATCTGAATTCTTTTACAAATAAAATGAAGTTTTTAACCAAACTAATTACATATTCAACATTAACAGATTCAAGATGGATAAGTATAAAAATATTAACAGCAATAATAAGAAAGCAACAAACCCAAACCAAGCATAGCAAGTAGTTTTAGTACATTCCTTCTCCTTAACCATTATGAGCAGGGTTACAAAACATAGATCTATGGTATCTTGCCCTCAAATCACCACACTAGGAACCTCTAGACATGTGGATCCTATGACACGAAGCCTAATTGAATTTTTTTAGCAAAAGACTACTTAATCATGTATTAAGATCTAGCAAGCATTTTGTCAAAGATAAAAACCCTTAGCATGTAGTCTACTCGAATTTCTTTAGCAATAAACATGCATGTGTTTCAAGGAATTTCCATGGTTAAGAATCTCCTCTTGGTCTCATCCTAACCACTAGCATATGAGGTGATCAATCTCATGGAAAAATAAAGCATACCAAGAAACAATCTTCATGCACATAATGCTCAAAATAAAGAAGGAGAGGGAGTGCTTACTACTGCCAGCCGAGCTGGCTCAAACCTGCTTAAAATGGACTACTCATTATGTGTGAGCAGTTTCAGCAGAAAATTAAAATGGGAAATAAATGAAGAGAAATTAATTATATTAAACTAGAAAATTAGATTACAAGGAAGAAAATGAGCCAAGAGTTTTAAAGCTCCAAAAGCTCTCTACAACTAGAACTAAGGAAGTATTTATAGCACTCCCAAAAGGCTAAAATACCTTTAAGATTAAGTTAATAAAAATGTACCTAGCATGGTGGCTCAAAATTAGCCACATAAATAAAATATTAAAAAGGTATAAAAACTCAAGTTAAGTTAGATTTACAAGAAATATCTTCTCCAAAAGTCAATTTTCACTTTTTGAGACGAGACACAATTTCTTCTCCTTTCTCTTTGGGACCCACGACATGGACAATTTTTGTGCCCTTTTCTCTCTCTTCATAGTTCCTTTCCAGCTCTCATCCAGCCTGCTTGCTTAGGTTTTTTTCAGCTTTACTCCAATTTTCTTCTTAACCTGAAATTAGCTTTAATTAGCCACAATTAATTCAATAAAGCTCAATTTAATTCCAATTAATACCTGAAATTATTGGTATATTTATCACTTATCATGCGATAAGAGCAAAATTAAACTTGTCTGATAATCATAGGGAAAAAGTGATTACTATTCTTGTGTGAAATGAGAAAATAGAAAAAAAAATATAAAATTACTTTGACTTTTATTCTTCCAAAATTATATAAATGTAATTTGAATAAGTGGGGAAAAATATATATATATATATATATATATATATATATATATATATAAATTAGTTATTTGTATAACATTTATAATATGAAAATTTATAGTGACAATTACGGCGTACTCAAGTTTCAAAAAGTATTTCAAGTCTAACTCATATATAGAATAATGGGGCCAAATATGGCTCCATCAAGAATTGATTTAATAAGTAAAACGCATGTCTGAGTTCAATGTTTGGAGAGTGTAGTTGACCAAGGTGCAAGAATACTTGAGCTTATGAAATTGTCTAATTATATAAGAAATAGAAGGGAGATCATTGTTGTGTTCATGTTTCCGTGTATTTCACATCCTCGTGTATGAATTGGGAAAAAAACTCTTCTCATCCCTGCCCCGCAGAGCTCTCCATAAAGATTTATTTTTATTTTTTATTTTTTAAAAAAATTAATCAAAAATTAAAATTTTAAAATAAACATAGTAAATTAATTAAAAATTTATAATATTTCAATATTTAAACTAAGCAGAAATAATATATCTAAATTATTTTTAAATGGAATTATAATTAGATAAATTAAACATAAAATTAATATTAATATTTAAAAAATAAAATGGGGAGTTTCTAGAATGGAGATTCAACGAGGCGTGGAAAGATATCCTTATCTCCATCCCCTTTAGTCTTTTGGGATAAAATAAGAACTTTATTGAAAATTTTTCGTATCTGTCAGTGTAGATTCTCAACAAAAATAAGGAATTCCCACCTAATTTATAATTCTAAACTAATCTTAAACTGATTAATCTGATTTAAAAAATTGAAATACCAAATGTCTTGTATTGTTAAATTTCTTGACATATCATAATAATATAATAATATAAAGTGAAGCAAAAAAAAAAAAACTTCATTCTATGCGTATGAAGGTGTCAACATTTTTCACATGATATTAAAAACCTAATTCACTTTACCTAACTCTTCAACTTTCAATTTAAATAACTTTACAAGGAAAAACTAATATTTGGATGAGAAATTTTACAATGCTACTATATTTCAGGAGTATTCTAAAACTTTTCTATAGTATCTTATGAAACAAACAGAAAAAATTTGTTATTCATACTAATATTCAATGAATACAGCCAAAGTCCTTTTATACTAGAGAACTATACGAAGCTTTAACAATTAATGTTGTCCATTAGATGTAGCAGAAAGCAAAGGCCCAGATCTTTCTTCTTCCCGCCTAAACATTTGACATCAATAATTGTATTCCAGCTTAGTAAGAAGAAATATTCTGCTAGAGACAGATGTACAAAACTAGAAGAAACATTTGGGCCTTTGCTTTCTGCTACATCTAATGGACAACATTAATTGTTAACGCTTCGTATAGTTCTCTAATATAAAAGGACTTTGGCTGTATTCATTGAATATTAGTATGAATAATAAATTTTCTCTGTTTGATTCATATGGTATCAAAGCATTAGGTGCTTCATTAAGGCAATGGTGCGTAAACACAGGAAGAAGGTGACCGAGATTCCACAGGGCGATTTTTTTCCTGATGTGGAAATTGAAGATGGAGAAGGGAGCAATGCACAACCTGTGGATCCAAATTCTTATGGATTTTTTCACATCAAAAGGGAACAGATCTGAATCGTCATGGTATGGGTAATTTCAATCCAATACCTAATTTGATTCAAATGCAAATAGACGATAATCCAGGAGCAACTATAGTTAATGTGCAATTGAATGGCAATAAATATATTGCATGGAGAAAGGCCGTTAGGGCTCTTTGTGTCAAAGAAAAGAGCGATTATGTCATGAAGGATGCAGAGATTCCAGAAGAAGGATCTCCAGGTTATATGCAATGGCTAAATGCAGATTGTCTGGTGACATCTTGGTTAATCAACAATATGACCAAAGATGTAGCTGAAGGTTTCCAGTATGCATATACTTCGAGAGAGTTATGGCAAGATCTAGAGCATCGATTTGGTGGAAGTAATGGTCCAATGCCCTATCAAATTCAGAGAGAAATAAGTCTGCAAACACAAGGTAACTTGCCTATTATGCAATATTACAATAAGCTGAAGAAACTTTGGAACGAATTAAGCTTTTTATCCTCAACGCCAAGTTGTAAATGTGGATTTGCATGCAATTGTTTATGTAACGATTTTCAGAGAGTGGCAGATTAGAGAGAAGAATTGCGGCTGATGCAATTTCTCATGGGACTTACCGAGACTTATGAACATGTAAAAAATCAAATATTGTTAATGGATCCACTTCCTACCATTAACAAAGCTTATTCAATGTTATTAAAGGTTGAGAAACAACAAGAGGTGACTGCTGCTACACATTCTATGGATTTTGCTCACTTTGTCCAGGCTGACAAACAAAATACGAGAGGAAAGGGGAAGAAGACTTATGTTGAATTGAAGGTTGAGAAGGCTAATATGAAGTGTGATCATTGTGATGGAACTGATCATACCAGGACTAATTGTTTCAAGATTATTGGATATCCAGATTGGTATAAGGGATCAAAATCATAACAGACTACTAGTTTTAAGTCTAACAAAGCTAATACAGTTTATGTAATGGGTGATTCTCCTAAGCAAATGACACATATGACTCCTCACCCTGATAAAGAAGTTGAATCTGAGGTTTTTGATAAAAAAAAAAGATGGCTTATATGGTACAAGAGATGTATAAAGCTTTCAAATGCAAGGGTGCTGCAATTTCAGATTCACCAATACATAATCTAGATTTCACAGCCTTCACTGGTTTTTCTAGTAAGAATGATCTCACTATTAAATTTGTTTCTGTTTTGGCACATTGTTGGATCCTTGATAGTGGTGCGACTACCCATATGAGTCCAACAAAGAAATGGTTCTCCGATTTTGCAGTGTTAAGCATACCACAGCAAATTGTATTGCCAACTGGCACTGTTAAATTGATTAACATAGTTGGTATAGTGCCTTTATCCAATAAGTTTTAGTTAAAGGGTGTTTTATATGTCCTGGATTTTCATTATAATCTGTTATCTATGGGAGCATTACTCAAACAATTTAATGTTGAGGTGATTTTTCAACAATCCTATTGTTGTCTGCAAGATAAGGAAACTCATGAAGTTCTAGCTGTAGGATGGATGGTTGATGGTCTTTACCTAATGGATAAGAGTTCTTTTTCTGCAAAAGAAATTGCAAAGTGTAAAAAATTATGTTTTAACAGCATTTCAAATTCATAGACAATTGATATATGGCATGACAGATTGGGTCATGCATCATTTGATGTTTTGTCACACATTAGTAGTATAGATTTGCAAATAATTCATTTGCTTGTGTTGTTTGCCCTTGTGCAAAACAACATAGATTTCCTTTTACTAAAAGTCATATTTCTACACATTCCAAGTTGAATTGCTACATGTTAACATTTGGGGTCCTTGCAGGATACTAACTTATAATGGAGCATGATATTTTTTAACATTAGTTGATGATTACACACGCTTGACATGGGTTGTGTTGCTGGCTTCTGAACAACAAGTTTCTTGCTTTGGAAAGTTTCTTTAAACATATTTACTATCAATACACACTCAAGTTATGGGGATACGAAGTGATAATGGTTCCAAATTTGTAAATTTGACTTATGATGCTTTATTTAAACTTTTTAGCATCTTTCATCAACACAGTTGTGTGTATACCCCTCAACAAAACGGTATTGTTGAGCGGAAACATATGCATCTTTTAGAGATTACACGGGCTATTATGTTCAAATCGGTTATGCCGATTGAATATTGGGGAGAGGCAATGCTCATGGCTGTTAGAATTATGAATGTCTTACCTTCTAGGTTATTGAATTGGGAGTCTCCATATTTCAGATTTTATGGCTCACTTCCTGACTACAGCTGATTTCATGTTTTTGGTTGTTCTTGTTTTTATACTGATTTACATCCTCACAAGAATAAACTTGCAGCGCGAGCTCAGGCTGTGGTGTTTTTGGGTTATGAACATGGTAAGAAAGGTTACAAGGTCTTGGATTTAGTAACCAAGAAAGTTCTTGTTTCCAGAGATGTTTCTTTTCATGAACAGAGCTTTCCTTTACAATCTTCTACTTCCTCTGATGTTTCTCTTATTGATGGGATTATTGACTCTGATAATGATTTTTCTGTTGTAGCTGCTAATACTTCTTTACTCCGACTCTCTAGCAGAATTATTAAACAACCTAGCTGGTTATATGATTATGCAACTTATGCTCGATTTCCCGCGGTTTCTCATACTTGTTCCCTACTCATATTGCTTTTTTGGCACAGATTATGGCTGTGAAAGAGCCTGGTCATTATCATGAACCTCAACATGATGCAGCTTGGGTAAAAGCCATGGATGTTGAACTTGAAGCTCTGGAAACAAATCAAACCTGGGAGTTGGTTTCTTTGCCTCCAGGTAAAAAACCTCTTGCTACTAAATGGGTATATCAGGTGAAATATAAACCTAATGGTGAGATTGATAGGTATAAGGCTTTTTTAGTAGCTAAAGGGTATAACCAAATGTTCGGGATGGATTATTATGAGAGTTTTAGTCCTGTTGCTAAAACAGTTACTGTTCGGTTATTTCTTACAATAGAGGTAGCAAAGGGTTGGGTTATTGAGCAAGTTGATGTTAATAACGCATACCTTCATGGATTTCTTGATAAGGAAGTCTATTTGCATCCTCCTCTGGGCTATCACAAGGCTAAAAAGGGCTAAGTTTGTCGATTGATTAAATCGTTATATGGCCTTAAACAAGCGAGAAGGCAATGGCACAAAGAAATCTCTAGTAAGTTGATTGCTTATGGCTTTGTTAGGTCTAAACATAACCCCTTTTTTTAAAGAAAACTATGGGTTCTTTTTTAGCCTTATTAGTTTATGTTGATGACATATTTTAATGGGTTCTCATTCGGATGAAGTTTGTGCAGTCAAAGATTATTTGCATTCTCTTTTTACTATTAAGGATCTTAGTTCAGCTCACTATTTCCTTGGTATTGAATTGGATCAGACTTCTAATGGGATTTTATTATCTCAAACAAAGTATATAAATGACTTGTTGGTTGATGCCAGATTATAGGATTGTAAGTCTGTTTCTAGTCCCATTTAACCAGCTGTTGTTCTGACAGATCCAGGTCCTTTGTTACCTGATGCTGCACTTTATCATCATCTTGTCGGTCGACTACTTTATCTGGGTTTTTCCCATCCTGATATATCCTATGTAACTCAACAATTGAGTCAGTACATGCAACAGCCAGGTGAGCATCATTATCAGGCTGCTCTTCATGTTCTTAAATATTTGAAAGGCACTGCCAATTTAGGGTTGTTTTATCCTCGTTATACTGATTTAACCCATATTACTGCCTATTGTGATTCTGATTGGGCCAAGTGTCAACTTACAAGGCGTTTGTTATTCCCGCCTGTCACGCGGGTGACCCGGGTTCGATCCCCGGCAACGGCGCCGAAAACTTATTGCCCCAAGATTATGCACTAATAAGTATACTAGGTCAGTTGTAGTGCTAGGCAAGACAAGTGTCGTATCCACAGGGAGTAAGGGAAAATTCTATAAATTCCTAGTAAATCACCAAATCTGAAGGTTTTCCAGTTAAATTAGTACAAAGAATTTTTATAAGCTGAAAACAAAAAACATGCAAGGCAGTGTAAGAAAGATTGCTTGGAACAGAATAGATTAAAACAATAATGATAAAAACACAGGCTTTCACCAGTAAAACAGGCAATCTCAGAATATCTTTCTCTAGAATTTACTATGAATATATTATAGAACGTAGATCTGAGGTTTCTTGCTCTCTATTCACCAAGCTTATCTCTTGACCTCACTTGGATCTATGACCCACAACTAAGCTTATCTCTCGACCTCACTTAGCATAGGAAATCATGCATTAAAACCAGCAAGCATTCCACCTCAAGTAGAAACCCTTAGCACACTCCCAATCTCCTCTCGGTCTAATGGAAAGTGGGTGTGTGTGTGATTTTCCATACTCCTAAATCTCCTCTCGGTTTCATCAGGAATACTAAGAATATGAGAGGGCCCTTTCCCATATTAATTAAGCATTTCACCACACAATCATCTCAACATGATATTCATAATAAAAACAGAGAAAGACTTCCCAAGACCACCAGCCTAAGCTAGTTTCAGCCTGTTAGGAAACCTACTCACAGCACATAATAGCAATAAAAGCGAGATTTTCCAGACAGAAAACTTGCAAGGAAACAATACAATTGCAATCTAGAATTAAATTCAAATTAACAAGTAGTTGAGAGCATTCAATGCCTCTCCCTTCCCCAAATAGTAAAGTATTTATAGTCCTAAAAAGTAAGATCTAGAGGTCATGAGGTGTCAATCATCCATGAAGCAAGTACCAAATAAACTATTGTTAAAAACTTACAACCACATAATTCATTAGCTTCTTTGAGAATCCAAGGTCAGCAAAGGAATTTCCTAAAGCAAAAATATCTCCTCCTCCTCTTAGGCCGCGCCTTTCTCTTCAAATCCGGCCCATCCATGTCGCAGCCTTCTACATTTCTTTCTTCTTCTTCTGCTGCACTTTGAGACTTCCTAAATCCAGCGATCTTGCTGAACGAGGCATCAGACCTGGAAAAGCTCAATATTAGCCATGTTTTCTCTATTCTCAAAGGAATTTTAATCAATTATATGTTGAATTCTTGCTAAATTACTTGGTAATATTTTCACTCATCAGCATCATTCTCATGCTGTTCTTCATGTTCTTAAATATTTGGAAGCCACTGCCAATTTGGGGTTGTTTTATCCTCGTTATACTGATTTAACCCACATCACTGCCTATTGTGATTTTGATTGGGCCAAGTGTCAACTTCCAAGGCGTTTGTTATTTGGTTTCTGTGTTTTTGTTGGTTCTTCTTTAGTTTCTTGGAAAACAAAGAAATAGAACATTGTTAGTCGCTCCATTGTTGAAGTTGAATACAGGAGTATGGCATTAGTTAGCTGTGAACTTTAGTGGATTACTTACCTTTTGGCTGACTTTGATATACATGTTTCTCTTCCTATTTCACTTTTCTGCAATAATCAGTCTGCTATTGCTTTGGTAAAGAATCATGTTTATCATGATAAAACTAAACATGTTGCCATTGATGTTCATCTTGTACCTGAGTATTTTGTGGATGGATTCTTATTGCCCATATATGTTTCAACTCATACCCAGTTGGCTGACATGTTTACTAAAGCTTTGTCCTCTTCACATCTACTTCCTTTTTTGGTCAAGCTTGGCCTTGTTAATATGACTCCAGCTTGAGGAGGGGCTGTTAGCATTAGTTGAGTTTGTTATACTAACTTACCGAATCGTACTAGTTTCGGCTGGTATTGAAAGGGGTTAGTTAGTTATAATATATTCAATTAATAATGAGAGGAATACAACCAAAGTCCTTTTATACTAGAGAGCTGTACGAAGCTTTAACAATTAATGTTGTCCATTAGATGTAGCAGAAAGCAAAGGCCTAGATCTTTCTTCTTCTTGCCTAAACATTTGATAGCAATAACTGTATTCCAGCTTAGTAAGAAGAAATATTCTGCTAGAGACAGATGTACAAAACTTGCTGTATTCCTCTCATTAATAATTGAGTCTATTATAACTAACTAACCCCTTTCAATACCAGCCGAAACTAGTACGATCCGGTAAGTTAGTATAACAAACTCAACTAATGCTAACATATTCTTATAGTACATATTCTCTTAGTTATAAAACAGAATTTATATTTTTTTTATTATACCCTAAAACCTATGCAGCAAACCTTGTTAACCTCTATATTTTCAAGGAGTACCACATTTCAAGAGTATTCTAAAATTTTCTAATTGAATCTTTTTTTTTTTTTTAGTATTAGAAGCCATTTTAGCTTTTTTTTTTTTACTTCAATTTTAATTAGTACATCATAAATTTAACTCCTGTTTTTTTCTTACGTAAATTTAGCTATTAACAAAAATTTAACATTTGATAGATAATTTTATTTGCGGTATGTTATATGGGTTGTTACATGCTTAGAGAAAAAATAGTTTGACCATACATATTATCTATAAAATAGTTTATATATATATATATATATATATATATATATGCATTACAGTGACTAATGCGCGAGTAATGTTAGGAAATTATCACGGTGTGTAAATTAATTGAAGAACAGAAATAGAAAAGAAAATAAACAAAGTATAAGAAAAAGAAAAATAAATAAACAACACAAAAAATGTTTGCGTAAGAAATTTGTACATACTTCTACGGGAGAGGAGAAATCTTTTATTATTAAAGTATCAAGAACACTTACAAGAATATTTATGAAAATACAATAACCTAAAGATTTTTTCTAAAGTTATATACCTGGTGTTTTCCAAAATCTCGCAAGCTCTACACTTTGTTTCTTGCGATTCACATTTTGCCCAAGTCACAAAATAATGCATAATATTTATAGGCTTCACAAGATGAGCATTTCAACAAAATTCCAAAAAATAAGGATATAAAACATTCCATAAAAACACGAAAAAAATATTCAAAAAGAAAAAAAAAAAAAAGTTAAACTAAACAGATAATAGTAGACTAATCATTCTTATCATTTTTCTTTTACAAGAAAAGTTCAAATTAAGATATATGGGCATTCAATGGTTTCATACCAAAAATGTAAATAAGGCGTTCAATGGTATAAAATATTAATCCATCAAATATCACTTTTTGCTTAAATATCAAAGCAATAAATAACCAGATATTATTTAACTTTTTCCTTTTAACTTTTCAATTGAATACTGTAGACCCCTAGCTTTATTTATGTAAATATCAAACCAATAAATAACAAGATACTTTTTTAACTTTTTCTTTTTTACCTTTTTAAATAAATATTGTAGTCCCCCAGCTTATTTATGTTGGAACCAAATTAAATATTTTGTTACAATATGTTTTGAGTGACGTCAAAGATTGCATATACTGACTACGAAGAAGGGATTGAAGATGTGTAAATTTTAGGTGGGAATATATATATAGAAACACACACGCACATATTTTATGTCGATATTAGTTCTTGTTAGTAGGGGTGCAAAAAAAAAAACCGAAAAACCGTGAAACCGAACCGAAATCGAGCTAAAAATATGGTTAACCGAAACTGATGGACTAGTGTATGGTTTTTATTTTTAGAAATTAACGGTTACGGTTTAGGTTTATGTTTGTACACCAAAAGTCCATGTAAACTCGCGGTTAACCGACTTTTTACAAATATTTTTCTTAAAAAATTATATATATATATAAAATAAGTGAAACATTTGGGCCATTGATATTATTTTACTTCCTTACTATACAACACCAAGTAGTCTCGGTAACTCCCTTCCAATCTCATCTCCTCTCAATTCTTAATTTCACACTCACCGAAAAATGAATAGCGAAGAACAATTTCATTAATTAATGTTGATCTTGTACAACAATTTCTATGTTTGCAAACTTTTTTTTATTAATATTTTAATTATTGGAGTTTATGGTTAAAATATTATTTTAATTAATAATTAAGATTATGGTTTGTAATTTTATATTTATATTTGACATTTGAGATTTATGGTTTATTTATTTGAGGTTTTAAATATTATAAATTTAGCAAAATCATAATCTCTATTTCATAAATGGTTAACCGTAAAGAAATGGTTGACCGACTAATAGTTAACCGAATTTAATGTACAGTGTATGGTTAGTAAATTTAAAAAACCGTTCAAACGGTTAACCGATTGTAAAAATTCGCATGGACCGGTTAACCGTCAATGTGTACCCCTACTTTTTAGTAGAGCTGGTTCAACTTATATTGGACATTGAATATTTCATGTCAGTCTTTATTATCATTTATATTCAATATGTGAGTTACAATAATTTTGAAATATTTTATTTATTTTTTTCTGGTTGGACATATTGCCCAGTTATGATATTGGATGTTTAGGATGGTGATGAAATACACACACACACACACACATATATATATATATATATATATATACTTTTCCTTTTAATTCTTTCATTTAGTATATCTTAACCCTTGTTTGTAACGAATTTTAATGCGAATAATCAATTTCTTTATATTATTATTTCAATTCAATTTATTTGAAAAAAAATGAAGGATTTCATTTGGTAATTGAGATAATGTGTCCTCCATAAACCATTCTAAATTGAATTCTCATTCTCACAAAATGATACCATATTTGACCTAATTTCCAATTAGGCATCACAAACTACTCATAAATATGAGCAAATTTATTTCTTTTATTTATTTTTTTTTCAAATGTAAAGTTTAAATAAATGAAATTCAATTATGAAAATAAATTAAATTCATTCAAAATAGGGTTTTCAAACACTGTGTACAATTTTGACAACCCACAAAAAATATAATATAATAAATTATTTAATAGTTGATTATTAAATAAAATTTGTAGATCTAAAATATAAACCCTGGAGACTAATTTAAAACATAAACACTAGATACATAAAATATATTATGTAGTATGGTTTTATGAATGACGTGGTATGTCAGACATATTGTATACATTTATCTAATACGAGATAATAAACCCACTATATCTTGTTGGGAAAATTTGATAAATTAATGAGCTTATCCCTTTCTCTTAACCAACAAATATATTTATTCTAATCGAGTTTGATCACATAGAAGTGAATAAGTAATCAAAACTTTGAGATTAATGAAATTTCACTTAACAAGCGTATGCTATTAATTAATATATTTAACTCAAATGAACCTCTCTTCGTTATGACCCATATACTAGTACTTTAGGAAAGTTTTAATCCTGGATACATCAAACTAATCTCAATTTTGTTTTATTATTATTATTATTATTATTATTTAAGATATGAAATGTAAACAAAAGCTATTTTATCTAAATTTTCAAACATTATAAATATTTGAAATGGTAGTTGCATTTAAAATTTCAAATAAAAAGGTAGATTCAGCATATTCTGGTGGGATTTAAAACGTTATTGTCTCATCAATCTCAGCGCACTAAAGTTTATGAAAGACAAATGGATTTTATTTATATTTTAGAAACTCGTTTTCGTAAATATTAATTTACAAAATAAATGTTATGAAAGCAACCAATTAATTGTGATGGCTTTTGAGGTGGGGGCAGCCTAAAAGGTTATTGGCTAATGGCTTGCCATTTCAGCAAGAAA
The DNA here is from genome assembly GCA_039660915.1 of Euphorbia tirucalli. NCBI lineage: Eukaryota > Viridiplantae > Streptophyta > Magnoliopsida > Malpighiales > Euphorbiaceae > Euphorbia > Euphorbia tirucalli. The sequence continues at coordinate 15,888,077 of CM077637.1, forward strand.
AAGGAAATCTATTAATTATTTAGGTAACTTTATCAATCAAATTTTTGTAATATATTCTCAGCTTATTTTTTATTTTTCGAAAATAATTTTCCAACTGTAGAATCCTTTTTGGTCGATTATATTGCAACATTTCCATGTATTGTCTATTTCATTACTTTCTCCGCTCAGTAACAACTACGTACGTACCAACCCTCCGTCTATACGTACGTATTCCTTTTATTATTATTATTATTATTATTATTATTATTATTATTATTATTATTATTATTATTATTATTATTGCACAAACTGAAGAAGAATACGAATTAATTTGTTGTTTTCCTTTCTTTCCTTTTTCCCACATCAATGAAGTATGTGGAGTTTGAAGTTTGATCCAAATTGAATATTTAAGATATACAATTTTTATATTAAAGAGGCAACCTCATGCAAAAAGTTCAGATTATATTTAAATAACTTTTTTAAAATTTTTTGAATGTGTATACAATTTAATTAATCATCTACGTACAAGCTTTTATTACGTAAATTTTCGGCTCACAATCAAATTATGATATCCTTTTTATTTTTTTTATAAACCTGTGAAAATAATGAGTATATACGTTCTTCATGTTTCATTGAAAAACAATTTGTTAATACGGTGCATAATATTTATAATGTTGAGGATAAAACTTCACAATTAATGTCAAAATCTGATATAATAAGTTTACTAGAACAAGCTTTTATTAACAAAGCTGCTAGTTCTTCGATAAATAATGGATTATAGTTTAATGAACTATTTTTGTTTGTTAAGGCAAGTATGTGAATCCTTCCATCTTGAGGGGGGATGTTGAGATAACTAATAAATTGCAGAAAGAGTCAGCAGAGCCACAGGAACAAAATAGAGCTGCAATGTAGAGAATCAATGCAGCAGACCCAAAATATATCAAGCTGTATCTGTTAGTTTTTCTGTTAGTTTTCTGTTGCTTGCTGTTAAATATTCTGTTAGTTTTGTTAGTGTTTGTTTACTAACAGAAAACCAGCTGTAAATTCCTTCTAGAATCATCTTCCCACTTGTATAAATTGCAATTGCAATTTCTAATTGCTAATAAGAAATATTTTCACGATCTGATTTCTATCTTCTATTCTTGTAATTTTCAATTTTCCCAATAGAATCTGATTATTTTTAATGAATTTATTCAATTATTAAAGAAAAAAAGGTTAGTTATTGTAGTTAAAAGATTTCTTTCCACAAAAATCCCCTTAGGAATTGAAAACAAAATTTTTTCATGTGTGGTTCATAGAATAGAATAGAGTGGGAATAAAATAGTTATTCCATCAAATTGAATAGAGAATGAATAAAATAGCTATTCCAGAAAATTGAATAGAGAAGGAATAAAATAGCTATTCATTTTCCCACTATTCCAATGTTTTGTTCAATACTTAAATAATATATGAAATATGTCATATTGTAAAAAAAAAAAAGATAAAATCGAGTTAACCAAATAAAAAAAATCAATCGAACAACGGAAACGAAGAAAACAATAAGAACAATGAAATAAAATGAAGATAAAAAATGAGTAAAACGAAGAAAAACATTAAAAAAAATGAAAAATGAAAAAAGAAGAAGAAGAAAACAAATCAACATAAAACGTCAAGGGAAAATGGAGAAAATTGAATAAGATAAAAATTAATATATATAAAAAATATGGAGTGAAGTATGAAATAACTATTTCTTGGTTTTACAAAGAATAACAATTTCTTATTTTGAGAAATGACTATTTCATACCATGGTCAAATATTTGAACTAGATATTGGAATAGTTATTCAATAAGGAATATGTATTCTATTACTCATCTACTCCATGAACCGAATAAAACCTATATTCAATAGATAGCCACATTATCATAATGACTTATCTTAAACTTTATATTCAATAGGAAAAAAAAGGGATTATAATGTTCTATCAAGAGTCCAGACAATGAGTTAGCTAACATACATAAAAAGAATTTGCCAAATAAGGCAATATATACTTATTCAAATTTAAAAAAAAAATCAAAATTTTGATATTCGAATTAATTGTTCATTGTAATAATAAACTCTAAAATACGCAATAGATTGATCATATTTGAAAAAAATAAAGAAATTGAATAATATAATTATAAGAAAAATTAGAAAAAAAAATATTATTATGTAACGTAGGAGTATATAAGTAGGTTATTTCAAAGTGTCATGGAACCATTTAACAAAAAAAACTTAATTAAGCTCATGGATAATGCCTAAAAATATCTATAATTATTAACTCTAATATATCCTAACACACACGAATGTTTCCTAGCATTAAAGCATATACAAGATAGGAACATTTTATCATGTCTTGAAATTTCAATAGTATGAGATTACTGTCATGGAACCATTTAACCCAAAAGCTTAAGCTGATAGGTAAGGCCCAATTATAGTTTTTATTATTATCTCTGACACTCCCCCGCACGCGAATGCCCCTTGGGCTTGAAGCGTGTACAACACCGGCCCACCCTGCCATGTGTTGAATTTTAATCAATAAATGGAGCTGTCAGGATTTGAACCCTTGACCTCTAGGTCTAAGCGGCTCTGATACCATGTCATGGAACCATTTAACCCAAAAGCTTAAGCTGATAGGTAAGGCCCAATTAACTCTAATATATCCTAACACACACGAATGTTTCCTAGCATTAAAGCATATACAAGATAGGAACATTTTATCATGTCTTGAAATTTCAATAGTATGAGATTACTATAATTTGAACCTTTGGCCTCTAGATGTAAGAGGTTCTGGTACCATGTAATGAAAACATTTGATCCAAAAGTTTAAGATTATCGGTAAGGCTAATTATAGGTTTAAGATAATGAAGTGGTTAAAGAACATGTGATGATATGATATACATGTATAACTGCTTTCCCTGAGTTTAGTTTGGCATTTGATAGATTGTTGCTTATTGTTATATGTTGATTAGCATGTGCCATCAAACATCGTACAAAAGTGATTAATGATGAAGTTAGTTTAGGGTTATGATACACATGTACAACTGCTTTTAATTAACTTAATTTCAATTATATCTCAGAGTTCGTTGTTTATTAGTCATTTTCTATTTTCATCATTATCAATCATAATAACATCATATATTAGCATTATATATATATACAGTGTAATCTTATTCAAATAAAGATACAAAAATAAACCCATTGTTATAATCTACATTTGCTATTCATCTTCTACTCGATCATCACGTACAGCTTCAAAAAACATTTCTGCATTTTAATCAAATTCTTATTCAAGTACTTTCTGCTACTTCCACTGAAAACCATTATTTCTCTTGTGTCTTCATTATTAAATCTCAAATTCTAAGCATGCATGAACTTGGTTTAAAAGGGAACATATGCTTCTCTCTCTTGAGCTCTGTCTTCTCTAATTGAAGATTTTCCATCACTTCAATTGCTTAGTACTTCATCAATCATTTTTATATGGCTTTGTAGAATTATCGATTTTGTCATTTTTATATGACATTTTCTTGTATTACTTACACTTTTGGCAATATTTTCTCAAATTTACCATTATTTATAATAAGAAAGAGGTTTAGAGTTAATACATGTACAACTATAATCATTAAGAGGAAACAAAATTTTAGCAAGGATAAATAAGTTATCTTTTTTGTTTAATAAATATTTCATTGGTTTTAGTAAATGATTTTAAACGTTATATAAAAATGACGAAATGAAATACATAATTAATCCTTAAAAGAAGTGACTTAATTGTTAGATGTAATTAAGTAGATGGTAATATATTTTCTACCAAAAAAGTGGATGGTCATATTTAATTAGGCTATTAGTAGAGTAGGATTGTTAGTTATCGATGTAGTGTTGTGTTAGGATTTGTGTATTGTCCCATTTTTAGTGTCATATAGAGATTGCAATTTATGCAATAAGCACACATATTGTGTTGAGAATTTTCAATACATGTTCAGGGTTCCTGAGACTTTTTCATTTCCAAATGCGTATATATTATAATTAGGCATAACCAATCATATTAAGTTTTGAGATTAGATGTTTTATCGTATCAAGTATTGATAACTTATCAACGAAAATTTTAACACATCATAGAATAAGTTTATACTATACACGTTTCAAGTTTAAGAGATATTTTTATACAGATTAATGTGTGAGAATTAATACATAAAAATTCATATTGACTTGTAACTTTAAACTTTCAAATCAACAAGTTCAGATTAGTAATAACTTATAAAATTGTTATAATAAGATGCTCAGTTCTCAAATTAAAAACATAAACAAAAGCTAGCTAGGATCATCTCAAGTTCTCAACTGTACATTGCATTAAATTGTCGATTAAAGAGTTGGTTTGAGTGCCTTCAGCTAGGATTTGAAACGTTGTTATCTCGTGAATCCGAGAATGAGTTTGTCATATGAACTATGTGAATGTTTTTTTTTTTTTTTCTTTGAAATTATTAATATTAATATATATGTGGACACAGAATTCTTGGAAGTAAGCGTTGGATCCATTTCTGCCACTTGATGTGGGGAGCGAGCTCAATGGTTTGGAGTAGTGCTTTAAATTCATCGGAAAAACTAAATCTAATTAAAGTGTAGATAACACTATCGATCAATCAATTTTAGCAATAAAAACGAGTGCTTTTTTTCCTGCATACAATTGATGTTTAGCTTATTGGTTTTCCAACCGTGGATTTGTTTTGTATACGTTAATTCTATGTCTCTTTCTCGATATATATATATATATTCAGAGGTTTTTAGACCAAGTAATCAATTGTGGATTCAAATCCCTGCATGCAACCCTATTTATTATTCGAGTATGTGTGTAGGTATGTGTTATATATACCCATTAAGTTAAAAGGATATTCACATGTAAATGTGTATTAGAGATAATTAAAAAACTATTTTTGTGTCTTACCTTTCACATTAATCTTTTAGGTTAATTGGTTCCTGACCCAATAATAGTTTATTTTTGGAGAATAATAATTGTTCCATATTGGAAATAAATTAATAAGATTAAAGAGTATCATATAAGTGATGTAAATTGGATTTTTACACAACCAATTAATTTGGTGTTATGAATTTTGTGCAACCCTACATATATATGCACTTACGCAATCAAGCATACAAGTATGAAAGCAAAAGAAGGGTTAATAATCAAAAGATCTTGAGCTCGTATTTAAATACTTGTGGAGTTTCAACTAGTAGACAAGACTATATCTATTGATAATTTTATGTCTCAAACGAAATAGACCAAAGAATGTTTGACAAGTCCCAACTAGCCTAAGGCTAAAGGCACCTAAGAGATGGTGTTGGAGAATTAATAATGATCTCATATTGGAAATCAACGAGACAAATTAAAGAGTATCATATAAGTAGTGTAGATTGAGTTTTAACACAAACGGATAGTTTTGTGTTACATGGATAACCCCACATATGTAGGGCCGGCCACAATTTGATGCAATCCGGAGAGTTAGAAATCTCTAGAATTGGATTGCACTTTGGGGATTTGCAAAACTAAATCTCCAGAATTGGATTGGAGGAATAGATCTCCAAAATTATATTGTCCCAACAATTTTGGTCCAGTCCAATTCGGGTATTCCGGATTCAGTTTCAGTCCTATTCAGTTATAGAGTTCGGGGATTTAGTCCGGTCTAATCCAAATACATAAAATAAATCGTTAAAATAATAAAAGAACACATATATTAACTTATGCAATTTCAACTAAAAAATACAAATTCAAATAATATCTATCAAAATATTATAAATTAAGTTGGCTTAATGGTTAGAAATATTATTAATTATTTTATTAATTAATAATTATTTTTTTCAAATAATATACATTTTCTAAAATTAAATAATCTCGTTATGTATGAAATATGAATTTAATACTAATAAATTCTCGATTTTTTCAGTTTGGTTCTCGATCCAGTCCAATTCAGTATGATCTTCGGTTTGGTTCTAGATAAATTTCGTTCTAGGTCAGTTTAGTTTTTTTTTTAAGTCAATGATCCAGTTTAATCTAGTTATTTGAAAAAAAGTCAACAATTTGGTCCAATTTTGAATCTTTTTCCTTGGATATACAGTCCAATCCAGTATATCCGGTGTCCATGACTAGCCCTATACATATGTGGTTATAAAATTAAGTTCAACACTTTCAAGACTCACAGTATCTCTTCAGTAGTACCATCTATAAGATATTTAAACCTAATTCTTCTTTCTTAGATTGGCCCTTGTTGTGCCTATACTTATAAGTAATTTCAAGAGTTGATATCACCAAAATTTTTGGCAACCATGTCCACTATCTCAATTATGATTTCTTCATCGATGATTGAAGGTTCGCCCATTGTCTCTAACTTGAGTGATATATTTCTTTCAACATCATTTGTTGCTCCACTGCATCTCAGTTCAAAGGAGTTTTTAGAGTCCATAGAAGCGCGTCTTCTACACCAATTTGTTTTATCAATTCAGCTGGACAATTACAAAGTTTACCACCATGAGCATAGATTTTCTGACTGATGTATCTAAAACATACACTAAATAGCAAGTGCACTTTGTTGATAAAATAATATAGAATAAGTGGAGTATTGATCCCTCGAAGAATAAACATGCAATTTCTAAATGCAAGTTATGTATTAATATAGGCGAAAAGTATTATATCTTTGATTTTTGATTTGTAAACTTAAATCGACTACTAAGAAGCAATTAAATAAAATAATTGAAACTAAAATTAAAAGTCAAATGGATATAGTCGATCATAAAAAATTAGCTAAGGCATATGACTTTACTTAGCAATCATTCTATTAACTCCTTAAGTTATGCAATTAATATTATTAAATTCCCAAGATGGCGAATTCAAAAAGAAATTAATACTGGTTATGGCTATTAACTCTAATTCTCAACTTAAATACTTAAACTGGTTTGGTCTTAAGCAATTAGCTTGGAAAGCATTGGGCACTTGAAAACATAACAGGTTCTAGTGAGCCACAAAGCAATGTTCATGCATTTGTTGTGAAATTCTGTTAATTTGTTCCTTTGGTCAATTATGAATTAACTACAAACTTCGAAATAGATAGTCATGCATTCAAAGCTTTAAGCAATCATAACACAATTCATGAAAAAATAATAAGAAATTAATTGCATTAAACTAAAGAATTACATAAAAATCTTGCTAAGGTCCACCATACCCTTAATTATGGTAGAATTAGTTCATAATCAAATTATAAACTAACAAAGAAAATACATGAGACATAATAAAAAGAGTTAAAAATAAACTAGAAAGATGAAGATTCCAATGGTGGCTTGCGGAGAGAAATAGAAGAAGAAGAATGGTGGATTGAACCTTCAAAACCCTAGTTTTCTTGAATCCCTTAAAAAATCATGTTTTTCTTGTGTCAAAAGTCAAAAGTAATCGATCCAAAAATTCCCCCTTTCTTTCTAAACTACATGTTCCAGAGAGAGAGAGAGAGAGAGAGAGAGAGAGAGAGAACCTAACTAGAAAATAACTCCTTAATAAGATTAAATTGAAAAATTCTATAAGAGAGTTATTCCTAAAATAAAATACTAATTAAAGATTGTTTTTCCCTATCCTAATCACAAAAGGAAAATAATTAAAATAGAATAGAGTTGAAAAGTCAAGTCTCCAACTCTTATTTGGATTACAAAATTCGTAACTCTGCAGTCTAGGCTTGCCTTAAGACTGGACAGCTTCTGCTCTTTCAAAATTCTTTAGTTTCATCTCTCCTTGAGGCATGCCCATGCCTTAGGCTTTCATTCTTTAAGCTCCAAAAATAGGCAATCTAAAATCAATTTTGTTCAAATCCAATCTTCAATGCCCTAGCACGAAAAATAGAACAAATGAAGTAAAATCCGCCAAAATTAAAGTGAAATAAAATAATTAAAGCTCAAATAATAGGACAATTTAAGTGCACAAAATGCTCTTATCACTAACCTTTGTGAGGAAAATGACTTCACGCTCTGTGTTATAGAATGATCTTGATATGGAACTTCGGACAATCTAAAGATCCTAAGAACGCCAAGAAATGACTTAATTCGGTGCCCTACATTTGAGGGTTAAGAGTACATTTTTCCCAAAAACACTTGGTTTTGTTTATAAGTAATTATTTTCCTTTCCTTTTTAGAATATCCTCCTAAAGTCTTAAAATAAAATGTTCTTCTTTGTATAACAGTTCCAATGTAACTGAAATCACTCAATTTTGATGTGAAATGAGAAAGTTAAGACCAAAACAAGAAGTCGGATATAGTATATCCTCGGACAAAACTTTTACTACTTTATCACATGTATTTACTATGGCCGAATGGCTATTCCACTTGGCCCCAACATAGTCGTTTAGCTCTAATGCCAATAGGCTCAAGGGACATATTTCCCCCATCACCTCCACCTTCTATATTTAAAAAGGTTGACCCATATAAAAGGCTTTCCATCATTTGTTTAAGGTGGAAAAATTTTGGCAAAGAGAAAACACCATTTTTTTTATTGAAGCTAGCCCTAAGAAACAGAAAACACACGTTTCCCAAAGATTGAAAGAAGAACATGTATATGTTTCATATAAGAAATCCAACCATAGGAGAATCCTTAGTGTTTTTGGGTTTCAAATAAATCATAAATAACCTAAAATACTTTCTAGAATCACAAAGTATATTAGTGGCACTAGGGTTTTAGTCAAATCAAAGTAATATCCCGGTGTTTGTGGTAAAGGAAAGCTTGTCGATCACCCTAGATCCACTCTAGGGACTTCCAGTAAAACACGCTTGCAGGGTAAACATTTGAGAGCCTTTAAATCTGTGTTTTTGTTGTTTAAGTAGTATGCTGGGATCGTTCCCTAGGATTTGAAAGTTCATCCAAGGGTGTTGTTGAAGTTTTGCTCTATTTCCTAAAGAATAAAGCCATTTGAATTTGTTCCTCCAACTGTTCTAGGCAAGAGTAGAGCTATTTGACTATGTTTTAGATAACAGTTGCTTTGATTAGTGGCAAGATAGCCCTGTCGTGGTCTCAAGTTGCACGAATGATGGCTAAATGAATTTTTATGCATTATTTGATATTTCATACTGTTGTAAAAATGGATTAAGGATTAAAAAACACATTTTGACTGATTAAACATGCATTTATGTAGATTTCGAGCTATGATTCATGGTTTTGGGCATAAAAACTGTTTACAAATTTTCAATCTAAAACCAGTTTGCATAATAATTTTGTTTTATGAATTAAAGTTCGTATGCTGCTGTCAGAATAGTAATTTTAGGGATTTGGTGATGATCGTTAAGTTATAATTTATTTCGATACACCATTCAGAATTTTTCCATTTTCATAAATGCGTTTTAGTATTGATAATGCAAAATTTTAGGATTAAGTATTTGTGAGCAGAAGACCTGACAAAAGGCGGGAGGGACGCGGCAAAGCGAGCCAGGGGTTTTCGAAAACTGGTGTGCTCGGTGATGTTTCGGGAAAATGGGTTTTATTTGTCTTGCTTTAGGAAAATCGTTTATTTGTTTTGAAATTCGTTTTGTAAAAAACATTTTCCCGTTTTATTACTTAAAGACCTCGAAATCTAAATCTCAAGATCAGTGACAAAGTTGCCACCCAGATCAGCTCATCCGGGAAATTCCTGTACAGCTCCCTATTTAGCTTAAACTGTCGTACCTAATCCAGAGATTCAGGGTTCGAGCAACTTACCTGCTTAACCTCAAGCTTGTATTCAATTTATGATTTATATTACCATATTTATTCAATTTATTATCTTTCTCTAACCCAATTTCGTTTAATCTTACTAGTCCGTGCTCAAGCAAAATTCAGAAAATAAATTATAGAAAAATAAAGCATACATCCAAAATAGACAAAGGAATAGGGATGGCAACGGGTATGGGTACCCGTGAAACTCGGGACTACCCGACCCTAATGGGACTACCCGAACCCGGTATAAAAGGGTATGGGACGGGAACGGGTTCAAAAAAATTACCCGTCACGGGTATGGGACGGGTACGGGTTTACCCCTCAGGGTACCCGCTACCCGTACCTATTTATATATATAGTTTATAAGAAAATAAAAATTTTTTAGGTATAGTAGCTGGTAAGAGTCGAACCCAGCTCCTCTCATCTTAGTGAATAATGTCTCAACCGCTAAACTAATAGTAGATAGTAGATTGATCTATTGTTTGGGTATGTATCATGTGTTGAATTTGTTTTCAATTTATATTATGGTACAATTTGTTAATTTTGTTGCTTTTACTTTCTTGAAGGATGGTTGAAGAATCTACATTGAAGGGAAGAATGTTATGGAAGTCCGAAGCACTGCTTCTTATGTAATTTTTTTATTAAGGATTTATGATTATTTTAATTTCTTTAGAACTTTCAATTTGGATATGAATTATTGGTTAAAATTATGTTTGTTATTTTTGAATTGCAATGTATTAAAGTGTGTTTATGAATATTTTTTTTTATAATTTTGTGATTGATTAGTATAGAACTCTAGATATATTTTTATGATTTTTTAATTTTAAACGGGGTAATTTTCGCCGGTACGGGTAATTAACGGGTACCCGGAAATTTTGTGGGACGGTAATGTGATTTAAAATTTAATACCCGCGGGTAATAGGACGGGTACGGGTAATTAGTTTTCTAAACGGGAATGGGACGGGTATCGCCATTACCCGCGGGTACCCTACCCGTTGCCATCCCTACAAAGGAATAGTAGAGGCCGATTATACAACCCAATCGAATAAAAGATAAAAACTCTCGTCCTCACTTTACAATCGCCTATGTATACGAGGATCTAAAAAAAATTACAACCACCTAATTTACACGGGAATCTAATGAATACAGCCAAAATAATAAAAATACGTGCTGCAAAACAGAGTGGTTAGCACATTTTATATTATAACACAAATAGGACTCAGATCAGGACAAAATTGGGATTTTTAGGAGCGGGTGCATGCATTTAGAGGGTAACATGGTCAACCCGAGCGGTCGGATGGGTCAGACCTGGAAAACGGTTTTAAAACGCCTTGTAATTTTTGTGCTGGAAAATAAATTTTTGGAAAACATTTGGCTCGGTTACATGCAAATTTTCATTTTTATGGGCCTGTTATCTCGAAATCCAGGGTCCCGTTCGTGCAGGTTCCAAAACTCAACATCCATCTAGGGTCCAAAATGCAATAAACACACCAAAAACATTTATGAAGACATTGCTTCGATTATTCTCAATATTTCCGGGGATTTTATAGGGTTCGGGGGTCCGCTAATGCTGGACTATAGATCCGATTCTGATAAAACAACCCCGATACTCAGAAAATAAAACCCCGAAAAAACCGAAAATCCTTACATCCGTACGTACAAAAATTTGAAACCAAAATATTACAACATACGGATGGATTTGGGCCGAAAATGTTCACAACAGAATGCTTAAAATGGAAAACGGACTGTTTTCGGCCGATCGGGACAAATCGGGAATTTGTCCCTGTAGAATAGAGCCGGGCGGCTCTATTCGGGCAATCCGATTCCGAAAGTTGCAAAATGAAGAAAACACACAGAAAAGACAATGCAAACAGGTTTAAGGCATCTCAAAGTTTACCTTGATATTGTTTTGATGTTTTGAACGTTTACCGAAAACTGAAATTCGATCCGAAACAACCCGAAAAGAATCCGAAGTGATCCCAAACCAACGAGCAAAGGTTAAGCAACTTGTGTTTAATGCTTTTAGATTGATGTTAGGTTTTAGTCCCTGTGTTTGGTTCACCTCTTTTGCTCCTATGTCTCAGCCACTCTTTCTCTGCTTCTCTTTTTTTTTTCTCTCTCTCTTTCTCCAAAAGAAGCCTCCTTCTCCCTCTGATTTCTTTTTCTCCTTTTATATCTCTCTCTTATACTTATTTCAATCAATCAATCTGCAGCATGGCTTCTGAAATTTTACCCCTTTTTCTCTTCTATCAAGCAAGTTGCTTTGCTTTGCAGAGCAACCTGTCTTGACTACTAGAGCCGTACGGCTTTAGTTTAAAGCCCTATGGTTCTAACGAGAGCCGGGACAAAATTTCAAAAATCGGACACGCACCCTAAACCTAGAAATCACTCGGGGACCTTTTCGGGGATTTCAGATTGCGGATAGCTTGGTTTTTAAGACATTTGAGATTCTCCGGGCAACATTCCGGTCGTTTTCAAGTCCTATTCGAGTCCGTTCATTCCATAGGTAACAAAGGAGCTCTCATCCTAGAGGTCGGGAAAAAACTCGTGCTCACAGTATTAAAATGTATTAATCTTCTAAATATATTATTTTGACGCTCCAAAATTCTCCTATCATTCTCTGATTCTCTTTGTCCATTGTGGTTTTATATAAAAAGGTAGATGTGAAAACAGCGGTTAAAACATGGTATTTTTGATAATTATGCTAACCATAATCCATAAAAGAAATTATTTTTCTAACGTAACTATTGATAAATGGAAAATTAGCTTTTTTTTTCCAATGAAAAGAACAATTTATAAAAAAGAAAAAAAAAAAGGGGGGAAAGAAAAGAAAAGAAAAAGAAAGAAGAGTTTTGAAACAAAATCTGAAACGAGTGGGATTGTGAACACGTCGCAATGGTTTGACTTATTTTGCGGCACTACCTTATCATATGTGAGGGTCAGTCAACACTGTATTGTGGCTCTCTAAGGATAATACCATATTGAATGAACTGATCTAATTTAGGCCCTGCTACCTCATACGTGTCCATATTTCAACTGTAGATCATTTATACAATACATTTATCCACAACATTATTACTTACTTCAACCCATGATAATTAAAACCAACAAAAAAAAAAAAAAAAAAAAGAAAACAACGACACGTGGACACGTAGCATTTACAACCCATTCCTCTGCTAATAAAAACAAACAGATAAAATATGTGTTTTTTTTTTTCTAAAATTATTTTGGGGCACCTGGCATTGCCCATCAAACTGACTATCGTTATTAATAATATATATTAATACCCAAATAAGGGACTTTGAAATTGAAGTGGGCCTCCAAAATATGCTCAGAATTCTAATTTAAATTCTTCTAAGTAACAATAAAATATTACTTTTTTTAAAATGTGGGCTCCAAGCATTTCACCTACCAAAGCCCAATCAATTATATGTTTCCGACGACGTTGTGTTCTTTGTCGCCATACACGTACGCATCATGCCACGTGTACAGCAATTAACGTGCATTGTGGGTAATTTTCTTTGTTTTGACATTTGGGCAGCTCTCTTTAGTTAACTGCAAGATTTGATTTAGATGAAAAGTGATTGCCACAATATTCTTTCAGGCCAATAACTTGCTCCCATGTATGTGTACGTAATGTAACTATGTTCTATCATTTTCAATACCAAAAATGTAGAAAAAAACAACACAAGTCTTTTCCATATCATTAAATACTGTAAATTTTTGTACAAGAGTAGTTTGCATATTGATCAGTCGTATAATGCTGAAAGAAGGGAATGATTTTTTATTTTCAAAGCAATTTAGTATACCGTACATTCTATTACATCAATTGATCAAAACAAATACACTACTAAGAATTGGTAATCCTGTAGAGGTAGGCTAACTAGTTATTAAGTGGGCATGCATTAATTCTGTATCATTGACAAATATTTTTTTCGCTTTCTGTATTAAAATATAGGTTTTTTTTTTATTTTTTTTTATTTCACTTCAAATACTAAATTGTCAAAATAAAAGTTCTAGAAAAGTGCTAGCTGGAGCCTAACTCATTGATTCATTGTAAAAGTTCATTAACTAGTTAAATCATTTAATAGATCCATTTTGGCATGTAACAATTTATATTTATTACTCCTTCCGTTTTTTATTATATGATGTTTTAAATTTTTCATTTTGTTCTTTTTTATTTGATAGTTTACATTACCAATGCATTTTTTTTACCATGTTTTATTATATTTTCCCTTATTTAAAGTATGAGAAAGGTTTATTATTTAATGCAGAAGATATTACATTAAACTTTGATAATTAAGAAGAAAGATAATTTTTGTATGAAAAATAGAGTTTTAAGAGAAAAGTATTAAGAGTAAACTAGTTATTTTAATATCCTAATGAATACTTCATTGGTTTTAGTAAACAACCTTAATTATCATATAATAAAAAACGGACGGAGTAACATTTAAAGAAAAACATCTCGAGTCTCTCAATCTTTTATCAAAACTACAATTAATCTTCTGATCAATTTTTTTAACACATTGAGTACCTGATCTTTTTATTTTTATATTATTAGCCCCAAAATCGATTTTATTTTATATCTACGTAACAATCATTATTAAGTGATATGACCAATAATATTTTAGTACGTAACATAATTTTCAGAAAATTGCTTAGATAAGAAAACATATTTGTTAGAAATGTCCATTTTATAGTTTCAAGTGATAAAACCATGCGATTTTTAAATTATTTGGAAATGTTTATTTCACAATTCGTCACTGAACAAAACGTATTACACATACGCAAAAAAGAGGTCGAATTTGTGGCTAATAATATAGAAATGAAAAATTTATGTACTCAATATGTTCAAAAAATTGATTAAAGAGCTAATTACAGTTTTGGTAAAAAAATCAGAGACCTAGGGACGTGTTTTCCCAAGAAAAAATAAAGGAAAACAAATTGCTATTATTATTTTATAACTGTTTTGTTGCATAACTGTATCGCTTTTATCATCTAATTTTCTTTCCTATTTTTCTATAAGATATATTATTTTAATTTCACAGCCTCATGAAACTTTAAGGTTTGTTTTCGGACAACCGTACGTTTTTTTTTTTATCTTCCTTTTAACAACTTAGAAAGCAAAGAAAACAACACAAAAGACTAGAAATGGATATCATCCTAAAGAATGAGACATCCACAAAATCATTTTGAATGATCGCTAGGGAGAAACTCTTGAGTGTCATGATTCAATTATAGTTTTCAACACTTTTCGCATGTAAATGTTCCTTAAGTTTGAAGTATGTACAACATAAGTCCACTTCACCACATGCTAAAATTCGACAAATTAATAAGGCTGTCAGGATTCAATCCTGGACCAATTGGTCTAAGATATTTTAATATCATATCATGGAACCATTTGACCCAAAATATTAAGCTAATGGATATGGTCCAATTCTAGCTTTTCTTACTATCTTTGATATTGAAGAGATTGATGTAACGATGTACGAAGTTGATAATCCTACACTTTCTTAGATAGGAAATCCACACACCAATTTTGCTCCCCGTAAATATATAATATTCAGATACATTTTGGTTTAATTAGAATTTAGTAAGCGTAACCTGATTTTATAGTCCAAAAATATTATAAATTTTGATTCTCTGATTTTCTATTTTTTATAAAGAAAGTCTTACAAATATATATTTTTTTTCTTTGTAATAATATGGAGTTTATATTTGGATGAATGTATATAATCTATTGTAGTGGTTATAGAATAGTTGTTACGTGTGAACATAATAACAGATATTGCGCCTGATTTAATAGTCGACCCATCATAAGTCCAAATCCCAAACAAATGCAGATTATTGACTTATCAATTTCTTTTAATAAAGTATAAGCTTAAGACTATTGAAACAATTTAGAGTTTTTACCCCCTTCAGACTATTAAAACAATCTTCAATAATTGGTTGAAATCAATTTATAGAGCAAGAAATATTATCGTGAGAGACGACAAATTCTTTTTATTTTTAAATGTTATCCACCGTTTAAAATTGAAAAAGAATCAAAGAAAGAAGCTTTCTGCCCTGTCATGCTTTGGAATTAATTACGTGTCAAATGATACAGTTCATCAAAGACCCAAATGAAACATTTGTCATATCCTAGTGTCTTACCAATTTGTTTATGGTTTTAATGCATAGATTAAGAAATTAAATGAAATTTCATGTATAACCTTGTAAAATTTGTTAACTAGGTATTTCTCTTCTAATTCTTTATTAACGCTTTAGAAAAAGAAATATATTAATTTTTTAAAAAAATTTATCTTTCTATTCAATATTATTGCTTAAGGAAATAAAATGAAAAATATATTTTAGGTTTTAAAAATTTCATTTATATAAGTATTATATAAGTATATTTTATTTCCTCCGTTTTAGTTTATACATCAAAAAGTTGAAAGAGCAAATTTACACGTAGAAAAGTTATATTAGGCGAAAAAGGAGAGAATTTATTAACTTGATTTTTATGGTGTTTTGGTTGGACAAGTCAAAACAGTGTCACTGATGGTCTTGGCCTGCCCTAACATGCCATGCTTGATGCTCCGCCGCCAGCATATTGATTATTATTATTATTATTATTATTATTATTATTATTATTATTAAAAAGCCATTTCAAAAAAAAAAAAAAAAAAAAAAAAAAGGAAAAAAAAAGAAAAGAAAAGATAAAAAAGAGCAACAAATTTTTTTTAACATTAAAAAATTAAAAAAATTATATCAGAAGAACATTCCTTAACAAGAGAATCCCTCTAATAGTAAAGGAGGGGTTCTCTAGAGAAACCCCATTGGGGGTACCTTAAGTAAGCTTCAGAGTCCAATTATTAGCAATCAACTTTTTAGTACTCATTGTTGGAAATGATAATAATAAAAACTATAATTAGACCTCACTTATTAATTAAACTTTTGAGTCAAACGGTTACATAACATAATATCAAAGCCTTTTGGACCTAGAGATCGAGGGTCCGAATTCTGTCATCTCCATTTGTTGAATAAATTTCAACACATGACAGAGTGAGTCTGTATTATGTCAGCTTCAAGCCCGCGGGGCATTCACTTAAAAAAAGCTATAATTGAGTCTCACCCATCAACTTATCCTTTTGGGTCAAATGGTTCCATGATATGGTACTAGAGCCCTCTTAGACCTAGAAGTCGAAGGTTTAAATCCTAGTAGCTCCATTTGTTGATTAAATTTCAACAAATGGAAGAGTGGGCCTGTGTTATACTTATTGCAAGCCCAAGGGGGATTCATATTCAGGAGAGTATTAGAGATAATAATAAAGCTATAATTGGGCTCACCTATCAACTTACCCTTTGTGGTCAAATGGTCATATGATATGGTACTAGAGCCTCTTAGACCTAGAAGTCGAAGGTTTGAATCGTGATAGCTCCATTTGTTGATTAAATTTCAATACATGCTAAAGTAGACATGTGTTGTACACGCTTTGAACACGAGGGGCATTTCTGTGCAGGGGAGTGATAGAGATAATAAAAGCTATACTAGGACCTTACATATCAGCTTAAACTTTTGGATCAAACGGTTTCATAGCACTCGCAAGCAACCCATACAGCTCATCTCGATCCTCTCTTTTTGAATTCCTTAAAAGCAAACTTACTATCTATCTCCATAATCACTCTGATGAAACCTTTCTCCCAAATCATCGTAAACCCATCAAACACACCCCAAAGCTTGCCTTTTATCATCAAACATGACCCCACAACCCTCGTAAATCCCATCACTCATAAAGCTATGAATATTACTAAAGATAACTTTAACATTCTCAATTTTGATTTCAAGCACAAACCATTTCCCACCTTCTAAACAATTGTTGGAGATCCCACGTTAGAAATAAATGAGAATAAAAAGTGGCATATAAGTGAAGTAGATTGGATCTTACATAAGCCGATTGGTTTTGTATTACAATAGTACGACCCCATATATGTACCCACTCATACAGTCAGCCCTAACACTCACAAGGCCCAAAAAGTCTCCTTATGGAATCAGAACAGAAGAAGGCCTGACTGAAAGTTGTTGGGCTTGTATTCAAGACCTAGTAGAGTAGACTAGATTTGTTGAGGACCTTAAGTCTCAAAAGAGATGTGCTAAGAGATGTTTAATAAGTGACAACTGATCTAAATCTAGTTACACTTGAAGAAGAGTATTGGGATCTCACATAAGAGCATCGATCAATTCGGTTACTAATTGACTGGAAATTTCAGTTAATCAAACTGAATTATATCATATTTTTAAATAATCCAACAAAAATTTTTCAGTTCGGTTCAATTTGGTTATTAATTGATTAATGAACAAAGTTATTTTAATGGATTAAAAATTATAAACATTAAAAATGTGCATAATAAATATGAAATAAATATAAAGAAAACAAAATATTAAAATATTAATATTAAATATAGTACATGAATAAGTAAAGTTGTAAAAATTAAGACAAAAACATATTTTGGTGTTGTATTAAATTTCAATTTGGTTTTGGTATAACCAGAAATTTCCAGTAAAAACTAAACCGAAAATCAATTACAGAATTTCTTTAAAATGAAAAGTAAATTGAACTAGAATAGATAAATAAACAAACCAAATTTTGTAATCGTCCGATTTCGAATATCTCCAAAATGTGTCCACCTCTAATCTCATATCAGAAATATATAAAAATAAAGAGCAGCATATAAGTGGCGTAGATTACACATTAACATAAGCCAATTGCTTTTGTATTGCATGGATTCAATCTTACATGTGTGCTCACTCGTACAATCAGACTTAAGATTCTCAAATGCCACACAATCTCTTCAACAGCAGCCCCCGATTATGGTATCCAAAAAGTGTTTTGTGTCAAGGATTCATCTGAAGCCATCCTTTAAATCCTTGGCAATAAAAAGCATCAAACTCGCAGCAAATTACATTACTTGTGGATCGGAATATTTTTTTTTTTTTTTTTTTTATAGCCAACCATAAAATAAAAAAAAATAAAAAAAAAAAAGAAAAAGAAAAAAAGCTGTTTCTGAAATGTTAAGAATGTAATCTTTTCCATTCTCCGAAATAGAAATATATAAACTAACTACCTTAACTTTTGAACATCTTAGGAATTTATAGACAGAAAAAAGATAATATAATATCTAAAAAGCCAACAAATTTTGGAATATTACATAAAATGATAAATTGCTCTACCAGTTTAGTTTGGAAGGAAGAAATAACTTCAAAATGATAACTCATAAATAGTATGCACTCTTACAGAAGAAGAAAGCATTTTTGGCAGAGTTTTGAAGTATTCAGTTAAGACATGAGAGCCTCATGGGAATGCAATTAAATTAAATTAAACCAATTTTTTTGGCTTTCACAGAGCATATGTATATATGGCCTATTAATCATACAAAACTTATCTCATAGTCAAATTACGGTTTTTAATGTTTGGTCAAATCCTATAGTCAAGTTGTGAACGCAAGAAGTTATATAAACACAAAAATGTGAAAATTAAGATACCAATGTCCATCCAAAACAGCTAAATGTTTTTTTAGTGCAAACGTCAACAAGTAATTAACTAGTAATTTGAAGGAATTCTATAAATAATAATAATAAATAATTTATAAATGTCAAAAATTCGTAGTTGTTTCTGTCTCTCATGTCATTAACAATGGTGGACTTAGAGTAACGTACATGAGTGTCTATTTCTGCTCCCCGACCAATTATAAATAAAAGAAAGATTCTTAAGTAAAGAAATTAATTATAGTCAATTTTGTATTTAAATTTAAGTGTTAAGAGTCTATACCTACAATCTTTGTTTCAATTTTCTTATGATTGTGATACGTTTTATTTTTTAAAATTAATTAGTGGAATAAGACGTTTAAAGACAACTAAAAAAGAAAAAAAAAAAAAAAACTGTTTGAAATGTTGATTTCCAACGAACAGTTAATGTTCACATCTCGGACAAGAACAGGGGGAGGACTTTCATCTCTAATACATAATCTTCTAATACAGCATTCAAGTAATTGATTACGTGTTATTTGTCTATTATGCCATTCATTATTAGGTGTACACTAGTCTATTTCTTTATCTAAACAAAATGCCAACTGTACTAATTAACTGTATCTATCTACCTTTACACGTTTTTATTTTTATTTTTATTGTATACCAAGTTGCGTAGATACATTTGGCTGAGGGTTATTTTAGTTATTAATATGTGGCATAATTAAGTTGAAGAAGTAATTATTTTGTCCTTTTTTTCAGCCTTTTCCCTGTTACAATTTACATTTATTTTAACAAAATAGTGACATGAATTCATAACAAAGTAACCAAATTGTATAATTTATAAAAAAATTAAATTATTTGCAATTAATGAATACACATTTATAAAAAAAATCCCCAAAAATTTTCAACCACTAGATCATATATATGTACTACGTCAAGAAAGGGTCGAAAACTATTATATACATAATTATATATAAAAATAAAACTACCAATAGAAGGCCAATAAATTGAGACCACAAGTACAGTAGTACAATACAATACAGATTTTGAATCGTTCAATAAATACAATTTCTTTGGTTCGTGTAATGAGTGATAAATGGAATACTTCATTAAATACAATATCTTGAAGACTGAATCCAAACCCCATGATCGAAGACGAACTGAAAATAGGTCTAAGTTCGAAACCAAATCCACATGACTGAATTTGTATTTTTATCCTTTACTTTTGCTCACTAGTTGGTACAATAATTCAGAGGTTAAATTCAAACATTATCATTCAACATAATTCATATATGAAAAAAAAAATGTCCATTATATTCTATATCTGTTGTAGCTCACACCTTATAAATAAAGGAATTTAAAGAGTGATATATAAAAAGTATATAATAAGTTTTAACACAAACTAGTTAGTTTTATGTTATATGGATCTAACCTTACATATATGCTTATTCATGCAATTAAGCACAACACTTTCAAAGCCCATAAACTTTTTTCACATTATCAGAGCAAAAGAAAGCGTAACAGCTGAAAGATTTTGGACATGTATTTAGAGACCTGATGGAATTTGGGAAAATAGATAAGACTATAAAGATTGGAGACAATAACTGATATCATTAAGATTACAAGTATTTATACATAAGGTTTGCTAACCCTGAAGTATTACACATATAGCACACATATATAATGAATTACATACATAGCACATAAACACTATTACCCTCCCTCAAGTTGAGCAGGGGCTGGACAAATGCTCAACTTGCTTCGAAACGGAACAAACCGATCTTTTGGTAAGGCCTTAGTGAGAATATCCACCACTTGGTCTCGAGTTGACACATAATGAACTCGCAGGAGACCTTTAGAGACTCTGTCTCAAACGAAAAAGAATTCAACCTCCAAATGTTTACTCCGTTGATGGTAGACATGATTAAGAGTGAGATAAGTGGTCGAGAGATTATCACACCGTAACTACGAAACCTGAGGAAGTTTAAAACCTACTTCCTGTAACAGAATTTGAAGCCAACCGATCTCAGAAGAACCAGTGGCCAATGCCCTGTATTTGGCTTCAATGAACGACCTAGCCAAAAATTGTTGTTTCTTAGAGCTCTATGAGACTAAGTTACGACTAAGATAAATAGCATAGCCAGAGTTGGACTTCCGATCATCTAAACTTCCCGCCCAGTCTACATTAGTATACCCTTGAAGTACAAATTTTAAATCACGGTGAAGAAACAACCCAAAATTGCTAGTTTTCTATGAGTAACGGAGCAAGCGTTTGACACCTTGTCAGTGTAAAGTTGTAGGAGCGTGCATAAACTGAGATAATTTATTCACGGTAAAGGAAATGTCTGGCCTGATTAAAGACAGGTACTGTAAATACCCAAGAGCACCACGGTATGCAGTCGGGTCTGAAAAGGGATCACCCAATTCCAACATAAACTTGTCCTTAGAACCTATAGGAGTCGCAACCCCAGAACATCCCTTCATTTGAGTCCGTCAAATAAGGTCCTGTATATAGCTAGTCTGACACAGAAAAAGACTGTTCTTGCAACAAGTGGCTTCAACACCCAAAAAATAAGACAATTTGCCAAGATTACAAATAGCAAATTGATACTGAAGCTCTCGAATTAAATCATCAACAACAGATAATTGATTACCCAAGACCAGTAAGTCATCAACATAGATAAGGCAGAATATTCGAATAGGACCTTTGTGATAAAACTATAGAGAGGTGTCAGATTTGGAGCCTCTAAATCCAAAGGAGCATAATACATTTGTCAATTGGCGCTGCCACATTCTCGGTGCTTGTTTCAACCTATAGAATGACTAAGGAAGTTGACACACATGTGTTGGAAACTGTGGATTCACAAAACCAGGAGGTTGCTCCATAAACACGGTCTCATCCAAATGCCCATGCAAAAAGGCATTGCTCACATCAAGTTGAACAATTGTCCAATTCAATGAAATAGCTAGAGCCAACAGAATGCGAATGGTATCATGCTTAATTATAGGACTATACGTCTCAAAATAATCAATACCCGGTCTCTGATGAAAGCCCTTGGCGACGAGCCGGGCTTTCTACCGATCGATACTACCATCCGCCTTTTGCTTCAGTTTAAACACCCAACAACACCCAACAACATTCTGATTAGCACTTGAAGGCACTGGAGACAACGTGCCATTGGAAACTAATGCATTATATTTAGCAGACATTGCATCCCTCCATTCAGGAATTTTTAAAGCCTGAAGAAAAGTGGAAGGCTCTTTAATATGTAAAAGGGACCGTGGACGCTGTGGCTTTAGATTACCAGTCATTTGATGAGTAACCATTCACCGAGGAACAGGTGGGGCTGCTGCTAGAGGGATGGCAGGACTGGGCAGCAGGGACGTGGAAGAAGGGGATTGGGCAGTAGTATTGTAGCTAGAGGACTAGGTAGCAGTGTCGTGGCTAGGTTGACCAAAGGTGGACTAGTCAACGCATAAATTTATGTCACCAGTGGAAGTATCATGGCTGATGGACGTTGGAAATGTGGGGTCAGTAGATGGAGTGGTGAGATTTGGCACTTATGAGGTGTTGGGTGTTTGAGAAGGTGGGGGATTTGTATTTATTGGAGGTTGTCCAGGTGATGGAGTTGTAATTATAGGAGTCGAAAAGTGAACTTGTTATATGGAATTCTAAACGGGTTGTGTCTCCAAGGGCGACTCAACATTTTTCTTCAAAAATGGGAATACCTCTTCATCAAACAAGATATGGCATGAGACAAAAAATTTGGACATGACGGGATCAAAACATTTATACTCTTTATGAAGACGATTATAACCCATGAAGACACAGGGACGAGACTTATAATCGAATTTATTTTGGGCATACAGTTTGAGCCACGGATAGCAACAACAACTAAAAATCCAAAGTGCATGATACTTTGGTGGATCATTGAACAAGATTTGGTATGGGTTTCGGTTACGTAGTTGGGCCATTGGTGTGTGATTTATAAGATAAACCGAGGTGTCAAAGGCATAGGTCCAGTATTTAGAGGGCATGTGAGAATGATGGAGGAGGGCAAAGTAATGTTGAACAAGGGTGCAAAATTGAACAAATATATCATGCACATCGGAGATCCAAGAATATTTACTGAAGTGATCCACAAACACAACATAATAACGATATCCATCACAAGAGACCACAGGAGCAGGACCCCAGACATCAGCAGAAATCAATTCAAGGAGTTCCTGCGAAATGAATCAGACAGAGGAAATGTCAATTTACGACTTTTACTGACACAACATGAAGTACACATTGATTTATTCGAATCAGAAACAGGAATTTTATTAGAGTGAATCAAATGTTCAATAGCAGACATAGAAGCATGCCCTAGATGGTCATGCCAAGTACTCAAAGAGGCTAAATTAACATATTTTTTATTCAATGCATCTAAACAAAGTGAATACAGTTCGTTGTTACTCCCGCCTCTGTATCGTATCCTTCCCATTGCCAAATCCTTGATAAGAAAAGAATTAGAGAAAATTTCAACAAATACGGGGTTAGAGTTAGTTAGAGCATGAACAGATAATAAATTATTCGAGGAATTAGGAACAAAAAGCTGTTGGATATGCCCTAGTCCCGAGGCATTAGTCCTTGTATTTGTATTATACATTTATTGGATTTATGTATTATACTCATTTGTGTTATTAATAAAGGCATTAATTCATTTATTATATATATCTTGTGCGTTATATTAAATGAAGTATCCAATGGACATGTCCATATCCATGATGACAAGTGTCATGCACTTAGCAGTAAGACCATGGATAGGGTAAACAATATGACCATAAGTAGATCCGTAGTCTGTTCCAGTCATGGGAATGAGTGGAATAAGAGATTATCATTAACCTGGTTGTATGGCGGTGTCTTACCGGTCATTGGACATGGGATATCAACCAAGTTAATGGGTTCATGTAAAAAGGGCATGGTACTGGATAGATCCACTAAACGAGAAATCCACATGGTATAGTATCACAAGTGATTCTTGTGTAGTACTTGTATGGATCCTTTGACCTGACCATATGATGGTATTGCATGTGAGGTTGCATACTTAGGGGTATGCCTAAAGGGCCTATAATAGGGTGCTAAGTATGGGTACTTTCGGATATGTCACTCAGCATGGCAACGCTATGGATATGCAGAAGGGATTTGTCACTCAGTAGTCCACTGAGAAGATATCACCGGCCTCTTAATTAATGTGACTGATAAGAGTGTCGCCATACCCAAACAAGTTGGAACTTGTTTGTGAGCTTTAGTACATTCGGGATCAAGTTAATGTCCGAACACAAAAGAGGGTGATCAATCCATGCCTCTGTGTTGGACATCGATATCGATGACATGGGATATGCAAGTTCAAACTACAGGGTTATGATAACAGTTACTGCTATCTCTATCTTAATTAGGGGCTGCAGTGGCTTGCTAGAGCCCAACTGCAGTCTGCGGGCCACAGGCCCACTGCCAACATAAAGATGGGCCCACGGGATCGTACACATTGAGCGACTGAACACTGACTTAAGGAATCACATGTATACTTGGAGTATACACTCTGGAAAGAGAGGTATAAATTAATTATATTATAACGATTAATTGGATTGATCATAATAATAAAATTAATATTTGATTGGCTCTCTCATATTAATTGGATTAATTATGAGATTATTTCCTGGGTGGAAATATTCATATGTATAGGTTTACATATGAATTTATTTTGTGAAGATCTAATTTTAATTTGATGGATTAAATTAATTAGTCAAACCAATTTTAATTTAAATGTAAATAATATGTTACTTGGTGTAATTTATTAAATACATGGGTAAATTAAAGTTGGGCTTGAAATTAATTTAAACCAGACTAATTAAAATAGGTTTGGGCCTGACATAAAAGATGGAAGCCCACACAGATGAAGGAGCTAGTTTGAGCCGAAATTCTCCTTGAGAATTTCAGCCACCTAGGGTTTAATTACCCTAGGAATTTCGGCCAAGGCAACCAACACACAAGCTAGCCGAAATTTGTCCCTTCCTCCTCTCCATTGTTCATGTTTTTCCGACGCTAGCACGGGTAGTGTTCGTTAGGCGTTTGTGTACGTGAACGAGGAGGGATTCTAAGTTGATTTCTGCAGTCTGCATCCATCTTTGAAAGAGATATTCTGGGTAAGAGATTTATCTCTTTTAATTAAATTTTTGTTTTTCCAATTTCCATCTCAATTGCTCCTGGGCACGGATTTGAGAAAATCATCGCGTTCTTCCGCTTTAATCGGATGATTTCCAGTAAAAAATCCCAACGAAAGTATATTATCCAAATTCATCGAACAATTATTGACAGAAACACTTGAATTACCAACACGAACAATTGGAAGTTTAGAACCATTACCAACTATCATAGAATCGGTTCCTTGATACTCGGAATGGATGTCCAGGTTTCCCATGTCCAAAGTTAAATGGTATGTAGCACCGGAGTCAACAACCCATTGATTTTGTGGTGGGTTTTGGCTTGTTGCAATGTTGGATGTGGGTTGAACAGTGCTTTGTATGTTGAGTTTGGGGGATGAGCAGTCTTGGGCTACATGTCCCAAGCCATGACAATTGTGACACATTACATGTTGTCATCCATGAGGATTTCCATAAACATTCTGCCCTTCATAAGCATTATGTCCTAAATTTGCATCGTGTCTGCCACCACTGCCCGTGCTGCTGTCGTCCACCGGATGTGCCCCCGTCACCACGCTGTTGAGATTGTTTCCCACCACGGCTACTGTGTCGGCCAGAACGGTGAGAATGGGCGTAGTACATGGTAGTTGGCGGTATAGCAGTAGAGTTTTTGGATTTTTCTCTCACCAATCGGCGTTCCTTAGTCAAAAGCATACCCAACAGGTCATCAAACGTGATTTTTGCTTGTTTATTTTCCAAAGTTCTAGCAAATAGACCATAATCATATCCAAGACCCATTATAATAGCATATACCAAATCCTCTTTACGATAATTCAAGCATGCAAGTTGATCATAAATAGATTTGGCTCGAAACATATATGTTGTAATATCAGAATTAAGTCTCTCAATTATTGTCAATTATTGACGCAAATTCTGAATTTGCTCCCTAGACCCCGAGGAATAAGTTCGGATCAATCGATTCCAAGAAATTACAGTCGTTTCGGAATTGATTATTTGCCAAAGTAATGAAGTCGAAACCAAACCCAAAATCCAACTTAACACCTGCTGGTTTTGTTGTTCGCAAATTTCAAATAAGGGATTAGAAACTCCATTTGCTAAAGTTCTCTTGGGCACCAGATATTTATCATCAATATGATGCGTAAGACGACATCCACGTAGCAAAGTCATCATCCACCCCTTCCATAGAACAAAATTTTCAGAATCCAATTTGTTTGAAATTAATCCGGTGAGATTGGAAAAGGTTGTAGATTGTACAACCGGAACTGTCATGGTGTATGGCAGTCCTCCTCCACTGTGAACAGTTTACTGCACTCCAACAATAGGTAATGGATTAATGGCTACAGCTGTGATGATGGCATCAATATTTGGTGTGATAAAAGGAGCGGAAAAGAACCAGGGAGTCGACGTTGCAGGCTACGAAATCAGAAGGGTTTGGCCAGGTCAAGCAAGACTTCCAGCTGGTGGAGGGAGCGGCTGAGAGACTTGGATGCCAATGGTGGGTGCTGGTTCAGTCATGTTAGAATTTAGGGTAAGGCTCTGATACCATAAATTTTGGAGGTAGTAACTGATATCATTAAGATTACAAGTATTTATACATAGGATTTACCTAACCCTGATTACAAGTATTGCACATATAGCACACATATATAATGAATTACATAGATAGCATATAAACACTATTAGACTAGACTCATTGATGAACTTGGCCATTAGATTAGAGAGGTCAAGGAATATTTGACAAGTGGGAGCCGTTCCATGTCCAGTTGCACTTAAAGGAAAGTGTTGGAGATCCCACATCGTAAGCCTAAAGAGTGTTATATGAGTAGTGTAAATTGGACCTTAACACAAGCCAATTGGTTTTGTGTTACTTGGCTCAAACTCCACATATGTGTTCACTTATGCAATCAAGTGCACTACTCTCAAGATATACACAGTCTCTTCAGTATATGAGGTGTCTTATATTAACTGAAAAATTATATTGTTAATTATAAAAAAAATTTATCATATTTATAATGTTATAATATAATACATAGAAGTAAATATATTATTAAATGGAAAAAATACAAAAAAAAGGGGTCAATTGGATTTATAAACACAAGTCTATGTTTTAAAAGTTGACAAATTCAGGTAAATGGTTACACCATTCGACAAATAGAATTCTTCATCCAATATACGCTCTAAAAATAGTCCCATCTTTTGGATTTTGAGTTGAAGTTTTACTTGTTGGTTGATACAAATACAATTGACCATGAGCTGAAGCTCTGAAAATTTCAAGAAGCCTAGGTAATAGTTTAATAAAATAATGTAAAAATTTTAAAAAAAATCATAAGAAACAGAATTGTTGCCAGAAAATATTCAAATATTGATGAAAATTTTTTAAATAACATTAGTAAATTATTATGACAATTGAAAGAAATATTGAAATTTGCATGGAGATTTGGTAAAAGTATTTCTATTTACACTATCAAACCAATCACTTTGTTAAATTCAACATTTTTTTACCGGTTAGCATTTGAATAGTTTACTCACACTATTTAAAAAAATTTCATCAAGATTTGGACATTTTTTAGTCAATTTTTTATTCTTTTTATTTTTTTAGCAAAATACTTTCATTTTTCGAAAATTTGAGAACTTCATTTGTGAAGTTCACTATATTTTTATAAATCAAAGTAAAAAATTTCAGCTAAAAATTAAAAAAATTTGGATAATTTTTAAGGCATGTGTTGGATAGAGGACTTTGTGTGCTAACCGCAATATATATATTTGCTAATAAGGAAAATCTCATACATCTCTTTATCAACTTTTAAAATATAGATTTACGTTTGTAAAATCAACAAACCACATGTATTTTTTTTTATACTGTTTTCTATTAATATTATATATTATATGTATTAGTATCTCCATAGGTATGTCTAATGGTAATGTGTTGGGAATCCAGGGTAGGAATAGTTTTATCTCCCTGCCCCCATATCTATGCAAAGTGATGGTTCTTTTTTCTCCATGTAGTATTCCAATTTTAATAGGTTAGAATCTAATGGATATGGATTTTATCTGCCCTATTAAGAAGCCTAAATGAAAATAAGTCGAAAGCATAACCAATGTCAATTATACTTTAAAAAAAAAAAAAAAAAGAAAAAGAAAATTCTTTGGTTAATTAAAGCCTAAAACCATTAGGACGACACCGAAACATGCAATGATTTGTTTATGTTCGTTGTTTTCTTTCAATTTGTATATGGTACATGTGTTATTGTTTTGGTCTCTTGTCAAGAATATTCTTTTAGTGTCTCGTGCCTTACAAAATACTCATGATTTGTAAATTTTACGTAACTTTCAAAAATGAAACAACTATTTTAATTTATGGTTATCCTTAGTTTGGGGGAAAATCTCTATTGAACTCTATTTGGCATTGGGAACCAATTTCAGACAAGAAAGAAATAATTCCTTTACTAGAGGTCTAGAATTCACTCCACTTCAATAATGAATAAAAATAATAATAATAATTATTATTATTTAATTCATTCAAAATAAATTATTATTATCCTTACATTGAAATGATGAAAAAGAAAGAAAAGAAAATGAGAAAATGTGAATGAAAATCATTTTATAATTGTAATGAAAATCAATTAATTAAATTTCTATAAAATCACATAACATTTGGTATGAATTGTAATTTTCATACTTTACCCTACGTAGTTCTTAATATATAAAAAAAAAAAAAATATTAAAATTTTGACATTTATCTATCTGTCTAAACATAAAATTTGAATAAAATAAATAAAATAATTTCTTTTGAACTAAAAATTTCAAACACTCTCTTCAGTTTTAAGCTTGTTACCCAAACTTTATTGATTTTATGTCAAATTTTCATTTTTCTGTCGTCCACTAAAGTTGTACAAATATTATACTTTAGATACCAATATATATATATATATATATATATATATATATATATATATAATTAATTAATTACATACCAATATTTTATTTCCTTATAGAAATTTAAATTCAAAAAATTTAGCCGCAAGAGGAAGAACAAGTTTGTTGGTTTTTCATTTAAGAAATTAAATAATATTGGAAATAGAATGAAGGGTGGCAAAAATCTTAATTAAATAGCAACTTCGCCTCGAGGCAAAATATTTAGCTCTCATATTCAATCATTTTCATTATTGAATGATGGGCCCAAGCCCAATAAATCGCTCTCTCTTATATATCTTACATCATAAGCCGTCCATTTGTCATCACAATTGCACATAAGTCCAAAATAACCACAAAAAGTCATCACATAACACGTATATGCCAAATTCAATTTTTGCCGACTTCTTTTTATCATATACTCGAAGATAAAATTGTATTCAAATTTAAGAGTCAGAGGGACAAAAGAAAAACCTTTTTTGGTCTGTCTTGTACACAATATATCTATTTAGTATTTGATATATATCTATTTAGTATTTGATATATTGATATAGTTTTTTTGTTATTTGATGTATCGAAATTATAAATATTTCGTAATTGGCGTATTAAAATGTAAAATATTTTGTTCCTTAGATAATTATTAATATAATTATAATAATTTACATAATCATTACTATTTTTAATAAACATATTATTTTTACCCTTCACTACTATATCAATATATCAAATAGTATTAGCCCTAAACTCGATATTTTTTTTTCTTTTGTTGGCTACAATATCCATTCACTAACACGTGACACAATTTTTGAGAAAAATAGAATACTCTAGAATTGATTGGAAATATCAGAATCATACTTCATATATAGTTCTATGACAGCTACAGATATAATTCATACCTCCGATTTAATCTTACGTGTCTGTGAAAATTGTGTCACGTGTCAGTGAATAGATACTATAGCATACGGGAGAAAAAAGTATCAAGTTTGGAGCTAATACTATCAAAACAAAAAGATCATGTATTTAATGTGTTGAAAAAATTGATCAGGGAACTAATTACAAATTTCATAGAAATTCAGGGGCCTCAAGATGTATTTTACCTAAAAGAAATTTATAATTTTTGGCCAATTGTAATTATATCCACAAATGATGTGCAATACATATTTATTAGTAACCGGTATATTGGTGCCATGTAAAAATATTCACTTAAGCTAACTTTTGGCCTCACTATCAACTAATATAAGATGCTTGGAAAAAAAAAAAAAGTAGTTGTAGCCAATTATCAGTAAATTAGCCAATAACCATAGGGTCAAAAGTGTAGTTATTGAAAAGGACAGAAGTTAATTTGTTGGGTAATTTCAAATAATAAAGACATTGTGTTTTGTATTAAGTAGTATTTTTATGAGAAGAAAGAAGTGGGAAGATGCCCATAACTAAATTTGATGGTATACCCAGCCAAGCTGACTTCTCTTAAGGCAAAAAAAAAGGAAGATGGGCATTTCTGCAATTAAATCTTTGGCCGTCCTATGTTGATAGCTATGGGCGTTCATACATACACAACTAAGATCCATATACTTTTGTCATTCAAAAAAAAAAAAAAAAAAAAAATCCATATAGTAGTAATTCACACACATATATATAACCTATAAGGATTTTTAAAAGAAGAAAAGAGAATCTAAGAAAATTAGAAATTGCAAGTAGCATGTTGTTTAATTATAGTCATTATAATTCGAATGGAAAACTGAAATATAATTTTCCTTATGTTTCCAATATTGCTCTTAAGTTTTATAAACATGTTAGAGATGTTCTATCTTTCTAAAGGTGTAATAGTATAGAAAGTATAGGATTTTTACAGTTTCTTGTTGTGTATTAACAAATTATTTAATCAAATCATTTAAATTGATAAGTAATTAAGTTTAAAAATAGTATTTATATTATTTTTGACACACAAATTCATGAAAATATATTTAACACTTGAAAGTTGTACTACACATCACTACAAGAAATAAATTCGGTAACAAAAAAAAAAAAAATTGATCCTAAAAGTATACAAATTGATGGTATAGTTTTAGACAACAATTAAAAAAAGGGGATAATTACGTAAAAAAATCTTCTGTGGTTATATTGGTCAAAATCCCCTTTTTTGTTAATAGTCAGAAACCACAGGGATTTTGACCTAATGCCGTAAAAAAATGAACATGTGACAATTTTTCCCTATGCCATGTCATCAAAATTTCTCTACCACGTCATCATTTTTTTTTTATATCGTTATATCAAAATCCCTTTTTTGTTAAGAGTCAGAAGCCATAGAGATTTTTTTTTTTGTAAAAAATGAAACCTCTAGGAATTTTTTATAAACCAGTGTAACCACAAGGATTTTTTGCGTAATTATTCCTAAAAAAATTTGATAAATGTTACTGCTATAAAAATGTAGTTGTATGTATTTAGTAGCAATTTTTTTTTTTTTTTTAAATTTTTTATTATCAAATCTAACATTTCTTGTAATTCATGCTACTATATCATTTTTTTTTATGAATTTGAATTGGATTAAGAAGACCTTGAAAAAAAGGTCAATCTAATTACAAAAGGAGAGATGTAGTGTAGCAATTACATCAGAGGTGGTAAAGAGATATGACTACGTTTACATTTGATAAAAAAAAAACCAAGCAAAATGAATACTCTTGTAAAGAATTTTCTCTTGGCTGTAAATAGAATCAAGAACCTTCTTGTTCCTTTTTTTCTAAAGCTTCCAACAAAGAATCATCTATAACGAAGTACATAAGTCTTTTTGATAGGCACCATGGAAAAAATCAATCCTCTGAGTAAAGAAATTACCATCATGAACAGGAATCACCATTTGAATCCCCATCTAAGAAAACAAAGATCTCTAGTGAAAGAAAGCATGTTGTTGAGTTTCAAGCTAATCACAGTTAGGGCAAGAAGCATTCTCAAATGAGATGATACCAATGCGGGCAAGGAGAGATCAAAATGATAGCCGATCATGCACAAGCATGAAGAAAAAAACTTCACCTTAGAAACACAAAGAGCCTTCTTAACCAAAGAGAAAGTAACCACCTATGGTTGATGAGTCGCTGCTGATTGCAACGCTAAGCCAATAAGAAAGACACTCGGAGAGTAACCAGTGCTACTAGCACAATTCCAGAAAAACTAGTCCCCGAGTGTCAACAGGAGGAGCAACATGAAGAAGTTGGCGCAGGAGAGCTAAAGCAAGTTGGAAAACAAACTGCAATGCATGGAAAACAGACATAAATGGAAAATAGACGATCATTCATTGCAAAAATAAACTGCAATGCATGGAAAATAGACACAAATGGGTTTGCTGCCAAAGAATAAAGTGCTGGAAATGAGCTCCTAAGAGTTGAAGAGCCAAGCCAAATATCATTCCAATGGCTAGTCTTTTTACCACCACCGTATCATATGTTGAACTTCTGAAAATAAAAGGTGATACTAGGATTCGAATTTTGGATTTCTTTATATATTAGTATTTCTATCATTCTTTAGCTATAATATTGATTAAGATAGTGTAAGAACTCTATACATTTGTAAACATAATTATTAGTAAAAAATAGGTACATAATAATTTTTTTAAGAGAGGGGAGAATTTTTTCATTAAAGAAATTGTTAAATAAAATGAGGAGGAGAAGAGTAACTTACTTCTAAAGAAATAATAGAGGTCCTAACTAGAATATGGGCAAGATCAATTTCTGATCTTTTAACTATCACAGATAATTATAAATGCTAAAATTGTATCTTACTTATCAACTTAAACTTTTGGATCAAATGATTTTATGATATTGTATCAAAGCTACTTAAACTTAGAGGTCGAGGATTCGAATCATGATAATTCTATTTGTTGATTAAAATTCAACACATGGCAGAATAAACTTGTGTTGTTCACGCTTCAAGTCCAAGGGATATTTACGTGCGAAGTAATGTTATGGGTTAAATGGTTTCATCACACTAACAAAAGTAAAAAAGCAATTGATAAAAGAAGAACTAAGGGCAATATAATTAATCCTTTTTTTATTAAGTCGAGATGAGTTGCATTGAAGGTTGGAGTAGTGATAGCATAGAAGACAACTTGACAATCTGTTTTCATATGGAGGTGAGGGATTCCGACATCTTTGATCTTGAGGAATATTAATCAAATAAATATATATTTAGTTTTTAAGAAGAAGATCGTAGATAAAACTTGATTGCTTAGCAAGAGAAAAGACTTGCAACAAGAGAGCAACAGGAAAATTAATCAAATAAATATAATTTTCGTTTTCAGTTTTCTACTTAAAAAATAGATAATTGGAAAAGAAAAATATAAAAAAGAAAAAAGGTAAATATTTCTATAACTGAAAAAACAATTACGTGCATATTATTTCGAAATCTAGCACATTTACAATTATTTATTATTCTTTTTTTTTTTCCCCTTATGAAATAGGGAGGTGCTATTGAACCCGGAATTTTGAAGTTTCATTTGGAAACCTCTCACAATCCATCTATGAATGAGATAAATATTAAGTATGCCACACACAGGCTCCGTCATCTATGCCACACACACTACGTCATCCGTATATCAAGCCAATAAAATCATAACAAATCATATTTTAACAGATAGAAAAATGACAAAATATGTAATTAATTAATTAATAGTTGATTATTTTAAATAAAATACTAGACCTTAAAATAAAAAGTATATATCCTAAAATATAAACTCTAGAGGCTAATTTATAAATTCTAAACTCGTAAAATATATTACATGTCACATGGTATGCCAAGCTTATTCTAAATTTTCTCGATTAATGAATAAGTCATTTATTTATTATTCTGGTCACACTACTATTTGAATAATAGTTTTTTTTTTTTTTTTCGGCTGTAGAAAATAAACACAATGGAGAAGCCCATATTAGAAAATTAAGAAATTAA
This sequence comes from Euphorbia tirucalli, assembly GCA_039660915.1. Lineage (NCBI taxonomy): Eukaryota > Viridiplantae > Streptophyta > Magnoliopsida > Malpighiales > Euphorbiaceae > Euphorbia > Euphorbia tirucalli. The sequence goes on from CM077637.1 coordinate 15,922,345, forward strand.
TTATATCTGAAGATGGAAAATAGGGTAGAAGAGAAAAATAGAATCACATGAGTTGGAAGAAAAACAAGATTAATTGACAAATGGATATAAATGACATTAAATAATCACTGTAGTGAACATTAAAGGATGGTGCGTAGTCACTTACCGTTATGCCTAGAAATGGAGAAATGATCTCCTAACCCTGGATTTAATGCAAATTTCACGCACCTACTAATTTAACATCTACTAATTTGCATAATTTCTCCTATCATAGTCTATATTCCCCCATCATTATATATTCATCTTCTCACAAACACACCCCTCTAATCACTAGTATCATTAGGTACTAATATGATTAAATACACAATTTACCTTATTAAACAAATTAACTCATATTTCAACTCGATCCCAACAAAATAGTTAATTAATTAGCGTATCGGGAAAGCTTTTCTTAATTATCTTTAACTTCAAGTTTTATGCATGATAATACAATTGTTGAAAGTATTTTAATCTTGAAAATTCATCCTTTCCAATTTTTTTCCCCATTATTGCGGTATACATTAGTGAAAACCAATGTTGTGAAAACCGGACCGGACAGGCCGGCTCGACCGGTTTTACCGCGAACAGGCCATGGGTCCGGTCGGTTTGATTAAAATGAATGGTTTGATGAAAAACCAGAGATGATCGGTTCGACCGGTTAAAAACCAGTAAACCGGCAAACCGGTCAAAAACCGGTTTTGACCATTTTTTATCTTTGGTTTTGATTCGTTTCGGTTCAACGGTTCAGTTCTGTTCGAACCGAACCGAACCGAATCAAAAAATAAACATATAAAATTATAAAAACCAAAATCAAACCAATATACATTTGTTTGGTTCTGGTTCGGTTTGATTTCAAACCAAAATTTTTCAAATTTTAAAATTTAAATCAATTATCATTAAAATTTAAAATTGATGAAATTTTAAACCGAACTAAAAAATAAACATATAAAATTATAAAAACCAAAATCAAACCAATATACATTCGGTTTGACTTGAACCAAACTGAATTAGTTTTGTTTGGTTCTGGTTCGGTTTGGTTTCAAACCAAAATTTTTCAAATTTTAAAATTTAAATCAATTATCATTAAAATTTAAAATTGATGAAGTTTTAGGATATTTCATGAAATTATTTTGAGTATTAAATATTTGAAACTTGTGTTTGATGAATTTATAAGCTTATTTATTTTTTAAATAATATTTTTTTAAAAAAAAAAATAATAATCCGGTATAACCACCGGTATTACCTGGTTGAACTGGTTGTACCACGTACCAGTAGTTTCACCGGTTTAATGTCCGGTACGATTATGATAACATTGGTGAAAACACATTCATATATATGTGGATGCCAAAATCAAAAGTTTAACTGTAAACCAAGAGGAGGTATATATTTCAAGTAGATGAAATGATAAATTGATCAAATACTTACTTAAAAGAGAGATAATAATTTCCATGTCAAGGTCGAGCACGAATCACTAGGTTGGACCTTTAAATTGCTTGAAAACAACCTGTTTAATCTGCTGGAAATATAAAAGCATCAATTGCTAGCTGTTATGTATAAATTCTAAGTATGTTTTCATTATCCGGAAAATTAAATTATGAACTTAAATATGTTATTCAATATATAAAACAAAAAATATATTAAAAAAAAATGACAAAAAAAGTTATTTTTTTCTTGCAAAAATCTAATTAATCGGTTTGTATTAATCATGCACGCTTTAAATAATATACTTTTATATATATATATATATATATATATATATATAAGCTCTAAATAATTTACTTGGCAAATAAAATTTTATGGGTACGTTAATACCTAATTTAAATAATTAAAGTCTTTGGTATGAAGTCAAGTCAACGTGTAAAAAATAAAACCCTAGGTAACAAGGTATTGAAATGGTGATTAAAATATAATTAAGGGGGAAGAAGAGAGAAGAGAAGAGCATTAAAGAGGAAAAAAATACTAGTAAAATAGGGTTTGTTCAAAACGGTGGCAGCTCCACGATGCTGATAATGAATGCCACACAGTATAGCATTGAGAGAGAGAGAGAGAGAGAGAGAGAGAAAGAGAGTCAAGTAAGTATATACACATATGCATAGCCAGCTGACTTTTTGCAAGAATGGAGTAAATGCTCATTGCTGTCCATTTTGACTCTCTGAGACAGAATTATGCATAATCCCTTTTAATTTTTACCCCCTCTCCACACTTGGGTCAGCGATCTCCCTCTTCTCTTTCTTTATTTCTCCCTTCCAATTTCTCTCTATTTATACCCTTCCCCCTTTTCTATCCTTGGACGCTTGTCTCTTCCCCTTCTTCCATTTTTACCCCAAAACCAAAACCAAAACAAACAAACAAAGCAACTAGCTAGCCCTTGATTTGCATGTAGTAGGAGCTTTCTTTTATCATATAGACTTTTTGTTGGTAAATTCTCAAATCTTGAAAAAGATCGATATTAGAGATCATGGGGCGACCTCCTTGCTGTGACAAAATTGGAGTAAAAAAAGGGCCATGGACTCCTGAAGAAGATATCATCTTGGTCTCTTATATTCAAGAACATGGTCCTGGAAATTGGAGATCAGTTCCTACTAATACTGGTACAATAATCCTTAATTACCCTCCTTTTCTTCTTTCTTTTACTTTTCTTGTTTTGTTTGGTTTGGGAGTTGGTTTGTATTTATTGTTTTTGCTGTCGTTTCTTTTATAGATTTGACAGAATGGATATCCTCAAATATATGTTCACTAAGATTTTTTCTTTATTTGTTTTTTTTCCAGGGTTGCTTAGATGCAGTAAGAGTTGCCGGCTCAGATGGACTAATTATCTCCGGCCTGGTATAAAACGCGGCAATTTCACTGATCATGAGGAAAAGATGATTATCCATCTCCAAGCCCTTTTAGGCAACAGGTAATTAAAAATTAATTCGATTAAATACCTGTAATTAATTTAAGAGATTTTTTTAATTAAAATTGGGGATGGATGGATTTATGCAGATGGGCAGCCATAGCATCATATCTTCCACAAAGAACAGATAATGACATAAAAAATTACTGGAATACCCATCTGAAAAAGAAGCTAAAAAGGGTACATGAAGATGGGCAAAATGAGGATGGAGGAATTTCAGCCTCACAGCCAAATAAGGGACAGTGGGAAAGAAGGCTTCAAACAGATATCCATTTAGCCAAACAAGCCCTTTGTGAAGCTTTATCTCTTGATAAATCACCCACCTCTTTAACCGACTCAAACCCATCTAATCCTAATCCTAATCTTAATTGCAATTACAGTACTAGGCAATCATTTCAGGCACAGGGATCTTCTTCCTCATCTGCTTCTACTTATGCATCAAGTGCCGAAAACATTGCTAAATTGCTTCAGAATTGGATGAAAAATTCCCCCAAATCGGGTCCAACAAATTCTGACTTTATGGGAGCGGCGAATTCTAGTTCAAGTGCTACGACGCCGGATCATCATCAGGGGGGATTTGACTCATTGTTCAGCTTCAATTCGTCGGCGAATTCAGATGGGTCTCAATCGGTGGATGAGAATGCAAATTTGACGCCTGAAACAAGTTTCTTTCAAGATGAAAGCAAGCCAAATATGGAGAATCAGCAGGTTCCTCTTTCTTTGCTGGAGAAATGGCTGTTTGATGAAGGTGCTACTCAGTGTCATGAAGACTTAATTAATCTCTCATTAGAGGATAATTCTGTTGGTTTCTTCTGAATTAGTATTAATCAAGAAAATTAAAGAAAAGGAAAAATGAAAAAAACCTTAATTGTTATCATGTCAGTGTTAGGGCTTTTTTTTTTTTTTTTTTTTTTTGAGTGTTCTTTGCTAGTAAAAAAAAAAACAAAAGGGAAAGCAAACTTTGTTGTTATTAGGCCTAAGCAGTAATTAAGTTAACCCCCATCTTAAATTAGTGGAAGAACATAAAGTGTAAATTAAAACACACTATCTATATGAATATCCTATGTGTTTAATAGTTTTACTATCTATTCTCTTTATGCAATTTTTCTTGTTTAATTTATGATTTTAGTTTTGTCAATTTAACACCTAAATCATATATATTATAACTAAGTTTATGCAGATAGACAGTTTAATACTAATAATTTTTAATATTAATTTTGACATCAGCAACGCTAAGGTCTAATAGGTTTGAGGATGTAACAACACGTGATACTAACAAATGGAAGATTTGAGTTTGAGTTCTCGATCATTTGGTCTAAGAAGTCCTAATACCATATCAATTAATCATTTAATCCATAACTTTCAATTTGATTGGTTAATAGATTTTGTTTTACAATAATATTAGATTTTCTGTTTTTCTACTTACCCATTTAATTCGATGATTGCATATATATATATCCTAGAAGACGAAACGTGATAGCCTTTATATCTTTGGAGATGACTTTTTCTCTTTTAATATTTTACCATCAATGCAGATAGCAAAATTGCCCATTCTAGTTGTAATTTGACGCTGTAAAAAAAATCGCTTTTACATCTTCTGGAAGCAAATATAGCTTCTTGGTGTGCAATTTAGAAGAGATTAGCAGTAGTAGTGTAATTTCCAAGTGTTAGTAAATTGATGCAATTGCATTGATTAAGGGCAGTGCATAGAGCAGCACGATGCCTTGATTGCCTTTGGATCATATCAAATCAACTCAAATGCCCATCTGATCATAATATAGATCGATCATATTAGATTTTCGAAGAAAGTTTCAAATTAAACATCAATTCAATTAGTGTCAGATAATAATAACACCCTAATTAACTTGTACTTTTTCTTTGTTTTTTGGTTACACTTGCTATATATTGTACCCACTTCAATGTTATCTCATTAATTCCCATTAAATACGGTGCTTTAGACCTAAGGTCTCCTCTTTTATTCATTTATTTATTTTATTAACGAAGAAGAGGACTGGAGGCTAAAATTAACAAGCCAGAAGAGAAAAAAGGCTACAGCAATATCCTTCTAAAGCAAAAAAAAAAAAAAATCGAAAAATTAGTAAAATACTAAAATTAATTATAAAATTAATATATACTAATTATAGAGAATTTTAGATATTATATTGTTTTATAGTTTATATTGTGATTTTTTTATGTTAATTTATAGTTATTAAAAATTGAGAGTTGAAAAAAAAATAGAGAATTTTAATATTTTATTGTGATGTAATAGTATTATTTAGTATTACTGATTTTTTTAAATTAATTTTTTTGTATTTTTTTTTTTTAAAACAAACTACTTATATAAAATTTTTATTTTGATTTTTTTTTAAGAAGTTGATGTTTTTGATTCGATCTAATTCAAACCAAACCAAAACGAACTGATTCGGTTTGGATAGAACCGAACCAAAATTTAGTTTGGATCGAATTGGTTTATAAAATATAGTGTTTTTTGGATCGGTTTTTTACCGAACCAGTCCATGCTCACTCCTAGAATCATCCATAAGGAGGTGGATAAGGCAGTCTAAAAAAGTCATGTTAAAATGTTCACCCATTGACCAAAGAAATCAGATACATTCTAAGGAACCAAAACATCAACGCCCAACCAATTAAACAAAGACTTCTAAATGAGTAAACTCTTGTTACCACTACAAAAAAATTGTTAGATTTAGCAGTAAAAAAATTTGTAGCAAAATAAATTTTACACTAAAAAGCATATTTAACAGTAAAATTATATCAAATTTTTTCTGTAAATACCTACGATCCTACGATCATAACTTTATAACAGCAACATACAATAATTATTTTATTCATATGCTCCATATTATTTGAAATGTTGATCTAAATTAATCTTATAGAAATGGAAAGTACATTAATTGTAGTATGTGTAGCTCGTTTTCTAAAAAAGGCACCCAAAAAAAAAAAAAGTGACCTAAAACTTAAGCTGATATATATATAAAAGGTTAAGAATAATTTTTATTATTATTTTTGACAAATTTTTCGCACAAATGCTTATTAAACTTGACCCTTGTATGATATAGACATACTCTATCTTCCGTTGAAGTTAACAACAAATGATGCTGTTAATCATATGTACAAATAATGGGCATGATTCATTTTTGAAGAAAACATAACTAATTATCAAAACTATTTATCAGCTTGTCTCCATCTCAAATCTTAAAATTTTCTAAGGTTTTGTATCAGCATTTTTCATGCTCCCATTAAAAAAAACATAGGAAAAAGACAATCTAAACTTACAAACAAACTTACCTGGAATCTAAAAGATTTGAATTTATTTAAGAAAAAATGAAAAATTTAGGTAAGAAACTAAATTTATTAAATTGTGATATACTTAAGGTGGTGTTTGATAAATTTAAAAAATTAAGCGCTAAAACTTAAGTACTAGTTAGGTAATACTTATGGAGATCTAAAACTATTTTTTACTTTAAACTTTTGAAATGGTTTGTTTTTTCATGTACCATATACATACATATAGTATTGTCTAAAATTAAAACATGATTAAAACATGATTATATTTTAAAAGTTTCACCTAGATTCAAAGTTTTGAATAGTTAATTAGATTTTTTTTAATGAATTTAATCGGATATATTAATGGAGAATATTGATATAATTTTATTTATACACTTCACATTTATAACCTAAAAATTAAGGTTGATCAGAATAAATGCAGACCATATTTTGAGAATGACATGGAAAATTCTGAATTAAGATTCTAGAAGATACTAATATGGTAGTGGTAATGGTCCTTGAGAGCTAAAAACAAGATGTTGAAAACAGAAAAGGAAGATATATATGCTGGAACATGCATATCAAGTTGGTTAAACGCAATTATTGTATTTGGAGCTGCCAAGTATACCGACAAAACTAATACAAAATTAATATTGATTTCCTAATTCTGAAAGTATATCTGACAGAATCATTCCAGCAAGTAGGGAAAGTGTGCGTGTGTGTGTGTGTGTGTGTGTGTGTGAGGGGGAAGAGAAAGGACAAAGAATGTCAATTGTAACCATACTAATTGTTTTAGCTATATGTAACGCAATGTCTTTCGTATAGAGATTTTATGTGTGTTAGAGTGCATTGGCTCTCATGAAACCATTTCATCTAGAAAAATTAAGCTAATGGGTAAGGTCTAAATAATAGGTTTTTTTTTTTTTTTTTTTAATTATCTCTAAGACTCCCTTACACGTGAATGCTTTTTGAGTTTGAAGCTCGTACAACACAGGTCCACTTTACCATATGTTGAAATTTAATAAACAAATAGAGCTGCTAGGATTTGAACTCTCGACATCTAAGTCTAAGAGGTTTTGATATCATGAAGAGACTCCGTGAACCTTGAGAATGTTAGATCCGACTGCTTGAGTGAGCACATAGGTGGAGTTAAACTTATATAACACAACAAAAGAAGACTTGATAATTGAAAGATCATGGACTCATATATTTAAAGACCTACTGGCTTTGGGCTAGTAGAGAAGACTAAACCCATTGATGATCTTAGACGTCAAAGGAGATAGACCAAGTAATTTGACAAGTAATAACTGCTCCAGGTCCAGTTGCACTTGAGTTAGAGTGTTGGAGATCCCATATTTGAATAAATGAACTGATAACTCAATTTCATATACTCATTTTTAGGTGTATTTTAGAGTAGTTTTTAATTAATTCATGCATTTTTTACATTAGTTTTAGTTATTTGTTTAATGTTTAGTATATTTTGTTTCTTTAGTTGTTATTTTTACATGCAAAATAGGAGATTTTGCTTCAAAAAGGAATTCTAAATGGAGAAGAAATGCTAAAAACAGAATTTCAACTGGAGTTTCGAGAGAGTTGGAGAATGACTTAACTCTGGAGTTGTTCTACAAATTTGTGTCAGTTTTCTAATGCATCTTGAATCACATCAATCGAAGTTGAAGCGAAGAAGATATCTTGGATTTACTACAATTGGTCATAAACATTAGGGTCAAAGTTTCGGTTGACCTTTTCTTCTCCAAACTCAAGCTTTTCTATTGGAATTAAAGTCCTGAATAAAAGGTTATTCCTACATAATTTTTCCAGCAGAAGTTTATAATTAGGAAAAGTTTTAATTAGGTTAATTTAGAAACTCCTTTTCTAATTAGATCTTCATAGTTATTTTTACTCCTTTTTGGATTAGGAGAATGTTACTCCTATAAAAGGAGCTTTTGCTCTTTAGTTTAATTATCTAATAACTTAGTTTAATTCTGCGTTTTTGGAGAGAAAAATTCGAGTGGTCTAGTAAAGGCGACAAGGCGAAGAAATTCGGCAAAGACATCTACACCAACCTTAGAGTTTTCATATTTTCTCTATGTTTTTATTTCTTATTAGTTATTTATGTTTTTAGATACTATAAGTAGCTAAACTCTCTTTATCTAGGATACTAATGTAATATAACTTAATTAGTTTATGAAATTATTATAGTATTCTTACTTTATTTACGCAAATTTTATTATCTTGCTTAATACTTGTCTTTGCTTGATCATCAATTGTATGATTTTATATTGAAATAACTATGAGCACGGGTTTTTCCCAACCTCTGTGATGAGAGTTCACATGTTACCTATGGAGCAGACGGACTTGATTGGGCTCGAAAGCGACCGGGTTGTTGCCCATGGTGTCTCAAACATCCTGACAACTGAGCTATCCGCGATCCGAAACCCCCGGAAAGGTCTCCCGAGTGATTTCTAGGGTTAGGGTTCATGTCCGATTTTCCGACTTTTGCCCCAGCTTTCGCTAGAACCGGACGGCTCTGGTTTCTTAAACCAAAGCTAGCCGGCTCTAGTGGGCAAACCAAGTTGCCCTGCAAAGCAGAGCAACTTGGTTTGACAGAAAGTATTTTTAGGCGTAAAAATCAAAAGTCAGGTGGCCATTTAATGAAATGGGGTGATATGAGAGAGAGGGTTATAAAGAGAAAGAATCATATCTGAGGGAGAGGATTTTTTTTTGGAGAAGGAACTAGAAAAAGAAAGGATTCTGTGAGTAAAAAAAAAGAAGCAGAGAAGAAAAGAGAGGAAGTGAGATCGAGAGAAAAGAAAAGAAGAGTGAGCCAAAACATAAAAGTTAAAACCCTACATCATTCTAAAGACATTAATATCAAGTTCTACGACCTTTGCTTATCGATTTGGGACGTATTCGGGTTGGTTTCGGGTTGCTTTGGATTGTTATAGTTTTCGGCCAGATGAGTTTCCAGCATCAATTCCAAGAGTTCAATCCGTTCTTGCGTATCTAGTACACTGGAACAACACCAAGGTAAACTCTAAGACGCCTTAAAGCTGTTTGTATTGTTTTTCTGTGTGTTTTTTCCTCTGTTCTGCACTTTTCCGGAAACTGGGCTGTCCATCATAGCCGTATAGCTATGTTCGTGATGAACAGAGCCAGCCGACTCTGGCCCTAGAGCCGCCCGGCTCTGTTCCTCAGGGACAGAATCCCGATTTGTCCCGATCGTCCGAAAGTAGTCCGTTTCCCATTTCGTGCATTCTGTTTTGGTATTTTTCGGCCCAAGAATATTTGTACGTCGTTCTGGTTTCGGTTTTCAGATTTTTGGACATATGGATATTGGTTTTTTCGGTTTTTTTCGGGTTTTATATTTCAGCTTCGGGGTTGTTCGATCCGATTCGGATCCGTAGTTTAGCATCAGCAGGCCCCCGAACTCTATAAAATCTCTGGGAAACACTGAAAATGAATAAAATAATGATTTTTCAAAAAAAAAAAGAGAAAATCGATTTTGGGTCCGGGTATTACAACCGCCCAACATGGATTAGAGCCGCCCGGCTCTATTTTCCAGCCCTGCGGCTTTAGTTCATGGAAAAGACAAAATCACAGAACGGCCGGTACAGGCGTCATTGCGTGATGTCGTTTTCGAATTTAGACTGTTTTTGGTGTGTTTACTGCTTTTTAGACCCTAGATGTTTGTGAAAATTAGGAAAACCCACAAGAACGGAATCCCGAGTTCCGAGATAACAGACCCACAAAAGTGGAAATTTGCATGTTACCATGCCAAATGATTTTCCAAAATTAATTTTTCAGCACAAAAATTACAGGGCGTTTCAAAACCATTTTCCAGGTCTAACCGGTCCGACCGGTCGGGTCGACCCGATTACCCCCTAAATGCATGCCCCCATTTCCTAACAACTCCCATACTATCCTGTTTTGAGTTCTATCTGTGTTTATAATATAAATTGTGCTAACCCTCTGTTCTGCAGCATTTATCTTCATTTTTATTTTTTTTTCTATAATTAATAGACTATTCCATGTAAACTAGGCGATTGTATTTTTAGATCTTTGTGTATCTTAGGCGATTGTAAATGTGAGGACGAGAGTTTTGTCCTTTTTATTCAATTTGGTTGTATAAGCGGCCTCTATTATTCTTCTGTATATTTGTGTGGGTGATTTAATTTCCTGCAATTTAATTCTGTAATTTGCCTGAGCATGGGCTAGTAAAATAAACAAATTTGGGTTAGAAAAAGATAATAAATTGAATAAATATGGTCTTATAAATGATAAATGAATACAAACTCGAGGTTAAGTAGGTAAGTTGCCCGAACCCTAAATCTTTGGATTAGGTACAAAGTTGCTCGAACCCTAAATCTTTGGATTAGGTACAGTAGTCTGTGCTCTGTAGGGATCTGTACCGGAATTTCCCGGGTGAGCTGATCCGGGTCGCGACTCTGTTACTGATCTCGAAATTTAGGTTTCGAGGTCTTTAAGCTAAAAATCAAGAAAGCGTTTTCTACAAAAATGAATTTCAAAACGAACGAATGTTTTTCCCTAAAACAAAAATCCGCTTTGCAAATCAAAACGAATTAAAATGTTTTCCCCGGTTCGCTTCGCCGCGTTCCGCTTAAGAAAAAGGTTGTCCGCTCACAGTGGCGACTCTGCTGGAGATTTATGTTTCCTAAAAGGTTTTATAAAAACTTAAGGAACTTAGACAACTATTGAAATATAACCTCGCTTATATTCGTTTATCAATTTATAAATGCCATATTTATTCATACCTTGCATATCATGACATTTTCCTCTTCTCAACCCCTCAAATACACTAATTAGCCCTGGTTTACCTAAGAAGGTGGACTACTTCTACTGCCAGGATTGGAGACACCCGACAGGGTAAACCACTCTTAGCCCCGCATGACCTTACATCGTGCTTAATGGTGGAGAAGTGTTTATTCGCTATGGGAGCCTGTACGACCCTTGGTTTGACCTTGGCCCATATGTAATAACTTAGTAATTTCCCCTAAGATTACCAAAACATAAATCTGAAATTGAACAATTGAGCGTGTGCCTTTGGTATCCCCCGTTGGTGCCAAAGAGACCCAACACCTAGAAATAATGCGAGACCAATTGAAAGGAGAAATAAGGTTGGGAGGGAGTGCATACTTTTGTGTGTGCTAACGTTTGTTCTGTGTTTTTTTTCCCTTTTAATTTTCTTTTCAAAAAGCATCCAAAATGCATAAATCACTCGCGTGCCATTTCTAATTACGTTTTCGTGTAGCCATCTCTTACACATGCATATGTATGGCATTTGTACTAATCACATTTTCGTGCAGCCACGACATTTTATTCGCAAGCCATACATATATACATCTCGCGTGCCAACATTTTCATAAAACATACACGACATCATTCCGTGTGACATTCCTAACCATGTTTTCTGCAGCCATTTGCATTTTTGTGTGACATGCATATACATGCCATTTCATTCCATTATACCTATTTAAGGACGTTCTAGGAACGCCTATCATGATCATTTCATTTCGTACCATGTCGGGTACCCAAAACTACCCATAGTCCACCTATGCACCGGTCCGCACTCGACCACTCATTTCATCTCATCATTCACTAAGAAATCGTAAAGATGTTAGGTATGGTTGTGTGACAACTCACACGACAACATAGCATTTTATCATCTCAGTTTCGTGTCCATTCGTTCTTGGTGTCACGGTGATGCTGGAATTCTGCTTGTGTGTCGCAATCCACATCGGATTTGTTCCATGACATTAGTAACTCATTCGACGTACTCCACGAGTGCCGGATTTTTATGCACATAAGAGCATTTCATAGCATTAGTAATTCATGCAAGACGTTTCACGAACATCGAACCTCTGTCCGTGTCCCTGCGCACACATGACTTGTTTGTAACATCACTTCATATTTGATGCCCCAAAAGCACCAGAGCTTTGTCCCGAGGAACGGTTCCCACTTGACCATTTCATTTTTGTCGAACCTCTGTCCATGTGTCGGTACATACATGACCATTTCATTACATCCGTTAGGTGCCCTAAAGGTGCCGAACCTTTGTCTATGTGAAGGATCACAAGTGACGTTTGTTTGCATTATCTCCTGCATAGTTGTGGGGCATTCTTAGGACATTCAAAATAAAAACAAAATCACATTCATTATCATTTCCATTCACAAAGCATCATTCGATCATGATTATCCCACGATCATACCATCCATGTCACTTAGCACTTTGTGTCTAGGATCATAACATTCACCCGTGATGCTAACCCCATGCTGAATGTGCAGTTTAGGGTCAAACTTCAAAACGACTTGAAAGGGTCACTTCAGGGTCCAGACAATCAGTTCAACCATCTCAGACCAAATCAGCCGCAATGGAAGGGTTAGAGTCAGCTCGGATTCAGACTTCGAGTAAGAGTTTGAGGGACAGCTACCTTCTTTATCGGTTGACAATCCGTTTGCATTGGAAGAAGCAAGTAGAACCGAGATGGCTCAAGGTGGAAATGGTGGAAGTCCTCCCTTTGACATGACTGCATTCATGACAGACTTTCTGAATTCTGAACAGTTTAAAGCAACCATCAGGGAGCAAATACAGACCGCAGTGATTGCCGCTGTAGGCCCGACTAGGCAGCAAGCCCAAGCCCCAGTTGAGAACGAGAGGAATGTTGTGCAAAGGGCCCCTAATTCAGGGATGAATGTGCCTGGCAATAGCAGAGTGGTCATCCCACCTCGGGAACTCGACCATCATTCTGAGGAAGACGGGGCCTTTGAAAGAGCCAGGGAGGCTTCGATTGAGACGGCTGTTGAAAAGTATCCCAAGCAGAAATTTTTCTGATTTTGAAGCATTGTTGCCGAAGCTAAAGGAGATGGTGCACTATCAGCCTGTTAAGTGCCTAGATCCGTCTACTCTATTTGCAGAAGGGGGAGAGCCGTTCCCGGTTGGGTTTCAGATGCCTTATCGACCCCCGTACATTGGGGAAGGTCCATCAGAAGCCCACTTGGACAGCTACATCAGAATCATGGCTAGCCTGGGGATCGGAAAGGTCCATCTACTGAATCTGTTTCCTACTACTTTGAGAGGCGCAGCCGCTAAGTGGTATCTTAAGACGCCGATCCACACCCGATCCACCTGGGAGGATCTGTCTAAGGCATTTGTGAAATAGTATGCCTATAACACTCAGGTTGAAACCACATTGGAAGACCTAGAAAGAATCCGTCAAAGGCCTAATGAATCTTTTTCGGCCTATTACAAGAGGTGGATGGATGTGCAAGTGTTAGTGGACGGAGCCCCTAAATTGGAGTCCCTTACCGTGAAGCTTGTGGATGGTAGTTTGTCAGCCTACAAGGAGAAAATAAAGCTGAAGAGATTTCATTCCTTCAATGATGTGGTAGATTTTACAAAGCGGGTTAAGAGGTATGCTGAAGAAGAATAGCTGAGTAAGCAGTGTTCGAGTACCTACCAGGGCAGCCGTGGATATACCCAGGGGTACAAAGCCAGTGGTTCTACATCCTCTTCAACAGGGTCTAGCTCTAAACCAGCCTAGACTGCAGTGACTGTAGACCGAGCGAAGGAGGCTGATGTGGCAATTATGGCCCAAGGAGGCCAAACGAGAACACCTCAGAGACCTACCAATATATGGGTCGAATCTTTGGGACGTATCTTTGCCAAGTGTAGGAAGGCTGGTCTGTTACAAAGCATGAAGCCTTATGTTCCCCCTACTAAAGCTGACAAGAAAAATTTCTATGCCTATCATGTGACGAAAGGCTACCGCACCAACGAGTGTACCAGCTTGATAAGGGCCATTCAAATGCTGGTCACTGAAGGAAAGATTGTCGAACCTGCACTGAAGCCAAATGTGTAGAGGAATTCTTTTCCAAATTTTAGGGACCAGGTTAATATGGTTCAATCTGGCATCCCGGCCAACAGTGTTTTTGCACAGATAATTGAGGCCAACCCGAGTGTTCAGGTGGTTGCAGCCAAAGTAGAAGAGGAAGAGACTGAACTCCAAACTTCAGTGGTGTTGAGGAGACAGATTCCCATTGATCTGAATGATATTGACCTGGAATATGATGATGAAGATTTTAGGTTTGAAGAGCCCAAGTTAGTGTATCCAGTAGAAACGAGATGGGGGACAGTGGTCATGAAAGACGGCCCTGTCATGTATATCACCCAGAGCGGTAGGGTTTACCAACTCATCAATGTATCTCCCTAGACACTTCCCAGAAGGAATCATTCTGCTGTAGAATCGGGCACTCCCAGGGATCGAAGGATAAGGAGGATGATGCGATTGTCGAACAACTGAAAAGGATGCCTGCCCGAGCTAGCATCTGGCATCTTTTTATAGAGTCAAAAAGACACTGTCAGGTGGTAGTGAAACAGCTGATGGAAATGGAGGCAACTCCCATGATGTCACCATAGGAAGTTTGTGCTGTAATAAGGAGAATTGATTTGAAGGCCAACAGGGCCCCAGAAATCAGCTTTGGGATATCTAACCTGCCACCAGAAGGGGTGAATCATAACAGGGCTCTATATCTGAGGGTGCAGATTATGGATAAGACCATGCCATGTGTAATGGTCGATGACGGCTCAGCCCTCAATAGTTGCCCTTTAAAAGTTTTGCCTTATCTGGGCATCAAAGTGGAAGCCCTCGACAATTCTGGCACGGTAATCAGGGCATACCACGATAGTAGAAGATCAGTGATTGGCACCTTCGAGGACGAGGTCAGAGTGGGGGAGGTCAAGTTAAATGTGTTGTTCACGGTTATCGATATCCCCATTACATTTTCTTTGCTCCTATGGAGGCCATGGTTCCATGCCCTGGGAGGCGTACCTTCCACTTTGCCCCAAAAAGTCAAGTTCTTGATAGGTGGGAGAGTGGTGACAGTAGAGGTGGATGAGCCATCAGTGGTAGCTGCCCTGAGTGCCGAAGAGTAGCCAATGACAGGGTTTCAGGTTGCGGTAGTGACAAAGGAAAGTAGCGACGGACTGAAATTCCTAAAGTGGATATACAAATACTTCGCCAAGCAAAAGTTTGAGCCCGGCAAGGGCCTAGGGGCGAAACAATAGGGTGTCCCCAAGTTTGATATAGAACCGGGAAAGTATCGTCAACACAGGCTCGGTTATTGTCAGAAAGGAGGCGAGCCGAGTAGGAGATGTGTGAATCTGGTTGACGCATTTGTACATCCATCTGAAAAAGTGTATGATGGGGTTTTGGAGCTAGTAGAGATTGAAGGGGATCAGTTCCCTGGATTTGAAATCTTCTCGGATGTAGTGGATTTCGAGAAGTACGGAGTAGAGCCGGTTGTCAACATGCTTCGTGTTGAGACTAAGGAAGACAAGGGGAAAGTTCTAAAAGGAAAAGAGATGGCAGTCGGCCAAGTTAATGTGGAGTTCGGGAACAAAGGAGAATCCTCTGAAAAATCAAATCCCAGGGGTGGCGAAACTGAAGAAGCCATTACAGCCATTACCAAGGCGCTGGCTGTATTGATGAAAGCCAACGCCAGTTCTGAATCGAAACAAGCGGTTATACCAAAAACTCAAAAAGAGTTAATGAACCAGGCTATGAAAGAATTGGCCAAGCTGATGATGGTCGGGAAAGCAAAGATGATCGAGGAGGGCCCGACTGCTGACCAGGGACAGTCCCTGGAGGGTGACCTGGGAGACCTGTTTGAGTAGGTCGAAGGAGCTGTAACAGGAGAAAACCCTCCATGTGTGGAGGGAGAAAATAATTTTGATGTATCTTCTTTTTTTGTTTTTGATGTATATGACTCAGCCTACAAGGCTTTCAATGCAATGAAATCTGATTTCGCTTACTTGTGTGATGTTTTTCCGGATGGAATTGTGCTTACATACAAGCATTCATTTAATATTTTTAGCATACACGATGCATCATTACATGAAATGAATCTAGGAATAGATGACGGCCTAAAAATGATATCCATCTCGAAAGACCTCACACCTGAAGAGAGAAGAGAAGTCATGGATGATGATATGCCAGGAGTTGACAGGGAGATTGCAGAACACAGAATCCCAACAGATCTGAAAATGAAGCCTGTCAAATAGAAACTCAGAAGGCTCAGGCCAGAATGGGCGGAAAAGGTCAAGGAGGAGGTGGCAAAGCAGATAAAAGCCAAGTTTCTAGAAGTTGTGGAATACCTATAATGGTTGGCCAACATAGTGCCCGTTGGGTCTGCGTGGATTATAGAGATCTGAATAAGGCATCCCCTAAGGACGACTTCCCATTGCCACATATTGATGTTCTGATAGACAGCGCCGCCAGGGTCACAATGTATTCATTCATGGACGGCTTCTCAGGGTATAATCAGATTCTCATGGACATTATCGACAAGGTGAAGACAGCCTTCATCACGGAGTGGGGACTCTACTGCTACAGGGTTATGCCGTTTGGACTGAAGAATGCCGGAGCCACCTACCAAAGAGCAATAACAACGCTGTTGCATGACATGATTCACAAAGAGGTTGAAGTCTATGTCGAAGCTGGTCAAATCGATGACCCGAGAAGAGCACCCTACTATCTTGGATAGGTTTTTGACTAGGGTTGAAAAGTAGAACCTCCGCCTCAACCCAAAGAAGTGTGTGTTCAGGGTAACTTTAGGAAAGCTTCTTGGCCATGTAGTGAGCCAGAGGGGAATCAAAATGGACCCGGAAAAAATCAAATCTATCAGTGACCTACCTGCGCCAGAGACAAAGAAAGAAGTTAGATTATTTCTGGGGTCTCTGTAATATGTCAGTCGGTTCATTACGAGGTTGACTACAATCTGTGAGCCCATCTTCAAGCTCTTAAAGAAAAATCAGCCGACAGAATGGAATGATCAGTGCTAGTTAGCCTTCGACAGGATTAAGGCTTATTTGATGAATCCACCAGTCCTGAAGCCTCCATTGCCGACTAAGCCTTTGGTTATGTACTTGGCTATTGAGGACACTTCAGTGGGGCAATGTTGGTTCAAGAACAAGAAGATGGGAGAAAACATGCAATATACTACCTGAGTAAAAAGCTGCTCGACTATGAAGTTAGATACACGGTGGTAGAAAAAACCTGTACCACTATGGTATGGCTAACCAAGAAGTTGAGGCATTACTTCTAGTAGTACAAAGTTCAGGCAGTGGCAAAGGTCGACCCAATGAAGTATTTATGTCAGACCCCTGCACTGACCGGGGAGATTATCAAGATGGCTACTCCTGTTGTCCGAATTCGACATCGAATATGTGACTAAGAAGACAATCAAAGAAAGGACTGTGGCAGAATTTTTGGCCAACCAACCCCTGGAGTCAGATTATGTCGAGAATTTGGAGTTCCCTAAAAAACAGTTGGCTGTAATAGATGTAAAACTGGGCAGATGGATAATGTACTTCGATGGGGCTGTGAATAAGCATGGGGCAGGATTAGGAGTGATCATTGGCACACCTAATGGAGAAATCATCCCCTGAGCTAAACGCCTTGAATTCCCGATGACTAACAATAGGGGCAGAGTACGAAGCTTGCCTATTCAGAATTGATTCTCTGATTACACTAGGGGCACTGGAAGCACTGATAATTGGAGATTCAGCTCTAGTGATTCATCAGATCACCGGCAAAAGGGAAGTAAAGGAAGAGTCGCTCCGACCATATCTCTAGTTGATTTGGGACAAGGTGGAAGCTTTTGGGCTATGCGAATTCAGGCATGTGACAAGGGAAGATAATCAGATGGCAGACTCTTTGGCCACACTTTTGTCAATGTGGGAGGAACCCCAGAAGCATCCTATGCAGCTAGTGGTAGTGGATGTCGCACAGAATCCATGTTACTTGTCGGTCAACGTTATAGCAACAGCTGAAGAGCGTCCCTGGTATCATGATATTCTACGGTTTATCCAGAATGGTCAGTTACTTGAAGATGCTGACGAGTAAGATAATCAAGAGGTTAGTGGCGTAGTTTAGATTATTCCAGGGTCAAATCTTCAAGAGAACTGCCAACGGCTTGCTTCTGAAATGCCTAACAGAGAAAGAAGCCAGAGAAGTCATGAGGCAAATCCTTGCGGGGACCTGTGGGCCACATATGAATGGGTTACATTGGCCAAGAAAGCACTAAGGCAAGGCTACTTCTAGCTTACACTGTAGGCAGATTGTATCGAAGAGGTAAAAAGATGTCACGAATGTCAATTTCACGGAGACCTCAATCATCTCCCATCGCTTGAACTTTAGATATCAATAACTCTGTATCCGTTTACTGCTTGGGGGATAGATCTCATCGAGGAAATAAGGCCATTGAGGAAGTGGGTAGAAGCAGAGCCATTTGCTCATGTTACAGCCAAGAAAATGGCTAGGTTTATTGAGAACAGTATCTTCACAAGGTACGAAATCCCGCATCATGTCGTCACTGATAATGGGGTGTAATTTCAAGGGGTCACAGTGCAGTTGTTTCAGGACAAAGGGATTGAACACCACAAATCATCTCCCTACCATCCACAAGCTAATGGAGCGGTAGAAGCTGCCAATAAATCCTTTAAAAAGATTCTATCAAAAATGCTGGTCACTTATAGAGATTGGGCCGATATGCTGCCATTTGATTTGTGGGGTTATAGAACCAGCGTTAGAACCCCCATCACAGAAATGCCATACTCCCTAGTCTACGGAATGGAAGATGTATTACCAGTGGGAATCGAGATCAAGTCACTAAGGGTGGTTATGGAAGCACAGTTCCCAGAATCAGAATGGATTCGATCAAGATATGAACAGTCGGCACTAATTAATGAAAAGCACCTCCCAGTATGGGATCACTTATAGATTTATCAACAGAGAATGGCTAGGGCTTACAACAGCAGAGTCCGTAGCCAGAAGAACCCACTTAAGGCCAGAGACTTGGTTTTAAAATAGGTCAACACAGATGTAAGGTCCGTACGTGGTGAAGAAGGTACTCTCCAGAGGTGCCATAAGGGTCATGGATATGGATGGGAACAAGTTTGTCAACTCCATCAACCAGGACAAGCTCAGGCGGTACTACATGTAAAAAAAAAAAGATTTCGATGGATCGAAAACCGAAAAGGCGATCCATGCAAAAGTCAGAACAGAAAGGTGGGCACTATTGGCGGGAAAATCTACAAAGATCAGCTAGTGACAGTCGCGAGTTCGGTTAAGATGGATACCATTTTTAACTCTGTTCTTAGCTTCATTTCATTATTGATACACGTTCCACTAAGACATTATTAATGAATGAATGAATGCTTTTTCTGTCCGCTTAAATGTCTTGAGTTTGCCTGAAATTGAATTTTTGTTATACATACATACATATATATATATATATATATATGATTATGCACATTCCATGTTCACATGCATCACGCATTTAAAAAAAAAAGAAAAGAGGAAAATCCGATGGACTGAAAACCAAAAGGCGGTCCATCCAAAATTTAGGATGCAGATAAAAGTCTATTGGGTTGAAAACCCGAAAGCGCGGTCCAGGTAAAAGTTAAGACAATCCGATAGATTGAAAACCCACGAGGGTAATCTATACAAAAGTAAGGACATAAAATAAAACAGTAAAATAAATATCATTTAGCAATAACCCCATACAGCATGGATGAGATCTACAAGCCGAGATACCGCAGGGTCAGGATCTCACGCTAGCGTCTTATAGGGCAGGTCATTAAGTCTGCTAGCCAGGCCTCATAACGACCATCTGTTTCTATCGTGGCCACTTCACCGTACCTCAAAACCTTAAAGCGGGTAGGGTTTATCCACTGCTGCTGCATATGTTGAGGCCACCGTTGTGTGAACTCCCCGCACTCGATTATGCACAAAGAACGAGGCACCCCTTGTACTTACTCGTATTATCTGCATAATCGTGCAGGATAATAACATGTCACCTTGGACAATCCGAGGAGCTGTACACCTCCCGCCCAAGTCTCCGTAGTCACTTGCGAGATTTCCCACCAGGGGCAAACCCAACGAATGGATGTGTTTGTCCTTTCTCTCAGCCAACTGAGCCATTCCTCTGTATTTCATGTGGAGAAGTCTGCAAGTTCAATACGACAGACCCAAAAATGTTTCGGGACATATCTCGGCTGAAGTGGAGGAACGCTCAGGAGATTCAGCTTCTCCAACAGCCAAATCTGCAAAAAAGATGGTCGGTCAGTGGAATGCATGTTCAGTCAGGATATCAAACTTGAAGTTGGGAACAGACCTGAAGCAGAAAGGTGCACCCATATGTTTCGACCGAGTGACCAGAGTGGATAGAATCCAGATAAATCAGGGTCTCAGCTAGGATGACCCCAATGGGTGAAGCACCATTTGCCATCTGGGCCACCACTGGGATTAACCGGACATCACAGGTCCTGTCTCATGACTCGCACAGATAGAGGGACATCAGTAGCAGACTTATCAGAAAAGCCCAACCAGGGGCAGAAGGATCTAGGGCAGAACACACATGCATGACAGCGGACAAGTCAAGTCTCCTAGGAGCAGCCTCACCAGGAAGCAAGCGGTCTAAATATGTTGTATCTAGTAACTCCCGAAGTGTCTGTAGGCTATTCGAATCAGGTTCAGGAACAATTAACCTGACTCCATGTGGACAGGAGGGAAGAGGATGGCCCCGAATTCTACCACCATAGGGCACAACTCTTGCCCAGAAAATCGGAAAACATGATCCATCGGATCCCAGAACCTGGCTACAGCCGCCAGAAAGGTCCGATTTAGGGGTAGATTCATATAAAACCGCTTGGAATATAGACTATAGGGCACCAATAGAGCCCCGTTGGAAGAACGGCAAGTTCTCCAGTAGTCCCTGAGGTGGTCACGATGTTGATCCATTCGAAATGGCATAGGAAGTAGAGCCGGATGATTATTCCTTACTGCATAAAAAACAGATGAAATGTCATCAGAACAACAAGTCCAGCAGCGGAAAAAGTACTAGATCAACAAAAACGGGGGGAAATTCCATAAAACTACAGTAAAAATAGTGTACTAGTCAATAGTCATATATAAGATATGCACATAACAACATCCAATCCAAGCCTACAAACGGGATGCATCAACATAAGACTACAGAAACTACAAAAGAAGGTTTAGGACTATCCCCCGTCAGTTGAATCATTATCCTCCTCACCCTCGGCTCCAACATCATCGCCAAAGACGTACCGACCGGCCTCCCAGTCGTCTAACTAAGTGCGGAGGGTCCCGTTCATGAAATGAGTTCTGCAATGGTCCTCTGCATCTCCTCCATCTCCGCCCTCATATGGGCCTCTTCACGCCAATGAGTGGCAACTGCAGCCTGCATCAGAATCAAACAGCATAGACATCACATCATACATACATATACATCATAAGCATACATCCACACATACATACATATTGACGTAGGTACTTACCGTCATCGCTCCGTTATCCCAAAGCAAGAGGTACCTAAGAGCAGAAGTTACCTAACACAGAGCCATCCCTTGTGTCACCGAGATCTACATAAAGAATATTGCACGGGTCATATCAGGGGCAACAAAATGATCGAAAGTAAACAAGGGCAGGGATACTCACATGTGTCATATCAGAAGGAATGGCAGCAGGGGGAGGGTGTGCCTCAATGTGCAGATCTGCTCGATAGAGTTCCTCCGCCTCATTATGCAACATCACCCAAGGCTCCACTAGGTACTCCAGATGGCCCATAATAAAGCCAACAGGGGAAACCATCGGAGGCACCATCGGAGGAACAAGCTCAGTATACCTCGCCTTAGTGTCAGCACCAAACACGTCCGTATGAGCTGAGGAACCTCCATCTCCTCGGCCACCGACGGTTCCAGACCTACGGTCGCTGGAACGTCTGCTTGATGATGTGCGAGGGCGTTTACCCCTCTCAGATGGCTATAAAACAGATCAGTGGAAATCAGAATAATCCAAACAAACAAAGAATGAAAGCAGAAGAGGTGCATACCCCAGCCGGCGCATCCTCGACGGTGCAGTCCCAGAGGGAGGGAGAAGCTGTGTGCTGATGAACTGGGGTAGTCGCCATCGTCCCCCATAACTGTGTACCCGAACCCAAACAAATCTGGGTGGTCTCCTCCAACAGAAGATGTGGCCAAAACAGTCTGACTGGAGGTGCAGGTGGGATCCTACGCTCCTGGGGGCCAACACGCCAATCGGTGACCCTTTCCCCAAGGTACCACTCGAAGATGATGAGACTCTCCATTACGAACCTTCTGGGCATCAACCTCCAGGCATCCACCAGCTCAGGGAACCACACAGCATTCCCCCATGGCTATTGAATCACCTGAAAAAAAAAAGAGAAAAGGGGGGAGGGTAATACCTGTTCAAAAGTCATACCCGCCAAGAGCTGGAGGCAGATCCAGGGGTCGGTATCCATCTCGCTCCAACTGAAGCCCAGCCATAGCCGCAACCGGGGGAAATTAGGAAGTACGGTATTGGTCGGTATGACCAGTTTAGGCTGAGGGACAAAGGCGTACTCATACGTCCAGATCTGCACAATGGAAAAGATTAAAAAAATAGAAAAAATAAAAAAAAACTCACGTGAAGAACTATCCATGCGCCCTTCACCTCTCAGTGCCTCCCGCTGGCGCAAATGTCGAGGCCATAATACAACTGAGCCAGTTCAGCTCACCTCCAGTTTAGATTCCCCACGTCCTCTAACTGTATTAATGAGGGCAGCACTGCAAAGTTTAGGTCGCTCTGACCTGTGGGGAATAAAAGAGTACTCAAGGCATACAGTAGAAACGCCCGAGCATAGCGTCTCACATCCCTAGGTGAGAACGCAGAACCCTCGGGTAGGTTGCTTTACCTACTCAGCTAATAATCTCGTAGTATGCTCCCCTGGACCCGCTTGCCCAAAGGAGTCAATCCCGATCAACATGGCGATGAGGTCCAGGTTGAAGCCACCTCTCTCCAAAGTTTGATTAAACTCTATGGAGCTCCCGCCGAAGGAGAGCCCAGTGATAGCCACGAAGACTTCGGGGGTGATGGTGAACTCCCCGATCGAGAAGTGAAAACTGTGAGTGGAATCCATCCACCTCTCTAAGAGCACCATCAGTAGACCCCTGCTCATCCGAGGCGCATTCTCACACATAGAACAAATGAACCAGTCCAGCCCGGTCAAATCAACTAACTCCCGCACCTCATCAGGGAGCTTTCGGTACCAAACCAGTGCATCAGTTATGGAACCGGCCCCCTGGTTATGGGGCCGCGTCTGCGAAACAATAAACAGGAAGTTTTATGAATTTTTTTCATACTATGCATTGCATGAATAAATCGATTGGAAGCATTAAAAACAAAATTAGAAACTCAAAAATTTGGTTTTGGTCCAGCCAGAGCCGCCCGACCCTAACTACAGCCGGCCGGCTCTGTTCGAAAAACCCGCAGTTTGGTTCCTAAAACCTAGGTTTTATAATTTTTTACCCAAAAATCAACTCTAGATCATCAACTGAGATCCCTAGGGGCAAAATCTACTCTAATCATACATCAATTTCATGTAATTTCGTCTAATTTCACCTCTTTTGCAGAAATTCAAAAAATGGAGAAAAAGAAGAATTTGGGAAAAACTAACTAGATTCTGAATAATGTGTATAGACGGTTTCAAAGACACAGGTACAGGGTCATTCCTCCGAACCCACAGTACGGAACCGTCTCTCGTAACCCGTACACCGTTGCCATAGATTCAGTGGGCAAAAAGAATTCCCCTTCAGGTAAAATGTATCTCACATGGGGAGAAGGTTATGCAGGAGTATTTGGAAGAATAACTTTTCGCATTTTCCTCATTTTGGTTGAAAGGAGGTGGAGAAGTTTTTCACAGAATGAGCAGAAGAGAAAGGAAGAAATAGAGTTACAGGGGAGCGCCCTCCTTTTATTTTCAATCTTAACCCACTAGATCCATACGGCTCTAGCTTGTGTGGCGAGCTAGAGCCGGCCGACTCTAGCCTTGAGCCGGGTGGCTCTACATTTGAGCCGCCGGCTCTGTCTCACCAAGACAGAGCCGCTTGGCTCTGATTCTCCAGGTATCGTGTTTCTCTCGATTATTTATGATTTTCACTTATTCCAATTTAATCCCGAGAAGGGTATTTCTCGCTTTCGCAGATATCCGGGGGCAAAGATCCCCAAGTCGTATTTATTCTTGATCGAACGGGCAAAAATTTTTGTTTCCAAAATTATCAATCTAGGAATAAATACGTGCTTTCGACTCAACTCCAACGGTCCACTCCACCACACAGAGGAAAAAGAAAAAAAAAATTTATACGGTTACTCCACCAAACGGAGAAAACAGTCTTATACGATGCTCCACCACACGGGGAAAGATTAGAATTTTACCGAGCACATTCCACCACAGCGAGTCGACATTACGGGCACACTTCACCGCAACGAGTTGATATCATGGACACACTCCACCACAGCGAGTCGACATTACGGGCACACTACACCATAGTGAGTCAACATTATGGGCACATTCCACTACAGCGAATCGACATCGCAGGTACACTCCACCATAGCAAGTCGATGACCCTGTATCCCCAACGAGGGGCACCAGGTGCGTTTTCTCATCCTTTCTCACTGCGCTCTCAGTCACAAGACCAAACTCGTTCTAGGCTTCTTAGCCGACTATAAGCCGACTTTGATTCCATGAGGGGCAGCCTGTGAGCATGGGTTTTTCCCGACCTCTGTGATGAGAGTTCACATGTTACCTATGGAGCAGACGGACTTGATTGGGCTTGAAAGTGACTAGGTTGTTGCTCAGGGTGTCTTAAACGTCCTAAAAACTGAGCTATCCACGATCCGAAACCCCCGGAAAGGTCTCCCGATTGATTTCTAGGGTTAGGTTGCATGTCCGATTTTCTGACTTTTGCTCTGGCATTTGCCAGAACCGGACAGCTCTGGTTTCTTGAGCCAGAGTTGGCTGGCTCTAAACTAGAGCCGGACAGCTCTAGTGGACAAACCAAGTTGCCCTACAAAGCAGAGCAACTTGGTTTGACAGAAAGTATTTTTGGGAGCAAAAATCAGAAGTCAGGTGGCCATTTAATGAAATGAAGTGATATGAGAGAGAGGGATATAAATAGAAAGAATCATATCTGAGGGAGAGGATTTTTTTGTAGAAGGAACCAGAAAAAGAAAAGATTCTGTGAGAGAAAAAAAAAAAGCAGAGAAGAAAAGAGAGGAAGTGAGACCGAGAGAAAAGAAAAGAAGAGTGAGCCAAAACATAAAAGTTAAAACCCTACATCATTCTAAAGACATTAATATCAAGTTCTACGACCTTTGCTTATCGATTTGGGACGTATTCGAGTTGCTTTGGATTGTTGTAGTTTTCGGCTAGTTGAGTTTCTAGCATCAATTCCAAGATTTCAATCCGTTCCTATGTATCCAGTACACTGGAACAACACCAAGGTAAACTCTGAGAGGCCTTAAACCTGTTTGCATTGTTTTTCTGTGTCTTTTTTCTCTCTTCTGCGCTTTTTCGGAAACTGAGCTGCCCATTATAGCCGTACGGCTGTGTTCTTCATGAACACAGCCGCACGGATGTGTTTGTGATGAACAGAGCCGGCCGGCTCTGGCCCTAGGGCAGCCTGGCTCTGTTCCTCAGGGACAGAATCTCGATTTCTCCCGATCGACTGAAAGTAGTCCGTTTTCCATTTTGTGCATTCTGTTATGGTATTTTTCGGCCCAAGAATGTTTTTACGTCATTCTGGTTTCGTTTTTCAGATTTTTGGACGTATGGATATTGGTTTTTTCCCTTTTTTTTCCGGTTTTATATTTTAATTTCGGGGTTGTTCGATCTGATTCGGATCCGTAGTTAAGCATCAGCGGGCCCTCGAACTCTATAAAATCTCTGGGAAACACTGAAAACGAATAAAATAACGATTTTTCAAAAAAAAAAAAAAAAAGAGAAAACCGATTTTGGGTCCGGGTATTACAGCCGCCCAACATGGATTAGAGCCGCCCGGCTCTATTTTCCAGCCGTGCGGCTGTAGTTCATGGAAAAGACAGAATCGCGGAACAGTCTCTATGGGCATCATTGAGCGATGCTGTTTTCGATTTCAGACTTTTTGGTGTGTTTACTGCTTCTTAGACCCTAGATGTTTATGAAAATTAGGAAAACCCACACGAACAGAACCCTAAGTTCTGGGATAACAGACCCATAAAAGTGGAAATTTGCATGTAATCGAGCCAAATGGTTTTCCAAAATTAATTTTTCAGCACAAAAATTACAGGGCATTTCAAAACCGTTTTTCAGGTCTAACCGGTTACCCCCTAAATGCATGCCCCCATTTCCTAACAACCACAATTCTGTCCTGTTTTGAGTCCTATTTGTGTTTATAATATACACTGTGCTAACCCTCTGTTTTGCAGCATTTATCTTCATTTTTATTGTTTTTTTTTCTGTAATTAATAGACTATTCTGTGTAAACTAGGCGATTGTATTTTTAGATCGTCGTGTATCCTAGGCGATTGTAAATTTGAGGACGAGAGTTTTGTCCTTTATTCAATTTGGTTGTATAAGCGGCCTCTATTATTCTTTTGTATATTTGTGTGGGTGATTTAATTTCCTACAATTTAATTATGTCATTTGCTTGAGCACGGGCTAGTAAAATAAATAATTTTGGGTTAGAAAAATATAATAAATTGAATAAATATGGTTTTATAAATGATAAATGAATACAAACTCGAGGTTAAGTAGGTAAGTTGCCCGAACCCTAAATCTCTGGATTAGGTACAGTAGTCTGCGCTCGGTAGAGAGCTGTACCGGAATTTCCCGGATGAGCTGATCTGGGTGGCGACTCTGTCACTGATCTCGAAATTTATGTTTCGAGATCTTCAAGCTAAAAATCGGGAAAACCTTTTCTAAAAAAATGAATTTCAAAACGAACGAATGTTTTTTCCTAAAACAAAAATCCGCTTTCCAACTCAAAACGAACTAAAATATTTTCCCCGGTTCGCTTTGCCGCGTTCCGCTTAAGAAAAAGGTCGTCCGCTCATAATAGCATAGAGTACCTAGAGAGAATACTATTTAAACTAGAAGTAAGATAATAAAATCATAAGTTTAAATTTGAACAAGAGCAATATAATTTGAATTTGTGTGAAGTTTTTGAATGATTTGTGCTTAGTGAGTTAACTATAGGTTATTAATCACTATTCAGAAATAGGATTAGTGACAGATAATTAGCTTTGATAATATACCTTAAGAGAGAATATTATTGCATTAAATCATTCTCCATTGCATGAGTAATTAAATTATTTGAATATACAATAGATTGATTAGATTAAAGAGTTGTATGAAATCAATATCATAAGTGCTTCCTCTTATTGAATTTTCTTCAATTACCTTTACTTTAATTGTTTTTATTATTGTTAACTAAATTAGGTTAATGAACTCAAATCCAACTATTTGTTATTTCCTTATCTTCAATTAACTTTACTTTAATTGTTTTTATTATTTTTAATTAAATTATGTTAATGAACTCAAATCCAATTATTTGTTATTTACTTAGATAATGGTTTTAGTAAATTAGTTGCTAACTAGTAAGCAATCTCTGTAAAAATAATCTTTACTTAACACTTTATTACTTGGTATGATTTTGTATACTTGCAAATTCTCACATCATGAATCTAAATAGTGGTATATAAGTGGTGTACATTGGGCGTTGACACAAGCCAAATTGGTTCTGGATTACATGGATTGATCCCTGCTTATGTACTCACTTATGCAATCAAGCTCAACACTCTCAGGGTCTAAAGAGTCTCTTAAGTTAAAACTAACTCCATAATAAGTTAGCACGTGTGGGGTTGAATTTATACAATGCAAAACTAATTAGCTTGTGTTAAAGTCCAATCTATACTATTTACATAACAGTTTAGTCCTATTTAGCTCCAATATATACGCTCCCTGATATGTAACTAGGCTTGGACCATTTATCAAACATTCATTGGCAAGCCTAATGTCATCAACAAGTTTAGTTCACCATTAGCCCAAACTCCACTAGATCTTTAAACACGTGACCAGGATCTTTTTGCTGTTCAATCTTCTTTTGCTTTAATACCATTGAGACCAATGGGTTTTAAGAATGTTTGGTCTAACTGCATAAGTGTGCACATGTCAAGTTGAACCATATCAACAAAATCAATTGACTTATGTTAAAGTCTAATATACACCATTTATATACGAATTTTATATAAATGTATCTCCTTGTGATAAATTTTTTCTCCTTTGCCTCAATATTTTCATATTTTCTTTTGTAGCTTCTTTAACTTCCTTTTATATACTTTAATTTTCACTCTTACCCCACTTTTATAAGAAGCACAATTGGTTATGGGTATAGATATGTAATTTTAGAAGGTTAAAAAATCGAATTATATTTAACTTTTTCTTTTAGGTCAAAGAAATAATTTTAATAAATTCATATAAAAATCCCTTTATATACAGACCTTTAGTTTCTTTTGGTTTCAAATCTGCAATATTTCCCTCTTTTGCTATATTTAATTAGAGAGTGTAGTATTTGGTCTTAGTAATACTCGAATTCTAGACCTCCTAATTGAGGAGAAATGTATTTACCACTAAATTATAACTGGATAGACGCATTATCTTCTTTCTTCACTAGTGCATATAATTATATATGCAAGAAGTCATTGCAATTCAATTGAGGTATTTTACACTTGATTAATCATTTAACCAGATTTCAGTTATTTTATACTTAGACACAAAGGAAAAGCATTTTTTAATGGGGATTAAGTGGCATATTGGGAATATGTGAATAGAGGTATTAAATGAAACAATGTGAAGATTTTGACTTTTATCCTTATAAATTTTTTACAAGTTGGACTTTTGACATGGGTTAGTTCTAACTTCATTAACTTTACCAACATGTCGTCATCATATATGCCAGGCCAAAAACAGTTCTTTTTGAATTTTCAAACCAATATCTTGAACTTTGAGTAATTATATTTGTTAAGTAAAAAAGAAAAGAAAAGAAAGAATATATGCAAGGAATTTGAGAGTATGAGAGGAAAGCGAGTGGAAATTGGGTTGATTTGAAGCGATGGGACGTAAGCATATATACAAGACGGGAGAGTAATGGGAAATTAAGTTGGCAATATACATTGTATATGTAGCTCCTTACAGGGAAAGGAATTAAGTCATAAGTGGCCATCTTCCCAAGGGGTGCAAAAAAAAACTAAAAAACCGAAAAACCATGAAATCGAATCGAAACCAGACAGAAAATATGGTTAACCAAAACCGATGGACTAGTGTACGGTTTTTGTTTTTAAAAATTTTCGGTTTCGGTTTCGGAAGTCGATGTGGACTCGGTTAACTGACCGTTGAAATTTTTTTTTTTTTTTTATTTTTTTTATATATAATTGGATATATAGCTTATATGAATTAATGGTGAAACATTGGAGTGTTTAATGTAATTTTATGTCTATAGTTTCCAATATGTTTAATGTAATTTTTGTCCTTAATTTAATTTTTATTTTCCAATATATATATATTAATGGATTTTCCATTATTAAACATTAATATATATATATATATATATATATATATATATATATATCATAAATTGGTTCACACTTCGTTAGTTCTAAAACTCTGTTTCCAAAAAAAATATAATTTACTATTATATTTGTCAGTAAAATTTAATTTAAATTTTATATATGTAACTTGTGGGTCTTATTGTCATATTATTTTTTTGACTGGAAAATTTGGTTTTGTAAAATTTTTTACGGTTAAATCTAATAGTTTGTAGTGTTTATATAACAATTGCTAATAAAAATTAAATTGTTACAAGACATTATATTTGATTTTTATTTCGATAGCTTTGAAGAGAAAGATATTAATATTAATATCGTAACAGTCATTCTCCATTTCTGCTCTAGTTTTTCATTTCTTTCATTTTCATTTCTTCTCTCCCTGAAAATTTTTGGTTTCATCTTTGTTTGATTAATTCGGATTTTTGTTGAGAATGGAAAATCCATTAAAGAAGGTTACATTAAACATTAATATATACATATAATGGAAAATCCATTATTGGTAACAATTAATTCACCGACAAACATAATTAGTTTACTTCTAGTTGTAATATCATTTTTAATCAATTATTAAGACTATGGTTTATAATTTCATATTTGTCTTTGATATTTGAGATTTATGATTTAAAATTTTGAGGTTTAAAATATAATGTTTATTTCGGAAATGGTTAACCATAAAAAAATGGTTAACCGACCGAAATTAATGGTTAACCGAATAATGGTTAGCCGTATTTAATGGACAGTGTACGGTTAGTAAATTAGAAAAACCGTTCAAGCGGTTAACTGTTAGCAAAAGTCCACATGGACCGGTTAACCGACCGTGTGCACCCCTAATCTTCCCTCTCTATTTACAATTCGCAAACTGCTAGCCACCACTATATTTCTTTTTTATTATAAATTATATTCTTCAAGAACTAAATCTACGATTTGTCATATTGATCCCTTTGTTATTTTTTAGCTTAAAGGATATTCATTAAGTAAAAGGCATAAACTTAGTCTAGGACATCAGTGTATGAATGTGAACTCAGCTACACAGCCACTTTTGTGTTACTCTTTTTTGTGCTCAATTTTCATTATCATTGTACGAGTTCTCATAGCACTACAAGAAATGTTGAATTTATTGGTAAAAGAATTTGTAACTAAATAAAGTTTGTTGTGAAAAAGCACATTTAACGGTAATATCCAAAAGTTGTTTCCAAAAAACACATTTAGCAGCAAAATACTTACAGTCACAATATTATAACAGTAACATGTAATGACTATTTTATTACTTCTGTGAGTTATACCAGCAATAAAAAAGTCATTGCATGTTATTACTATATATAAAGTTGTAACTATAAGTATTTGCTGTAAAAAATTTAATATAATTTTCTTACTAAATGTGCTTCTTGACAACTAATTTGGATATTAATGCTAAATGTGCTTTTTTGCTGTAAACTTTCTTGCTACTAAATTTGCTATAAAGTTTTTTTTTGCTAAATCTAACATCTTATGTAGTGTTGGTGGAACAATATATAATCTATCTATGATATTGAGGTGAAGATTATTTTTTTTAAGTCTATCTAGTCTTCATTTTTACTAAAATCTTATCTTTGCCACACCAACATGATATGTTGGGTCTCTCCATCTCTCCTAAACTTTTCGGGACAAATCTTTTTAATTTATTCACTTAGAGGCTGGTTCTGAATGCCCCGTAATTTCCATAATATACTGGACATGTTGGAAAAAGTTATTTATCTATCTATCAACGATGTAAATAATATAACAAAAATTACATTTTTTGAAGTTAGAAAAACTTAAACTATAAAAAAAGTCAAATATATAAAATTTGAAATATTAACCTCAAAATTCTAAATTTTACTCCTTTCGGTTTTTTCATATATGATATTTTAGGAATTTCTGTTTTGTTCTTTTTTATATGATATTTTAGGTTACCAATGCACTTTTGGCAATGTTTTCTCATTATTATCCTTATTTAAAGTAGGAGATAAGTTCATTAATTAATATAAACAATCCTATATTAAGTGTCTGTTTGGTTCTACTGTTGCTGTTTGTTGTTTATTGTTGACGGTAGCTGATTGTTGTTGCTGTTTGATAATTAGTATTTGGTAAAATTATGATGAAATTTTACTGTAAGAATGTGAAATAACTAATATGGGCATGTATTAAATTAATAAATAAATCAACCAAAAAATAAAAATATAACACAATAATTAATAATAATATCAACAATCAAATATGAAGCATAGATCATAAATATTGCTTTTAACATTAGGTGCACCATCACATATATTCAGGTCATACGAAGGGATGATAAATAGCTATTGCTATAATGATCGGTAAAGTTTCAATATATTGACAAATTGTGCTTATTTTAAAACCCCAATTGTTAGTGAGACCTGTTAATATCATCGGTGTTTAAATAAGCTTTTTCATCCCGTCTTCTTATTATTTTTATTTTAGTTAATTAATCTAATGTGATTGAGATTATTTTTTTGTTGAATGAGTAATTTTTTTATCGCTTTGGATCATAGAATTTTACTGAGAAGTAGAAAGTCTTTCATTAGTTGATTAGGAAACAAACTAGGCTAAGATTTATATATGGGGTAATACCTAATTTGGAAAGGCAAGTCTTAATAATTGATGTTTTTGACGTCATGTTTTATTATTTTTAGATCCTGTATTTTTTTTTTTTTTTCCAAAAGTTAGTTCCTATATTGTTTTATGATTTTTTTTATTATTTTTAAATGATAATTAAAGACAAAAATAAAAGAAATAGGACTTTTTCCATGAAAAGCAATATTAGCTTGTTGATTAGAATAACAGCTTATTCTTTCTAAAATAGAAAATCAGCAGTTATTTCTGAATTCTGATCAAATACCTTTACATCTATTTTTTTGAAGTCAAACAATAAACAATATTTGAAATAACTCTAACCAAACGGATTCTATGCTTAAATAATTAAAAATAAATAGAAATTTAACACGAAAAGTAATATTTTATGAGAGAGTTATTAGAAATAAATTAGTTATTTTAATAATATAATTAAAATTTTTTTTTAGTTTTAACGAATAACCGCACATATAAAAATACGAATAAAGGGAGTAACAAATAAAAAAGTTAAATAAATATCATTTAATTTTTTCTTACCTCTAACAATTTTAATGGATTTTTTTGTCTTTGTTATAGCCATATAGGTACCTACGTACAACTCTAGAGTGGAACAAGCAAGTGATTTGGCAATTCCGCCATTTATGACACCATGTAAGGTACGTAAACCCATTAATGGGGATTATGAATAAAAAGTCCGTTTCTAATTAAAAATTAACAGTTTGCTTATTTTAATAGGAATTTGTGATTATATATCTATCTTTAAAAAAATTTAAAAAAAAAAAAAAAGGAAAAGAAAGAAACATTGTCTGGTTCGGGAAGGAACAAGTGGCTAATTAGCGTAGGTCATTTAGATTCAAATGATAAAAAAAAAAAGTAATTTATTGTTAATTAGAAATCATATTCTGTAGTAAATTATATCCGCAACCACATCTTTCTCATACATTTCAATTTCATTTGTTAGTAGGATAGACACATCCACGTGCTTCTAACACGTATATATATAGTCCTATTCAGCTTAATTTGGGTCCCATCATTGTTTTTTTTTTCTTTTTCTTTTCCCTCACAAATTATCTCTTTTGTATAGAATTAAATAAATCTCAGTTTATTAGTAGTAATATTTGTTTTTATACCAACAATTTCATAACCTTGAATTTCAATTATTTGCATATTAAAATAAATTTAGCAATTAAGTAGAGTTGTACGATGTGATATATAACGACTTCGACATTTTTTTTTTTTACAGTTTTTCAATCCCAAAAATATAACTCTGAGTTCTAAAAATTATTTTTATTTTTAAATATTTGTATGATATGATATATATATATATATTTTTAAGTGAGAACATTCCGAAACAAGGTTTCCATTCACAGGTGCGCACAGCTGCAATTTCTGTATAGATTATTGCTAAAATTAGGAATCTCAAAACAAAATCCGAAATTAAAAAAAAAAAAAAAAACCAAAACAGAAACCAAAATAATGTAATAGATTAATCAAACTCATGAAACAAAATTTAAACTTAGGCACATTAAATGTATAATTCATGTATAATCGATGGATCTTTCATTATATCGGTGTTCAAGCAAGAACATCCAGTTGAACCATCAACGAAGCAATCCATGACTTGGTTGATTTTTACGTCAATAACATTACATGCATTTGCAACAAAATTTGATAGAATTTTATTGTCATTGATATACATATGGAAATAACTTATGGAAAAAATTGTTATTGTATTAGTATTTTGACAATAAAATTTATTTTACTACCATTTTTTGTTGTCAAATCTAACATTAATTTCTTGTATTGATTACTATTGAAAATTATAGATTAATTAATTATTTAGTTAATTTTTATAATAATATTTTGTTATTTTAAACTATTTAGTTCTTATTATATATCTTCAATTAATTAAATTAGTATATATTAAAAATTCTAACATATGGTTAATCAAAAAAACAAATATTAATTGGCCGATTAACTGGTTTAATATATGCACAGTTAATCATATCAATCATCAAAACGGTTAATGACCTGTTAATCAATCATTGAAACATCTAGCCACTCAAAATAAAAACCTAAGAACCATGCAACTCTCCAGCTCTTTAATTGTATTCGCTTTTGGGTTAGGTATGTTTCTAATTCTTTTAACAATTGATCATGATAATACTAATTAATAATTGATTATTCATGTAATTGTGATGAATTGACTTGGATTGTGCCGACAATAAAATTGAGTTAATGGTTGTTTGAAGTTCCACATAGACTTTGTGAGGGCTGAATGCCGACACTTGGGATTAACGCAACAGCTAATTCAAGAATTTCCAAAGTAACAGAAATATATACTCGTGGATTTCAAAATATTAATTAATATATGTAATTAACACATTGGAAGTACATATATATATTGATCAATCAAAACAATTTCAGTTGGCCCATTTATTTTATTAATTGCAGATTTAATTATATTGCAGGTTCATGCATGCAGAGGGTACCCCTCAGTATATGTTTTCAGTTGAATGAATTAATTAAGTTCACTGTTTACTGTCATATTAACAGATGTAAAGATTAGAAATTAGCCAAACAATCTTACTGAACCTCAACCATGGAAACAGAATATTTATAACGATTCAACATCTTGATTGTACAAGTTGATTTCTTTTTTTCCACGAGAGTTAATTCTAGATGGATTTGTACCACAGTGGTGGCGGTTACATTTAGGTTCAAAGTCCACATCCTGGCTAATTAATCCCTGGTCAAAAATTGGCAAGAGTTTATTTCGGGGGTTGCCTCTGTGAATAGTATTTTTGTACCTACACAGATTTTGAACTTGAGACATAGCTTAATTGAATCTAAACCCCCAACCGCTAGATCAACAACGATTGGTTACAAGATGATATTTTATGTTGTTTTCAAGTAATCAATCCCATAATATCATAAATGCAGAGTATATTCCGCAACATAGGAATCAGAAGTTGGGCCACTAAGATTAGGAATCATGTAAGGCCCATGGATCTACACTTTCTCCACCTATCACCAAATATCCTTTGCCTACGTGTTCATATGCTTCTCAAGCCAACATGATGCACTTACAGACGGTTGTCCGCTTCCTATAATCATGTAAGGCCCATGGATCTTCACTTTCTCCGCTTATTACCAGATATTGTTATAGAAAGACTAACGGAATGGCAGGAAGATACACTTCTATGCCCGCTATCACTACAACAAATGTTAAACTTGGCAACAAAAAGAATTGTTGCAAAAAAAAAAACTTATTTAGCTGTAGTATTCACTAGTTACTGTCACAAGTATAATAATGGCAATAAAATTTTATCAAATTTGATTGGAAAATATATATGGTCACACAAAGCAAGATCCCAAAAACGATAAGACAATCATGAAGTTATATTTTCATTCGATCTATATGACGCTTTCTAAAACCCTATGTACGATGAGTTAAAAGACTATGTTTTTAAAATCGATCGATTTCTAAACGAGTCCAACACTTGTGTATTTTCATTGGTTAGGCAAACCTATTAACTAGATGAACTAAGTAGGGCCTAGTCGGGCTTTCATATAAATGGCACTAACCCCAATTTAGCCCATCCCATACAAATGTTAGGCTTTAGTTGGGTTGGGCCAATCATAGAATGCTCATTCTCAAGCCGTCCAATTAACTCAACCTATTAAAAATATAATTCTTTTCAAAAATATACATTTATGTATTATAATATTTTGCTAGTATCAGTTAAATATATATATATACATATAAATTCGAACCGGGCCGGGTCAGTCTTGGAATTTTATGATGAGTCCATCCTATTTATTATAGGGCGGGCTTAGGCCTAGGCAGGCCAAATATAAAAAGACAATGTATGTCTAAGTTTGGAATTTTAATGTAGGTTTGGGCGGGTAGCTGGCCCAGTTAACAGGCGTAGTAAGGTTATATATTTGGCCAAATGAGTTAATGGTAGGATTAGCGGGCGAGTAGGGCAAAGATGCTTGCATGTGCTGTAATTGACGTGGGCTACAGTCCACATGTATGGGCCAAGAAATAGTTATTCATTGCTCAAAAAACCAAAACACAATGGCCCATTTTATACTTTCGGCTTTACAGAGATGGGGCAGCCCACCAGATTAACATTTTATAATATTCAACAATAACATATTGGTATTGCCCTCTGGATTGATTTTTTTATAATAGTTGATTGATGTGATTTGGGGCCCCTTTTATTTATGGACAGATGCTTTCTGCCCACACTTGCCAAATTTTAGTCCCCTTTTTAAGGGAAATTATCAGTTTTATACCTAAAATTAAGTTTAGTTTCAAACCATACCTTTCATTATTTACTGAATTACCTTTTTTTTTTAAATTCCTTCATTCAATACTTTAATATTTATGTTTTTGTTTTTTTTACTTTTTTATATGTTTTCTCTCTCTCTTTCTCTCTTCCCCTCTCTTCCGACGACCTTTCCCTCCGCTATGAAGCTTTGCTCTGCGCAAGTTTATCTCGCCAATTATGCCGGTAAATAAAAAAACATAAATGCTACTAAACTCCATCTTCAGCTCCGAAGGGAATGACTTGCCGCTGTTGTAGCAGTGCATGAACTCAGCAAAAGCAGCAGAGATCGTGTCAATACTCCCTCTGCTTTTAATGCCTTTAAGAACAATTACCTCCTCGTCTACTCTCTCATGATGGGTACGTGTTTTCCTTCTTAGATCTGACGATTTCGTTTTTAATTTTGCTTCCATCTCTCTTTGAATCTACGCCAATGTCTTTGTCTGTTCTTTTTTTTGTTTTTTTACTTGGGTTTGCTCCATTTGTCGAGTTTGAGATCTGAGCTTTAAGATTTTAGTTTAATTGATTATAGATTTCAGATTTGCCGCCTTTTTCATTTTATTAGTTTGGACTTTAAATTGGCTCTAGCAATTGTTAATTAGTGTAATTTCCAGCTTGATCTCATTCTTAATTGTTATTGTAGTAGATCAATGCGTTATCTTTAAGCTGTATTTTTGGCTTCATTCGTTTAAAGCCTCTAATGTGATAGCTTTTGAGTGGAGATGTGTAGATCCATTGCTTGAACTTCGAGTTCTTTCATGTTGTGCTTATCATTATCATCTTTGAAGTTCATTTGTTTGATTCTACACCATTTGGATACAATAGATGGAGGTGAGGGTGTAAAAGCACTTATGAATATGACTAGCTTTCATACGAGTTTCATATTTGTTTGAAAGATCAGCATCTTGAATTTACAATTGTTAGTTTACTTATCCATGTAAGTGATATCACCGTTCATTTATATCGAATTTATGTAAAACACCAGAACTTCTTAACAAGCTTTTAGCGCATTTTCACCTGTTATTGTTGGGAAGCACTGGTGGAGCCAAGTTACTGCGAGAGTTCATGCTATGATTAGGAGTCAAAATTTTAGGTATTTTATTGTGTTTGGTATACTATTTTGCATGATGTCGTCTCTATTATAACTTTTTCATGCCCCCATTGGATTTTCTCTTTATATAATTGAATTTGATCACAATAGATTATATTAGAGGTTTTGCAGTAACTTGGTTAATTGATATTAACAAAATAACTAGATACTCATTACACTTGAGAAGCACTTTCTTTTAAAGCTGTAGGTCCCTCGTTTTCCACACCCCCTCCCCTTAGGACTTTATATTTTTGTGTTTTTCTCTATTACACTTGGTGATTGATTTGTGATTTATTAGTCTGGTGTCTCAGATACAATCAAAGATAAAATGTAAAATGGATATGTGATGCTCGTAATTATGTGTGTGTGTAAGATTGTCATGAATTTTATTATGTAAAAGAAGTTCAAAATACAATAATATCCAACTCTTAACATGATTATAGCAGATTGAATTTAAGTTATATTTTGTTTAACAAAATAGAGTTTATTTTTAACATTACCTACCGAAACTTTTCCTTGCATACTATTTGATTTTTGGGAACAATGATGCAGCATGCATTGTATGTTTTTTGTCTCAAGTAGTTGCGTGAGCTTAAGGCTTCTGTTTGACTGCTTGTTCACATTTTATATCATGTTCCACGCTGATGATCACTGGTAGAATTTTCTGACAATGACATTCTCATTTCAGTGATAAGGCCTACTTTGTTGACCTTTTTGTGAGAGCATCAAATACGCCAGCTATAAAGATGTATGAGAAGGTGAGGGTTCTCTTCTATTATTTATGAATTTGCAGTTTCTACTCGATCATATTTTTCTTATTAAGAAAAGTTAAACTGTTTGTAGTCATCTGAAGCACCACGAACTCAAATTTTTTTATTCATGTAGATTTTTTTATTCAATGTTGGAGTAGCTATTGCAGAATGCTAGAGCCAAGAAATCGTTTTCTGATTCCTTATATGTAAGCAGCAGTATAATTTCACACAGTGAATTCTGCAGAGGTCTGCATGTTTCTTTTTTTCATAGTTCTTTTTAAGGCACTTGATAACCCTTTACCTTTCTAAAGGTTAAGGGAACTGCTGTAGATTCTGATAACTAGCTGTTTCTATCAAAGTTTCTTGTTCCTTTTCCCCTGTGTCTGATCTGACACTTTATGTGGCCTTATAATATTGACATTCATTTTGAAGGCTGTAGTTGCTTGCTGGATATTGTTCATGGGTCTCTTTGTCTAGTTCGTTATTAGTGGAGAACACAACGTGGAACCTCATTGCTGACATTGAAAAGCTAATAGAACATTTGGGAATTCCAGAATGGCAGGTGAAAATTTTTACCTTCATAGAAGAAAATTGTGAACGAGTGAAAGATAATCCTCTGTATCCCATTCAAGTATTTGGTGGTTTATGGGGAAGTACACTGGCCCTTGCATACAGTCAAGCTCATCCGGACTGAAGATGGCACTTTAGGACTGCATTTCAATTTTGGGACTGCATCTGTACTTAGGATTGTATTTTTAGGATTGTAATTTTGGGACTGCAATTTTGGGATTGCACTTATATTGTTATATACTATTATACATTGGTTATACGCTGTTTATACATTGTTGTACACTGTTTATACATCGTTTATACATTTGTTATACACTGTTTATACATTTATTATACATAGTTATACATTGTTATACCTTCTTATATATTATTATACATTGTTTATATATCGTTTATACACTGTTTATACATTCTTTATACACTGTTATACATTGTTATACACTGTTTACACACTTCTTATACATTGTTATACATTGTTATACCTTCTTATATATTATTATACATTGTTTATACATCGTTTATACACTGTTTATACATTCTTTATACACTTCTTATACACTATTTATACACTTCTTATACACTGTTATATATCATTTATACACTGTTTATACATCATTTATACACTGTTTATATATTATTTATACACTTCTTATACACTGTTTTATACTATTATACACTGTTTATACAATTTTTCTACATTATTTATACATTGTTTATACATTATACACTGTTTATACATTGTTTATACATTATTTATACACTGTTTATACAATTCTTATACACTGTTATATATTGCTTATACATTGTTTATACACTGTTTATATATTATTTATACACTTCTTATACACTGTTTTATACTATTATACATTGTTTATATATTGTTTATACATTATTTATACATTGTTTATACATTATACACTGTTTATACATTGTTTATACACTGTTTATACACTGTTTATACATTGTTTATACACTGTTATACATTATTTATACATTATACACTGTTTATACATTATTTATACACTGTTATACATTGTTTATACACTGTTTATACATTATTTATACACTGTTTATACATTATTTATACACTGTTATACATTGTTTATACATTGTTTATACATTGTTTATACACTGTTATACATTATTTATACATTATACACTGTTTATACACTGTTTATACATTATTTATACACTGTTATACATTGTTTATACACTGTTTATACATTGTTTATACACTGTTTATACATTGTTTATATACTGTTTATACATTATTTATACACTGTTTATACATTATTTATACACTATTGTTATACATTGTTTATACACTGTTTATACATTATTTATACACTGTTTATACATTATTTATACACTGTTATACATTGTTTATACACTGTTTATACATTGTTTATACACTGTTATACATTATTTATACATTATACACTGTTTATACATTATTTATACACTGTTATACATTGTTTATACACTGTTTATACATTATTTATACACTGTTTATACATTATTTATACACTGTTATACACTGTTTATACATTGTTTATACACTGTTATACATTATTTATACATTTATACATTATACACTGTTTATACACTGTTTATACATTATTTATACACTGTTATACATTGTTTATACATTATACACTGTTTATACATTGTTTATACATTATTTATACACTGTTATACATTGTTGTACACTGTTTATACACTTCTTATGCATTGTTATACATTATTATACACTTCTTATATATTATTATACATTATTTATGCATTGTTTATACACTTTATACTTTGTTTATACACTGTTTATATAATCTTTATACCTTAATTATACCTTAAGATACATTATTATAGTGATTATACCTTAGTTATTCCTTATTTATACCCTAAGATACATTACTATATTGATTATACCTTAATTATACCTTAGTTATACTTAAGATACACTATTACAGTGATTATACATTAGTTATACCTTAGTTATACACTATTACATTGATTATACATTAGTTATACCTTAATTATACATTAAGATACACTATTACAGTGTTTATACCTTAGTTATACCTTAATTATACATTAGTTATACATTAAGATACACTATTACAGTGATTATACTTTATTTATACCTTAATTATACCTTAGTTATACCTTAATATACAAAGGCATAATTAGTTATACTTTAGTGAAAAAAATATGTCGGAAAAAGTATATACATATGGACTTTGTTTCGAAGATAAAAAAAAATAAAAAAAAACTTTCTAAAGTCACGCGACAAAAAAATAAACGGATTGAGAGATAAATGCAAAATTAGATTAAAAATTATAAAAAGAGGAGAGAGAAACGTTGACAAAATAGAGAAGGTATTTTGGAGATTTTGATTTGTGTTTTGTTGTTTAATTTGTTCATCAATCACGTAAACATGACAATTTTTGTTTTATGTATTTTTGAAATTTTGAAAAGTTTTTAAGGTATTTATGCAAACTTTTCCTTTTGAGGTAAAAATGTTATATGGTGCCAAAAAGTATGTATTTATGTAAAATGCCCCCTTTTTAACTTTCTTTTTTTTTCCCTTCCTTGGACGCTTTAATTAATTAAATAAATATATGTTTGCTTTTCATTAAAAAAAAAAAATAATAATAATAAAGGATAGATTTTTAATTTGAAGATAGGGAAAAAAAGGGAGTAAAATAGTTAGTAATGGAGAAAAATGTTAGAATACTCCCAGTATATGATACTTCCATAAGATATATTAACAAAAAAGGTTGTTGCTTTTCTTTTTAGGGTATAGTAAAAAAAAAGATTAATTTCACCTTTGGTATACCAATTATCACCCCAATTACAGTTTGGTATACCAACAACTATTGTGCACATTGTAGTATCCTAACTTCTGGGTGACCTCCCATTGTGGTACATATGACCTGTTATTACAGGTAAATCGTACCACATCAGCATTCTAACCCTACCAAAACATTTTTATAGGCCCCGCTCATTACAAAGTGACAATTGTACCCTTTAAAATTTTCCTTTCCTTCCATCTTCTCTCTTTCTTCAAGATTTCACAAAACAGGAAAAAAAAAATCATGACAATCGTGTGGAGGACGCAGAATTCAGCATTCATCTTAATTTAGTAAGATTACATACATTCAAATCTCAAATACCCATAATACATCCAACTTAATCACAAATCTTAAATACTTTTTTTTTTCTTTCTAATTCCTAATTTGTGTAATTAAAATTAAATTATTTTAAAAAAAAAACCATCACATTATCCATGGTCATGTCCACCGTCATAACCACCACCACTTTCGTGATTAAATCCACCACCACCACCATATCCTCCTTCACGGCATCCACCGCCACCATATCCTCCACAACCATGGCTATATCCACCATCGCTTCCGTGAGATTGAGCTTCGTTCAAGGTAAGTTAAGGCCATCAACTTCTCGTTGTCAAAGCTAACGAGTCTGAAACCACGAGATCTGTTAGTCACCGATCATTGATGATCTTCAAATTGACAATCTTGCCATACTAATTCAAGGCTTCTTGTAGGGATCGTTTGAGGCAAAATGATTTGATTCGCGGCCGAGATGACTGCAAAGCAGGTTCTCGCTAGAGCTATGGATGGCGTACTCATTGTGATGAGTTTTGTGACTTTTGGGTGGTGGCTAGAATAAGAAGAAAAGAGAGAGAAATGGATGAAGGTGGAGGCTAGCTGGGGTTAGGTTGAAGGAGAGAAGAAGAAGAAGAAGAAGAGAAGGGGAGGGAGGCATATGATGGTGGCGGCTAGGGTTTTGTTAACTTGGTGAAGTAAAAAAAATATGAATTAAAGAAATTAAAAAATAAAAATGAATTATAAAAAAAGAGTAAAAAATAAAAATGGAATGTTATTTTATATTTTTTAGTTTTCTTGATTAATAAGGGTAAAATTATCTTTTTAATCTGATGGGTGCCATAATTTTAGTTTAAAATGAGTATAATGCTGCTGTGGTAGGATTTACCTGTGATTACAGGTCATATGTACCATCATAGGAGGTCATAAACAAGTTGAGATATGTCAATATGTAAAATGATAGTTGGTATACCAAAATGTAATTGGAGTGACAGTTGGTATACCATAAGTGAAATTAATCCCTAAAAAAATATAAATCACATCTTATAACAATGGAAATATATACTTCGGAAATATTCTAAAATTTTCCAGTAATTGATGTACGTTACAAGCAATATCAGATATTTTGCTTCCAACGGTATATATATTTTCTTTAAGGAAATAGTAAATTTTATATATTTCGAAAAATACATTACATCAAGAATTATACATTAGTAATAAATACCAAATAATCAACAGTCTATTCTACAATCAAAAAAAATCCCACCATATTAGAAGATGAGAAAAACTTGTTACAAGAGCAAGAGGAAGACATAGAATGAAAAAAAAAAAAAAAAAAACATAGCAACCAACATTTTGCTAAACTCCATCAAACGTAATCGGAAATCCATAGCCATAGAAACTTTGGCGTACTGCATAACACTAAGCAATTTTACAGATCTAGAAAAATCTTGCTTAAATGATAGATATAGGTACCTATGATGTAAAGATTGACATGTATTTTTGACTAGGAGCAGATGACGACCAACCCAGTAAAAAAAACTATCGAAATCATGTTGTGTAGTAGCATATATACAATTGATATTGACGATTTT
This sequence comes from Euphorbia tirucalli, assembly GCA_039660915.1. Taxonomy (NCBI): domain Eukaryota; kingdom Viridiplantae; phylum Streptophyta; class Magnoliopsida; order Malpighiales; family Euphorbiaceae; genus Euphorbia; species Euphorbia tirucalli. The sequence continues at coordinate 15,966,145 of CM077637.1, forward strand.
GTAGTTGAAGTTGAAGAAAATATTGGATTTAGATTATTTCACCCAAAAGAAAAACAAAAAAGCACCAAGATGACAAAGAAAAGAAATAGATGAGTAGGACGAGGAAGTCTCCCATTGGAAAACTCACAACAAGGAAAGAAAAGCAAGAGGGTGGCTAGGATTTTTTTTTTAATTCCAATAGTATAATTAAAAATTGTTGTAATACATCTTTTGTTAGAAACATAAAAGTTGTCGCATATTATTACTAAAAACTTGTCGCTTTATATATTTTACAGAAAAGTTTGATACAAGTTTGTTGCCGCTAATACAATAAGATAATAACCTTTTAGATATTCGCTATCATATTAGCTTTTTAGTAGGAAAATAAAAATTTATTGTAAAATCATCTACTATCAAATCTAACAATTTTTTTTATAGTAACAATAAAAAAAGAAAAATAGGGAAGTTGAAGAAATAGCTAGCACTAATTAATTTAAAAGAAAGATATATGGCTTAGAAGCAATGATCAATAATATTGTTGAAGATGGTAAATTTCTTCCTCTCATCGCTTTTTGCACCCAACACTAAATATTCCATTGGATATATTCTTTTCGTTCTACTCAATTTCCCTCATCATATTCTTTCTCTCTAAATATGTAACTTAGTTTAAACCAAAGCTTTCTATTTTATTTTTTTTTTCTTTAATTTTGGTAAAGCCAAACCTTTTCTATGAGGTATTATGTAAAAAGCTGTGAAATTTTCCAAAATTGTTGATTCAATATACAACAATATTGTAGCAACAACTTATAAATATATTTTTAAGAGGTTAATATTGAAATGTTGTAGTGATCTGGTACGACTAATGCTAACATATTAGCATCTAAGTAGTCACAGATCTGTCACTGTAGGAATTTTTGACTTAGAGCTGAACCTCGCACCTCAATTTATGAAGATATACTATAAGTTAAAGTGTGAGAAAACAATTGAATCAAATGACTTTGTTGTTCTATTATTCCTCACAAATTGAAATGTATTGTACATGCTATTTATAGAGAAAAAGAATGAAACTTGAAACAAAAAGAAAAGGGGGAAAAATGGGTGGGACAACTGTTATTTCCAGCCGGCTAATTTTAACAACTTTCCACCTCATCAAACGCCCAACACCTTTGAGAAAACTATATGCTGTAGTCATTGTGTAAAGGCAAGTGTCATGGTAGGATCTCTGTAATCCAAATTGAAGAAGCTTGCTTGTCAATTCCTTGTGCCACTGGCGACCAGCTTGCTTGAGCCCATATAAAGACTTGGTAAGCTTACACACTTGGTTAGAATTAGCAACAGAATACCCATCTGGAGGTTAAGATAAGTTTCTTCATCAAGGAACCCATGGAGATAAGCATTGTTGACATCAACCTGGTGGATCTCCCAATGTTTGGCTGCTGCAATGGCAATTAAGAGCCTAATAGTAACAATGCGGGCAACAAGACTGAAACAATCATGATAATCAATGCCAAAGGTCTGATTATAACCTTTAGCAACCAACCTAGCTTTGAACTTGTCAATAGCCCCAGTTGGTGTGTATTTGATGCGATATACCCATTTTGAAGCAAGAGCATGCTTTCCTGGAGGTAAAGTAGTTAACTGCCATGTTTGGTTGGTTTCAAGAGCTGAGAGCTCTTGCTGCATAGCTACCCATCGAGCATCTTGGCTGGCCTCTTTATAATTCCGGGGCATTTTGTCCTACATAACATTACTGAGAAAAGCCATTTGTTGCTCAGAAATGGAAATTCCCGGCAAAGGGTAAGAAGCAGCAGCAGCAGTAATATAATCAGAAAACCATTGAGGGCGATGAGTTACTCTGGTGGACCGGCGAAGGTCAGCAGAGGAAAGTGGTAAAGCAGGTGGAGCAGAATCAGAAACTGAGACAGATGAAGGCAAAAGAACCTGTGTGGCAGCAAAGGGAAAAATTTCTTCATGAAATCTCACATCTCTGGACACTACAAATTTATATGCTGTAATAACCCATAGCTTATACCCTTTTTGGCCTGGGGAAAAACCCATGAACACACAAGGAAATGCTCTAGGTTCAAATTTATTTTTGCAAGGCTGAGTGTTAGTGTAGAAACACTGACATCCAAAAACATGAAATCTAGCATAATCTGGAGGAGATTGATATAAAAGAGTATGAGGGGTCTGCCAGTTTAACACTTTACTTGGTAAGACATTAATGACTGCAGTGGCATACAGTATAGCCTCACCCCAAAACTCATTAGTTAAAGAAGCCTGAAATAGAATAGACCTGGCAACATTTAATAAGTGTCTATGTTTCCGCTCCACAACACCATTTTGCTGAGATGTATATACACAGCTTCGATGATGTAAAATACCCCTGTCATGGAATACTTTTGTAACTTTATGATTCAAAATTTCACTGCCATTATCAGACCGGATTACCTTCACATTTCTTTCAAATTGGTTCTGTATCATAGTAAGAAAAATATCAAAGCAGATGCAGTTTGAGTTTTATGTTGAAGCATAATTACCCAAGTCTATTTGGAGTAATCATCAACAATGGTAATGAAATACCTTCCACCACTTTTAGAAGGAATAGAATAGGGGCCCCAAAGATCAACATGAAGCAATTGAAAAATACTTGTAGAAGAAATACAACTTCGATAGAAGCGAAGTCTACTCTGAGTAACTATAGGACAAATAGAACATACATGATCATTACATTTGTATTTTATATCTAGAATATGAAGTAAAGTTTTGGCAGAAAGATGGCCTAATCTTAAATGCCAAATATTTGGCTTATTAGAATCAACATTGTCTAATGAGTTCATACTACTAAGACAAACTGTAGATTGTAAAACATGAGGGCTAAAAGAGCTTGCATCCAGCTTGTATAAACCTCCAATCTTCCACCCTACTGCCAACAATTTACTTGTATTTCAATACTGTAAATAGCAATTATCAGCCCTGAAAATGATATTCACATTGCCTTCTTCCAGCAAACTCCCAACAGACAATAAATTGTATCGAAAAGAAGGAATATGAAGAACATTCTTCAGGATGAAATTGGATGATAAAATCATATCTCCTAAGTGCTGTACAGTTTGTTTAGAACCGTCAGGAAGTAAAACTACTTGTTTTCTAGTTGGATAAGATTTCCTTATAAAGAGATTTAGTTGAGAAGTCATATGTGAGCTTGCTCCACTATCCACTATCCATTCATTCATTTTCAGATCAAAAGAGTGAAATGAAAAAAAGGTGGAGATATGCTCACCAGAACTGGATCCAGAAAATGCTATTTGTTTCATTGAAGGTTTTGCCTCAAGGAATCCTGCTGAACCTGCAAAAGCTGAGAGATCAGTGGCATCAATAGGTGTATCATAATGTTGCTTCATTTTTATGTTTTTCTCCTGTCACTTTATCTTTCTCCTTATATTGTCTATACATCTCCTCAATCATATTTGCCATATGCTTTTTACTGATGAAATCTTCTTCACTAGATGTTGAATCTGAATCTGCTTCAGCCACATGTGCCTTAGTTTGTTTCTTCTTCAAATCCATATACCAATCCGGATAACCAATTAACTAAAAACAGGATTCTTTAGTATGACCAGGGGCATCACAATGTGTACAAATAACACTTCTTTTGCTTCTATCATCTTTCTTCTTCTTCTTAAAACCAGATCCAGAACCTTAAGGAAGTTTTAAAACAGATCAATGGAAATGATTCTGAGATAGATTTGCATTTTCAATCATGTTATTTGCTAACACCTCATGTTGTTTTTCAACTTTTGTAAGCATTGAATAAGCCTTATTTAAGGAAGGTAATGGATCCATAAGCAGAATTGGATTCTTCACATGTTCATAGTCATCATTGAGTCCCATCAAAAATTGTATAAGCCTATCTTCTTCTTGTAAATATGAAATTCTCTTAAATGCATTACAGGCACAATTTTGTGAAACTTCACAATGACACATAGGGTTTGGTCTCAGCAGATTAAGTTCATTCCATAATCTCTTAAGTTTTGTATAATATTACATCACAGACATATTACCTTGAGTAAACAAACGGATGCTTCTCTTTATCTGATAAAGCAAAGGACCATTGCTATCACCAAAATGCTGCTCCAACTCCTTCCATAGATATCTTGCCGTTTCTACATAGAGAAAATCTTCACACAATTCTTTAGAAATAGAGTTAAGAATCCATGAGGATACTTAACAGTCGATTTTCTCCCATCTTTCATACTCTGGAGTGTCTGCTTCTGGCCTGAGGGTATCTTCAAGAATATATTTTAGTTTTTCTTTAACTGTCAGTGCTCTCTTAATAGCTCTGCTCTATGGTAGATAATTCTTCCCTGTAAGCATAGCAATGACCAAAGAAATTCCTGGATTCTCCGGCTAATTGATTTGCACAGTCCGATTGCTCTGTTCTTCTTCATTATTGTAAGCTTCATGGTTTACAACTTCTTTTTCATGGAAAACTTCATATCGATTTGCATTTCTTCTCACCATGGCTCTGATACCATGAGAAAACAATTGAATCAAATGACTTTATTGTTTTATTATTCCTCACAAATTGAAATGTATTGTACATGCTATTTATAGAGAAAAAGAATAAAACTTGAAACAAAAAGAAAAGGGGGAAAAATGGGTGGGAAAACCGTTATTTCCAGCTGGCTAATTTTAACAACTTTGCCACCTCATCAAACGCACAACACCTTTTCTTCTTAGCTGCTGCCTTCCTCCCTTCCTTCCTTTCTTCTTCTTCTTCTACTGCTTTTATTTCCTGCTGCTATCAACCGAAGCCCATGGCCCATTTAAGCTTGCTGGGCTATACTTAACATAGTGGAATTGTCAACTTATCTTACCTAATTTTGTAAAACAATGTTAAGGAAAAATCAAACAATCGATTTTTAGTACCTTATGAGTCGCACTTCGTGTCGAGAGCTCCAGTCGAATATAGGGCTGTCAAAATGGGTGGTGACACGATAACACGATTTGTTTAACACGGAATTTACCGAATTGGGGTTGGGTTTATGAGGGTTAGTGTCAGAAAAGGGTCGACACATTTATGACACGAGATAAATAGGTTGGGTCATGAGTCAACCCATGAACCCGGATAACCTGTTAACGAATTAATAATTTTGACTAATATGAAGGTTAAAACTATCATTTGCACTTGAGAGCTGATAGTATAAATTTATTCTTTTTTTCAATGCTTCCAAAACCTTATTCATTGTGATTTAATAGATATTTTTTGGACTATATTAGGCTAGTAGCTATTATGACTTTTGATATAGGAATTGCAGCTTCGGAAGGACTGCCTAAATGGGATGTAAAAGTTTTACCAGATATTGTTTAATTAGTAAAAATGCAGAAATTTAAACTAATTTTTACTTTCTATTGCCTATTTGCATTGTTGCATGTTTATTGAGTTGATGAATTCATGTTGATTTATTTTTAGAAGGGTAATTGTTATTTTTATAGATAATATGGTTCAATACTGAATTGATCTATAAATAATCTATTTTTAAATAAATGGATTGAACATGTTAATAGTGTCAACCCGTTATAATATAGTGTTGTATAGTGTCAGTTCATTTAATATATGGGTAGTGTCAGTGTTAACCTTATAAGTGTCACCAAACTGTGTTAATATGACACGAACACAACATGCGAACCCATTTTGACAGCCCTAGTCGAATATATAATATGTAACTAAATATCTTTGTCTTTCTATTTAATGTACACAAAATTGATTTTTTTTTTTTTATTTATAATTTTTTGTACAACATTGATATTTCATGGGTCTTAATTAGTGAGTTGCATCAATCAAATCTAGTAAGGGGTTTTTCTGCCTTTCCATTGTTCAAGTCAAGAATACTTTTATACATATAGTTGGAGGAGTAAAGGAATCACAAAATGGGTAGGGTTGTTAAGGGGCAAACGGTCTCATCATAATTCCCTTCACAAATCACTAATTACAACTAATTACAAATCATTCACATTTCAAGTCTCCATCATTTTTCGTTTTTCACATATTTCCTGCCTTAAATTATATGATTATTGCGCTCTTTATACGATATTAGGATTAGTGCAATGATTTTTATAGAAAAATTTGATCATTTTATGGTGATTGATTTTTTTTTTCTATGTATATATATACATTAACAAGAGAGAAACTAATATATTCTTACAATCATGGTTTTCAAATCTGGACCAATTATCGAATCGGTGAAATGATAGATTTATGAATTTTAGATTTTGGATTAAACTGAAATAAGTAAGAATTAAACCGGATTTAAGAAATATATAAAAATAATAATATATTTATGTACATTTATAGCATACGAAAATTTGAATATTTTTATTATAATTCTTTAAACTTAAGGATTTTAAACACAATTTAATAATTAAAAAAAACTCAATATATTTAATATAATTTTTATAATTACGATTAAATGTCAATTTATTTTAATATAATTTAAAAATCAAAATTATATTTTATTTTAATTAAAAAATCTAAAAATAGTAACCTAAATTATTAATAAAATAATTTTCATTTAAAGAAAAGTCTGGTTGACCCAGAAAACTTGTTGATTCATAGTTTTTCACTTCGACCGTCGATCTTATCAGTTATTGACCGAGTTTTGACCAGAATATAAATAGGTTGAAAATCGATCGGACCGATGTTCGGTTCCAATCAAACCAAGGTCTGAGCGGTTGGTCTGTCCGGTTTTCATAACTATGCTTACAATTATAATTCACCATCCAACGTTGATGTACTACTTCTCAAGAAGTTATAGAGTACTCCTGCCACACCACGTTATCCGTATGTCAAGCAAGTAATATTATGGCAAGTTACACTCCAACCAATAAAATTTTTTATAAAAACATGTTATAATTAATTAATTATATATTTAATAGTTGATTATTTAAATAAAATTCTAGACCATAATTAAAAACTTTAGATGCTAATTTATCAATCCTAAACTTTAAAATATATTACGTGACATATTTTTATTGGCTTGACATACAAGTAACATAATGTGCCAGACGTATTCTACACTATCTCCCGCTTATCTATCGTTATTTTTTTATTTTGCAAATTAACAAAAAAAAAATATCGAGGAAAAACCCTTTCCCCATTTCAGATTTTAAAAAAAAAAAATTCTTACCTACAGTATCTATAATTAATTTTGACTCGGAAGTGGAATTATTATCATGATTTTAGTTTATAGATGGCAAACATTAGTTAGCTCAAGCATCAACATCACAAAAATCAATATGGAATTTCAAACGTAAATTAACTTGGACGTTCTATTTGATATCATATCTATATATGTTAAACATTATTCTTGCCCCTTAATAATAGACATATTTACAACATTACTCATAAATTTCATTTCTTGATATAATATACAGGCATTTTGTATTATTGTAACATTAAGGTCCAAATCAACCAAAATCCGTTGACAAGGTGACAAAATATGAAAATAATGACTTGGACAAGTTTCACTGCATCATTGACTCTTTCTTCATCCATGTCATCATAAATTGTGGTCAAATACCTATTTTACCCTTGTATAATTTATTTTGTACATTTTTTATTTTTATTGTTTTATGCCCTTGGGATAGATAAGTCTACCCTAACCCATGGTTTGTAGCAGAAAAAAATAAATAAATTTTATTATATTTAAAATTTTACCATCATTCTATTGATTAATGACCACATATTTAGCGAATATTTTAAAACTCAATAAGAATAATAATAGAATAAAATTATACTTCACAAAAAGTAGCATTTGATTTTGATCGCACTTTGACTTTGGGGCAGACAAAAATTTTATGCAAGTGTAAATCTACAGTTGATGGTTTACATTGGAATTCATAGATCGTCTATCAGTAAAAGCTAAATTTTGATGAAGTGGGAAATTATATCCTAAAACTGTCAAACAAAAGTTTAAATCCCCACCACTTAGACGAGGGGTAGTGCTGAGGGAGGTCACGGAGAGACAACTGACCCCCCAGCCACCGAAAAAACCTCTGAGTATAGGGCTTCCAGCGGCCCCCCTTCAGCTGCCGCCCCCTCTATTCTGTTGTTGATACAGGGCATCGTCCCTGTATCAGCTGGACTTTTTTTTTAATTTCGTTTTGCCCTGGAAATTAAAAAAAAAAAATCTGTTTTTTTTTTAAATGCCAGGGCAAAACAACGTCGTTTTGTCCTGGCATTTGAAAAAAATAAAAATAAAATAGAAGCAGAACTTTGGCTTTGTGACTTTGTCCCTCTCCTTGTCTCCTCTTCGCTTGCTTTCTGCCGCCGCCAACCTGCCATTCTTCTTGCTTCTGCTGCCGACGACGCCGTCCTCTACCTCAGTTGACCACCGTTCTGCATTCACTCCACTCCATCTCCTCCGTCTTCTTTGCTTCTTATCCGGTTAGTTTTAAATTTAAATGTTTAGTTTTTTAATTTATTTAGGTTTGATTTCAATTAGGTTTTAAAGAAAAATATTTGCGTAAATTAGGTTTGAATTGATAAATTGAGGCATTAATTGATAAGTTGATAAGTTTGAATTGATAAATTGATTGCGTATTTGTGTTGTTAATTTTAGATTTGAATTGATAAATTAGATTTGAATTTGGGTTTGAATTGATAAATTGGTAAATTAGGTTTGAATTGATAAATTGAGGTATTAATTGAATTTGAAATGTAGCACTAATTGATAAGTTTGAATTGATAAATTGATTGTGTATTGTTATTTTTGGGTCTCAATTAATAAGTTTGAATTGAATTAATAAAGTATGTTTGAATTTAGTTATGAATTGATAAATTGATTGTAGTATTTGTGTTTTTATTTATAAGAATTAGAAATATGGATAAGTTTGTTACTAGAACAAAGCTGAATCCTTTATCAAATTCCAAACCTTCATCAGCTAGTAATGAAACCCCTATTGATCAAGCCAGTGAAAAAGAGCCCACACAAAGGTAGAAGTTTCAGATAATGATATTATTGGTGATCCGGGATTGAGGAAACCAATTAACAGTTATCCATTTAAGATGAGAGATACACTGAGAAGGAGATACTTAGAGTTAGAGCCTTGTCAACCAATTGGGCATCAATTTCCTCAAAGTAATTATAATGGATGTAAAAGGAGGTTTCAATCTGCTTGGTTTAAAAAATTTGCTTGGCTAGAGTATAATATTTCTAAAGACAAACCGTTTTATTTATATTGCTACTTGTTTCCTACTAATAGCAATAAAAGTAGGGCTACTTCTTTTACAGAAGTTGGGTATAATAATTAGAAACATGCTATGGAAAATTTTGTTAGTCGTGAAGGAGGTCCGGATAGTCCACACACTTATACTAGAGTTAAGGTTGTTTACTATCAAAACCAAAGAGAGAATGTGGATTTTGTTTTATCATCCAAAAGTGATGCTTTGGATGATAAGTATCGTACTAGATTGACAACAGTTGTAAGAGTAGCTCGATATCTTTTATGGGAAGGTTTAGGTTTTCGAGGATACAATAAGTCCGAAGAATCAATGCACAGGGGTCATTTTTTTGAACTCATTAATTGGTTTTGTAAATATAATGAAGAAGCAAAGTAATGCAATCAAATGCTCCTAAAAATAATTAAATGACTTCGTCTACCATTCAAAGACAAATATTGAAGCTTGTACAAAAGAAACGAGAAAAGTTATTTTAAATGAGATCAAAGACAAGTTCTTTTCTCTTTTGCTTGATGAGGCTCGAGATAGTTCTGTGAAGGAGAAAATGGCTATGGTTTTGAGATTTATGAATGATAATGGAGAAGTTATTGAACGATTTATTGGAGTGGTTCATGTAGCTGAGACTTCTGCACAATGTTTAAAGAATGCCGTTGATGAATTATTTGTGAAGAATGGATTATCATTGTCAAGACTTAAAGGTCAAGGTTATGATCGGGCTTTTAATATGCGTGACGAGCTTAATGGATTAAAATCACTCATTCTAAATGAAAAGAAGCATGCGCATTACATTCATTGTTTTGCTCACCAATTTCAGTTAGTTGTTGTGTCTGCTACTGAGGAAAATGATGATGTGAGACAATTCTTTGATTCTATTTCTATGATTGTGAATATGGTTGGAGGTTCATGTAAAAGACACTCTTCGCCAATTATACCGTGAAGAAGTTGTGAAGAAAATACAAAGTCATGAGATTTCAATAGGAAAGGGGCAGAATCAAGAAATAAGTTTAGCAAGACTAGGGGCTACATATTGGGGTTCTCACTATAAAACATTACTCTGGCTTTTTGATATGTGGAATTCAGTGAAAAAAGTGCTTTTAGCAATAAAAAAAAAGATGGTGAGACAAGAAAAAAATCGAGGCATAGCTAAGGCTTTGGTGAATAAAATGGGTTCTTTTGAATTTGTGTTTATTAAAAAGTTAATGTGGTATATTTTGGGAGTGACAGATCCTTTATCAAAGATTCTTCAAGTCAAGGATCAAAACATAGGAACTGCTGTCCGTATTGTTCAAGTGCTGAAAAAGAAGTTACAAACATATAGAAAAGATTGTTGGGAAATTTTGTTGAAAGAAGCCATTGAATTTTGTGTGAAACAAAAAATTAAAGTGCCTAATATGAAGGACATTATTGAAAGCCGTAGTAGAACACTTATTGATGGAGAACACGTGACTCATTTTCACCATTTTCTGGCAGAAATCTTTGCAAAGGTATTCCATTTTATTTTATTGTATATATATATATATATATATATATATATATATATATATATATATATATATATATATATATGTATGTATGTATGTATGTATGTATGTATGTATGTCATTGGTCTTTATTCTTTAAATGGATAGTGTTCAAAATTGTTTTTACTCATATAATAATAGGTAATTGATGAGGTTGTTATAGAATTGAACAATCGCCTCAATGAGGCAAACACAAATATGCTTAAGGGCATAATGAGTCTTGATCCTTCAAACTTATTCGCTCATTTTGATAATCATGAAATACTCAATCTTGCTGGGTTATACTCTGAAGAATTTCCATAGTATTGAGCTAGTCAAGCTTAACTACCAACTTAATCTATACATTTCTGCTGTGAGAGAGAATCCAGAATTCTCTAATCTTGATGATATTAGAGCTCTTGCAAGAAAGATGGTGGAAAGTAAGTATCACAATTGTTTTCCTTTGGTGTATCGGCTTATTGAGTTGGCATTGGTCTTACCAGTTGCAATAGTTATTGTTGAAAGATGTTTTTCTGCTATGAATATTGTGAAAACTGATCTGCGCAACAGGCTGGATGATGAGTTACTGTTAGATTGCTTATTGTGTTATGAAAAAAAGATAATCCATTAACATTGATGAAGAAGATATTTTACAGTGTTTTCAAAAGTTGACATCTCGCAAAAACTATTTGAAACTTATCAAAACTTCTCATATTACTAGTACTTCATTGTCTCCATCAAATAGAAAAAATTAATTGTTAGTATGTCATGTGTATTGAATTGTTTGGATTAATTTAATTGTGTCGTTATTTGTATTAGACTGATCTTTCAAATGGAGTTGTTATTTGGATTAATTTAATTATGTTGTTATTGAATTGAATTGAATTGAGTTGAATTAATTCAGGTTTGTCGGCTGATCAGAAATTATTGTTCATCGACCGGAAATTTTTGTAAAGAAATTCTACCCCTCATCCGAGGAATCCTGGCACCATCACTTGCTTAGACGAACACTTATTGGCAAGTTAAAAGTTTTATTAATGTTTGAGAATAAAATTAAGAAAGAGGACGAACGAAAACTACAATGTTTTGGTAATCTTTGTCGAAAAATATCTAATTGACATAAAATCATTTATATCATTTGATTTGGGAAAACTGAACCAATTAAGTAAATACTTTGTTAGCTTTTATAGCCATAGGCCTAAATCTTATAATATTATTATTCTCTTTTTTTTTTTTTTTTTTTTTTTTTTTGGTGAGTTATGATTATTAGTATTGGGCCACTGAAACTAAATTATGATAGTATACAAAAAGCCAAACTGCAATGATTAAGACTTTTATGGATCTCAAATCCTTTCTGTAAGTAGAGAAGTATGTCTCTCTCTCTATGGAGAAAAGGAACTCATAAATTATCTCAATACATAAATCATATGAAACCTACAGCTGACTCTTTCCGTTTCTAACATTCTAAAATACTATACCAATTTTAAAACAGATATAATACAGGGATTTAGAAATTAAATGTATAATACAGGGGCATTTAATGGATAAAAAATTTAGTCAATGCAATCTATTTCCAATTTCCAAAATACTTTAAATATTAAGGCATTTAATTATAATTAAAAAAAAAAAAATAGGTACAGCTATTTTTATATGCACTGTAATTATACACTAAAGATTGTGATAACATAATTTATTATATATGCAATTGATAAGTATCCAATAGATTGACAACCACACGTGTCTTTGTCTCTCATCACTTTTCTTTATGTCAAAAATAGTACTATACTATACATTATTTTGATTTCCTTTTCTTCTTAATAAAATAAAATAATAGTATATTCTTTCAGTCCATGCTTGCCTGGGCTGGGCTTTTATTTTTAATCCACTACTAAAACCACGTCGTTTCGTTAGTAGTAAATTTTTTTTTTTTTTTTTTTTTAAATATAAAAATCGAAAATTCTTTCATTTTTGTCATTTCCATTTCTCCTTCACCAAATCTCCAATTAATACCAATTTCCGAGATTCTTGCCCTCCTCCGTCTCTCCTCCACTCCGGTGGCTAGCTGGCCAATTTTCTGTTTACTATTTTATTCTCAAAAAAATACTTTGAAAGTATATGTTATATTTAGCCATATAAATTGATAAAATAGTTGCTGTGATTTTTTAACTATGATTTGTTTCATCACGAATTTATTTTTTTGATAACTCAATTTAGGTAAATTTATTATTTATGGATTATTTTGATTTATAAATTAAACATAAATGTATTTATTTAATATTTGATTTTTAGATTGCGTAATTCATAGTGTTACACATTGCATGGGAGATTACTATATATCTCACATTTTTGCGTGGTGTGTTATATTAAAACAAATAATAATTTAGAAGCATTGAAGATTAAATCTATTTTGCAGTAAATTCAGAATGCTGTATTTCAAAGGTTATAATTGTTATCCGCTAGTCGTTCCAGCACTATAAATATCTGGTTTCTCAAAAAAAACAAAATCATTATATAAAAACTATTTTCTAACTATTTTTCAATAGAATTCTCATTTATATTGGTCTAGGGTCAGTTGCATTTAAAATAGAGTATTGGAAATTTCACATTAAAAAGAAATAAGACTAACATATAAAAGGTATAGATTGTCTTTAATCATGGAACCATTTAATCCAAAAACTTAAGCTAATAGCTAAGGTCCAAAATAACTTTTATATTATCACTGATACTCTCTCACGTAAATGCTCATTGGGTTTAAAGCTTGAAAACCCATCTCATTCTACCATGTATTGAAATTTAATTAAAAAAAAGTGGAACTAACAGGATGAACCATTGACCTCGAGGTCTAAGAGACTTTGATACCATGCCATGCAACCATTTGACCAAAAATCTTCAGCTAATAAGTAAGGTGCAATAACATATTTTAATATTTTATTATTTTCTTTGACGCTCTCTACAGGCAAAAAACTTGTGGGAATTAAGAGCATTGGCTTGACTGAAAAGTGAGCACATATGTTCGGTTGGACGTATGTAACACGAAACCAATTAGCTCGTGTTAAGGTCAAATTTACTCCACTTATATATATGTTACTTTGTATCATTAGATATTTTTAATGTAAGATCTCAAACACTTTTCCTAAAATGCAATTGGATCTAGACTAATTACCACTTATCAAACATTTCTTGGCATGTCTCTTTTGTGGCTTAATATCATCAACAGTCTAGTCTTCTCTATTAGTCCAAATTTCACCAAGTCTTTAAATACGGGCCTATAGTGCATCTAAAACACATACACAAAAGAGCAAGTGCACTTTGTCGCTCAAGTGATACAGAATAAGTAGAGTATTTATCCCATGAGGACTAACCATACAATGACTAAACACCATCGAGTCAATTGTTAAATAGGAGAGATATTATATCTTTGAATATTTGTTTTCTAAATCTAAAACAAAACTAAAAAAATAATTAATTAAAGAAATTAAATAGCACAAATATGATTGGGAGTATATCAATGGATTGAATAACTAAAGCATATGATTTCACCTAGCATTCATTCTAGTAACCCCTTAAATCATGCAATTAACCCTATTAATTTCCAAGGATGGCAAATCCCTTAAACAATTAATACCAAATACGGCTATCAATTCTAATTCACAACCTAAATACTTAGACTAGTTCGATCTTGAGCAATTAGGTAAGAAAACATTAAGTTCTTAAAAAACCTAACATATACTAGTGAGCCATAAAACAATAGTCATGCAATCGCTATATTATGAATTTCCATTCATTCAGTCATTTGGTCAATTATGAATTAACTATGATCTTTGGAATAGATGGTACTCATTCAAAGCTTTAAGCAATCATAACACAATCCATGGAAAAATAATACAAGTCAGTTGCATAAAATTAAGAGAGTTACATTGAAATCCAACTAAGCTCCACCATAGCTAGCTATGGTGAAATTAGTTCATGATCAAACAAAAAACAATTAAGAAAAATACAAGAGTCATGATGATAGAGAGTTAAGAATAAAGCTAGAGATAAGACGAATCCAGTGGTAGCTTGCGAAGAGAAAACAATTAAGTATGGATGATAGAACCTTGAAACCCTAGTTTATTCTCGAACTCTTGACAGTTACATTCTTATATATGGTGAAATAATGAGAAATTGAAAACCTCTACTGAAAACCTAAAAAGAATAAAAACTAAGCTCTTCCGAACTGTTGACTATTTTTTCCCATAAAGCATGGTCATACCTCAAGACTCCTCCTAGACTAATCCAAGTCATTTTTGCTCTGAAATCAAACACTTTTCGCTCATTTTTTTTTATCTTCAAGGCTCTAACACGAAAAATAGCACTAATAAAGTAAAATCAGCCTAATATAAAACAAAACAAATCAATTATACCTCATAAACTAAGGCAATTTAAACATACATTTATTAACATATGATCTTTCAGCTATTAGATCTTCTTCTGCTTTGATACCATAAAGAGACTTAATGGGTCTTGAGAGTGTTGGACCTGATTGCATGAGTGAGCACATGAGGGGTTGAGCTAACACAAAACCAATTGGCTTGCGTTAAATCTAATCTACACCACTTCATGTGACACTCAGCATTTACATATATTTTCAAATGTGTAATCTCCAACATGTTTTAACACAAGTCAATTGTGATAGCTGTGTATGTGTAGTATATGGGCTGTGAGTATATGGGCTGTGTAAAACTGCAAGTGGACTATGGGCCGGCCTCTTCAATAAAGATCAGATTAAATGAAGACCAAGATCAACGACCATGATTAAGATTAATGACATGGCAAAATCAATGGATACCATCACTTCTCCTCTAACAGAATTTGTTATGGCTGGGCGTTATTTTTGTTTTTCTTTCTAGTAGATTCTTCTCCTCTTATAAATAAATCTCTGCATAGATGTAAAAATCCTTAATTCAATAAAATCAATTCATTCTTGAATCTCCATGTTATCATGGTATCAGAGCACAGGGATTGAGAGATCATGGTGAGAAGACGAAGAAACATTCAAGAAGTTCCTCCTGGCGCGTTCTTCCATGGAGAAACAGAAGAGGAAGATGAATCAAACGTGGAGATGAGATTGAATCGTCCAGATCAAAATCGTTCTAGTAACTCCGATAATCCTGGTTTGATACTCATTAACATCGTTCTTACTGGACAACATAATTATCTTTCTTGGAGTAATGCGATAATCAGAGTTTTGACCGCCAAAGAGAAGCTGGAATTCATTCTCGACGACGATGAACCACCGGTAACAAATTCGCCCGAATACAGGCAGTGGCATAAAGATGATTGTCTCGTCTCATCCTGGATCCTAAACACTATTTCTAAAGAGGTAGCAGAAGGCTTCCTTTATGTAGAATCAACAAGAAATCTCTGGAAAGATTTAAAACACCGCTTTGGCTATAGTAATGGCCCGATGCTTTTCAAAATCAAACGAGACTTGAGTTTGTTCCATCAAGGTAATCTGTCCTTAATGCTTTATTTCAATAAGATGAAGAGGTTTTGGGATGAATTAAGCATGTTGAGACTGCTGCCTCATTGCAAATGTGGTGCTAGCAGAACTTGTGATTGTAATGCTTTTAGGAGGTTGGTTGATGTTAATGAAGAAGACAAGCTTTTGCGATTTCTGATGGGCCTTAGTGAACAATATGACCATGTCTGTAACCAAATTTTGCTCATGGAACCGTTACCTGATGTGAATCAGGCGTATTCTATGGTTTTGCGAATTGAGAGCCAGCATGAGGTTACTCTTGATTCTCAAGTGGAGATAGCGAATTATAGCAAAACTCTGTCATACAAAACTGATACTAAGGGAAAGAAAAAGAAGGAAGGCTGGTGTGATTTGTGTGAAACAGAAGGACATGTGAGAGCAACTTGTTTCAAACTTATTGGCTATCTGGATTGGTGGAAAGGTCCCAAGCCAAAAGGTGTTTCTCAAGGTAAATCAGCTTCTACTTCTTTTGCTAACAATGCTAATGCTCCTGCTTCTTCTTATTTGGCCAAGGATTCGACAAATTCAGAAGTAATTGGAGACCAGGACACTAATCAATCTGGTAGTTTAACCTTTCTAATGCAAGAGGTGTATAAGCTGTTGAAAGAAAATAAATCTGCAGGGGACACACCACTCAATGCAGGAACAGATTTTTCAGCGTTTGCTGGTTTTTCAGGTAAAGGTATTACCTCTGTTTCTAATTACTGGATTGTTGACAGTGGTGCCTCAGCACACATGTGTTCAAATAAAGCATGGTTTACTATTTTAAATCCTGTTTCTACAACACAAAAGGTGAGTTTACCATATGGTACCTTCCAATTGGTTAGTTGCACTGGTGAAGTGCAATTTGATGCTGTTAAGTTACAGGACGTTCTTTATGTTCCAAAATTCAAGTATAATCTGTTATCAGTGGGGCAATTACTGAGACAACAGCAGATTGAGATTCATTTTACTTCCTCTTATTGTTGCCTGCAGGATGTGGTAACTAAGAAAGTGCTAGCCATAGCCTGGATGGTGGATGGTCTGTATTTGCTAGATGAAGGATCTTTTGCTCCTGACATGATTTTGAAAGTCCAAAAATGTTGCAGCACTATGACTACCAGTGTTGACAAGAATGCAGTGGATATTTGGCATAAAAGGCTGGGGCATGCTTCTTTTGATGCTCTAAGCCATATCAGTAGTATAGACATGACTTGTAATTCCTCTTGTTGTGAAATTTGTCCAAGTGCCAAACAGCACAGATTATCATTCAATAAAAGTAATACTTGTACTACTCATAAACTACAAATGCTTCACATGCATGTATGGGGCCCTTATCAAGTTGAATCCATTTCAGGTGCCAGATATTTTTTAACTATTGTTGATGATTTTACAAGAGTTACATGGATTGTGCTTTTAAAAGTAAAAAGCCAAGTCAGTCATCCTATAAAGGTTTTCTTACAACAGATTAAAACACAGTATCCAGCCAAGGTGCAGATTATTAGAAGTGACAATGGCAGGGAATTCTTGAATCAAACTTGTGGGATTCTTTTCCAAACTGAAGGAATTATACACCAACGATCTTGTCCATATACGCCACAGCAAAATGGCGTAGCTGAAAGGAATCACAGACACTTGTTAGAAACGGCTCGAGCAATATTGTTTTAAGCAAATTTGCCTGTAAGTTTTTGGGGGGAAGCCATTTAAATGGCTGCTTCTATTATAAATGTTCTGCCAAGTCGGAAAATGGGATGGATGTCTCCCTTTGAAAAATTCTTTGGCAAATTGCCAGATTATTCTGCTTATCATGTGTTTGGATCCTAGTGTTTCTACAAAGACTTACATAATACAGATAAATTTTCTCCCAGGGCTCACAAAGGAATCTTTCTTGGTTTTCCATCCATTCAGAAGGGGTGTAAAATTTATGATCTGTAGTCTAGAAGTATTGTAAGTACCCGAGAAGTAATTTTTCATGAAGATGTTTTCCCTTATGCACCTGTTACACCGATTGCATCTCCTGATGTGTCCACTTCAGCCGTCGACACTACCGGCGTCCCTCCTACTGAAATTCTTCAAAAATCTTCCAGAACTACTCAGTCTCCTGCCTGGATGAAAGATTTTATTCTTTCTAGTTCTGCTAATGTTTTGAACTGTCCTACTTACACTAATCAACATAAAGCTTTTCTTGCTAATATTCTACAGGAAATAGAACCCCAAAACTTTTATGAAGCTCAAAAGGATCCTAGGTGGAACAAAGTAATGCAAGATGAACTTCTTGCTCTGGAAATTAACAATACATGGGAAATTACAAATCTTCCCATCAACAAGAAACCGTTGGCTTCAAAGTGGGTTTATCATATCAAGTATAAATCCAATGGCAAGGTGGATCGGTTTAAGGCTAGATTGGTGGCTAAAGGCTTTAAACTACATGAGGGAATCGATTTTCATGAAACATTCAGCCTAGTAGCCAAAGGTGTTACTGTTCGATTGTTCCTTGCCCTGGGTGCAATGCATCAGTAGCCCATCCATCAAATAGATGTCAACAACGCATATTTGCATGGACATCTTGAAGAAGAGGTTTACTTATCACCACCACCTGGATATCAGAATGTTCCAACCAGTAAAGTATGTAAACTAATCAAATCACTATATGGCCTAAAACAGGCCGGTAGACAATGGCATTAGGAGCTGTCTCACAAGCTTATGGATTTCAGTTTTGTCAGGTCATATCATGACCATTGCCTTTTTATTCGAAGCAATGGAAACATCCTTACTTTTTTTATCATCTATGTTGATGACATTCTAATTTCCAGTTCTTCAGAAGCAGCGATCACTGAAGTAAAGGAGTATTTGCACAGACTTTTTATTATAAAGGATCTGGGTCCAGCGAAGTACTTCTTAGGAATAGAATTAGCTCGTTCTGCAGATGGTATCCTTCTTTCTCAATCTAAATATATTCTAGATATGGTTGCTAAAGTTGGGTTATCTACAGCTAAAAGTGTTCCTAGTCTTCAAGCTGCAGGAATAGATTTAACTATCGAAGGGCCATTATATACTCACCCGGAGCAATACGGAAAAATTATGGGCAAGCTTCTGTATCTTGGATTCACAAGGCCGGATATAACACAAGTGACTCATCAACTAAGTCAGTTTATGCAAAATCCAGGTGCACATCATTTCCAAGCAGCATTACACACTTTAAAATACGTCAAAGGTACTTTTCAGTATGGTTTATTTTATCCTAGCACTGGAGAACCCAAACTTAAAGCCTTTTGTGATTTTGATTGGGATACTTGCAAACTCACTAGAAGATCTACCACTGGTTTTTGTATTTTTCTTTGTCCATCTTTGATTTCCTGGAAATCTAAAAAACAGGGTATTGTTAGTCGTTCCTCAGCTGAAGCCGAATATCGCAGTATGGCGGCTACTTGTTGTGAGTTAAAGTGGATTCATTTCCTTCTCTAGGATTTCAAGGTATAAATTCCTTTGCCCATTCCCTTGCGTTGTGATAGTCAGGCAGCAATTGCCTTTTCTAAAAATCTAGTCCACCATGAAAAAACCAAGCATGTAGGCATCGATTGTCATCTTATTCGAGATTATATCTCTGATGGCTTCATTGTTCCTGACTATGTTCCTACTCATCTTCAACTTGCTGATTTATTTACCAAGCCACTGAGTAGTTCTCACATGCTGCCTGCTTTGTCCAAGATGGGATTTCTCAGTTCTGCAACTCTTCCATCTTTAGGGGGGGATGATAGCTGTGTATGTGTAGTATATGGGCTGTGAGTATATGGGCTGTGTAAAACTGTAAGTGGACTATGGGCCGGCCTCTTCAATAAAGATCAGATTAAATGAAGACCAAGATCAACGACCATGATTAAGATTAATGACATGGCAAAATCAATGGATACCATCACTTCTCCTCTAACAGAATTTGTTATAGGTGGGCATTATTTTTGTTTTTCTTTCTAGTAGATTCTTCTCCTCTTATAAATAAATCTCTGCACAGATGTAAAAATCCCTAATTCAATAAAATCAATTCATTCTTGAATCTACATGTTATCAAATTGGTTTTATATTACTATATGGGTTCAACCTTACGTATTTGCTCATTTATACAGTCAAATCCAACACTTTAAGACTATTGGAATTTCTTCAAAACTTAATTTTCCTTTGACAAATTTCTCTATGTGAGATTGCATTTTGGTACAAAATTTATTCAACATCAAGATTTTATAAATTGATTTACAAGTCCGGCTGTTTAGGTTGTAGTACTACACTAAGAAATATATGTCATGAAACCATTTAACCTAAAAGGTTAAGCTGATAGGTAAGGTCCACTAATAACTTTTATATTATTTCTGACACTTTTCGCACGCTAATGTTCCTTGGGATTGAAGCATGTACAACACAAATCCAATCCATCATATATTTAAATTTAATTAACAAATAGAGATACCGGGATTCAAATTCTCGATATCTAATATATAGCTGAAAAACATGTAAACGATGTTGAAAGCTATGTTTGTCTGTGAAAAGAAGATATACTTTAATTGATACAAAGGCGGACAAAAACTAACCCCAATAATTAGAATCTTAGGTAATTAGACAACAGTTTGTTGCCACAGTTCCTAAGGGTCCTTACCAATTTGCCTTTGTAGCATCAATTGGACCCACTTGAATTTTTGAAACATTACTGCTTGGTCACTAATTATTTTCTTCCACAAAGGAAATTTAAATTGATCATGTATGGCCCACTCTAATGGCTCGGAAATGTGCTATTTTCCTCTAATATACATCATAAGAGGGGCAGTTGAAACATCATTTCCAAAGATCATTCCAGCTTGGTTTCTTATAATGATATAAAAATCGAATCGGATCGATTGGTTAGATCGATTTAACCATAAAATGATTATAGATCCGGTCAATTTGATAAAAAATTTTAATTTTATAAAAACCGGTTAAAAATGATTCAGCCAATAATTGAACGAGCAAACCAGTCGATTGAATCATAGATTGAACCAATATTTATAATATTTCACAATTAAATATTATTTCTAAAAAAAAATAAATATTTAATTAAAATATCGATTCAACGATTTGTTCTCAAAGTCAATTTTAATAACATTGCTTTTTATGTGTATATGTAAATGCTCAAAATAAGACAAGAATTAATCTCCATGGACCTATCTCCATATGCTTGTTTGATTGCTCCACGTTATTAATTTTTAGCTAAAAAGTCTACTAACTTGAAAGAAGAAATTGGGTGATAATGTTGTATTATAATAAGATACTTCCATATGCTTCTTTTTGGGGAAATTAAAATTGCCACCCAAAGGAGCGACGTGGCGCATGGTGATTGGGTGACAGGAAGAAATGAGGATGAATCTTTGCTCTCAATAGCGAACCAAAACACATGAAATCAATGGTAAAATAAGGCTGCTAGTTGCAAATTTTCTATGGGACTTTGGGCTAGTGGGATAGCACTAACCCTTATAAATACACACATGCTAGGGTTAGGGTTACTCATCAAATCATAAATAGGAACACCTTTTTTACCCTTATTAAAATCAATTATTATTATATCTTCCCTTTCTTCTAGGTCAATCCACTCCCAAAATTAAAGCTGCCTTTTTCTTTTGCCTTCATGTTCACTTGTAGTATAAAATTAATTAGCTATTGAAAAATTAGTCCAAGAATTGGAGTTAGGGTTATGAAATAATGAAGAAACGGCAAGTCGTATTGAAGAGATCATCAGAAGGGAGTGGAAGGGCTGCCAGTTCTACAACATCATCAGTGGTGAGAAATGTGAGATACGGAGAGTGCCAAAAGAATCATGCTGCTAATATGGGAGGATACGCTGTCGATGGTTGCAGAGAATTCATGGCCAGTGGTGAAGAAGGGACTAATTCTGCCCTTTTGTGTGCTGCTTGTGGCTGCCATAGGAATTTCCATAGAAGAGAAGTTCAAACTGAGTTTACTTGTGAGTATTCTCCCCCTAATTCTACTCACCGATAGATTTAATTTAGCGCCCCCCCCCACCCAAAAAAAAAAAAACACACTGATAAATATATGAGTGAAGATTCAATTTTATATTTGATATGATCAATTTCACTGAATTGATGATTGTTGTGTGATCGATCGATTAAAAGAACCAAACAGAAAAAATTGGGAACAGGAATTTGATTTTAATGTTCAGTGTGCTAGCTCTTTCATATTTGTTTTCAGCTTGTATTATATATATCAAACTTCAATTAATGCAGTTTCATCCTTCAACCAAGATTGAGGGGCTTCTTTTCAATTTTTCCCTTTTTGTGTTTTTGATGCATTAAATTGCAAGAATGTGAAGATATGAATCTCAGAAATTAATTATGCAAACATTGTTCCTCTTAATTGATTAGGGATTTAACCTGGAGCTATAGCCTTGGAGTTGATTCTAAACATTAATTCAACTTTCTTATAAATCTTAATTTGCCATTGCAGTTGGTTTTCATCATCATTTAGCAGCATATAGAAAAGAAAGTCCATCCTTTTCACTAATTGAACTTAAGGTTAAATTAATTGAATGTTTCTCCTTCTTAATCCCTCTATGAATAGCGAAAAAGTATTCGGCAGTAGTTTCAGCCTTTGAAGAATGAATAAAATTCACTTTAACTACAAACAATCCAATAAGCTAGAAATGGAATTAAGTTGAATTTTGGCTTCATCTTTTTTTCCTTGGAATGATTTCTTGGTGAGCAAACAGCCTAAAAATGATGATTTATCCAATTATATATCTTTGCTATAATCATGTAGAATATGAATAGAATAAATTTGTATTTGACCCACATATCCAATTATGTTTATAAATATATTGAATAGTACTGAATAAAGCTTAAACAACAGAATTTATAATGTAGAGGAGGAGGAGGTGACCCTCCTCATCTAATTCTGGGTGGTGGAGCTCAACCATACACTAAATAAAATAACAGTAAAATGAATATAAGTGGAAACAATGCTTTATATCTTTTTCTTGATATGTTTTTCTTGATACTGTATGGGTTTGTGTATCATGGGTTTATATCTTTTACATACATAAAAAGTGTTCTCTCTCTCTCTCTCTCTCTCTCTCTCTCTCTCTCTCTCTCTATATATATATATATATATATATATATATATTAATAAAACACTTTTTATGTATGTAATTTGGTTGAAGTGCTAGACATTTTAAGATGGGTAAGATATGAGAGCATTAAGTTATATTTGGCATTTGGCAAACACAGAATCGATCATTTCAACCAAATAAAAAGAGTGCTTGAAGCATGATAAGATTGATAAATTGACATAATGACAAGCAAATTAATTAAGAGTGGTTGAAGTATGATAAGCTGAATTGACATGCTCAACTGTTTAATTAGGATTTGATCTTTTCTAGGATACCCTTATTTCTTTTTTATGATTTGAGACAGGTTTGATGACACTACAACATATATTTGGCTGTAAATATTTTTTGTATCAAATTTTGATTCCAAAACACTAATATAAAAACGATATTCAAAAGTTTTTAATAAATGTATATCAATACCAGTAAAATTTATATTAAATTTTTCTTTATAGCAATAATATGTAACAACTTTTTATTGTCTAAAGCTATAACATAAATTTTGATACTTTTGAAAGCAAATTTTGCTGTTAAATTTTGTATTTTTTTAAATAGCTCGCATGCTCTATATGTTATCCAATTCAAATTTCATATGTTATAACTGAATTAGTGTTGTGTTGTAGAGTATCCAGGATAATTAAAAGAGAAAAATAATATGACATGTTAGTTATGTAGAATATGAGAAGAGGAAAAAGAAAAGTGATTTTGGTGTATTAATTAATTTAGAGCAGAAGATTAGATATATACATATATATATTGGTGTGCATGAGTGGCCCTTAATAGAAAAACATTATTTAAAGAGTTATAAAACAACATATGATTATAGTTTCAAGAAAAGATAAAATAAAGAAAGAATAAGAAATTATAAAAATCATCAAATTTGTATAGTCTTTCAAGAAGGAGTAGTAGGGGAGTTGTGTTGTTAATTATTACCTTTCTTTATTATATTCTTCTTTCTGCTTTATATGCATATCTCCATTGTTTATGTCCAAGCATGGCATTAATTAGATTCTTTTTCCTTAGCTTGTTTACAGTGTATTACATATTCCACTCTCTAATTTAATTTGGAATATTATTTAGAAAGATAAGGAAATTTAATGATGGTTCTAGTCCAATGGATTATGATTTTCTCACATTGGGTTTCAACTTGAAAAGCCATGGAATAACTAATCGTTCAAATATATAATTAATGGTTGAAACTTAGTTTTCAGATTCTGGAAAGCAATTGTTAGTTTACTGAATAACTAAATATCAGTTGTATATTAAAACATGACCTCTCCGATTAGATTTCAACTTGAGAAGATAGAAAATCATATAAATATATGTATGATAAGGAGCATTAATTTATCATTAATCATATAGAGTATGTACCTCCATATGACGGTTTATTAGTGGTGTGGTCGGTTGAAATAGAACTGCTATAGGAAAAATGTTATAAATAACTTGATCAGAAATATATGCTCCCCGAGTATTCTAAAATTTTTCTCGTTCTTCTTACCTAACCCCCACTGTGTATAGATCATCTCTATAGGCTCATCCATATATGTTATACAATAGTCTATGATCCATTTCAAGTCTTGAATATAGTCTGTAGGCCTCACTGAATAAATGAGTACGTATGTGAGGTTGGACCCATATAATAAGAAACCTATTAGCTTATGTTAAGGGTCAATCTAAATCACTTTTATGTCATTCTTCAGTCTCATTTATTTTCAAAGTGTGATCTCCAACAAGTCTAAATGTTCACTAATAATGCATTTCTTGAAGTACATTAGTGTGGATCTAAAGTTTTTTTTTTTCTTTTACAGTTCATCTGAAGTAATGAATTAATTAATAAAGCTTGAATTATTGATTTTGAATTTTCAATAAAGCTTTAATATTATACACACAGGCTCTGGGTGACCAATCTGATCCAATTGATAGTGTAGGGACCTTCCGGTATGTAGAAGTGCACCAACTATAATATATATATTAATCGCTGTGAGAGATTTCCACTTAAAGATTATATATATATATAATTTTAAGTTGGTTTTAAATTAAAGGGAACATTGGTTAGACAATGGCACCTTTCTATGCGAATGAATTTCCCACAAATTGTGCTTTGCTGGGCTGATGATTGTGTTCTGCCTTGAATTAGATATGACAGCACACTGTGTTTCAAATTTTCTAATCTTAAATTTTGGAAGCTTTATATAAAATGAAGAAATACATGTATATTTGAAATGGGGAATCTTGTGTGCTGAATCTTTTTGTTTGAATTTAAATCTGTGCAAAATGGGGCTTCCAAAGTTTGAGGGTTGTAATATTAATTAAGCATTTAGAATTATCTCCCAGCAAACCCATAAGGCCCATGTCAGTTTTATGCCTTTAAAATATACATATGCATGTTGCTCCTTTTGAATGAATTAATTATTCAACAATTACCTAGATTCTTCTTGCCAATTCAGATTCGTCTAAAAATCCAACAGACATTCTTAATGTTCATGTCGATGTTCTCCCCTGCCCCATATATTAATTAATTAACACCTTCTACTTTCAGTTTAATTAATTCGGGTTAGTTTTCTACCAAGAAAGTCCAGGCAATTGATAATTTTACAGTAAACACCTCGAAGTGTGATGCTAACAACTTCTACTTTTTTACTATTCGTATTAATTAATTAATTAACTTTGTTTATACATAAAGTACATCTCTTATTCTCTCAAGATAGTCCAAAATATATTTAGGTACTGTTTAATCTTTCAACTTAGTATTCATGGTCAAATTAGTTATACATGACACATGTCACTATTAGAAATTCATACATGTCAAAAACCGCAAATCATATGTTGACATTTATTATTTTAGACTAATTTAATTTTAAATGTCAAATTAATCATCCAAGTAAAGTCATGTTTTATGTGTATGTTGCATATAACCTTAAAATTTAATGATTAATTTTGGTTGTTTGCCAATTAATTAACCCAAAGAATCTTCCCTTAGTTGAGCAACTAATCTAAAGTTGGAAATCCAACATCAGAAATAAACAAGCTTAAAGTGTGGTATATAATTAAGGTGATGTACATTAAACTTTAACAAAACTCAATTAATTCCATGTTACATGAGGTTAACTCTACTTATATATTCACTCAAATTTAATGAATTTTGCTGCACTGGATGTGGAATCATCCTCAAGCTATGTTAAGCACTGCATAAACACATGGATCCTAAAAATTTACAGTTGGACGAATTCCTACCAAAAAAAAAAAAAAAATGCTTATTATACTATGGTAAATGGTATTAGGAATGTAACTGTCAACCAATTATATATCGTCATATGTTAAAAAAGCAAGAATCATATCTTATGAGCATTATATAAATTATAGTCCAACTGCTAGTACATTAAATTAAAATCGTCATATAATAACAATTTTTGTTTTGGATAAAAATATATATATATATATATAATAGATTAAATAGATTAACAGTAGAGCAGACAAGAAAAAGCATAAAATTAAGTCAGTAATTAAACTCCACCCTCATTGCAAATCTTAAAATAAGTCCATCTTCATTTCTTAAGAGCACGGAGTGGTATGATTATATAGATATATGTTAGAAACTAGAATTGGTGGAGTATTAATTAAACAAAGTTTACATGCGAAAACGAAATTAATACGCAATTATAAGACAAATTTTATGTGGTTTGACTAACTATACCTACGTCCGCCGTAGAGGACCATTTAATTGATTTCCGGCATAACTTTCTCTTTAGTCTAAATCAATTTCACAACTTCTTAATTAACCTAAATTTATTCGTTAACTCTTTTAGATTCTAACAAAATGGTTTGACCCGAAATTAGTTCTTGACTTCAAATAATTCTAATTAAATTAAAATGTTGAATCATTCTATATATATATTTAATACAAATATATATGGACTTATATTGCAATGAAAGAATATTGTAATCATGCTGAAACCAAAATTTAGGTACAAAAGAAGTACGGTGTAAAATTCGTAATATTAATTATAGTGAAACTGGAGACAAAAATGGGAAGCAGAACAAGAAGTTTAAGGCATACCATACCCAATGGTAAGGGGGAGAATATATCGTAAGAAGAACAGGATAGGATGGAATACAGAGGTGTAAACTGTTGTCGTTTTTAATTTAGTAATAATTGGCATGTGATTTGTTGCTTTTGTTTCATACGAGTGCACATGGATGATGCTCTCTCTCTCTCTTTCTATTTCAATTATCCACCCACTCCTTATATCATGTATCCATTTATTTAATATGGGTTTTTGTTTTTGCACTCAAACCTTTCCTTTTTTTCTTATTTTCCCTTGTGTGACTGTCATATTTTGGTTGATAAACTACCGTGCTTTGAAGGATCGATGAGGCCATTTAGGTGAGATATAATGTAGTATGAAGTTACTCTATGTGCTTTAATATTTTATAGGCTTTGAGAGTGTTTGGTCAAATTGCATGAGTGAAGACATATATAGAAATCAGCTCATGTAACACAAAACCAATTAGCTTATATAAAGATCCAACCTCCACCACTTGTATGCTACTCTTTAATCTCATTTATTTTAATGTCGGAGTCGTTCTCCAATACTTTTCCTCAAGTGCAACAGGACCTGGATTAACTGTCTCTTGTCAAACAACATTGGTATATCTTTTCCAACGTCCAAGGTCATTAACTTGTCTAGTCTTTCTACTAACATAAACTCCACCAGGTCTTAAACACGAGCCTAAGATCTTTTTAGCTGTCAGATCTTCTTCTGCCATGATACCATAAAGACTCGTGGGTGTTCAGAGTGTTAGGTTTGATTACACGAGTGAACACATATGTAGGGTTGAACACATGTGACACAATTGAGTTTAGTTAAAACCCCACCTACTCCAATTATATGCCACTCATTATTCTCATTTATTTCCAATGTGCAAGGATGACAACGAGTACAAGTGTCATGGGTACCCCGACGCTACCTGTCTCTAATGTGACTACCTGAACCCTATACAAAAGGGTATGGGAAGGGTATGGAATTTAAAAAAAAAAAAATACCCATCACAGATATGAGTATGCCTACCAGGGTGCCTAATATGCCAATACCCGATTATGTATTTGTTAGTTAAGTATTTATTACTTAATATTATGTTATGTTTATGTACAACTAAGAGTTTAAATGAGATATATGAAATTATTATTAAATTATACAAGTTTTCACCACCGAGACAAATCACTAATTTTGATAATATTTACATGTACTTTTTTTAGCCTTGGGTTCAAATTGCCCCCCGAACCATTGTCCAAAAGTCGATTTAGTTTCTAACCTTTTGAAATCTTTAATTTTCCCTTTACCTTCCAAATTTTCAACGATTTGCCTGCTTTTCCAATGACAGTTCAATAAAGATTAGATGATTGGACTATTATACCTAACATGAATTTTCCTAGTTACGTTATTAAAATTTCCCTCAGCTTTTGTTGCTTATCTACTACATCTTCTTAATATATCAAGGGTTACAACTATATTTTTTTGCCTTATTGTTTGAAGTTCACAAAAATAACATATTTTCAGTGGTAAGTGATGGCTTGGAAAAACAATTTGTATTTATTAATTGTTTGAATAAAATTAGACTTGTATTAAACATTAGTTTTCAACAAAAATCACCAATATTCATTGTAAGAGGTGACAAATTGTTGAAAAGTTAAAAGTTAAGGGGGATATTGATGATTTCAAAATGTTGGGGACTAAATCAATTTTTGAATAATAGTTTAGGGGACAATTTTGCCCAAAGCCTACTTTTATTTATACAATATATTTAATATATTAAATTAGTATTAATAAATAGCTATTAATATATATGTATATAATTGATTTTTTAATCAAATGTAATTTTTACAGGTACAGATATTAACGATTATCCAAAAAATATATGGGATAAAAATGAGATTTAGGTTGTGTAAATAAACTAGTAATGGGATGGGATGAATAGTTATTTTGGTAAACAGATATAGGTTGGGAAGTGTCAAAACCCATGGATACCATACATGTTATCATCCATACCAATATGGGATCTCTAACACTATCTCTCAAATGCAACTAGGCATAAACGAGTTGACACTTGTTAAACATTCTTTTGTCCTTCTCCTTTTAAACCTAAAGTTATCAGTGGATATAAACTTTTATATTAGTCTAAACTTCTTTAAGTCTTTCAATACACAGCTTAGAACATAACATTTTCATTTTTAGAAAAACAACCAAACAATCTAAAATTATAATAATTAAAAAAAAAACCACTCTCATTTTCTATGAATATCATTATGATAAAATTTATTTACTGAATTTTTTTTGTCAAAATCATAATTTTATGATTTATTCGTTACTGTATATATATTTTTTATAAATGTTAGTATATGTTTTCTCTAGAAGTTGTTCAAAATTGAATAAAAAAAGTTGTTCAAAAAATAAAAATAAAAAATCCTGGCAATGAAATTTAAAATATTAAACGAAAGTATTACGTAATCTTGCCTCCTCTGATTTAATAATATTTCCCTTAGGTGTAAAAAATTAGACTATATGATGCTTCCATGATGTACCAAACATTGAATTTCTTTTTTCTTTCTCTTTCCTAACATCCATAGAAACATGATTATGAAATAAATCATAAGGTATAAATTAAATGGATCAGTATATGAACTGCATATTCTAAATTTTGTTGAACTTATTGTGACCGGATGGTGTTTTCGTTCAGAAACGGACGCGGCAAAGCGAACTGGGGAATTTTTATAAAGGATGGTTTTGTGATAATAATTATAGTATAAAATTCTATTTGGACAATAATATCCATAAAAGATTCGAGACCAAAATCTCGAAAAAAATATAGGAGTCGCCACTCGGCTTAGCTCAATCGGGAAATTTAAATGTAGCTGAAACCAAGTAAGGGTCACTATACTTTCCAGAGATCTAGGTCCAGACGAGTTAGTTACTTGTTATCTAATTAAAATAAATATTTCTGTTAAGAGTTGATTGAGAGAATAATACTTTTCCCATTGAAGATTGAGAGGAATTACATGAGTATATATAGAGATACAAAGTAGGGTAAAATACTAAATAGGAGAGAGTACTAAATAGGAGAGAGTCCTAATAGGAGATAAATACAATAATTACAATGAAAATAATATTAAATAGTTGAGAATCCTAATAGGAGATAACTAAATAGGAGAGAGTCCTAAGAGGAGATACATACAATAACTACAATAAAAATAAAATACATTTATTTCCTTAACACCCCCTGGCAAGCCGATGGGTATCCTCAACGCGAAGGCGTGTGTGAAGATGAAGAAACCGAGAGATACCAAGAGGCTTGGTGAAGATGTCGGCAAGCTGAGTATTGGAGGCCAAGAACTAAATTTTGAGAGTGCCATTATCAACCAATTCACGAACAAAATGATAGTCAATTTCAATGTGTTTGGTGCGAGTATGCAAAACAGGGTTCTTGCTGAGATAGATAGCTCCAACATTGTCACACCAAAGATGAATCTTGTGAGTCAAGTCAAAACCAAGTTCGGAAAGAAGAGACTTAAGCCACAAGGTTTCAGTAGCTGCATTTGCCACGGCCTTATACTCACTTTCAGTGCTGGAACGGGCAATGGTGGGTTGTTTGCGAGCAGACCAGGAGGCAAGACTATCACCCAAGAAAATACCATAGCCACCCGTGGATCGCCGGTCATCGGGGTAGCCCCCCCAGTCAGCGTCAGAGAAGGTGTTAAGGTGCAAAGAGGATGTCCGAGATAGAAGAAGGCCAAGATGAAGTGTGCCCTTGAGATAGCGAAGGAGGCGCTTGACACATTGCCAATGAACATCAGTGGGTTGATGCATGAATTGACATAATTTATTTACAGCAAAAGCAAGCTCCGGTCTGGTGAGAGTGATATACTGAAGAGCGCCAACAACTCGGTGATATTCCTCACCAGAAGCAAGAGGAACGCCCATAGACTTCGATAAATTTGGAGAGGAGGCCATGGGGGTGGCGCATGGCTTGGTATCCTGGAGGTTGGTGTGGTGAAGAAGATCAACAATGTACTTTGTTTGTCGCAACAGAATGCCATGCGAGGTGTGATCAAGTTCAATGCCAAGGAAGTAAGTAGCCTGGCCCAAGTCCCAAATGGGGAATTCAGACTCCAAAAGCCGAATGGTGTGCTAGACCACAGACAAGTGAGTACCTGTAACAAGAATGTCATCAACATAACAAAAGATGTAAGTGGAAAAACCGCCATGAATCCGAATGAACAGGGAGTTATCGGATTGAGACTTGCGAAATCCATGAGAGAGTAGAAAAGTGCAGAGGCGTGTAAACCATTCTCGAGGAGCCTGCTTGAGACCATACAGAGATTTTTGAAGAAGACACACATGATCAGGCCTGCTATGATCAAGGAAACCTGGTGGTTGTTTCATGTAGATAGTCTCGGTCAGTCTGCCATGTAAAAATGCATTGGTCACATCAAGTTGGTGAACCGGCCAAGAGTGAACGGAAGCAAGTGCTAGGACAGTGCGAATAGAGGTGGCCTTGATAACCGGGCTGAAAGTCTCCTTGTAGTCAATGCCTGCTTGCTGTGTAAAGCCCCTTGCTACAAGGCTGGCTTTGTATCTATCTATGCTGCCATCAGAATGACGTTTAATACGAAACAACCACTTACAATCAATAATGTTAGCATTATTAAGTCGAGGAACCAAAACCCAAGTATGATTTTTGAGTAAAGCTTTATACTCACAGGACATGGCATCACGCCACACTGAAAACTTTCGAGCTTGGGAGAAGGAAGAGGGTTCGGTAAGGGTGAAGTCAAGGTTAGTTAAGGAGTGAGTGAGAGCATAACGAGAGGGAGGTTTTCGGTGTTGGGCTGGACGTAAGGTCATGCGGTGAGGTGTGGGAGCAGGATTTGGAGGGGACGGTGAAGGTGGGTGATGGGAGAGGTCAACAATTAAATTAAGGCCAGGAGGAGAGGGCAAAGGTTCGGTTGGAGAGGTAGCAGTCTGGGGAGTATTTGGGTCAGGAGGCGGGTCGTGTGGTGGGGCAGCAAAGGTTTCGGTCTAAAGTGCAGGTGGGCAAGGTAACGGTCAAGTAGAGAGGTAGGATAAGAGGTCAGATGCGAGGAATTAATAAGTGAGGGGCAAATGGGATGAGGTACCTGTGTGTGCCACGTCACACAATCCGAATAAGGCAAATCTGAAGAGGAAGGGCTGCTCGGTGAAGACACACAATAAGGGAATTTTTCTTCATTAAAATGAACATGTTTGGCAATATATATTCTATCATCTTGAGTACTATAACAAAGATAACCTGAGTGACATTTGGATTTGCCAAGAAAAACACATGAATGACTACGGAATTGAAATTTGTGTTTGTTGTATGGGCGAAGAAGAGGAAAAATTTCACAGCCAAAAATTTTAAAATTAGTATGGTCGGGTGATGTGTGAAATAATCGATTGTAGGGAGAGGAATTTTGAAGAGATGGAGAGGGGAGGCAATTTATCAAGTCTATTTCTCAAGTCTACACTATGGTTAACTGCATAGTTCCAAAAACGAAAAGGGACATTAGCATGGGCAAGTAAAGTAAGTGTAGTATCAATGACATGAAGAATTTTACGTTCAGAAATTCCATTTTGTTCATGGGTGTGAGGACAAGCCAAAAAATGAGTGATGCCTTGTTGTTTAAGATAGGGCTGTAATTTTTGAAATTCACCACCAAAATCAGAATGAAATTTCTTAATGGAAGCATTAAATTGGCGTTTAATCATGGCAAGAAATTCAAGGAAGACATGAAACACATCACTCTTGGATTTTAAGCAAAATACCCAAGTAAATCTAGTGCATTCATTAATAACAAAATATTTCTGATTTAAATAAGACTCAACAGGGGCCGAACCCTAAACATCCGCATGAATAGTTTCAAAAGGAGTAGTACTAGGACGATGAATGGATTGAAGATTACTCTTATGCAATTTTCCCATGGGGCAAGAGGTACATTTATTTGAAGACGGAACAAAATTTAAATTAGAATCATTCAAAATTTTGGAAACAACTCTCTTATGTGAGTGTCCTAACCGGGCATGCCATGTGTTAAATGAGACCGTTTCTCCAATAAGTGCGTGCTTCAGATTAGGTGGTAGCACATATAGGCCCTGATCACTCGGGCCTCTCAACAATATTTCCTTCGTTACCTGATCCTTAACCAAAAAATAAGAAGGCCAAAATTCAAAATAACAATGATTATCAGTGGCAAATTTTTGAACTGATAGTAAAGATTTGGTTATTTTGGGAACAAAAAGAACATCATTTAATTTAAAAAAGTTAAAGGTAAAAGAACTAGTGTGGGTGATAGGCATACCCTGACCGTTGCCAACTTGGATTTGGTAGGACCCAAAATAAGGCTGCGGATTGTGGAGCTGAGTGTAGTCGGCTGTCATGTGATGTGTAGCACCTGTGTCTGGATACCTTGGCCTGGTAGGTGCTGGAACTGGAGCAAGAGGTGGCGGATTGTGGTACTGATATTGCGGATGAGGAGGGGCCGATCCAGTTGAACCAGAGGGAGCCCAGGTGAGGTTGGCCTGACCGAATGGCTGCTGTGGATAGGAATGAGCTGGAGGCCAAAAGTTTAGGTTGGGGATGACAAGCCGACACCGATCAGCTGTATGGTTGTGGAGGCCGCAGATTTGGCAGGGACCACGTTGTCGACGGCGACCAGGATTCCGATTTATGTAAGGAGGCGATGGAGAAGCAGGAGGCTGAAAAGTGGGAGCTGGTGGACGTTGAGCCACAAGTGCTACAGGGGCTTCACTAAAGCTCTTGATTAAGATTTCATGGGAGGTAAGATGACCATAAAGAGTGTAAAAATTTGCTGGTGGATCCATAACACATAGCGTGGCGATGATGGACTGAAAGTCCATGCCAAGGGTCTTGAAGATAATAGCATTAAATTGAGCATCACTGAGGGGAGCATTGGCTGCAGCAAGTTCATCTGCCAAGGCTTTGCAGCGTTGAAGATAATCAGCAACACCAGTATCAATTTTGCGGAGTTCTTGAAGTTGCATATGAATTTGTAATTGTCGGTTCTGAGATACAGAGCCATAAGCTTTGGACAAAGCTTCCCATACCGCATACGCAGAGGTAAGCCCAACAACTGTTTTGAAGACAACAGGAGATAGAGATGTGAAGATCCAGGAAAGTAACATCTGGTCTTTGGAGAACCATTCACGATAAACGGGGTTCTCAATGAGTTGATTAGGGTTTGTAGGAGAAGGGATTTGAGGAGGTGGAGGTGGTGTAGAACCATCAATATGTCCCATAAGATCATGACAATGCAGAATGGGTATGAACTGTGTTTTCCAGACAAGATAATTGGTATGGTTGAGTTTGTTGGAAAAGATTTGATTTGTGGAAAGAGGATGAATAGGGGGATTGTTGTTGGTAGCCATTGAAAAAGGAGAAGAGGGATTGTTGTGGGACGGATGAGAAAGGATTTGTGGTGGAGTGTGGGGCGGCTGAAAATCAATAGGGTTAGAAGAGGAGAAGGCCGAACTAGGGTTAGGGTTTAGAGGATCTTGATTTTGCATAAAGAGTTCTAAAGAAGCTCTGATACCATGTTAAGAGTTGATGATTGAGAGAATAATACTTTTCCCATTGAAGATTGAGAGGAATTACATGAGTATATATAGAGATACAAAGTAGGGTAAAATACTAAATAGGAGAGAGTCCTAATAGGAGATAAATACAATAATTACAATGAAAATAATACTAAATAGGAGAGAGTCCTAATAGGAGATAACGAAATAGGAGAGAGTCCTAAGAGGAGATAAATACAATAATTACAATAAAAATAAAATACATTTATTTCCTTAACAATTTCAACGACCAAATTATAGCATTTTATGAAACTTAATCAATTTTATCTAAAACTATTGAATCGTGTTTCGATTATGACAACAAAATGAAAAGTTGACATATATGTAAAATCATTTTTACTTGAATATTATTATAAATTGTTTTGTAATTAATTATTAAGTAAAATATGATTAGAAAATGAAGCTTATCACAAGGAGAATTCATCAAGCTTGAACATCAGGAGATCAACAAGGTCATGACAAATCAATCAAGTATACAATCATGGCCTTACAAGCTAAAGAAAGCTTGAAATGCTTAAGAACTCCAACGGCAGTAGATGAAGGGAATGCTTCAAGAGCTTAAGTACAATTGTCATCATTCCTTCAGATGCAGCAAGCAATGGATTGTGATCATAAAGCAACCACTATTTCTTGTTTACTAGCTTCAACCAATAGCCACATTATCTTTAAGACTTGGAAGCAACGACATATTTTGATCTAAAGCTAAAAGCAACGGTTATGTTATCACTCAGAAGCTATAATAGCCACATTACCTTCAAGAGCTGCATGCAACGGCCATAAACCTTGAGGACCTGCAATGTAACAGTCATATTTCCTTTGTGAGCTCAAGACAATGGCCATATCATTTAATGAAGAGGATTGCCATCACCTATAAATACAAAGCAGATTGAAATTGTTAAGGCATGGAAGACTAAGCATAAAATTCACACATAAAGAGCAATTGATTAAGTCTTCCTACAAAATCCTTCAAGCATTTAAAAAGAGAAAAGCTTCATTGTTATTCATTGAAATATTCTACAATTCGGGTATTGTATTTCACACAAGGGATTTGTGTGAAGGGGTTTACTTTGTTGATAGTGTGATCATCAAAGTTTGTATAAGTTTGGTATTTAAGCTTTGAAAAATACAGGGATAAGTTTGATATTTGAGCTTTGAAAAATACCGGGATAAGTTTGGTATTTGAGTTTTGAAAAATACCGGGATAAGTTTGGTGTTGAGCTTTGAAAAACATCGGAAGAGTTTGTTACTTGAGTTTGAAAAAGTAATGGTAGAGGTTTGATACTAAGCCTATAAAACTATTGAGTTTGTTACTAAAACTCGTAAAAAGTAACATAGGCTTGTTTCCTGCCCATAAAGAAAACATCAGTAGAAAATCTCAAGCTGTTGTCTTGGAGACTGGATGTAGACCGGTTGGGTCGAACCAGGATAAATTTCAGTGTCTTCATTTCTCTATCCCTACTTTCTTTACATTCACTGCTATTTAAACTATTGCAATTTAAATTAATAGCCTTTTTATTTGAAGACATTCTTATTTTCGGTCAAGCAAATTTATATTCACAAGTTTTACTAGTTTATTAATTCCACATTTTTGTAAAACTTGAGTTTAGCAAAAGAAAATTGATTTTCTCGAAAAGGATTTTTTAAAATCATTTACGAAATTTTTTATCAGGTATACAATACTATTCACCCCCCTCTAGTACTGTAACTAGCCTATTTGGGACCGTTAAAAGCATACGGTGTTCATGCAAGGTACTGAAAGCAGTAAATAAATTAATTATACAGATCGAATCACATAAACTACTCTAGGGGATACATATGAATCAAATGTGGAATCAGGGTACAATCGCCTAAAATACGCAATTTTATCTAACGCAATAATAAAATTTAAACATACATTTAAAATCCTGCAAAACAGACGTTAACACACGAATAATTACATGTAGGATTCAATCCAAATAGAATGAGATAATAAATGAGTCGGGGTCATGCATTCAGGGGAAATAGCCAAAGAGGCTTGACAAATCTCCTCGACTGGACCTGGAAAACGTTTTGAAATGTCCCTATGTTGATTTTCGAGAAAATGGTTTCAAAAATGGTTTTACCGGTTAATTATTAAGCATGGTAAGTGAGTCGGATTTTAAGAAACTAGGTTTCTGTTGCTCTATTCTAATATATACTTATGGAATATAAATCTAAGGTCTAAATGTGATGAAATGTACGAAAATCAGTTTTTTGTGATTCTATCCCTAGCTGATACCCGCGCAGGTGTTGTAACAACAACCGTGTGACTATAGAATTACACCCGTGCAAGTGTTGTAACAACAGCCGTACGACTGTAGAATTACACCCGTGCGGGTGTCACTTTAAGTTCAGTGGCAGATTTCAAAATCTTAAGTTTTACGATTCTATTCTAAGAACCACAACTGTGTGGATGATGTAGCTATAGCCATGCGGCTGTTGTCATGGCCGCACTGGTCTGGTTCTCAAACCAGAACCCAAAAACATAGCAGTTTTCAAGTCGATGCAAATGATGCCAAAATATAGCGCAAACAAGTTAAATGCTTTGGTTTCTCAGATATTTACCTTTGTAGTATGAATCCACGTTTTAGGATACTTAAATCCTTCAAGAAAGGCTTTGATTCTGAACCCGAACTCCCAGTTCCAAAAATGGTTTTAAGCTCTGAAAGTCACAGTTATTAGATTAGTCTCTAAGCCTATTAAAAATCTTAGTTAAGTATTTTCCTATTATTTCTAACCAGTTTTAGGCCTAATAATAAAGATTAAAGATGAAAATGAAAGAAAAAAGTTTGAGTTTTTCTTCTCCTTTTTCTCCTTTTTTCTTCTTCTTCTTCTCTCTTTCTAGAATTGAGTTGCTGGCCTTAAAATCTGATTCTAATGAGTTTATATAGGTAAAATATAGGTTTTTCTTTGTTAAATCTACCCAAAAACATCCAAAATATTATTTTCAAGATTGAAGATCACGGCTCGGTCAGATATCGACACTCATGTAGGTGTTGATGCAACAGTCGTGTGGCTATTGTTACAGTCATGCAGCTGCTGTTACAGTCGTGCAACTGTTGATCCGAACAGCCTCCTCTCTTGCCTGGGAAATTATCTGACACTTGAAGTTCGGTCCACCGAAGCTTCGATCTTGAATTGACTTTAACTCCTGTGACTGTAGAAGGCTATAAAAGCAAATAAAAAACTTATCATCATTGAAACCGGAGATGAAAATCCCACGCTCACACTTATTCTGATTTAGAAATATTAGAATTTCAATTTTCCGTCATTAAAGTTGAAAGTGAGTGTTTAAACTAGCCAAATCAATTATGTAATCATTTATAGATACTAAAAGATGATACTTAAAATCCATGTGTGATTTTCTCCTAATTTTCAATTATTGTTATTAATATTTCTTATATTATTATTTTAATACTACATGTTAATTAAAATACTTACTGATAATTACAAAAAGTTTGAACTAGCGATTATCCCTCCTCAGTCCTTATTTGTTTGTTCTCTTTCTTTTCTCCTTAATTTTCTTTCTATCCTTTATCGGCGTTTTTCTTCAACTCTCCTCATCCAAGGCTACATTTTTCAAATCATTCATGAAGCGAGAACTAGTAAGGAACTCCTATTTTTCTTTATTTTTTTATTTTCTCTGTTTCACAAGGGATTTGATTTTGCTTTCTTCTTTTGTTTTTTTGGTTGAGTGTAAATCCTTTAATTATCCATTTTGAAGTGATTTTTCTCTCCATTTCTTCTTGGTTTCTCTCATCTGGATTTAGAAGAGGTAAGACTAATTTCAATATATGCGATTAAGATTCAAATTGATTACATTTCTTATTTGATCTTTTTGCCTTATTGTTGTTATTTGTATTGGAAATTTATAGGTATAATTCTAAGCGTAGGCACTGGCGTCGCATCAAGCTTAGATTTTGAGGATGTAAGTTTTGTTTGATAAAATGTGTTTATCCATTTTGTATTTGATAGCCCTAAATAGACTAGCTACGGTACTAGTGGAGGGTGAATAGTACTGTATACCGAGTAAACATTTTCACAAACAATTTAGAAAATTCCTTTTTGATGAAAAATAATTTTCTATCACTAAACACAAATTTCACAAAAATGGGGAATTGATAAAACAGTAAAACTTGTGAAAAAAATATGTTCGACTAAAATTAAACATGCCTTCAAAAATAATGCTATTAATTTAATATAGCAGAAATTTAAATAACAATAAAATAAGAATAGGGATAGAGAAATGAAGAAATAAGATTTATACTGGTTCGACCCAACCGGTCTACGTCCAGTTTTCAAACCAACCACTTGAAATTCTTCACTAATGTTTCCTTTGCGCGCAGGAAACAAGCCTATGTTACTTTTTGCCAGTTCAAGTAATAAACTCAATACTTTTGCTGGTTAAGTATCAAACCTCTACTGTTACTTTTTCAGAGCTCAAGTAACAAAACTCTACCAATGCTAATGCGTAATAAAATACACACACTTTAGAGCAAGTACACTCTGTCACTCAAGTAATTTAGAGTAAGAAGGATATCGATCCCACGATGACTAAATATGCTAATCCTAAACACAATCACATTTTTATGAATCTAGGCAGAGAGAATGATATCTTTGATTTTGGTTTGTGAAATTCATTTACTGCTAAAAACAATTTAATTAAAACTAAAAAAGAAATAAAGTTTAATGTCAGAAACTCAATGAGAAAACTAAGGTGTCTGGTTTCACTTAACACTAATCCTAGTAATACTTTAAGGTTTGCAACTAATTCGATTAGATTCCAAGATGGCGATTTCTAATAGTAGTTAATACCGGTTAGGGATATCAACTCTAATTCTTAACCTAAACACTTAAACCTCTCAGTTCTAAGTGATCAAGCCAGAAAGCATTAAGTCCAAGAAATCTTGTGGCTCACTAACTAGTGAGCCACAAGAGCAATGGTTATGCAAATGTTGTATTGTATGATTTCGTTAATTCAGTCATTTGGCCAACTATAAATTAACTAGAAATCATGAAATTGATGGTCACGCATTCAAGGCATTAAGCATACACAACATAATTATTGAAAAATAATACAGATTAAATTACATTAAACCATAAAATAATTACATGCAAAAATTGCTAAGATCCACCATAGCCTTAGCTATGGTGGAATTAGTTCATAACTAAACTAATTACACACAAAAAAGTCAAGAAAAGCATAACAAAGAGAAAGTTTAGAGAAAACTAGAGTCGAGATGGACAATGGAGATGTGTACGAATCGTTAAGGCGGAAAGATGAAGTGCTCCCCAAACCCTAGCTCCAAATCATGTTTTCCAAGGACGTTCTTGCTAATAGAGAAAATTAGAAAAAGACTAAAAAAACTAACTGTCAAACTAATGCTGAAATTCTCATTAAAACCTAAAAACTAAAGAGAAAAGAATAATAATAAAAATAAATTACAACTCTCTTTTTAGGAAAAACTTTCAACACTTCCATTAGGAATAGGAGTCCACAAACAAGGAAAAATATCCTAGCCAAAAGCTTTGACTTCTCTTCCATAAGTCAAACCCGCAGCTCCTTTTAGGCCCACCACAAATGCTGGTCCAAATCACCATTTCAGCTT
This sequence comes from Euphorbia tirucalli, assembly GCA_039660915.1. Taxonomy (NCBI): domain Eukaryota; kingdom Viridiplantae; phylum Streptophyta; class Magnoliopsida; order Malpighiales; family Euphorbiaceae; genus Euphorbia; species Euphorbia tirucalli. The sequence goes on from CM077637.1 coordinate 16,006,801, forward strand.
CAAAACTCCAAAATCAACACCTCCTAAGGCATGGTCATGCCTTAGGACTTATCCTGGACTGTTTCAAGCTAATTCTGCTCCTTTTTCATACACTTTTAGTTCCATTTTCCTCTTTAAGGTCCTAACAAAGAAAATAGCACAAAGAAAGTAAAATATGCCTTAAATAGAATAAAACAACTCGATTAAAGCTCATAAACCAAGGCAAAATAAGCATATAAAATACACTTATCAATGCTTTTTCAAAGCTCACATCAAATTTTTACAGACTTTGTTGATCATACTACCAACAAAGTAAACCCCCTTTCACACAACTTGTGTGAATGTACAATTCCTGAAAATATGAATATTTTTGAATGAAAGTATGAAGCTCTTCTCTCTTGACTTTGCTCTTCTAGGAATTATGGAAGACTTTGAAAGATAATAGCTTAAGAGTGTGAATATTGCATGTAAGTCTTCTGCCTTGCTAACTTGAACTTTATTTCTTTATATAGGTGACGGAGCTTCATGAAGTAAAGAAATGCCCGTTTTATCCAAGTCGCAAGGGAGATATTGATTTCAAGTCATGAAAAGAATATGACAGTTATATTCATGTCACAAGCCAAGAAGATGTTGAATACACCTAATAAGCTATAGATGGCCGTTTGTCTCAAGTGACAAGGTCATATGATTGGTGATCTCATGTAACAAGAAATTATGGCAGTTGAAGTCACCTCCTAAAGAGAATGTAGTTGTTGTTGTAGCTCTTGAAGGTAGATTTGCAATTGACTTCAATCTCACAAGAATAAAATGGCAATTGTATATATGGCATAAAGAAGATGTTGAAAACATCTCATGAGCTATGTATGGCATTTTGATATAAGTGAGAAGATGACATAGCCTTTGGCTTCATCTTATAAGTGATTGTTGTTTATGGCTTGTAAAGACATTTAGTTCTTGAAAGAACTTGAAAATTCTAAGTCATAAGACTTATATTTCTTGTGATGAAATGTACATAAAAAGCATTAGTTTGCCATATAGTACTCCTTTATGATCTTTATAAGGCACTTTATCCTTTTGTAGTATTTATTCAATTTTTGTTAAATTTTATTAAATGTAATTAATCAAATAAAAATAATTTCATTTTCTTTATGTCAACCTTTTTGTGATCATCAAAACATAAGTCAACATTATTGAATTGCTGAGTTCAAATGTGCTTATCCATTTTTTCCGATTTGCCCAGCTTCTCTTATTTGAATTGATTTAATAACTGTATCCATACAACAATTGGAAGGTACAATTGAATTGCTGGTTTCAAATTTACTTGTGGTTTTCTTTTATTTAAAAACAAAATTATATAAGCTTTTTTCCACATCCATTGAAAAACAATATACTTATGTGGCCTCTCATGCCTTCCTGTAATTTCATGTTACTATCTACAATTGGAGTTCAAGAAAAGAAACCTCAAAATCCTGATTCTACCATAAGACCTTTGTTGGGATTCGTCATCGGAAAAATAACATGGCGCAGCAGAAAATATACCTTTTAAAATTTCCTAGAATCCACCTAAAGTGTCCGATTACCATTGATTAGAATAAAAAACAATTTGAATCAAGAGAGATTAACTTACCGGATTTGTCTCTTCTAGAGACTGCTGTAGAATCGTTTCTTGAAATTGCGATCTCCAAAGTCCGGTGCACGACCAACTATCTAGCAGGAACCGGTGCTAACCAAAGAAGCGAAAGGAATAGAGAATTAATTGCCGTAATTTTCGGCTAGTTTTGGGGCTGCAATAGAGTTGAAATTTCCAGTAATTAATTTTAGGTCAGGGTTAGGTTTTCTTCCTTAAGTATGCCCTTACATAGACACTTTGTCTAATTGGGTTTTAATTAGGTTAATTAAACCCAAGCCCACCAGGATTATAATTACATAAATAAAATTCAATTAAAAGTATATACTATGTAATTTAATTCCATTTGGCTAAATTTAATAACCCTTATATAAAATTAAATCACACTTAAGTACATACAATACATGTATTTAATTTTCCTACTTACGAAGATTATTTAATTAATTGTTTACTTTATGTAATTCAATTAATTGATAAATTAATTAATTACATCATGTAAACTTATTAATTAAATTAAATCAACCCAATGTTAATTAATTACCTTGACACCGAATGTCAACTAATTAATTAACGCATTCCTTCCAATGTACATTACACGCACAATTTCTATAAGTTCCGGCTCAGTTGATCCATGTGCACGATCCTATGGGTCTGTCTTTAGGTTGGTAGTAGGCCCAAGGTCCATAGACTGTAAGTGGGTTCTAGCAAATCATTACAGCCCCCAATTAAGACAGAGATGCAACAGTCTGTTGAAGACACTGACCCAGTAGTAATCTCACAATGTCCTTTGCCAAACGATATTGATATAAATAAACAAGAGGCATGGTGTCCGTCGTCCTCTTCTGTTGTTTATATATTTCTTGATCTTGAGTTGACTAATTAATCAAATAGGTAACTAACTTATTTTGGTATGGCCATACACTTATCAGTCCCACTCATCAAGTGGCCAATGATATCATCTCGGTGTTATCCGAGTGGCACTTCCATCACTTCATCATCAATATCAATATGTTCACCTGTCCACCTAATCATACCTATATTTAGCATCCATTTATAGACCTGTTAGACGTATATCAAAGTGAACCGGATTCTATATTGATACTATAATGAAATCTGGTTTGAGGACAAAAGAGACCTACTCAAGAAAGACCTATGACAAGACAACCATTTGGCTTTCTTATGCGGATCTATCCAGTCCCATGTCAACGACATATGTTTATATTCATGACTGACTATACAAGTACTATGGCTAGTTAAGAACTGCCATACAATGATCGACTATACAAGTCTGTGGTTCTATTCGTTCCCACGATTAGAATAGACCTAGGATAGGTTTTATGATTATCAATCAATGGATACTCTACTCATATTATAGCACAAGATATAAATGAAATAGATTAATTTCCTTTATTAATGGGACACAAATAATGTATTCATACAATGAGTCTTAATGTATAATACAAAATACAAGAATCCAATGCACTAAGAACTAGGGCACACCAACAACCTTCCCTAAGCATATCTTTCGTTTCTTATAGTTTCCATATTTTTGCATGTGCTTAGTTGTTTTCGAAGGCATCAATAAAACACAAAATTTAAAGCTACCTCAATATGCATATGTTATCATATAAAAGCATGTGAAGCTAGATGATTTAAGGATTATCTATGGAATATGGTTTAGTTAGCTTCTATACTTTTGTTAGGCACTTATTAGCTTTCATTGAATGTTTAATTCGATTGCTTCTATCATTCTAACTTATTGTAGTGAATCAATTTGGACATCTAAACCCTATTTCTTATTTTTGCATACTGATTATTTTTATGGAATGTTAATTCTTTAGAAGGGTTTCACTTAAATAGTATATATCTTTTGTGATAAATTCAGAGCGATTTCTAATTAATTAAGGTTAGTTGTTGAAAGATCTGTCACACAGATATTCATTAAGCTAAAACGGATCTTGTCGTTTCACACTACTTTAGGGTCCCAAGGTAAGAATCTCAATGACTATTTGATACTATTTAATTGACTTGGTCTTTTTTTCATATATGTATATAATTGTTTTTGCTATTTTTCACAATCCTTTTGTGAACACGAAATTTAAAAAAAAAATGCCGTTGACCCACGACTGTAAAATACTGTCGTGGTATTTTGGTTCCAGTCGTACGACTGTAACGTAAGTACAGTCGTACGACTGTAACGTAAGTACAGTCGTACGACTGTACTTTCGGGGGCAGGTTGCAGAACCCATACCCTCTTGACTTGGAAAAGATGGGAAATCTTGAGCATTAAATGCTCAAGATTTCCGGGTTAGTAGGGGGTATATAAGGTTAAAAAAATCAGAATTATGGACTTTTGGCAAGAAATCTGAATTTTTAGTGAGATTTAGTAAGAGAAAAAGAGAGAAAAAGAGAGAAAAGAGAAAATAAAATCCATTGCTTTCTTCTTACATTTTCTCTTTGATTTCTTGTTGTTAATCACTAAAACGAAATAGAAGTCTTAGGTTAACATCCACAATAAATCTAAATCATTTTGGGACAAAAAACGAACACAAATCCGTGACTTTTCTTGGATTATTTGGACACTTTTGCAACCTTGACTTCTTAAGGAAAAAAGAGCGAATTCACATGGATTGGTGCGTAGCCAGGGGTCATTCCAGCTGTGGATCGTCACCAAGGAGGTAAACAACCTTTAACTCAACCCTTTTTCCAGCTTTCTGGGTGATTTACTTGTGTTTGGTGCTTTTTTATTCAAGTTTTCAGGTTTTTATTTCTGGAAAAATAAGAACAGTCCTACGACTGTTCTTGAAACAAGAAAAGGGGCACGACTGTAATTACAGTCGTGCCAAATCCTCTACAGTCGTACGACTATTCTCATTTTCCCAGCTTTAGGCTTCTGTTTTAGGGTTTTTTAGCGATTTCTGCCTTAGCCAGGATTACAGTCGCACGACTGTAGTATACAGTCGTACGATTGTAACTACAGTTGCACGACTGTAGTCCGCGGCCAGAAGCAGAAATCCCTAAAAATCCCTAAAATCCAAAAAATCATAAAAATCCAAAAAAATCATAAAAATCCAAAAAATTTTATTAAAATCCGGAAATTTCAGAAAATCAGAAAAAAAATTAGAAAACCTCAAAAATCATCAAAATGAATTTTGTTGTGTGCATCACGACCCTAGATTCAATTTTCAGTAAAATTGCATTTAGAACAATTCAACGACGGAGACCCGGTTCTCCCGAAAACTGACCCACTTCGCATGCTTAATTGTAATAAACCGGAAAAATGTTTTCAAAAACGATTTTCTCACAAAAAATCAAAAATATAGGGACGTTTCAAAATGGTTTTCCAGGTCTAACCGGGCCGGCCGACCGGGCTGACCCGGTTACCCCCAATTGCATTACCCCGAATTCTAATTCCCCAATTCTGTCTATTTGAGTCCTACTTATGGTGTGCCGTATAAATTGTGCTAACCTTTGTTTTGCAGCTTTTATTTTATTTTAATTTTCTTTTTATTTGTATTTAATAGAATTAATCGTGTATTTAGGCGGTTGTAATTTTTAGATTCCCGTGTATTCTAGGCGGTTGTATCAGTGAGGCGAGAGTTTTATTTTCCTTTCAATTGGGTTGTAAGCTCTTAAATATTTATTCTTTTACTCTTTTATGTTGTATTATTATTTCGTATGCGCGCTGCGTGTATTATTCAATAAAAATCAATCTTTAGCAATTTAAAGTGTCATAATTAGAACATTGGCAATAATATTTAAATTAGACACGAAATAAGGGACTTGTCCGAACCTAGATCTCTGAAAAGTGTGGCAGTTCCCGCTTTGGTTCAGCTACACTGTAATTTCCCGGTTGAGCTGAGCCGGGTGGCGACTCCTATACTTTTTTATCGAGATTTAGGTCTCGATTCTTTTTCGAAACAATCCGCTTTTCCAAAAAATTAATTTCCAAACCAAAAACCCCACGCGAGGGAGGGCCCCGCCCGAAATCGAGGCGCCCCTTTCGAAAGGGAGTCCCGCGTTCCGTCGAAAACGCGTCGTCCGCTCACAGTGGCGACTCCGCTGGGGACTTTTCAAAAGTTTTTCAAAAACTTAAAAGAATTTGACAAGCCCTGAAAAGTGTCTAATTTAAATTAAGCGGATGATTCTTATATAACACTTTATTCATTTTTGTAGTTAGACATTTTTGCATTAGGTTAGGTATCCATTATTTAGCCTGGTGAATCGTTGAAGTGTCGCCTAAGTTCCTCTTGGTCTTAGGGGCACGAATACGAAACACCACCCATAGCCTCGTACGAACCCCTTCGTTCGGACCCTTGAGTGGGGAGAAGTGAGGAGTATATCTTGCTATGGGAGCCTTGATGTTATCCCGACTTTGGACCGAACTCATTTAGGCAACCTTAGTTGGATTCCCTTAGGATACCAAAATAAAATGTGTGAATAAAATAAAAATGCGCCTTCATCATCCTCGGTTGGTGATCGAAGAGAACCCCTCCTAGGACTCGGTTAGAATTTTATCGACCTGACCACGTTTGGAGGAATAAGGTTGGAGGAATACGATCCGTGTGCTAATTGCTACGTGTCTTTTTATCCCTCCATAACATGTCGTCATCCATACGTTTTTTCATGAACATAACATACCGCATTTCAAGCATTTGTGTGATTCTAACTCACATCTTTTGTACAGCCATTTCCATTTTTTCGCGTGTAAATACATTATTCACCCGTGTGACATTAAACTAACCACATTTTTTTTGTAGTCATGCATCTTTTCATTGTGTGAAAAAAAATTAGTTAATTTACATACATACTTGAATGTCATAAGCATTAACTATTTTATTTTACAGCCATGGGAAACGCGTGCCATGCACAAAGCATTCATGCAAATCTTGAATAACTCCATAAGGGTCACACACATCACACCGCCTACCAAGTAGGAAATCATTTTAGGCACTCCACGAGTGCCGACAAAATTCATCGCATTTCATTAAATCATTTTAGGCGCTTCACGAGTGCCAACAAAATTCATCGCATATCATCAAATCATTTTAGGCACTCCACGAGTGCCGACAAAAATTCATCGCATTTCATTAAATCATTTTAGGCGCTCCACGAGCACCGACAAAATTCATCGCACTTCATCAAATCATTTTAGGCACTCCACAAATGCTGAAAATTTCATTTTACACATCGAGCCGTTTAGGTGCTCCCCGAGCACCGGAACTCTGCCCGTTCACTAAGAACACATTCACCTCACATCGCGGTGCGGAAATCGAGATACTCCCCGAGTATTGAAATTCCACCCGCAAACCAAGCACGAGTTCACTTCACATCATCAAAAATCCGAAGTGTGCCCCCAGAAACCGAAACCCCGACCAAGTGCCATGCGCGTGTCGATCTCACATCACAAAAATTCGAGGCACTCCACGAGTGCCGAAACCCTATCCGTTCGCTGAGAACATTCATCTCATTTCACAAAACCCGAGGTGCTCCCCGAGCGCCAAAGGTCTCATCCATGCCAACTTAAATTGCAATATATGCATACATAGATAGGAGTTCATGCATACTTCACCACCTGAAGGATTAGTTATTCAAGGTTCGTGTTGCAAATCCATTTCATACAACATCCACATATCATTCATCTAACACACCATGCATACATGCATATCCCCTAGAGTTCATAACTCTTTGGGTGATCATCTTTCACTAACTTTTGTTTGAAATGTCTTGTAGTTTGGCTCCGGTCGGGACGAAGACTCGTGAGACTAGAGCACGGAAATTCATCGTCTAGTGAGTCCGAGGAGTCTGTTCAGTTTGGGGAGGTTGAAGCGTCATTTGAACTAAGTGCTGAGTTTTCACCGGAAGTTGAACAGTTGCAACAGAGATTTCAAGATATGGCAATCATACCTGAAGCTGCTGCTGCCATGATGGCCACCATTGCTATTCGAGAATTCATGAATTTTGATGAGTTTAAGAATCTTATCAAGAACCAAGTGCAGAGTGCATTGACTGAATCATCTAATCAGTGTCCGAAAAGGGCCGCCCGTGAGGAGAGTAGCGGCAGGAGACTGAATGATGGGCAATCGGATGCTGAAGAAGGCCGAAGGGATAATGCTGAGCGACCTGTGGAGTCTGCTTTAGAGAGAAAGATGAAGGAAATGGAGGAGACTATAGCGGAGCTGTGAGCCAGTTCTAAGATTCAATCCGCCAAGCATATTGACCCGTCCACGCTCATAGCCGGAGGGTTTGAAATGTTACCAGTAGGCTTCCAAATGCCTAGGATTGCACCATATGTTGGGAAAAGTCCACCCACGGCCCACTTGAATCAGTATGTGAGGATTATGACCATGGCAGGGCTCACCATGAATCAATTAGTAGGATTGTTCCCCACTACTTTGGAGGGAGGAGCCATCACATGGTATAATAAATAGCTCGAGGGTGTGCAAGGCGACTGGGATGCACTGTCCGATGCCTTCATAAAGTACTTCAGTTTCAACACGCAGCTAGAGGTCAAGTTGCAAGACCTAGAGGCGGTAAGGCAGAAGCCGAATGAGACCTTTTCGGAATATTATCAAAGGTGGATGGATAAGATGATCCTCCTTCATCAGAAGCCCTTGGAGGATGAGCTGATTGTCAAGCTGATTGATGGTAGCTTGGAAGTTTATCGGAATGTGATGAAATATCACAAGTTTCAGTCCTTGATAGAAGTACATGAGTTGGCTCGCAAGGTGGAGAAGTACGAGATTGACCCAGTTCATAACAGTTCTGGAGGAGGGTACCGAAGCCGGACATATTCTTCGGGGTATAAAAATAATAACAATCCTGCAGCTTCTTCATCAGCGAGTGCTAAGCCAAGTCAACCACCTGCACCTGTTAAGCAAGTAGAGGTAGCAACAGTGGCACAAGGGTCCAATCAACAGGCAGCTGGAAAGGGGATTTCTCCTTGGGAGGATTCTCTAGGGCGGATTTTTCTGAAGTGTAGAAATCCGGGCTTTCTTCAAAGCCTGAAACCGTACACGCCTCCGGCCGAGGTGGATAAGAATAACTTTTGCTCCTATCATGTGACCAAAGGGCATCGAACTAACGAGTGCCATGCTTTGAAAAAGGCGATTCAGCAGTTGGTTTACGAAAAGAAGATAGAAGCACCACGGTCTAAGCCCAATGTGCAAAGTAATCCACTGCCCCAGTTTGAAAGGAGGGTGAACATGGTGTAGTCGGGATTATCTCCTAATTTTGTCTTAGCTCAGATCGCAAAGGCAAATCCCGTAATTCAAGTGGTAGTGGGTGAAGATGCTGAGTCATCTGTGGAGGAGAGCAAACCTGTGAATTTGGATGATGTAGAATTGGATGATGATACGGACGAATTTGAGTTGATGAGTAGGCCCAAGCCTGTGAACCGGACAACACCTGTCTATCCTGTCTGCACCAAGGACGGGATGTATATAAGAAAGGAGGACGCTCCTATGAATAATGTCACAAGGAGTGGAAGAGTATATCAACCCGAGCCACAATGGTTAGGGGAGCCGAGTAAAAGGGTGGAAGCCTCGGTTCAGGATTATCTGCCCATCAAAGTTAATGAAAAAGAAGATCTAGTGGTGGAGCAACTTAAAAAGATGCCTGCACGTACATCTGTGTGGCATCTGCTCATGGAGTCCCAAAGGCACCGGGCCGCAGTTGTGAAAAAGCTAATGGAGATGGATGCCAACCCATTGATGTCTCTCGAGGAAGTGTGCATGGTGATTGGGAGTACAAAGAGTCAGCAATCTGATAACCCCAAGGGGATCACTTTCACTGAGGATGATCTACCGCAGGAAGGGACTAACCACAACCGTGCCTTGTATCTGAAGGTGGAAATGATGGATAGAACCCTGCCTTGTGTGATGGTCGATGATGGCTCAGCACTGAACATCTGCCCTCTGAAAGTCTTACCTAGTCTTCATCTGTCCGAAGAATCATTATCACGATCAAATACAGTGATACGAGCCTACGATGATTCAAAGCGTACCGTGATTGGTACTTTTGAGGCAGAGGTGTCAGTGGGAGAAGTCAAATCAATCGTGCTATTCATTGTCATTGATATTCCGGTGACTTTCTCCTTACTTCTGGGAAGATCTTGGTTTTATGCATTGGGAGGCGTGCCATCGACCTTACACCAAAAGGTGAAGATTCCAATGGGGGGAAAGATTATAACTCTTGAGGCGGATGAATCTTCTATGGTGGCTGCTTTGAACTCATCTGAACAACCCTTGACCGGCTTTCAAGTGGCAGTTGTCTTGGAACATAAGGAGAGAGACTTGATGTTTTCCCCGTGGATCCATAAGTACTTTAAGAAGCAGAATTTTATCCCGGGAAAGGGGCTAGGAATCCATCAGCAAGGGGTCGCAAAGTTTGATATCACTATGGGCCAATCACACCGAGGGGTCTTGGTTACAGAGGTGCTGAAAAGAAGGAGATCCCGGAGACAAAGAAAGTCCATCTCTTGGACACTTTTGTTCTAGCAAGTGGTAGGCCATATGGTGGTAAGCCAGAGCCAATGATTATTGATGGGGAAACAGTCCTCGGGTTTGAGATCTTTGCTAATGTCGTTGACTTCTCGAAATATGGGGTTGGTTCGGTGGAAGAAATGCTTAAGCTTGAAACTGTGAAAGAGATCAGTCCTCCTCCAATAATCCAAGCTGAAGTAGTGGCTCCCATCATTCCGGAGGAGCAACCAAAAGAAGATGCGGACCCCCTGATGGACGCCATTACTAAGGCATTTGCTGAATTGCTGAAGAAAGGGTTAAAAAAGAGCCCTGTGAAGAAGGAAGATGTTTCAGGACAGGCAGAGTTAGTGGAAAAAGCTGTCGCTGAACTCACCAAGATAATGGCTAAAGGGAAAGCAAAAGTGGAAGAAGATGCCTTATCTGAAGCACAAAAAGAAACTCTTGAAGCTGATTTAAGTGACTTGTTCGAAGAAGAGCCTGCTGATCCGGAAGACCCTGCTGCAAAAGACCCTCCGCATGTGGAGGAAGAAAGCGATTTCTTTGTAAACCTATCATATGTACTTGATGTAAACAATTCTGCTTTTAAGGCGATGAATGAAATGAAGTCTAACTTTGCTTATTTATGTGATGTTTTTCCTAATGGCTCTGTGCATACATGCAATCATTCATTCAATTTGTTCAGTATTCATGACACTGCATTACATGAAATTAATTTGGGCACAATTGAAAATCCTAAGATGGTATCTATCTCTAACGAACTCAATCCTGAAGAAGAGAGAGAATTGACAAAAATACTCAAAAAACATGTGGGAGCGTTTGCTTGGTCTTACGACGATATGCCGGGGGTTGACAGAGAAATAGCAGAGCACAGAATTTTGATTGATCCCAAGTTCTGTGCAGTAAAGCAGAAGCTCAGGCGTCTACATCCAGAATGGGCTGAGAAAGTCAAGGAAGAGGTAGCAAAGCAGATCAAGGCCAACTTCCTGGAAGTGGTGGACTACCCCGAATGGTTAGCCAATATAGTCCCAGTTGCCAAGAAAGATGGAAGAGTCAGGGTTTGTGTGGATTATCGGGATTTGAATAAGGCTTCCCCAAAGGATGACTTCCCACTTCCTCATATTGATGTCCTGATTGACAGTGCAGCAAGGGCAGTTATGTAGTCATTCATGGATGGTTTCTCGGGGTATAATCAGATCTTAATGAATGTCATCGATAAAGTCAAGACGGCCTTCATCACTGAGTAGGGGGTATACTGCTATAGAGTAATGCCTTTTGGGTTGAAGAATGCTGGGGCAACCTATTAGTGGGCCGTTACGATGTTGTTGCATGACATGATCCACAAAGAGGTCGAGGTGTACGTTGATGACATGCTGGTGAAGTCCATGACCCGGGAAGAGCACCCTGCCATCCTGGATAGATTTATGACCAGGATTGAGAAATATAACTTGCGGCTCAACCCAAAGAAGTGTGTATTCGGAGTTGCATCGGGCAAGCTGTTGGGGCACATTGTCAGTCAAAAAGGCATTGAGATGGACCCAGATAAGATTAAAGCTATTCGTGATATGCCAGCACCGAAAACAGAGAAAGAAGTCAGATCTTTTCTAGGGTCACTTCAGTATGTCAGCAGATTCATTGCCAGATTGACTACTGTCTGTGAGCCCATTTTCAAGCTTCTTCGGAAAGAACAACCTGTTGTGTGGAATGACCAGTGTCAGGTTGCATTTGATAGGATCAAAGAATACTTGATCAACCCACCAGTGCTGAAGCCTCCAACCCTGGGAAAACCTTTGACTCTGTACTTAGCCATTGCAGAGACCTCCATAGGAGCAATGTTGGTTCAAGAACAAGATGACAAAAGGGAGCACGCCATTTATTACCTCAGTAAGAAGCTGCTAGATTATGAAACTAGGTACACCGTGGTGGAAAAGACTTGCACTACCATGGTATGGCTGACGAAGAAGTTGAGACACTATTTCCAATCCTACAAGATACAAGCTGTGGCAAAAGTTGATCCAATGAAATACCTCTGCTCTGCTCCATCCTTAATGGGTAAATTGTCTCGGTGGCTGCTTTTGCTATCGGAGTTCGACATTGAATATATGACGAAGAAGGTGATAAAAGGAAGAGCAGTGGCTAAGTTCCTGGCCAATCAGCCGCTTGAATCTGATTATGTAGAAAACCTGGAATTTTCGGATTAACAGTTGGCCTTGGTAGAGGTGGAGATCAGGAAATGGATTATCCATTTTGATGGAGCTGTAAACAAGAGGGGGGCAGGCTTCGGAGTAATCATTGTAACTCCTGAGGGGGAGATAATTCCTTTGTCAAAACGGCTAGAATTCCCGGTAACCAACAACGGTGCAGAATATGAAGCTTGCTTATTTGGTATTGATGCTCTCAACACACTAGGGGCAAATGATGTGACCATTATTGGAGATCTGCTGTTGGTAATCTGCCAAGCCACCGGGGAATGGGAACTCAAAGAAGAATCACTTCGCCCATACTTAGAGACTTTGTGGGAAATGGTGAAAGTATTCGGGCATATTGAATTCAAGCATGTGGCTAGAGATGATAATCAAATAGCGGATTCATTAGCTACCTTGTTATCCATGTGGGAAGGACCTCAGAAAGCACCGATGCAACCTTTGATCTTGGAGACCGCTAGAACACCATTCCACCGTTCTAGTGAGGTCCTGACATTAGCCACAGATGATAAGCCCTGGTACCAAGATATAGCTGATTTTCTACAGAATGGCCAATACCCTAAAGAAGCAGATGCATCAGATAGGACCACTTTGAGAAAATTGGCGGCTCAGTTCAGGTGGTTTGATGGACAACTTTTTAGAAGGACCGCTGATGGATTGTTATTAAAATGTCTGACGGAAGCAGAAGCCAAGAAGGTTATGCAAGAAATGCATTCAGGGATCTGTGGCCCGCACATGAACGGCTTAGCTCTGGCAAATAAGATCATGAGACAAGGGTACTTCTGGCTTACTATACAGACTGACTGTGCAGAAGAAGTGAAAAGGTGCCACGAATGCCAGATTTACGGGGACATCAGCCATCTTCCACCTATGGAGTTGCAAAACCTCATGACTCCTTGGCCGTTTGCAGTATGGGGTATAGACATAATTGGTGAAATTCGGCCTCCAGCATCGAACGGTCACAAATTCATTGTAGTGGAAGTCGATTATTTCTCCAAGTGGGTTGAAGCCGAGTCTTATGTCACGGTCACAGCTAAGAACATGGCTAAGTTCGTGAAGAAGCACATTTTTGCAAGATATGGAATACCACATCACGTGGTGACTGATAACGGAGTACAATTTCAGGGGGCTACAGCTGAGTTATTCCAAGAGTTCAATATGGAACATCGTAAGTCTTCCCCTTATAGGCCACAAGCCAATGGAGCAGTACAGGCGGCAAACAAGTCTATTAAGAAGATCTTGTCCAAGACCACTTCAACCTACCGGGATTGGGCAGATAGATTACCTTATGCTCTATGTGGGTACAGAACCAGCGTTAGGATGCCAACTGGAGAAACACCTTATTCCTTGGTTTATGGGATGGAAGCAATCCTTCCTATTGAAGTGGAATTGAAGTCACTAAGGACGGTCTTAGAAGCCCAGTTGCTTAAAACAGAATGGGTAAAGGCGAGATTTGAGCAGCTGGCTATGGTCGATGAAAGACGTCTTAAGGCTCTAGATCATCTATAGATGTACCACCAAAGGATGGCTAGGGCCTATAATCGACGGGTCCATCATCAGAAACAGCCTCTGAAAGCGGGAGATCTAGTATTGAAGCAGATGAGACCGACTAACACAGATGCAAGGGGTAAATTCAAACCTAATTGGGAAGGGCCGTATGTGATAAAGAAAATACTCTCCAAAGGTGCAGTGAAGATTATGGATATGGATGGCAACGAGTTTACCAACCTGATTAATCAAGATCACCTCAAACGCTACCATGTATAAAAAAAATAAAAATAATAATAAAAAAAAGCCTGTTAAGTCGAAAACCCGTAAGGGCGATTTAAGCAAAAATTAAAGCAACGAGGGTTAGCTTATCGACCAGAAAACCAGAATAGGATGGTTGATAACAGGAATGAGTTCGTTCGAGATATGTACTAATTTTAAAATTTTCAATTGATGCGATAATTAAATTTCATTAATGAAGTGCGTTTTGCTCAACATATTGCATGAATGTTTGGAGTATGTTACATGATTCATTTGTCGAAACATCCAGATAAACAAAGACATTTAGACGCCTAAGTGTGCAATTGCGAATATCATCCATTTGTAAAAAAAAAAAAAGGAAGCCTGTTAAGTCGAAAACCCGCAAGGGCGACTTAAGCAAAAATTAAGGCAAAAAAAAATCGCATCAATAACAAAGGAGATGTATATAAATAATAGTAATGGTAGCCAATACATGCATGATAATGAAGATCATTTTTTTTCTTTTATGTTCTCCTTTTCTTGACAGGAAGTGAGCTAGCGGCCTCAGAACGAGCCAGCCAGTGGAAAGTCGCACGCTTACGTGCCTCACGGGTGGTAAGTCCTGGATCTCAGCCAACCATTGCTTGTAACGATCATCTGTCTCTATGGGAGCAAGCGAAGCATAACTCAATGCCACACGACGGGTATCTCCAGCCCAACGAAGTCTTATGTGATCTGGCCAAACAGTAGTGTACTCCTCACAACTGGTGACGCAAGAGCGCTGGGGGATATCCTGCAGATGACCGTACTGTCGGCAGAGGCGACTCGGAGAATAGAATGCCACCCTGGTCTGTCCCAGCAACTGCTCACCATGTGCCCACATATCCACAATAACGTGGGTAATCTTCCACCAGGGGCACACCCACCTAATCTGGTAATCAGTCAGGAGAGATAGCCAAACGCCCCACTCATCAGCAGACATGTCAGTATAGGAGTCAATGGAGAAGCCTCTTCCCCTGAAATTGGCCGGATGGTATTTCTTAAAATTTCCTCTCGGAATCTTAAGAATCGATAGCTTCTCCAAGAACCAGATCTGCAGTTGATGGTAAGCAAGGGTCAGAAGTTCATTCGACCTAGAAATACACTGGACAATAAGGAGTTTTACCTGGAGCAGTGTGAGGTGAGGGCCAATGTGGAGAACACCGTTTGTTTTAGATGCATGCAAACTGATCAGTGTCTCAGCAAGTGCGAAAGGAGCTGGAGATGCCCCCACAGCCATCTGAGAGATAAGGGAGGCAGCCCTGAAGGAGACAACCCCATCACTAGGACCACAAAAATACCGGCTCACAAGTAACAGACTAACCATGGAGGTCCAGCTCATGTGGTCCCTAGGGGCATTGATACACCACTCCAGTACAGAGTCCAAGTTCAACCCGGGAGAAGGGGAACCATTAGCAAGTAAAGCTTCTACTTCGGGATTGGGAAGCCCGAACAAGCTCACCAAGGAAGAAATGCTACCAAAAGTGAACTCAGGGACGGCAATGTCCACCCCTTTGTAGCAGGGGATGTTCAAGATGGCGCTGAATTCTTCATATAAGGGGCAGAGCTCTTGGCATGAGAAGCGGAAAACGTTACCCACTGGATCCCAAAAACAATAACAGGCGTTCAACAGTTCGATGTTCCAGGAGTGTTTGTAATAGGCCTTAAGATTCCACAACCCGAAAGGCTTCAATTTAAGCCAATCAGAGTCTTGTAATGATTCTAGAAAATTGAAAAGCCTGGATAAAAAGAAGCAAAAAATTGAAGAAGAAAAAGAAGAAGAGTGAATTTCCAAATATTAATAAAACAAAAGCAAATCCCATAATGTAAAGAGTGCAATTCACAATGTTTCTAAAAATCCAATACGAAAGACAAGAAACTCTAAAGACAACAAATAAGAAGAGCAGGACACTCCATCTAGCTCTCATCCTGCCCCTCATCCTCCTCCTCCTCCTCCTCCTCGGACTCACTCTGATGCGTAGCCCTGTAGGAGTCAAAGTCCGCCTGCAGACGAGCCATCCAGCCTACAACCTGGCTATCTCGGCTCTCGCCCGATCCACCTCTTGGTTTGCAGCCTGGGCCCGAGCCTCAGAAGAAGCAGCCTCCCTGACCTGATCTCGAAGCATCTCGACTTGGGACAGCAGTCAACAGTATAAATTAACATTCATACATACATACATGCAGGTTCATGCATTACATAAATCATGACATGATGCAGGAAACACGGGATGCTTATGTTGGGATTTTTCACCGAAATCACCCGATAAAAGCGGAAGAACGCGGTGATTTTCTCAAATCCAGTCCCAGGAGAAATTGAGATGGAAATTGAAAAACTTAAAATTAAATAGAAAGGGATTAAATTTCTTACCAGAAAAAATCTCTTTCTAGAGATGGATATGACTGCAGAATTCAATGTAGAATCCCTCCACTCTCACGTACACGAACGCTTAACGAATGCAACCCATGCTAGCGTCGGAAAAACGAAACAATAGAGAGGAGAGGGCTAGAAATTTCGGCTAGGTGTGTAATGCTTAGAGGTGGCCGAAATTTCTAACCCTAGGTATTTATACCTAGGGTTGGCCGAATTCCTTAGGGGAATTCAGGCCCATCTTGGCTCTTGTTTATTCTGTGCGGGCTTCCATGTTTTAATTTAGGCCCAGTCTAATTTTAATTATTCTGGTTTAAATTAATTTCAAGCCCAATTTTAATATACCCATATATTTAATATATTACTCCAAGTAATATATTATTTACATCTAAATTAAAATTAGTTTGACAATTAATTTAATCCATCAAATTAAAATTAAATCTACACAAAATAAAATCATATGTAAACCCATACGTATGAATATTTCCACCTAGGAAATAATTTCATAATTAATCCAATTAATTACGAAGAGCCAATTGAATATATTAATTTTATTATTATGACCAATCTAATTGATCTTTATAATATAATTAATATATACACACTTCTTCCTCCATTGTGTATACTCCAAGTATACATGTGATTCCTTAAGTCTGCATTCTATCGTCCTATGTGTATGATCCCGTGGGCCCATCTTTATGTTGGCAGCGGGCCTTTCGCCCGCAGACTGCAGTTGGGCTCTAGCAAGCCACTACAGCCCCCAATTAAGATGGAGATGGCAGTCTAACTGATATCATAACCCTGTAGTTTAAACTTGTACATCCCATGTCATTGATATCGGTGTCCAACACGGAGGCATGGATTGATCACCCTCTTTTGTGTCCGGACATTAACTTGATCCCGAATGTACTGATGCTCACAAACAAGTTCCAACTCGTTTGGGTGTGGCCATACTCTTATCAGTCACATTCATCAAGTGGCCGGTGATATCTTCTCAGTTGGAAACTGAGTGACAAATCCCTTATGCACATCCATAGTATTACCATGTTCAGTGACATACCCGAAAGCACCCATACTTGGCACCCTATTACAGGCCCTTTAGGCGTACCCCTAAGTATGCGACTTCACATGTAACACCATCATATGGTC
Organism: Euphorbia tirucalli; assembly: GCA_039660915.1. Classification (NCBI taxonomy): domain Eukaryota; kingdom Viridiplantae; phylum Streptophyta; class Magnoliopsida; order Malpighiales; family Euphorbiaceae; genus Euphorbia; species Euphorbia tirucalli. The sequence continues at coordinate 16,024,375 of CM077637.1, forward strand.
AGGTCAAAGGATCCATACAAGTACTACACGAGAATCCATTGTGATACCATACCATGTGGATTACTCGTTTAGTGGATCTATCCAGTACCATGCTTCCAGGCATGTACCCATTAACTTGGTTGACATTCCATGTCCAATGACCGGTAAGACACCGCCATACAACCAGGTTAATGATAGTCTGTTGTTCCATTCATTCCCATGACTGGAACAGACTACGGATGTATTTATGGTCTATCGTTTACCCTATCCATAGTCTTACTGCTAAGTGCATGACACTTGTCGTCATGGATATAGATATGTCCATTGGATACTTCATTTAATATATTACACAAGATAGATATAATAAATGAATTCGTGCCTTTATTAATAACACAAATGAGTACAACACATAAATCCAATAAATGTATAGTACAAATACAAAGACCAATGCCTCGGGACTAGGGCATTTCCAACAATTTCCCACTTGCACTAGTTCCAACTAGGCATGGGCCTAATCCCTATAGATCTAGTATGATCCTTGTGCTTAGGATGGGCTAGCGCCTTGGTCAATGGATCTGCGACATTATCCTCGGTGTCCACTCTGTGCAATGCAATGTCACCTCTCTCCGCGATTTCTCGTATGAGGTGAAACTTTCTGAGCACGTGCTTTGTGTTCTTATGTGACCGGGGCTCCTTAGCTTGTGCGACGGCCCCATTGTTGTCACAGAAGATATCGACTGGGTCCTGGATAGTTGGCACTACTCCCAACTCAGTGATAAACTTCTTCATCCACACAGCTTCCTTAGCTGCATCACACGCAGTGATGTACTCAGCTTCTGTCGTAGAGTCCGCTATGGTTGGCTGCTTTGAGCTCCTCCAGCTTACAGCACCACCATTCAATAAGAATACATACCCTGACTGCGATTGGTACTCATCTTGGTCTGTCTGGAAGCTTGCATCAGTATACCCAGTAACTGATAGCACTTCCTACCACCATACACTAAGAAGCTATCCTTAGTCCGGTTAAGGTACTTGAGGATCGCCTTGACAGCTTTCCAGTGATCCTCCCCGGGATCCTGCTGGTATCGGCTCGTCATACTCAGTGCAAAGGCGACATCAAGTCTCGTACATAACATGGAGTACATGATTGATCCAATAGCCGAAGCATATGGAACCAATTTCATGTTCTCCCTGTCCTCCCTTGTTTTAGGACAGTTCCTCTTACTAAGTTTCAGCCCATGGCCCATTGGCAAGAAACCTTTCTTGGCCCGGTCCATGCTGAATCTTTTCATAACTTTGTCAATGTACAAAGCCTGACTTAGGCCCAGAAGCCGATTTGATCTATCCCTATAGATCCTGATCCCTAGGATCATCTCAGCTTCGCCCAAGTCCTTCATTGCGAAGCACTTACTCAGCCACTGCTTTACCCCTTGCAGTGTAGTTATGTCGCTTCCAATGAGTAGGATGTCGTCTACATAAAGTACCAAAAATGTGACAATGCTCCCACTAGTCCTTTTATACACACAAGGCTCATCTAGATTCTGTATGAAGCCATATTCCTTTATAGCCTCATTGAATCTTAGATTCCAACTACGGGATGCTTGCTTCAGTCCATAAATGGACCTTTGAAGTTTACATACCCTTCCCGGATACTTAGGATCGATAAAACCCTCAGGTTGTGTCATGTACACATCCTCGAGTAGCTTTCCATTAAGGAAAGCGGTTTTGACATCCATCTACCATACCTCATAGTCGTACCATGCGGCTATGGCCAGCAGTATCCTGATGGATTTGAGCATGGCTACTAGTGAGAAAGTTTCATCATAGTCTATTCCATAGACTTGTCTGAAACCTTTCGCAACCAGACGCCCCTTGAAGGTATTATCAGCTTTTAGCTTATAGCACCACTTGCAACCTATTACCTTGGCACCCGGAGGTGGATCAACCAAGTTCCAAACTTGATTATCGTACATAGATTGCATTTCTGCCTCCATGGCTTTACGCCAATTTGCAGACTGTGGGCTAGCCATAGCCTCCTGGTAGGTTTTTGGTTCTTCTTCATCCCAGATGAGAAGAGTTTGATCATCGGTGATGAGGAAACCATACCTCTCCGGTTCCCGACGATCCCTACCAGACCTTCTAGGTTCTTGTGTGGCCTGGGTCGGTGCTTCCACTTGTGGAAGCTCCACCTGGGCCTCTGAGTTATCCTCTTCAGGAACTTGTGGACCTTGAACTTCCTTGAGTTCAACGTTGCTCCCACTATCTTTCTTGGAAAGGAACTCCTTTTCCAGAAAGACCCCCTTCCTTGCCATGAACACCTTGTTCTCGGCGGGGTTGTAGAAGTAATACCCTTTGGTTTCCCTAGGGTAGCCCACAAACAGGCATTTATCTGTTTTGGGCTCTAGCTTGGCACTAGTCAATTTCTTGACATGTGCTTCGCATCCCCAAATCCATAGGAAAGACACATTGGGCTCCTTGCCCGTCCATATCTGATATGGGGTCTTTTCCACAGCCTTTGTCGGAGTATTGTTTAAGATGAGAGCTGCTGTCTCGAGGGCGTGTCCCCAGAAACTAATTGGGAGAGATGCTTGACTCATCATTGAGCGGACCATGTCCAAAAAGGTCCTGTTCCTCCGTTCGGACACCCCATTCCATTGTGGTGTTCCGGGAGGAGTGAGCTGTGGAACTATTCCATGCTCTCTCAAGTATGAGTCAAACTCTAGGCTCATATACTCACCGCCTCGGTCCGACCGAAGGGTTTTGATATTCCTGCCTAGCTGGTTCTGTACTTCGTTCCGAAATTCCTTGAACCTATCAAGGGTCTCGGACTTGTGTTTCATCAGATAGACATAGCCATATCTGCTGAAATCATCCGTGAACGTGACGAAGTACAGATGCCCACCTCTGGTCGCTACTATCATAGGCCCACATACATCTGAATGTATTAGGTCCAATAAGCCAGTGGCCCTTTCAGCCTTCTTGTTAAAAGGCGCCTTTGTCATCTTGCCTCTTAAACATGATTCGCATGTATCAATTGACTCCAAGTCAAATGACCCTAGGACTCCAGCTTTGTGAAGCCTAGCTATGTGCTTCTCGTTTATATGGCCAAGATGACAATGCCATAGGTAGACAGGATTAAGTTCGTTAGGCTTAACCCTTTTCGTGTTTATGTTATAGATACGATTGGTTTCATTTAAGTCCAGGATATACAGGCCATTATTTAATAGAGCATCTCCATAAAATAATCCCTCTCTAGATATAGAAATTCGACCATTTAAAATAGTGAAATTAAATCCAGAAATATCCAACATTGATACAGAGATAATATTCCTGCACATAGCAGGTACAAAGTAACAATGTTCTAAAATTAAAACCAATCCACTGGGCATCATTAGGTGGTATTCGCTGATCTCTATGGCAGCAAACCTTGCTCCATTCCCGACCCACAAGTCCACCTCTCCCAACCCCAGCAACCTTCTGTTCTTAAGTCCCTGCACATTGCAACAAATGTGAGAACCACATCCAGTATCCAATACCCAGGATGTTAAAACAGTAAGGTTAATATCTATAACATAAATACCTGAAGAGGACGCACCTTGGCCCCTTCTTTGCTCTCCCATCAGCCTGGGACACGATCTCTTCCAATGACCCGCCTGTCTACACCCGAAACAGACATCATCAAGACCTGCCTTCTGCTGGGCCTTAGGTTGGGCCTTGGCCTTCTTGGCTTTGGCCTTTTTGGCCTTGGCCTTTTTGGCCTTGGCCTTTTTGGCCTTGGCCTTGACCTTTTCCTTGGCCTTACCCTTAGCAAGAGGAGGGTTCCCCTTGTTAACTAACAGCACCGGCAGAGTCTTCTTGATCGACTGCTCAGTAAGCTTAAGCATCCCATGCAGCTCACTGACAGTGCGGTTCATCCCCTGCATGTTATAGTTAAGGATGAACTGATCATAAGAATCCGGTAAGGACGCGAGGATTGTGTCCACCGCCAACTCTTGAGAGATAGGCGATCCGAGACGGGCCAAAGTATCCAAATAGCGCTTCATCTTGAGCACGTGTGCACTCACAAATGTCCCGGCCCCCATCTTACAAGAGTGGAATGCCTTATTGGTCAAGTACCTTTCCTGACGAGCTTGCTCTTGAAACATCTCATTAAGAGTTATTATCATAGCATAGGCTTGGTGGTCCATAAACTGTTTTTGCAGTTCAAGGACCATGCAAGCCAACATAAGGCATGTCACATCCCGGTTGTCCTTGACGTGCGCCTCGTATTCCTCCAGCTGGGCAGCCGGTGGATTACATCCCTGAGGCGCAGCCGGCACAGGCCTTTCCAGCACATACTCTTTCGACTCTTGTCTTAGAACTATCCTCAAGTTCCTAGACCAGTCTAAAAAGTTAGGACCGGAAAGCTTGTCCTTTTCAAGAATGGATCGCAGTGATAAGGTATTTGTGTTTGCCATTTGGGTGTTTCTACACAGAAAAACTTTGAGAGTGTTAATAAAGGGCTTTGCTTTGTTGTTCCCATATAAAATTAATAATGAATCAAGTTATTAATTTAAACCGAGTGGTTAGGCTCATAGGCCGAGATCCATATTTCATTAAGATATAGCCAAACGAGGGTTTGGTACAACTACATCTTAATTATTTAGGTAGGAACGCCGTCCAATCCCAACCTAGGGACTCTCGGTTTGATGGGCTTGTTGGCACTTACCCATCTGTGCTTAGGGCCAAGAGAATCCTACTACCCACGCTAAGTCAAAACCTCCATCCAAGTGTTAGAGTATCCCATACTCTAACCCAATACAAAGTGACAATACTCCAGTGCATCCTGCGAGGGCATGGTCTACAACTGGCCTATTCCCACTTCGATTCGGTTTTGAATGAGGGAAGCACTTTTAAGCGACTTAGTAATTCCATTTGGTTATTAGATTCAATTATAACGGCTTACATACATAAAGCGGGTGAATGAGCTATTGGAACATACATTCATACATGCAAATGGATATAAAACATGATTAAATAAAATTAAAATGGACTGCTATGGGCCTATGTTACATCCTAATATTATTCTAGTAAACCTATACTAGAAACAGATATTAGGCGGGCCTCCATCTTCTCTTTCTGGGCTTGCAATACAATCCATCTCGTAAAAGGCCCAATAGCATCCAATCATACATTCATTCAACCATTCATATGCATCCAATACATACAATTCAAAAGCATGTCATAATGCATGATTTAAGCCCATTTAAATTATGTCAAAGCCATTATTAGGAAATCGCCAATTTTGGCCCACCATGGTTCTAACCCTTAACGGGCTTTGGGCCTCCAGCCCAGGCAGTCCAACTGCTCCCACTGGAATTGGGAAACCATGGGTCCAATTTAGCCGTCCGAGTAATTGTGCCAAAATTACCCGAACCAATTTCCATTAACCATATTAATTTCCAAAATTAATATCACATGAACGAAATTAAATCATCCAAGAAACCATACGCATTTAAATTACATAAATTTAAACACACGAATTTTAAAACCAATTAAAATTTCAAAACTGGGCCCCGGACTAAAAAACCCGCAAAATCCAAAAACTGGGCCCGGCCCGCTGCAGCTAGGGCAACGGAGTTGCCCTAGCAGCAGCAGCGGCGCAGCCGCCTAGCGGCTGCCCGCTGCTGCCGCCTGCAGCAGCCCGTTGCTGCGACAGCTGCTGTCCAGCAGGCAGCGGCTGCCGCCGGCAACCCCGCACCCCGGGAGGCATATTTTTTTTTTTTTAATTAAAACAGAATTAAAATAAAAAAATATCCATCCATCATCCAAAGCAATTCACCAAGAATTCCAATAACATACAACAAAATTAAAACACATAAACCAATATGCAATATTAATTTTCATTGTATAAAACATATGGGAAAAATCATAAAACCCATACCATGAATCCCAATAAAAAACCTCCAATTTCAAAAATAGGATTCAACCAAATTCATCAATTTCCACGGATCAAAAGCCCGCTCTGATACCACTGTTGGGATTTTTCACTGGAAATCACCCGATAAAAGCGGAAGAACGCGGTGATTTCCTCAAATCCAGTCCCAGGAGCAATTGAGATGGAAATTGAAAAACTTAAAATTAAATAGAAAAGGATTAAATTTCTTACCAGAAAAATCTCTTTCTAGAGATGGATGATGACTGCAGAATTCAATGTAGAATCCCTCCACTCTCACGTACACGAACGCTTAACGAATGCAACCCGTGCTAGCGTCGGAAAAACGAAACAATAGAGAGGAGAGGGCTAGAAATTTCGGCTAGGTATCTAGGGTTGGCCGAATTCCTTAGGGGAATTCAGGCCCATCTTGGCTCCTGTTTATTCTGTGCGGGCTTCCATGTTTTAATTTAGGCCCAGTCTAATTTTAATTATTCTGGTTTAAATTAATTTCAAGCCTAATTTTAATATACCCATGTATTTAATATATTACTCCAAGTAATATATTATTTACATCTAAATTAAAATTAGTTTGACAATTAATTTAATCCATCAAATTAAAATTAAATCTACACAAAATAAAATCATATGTAAACCCATACGTATGAATATTTCCACCTAGGAAATAATTTCATAATTAATCCAATTAATTACGAAGAGCCAATTGAATATATTAATTTTATTATTATTACCAATCTAATTGATCTTTATAATATAATTAATATATATACATTTCTCCCTCCATTGTGTATACTCCAAGTATACATGTGATTCCTTAAGTCTGCATTCTATCATCCTATGTGTACGATCCCGTGGGCCCATCTTTATGTTGGCAGCGGGCCTTTCGCCCGCAGACTGCAGTTAGGCTCTACCAAGCCACTGCAGCCCCCAATTAAGATAGAGATGGCAGTCTAACTGATATCATAACCCTGTAGTTTAAACTTGTACATCCCATGTCATTGATATCGGTGTCCAACACAGAGGCATGGATCGATCACCCTCTTTTGTGTCCGGACATTAACTTGATCCCGAATGTACTGATGCTCACAAACAAGTTCCAACTCGTTTGGGTGTGGCCACACTCTTATCAGTCACATTCATCAAGTGGCCGGTGATATCTTCTCAGTTGGTTACTGAGTGACAAATCCCTTCTGCACATCCATTGTATTACCATGTTCAGTGACATACCCGAAAGCACCCATACTTGGCACCCTATTACAGGCCCTTTAGGCGTACCCCTAAGTATGCGACTTCACATGTAACACCATCATATGGTCAGGTCAAAGGATCCATACAAGTACTACACGAGAATCCATTGTGATACCATACCATGTGGATTACTCGTTTAGTGGATCTATCCAGTACCATGCTTCCAGGCATGTACCCATTAACTTGGTTGACATTCCATGTCCAATGACCGGTAAGACACCGCCATACAACCAGGTTAATGATAGTCTGTTGTTCCATTCATTCCCATGACTGGAACAGACTATGGATGTATTTATGGTCATATCGTTTACCCTATCCATGGTCTTACTGCTAAGTGCATGACACTTGTCGTCATGGATATAGATATGTCCATTGGATACTTCATTTAATATATTGCACAAGATAGATATTATAAATGAATTGGTGCCTTTATTAATAACACAAATGAGTACAACACATAAATCCAATAAATGTATAGTACAAATACAAGGACCAATGCCTCGGGACTAGGGCATTTCCAACAGCTTACCACCCAAACACCATTCTCATGGACCAAGAGGTCCCCCGGGCCCTTGTACCGATAGGCTATTTCCTTCACATTAGCTCGCCGAACCTAGAGAACGATAGAAAATTAAAAAAAAAAAATCAAATCATAGACTTACATGGGTGGTATCTTCCGGGAAGAACACAGCTGGCTCCTCACGAGGAATATTCCACGTCCTATAAGCGTGGGAGCCATCCAACCCTGTCAAATTGAAGCCGGCTCTAAGCTCGGACACTAGGCAGGCCTCCACCACACCATTGGCACCGACAGCTTGAGAAGCCGAAGCTGCAACGCTACCTGCCTGGATGGGGTGGGTCCTATCCTGAATAGGAGTATCCTCCCCGACTGTAGCCGCGCCAACACTCTCGCCGGCCGGGCCACTGGGCTGAGAAGACCCGGCTCCCCTACGTCTCTTAAGCTGCGAAGAGAAAAATAAGTAAAAAAAAATAATAAAAAAAATAAAAAAAAGAAGGAGAAAGTGAATACCTGGCGAGGACGAGGAGGAGGAACCGCTGGTGTGCCACCCGCAGCAGGCAGTAGGCACTGCTGGATGTAAGCCGGATAATCTCCGTCCACAGGGTCTACACTATACCCCTCTCCAAATATATCAGGGTATGTCACGGGGTCAGCCATATGCGGCCAGAAGAGCACCTGTGGAAGCGGTGGAGGCACAAGCCGGCTGACTGGACCATCGACGTGGTCGGAGAGGAAGAGGCGCTCGCCCAAGTACCACTCTTGGGACATAGGACACTCCATGACAAACCGGCGATAATCAAAACGCGTGGAGGTCTGCACGAGTAGGGTGATGGCACCCAGACCCTCCCAGGGATGGTGCCGGATCTGTAGAAGGGCAATAAAGGGAATTCAGTACAGGTAAATAAAAGTTGATTAAATTTTCTTACTAACGAGTTTTGTTTACTTACCCTCTGCCAGGTGGTGTCGAGTAAACTCTACCTCACCTCCTCCAAATCTCGGCCGATACCTTGCCATCCCTGCGTCCAACAATGCAGGACAGTCGACTGAACATCACCCTGGACGTCCCTCAACTCGGGCGGCTCCAACACACGGTGCTCGAAAGCCCAGATCTGTAGTTATGAAAAATATATATTAGTCTAAAAAAAAAAGATATAATACCAGAAGGCCAAACCAAAAGCCCAGAATCTCCTGCTGCACTCCCCGGGCACACAAATCCAGCCTGTAATATAGCTGCCCTAGTGCAGCTCGTGCCCAGTCCAAGGATGGGATGGCAGCCAAGTCCGCCAGTGTGGGAAGCAGAGTCAGATTGCAGGTACTCTACCCAGTGGGGAACAGCGTGCATGATAGAAGGACGAGCACGTAGGCTCGGGTGTACTGCTCCACGTCCTCATCGGATAAGCCTGGGCGAGCAGCCCAATAAGCCTCCACCAGGGAGCATAGGATCTTCCCCTTCTCAGGGGTGCAGCCAATCAGTCGCCCAATGTAAGCGTCTACCTGCTGATGTCGGGTCAAGCTACAATTGAAGATAATGGGGGTCCCGCCAAACCCGAAGCCGGTAATCGCTACGAAGTCTGAGGGAGTGACGGTGAACTCCCCGATGGGCAGGTGGAAGGTATGGGTGGTACAGACCCATCTCTCACACAGAGCCGTCAGCACGGCGTGCGTGGTATGCAGTGTACTTATGGGCAAAGACAAGATAAAAGACTCGAGCCCCAAGATCCTGACCCGGGCCCGCACAGGCTCGGGAAGCCGATCCCACCAGACCCGTGGCAGAGAGAGATTCCCGCTGCCGGCAATCCTGTGTACCTGTATTGTGGGGAAGTACAACACATATGCATTCAGTTTTTGCATAATAGTAACATAGAAAAAAATTAATCGAACCGAATTAAATTTTAAAGCCTAATTTTCTTGCTACAGTCGTACGACTGTAGTACGCTTTGCACGAGCGTAACTACAGCCGCACGACTGTAGTGCCTACAGTCGTACGACTGTTCATCTTTGACATGAACAATCGCATGACTGTTCATATTCTTGCAGAAAAAATTTCAAAATTCATTTAATTCTCGCAATTTCTAACTCGTTTTTCCTAGTTTTTTGTTCCTATTAACTACAGGGGACTCCTAGCATGCATTCTACTTAACCAATCAACCCAAAAAGCGATAAAACATGCAAATCAATTCCAAAAATTCAAAAGGAAAAATATTGGAAAACTCAAAATCAAGGCCTAAGAATTGGGATCTCCGTCCTGAAGCGAATCCCGAAATGGTCCATGTAAAGCGGGTGCCCATATCCTTGTGCAATCCCCACAAAAAGGATCTCATCGGGGTTATTGGGTTCTGGAATCAAGCTACTCTGGATCTTTTTCAACTTCTTTCCCATTTTCTTCAACATTTTGAGCGAGATTTTAAAGTTTGGGGTCGGTTTCAGAGAAAGGGAGAAGAGAAGTTTTCGAAAAAATGAAGAATGGAAGAGGAAAGGGGCGGAAACCACCCCTTAAATTGTTTCAGCCCGCGAAGTACAGTCGTACGACTGTACTTTGTCTACAGTCGTACGACTGTATTCAAAATTCGAATACAGTCGCACGACTGTAGTGCAAAAAAAAGGGGGGAATTTTTAATTTTTTTTTCCTATTTATTCTTTAAACCCTATTTTCATTATCTGATGCTTAATTATCCCTCACGGGAAGGTATTTTAGTAATTTTACAGGGCTAACCCAGCGGCTAATAATTTCTTCCAATGACGGTCCGCCTCGCCCAAGGGGCACGAAACTCGAGAAAGCCGTAAAGAAAATTCACTGTAAGTACAATCTCACCGAACTGCATTGTCAACGCGTCCCTGTGCCAAGCCACACCAGCCCATCACATACACATAAAAAAATCATAGTCCCCCACGACTTTAAAAGGGAACCCAAATCCAATTTCAGTCTGTCATGCTTCACACAAAAATCATAGTCCCCCACGACTTTAAAAGGGAACCCAAGTCCCGTGTCAGTCTGTTGAGTGCGCCAGTCGCACAGGACTATCACATCTTGAATTCGCAAATCCAATCCCGCACGACTATAAAAAGCAAACAAAACACGCATTCCCCGTATTTATTCTTGATCGAAGGGGCAAAAATTTTTGTTTCAAAATTATCGATCAAGGAATAAAAACGTTCATCAAACACGCATTACATGCATTCTTGGCTCGGTATGACAAACCATACACAACCTTTTGACTCCAAAAGTCATTCTATCTCGACGGCATCCTTACGCGAAAACCATCGTAAGGAACCGCCCGACTCCAGAAGTCATTCATCTTCTCGGTACCATCCTCATGCAGAAGGCATATGGACCACCTGACTACCAAAGTCACCTGTAGTTCACCTGCGAAAACCGCGTTTGCATCGTGATTCCGTGTTCTTTGTTGTGTACCTAAATCCGTTTCGAAAATCGGACTTTAGCTACACGAGGGGCAACCTGTGAACACGAAATTTAAAAAAAAAATGCCGTTGACCCACGACTGTAAAATAAAGTCGTGGTATTTTGGTTACAGTCGTACGACTGTAACGTAAGTACAGTCGTACGACTGTACTTTCGGGGGCAGGTTGCAGAACCCATACCCCCTTGACTTGGAAAAGATGGGAAATCTTAAGCATTAAATGCTCAAGATTTCCGGGTTAGCAGGGGGTATATAAGGTTAAAAAAATCAGAATTATGGACTTTTGGCAAGAAATCTGAATTTATAGTGAGAGAAAAAGAGAGAAAAAGAGAGAAGAGAGAAAATAAAATCCATTGCTTTCTTCTTACATTTTCTCTTTGATTTCTTGTTGTTAATCACTAAAACAAATTAGAAATCTTAGGTTAACATCCACACTAAAAATCTAAATCATTTTGGGACAAAAAAACAAACACAAATTCGTGACTTTTCTGGGATTATTTGGACACTTTTGCAACCTTGACTTGTTAAGGAAAAAAGAGCGAATTCACGTGGATTGGTGCGTAGCCAGGAGTCATTCCAGCTGTGGATCGTCGCCAAGGAGGTAAACAACCTTTAACTCAACCCTTTTTCCAGCTTTCTGGGTGATTTACTTGTGTTTGGTGCTTTTTTATTCAAGTTTTCAGGTTTTTATTTCTGGAAAAATAAGAACAGTCCTACGACTGTTCTTGAAACAAGAACAGGGGCACGACTGTAATTACAGTCGTGCCAAATCCTCTACAGTCGTACGACTATTCTCATTTTCCCAGCTTTAGGCTTCTGTTTTAGGGTTTTTTAGTGATTTCTGCCTTAGCCAGGATTACAGTCGCACGACTATAGTCCGCGGCCAGAAGCAGAAATCCCTAAAAATCCCTAAAATCCAAAAAATCATAAAAATCCAAAAAAATCATAAAAATCAAAACAATTTTATTAAAATCCGGAAATTTCAGAAAATCAGAAAAAAAATTAGAAAACCTCAAAAATCATCGAAATGAATTTTGTTGTGTGCATCACGACCCTAGATTCAATTTTCAGTAAAATTGCATTTAGAACAATTCAACGACGGAGACCCGGTTCTCCCGAAAACTGACCCACTTCGCATGCTTAATTGTAACAAACCGGAAAAATGTTTTCAAAAACGATTTTCTCACAAAAAGCCAAAAATACAGGGACATTTCAAAATGGTTTTCCAGGTCTAACCGGGCCGGCCAACCGGACCGACCCGGCTACCCCCAATTGCATGACCCCGAATTCTAATTCCCCAATTCTGTCTATTTGAGTCCTACTTATGGTGTGCCATATAAATTGTGCTAACCTCTGTTTTGCAGCTTTTATTTTATTTTAATTTTCTTTTTATTTGTATTTAATAGAATTAAATCGTGTATTTAGGCGATTGTAATTTTTAGATTCCCGTGTATTCTAGGTGGTTGTATCAGTGAGGCGAGAGTTTTATTTTCCTTTCAATTGAGTTGTAAGCTCTTAAATATTTATTCTTTTACTCTTTTATGTTGTATTATTATTTCGTATACGCACTGCGTGTATTATTCAATAAAAATCAATCTTTAGCAATTTAAAGTGTCATAATTAGAACATTGGCAATAATATTAAAATTAGACACGAAATAAGGGACTTGTCCGAACCTAGATCTCTGAAAAGTGTGGCAGTTCCCGCTTTGGTTCAGCTACACTGTAATTTCCCGGTTAAGCAGAGCCGGGTGGCGACTCCTATACTTTTTATCTAGATTTAGGTCTCGATTCTTTTTCGAAACAATCCGCTTTTCCAAAAAATTAATTTCCAAACCAAAAACCCCACGCGAGGGAGGGCCCCGCCCGAAATCGGGGCGCCCCTTCAGAAAGGGAGTCCCGCGTTCCGTCGAAAACGCGTCGTCCGCTCACACCTTTATTCTTTAATTTCTCTTTCTCTTCTACCAGGAATAATATATGAATCCATGGTTAGGGAATCAAACACACTATGTGTGAGCGGACGACGCGTTTTCGACGGGACGCGGGACTCCCTTTTGGATCCCTCGCGTGGGGTTTTTATAAATGGAAACTCGGTTTTGGAAAATAAATGGAATCAATACATAAAAGAAACGAGACCTAAGTCTCGATGGATATTGTAGAGTCGCCACCCGGCTCAGCTCAACCGGGAAATTCTTATGTAGCTGAACCGGACGAACGGCTGCTACACTACCCAGAGATTCGGGTCCGGACAAGTCCCTTATTTCGTGTCTAATTACAATAAATATTGTCAATGTTCTCAAATGGTATTTCAAATCTAAAGTCCATTTTATTGAATATAAAAGGCATACAACACATACAAAATATTTAATACAAAAATAAGGAAAAGAAATAAATATTAATGGGCTTACAACCAAATCGAATGGAAAAATAAAAACTCTCACCACACTTATACAATCGCCTAGAATACACGAAAATCTAAAAATAATTACAACCGCCTAAATACACGATTTAATCTATTAAAATACATCAAAAATAAAAATAGAAGAAATTAAAACCTGCAAAACAGAAGGTTAGCACAATTTATACAGCACACCACAATTAGGACTCAAATAGACAGAAATGGAAAATCAAGAATTGGGGGCATGCATTTTGGGGATAACCGGGTTGGCTTGGCTAGACGGCCCGGTTAGACCTGAAAAATATTTTGAAACGTCGCTGTATTTTTGTTTTGTGGGAAAATCATTTTGAAAACAATTTTTTCCAGTTTACATGCATTTTTATATATTTAAGTGAGTCGGTTTTCAGGAGAAATGGGTCTCCGTTGTTGAATTGTTCTAAATGCAATTTTACTAAAAATTGAACCTATGGTCGTGATGCACACAACAAAATTCATTTTGATGATTTTTTTTTTGGGTTTTCTAATTTTTTTTGGGATTTTTTACGAATAAAAGCTGAAATTCTGATTCTGGAACAAGGATTACAGTCGTACGACTGTAATCAATTCAGGATCAGAATTTCACCTCAAAAACTGACGAAAATCAACTGGAAATTAAGAACAGTCGTACGACTGTATATACAGTTGTACGACTGTTCATGAAAACCAAGAACAGTCGTATGACTGTTCTTAATTTCCAGAAACAGAAATACGAAAATGCAGCAGAATACGCATAAAACTCACTTCAAACACCCAGAAAGCGAGAAAAAGTGTAAGGAAAAGAGGTGTCTACCTTTTTAGAAGCTAATCCAAGTCGTTTTGACCCCTGGCGTCGCTCCAATCCCAACAAATTCGCACTTTTTCCTTTGGAGTTGAAGTTGAGAGCTTTTTGTCCAAAAATCCAAATTACAAGGGATTCTAATGATTTAAGTCCGGATTCTTGATTTGGTTGTGAAGTTAATTGATTAACCTAGGGGTTTCTAACAAGTTTTAATCTTAATTTCGAGAAATTAAAGAAAATAAAGAGGAAGAAAATGAGTTTTTTGCGGTTTTCTTCTTTTCTTCTCTTTTCTCTTTCTCTCTCTAAATTTCTTTTCACCAGAAAAATCTCCTCCTCTTTTCTCCCTCTTCTTCTCCTTTTATCTCCCTGATTTTCGCTTGCTTGCTGCAACAAACGGAGCCATTAATGCTCCTTCTCTCTCTCCTTCATTTTCTGCTGCAGAGGTATGGGCTTCTGTAATTTTTTCGACATTACAGTCGTACGACTATAACTCTTTTTTTTTTAAGTATAGAAAATTTCAGCGCCTACAGCTGCCCCTCACGTGATCAAATTCGACATTTAGCTCCAGGTCTATAATACCTGTGATGATGAATTTGAGAGCGTGAATTAAAGCACCGCGAACACTGGAATGAATCTTCTAATGAGATAGGCCGATACTGGGTCTAGGTTACCCGAGACGATGCTGGGGAGTAAATAAGCCAATATCAAGTCTAGGTTACCCGAGGCGAAGAAGTGGGTGAATCGCGGTTTAGCCGATACCGGGTCTAGGTTACCCGAGGCGAGCTTGATGAAGAGATTGGCCGATACCGGGTCTAGGTTACCCGAGGTGAGCTTGATGAAGAGATTGGCCGATACCGGGTCTAGGTTACCCGAGGCGAGGTTTGCTGGGGAACTTGGATGATGAAGCGGATCTGGGCCGATACTGAGTTTACATTACTCGAGGCGGACTCGCTGGGGAAAGTTGAGATAATGGAGCGGACCTGGGCCCATACCGAGTTTACATTACTCGAGGCAGATCTGCTGAGGAACTTGGATGATGAAGCGGATCTAGGCCGATACCAAGTTTATATTACTCGAGGCGGACGCGCTGGGGAAAGTTGAGATAATGGAGCGGACCTGGGCCGATACCTAGTTTACATTACTCGAGGCGGATCTGCTGACTTGCTAAGGATATTAAGCTGGGGATGAATTCCTGCACTTAAAATGGCAAGTCTTCATTCCTTGATCGAGAGATTTTTAAACAAAAATTTTTGCCTCTTCGAGCAAGAAGGAAGACTAGCCGGGGATAAGCAATTGATATATGCAATGTATGGATGCATGATGATGCATATGTACATGTATGTATTTTCTGTTATTGGATGTTTCTGTCCTCTGCTGGAGAGATATGTTGTGCCCCTGGTTGATTTTGCTTTTCTTGGGGCATTGTTTAGTGATTATCGAAGGAGTGAGGCGACTGCTGGGGAAATGGTCGTAATATTCCTTGTAGAGATTCTGCTGGGGAATAGTAGGGGAAACTCTGGTGGGGAGTGATGTAACGAATTCTGTGGGGAATACTGAGGACGTCCTGCTTTTCCTGCTTTGTGGAGAAGTTATGAGTTTGTAAGTGCTCTAATTTTTGCCTGGGTTTCCCAAATCAGGTTCTCAGCCCAGCGAGCCGCTCTAACTTTTGCTTAAGGCTCCTTTTCGGTTTTCGCCTTAGCGAGCTTTTCATATGCCCTAACTTTTGCCTAAACTGCCCGATATGGGTTTTCAGCTTAGCGGGTCGCTCTAATTTTTGCCTGAGGTGCCTTTTCGGTTTTCACCTCAGCGAGCTTTCTCTCTCTCTCTCTTTTTTTTATGATTTGATTAAAATGGTGTCATGACCATTTATTGCTTGTTTGGGAAGATGAACTGGACTTTTAGAGGACGATAAAAGATTTTAAGTTGCACGTATTTAATACATTTTCATTTGCCAAATAATGTGATGATATTGATCAGTTGAATGCAAAGTGCTTTCTTTGAATGTGTGCTTATGCAAGACAACTTTGTTTGTGCATTTGTCATAACCATGCAAATATATTTAAACAAACACTTCACTTTATTGATGAAGTCAAAAGGAGTACATTTGAAACAAGTTGGTTCCTAAATGGTACAGATTCCACACTGAGCCAGAATCCGTCACCAGTAGTCCTTTTCAGATTTTCCAACTGATTATTTTCTCTCGTGTCTTAACTTTTGCCTAAACCGCTCTTTTCGAGTTTTCAGCCTAGCAGACCTCCCCTTTTTTTTTTACACATGATAAAGCTTTAGCCTGTCTTGGTTGATTGGGTTGGTGAACTCATTCCCGTCCATGTCCATAACGCTGACAGCGCCTTTTGATAGCACCTTCTTCACCACATATGGTCCTTCCCAATTGGGTCTGAACTTGCCTCTAACATCAACATTTGAAGGCCTTAGTCGCTTTAGAACCAAATCTCCTGCTTTCAACTGCCGCTTAGAGTACTTCACATTTCGATTATAGGCTCTAGCCATTCTGCACTGATACATCTGCAGATGATCCAGTGCTTTTAGTCACCTTTCATCTAATGCTGCCAACTATTCATACCTAGCTTGAACCCATTCAGTCTCTGGTAACTGAGCTTCCAAGGCAACTCTAAGTGATCTGAGTTCTATTTCCACTGGCAATACTGCTTCCATTCCATATACCAAGGCATAAGGAGTTTCTCCTGTCGGCGTTCTGACACTGGTTCTGTAACCCCAAAGAGCATAAGGCAGTTTATCAGCCCAATCCCTGTAAGTGGTTACCATCTTTGATAAGACCTTCTTTATTGCCTTGTTAGCTGCTTCCACTGCACCGTTAGCCTGAGGCCTGTATGGAGAAGACTTATGGTGTTCAATTCCATGCTCTGCAAATAGCTCAGCTGTTGCCCCTTGAAATTGTACTCCATTGTCAGTTACTATGTGGTGAGGAATCCCATACCGAGTGAAGATGTTCTTCTGGATGAACTTGACCATGTGTTTGGCTGTCACCTTGGCGAAGGATTCTGCCTCTACCCACTTGGAGAAGTAATCAACTACCACGACTATGAATCTGTGCCCATTAGATGCAGCTGGGTGAATTTCCCCAATCATATCTATCCCCCATGCTGAAAATGGCCAAGGAGATGCTAGATTCCGAAGTTCGAATGGAGGAAGATGACTAATATCTGCATAGATCTGACATTCATGACATTTTTTCACTTTTCTTATGCAGTCTGCTTGCATTGTCATCCAGAAATAGCCTTGTCTCATGATCTTTTTGGCCATGGCAAGTCCATTCATATGTGGCCCACAGGGCCCTGCATGTACTTGCTGCATTACTTTTTCTGCTTCTTGCTCTGTTAGACACCTTAAAAGGACTCCATGTGCTGTTCTTTTGTATAACTTGTCCTCGAAGATTCTGAATTGACTGGCCAGCTTTCTTAATGTCAACTTATCAGCAACACTGGCCTCTTCGGGATACTTTCCCTCCTTAACATACTGGTAGATGTCAAAGAACCACGGCTTTTCTTCAGCTAATAATTCCATCACTTCGTGCACTTCGAAGCAAGGCTGTCTGGAAGTGGCTATAACTAGTGGTTGAACTTGCGTCTCCTCTGGATTTTCCCACATGGAGGACAAAGTTGCTAATGCATCAGCCATCTTATTCTCATCCCTGGGGACATGTCTGAATTCACACTGGCCGAATAAACCTTTTCTGAATTGCAGCAGCTCTAAATAAGGCCGCAAGGCTTCTTCTTTTAGCTCCCATTCACCCTGAGCTTGCCTGATCACTAGAAGTGAGTCACCTACAATTAAGACATCATTTGCCCCTAAGGTTAATAAAGTTTCCATTCCAAACAAGCATGCTTCATATTCCGCCCCATTGTTGGTTACATGAAAGATCAGCCTTTTGGATAAAGGAATGACCTCACCATCCTGTGTTGCTATAAGTACTCCGATTCCAGCGCCTTTTCTATTTACTACCCCATCGAAGCACATGACCCATCTTTTCACTTCCACCATGGCTAACTGCTTATCAGGGAATTCTAGGTTCTCTGTGTAATCTGATTCCAGAGGCTGGTTTACCAGAAATTCTACCACGGCTCGCCCTTTAATGGTTTTCCTCGTGATGTACTCGATATCAAATTCAGACAAAAGTAACAACCACCTAGACAACTTCCCAACCAATGCCGGTGCTTCATAAAGGTACTTCATTGGATCCACCTTAGCCACAGCTTGCATCTTGTAGGATTGGAAATAGTGGCGCAGCTTCTTGGTCAACCAAATCATCGCCACACATGTCTTCTCCACCAGTGTGTATTTGGTTTCATACTCCGACAGCTTCTTGCTGAGGTAGTAGATGGGATAATTCTTCTTGCCATCTTGTTCCTGTGCTAGCATTGCCCCTATAAAGGATTCTTCAACTGCCAAATACAAAATCAGAGGCTTCCCTGGAATTGGAGGACTAAACACTGGTGGCTTTACCAGGTAAGCCTTGATCTTTTCGAATGCCAGCTGACACTTGTCATCCCACACAACCGGCTGATCTTTCTTTAATAGCTTGAAGATTGGTTCACAAGTGGAGGTTAACCGTGCTATGAAGCGGCTGACATACTGTAAGGAACCCAGGAATGATCTAACTTCCTTTTCTGTCTTAAGAGCTGGCATATCTTGGATGGCTCTAATTTTATCTGGGTCCATTTCTATCCCTCTCTGGCTAACTACATGGCCTAACAACTTCCCTGATGTGACCCCAAATATGCACTTCTTGGGGTTAAACCGCAAATTGTACTCTCCAATTCGTGTTAGAAATCTATCCAAGATAACAGGGTGTTCCTCCCGGGTTGCTGATTTAACAAGCATATCAGCGACATACACTTCAACTTCTTTATGGATCATATAGTGCAAGAGAGTTGTGACAGCCCTCTGATAAGTGGCACCGGCATTCTTTAATCCAAAATGCATCACTCTGTAGCAGAAAGTACCCCATTCTGTGATGAACGACGTTTTCACCTTGTCGATCACATCCATCAGAATCTGGTTGTATCCCGAGAAGCCATCCATGAAGGAGTATATGCCGCTTTTGCTGCGCTATCAACTAGGACGTCAATATGTGGCAGTGGAAAGTTATCTTTTGGGCATGCTTTATTCAAGTCCCTGTAGTCAACGCATACTCTGACCCTTCCATCCTTTATAGGTACAGGGACAATGTTGGCTAGCCATTTCGTATACTCCACCACTTCGAGAAACCTGGCATCTATCTGTTTGGCCACTTCTTCCTTCACCAGTGTAGCCCATTCCGGCCTTAGTCTTCTCAACTTCTGCTTTACCGGTCTGAACTTGGGGTCTGTTGGGATTTTGTGCACTGCTATTTCTGTATCTACACCCGGCATGTCTTCATACGACCAGGCGAAAGCTTTAACATGTTTTTGGAGTATTCTTGTTAATTCTCTTTCCTCCTCAGATTTTAGCTCGTGTGAAATGAGTACCATTTTAGGGTTTTTCATCTGTACTTATATTGATTTCATGCAATGCAGTGTCATGTATGCTAAATATGCTTGATGGTGATTTAAATGCATGCACAGAATTATCAGGATAAACATCACACAAGTAAGCAAACTGGGATTTCATTGCATTGAACTTATCATAAAGTACATCAGTTACATTGAAAATGGAAGAAATAGATACAACAAAATCATTTTCATCCTCCACAGGCGGAGGGCCTTGTTCTTCATCAGCTTCCATCTTCCCTTCCAGAGCATCATCTAGGACTGCAGCTTTCTCTGCTTCTTTTTCAGTTGCCTGTGCCTTACCTTTTTCCATAATCTTGGTGATTTCAGCAACCACAGAGTCTAAATTCACTTTGGCCATCAGTTCTTCATCAAATACTTGCTTGGTCTTTCCAAAAGCTTTGTTCAATGCAACAGTCAAAGCATCTGAGATGATTTCTGTAGTTTCAGGGCAGGCTTTCTTTTCATCTTCTTCTTCGGCCACCTCTATGGTTTCTGCTATCACCTCAAATGATTCTCCTTTCAAAATTTCAGATTCAGCAATTGCTTCCTCCATCATTACAGGGGCTACTGGCTCTTCCTGGCTTTTCTCAAAATCCACAACATTTGCAAAGATCTCAAAGCCAGGGTGCTCGACATTTCCAACCAGCACCGGTTCAGCTTGGCCCTTGTAAAGGCTTTCTCCTGTCTTTAGAAATGGCCTCATCATGACCTTGCCATTCTTGCCCTTTTTCAGATTCTTCTGCTCGGATGACCCCTCTACATAACCAAGGCCGTACTGCTTTGACTTTCCCGAGTCGATCTTGAATTCTGGCACACCTTGCAAATTAATCCCGAGTCCCATTCCTGGGACAAAGTTCAGCTTGTACAGATATCGGGATAGCCACTCCGGTATGTAGTTCTCATAAAGGACCATAGGGGCATCTGTGGTTTCTCCCTCCTTAATGACAGCAATTTGGAATCCACCAAAAGGAACCACTCTTTCATCCACTGCAGCTACCATCGACTGGGCGTCTGCCTCAACAGTCACAATCCTGTCATTCATAGAGAATTTAATCTTCTGATGCAATGTGGAAGGGACACCTCCCAAAGGATGGAACCAGGGCCTTCCAAGCAATAGGGAGAATGTGACCGGGATATCGATCACTGTGAAGACAACCATGGACTTGATGGGCCCAACCTCCACTTCTGTTTCAAAGGTCCCTATCACTGTTCTTTTAGAATCATCATATGCCCGAATGACTGTCAAGGACCTCTTCAACATTTCTTCATTCATGCCAAGAAACGGTAACATTTTCAGCGGGCATATATTCAGAGCCGAGCCGTCATCCACCATAACACACGGCATCACCTTGTCCATGACATAGGCTCTAATGTAAAGAGCCTTGTTGTGGGCCTTTCCTTCTGCAGGTAGGTCTTTCTCAGAGAAAATAATATTAGGAGCTCCAGCTTGGACTTTGTCTAGCAAGCAGCACATAGCCTCTGGTGAAGCTATAGGGGGGACTTCAATTTCTGATAGCTTCTTCACTAAAGCCTCCCTATGCGCTTTGGAGGTCATAAGCAGATGCCACAAACTGGCTTATGCAGGGGTCTTCTTTAACTGGGAAATGACCAAGTCTTCTTTCTCGACTCTTTCCGGTGCCAAAGTACTGCCCGACCCATTCATCGGTGCTTTATCTTTTGTAATCTGCCGGTTGATATACTCTTCCACTTTGGGTCATGTGCTGCACTTCTTGAATTTTCAGCTTTTCAATAACTGGGAGTTTGACTGCTTCTCTTTTGTCAAATTCCTCGTACTCATCTTCGGAGTTAAGGTCATCCAGACTTATAGGTTTGATCTCCTTACACCCCTCCTTCTTCTCACACTCGGGTTCCACTTCGGGTTCCCCTACCGCCACTGCCTGAATCGTAGGGTTCGCTTGCAGAACTTGGGCAAATATAAAGTTAGCCGGCAACCCCGACTGAACCATGTTAACCCGCTTTTCAAATGCGGGCAGTGGGTTGGTTTAAGTGCTAGGTTTAGCTGGCTCTTGTAGCTTTCCCTCGTCAATGAGCTTCTGGATAGCATCCCTTAGCTTGTAGCAGTTGTTGGTTCGGTGGCCTGTCACCACATGATAAGTGCAGAAATTATCTTTGTCGGCTTCTGATGGCTTCTCAAATGGCCTTAAGGATTGCAACAGGCCGCCATTCCTACACTTAGCAAATATCTTTGCTAAAGTAAGAGTCTAAGGTGATATGCCTTGTCCTCCAGGACCCCTGTTCTGGTTGCCTTGCTGCTGATTCACAGTAGCCACTTCGACCTGCTTCACCTCTGATGATTGTCCCTGTTTGCCACTGGAACCTAAACCAGAACCACTACCAGACCCAGCTGCTGCGGTTAATCTATACCCTGAACTATACCCTGTACTTCTTCCCCCTTTCTGACCAGCTGGCTTCTCCTCTTCATCCCTTTCTATTTTCATGGCCATGCTATAGACCTCACTAAGCTCCTTGAAAGGATGGAATTTCATGTTGTTCTTGAAAATATCCTTGCTGCCATCAATGAGCTTCTGTATAAGCTCGTCTTCATCAGGGCGGTTCTTCAGGAGGATCATCTTGTTCATCCACCTCTGGTAGTATTCGTCAAAGGGCTCATTGAATTTCAGCTTCACCCTCTCCAAATCATACAGCTTCACCTGGATTTTGGTGTTGAAGCTGTAGTATTTGATAAAGGCTGCTGACAATACCTCCCAGTCAGATTGCTCCTCCTCTGACAGTGAGTTATACCATCCCAAAGCACCTCCCTCTAGTGTGGTGGGGAAAAGATTAATCAATTGTTGCTTTGTAGCGCCTGCTGTTAGCATAACCCGGGCATATAAATTCACATGGGCCTCCGGCGAACCCATTCCTTTGTAAGTGGGGACTTTCGGCACTTGGAAGCCGATAGGAAATGTCTCGATGCCCCTACTGATCATGGCATCGACGTTCACCCCCTTCTTGGATTCAGCACCGACACTGACCCCTTTCTTCAACTGGGCCATGACCTCGTCTAATTCAGAACACTTGGCTTTCATCCTCTGCTCCATAGCTGCCTCAATCTCCTGCAGCTTTTCCAGGCTAGCAGAAGCGTCACCACCATGTTGTGATGACTCAGCTTCTTTTTCCTTCCCAGCTCCATTACCACCGGTCTCACCAGCTTCTCTAACCACTGCCCTCATTTCTTCCTTTAACATGTCGCGGAAATCCTACGACCTGAAGAAATCTCTCAAAACATCAGCCATGCTCGGTGTCTGTTCTGCCATATTCACTCCTTCCCCAGGCTCAGAATCACTGTCACTCTCAACTACCCTCTGTCTCCTAGCTGCCCTTGAAGCTTGGGATCTTGTCCAAGGTCGCTCCAGTGTATTCTGCTTGGGAGTAGATAGGAGATATTAGGGTCGTGAATGAATGATGTGATATGACATGAAAATTAAGACATTGAACATGCTTGAGATGCATGGAGTGGAATTATGTATGGAATGATGATATGAATGGTTTCTTTTTATTATTATTATTTTTTTTTTCGAGGCATTCCAAGAACACCCAATGTTTATGCAAAAACGTCACGTGTGGGCTATCACACGGATAGAACTTTGGCACCTTTGGGGCACCTAATGAATTCATGAAATGGTCACGTGTATACCGGCACACGGACACAGTTTTGACGCTTTATAGGTCTATGAGATGATATGAAATGGTCGTATGGGCCGGGCCCACAGACAAGGTCTTGATGCTTTTGAGCATATGATATGGAATGATGTTATGAGAAAGTCACGTGTGACAGGAACACGGACAAGGATTCGGCATTCGAGGAACGCCTTTCATGATTTGGTGATGTTATGGGCCTATATGTATACTAATCGGGCACTCGGGGAGTACCTTAAATGGTGAATTAATGTCATGAAGTGGTCGGATGTGGACCACAGTGTTATATGATGTCTATGATAGATGGGTATGATGTCATGAAATGCATCGTGTAAATGATTACACGAAAATGGGCCTAAGGCCGTTGTGGCTTTTATTAAATGAGATGATATTGGTGGAATGGCCGAATGCAATCCGGTGCATTGGCAAAACACGGGTAATTTTAGGTACCCGATATGTTATGAAATGGGATGGGATGGTCATGATAGGCATCCTTGAAATGCCCCTTAATTTAATTTAAGTGAAATGTAGTGAATGAACATGTCACACAATATGCAAATGGCTGCACAAAAACGTGGGTTAGGATGCATGACATACATGATGTTATGTATGCTATGTCAAAAATAAAATGCTAATCACACAAGTTTAATGTTATGGCTGAAAAAGAATGACAAGCGAATGAATTAATGTTTTACACACGAAATAAAATGCAAAATGGTTGTATAAAAATATGGGTTAGTATCACACAAAGATGTTTGTGTATGGTATGTCATGTGTATGGAAAATGGTGATTATGGTATGTTATGCACACGTTGGCGATGTGTCACGAAATGGTGAAGAACACATAGCAAGCAAAACGAATTCTTCCAACCTTATTCCTCCAACGTGGTCGGTCTCAAAAATTTCTAACCGAGTCCTAGGTGGGGTTCACTTCAATCACCAACCGGGGGTGATGAAGGTGCGATTTTATTATTATTCACACAATTATTTTGGTATCCTAAGGGAATCCAACTAGGGATGCCTATATGGGTTCGGTCAAAGTCGGGATAACATCAAGGCTCTCATAGCAAGATATATTCCTCACTTCTCCCCACTCAAGGGTCCTAGCGAAGGGGTTCGTACGAGGCTATGAGTGGTGTTTCGTATTCGTGCCCCTAAGACCAGGAGGAACTTAGGCGACACTTCAACAATCCACCGGGCTATAAAAGGATACCTAACCTAATGCAAAAAATGGCTAACTAAAATGCAAATAAAATACCAAAAGAGAATCATCCACCTTATTTTAATTAGACACTTTTCAGGGCTTGTCAAAATTCTTTTAAGTTTTTAAGAAAACTTTTTTAATATCTCCCCAGCAGAGTCGCCACTGTGAGCGGACGACCCATTTTCGACGGGACGCGGGACTCCCTTTCGGAATGGAGGCCATGATATCGGGCGGGACCTTCCCTCGCATGGGGTTTTTATAAATGCAAACTCGGTTTTGGAAAATAAATGGAATCAATACATAAAAGAAACGAGACCTAAGTCTCGATGGATATTGTAGAGTCGCCAACCGGCTCAGCTCAACCGGGAAATTCTTATGTAGCTGAACCGGACGAACGGCTGCTACGCTACCCAGAGATTCGGGTCCGGACAAGTCCCTTATTTCGTGTCTAATTACAATAAATATTGTCAATGTTCTCAAATGGTATTTCAAAATCTAAAGTCCATTTTATTGAATATAAAAGGCATACAGCGCCCATATAAAATATTTAATACAACAATAAGGAAAAGAAATAAATATTAATGGGCTTACAACCAAATCGAATGGAAAAATAAAAACTCTCATCTCACTTATACAATCGCCTAGAATACACGAAAATCTAAAAATAATTACAACCGCCTAAATACACGATTTAATCTATTAAAATACATCAAAAATAAAAATAGAAGAAATTAAAACCTGTAAAACAGAAGGTTAGCACAATTTATACGGCACGCCACAATTAGGACTCAAATAGACAGAAATGGGAAATCAAGAATTAGGGGCATGCATTTAGGGGATAACCGGGTTGGCTCGGTTAGCCGATCCGGTTAGACCTGGAAAATATTTTGAAACGTCCCTGTATTTTTGGTTTTATGGGAAAATCATTTTGAAAACAATTTTTTCCAGTTTACATGCATTTTTATATATTTAAGTGAGTCGATTTTCAGGAGAAATGGGTCTCCGTCGTTGAATTGTTCTAAATGCAATTTTACTAAAAATTGAACCTATGGTCGTGATGCACACAACAAAATTCATTTTGATGATTTTTTTTTTTTTTGGGTTTTCTAATTTTTTTTGGGATTTTTTACGAATAAAAGCTGAAATTCTGATTCTTGAACAAGGATTACAGTACAGTCGTACGACTGTAGTTTACAGTCGTGCGACTGTAATCAGTTCAGGATCAGAATTTCACCTCAAAAACTGACGAAAATCAACTAGAAATTAAGAACAGTCGTACGACTGTTAATGAAAACCACTTAATTTCCAGAAACAGAAATACGAAAATGCAGCAGAAAACGCACAAAACTCACTTCAAACACCCAGAAAGCGAGAAATAGTGTAAGGAAAAGAGGTGTCTACCTTTTTAGAAGCTAATCCAAGTCGTTTTAACCCCTGGCGTCGCTCCGATCCCAACAAATTCGCACTTTTTCCTTTGGAGTTGAAGTTGAGAGCTTTTTGTCCAAAAATCCAAATTGCAAGGGATTCGGATGATTTAAGTCCGGATTCTTGCTTTGGTTGTGAAGTTAATTGATTAACCTAGGGGTTTCTAACAAGTTTTAATCTTAATTTCGAGAAATTAAAGAAAATAAAGAGGAAGAAAATGAGTTTTTTGTGGTTTTCTTCTTTTCTTCTCTTTTCTCTTTCTCTCTCTAAATTTCTTTTCACCAGAAAAATCTCCTCCTCTTTTCTCCCTCTTCTTCTCCTTTTATCTCCCTGATTTTCGCATGCTTGCTGTAACAAACGGAGCCATTAACGCTCCTTCTCTCTCTCCTTCATTTTCTGCTGCAGAGGTATAGGCTTCTGCATTTTTTCAGACATTACAGTCGTACGACTATAACTATAGTCGTACGACTATAACTCTTTTTTTTTTTAAGTATAGAAAATTCCGGCGCTTACACTATGTATAATTTTTGTGCAAGTGTAATGTAAAATTGTCTTCATTATACTTCTTTAGTATAATGTTCAAGGACACTATAAAACATAATGCGGAAAATGAAGTTAGCTTAATTAAGAAAAAAAGTTACATGTATCCAGTTCTAGTTGATTAATTAACCATTTGTTACTTTTCAGGTTTTATAGATCAATACATTTTGGTGTTTAAGATGGTTGAGTAGGTATTATCTTTTTCAAGGATCTTATATACAATTTGTCTATTATTATGGAGTAAGTCAAAAATAAATAATCAAAGCTATAAAATCAAGCTTTCTTTTACAATAAGTATCCTCACTTGATAGTTATCTACCAACACATATCAATCGTTTGTGAACAATAATTTTGGATAATTACTCAGTTTTATATCTCTACAATTAGGTCAGTTCCGCTATACTTCCATCATTAATCACCCTTTCTTAAACTTCTTTTCCTCATATAGCGTTCTCTCTCCGTTTAATCAAATTCAGTCATTTCTAATGTATTTCGAAAATCAGAAATACCGCATTTGGAGCCGCGAGGAACATTATTTATACCTTCTCTCTTAGCCAACATTTTAGGATCTGTTTAGATTCAGTGCTTCTCTCTTACATGTTTAGAAGCTTTGTTGTATGTTATGGTATCATATATATGTTAGAAATTAATGTATTCATGGACTATTCTTTTTGTTTTTTTTTTCTGTTCTAGGGTGACAATAATCTTGCAGAATCTAGCAAAGCCTTGAATTTTTTGCTATTTAATGAAGAACATGAGACCTAAAGTATCAGTAGAAGGTATCTTCCATTTGTATATTTGCATCTCATTTGTTATGTTGTTCAAGTTGCTCCTAGACTTGTGGCATTCATAAAGTTAGCTATTGTTGTTGTACAGCAAAATTGGAGAAATTGGCTTCTTAGATTGGAACGATAAAACTAATTTATACTTCTGAATAATTTACCTGCAGAGCATTAACAACATAATATTTGGTTCTGTTTGTGTCCCTGTTCCTTTTGATTTGGAATGCTCATGTTAGGTTCCTTTTTTTTTTTTTTTGAAGAAATACAGGGGAAAACGGCCTAGAAAAAGCTAGACATCCCAACGAGGTTGGCACCCCTAGCAAACCTAAACCGCAAACCCCCAAAAGAAAAAATATAAAATGGGGACCTCGAGAAGAGGACAAAAGAAACAAACAAAGTTACAAGTATGACAGAAACAAGAAATGAGAAGGATTCGCTAAAAAAGTAGAAAACTGAAAAAACGAGGAACTATGATTACATTTAAATGAGAAAAAAGCTTGATGGAGACTATGGAATAAAATGTCCCTTGCCTTCGTAGAAGATTCCGGCTCAAAAACTCTTCTGTTGCGACGTTTCCAAAGTTCCCAACAGAGATAAAGCCACATGGAGCAAGCAAGATCGTGAATGTGATTGTTGGAGAACAAACCCCGCCATTGAATGAAGAAGTCACAGATAGTCCGAGGAACGGCTATTGACACTCCAATAGTTCGGAAAAAAGAACACCACACCACAAAGCTCGAATGACAGTGTAAAAGAACATGATCTTGAGATTCATACTCATCACACCAGGGAAAGGTAACCATATCAGAGCTAATAATATGCATTGTGGACAGCAATTGACGGCACGGTAAGCGACCATGAATCAGAAGCCAAAAGAAAAAGTGCACCTTAGGAACAACTGGTAAAGTCCACACGAGATTGAACAAGATTTGCGGCTGAGAGTGAGCGGACAAAGAAAGAAAACCGCGGATAAAAGTTGCAGCAGAAAACTTATTGGACGAGTCAAGTCTCCAAAGACATGTGTCGGCTGCATTGGAGCACAAAGAGGCCGACAGAGACTGCACAAGATCCGACAGGAGGGCTTGCGAGCTGGACCTGAGACGCCTGGTCCAAAAAGGACGGCGAACAGCTGAACGGATCTGCACCAGCACTGAGGAGACGGTGCTGTCTTTCTCTGTCACCAATTCAAACAAAGCCGGAAAACGATCTTTGAAGGAACGCTGATCACACCAAGAATCCCGCCAGAAATTAGTGTGAGTACCATTTCCAATCTGCATAGAGACGTTAGAAACAAAAAAATTCCACATCTTCACATCTTTAATACAAGCGTTAATGATTCCTCTCCAAATAGGTGAAAGTCTAGAATGATTAAGAGAGTGCAAAGACCACCAATCTGAAATACCCAAAGGATTGACATAGAGTTGATACCACAAGGAATCAGCCGCACACACCCGGATTTTCCAAATCCATTTAAAAAGCAAGCTCGAATTCTTGAGAGAGATAGGAACCAGATTAAGACCACCAGAGTGTGAAGGCATACAAATCCGATGCCAACTGATTTTACATAACCCATTTGTCGATGCTTCACCCTTCCAAAGGAAACTACGCATATAGCGCTCAATTTTATCGGAGACAGCCACCGGAATTTCAAAAAGAGATAGCCGATAAATAGGCATGCTACTGATAACCGATTTAATCAAGACCAACCGACCAGCGTAAGATAAACAAGAACCTTGCCAAAGAGCGAGACGAGATTCCACTTTTGACATAAGAGACGACCAATCAGTAATGTGGAGGGTTCTATGAGATAACGGTAATCCCAGGTATTGAAACGGGAGAGATTCAGTTTTACAACCAAGCCAATCAGCACATCTCACAACAAACGAAGCAGAAATACCCATACCTATAAGAGAGCTCTTAGAAAAATTTATTTTAAGACCAGAAATAATCTCAAAACAATGCAGGAGGCGCATAAAATTTTTAAGCTCCGTTTCATCAGCCTGAAGGAAACAGATAGTGTCATCTGCGAATTGTAAGATGGAAATATCAGGTTGATTATCTCCTAAACGAAACCCATGAATCATATTCTCCGATATAGCTTTATCAATAAGTTTCTTCAAGATTTCAGCAGCCAAAACGAAGAGAAAAGGGGAAAGTGGGTCCCCCTGTTTAACACCCTTCTGCAAATAAATAGGCTTGGTTGGGCTGCCGTTGATCAGAATGGAAGTGGACGAGTTCGAACGACAGCCCTTCATCCATAATTTCCAAGTATCAGAGAAACCCATCGCTCCGAAAACCTTATTCATGTAGTTCCAGGAAATACTGTCAAAAGCTTTATGAAAGTCCAATTTCAAAATAAAACAAGACCGTTGTTGGCGATGAATCTGATAAACCACTTCCGAAGCCAAAAAAGAACATTCATGAATATTTCTATCTTTCACAAAAGCAAACTGACAATTAGACATCAACCGAGGGAGGACAGACCTAAGCCGCAAAGAAAGGAGCTTCGTTAAAATTTTGTAGATCCCATTGATAAGAGAAATAGGTCTGTAGTTGCTAAGGGCACAATTGCCAGATATCTTTGGAATCAGAACTGTGAAAGAAGTTTTCAGAGAAGCTGGGAGAAAACCGGAATGATAAAAATTCCTGAAGACTGTCAATTGAGGGTGGTTTTATCTCATGTTAGGTTCTTATGTAGATGATTTTTTAATAGTTTGTTTCTTTTCCTATTTTGTTTATGCTTTTCTATTTTTTTAATGAGATCATGTGGCAAGTAATTAATTCATCTTAGTTACGTGTCGATAGATAGGTTTCAGTAAATTATTATATGTGTTCCTCCATTTTGAGCTAGATTTTTACTTGAGATGTTTTTTGCTCATGTTTCTAATGGTCGTGTAGTCGGGCCTTCCCGCCATTTGTTCTTACCAAGATAACTGTGAATGGTTTCTTTGAGTATATAAGTTGGTTAACTGTGTTTATCATTCTTGAAGCAATAGAGGAGGTCAATCTATACAATTGAATATGATTAGATAAGAGGACAATGACATAGAGCTTGTGCCTTAATTTGTTGATGGAAGATCACGATATATGAGAATATATATAGGCATTATGCAACGCTTTATGTATTTATTTATTTTGATAGCAGCGGAGCTTTTATTTTTATGACATAAACTTCCTATGGATGTTGAAATATTGGAAAAGGACTCAAAATTGCCATCAAAAGGAAAAATGTTATGTCGCAATAGTGACACAAAGGATTAAAAGCTCTACAATACGAAAATACACTGGTGATTTGTTGAACACATATTTGCTCCTCAAGTCTAAATGGAATGGCTTTAAGTGGTTGGATATACATAAGAACTTAGGATGCATATTAGGTTGCATTTATAATTCATCGCGACTGGAATTTAACAATTACTTGATTACATTGTTGAAAGCTAATGGTCTCAACAAATCATTCAAATCCGTTCAGCTCTTAATATGTATCTATTGCTCTTCCGTTTATTATTATCATCTGGTTGTAGTTTGTCAATTTTATCCGAGTATTTATTAGTTTTAAATCTTCATTTTTTTTAATAATAAGAATATACTGTTAGTCCTTACATTATACTCAATAAAATGAAATATATATGAAATCAATTTTATGAACCTATTGTTTAGAGAAAATCCCTTATATCATTTGGACTAGAAATGGTATATTATAATGCAGATTGTAACGTACATATTAATATAGTTTTTACATGTTATATTTATTTATATTTAAAAAGATTATATATTTATATATATTTTTGCATTACACAGGTTTAGCGTTACCAGAATATAAAATTAGTATAAAGGAATGAACGATTTATATTTAAATAAATTTAAATGTATATATTTTATCTTCATTTTTAAACAATTTTAATTTGATCCAGGCAGCGCTGGGTTTAAGGGTACTTACATATGAATCCAGATTACCATTTAGCACTTCTTGTGTTACATTACATTAAGCCATGGCCTAATTAAACCGAATTTCCTTTCTCTTTTCTTTTTCTTTTTCTTTTTTCTTTTTGTCTTTTTTGAATTTATCAAAACGTGTGACGCTATGTAATGCAAATTCATAGAAATATCTAACTATTAGTAAAATAAAGGGAAAATTAGCTTAGTAGCATGTTACTATGTAATTATCTTATTGTTGGTTTTTGGTCCGCCCATGACATTTTGAAATGGCAGGGATTAAACTGTAATTATGTGTAAATTACAGGGACCAAATGTGTAATTTGGTCCGACCCTATATATAGATGGAAGTTGGGATTTCCACTATAAATAGAGAAGAAGTTTCTCTAACGAGAGAGAATCGTAGAGATTCCTCTTCTATTCCCGGGGAAAACGTCCCTACCGATAAAACACGGATTACTTCTTCATTCGTTGAAAGAATTCACGGATATAGCCCGTACTCAGTGTATTCATACACTCGTAGGAAAGGCAACCAGAACGATCCGGTTTCTCGCTTTGATCAGATACATTCCATAAACGAGTTTCCGCTGCACATAAACCGTAAGTCTGTTTATTTATTCTGTTTATGGTTATCTAAGGAATTCTGACTTCATTGGTATCAAAGCCGAAAGGTTTATAGATTGATGTGTTCGAATCTAGTTTTCTGGTATTCCATGAATATTGATGTGTTCATATCTTGGTTTATGGAAATCCGTGAATAAAAATACGTTTCTTTATTCGTTTAAATACATATTTGTTCGTTTTGATACGGATTTATATTGAAATCCGTGTCAAAATGATTTCCGTAGACATTGAAATCTGATATTCCATAAAAAGAATATGTTTCTGTTTATTTTGAATTCGTTTTTGTTCGTTTTGATACGGATTTGCATTGTTATCCGAGTCAAAACGATACCGTATTAGATCCAACAGTACAAAGTGTCAAAATTTTTTGTCGGAATTTCGTAAATCTGATCACACCACTGAAATTAACATGAAAAATCGAGTCGGAATGTCAAATTTCACGGCCAATGGAGGCCCAGAAAACGGCATGTGGCCCTCACTCTCCACCACCGCGAGTGGATTTCGTTTCCAAAGTGGTTGGGGAAGTTTTGTTGCTGGACACGTGGCGTGACGGGATTGGTTACTTTTTCTTACCGTTGAAAAGTCTAACCAATAATGTATTGCCACGTGTTAAAAGTCAACTGCTTCTAACGGTCAACAGCCACGTGTCTCACACGTGGACCAATAGCATGTTGCCACGTGTTAAAACGCATGTGATTTTGCCACATCATCGTGACACATCATCTGCCACGTCATCAATGTGGACCAATAGGGTGATGACACGTGTCAAGGCAGTGCCAAATCAGCATGACACGTCATCATGCCATGTCATTCGTTGACCCAATCAGGTCATGTAAAGACGAATCACAAGTTGCCACGTGTCACGTGAGTCAGCAGATCCTCTGAGCGCGTGGGTGGCGCGTGACGGCGCGTGGAGCAGCTTCAGTCGGTGCGTGTGGGTGCATGCGGTGTCTTCCGGCGTCCAAATTTCGTCAACTTTTTTTCCAGAATTAAATTTTACTTTTTTCTTGAATTTTTGGTATATTTTGATGAATTTTGGAATTCATTTGATATTTTAAACTAAATTTACTAGTATTTATTGTGTATAAATGCTTAATTTATGTTTAATAAATTCAAGAAAATTCAGTCTATTTATTGTGTATTTATATACTGATTTTTTGGTTGATCATAACAAGTTTTTGTTATTTCTATATGTGTTATAGAAATGGCAATTTTCGCAAAAAAATGACAAAAATAATCCAGTCTCAGGAGGAGGCAAGGACTCTACAAAAACTTGTAAATAAGCTTTTCTCTAAACGGTATCCTCCGTTAGAAAAAGAGGATATTGTTAGAGTTATGGAGCGGTTTAATGCGTTAAACCGTGAAATCCAAGAGCTTGTCTAGAAAGGAGGATTTTCCTCTGGAATTGATCAATTAAAAATGTTAAAATTTGCGAAAAAGGCTTTTCATGAAAAGCACTTTAAGAAATTATGTTTTGGAGAAAATTTTGTTTTTGACGAACTGGTGGACTCCATTGATGGATTAGTTCCTGAATAGGATTATGGATCCCAATGCAAAGTATTTGTGTTGAACTTGGCTGAAACGGGAGCTAAGTTATCTTATTAATCCTAGAACCATGTTACTTAAAAGTGACAAGTTGGTTCGTCACCCAGGTCTGGATGCTATTATCGAGGGTGTTGTGAACATGCTTAGTGCGATGGATCCCAGTCGCCTCAAAAGAAATTGAGATAGTTCCACTCGATGAAAATGAAGATTGAGCTCTTCATTTTTCACTCTTTCTCTTGCTGATTTCGTTTTTCAATTTTGTATTGAAGGGCTTTGTGCTAAAGTTTTTATTGTGGTGGTAATTTTGACTAAATGTTGGTATATTTTTATGGTATTATAAAATGTTTATTTGTTAAACATTGCTATTTTAGTTATTTGTTTTAGTATTTTTTTTAATTTATTTATTTTAAGATTATAACTAAGTGTTATATTACTCATTTGTTTTATACTTAAGAGAAGTATAAATGTTAAATAAATTAAAATATAATCTAAAACAAAACTAAATATATATTTATTATTGGAAATTTAAATCTAATATGGTGTTTGTATTAGCCTATGTAAATGGTGACTCGATGCATTGCGCATGGATGTTCGATTTTACGTGAACCAAACACTATTTTTAGTTTTATATGATCTTATAATAAATATGGTGTATCGCTTACTTATTAGTGCTACTTTTGTCTTTAACGGTTTTTCAATAACTGCTTCAAAAGCAATAGTTGCTTACCTAAATAAGGGACCTTCGTTTGAACGGTGACAATTATGAAGTTTGGACTATGATAGTCCAATACATAATTGAAGAGCAAGAGGCTCTTGACACTCTGAAGCGAATAATGGTTCCTCCTGCAGAGGGTAACACCGCCCAAACAAGGAGGGACCTTGAGGCTTATCAAACCTGGAAGAGGAAGAACTCATCTGCCCACATCACCATGCTTAGTGCGATGAATGATGATATCGTGAGAAAGTTTCACGTATACAACACATGATTAGTTGCTCTCGAAGAGCAGAAAGTTCAAGCTGTGATATGTTCTCTGCTGAATGAGTGGGAGCATATGAAGTTGCACCTAACCCATACCAAACGACATTAAGACTTTTGACGATGCAGGTCGTCATCTTGAACTGGAAAAGGACCGTCTGGCCTCTCTTATGTGAAATCTGAGGTTCGCATGGCTAGTTCAAGTCATGGTCTGAAGTCCAAGGAGAGGAACAAGAGGTTCTTCAAGAAGAAGACAAAGAGAACAGTGGGCAGTGTTCCAGTTCAAAAGAAGGGCAGATTTTAACATTTCTAGGGTGAAATGTTATGATCGCAATTAGAAGGGGCATTTTACAAAAGATTGCACAGCTCCTGAGGGTAAATGTTACCGAAGTATATAAGTGTTATACATTTGTTTCAAGTTCTGTTGTCCAAACTGAATCTTGTCCTTTGTGGATCGTAGACTCAGGAGCAACAGACCAAGTAACAAAGGATCGAAATTCTTTTGTTGAATTCCGCAGTGTTCCACCGGGAACTAAGTGGATATACGTGGGAAACAATTCTAAAGAGGAAGTCTTAGGGATTGGCTGTTGTCAGCTGGTCTTGAATGGTGGTCGACCACTATTTCTTAAAGATGTCCTCTATGCTCCTAGGAATTCAAAGGAACTTGATATCTGTTTCTGCCCTCATGAATTTGGGATTCATGTTATCTTTTGAATTGAACAATTTTAGTCTCTTTATAAACAATATCTGCTTTGGTGGTGGACATTTGTTGGATGGTTTTATTGTTTTGGATTTGGATCCAAATTATGTGTGTCATAATAGTTTTTCCTTTACTGTTAACTCATCTGTAGATAATGTTAGCATTTCAAAAATGTGACATGCGAGACTTAGTCACATTGGTCAACATCGTTCAGTAACGATTGGCTAAAGCAGATTTGTTGGCTGATTTATCAACAATAGATCTCCCAACTGGTGAGAGCTGCTTAAAAGGAAAAATAACAAGAAAACCATTTGGTAAAGCTATGCGAGCTGATCAACCATTGCAACTGATCCATTCTGACATCTGTGGCCCAAATGAATGTTCGGGCAAGGCATGGTGTGTACTATTTCATTACATTTATAGACGACTATACAAGGTATGGTCATGTCTATTTGATTACACATAAATCTAAAGCATTAGCATGTTTTAAAAGATTTATGGCTCTAGTTGCAAATCAATTAGAGTAGAGAATCAAAGCTTTAAGGACCGAACAGGGAAGAGAGTACATCTCCGAGGAATTTAAAGTTTTATATGATGAAATAGGTATTGAACATTAGTTGACAATACCTAGGACTCCACAACAAAAATGGAGTAGCAGAAAGAAGAAACCGAACCCTCTTGGAGATGGTGAGGTCTATGATGGCTAAAGCAAATTTGCCTATCTCCTTTTGGGGAGACACACTATTGGCTGCCATATATGTACTCAAAAGAGTACCTTCTAAATCCGTTGAAACCACGCCTTGTGAAATGTGGACGAGCCGCAAGCCCAATTTGAACCATTTGCGACCATAGGGATGTGCTACCTATGTTCGTGATACATCTAGCAAGCATGGGCAGCTAGGCCCAAGAGGCAAGAAAGATATCTTTATAAGATATCTTGATCTCTCTGAAGGATATGTTCTAGTGAGAGAGAATGAGAATGGTCAAATAACAAAATTTGAGTCACAAGGTATCACATTCTTAGAGAATGAATTTCTTAAGCTGGGAGAAGTGGATAAGTTATTCACTTTCTCTGAAACTCAAGAGTCTGAAACTTCAGGATCACTCAATCCGAGCGGGAGAAATGAAGTTGAAGACGTAAGGGAAAGGGAAGAGAATGATGTTTTTCAACCTTCACAAGCGGATTTGAGTAATCCTAACCCTGACTTGAGTGGTCTTGGTTTGAGTGGGAGTCTTGCTCCAAATTCAAGTGCGAATATGGATATAGATCCCAGTGGGAGTTCTGCCCAACACCTTGATGAATATATGAGATTTGTTTATCAAGAAGCAGAACCTCTAAGACGATCACAGAGGGGAAATATCCCGCGATGCCATCATTTAGTTGATAGCAAAGCTCTCTCGATCATAGCTCAAATTAAAGATATTCCAACTAGAGGTGGCAAAGCGACACGCGACCCGCCGACACGACACGAACCCAACACGGTTTTTTCGGGTTTGGGTTTAGCTTAGTAGGTCATGGGTCATTTTCGGGTCGACCCGAAAATGACACGTTAAATTTCGGGTCGTGTTTCGGGTCAACCTGACAACCCGAAATTGACCTGAAAATTTTTACACCTTTACCCTTCTTAGGTTTTGAGAGTCCATCACACACATTACACGTACACATCAATTAAAAGTTAAAAATCTTTTATCTCATCTCATTCTCTCTTCTGCATCCAGTAGCCGCCCACTCACTCTTTGCTTCCTTTCCCTTGCCTTCTTCCTCCTCTCTGCTCTTTGAAATTCCTTTGCTGCCGTTCGTTCTCCATTTTCTTTTCTCCTAACTCGTTCATCACTCACATCACACTCCTCCCCTGTTTCTTATTTTTCGCCGATCTCCGTCGATCTCCGCCGATCTCCCTCATATCCCTTCATCTCCGCCGATCTCTGTCGATCTCCGTCGATCTCCGCCGTCTCCTGCTTGTTCTTCTCACCGATCTCCTGCTTGTTCTTCTCTCCTTCGTCATTGAAATCTATTTGATTCTAGTTCTGTCCAAGTGGATTAATGGATTGTAATCTATGTTTTAGTTTAATGGATTGTAAAATTGATTGTTTAACTTTTAAGCTCTTGGATTGTAAAACTTATGGGTTATGTTTACTTTTGAATTGATGTATTGTATTGAAGGATTGAATCTGCTGCTGTATGGTGTGTGTTTGAGATGATTTCAAGTGATTTATTTGGTTTTTGGGTCACAGGTTGGGTTGGGTTAGCAGGTTGGGTCGTGTTTCAAGTAACATGTTTAATGTTCTCGTGTCGTGTCGTATTACCCGTGTTTTTTAGCAGGTCGTGTTTGGGTTTGCATTTTTGACCCAAAAAATTTTCAGGTCGTGTTCGTGTTTGGGCTTTGTGACACGAACCCGAAGTTTTACCCAACCCGAACACGACCCGATGACACGAATTGCCACCCCTAATTCCAACTAACATGAGAGAGTTATTGGAATCCCCAGCGAAAGAAGAATGGATTAAAGCAATGGAAAGTGAAATGGAGTCAATGTGGATCAACAAAGTTTGGGAACTAGTTGATCTACCCAAAGGGCATAAAGCCATTGGGAATAAGTGGGTACATACGATAAAGCGATCAGCGGATAGGAAAGCTATCCAGACTAAGTGTCGGCTGGTTGCAAAGGGGTTTACACAACAGGAAGGAATTGACTATCAGGAGACTTTTTCACCTGTTGTCCGTTTCACATCTATAAGAAAAGTACTTGCTTTTGTAGCATGTATGGACCTTGAATTACATCAAATGGATGTAAAGACTGCGTTCTTAAATGGCGAACTGAACGAAGAAATCTATATGGTTTCATTGTCCAGGGTCAAGAACATAAGGTTTGTAAGTTGAAAAGATCAATTTATGGCCTTAAGCAGTCTTCAAGGCAATGGTATTTTCGTTTCCATGAAGCGATTATAGCAATGCAATTTAAGGTGATTAATGCAGGCTCGTGTGTCTACATTAAGCGTGAAAATGGAGGGAAGTTTGTCATTCTAACATTATACGTTGATGATATTTTTTTAGCAAGAAATGACACTTCCTTACTCAAGAAAGTAAAGACTTAGTTGTCTTCTAACTTTGAGATGAAGGATCTAGGAGAAGCTAATTACATTCTTGAGGTTAAGATCTCAAGAGATCTATCTAAGAGATTATTGGCTCTTTCACAAGAGACGTATATCAATAAGATCTTAGAACGGTTTGGTATGGCTCACTTGTTGGGGATTTTAATCGCACAAAAAACAATACGCAGCGGAAATAAAAGGATTAATCCCCACCAAGGACCCATGTACATTGCATTGAATTGGAAGGAGGGTTAAAGAATTACCTTAATTCTTTGTAGGTTTTGAATCAATTAGGAACCAAAGTAGCTTCCCTCTACGGTTGATCCACACGGAGCAATTCATTCACCGCGTGCTAGCGCCGGGATTGAAGAACGATTTCTTCGAATGAAAAAAAGCCAAAGTTTCGAAAACCTTGGGTGATGGAGAAGGGTGAAGTCGGCTGGCTCCTTGGAGGCTGCAGAAAATCTGCATCTTATGTGTAGGCTAGGGTTAGAGATTTTAGGTTATAAAACTTCCTTTTATATCCATTAAACTTAATTATAATTATAACTTAATACCCTTATTAGTTATAATTATAAATTGACCCACACAACTTAATATTAATTCTCAATTAATATTAAATCAATTCCATTCTCCATCATACACATATGTATATTTGATATTATAATTAATTATATCTCTATATAATTGAATTATAATATGTAGCATACTTTATGCAATATTAATCATATTAATATTTATATATACATATATATATATAAATATATATATATCATTATATATATATTTATTCTCTTTCTCATTCATAAATTATTATCCAATAATAATTTATACCCGAAAAGATGAACTTCATTTTGCTCTTTGTGTGTGACCCCATAGGTTCATATTAATTGGCAATAAGGAGATTACCATAATATCCTTATAAGTCATAAGCGGACTCTAGCAAGCCTTTATGACTACCCAATTAATATGATTGGAATGATCCAATACCTATTTATAGAATGTCATATTCCCTTTTGTCTCTTTGATATCATGATTAATCATAAGACATGGTACACTTGTC
The DNA here is from genome assembly GCA_039660915.1 of Euphorbia tirucalli. Lineage (NCBI taxonomy): Eukaryota > Viridiplantae > Streptophyta > Magnoliopsida > Malpighiales > Euphorbiaceae > Euphorbia > Euphorbia tirucalli. The sequence goes on from CM077637.1 coordinate 16,063,749, forward strand.
AATCTTATATAATTAATCATATGCTTTCTCGATCTCAAAGTAAACTGTCCAGACAAATCAATTGATACTCTATCAATTATTTGAGCACGGCCATGCATTTAACAGTCTTACTTATCGAGGGGCCCAGTGATATCACTCTCTTGTTAGAGAGGGACAAAATCCCATATCTGTCACTCACATCCCAAAGCATGAGTCATCTCGTACCCAATCACAGCCTTTATAACTACTCTGTTACGAGCAGCGTTTGACTGCGTCAAAGCACAATATGAGTTCATCCCGGAATCAATGGTGACCTCAGGTCAAAGGAATCAGCTAATGACACTACTATAATCAAGATCAGTTGTGACACATGACCATGAACTTGATCTCATAGTGGGTCTCCAGTAACATGTTCTCTAACATATTACCCGTGAGTATAATCTGTATCTGTATACACTATATTCATCTTATGAATATCCATTATTACTCACACTAGTCTTAGTTTGTTATTATTCCCATAATAACAATCGACTAGGGATATTTAGAATAACACGATTTATTCATGGATACTTATCATAAATGCTAACATACAAACATAAATGATAATATTAATCTACACTAGATTAATCTTAGAAGTCAAATTACATAATCCAATATTGGCCTTAGGGCACAATCTCCAACAATCTCCCACTTGCACTATGGCCAATCATACATGTATCTTATACCCATTGACCTACATGACTTTCATGTATTCATTCGTGCGAGAGTCTTTGTCAGTGAATTATTAATTTTCACTTCCGTTGCTACTTTACACATTTTCACTCTCTTTTTAGAGACAGCCTCTCTAAATTAGTGAGAAACGCCTAAGTATATGCTTGTGTCATACAAGGTTCTTACGCATTGAACTATTGTCCCTACAATAGTCTCACAGGATAAGCAATGCTTAGAACAAAACACAACATTTTGTGATGAACTTCTTCATCCAAAATTTCCTTTACATCATATGTAACAATATACTTTGACTACTATTATAGATATTTAGCTATATCGTTTTATTTTGAACCTTTCAAAATCATAACATCTCTTTTAAGAGAATACTAGATCTCGACTGATATATTGCAACTAATTGCAATCAGTTGTATATGTGCAACTATTTACACAGTTAACATAAGCAAGCTTCTATTAAGTCTTTTACATTGAACGCTTTCAATGCTTTGACTTAAGCCAAAACATTTTTTTAGATCTATCTGTATAGATTCCAATTTCAAGAATACAGGCAGTCATGCTTATAACATTAACCGAAATTACTTTCTTAGCCAAGATTTTATTTCTTGCAAGGTAAGAATGTTATTTCCAACAAGCCATATGTCATCCACATATAGCATTAGGAATACCGATGTGCTCCCACTGATCCTTTTGAAAACACAAGATTCATCATCCTTTTGATAAAATCAAACCATTTGATTTCTTTATCAAAACTATGATTCCAACTATTTGATGCATGTTTCGATCCTTATGAGAATCTTTGAAAACTTGCATACGCTATTTGAATTCTTTGGATGCCCAAAAACTTTGGGTTGTGTCACGTACACATCCTCAATCATGTTTTCACGTAGAAAACAGATTTTAATATCCATTTGCCATATTTTATAATCATATTATGCGGATGTGGCAACAAGAACTCAATTTGACTTGATCATGATTAATGACGAAAAAGGATTTTATCATAGTCCTACTATGAATTTGTTCGTATCCTCATAGTCACTACTATGAACTTGTTTATAACCCCTTTTTGTCACTAGTCGTGCTTTATAAGTTTGAAGATTACCATTCATGTCGGTTTTCAATTTGAAAACTCACTTGCAACCATTGCATATGCATCTTCTAAAAGATTTATCAAAGTCTATACTTTGATTGTCAGACATGGACTTATCTTCAACCTTTGTAGCATCAAGTCACATATTAGATTCAAAATCTAACATTGCTTCTTCATAAAAGAAGACTTATTCCAATCTAGTAAAACTACATCATGATTTTGAGAAATCCATATCTCTCCTATTCATGTCGTATTCTACTAGACTTTCATTGGACTTGTGTAATTTCAACAATGATCATGAAACCATTTCCATGTTCCTCTTCAACGTTAATGTCACTTTGTGAATTACGAGTTTTGTAGGTGTACTTTACTCCCACTGACTCTTCTAGAAATTAACTCCCTCTTCAAGGGGAAACCATTTCTAGCTACAACTACTTTGTATCCCAAAGAAAACACAGGAGTAACAACTCCTACTTTCCTTTTGAGTAATCCACAATACGACATTTAAATTTAGGTGCCAACTTATTCGAAATAAGCTTTACAGCCCTAAACTTATTCAATGAAACAACTTGGGTCTCTTACCCAACCATATCTCATATGTTGATTCATGAATTATTTTAGACGGAACAATATACACAGCTGCTTTAATGGCATATTTTCGAGAAAACGATGATCAACTTGACTTCATCATAGATTGAACTATATCTGTATAGAGTTCGACTACTCCCTTTTCGACACAACATACTTTGTGGCGTACTTGGAGGAGTCAATTGTGAGACAGTCCCACAACCCCTAAGATGATTGTCAAAATCTTGACTCAAATGTTCAGCACTTGGATTATATCTAAGTGACTTTACTATCTTGTCAAGATACTTCATACTTCATTTTACAAGCTTTTGAACATTTCAAAAGTTCCAAACTCGTGTTTCATTAGATACTCTTATCTAGTGAAAAGTTCCATGAAAGTAATGAAGTATTAGAACCTCCTTTAGCAGTTGATTTATAATTCATATACATCCACATGTATAATGCTTAATAAATCGATTGTTCTTTGACTACTTTTAGCAAAGAAAACCTTTTGTCATCTTTTACAATAAACAACATTCGCATGATTCAAGATGATTCATAATCTCATGAATCCAAAAGTCCATTCTCATGGAGTTTCGTAATGCGACTTTGCTTATGCCTCCAAGACGATACTGCCAAAATAGGTTGAATCAAACTATTTGATTCGATCCTTACAGTATTTATGTTACAGATGGGCTTCACATATAAAGACAATTATGTAAATCTGTATTTCATAATCATGTCTTTATAAAGCTTATAATTCACAATTATAAAATAAACAACATTTGTTTACTTAAGCCAATAAGCTCAATAGGCAACAAGAGTTCATAACTTACATGTAAAAGTTCATAACCTTTAACCAAAGTTCATAACTTTTATGTAAAAGGTTCATAACCTTCGAGTAACAACCTTTGCTTCTCTTGCCTATTCGTATTCTACCTTCACCTTCATAAGGTTTCTATTCAAGTTAAGATTCTTCATATTCCACTAATATGAGATCCATAACTGGTATCTAATACCTTTGATATAGAAACAAAAGTAGAATAATTAATAAATACTTAAGGTAGCAGTCTTACTGCCTTTCATCTTCTTATAGTTCTCCAAACAGAGTTTACTATTTCCATTCTAATGAACGATTCATTCTAGAAATGGCAACACCCTTCTTTTGGAGATCTCTCTATGCCAACAGCTTTGGCCTTTAAAACATGTTTCACCCGAACCTTTCGGTCTTTATGCTTTTCGACCTTCCTTTTATCCTTTTCCTTTTGAACCATAAGCACACAATTCGAGGCGGGCTTATCCTTTATGGATAACTTAACATTCTTTTGCATCCTATGCAACTAATTCACAATTTTCTCCATGTCATTCAAATGATAGTTCATCACCAATGACTATCAATTAATGAATTCAAGATCACATCTTAATGCCTTTTGGAGGCCAATGAGAAAATGTTGCCTCAAACACTTATCTTTTCTTGCTCACTAACTGATGGAACATTTCCATTTGTGATGTATCATATACCTCAAGTAAAACTTCCACGTGCGGAAGAATTGGTGGCAAGTGTAAGATAATAAATTTTAAACAGAGTCCCTTCGATGCTTCAAGTAAGCATCTTTTATACTCGTGTTACAATTGCTAGTGGTTCATTGGGCAAAAGGATTATTGAGAACATATGATTCCTTTTGATTTGAGAACAATTCTCAAAGTTCAATAACAATCGAGACCATGGTAATAGCAATCATAACTATAATAAAGCGTGTAAAGATTTTTATTTAAATGCTCCCACTTAAATTATAAAACCCTTTAAAATATTTAAGTGGGTGAAGATCCAAAATCCATACTTAACCATAGCACTGCTTTGGCATGTCCCTATGATTAAATATAATTTCGGTAGGCAAAGACTCAAAATCATGCTTTAAACCATTTAAACATATTTTGGATGTGCACTTCTTTGCCAATTGCATCATTATGCAACTCTTCTAATTTATGAGATGCATGATATCATATATCATATTTAATTGTATGTCACTCATCTCATCTTTGCCTCGGGCTCAAACACCGTTTTGATTAACCCTTTGTTAAACCAATTACAACACAATGAGAATCACCATTTCTCATATTATCGCTTCGCTAAGGTCACAACATGCGTACCCGCTTTGGCGTGGCTACCATGATGCGAACATAGTACTTGACTAGTGTTATACGTAATTGGGTGGCAAATATAAACTTCTTAAGTTCATTTAGGGTTTATAAAATCCTGTGATTAAAATGTATCTTATACATTAACATGGCATTAATATTAATCAACGTTTGTTAATATTAACTAACATGGCATCCTATGTCATACATATGTTAAGCATGCATATTGAATATTTGGCATGGCATCACACGGCATTTAAATGTATCAAAACATGCATTTACATATATATATATTAACATTTGCATCACATGCAAATGAATTTCTAACATGCATCTATATAAATTAACATGGCATCTCATGGCATAAAATAAATATAGCATGCATCAGACTCAAAACCGTGTTATGGTATGGTTTTATCTACATTGATTTTCATAGGCCAATATGAAAATCAACAAGGCCATTTCCTAGGTGGTTGTAACCATCGCATGGTCACAGCTCTCTCGCACCCCTTGGATCCGTCCTCACGTCTTTGTTCCTTGGCACCATCTCATGGATTTACATATTTTATAAAATTGTATCCTATACAACTTTCTAGCAAAATAAATTTACATATAATAAATTGCATCCTATACAATTTATCTAGAAAAATAAGATTACATAAATACAAACGACTCGCAGGTCGTATTTATACAAAACTTTACATCCATAAAACCAAAAGAAACAAAACCATCCATGGGGTCCAAAAACCATACCAAAACACCATGCATAAAATCTTCAAGATTTAGGGTTCAAAACGCTAAAACACAATCTCATTGCATTTATAAATAATTGATTGGGAAATCGTAAATATGCAGAAACAATTTCCACACTTAAACGAAGAACACCAAGCCCAAGCAAGCGCCGCAGGCAAAAAATTTTTTTTCGCGCAATGCAGCATCAAGGGAGCACGGCGTGCCATTCATGTTGGCACGACGTGCCAATCAGGTTGGCACGGCGTGCCGATCCAGCACGCCGTCGTGCCCCCAAACTGCTTCTCAGTTGCATTTGTCAAACAAACAGCACGTCGCGCAGAAAAACAAGCCATTCTGAAAATTCCCAGGTGGCACGCCGTGCCAAGTTTGGCACGCCGGCGTGCCACCATTCTGGTTCATATTCTGGAAACAATTTCCAGTTGGCACGCCGTGCCATGCCAGCACGCCGGCGTGCCAACAAGCTGAACCCAGAATTTTCAGCCCCCAAATGATCCAAATCAAGTGTAAAACAAATCATTCATAATGATTAACTTCCAAATCAAATCAAAAATGTTATTCACAATAACATAGAACCCTAAATCAAGATCATACAACCCTAACATGCAATTTTGATCTAATCAAAATAACAAATCCAATTCAACCAATGCACAAGTGGCTCTGATACCACTGTTGGGGATTTAATCGCACAAAAAACAATACGCAGCGGAAATAAAAGGATTAATCCCCACCAAGGACCCATGTACATTGCATTGAATTGGAAGGAGGGTTAAAGAATTACCTTAATTCTTTGTAGGTTTTGAATCAATTAGGAACCAAAGTAGCTTCCCTCTACAGTTGATCCACACGGAGCAATTCATTCACCGCGTGCTAGCGCCGGGATTGAAGAACGATTTCTTCGAATGAAAAAAAGCCAAAGTTTCGAAAACCTTGGGTGATGGAGAAGGGTGAAGTCGGCTGGCTCCTTGGAGGCTGCAGAAAATCTGCATCTTATGTGTAGGCTAGGGTTAGAGATTTTAGGTTATAAAACTTCCTTTTATATCCATTAAACTTAATTATAATTATAACTTAATACCCTTATTAGTTATAATTATAAATTGACCCACACAACTTAATATTAATTCTCAATTAATATTAAATCAATTCCATTCTCCATCATACACATATGTATATTTGATATTATAATTAATTATATCTCTATATAATTGAATTATAATATGTAGCATACTTTATGCAATATTAATCATATTAATATTTATATATACATATATATATATATAAATATATATATATCATTATATATATATTTATTCTCTTTCTCATTCATAAATTATTATCCAATAATAATTTATACCCGAAAAGATGAACTTCATTTTGCTCTTTGTGTGTGACCCCATAGGTTCATATTAATTGGCAATAAGGAGATTACCATAATATCCTTATAAGTCATAAGCGGACTCTAGCAAGCCTTTATGACTACCCAATTAATATGATTGGAATGATCCAATACCTATTTATAGAATGTCATATTCCCTTTTGTCTCTTTGATATCATGATTAATCATAAGACATGGTACACTTGTCAATCTTATATAATTAATCATATGCTTTCTCGATCTCAAAGTAAACTGTCCAGACAAATCAATTGATACTCTATCAATTATTTGAGCACGGCCATGCATTTAACAGTCTTACTTATCGAGGGGCCCAGTGATATCACTCTCTTGTTAGAGAGGGACAAAATCCCATATCTGTCACTCACATCCCAAAGCATGAGTCATCTCGTACCCAATCACAGCCTTTATAACTACTCTGTTACGAGCAGCGTTTGACTGCGTCAAAGCACAATATGAGTTCATCCCGGAATCAATGGTGACCTCAGGTCAAAGGAATCAGCTAATGACACTACTATAATCAAGATCAGTTGTGACACATGACCATGAACTTGATCTCATAGTGGGTCTCCAGTAACATGTTCTCTAACATATTACCCGTGAGTATAATCTGTATCTGTATACACTATATTCATCTTATGAATATCCATTATTACTCACACTAGTCTTAGTTTGTTATTATTCCCATAATAACAATCGACTAGGGATATTTAGAATAACACGATTTATTCATGGATACTTATCATAAATGCTAACATACAAACATAAATGATAATATTAATCTACACTAGATTAATCTTAGAAGTCAAATTACATAATCCAATATTGGCCTTAGGGCACAATCTCCAACATCACTGTGATCCCGATCCAACCCCAATTGCATAAGGTACGGAACTAAATGCAAGTATGTGTCCCACGACTCCAGAAGAGACTAAAAGGATGAAGAGAATTCCTTTTAGGTGTGCAATTGGTAGCTTGATGTATGCTATGATTTGTACACTACCTGATATAGGTTTTGCGGTGGGTCTCGCAAGCCGTTATCAGGCTAATCCAGGTTTGAAGCATTAGGCAGCAGTGAAAAGGATATTGAGATATTTGAAGGGGACTTCAAATTATTCCCTTTATTACCAAGGAAAGGATCTGCAGTTAAAGGGATACACAGATGCTGATCACGGAACTGATAAAGACGGGAGGTAGTCCACGTCTGGGTATATTTTCATTCTAGGAAATGGTGCAATTTCCTGGTGTAGCAAGAAACAAACTTGCGTGACATTATCGACTACAGAGTCGGTATATGTGGCTACAGTAGCTGCAGTACTAGAAGCGTTTTGGTTCGCTTCATAGATCTTTTGGATCTATTGCCTAAAAAGGAAATATACGACTATCTATTCCGACAGCACTGCATCGATAGCTTATTCCAAGAATATTTGTTATCATGGAAAAAGCAAGCATATCGATATAAAATATCATTTTGTTAAAGACAAAATAGCACAGAGAGAAATAAGTTTAGTGCATGTTCCAACTAGTAATATGATTGCAGATTCGTTAACGAAGCCAATAGCTCCAAATGTTTTTAGTAAACACATTTTGGAATTTGGTCTTCGTAGGTTATAGGAACATGTTGTTGTTTTTGAACTGTTATAATAACTTTGGCAAATTCTAATGCAATAGAATGTGAGTTATTTGTTGTGTTCAAATTCATTCACTAATTAAAGCGATACACATAGAGCTATTGAGTATAGTTCAGTATGTTGGCGAAATGTCATCTACTCACATAGATGAATCTTTTACTATGATTGTGTATTCATAGGTAAAAGTGGGAGTGTGAGTTACTCCATATGTGATATTTTGCGTAATATCATCATTTCGTTTATACCAAAAGCTGTCCTATGAAAGGCTTAAATGTGGACTAGAGGTACTGATCCATGAGTTGCATTTAGAGACTGAATGCTTTCGCATAGTGTTTATAAAACATACGTCCTAAGTGGATTAACACTATGGCATATTTTAGTAATATGTGTAAAAGCCGACCAAGGGATGGAAAGAAGAAAATTGATCTAAACTTTCCTAATGTGAGACCCAAATGAAACTATGAGTTTCAAGTTCACCCTTAAGGACTCTTGTAAATAACAAGAAGGGTATGTCTGATGATTAACTTGATTGGAACCCTAAACTAGGTTTCGTTAGCTATGAACGGGCATATAAGGACCAGTCAGGTAAGCATTAGACATATGGTGGAAGGTTATTTATAGAGAAGAAGTACATTTTCAGCAACATGTCACTTAGTAAACATATAACACTCGAGCTCAATACTTTTTCATGGAAAAGGTATGTAGTGTATATGAATGTTTTCGTGAGATCAAAAGTGAGTCGAAAACTAGTGATCATGGAAAATGGACTAGGGGGAAGTCACTTTAAGCTAAAGGTGGAACGATGAAGGAGAGCTTCAAGGTTTAACCGTTACGTTGACTGGTCGCGTGAATTCGCCGAATAAGAATTGAAAGAAGTATGTGTGTTCAATCGCAATGAAAGTGTATCTTGTCATGTGCGAGTGGGAGATGTTGGTTTTTGGTCCGCCCATGACATTTTGGAATGGCAGGGACTAAACTGTAATTATGTGTAAATTACAGGGACCAAATGTGTAATTTGGTCCGACCCTATATATAGATGGAAGTTGGGATTTCCACTATAAATAGAGAAGAAGTTTCTCTATTTCCTAACGAGAGAGAATCGTAGAGATTCCCCTTCTATTCCCAGGGAAAACGTCCCTACCGATAAAACACGGATTACTTCTTCGTTCGTTGGAAGAATTCACGGATATAGCCCGTACTAAGTGTATTCATACACTAGTAGGAAAGGCAACCAGAACGATCCGGTTTCTCGCGTAGATCAGATCCATTACATAAACGAGTTTCCGCTGCACATAAACCGTAAGTCTGTTTATTTATCCTGTTTATGGTTATCTAAGGAATTCTGACTTCACTTATAAATGACCCAAGTCTAATTATAAAATTCGAAATAACCAAAATATTAAATTAATATCCTTAATGGTATAGCTAACAAATCATAAATAGGATAATGCATTTTATTTTGTAGAAAATTATAATATGAGAAAATAATAAACAAATTAATAATAATTAATTTAATTATTAATTAAATTAATAATTAATTTAATTTACTTCAATATTAATAATTTAATTTAATTATTAATAATTAATTTAATTTAACTTTTAAACATTTAGTTACTTCAATATTTAATTTATTTAAAATCTTTTATCATCTATTAGCTATTATATATACTAAATCTGAATACTGAATGCTAAAATGTAATTTTCTCCTAATTTTAATTATTTAATTAATGTTAATGGATAATAAATTACCCTAAACTTTTTCAAAAGAAACATTTTTCACTCTCCCTAAAAAACCCAACAACTTCAATTTTCAAAATCTCATTTTATCTTTTTCTCCTCTATTTCTCATATCACGATTTTCATTCTCCTCAATTTTCATTTTCTATTGCAGCTTGTTTCTTTGCTTCAGACTTGACATCATCATCTATTATATCTATTATATATACTAAATCTAAATATTGAATGCTGACATATTATTTTTTCCTAATTTTGAGTTAATTAATAATTATTATTAATTTAAAGTAAATTTTAATTATTTAATTAATGTTAATGGATAATAAATTATCCTAAACTTTTTCAAAAGAAACATCTCCACTCTCTCTCAAAAACCCAACAACTTCAATTTTCAAAATCCCATTTTATGTTTTTCTCCTCTATTTCTCATATCACGATTTTCACTCTCCTCAATTTTTATTTTTTATTGCAGCTTGTTTCTCTGCTTCATACTCGACATCTACAGTAATGGCTTTCAATTTTATTCTACCTTTGCCAATCTGGTTATTAGCATCTCAAAGAGTCTTCTTGTGGTCTGATGCGACACTTCGGGTGTTTAGTTAAGTAAAACCTAGGCTCTATTCAAAATTTTTTTCAATTTCTGTTTTTGGAAAATCTCTTTTTTGATTGAATTGTTTCTTATGTTTTTTTTCCTTGTGAAATTCGCATCCTGTTGATTCAATGGTTTCCGTCTTCCTTTCTTCACTTTGTACAGCGTTGGTAAGAAAATTCTTGACATTTACCTTATTTTCTTTGCCTAATTTGATTGCTTTTGGCCATTTTTTAACGCATATAATTAAATTTTTCTAATTTAGGTTGACTTTGTGGCAAGAATAGCTTCCCTATTGACAATTTGCGGAAGCCATTAGATTAGAAGTAAGCCTTCACAAACTCAATTCGACATATTTTTGTCTTAATTATCTCTGTTTCTGCTCCAATTCGCAATTTCTTTTTATTATATTTTGTCCTTGGCCACCAATTTTCTTCTTTTCATCCAGTTGAAATTATTTTGCTAGATATTTGTTGATTTCGAAAGTGCAATATCAACAATGAAGAAAGGAGAGTTGGCCATATTGGAATTATTCTTACTTTAGTTAATTTTAGCATTTTCCTATTTCGTTTGTTTTATTGAGAGTTTGTTATTCTTTTCAATTGAGTTATATTTTTTCTAATAAAATTGATAAATATGGCTTTGGTGATTCACATTTACGCAAAATGTATTTGTCCGTGGATGGAATATAAAATTTATATTTATTTCATTTCAAGTTATATTCAATTTATAAAGGCAACAATATTGGTTATGATGTATTATGGAGAAAAATTGAACTTTCAAGTTAGGTTGTAGAAGACAAAGGGACTTAGAGAATTTAAATATGGAGGAACAAATTAACCATTTTTTAAAGAAAGAAACAAATTAACACTAATGAAACATCAAATAGGAACAGTTAAAAAATATGGGTACTGTGATATTAATTTGTAGCTGACAACTTGACATGTTTAAAGTTTTACTTATCCCAATAAAAAAAATTATGAGGGGATAAAGTTACCAAAAGTTAAAATAAAATTGGTTGAATTCAAATTCAACAAATATTTTTAAATTTTAGATTACAACTAAAGAAAATGGATGATACTCGTAATATTTATATAAGAATCTATACTATGTTTTCTTATATTTAAAATATTATATATGTTTTGCAAAATATTAAATTACTGCTACAAAGTTTCTACTAATAAATGGATATTTCATGTTTAAAAAACTTTAAATATTGACTAATGTTAAATTATACTGTAAAATTATTATATATGTAATTTCTATCTATTTAAAAATATAATATCAAATAGGAACGATTAAAGCTAATAAAGATATTTTTTTTAGAAACAACAATAAAGAATATGTTACCCCGTGCATTGCACGGGCATTAGGCTAGTTACTACATATATCACGTATAATTCTAACCAAAATGAATAACTAAAATGTAGAATTCTTTATAAACAAAAACACTAAATAAATTTATAGAATAATAAAAATATTGAAGATTATGGCATATTATAACCACTTCTCCTCCTAGACTGGATCTTCTAATTCTCGAAGATATTAAAATATATGTTACTGATAAAAATACATTCAATATACTTATTAGACATACCTAAATTAACTTAAAATAATACACAAATATACATTAAACAATATATCAGTATACCTTAATATATCATAAAAATCTATTAGTATACCTTAACTATACTGAGAAAGTATATTGGTATACCTTGAACATACCGTAAAGATATATCGTTATATATTAAATATACTTATTTTAAAATACCTTAAAAATATACCAGTAAATATTTTGAAATATATTAAAGGTGTAGTAAATCACGCAATACAATGACAATAAAAACAAAAATAATGGTGAGATGGGTAAAAATGAATCTAAATTTTTTAGTCAAACAACTTACTGAATATAAATTGAACTGAAATTAGATTATAGCTAAATTGACATATATAATCCAAACATCTAAACCATACTCAAACATGATTTGAACAAATGAGCAATTATAAAATGAAAAACAATTATTCAGTAAACATTGAAAAAAATTATCAGAAAATAAGAAGCCAAATATCCAAAACTTAGTATGCGAATAAGACTTCTATTAATACCCAATGAAAAATCATTTAGGTTGTAGCTGTTACGTGAAGAAGAAATAATAGAACGGATTCTTTATTGAGTATTTATATAGCAAGGAAAAAGAAATTTAGGATATTCTATTTTAATGGTTGAATTCATATCCTTATCAACTATAAAAATTAAAAATATATAAAATTAATATTTTGTTATTGTGATAATGTTATTCTATCAGATAATATAATATTATTAACAATTCTAAGAAGGGTTAAAAGGAAGTATAAAATGATTTAAATTCTAAAGAGAAGAAAGATGGGATGCTAAAAGAAACAATAAAACAAATTCAAAAATATATAAGGTAATTTCTCCAAAAATAAAAGCACGAAAATGATGAGATTTGGCTTTGTATGTGTCACAAATATGGGATCAAAGAGAAAAAAAAAATTTTATATATATATTATGAGCAGTTTACATCTTATAAGCCCATACACAGCCCAACAGCTAGGTGTTGGATATCTGTTGGTCCTTACCTTCAACATCCTTGGAATGTAACGTTTGGGCTTTCAACCTTTGCTATTAGCTTCATAAAATGCTGAGACGGTCATATTTGAGTATGAAATTGACTTGTGTTGATCTCACCTAGTTATTATTTATTTAAATACCAATGTCATAATTGTTTTATGAGTTAAGTTTTGAAACACGTCTACGTTGAAGGATGCCTAAAGTAATTTACCCAAAGTCAAAATCTTCGTTTGGGTAGAACCTGCAAAAAAAAAAAAAAAAAAAAAATGGAACCCACCAAAAACTAAAATAATAAACATTTGGGATTTCACAATCAAATGCAAAATGGGCTAAGTTCGTCTTAATCCAAATTACTAATTCATATTATTGGGTCAAATGAATAACTTAAAAATGAGTTCGAATATGATAATTAAAGTTATAATGACCTAGATTAAGCTTTTAGTTAAAAATAAATACATTACCAGTTCAACCAAGGAAACAAAAAGTGTTGAAAAAAAAAAAAAGAGCAAGTCATGCAGCTTTTGCTCCCAACACTTGAAACGTTAAGAAGAGAGATCCAGTTTCTATAAGGGAGAAAATTACTTGGCTTACAACATAAAAAGTACTGCAAAATTGAGATCATATGGCTTGGTGCTTTATCCAAATTTTCAAAAGAAACTGATAACTACAATTAACCCTTTTTATGCGTAATTGTTATTATGATCTATTTATTTGATCTAAAAATTTAAGGTGATAAGTAAGATGTAATTATAATATTTTATTATTATTTCTCGTAATTGCTACTGTAGACACTGAACATGTACAACTTGACCAACTAAACTAAGTAAAACAGGATTAATTTTACCTGCCTGGCGCAGGTTTTTAGGAATGGTTGACGGAACGTACAAATTTAACAAACCCAATCGAAATTAATCTTTTTGAGTATCAAACTTCTTTTTCCAAATTAATCAGTATGACGTTGGAACTAGGGAATTGGATGGGCATTCAATTGAATTGAATTCTATTTTTCCAAAATGAATTCACAAATCATTTGAATTGCAATTCATTTATTGTAAGGAATTGTTCCCAAACATAGTGTAAGTGTAAGTCATAAATGAAAAATTAAATTAAAGGGAAAGCTAATTTCCCAAAATTAAAGCTCAAAACTCATCAAACTAAGGAGAAATTATACAATGGATCCGGTCTATATGGACCTTTCCAATGAAAAACTGACACATAAGTATTTTTTATTTTCCCAACGCTTATATCATTTACGTGTCAGTTTTTCATTGGAACGGTCCACATGGACCTGGTCCACTCTAAAATTTCTCTCAAACTAAGATCCTCTTAAACTTTTATGCTTAAAAAATTTCAATAAATAGAAAGAAAGTTAATTAACCATTAATTGGGAAAAAAATTAGAAGCAAAATAAACAAAAATGAAGAGGGGAAGATTAAACTAGAAGGACATAAAACAAACATTGGTGGAATAGACTGCATCAATTGGAGGGAAGGGAGAGAACAAAAATTAATTTATAGGAGGAACAATTGATCAATATATGTATGTGAGAAACAACATTACAAGAATAATGAAGGAATACACAAGGAATAAATCAGAAGCTGCCTACACATACAAACTCTCGTCATGCCACCTCAGCAAAAAGCTCTCAAAACTCTAATTACATATAGTATACATGTATTTTTTTTTTTTTTTTTTTTTTATTGTACTAAACTTTCTTATAAATCTGTCGACAAAATATTCATTAGATATTCTGGTCCTTTACGTGCACACTTCAAATATATGTTCAGAGAGATCTTAATTAGTTCGACCTAATAATCCACCAAACTCTTTTTTTTTTTTTGTAGAGTTATATATATATATATATATATATATATATATTATTAATTGTTAATTTAATTCCTTTTAAATGAAGGTGGAGTACTACACACCTAATCTTTTGCTCATTTCTTGCAATGAAAAATGCTGACCTTTAAGATTAAGTTACGCATGAATTTTATCAAATAAGTATGTAAGTGCGTTCCATAACACATTAGTTTATTGGTAATCTCAAAACACTAGCTATTTCATATCAGTATATGTAGTTTTTTTCTTTTGCCAGGCGAGAAAAAAAAAATCCAAAATCTAAAAGAGGTAAATCAAAGTATATATTGTTGGTTCCAGAGGCTCTGCGCTAAGACTTTTTAAGTGTTAAAAATAGATAAATTTTAATTGAATGTCACACAACAACGTTATTTATTAAATAACTGACTAGTTCATTTATCTTCGAGCGATAATTTAATAAATCGCAATTACTAACGAAAAAACTGTAAAGTTATATGTTGAAATATCAAATTTACAATATTGTTAACAGAAAAGATAAGTAACATTGTTGATAGCATAATTTTTAATATTCAAAATTATCAAAAAATCAATATTTGATAAAATAATTCAATATTGGATTTCAACTAGGTATTAAACAATACTCTCTCTCTCCAGTTAACTTTCCAACAGTGACTTGACTCATACAATCAAGCATAATATTATATAGACAATTTTCAAGAGCAACATTTAAGTATTAAAAGCAGTGAGTAAAGAGTAGGGGTTAGAAAATCAAACACAGTAGATTTATAGAAGTTCGATCTCATTGTCTGCTCCTCTTTCTAAAGTACCAGCCCTGAGAATTTTCAATCCACTATGAATTCCTTTCAACGAGTAGAATTTAACACTTTTTATAATTTAATGTTATCTATCACTTGCTAAGTACCCTTTTTACAAGTTTAGATACATAGTAAGCTTCACTATTTTTTCCTAAGTAGCTAACAACACATTGAGTTTTGAAAGAGCGATGTTTTTACACTTGAAGAAATATTATAACAATATTAAATTCTCTTTTCTCTTAATACACTTTCTTCTCAATTGCTTCGGTAAATCTTCAATGAGCACCAAGCTTCAATTTATAAGCTGGATGAAGAATATGGACGTTGAAGATAACATTTGGCCGTTAGAGATGAGATATGGTCATTGGAGATGAAATCTAGTCGTTTGATTCATGCTTCAAGAATTCTATTCTAATGTTGAAGTGCATTGATTTACTTAATGTTGATAATACAAAATGTCCAACGAGACATTAAGCAGTTTCCTTTTCTAAGTAAGAACATTTTCAAGCTTGAACAAGATACTGATAAAGTACTAAAAATAGAAAAAAAAAATTATTTTCAACGCTGATAGTTTTCTTGAATAACGTGCATATGCTTTTTTTTGTTTTTCCAAAATTCAGAGACTTGTAAATTCTTGATTCTGATGACATTTTTTCCAATAATAGTAAAAACTCTTTTACACTTTTTGAAATTAAATAACATTTATAACACAAATCATAATATTAATAAATATTTTTCCTTAATACATGGACATTACATATTAGTTTTCTTGTCTTCAATTATGATTTCCAATTTGTTTTATTTTATTTATATCAGTATTATGTCATCTTCAAAACAATCATCATTAGGGCTTCAACATATATATTTTTATAAGTTTGAATATAATTTAGTTTTGTGGTTATTTCTCTTCGAAACTGTGATTAATTATCAATGAAATCATTTTATCTAAAAAGTTAAATTGTTAGTTAAGACCTCCAAAAAGCTTTTATTATAATTTCTGACACCCCATTTTATGTCAATGTGTACCTCTTAAACTTGAAGCCTGCACAATATAAATCACTATACCATGTGTTGAAATTCCTACAATATTACTGGATTTTGAACAGTCAACCATTTGTTCAAAGAAACTCGAATACCATATTATGGAACCAATTGATCCAAAAGCTTAATCTGATGGATAAGGCCCAAGAATAACTTTTATTATTATCTTTGACAATCTCTCTTACGTGACTCCCCTTGGGCTTTAAGCTTGTACAACACAGACTTGTTCTACCATATGTTGACATAATATTGCTAAATGGAGTTTCCAAGATTCAAACTCTCGACATCTATATTTAAGATGTTCCGATACCATGTATGTGCTCATTTATACAGTTAGGTCCAATACTTTCAAAACCATAGAATTTCTTCACGGTATAAGAGCGAAAAGAAGGCTTAACAACCGGAGGATTTTGGCCTCGTATTTAAAGACTTGATGGGGTTTGAGTAGAAAACTAGATTCGTTGATGCCTTTAGTCTTAAAGGGCATAGTCCAAACAATCAAAAGAATTTTGGGTCTGTATTTAAAAATCTCATGGAGTTTGGGCTAGTAAAAAACGTTAATGACATTGGACTTCAAATAAGATAAATAAAAAAATATTTGATAACTGACAATTATTTTAGGTCCGATTATACTAAGAAAATACATTAGAGATTCCACGTTAAAAATAAATGATAATAATAAATAACGTACAAGTGTAGTAGACTTGAGCCTCGTATAAACCAATTAATTTCTATTGCAATATGGACTTAATTTTATTTACGTGTTTACTTATGGAATCGGATCTTAATAAAAGAGAAAAAGAAAATAAGAATTGTATTATTGTTTTTGATAAAAAATACAGGAACTACTAATCTATATTTATACACATATGAGTGATTAAATAACCTACATCTTTCTTTAAGAATCTAACAACTTTGTAACAAACTAAAACTAACTAACAATTGTATAACAAATTAATAAACTAATTATTATAATTCTATAGTTAACATCCCCCCGCAAGCTGAGAGTGGTTAACTTGATGAATATCCAAAATGCCAATGCGTTGTAACAAAGCTGTAAAAGTTGGAGCAGGCAAAGCTTTAGTAAAATAATCCGCTAACTGGTCTTCAGACTTAACGGATAATAAATGGACCACTCCAGCTTGAACCTTTTCCCGTACAAAATGACAATCAATTTCCAGATGTTTAGTGCGCTCATGAAAAACCGGATTCTTTGCAATGTGGACCGCCGATTGATTGTCACAAAAAAGAAGAGCCGCTTGTGGATGTGAAATCTGCAAATCAGAGAGTAAATAAAGTAACCACTGGACCTCACATGTTGTAGTGGACATTGCCCTGTACTCAGCCTCAGATGAACTTCTGCTTACTGTTTGCTGTTTCTTGGACTTCCAACTTATCAAAGATTCCCCAAGAAATACACAAAAACCAGTAATGGATTTCCTTGTTTCTTTGCAATTCGCCCAATCAGAATCTGTGTATGCTTTTAATTGAACTTCGGATGATGCGGAATAAAACAACCCTTCTGCCGGATGTTGCTTTAAATACCGCAGTACTCGATGAACAAGCTGAAAATGCTTATCAGTAGGCCTGTCCAAAAATTGAGATAATTGTTGTACAGCAAAAGCAATATCGGGCCTTGTATTCGTAAGATATAAAAGTTTTCCAACAAGCTTCCGATATTCGGAAATATCTTGAAGTGGAATACCATTCGTAAAATCCAGAGTTGCTGCTGTCATGGGTGTGACACAAGGCTTTGATTCAAGAAATCCAGTGTCGGCCAGAAGATCAAGAACGTATTTCCGCTGATTAATGTGAATACCTGCTTTTGTGCGGGCTACTTCAATGCCTAGGATAAATTTCAGCTTTCCCAAATCTTTGATTGTAAAACAGTTGTGCAGATAATCCTTAACCTCTTTGATGGCCTGCAGATTACTACTAGCAAGAATAATATCATCCACATAGACAACCAAAGCAATAAAATCAGAACCTGTGGACCGTACAAATAAAGATGGATCTGCAGTGGATTGCGTGAATCCCAGGAACTGTAAAGAGGTCTTCAGCTTCGAATTCCATTGACGGCTAGCTTGTTTCAAGCCATACAATGATTTTGTTAATCGACAAACAGGATTTGGAATAGTTGTATGTACTCCTTGTGGTAATTCCATGTAGATTTCTTCGTCTAAATCACCATGAAGAAATGCATTGTTAATGTCAAGTTGTTGAAGATCCCATCCTTTAATAGCAGCCAATGCTAACAAAACCCGTATGGTAGAAATCTTCGCAACTGGGGAGAATGTCTCCAGGTAGTCTAAACCATATTGCTGTGTATAACCTTTAGCAACAAGTCTAGCCTTGTACCGTTCTATACTCCCATCACTGTTATGTTTGATGCGATAAACCCATTTACATCCTATGGCTTGCTTTCCCGGTGGCAGAGAACAAATTTCCCATGTGTTATTCTTGGCCAATGCGTCTAACTCATTCTGCATTGCTTGTAACCATTGAGAATCCCCTGCGGCTTGTTTATAAGTCCTTGGTTCTTGCTGTACCTGTAAAGAAAAAGAGAAATTTTGCTGGGCAGAAGAAAGATGAGTATAATCAAGCACATTGGATAAAGGATGGTAAATACCAGCCTCTAAATCAGAAAAATTTTGATGCTTAGCTAAGGCACAATGGTAATCTCGTAAATAGGATGGTTGGTTATGGATTCTGGTAGACTTTCTAAGAGGGACACTAACAACATTATCAGATGCAGCAGGAACAAAAACATTCAAATCAGGAGCAGCACCATAAGGAAAATGAGTTTCATGAAAAACTACATTACGAGAAACAAATATTTGCTTGGACTCTAAATCTAAAAGCTGATAACCTTTAGCACCTGCAGCAAAACCAAGAAAAACACAGCGTCTGGATCTAGAATCCAGTTTAGTGCGAGAACGTTGTAAAGTGGTAGCATAACATAAACAACCAAAAGATCTCAAGGCAGAATAATCAGGATCTTTATGAAACAATAGCCGAAATGGTGTGTGATTTTGCAACAAAGGAGTAGGCAATCTGTTAATCAAATGAACAGCATGCTTAACAAAATAAGTCCAAAAATGATTGGGCAAGTGACTCTGAAATTTCAAAGCTCTAGCAACATTCATGATATGTTGATGTTTCCGCTCAACTAACCCATTTTGTTGAGGAGTTTCAACACAACTAACTTGATGTTCAATACCATTAATAGCATAAAAACGAGTAAGAGTAAACTCAGGACCATTATCAGTCCTAATACACTTAATTTTGGCAGAAAATTGCGTAGAAACGAAGGCAGAAAATTGCTGAACTAATTCAGGCACCTCAGACTTAGCTTTAAGAAAATAAACCCAGGTAAAACGAGTATAATCATCCACCACAGTAAGAAAATATCTATGACCTTGCAATGAGTGATATGTAGGACCCCAAATATCCATATGAACTAAATGAAATGGTGCAGTAGTATGAGATAAAGAATGTGAAAAACTCAATTTCTTTTGTTTGGCTTTGTAACAAATGGTACAAACAAAATCTGTAGAACCTTGTACATCCGGAAAGGTTTTAGAAATAGTAGAAAGCCTAGAAAAAGAAGGATGACCTAGTCTATAATGCCAGATATCAGCAGAATTACATTGTGCAGGAATTACAGGTTGGGAAAAATTACAAGCAACAGAAACAGGAAAAGAACTAGAAGAATTACAAGAACTAATGGAAGTACTAGAAGAATGACAAGAACTGATAGGAGTAAAATGATAAAGACCATCATGTACTCTAGCTAAACCAATCTTCTTCTTGGTCCGCATATCCTGTATGACACACGCATTAGAAGAAAAAACAAGATGACATTGATTAAACAAAGTTAGTTGACTAACTGAAATAAGATTATAATGAAATTCAGGAACATAAAGAACATTATGCAATTGAAAGTCAACAGACAAAGAAACTGTACCAATATGAGTAGCCTGCAATTGTAAATTATTTGGTAAAATAATAAACCAATTAACCACAGGTTTGAAATTTTGAAAAGATGCCAATGAACCAGTAATATGATTACTAGCCCCAGTATCCAAAATCCAAATTGGAGATCTCTTGGCAGAAAGTAAAGAACAAACAACACCAAACTTATTACCATGAGACAAACCTGTGACATCAGATAAGGAAGCAGGAACAACGGTAGGAAATTGTTGAACAGAGGCCATACAAGCAGATGTAAACTTCTCCGGAACAGATGCCATAGAAGCTGACTGATTCTGCAATTGCATAGCCTGCATCTGCAGTAGTTGCTGAACTTGCGTAGAGGTAAACAATTCAGATGATGGTGCAGAAACAGCAGCAGGAGCGGCACCCAAGATACCAGAATCACTAGTAATGTGAGTATCATTATCAGAAAATACTAACTCTCCTTCCTCCACTTCTTGCACTGCATTAGCTTTTGTGAATCTTGGTTTAAAACCAACTGGATAACCATGTTTCTTCCAACAAGAATCAATAGTATGATTCCCTGAACCACAATGAGAACATTTGCGTTTACCTGAAACACCACTATAAAAACCAGGTTTCTTTGGAAATTGCTGAACAAACTTCTGAGTTTGAACAGTATTTGGTACATATGGCTGATGTTGCATATTATTTTGTGCATAAGCAACCAATTCTTGCCTAGCAACAGATTGATCTAACAATGTAAATTCTCGCTCATGTTGTAAAACTAAAGAAAACACCTTATTCATAGTTGGCAAAGGGTCCATTACCATAATCTGAGACTTGACAGTAGAAAAACAATTATTCAATCCCTTAAGAAAAGAAATCACTTTACTAGACTCTTGACCAATTCGAATAGCTGCAGAAACATTACACACACAGCCTTGACAAACACAAGCAGGAAGAGGCTTAAGTTCCAAAAATTCATCCCATAAAGATTGCAAAGAAGCAAAGAATTCAGTAACAGACTTATCCCCTTGAGTAATTGAATAAATTTCAGATTGCAAATCTGCCAATCGATAAGCATCAGACTGTAAAAACCTTTCTCGAAGATTTTCCCATAAAAAATAGGCATTATCTATCCACAAAATAGAAGAAGCAACAGAAGAATCAAGGGATTTAACAATCCAAGAAAGTACCATATTATTGCACCTTCGCCAAATCGAAAACAGAGGATCCCTAGCGGCCGGCATTGGTATAGTTCCATCGATAAAATCTAGCTTGTTCTTAGAGAGTAAAGCCATCTTCATACTCCTACTCCAAGAATGATAATTCTTCCCCGATCCAGAAAGCACCGGCGTGACCAAAACCAAGGAAGGATTTTCACTTGGGTGAAGATAAAAAGGGCTGTTTTCATCAACCCTAGGAACTGCCATTGTAAAAGAAAGAATCCAAGAAAAGAAAGTCAGATAGGAAGAAGGATTAGAATCTGAAAAGAAGAGGAGAAGAAATCGCGAGAGAGGAGAGGCCCCGAAGTAAACCGAGAAAAGTAATCGGTGAGGAAGAAAAGAGGAAAAGAAGCCGAGTAAGACGAGATCAGTAGTCAGAGTCCGAGCGAGAGAGAAGAAAAGAGAGGAACGGCGGCCAGTGAACAGAGGAGCTAGGCCAAGAGAAAAAGAAGAAGAAGGATAAGTGAAAATAGAAAAGAAAAAGAAGAAGAAGAGAAAGAATTAGTGCGGAAGCGAGAAGAGCATCATTTGCTCTGATACCATCTTAATAAAAGAGAAAAAGAAAATAAGAATTGTATTATTGTTTTTGATAAAAAATACAGGAACTACTAATCTATATTTATACACATATGAGTGATTAAATAACCTACATCTTTCTTTAAGAATCTAACAACTTTGTAACAAACTAAAACTAACTAACAATTGTATAACAAATTAATAAACTAATTATTATAATTCTATAGTTAACATCGGATACCACAAAATCTGCAATCTTTAATCATGTAACAGGTAGCACAATTAACGAGACGTGTCATTAATCAATCCCAATATTGGATTTAAAATGAAAATTAACTGCACCGTCTTGACTTTTTTCTTTTTTAGAAAATTAAAAAAAAAGTTGGAAGTTACCAAAAAATACCTACTCTGTTTATGGAAATTGGTTGGATTAAAAATTGGAGGCATGAGTGTGGCATGGCAGAGGTACGTTTAAAACAAAGAATGACAGGGAGTTTTGCAAGGGATTCAATGACTCTACAAATATATTTCTTCAAACACACCAAGTTATATATTATAAGAAATGTTAGATTTAAAATTATTTAACAGTAATATTTAAAAGTTACAGTCAAAGACATATTTAACAGTAAAATTATATGAAATATTTTGTCATAACTACCTGCAACTATAACTTTATAGTAATAACAGTCAAAATTGCATGTTATTGGTATAGAGTCGTAATCGTGGATATTTGAGACAAAATTTTAATATAATATTGCAGTCAAATGTATTTTTTAGAAGCAAAATTTATATTACTGTAAATTTTTTTCTACTAAATTTAATATTGTAGCGATAGGCAAGAAATAGTTGGATATACCATTATTTTTTGAAACTGTTAGAATTGAACTAAATTTTAATTGCATTTTAAATAATTAAAGAGAGAGAGAGAAAAAAAAAAGGATTTATAATTGTACTAACTTTGTTTGGTTAAACCACCACTGATAATGTATTTCGTTTGTCAAAGAAAGAAATGCCGTCAACTTCAACATATGTACTTTATCTCATAGAAAATGGGGTTATTACCAAAATCAAACTAAAACAAGGATTGATTTGTAAGATGCAACTACATTTCATAAACTACAACACCAAAATTTTCTCCAAATATATATTTTTTGTTTAATATTTCATTCTCCAAAATTTCAGAATATGATATAAACACTTCTATTTGGATGTTTTATTGCAACACATCCTACAAATTTTTTTTTTTTGGGGGTAAAACTTCTATGATATGTTTTTGAAACATCTATGATACGTCTATGACACATCTTTAAAACTTTTTTCTCTCGTTTTCTATCTACTTAAGCTTGAGATTAAATTTTCTTTGTATAGTTGTAACTACTTTTGTTATTGTTTTTACACAATGACGGAACTAGGAATTTTTTTATTGGGGGACCAAATTGAAATTGCTATATATGTAATATTAGTTTGATTCCTATATTAATGTTAGGTTTTATTATCCAAGTCTCTCTAAAGTTGTATGAAAATTTAGGAAGATCAATTTAACATATTCCTATCTTGTATAAAATGGATCAATATCAGTTTTATATGCATATCATTATTTTATTGATGACTACTATCTTCTTTATAGTTTGCATAAATTTTTTTTTTTTTTTAATTCCAAACCAAAAATATGAATAACAATAGAAATACATCCATATCTTTAAAAACCCAACAAAAAATCATTGAAACCAATTAAAATCCATGCACATACATAAACATAAAAAGTCAAATACAATATACAGTTAATACATAAGTTTTAAAAAAAATGTTTTATAGATGTTTTACAAATGTTTATAAATACATGTATAACAATTCGATGACAAAATAAGAAGAATACCAAAAAAGAGAAAAATGTATAAAATACACACACACACAAAAAAAAAAAAAAAAAGAACGAATAGAAAATGCAGGACAACAAAAAATCTGCTGAAAATATAGAAAAACGATTATAATTGAAAAAAATAAAAATTATACATAAGGTATTTTATAAATAATAGTTGTGCCGCATGGTAAAATGAGAATGTTACGTTCAATACTAATGATATTTTTGGAATTTATGGTACTCCATAGAAAATAAATATTTTCACAAGAAAATGCCACATAAATGCATTTTTGAGACACATTTTAAGGGCCCCGAAATATCAGAGAAAAAATATTGTAGTGAATATTATTAATTAATAAACACTTTATATAATATTTTATGTAAGAAAATTACTTAATAGATTATAGATCCAATGATAATACCACCTCCTTAAATAAATTATTGCATGAAAAAAGAAAAAAAAAAAAGCTTAATTTACGGGTTTACTTTTAGGAAACTGGGAAAGCAAAGATGCTTGCTTCTGAAAGGAAAAGATCCAATAATTTATTGTGCAAAAGAAAAAAAAAAAAAAGGCACCGTTGTACACGATAAACGTATTTTATATCTACTCTTTCTATGCACTTATGTCATGAAATGAAACAGACAAGAGCATAAATTAAAATTATTTTTGTATCAATGAAAAATGTGAAAATTCTATTAAAGTTTAAAGACTTTTGTATTTTTCAGACTTGCCTCCCACTCGGTGCTTCACAGTCTGGAAAAAGCTGCTTGCTGTTCCTGCCCATGGAGTCGGTCTTCAAACCTAACTTATCAGGTACGCTTTCTTCCTAATTCTTCTTGACCCAGTTCAGTTTATCCTCTATAATGCATAACCCAGATGATGAAATTTTGATTCTGCTCTTTTTTCTTAAGAAAAAATAAGAACTTTATGTTCTTCTTTTTGTTTCTCTGTTTTGGGTTATCCCCCTCTCTATGTATGAAATGAATTCTTTATTCTTGTGTTAGTATCTGTTGGAAAATGCAATGTTTAAGTGTTATTTTATAAACTTAGTTTGCAGATAAAGTACTTGCTTTGACGCCCAAAAGAAGTTCTCTTCTTTTTAAGAGGATCTTGATCAATAAGTTGAGAAAGTGCGAGCATTGAATAAGTATCTAACTAAGAAGGGTGAAATTTTCTTTTCCTGAAAAAGGTTGGTGGGTATTAGAAATTGTAAGGTGGTTGATTTATGGTGGTTGATATAAGTTGAAATCTGAAGTGTTTGGGGATTCCTATTCTAGATGGTCAAAATCGCCAAAGGAAAGCTCTTCTTCTTAATTGGCTGTGAATTTAAGAGACTCTGCACAAATTAATCAGCCTTTACAATGATGCATTTGGAAATTAAGCTATATTTGACTTGAGTACATACAAAGAACCTTTACTGTAACTCTTTTTGATTGGGAAAGTAACTTAAATAGCTTTCCCTGATATTGTGTAATTTTCTTGTGCTTCTGCTAAAATCCCCAATCAAATACTGTTTTTTTCTCTAATTTCATCCATGACAGAGAAATCCAGGCTTCCCTCAAGATTTCTTTTCTTCTTGGTACCCATTTCTGTGTTTCTTTTGATCATTTCCTCTATATCCCTTCTTCCCTTTGAGAATGGTGGTTCTCTCCTATCCAAATCAGTTTTGAAGCTAATTCTTCTCAATACTACGTCAGTCTACTTGAAATCGAATGTCAAAAGAGAACCTGTCAAAACAAACTTCTTCTCTTCTGTGCCACCTCAAATTGAGTCTAAATCATCAAGAAGTAGGGAGTTGAATTGTCAAAATTCCAAAGCTTGTGGAAAGCAGGGAAAGAGACCTTGTGACTTTAATGAGGCTCTCTTAAGGGTTTATATGTATGACTTGCCTCCTGAGTTTCACTTTGGTTTGTTGGGTTGGAAGGGAAAAGTGAATCAAACATGGCCGAATGTTGATAACATAAATCGAATCCCACTATACCCAGGCGGGTTGAACTTACAGCACAGTATAGAGTACTGGTTGACCCTTGATCTTCTAGCATCAAACAGTCCGAAGGTGATCAGACCTTGCAGTGCATTAAGAGTGTACAATTCAAGCCAGGCAGATATTATTTTTGTTCCATTCTTTTCTTCTCTAAGTTACAATCGACATTCTAAGCTTCATGGAAAGGAGAAAGTTAGTGTGAACAAAATGTTGCAGAACAGATTGGTGCAATTCTTGAGGCAGCAGAGTGAATGGAAGCGGTCTGGCGGAAAGGATCATTTGATTGTAGCCCATCATCCAAATAGCATGTTAGATGCAAGAAAAATGTTGGGCTCTGCCATGTTTGTGCTTGCAGATTTTGGCAGATATCCTGCTGAAATTGCAAATCTTGAGAAAGATATCATTGCTCCTTACAAGCATGTTGTGAGGACTATCCCGAGTGATGACTCAGCTCATTTCGACAAGCGTCCCATATTACTATTTTTCCGTGGAGCAATATATAGGAAGGATGTAAGTATCTCTTCATCATGAACTGCTTATAATCTTCATCATGTGTTATATGCTTGAAACTCATAATCTTTGTTTATCATGAACTGCTCATAATCTTCATCCTGTTGTGGTAAATGATAATAATGTAAAATTGACCCTCCATTCTCAAAATGGTTAAGTTGTATGCTTGAAACTAAAATTTAGCACCAAAAAAGTCTAGGTTGGTCAATATAGCGCATCAGGGCTCTGTCACTATGCAGTTTTGCTAGAGGTCATCTCTGGCTTTCTACTGCTGCCAGGGAGAACTGCTGCTCAGCCTAAATTTGCTTATCAGATGACAATAAAAATCATGAACCCTATTTTCGATATTGAGTATCTAGTATATTACAATTCTTGGTCGTATCTAAGAGCATACTTAATTAAATTTTAGGCTTATCCCAGTTTCTCAAACGAAAGGTTATCCTTAAATTTGGCCATAATATATATACCCATTTGTATATTCAAATGAGGATAATTAATACATACCTCTGCTCCAATTAATAGTCATTTATTAGACAATTATTCAATTTCCTAGGAGCCAATTCAAAAGTTTAGTGCTTAACTATGCTGGAGGGAGAAATTATTTCATTTGTAAGGCATTTTAATAGCATGAACCTGCGTCTTTACGCGGGATAAATGACCGAATATTCCCATGGAGGTGAAAGTAAAAGCCATTATCATTACTATGTGGATTCAACATTCATCTGAGTCGTGAATGTCAAATCCTCAAGTCATAGTAGTCTGGGATGTCAAATCACCAAAGGCACAACCTAATGCTGTTATATAATGATGTCACGATAGTTACCCTAGATAATAGACACTGCTTTTTGCTACTTTTTGTTATTACATTTTCTTATATTAAAGTGCAGTAGTATTTTCCCACATTGTATATGTAAGTATGTTGGTATTATCACTGCGCTGGTCAATCTGATTTTGAGTCTTGTTCATTTTTCTTTCAGGGAGGAATGATTCGGCAAGAACTATATTACCTTCTAAAAGATGAGAAAGATGTGCACTTTATGTTCGGAACTGTTCAAGGGAATGGGATCAACAGGGCAGGCGAAGGGATGGCCTCATCCAAGTTTTGCCTGAATATCGCCGGTGATACTCCCTCTTCGAATCGTCTATTTGACGCCATTGCAAGTCACTGCATTCCTGTTATAATAAGTGATGACATTGAGCTACCTTTCGAAGATGTTCTAGACTACTCGCAATTCAGTATTTTTGTGCGTGCATCTGATGCTATCAAAAAAGGGTACCTACTGAATTTTCTTCGGGGTATTGGGCGACATAGATGGACTACAATGTGGGAAAGATTAAAGGAAATCACGCCACATTTCGAATATCAGTATCCATCCCAGACTGGTGATGCTGTGGATATGATTTGGCAGGCTGTAGCGCGTAAGACGTCTTCAGTGCATTTCACACTTCACAGGAAGAACAGATATAAAAGATCTACAGTTGAGTAATGGAAACGACTAACAGCAAGGCAAGACGGGAGATACCTCTTGGTCTTAAGAGAATATAGAGAAAGGTAACCATTAGCTCTGGTGCGGGATTTTGGACAAGACAAGATACAAGATTAGCGTTTTTTTTTTTTTTCTTTTTTTTCCCGAACATCTGCAAGGAAATTTATGTCTGTAGATGTTATACCTGATGAAAGAGATGCTAAGGCTTGTAATTCCTCCCTGTTTTCCATTATGGGTATAAGCCAGAAAATATTTGACAAAGACAACTTGATCTAGGTTACGTATTTTGAGTTTTCAGAATCAAATTACACATATATCAAACAGTGCTTGCATGAGAAAAGCGCACATGTTCTCTCAGCTGTTGGATGATAATCCGTTTCATAGCCAATAGTGGAAAAAAAAGTGTTCATCTGTCCTATAAATACATATCAATATGACCAAGTCACAACAGAAGAAAGAAGTAACGAAAGGAAGATGAAACAGTACATGTATATGCAACAGAATTAAGGTTGTGTTGCGGAGGGAAGCTTCAATGGCTATAAAATTTCAGGAAAGTATATCATTGTGAAATAAAATGAGTTGAGACAAAAACATAAAAAAAGGAACTATATGTTGGTGCAGGCAGCATCATCATCTTTAATGAATTCAGCTATGCCCAATTGAGGACTTGAGTCTATATAATACACAGAGGAAGCTATCTCTCAGAAACAGTGTAAAAACAAATAAAAGCATGATAATCCCAACAAAGTCGAATTGAGAGAAATCTCTTTTTGCATCAGTACTTGTAGCCTCAAGCCATCACATTCCTTGCTGTGCCTGTGAATAAACTGCTTTTTTACTTGCATAACACCTTCAAACTGTCAACATCTGTTGTGAATAGGATCAGATCCTTTCCGAACAGTTCGTTTATTCGACTGATTAGGATCGAAAGCCACAGAAGGCGCAGGAGCAGAACTTGCCAGCGCCTGCAAATCATCGAGGGCAACAGTCTTTAAAATTCGGGAATGTTGCGTGAAAGGTAATAGCTCATCCGGGTTCAATCTGAGAGCAAGATCAATGCTTTTCAAAGCGGAAACGTAGTGTGGTTGAAGAGATAAGTAAGCAAGAGACAGAAGAAGAAGGAGAAGAAATCGGGTAGGAAGTAAAAAGGCCATGTTTGTAAGTATTGTGCAGGAGACAAAGGTATATATCCCCTTGTTTTAGCAGGCAATGATGACAAAATGAGTAGTCTGTTAGACTGAACTATCCAATCCACCTAAGGATTGATTATATGTGCAGGAATATGAATATTAATATATGCTAGTAAAAAAAAGCAATGGGAAGGGGATGGGGCCCAAAAACATGTAGGGAAGAGTTATAGATTCAGTTCAATCATAAGCCTGCCATAGAAGCAATATAAGGCTGTTTTAGAAGACTCTGACAGGTTTGAACAAAAAGATGTAGTTGGAATAATATCCTTGGGAAGATAAGTATCTTTTTAATTTTAGTTTCCCTATCATTTGCCTTAGCTCTTTTTTACCAAACCGTGACTAACTTCTTTATTGCCACATCATCATCCCACCAAGCTGACATGTCCAACAGTTTAGGCTTGTTTAGTTATAGATAGAATTAAGGCACAATTTTGTTACAACCCAAATTTGTAAATGCAATTAAAGAACATATATGTAAGAATGTTTGAACTGGCTAAAAAAAAAAAAAAAAAGTAAAAGTAGAGATGTTGGGATGGAAGGGTGAGGTGAATAGTAACCTCTTGAGATTTTGCTTTATGCTATGTTACCAACTTTAGAATTCCAAGCTCTTCTATCCATGTTTAAAAAAAAAAAAAAAAGAAGATTTAAAAATAAAAATGAAGAGTAGTCATGGTTTCTTGTGCTAATTGGGTTTCCTTTATGCTTTACTTTGGATTGGCCAACCTCAAGCCTCTCCATTCAAAGTTTCAAGAAAAGAAAAATGACCCCATTAAGTTTCTTCATATTTCCCATTCTGGCTATGCCCTTTCTTCTACTTTTTTTTTTTCTTCTTCATCTAGCAAGCTCGTCTATCCATAAAGAACACTACTTCTCTTCTCGTTTGAATTCATACCCCTTTCAATTTCAAAATTTAACCATGCAGTATATTCTTCGTTATTAATTTCACCTTATTTTCACCAACATTTTAGACAAAATTATAAAATTTTAGAATAATTCCCATTCAAAATGTTGTTCAAATAATTCTTCTCAAAACATATTGTTAGACTACATATAAACAAAACAGGAGTTGCAATGGCAAATGCAATATATACTACTAAAATATGTGGTTATATTAAGTAAAAAGAATAAGCATATGGCTAATGATTGAAGCAGATTTGAAGGATGACCCGTGCTTGAAGCCTATCCTACAAGGCATATCCATGCAATACTCTCCTTCCTCTTTTTTCTTTTTTCTTTTTCCTTTTTTTTTTTTCATTCATAAACAGTCTCCTCATCCCTCCCTACAGATGTATTTAATGAGATTCGAACCTGGATCTCTGCACGTACACTCAGCCTGCGTTGCCAACTAAACTACAATGGTCTCTCCTTCGTCTATTCAGCCCCCAATCAAAATTGAAGTTAAATAAAAGAAAAAAAAAAAATTATATAGATTAAAGGATTGTTGCTTTCTATGCGTCATAAGAAAACATCTACTCTCAAATGTTGCCATACTTTTAAATTTTACACTTCTATTAACTTGCCTAAGAGCCACTCCATATGGCTAATGATTCTCAACTAGTTTACAAGATTTGTATTTTCACTTTGATATTAACCAACTCATAGTCATAAGGCCCTACATTAGAAATTTTAAATAGCACAGCAACAAGTTTATAAAAAAAAATGATAAGCCCTTCAAAGGAAAGAAAAAAAAAAAAACATGTTACTACTTTAGTTGGCATAGCCCAAACCATTGGTCCTTTCCTTTCATAGAAACTAACTGTTCTTTTTCTTTTTACCAAAAAAGGGATAAATATGTTCCACCTATCCTATGGTATTGTCCTCCAACAATTTTGCACATAACGCTCTCACTTTAAAAAATGAAAGAAACTATACCAATATTAAGAACGGCTCATTTTTTTGAAATAAATTTTTTCATACAAGAAAATTATTAGATAAACTTCAGTGTATGCATGAAAAATCACGTCAAGTGACAACAAAAATCAACAATATGTTGCAGTGATATCCATATGTGCACAACAGATTTCGCACATAAAAGTATCTCAAACAGCACAAAACTGGCTGCGGGATCAACAATTTTATGTACATAGTGTGCTGATAGATGATTTATAAGTTACCCAATTAAGAGATACAGGGCCCAAGACAACTGCTCATGTTTCCAGTCACTTCTCCATAAAGGTTTATCACTGAACAGGCTCTTGCTGCGGAGTTGCGGCTGCTTGGTGAGGAGTTACTGGAGGTCCAGGAGCTATTGTGAATTGCAATCCCCGTCGTTGACCTGCCTGCAGCATGAATGCAACCTCTGTAGCTGCGAGTGCTGCTGCTTCCTGATTCCACAAAAAGGAGGATATGCAAACAAACATATCTCTAGTCATTTAATTTGAAAAATGTAGAATATTTATAACATGCAATGTTGCAGAACCAAAGAATGCAAAAAAGAATAGCTGTTTTCGAAAAAATATAGATATATAGGGATGCAAAAATAGAGAAGAAAATACAAAGAAATATGAAGCTCAATACAAACCTGTCTTTGCCTTCGACGCTGTAATATACTGATGGCCCAAGCCATGATGTAACATGGAAGAAGAAAACCAGCAGCCCGTATCAGGAAAAGCTGTCAAGTGTTACCATTTTTAGATTAGATCTGAAACAATCAATGCCTCTTCAAACAGTAAAGATGGAAACTTAACTTTGGCCTTACAGAGAAAAATGTTGAAGCATCTTCATCGCCATCTCCAGTCAGGGACATAGCATGCCTCAAAAGTAGGAGAGCCATTAACTGCCAAAAATATAGTACATACGTTTAGAACTATACAGCAATGTAATTTAAAAAACCTATGAATAAATAGCAACTTTAGTTAGCATGTGCGCTGCAACCAAGTAATTTCTTTTGTACAGCAAAAGAAAAATGCAGAGGTCCACTGCAAGTGAATTGGAGGAGGCCAACCCAGAGTCTGAATTAAACAAACCAATGCAATCCCAGCTCAAGAAAATCAGAAATAGAAAAGGAAACACACAAAATTTTTCAATTTTCCTCTATGCAGTATTCACCATCAGAAAAGTGACACCACATCATACTATAATCAATACAGTTACAGTGAAAATAGAACAAGCCACGAATATCATGTTGGGTGTACCACAATATATAAAAGTTAATAACCTAAAAACAGAAGGGCTTACAATAAGAGCAGCAGAGCGACAAAATGCAGCACCACTAGCACTGGAATCAGCATACTCATCATACTCAGCCTCTAGAAAATGACGCTCTGCTGCGGCCATAGCCAAAATTCGAGGATCATGCAAATCAAGTGGAGTGCCTGCGATTGTCCAGCCCTCACTGTAGACGAAGATTCAGAAACTACATCACATTCCGAAATTAACTGAACTGAAAGTCGATATACAGAAATCACAAAGCTAATAGCTTTAAGAGATCATAATTAATCCTAACAATTCAACTATTTAATAGTGAATATACAATAGCTTCACAAACATCTAAAAGGCATACAAATCCAACTTGGATTAATTTGAAAAGGTTGAAGGCTGTGTTACATGTAAGATAGCAGTCAAGTATACCATTAGGATAGCATCAAACAAAACAAAACAAAACAAACCTCTGTTTGGAACAACGAGAAAAATGGGAGCAGGAAAATGGAATTTGAACCCTACACCTCCATTTCTTCCCATTTTACCTTCCCTTAATTTCCATTTCTCTCACAAACACAGGATAATTAAGGAGCCAGTCAAGCATAAACTTAAATTTACCTGATATCGATTGTTAAATCTTCTGTTGAGGGTGGTGGGGCAGTGTAATTAGGTTGGTAAGGCTGTCAAGAAGTGTGGAAATTTAGCAGAAGTCAGAAGAAGAACTTAATCAGAATCCTTTAATCAGAAGCACGCCTATGTTTAAATTAAACAAGTACCTACATAAGTCTTTCAAAAAAATGGATATCTAACACATAACCTACTTGAAATATTGAAACACCGAAAAAAATTTAACATAAGAACATTCAATGCTGAAATCAAATTTAAAAGCTCCAATGGTTCCATCTGATTCAGATGATCTGAAGACTGAGCAACAACGTAAGCCTCAGCATTTGTAACTGTGCAAGGTTTTAACACAGGCGAAATTTATGAACAAAGATAAAGCTTGCATGTCACGCACCATAAATTTGAGAAATACTGATTCCTCAAAGATATGAAAGAAAAAAAAAAAAGATAAATCATAAATATATTACCCGCTTACTGTCAAAATTCTGATTAAGAAACAATTCTTGAAGCAGGATTTCAAAGATAAAAGGGCCTAATCAGGAGCCAATACTGATCATGCCACTACATGATGAAAAAGAACCTGATTGTGATAGCTGTGAGAGTGCTAGTTCTCAACAGATTGATGAATTCAGGATTTTAAACCATATAGAGTAGCCCTCATGATTGACGATCCTAATATGAACTTTCAAATACATATGTCTCAACCAAATGGAAAGGGAACATAACAAGAATAACAACATGTCAAATATAATACCTGATGACATATCTCACAAGTTATGTCTCCTTTTTCATTACACCATCGTTGGACACATTTCCTGTGTGCAAACTGAAAGAGTAAAACTTGTCAGAGACTCAGAATGGATGATTATATCACAAAACAAATGTTCAATTAGTTACAGTGAAAGAAAATTAAACACTTTCTTCTTGTATACCAATAGGATAAAATATCAAGCTTTCATAACAAGAGAAAGTAGAATTCATGCCCAACAAATTTGTTAGAAAATGACTGAAAATATGAATGTCTCCGAGTGTGCATGTCAAAATTCTATTTGAACAGACAAATGATTGTATCAAATATATTGACAAGGGACTCCAAAAAATGATACAAAATTGGATATTTAGAATAACCAAAGTTTCCAACTCAGTTATAAAAAATTATCATGTAACAAATATCAATACCTTTAAACTACCACTGCAAGCACAAGGGGATTCCAAATTATTTAAACTGTCCTCCTCTTGGCAAATACGACATTCCATTGTCTGAATAAGTGGCTCTGTTTCAGACACACCATGTTCCCCAACTCCCTCAATATCAATGACACAAGCAGGCTGATCAGCACTATGAGAGGTTGAACATTCGCCAGAAGCTGCTGGATCCTTTGTTTCTTCCATTGACTGCAAAATCTCTGGTGTTACAAGTCGATCAGAACACAAAACTAGGTGATCGCTCATTGGTAAACAGATGGAAACTCCTGAGACAACAAACCAGATTAAGTTACTCCATTGAAGTCCAAACATCAAGCATGTTGAAATTTATCAAATTATACGGGTAGATTCATCAGCTATAAAAACCCTCAGGGGAAAAGTATAAATTGAAGTAAATCAAAGAGGATGCATAATTAAGATCAATTTCATTCTCGCTCATCATAGCTTACAAAGTATCCAAACAAACACAAACAATTTCATAGTTCCATAATGCATTCCTTTAACTTCTCCAAATAAAAATGAACAAAGCTCATTTCGTGAATCATCCTATCATGAACCAAACCAGTGATAAAGTGGGGAACAAAGACAAACAAAACATGCAAATTTCTAGAAGTCAACGCAATTCTGTTTGAAGCTGAGAAAATCAAAATTGAAAAGAATGCCATAAAATTAACCGGTTTAAAACACGCATCATTAGGGCATTCAATCAACTGGTCACACTACTATCCTTTCTCTCCGATAAATTCCCAACAATCAAAAGTAACGAAACAAACAGCAGACAGGAAACCCTTTTTTTCTGTTCGAGTGATTTATCCTTCTGTTCCTCGGCCAAACTAAATACCGGCATCTGAAAATTTCCTAATATACCCAAATCATAAGGCTCAAAAATATCAACATGATTCAATTAAATCCATTGAAACCCTAACAAAACAGAGATCAAGATCAAACGATAACAAGAGAAAGAAACGAAAACAAAATCATATACCGATGCATAAAAGATAAAGGAGGGATCGATTCATACCTGCAAATGCGGAAGAAGATAACAGAAGAAGACTTTTGGTTACGCGGAAAAAGCTTTTATGGAAAAGTCTGAAGCTTTCCTCTCTCTAGTTAAATGTGTTAACTTGGTATGATGAAAAAGAAAAAATTGGCCGTTTATAAATGCGGACAAAGAAGAGAAACAGAGATAGAAATTGGGGTTCGGTTCATACGAAGAAGTCTTTGGCTTTTTGGCTTAGGTTTCGAAACGTTGGTCCAAAGCATTGAAAAAAATTAAAATTAAAACAGAACGGAGTGACGGACGTCACAGTTTCCATCACTTTTGACGGATCTTACCGTCTGTCACTATGCATTTAGTAGCAAATATCAATTATGTTTTTTTTTATGCACATTAAAAATATTATTAGTTTGGTTAAAAGAGGTAACTATTGAAATAATGTAGTAGTATTTTAAATAACCAGTTGAATTTTTAATAAATAATTATGTTTGATTCCTTAGTTTTCAACTTTTTTTTAGCAAATCTCGAAAAGTTAAGCATTTAATTTTAAGCATTGAAATTATCGAATTATTTAATAAAGACGATAAATAAAATATTGAATCTAAGAAAATAATTGATAAGTGTTCAATTTAAAATAAGATAAAATAAATTAAATACTTTTTTACTGATAAGTGTAAAATATAACAATTATTTTGGATATTAATTGAGATAAAAATGAGCTTAATTGTATAATTATAAGCTAATTAGAGCTATTTTCAGGATATTTGTTAAAGTGGCGCTTAATCTCAAAAAATCTCAGCAAACATACTAAAAAGAATATTGAAGAGTTAGCTGGAAAGAATCATGGGTTAAAGGAGATCTGAATGGACCATAATTGAGCTATAACACGACCCACTATGAGAGGAAAAGATATTTTCAAAGTGGATTTGACTTTTGTAACCATTTTACTTTACTAGGTGAACAAATCATTATTTTATTGTGTGGTTAATTTTGAGCCAACAAGGCTGCTGAACAGTAAAAGATAGTTTAATCCCAACTCTAGAATGACTTGGAAGTGCTATAAATGCTCCCTCTCTTTTAGTAGTTGAGAGATTTTATGTTCATCTTCTCTCTCTTGTCTCTAACTCTACATTTCTAATTAATTGGTAGTAATTTCTCTTAAATTATTGCTTATTTTTATTTTCTTCTCAATTATTTGATGTTGCTCATGGGTAGTGAGTAAGTCTAGTTAAGCAGGCTTGAACCAGCTCGGCTAGCAGTAGTAAGTGCTTTTTTTTCTTTTTTATTATGGGTGTATTTGTTGAATGATTATTTTATGGTGTGCATCATTTAAAAATGAGACTAATCACCTCATATTATGGTAGTCGTGATGAGTCCGAGAAGAAAATCATAATTATGGAAAATACCATAAAACACATGTCATTTATTGCTGAAAAAATTTGATTAAATTGCATGCTATAGGGGTGATAAAATGCTTACAAGAACTTAATACATGATTGAGTGGTTGTGAAAATGAAGAAGAAGAAGGAGACGGGCTTAAGAATAATGGGCTGCAATAATGGGCTGCAAATGGTTAATCTGAGCCATCTATTTCAACACTACAAAATATCAATCTCAGCCGTTCATTTGAAACCAATTTTTGGTGGCAACTTAACCAATTTCTGTTACTTGTTTTCTTTCCCTCTTTAAATACTTTTCTCCTGTAAATCATTCGTGACTTTTTCATAATAAGAAAATACTTTGTTCTTTAATTTCTCCACATGGTATCAGAGCACCAGGAGAAGAATCTCTAACAATGGCGCCTCGAAGAAACAATGCAAATAGATTTCAAAATCTTCCATCAGACGGTGTAGAGGAAGATGAACCTGTAAATGAAATTGGAGGACAGAATGCTATCACGGCTTCCGCAATGAGTCAAGTCAGCGAAAATCCAGGATTAATTCTCACAGCAGTTCAACTTTCCGGCAATAATTACATGGCGTGGAGTAGAGCAATGGTGAGAGCCTTAAAGGTGAAAGAGGTCTCTGAGTATGTACTCGAAGATCTGGAAATTCCTGTTGAAGGATCGATAGCTTATCGAAAGTGGCTCAAAACAGATTATTTAGTCACATCTTGGGTTCTGAACTCTATTTCAAAGGAGATTGCAGATGGATTTCAGTACGTGTCCACAGCAAGGGAGTTAAGGAAGGATCTTGCTCATCGATTTGGAGAAAGTAATGGACCGTAAATTTTTCAGATTAAAAGAGAAATAAGCCTCATACATCAAGGTACTCTCTCTATTATGCTGTATTTTAACAAGCTTAAAAGATGCTGGGATGAATTAGCATTTCTGCGGCCAATTCCTGCTTGTAAATGTGGAGCAGTAAGGAATTGTGTCTGCAATGCTTTTCAACGAATTACAGACATGATTGAAGAAGATAAACTAATTCAGTTTCTGATGGGATTAAATGATCATTATGACCATGTCCGTAATCAAATTTCTCTTATGGATCCACTGCCTAATCTCAATAAGGCATACTCCATGTTATTACAAGTAGAGAAGCAGAATGAAATATCTGTAGAGCAAACAATTGACATTGCTAGTTTTGTAAGAAATGATAAGCCAAAGAAAACTGGTTTTGTAAAAGGGAAAGGAAAAAAGAAGTATGAATCTAAGGAGGACCTTTATTGTGACAATTGTGATTCAGTTGGACATGTTAGGGCTACCTGTTTTGAATTAATTGGTTATCCTGATTGGTGGAGCAAAAACAAAGACAATAGAAAGGAGAAAAATGCAGGTACCAGAACTGGCACAGGAGGAAAATCAAGAGCTAATGCAGTCCATGGAAGTGGTAATAACACTGCGAAGAACAATGATAGTGATTCTGAATCACATTATGAAGAGCCAGACATGACAACTATGATTAAAGAAGTTTACAAGATGATGAAGGGGAAAGCAATCACTGACTCACCTATGCATTCCACTGATCTTTCGGCTTTTGCTGGTTTTTCAGGTTAGTCTTCTGCTTATCCTGTTTCACTTGACAGTGTTGATGTGTGGATTATTGATAGTGGTGCCACATCACACATGTGTCTTGTTAAGGAGGTTTTTGAACGGTTGAGTCTATTAATGCATAGGCAGACAGTTACATTGCCTAATGGAAATGTGATTCAACTTAAATATAAAGGTGATGTTGTATTGTCTACACAATTGAAGCTGAAGGATGTTTTATACATACCACAGTTCAGATATAACTTGTTGTCAGTTAGTCAGTTAATGATGCAAACGCAACTGGAAGTGGTTTTTTCTAAGACATGTTGTCACATACAGGACCTGCAATCTAAAAAGCTTGTGGCAGTAGCTTCGAAGGTAGATGGTTTGTATTTGTTGGATACCAATTCTTTTTCATTTTTTGTTTTAGAAAGAATACAAAGATGTGTTAGTAATAAAACAGATGTAGTAGCTTCTGCAGTTTCTATGCCAAATCTTTGGCATTTAAGACTTGGTCATGCCTCTGTTGATGTTCTAAGTCATATATCAACAAATGAAGTTACTTTTAACTGTTTAAATGAAGATTGCAATATCTGTCACCTTGCTAAACAGCATAGGTTATCTTTTAGCCGCAGTATGGTTGTTACCAAGGCAAAGTTTGATTTGCTACATGTTGATTTATGGGGGCCATATAAGATTCCCTCTCTTATAGGAGCCAGGTACTTCTTAACTCTTGTAGATGATTTTACCCGCATTACTTGGGTTATTTTGTTGCAACACAAGTCCCAAACCAGTCATGCCTTAAAGAATTTTTTTCTTCTAGTAGAAACACAGTTTTCTACTAAAGTAAAGGTTCTGAGAACAGATAATGGCTCAGAGTTTCTTAGTCATACTTGTCAGGAACTCTTAGCAGAAAAAGGTATTTTGCATCACAAAACATGTATTTACACTCCACAACAGAATGGAGTAGTTGAAAGAAAGCATAGGCACTTATTAGAGATTGCCAGGGCCATTCTTTTCCAGGCATCTCTTCCTGTGAAGTTTTGGGGCGAAGCAATACAGATGGCTGTTGCCATTATTAATGTTTTACCTTCTAGAGTTTTGAACTGGAAATCTCCTTATCAAATGTTCTATGGCACTGATCCTGCATATCAGCAGTTTTCTGTCTTTGGCTGCCAATGTTATTTTCCAGATCCTCATCCTTTTAAGGATAAGTTTTCTCCTCGAGCCTCACAAGGTGTTTTTTTGGGATTCTCTACTGGTCAAAAGGGGTACAAAATTTGGGATTTACAGACACATAAGCTGATAGTCAGCAGGGATGTTATTTTTCAGGAACAGGTTTTTCCTTTTGCTCACAATAACAGTCTGATGTCCCAACCTATTAATTCTGTTTCTCCTTGTCCAAATGTTTTGCCTAGACATTGTTCCTCAGATTCTTCTTTGGGTCAAGAGGATACTTTGCGCAGGTCCAGCAGAATCAGAACCAGACCTGGCTGGATGAATGACTTTGTGGCAACTGTTACTGACAGTAATGTCACTTCTCTTTCTTTTTTACATTTTTCTTCCACTCATAAGGTTTTTTTAGCCAATTTATTATAGACTAAGGAGCCTCAGTCCTACTTTGAAGCCTGCAAGAACCCTTGTTGGGTTGAGGCCATGCATCAGGAAATTTCAGCTCTGGAAGCTAATCATACCTGGACACTTGTGCCCCTACCTCCAGGAAAAAAACCTTTGGCTGCAAAATAGGTGTACATGATCAAATATAAGCCTACTGGGGAGATTGACAGATACAAGGCCAGGTTAGTAGCTAAGGGGTATAATCAAGAGTTTGGCATTGATTATCATGATAGTTTTAGTCCTGTTGCTAAAACTGTTACTGTTAAGATTTTTTTGGCTATTGGTGCTGCATTTGGCTGGCATATTCACCAAGTGGATGTGAATAATGCCTACTTACATGGCATGTTAGATGAGGAAATTTATCTTCAGCCACCTTTGGGGTATCACCAGGTAGAGGAAGGGCAGGTGTGCAAATTGACCAAGTCCCTTTATGGTCTTAAGCAGGCAGGGAGACAGTGGCATAAGGAAATTTCTACCAAGCTGTTGCAGTTTGGCTTCACTAAGTCTTATCATGATCATTGTTTTTTCACTCTTCATCAACTTGCGGGTTTTATTGGTTTACTCATATATGTTGATGATATATTGATTTTAGGAAAGAATGAAGATCAAATTTCAACTGTCAAGTCTTATTTACATCAGCTTTTTACCATCAAGGATATGGGTCCTGCAAAATATTTCCTTGGTATTGAAATAGCAAGGTCTTCTTCTGGTTTATTTCTGTCTCAGACAAAGTATATCACTGATATTCTCCAAGATGCACAGATGACAGAAGCCAAGGCAGTTCACAATCCCATGACTCATGGCATTGATCTCACATCTGCAGGTGAACCACTTGAAGATCCCTCTGTTTTTAGGAGACTGGTTAGCAGGCTATTGTATCTGCAATTTACAAGGCCTGACTTGTCTTTCATTACACAACAATTAAGTCAGTTTATGCAGAATCCTTGTACTCATCATCTGCAGGCTGCCTTATATGTTTTGCGGTACTTAAAAGGTACATTACATTATGGGTTACTTTATCCAAGCAATTCTGACATTAACACCATTACTGCATACTGTGATGCTGATTGGGGAAAATGTAAGCTGAGCCGCAAATCC
This sequence comes from Euphorbia tirucalli, assembly GCA_039660915.1. Classification (NCBI taxonomy): domain Eukaryota; kingdom Viridiplantae; phylum Streptophyta; class Magnoliopsida; order Malpighiales; family Euphorbiaceae; genus Euphorbia; species Euphorbia tirucalli. Next base: position 16,104,985 of record CM077637.1, read on the forward strand.
CTCACTGGATACTGCATTTTTCTTGGGCAATCCTTGGTGTCTTGGAAAACAAAGAAGCAGGTTACAGTTAGTCGCTCAAGTGCAGAAGCAGAGTATAGAAGCATGGCTTCCACTAGCTGCGAACTTAAGTGGATTTAGTACATTTTGCAAGATTTTGGCATTAAAGTGCATCTTCCCATCACAATGCATTGTGATAGCAAATCTGCTATTGCACTTGCTCATAATCCTATTGCTCATGATCGCACTAAACACATTTCAATTGATTGCCATCTTGTGAGATATCATATAGCAACCGGATTTCTTCACACTCCTTACATTTCTACTTCACAACAATTGGCTGACCTTTTCACTAAGGAACTCAGTTCTGATGCAATGCGGCCGGCACTCCACAAAATGGGTTTGGTTGCTACTGCCCCAAACTCCATCTTGACGGGGGGGTGTGAAAATGAAGAAGAAGAAGGAGACGGGCTTAAGAATAATGGGCTGCAATAATGGGCTGCAAATGGTTAATCTGAGCCATCTATTTCAACACTACAAAATATCAATCTCAGCCGTTCATTTGAAACCAATTTTTGGCGGCAACTTAACCAATTTCTGTTACTTGTTTTCTTTCCCTCTTTAAATACTTTTCTCCTGTAAATCATTCGTGACTTTTTCATAATAAGAAAATACTTTGTTCTTCAATTTCTCCACAGTGGTCTATTGGTGAAAAAATTCAATTAAGCTACTTGTCATATAATCCACATGTCTAGAGGTTCCTAGTATGTTTATTTTAGAATAAGAGACCATAGATTTATGTGCTTTAACCTTACTCATAATGTTTAATGAGAGAAATATCACTTTGCTTGCCATTGCTTGGTTTGAGTCTGCCATTTTATCATCATTGTTGTTATCTATATTTTTGTTTTCGGCAATCTTAACTCTGCTTATGTTTGATTCTGTTTTAGCATGCACAGTAGCTTTAGTTATTTTTACTTTGAAATCGTTATTTTTATGTTAAAAGAAATCAAATATACTTGTTTACTTTAAAATTTAAGGTTGTTTGCTTTAATTCCTAGGGAAACGATATTTGGACTCGCCAATTTATACTACAACCGACCTAATGCACTTGCTAGTGTCATGAAAGGCGATGAACATTTACCGAGTTTAATATTTAAAGCTAATTATTTTGACAATTGAAAGCTTAATATCTATTATCATGATTAGTGGCTCTGTTCATTGGGTGGATCTGGGTTTTTGGATTTAATAATAAAAAAGCTTGTCTAAGCCTAACCCATCCCACATAAAAATTAATTCGAGTTTGGCCTGGGCCTGGCTTAGAATATCAATCCCAAGCCTAACCACTAAAATTTTTTTTTTTTTTTCTATTTTTTTTTTTCATAATCTAACTAAAACAAAGACATATAACCAAAAAAAAAAAAAAAAAACACAACACAACACAATAAAACTAATATTATCTAAAAAATTTAGTTAAAAAAATCCATAATATATTTAGAAACTTTATATAAAGTATAATATGAAATTAAAAATAGAATAAAATATATATGTATATATTCATCGGGCGGGATTCAGTATTTACACAAATTCCAAGCTCAACCCACTAAACTTCGGGCTTCATCTAGTTTGAGCTTGAACGGACCTAACATGTAAAATACATATCCAACCCGGCTTTTAGTGATCAGGCTTTGATGGGTACCCAGCCCTATAAATAGGTCTATCAGGGCAGAGCCAGGACTCCATCACTTGGGGGCACAAACGGACGATGAGCGACTGTGTGTCTTGGTAGAAGACTAACGGACGGCAATGGAAAGTAGAGGCAGTGGCAGATTAGGGCAAAATATAGGGGAGTAATTTTGTTTATATAAAAAAATGTCAAAAAAAAAAAAGAAGGTTATATTGTTCACATCTCTAATCCCTATTATAACAACACAGACCTAAATTAAACATAAATTACAAATCCTAATCTACCAAATTATAACACAATTCAAATTTTGTATAATTAACTCAATTTCAATCCAAATTATTATACAATTAACTAAATTCAAGTGTCAATTTATCCGATTTCAATAATTTAGTTTCATATTTTGTATTAAGCAAATAAATAAGTAAACCTAAATTATAAATCATAATTTGTCAATTTATGAAAATCATGAACAATAATTGTATAATTTACTCAAACAATAATAATTTATTAACAAAATAATATCATAACAACTTTTATTGTTTTAATTTTAATCCATTTCATTTTTCAAGCTTAATTTGGGGACAAAATTACATAAATAAATGAATAAAAAACTAACCTTAATGTGAATAGTAACAATTATTTAAGAGGAAAGATAGTGGATGATGATCGACAGAGTCTTCATGGAGGCGGAACGGCGGTAGAAATCAGCAATCGGCAGCAGTGGGCAAAAAATGGGAAGTGAAATTGGTTGGGTTAGGTGTTGTTTGTTCTGCTGATTTGAAAGAAAGAAGAAGGGGAAAGAGAAGAAGGCAAGGCATGATTTTTAGTTTTATTTTTTATAAAACCATCCAGAGCAAAACAACGTTCTTTTGCACCTTTCATCTTCTTCAGACAAAATGGGGGGCACAATGTTCCCCAAATCCCTTAATTTACAGGGATAAGCAACCAACCAAACACTCCTACTACTACTAGGGATATTTTTCGGCAGTTGGGGGTGTCGTCCCACCCACATCCCCTCTCTTCGCCACTTATCATAATAAATCTACTCCTATAATTTAATATATCATATTAAAACATCGTTTGATTAAAAAAACGACAAACTAAGATGTCACACTTTTTTTTTTACTTAAAAATAAAAGGATCCAAAACCAAAACTTGAAATTTGTAGTGCATGTCTTGAATTTCAATATTTATTACGCTCCAAATAATGTTTGACAAATTCTTTACAGCTGCAGCGTAGCATGCAAGTAAAAGGCATTCGCAGTCAACATTGGTGCCCCCATATCTGCTCCATCTTCAAAACAAAAATTGAAAAATAGACATCTCTTTGTTTTTCCAATAAATTGTATTCAAATTTATCAAAGAGATCTTTCTATGATGATTCCTTTCGATATTATTGAAGATAATAAAAAATATTTTTTTCCTAATGATAAAAAAATAACAATTCTAAATATTATTTTTTCCAATTTTAATCCCAAAAGGTATAAAATATAAAACTAATAGCATAATTTTAGTTTTAATGTAAATAAAGTTCACAAGTATGAATATCATAAACACTAGCTAGAAGTAGCGAGTCAATGCAAAACTGGTAAAAAAAAAAAAAAACCTGAGTGAAAAATAAATTAATCTAACCTGTTAATCAATGGTATTCGGTAAAATTAAAAAATTACGTGCTAAGATATCAAACGATTACTTTTAGGTGTTGGATATTAATTCATACACCTCTCAAAGTGGGGAAAAAATATTTTTGGAGCCTGACGTATTCATAATCTACCTATTTAGTATCTAATATATTGATATGGTATTTTTAATACTTGATGTTTCGAAATCAAGAGCATTTAATAATTAACCTATTAAAATCTAAAATATTTTGATCTTTAGAAAATTATTAATACCACTACAGTAACTTACATAATTATTGCTATTGTAATATACAATTTATTATTACTCTTCATCACTCTTTAAATCATAGCTATGATCAATTTCATTAAATTTTATTGTGGAGGTACTAAATGTTCTTGGTTTCTGTAGGTCAGGTGTCAAAATAACCAAATCAATAGGTTAGATAACTGGGCATATGATAGATAGATCAAGTCTCAATTTTTTTTTTCTCTTAAAGTGGATGTAAGAGACCATGAGTTTGATACTCAATCTTTTAAGAATCTATAATTATATATAAAAAAGGTGTTGAATATTATAAATACTGAAATGAGAAAGTTATTTGATAAAAAGAAAATCAAGCATTGAATTAAGAAAACTATCCATAATAGTTCTCAACTTAAAATTTGTTTTCTAATTTTTTAGATTTTTAACAAGTACAACATAGTTTTAGTTAGCTATTCCACCTATAAGTTTTGTAGGATATAGTTATTAACTAACAAAGTTATCAAATTAAGAAGATTTCATCTAACATAAATGATAACACACTATGACACACTATGACACATTAGTTAATGAAAAGTGGAAGGTATACCTCACAGATTTATTCGTTAGGACAAAATTACATAAAAAAAAAAATGACGGGTACAAGGATTAGAGTAAATCAATTTACACGGACCAAAATATAACTTTTATCTAGTTTTATTGCAGTGACAAAATTTCAATTTTTACAGAAGAAGTTTTAGAATCTCAATTAATTCATAAAAATTAAATTCAAATAACTTGATGAATCGTTAGTTGTATTGGTGTAAGCAATGTGCATCAATTATGAATTCTAACTTAGAGATGATTTTACATGTTAATTATCCATATTCAATAGGATGTCAAGTTTAACTAACTGAATTTGATTTTACTAAAATTTAAATTGTCGTTCAAAGTTTTTTTTTTTTTTTTTTTTTTCACAAACTGAATTTTCAGAGCAAGGTAAAAATATTTCCACGGGCAAGGGGGAGGGGGGCTTGAGTTGAGCCTCTAAAAGCCTGGCTCAGTGGAAGGGACAAGCCCAAGGTCTTACAAATTACCATCCTGAGATTTAAAAACTAGGGTTTTAGCTCTCTTCTCCACGTTCGTGCAACTATGGCCGAAGAGACACCTGAACCCGTCGAGGCCAATCAGCCGCAGGAAACAGTCGCGGAAGACATGGATCTCGTAGGGGAGTCGGCCGTTAATGGCTCCAAGAGAACTAGGGAGGAGGAGCAGAAAGAAGAAGAAGAAGAAGGAAAGGACGATATCTCCAAGAAGCAGAAGGTCGATAAATCAGTGGAGGAGGAGAGATTAGAGAAGCTCGAGGGAGAGGAAAATGAAGGCGAAGATAAAGGGGAAAATGAAGGCGAAGATAAAGGAGAGAATGAATCGGTTCCGGTTAGTTTAGGTCCGAAGAGTTTTGGCTCATCGGTAGAGATGTTTGATTATTTCTTCAAACTCCTTCATTTCTGGCCTCCTAATCTCAATCTTAACAAGGTAATGTTTTCTCTTTTAGAATATATCTATGTAGAAAAAGATGCAAGATGCTAATTTTGCGGTTAAATGAGCAATTTTTCGTCATGGTTGCATCTTGATTACAGTTATTATGTCTTCTGTACTTGTTAAATTTATATAAAATTTGTTCGGGCCTTGTGAAAAATTTCTGAAAGAAATCATTAATTGGGAGGGCGTACAGGATCAGTTACTTCAAAATTCTTAACGTTTTGATATGAAGTTCTTTATTAATGTGTTCATATGGAGCTATTTTGATGTATTATTTTTTGGCATAATATATGCATATGTCACTGGTTACCCTTTGTGCATGGGATTTTTTCATACAAAATTGAGTTTGTCAGTGATCACAATTCTTACCTGCGAAGAGGCCATGAAAATCCCCATCTTTGCCTTTGCTGGATTGTTTGGGTTGCCTCAATGCAAAATTTGGGTCTTTGAATCGGCATAATATCGTCATATTCATATATGAATTCTGGTGCCTGCAATTGCTTTCAACGGCTGATATTCCAACCATTTTTCTTGAATAGTACCATCTGCTGACAGTTTCACATGAATTATGTACCATTCCATTGATGTATTGGCAAACATTACAGTATGAGCAGTTGGTGCTATTGGACTTGCTTAAGAAGGGCCATTCAGAACCAGAGAAGAAGATTGGTGTTGGAATCCAGGCTTTCCAGGTCAAATACCATCCTATGTGGAAGAGCCGATGCTTCTTCCTGATTAGGAATGATGATACGCTTGATGATTTCAGCTTCAGGAAGTGTGTGGATCAAATCCTTACCTTGCCAGAGGACATGAAATTTAAAGGGGATGGAAAAGGTAAAGGAGGTTATGGAGGGAGAGGTGGTGGAAGAGGTGGACGAGGCAGAGGCCGAGGCCGTGGAAGAGGTGGTAAACCAAGAAGCTGAAGCATTGTTTCTTTGTTTACCTGGCATAGAAAACTTGCAGAAGGAAAAAGGTTGTTTTTCTTCTGTATTCACGCTCATCATCTACTTTGAGTGAGCTAGTTTTGACTGTTAAGATGTAAGGGTTTCTGAATTGTTTTGGAGACCTTTAGTTTTGTTTATTTCATATCATAGCACCCTGTTTGTGTTAGGTGTTTTCCATTACTGCTGTCTTCCTTCATATAATTGTCATGCCATGAATTGCTATTCTTTTAGTTAGACTACAAAAGTAGGCCCTTTTCTCTTGCAGTTAAAAGTACTGAGAATTAAGTCTTAAGTTACACAATTTTATCAGAATTGATGCAGGTCTCTAATGTTGATCACAATACCAGATGGTGCACTGTGGTTGAGCGTGTTTTTACGTTCTCTAAAAAAAAAATTATTACGAAGAGGAGCTGTTATCTGGTTTTACTCTGTTATATATATATATATATATATATATATATTTTCTGATCATATGGGATGTGCATATGGTTTAAATTTGGATTTAGTTTAGTGGTTAGACAAGTCATTTTTTCAACTGTGTGACAAGTATTTATAGGGGTTGTTAACTGACAAAGGAATTTTGTATAGGATTGCAAATTTGTCGTAGAGAGACCAGACTATGATATCGTGTTAAGCAAAAAAAGTTAAATAGATGGTAGAGTTTAAAATGCACAATTGTCTGTTGAGCATGTTGTGACAAATCTTTTTATTTGCAGCTTTCTTTAGAATTAAATAGATGGTAGAGTTTAAAATTGTTACTATTTTAAAATCAATAAGGTATAACTAGTTATTTGATTGTTTTGACATATATAATCATTATAAATACGAATGCGTTAAATGTTAATTTTATCTTTCTAGTTTTATGTTGACATAATTAATAGACGAAATTATTGGTATAGAATTTTGAGTTTATATGTTTCTTTTTTCACAAGTTGTAATTATACAGAGCCACATATATTTTTCCTCTCAAGAGATTGTTGGATGAAAATTTTTACATGTTTATTGGATGGAGTTGTTATTGTAAATTTTGAGTTATTGTATACAACTTTAAATAAGTAATCTAATTCAGGTTGTGCACTTAAGGTCTATTAATAGGCATGAGCCCAATATATTTAGTCATAATTATAATTCAATAATGACAAACACTTAGGTTATAATTATATAATAATTATTGTTTCGAAGCCATATTCATTCTTTTGTCTCAGAATTTTACATATATTGATCTAAAAAACATCAGTATACCCTTTGCAGTGTATACGATGAATTTATATACACTTTCGCATCTCCAATCTCAATAAGTACATGTTTACGGTGTACTAGCTAAATTAATAATCTACATATTTTTCTTTTCTTTTTTTGTAAGATAAACATATATTTCATACAAAAATCTGGCCATTTAAAATAATATGTGATATAATCCACATGATACATATGCTACGTCTAACCTAAGATTAGATAGCAATATCTTAATTACAATTAAAGATCACAAACGTGAACAATATGTATAGTTGTTTTGGCAAAAAAAAAAAAAATAATACATGATAGGAAGATTAATGCTCTTCCTTTTTTAAAAATAAGATAGGAAGGCTGTCATGCTTGATGATACTAAGCACATTTCCTTGTCTGAGTTGTCTCCTTGGGTTTGGTTTAATTGAAGAAAACAGTTTTTTGGCATATAAATAAATGAAAAAACAAAATGAAAATCTTAATTTACTCTTCCTCGTACAGGCTAATGAAAGAATATAAAAAAAAAAAAAAAACAAAATCATTATTCCAAACAGAAAGGCCACATCTATCATGAATTGGCATCTAAAAGAGAAAAGCCATAGATTATCATTGAATATTTATTTAGAACAAGATTGCCTTAGGAAGAAAAAAAAATAATAATAAATTTACTGCCCTCTTCTCACCCTCTTTGAAAAAATTCTATCAAAGTTCAATCTTTCACTTTTATCTCTTTTTTCTTTTATTAATATGTTTTTTTAGGTGTCTGTCACTTTCTATATTGTAATAACAATCTATCAAAGTTTTTTTTTATTGCAAGTGTATATATATATATATATATATATATATATATGTCACTTTCACTTTTATCTATTTTTATATATATGTATACATATATATATATAAAAAAAACTATAAGTCGCCTAAATTAAATAAAACCTTAATCCCTACAAATGAATATTGATCATCTTTATCATAGTGATGAAAGCTACTAAGTACTTAATTTTCCACGTGCTGAAATCATTCATCTGAAAAAATCATATTTTTCTTAGAAAGCCAATCAATGATCAATCAAAGGTTGAATCTCTATATATAGCCTGCTTCAAACTCATATTTGTTGCAAGAGAAGAAAATAAAATTAGAAAAACATCACCATCACAATTAGCAACAGCATCATGATGAACTTTAATTTGGTTGATTGCAAGAATAAGAGTAGTGAATTTGTTGAATCTCAAGCTCACATATGGAACCACATATTCAATTTCATAAATTCCATGTCTCTAAAATGTGCAGTTGAATTAGGCATTCCCGATATCATCCATAATCATGCCAAACCCATTACCATTTCTGAGCTCAATGTTGCTCTCTCTATCCACCCAACCAAAGCCCATTGCCTCCCTCGCTTGATGCACATTTTGATTCATTCCGGTTTCTTTGCTCGAGCAAAAACTAGTGAAAACGATGAAGCAGAAGAAGGATATATTCTCACCTCTTCATCTCAGCTACTCCTCAAAGACAACCCTTTTAGTGTAAGACCATTCTTGCTAGCTATGCTTGATCCTGTTTTAACAAAACCATGGCACTATACTGCCACTTGGTTCCTTAATGATGAGCCAACCTCTTTCGAGATTGCTCATGGGATGCCATTTTGGGATTATGGTAGCCATAATCCTAGCCTCAACAATTTCTTTAATGAAGCTATGGCTAGTGATGCTCGCCTGCTTACGAGCTTTTTGATAGATCAAGGCAAAACTCGGGTGTTTGATGGATTGAATTCAGTGGTTGATGTTGGAGGTGGAACTGGAACTGTCGCCAAAGCCATAGCTCAAGCATTTCCTCATATTCAATGCACTGTGCTTGATCTTCCACATGTGGTTGCAGGCCTCCATCACACTCCCAATCTCAAATATGTAGCTGGTAACATGTTTGAGGACATTCCTCCTGCTGATGCTATTCTTTTAAAGGTATATATATATGTCATATAGTCTTAATCTCACGGTAAGAGCTCCCAAATCATTTTACCTGTTTGATCTAAAAATTTAAGTTGATTGATAAGACCCATGAATAATATATATATGCAATATGAAGGAATAAACTTAACATAGCTTAACGTGTGTGTATATACATGATACTCTTTTGAATTATTCATTCATATATAAGAAATTGAAGAAACTCGGTGTTGGGTCTAATTGTATAAATGATCATCTAAGTGGGGTTGAGTCAATGTAATACAATACTAATTGCCTTGTGTTAAGGCCAATCTATTCCACTGATAGCTTTATTCTCATTTATTTCCAATGTGAGATCTTCATCAGAAACTAATGCCAATCTTATTGATTTTTTTTTTTTTTTGAATATGAAAAACAGTGGATTTTACATGATTGGAGCGACGAAGAATGTTTGAAGATACTGGAGCAAAGCAAAAAAGCAATTAAAGGGAAGAAAGGAGGGAAGGTGATTATAATAGATATGGTGAGGCAGAGCGAAGGAGATAATAAAGCCATTGAAACACAACTCTTCTTTGATATGCTGATGATGGTGTTGGTTACTGGTAAAGAAAGGAGTGAAAAAGAATGGGCTAAACTCTTCCTTGATGCTGGATTCAATGCCTACAACTTTATTCCAATTTTGGGTTTAAGATCTATAATTGAAGTTTATCCATAAATATTGAATTCACTTCTTAATTATATATATCAATAAACAATAAGCAGAAGCATTAGCCATGGATTAGATAGGCCATCAATTTCTATGTTTCCTATTAAATTGATTTTATTGGCTTAGTGCATGAATAGCGAAATGTGCTAAACATGCATATTCTAACATTTTTTCGTAAATCAGTAGGGTGAGATTGTATTTCTTGTAGGTTTATGGATAAGTTTAAACAAGTTAACAAATAAACATGATGCATACAAGACAACCGAAACTTTTCTATACATATAATATATATATATACACATTGATTGCATCATTTATCTGTGATTGTGATTGGAAATACATTAATTAAGCTACAATAATAAGCAATTTGGAGTAAACTTACCAGCATCCCATACAAAACACTTAACAATATGTAAGCTTAAGAATAGAGCCCATCAAAGGTTAAGGGAAGTTGTTTATTAAATTTAAAGATGTCAAAATGAGTTATTATGTCATATAATTTGGTAATCGAGTCAATTTCATGAATACAGGGTCATTTTATATTGGACCAGACTGGAATAGGCTTAACATTCTCATTATGAGAAAGAAGGGGTTATTCGAGCTAGTATAATCATATTATGTGAGTTATATATTTCACATGATTATATACGATAAAAACGGAATAAAAATTAAATTTGTGTTAAACGGATCATGTTAGATGGGCTATCTCTATAAACCGAGTTGTCGTATCAGTTCTAATTAAATTCATAACCTTATTTTGAACCGAAATCCTGAAGTTTGAATGAGTATTTTGTTGAGTTAGTGGTTAGCAAAGGACAAATGTCAAATAACCACTTAATTCAAAAGTCTAATCTCATAAGAAAGATCTTTAGACTTAAATATTTATTGGGCTTGAAATTTGTATAAGACATGCTTTTCTTTTTCTTTTTTTTATAATGTGTTGAGATTTCACAAATATATAGAGTTATTAAAATTAATTAAATCCTTGATTATTTGTTCTAAGAGATTCTAATTTCATATCAATCAAACTTAAGATAAAAAGCTTAGTAAAATTAAGAAATACACTAATATTTATTATTCCAACGAGAAAAGGATACAACACATATAATTCAAAAAGTATTTTGAAATATAAAGGAACAGAAAACAAATATAAAAGAGTCAAAAGTCAACTAAAATAAAAAATTATGAGCACTAGGAGCGAAGAAAAATCGATATCTATTGGGATCCAAACCGATGGTGATAGAGAATCACCAAAATAGCCGTCCATGGGAATAGAGACGGAAAACATTTTCCACCCGATGAAATATTATTGTAAATCCTTGAATATTATTGATTCTCAATGGGTAGTTATACCCTAATAATACACATGTGAAATATACACATCACTCCATGTATCACTCCCAGTACAATATATAAATACAATATACATAGTCCTATCACACCCCCACAGGTTGAGCAAGGGAGGAAACAATGCTCAACTTGTCCCGCAACAACTGGAATCTCGCCTTTGGGAGAGCCTTGGTGAGAAGGTCGACAAGTTGACATTCCGTAGGCAAATAACGGAAAAAAAAAGTGACTTCCCTGCTACCCGTTCCCGAACAAAATGAAAATCGATTCAAGTGTTTTGTACGGGGAATAAAAAATAGGATTCGCTGTCAGGTATGTGACACTTAAATTGTCACACCAAAGAGGAGGAGATTGATTCAAGGGAAAGCCAATATCTGTGAGAAGCATAGTAATCCAAGATAAGTCAAACGTGATGGTGGTGGCTAAGGCATGGTACTCAGCCTCAGTTGATGATCTGGAAACGGTGCGTGCTTCTGAGAAACCCAAGAGACCAAATTATCACCTAAAAAGATTGCAAAACCAGTAGTGGATCGGTGATCGTCTGAGTTGCCACCCCAAGCAGAGTTGGAGAACCTCTGTAACTGAAAGGCAGGACTTGGCCGAAAGACTAGACCATATGAAGGAGAAGCCTGAATATAGCGTAATATACGCTTAACGGCTTGCCAGTCCAAATTTATTGGTGTTTGCAAAAACTGGGCGACTTTATGTACGGCATATGCAATGTCCGGTCTAGTGATGGTTAAATACTGAAAACCCCCAACAATACTTTGATACAAAGATCCATCAACCAATAACTCACCCCCGAAAGCTGAAAGTTTAGTGGAGACACAGGCTGGTGTATTTAATGGCTTACAACCAGACATATTAGACTTCACAAGCAAATCCATGATGTACTTTTGTTGATTTACATATAAGGATTTATTGGTCCACTGCATTTTAAGTCCCAGAAAGTATTGAACACGGCCCAAGTTCTTAATTGCAAACTAATTCTGTAAGTGAGCAACCAAGGATTGAATTTGAATCGGGTCATTTTCCAAGCAACAGAAGATCATCAACATAAATAAGACAAAAGATGACAGCAGCACCAGAACGGAACAACATAAGGAGATATCAGCTTCAGTACTGCGGAAACCAAAACCAACTAATGCGGTTTTAAGACGTTTATGCCACATACGAGGAGATTGCTTAAGGCCATACAGAGATTTTCGAAGTGCACACACATGAGAGGGGCAAGTAGGATCAACAAAACCTGTAGGTTGCTGCATGAACACTTTCTCCTCAAGGTCACCATGGAGAAAGACATTAGAGACATCTAAATGCAGAACTTGCTGTAAGCGCCGGAATTTTCCAACCACAATAATAAAAAACCAAAGGTCATTTTTATAGGTGTGAATACAGAATTTTTCGTGATACAGCCACACGACTGTAGTTACAGTCATACGACTGAAATTACAGTCGCACAACTGTAGTCAAATTACAGTCGTATGACTGTAGTTCTATAGTAGCTAGTTACAACTCATCCTGCATGGAGAGGGATGGGGCGTGATTTAGGGGCATTATTGCATCTTCCTGTCCTTTTTTTAGGGTCTATAAATATCAAAAGAAAGGGAGGAACCAGGGTCGACAGAGATTTGGATTGAAGAGAGCTCTAGAGTTTAGGAGAAGAGGAGGAAAAAGAAGAGAAGAAGCACATCAAAAATATCATATTCTTCTACTCTTTTTCTTTTGATTCTTATGTTTGTGAGGTTAAAACCTGTAGAAATCATAGGTTTAAACTTGGCAAATACACACAAATCATTTCAGAGTCTTAAACAAGCTCAAATCCGTGACTAGTAGAGATTTTTAGACATATATTTTATACCTTGACATACAAAGGAAAGGAGACAATTCGGAGCTAATTTAAGGTGTTTTTCTAGTTAAATCGATGGTGGATCTGCATTACAAGTGTAAATATATCTAAAACTAGTGTTTTGCTTCATGTTCCACGTGTTTTGGTTCATTTCTGTGCATTAAAATCAACTAAAACCAAAAATGCAAGTCTACTATTTCTGGGCAGGATGAATAGTCATATAGCTATAATTACAGTCATACGACTGTAGTTGGTTTCCACGGTTGTAAATTCTTTCACCTAAATCATTTTAGCAATTTTTTAACCAGAAGCAAATTACAGTCGTACGACTATAGTTATAGCCATATGACTGTTATTACAGCCGGATGGCTGTAGTTTCGACCAACTATAGAAAATCATAAAAAATCCAGAAAAATAAAAAAAAATGGAAAATTATAAAAATGCATAAAAATCAGAAAATCATCAACAATAAATTTATTTCATGCATTCACGACCTTAGATTTAATTTTTGAAGTTATCGCACTTAGAACAGAACAACGACAGAGATCCAAATCTTTTGAAAACCGACCCACATTTACATGTTAAATGGAAATAAACCGGTAAAAGAAAATATTTTCAAAAATGTATTTTCTCATGAAACAAAAACACAAGAACGTTTCAAAACCGTCTTCCAGGTCCAGTCAGGCGAACTAGCCGAGTTTACCTGACTATCTCTTAAATGCATGTCCCCAAATCTCTCATTTCCCCATTCTATCTATTTGAGTCCAACTTGTTGCATATATTTGTACTAACATCTATTTTGCAGCCTTTTATTTTTTCATTTTGGATGTATTTGATAGATTATCCATGTATCCTAGGCGATTGTAATTTTTATATAGATATTCGTGTATCTAGGCGGCTGTATTGGTGAGGATGAGAGTTTTATTTTTTATTCGATTTGGTTATATAAGTTGGCCTCTATTTTTACTTTCTTGCACCTTATTTTTTTGCATTTTATTTTTTCTGTAATTTATTTCTATCATTCGTATGAGCATTAGCTAATAAATATTAAAAGATACAAATGGGTAGAGAATGAGTGAGTATAATATGGTACTATAAACTTATAAATGAATGCAAGCTTGAGGTTGAATAGGTAAGTTGCCCGAATCCTAAATCTCTGGATTAGGTACAGTAGTCTACGCTCGGTAGGGAGCTATACCGGAATTTCCCGGATGAGCTTATCCGGGTGGCGACTATGTCACTGATCTTGAAATTTAGGTTTTGAGATCTTTAAGTAATAAAATGGGATCTTCTAAAATGCAAAACCAGTTTTCTCAAAATGCACATTCTAAATGATGTTTCGTACAAAACGAATTTCAAATCAAATCAACTGGTCTTCGTAAACAAAATCATCAAACCCGTTTTGTTTTCCACACTCTTTATAAAAACTTCCCTGGTCCATTTTGCAGCGTCCGTCTGAATCATCGTCCGCTCACACTTGCCACGATAAAGACACTGCTAAGGCAAACAAAATCTGAATGGTTGTGGACTTCACAACTGGACTGAAGGTGTCTGTAAAATTTATCCCTGGGTCTTGGTGAAAGTCGTTTGTAACTAGCCTCGCTTTGTAGCAGTTAGCCTATCCATCAACCTTGCGTTTGGTTTAAAAAACCTATTTACACCCAATGATATTGGCATTTGGCAGTGGGGGCACCAATTCCCACGTGCCATTCATAATTAAGGCATTGTATTCATCGACCATGGCAACATGCCAATGATCTGACTTGGCAGCCTTAGTATATGTAATTAGATCTGCCTTTGTAACTTTTGTATACAAGGTTCTTGGTCAAGAGGACCCAGCTTGAGAGCGGGTCAGCATTCGGTGTGGGACAGGGGTTTGCTGTTGCTGTGCAATAGCCATATTTGTAGGAGGAAACTCTCTGAAATCCACGATAAGGGATAAGCGGGGCGATTTACCTTTGTTGGCCAGTGATGTAGGTGGTTCGATTAGGGGGGAGATGGAAGGCTTAGCGTCGGTTTAGTTGGCACGGGTAAGGGAAGGGGCGGGCTGTGCGGTGGTGGAGAATGTGGCAGAGGTGGACAGTAGGACTCATAGACGGGTTGGTTGTGAATAACGGGAAATTATAATACAGGGTTTGTATTGGAGGATTGGACATTGGAATCACGGATCCGAGTCATCTCCTGAAATGGGAAAACCTGCTCATAAAAAACAACATGGCGTGAGACAAAGACTTTGCCAGAAGAAAGATCTAAGTAGTGATAACCTTTGTGTAAATGGCTATACCCAACAAAAATGCAAGGACAAGAGCGATAATCAAGTTTAGAAGCAGAGTAGGGACGAAGCCAAGGGTAACACAAATAACCAAATGCATAGAGAAAATATAATCAGGGGAGGCATTCAACAATTTTTCAAATTGGGATTGGAAATCAAGAAGTTCTGTAGGCATCCTGTTAATTAAATAGACAGCAGTATCAAAGGCATAGGTCCAAAGAGATTTATCAATACTAGCATGTGCCATTAATGATAACCCTGTTTCTACAATATGATGGTGTTTTTGTTCCACACAACCATTTTTCTTAGGGGTGTATGGACAGGAAACCCGGTGCTGAATACCATGCTGTGACAAATAAGATGAAATAAATTAAAATTCCCTACCCCAATCAGACTGAAAGGATTGAATAGTGCATTCAAATTATTTTTCCACTAAAGAACGAAACTTGATAAAAGCAGATAAAGCATCAGACTTATATTTCAAGAAGTAAATCCAAGAAAATTTACTATAATGGTCGTAAAATAGCATGTAATAAGAAAAATTGTCATAAGATTTCACTGGAGACGGACCCCAAAGGTCTGAACAAACTAGTTTCAAAGGCCGTTTAGCTTGAAAGTTGGACTCAATAAATGGAAGTTTTGTAACTCTTACTAATAACATAACTTGAACAACAAAATGACTCTACTTTATTGGAGACTAGGAGATTATTCTGACTAATAATTTTTCTGATAACTGGTAGAGCCGCATGCCCCAATCTTTCATGCCACATCGAGAGGGAGGTAACATGGTCCCGAGTTGGAAGAGCTATAATTTTCGGCACAGTATAAAGATCCCCTCTATTCGGACCTTGGTAGATGACCTTAATGGATTTCAGGTCCTTCACAACAAATCAATCATTAAAGAATTCCACAAAAACATCATTATGGTTAGTAAGTGCATAAATAAATATGAGATTAGAGTTAGACTGTGGAACAAGAAGAACATTAGACAATTTTAGAAACCTGTTAGAAGCATGAAACAAAGATTGACCAGTATGAGAGATTTGGAGTTTAGAATTATTATGCAAAATTACATCCTCTGGCCTTGTATAATCATAATGGAGTGCTAGGTTCCCCATATCAGAGGTAAGTAGCTTCCATATCCATGATCCGCAGTTGATGAAGGGATGTTTGAGAGGCTATGGTAGTATGGTTGGCTTGGGGGGTTCGGTTTTGTGGGGGATTAAATCATGTTGAGGGACATCGGCGAGCATAGTGACCATTAGCCTTGAAGTTGTGACAGACAATTGTAGTGACATTATACCCTGCTGAAGTAGTAACATTTCCTTGTGAATAATGATTTCCTGGGTGATAGCTATTGCTACCACTGCCACGACTGCCATGAACAAAACCGTGGGTCTGCTACCATCCATGGCCATTACCACGCCCTTTATTGGAGGTAAACAATCCTGAATTCTGACCGGAATAATTCCCTAGCGCATTGGCTTGCTGCCTCACCTTCACATGAGCTGACGGGACTGAGCTTTCTCGACTAACACCTCAATTTATCTTTCTTTCTTCAGTTAACAATATTCCATACAAATCATCAAACATAACAGTATCATATGAACTTCAAAGGGTTCTCACAAACACATCAAAATTTTCATGTAATCCCTCAATTACAGCTTCTACCAAATCATCTTCTCTGATGTTATAACCCAAAGCTAACAAAGAATAAAAAATTGACTTTGCACATTGCAAGTAAATAGCTATCTCGTCATTCCCTTGTTTCAAATTATGCAAATGAGTACGCAATTCACAAATTTATGATCGAAACCCAAATACATACCAAGTATTGAGGCAAGAGAGACACTGAAATTGAATTTATAATCCAGTATAATACCTGTTGGTCACGTCTGTTCCAGATCGTGTATACTGGATTCTTAATGCCGCTATCAAGAAATTCTGCTGGAGCTGGTTCTTTGCAGTCCAGGTGCCCATGGAGTCCACTGCCTTTAATCATAGGTAACAGCTGCGTCTTCCATAGCAAGAAATTAGAACTAGTAAGTTTGGCGGGCATTTGAGTGGCTAGAGTAAAAAGAGGTGGAGCGATCGGAACTATCAAGGAGGCATCTGTGGAAGCCGTGACAACAACAGTTCCGGCACCAGTGATTACCACGGTGGTTGACATGATAACGTGTAGAGACTAGGGTTAAGGTTCAAGAAAAATCGGCTATTAGGCCCTTAGATGCTCTGATACCATAAAATATTATTGAAAACCCTTGAATATTATTGATTCTCAATGAGTATTTATGCCCTAATAATACACATGTAAAATATACACATCACTCCCTATATAATATATAAATATAATATACATAGTCCTATCAAAGCCTATATAGGAATGGGATGAAGAGTGCATATATATCCATCCTGAAAGGATTACCACTTGTCCCCATTTAAACTTGTGATGGTCCTGGAAAAATACCCATAGCAATCCCCTATTTCTGAATATACATCCTTTATATGGTGTTTTTGTTATTTGCAAATATAATTTTATGTTGTAATTATATATATATATATATATATATATATATATATATATATATATATATATAACCAGTTTACTGGTTATTTATATAATAAGTTTAATAACCAAACCAATATTCAGTTAAAAAAAAAGAGTTGAATAACCCATGCTGGTTTTGGTTATTATAATTGTTATAAACAGAACCAGTTTACTGCTGGTTATAAAAAATTAATTTACTGGTTATTTTTAACTAGTAAAAATGGTTACAGTAAATAATTATTTATTTATTTATTTTTTGTGGGGATAGGGATACCCGTTACCCGTGGTGACTCATGTGGGCAATTGATGGAGACCAAAAATTTCCAAAAATTTTTAATGGAAACCCATTCTAGCAAGCATTGGGGATGGAGTGGAAAATTCATCCCTATCCCTTTCCCTGCCTCCGCCTCGTTGCCACACCTAATGAGCACGCATATTTGTGTTTAGAGGTGGTCAAGTGGATTATAATTAGATTTCAACCCAAACCATTGAAATATAATTTATTTATGATGGGTTGGATGGATTATAAATGAGTTGGATTTTTTTTTTTTTGAATGAATTGGATTGATTGAGATACATGGATTGAGTTAAGCTTATTATTTTCTCTTTTTTTTTTTTTGTTCATTCTTTCGCTTTTTATATAGTTATATAACAATACCAATTAGAATTGATCCAATTGACAAGTCTAAATGGGAGGGAACTATGGGTTCCCAGATGAGCTGGGTTTAAACCCCAGCTGCCTCCTCCGAATTGTTAAAAGAAATATATAACATTGCAACAATATGTAATGAATTATGTCATTATTTCCTATGGGCTAACACCTACATTTAGGGCTAAGTATGGGTCCAACGGTTTCGTCCCGAAAATATAAATCTCTGCATTGTTTTGTACAAAGATTCGAAGCAAAAAAAATAGAGTTTTGATCTAGAGATGACCTGCCAATTTCTCAGAAGAAAAGTTTTCAAAATTATTTTAATAACAAAGAGACTCCAGTAAAGCCAAAGTTCACGGTTGGAGGTGCGACGACAATGTTGGTTGAGGGTCAGACGATGAGGAGCAAGGTCAGAGGCGATGAGATAACAGACAAAAAGGGCAAGCTTAGAAACGTAAAAAAAAAAAAAGGAGTGAGGGCGAGAGACAGAGGTCCCTAGCGAATCGAGAAAAGAAGACTACATGAGAAGGTGGTGACAGTTGAGACCGATGGTGAACGGTCGAAAATCGTATAGGTAGAGTGGGAGAGGAGAAAGGAGGGTGGCTGGTTGTTGAGAGAGAGAATAAGGATTAGTTTTAGGGTTTTGTTTAAAAAATGATGAGTATATAGTCTAGGCCTAGGGTTAAGAAATTGAGTTTTGTTCTTTAAGGTAAATTGGTCTGGGTTATTAGGCCAAAATCCAATCCGATTTCTTCTCTTCAAGTTTTCTTTATTCTTTATTTTGTTTTTTCCATTTTACATTTAAGCCTAAATATATGTGTAGTCTAAGAGTAAACTATACAAAATTAAGCCAACATGTGTAAATTTTTCTCAAAAATGGCATTTTATTAGATTTGGATAATTTAGAGTTTTTGTAAATAAAACTTCATTTATAGAACTTATTTTAGATATACTAAATAATAGATCCGATTCTTTCGGTGCAATACAATTCGGTACAGTTCTTTCGGTGTTTCAGTACGGGTATAGGTAAAATATCTGGAATTGTACCAAATAAAAGTCAACGATACAATTCAATATGATTCTATAAAAAAAAGTCAACAGTTTAGTTCCAAATCTAGATATTTTTATTTAGTTCTTCGTTTCGGTTCAAGAATATCCAGTATCCGCGTTCAGCCCTACCTACATTGAATTAGACATGTGTGTTAGCCTCATATTATTAGAATTTCAACACAAACCAATAGAAGTTTAAGCTGATAGGTAAGCTTGAAAAATAGTTTTCATTATTATCTCTAAAAAATACCTGTATGCGAACATTTTTAAGTTTGAAGTATATACAACACATGCACATTCTATCATGTGTTGAAATTGCAATAACATGAGTTTGTCAAGATTTGAATTCTCAGCCACTTGGACTAAAAGGTTTTAATGTTGTATTATGAGCCATTTGTGATTTAACACATAAGATTAAAGTAGTTAAAGAAATATAAAAAAATAGTTTATATTATAATGTGTGATAAATATTAGAGTTATTATTATTATTTAGACAAAAAAGGATGAATGTCTTATTCAGCTGGCCATTTATTTGTAATTTTGAGCAGCATATGTACGTGTGCGTTGGACTAATTGTATGAAATTGGTGGACCATGGTTTTGTAAGTTTGAAGGAAAGACCAAAAGCTACTCCAAATTGATTATCTGTTAAATCCGTGTGCCCATGAACTCAGTTAAGCCAAGTGAATTTTTTTTTTTTTTTTTTAATACAGTATCCTTTGTATAAAGATTATTACTACTTAAAATTATAAGGTAACGAGTTAATTAATTTGACACTCATTTACAATAAAAGAAGAACATTATTGCAATTAATCATTCACACCATAAATTTAATTAATAGTAACTGCTTCCTAATTTATTTCTCATAAATAAGAAAATGGATAGTATGTTACATTTACACACACGTACATACTACACATGATACCATCTTTTGGTGAAAAATAAAATAAAAATCACACCCTCCGATGAAATTGGAGACAACTACTTTATAAAAAAAAAATTAGTTCATATTATTTAAACGTTTTTTTTTTTTTGTTTAATTATACTTTTACCTAAATTGAGATTGCTGGTTATAGTTTATGATTATTAAAAAGATTGATAATTTTCCTGTACATTTTTTTAATAGAAATATATGTATGGAGGGAGTGAAATAATAATTAGTAATTTCTGTAAATTTAAAGAGTTTGTTTTATTTATTTATTATTGAGAATGGATAAGGATGATATTATACCTAAGTGTGGTGATGTTTGAAATAATTGGGATTACCGAAGTGTAATAATGAAAGTAGGGGTGTGGAGTGAAGGGTGGGATGGCTAAAATGATAATCATGACTCTTAAGTTTTTAGTGCCTTAACAAAGTGAAGAAAATATACTGCTCCTAAGATTCACTCACACTCTCTCTCTCTCTGTACTAATTAATTTCCAGAACAATTATACATCTGCCTTTCATGCACCATTTCCCTACTTCTCTATCCAAAAAACTAAAAATGGTGTTAAATTAGTCTCTCTACTTCAATCTGGCACGCTTAAGTCAGTTAATCGTATGTGCTTGATTCTTCACACAATTTTATCAATTAACCCATTTACTTAACATAAGTACATTCATTTTGCAATAACTTCACCCCTTAATTTTCGATTATGAGTTATGAAAGAATACATTCTTACACATTTGGAGGATTTTATTTGATCACAAATCGCTATTAAAAACCGTCAAACCAATTCTAAAATCTTTAAAATAAAATAATAAATTATACTACCAAATACAGATGAAATTACACAAATGAATCAATTTTGTTTTTGTTTCACCATTTTAGTTTCTCCTGATTTGTTTTTCCAAATCTAAAGCAGCACATAAATCTTTCTATATATGTACTAATTAACAATTAAAAAACCATTAACAGTAGAATTTGAATATAACGGTTACTTAAAAATTAAAAAGAAAAATTTGTAGTAAAATGAAGCAGTGAAAAGAAATCGGGAGGAGACAATAAAGAAAGGTAAATTGATGAGAAATGGGCGGGGCGGGTATTGTATTGTAACTCTCACAAGTACACACTGTAAGCAATAAATTAATTAATTAAGAGTAATAATTATTGATGCATATTGGCCAGTTATATCATGCGACGGCGCACAATCTCCCACAAAATTATTAGATTCATTTCTTGTATATATAAACACATTTCCCCTATTTAATCTGTGCTAATTATCTTAATCACTCTCCTATTTCCCAAACTCAGAAGAAAAATTCTATCAACATGGCTAATTCATCTCCTCCTTTTACTTCTGAGACAGAACTTTGCCCCTTTACCCCTTTTGATTTCAGGTTTTGTATATTTGAAAAATTTCCTTCTTTTTTATTTTAATAATAATAATAATAATTAGTCGTTGATTCATAGTTTTTTTTTTTTTTTTTTTTTTTTTTTTTTCTGCAGATACGATCCGATTCAATGTGGAGGTGCTTATTTGGATGAGATTACAATAGAAGATAGCTTTGTTGATGCTATTCCATTAATGGAAAGCTACATTTATTATGATCCTTTGTATTCATCTTTAGATATTTACAAAGATTCCCCAAATGCAGAGGACTTGAATGGAGTTTATGTATGGAATGAATTAGGTTATTTGTTTGAGTCAGAAACAAAGGAGAAGGTTGAAGCAAAAGAAGTAAAAAAATTAAGAGAAGAAAAAGGCATATCAAAAGCCCTAACAAAAGAAGCAATTTCAAAATATTTTTACATGCCAATAACACAGGCAGCAAAGGAATTGAACGTTGGGTTAACATTATTGAAGAAGAGATGCAGAGAGTTAGGCATCAAGAGATGGCCACACAGAAAGCTTATGAGCTTACAAACCCTCATTCGCAATGTCCAGGTTACCTTCTTTTAACTCTCTACTATTTTACTTCAATATGCATTCGAGTCCTAAGCAATCTTCCTATGGCAAAACTCTCTTAACAACTGTAGGAAATGAAGAGGATGGAGGGTGAAGAAAGCGAAGAAAAGCTAAAGGAAGCCATTGAGCTACTGGAGAGAGAAAAGAAGCAACTTGAGGAAGTGCCAGATATGCAGCTGGAGCATAAAACCAAGAGGCTGAGACAAGCCTGTTTCAAGGCTAATTACAAGAAAAGAAAGCACATGGGGATGATCAATCATGCTCCACTTTCTTTTTCTTCTTCTTCTTCTTCTTCTTTTACTTGTTCCGATCTTATTGTTTCTGTTGATCAACACCAAATACAAGAAGAAGAAGAAGAAGAAGAAGAAGATGATGATGAGATCAAATCCCTTTTAAATGATCCTGTTTCTTATAAAAACAGTTTGTCTTTTTAATTAGATTTTGCTTCCAATCTCCTTGTAACCTTAATTTTTATTTAGGTTTTTTTTTTGGGCATGATTTTATATTTGTTCATATAATAGATCTTTCATATAATTGAACCAGAAGCTATAAACTTACATAAAGTTTAATTTTTCATAGCGTCAAACCCTAAATGATACATTAATTTGTTCATGCAGTAATTTTTTTATTATTATTATTATTTTTTTCTTTTGAGGGAGTGAATTTATCTTGTTAAGATTATTGATAGAAATTATAGAATATGAGGAATGAAATGTGACATCATATTTTAACCAATTACATAAATTAATAAAATTTTTATACCTTTAATTGATAAATTATAAACTTTAGATCCTAAAATGTATGACACTGTCAATTTATTGACTGGTATGATACTCATTTTCTAAAATTTTCAATATCATAAAATGATGCTTAATCATTTATTACGTGACATTTAAGGTTTATTTACCAAAGATCATTAAAGTATTAATTAAATTACTAAATTAACTAATTTACTATTAATAATTTCTTAAAACTCGGTTTCTCGTATTGAAATTCTTTTTCTTTTTAATGATTAGGCTTATTTATATGTTTGTATGCATTAATTTTAAACCTCTCTATTAGTATGCATAATGAAAAAAGTAAAAAAAAAAAAAATGTTAAAAAGATGATACAAAACATCATACTCTCTCTGTCTAATTTTGATAGACAAAATTTATATTTTAGGTGTCCAACAATATAGACATTTTTCAATATATAATTATTAATTAAGTGATAAATTGTCAAAAATACCCTTATTACATATACCTAGGCAATTAAAATGACAACATTTACTTTACTTAATTATTTGATATATTGAAGTTCTTTTAGTAAAAATACAATCTATTACTCTCTCTGGTTTCAAATATTAATTACTTTAGAATTTTTACTTTGGTTTTTTTTATATATCATCTTAGATTACTAATACAATTTTTGTAATATTTTCTCATATTTATCCTTATTAAAAGTATGAGAGAAGTTCAATATTTAATACAAATAAGTCTTAATAATTAAGAAGGAAGAGAATTTTAACATAAAAAGTAGGATTGTACAAAATTATTAAGGGTAGATTAGTCATTTTAATAAAATAATTAATAATTTATTGGTTTTGATGAATAATCTTAAACGACAACTATTCAAAACCGGAGGGAGTAATTAATATTTTTAATTACCGTGCAATCATAATATTGCATACCAAATTTGCATGGAGGGAGTATAAAAATGACCAAAATAGTAACCTTAAAAGTAAAAAAAATGATCGGAGAAAATATACATTATCTCATATATTTTATGTAACCCGAAAGGGTAATTATTTGAAACATAAATATAAATACAAGAAACTAGAAAAGATGTGCATTAATTCTAAAATGTAAACTAATGATAATTAAGAATTGATCAATAAATCAATCGCAAAAACCAAAAAAAAAAAAAAAAAAAAAAAAAAACTGTTATTTTGTGAACGGAAATAAATGACATGGTTTACTTTTCAGTTCCACTTAATTATAAACCATTTAATTTTTGTTAATTGTTTTCCATTAATTTCTTTCGTTTTAATAATATTGTCCATGGGGTTTGATTTGATGGTAAGCCTTCGACTATTGATTTTTAACAGAATTCATTTTGGGCAAACACATATGCGGCCCATTGAACTTTAATTTTTGAGCCGTTTGGCCTCCTTAACTATTTTAGCAACCTATCTAACTTCTCATCTAAAAGCCAAATACATACATAGTCTCTTCAACTTTTAATTTTGAGTCACTTGGCCACCTCAACTATTTAAGCGACATATCTAACCCCGCATCTATTTTAAAGTGGTACTTTTAGACACTTGAATGCTGATGTGTCGTATGACCTGGAGGTAAGAGGTAATATTAATTAAATATAAGATGGTTTCCAGCGTATGTCCTATATGTCTTTAGTGTCAGACGCATGTAATGCATGATACTCTGTTGTGTCTGGTTATATTCACTCAAAGGTTTAAAAATACCACTTTAAAATAGATGAGGGGTTAGATAGGTTGCTAAAATAGTTGAGGGGGTCAAACGGCTCAAAAATAAAAATTGAAGGGGCTACGTTTGTATTTGACCTTTAGATGAGGGGTTAGATAGATTGCTAAAATAGTTGAGGGGGTCAAGCGGCTCAAAAATTAAAGTTGAAAGGCCTACGTGTGTATTTGGCCTTCATCTTTATTAAAAATAAAAAAATAATAATAAAAATAAAGTTGATCCACGTTGGGCCCAAAAGACTTGCTGAGATTCGGGTTTTTGAGGAGTGGCCCGTACACCTTTTTATTTGAAATCTGTGAAGTCAAGTCTTATGTGAAGAGTGGAGAATTGGACGCAATGATTCAAGTGACAAATCCTTTGAAATCAATCTCTTCTTCTTCTTCTTCTTCTTCTTCTTCTTCTTTCTCTGCCCAATTGATTGCCCTTATTAAATCATGCACTCACAAATCCTATTTGCTCCAAATACATGCCCAACTCCTTCGTTCTTCTCTCCTTCAACTACCCGCCATCTCTTTCCCTTTCTTGTCCCGTGCTGCACTTTCTCCCATCCAAGATATCACCTATTCCCGCCGTATTTTCTCTCAAATCCTTGACCCTTCTCCATTCCACTACAATGCCATGATTAGAGCTTACTCCATCTCCAGTTCACCTATTGACGGCTTCTATATGTTCCAACAAATGAGACACAGGGGTTTACCTGCTGACCCTGTTTCTTTGTCCTCTCTTATTAAGTGTTTTATCAAACTTTGCTCTTTAATGGGTGGTCTGCAGATTCACGCTCGTATTTTAAGAGATGGTCATCAATTAGATTGCTTGTTACTTACTAATTTGATGGATTTGTATTCTCTTTGCCAGAGGGGCGATGAAGCCTGCAAAGTGTTTGATGAGATGCCTCAAAGAGATACTGTTGCTTGGAATGTGTTAATATCTTGTTTAATTCGTAATCATAGAACCAGGGATGTTTTGGGTTTATTTGATGGTATGGTTAACGGTGATTTTGGATGTAAACCAGATGATGTTACTTGCTTGCTTCTGGTTCAGGCTTGCACGAATTTGAGAGCTATTGAATTTGGTGAAAAGGTTCATAATTACATTCAGGAATCTGGATATAACGGTGCAATGAATCTGTGCAATTCTCTTATAACAATGTATTCACGGTGTGGGTCTTTGGACAAGGCTTATGGTGTGTTTAAGAGTATGGAGCACAAAAATGTGGTTACTTGGAGTGGAATGATTTCTGGTTTTGCTATGAATGGGCGTGGAAGAGAAGCCATTCAAGCATTTAAAGAGATGCAGAGAAACGGTGTTCTGCCTGATGATCAAACTTTTACTGGAGTTCTTTCTGCTTGTAGTCATTGTGGGTTGGTAGACGAGGGAATGATGCTTTTTGATAAAATGAATCAAGAGTTTGGGATGACTCCTAATATTCATCACTATGGGTGTATGGTAGATCTTTTAGGCCGTGCTGGTAAGCTTGACCAGGCTTATGACCTTATAATGTCAATGGAGGTCCAGCCCGATTCTACAATGTGGAGGACCTTGCTAGGGGCTTGTAGGATTCATCACCATCTTACCCTTGGGGAGCGTGTGGTTTCGCATTTGATTGAACTTAAGGCTCAGGAGGCTGGGGATTATGTTTTATTGTTGAATATATATTCCTCGGTTGGTGACTGGGAGAAGGTTACAGAACTGAGGAACTATATGCAGGAGAAAGGAATTCAAACTACTCCTGGATGTAGTTCAATTGAATTGAAAGGTGTGGTTCATGAGTTTGTTGTGGATGATGTTTCTCATCCATTAAAGGATGAGATTTATGAAATGCTGGATGAGATTAATGAGCAGCTCAGGATTGCTGGTCATGTTACTGAAATAACATCCGAACTACATAATTTAGGCGCAGAAGAGAAAAGAAATGCTCTTTCCTATCACAGTGAGAAGTTGGCTATTGCTTTTGGAGTTCTTATGACTCCACCAGGCACAACTATCAGAATAGCAAAGAATATTCGAACATGTGTTGATTGCCACAACTTCGCTAAGATTTTTTCAGGGGTTTATAATCGAAAAGTAATCATAGGAGACCGAAGTCGATTTCATCATTTCTTCGAAGGACGCTGTTCCTGTAATGACTATTGGTAAATGATAATGCTGCTTTTAGATATTATTTGTCGTAACATCACAAGCGGGAGCGGATTATGCAGCTATTGTTTGGACGAGTTGCTGAGAATTCATTGACGAGAAGGTGAGATTGTTGTAGTCACGCTAAGCAAAAGGTTTCTGTAAACATTGATCGTTTGCAGTTGGTGTGGCATCCCATTTGCAGATCACAGTTTCGAGATGGGATAAAGTTTTTAGAGAATGGGGAAGGCTGTGCAGACTAAGACCCAAATTATGTCACAAGGTCAAAAAGGGGAAAGAGCGAGAAGCTGTAGCAGCTTCTTCAGCTTGAGGACTTATCTGCTGTATGACTAGCAGAAGTGGGAGGAAGGATCGAAACGTGTGGGCCTGATCCTGAAGCTAATGCAATGGAATGGCTTAGAAGGAATTTCCGAGGCAAGGACAGGTGAACACTACTTTTTTGTACTTCCTAAGATTGACATTGTCGCGGTTCCTACTCATAGCTGAAAGCAAAGAAGAAAGACCTCAAAGGAGGTGAAAGAGTCGAGGGATACACTGCTACATCTCCTACCTTATTGTCTTTCTACACTAGTCAGACCGCTATCTAGTGCTTTTTTGTTGTTTGTTCACATTCCTTATAACCTGTTAGTTACTAGGGTGTTTAAGATGCAGCTTTTCTCTTTCGCTTGGTAAATCAATTTGGATGTCTGCTTTTTCAGCGTGCTTGCTTGCTTTCTCACTTGAGAGAGGCAAAGGAGTTTCCATGCCTAGCACGAAGCTCGGGGATTTGATTTCACATATGAAAAAAACAGTCGGCTACCGTAGCTTCTTGTATTTCCTTTTTGTGTGTGGTGTTGTTGATGATGTTGGAAATGAATTTAGACCTTGCTTCTGGGAGCTTTCCATGCTCACACTCTGGGGGCGGTGAGAATCTAGGAGCGGTACTTGGAGATGCCAAGTTAATTGGATAAGTACGAAAACCATGTTCAATCTTGTTCAACCTCACATCTTAAACACCAATCTGCTACTCACTGTATACTTGTAACTTGTTACTGAGATGAATCAATTTTACAAGCTCTGACTCGAGCGTAGCTAAAGCTTCTTTTTTAATGTAACAAGATTTAACACAAAAGTGAGTGTTGGTAAACAGCTTAAATAGCTGTAAGGCGCTTAAGTATGCTTTCCAAGGGCACAGCGATGCAAATAAATAACAGAATCTATTGTCTAATACTGTACACCACTTTTTTTGTATGTGCTAATAACTGATTCTATACAAGGATGCCATTGCTGGTTACTCCATCGCTGGTTACTACACTGATAACACACCGCTTTATTTGTATGTGCTAAAATCCCATCTGTGCATTCACACGCATAGAGAGAGAGAGAGAGAGACTAGTGAATTGTGTGCTAAACAATGAAACTTAAAACATAATTAAAGTACCACCAATTTGTGCATATATATATATATATATATATATATATAGAGAGAGAGAGAGAGAGAGAGAGAGAGAGAGAGAGAGAGAGAGAGTTCCTGAAATTCGAGCATTTGTATAATATATAGTGCACCAGCCATGTTATTCAAGAAACAAATATTACAAGCTCTTCGCAATGGTGACTGCATTTCGCATCTACAGCATAATATAGACTGCTCTAAATATCTCTTTTAAAAAAGTGCTTCACGAAATAAGACAAAAGAAAAAAGAAGCCTACAAAACTGAGTGCCGATGCCATAATGATGAAGAACAAACAAACAACAAAAGAAGTTTTCTTTCTAAACCTTGTTATGACCTGCATTTCACTTAAAGGCATACTAATTCTATGCAGCCACTGGTTGCTTTTGAGCAAATGCAATACCCTTCTCAATGCTGGCCTTCAGTTCAGGTTTTAGAGCTTCAAGTGCCTTCTGTTCATACTCGGTCAATCCTTGGAGGTCAGCTGAAATAAGTGCTTCAACCCCTTTCCTTCCAAGTTTCACCCTTGATGCGAAAAATGGAAGCTCAGTCAGATCAGACTGCACAAACGTACACTCATAAACATCACTGTCCCCATCAAGTGCACGAAGAGAAGACTCGACAAATCTGGCTGCTGCATATGCCATTGAAAGTGTAGCAGACCCTGCACCTGCTTTTGCTTCCACAACTTCTGTCCCAGCATTTTGGATCCTCACAGTCAGCTCTTGGACTTCCTCATCACTAAAATTCACTGAGGGTTTTGTCTTGGACAGAAGAGGAAGTATGGTAATCCCAGCATGCCCTCCAACAACAGGGACATCCACATCAATGAGCTTCAGATTCTTCTTCTGTGCAACAAATGTGTTCGCCCTCACAACATCAAGCGTAGTAACACCAAATAGCTTCTTTGGATCATAGACGCCCTTCTGCTTCAGAACTTCAGCAGCAATTGGTACTGTAGAGTTGACTGGATTGCTGATAATGTGGATAAAAGCATCAGGACAGTTGTCAGCGACAGCCTCAACCAAGTTCTTGACAATGCTGGCATTGATGTTGAAAAGGTCATCACGGGTCATACCAGGCTTTCTCGGAACTCCAGCAGGTATCACTACAACATCTACGCCTTTTAAGCAATCGGCTAACTCAGAAGCCCCAGTAAAGTCCAGAACTTGAGAGGGGGTGTTGCAGTGACTGAGATCAGCAGCAACACCCTTGACATTAGCTATATCATACAGGTGCAAGGTTGAAACCAATGGGGACATCTTGACAAGAAGTGCAAGTGGCTGACCTATTCCTCCAGCAGCTCCCAGAATTGCCACTTTGTAAGATGCTTGGAGGTTTAGATGATTGTACAACTTTTGGTTTGGCTTGTGGGCTTTCAAAGAAAAAGAACCTCGAAGGGCTGCAGTGCTCTCCTTGCCAAAAAAGGACGACTCTGATTCACAGTTTACGGAGTTTGAAGCCTTAAGACCGTTGAAGCTCACAAGTGGGTTTTGGGAATTGAACCTTACTGCAAAGGGCTTGGACTGCGGAAGTTGGCATGCTTTGGGACCACAGGAGACAGTGGATCCAATAGAAAAGGTTGTTGCTGATGTTGCTGCCATCTTCCAAATCTGTGAAAACAAAAGAAAATGATGTGTCAAGAAAGGTAGACGAATATAATCTAATAGACCTCCATTAAAAATAACTTAAACGATACTCGATGAATGTCAAAAAGAATACAGATAACAAATTCATACAAATGGCATTATCTCAACACAAATTCAGTATTTTATGTGCCAATATGATCAAGGAAATGATGGAACTGAATGCTGGAAATAATGGAAGCTTGCCTCAAAAAGATATTTAAAATATTACTAGTGCGACGGTTTTTCACTTTGCACGAATCCTCCTCCAAGAAATAACTAGTTCACAAAAATCACATAAGGACATAATTCTTATTTGAGCTCCTAATGTTTTAATGATAAAAACATTGATTCAAGTTGACAGCTGCTAGAGTTCAGCCAAGCACAAACGCTTAAAGAATATTAAATGCTGACTTGAAGCTACTTCTCTACTTTATTAGGATATTTAGAATCTGTTCTCCAAGTGTAAACAACCAATCCAACTAAGTGAAATGTTGCAGGTTCATATGTATCTACTTCAATTATACTTACAAAACCGTGTTTTTAAAAGTGCTCAAGGCACTCATCTAGTCGTCCAGGCAACACGAGCAGGAGCACCTCACAGCCCATGGGCAAGGCGAGCACCTAAGTCCAGGTGCAAGGCACAAAAAGGCATGGTGTTTGTATCTTTCGATAATTATAGAACTATAAATGCTGTTTTTGGAACGACACTAAATTTTGTCGGTTTGTTACCTTACACTTCAAATACAGTTTTAGAAAGACAATATATAATTTGAGGTGACATCACAGTTAATGAATTTGTTTTGGGAACCAAATTTTGTCTCTAAAAATAAGTTAAATAAACCTAAGGGAAGAGGAGGAATAGGAAGTCAGCAAAAATTCAGATGATAAATTGGGGATAAAAAAAAAAAACTTGTCTCCTTAAAAATACACTGTAGATGCCAGTCAGCCAGCCTCATACCAGCTACAAATAGAAGTGGAAAAAAAAAATTGAGAAACTAACAGCTCTACAAGAAAAAAGAAGATAATTCATAACTCATGTCAGTAAATTTTCTGAAACTTCAATACTGTTTTTATATATGATTTTACGCTTGTTTTTTTTTCTTCACTAACGCCTTACTTTGCTCAGGCTAGCGCCAAGGTTGGCACATAGTGGCTCAGGCAATTAAGTGGCATGTGGGGATTTCAACAACACTGCCATAAAAGGCCCTTTATTCGGGCCTTGGATACAGACAAATGCAAGATTTTTATGATAGGAGATCTAACAGAAAATCGAATCGAATCGAATGAAAACAAATTCAACTTCCAAAAAGCGAATTATCTTAGTTTAAGAAATGAAAACATCATAGCAAGGGAAGAAATATTGATATGATTATGGATTAAGAGTTATGACTTCAAATTCATGTCAGCAACTAAAATTCCAGGAACAAACTCAACTATGCCAAGAAACTAATATAGCTTTGATTAAATGTAGCAGCATGGTCCAAAATTTATGAACACTGAACACGAACAAGAAGTTTTGTTATATAAAAAAGAGATATTATAATAGAACAAAACCAGAAACTCAGACGATACAGCATGATTAAAGAAAAAAAAATCACAAAAGGTGCAAGACATAGAACGTTAGAAATATAGAAATGATAGCTGATTCTTAATTAAAATGGTACAAAACAATTACATGAAGAAAAGAGATCATGTAGTGGTAAATCAAGGAACGATGAAGATATTAGCATCCTATTCAGAGAGAAATCCTACCACTCAAACAGCATACTGAAACCGCAAATGCAATATTTTCAAACAAATGAAAATAGGAAGCAAAATTCGCAAATGCAATCAAATATCCAATTTCCATTCATTCGCTAACTAATGGATAATCATATTAAAATAAAAAAAAATCAGGTATCGATGGATGAAATAAGTTCCAGAACCGCTATTCAAATTCAGGAAAGAAAGTTGTCTAAATGCCAAAATCAGAAGAAACATATTCCACTGTGCTATTTAAGAAAAAGAAACAGGAAAATTCAAATAAAAAGCAAAGAACTGAAATCAGATCTAAAACCCAAAGAAACAGATAAGCGTACAAATCAAATCGAAAGTATACAGATCTCCATGAAAGAAAATGTAAGAAAACTATTAAAAAGAGAAGAGAAATGGAGGAAAAACAAACCTGAGAATGAATTGAAGGAAGAAAAGAGGAAAAGAAAGGGGGGTGTATAAAGAAGAGAGGATGGATAGAAAGATCCGCCAAAGGGCCTAGGAGGAATCTGCTTTTTCAACACCTACTCAGACAGGGTGAATAGGCATCGACACCTCTCATTCATCATACCACCCTCTTTCTTATACCGAATACACCGCCGCACCTGCCCCCAAGATTCTCCCTTTCCATTTTTCCTCTTTTTATTTAAAAGATATCTACACCGTTCGTTTTCTTCTTACTTCATCTTGGCGGCTCTGCTTTCATTTTTTTAATATATATAATTTCTTCCGTCTCACTCTTTTCTTTTCTTTTTCTCCCAATTGTTTTCTCTTTTCTTTCGATGATGACTGTATTACTAAATTTTTACCATGATTTTTTTTTTCTTCATTTTTAAAATTTTTATCCAACGCAATTTTATTGTAATGACAGGTTGACTTGAATATATAAAATTCTTCCATACACTATAATAGGTTATGTTAATTAGAATATATGAATGTTGAATGGTTATGATAAATCCTACCATTCTTGTAATTTATGAACGTCAAAGTGATACATTTTCTTCTCGCTTGTAAACGTAGGCATGATAATTGAATTACGTATAATATGATCTCTCTTCTCTTCTCGTAATTGTTTGATTTAATGGTTATTCTACAATAAAATTAATTAAACCATGTGTTAACTAGAGCCGTTGATTTTTAATCATATAGAGCCATAGAGAATTTTGGCTATTTGGATATTCCTCGTGCTAGTTTATGACAATATTCTCACTTAAAAGAAAACAAAAATCCACGTTTTCCATATTCGTATATACATTCCATATGTCATTATGAAGTGTCACTGATGAATTTATATTTCATAATCTTCGATTGTATTTTCTTTTTGAAATTTTATGTTCTTTCATTGAAAAAAAAGAGAAGGAGAAATCGGCCCTTGGTTACAGCGACCAATGCAAGCATCAAAGGCCTGAAAATGAAACTGGATGGGCTCTTTCACTCACCGAAAAGTTGAATTATCAAATTATATAATGAGTTGCTCGACTAAGCAAATCAATTTTAATTTTTAAGCATCATAACACTTGTCACTTCATGTTTCATCATGCACCAAGGTCTAATTTGTTTTAACATCTGACTACATGATGAAACAGAGAAACCATAGGCTATTCTATTCCCGCTTTACTTATTTCTCTAAAACTAAACAATCAAATTAAACGGATAAATACATCAATTTCTTAAAAACAATTATTCCTTCAACTTTGCTTCCAGAATCAGTACAGTCGAAAATTAGGTTTACATATCGATTTTAACTTCTTAACTTGCCAATTGAGATTAAATTAATCCAAAAGTAATATGAGTCAGCATAAAAAAGTGTCACATGGACTAATTGATCCTAATTACCAAATAAAATGACCAAAATGATGTCCAAACTTAATTTTGGACCGAATTATACTACCAATTCTAGGGGTTCAAATTGAACTTTTATCCCAAAATAAATTGTCTATAAAATCCCTTTTCAACTACAAAGGGTCACTCTTTGATCAAACGATCCATCAAAAGAATTCAATGTAACTAGAAAATGAATAATTTGTCAATTAGTATTACCGTATGGTTCCACTGCCTCAATCTAATGCCGAGAATGCCATCAACAACAAATTGAACATATGCTGCACTCGAAATGAATCCCTCGCAAAACCAACATGTAAAAGGCTAGAAGATTAAGCAAATTCAATGAGTTATAAACCCGATAGCTTATGCAAATCAATATTAATGCAAAAATTATACAAAATCCTAGTTCACAATGGAAGTGGAAACAACAAATTAACACAAATATATATATATATATATACTCATACGCTGAGTTTATCCATCTCCTTTCTAAGAGCATTAGCCCTAACCAAGCTACCAATGGTGTTAACAGCCAGCTTCAAATCCTCCAAAGGGTTCCCCGGAACCACTCTCTTATACAAATAGCTATCAAAAGTCATCTTCTGCACATACTCATCTGCACACATCTCAACAAATGCTTCTCTTGCTGGATTTGATCTGTAAAAAACCCTCTGCAATATATCCAACACCTTGTAAGTAGGCCAATACGTCTTATCCCATTTCTCCAAGTATTTCCTCAAGTCACTTTCATCCACCATTCTCTTCCCATACTCTGATCCTTCCACTATTGCCTCCGCACACATTCTTCCACTCTTTGCTGCAAAGTAAATGCCTTCGCCCGAGCATTTTGTCACATACCCAGCTGCATCCCCCACTAGTGCCACTCTCTCGAGTAATCTCCGAGGCCTTGGGTGTTCCGGTATGGGATGTGCTTCCACTCGGATTATCTTTCCCCCCTGGATTTTGTCCTTTGCTCGGTTCCTCGTTGCTAATTGGAATTTCTTAATGTCGCCTTTGTGTGTCACTGTTCCAGTTCCGACGGCAACGTGGTCACATTTGGGGAAAACCCAGCCGTAGAAGTCGGGCGATACATCGTCTCCAACGTACATTTCAGCTAGATTCTGGTAGTATACCATTTTATCATCTGGGATTTTGATTCTCTCCTGAATTCATGCAAAAAATTTCTCAGATTCGGAATTTAATAATTCATCATTTTAGGTTGCGGAATTTCGTCGAATACCTGAAATGCAATGGCGTAGTCATAATCTCCAGCACCAATTGATTTAGCAACACGAGAATTGGCCCCATCGGCGCCGATCACCGCATCGACCTCGAGGGTCTTCTTCTGTCCGGCGCCAGCTACTTTTCCGTCGTACTCCGTGTAATGCAGGACATAAGGCGCCGTATCGCTGTCTCTTCCGGCCTTAGGGATATCCATTTTCAAAAACAATCCGTTGATAACTTTAGCCCCGTTAGTCGCGGCTCTCTCCCGCAAGTAAGAATCGAGCACCTCGCGTCTCACCATTCCGATGTACTCGTGTGGCTTTAGCGTTTGACCGATATCGACGGCGATGTTGGAGGGGGAAATCATCTTCATCTTTGTAACCCTCCGGTCTATGATATCCAAAGGTAAGTCGAATTCCCCCACCATGCAAAGAGGAATAGCTCCGCCGCATGGCTTGCAATTGTCGAGCTTCCGTTCGATTAAGTAAGTCTCGATTCCGCCTTTCGCGAGGGTTTCAGCCGCAGCTCCGCCAGCAGGGCCGCCGCCGATGACAGCGACCCGGAGGTTACGATTCTGCAGCTTGGGGCTGGTTTTACTTGCAGTTATCTGGATGCGGCGGTGATGGAGGTTGAGAGAGGAAACCGGGGGTGTTTGAGACTGGAGCTTAGGAGATTCGATGGAGGAGCGGCGGAGTCCGGTGAAGTACTTGAAGGCAATGGAGGAAGTCATGATAGAGGCGGATGAGAGTGTAGGAATGAGAGTGAGAGGGAGTTGGGATTTTGTTAGAAGTTGAGACAGAAGATTCTTGGTGGATATGGTGAGGGATACGTGGTGATAGTAACCGTTGGATTAGAGAAATTGAGGGTCAGGATTGGATATGGATAATGAAGATAGATTGGGATTTTGCGTGTAGTGAATATAGTATGGGAATTGTATTTTTATTTTTTATTAAATTTGTCTGTGCAAGTAAGTGGGTAATATTGTGCCACGTTGTGGGCTTCTTTTCAATGAAATTTTGCTTGGTTTTCACCTGCCTTAAAATTGGGAAGCCCGGCCCAAAGAGGTTGGAGTTGGATTCATGGGCTTTTTTCAATACTTGTGCCTACCTTATTCTTTGAGAAAAAAATTAGAGAAATTATCAGTTTTATACCCAAAATTGAGTTTACTTTCAAACAATACCTTTAACTATTTACCGAATTACGTTTTTTCTTTAAATTCTTTTATTCATTACTTTAATATTTATGTTTTTCTTTTTTACGTGTTTATATGTTTTTCATCTTTAGATCTCCTCTCTCTCTCTTCCCCTTTCTTTCTCTTTTTTTCTGTCAATTTTTTTTCCTTATCCCCATGGTGTTTCAGCTAGTCCACTTCCTGCATGTGTTTCGCCTTCGCTAGCGAGGGCCTCAACTCCGAGGAGATTCTTCTGATGGCCTTTCCCTCTGCCATGGAGCTCTGCTCTGTGACCAACGATCCACGAAAATTTCCTCATCTTCCTTATCCAACCCACCGAATCTCTGCCGGAGATTAGAAAGAAGGGCATATCCAGGCTTGCTATTGCGGCTCTTCTTGGTAGATATGGAATCCAGGCTTGGCAATCAATCAAGTCCCGACCCCCTAAAACTAAATTACGCAACTTCTATGATGGTGGTTTTGTGGTTGTTATCGGGTTTTCTGTGCCATGTAATTTCGAATTCGTTGATGTTAATTTGTGGGTTTTGCACATTAAGGTTTTCTCTTAGCATATTATAGATGGATTTGAAATTGAGTTTATTTTTGGGGCAAAAAGAAATTCTTTACTTTTTGATGTTGTTGTTGACCTTCCCTACTTTACTTCTTACTTCGCTGTCTCAATAAAAGAAGGTACTTTTTTGAGGATCGGGAAAGTGCAGATTCTTTTACCTCAATTGCAAATTTTTTTATTGAAAAATTGAATAGCTCATCATGCTCTTAATTGTTGTTTATAACTTTTATGGGCAACTTGACTATTAAGGGTTGCAATCCTCGACTTTGTTTTCTGAACTTGTTCGGATGATTGTGATCATATGTTGTCTAGTTTCCTTGTTAGTGAGAACAAGGTCTGTGTTATGATGTATAATTATGGAATTTCTGCAAAGCAGTTGAATGAATCCAATTCGTGGTTGCTGCTAATGGTCAACATTCTTCGTTGGTTATGAAATGCTAAATATTGCTTGGAGAGGATCAAGTGTAGGGAGGTTAGGAACAAGTGTAGCCTTTAATTTCTTTGAGTTTTTCTTGTACAGTCTCCTTCGCAGCCAAATTATGTTGGTTCCATACAATTGTATAATCTGTCTTATATTACTTCTGGAATCGTTGATACCTGATAAATTAGAACCATGGAGTACTACAAATTTCAGTATTGCACTTCTTTGTTGTTCTGAAATAAGCTATTTGCTGCTTCATTTTTGCAGCTTCATTGTTACCACTTTAACCCACCTGGGCTTTTGCATCCAGTCACTATCATCTATGAACTCAATTATTGGGAAACATAATTGAAAGAGGGTGAGTACTAAATAGCATAATAGCTAGTTTTTTTATTATTTAATTTGGTTAGAATTTTTTTTTTATAATTATTATTATTATTAGTTTAGAATAGAACAAAACTTGTTTGTTTAGTTGTTTGTAGATAGTTATTAGTATTAATTTTACCTATCATTTTCTCAATACATTCTTATTAGTAAATTTTATGAGGTGTTTTACTTAGATTATCTTTTTTTTTTCCCTTACTAATTTCATGCATTTGTTTCCACCATCGTTAAGGGCTATCCATTAATAACTTTATGATGAATGCGACATATTTTAAGACATATTTTTCTTACATAATTTTTTTATAATTATTATTTCAAATTTGGGACTGCATCTACATTTTAAGATTGTATTTTAGGACGCAATTTTGGGACTGCATCTGTACTTTAAGACTGCATTTTAATTTTGGGACTGCATTTCAATTTTGGGACTGTATTTTGGGAGTGTAATTTTGGGACTACATTCTGCACTTTAGGACTTTATTTTATGACTGCAATTGCACTTTATGACTTAGGACTGTAATTTTGGGACTGCAAATTTGGGACTGCATTTTGAGACTGTAATTTTGGGACTGCATTTTAGTATTGCAATTTTGAGACTACATTTTAGGACTGCAATTTTAGGATTTCATGTTGGGACTGCATTTTAGGACTGCAATTTTGGGACTGTATTTTGAGACTGCAATTTTGGGACTGCAATTTTGGGACTGCAATTTTGAGACTGCATTTTAGTACTGCAATTTTGGGACTGCATTTTAGGACTGTAATTTTGGGATTTCATGTTGGGACTGCAATTTTGGGATTGCATTTTAGCACTGCAATTTTGGGACTGCACTTATATTGTTATACACTGTTATACATTGGTTGTATACTGTTTATGCACTTCTTATACAGTGTTATAAATTGTTATACACTGTTTATACACTTCTTATACATTGTTATACACTTTTTATATATTATTATATATTGTTTATACACTATTTATACATTGTTTATACACTTCTTATATATTGTTGTATACTATTATACACTATTTATACACTGTTTATACACTTCTTATACATTGTTACACATTGTCATACACTTCTTATATATTGTTATACACTGTTTATACATTGCTTGTACATTGTTTATACACTATTTATACATTATTTATACACTTCTTATACACTATTATACACTTTTTATACACTGCTTATACATTATTTATACACTACTTATACATTGTTATACATTATACACTTCTTATACAATGTTATATGTTTATACATTGTAGCAATTTTGGGACTGCACTTATATTGTTATACACTGTTTATACATTTTTTATACACTGTTTATACACTTCTTTTACATTGTTATACACTTCTTATATATTGTTATACGCTGTTTATACATTGTTTATACACTTCTTATATACTGTTATACACTTCTTATACACTATTATACATTGTTATACACTGTTTATACACTTCTTATACATTGTTATATACTTCTTATATATTGTTATACACTATTTATACATTGTACTTCTTATACATTGTTATATATTCTTATAT
The DNA here is from genome assembly GCA_039660915.1 of Euphorbia tirucalli. Classification (NCBI taxonomy): domain Eukaryota; kingdom Viridiplantae; phylum Streptophyta; class Magnoliopsida; order Malpighiales; family Euphorbiaceae; genus Euphorbia; species Euphorbia tirucalli. The sequence goes on from CM077637.1 coordinate 16,144,083, forward strand.
ATTGTTATACATTGTTTATACATTGTTATATACTTCTTATATATTGTTATATACTATTTATATTCTTATACATTGTTATATACTTCTTATACATTTCAACTGATTCAAGTAGCATTGCTATGCACGCAAAGCTCTCTAATGGAACGGCCTAAGATGTCAGAGGTTGTGAGAATGCTTGATGGTGATGGACTGGCAGAAAGATGGGAGGAGTGGCAAAAGGTAGAGGTGGTATGGCAAGAGATAGATTTGGCTCCATCTGAGAACCTACATGCTGTAGAATTGTCTGGTCCAAGATGACATCTTCTTGTACACTGTCATACATTGTTTATACACTTCTTATATATTATTATACACTGTTTGTACATTGTTTATATACTGTTTATACACTTCTTATACACTGTTATACACTGTTTATACACTGTTTATATATTTATTATACAATGTTATACATTGTTATACACTTCTTATATATTTATATATTGTTTATACACTTCTTATACACTGATATACACTGTTTATACATTGTTTATATATTGTTTATACACTTCTTATACAGTGTTATAAATTGTTATACACTGTTTATACACTTCTTATACATTGTTATACACTTTTTATATATTATTATATATTGTTTATACACTATTTATACATTGTTTATACACTTCTTATATATTGTTGTATACTATTATACACTATTTATACACTGTTTATACACTTCTTATACATTGTTACACATTGTCATACACTTCTTATATATTGTTATACACTGTTTATACATTGCTTGTACATTGTTTATACACTATTTATACATTATTTATACACTTCTTATACACTATTATACACTTTTTATACACTGCTTATACATTATTTATACACTACTTATACATTGTTATACATTATACACTTCTTATACAATGTTATATGTTTATACACTTATTATACATTGTTATACACTGCTTTTACATTATTATATGCTGTTTATACATTGATATACACTTCTTATACATTTATATATTGTTATGCATTGTTTATACACTGTTTATACATTATTTATACACTGTTTTTACACTTCTTATACACTGTTATACAATGTTTATACATTGTTTATACACTGTTATACATTGTTATACACTGTTTATACACTTCTTATACATTGTTATACGTTTATACACTTCTTATATATTATTATACTTTGTTTATACATTGTTTATACACTTCTTATATATTGTTATACCTTTTTATATATTATTATACATTGTTTATACATTGTTATACATTGTTATACACTATTTATACACTTAGTATACATTGTTTATACTCTCTTTATACTCTGCTTATACATTATTATACACTATTTATACATTAAGATACACTATTACATAGATTTTTTAATTACTTTAACGGACTCCTCTTGTCGTTTGACAAGCTTTTTCTTCTCATCCATTTGATGAGCTCCTTATTCAATTGTTTGATTCCTTAATTAATTATTCTCTGTTACCCATCTTTTTCCATCCCATTTTATTCTATTTGCTACTCTTCCTGGTCTAGTCTACTGCATGGCGTCTTCTTCAAATGGGAGAGATCCATTGGAACAGATTTCTATTGGCTGCCTATCATCAGAGATGGAAGGCTTCTCGTTGGTTGAGGAAAATGGGACTGCTGTTATGGTGGTATCTGATGAAATCTCTCGGGAGAACCAGCTTGATCTGCGGTTTGCTATTGTGGGACGTTTTACGGGTGAGGGGTTTAATTCAGAAGCCATGAAACAGATGATGGCTTTGGTTTGGCAACCGAGAAGGGGTATGTTTGTTGAGGAGTTGCCGGAGGGAAGATTCATATTTCAATTTGCCCATGAAGCAGATATTAAAAGAGTTCTCGATGGGGGCCCTTGGTCCTTCAATAACCATGTCCTGGTGTTTGCCCGTGTTCGTGAGGGAGAGGACCCCAGAACTATACCTTTATCATCCATTGATATTTGGATGCAAATTCATAATTTATCTGCAGGATTTAGATCTGAAAGGATTCTTAAAGGGATTGGGCGATATGTAGGGGGATTTCTGGAAGCGGATGTCAATAACTTCATTGGTAATTGGCGCAGCTATTTACGAATCCGAGTTCGCATAGATATCTCCAAACCTCTTAAGGCCAATTTGCAATTATCAACGGGAGGAGGAAATTCACGCAATATTGAGGTGCAATTCCGGTACAAGAGATTACCCACCTTTTGCCTCAGTTGCAGCTGTATTGGCCATGGTGAAAGATTTTGCCCGTCTGCTTTCGAAGAATCGGATGGTAGAGCTAAGCGTCAGTACTCACGGGAAAAAAGGGCCAGACCTCGCAGTGGTGCGGTGCAGCAGGTAGGTGAACAATGGCTGAGGCAAACTCCTATTTTTTTGGAAGGGCCGAAATCTATGGGATTGGTTAATGTACCAGATAATTTGCCTAAAAATATGGAGGTTGATAAGGAAGCAAGAAATGATGAGGCAGATTTAAATTCAAAATTGGTCAACCCAACAATTAATGAAGGTGCTGTGGATAAGTCACAAGGATTTCTAGAAGAAACAGTGGATAATTGCCTTGTTATTATGGATTTAAAGAGGAGACGGGTCGAAGTAAATGCTGGAATGCAGGGTGATGGGCCCAACTTAAATAGATTTCATGATGCTTCTCAAGTCCCAATTATTGTTTCAAAGGTGGGATCTCCAGGTCAGGCCCACCGAGCCCAATGAGCTGCTTAAGTTGGAACTGTTGTGGACTGGGCAATCCTGCGACAGTTCGTAATTTATCGGACTTAGTCCGTGATTATAAGCCCGATTTTATTTTTCTGATTGAAACATTTTCTAAAAGCAATAAAATAGAAGAAATCAGTAGAAGTTTGTTTTATGAAGGATTTTTTGCTGTGGATTGTATTGGTCATAAAGGTGGGCTTGGAGTTCTTTGGAAAAAAAAGAATTTGGCCCATGTTCTGGATTATTCAGATAGACACATCAATTTGTTGGTAAAGCTGGAGGGCGTTGACCCTTATAGGATGTCCTTTTTTTATGGATTTGCAAATCAAAATGAAAGGCACATGTCCTGGTCCTTACTCCGTCGTTTAGCCTCCATGTCTTCTCTTCCTTGGGTAATTCTTGGTGATTTCAACGAGCTGCTTAGTTCAAGTGAAAAAAAAGGTAATCGGCCTCATCCTCATCGATTAATCTCTGCCTTTAGGGAAGCTATGGATGACTGTGGGTTAGAAGATTTGGGTTTTTCTGGACATCCTTTTACATGGGAAAAATGGGGGGAACTTCAAATTGGGTAGAGGAGCGTCTGGACAGGGCATTGGGTTCTCGAGCCTGGATTCGTCGATTTGGGCTAGCCAGAGTCACGCATTTACCGCAATCGACCTCGGACCATCTTCCTATTCTGCTGGAATTGTTTTGGTATGTTCCTAAAACCCATCCCCACCAATTTTGGTTTGAGAACGCTTAGTGCCAAGAGGAGGAATGCCATATTATTGTTAAAAATAGCTGGGGTATTGATAGTTCAGTTCCAATTTGGCACAAACTTCATCGTTGTGGGTCTAATTTGGAGAAATAGAGTAAGAATTTCTGGTGTAAATTGAAGCAGGAGATAAAGACTTACAAAATACGGTTGAATCACTTGAAAGGAAAATCAGATGTTACGTCCATTACATTGTTGACGCAGACCGAGTTTGAATTAAATCGTCTTCTTCTCCAAGAGGAACAATATTGGAAACAACGAGCTAAACTTTTCTGGCTTAAGGAAGGGGATAGCAATACTCATGCCTTTCATAGAGCGGCGAATGGGAAACGGAAAACTAATACTATCACCAAGTTAGTCGACGATGCGGGACGTGTTCATACAGATAAGATTGAAATCCACAATGTTGTCTTTGATTACTTCTCGCTGCTTTTCAGAAATGAGGTAACACAACTTGAGCCTGTGCTTAATCATGTCCAAAAGAAGATTTCTGCAGAACACAATTTGCTTTTATCAAAGCCATTTGCTCCAGAAGACGTTCGCGAGGCTGTCTTCTCAATGCATCCGGATAAATCCGCTGGTTTAGATGGCTTTAATCCGTGATTTTTTCAGAGATTTTGGGATATAATGGGGGGGATGTTGCTAGTGCTTGTTTATAGTGGATTCAGGACAGAAGTATTCCATAGGGGCTTAATGACACTGTGATTGTCCTCATTCCTAAAAAGAAGGAGGCTATTCGGATGGCGAACTTTCGTCCTATTGCGCTTTGCAACGTTATTTATAAGATAATGGCCAAGGTCCTCGCCAACAGACTCAAAAACATTCTTCCTGATATTATCTCTGAAAACCAGAATGCCTTTGTTGTTGGTAGACATATCACGGATAGCATTATAATTGCTCATGAGATTCTTCATTACTTGAAGAGGCAGCGAAAAGCTAATAAAGGTTCGGTAGCCTTTAAACTTGATATTTCAAAGGCATACGACAAGCTGGAATGGAATTTTGTGGAAGGGATGCTGAGGAGATTGGGCCTGTGTGAGGAATGGATTTCTCTGGTGTTGATGTGTGTGAAAACTATGAAATTCAGTGTTCAGGTCAATGGTGAGCGTATTGGTCCTATTACGCCACGCATGGGGCCTTCGCCAAGGAGACCCGCTTTCCCCCTACTTGTTCATTTTATGTGCGGAAGGTTTCACGGCCTTAATTAAAAATTTTGTCGCTAGAGGAAGCTTACATGGGTGTAAAATTTCTCGGGGAGCTCCTATTATTTCTCATCTCTTCTTCGCTAATGATGCTTATCTTTTTTTCAGAGCAGATATTGAAGAAGGCCGTACGGTGCAGGAACTTCTCCGGCTGTATCAGGCAGCTTCTGGATAGGGAGTCAATCTTCTTAAATCATCTGTTTCATTTAGCCGAAGTGTGTCAGCTGATAGGAAGAGGGAGCTTTGTAGCATTTTGGGAGTCTCGGAGATCTCAGATGAAGGAACCTATCTAGGTATGCCTATTTATGTGGGCAAGAGGAAAAAAGCTATTTTTGCTTACCTGAAAGATAGAGTCTGGAAGAAAATCCAAGCTTGGAAAGAAAGACCATTGTCGAGAGCGGGTAAAGAAGTGATGATAAAGACGGTTTTGCAAGCTCTCCCTAATTATATAATGAGCCTCTTTCTACTTCCAGTAGGAACCTGTGATGAAATTGAGAAACTTTTTAATGGTTTTTGGTGGAGCAATAGGTCAAGAGGCAATGGTGTTCGGTGGTTTAGTTGGGATAAACTTTGTGAACAGAAGAAAAATGGTGGTATGAGCTTCAGGAAACTTTATCACTTTAACCTTGCTATGCTGGCAAAACAGGCTTGGCGTATCTTGCAGAATCCAAATTGTCTCATGGTGAGGCTTCTTAAAGCCCGTTACTTTAAGCAATCAGATTTTTGGAATGCTAAGCTAGGTGACAATCCTAGCTATATTTGGTCTAGTATTTGGAAATCTCGTGATGTTTTGCATCGTGGCTGCCGTTGGAGAATTGGTGATGGCAACTCAGTTTTTGTTTGGGGAATGCCCTGGCTTATCAATGAGGACAGAGCTTATGTCTCCCATCCGATGCCTGCTGCAGGTCATGATCTTCGGGTTGCTGATTTATTAGATGAAACCGGCACCAATTGGAACTCTCAGTGCCTTGCGGAATTGTTTACAGAAGCTGACATTCGGTTGATACAGGAAGTTCCTCTCAGTGTTAACAGGTTAGTGGATGCTTGTATTTGGTTTCCTGAGAAGAAGGGAGTTTATTCAGTTAGAAGTGGGTACAGCCTTCTAAGTGAGCAGCCCACAGGTATTAATTTTTTGGATGAGCAGTTTATTTGGAAAAACCTGTGGAAATTACATGCCCCCCCTAAAGTAAAGAGTTTTCTTTGGAGAGCTCTAAGAGATTGTCTTCCTACTCGTGACGCCTTGTTTAGGAGAAGGGTTCCAGTTGATGTTCAGTGCCCCCTCTGCCACGCTGATACTGAAACTTCTCTGCACGTTTTGGTTGCCTGTAGTTTTGCTAGCAGGGTGTGGAGAAAATCGGGCTTGGGAAATCTTCTTGGAAATTTCACAAATCTGAAGGCGTGGTTCTATAATATTCTACAGGTGGCTCCCCCTTCCAGCTGGAGTAAAGTAGCATCTGTAGCTTGGGGTATCTGGTTTCAGAGAAACGAAGCTGTGTGGCGTGCTAAAACGCCCAATGATGTTGCCTGCATAAGGGGTAGCCTTGCTTTTTTGCAAAATTGGGTCAAAGCCAATGAACCTGCTATTGCTCCTCGTTCTCCTAATGACCAGCCCCTATCTTCTTGGGTTAAACCTCCACTGGGCTGGATTAAATTCAACATTGATGGTGCCATTTTCGAGGATTCGGCAGCCATAAGTGCTGTTTTTCGGGATGATGCAGGTCGCTTTATTGGCGGCTACGTTCGTCCAGGTTTAACGGTTAGACGACCTGATATTGTGGAGGCTTTGGGTATGCGTGAGGTGCTCAGCTGGATCCGTGACAGGAACAGAGATCGGGTCATTGTGGAATCCGACTGTCTTTCGGTTATCACCGCTTTGGCATCCAAGAACCCCGATTTCTCTTCTTTTGGTATTATTATCTCTAATTGTAAAACTATTCTTGAGTCTCTCCAGAATGTCAAGATTGTTCATGTTAAGAGATCTGCGAACTTTGCGGCTTATTGTCTTGCAAGAGCGGCAGGTTCTATGACAGGTCTCCATGTGTGGGGTCTTACCCCTCCTCTTTGTATTCAGTCTCCTCTGATTGCTGATTTGCTTTAATAAAGTTTCTCTTCTTTGTAAAAAAAAAAAGATACACTATTCCATTGATTATACCTTAATTATACCTTAAGATACACTATTCTAGTGATTACACCTTAGTTATTCCTTATTTATATCCTATTTATATCCTAAGATATATTATTATATTGATTATACATTACTTATACCTTAAGATACACTATTACAGTGATTATACCTTTGTTACACCTTCAGATACACTATTACAGTGATTATACCTTAGTTGTACCTTAGTTATACCTTAGTTATACCTTAAGATACACTATTACAATGATCATACATTAGTTATACCTTAATTATACATTAAGATACAATATTACAGCGTTTATACCTTAGTTATACCTTAGTTATACCTTAAGATACATTATTATATTGATTATACATTAGTTATACCTTAATTATACATTAAGATACACTATTACAGTGTTTATACTTTAGTTATACCTTAATTATATCTTAGTTATACATTAAGATACACTATTACAGTGATTATACTTTAGTTATACCTTAATTATACCTTAATATACAAAGGCATAATTAGTTATACTTTAGTGAAAAAAATATGTCGGAAAAAGTATATACATATGGACTTTGTTTCGAAGATAAAAAAAAAAACTTTCTAAAGTCGCATGACAAAAAGATAAATGGATTGGGAGATAAATGTAAAATTAGATTAAAAATTATAAAAAGAGGAGAGAGAAACGTTGACAAAGTAGAGAAGGTATTGATTTGTGTTTTGTTGTTTATTTTGTGAATGAATCACGTAAAACTGATAGTTTTTGTTTTAGGTATTTTTGAAATTTTGAAAAGTTTTTAATGTATTTATGCAAACTTTTTTTTTTGAGGTAAAAATGTTATATGGTGCCAAAAAGTATGTATTTATGTAAAATGCCCAAAAAATTACCCTATATATCTTAAAGTTGGTAAATAAATACAAAAATATTTTTCCTTTTCACATAATAGAGCACTTAAATTTTTACCTAAATTATAATTTTAGACTTTTTAGTTTAAATACTTCTATTAAATTATATTTATAGTATCTTTGATAAATAAGTCATATTCTCTTATACGTATTCTAACTTCCCTCTCCAATAAAATTCTATCTCCCTTATCCACTACTTTTCTCTCTCTTCTTTTATAATTAAAAACTAATTTTTTATTTATCCTTTTATCCGTTCATTTTTTCATCATTCTATTTTAGAATGTATTTTTTTTTTGTTTTCTTTTTCTCTTCGAAATGAGATTCTTATTCATATTTTTTTTTATCTTCGTTTTTGTACTAATATTGCACATAGTATAAAACTAATATAATCGTAAAATTTGCATTTTTTTTTTGGTAGAACGTAATTATTGCATATAAAACCAGTATAATCACAGTATATTACAGTATAAAACTAATATAAGCTTTGTATAAGTTGCAAAATACAATATTAGTATAACTACAATATACATGCAGTATACAATTAGTTTTTTATAAATTGTGTGCAATATTATTGCCGAAAACGAAGACAAAAAAAATATATGGAAATAAATTTCATTTCAAAAAGAAAAAAAAATAAGAAAACCATTCTAAAATAGAATAATGAAAAAATGAATAGACATTAGACCTGTTCATGGGTCGGGCTGGGCCGGGCTACATCGGGTTTGACATAAAAATCTCTTGTCCAAACCCAGCCCAGCCCGCACTAATTTTATATCGGGCTCGGGCCGGGCTGGGCCAAGCAATTGAAACTCATTCCCAAGCCCAGCCCAACCCGCCCATCAAATAAATGTTTAAATTTTTTTAATATAACTTATATTAAACAAATTTAATTAATAGATAATATTCATAGAGAAATTATAATCAAAACCACCATGATCATGTTAAATTTCATTATAATATTATAAGTTGAGAAGTACTAATTATAATTACATAATTTAGGATTTAGACCATAAGCCCGCCATCTAAAGTATTAAAAACCAAAAAGACCTCCCAACATTATAAACCCACCAACCCACCAAGTGCCAAAACTATACAATATTACTTGAACCCCACTGTGCAAAAAAAGATTCAAAAGGAGATAACATAATATTCACAAAAACAAAATGAATATCTAATATCTGTAATATATAATTATACAAATAAAAATATAAAAGTATATGTTATAAAATTATCCGGGTCGGGCCGGGCCAGTCCTGGGTCTTATAGTTATTCCCAAGCCCAACCCATCATTAACTCAGGCTTTTATTGGTTCGGGCCGGGCTGGGCTTAAAGTAAAATATGTATGTCCAAGCCCAACCCAGAGCGGGTGGGTTTGGACGGGTTTTGCGGACCACGGGTCGTTTGCACAGGTCTAATAGACATAAAGATAAATGAAGAAATTAGTTTTTAATTATATAAAAGAATAGAGAAAAATAGGGATAAGGGAGAAAGAAAAACTATTATTTTAATTAATATTTTGCCATAAGACACTTTTAATATTTATTTTTTAAGATACCAATTGTATAGTTTTTGAAATTATTAGTGTTTTTTTGTGTTAAAAGCCTGTTTCTTTCAATTCCATATTAGGTGTTTTAATATTTTTACCGAGCAAATTGATATAATACACTTAATATAATTATTATATTTATAACCATATGGCATATATTGATAACAATACACAACAATCTAAGTTGACACCTTATGACAATTCTTTTTTACAATAATGGCAAATTTCATAAATTCAAGTTTGTAGAATACATTCTGCATATCATCAAGTAGTTTAGTAGATCTAGATAAAACTTTCAGATCTATATAAAAGAGATTTATCATGGTACCTAACGTGTAAAGATTTCAAAGGATTTTTGACTAATAACTAAGGAAGATCAACTCATGGAAAATGAACTATTAGATTTGTGGCGTACATGAGTAGATCTATTATTGAGAAAACCGATTTAAGAGATGGGCTAGAAAAATATCAAATGTAGATTATTCCACACAAAATAGCACAAAAACACAAAAAATATAAAAATTGAAAAGTAAAAGGAGATGAAGAAGAGATGGAAGAAAGAGGAAGATGATGATCATCCTCCCTCCTTCTCTAGGAAAATGGAAAGACGATGTGTTTTTTTGAAGAAATTTTAGAGGGATTGGCTTTAGAGAACCTTATGACAATTCTAATTGCCACCCCTTAACTCCAATACTTACCAACCAAATTTTTTTGTTTCAACACTAAACAATAATTATTAAAGAAAATTTCTTCTATTAGTCTTATTATTGATAATTGTAAATATTTTGCTAATTATTTTTTATAATGTATTTTTTTAAGCATTTATTCAACGAATTAAGTTGCTAATTTTCTTGTAAGGACATTTAATTCTATGTGAAAAGACTAAGGGGGAAGTGTTGAAGAAATGTTACACCCTTTTTTTATTGAAGACATCATACTCTGTGATTAATCTATTGAGACTGTTGCTGCAATAACCACTCCAACTTTGAAACTAATTTTACATAATCTTTAAAAAATTTAATTTTTGTCATAAAAGCCAGTCAAATGCAAAAATATGAACCGCATGAATTAAGATAATCATACTTTTAAAAAGCCAGCATATTTCAAATGAAAAATAAATTTAGAAATTCAAAGGAACATGCAACCTAGATATTAGTCAAAGAATGACAAGTAGGCCATCTTCCTAAATACTAAGGCACTGTGCATACATATGTAATATATAGATTTTGTGCAGTGGAGCAAGAAAGTAATAAAAGGAGTAGGTTAACCATCCTTGATAGTAATTTAATGAAAACAGTGAAATACACGGCCCTCAATTGCATGTGGGTGCTAGTTAATTAGATTAATATATGGTTTTGTTAAATTGCAATGCAATAGCGTATGGCCACAAAAAAATGTTGTTAATTTGCAAATAAACGGTTGTAACAAAAATACACAAAAGGTTGTTGAAGTAGGTTTGAATGATTAAACAGTTGGTTCATCCAACAATCCTGACCTCCTTTTAATTTGAACTTTCAATTTCATTTACTACTCGTGTGTTCTTATTAAAATCCTAAACCCACAATTATCTTTTATTCACCACCAACACAATTAAACATCATGAAGTTTGTGATATTAATGATTACCATAATATTGGTGATTTTTAGTGATAAATACCAATGCAAGATTGTGCAATTTATTTTTGGAGATTCACTTTCAGATGTTGGAAACAACAAGTATCTATCTCGGAGTCTTGCTAATGCAAACCTCCCTTGGTACGGCATAGATTTTGACAACGGTTTGCCTAATGGCAGATTCACTAATGGCCGCACCGTTGCTGATATTATAGGTGATTATTTCATCTACTTAAAAAAATTTAATTTTGATTTCGTTACAAGAATTAATATTGATAGTTTATGAACATTTTTGTGGTGTTGGCTTGAATTAATTTGCAGGGGACAAAATGGGTCTGCCTCGGCCGCCTGCTTTTCTTGATCCCTCTTTAACAGAAGATGTTATATTAGAGAATGGTGTAAACTATGCTTCTGGTGGTGGTGGAATCTTGAATAACACTGGCAGCTACTTTGTAAGTCTAATTCTCTACTTAATTAATTTTTCACACTGATTTCTTTTTTTTTTTTTTCTTTCCTTTTTATACAATTGATTTGATTAATCGATTAATTATAATCACAAGTTCCTAGCTTGCGGGACAAGCATTAAACTCGATTAAGAGTGTGCGACTTGTTTCATATTAGTGCTTTATATGATGTATTTCATGATTCAAAAAGGGATTTTTACATTTTGGTGTGACTCTAATTACGGATTGAATAACGACACTTTTTATTTTTTTCAAATGGGAAAAATGATATGTCAAAATTACAGTTTCATGAAATAATCCAGACACTATTAATCGAGTTGGATGATTGTCCCACTAATTAAGGACTTAACGGTATATTATGATTATAGTTACTTGAGAGGTAAATATATCAAATTAACTCAGGATAGCTTTTTGTTTCATTCCCTTAGCTTGAACAACATGAGTACCAATGAAATTAAGGTTGTAGGAATTGATAATAGTATAATGTTGCATGGGCAGATTCAAAGGCTGTGTCTGAATAAGCAAATAGAGTTATTTGAAGGAACACAGCAATTGATAAAAGCCAAAATAGGGGAGGAAGAAGCACAGAAATTCTTCAGAGAAGCAAGATATGTAGTTGCTTTAGGCAGCAATGACTTCATTAATAATTACTTAACTCCTGTTTCTGGCGACTCCTGGAAATACAATGATCAAACTTTCATGGACTATTTAATGGAAACCCTTCAAGGTCAACTTATGGTATGTTACTTCCTTCCTTGTAAATACAATTCATTCAACATGCTCAATTTGCTTCTTCAATTTGACTTGTTAAATAGGTATATTAAATTAGCCTAGTTTGCATTCTTTATTAAGTTAGTTCAAGAATTATATTTGTCAAGATATCATTATTAAAACCAGATCGGATCGGCTGGATCAACCAATTCAACGTTGAAACGGTCATGGGTTCGGTTAGTTTGGAAAAAAATTTCAAATTTTATTAAAATTGTCAGAAAATGGTTCGATCGACGATTGAACCGATATACCATACAGTAAAATTTCCGGTTGAACTAGAATTTAATAACATTTATAATTGAATAAAAAAAATTCTATTAAATCATCGGTTAAACTAGTTCAAAGTGGTTGAACTGTAAACCCATAACTTCATTGGTTTGTTGTCATGTGCGATTTTAAAAACATTGGTTGTTTTTCAAACTTGTCAATTTCTAATATTAAATGTTTTTTTTTTCACCAATCTCGACCAAAAAAGTCAAATACTATCAAGTGTGCGCTACACATTGTCCAATTATAATGGCAATTTTCCTTGAATATAATTTTATCTTTTCCAAAGTGTTTTTTCAAAGATAGTTAGGCTTATATGAATGTTATTAAAATCAAACCGGATAACGAATCAGTGAAATTACTGGTTCGAAACTCAACCGGTTAAATTGGTTCAACCAGTATTTCAATTGTTTATTTATATTATTTTTAAAAATAAACTCTTAATTACAAATGTTACTACTTATAGTTCAATCGTCCAGTTTACTGGTTTAACTGCCGATGAAACCTTATTTTATAGATTTTTAAATCAAATTTTTTATCGAACCGATCTGACCTCTGGCCAGTTTGTAGTTAAACCGGTAGAATTAGTCAGTTCGATCTGATTCTGATATATTTATTTGTATGTATTTATATGGATTTTACCATTATTGTAAAAATAAAAATAAAAATAAAGCGCACCAAATGAGAGGTGATATTGCTAAGTATCCTACATTAGCCGGCTATAAAGACTTTTGCCATTTTCTATGTGTAAAACCATTTCCGTTTTAAGTTGTTTTTTCGATTGAGTTAGACTCAAACTCAACAAATTAAATAATTAAATTGATACTTATAATTTGTTTCTATTGAAAATTATGAGCGGGTCATTTTTTATGGGATCTAATCCGGTCCATTTGAATAATGGATAACTATAGTGGTAGTTATCCAAATAGGGTATAAATGGGAGGAGATTAGAATAATTAATTAAATTAATTGTTTTATCTTGTCCTATAAAACTTGCGTTCTCCGCAGAAAGAAAAATGTAGAGAAACCAAAATTTGTCTCTTAATCTCCTTGTTTATGTGGATTGAATATTAATCAAAAAATTTATAAGAGAAATATATGTTGTGTCTTTAATCTCATAGTCGGTCAACTTCAATTGATATGATTATGTGAAATAATACATGTTTACTAATCTTGGGGTACATTGCATATTAATCATATAAATCATTCAATCTCGAAGAAAATAGATAAATTGAAGAACCAAATTGGCATTTTATTGAAATTGGTAATGATAAGAGGAGAGAGAGAGAGAGGTATTAATTATTTATTTATATTAACGAAAAATTGGAAATGCAGAGGTTGCATGGGTTAGGAGCAAGGCAGCTGATGGTATTTGGGCTAGGTCCAATGGGCTGCATTCCACTCCAGAGGGTTCTGAGCACATCTGGTGATTGTCAAGACAGAACAAATAAACTAGCGCTTAGCTTCAATCAAGCTTCGGCCAAGTTATTAAATTCTCTTTCCTCCAAGCTTCCTAATGCAACCTTCAAATTCGGAGATGCTTATGATGTCGTTAACAATGTCATCACTAACCCCACTCAATATGGTCAGCAACACTAACAAACCTATTTACTTATCCTTTTTTACCTTTCATAATTACCTTGAAATTAGCTCGTACGATTAATTTGGTATTTAGTCATTCAACTTGATATTTGGGATCAACTTAATTCAAAATGATATGTGTGTGATTTGTAGTGTCACATTTATCATTTTGAACTAAATGTAATTCTAAATATCAAGTTAAAATTGATAGCTAAACATGATATTGGTCCAAATTGATCTTGCAAGTCAACTTCAGAGTAATGGTAGAATCAAAGATTGTAATTAAAATCGGCAATATATCATATTTGGAAGATGAAATGAAATGCAGGATTCAATAACTCGGACTCGCCATGTTGCTCATTTGGAAGAATAAGACCAGCGTTGACATGCATACCAGCATCAACACTGTGCAAAGATAGAAGCAAATATGTATTTTGGGATGAATATCATCCATCAGATAGTGCTAATGAGTTGATTGCCAACGAACTGATCAACAAATTTGGATTTCTACGCGTTAATGATACTAATGCTCCCTCTCCTTCACCAGATGTTGCCCCTTCCCCTCAAGCATAATCAATCCATTTTGATTTTAATTAATTAATTTCATATTTCATCTATACAATATATTTTTGTTTGTACCTTTCAATTGTTTTTTTCTTCATACATCCAATTACTAATCAATAACCCATATATATGGTTCGTTAAGCATATTGTGTTTTTGTAATTCGTTAAATAGAATTTCACATTAATTAATTTTGAATCAAGGGCGCCAGGATATATAAACTTTTGAGCCACCAAGTAGGTTTGCCTGCTGCCTATTGTGATTATTGCATAGAGCCATAGAGGGTTCAACTGAAATAATAAACAGAAACTTTAAAAATCATTTATGTGTTTTCATTCTCTAACAAATCGAAATTATTATTATTATTATTATTATTATTATTATTATCAAAAACAGGACATGTTGTTTCAAAAGTTAGAAAAAAATATAACTAACATTAAATTATGACAAAGCAAAGAATATTTTTGTTCATTTTAAATTGAAATTTTTCAACTTAGTTAATAAAAATATAATACACCTTAGCAATAAATTTTAAAAATTTTCGATTTTCTTAATTAAATAATGATTATGAATTAAAGAAATCACAACAAAATGAAAAATCTATGGAATCTATTTGATGTAAATTGTTTAAATAATATGGATAAACTATTGAAATGCTATATGAATAAAAGTGTTATCTATTACAACAACATTTTTAATGAAAAAATGTTAGTTATCTTTTTTTTTTTAACTTTTGAAACCACATGTCTTCTTTTTTTTAAAAAAAAACAAAAAAAAAAACAAAAACAAAATCCTCGATTTGTTAGAGAATTGAACTACAATAGTGGTTTTTTTGAAGTTTCCTCTAATAATAATGTCTCGAGAAAACTTCTTCCTAAGAAAAAAAATTTGATACTTTTATGGACAAAAATGTTCTATATTAAACATCATTTTTAACAGAAAAATGTTAGTTATCCTTTTCTTTTTCTTTTTTTTTTTTTTTTTTTTTTTTGTTAACTTTTGAAACCACGTACCCTTTTTTTGACAGCAAAAAAAACATAATCTTCGATTGATTAGAGAATTGAACCACAATGGTGGTTTTTTAAGTTTCCTCTAATAATAACGTCTCAAGGAAACTTCTTCTAAAGAAACAAAATTGATATGTTTATGTCTTATCATTCCAAATCAAGTTTTTGGTGTTTTTTTTTTTTTTTAAAACTACTTTCATTGCTCAATTGCAAACTATATATAAAGAATTGTTTGGTTAAAATTGTGAAAATATCTACTAATTGATATTAGAGAAGAAAAATTATATTTTTATTATAAAAAAAATATTAAAATAATACTTTTTGTGAAACTGATCAGGGAAAATATCTTGATATTTTACCTAGTCAAAATAATTAATTTGAATTAAATCTTGATTGTTTTGGCTCCAAATTGTTTTAATTGGGAGTAATTTATGGCTTATTGCTTATTTTTTCCCTTTTATAGGCTTTTATGGCAATTCTTGGAGTAATTTACTCCTTTTGGGCTGATCTAGGAGCATTGAGCAGCGAAGCTGTCCTTTTACTGATACAGCTTGCAGCAGTTACTAGAAATTAAATGAAATATCTTATTAATTATGGAAACTCTTTCTATGGAAGCAAAGCAACTCCATTTTGATTGGCTGGAGCTGAAAGATATTTCTAGAGCATCATTACTAGTTTTTCTTTAATTTATAACCGTTAGATTGCACTGTTCATCGTGGACATATATAATATCGAAGCTGTTCTAAAGGTGTGTTGCCCTAATCTGCTAAGAACACTATAAATACTCTTGTTAAATTGCTGTAATATGGTGTGACTCATATCACCACCCTTATTTCATAGTTTTTTTCTAGTTTAGCTTAGTTTAGTTAATTTTCTCTTTGTTGAACCTTATTTTGACGAAAACAACTTTTATATTAAAGAAGATAATAATTAAATAAATACTTTAATAATTAATTAAAAATAAATGGTATTTTTAATCAATTAAATAAAGTATGAAGATGAAGACTTTAAATAAGGACATTGGAAGAATTATACAAAAAGAGAATAACAAGTTTGGAGAAATAAGATATATCTTGCTTCAGGAGGTTGAAGACTTAAGAAATTTATTTACATATATTCAGAGACCTAAACAATGTAGAATGGCCACGCTCAGAGACCTGAAGAAATCAAGATCAAATATTCAGAGACCTGAACACTACATAACGGTCACATTCAGAGATCTGAAGAAATCAAGTTCAAATCTTCAGAGACCTGAACACTGTATAACGGTCACATTTAGAGATATGAAGAAATCAAGTTCAAATATTCAGAGACCTGAACACTGTATAACGGCTACATTCAGAGACCTGAAGAAAGTTCATTACTAACCTTCAAAGGGCTAAACACTGTGCAACGGCTAGTTTTAGAGACCTGAAGGAAATCAGAACTAAAGCTTCAGAGGGCTGAATACACTATAACAGCTAGTTTCAGAGACCTGAAGAGAATTTGAATTTTCTCTCCAAACCACTTCTTCAATGCCTATAAATAGAAGACAATGGCAAGCATTTCAAAATAGGAAGACAAATTACAAAGTTTACAATACATTCAAAGCAATCAAAGCTTACAAAGCATTCTTGAGTAGTCTTTCCAACAATCTTCAAAGAGAGAAATTGAAAGAATTCTAGTCTTCATTAAAGCAATTCACACTCTTTCAAATACAGTATTTTAAGTGAATTGTAGAATTCACACTAAGAGATATTAGTGTGAGGGGAAGCTTTGTTGTTAGAGTTTTATCAACAAAGTTTGTATAAAAGTTTTGTTGTTGATCCTTGAAAAACAACAAGTTGTAAAAGTTTGGTGTTTTAGCTTGAAAAAAACAACGGGTGTCTCGATCCAGACAGAAGAAGGATCACCGTGTTAATCCTAGACAGAAGTAAGATTGATTGTCCTGATCTGTGACAGAAGAAAGATTAAAGTGGTTTAATTTCTACCGTTAAAGGAATTATAGTGGAAAATCTCATGTGGCTCACTTGGGGACAGGAGTAAGATAGTTGGTCCGAACCTGTATAAATCTCTGTAGCGACAATCTTTCTATTTCTACACTATTTAAACTACTGCTATTTATATTTCTGCATTTATTTTTAGCAGTTATAGTTCTTTGGATCCTTTATTTATTTAAAAGCAATTAAAGTTATAAGTTTTACAAACCTTTTTATCCCGCATTTTTCAGTAAAACTTGTTTCTTGGGCAAAATTATTTTTGAATAAAAGGATTCCATAAAAGAATTTTTATTTGGGTATTTACACTATTCACCCCCCTCTAGTGCACTTTATAGCCTATTTGGGACTAACACTCTTTAATGTCCCCTATGGGAGAAGCTGTTCTGACCTTGGAGGAGTTGATATTTGATGTAAGCTAGCAATGGCTAGTTTCAATAAGTTCTTTTAACTAATTTAAGGTATTTTTCAGTTAATGCAGGTCTTTCATGTGTATGTTTTGATAAATGAGCCTAGCTAACTCATTATTAGTATGTTAAATACAATGAAAATTGGTTTAATAGATGGAAATGCATGAAATGACAGATACAATTACTTAGCAATGGCTCTGAGTTGTATGTTAAGGTTTCAATCTCTGCGTGCTTTATTTGAAGCTTTCTTGAGTTTAATGAATGTTTTAGTTTCTAATTGCGGAGAATGTTCCGGTTAGTTGTTTTAGAATATAAGATCTATGGTACAACGAACGTTGGCCATAGTGAAATTGGCGAAAGAAACTCTATTGCATGAAAAACTGAAAGATCTTTGAATTATGAAGAATTACAAGTTATTTCCATGTTATTTGTTGTGTTTACTCCACTTTCACATACTGTTCTCTAGATTCATTTAAAAATTTGTTCTTTTACTTATTTAACTTTTAGCCATAAAAATCCATTCTTTATAAAATTGATCATTTTGATTGCCACAAACTGTTCTAGTTAAGTACCATTTCTGTTTTACATTTACTAAATCCAAATCCTTGTGAAAATGATATCTGGACTTAGATCCACTTTATTATTTGTCGACCCTAGTGCACTTGCTTGGACATTTACATGTTAGCTAAACCGTACAATAGAAACAATTATTATTACACAATAAAAAGATAAAAAAAAAAAAAAAAAAAACTAAATTTGAAATTGTTTTAATTTTCTCTTGGACTTTTTTTTTTTTTTTTTTTTTTTTGCATGTTTGAGCTTTATTTAACATTTGGTTATATATGAGCTCTATATATATATATATATATATATATCACTTTTTAATAAAATAGAAGAAAAATAATAATAATAATAATAATAAAGCTCTTATGCATTTGTCCTTTCAATCGACATTGGTTTTTAATTCATGGTGCAAACCTTTCCACTTGTTTTAATCGGGTGGGCTTCATTTTGAGCTAGTGTGATCATGTTTTTCTTGTCGTATTGAAAGTCCATAATACTGCAAATGGATTTTTTTTTATATATGAATAATCAGTTGAAGATCGATTACACATTATATATATATATATATATATTCTCAGTTAAAAGGAAAAGAAAATATTAATTTCATAACCTTGTGAAGGATATGGGAATTATATTTCAAATCTAATTATGCATTTCTACTGGTAAGAAATTAATAGAAATATGCCCAATTTGGCAATTTAAATGCAAATTAACTAAAGTAGTGGTGTAATTAAGGAAGTGAAAATGCATACCGACTCACGGATCCACCTTCTCCACTGTACCACTTCCAGAAATTAAATGTGAACACGTGGCTAAAGATATTTGCTAAAGGGTTTTTAATGAGTCTTTAGTGGTTTACCTATACCATTTAAATCATAATTGACTTTGTTGCATTGCATTACACCAACTTATTTTTACGTCAAAAAGCAATTTCCATTTTCTATTTATTTTCTCTGGTTTTTTGTCCCCAAATTTAGGGTAAAGTTGACTTTCCAAAGAATACCCATTTTAAGGTTGGGGTTCAAAATTAATTATTTTATTGAATTTTCATTAAGCGTGATTTCTGCTTTTCTTTTTGGTTTTCCCTTTTCTGCTCCTTTTCAGTAATATAAATGATCATTGGAGAAGTTTTGGTCAATCTAATCCTCCCTTTCAACTCATAAACAAAACTAACCAACGTATCTTAATCATAATGATGTGATGCTCTATTATTCTTAACAACGAACTATACTTTTCCTTTTTTTTTTAGAGTGTAATTCTATTCTTATCAATTTTTTTTCGTAGCTTAATTTTACTAATTTTTAAAGTCATTTAATTTTCTGGTTAATTAGTATGTGTTCACTTAAAAATGGCAGAACTCAATTGTGACAAACCGATCACCATCGAAAAACCTTACAAATATAATTTATTAATTAATTCCACATTTTGAAATATGTTAAAAGTTTGATTTTTCTATTAAACTCTTTACCCTTACTCCTATTAAATTGGAGAGAATTTCTAGAGAATCAAATCATGACCGCTATTTTTTCAAAAAAATTTAATTAATCAAATTGGGACTAATTAAACACTTTTTAAAAATCTTCAGTGAATGACTCTTGAGGTTATTAATCAAACACGCCGGTAAATATGATAACGAACTGATTGCATTTGCAATTTTGCATCAGCAAATTAATTAATACAACCGCTTGGGAAAATGAAGACAAATTAATAAAGAATTAGTCATTGACTTAAATTAAGGAAACAATTGCAGCTCAAAAACAAGAATTTCTCCATTTGACTTGTATAATTCTATGCTTAAACTTATCTAGAAGAGTAATGGATAGGAAACTAGTCATCCAAGGGAAAATTCTGTTGCAATTTTCTGATGAGAAATCATATGATAGAAAAAAGAGAAATAGCGAGGATTGAATGCGGAGTAGAACAAATGAACGGTGGACAAATCTTGAATCACATTTAATTATAACACTCATAATCTATATTTCTAGATAATGAGAACTCTTAAATACATACATATAGATCTAATTAAATATTGATAAAGGGATCACTTTGCTTATACATGGTAGATCTTCTTATACAACTTAATTACCATGATCGATTCATCTATCTCCCAAGCCTTCTTCCTTGTAGCTAGTTAATACATATAGATTAGGTAGAACTTAATTAATTCTTAATCTATAATTTAAGTTTCTTAATGATATCAATAAACCACAGTAGTAAGTGGTTTGAAATATATGTAATTAATTGTAGATAATGAAGAAAAGAAACTCAGCAATCAGCACATCTGGCGGGCTGCGGCGGCCAAGGTGTGTGGCGGTGGTTGGCGCCTGAGCCTGCATAATCATTTAGCTGCACTATCATCCTTCTTTCCACATTTTTATTTTCCACTGCAACCTGCTCACAGAATTAATTAGATTCCATTCTTAAATTACCAATATAAGATACAATTGCAATAAAATTAATTGAGTTTGCTAATGAGTAAACTAATTAATACCAATTGAGTAGTCTCAGTGTCTCCAATTTCAATAATTTGATTTTGAGGATCATGCATTAACCTACCAACTCCTGAGAAGAAGCATCAACAAAAATTAAGAAGCAATTAGCTACAACATATATAAAATTTAATTAGGATTTACATTAATTAATTTGTTAAGAAAAAGAAAAGAAAACATACTTGTAATTGGGATAGCATTGGGGGAGATGATCAGATGAGAAAATGCCAGAAACATAAGAACAAGGCGTAGTACTGCTGCCATTGGAAATTAGGAAATGAAAAGCTAGCTGCTCAATCAAAGCAAAACCATTAATAGTCAATTTATACATTTACACTCTTACACTGATTTTTTTCCTTTTTTTTTTTTTTTTGGACATTAGTGCTGTTAGGAAATTTCGAACAGCAGCCATCATGGTGTTTCCAATATAGTCAAAAAGGTGATAGAAAAATTACACTACAATTTAATTGTGTTGCACAATTAATAAAAATTATGACAAATTTGGGTTCATATAGGAGTGGGGGAGAAGTCAAGGATTGAGAAATTAATAAGACAATTAATTAAAGTATATAATTAGGAAAGATATAGATGGAAGACACTATACATACAAAGTGGAGGATGACAAAAGGATGATATATATATATATATATATATATATGAGGGAATTGCAATAATTAAGTCATTGTGGGTAAAGCTAGTGGAATTTATCATTATAGCTCTACCAATGCTGTTCATTGAATTTGATTGCTTTTTTTTGTTTTTAATGGCTCACATCCATGAAAAGTGAGATTTCATACAAACTAAAGTTTCACCACTTGTGCCTTTTTGGTTATTGAAATTGTCAATTTTTAAAAATATACATACTACTATCTAGCTACTAAATGTGGGAGCAATTCTTTAGTACTACTGTTTACAGCAATGATTTTCTTATTGAAAAATTAGTAATTGGTATACAACTTTTATTTTTGGTGCAGGAAAACAAATTAAAATAAACTCAATTATTTATTCTCTCCAAACTCGACCGACAAAATCTCGAAAAGATGATTAATTAAATTACAAAGGAAACATCATTAAGTGTTGCCCTGTAGCCCCAACTTGCTCAAGTGGAATAAATTGGAAAGCAGTAAGTTGAATGCTCCTTCTATATCAAATGTTGAATGCTCATAAAATTCTTGGAAAGCAGTTGTATGAAATTGGAGAGAATTCATCCGCCCGAGAGTAGTAAATTTGACTAGATGAATAAACATATAACTGAGATTGACCTTATATAATACAAAACCAATTGGTTTATATCAAAATTTAATCTACATCACTTATACAACACTCTTTATACTCATTTATTTCATGCATGGGATTTCTAATACTTTCCTCCAAGTGCAATTAAATCTGGACTAGTTGTCACTTGTTAAACATTTTTTGTACTATTTCCTTAAGGTCCAAGGTACTCCACTATGACTTCAAACACATGCCCAAGATCTTTTTAATTGTTAGGCCTTCTTCTGCTCTGATATATCAAGAGACTTCGTAAGCGTTGAGAGTGTCATGCTTGACTGGATAAGTGGGAATATAAGTAGAATTGAGCCCATGTGACGCAAACCAATTGGTTTATTTTAAGGGTCAATGTACACAACTTATATGTCACTCTTTATTGGGGATGAGCAAAACCAAACCGCGAATCAAAACCAAACCAAACCGAGATTGAAAAACCGAATCTATCCGAATCAAACTCTATTTGGTTTGATTTTGATTTTATAAAATATAATAATTTGGTTTTTGTTGAACCGAACCGAACCATAATAGGAAAAATATATATATATATATATAAAAATTTTATTTGGCATATTATATATTTATATTATTATATAGTTTGTATTTACGAGAGTTTAGTAATATACATCTAATATAAATTATTTTTAAGCAATATTTACATGTAATTTATAAAAAATAATGACAATAAAAATTGAAATTTTTGTTGATTCGATATTAACCGAACCAAACTGGTTCGGTTCGGGTTTTGAACCGAAACCGTATTTTGCTCACTCCTATTCTTTGTAGTCATTTTGTCATGGAACCATTTGACCCAAAAACTTAAATTCATAGGCAATATCCAATTATATCTTTTATTATTATTTCTAATATTTACCCGTACACGAATACTGGTCTTGAAACGTATATAACCAAATCATGTGCTGAATTTTAATTAATAAATAGTACTGACAAGATTCGAATTCTCGGTCTATAGATATAAATGGGTCTAATATCATATTATAAAACTATTAGATCCAAAAAATTTAAACATAAATACGCGATGCGCTATAGCTTTGCTCCAGGGAGCGTCCCATCTGGTTGGTACGGAGATTAATTGTAGTGTGGTATGTATGGCTTAATTAGTAGTGTATCATGTACACGTACGAGGCCACTTTAAGACACCTCATGCTTAAAGGAAAAAATAATTAATTATAATGTCTTCAATTAATTTGCACGTATAATTAAAGTAATTATTATAATTTTCATGCATGGTTGGCATTTACTATGAATTCATATAAACAGAAAAGACAAGAGAATTAATTAAGGCGTAATGGATAACTAGTGAAAACAGGTAGACCAATTAGGCAGAAAGAATTAATGCATTTGAGTCAACATCGTAAAGAGAAGAAAGTAGAACAAGTGAATGAATGAGTCAATTGAATCATCATTTCTTCTTTAGAAATAAAATTTAGTCAACTCTTGAAAGATTTCCAAATCCTTCGAATCCAATTTATATAATAGGGCTATTAATTAGGCTTAATATAAGGTACATCATTGTCACTGTTTAGCAATAGTATATCACTTTGGCTGTGCATATGTTTTGAGACTCTCTAATTTTTCATCTCTACAAATTGTATATTAAATATTTTAGTTATATATCATACTTATCTACCGCACTTCTTTAATTATAAAATGAGATTTATATTTTTTATTTTACCTTAAAAAGATATGCATCAAATCCTTTTTCCTAATATATTTTAAAAAAATATTAAATTTCATGAGTATTCTAAAATTTTGCCCTACAATCTTTTCTTTACAAAAATAACAGTTTCTCGTTAAGAGAGGTTTAAGTAACACATCAATTATCTACTAAGAAGTTGATGGATATATTGAAGATTTATACTCTTTCTGTTTCTTTTTATTGGTCGGTTAATGTTGTTTACTAAGACCAATAAAAAAATTAATTGCACTATTAAAATGACTAATTTACCATTTATAAAATTTTTTTTTTTTTTAAATTATCACGTGATATTTTCTATTAATATTAAAAATCTCTCTTGAAGTAAATAAGAGTAAATTTGAGAAAATAAGATTAAAAGTATGTAAGTAATATAAAATTACATATAAAGAAACAAACTATAAAAACCAAAATGACTTATAAAAATAAAAAAGGAAATATAGAAACTCAACGGGAAGAAATGAGTAAAATTGGCTAATTAAATTAATTAATTAATGACTACACACTGGTTTTGCATAATTGGCTAAAGAATCAAGTTAATAATAACAGATTCAACCAAAACAGTACTTGATTAGTATTCAAGTCCTTAGCCATCTTCTGCCCCCGTGGAAAATTCAGCACCAATATTCAATTCTTCACAGGCAAACCACTAGACCAATTACCGTCAGCTTTCCTTATTAGAGCTCAGATCCCTCAACGTTAAGCTTCATTCACAACGTTTTTATCTTTATGAAATTAGTATTTAAAATGAGTTCCAACTAATTTTTAAGCTTCGACCAAAGTAAGATAATCATGATAATTTATTATCTGTGTTCAGCCTGAATTTATGTGAAATTTATATGTTTTTTTCTATTTGATTTATGGAATGAATATATAATTTTATATATAATAATAAATAAAAACAAATAGACCGTAGAAAAAATATCTTCATTTAAATGTTCTGATTATTAATTACATAAGAAAACTTGTCTAAATTGCATGCCACAGGGTAACTATTAAGGGTGAACACCGAATTATCGGTTAACCGAACCAGAATTTATCTAATAATTAAAACCGAATCGAACCAAATAAGGAAAAAAATCTAACCAAACCAAACCGAAATTTTTCGGTTCGATTCGGTTATTACCAAAATTTGTCATTTTAACCGAAATTATATATAAAAAAATATTTGTAAATGATTTATATGGCAATTAATTGAACCATTAATTTATCATTTTTTTAATTTATCATTTTAAGTTGATTATAACTTATTAACCTGCTGTTCAAGTCAAGACAAAATTAAAAATATTATCAATATCAATTAAACCAATATATATATATATATATATATAACATAATTCGGTTCGGTTTCGGTTAGTCCGAATTTTTTTACGGAAAAACCGAACCAAACCAAATACCAAATTATTTATAAAATTACTACCAAACCAAACCAGAAAATATTCGGTAACCGAATAAAACTTTTTTTTCGGTTTGGTTCGGGTTTGATATTCGGTTAAACCAAATAGTGCTCATCCCTAGTAACTATAACGCATAATTTCCAACATGGCACTTCTATTATGACTTTAGAAAACAGCAAAACTCCAAGAAACCAATACCAAGAAAAATCATAATTTTTTATCTACTCCCTCCGTCCAACTTTGATAGGTAAAATTTCTATTTTGGATGCCCAACAATATATGTATTTTTTAATATTTAATTACTAATTAAGTGATAAATTATCAAAAATATCTTTATTTCATTTATCTAAGCAATTAAAGTGACAATATTTATTTCACTTAATCATTTAGTATATTGAGTGTCTTTTAGTAAAAATATAGTTTGTTAACTAATTTTATTAATTACCATGCAATTAAAAATTTATCTATTAAAGTTGGACGAAAGGTGTATTATGGTAGTTTCCTATTTTCAAAAAATACATTATTGTCTCTAAATTCTGTTTTTATTACTTTCTCTATCCTTTGAAAGGATGTCATTTTAGGTTGATACACATAGATTAAGAAAATCATTAAATTGTATTCATTATAGTATTATTTTACTAAAATACCCCTACAAAATATTTTTGGCAAATGAATCACTTTGTTAAATATATTGAAATCATCATTGAATGTAGGAATAGATTTGGAAAAAAATAGTAAATATTGATTTCTAAAAATGAAAAGCTTTCGGAACAAAAATAATTTTCTCAATTGACATCCTTTCAATGGTGGAGAGAGTAACTTCTCCATCCAATTGAATTTTTATAATAAAAATTTAGGATATGAAATAAAGAGAATCCCAAAACATTTGCATTCAACAGGGAAAGCATATATAGAACATATGTGTAGAAACAATATTCAACAAAAAGAAAAATTAAACATGATAACAAAAACTATGATATGATCAAGGAAGTATAGAAAATTATAATGTAATAAGAGATGTAGATAAATAAACTTTTCACTAAAAAATGATAAGTGAATGAATAAAAGGGATAGAAAACGTCATTTAAATTTTTTTTTTTTTTTTTTTTTTTAAAAAAAAAGATGGTAGAAGAAAAAGTGATACATGGGAAAAAAATAATTTCTAAAATATGACTTTTTCAATAGATTTCTCAAGAAAAAAAAATGTTATTATCATAAGTGGTAATGTATATGATGGATTGGAGTGGCCTACCTCCTCAAAAGCTAGAGATAGTTAAAGGGCTCAACTCAGAGATCCAATGGGCTTCTCATAACCCTAACTTTATCTCATTCTTTCATTTAAAGTTTATACAAAACTTTAACTTAACTAAAGCCCACAAATTATATGGCCTACCCCCATCACTCTTACAATAAATTTGATTAAGATTTGAAAGAGGTGATTAAGATTGCACATAAACTCTAGTCACAATAACTTGAGCCCATTAAAAGAAAATTAATTGAAGATTTCTTCAATATTGGTAAAAGCCCTTTTGTTCTTCACACTCTCTATATTATTGAAATGGAACATTTGTCTCATATAATATTACTATCTAGCCCAACATCACTCTATGAGTTATAATGAGTTATACGATTATTTGAAATACGTTAATGGAATTGAAAGCAAAAGAAAGTTGATATCTCTCCGGAATTTGGATAAAGGTGTAATAAATTACTTTTTTAACCTTAAATTGAGGGTCATTGAGTTAGCTTCAAAAATTTTTAACCTTAAATATTAACTATAGACGTATTAATATTAAATTTCAGTGACAGTCTGTGATTACCTCAGTTTTCTGGATACAAAATTACAACTGGAAAGTACACTTTATCATAATTTGTATTATTTATTAGGAATAGGAAATTAATTAAAGAACATAGATTTAATATGTAGATATATGTGTGTGGTTTGTTTGTTAGTAGTATAAAATTGAGGTGTCAAATCAAGATTTAGCTTAAGACGGACTAAAAAACTATATAAGCAAGACCTTTAACCGCCCAAATGGCCGCCCTTAATTAAGAAATTGAACTTTAATCTCAAAAAGTAGGGTATCATCCGAATTAGACATTTTAATTAAGTAATTAATCATTGTCAAAGTCCTATAACTGGGTTGACCTTTCAACAGCCGAAAGATATCAAAAAAAGTTCCAAGATACTTTTTAATCTGAAAAATTACGTGTACCTATTCCTGTTTTATTCTGAATTTAATAATTTCAAATGGTTGACACGCGTTTCTCTACCAAATAAAGATGAAAAAAAAAAAGAAGATAAATATTTAAAAAAAAAAAAAAAAAAAGCTTCATAAGATATTAAGATTTGTACACGTTTGCAAGTAGTAGGAGTGTAGGACACGCGTATTTAGATAGAAAAGGAGCACAAGCTTTTTATATGTGGGGCCCACTTTGAAAATGTAATACGTTGATGTGTATGGGGGACAAATTTTATAGTAGACTGGATCCACTGAAATACTGACACGTAAGCAATATGAACATTAGAAAAATAAAAAAAAAATTTATGTGTCGATTTTTTATTGGGAAGATCCACGTGGACTGGGTACATTGTATAATTTTCCGTGGATGGAATGCGAATCGATGACACTGCTTCAGAGTACGTGGGTATTGCTTTTATCCGAACAACTGTTTTTTATTATTTTTTTACTTCAAATTATAGATAGTAAATGTTTAGTTAGAACTATCAAATATGTGTTATTAACTGTTTTAGAAGTAAAAACAGTTATAGACCAACAACAAACAGTAAAAATTATCAGCAACAATAACAAACAACAAATATCAATTGTAGAACTCAACAGACTCTTTATATTTTATTAAGTTATAACATATGATTTATATTTTTCTATTACACTGTAAAAGAATACGCATCAACTCCATTCACTGATATATTTTAAAGAAATACCATACTATTGGAATATTTTAAAACTTTTTTTAATCAAACGTTATAGTGATCGACCTTACTATGTAAGATGTTAAAATATAGCCAATAATCTTCCTAACTAAATTTCAACAAAGGGAAAAAAATAGATTAGATTAGGTCCAAATCATGGTAGTTGTGCTAAGTTTAAAGGTATTAGCTTTCATTGATTAATTTTTAATTTCTCACACTGTTTCATAAAGAGTTAGACCTGGTTAAGCATGATCAAATCTGATGAGATGCATATATATATATATATATTTTTTAAGTGTGCATTGGATAAATTTCACAAAACATATCTATATATTTTAAGCTGTGTTTATAACATATCTATATATTTTATTTTGGGCTTGCTTTTTGTAATATACAAATTGTGATCGTCAAATTATTTGTACACATATGTATTTTTGTGTAATATTGTGTTAACTTCTTTAATAAATGAATCTTGTTTATACTGTGTCACCATAATAGATCAATACGACAGAATACAACATGTGAATTCATTTTGACATCTTCTACTCGTAATGGTAAAAAAAAATGTCAAAAAGTTGGTTAAATATGTCATATCACCCGGATAGTTAAGTGCTAATAAGTGTGAAATACTTGAAAGTTTATATACCATAAATCTAATTTACCCTCATTCATTAACTCTTAACCTATGAAGTATTACACAAATCAGTGTTTTTGTTTTTTCAAAATCAATTATAAAATTACTAAATTTTGTTTCCATCAACGATTTAATTCCTAAATTCTATCTTCATCAACTATTTAATCCATCAACTATTTAATCTCTAAGTCAAAATCTTTCTATGTTTGTGTTAGCAAAATTGTGTATAATAAAAAACTTATAAGTTTTTTACTCCCTTCCTTTTATAGTTCTATGTCATAATGATAAGTGCATAAAATGCGCTTATTTTGCCTTTGTTTATAAACTTTAATTACTATATTTTTGGTTAACTTAGGCGGATCTATTTCACTTTATATTATTATTCGTGTTAGGGGCTTTGAAATTAAAATTAAGCTTAAAGTGTCGATATTGGGAACTTCGAATGCATAAAAAAAGATGGAGCTGTGAAGTCATAACCCATGAGCACGGCTTGTGGTATAGAAAATTAAACCTTTGATGATTTTTATTGAAGAGAGGAGTACAATATATAGAGAGAGCAGCCAGAAATATAGGAGATAGTTAAAACAACTAAGCTAACCAGGAGATAAAACAGGATACAGTTACAACAACTAAGCTAACCGAATGAGCTAGAAAACATATCTTAACAGTTGCAGCTATATAAGTTGTTATGTTGTGGACTAAGTCTTTACACAACCCCGCAAGATGGAGGATCCGTTGGAGACTCCAATCTTGGAACGAAATTAAAGAAATTGACTGCGACATAGAGGTTTTGTGAGCATGTCTGCCAACTGATCCTTGGAATTGATATGTAAGACACGTAAAGAGCCAGCAGAGAGTTGCTCACGAACAAAATGATAGTCAAGGGCCACATATTTCATCCGAGAGTGATAAACAAGATTAACACATAAATATGTAGCACCAATGTTGTCACAAAGTAAGGTTGGCGGTGGTTTAATAGAGACACCCAATTCTTGCAAGAGATTTTGAACCCAAATAACTTGTGCAGCAACATTTGCAAGAGCCTTATACTTTGCCTCTGTAGAGGATCGAGAGACAGATTTTTAGCAGGCTGAATGCCATGAAATAATGTTAGAGCCCAAATATAATACATAAGATGTAGTTGAGGGACCATTATCATGCGCACCACCCCAATCAGAATCAGAAAAAGCAGCGAGAGTTAAAGAAGAATCCCTCTTAAGAAACAAACCATGGTGAATAGAGCCTTTTAAATATTGAAGAATTCTTTTTAAGGCTTGCAAATGGCATTCAGAAGGGGCATGCATGGACTGAGATAATTTATTGATAGCAAATGAAACATCAGGTCGTGTGACTGCCAAGTATTGAAGAGAGCCAACAAGACAGCGATAGGAAGTAGCATCAATGTGCGTAGAACCGTCAATAAGAGAATAAGTTTCAGAAGAACTCATGGGTGTAGCAACCTCTTTAGCACCAGCCATATTAAAACGGGCAAGAAGATTGACAATGTGTCTATGCTAAGAGAGAAAGAGACCATATGAAGTAGGAACAACTTCAACACCCAAAAAATGATAAAGAAAGCCTAGATCTTTAATTGAGAATATGCTGGCCAACTTGTGAACAAAATAATCCAAAATTGTGGAATTATTTCCCATTGAAACAATATCATCAACATAAACAAGAAAAAGGCAAAATGGCATTATGAGTGTAAATAAACAAAAAAGCATCTGTAAAGGATTTGTGAAAGCCAGTAGTAAGTAAAAAATTCTACAATTTTGTGTACCATGTGAGAGGAGCTTGTTTGAGGCCATATAATGCCTTATGAAGTTTACAGACATGATGTGGATACTAAGGATGAACATAGCCTAGAGGTTGCATCACGTAGACATCTTCATGCAACGTACCATGCAAGAAGGCATTATTCACATCCAATTGACGTAAAGGCCAGTTATAAGATAAAGCCAGGCATAAAATAATACGGATTATGACAGGTTTAGTGACAAGATTGAAAGTTTCAAAATAATCTTTACCTGGTTGCTGAAGAAAGCCTTTGCCTACAAGGTGAGCTTTGTACTTGTCTATAGAACCATCGACATGATGTTTGACTCGAAAAACCCACTTACAACTGATCGGATCATGAGAAGATTTTGGAACTAACTCCCAAGTTCCATTTTACAGTAAAGCATTAAATTCAACATCCATAACTTTCCGCCAAAGAGGATCTTTAATGGCCAGGGTAACAGTGGTTGGTTCAAGGGTAGGAGGAAGTGGATATTTAGTGGTAAGGTTGATATATTTATCACTGAAGTATTTAGGATTTGGTTTTCTTGTGGGAACAGGGTGTTGAGGAGATAGTGAAGGAGAGGGTGAGGGTACAGGTGTTATATGCAGAGAAGCATGTGGTAAGTCAGATGTTGGTGAAGTGAATCGTAAAGGTGATGAAGTGTCTATAGATATGGGTAAGGTTTTAGATAATGGAGCAGAAGATAAAGGGAGATGAGGTAGTGTGGGAGTTTGAGAATGGGTAACTGAGTGAGAATAAAGTGGTAAGCTATTAACTGGAGAAGGAAGGTGGTCAGTCGGTAAGTACCTAGTCACCTGTAAAGAACCTGCAGAAGAAACATCTCTAACCTGGTTAGTGAACACATGAGATCCATTGCAAATTTGTTTGGGAAAGACATTTTCGACAAAGTTGACATGACAAGAGAGATAGACACGATTTGTTGTAGGATCGAGACATTTATAAGCAGACTGAGATGTGGAATAACTAAGAAAAATGCAGGAAATGGACCGTGGTTGGAGTTTGGATGAGGTATATGGTCGTAACCAAGGGTAGCATAAATAGCCAAAAGGTTTAAGACGCTGGTAATTAGGAGATTGACGAAAAAGAATTTCAAATGGTGATTTAAAGGATAGCACAAAGGAAGGAAGAAGATTTATCAAATAAACAACAGCCTGAAAAGCATGCGACCAAAAATGTAATGGACGAGATGCGAAATGAAGCAGTACGAGACCAGTTTCGACAACATGTCGATGACATAGTTCTACAGTGCCATTATGTTTGGGAGTATGTGGAGGTGTTGTGAAATGAGAAATCCCACATAAGTTGAAGATAGGAATGAGTTTTTGATATTCACCTCCATTATCAGAGTAGACTAAAATAATTTTAGTGTGAAAGTAATTTTCAACGAGTCTTTTAAATTGAGGAAATAGAGTAGAAGTATCAGATTTCTTTTTCATGGGATATAACCAAATATATTTGGTGAAATGATCAACAAATATGATATAATATTCATAACCATCAATGGATTTTTTTATTAGTCCCCAAACATCAGTATAAAGAAGTTCCAAAGGTTTACTACTATTTAAAGAATTACAAGAGAAAGGTAATTTGTGACTCTTATTAATAGCACATGATGACAAGGGAAATCAAAAGTAGACAATTTTTGAGAAAGAAGACCATTATGTTAAAGAACAAGACTAAGAACTTTTTTGGAAGGATGACCAAGTTTATGATTCGGGGTTGACAGAGAAACATTAGTTCTGGTATTGACTTAGGGCTGACTGGACAGAGTTGTGCAATAGACATCATTAGTGTTCTCCCCCTGCATTAGAGGCACCCCCGTGGGAAGATCCTTCACAAGAAAATAAGAAGAAAAGAATTCAACAGAAACTTGGTTAGATTTACACAATTTTGCTATGGAAATCAGACACTTTTGTAAACTTGGAACACATAGAACATTGGATAAATAGAGAGGTTTGTGAGGTGTATGAATTTGTGTCTGACCAATATGAGAAATTTTAAGACTTTTACCGTCACCCAAGAATATTTCATCTGGACCTCCATAATCTGAGCATGTTTGTAAGGCAGATAAGTTAGATGTTGCATGGTGTGAAGCTCCACTGTCAAATAACCAAGACTGTTATGACTGTTGGTGAGCGGATGGAGGTAGTGGCATTGGCAACCGGACTTGAAAATAATGGTGATTGCTGAGAGTTAGCAACCATAATATTGTTCTCTTTCAAAAACTTAGCAAGCTTTCTGCATTCACAAGTGGCATGACTTGCAATATCATAAAAATTACAAAACAAATCTAAGCCAAATGATTGATGTCCATTATGATTATGGCGAGAGTGTCCATTATTGCCACCATGAGATCTGCGAAAATTTGAGTTAGAATGATAACTTGAGTTGATTTGGTGAAATGATGTGGCTTGGTGTTTTGTCGTTGAGCAAAATTAGCTGTAGCAAGTGGAGAGGCAACAGTTAGATCGTTTTCTTTCAGCATTCACTCAAAGTTGGTTAATTTGGTAAATAATTATGAGTAGAGAATGGGAGAATCACAAACTTTAATGGCTACTACAATAGGACTCTAGTCATCTCCTAATTGAGTGATAATGTGAACAATGAGATCTTTTTCATCTATTTGATTTTGAGTAAGGATCAGTTCATCAGCAATAGATTGCATTTCTTATTGATCTGGTTCCCCTTGGATTTTGAGCTAATTTGGCTTTGAGGGAAATAACTCAAGATCGTGAGGAATTGGCATAGCTATGAACCAGACGGTCCTAAGCTTCTTGAGAAGATGCAGCTAAGGAGATGATCGATGGAATGGTGTCTGAACAACTGCTAAGAATTGCACTGATGAGTATTTGGTCTTGGCAATACTAACAGGTATAAACTGGATTGATTTTTGTCTCCTCATTATCAAGGAATTGTTTTAGTACAGCTAGAGTACCATCAATGTACCCAAGTAAATTGAGACCAATGAGAGTGGACTGAATTTGTCTTCTCCAAACAAGAAAATTAGAGCTGTAAGCTTGATAGGAAAATGAGTTGGTGCATTTAATTGCACAATTGCTTCTGAGTTAGTGGGAGCCATAACTAGAAAAAAAAAGAGAGAAGGATCAAAATGTAAGCGCTGGAATTTTCCAGACTTAAAAAAAAAAAAATTATACCACGACTGTAATTACAGTCATGGGGCTGTATTACAGTCGTACGACTGTAATATCGGAGTAGGTACAGCAGCCCATACCTTATGATATAAAAAATAGGGTTGATTTTCAGAGCAATTAATGCTCATTTTCTCCAGCAAGAAACAAGAAAATAAGAAGGAAAAAGAGAGGAAAGTATGAGGACTTTTTGGTTTTGAAAAATTAGAAGAGTTTAGAGAGAGAAATTGAGAGAGAATTGGAGAAAAAGGAAGACCAAACAAAAAAACCATCTTTTTCTCCTCTTTTTCTTTTAATTCTTAGGTGTTAAAGTTTAAAACTTGTTAGAAATTAATAGGTTAATAACTAGACACTCTAAACTCAATCAATTTTGGACTTTAAACTCCCTAAATCCTTGAAATTTTGGAGATTTTTGGACTTGGTTTTGGGAACCTTAATACAAGGAAAAAACGAAGCAATTTAGAGGTAATTGGGGTGTTTCCAATGGCCAATCCTATGATGGATCAGCGCCACAAAGGTAAACATAATTCAAACCTTCATTTTCTTGTTGTTTCTGGGTGATTTGATGTGTTTTTGTGCATAAAAACTCAATTTTTGGGTTTGTTGTTTCTGGAAATCAAGAACAGTAAAGAATAGTTGTACGACTGTAATTACAGTCGTATGAGTGTTTTTGAATTCTCGCGGCTTTTAGTTTTATTTGAATAAAATTTTGGCGATCTTTTACAATTGGAGGGATTACAGTCGCATGACTGTAATCTCCGTCAAGAGGAAGAATTTCCAGTTTAATCCCAAAAAATTCCTAAAAATCAAAAAAATTTAGAAAAATTAGAAAATTACCAAAAATGAATTTTGTTGTGTGCATGCACGATCTTAGATTTAACTTTCAGTGTAATTGCATTTAGAACAATGCTACGACGGAGATCCGATTCTCCCGAAAACCGACCCACCTCACATGCTAAATTAAATCAAACCGGAAAATAAATGTTTTCAAAATGATTTTCTCACAAAACCAAAATACAGGGACGTTTCAAAATGTTTTCCAGGTCTAATCGGGCCAGCTAGCCGAGCCAATCCGGTTATCCCCCTAAATGCATGCTCCCAATTTCTAATTTCCCAATTCTGTCCTGTTTGAGTCCTATTTGTGACGTGCTATAAATTGTGCTAACCCTCTATTTTGCAGCTTTTAGTCTATTTTTATTTTTATTTTTGATGTAATTAATAGCTTAATCCGTGTATTTTAGGAGGTTATAAAATTTTTAGATCACCGTGTATTTTATGCGCTTGTAAGGTGAGGTTGAAAGTTTTTATTTTTATTTAATTGGGTTATAATAATTTAATTATTTATTGTTTTACTTTGTTTTATCTGTGTGTACACTGCATGCTTTTATTTAATAAAAATGGACTTTAGAATTTAAAATACCATCTATAAACATTAGCCGAATTTTATTTTGATTAGACATGAAATACGGGACTTGTCCGGACCTAGATCTCTGGATAGTGTAGCGGCTTTTGTCCGGTTTAGCTATCGTTACACTGAAATTTTCCAATTGAGCTGAGCCAGGTGGCGACTCCTACACATTCTATCGAGACTTAGGTCTCGGTTCTTTTATGAATTAATTTAGTTTTTCCCAAATCGAATTTTCATCTTAAAAACCCCACGTGAGGGAAGGTTGCCCGATCTCGAGGCTCCCTTCCGAGAGAGTCCGCGTTCCTTTGAAAACGTCATCCGCTCACACAAAAGAGACTTGTTAGAATGTTTAGAGCTCTGATACCATACAGAAAATTGAACCTTTGATGCTTTTATTTAAGAGAGGAGTACAATATATAGAGAGAGCAGCCAGAAATATAGAAGATAGTTACAACAACTAAGCTAACTAGGAGATAAAACATGATACAGTTACAACAACTAAGCTAACTGAATGAGCTGGAAAACATATCTTAACAGTTGTAGCTATACAAGTTGTTATGCTGTGGACTAAGACTTTACATGTGATGTGCTGTTGATGCTGAAAATTGACCTAAAAAGTTGTTTTTGCATAAGCCAGGAACATGTCTTAGGGGAGTTATAAAATTTATAGTTATTTTATGGGTTTAGGAGACTTACTAATTAGTTTTATTTTAATTGTATCACCTTATTGTAATTGGATTTTACATATTGGTATTTTTATTCCTGGATTAACTCTAATTAGATTTTCCTACAAATCTTAATTAGAGTTATTTTCTCTTTATATCTCTTTCCTTAGTGGATGGCAATTAAAAGAGTTTAGGTAGAAAAAACTTTCTCTTCTTCCTCTAATTTTTGTAACGTGATTTTTCTAGTTTTCTGCTTCTCTTTAGCATTTTCATTTTTCGCCATGAAAAACTAA
This sequence comes from Euphorbia tirucalli, assembly GCA_039660915.1. Taxonomy (NCBI): domain Eukaryota; kingdom Viridiplantae; phylum Streptophyta; class Magnoliopsida; order Malpighiales; family Euphorbiaceae; genus Euphorbia; species Euphorbia tirucalli. The sequence goes on from CM077637.1 coordinate 16,180,324, forward strand.
ACTCTAATTTCTAGCTAGGAGAATTCAGTCTTGTAAAATCAACCATGAGATTCTTATTATTTTCTTTAATTCGTGTAATTAATTTCATTATGTTCTTATTTTTATTGCATGATTTAATTGAATCCTTTATTTGATTATTCACTTGTGATTGATTTACTAGTTAGGTGTTTGAATATGTAATCGTTTAATTCACTTAACCTAAGTAGTGAATAACGTGATTAATTATGGATAAGTTTTTAATTTATGTTATGAATGAAATTGATATACTTTAAATAATCATGCTCGTATGATTATTGAATAGAATTAGAATCTCTTTCGTATATTAATGCTTTTGATTGAATTAAATTTTGAAACTTGTTTGGAATTGTTTGATTGAATAAAGGAAATTAATGAGTTTCTCTTGATTATCTATTCCTTAGGAAGAGATAAGTGATTTGTGTTTTGTGATAGCCATAGCTAATTTGCTTGAATATATTGAAGTTATCTTTTGTTTTTGATCGATGATCGATTGATTTAATGCAAGACTCAAATCTGCCTTCTAACTGAAATCCACATCTCATACATTTTTTTACCAAATTAATTCGCTTTTGTTATTTTTAAAACTTATTTGTAATTTATAAACAACCTTCCATTTTTTACTTTTCTTGTTCAATTTTAGAAGAAATAATCCAACCAATTTCTGTGGATTCAACCCTACTCCACACTTGCTATAAATTTCTGGTCACATAAGAGTAAGTATTTGTTTTTTGTGTTTACGACACGCATCACATATTTAACTCAAAATGTCTCTAATGTATTTGGAAAGGTTGGTATTTAACTCCAAGCTCTAAAAAGAAATTAGTCTCCTAACGTATTTGGTACAGGTCTAAATATTTTATCTATTTCTAATAGAACTGCACATAATTAAAGTTCGCTACTTTGCTACTTTTTCCAGCATTTAACCAATGAAAGAATGACACGTGGCAATGGACCCAATACTAAATTAACTCACCGCTGTCATGGACGTCTCCTCTCTGCAACAAGCTCAAAATGTTCCATCCTTCCAACTAGAATCTTATGCAACTTCATTGTCTCAGTAAGGACTATGTGTTGTTTGTTTGTTGGATTTCCACTTTGTTTTCCACTGAATTTATTTTGGTTTTTGTTATATTTATATTATTAATAATATGAAATAATAATATTCCAATAACAAAGTAACAAAATACGTATTAAATTATACCAAATTTCAATTTACCGAAACACAATTATAAACGAAAATAATAAAATAATAACATTTTCAACCTTAATTGTAATTTAGAACAATTGATAGATGAATTTTGCTGATACCCCATTTAGTTTTTTAAGACGGAATTCGCCCATGAACAGAAACTATCTCATAGAATACAATAATAGAAGTTTGTCAAAGTCTATCGAATGCAAAATCTACCCCAAAAGACTAAAAACTAACAAAACACAATAACATAAGCTAATAGAAGATTAAAATTCAAATGTTCATAACCTCTTTTTTTTTTTTCATTTGCATCACAATTCTTAAGAGGTATCTTTTCACATTTTAAGACTTTTGCTGCGTTTTTTCTTTAAATGGAAAATATCAAACAGTTTTTCACTCAAAGATTATGTAATTAGTTTAGTATTGGGATGTGCATTGCCTTGTGTCGACTTTTCACTAGTTGATACTTAAAAATAACGGATTCAATACATATCCCTGTTAGAAAGGAGGGAAAATTAGACTTAAATATCCAATTAGATACTTTTGGAGCTTAGCAGTAAACATCAACTTGTTCACATACGTTAGGGAATTGATTCTAATGCAAATATGAGTGTTGAAGGAAAATGAATTTCCCCACTCTTATAGAATTGGAGGAGATAAAGAATTTTTCTTTGTTTTACGAATTTAATAAACATTTTCCAGAATATTATAACAAATTGAGTTAAGTAAATACATTTTTTTTTCAAGTAATTTAAAGACTTTATTCCGTGCTATATTTTTTCGTGCTTTAATGAGTTAATGTTGACTTACCGTACAGAGAAAATTCAACCTGTTCTCTCCCAACTAACTTTTTTTTTTTTTAAATTTCTTTCCAAACACTGTACAGGGTCAAGCTTGATTTAATAAATTAATTTCACAAATAAAGTGAATTTTTTTATTAGAAATACAATTTCGGGAATAACATACCTGCCCTTCTTGTAAACATTTTTTTGATAAATTTTGGAAGAATTCAATTTTATTTCTCAATTCTCATAAGATTTCGTAGTTGGAAGAAATTAAACAAGATGGTTCAGTAATTTTATTAAGAAAATAAAATATTTGAAAGAATTGTGTAATTGAATTCATTTATTGCACAAATTTGATTTAATATATATATATAGAGCTTTGTCAATGCCCTGGTGTTCCACTCCAATGAGAACACAAAAATCTGTCTCCATGTAGATAAATTCTGATTTATATATACATTTAGCTCTCACACACGTACATAAAACCTTAATCTAAGTAGCTTTTTTTATTTTATTTAAATTATTCCATACAATTTAGTTTTACATTATTATTATTTTATGTTTAAATAATGGCACATGTATGTATTTGATTTTTTATTAAAAATATTTAAACTTCAAATTTAGTTTGAACCATTAGACTTATAATTTATAATTTATTTCTAATATTTTGTTATATATAATTGATTAAATAGTAAATTAAAAATAAAAATTTGGAAATACTATTTACCCTTTGCTATTGAGAATCATTAATAGTTAATGTGACAAGATAATTAGTTATTGGATCAAAATAATTTGAAAATTGATTCACTCTTAATGTACGGAAATTTGGATCCTTCTATCAGCATTTATCCAATAAAAATAACTGACATTAAAGTGCAAATCAAAATTATTGACAAATCACTTTAAAAAAATTATTGATAAATCATGTAATAAATGACCCCATAATGATATTATATTTACTACAAGTTGCAAATTTTTGTTATAAACCTTTTTTTTTTTTTTGGATAAAAAGAAAAGAACATAAACCCTCGACTAACTAATTGAGATTCACTGGAACCTCACCAACCTCTTGTCCCACGAACAAGGAAATTGAAAATTGATGAAAAGAAAATCCCTTTTTAAGGATATTGATTTTTACCATAGAAAATGAAAAAAAAAAAATAAAAAAAATAAAAATCCCTTGCATAAAATAGAGGGCAAAAAGTCATGTCAATGCCGGCCCAATATTAATAGTCAAGCGACAGCACAAGACTTTTTATTTAAGTGTCTGATTGGGACAATTTTACCCTTCAATCACCAATATCAAATTGCCATGTCATCTCAGCAGCCATGTTTCCATTCGCGCAAGGGAAATATCAAATGCTTACTAGGACCAACGACCGGTGCACCAAATCTCTGTACAACCCCATACGGAATCAAAATCAAAAGCTAAGAAGGCAAAAAAAAAAAAAAAAAGAAAAGTAAAGAAAAGAAAATCTTGCAAGGCCACAAAAACTTGTGGCTGAGAAATAAACTATAATGCTTACGTGGCATCCACTTCTCGTTTAAACGGATCAAAAACTGAGATACCTATGTTACTTCGCTGCCACATTGCCAACACAGACTCAACCCAGAGCAACAATTTTTTCTCGCGCGTTTTTTTTAATCTCTTCCCTGTTTGGTTACTAAGAAAATGCTAGAAAATTGTAGTAAAGATCCCACTATCAAGCTCTTCGGAAAGAAAATACCTCTCACCACTGAATCTGACCGTCCCCCGATCTCCGAGCAAGAGCTTCGTCCCTTCAAGATTGCAGAAGATGAAGAGGAGAAAACTGAGAACAAGGTAACAATTTCTACCTATTTGATTTGGTTTTCTTAACACAACATAGTAAGCTCCAGCAGGCCAATTTGATTCATTTTTATATTTTCAATCTTTGGACGAACTTGGTTCGAGATCGATTGGATTTTTATTTTTTTATATTTTTTTCTTAAACTTTATGAAGCTGCTTTTGACTTTTAAGTTTTAAAGGCTTTTTACTCCCTCGTTTTGAGATTTGGTTTCGATGTTTGGAAGCTGAGAAAAGGCAGGAAAGCATGAAAAGGAATTCTAATCTTATAGTATCTGTAACTTAATCCATAAAACAGATTCAAAATCTACAAATGTTCTTCTTACTTCTTAGCAACCAGTCCAACTATATTTTTCAACAAAGATTCTCTTGGTCGACAGTATATAGTTTCACAATTTCTCTGAAATGGCTTTCTTCTGTCAAATTCAAACTTAGCCTCATCCAAATTCAGATTGCTAATTGACAACAGTTGATTCTTACAGCCTTTTCCTTCACTTAAGTTCAATGGAAACTGTCGTGATTGATCCTCTGTTTTCCTTTTCTTTCTTATCCTTGTAATTTCTATCGTCAGATAGTTTTCAATTTTTCTTTTCATCTTTGTTCCTTCTGCCCAATTCTAAAAGGTTCCAGTTCGTGAACAGTTCCCCAAATCAGATTCTAGTTCGTCTTTTACATAAAGTTTAAGATTTATTCTTCCCTGTGTTGTTTTTGAGGTTTTCGTTGATTGTGATCAAAATCTTTTTACTATCTTACTGCTTGATTGACTAGTTTATTGCAACTCTGTAAGGCTGCTGAATAATAACCTTGATCTTGTCAATAACACCTCTACACGTGTAAGATTCATTAGTTTTAAGCATTGGTGTTAAGTTAGTGGACTAATGGAATTTCAGTTTATTTTAAAAGCCTTTTGCTTGTTCTTTCTTGATGTGCTAGAATATGATACAAATGTAACTAATTAACTAACAACAATGTCAAATTTCAGGATTTTTCAGCAGCAAAAGCCTCAGTGATTACACAAGAAGAAGAAGTAGAAAAAGAAGAAGCTACAAAAGAGTGTGAAGAAGATTCAGAAACATCAACAGAATCTAATGTAAAGCCAAATACACCCCCTGTCAATGAAGAATCCACAAAATCGAAGACTTCAAAGACAGAGAAAGAAGACAATGATGAAGAAAATACCGAGGAGAAAACCCTTAAGAAGCCGGACAAAATACTTCCTTGTCCACGATGCAATAGCATGGATACTAAATTTTGTTACTACAACAATTACAACATCAATCAGCCTCGCCATTTCTGCAAAGCCTGCCAAAGATACTGGACTGCCGGTGGTACTATGAGGAATGTTCCTGTCGGAGCAGGAAGGCGCAAGAACAAGAATTCTGCTTCCCATTATCGTCACATAACCATTTCTGAGGCTCTCCAAGCTGCTCGTATCGAATCACCCAATGGAACTCACAGTCCTGCACTCAAAACTAATGGCAGAGTACTTAGCTTCGGGGTGGATTCACCAATATGTGACTCGATGGCTTCTGTTTTCAATCTTGCTGACAAGAAGGCTTTGAGTGGAACACGAAACGGTTTTCATCAGCTTGAAGAACACAGAATTAATCCGGCTTCTTGCAAAGGTAGAGAGAATGGTGATGATTGCTCGAGCGGATCATCTGTGACTGTTTCGAATTCAATTGAGGAAGGAGGGAGGAATTGTTCCCAAGACGGTTATATGCAAAGCATTAATGGGTTTGCATCTCCAATTCCATGTCTTCCAGGTGTTCCTTGGCCTTACCAATTGCCTCCTCCTCCTCCTCCTGCGGCTTTTTGTCCTCCTGGATTTCCTCTCCAATTTTATCCTTCCATTTGGAACTGCGGCGGTTGGAACATGCCTCTGCTGTCTCCTCAATCTTCAACAAATCAAAAAGCTCCTACTTTGGGAAAGCACTCAAGGAATGGTGAAACTATCAAACCATACGAATCGGAGAAACACCATGAGCCCGAAAAGCATAGGAATGGATGTGTTTTAGTCCCGAAAATATTAAGAATCGATGATCCAAATGAAGCAGCAAAGAGTTCTATATGGACAACCCTTGGAATCAAGAATGAATCAATGAATGGTGAAAAGCTGTTCAAGGCCTTCCAATCGAAGACCAAAGAAAAGAATCATATCAGTGAAGCTTCTCCAGTGTTAATGGCAAATCCTGCTGCCTTGTCTCGATCGATGAATTTCCGTGAGACGTCTTGATATGCTACTGGCATCAACACTGCAATTGCATCACTTGCCATGATCCTGAAATAGTTCATGTTAATCAATAGCCTCATTGGCAGACAAAGTTATCCTGCTAATTGATTGATAGAGGATGAATTCCGGGTTTAGGAGGACTTGGGGAAGAACAGTATGAGTAATTTTGTTGTTGCAGCAGTAAAGAATAGATGCTTCTTGTTTTACTAAGTCGTCTGAGTTTGGATTAGTGTAAATATAGAGTTCTATAATATGTGAAATACTGATATAGATTGCACTGTTCTTCATAATATAGGTTGAAAGTGGGATCTTTTTTTTTTTTTCCCATTTCTTTTTGTTTTTTTTTGCTGCTGCTTTGTTGTACTATAACCAATAAGCCTTTAAGGCCATCTCTATTATTTATGTTCTATGTACATTTAAATTTCAGAAAGAAGAATTTACCTTTTCCAAGAACAAGGGGAGTTACCAGATTGAAAATTGAATATGTACTGCAATTTCAGATTTTTTTTTTTTTTTTTTGGTTTTTTGGAGGGATTGAACAGAAGTAATCAACTAAACATAATTGGAGAATGGCAGTGGAAAAAAGTTGTTGCATACTAGTGAAATAATGGTTAAAAGGGCCCCCTAATGGGACTAAAGTGGAGAAAATGACCAATCAAAATATTGAAAATATAAAAATCTCCTGAACCCTTTTTCCAGTGTAGATAAGCTTGAAAAAAAGCTAAACAAGCACCTTTTCATGTCCAATAGAAGCAAACAACTTGCACAAAAAGTTAAAATGCAATTGAAAATTCTTTGTTATAATATTGTTTTCTCAAAAGGCTTTCTCTCCTTCTTGTTTATTATTCTCATTTCTTGAAATGAATTAATTTTTAGAAATAGGGTGATGGATTTATTAGTCTCTTAAAATATTTATTTTTTTATTTCTTGATGAAAAGTACCCAATAAATCATTATGATAATTGATTAACAATTAGAAAGTATCCATGTTTGTTTGTTTTTTTAATATGTAAGTTTTGTTTAATATTTTCAATATTTACAGGTGTCCATTTGTATATATATAAAAAATATCATAGTTGAAAATGGGTTTTGTTTTTGTCTTACAAAGGTTGTAAGTAGTGACAAGAATGAATTGATAAGAAAATGGATATATGGATTATGAGGCTTAATTTGAGAAAAGAAAAGATTGATTAGATGAAAATGTAAGGAGCAAGTGTCGATGAATGAGAAGAGAGAATTAGATATTTGGAAAGGGTAGGTGCAAATATGAGCCACAATTTTAGTGTATGATCTGAGTTGATAAAGGGACCCAAAATGCATATGCAGCCATCAATGCTGTTGGCATTTGCTTTTCTTTCCTTTTTGCTCTTTTCTTTTTATGGGGAAAAAAGGCATTTCTTCTTCTGTTTTCATCCATATGTCTTCTTTCTTTCTATGTTATTGCCCTAACCCTAATATTAATTTCACTTACTTCATGCTTTTCATTATCTATTCCTAGCCATATATATGTATATATAAATACTTCTATTGCCTTGCCTACCAAACTCCATCGTTCCACCACATATCTCTTTGAATCCCCTTTTGCAATAAAGACTCAATTTGGCTCCCAAACTTACTTGGTTTCAACTACATATTTAATATTTTTTGCTCGATTAATCCAAATATATTAATCCGCAGAATTTATGATTTTGTAGCTTTTTGGCAGCCGCTAATTTTTTTTTTTCATGGAAACGAAAATGGAAACGGATTCAAATTCGTACTCCGGAAAATAATATTTGTAAAAAAAAAGGACACATAAAATGGAGAAAATGTGTATATTAATAATAAAAATACAAGAATATATTTATAAATTTAAAAACAATAATGACGCATTTTTTTCATTCTTTCTGTATGTGTAGAATAAAAAAAATTAGCATCCAATCACATAAGAGAGGGATTTTTTTTTTAATTTTTTAAATTCTAAAAAACCAGTTTTTTAATTTTATAAAATTATAGAAACGTGATCCGAAACATTTTGTAAAAGTTTTTGAAAGTTTCAGGTTTCCGAAAATTAAAAGAGAAACAAGTAAGTATTTTAAAGTTAACTAATTTGAAAAAAAAAATTTAAGGATTAAATTGATATAGAATATTGATCAGATGCTAATTGAGCCTACATATAAAATAGAATAGGCAAATGAACCGTTGATCTAATGATTGGATGAAAAAGAGAACAAAATTGTGTGGCATGCCGAACTAAAGAAAAGGATATCTATATATATATATATATATAAAATGGCAACTAGTGATAGTTATTGTGTAGTGAAATGAATAGTTAAGATGGTGAATTATTATGGGAGTGAGATCAAAGTTAGAAAACAAGAAAATTGAGTATTAATTTCCTTGAATTCTTGGCTTGAAAGCTAATCTAATGGAGGGACCATAAGCAAAAGTTTAATTAGGATGAGCAAGCATTACAACTTACAGCTAATTAAGAGCCTAAATAAAATAAAATAATAAAAAAAAAAAAACAACAAACACGCAATCTTCCATTTCACATGCACCTCCTCTTTGCCTAATGTTGTGATATTTTGGATCTTCTTACTTGCTATGTAAACGCCAATTTTCTTTTTTGACAAAATTAAGGAATTTATCGCTTAATGAAAAAATTAATAATAATTTAATTAGGTAGCTTATAAGTTATAACTAGTTGGTGTTATTTAATAGGTTGAATAATTTTTTAATGAACCAACTAAAGAGTTTTTAGGCATGCTAATGAAAGTGCTTTACTAAAGTGACTAGCTACAGTTAAATGTTGTTTTATTATTTTTGGTTGCAATCTATTAATGTTTCTGCAACTTCTAGTGACAAACCACATTCTTTTTTTTTTTTTTTCTTAAAAGGAGATGGAAGGGATGTCAACCATTTTGACTAGGAGGGGGGGAAAAAATATTAAAAAACAAAATTGACTCCCACATTTGCTCCACTTTCAAGAGCAATTAGTGGTCACTTATGGAAGCTTGGAGCTACCACTTCAAGAGTAACTATGGCCATTAATCCGTGTTGACTTTTTTTTTTTTTTTTTGAGAAAAAGAACCCATTATTCCTTATCCCTTCTTCTAGTGCTTTTATGTCAATTCAATTTTATATGATGTTCACAATTTTGTTCAACTTCATTTGCATTCTTTCAAAATGAGAATTATTATTCAATTTAATACTTTATAATTTAAATTCAAAATTAAATTTCTAACAAATTAATATGACTGTACCAAAATTAAGGACCCAATTCACCCTTCTCCCATTCTGTTGAAATTCCCTATAATGAATTAGCATCCCAGTTAAGAGCCCATGTGATTCATGCCCAAACAAGAGGCTGAAATATACTTCTCGAAGAATCCAAACTTCCCAATTCAAAAGTATTGTTAGGTGATGGGCTGGCTAGCCAATCTGATTTAACAGAACTCAATTGATTATTGACATTTTGGCTTCACCCCTTTTCTTCAGTTGACTTTGTTATCTAATTTCACAATTGATTTCACCCGAAAAGGGTCAAACAAGTCAACCCTTGATTTGATTCTAACGCACCTAATTTCAGCTGAGTAAATAAAACGGTGTCGTTTTTATTGCAGGATGCAGGATTGGGATACACAATTTAGAGGGTGACATTCGAAGATTTGGTGGTAAAATTCTCCAATTTCACTGTTTGGCTGCTTGAGTTTTTAATCTGAAACAATTTGGACGAAGAAGCTACTATACTACAAAGTTAAAACGCGAAAAGGACTAAATCACTATTTACCCCTTTATTTCTTTTTATGAAATTTAAAAATAAATTGAGTGTTAAACCTAAGCTTCCAAGGTTTTCTCCTAAATCATGTATTTGATAGATGGATAATTGCATAGTACTACTCCCTCCTTCCAAATTGATCAAGTATTTTTTTTCATTTTGTCCCATTTCAACTTATAAACAACTTTACTTTTACAAACATTAATTGTTTTCTAATGTTCTATTTCTACAATAATATATTTATTATGTATAATAATCAATAAAATATATCAATTTATTTTGAAATCATAAATATTTTACAAATCTAGTACAAGTAACCACTTGTATTAAAAGGTTACATAAAATTATATTAGAAAGACTCAGTTTTGAAATTGCATTTTACAATAGCTTCCAATGAGGATGACCAAACTCAGTTTTTATAAGTTGATATTTGTTTTTGTAAGAACAAGAATGGAGTGCTTAAAGAAATGGGAAAAAAAAAAAAATTAAAATTGTTGGCTCAAAAGAAAGAAACAATGGGTATCTAGCATTTCCCTTTCCAACAAAAAGAAAACGAAAAAACTTTCATTTCCTTGTTGATAGTGCGCACTGATGATGCAAACATCAAAGCTTTACAAAGAAATGAATATCCAATTCACTATATTGTATTTGCAATGGCTGATCCACACACTTGAAGCCATATGGGTCTCCTCTTCACCTCTACCCATAACCAAAAGCAACTAATTCCTCAAGGTGTAATGGGGATTTTTCACCTAAATTTGAGATATTTTATCCACACACAGGCTCATTCAATTTAAACCATCATAATAGTGACACATCATGAAATTCTGTTCTGTTAAATCATAGAGATGAAAATGTTAAGCTAAATCACTCACTCATAAGCAAAGAGGTAACTGACAATAAGGTCTATGCAGTTTGGTGCAGAAGCTTCTGTATATATTGGGGATAAAGGTTTCAGTAACTGTATATAATTATGAGTACAAATTCCTTGCCTGTATCTTAAACATCAGATTTTACGAGTTACTTCGACTAATTGGTCATTGAATTCTACAACCTCCTGAGTCTTGCACGTGTCGTACGTTGCCATAAGCTGTGAGCTCGATAAGATCCATGTCGCGTCCTGCAGCTCATTCAAAAGGCTCTGATTAGTTACTAGATAGAATTCGTTCCTTTCAGAAATTGTGTATGTGTTTTTTATATTCAGAATACCTGAAACACGGCAATATGAACTTCTCTGAATGAGATCTGCTCTAGATAGTTCAGTTCGATTTCCCTTTGACCGATTAACTGTTGCCTGCAGTAAACAAGCCTTGCATTACTAGTCATCAGAAGGAGATTGTTCAATTTCTCGCATCAGTTGGTTATTTAGTGTCTCAGAAGGCCATTTCATGGATATAGTTTTCTTCTGTGGAACAATTTACATAAGGCTAAAAACATCAGAATTTAGAGTACACATAGAGGAGTGCCTACAAATTGGGTGAAACAAAGAAATAATATAAATGTTAAGTTTTTACCAATTAAGGTTGGTACGGCCTCAAGTTGCTTAAACTAGATATCTAAGTTTGAGTCATAGTGTACACAGTAAACTTTTACTGCACGAGGAGCCACAAAAGAGGTATCTCAGAAACCTTAAACTGATTAATTACACCTAATTTACAATAGTAATTGCTAACTTTTCTAACTTCTTAACGTTATCACCAACAGACTGGAGATTTTGCATCATCTGGATGAATTTCCATAAGGCTTGACCTGTAGAACTCAGGTTGATTATTAATTGAGAATCTATCATTTGAGGTAGTCAAAAAATTGTACAAGAATAAAAAGGAAAACAGAAATAAACATAAGAAAAGACGACGGCGGTTTGCCCTGAGATTGGTTGATTAGTCATCCTAACTTCAAGCGGGTTCAAAAGACCAACTTTATGGAGTTTTCTGCATTTACTTATGAGTATCTTTACCACCTCCTTTGAAGAATTCAAATCCCTCTCCTGAGTCTCTCTTGCTTCAGCGGATTCATATACCATTGCTTTATTCCTTATAGTCATAACCTTGGCTAGCAGCACCACCTTTTGGGGTGGAATATCACAAAACAAGTAGGAATGGACCTCGATGAAGGTATGTCGCATAATTTTAAAAGAAGGAAAATGGCACACATATGAACGTAGGCATGCTCAAAGCAGACTCAACCCAACCTGTACTAGGAAGGATGCTAAGCAAGTCTGCAGTTATGCTGGATTGTCGATGGAATCCGTGAGAAGTGGTACCATATGATTCTCAAACGAACAGGTAGATTCAAGACAGACAGAAATGAGTTCACTGACCTAGACTTTAAAAGAAAAGGTGGCAGCAAGCACATTTATTTAAACAATTGTTTGATGATGGGATCCACGATAAACAGTATCATCATTCTAAGTCGAAGACATTAAACCAACAGTCGTGCAAAGCCTTCAATCTGATTTCTCCTACTTTCTCACCCTTTTGTTACTATATGAATTTATTCTTCACATTCTAAAAATGTTTTATAGGTTAACGTAATATAGAACTGGAAAAATATCAACCAAAATAAATTCATTTTAGGAAATATCTTATTCAAATAAAATTAGAGGTTTTTTTTTTTTTTTTTGGAAAAGAAAAAAGGATAAGAACACATTTCATTTGAATTTTCTGGTGGAGATGTAGTTTGGTTTGGGTTTTTGCCAACTTCGCTTTTTATAGATGCATTCAAGTTTCAACATAGTAATTTAGAAGTTCATTATTGTTTTTTGTTAACTTTGTGCTTAAATTGTTAACCCTACTGACACAGAAATGTACTGTTACAATTAGGGATGGATAGTAATGAAAGAGATAGATATAATTGTAAATTCTACATGGTTTAAATTGAAAGTACAGTGGAAGGTTGGGGCTTTTGATGTATTTTTCTTTTTCTGATTTCTATATATGCCTTCAGAATTCATAAGAAATGATTCTAGGAAATAAGATTCAGCCTAATAGTTATCGTTGAAGGGGAAATAGCCCTCAATCAAAAAGAAAGTTAATGTGAGCAAAGAATAAATGGTATATCCCTACAAAATGAATGCAAACCATCCCCTGTTGCGGACAATTAACATGAAAAAAGCATTAAAATTAGGCCATTTGAAGAACATTTTAAGAAATCCAGGACAATTAATACCACTTGTATACATTAGAACAAAACAAGCTTCTCACCTGTAACACCTGACAATTTTCCAGTGTGCTTTTGCCCCCCTGAAATCAAATATATTTCAAGCACAGTCAGGCGGCAGCAGCATAAAAGAAAGGGGTTGAGAAACTACAAACTACAGTACAAATACAACTCAAACTACAAAGAGTGTCATAAGAGTGATTCTGAGCAGGATCCAATGTGCACTCTGGCAATGTAAACAACCATCTCAACAAAAATACGCACATATAAACGTAAACGTTTAATCAAGAATTGATAAAATGGTTTAAAGTGAAAAAGAAACTATTACAAAAAAGCATATATATGAAAAAGACAACAGTGTTACCAAAAACACCTTCTTAAAGACATAACAGAGAAAAAGTTGCTTTTACTTATAATAGGAATTCAAGGGTAACCAAACAAACTGCAATCGATTCCTTAATCCTTAGTCAATAGAAAACCTTCTGCTGACTTTGTACTAAACACATACAATAACAGTGATGCCCTCTGTTTCATTCCTCCCGAAGTACAAATTTTTATGAACACCCAAAAACTTCACAAACAAATGGATACAAACGTCCTCGTAAAAAGACATAAAATGCTTATACCTACACCATATCTGTGAAAACTGAAAACCAGGGAGAGAAGTGCAAAGACATTTTGCACTAATCTAATGACTAAATCATGTAAGATTGCAAGTGTAGACTATAAGAAATTTATCTAATCTACTGGCATCAGAGTTGTCTATTAAGCATGCCACATCCATTTCTCTTTCCAAGACACAGATAGAGTTAGAGTGAGAGAATGACAAGAATCTTCAGGCAGCTTTAGCTTTTTTATGCTTCTCTCTTTTTTTCCCATTACAGCATTTTAAATCTCCTTTCAACTTTCAATTTTTTTTGTCCCTTTTTCTCTCCATGTGCAACCCTAACAACTTTCAAAAATAGCAAAATGTGATTTGTAGCAGTCCCAACTAAAATTTGTACAGTTTTTCATTCAGGCCAATTACTACTTATATTCCCTTGTACAAAACATTAAATCAAAGGGTGTGCATTAGATATGTTAAGTCTAAAATGCAATGTGACAGTGAAAGTTTGCTGACTCATAATTTCTGATGCTAATGTGCTGATATGGAAATGGAGAATTTTTTCTTCTTATCAAAGCCACGAAATATGAGTAGTAGCCTTCACAGAACTTCAATAAAAGCTTCACTGAAAGAAACTGATATGCCTTTGCTTCAGCGGTTATACACTTCAACATATCAAAACAGTGCACTAAAATCTACAAATGTTGGTGGAGCTCTCTGTTCTCACCACTTCAGAGTGAGTTTCTAATTCAGACAGAGCAGGGCAAATTTTTCTTTTTCTTCACCAATCTCCATTCCACTATAGTTGATGTTATATTCAGTTACCTAGGTTCTGAACCACACTTTCATAGCAATAGTGCCATTAGCAATTTAGCTAACCCCAGGAACTGAATTTAAAGACGTGAGTACAAACTAAAGAATAAGCATTTAATTAACGCATAAACTGCAAAATTGGTGCTGGAAATGACCGTAATTTAAAAAATCGATGGTAAAAACAACTTCTTTAAAAAGGAAGGGAAATTGAAAGCTGCTGAATTAGAATCATAGAAGAGAAAGGGGAAAAAATTATCGAAAATACCTTAGAGTAAGGGAGAATGTGGTCATAATCATGACATAAGCAACCAGGACAACCCACAAGCTTCCTGAACACAATATTACCATATGGGTCGCGGCGCCAACGGTCCGGGTGGCGGCCTCTGACCTTGTCGGCCTTATCCCAGCATTGCTGCTTCACATTATGGGGAAAGCTCCTGGGTTCAGGGGCTGAATTCCGGTAATCTTGAGAGATCGGAAGGTCTTCAGATAGAGTGATAGTGTCGTGTTCGAGGAGAGAAGCAGAAGATGGAGTGAGAGCAGAATGGCGTGAGTCCGGTACAGAAGGAAAGGTGGAGGAGGTGGTCGGAGAAGAAGGAGGAGATCGCCTTCTAGCAGGCTCTTTCTTTGGCCTCATCCACTCTTCTTCCCTAATCGCTCAAACTATCAAATTTCTCTCGCAGTCAATTTTATTACTAAAAAAATGATATAGTTCAACAAAAATTCAATTGATAGTAATTTACGACGCATTTATTTTAAATATAGAAACTAAATTATATGATAGTATATGTTTTTGGGGGGAAAATAATATTTGTAGAGCTTTTTCGAATTTTGTTACTTAAATTTAGGGAAATTATCAAATTTACGTTGGATTTGGGCTTTTGTTTTTGGGCCTACTTTTTATTATTTACTGAAATACGTTATTTTTTTTTATTTTTATTTTTTTTACTTTTTCGGGGTCACGCTTTTCTTTTATACGTTTTTCATTTCTGCAGTGAGTAACCTTCTGTATTCTATCGTTTCTGCTTCGTTTGTCGGCGTTCTTCTTCCTGCTTTTTGTTCGATTATTCTACTGTGTGATTTTTCTTCGTTTTCTCTACTTTCGGCGTTCATCATTTTCTTCTTGGTTCGTGTGTTTTGTTCGTGGGTTTGTTTATCTTTTTTTTTTTTTTTTTGCGTTCGTTTAGGTTTTTTTCTGCATTCGTTTGTTTTGTTTTGTTTTGTGTGTTTGTTTTTTGATTTTTTGTAGTTTTGTTTGCAGTGTTATAATTTTCTAACATGGTGAAGGGTGCAAAGAACACTGGGTCGCAAAAGGTAAAAAAATGTTAAGAAGCCTCTTGCTGTTTCTAAGGGCAAATCCAGGGAGGATGTCGTTGCTGGAAAGTTTGTGGTAAGTTTTGTTGTTTCATTTATGCTGTTTACAGTTTTTGTTTGCTTTTCTATGTTTTTTATTTTTTGGGTTTACTGTAATACTATAATATTGTATTTTATAGTTTTTGTTTTTTTTTTCTGTGTTTTTCTGGATGTGTTTATTTTTCTGTTACTGTAATAGTGTATCTTATACTTAGTGCATCCTATTATACATTAGTTATACCTTATTTATACTTTATTTATACCTTAGTTATACATTAAGTTATACCTTTAGTTATACAGTGTTTATACGTTAGTTATACCTTGATTATACGTTGATTATACCTTAAGATAAATTATTATTCCTAAGATACACTTATTATAGACTTTTTTATACTGTTTTTGCACTATTTATACCTTATATATACATTATTTATACCTTTTTTATACATTATTATAGTGATTATACCTTACTTATACGTTAATTATACCTTATTTATACATTAGTATGCACTATTACGTTCATTATACATTTAGATAGAGTATTATATTGATTATACATGAGTTATACATTTTTATACCTCACTTATACCTTAAGATACATTATTATAGTGATTATACCTCTGTTATAGCTGAATTATACCTTTTTTATACTTTAAGATATACTGTTATAGTGACTATACCTTACTTATTGATTATTTATACCTTACTTATACATTAATATGCAGTATTACAGTCATTATACATTAGTTATACCGTATTTTTTGAGTAGTTATATATTGTTTATACTTTAGTTATACATTGTTTATACATTACTTGTACCTTAGTCTGTTGTTTTGTTTCTTACAGATTGGTTCCACACTGATTACACCCTACTTATACATCATTATAGTGATTATATGTTAGTTATACCTTTGTTATACCTTAAGATTCAGTTGTGTAGTAATTATACCTTAGTTATACCTTAAGATTCAGTTGTGTAGTAATTATACCTTAGTTATACCTTAGTTATACCTTAAGATACGCTATTACAATGATTATATTTTTGATTTTAACTTTGTTATGTTTTTATTATATTTTAACAGACACTATTACATTGTTTATACCTTAATTATACTTTTAGTTGTACTTTTTGAGTAATTATACCTTAGTTATATGTTAATTATACCTTTTAGATACACTATTACTTTGATTATACCTTTTTTATACTTTAAGTTGCAGTTTTTCAGTAATTATACCTTAGTTATGCCTTAGTTATACCTTAATTATACCTTAAGATGCACTTTTTCAGTAATTGTACCTTAATTATTTTTTAATTTCTAAGGTATAATGAGTGTATAACCAAGTTATACACTGATTATACCCTAGTTATACCTTAATTATACCTTTTTGATACACTATTACTTTGATTATACCTTTGTTATACCTTTTTTATACCTTAAATTGCACTTTTTCAGTAATTATACCTTAGTTATTTTTTAATTACATTTTTCAGGTTGGGAGACCTATTTACAAGAAACGGGAGTATTGGGGAAGCCATCTTTCTGTTTTTTCTGATTACGATCTGCTAACATTCCTGAAGTTAAACCTGCCTGATCGAGTTATTCAGATGTTTAAGGAAACCATTTTTGGTTACTTCTTGGATTTACCTATTTTAAGGGTTACAAAGCAGCTCATACATTCTTTGCTGCTAAGGGAGATTTATCAGGAGGATGAAAATGATTCAATTATTGTTGAAGTAGCTGGCACTGAGCTGAGGTTTGGTGTGGAAGAGTTTTTGTTGATTTCTGGCTTGAAATCAACTGCTGATGATGATTTTGTTATGTGTTCCACTGGTGTGGGTTGTAGATTATTGTCCTCCTACTTTCCTAATAAGACTGAGGTGAAGAAGAAAGATATTGAAGAAGTCTTGAAGAAGGATTCTCATGTTTTTTATGATGATTGTGCTGAAGATTGCCTGAAGATTGCACTGATATATTTCATCAGCTTCTACCTAATGGGGATAGATTTTTCGAAATCTATTCCAAGTTCATATTTTGATATGGTGGAGTCAGGTGACTACGTGAAGGCTGCATGGGGTTGTGAGTCTTTCGATGCAACCATATTTTCTTTAAAGAAAACTGGAATTTCTAGATCGAAGCCCAAGTCTTATCGGGTTGAGGGCTGTCCCATTTTTTTCCAGTTATGGTTCTATGAGGTTTGTCCTGCATGCAGCGGACTAATTTGCGACAGAGTTATTAACCGGAAGGCTGCAAATTTTCTACCTAGGGTTTTCAATTGGAGGACTTATGTTGAGGATTTTCGAAGGGAAAAGTTGCACAAGCTTTTATTCAACAAGTCAGCCAAAAGCGTATGTTATTCCTCATTTATTCATTAATTATACTTTTTTATACATTTTTTTATACTATTACATTGATTATACCTTATTTATACCTCAATTATACCTTAGTTATACCTTAGGATACACTATTACAGTGATTATACCTTAGTTATACCTTAGGATACACTATTACAGTGATTATACCTTAGTTATACCTCAATTATACCCTAGGATACACTATTACAGTGATTATACCTTAGTTATACCTCAATTATACCTTAGTTATACCTTAGGATACAATATGACAGTGATTATACCTTAGTTATACCTTAGGATACACTATGACAGTGATTATACATTAGTTATACCTCAATTATACCTTAGTTATACCTCAATTATACCTTAGTTATACCTTAGGATACACTATTACAATGATTATACCTTAGTTATACCTTAAGATACACTATTACAATCATGATACTTTAGTTATACTATCACAATCATGATACTATAAGATTCATTAATTATACCTTTATTATACCTTAAGATACACTATTACAATGATTATATCTTAATTATAGTTTGTTGTACTTTAGTTATTGTTTGTGATACACTAATTATACCTTAGTTATACCTTTTTTCTTTCTTTTTTTTTTAGTTGGGATTGAAGAATATATATGCTACGGATGAGGAGATTGAGGAGCTGTCTTTGGAGAATTTTTATACGAAAAGGAACTTCTCCTTACAGAATTTGGTTGAAATAGATGATAATCAAGTTGATCCTCCTATGGAAGAAGCTGATATTGATGATAATCAAGTTGGGCCTGCTTTGGAAGAAGGTGATGGTGTCCATGTACAGGTTGATGATGATAAGAATGATGTGGAAGTTGATGAGCTGAAAGGTTCTTCTTCTCAATCTCAAGCTTCTAGTCAAGGAGCTGTTTTATCTGAGATTGCATTGTTGAAGAAATACATGGAGCAACAATTTGGATTAGTTATGCAGAAGTTGGATTATATCAGCAGCCGTGTTGATAAGCTGGTACTTCTATGTTTACTTATGATTTTATTTATATATATATATATATATATATATATATATATATATATTCTATTTTTTAACTTTTGTGTTTTTATTTTTTGTTTTTTAAAGGAAACCTCAAGGGACTTTGTGAATAAGGTTTCGTCTAATGGGGCTGATGAGGGCGATGATGATATGGATCATGAGGTTAGTAAATTGATCATCATGTATCTTACTATACATGAGTTATTTTTTTGGGATAAACTGATTATACCTTGGTTATACATTATGATACGTTAATTATACTTTAAGTATATTTAGTTATGCCTTAATTATACCTTAATATACACTGTTACAGTGATTATACCTTAGTTATACCTTGGTTATTCCTTAAGATACACTATTATACCTTAGTTATACATTGATTATACCTTAGTTATACCTTGATTATACCTTAATATACACTTATACCTTAGTTATACAGTCATTATACCTTAATATACACTTATACCTTAGTTATACAGTCATTATACCTTATATATACCTTAAGATACACTATTTCATTTATTATACCTTAGTTATACATTGATTATACCTTAGTTATACCTTGATTATACCTTGATATACACTTATACCTTAGTTATACAGTCATTATACCTTAATATACACTTATACCTTAGTTATACAGTCATTATACCTTATATATACCTTAAGATACACTATTTCATTTATTATACCTTAGTTATACATTGATTATACCTTAGTTATACCTTGATTATACCTTAATATACACTTATACCTTAGTTATACAATCATTATACCTTAATATACACTTATACCTTAGTTATACAGTCATTATACCTTATATATACCTTAAGATACACTATTTCATGGATATACACTATTTCATGGATTATACCTTAGTTATACTTTAATTATACCTTAAGATACACTATTATACCTTAATTATACTTTAAGATACACTATTAGAATGATTATACCTTATGTATACCTTAATTATACATTAAGATACACTTTTATACCTTTCATTTACTTATACATTTGTGTTTCGCTTTGCAGTATTTTAATAGTCAAGTACAGGAGGATAAGGATGAGAATATGGAGGATATGAAAGATAAGGGTGAAGGAATGGATGCTCAAGATAAGGAGGATGTTGGTATGGAAGGGGGGTTGAAGAATGATGGTTTGGATTCTGAAGAGAAGGGGGATATTGCTGAAGGAAGTTTCAGTTTTGATGTTGTGGTGCCAGAGAGGCCCATAGTTGTTTATAAACCTCCTATTGTTCCACCAATAACAATGAGGGATCCAGAGTTTGATTGCACAAGGTATTTCAACTTCGATGTTATCACTGCATTTGCTGATGAGGTTGTTTTGTCTTTGGGTGATCAATTAGAGATCCCTGATGTTGATAATAAGGAGAATGCTGCTGAGGGGTGTGAGCAAGAAGGTGTTGCTGTTAATGAGGAGGGTGCTGTCTTTGGTAATGAAGTTGGTGCTGGAAAAGGAAATCTGGATTCTGACACAGAGCAGCAAGCTGTTGTTGCTCTTGAAAAGCTTAAACAAGCTGTATGTTTTTCGTATTTATGATTTTTGTATTTTTTTGTACTTAGATTATATGCTTGTATTATAATCTGATACATTATTCATTGTTATACACTTATTATTCATTGTTATACAATCTTTATACACTGCTTATACATTATTTTTTATAGTGTTTATACATTGTTATACACTTTTTATACATTGTTATGCATCTATATATTGTTATGAATTGTTTATACAATGTTTATACACTTCTTATACACTGTTACACATTGTTTTTACACTTCTTATACACTGTTATACACTTCTTATACACTGTTATACACTTCTTATACATTGTTATGCATTTATAAATAGTTTATACACAGTTTTTACACTGTTATACACTGTTATACAATGTTTATACATTGTTTACACATTGTTATACACTTTTTTATAATTTGTTATGCATTTATATGTTGTTATGAATAGTTTATACACTGTTTATACAATGTTATACACTGTTATACCCTGTTTATACATTGTACATTGCTTATTTGAATATAATGATTATATTTCTGACTTTACTGATTACATGTGATAGGGTATTGATTCTATGTGTTTCTTAGACTTTATTGATCCTGATATTTTGGATGAACTTGAAGTTGAGGGTTATGAGAGAATATATTCTATCAAAGATGTGCGTATGTTTTTTTTTTAATTTTTTTTTTGTTGTTGTTGTTGTTTTGTTTATGCCGGGTTTTTATTTTTCTTCTTGTTTTTTTTTTTTTTTTTGTTTTTTCAGGATGATGATATTGTCATTATTGAGGATGAAGTTGTGACGAAGGGAATTTATAAAAGGAAGAGGAGAGTTTGTGGTGGTCGGGCGTTTCTTCACCTTACACAACTAATTTTGGTTCTGATGAGAAGGTGTTGAAGGTTGTTACTGGATCATATGTGTTGGATGATCTGTGCAGTTAGGCGAGTATCCTCGTGATGATGAACTCACTTGTGATTTCATCCAATTTATTAACAAGAATAAATATGCAGCTAAAAAGTAATGTTTTTTTTTTATTTTTCTTCTGTTTTTTTTTATACAATTTTTTTTTTGATTTATGTCGTGTCCTTTATTTTTTTTTTCCTATTTTCTAGTTCAAGGAACAACTGGTATGCTCCCAAGAATAATCTGTTAAATCCTCCTTTGCGTTATGGTGTTGCTACAATCGATTCAAAGACTTTCTTCCTTGAATTGTATACTCCTGGCTAGTTTTTAAGTAGTACTGTAAGTATTTTTGTCTCTTATACTTTAGTTATATTTCAGTTATACCTTACTTATACTTTAAGATATATTACTAGAGTGATTATACTTTAGTTATACATTAATTATACCTAAAAGATATACTATTATAGTGATTATACTTTATTTATACGTTAATTATACTTTAGTTATACGTTATTTTTACATTATGAGGGATTATTACATTGGTTATACATTATTTATACCTTAGTTATACATTCTGATGCAATATTATATATATTATACAAGAATTATACAGTTTTTATACGTTACTTATACACTTTTTGTATATTTGTTTATGATACACTGATTATACAATTATTATACTTTAGTTATACACTGATTATTCCTTTGTTATACCTTTTGGTGCAGTGATTATATTAGTTATATCTCTAGTTTGTTATTTTTGTCATGTACATTGATTATACACAGTTTATACCTTAAACATACATTATACATAGTTTATACGCTGATTATACACAGTTTTTACCTTAATTATACATTGTATAATCATTGATTTATACTTATAAAATGTTTTTTTTTTTGGTTAGCATATGGATGTAATCATGTATTACCTGAGGAAGAAGGGCAAATATTGTGATCGCATAACATATAACTTCACAACTACTGATTTGAGGTTTGATGCATGTGTGAAGTATATGTTTGGACAAGTGGAACCTATTCTTGGGAGTGGTGGGATTTTTAATCAGTTAAGATTTGATGATACCATCACCAGATTCATGATGGATGCTGATTTATGGACGGGGAGGCCATGGTTTGATGTTGATGAAGTGTTGATGCCAATTCATATTGGTCAAAATCATTGGGTTTTGGGAAGGTTTTGCTTGAGGTTGAGGAAGCTTTTCATTTACGATTCCTATTTGGGTAGACGTAGTGCTGATTCAACTGCTGAAGGGGCTAATGAATATGCTGTAATTCTTCCATACTATCTGCATCATTGGTCAATTCTTAGTGGCAGGGTTGATCTTCTGGAATCTAGGGGTGAGCACTATTCGGTTTAACCGAATACCAATACCGAACCAAACCGAAAAAAAAATTCGGTTCGGTTACCGAATTTTTTTTGGTTTGGTTTGGTAACAATTATATATATATTTGGTTATTCGGTTCGGTTCGGTTTTTCCGTAAAAAAATTCGGTTTAACCGAAACCGAACCGAATTATTATATATATATATATTAGGTTTGTAATATTCTAATTTACTTAATTGAATTTTATATTTCATTAAAAAATATAAAATGACTAAATAACAATTAATTACAAAAATAATATATAATGGTTCAATTAATTGCCCTAAAAATCATTTCAAATATTTTTTTTTATTTATTTTTGGTAAAAATACCAAATTTCGGTAATAACCGAACCGAACCAAAAAATTTCGGTTCGGTTCGGTTTTCATCCTGGTTTGGTTTGGTTCGGTTCTAATTATTACTGAAAATTCGGTTTGGTTAACCGAAAATTCGGTTTGGTTCGGTAACCGAACCGACCGATGCTCACCCCTACTGGAATCTGATGTGTATAGTGTTGGGAATCCTTTACGTCCTATTGTAGTGGAAATTGTCGAAGGTTTACCTCAGCAGTCTGACAGGTGCGTTTTATTTATTTTTTGTTATATTTTCATTAAATGTTATTTCTTATTTGTAATACAAGGATCATACATGAGTTATACTTGCTGATAATCTGATTATACCTTAGTTATACTTTCGGATTCGTTAGTTATACATTAGTTATACTTCAGTTATACCTTTGTTATACCTTAGTTATGCATTGTGATACACTGTTTATAGCTTAGTTATACCCCAATTATACCTTAGTTATACCTTAAGATGCATTATTACAGTGATTATACCTTATTTATACTTCAATTATACCTTAGTTATACCTTAAGATACACTATTACAGTGATTATGGCTTAGTTGTACGTAAATTATACCTTAGTTATACCTTAAGATATACTATTACAGTATTATACCTTATTTATACCTCAATTATACCGTATTTATACCTTAAGATACGTTATTACATTGATTATACATCACTTATACCTTAATTATACCTTCAAATACAATATTACAGTGTTTATACCTTATTTATACCGAAATTATACCTTAGTTATACCTTAAGATGCATTATTACAGTGATTATACCTTCTTTATACCGCAATTATACCTTAGTTTTACCTTAAGATGCACTGTTACAGTGATTATCCCTTATTTATATCTCAATTATACCGTAGTTATACTTTAAGATACACTATTACAGTTTTTATACCTTAGTTATAACTTAATTATACCTTAAGATACCTTATTACATTGAGGATACATCAGTTATACCTTAATTATACCTTCAGATACAATATTACAGTGATTATACCTTCTTTATACCGCAATTATACCTTAGTTTTACCTTAAGATGCACTGTGACAGTGATTATGCCTTATTTATACCTCAATTATACCGTAGTTATACTTCAAGAAACACTATTACAGTTTTTATACCTTAGTTATAACTTAATTATACCTTAAGATACACTATTACAGTTTTTATACCTTAGTTATAACTTAATTATACCTTAAGATACCTTATTACATTGAGGATACATCAGTTATACCTTAATTATACCTTCAGATACACTATTACAGTGATTATACATTAGTTATACCTCAATTATACCGTAGTTATACCTTAGGATACACTATGACAGTGACTATACCTTAGTTATACCTCAATTATACCTTAGTTATACCTCACTTATACCTTAATCATTTATATGGTTACCGATACCTTGTTTATACTTTTTTTTTTTTTGCAGTGATTGTGGAGTTTTTGTGTTGAGCTTTGCTGAGTATCTTATCGAGCAAAAGCCTTTCCCAGATCCATTTGATGTTAAAGCTCATCGGACAAGGTTGGCAGTTTCATTGTATAACCATGGAGTATTAAGGAATGAGAACGGAGAAGAAAGCGATAACGAATATGTTCGTCCAATGGATGTGTAAAGTATTTTTTTTATTTTCAAATACAGCATTTTTATTGAATGAAAAAATGCAAGCGTAAAGTTTTTTTTGTTCAATACAATTCAATTCAATACAACAATCAGTTAATCATTGTTTTGCTCCTCCACATGTTCTCTTGTTATGGCCTGGATTGCCACAAGTTCCACATTTTACTTTCATTTTTGTTTTTCTTTCCCAAGCTGCTATGAATCTCTGTTTCTTTGGTCTTCCTGCTTTTTGTTTTGCTTCTGGTGGATTGAGTCTCTGATCCCTTATATCTTGAGGTATGTCCCACATATCTTTTGAAGGCATTGGGTATATTGTTGCTTCATAAGTTGCTAACATTTTCTGTTTTGTGTAGTAAGGGGAGCAGTAATTATATGTGTTGAGGTGGAATTTCCTTATGTATGCAAGGGCATGTGGACATGGAAGCTCATCCATTTGGAATCTGTTGCAGGTACATGTCTTTTCTTTCATGTCAACTATGTAATCTATCCCGTTTCTTGTGACTGTTACCAGATTACCTGTGGATGGTTTTACCTGCATTTTTTGTAATCAATATTATGTGTATGTAGTGTATATTGAATGTATAATAGAAGTGATCAGTTGTGAATTCGAACCTCCATTTTCAATGCTGGTATGTAGTTTGCTTGGAGTACTTGTTCTTGCCTTTGTGTGAGTATTGTCATCGTTGCCTGTGCAATGCTTCTGTTTTTGTAAAAGAGATCTTGTAGCATGCTCCGTAAGTACTCCACTAGAGTCGTTATTGGTAAGTCTTTTACTGCTTTGTTGAGAGAGTTTATTGATTCTGCAATGTTTGATGTCAATATGTTGTATCTGTTGTTTGTTGAGTGTACTCTGCTCCATTTGTCATACCCAATGTCTTGAAGGTATGGTGGGATTTCTTTGTTGATATTTTCCAGTTCAGTCATGTACTTATTGAAATCCTCTATCGTGTATGCTTTTGTTGCTTTGTTGAAGTACTTCTTCATGTCTTTTGTGTTGTTTTTGTATCGGAGTTTGAGGTTTTGCAGCAGATGGAATGCACAGACACAATGTGGAACATCTGGTAGCACTGTTTTTGAAGCTTTTTCTATGCTCTTGTGTCTGTCTGAAACTATAACCATTTCTTGTCTCTGTCCATAAGCGTTTTTGAATTGTTTGAAAAACCATTCCCATGATTCATCATTTTCTACTGCAAATGCCAGCGGGAAGATCATCTCTGCATTTGTCAGTTTGTTGCGTATTAGTATAATATTTATACTTTAGTTATATCTTAGTTATACCTCAATTATACCGTAGTTATACCGCAGTTATACCTTAGTTATACCTTAATTATACGTTAGTTATACCTTAGTTATACCTTAAGATATAATATTATACATTAGTTATACCTTATTTATACTTCAATTATACCTTAGTTATACCTTAGGATACACTATTACAGTGATTATACCTTAGTTATACCGCAATTATACCTTAGTTATACCTTAATTATACCTTAGTTATACCTTAGGATACACTATTACAGTGATTATACTTTAGTTATACCTTAATTATACTATAAATTCGATAATTATACCTTAATTATACCTTATTTATACTTTATGTTTTACCTGAAGCATCTTGCGTGCAGGCTGAGATGAGCGTTCCACTGTAACATGTTCTGAGGAATGTGGCATCAACCATAACAACTGGTTTGCAATGTTTCCATCCTTCTATTGAAGCTTGCATTGCTACAAATAGGTACAGAAATCTGTTTTCTTTTGTTTCCAGACTGATTTTTATTCCCGGGTTTGTTTTTTCCAGCATATAGAGGTAGCTTGGTAGCATGTTATATGATTCAGACGGTGAACCTCTGATTATTTTGAGTGCTTCTTCTTTTGAACGCCAGGCTTTTTGGTAATTGATTTTTGCCCCTATGTGTTCTTTCATGTCATATACTATATCTTTTGCTGTGTATATTCTTTTCAGTCTGATGTATTTGTTCTTGATGATGCTTGCTATAAGTGCCTTTGTTGCCTGTCTTTTATCACCATTCCTGTCATCAATGTTGCATGTGTGCTTTTCATCATACTTTCTTATTATGAATCTTTCTGTATTTTTTTCCTTGATGCGCTGAATCTCCATGTACACTGTTCATCAATGCACTACAGGAAGTACTGTTTTGGACAGGATTTTTTAACCTTGAATTGGAAATTTTTTCTTATTGCATAGAGACTAATTGCTTCTTTGAGTGTCTTTTTGTTGGTATAGATTTGTCCAGCTTGTATGTAGTCAACATTGGCATCTGTTATTTCATTGTCTTCTTCTCCTCCTGTAATTGTATTTGCTTGTTTTGTACTGTATATTTCTTCTATTGTTCTGTCTGCTATGTTTCTTATGTAAGCTACATGGTCATCTTCTTCATCTTCTGCTTCTGTGTTGTACTGGTTGTACTCTAGTTGGTACACAGATTCTTCCATGTTACTGTTGTGATCCTTTTCTCCACTTCCTATAATATATACACAAAGACAGACACACACCTGTTACATATCAGGTTATACATAGATTATAACTTATTTATACATTGTGATAAACAGTTGTGATACCTTACTTATATACCTTAGTCACTGATTATATCTTAGTTATACCTGAATTATACCTTAGTTATACTGAGTTATACCTTAGTTATATCCTAAGATACACTGTTATACCTGATTTATGCCTTTGTTATACATTCAGATACACTATAGTCACTGATTATACCTTAGTTATACCGTAATTATACCTTAGTTATACTGAGTTATACCTTAGTTATACCCTATGATACACTGTTATACCTGATTTATACCTTTGTTATACATTCAGATACACTATAGTCACTGATTATACCTTAGTTATACCGCAATTATACCTTAGTTATACCGCAATTATACCTTAGTTATACCCTAAGACACACTGTTATACCTGATTTATACCTTTGTTATACATTCAGATACACTATAGTCACTGATTATACCTTAGTTATACCGCAATTATACCTTAGTTATACCGCAATCATACCTTAGTTATACTGAGTTATACATTAGTTATACCCTAAGATACACTGTTATACCTGATTTATACCTTTGTTATACATTCAGATACACTATAGTCACTGATTATACCTTGTTTATACCGCAATTATACCTTAGTTATACCGCAATTATACCTCAGTTATACTGAGTTATACATTAGTTATACCCTAAGATACACTGTTATACCTGATTTATACCTTTGTTATACATTCAGATACACTATAGTCACTGATTATACCTTAGTTATATATTCAGATACACTATTTTCACTGATTATACCTTAGTTATTCTGCAATTATACCTTAGTTATACTGAGTTATACATTAATTATACCTTAAGATACACTGTTATACCTGATTTATACCTTTGTTATACCTTAAGATACACTGTTATTGTGATTATACCTTGGTTATACATTCTGATACATTAAGTATACCTTAATTATACATTGATTATATAATTTTTTCACTGATTATACCTACTTATACCTGAATTATACCTTAGTTATACTGAGTTATATTGAATTATACCTTAGTTATACTGAGATATTGTGACGATTTTACCTTGTTCATCTTCTATTTCTCTCTGAATTGTTGTTATGCATAGTGGATACTGCATTAGGATATTGCTTGCACTCTTTAGATGTAAATAGAATCTAATGGACATGTCATTCATTATATCCATTGGCGGATATCCTTCTGTTACTTGGAATTGGATCTTTAAATCTTCTTTTTGTTGATCGATCTTGATGTTTGCTTTGATAATTTGGTTGAAGTCATTGAATGTTGATGTTGTTGGTATTAGGACTCCACTTACTTTGTAATTGATGAATCTGTAATCTTCAGTCCAAGTTCCATTATGATGGAGTAGAATTGCGATTTCTTGCATATCTCTGTGATCGATTGAATTGCTATGTCTGTTTTGCAGTGATCGATTGAATTTGTAGGAGAGAGATCGATCCAGATGTGCGATTCCAGATGGCGAAACTGATCTGTGATTCTTGGCGAAATTGATCTACGATTTTTTGGGAGGTTTTTGCGTTTGGGAGGTTTTTGAGCCGGCGCGATTCACGTATTTTGGAGATTTATTCGGTTTTGTGTTTTTTTGCTACAGATTTACGTAAAACAGGAATTTCCTGTTTTAGGTATTTTTGAAATTTTGGAAAGTTTTTAAAGTATTTAAGCAAACTTTTCCTTTGTAGGTAAAAAAGTTAGGTGGTGCCAAAAGGTAAATATTTATGTAAAAAGCCCTTAAATTTATGATATATTTCAATGTTATGCTTTACACTTTTAATCAAAATTTATCAAGAAAAAAAAAAAAAAAGGTCTTCGTTGTCTTCAAATAATTCATGGAAAAACCTGTCCATTACTTCTTGGATAGGTAACGCAAAATATAATAAAGGGCCACATTCATCATTTTGATAGGTGTAGATTGTTCATCAACCAAGATCATCATACACATTAATGTTGTAGTTAAAAAAAAAAAATTAAATGTAAATATTAAACTTAAATAAAAGTGTACTATTCATTTCATTTATGTTAGAAATTGTATTTTTTATCATGTGAATACAAATTTTTTTTATAGTTTTTATTGTAACCTTAGAAAATAAAAAATTGCTTTCAATTTGTTAAAGTGATATTTCAAATACCAATAAAATGAATATCCTCCTCCGAGTTTAACTCATTTTTATGTTAACTTAAGACTCATTATGTGGAATTATAATTGGCTGAAAATTTACCATGTTAAATTCAAAAATTAAAATCTTAATGAAGAAAAATTGAAAAATCATGAGTATTAATATTTTTCCAAACACGTAGAATACATTTTTTTTATAATACCAATTATCTAATAATGTGAACTATATAATCCTCGAATCCAGTGAAAATATTTTTGTTTCATGCTTATGATACCTATGACACAACAATCTAAATTATGATCCACATCTTTTCATATATCATTTTAAACCGTTTATGGATTTCATTATTTAACTTAAATTTTTCATTTTAGTGTTTTAAACTATGTTTCCTCTTGTTATAGTCTGATAATAAAGATATTTTCTCTAACTATGACTTTGAGAGTTTGAGTATGTGAGTGAATATTATAATGATAATAATAATAATAATAATAATAAACTTAATCTACTCTTTGCCCAATTGGAAAACGTGAATTATAATAGAATATCTCCTGTTCGAAAAATGGACCGACTTACTATCTTAATGAAAAGAAATAAATTTTAAAAATTCAATTGAGCATTGACCCCAATATAGGGTCAGGTCATGTCAATACCAAAGCCATTTTTCCTTTGCCTTTAGGCTTGATGCAATATTCATTACATTTTCTCGGAAGCTCACAAAATTAATTCTCCTCCCACTATTATTTCCTACATCTCGGTTTACTTCACTCATTCTATACTTTAATAATTTAAGTTAAGTATAACTTTAAGTTATTACATTTACTGTTAGACTTATCTTCTTATGGTTGTACACATATCTCCCTAATTGTGAGGTGCGAAATTCGAGTCTCAACTATATATTATACTCTACAAAAAAAAAAAAAAAAAAAAAAAAAGAATTATCCAAAAATAAAAATTATGATGTACTTGTCGCTAACTAAATATCACTCATTCTTAAAAAAAAAAAAAAAAAAAAAATCCTAAATATCACTCAACACCTATTAAAGTTGATTTGAGTAGTTAAATCTATCTGGCGGTGGAAAGGATCGGAGAGAATGAAATATTTCTTATGGCTGTTATTTAAGGATAGATTATTGACGAATAGTGGAAGGAAACAAAGGCATCTTTATGATTATAGTAATTGTATTCGCTGTCAGCTGGGGGATGAAACGAGCCCCTGTGTTATAAGAGATTACCCCTGTGCTCATCTCACTTGGATTATGTTGATTCCTCAAGCTTTTATTGATGACTTTTTGAATGGAAACTTGGTTCAATGGTTGATCAACAATCTTTGCCAAAAGAGGCTATATGGTTATAACAATTAGGGTTTGGTTTTTGGTGTTTCTTGCTGGATGCTTTGGAAGGCGATGAACACTTTTGTTTTTGAAGATAATTCTATGTCCAGCCGGAGCATGGTTGTGAATATCTTGACATTTGCTGAGGATGTTGCTAAACTTTTGAAGATCAACAAGGGGTTGAATAATAGAAATCGAGGTTGGGAGCTTATTGGTTGGAATAAACCAAATGTGGGGTGGATAAAAATTAATTCTGACGAGTCTGTTAGATGTGACCATTGGGCAGGAAGATCGGGAGGAGTGCTCTGTGATGGAAATGGGCATTGGAAGGGTGGTTATGTTCGAAATATATGGAGGTACTCAGTTGTTAAGGCGGAACTCTGTGGAATTTTTTTATGGTTTGTGTTATACTTGGGATAGAGGCTTTAGGAGGATAGAAATTGAGATGGATAGCAAAGTTGCTTTTCGATATGATTCAAAAGAATTCAGTTGATATCAACGACCTGTATGGCATTATCTCTTCTATTAAGGAGCTGATTCAACGAGATTGGAAGGTGACAATTGGTCATTCGTTTCGGCAAGGCAATAGGTATATTGAATTTATGGCGAATTTGACATATTCTTTCCCAAATTCTTTCCCAATCGGAGTGCATTCATTGGGATCAATTCCAAATGGCCTTAATGAATTATTGATCCAAGATATTTCGGAGGTGTTTTGGTGGAGATTTTGTGCTGTGTTGCTTTATAAAATAAATAAATAAATAAAGAGTTGACTTGAGTTGTTAAGAGCCTGAAGCCGATTAAGCTAGAAATCTCGAATTTATATTCTAATATACAAAGTAGCTTTGTCTAAGAGATGAGCTACTCAAAAAGCCATATAGAGAATCTGGAATCGCTTATGCAATTAATTGGATAATTATATATTAACAAAAACAAATACATTCAAGAGAACTAGTTATTATAATTTATGAGTTATATTAACCAAAAAAAAAAAACATTAAGAAAGGGAAAAGACTTGACTACCACGCGTTTCACGTAATCACACTGCGTCACGGCATACACAATTTCCAAGTCGTAGAAAACTAACTATTCTTTTTTTTTTCTTTTCTTTTTCTCTCTCTGTAGAAAATTACAAAATTGAAGAGGAAATTTCTGTGAAACACACCCTAATTAATTAGTTAAACAATGGCAAAATCTACATTTCATCTCCTGTAATTCCTTAAATTTATTCAATAAATTTACAACCTCATTTGGCCAAAATTTATTCAATAAATTAATATAATTCGATTTAGCTTTAGTCTTGCTCCTCACAATTCTTGGATAATCTACATAATTATATCTGGCGTTGATAATAACGCGGATTGAAAAATATGAGTGACATATTTATTAGTTGAGAATTAGATTATCCAAAGATATAAATATAAAAACTAAGGTTAAATCAAAATACAGAGTTTAGTAAAGAAAGACTAAAACATTATTAGAGTTGCAACTCGTACATTAGGAAACCCAAAAGAAATAAAATAAACAATTAATTTCCTCGCCAGAGAAGAATCAAATGAAAGGAATAAATCAGAGAAAGCAATTACATTTTTCATGCATCCGTTGGGTACTTTCGTGGTCATTTTCCTCATTTTCATTGTTTGATAGAAGAGTCTATATATGTGCCTAATACACATTCTTATATTTCACAATCCAATCAAACACGTTGATTGGTTCTTTATCGCTCTCATCCATTTTCATTGACTAAATACCATGGAGAACAATAAGAATATTGGCAATTCATCACCATCCTACATCGTTTCACTAACTGGCTTCCTCTTAATGCTAATATTTCTTAATCCTGTCATCATTCTCAAAGAATTTTGCTCTACTTTTTGTGGGGTCTGCGTGCCTTTCCTCAAGCTGTTTCTGTACATGTGGGGGAAGAGAAACAAAATCTGCACTCATAGAAATGTGACCCAAAACTTGCAACTGGCAAAACCAGAAGCTGCTGCTTCTGCAGTGGATACTTGCTGTAACGAACTGAGATTGGAAGAGCTGAAAACAGTTATGGAAAAGCTCGGAACTTCATATGACCCTGATGCTGGAAAGCTACAAGATAGGATGGGTCCAATGGATATTACCGCTCTATTTGAGGAGCAAGAACCCAGTCTCCAAGAAGTTAAAGAAGCTTTCTGCATTTTTGATATAAACAATGATGGTTTCATTGATGCAGCTGAGTTGAAGAAAGTCATTGCTACTTTGAGTTCAACCACACCTTCAGATTCAGACTCTGCAAGTATGATTGGAGCTTACGATTATAATGGCGATGGAGTCATTGATTTCAGCGAATTTTTACAACTTGTGACATGCAGTTTCAGTTAAATAATATGATCTTCTATAATTTTTTTTTTCTTCTTTGAAAAAAAATAAAATAAAAGGGAACGCGGATTAAAGAGAATGTTTATCTATAGGAAGCAAACCTTAATCCTGTTGCTGTTGAATGTGTTCTTCAACAGTATCTTTATGATGAAGTGCAATAAAATAATGCATGAGAGAAATAAGATCTTATAAGTAATGAAAACAATCCAAGAAACTATAAAACTAAATAGTCTTTGAATAAATTTCAGTGTGCACAGAAATGATTCAGAACCAGAAGTGACAAGGGCAATAACAAGAAGCTTCGATGCTAATAATGCGTTAAACATAGCATGTCAAAGTCGATTGAATCCATGCACAAATTCAGCAAATTTGAACAGAACATGTTTACTTGTCAGGTAACATCTTGTACTTGTCCCAACTAGACTGACAAATTAATTCTGGTAGAACGTTGAGAAGGTAGAATTACATAGCAGATGCTGCTCTGAAAGCTCCCTTATTTTCAATTCCGAAGTAAATGCAAACTAAGAATAGCGAGTAGCATTCTTTCTTTAAAGAAAGATCAACTACTGAAAAAACACAACTCTGTCAAAGTTTTTTGAAATCTTCAAAATGTTGTTATATTCAATAATCGATTTGAAACCTTTCTAATGCTGCAAACCAAACAAGTGACTTGTTTATCAGAGGGGCAGCTAATGATAATATACATATGAAGCAAGCCAATCATAGTGCACTTGTATATTATCATTAGCTAATGCTATCCTTCGATGGTAATAAATCACTTCCTCAAAAAAGGAGTTGTGCTGAGAAGGTAAATTCACATTGCAGCCAAAGCAAGTCCCTAGTTCACTACTCAACTTGCAGCAAAGCACATTAAATGATAAATACAGCTCTTGCATAGTCAACGATAGGAGATGTAGAACATTAATGACAAAAAATTCATGAGTTTGTTCATCAAAGAACATTTCAATTTTATTTTGAAGTGGTAAAAAATCAATGATCTCAAAAATCATGAAAAATGCTACCCCTATTTGTAAGAAACTAGAACTTCAAGTGTTCGAAAAATTGGCACAGCTTGTGCGAAATAACAGAGAACAGGTGAGAAAAGATCTGGCACAAATACTTGCCACAATGAACACCCTCAAATAACAACTCTCGAGTCTTATGCACCTAACAATAAACTGACAAACAATATAAAATTATAGCAATCCTGCCAAACTTGAAGAAGGGGCTATAACATGAAAGCCCTACAAAACATGAAGAATTATAGATCTTAAATTACCTTTCTGTTAAAAAACAATGAGAAAACATGAAAGGGAAAAAAGGGGGTTCCTTAAGATAAAAGCATAGAACATGAAGATGTTAATCTATTACCAAGCAAGACAAATGTTGTTCAATGAAAGCACTCTTAATACTTTTAGTTCGAACAAATTCATAATGGTTTAAGCGCTTAACGCTTACACTTTAAAAAGAAAAAAAATCATGCATAGCACTTTAGCCTCATTTCTTCAGTTTCTGAAAGAACAAGTTGTCTGGCTAAAATGCCCCTAAATAAGATACATCGTGAAAATATAGCTAAGTCCATACCAAGATAAACCATTATGAGGGTGTTCATTGTGGTAATAAATCATACCATGATAAGAAGAAACTGATCTGATCTAATTTCATATTGTTGTGATAATTAGCTAGAGAATTTGTTCTTTCAGAGTCAGTAGAAATGAATTCTGAATAGTGAGGCTATAGTGCTACATGTGTACATTTAAGATATTCATACCATGATAAGAAGAAACTGATCTGATCTATCCCTCCAACCTCCAGTCAACTAAGTTCATACTTTAGTATTGTTTTCCTAATCTAGAATCCACTTCAATCATCAAACAATTTTGGCTAGATATGAAAATTCAGACAGTAAAATACAGAGGAGAATGCCATAAAGCACAAAAAGAAAAAGTTTATGCAAACAACAAATCCCAATTTATCCCAAAAATGTTGATTGAGAACTATTTTACAGCCAAAGGAAATGTGGAATTTCAAATGCTTTTAGCAGGCCTGAAGCAAGTTTGAATCAATTAACTTCATCAATACATGCATTCAATCACCATCTAACAACAATTAGAAATCCAACTGTAAAACTGTCGTAGAGATCTATAACTAATAAGACATCTCCATATGAAGGGGGCTACAAAAAGATTGTTTAAATCTGGAAGATTCATAACATTTAAAGAAAAAACAGAAAGACATTTTCAGCCATATCAGGGATATTCAATCATTTCAACCAGACAAATATGAAATCATAACGCTGCAACAGACAATTGCTTCATCAAATGAAAAATATAATACCACATAAAGGATAGATCTTTAATCATTTTAACCAGAAAACAAAGATTATTCACCGAATTGAAATTTCTCTCGCATTGCGGTCGCGTTCATTTCCCTTCCAAAGATTGATTCAAATTAATACAAAAAAAAAAAAAGGAAAAAAAAAAAACGAATCTGCAAAAGAGAAATGAACACCGCGTTCAAATATATAGAGAAGGAACGTCAAACTGGACAATAATTTTAAATCAACAAATTTGGGACGAGAAGTAGCACTCTGATAACAACGTTCATTCCCTTCCTAAAATGGATTGGCTTAATTCTGCATAAGAGTCGGAGAATAAAGAGAAACCATTTTAGGAAGAGGAATGAACAACGTGCTCAGAGGGGTCAGATAGCAGATAGAACAGCTATGGAAGATTTAGGGTTTCAGCAGCCCACTAACGCTTTTATTTATAGAATTATAATGGGGTTTCCCCTTCCCAAAAACAGCTCTTTCACATCCGCTTTAAATCCCCATTTTATTATTATTTTTTTTAATGAAATCCAAATTATTTTTGTTTAATAATAATAATAATATAAAAAAAAAAACTCTCCATAGGTGTAGTGAGCAAAATATGGTTCGGTTTAAAAATAAAACCGAACCAAAAATCAAAATTAAAAATTATACAAACTAAAACTAAATTAATATGTATTCGGTTTAAATTGAAAACCGAACCGGATTAGTTTGATTTTGATTAGGTTCGATTCAAAACCAAAATTTTCTAAATTTTAAAATTTAAATAAACTATCATTATTATTATCATTAAATTATTATTAATTATATATAAATTATTGTAAAAAATAATATATATTATATATATTAAAGTTCTATAATTATATAAACTTAATAAGTCAATACTAAAAAGATCAGGATTATGTAAAAAATAAATGAAAGAAATATAAAATAAAAAATGTAATACATTCTACCATTTTAAAATAGAATATATGATATTTTTTTGTTATTATTTAGTCAAATTTGATCATTAACTAGATAAAATAACTAAAGAATTGAATATGACAAAATTTATCAACTTTAAAATATATGTATTGAGTGGTAAAAAAGAAAGTGCTAACAAATTGATTACCTAAAAAAAAATCTTAATTATAGGTTTAATGTAATTAGCTGTTTCTATCTCCTATGGATAGGGGTAAGCAAAACCAAACCGTAACTCGAAAACCAAATCGAGCAGAAAAATTGAACCGAACCAAACCGAATCAAAATTAGTTTGGTTTGGTTTTGATTTTTAAAAATGTGATAGTTTAATTTTTGGTTTCGTTTGGTTTGTGATGGAAAAACTAAAAAATAGGGAACCGAATCGAACTAATTGTAAATATTTAAAAATTATTTATATATGTATAAAATACATTTTATTTGATATAATATATATTTATATTATTATAAAATTTATATCTATGAGATTATTAATTTAGTTATTAAAAAAATAAATAAAAATATGTTTTATAAAATTTAAAATTAATATTAGAGCTATGCAAGTTATAAGCTTGATTTTTTTTAAAAATCTCTGATATACATTTTAAACATTTTAAACATTTATAACAAGAAAATAAATGTGTATTATTAGGGAAAAAAGTCATTATGTTGAATGATGTTGAGTGTAATAGAATAAAATATTATAAAGGTACGTATTTAAACTGTGTATTGGTACTTTAACTTTAAACTTACTCGTATATTTTTTTTTATTCAGTATATATTGCTCTGCCTCTGAAAATGTACCAACAGAATACAACGAAAGCATCAACCTTTCATTTCATCTGCCAATTTTGATTTCACACACACACTTAAAACTGAGACCAAATAAAAGTTGGGTTTGGTTGGTCCCGCTCAAATTAACTACCGTAATCACAGCTACGCCCCTCGCCCGTAATCTCCTCCCCTCCTCTCTTCTCTCTCCTTTTCTTCTTTTTCTTTCTTCCAATTATCACCCCTTATGTTTTTTCTTCAAAAATTGAAACTTTCTCTTATTCCTTCATCACTTACTCATGTGGGTTATTGTTAATTTTGTTTGATGAATTCTTTTCTGATCCTATTTTCACGAACCTAAACCTCTTTTTTTTTATAAAATGGCTAGTTTCTACATCTGGGTTTTTCGTTGTTGATTGTAAAATGTTTGTTTGAATACTGCTCTGTTTGTATTGGGAACAGACGAATCTTACACAAGAATGTCCCTTTCTTTAAAGATTATTAGCTCGTATCAATCTCTTTTGTTCGTTTTTCATAAAGAAATTTGTTGTGAAATCTCGGTGAAAGCCAGATTTGCCATCTAGTTTTGGTGCCTGGAATGAAAGCTTCAGTTGGAGAGGCGGAGTTCTGCATAATTAAAGTGAGTGGATTTTTAGCCATGATGACTACAAAAGAAAATAAAAAAAAAAAAAATGGGTGAGGATTCAATTTTTCCCAAAAATATGAGAACTTGGATGTTAATTATTTGGTTAGTGATTGATTTTGCAGGATGGGAAGGGTTAAGCTGAAGATAAAGAGATTAGAGAGCACTAGCAATCGACAAGTAACCTATTCAAAAAGAAGAAATGGGATCTTGAAGAAAGCCAAGGAATTGTCTATTTTGTGTGGCATTGATATTGTCCTTCTCATGTTTTCTCCAACTGAAAAGCCTACGATTTTCCAAGGAGAGAACAGGTCATTTAACTGAAACATTTATTCAGGTTTTGTGTCTTGTGTGTTTGTTTAAGCAATGGTTGGCTTGTTTCGTGAAATTAACTTTTCATGTATGATTTTTGAACATGTTGCAGCCCAGATGTTTGAGAATCTAGTAAATTCTTTAATGCAATTTTCATTATGTGTATAAAACATCTTTTCATTGCTTTTCAAGCAACATATATGTGAACATACATGATACATTGAGTTTAATTAAGTGCTTGAGCATCAATAATGTTGAGATTTGAAAAGTGATTGCAAATTTTTGTGTAGGGGAAGTCCTTGATAGTTTGTGGTTGCTAAGATGATGAATATGGTCCAAGCACCTATTTTTTTTTTTTTTTTTGTTAATTTTTCCTTCCTCGAGGGTGTTAAAGGGTCAAATTGTGATTACAAACAAATCAAATCAAGTTCCGCTGAGAAAACCTCGGATAGCAAATGAATATGTTAATAGTCTTCAACCTTCAAATGCAAATTTTTTTATTACAAATTTCTGATTAAACTTTTCATCTCATGTTCAGTGAAATAACCCCCCACTAACACACACAGAGACACTATATATATATATATATATATAAAATTTAGCATTAGAATGCTTAAAACTGCAGACATATGTATCAGCTTTATGATTGTTGTTCAATAAAAGAGTAAAGAAGCAATTCTATGCATATAGTAGATTAGATATGTATATCAATTAATTAGAATCGAATTGTTCTTGAGGAGCTTTACAAGTTCGAACAAGTTCAGTTTTGTATTGCTTAAGCTTACCTCATTTATGGAAAACGTTTCCTAAGTGAGTTCGCACTTATGAATAATAAAAAGTCAGATAGCTTTATTAAGCAGGGTTTTATATTTAGATAGCTATGTACTTGTTTGGCTTTTATCCACCCCCAAGTCTAATTTATGAAATATTCAAAACATATAAACTACTTCACTTTCACCAATGTTTATCTTTCAATGGTTCAGAATAGATTATTCCAGCTGCCTCAGATATCAAAGAACTGAAAATATACGCTATGTGTTGCATCTTTGAATTTCACTGCAAAATTGAAGATTCTATTCGATGACAACTAGTTAGACTATATGCTAATGCGTTTTATCTTTCAACTTGACAGCAATATTGAAGATGTTATTGCAAAATTTGCTCAATTAACTCCACAAGAAAGAGCCAAAAGGTATGAGAGTTTGCTGGAAAATTATTGGCGTTTTCATTAGCATTTTTGTTGAATTCTGGGCTAAGAGGCTTTTGATTTTATTGAAACAGGAAACTAGAGAGCCTTGAAGTAAGATTGACTTTGTACCCATGCTGTAAAATGTGATTTTTGTGTTAATGATTTTATTGTTAGTAGATATTGGACTATTACTTTTTTGCTTTCACTTTGATGTAATCGATTCAAATATTACTTGAAAATGTAGGCATTGAAGAAAACCTTCAGGAAGTTGGACCATGATGTAGTTATACAAGACTTTTTGGGTTCAAGGTTTGTGATTTTTTAGGTCAAGTTAGTGGATTGTTGATTGCATGTCACTTGAGAAGGACCTAACTTTTTTTTTTTTTCTTATTTTGCAGTTGTCAATCGGTTGAGGTATGAAATTCTCATCACTCATCACCAGTTTGGTTTCTAATGGAACTATCCAGTGTCAGTAATTTGTGTGTGGGTAATTTGATGTACAGGAGTTGACTAATCAAGTTAGGCTAATGCAAGCACATCTTTCAGAATTGCAGAAGAGACTCAGGTTCTTTTGAAGCTTAGTCATTATAATTTCCCTCTTAATTTATAGCATTATTAATTGCATCCCCATTAGCACTTGATAATATGCAATAAAAGTCCTGTGTTCTTTAACATTACATAAGACTTCTGCCATTTATTTTTAATATAATTTAGCTGTTGTATGTTTTGCTCATAAAAGCAAAACTACCGATTAAATAAAGAGATTAGTGTGTGCCAAAGTTTATCTCATGTGCCATACATTCTCTGCCAAATTTCAACATGGTTCCTTCGGAGACACCCTTTGAATGGATGGCATAAATCAGACTTTTCTAATTTTGATTCTGAAATTTAAGTTGTTCATTAAATGTCGATTTCTTGAATGTTTGTTATTATTTTTCCTTCTTCAATACTTCAAAAATATCGCCTGTGTATATATACAGCCTAACATGCATGTATGAGTCTCTTCATTTTGGCATGAATTGAATACTTTATTAATGCAGTTATATTCCCATTTATACTTATATGTATGCCGGTAATTATGCATAACAATTGTTTATTTCGTTTCGGAATTATAATGTAAATCTTACAGTTTAATGCCATTTCTTCCAGCTACTGGACTAGCCCTGATAAAGTTGACAACGTAGAACATCTTAGGCAGATGGAAGACTCGCTAAAAGAGTCTATCAATCAAATCCGTTTGCACAAGGTACTCTACTTACACAATGTTAGTTTTGTGCCATTCGCACTTATTGCTAGCACATTTTAGATACTCGTTTGAATTCTTGTCAACATCAAGGTTGAACCTATATCTCAATCTCACATCTCCTAATCGAAACATTTTTCACAGATCTTTTCCAAGTCCTAATTAACTTCTCTGCTATCCTTTAATGAATTGTGCATTCTGAAATGTTTAAGCATACATGCCTTAGTTGATACCTATAATGGCTTTGTTCAATATTTTCTGATGAGTTTGAGATTATCTATAAGTTGATTGTTGATGGGGAATCTATTTTTTTACCCTAATGAGCAGGATCCTCATATTTAAATAATGCATCTATGTTACTCTCACCTGATGACTTGTCATGGCAGGAAAATCTTGGGAATTGCCAACTTATGCCACTGGAATGCAATAACCACGTGAGGCACTAACTAAGTAACGAGTTTTCTTATCGAGTTAGAAAATTTTAGCTAAGGCTTATTTGTCTTGCCTCCAGTTTCAGAATGGAATGGTTTTGCCTCTGATGATGAGCGGCATGCAAGAGGCGCAGCCACTGTCATGGCTTCCAAACAATGGCAATCAACATCTGGTATTATCTAATGGGGCTCATTTTTTGCCCCAAAGGTAACTTTCTTCAAATGTCTATCATATCTTTTTTCAGTGTGCAAATACCTTGTACTCAATGTGTAAATCATCATCCTGGCAGCAAGTTATTCTTTAACGATACATGGCATTATTGTGAACATTAATACAAATGTTTGGACACTTCATCGTTTTCCCCTTACATTTCTGTAACTACTTGCTTCGAAAAGAGAATGCCCTTATTTCTTATTCTTGGTTTCCGTATTGATTTGCTTTCTTTTGTTTCTTTATACAGAGATATAGAATGCTCTACCGATCCATCCCTTCCAGGGTTTTCTGGTTACTACGATACTGGCGAGCAAACTGAAATTGATAATGCGGCAGTAGTTGATAACATGAGACAAGGAAATGGTGTATTAAGCAATTTAAATGGCAATGCATGCTTAAATGTACAACTGGATGAGCAGTTTTCGTATCCTCCGTACAGTAGTTTGAATTTGCCTGAAACGAAGAGACCGAAGCATGACATGCAGATGAATCCTCAAGAAAATCATCCTGTTTATCAAGTTAATAGCAACTTTGAACTTCCAAGACCTATATATGACAATGGACATCACCACTCTTGGGTTTCAGCATCTGGACCTTGCAGTGCTGCAATGTTTAACGAGACTTCATACCACCAGGTAAGAAACATCGAACTTTGCTTGATTAATTTGCTAACATTTGGAAATTTATATGGATGGAGATTAGTTGCATTGGAAGTTAGCAGTTTAGCATGTATACTTTCGCTTGTGCTGTTAACTTTTAGAACGTGTTTCCAATCGCGATGGTTATGACATTGGTGCTCTCTCCCAACTGCCTGAAAACCCAAAATCCATGGAATATGTTTACCATAATGTGTATATCAAATTATGATTAATCAGTTTCCTAATTCCCCTTAATATATGTAAATTATCCTTTATTCTTTTGTGTCGGCATTAAAGGAATAAACCACCCAATAAGACAGAAGTGCATGCTGCCATCAATATATTGACCAATTAACCTTTGGAAGATGCATTGAATGTAACTTGCCATCTTAAGATACCACTTAAAATGTCTCATAAGTTTATAAATGTTTGCTTAAATTGATGCAGCAATCAAATTGATTGGAGCATATGTAATTTTGATGGGTTGGGATGATTGCTGGAGAATCAGGGTGTGATTGTATATGTGATCTTGACACCAAAGGGAGATTACAGAACAGATTTTGCTGCATGGAAGACAAATCAACTGAGAATTTTGAGAGCCATTTTGGTGTTTTTTGGCCACCCAATGTGTTAGGCTTTTAGGTGTATATATTGAGACATAGTGCATAACTAACTGGTAATATGTGTGTGTATATATATATAAATTTATGATTACTATGTTCTGTAATGATACTTGTAGCAGGAGTGAGTTTCTGGCAGCAAACTTGATTCACCCGAAGCTGTATATTTATAAATCAGTAGATAAATGAAAGCTTTAGTTATACTTGTTAATTGTCACACTGTATGGATATTTATGCTTGAAAAATGGATCAAATGGATATAAAATATGATAAATATGAATAGCATCTTAGTTCCTCTGTACACTGAAGGCTTTTTGTTTTACATTGATGATCAAACCATCTCATTCAAAACCATATGTTCATATGGTTGCAAAAGTTCAAAAACATAAACCCATTTCATCTCTTAAGGAATCTAATCATTTAAATGTTTGAATGATAGTGTTGTGCCATGGGTCGGAGAGGTGCTGCAATAGGTTGTCAAATGGCCCTTTGCCAGTTACATTGTGTTGAACAACAAATCCTAGGAATGCCAACATAGCCAATCTCCCTGGATACACAAATTACACAACATTAATCGGCTATACACACAAATCTCAAAATCAAAATCAACTATATTAGTGGGTAATTAAGAGTATAAGTATTAGTACCATTTGCAATCTCCTTCTCCTTTGCCTCAAGAGTGGGTGCAAAGTTAAGTGGGTTGAAAATACCACCAGGGTAGCCAACTTCATTTGGGGGTAAACTGTATTGTTTAAAGATAGGATCTTGGTTTACACTTCCTGGGTTTTTGATGTCTTGCCATCTTCTGATCTCCACATAATGGAACAAAATGAACTCGATAACAAAGAGGGTTGATGATGATGCAAAGTATTCTTCTTTGCCAGCATCATACCATTTTGGAACATTAAGTAATCCAAACTTAGTGAAAACCTCAGGCAATAGCATTCCAGCAACACCCAACATTGCCCATCTCCCATTTACAAGCTCTGCCTGCACATACCATCTCAGGTTCTCTGGATCCTCTGCAAGCCCAAGTGGGTCAAATCCATTGTCCCCTGGTAGACTGTAAACATATAAAGATCATGAATTTATGACTCAGTAGCACCAAATAAATAAATTGGCATATACATTTCACACTATTAGAGCAAAAATAATGCTTTACCTGCCATTAAGGTAGGCAGGAGAGGGCAAACCGGGTAGCCACTCTCCTTTCTTGGCCTCAACTTTGAAAGGACCGGTTGATGCCATTGTTTTAAGCGTCACTTCTCTGTTGAGTTTACTAGGAGAACCAGCAAGAAACCTTGATCTCGATGCACATGGCCGGAATACGGCGGCTGAAGCTTGAGTTGTGAAGGTGGCCATACTGCCGGCGAGAAATTCAAGTGTGGTGGTGTTGGTTAGTAGCAGTAAGTTGAAAAACAATGGGTGATGATGGTGGTGCTTTGTATTTCATATCGAAGGAGGACTTGTGGTTGTTGTTCTGTGTTAAAAGCTGACGGTTGATCTAGTTGATTTTTAGAATCCAACGGTTGGGATTTGGTTATGGGTTTTGGATTGGCCAATGGGAGAAGTTGAGGCTTATCCCTTTATCTTGGTGCCATATCCACGTATCCTTTTCTTTGTTGCTGTTGGTTACAAAATGATCCTGTGGGACCTCTTTCTGTCCACGTAGGAAGATTTTTAA
The DNA here is from genome assembly GCA_039660915.1 of Euphorbia tirucalli. Lineage (NCBI taxonomy): Eukaryota > Viridiplantae > Streptophyta > Magnoliopsida > Malpighiales > Euphorbiaceae > Euphorbia > Euphorbia tirucalli. The sequence continues at coordinate 16,224,667 of CM077637.1, forward strand.
AATCGATGGATATTGCCACGTCGGATTATAGTTTCAAATAGTTGTTTGACAGGTGGAGATTCATGTTCCATCTTAGCAAAAGATATCCATACCAACTTGGACCGAGGGTGTTATGGGCCTGGGCCTTATGGGTTCATCCCCACTTGCCTTCTATACATGGAGAATCTAGGATACTTTTTTCTTTTTGCCAAATTACCCTTTGAAGGTTTAAGTTTTTATTTTCTTAATTTGTCTCAACTATATTGAAGAAAAAACAAGAAAGACGAAAGTAGCTTCACAAAAATCTAAAAGTAAAAAAGTAAGCAAAAACAATTCAAATGCAATACTTCAATTTTATGGATCCACATATGTATATCAATTAATTATTATTAAGAATACCAAAAAAAAAAAAAAAAAAAAAGGGAGAAATTTGTCCATTTTGCCTTTAGGTTTCTGTGTCATATAGAATTAAATTCGTGTTCTGAAAATATGCCAAGAAGATATATACTTAACCTACGTGTCATGTATATACTTGATCCATTTTCTCCCCCATTGAGGATTGCTATACATAAATGTGCATATGGGTTAATGAGTTACATATATAAAATGAATTACATTAATACTGTAACTCATTTTCCAAAATGGTTAAAGGAGTAGAAAGATATATGAAACAAGCGGAAACATAGAAGGTAAATTGAAATGAATGATACGATAAAGAGGTTGAAATATTTTTACAATCTGCTACAATTAAGTCCATGTCAGAGAAATCTTCTAAATCTACATCAAACATTGTTAAATATTTTTTATCTACATTTTATTTGTAGTAATATATATGATACTTGAATGAATATTTTAAATTTTGTAATTCACAAATAGATTCTATGGTATTTCACATAAATTCAATGATTTTAATGTAGAAAAAAATATAAGATATAACTAATAAAAATATAAGAGAGGGACACATATCTAGTTAACACAAAAACTAGCTGATGGATTTTATTTAGAAGTTATACATAAATTCAGTATACCATAGTATAGCACATCCAGCATATTAATTAGTCTGGTTACAGTACTTGATTAATATTAAACCCAACTTGAGAAAAAAGAGGGGGGGTGGCGGGTGATGACTAACTGCCCACCCCAGCCAAAATTTCCTAGCCTACTTTTACAAAACATAGCAGGCAATAATAAAACCCCAAACATAACACAACACCTTGTAATGAATAAATCTAAAATGAGTAATTAGTGGGTTTTTTTGATTCAAGTTGTAAACTGTTGGCCGATAAATGTTTGTCCAAAAGACCAACCAGCTGGTACAACATTGTAAGAGACAATACTACGGCCGTCGCTTGTTGTGACCTTGAAGGATAAGCTTTGACCATCTAGTTTTGAGTTGCTCTGCCAATTTTGACCCCAATTTCTTGACATGGGTTGCCACTCACTTCTTGACCCTTTTATTGATACTGCATGTACATCTCCAGCTCCTCCTACGTTTGTGATTAGCACTAAATTGAAGTATGAATGTCCATTTATTGTAAATCTAATTCCTCCTCTCTTCTCGCATGCTACCCTGCAAATAACCACACCATAATCTTTTTTTTTTTTTTAAATACAATAATTGAGATGAGTGCGTTAAAGACATCCACTCTTGATTAGTGGAACCATAAGACCACTAATATATACATATGAGGTATTCTTCCTCCGTTGAGGTACTTTTTCACTTGAAATTAGGTCTATTTTTGCATAATATCGCATACTTTTATCCATATGTTTCATTTAATTAGATGTGCGGTGAATGTGTTAAATATCACATTTTAATTGAGTAATAAACTCAGGGATAATCTCACCATATTTTCATGGGTACTAAAGAGATGAAACACTGAAGCAGTCATGGCTACAAGTGCTAAAACAAGTCGTGAATCTTAATTAGGGAAAACAACTTCTTCCTTGAATATATAGCTGACGACGGACTAAAGGGCGCTTCATTGTAAGTCTAGTTATTTGTGTGTGACAATTTTTTTTTTTATTTTCGCTAACGATTAGGGTAGAGTTAGGTGAGGTTCTAAAACAGAATCATCTATATAGATGCAATCAATTAAAAATTGATACATATTCAAGTTATGTTTATACATCATTGGACCATTATAGAATTTCTCGAATTCCATCTATTTTTAAGCTTACCAATAAGCAGAGAACCTGTATCGCATCTTTGTAGTGATCACGTGTGGCCAATTAGAATCCAAAACAGATAGCTAAAACCCACATGAAAAGAAATCAAAATAATACCTTCTATAGGAGACAGGGACAATTCCAGCTCTATACTGAGCGATCTGTTGAAAGACAGGCTGAGAGAGATCAAAATGGTGCTGAGGAGGGTTGCACCAGCCGCCAGCATTGTTGGGCAGGGCGTTATTAGGTGGGCAGAAATTGGTAGCCGTAACCACAATTGAACCAGACCTGCACCATTTTGGGTCATCCATGCATTTTATTTCGAAACAAGCCCCACAACTTAGCCCATTATTGAACAACGCTGTGCTCAATGCTGCTGTACTTGTCCCATATCCTTGGCTATATAGATTTCCATACCCACATGCCCCACCTTCATCATTTCAAACATATTTTCAAAAAATCAGAAAAAAAAGCCAAAATTCTAATCAAATTTTAAACCAATTAATTGCAAAAAAAAAGTAGAAGTACATTACATACCCATAGTGCCAGAGGCATCACCGCCTCCATAAAAAGTAGCATGAGCAGCAATCCAACCTCCATCATACCCAGAAACAGATGATATTAAATGAACTAAACCCACCAACAAAATCCCAATACATGCCATTTTTTTCTGAAATTAATTCACAAATATGTAGTAAGTTCAAGTATATGATATTAAAAAAAAAAAATGGAATAAACTCTACTTAATTAAGTAGTTGTTAGAGCAAGCCAAACCTTTTGATAATGTAAATAGAGTGAGGGAAAGAAGAGAGAAAAGAATTTGTGTGATGAAAATAGGAAGGGGGTGGTGAGGGGAATATATAGAACTGTTCCGATACTTAACGTCAGCACAAAAATAATTTAAAAATTAAAAAAAAAAAAAAAAAAAAGAAATAATTATGTAAGGTGCATTTATGAAATTGTTATATTGTGGAGGCGTGAAGGGGAAATTAAACCGCCCAAGTACAACAGCGACTTGTTTTAATTTGTTGAAACCACGTGGTTTTGATCACTTTATATTTTTCTTTTCTGTGTTTGATTTCTGCAAAACTGCAAATAATTACACCATCTATAATTATGATCGGTTTTAGATTTTTTTTTTTTTTGAACTTTTTTGGTTGCAGCAAGAGGAAGTGGCATCCGTTCCCATACCACAAAAATGAACCAATGGATCAGTTGCAGCGGTTTGTACTGCAACTTGCTCTACTTGGGCGGTTGGACCTAACTTCTATCTTTTTATTATTTCTCTTTCATTAAAGAAAAGCAGTTATTATCTTATCAACTGAAAATTATGTCAACAGACTCAGGATTTGCGTATAAGTTTGAAAAGATGGTAATTATCCTGAAATATTTGTTGGGTAGCTGTAAAAAACAGAAGAAGGGGACAAAAATGTACATATAATGGAAAAAAGTAAACAGAAGCAATTCAATCTAGCTAGCAATGTGAAATGAAATACCCAATACGTAAGGATCAAAATTGTACAGCTTTAGGACACACACACACTGGGCGGTTTTGATTTTATTCTTATTCTCATCATTTCTAATCAGAAAATAAATTTGAAACCGCTTTCTAGGTGAGGATCCTCATCCCATATATCATCTCTCAACACCATCAAACTTATATCACAAGTGCTTATTGGATGGATATCCATATTCAGATTTATATACTTCTTTCCACGTTTTTAGTTTATTAATTGAAGTTGGTGTTTCTCCACTGGTTGAATGAAATTATATGAATTAATTCAACATACGTTTCTAACGTATAGTAAACTTCGTAATAAAATTGACTAGTAAGTTTAGATAACATTATCACCAACAAATTGACCACAACTCAATTACAACATCCCGCAACATAGATATGTTCACAGGCTAGGCTCGGCTACCCTCTTAGTTTGTTAAGGTTCGCGTTCAAAACGTCGAGTTTGGATATGATTAATATTTAACTGATCCGGTCCAATCTAAGCCCAAATAAATTTTATATTGATTGGGCTTGAAGTCTTACAAAGAAGCCTATCGTGGCCTGACGGTTCAATATGTATTATTTATGAAATATTAAAAATTAAAGATATAAAATTATATGTTTTAAACTTGGTTTTTGACATCATTTTTGTAGTGTATATAGTAAATTTCATATTTTGTATATATATTTATATATTATTTATTATTATTAAATATAAAATTATATATAAAAAAAATAGCGAGCAAATCTGAACTGGACTTGAGAATTGATTTTATAACTGAGTTCAGCCTGCGTCCGAACCTGCAAAAGTATTAGCTGGACTAGGCTAGACTTGGGCTCACATCTTTAGTAAAAGAATTTGATTAAGTTTCATCTGAGTCTACCCTAACACACTCAATTTGGGCTCACATCTTTAGTAAAATAATTTGATTAAGTATCATCTGAGTCTATCCTAACACACTCAATGAATAGGTCTATCAGAAAGTGGAAGCGGAATACCAAGAATTCAATATTCAATGTGTTTGATTTTCCAGATATATTTAAAATATAAAAAAAAAAAATCAGTGGAAGTCTAGAAAGAAAGAAGGGAGAATCACCAATTGTAGGCATAGGAAGAGAGTTTAGAAAGCAGAATATGAAACCGATAACAAAAATTGAATGGAAAATTTGACCCATTTGTTAAAGAAATTCATGAAGTTGCTTACAGTTCTCATTGAATGTCATTTGCTAAAGTTTGCAGAGAGAGCAGCACATGGCTGATGTTAATAGTGATGTACTTTGCTGTTATACTACAAGTCCAACAACAGCTAAATCGCATTTTTCATTTATCTTTTTTTTTAAAAAAAAAAAAATTATCTACATATAAAAAAAAAAATAAAAGAGCTCAAAAATTGGACTCCTAATTCCAAAGTAGTTGTTCTGTGCAAGGAAGAAAAATTCATATGTTCATATTTTGAAAACTTTAATCTAGTCTAGTCCATTAATTAATTAAGTATTGTTTCTTTGTCGTCTTGTTTTATGAAATTACTAGCTTCTGGATAGAAGGCGACCGTATATAGTAACATTACTAAATAAATAAATCTTATGTGTTTTTGTTTTAGATTTTATGATGTCTAAATTAAGAAGGAAAAAAAGAAAAAAAAAGTATGTATACGTGTTGTACGGTTTAGAAAATGGAAACAACAACTGGAAAAGTATATATCAAAGGGAGGATCGAAATCGAACGCAGCAGAATTGAAGTGAAAAATTGTCCATAGAAGCTGTAAGAAAAACCTTGAGGAAAACTCGTATGTTTGTTTTTATTATGAGCATGTACTTTCGTTTTCTTTTGTAACAGAAATCACGAAAACCAAAACCTGAAAATCACAGTGTAGTGCAGCTAATACGCACAAAACTGACCACCCAACATCATGTAATTATCAAAAAGGTCCACGCTTTGCTTCGATGATTTTGTTTTCTTTTGAAATTTTTTACGATGGTTAATTAAAATATAATGGATCATAATATTAAAATTTAGAATTTTTTATGTTTATATTTTTAATAATTAATAATATAAAAAATAAAAAATTTATATAAAAATTGAAAAAATATTAGAAAATTTTCAAATCTTCGAAATTTGATGAAAATTTATTTAATAATGCGCATAAATTATTAAGATACTAAATAGTAGAAAACATTGAGTTTTTCACGAAGATTAGGTTAAAAACCTAAAAATTACACCGTTAACCTGATTTCTATACGAAACTTAATTTTTTTTTTACTGTTTATTATCTCAATATCTTATACATATTATTTAACGACATGTTACAAAGTTTTTTAATTTTTCGGGCTTTTTTCTATTTTTCATAATTTTTTTCTCTTTTTCTCATTATTAATTAAAAATATACATGCATTTCTTAAAAATTTATAAACTTTGTCACTAAGCTTTATTATGTTTTAATCAACCAACATGCGAAATTTCAGAAGAAAATTCGAAGGATAAGTGCATTTTTAGAGAGTGTATTGGACAATAGACTACTTTTGTTAGCATTGTGAAGCCATAAGTCTCATTTTGTAAAATTTCAAACCATAGGTACTATTTTGCAAATAATCAAAACCACATGATTTATTTTTCTATTTATTTATTTATTTTAACAATAGTTGCTTGAGATGAATAATTAACTATAACTTAATTTCTTATTTGAAGTCGAAACTCCATGAACATATCCATTTACAAATTATATATGAGCAGCTAATTAAATTTGTCCATGGCTTCCAAGTTACTAAAAAAGTATAAAGCTATTATAATTAGCTATATTCCTCTTCAAATGTTTCTCTCGGATTTGATTGTTGCTATAAACTCCGTATACTAAAATTGTATTATTGGCTATGGTTGTATTCCAAAGGATCTCTTGTGGATCAATTCCTAACTTGTTACTATGATAAGTCTTCCAAATTCTCTTTTAGGTGAAACCTTCAGTTGTCGAAAAACTCATTCTTGGCTCTCTCGTTTTGATTACTGAGATGTTTCATTCTTATTACATTCAGTTACAACTGATTATGTACATAACGGTAAAATAAAAGTGTGATAAATTTTCTCTAATCAATCCGGGTTTTTTTCTTAAGGTGATTCTCAATCAACTCCAACATAAATCTAACAACTTAAATCTTTCGATCAACCTAATTTCAGAATATTGATTTCATTTTACTACGTATTAAATTTAATGAAGTATTAATTAAGCTATTAAAAGAATAATAATTTTATTTTAAAACTATAATTTTTATACTATTAAATTTCTCTTTCATCTTAATATTATGAGTTAATAATTGAATAGTTTTACAAGAATGTTTGATGAGAATTTATTAAATAATTAATGAAATAATCGAAATGAACATATGGAGAGCAATTAAATGGAACACTTGGGAGGTTGCACACAGGACAGATTCACGTATAATCAAATCAACAATTGGGACATTTTGTTAATATATTGATGTAAATGCATTTTCAGCCCTTTGTTCAATCATAATATGGCCAGCAACATGGAAACTCCTCGAAACCAATTACTATTTAATGATTTGGATGTTTTAATTTGAAATTTCGATCCATTTTTCATTTAAATTTAACACATGGAAAGTGAAAATCGACTGTATTCTAATTGAGAAAGTGATATATATGCTCAAATAAAATATCCTTCTCATCGTGTTTTTGTAGTCTCGACAACATATTTAACAAGTCTGCAAACTCAGCAAGAATGACAATGAAACCAACAACATTGAAAATTTGCTTTTTAGGATAAAAAGGAAATATAGATACGTACTCTCAAGCTATCAATTGTGCAAATTAAATTGATAAATTAACTATAAGGTTACTACCGAAACTATATTTGTTATATCTTTTTAAATGACATGAATAATTAAACTGGACTATCTTTATGGGACGGAAGGAGTATTATGCAAAAAGTAAGTACACATCATCATGATCTAGTAATAAAGTGATAAGTATAATATAGTATAATTCTCACAAACACTAATACTATGATAAAATTATATGCTAGTTAGACTAAGGGATCGAGATGATAATTAAATTAAACTATTGTACACTGTAAAAGTTATTATTTTCATTAAATAAGGACTTTATAAATATGTAAAGATAATTAAATTTTTGTTTCATCCATAAAATGCATGTACATGTAAATTAAATATGTATAAAAACAATTTAATTAAATTTTCACCTACGTATACATCGGATATGGATATATGATTATCACATAATTTTAACATTTGGCTAAATTAATATATAAATAATTTTTTTTTAAAAGTGTGAAACTAGCCTAAATAAATTAATTGGAAGAATTAATCTCGCTCATTTTTTTTTATATCTATAGACATGAAAAAAATTCCATAAACAATAAGATTTACATATTTATATAAAAATATAATTTATCGATTAAATTTGTAAAAATTAGATAAATATAAAAAGTTTTTCGGAGCTTTTCATGAAAGGTTGTTTTTTCCTTCAAAATAGCTAAAAGGTAATGTTTAATGAACCTAATCGAATACTATATTATCTGTTTTTTGGAGTAAAAAGTTAAAAAGTTGTCCTGAAAAATAGAAATAAACACCTCTCATAGAAAATTCGTTTATGATGGGAAATTGGGGCATTCAGTGAAAAATGTTTATTCTGAGTGATAATTGAATATAAAAAACGTCCTTTCCTTGTATATCTATTTACAAGCCTTCCTAGGTTTTAGCTTCCTAATTAAACACTTGAATAAAAAAAAAAAATTTATGCATCTCCTTAATGAGTTTTCTACCAAAATAAACAAAAAGAGGAGAAAAAATAAAGTCTAAAATAGAAGTTCAACCAATTTAGTAATCCAAAATTTCCTAACACATTTCTTTCAATTCTTGAAGGTTCTTTACAGCAGCAACAATTATAATTAACAAAGAAGAAACCAAAATCTCAGAATTTTCAAAGCAAAACATTTTGTAAATCTCTCTCCAACGTTTCCAAGAAAAGAAAAACTTAGAATCACCTCATTCTAATTTCATATGACAAAATAACTATGAAAAAATGTCAAATTTGTCATCACACTACTTTTACATCCTAATTCGGGTTTCACCTAAAAAGGAATATTTAAACAGGAAATAAGACTAAAACATAAATAATACTAAAATAAACTTAATTTTGGAGTGATGTCTCCACTGCGTGGCTTATTCTGTAATTTTTAATTCTTATATCTCTATTATTTTTCAAATATTTTCTGCTCATTTTTTCTAAACAATTATCAACTTCCAGATATTTGGGGCTTTGGGCCCAATAAGAGAAGGAAGATAAAGATATAAATGGGCCTTTGGAGTGGACCTGTGGGCCCACACTAATCAGCGTAACTTGTCTATGGTTCTGCTTTTGATTATGAGCCGTTCGATCACCGTTAGAAGTTTGTACAGGGTGCTAGAAAAACCCGAACATACCGAGAACAATCAGTGGCATTAGTGTAAATATCAAAACTACATAAACCCTCTGAAACCCTAATTTATGCCCTCTTCCACATATATAACAAGCGCAGCGCTCTATTGCTGCTGCCTCCCTACTGCTGTCTCCTGCACTTGTCCTTCAGTTTTGATGTCGTTATAGTGGTAAAACTCGTAATCCTTACGTTTCTTGATATGTGATTTCTGATTGAATTTGTTCGGTTTCGTGTACTTTGATTTTTTTAGAAATGCCTGTGCCTGTGATGGTGTTAAATATACTTTGAGATCTCGCATCAATGAAAAGAATTTTTATCTGAGGCATTTGCGCTCTGTTTCTAATTCATCGCATTCCCTTTCCTGTGATTTCTTTGGAAGTTTGATTGGCTTATGGTGTGTCGGAGGTCGACTGTTCTTTTTTTTTTTTTTTGTTACTCTTTTAAACTTTACTTTTTCAAGTTTTGCTTTGATTTTTCATCGTCACCAGTATTACTGGTACCGTTGATGGTATGAATTTGCCACATATTCTCTAATACTTTTAGAACTTTTTTGTTAAACCAATTTATGTGATGCAAATGATGATAAACTAGACAGGGACATCAGCTACTCCTTTGGAGAATGATGACTAAGTCTAAATGGGAATCTCTCTGATGCATTATATTATCCAAACTTATTTTGATCTTTTTAATTAGAATTTATATTTGCTTTTGTGTGCTATTTATTGTGTCCTCTTCCATGTTTCTTGCGTATAATCTTGCTAATGTTGTGCACAATCTTGGTTCCACATACCTGGTATAGCATGAACCAAAAGATTGAGCCTTTCTTTTGGGTTACAATTTATTTACCATATTTGATTAAGGTATGAATCATGGTTGATCACCGTCTGATGTTTTGAGATGAGGATTAGTCCATTGGATTCGTAAGAGCTGGTGATGTATCCTAGAATTGTTTTGAGCATGCTATATACTGCTTTTATTGTTATGTATTGCCTTTCCACTCGTAGATATGGTCTTTAGTTTTTAAGTAAAATAATTTGTGCATATGATGATAAAACAGACAGGGACATCAGATCTATGCTTTGAGTATGATGACTGTCTCTTGGGAATCTCTCTGATGCGATTTTGGCCCATTCAGTTTCAATCTATGGCTTCAAGTGCCTATCTTTTTTTGGAGTTAATATTGATTCTATGTGACTTGTATAGTTTCAATGCTCAGTGTTTGTCTGATGTTGGAAATACCTTGCAATTGTTTCCCTAATCAGCTTTTGTAATGAGAAATGGGGGATATGCGTGTTATCTCCACAAGTTCATAATTTACCCCGAGTATCATGCATTGCCTATGATGAGTCTAATTGCACGTATTATCAGATATTCTTATGATGATATCTATCTAATTGTCACTACCTCTGAGGCAATCCTTTTATTTGTTTTCATTTACGCTCTTACATTGAACATTTGCTTGTACAATTTGGTTTAATCTACATTGTTTTGTAGTCATTAAGGTATGAAAATTCTTTACAATGCCTATGATGGGTTTAAATATACTTTGAGCTATCGCTATGAAAATAATTTAGATCTGAGGCATCTTACGAATGATGCTATAGTTTTTGTATTTGACTTGCATTTGATTTGATAATTTGCTTAGTCCGAATTGATGTTGAATCATTTTTGCTATTTACCTTTGTCAAAAACAACGCTCTAGTTTTTGTAATTTTAATTTACCTTGCTCCTTTATGTTATGAATCTGTAGATTCTGAATCTGTGGATTCTTTTGTCTTCGCTAGTTAGGTTTGTCCATTGAGAGAAAGCCTGATGATTATCGTACAAGAACGGAGATTTGAAATGCTGTTGTTGTAGCCTTAACTAGTGATTGGGCTCCAATGGTGTCATGTAATAGAATTTCGGTCACAGAATATGAAGGCTTTCTCCTGTCAGCATGCTGCGTTTTTACAATGGTTGTTTTACAATTCAGGCGCTTGACCCGAGCCCATATTATTTCAATGCCGTATTCATATTTTTGGTTGGCCCGTTGAATTCGATAGTTATAGGTTGGTTTTCGAATCATTTATTATAGGTCGGTATTTTCCTAAATCCTCTTTTTGCGGAATCAAAGTTATGCATGTGGGAAATTATCTTTGCTTCTAAGGACCTAATCCTGGGCAATGGCTAGATAATGCCAGATGTTTAGATCCTTATTGATAATACAAATCAGAGATTTCAAGATTTTATTGATATAAACTTTTCACTGAGAGCAAATGAGCTTCAAACGTCCAGTTTATACACATTGTAAGAGTATGTAAGCTAAGAGTACCAATTAAGAGAGTGACCAAAGTTGCTTCTGATTGATGAGTAAGTGTGGAAGCCGACTCTCAGCTACTGATCCAGTACATTCAACAGATGTTTTTTCATGAAGATTGTACGCATTTGGTATTTTCCTTTTCCTTTGTTAATTTTTTATTTGTTGTATGATATGGAAATTCGATTGGTAATAAGCTTGCTCGTAAAGGTTTATTGGCTTCTATTTACCATGTTTCTTTTACTAATCCCCATTATGTCATTCTGTCTTTACAATATGACTCAATATGATATGTATTTTTTTAGTAAAAACAAATTGGTCCCTCAACATAAAATGTACTAATAATTTCAAAAACTACACAATTGGTGGCTTAAAAAATAAATATTAAAAGTGTTTTTTTCGTAAAATATTAATTACAATAATGGTTTTTCTTCATCTTTTATTCTAATTTTTACTTTCTACCTTATATCTATTTTACTCTCCCTTATCAACTATTTTTTTCTCTTATCTTAAATAATTAAAAACTAATTTCTTCATTTATCTTTATATCTATTCATTTTTTCATTATTCCATTTTAGAAAGTTTTTTTGCCTCTTCCAAAATGATATATTCATATATATATATATATATATTGTCTTTGTTTTTGGCATTATTATTGCACACAATTTATCAAAGCTGATTATTTTCTGTATCTATACTGTTATACTAATATTGTATTTTGCAACTTATATCTTGATTATATTAGTTTTATACTGCGATTATACTGGTTTTATATTGCAAATACTACGATTATACTAGTTTTATACTCTGTGTAATTTTAGTACAAAAAACGAAGATAAAAAAAAAGAAAAAAATATATATGAATATAGATGCTCATCTTGATGTATACTGTAATTTGGCATAAAACTATTAATATTGACTCAGCATAATTACCATTTATGTAAAGTATATATTCAAGATAAACAAGATCCAAGCATATTTTGGAGTTACATCCAAGATAGAAAACAGAGTTGGGCTGCTAATATATTTATTCTAAATGAAAGGATGCTAAGGTTTTAGCTTTACTTTTGTTACTACTATTATTCAATCTGATGACAGTAGATTAGATTTAATTAGTTGTTTGGAAAATTTTGTATACTGTGCGCTACATTGTTCTTGGTTGGTCCCTTTTTATTTCTAATGGTATGTGTTTTTTTTTTTTTTTTTTTTTAATGAGTAGAAATTACAATTTCTACTAATTTCTGCTTTATTGGAATACTGTTGTTTCAAACATAGTTGTGAAAACCGGATCGGACCGGCCGGTCGGATCGGGTTCGACTAGAACCGGAGGTCAGATCGGTCGGTTTCTATCCGGCTTTCACTTTGGTCAACAATCGATCAATGTTCGGTCGTACCGGCTGATCGAACCGGAAAACCATGAACCGGACCGGTTTCCAGTTCGACCAGACTATTTTTAAAAAAAAAATTATTTAAATATAAATTTTAAGTTATTATTTTTAGGTGTTTTTAATTAAAATAAAATATAGTTTGTATTTTTAAATTATTTTAAATTAAATTGGTATTTAATTGTAATTATAAAAATTATACTTTATAAATTGAGTTTTTTTAATTACTATATTGTGTTTGAAATGCTTAAACTTAAAGAATTATAATAAAAATATTCAAATTTTCATAAATTATAAATATAAAAATAAAAATATTTAATATTTTAATATATTTATTAAATCCGGTTCGATTCCGGTTTATTCCGGTTTAATCCAAAATCCATGGATCCATCCCTTCACCGGTTCAATGACCAGTCCGGGTCTGAAAACCATGGTTTCAAAGGATTCCTGTTTAATGCAATATATCAAATTTCTACTAATTTTTTTTCCTTTCTTTGTAATACTGCTGTTTGAATTGGTAATACGGTTATTTCTTTTCCTCTTTCTATTTAGTTTTAGCAATAATACCAATGGAATTTTAGATCATGGTCCTAGCTATACTTTTTTTATAGGTAGCAGCATGAGTCAACCAAATAAACCAAGAAGATATAAATGGAGTGATGAAGAATTTAATCATTTATTAATATTTGTAAACGGGACACTATTGCTGACAGTGGTAGTGTAAGCGTCGGAATTTTCCGTCCTAAAAAAAAAGGAGCACGTGTCACATGACTGTAATTACAGTCGTGCGACTGTAGTTACAGTCGTACGACTGTAATTACGGATTAGGTCAGCAGCCCATACCCTGAAGGCAGAAAAAGAAGAGGAGCATTTAATGCTTCTTCGGCTAAAAGCAAAAGAAGGCAGAAGAGAAAGGGGGAGAAGAAAGGAAGAAAGGGGATTTTTTTTTAGGTCTCTCAAATTGAACACAATTTGAGGAAGAAATAGAGAGAGAAAAAAACGAAAGAAAAAAGAGGAAGAAAGATACTCAACCAAGACACATTTTCTCCTAATCTTTTCTCTTAATTCTAAAATTGTGAAGTTTAAAATTGATTAGAAATCATAGGTTTGGATTTCATAAACACATACAAACCTCTAACTCACTCAAATCTGTGATATTTCGGAGATCTTTGGACTCAACTTTCAAAACCTTAGCTCAAAGGAAAAGAGGCGATTTGGAAGGGATTGAGGTGTTTCCAGTGGTCATTCCTACGGTGGATCAGCGCCAACAAGGTAAACATATTTTAATCCCTCATTTTCTTGTATTTTCTGGGTGATTTTGTGTGTTTTGGTGTATAAAAGTTCAATTTTCTCGTTTGCTGCTTCCGGAAATCAAGAACAGTCGTACGACAGTTCTTGAGCTTGAAGAACAGTCATATGACTGTAATTACAGTCGTACAAGTATTCTTGATTTCCCTCCAGTTTAGTTTTATTTAAATAAAATTTTGGTGAAATCATACATCTTGACGATTTACAGTCGTGCAACTGTAACTACAGTCATGCATCTTAACGATTTACAGTCGCACGACTGTAGTTACAGTCGCACAATTGTAATTCCCGTCCAGAGGCAGAATTTCTATTTTAAGCCAGAAAAATTTCTAAAAATCCATAAAAATTCAGAAAAATTAGAAAATCATCAAAATGAATTTTGTTGTGTGCATTTACGACCATAGATTTAATTTTCAGCATAATTGCATTTAAAACAATACAACGACGGAGACCCAATTCTCCCGAAAACCGATCCACCTCACATGTTTAATTAAAGTAAACCGGAAAATAAAACGTTTTCAAAAATGATTTTCTCACAAAACCAAAATACATGGACGTTTCAAAATGTTTTCCAGGTCTAATCGGGCCGGCTAGTCGACCCGACCCGGTTATCCCCCTAAATGCATGTTCCCAATTACCAATTTCCCCATTCTGTCATGTTTGAATGCTATTTGTGGTGTGCCGTAAACTGTGCTAACCCCCTATTTTGCAGCTTTTAGTTATTTTTATTTTTATTTTTGATGTATTTCATAGATTAATTCGTGTATTTAGGCAATTGTAAAATTTTTTAGATTATCGTGTATTTTAGGCGGTTGTAAAGTGAGATTGAGGGTTTTTTATTTTTATTCGATCGGGTTGTAAATAATTTAATTATTTACTATATTATTTTATTTGTGTGTGCGCTGTATGCTTATTTAATGCAATAAAATCCATCTTTAGAATTTGAAATACTATACTTGAATATTGGCTAATTTTTATTTTGATTAGACACGAAATAGGAGACTTGTCCGGACCTAAATCTCTGGATAGTGTGGCGGCCGTTCTTCCGGTTCAGCTACACTGAAATTTCCCGGTTGAGCTAAGCCGGGTGGCGACTCCTACACTCTTCATCGAGACTTAGGTCTCGGTTCTTTTTTGAATTAATCTAACTTTCTAAAAAACTAATTTCCATTCCAAAAACTCTCACGCGATGGAGGGTTGCCCGAAATCGAGGCGTCCCTTCCGAAGGGGAGTCGGCGTTCTGTCGAAAACGTCGTCCGCTCACAGGTAGAATGTGAGATGAAAGCTCTGAATTATACATTTAGTAGAGATCAGATGAAACATAAATGGGATTAGATGAAAGAACAATGGAGATTATGGAAAGATTTGATGGGAAGGGAGACAGGATTAAGATGGGATCCTATTAAAGATACAATTGATGCTTCTAATGAGTGGTGGAATACAAAGATACAAGTAAGTTGAGTCTAATAATTTTTATAAGTCGAGTCTAATAATTTTTATTTCGGTTATTAATTGGGTAATGCACGAATAATTTTTTTTCACTTGTAATATCTAAGGAAATACAAATTATGCACCATTGCGTGAGAAAGGAATTGGAAAAGATCTTTATGAAAAGTATGATTTCCTTTTTATGAACACTATGGCCACTGGTGAATATGCATATGCACCATCTTCTGGAATTTTGCCTGATGATATTGAAGAGGATCCAATTTATAACAATGTGATTAATTTTGTGCGAAATAATGATGTAGAGGAAGAAGAATTTGAAGAAAATTTAGATAAGGTGATAAATGGAGACTCTATTAATGGTGAAAATACTAATGGTATTAGTGGTGAGCAAAATGCAAGGAAACAAAAGAAAAAAAAGTTATTTACAAAAGATTTAGCAAAGAAAAAGAAAGATAATAAGGGTGGGAAAAAATCAGGCACCGAACAAGTTACTGATGTGATTAGAGAATTGAATGAATGTATTAATGAGCGTGTTGAAAATAAAACTGCAGCACTGCGTGAAATTTTAAGAGATCAACCCGGTTGTTCTATTGATGAGGTTATGAAAGATGTGTTATCTATACCACAAATAGTTAAAGGTTATGAACTACACTTCTTCCCACACTTTTGCTTGCTGACAAATCCAAGAGGGAAATGTACAATACTCTTGAGGGAGGTGACGAAAAGTATAAATGGCTTTGTTTTCATTTTGAAATATTTAGGCGGGGAACGTGGAAACCAAGTGGTTAGGAAATTGTTTTCATGTTATATTTTGCATTTTATCTTTTTAACAAATACATTTGTAGTTTTTAGTATTTTGATTAATTTGAATTGATGTAAACTTTATTTAATTGGTTGACATTACTTTATATTTACATAAAGAGAGTTGTTTCTCGAAATTAATTTATATCCTATTTTTATAGATATGGATTCTGTGCTTAAAGTCATTATTGGCGATGATAATGATGATGACGATAATATCTGGAGAACAGTGGCATATGTGTTAAAATTTTATCTTAATATTATTTGAAATACATTAACAAAGAATCATGTATGGATTCATTTCAAACAGGAATTGTATGGTTATTAGAAATAATGAGAGGTAATGAAAAAAGATGTATTAATATGTTTAGAATGGACAAGAAGACATTGATAAGTCTTTGTCAAGATCTTAAAGAAAAGTATGGATTAGTTCAATCAAGTAGAATATCAATCTTGGAAAAATTTTGTATTTTTTTTATACGTTCTCGCTCATGGAGCTTCAAATCCAGCCGTTCAAGAACGTTTTCAACACTCTGGTGAAACAATTAGTAGAAATTTTTATGAAGTGTTAAAGGCAATGATGAGATTCTCAATTGACTTTATAAAGCCTGAAGATCCAACATTTCCCATGGTACCCATTGAGATACTTAATGATAAAAGATATATGCCATATTTTAAGGTAATGTTGTTGTATATTTTTTTTAAATTTTGTTATCTTTGTATTGTTTAATATTACACTTATATATAATGAAATTTGAAATAGGATTGTATTGGAGCGATCGATGGAACTCATGTGGTAGCTTGTGTGAAAGAAAAAGAGATGATTAAATTTATTGGTAGAAAAGGAATGCCTACACAAAATATAATGACAGTGTGTAGCTTTGACATGTTATTCACATTTGTAATGGCTGGTTGGGAAGGCACTGCTCATGATGCACGGCTTTTTCAATATGCTATCAATAAAGAAGAAGTAAATTTTCCTAAGTCACCTCCAAGTAATCACATCATTTTTAATTTATGCATATTGAATATGTATAATATTCTAGTTTTATGATTTATTTAATAATATATGTAGGAAAATACTATTTGGTGGATGCTGGACATCCACAAATTGAAGGATATTTGACACCATATAAGGGAACAAGATATCATTTACCTGAATTTTAACGTGGTGGTCGACCAAGAGGGTACAAAGAGTGTTTCAACCGTTGGCACTCATCTCTTCGATGTTGTATTGAACGAACTTTTGGAGTTTGGAAGGCTAGGTGGAAAATTTTACGAACGATGCCTTCGTATCCATTTCATAAACAAAGAGATATTGTAATTGCATCAATGGCAATTCACAATTATATTTGAATAAAAGCATCAGCAGATCTAGCATTTTCGCGTTTTGATGAAGATCACAATCTAGTTCCATATGACTCATTGCATAATCCAAATGATTTTGATTCAAATGAAAATCACAAAGATATTGGAGCAACTCAAATGAATGCTTTAAGAAATCAAATTACTGCTGATCTATGGAGATCAAGGAATGATATTTGAAAAAAAAAACAAGAAATAGTCATTCATCTAGCCATTTATTCATTCAGATTATGTTTATTTATGAAGTGTTAATTTTATTTTTACAATTGATTTATTAGTTAATTTAAAACATGTCCATTTTAGTCACTTTATATCCAAACAGCAACGGTAGATTATAGTTTTACCAAACACTAATTACGAATCAGCTAATATTAAACAGCAAACATAATAGCAAACAGCAAACAACAAACAACAACAGCTGAACCAAACAGGACCTATGACTTCTTGACCAAAGATGCTGTAAATGTAATATAAAAAAAGTATTTATTCTAAAAAGTCCAAAACCATAATTAGGTAAAATTTAAGTGTTCTATCATGTAAAAAGTAAAAACACTTTTTTATTTATTTACCAACTTAAAGACATAGAAAGTAATTTTCTCAAACAAAGGAATACTTCTTTTTATAAGGTAAGTACGAGCCTAAAGGCTACACAACATAAAATCTTGTCTAACACACTGTGGAGATTTCATGGAGCAACAGCTCGTTGAGCCTAGTTGGTATGGTCTTCAAAATACGTACTCCAATGTCAAAAGAATGCACCAAATTTGCTATAAAGTTAGCACACTTATTACTTTTATGGAAGAAATAATGAATGTTCACCTCTAGATCTTGTTGAACTAGCTCCTTGATAGAAAAAGTTAATACGATAAAGGTCACCAAAATCTAATGTGCTTTTTCGAATCATGGCAAAAGCAAATTTGCAATCCATTTCAACTTCAAACTTCCTGGAGCCTCTCAACACAAATACTTTTATTTATATCAAAATGCTGTTTATGTAATAGGCATGATTTGAATCTATAGATTATATACAATGAATGTCAACAAAAATAATACAAATATTGGAAGATCCAAATCCCTGCCTTGAATATCATTCTAGAAAAATTGGGAAGGGGAACCACTTTATCCAATAAAGTCTGGTTCTGTATTGTAATTATTGGGTTGTGCCTGTGAAAAAACTCCAAAAAGAATTAGCAGCCACAAATATGAAACATTAGGAGCATTTTGTCCACTTGCTAATTTTCATTAAATTTTATAACCTTATGGACCCAATGCTGACTAAGAACCACCTCAATGCCGCACTCATCTCAATCTCACTTCTTAATAGCCTTTCAATTTTGTATTTAATTTGTCGACCTACCATTTTTTTTATTATTCAATCTTATACTAATGCTAATTTTCCTCACCAAGAAAATGATTTTTACTTGGCTGGATGCCTATTGACCCATGGTTGGTGTTAGTGAATATTTTATTTATATCCTATCAATCGTTAAAACAAATAATACTTATATATTATTGTATATGGTGAATTTCCATTTTTTTTTTATCATAATTATTGTTCGATGGGGTTTTATTATTATCAATTTTAATGACTAAGCATGGTTTATTTGAGCCCTAATCAAGTTCGTAAAGTTGATCCTTTGAGTGCAAAATCATTTTTAATTCCCTTTTGAATAGATGGTATGATAAAAGTATGTACATGAATTATAATATTTAATTATATAAGATCATTCTAATAATTCATCTAATATTAAACGAATAACTAATATGAGGTGGATGTTTGTGCAATCATTGGATGCATAGCACATTTTGATCCCTTAAATTCTAGATTTTTATTGTTATTGAATCGTTTGATTCAAAGCTTAAACTGATAGATAAGATTCAATTATAACTTTTATTATTATTTCTTACATCTATGTTATTAAATTCATCAACTTGTTGTGTTGAATCTTTTGAACTTTATGATTAAAAACTTAATTAATGAAATCTTTTTTTTTTTCTTTTTACGCACATAGCAAGTATACATTATAATATAACCGATTAAAGACCTTTTTTAAACAAAGACAATACACATGCATCACCAGAGGCAGCATGTCCATAAAATACAAGTAAAGCTGAAGGATTCAATAGCACATATGAATAAAGTTTAAGGACTTCTTAGAATGAAATTGACTCAACCACGTACAAATATATGAGTTTTAGATAACAAAAACTTTATAGTTTAGACTCTTATCATTTAAAAAAAAAAAGAGAGAGAGATTTTTGTAAGAGTTATGTGGGTAAGCAATTGTAATATATTACTGTAATTTTTAAGCTACAATATGCATACGATAGAGATGGAGATGCGTGAAGTGGGGAAAGAGTTAAAGGAGCAGGTGGAGGAAAATGACATACGGCCGACACGTGAATTAAATGTTTTGGGAAGGAAAAGTCTTTGTGGCTTCAACTTCCTCTTTATTTAATTCATTCCAAATCAAATCATAGCTTCATATCCATAATAACAATCCCATCCCTATCCAAATTTCATCCTCCATATCATTTCAATCAACAGGATCCTTAATCTCAGCTGTTGAAATTTTGAATTAATATTATTCAACTGGTCAAATTTACCTTCTTTGTGATCAGTAAAAAGTTAGCACACTGTGCATAGAAACTTACAATGCAAACTTATAAACTTTAATAATAAAATCTTAATAGATTTACTTCCCGAAAGGCTACAAATTAATCAAATAGGGAAAAAAAGAGCAGATATGGAAAACCCAGGAAAAGTAAATAAAATATGTACGATTCATTAACCAAACGAAAAATCATGGCTAATTCAATCCGAAAAAATTCAGACTCCAACAAAACTTTCTTCTTTAGAATCAATCTTATGCTCATTTTTACTCCATACATCACCACCCGATTCTATGCCTTTCATTATCAATTCCTCCATTCTTTCTTCTCTATTATTGGATGCCAATAATAACTTATTTGGCAATTGACCAACTGTTGCTAATTTCAATATCTCTGATTCATCTAAGCCCTTCGCCGGCCCTAGCCCACACCGCTCCGCCCCATGCTTCACCAGTGCATCCTTGAATTTTTTTATCTGAATTCAAAACACCATCTTCAAATTAGAATATTTCTCTTAATTAAAAAAAAAAAAAAAAAAAAAAAAAAGAGATTAAAATGACTTACAGTGGCATTAGTGCAACTAAAGCTACATAGTCTCCCTTCTGACCCTCTGTAGAATCTAAAAAAAGGGAGGACATGAATATTGAGAGAATGACACATGGTTTTCATCTCCTCATAGTTAACTTTTAGGAAAATTGCATCTGGGTGTGATTCAGCCAGCTGACAAATCTGATACCAACAATGTAATTAAGGAATTGTAATCCAGGATTAATTAAGACTGCTAATTTTTGTAATTAATTAATACCTTAGGATGAAGGGCTTTGCAGCCTCCGCAGCCAGGGGAGTAGAAATCAACGATGACCAATTGATCACCGGCATTTCGCAATGAATCAACGAGTTGTTGAGCTGAATGGATCTCTATCATGTTTGGTTTGAGAGTCTTCTCCCACCATCTCATTGCTCTGCTCACACAGATCGAAGCTTGTGCCTGTAAACAAATTACATAAAGATCTCAACTTTTTTGGACCCAAAATTTTTAATTTGCAATTTTGGCAGAGAGAATACAGACGAGTTTGTACATACACGAACAGAACAATTGCTTGAGCATTTGATGCTCCAATCTCTAAAATCATCTTGATCTGATAAAATTAAGGGTTTGCCCACGAAATCGGACTTGTATTCCCCTCTTTTCGTGGATTGACAAAACCCATAAGCATCTTTCGGTTTTGAGCTCAAAATAGTCTCGTTCAAAGCACAAACACAAAAACCATATTTCAATGGAGAAACCATAGCTTATGATTCGAATATCATGAATCGCCTAAAAAGCCGCAAAAACCCACTTCTGTTTTGGGATTAGAGAACTGATTTTCGATCAAGAAGAATAATCAACTCTCCAAAAAAGTGAGACCCACTTCGATTATGAAACAAAAAGTGAAGAATTAGAATCAAAATTGGTTCTTTTTGGCCTTAATGTTGGTGGGTTTTAAAGAGAGAAAGGAATTTGTCTGTTTTCAACTATCCAGAGAAAGAAAGAGAAGAAGAAGAAAAGAGAAAGACGGAGGTTGGTGGGGTCGATGTTAAAATTGGGATTTTAACATTATCCATTTTATTTTTGTAATTTGGATAATTGAAATACAAAGGGGTTAAGAAATCTGATTAAAGAGTTCCGCATTGACCGCTTTAACAATTATGGTGAATTTCGAGGATAATTGATGAGATTAGATTAGATTAGATTAGGTTTTTGGCAAGTTGCTCGGACTCGTATTGGCTTTAGCCGTGTTGCTGACTGTGTTTTGCGTATTCCAAAAAATTAAAAAATTAAAAAAATAGAATATATGGATAAGGCTCTTTTCCTTGGTTTACGAAACCAGTAGTAGTAATTTAAGTTAGCAGCGTCGCACTCCCACATCCAAATTTTTATTCAAAATCCTACAATTATGGGTAGAGAATGAATTGCCACCACCTTTAATTCTTCAGTGATTTTTTGTTTTGGATAGAAAGAAAGAAAATAGGGATTTCGAATCCAAATTCTTTCCTTTCTATTCTTTAATGCATTCAAAAGGTATCAGAACTTATCCAAAATTAACAGGTGGGTTTTCACCCAAAAAAAAAAAAAAAGAGTGAATGAAAAATATAGAGCAAGAAGAAAATCAGATTGAAGACAATCAATATTCACTACTAAATTGTGGACAAAATGGAAATTTTACATTTTACTAAATTATGTACATAAAACTAGATTTGTTCTGTATTCTTTTGGAAAAAAGATCATTACACCTAAAAAAGTTTATATCAAGGCAAAACATATCCTTTGCTCCGTGATTTTTTATTAAAATTTCAATGAGTTTTTAGATTAATTTTTTGAACACAATAAATTTCTAATCTTTTCATTTTAATATTACTAACACTTAACTCGATATTATTTGATGTCTATGTAACAACCACTATTAAGTGTCATGACCAATAATATTTTAATAAGTAACACAGTTTCAGAAATTTCTATGGATGAAAAAATAAATTTGTTGGAAGTGTTTATTTTACAGTTTCAAGCGATAAAATCATATAATTTTTAAATTATTTTGAAAAGTTTGTTTCATGGTTCCGTCATTTAATAAAACATATTACATATGTCGAGTTTGGGGCTAATAATATTGAAATGAAAAGATTAAGTATTCAATATGTTCAAAAATTTAATTAATGGGTCAATTGTAGTTTTGGTAAAAAATTCAGGATTTGAGATGTGTTTTACCTTATACAGTGTAGAAAATAAATGTTAATTTTTTTTTTTTATAAATACACAAAAGTAAATATTAAAAATATTTTAATTATAATGTCTTGTTTGGTAAATATTATAGATGACTATATATATATATAGATCCATAAACTTCTAAATAGTGGTCTGTGGAAAAAGGGATCATGGAGACTAGTCTAATATATGTAAAATCCATAATCAGCTCTGTCACACTGACAAAACTTGAACTAATCCCACCTTCTTAAATTTATCATTACAATTACAATACCATCAACTGAGCAAACGGAAAATGCCAAAACCGACCAATCCAACATCGTTTTCCATATATTATGAACATTTCATATTTTTTTTTATATCTTTGAAAATGTCATTTTCCATCCCATTCATTCATTTCAACTATGTCATCGTTTTCTAATTGTAATTTTGGTTTTTCAACTGTAAAATTTTAGAAAAATAAAACCCAATATCTATTAGATATATATAGTTTTCAGTTTTCACCATAAAAAATTAAAAATATTAGCAAATTAGCAAAAAGATTGACTCTATAAATGATTGGATATGACTAGCTCGAAAAGGAGCATAACTGCCAAAAAAAAAAAAAAAAAAATTGGATCATCATATTTGTCTCTAAATTCAATTTGCAACGAAAATATTGTAATTAAGAACTGAATTTTTGTGTTTTCTTTTCGTTTTCATGTAGTGGCCTAATTCTATATTTTTGTACATCTCATTCATAATTTAAATAAATATATTATCTTGATTTTGATCAATTTAAGGATAGAAGTCAATTTCAAGCATAAAGCTACTACAGAAGCTCAATTTTATGCTCACTGTATAATTCTTTTACATATATTTATGAGGTGGTCATGGTAGAAATCTTAAGTTAGTTTTATCATTTTCCAGTGAATTTGGTTATTAATTTTTAAATAAAAAGGTTAAATTAAACTAGGGTACAAAAATAGGGTAAGAGTTTAATTATATAAACAAAATTGGGCGATTTTATAAGATAAAGGTAAAATAGATGGTCCATTAATTTGAGAATAAAGTATAATATTTATTTATTTTACCATACAACTAAGTTATGCTTATTTATATAAAAAGTATAATTATTGCGATGGTGAAGAGTAATGTACCCTTCCTTATTGGTGAGGAAATTTCAGTTTACAGTTGCAGATAGCCCACAGTTTTGTTTTATGGACCACTGGATTTGAGATTACAAGTGTCCAAAATAATACTATAAAGAAATTAAAATATCTACTCAGCACGACTAAGGTATCTTTTTGAATTATTTGGTCCGCCGATTTATTGAAGGTAAGCTGTCGTTATTGTCAGAAAAAAAAAAAAAAAAAAGGGAACCACGTTTCGATTGACATCTTAATAATTTAATAGCTTCGTATCTGTCCCATACACGGAATATTTTACTTTAAATATAAAAAATAAAATTTAATTTTAACTCTTTATTTATTTATATTTTTTTATTTTTATATCGATTATATTAAATTTCTAAGAGGTATGCAACGTATTTTATATTTCTAAATATATTTAACATAATAGAAAATTTAATATGTCAAAAATAAATGTATTTGATTATATTGATGTAATTAACTATAAATTATTGAACGCTTCTTTAAATACTATAGTTTGAGTACAATTACATATTTTGTCTTCGTCATCATAAATAAGAATCTTCAATCTAATCTTGTTTTTAACTCTAGATACTGCAACATACATTTGACCATGACTGAAAACAGGCAAGAAATGTATAAACCGACATGTGAAAGTGATTGTCCTTGACTTTTATTTATTGTCATGGCAAAACAAACAGCCAATGGATATTGTCTTCTTTGAAATTTGAATAGCAACCTGATATCCGATGGAGTCAAAGTAAGTCGAGGGATAAAAACCTTGTACCCAATATTACAACCAGTAATTGCTTTGGCTCCAATCACATGTTTTCCTAATTGAGTGACTACTAATCAAGTACCATTACACAATACATAAGTCTGATCAATATTACAAAGCAACATCACAGGAACACTATCTTTAATGTCAGCTTATGGTTTGGCAAACCAGAATATTTTGTTGTATTTAAAAATTATAGTGTGTAAATATCTCCTTGACTATCAAAGTGATTATCCGTTTTGCAAATTTGAACTCAAATATGAGACTTATTCACCTGGCCATGAAGACAAAATATAATTATTCACCTTATTCACAATATCTAATGTGGGAGCAAAAATAGCACGTTCCTGTAAATATTCTTCATCTCGTCATCTTTGCAATAGATGCTAATCCTAGTAATTGTCTATGAATCATGCAAGCAACTTAGCTATTTCAATGAAAATTCCACCTGCTAAAAAATGGAACGAGAAGATAAATTGTAAACTGTTATTTTTAGGAAATTAATTGTAAATTATTATTTGACAATATAAATAACAATAGCACACTCTATAAATAAAAATTGTCATTCAGTTTGTTGTCACCATATTTTATTTCATATTTTATAAAATATGGTGATATATCCTTCAAAGCTTGGGTGTAATTATCGAACGGAATAAATTTTTTCATATGTATCATATTTATGCAAACAAAATTACATATATATAACTTATGTACAATTTCATATATTATTAATGTAAGTTCACAAATATTTTTTTTATTCTCTAATGATATTTATGATATAATAATTATTTTAAAATT
This sequence comes from Euphorbia tirucalli, assembly GCA_039660915.1. Lineage (NCBI taxonomy): Eukaryota > Viridiplantae > Streptophyta > Magnoliopsida > Malpighiales > Euphorbiaceae > Euphorbia > Euphorbia tirucalli. The sequence continues at coordinate 16,250,429 of CM077637.1, forward strand.
TGAGGCAGAACAATTCATTAAGCGTTAATATAATGTCAGTTATGATAGTAGTATTTTAGCTTTATATGTGAATAATGCATCTTTAATATATCATAATGAAAAAGTCAAATATAATACCGTAATTTAAAAAGAATGAAAAGACATTATGAATTTTTAAACCAATAGATCATTCTTTTCATAAAATTTGGTTCCTAATTCAAATTATAATAGATTCTTATTCATTAATTTATTTTGTATCTCAATAATTTAGCCATTAATTTATTTTGTTTGTCAATATTTATTTTTGAAATTATTTTTTTTCTTTTTAAGGCATCAAATGCTTTATACAAACATAAAGTTATGAAATACAAAAAATATATAAAAAAAATTAATTTCATATATTTATATCTAAATGATATTAGATTAATTCGAACGGTTGCAGAAATATCTATAAAACAAATTAATAGAATTAATTCTCGCATGGGTTTTGGCATTGGATTTTTTGTAGGGTAAAAGATTTCATATAAGTTTAAACAATATAAAATGATTATACAAATTAAGGCATTGATTATACAAATTAAGGCATATATATTCCAAATAAATAAGTGGACTAAATCAACATGTTGGCTAATAATTTCATCGACCAATTACTCATAGGGTCCTCTCCTTTCTTTAATGAAATGAAGGTGGTGAAAAATTTTGATATAATCAGTCCATCATATATATATATATATATAACACGATAATTTAGAAGTATTAAACTAAATAGAAATATGTTTAGGAAATAACTCACTTCTCATCACTCAATGTAAAAGTGACTCTCTTCATTAATTTTTCATCACTATTTTTCTCTACAATTTCTCCAATAAACGTGACCTCTCCAATGACATCTATAATAACAGATCATTAATCAAATATATATTAATGACATAAATAATTTTGAAAAATAATAGATTAAGTAAATTTATTACTTGATGACAAATTCACCAATTAAATAACTTTGAACAGTCATCATATAAGGCAAAACCACGAAAGAAGTCATCGTGTCACTGTTAGTAGTAGTATGGCCCTAATTAGGTAATTGGGGATAAGTTAATATTAATGTTTTGATCAATAGATTCCTAATATTATAAATAGATTTTGTCACTTAATTGTCATCTATATTAGCTAATTGGGAATAAGCTATTATTACTGATTTGGTTAATTAATTCCAATTTTATTTTAATTTACTAAATTACAGAGGCATATCAAACAAGAAAAAGGAAAAGGAGGAAAAAGGAAAAGGAAAGAGATATCGGAATTTCTTTAGATGGGATTACGGTGAGATGCCGAAGATACCGTTTAGGGTTTAAATTTCTGATTAGTGAAGATATCGGAATTTCTTTTTGATTTGTTTTTATTAATTAGGGAAAAATATTATTAATAATTTTTTTTATTTTTTTAATTAAAAATTAAAAATTTGAAAAAAAATTAAGAGAACGCTACATGCTCCTAGCGCATTCTCTTTTATATTATATATAGATGAGACATATATAATTGATTATTAATTTCTTTGTTAGCTATTCACTTTTAAGTAAATGATTCTCCAATCTTGACATTTTCTTGACTCATGTTATTACACTTGCATAAGCCTTCCTTCAATGTTTTGAACTTTTCAGCAATGGCTCATTTTACATCAAATATTAGTTGGATTTGGATTCATAGTGGGCTACGTATTCCTTCACTAAATATGAAATTAAACCTGAATTCTTCTATTTTCTGAAAATGTTATTGGTAGTTCCATTTTTATTTTTTATTTTTTAACTTTATGCCAAACTTAGTTTATGGCTAGTAAATTAATTTATGACAAGTCCATTGTTGAAGGGAATTTCTACTAAAAATTTTGAAGCTATTTCAGGTTCTAATCCTGCCATTACAATCATTAACAAGGATGCTTCTGAGCTTAGTGTTTGTGTTTCTCAAATGTGTAATTAGGCGGCTAGTGCTTTTTGCAGGACCAAATCATCAAATAAAGAACTCCCGTATTTGTAACATTATTATTGATTAATACAAGACACATACGAGCGATTGTGGAAAAAGAGAAAATAATCAAAGACTAATAAGAAGTAATTAGGAGTATAATTGAAGTGGTGTGTGTATTATTTACGGGTAACTTCTTCCAATTCACGTAGACCACCCACCTTCTGCTCAATCTCCTCAATCAACTCCTCGCGCCATAGCTCTGCTCTCGCTGTTTCTTCTATGTCTTCTTGCTGCATCATTTTGGATCATATGATGCAACTTTTCATTTTCAAATTAATATAATAAATGAGGATAGAATTAACTAGTACCTTATCGTAAATCCAATGTCCACTTCCATCTCCCCCATCTCCCCTATATTCCTCTGAATCGTAGTATGGATCCTATATATATGTAATTTTTTTTTTTTTACTAAATTAAAAAATCACAATTATGTTAAACAAATTCTAAATTTGAAAGTGAAAGTGACTTACTTTGGTTGAACCAAAGACTAAACATCCCCAACAAGTGAACATTATGTAAAAGACATCTAAAAAAATTGGGAGAAGCAGAGAAATTAAAGAACAAGTCAGTATGAAAAAACAAAGAGAACTTAAAGTGGGGAAAAGAACTCACAAACATTCTTAATGACTTGATCACTGAGATGCCAAATAGATTTAGTAGTGACAAGGTCTCTTTGGCCTTCCATATGCTCAACTATCACTGCCATTAATGGCCAATCTGGAAAACCATTCACTTTACTCAGACTACCTCTCTTGCTCTTCCTTCCTTCTTCCTATGTATATATTCCCAACACCGACCATGCTTATGTTTATATAATTTCATTGATTGACACTCCAAATTTGAACTAAATTAATTACCTGGTGCCACCCACTTAAACGCCTAGAGCTTGAACATGGCCTATGCTGCAAAACCAAACATAATAACTAAATCAAATTAAGATGCAAAATTAAATGAAAAGAAGAAATAGGAAGATGTTACCAATGGGTTGAAGAAGGATTTAGAAGAATTATGGAGAGATTGAGGTGTAATAGTAAAGCCGAGGATAGCTTTGGCCATTGTAAGGGATAAATTGGAAATGAAGAGGGGGAGTTGTTGTAATTAGCATGTCTCATTTGGGGAGTGGATAAGCAAACCCTTTACATCCACCCTTCCCTCTTGATTGGATATGCCAACTCAATTACTCTCCTTCTCAACCTATTATTCAATCTTTCTAACTTTCATCTCACTCTTATTACTTTTAGCCTTTGTAATTACAACCCTTAAAAGGTTATTGCATCCCCTTTTAACTATGTTCTTAAATCCGGCCGGACATCGAACTTGTGATTTTTTTCTCAAATAATGCAGCCTTTGTTATTATTGTTTTTTTTAATCTATAAACACTTTTATCATATTATTACATCAATAACTCAACTACTCATTCTAGTTTGGTGATAATTAATCAATATTCAATTCAAGTTAATCCAATAACTTCTTTTCCTACGATCTCTTCCAACTAGGGTTGTAAATGGAGTGGAGCGGGGCGGGGATTGCACTTCCCATCCCCATCCCCAGACTATTCGGAGATCCCCATTCCCGTCCCGTTTATTAAACGGGGATAAATTTCTGTTCCATCCCCGAACCCGGCGGGGAATCGGTTCCTCGTGGGGATCCCATCCCCATTAAACTAATTTTCAATTTTATAAAAAAACCCAATAAAATTTTAATTTTCACCCTCTAACTTATCAAAATATGCATTAAACTATAGACATAAAATTCTCAAATACACTAACATATAATTAATAATTATTTATGAGAGAGATTAGTTTTCTTCTTTACTTTAGTTTATAAAATTATAAACTAATAATAATAATAATAATGTAATGTAATAATATTAATAATAAAGAAATATAAACGGAGAATTGGCGGGGATTTAGACAGTTTACTGGGGATCCCCGTGGGTTTTAAACGGGGATGGGGAAGGGGGTCCATGGGACGGATAGAGCTATTACCATCCCCGTCCCCGATTAAGAAAACGGGACAAATTTATCCCCGTCCCTGCCCCTTGGGGATCTTAATCGGGGATTCCCTGTCCCCATCCGAATAGACCCCTACCGAGAACGAATCATTGCCACCCAATTGACGACCCTATTTCTAACAGTTTTGACTTTTGTGTATGTGTAATATTTTCTTTTAAAGATGTTACCTTTTCCTACAGTTTTCGAGTGTACTTTTTATTTTTAATTATTTTTATTAGCCAAAAATTGTTACAATTTCATTATTCAACTAGTCTATTACACTTTATTTGAAAATCACATCAAAAAAAAAAAAAAAATTTAAAGAGTTTCTAGATTATAATTTATAAATCCTAGATTCTAAATTGTAAATCCTATATGTTAATTTATAAACCCCAAATCATATATTAAAAATTTTATGGACTAATTTATAAACCTTTAATCCTAAAATATAAACCATAGACCCTAAAATATAAAACATATTGGCTAATTTGTAAACCCTCGACCATAAAATATATTTGTGCATAAACTAATAAAATTATGCAATCAAATATATATTAGGATTCAAGGTTTATAAATTAGCTTATATATGTTCTATTTTAGGATCTGTAGTTTATAAATAAGCTTCCAATGTTTATATTTTAAGGTCCAGAGTTTATAAAAAAAAGCATCAATTTTTGGATCTAGGGTTTATAGTTTAGGATCTAATGTTTTAATTGTAGGATATATAATTTATTTAAATAATTAAATATTAATTAGGGTTAGTAATTGACTATTAACAATTATTTTGGATGCATTTCATTTGCAAAGTTAAAAAAAAACAAAAAGAGAAAAGGAAGAAAGAATCAGTATGCTCGTAATGAAATTAAAAATTATGAATAAGGAAAGTATAAGTGCTAAAGAGAAATTAAAAGAAGGGAGAAGAGCAAAGAAGTTTGGGAAATAGAAATAACACTTGTTTGAAAATGAATGTAGCTTTGGTGTAGTTTTAGTTAATCAATAAGAATTAATTAAATATGGAGTCATTTTAAATATATTTTTAGAGGATAATTACAAAATTTAAGGGATGCATGGAGTATGTGATATAATCATGATAAATTTAGAAGTTTTTAATATGTCAAAGATGAAATTTTTAGCATGACTTTCCTATATTATTATTTTGTAGCGTTTGTGATATTTATGCAATTGTCTCGAAAAATTGTGTCCAGCTCCACTTCAGTGAAGGCACAAATCCGTAATTAAAGGAAGTAGAATCTACCAAAAAGATTAAGAAAATTGTAGTGGGTTTATTAGTTCATATTTCAAAGTATTAATTTTCTTAAAGATTTTTATTTTTAAACGCATAAATCAAATTAAAAAAAAAAAAGGGAATTCAAAATGAATTTTTTTTTTTTTTTTGTATTGTTTTCCTCAATTTTCTAATGCGGCAGTTGTAATTCGTCAATGATAAATAGTAACTTGGTTTCTATTATAGATGCTTATACATGAATGACAAGCAAAGAATTCCTTTTCTTTTTTTCTTTAGAATGTTCAACATTACAGAATGAAGAATGCTACCGTAAATTTCTTTTCTTGTTTTTTTTAGTAAAAATACATATATATATATATAAGTAAAGATAATCTAGAATTTCTCAAAACAGACGCTGATTTTGGATGGCATATTAGTCGCTAAAGGCAAGTCGGTAGTGTGAACTAATTCACAGGTCATCAGCTTTGACCCATTTTCCAAATAAAAATGTCTTTTGTTATCGTACTTAAGTTACAGTAATTGTTGAAGTACCCAATCCTTAATTTTAGTTTTGTAATTAAAATACACTGTTAAATAAAGAACAAATCCAAGCCCAATAACTTTGTTATCTCCGCCTCTCCTGCAATTTCCAACTTCTTTCCCTTTCCTCTCAAAATTTTCCCAGAAAATCAACCCAATTTTCGCGAGAAAATCAGATGGCGGGATTATTTGATTTGGAGACCCATTTTGCCTTCTACGGAGCATATCACAGCAACCCAATAAACATTTTGATTCACACCTTATTTGTGTGGCCGATCTTCTTTACTTCTCTCATGCTGTTTCATTTTACACCTTCTCTATCTGAAATTGGGTTTGGTAGCCATGGAGTATTGTTGATCAATTTCGGCTTCTTTTTCACTTTGATCTACGCCTTGTTCTATGTCGGTTTGGATAAGAAAGCTGGAACTCTAGCGGCTCTTTTTTGCTTCGCCTGTTGGGTTGGTGCCAGTTTCCTTTCCGCCAAGCTCGGCTTTTCTCTCGCCTGGAAGGTATGTTAAGTATTTGATTAAATGCCCAAATACGACTCTTTGTGTTTCTGTTTTCGCTGTTCTTTGGTTCGTATTGATTCTCAATGATAATTTTTCATTATCCTTTCATGGCATTATATGCGTTTGCATATTGATTATGTTGTCTCTGGCCCCCCAAAATTGTTTTCGCTGTTAAATTTTGGCTGTAAGATTTAGGGATTTTGACCTAGTTTTCATATTAAGATGGTAGCAGAGCTAATGGGGGAACGTCCTGTTAAATTTTGGCTGGAAGATTTAGGGATTTTGACCTAGTTTTCATATTCAGATGGTAGCAGAGCTAATGGGGGAACGTAAGGTTGCCCTTTTGTGTATGTTGTTGTTAGGGCTGCTGCAGTTCTGCCACAATGGTTTTGAAGACTTTTCTACGCTGTCCTCAAAAGTCCATTTTTTATATTTGAATCAGTCGTTAGCTTTGTTGTCTTTTGAATGTTGTTCACAATGTATTAAAATCGTTTAAATTTCCCACTCGTGAAACCTTTTGGCCATTAAAATCAAGCCAGATTGGATAGGACATGTAGGTTTGGCCATTTACAGATGATTGCACTTATTGGGATTAATTTGAATTTCGTCTCTAACTGGTTGAAACATCAATTAAATCAGGTAGTGCTGGCAGCACAATTGTTTTGTTGGACTGGGCAGTTTCTTGGCCATGGGGTGTTTGAGGTATGTACTGTGTACTAAACAGTTTATAAAATTTTCTCTTCTGAATTATGCATTAATCCATTCCTCGGATTTTGTTTCATAATTCTGATATATTGTAGAGACGGGCTCCAGCTCTTTTGGACAACCTTGCACAAGCATTTCTGATGGCTCCTTTCTTTGTATTTCTTGAGGTGTGTTTTAGTAACTCTGCAACATGAAAAGATTCCTTTTTTATCCTTAAATTTTAGTAAGCTATATACTGATTTGGAATATGGTGATTTCATCACAGGTTCTCCAAAAAGCTTTTAACTATGAGCCATATCCTGGGTTTCACGCAAAAGTAAAAGCCAAAGTAGATGCAGACATTAAAGAATGGCAAAACAAGAAACAAAAGAAATCCACTTAGCTTTGTCATCAGACAACTCTACTACCTCTGTAATATCATGGGAATTTGATTTGTGACTATCTATTTGTAATATTATCAATCTATGGGATACATCTTGTATGCAAAGAAATATTTTCTTCCATTTTGATACTGTAAATGATCTGATTCTGTCGTTAACATTTCCTATCTTCGAAATGCTTTAATTGATCTGAAACAAGCTCTTGTTGACTCTCTTCTAACATGTAAATTGTCAATTTCCCATATCTTAGAAAAATTGAATGAACATGACCAGTCACATTTCGATTTAGTTGCACAGATACTTAATCCCTCCTTGTCCTGGAAGGCAAATCGATGAAGCTATTGCCAGGTTGAGGTTTCTGAACTCCTCTCTTTTGCATTGATTTCCTGACTCTCATTACTTCAGACCACTGCCCCATACTTGCATACATGTTTGAGATAAGAACATAATCGCTACTATGATCTGGTTTCAAGTCCAAGAGATGACTCTTTACCTTCTCCCCAAGTTCAACATTCTCGTGCAACCGACAGGCAGCCAACAATGTCCTCCATACGATGTCATTACACTCCATTGGAATGCTTCGTATCAATTCATATGCTTCATCCAGAAACCCAGCTCGCCCTAAAATATCCACTATACAGCCATAGTGCTTCATTGTTGGCTGGATATGGTACTCTTTGCTCATGATATCGAAAAATCTTCTTCCTTCATCTACCATGCCACCGTAGTTACAAGCACAGAGAACTCCTAGGAAAGTAATACCATCCGGGACCAGTGCCTTATGTTCCAGCATTTCGGAAAATAACTCCAAAGCCTTGTCCGCATGGCCATGAGTTGCTAGGCCTGATATCATTGTGTTCCATGTTACTATATTCCTCTTTTCCATCCTGTGAAATGTGTCGTATGCTTCTTCCAAGGCTCCACACTTGGCATACATATCAATGAGGGAATTATTAACCTCTAAGATGCTACCGACTTCGGTACTACTAATGCAAGAATGAATCCATCTACCAAAATCTAATGCACCCAATGTAGAACATGCTGCGAAGATCACAACCAATGTGGCCTCATCAGGCAGTATTCCATGTCCCAACATCTTGGAAAACAGAGCAAGCGCATCTTCGCATTTTCCACAATACACGCAGCAACAAATGATACTGTTCCATGCCACTAATTCTGGTTTAGGAATTTCTTCAAACAGTTGGCGTGATGTTTCGATTTCATTGAACATGCCATACATGTGAATCAGACTGTTCCTAACAAAGACATGTGAATCCAACCCATGTTTTAAAGCACTGCAATGCATTTGTTCCCCCAAGAGAAGTGAGCCCAATTGCTCACAAACCTTGACCAAGAAAGAGAATGTGAAATTGTCAGCTACCAATCCTTTCTCTCGCATTCTGTTAAAGGTTTCAAATGCTTTTTGAGGCTTACTAATATTACCAAATCCCCTAATCATTGTATTCCAAAGAAATGCATCTGGGTTTTCAATTTCTTCGAAAACTGAAACAGCATAATTCATATCTCCAAGCTCAGAAACCGCACAAAAGACTATAACTTTACCTATAACAAATAAGTTTTGTTGAAAGCCAGCTCTAATAATACAGGCATGGACTTGCTTCAAATCTTTCATGGTGGAACATTTCTTGATAATTGACATAAGGGTTTCTTCCTTCGATAAAGAATTAAATTTTGAGCTGGCATTTCTAGATGCTACACCCGAATAAAGAAAGAGCTGATAAAATTTTGAAGAAGAGAAGCCCAGTTGCAGAAATCGTTGTTTGTGTTTAGCTTTGACAAAAATTAGGGATTGCAAATTTGAATTTAGCCGGGACGTGAGACAACGGAAACTCATCGTCATCTTCCATTAATTCTAAATCTGAACGCTTATAGAAACCAAAGCTCAATCTCAATAAAGAACGGTAAATTGCATTTATAGCTCCCGAACTTAGAATTTTTTTTACAGTACGATTTAGTTTTGTAAAAGTAATGCTTAAACTTCACTAGACTCTAATTTTTGTTTTTATTTCGTTTCCATATAGTAACAAATATAATCATTATATTTTTAGATATTATAACTTTTTATTCCAAAAAGGGTAGTTTTTTTATGAACTTTTATCATGCTTCGTAGTTGTCTTACTACTCAATTTCGTGATATTGTTCCCAAATCACTCAATTTTTGTATTCTATTCCATATAATGGCCATTTAGATCTAATTCTTCTATCATTTAGTATTGCGTAGAGGAATGACCAATTGCCTATTCTAAGTAGTTATAATAAACGAGTTATGTGGCTCCTTGTATATGTTAAACAATTATTCTTTTTTAAGGTGTCTTTTAGAGAGAGTTAAGCCTTGAACTTATTCATATATCTCAAATGACAAAAACAATCTTGAGTCTAATCCTTTTAATGAGATAGATAGTTAATTCAGTTAAACACACATTTATTTCATTTGGATCTGAAACTGCAAGTTTGACGTCTTTTCTCTCCATTTGAAAAATTAGAAAGTCTTATTATCATTTCTTATAGCTGCATCAAACATACAAAAATCCATTTTCAAAATGTCACATGTAGATTAATTAAACATATCACACCAAGTTTGATATTTGTTTGGCTAATGAAATGGCTCTATGAGTGCAATTTGAACAAAATTGAAGTTCAATGTGTCAAATAGAGAGATTAGATACTTAATAAAAAATAAAAAAAAAAATCCAAGTAAGCAATATGTACTACCATGCATATTCCCGAACTTATATCTCTTGCGTAGCCCAGATTGTTGATGGGCTAGGCCAGTTCAGGTTGTGGCTAAACCTATACAAGTTTTACTTATACAAAATATTTGCCCAAAATTTCAGTTACACCCGTTCAATTTATTTGCATGCATGCTTTGAGCCAAACTTGGACTTTTTGGAGAAATTCGCAATTTGTTATCTAATTTAAAATTTATTATATATATGCATGATTATTACTTTCATATTTAGTTATTTTATACGATTGCAAAATTTGAAAGTAGCTGAGAAATTTCAAAACAAAAACAGTAAAACTGAGCATCTTATGCATTTTCGTATTCAACTTGGGAGCCGAAATTAATTAACTTATTATTATTATTATTATTATTATTATATCATTGTTAATTTAATCAATTTTTATTGATGATACGTAGTGTGAGTATAAAAACCATTGTCCATAATGCAGAACTAAAGGGCCATTTTGAACTTATATTATTTAATTAGATTACGGGAATCAAGAAGTTAGGCAATGAAATGGTCAAATAATTAATTTAAAATTAAGTGTTAATGAAGATTTTAAAGTCTTAAACTTTATACATAACTCCAAAATTTTCTCATGACTTTTGCCTAATCTCAAACATTCTATTCCCCATGCTTTTCGGGCTTTCTAACCAATCCGAAGATGCCACGTGTGTGTCACTCCTCATGCCCACATGCCGGTACAAAAGAAACAGGGCCCACAATGCCAGCTCAGCTTCATCTTGAGTTTGTAGTCAACTCACGGGTTAATTAACTTAACCAAATAGAGATTAGTGATTATACAGGCAGCGAATAAAAAGTCGCCATGTTGATAAATGAGGTTAGAAGGGTTGCAGTGTGAATTTTAAATTTTCTTTTGTTTTTTTTTTTATTTTAATGCTTACGTGGCGGATATGGACGTTGACTAATTTGTCAGGTTTCCAAGACGAATGAAATTCTTAAGGCAAGGTGGCGAAAGACACGCGTTGAGCGACAAATGGATCTGTTACTAAAAACGAGAAGGATACTTTTTTTGCCATTTGATTTTCTCAATGGGCGAGCGCGCTTTATTTAGCTATTTTGATAAAAATTAAACTGTAAATACCATTTTATTTTATTTTTTTATTTTCTCAAAAATTTGGCTTGGGGGAATATTGTCAAACGGGTTGCTTTCAAGGACTCCCAATTTCATGCCCTTTATTTTTCTTTAATTATATTTATTATCTCTACACCTGTAAAGTTGCCCATTGGATTAACGCACACAATCCATCTTTGGGTTGATTCAAGTTAATTTTCAAATTTTAATTAACTGCCAAATAATTTCTCATTTTGCTTGGTCAATTGGGACTAAAATCACCATAATCACAGCATATTCGTGGTTTACAATTAAATTGGTCGACATATATCTATCTCATATTATGGTCCCGTTTGTTTTCTACCTCAACACCAGTTATTTGTTGTTCTAGCCTAAAAAGGAGTTTTTATAGTATTTGGTTAGAAATTGAAAACATCTGCTGTTTGCTGTTATACCACAATTGAACGGGAGAATTGAACAGTAGTATTTTGGAGCTTTTGGGTGAATGCTTTTCCCAGTTAATTTATTTTACCCTAATTACCCTTATGCACAATGATTTATTTTACTCCCTAAATGCAGAAGGCTAGAAAAACTAGAACAAGTGGAGTGAAAAAAAAACCTGATGCTTAGCAACGATCATCTTCTTCTTCTCTAGTTTTCCCTTGCAAACATGTGTTCTTTTCCTTTCCTCTTATTTTAATCTAATTAATTGCATCAATTGATTGAATAATTTAGCGCTTTATTTTGGTTTATCCCGAGAACAAAAAACTTAGAAAAATTTGCTGCAAACAATATTAGAGATCAATTGAATTAAATTTATGTTTACCAATCATATGTTTGTCCAAGCAATTTAATTGAATTGCGATAGATTCATAGAGGCCCTTAGGTTTTGCACCAGTTGATGTAGAATTCCTTGAGGCATATCAGATCAGTAGCAGAGTAACTTGTAGCCATTCTATTTGTTGATGCATGTAGTCGAAGTTAGAGAGCTATTGTGTTTGGAACCAGCAGTGCATTTAGAAACTTCAATTACTAGTACTATGGCATGTTTATTGATTAATTACTGCATTATTAGCTGGCTGTAGGCCTACAGCAATTCATTAAAAACTACCGCATTAATTTATGCTTCTGATTTGGGCCCCTAACTAGAATGAAGGTTTTCATCCTTCTAATGATTTTTCAATTTATATTCTTTAAATTAAAGATGAGTTTTTTAGCTGAATATTCAATTCAATTATTTGGCAACAAATTGAAAACAAAAAACTCATGTTAAATGTTGTCAGTCCTATGTTGTATCAAGCGTTATTTTATTTCCCTTGCCCATAAAGAATTAATAGAAGAGTTAGTTTTGTGAACAACCATCCTTTATTGAATAGATCAATAGAAGATAAATCCATTTATGGTTCAGAGCAACCATATAAGGTGTGTTAGATGGCTTTTGTTACTCAGAAGGAATTTATAGAAGCCTTGGATCTGCAAAATGGGAGGTTTAGATTGCAAAAATAAATTAGAGAATTTCTATTAATTGAAATCATATTATCTCCATACGAAAACTTGTTACTTCTTCAAAATCTTTGTAGGTTAATTTTCATAAGTTTTTTTACTCACCTTTTTAAGATTGATTGACTCTGCCACATGCATCACATTTAATTTATCATGTTAGATTGCACTCTTGTGCAAAGTGATGCCTCCAATATGTAACTTAAAAGAAAATTTCCCAGTAACCTGTATTGAGGTGCATCTAAGATTAAAAGTGCAATACTCTTTTTTGTCTTATGAATGAATTTTGTTGTGCAAAGACCAAGTTTCTGGCCTTCATTTTTTAACCTTAACTGCTGCTGCTTGTCTTACAACAGTAGTGTGTCGACAATTGTAAAACTGTTACTCCTGTGTCTGGGAACAGAAGAGCTATTTGATGACTTATTGAGCTGCTTTTTGAAATTCCGAGAGGAAAATAGAAGATTAAAAAGGAAATGGAATTGATGAGAAATCTTGCAGTGATAGTCCTGTATCAAGACTGATTTATGATATAACCTTAATATTAAGCTTTTATTGGAATACTGTTGTTTGAATTATTGTATGGTTATTGGAAATAATTGTATGTGTTTTTTTTAATAAACAGAAATTGCAATTTCTACTAATTCCGCTGTTTGAATTACTGTATGGTTATTGGAATGCAGCTGTTTCAAAGGATTCTTGTTTGATGCAATATCTCAAATTTCTACTAATTTTTTTTCCTTTCTTTGTAATATTGCTATTTGAATTCGTAATACAGCTATTTCTTTTCCTCTTTCTGTTTAGTTTTATCAATAATACGAATAGAATTTTAGATCATGGTCCTAGCTATACTTTTTTTTTATAGGTAACAACATGAGTCAACCAAATAAACCTAGAAGACATAAATGGAGTGATGAAAAAATTAATGCATTTCTTGATATTTGTAAACGGGGCACTATTGCTGGTAAAAGAATTTGGGGGGGGGGGGGGGGGGGGCATGAGTAGAAAAGGATGGGCATGAGTAGAATATGAGATGAAAGCTCTGAATTATATATTTAGTAGAGATCAGATGAAATATAAATGGGATTGGATGAAAGAACAATGGAGATTATGGAAAGATTTAATGGGAAGGGAGATTGGATTAGGATGTGATCCTATTAAAGGTACAATTGATCCTTCTGATGAGTGGTGGAATACAAAGATACAAGTAAGTTGAGTCTAGTAATTTTTATTTCAGTTATTAATTGGGTAATGCATGAATAATTTTTTTTTTTCACTTGTAATGTCTAGGAAAATACAAATTATACACCATCGCGTGAGAAGGAATTGGAAAAGATCTTTTTGAAAAGTATGATTTCCTTTTTATGAACACTATGGCCACTAGTGAATATGCATATGTACCATCTTTTGGAATTTTGCCTGATGATAATAAAGAAGATCCAATTTATGACAATGTGATTAATTTCGTGCGAAATAATGATGTAGAGGATAATTTGAAGAAAATTTAGATAGGATGATAAATGGAGACTCTGTTGATGGTGAAATAATGATGGTATTAGTGGTGAGCAAAATGCAAGGAAACAAAAGAAAAGAAAGTTATTTACAGAAGGTTTAGCAAAGAAAAAGAAAGATAATAAGGGTGGGAAAAAATCAGGCACCGAACAAGTTACTGATGTGATTAGAGAATTGAATGAACGTATTAATGAGGGTGTTTACTGCAGCACTTCGTAAAATTTTAGGAATCGACCCGGTTGTTCTATTGATGAGGTTATGAAAGTGGTGTCTATACCACAAATAGTTAAAGGTTATAAACTATACTTCCTCTCCATACTTTTGATTGTTGACAAATCCAATAGGGAAATATATAATACTCTTGAGGAAGGTGATGAAAAGTATAAATGGCTTTGTTTTCATTTTGAAATATTTAGGCAGGGAATGTGGAAACCGAGTGGCTAGGAAATTGTATTCATGTTATATTTTGCATTTTATCTTTTTTACAATTACATTTGCAGTTTCTAGTATTTTGATTAATTTGAATTGATGTAAACTTTATTTAATTGGTTGACATTACTTTATATTTACATAAAGAGAGTTGTTCCTCTAAATTAATTTATATCTTGTTTTTATAGATATAAATCCCATGCTTAAAGTCATTATTGACGATGATAATGATGATGATGATGATATCTGGAGAACAGTGGCATATAGTGTTGAAATTTTATCTGAATATTATTTGAAATACATTAATAAAGAACCATGTATGGGTTCATTTCAAACATGAATTGTATGGTTATTGGAAATAATGAGAGGTAATGAAAAAAGATATATTAATATATTTAGAATGGACAAGAAGACATTGATACGTCTTTGTCAAATCTTAAAGAAAAGCATGGATTAGTTCAATCAAGTAGAATATCAATCTTGGAAAAAGTTTGTATTTTTTTTTATACATTCTGGCTCACGGAGCTTCAAATCGAGCCGCTGAAGAATGTTTTCAACACTCTGGTGAAACAATTAGTAGAAATTTTCATGAAGTGTTAAAGGCAATGATGAGATTCTCAATTGACTTTATAAAGCCTGAAGATCCAACATTTTCCATGGTACCCATTGAGCTACTTAATGATAAAAGATATATGTCATATTTTAAGGTAATGTTGTATTGTTTAATATTATACTTATATATAATGAAATTTGAAAGAGGATTGTATTGGAGCGATCGATGGAACTCATGTGGTAGCTTGTATGAAAGAAGAAGAGATGATTAAATTTATCGGTAGAAAAGGAATGCCTACACAAAATATAATAGTAGTGTGTAGCTTTGACATGTTGTTCACATTTGTAATGGCTGGTTGGGAAGGCACTGCTCATGATGCACAACTTTTTCAATATGCTATCAATAAAAAAGAAGTAAATTTTCCTAAGCCACCTCCAGTTAATCACATTTTTTTTTTTAATTTATGCATATTGAATATGTATAATATTCTAGTTTTATGAATTATTTAATGATATATGTAGGAAAATATTATTTGGTGGATGCTGGATATCCTCAAATTGAAGGATATTTGGCACCATATAAGGAAACAAGATATCATTTATCTGAATTTCAGCGTGGTGGTCGACCAAGAGGGTACAAAGAGTGTTTCAACTATTGGCACTCATCTCTCGATTTTGTATTGAACGAACTTTTGGAGTTTGGAAGGCTAGGTGAAAAATTTTACGAATGATGCCTTCGTATCCATTTCATAAACAAAGAGATATTGTAATTGCATCAATGACAATTCACAATTATTTTTGAATAAAAGCATCAGCAGATCTAGCATTTTCGCATTTTGATGAAGATTCTAATCTGGTTTCATATGACTCATTGCATAATCCAAATGATTTTGATTCAAATGAAAACCACAAAGATACTGGAGCAACTCAAATGAATGCTTTAAGAGATCAAATTGCTGCTGATCTATGGAGAGCAAGGAATGATTTTTGAAGAAAACAAGAAATAGTTGTTCAGCCATTTATTCATGCAAACGCCGTTTGAGACAGACCCACTCTGTCATGTGTTGAAACTTAATCAACAAATGAAGGCGTCAGTGTTTGAATTATCACTTCTAGATCTAAGAAACTGTAATTCTATGTCATGAAACCTTTTGACCCAAAAGTCTAAGATGATATATAATGCCCAATTATAAATTTTATTATTATATGGGACATATAGTTTTTATAAATTTTTTTTTTTTTAACAATCCTAAAATCAAGAGCTTTATATATAATATATCTATATTCTCATTTTTTTTTTCTTTAACACTACGGGATGATCGTTATGCATCTCTTCATAACTTCTAAATAAACTTCATGTCATATTTTTACATGTGTTATATTGCAACCATGTTATTAATTATGGAGCTAATTAACATATATGAAACATGCATTTTTTTAAGAAAGTAAAATAAAAATATAGTTGAAAAAAGTAAAGAAGGCACACAATAATAATATTTTAGTAGCCAGAATGAATTATATATTAATAATATAGTCAAAATAAATTATGTGACTTTTTTTTGGTGGTAGTGGTTTATATATTAAAATATTGACCCTCCAAAATCTGTATTTCATGAGAGTTGTTCCAAGCACAAAATAGTTGAATACTTTAACTCTATTACACCTAACCAACTTAAATGCCAATCCATTACATACCACTTTTCTCCACCTTCTAAGAAAACTGAAATCCTAATTAATTAGGGAAGGCCCCAAAACATTAGTATATGGTTAAAAGAGGTAAGTACAATTAATTAATGTTATGCAAAATCTTAACCTTTTCCTATTATCTAAAAACTATAGAAACTTTAATTTGGACTTTAGCGTTAAATCCATTGCTCAAATCATTTTAAATTTGTATTTTGATAATAATTTCCAAAACCTTTATATATATATATATATATATATATATATATATATATGAATAACTTCTATGGTATTAATTACTTCATTTTTCGTAATAATAATTATATTGCAATTTGTCGATTTTTAATGTTTTTATTTTTATTTTGGCTATCACAAGTGTCACCTCTTGATAGGAGTAGCATGAAAAATCTATACAATATCAGTTTCAATCCATGGTCACTTTTCTTTTTCTTTATATATATATATATAAAACAACTTTAGCAAAATTTTGATAGGTAGAAACGCCTGCTTATGCGATCCTCTATTACGTTCACATACAGCTGTTAACTTATCATTTAATCACCTAATGGAATTGGAGAAATTTGTTGTTTTTGGGAAAATCCCCATTTTTCTTTCTAAACTCTTAATTTACTTGTTACATCAAATTTTTATCCATTAATTACTTTTAAAATATTATATTAATTTGTAATACAATTATTTGCTGACAGATTAAAATAACATTATAACACTCCTATAGGGTAATTAATTAATTTCCACTGACTCTCTAAACAAATATCCTATAATATATTAATATTCTAAGTCTCCTACATAATTACCATGTGATTATATTATTTTAATCCAAATTGAATAATTTTGGTATGCAGAAGAAACAAACCAATGAGGTTACACCTAAATTTTCTTGCTATATAATTAATTGTTTCTTTAAAGCAATAATAATAATAATAGAACACATCCCACGCATAATTATTTAGTGGTAATTAAGATAAAAAAAAATAAATAAATAAATAAAAAAATTGGGAAAATTAACCCACAGTGAGAATGAAGTAAGTAATTAAGATGAGTTGTTTCTGGTCAGGTTTGAAGAACTAAAATGGATAGAAGTATGATTAAAAGTTAACAAAAGGGTAGAGAGAAAACTAAAACAACCTACCCAAATAGTTGCCTTACGTACTACGTTTCTTCCTCACCCAAATAAAATCCAGTATTTAGGGCCTTCTGTTCCTTCATGCTGCTTTTCTCTTAACACTTTCCCACCTTTCACCTTTTTTTTTTTTTTCTTTTTTTCTTTTAAATAATTTTTCTCTTCTTGTTCTTATTCATTCTTATTCTTCCTTCAATTTCAATGGTTTCTTCATTTACTTTCCCTCACTCAAAAACCTTTCTTCCCTAACTTTATATATTAATTATTATGCTATTCTGTTATCTCAAAGAAGACTTCACTTTCCAATTCAAAATCATTTTGTTCTCTACTGTAAAAGTTACCTAAAAGATAGAGCTGTTGGGTGGTCAATAATTTGTTTTAATATAAATTCAGGCACAAGTTGTGCTTTGTTTTAGCTTTGTTGGCTTCAATATCCAATTCCTCAAATCGAAGGTTTTACAATTAACAATTAATAGGGTTTTTATTTTAGCTCAAGGAATGGAAAACATTTCTGGATTCTTTAAGGAAGATGATCAGATGGATTTGCCTCCCGGATTCCGATTCCATCCAACTGATGAAGAACTCATTTCTCACTATCTGTATAAGAAAGTTCTTGACACCAATTTCGCCTCTAGAGCAATTGGGGATGTGGATTTGAACAAGTCTGAGCCATGGGAATTGCCTTGTAAGTAGTATTTTCAATTGGGTAATCAGTTGATTGGTAATTTGAATTTGAAGCTAATTAATTGAGTATGTTGGGTGGACAGGGAAAGCAAAAATGGGAGAGAAAGAATGGTACTTCTTCTGTGTAAGGGACAGAAAGTACCCAACAGGACTAAGGACAAACAGAGCAACTGAAGCTGGGTACTGGAAAGCCACTGGCAAAGATAAAGAGATTTACAAAGGCAAATCCTTAGTTGGAATGAAAAAGACCCTTGTTTTTTACAAAGGCAGAGCACCTAAAGGTGAAAAAACCAATTGGGTTATGCATGAATACAGATTAGAAGGCAAATTCTCTGTCCACAATCTCCCCAAAACTGCAAAGGTGGGACTAATTAGTAATTAGTAACTACTCTGTTTTTTTCTTTTTCTTCAATTGCTCTGTGTTTTTTTTTTCTTTTTTCTTTCAATTAGACTAATTGAATTCCAATGTTTGTGTTATTGTAGAATGAATGGGTGATTTGCAGGGTTTTTCAAAAGAGTTCTGGTGGGAAGAAAACCCATATATCAGGGCTGGTGAGATTAGGGTCATTTGGGAATAATGAATTGGGTCCTTCTGCTTTGCCTCCATTAATGGATTCTTCGCCTTATAATGGCAAAACTAGCAAGCCTGTAGCCGAATCCGCTTACGTGCCCTGCTTCTCCAATTCAGTTGACGTTATTCAAAGGAACCACCATGATTCCATGGATTCCTTCAACAATCATCATCTTTTAGGTGCTGCTGTTACTTCAAATCCCTGTGAAATTTTCCCTAGATTTCCGATTCCGAATTCATTCTACTCTGCTGCTCAGTGTTTCCCATTATCATCAAATTCAGGAATGATGATGCAAGATCATTCAATTTTAAGAGCTCTGATTGAGAATCAAGGCAAACAGTGCTTCAAAACAGAAAGGGGGGAAATGGTGAGTGCATCACAAGAAACAGGAGGGGTGAGTAATGATATCAACACTGAGATTTCATCTGTAATTTCAAATCTTGAAATGGGTAGAAGGCCTTTCGATGATCAAGAAGGTCCTTCTTCTTCAGCTGGACCTGTGGATCTTGATTGCCTTTGGAATTATTGAGAAGAGAAAAATGATTCAGTTTCCAGTATTGTTTTGAAAAATTATGGGTTTGCCTGTGTATAGATTTGTTCAGTCCAATTTACAAGCTGCAAAAATTTCCTAAGTGAAGCATATAATGTTATCCTTAATTATTATTGTGAGAAATTATTTAATGAGCTCTTCTTATTTTTATTTTTACTTTTATCTGTGTTGTAATTGGGGCATAATTATTGTGAAATTGCTTGGATTGAGAGTTTGTCATATATGAGATTTAGTTGGTGGCTAACTTATCCTAATTTGTTCTTCTCTCTTAAAAAAAAAAAAAAAACCTTTTACCATTTCATTAAAATATTGTATGCTTGTGTCATGGAGATCATGAGTTACATTTAGGAGATTCTTTTTATGCCTTATTTTTGGATTTTTATATGAAACTGGTGGGGTCTCAACTTGTAACATTGCAATTGGTGATTTCTTATCTTTGTAGGGACTCCAATGAATATCTCATGGATAATTCTTCATGTATACCAATTAAATAAACGCTATACAATGCGTATATTTCTTACATTTTTTTTTTTTTTTTTTTTGGCTTTTTGGTTGTTCTTTGGTGCCCATACTCCTGCTTAACCATTGAAAGAGAAATGTTTTAACAATCTTTTGAGGAAATTAATGATTGCGTAATTGGTAGGACTATGTAAGCATACACATTGTATTAATTTGCAATGATATCACATTAATTTTTATAATTAATTAATGAATGATTCGTATAGAATCCAAACTTTGCAGTAGTTTGTACCAGTACAGTTTTCTTTTTCTGGTAATCCATGTATTAGGACAGGATGACTAAGCTAATCTCCGTATATGCATTCAATGTATTTCACTAAATTGGCTGTTTTGGATAAGACATTGATTTGTGCTTTAAAAATCATAATTACCCACATAACTAATATGTGTGAAATCTAGTGAAAATTTTTTTTATTGTAGGGCTGGACTACGGTGAACCACTGTTGGATGCTTGACATGTCCATAATTATGATGATATGTCAAACATCTAACGGTATAAGATGTATAGATGTCGTTTTCTTCAAATAAATAATTATACAAAAATAATTTCACTTTTCTTACAACTTACTCCGTCGATAAAATATCTTATCTTTTTAAATTCAAAAAGTCTTTTTTAACCAATAAAAATCTCATAATATTCCTGCTAAGATAATTTTTGTTCAAAATTTAATCATATTACATAGATTCATCATCCTTTGTGTGAATGTAGCTAACGATGTTAAACAATATTTTTCTTGTCAAAATAATTTTAAGATTAGGAAATGAATCTTCCGCCCGGGATCAAGAAAATCTCAAGGCTATAGAATCATTTACAAAATATCCTTTTTAATTTTGAATTTGGTTTTAGTTCTCTATTCTTCCTTTTTTTTTTCAATGCGGAAATGGAAACAGAAATCAAGATTGCTTATTTTTAATTGAAAAAAAGGAAAAGAAATAGAATATCAAGATTATAACATAAGAAACACATTAATTAATTTAGAGTGTACATTATTCTTGAATACTCTGATCCTTGATTCATTCATTATTCCTCTGTCCATTCATTCATTTCATGATGCATGAGATTCCGTTTTCAAGTTGCAGTGATGTAAGAATTAATTAAAATCCAAATTTTATTTTGTCATAACGCATTCTAATCTTTTCCATTTTATACAATCAATCCCCTATTTTCCCTTTATGTATATTGTGTTCTTGACTAGTATTGTAGTCATCCAGAATTTAATTCCTCCATCATACGTGGTAGACAAATTACGTTAACTGACGCGTGGACCCTCTTATACGACAAATGACATTGCCACATTAGATGCAAGTATACAAACCATTTAAACTCAAAACCCAGTCAATCTCTATCCATACCCGTACTCGGCTCCACTTTTTTTTTTTTTTCTTCTCCAAAAACCCATTTAAACAACAATTATAGGAGAAACAATTGGGGATCAGAAAGCTATAATCCAGCAACCATCAATTCATGTTCCTTCGAAGACATTGTAAAAGAAATCAATTCTAAAAGATTTAGTAAGGAATTCAATTTCTACAATTACAAAAGGAAAGAAATCAGTCAGCTGTGGAATTGAAAACGCCACCACCAATGGTGAGGTGACGGCGGCAATAGCAATGGTGGAAGGCGTCAATGATGGCAGGAATTTCAAAAAAGATTGAAAGAGGGTGAAAATGGGTTTTTGGAAAAAAAAAAATGGAACTAGATATGAGTATGGATAAGAGGGTCCATGCGTCATATAAGAGGGTCCACGTGCCGGTTAACGGATAAAATTTTGAGTGACTGTGACACTAATCAAGAAATAAGAACCCAATGTATATAAAATGAAAATCAGAAAACTAATTGGATTAAATCAAAAAATTAATTAGATATAATTTGTCTTTCATATATATATATATATATAATTTTGTTAATATATTATTAGCATGTGGAATTCCAATATTTGGCACGTGATAAAATTAGCCAACCATTGAACAATTTGAGTCCTGCACGACTTGATCCTTAACAATATATATTGAAAAAGCATGCCTATGTCTTCCATAAACTTTGAATCCTGTCAATTAGTATATTTATAATATTATCTTATTGTAAGCCTGAAAACATTATAGACACACAACGGAATCGAATTAAGGACATAAATTATGTAATAAAATCTAATTATATACATATTATATGCTACATTACAGTTCTTTAGAATAGAAGGTAGCTTAGATGCCCTCATTAAATCAAATGCAATATTTAATACCCCATTTCATCATATTTTTTTGTTATTATTTTTTCCTTACGAGTTTTCTCATTTAATTTTTTTTCTTTTTTTTTAAGTGTTATTTTTCTTGATGATCAGAATCTCTGAAATTTAAGAAGACCCCCCTACATTTCCATTTCAAGTCTGCCTGAACAAATATTAATTACTAAATTTTCAATTATGAAGGTGAGAGATTTGAGCAAATTTTGCTGTAGGCTTAGAATATGATATTTGACAATTTTGTCCTTGTCATTGTCTAGGTTGCCTGTTCCATTGAAAACTGCTAATCTTATTTGGATGGAGGTTCATTTCTACTTGAATTATTCTAACTAATTAAAGATTATTTTGCTTTTAATTGTAATTATATATTTTTTAATATTCAGTCGGATAGTTATCATTTATATAATTGAAAACTATTAAATATTTTAATATTTATTCATAATGAAAAACAGAATAATATTTTAATATTCTTTTTTTTAAGAGGATAATATTTTAATATTAATATATTCTTGTTTGGATAGATCTTATCTTCTCCTATTTCGATCATTTCATGTAATATTAGTTAACTAGAATTCTAACCCCCTTAATTAGCATTATATATATATATATTTTAATAAATACTTATACTCAATTATTATATTAAGATAACTTTCATCACTAATATTATTTTTTAATCAATTATCATGCAAGGTTTCTTTGTAATTTGAGCTTAATATAATATCTCAAGGTATTTATCCAGGTGAATCTTTAGTTTATTTTTATCAAACTTCTATATCAAAGTTTCTGGTCATATGCATAGGAATCATCATTAAAGCAAAATCCAGAAATCGACATTAATTAATAACGGATAAACGCAGAGCAAAATAAGTTGTTTAGGCAAGTAGAGATTTCTTCATTTAATTTCTGGTAAACAAACAAATACTTGAAACTATTGATGATTATTATTAAAAAAAAAATGTGGATTTTGGTAATAAAAAGCACGAGTGAGGATATATATGGGAAAAGAAATAAAGAATATTCAATCTACAAATGTACGTATAAGGGACCCACTTTAGCAACCTTAACGATGTTGTTGTGTCCCCACAAATGATGAGGTAAGGCTCCTGAGAGAGTTAGGTCTTTCTAACGGTTGACACGTAATCATATTGGCCCCACAGCCAATACCACTCGCTAATAAGACACGCGGTTCAGGTTTGCTGCCGTCGACGAACAACGGAAAACTTGACTTTGGCCAGCTACTGACTGCCACGTTGCGTTCGATCACGTGATGGCCCAGCTGGAACGCGCTCACGTGGAAAGCCTAGGAACACTTCTTCAACTCTCATTTTTCAAGCCTTTCATATTTGCCTTTTTTTTTTTTCATAATATATAATTAAAAATGGTCTTTTATTGAGATATTGCATCATATTTTCCTCTGATAATAATACCTGCTAGTTGAGATTCATTTTATTCTAATATATTTATATAAATAAATCGTAAAATAAAAATTAATTTCAAATTTTCTCTTTCTTTTATTTTAACTTTATTCTTTAAAAAAATATATTTCTCAAATTTTGTCCCTACTTTTTTTTTTGTTTGATATTTTGTACTATAGAGTTTGAAAGAAAATGTAGCTTTTTTAACATAAAAAATTAAGTTAAGAGTAAATCGTATGAATGAATTCAAACACTCCGATCAACCATAAAAATGAAGGTCTTTATAGAAGAGTAAGCCACATCATTTATTTATATATAAACCAATATTATTAAACTCAAATCAGACTGGCCGGTTCTACGGGTTCAACTGTGAATTGACTACGAGTCCGGTTGGTTTGATTAATGATAGCGTATAAGATATACTATGCAAAGAGTAAATGCACCCTATCATGATCAAGTAATAGAGTGATAAATAGAGTATCGTTCCCATAAAGACTAATAACACAAATACGAAACCTATTAAAATTTCATGCTAGTTAGACAAATAAATAATTGGATTTGATTGATTAAACTAAACAAACAATTAAAGACTTAAATAATAAAGTAAAACTTAAAAATATGAATGACACTTAATAAGATGCCTAGCCAATATTTATGTAATTATTGTTAACATACAATTTAACCCATTGATTTTCTAAAGAGATGGTGATTCTCTCTAATCAAACAAATATCTTTGGTCCGGATTATCAGTTTTATTTCTTATTCTAATTATCTAAACTTGGTCTATTCACGCAATTAAATTAAGGAAGAATAAAATTCTACGGAAAAACTTGAGTTAATTGATAAACCACACTAATCTTGGTCCAATTAAGTTTAACTATGTAAGTCTACTAGTTATTAACTTGGTCCATTAACAACTAATTGAAAATCAATATTGAAGTTGGCTCCTAGTAATATGCATTAAGCAATATATAGCAAAATCTCTTGAAAACAAACATAAACTTAAATAGCAAATAAATAATTCTTACATAATCATTAAATTAAGATTCACCATAACTCTAGCTATAGTGGATCAGTTCATAACTACACTAAAATAAACAAAAGCTGTAGAAGAAAACATGTTCATAAAACTACAAGAATAAAAGAAATTAAAACTAGAAGAATGAACTGAGTGAATGGTGGAGCGAATGAAGTGTGAATTTGGCCGTTTCTCCTTAAGATTTCTCCATTCTCTTCTTGCAGAATCCCGAATTCAATGAGTATGAAAAAGATTTAAAAGATGTCTCTCCAAGTTGGTAAATTCGTGCTCTTTATATAGGTTAACAATAAGACCTTCACCTGGACTCCAAATAGAAGTAAAACTTTTAAACCTCAATCTTAGATGGATTAGGATCAACTTGGACAAAGACTTTCAATCAAAACAGGTGTTTAATCCATCTTCCAGAACCCAAACACATTCCTAATAAATGTAGAAGATTTCCCAAGCAATTACAAGTAAAATCCAAGTGGAACAAGAAGACTTTGTGTTGAACCCGAAATTCAGTCACCGAGTGCCGAGTTTTCACTCGCCGAGTGGACATGAATGACAGCACTGAAGGCAAATCTTACTTGCCGAGTAACTTCTTTCACTCATTGAGTAGACATACAAAAGTTGAAATCCTTGCTCTCTTCGATAATTACTCATCGAGTAAGCATCTTATTATGCAAAACAAATGATCACAAGGTCCCTTGAGCCAATTCGAGTGTCCGAACTTTAATAAACCATCCCAAAAATGCACAAATCAAACTTATTAAACACAAAACCATTCATAAGCTCAAGATTCCAAGAATTAACAAAAATAAGCA
This sequence comes from Euphorbia tirucalli, assembly GCA_039660915.1. Taxonomy (NCBI): domain Eukaryota; kingdom Viridiplantae; phylum Streptophyta; class Magnoliopsida; order Malpighiales; family Euphorbiaceae; genus Euphorbia; species Euphorbia tirucalli. The sequence continues at coordinate 16,276,244 of CM077637.1, forward strand.
AGTTAATACAAAAAATTATGCATGAATGCATGAAAAACAACGATAAAAATTAACTAACGAATGCATAAAATGTAAGCTAACAATTAAAAATTCTAATTTTTGTAAAAAAGAACTAAAACAGTTCGAGAGGCTAGTTAAAGCGCAATTTGATAAAAAATTATAGTTACAATAAGAATTTTGAAAACTATAGAAGCATAATTAAGTCAAACCTTTACATTGAGCATTTGAAGAGACTAAAGCCAATGCAAAGCTTCTTTATAAGAAACTGCTTTCATCATAGTCAGCCACTCGAAAATAAGCAATTCAAGTTTAATTAAAGATCGGTTTGGATTACTGTTAGTGAAAGTGTTTTTTCCCATAGCTGGGTTTCATTGCTTACTTTAAAAGCAGTTTTAAGTGTTTTTCCAGTATTTTCCTGAATACAATCTGACTTGTATCAATTGTGTATTTGAGGCTGCTTTTCGCAGCTCCTTGCTTTGGCTGAAAGATGCTTTTGGGGCTGCGGAAAGCAGCTCCAAATGCAGCCTAAATCCTCTCGAACCAACATGAGCAAAATAAGTTGTCCCACATTACACTTCATATTACCATACCCCTCGACAAACCGAAGAATATATGAGCATTTTTCCTAGAGATGAGTCAAAAATTTGGGCTCTTCCCCGTAAACCAATTATTGTGCCAATTCCAAATCACATATGCAAGCAAACCACAACACCTCTTCATTGTAAGAACCGAATAAAGAATTCCACCAACAACCAACATGAATTGAATTATTCCGGTTAATCATACATCTTAAATTAATTATACTATACTAAACCCAACTATCAATTCATAAAAATCATACATACATTCTAAATTTTGGATCACAAGACAGTTAACTCTTAATATCATCAAACTTAATTAAAAATGCGCACCTTCAAATTTACACATAACACACATTTTTAATTTAAATTTAAATTAGTATTCACAATTAATTTTTCTAAAAGCTCATATGAACATTTCTCAAACTGCAACAGTTTATGCATGCCATATTATTTAAGTATTTAATTGTCAAATTGAAATATTATAAGCTAAATTTCAAATTTCAAAGGATTCATATGCTTTGTTTTTATTTTTTACTAATTTTTATTTATTTTAAGAGAGTAATATTTGGTGTCAACAAAACTCAAATCTTAAATTTTTTATTTAGATACATGAGTTTAATGATTGTACCTATATTTAAGAAATTTTATTTATTTTTTTTTCTTTTTTGCATTCATTTTTATTACTTTCTAAAAAATTTGAAAAGACAAAAGTTTTGTGTTTTAACCAATTAAATTCTTTAATATTTGACGAAAACAAAAGTTTTTTTTTGAATATAACTTTGGCATATATATGTGAACAAAATGATTATATCATTCAATCATTGAAAAAGACCCAAAAATGGTTGTTATTCTTTTGGGAAAAAAAAAGCTTTGCTAGGTGCTTAATTAATTATGTGTCATCATCGTATATATAATTTTTAATTATGAGCTGTCAGGATTTGATTTTAACTTATAATTAGATATTGCAATGTGATTTGATCGATGCTAAATTGGTGTAATTAATTATATGTGAGGACAGTCCATTTACTCCAAATAATCAAATTACAGAAAATGAGATGGATTCCGAAAAAAAAAAAAGTAATACTTGAGTTAATTCTTTTTTTGATTTTATATCTTTCTTTCTATATATCTTGCAATTAATCAGAAATTCTAAATCTGATAAATATTGATTTTTAATCATAAATGACAGTATTTTCACTGTACGTACACTAGAATTCTAATTAATCAATGGTAAAATGCATCCTGAGTCCTCTGAACTTTCACCAAAATCATAATCAGCATCTTGATCAATTTTTGAACACATTGAGTACACGATTTTTTTATTTTAATATTATTAGCTCCAAAATCGTCTTTATTTTTTGCATATGAAACAAACTCTGTTAAGTAGCATGACCAATAATATTTCAATATGAAACACAATTTCAGAAAATTGTCTTAATAATAAAACAGAGTTGTTAGAAGTGTCTGCTTCACAATTTCAAGTAATAAAATCATGTAACTTTTAAATTAACTAGAACTTATTGTTTCATAGTTTCACCACTAAATGAAGTGTACTACACACTGTAAAACATAGGTCGAGTTGGGTTTAATAATATTAAAATAAAAAGATCATATATTAAATGTATTAAAAAAATTAATCAATGTGCCAATTATAATTTTAGTAAAAATTTAGGGAGTTTAAAATGTGTTTTGCTTTAATGAAATAATTATTCAATTCTGTTTTCATGGAAAATGAAATTTACAAATAGCTTATATATATATTCCCATATTACTAATTCAAACTTCATTATATATTTATTTTTAGAATTTATAATTATATTTTAATTCAAGACATTCTAAAGCTAAAACAATATAATTTACAAGGATAGTCAGACAATTTATACTACGCAAAACGCCCTAATTAAAGTTTTACTATTTTATGCATTTTATTTTATTACATTAAATTATAACATGCAAGATTTATCTTTTTTTTTTTTCTAATATATATTAATTAATGAATGTATAAAATGTATATCATATTGTGCAATTAGAGAACAATTAACTTAATTTAGGGTAAGATTAGCTATCTTAGGTTAATTAGGTATAATGAATAATCAAAATTACTAACTATAAAAAGTCCATTGATAAGATCTAATCCATTTATAAACATTAAACAAATGCAGATAAATTGAAGAACATACCTTTCAATTAATCTTTTCCTTTACAAAGCATGAAGTTGGATTGATTTTATCTTACTAATTTGAATCACCAATTCCATCACAATAATGAATTTTAATTAATGATAATGTGTGATTTCTATATTTGGTGTAAAAAACTAAATTTCATGTCACTATCCGGCCGGTAGATAAATAAATAAATCACCTCAATTTCTTGCTTAATTAAATTTTTAAGGTAATCTTTTTATATAGATATGTATATAAATATAAAAGAATCGCAAGTAGCATGAAATCTGAAATTTGTTCCTTTAGAAAAAAAAAAAAAAAAAAAAAAAAGATAATTAAGCAGGTCATGTTTTGCAGAATTTGGTTGGTTGGTGATTTGAAATTTGATGAATTGCCTCATGTTTTGGATTTATTCATAATATGGCAATAAATTATCATTAATGTAAAAACGTTATCCATCGATCTCCTTTTTTTGGATTTTGCTTGCAATTTTATTAAGCCACATTGCTATCATTATTTTTGACTTTCTTTATTCCCATTATATGTGTACTCATATGTCTCTGTTACCTTTTTTTTTATTTATCATCTCATTTTAGTCCATGAATTTTATTTTCAAAAATATAATTAAGGATTATTTACAAAGATATACTCGAAATTCCTAAATACCCTATAAAAAAGTTTACAGCTTTATTAATAGTGGCTGAAGAAGGGATATAAATTATAAAAAGAAAATTTTAATTTATTTATTAAATAAGAGTGATTAATAGGCAAGTCAAATAACTGGACTTGTAAGTTAAAGCTACAGTATTTAAGGGAAAACCGGAGAAAAGAAATGTAAGCAAAAAAAGAAAAAAAAAAAAAAAAGAATGCATATCCAGTTACATTCTGGTGGGTGATAAATGTAATTTTTTTTATGAAAAATTTAGAATTTGAGTCTATATCAATTTATCCTTAAAAAGAATGTGGATTATATACATAAAAAAATGGTGAAGTTAACTTAGGATGAGAATCATATTGTTGAGTTTATGGACCCGATTCGCCCGTATCAGTCAGATCCAGTATTGAGAAGCTAATAAGATGTGGCTTATAAGTTGAGAATATATATATGTGTGTGTGTGTGTGTGTGATATCAATGAGTGATATTAAGCTTATAAGGTAATGTCAATGAGTTGACATCAAGCTAATAAGCTAATAGTAGCTTATTAGTATCAGAGCTTGATTTTGCATGTTCTGTCAATTTTGAGTTTGATTTATACATATATGATGTATATTGATGGAGAAAAATTATTTTTGGTAAAAAATAATTTTTTTGATGGTAGAAAATTATTTTTTGTGGAAAATAATTTTTGTTGGGAGAAAATTATTTTTAGTGGAAAATAATTTTTTGGTGGATGTGTTATGGTCATTTTTGTGAAAATCAGACCATTTTGGTGAAATATGTGGTTTTCCATTTTTTCCGACGAAAACACAAGGGTTTCCATTTTTTCGAGCGAAACATAAGGGTTTCCGGCGAGTAAACATGGTTTTCCGATCTGAAAAGAGTTTCAGTCTCACCAGTGGGAGTTTAAGCGTCAAACTCATAGTTCTGGTTGTGAAATGGACAAACCGACACCACCACCGTGACCGGAGACCCCAAAAACCCTAGGACTGATGGAATCTCGAGGCCTGGAAAAGCCAAGAAGGCGGCACGTGGCGTGCACACACCACCTACAGGATTCACATGCCAGCGCTAAGGCGGGATGCCATGCGGCACGCGTGGATTGGTTCGCGTAAGCCACGTGGCGATCGACAGTCCAATCCAAGCGCGCCACGTGGCACGCGTACGCCGAGTGCGCCAGCGCGTCCGGTGACGTATGCTGGCGCGTGCGGCATCCTCTAGTGGCGTTCTGTCCCCGTTTTCCGGCAGATTGGCTTTTTGTGATTTTTGTGATTTTTTTGTGAATTTTATTTAATTTTTTGGTGAATAGAAAATATTATTTCGAATTTTCAAGATTTGAAAATTATTTAAAAATTATTTTCTGTTTGTGAAAAATTCTAGAAAATTAATAAATTTTTTAGAAAATCTAGAAAATCAGTGGGGTAATTTTTAAGTGACTTGAATAAATTGAGATGTGTTTCAATTATTAAAGAGAATGTATAAGTATATTAATCTTTATTTTGTTTATTGTAATGTGTTACAATAATGATTCGAGTTATATAAATTACCCGATGTCCTAAGGGATATCAAAAACCGTAAATTAGCCGGGTTGTACGGTGATAATAAGGAAATTGTTCCTTACATTATCATATTGCAAGAGTGTATTTGGGCAAGAGGCTTGCGGAGAGGTTTTTGGGAATAATGTTATAAAGATATTTTCGGACTAAATTTTCTTTAGAGAAATTAGTTTCTCTATTTGAACTATATGAGATGGTTCAAATTGATAATTATAGAAAATGAATTTGTTTCATTTTTCTATAATTGATTATTGGATAATTATTATTTATTTATGTTTGTTAAATAAATATTTGAGCATGTTTATTTGTTTTATTATTTTGGGAAATAATAAAATTAAATCAACATATAAATAATAATAATTTTTTCATGAAAGAGTTATGAGATTAAATCCATTAATCGAATTCATTACCATATATATGTTTTATTAGTAAGGTTGAACATTAGAACTTAGAGGGTAATTAAAGCCTTTATGGTCTCTTTTTCGAATTGAATTCTAGTGTGAGACTTTGCTAATAAGATATTGGCTGTGTATTGAACGTTCGTGTATCGTGTTAACTTCTAATAAGTCGTGCTACTACATGTGTTATAGATCAAGTACACAAAACGGCATCTGTTGACAAATCGATCGTGGCCGATTTGAATAAGGATCTCAAATTGAATGAGGACAATTATGAGATCTGGAACATTAAAATTCGATATGTACTAGAGGATCAAGATCTTTTAGATTCCCTAGTGACAATTGTGACCGAACCCAAAGAAGGGAATACTGCTCAAAATAGGCGGGACAAAGAAGCCTTTGAAGCTTGGGAAAAGAGAAATTCCACTGCCCGTCTCATCCTGTTGAGTACAACGGATGATGACATCGCTAAACAATTTCGTAAGTATGAGAACGCGAGCGACTTGTGGAAAGCTCTAAAAGAAAAGTTCGGAGGTGTGTCTCTAATAAAACTTCGTTCTCTGTCGATTAAGCTCGACACTTATAAGAAACGTCCTGATTATACAATGAGAAGACATTTAAGAGAAATATCTAATATGATCAGTGAGCTTAGAGATGTAGATCATAAGTTGACCGAAGATCAGAAAGTTCAAGCTGTTATTTGCTCTTTGCCTAACAGTTGGGAGCATATGAAGATGCAACTAACTCATACTAAAAGTATTAAGACTTTCGATGATGCAGCTCGCCAACTTATGTTGGAAGAGGATCGCCTAGCATCGATTAAGGTCAATGCTAAGGCAAACTATGCATCTGCTAGAAATAGTTCTAGCAAGAAGCATAAGTGCTTCTAGGGCAAAGGCAAAGAGCAAGCTAGTGAGCCCAAAAAAGCTAAAAAGAAAGGGAGAAATAAAAACAAGAATAGAAAAGTGAACATTTCAAGAGTGAAATGCTTCAATTGCTAGGCAAAGGGCATTATGCTAAAGACTGCAAGTCTCAGGCTAAGGCGGGATGCCATGCGGCACGCGTGGATTGGTTCGCGTAAGCCACGTGGCGATCGACAGTCCAATCCAAGCGCGCCACGTGGCACGCGTACGCCGAGTGCGCCAGCGCGTCCGGTGACGTATGCTGGCGCGTGCGGCATCCTCTAGTGGCGTTCTGTCCCCGTTTTCCGGCAGATTGGCTTTTTTTGATTTTTGTGATTTTTTTGTGAATTTTATTTAATTTTTTGGTGAATAGAAAATATTATTTCGAATTTTCAAGATTTGAAAATTATTTAATAGTGCGCCAGCGCGTCCGGTGACGTATGCTGGCGCGTGCGGCATCCTCTAGTGGCGTTCTGTCCCCGTTTTCCGGCAGATTGGCTTTTTTTGATTTTTGTGATTTTTTTGTGAATTTTATTTAATTTTTTGGTGAATAGAAAATATTATTTCGAATTTTCAAGATTTGAAAATTATTTAAAAATTATTTTCTGTTTGTGAAAAATTCTAGAAAATTAATAAATTTTTTAGAAAATCTAGAAAATCAGTGGGGTAATTTTTAAGTGACTTGAATAAATTGAGATGTGTTTCAATTATTAAAGAGAATGTATAAGTATATTAATCTTTATTTTGTTTATTGTAATGTGTTACAATAATGATTCGAGTTATATAAATTACCCGATGTCCTAAGGGATATCAAAAACCGTAAATTAGCCGGGTTGTACGGTGATAATAAGGAAATTGTTCCTTACATTATCATATTGCAAGAGTGTATTTGGGCAAGAGGCTTGCGGAGAGGTTTTTGGGAATAATGTTATAAAGATATTTTCGGACTAAATTTTCTTTAGAGAAATTAGTTTCTCTATTTGAACTATATGAGATGGTTCAAATTGATAATTATAGAAAATGAATTTGTTTCATTTTTCTATAATTGATTATTGGATAATTATTATTTATTTATGTTTGTTAAATAAATATTTGAGCATGTTTATTTGTTTTATTATTTTGGGAAATAATAAAATTAAATCAACATATAAATAATAATAATTTTTTCATGAAAGAGTTATGAGATTAAATCCATTAATCGAATTCATTACCATATATATGTTTTATTAGTAAGGTTGAACATTAGAACTTAGAGGGTAATTAAAGCTTTTATGGTCTCTTTTTCGAATTGAATTCTAGTGTGAGACTTTGCTAATAAGATATTGGCTGTGTATTGAACGTTCGTGTATCGTGTTAACTTCTAATAAGTCGTGCTACTACATGTGTTATAGATCAAGTACACAAAACGGCATCTGTTGACAAATCGATCGTGGCCGATTTGAATAAGGATCTCAAATTGAATGAGGACAATTATGAGATCTGGAACATTAAAATTCGATATGTACTAGAGGATCAAGATCTTTTAGATTCCCTAGTGACAATTGTGACCGAACCCAAAGAAGGGAATACTGCTCAAAATAGGCGGGACAAAGAAGCCTTTGAAGCTTGGGAAAAGAGAAATTCCACTGCCCGTCTCATCCTGTTGAGTACAACGGATGATAACATCGCTAAACAATTTCGTAAGTATGAGAACGCGAGCGACTTGTGGAAAGCTCTAAAAGAAAAGTTCGGAGGTGTGTCTCTAATAAAACTTCGTTCTCTGTCGATTAAGCTCGACACTTATAAGAAACGTCCTGATTATACAATGAGAAGACATTTAAGAGAAATATCTAATATGATCAGTGAGCTTAGAGATGTAGATCATAAGTTGACCGAAGATCAGAAAGTTCAAGCTGTTATTTGCTCTTTGCCTAACAGTTGGGAGCATATGAAGATGCAACTAACTCATACTAAAAGTATTAAGACTTTCGATGATGCAGCTCGCCAACTTATGTTGGAAGAGGATCGCCTAGCATCGATTAAGGTCAATGCTAAGGCAAACTATGCATCTGCTAGAAATAGTTCTAGCAAGAAGCATAAGTGCTTCTAGGGCAAAGGCAAAGAGCAAGCTAGTGAGCCCAAAAAAGCTAAAAAGAAAGGGAGAAATAAAAACAAGAATAGAAAAGTGAACATTTCAAGAGTGAAATGCTTCAATTGCTAGGCAAAGGGCATTATGCTAAAGACTGCAAGTCTCAGGCTAAGATACATATTAAAAACTCATGTGTGAGTAAATTATATGTATCTAGTACGGTTAATCTAACTGAATATGATCTTGTATGGATCATTGATTCAGGTGCAACGGACCATGTGACAAGGGACTGAGGTTCCTTCATTGAGTTCCGTAAAATCCCATCAGGATCAAAGTGGATCTATGTTGGAAACAACTCGAGAGTTGAAGTCCAAGGGATTGGCATATGTAGATTAATTCTGACAGGTGGTCAGACCCTTCTCCTGCATGATGTTTTATTTACTCCTAAAATTCGATGGAATTTAATTTCTGTTTCAGCTTTATTGAATATGGGATTCAATTTGTTCTTGAATTATAACAGTTTGCGTTTGTGTTTGGCTGAAAACTTTTATGGTTCGGGACATATTTCAAATGGTTTGCTTGTTTTGGATATTGTTCCAATAAATAATGCATTTTTCTTACAATCTGCTTCTACTTCTATACGTGATAGAGATAGTGAAGATGTAATATGGCATGCCAGGTTAAACCATATTGGTTAAGACCGAATGAGTCGGTTAGCCAAATTAGGTTTATTGGGCAATTTAACTAAGGTTGAATTACCTCCCTTTGAATCATGTCTTAAAGGAAAAATGTGTAAGAAACCATTTGGAAAGGCAACTAGGGCTGAGTTCCCTTTACAGTTAATCCATTCTGACGTATGTGGTCTAATGAATCTGAGGGCAAGGCATGTGGCCTATTATTTCATCACTTTTATTGATGACTATACTAGGCATGGTCATATTTATTTGATGTCTCACAAATCTGAAGCTTTAAGTTGCTTTAAGAGGTTTATGAACCTTGTTGAGAATCAATTAAATGTCAAAGTCAAAGCTTTAAGAACTGACCATGGTCAGGATTATCTATCAGATGAATTCAAAGCTTTGTGTGATGAAAAAGGAATTGTGCATCAGTTGTCGATTCCTTACACTCTGCAACAAAATGGTGTTGCCGAGAGGAGAAATAGAACTCTTCTTGATATGGTTAGATCTATGATGGCTGCAGCAAATTTGCCTATCTCCTATTAGGGAGATGCATTGCTTACAACCACATACGTTCTTAACCGAGTGCCCTCTAAATCTGTCACGTCCACTCCTTATGAGCTGTGGACAGGTCGAAAACCCGACTTAAGTAACCTCAAACCGTGGGGTTGCACTGTTTTCGCCCATGATACCTCGAGTAAGTTTGGGAAACTATGCTCAAGAAGCAAAAAGCGGATCTTTATAAGGTATCCAGATGTATCAAAAGGATATGTCTTAATGGGTGAAACAGAAGATGGAAAAGTGATAGAGTTTGAATCATGTGACGTCATTTTCTTAGAGAATGAGTTCCCTAAGATAGGTGAGGTGGACCATGATTTTCCACTTCATAAGGAATTGGAAACTAACTGATCTCTCCATTCGAGTGGGAGAAATTTTGAGGAAAATGAATATGTTTATGAACCTCAAAACATTACGAATGATCAAGATCAAGGTCTAGATCAAACTCCAATTCCTAGTGAGCATGTGGATCTAAACTTTAGTGGGAGTATGGAATATGGTCCAAGTGGGTGCATACCGAATTACGATGAATATATGAGACATTTTATCAGGATTTGGTACAGCGTAAATCTAAAAGACAAAAAGCTGAACGCCGATGATTTAGTATCGAAAGCACGACTCTTTTAGTTGCCCACAAGATGATGATGAGCCTAGAAATTACAACAAAGCTCTCTCATCCCTTGCAAGAAATGAATGGATTAAGGCTGTGGAAGAAGAAATGCCTTCCATGAGATCTAACAAAGTTTGGGAACTTGTTGATCTGCCAAAAGGAAGAAAAGCTATTAGGAACAAGTGGGTTCTCAAGATCAAGCATAAGGCTGATGGCAGTATCGAAAGATACAAGGCCCGCTTAGTTGCTAAGGGCTATACACCACAGGAAGGGATATATTATGAGAAAACTTTCTCACCTGTTGTGAGGTTCACGTCCATTAGATTAATCCTAGCAATTGTTGCAAATCTAGACCTAGAGTTACATCAAATGGATGTGAAGATTGCTTTTCTTAATGGAGAATTGGACGAAGAAATCTACATGGATCAACCTGTAGGTTTCAATGTAAAAGTCAGCGAACAAAAGGTTTATAAATTGAAAAGATCAATTTATAGCCTTAAACAGTCTTATAGATAATGGTACCTTCGATTTCATAATATGATGACATCGAATGGCTCATGGTGATTAAAGAAGATCATTGTGTATATAAGAAAAGCTTTGGAACTAAATTTGTGATTATGTCATTATATGTTGATGACATTCTGATTGCAGGAAATGACATGGAATATGTGAATCAAATCAAAGCTTGGTTAACCTCAAGTTTTGAGATGAAAGATATGGGTGAAGCTGCTTTTATCCTTGGAGTTAAGATTTCAAGGGATTGTTCAAAGAAATTGTTAGCATTGTCTCAAAAGACATATATTACCAAGGTTCTTGAACATTTCAATATGAGCGACTGTAAACCCGTAGATAGCCCGATGTCTAAGGGAGTGACCCTTAGTACTGAAATGTGCCCTAAAACACAAACAAAAATGGATCGGATGAAAAATGTTCCTTATGTGAGTGCTGTGGGCAGCCTCATGTATGCCATGATGTGTACTAAATGTGATATCTATAATGCAGTTGGCATGGTGAGTAGATATCAGTCCAATCCTAGGAAAGCACATTGGACAGCGGTAAAGAGGATACTGAGGTATCTCAAAGCCATTGTGGATTACTCTCTGTGTTATCATGGCAAGGATCTGCAATTAAAAGGATACACAGATGCAAATTGGGCAGGAGATGTGGATGAGAGAAAATCCACTTCTGGTTTTGTTTTCTTGCTTAGTAATGGTGCAGTATCATGGAGCAGTAAGAAACAAATCTGTATTGCCCTATCCACAATGGAAGCAGAGTATGTGTCATACTCGTCCGCAGTTCAAGAGGGAGTATGGTTGAATAGGTTTATAAACCATTTATGTATTACTTCCTCAAGTGCTCCAATGGTGATTAACAGTGATAGTCAATCTGCTATTGCGTTTGCTAAGGATCAGAGGTTCCATAGCAAGTCAAAGCACATAGAGATTAAGTATCACTTTGTTAGGGACTTAATAGCACGCAAAGAAGTTAATTTGAAATATGTATCGACTCATGACATGGTAACAGATGCATTAATGAAACCTGTCACAAGAGATGTTTTTGTGAAACATGTAAGATCCCATGGTTTACGCAGGATCTGAGATACATATTTCTGTATGTTTGAGAACATATAATTCAAAAAATTTTGAATTACAATACACGAGTGCAACTATTAATTTGTTAATATTTGCTGTTATATTTTGAGATGCATGTCGGACAGAAAAGTAGCTCACTCACACGAGTGGTTACCCTTATTTTGTCATTTGTTGACAAATGTAAAGGATGAGGCTATTTTTAAACAAAGAGAGCTTGTTCAATAATAGAAGCTGTTTCGCTTAAATTATGGAAAAGAGTTTCCATTAAAGAGCGAAATTCATATACATGCAAAAGGCAAGTATAGAAGAGATTATGTGTTATATAAGAGGCTTGTTGTAAGCAATAAAAGCCTGTTTGGTTTTTGCAGCCGGAAGTAGTCTATAAGTAGACTAAGGTTGGATGTTTTGGCACGTCTAACCGATGCTTTCATATGATGTTAATACAGACATGCACTTCTTTCAAGAGGAAAGAAGAGAACATCATAACACATGTTTCATACCATGTGTGCTTAGCGACCCTGAGATGGAAAATTAGGGATCTCAACTTTTCCTAGTGTGAGACTCTAGCAATGAAACAGAGGTTTTGTTGAGTTAACTATCCTTAAGACCCTAACTGATTCTGGAAGTATAGTCTAATGTGGCTATTTTGGAAGGAGACTTTGAAGGGGTCAAGTATGATTCGACCTTGGATAAGCCCGACTGGACAAACGAGTTAGATTATGATGGAAAGAACAAAGTAAAAGGGGAAGATCACCATGTGTTCACATCTTGAGTTTCTATACATTACTACTCGGGTGGTTATGCATGTGTGCATTTCTGTAATGATAAAAAATTGTAAAGATCAAGAGGATTACAATGGATGTGATTTGGGATCTAGGATAAGGCATATAGTGTTTTGACATTTTTATCGAGCTGCTATGTATCTCCAACGAGTGTGTAGCATTAAAGGTCTCAAGGTATGTTGGTTGCACGAACTATTTGCGAGTATGAAAGAGATGATGTAGTGGATATGTTCTGTTACGTGCGAGTGGGAGATGTTGGGTTTATGGACCCGATCCGCCCGTATCAGTCAGACCCAGTACTGAGAAGCTAATAAGCTGTGGCTTATTAGTGTATATATATATATATATATATATATATATATATATATATATATATATATATATATATATATATATATATATATATATATATATATATATATATATATATATATATAAGTAGGAGAAGAAAAGAAGTGAGCATAGATGAAATATCAAATGAGTTGATATTACAAACTCATCTCCTTCCCTTAAGCTTCTCTCTTTCTCTCCATCTCTGTTGCTTTAGTTTCTGGATTACACAGATTCCTCCCGAATACGTCGGTGTGGGTTTCCCGTTAACCAGTAATACACAATCAACTCGTAGATCCTTCCACTGCATTCTTACCTATGGATTCTGCGCTACAAGAGGTAACCCATTTCCACAACCCGAATACATACAAGTTTGTATTCCTTCACATATATTGTCTTTGCATCTTGTTTGGTTGGTTGGGATTTTCATCTTAATTTCGACTATTGAATTAGTACTATAAGTTCCACGTCTAATAATATATCCATTAAATTTTAGTATATTACATCGGTGCATAATTTATTGATTACTGATGTGAAAAGATAATGTGATAAAACCTATGATGTAATCTCATGTATCAGTTAAACCTTTTTGGTTAAATAATTCTGTGATATTGTATCAGATTTCCTTAGATTTAGAGATCAAGTGCTCAGATCCTAACAACTCTATTTGTTGATTAAGTAGACTATATTTAATTAATATCTAATTAAGTATGAAATTTGACAAATTCATTAATGAATAAGTAAGTGTTCTTTACTTATTGACTAATTACTACAATTTTCAACCCATGATAGAGTGGACATATGTTGTACACACTTCAAACCTATCGACTTAAGCTTTTAAATCAAATTGTGTTATCATAATGAATATTATTTTATGAAAAATAATTAATTTTAAAAATAAAAAAATGTATAAATATCCCGTTTATTATGAAGTTTTCCACAGTAGGTGCCTTCTATTATGAAATTCAGCTCAAAATGGAGCCCATTATTTAAGCCGAATTTATTTAGTACCCAACAGTCTCTTTACTTCATATTTTGAATACATACTTTTAAGTTTTGAATACATACTTTTTCTCTATGTTTTTTTATTATTTTTTTAAAAAAAAAGTTTTTCTTGTATTTACGAATTTTTCACTCAATCTAATATTATTTAATTTAATTCAGATGGTAAGAACAACAGATGAAAGGCAATGATAGTTTGATGACCATTAAATTTCTGTAGTATTTACTATACGAAATGCAAAAGTTAAACGACAGCAAGCGAAATTTGTTTCTTTAATTTTTAGGTTATCTTAAACATATGATATAGCAGCTGGATACACACAAATAAAATAATTGATAAAGAACAATATGAATTGTAATATTTTCTAAAAATTAGTAACAACAGTAGCAATATTGTATAAACTAATTAAACAAAAATAACTTAATTAATATTTTGAATAAGATTAAGAACCCTTTTATTTTTGAAATGATGTTTGTCTCTCTCTTTCTTTCTTGTGCTTGAAGATGGATCCACACAAAAGATACCCTCCAATTACACAAAGGAAAGGAAAGGAAAGGAAAATAATCAATTATTTTTTTAATAAAAAGGAAAAGAATCAATTAGACCTACCATTTAATTTGTTTGAAAATATGGGTCTTAATCTGTTTCTTTTATCTTTCCTCTCTTTGTTTTTGACTTAAAATTCAAAAGATTTGGCCATTATTGCCTGTTAAAATGCTATGACTAAAGCTAAAGAGCTGGAGATCAAATAAACAATAATTTATAATAAAAATTAAAATTCTTGATAATCATAATCTTTTCACTAACAAAGTCAACAAAAGAAAAGAGAATGGGCATGCATATTGTCACAATCTACAAAAAGAAAAAAAAGGGCCACCCAATATTTAATTTAATCCAAGAATAGAATGCCACGTACCCTAAACCAATTGATTTAGTCTTCTAAAAACCACATCAATTATATATCTCTGAATTAATTCTACAGAGGTATGATTTTGATGAAATTGAAACTGATATTATTAGGGTTATTGTCATAAAAATGTCTAAATCAAGTGGGTAATGGTCAAGACGACTATAATGTGCCTTATCACACGTGTTGTGATGATTGTTAATTATTCCTTTAGTCTCTTTGATTTATAACACAAGATTGGGTATGCATTGCTATCCTATAACAGTATTCTTCCATTAATTGATAATCTTTCCAAGAATTGATTCTTTTCTTTTTGAGAAAAATATCATAATAAGTGATATTATATATCATTCACACGATCAATTTTGACTTACACTTTTAATAATGTTACAATTAATATATATATATAAATAATTTCTTTATAGTTGTCAAGCACATTGTTTTGGAAAGATCTAAGACATTGAAATAATAATTTTATCAAATAAAGTATTTTTGCATTACAATTCATGTTAATCTTCTTTTTATTTTCCCTAAGATGCCCCTAATCAGATGTGTAAAACTATTATATTCTTATGCATTTTGAGGTGGTGGTGAATTCAAAAAAAAAAAAAAAACCTATTAATAAATAATACTACTAATTATAATAGTAATATTTAATTTTAATGTTATGCTAGAAATGCTAAACCCCTTTTTATTTTTTTATTTTTTTGGGTGTCATCTTGTAGTGAGGTAGCCATAGATTCCTCGAGCCACAAGTCGATCATCCGAAAAAATTCTGGCTAAAGCTAAATGATGATGAGGATTATCACTTTAATCATAATTCTAGCTTTATATATACTTTAGTCCCAATTAACTAAGCATGTCACTATATAAAATAGTAAAAGCTATTGTAAAATCAAATTAGTTGATATATCTACATTAGGTGCAAAGAACTAATAAGGAACACGAATTTAATTATACACGTAATGCTTAAGAAAAACATAATTTTCATCCTTGATAACAAAAACGTGCTATATTTCTTTGCAACATTAGAAACATTAAACCTATTTTCTGGTTGGCTAAGTGCTCATATTTATTCCGATAAAGGCATCATTTAACCCAGAATGCAAACATACAAGCATGTCGAGTAACTCAGCAGAGTGAATTTCTTGACCAAGTACTACGACTTGGCTGGCTCCTCATCAACCAATAATATTAATACCACATGATATTAAAGCTCCCAATAATAATGTCGGCCCAATCCTCGGATGTCGTAAATGATCATAATTTTGATTGTGCCCTTGTGGATCCTCTGCTTGATTCCTGCACTCTTTTGAGAGGACACTAGGGACCATATAACATTCGAGTCTTCAGGAGAAGTTCAGAAGCAGTTGTTTTCTGTATGGGGATCAATTGTTTAAAGAGAGAAAATCAGAAGAAAACATCCCAAGAAAATAAACAAAATATTTCACATCCATATAATAACCATTACACCATCATGTAGCATATGCTCAAGGACCAGTTTCACCTTGTATCTAGGTAAGATGTGTCTTAATAAGCCATGATTCGCATCTTCTTGTAACTTGAAAATCAATTTGAACCAGATGTTTGAATAATTTCAAATGTGAGTACGGAGATGCTTATCATTATCATATTTAGTGAAAATGCGAGTCCATGGCTAAGGCTAATCAACAAGGGGAACTAAATCTCTACATCCTTATATGGAAGAATATATGTTAAGGCAGCCTATACAGCTTAACTGGTTAAATTCATAAAATTACGTATTCCTTGCTACTATTACTATGCCTGAGAAGCTACATGAAATTTACAACTCCACTTCAGATGGGAGAAAAACACTTTGATAAAATAGACTTGAATTAAAAGTTACTCATAGAAAGGAATTCTAACTTACAAAGTAGGACAGATCCCTGGCCTTGCGATCCCTCACTGTATCTGAGATCCCTGTGATCAGTCACCTTGAGTTTAGCTATGGCCTGCACATATCTGTTAGGAAACTAGTGATTCACCACGTACATGAATATGAAGTTATGTCTATACGCCATCAAAGGTATGCACATGTTGAAAAAAGTTGAAAATAGTTTGAAATCACGTCTTACATTGTCGAAGTGAAAACCGACAACTCCATAGTTCAACATGGAAGTACTACCCTGGAATGTCACCAATATTCTGATGCAGATGTGGCTATTCCTCACATACTACAGCAACCAGCAGAAGGTAGTACATTCTTTGAATAACTATTCTATATTGCAATGTTGTAATTGCTGAGCGATAGGAGAAAAGCATCTTCAAAATGCAATATATCACCCACCCTTTTCGACCACATGCGGAAACAATATCGCTGGAAAGTGATCTGATGTCAAGAATGTGATCTGCAAACCCTTCCAAAATTCATACGAAAAGATTCCTGGGCACTTTTTTCTTTTGTAGCTTCTTTTTGTCTCTAATCCCATCATAGAGAAGTTCATACGCATAATATGTTATATGACTTTTCTTCAACAAGTCTTCCACAATTATCTTAGGAGCCGCAACCACCTTTTTATCAGCCTCAAAAATCGTATCCACAGCCTCAGGGACAATGCCTTCCTCCACCATAAGATGTATAATACCAACTGCTTCATTAACTCTATGCTGCACACAAAGAGAGTTGATGACTCGTCCAAATGTTATCATTGATGGACAGAACCCTTTCTCAATCTTTTTCAGAAGAAAATTATATCCAGAATCAACATTTCCCACTTTGCAGAAGCCATCAATCATGAGGCGGTAAGAATAACTGTCAGGAGAACAGCCTTTACCCTCCATCTCGTGAAAAAGCTTTTCTGCCATATGCATATCAAGCTTCTCAGCAAAGGCACTGATCATGATATTGTAGGTTGCTACAGTGTAACAAATCTTGTATTGTTCTTCTATTTGTCTAAAAAGTTGGTAGGCTTCGTCTAAATCCCCAATACTGGCAAAACCACTTATCAAGGTGCAAAAAATAACAATATCTGGTGTCAGCCCCTTGTTTCCAATTTCTTCCAGCAAGTCCAGAGCCGCAGTCAACTTTTGAGCCTTACATAGGCTCTCTATAAGTATATTGTATGTAATTATATTAGGAACACACCTAGTTTCCTTCATTATTTTAAAGGTTTCCATTACATCTTCATGTTTTGCAGCTTTACAGAGACCATCCAATACAGAGTTATATGTGATTAAATCAGGAGTGACACCATGGCCCCACATGCCATTTAGAATCTCAATTGCACTTTCCAATTTCAGCTGTTTACAATAACCATCGATCAATGTGTTAAATGTAAAAATATCTGGAACATATCCTCTAGCAATCGCAGCATTCATCAGGTTATTGGCATCAGAGACGCACCCCATTTTGCACAAACCATTTATAACTAAATTGTAAGTCCAAATATCTGGACTGCTACCTTTCTTCGACATATCATTCATCATCTGCAGAGCCTGCAAAACAAGTCCTTGCTGACACAACCCTTTAATTAGGGTGTTGTATAGGAAAATGCTGGGCTTCAATCCTTTCCCCAATGCCTCATCAAAAAGAGTAAGGGCTCGATCCATATTACCATCTTGGCATAGTCCATTAATTAGGGAGCAATACGAGAACTCATCCGGTACGAATCCCTTGAAAATTGCATCTTTCATTATCTTATCAGCATCCTGAATCATACCCCTTTTGCAATACCCATCAATTATAATGTTGTAAGTGAAGGCATCAGGCTCTACCCCTTTGTTCACCATCTTATGAAGAAATTTCTCAGCTTCAACGACCTTGGAGTTTTTGCACAATCCGCATATTAATGTGTTATATGTCACTACATCTGGAGTTAGGCCTTCCCTAGTTATGCTATCCAACAAACTGATAGCCCCATCAAGCGCGCCTTTTCTGCATAGCCCTTGGATGAAGATATTAAACGTAAACAAATTTGGATATAGTCCTTTCTTCATCACCTTGTTGAGCAGTTTTTCACTTTCTTGGACATCTCCCATATTACAAAGAATATGTATAAGCTTATTAAATGTAGCAACATCAGGAAAAATACCTAAACTAAGCATCTTGTTAAACAATGCATAAGCTTCAACATGATGATTGACTTCATAAAACCCACCAATAACTGTACAATATGCAACTGCATTAAGCTCACACCCTTGAGAAGTCATGTTGATAAGAAGCCTTAAAGCTGCATGAGGCCTCTTTGTCCTACAAAATGACTTTATCCTGATTGTAAAAGTATAGGCATCTGGAAGAATTCCTTTATCTTTCATCCTCAAGTACACTTTATGGGCTTGATTGAAATATTCGTACTCAACCAATACATTCATGATTGCATTATAAGAGAAAACTGATGGCTCACAGTTATAGAAGTCCATCCTCTCAAACACATCAACAGCTTCTTGAACCTTCCCTTTCCTTCCATAGCTTCTTATTGCTACAATATATGCTCCTTCCAACAAACTATTGTTTGTATTCATCCTCATCTCCATTAGGATCTGCTCCATGGCTTCAAACTTGCCATGAAACCCAAGCTTCTCAATCATGCACTTATAAGTTAGCAAAGTGTGCTTGAACCCATCTTCTTTCTGCACAGAATTGAACATCGCAAGTGCCCTAAGGGGATCCTTTTGGAACTTAATTACGGAGGCTACATGCATAGGAAGCAAAGTAGCATTCATCTCAATAACAAAAGCTATACTGTTAGAACTCACCCTTGTTTTGCATCCTCCAAACTCCAATTTTCCTAAAAAGACAAAAGAATAACCAACAAAGAACATTGATTTAACTAGCTATAGGTAAACAATTAATCAAGTAAAAGCCTAATCTCCATCAAACATCAAGGACAAAAGAATCACAACCTCTGCACAAATATTAGGATTTCTGCCCAAGCCCAGCACACACTTGAAAATTAAATCTCAAGCCTAGGCCATTGTCCATCTAAATAATACTTTTTATTTTTCATGAAAAAAATTTTGGGATATTTACATAATAGGGAACTTCGACAGCAGTAACCATATATATATATATATATATATATATATTAACCATAATATTTGATTCTTTAAAAAAAAAAAGCTTAAAACTATCAAGAAAATGTCAAGCACCTAAATATTAGGAGTTGAGGATATATAGGATATCATCTCATACTATCTAATTAGTTTATTATGATCTTAAAAGGTGACAATGTAGAATCTGTTACAATCTTAAAAAAAAAAAAAAAAAAAAAAAAACCCTTTAACAACTACCATGCTAAAAGAAACATTCGCCAAGCTAATCAACTTGTTAATGTTTTTTTCAACCCTCAAATTTTTTTTCTCCTGTGGAATTCAGTTCCAAGAATCCAATATCTTTGGCTTCTTGCCAGACCCTTTAACCACACTTTATACATTATCACCAACAATTCTGACGCGCTTTCTTTCTGAACAGAGCCACTTTACCTCTTACACACTGATGATACGTAAATTTTTCCTAATTACAAGATAGCTTCAAATTTTCTAATTTTCTTATGCTTCATCCTTGCAAATTCGCAACGTGCTTGTTGGAGATTCAGGACCTAAGGACTTCTTGTATAGATCATTTCGACTTCGAGCAAATGGGCAACATTAATGTCCAACAGGACATCAAAAAAAAGTTTGTTGCTGTCAACAATGAATAAAACAAACTTCTAAAATTACAACTCTAAACAAAGACACCATGCTTAAGTACATCAATTTAAAACCAATTGACATAAAATAATACACTTCTAAAATATACGCTCAATATATTGTCAATCATCCATGTACTAGATATAATCTTAACAACATAATCAGATTACCATACGCTCACTATGTTACCTAAAAATACATGCTCTATGTACTGTAAATCATCCATTAATTCAATATAATTTTGACAACACAATCAGATTAATAAACTCAAAACATGATGACTACAGTAAATATATATGCTCAATATATTTTCAATCATCCATGAATCCAACATAATATTAATATTTGACAATCAGATTAATATATGCTCAATAAGGTACTATATGCAACCCGTAATAACTAAATAATCAAAATCACAATACAACTTGAACATTTGTTATCATACAAACATAAATTTATTTGGAATAACAGGCACACAAATGAAGAATGACATTAGGCCGTGCCATTTTCAAAAGGAAGTCATTTCAGAATTGGAGATTGTAAGTAAGAAAAGTAAATAATCACACAAAATCAAAAAGCAACCAGCTCAATCAGCTGTTATCACCAAGTGAAGAATATTCTCCCAAGCTATAATCCATGTATAATATCAGGAAAATAAAGGATAGAAAACCGGATTCATTACCCATTCTCCAACAATTGAAATATTTATTGATAAAATTTTTTTTTAGAAAAACCAACAAAATAAGCAAAGGGAAGAAATTGCAATACCTAATACTGGTTTAAAAAGATGCATTGCTCCCTAAGAGTATACAGAAGTCGTCCAATGTAGATTATTCCTTTGATTGACAGAAGAAAACAAGAATGTGTACCTGAGCGTATAACTATATTGATGAAGACAATACAAGGAAAGATCCAGAAAATGAACATAGAGAAGACGGGAAATTGACAGAGAATGTGATAATGGGAATAAAGGGTAAATTGGGAATTAAAGGATAGATGGTTAATGGGCTTAGCTAGAGAGGAGAGAGGGTCATAGGGTATATATATGTGGGGTTCAGGTTGTAAGAGATCATCTTTTGGGGTTTTAGTAATTGGTTTATCATTGAGCAGTGGAGTTTTCTCCACTGATAGCAGTAGGTCTCTCTACTGATTTTATCATTCTATTACTTTCTATTATATCTAATTGATTTGCTAGTGAGAAATAGATTTTAATTTCAATCCATTTCATAAACTCTGTTTACTTTTTATTTTCCATATCCATGTATTGCGATATCCACCAGAAATGTTTGATTACACTTAAAAACCTCTAATATGATAACCATTAAGTTTATCATTTGAAGAAATATCAACAAAACAAGCTGCAGCTACTTTCAACATTGTGAGATAATTAATATTTTTGAGAGAATAAACTTAACGAAAAACTGAGCAAAGCAAGAAAATCGAACAAGAAATAACAAGGGTTCCAGTTGAAACATGGAACAAATTTCCCAAATCAACATAGTTGGAAAAAATAAAGAGTTGCAGCGACGGCGAGCAGTGACTGTCAACGACAGAGTGCGATTGGTCATGGAGCAAGATCAGGTACCATTGCGAAATTTGATAATTTGATTATACAACTAGAGGTAATGTCCCACAATTAAAGCCAAAAAAAAAAAAAAAAAAAAATTGGAGCTCTAAACTTGGCCACCCAAAACTAGACATTCTAAATTTCTAATCTTATGCACATATGAACTCAAGCAACATTCAATCAAAAGCAACAACAGCACAAATTCTCAATTATAAACATCAAAAGCAATAAAGAGTTAAAAATTTACTGTTAGGGCTTATGCATATCTCAAATGAATGACTCAATGAGTGAATGTAGGACAGAGAACAAGACTGAAGAGAGGTGTGAGGAAGACTAGGGGATGGGACTCTGCATTGTCACTGAATAAGGCTTGAAGCCATGAACCTTAGCACAGCGTGCAGCCAGTTCTGTCGAGGGTAAGGAAGATCAGGGCCCAGTGATAGGAAACCAGGAATTCCAAATGATTTACAACTTTTACGATTTAAATTGTGGTTTTTACAATTTTTTCCTATAACCACCTTACACATATTAAATATTTTTTTTTTAACTGTTGAAAGATGTGTTGAAAGATGCAATTTTCATGCATTTGATTTTAATAATATTCTTTTAAATCAATTATATACTCACATTTAACTTTTATAAGTAACCAAATGTTTACAATTATAATTAATTAATGAATCAAATGTTATAAATCGGCCAGCAATTATCCACATTTAGCCTCTTATTTGGCTTTTAATAAATTAAATCTACTTTAATTACAAAACCAAAAAAAGGTATTGATTCATCAAACCATACCCCATTATTGGTCAAAGAATACACAGCTATTACAATTATATTAGCTACGGTATTAATATAAATTTAAACCTAAATTACAAACCATGATTGATCGATTCATTGATATATAACATAATCAAATTATAGCATAATTTTCTTTTGATTAGCCATAAATTTTATTGAATACTCAACATCAGTACATGACAGGTGGGTCTACTATTCGAAAGAAAAAACAAGAATCGTAGAAAACCCAAGTCCATCATTCAAAACAAGCTTGTGAACCCAAATGAAAGCAGAAATTAACAGCAGCCTCAACCCATAAACTTACGAAAAGCAAAAATTCAAAGAAAGCAAAAAAATGGGGGGCAGACAGGAACGAGCAGCAGCAACAACACCACATGAACGAGCAGCAACAGCATCAATTTGTAACATAATCAAACTCTAATCCATCAATTTATAGCACAATAAAACCCTAATTTATCAATTTTTAACCCAATCAATTTACAACAATCAAATCCTAATCTATCAATCTATTAATTTATAACACACCCAATTTATAACACAATCAAAAATTACCATCATTAATTCAATTCAATTGAGAAATTAGGGATGACAAAACTAACCTAATTGAAGACGAAATTAAATCTGAGTGGTGGAGAAGAATGGGGCGACGGAGAAGCAGCAGCGGAAGGGACAACGGGAAGCGGCAAGGTTTTTGCAAAGAAGGGGAGGGTGTGAGTGGCAATGGGCGCAGAAGCGAATAGTGAAAATTGGGAGAAGGCATATTTCTTTTTTATTAATTGTTTTTTAAATTAAATCGTTTTGCCCCATTTAGTTTTTTTTTAAAATAACATAACTTTCCGCTGTACTTTATCTGAAATCCAAATCCATAACCATAGGAATTCAGGGACTTTCACATCCCGCAAATCGTTGTGCTGTTTAACAAGTTTGGATAGAACTTTTAGATTTTATATACAAAAGATAGATTTGGATATAAAAACTGACAAAGACCAATCCATGAACTATCAGATTTATGATATGTCAAACTAGATCTATCAGTGGGTGAGGAAGCTTGAAAAACATAGGATGTGGATTATGTCACACAAAGTGAAACAAAAAACACACTAAAAAGAAAAAAGAAATAGAAGGATGGCTGACTTCCTCTAATGAATGGGAAAAGAGGGCTTTTTATCTAAAGAATTTGAAAGAGAGGGGGAGCTCTCAACGATATTTCCTTTTTTTTTTTTTTGGTCGGCTCTTTTATATTCACAGTATTAATATATTTTAGTAATGTAAAATTATATGTTTGTTTACTATTGGTGAATAACTATTAACAAAAATATCAACTCCAACTAAATATGCAATACCTGACCATTTATATCAACTCAGCAATGTAGAGAGTGAATTTAAATTGTTAGAAAACTACATCCATCACTGATGAGCTCGCCAAAGATCATGAATAATGCAATTTCATCTTTCACTTGAATATATATCCAATTTTTTAAAAGCAGAGTAAAAGTTGGAGTTTACAATAGAATTGCAAAAAGCATCAAGAGCATATCTTGGTTGTATGACAACTTGTATGAAGTTGAGTGATTTGACCAAGCATTTAGCTTTTAAATGCCAATTTGCATCATAATGCAGGTTAAGCCTAGATCCTCAGAAACTTCTGTTTAAATACAAGATAGAGTGTCAAAGAGGTGTTTCAATAATTTTAGTCCTATCGAAGGGATGAAATGGGCTTCAATAAAAGGCTTGATGCCTCAATACAACTACTCAACCTAGCTGTGTGGCTAACGAATTCTAGCAGTCCTTTTTATACAATGGCTATTTGTCACCAGTATAACTATCCCATGTAGCTCGAACTAGTCGGTATCAGAATCTGATAATGGCATTTGGTAAGCATCTTTTGGTTCCTCATCAGTTACAGAAGGAGGTACATTTTGCTTGGAGATTTGTCTTCTCTCTCTTCGTTTTTGTGTAGTTGCATCCTGTAGGATAACATATCACAAAATGATAAAAGCCATTATATCAGTTTCACTCATATTTCTACATTAGAAGCAAAGATCAATAAGAAATTTGGCTATGCACCATCCTTACAGTTGCTGCAAGTACGAAAAAGCAGAATTTCCATCCTTGCTAATGGACATTGTTACAATTTATTTTGCAACAAGAAAATGCTTTAAATAAACCTAATTTCCTGGCTGGCATAGTTGGCACATGGTTAGGGATAAAGGCACCACTGAGCCCAGAATGCAAACGTAAAAGCACCTGACCTACCTGAGTTGATTGAATTTGTTGGCTTGACCGACTCTGTTGACTTGGCTGGCTCCTCATCAACCAAATACTGCCATAAGACATTAAAGCTCCCAAAAGCAATATTGGCCCAATCCTTGGATCTCCTACGTGATCATAAATTTTGCTTCTGATCCTGTTGATCCTCTGCTTGATTCCTGCACTCTTTGACAGGACAGTTTGGGCACCTTTTGACCATATAGGGTCTGAGCCTTCAGGAATGAGTTCTGGAGTCTTTGTTTTCTGTATTGGAAACAATTTCTCAGAGAGAAAAATCAGAAGAAAACATCCAAGAACAATATATTACACATTCCCATAATGCCATCAAGTAACAATACCCCAAGCACTATTTCCACCACGTATATAAGTCAGATGTTTCTTGATAATCTATGATTCAAATCATCTTACATAATTAGGCGTAAAAACCGAGTTTTCTACACTAAATCTTGGATAACATCAAACCACGTATGGACGTAATTATAATTTTCCTACCTGGTGAATATCGCAGTCCAATGGCTTAGACTGATAAATAAGGGGAAACTAAATTACCATATCCGTAAATAGGGCATAAGTTAAGGCAGTCTATATAGCTTTACCAGATAAATTTACAGAATTATGTATTCCGTATTACTATGCATGACAAATCAAATAAACTTTACCGCTCCACTTCAGACGGGACACCAACATTTTCATGCAGCAACTATTTAAAAACAAAAATAAACTTCTCTTAGAAGTTACTTCTAGAAAACTTGTAAAACTTACAAAGGAGGGCAGATCCCTGGTCTCGCCATCCCTCATCGTTTCTGAGATCCATGCAATTATCTGTTACAAAATACAGACCAAATGAGAAATATAAATCCACACCTTAGTTTCTTTCAGCTGGAGGCTTTATATCAGTAAGCAAAGAAATAACCACAATTGATGATAATTGATTGACTTGCGAAATTCAAAATTATGAAACAAAACTACAAATTCTCCACGAAGCACTGGTACCTGTGAAATCTCCTCTGATCCATTGTATCTTGCCACTAATTGTGATGCAAGATCTGCAGTCTCATCTCCTAATATACTTTTCTTAACCTTGATATTTTCTTCAGTAGCATTCCTATTGTAACGTACAATAAATAACCTAGGCACATCAGCCAAATCCCTCCTTGGTCCACAGGTATCATAGCTTGTGTCTGAATGAAGATAGAAGAAACAATATTTCTGGGAAAAAGGAAAATCCAATAACGTCACTTGTTTCAGGAAAGAATGATGAAGACAATATTTCATTGTTGAGAGGGCAAAATTTTCAAAGAGACATTTACTCAAAATGAATTCATATAAAATTTGATAAAGGGCAAGATAATAATAATAAACTCCAAAACTTAAAGATACCTCCTTTAACCATCGTATTTTTGACAAACATTAACACAATTCAGAATAATCTTCTCATAAAATGCCAATTATAACTCAAAAAATTCCTCCCTAGTAAAACTTCCCAGCAACAAAGCTTTTTGATATAATGATTCTACAATTGTGTTGGCACCAATGACATAGAAAATAAAATACAATAAAGGACTAAATACCTTTATGTCTCATGTGCTATCATTGGTTTGCCCTTTTGGCCCCTGTCCTATTGATATTTCCCTTTTGTCCCCTATGCTATTAAAAAAGAACTCCAAACTGGCCCCTAATAAGCATATTCCGTCAGATTCCGTTAATAAAATTATTAACAGAATCTGACGGAATCTGCATTTTAGGGGCCATTTTTGGAATGTTTTTGCATACTACGGGGGCAAAAGGCAAATGTAAATAGGACAAGGGCCAAAAGGGTAAACTGGTGATAGCCAAAAAAATCTTTATGCCTAAAATAAAATACACCAGAAAACATATATTATCACATTCCTTTTTCGAGCAGCATTTCCAACCAAGAATAAAGAAGGACAATTAATAAATGATATACTTCAACACATCAAAAATTTAGAAACATGCGCAATCAGGTTATTAGTGTACAAAATGCCAAGTTCAAGCACATTTGACATCTAAATATTCTTCTGATTGATATAATTTGAAAGCATCTAATATCTGTTTGCTTTAGTATATGAAAGGCAACAAACGAGAAGGGTGAGTTCCCAGCCTAGCTTCTCATCATCAAACATTAAGCAATAAGTTAATGAGTATTTTGGCAAGTCCTTTGTAATTAGTAAGGCACGAGTTTCTGTAATTATATTGCCATCATGTTTAAAAAAAGGAATCTCCATGGAAAATTCAATTGGTAAACACAAATGTAGATATATTCATTGTGGCCTTCTCAAATCACCATTCATTCAAACTGTTATGGTAGTGTAAACATTTGCTTTATGGAACACCTTCGGAGGCGCCAACAGCCTACAAATAATAGTTTATGGAATGATTGCCTGATTAATTCTACAGTATCAGTTTAAAAACTACAAACTAAGAGCTGAAAGAACTCTCCAATGCTCTCAATCTAAGAAAACATCTAATTAATGTTGCATTCAACTATAATTTGAGTCATCTGACATGTACATGTACAGGCAAAAAGGAATATTGTACACTGAAATCAGGAGGATATTGATAAGTGCTCTTTATGCACTTAATTCGGCTTGATTTGTGAGCTATAATTGATTGTCTTGACTTTATTTTAGGCGGATTTTACTTCCTTTGCATTGTTTTCGTGTTAGGGCCTTGGAGATGAAAAAAGAGCAAAAAGTGCTTGAAAAAGGAGAAAAATTGGATTGAAGCAGTGGAGGAGAAGCCTTGAGGCATGACCATGCCTTATGGGGTGTTGAATTTTGGGTTTTGGAGCTAAAATTGCTTTTTGAGCCAGCTTTATTGATAGGCCCTTTGGGAGCTGCGAATTTGACTTGAAAAGGAGGAGTTTAAAGCCTTCTCAAGAGGGTTTCCTGTTATTTTGTTTTTTTCCTATTCCAAATAGAATTCATATTTTTTATTCGTTTCTAGAGTTGGATTAATTTTAGGACTTCTTATTTTTAGGAGAGGGTTTATTATCTCCCTTTTAGTTTTAGTTTTTAAGGAAAATAGTGAACAATTCTTGGAGTTTTGAGTTTTTTTTTTTTTTTTTGAACGTGACTTTTAGGGGAGATGTAAAACCACCAACGTGAAGAGCAAGTGTTTGGATAACTCAATGACTATTCATCAAATTCGACGGAGTTCGCTTCAATTCTTCGACAAGTTCTTTATCTCTTCTCTTTTTATCTTTCGATCATGGATTGTATTTCTTTTTTTTTTTATTATTTGTTTAACTTAGTTATGAGTAGCTAAATCCTCAAACTAGGATTAGGGATATAGCATAGTTTGGGATAATCAATTGTATATCAGCATGTTGGATTTTTGAAGTTTAATTTCATGGAATTATCTTTCTTATTACATTTATCTTCCTTGCAATTATTTATAAATTGTGTGTTTCGCAAGTGCATGATTCAGTCCTAGGATTTATGTGATGAACTGAAAGGAGAAGTACGAATCTGGAACTAGAAAGACAGACACAATTGAACCTAGACTAGACATAATTAGGATTAATTGTGATGATATATTTGTGGCTGAATGGATTTAATTAATGTTAATGAGAAATCGACGGATAATCACAGTTAATTAGGCACAGCTTAATAGCTCGACGAAGATACCTTAGGAACATTTGTCCTTGTAATTGATTGTTGAAGATATGCTGATAATATATAGTTGATTATCTGAATTAGGTGAACCCCAAATCCCTAGTGTCTCCTCTCATTGTTTGATTTCTTATTTTTATTACTTTCTTAGTTATAATTGAAATCAAAATCTTAATTATTGCTTTTAAACTAGAATTAATTAGAATACTGGTTAATTTCCTCCCTTGGGTTCGACTTTGTAATACTCCAGATTATTAGAGTGATTGACTGCGTATACTTGCGCAAGATTTAACCAATCAGGTATTTCTTTGAAATAAACCAAACAGTAAACTATCATCTAGTACAAATTCAGTAAGACTACAGAGCATAAAGAAAAATTAGTCCCTAATGGCCTTGTTTTTTCATGCATTTTCTCATACTCTGTCATAATCTTGAAGAAACTACATCAAACCTATAGCTCATAAATGAACAAAGTTAATCATTATATTCGTTGCTCTTGCATCTGATTCGTCAATTGGTGAATTTGAAAAATGCAATGCAAATTGTTGCAACAAAGATGCATCAGCATATTATGGTGAATAAATTTATGTATTAGCACATCTGGCATCATAAGACTACAGGGGATGGAGGTAATACATCAACTCCATCACCATGGCCAATTAAGATATGCATGATGGGGCTTTATCATACTGGTAATTGGTAAACTACAATCATTTTAGTATGCATGATCATTTGTTATCACACTAGTCTGCCTTTGCCATTTTACTCAACAATTATCTTCACGAAGCCTTGTTCACTCATCTTCTCTCCATCTAAATGAAAGTGTGACACTAACTCATTTCATGAATTTATAATATCAAAATATTTGTTGACCATCTTTCACTGTGGATGCTCAACAGAACTTAGTGTAAGATTAATAAAATAGTCCATAGATGAGTACAGAACTTACTTGTTGGACTTCTCCATCAAGCCAAGCAAATGTCAATCGCTTGTTTTTTAATGCAGTTGCCAACAATGACAATTGATGCCCATCAACATCACTAGATGCTCCATCATTTGATAACAAATCTCCTACCCTACGCATGGTCTATGAATTCATGTAACGCACTCCATTAGAATTTAGACAGCAAAAATAAGCCGATATTTGACAGGGAGTACTTACAAGGCACTACCAATCCAAATATGTAAAAGAAAAGAAAGTAATGGTTATTGCATAACTAGTTCAACATGTGGAAGAAAAACAGTAGCAGATTCAAAATTTGCTGAGGTAGTTACACAAGCTTCACCATTAGCAACAAAGATGGAAACAGCTAAGAAACTCCGGTAACCCATAAGGAAGCTCATGCAAAATGCCAAATAAAGATGCACTCATTTGATAAGCTCTGCCACATAAAACTACATATAATAATCTTGCTTTCAATGAAGTGTGGCTTCACCCATAAAATTCATGCATAAAGGTACTTACTTCACGCATTTTGTTGAGTTCTGGGCTTAGCCTTCCTGCTAGGATAACACAATACCATGATGTAGCATCCTTCCCAGCACGAGAATGGCCTCTAGCATCACAACCAAGCTCCATTGATGTCACACTTCTTAATTGAGGAAGAACTAGAAATTCAAAATGTAGATATTTAATGAGAAAAAGATCATATGCATATATAAGGTTGCACTGAACATATGCACTAAAGAGAAAGAAGCAGAATATTAAATTTTTTGCACCAATGTGTAAGTAAATCCAATTCAAACTTCATACTCGAAGGGACAGAAATTAAGCTATGAATAACCAGGCGTTGAATTCTAATGGTGATGGGCCTGCAGCTTGGAGGATATATCCAGAAGAATGAAAAAATACACGTGCCATGGGAGAGAAATGTGTGGAATAAGGGAGTTAGTTCATGAGCTGGCTTTAGGGGTAGTGCGGTCAGTTATTTGCTGGTTGCTGTAGGGGTACTAAGGGAAGCAGAGAATATTTATTGAGTTTTTGGTCAAGGGGAGGGGGAACTTTCTGATTATTTCATTGATTGGCTGTTCATTTCAGCGAAGAGAGGGACTGAATCTTGTGGGAACAAGATCTGCCCAATCTTTGTTCATTTCCTAACTATCTTCTATTTTTCATTGTGTTGCAATTTATTATCTCATCTAAGGCTTTCCCAGTTTTAAGGAAGTCTATAAGAAACTTTGCCTATTTCTTCTACGTGTTCTGTGTTTCTATAAATTTGGTCTTACCTGCGGCATTCATTGATGGAGAGCACAATGGAACAAGACTCAAATTCCGGAGAACAAGATTGCAAGAGGTGATCTCAAGGTCCAGCAATTAACCCAGTTCATGACCAAAATGCAGCAAGCAATAGCCCTGTGCAACAGTTTGCACACATCAACAAGATAGGGTCGGATGAGTTTCGTGGGGTGGTGATGGATTGGATAAGAAAGCAAGCGAAGAAATTGTAGTGGAGGAGGAATCTATTTCTCATAACTGTGCAGCCTAGATGGATCAAATGGATGAAATGACAGAGAAGCGTTAATGCCTAAATCCACCCAAAAAACTTGGCACACAGAAGTCTAATCCCAAGATAGATATATGTGCATGACCAAATCACTGTGAGGAGCCTCACTTATTAGTCCAGAAGATGAAGTTGACATCATTCAATAGTCATGATCCACAGCGATGGTTAGACAAGGTTGAGTTCTACTTCTGAATCAATCACCTCTCAAGACATGAAATCCGTGATAGAGAACAGTGGACTCATGGTCTGATTATTTGGAATAATCCAAGAGAAAGAAGTGATGAGGTGGAGGAAACAGTGAGGTAGTTATTTACTCATGGGAAGATCAAATTAGATACAAGGCAGAGTTGTTTTCGTACGTTGGCAGACAGATAAATTTCAACGTTGTTTGGCTCTCTTTGCATTTCAGAGTGACGGAATTCTTTCCTACGTGTGCCTCAGCTTTCATTGTTTCTTTTCTTCAGTTCTTCCATAAGCAATCAATAAAGCATTCCATTTATTCTACGTGAGTGTATGTGGTTGTGTTGGTTATTATTGTTCTCACAGTTCTGAATTGGTTCGCAATCCTATCTGGGATGTATCTCTACATATTATCACACAACACTCAGTGGCACGCATACCACATCATCCGTACAATTCTTAAATGAAAAGACTTCCATAAAAAAAGCAACTAAAGCATGTATTTATTTATTGAGTTTGAATCGACGATTGCCAAGACATACCATTACAAGGACATGGTTACAAGAATCAATCTGTTATGCAGCGAGTTGCAGGTGCTTCACAACCAGATTTGTTCAAGGTGGTAGACACATGGGTAGAGGAGCTGAATGAAAAATAAATAAATAAAAGTCTACTTGATTTATATTTATTTCAATTTTGTTTATATTTTATTGTTTCGTTTTTCAGAATTATAGGAAGATTTCTAGGAAATTTGAATTTAAATTTTCTGTTGTTGATTTTAGCAAGTTCGTTATTGAACTTCCGTTGCACTCTTTGAAAGAGTGCCAGAATGAATAAAGTGTGTTGCGAAATTTCTGTGAATTGTTTCCAGTTTTATAAGATGGTCAAGTTCTCTCTAAGAAGCTCAAAACATTCTGCCTTTTTCTATCAAAATAGGTGAAAAAGGTCGGAATCTCCTTCGTGCAGCATCCAAACAGAGCTGCTTGGAGATTTCAGATTGTTAGGACCCATAACTACATCACAGTCAAGGGCCCATAACATAGATAATACCAGACGAAGTTCACTATTCGATAATATTTTATTTATTTTCCTTATATTTTCATTTCAGCTACCATTAGATTGACAAAATAAAGAGTCATGGCCAAAAAACAACCAAGCATGACTAAATTTGAATCCCTGAAATGACTTCAATTTCTGATATCTCTACCTCACAGTCAGTCAATGTGATAGCACATACATAGCAGCTGCATTATGTAATCTAGTTCATTATGCAACACAGAACATAATCATTTCAAATGGGAAAATAAGAAAATGATAGAGAATTGAATAAAGGCCAATTGTTGGATCAGCTATCACACAGGCCCAACTTCTGGAAGGTTTATTCCAGGAAGAAAATCAGGGGAAGCGTATATGTTGATCCTGGAAGGATTAGTTAATACTTGGGTGCCGTAAGAGAATCAAGGGAAGTTGTATATTTTGTCTTTTTCTCCTGCTGAGACGGGTATGCTTTTGGAATGTTATTCGTGGTTTAGGCTT
Source organism: Euphorbia tirucalli (assembly GCA_039660915.1). Taxonomy (NCBI): domain Eukaryota; kingdom Viridiplantae; phylum Streptophyta; class Magnoliopsida; order Malpighiales; family Euphorbiaceae; genus Euphorbia; species Euphorbia tirucalli. Next base: position 16,309,168 of record CM077637.1, read on the forward strand.
GGACGTAGAGGTTCCTCTACAGAGTTTTCCCTTTCATTTTTGTTTGGCTTTCTATTTCCTATTCATCCATTTTTCGCTTGTTTGAATGCCCAATCTGTTCATTATCAGAAAGCCTAGAAGATAAATGATTTAGCAAGACAAAGAAAACTTTCTGGCAATAGATAGCATCAACAAGACAAGGAAAAAAACATGTTAAATCTAGCAACATTATATTTGGCAAGATGACAACTTGTCAGCAGAATATTACACATTATTACATAGAAACGTTAATATCATACATGTTCAATAAAACTTGAACAAGTAATAAAGAACATTAATTGTCGCAAATAGACAAAAAAGTACCTTGCAGTTTATTCTTTTCCATCACATGTGAAAACCATGTATTGTTGAATGACCCTGCACCATGATGCACACCTATTAGCCTGCTTGTCACAAAAACTTATACGTACCAAAAGCAAACTCCAAATACTAAACAAAGATTTACCATGGAAAACGATAGGTTTAACGCCAGGATCTTTCAAGAACACAATAGCAGGGGCTGATTCCACCTCAAACCTGAAATTCATTTTTTGCCTTTTATTCTCGCAAGTTAAAATTAGAATCAAACTAATACACAGAACTAAAAACACTGATTGTTATACTTATATTTTAGCACTACAGAAAATAACAATCTTCACATCAAGAAAGTCAGGAGAGCACATACGTATTCCACCATATGGAGAAATCCTCTTCTCGCCATAGCACAAGTGAAAATGAGGCATAAGCCTGATAATCTTTAGCAATTCGGCGCATATATGGGGTAGCACGCACCCCTGTTTTTGAGAAGAAAATGACTTTCACCTGGAAACCAGAAGCAAAACTCAGTCAGAATTAGTAATATTATGTACTTATCACAATGACATACGTGCAGTTGAAGGACTTTCAGGACAACATGATTTCTTGACATGACTCAAACCCAAACATTAAGTGAGTTGGGTGCATTTCTGCTCACACGAACATATGTCACTAGAGGGGCAAGGGCAACTACGTACCTTGTGTGGACCACTTTTTGACAGAAAATGCTTTCCCTATTTTCAAAAAGTAGACTTATGTTATTCCAGAAGTAATGATCCAATGCTTTCACAAAAATACAGGTGCTAGATAGGAAATAGAGCAAGCTAATCAAACTTTGAATGTAAATATGCATAATACAATAATAAGATATACCAAAAGCATCTTATTTACATGCACTGGTATGGTTATACCAACACACGTCTTGGAAATTATTTTAAACATAAAACGTTTCAAACATATCAGATAATATATTTCAATATAAATGAAATAAATTTCACTTGCTGTCAATGTACTTAAAGCAGGTGTGCATTAGTTTGTCTCTTGAATGTGAACTTTAGTTTGAACTTTAGCTTATCAAGAATATCCTTTTGTTAGGGGTATCAATGTCTGTTAGCCTTAACTAGTCCATTAAGGAGCTTCAGGTGGATAATGACTGCATAAAAAATACTAACGTAAACTTTAACCTCTGGAATTGGTTAAAACTGATTTTAAAGGTTGATTTACCTATTAGTTCTATTAACCAACCATGAAAAAGTTTCAATCATATTCCACTTTTATCTATTAAAATAGATTGAGCACCAAATGAAATGAAAATACAAGAAACCACTAACAAGATTCAATTAGAAATATAACCAATATTAGGTTATTAAACATGAATTCAATTGCATATATTCAATTAAAAACAAAATAAAAAATGTAATTTATTATTAGTATTATTTTGCATATATTTACGTTTACTTTTTGTTTCGCTTTCCAGTCTATTTTTAAAATTAGAAACCTAGGCCATCCATTTGGTTAGCCAAGTTTTTTGGTTGGGTTTCTTGGTCCCTTTTCGACAGCCCTATCTTTTGTATTAGAACCCATTCACAAAATGGCCAAAAAACAAAAAGGATCAAATGGGCTCTTCTAGCAAAGTAAATTGTAGCGTGCTTGGATTATGATAAAAAGAATGTTGTTGAAGTTCACTGAGTATCATATTAATAATATGTTCAATGCCAAAGGTGAAATAACAAAAAGGAAGAAGGTCAATGGTATTTAATTATTATAAATCATGATAGTAAAACCAGCTTTTGTACAAAAGAATTTGAATTTGATATTGAGCAAGTCCATGTGGACTTTTCTTTCTCTTATTACTTCTTCCTTCTTTGCACCTTTTACTTTATATCCCCTAGAAATATCTATTGAGACCAAATTCATAGCAACACAGACTGAGGAAAAAGAAGGCACATGTTTTCACTGCAATACTTACAAACAGAACTTCAAAGTTGTCTGTTTGAAACAATTAGCACACGCTTAGCAGAACTATGCATGCCAAATAATATCTAAACAAACAAAAACCAAAATGTTGATTGTCAAAGCAACTATATTTACTTTAGAAAGGCCAACAAAATTACCAGTGTTTCCTTGGAATAATATAAAATGCGAGGTAAACCAAGTACAACTGTTGCAAACCAATCAGTAACTGCATCGATGGACAGATCTCCTTCATACCTAATCCAAGAAAACAAAACTTTTATTGTTATTCCACTAAAACATCCAGGCAGCAAAAGCATGATCAGTCACCTGCAAAAATTTGGATGCATCAAACTCATAATAAATAAAGGAAGCATAAATAAAGCTCAGACCAACACAATAAACAATTAAGTACTTGTTTAATTTTCTATACTAGTTTTGTATTTCTCTATTCTCAATTCAACGTTTAATGCCAACTCACCTCATAAGACAATCCGTAGTTTTACACTCTGGTGGAAATGAAATAAGTGAAGGCAGCCCTGGAATCATTTTGATGATGTTAAATGCAAGGAACAAGTGCTGAATTTGGTAATGATGAAAATAAAATAAAAATTTAACTAGGCATTCTTTGAATCAGAAAGTATTTCAGCGGCACAAGCTATGCACATAGAAAAGAATAATGAACCCCCAAAAAAGTAACTCCAAAATTGAAGCTATACACACACACACACACACACACACAGAAACACAGAAGAATAATAAACCCCCAAAAAATAACTCCAGAAGTGAAACGATATATGTATATAAAACACACAAGAATAATAAACCCCCAAAAAGTAACTCCAGCTTTGAAGTTAATGATATTTCTGTCTTTAACATGCACAAAGCCTTCGACATTTCAGGATGGTAAACTTATGATTAAAATAACGTTTACAGTATTTGTAAAACTGTAATAGCAAAAGCATATTAGCTACAAAATCTTCACACGGTAGGACAAATCTGAAGCAACCATCAGAAGCAAGGGTTGGTCAAAGGAAAACTTCGACAACAGGTTAATATACCAGAATAAAAAGATGCATTGTTTTTGCAGCAATAATTGAGCATTACTCCATGTTCCAAAAGAACCAGACTGATCTACTTTATCCTTAATGTATTGATTCAGATAGCCGTTATTGGCCTGGTGTCTAGTAATGGGATGGTGAAAATTAATGGATTTACTGCAGTGACTAAAATACAAGGGCTCGTTTGGAGAGAACTCAATCTCTTGAAACTAGTAGCTGGAAAAAAACTTGCTTTTTTTGGGTTAATACTCTTCCAAAAAGTGCAATTGTAACTGCTTACTAATGAATAAGTAAAAGAGACGGTTTTACTTGAAGACACACTTAGGACACTTGTACATAGGACACTTACACAAAGGACAGCACATACTTAGAAGTTAGAAAACTTACACAAAGGACACATAAGTACACATTAATAATATCATGGAACTGCTGCTGTTACATAACAGAGGCCCCTTATATCTCTTTATTTTACACATAAACAAATTCAGTAATGTCTTTCCTATAACATCTTCACTTAGAGAAATATACACATGACTCCCAGAAGAATGAACAACAATCAGATTTCTTTCAACAGGATAGATCATACCTTGCAATCACAGTTTTCAAGATTGACATTCACAAAAATTTTGTTCCTTTTTATTTCATTCAAAGGAGTAGTATCCAGCTAAAAGTGAACTTTTACCATTCCTAAAGAAGCATTTTCTGGTTTACTTTCTCTCAGTAAGGGAGATTGCAAGTCAAACCTCACCAAGTTTGAGAATACCATTATCTGGAAGCCACACATGATATAATGTTTACTTTCTAAGTCCATACAATTCATTTACATGTCAAAGATCAATGCATAATAGGAGCTCATTCCTAGTTGATAACTCTTTTTACACCCAATATCCACTAAAGTCTTTTTCCTTCCACTTTTCCAAAGAGACAGATCCAACTATAAGTAAATACTTACCACTCCTAAAGAAGAATTGTCCCGTTGGCTTTCTCTCAGCAAGTGACATTGCAAGTTGAACCTCGCTGAGCTCAAGAACTCCAGTATTTGCAACCCCATCCAATAAAGAAGCTGAATATGCAAACAACAGAATATGGATAAGGAACTAACCTCATTGCAAATGTAAGCTTAATCATAATAATGAAGATCTTGAAAATGCATTCATCATCGGACATCTTCAGATTTTAAAAAAATAAAAATGGGGACAATAAATCCTATTTTAGTCACATAGCAAGGAAATTATGTCAATGAAATAGGATTTATATGAATTGGATCTGGCTACTTGACTAGGCTAGTGTATAGAAACTCAGTCATAGAAAATGAAGCTTTAGGTCACATGGTAACCTTCTAGACAAACAGAATACCTAGAAGAACACTAAAGAAATTTATCTAAAATTCTCCACATACAGAACTGTAGAAATAAAGTGAAAAACATTTAGAATTCCTGTTTATGAGAATTACATGATCAACTTTATAATATGTTTTAGTCAATTGAGTTGTTTGGTGAACAAGTATTAGCCAATCAATGCTTGGGACCTTAGGTACAAGAAGTATGCAACAACAGTTACGCAAATTTAATCTGCTCTTCCCATTGAAAGGAGGCGATGAAACATTTAACTGTTTATGATTTTAGTGAAAATTACATGTAAAAGAATTAGAAAGAAAAGAATAGTCCACAATTTTTATGTGGATTTGCAAGTGTGCCTATGTCCATTAGAAAGAAAAGGACAGTCCACTACTTTAAGTGGATTTGCAAATGTGCCCATGTCTACAACAGTTTACTGTTTGAAAAGAGCCTCAACACATACAAAACATTTTACAGTCATGGGAACTGATGAAAGACAGAGTTAGCATCATTGGAAAACTTAGATAATGTAAAGTTCATTCAACACTGTAAGTGCACAAATCTTTTTATGCAAACCACTAAATGAGTGACAAAACATTATACCACAAGTAGATGTGATGACCTAGCAAACAATAACCTACCAATTTCTTTCCAGGATTTAGAGAACTGATCGCAGCGGCTGCTCCCAATTGAATATACCTACAGTCAAATTTCAACTTAACATCATCTAGTGGCAATATAACAATGATAGGCACTAACTGGAATTACACCCTCCAAAGTTCTTCATTTGTAAGAACTAGTTCTCCACTGTACTTGAATGACATGGAAATGCTATTAATTGTATTTGCATGTTTGGAAACAGTTAGAATCTCATACTGTCAAAAAAAAAAAAAAAAAAAAGTTTTATGCAACAAGGGGATATGAAAAAGAAAGCAAGAATTAACATTCTATTCCTCAAAATCTACTTTTCTGTTTCCACAACTAACAAATTATGAACATCACGAAAATAATATACATCTGGTCATTTAATATCACTGATAAAATGAAATAACATTAAGCAATATAATGGTCCAGGATATCCAGAAGAACCAAAAAATGGAGATGTGTATCAGAACTATGATACCATGATAAAAGATTATAGATTTTGTATTATGTGGAAGAAACATCATGAAGTTTCTAGCTGCAACCAATATATCCAAAGGTCAGACCTGCACTAGGGTCTTCTCAATATATAAATATACCTTGATTGAAGTATATAAGATATTTTCTGCAAATAATACATGATCTGTATAAGAACTTAAAAGGGAGGGAAGGTCCATGAAAATCTCAATTCTAAATACATTTTGGGTCAGTTTTTTAAATATTTCGATAGGCAACAGAATAAAATCAATAAGGCACCGAGGTGGTGTTTACCAGGGGCAAAAGAATTCTCTTATACAAGACCCAAACATAGCATGAGCTGAATCATGTACCAGATGAAGAATTTACAAAATCTACTTGTGCTAGTACATGGATATGTTCCTGATTTGTCCACAAAAAATTTCAAAAAGAAGAAGGAAAGGCACATCTATTTAGCTATAGGGAATCAGTTCAAAGGTACAAATCCTCATGCAAGAGCAGCCTCAAGACATCTAGTTCATAAAAGTAACAAGATTTGTTCACTGATAAGAAAAACGAATAATGCGAATGGCAATGGATCGCATAACATCCGATTTATTATATGACTGTAGACAACAGACATAAATGCACATGGACTTCCACATAGATTTACGGCATTTGAGCTATATGTTCCTGATTGTCATCTGATCTTACCATTGACCAAATTTCATTATGTTTCTAGAGATAAATTGAATCTTTTAATGAAAGAGTAGCTCAAGCGAACTTAACTTAAGCAAACTGCTTCTAGTTTTCTCAAGGAATTTGTTATAAAAAAAAAGCAAAACAGTGAGAAGAGGCGAGGAAAAAGTCACTGGTAATCTGATTAAAACTGTATATTACAAAATGATCATTATACCTGAAGAAGCCATGGCTTAGAATTACTGAACATAGACCCAAAGTCCTCAGATTTGATGACATTGAGAGCATGATCTCCACTATCTGATACAAACATGAGAAAATCTACTTATCAGACTGCGGGATGCTTCCAAAAGGTCAAATTTCTTCTTAAAGTACTGTTCTTTCAACAGAATAATAAGTTATAATTAAGATAACAAACACTTAAAGAAGATAATTTTGACTAACCAGAAGATTTAGGACTTAGTAATGGAAGGCCTACACGTGAAATGCTTTCCGTTACATACTGCTCTTTTAACTTGTTGAGGACATGCTACAGTAAATAAATTTCAATATAACTATGAAACATTGCATATCCTTGAAAAGTGAAAAGAAAGAATGTGTTATCCAGGAACAAACTAGAGAAAATATGGAAGCAAGCAAACCCCAGGAGTTGGAAACTCACAAGTTCCTCATCAATGCCAAATATGTCATAGTCCCTTTTCCATACAGGATTAGTCAGCAACTCAAATGCATATCGAATCTGAAAGGATACAAAGCTTTCAAAATAATTCATGGAAGAACACAGCAATAAATTGAACTGTAGCAATTGACAATCTCATCTTTCAGCATGTTAAACAAAGAAACAAGAATTTTTTTTAGTTAGCATAATAATTAAGTATTCTACGTAAGTAACATATATGGATGGGGAACCACTAAGCATAATGTTCCAATAGGATATAATTTAATATATTGGATTTGAATGCTTGCCATCAGCCAAAATTAAATCCTTAAGAATCTCTAAATCTCTCTAGTTGTAGATATACAAGCACAGTTAAATGAGGTGATGGTTTAAAGGATTCAAATTCCTTGAAAGCTACCATGCCAAATCTCCGATCCTTTTTTTGTTTTTATCTCTGGTTACAATTACGTCATATTAACATCCTACAGACTAGCTAATTTTACTTTACTAGCAACCAAAATATTGTCACTGCTAAACAACTTCTTCATGGAATGCAATTCAAAAAATTGTAGGCTGGTCATATATTAAGGTTGAGGTAACAATTCCATGATAACCTAGCTCACCATTCTAGCCCTTCTAAACAATTTGATTTTACGAAATTTGCCTCGAGCACCTTAATTCTCATGTATTTATCAAGTATAATAATGAAAGAAAAAAGCTATCCCCTTAACGAATAGAGAATGACTGACCTCTAAAAATTCAACAGTCTTAGGAACCTCGACGCTTGAATTCCTGTAACATAACACATTTTGTTCAAGTATCATCAACGGCAACAAAAAAAACCTAATCAGAAATCAGACAAAAGTAAAATTAGAGAGTGAAGTCACCACTTGGAAGACAGCTTCTCATACGCATCTTTCACTTCTTCAATCGAACTAAACTTTCTAATTCCCAAAACTGCCGAAATTCGGCAAGAAAACAAAATCAAGCGCCCTTCAAAAACATATTCACTTATGCACAATAATCAAAGATCCATAGACTGACCGTCGTAATGCGTAGGAGGAAAAGAGCGAGGGAGAACAACAAGCTGGTAGAAAAGAGAGAGTGCGAAGAGTAACAGAGGCACGGTGTAGGCTTTGATCACCGAAGGAATAGAAGACCTCGCCGGCGTCGCTGCCACTCCTCCTTTAGCCATCGAGAATTTTTGTTCCCACTATCAGTGGTCAGAGCAGAGCAGAGAGAGCATAGTTGGCACTTGGGACAGAATGACAGTAGTAGTATTTGATAATTTAGGAGTTTATGATTAGGTGTTGCGAGCTCAGGATAAGGCACGTGCAATTCGAATAGGTGCGTCCCATTTTGAACCGAAAACCGTACAAAAATCGTTGACGAAGAATTTGTTGGCTTTGTCCGTTGAATGACGCCACGTAGTGAGCAGGGAAGCATGCATAATATACTTGGACCGTATATGGCCGGTTGAAGACGGATTCGTAAAGAATCCATTGTTTTCACCGTTGTATCCTGAGAAATTAACTCCAAGATTCCTTCCAACTTTGTCTTTCCAAGTCCAACCATTATTCCATTTTCTACGGACCTATTCATGGGTCGGGTTGGGATGAATTCGGACTGCATCTTATAGGTTTTCATCCAAAAATATTCGGTCTAAATCCAGCCCAGTCCGTTTAAAATTTTATCGGGCTCGGTTTGGGCTGGGGTCGGGCTTACACAATAATACAAATAAAACATAACATCTAAAAACTGACACCCAAAAACAACATAATTCCATAACATTCAAAAAACAACATAATTCCACGACATCCAAAAAATAAAATAATTCCAAAAAAAAAAAGTTCAAATGTATACTGCAACATAAAATTACAAAAGAACAAATGTGCAATAATTGTTCAAATTCAACATCAAATTTATAATACCATTTTCACTTGATCTTCAATTAATATTTTATTTTTAACTTTTTATATTATCATTATTTTAATTATATATTTTATTAATTATTATATATAAAATTATATTTTTTATTTTCTTATTAATATACGAGCAGGGCTCGGGCCGGCCCGCCATATTAATAGACTACCCAAGTCCAGTTTTATTTTCTACTGGCATTTACGTGCTCGGGCTTGGACGGGCCTATATCATATTTTGGCTATTCAAGCCCGATCCTTTGAGTTTGAGCTTGGGCAGGTCCTTGGACCCATGAACAGGTATAATTTTCTATAGTAAAAACCTTAATTTACAATATCTATAGTAAATATTTTTTAGCCATTTACTTCATTTTCAATCCTTCAAAATAGATTGTCTCCAAATAATAATATTTTATTATTATATTAATTTTTTCATAGCATGTATATTCTAATTATTATGTAATAGATTAAATATTAACTATTAAATATTTATTTTTTTATCTAATTACATATTAAATATATTAATATGTAATTTTAAAAATAAAATTGCTAGAAATAAAATTTAGTTATTAAATTAATTATTGCTATTATTATTGAATAAAAATTTGAAGAAAATTATTACTATTTAACATTTACATATAATAAAAATAAAATATAATAAAAAACATTACTCTCATTCAATTTTAAATTATTTGTAATGTTTTAAACATTTCGTACTATTTGTAATGTATTTTTATTTAGTAGTATTTCTAATGCAATTTTAAATTATTGTTATGTTAATTCATTAGCTATTTTATTTCATAATACTATAATTAATATTTAAATATGTACTATGCAAAAATAAAAAATATATTAAAACTATATAATAAAAAATATATTAAAACTATATAATAAAAAATATTACAAACAAACATAATAAATACACTACAATATATAATAGGGGAAACTTCAAAAACCACCCTTGTGGTTCCATCCTTTGATAAATTGTGGATTATGCTTTTTTTAGCAAAAACATGACATGTGGTTTTTACCGATTGCAAAAAGAGGATATTATCTATTTTCTGTTAAAACATTAAACAGAAGCAATGGCAGATTAGTCTTTAGAAAAAAAAGCCAATATAAAAACCAATTTTTTTATTAACACTTAGACAAAAAAAAAGACATTTCACATCTCTACCTTATTCTTCATTAGTAACCATGTCTTCTTCCTCCTAATTCAACCTTAAAAATCATTTATTCTCAACCGATTAAAGCCAAATTATTGATAATAATGTGAACTTGTAAGTTTTTTAATGATATAGAACTACTGTTGAACGCGATTTCAAATTTTTTTCACACTGTGTTGTCGTGGGAAAAGGAGGCAGTTGTAAAGTTGAAGTTTCTGGTCATGCATATACCTTGCAGTACAAGGTAATCTTCGATTCCATATTTTCTCAACCGTTGCATCTTCTTCTGCATGCTAGGATTTTTTTTTCCATTGTTTAGGTTACGGTTTCTGGTTTTTGTAGACAGTATATGCAAAATTGCTGGTGTTCTTTTGTTTTCTGTTTCATTTTTTATAGAGAAATAGTAGGTACATGTGAATCATGTTCAGTCATTTGAAGAATTCATTTGGTGGATAAATATTCTTGTTTTATGCTGTTTTAGATTTACTAAAGCTGATTTCTGAATGATTGGTTAATTTGTTGTTCTTAAGGGGCTCTGGCTTAAAGTTACCACCATGAGTTTTAAAGGCAGTCTACTTATGGGGGGGAATTGGCAATTGTAAGTGAAATGGGGTTATAGCTATGTTGGTTTGTTTTGTATTATTCATCTTTCGGTTTAGGGTGTATCAGTAGATGTATAGATTTGAATTAAATCACTTTTGGCAATAATTGTGTTGATAAAATCTTGTAATTTTAATAAACCTATGTGCTAATTTTTTCTATTGCTTCATTTAGCTAGCCTGCATCTATTGCTTCATTTAGTTTACAACACTATAAGTTGTAAGGCTGAGGAAAATACAGTTCAAAGGCAGGTTGTTTTTAGGGATTAACAACTGTGTTAGTTTATTTTAAACTATTCGATTGCAATGTATCAGTATATGTATTGATTTGAATTAAATCATTTTAAGAAATAATTAAATCAAAAATTAGATTGCACAAGTGAAGGCACTGGTAATAATTATTAAGAATACTGGTGGTAAACCATATCTGTAACGACCCGATTCTAAGAGGGGTGGCGCCGGGGTGGATGGCCTGAGCAAGGAGCGACCCAGTGAGGGGCGGCGCCAGGGTAGAGAAACCTGAGCAAGGAGCGGCCCTGAAGGATGTCGATAGGGGCAGAAATGAACCGAATCTATACCAAAAGAGAGGGTTCAAGACTGTGCTAGTATGGGACAGTACAATTAAGAAGGGCTAGATTTCAAGACTGTACTGGTATGGGACAGTACAGCTGAGAAATGGCATAAGAGATTTGGTAGGTATTACCTATACCAACAAGATGCATCTTCTTTTTGGTAGCCTATTCGAAAGTAACTTCAAAGTTAAGCATGCTTGACTTGGGAAAATTTCAGGATGGGTGACCTCTTGGGAAGAAATTTCCAGGAAGCATGTGAGTGAGGACTAAGCATGCTGGAAAGACACATGTTGGTTTATGGGGACAGACGATCAAATCCTGGGTGTTATAATATCACCTTTTATTATAGGGCACGAACATAATTTGGAGTGTGGTTGTTGAGGTTTTGGTAGCACTAATGAGATATATTGAGGGTATAGGTTTTTCTGCTTTCTTATTGTAGTTTTGTGATGTGTTTATAAATACAAGTTACTTGCAATGGAAATGACACTAGATATGGTAATCCATATTTTTATAACATGAGAAGTTAATATACTAGTTCTGTAAACTGCCAATTTTCAGGCAACTTTTTCTTTATAACAATAAAATTCCAATCTTTATAAATTCTACTAAAGTTGTCATATTGTTAAAACAAAGTAGGGTCATATGCAATTGTCTTTATTGTAGTTGTGCAACTGTTTTCTAAACAAGATATAAGCTTACTTGGTTGCTCAACATTTGCTTCTCTTAAAGCAGTGCTTAATAATGTCTCTAGATTTTATGCCATGCTAGTAGAAGGTGTCTTTTATGGACTTTAGACGTTATTAGTAGTCATTGTTGGAACTGAAGGTGTCTTGATAAGGTCGAAAATTCATATGAATGCTAATTGAGCAATAATAATTTTGAATAGAATCAGTAATAGAATTTACAAGTGATTAACAACAACTACAATGTGAGAGATTAAAATTGAAGTCCCTTAAATTAATACTCAAATTAAATTACTTGTTCCTATTTAATCCATTGCTTATATTAGACTTATTTCTCTTTCTTTCGTTTCTTATCCCTTTGCAAATGTGAACTACTATTAGCCCATGTTCTTAGTCCTGCCCACCTCATCAAATTTGTAGAAAATAGCTTTTCAAGAACAATTGTTATACTAGTGCTTTCAACCAATTGGACCCAAGTCATGATGAGTTATATTAGTGCATTATATAGAGCAAATTGAACAAAATCAACTTTTGAATTGATTAATTAAATATAAAAAGTTTAAGGATGAAATTTATAAAAAAAAAAGGAAGAGCAGATTTATCATTAACTACATATATGCAAAGTTTAATTCATACTTTTAACAAAATAATTAGTTTTGTTTTGATTGGCTAAGCATGAAATCATATTCAAAGTCGGAGCTTAAAGTTCATGAAGTTTGACATAAACGAGAATGTGTTTATAAATAATATATGTTGTAGGAAATTTAAATTTGAATCATAATATTACATTGCCATAATATTATCCTTTTCTCTCTAATTTTAAGTCTTTTTATATGTTATGGTTTCTTAGTTAATATAAAACATTCAACTAACGATTAGTCTGATGTTATTTGTTTATGTTATTTAACTATATGCCTTAAAATAACACTTATTTAATTTTCTGAAATCCTACATGTTTGTGGTTTAGAACTAAGTAAATTTGATATGTTTTCCTTTGTTGTATTAGTTTGATTTTTTTTATTTCAAAAACTTCAATTCACAGTAAACTATGTCTCCTAGTGTGGAATTGGCGCTTCACCATGGGAGTAAACGGTTTAGTGATGATGATTCAATAAAATATATTGGTGGTGATGTAGCATATGTGAACCAGATATGGATAAAATAGGATTTTTTCAATTGGAGATGGTCTAATGATGATGATTCAATAGAATATATTGGGGGTGACATAGCATACATGAAACCAGATATGGATAAATAGGATTTTTTCAATAGGAGAAGTATTTTGAGAAGTTAGGGTACACAAGGCCAACTAAAATATGGTTCAAAATTAGGAGACTCAATGGTCTGGACAGTTATGAGGAAATAGTTAATGATGTGAATGTTAAAAACATATTTAATTATCATGAAGGGGACAGTCAGTTACATGTTTTTTATGTTGGTCATGGTCCTTCATTAGCTGTAGTTGATAATAATAGGAACAAAATAGAATTAAAAGAAGAAAAAGTAGGAAGTAATATGGATTTCATGGTGGATAAGGATTATGGGCAGACTAACGATGAGCATATAGATTGTAAAGATCAAGAAGGAGACATTTCTAGAGTGAATGCATATGGTGTCAAGAAGAATGACATAAAAACCTCAACAAGATGGTGATACTATAGAAGAAGAAACACCTAAAGAAAGTGAGCAAAGGAGTGATGAAGGGAGTGAAGATGAGACATATGATGCAAACAATGATGTGGAAGCAAGTGATGATGATCTTTTTGCCTTTTGTAATCCTCAAGCCTCACATAAAGAAGGCAATCGTGTAAATGAAGCTGAAGAGGGTACAAGTGGTGAAGAGCGTACAAGTGGTGTTGGTTTTGATGTAAATGATCTCATTAAAGAAGATATGAGAGAATTTAATTTATAACCAAGGGATTTGTATGATGAATTACATAGTGTAGAAGATTCAGAGAATGATAGGCAGTGGGGTCATTACCAAGAATATAATGAGCAAGGTGGAGAGTTATGCAATGGAATGCTTTTCACTGGGGCTGCATGGTTTTGAAAGGCATTAAGAATATAGGCTATTGAGAGAGCTTTCCACTATGTGTACCAAAAGAATTGCAAGAGTATTGTTAGTGTATGTTGCAAGGACAAGGACAAATGTGAATTTATAGTGAAAGGATCAACTGTAAGAGACAGCACAACATTTCAGATAAAGACTTTCAAACCAAATCACACTTATGAAAGAGATTTCACAAATGACTTAGTTAATTCAAAGTTCGTTATTGATAAATATTTGGATGATTTAAGGGATAATCCAAAGTCGAAGTGGAAGCAATGATGAAGAAAGTGCAAAGAGATGTAGGGCCTGGTGTAACTAATTCTAAGAGTTATAGAGCAAGGCAAAGGATTGTTAAGCTAATTCAGGGAGAAGTGGAAGCATAATACCACAGATTGTATGATTATACAGAAACTATTAAAGTGACTAATCCAGGTAGTAATGTGAAGTTAAAGACTGAGTTGAAGTTGGTTAATAATGACTCCACAAATGACGACATTATCCCAAGGTAGCATAAAGAAATATCAGTTTTCCAATATATGTATGTAAGATTTACCCCACAAAAGGAAGGATATTTCTGTGGTATCAGGCCAATAATCTGTTTAGATGGGTGTCATTTAAAGACTCCATCGGAGGACAACTCTTATGTGCCATTGGGAGAGAAGGCAATGAAAATTTATTTCCCATTGCTATGGCTTGTGTAGATTCAGAATATAAGGACTCATGGATTTGGTTCCTGCAAGTACTTATTGATGATTATGGCAGTCCTTCAGAAATAGGTTGGGTCTTAATGTCAGACCAACAAAAGGTATGTTTATATTTAGTATTTAATTTTGTTAATTGGTGATGTATGTAGGTTTTATATTTAATTTCACATAATAGGTGGTATGTTTAGATATAGCATTTAATTTAGTTGATTTGTATATTAACTAAATTAGGGACTGATTTTAATTTTGTTTTCATTAATATTTTATTAAGTTTTAATTAATGTTATGTTTGTTTTTAACATGTATTAGGGATTAGTTGAAGCCATAGATTATGTTCTTCCTGGTATAGAGCAAAAATTTTGTGTCAAACACATGTATGAAAATATGAAGAAAAATTCTAAAGGGCTTGAGTATAAGCAACACTTATGGAGAGCAGCAAAAGCTGGAACTTAGAATTCATGGAGGAATCATATGGATAAGTTGAAGGCTTTTGATAAAAAAAAAAGATTATGACTGGGTTATGAAACATGATCCAAGAACTTAGGCAAGGTGCTATTTTTCAACAATAGCTCAATCTGATGCTGTTTAGAATAATATGGTAGAGTCATTCAATTCTTGCATTAGGAAGGCTAGGGACATGCCTATTATATCAATGTTAGAGTGGATAAGGCAAAAATATATGAAATGGCAGTATGTCAATCTCACTGGGATGCAAAAGTATAAAGGACAGATCTATCCTAACTTTCAAGATGTACTTGAAAAAATAGATTAGAAAGTAGGAATTGCTTCCCTACAGCAGCTGGTGAAAGAAAATATGAAGTTATGTGCGGAG
Source organism: Euphorbia tirucalli (assembly GCA_039660915.1). NCBI lineage: Eukaryota > Viridiplantae > Streptophyta > Magnoliopsida > Malpighiales > Euphorbiaceae > Euphorbia > Euphorbia tirucalli. The sequence goes on from CM077637.1 coordinate 16,324,835, forward strand.
ATACTCAGAGAAATGTTGATCTTGCTATAACTTGCACATGTAGAATGTGGCAGCTGATAGGAATCCCTTACAAACATGCGATTGCAGTAATTTATGCAAATATACAGGATCCAAAAAAGTTTGTACACAAGTATTTCCTTAAGTCAACATACCTTGCAGTTTACAGTCATATGTACAAACCTGTGCCATCAAGGGATGAATGGGAAAGAACTAGATACCCTGACATTCATCTTTGGATTGTTAAGAAGCCACCAGTTAGACCAAAGAAAAGGAGAATAAGAGTAGCTGACGAGCTAAGAAATCCATACAAATCTTCAAGAGCTGGAGGATACGTTCGCTGTGGTAAATGTGGACAACCAAATCATAATGCAAAAGGATGTAAAGCAAGCATTACTGGTGAGAGTCCATGGCAAACAAGGATAAGGAAGCAAATGGAGAAAAGAATGGGTGAACAGGTAATTTTTAATTGTATATAAATGTTTGCTTATGGGAATGGGGCTGAACATGTATTGTTTAATTTTATATAGATGTTCTTAATTTCAATGTAGGCTAATGGGAACACTAGTAGGAGTAGACCAAGGAGAGGAGGGATTAATGCTTCAGCTAGCAATACTGCTACTAATGAGGTTAACTTAACAATTTTGTTTTTATATATGTTTACTTGTGGGAATGGACACCATAATAACATTATTGTTCTTAATTTATATGTAAGACAATGGGAACATTAGTAGAGGCAGACCAATAAGAGAAAAAGCTGAAACTTCATCTAGTAATGATGCTACCAATCAGGTTAAATTATTTAAATTATTATGCTTTTATGCATTAGAATGCTTTAAATTATTGGTATAATATGACTATTTTAATAGGATAATCCATGTAATAAGAGAGGAAGACCGATGTAAGCTCCGAAATTTTACTCCGTAAAAAAAAGAGCAGGTGTCACACGATTGTAATGTACAGTCGTACGACTGTACGATCGGAGTAGGTGCAGAACACCATGCCCATGACATAAGAAAGAGGAAGGGAAGATTTTGGGCATTAATTAACCCAGGATTTGTTGAAGAAATCTCAGAAAATCAGACATAAAAGGGAGAAAAAGTGAGAAAAGAGGGATTGGCTTTGGATTTTTAGAAATTTAGAGAGAGAGAAAGAAAGAAAAAGACAAGGAAAAGAGAAAGAAAACATAACTTGAAAATTTATTTTCCTCTTCTATTTCTTTTGATTCTCAAGTTTAAGGCATAAAAACTTGTTAGAACTCCTAAGTTAACAATCTGACACTTCAAACAAACTAAATTCCGGACTAAAAACCCTAGGATTCCCAAGCATTTGGAGATTTTTGGACCCAAAGTTCTAACTTCAATTCAAGGAGAAAAGTGCAAATTTTAGTGGATTGGAGCAATGCCAGGGGTTAATCCTACGGTGGACGTGCGCCAAAAAGGTTACCACTCTTTATCCATTCTATTTTTGAAGCTTTCTGGGTGATTGGTGTGATTTTGTGCATTTTTGTTCAACTTTTCGCATTTCTGTTTCTGGAAATCAAGAACGGTCGTGCGACTGTTCTTGAGTTTGATGAACAGTCGTACGACTGTATTTACAGTCGTACGAGTGTTCTTGATTTCCAGATGGTTTTCTTTCGGTTTTATTTCAAATAAATTTTAACGAAATTCTGAAGTTGGAATGTTTTACAATCGCACGACTGTAGTGCTCGTCCAAGAGTAGAATTTCCAGAATAATTCCCAAAAATTTATAAAAATTTAGAAAATCACCAAAAATGAATTTTGTTGTGTGCATTCACGACCCTAGATTTAATTTTCAGTAAATTTGCATTTAGACCAATACAACAACGGAGACCCGATTCTCCCGAAAACCGACCCACTTCACATATAAAAAATGCATGCAAACCGGAAAAATTATTTTCAAAATGATTTTCTCACAAAACCAAAAATACAGGAATGTTTCAAAATGTTTTCCAGGTTTAACCGGGCCGGCTAGCCGAGCCAACCCGGATATCCCCCTAAATGCATGCTCCCAATTCCTAAATTCTCAATTCTGTCCTGTTTAAATCCTATTTGTGGTGTGCCGTAAATTGTGCTAACCCTCTGTTTTGCAGCTTTTTATTTTTATTTTTGATGTATTTAATAGATTAATATGTGTATCCTAGGCGATTGTAATTTTCAGATAAATCATGTATATTAGGCGTTTGTAAAAGTGAGGCGAGAGTTTTTATTTTTTATTCGATTGGGTTGTAAGCCACTTAAATATTCATTACTTTACTTTTATTTTTGTAATACCTGTATGCGCACTGTATGTTTATTTATTGCAATAAAATTTGACTTTAGAGTTTGAAATATCGCCTATGAACATTGGCCAATATTTATTTTAATTAGACATGAAATAGGGGACTTGTCCGGACCTAGATCTCTGGATAATGTGGCGCCCGTTCGTCCGGTTCAGCTACACTGAAATTTCCCGGTTGAGCTGAGCCGGGTGGCGACTTCTACACTATTCATCGAGACTTAGGTCTTGGTTCTTTTATGAAATTATCTAATTTTCTAAAAATGAATTTCCATTCTAAAAACCCCACGTGAGGGAGGGTTTGCCCGAAATCGAGGCGCCCCTTCCGAAAGGGAGTCCGCATTCCGTCGAAAACGTCGTCCGCTCACAACCAAGAAGGAGACTAAATGAATCACTATCACAACCTCCTCCTACTAGCAAGAACTTAGCAAATTTTCCAGGAAGGAGGACTAGTTTAAGGTTGCAGAGAACTCATTCTATTTCAAATGAGGTTGGTAACTTTTTCGTTATCATGTTTATTTCTTAAATGGTCCTATATTTGGATCATTATGAAGATGAGTTTTAAACCCTTATCAGATGTCAAGAAATGTATGAATACAATCACAACCTCCATCCATTGATGGTAGAGCTATCACATCAAGGAATCACACAACTGCACATCAGGTATGATTAAATTTATGCATGTTTATAAATTTAATAAAGATTTATGCATTTTTAATTTATCTTCCACTTAATTTATATTTTTTCCTTGTTTTCAGCAAGGTCAAGGACATGTAAGTGGTAGTAATGCTGCAACTACAATATCAAGTGCATCAATTATGCCACCTCTACCAATGAGACCACGGAGACCTCTTGTTAGAGCTAGAAATTATGTAGCAGCAACCATTTCAACATCTTTGAAGCAAAAAGCACCAATACAAGCCTATGTGAGATATATAAATCCATTTAGGGCTACTCATTTGGAGGCTATGGCTATTCGTTTGGGGAACATGAAAGACAAGTCCAAGCCATAAACTGAGTCTGGACAAATGGCATAGTCTTGCAATTTGTTTTGGATTGTAGTTGACTATTGGTTAATTATGTTTTCCAATTACATTGAAATTGGATTATTTTAGTGGCACTACCATCTTTTGTTAGGGTTAACTTATGCCAATACACAATGACATTTTTTGCAACCTAATGCTTAATAGGTGTAGCTTCTGCATTGCCATGTTTTGGGTTTTATTTCTTGCCAATGGTATCAATTTTTGTTAATGTTCTGACTTATTATGTGTGAAATTGAATTGGTGATATTTACAAATTCCATCAATTTCTTTTGGTCATTTTATTGGTTTTTATAAAAGCAAAAGTTTACCTTTTATGTCTGATTTCAATGTTGCTTATGTTAATGTTATACCATACTTATCCTTATAATATTAATGAAAGTGAAAGCAACATGAAATTTTGATTTATAGGTCGATCTTTGAAACTCTCCACCCATTCATTTCATCACTACTAGTAAAGAAAATTTCAGTTCATTCAGTCACTAACACAAACATTTGGTGTACAATTTCCCACCAATTACATTCAAGGCAAATTGAGTTTGTTATCTACCTTCAATCCGAAACTAAAAGCATAATAATAAACAAAAATACAGAAGATCAAACAAATAACAACTATTAGTTTTACAATTAGGAAAGAAAAATTCAATTTCCTTGATTTTCTTTCCAATTCATAGCTTAGGCATTGATTCTCTTCTTTGCATTCCCTGAGAAGAAAGATAATCTTGTTCATTGAATCCTTATTGTGGTTCAATTTAGTCTCTAACTCAACCTCTCGAGCATGACGTTCAAAGATTTCATCTTCATAGCCCTTCAATTTTTCCAATATTTCTTGTAATACTTCTTTTCCTCTTTCACAAATCGAGGGATCAAGCCAATCTAAGTAAATGCATGCCTTTCTTTCCTCATAATGCGCACACCCAATAAATCTCTTACCCATATTTTGTCTGGTACAAGCCGTTCAAATTGGTGCTCTCAACCCACAATAAGAGTGAACCATTTGAACTTGAGTTTGACGATGATTGAAGAGATGTGAAGATGAAGAATGAGAATCGGAGCTCATCTCAAGAAATATGGAAGAAATTGGATCAGAATTTAGGTTTGGGAGAGACTAATTTGATTTGGAGAATAAAATTAGGGTTTTCAAGTATCAAATGAATGAAGGGAGAGAGAAAGAAGGGGAAAGATAGATGAACTTGAGGGTTAAAGTAATAGAAAAAATTGGCTTTACATTTGCTTTTTTTTAAAAGACTAACCTACGCTTGCTTCCGTTTGGCTTTTTAACAGAAAATAGATAATGTCCTCTTTTTGCAAACAGTGAAAACCATAGGTCATTTTTTGCCAAAAAAAAAAAACAACACAATTCTCGATTTATCAAATGAAGGAACAACAGAGATAGTTTTTAAAGTTTCCCCTATATAATATAATATAATATATAACAAAACTTTTTTAAAAAAAAATTAATATTTATGGTACCCATTATGCAATGGATCGGAGTGCCAATCCACTGCATAATCCAAGTCCAACGATATAATACAGTACCGTTGGGCATAGCCTTACCAAGTATTTATTATATACACTTCTTTATTTTCGTAATAATAGGTACATAGTTTTTTTATTATTATTCTTAAGATCTTGATAATGTGGCTCTCTTTTATTCAGTTTTATACTTATTAAAATAAAGGATAACTAACTTACATTTTTTTCCCCTTTCATGTTGCATTAAAATTCCATTTCGCTATATTCTTAATTAATAAATTGGGAAAATTTAAAAAAACACAAAACAATATTAAAAAAATGATTTTTACTTATAAAAATTATTGCATATTGTTGCTGTATAGTTATTATTGTACATATTTGTAACGAAATTTTATATAACTTTACTGTCATTGATATAACTAAATTTTTTATTGCAAAATCTAACATTTTTTATAATGGTAGTTCAGTTTGAGATATGTCTAGCTTTGTCTTAGATCAAATTTGAAATTACAAAAAAATTTCAAAGCCCGGCCCAAATATAATATTTGTGTATATTCATATTTTATACTTATAAAGAAACAATAATTTAATGATTTTAATCAAAAGTCTCCGAAGGAAAATAAAATTTATAGTATACAATTTGTTAGTTTATGTGTTGTTACATATTACATTAGTCATTTCCCGTGTTTGTAAAAATATTTATACAGACCCTCAATTTTGTCATTATCAACTATTTAGTCCATTTGTTAGAGTCAATGGTCAAAATTAACTAATAATAATAAATTGGTACTCTATCATATTTTATAATGATAAAACATATCATATTTCTTTATATCTGTTTTCCTCATGTAATCTTAATATATTAATATTAAATAATTAATTTATTAACTTTTATATAATTATAATACTTTAATCTGTTGGCGTAGAGGTTGTTTCATTAAAATGAATAATGATAAGTAGATTTTATTGTTGAGATTTTTTTATCAGAAATCACCTGATTAAATGTGGAAGAATGCGGTGATTTCCTCAAATCCGAGTTTAGAAGCAATTGAAGTGGAAATAAAACATTAAATTGAAATAGAAGAGATTAGATTCTCACCAAGAATATATCTTCTAGAGATGGCTGCAGAAACCAAAATTGATTCCCTCCGTGTTCACGTACACGAACGGCTATCGAACACGACACATGCTAGTGAGAGATCAAACGAAAGAGAGGAGGGGGCTGCTCAAAATTTTCGGCTGCCTTTCTTCCTTACCTTGGCCGAATTTCACCGTAGGTTTTAACCTAAGTGGCCGAAATTCCTTTTGGGAATTTTAGGCCCAAATTCATTTAATTTCATGCAAGCCTTTCTCCTCTTTAAGCCTACGTCCAATTTATTTCTTTCGGTCCGATTTAATTTCAAATTTAATTTCTATTTAACATGTATGCTATCATATTATACCATATAATATATTACATACATTTAAATTGAAATTAATTTGTCCAATTAATTTAACCGATGAATTAAATTAGACTTTCATGAAATCAAATACATGTGAACCTATACATGTAAAATATTTCCACCTAGGAAATAATCTCATAAATTAATTCATTGAATTAATTATGAGAAGGCCAATACAAATATTAATTTTATTATTTTGATCAATCAAATTGATCTTTATAATATAATTAATATGATCATCTCTCTCCAGTGTGTATACTCCAAGTATACTGGTGATCTCTTAAGTCCGAGTTCAGACGTTCAATGTGTACGATCCTGTGGGTCTATCTTTATATTGGCAGTGGACCTTTGGCCCACAGACTGCAGGCGGACTCTAGCAAGCCACTGTAGCCCCTAATTAAGATGGAGATAGCAGTTCACCTGTAATCATAACCCTGTAGTTTAAACTTATACATCCCATGTCATTGATATCGTTGTCCAACACAGAGGCATGGATTGATCACCCTCTTTTGTGTCCTGACATTTACTTGATCCCAAATGAACTGATGCTCACAAACAAGTTCTAACTTGTTTGGGTGTGGCCACACTCTTATCATTTGCATTCATCAAGAGACCGGTGATATATTCTCAGTGGACTACTGAGTGACATTTTCCTTCTGCATATCCATAGTACTACTATGCTTAGTGACATACCCGAACGTACCCATACTTGGCACCCTTTTACAGGCCCTTTAGGCATACACCAAAGTATGCCACTTCACAGGCAGCACCATCATATAGTCAGGTCAAAGGATCCATACAAGTACTACACGAGAATCACTTGTGATACTTTACCATGTGGATTTTTCGTTTGGTGGATCTATCCAGTACCATGCCCTTTGTGCTTGTACCCATTAATTTAGTTGACATCCCATGTCCAATAGCCAGTAAGAAACCGCTATACCACCAAGTTAATGATAGTCTCTAGTTCCATTCATTCTCATGACTGGAACAGACTACGGATCTGTTTACGGTCATATCGTTTTCCCTATCTATGGTCTTACTGCCAAGTGCATGATACTTGTCAACATGGATATGGATATGTCCATTGGATATTCTATTTAAAATATAGCACAAGATATATAATCAATAGATTAATGCCTTTATTTAATGACGCAAAATATGTATAATACACGAATCCAATAAATGTATAATACAAATACAGGGTCCAATGCCTCGAGACTAGGGCATATCCAACATTTATACCATGTAATTTAGACCTAAAAATATTTATTTAGAGTTAAAATGAATTAGTTTACATGGAAAATGCTTAAAAAGTGAACTTTTATAGGGCTTGACACATTGAAACTCAAACTAGGCATAAATCTACAACTTTAAGGTGTAAAAAGCTGTCAATAAGTACAAAAGCAGCATGGGGAAGCTGTAGGAAATAGTGTAAAAGCTGTCAGAACAACCCAGATAATGCTTAAAATTATCTTTGCACGTGAGATAAAGTCCAAATATCTTCTAGACACTTGAGAGATGCAGAAAAGCCACTATTGGACTCACAGAAAGTAAAAATGCTGCTAAATGAAACTTTTTCAATCAAAACAACCTGTTTTGAGCCCCCAAATGCTTTGCAAAGTCAACTCAAGTAGTAAGGTGGAGGAGAGATGCAAAATGATCATCAGCTATGGTAGAGGAGAGATTCAAAATGATCATCAGCTAAGGTGGAGGAGAGATTCAAAATGATCACCAGCTGTTATTGAGTCTTTTTGTAGTTTTATTTAATTCTAGAATCATGTGAATGTAATATCGCTTTTAGCTTTTGAATAGTTGTTTTCGGATTTGTTTTGCAATCCTAGTAGCCAAACATTGGCTATTTATTCATCTTTTTTATGGGTTGTTAGTATCATTAACTTTTGTAGTTTCTCACCTCTTCTCTCATCTTAATTTATGTAAAAACTCTTAGTTCTTTTAATTAATGAAGTGTCTTTCAATCATGAAGTGTGAGTAGTTCTCATTGCAAGCCTGTTTAGCTAGTTCTAGCTTTAGTAAGTTCTCTTTTTTATTTATTTCATGTATGACATGTTTGTTGGATGTTTAATGATGCTTTTAATGCTATATGAGCTTGATCACCTCATTGTTAGTGGTTTAAAATACAAGGAGACTTTGTTTAAATCATGGATTTGTCATTAAACACTTGTATGCTATGGATGGAGACATTATTAGCTGCATGTTAGGGGTTTTTACCTGTGTTGTAAAATGCTTATTTGAATTTAATGCTTAAAAATGATGTCTATGAAATGAGACTTTATATAATAGTTTTTATAGAATCTCTGTGCAAGGAGACTTGGCTTGAGTGATAAATAAGTAGAAGATACCCTAGTCATATGTGTTTTAATATCATTCATGTCTGTAAGTTAAGATTGAATGCCGAACATCCTGTTCCAAACTGAACCAAGCTCGTGTTTTTAATATTATTTGTAAAAATCATCTTTTTACACAGTTACTGCTAGATCTATTATTTGCATATAATTTGTATGTTTCTATCATCATGATTAGCTATAAATCTCTTTAAAAGAATCATTAAAAGTCAATCTTACCTGTTCTCTAATAGTTTTGTTATTTTCACACCCTTGTAATTCTTGAGGTGATATTCTAGACTTTCCACTAACTACTTGTGGATTTATAGTGCACTTGCTAGTTTCATTTAGGGACAACAAATAAAAAAATGATATTTCAAAAAATATAAAAGTAAGAATAAAATTTTAAACCATATAAAATTGTAAACATAAACTTTTCATTTCTAATATAATTTATGAATAATATGAATGAAAAAATAATATCATTTTGAAAAGAAAATTATGAAAATTCATAATAATATTTATTCTTAATTATCGATGTTATTTTATATTAAATTGATAAAAAAAACATTAATATAATAATCTTCGGGTAATATACTTTATCCAAAGATAAATGGAGGAACTAAAGAGTTGGTTGAGACAAAATTTAAGAACTTTAAAATACATGTATGAACTAACTAGCATAATATATAAATTTATAGGTCCTAATCATAGTTGTGAAAACCGGATCGGACCGGCCGGTCGGACTAAGTTCGACCGGAACCGGAAGTCTGTCTGGTCGGTTTATGTCCTATTTTCACTCTGGTCAATAATCGGTCAACTCTAGGTCAGACCAACCGATCGAACCTGAAAACGGCGAACCGAATCGGTTTTCTGGTTCGACCAGACTTTTTTTTTAAAAATATTTGAATTAAAAATTTAATTTATTATTTTGAGGTGTTTTTAATTAAAATAAAATATAGGTTGTGTTTTTATATTATTTTAAATTAAATTGACATTTAATTGTAACTATATTTCATAAATTAAGCTTTTTAATTACTATATTGTGTTTGAAATGCTTAAACTTAAATCATTATAATAAAAATGTTCAAATTTTCATATACTATAAATATAAAAATAAAAATATTTTAATATTTTAATATATTTATTAAATTTGGTTCGATTTCAGTTTATTTCGGTTTAATCTAAAATCCATTAATCCATCATTTCACCGGTTCGATGATCGGTCCGTATCTGAAAACCATGGTGCTAATACATTATTTAGACTTATATTTATTGATCAAAAGAGAGAAATATAATCACATAAAACGTATGAGCCAATGGCCTAAAAGAGCTTGAAAAAGGGAAAATTACCCCATTTGTCCATAATTTTGTAATAATATTTATTTTAGCACCCCCTAATTTTTGTTTTTAGATCATATATAAATTAATCTTCTTTTTAACCCAACAGTACACCTGTCATCAGTTTTTCAGATTATATATTTTTTTTATAATATTTATCAATTGTTTCTATTATTTTTTATTTTAGGGATAACTGCGCCCATTCTTATCTAATCGTTTCTATCTCTTCCTTTCCCTGTTCAAACTCTTCTCTGCAGACTATCCTAAACGTTTCATGTCTCTTCCTCTCCTTCTTCATACTTTCCTCTCCAAAGACAGATCACGGTTACCCGGCCGATTGAAAAGGGAGATTGAAATCTCAGCCGAATCTAGGTAAGTATTTCTTGCCCTTTTTTTCCCAGTTTTTAGGTTTTTATTTCGGTTTTCATTCCATTTTCGCGTCTCTTCCTCTCCTTCTTCATACTCTCCTCTCCAAAGACAGATCACGGTGTCTTTCCTTCCATTACCCGGCCGATTGAAAGAGGAGATTGAAATCTCAGCCGAATCTAGGTCAGTATTTCTTCCATTTTTTTCCCAGTTTTTAGGTTTTTATTTCGGCTTTCATTCCATTTGCTCCATGCAATGCAGAGCATTGATTTTTTCTGTTTTGATGAAAACCTAAATTTGCTCTTAGGTCTATTATTATGAAAACCAAAACCTAAATTATGGACAAATGGTTTTCTTAGGTCTATTAATTTGCTATTTCTTAGGTTTTTATTTCGGTTTTCATTCCATTTGCTAGATGCAATGCAGAGCATTGATTTTTTTTGTTTTGATGAAAAACTAAATTTTCTCTTAGGTCTATTATTATGAAAACCGAAACCTAAATTATGGACAAATGGTTTTCTTAGTTCTATTAATTTGCTCTTTCTTAGGGTTTTATTTTGGTTTTCACTCCATTTGCTCGATGCAATGCAGAGCATTGGTCTAATCATTACTTACTGCTTAATTTTTTTTCATATATATGCAATTTAGAGTATTACTGTTTGCCCTAGCTCTTAAATTCATCACGCTAATTAAATTAGCGATTATAGACCTACATGTTTAGGGTCACCTTGAGTTCCTCCTTCTACTTCAGTAATCAGCCCAGGATTTTGTTTTGGCAGAAGTCAATTTTTGGCTTTAGTTAGTTAATTTCTTCTGCAATCCGATTTATTGAAGGGTTTGGAGGAACTCTGGGTGTTGCTCAAAAATCCATCCTCTTTTTGCTGTTTCTGGCCGATTGAAACAAGACATTGAAATCTCAGCCGAATCTAGGTCAGTATTTCTTCCTTTTTTTCCAGTTTTTTAGTTTTTTATTTGGGTTTTCATTCCATGTATGGGCAGAAAACATCATTATATTAGTCAAAGACATCCCTTCCTCGTATGCTTATGTGCATCCCTCCCTATTCATATTTTGATAACAATGATAAAAAGATTGCAGCATTGGAAATTAGTAACATGACATGTGAAATTAGAAACTTGACATGTGGAACAAAATGGTTTCACATGTCAAGTTTCTAATTTCTACAATCCTTTCTCAGCATTATCAAAAAACGCAAGAGGCAATCATAATGGAAAAGAATATTAAAGATCTCATATTTGTTGTCATTATTCTTGTTTCTAATAGCTGAAATATTGCAAATTATCATTCAATTATTGAAGATATCATGTACATATATGATTCTTTTAGCATCACTATATTTTTTGTTATTGTTTATGGCATATAAAACTTTTATGCATTTATGGAAATTTGTGCTACTATAATTTTTTTTTTCTGTGTAATCCATCCAAATGTTTGGAACCATTTTTTTCAGTGATGGCAAGGACAAGAAGTTCTTTGCGTGTGGGTTCTCCTAGATCATCAAAAAATTTTGCTGGTAGTGTCAAAGGCGTTAAGACACACCATTCCCCTAAATCCAATGGCATGTCTAATCGTAATATGAAGGCACAACGGGGTAAGAGTAAACTGGGCGGAAATAAAAATTGAAATCTTACTCTTCGTAGGAAGAGAAGGATCGATTCTGATTTTGGAGCTAATAATGAGCAACCTAAGGTTTGTATTTCAAATCACCTTAGTTGTATGTCTTCTTATATATATTTATGCTATATTGATATATTTTTGTATAACACTAGTGTATTTGTGTATAACTTGATAGTATATTGGTGTAGTATCAGTAAATAGTATATTAACCGAATATGTAAGGTATATTCATATTTTGAAGATGATAATGACCAACCTAAGGTTTGTATTTCAAATGACCTTAGCTGTATGTTTTTTATATATATTTATGGTATATTGATATAAAATTGTGTATAACTTGATAGTATATTGGTGTAGTATCCATAACTGGTAGATTAATCGAATGTGTACGGTATATGCATAGATACTTATGGTATATTCGTATATACTTGCAATATATTTGATATGCAATTGTACATTAATGTTGATATAGTATTTGTTTCATGTGTATATTTTTTGTTTAGTTTTATGAAGTTAAAAATGATATTTGGATGTCATATTTCCGTTATGTAATTATATTTTCATGGTATTTAATTAAGTCATCTTATGTATATTGTTATTGTATTGATTACTGATTTACCTTATTTGTGGCAGTTGTGGGAGTACTATGTTAAACCTACTCAACACTTTGTATGCAAAGTGAATCATTCAATGGTGTCTGATGTAGTGAATCATATTATGGATAAATTGACACAATCTCAGCTAGAATTGTTTAAGAAGTCTTTTTTAGGTTACTTTTTGGATTTGCCAAACATGATATTACAATCTTAACTTATTCTTAGTCTCTTGTTAAGAGAGGTACATCAAGAGAATGAAAATAAGATGTGGTTCAATATAGGGGGAAAGAGGTTGAAGTTTGGTATTGGGGATTTCGCTATAATTACAGGCTTAAACTGTGTTGCAGACATTAGTCATTTTGATTTGCCTAAAGGTCATCCAAGGATAATGAGACAGTATTTCCCTGGGGCAGTGAGCGTGAATAGGAGATCCTTTTTGATATCTTTTGAAAGCAAGTGTTGGGTTAATGATGAAGATGCAGTGAAGTTTGCGTTGATATATGTTTTGAACTTCTTTTTGTTGTCTAATGTTAAGGAACGAAATATATGTGAAGAGCATTTTAGAATTGTCGATTCTGAATTCTATAATACGTACTAGTGGGGGAAGGATATTTATAAAGTAACTTTGTCCTCTTTGAAGCAAAAATTTACTAGTTCATCACATAGGGGTTGTTATGTGCACGACGAGATGAATAATCTTAGGCTGATTGGTTGTCCAATTGCTTTACAAATATGGTTTTATGAGTGTTGTGGATTTGCTGAACGTAGGTTTGCGGAACGAGTTGGTCATAAAATTCATAGGATCTTAAATTGGTCTACTGATGTAAGGCTTGATTTTAGAGAGCTGGAAAGGGATGTATTCAATATTGAAACAAAAAAGGTTAGTTTAAGCTCATATACTCTTTTATTTTTTATGCAAACTGATATATTTAGTGTTTATAAAGTATTCTATGGAAGTGCAATAGATTAATCACGTTTTTTTTGTAATCTATTGATCATATATGTTATTTTATCACCAATAACTTAATAATTCTCTAATTTTTCTGTTTTTCTTTTGTGACTTCAGTTAATGCTAAACAACATTATGCCGAACCATATTAAGCTGGAGAAGTTGCATCTTTCTGGTTTGTTTGATAAGGGAAAAAGAGTTGTTAATGACCAAATGTTGGACACTGAGATGTCTGGTGCCTTTGCTGAGCCATGTGAAATGGGTGTCAGAGGTTCAGAGGTTACTGATTATGAGTCTAATCATGCAATTCAAATGCAAATGAATGATATGAAGAATCAAATGCAAATATTTCTTGAGAAGCAGTTAGAAACAAACAACAATATGATGCATTTGAGATCTTGGTTAGAATCTAAGTTAATTTCTTTGAAGAATTATGTGAACAAACATATTTCAAGAGTGATGGATGATAAAGTGGATTTACTGGAGGTATATGTTGAGGAGAAGATTCCAGGTCTTGCAAGAGCTGCTGAAGTCGTATCAAGTGATTTAAACAAGGTGATTTTCATTTAATGTTACACTATATATTTGATTTCAATTTGCTTGATATTGGATTATTGTGATCTGATTTAGTGTTTATTTTATTATTGTATTTGTTTCAGTTTACTAAAATAGATAGAGTTATTATATTTAGAATGATATATTTATAAAATGTTTGTAATTGTTTCATTTTTTTGGTGATTTACTGTTTTACTTTGTATCTATATGGCCTGATTTTTATTTTAAATTACACAGTTAAAAGTTTTGAATAATGTTATGGTAGAAGATTCTGAAGATGATGGGGAAGACGACAATGATAATTTATTGGTTGATAGTAAGGGAAAGAACATGGGTATTGTCCAAGAAACTAATCAATTCCAAAGTTGCAAAGCTTCCATTTCATTGTTAGATGATATCGATGTGGATCCTGCTGAGCTGATAATAATGGCTAATTTGGCAGGAAATTAGCTTTGTTAAAGAAGGTAAGCTCACACTTTGTTTTCTTGAAGTTTACATGTTTCATTATGTTAAGGAATTTCATGCTCTTACATCATTGTTCATTTTGTTATGTGAGTAGGTTGATGTTGGTACAAACCTTTCTCCTATCCAGGCTCCTGTTTCTTCATATCCACTTGTTCTTAGTCAAACTCCACCGGAAACTAAGATAGTGGTTAAGCCCGTGTCACAAATAAAGGAAGTAAATGTCTGTATCGTTTTTTAAAGGGATCTTTTAACTTGGTTATTGGTTATAATTTGCTTATCTAGTATTTATTTTGTTATTACAATTGTTTCTGTAGGTTGAAATCCCTAAATGCGGCCCTTCTTTTGATCTTGGTATAACACCCTCAGAACCAAAAAGAATCACCAAACCAACATCAGTGATGAGATCTCCTTTCTTGAATGAGTTCAGCTCAGGTGGTAGCTTGGAAGATCACAGTGATTTCACTAAAATAAAAAAAGGTCTCTGCCCATTAGGTCATGATCCAGGGTTTTTAATGGAAGATCATCGGCTTATTAAATTTGAGAATTGGCTGAAGAGGGGTAAAACAAGAAGTAGACTCTCGTAAGATTCATTTTTTGTAATATCTCAATTTAACTGTTATGTCCCATTTCATTTTATGTTGTTGCTTACCTTTTGATATGTCGTTCCAGGGGGAAGCTTTATTCACCCCAAGAAGGCAATTTGGATCCGCCATTTGATTTTTTGGTTCAATTTGTTGTCCAAAAAAGCTGGTTTTATGACTTGTGTTTTCCTGGGTGATGTCTTGACTCTTCGGTAAATTTCTCTTCGCTATTCATGGCATGTTTTATACTTATTTTCCAGTAACAATTAATTTTAGTGTTATCTTTTGTAGTTACAAATTACTTATATAATACTTGTTAATAATTGTTATTACACATTTTGAATATCATTGGTATATTAATCTAATTAATTTAGTCACATAAATCAATTTTTTATGCCTTGTTCGTAGCTTTTCTCTTTAAATTTTTTTTATAAATATACCTTATTAGTTTTTATGTTTTGAACAGCATATAAATATCATATTCTATTATTTGCGAAAGAAAGGCAAATACTTGAATGGGTGTAACAGGAGGTTGATAACCACTGATTATTTCTTTGATCATTATCTGAGATCTTTGCATAAAAGATTTGAGAATGGTAAGAGGGATATTTCTATTCTAATGAATGATAACCACATTATACATTATATTCGTGCACACAAGGTGGATTGTGTGTTACCATGGGTGGATGTGGACCATGTTTTATTTCCTATTTTTGAGCATACAAAGAAACACTGGTTTTTGGGGAGGCTGTCTTTTCATGACAGGTGCATATACATGCATAACTCCCTCAGGAGTTCTCAAATGACTCGGTTATGTAAGTTAGCATTGGCCCCATATGCCCAATTACTCCCTTTATTCTTGGAGTTTACTGAGTTTTATTCAACGCGGTTAGATATTGAACAAGATTCTAAGCATTTTATTAGGAAAAGTCTTTCTAATCCATTTGATATAATCGAGACTCCGGCACTTCCTTTGCAACCACCAAAGTAAGAATTCAATCTGAATATGCTATACCTGAGTTATTAGTTTTGTTTGTTTTATTTTTTTTTAATTGTTTCTCTTTTTTTTTTTTTTGTCTTTTTAGTGATTGTGGCTTGTTTACTATATCATTTGCTGAGTACTTCATTGAAGGCATGGATGTCCCCCCTGTAATTTAATGTTGATATTCATCACAAGAGGCTTGCATTTTTAATGTACCAGCATGGAAGGACGAAGCAGGATGAAAACTTTGAAAGTGATGCTGAGATTGTCGTGCCATAATATTGTTAGCTAATTAGCTATATGTGTTTGATTGTAAATTTAGTTTTGTCATGGTTTAGGATATATGGTATATTCTAGTTTTGAATTATAAATTGCAGTTTCTAGTTTATATGGATTTTTTTATAATCTCAGATTATTACATTTTATATTATGCATTAAAGGTTATTACTACATTTCATCATATTTGCTTTTCTATTATGTAGTTTCTAATTATTGGATACCTAAATCTTAAAGATACATGTATAGTAATTATAAAAAGATACATGACTTTTGAGGCTCAAAGAGTTTAAGTTTGATTGTAAATCTATACTAGCAATTGCCCCCCAACTGTCATAGTTTACTCTTATCATTGATTACAGGACTAACCATTATTGCAAAAAACAAATGAAAGACTATCAATTTTATCATTATCCATGTTGAGCAATTGCTATCCTTTAATCAAGCTACCAGCACCATGAGGGGATCTTATGCCTTTTAGGTAACTCATTATGTACAATGAAATATATAAACAATATAATGTGGATATATGATACACAAACATTAAAAGTGATGATAGATTGGTTTTGGACACATTCTTTGTACCTTTTGGATTTGAATTTAGTTTTCTCTCATTAGCATCTCATGATCTGTAGTCATTTTTGTCATTGTGGAAGCTGCTATCAGTCTATGGCTAACTGACGATTCATATGTCAATCCCCGTAGATGTTCAAAAAGACTAGTCACCGGTAATTCCCTAGCAGCCTTATTAACTGCGTTAAGTGATTCTACTATGTTTGGATAGATTACACAGGAAAAAAAAATTAGCAAACTAAGGGTTGTATTTTAAATGACCTTAGCTGTATGTTTTTTTTATATATATTTATGGTATATTAATATAAAATTGTACAACACCAGTGTTTTTGTGTATAACTTGATAGTATATTGTAGTATCCATAAATGGTATAGTAACCAAATATGTACGATATATTCATAGATACATATGGTATATTCCTATAAAATTGCAGTATATTGATATGCAATTGTACAATAATGGCTATTGTATAGACTTGTAGTATATTGATATATTATTTTTTTCATGTGTATATTTTTGTTTATTACACATAAAAAAATTACATAGAATTAAGATCAGTTATTTGATTAAAGACAATAATATAATGTGAATATATAATACACACACATTGCAAATTTTAGTAATAGATGGTTTATTATACAACTAATAATTCTTGTTATTATATCTACTGACATTGTATGAAGGAAATGCACTATAAAAAAAATATAATGTGCAAAAGAGATATGAATTATTATTACGCCAAAAAAATTAATAAATAACCTAATATATTTTTTGTTGGAACAATCTAGTAATACTAAAACGAATTTATGTAATGGCTTGTAGTATAGTTCTATCACTAAGGTGCATAATGCACGTTTTCTTATTATGACCTTTTTTTCCACATCGTGTACATCTATTTTTTGTTGCTTTTTCCCCTGGTTGCTTGAATCTTCTTTTTCTAGGTTGACTAGGCGGTGCTTTTCCTTTAGAAGGGTGCATAATATGGTTCTTTATTTCTTCCGGTACATCCCACACATCTTGCTTTGGAATTGCGAACACAGTGTATTGATATGTTGCCTTCATGTATTCTTTGCTGTAGAACGGTGAGCAAAACTTGTATGAATTCAGGTGCTTATATCTTATCACTGCCAAAGCATGCTCACATGGTATTTCGTCTATTTGGAAATGATTGCAAATGCATGTCTTAGCTGCTAGGTTGACAATAGTCATTTCCAATAAAAGCATTATAGACATCCTCATTGGATTCTTTGACCTGCACATGATTATGAACTATATAATATAAATATGCTTGTATATTATCTAAAATCAGACCAATATTTTAACTTTGAAAGGACCATAATTTTTTGTATAATTATAGAGAAAGACATTAAAACTGATAATAGATTGGTTTTGGACACATACCTTGTACCTTTGGCTTCTAATGTAGTTTTCTCTCAATAGCATCTCATGATTTGTAGTCATATTTGTCATTATGGAAGCTGCTATCCGTCTATGGCTAACTGACCATTCTTGTGTCAATCCCCGTAGATGTTCAAAAAGACTAGTCACTGGTAATTCCCTAGTAGCCTTGTTTACTGTGTTAAGTGATTCTACTATGTTTGAAGTTAAACTTGAACTTCTACTATTTGGGCAATGGCATCTTGACCATCGTTCATAGCCAATATCAGCTAAATATGGTCGTATTGCTGCATCTACCTTGTCAACCTCGACCATGTAGCTCTCAAAGTCTTTGATGGTGTATGACTCAGCAGCTCCTATGAAATTTTCACTTATTTTCTTTGGATCTTTTCTGAAATTTGATTTCAAGTTATTGAGCAAATGGTACATGCATACACAGTGGCATGCTTGAGAGTATATTTTACGTGCTGCCCTTGCAATGCTCTCATGCCGATCAGATACTATTATTAAGTTTTCTCTATCCCCTTATGCCTCTTTGAACTTTATGAAGAACCAATCATAGGTTGCATTGTTTTCTAATTCCATAACCCTAAATGCCAATGGGAATATAGACCCTGTATTAAAAGTGTAATCAGCTTCAGTTTTACAAATACAGCACTAAATATAAATATATAACATATACATGTAATATTTATGGTATATATGCATGTTGTTTTTACAAATTGTGTTGTGTATCATTTCAATACAAATTTCTATACCTGATGCATCCTTAGTACAGGCTGTCAACAAAGTTCCCCCATATGTTGCCTTCAAGAAAGAGCCATCTACAACCAACATCGGTTTGTAATATTTCCAACCTATTATGGAAGTATGTAAAGCCATGAAAGCATACACAAATGAATTGTTAACATCGGTATGCATTTCCACAACTGAGCCAGGATTTGTTTGTTGCACCATATAAAGATAACTTGACAACATTGCATATGAATCGCCAGGTTTTCCCCTTATTATCTCTACTGCTTTCTCTTTTGACTTCCAAGCTTTTTGGTAGTTGATATCCACCCCTAGTTCCAATCTCACATCATCTATTATATCTCTAGTTGTGTATGTTCTATGAACCTCCACATATTTATATTTTATGCACTCACCAATCAAGTACCTTGTTGCTTGTCTCTTTCTTGAGAATCTGATATCCAACCTGCATGTATGCGAATCCACCAATTTCTTAATTTGAAATGTGTCTGTATTCCCGCATTTACTTGCCCTCATAATCCAAGTGCAACTGTCATCAATACAACTCAAGTACAATTGCCTGGTATTTGATCTTTCAGCCTTGAATTGAAAGTGCATGTTTATTGCATAAAAGCTGATAGATGTTTTCAATATGTACTTATCCTTGAATTTTTGTCCAATCTCAAAATTTGAGTGCCTAATGTCATGGATTATTGTTGGATTATATGAAACTTCCTTGTTGGCTCTGTAGGTGAAGCTGTTTTCTAGATTTTTGATTGTTTGCTGCGTCACTTGATTGACATACTCAATCATGTCCATCTGTCGCTGTTCAGCATGCTGATTTGCTAATGACTGCACCCAATTCTCAGAACACTGATCTCCTTGTTCAATGTTGTTTTCATCATTTGCATTCAATTGCACACAAGTTATGCACAATGGATATTTCCTCACATCAGTTTCATTGTTCTTCAATTGCAAGTAAAATGACAAGCTCATATCATTAGTTACATCAAAAGGTTCGTCTCCATCTTCCAACTGTAAATTATACATTTCATCAATATTCTGTCATCATATAAATAAATAGGACTAAATTATAAAGTATAATGGCAACTTACACTTATATGCAAATGAAATTACAACACTGCATTTTATTGTCCAATGCAGTATATTGAAGGTATAGTACGATTTTTTTACCTGAAATTTGATGTCCAATGCACTGTATTTCGTGTTGATTTTCATTTCATTTGATATTATGTTTTTCAACAAGTGAAAGTTGCAACCTTGTGGTAGAATAACTCCTTGAAACTTGCTGTTCTGATATTTGTTGCTTTCCTTCCATGTACCACCGTATCAAACCACTATAGCTGTTCCTGTCATATCTTTCCTTCGTATATTCACAAAAAACATCAAAACATGATTTCATATTATTTGCTTTTACTATTTATGAGAAATATCAAATTATATTAAACCACTAAGATCTTCAAGAGTATGTTTATACAAGTATATTAGTATGCATATATATGAGATATTTAAAGAAATATTCTTACTCTGTGTGTTTAATATGTTGTAGGAATCAAGAACTCAGTGGTTGGAGTTTGCTAATGGTGTATATTGCTTTTGGTTTTTGTAGGGAAAAAAATCTAGAATGTGGATTGAGGAAGAAAAAGAATGAGAATTAAACTGTATATTATAGGAATGAAGAATCAGCGGTTGGAGATTGGTGATGGTGTATACTGCTTCTGCAAATTGCTAATGGTGTATATTGTCTATGGTCTTTGTAGAGAAAAAAAGTAGAACGTGGATTAAGGAAGAAAAGGGAGAAAAATAAAACTGTTTTTTTTTCTTTTTTGTTTGCAAGGTTTTCAGTGGGTAGTTTTTTCAAAAATATTTCAGTTGTAAATAGTGTATATTGCTTCTGCCTATTGGTAAGGGTGTAGGTGTATATTGGCTCTGATTTGTACAGAGAAAAAAAGTAGATGTGCATAGGAGAAAAATAACTTTTTTTTTTCAAAAACGATGGGTAGTTTTTTTTTTTTAAATGTTTCAGTTATATTAGGATTCTATAAAGGGATAATTAGCTAGATATAAAATTTTTTATTTTTTTTATATTATTATTTTTCAAAAATCAAAATGTATTATCCTATCTAGCATTCTCTTATACATACCATTAAAGATATTATTTAGATATTGTGGTTATTTTAAATTTTATAATCATTTTTAGGTTATTTAAAAGATAATTACGTAATAATATACTACAAAGCTGATTAACCCCTTGAAAAAAGGGAAATTGTCATATTTATGGGGGAAAAAAGTTTTTGTTTTATACCATACCATAATCTATTTACATAAATACGTGATTTTTGAAAATCTTTTTATTAATTACGTTTTTTAAGTTGTTTTCTATTTTTTTACGTTCTCTTCTACCTCCCTTTACCCATCTACCTTTTCTTGCCGCATGTGAACTCGTCGGCGGGAACTTGTCGGAGAGGACTTGGCGGTTCATGATTCGAGTGATACTCTTCAATCCCTAAAAGAAGCTTCTTCACCATCTTCATCTTCTGTTCATGATTCGAGTGATACTCTTCAATCCTCCTTGGATCTTACCGATCTCTTCCAGATCTGTTTTTTTTTTCCTCTCTTCCGTTGCATTTTTAGCACAATCCAATTGAATAATCAATAATCTTTAGCTGTTGTAATATGGATTTATTGTATCACTCTGCAAATCTTGTCTTCTTTTTACTGTATTGTTGAATTGGCTTGTAGTTTGATTTGAGTTCTTTCAGCCCTTGCACTTCTTTTTTCTTCTGCTCATCCAACTTGAAGTACTTTAGTGCCAAATAAAAATTGACATTTTGATTGCAGAAATGGAGGGCGTAATCTCAGTAATAGCAAACCACATACTTAAGATTCAGACCACAAGATCATGGGATTTCATGGGTTTTTCTAAAGATAAATTTTCCGCCCCTCAACAAGGAGACGTCATTATTGGTCTTCTTGATACAGGTTCATACAAATTAATTGATGCTTTAGTGTTTACTGAATGAAAACGTCAACATCACCTGATAGTACTTTTATATGAATTTTTTTAATATTGTAGGAGTATGGCCTGAATCTGAGAGCTTCAATGATACTGGGATGGGACCTCCACCACCTAAATGGAAAGGAATATGACAAGGTGAAGGCAATTTTGTTGGTGTGCCCTAGTTCTTAGGGCATTGGATTCTTGTATTTTGTATTATACATTAAGACTCATTGTATAAATACATTATTTGTGTCACATTAATAAAGGCAATTAATCTATTTCATTTATATCTTGTGCTATAATATGAGTAGAGTATCCATTGATTGATAATCATAAAACCTATCCTAGGTCTGTTCTAATCGTGGGAACGAATAGAACCATAGACTTGTATATTCGATGACTGTATGGTAGTTCTTAACTAGCCATAGTACTTGTATAGTCAGTCATGAATATAGGTACATGTCGTTGACATGGGACTGGATCGATCTGCACAAGAAAGCCACATGGTTGTCACGTCATAGGTCTCTCTTGAGTAGGTCTCTTTTGTCCTCGGACCAGATTTCATTAAAATATCGATATGAAATCCGATTCACTTTGACATACGCCTAACAGGTCTGTAAAAGGATGCTAAATATGGGTATGATTGGGTGGACCGGTGAACATGTTGATATTGATGATGAAGTGATGGAATTGCCACTCAGGTAACACCGAGATGATATCATTGGCCACTTGATGAGTGGGACTGATAAGTGTATGGCCATACCTAAATAAGTTGGTTGCTTATTTGATTAATCAGTCAACTCAAGATCAAGAAATATAATAAACAACAGAAGATGATGACAGACACCATGCCTCTTATTTATTTATATAGATATCGGTAGGCAAAGGACACTATGAGATTACTACCGGGTGAGTGTCTTCTAAAGACTGCTGCATCTCTGTCTTAATTGGGGGCTATAATGGTTTGCTAGAACCCACTTACAGTCTGTGGGCCTTGGGCCTACTGCCAACAAAAAGACAGACCCATAGGATCGTGCACATAGATCAACTGAGCTGGAGCTTATAGAAATTATACATGTAATGTACATTGGAAGGAATGCGTTAATTGATTAGTTGACATTCGGTGTCAAGGTAATTAATTAGCATTGGGTTGAATTTAATTTAATTAATAAGTTTACATAATGTAATTAATTAATTTATCAATTAATTGAATTACATAAAGTAAACAATTAATTAAATAATTTTCCTAAGTAGGAAAATTAAATACATGTATTGTATTAACTTAAGTGTGATTTAATTTTATTTAGGGGTAATTAAATTTAGCCAAATGGAATTAAATTACATAGTATATACTTTTTAATTAAAGTTTATTTATGTAATTATAATCCTAGTGGGCTTGAGTTTAATTAACTTAATTAGAACCCAATTAGACAAGGTGTCTATAAAATGGCACATTTAAGGAATAAAAACCTAATTCAACTCTAATCAATTGCTGGAAATTTCAGCCACCAATAGCAGCCCCAAAACAGCCGAAAATCCCAGCATTAAACCTCCATTCCTTCGCGTCTTCGGCTAGCACCGGTTCCCGCTCAATAGTTGGTCGTGCACCGGACTTTGGAGATCGCAGTTTCAAGTAACGATTCTGCAGCAGTCTCTAGAAGAGACAAATCCGGTGAGTTAATCTCTCTTGATTCTTATTTGATTTTATTCTAATCAATGGTAATTGGACACGATAGGTGGATTCTAGGAAATTTTAAACGGTGTGTTTTCCGCTGCGCCACGTTATTTTTCCAATGACGAATCCCAACAAATTTCACCTGCAACAAGTGAGTTTTCTTTCTCTTTCAGTACTATTAATGTCAATGCATGACAATTAACTCAATTAAGTAATAATTTAAATTTATGAAATTGCAACAAGATCATTGGAGCCAGGTACTACAACAGTGACAATTACTATTTTGATACCGACTTCAAGTCCCCAAGAGATTCCGAAGGACACGGAACACATACAGCTTCGACTGCAGCAGGAGCAGAGGTTCAAGGAGTCAGTTACTTTGGATTAGCTGAAGGAACTGCAAGAGGTGCAGTTCCATTTGGAAGAATTGCTGTGTACAAAGTCTGTTGGTCATTCGGATGTTCGAGTGCAGATATCCTTGTAGCATTTGATGGTGCCTGCGCAGTAAAGGACCAGTTTATGTGGTAAGTTTTCAACCTTTGTTAATTGCCATTGCAGCTGTTATAACTTTCTTACTGCTGGGCATCTCAGTAGGTATGTATTAAATTTAACTATTTTAGTTTGTTATACAATTAATGAGTATGTAAATATAATGAAAAGAAATGGATGGGTGCAGTGTATATTAGTTACACCTTTGTCAATTGATACACTATTATCATTTATTCATAATTAAATACTTGTCTTTCTTTTAAATGATTTCTTGCGAAGACAGAGATCCTACAATAATGGTTTTGTCTGAATTTAGTTTTCTCAATCACAGCAATAATAACACTCCTAAAATTGTAAAATCACAGCAACAATAACACTCTTGCATTTTATTATTGGGATTGCATCTTTTTGAACTGCACATTAGGACTGCATTTTGTTGAATTTGATCAGGAATTGGCACTTCTGAAACATGAACAGCTTGCAGAACCCTTTTTTTAAATTTACTTATTATATATTGTTATATTCTCTTTATACACTGCTTATATATTGTTATACACTTATTATACACTGTTATATACTCTTTATATACTGCTTATACATTGTTATACACTGTTATACACTTCTTATACACTGTTATACACTGTTTATACATATTTTATACACTTCTTATGCACTGTTTATACATTGTTTATACACTGCTTTTACATTGTTATATCGCTGTTTAGGCCTTCATCTGTCAGTTTATACACTGCTTATACATTGTTACACATGGTTTATATACTTCTTATACATTGTTATACACTTCTTATATATTGTTATACACTGTTTTATATATTGTTTATACACTGTTTATACACTTCTTATACATTGTTATACATTGTTTATACACTTCTTATACATTGTTATACACTTCTTATATATTGTTATACACTGTTTATACACTTCTTATACACTATTTATACATTGTTTATACACTTCTTATACACCGTTATACATTGTTATACACTTCTAATACATTGTTATACACTTCTTATATTATACATTGTTTATACACTGTTTATATACTTCTTATACACTGTTTATATATTGTTGATACACTTCTTATACACTGTTATACATTGTTATACACTTCTTATATATTGTTTTACACTTCTTATATATTGTTATACATGTTTATACACTGTTATACACTATTTATACATGGTTTATACATTTCTTATACATTGTTTATACACTTCTTATACATTGTTATACATTGTTTATACACTACTTATACACTGTTATATGTTGTTTATACACTTCTTTTGCACTGTTATACATTGTTATACACTGTTTATACACTTGTTATACATTGTTATATATTGTTATATACTTCTTATATATTATTATACATTGTTTATATATCGTTTATATACTGTTTATATATTGTTTATACACTTTTTATAAACTGTTATACACTATTTATACATTGTTTATACACTTCTTATACATTGTTATATATTATTATACATTGTTTATACATTGTTATACACTGTTATACATTGTTATACACTGTTTATACACTTATTATACATTGTTATACACTCTTTATACATTGCTTCTACATTATTATACACTGTTTATACATTAAGATACACTATTACATTGATTATACCTTAATTATAGCTTAAGATACACTATTCTAGTGATTATACATTAGTTATTCCCTAGTTATTCCTTATTTATACCCTAAGATACATTATTATATTGATTATACCTTACTTATACCTTAATTATACCTTAAAATACATTATTACAGTGATTATATATTTGTTATACCTTAATTATACCTTAAGATACACTATTACATTGATTATACATTAGTTATACCTTAATTATACATTAAGATACACTATTACAGTGTTTATACCTTAGTTATACATTGTTTATACACTTCTTATATCTTAAGATACACTATTACATTGATTTTACCTTAAGATACACTATTATAGTGATTATACCTTAGTTATTCCTTATTTATACCCTAAGATACATTATTATATTGATTATACCTTACTTATATCTTAAGATACACTATTACAGTGATTATACATTTGTTATACCTTAATTATACCTTAAGATACACTATTACATTGATTATACCTTAGTTATACCTTAATTATACATTAAGATACACTATTACAGTATTTATACCTTAGTTATACATTGTTTATACACTTCTTATATCTTAAGATACACTATTACATTGATTATACCTTAATTATACCTTAAGATACACTATTATAGTGATTATACCTTAGTTATTCCTTATTTATATCCTAAGATACATTATTATATTGATTATACCTTACTTATACTTTAATTATACTTTAAGATACACTATTACAGTGATTATACCTTTGTTATACCTTAATTATATCTTAAGATACACTATTACATTGATTATACCTTAGTTATACATTAATTATACCTTAATTATACCTTAAGATACACTATTACAGTGTTTATACCTTAGTTATACCTTAAAATATACTATTATATTGATTATACCTTAGTTATATCTTAAGATACAAATGTATACTTAGTTATATTTTAGTGAAAAAAATATGTCGGAAAAAGTACATACATATGGAGTTTGTTTCGAAGATAAAAAAAAAAAAAAAATTTCTAAAGTCGTATGACAAAAAAATAAACGGATTGAGAGATGAATGCGAAATCAGATTAAAAATTATAAAAAGATGAGAGAGAAACGTGGACAAAGTAGAGAAGGTATTTTGGAGATTTTGATTTTTGTTTTGTTGTTTATTTGTGGATGAGTCACGTAAAAAAGAAATGTTTGTTTTAGGTATTTTTGAAATTTTGGAAAGTTTTTTATGTATTTATGTAAACTTTTGCTTTGAATGTAAAAAAGTTATATTGTAACAAGAAGTAAGTATTTATATAAAAAGCCGTTTAAAAAATCTAACCCCAGAGGCCCATACGAGCCCGAAAGTATTAGGCCTATTAATTTTGAAGGGCAAATTTGTAATTAACTACGAACTTGCAGAATTTTCGCAAGTTGCAGCCGTGAGTTCTCCATCTCCTTTGATTTTTTTTATTAGCTGGCAGTGCTCTCCGATTTATCCCGATCAAATCTCTCTTTTCTCGGTCGTCAGGTCAAAATATCTCAATTTTTTCAGGTATCAAAATCCTTCTACTAATTTCCATTCAAATTGATGATTTTAGTTTTAACTTACAGTTATTATTGGCTGGGTTGAAACTGTAACTAGGCGGTCGGATTATTCACTATCGAATGGTATTATCAGAGTGTGAATTGCGTGTGGGTTTAATGGGATTTTGAAATTTTTTAAATGATTGATGTTGATGACTGTGAAATGAGTTGTGCGGTTGAATGAGATTTTGGCAATTTTGGAAAGGATTAAGTCGATGATGGTGAAATGAGATATGCAGTTTTAAAAATTGAAAACGCGTTTCTTGTATATGCTGACCATTGTTTTGCTGCAAGTAGTGTGTGAATTAAAATTGGAGAGAAACATAGAAGATTCATGTTCTGAATTTTTTTTTTCTTTTTCACTCCATTTTAGTAATTATCAAATTTGACCGTTTAATATATCTTTTGTTAGCCTACTAGCGACTTTCTATTTCCTGAGAAGTGTTTCATATTTGAAATTTAACATTCGCTCTTACTTCTTATGCTGTATTATAATAGGAGCTTGTTAGGTTATAGCAGAAATGGGGAAAGACTCAAAATCAAAGGATGCAGGAGGGAAGGGCAAAGGGAAGCAGGCAGGGGGTGCGAGTGAGGAGAAGGGAAAGGGGAAAGCCGGAAAAGCAGATGGACTTGGCACCTGCACATATGTCAAAGGTTTTGAACCCTTCCCCCGCTTTTCTTCATACTATATTTCATATCTCAAGTATTAAATTTTATGTATTCTGGTTATCATTTGCTTTTAGCAAGGCATATCTTATGTGAGAAGCAAGGCAAGATCAATGAAGCTTACAAGAAACTGCAAGACGGCTGGCTTGGCAATGGAGACAAAGTCCCACCTGCTGAGTTTGCAAAGGTAAATCCACTAGATTGTAGTTTCCATAATATTTGATAAGACTTTGCTTAGCAAGTATGAACTCAGATGATATTAGTTCCAGTATGAAACGGAATGATTCTGAAGCTCAACAATTAGCATTATTTTGCATACACGAGTCCTCTGAAACCTTTTTTCGTTATTCCTTGTTTTTACTCTCTTCTTTCATGTTGGTAGTTTTAAGTTTAACTAAGCAACATTTGTTCTTACTCTACCCTGTGATAAGCTCTCTGGATCTTTTCCTTAAGGTTGTTGCTTGGTATGGGGCGTATGGAGATTTAATGCAAAATTCAAGTCGAAGACAATGAAGTGCTTGTGAATAAATTTATATATACTGATTTATTCCTTTGTTGTTGAACTTTTAGTCGCTATGTGATCTTTTGGCTGGGCTGAGTCTGGAGGGAAATCTATTTCACTGTTTTCTCTTTCCATATGTTTTCTTTTGTTTATCTTAGCTAGCAGCAGAATATTCAGAATGTCCATCTGGAAAGAAAGGTGGAGACCTTGGATGGTTTCCTCGTGGAAAGATGGCTGGTCCATTTCAGGATGTTGCATTCAGTACACCAGTTGGAGCTACCAGTGCACCATTTAAATCAACGTAATGAATTATGAATACTTGACCCTGCTTCCTGCACTTCTAGAATTTGTTACATATGATTTGTGCAACCAGATAACTAATAGTATATTCATGTGCAGTCATGGATATCACATAATCTTAGCTGAAGGGAGGAAGAATTGACGCAATGCAGCATTTCCAGCGAGGACTAAAAATAGTTTATTGTTGATGGGTATTGACATTTTGTGTTGCATAGTGAAGTTTGGTTCATCAGTTCATGATGCTTGAATACCCTTCTAAGCAGTAGTTTCATGAAATATATTTGCGGGATATAAATGTTGAATGTTGATTACTTTTCTTTCTTTTACCCTCCTATGTTTTAAGTTTTAAGAAAAATTATGAGAAACCCTGGATGATAAAATTGGATTTTGTTTGGAAGGATATAATGAAATGAAACACATGATGGAACAAAATGTAATTTTACGCGTAGATTGAAATTAAAAGCAGTATAAATATGGTTAACATTCAAACGTGTAATTTTCTTGGGGGTTCGTCGGCGGGCTGTAAGAAGCTGTAAGAATGGTTGCAGGGAGGAGCAGGGGAATGTAATCTCAATGATCAGGCATTAGTAAAGTTGTGGTATTAGATAATTAAATGGAATGACATCGACCATTTAGGTTGAAAATTGCAGAGCAAGTAATTGACATGATAAATTCATGCTGATAATGTGTTACAATTCTAATGTACATCCTCTCTATATTCTGGTTATAATGAGACTTAGATGCTGGCAATTTTAGTTAGTAGCCAACATTAAGATTTTTTGTTCGATGAGAGCATGTCGGCAATTTGCTCATAATTGAAAACAATGACTAATCGATGATATGCAAAGAAGGATTATGGTATAAAAAAAAAGGATGACCATTTTAACAGTCAAAACTCGTTCCAAGTGATAGTTAAGATGTACAAGCTTGAGACCCCAACTCACGTCCTCAATGTCTCACATGAGGCACAAGTGCACTCGTGTCAACCTTTCTCTGTACATTATAGTCATAAAAAGGCGGTGCATGAAAACAAGGCTCCATGGACATGGCTCAACCGCAGGGGGATCAACCGCTGATTGATTCTCAGGTTTAAAGAGTGCCCACGACTTCAACCCTCCAAGACCTTGAGCCACATACCCAAATGTGAACCATGAGCTAGTAACTAGCTGGTCATCCGAGCTCAGCAAAGACATTTCAGCCCATGCATTTTCTGTTGTGTATCTGCTTTTCTATTTGTTGATACTCTTCATGACTTTACCAGTATATACCAACAAATTCCCCAGTCAGTGATGGATTCTCCCAGTACATATTTTCCATGTTATCATAGTATCAAGAGCTTAAAGATGTCACAAGCACAGTTTTAGATTTATGAGTTCTAGATTAAGTAGTAGTTGAATCCTACTTTTTGGTATTAGGCAGCAGATTCTCCTTAACAATGCAAGCAAGGATCTGGTCCAACACATATTGGAACAGTTCATTTCCCGAATCAGATGCCTTAATCTGGATGCTTATCATTTCATGTGCTCAGCATGATAATTTGTCATACCTAAGACTTGTAAAAATGGGTCAAAGTTATGTCATAAAAATATGGAAGCAATAATGTCTATAAAAAGAATAGGTGAAAATTTCCAGATTTGTATGGATTTATTTGGCATGCTATGATTATCATAAGAAAGCTCTAAGAATCAGACAAAGTACAGAACAACTATTCCTATGAGTTGTAAGAGCTTATAATCCATTTTTATCTTTGTAAATCACAATTACAAACCAAATGACCAAATATAGAGGGGAAATGAAAGCTAGTTAGCTCAGAAAGATAAACTTGTTGAAATTCCAGTGCAAAGGATAACCGAGAATAAACTCTAGTACAAGTGATTTGTCGTTAGATAATTACGATATAGTACCATTGAATTGAATTATCTTTTTGGCTTTACAAATTTATTTAATAGAAAAATTATTGTAATTAGAAGTTGAATTCTACATTCTAAACTTTTTTTATTTGAAGAAAAAAAATTCTAAAATTATGGCAGAGATTTATTATGGACACCTTTTCAAAAAATAATTCATTAATTCTGTTAAAGGATATTGGCATCTAGGAAAATAATTTTGGGTCAAAAACTGAATACAAAAAAAATTTAAAAAACCCACACCAATTCCCACGTCAGCAACGTAGAGCGCCAACCATTGCAGATAAGCAAAACGACCTCGAAAATCCAATGAGACACGTGTCGTCCACACACATTAATTTCTTATAAAAAATGTTTTAGTCTTAACTTGAGAAATATTTCTCTGGCTGAAGAAATATTGGTGGTGTCAACACCATTAACAGAACAAACTTTCCCTCTTCACCTAACCGTTAAATCGCAGCCTACCTTCTTTCAGAGGGATACAGACAGAGCTACTATTTTGAGAGATCTAGAGTGAGAATGACAACTGCTTCATTGTGTTCATCGACTCAGATTAATGGTTTCGCTGGAGGTCTTAGACTCGAAAAGACCCATTTTTTTCAACCCAGTTCAGTAACTCTTACAAGGTATTGTTTTCTCAGCTTTCTTTTTTCAATTTCTTTTCTAATTATCTTTACTGGGTACTTAGATTTTCATTGGTGTTTTCTATTCCTCTAAATTCAGCTCTTTGCCAATTTATTTATAGTGTATAATGTGTTTACTATGTTAGATATTCTTGTTCTATGCATTTTTCGGATGAAAATTAAGGAAACAGCAGGAGAATTTGTGTTACTGATCTGTGGATTAAGAGATTTAGTAGTTTGTAATATAAATTTGTGGTGGATGACTGGGTTTTGATTTGAAATGCGTTGGGGATTGCTAAGTAGAGTCTTGCAGCTTTCATGTTTGTGGTTGTGCTTAGCTGAAACTTATCTCGCAACTTAATTTGCATTAGCGAGTAGAATTGCTTGGCAGTCATGAATTTTTATTGAGATTTGGTTAGATCATTCATTTAACACATATTTTGCGGTTTCTGACTGCTTTTTGGGGAAGCAGAGGGATACTTATCCTGCTGAATGCAAATTGAGTTAACCTTTTTCTATTAAAAGCTTGATTTTTATTTTTTTATTTTTATTTTTTGTCATGGAGCTTTATGACTCTTTTATGTATCAATGATTGTGCAAGTAACCAACTGCCTTGGCATGGCTCTAAACAATGATCAATCATTTGTTTTGGGATCGTAGTGGCTATTAATTAAAAAGTTGGATCTTCTATAATACCATGTAATCTCAGTGAAGATCTACTTTATATTGCTATGGATATCATCAAATATCTGCTACATCTTGGTGTTCTCTACAGGAGAAAATTTCACACTGTAGTGAAGGCATCGTCTCGAGTTGACAAGTTCTCTAAAAGTGATATTATTGTTTCCCCATCAATTCTCTCTGCAAATTTCTCAAAGCTAGGAGAGCAGGTTTGGCATTTTTGTCATTACTACCTCAGCAGTATTTATAGCATGTAGTTGTTATGTTCTGTAGTTCTAGAGCCAAATATCTACAGATATGTTGGTAAACTGGTATGAAGTATGCATTTTTTTTTCCTTTTTATTTCAGTACTATTTTCTTGGAAATTCTGGTGTCCATGATCTTCTTTTTGGTTTTTTGGCATAAAATGTTCTTCCATTTTTGTCTAGGTCAAAGCAGTGGAGTTGGCAGGTTGTGATTGGATCCATGTCGATGTCATGGATGGACGTTTTGTTCCAAATATCACTATTGGGCCTCTTGTAGTTGATGCTTTGCGCCCAGTGACAGATCTTCCTTTGGATGTGCACTTGGTATTTGTTACATATCATTTTCATCAGCTGCAGCTCAAGTCAAATTTCAGTCATCCATTTCTTTTACACTAGTAAATCGTTGCAGATGATTGTAGAACCTGAACAGCGAGTGCCCGATTTTATTAAAGCTGGAGCTGACATAGTCAGTGTTCACTGTGAGCAATCTTCCACCATTCATTTGCATCGCACCGTAGATCAGGTAATTTGCAAGTGCACTTCATTTTAACCTTCAATACACAGTAATTAATGTCTTGGGTATGAGAAGTGAAAGTTGTTGAAGATCCAGCCTTTAAGTCTTCTGAAGGGCCCGAAGTAGCAATAAAATATGATTTAAAACAAATGTTATCCACTTACAGCCATTTGCTTTAGGGGTTTTAAAGATGAGACTGATGCAAGCGTTAGTTATTTTCCTACCCATCTTCATTAAAGGATGTAGAATATGAGAGACAAAGTTTGCCCGTATACTCGATTTTTTATTTGGCTGAGACACTTGATTTATTAGATGTTAAAACATAAAATGGCATTGTAAATGATATTGTGATCTTGATAATCAGTTTGATGTAATGCTGTTAGAAATTGCTTTTACATATTGCTTAATGTTTATGCTCATGGTTTAAGAAATAAACTCGGTGGTCTACATATATACCTCTTTTAATACTTTAGTAAGCACTTACTCTTCATGTTTGCTAATTGTTTTTCCTGTTTTGCTGCTAGTAACACTTAGTCATGACTTCCTCTGATGAATTAGATAAAAAGTCTTGGAGCTAAGGCTGGAGTTGTCTTGAACCCTGCTACCCCACTGAGTACCATAGAATATGTTCTTGATGGTAAGTTACTGTCCTTTTTGTCCTGATCTTTGGTCCCAATAATTTTTTTCTTTTGTTTGGAAAGATGGTTCTTCTAGAGGGAACTTGATTGTCAAGGCTTGTGGCTCTCCCTACACAGTACATAGGGTTTGTTTTCTGGAGGTCAGTTCTGGATGCATGTCTGTCGTCTTGCTCGGATAAGCGATAGGAAAAATATGAAAATACTCAAAATTCTAAAAATAAAAGCTCCTGAAATGACCTCCACATGCGTGATTGAACTTTAGTCAATAGTTAGAATTGTATAGTTCTCTTTCTTTTTGAAAGCTTTTTTTCTCAGTTTAGTGTGGGGTGCATACATATCTTTGATTAGTAGCATGGCTGTTTTTCTGGCCTGGGTGTAGAGAGGAAGTTATATCAACTGCCTTGGCAGTGCATTGGATCAAGTAAATGAAGTTATATTACTTAACAGGGAAGAGGATTGTTTTTCTTTTCTGTATGGTAGATGCTTATATATGTCAGATGGTTGCTGAAATTAATCACTTAAGATTAAGAGGATAACATGGGATTAATGTTAGCTGTGTTTATTCTTTATACTATACACAACCTTAGTTTCATTCCAATTAAATTTGGCTATATGGTTCCTTTTCCTTCATTTTTCTCAATGCCGAGACAGGTTCCTTATTACTAAAACACTTCATCGGTTCAAATGTGAAGGATAAAAGACTTCGCAACTCTGACATTGTAGAATACCACTTGTCTAATACAGTCGGTTGAAATTCATTTTGACAAAATTGGTTTTTGGGTTATGTTGATAGTGGTTGATCTAGTCTTGATCATGTCTGTGAACCCTGGTTTTGGTGGGCAAAGCTTCATCGAAAGTCAAGTAAAGAAAATCTCAGATTTGAGAAGAATGTGTGCTGAGAAGGTATGATCCCTTTCTGTGGGCATAGAATACAAGCATATATGATTTACATTGCATATATTTGTTTTTCCTCTCTTTCCTAAAATGACCCAAAAACTAGTACATTGTGGTTGCATATGCAGGGAGTGAATCCGTGGATTGAGGTGGATGGTGGAGTTGGTCCCAAGAATGCATATAAGGTGCCTAAGTATTTATATTTGCAATGATCCTAAATAATGATTTAAAGATAGTTGTAGGATTTTGTTCTTCGCTGTTAACAACCTTGGTATTTGACAATTTTTTTTTTTTTAATTATTTTCTTGATCCTATGGCAAGTTGGTTTATGGTTCAAAATTGTTTTTAGTTAACAACAAAAGGAAAAGTATAGAAAATGCTGTGTATGGATTCATTGTCAAATATATTCCTGCCAAGATGATGTCAAAGAAACTTTAAAATAAAGTCTGAGGCAGTGGTTTTAATAATACAAACTACAGTTTCTGAAAGAACTTCAAATGCTGAACGATTTCAAATGGAACTGCTTCATACAATTATGGAAACAGAAAACACGGTGCAGGTTGGGGACTTGCACTGTTCATTTTAATTTGAATATCCATTTTCCCCCTGCCCTTTAAGGTTCAGAAAACCAGGCATTCAAAAGACCCTTTTATTGTCCATTATTAGTTATGAGTACTTATGGTGCAATAGTACAATCTGACTCATATCCATGTTTGTAAGGTTATCGAGGCTGGGGCAAATGCTCTAGTTGCTGGTTCAGCTGTATTTGGAGCTAAAGATTATGCTGAAGGTATTGATACAGATAACTCCTGGTTATGTTTTTTTTACATTGTATAATCCTCTGCTGGTATAATTTTCTTTTGTTTTCTTTTACAGCTATAAAAGGCATCAAAACCAGCAAAAGGCCAGTAGCAGTACCAGCTTGATTTACTGCAGGAAGATCTAATTTCATTAAATGTGCAACATTTGCATTGTCCATTCTCGTGTATGTTACATTATCTCTAGGTTAACATTCAACATTCAATTTTATGAGCATCCCCAAGTCTGTGCATTATTAAATTGCATGATTTTCGTTTCTAGTACGAATAGGAAAGAATAGTAGTTAAAATTTTGTCCAGATGCTTTAGACTGATGGTCTCCGTTTTTGTTGTTTTTATTCCTGTTTTTGCAGATAATTCATGCAGTAGATAAGCAACATATCATCATGTCGTTTATAGACATGCCTATACTTCTTTGGTAATTTTCTTCAAGGTGCAAAAAATTAATAAGGAATTAAGTTTGCAGTAAAGGTGGAGCTGGGTGTACGATGTTAACACTTTATAGGGATTCAATACAAACTTTTGTGAAGCATTTTGTAACAATCGATAGTTTCATTAATGTTTCAATTAGTATATTCTTTTTTGTCCACGAGACACCAGCTTTTGCTTCAGCATTGATAATTAACGTTCCCCATTAATACCCTATTTGCGTCAATACAGAATTTTCTCTTCTACAAATCAGGCTTATGTAAACTAACAACCTTTGTTGCCTGCAACCATGTGATATAGTTAATGCTTTCATCAATAGTGCTGCAATAAAACTAATCCAGTCCTAAAAGATAAACCGCAATCACATACATTGCACTTGGCAAAAATATATACAATAATTTGATCTCCTCAATCCTCGATACATACTGTTCCCGCCTGCCCATGAGCCATATGGTATACATTGCCTAGGAGTTCTATCACAATCACTGCATATTATGTGCAAATATATACCCAACAGTTTGATTGCTTCTGTCCTCTACACATCCTGCCTGCACACGGGGCATGAGCCATGTCTTATGAGCCACTTGTCCACACATGTCAAGTGGAAAGTGTGGTGGCAACGGGGTAAGCTTCTCACGATTTCTCCACTTATGATATTCTAGAAACAATAAAAAGTATAGTTTTCATCAACATCACAAGTACGAAAAAAAAAAAAAAAAGGGAGAACAGATCCAAGTCCTAAAGGAAAAAAGGGAGGGAACCTGCAAGCATATTGTACAGCAGATGGTCTGTGTGGCCAAAGATTCATCCAAGGGATGGCAAGGCAATTTCTTTAATGAATCTCCTGACAACCCTGCAGAAGTGACTTCACCTCGAGTATCATGGATCTCATCGTAATTGATATTAGCAACGTTTACCTAATCACCCAGACAAATTGATTAATGATGCCCGTAAAAAAATAAGCTCCACATAGTTTTCATGCAGTTATTGGAAATAAAAAAAAAAAAAAAGTTGAGATATTATGCAGTGCTGCCCTTTAAATGGATTATACATATCTTCAAGAGTCAAGGCTATCAATGCTTCAGATAAATCAAAAGATGGAAAAAACCTTGCTCCAATGCATAATTATCCCAACTTCAAGATATGATGTTCCCTAAAAGTTTTAATATCATAAAACTCTAAATGTTGAATGGATCTTGCATATCGTTGAGGGGCATTGATCACCAGGGATGTCCAAATACCATAACTAGCATGGTAACCTAAATATAAAATCTCAAACTCAAAAAAGATAGAAGTAACTGTACATGGCAGGACGACTAAATAAACAAGTAATTATACATGGTAGACACTATACAAACATACTATGAACTCTTTTACTCAAAAAAAAAAATCATAACTACCACTGTTTCAAGCATCTTGTTTAACAACCGCAAGCTACAAATAACAAGAAACACCATATGGAATTCGAGGAAATAAAGAGCGCAAAGACCTAGAGGTAATGTTACAGAAAGCATCTCAAGTTGCGCACTTACAAAAAAATTCTCATTTTCAGTATAAGCTGAAGTTACAATATCAAGTCTCTATATGCTAAAAGCAGAGCAGCAAGATTCAAAAATACCAGGAGAAAAATAGAAATGCTGTTAAAATAGAGAAATGCCATCAAATTAGAATAGTCATGTGAACCAAACTGAATACCTGCCATTGGTAGGCAGTCAGCGCAGGTGGTGTAAATTGTTCATCTACAAGCCTTCCCCTGAGAAGCTCTTCTATGAAATCTGCCTGGAACAAAGACACAGACCATTAGTTGTCTATATATTGAAAATACTTTGAAGAAGATCTGAACAAATTTCAGAGTGGGAGACTATTATACGAACCATAGATGAAGGACCGCGCGAACCTGATTGTTCTAAACACCAGTAAGCCCGGGAAGCCTCTAAGACCTCAACAGAAAGCACAGCACCAGCAACGGCTCCCAGTCCAGCCCCACGAAGAACACCATAATCAGAAGCCCGGCCAGCTAATGCACCAGTAATAGCTCCACTGAAAACTCCGGCTGCAATAAAAGCACATACTTATTACATAGCTAAGATAGCCAAATGCAAAAATCCCTAATTTTCTAAGAAAGGATTCGATTTTCCATGACGAGTTAACCTTGTAATCACTCGGTATAGAGAATAGGCATAGATGCTAAAAATTGGGGGAAAATTACCTAGGGCGAAAAGCCCCGTGAGAGCTCCAGAGATGGCGGTAGCCACAAATTTGGGAAGGAAATCAGCAACCCAATTCCCTCCGATTTCCACTAGATTTTCCATGGGAGGGAAGTAAGTGGAAGCGCCGCATGTGTGGCATGGATCGGACCCAGATTGATAGTGGGTACAGGTGCAAGGAGGCACGACATCCATAGAGAGAGATCCAAATCTTAAAGAAGCAAAATCAGGGTAAAAGAGAGGACCTTGAGAGATGGGAAAAAATGGGCATGGAAAATAGGGCGGTGGAATTTCAGCCTAATTTTCCAGATAACGAGAAAAATGGAGGGCGGGGACTGAAGAGCCGAGGCGGGTAGCGAATAGCCAAATGCAGACTGCTTTTTGGTTAATTTAATAACAAAAAGCAATTGCAATCCACGTCCTACTCTTGAGTTTGTATTTGCCAGGTGGAAGCTGCTGAATTTTTAGGATTTATATCATTTTGATCTCAAGTTGAGAGTTTCAACACATTGGACAATGGATGATGTCTTGCTTCTGTTTTCCATGAAAAAAAGCCAACAGAGATTTGTCCTTTGCGTTTTACATTTGTTGTCCTTCCTCCTGCATATAAACATAAAGCTACGTTTCTTCCTCGTACAAGTTATCACATATTTGCAATTGAATTACGATGCTGATTGATGGTTAAGCAAATTCGTCATTCAACTATCCATTTGCATTGACGGAGAAAATGCTGTCAAGCAATTTCCATTTACAAAATCGAAAGTGTCTTATTTATAAAATAGGTTACATATATATGTTCTCAGATTTGTAAATTTACAAATAATAAAAGAAAATTTCACAAATACATAAAGAACTTTATGTTGTGGCATGAAGATTTCAGTTATCCTGTACGAGTGTCTTCTTATTTTGATGTATAACACAGATTGTTTTCAGCAGATGATTCAGCTACTGCCAGAGCATGAACTGAAAAAGGTTGTACATCCCCCATTCTACATACTACCTTTGCTGACTTGCTAGTCTGTTGAGCAAGATGACCTCTGAGGACAACCATATGCTTCTGTAGACTGTACCTGTATCCTTGTGTAACTCAGTTGCAGAAATGATGGTCAAACTATGCAGCAATCAACTCAATGATGTAATTTCCACCTCAAATGAACTACATTAAGGAGTTCTGACCTGCGTTAGAGGGGATACCAAATAAACATGAATCAACAATACATCCCATGTATAATTGACACAAAAAGCAAATTACTTCAAATTGTAAATTTCCAACCTCAACATCATCACTCTGCAGACACAGTATGCATTAGTAAGTAGTCAGATAATTAAATGCAGGTTTGAAGAGATCTCCAGAATTAGAAGAAAAATTCAGATATATAACCTAATAACTGAGGTTCGCAATTGGTTTCCTTCAAGTAAGAAGGACAACTTTTGTCAGAAAGCTCCTAGGTCAAAGAAGAACAGATGCTATCAGTGATAGATTGGGTTTTTAACATATCATGGACTAATGGGTAAAGAAAAAATTGGTGACCTTTTGAGGGCTTTCTGTAGCCCATGAAGATTGAGACAAACAAGGAGCTAAGTTTTGATACAAGGACTAGCAACCTGGTCGAGCTTTACTGGACTAGAGGTTACCCAGGCAGGTATTTAATCAAAAATCATCTCACATTGAAGGAAAAAAATGAAAATGTTTTCTCCCGATATAAAGTCTGAATTTATGAGTTTGGCAACACATCTAATGACATGCATGCAAATATGATGGCCAGTTGCTCCAATATACAATGAAAACCTAGCTTGGTAAAGCAAACTCAACAAGGATATTAGTAGGGATTACCCCAACTTTCCCCTTCAGAAGTACGAGTATGATGTAGAACATGCCCATAAAAGCCAGTTTCGGAATATGTCTTGACTGAGCCACTTCAAACACGGAAACAACTATCTGTCAAATTTATGAAAGAAAAGGGATGGGAACTCATGAGCACATTTACAGAATGAATTTGGTGGACTGAGTAGGTCCAGAAACAATATACCTGTTTCTAGGAAAATGGTCATTTCTGTAAACACTTCACTGCTGTTTCTTATATCTGCATCAAAACAAATAAAGATGTAAGCATCTTCAATGTTAGATAAATGCAAAGAACAAGCACTTGGGGTGTCAGGAAAATGAGAAAAGACTCTTCAATTTTGCTTGGTTTGTTAATTAAGTTCAAATGCTTTTTCTAGTATGTCATGGATCCTAGAGAAGACAGGGTGGCCCAATATACTGGCAAGAGGCATTTGAATTGAAATGAAAGAGAATGAGAACCACAAGGATGAAAAATGACCTTCAACGAAATTTCCAGGCCTAGCATGTAGTACTGGCATAATACGATGGTCCAAGTGCAGTAAAACTCACAAGGGCTAATGAACAATGTTTACTTCAACTGTTCAACAAACCATGAGCAGTTTTTGGAATACAAAAGAACCACTTGACACAGGATTATGTCAATCATATATCATCAAATACACACGCTATGCTCCTCACTGACATTTAACTTCATGGGCACCCTCCACAAAAGTGTGTAGTCCCTTCATAGATGACAGTAATGCCTTTACAAATCATGCCTCTGAAGCACTTAGAGATACCGCGGAATCCTCAATATCCCACTCATCTGAATCTTTAGTCACTATAATCATCAAGCAGATGGCAATTTATTTACCCATTTCACTATGTACATGGTCCATTATCAACATCAAAAGATTCTTCCACAGCACTTGATAGACCTGATACTATTAGGTCCAGAGAACACCACAAAGCTGATTTCAGGTAACCATTTGTTTGATAACCTCTTGTTAAGACTTGATTTATGACTTCATTTGGCACAATACCCATCTTTATAGTATCAGCATGCAACATCATCACATTGGTCATATGTTTTGCACTTAGATGCCCCTGCAACATGACAGCATAAGCCAGTGAATCTGGTCTTATACTACTGCATCTCATATCTGAGAACAACTTACTAGCTTTAAACATATATCCTTCCTTGCACAAAGCTTGAATCAAAGATGTATAAACCACATGATTTGGATTACACATACTATCATCTTTTACTTGATTTCCAGTAGGGTCACTTCCAGTCTTGCTTAAGAAAAATTGAATTGCATCAGAAGTCTTCCCAGCTTTGCAAAGGCCATCAATCAAGCAACTAACGGTGATTACATTAGGGATGTGCCCTGCATCCAGCATTTGCTCATACAGCCGAAGGGCTTCTTTAATGTTGTTATTTTTACAATGCCCATCAATCAAAGCAGTAAAAGCAACTACATCTGGCAGTATGTGTTTGATTACCATTTCTGAGTACAAACCCATGGCAGATTGCATGTTTCGCACCTTGCAATAACCATCAATTAATGTAGAAAAGGTGATGACATTTGGTTCTATACCCTTCTTAGTCATTTCAGAACATGCCTCCAAAGCCTTCTTCATGTTCCCTTCCTTACAATATCCATCAATCAGCGTATTGTATATTACAGAATTAGGAGCGACCCCCTCTTTCTCCATTCTTCTCAGCATACCATCTGCTTCTGCAACTGCACCTGAACAGCAAAAACTTTTAACAAGTATACTATAAGTGAAAACGTCAGGAAAGATGTTTAACTTTTTCATCTCCAGGAACAAATCCATTGCTTTGGAGAGGTTCCCTGCCTTAGATTGCCCATCAATCAGTGTATTATACACAACTACATTTGGAACAACACCAAACTTTGCCATGTGAACAAAAATGTTACTGGCTACAAAGACTTCACCCACTTTGCAAAAAGCATCAATCAAGATAGCAAATGTCACAATATTTGGCAGCAGTCCATCATTAAGCAATTCCTGATATAATTCAAATCCCTGTTCTACATGGGCTATTTTGCAATATCCGTCCATTAAAACATTATAAGTATACAAATTGGGAAGAACTCCAAATTGCTTCATTGTTCCAAGCATACTTTTTGCTTCAGCCAATTTTCTCTTGCTGCAAAAACCACGAATGAGAATGGTATAGGTTACAACTGTTGGTTGAATTCCTCTCTTCAGCATCTTATTAACCAAACTCTTGGCTTTCAAAATATCACCTTGCCTACAACAAGCATCGACCAATACACTGTAAGTGACAACAGTAGGCACCAGTCCACGATAAATCATGTCCTTGTATAAATCCCACATGGAACCAAAGCTTCCCCTTTTAGCCAACCCAGTTAAAAGCGAATTGCAAGCTCGAACTGCAGGAATCACACTACCCTGGCGATACACCC
This sequence comes from Euphorbia tirucalli, assembly GCA_039660915.1. Taxonomy (NCBI): domain Eukaryota; kingdom Viridiplantae; phylum Streptophyta; class Magnoliopsida; order Malpighiales; family Euphorbiaceae; genus Euphorbia; species Euphorbia tirucalli. The sequence goes on from CM077637.1 coordinate 16,366,992, forward strand.
TTACGGCTTCGTCGACGATTCCCATTTCAGAAAATGCAATGACCAACACTCCAAAAACATGGGGATTAAAATTAGAGCCTTGTGGCTCATTAAGAGCATTGAAAATCATAGAACAAACACGGTGAGGTTTGCGGCATTGGAGGAGGATTTCGATTAGGACTTTTGTCAAGCACTTGGCAGTCGTGTAAATTCTTGCATTCGTTAAGCCGTGGATTTTAGCAGAAAATAAATGCAAACTTTTGGCCAGGTTCTGTTTTGGAACGGATCTTATGAAGTCCCGAACTTCTTGAGGCGTTTCGGAGTCCAAAACAATGGTATTGAGATAAGAGGATGAAGAAGAAGATAATGATGTAAAAGAGAGATGGGTCGTAATGGTGGTTTTAAAAAGAGTAACAGATTGTTTTGGCGGGAATCGCTTCAGCATTTTATGAGAATCAGGATGAGAAGAACTCTAATTGTAGTTGGTTGTAAGATGCAGAAAAGAATTGGGTTGAGAGATCAATTCAATGGAAAAAGTAAAAAGCTGGCGTCTACCCTCTGCACAATGGAATGGGTAGGAGGAGAAGGAACAGCTGGTCCTTTACACTTGCAGCCTACCAGTTATATTTTAGTCAAAAATCACAACTCAAACAACAAATCAACAAAATCAAATACCTAACCGATTATCCCCTAATCCCCTTTTCCTTTTGAAATAAACGATATTATAATTTAAATTAAATTTTAGATAAATTATTATTGTCTCTATTATAATATTATTTATTTTAACAAATAAAATTGGCTTGATAAACTAATATCAATACATCAATCAATGATCAATGATATATATAAAAGCTCAACCCAAAATCACCAATCACCAATAGATGAGGCGTCAAAAAAAGCTAAAATTTATCATTAAATTAAACATTTTTTTAAATAATTCCTTATTCGTTTTATTTTAGTGGAATTTACTATTAATAATTGAATCCATTAGTATATAGTCCCTTCTTCTTCCTACACCCTGCATTTTTAACTTAGAATCAATTATTGAATGATTTGGCTATCTTTAATGTGTTGCATCCGTTGAATGTTGTTGCTCAAACATAAATCTTTGTATCTTAAGGTTGCATATTAGTTGATATTGCTAATCTTATGCACTTTTAGCAATTGGTAGTGTGCATGCTATTATCACGACAACGATCATAATCCTCATTACGGTGTTGACAACTTGGTGTTGAAAGTATCACTGTTGTGTGTGACCAATTGTATCTTGATCATGTTTTTTTTTTTTTTTTATGTTGTTTGTTTTGATGATATTGAAATAATTGCTTATTATTTCGCTTTATGGCTGCCGGCTTTACCATAAAAACTCTGTTTAATTTAGTTATATATTAATTTTAGTAGGCTAATTTTGAGAAATAATACCTTTTTTTTTTTTAACTTTGAATCTTTCAAAAATACTCTTAAGACTCTGGTTAATTCTTGTTATACGCTCCAAGTATTGTTCAATTATTTTATTTTATTCTATCTTTCCTCTTTTAGTATTTAAACGTTATTTTTTCATTTATCCAAACCGTTCACTTTTTCGACATTCCACTTTAGCAAGTTCTTTTTCTTTTTTAATTTTCGAATTGATATCCATATGTATATATTTTTTCTGATTTTTTTTGTCCAATCTTCAATATTGTATCAGAAATTTTTCTGAACCGATATAATATACTTTATTCTATATCGACAAACAGACATTGATACAATATTCTTTATTCTATATTTTTTTTCTTTTATGGTTAGCTTTTATTTAGCCCTCGTAACAATAAAAAAAAACCCATTTTAGTTTTTCACTATAGATAAAATCATTTTTTATATAATCATGGTACATTTCTGATACAATTCTAATACATTTATGATATAATTCTGAATATATTTATGGAAATCCGAAAAAAAATCCTAAAAATGTATCAGAAATGTATTAGAATTGTATCAAAGATACATTTTTGATACTTCTCTAACACATTTTTGATCCATTCCTGACCCATTTCTGATATTTTGTGTACTGTGTTATACATTAATTTCATAACAATAAAATAAATCAGTTTAGATGATTTCTCACTGTAGATAAAACATGTGGAATTGATACATAAAACACATAATATAAAGTATCAAAAATGTATCACAAATATATCATAATTGCATCAGAAAATATCGACAAACAATCATTGATACAATATACTTTATTCTATATTTTTTTTTCTATGGTTAGCTTTTATCTAGCCTTCATAACAATAAAAAAAGCCAGTTTAGTTCCTCATAAAAATCATTTTTGATACAATTTTGATATATTTCTAATATGATTTTGATACATTTATGGAAATCCGAAACAAAAATTCGAAAAATTATATACATATGGATCTTGTTTTGAAGAGAAAAAAAAATGATAAAAACATTCTAAAGTGGCGTGGCACAAAAATTAACAGATTAAGAGATAAATGACAAAATTAAAGTTAAAAATATAAAAGAGGAGAGAGAATCGCATGAGGGAAAGGAAATGAATAAAAAAAAAACATTAAATGAACGTATTTCAAAGAATGACTTAACATAACAACCTTAAAAATAAAGTATTTTTGTTAATTTCTCTCTCATAATTATCTTTTTTTTTTTTTTTTACTAGTGTGCTGTGGGGGTGTTCAAAATTGGATGAGTTATTATAATCCATCCAATCCATAGAATTGAGCTTTTATGGGTTATAAGTGATTTCATGGATTAAATGGGTTATAAAGATAATTTGAATTTATATTAGATGGGCCAAATACATAGATGCTCTCTTGAACTTGTCCAAAAACGTCTACTGTCTCCTGAACTTTTAAAATGTCCTAATGCCCTTCTGAACTTTGAAAAAGTGATCCGGTTTGCCCCCTTGCTGCCACATGTCACTTAATTATTGGTTGTCTCATGTTTGACTTTTCAAAACAAACTCTGGTTTTTATGGGACTTAAGAGGCAAACTGGACCGATTTTAAGAAATTCAGGGAGACATTAGAGTACTTTTAAGAAGTTCAGGGAGGCATTAGGACATTTTTAAAGTTCAGGAAACAGTGGACGTTTTTGGCCAAGTTTAGAGGGATATCTATGTATTCGGCCTACTAGATAGGTTATTATAATCCATTCAAGAACCCATCTAACTCCTTAAATTTCATTTTAAGTTTGATTTAAGCGTTAAAATCTCATGAAAAATCATTTTTCTTTATGAATTTTTTTTTCTTTCAAATTTCAGTGTTTACATTTTTTGTTTATAATTTGACAAGGTGCTTTTTTTTATCTCTTATTGTACGTTATTTTTATTTTAAAATTAATCCAAAAAAATTATATATATTTTTACATCAAAATGGAATTTATTCCACTAGTATATATTCTTAATTTTTTTTTGATTGAATTTCCTACATATAAAGCGCGTTTGGTTGTATTATTGCTGTTTATTATTGCTATTTGTTGTTGTTGGTAGCTTTTGCTGTTTGTTGTTAATAAATACTATTGTTAGTGTATATATATATGTGGTTATATTATGTTGTATATATGGGCTTGATGTACTTCTTGGGCTGGGCCCTCACTCTCTTGTATACCTATAAATACCACTGCTAATAATATACAACCCTAGGGGATTCACAGTTATCTTGGTATCAGAGCCAAAATTCCACCCTAATCTTCAATTATGTTGACCACCTCCTCACCAACGGCAGCAACCATAATTCCACCACCAAATACATCTGAAACAGCCCCGCCACAAGCAGTTCCTGTGACTTCACAACCGTTATTTTCCAGCTCTGGTGTTATTTCGAATTTGACAGAATTATTAGGGTTAGTTTCCTCTTCTCAATCGGTGAATCCAATCCCCTCTACCAACTCGATTATCACCACCACTACAGCTACTCAGAACGATGTTTCTGCCAACCTGTTGCCGTCAAACCCTTACATACAAATCCTGAATTTATCCACTCTGCTCAACAACAAATTGACGTCCAGCAACTTTGTGATATGGAAAGCGCAATTGATGTGCGCACTTCGAGGTTTTCGATTGCATCATCACCTGGATTCAAATGCTCCAATTCCAATGAAATATCTTACTGATGGTTCCACCAATCCAGTTTTTGAAGCATGGGAACAGAGATATCAACAGGTACTTTGCATTATCATGAATTCGGTTTTGGATAGTTTGGCCCCCCAGATTGTTACTGCTGAAACAGCTTCAGCTGCTTGGAATAAGTTAGTTCGCACTTATTTGTCTGGTTCTCGCTCTCAAATCCTTAACTTGAGAGCACAATTGATGGGTTTAGAACGTGGTAGAGATGAGAATATTACCACTTATATGCTTCAGGCTAGAAGCCTTTGTGATCAGTTGGGGGCACTTGGTCAAATTGTGAATGAAGATGACCTAGTGGATGCAATATTGAATGGTCTTGGTGATGATTATGAGATTTTCCATAGGATTCAAGAAGCTAAGATGGAACCAGTGAATTTTGATGATCTAATGGGTCTTTTGTTAACTGAAGAAAGGAATTTGAAGAAGGAAGCCAAAAAGAAAGAAGTTTTGGCACCTACTGCTCTTGCAGCAAACCGAGGACATGGAGGTAGGGCTGGTGCGGGCCGTGGTGGTCGAACCAGCAGAGGTGGTTGAACTGCAGGCAGAACTGGTTACAGGCAGAATTCTGGACAGAATTCGGGTTATTATTCAAATGGGCAGAATTCGGGTCACTCCAATCCACAGTCTGGTTTATATCCTGACCCGAATCAACACGTTGTTTGTCACAACTGTTATGGTCTTAGTCATCTAGCGCGCAACTGCCCCTCACCCAAATTTATTCGAACCGACAATCAACCCAACCGTGGCCCTTCCTCCAACATTGCTACCTCAAACACTCAAACCCAACCCTGGATTGTTGACTCTGGGGCTTCCCACCATTTGACTTCAGATTTAGGTAACTTGAATCTGTATTCCGAGTACTCCGGACTGGAAGAGGTCACTATTGGTAATGGCACTAAACTCCCTATTTCTCGTGTTGGTAATTCGTTAATGTCCTTTGGTTCCAGTTTTCTTCAATTTCGAGATATACTTTATGTTCCTTAATCGTCCAATAATTTGTTATCTGTTTATGCTCTAACAAATGCTAACCCTGTTTCTGTTGAATTCTTTTCTGATTCCTTTGTGATTAAGGACTTAGAAACGAGAGTGATCAAGTACAAAGGCCAGAGTAACAACGGACTTTATTCTCTCTGTTTGTCAGCTAACAGATTTCATTCTATAAATTTAGCTTCATTGTCTACTTGGCATGATCGTTTAGGACATGCCTCTTTTCTGATTGTTAAGAACTTGTTGCAAATGAATAAAATTAATGTTTCGAATTTATCTCATTCTTTGTGTTCTTCATGCTGCATTTCTAAAAGCCATAAATTGCCATTTGAACTCTCTGATACTGTGTCATCTGGTCCTATTGATCTTATTGGTGCTGATGTATGGGGACCGGCTCCTGTTGAGTCCATTAATGGATATCGGTATTATGTTTTATTTCTTGATCACTACAACAAATATTCTTGGGTATATTTTCTCAAACGAAAGTCTCATGTACATGGCGTGTTTGAACAGTTTAAGGTTTTAGTGGAAAAATATTTCTCTCGTCCCATTCGCATTTTTCAATCGGATTGGGGGGGGGGTGAGTTTACTGTTATGCATGATTTCTTTCGTCATCATGGCATTGCACACCGCATTTCATGTCCCTATACATCGGAACAAAATAGCTCCACCGAACGAAAGCACAGACACATTGTTGAACACGGCCTTGCCTTAATGCACCGCGCACATATTCCCCAAAAATTTTGGACTTATGCATTTGACACTGCTACTTACCTTATAAATCGCACTCCAACTGCAAATCGCCAACATCAAACACCATTTCAAACACTTTTTGGAACCCCACCCACATATCATTATCTTCGCATTTTTGGTTGTCAATGCTTTCCTTGGCTTCGCCCTTATGCTCACAACAAATTTGATGCCAAATCTAAATCATACATATTTTTTGGTTACAGTAAACTACATAAAGGTTACAAGTGTTATGACCCCATTTCTTCTAAACCGTTCATCTCACGCCATGTACTTTTTAATGAACAGGTGTTCCCTTTCTTAAAATCAAATGATGTGGGGTCTCCTTCTTCAACAATCTCAGACCCTCGATTACCATTACTTCTTCAGTTTCCTCACCTGGATACCTCATCGACTACACAAACTGCACCCTTTACTCTATCTCGGCCCCCTAATCTTGCACCCTTACCCACCACTACTGACACTCCTATAGTACAACCAAACCCCGAACCTGCCACCACTTCCCCACCTGAACCAAATCCCTCTTCCCCCTCCACCACATCGATGCTAACCATTGGTCTCCCTCACTCTCCAACTCAACCGCACTCCACCAGCACCTCACCAACAAGACCGAACCCATCACAACCAAACCTATCCCAACCGAACCCTCCTCTGCGCATGATCACTAGATCATTGACGGGTTCTTCTTATCCTCGGGTGCCCTTTGATTTGTCTCACATTGTTCAGACCCCAAATACATACTTACAAGCTTCTAAAAATGCCAACTGGAGGAAGGCTATGACAGAGGAGTATAATTCTCTTCTTCAAAATGGAACATGGGTTCTTGTTCCACCAGATTCCAAACAGAATGTCGTTGGCTGTAAGTGGGTTTTCAAAGTCAAACAGAAGCCAGATGGCAGTATTGATCGTTATAAGGCGCGATTGGTGGTTAAGGGATTTCATCAGAGGCCGGGAGTTGACTTCTTTGAGACTTATAGTCCTGTCATCAAACCAGCTACAATTCGTCTCCTTCTGGCAGTTGTGGTTTCTCTTGGGTGGCACATCACTCAACTGGATGTATCTAATGCATTCCTTTATGGCAATCTTGAAGAGACAGTATTTATGACTCAGCCGTCTGGTTTTGAAAATCCGCAGTTTCCTCACTATGTTTGTAAGCTTCAGAAATCACTATATGGATTGAAACAGGTGCCTAGAATGTGGCACAAATGCCTTACAGATGTTTTATGCTCCTTTGGGTTTCATGGTTCCAGGTCTGATACTTCTCTCTATTGGCTTCGTTATTAACATACTGTCATTTTTTGCCTGATATATGTTGATGATTTGCTTGTGATGGGCAATTCTCAGCGGGCTATCTCTCGGCTCATCTCTGAACTTCAACAAAAGTTTTCCATCCGTGACCTGGGCTCTCTCAGTTATTTTCTTGGCATTGAGGCCACCTGGTGTAAACAGGGACTGTTTCTGAATCAATCCAAATATGTTCGAGACTTACTTGATCGCAGTGAGATGTCGGGTTGCAAGAGCATTTCCATGCCCATGTGTTTCAAGGAGCGGTTTATGCTAGATAATGGTGATCCCTTTGAGGATGTCACAAAATATCGTGAGATTATGGGATGCTTGCAGTATTTGTCTTTAACACGACCTGACATCTCCTTTGCTGTTGGCAAACTTTCTCAGTTCATGCATTCCCCTACCACCATTCATTGGCAAGGCGTCAAGCGGTTGTTATGATACTTACAGGGGACGTGTCATCATGGTCTCATCCTTCATCGTGATTCAGAGTTATTCCTTCATGGATATACTGATGCAGATTGGGCGGGTAACTTGGATGACAGGAAATCTACCACTGGTTATGCCATCTACTTGGGCCGTAATCTTATTTCATGGTCCTCTAAGAAACAAAAGTCAGTCTCCCGGTCCTCCACGAAGCCGAATTTAGAGCTTTGGCTACTGGAGCATCTGAACTTGGTTGGTTGCAAAACCTACTTCTTGAGCTTTCATTTTGACTTCAGCCTCCCAAGCTATGGTGTGACAATCAGTCTGCCACCTATCTTACTGTGAATCCTATTTATCATCAGCGGAGCAAGCATCTGGAAGTTGACTTCTATTTTGTTCGAGATCGTGTCTCCAAAGGTCTTTTGCGAGTTCTCTACATTCCCACGCTCGATCAAGTTGCTAATGTGCTCACTAAACCGCTGTCCCAGGCTCGATTTCTGCCTTTCCGTGACAAGCTGAGCATTTGCGCCCCCCTGCTCAGCTTGCGGGGGGGTGTTAGTGTATATATATATATATGTGGTTATATTATGTTGTATATATGGGCTTGATGTACTTCTTGGGCTTGGCCTTCACTCTCTTGTATACCAATGAATACCTTTGCTAATAATATACAACCCTAGGGGATTCACAGTTATCTACTATGTTTTACCTCCGAAACAACTAATAACAACTGTTTGACAGCGCTAACCTAACACTTAGAATCTATTGTTTGAAACAAAAAAGCAAATAACAGCTGTCTAGAAGAAACCAAACACCTACATAGACAAATTAGTTACACATTTTGTTGTTTTGTTATATTATTTTTCTCTAAAAATAGGTCCAACATGTAAAATTTTTTGGCTTCCTATTGAGTAGGAGTGTAAATGATCAGTGAACTAGTCCATTACACTAATTCGGTTGTCCTTTTCTTCCTTCAAATTAATGTCACACTTCTGGAAACTTTTTGTTTTTTACAGTAAAATATATACAAGAATTTTTTTTAATAAATTTAATTTGTATATACTTATTATATGTATAGTGTTAATTTTGCAATTGAACTTGGTACTTTTCAAATGTAAAATTTTGTATGTCAGGTCTGATTTTATCATAGTTACCACAAAAAATATAGTATTAAACTATTAATTCTTTATGACCAAGATTTATATATATAATATATACGTACATTATAGTGTCAAGTAAAAGAACAAAAGGTCCTCTTCAAAAAAGAACAAAAGGTCACTCTGACATATAAGGACAAAATTTTTGGTTTATTCATTAATTTAAATAACAAATAACAATATGTTATATTATAGAGAAGATTTAGAAAATTTAAGTAGAAATATTCATTAATTCACTTGGTGTTTTTAGTAGATGTACAAATTTGAATAATAAACATAATATTTGGAAGAAATTAATTTACTAGTCTTATCATTGATTTTTTTTTTTTCTTTTCTTTTTTTGATAAGTGCAATTGTGGTGATAGATCATCTATGCAAAGATACGATGACATGACTAATTTTTAGTTTCTGATTGAAAAATCAAATGTAATGCATTTGAAATTAAGGATTTTATTTGATGGATTTAGTTGAAATTGAGAATTTTGTTTAATGGACTGAAATTTCATTTTATTTAGATTCATTTAATTTCATTGAACTTGTTGCAATTGATATTAATTATATTTATAGACTTATTTTAGTCTTATTGTTAACTTTCAGTTATTTGCATAATAGTAGTTCATAAATTTTGTTTTTATAAATTGGGATTTTTTTTTTCAAAATTTATTGTATCTGTTTTTAATTTAATATTTTTGGTTTATATTTATAAAACAAATTATGGTCTATTTGAAAAAAATAAGAATTATCTGTGGTATTGGAATTAAAAAAAATTAAGGTTAAAAAAAAAAAAAAAGAATATGGAATAAGGAAAAAATAAAGTCCAGCCTATGATAACCCATTTGACTCATATAAACCAACCCACCCATTCCATTTAAAAAGTTATTTCAATCTTTTCATAATTCATTATAACCCAACCAACCCATCAATCTATTATCCTTAGATGGATTGGGTTATAATCCACTAATAACCCACGTAACCTATATTTGAACACCCCTGATATGCTGTATTTAAGGCCAGTTTGGGATTGCTTTCAGCAGCTCCGAAAGCAGCTTTCAGCCAAAGTAAGAAAAATTTTACTTTAACTGAAAACTGCTTTTCGGGGCTGCAGAGAGCAACCTCAAATGCACAATTGGTAAAAGTTAAATTGTATTCAAGAAAGTACTGGAAAAACACTTAAAATTACTTTTAAATAAAGCAATGAAACCGAGCTTTCTCCTGACAGTATTTTTACTAACAACAATCCTAAACTAGTCCTTAATTGTATTCTTCGAAGGTGACTTAACAAACCCGTGAAGTATTCCTAAGCCATTTCGTACATTGCAAGTAGACCTGTTCATGGGCATGGGAACCCGCCCAGCCCGCCCAAGCCCGAGTCCGTAAAAGCCCGTAGAAAATAGGACTGGGTTTGGATAGTTTATTAATATGTTAGGCAGGCCCGAGCCCGGCCTGTGTATTAATAAAAAAATAAAAAAATAATTATATATATATATAAATTATATACATAAATTAAGTTAACACCAAATTCACTTTAGATCTCACCCCGGAAAATGGGTAAATTTCATTCTTCAATTTCACTTTTACATAGGATTAATTTGCTTTAAAGTGAACTTTGGGTCAATCAATTTGACATTTCTTTTATCAAATTAGTCGAAAATGTGTGCCATTAATATACCAGTGTCAAAAAGCGGCAAATTTTATGAACTAATTTGACAAACAAAAAGTTTCAAATTACAATTAAATTAATATTTAAACATCATTTTAGGTAAATTCATCAGGCAAGCCAAGTTTAAGTGTTAAATTAATCATTTAATACTTGAATTTTAGCATATAACAACACTTTAAATGGAAGATTGCGCTACATATGTGATTTACACAACTCATAAAATAAATATTTGAAAGTAACCTAAGACTGTGTGAACAAAATTACTGATATCTTATAAAGAAATTTAGGATTTACCTCACAAAAATAACTTGTTTTACAACTTACTTATTAGAAAGCATGAGATATTAATAAATAAATAAATAAATAAAATTCTAATAGTAAAAACATGTAAATTGTGTTTTTATAACTAGGAAAGTACATACTTGTCACATATTGTGTTTTTAAATGGTATATTTTATTTTTATTTTTGTATAAGCCCGAGCCTAGCCCAGTCCAGCTCGAGCCCGAAAAAATTTTATATGGACTGGGCTGGGTTTGGATCGAACATTTTTAGGTAAAAGCCCATAAGATCCGACCTGAACCCAGCCTAGCCCGGTCCATGAACAGGTCTAATTGCAAGGGAAGCTGAAAATGACTATAAATGAAAATCATATGTAATAGGAAATGAATTATTTTGTTTGTTTACAATTTTTATTCCATTATTTGATTAATTCCAATGTCCATAATAACTCCTAAATCTTTTTGCCATATAATTTGAATATTTTAGATATTTGCATAGATACAAATTATTATTATCATTATCGATTAACTGAGTCCATTTATCAAAAAAGAATCATTAGTTAATATTAATACGCATAAATAACTAACTCCAATCTTTATATTGATATATTAAATTTCATGTTATTGTTCAAAATTATAATAATTAACTTTTATGATTTTAATTACAAAAAAATAATTAACTAAATAATTGATTTTTTTTTTTTCTTTGAGAGAAATGAGATTAATAAAAAAAGATGGGTAATACATATAATACATAAAGGAACGGATGTAAAACACTCTCCTAAAGCCGCATCCGAGCTTGAGCAAAACAGTTCATTGACTTGCCGTTTAACAATAGAAAACTTATAATCCAAAAACTCTGAAGCTTTCAATCATTCAATTTTAAATTTATTTGTTAAATATTATTGGATTTTTCATGTACAAATTCAAATGCAAAGAGGAACAATGAGCGAAATAAAACAAAAGAGAAGATTTTTGGATTTATTATTATTATTATTGTTATTATTATTATTATATTGTTGCTTAAACTTATCTAATCCATTTTTATTTTCAATCTTAGTTATATTTTCTATTTATTCATATTTTAGTTTACATCTCTTTCCTTTTTTTTTTTTTTTCTTTTAATTATAATCCTAAATTCCTAAAGCTGATCTCCATATTCAATGAGAGAAATCACATGTAATCGTGTTTTAATTATGAGAGAAAGGGACATTGGTGACCTCTTCTCTCAATTAATAATTTTCTTAGATGATGCACAAAGATATTATACATTGTTATTTATAGAAATTTGATGGTTTCCAAATTATATATCAAAACACACTTGCTTATATATCTTTCTATTGCTGGATACTTTATGATAAGTTATATGCATAAGTACAAAAAACAAATTTTGTGGTTTTTTCCATTTGCAAATAGTACACGTGGCTTAAATTTTTACAAAACAAGACATGTGGTTTCACAATGTTAACAAAAGTAGTGTATCGTCCAATACACTCTTTGAAAACTCACCTATCCTTTGAATTTTTATTTGAAATTTTGTTGATTAATTAAAACACAATGGATAATAGTATCGAAAGTTAAAATTTTTCGTGAAGCTCTTATAATTTTAATAATTAAAGATGTAAAAAAATAAAAAATTCATAAAAAATTGAAAATGGCTAGAAAATTTTCAAATCTTCAAAACTTAATGTAAATTTGTTTAATAATGTATATAAATTATTGGGATGCTATATATTAGAAAACATTGAGTTTTGTATGAAGATGAGATTCAGAACATAAAGTTCACAACGTTAACTCGAAATCTATACAAAACTAAATTTTTTTTACTATTTATTATCTCTAAATTTTATACATATTATTTAACAATATGTTATAAAGTTTTAAAAAATTTTGGTTTTTTTTTATATTTTTTATAATTTTTTTTCTCTTTTTCTCATTACTAATTAAAAAAAATACATGTCCTTCTAAAAAATGTATAAACTTTTTCACTAAGACCCATAAAGTGATAATTACATATGTATATATAGATAATTAATTTTGATTTTCAGTTGAAAAAAATTATTACTCCAGAAGAAAATTGTTAAAAGTCTTTTACAATTCCACCTTTGATGGAGTTTAATTACACAATAAAAAAAGGTTACAAAGATATTCAAAAGCCACATATTTATATCAATGCAGTACGCGTTCACAATACGAGTTTGAAATGGGGAATGTGTCAAAAAGAGAAGGCCAAGAAACTAAGCTTGCTGGAATTAAAAAGCTCGAGGTACCAGTATTATGTTACATAGCGGGGGCAATTTCCTAGCTTGAGCTCTGGTCTGATTTTTAAATGTTGGTTGAAGAATTGAATCTTCACAACGGGATTCCCACCTCCAGAGCTCTGCAACAATACATATTCCGTCTGCTGCAGAAATGCAAACCCATAGAAATTCTCTCTCAAATCCACTCCCAAATTGTGATTAACGGCTTTACCCAAAAAAATTACATTCTTGCTAAGTTACTTTCCTTCTATATAGCTTCTGGTCATCTCTACTCTGCACACCAAGTATTCAAAGATATACAGACTCCAACTGTTGCTCTATGGAACCAGATGATCAAAGGCTATGCTCGAAGCGGATCGCCTCGAATGGCTATTGTATTGTTCAATCAAATGGGGGCTACAGAGGTGGAACCTGATAGGTTCACTTATTCGTTGCTTTTGAGTGGTTGCGCGAGGTCTGGGTTGTTAAGAGAGGGCGAGCAAGTGCACGGGAGAGTTTTGATGAATGGGCATTGCTCAAATGTGTTTGTGAAGACAAATTTGGTTAATTTGTATGCAATGGTTGGTACTGATTACGGCGTTGCGTATGCACGTCGAGTGTTTGATGAAATGCGTGAGAGTGAGAGAAATAGTGTGAGTTGGGATTCGATGCTTGCGGGGTATATGAGGTGTGGAGACGTTGATAGGGCAAGGAAGGTGTTTCATGAGATGCCTGAGAGGAATGTTGTCTCATGGACGACTATGATTGCTGGGTATGCTAAAAAAGGCAAGTGTAAGCGGGCATTGAGATTGTTCAATCAAATGAGGGGAACTGCTGTGGGATTGGACCAAGTGGCTTTAGTGGCAGCACTATCAGCATGTGCTGAACTGGGAGATTTGAGATTGGGAAGATGGATTCACTCGTATATTGATAAGAACTTGATTGGCAAAAGCCACTCATTGTTGATTTCTTTGAACAATGCCCTTATTCACATGTATGCTAGCTGTGGCGTGATTGAAGAAGCTTATGAGGTATTTAGAAGGATGCCAGAACGAAGTAGGATTTCATGGACAGCCATGATCACAGCATTTGCAAAACAAGGATACGCTCAAGATGCTCTTTACATCTTTGAATTGATGCAAAGCTTGGGAGTAAAAGAAGCAAAGCCTGACGCGATAACCTTCATTGGTGTTTTATGTGCTTGCAGCCATGCTGGACTTGTGGATGAGGGTTGCCAATTCTTCATGGACATGATTCAGATTTGGGGTATCAAGCCTACAATTGAGCACTATGGATGCATGGTAGATTTATTGAGTCGTGCTGGTTTGTTGAATGAAGCATATGATCTCATTGAAAGCATGCCCATGAAACCCAATGACGTCATCTGGGGTGCTTTACTTGGTGGTTGCAGACTTCACAAAAATGCTGTGCTTGCTTCCCATGTGGCTAGAAAATTAGTTGTTGAGCTTGATCCTGATAAAGCGGCTGGCTATCTGATGCTCGTGGCACAAGTATATGCAACTGCCCAAAGGTGGCAGGACTTTGCATCCGTGAAAGAAAAGATGGTTGAGATGGGTGAAAGGAAGCCTGCTGGTCGGAGTTACGTTCAAGTAAATGGTGTAGTTCATGATTTTGTGGCAGGTGATAGGACTCATAAGCTTGCACCTTTAATCTATGAGATGCTTGGCAAGATCAGTCAGCAAGTCGACTGGGTGAGCTGCCAACCAGACACAAGGGAAGTGCCTTCGGTTGTTGATGGTTAAGACAAGGAGTGAGGGGATCTGCTTCTTGTCCTTGTATGTATATAAGGAGACTGTTCTTACTGCAACTGTGAAGGTGAAAGAGTCTGTCAATCAGGTGCTTTTGCTGCCTGCTGATGTTCTCCATTGGGACGTAAGACCATATCATTCCAAGAATTGACAAATTTGAGAATTTCACACATAGGTAATCAATCACAAACAGCTAATTACTTGCTCGCTGAAATTACCAAGTACATTAGTAATTAGTACTAATTTATCTTATGTGACTAGTTTACAATTGAACATTATTTTCTCCTGGTAGCCATTTCGTACCATTTGAGTTCTCTTCTTAGTTACTAGTGGACTGTCTATCATCATCAAAGAGACTTGTGATATTAGATTGTGTCCCATAAACAGAAAAATGACATGTCAATTATGTATGATCAGAACCGTAATTATGGATTAAAATGCTGTTATTACTGTTGTTGTGTTGAACTAAGACTACTAATTTCTGTCATTAAACCCAGGCGGTTAAGAGGTAGGATAATGTGTCTCCTGGTAAAACCATCTCGGAACATTCAAAATGCTTCAAGTTCTTGGGCAAAATGCTTCGTCAATCAATTGAAGACAAGAATTAAAGCACTCTGACGCCCTTGAATTTTGCTGTTTTTGCATATCAAACCTTGATATAATATGTGCAAAATAATCCTTATGAAGTCTCAAGTTATTTCTTAATCGAGTGTAATTTGTAAAATAGCAAAATTTAGGAGTCTCACACGAAAAAAAAACTTGGTATTGGGGTTTACTGCAGAATTCACAAGAATTATAGGATAGCAATTGGTGCGAAGGAAACGCAAAGAATTATTCCCCAGACCATGGAACAAAATTAATTTAAGTGGTTGAGTGTTTTGTACATATACATATGTAACTTTGGATAAAAATGTTTAAGTTTCGTAAACATGATGGATTTTTGATTAAAAAAAATAAACATAAACATAAATTGCAACTCTCAGTAACGTAAAAATGGTACAAGAAAAAGAATATGCAGAATGATCCCCCGTTTTGCGTATCGTATTGTGTCGTTTCTCTGTTTACTTGTGTCTCCGTTAAGTTTATATCGAATTTCTACTTATCTTTGGGCCAAAGAGTTTGGGAATTCCAAATTGAGTTGTGTTTGTTTGCCTGTTTTAGAAACCCTCAAACGGAAGCAAAACCCAAACAAATCCCAATTCTCACGCCTCTAATCCTTTATATATATCCATCCATTCATAGGCCCTTCCCTTTCATTTCCTCCCTCCAAACCAAACAACTCCTTATAAAAAGGCAGTATAAGGCTAAGAATTAGTAGGGCTCGTTAAAAATGAACGAGAGTAAGAAGTCTCACATAGAAATAACCATCCAGTTTAATTCTTCACTATAGATAAAATCATTTTTGATATAATCATGATACATTTCTGATACAATTCTAATAAATTTATGATACAATTCTGAATACATTTGTGATACATTTATGGAAATCTAAAAAAAAAATCCTAAAAATAATATCATAAATTTATTAGAATTGTATCAAAAATATATTTTTGATACTTCTCTAATACATTTTTGACCCATTTCTGATACTTTGTGTACTATGTTATGTATTAATTCCATAACAATAAAAGAAATCAGTTTAGGTGATTTCTTACTATAGATAAAATATGTGGAATTGATACATAAAATACAGAACACAAAGTATCAAAAATGTATTACAAATATATTAGAATTATGTCAGAAAATATCGACAAACAATCATTGATACAATATACTTTATTCTATATTTTTTTTCTTTCTATGGTTAGCTTTTATTTAGCCTTTATAACTATAAAAAAAACCAGTTTAGTTCCTCATTACAGATAAAAATCATTTTTTATACAATTCTGATAGATTTATGATACAATTTTGATATATTTCTAATATGATTTTGATACATTTATGGAAATCCGAAACAAAAATTTGAAAAAATATATACATATGGATCTTGTTTTGTAGAGAAAAAAATGATAAAAACATTCTAAAGTGGCGTAGTAAAAAAATTAACGGATTAAGAGATAAATGATAAAATTAAAGTTAAAATATAAAAGAGGAGAGAGAATCGCATGGAGGAAAGGAAATGAATGTATTTCAAAGAATGACTTAACATAACAAAGTTAAAAATAAGGTATTTTTGTTAATTTCCCTCTAATAATTATCCTTTTTTTTTCTTTTTTTTTTGTACCAGTGTGCTGTAGGGGTGTTCAAAATTGGATGAGTTATTATAACCCATCCAATCCATAGAATTGAGCTTCTATGGGTTATAAGTAATTTCATGGGTTAAATGGGTTATAAAGATAATTTGAATTTATATTAGATGGGCCCAATACATAGATACTCTCTTGAATTTGTCCAAAAATGCCTACTGCCCTCTGAACTTTTAAAATGTCCTAATATCCCCATGAACTTTGAAAAAGTGACCCAATTTGCCCCCTTACTGCCACTTGTCACTCAATTATTGGTTGTCTCATGTTTGACTTTTTAAAACAAACTCTGGTTTTTGTGGGACTTAGGGAGCAAACTTAGCCAATTTTAAGAAATTCAGGAGGGCATTAGAACACTTTTAAGAAGTTCAGGGAGGCATTAAGACATTTTCAAAGTTCAGGAGGGCAGTGAACGTTTTTGGCCAAATTCAGAGAGGTATCTATATATTCGGTGTACTAGATGAGTTATTATAATCCATCCAAGAACCCATCTAACTCCTTAAATTTCATTTTAAGTTTGATTTAAGAGTTCAAATCTCATGAAAAATCATTTTTCTTTAATTTTTTATGACTTTTGTTTTATTTCAAATTTCAGTGTTTACATTTTTTGTTTATAATTTGACAAGTTACTATTTTTTTTATCTCTTATTGTATGTTATTTTTATTTTAAAATTAATACGACAAAATATTATATATATTTTTACATCAAAATGGAATTTATTCCACTAGTATATATTCTTAATTATTTTTTGATTGAATTTCCTCCATATAGAATGCTTTTGGTTCTGCTATTGCTGTACTGTTGTTATTTGTTGTTGTTGATAAATAACTATTTTTTACCTTCGAAACAACTATTAACAACTGTTTGACAGCACTAATCAAACACTTAGAATCTATTGTTTAAAGCATAACAACAAACAATAGCTGTTCAGAAGAAACCAAACACCCACATAATTTCGGAGACAAATTAGTTACAAATTTGGTTGTTTTGTTATATTATTTTTCTCTAAAAATTGGTCCAACATGTAAAATTTTTTTGCTTCCTATTGAGTAGGAGTGTATATGATCGGTTAACTAGTCCCATTAGACTAATTCGGTTGTCCTTTTCTTCCTTCAATCAAATTAATGTCACACATCTAGAAACTTTTTTTTTTACAGTAAAATATATACAAGAAATTTTTTTTAATAAATTTAATTTGTATATACTTATTATATGTACAGTGTTAATTTTGCAATTGAACTTGGTACTTTTCAAATGTAAAATTTTGTAAGTCGGGTCTGATTTTATCATAGTTACCACAAAAAATACAGTATTAAACTATTAATTCTTTATGACCAAGATTTATGTATCTTGATCATGTTTTTTTTTTTTTTTTTTTTATGTTGTTTGTTTTGATGATATTGAAATAATTGCTTATTATTTTGCTTTATGGCTGCGGGCTTTACCATAAAAACTCTGTTTAATTTAGTTATATACTAATATTAGTAGGCTAATTTAGTGAAATAATACCTTTTTTTTTTTTCTACTTTGGATCTTTCAAAAATACTCTCAAAACTATGGTCAATTCTTGTTATACCCTAAGTATTGTTCAATTATTTTATCTTATTCTCTCTTTCCTCTTTTAGTGTTCAACTTTTCGACATTCCGCTTTAGCAAGTTCTCTCTTTTTTTTTTTTTTTTTTGAATTGATATCCATATGTATATATTTTTTTTGATTTTTTTTTTCCAATCTTCAATGTTGTATTAAAAATTTTTCCGAACCGATATAATATACTTTATTCTATATCGACAAACAGACATTGATACAATATACTTTATTCTATATTTTTTTTTTCTTTTATGGTTAGCTTTTATTTAGCCCTCGTAACAATAAAAAAAAACCCAATTTAGTTCTTCGCTATAGATAAAATCATTTTTGATATAATCATGATACATTTCTGATACAATTCTAAGACATTTATAATACAATTCTGAATACATTTCTGATACATTTATGGAAATCTGAAAAAAAAATCCTAAAAATGTATCAGAAATGTATTAGAATTGTATCAAAAATACATTTTTGATACTTCTCTAACACATTTTTGATACATTTCTGACACATTTCTGATACTTTGTATACTGTGTTATGCATTAATTTCATAACAATAAAAAAAAACCAGTTTAGACGATTTCTCACTGTAAATAAAACATGTGGAATTGATACATAAAACACATAACACAAAGTATAAAAAATATATCATAATTGCATCAGAAAATATCAACAAACAATCATTGATACAATATAGTTTATTCTATATTTTTTTTCAATGGTTAGCTTTTATCTAGCCTTCATAATAATAAAAAAAACCAGTTTAATTCCTCATAAAAATCATTTTTGATACAATTCTGATACATTTATGATACAATTTTGATATATTTCTAATATGATTTTGATACATTTATGGAAATCCGAAACAAAAATTCGAAAAATTATATACATATGGATCTTGTTTTGAAGAGAAAAAAAAATGATAAAAACATTCTAAAGTAGCGTGGCAAAAAAATTAACAGATTAAGAGATAAATGACAAAATTAAAGTTAAAAATATAAAAGAGGAGATAGAATCGCATGAGGAAAAGGAAATGAATAAAAAAAAAATAATAATAAATGAACGTATTTCAAAGAATGACTTAACATAACAACCTTAAAAATAAGATATTTTTGTTAATTTCTCTCTTATTATTATTATTATTATTATTATTATTATTATTTACCAGTGTGCTGTAGGGGTGTTCAAAATTGGATGAGTTATTATAATCCATCCAATCCATATAATTGAGCTTCTATGGGTTATAAGTGATTTCATGGATTAAATGGGTTATAAAGATGATTTGAATTTATATTAGTTGGGCCAAATACATAGATACTCTCTTGAACTTGTCCAAAAACGTCTACTGTCTCCTGAACTTTTAAAATGTCCTAATGCCCTTCTAAACTTTGAAAAAGTGACCCGGTTTGTCCCCTTGCTGCCACATGTCACTCAATTATTGGTTGTCTCATGTTTGACTTTTTAAAGCAAACTCTGGTTTTTATGAGACTTAAGAGGCAAACTGGACCAATTTTAAGAAATTCAGGGAGACATTAGAGTACTTTTAAGAAGTTCAGGGAGACATTAGGACATTTTCAAAATTCAAGGAACAGTGGGCGTTTTTTGCCAAGTTCAGAGGGATATCTATATATTCAGCCTCCTAGATAGGTTATTATAATCCATCCAAGAACCCATCTAACTCCTTAAATTTCATTTTAAGTTTGATTTAAGCGTTCAAATCTCATGAAAAATCATTTTTCTTTATTTTTTATGACTTTTGTTTTATTTCAAATTTCAGTGTTTACATTTTTTGTTTATAATTTGACAAGGTACTATTTTTTATCTCTTATTGTATGTTATTTTTATTTTAAAATTAATCCGAAAAAATATTATATATATTTTTACATCAAAATGGAATTTATTCCACTAGTATATATTCTTAATTATTTTTTGATTGAATTTCCTACATATAGAGCGCATTTGGTTCTGCTATTACTGTTTATTATTGCTATTTGTTGTTATTGGTAGCTTTTGCTGTTTGTTGTTGATAAATATTATTTTTTACCTCCGAAACAACTAATAACAGTTGTTTGACAACGATAACTTAACACTTATAATCTATTGTTTGAAGCATAAAAGCAAATAACAGCTGTTTAGAAGAAACCAAACACCCACATAGACAAATTAGTTACGCATTTTGTTGTTTTGTTATATTATTTTTCTCTAAAAATAGGTCCAACATGTAAAATTTTTTGGCTTCCTATTGAGTAGGAGTGTACATGATCGGTTTAACTAGTCCATTAGACTAATTCGGTTGTCCTTTTCTTCTTTCAAATTAATGTCACACATCTGGAAACTTTTTGTTTTTTTACAGTAAAATATATACGAGAATTTTAATTTGTATATACTTATTATATGTATAGTGTTAATTTTGCAATTGAACTTGGTACTTTTCAAATGTAAAATTTTGTATGTCAGGTCTGATTTTATCATAGTTACCACGAAAAATATAGTATTAAACTATTAATTCTTTATGACCAATGTCAAGTAAAAGAATAAAAGGTCACTCTGACATATGAGGACAAATGTAATGTATTTGAAATTAAGGATTTTATTTGATGGATTTAGTTGAAATTGAGAATTTTGTTTAATGGACTGAAATTTCATTTTATTTCATTGAACTTGTTGCAATTGATATTAATAATATTTATAGACTTATTTTAGTCTTATTGTTAATTTTCAATTATTTGCATAATAGTAGTTCATAAATTTTGTTTTTATAAATTGGGATTTTTTTTTCAAAATTTATTGTATCTGTTTTTAATTTAATATTTTTGGTTTATATTTATAAAACAAATTATGGTCTATTTGAAAAAAATAAGAATTATCTGTGGTATTGGAATTAAAAAAAAATTAAGGTGAAAAGAAAGGAAGGACAAAAAAAAAAGGAATATGGAATAAGGAAAAAATAAAGTTCAGCCTATGATAACCCATTTGACTCATATAAACCAACCCACCCATTCCATTTAAAAAGTTACTTCAATCTTTTCATAATTCATTCTAACCCGACCAATGGGTTGGGTTAGAATCCACTAATAACCCACGTAACCTATTTGAACACTCCTAGTGTGCTGTATTTAGAGCCAGTTTGGGACTGCTTTCAGCAGTTTCAAAAACAGCTTTTAACCAAAGTAAGGGAAATTTTACTTTGGTTGAAAGCTGTTTTTGGGGCTAGAGAAAACAGCCTCAAATACACAATTCGTAAAAGTTAAATTGTATTCAGAAAGCACTGGAAAACACTTAAAATGACTTTTAAATAAAACAATGAAACCTAGTTTTCTCCTGATAACACTTTCACTAACAGCAATCTCAAACTAGCTCTTAATTATATTCGGCTTAAAAAACCCACGGAGTATTTCAGAGCCATTTCGCACATTGCAAGAGAAGCTGATAATGACTATAAATGAAAATCATATGTAATAGGAAATGAATTATTTTGTTTGTTTACAATTTTTGTTCCATTATTTGATTAAGTCCAATGTCCATAATAACTCCCAAATCTTTTTGCCATATAATTTGAATATTTTAGATATTTGCATAGATACAAATTATTATTATCATTATCGATTAACTGAGTCCATTTATCAAAAAAGAATCATTAGTTAATATTAATACGCATAAATAACTAACTCCAATCTTTATATTGATATATTAAATTTCATGTTATTGTTCAAAATTATAATAATTAACTTTTATAATTTTAATTGCAAAAAAATAATTAACTAAATAATTGATTTTTTTTTTCTTTGAGAGAAATGAGATTAATAAAAAAAGATGGGTAATACATATAATAATACATAAAGGAACGGATGTAAAACACTCTCCTAAAGCCGCATCCGAGCTTGAGCAAAACAGTTCATTGACTTGCCGTTTAACAATAGAAAACTTATAATCCAAAAACTCTGAAGCTTTCAATCATTCAATTTTAAATTTATTTGTTAAATATTATTGGATTTTTCATGTACAAATTCAAATGCAAAGAGGAACAATGAGCGAAATAAAACAAAAGAGAAGATTTTTGGATTTATTATTATTATTATTGTTATTATTATTATTATATTGTTGCTTAAACTTATCTAATCCATTTTTATTTTCAATCTTAGTTATATTTTCTATTTATTCATATTTTAGTTTACATCTCTTTCCTTTTTTTTTTTTTCTTTTAATTATAATCCTAAATTCCTAAAGCTGATCTCCATATTCAATGAGAGAAATCACATGTAATCGTGTTTTAATTATGAGAGAAAGGGACATTGGTGACCTCTTCTCTCAATTAATAATTTTCTTAGATGATGCACAAAGATATTATACATTGTTATTTATAGAAATTTGATGGTTTCCAAATTATATATCAAAACACACTTGCTTATATATCTTTCTATTGCTGGATACTTATGATAAGTTATATGCATAAGTACAAAAAACAAATTTTGTGGTTTTTGCCATTTGCAAATAGTACACGTGGCTTAAATTTTTACAAAACAAGACATGTGGTTTCACAATGTTAACAAAAGTAGTGTATCGTCCAATACACTCTTTGAAAACTCACCTATCCTTTGAATTTTTATTTGAAATTTTGTATGTTGATTAATCAAAACACAATGGATAATAGTATCGAAAGTTAAAATTTTTCGTGAAGCTCTTATAATTTTAATAATTAAAGATGTAAAAAAATAAAAAATTCATAAAAAATTGAAAATGGCTAGAAAATTTTCAAATCTTCAAAACTTAATGTAAATTTGTTTAATAATGTATATAAATTATTGGGATGCTATATATTAGAAAACATTGAGTTTTGTATGAAGATGAGATTCAGAACATAAAGTTCACAACGTCAACTCGAAATCTATACAAAACTAAATTTTTTTTACTATTTATTATCTCTAAATTTTATACATATTATTTAACAATATGTTATAAAGTTTTAAAAAATTTTGGTTTTTTTTTTATATTTTTTATCATTTTTTTTCTCTTTTTCTCATTACTAATTAAAAAAAAAAATACATGTCCTTCTAAAAAATTTATAAACTTTTTCACTAAGATTCATAATATTTTAATCAACCAACATGTAAAATTTCAAGTGAAAAATAGATTGATAAAAGAGTTTTAAAAAAGTGTATTGGATGACAAATTACTTTTATTAGCATTGTGAAATCACAAGTCTCATTTTGTAAAATTTTAAAGCCCAAGTTCAGTTTTCAGAACAACAACAATATATATATTTACAAAGCACAAGTTCAGTTGTCAGAACAACAACATATATATATATATATATATATATATATATATATATATATATATATATATATATATATATATATATATATATATATATATATATATATATATATATATATATATATATATATATATATATATATATACTTTGCTTGTGTTCGTTTTAGTTTTCTAAAATTACGAAATTTAATTTGTAGGTTCTCTAATTATTTAGCTCTTTCATTAATTAGAATTCATTATGGAGCCTAGCAAAAGCAAACGTGCTCCATATATATAATTAATTTTGATTTTCAGTTAATATGTACCAATATTATGTTACATAGCGGGGGCAATTTACTAGCTTGAGCTCTGGTCTGATTTTTAAATGTTGGTTGAAGAATTGAATCTTCACAACGGGATTCCCACCTCCAGAGCTCTGCAACAATTCATATTCCGTCTGCTGCAGAAATGCAAAACCATAGAAATTCTCTCTCAAATCCACTCCCAAATTGTGATTAACGGCTTTACCCACAAAAATTACATTCTTGCTAAGTTACTTTCCTTCTATATAGCTTCTGGTCATCTCTACTCTGCACACCAAGTATTCAAAGATATACAGACTCCAACTGTTGCTCTATGGAACCAGATGATCAAAGGCTATGCTCGAAGCGAATCGCCTCGAATGTCTATTGTATTGTTCAATCAACTGGGGGCTACAGAGGTGGAACCTAATGGGTTCACTTATTCGTTGCTTTTGAGTGGTTGCGCAAGGTCTGGGTTGTTAAGAGAGGGCGAGCAAGTGCACGGGAAAGTTTTGATGAATGGGCATTGCTCAAATGTGTTTGTGAAGACGAATTTAGTTAATTTGTATGCGATGGTTGGTACTGATTATGGTGTTGCGTATGCACGTCGAGTGTTTGATGAAATGTGTGTGAGAGTGAGAGAAATAGTGTGAGTTGGGATTCGATGCTTGCGGGGTATATGAGGTGTGGAGACGTTGATAGGGCAAGGAAGGTGTTTCATGAGATGCCTGAGAGGAATGTTGTCTCATGGACGACTATGATTGCAGGGTATGCTAAAAAAGGCAAGTGTAAGCAGGCATTGAGATTGTTCAACCAAATGAGGGGAACTGCTGTGGAATTGGACCAAGTGGCTTTAGTGGCAGCGCTACCAGCATGTGCTGAACTGGGAGATTTGAGATTGGGAAGGTGGATTCACTCGTATATTGATAAGAACTTGATTGGCAAAAGCCACTCATTGTTGATTTCTTTGAACAATGCCCTTATTCACGTGTATGCTAGCTGTGGTGTGATTGAAGAAGCTTATGAGGTATTTAGAAGGATGCCAGAACGAAGTAGGATTTCATGGACAGCCATCTCAGAACATATAAAATGCTTCAAGTTCTTGGGCAAAATGCTTCGTCAATCAATTGAAGACAAGAATTAAAGCACTCTGACGCCCTTGAATTTTGCTGTTTTTGCATATCAAACCTTGATATAATATGTGCAAAATAATCCTTATGAAGTCTCAAGTTATTTCTTAATCAAGTGTAATTTGTAAAATAGCAAAATTTAGGAGTCTCAAGATGCTTTAATTTGATCCTTAGACATTGTATCTCACACCAAAAAAAAAACTTGGTATTGGGGTTTACTGCAGAATTCACAAGAATTATAGGATAACAATTGGTGCAAAGGAAAGGCAAAGAATTATTCCCCAGACCATGGAACAAAATTAATTTAAGTGGTTGAGTGTTTTGTACATATACATATGTAACTTTGGATAAAAATGTTTAAGTTTCGTAAACATGATGGATTTTTGATTAAAAAAAATAAACATAAACATAAATTGCAACTCTCAGTAACGTAAAAATGGTACAAGAAAAAGAATATGCACAATGATCCCCCGTTTTGCGTATCGTACTGTGTCGTTTCTCTGTTTACTTGTGTCTCTGTAAGTTTATATCGAATTTCTACTTATCTTTGGGCCAAAGAGTTTGGGAATTCCAAATTGAGTTGTGTTTGTTTGCCTGTTTTAGAAACCCTCAAACGGAAGCAAAACCCAAACAAATCCCAATTCTCACGCCTCTAATCCTTTATATATATCCCTCCATTCATAGGCCCTTCCCTTTCATTGCCTCCCTCCAAACCAAACAACTCCTTCAAACCACAGCTCATATCGCGCCCCTGCAGCACGCTTTCCTTCTCCTTATTCTTGAGCAAGCTTTCTACGCAGAGAGAATGACGGATTCTCAAATGAACGGGGAAAAACCCGAAATTGCCTTCTTCGATGTTGAAACTACCGTCCCTACTCGACCTGGTCAGCGATTTGCGCTTCTTGAATTTGGATCCATTTTGGTCTGCCCCAGGAAGCTGGAAGAGCTCAGGAGCTACTCCACCTTGGTCCGACCTGCCAATCCTTCTTTCATCTCCGCTTTATCCGTTCGCTGCAATGGCATCACTCCTGACGCCGTCGAGTCCGCTCCTAGCTTTGCTGAAATTGCTGACACTGTCTATGATATACTCAATGGTAGGTTGTTCTCGCCTGCTCATTATTTCTATCTCATTTTGTTCACAAAGTGAAATTGAATTGTGTTGGTTTGTTTCTTCAGGGAGGATTTGGGCAGGACATAATATCTTGAGGTTTGATTGTCCTCGAATTAAGGAGGCTTTTGCTGATATTGGACGCCCACCGCCTGAACCAAAAGGAATTATCGATTCTTTGGCCTTGTTGACCCAGAAGTTTGGAAGGAGAGCTGGTGATATGAAGGTATTATCAATTATTCATATATAAACACTTCAGAAGCTTTTCGTTTTTGTTTGGAAAATGTTGATGTATATTTTTCTTTTTTACGCGCAGATGGCCAGTCTGGCCACTTATTTTGGGCTTGGAAAGCAAAAACATAGGTAATCCATTTTGCCCATAAGGAATTATTTTGCCTGCGTTCTATCACTTGCATATAATTCTGACATTTCTATTTGCTAATGAATTTTCAGGAGCTTAGATGATGTTAGGATGAACCTTGAAGTTCTCAAGTACTGTGCAACAGTATTGTTCTTGGTAATTCCGTAGCTCAATTGCTTTATCATTTAATTTCTTGATGCCTTGCTTTTCATTGAACCTGGTGAACTTGTTTCATTCTGATTGGCAATGATTTGGCTTGCTTTGAAGTTACTTGTACAAGACAGGTATTTTTAAATACTTTTCTGGCTCTAATGCGTTTTTGTTGGTCTCATTATTTCTTACTTGAGCCAGCTTCAATAGACATTCTTTTGCGGGTCTAAGAGAGTTTTTTTTTAAATCTTTTGATTACTACATTTTTGCTATTTAGACACATCAATAAATTGTTTATTACTTAAGAGAACCGTGATTGCACCATGAAATTTTGAATTGGGCTTCCCAGGTAACTGTTGGAATTCATGTTTAGCAGGTTTTGCGAGAGTTACAAATTAACCTAAATCTGCCATATCTGCAGGAGTCAAGCCTCCCTGAAGCATTTCCGGAAAAAAGTTGGGTTTCACCTAATGCTACTACAAGAAGTCGTAAAAATGCAAAATCGTCTCCGGAAGGGAATGGAATGAACACTTATGCTCCCTCTTCAAGTTCAAATATTGGCAATATTTCTCCTCCAGATCATGGCACTGATGGAAATCCTTTGTTGTTCTCTCTCCTGACAACTGCTGCATCTAATACAGCTCAGCTAGATCCTTTTGATATGCGCACTCTTAGCAATGAGATGAATACTGAATCCCTAGAAGATGTATCCATGGAAGAAAAAACTCTCACAGAGTCTTCATTGATACCTCCATCAGTGACCACCGATGAAGGTTCCAATGGCTGTCCGGGATTTTTGGAGCCTGATGAAGTTTCTATTTCCTCTGTTAAGGTGGCATTTGTTCCATTCTTTCGTGGCACTCAGAAAATGATATTAGTGCACGACGATGTTCCCCTGCAGCTATATTGTCCAAGTTTAAGAGTAAAATTTGGATTAAGCACAAAATTTACTGATTATGCTGGACGACAACGCTTGAGTTTTGTGGTTGAAGCAACTCCAAGCTTATGTGAAGTTCTTGAAGCTTGCAATGGTATCACTCAGAAGTTGTCAGTGGAATCAGGTACCACCTCTGAGTGGAGGCATGTCGTGTACAAAGGACGAGGCAACAACAGCTGTCCTACAATTAGACTGAAGTAAGTTTTAGTCCTTTTTTACATCTCTTTTTCATTGTTTGAGTAAAGTGCAAATGAAAATTGTTGCGAAGGAAATCTGAAACTATGAAGTATGACATCTGTGCTGGCTGTGGTGATTTTACATTGTTGATCTTACAATATACTTGTTACTTTCAGCTGTTTCCCATAACTTTATTATTGAAATATTATATATTTGAAGGATCTGAGTGTTGAACTTTTGATTCTCCTTTAATTACCTGCAAGTGTACCTATTGAGTTGACCCTATTTGATATCATTCAAGTAACTAGACAATTCTGTGGGAACCGAAAGTTGAATGTTTCTGTCGCTCATCTCTGCTTGCTCTCAGTTCATGAGCATCTTAGCAATCTGAAAATTATGAGCTTAATTTGTTTACATTCTTGTTTTAAATTTACACGGGCTGAGTACTTGAGCTTGATTATCGTAAATTTGAACATTTTGAATTGGAAGATCATTGTTACCTGTTCTTATTCATATGGTATGCATTCTAATTTTGCTAAGTTTATCAAAGTCCTTAAAAAAGCTGCCTAACTTGCCTCCTTTTTTCTTACACAGTATACCCACTAGAGTGAATGAGGATGTTGCTCAATTTGCAACAGAGATATATCAGAAAGATTCTTCTGGAAGCAAGCAGAAGCTTGTATTCAGTACGTGTGATGCTGCTGAGCTTGATTCCTCGCTCAGCCCAGGGACCATTTTGGATGCATGCTTCACGTTAGAACCATATGACTTTCATCAGATGGCTGGCATTCGATTAGTTGCAAAACAGTTAATCGTACACCAAGAATGAAGGGAAAGATGTTCTCCAATTTATTTGTACAAATATGACAATTAGGCTGACTTTGACATTCAGAAGAAAGCAATTTCTGTATTTGTTAGGAACTTAGTTTAGAATGAAAAATACATGCATGGTGAAATATTTAACATTGTTTATTCGTAACTGAAAAATTTGTTCATTTGTTAATCTTGGTTTTTTTCACTTACAGAAGAAGCCTGTAGCTCTCAACTGATATTTTCAATTCTTTTGGTTCTAATAATTGGTGAAAGGTGACCTCTAATCCTACTTTAGTTTGATCCATCTCTCAATAGGAGCAAACTAGAGAAATAATGAATAGATTTTACGATCTGTTAGGGCTGTGCGTTTGTCTTGCTTTCCAAATATACTTGAGCAATATCCTGAGGTTTTTGCTTGATTCTTGTATATTTACTACTCTATGTAGCATCTGGACTTTCATTTATATTTGAGAAGAATATATGCAGCCTCTAAAACTTCTGTAAAATAATAATATGTGATCTAACACAATAATATGTCCCCACATACATTTGAGATCTTACAAGCAAATACCCTCAAGATACACTCGTTTTTACCATCAAATATTCCAGCAGCGACAAACCACAAAAGTATCCAAATTTGTTCACTTTGTATTGTCCCTCCTTCCTTCAAATTACCATCGATCTCGAAATCTTAAGTTCAATTTTAAAAGGTCCCCCGTGTAGAGAATATCAATTCTGATTACTCCATATCAATGTTACACCAGGACGTACAGACAACTCCAAGAAGTGATTCTATCTCAAAATCTCAAGTTCAATTTCAAAAAATCACCGTGTCGAGAATATCAATTCTGATTACATCATATCAATGTTACACCGGGACTTACCAACGACTGAAGGAGTGATCTAATGGGATCTAGAGCATTAGAAACCCAAACAGTTCGATTAAATTTGGTACATGAACTCCTTAATGGAGAATTTCAACGTCTCACAACTCCCTTCACATTTTTGCAGTTTGCTTTCAACTTCGCAAATGATAATAGAATCGAGCTTCGTTCTTTTGTCCTTCTTTCTCTGTCCTTTGGGCAAGCACAGTGTTTGAGTGAAATTCCTTCATCAGAAAGCTCCAAATAATGCATCCTTACCGCCGTCACTTAACTCTATAACAAGTTAAACCAGTAATATTTTCGCATACAACAAAGGAATGCTGCCAATGAGAATCCTCAAAACTCCAACTAATTGCACCATGATATGATGGGAATTCATCTTCAGTTGAACAGCAAGGGACTTTGAAACAAAAGTTTCATAACTGCAAGGCACATAGGACACAGAAGCAACCTCATTAACCAGCAGACTTCTATACTAGGATCCTGATGCATCATCTTCTGGAGAAGAATCCCTTGATGCCTGCTCGTCATCATACTCTTCGTCATCATCTTCATAATCAGTATTAGCAGGTTGCCCATTAAGATCGACATTCACACCATTTAGCTTCCTCACAAACTGACCCCGTACACGAGGCCTCCGCTCAGCAAGTTTTTTTCTGTTAACATATCTGATCTTCTTATCAAAACAACGCTCCTTCCTTTTCTGTCTAAATTTCACCAATGCTGCCTCTCTTCTGTCCAATTTGTTTACTTTCGTGTCATTGGAGGTTGAATTTCCTAGTGATGGCCATGAATGAGCTGCAGGCATTTGGCCAGGCTGTAAACAGAAATTAACAGGGTAATAGGGGAATGATGACATCCCAGTCACATGAGGAGAACATTGTTGAAGATGATTGTATTGAGACACAATAGCTGATTGAGCATTACTTTGAATCTCATGCATATTCTTTTGATATATTTGTGCTGATGATGGCATTATCACTTGATTCATAACCCCTGACATGTAATAAGGATAAACATTTTGTGTAGATAAACCAGAAGCATCATGTTGAATTTCATTTCTTGGATGGAAAAGCATCTGATTGAGGTTTTCATCCTTGAAATTCCTTTGAGGAAAATCCCTTGACATGGGTGGTGTGCAAGATCTCTCCAGAGAAAGAGAATCAGGGATACTGGAAGTCTTACGGAAGTCATCTTGTGAACAGCTCTCCCATGTATCTCCATGCTCACGCAATTGAGCATCATTAACCACTTCTTGATCACATGCTTGAGGTTTATCATCCACCCTCAAATTTTCAGCACCATTATCCTCATTGATCAGAAACCTTTGAGGATTTGTTTTTATTGAGGCCGTCTTCACATAAGTAAAGAAGGCAGAAGATTCGCCAATCTTCAATTGACTCTTCTTTGGAGCAGATGATAATAGTTGTCCTGAACATTATGTTTTTCCCAAATTAGACTTGATTAAAATTGTAAATGACAGCGCTAAGCTGCTAAGTCTAAGAGGAACAAAAATATCAATATAAAAAGAGGAAAATTAAAAATTGTCAGGTGACAAGTTGAAAGACAGGTGCTCAAGCCAGGTACTAGGGTCTCTTCCACAAAAAATGAGTACAAAACTTCAAAATCATGTCATTTCATTAATTTACATTTTAAATCTACAAGCCTTGTGCAACTTAACTTATTTCATAATACTTAAACAATCAATAGATCAGCAAATCATGTCATTTCATTAATTTACATTTTAAATCTACAAGCCTTGTGCAACTTAACTTATTTCATAATACTTGAACAATCAATAGATCAGCAGATAGCATCGTTAAAACACAAATCCTGGATTTTTAAATTAAGAGAATAATTCTCACTATTTCGTTCACCAACACAACCGAATTCAGTGGGATCATTTCACTTTTTTTTACATCAAGGATGTTTCATATGGTCGAACTCAAAGTTCAGTTTTATTGTATATCCATTAATACCTTGTTGACAAATTCCTAAAGCAGAATGCCAGTTCAAACTCTTAAACTAAAGCATTTCATACTTAGCAATAAGAAAATCATTTTACAATTGGACGACTCTGAAAGTTAATACTTTTTGTCTTTATATCCCACAGAACCAATTGACAAAGCCAACAATGATATTGCACAAGCAACAGCTAGCACAAATGAAATAGCTCACCAGTTCTGCGATCACTTATTCCAGGCAGATCAGGCTGATATTCCAGTGAATTACCAGGTGAAGGCTCATCAGTAACAGCAGCAGCTACGGACTAAAGGAAAAGACGTAAAAACTTTAACATTATCGAAATTTTTGGAACCTCAATCACATTTGTCAACTAATGAGTTATACATTACAATAACATCTGTTTATCAAGTATTTGACCCCAAGACATTTACATACATGTTAGATATATGTCATACCAGATTAGTGGTTGGCATAATTTACACAGACTAATTCACTAGGACTTGCATTTTATTGACCATCAGAACAAAGCTCACATTCAATAAATAAAATGCATGAAGTACTTATGAGTTGTCAAACAATGAACAAAAGTAACATAGATCTCAGGATATAGCAGAGAAAAACCAATGTACTAACTATGTAAGTCAAAATTTTAGGCAGGACAATAATAAGATGCAATAGTCTAACAGCATAAGATTAGGCCTACTTCAGCACTTTCAGGACTTGCCATCTGTGCCATCTGAGAACAGCATAAAGGTAAATATGATACTTGCCTCGTCTTCTGGATGAATTGATGCACCCATTTCAGGATTTGTGCACTTTCGGGATCTGTCATCTGTGTCATCTGAGAAGAGAGTAGTACTATTTGTGTTTGCATCGCTAGGATCAGACACTACCAGATCAAATTCATAATTCAGCATGCCCTTCTCCGCTAATCCAAGCTGACAAATAGAAACATATTATAAATTCCTCAGAACTGCTTCAGGTGGACTTAACTGCCAGCCACAAACAAAATGCACAATTGACATGTATATAACAAGAAAAAAAAAGTTCTCTTATTTGTATAATCAAATCAAATGAATGTGAAACCACCATGATGTGCCGCCTCTATGTAAAAAAAGCTACATTCCACTAGAAGCAAGAAATACACACACAATACTAAAAGTTCGAAAATCACATTGCCACAGCAACAATCACCAAGGATAATCATACAGCACATGCCAATAATACACTCTCCTTTACAGCATCTTAGTTCTACAAAACATTTAAGGGAAAACCCATAGCCAAAATCTGCTTAGCATGCATGCTACTTTTCAAGGCACAATGCTTATACACAGAGTAGAGCAAACCAACCATGCGCCTCCTTCTCCACATGTGTGTCCATAGGTTCAATAGCTCATTAGTGCGTAAAGGCTTCACAAGGTAGTCTGCTGCCCCTAATCTCAAGCACTTAACAACAATTGAGACCTCATCATGCGCCGACATCACTTAGCAAAAGCAAAAACATTCAAACATGAAGACCTATGTCAAAAAGAAATCTTTTGCAAAAGAGAAGTAGAGAACATAAGCAAAAATTATCCAACAATCTTACTGATCACAGGAATGCGCCGCAACTCTTTATCCCGTGTAACGTACTTTAACATCTTCATGCCTTTGTTCATTGGGAGGTCAACTTCAGCAAGAATGATATCAATATCTGGGCCCTCAGCATTCAATGCATCAATCACTTGTCTAGCAGATCTCACTGATGTAACTGTGAATCAATAATGAAAGGTCATTGCAAAGATTGACATTAACTAGGGCAACAAAAATTCAAACAACTGCCCAATTGGGAGAAAAAAAACCTCTATCTCACAAATGAGCAACTACAACTGTCATGAGAATCCCACCATTTTATGAAGAACCTCTCACATTTCACAATCAAGTTTTTAGTCCAATGGGATATGCCACAAAACCAAGATCTAAAAAGGCAGTATAAGGCTAAGAATTAGTAGGACTCGTTAAAAATGAACGAGAGTAAGAAGTCTCACATAGAAATAACCATCCACAAGGCCTCATTGTTGTGTTATGGGAATAATTGAATTTCGGTCACCTTATTACAGCTGTTCATCCCTATCCATCTTGTGTTTAGTTTCAGTCCAAACAAAGTTTCTTAACAACAATTAGATCAAATTTTATTTCTATATCACAGTTAAATTTGTATTCAGCGAATCGAGTTTCAGCATCCAATGAAATAGGAGGAGAAAGTAGCATTAATAGAAAACAAAATGAGATTTTTTCCAGGTGTTTATATTTTTATTTAACGTTAGAAGAAAAAACTTGAAAACCAAAAACCCTCAGCCACAAGACGGCTGACAAAAGTAAGAAACCTTTCATTTTCTTCATCGCATCCACAGATATACGCAATGTATCTAATCTACTAGAACATCATAAAAGTTCAGTTTCAAATTTTTTAAAATTCAGCTTCCAATATATTCAGTACACCTATCAACTTCACAAATTTACTTCAAGGAAACAACTGAGTAAGTTTTTTTTACTTTCCTGAAAGAATTATAATAAAACATAATTCAGCAAAAATTAAATAAGAAAAAACAAATATACCCTGATAAGAACACTTCAGTAGAAGTGTAAAAACTTCGTCAGAGCTCTTCGAATCATTATCACAAAGCAAAATCCTCACTTTGCTTCTATCAATGAGGCCATCTCCACACTTACTATTACCAGCACCAAAGCTGCAGCCGCCTCCCCCGATCTCCTTGTTCAAATTCAGCTCCCTCCCCTCCATATCTCAGACCTCCCTCAAAAAAAGAAAAATTAGAAACTCAACCCCCAAACTGCCTTCCTCCGTCTCTGTGAGACACAAACAACAAGAAATCCCAGAGTAAAGGCAAATTACTATAGAGCTTCCATGAAAAACTTGCCTTCCTCCTCCGTCGCCGGCAGAGATATTAAGGCTGGAACTCCGATTCGATGCTGTCCGTACATCGAATTAATTCATACACAAACAGACACCAAAGTAAACTCGAAGACAAAGCGAGGAAGAAAGGAGAAGAAGAAGAGACAGCCAAAAAACAATTCCTAAAAGGAAAAGCTGTAACAAAGCGAAATGGATATTTTAATTTTATTTTATATGTGCATGTTAGCTCTATCCACAAACGGGAAGAGGAGACGGACAAGAGTCAGAATATCTGACGGTCCGACTGACCAGGAAGGTAAAGAAGGGCTACAATTGGATCAACAGGGAAAAGGCGTATGTTAGCTTAAAGCCAAAGCGATCTCCCCTTCTTCCCTCTCCGTAGTCGGCCATTAACAGAGCCAGTAGAAATCGAAGCAAAAGAGGTTCTTACTCTGTTAAGCATCTCTTTCTCTTCTTCTTCTTCTTCTTCTCTGTATGTGCTCTTTCCCTGCTTTTTTTTCCCCCTTTTTAATAAAAGAATAATATATTTTGGTTGCTAACGTGCGCCGAAAAAGAAAGTCAAGTTGGGCGGTGATGATCAGATGCGCGGACGAAAGGAGGGAGGAGAGAGCACCTGGGGCGTAATTTAGCAAGAATAAATACGTGGCAGGTTGGGGACGGGAAAAAGAGAAAAAGTGCGAGGAAAAAGGGCGCAGGGCAGAGTGTCTTTGGATAGTTTGGTAGAGATAGAGAGAAAGCCACGTCATCCATAAAGATCTCTCGCGAACAAATTAAAATAAGATAAATATTCTTGCTATTTTTTTTTTCTCAAAATAAAAAAATAAAAATCTAACAAGTGGGCCTACAAAAAATAATATCGTAGGGGTGGGGTGTGGTGGGTTGGGGTTGAGAAATTTTTCATTGTTTGGATTTACTGTGTCCAACCAATAGATATAAAGTATATATACTATAGGGTCAAATGGTATTAAAAAATTAAAAAAGTTTTTATTTGAATGGCTCTTTGAGTGTTTGTTTTTATTTTGGAGCGAAAAGTAAAAATCTCAGTGTTTATTTAGATTTATTAAATAATAATTTTTAGTTATTTTTGCAGGAGAAATCCTCTTTTTATGAAAAACTCATTTCTATAATTTTTCACTGAAAATATTTTATAATTATTTAGTTTTTACAAAATAATAAATTATATGTTTTTATAAATGCATAATTTTTTTTACAAACCTTTTTTCATGTCTATAAATATTGAAAAATTAAACGAGATCAATTTGTCAAATTAATTTATTTAGACTGTTTCACATTTTTTTTAATTTATATATATTACTTTACTCAAAGATTAAAAACATATTATCTTGATGCATTTTACATATATAAAAATATAATTGAAATTATTTTTGTATATTTATTAAGTCGCTATTTAATCAAAATAATAATTTTAAAATGTATAATAAATTAAAATTATTTTTAATTATCTAATTATGTAATTATTTTTACTAATATTTATATTTTTTGTATAATTATTGTACACTTGTATGAAAATATATATCTATATTAGGGGATGTTTGTTTCTGCTTTTCACAGGAGTTTTTAGCTTTTCAATCTGAAAAGCAGAAAAAATAGCGTTTGGTTAGAAATTTTAAATAGCTGCTTTTAACTGTTCTGCAATAATTTTAATTTTAAATTATTGATTAACTGAAACCCAATATATATATATATATATATATATATATATATATAAGTATAATTAATATAAATATATGTAGAAACAATATAGAATATTTTTATTTAATTTCTAAGCTAAGAAAAATTTCAAATTTTAGATATCATATTCAGTTGTGTTTGAATTTTAAAATATATAGTTTATAACTTAATACTTAATTTTAGTATTTAAAAATATTTTTTTTATAAAAAGTTTTTAATGATTAATCTATCAATTAATAGGATAGGTCAACTGTTTTTAATAAACAGATTAATGGATTGCAAAATTTTTATTAATAAGCTGGTTAACCGATCATATACATCCAAACTATAAACATGAGTGGTGGAGTGGGTCTGCAAATTGCAATTGGTGATTAAGATTGAGAGAAAGAGTGAAAATGACCAAAAAAAAATGACCAACCAACCATTATTGCATATGTCTTATGTTTCTTTATTGTGCTTTTGTTTTCCCTACTTGAGATAAGACTAAAC
This sequence comes from Euphorbia tirucalli, assembly GCA_039660915.1. Taxonomy (NCBI): domain Eukaryota; kingdom Viridiplantae; phylum Streptophyta; class Magnoliopsida; order Malpighiales; family Euphorbiaceae; genus Euphorbia; species Euphorbia tirucalli. Next base: position 16,403,670 of record CM077637.1, read on the forward strand.
CCACCTATTTATACTAGTTGATGTTAAAAAGATAACCTATGGTTTGAGTTTGGTGCTCATATCAAAAATTGGATTTAATTCATTTTTCTTAATATGAATAAACTTCAACTTCATACATACTCATAGTTGATAATGCAATTAAAAGGAATTTCGTCTGTGTTTGTTAGCAAAAGGAGCTTTTCATTTCAACAATAGTTTATTAGGTAGCTTTGGTGGAATATGAGTACTTAAAACTCCTCCTGCCTAATTTTTTTATATTGAGATTTTTATTCCAAAAAAAAAAAAAAAAAAAATAATGTTAAATCTAAGTTTTTGATATTTTTAGAATTAAAAAGTACAAACAAAAGTGATTTTAATAACAATTGATTATCAAGCTAAAATAGAAAAGAGAATAGAAAGAGAAATGTATAAAAATGAAATAACTAAAAAATTGATGTATTTTTGTAAATATCAGCTTAATAGTTGTATATTTTATGTGAATTGCCCTTTGCTCAAATATATCATTTTCTTTTGGTTCTATATGTCCAACATATCTAATTTAACCCTCTTATATGCGACTAATAATTAATGTTACTTCTTATTGTTTTGTATAAAGGTTGTTCACCAAAATTAAGAAATTAGTAATTACACTATTAAAATAATAAGTTTATCTTTAATATTTTTTTCCTAACATGCTAAAACTTTCTTTTTTTCATAGATTTAAATTCCAAAAAGGCTAGAACAATGACTTAAATAAAATCAATCTCCAAATTTAAAAGAATGTAAATGGAAATATAAATAGCAATAAATAAAGAAGTAGGAATTAAAAAGATTAAAAACATGACAAGTTTATAGAGGTTAAATAAACCAAAAGCTTAATTCTCTTCTGAATACGCATTCTAAAAGTTTCTATTAATTTATTTTACCGAGGTAAGAATAATACTTAGTTCTTTTCTTAGGGCAAAAACCATATCTCAGTTCTTTTCGTAAGGGTAAAAACCTTGCCTCAATTCTTTTTACGAGGGCAAGACTCATGCTTTAATTCTTTTACCTTTGCTTTTTTAGAATTCAAGTAAAAAACTCTTACAATAATACTTAAGCTCAAGTATGAAACTTTTGTTAGGTTGCTTTTACAAGTTAAAGCGTACAAACTTTCCCACACACCATCTCAATGTGTTTACAAATGATTAAATGATAATGGAATAATAGATTACAATTAGTTGAAGATTCTTTTCATAAATAGCTAAAGAAAAATTGTTGGAAGACTTTGTGATGAATCTTCCAATGAAGTATTGAATTATTTTTTTACAGTCAATTTTGAAAAACTAGTTGTTAATGATTATTATAACGATTTGAGAGAAATGTCACATTAATTATCAAGTCTATTAGTTATAAATAGGAACTAGAACTAAATGTATGTTTCAATTGGTCCGCTAATTTGTGCTTACTTGACAGTATGAAAAATTATGCATTTCTTTAGGATGTGTTTGAACTTGTATTTTATTTAGTGACTTACTTTATATTTGATAGTACCACGATTTGCAGTTAATTGTTCAATGGTTAGAGGTGGATGAGCCATAGGGATTAGGGTATTGTTGTCATATTGTTTAATTAAACTAATAAATAGTATTAATCGTCTTCGTACCATGATAGCTGTCATGGTTTTCAATCTAATGTAATTGATCTAAAACCCTAAAAAGAAAAAATGACTAAAAGTTATTCTGAGATTACTGTTGGGGAAAGTGTTTTTCCCCACAGGTAGGTTTTATTGCTTTTTTTAAAAGTAGTTTTAAGCGTTTTTTCAGCGCTTCTCCGAATATAATCTAATTTTTACCAATTGTGCATTTGAAACTGCTTTCTGCAGCTCCAAACGCAGCCTAATAATTAAAAGTTTAATCGGCTTTGGACCATTTTTAACTATTAATGTATTGCAAATAACTAGTATTTTAATGAAATTCAACTCGTAACATGATAAATTATTGACGATATTTAGAAAAATTGACAAGGGGATTAAAATGCACAAAAAGGATCAAATGACAATTCACTGATTCAGTAATATTCAAAATCACAAATTCTACATCCAAAATGTCATTCAAAATATCAAATTCAACATCTAAAATAAAGTACTAATATATACATATATTCTACTCTTCCATCTTGTTATCATCAAAATTGTCTCCCGTAATCACTGGAGCATTGGATGCAAAAGAACCACTTGCAACAGAAGCACGAATAGGAGGATTGGTTGCACATGAAGGATCAAATGAATCTACTTTCTTATCTCCTAATTTGTCTCCAACATTCTCATCATCATCATCTTCTTCTTCTACATGTAATATGACAAAACAATACCTTGAGAAAAATATGTAACTCAATATAACCTTCTGTTTAGGAAACAAAAACAAAAAAAAAAAAAAAAAAACAAACCGTTTATATTCATGTTGTTTTCATCATTTGGATTCACATAATCTTGGTAGAGAGCTTTCTCCAATTCTTCATCGTCTGTCTCTTCACCATACACCTCTTCTTCTACCCAAAATGTAGTCTTATCGATGTACTCATGATCAGTGGGATCAAAATCGTGTTTTCTATTGTGTCTAAACATAGTTCAAACTGAAAGTTAATACGTATAATGCAAGCATTATAAAGAAAGAACATGAATTTAAATTATATTTATTGTGTACCTGTTTCTCAAGCGCAAATTGCTATGCACATAAAGAAGGTTGGTAAGTCTTTGATGCTCCAATCTATTCCTCCTTTTGCTATGAATGCGCTCATATAAACTCAAATTCTTCTCACATCCATAAGAAGAAGCTGTTTGGCTCAAAATCCTAATCGCTACTTTTTGCGACAAAGGAGCACTACATCGAAATAACTTCCACCACTTATCTATAAATCAAATAAAAGCAAACATAAGAGCCCATAATTAAGTATGAATTCAATCGGCACAGAATTTCATTTAACCGCAATATAAAATAACAATAAGTTTTAGTTTTACCAGGCCTCATTGTCTTGTGTCCTTCTATAGCAAATTGTCGACTGCAAGCTTCCAAGGCGATCTCGGTAATTCTGTATCTCCATCATTGCTGCCAGTCCATCTTTACATATAGACTCATTCTCAAGTATGTCCAAAAGACTCTCCAATTCTGGCTTCTTATAAATACTTTCACCATACATATAAGCTGGATTCAAATAGTAAGAAGCTGCATAAAGATTACTTCTAAAGCATTTGTCCCATCTTTCATCAATGATTTTCATGTATGGCTCATAACATTCTTTTTTTTTTTTTTTTCTCGAACACATGCTTGATAACCTTTCTTGTCTGACAGATCCCGTCATAATCATATGGCAATGAAGGTCTTTCATCCTGATCCATTTGTTGCAACATTCTAATAAGCGGATCAGCAATTTTAATCACAATTTCACAGTCATCCCAGAATTTTGTATCTAATAAAATTGAGCTAATAGCTTTTCCTTTTGCACTTTTGGACAACTTGTGATCGGCAAATAGCTTACTTGACACTAAAGCTTGCAAGTCAAACTTGTGCTCAAAAACACTCTTCAAAGTAATGAAAGTAGTTACAGACTGAGTTACTGCTGGAAACACAATTTCTTTCCATCCATCTCTTTTTCGCAACAAAGACAAAAAGATAATGTGATTATAAACAAACAAAGTAATCTTGGAAGCAAGTGGTACTAAATTAGCCACATAACTCATGCTAGCGATATCATCTAATATAAGATTGATGCAATGAGTTCCACAAGGTGACCAATAAATGTTTTCGTATTTCTCATGAATTAAAATCCCTGCAGCAACGTGATTAGCAGCATTGCAAGTAACCACATGCACCACATTAGCAGAACCAACCCACTCAATAACCTCAGAAAACATTTGAAACAAAGTTGCAGCAGCTTTTATGACATCTGATGCATTGACAGATTTATGTGCCAACTGGACAATATACCAAAAAGTTAATTAAAGTTCATTTTCTTTTATCACTCCAACTATCAACCATCATAGTGCATCCATTAGCAGCCCAATTACTTCTATAACTATCAAGCAACAAAGCACATTCCTTTTTGCAATCACCTAAAAGATTAGTTCTAACCTCATGATATGTAGGAGCTTTAAATCCAGGACCCATGGCAGCAATAGCATTTAATGTAGGCTGAAAATAAGGTGAATTCAAAGGACAAAAAGGAATACCAGCATCATAGAACCAATTAGCAATAGCCATGCAAGCTTCATATCTTGCTTTTCTACCAGCCAAAGCAATTCTAATACCGAATTGAGACCCTGCCAATGTTCTTGGAGGAAAATTATTATCCAAATAAGCTCCTTGTTTTAACTCTTTAATAGCTTATTCCTCCATTTCAACTTCAAGAGGATCCTCATCACAATCACTAAATCTCCGCTTCACTGTCATTTTGGGCTTCTTCTGTTTTTTTGAAGATTGTTGAAGTGGTAACATTCAAGCAAAAACATCATGAGGAACCTTTTTACATCTTAATTGACTTTTAGTCCCAACCAAATGGAACTTCAATCTATTGATCCCACCACTTCCTTTAAATGTCTTGGCACAATAAATACAACTATAGCTTACTTCCCCTTTATCATCAACATATTCGTCGAAATGTTCTAATGTAGGATCACTTGTCCCATTACTAAAATGTGTTGAGGCTATCTTTTCACTTTCCATCCTGTTAAAAAAAAAAAATCAACTCTTTACATTCTATTGCATAACTAACTAAATAATTTAGATCCATGATTTGAATAATTGACCAAAGAAAAAACACATAAACCTAAAAATTGAATCAACAAAATACACTACCGTGTCCGGACATAATAATCTCAAACCCTGCTAGTTTAAATTCCCAGCAGTCAACACCAATAACAATAGTTAAATTATGAGTCATATTAGTTATAAAAGTTAACTTTAAAAGTAATAATCTCAAACATCTATATAATTCTCACCACATTTTATTTTATTTTTTTCCATCACCATATATAATATGAGATACATATTCATGCTTCTGGCATGTGCCACATATTTACCATAAGCCGGAACCATGAAATATCACATCAAATTGAAATTGTGAAACTTATAATTTCACATTTAAAAAAGTTTCAGAAAACCAACGCCTAATGCAAATCATCTCCTTGACATTTTAGCAAACCAAAAATGCCTTTAACAAACTAAGAAAACTAAATATATCAATGTTTAATAAAGTTTGTTGAGTAGCCCTAAACTTTTTGAAGAAAAAATTATAAAAGAGTCCAGATAAAATTAAGCTCCACATGTGAAGCAATTGCAGAAGCACAAGATACAGAACACGGAGAATATGACAGGGGAAGCTTTTTAAGGAAATTTGGAGGTTTATTTCTGCAAATTAAATTCCCGTACAGAATTAGTTCTCACTCATTTTGCAGTATGCAAATAAGACCCATATACTCTACTTTTCGATATCAAAAGCCTAAAGTGCAATGCCCATTACACAATGCCATTTAAAAAGGAAAAAAAATGGAAGCCAAGCAAAACCCTGTTAGACAAAACGAGATACAAGTTAGAAGAGGCAGAATAAATTAGCTCAAATGGAAACATTTATCTCTATGAAATGACATTCAAATATTGAAGCCAAAACAGAGCATTCATCAACAAATCAAAGAATCACCTGAAAATTAGGGTGAAGATGGAAGCCGAGCGAAACTCGAAAGAGTTAACTTTTAGCAGTTAAGTAGATATGAAAGCCGAGCAGCACCACCATGATTTGAAGGGAGAAGTGAGAAACGGAGGGGAGGTGAGAAGAACGAAATAGGGCAAAAGCAACCAAAGCGGGAAGAAAGAAAACCCAATTGTAGTGTTTATACTTTTTACCCATTTTTTATGTAAAATATTATAAAGAAAAGGATAAATAACCATATGAGATTAGTATGAAGAAAGTGATACATCATCATTTCTCCTTTGTGAAATTGTGATACAAGACAAGCTGCAGAATGTAAAATTGCCACTTTTCTATAATTCTCTGCCAAGGAATTCATTATGTTGGTTGCATGAGATTTCATTCTATATGTTCTTTTCTTTTAACTAGTCCAAGTCCCACACACGAGATAAAAGTTAATTTGAGTTTGAACTGGAGGCAACCAGATGATTGCCGCCATTTTTTTTTTTCCCAAACATAATAAAAGAACTTAAAAGAGAGAAAAATCTGAAATTCAGGTTAAAAAAACTCTAGAACATAGTACAGAGAAAATCTTAATACGAGGATGAGGACGCTAGGGAGAGAAACCAGTTTTTTCCTTCGTGTATCAGTATCCGTAAAAGAAAAAGAAAAATAGTTTTATTTGCATGTTCGTCGCAAATATAATGAATTGTAATCGTTAATTTGTAAAGAAAACAAAATAACAGTAGAATTAACTCATAAACTGTATATATTTTTTTTACAAAAGTTGTTATTGAATTAATGACACATATAAGGGAAAGGATGAATAATAAGGAGAAATGCAGGTGTATGAATACAGTTCCCAAAATAGTGAACTGAGTACAAGGGTAGTATGTTAATGAGTGAGCTTGAAATAAAGGATTAATAAGATGGCAAAGACAAGTGCTGCAATTATTGAGCCAATTAAGCATTTGTTCCTGTTCATCCTTCTTGCCATGGCTGTCAAGATCTTCTTGCTTTTTTCTATATTATCATCCACTCCTTGAATCTGCAAATGAGATTAACGACATTAATAAGTACTATCACTATATATGTTACTTCAAAACCATGATAGATTGTGATGCAAATGATATCAATAACTGGAAAATCGTACTGTGTTGTGGGCATGGAGGAGAGCTTGGCGTTGTTGATGCAAATCTTGAAGGATCGAGACACCCAGTTCTTCTGTTTCCAACATTGTTCTTCTACTCTCTTTAATTCTATCACTAGACTGATTCAATCTCTCGGTTGACATCAATAGTCTTCCTCTTTGATTACTAGCTACCTGACCCATCATTCAACAAAACCCAGAATAAAAGTCTACCAAATATTGAAAGAATAAATTAGTTACACATTTCATATTTGTACGACTCAAGGTTACTAGAGGATAATTCCTAACCTGTAGACTTCGAGGTGATAACCAAATCTCCAATAGAAGTATCGTGTGAACCGTTCAAAGAAAGTCTCGAATATAACACTATCTTATTTAAAACTAGTATTGTTTCAGGAAAGAAGAAAACAAAGAGTCCAAAAGGATGGAAAGAGGTAACCGAATACGATATCAAGACACGTTTTATTGTTTATTCAAACCACCGGTAAAACTGGAAAAAGTGAGAGGAAAAATAAACTTATGGCAATGCGTAACTTTATCCAAGAAAGAATTGCAGAATAGCTTTAATCAATGAGTTAGAAATTTATCAGCTAAATACAAATGGAGGAAAGCAGAACAATAATGATTTATCAGCTAAATACAAATGGAGGAAAGCAGAACAATAATGAATAGATCAATCAACATGTAAAACAGAGATGCAACGGATTGCTTCAATCTTAATGTAAATTAACGAGGATAAGCAAGAGAGTTCTTGGATTCATTAGAAAGAATAAGCAAGGAACATCAGCTAAGGCTCAGACTAGTCTCTAGAAAACCAGGGGGATTGCACAAGGATGCTAATGAAAGCTTTCATTTATAGGCATTTGTTACTACTGCCTCTCGCTATTCAATCATTATGTTCAAGTATTTTAGACATGTTTGGTTGTAGATGAAAGATTGATTTCATACTTCAACTTGGTAAGCAAGATCAAACAGGTCCAAACTGAACTTTATAGATCAAATTGGTATTTTGCCTTCACAGCAGGATAGAAAATTGACCAAAACAAAAAAGTTGTTAGGAAATCTCGGTCTTTCCCGCTTCGTGAAGTTAAGATAGGCACTTAGAGATTGAAGTTAATAATGGGAGCACAAGAGTATAAATTCTCCAATTTGGAGATTCTTCCACTATACAAAAGAATAGTAGGATTACAAGAATATGTTTACAAAATCGACTCACTCTAAGGTGGCTTACTCAAGCTTAAAGATAGAGACTTTCCAAGCTATTTCTCTTCTCTCTCAAAGAGGCTCTCTAACTCTATAGTTTTTCTCACTCTAGGAAGTGGATTCTCTCTTGGTTTTTGGATGGATGGAATGAAAGTTCTCTTCCCTATTTATACTACTCCACCTCCATAATGAATGGTGGAGATTAATTGTATCCTAGGGTGGAGATTAATTCTCTAGAATGCTCTACACATTCTAGGAGTCTCTACATTCTTCCACTCCCTTCCATACTCTTCTATACTCTTCCATAAGGTTCTGGAAGGTTCCACACATCTCTAGAATATTCCAGAGGGTTCCACATTCTTCCACGGGTTTCTAGAGAGTTCTACAATTCTCTAGAGTTCTCCGGAACGTTCTAGAAAATTCTACACTTCTCTAGAAAGCCCTAGAATTTTCTAGAAACTCTCCAATTAAGGAGGGATCCCAACAAATCTCCCCCTCCCAACTTAATTGGAGGATAGCAGCAAACCAGCACCTTGACAGCAATCTTCAAACTTCTTTGTCGGTAGTACTTTGGTCATCATGTCTGACCAGTTCTCATCTGTGTGAACCTTGTCAAGATGTATTTTCTTTTCCTCAAGGACTTCTCGGATCCAATGATACCTTGTGTCAATGTGCTTTGTGCGCGAATGGAATGTTGAATTCTTTGCCAAGTAAATTGCACTTTGATTATCGCACTTCAACACGTACATTTCTTGATCTATTCCCAGCTCCAGTAACATGTTCTTCATCCACAACATCTCCTTACAAGCTTCAGTAGCTGCAATGTACTCTGCCTCAGTAGTGGATAATGCAACACACTTTTGCAGTTTTGATTGCCAAGAAACTGCTCCCCCTGCAAAAGTAGTTAGATATCCCGATGTTGATTTCCTTGAATCAATGTCACCGGCCAAATCTGCATCTGTGTATCCTTCTAACACAGGTTTTCCTCTTCCAAAGCATAGACATATTTTGGAAGTTCCACGTAGATATCGAAGAATCCATTTGACTGCAACCCAATGTTCGTTCCCCGGGTTGGCCAAGAAGCGACTGACGACTCCAACTGCATAGGCGATATCTGGTCTTGTGCATATCATTGCATACATGAGACTGCCCACTACTGATGAATATGGAATATTCTTCATTTCCTCCATTTCTTTCTCACTTGTGGGACTTTGCTTCGAACTTAGCTTGAAGTGTCCAGCAAGTGGTGTGTTAACCGGCTTTGATTTGTGCATGTTGAACTTTTCCAACACTTTCTCAATGTACCTCTCTTGGGATAGCCATAACAATCTCTTTGATCTATCACGAGTTATTCTCATCCCAAGGATTTGTTTAGCCGGTCCCAAATCTTTCATGGCGAAACTCTTGCTTAGGTCTTTCTTTAAAGCAGCTATCTTTATGCGATCTTGTCCAACAATTAACATATCATCAACGTAGAGTAGAAGTATGAGAAAGTCACCACTTGCATACCTCTTTGTGAAGACACAATGATCACTTACTGTCTTTTTAAAATCATGCTCTGCCATGAAAGCATCGAACTTCTTGTACCATTGCCTTGGTGCTTGCTTAAGCCCATATAGACTCTTCGTGAGACGGCACACTAAATTTTCTTTGCCTGGAACTTTAAATCCCTCAGGCTGCTCCATGTAGATCTCCTCCTCTAGGTCACCATGAAGAAACGCCGTCTTGACGTCGAGCTGTTCAATCTCCAAATCTTGCACGGCTGCCAGGCCAAGAACAACTCGGATGGATGACATCTTTACCACGGGAGAGAATATCTCTTCGAAGTCGATACCTTTTTCTTGTCCGAATCCTTTGACGACTAACCGAGCTTTGTAGCGCGGCTTTGAACAGCTCTCTTCGGTCTTGATTCGATACACCCACTTATTCTTCAAAGCTTTTCTCCCTTTTGGTAGCTCCACTAGTTCATATGTGTTATTCTCATGCAAGGATTGCATTTCTTCTTGCATGGCTATTCTCCACTCCTCTTTGTGACAATCACTCATTGCTTCTTTATAGTTTTGAGGCTCCCCCTCATCAGTGAGCATAACGTACTCCTTTGTGTTGTATCGGGTGGATGGTCTTCTATCCCTTGAGGATCGTCTCGGCTCTGGTGTGGTTGGAGTGCTAGATTGAGGCTCTTCCTGAACTGATTCATCATGAATTTCCTGGTTGCTTTGCTCTAACACAGATTCATGATTTTCACCGTCACTACCTTCAGGTGTGTCATTATCCTCACGTTGAACTGGAGTAAGTTCGGTACTCTTGCTACTTCTCAATCTTGGCCTCTCTGAATTTTTAATGTCTTCGATCGTTTGGTCTTCGAAGAATACAACGTCTCTACTACGGACAACCTTTTTGTTAATTGGGTCCCAGAGTCGATAGCCGAATTCATCCTTGGGTGAACGAAGGTAGATACACTCCTTCGTCTTTGTGTCAAGCTTAGCTCGCTCATCTTTGGGGATGTGAACAAATGCCCTGCACCCGAACACCTTAAGATGATTGTATGAAGCTCTCTTGCCCGTCCAAACTTCCTCTGGAATGGCCCCATCTAAAGGGACTGATGGTGTGAGGTTTACAATGTCAACCACGGCCATTATAGCTTCTCCCCAAAATGATTTGGGTAACTTAGCATGAGAGAGCACGCAACGAACTCTTTCTTCAATTGTCCGGTTCATTCTCTCAGCTAGCCCATTCAATTGTGGTGTCTTGGGTGGAGTCTTTTCTAGCCTAATGCCATATTTCTTGCAGTAGGCTTCAAAAGGACCTCTATACTCACCTCCGTTATCTGATCGTACACACTTGATCTTCCGTCCAGTCTCACGCTCCACTAGAGCATGGAATTCTTTGAAGGCGTCAAGCACTTGATCCTTTGATTTTAACACATGCAACCACACCTTCCTTGAATGGTCATCAATGAAGGTGACAAAGTACAATGCCCCACCAATTGATCTCTCGGACATCGAACACACGTCGGTGTGTATGAGGTCTAGGATGTTCTTTCTTCTCGTAGGAGGAGAAGATCTTTGAAAAGCAACTCTATGTTGTTTTCCAGCTAAACAATGAGCACAAGGATCAAGTAGTTTACCTCTCACATCAGGGAGGAGATGTTTCCTAGCAAGCATGTGAAGGCCTTTCTCACTGATGTGCCCAAGTCGTTTATGCCATATCTCCATATCATCAGTGGTGATATTTACATCTCCTTTGCAGAGCTTAGCTTGCATCACGTACAGTGATCCTTCCTTCTTTCCTCGAGCCATGACTAGACTCCCTTTGGTGAGCTTCCATTTTCCTTCACCAAAGTAATTCATCAGACCAGCATCATCTAGCTTCCCTGCAGAGATAAGATTGAGGCGCATAGCTGGGACATGCCTCACATCATTTAAAATAAGCTTGCTTCCAGTGCTTGTTGTCAGGATGATGTCTCCTATCCCGACGATCTTGCTCCTATCTTGATTTCCCATTTGCACCGTACCAAAGTCTCCGCTTTGGTAGGATGAGAAAAAGCTTCCATGTGGAGTAACATGGAAGGAAGCACCAGAATCGACAATCCAAGAACTATCATCACAAGCGATGTTCAGGATATTACCATCACCAACAAGATATAACAGATCTTCTTTTAAAACTACAGCAGTAGTACTCTTCTCTTCTTGCTTCTTTGTTGGGCTGATTTGGTCTGGCTTAACATTACCCGCCTTCTGATCTTTCTTGAAGGATCGACATTCCATTTTCTTGTGACCCATCCTTCCACAATAATAGCATGTAATCTTTGAGCGTGACTTGGATCTACCTCGAGATTGATACGGATCTCGGCTCTTGCTACGTCCACGAGTTTCATTCCTACCCCGATTCTCAACTATATTAGCTTCGGGGTGGACAGACTCACCTCGTTCCATTCTTCTTGCTTCTTCACCAAGAAGGCTATCACTGACTGTATCCATGGTTAACTTTCCTTCCGGAGCTGAGTTACTAAGTGTAACTACTAGTGTATCCCAACTTTCCGGTAAGGAACTAAGGAGTAGAAGGGCTTGCAACTCATCATCAATCTTCATCTCGATTTTTGTTAATTGATTTACGAGCCCCTTGAAATTATTCAGGTGTTCAATCATACTATGACCATCCTTATACTCCAACTTCACCAACCGTCGAACTAAATTAGCCTTGTTACGAGGCGTTTTCTTTTGGATCATGGACTCAAGCTTTGTCCATAATTCATAAGCATTTGTATAAGTAGAAACATGCTCGAAGAGAGTTTTGTCAATGTACTTACGGATCATAGCGACGGCCTTTCGATTCAGTAGCTCCCACTGAGCATCACTCTTGCCTTCTACCTTGTCTTTGTAGATGATGGGCTCATGCAAATCCTTGCAGTACAAGTGGTCCTCCATCATCGGCTTCCAATATGAGTAGTTGTTGGCTGTGAGCTTGAACATATCTCCATCATGAGTGACATTATCCTCCATCTTGAACTACACGAGCTTAATTACGGCTATAGTTGAACCTGGCTCTGATACCACTGTTAGGAAATCTCGGTCTTTCCCGCTTCGTGAAGTTAAGATAGGCACTTAGAGATTGAAGTTAATAATGGGAGCACAAGAGTATAAATTCTCCAATTTGGAGATTCTTCCACTATACAAAAGAATAGTAGGATTACAAGAATATGTTTACAAAATCGACTCACTCTAAGGTGGCTTACTCAAGCTTAAAGATAGAGACTTTCCAAGCTATTTCTCTTCTCTCTCAAAGAGGCTCTCTAACTCTATAGTTTTTCTCACTCTAGGAAGTGGATTCTCTCTTGGTTTTTGGATGGATGGAATGAAAGTTCTCTTCCCTATTTATACTACTCCACCTCCATAATGAATGGTGGAGATTAATTGTATCCTAGGGTGGAGATTAATTCTCTAGAATGCTCTACACATTCTAGGAGTCTCTACATTCTTCCACTCCCTTCCATACTCTTCTATACTCTTCCATAAGGTTCTGGAAGGTTCCACACATCTCTAGAATATTCCAGAGGGTTCCACATTCTTCCACGGGTTTCTAGAGAGTTCTACAATTCTCTAGAGTTCTCCGGAACGTTCTAGAAAATTCTACACTTCTCTAGAAAGCCCTAGAATTTTCTAGAAACTCTCCAATTAAGGAGGGATCCCAACAAAAGTCACGTCAAATAAGTGTTATTTTGGACTAATTTGACAACCCAGTCAAATTACGAAATTGTAAACAAAGTTCATTTTGGACTTATTATCCAAATTTTACATCAAACTGATCCTTTATTTGGTTGAGTTGTAAACAATGAGAAAAACCTGGCTCAGCAAAGAGAAAGTTCCTTGTGGACCAGAGCAAAATAAAGATGAGTGTCAAACTTCATGTAAAAAAGTTCAATGGATATACTTTCTGGCTCCTAGTAAATAATGATTCAAGCGAGACTGTGAAAACAAGAACAGTCAAGGGAAGCATACCGTTATTGCATCTTGCTTTCCTGATTCCAACAACTCATCCCTGACAGCCTGATTGGCATTGACAGATGTGACTCGTCTAGATTCATTCTTCAAATTGTTCAAATCAGTCTTGTACTCTCGTAACTTAGTTAGAAGCATGGTCTTTACATTAGGTGGAAGACTCCTAGCTTCAAGGTCCATCTTTCGAAGCTGAAGAGATTGAGATAAAGATCTTATGGTGTGTAAGAATGCGAATCAAGTGAAAATGTAAGTCAGAGAATATGGTTTTGCACTACCAAAGTGTCAGCTTCATCCAATTCGACCTTTATTTCAGAAAGCTTCTGCTTCTTGAGCTCTGCCAATAGAAAATGTACAACATAATCGCCCATCAAAAATTACAGGACGACTAATCATTACATATGGGGAATTCAATGTCCATGCCCTCTATATTGAAAATGTGAAAGAATTATGAAAAAATTGGCTCAGACTTCTACATGCACCCAAAAGTAGCAGAGGGTGCTCTATGATGCTGTCTCACACCTTCTTCCTGAGCAGTTCCTTTTACAGATTTAACATTTTTGTTTCATAATTTCCTTAATTAGTACATCCATATTTGCATTAGATCACATTCTTATTTCTTAATAAATTGTTCAATGGAAGTATGCTTGACAGTTACTACTAGTATAGAACACTAACTGAAGTAAAATTGCCCATATATTAATTAGTTGATGCAATTGTAATTGCATAACAGTATTAAATTCATTTATATGAGCATAAGATAAAGACACAATAAAAGCAGTGTTAAATGTTAATGGAGGTTGATATTATAAAGTAAACCAGAGAATGAGTTTGCCGAATCTCGCTTTAAATTATAAGCTCACAATTCCAACATTGAGTACTTACGGATGTAGAAATGCTACTATTGTTCAGGATAAACCATTAAGAAGAAAAGGAAGAAAGATTCAATCATCTTCGCGTTTCAATTGGAAATCATCGTCCTAACGCAATTTGCACAAATAAAAAGATCAATTCTTTTTCATTAAAAAAATTACCTCCATCGAGACCACTGGCTGATGTGCATTTCCGCGACAAATTAGCAGAAAGCTCGCAATATTGGCGCTCATATCCCTCGAAAACTGAACTCATCTCTTTCAGCCTTTTCTATCATTCATGCACAGAAAAAGGACATAACCAGTAATGAAACTCCAAAATAGATTGCATTCTTTAAAATGTAATTAAAAGGTGCACGAAGATTTGTAAATATTTTTCAGTTTTATGCATTTCGGCGCATCATGTTATGAATCGAGCAATGCTCACCTACCAGCGGCGATCCAGTAAATAAATGATATCAGCTTTTAGCGCACGGGATTCGCTGGAGATTATCGGAGAAAATGTTTGACAACGTAGCGATCACCGGAATGAAGCAATGACGATGATTTGGGATTTGAAAGTTGGAATTTCCGATTCGCGGGTTTCGCACTTTCTCGCGGAACCGTCATGGATTAGGAATTTCCCTTTATGCCCATGATCCTTTTCCTTATTTATGTTGTATGCTCATTCTTCGCACGTGTGCTAGGAGATGCATTTTCCCGCAATTTTGCCCTTTCTAATTTTCCCGCGCTGTCTCACCATCACATCACATTCTATCTATTTCCTGTTCCTTTTTGGTCACTTCTTCATTCTTCTTGATTCCTGTCGCGCTATTAGAGGAGCAATTTTGTGCAAAGACAGGAACGTTTGGTTCAGAATCTCGGCTTTGGATGGTTTTTTGAATAACACACCATCTGCTCGATGAAATTCCTATAAGAAGGATGTATTGCTTGTTTATGCAAAGATCGGCGAAATTTTTGTTGAAAAATAAGAATCCGGAAAAATTTACGCGTCTTTTATGCTCTACGTCCTCCACAGTTGCTCACAGTCAAGTGCCACTCGAGCTGCAAGAGATTTGCAAAGTTGTTTCTAGTCCGGTTGGTGGTTTAGACGATTTGGAATCAAGTTTAAATGGAATTAGAGTTGATTTGACATCAACCCTTGTAAGTCAAGTCATGGATTCTTGCAAAAATGTGGCTCCCTCTAGAAGATTACTGAGATTTTTTCTATGGTCACGTAAAAGATTGGATTTTGACACTAAAGATGAGGAATTCAACCATGCAATTCGAGTTTTGGCCGAGAAGAAGGATCATACTGCAATGCAGATTTTGATTTCAGATTTAAGGAAGGAGGGTTGCGTAATGGAGGCACAAACTTTTGGCATGGTAGCTGAGACATTGGTTAAAATAGGGAGAGAAGATGAAGCATTGGGTATTTTCAAGAATTTGGACAAGTTCAAGTGCCTACAGGATAGTGCAACTGTTTCTGCAATTATTAGTGCTCTTTGTGCCAAAGGGCATGCTAAGAAAGCCTATGGGGTGCTTTGGCACCACAAGGATAAGATATCAGACGTAAAGCCATGTGTTTACAGGAGCCTTTTATATGGTTGGTCAATGCAGGAAAATGTGAAGGAAGCACGAAAGGTTCTCCAAGAGATGAAGGGAGAAGGGGTACTGCCGGACTTGTTTTGTTATAATACATTCCTGAGGGGCCTTTGTGAGAAAAATCTCAGACGCAATCCTTCAGGACTCGTCCCTGAAGCTTTAAATGTGATGATGGAAATGAGATCTTATAGGATTGAACCAAACTCAATCAGTTATAATATATTGCTTGGTTGTCTTCAAAGAGCAAGAAGAGTACAAGAGTCTTGTCGGATACTTGAACGAATGAAGTGCTCAAGTTGCTCTCCTGATTGGATGAGCTATTATCTTGTTATAAAAGTACTGTACTTAACTGGGAGATTTGGTAGAGGTAATAGATTAGTCGATGAAATGATTGAGAAGGGGCTGGTACCAGATCGGAAGTTTTATTATGATTTGATTGGTGTTCTTTGTGGAGTTGAGAGGGTGAATTTTGCTCTTAACTTGTTTGAATACATGAAGAGAAGTGCAATGGGTGGTTATGGGCCAGTATATGATGTACTGATACCCAAGCTATGTAGAGGAGGGAACTTTGAAAAAGGTAAAGAGCTCTGGGATGAGGCCATGGGCATGGGTGTCTCTCTTCACTGCTCAGTTGATATATTGGATCTCTCCATTACTGAGGTTTTCAAGCCAACGAGAAAGGTAGAGGAAGAGGTTAAGCTTCAGAACTTCATCACAAACGACATTCCTAAGCCTCGAGCACGAGTTGGTAAGATTAAGGGAAAGTTAAACAAGAAAACGAGAACTACGAAGAAGAAAAAGAAATTCACTAAACGATAGCTTGTAAGTTGTAACCCTTGCCTGCAAGTTTCCTTTTATTATTAATCTCTACAGCTTCTTATGTTCCTAGTTTGGGTGATTACTGCTGTCAATTCTATTTTCTACTTCATTCTTACACTAGAATTTTGTGACCTCATGCATGCTTATGCTGAGCTAAATTTGAAATCCTTCATTTAAGCAGTTCATTTTATAAATCAGAAAAACTTAGTGTGCCTCTGTTATGGGCAAAGTGCAGCTTTAAGTCCTTCAACTTGGCAGCAGGATGTGCTATTGAGCCTTACAACTTCAGATGTGTTGAACCTTATAATTCAAACTTAGGGAACAATGATATGCTATGCTACTGATTTGTGTTACATTGACTCAAGCAATATTTGGACTCTGCAATTATCTAGGAAATTGCTAGTGCAATAATGAAGCACTTTGTATGCATAGGGTTAGAATGACTGAATGAATGCTCTAGTTTTGATTGTACATTAGCTGTGAGAAGTAGCTTTCAAACACCATTTCCGCCGTTTTCTTGCTCAACTTTCACACGCACACCTGTACCTATAATGAGCAAATCTTGGTTGAAATATATATGCTTAATACACCGATTGGACTCATTTTTAATATTTCTTTCTGGTCCAAATTATTATAGGGGTTTATCCTTTTCTTGCAAGTTGCCTCCACGTCTTTAATTAAATATGATCCTTCCATGATTAATTATTCAAATATTTATACTCTGGACACTCATTCAAGCTTCAATAATAATGTAGAATTCTTTGAATTGCTACTGATTGATAATACAAATTTTTGCTTTTATAAACAAGCAAGAATTAGAACAAGCAAAGTGTCACCGCATAGAATTTTGATAAATAATTTTAAAAAATAAATTTGGAAACTCGTTAAAAGTTAATTAAAGTAAAAAAGAATTATTAGTTAATCATATTGATATGGAATAAAATATTTGTACTGATAATGTAGCTAAGAAATGATATAATAATAATGGAAAAAGAAATGGAGCATTGCAGGTGAGATGAGATGACATGAGATGGGTATATAGAGGAATGAAGGAGGAAAGAAATGGTGTGATGAAATTAGGCCCACACACACCAAATGAAGTGCACATTTTATGGTTAATTAATGCAGCAACATAACAATAACATAAAAGCACAGCACATATTTGGAGAGTGAAGTTCAGGCGACAGGAAGCGCGTGGAAGAAAGAGGAAGGTCAGCTACACAAGTACAAGGAGAAAAGAATTCAGAAAACTTTCGGTTTTGTAAGATCTTTCTCTAAATCAACGCGTTAGAGAAGTAATGGTGTCCCACTGCCACTGCCACTGCCCACTGGATGACAGACTGCCCACCAAATGACGGAGGATCCGGTCCCTTGATCGCTTTGCCAGGTTGACTGTTCTGGTGAGGCCGGTCCTATCTCTTTTTTCTGAAATCTCTTCTTCTTAGCCGGTGCTTGATAACAAAAAAAAAACCACTAAAATTAATTTAGCGGTACTTATTTAATTTAAGTATGTTTGATAATAGACCTTCCTCAATCACTTAAATTATTAATTTAAGTCAAAAACCACTTAATTAATTAAATACAAAATTTTAACTTATTTGTGAATTAACGAGCTCAACAATCAATGTTTAATTAGTTTTACATGTATTTACTTTTATATCCTAAAAAATATTTTTGATAGATTTTGTTATAATGTTTTTTTTGTTATTTTCCTACGTTACATTATAAGAGAATTCCTTAGAATTTTTTGTTTTATGGGTAAGGTTTATTTTTCTATTTTTATAATTTTTAAATCGATTTTATAATATTTTATAAATTTTTTTCCACTAGTTTTGTTTTTAATTAAGGGTTTAGTATATGTTTTCAGTGAGATTCGAATCCTAGACCTTCCAAATAGAAGAAGATGTCTTTATTACTAAACTATAGCTGGATAGGCAATATTTGATAACGTTTATTGAATTTATAATACATGAATCTACTATGTTGTTATTTTATTCCTTTTAATTAATTGAATTATTCAAAAGGATAAAATTTTCCTGTTTATAATTTTACATTTTTCGGATATAGTTATCAAACAAATTAATTATATTCAATATTTAATATTTTCAGCATTTATAATATTCAGTCCTTAAAATTCAACATTTAATTTGTCAGTACTTAATTTTTCAATTTTATCAAACACCACCTTACTCATTACTGTCATAGGGAGTTTATTTTCTTATGCTTTTGATTCAAATTTTATTGGTCAATCTCCAATGTCATACAATTTATCCCTTTCCCGTAATTGTTATATTTTAAGGAAATTCACTACTTTCTCTATATTTATGCTTTCAATATGTATGGTTAATTAAAAGAAGATAAAATCAACTATTATATTAAGACCAATGTTATCATAATCGGACCGAATAGACTACTTCGACCGCTTAAATCGTGAACCGGTCATGAGTCTGGTCGGTTCGATTAAATTTTTTGGTTTTCAAAAATAATAATAAGTAATTATAATATATTATTAAATAATATATTTTAGATGAATCATACCATAATTTATTATAATCTATTGTTAAATAATATTTTTTAAAAATAAATATTCGGTTAAACTATCGGTTCAAACTGGTAAAACCATCGAACCAGTAAATTTACCGGTTCAATTTCTAGTCTGGTTATGATAACATTGATTAAGACTAAAATCAAGGTTCTAAGAGATAAATGTAAAAATGAATAAGTAAATACTCACCGATTTAGAATCTCTAGAAAACTATGAAATTTGCCACCTACAGTAGCGGAGGAGGGGGGTACGGGTAGATTTCTATAATCTCTAAATCAGCCACCCTCCCTCCCTCCAAAACCACCCCTCCCTCCAAAACCAAAGAAAGACGAAAACCCATGGGATTTTATTTTATTTTTTATTAATTGCCCAAGCAAGACAATGTCGTTTTACCTGGGCAATTAATAAAAATAAATAAATTGTCTAGAAAAAACGACATCGTTTTTCCTGAGCTTAAAAACGGAAGAAGAGAGATTTATAATTATAAACCAAAAGCACTAGCAATAAACATCATTCGACAATTTCTCATCTCCAAGCTTCCGCAGTGCTTCAAATTCCCATCTCCCACTGCTACCTCCTCCCCCCCTCCGTTGTCCGGCCGCTCTTCCCCTGGTCTGCCGCTCTCTGCCCTTCAATTAGGTAACACTAACTCTCATTTTCCTAATTATTTTATAGTTTAAAAATAAATTGAATTTGAGATTTCAAAATTAAAATTAGATTGATTAGAATTGTGATTGGAATAGTTATGATGTTGAAACCGAATGAACTGATGCTCACAAACAAGATCAAATCTTGTTTGGGTGCGGCCGCACACTTATCAGTAACATTCTTCAAGAGGCCAGTGATATCGTCTCAGTGAATCACTGAGTGACATTCCCTTCTGCATATCCATAGCACTGCCATGTTCACTAACACACCCGAACGTACCCATACTTGGCACCCTTTTACAGGCCCGTTAGGCGTACACCAAAGTGTGCCACTTCACATGCAGCACCATCATATGGTCCGGTCAAAGGACTTATACAAGTACTACGCGAGAATCATTTGTGATACTATACCATGTAGATTCCCGTTAAGTGGATCAATCCAGTACCATGCCCTTTTTGCATGTACCCATTAACCTAGTTGACCTTCCATGTTCTATGACCGGTAAGACACCGCCATACAACCAGGCTAATGATAGTCTTTGGTTCCATTCATTCCCATGATTGGAACAGACTACGGATGACTTTATGGTCATATCGTTTTCACTATCCACAGTCTTACTGCCAAGTGCCTCACACTTGACAACATGGATATGGATATGTCCATTGGATACTCTATTTAAAATATAGCACAAGACATATAATAAATAGATTAATGCCTTTATTTCCTTGACACAAATTGTATAATACATAAAGTTTACATTAATGTGCAAATGTATTATACAAACACAAGGACCAATGCCTCGGGACTAGGGCATTTCCAACAATCTCCCACTTGCACTAGTACCTACTAGGCATGGGTCTAATCCCTATAGATCTAGTATAACCTTCGTGCAGAGGCATAGCCAAGCATGTTGGTAAAAAGATCTGCGACATTGTCTTTGGTGTCCACTCTTTGTAATGAGATGTCACCCCCTCAGCGATTTCTCGCAATAGGTGAAACTCCCTGAGTTCGTGCTTCGTGTATATGTGTGACCGGGGCACATAGCTTGTGCAACAGCCCTGCGTTGTCATAGAAGATATCAACTGGTTACTGGATAGTCGACACTACCCCCAGTTTCATGATAAACTTCATTATCCACACAGCTTCCCTAGCTGCTTCACACGTTGCAATGTACTCAGTTCCTGTGATAGAAACCGCGATGGTCTATTACTTGGAGCCTCTCCAACAATAGCACCACCATTTAGCATGAACACATACCTATACTGCGACTTATATTCATCCTGGCTGGTCGGTCTGGAAGCTTGCATCAGTGTACCTAGTAACTGACTGCTCTTCCTAACTTTCATGCACTAAGAAGCTATCCTTAGTCCGGTTAAGGTACTTCAGGATTGCTTTGAAATCCTACCTGTGATCCATTCAGGATCCGGCTCATCATACTTAGTGCAAAGCCGACATCAGGTCTTGTACATAGCATGGAGTACATGATTGATCCTATAGCCGAAGCATATAGAACCAATTCATGTTCTCCCTATCCTGCCTTGTCTTAGGACAGTACTTCTTGCTACGTTTCAGCTCATGACCCATTGGCAAGAAACCTTTCTTAGCCTGGTCCATGCTGAATCTTTTCAGAACTATGTCTATGTACTTGGCCTGACTTAGGCCTAGAAGTCGATTGGATCTAACCCTGTAGATCCTGATCCCTAGGATCGTCTCAGCTTCGCCTAAGTCCTTCATTGCGAAGCACTTACACAACCATTGCTTTACCCTTGCAGTGTTGGTATGTTACTTCCAATCAGAAGGATGCCATCCATTTGTAATACCAGGAGAATTACTATGCTCCCACTAAACCTCTTATACACACCCTTAAAGGTATTGTCAGCCTATAGCTTATAGTACCACTTGCAACCTATTACCTTAGCACCTGGAGGTGAATCAACCAGGTTCCAAACCTGATTATCGTACATAGATTGCAAATCCACCACCATGGCAGACAGTGGGCTACAAAAGGAGCGTAATCATTAGGAACAAAAACCGATGTTTCTTATGTTCCTGATGATCCCTACCAGACCTTTTAGGTCCTTGTGTGACCTGGGCTGGTGCTTCTCCTTTTGGAAGCTTTACCCTGGTCTCCGAGTTATCCTTTTAAGGAGTTTCTGAGCTTTGAACTTCCCTGAGTTCAATATCGCTCCCACTGTCTTTCTTGGAAAGAAACCCCTTTTCAAGAAGGACCCCCTTTCGAGCCATGAACACCTTGTTCTCAGCGGGGTCGTAGAAGTAATACCCTTTGGTTTCCCTAGGGTAGCTCACAAACAGGCATTAGTCGGTTTTGGGTGCTAGTTTTGCTCATAGTCAATTTCTTGACTTGTGCATAACAACCCCAAATCGGTAAGAAAGACACATTAGGCACCCTGCCCGTCCATATTCCAAATGGGGTCTTTTCCAAAGCCTTAGTCGGAGTATAATAGAAAATGAGAGCCATTGTCTCAAGAGCGTATCCATTAAAAAACTTATTTAGGAGAGAGGCATGACTCATCGTTTGAGCGGACCATGTCCAACAGGGTCCTATTCCTCCGTTCGGACACCGCATTCCATTGTGGTGTTCCCAGAGGAGTGAGATGTGGAACTATTCCATGCTCACTCAAAATGAGTCAAACTATAGGCTTATATGCTCACCACCTCGGTCCAACCGAAAGGCTTTGATATTTCTGCCTAGTTGG
Source organism: Euphorbia tirucalli (assembly GCA_039660915.1). NCBI lineage: Eukaryota > Viridiplantae > Streptophyta > Magnoliopsida > Malpighiales > Euphorbiaceae > Euphorbia > Euphorbia tirucalli. The sequence continues at coordinate 16,426,343 of CM077637.1, forward strand.
TTCTATACTTCGTTCCTTACTCCCTTGAACCTATCAAGGGTCTCAGACTTATATTTCATTACATAGGCATAGCCATTTCTGATGAAATCGTCTGTGAAGGATACAAAGTATAGATGTTCACCCCTGGTTGCTATGCTTGTCGGTCCATATACATCTCAATGCATTAGGTCCAATAAGCTATCGACCCTTTTAGCCTCCTTGCTAAAAGTTTCTTTAGTCATTTTACCTTATAAACAAGACTCGCATATATCAAGTGACTCCATGTCAAATGATCCTAGGATTCAAGCTATGTGAAGCCTAGCTATGCGCTTCTTGTTTATATGACAATGCCAAAGGTAAACCGGATTAAGTTCGTTAGGCTTAACCCTTTAAGTATGTATATTATAGACATGATTAGTTTCATTTAGATCTAGGATATAAAAGACATTATTTAACAGAGCTACTCCATAAAATAATTCTTTTCTAGATAAATCCTTTTTACTATTACCAATAGTAAATGTACATCCAGAAATATCCAAAAACTGAAACAGAAATAATATTCCCGTACAAAACAGGTACAAAATAACATTGTTTCAGTAACAAAATTAATCTACTAGGCATCATAAGCTGGTCCTGCTGATCTCTATGGCAGCAACCCTTGCTCCATTTCTGACCCGCAAGTCCACTTGTCCCGATCCCAGTGATCTCCTGTTCTTAAGTCCCCGCACATTACAACAAATGTGAGAACCACATCTAGTATCCAATACATAAGATGTTGAAACAGAGGTTAATGTCTATGACATTTATACCTGATGAAGACACGCCCTGCGTCTTCCTTTTCTCTCCCAAAAGCTTGGGACACGATCTTTTCCAATGTCCAGCCTGCTTGCAACCGAAGCAGACATCCTTGGAACGGGCCTTGGGCTGAGCTTTAGCCTTTTTAGCCTTGGCTTCCTTAGCCTTGGCCTTGGCCTTTGCCTTGCCTTTACAAAGAGGAGGTTTCCCCTTGTTAACCTCAAGTACCGGCGGATTCTTCTTGATCGACAGTTCAGCGAGCTCAAGCATCCAATGCAGCTCACTAACAGTACGGTCCATCCCTTGCTTGTAAAAGTTTAGGATGAATTGATCATAAGAATCCGGTAAAGAAGCCAGGATCATGCTAACCGCCAACCCCCGTGAGATAGGAGTTCCGAGACGGGCTAAATTATCCAGATAGCCCTTCATCTTGAGCACGTGTGTACTCACAGATGTTCCGGCTCCCATCTTACAGCTGCGGAATGCCTTGTGGATCAGGTACCTTTCCTGATAAGCTTGCTCATAAAACATCTCGTTAAGAGTTGTCATTATAGCAAAGGCCTGATGATCCAGGAACTGCTTTTGCAATTCAGGAACCATACTAGCCAACATCAGGCATGTCACATCCCGGTTATCTTTTACATGTGCCAAGTATTCCTCCAGCTGGGCAGCCGGTGGATTACTTCCCGTTGGCACAGCCGGTACAGGCTTTTTGAGCACATACTCTTTAGACTCTTGTCTTAGAACTTTCTTTAAGTTCATAGACCAGTCCTAAAAGTTAGGGCCAGAAAGCTTGTCCCATTCCAAGAAAGATCGCAGTGATAAAGTATCATTCGTAGCCATTGGTTTCTACACAGAAAAATTACGAGTGTTAATAAAGGACTTAACATGTTCTTCCCATATATAATTAATAATGAATCGTGTTATTAATTAACTCGAGTTGTTGGGCTCATGGACCGAGATCCATATTATATCAAGATATAGCCAGACGAGGGCCTGGAACAACTATACCCCAATTTTTCGGTAGGAACGCCGTCTAATCCCAACCTAGGGACTCTCGGTTTGATGGATCTGTTGGCACTTACCCATCTGTGCTTAGGGCCAGGAACATCCTACTACCCACGTTAAGTCAAAACCTCCATCCAAGTGTTAGAGTAACCAATACTCCAACCCAATACAAAATGACGATACTCCAGTGCATCCAACGAGGGTTGGTCTACAGCTGGCCTATCCCCACTTCGAGTAGGTTATGAATGAGGGAAGCACTTTTAAGAGACTTAGTAATTACCTCTTGGTTATTAAATTCAATTAATAACGGCTTAGATGCATAGGCGGATGAAATAGGGTTTGTACATACATTCTCACATGTAAATAAATAAAGCATAATTAAATAAAAATGAAATGCTATGGGCCAAAATTTACATCCTAATATAATTCTAGTACACCTATACTAGAACGACATCAGGTGGGCCGCATCCTCATCCTTCTAGCACGCCAATCCAATCGGCTTCTTCTTTACATAATTTCATAATATACAAATAAAATAAAATTACATAAAAGAAAAACGGCGCGCATGCCGTATTTACCAAAAGAATATGACAACCCAAATAAATAAGGCTCAAAACATCCATTCATGCATTTAATCATACATCCATGTAAACCAATACATACAATTTCTAAACATGTTCAATGCATGCATTAATCCCATTTCATATATGTCCATAGCCATTATTTTGAAATCGCCAAATTTTGACCAATCATGGTTCTAAACCCGTGCGGGCTTTGGGCCTCCAACCCAGGCAAAATTGCTCCCAATCCAATTGGGAAACCACGAATTCCAAAATTATCCGTCCGGGTAATCGTGCCAAGAAAACCCGAACCAATTTCAATTAACCGTATTTATTTCCAAAATAAATATCGCATGAACGAAAATTAAATTCCATTCATAAAACACGCGCATAAAAATTACCAAAATTTAAACACGCAAATGTTAAAACCAATTAAAATTTTAAAACCCGGCCCGGCCCAAAACAAATCCCGCGAAATCCAAATTCGAGCCCGGCCAGCCGCGAGGGGCAGCAGCCCCGCTGCCGCGCAGCGGCTGCTGGCGTGCAGCAGCTGCTGGCCAGAAGCAGCCCAGCTGCTGCCGAGGCAGCAGCCAGCAGCAGCGGCTGCTGCCCCCGTTTCGACCCGAAACGGTCCGTGATTTTTCCGAAAAAAAAATAGCAACATGAAATTAAATCACCAAGACATAAAATCAAGCATAGGAAATTAAATCTAGCATAAAACCTATATGGAAAATAAAATTTCCATAACAAATATCACAAATAGAAAATAAAACCAAGCATAAACCAATATGCAACAAAATTTTCCATTTGCAAAATTTAACGGGCAAAATCACAAACCCGAAACCAAAAGAATCCCGTCCACAAAAATCTCCAATTTTAAAACACGGGATCCGCCAAGTTAAAGATTTCCACGGATCAAAAGCCCGCTCTGATACCACTGTTGGGATTCGTCACGGGAAACCGACCGATAAAAGCGGAAATACGCATCGATTTCCTCGAATCCGGCCCAGGAGCTTAAGATGTGGAAATCAAAAACTTAAAGCATAAAAGGAGAGTTTCAAAAACTTACTACAAAGTCTCTCTAAGAGACGGATGCGGACTGCAGAAATCAAGTGTAGATTTCCTCCACTGATGCGTACACGAACGGCTCTCGGACCGAAACCCGTGCTAGCGACTCGGATAACAAGAAGAGAGGGAGAAAGAGAGAAGAAAAAGGGCTGCCAAGCTAAGTCCTTATGGCTGTCCAAAATATTTCTTTCCAAAAGAAATAATTCAATCTCTCTCTTTTACTCACAATTGTTTTTTCTACCAAAGAAAAAACCAGAGTGCTAAAGTAGGCATAAATTCTTTCAAAGAAAGAATGTATATACGGCCAAGCATGGAAGAAATCATGGCTCATCATTTCAATCCATTGAAAATGAGATGGATGAGAATAAAGTAACAAATATCCATTTTGTCACTAAGCATGAGTCACCACTTTCCAATTGGTCCAAAAGATGCAAAGTCTCACTTTGCTTCCTTTTCCCTTTAGTCCAAATGGTGACTCACCCCTCTCATCCCTCCATATTCGGCCAACATAGAAGATTGGTGATCCCACCTTCATCATTTCCTTACCATAAAAGAAAAGCAAGATGCAAGGTGGCAAAGTCCAACTTTGCCCCATCATATGTCATACCAATGACTCACCATTCTTTCATTGGTCCATAAGAATATGTCATCATCATTTTTGTCCATAAAATGACTCACAATTCTTACTAATTCCATGCAAAATTTCGGCCAACATATCCCATTAAATGTAGACTTTATTCCTTTAAAAGCCCAAGCCTAATTTTAATCCCATTGTTTTAATCAATTTCAAATGCAACTTTAATTTAACATGTATGCATATATATATTATACCATATAATATATTACATACATTTAAATTAAAATTCATTTGCCCTAGTAATTTAATCAAGGGATTGAATTAGACATACATAAAATGAGATACATGTAAACCTATACATGTATAAGAATATTTCCACCTAGGAAATAATCCCATAAATTAATTCATTGAATTAATTATGAGAAGGCCAAAATAAATATTAATTATATAACTTTGATCAATCCAATTGATTCATATAATATAATTAATATATCTCTCTCTCTTCAAACGTGTATACTCCAAGTACACACTTAATCCGACTAGTTAAAGTCCAGACGTTCAATGTGTACGATCCAATGGGCCCGTCTTTATGTTGGCAGTGGGCCAAGGCCCACAGACTGTAGGCGGGCTCTAGCAAGCCACTGCAGCCCCCAATTAAGACGGAGTAAGCAGTCAAACTGAAAACGTAACCCTGTAGTTTGAACTTGTAAATCCCATGTCGCTGATATCAGTGTCCAACACAGAGGCATGGAAGTATCACCCTCTTTGTGTCTGGACCTTTACTTGATACCGAATGAACTGATGCTCACAAACAAGATCAAATCTTGTTTGGGTGCGGCCGCACACTTATCAGTAACATTCTTCAAGAGGCCAGTGATATCGTCTCAGTGAATCACCGAGTGACATTCCTTTCTGCATATCCATAGCACTGCCATGTTCACTAACACACCCGAACGTACCCATACTTGGCACCCTTTTACAGGCCCGTTAGGCGTACACCAAAGTGTGCCACATCACATGCAGCACCATCATATGGTCCGGTCAAAGGACTTATACAAGTACTACGCGAAAATCATTTGTGATACTATACCATGTAGATTCCCGTTAAGTGGATCAATCCAGTACCATGCCCTTTTTGCATGTACCCATTAACCTAGTTGACCTTCCATGTTTTATGACCGGTAAGACACCGCCATACAACCAGGCTAATGATAGTCTTTGGTTCCATTCATTTCCATGATTGGAACAGACTACGGATGACTTTATGGTCATATCGTTTTCACTATCCACAGTCTTACTGCCAAGTGCCTCACACTTGACAACATGGAGATGGATATGTCCATTGGATACTCTATTTAAAATATAGCACAAGACATATAATAAATAAATTAATGCCTTTATTTCCTTGACACAAATTGTATAATACATAAAGTTTACATTAATGTGCAAATGTATTATACAAACACAAGGACCAATGCCTCGGGACTAGGGCATTTCCAACAGAATGAGGAATTGCAAACAATACATTAGCATTTTATATTACCATTATTTGAATCAGTTTTTTTCATTAATATGATAAATTGATTATTAGGGATTTAGCCATTTAGAGATTATAATTTAGGTTTAATAATTTGATTTTTTATTTGTTTAATACAATTATAATTGATAATTATTTAAAATTATATATATTGTCATTGAATTGAGTCAATTGTGTTATAATTTGAATTGTGATTGATATGTTGAGAATTTGGAATTGTGATGAAGTTGTTATTTGGATTAATTTGATTGTGTTGTTATTGAATTAAATTGAATTAATTTCAGGTTCGTCGGCCAGTCAAAAATTTCTCTTCGCTGGCCGAAATTTTTTTTAAGGAAATTCTCACCCGCCATCCGCTAATTCCTAGCACAGCCACTGGCCACCGATGTTAGCCATCTTACCTTCATAGACAATCCAAGTAGCGACTATGAATTAAAAAAAAATTATTCATAAAAATGAAGCCCTAAAAAGTGGAAGTCACACAAGTGAAAAGAGAAAATTTCAAAACTAACTCACTAAAAAGTCAAACGCTCATGTTTTCCATAGTTCTCCACCTCCAGAGAACACAATTTCGCTGGCAATAGGATTTGGGTTACCTTGGGAGAAATGTTAAGTTTAAAGTCTAGCACATTGATGCAGATATGAAAGAGCACACACGCAACTTCGAGGATTGGATTTGACCTTTCTATTATCATATGTATATTCTAAACACATGCGCTTACAAAAATGTACCATATTGAGCTAATCGTTTATAGTACCAGAAGATTCCATGATTAACATTTGTAGAAGACTAAGATTTTTTTATTTCTCCCCCTACAATTGATCATACAAAATGGACGAATCAAGATTTAAAGCAAATGAATCCTTTTAAAAAAAACTTCCACTTCTTCAAATTGATGATTGCAATTTAGACTAACCTCTTCTTGAACAATTAATTGATTCCCATCCTTTAGTTGGTTAAAAAACAGCAAAGAGAACGCTCATTCCAGTTCTATTTGTAGCACGTTTTAATTTATTGAACTAAACACCCCACTAACTCAAATAGTTCAAATTTAAAAATAAAATCAATAATAATAATAATAAACTGTATTATTGAGAACTTGAATTTGTGTATTGTAGCCGTTATTTATTGATTTATAAGAAAGCAAGGTAATTTATTTATGGAGCTTGAGTTTAATTAGATTCTATTTGTTGGGATTTTCAATTGATTTGATTACTAGATATATTCAAAAAAATACAACAGCTTAGAGATGATTATTATACGTGTTACCTGTCCCATTCTAGGATTCTTGGGGCCAGTTTGGGATTGCTGAAAGCAGTTTTCAGCCAAAACATGAAAAACCTTACTTTTGCTGAAAGCTCCGCAGCTCCAAATACACAATTGGTAAAAATCAAATTATATTCAGGAAGGTACTGGAAAAACACTTAAAACTACTTTTAAAGAAAGCAATAAAACCTAACTTTTCCTGACAGCACTTTCATTAACAGCAATACCAAATTGGCCTTTAATGAGGTGGACTTGAGATTGGGTGAGCTATTCCATTTCCATCTCTATTCTTAAAGGAAATTTTCTATACCTGCGGTCCTACCCCATTAGGAAACATAGGAAAAATTCTGTATTCATCCCCACCCCAATGGATACATGGATCCTCATAGGGAATTTTCATCTCGTTCTGTTTTATTCTTTTAAATTAATATTGAATAGTTATATATTGAATTTACTACATAAGATATTGTTTTTAAAAAATAAGAAAATAACTTAAATAAATTCATCAATATAACAAGTCATAAATGATTCGTGGAGAATTCAAAATATTTTTCGTATACAACAAGGAAAATAAAATGTTGAATAAGTATATATTAGCACGGGCAGCTAATGCATCGACACATGAAGGGGTCTGGTATAACGAGCCTCCCCTTTTGCTAGTTCTGTTGTAACGGCTTATTTAATTCTTTGAATGCTTTTCTTGGTTCAAAAAAAGATTTCTAAAATTCTTAAGGCTATTAGGTTAGTAAGTTAGAAGGTTGGATTTTTTTCCTTAAAAAGCATAAATGGTTAATTAACGAAAAATGTATTATACAATATATAATTAAAGTTACATATTTCTTTTTCATATTTATCGGTATATCTATGGGTAACTTTAATGGTGACGGGGCAGGGATCATCTTGGGTTAGGAACATAAATCATCATTCCAATCTATCCCTAAGAATATGGATAGTTTTTTTTTTTATCTCCAATCCATAACCTTATGCAAATAGGTTTTGAAAATTACCTTACCCCAATAGGTGGGGCCCAATAGTTATGGGAATTACACATCCCATTGACAAATCTATCTCATCTCATTATCTATTCGATAACACATTTTAATTTCATTTTCGTTCGATATAATTTTAGAGTACTCGTTAAATATTCGTAGCCTCAAAACTATCCTTTTAATATACAACTCAAATTACAAACACATAAATAAATAAAATCACCAAAAAACTTAACAAAGCCATCCATATATAAATTTAATCATAAAATGCATATCCTATTAATTTTTTATATTATACTTATATTATAATAATGATAGTAAAAATAATAACTGTTTAATTATATAATTTTTTAAAAAAATTTGTCATATCTGATAAAACATATAAAATTATTCATAATATTTCAAATAATTGATTTGCGTTGAATCTCTAATTCTTAACCCTTTGCTACCAAACTTAAAAATCATAATTTAAACTTAAAAAGTTTCATTTTTAAATATATTAATTTTATAAACAAATTTTAAAGAAAAAGAAAATTACTTTTTTGGGTTAAAAAATCACAGAAAGTAAGAAAAAGGCCACATAGTTCACTAACGAGGTAAAAAAAGGGGAAGAGAGTTCAGTTGGTGAGATCCGACAGTCAGAAATATGTAATGGTGAAATTCGAACTGGACAAACTCTTAATTTTATAAATTCAGAACGCGCTCTGACAACCCATTCCTGGACATTTGTGGTCCCTTTTCAATTCTCCCAATCGCCATCACCGCCGTCTCATTACCTTCAATTCCTCCACCACAGCCACCGCTAGGGTTTCACACCCTTCTTTTCCTTTCCCAGAAAGTTCAGAAACTGAAGAGGAAACAAAAAAAAAAAAAAAAAAAAAAAAAGAAAGAAACCATTTTTTGAATATTTTAAATGTCTTCCAGATCCGCTGAATATTAATTTTCACAGAGGAGAGAGAAGCTGGATCTCTTTTTTTTCCTCTCTTATTGTCTCATCTGAGTCTATAATCGGAGAGAGAGCTACTCAGTATGGGGCAAGATAACTTTACTACTCAGAAGAGACCCGGCGGCGGCGCCGGCGCTGGAGGTCTTCCCACTACAACTGCTACCGCTAACGGTAGAGCAGGCCGTTCCACGATGCCGCGTGGCAGGCAGATCCATAAGACCTTCAACAACATTAAGATCACAATCCTTTGTGGATTCATTACCATTCTTGTTCTCCGTGGTACAATTGGGATTGGCAATCTCTCCAGCTCCGACGCCGACGTCATCAATCAGAACTTAATCGAGGAGACTAACCGGATTCTCGCCGAGATCCGCTCAGACAACGACCCGAATGACCCGGATGAGGTTGCCGAGGCCGAGATCAACCCAAACGTCACTTACGCATTAGGCCCAAAAATCGCTGATTGGGATGAGCAGCGCAAGGTATGGCTTAGTCAGAACTCTGAGTTCCCTAATTTTGTTAATGGAAAGGCTCGGATTTTGCTTTTGACTGGGTCTCCTCCCAGCCCTTGTGATAACCCGATTGGAGATCATTATTTGCTTAAGGCTATAAAGAATAAGATCGATTATTGTAGAATTCATGGGATTGAAATTGTTTACAATATGGCTCATTTGGATAAGGAATTAGCTGGTTATTGGGCTAAATTGCCCATGATTAGGAGATTGATGCTGTCACATCCTGAAGTTGAGTGGATTTGGTGGATGGATAGTGATGCTATGTTTACTGATATGGTTTTTGAGATCCCATTATCCAAGTATGATAAGCATAATTTGGTCATTCATGGCTATCCTGATTTGTTGTTTGAGCAAAAATCATGGATTGCTTTGAATACTGGTAGTTTCTTGTTTAGAAATTGTCAATGGAGTTTGGATTTGCTTGATGCCTGGGCTCCGATGGGTCCTAAGGGTCACATAAGAGAGGAGGCTGGCAAGATTTTGACAGCAAATTTGAAAGGGAGGCCAGCATTTGAGGCTGATGATCAGTCAGCTTTGATTTACTTGTTGCTTTCACAGAAGAATCAGTGGATGGATAAAGTGTATATCGAGAATCAATATTACTTGCACGGGTATTGGGCAGGATTGGTGGATCGATACGAGGAAATGATTGAGAAGTACCATCCAGGATTGGGTGATGAGAGGTGGCCATTTGTGACACATTTCGTTGGTTGCAAGCCTTGTGGGAGCTATGGGGATTATCCTGTTGAGAAGTGCCTGAGAAGCATGGAAAGGGCTTTCAACTTTGCTGATAATCAGGTGCTTAAGTTATACGGATTCAGTCATAGGGGACTATTGAGTCCTAAGATCAAGAGGATCAGGAACGAGACAGCCACTCCGCTGGAGTATGTAGATCAGTTTGATATTCGCCGTCCACATGGAGAGATCAAATCAAGAAGCTAGTCAGTAAAATATGTTACATTGTGTCATAATTTGTAGGTAATGTAATTCCTCAGTCAAAAAGGCAGAGTTAAAATTTGATAACATTTTACATTAAGTTTGTTTCGCATGCTGCTATGGAGTCTTGGTTCTGCATCTGTGAACATTAAGGATAGAATTCTTTGATTGACTATAAATTTATCTTCCTCCCATGTTTGAGTAATCAATGAAGGAAATCTAGAACCAAAGGCACATAAAATTTCTCTGTTTTTATTTCTCTTCTTCTCTGGGTGGTGAGCTGCTCATTTTCAGTTCTAGTAGTAGATATTTTGAATTCTTAATTATCATTCAATGTATGAGTGTTTTAAAAAATAAATTGTGCTACTTTTGAACAATTCATGTAGGTAATACGATTAGTGTTATAAAATTTTGCAGATTGCATCATGGATGGATGAATACATCTGAAATTCAAATAAATGGATATTTGATTGCTTTGTTTCATTTTTGCAATGTGCATGGGAATTTATTATGACTCTGTATCCTTGAAATTACCCCACTTGGCCTCACGGGTGAGCCAGAGTTTCTTATTCCAAGCGCTGTGGGATTGGGTTATTTACAATAGAGGATAGTAGATTGCTGATATCTTGCTTTGACGAGTAGTGTGCTTAGTCTGCTCATGAATTACAATTTGGAAGTCATGAATAGATTTTCTTGACTCATACTCACCTTTGGGAAACTCGTTGTAGCAGTTTTCCATTTTTTTTACTTGTATCGACGGCTCAACACGGGGGATTTATCTTTATGTTCAACACCTAGCCCTCCCATTGCACCCGTGATGCTTTGTTTTTGGATATTTAATGGAAGTTTCGTTCCTTGAAAACAAAAATTTAGTATGAACACTTATCATAGTATACAAATTTCTTGCAAAGATAATTCTGTTATGAATTTTTTTTTTTTTTTTTTTCATCCAAAAATTTGGAAGTTTTGTTATGGAGAAAATACATTACGGGTCTGTTGGTTCAACTGGTAGCTGTTGTTGGAAATTTATTATTAGATGCTACTTATAATTATTGGTTGATTGATAATTAATTTTTGATTAATCTATTATGATTATTACTATTCAAAGATAAAATTACTCACAAGGATAAATTTAAATTTATACATAAATAAATTATCAAATAAAAATAGAATATAAATATTGATAAAAGAATAATTATTAATTAAAATATATACTGTTACAAAAGTGCTCAATGTTTGACACCTAAAATTGAGAGGGTGCAGGTAACTAAAAAAGGTGTACTGCAAATACAATTCAATATTTGAAGTGCAATTCATAATTAAAGAAAAATCTAAAGAAAGAAAAAAAAAAAATTGTGAAACCATATATAGAACTGGAATCATTCCAGTCTTTATCTCTTATATTTTTATTTTTTTCATTAGATTTTAAATATGGGAAAATAAAATATCTTGTTCTAACTATAGCTGCAAAATGTTTTAAATTTAATGAAAAAGCTTCATCATTAAGCTTTTGGGGTATCACCAAATCCCATAAGGTCAGCTGGTCTTGGAGGAACATTTGCAAAGTTAGGAGTGTTGTAAAAGCTTGTTTTGTAAGAAGGATATGGGAAAAAAAGTATGTTGGTGTATTTGAAGAATGTGTAATAGGCTGATTTTCCAACAAGTTGTTGTTGATAAAAAAACTTGGTCTTTCAGCAAACTGTGGATAGGTAAAGTTTGCACTGATGCATAAGTGTACAGCTAGTTTCAATTGGGATTCTTTGATAATAAAACAGCTTTTCACCAAACAACTACCTAATGCTCATTAACATTCAGATTACTTGTACATCACATTTTTATGGAACTTGTACAACATCTTAAAATTGAGTTTTTATGTTATTATTAAATGGATAACCTTCAAACATGAAACCAAGAAAAAAAAAAACCATTTTTATCACTTGCATAAAGGCCAAAAGCTTTGAGAAAATAAGAAACCAGAATTATTAAGCAGTAAGACACTTGGATAAGTAAATAGTTAACCCAGATCCAGAATCATGGAGCTAAAACAATACCTATCAATAATAATAAATTCTCAATATTTCTTTCTACAAAAGCTGATTAATGTAATGCAACAAATTTGTGGTCCGATATCATAGCAGAATATAAATTCCTAATCAGTCTAATATATGCTATACTTTGAACAATTTTGCAAGCGAAAGTACAGTGAGCAACTAAGAGGGTTTGGAGGGCAGAGCTTTATGACGGGTCAGTAATACTTCGTTCATTTTAGCGATTTGACTCAGCAGCTGCATAATTTTCTGTAAATCAGCACAATCAATAAGTTCCGCTACAATTAAACCATTCTTTCTGCGTAAATACTACCAAAATTTTGGAAACTACGACTGCACCATACTCGTTAACCAATAATTAACTTTCTCACAGGCATTTTCACAAACACCTTAAACCAAAATTTAAACAAACAGTCATACCTCATCTTTCTCGGTGATAATTTGCATCAAGTGCTCAACACTCTTTCTCCTCCGCCGCTGTCTCCTTGCTCGCGCATAAATCCACCATAAGATCACCGTCACCGTCAATGCGACATTCCCAAAAGACCAAAATGACTTTCTGTTACCATCAGACCCAAAATAAGATCCGATATTAGCGATTGCGGAGCGCAAGATCTGAGCCGTGAGGGCCCACCAATTGGCAAAGGAGGTAACCACCGGCGACGGGGATGAGTCCACATCAGGTGGGAGAAATGACAAAGGAGTGGACGGAAAAGAAGGTGGGGGAGAATGGGTTTTGGGTTCTAGATTGAATTGAGAAGGTGTAAGATTCTCATGATTACATGGAGGGAAAACGGATAATTCTTCATCGCAACTTTTGGTGGGAGAGGAATCTTTAACAACAACCATAGACCATAATTTTGAATAGGATTTAGGGGTAAGAGGGGAATCGAGATTTAAGGATTGGAGGTTGTGCCAGTTCTTGAAGCCACCGTAAAACAAATCATCATCCTCTTCCATTGTTGAAATTGGAAATTTGACAGTATGTTTGTAATAAATTTTTAAAAGGGTGAATTTGATTGCAAAATCAGTTGGAATAAAGTTGTTTTGGGAGGAATTTTCGGTTTTTTCCGTTTTAGGCAGATGATGATGTCATGTCAGGCAAGCAAAGACTATAGAAAGCCCAAGCAATTCCGACCAATCTTATGCGTTAAATTCACGTCCTGATAGAGCCACCGTCGTTCGTTCGAGGCAATAACACTATTTTGTGAGTTGTTTTTTTCAAGCGTTAATAATATGTCTGGTTGGAAAAAAGTTAGAAAAGAGAGAAACATCTTCTTCATATTAGAACAAGAAGTATATGCAGATCTCTTGTGTAGAACATTTTGGTAATTGATCGTTTGTCAAACTGCCATATATTGAGATACATTTTTTCTTTGCATGTAAGCTTTGTTATATATATATATATATATTTACTAAATTTTAAATTCAATTTTTATTGTGAAGTTAAATATCTACGATGATTAGTTATAAACGCATTGAGTTATTTACAATTGTTTCATAATGCCCTTCAAAGTGTATTTTGGAGATGAGTTAGTTTAAAGTTATTATGATATCTTAGCAAACCAGTCCAATGTCGATCTACCTATTATCGGTTACGTGCAGATGTCCAACCTCCGTATAGCAATTCTTGGTATTCAAGATGTCTTGTCTAGCTATAAAAGCAATAAATCATTTAAAACTGTGTGATCATCTTTCACCTTTAGTTTTTAATTTTTATCACTAAGAGTTATCAATGTTATTATATAAAGTTATGATTTTAATTTACCTCTGATGGCATAATGGAAAATTCCCTAGCAAGCGAAGAATCCAGTATTGGGCAGACTACAATCCTTCCATATCAAGGAGTCTATATCCTAATCAGGATAGAACTCTGCAAAGGTACTATTTTACTCTAATTAGGAATATTTCCTATTAGTCAAATAAGAATATCAATCCTAATCTAATTAGGACAGTTTGGAGCCTATATAAAGGCTCTCTAGCTCAAAAGGTATACACAAAAAACTCTCTTATTTCTACTCTACTGCTTCTTGATCTCTTACTGACTTGAGCGTCGGAGTATCTTTGTTTTGTTTTGCAGGTCCTGACCTAGTCTTCCTCAAAACGAGAAGCCTCTTAGAGGATATGAATTTTCACATAATTCATCATTGGTGCGGTGAGCGTGGACTCGTTGAATCGATAACTTCATCGGGTTCAGAACAAGCAAAACCCTACAAACTTGAAAGGAAAAACCTATAGCAGGTTCCTAAAAGTGGTGGGTCTGTTCATGTGAAGGACCTTGGCCTGATCCCAAACAGAGTAGTGCAGGAAAGGTTAAGGCACAACAATGCTGGAAACCGAATCAAATCCTTGACAAGGAAAATTGCTCTTCATCTAGTCAAACACATACGACATGTGGACCAAGCCGCATTCGGCTTGGAGTAACTTTCAACCTTAAAAGGCTTGAACCAGACTGAGGGGGGACTTCTGATGGCATAATGGAAAATTCCCTAGCAAGCGAAGAATCCAGTATTGGGCAGACTACAATCCTTCCATATCAAGGAGTCTATATCCTAATCAGGATAGAACTCTGCAAAGGTACTATTTTACTCTAATTAGGAATATTTCCTATTAGTCAAATAAGAATATCAATCCTAATCTAATTAGGACAGTTTGGAGCCTATATAAAGGCTCTCTAGCTCAAAAGGTATACACAAAAAACTCTCTTATTTCTACTCTACTGCTTCTTGATCTCTTACTGACTTGAGCGTCGGAGTATCTTTGTTTTGTTTTGCAGGTCCTGACCTAGTCTTCCTCAAAACGAGAAGCCTCTTAGAGGATATGAATTTTCACATAATTCATCATTGGTGCGGTGAGCGTGGACTCGTTGAATCGATAACTTCATCGGGTTCAGAACAAGCAAAACCCTACAAACTTGAAAGGAAAAACCTATAGCAGATTCCTAAAAGTGGTGGGTCTGTTCATGTGAAGGACCTTGGCCTGATCCCAAACAGAGTAGTGCAGGAAAGGTTAAGGCACAACAATGCTGGAAACCGAATCAAATCCTTGACAAGGAAAATTGCTCTTCATCTAGTCAAACACATACGACATGTGGACCAAGCCGCATTCGGCTTGGAGTAACTTTCAACCTTAAAAGGCTTGAACCAGACTGAGGGGGGACTTCTGATGGCATAATGGAAAATTCCCTAGCAAGCGAAGAATCCAGTATTGGGCAGACTACAATCCTTCCATATCAAGGAGTCTATATCCTAATCAGGATAGAACTCTGCAAAGGTACTATTTTACTCTAATTAGGAATATTTCCTATTAGTCAAATAAGAATATCAATCCTAATCTAATTAGGACAGTTTGGAGCCTATATAAAGGCTCTCTAGCTCAAAAGGTATACACAAAAAACTCTCTTATTTCTACTCTACTGCTTCTTGATCTCTTACTGACTTGAGCGTCGGAGTATCTTTGTTTTGTTTTGCAGGTCCTGACCTAGTCTTCCTCAAAACGAGAAGCCTCTTAGAGGATATGAATTTTCACATAATTCATCAACCTCTTATTAATTTTAGTGGTAATATTAAATTCTCATTGCTAATCTCAATGATTTAAAATCTGAGCTCTCTAAACTTGAAACCTCAGTTATATTCTAGTGTTTTACGTTTTAGTCACAGAGTTCAGCTCTGTTAATAATTAAAAAATAAACAAAAAAAAAAAAAATAAAAATCACAGTCTGCAGCAAAAGAAAAGTTTAAATTCACCATTTTACTCCAAACTGTTGACATCATAATGGAGAATTCCTCAAGTTAAGGAATGGCTCCTGTTTACTTCATAACAGTTGCAACATTGATTTTTTCTCCATCAAGAGCTTTAGAAATGGCAATAATCTTATTGCTACTCAACATTACATTAATTACCTTCCTTGAAAACTTTCTATCTGAGAAAACATTGGAGATCCTCCCGTTACTTCAGAATCGTCACTCACTGAAATCGAAGAATCCCCTAATTCGATCTTCACTCTTCTCGGGTTTTCCAACGCAATCATATTTGTGCTCTTATCTTCAGGAATTTCAGGCTCAGAAGCTGCCTCCTGAAGCTGCAATGCATACTCCAAGTTCCACAAAACATCTCCCATTCCAGGCCTGTCAACCCCGTACTCCGACAGGCATTTCTCTGCTGCTTCAACGTACTGCTTCAGTGATTTCGGGTTAATACTTTCTGCAATCACTGGATCAACTATCTTCTCTATCATTCCCTTTCTATGCCACTGCATTGCCCACTCAGCCAAACTCACCTGCTCTCTTGGCAATTTGGGATCTATCACAGGCCTCGCGCATAAAACCTCAAAAAGAACTACCCCGAATGAGTACACATCAGATTTCTCTGTAAGTTGTTGCTTCCTGAAGTACTCAGGATCGAGATATCCAAAGCTACCCTTCACAGCTGTACTTACATATCCTTGATCCATTGATGCAGCTTTAGACAGGCCGAAATCAGATACTTTTGCAACCCAATTCTCATCAAGAAGAATGTTTGTGGTCTTCACATCTCGATGGATAATTCCTTGTGCTGCGCCTGTGTGAAGATAATGCAATCCACGAGCTGCGCCTATGCAAATTTCAAGCCTTTGTTTCCATGTCAATGGAGGTTTGTTTGCGCCGTAGAGGTGGTCCCGAAGAGGGCCATTTGCCATGAATTCATATACTAAAATCATCTCCGATTGCTCATCTGAGAAGCCAATGAGTGAAACAAGATGCCGATGCCTTAGCTTGGAAAGCATCTGTATTTCTGTCTGGAATTCATTTATGCCTTGTTGGGAACTCGGGTTGCCTCGTTTCACAGCAGTCTTAGTTCCATCGTCCAGTTCTGCAAAATACACTTTTCCGAACCCTCCAACGCCAATTACTGCCTTCTCGTTGAAATTCTGTGTTGCACTCTGTAATTCACTGAAGGTGAAGTAGCGGCCGAGGCCTATGTTAGAGAAGTAGCCTGAGTAAACACTCTTGCTCTTCCTGGAACCGAAGATGCTCGATTTTCGCGAGCAGCTCTTGCCACTCTTGCTACTCTTAATTGATGATAAAAATGTAGAATTGTTAGCATAGATAGGAAGTAACCAAGAGGAGAAACTGTTTCGTTTCTTCCAATCCTGAGGCCTCTTGTGCCATTTCAGAAAAACAATAGCAAGAAGCAACATAGCTACCAGGCCCAGAACAAGACCAACAACTGCAACAATCTTCAACACATTCACTCTATTTGATCCACTAGCACCAAAAAAACCGCGCCCCGCTGAGTGGCTCATCTTTATCACTTCTATCCCATTAAGAATAGCATTAACCTGCCCTGAGTTTACCCCTGAGGCCGGCCCAACCTGAACCATGACAGAACCATTGGTCACAGATGAGGAATTCAGTACGAAATCTGCGAAATAAGCTGTTGAGAGAGCATTGGTAAGGGATGAAAGATCAAGACTGGATGCGCCTGTTAATCCATTTATGTACACATTGAAGTACAAGTCATTTAGGGACTTGCTAACAATGTCACAGAAATGCAATCTGATCAAATAAGAAAATCCTGAATCAACATCCATTGTCCAAGTGAGATTGAAATTCTGATCCATGGTATCGGAATCCGCCATCTGGTCAGCACTTGCATAAACTACAGGAGGAGCAATCAATGGGGTGGCTCCATCTCCATCCTTAGGGTATTTGATCTTAGAAGTGGAAACAGACACATTTTGAGCTCCTTGTGGGAAGGAATTGTATTTTGCATCAGAAAGCCATGTTCTTGACAGTGTATCATTCTTCGGAGTAATGACCAGTCCGCCAACATTCAACCGGAAAGCAACCTCATATGCATAATTAAACAAACCATTGAAATTATTTCCGGAGGGAAGTGTGGATGCAGAATTGGAAAGGAGCGAATCAGGTGCGGAGACAACCTCAATAGCATTGATGAAAGCATAGGAATTGTCAATGGGCTTGAAAATGAGGGAAAACCTCTCACTGGAAATGTTGAAAAGGTATTCCTTGAAAACAACAGAGGAATTATCAGGAACAGAGAATTGATGCAAAAGAATGAAATCATTGGCAGAAACGGTGAAAACAGCGGTGGAAAGATTGTATTTGACATGGGGAAGAGGATAGAAGTAAAGACGAACCCAATGCCAGCCATTGGCAGAGATATGAAGAGTATAGGTTGAATCAGAAGTGAAAATCCGAGCACTGCGACAAAGAGGAAGGGCAGAAGAAGGAGCAGAAGAATTCAAAGTAGTATTAGAAGAAACAGAATCAACAGAAACTTGAACTTCTTCATTAGTTTCTAAAAAACTCCGAGCAGAAGAATCAGATTTGAAGATTCTGCCATCATCGAGGCGAACATCTTGAGAAGCACCACAATCGATCAGATAGTTATCAGAAGGAGTAAACGTAGAATTAGAAGAAGATGAGGTAAAATTAGGAAGAAAGAGGAAGAGAAAAACGAGGAAAAGTCTCATAATGAGGGGAATGAGAAAAAGTGAAGGAGGAAGAGAGACATGAATTTGGAAAAGGGGAAAAATCGGAGAAAATGTAGGCAACAAAATTAGAGAGTTGAGAGCAAGTAAGGAGAAGAAGACGTGGGAAGTTGTAAGCAAGTTAGAGACAGAGACTTGGTAAGAGAATTAAGCTCTCAACTAACTAATATACCGACCTCTGCGTTGGACCTCGGAATTTCTTCTCTGTTATGTTATAATACAACCAACTCACTTTTCTTTGCTTTTCTTGTTTATTTTTATTTTTATTTTTATTTTTTTCCCAATTTTAATGTTATTGTTCTTTTCTGTTCGTTTTTATTATCCTTAGCTACCAGCTACTAAAAAAAGGTTCGCAGCCAGCATTTTGTTCTTATCATCTTAACTTAATTAGTTGGTAATTTAGGCCGAGGAGATTGAAAAATTAAAAGTTCTACATGGTGATTTTTTAACAAATTTATATTTAACCAATTGAACAACCAACCCTCGACTTTATTGGTTCTTCGTCTGCTCCAGTTTTAATAACAATAATAGATCTTGAAACTAAAAACCTCCACATTGATGATTTCATTACTGAATTTATATACATAGTGAATAATGAAGAGTGAAAATTGGAGCAGGGGCTAGATCATAAACTAAAATGTTACATTACAAAAAGAATACGATCCGTAATGATGTGGATCAAAGAATATTTTATAATTTTTGTATAAATATACAAATGGCATCATTGGACACTGCACCCCTGTTCCGCTGCTCTCAGATATACCAATCCTCGTTTTATCCTCTGTAAAAAGGAAACATCACTTTTAATTGGCTGATTGTCAAACTACACATCCACAAGCTCAATTCAACAATGACCATCATTTCACCCTCCTCCCAACCCGGGATACATATAAACTCCGATTAAATGCAGAATAATTATCGATCTCAGGAAAATGTTTACCTTTGATCATAAAAGATTCATGGTTCTAATTGAAGTCATAAACTCTGAATTCCGGCTAATAAGATGCATGATGAAAGAGACAACTATTGATTTTGTCAATTTTTCAGTTAAATTTGCCACTATTACAAGAGACCACAAAATTCAAAATCGATTTTGAATTCAGCTTGGCGTTAGGGGTTCTACTATTTTGTCAAATAGAACCCCCTTTTTGTCCTAGAAATATAATCTGGCAAGCTATTCATAGATGACGTGATATTCTTGTTAATTTGACACATAATAATGTGCGAATAGCGTGTGAACCCCAACTTTCAGCTTTTTATTGGCCGACATGTGGAGTTTATGACTATGACATTGCAATAAAAGAATCGACTTTTCTATCACAAATTAATCTCTAGTGACCGTACTGTAATGGATGACAGTGCATTTAAAAACCATAAACTCTAATACTCTTTAATTTAACAGAAAAAAGGAAGAATTCAACCTGCAGAAGGAATTTTGCTTACCTCTTCTGTGTTCCTTATCTGCAGGAGTTCCAATCTTTCATGAGGCCTCCTATCAGATAAAGTGGCAAGCTGCAGCCAAGCATTTACTAAAATTAGTAATTACAGCAAATCCTTGTTTTAACATACTTGCAATTAATAATAATGATTAGTACCCAGAAACTGAAGCGCTCCGGATCCAGTGGTGTAGGCATCATTGCTTCAACGTTTAATAGTTTCTCGAGTCTTCTTCTATCTGCAATAACATAGCACATTGCAAATATTATGAACAGAAATATATGAAAAGAGGAACCCTTTTATCATGCATAGGAAAACTATACTGCACAAATGAATTTGCGCTGCCAAGGGTGATTACAGCAATACGTCCACATATTTGACTGACATAGGGGACACATCTGTCCAATTTCCAGCAACGGAGATTCAGCATAAAACATAATCTGCAATTGTTAATTTTCCACCTAATTTCAATCATTTGTTTTGCAGAAGTCACCAACAAAGCAAAAGAATCTTACTGACCTAACATAATTAAGCTGCTCATTAACTGAAAAAGAGGTTACTATAAAGATTTTAGGTGGTCCATCCTCATCCATTATAGGTGGTCAAATCTTACACTGAAGCCTAACACGTATAAAGCTAATAGTAATTAAGTTTACTTTTTTTAGGGAAAACAAACACTTGGGAGGTTTTCAACTAAAGGCCAACTCTGTAAGTTTGACTGAATTATTTGACGAAACATCGTTTAAAGAGAATGGTTAAGGTGAGTTTCTCAGTTCTATAAAAGCAAAAGAGACCATGATTTTTATAGGGGCATATATTCAACTGGACCTTTCTAATTGTTATCAGAAGGACAAATGGCACAAGTGGATCTGCGAAAGAACATAGGTAATAAGTTATAATCAGAGAAAAACATCTTGCCGAAAAAATCATATCAGTTCTTTGCTTAGTTGTTCCTTTGATTAGATTGGATCAATTAGAATGTAAAGTATGCTTTCTAAGTAAATGTTTTGCATTACAGATCGCCCAACCAATATTGGTGAAGGTCCACAAACACGGAACAACATATAAGCATGCAAATTATTATCCCAGTACTCACCATATGTTCTTACCTTGTCTTGCTGCATCCTTAGCCCTCCTTAACCATGACCTAGCATATTCAGCAGCATTATTTGTAATATCCTGCAACTGAAAACATACAAAAACCAGTCCACAAAGGGAACACCCATATAAACAGAATAATAAATAATAGTACGAGAGTATTATTAATAGATAAATAATAGATAAAAGCAGAAGCATACTTCTGCTTTCCTTCTTGGAGGATCATCCTGCACCCATTCAACCTCTGCAACACGATATCTGCATAAGAAAATAAAAAGACTTTTAAGGCCTAACTTATAGATAGACTTGGATGATATGCATCGCTATCACAATTACAGAAAACAGATAGTATGTAAAATAAGATTAGGCTCGTACCCATCTTGGTCCCAAGATCGAAGAATGTGAAATCTTCGATGGCTTTCGACCTGCAAGAAACTGAGTTTTACTTAAGAATAAACATAATAGTGAATGCACATTGAGAATAGGATAGGTGGAGACTAAAATATTATAACAAATTTCAAAGCTTCAGAACATAGTTAACTGATTTTGAACACAATATACAATATTTTTGGCAAGGAAAAGAAGAAATATTTTCACCTCTAGATAAAATCTTCCATCGGGAAGTGGCTCACACCTTCAAAGCAAGACCAAATTGATTCAGAACAAATTCAACATAAATAAGAAAATTTTTTTTGTGTGTCCGTGTGTCCGTGTCTTTGTGGGGGGGAATAGTGCCGTACTAGACAGTTATAAATGAACCCAAAAACCTACTCTGTAATCTCCACTTCACAGGCATGATCAACTATTGATCCTGTACTGGAATCAAGGATAACCTACATATTGCAGAAAACCCATAAAGCATTGGTTAGAGTACATTGGTTGATGCCAAAGAGGAGAAAAAACAACCAGACCAGTTTAACAAATACCATTCCCATGCGGTGATTTCCTTCCATGATCCTCCTTACCTGTAAGGAAAAAATAAAATAAAATAAAATCAACTTAAATGTGCTGTAATAACAAAACAAGTTATCACTCTTCAATGAAAAGGAAAAAATCATAAAATGTCGATGAGATCCACCGCTGACTATTTTGGAAGTTGAGCATAAAATTCCACTATGAGCCCTCCTAATGCATGTTTAATAATCTTCTATCCACATCCTTGATAATCTTATATCCACATCCTGTACTAGGTGTCTAACTCCAACTATAATGAGAAGATGGCAGTGGCAACAGAGGCAATGAACAACTGAACCTTGGTACAAAATCTAAAGGTGCTAGAGCTGATACACACCCACAATGTGTTGCAACAGCTATGCTTTTAAGCATGCTAAAGACATTAACTTGTCAAATTTATTAGTTGACAGATTCTCAAAATTTAAACATGAGCTTCAATTGAAATAAGTTCCAGTATGAAAAAAAAGTCATAAGAAAATTAATATCTCTCACAAGCACACATGCAAAAATCTCTCCATATCCCAGGTGAAGACAGTATCAAGCTTTTGGTTTGTGACAAGATTTATATGTAAAAAATGTTTCCAACACTTTCCTTCAAACTCCTAAGGATGGTTATCACAATCAGCCCACAAAGACCATTAAGGAACCAGATGAAAGGAGTGTAGCCTTGTCACTGATAACTAATAGTTTGCATTCCAATGTGCACAAAATGGCACAATGAAGTTTTTCAAGCTTCAGGAAGTCCAGCCATATGGTGGGGCAAGCAATGCCAACGACCAAGTCAAGGCCAGGTTAAATAGGAAAAGACTAGTTTTGACATGTATACCCCTAAAGCGTTCTTAAAGACAATCTTACTAACATCCCTCATATACCATCATATTAATGCTCAATTGATAAACTCACCATTAGTCTGTACCGGGGTTCAAATATGTGAAGTGGAAACTTCTGACATGGGATGACAACATCCATGACAAAAAGGGGGATAAGATCAACACCAAGGTTTGTCAAACTTTTATGCTCCGACTTCCTCTCAGCATACTCCTCTGGAAAGATCTTCTGTATGATGTTGTTTAGTGTCACACTGGTAAAAATCCAAGTGCTTGTCATCAAATATTGAAGAATAAATCACAAAATGCGCATGTCTTAGATTATTGAAAATTTTCAATTTGCCAAGCTCCGCTTATCATTATACCAAATGCCGATACAAAACTGCACCTTCTTCGATATGTAAAAAGTCTATTGAAAATGAGGGCGAAAATATGAATTTGTAAGAAGATGTTGCTTAGTTCCAAAAAAAAAAAAAAGAAAAAATGCAGAACGAGAGCACCAAGACATTGCATTTCCAAAGGTAGCATTTACTAAGAATCTATTAGGCTTCGGAATTTCAGGAAATATACACTGTTAAATAAAAGGCAACCACAGACTTCAGAGAGAAATAGCATCTTATTTATTCAATTAATTGCGGAGAATGCATGATAAACAGAAACAATGAACTGGTGACCATGTATTCAGTGTATTATGCTTCCTCATACAATGGAGAATTGAAGTATGGAGAGCTTTCAAGAAATGAAATATTCATGTTACCAAAGTTCCTAGGACCTGCTATATCTGCTTCAGTAAGATCCATCAATAGCAACTTCTAGACCAACTATAGGTGATAAATTGCCACATGTGCAAAGGCAACAGTTTAAAGTTGCTTCTATCATAACATACTCGAACATAAAAATATAAATTATGCTAAATAGCAGCTCACCTGATTGCACATGTTCTAGGACTGATAAAAAGAACTGTACGACACAGTGGACATTTATTACCTGAAATGCAATATAGGGTCAGGAATCAAAATACCTGTGCCAATGTTTGCTGAAATAGACCAAAAGGAAAACAAGAAAGTTAAATACTTGCCACGATCCATTGATTGCAAAAGACATGAGCGGCAAAATGAATGCCCGCAAGGAGTTGTAACAGGTTCATATAGTAACTTCAAACATAGAGTGCAATCAAATTCATCAGTTCGTTCTGATTTACCAAGGGATCTCCTTGATCCGGTAGCTACTATTCTCTCCAAATTCTGAAGATAAGCCCGAAGAATATTGCTACAAATTACAGAGTGCAAAGCCAAGTGGGATAAAGTACACATTATGCACAAAGGGCAGGGCACATACTAATAATTAGAGCCTAAGAGTCTTTAACGAACCATATAATCTAATTCTTCGTTATTAAGAACTAGAAAGAAAAAAAATAGGGACAAGACTGAACAATATATTACCTAAACGGATCAATCTGAAGGCCCGAGAGAACAACGTCTCGAGCCGACTCATATTTTTCCAACTGCCCAAAAATAATACAAGCTGAATGTTAATTCAGAGAACATAATTCAGGACAGAGAACGGGCCCTCAGAACCAAATGTACATTTTGAAGTATATTTACTGAGAAGACAGAATGCAAATGGATCTTACCAGGACTAGGGCACTAGCCTTTAAGATATATGTATTCACTGAATTTTTTCTAAGCTCAATTAGCTTCTCAGCATCCTTTAGAGCCAGCTGAAATCATCATTAAGAATGTCTTTAGAGATTTCATCAAATCTTTAGTACAAAAGTGAATCATCTGAAGGAAATTGAGAAGTGCAACTTACTTCAGCATGTATAGTAGGATCCAGTCCTCTGAGTGGTTTGCGTTCAGAATCATAGGCTGGTCTTTGTTTCAGGAATTGGCTAATCCTGAAACGTTACAATTGCAGCAAACCCATTACAATAATCAAAAGTAAGATTAAATTTTTTCCACGCGATGAATGAATGGCCATCCTATCATAAGCCACAACAAAGAGAATGTAACCAACCAATCAACAAGATGATCAATAAATCCCAAAATAGATTGTCTATATCAGGTCAAGATCAAACCTGCTATAAGCAGCACTTCTGTTACCAAGGATGACAGGATCCCCAGGTTTGACATTGTTTGCTCTTGAGTAAAAATTGATGGCCTAAGCAACATACTTAACTGGTTATCAATGGATTCAACAAAAAAGTGTAGCCATAGTTTTTTAGCAACAATTATTGACAGAAAATTTTGCCCTTAAGAAGAGCTAACTAAAATTTGAAGCACTATGAGTCAAATCTTAGTATGACATCACACCTTCCCTGCGGAGTGTTTCATCATTAATCCCTTTTTTCCATGTGTTAAACACATTACAGGATAATCAAACATGAATCAACATCAACTAACTTGCTCCTTCCCATTTGCAATTTTCTTTTCTTTTATCTTAAATTCCAGAAAAAAGAAATTGATTTACATGGTACATTTCAAGAAAATTGCCAGAAATGCACGCAAACAGTACAAACATAATTAGCAAAAGCAATTCACCTCCTCAAAATGATTTTCTCGGAAGGCTTGGTTCCCATTCCGCACCAGATCAACAACATGACTACATTGATCCCTTGTCATTGATCTTTCACCTTCATTTGCCTACACTTATCCGAAACCTATTTGTGAGTTACAAGCCTTATCTATTTAATTCACAAAGGGAAAAAAAATTATGCCATGTAAATATGTTTTACCTTCAAAGTTCCAAAAATAACAAACAGCTATTTCTCAAATCGTTATTAGATCTAGGGCCACAAACTGGAATAGTAAGCTAATAATTGATACAACAACAAATGCAATCATCAAAATTGGAATGCAATAAATTTATGAGTTAATTCAATTTGAATTTAGATTTTATCATTCAGCTATAGTATACCTATAAACAAGAAGTCATTTTAAACTTGCTACTGTGTCCAGCAAAACTAAAAATAAAATAGAAAAAATATGTGCCAGTTTGATAAATTGTTATATATTTTTTTATTTTTTTTTCATAAATAGAAAATTAAAACATCTGTTCGTTCAATTAAAAAGAAGGAAACTAGAAGCATCGGTCTTTTGAAGCTCATCCTCGGATTTCTCAGCAACTAAAGTAACAGTAAGCTCATAGACAAATGAAAAAAACAAATTAAGCTATTGTCGCATCACTGTTTATTTTCAGCTACCAAACAATTTAGATAATAATTAAAAAAAATGACCCGTTTGGCTCCCGAGAAAATTCAGCAATTATATTTTATATATTCACAAGCAGATATAATCTACTTCCACATTTAAAATTATAAAACACAGTGGGTGCATTTAAGATTGATCCTCGTTTCCTAAGCTCTCGCACAAGAAAACTCTAATTATTATGACTCCTACTTTCCCTTAATTTCAGGCATTTTCTCAGGAACCAATCACTCAAAGCTTAAGAAACGAACAAAAAAAGAAAAATAACAAAATAGCAAAGCAAAAGAGAAAGAAATAGATGAAAAAAATAGCGATTGGAGTAGAAAATCAGGGCACATTATAACAGAAAAAAAGAGTGTAAAAGGAGGAGAAGAAATCTCACCAAAGTGTAGTCCTCCACATCATTGAGACCATCAAGAATCAGTGAAGACGACGTAGGTTCGGCAGCAGACATTGCATGAAAAAAAATGGGAAAGGAAAGAAAAGAAAAGAGACGGAGAAGAATGGGGCAAATCAGAAGCAAAAGGAAGGGAGAAGAAGAAGAGAAGAGGAAAATGAAAGAGATAAAGCTAACTAGGAGAGCATCGTGTTCTCCTGTGTATCCTTCGTTTGACACACGGACCCAATTCCTCTACGTGTAACGTTATCAAAGTTAAAAAAAAAAAAAAAAATAATCGAATTGAATTGAGGAAGATAAAGCAAAGAAAAGGGTAAGAAAAAGAAACAATCTTTCCCTTTCCTTCCCTTCCCTTCCCTTAAATATTTGGATTTGGAGTGAGAGTTTTGCAGTGTGTCGATGGATCATAGCCGCTCGATTTTATTTACATTTTACTTGTTTGTTGACTTTGACCGGCAGTAAGCCTTGTATTTTATTTTCCATGTTAAAAGCCGTCTCTTGAAGTTGAAGTCAACGACCGTCGAGGCGGAGGAGGCATGCCACGTCATTACAAATGTTAGGTGACAATATTTTCATGTCCAGTAAAAGCCTGTTGTTTTGGTGGAAGTCAAATATTAAACAAGTAAATGTGATATGATATGGGGAAATTTGTCTTTGTCACAATGATTTATTAATGTGGGACACGTTTATTTGTTGATATCCACAAGTTTGTAGTATTTGATATATCACCAATCTTCAAATTCATTCAGGAAAACTATTGTTTGTTTTGTATTAATTGCTATTTAACACAACACCATAAAATTTGATATTGGCGTTCAATTTAAATATAGGTGGAATTATGAAAAATAGAGCTGGCATTTTTTTTTTCTTTTTTCGTTTTTTTGGCGATAGATTGTTTGAAATTCCAATTCTACTGAATAAAGTTCAAAATTTTTTTTAAAAAAAAAAAAAAAAAAATCCACAGCAATTCTATATTAAAATTTGAAGTTTCTGACCATTTGTTCCAAATCTTCATATAATACTATTGGTTTAATTTAATGGCTGAGAATTTTGAGGTGGTTAAATCAGATGGTTTTGTAGATGGCATGTCTTAATTGTGATTAGTTTAAAAGTGGAATGATAAATGTTGATTGCCAATAATTACGATTTAAACAACTAAAAGGAATTGTTTGCCTCGCCTATGGATCAATTACATAAGTCATAAGCCAAATGAATCTTTCTTCCTTAATTAATTATAAAGTAAGATCAAATCAAATAAAACTTGAACTTGCCACTCAAGTTATGATTAATTTGAAAATTTTCTTTCAACTTAAATTAATTTGATTTTAGTATATGTCACTTTAAATTGAATAATATAGTATTTAAAGGGTCAAAATCAAAATAACCCGTAATACATGTCAAAAAGTACTTTATAGTACTCCTATGAGGAATTCAAATAATATAAAACAAAGTGGGGACTATTGGCAATCACTTATCCATATAAATTGCAAATTTTGTTTGATATGGGTGAATGATGGAATCTAAACGGCTTGCATCAGTATTGATAAGTATCCAAAGTCACATTAGGAAATACTTGTATCTAAACTTGATTAATTAAGTTTGTTGAACTAATAGTAATTTTAGAATTAGAATGGTCAAAAGCACAGCCGTGCAAAGACGCAGTCTCTTTCATTTCATATAACAGTAACCTTTATCCTCAACCAATATTGGCCTTTCCTTTATACCCTTCCAATTGAAATCAATACAATCTGGTGGGTCAACTCTGGCAGTAAAATCTATATACATCAAAATTAATCTCCATGATCTCAAGTTTGTTTGCCTGCAAAAAGGATTATTTCCACCCAGCTCATAATAACTGTCATAGAAATTATCCTAATAAGTAAAACCTGAATTTCCAGCACGTAGATTTCTGATTTGTATAAAATTAGTTGGTGTCTTTTTGGAATCTTCATCTAGTCTGGTCCTCCGGCAATAAATAAATCTATAAGCTATAAGAATGGCAAAGTGTGACATGTTGTAGCAGTGAAGTTTTTGTTTAAAATATCACATCGACCGCCGCATCTTGAAGTTTTTAACCATTTTGCAGTTGCCTTTTTCTGCCACAAGCATCAAATATAGCTATTCTCATGTCATTACATCTCATAAGCCTGAAAATCTTAATTCTACCATTTTGTCTACTTGACATGCCTCTTTGTCTGCTTTTATTTCGATTTAGCTTCCCATAACTCTATTCTAGGCTCCTTACCACCTGTAAATTCACTAGTCGATTTTTTTATTAAAAATTCTCATTAACCTCAAGATTTCATTTAAACTAGTGTTTTTATATTATTTGAAGTATACATAGGTGCCAAAAATGGATTTATACTTCAGTTGAATAACCACTCCATATCAATCCCTTCTCATTCTGATCACTTCCCAATACCCAATAATACTTGTAACACAGCATTAGAGAAAGACAAAGGAAAGGAAGTCCATCACAAGGAATGCTGCTATACACCCTATACTCAAAATTATACTTCTCACAAACTTAACAATGCTGCTATACGGCTATACCCATTCTTTTATCACAAGGAATGCACTCTTGTAAACACCAATCAAATCATTCCTTCAAACCATCTCACTGAAATCGTTGAGACATTTTGGTATAATACCAGTCAGATTGTTATCAGCGAGATCGAAAATGTATAAAGAAGACAACTCACAGAGTTCCTTTGGTATGTAGCCATGAAAGTTATCTGTGCGGAGACTCAGAATCAGCATTCTTGGAAATTTTTCTCCAATCCATGCTGGAATGTATCCTACCAATTCAATTTATGCAAGATCTTGAGTTAATAATGTACTGTTCCTGATCAACTACAGAATTTCACCAGAGAGGCTATTACTGTGAAGGCGGAGTGATACAAGATTGCTAACAGCTCCAATGGACCATGGAATCTCCCCAGTTAATTTATTGTAGCTTAAACTTAGGACTACCAATCATTTCCATTTTATCCAACAATCTGGCATCTTTCCAGAAAACAAATTTCCTACAAAATCCAGTGCTTGAAATTCCTGTGCCTAACAAATTTAATTTTGATAAATTCTTTAGTGAATAAAGCCAGTGGGGAAACTGAGGCTAGATTCTCCATATTCCCGTGCCTATTTTGCGAAGAAGCACAGGAGGATCCCAATTAGGACTAACTCTCTACCTCCGTTGGTTCCAAGAAGCAATAAAAGCTGACAGTTTACACAGATTTTCCAAGTATGCAGATCAAATAAAGATTATGTAGTTTCAAATACTTAAACCCTCTGGATAAAATCGTATTCAATAATTAATTTGAAACATACAATTGATATACCAAATGAAACCTCAAAATATTGTTTTAAAGAGTTCTTCATGTTTGTCAGTTTCAGATGACTGTTCCTACTGTGACAACAACATATCATGTATTCCTTCCCTTGTATTAACAGAGAAAGGTTGATTTTTAAATATACTAGTTTCGTGATTGAATCTAATGATGAATAGTCATTGCAAAGGCCTGTATAAAGCTATAAAGTATTGAAACAGAAGTGAATATGCTTGCCTGTATGGTGTACGGGTGAAACGCCATTGTGAAAGCGACATGTACAAACTTCATCGTGCCATGTATTTGTGTAGGAAGGAACAAAGGGAAATGAATGCCTCCTAACGTGCAAGAGAAAGTCATATAGAACACAATATCTCAGCTGCAGCAGATATTTTGTTACTGCAGATGAATTAAGATCATTCTAATGAAAACCAAGCAGTTTGCAGTGTAAGAAATAATTTAGAAGAAGCAGTTTGTAAAACAATTGTGATTATGGTGTTACCAACTATACATGAATAGATAGGGTTCTAATGGCTAATCTCAGACCTTGAAAACCACTCAGATTCCAGCTTCATTCACCAGAAATTATCACAAGAGCATGTCCCATCACGGAAATGATGGAATCTCATGTTATCCCTCACAACAATCTCCCTCCTGGTTATTTGAGAGGCGCCACACATAACCAAGTGGCAATCTTCACAAATTCTCAAGTTCTTCATTATCCTAATCGTGCTACCAGGTTTCATACTGATCAACCCAAAAGCCAAAGCCAATTTCTCACTATGAGTCATAAGTATGCGTCCCTTTTCTTCATCAGCCACATCATAAGGCACAGAATTGAGATACGGCTGGTATCCATTAGCCTTCAACCTGTCCAGAAGATCCACTAGAACTTGCTTAATCTCATTGGATAATGGATGGGTCAGATCCCCTGAAAAGAATTCATGAATTACTCCTTTTGCTGCTTCAATCCAGCTGCATCCAGGATTCTTCTTCAAACCTTTCTTTCTCATAAGGTACCTTACCTTAGAGACATCATGCAACCTTCCAGCTGATGCATATATGTTAGATAGTATGACATAGTTTCCAATGCCATTGGGTTCAAGCTCAAACAAATTGCTTGCTGCAATAGTAGCAATATCAGGATTCCGATGGACGCGACAAGCTCCGAGCAATGCTCCCCACACACCAGCATGGGGTTGAATTGGCATTGTTTTCGCAAGTTCAAGAGCTTCGTTTAAGCGTCCAGCTCGTCCAAGCAGATCCACAATGCAAGTATAGTGATCAGCTGTTGGTTTAACTCCATAGCATTTCTCCATTGATTCAAATATGTGTAGAGCTTCATCAACCATACATGCATGAACACATGCAGAGAGTACCCCGATAAATGTAACTGCATTGGGTTCTGGCCCTGTTTTCACCATTTCGTTAAACAATTTAATTGCAGATTCAGCCCGACCATGCATGGCGAACCCCATTATCATTGAACTATAAGAAAACACATTCCTATCCTTCAACCCAGAAAAAACTTTATAAGCCACCTCAATATTCCCGCACTTCGTATACATATCAATCAATGCTGATCCCAAAACAACACTATGATCAGTACCAGCCCCAAGTTTCTCAGCAACATCACCTATCCAATCAGCATATTCAGCTGTACCTAATTGAGCACAAGCTGAAACAACACCAACCACAGTAACTTCGTCAGGTCGAACACCAGCATCCAGCATTCTTTCAAAACATTCTATTGCCTCTCTTGGCTTAGCATTCTGCGCAAATCCTGTAACCATTGCTGTCCAAGCAACCATATCCTTTCCAGGGAAATCATCAAACAACTGACTTGCAGATTCCATATCCCCATTCTTTGTATAGGCAACTATTACTTCAGTCCAAGAAATCACATCCTTTCGAGGCATTTCATCAAACACTTTACGACCGCACTCCAAAAACCCACATTTGATATACATGTCAATCAAAGTATTACCCACAAACAAATCAGAGCAAAATCCACCAATCAAAATCAACTGAGCATGCATCTGCCTCCCTAAATTCACATCCAACAGCCCACCACAGGCCTTAAGAATCGCCGAAAAAGTAAACGACACAGGTCCAACACCTTCCTCTCTCATCAGACCATATACTCTAGCAGATTTACCTAAAGCCCCTTGAATTGAATAACCCCGAATAACAGCAGAGTAAAGAAAAGGATTAGGGCACTCGACCTGCTGAAATATGGAGCAAGGGTATGGTTCCATTGGAACACTGAGGTTGGTAAGAGTGCGGATAAGTTTGGTGATGACATAGCAGCACTGTTGAAGGCCACGGCAGAGAATATGAGAGTGAACTTGTTTGATTTGGGGGAGAGTGGTGCAGGCATCAAGAGTGGAGATTATGTGGGATTCTAGCAGCCTTAGCTGTTGTTGAAGCTGAGAAAAGGGAACAAAAATTGGCCTCGGCTGGAATACATGGCTGGTTTGAGATAATTGTTTGGGCAGATACGAGACAGCGCTGGTTGAGTAGAATTTGCGTGAGAAAGTATTCATTTTAGCGCCATTTCTGTTGATACAAAGAAATCCATAATATCAATGTCAATATACATTAATAATTCTCAAATCAAAAACTGGAAAAGGTAATAAAATCACACAGAATCCAACAATTCAAGAATTTAAAATAAAATAGTTCCTATATGTAACAAAATATATATTATATCTATATACATGAAAAAAAAAAAAAAAAAAAAAAAAACTCAACCTAAAGATTGAA
This sequence comes from Euphorbia tirucalli, assembly GCA_039660915.1. NCBI lineage: Eukaryota > Viridiplantae > Streptophyta > Magnoliopsida > Malpighiales > Euphorbiaceae > Euphorbia > Euphorbia tirucalli. The sequence goes on from CM077637.1 coordinate 16,459,075, forward strand.
ACACTGAATCAATGGAAAAACAAAATATATATATATATATATATATATATATATATATATATATATATATATTGGCGGGAAGTTGAGCTGAAACTTCAGAAAAACTAAGATCAGGAGGTTTCTACCAAAGCTGTTCACCAAAAATAAGCTATTTTCAAAGTTATAATGAGCATTCAACAACATCTTTTTTTTTTTTTTTGGTCTTGAACATTTAACATCACGATGTTCAATCTTTTAAGAATGAAGGCAGCTCAAAAGTGATCAAACAAAACAAAATCTATTAATAAAGCTAAAAATCAAAGAATATAAATGTCAACTGAAAATCAATTAATATGGTAAGAGCATGTGAACAAAATATGAAGAAAGAAGGAAGCAACAGTTGCAGCAAGGGAACCCAAGAGGAAATATTAAAGAGAGATTCAATGAAAAGAAGTAACTGGTAAACAAAACCGTAAATGAAGAAACGAAGGAGAAAATCAATTGAAGCTCACCAGAAAAAATGACCACAAGGAGGTAATCGAACGCCGGAAACAAAGCCAAGAGAAGAAGATGCTGAGCACTGAATAGAGGAGGAAGAGAGACACCAGCCGTCGGCAGAGGCTGTGGAAGGGAAAGGATAGATGAGAACCGTGAGATAAAAGATCGCAGAACGACACCGTTTCATTTACGGGAAAGGACAAAACAGCCCAGATTTGGATACAGAGATGGCAGAGGAATTGAAGGACAAAAAGGAGATTCTGCGGTTTTCAATTGATTTGTATTTGAACGGTAAATTAAAATTCTAACCATACGTTTAAAAATTTAGTTTTACTAAAAAAGTTTTCGATTGTTTAAGTGAATTCCCAGTTGAATTCTTACTATATAGACTGAAAAATCTCAATTAATGGAGAAATCACATAAAATTGTATAATTAACATCAAACTGATTAATTAAATTTATTAAAAAAAATTCATCAATTACTTTTCAAACCTAAAATACACAAAAATAGATCATATTCTACCTTCACAATTCAAACAAATAACTCGAAATTTTTAACTAAAATTATTATCTTTTTCATATTAAAACACCTTTCTTTTTCTATTAAATTTTAGGTTTTATTTTTCATTTTCAACCTTTTACGTTTTATATCTTTCTTTTCTTCGGATATAATTTCCTTCTCTTACCGTCCCCGATTTCCCAATTCAGATTAATAAGTTATAACTTCATCTTTCCAAATATAAAACCCTAAATGTCATTGACATTTTTATTTAGAACCAAAAGCAATGCTCCATTAGAAAGAGATTTCTCTATCCCTCTAGACCAAAAGCCAATCAATAAGTACAAGAATTTTACACTCCCTACCCCTTCTCATGAACTTGCAGTGGTGACATTGTTGAGTCCTGCTCTCATCTTTTGCATCACACATACTTCTTAACTCTCCCTGTTAGATAGCTCATTGCCTAGTTTGATTTCATCATACCTAAATCAGGCTATTGAAACCTATTTTTGCTGCCTTATCGAGTGAAAAACTTCTACTCAATCTTGTATTATCGTGTCTTGAATCTCATCCACAATCATATGATGCTCGACTTATTGGTTTAAGCAATTTCGAGGGCTGATTCTCAAAAAAACGATCAACATACTTTCTAAAGGACTTATCAAAAACTCAAATAGAAGTCGTGAAACACTTGAATGTCTATGATTTATACATGGATCATCTAACACGGATATTTCTCGAAGACTATATAACCTCATTAGACAAACTTCTCAAAATATGTCGTAATTGAGAAATTTCCATTAGCCTTAATGATTAAGTCTCATTATCTTTTTGGCAATTCTCAATACGGAAGAAAAGATATTATTGGTGATGTCCGTTGTGACATGGGTTTTTCCCAACCTCCATGATGAGTATTCCTGTTTTACCTGTTGAGTTGACGGACAGGAATCGAACTTGAGAATGACCGGAATGTCGCCCGGAATATCTCAAACGTCCCAAGAACCGAGCTATCAGCAATTCGAAACCCTGAGAAAGGTCCTCCGAGTGGTTCTAGGGTTTAGGGTGGTTGTCAACTTTTTTCTGCAAATTTCGACCCCGGCTCTACCTAGAGCCGCACGGCTGTAGGACTAGAGCCGCACGGCTCTAGTAGGTTGGGTCAAGTTGTTCTGCAAAAGCAGAACAACTTGACTGAGCAGGTATGGGCGACCGAAATAGCAGAAAAGCAGACAGCTAATTGATGCTTTGAAATGATTATGAGTCAGAGTATAAAAACAAAGAAAAATCAGAGAGATGGAGGACTTTTGGATAGGAGAGGGGGTTTTTAGGTACTCAGCAAAAAGGGAAACAGAAGAAACAGAGAGAAAAGGAGAAAGGAAAAGAGAAAAAGTGAGGAAGAGAAACCTAAAACCAATAATCTTAACATCAAAGCCAAACCCTAAGCATTAAAAAAGATTTCTCGACACTTCTGCACTCGCTTGGATTCATCTCGGGCTCGTTTCTGATTGATTCGGATTAGTTTCGAGATTTTGGTACTGTTGAGGATTCTAGGTGAATTTCAAGTCGTTAATCCATTTCTGGACGTCAAACACATCAAAACAACATCAAGGTAAACTCTGAGAGGCCTTAAACATGCGTGCATTGCTGTTTCTGTGCGTTTCTCTTGTTTTTGCAAGTTTTCCGGAAAGTTGGCTACCCACCACAGCCGCACGGCTATAATTGAAATGAACAGAGCCATGCGGCTCTGGTACCCAGAGCCGCACGGCTGTGTCCTTTAGGGACAGAATCCCGAAACTACCCCAATCAGCCGAAAGTAGTCCGTTTTCCATTTTATGCATTCTGTTGTGATATATTTCAGCCCAAACATATTCGTACGTTATTTAGCTTCGGTTTTCAGATTTGTGTACGTACGGATATTAGGGTTTTCGATTTTTCGGGTTTTATTTTCTGGATTCGGGGTTGTTAGATCCGAACCGAATCCGAAGTACAGCATTAACGGACCCTGAACCCTCTAAATCCCCCGTGGAACATCAAAAACCAACAAAACGGCATTTTCAAAAACGAGAAAACCAATTTTTTGGGTTCTGGAAGCCATAGCTGCACGGCTGTAATTTAGAGCCGCACGGCTCTAATTACAGTTGCACGGTTGTAGTTACAGCCGCACGGTTGTAGTTTCCGGAATAAAACAGAATCACGGAACGGCCCGTACGGACGTCGTCTTACGATGCTGTTTTTGAATTCAAATCGTTTTTGGTATGTTTATTGCTTTCAGACCCTAGACAGATGTTGAAATTAGGAAAACCCGCACGAACGAAACCCCGAGTTCCAGGATAACAGACCCTCTAAAATGTAGAAATTTGCATGAAACCGAGCCAAATGGTTTTCAAAAATTGTTTTCCAAACAAAAACCTATATGGCGTTTCAAAATCGTTTTCTAGGTCTAACCAGTCCAACCGATCGGGTCGACCCGGTTACCCCCTGAATGCATGCCCCCGCTGCTAAAAACCCCAATTTTGTCCTGCTGTGAGTCCTACTTGTGTCTATAATATAAACTGTGCTAACCGTCTATTTTGCAGCATTTATTTTCCTTTTTATTATTGTAATTAATAGATTAATTCGTGTATTTAGGCGTTTGTAATTTTTAGATCTTCGTGTATTCTAGGCACTTGTAAATGTAAGGGCGAGAGTTTTATTTTTATTCAATTTAGTTATACAAGGGGCCTTTATTATTTCTGTATATTTTGGATGTATGATTTTCCTTTCCGCAATTTATTTCTGTCATTTGTTTGAGCATCGGCTGATAAACAAACGTAATCGGGTAGAGAAAGATAATAAATTGAATAAATATGGTAATATAAATTATAAACAGATTACAAGCTCGAGGTTAAGTAGGTAAGTTGCCCGAACCCTAAATCTCTGGATTAGGTACTGCAGTCTACACTCGGTAAGGAGCTGTACCAGAATTTTACGGATGAGCTGATCCGGGTGGTGACTCTGTCACTGATCTTGAAAATTAGGTTTTGAGGTCTTTAAGTAATAAAACGGGAAAACGTTTTCTACAAAAAGAATTTCTAAAACAAACGAATGATTTTCCCTAAAATAAGATAAACAAAATCCGTTTTCCACAATATCACGAATGCACTCGTTTTCCCCGGTTCGCTTCGCTGCGTCTTTACCAAATTTTTAGGTCGTTCGCTCACAGTGGCTACTCTGCTGGGGAGTCAGAGTTCCTAAAATGTTTTTATAAAAACTTAAGGAACATAGGCTACTATTGAAATATAACCTCACTTGTATTCATTTATTAATTTATAAATGCCATATTTGTTCATACTTTTGTATATCATGACATTTTCTTCTTCTCAACCCCTCAAATACACTGATCAGCCCCGTTTACCCCAGAAGGTGGCCTACCTCTTTCGCCAGGATTGGAGGCACCCGATGTGGTAAACAACTCATAGCCTCGAATGACCTTACATCGTGTTCTACGGTGAGGAGTGTATATTCGCTATTGGAGCCTGTACGACCCTTGGTTTGACTTTGGCCCACATGTAATGTCTTAGTAACTTCCCCTAGGATTACCAAAACATAAAATTAAAATTGAAAAATTGAGTGTGCATCTTTGGTATCCCCAGTTGATTCCAAAGAGACCCAATGCATAGGAAGAATGCAAGACCAATCGAAATGAGAAATAAGGTTGGAAAGGAGAGCATATTTTTGCATGCGCTAACATTTGTTCCATGGTGATTTCTTTTTACCTTTTCGGGAAGCATCCAACACGCATAATCATCCATGTGTCATTTTTAACCACGTTTTCGCGCAGCCATTTTTTACATATATGCATATGTATGGCATTTTTACTAACCACGTCTTCATGCAGCCACGGCATTTTCCTCGCATGACATATATATACATCCCATGTGCCAACATTTCCATAAGGCATACACGACATCATCCCGTGTGTCACGCATCCTATCCACATTTTTCTGCAGCCACTTGCATTTTGTGTGACATATACATTCAAGCCATTTCATTCCATTGTACTTAATAAGGGATGTTCTGAGAATGTCTATCACGATCATTTCACTTCATACCATATTGGGTACCCCAAAACTACCTGTAGTCCGACCGTGCACCGGTTTGCACTTGGCCATTCCACTATACCATGTCATTCACTAGAAGATCACGATGATCAGAGGTTTGTGTTGTGTGGCAAATCGCCCGACAACATAACATTACATCATCTCTATTTCATGTCCATTCTTTATTGGCATTACGGCGATGCTAAAACCTCACTTGTGTGTTGCAATCCACATCAAAATTGTTCTATGACATTAATAGCTCATTCGAGATACTCCATGAGTGTCGAATTTTTACACACAAAGGAACATCTCATAATGTTACCAAATCATGCAAGGTGTTCCACGAACGCTGAACCTCTGTCCGTGTCTTGAGTTACACGTGACTTGTTTGCAACATCATCCCATATTAGATGCCTCAAAAGCATCAGAAATATGTCCATGGAACACCTTCCGTATGACCATGTCACGCCATTTCATTTTGACCTATAAAGTGTCAAACTTTGCCCATTTCATACCATTAGGTGCCCTAAAAGCGCCGAACCTTTGCTTATGTGACTGTCCGCACATGACTATTCTTACATTGTCTTTTACATAGCATTGGGCATTTTTGGAATGCCCAGAATGAAGAAGTCACATCCATCATTATTCTCATTCGTGAAGTGTCAAACACGCACAGTCGTTCATGTGTCATCATAGTCACATCTCCATGTAGCCATTTTCAAGACATCAACATATGTATGACATTAACACTAACCACATCATTGAGTAGCCATGACATTTCATCCGTGTTCCATTCACATCTGATGTGTGACATGTTCACGAAGCATACATCACCTCGTGTGTTATACGCCCTAACCACATCTTTGTGTAGCTGTGACACTTTATTTGTGTGGCATATGCATTCGTACCTTGCATGCATGACATTATCCTGTATGTCATTCTAACCACATCTTCTTACAGCCATCCACATTTTGTGTGACATGAACATTTATTCAAACCATTTCATTCCGTTTAAATAAAGGACGTTCCAAGGATGCCCATCATGGTCATCTCATTTCATATTGGGCATCCCAAAACCGCCCGTGTTTTACCTATGCTCCGATTTGCACTCAGTCATTCTGCTACGCCATAACATTCATTAGAAAACCACGACGGTCCTAGATTTATTTTCATGTGGGGAGTCATATGACAAATATTGCACAACATCTTATCCATCATTGGTGTCATAGGGATACCAAGATCTTGCTTGTGTGTCGTGATCCACATCGGATTGCTCATAACATTATCAAATCATCCAGGGTACTCCATGAGTGCCCAGTTACTACATATATAGGGGCATTCTATGACATTACCAAATCATGTGAGGCGTTCTATAAACGCCGAATCTTTGTCTGTGCCTTAAGCTATACGTGACTAATCTATAATATCATTTCATATCTGATGCCTTAAAAGCATCAGAACTCTGTCCGTGTGTCGGCACGTACGCGACCATTCCATAAAATCCATTAAGCGTCCCGAAAGCGTCAAAACTCTATCCATGTGTCGGCCACATGCGACCATTTCATGACATCCACTAGGTGCCCCAAAGGCACCAAGCCCTTCCCCACGTGCCAGATCACAAGCGGCCTGTTTGCATTGCCTTTTTGCAAAACATTAGGGCATCCGCGGGACGTCCAAAATAATTAATGAACCAATAATAATGATAATAACCAAACAAGGAAAGTCATCCTCATTCTTGTTTCCATCCGTATGACATCACTCAACCACGACTAAGTCACATCTCATTCATACATCAAACCGTTTAGGTGCTCCCCGAGCGCCGAAATGCTGTTTGTGTGCCAAGCACACTATCTCATCTCATTCCATCACATAAAAACCCAAGGTGCTCCCCAAGCGCTGAACTCTGCTTGCGCTCCAAGCACGAACTCATATTGTATCATCACATAAAAACCCAAGGTGCTCCCTGAGCACCGAAATTCAGTACGTGTGCTTAGCACGCCATCCCATTTCATAACATCTCATTTCATTGCATTATAACCCAAGGTGCTCCCCGAGAGCCGAAACTCTCCTCCTGCGCCAAGCGCGAACTCACCTCATTTCATCGCATAAGAACCTAAGGTACTCCCCGAGGGCCGAAATCCTATTGGTGTGCCAAGCACACCTTTTCATCATATTTCATCCAGGAATACCCAAGGCGCTCCTTGAGTGCCAAAAACCTACCCATGCGCCAAGTGTGAGCTCATCTCACTTCGCGTATGAAAATCTAAGTTCCTTCGCAAGTACCACTTGCTTCGATCCATGGACACCCTGTGTGTCAGTTCATCCCCCTAGGTGTATAGTTATACACCCTAATCCAAAGTTCCCTTCGTAAGTACTGCTTGCTTCGATCTGTGGACACCCCATGTGTCATTTCATCCCCCAGGGTGCATAGTTATGTGCCTTATTTCAAATCATCTCCATAAGTACTACTTGCTTCGACCCGTGGACACCCTTCGTGTCATTTTATCCATGTGGCGTATATTTATATGTCATGTTTTACGTTACTTTAGCATGTAGCCTCTTCAACAGTATCCAATGCATCTGTATGTTTCTGTTCTTGACTTTGCATACACTTGGTTGGTTTAGAATAGTATAGCATGGCATGGCGTTAGATGACATCACATGTGCAACTCACCATTTATACATGTGCACTTCATACTACACACTTATGCATACATCATTCCTTACTTGGTATCTGCCACGCATGCGTCTGTCGACACTAACAAGTGCTCTTATCAGAGGCAAAGGGAAAGACTCTTGAGAATGGCCAACCTAAGGAACTTCAACACCGTAGCAGATGTTGTGGAAGATTATATCGCTTCATCGTGGTTCCAAAAGGTAGTCAGGGAGGAAGCGGCAGCAATGTTGAGGGAAATGCTAGGGGGTGATCTTGACAGAGTGGAGAGACTGATGGCAAGGTGTGCTGGGTTGGAAGCACGGGTGTCAGCGCTCAAAGGAAAAATAAGGGATATGGCAAGCACAAACTCCGATGCCGATACTGATAAGAAGCAAAATGCCCAGATTGCTGACACTCACTCTCGACACCTCGGAAGGCCCTCCCACCAGGACTTGGGTTTACCGGGGCTGACCAATAGAGGAGAACTGAAGGGGCCCCTTGACACCAGTGCCAATGCTGACTCTATTTCGTGACATATCCGGAACTCACCTCCCAAAGATGATGGAAAGGTCACATCCTCTGGGCCTCGCTCGTTGAACAGGTTATTTGCCATATACAGAAAGGTGGGTCTGCTGCAGAGTGTCAGACCATATGTGGGGCTAACACCAGATCAAAAAGGCAATTTCTGTAGCTACCATATGATAGCGGGCCACCGGACCAATGAATATGGCGCTCTACGAAATAAATTCCAGAGGTTAATCGGTGAGGGAAAATTGAAAGTCCCATCTACCTCTGATAAGCGACTAGGGGCAATCAAGGAGACTACCAAGGAAATTCCTCAAACTTCCGAGGGAGAGGAATATGATGAAGAGCTACAAGGTTTAATCTGATAAGAGCGGGGCAGAGGCACTGAAACCGAGATGCCGACTAGTGGGGAATAATCAGATACTATGAAATCAATACCCTTAGAGGCTTCCTTCTTGTAGGGGACTCATTTTTGTTTGTAAGGTGTATTGAAGTCATTTTGAATGCAATGCGTTTTGTCATCTTCTTCCTACTTATATGGTGATTGCATATATATGGCATTATGCATGCATTTGATCATCTGAAACGACATATCCAACACGCATAATATCAAAATGCATGACATCAGTCTGAATAATATAGGGAACCTAAAAGTGAATCTGGTCCTGACCGAACTCTCTCTTGAAAGGTGAGCTTGTGAGATAAATAAATGGTATGATGGCACCACCTCCGCCAAGTCATTTGCTAATCCAAATCAACAATCCTTGCAAGACTCTATCGGCCCTGCCCCAAAGTTTCAATTTTAATAGCACATATGATACTCGAACTGTTCCAAGATAAAAGCTATTATTGAAACTCAAAATCAAATCCCAAAATGAAGCCTCAATCCTAATTCCTTATCCAAGAGAGTACCCCATGCCAAACCCTAAAGCTAAAATTCCAAACTCACCAAAATCTCCAGCCTGTGGGAAATTCATACAACCTTTATCACCTTCATCACCCATCATGTGGTAAAATGCTGAAGCAGTCTTGGTCGTAGTGCATATATTATCCTATTCATATGCACATGACATCACGTATGCATTGTTCATCCAAAAAGACATATTAAACACACATGACATGCATGAATTTCAGTGCAGCAGGAAAACCAACAGGTGGCTGTGGCTTGGATTTAGTCCTTAAAAAAAAAAGAAGAGAGATCGGTGCAAGCAGAAGAGTTTTTTCCTTCTCCTACATAGCCGCCATAGCTAACACTGGAGTGCCTCCACTTCCCAATTTTCCATCACTATCAGATTTTTGTACCCTTTCTGTGGAAGATCTGGAGTTTCCTATTTTCAAACCTAAAGCACTTCCCGTTTCCACCTCCATCTGCACCGTCAACACCCTTTCTCCGCCCTTTTGTTTGCAAGGCACAACACTTGCTTGATGAATCACCCTTTTTCATCTTCTCTCTTGAGCTGATTCTGTGAAACCTTATTTTCTACCATCAATGGATTCTAACAAGAAATTGAACCCCAATGCTGCTCCGTATTGCATCATCTCATCAGTAGAAAGGCGATGGGGTAGGTGGTTATCTTACTGTTTCAATCAGGCTTCGTTTATCATCAACCTGTACCAGACCAGGAATTCCCTTTTATCTCGTGCAACTTTCCTTCAACCTAAACCCCCAGACTAATTGCTTTGCATCCTCAGATGGTAAGAAGGGCCATGATTTCATGACAGAGAGTGGATCTGAATGTAAGTCTACTTCAACTGAGATGAAGATTACCGTTACACCAGTAGACTAATGATGGAACTCCTGGATGAGCACTGCATGAAAGAGAATGAGAGTAATAATGAGAAATTAGTGTCAGCCTTTAATTTTATGGAGGGCTGGGGACAGCGACACTGTAGATTACAACATTAATTGCGATCGGGGGAAGGATTTTGGTTCAATGCCCAATCATCCTATATTACCAGTTGAATCGGATGGCCAAGATATGACTGTTATGATCAGGAATATATCCAATCGATACATGAAAAATTATTGATGGAATTCCTGGATGGAGAATCAACCTTTGATTCCTTGTACCTTCTTGCTGATTACAAAGTGGGTGAAGGGTATGCATTTGTAAATTTCACAAACCCAAAAGCCGCATACCAACTTTAGCAAGCAGTTCACAATAAGAGATGACCATTTTTCTTTTCCAGCAAAGTCTGCACTATAGCCTATGCTAGGCTTCAGGAAAAGAGAGCCTGGTGAGGCATTTTGAGAGGTTAATATTTGAGTGTGAAAGGGATGATTATCCACTAGTAACATTCAACCCAACAAAGGATGGTACGAGAGGTTCAACCGAGAAAAAGGTGATAGGGAGAAGGTGGAGATTGGCACCAATTCATTTTCAGGCTTGAGGAAATACTTCACCAACAGTATTGGAGCAACCAGGTTTTGCAAAGCTTTCAACAATTATGAATGGGACGCTGCCATCAATAGAAAGATGTGCAAAACCTACTGTGCCAATATTCAGGGGAAAGTTGCATTTACCAACCATTTCAAGAACTCAGTCTTCAGCTGTAACAAGAGTGACTACTTACCAGTGGTCCTTTCACTTCCTAAAGATGGGGTGACTTGCTACAGGGCTATTGTGGTTAACAGACATAGGGAAACCATAATTAACTCAAGTCATTCTGAATCAGGCCACACTTTGCAAAACTGAAAGCTGTGTCCATCTTTAGGGACTGTGCATAAACTGGAATCTGGCATGAATTGAAAACATGAATGTAATTTCAGACCCTTAGAGGATCTAGTGGTTAATTGACTCCATCTAAAGTCATCCACTTACAGTGGCGTTCCCATTTAGTGTTCGGCTACATAAAGTGGTGACTTATCTAAAAAAAAAAAGAAAATCCCAATGTGGAAAACCGAAAGGACATATTGGTAGCATAAGGGCGCATTGATCAAAACCAGAGTCATGGGCTAGATTTTCCTAATTCAGATTCATCATGTCATCTATGTTTCATATTCTGTTTTGATGTTCAATATACATGCGTTGTGTCATTGTATGTCAATGTCCATATACAAGTTGCCGCGAACCAGATCTGATGAAGTGTTTTACATCTAAACACAACCCTCTAACGCTAGGGGCAGGTAAAAGCTAAGCCATTGAGCATCATCAAGAACAATCCTAGGATAAGTTAGAGCGAAGAATCTACTCAGCTGGAGTGCTAGTGTAGAATTTTCAGCCCATAAAAAAAAAAGATAAATCCCCAGTAGAGAATTTCCGAAACGGAAAACCAAAAGGACGTGTTGGTAACGAGAAGAGAATGATGTTCAGAGTCAGAGTCACTCTTGCTTTCCCTATTGTATTTATTTTATTGTCATCATAATGATATTAGGCATGTCTAATTTTTCGCTTAGATGTTCATATTGCATACATCATGCCATTACATATAAACACCCATCAGTAAGTCATTGCATCCAAACCCACGATGGCTTCGATAAAATTCCTGTTACAGATAGCAACTCCTGGTCCATATATATTATCCCCAGCAAAATGCGATTTAGAATACAAGATCTAGTTCTCATTCTCCCCAGTTTAGACGAATGGGTCATCCCTTGGCAAGACAGGAGGCAAGCTTGTGGTACCAACGTGCTAAACCCTTTAGTATAGTTGATCAGAAAGGTCTGAAGAATACCAAAGTAGACTAGCCTGGCCTGGAAGCACACCCAAATCTGGGAGGAAACATCCGTCAGTATCAATCGGGCAGATGGAACGAGCAGAATTTAGGATAAACAGAATCCCCAGCGGGGTTGTCTGCTCACAAAACCTAAATGAATCAAGATCCACAATAGAGTCCCCAGCTAAGACGATTCCCACTGAGTCAAAATCCCCAGCGAGGTCGTCCAGCTAAGACAGTCCCCACAGAAGATCATCGGAAGCCACAAATGTCATCCCCAGCCTTGTGCAGATACCAAGCACAATAGCATAAACATTATGTCGCACACATGTATACAGTCGAATCATGCACGCATACACGCATATTCGCATCAAAAACATCTCAGCCGTATTTATTCTTGATCGAAGGGGTCAAAAATTTCTGTTTCCAAAATTATCGATCAAAGAATAAATACATACTCTTGCATCAAATTTAGTTGAGGCGCTCATCATCATCATTGAGTCGTTTCGGATCGTGATCCCTCCTAAAGCGGAAGTGATTTAATCCAGGGGCACCCCCAGGGTCGCAATGTGCAAATCAGAGCTATATGATTCCAAATTTTAGGTATGAAAAATTCTCCAACTATCAGAATATTTGTTCACACCAATATAATCCTGAGAAGGGTATTTCTTGCCTTTTATAGGTTCTAGGGGCAAAACAATCTAGCCGTATTTATTCTTGATTGAAGGGGCAAAAATTTTTGTTTCCAAAATTATCGATCAAGAAATAAATGCGCGCTCTTGTGGCAATCTCAATGGTACACGGTACACTCCACCACAGAGAGTAGAACTATAAGGGCACACTCCACCACAGCGAGTCGACTTGGAACCACGGCCGGCATCCCCAACAAAGGGTGCCAGGTACGTTTCCACCATTTCAATCTCTTCGCCACATGGAAGAGGAAGAATTGCCTATTAAAGACAAATCATAGTTCATATTGCCTCTTCACCACATAGGAGAGGAAGCAGAATTCAACGGTACACTCTACCACAGAGAGTAGACTACATGGGCACACTCCACCGCAGTGAGTCGACTTGGAACCACGGCCGACATCCCTAGCAAAGGGTTCCAGGTACGTTTCCACCATTTCAACCTCTTCGCCACATGAAAGAGGAAGAAATGCCTATTGAAGAAAAAAAATTACAGTTCATGCTGTCTCTTCACCACATAGGAGAGGAAACAGAATTCAACAGTACACTCCACCACAGAGAGTAGACTACACGAGCACGCTCCACCGCAGTGAGTCGACTTGGAACCATGGCCGACATCCCCAGCAAAGGATGCCAGGTACGTTTCCACCATTTCAACCTCTTCGCCACATGGAAGAGGAAGAAATGCCTATTGAAGAAGAAAAATTACAATTCATGTTGTCTCTTCACCACATAGGAGAGGAAGTAGAGTTCAACGGTACACTCCACCACAGAGAGTAGACTACATGGGCACACTCCACCACAGCGAGTCGACTTGGAACCATGGCCGGTATCCCGAGCGAAGGACGCCAGGTACGTTTCCTTCTCTTTTTCTCACTGTGCTCCCAACCGCGATTCCAAAGTCGATCTAAGCTTTACAGCCCACCATGAGCTAACTTGGTCCCGCGAAGGGCAGCCTGTGAGCATGGGTTTTTCCCTACCTCCATGATGAGCATTCATGTTTTACCTGTTGAGCTGACGGATTGAACTTGAGAACGACTAAAATGTTGCCCGGAGTATCTCAAACGTCCCGAGAACTGAGCTATTCGCGATCCGAAACCCCGAGAAAGGTCTTCCGAGTGGTTCTAGGGTTTAGGGTGGTTGTCGACTTTTTTTGGGAATTTCGACCCCGGTTCTACCTAGAGCCACATGGTTATAGGACTAGAGCCGCACGGCTCTGTTGGTGCACCCTAGTTCTTAAGGCATTGGATTCTTGTATTTTGTATTATACATTAAGACTCATTGTATGAATACATTATTTGTGTCACATTGATAAAGGCAATTAATCTATTTCATTTATATCTTGTGCTATAATATGAGTAGAGTATCCATTGATTGATAATCATAAAACCTATCCCAGGTCTGTTCTAATCGTGGGAACTAATAGAACCACAGACTTGTATATTCAATAACTGTACGGCAGTTCTTAACTAGCCATAGTACTTGTATAGTCAGTCATGAATATAGGTACATGTCGTTGACATGAGACTGGATCGATCCAAACAAGAAAGCCACATGGTTGTCGCGTCATAGGTCTTTCTTGAGTAGATCTCTTTTGTCCTCGACCAGATTTCATTATAATATCAATATGGAATCGGGTTCACTTTGACATACACCTAATAGGTCTGTAAAAGGATGCTAAATACGGGTATGATTGGGTGGACCGGTGAACATATTGATATTGATGATGAAGTGATGGAATTGCCACTCAGGAACACCAAAATGATATCATTGGCCACTTGATGAGTATGACTGATAAGTGTGTGGCCATACTCAAGTAAGTCGGTGCTTATTTGATTAATCAGTCAACTCAAGATCAAGAAATATAATAAACAACAGAAGAAGATGACAGACACCATGCCTCTTGCTTATTAATATCGATCTCGTTAGGCAAAGGACACTATGAGATTACTACTGGGTGAGTGTCTTCTAAAGACTGCTGCATCTCTGTCTTAATTGGGAGCTGTAATGGTTTGCTAGAACCCACTTACAGTCTGTGGGCCTTGGGCCTACTACCAATATCAAGACAAACCCATAGGATTGTGCATATAGATGAACTGAGCTGGAACTTATAGAAATTGTACATGTAATGTACATTGGAAGGAATGCTTTAATTAATTAGTTGACATTCGGTGCCAAGGTATTTAATTAACATTGGGTTGAATTTAATTTAATTAATAAGTATACAAATGTAATTAATTAATTATTAATTAATTAAATTATATAAAGTAAACAATTAATTAAATAATTTTCCTAAGTAGGAAAATTAAATACATGTATTGTATTTACTTAAGTGTGATTTAATTTTATTTAGGGGTAATTAAATTCAGCCAAACGGAATTAAATTACATAGTATATACCTTTTAATTAAAGTTTATTTATGTAATTATAATTCTAGTGGGTTTGGGTTTAATTAACTTAATTAAAACCCAATTAGACAAGGTGTCTATATAAGGACACACTTAAGGAATAAAGCCCCAATTAATTGCTGGAAATTTCAGCCACCAAGAGCAGCCCCAAAATAGCCGAAAATCCCAGCATTAATCATCCATTCCTTCACGTCTTCGGCTAGCATGGGTTCCCGCTCAATAGTTGATCGTGCACCGGATTTTGGAGATCGCAGTTTCAAGAAACGATTCTATAGTAGTCTCTAGAAGAGACGAATCCAGTGAGTTAATCTCCCTTGATTCAAATTGGTTTTTATTCTAATCAATAGGAATTGGACACAATAGGTGTATTCTAGGAAATTTTAAATGATGTATTTTCCGCTGCACCACGTTATTTTTCCGATGATGAATCCCAACAGGCTCTAGTGCAAACTAGAGTCGGGCGGCTGTGAGTGAACGACGTGAAAAGTGGGACACGGCAAAGCGAATCGGGGGTTTTTTGAAAACTGGGTTCTCGTGATGTTTTGGAAGACGAGTTTTCGTTTATCTTGCTTTAGGAAAAATCATTCGTTTGTTTTAGAAATTCTTTTTGTAGAAAACATTTTCTCGTTTTATTACTTAAAAATAGGGGTGGCAATTCGTGTAAGTGGGTCGTGTTCGTATCGTGTCAAATTCGGGTTCGTGTTTCAGTGAGCAAAACCCAAACCCGACCCAAAAATTTTCGTATCATAATCGAGTTAACCCAATCGTGTTCGTGTCGGTTTCGTGTCATGTTTTCGGGTTACATGCAAAAATATTATAAAAGAAATATTAAAAATTTTAAATATTTATGCCGTATCTAAATTAACAATTTAACCCTTGTCGACCTAAAATATTGATCCAAAACTTATTTTACGAATCTTAACGCTCTATTTTTTATTTTGGATTGTGTCTTGTTCGTATTTATGTATCATTTTACTACATTTATTAAGAATGACGTGTAAAATTATTGAAAAGTTATTTTGTATTTGTGAGTTATATATATTATATTACATTTCTTAATGGTGACATGTAAAAATATAGGAAAAGATAATAATAAATTTTAAATATTCGTGTCATTTTCGGGTTAGCAGGTTAACCCTAACCTGATATAAAAATTATCGTGTCACTTTCGTGTCAATCCAAAAATGACCCATTACTTGTTTAATCAAACCCAAACCCGCTAAATTCGTGTTGGGTTCGTGTCGTGTTAGCAGGTCATGTACATAATTGCCACCTCTACTTAAAAACCTCAAAACCTAAATTTCAAGATCAGTGACGGAGTCACCACACGGATCAGCTCATTCGAGAAATTCCGATACAGCTCCCTACCGAGCGCAGACTACTGTACCTAATCTAGAGATTCAGGGTTCGGGCAACTTACCTATTCAACCTCGAGCTTGTATTCAATTTATAATTTATATTACCATGTTTATTCAAGTTGTTATCTTTTCCCTACCCAATTTCATTTATTCCATTAGCCCGTGCTCAAGCAAATGACAGAATTAAATTACGGAAAAATAAATCATACACACAAATTATACAAAAGAATAACAGAGGCCGCTTATACAACCAAATTAAATAAAGACAAAAACTCTCGTCCTAACATTTACAAGCCCCTAGAATACACGAGGATCTAAAAATTATAAACGCCTAAATACACGAATTAATCTATTAATTATAATAAAATAATAAAAATAAAAATAAATGCTGCAAAACAGACGGTTAGCATAATTTACAGCACAACACAGATAGGACTCAAATCAGGACCGAATCGGGATTTTTAGGATAAGGGGGCATGCATTTAGGGGGTAACTGGGTCGACCCGACCAGTGGGACTAGTTAGACCTGGAAAACAGTTTCGAAACGCCCTACAAAACAATTTTGGAAAATTATTTGGCTCAATTTCATGCAAATTTCCATATTTCAGCGGGTCTATTATCCCGAAATTTGGGGTTCAGTTTGCGCGGGTTTCCTAATTTTTACAAACATCTAAGGTCCAAAAAGCAGTAAACACGCCCAAAACAGTCTGAATCCGAAAACAGCATGGTGCAACGACGTCTGTGCGGGTCGTTCCATGATTCTATCTTTTTCGGGAACTACAGCCGCGTGGCTGTAACTAGAGCCGGGCGGCTCTAAACCCAACTAGGCAGCTGTAATACCCGGACCCGAAACTAGTTTTTTCATTTTTCGAAAAATCATTATTTTGCTCGTTTTCAGTGTTTCCCGAAGATTTTATAGGGTTCGGAGGTCTGCTGATGCTGGACTACGGATCCGATTTGGATCAAACAACCCCGAAATCAGAAAATAAAATCTGGGAAAAACCGAAAATCTATTATCCATATGAACAAAATTCCAAAAACCGAGGTCAAAATAACGTACGAATATTTTTAGGCCGAAAAATATCACAACAAAATGCATTAAAATGGAAAACAGGCTATTTCGGCCGATCGGGCAATTTCGGGTTTTCCCCCGACTGGAACAAAGCCATGCGGCTCTAGGGTTAGAGCCAGGCGGCTCTGTTCCAGAGAGACAGAACCGTGCGGCTCTGTTCTTGGAGAACAGAGCCGTACGGCTATATCCGAGTAACTGGTTTCTGAAAATTGAGAAAACAGAGAAAAATACACGGAAAATGCAATGAACACAAGTTTAAGGTCTCTCAGTGTTTACCTTGATGTTGTTCCAGTGTATTGGATATGCAGAAATGGATTGAAAATAAAAAATGTGACTTGAATCCTCGAATATTCCGAAATCCCGAAAACGAATCGGAAACGAAACCGAAATGTGTACGGACCAATGAGTAATGATCGGAATGATTTGTAGAATGATTAGGCAATGAGTCCTGGGTTTGAAGATCAAGTTTTCCTTTTTCTCCTTTCTTTCTTCTTCTTCTTCCTCACTTTCCTATCTCTCTATAACTATTTTTACTTTTCTCTCTTTTTTCCACCTTTTTTTTTGCCGAATGAAAAGTCCTCCCCGATTGATTTTTCCTTTTCTTTTTATATCTCGCAATAAAGAAATGATTTTATGAATTAATTGCGCCATCTTCGATTTTTTCAATTTTGCCGAATTCGCTCTGCTTCGGGACAAGTTGTAGAGCAACTTGTCCAACGCTCTAGAGCCGGGGGCAAAATTGTAAAATCCTGACGTGCACCCTAAAAACCCTAAAACTACCCGGGGGACCTTTTTCTAGGTTTTGGATGGAGGATTGTCTGGTTTTCGGAAAATTCGAGACATTCCAGATGACATTCTACTCTTTTTGTGTTCCGACTGCTTAATAAAGGTAACAAAGAGTTCTCATCACAGAGGTCGGGAAAACCCATGCTCACAGGCTGCCCCTCGTGGGACCAAAGTCAACTCATGGTCTGCTGTGAAGCCTAGATCGAGTTTGGTCTCGCGATTGGAAGCGCGGTGAGAAAGGATAAGAAGATGCACCTGATGCCCCTGGTTGGCGGTGCTGGTTTTGGTCTCGAGCCGACTCGCTGTGGTGGAGTGTTACCCCTGGTGTCGACTCACTGTGGTGGAGTGTTACCCTTGGTGTTGACTCTCTGTGCCGGAGTGTGTCCGATAAAAATTTAAGTCTTCCCTGTGTGGTGGAGTACCAAATAAGGCTATTTTCTCCGTGTGGTGGAGTACCCAAATAAAAATATTTTCTCTGTGTGGTGAAGCACCCGAACAAGAATGATTTTCTCCGTTTGGTGGAGTACCCGAATAAGGCTATTTTCTTTGTGTGGTGGAGTACCCGAATAAGGCTATTTTCTCCGTGTGGTGGAGTACCCGAATAAGGCTATTTTCTCCAAATAAAGCTATTTTCTCCATGTGGTGGAGCACCCGAATAAAGCTATTTTTTCCATGTGGTGGAGCACCCGAACAAGAATAATTTTCTCTGTGTGGTTGAGTACCCGAATAAGGCTGTTTTCTCCATGTGGTGGAGCAGACCATTGAAATTGAGTCGAAAGCTCGTATTTATTCCTTAATCGACAATTTTGGAAACAAAAATTTTTACCCCTTCGATCAAGAATGAATATGGCTTGATTATTTTTTCCCCTAGCTACCTGCAAACGCGAGAAATACCCTTCTCGGGATTAAATTGGAATAAACAGAAATTATGAAAAATCGAGAAAAATATGATACCTAGAGAATCAGAGCCGTGCTCCAGCGGGTGGGGGTGAGTGGAATAAAAGGGGGCGTGTTTCTTTTCTTCCTTCACCCACATCATTTCCTTCTCTTCTTTGTTTCTTTCTCTGAAAGAATTTCTCCAGAATCTTTCCTTCAAAATGAGGAAAATGCGAAAGGCCATTCTCCCAAACACTCACACAACCTTCTCCTCATGTGAGGTATGCTTTACCTGAAGGGGAGTTTTTTCTACCCACTGAGTCTACAGTGGACGTATACGGATTCCGTGAGATGGTTACGTACTGCAGGGTTCGGAGAAATGATCCTGTACCCGTGACTCTGAAGCCTTCTGCACATATCTTTCAGAATCTGGTTAGTTTTTTTCCATTTTTGAATTTCTGCAAAACAGGCAAAATTAGGCGAAATTACTAGAAATTGATGCATGTTTAGAGTAGAATTTTCCCCTAGAAACCTTAATTAATGATTTAAAGTTGATTAGAATCGATTTTAGGGTGAAAAATTGCAAAACCTAGGTTTAGGAACCAAAACCACCGGTTTCCCAAACAGAGCCGGTCGGCTCCGGTGAAGAACAGAGTCGGCCAGATTCTGTTAGGGCTGGGCGGCTCTGGTTCGACCAAAAATAGATTTTTGTGTTTTTAAATTTAATTTAAATGCTTCTAGTCAATTGATTCGAGTAATGCATAACATAAATAACTCATAAAACTCCCTATTTATTGTTTTGCAGGGTCGGACCCACAACCGAGGGGCCGAGTCCTTGTCCGACGCACTGGCTTGGTACCGGAGACTCCCTGACAAGGTGCGGGAGATCGTTGATTTGACCAGGCTGGATCGGTTTGTTTGTTCTATATGTGAGGTCCCGCCCCGGACGAGCAGGGGTCTACTGATGGGGCTCCTGGAGCGGTGGATGGATTCCACCCATACTTTTCACTTCCCAATCGGGGAGTTCACCAGCACGCCCGAGGACTTCATGGCCATCACGGGGCTATCTTTCGGCGGGCGCATCAAAGAGTTTAACCAGACCTTGGAGCAAGGAGGCTTCAGCCCGGACCTCATTACCATGTTAATCGGCCTGACTCCTCTGGGCAAGCGGGTCCAGGGGAGCACACAGCTGTAAGTGCCGGAATTTTCTGCCCTAAAAAAAAACACAGGTGTCACACGACTGTAATTAAAAAATTACTGTCGTACAACTGTATGATCGGAGCAGGTGCAAAACACCATGCCCATGACATAAGGAAAGAGAGAGGGAAAGATGGGCATTAATTGGCCCGAATTTTGTTGAAGAAAAAATCAACAATCAGACATAAAAGGAAGGAAAGAGAGAATGAAAGGGGCTGGCTTTTAGGATTTTAAAATCTTAGAGAGAAGAAGGGACAAAGAGACAAGAAAAAGAAGAAAAAGAAAACCATTTCCAACTTCTTTCCTTCTTCTGTTTTGTCTTTTAATTCTCAAAGATAGGATTAAGAATTTGTTAGAAACCCCTAAGTTAACAATCTGATACTTCAAACAAACTAAATTTCGGACTAGAAACTCTAAGATCCCAAAGCATTTGGAGATTTTTAGACTCAAAGTTCCCAACCTTGACTCAAAAGGAGAAAAGAGCAAATTTGAGTGGATTGGGACGATGTCAAGGGTCAAACCTACGGTGGATAAGCGCCTAAGAGGTAAACACTCCTTTTCCCCTCTATTTTTCATGCTTTCTGGGTGATTGGTCTGTTTTTTGTGTATTTATTTTTACGTTTTCTGTTTCTGGAAATCAAAAACAGTCGTGCGATTGTTCTTGAGTTTAATGAACAGTCGTACGACTGTAAATATAGTCGTACGAGTGTTCTTAGTTTCCAGCTGTTTTCCTCCAGTTTTATTTCAAATAATTTTGGCGAAATGCTGAGTTTGAACGGTTTACAGTCGCACGACTGTAATTACAGTCGTAAGACCTTAGTTATAGTCGCACGACTGTAATGGCCTTTTAGAATCAGAATTTCCATTTTAATCCATAAAAATTCCTAAAAATCCATAAAAATTCAGAAAATCAGAAAATCACCAAAAATGAATTTTGTTGTGTGCATCCACGACCCTAGAATCAATTTTTAGTAAAATTACATTTAGAACAATACAACGATGGAGACCCGATTCTCCCAAAAACCGACCCACCTCACATGTAAAAAAATGCATGTAAACTGGCGAAATTGTTTTCAAAATGATTTTGTCACAAAACCAAAATACAAGGATGTTTCAAAATATTTTCCAAGTCTAATCGGGCCGGCTGGCCTAGCCGACCCGGTTATTCCCTAATTGCATGCCCTCGAATTTCCAATTTCCCATTCTGTCATGTTTGAGTCATATTTGTGGTGTGCCGTATATTGTGCTAACCTTTTGTTTTGCAGCTTTTAATTTCTTTTATTTTTATTTTTGATTTGTTTAATAGATTAATAAGTGTATCCAAGACGATTGTAATTTTTAGATAAATCGTGTATTTTAGGCGATTGTAAAGTGAGGACGAGAGTTTTCCTTTTTTTATTCAATTGGGTTGTATAATCGGCCTCTATTATTGTTTTGTATATTTTGAATGTATGATTTAACTTCCGGTAATTTATTTCCTGCATTTTGCTTTAGCATCAGATAATTAAAATAAACAAATTGGAGTTAGAGAAAGATAATAAAGCAAATTAAATATGGTAATATAAACCGTAAAGTAAAAGCAAGCTAGAGGTTAAGTAATTTACTTGCCCGAACACTAAATCTCTGGATTAGGTACAGCAGTCTGTCCTCGGTAGGGAGCTGTACAGGAATTCCCAGATGAGCTAATCCGAGTGGCGACTCTGTCACTGATATCGGGATTTAAGTTTCGACGTCTTTAAGTTAAAAACGGGAAAATGTTTTCTACAAAAGAATTTCTAAGTTAAATCCATAATTTTCTAACTCAAGATAAACAAAACCCGTTTTCCAAAATAATCTATAATAATCATCATCCTCGCCAGTCCGCTTCGTCACGTCCCTTTTTTAAAAGGTCGTCCGCTCACAACTGTAGGATCACTAGTTGACCAGGCAGAACAACCTTCCCGAGGGTTTCGCCATCTGTCCCCGGGAGGCGAGGCGTTATACCCAGGCGTTTTTGTTGTACGCCCTGAGTACTCTACTATTCCATACGGGTCAGAGCAATCTGAACCTGGTGGTGCTCCCTTCCCTTATACAGTGGGAGGAGGTAAGGAACTTAAACTGGGGACGAGACGGGTTGGCGCAGCTATACTACGGCCTTGACATCTATGCCCGCGGGAGGCACCGAGAGGTGAAGGGCACGTGGATAGTCCTTCTTATGAGTTTTTTTACCTGATTTTCTTCTCGTACAGATTTGGGCGTATGAGTACGCCTTTGTTCCTTAGCCAAAATTGGCAATATCAGCCAATGCTGAGCTTTCTGATTTTCCTCGGCTGTGACGGTGGTTAGGCTTCGGTTAGAGCGAAATGGATGCCGACCCCTGGATCTGCCGCCAGCTCCTAGTGGGTATGAGTTTCGAACAGGTACACCTTTTTTTTTTATTAAAATTCTGGTTCTAGGTCATAAAAGAGCCGTGGGGGAACACTGTGTGGTCCCCGGAGCTGATAGACACTCGGAGGCTGATGCCCAGATGGTTCGTGATGGAGAGCCCAGTCAGTTTTGAGTGGTACCTTGGAGAGAGGGTCACCGACTAACGTGTCAGCCTTAGCGAGCGTAGGATCCCACCCGCGCCTCTAGTCGGACTATTCTGGCCGCAGCTGCTGTCAGAAGAGGACCACCCGGATCTGTTCTGGTCCGGGTACGTAGTTATAGGGGATGATGGTTACTACCCTCAGTTTATCAGCACACAGCTGGGGTACGTCTTTGTTCTGCTTTTATCTTTTGCTTGTTCGGACTATTCTGTTACTTGCTGACCTCTTTTTTTTTTTAGCCATCTGAGAAGGGTAAGCGCCCTCGCAAGTCATCGGGCAGGCGTTCCAGTGGCTGCGGGTCTGGGACCGCCGGTGGCCGGGGAGATAGAGGTTCTTCAGCATATACGGGTGTGCCTAGTGCTGACACCGAGGTGGGATACACTAAGCCTGTTCCTCCGGTGGTTCCCCATGCTGGCCTCATTCCCGGCCATCTGGAGTATTTGGTAGAGCCCTGAGTCATGCTGCATAATGAGACTAGGTAACTTTATTGGGCTGACCTGTATATCGAGGCAGACCCCCCTCCTGCTGCTATTCCTCATGATGCGACACATGTGAGTATCCTTGCCCCTTCTTATTTTTTACCGTCACAGTTGCCACTGGCCTATCCTGTGCGTTGTTCTTGTGCAGATTTTGATGACACAGAGGAATGGCTCTGTGCCAGGTGAATTTTGCCCTCAGGTCCCTCTTGCTTCGGGATAACGGGGCGATGGCGGTAAGTACCTGCGTTAACATATACATATGCCTATATGTGTGTTTCAGATGTATGTATATGTATGACATGATGTATATGCTTTTTAATTCTGATGCAGGCTGTAATTGACACCCGCCGACATGAGGAAGCCCGTATGAGGGCAGAGATCGAGGAGCTGCAGAGGACTATCGCAGACCTCAGATTCATGAATGTGACTCTCTGTACTCAGTTAGACGACTAGGAGACCGGCCAGCGCGTCTTCGGCAGTGATGGCGGGGCCGAGGGCGAGGAGGAGGACGATGACTCGACTGACAAGGGACAGTCATAGCCCCTCCCCCGTAGCTTTTGTAGTTTATGTTGATGCAGCCCGTCTGTGGGCTTGGATTTGATGTTGTTGGACATATTGCCCGCTCATGAGCTTTTTCTTCTTGTTATGTGACTGCTGACTGGTGTATTTGTTTGCATGGGCGTTTTATGGAATTCTTTACTCACTTGGCTGGTCTGTTACTTTCCCCTGCTAGACTTGCTTTTCTGAAAGCATTTGATCTGTTTTCACCCGTTTTTATTGCCTTCTGACATGATTTATGCTTACCGGAGACTTTATTTCATGATTCTGGGGCTGATTTTGGTCGGATACCGATTTTGGGAAGGAGAGCCACGCAGCTCTAGGTTTAAAATTTCGTATAAAAGTATATAGTGCATGCTGTAGCCAAACCAGAGCCACCCGACCTAAACCAGAGCTATCCAACTCAGACCAGAGCTGCCCGGCTCAGAATAGAGCCGTTCGACCCAAACCAGAGCCGTCCGACCTGAACCAGAGCCATTCAACCCAGATCAGAGCTGTCCAACCTAGACCAGAGCCATCCAACCCAGAATAGAGCTGCGTGACCCAGATCAGAGCCGCCCGACTCATATCAAAGCCGTCCGGTTCTTTTTTGTATTTCAGCCATTTCTTCTCCTTTTTGTGTCCCTTTTCGAATGGATCAACTGCGTGACCGCCTCAGAGATTATTGGGGAACATCTTGCTCTTCTAACTGGACCTTATTGGCACCCCACAGTTTGTATTCCATGCGGTTCTATATGAATCTGACTCTGAACCGGACCTTTCTGGCTGCTTCAGCCAGGTTTTGGGATCCGATGGATCAAGACTTCTGATTTTCCGGGCAAGAGCTATGCTCCATGGTTGAGGAATTCAGGGCCATCCTCTACGTTCCTTGCCCAAGTGGTGTCAGGTTAGCTATCCCTGAACCTGGTTCAAGCAACCTACAAACACTGCAGAGGCTAACTGCGCTGGATACGGTACATTTAGACCGCTTACTTCCTGGTAGGGGTGAGCATGGACCGGTTCGGTTTAAAAACCAAACTGAACGGAAAAAACGATCCAAAAAACACTGTATTTTATAAACCAATCCGAACCAAACTAAATTTTGGTTCGGTTCTGTCCAAACCGAACCAATTCGGTTCGGTTCGATTTAGACTAGGTTGATCCAAAAACATCAACTTCTTAAAAAAAAACAATAAAAATAAAAATTTTATATAAGTAGTTTGTTTAAAAAAAAAAAAAATACAAAAAAATTAACTTAAAAATCAGTAATATTAAATAATACTATTACATCATAATAAAATACTAAAATTCTCTACTTTTTTTTTTTCAACTCTCAAGTTTTAACAACTATAAATTAGCATTCAAAAATCACAATATAAAAATATAAAAGAATATAATGTCTAAAATTTTCTAAAATTAGTATATATTAATTTTATAATTAATTTTAATATTTTACCAATTATTCGGTTTTTTGGTTTTTTCGGTTTGAAACCGAACCGAACCGAAGTCCAAACTTCTTAATAATTTAAAACCAAACCGAACCAAACTATAAAATGGATCAGTTTGGTTTGGTTCGGTTCGGTTTGGATTTTCGGTTTTTTGACATTGGTTCAGTTTTGCTCACCCCTACTTCCTGGAGGGGCTACCACTAGGAGTCTCAACCTGTCTGCTATTATGGACGTGTGTTCTGCCTTGGACACCTTTGCCCCTGGTTGGGCTTTTCAAATGAGTCTGCTGCTGATGTCCCTCTATCTAGACGAGTCAAGAAATAGGACCTGTGACTTCCGGTTAGTCCCAGTGGTGGCCCAAATGGCCGATGGTGCTTCACCCGTAGGGGTCATTTTGGCTGAAACCCTGCTTTATCTGGATTCTGTCCACACTGGTCACCCAGTCGAGATCAACGGGTCGCCCCTTCTTCTTCAGGTTTGTCCCTAATCCATGTTTGACATTCTGATTAATTATGCAATCCCACCGATTGGCTATCTTTCTTACAGATTTGGCTATTGGAGAAATTGAATCTCCTAAGTGTTTCTCCACCTCAACTGAGGTACGTCCTGAAACGTTTTTAGGCCCGGCGTGTCGAAACTATAGACTTTACCACCTGAACTACAGAGGAGTGGCTCAATTGGCTGAGAGAGAGGACGGATGCATCCATCCGTTGGATTTGCCCCTGGTAGGACATTTCGCAAGTGACTACAGAGACCTGGGCAGGAGTTGTGCGGCTCCTCGGACTATCCAAAGTGACATTTTACTCCCGTGCGCGGTTATACAGATAATACGGGCAAGTGCAGGGGTTGCCTCGCTCCTTGTGCACGGCCAAGTGCGGGGAATTCACATAACGGTGGTCTCGACATGTGCAGCAGCAGTGGATAAACCCCATCCATTCTGAGGTTTTGAGATATGGCAATGTAGCTTCGGCGAAGACAGATGGTCGCTATAGGGCCTAGCTAGCTGACTTAGTGACCTGTCCTACAAGACACGAGTGAGAGATCCTGACCCAGAGATATCTCGGCTTGTAGGTTTCTTTCATGTTGTGTGGAGTTATTGCTGGATAATTTTTATTTTGCTGTGTTACTTTATGTCCTTACATTTGCATAGACTACCCTTATAGGTTTTCAATCTATCGGACTGTCTTAACTTTTGCCTGGATCGCCCTTTCGGTTTTCGACCCAGCAGACTTTTTATTTGTACCCTAAATTTTGCATGAACCGTCTTTTGGTTTTTAGTCCATCTGATTTTTTTTTTAGAATGCGATGCATGTGAAAACATGGAATGCGTACAATCATATATACATGTATAACAAAAATCCAATTTCGGGCAAACTCAAGGCATTTAAATGGACAAAAAAAGCATTCATTCATTTATTCATTAATAATGTTTTAGTACAATGTGTATCAATAATGAAATGAAGCTAAGAACAGCGTTAACAATGGAATCCATCTCGACTGAACCCGTGACCGCCACCAGCTGATCTTTGCAGATTTTCCGGCCAATGGTGTTCACCTCTCTGTCCTGACTTTTGCATAAACCGCCTTTTCGGTTTTCGATCCATCGGACTGTCCTAATTTTTGCATGGACTGCCTTTTCGGCTTTCGATCCACCGGACCTTTCTTTTTTTTTTTTTTACAGGTAGTATCGTCTGAGCTTCTCCTGATTGACGGGGTTAACGAACTCATTCCCATCCATATCCATAACCTTTACGGTGCCTTTCGAAAGTACCTTCTTTATCACATACGGACCTTCCCAGTTGGGCCTGAATTTTCCCCTCACATCAGTGTTGACCTATTTCATCTACTTTAGTACCAAATCCTCGGCCTTGAGTGGGTGCTTCTGATGGCGGACTTTGCTGTTGTAAGTCCTAGCCATTCTCTGCTAATACATCTGTAAGTGATCCTGTGCTCGGAGACGCTTCTCATCAATCAGTGCCAACTGTTCATATCTTGATTAAACCCATTTTGATTCTGGTAACTGCGCTTCCACAACCACTCTTAGTGACTTAATCTCAGTTTCCACTGGCAGTACAGCTTCCATTCCGTAAACTAGGGAGTACGATGTTTCTCCGGTGGGATTCTAACGCTGGTTCTGTAACCCCATAGAGCATATGGCAACATGTCAGCCCAATCCCTGTATGTAACCACCATTTTTGACAAAATCTTTTTAATGGATTTGTTGGCCGCTTCTACCGCACCGTTAGCTTGTGGGCGGTACGGAGATGACCTCTGGTACTCTATCCCCTTATCTTGAAACACCTGTGCCGTGGCCCCTTGAAATTGTACCCCATCATCTGTGACAACTATAAGCACCGGAATTTTTTGGACTTAAAAAAAAATCGTTGTCGTACCAGAGCAGGTACAGCTGCCCATACCCTGTGACATAAAAAAATGGGAGATGATTTAAGAGCAATTAATGCTTCATTTTTGCAGCAAGTAGGCTAGAAATAAGAAGGGAAAAGAAGAAAAAAAGAGGGGCTTTTGGTCTCTTGAACTGAACAAGTTTAGGGAGAGAAATTGATAGAGAAGAGGAAAAAAAGGAGAGGAAAAAAAACCCAGCACAAGCTCAATTTTTTCCTCCTCTTTTCCTTTTGATTCTTAAGTGTTAAAATTAAAATTTGTTAGAAATCATAGAGTAATAACTTGATACTTAAAGCTCAATCAATTTCAGACCTTAAATCTAACTAAATCCGTGACATTTTGGCAGTATTTTGGACAACTTTTCAAACCTTTAACTCAAAGGGAAAAAGAAGTAATTTGGAGGTGATAAGGGTGTTTCCAGTGGTCATTCCTATGGTGGATCAGCGCCAAAGAGGTAAATACACTTAAAACCTTCATTTTGTTGTTTTTTCTGGGTGTTTTGGAGTGATTTGGTGCACAAGAACTTAATTTTTGAACCTGCTATTTCTGGAAATCAAGAACAACCGTACGACTGTTCTTGTGGTGAAGAACAATCGTACGACTGTAATTACAGTCGTACGAGTGTTCTTGATTTCCCGGTCCTCCTAATTTCATTTAAGTAAAATTTTGGCGATTTTCTACAATTGGAGGGGAATTACAGTCGCACGACTGTAATCCCCGTCCAGAGGCAGAATTTTCATTTTAATCCAGAAAAATTCCTAAAAATCATAAAAATTCATAAAAATCAGAAAATCATCAAAAATGAATTTTGTTGTGTGCATTCACGACCCTAGATTTGATTTCCAGTATAATTGCATTTAGAACAATGCCACGATGGAGACACGATTCTCCCGAAAACCGACCCACCTCATATGTTAAATTAAAGTAAACCGGAAAATAAAAATGTTTTCAAAATGATTTTCTCACAAAACCAAAATACAGGGATGTTTTAAAATATTTTCCAGGTCTAATCGGGCCTGCTAGCCGAGCTAATCCTGTTATCCCTCTAAATGCATGTTCCCAATTTCCAATTTCCCAATTCTGTCCTGTTTAAGTCCTATTTGTGGCGTGCTATAACTGTGCTAATCATCTGTTTTGCAGCTTTTAGTTTATTTTTATTTTTATTTTGGATGTAATTAATAGATTAATTTGTATATTTTAGGCGGTTGTAATTTTCTAGATAAATCGTGTATTTTAGGCGTTTGTAAAGTGAGGTCGAGATTTTTTATTTTCATTCGATCGGGTTGTAATAATTTAATTAATTATTTACTGCTTTATTTTTATTTGTGTGTGCGCTGTATGCTTAATTTAATGCAATAAAATCCATCTTTAGAATTTAAAATACCATCTATGAACATTGGCATTATATATTTTAATTAGACACGAAATAAGGGACTTGTCCGCACCTAGATCTCTAGATAGTATAGCGGCCTTTCGTCCGGTTCAGCTACACTAAAATTTCCCAGTTTAGTTGAGCCGGGTGGCGACTCCTACACTATTTATCGAGAATTAGGTCTCGGTTCTTTTGTGAAATAATCTAATTTTCGAAAAATGAATTTTCATTATGAAAACCCCACTCGATGGAGGGTTGCCCGATCTCGAGGCTCCCTTCCAAGAGAGTCCAAGTTTCGTCGAAAACGTCGTCCGCTCATAACAACATGATGCAAAATCCCATACTGTGCGAAAATACTCTTTTCAATGAACTTGGCCATTTTCTTGGCTGTAACATGTGTAAATGACTCCGCTTTCCACCCACTTCGAGAAATAATCAACAGCCACTACTATAAACCGGTGTCCGTTTGATGCAGGTGGCCTTATTTCTCCGATGAGATCTATCCCCCAAGCAGCGAATGGCCATGGAGTCGATGACACTAGAAGCTCAAGCGGTGGGAGATGATTGAGGTCTCCGTACACTTGACATTTGTGACATCTTTTCACCTCTTCGATACAATCTACTTACAGTGTAAGCCAGAAGTAGCCTTGCCTTAATACTTTCTGTGAGTGGACAACGTTTTCGACGGAACGTGAGACTCCCTTTCGGAAGGGGTGCCACGATCTCGGGCGGGCCCCTCCCTCGTGTGGGGTTTTTATGAATGGAAAATCGATTTTGAAAAATACATGGAATTAATCCTTAAAAGAACTGAGACCTAAGTCTCGATGAATATTTTAGAGTCGCCACCCGGCTCAACTCAACCGGGAAATTTATAATGTAGCTGAACCGGATGAACGGCCGCTACAAAATCTAGAGATTCGGGTCCCGACAAGTCCCTTATTTCGTGTCTAATTAAAATAAATATTGGTAAATGTTCTTGAATGGTATTCCAAACTCTAAAATCAATTTTATTGAAATAAAAGACATACAGCGCGCATACAAATATCTAATACAAAAATAAAGAAAAGTAATAAATATTAATTGACTTACAACCAATTGAACAGAAAAATAAAAACTCTCGCCTCACTTTTACAAACGCCTAGAATACACAATTTATCTAGAAAAATTACAATCGCCTAATATACACGATTAATTCTATTAAATACATTTAAAATAAAAATAAAAATAAAAGCTGCAAAACAAAGGTTAGCACAATTTTACGGCACGCCACAAGTTGGACTCAAATAGACAGAATTGGTGAAATTAGGAATTAGGAGCATGCATTTAGGGGATAACCGGATTGGCTCGGCTAGCCGGCCTTGTTAGACCTGGAAAACATTTTGAAACGTCCCTGTATTTTTGGTTTTGAGGGAAAATCATTTTTGAAAACAATTTTTCCGGTTTATATGTATTTTTTACATGTGAGGTGGGTCGATTTTCGGGAGAACTGGGTCTCCGTCGTGGCATTGTTCTAAATGCAATTTTACTGAAAATTGAATCTGTGGTCGTGAATGCACACAATAAAATTCATTTTGATGATTTTTGGGGATTTCTGAATTTTTAGGGATTTTTGGGAATTTTTGGAAATAAAAACAGAAATTCTGATTCTGGAATATGAGTTACAATCGTGCGACTATAACTACAGTCGTTCGATTATAAATTACAGTCGTGCAACTGTAAGCGTTCCAAAGTTAGAATCTCGCCAAAACTTATTTGAAACAAAACTGGAAAGAAAATGCCTGGAAATCAAGAACACTCGTATGACTGTAAATACAGTCATACGACTGTTCATCAAATCCAAGAACAGTCGTGCGATTGTTCTTGATTTCCGAAGCAGAAGCGTGAAAACACAGTAAAAATGCACAAAAGTACACTTCAATCACCCAGAAAGCAAGAAAAAGTCAAAGGAAAAGGAGTGCCTACCTTTTTAGAAGCTTATCCAAGTCGATTAGACCCCAGATGTCGCTCCAATCCACACGAATTTGCACTTTTTCCTTAAGCTTGGGGCTGAAAACTTGGGTCCAAAGAATCTCCAAATGTCAAGGTTCCTGTTGATTTTAGTCCGAAACTTTGATGTGTTTGTGAGATCAGATTACTACTCTATTGATTTTTAACAAGTTTTTAATATTAGCTTTAAGATTTTAAGAAGAAAAAGAAGAAGAAGAGTGATCTCTTATTTGTGTTTTTTTTCCTTTCTTTTTTTTTTCTCCCAAAATCTCTCTCTAAAAACTCCCTTTCTCACCAGATTTTTTCAGGCCCTCAAATCTTCCCCCTTTTCTCCTTTTTATGCTCAGCCGCCTTATCCTACTGCAAAAGGACGAGCATTAATTGCTCCCCTTTGCAGCCCGCAATCTCTGCCTCCTGGCAGCTGCAAGTAGGCAACGTTACAGTCGTACGACTGTAATATTTTTAATTACAGTCACACGACTGTAACACATTCACACAACTGTATATTACAGTCGTGTGACATCTGCTAATGAAATTCCAGTGCTTACACTTTCTTAGCCAGGGCTTACCCGTTCATGTGTGGCCCACAAGTCCCTGCGTGGATCTGCCTCATGACTTCCTTGGCTTCCTTTTCTATTAAGCACTTCAGAAGCAGGCCATTGGCGGTTCTCTTGAAGATCTGACCCTCAAATCATCTAAACTACACCGCTAACCTCATGAGAGAGATCTTATCTGACTCGCTGGCATCTTCAGGGTACTGACCATTCTGAATAAACTGTAGAATATTATGATACCAAAGATGTTCTTCTGCCATTGCTATAACGCTGACAGATAAGTAGCAAGGATTCTATGCGATCTCCACTACCACTGGCTACATAGGGTGTTTCTGGGGTTCCTCCCACATTGACGAGAGTGTGGCAAAAGAGTCTGCCATCTAATACTCCTCCCTCGGCAAATGCCTTAACTCACACAGTCCAAATGCTTACACCTTGTCCCGAACCAACTGGAGGTATGGCCGGAGTGACCCTTCTTTTACCTCCCATTCACCGATGATATGATGGATTACTAATGTTGAATCTCCAATTATCAATACTTCATGTGCCCCTAGTGTGATCAGAGCATCAATTCCGAATAGGCAAGCTTCATACTCCGCCCTGTTGTTAGTCATCGGGAATTCAAGGCGTTTAGCTAGGGGGATGATTTCTCCACTAGATGTGCCAATGACCACTCCCAGTCCTGCCCCATGCTTGTTTACAGCCCCGTCAAAGTACATTATCCATCTGTTCGGTTCTGTCTCAATTATAGCCAACTGTTCATCAGGAAATTCTAAATTCTCGACATAATCTGACTCCAGAGGTTGGCTAGCCAGAAATTCCACCACAGCCTTTCCTTTGATTGTCTTCTTAGTCATATATTCGATGTTGAATTCAGATAACAAGAGCAGCCACCTTGATAACTTCCCGGCCAATGTGGGGGGTTGGTCATAAGTACTTCATCAGATCCACCTTTGCCACTGTCTGAACCTTGTACGACTAGAAGTAATGCCTCAACTTCTTAGTCAGCCATACTATAGTAGCACAGGTCTTTTCTACTCTAGCATATCTGACCTCGTAGTCAAGTAACTTCTTACTCAAGTAGTAGATTGCATGTTCTCGCCCATCTTCCTATTCTTGAACCAACATTGCCCCTACTGAAGCATCTTCAATAGCCAAGTACAGGACTAAAGGCTTGTTCGGCATTGGAGGCTTCACGATTGTCAGATTCATTAAATAAGCCTTTATCCTATCGAAGGCCAACTGACACTGATCATTCCACTTTGTCGGTTGGTTCACAGACCATTGTCAACCTTGCAATGAATCGACTGACATACTGTAGCGACCCCAGAAATGATCTTACCTCTTTCTCTGTCTTTGGCACGAGCATGTCACTGATAGCCTTGATCTTATCGGGGTCCATCTCGATCCCCCTCTGACTTACCACATGGTCGAGGAGATTTCCTGAGGTTACCCCAAACACACACTTCTTGGGATTGAGGCGGAGGATGTACTTTTGACCCTAGTCAGGAATCTATCCAAGATAGCAGGGTGTTCTTCTTGGGTCATTGATTTGACTAGCATGTCACCCATATAAACCTCAACCTCTTTGTGAATAATGTCATGCAACAGTGCCGTGACAGCCCTTTGGTAAGTGGCTCCGGCATTCTTCAGTCCGAATGGCATAACCCTGTAGCAGTAGACCCCCCACTCCGTGATGAAGGCTATCTTCACTTTGTCAACAATATCCATGAGAATCTGATTATACCCCGAGAACCCGTCCATGAACGAATACATTGTGGCCCTAGCAGCACTGTCTATCAAAACATCAATATGTGGCAACGGGAAGTCATCCTTAGGAGAAGCCTTGTTCAGATCTCTATAATCCATACAAACCCTGACTCTGCCATCTTTTTTGGTGACCGGCACTATGTTGACCAACCACTCTGGATATTCCACCACTTCCAGAAATTTTGCTTTTATTTGCTTGGCCATTTCCTATTTAACCTTTTCTGCCCATTCTGGCCTGAGTCTTCTGAGCTTCTGTTTGATGGGCTTCATTTTTGGATCTGTCAAGATTCTATGTTCTGTGATTTCCCTGTCAACCCTGGGTATGTTGTCGTAGGACCATGCAAAGGCTTTTACGTGTTTTTGGAGCACATTCATAATTTCTTTTCTTTCTTTAGGCGTGAGGTCTTTCGAGATGGATACCATTTTTGGATCATCATCTGTTCCTAGATTCATTTTATGTAATGATGCATCATGTATGCTAAAAACATTAAATGAATGTTTGTATGTATGCACAGTTCCATCCGGACAAACATTACACAAGTAAGCGAAATTAGATTTCATTGTATTAAAAGCCTTGTAGGCCGAGTTGTTTACATCAAAAATAGAAAAGGCAAATACATTAAAATGATTATCATCCTCTACATGCGGAGGGTTTTCTCCTATTGCAGCCTCTTCAACTTGCTCAAACAAGTCCCCCAGGTCACCCCCAAGCGCTTCTTATTGGTCAGCAGATAGTTCTTCCTCGGTCATCCAACTGCTTCACAGCTTCATCCATCAGTTCTTCTTGAGTCTTTGGCTTAGCTGCTTGCTTCTGATCAGAACCTGCGTTGACTTTCATCAGTGCGGCCAGTACCTTGGTGATAGCTTCCGTGGCCACCTCAGCTTCCCCACTTCCTGGGTTTACCTTCTCAGCAGATTCCCTTTCGTTTCCAAACTCAACACTGAATCGGCCGACTGCTGTTCCCTGCTTTTTTAGAACTTTTCCTTTATCCTCCTTTAGCCTCAATACGGAGCATGTTGACAACTGGCTCAACCCCGTACTTCTCAAAATCGACAACATCAGAAATGATTTCAAATCCTGGGATTTGACCCCCCTCGACTTCTACCGGCTCTGGAGCCCCATCATACACTTTCTCAGTTGGACGCACAAACATATCAACCAAATTCACAGATCTCTTACTCGGCTTATCTCCCTTCTCGCGATAGCTAAGTCCGTGCTGACGATACTTCCCTGGTTCAATGTCAAATTTAGGGACACCCTGTTGTCTTGCCCCGAGGCCTTTGCCGGGCTCAAATTTCTGCTTGGCGAAGTATTTATAGATCCATTTCGGAAACTTTGGTTCATCACTGCTTCCCTTTGTCACAACTGCCACCTGAAAACCTGTTATTGGCTACTCCACAGCGTTTAAAGCAGCTTTGACCGATGGCTCATCTGCCTCCACAGTCACCACCTTTCCACCTATCAGGAACTTCACCTTCTGATGCAAAGTGGAAGGTACTCCTCCCAAGGCATGAAACCACAGCTCTCCAAGGAGTAGAGAAAATATGACAGGGATGTCAATAACTGTGAACAGTACTTTGGATTTCACCTCCCCCACACCAACTTCAGCTTTAAATATGCCATCACTGATCTCTTACTGTCAACATAGGCCCTGATTACAGTACCATACTTACAAAGCGCTTCTGCGCTAATACCCAAGTATGGCAAGACTTTGGAGATGCAGATGTTCAGGGCCGAACCATCGTCGACCATCACATAGGGCATTACCCTATCCATGATTTCAACCTTCAGATACAAAGCACGATTATGATTCACACCCTCTGGCGGTAAGTCAGATATCCCAAAACTGATTTCCGGGGCTCGATTGGCTTTCAGGTTGACCCCTTTAATCACAGCACACACTTCGTCCGGGGACATAGTAGGGTTTACTTCCATTTCCATCAACTGCTTCACTACCACCTCACGGTGCCTCTTAGATTCCATGAGAAGGTGCCATATGCTTGCCCGGACATGTGTTCTTTTTAACTGCTCAACTATGGTATCCTCTTACTTACTCTTGGACCCCTGAGCAGCGGTGTCTGTTTTCCCAACTGGGTTGTTCATTTTGGGTGGCGCCTGAGGAGCCACATTAACAGGTTAGTAAACCCTGCCACTCCGGGTGATGTGCATGACCGGGCCATCTTTTGAGACCACTATTCCCTGCCTTGTCTCCACCGGGTATATCAACTTCAGCTCCTCAAACCAAAAGTCTTTGTCATCATCCCCTAAATCAATGTCATCCAAGTCAATCGGACCTTGCTTATTATGTACCAGAGATGTCTGCGCTTTAGTTTCCTTTGGCTCTTCCTCCCCTTCTTCAGCTGTAACTACTTGGACACTCAGATTGGCCTTAATTATCTGAGCAAACACACTGTTGGCCGGTATCCCAGAGTGAACTATGCTAACCTGGCCCCCGAAATTTGGCAAAGGGTTTTTCTAAACATTCGGTTTCAATGCGAGCTCTATAATTTTCCCCTCAATGATCAGCCTTTGAATAGCCCTTATCAGACCGGTACATTCATTGGTTCAGTGACCTGTTGTCACATGGTAGGCATAGTAATTATCTTTATATGCTTCAAAAGGAGGAACATACGACTTCACACTCTGTAACAAACCAGCTTTTTTACATTTGGCAAAAATACGGCCTAAGGTGTCGACCCATGGGTTTGTGAGTCTTGGAGGGGCCCTTGACTATCCGCCCTAGGCTACTACTGCTACATCTGCCTCTCGCACCCAATCTGTCGCTGTAGTCTGGGTCGGTTTTGAACTAGACCCTGACGGGTTGGTTGTGGAACAACTGGCTTTGTACCCCTGAGCATATCCCCGGCTGCCCCGGTAAGTACCTGAAACCTGTCTGTTCATCTGATCTTCTTTCGTATATCTCTCAATACGCTTAGCAAAATCCACAACATCATTAAAGGAGTGGAACCTCTTTAGCTTCATTTTCTCCTTGTAAGGCCTCAAGCTACCATCAACAACCTTCACAATGAGAGATTCTAGTTTAGGAGCCCCGTCCACCAATACTTGCACATCCATCCATCTCTTGTAATATACTGAGAAGGATTCATTAGGCCTCTGATGGATTCTTTCCAGGTCTTCCAGTGTAGTTTCAACCTGAGTATTATAGGCATATTGTTTCACAAACGCCTCAGACAGATCCTCCCAGGTGGAACGGGTATGGATTGGTGTCTTCAGATACCACTTGGCTGCCGCACCTCACAAGGTGGTTAGAAACTGATTCAGCAAATGGACCTTTCCGACCCTCAAGCTAGACATAATTCTTACATAGCTATCCAGGTGACCTTCCGGCGGACCTTCCCCAGTGTACGGGGGCAAATACGGTATCTGAAACCCAACTGGGAGCAGTTCTCCCCCCTCTGCCAATAAAGTAGATGGATCCACGCACTTAACAGGCTGATAATGCACCATCTCCTTTAGCTTCGGCAACCGTGCTTCAAAGTCAGAGAATTTCTCCTTAAGGCGTCTTTCTGCGGCTGTCTCAATCGAAGCTTCCCTAGCCCTTTCAAAGGGCTCGTCCTCCTCAGGATGGTGATCAGTCTCCCGAGGTGGGATGACTACCCTGCTACTGCCAGGGATGTTCCTTCCTGAATTAAGACCCCCCTGAATGATATTCCCTTCGTTCTCGACTGGGGCTTAGGCCTGCTGATTAGTCTGGCCCACAACGGTAGTTACCGCAGTCTATACTTGTTCCTTGATGATAGCCTTCAACTGATCCAAATTCAGAAAAGCAGTCATGAATGCATTCATGTCAAAGGGCGGATTTCCACCATTCCGACCTTGAGCCATTTCTGTTCTGCTTGTTTCTTCCAACATAAACTGACTGTCAACAGGCAAGGAAGGCAGTTGTCCCCATAACTCTTTCTCTGAATCTAAATCTGAACTGACCCTAACCTCCTTCATGGTGTCTGACTCTTTCTGAACTGACTGAACTAATTCACCAGACCCTGAACAGGCCTGTACTAGTCGCTTTGAAGTCTGACTCCAAACTGCACATTTGGCATAGGGTTAATGTCACGGATGAATGTTATGCCCTAGACACGACATACTAAATGGCATGTATGGTATGGTCGTGGGATGATCACGGTTGGATGATGTTTTATGGATGAAGATGATAATAAATGTGGTTTCCTTTGTTCCTATTTCGGACATTCAGAGAATGCCCAAAACTATACAAAAGATAATGCAAGAATCATCACGTGCAGACCGTTACACGGACAGAGGTTCAGCGCCTTTGGGGCACCTAATGGATGTTATGAAATGGTTACGCATGTACCAACACACGGACAAAGGTTCGATGCTTTGTAGGTCGAAATGAAATGGTGTGAGATGGTCACATGGAAGCCATTCCGCGGATAGAGCTCCAATGCTTTTGGGGCATGAAATATGGAATGATGTTGCAAATAAGTCGTGTGTAAGGGAGGACACAGATGGAGGTTCGCCGTTTGTGGAACACCTTGCATGAATTATTAATGTTATGAAATGTTCTTATGTGTGTAAGAAAATTCGGCACTGGCAGAGTACCTAGAATGAGTTATTAATGGCATGGAATAAATCCGATGTGGATTGTGACACACAAGCAAGATTTCGGCATCACCCTAACACCGAGAACGAATGGACATGCAATAGAGATGTCATAGTGTTATATTGTTGCGTGACTTGCCACACAACCAGACCTAAAATCTTTATGATCTCCTAGTGAATGATATGATATAATGGAATGGCCAGTGCAAACCGGTGCACAGGCGGACTATGGGTAGTTTTGGGGTACCCAATATGGTATGAAATGAAATTGTCGTGACAGGTATTCTCAGAACGTCCCTCATTAAATGGAATGGGAATGAAATGGCATGAATGTGTATGTCACGCAAAATGCAAGTGGCTGCAGAAAACGTGGTTAGGAATGTCACACGAAATGATGTCATGTATGTTCTATGAAAATGTTGGCACACGAAATGTATATGGCATGCAAACAAAATGTCGTGGCTGCACGAAAACGTGGTTAGCACAGATGCCATACGTATGTATATGTAAAAAGATGGCTGCATGAAAAAAATGTGATTAGAAATGGCACACGAATGATTATGCGTGTTGATGCTTTGTGGAAAGGTAAAAAGAAAAATCACCACGGAACAAACGTTAGCACATGCAAAAATATGCCCTCCTTTCCAACCTTATTTCTCCTTTCTATTGGTCTCGCATTCTTCCTATGCATTGGGTCTCTCTAGCATTAACGGAGGATACCAAAGGCGCACACTCAATTGTTCAATTTCAGATTTATGTTTTGGTAATCCTAGGGGAAGTTACTAAGCCATTATATATGGGTCAAAGTCCAAACCAAGGGTCGTACAGGTTCCCATAGCGAATATACACTTCCCCACCGTAGAACATGATGTAAGGTCATGCGGTGCTATGAGTGGTTTACCCCGTCAGGTGTCTCCAATCCTAGCGAAAGAGGTAGTCCACCTTCTTGGGTAAACCGAGACTGATCAGTGTATTTGAGGGGTTGAGAAGAAGAAAATGCATGATATGCAATGCACGAATAAATATGGCATTTATAAATTGACAAATGAATACAAGCGAGGTTATATTTCAGTAGTTGCCTAAGTTCTTTAAGTTTTTATGAAAACTTTTAAGGAAAACTTTAGAAATCCCCAGCGGAGTCGCCACTGTGAGCGGACAACGTGAAAAGCGGGACGCGATGAAGCGAACCGGGGGTTTTTTGAAAACTGGGTTCTCGTGATGTTTTGGAAGACGAGTTTTTGTTTATCTTACTTTAGGGAAAATCATTCTTTTCTTTTAGAAATTCCTTTTGTAGAAAACATTTTCTCATTTTATTACTTAAAGACCTCAAAACCTAAATTACAAGATCAGTGACGGAGTCGCCACCTGCATCAGCTGATCCGGGAAATTCCGGTACAGCTCCCTACCGAGCGCAGACTACTGTACCTAATCCAGAGATTCAGGGTTCGGGCAACTCACCTATTCAACCTCGAGCTTGTATTCAATTTATAATTTATATTACCATATTTACTCAAGTTGTTATCTTTTCCCTACCCAGTTTCATTTATTCCATTAGCCCGTGCTCAAGCAAATGACAGAATTAAACTACGGAAAAATAAATCATACACACAAATTATACAAAAGAATAATAGAGGCCGCTTATACAACCAAATTGAATAAAGATAAGAACTCTCGTCCTCACATTTACAAGCGCATATAATATACGAGGATCTAAAAATTACAAACGCCTAAATACACGAAGTAATCTATTAATTACAGCAAAAATAATAAAAATAAAAATAAATGCTGCAAAATAGATGGTTAGCACAATTTACGGCACAATACAGATAGGACTCAAATCAGGACAGAATCGAGATTTTTAGGATAAGGGGGCATGCATTTAGGGGGTAACCGGGTCGACCCGACTGGTCAGACTAGTTAGACCTAGAAAACGGTTTTGACACGCCTTGTAGATTTTTGTGCTGGAAAACAATTTTGGAAAATTATTTGGCTCAATTTCATGTAAATTTCCATATTTCAGCGGGTCTGTTATCCCAAAACTCGGGGTTCTGTTCGTGCGAGTTTCCTAATTTTTACAAACATCTAGGGTCTAAAAAGCAGTAAACACGCCAAAAATAGCTGAATCCGAAAACAGCATCGCGCAACGACGTCCGTGCGGGTTGTTTCGCGATTCTGTCTTTTTCGAGAACTACAGCCGCGCGACTATAACTAAAGCCAGGCGGCTCTAAACCCAACCGGTGGTTGTAATACTCGGACCCGAAACTGGTTTTCTCGTTTTTCAAAAAATCATTATTTTGCTCGTTTTCAGTGTTTCCTGAAGATTTTATAGGGTTCGGAGGTCCGCTGATGCTGGACTACGGATCCGATTTGGATCGAACAACCCCGAAATCAAAAAATAAAATTCAGGAAAAACCGAAAATCTACTATCCGTACGTACAAAAATATGAAAACCGAGGCTAAAATAACTTACGAATATTTTTAGGTTGAAAAATATCACAATAGAATGCATTAAAATGGAAAACGGGCTATTTTCAGCCGATCGGGCAATTTCGGGTTTTCTCCCGAGAGGAACAAAGCAGCACGGCTCTAGGGTTAGAGCCGGGCAGCTCTGTTCCAGAGAGACAGAGCCGTGCGGCTTTGTTCTTAGAGAACAGAGCCGTACGGCTATATCCGGGTAACCGGTTTTCCGAAAATTGAGAAAACAGAGAAAAATCACATGGAAAATGCAATGAACACAAGTTTAAGACCTCTCAGAGTTTACCTTGATGTTGTTCCAGTGTATTGGATATGCAGAAACAGATTGAAAATCAAGAATGGGACTTGAATCCTCGAATATTCCGAAATCCAGAAAACAAATCTGAACGAATCTGAAACGAAACCGAAACGGGTACAAACCAATGAGTAATGATCAGAACGAGTTGTAGAATGATTAGGAAATGAGTCCTGGGTTTGAAGATCAAGGTTTCCTTTTTCTCCTTTCTTTCTTCTGCTTCTTCCTCACTTTCCTATCTCTCTATAACTATTTTTACTTTTCTCTCCTTTTTCCACCCTTTTTTTTGGCCAAATGAAAAGTCCTCCCCGATTGATTTTTCTTTTTCTTTTTATATCTCACAGCAAAGAAATGATTTCGCGAATTAGGAAATTAGGAAAACCCGCACGAACGGAACCCCGAGTTCCGGGATAACAGACCCGCTAAAATGTGAAAATTTGCATGAAACCGAGCCAAATGGTTTTGAAAAATTGTTTTCCAACACAAAAACCTACATGGCGTTTCAAAACCGTTTTCCAGGTCTAACCGGTCCGACCGATCGGGTTGATCCGATTACCCCCTGAATGCATGCCCCCGCTCCTAAAAACTCCAATTCTGTCCTATTGTGAGTCCTACTTGTGTTTATAATATAAACTGTGCTAATCGTCTGTTTTGCAGCATTTATTTTCCTTTTTATTATTGTAATTAATAGATTAATTTCTGTATTTAGGCGTTTGTAATTTTTAGATCCTCGTGTATTCTAAGCGCTTGTAAATGTGAGGGCGAGAGTTTTTATTTTTATTCAATTTGGTTGTACAAGTGGCCTTTATTATTTCTGTATATTTTGGATGTATGATTTTCCTTTCCGCAATTTATTTCTGTCATTTACTTGAGCATCGGCTGATAAACAAACGTAATCAGGTAGAGAAAGATAATAAATTGAATAAATATGGTAATATAAATTATAAACAAAATACAAGCTCGAAGTTAAGTAGGTAAATTGCCCGAATCCTAAATCTCTGGATTAGGTACGGCAGTCTACGCTCTGTAGGGAGCTGTACCGGAATTTCCCGGATGAGCTGATCCGGGTGGCGACTCTGATACTGATCTTGAAATTTAGGTTTCGAGGTCTTTAAGTAATAAAACGGGAAAACGTTTTCTACAAAAAGAATTTCTAAAACAAACGAATGATTTTCCCTAAAACAAGATAAACAAAATCCGTTTTCCAAAATATCACGAATGCACTCGGTTTCTCCAGTTCGCTTCGCCGCGTCTTTACCAAATTTTCCGGTCGTCCGCTCATATCCGTTTTAATAAATATGTAATATTAATTCAACTCTTAAACCCCATGCCTAAATTTTAACATCAGAAGCATGGAAGTTTTAAAATAAGTTTACGTTTTGACTATATGATTTTGACATCTAGTAAACTTAGACATAATTTTACATGTCAAAAGATGGAATTTGACTCGTAGAGGTACTATTAAAATAATATAATTTTTTTGGTGAATATTAAAATAATATAATGAAGAGAACATTTTAGGATTATATAATTATTTATAGCCAAATCCCATCGAGCAACCATATGGTATATTATTATTTTATATAGAAGAAACTATTTTTAAAGAGAAACAATGCATACAGGACCAGTGAATTGATGCTTTTATATATGTAGCATTTATTTAGTTTCTCTGAACTTTAATAATTAGTAACAGTAAAATTAATTTATATAAATTAAGATTAGCTTTAACAGTAAATATTTAATCGCTTATGCTAGATTTAGAGTTTAATTCTTAGTTTACGCAAAAAAAATTTAATTAAAAAAAAATATTTAATAAAAAACACTTAATCGATCGATCTCTAACCGAATAATCAAATCTAATTATAAAAAGTAAAGTTAATTTTCTTTTATACATAATCTTGTTAGATTTTTTACGTTTCGCAATAAAAATAAATTATATTTAA
Source organism: Euphorbia tirucalli (assembly GCA_039660915.1). Lineage (NCBI taxonomy): Eukaryota > Viridiplantae > Streptophyta > Magnoliopsida > Malpighiales > Euphorbiaceae > Euphorbia > Euphorbia tirucalli. The sequence continues at coordinate 16,501,762 of CM077637.1, forward strand.
TATACAGGATATTTAATATACAGAAATAAATCATCATCTTGTTTACCAATCAAATTATTTTCCACGCAATTAACTGAGTTCTAATTACAAGCAAAGTACATCTTCTTTTTTTTTTTTTTTTTCCTCTTCTATGAATCTTTTTTTTTTTTTTTTTTGTTCTTATATGAATCATTCAGTAACATATATATATATATATATATATATATATATATATATATATATATATATATATATATATATATATATATGATGAAGAAAAAAACACATGCACATATATAAGAATATATTTTTTAAAAGCAAATCATACTTCCTAAAGGTATATTAAAATAATAATAATAAAGTTTTGGAAGGTTAGAATATTGGAAGACTTTGTCATTACACAATAATAATAATAATAATAATAATAATAATAACAACATAGCAATCTTTTAGGGTTAGAAGGTCACCAAATGCATCAACTTTAAAGATTATGTAAGCAACAGCGACAATATAAGTATTACCCAACTTTACGCATCCCTTCAATTCATACCTAAACAACTCACTTCTAATTTCCATATATTATAAAGGCAAAACACATCTTAAGACCCCTAAATTTTTATAAAATTTGTAATGGCCCTCCCATCAATTTTTTTAACATATTGGATATATGATCTTTCTGTTTTGATAGTTTTACCCCAAAACTCGATACTTTTTCCTCTCGTGGGCTACAGTATCCATTCACTGACACATGATATAATTTTCATAAACACGTGAGATTAAATTGGATGTATGGTTTACATTTGTAGCTATTATAGAACTGCATGAGAAGTATGATTCTGATTCTTTCAATAAACTCTATAGTTTTCTATTCTCCTCAAAAATTGTATCACGTGTCAATGAATGGATATTATAACCCACAGGAAAAAAAAATGTCGAGCTTAAAGCTAATACTGTTACAATAGAAAGATCGGAATAAAGACCTTTTTAGCCCCTGTACTATCATCAGTTTATCCCTTTGACCCCTGTGCTATTGAACTTTCCCTTTTACCTTCTGTGGTACGCAAAAACGTTTCAAATTGACACCTAGAAAGCAGATTTCGTCAGATTCGTTAACACTTTTATCAACGGAATCTGACGGAATATGTTTTCTAGGTGTCAATTTGGAATGTTTTTGCATATTACGGGGGGCAAAAGGGAAAGTTCAATAGCACAGGGGTCAAATGAGCAAACTGATAATAGCACAAAGGCTAAAAAGGTCTTTTTTCCATAGAAAGATCACATAGACTTAATGTGTTAAAAAATTGATCAGAGAACCAATTACAAATTCCATAAAAGTCAAGGGACCTCAGAATGTGATTTGCCTATTATATATAACCCTTTCTTCAAACCTTATAAGGTCAAACGACTGCGTACCAACCAGCCAACCAAACCACCCTTTGTCTCTTATAACCCTATCCACTTCTACATCTAGTTTATAACCTTTGTGTTAATGGTGGCTTATCTTTTACTTACCTCTATTTTTTTTTTTTTTTTCGTCTAAATAACTGAAAATTATTGGCCAATTATTTATCAACTCAATTAAATGAATTATTTTGATTGGAGAAAATAATTCGTTCAGTTGCTCACCTCGATCACTTGCATTTTGTGTAATGAAAAAGTCTTCCAATATACTAATTAATGATTGTGGAATTAGTATAATTATTTGTATTATAAAAGTGTTTAATTTGAATTAAGTATTACTTTAAATTAATGATTAGAGTTACTATATATAATGCAGAGGAATGCAACTCAACTTGTCTCCTAAGTCTACCAACTTAGAATAATATAGAGGATATGCAAGTAATAATGACAAAAGGATGATGCACAATATTAATTAATTTAAGGGGCATATATGGTCCAATCTGTTAATTAATGGATAGTGTGGTAAGAGAAATATTAATTAGGAGTATTCACTGATAAGAAAATGCAATTTGTATTTTCTTTTTCTTATCTTAAGTCCACAATTAAATAAGATGTTAACCCAACTTTAGACATTTTCTTTTTTTCTTTTTGAGATGGTTATTATTAAAAATTTCTTGAAAGCTAAGAATTCGTTCACTTGCCATGTGAGACATAACATGAAAAGGTAGGATTGACCCAACAGTATTATATCTCTTTAATTATTCTCAAATAATTCCAGTTATAATATTATTTTCTCCAACAATTAAAAATATTAATTTTTGTCATATTTAATTTTACAATATCGTCAAGTTCCGATTTTTCAATATTTATCTGAAAGTTTCCTTTGATTTGTAATTCTATATCTCCAAATAGGCACTAAATTTCCAACAACTGATCAGAAAAAGAAAAATTTAAATTTAAAACAATGCTAAATTTGTAAGGAATTAAATGATTTCCCACATGAAAAAATCGTTATTCTTTTTTGAGTTATTTTGCTTGCATATTCATGTATAATATTGCGTGCAAACGTCGGAAATAATAATAAGAAGGAATAGTTTGAATTTGAAGGAAATGAAAAATCAAGTATTGTATATACAGTTGAAGATTTTTTAGAATATACTGGTACGTAATTGGTTTTGGCAATTTCATATAATATAATGGAGAAGAAATCAAAGAAAATAAAACTCATAGGGACACAACAACCTATTATAATAGGTTCAAAGGTCATTCGTGCATGTCTTCTATAAAATATTTGTTTTTGTCCCATGTCCCATTATTTTAAAACATTTGTCACTCGTCATATACAAATTATAATCATCCACACTAAAATAAAAGAAAAAAACGTGCATGCACTAACTAAATGTTTAATGATAGTAATTCGCTGACTACAAATCGATTAACGTTTATTCTATTGTATATATTTTCTGAAATCTATTTTAGTATAGATAGTTGTAACTTATATATGATATGCGATAAATATTTCAAAATCATAGGATATGAGAAAAAAGACGAACATTGCAAACAAGATAGCGGGCGAAATGTAATTTTCATCAAATTATAATAATAAAAATTGCAAAGATTAAAGAAAGACATGGTATGAAATGGACTGGACAAAAACCTCAAAGAAAGTGAGAAGAAATGTTGTGAAAAACAATGTTTAAAAGTTGAAACCAAACAACTCTATGCTCGATTGTTTTTTGTTGGCTTTCTGGTTGGCCTATCTACTCATTCAAAATTAACCCCTCCCCTGTACTCCTCCTACCTCTCCATTTATTTCTTCATTTTAAGTTTTTTCACATCAAATTCTCCTTTCATATGCTCTTCTTCTTCTTCTTCTTCTTCTTCTTCCTCTGATCCAATGGAAAATTCATCCAACATTCTGAGAAAATCAATCCATTTTTTCCTTGTAAACTATCACTACTTCACCTCTATTTCCTCCTTCCTTGCTTTACCTTTCTCAATTGCAGTTCTCCTCTCACAATACTTGTTTCTTCCATCCTCTTCTTCTTCTTCCTCTCTCTTTCCGGCCGTCTTCAATCGGTTTCATAGTCTTTTTGAAGCAGCGGGACTGCCGTCTTCTTCAGATTTCTTCACAATTCTCAATCTCAAGCTCTCTCAAACTCTCACTTCTTTCATCTTTGCTCTCCCCTTTGCTTTCACTTTCTTGATTCTCGCCAAATCCTCTGTAATTCAAGCTCTCAACCAATTTCAAAAGCCGATTTCATCATCATCTCCTTCTTTTTCTTCTCTAATCTCCATTTTCAATCCCCTTCTTCTCACCTTTATCTGCAACTCATTCTTAATCGTCTCGGCCAATGCAACCGCCTTCACTTTCTTGTTCCTTTCTTTTAACTTTCTCGAATTTTTCTCCTTCTCTTCTCCTACCTCCACCCTCCTCTTCTCTGGCGCCGGCGCCATTGTTTACTCCGTCATTCTTGCCAATGCAATCATCATATCCAATTTGGCATTGGTTTTGTCCGGCGCAGAACGTTCCGGTGGGTTTCTGCCGTTTCTTAAGGCGTGTGTGATGATTCGGGGAAGAACTTCGACCGCACTATCTATTGCCTTGCCTGTAAATTTGGCCCTGGCGGGAGTTGAAGCTTTGTTCCAATACCGGATCATGAACGAATATCATAGAGGCCAAACGCCTTCTTACTGGATGGTTGTTGAAGGGATTCTGATTGCATATATCTACTCGAATTTGATTGTTGTTGATACAATTGCTAGTTGTATGTTATTGAAAAGCTGTACGGCGAGTAGTTGCATTGATGGAGACGAAGAAGAGTGGAAAATATACAGGATTCAAATTACAGGGGAAGATAAAAATCAGGAACATGTCAGCTTAAAGGTCTGTCAAGAATATGCATAAATTATACGTTGACAAGTATACAGTATTGAATTCAGCGTTATTCTTTTTCTCGATTTTATAGATTGGAAAAAAAGTAGCTTTTCATTTTAATTTTTTTTTCCTGGGAATCTTGTTTATACAAGGAACTCCCACAAATGAGATGATAATAGAAATTATCAACTGCCCTTAGTCATAATCTCAAATCCAATTTCTTCCCTTTTCTTTTCTTTTCTTTTCTTTTTTTCCATTTCCATTTGGTGATTGTAAATTACTAAATTTTGAAAATTTCTTTTTCCAAGTTTTCTTGGAGGCTCAATCTAACATTTGACACGTATCTTTAAGGCTACCTCACTCCAAAAGAAAAGCATTCGTCTCACATATAGATCGCTAACTACATGGCCTCACATAACTCATTCATTCATTAAATAAATATAGAATATCTAACACACATCTCGTGTGTCCAAGATCAATATTGAAGCCTGTAACAAATATTCACAGTACAAGGCTTTATCTACCAAGGTAAAATTATGAAATATCTAGAAATACCTGAATTCAATGCAAGAAATCAAGTGCTTACCGATTTGTTTTTAATCAGCTATCAGTTCATTGACTATTGGGCGACACAACATTAAGCAAATGTGAAATATTTAGCAATCAGCTTAATGTTTTTTTTTTTTTGGCAGGGAAATGAGCTAAGTTCAAAAACCTAATATCAATTGTTGATATCAAAAAAAAAAAAAAAAGACAAAAAGAGGTTGTGAATAGGGAAGAAAGATGATGAAAAGAAAGAAGGAAAATTAAGAAAAGATGGACAGATGAATAATCAGGGGACTGAAAAGCAATTTAATTTACAACCAAAACGGTGGAATAGAAACAAGTCCACATTTATCATCATCACTCGCACCAACAATGGCCTAGACACTACACTACATAATCGCTAATTAAGCAACGGATTACTACTATATTAGTGTTGTGTTGTATTTCCCTTTCTCACTCATTCTGTTCTTTCTTTCTTAATTTAAATCTAATTAAGTGATTGACTGTTACTAACTACCGTCTAACTAAAAAAGTAGGACACGCAACTCGTGAGCTAATTACAAAATCATTCTCAACTTGAGAAATAATAAATTCCAACTGCAAGGTTTCAGATAAATTAACTATTTACAACTTGGTAAACTGTCTATCATTACTGGTTAGTTGCGATTTGCAATTAATAAAAATAGATGATTAGTTAATGTAGGTGAAACTGTAGCAGTAACATTTTGTTTTAAAGGTTTTAATAAGATTGTTTGCAGGCTTCAATTATCCTAAAACAAACTTATATATCAATTTAATACACAACTCATAACCTTTTTAATATTATGGAGTGGACTGGTTTAAAAAGTGTATTATGTATGAGGTTTTGCTGCATTGTCATGCTACTGGAAGTGTTGGCATTGGCGGAATTTGAGGATTTTCGATCAGCTATTGTGTTGCAACAATTTGATGAAACTATGAGGGCTGCTCTATTAATTGCTAAATCGGACAGCCATGCTATAGAGAATATTGTTGGGTTGAATTAGCGGAGGGATTTGTAAAATTGAATACCGACCCATCTGTGTTATCATTCGTGCCTGCGATTGGTGGTTTTGTGCACAAGATTGGTATTGGGGTGAGTCCGCTTGTGGCTGAGTTATGGGGTGTTTCCAAGGTTTAAGGTTAGCTTTGGAAATGGGAGTCAGTCAATTAATTGTGGAAATTGACAGCATGGAGGCTGTGCACTTAACAAAATATGGATCGAGTACTCTTCATCCGGCTAGAAATGTTTTTCAAGAGATTCTGGATTTGATTGAGAAGTTTGCTGCGTCTTTCGTTCAACATGTGTGCAAGGAAGCAAATCGATGTACGAATTGGTTAGCTAGAAAAGCGGACAAAAGACAGCTCGGGTTCGCTAAATTTTCACTCCTTTGGAGATAGGAATAGATGTGCGAATTGGCTAGTTTGTTAACTCATTGAGAAAAATAGAATAGGCATTTTTATCTTTTAGTTGTAATTGTGTTTTTTTAGTCATCTTCAATGAATTCATGCTATAAAAATTCAGAGAGAGTCCAAATAATCTATTTATCCATAATTTGCAACAAACTTTAAAGTCAAATCCATGGTGTACATCTACAACTCATTTATCCAATTAGCCAAAATCAAAATTTAAATGCATAAACATGCGCCATAATTTATGTGCATTTTTAACAGTAAAAAGAAAATAGTAATAAACGTTTGAAACAGAAAATCAGAAATTTCAGTTAGTTTTCCCCATAAATTGTTTGACATCACCCGCATGATGTTGACAATCAAATCTTGATGATAACCGCAACTTTTTTTTTTTTTAAATTACAATATTATTTTATTGTAAAACAACACATTATATCCTTATTCTCTCATCAGAAGTACAACCTAGGAATTTTTCCCGATTGGTCAAAGTGGGATACTAGAAAGATATGAGGATACAACAAATTTCCAATTTTGAAACACTTATATTTCAATTTTTATGTTACATTTTACACTAAAAGCAACCCCCTCTTCTAATATATCACCCTATATCTGAACCTGAATAAACTATACAACATTCTTGGGGATGGGTTAGCTCAAAATTTGATTAGCAACAGAACTAAAAAGGGATGAAAAAAAGAACCCTACATTTTACAACAAAAGAATTGATTCTACGGTTAGGGAAGGGTTAGAGCTTTGTACATACTGTCCATGGTACAGAGAAGCTTTGTGCTTTACATTAATTGAGGCCACCCCTCTGCTTTTGAAAATTTCTTCTAAACCAATTCTCGAAAGCTGGAAGCCAAATCACCTATCAGCAATGGACCAAAGCCACAAAAAGTCACCAAAAATGGACACCATCATCTTCATAATTTCTTGCACCAAAACGTGTAGCCTCCCAAATGGGCAATTTTATGATCCGTGTTATATCTACCCACAATCGGCGCCTTTATGATCCATGTTATATCTACATTGTTATACTCATTGACTGGTCATTTTTCCGTCAGCATGATCTAAGCTAATTCATCGACAGTCATTTGTCCATCAGCATGATCTAAGCTAACTCACTGACTGTCATTTTTCCATCAGCATGATCCAAGCTCCGGAAGCATTGAGGAAACCCTTTTTTAAATCTTGCCTATTTCGCCTCATGAGGCAGCCTTGGCTACGCTGCCTCATTGAAGCTTATTCACACTACAATCAAATGATGTTGCACCCAGAACTGGACAACTTCTCACCAATCTCCAGCAGAAAATTTTCTTCCGCTTTACAAAAAAAAATAACACGGCACAAGGCTGCTGATAGTGGGAGCTCAAACCACAATTTAGAGGAAGGAAGAAATCAACTGATTGCTATTTCACACCGGTCTCCTTTGCGACAGCCTCCTTCTCAGATTTCTTTCTGTCCAGCTCAGCCTGTTTCAAGTTTTCTTCATGTGCTTTCCGGAACATCCTCACAAAATTTAATAATGTTGTAGTAACTGCATGGACCAGCACAGTATTAAGGACCAGGGTATGACAATTCTCATCCACAAAAATGATAAACCAAGACTAAGCTACTATGACATAAAAGAATCATAAGACCTTTGTTTTCTTTATATCTAGTTCACCTCCTTGCACCGACCTGTATCTCTCATAAAATCAAATGGGTATCATACATATCTACTTCCTTAGTATCAAATAACCTTCTCTAACTTGTCAATTTCTTTCCATCTAATTTATCTATCTCACATGGGTAACATGCTTTCTCACTATGAAGTATAAATCGCATCGGCTCGAGAAAGATGAATACAGATGAAACAGCAGAAAACTGAAAAGTTCTTCATAGGGAAGCATCAAGGCTATAAAGGCACATTCTAACATAAACAAAACCCGTGACAGTATAGACTAGAAACAAGAATTCGCCTCAAAACGGCCACAAAATTAGACAAATCTAATACACAGAAAATACCTTGCTCAAATGGGCAACGGGCTGGATCCTCACCAAAATACAGTGCAAGTGCATCTGCATTTCTACCCTGTTCACCATACAATAATATTTAGGACGAGATAATAACGAAATACCAAGTAAAAACTGAAAGACTTGAAAATGAAGAGCAGGCAACTTACCACAGTAGAATACAAATTTGTCACAGATGCCACCTCTGACTCAGCAACAGAGATGAATCCTTTCAATGTCTACACGTTTAAGGAAAAAAAAAAAAGTTGTCAGTACATTCCAAACATAAACAAACAAGAAAATCTGAAGAAAACAAAGTCCAAAAATGAAGTTAGAGGTCCAGACGACAGTGTCACTGTCAAAGGAAAACTACAAAAATTTACAATCATTACATTACTTTTTACAGTTAACACCAGTTTTCTGTCACATTATATAAGATACATCGCTTATAGATGTCATCTTGATCTGATGACAAACGTATGACTTCTGCAATCTAATCTGTTTTGTTATTTTCTGAGGTATTCACAGAACCATTCAATAGGGAAGAAGAAAAAGCCAACAAGTGCAGCACACCGACTCTTATAAAGTTCAGAAAAACTAGTAAACAGAAATCATGAGCGCATTACAAATGAGAGAGAGATTGAAATTAAACTAAAATCATAGAGACTCAAAGCCATTTATAAAATTGATACCAATGTTGACTTCAACATAGAATTCTAGTGCAGATAGATCACAAATATCATGACCAATCAAACAAAATGTTACCGAACAAAACTAATAAATTGTACCTTCCGGAAAATGTCAGACACAGGACCATCATTTTCTGATGCGGCCAGCTCCTGTTTCACTTTTTCCAGTCCCTTGATTATAGCTTGCATTTCTTCTGCTAAGGATTTCAGTTGTATCTGCAAGCATAAAGCTCTATTATAAACTAGCTCGACAGAAATCTCAAACCGTTAGCAACCAAAAGAGGATCAGACCTTAGTTGCAGCTTCCAGACTTACGAGGTCCAGGTGAAAATCTAGAAGACCTTTAGCCTTCTCCTCATCTTCTTCCTTCTTAGCAATCACCTGAGAGTGAAAACATTAAGGAAACTGTCTCAATATATAAACTTATGGCAGAAAAGATTGGCATCAAGCAAGATTATTATAAAATTAAAACGCAAGCTGAAGAATTTTAACGGTCCTGCAGAATAGGCAAGTTACAGCACAGAAACACAAACCTCTGGTTCAGAGGGAACTCATTAGATACACCAGCATTCACCACACTACAATTAACACTTTGAAAATAAAGTATTGCCAGTCTCTGTGTGAACGACTCCGATTTGACTAGCAATAGAGCAAGTATCTGAAAAGTACAGAATACAGCATTTGAAATCCACTATAGAAGCAGCAAAGGATATTTGCCGCTATTAATTTTATTAAAGATGCGACAAGAATAAGATCTTGTCGTCACCAAGGTCCTTCAACTAACCACCGGAACATCAAAGTGATGTGTATTGAAATGGCATCTTTAAGCATTTAAAACCATCAAATTTTGCATCTCACAAAACTGAAGTTCAACAAATAAATCTCTCTATTTCACTCTGTTTCTTTTCACAGGAGAAAAGTGTTTGGAGGAACTAGATTTTAAGCCTGACTCCCAATTCCACAAAGTGGAGGTTTACAAATTGGACAACACTCAATGGGTTATTTCAATTCAATATAGATACATTGAGGAACCCGTGAAATTATTCTCCAGTATCAAACTAAAAAAGAATATGGCCAAATTGACAGTCCCCAACTTCATACATTTCCAACAATCAAACTCACAAATGCAAAACCAAATTTAAATATATTTATTTTACCGAAAAGTTGACCACTAAGAATATGTAGCCCAAAAAATTGGTCATAGAACTATATTTCCGAAGCATTTACAAATAAACAAACAAATAACACGATTAACATACCTTGCAAAGGTAATGCATAAGTGTTATCTTGTTGTTAACAGCGCGGGTATCTGTGAGTTTCAAAAGACTGTCCAACTTGAATCCAACTGCTGCACCTATACAAAATATGATGCACTCAATTCTTTATATAAATTGCAGAAAAAAGTTTGATCAAGCAATGTATGAAAAGCAACAAGCTCTTGAGCATTTTTTGAAGGAAGGCAACAGCATATTGCAAGTAAAAAGAGAAACCGTAAAAATTTAAACACAAAGCTTATAAAGGAACAGTATTTTGTCAGACATAATACTGAACACAGAACAAAATCAAACCTACAATTCTCATACGTGAAATCTTCCAACAATATCAAGCAGCCAACTAAAGAGAATAACTAGGGCACTTAGCAAATTAGTCTGGAACGAAATTGTGAAATCATATGTATTGAAGAATACCCAAACCCAAATCAAAGAAATTACCAAACTTCTAAATAGTGTAGCGCATAAGTAAGGACAAGTAAATTATCAGAGTTTCCATATGAAAAACAAAGTGGTCGAAGAAGTATATAATTCAACAAAGTGGCCTCTGGCTTAACAATTAATTACCCCTTGCAGTTCCTTGGTTCAAATGATTGCCTAATTGTAGAATCGTCTTCATAATGTCCTTCAATTTCTTAGAGTACCGAACCTAATCAACAAACAACAAGGCAATTGAGTGAAACAGAAAGCTACAACCAGCAAAACAAGGTTTGTTAATTGTTATAGTTAGCAACATACCTCACTACATGCAGAGTCTACTGTGTTTAAGCTCTTCCTAAATTCTGATATCTGAAAGAGGCCAAAAGTAAGATATTTGCAGCACCAATAAATAAGGCAGCAAAAGTAATTCAAGAAAGTTAATAATTTATCAAATCAGACTAACAATGCAGATACCGCCAAACCTGAGAGCCGAACTGAATCTTGAAAGAAAATACTCTTAATTTTGACTCTACACGAGGCACTTTCATCAGCTCCAGAAAATACTGCATATCAAAATGGCATAGGAATAGACAATAAATTAGAATCCTTAATTTCAATATGTTACGGAAACAACATCCAGGTTATGCAGCACATCAAAAAAGCAACAGCAAACTTACAAGAATGTGATGTTGCCATATGGGGGAAAAAAGTTCTGAAAATAAAAGGTCCAGATAATAATCTAAAGGTTCATTAAGTACTATTGTCAGGTTCAAATTAAATGCCCTTCGCCACCTACCAGCAATCAAACAAGCAGATGAAGAGGTATTATGAAGTCAGAGAGACGTCAAAATTTTCTTATCCCTGTTTCTGCCTCCCCCTTGCTGTCCCAAGACTGTCATAAACAGCCCCGAAACACTATCCAGCCTCCAACCATATTATACTTTCTACAATGTGATATACAACTGTACCCGCCACTAGCTTGTTCTAATCATCAACGAGAGCTGCATTGTAAAGAAAATTACTAAGAGAAGTTCAATCTTCACTCTCAGATTAGTTTAATAACTATCCTTGTTAGTTTATCCTTTTTCTCCTCCTCCACAACCCCACTCAAAAAGTAGAATGTTTAAGGTCAACTGCACACACACAAACACATCCACGCGTATGTATGTGTGTGTGTGTGCGTATGTATGTATGTATGTTTGTATGATCTGATTCAAGAATTTCGCCTAATTGAGCACGTCTAGCATATTTTTTGACAATAGTACATAAGTGTGTGTATTATCTATGTATATGCATGTGTGCGCGTATGCAAGTGTGTTTGTATATATACATACACACACATATAACAGTGTGTGTGTGTGTGTGTGTGCGCGTGTGTGTACACATGTACAAGCATGTGTATTTACGTATTCAGATTGTCAAGAAATTTTCACTACCTACAGAAAACATCTGCTGTACTTTTCAATTTTATTATATCTTTGACCTATTTCTGCAACTTCTAACATGATCTAATCAGTCAGTAAATGTAAAATTCCTCAATCTCAATATAAAGGTGATTACTTATTCCTTTTTAAGGAAAATCACTTCCCTTTCTAACTGGTCCACCATTTACTCTTTAGCCCTTATTTCACTTTATTTCTCTACCTCTTCACTTGAAGATAATAGACCTAGTAGAGGTCAGAAGTTGGCAATCAAATCTTGCATGAACATCTTACACAACCAACCATCAAATAAACAGGACTAAACCAAGCTGAACTATGTACATAAACTGAAAATATGGAACTTATAACTACATTTATCTTCATCAATCAATCCCAGTTTTATCTAGCAATCTCAAATCATCTTTACCTCTCTAAATTACTATACGCATAATAATGTCCAAAGACTATATTAGAACAACACCTTAAAAGAACGCGAAAAGCATAATGCTTGCTACTAAACCTAACAAGACACAGGTCAATCACCCAGAAAAATAATGAAGGAATTAGCAAGACCCAATAGGTTTTTTAGATATAATCGAAAGCCAATATAAATATAGTAAAGCATATACCCCCCCGACAGTTGTCTAACACATAGTAATCCCACAATTTGTATGGTAATGCACTGATGCGCACAATAGCACAACATGAAAGAAGCAATATATCGACGGCCATGCCAAGTATGAGATAGATCACATGTTCATCTCAAATCGTGTTCTTTTACTTGACTCTCCAATGAAATCTTTTATGCAATATGAAGCCTGACAAAAATGATTCACTGTTGTAAGAAATTGCATAGCAGAAGCTGGTAACGAGAGAAATGGGTGAAATAAGATATACATGAAAAGCATTTTCTTTAAAGAGGCTTTTTGGGTACAACTGCTTTATGCTCACTGAATAGTTATCCTTCTCACAGTTTTAGAATCATCTTGACAAAAGTCCGTTCAGTATTTTTGCTTTTTAAATTCTGAACTGAGAAAAGGAAATCTTTTCATATTGAAGTGAACTAAGTATCATATTAAGTAATGTCAGTATGGTAATGTAGTTTAAGTGAAATAATTGCCGGCCTATGCACCAATAAATAGCAATTGAAGGTAAACAATACAGATTATATAAAGAAAGACCACACATAATGCCTTAAGTATGTTGGCCTATGTATGATATAAGTACGGCAGCGTAACCTAAAATAGGTATCCTAAATACTTAATATTGTCGAAAAGAACTAATAAAAAAGAAACTAAAGTAGGTCAAACAGGCAGTCTTCTTAGCAATAATCATTGTGTAATGTGTATATGAACAAAGAAATATCAAATTAACATCATGAATAGTATCATATAAGCAAGCCTCAAGGTGGAAAAATTGTCAAACTCCACTAGACCAAATGACCCATGTGCAAAAAAATTGTCAAAATTTTCAAGATCATTGTTTCATAAAAGAGGGAAAAAAAAACTAAGTACACAATGCTTACCTGCTCACACTTTCCCAGAGTCTCCTTGTTGCCACTATATCCCTACACATGATAAAACATTTAACAATGAACTTCAAAATCAATTGCTTTAGAAAAGGTCAGAAGCAATTGTGAATTAGCTGACAAATTATAAAATGGAAGCACAGTTTCTTCAAATTCACCTTGAGAAGTTCCATTTCCTCCTTCGTAGGACAGAATTTTATAAGATTATCCACTTGATCAGCATCTAACACAGAGTCATCCATAGCTAAAACTGCAGCCTGTAAACATGCAGCAGGCAAGAAAGCTCTATGAGATGCATATAACCTCGAAGACACAAAGATCAAAAACCAAAAATAAATCAACGACAAAAGAAAAAGACAGAAGTAAGAGAAGCCACGACTAAGGACGAAAACTATAACCCAAAGAAGGCCATCAAACACCAGAAAAAGGGAAAATGAACAGATAAACAAAGAAATATGAACACAAAAATATGCGAGCCCTATCTTGATTCAAAATCAACCATCAAAAAGAAGCAACAGCCAATTGCACACTACTTGTTATCTCATACCTGGAAACAAATGATTGTAAATTACTAACACCATACTAGCCAAGACTAAGATTAATTATCACAGTATCCATACCAACCACCTTGAGATTACTGGCTCCTTTGATCTACCTTTAATTACTTTAATGAAATGTTAAAGCAACACGAAATCATCAAGCTCAAATTTCACGTTAGAAACCCACAAACAGTCCAATACATCGGAAACTCAGGATCACCAACTACAAATGAAAATACAAGATCCGAAAGAATATGTCTGAAGCTTACATAAGTCATAAACCTGGTGGCATAATCCATCAGGACACATGCAATTTAATGGCTTAAAATACTGCCTAAGAGATCAGGTGGTTCCCTCATAACAAAGCAAATGACTCGAAGGTGGTTTTCCATCAGCTAACGTCTAACAAATATGACTTCCTTCACACAGAGTAAATCAGAATACACCAAATTCCAGGCATCTATTTGGAATACAAACTTTCCGCATTCCAAAGTACAGATATAACATTTATGTCCAATAAATCAGACATCCAACTAGAGAAAATATACCATCATGTCTGAAAGAGGCATCTTGACTTTGGTGAGCATGATTTCAGTGTTATTAGCTCTCCTCAGGTCAATCTGCAATACAAAACAAGATAATTAACCTGTAAGAATTAGTCTGAGAAAATATTTACATAATATTAAGTAATATTAGTCATCAAATATATATTTTGAAATTTGAATCAAAACCATGGGGAATATACAGAAATTTGCTCGTGACATTTCTGATTTATAAGGCAAGAAACAGTTGACAAGAAAGAAAAGACAAACATAAAAAAGCTTGACAGTAAAAGATGCTCCACAAAAAAATAAATGTACATGCAATTTTACAGATGAAGTACCAGCTGAACTTTTTCCGCTTTTGATCCAACAGATTTGCGCCTTGTTTTAGCTCCTGAATCAGCAGCCTTTGGCACTGATGCAGAAAAAAGAGTCTCTAATTCTGACACATCAAATTCTGGTGCACTATGACAAATGGATGCAACATCAGAAAATAAGGTAAGAAGTGTAGTAACATACAAATAAAGTAAATAAATTCTGATTTTCAAAAATGAACAAGTTGCAAATTCCAAATGGTAAGAGCAGTTACAATACATTTGAGGATCCCCCTGTCTCTGCAGCTCCTCCCACAAACTTCCTTGCAAAGCCCTCGTTACCTTGCTCCAATGTAGAGGCTTCAAGGTGGATCTTCTCTGCATTGTAGCATTCTGACGAGTTAAACCACCACGCCCTCTTCCTCTTGGATCTGCAGCTCCTTTGGCACCAAATGGTGGGGGTGGAGGTGGTCCTCCACCAGGAGGTCTAGGTGCACCAGGAGGGCCAGGAACATTACCTCCTGGAGGAGGTGGGGGTGGCGGGCCTCCTCCACGCCCTAAAGGAGGTGGGGGTGGCGGGCCTCCTCCACGACCTGGGGGAGGGGGTGGCGGTGGAGCCCCATGCCTTGGGGGAGGTGGTGGAGGTGGAGCTCCATAACTTGGAGCTGGTGGAGCTGGTGGAGCCCCACTCCTTGGGGGAGGTGGTGGTGGAGGTGGAGCCCTAGACCCTGGGGGAGGTGGTGGAGGAGGTGGAGCTCCACATCCTGGGGGAGGTGGTGGAGGAGGTGGAGCTCCAAGTCTAGAGGGAGGTGGGGGGGGAGGTGGTGCTCCACACCCTGGGGGTGGAGGTGGCGGAGGTGGAGGTGGAGGTGGAGGTGGAGCTCCACAAATTGGTGATGGTGGCAAGGGAGGAGTTCCACGCATAGGAGGAGGCGGTGGAGGAGGAGGAGGTGGTGCTCCCCCCAATGTAGGAGGTGGGGGTGCACCACGCGAAGGAGGCAATAATGGAGGTTGTGGGGGAGCTCCATGTCCTTGGGGTGTTGAGAGTAGGAGGGGAGGTGAACGAGAAGGAACCCCTTGAAATGGAGGTGGTGGTGGTGGTGGCGGAGGAGGAGGAGGAGGTTGAACATTTACATATGGAGGTGCCCTAGAAATTTCAACTTCACCAACCTTTGTAATTCTTGATTCGCTAGGAAGTGGTGGAGATGCCAGAGATGGAGAATTTGAAATTGAAGAAGAAATAGCTGAACTATACACAATTTTCCAAGGAGGGGGAGGGGGTGCAGGAGGCAACACCATTCCAACATTATTCCTATTAAATGGAGGAGGGGGAGGATGAGGTACATGATGTGGGGGAGGGGGAGGGGGAGGTGAAGGTACATGCTGTGGAATAATCTCAACATTCTGCCTACCAAATGACGTGAAAGGTGGGGGTGGGGGTGGGGGAGGGGGAGGAAGGGTAACTACAGTCATTGGAGAAAGCACATTGCTCGAACAAGGTGGAGGTGGTGGTGGTGGGGAGCAAGCAGGCTCAGTTTTTGTTGAGCAGGATAAGGGTTGCGACACAGGAGGGGAAGCAATCTCACACGAAGTTAAATTAAGAGGAGTAGCATTATCAGAAGAGACCTTTAAATCAGCATCCTCATTAGAATTCTTCAGAGAAGCAAAAAAAGCAAGAGCAGGTGGTGCACTATTATATCGCGAAGGGGGTTGGGCTGTAACTGCTGGATTGGCAAAAGGGACTTTACTAGGTGGCACCCAGCGAGGAACAGTATTTGGCCTTGAATTCTTTTGGTTTACTCCCTGAGACTGCATGATCTTTTGTTTAACTATAGTTGAATCTGTAGAAGGTTTCATGTTCAATGTAGGTTGTCTCCTAGGGGACTGTGAAAATACCTTTTCAGGTTTTTGTCTGCCAACATCAACCTTCAAATCTACAGGTGGAAGCATGGATTCAAATGTCTTTTTAGTAATTTTTTCCCCATCAACTTCATCTTCCATATCTTTTAACTCTCCATTCACATCCATAGTCACGTCCTTCAATTCATCTTTCCTCAAGACATCAAATGCAACAACCACAGAATCCAACTTCATATCCCCATCATCCACAGCAATGTCTTTCACTGTTTGAAGGTCAGGATCCACCTTATCATCTACCTTGTACTTTACATCATCTACAGCTATGTCCTTCACAGCATCAGCCGCAAAATCCATCTTTCCATCTTTCTTGTGATTCAGATCAGTTATTGTGTCCCTAAATACTTCTTTAGGTTCTATATCAATTGATATTTTGTCATGGTCTATCTGAGTATCCCTCCTGACCTCCTGTGCATCAATCACATTGCTGAATATCTCCTGTGAATCAATTACATTGCTGACTATCTCATGTGCATCGATTGCATTGCTGAAAATCTCTTCTGCCTCAAAAAATTCCTCCGGAGAAGCACAGTCCAGCCCATCCTCATTTGCAGCAACTGTTGTGAGAGTGGGCACAAAAGCATCCGCATCCAAAAAAAGTACCTGATACAGATATGAGTACGCACTCAACTCCTGCTTCAAGAAAAGTATTTCATCAAAGAATACTAACAACCTACCTCTGCCTTAAAGTCCTTAGGAAATCGATCCTTGTAATCCCACAGAGTGTCAACATCATCACGACAGAGAGTCAAATTATTGGCCCTAACAAATGCCGTATGAAACATTACTCTGAAAATCATCTCTTCACGGACAAGATCTTCATCCAAATGGATGCATTCAAGAACAACATCCCCTTGAACCCGGCAATGAACATCTATTTTCACCAGCATACACTCTTCCTACAGTTAAAATTCATTAAGATATACAATGTAGCAAAATATTTTTGTCATTTTTCAGTTACATGATGCAAGTGTTACCTGTAGGTAGTCTCGCACATCGTTCTTTGTCTTTGAAGTCGAGAACAGAAGCTTAGAAGTTCTATTTGCAGGTTTTGATGAATCTTGACCATAAACACGCACAAGTGGCCTACAACCCCTCCCCCCTTCAAACAAGGGAACGACCCTAAGGATCAAACAATCTAAAACTAAAGGTATGTCAGATGGAGGCCAATCAGAACCAAAATTTCTTCTAGAAATGTATTGAAGATATCTCATTTGTGAAGGGTGTGGATTTAAAGGAGACAAAAGGTGGAGCAGTTCCTTAGGGGCTTGCTTGTAGACCATTTCAAGAGTCTTCTGCTCCCCACTATACTGTTTCCGGTATAACAAGAGACCTGCAAGCATGAAGGCAAGCACAGGCCATCCTCCTCTTTCGCAGTGCATCAACAAGACATTTTGCTGCCCCTCCAACGATAACCAACTTTCACTAGATCGAAGGAAGTGGTGGATCATCTCCAACGGAAGCATGGGACACCCTTCATATTGTCGTGGATAATCCATCACTGTCATGTCATATTGAGACAATATGTCTGATATCTGGCTCCGCCTATCCCCTTCTCTGAAGTTAAACACCATGAAAGAAGCGTCAGGAAAATGGTCTTGCAGTTGTGCCACAATGCCACCCAAGTACACTTTGTACTCATCTTCTTCCAGCACGTCGGTAGAGAAGCAACAATCAAACACTGAATTGAAAAAAAAAAAAAAAGAAATGAGGCTGTCAAAGGCAGAACGAAAAGGATCATCAGCACGCATACAAAAGTTCAATGTCTATTAGCACTTAGCATGTGAATTATGATTGAGGTTGAATTATGATTGAAGATGCTTGAAACCCAACGATAATTATTCAACTTGTGGTAACGGACACCCAAGCTTAAATTCTCAAAACGTGAACTTACTATACATAAGAACAATTTCAGCAAGCAGAACGGTGAAAAATTGCTCAACAGCATTAAGACATGAAAAAATATAAACCAAAAAGCTTTCGCATCTACGACACTGGCAAAAGAACCATTGCAATTTTAAGAACGAATATTAGACGCCAATAATCAAGTTGTTAATTCAGAAAAGCTACTTATAAACCTAATAAAGCTTCGGAAGCAAACATGCATCTTCCGAAACATATTTTTGCAGGCAAGAATAGGATAAAAAGAGACAATATCTCCCGCATTCAACACGGAATTTGAAAGAACTTCAAAAACCCAAAATTTCCAAAAAGAAGAAATCGACGAAATGCAAAATGGTACCATAAACTCTCTCGGAGATCTCGAGAAGCCGATCCGGCGGCTTCCGGTAAAAGAAGCGTCTGAACAGCGCCATCTGATGGCGCTGTTTCTACCCCGATCGGATCCAAACCGTTGATTAATAATACCACCAAACAGAGAAGGAATGACCTCAAAATCACAGCAGATCCCAAAATTCTCCAACTCAACCAACGGTAACCTCAAACAAACCCAAAATTCACCGAAAATTCGCACAACCTTCAGAAATGCCGAAACCTTATTGAAGAAAAGCAGGAGGGGAAATTGAAGAAATCAACCAGGACAATGGGCAAGAAACAACCACAGCAAACGAAAATTCAAACGAACCCCTCTCCGATACTCAAAAAGAAAAATCCAGCTTAATTTACAAATGCCACAACGTTTGATCCTAACCAACACAGCACAAAAGATATAAATTTAGAAAGAGAAAGTTAAAATATTTAGAGGGATAGAAGTGAAAATGTGTGCAGGAGGAACCAAGTGACAGTAAGGAAGGATCAAGGCGAACAAATGATGGGCATGAATTTTGATAAATTTCCTGACAAAAATTTTGGATTGATCATTTTCACATTAAGAGAGAGAAAGGGATAGAGAAATGGCAAAAAAAAAAAAGAAAGAAAGAGAAGCGTAGTGGACTGAAATCTGAAAATACGTAAACTTTTTCTCTCTCTCTCTCTTAAAATCCCCTATATTTTTGGTCTGGTTAGGCTGGCTGCCTTGGTCGGTCGGTTCGCTGCCTGGCTGGCTGTCTTGTTCAATTCCAATTGTTGATGTGGCTTCCTTATTCTTCGACACGTGTCAAAGAAGAGCGGTGAAATTTCTTTTTACTTACCCTTGCTTGTTTACGCAGTGTTGTGTACGGTAAAACTGTTAAATTGAAATTTACCTGTTAGATTTTTATCAATTGATCGTTTTTATTGATTATTGTACGAAAAGTATCTTTTTGGACGATCTATTGTAATTATTATTATTATTTTGGATAGCCGGATATGTATCTATCGATTTTCTATAATTTTTATTTATGGATTAAAATTAGGAGGAGGAAAGGATGTTCCTCCTATAATTATAATGACCTTATTTCGGTAAATTATCATTTATTAAATTATGATAATTTTCACAATGCTTTCATTGTGATACTTCAAAAGAATAGCATTTTAATAAATTTAGGATACCTTTAAATTATTGTGAGTTCAAATTTGTACCGAATCCATAAATATATTTGGTGGATAAAATAATGACCCAACTTACAAATTTAATACTATTTTTTATATAAGTTCATCGCTTTTTATTTTGGGTGAACAATTTATTAGTCTCCTTAACAAATCAAGAATTATCTTTTTTTTTTTTATAAAAAAGAAGATTTGTGTATTCAAAAATTAGCAAAAAGAAATAAGATAACCAGCATTAAATCATGGCATATAAGAAAGTATTTTAATCCATTTTAAACTGAAAATTTTCAAGTTGGTTAATAAAAATACAAAACCTTTGCAATATATTTTGAAATTTTTTGAGACATGCAGATATTTTTTAATAAAATAGTAATTATAAATCACAAAAAAATTATGAAAAATATTCAAATTTTGGTGTAAAATTCTTAAATAATATGGGTCAACTATTAAAATGCTTAATGGATAAAAATGACATATATCATATCATCATTTTTTAATGAAAAATGTTAGTTATTCTTTTTTTGCTAACTTTTGAAACCACAAGTCCCTTTTTTTTTTACAAAAAAATACAATCCTTGATTTGTCAAAGGTTGAAACTATAGGGTATTTTTGAAGTTTTTCCTATACTATTTGGTCTATACAAATATTTTAAAGTCATTAAGTTTTGTTATATTCAACTCTTTAGTTCATCCACTTATTTTTGTATATGAAAATACAAATTTATCTTTAATTATAAGTAAAAAATTTTATCCTTTAGGTTTTAAATTTAATTTTTTCAAAAAAAAAAATTAAGTAAAATAATTCTAATAAAATTTTTTGCTATATTTATATGCACCATTATTTTTATAGTTATAATGAAAAAAAATTTACTACTATTTTCTTTTAATTTTTATTACCATTTCCTTTATTAATTTTATATAATATATTTAAAACTAAAAATAAATATTATTATACATCTTAAAAATATTTTTTAAATATTTTTTTAATGTTATCCGTAAGGTATATTAGAGATGCAAAGTTTAGGTTTATAATTTTATATAGTTCTAATGTTAATTTTAAAATTTATGAAATATGTTTCTATTTATTTTATTCATAGAACAAGCTCTAAACTAATAATTTAAAGTTCTATAATTATATAACAGTTGGTAAATTAATATTGGAAAGAGTAGGATTGTGTAAAAGAAAAAGAAAGAAACATAAAATAAAATAAAAAGAAAAAGAACGAAACATAAAATAAAAAATTCAATATGTTTTACCATTATAAAATAGAACAAAGGGCACTTTTATCATTATCTAGTCAAATTTTATTTTATTGACTTGATAAAAGGACTAAAGAGAATTAAATAGTATAATATATAAAAATAAATTGACTAATAAATTGTTTACCCTTTTATTTTCAATATATAAAAATATATAAGTTGAGGTATGTTAAATTAATTATCAGTCACAATATTTAAAATGGTCTCAATACGAACTTTCATTTGTTAACGTATGACAAACAAGAGGCACTTTTCTGATAGGAGTATGTATATACAGGGTTTTTATAAAATTGTAGAAGGACTCTTTTGTAAATTACTCACGTGTACTACGGTATAAATACCCAATATAAATCAATCCAATGCAAGGGGTTTACACCAACCTTTCATGGTATCAGAGCATCAAGGCCTTACAGCCGAATACTCCTAGACCTAGCTGCCTCTCTTCTTTTTCTTCTTGTTCAAACCCAAATCGAAATCCATCATGACAACCACCGGCTCCGGAACTGACTCCATCGTTACTACCGGAGACGCATCGCTGTCCCTAGCCGCCACCGCTCCTCTTCCGTCGTTAGCCACACAGCTTCCCACAAAACTTACCAGCTCCAGTTTCTTGTTATGGAAGACATAAATCCTTCCTATGATTAAAAGGAGTGGCCTTGACGGACATCTTGACGGCAGCGACCCTTATCCAATCGAGTTTCTCGACAACGGCGCACAAAATCCAGCCCATACATTATGGCATCACAATGATCAACAGGTACTATGTTGGATTCTCAATTCAATTTCCGAATCAATTTTGACTCAATTGGTTGGTGTAACAACAGCTAGGGCGGCTTGGGAAAAGCTGAATGTTTCTTATGCTTCCAGGTCTAGGTCTCAAATACGGGAATTACGTAGTCGTTTACATAGTTTAAGACAAGGGAATGATGAAATTGTTGTGTATTTACAGCGTGCTAAAAGTATTTTTGATTCGTTATTGGCTTTGGGTAGTAATATTCATGAAGAGGATTTGGTAGAATCTATTATTGAAGGATTGAATGATAATTATTATGCATTTGTGAGAGCTGTTGAGATTAATATGGAGTTAGTCTTGTTTGATGATTTGTATGGAATGCTATTGATAGAAGAAAGAAAAATAAATCGTAGAGTTAATAGGGAGAATTCAATCCCGTCAGCACACGTGACGATGAGGCAGCAAGGTAACGCTACAGGTAATTTTTCCCGATAGAATTCCAGGTTGTACAGCGCCGGTAGGGGGCACAGAACAGGCCGTGGTGGTCGTGGTAGTGGGAGACAGTAGCAGCAACATGGTTTTATTCAGAATAATCGCAGCAGTGGTTATCAAAATGGGAACTCTTTTTCACATGGGAATTTTTCAGCTTCAGTTGGTTATGATGTTACAACAGTTGTGTGCCATAATTGCAAGAGGAATGGCCATTATGCTGGCCAATGTCCTTCACCCAGGTTAAATGCTCCGCAACACCGAAATCCCCAAACCAACCATACCACCCTGGCACCTCATTTATCCGCCTATCAACCTTGGATCATAGACACGGGTGCCACTCATCATCTCACATCCGATATGGGAAACCTGGCACTTCACTCAGATTATACGGGACCGGAGGAAGTTCTTTTGGGTAATGGCTCTAAACTTCAAATTTCTCATACTGGTCAATCTCTTTTTCATACCTCTGATAGGCCTTTGCAACTATCTAATATTTTGCATGTTCCACAGTCTAATTCTAATCTTATATCTGTTTCTGATCTTACTAATCATAATGATGTTTCTGTGGAATTCTTTAACAATTGCTTTGTTGTGAAGGACCTGAAATCCAGGAAAATAATTTATCAAGGGGCGAATAGAGGTGGCCTGTACACTGTTCCAGAAATTCAGCTTCGTCGCCTTAGATCCATCTCACATCTCTCCACCTAGCATGCCCACCTTAGACATGCAGCATTGCCTGTAGTCCACCGTGTTCTTCATCAACATGCTCTTCCAGTATCGATTAACTTAGAGTCATTTTGTTGTTCTAGCTGTGCTGTTAGCAAGAGTCATAAACTTTCTTTTGTTGAGTCTAGTTTTCAGGCCAAGCAGCCTTTGGAACTTATTTGTTCAGATCTTTGGGGTCCTTCCCCTGTTAAGTCTTTTGATAATTTTTCGTACTATGTGTTATTCTATGATCATTACAGTAAGTTTTGTTGGATTTATTTTCTAAATATAAATCTGATGCTCTTTCTGCGTTTATTAAATTTCGGTCTTTGGTTGAGAAACAATTTGATTGTTCCAATAAATCTTTTCAATCAGATTGGGGTGGGGAATTTCAATCCATCTCATTATATTTGTCTCAGCATGGTATACAGCATCGGGTTTCCTGTCCGCACACCCCTGAACAGAACGAGTGTGCGGAGAGAAAACACCGTCACATTGTGGAAACAAGCCTCGCCTTCTTGGCTCATGCCAAATTGGATAAATCTCTCTGGACCTTTGCCTTTAACACTGCTGTATATTTAATCAATCGCATGCCTACTAAATTGCTTAATTTTCAATCTCCATTTGAGAAATTGTTGTTGTCTCCGCCTGATTATTCCTTTCTTCGTTCATTTAGTTATTTGTGTTATCTGTGGCTTCATCCTTATTCTACATCTAAACTTGATTATCGCTCTCGTCCTTGTGTCTTTGTTGGTTATAGCCATTTACATAAAGGTTATCGCTGTTTAGATGTTTCTTCCGGTAAAATCTTTATCTCAAGCCATGTTATTTTTTATGAACAGGTTTTCCCATATCCAGAGATGACTTGGCACCATAACTCCCCGGCTCCCACCTCTACCACTAATCCAGTCCTCCTCCTCCTCCCTCCTTTATTAGACGTCCCAGTGCTGTTCCGTACAAATCACCTGACCAACCAACCGATGACCACCCATAACCAGCCCCCACGCCTGCAACCTGCTACCAGACCGAACCCAAACCCACAAAGCGATTTGCCCCTTACCGCTCCACCAACCCACACCCAACTTAACAACCTACCCCACATCCGTAACCGACCGCACACTCACTTGCTCCACCCTCACCCAACCCCGCCATCAACCGAACAGACCCCAACCACGCCACCCGAGCCTAACCCTTCACCCGCACCCACCCTTTCTTCCCCCCAACGGCATTCCCCTTGTTGTGCACCTCATTGATTTTTCTACAGAAGTAGCACCCCCTGCTCCGCCACCATGTGTAACTTCTCCTACTCGCATGGTCACACGTTCCTAAACTGGGAACTCAAGACCAAGAGCTTTGCACACCCAAACTATGGAGGCGGACCCTAACACTGATTCTGAAGCTGCTAAATATGAACACTAGAGGGCTGCTATGGCTGAAGAAT
The DNA here is from genome assembly GCA_039660915.1 of Euphorbia tirucalli. NCBI lineage: Eukaryota > Viridiplantae > Streptophyta > Magnoliopsida > Malpighiales > Euphorbiaceae > Euphorbia > Euphorbia tirucalli. Next base: position 16,526,689 of record CM077637.1, read on the forward strand.
ATAATGCATTGATTGGAAATGGTACATGGGAATTAGTGGTTGCACCACCAAAAGCTAATATTATTGGCTGCAAATGGGTTTTTAGGACTAAGCAGAAAGCTGATGGCTCCGTTGACAGGTATAAGGCCAGGTTGGTTGCTAAGGGCTATCATTAGCGCCCTGGAATGGATTTCACTGACACGTTCAGTCAGGTTGTCAAGCCAACCACAATTCGGCTTCTCCTTGCCATTGTTGTGTCTCTCTCTGGGCAAGTCTTACATCTTGATGTCTCCAATGCATTCTTTCATGATGACCTAGAGGAACAAGTATTTATGCAGCAACTTACGGGTTTTGTTGACCCAACCCGACCATCTCATGTCTGTGCCCTTCGCAAATCTCTATATGGACTAAAGCAATCTCCCCGCATATGGCATAAGCGACTCACTATGGCTCTGGTTTAGTTTGGTTTTCGGTGCTCCAAGGCCGATATGTCTCTGTATGTTTATCGTTCTGGTTCTGCTGTGGTTTTTTGTCTTATCTATGTTGATGACTTATTGTTGCTTGGTGATGATACTAGCTTACTTAAATCGTTGATTACTTTTCTTCAAAGTCAGTTTGCCATTAAGAACTTGGGACGGGCTCAGTATTTTTTGGGTCTTGAGCTACAATGGGAGAATAAAATGCTATATGTGAATCAACAGAAGTATATCAAAGACCTGTTGCTGAAATCAGATATGTCTGGGTGCAAACCAATTAGTACTCCTGCTTGTGTTTCTACTAAGCTCTCGGCCACTGGGGGTGACGCACTGATGGATGGGTCGTTGTATCGCAGTGTTGTGGGAGGACTTCAGTACTTGACTATCATGAGACCAGATATTGCCTTTGCAGTCCATAAGGTTGCTCAGTATATGCATGCTCCTACTGAGGTTCACTAGCAGGCAGTCAAGCGCATCTTGCGCTATCTTCAGGCGACGGCTACGCATGGTTTGGTGTTTCACCAAAGTGCTATATCTCAGCTTCATGGGTTCTCTGATTCCGATTGGGGTGGTGACTCGGATGATCGTCGATCTACCACCGGCTTTGCTATTTTTCTTGGTGCAAACTTGATTTCATAGGTATCTCGGAAAGAGCGCATAGTTTATCGCTCTTCCACGGAGGCCGAATATCGTGCCTTGGCTACTACAGCTTCCGAGCTCTCTTGGATCACCATGCTTCTCTCTGATATTGGTTTTTCGTTGGCTAGTTGCCCGACTCTTTGGTGTGACAATTTAAGCGCTACCTATCTCACAGCTAATCCCATTTTTCACTCTCGGACAAAGCACCTGGAGATTGATTTTCACTTCATACATGAGTGGGTAGCCTCTAAGTCTCTCCATGTTTGGTACCTACCTACGGAGTCCCAACTTGCTTATCTTCTCACCAAGGCATTGCCCAAGGCCTGTTTTCTCTCTTTAAGAGACAAGTTAAGCATTGGTTCTCACCCTGCTCAACTTGCAGGGGTGTGATAGGAGTATGTATATATAGGGTTTTCATAAAATTGTACAAGGACTCTTTTGTAAATTACTCACGTGTACTAGGATATAAATACCCAATGTAAATCAATCCAATGCAAGGGGTTTACACCAATCTTTCATTTTCCATGTAAAAAGTAATTTATATATCATTTATTGAAAAATTTGATTGATATATCATATAAAGTTAAAATATGTATCCAAGAATGCATTCATGCACAGTACAAGTATTTTCCAATTTTAATATGTTTAGTGCTATAATCCAGTGGTGGAGCTAAAAAAAAATTAAAAAATAAAAAAAAAAACTTAAGTGATCATCCGAAAGAATAATTGTAACATAAACATATTGTTTTGTAAAATCAAATTTTGTGACAGATATTTATTGGGCAGTATACTATGCTAGATTCATCAGATTAGTTACACATCTATAATTTTTTAAATTAACCCTGAAAATGTGTGTCGAATAAAATGTTATTTACTAAAGAAATGTTTCATTGCAAAATATAAATGTTTTGATAATTTTGTTCATTTTCCGGGGATCATCAAGGGGATTACTCCTTGCTATAATCTTGTAAAAAGTATAATCAACTCTTACACAGAATATTTTGAGTATACAAAAAAAATTAATTAAATTTTTTAAGAAATATATTTACAATTTCAAAATTTCATGTTTCTAAATAACTTGAGAATTCAATTTGTAAAGTTAAATTGCATAAACTAGATATGCAAGAAAATTCGTTGAAATAAATATAATTTGCAAATGAATTGACATCTTATGAAGAAAAATATTTTAAAACAATTATATTGTCATTATATTTTTACCATGTTTTTATTCTTTTTTATTTATTTATTTTTTTTTTTGGTTTATTTGATTTCTTCAACATTAATTTTAAATAGCATAGTTGTGAAAACCGGACCGGACCGGCCGGTCGGACCGGGTTCGACCGGAACCGGAGGTCAGATCGGTCGGTTTCTGTCCGGTTTTCACTTTGGTCAACAACCGGACCGGCCGGTCGAACCGGAAAACAGGGAACCGGACCGGTTTTTCGGTTCCACCAGACTTTTTTTTAAAAAAAAAAATTATTTAAATATAAAATTTAAGTTATTATTTTGAGGTATTTTTAATTAAAATAAAATATAGTTTGTATTTTTAAATTATTTTAAAATAAATTGACATTTAATTGTAACTATAAAAACTATATTTCATAAATTGAGTTTTTTTAATTAGTATATTGTGTTTGAAATGCTTAAACTTAAAGAATTATAATAAAAATTTTCAAATTTTCATAAATTATAAATATAAAAATAAAAATATTTTAGTATTTTAATATATTTATTAAATCCGGTTCGATTCCGGTTTATTCCGGTTTAATCCAAAATCCAAGAATCCATCCTTTTACCGGTTCGATGACCGGTCCGGTTCTGAAAACCATGTTAAATAGTAATCATTATTATATTTTATATTTTCTTAACTGGTCTAATTTTAGTGTCTTTTAAATACTGTAAATGATTAAACAAGAAAATACAAACGAATTTCATTAAGTATAAAAATAATCTATATATCTCAATCCTGCTATAACTTGTTCAAAAAATTAACATGATGTTAATTAATTTTATATTTATTATACGTTAGTCATTAGTTACTTTGTTTATTATAAAAATTTATCAACAAGTATAAATCAATTAATAAGAATAAATGAATTATTTTATTCATTCATTCGAAGTATAAATTTTTGAAAATTATTTTGATTGTATAGTTTAATATGTTTGGTTCCAAATATGACAATTTATTGACAATCGAACTTATATAGGATTTATTTACAAAGGGACTTGACATTTTGAGTTTATTTGTTTAAAGTGAAGCCTAAAATCTTATAAATTATTCAATGAAAAGATTATATAAATTATTTGTTTTTATTTTTTCGAATCAATAACTAGCGGAAAATTTAAAAGAGACATCTCAAACCAATTAATGGCATATGTTTGAAACCTTATTTAATAACTCTTAAATTATATACAAAATATAATTGATGACTATTAAATATTAATTGGTAAATATAAAATTGTTTAGTAAAATTATTTATATCTATGTATGTTCTTATTCATTGTTGATATTATATAGTCAAAATGATGTTTAGTAAAAGTATACCGGATTGGAACAAAAATTTATTACTTTTGCTAGCTTTCATCCAAAATATGAAAGAAGGTAAATAAAAATAATAAAAGATATAAATATAAGGTTTAGAATAGTTTTTTCTTTTTTTTTTTTCAGAAAATGAAAACAAAATAAGACTGAGAAAGATCCGTGGAGCTTTCTCACATTTTAACTTATTATATAGTATTTAGTTTCGTGTGACAATATAGAAAACTTGTTTGCATATTTTTTATAAAAAAAAATTTATTTGCATATGTTTTTATTGTAAATTGGATAATTTCTATAGTGCCATTATTAGACTTTTTTAAAGATAAAAATATAAATGATTTATGAAATTATTAGAGGTGTCTATTATTAAAGACTTTGAGTGAGAGTATTTATCTTAATATATATTTCGTCATTGTCTTTATATGATAAAAGCTTTTTATTTGACATTATTTATAGTTATTCACTCTCTTTTCCCTTTTCTTTTCTTTTTTTCTTTTTCTTTTCTTAAATTATTAAAAATGGTTTTCCTATATATATATATATATATATATATATATAACATTATCTAGAAATTGAATTTAAACAAAGTTGCATGTATCATTATTATTTGATATAGTTCATGGATTCTAGAAAATTCCCAACCTTTCGACACCTGATGATGGAATCATAGTGAAATCTAAAATGTGCCCCAATTGTACATTGTAGTTTGGCGCAAAGCAAAAATCCAAAATGCGTTTCCAATTCTCCCTCAAGGTTATTTATTGGATAGTTTCCGAGAAAAAAAAGCTTATTAAATTGGATTGCAAAATCAAATTAAGATATTTTTCATCTAAGGTTTTAAGAGTATAATTATCCATATTTAAAAGTTACAGAACACTTGCATATATCTTTTCATCATACACATATCATCTATAAAAATCGCTAAAATTTTAATCAAGCAAAAGTTAAACTATAACTATATCTCGACTAGCAAAAATCTCAACTACTGATCGTTTTAGTCAAATCTCATCCATTCATAGAGTGATGAATTTTCCTCTCTACAGGAACCTGCCTCGAAAGGAAATCCCATGAAAGGGGGACATAGAATTTTTTCATCTCCAAACCCTTAATGGAAATGTGAACGGAGATAACCTCTCTCAACCTGATAAATTGTCGACCCCAATAGTCACCGTGAGGGATCCCCAAAATATCTCCTATATATTATTTTATTTTTAATCCTTTATTAGTTTTTACCTAATAGATTATAAGTAATAGACTATTAATGTTTGCAAAAATATTACTGACCTTTAGTATGTAAGTAATGAACTCTAGTCAAAGTTGTGGTTAAGTAATGTGTGGTTAGAAGTTATTAAGAGTTAGTTACGAGTTACAACATCTATATAAGCTCATACACAAGTTGATTTATACTTAATTGATTCATTTATACTAATCAGGAATAATAGGTTCATTGATTTCCTTTCAATCTTTGTTAATCTCTAAATGGTATCAAAGTCTAGACTCATTCTTTTTCTTCAATTTTGAGTAAGATTTTAAAGATTTCATATAATTTTGATGCATTCAATGTTATAGAAGAAACTAATGAAGAAGTTACTCGAAGGGTTAAAGAACAAGTGAATCAATAAGCAGGGATTCAACAAAAACATTTGGATCGTGATTGTGAATAATTCAACAAGAGCAATTATTAAATGAAAAGCATAATAAAAATGCATGATCTTCACTAGAATTGCAAAATTCAGATAATTCTGGTTTCTCATTGATAAACGCTCCACTCATTACTCCCAATCATCTTTCTTGGTTGGGCGTTATAAAGATTGGTTTGTCAACAAAAGATAAGCTAGATTTTATTTTGAGAGATCATTTAGGGCCTCCAATTTCATTTGCTAACTATAAGAAATGGAAAAGATGCAACTGTATGGTGCTTTCATGGATTTTGGGATCAATCGCTAAAAAGCTATTAGAATCTTTTTTATATGTAAAAACTGCAACGGAGTTATGGTTAGAGTTAGAACAGAGGTTTGGAGAGTCCAATGATCCTCTTATTTATCAACTGAAAAAAGATTTAACTATTTGAATCAATGAGGAATGGTTGTATGTTTATATTTTACTAAGATAAAAAAAAGTTGTGGGAAGGTTTGGTTTATTTGAATCTAATTCCAACATGTAATCGTTGAGTTTCGTAAAAAAGATGGATGAAATGGTTAAAGCAAATCATCTGATACAATTCTTAATGGGGTTAAATGACGTGTATGATGCAATTAGGGACCAAATTTGAATGATGGGTCCGTTGCCTTCAGTGAATAATTCATATTCCATGATCTAGAAAATAAAGAAGTAAAAGTAGGATGTTAGCGGAAGTACTCTTGATCTTACTGATGCAGCAGCCTCAAAGTACAAAGGTTATAATGCTGAGAAGCCATGAAAGAAGAAACGGGAGAGATATTTTTCACATTATGAAACAATTAGTCATGATATTGAATTTTACTCGAAGTTGTGTCCAAAATTGAAAGACAGGAGAAGTTTTCATCAACAAACACATTTAGCACAAGGTGATACTTCTGATCAAGATCAGGAGGAGGTTGAAAATACTCAGATGATAACCATGATCATTCAAAACAAAATGCAGAAGTACTTGTAGGCATAAAAAGGAGCTCCTACAAACTTGGCAAATCTTGCTTACTATTCAGGATTTATAGGTAATGTACTTCATTCATGGCTATACAAAGGCCATATTTTTTTTTCTTAGATTATTGATTCTGGCACATCTTCACATATATATGCAAGTTTGAGTCAGTTATCATGTTTACATCCTTAATAGTTGATAAAGATGTGTTTTTACTTGATAAAAGTGTGCAAAAGATAAAGAGATTAAGTAAAGGTGTTTGATTTGTTGTATATCAATCTTTGGGATCCTTATCATCAACTTGTAACTTAAAGAGCAAAGTATTTTCTAGATCTAGTGGATGATTATTCAAGAGCTTTATGGACTCTATTGTTAAAAGCTAACTCAAATGTGTATTAAGCTATGGAGTCTTTTCTAATATATGTTAAGAATTATTTTAAAGTTTCAGTTAAGGTCATTAGGAGTGACAATCACATAGAATTCACAAGACAGAAATGTCAAACTTTATATAATAGTTTAGGAATCCAACATCAAAAGTCATGTGTATATACACTTCACAAAAATGGGGTGGTGGAGAAGAAACATTGGCATCTTCTTGAGGTTTTTATGTCATTGATGTTTCACTTTAGAATTCCAAATGTTTCCTAAGGTGAAGCCATATCAGCAGCTACACATATAATCAATTTACTGCCTGTGGAAGGTCTTAAATAGGAAACACCAATCGGGAGATTGTATAAGAGACATCTTGATTATACACACTTGAGAGTGTTTCGTTATTTTTGTTATGTCACGAAACTTGGTCAACATGGGAATACATTTTCAGGAATAGTTTTTTTTTTAGTCTTTATAGGCTATAAACAAGGACATAAAGGGTACTTGATTTATAAAGTAAACATTGGAAAAATGGTTGTGACAAGAGATATGATTTTTTATAAGCAAATATATCCTTATAAAAGGAAAGGAATGTTTTTAGTTGCACGTCTGAGGTAGAAAGTATAGTTGTGTTGCCTACATTTTATACAGGGAATGTGGATTTTAAGTTCAACAATGCTCAAGAGTTTACTACATTAGGCTATAGCTAGTACAACAACAACAAGAAGTTACGCAGTAGTAGCAACATACATATATGCAACAACATATTGTTATGTGGTAGACGGAAAAGCAAGTTGATATTGATGTAATGCAGTCTTTCACACTAGTTTCAAGTCTAACCGAAACTGGATCACCAGCCACAGTGTCAACATCAAATCAATTATATGAAGAAATTTTACACACTGATAATGTAGAGAATATTTTACTGCAAAGACATGAAGTACTAGTAGAAGTTTTGACAGAACAACGAATGAGATAACTTGTGCATGTTGTTCCTTTAGTCTCAAGAGCAGGGAGAGTAATGAAGAAATTCTTCTTATTTGTCAGATTTTATTACAACTGCAACTATAGAAGAAAATGCAACTATAAATTTGTGTGTTTTACTAATTTTTTCTATACATCATATAGCTTTTATGACTAATTTTTCAACAACACATGAACCTAAAAGTTATAAAGAAGCAGCAAAGGATCCAAAATAGGTAATGGCAACCGATTCAGAGTTAAAGGCATTAGATCCAAACATGGAAGTTAACTAAATTACCTAAAGGAAAGAAAGTAACTACTTCTAAATGGGTCTTTATAATAAAGTATAAAGTTGAAAGGTCCATATATAGATATAAGAGAAGGTTAGTAGCTAAGGGCTATAATAAGCCACATGGGGTAGATTACATAGATTCATAATCTCTTGTACCTAAGGTTATGACACTAAGAGTGTTTTTGGCAATTGAAGCAACACATAGGTGGTCAATTCACCAAATTGATATTAATAATGCTTACCTTCATGGTTTCATTCAATAAGACATATATATGCAACCACTAGAGAGATATAATAGGGCAAAGAAAGGATAAGTGTGCAAGCTAGTAAAGTCCTTATACAAACTGAAGTAAGAATGACACCAGTTGAATGTTGAAATGTTTGCAAAATTAATAGACTATGGATTCGTGAAGTCTAACTATGATCACTTCCTTTATACCTTGAGGAGGAATAAAATTTTGTTAATAATTATACTATATGTGTATGATTTGCTTTTGACAAGCACTTCTGAGGAAGAGATCATGCAGACAAGAAATTCTTACATGAAAAGTTCACAATCAAGGATTTAGTTATGTAAAATACTTCCTAGGCATTGAATTTGCAAAATCAGAATTAGGAATGGTGCTTTCACAAACAAAATATATTTTTGATCTATTAAAAGATTTAAATATGCAAGATGCTCCCATTGCATCATAACCTTTTCCCTTAGGTTTTCAGCTTAATGCAATGACTGAGAAGCTTGATACACCTGATATCTTTATATTAATAAGGAGACTATCATACTTGGGTTTACAAGACCTGATATATGTTTTGTAACTCAATAATTGAGTCAATACATGGTAGAACCATGCCAACATCATATGAAAGCAACTTTGCATGTGTTAAGGTATTTAAAGGGGACACTAAATAGGGGATTGTTCTATTTTGTACAGTCAAGCCTCACACTCAAAGCTTATTGCAATACGGATTGGGCAATTTGTAAGACTACCAGAAAGTCAACTACAGGGTATTGTGTCTTTCTTGGTCAAGCATTGGTCTCCTGGAAGAGTAAAAAACAAGCAACAATCAGTAAATTTTCTATTAAAGCAAAATACAGAAGCTTTAACAACAATTGCTTTGTGAAGTAAGATGGATTAGTCATTTGCTCAAAATTTTAAGGTGTTATTCACTTTATCAATCATAGTTTATGATAAAACATCTGCAATTGCAATAGCAGCTGTAGATACCTATTTTTGTCTGAAGTAAAAAAGGATAGTTTTATGTTATTGAGCATTACAATTTTATGATATATATTTACAGATTTCATAATATAAATTTCTCTTTTACTCTTTTCAAGATAATTTATTATGGCTTTATTATATATAAATTCATTGATTAGTGTTATTAGAAACACACGACTATTAGCCCATTAAAAATTGATATTTATTGGACTTGGCTCAAGCCCAGGAGAGGTTTAGTATTTTTGTTAGCCCATATGATTTTTATTATGCATTATTATATAGTGAATGATAAGATACACTTAATTTTCATGATAAAAAATGTACATGGGAAAATTATTCAATGAGTTCACATAGGGTACAAGACAAGCTTCTCTTTAATTCGACATGGGTATTTATAGTCCTTTCGGATAGCAGATACACAAACGAGCTAATTTCTTATCAAGCCCAGCTTATGAGATGCAGAGTTCGTTGGCCCAAGGTATCAAACTTGCAGTAGCCCACACAACAAAGGCTTAGCATTCTTCAATTTATCAAGACTTTTTATAGGTTTATTTGGGTTATGCCTGAAAAAACAAACAAGCCCAATTATAAGAAGCCCAAAATTGGCAAGAGCCAACAAGCCTACATAAAATAAAAATCAGTAGCCAATTATTCCAATTTAAAAAAAACTATTTGGTTCCAATAAAATGGGAACTCTTTTCTTAAGGGATAGTGACCTTTTATTCAGGTGAAAAGCTCTCCTTACCTATAAATAGGAGAGAAATAGATAGCAAAGGGTGAGAGAAAAAAAGGGATAAAGGGGACACATAAGAAAGAAAGAGAGAGAGGAAGGATCATATTTCTTGCTCTCCAATCCTGATATTATAAATAGTAACTCAAAGAGAAAAAAAGGGAGAGAAAACCTAAGTTCACGCTTCAAAGCTCAATCCTTTATTCTTTCATTCATCTGCTCATCATTTTCCCTAAGAAATTTGAAGATTCTTAATGAAGAACCAAGAAGGGTAAAAGGATTATGGAGTATAACCAGTGACAAAGCAGTTAAAGAAATAACAATAGAGCAAGCTTTCTTTTTTCAGTTTCCTCTATTGGGATTTGTCATTGAAAATCAATTGTTTGGCAGCGGAAGCCAAATTAGATTTTCTCAAATCTGATCCCAGGAGCTTATGCAATAGAAATCAAAACAATGAAATTAAACACAAGGGAATAAACAAATCTCACCTTGTATATCTCTTCTAGATATGGCTGGAAAAACCAAAAGAGACTCCCTCCACAATCCTGAACACGAATGCCTATCAAGCAGGAAACCCCGTGCTAACGGAGGATCGAAGAACTAGAGAGAGAGCAAGGGGCCGAAATTTTTCTCTAAGAAAAATCCCTCTTTAGCTGAAAATTTTAGTTATTAGGATTAGGGTGGTTTTCACCATTTAAGTAGGTATTTATATCTTTAAAACCCTAGGTCTCAATTAATTTGTATGAGTTAAAATTAATTCCAATTTAATTTTAATTTGTGTCAATTTAATTAGGCAAATTAATTTGAATTCAAATTAATTCTGTGAAAACCAAATTAATTGATTATATCATTTTGATCAATACAATTGATCTATAATTTAACCAATAAATTTTTCCTCTCTAGTCAGTATACTCCAAGCATATAGTTAATCCGTTTAGTTCAAGTTTAGACGTTCAATGTGTATAATTCTGTGGGTCCGTCTTTATGTTGGTAGTGGGTCATGGCCCATAGATTGTAGGTGAGCTCTAGCAGGCCATTATAGCCCCCAATTAAGACGAAGACTGCAGTCTAACGGAAGTTATAACCCTATAGTTTAACTTATATATTCCATGTCATTGATATCGGTGTCCAACACGGAGACATGGTGTCATCACCCTCTTTTGTGTCCAGACATTAACTTGATCCCGAATGAACTAATGCCAACAAACAAGTTCCAACTTGTTTGGGTGTGGCCACACTCTTATCAGTTGCATTCATCAAGTGGCTGGCATCTTCTTAGTGTATTACTGAGTGACATTCCCTTTTGAATATTCACGGCCTTGCTATGTTCATTAGCACACTCAAACTTACCTAAACTTGGCACCCTATTACAGGCTCTTTAGGCGTACACCAAAGTGTGTGAGTTCACATGCAAGACCATAATATGTCGGGTTTAAGGATCCAATACAAGTACTACACGAGAATCACTTGTGATACTACACCATGTGGATTTCTGGTTTAGTGGATCTATCCAGTACCATGTCCCATTACATGCACCTATAAGCTTGATTAACAATCCATGTTCTATAGCCTGTAAGACACCGCTATATAATCAAGCTTATGATAGTCTTTAGTTCTATTCATTCATATGACTGGAACAGACTATGGATGACTTTGTGGTTATATCGTTTCCCTATCCATGGTCTCTGCCAAGTGCATGACACTTGTCAACATGTATATAGATATGACAATTAGATACTCTATTTATAATATTGCACAAGATATAGAATAAATAGATTAATGCCTTTATTTTATAACATGAATCTATAATACATCAATCTCTTAAAAGATTCAAAATATACAATACATAATAAGGACTAATGCCTTGGGACTAGGGCATTCCTAACATCCTTCTAGTTTATTCTCCCTCTAAATAAATGATGTGAGAGACCTTGCGATAAATGGTGTGAATGATATGATATGTCCTATAACACTCTAAATCAATAGCTTTTTTTTAAGGATATGCCATATTCCTTTATAAATGTTGCAATTTTATGGTTTAGGGTCTTAGTTCACTCATGAATGAATGGTTTTGTTTAATAAAATCACCCAAAAGCCTTGACAAAGCTTGATATGCTGTTTAGACCTTAAATAGCAGGTTTGGTTACAAAAATTTTATAATGCAGTTTTCATCTTGTAGATACAAGGGTAAAAATGGTAGTTTTACTTCTAGAAAATGACACATAACAATGAACAAACTTAACAATATAAAACTTGAAATAAGCAGAAAGGTCTAGTTTTGGGTCATGTGTACTAGTCCAGAAAAGATAACAGAGGTATCTACGCAATAATTAGACCTGTTCATGGGTCGGGCTACATCGGGTTTGACATAAAAATCTCTTATCCAAACCCAACCCAGTCCGCACTAATTTTACATCAGGCTCGGGCCGGGGTGGGCTAAGCAATTGAAACTCATTCCCAAGCCCAGCCCAACCTGCCCATCAAATAAATGTTTAAATTTTTTTAATATAACTTATATTAAACAAATTTAATTTACAGATAGTATTCATAGAGAAATTATAATCAAAACCCCCATAATCATGTTAAATTTCATTATAATATTATAAGTTGAGAAATACTAATTATAATTACATAATTTAGAGTTTAGACCACAAACCCGCCATCTAAAGTATTAAAAACCAAAAAGACCTCCCAACATTATAAACCCACCAACCCACCAAGTGCCAAAACTATACAATATTACTTGAACCCCACTATGCAAAAAAAGATTCAAAAGGGGATAACATAATATTCATAAAAACAAAATGAATATCTAATATCTGTAATATATAATTATACAAATAAAAATACAAAAGTATATGTTATAAAATTATCTGAGCCGGGCCGGACCAGTCCTGGGTCTTATAGTTATTTCCAAGTCCAACCCATCGTTAACTCGGGCTTTTACGGGTTCGGGTCATGCTGGGCTTAAAGTAAAATATGTATGTCCAAGCCTAACCCAGATCGGGTGGGTTTGGGCGGGCTTTCCAGGCCGCTGGTCGTTTGCACAGGTCTAGCAATAATACACCATAAAACAAAGTCAATAATAGCAACTCGCAACCAAACATAAGCTATAAGATGAGTTAAAGGACTTATCTCTAGGAGATGCTTCTCACAACCGTACGACCGTTTTTCTTCAGCTGTAAACTTCCCCTTTCTCCAGTTTGTTCCTTTTTTTTCCTCCAAGACATTAGCATCCCTTGATTCTTCTTCACCTTTATGGTTTCTTATCCTATCACATAACGTGGGTTTAGTCAATAAAAATCTAATTCTATTAAACAGAGTTATTTTTTTGAAAAAAAAAGAGAGAATAGAGGCTTGAAAAGGGGAAAAGAAGTGCCTCTTGCTATGGATCGGAAAAAGCAGAGGTTTGAATCCATAGCCCTGCATAACTTCCCAGCAACTGAAAATAGTGATCTATGGGAGTGTAGATTGATTTTTTTTTTTTAGGTTAAGGTTCAGAGAGTTAACTGATTTTGAGATGGAATAAATATAAAATTAATTGGCTTGAAGAGAGATTAATACCTAGGTTTTATCTTTTCCTTGTGATGAAATTGGGTGGATGATTTTGAGATAGAAAGTTGAATTTAAAAAGAAAAAAGAGGACGCAGGTGCTAGAGAGAAGATGAATCACGATAGGATGGATTTTAGTGCTGGAGAGTTTCTTTTATGCTTAGGTTTCCCCTCTTTTGTTTTGTCTTTTAGGTTGGATCATGAATTTGGGTTTTTTATTCATATGTGTTGTTTAAGGTCATGAGATTAATTTCTTTGAAGAAGTAATACTTCTGTCCATTATACCTACTATATTTATATTAAATTAATACAAGTTAACAACAACAAATTTCTTCAATTTGATTAAAAGTTATAATTAAGTTTTCTTGTAAATAGTTTTTACAATTATTTCTGTTGTTTATGCTTCAGACAGTAGAAGTTGTTTGATAGATATTCCTTGGTTTTTTTTATCTTTATTCTAAATTATGATTTATTTATTTGTACCAAAAACTCTTATCCCTTTTTTTATTTAAAACTTAATTTATGAGAGTTATGCCATAACCTTCATAAAAAGAATTTCCTTTCATCAAGTTTTATTTGGTTTTAGTCAAGCAAATGAAATCACATCCTTAGTATCATTTTTGGGCTGGCTAGGGTGATTAATCCATTAATCTTCCCTTTACGTAACTGACAAATGAATTCTTTGGAATCTTTGGTTATTGTAGACTTCTTTTATAGTGTCCAATCGCACCTACTAAACGATTGGGGCGACTCGTCTTAAAAATAAAAATAGTTTAAAAATAGGAAAAATTATTTTTGTTACTAATAAAGATGGAACCGAAAATCTTATTGAATGTTTTACCCGCCGACTCTGTTGCGACAGCAGCAAATCCAATAGATCACAAACGCATAAAGCATTTTGACATAGATATTCATTTTGTGAGGGATTATGTGGCTCAGTGTTTCATTGCTACACCCCATATTTATTCATCAGAACAGTTAATAGATATGTTTACTAAAGTAAATACAAGATAGTTACATGAGTTTATTGGCAAGCTTAGAATAGTTCAGTAAACAATTTCAGCTTAAAGGGGGATATAAAGAATGAACTCTAGTCGGAGCTTTAAGTAACTAGTGTGCATTGAGAGGTTGTTAAGAGTTAGTTACAAGTTATGACATCTATTGAAGCTCAGACACAAACTGATGTATACGTAAATGATTCATTTCTCCTAATCAACAATAATATATTCATTGATTTTCAATCTCTATTAATCTCTGAGGGATATAAAGGAAAGCCTCAAACCTATGTAATATGCTATTAATTTGTGAAATTGCACTGTTGAAGTGCTGAACATTTTTATTTTTATTTTGAACTATGTATTTCATGTTATAATATATTTCTAGGTGTAATTCAATAATATAATTTTAGGTGTAGTTCATAATTTATGTGTTAATCTAAAAAAAAAATTTACGAAATGTTTACTTTTAGTTGGAATTACCTCGGGATTAAATTTCCCGTAGAGTTGGGAACAAGTAATTTTTTTTTTTCTAATTCTTAACGAGGATTGCATTTCCCACTCCGTGAACCCTTCTTACAGCTCTATCTACTCAAGCCAATTCCTATAATTTTGTTTATTATATAAATTAAAAAATTTTAAGTACATCATGCATGTTTGTTTTAAGTATAGTCCCAAGAAGTTTTATTATGAATCTAGCTTCCTTGGAAACCTTTCATTAGAAAACAAATATATTTACAAAATAAGTGTTGAAAAATTATAAAAAATATTGAAAAAATAAAAAAAATACATGCTTCTCTCTCTCTCTCTCTCTCTCTATATATATATATATATATATAAAATATACTTTATAGATTATATTAATAAAAAAAAAGATATTATTTTAAAAATACTTAACAAAATTTATAATAACATTTATTGTTAGTTTATAAATATTAGATTAAACTAATAAAAAATGACAATATATGTTAAAGATAATAAATAACAAAGATATTTTTATTTTTACAACCAATATATATATATACATATATATATATACGTATGTATAAAAATGTTGGTATGTGTGTATATATTACAAATTTTTTTATTAGAAATACTTTAATTAAATTTAAGAACTAAAAGATAAATTTTTACATAAAACTAAAGATAATTTTGTATTTTCATAAAAAAAATATTAAAAAATTTATTGAGACAAAATTTAAAGATATTAAAATTTCTCTATGAACTAACTAGTATAATACGTAAAAATATATTTAATAATATATATATATATATATAACTGGAAAGAATTATTTCATTGTCACGGTGGAGAGTATGTTGATATGGTGGTCCAGCACTCTACATAATGTTTGCTCATAGTTGTCGGCTCGGGATTCATCCATGACATGCGCTTGATTCAACAGTTGCATTGAATTGCACTGAAATCAGAACCTACTAGAATTTTATCACATTTTCCCATTATATTTCCTGATTTTGTTTTTCTGCAATTATTATTATTATTTTTTTAAAATTTTACTAGCTTTGCTTCAAAAAGATTAAACACGTTTAAGTGATACGCAATATAAAAAACCATATTACTTTGTTTTTTTATGAAAATACTTTTAAATATAAACTTATTATAAAAGTTGGAAGAGAGCTTACTTATAGTTTTAGTTATATTTTTACATATGTTTTAAAATAATATAAATTGCTTAATTTGAATCTGGGTTAAAATAGTTAAAAATAAAATCTTTTGTGTCATTGCTGTAAAATAAATAATTTTTTTCAAATTTTGTTTGAAGATTAGATTAGTAATTCAATTTCAAATGAGAGTATTAAAAAAAAGGAAAAAACAAAAATAACTCAATGTTGTTGTAATTTGTAGTTTCTAATAGAATATGGTAACTTTTTTATATACTTTTATCGACACTAGTATACGTTAATATAGGTATCAATAATTTGAAACATAATTATAATTATAAAGTAGAAGTATAGAACAACTAAAGTGCAAGTAAACTTTTTTTGTTTGTATAATTAATGTTGTTCCTTTAACGTATAATATTGTATGTCTAACAGTATAGTCCTCGAGAAAGGAACAGAGTCATAATTTACTAAATTTGCCCAGAATTTGGATTAGTTGGCTTCCAATATGATGTTCGGATACCGGTAGTTTCAACAAAAAAAAATAAAGATTTAAATTTTAGATTTTAAATTTATATATTTACTATCAAGATATAACTGAACGAACCGAAACTAAAATTTTCAATTGGTGAAGAAAAAACTTGTATAATATAAAATTAAATTAATTTTAGCATTTCAGTTGTTCAATTTGAAGCCTCAAAGTTAGTCGTTTTCGTGTTTGTGTGTGTGTGTGTGTGTGTGTGTGTGTGTGTATATATACATACATACATTACATACAAAACTTCTCAATGTCAAAAGGTGATGGTCTTAACAGAAGGACCTATATATGATCGCTTGAGTAGATGTCCTGATTTCGGATCTTTTATATATGCAACAATATCCTTGGTGGAGATACTCCAAAAATGGGCCTAGCAGGCCTCGAGTAGGATTAATTTAGTTGTGAATTTGAAATAAAAAATGCCTACTACGGTAGTACAAACCCAACTAGGATCGTTTCGTCGAATACAAAAAAAAAAAAATATTTCTCAAGAAAATTCCTTATTTATATATAAAAAAAAAAGTATCCACCTAAGTAGGAGGCAAATAAAGTAGGTAAGATTGATAAAAAAAATTGAAGTCCATAAGTTATTCAATATTTTTGATAGTTCACAAGTTGTCAACAATTTGTGGTTATGTATGGTTGGCTTGGGTCAAATTGCTCTTTGAACTAATCTCCAAGAGCCGATATAGTCTGCAACTAAATCATCAATCTCATCTTTCACATTTTAAATATTCAATAATTTATCCCCTCTTGCAACAACAGCTCACCAAGAATTAGAGAATTTAGACCATTATACCAAGCATGAATTTTCCTAATTACATTACTAGACTTTTCATCAGTTTCTACTAATTACCTGCTACATATTCTCAACACATTATAACTATATTGATCCTTTACCTCAGTGCTTAAAGTTAATAAGGATATCACATTTGCAATGGAAAAAAGATGGCTTGGAAAACAATTTTTATTATTTAAAAGGCAAAATGCATCTTGAGCCCCCTGATCTTTTCTATTTTATGTAATCAGCTTCCTGATCTTTCATTTGCCCATATTAAGTCCCTGATCTCTTTATCTGTATCTTAGTTGTCCCTCTTCTAACGGTCCCGTCACGCGTATAATTCACACTTCGTTTAATTGGTGCATATGGCAGTTTGACTTGCCCTGTAAGACGCCATGTCATAAAACAATGCCACGTCAGATGAGACATACTTCATCTTCAACCCACATTATTTAGGTTCTAACCCAATTACCCGTATTTGTCTAAAACTTCACACAACAATTTCTCCCCAAAATCTATCGTTTCCTTAGCTCATTTTCCGTCCATTAGAAACCATAAACCCTCATTTATTGGAATCTTCCTCATCAGAATCACTCATCCCTCCTCTTGTTCGAAACCCTAAGTTACTCCTCTGTAATTGGAAGCTCTAACTCCTTCTCCTTTTCTATTTTTCTTCAATAACCTTTCTTTCCTGAAAATAGCTTCATCTTAATCAGTTAGCTCGGCCAATGTTGGAAAAAATTAATTCTATCCAAGTTTAGAACGACAACATATCCATCTCAAAAATCATCAATGGAAAAATTCAACTTCACATGAACTTGCAACTCTGTGTTTTAGCTTCAATTGTTCACAAATCAATGGAAAAATTCATATCAAAATTCGATCTTTTAACTCCGTCAGCAAGCTCAAAACTGAAACCCATAAAAAATTAGGTTCCAAACACCATAATTTAGCATATATCCTTACTAAAATCACTGAGAAAAAGGTGCACATTATGAAATATTTTGAAATGATATCCCCAGAGCAACACTAAAAAGAATCTAAAACTAACATATATGAGAAATTCATTGCACATAGAATTTGAAATCTATCAAAATCATCAAATCAAATTGACACATGTTGCAATCTCTCTGACCATAGAACTCGTTTCGATTTTCTTCGAATATGCAAAAAGCAAAGAAATAGAAAACGGGGAGGAAGAGTGTTACATCTGATCAGCAACGACACGCCTGGATCAGCCTGAGGGAGCAGCGATGGCGCTAGATCGGAAAGTGGCAGCATTTGATCGACACAGCAGCGAACAAAGGGGTGCAAAGATGTGCCTAAGCATCGAAAATTGCATTAGATATGTAGGAAATCAACGAAAACGAGAAAGAGAGAGCTCAAGTGACTTGCCCAACGTCCAGCAAGGAAAGGCGATGCTGGTTGAGGATGAACGATGCTTTGATCACCGACTGAAGAGAGAGAAGAGAGTTTAGATGGAGAAAGTGGGATGCGGTGGAGTGAAATGAGAAAGAGAGATGATTAGGGTAATTGGGTAATTGGTTGGGTAAACGGACCGAATTTTGAAAGAAAATGGGTGGAGTGGGACCTAGTTGATGTGTCATTTTTTTTGTTGATGTGGCAGCTGTTATAGACCAATGCACTAAGTAACGGACCATGTTACCCGCGCGTGACGGAAATATTAACAAAGGGGTGACTAGAGTAAAAATAAGAAGATCGGGGACTCGATGTAGGCCAACGGAAGATTGGAGAGCTGATTATGTAAAATGAAAAAGATCAGAGGACTCAATATGTGTTTTGGTTGTTTAATAATTGTTTGAATCAAATTTGTATATGCTAATGAAAAATACTAACAATCATACCAAGATGGGAAAATTGTTGAAAATTTAAAATCATATCAAGATGGGACAACTTGTTGAAAATTTAAAAAGTGATGAAAGATATTGAAGATTTGAAAACGTTGAGGATTAAATTGAGTATTGGAAAATACGGCAATTTGACCCTTTATTTACATTATAATATTAAATGAAGTGTATCGCACGTGTCTTGTTCTACAAAGCAAGAAATCTAGCAAATAAAGCAATAGAGATACACCGTATAATATTGTGGATCCAAATTGACCACGGATTTTTTTTTTATTTATTCTCTTCCCAAAAAGGAATATGGGGAACAATTACCTCCAATAGGCAAAGGTATTTTAAGTAGGGTGAGCAAAATGCGGTTTAGTTTAAAAACCGAACCGAACTAAAACCAAAGTAGAAAAAAAATAAAAACTAAAGTCAAACCAAATTTCATATGGTTTGGATCAAACTGAACCGAATCAGTTCGGTTCGGTTCGGTTCAAACCGAATCAACAAAAATTTTAATTTTTTAATTTTTATTATCATTTTTTTTAAATTAAATGTAAAATATTGCTTAAAAATAATTTATATTACATGTATATTACTAAATTCTCATAAATACAAATTATATAATAATATAAATATATAATATGCCAAATAAAATTTATTTATATACATATATATATTTTAAAAAAATATTCTTTTCTATTACGGTTCGGTTCGGTTCAGTTTCAGTTTTTTTAATAAAAACCGAAAACCGAACCAAAAACCAAACTATTATATTTTATAAAACCAAAACCAAACCAAATAGAATTTGATTTGGTTCGGTTCAGTTTTTCAGTCTCGGTTCGGTTTGGTTTTTGGTTATTGGTTCGGTTTTGCTCACCCCTAATTTTAAGCAAACAAAAAGGAAAAAATAAAATAAAGGAGTAAAATGTAATTAATCACTGAATTTGTTTTATTATTATGTGACTGAGAAGAAAAAAAAAAGTAAGTAAATTGTAATTAAGAATATAATGATAATGATGTGGTGGTTGTTAAGGCTATTATACCTAAGACAGTTGCTCCGTAACACATTGATTAGCCCCACTTAGTTTTGACTGGTGTCATTGATTTGTTTAATTAATCGGTTTTTTCTGTCAGATTTAATTAATTAGAGTTTGTCCAGCTCACAGCCCAGTAAGAAGTATGTGCAGATTGCTTTTTGAGTTCCGCCAAAGTAAGGTTAAACATAACAAATTTTGTTGGTATTGACTCTCCCGGATTCACGACAATTGCTACGACGTCTTGTGTTTTGAGGATGATTGTTGATTCGATGAATAAAAATGGCAGAGTTTGAAAATGTTTAATACGAAAGGAAGCCGCCAAATTACTTTGTACCAACAAGATTGGTTCTCATGTTAAAGCACTGATAAGATAAGACTGTTGCCCTGAATTGCAATTATATTCAATGGATGTTTTTGGGACCACTTCATAACACAAACTGGCATCAATAAAATCAAGATCCTAAAGATTAAAGAAAATAATAAAAATAATTTAATTACTAATCTTGTAAAGTTCTGCGAGAAGTATATATATATATAAAAAAAAATGTTGGGTTGTAATCCTGTGGCTAGAATGATCACCACCTTGTTCAAAATAATAGCAAGTTTTTATGTTGAGAAAGAAGAGGGAAGTATATTTCCTTTTTCTTCTTTCTTCCTGCCATATACTACTAGATATTCTTCTCCCTTGTTTTGTGTTTTATTTTAATTAATTTTACTCCAAACTCATATCTATTTATTTTTTTACTCGTTAGGTCTTCATGATCTATTAAGTTCAACACAGGCAAAATTTTTTTATTTTTTTATTTTTTTTTTAATCATCATCATCAATCTCTCTTTTCATGTGTGTGGATCTTTCACATTGGGCATGAGCCTTGCACCCCTGTGTGGATCTTTCTAAGTAATTTTTTTTTAATTTTTTATCATAACAACCTAGACTTATCTTTGAATCACCTCATACTTATCCTAAGATGAACTATTGACTTGATACCACTTATTAGGATTAGACCTGACAATTGGACGGACTAGACCGGTGTTGGATCGAATGTGTCGAGTTTAATAATAAAAAGCTTGTTCAAGCTTAGCACAATTCATATAAAAATTATTCAAGCTTAATTAAGGTCTGAATCGGATTTAGAACATCATTCTCAAGCCCAATCTAAGTCCATCCACAAAAACTGGTTACTTTTTTCTGTTTTTAATTTTTCTTAATAATCACTAAAACAAAGATAATGTGATAGAAAAAATAAAACTACGTAATATAACACAATAAAACTCATATTATATGGAAAAATTTAGTAAAAAGGTTCATAGTGATGGATTATTAACTAAAATTAAAAATAAAATAAAATGTAAATATATATTAATCGAGCTGGGTTGGGCTTGGGCTTGGATATTTACACAAATTCCAAGCCCAACCCACCAAACTTCAGGCTTCACTAGGTTTGGTTTGGACAGATCTAACATGTAAAACAAATGTACAAGTTTTGGTTTTAGAGAACGGCTCTGGACAGACCGGCGGGAGAGTATCCAATCAAATGAACATGTCTCATTAAGAATTTAGGATATATATGGGATAATCGAAAGCTTTTACCATTAGGAAAACACTATGCATATGGGCTTTTTGAATGAGTGCATCATAAGCTTCACACTGCATTTAATTCAAAATTTTATTGCAATAGGTTAATATAGGGGTGAGCAAAACCAAACCGAAACAAAACTAAAAAACCAAACTGAATCGAACCGAACTCTATCTGGTTTTTGGTTTTATAAAATATAGTAATTTGATTTTTGGTTTGGTTCTTTTCAGTTTTTATTGAAAAACCAAAACAGAACCGAATTGAACTAAAATAGCAAAAAAAAATTGTAATATATATATATATATATATTTTATTTGGCATATTATATATTTATAATATTATTATATAGTTTATATTTGTGAGACTTTAGTAATATATATGTAATATAAATACTTTTTAAGCAATACTTTACATGTAATTGATAAAAAATAATAATAATAAAAATTAAAAAATTAAAATTTTTGCTGATTCATATTTTAACAAAACCAAATCATAACCGAACTATATGAACTTTGGTTTGACTTTAGTTTTTTTTTTTTTTTTCTACTTTAGTTTTTGGTTCAGTTTGGTTTTTAAACCGAACCGTGTTTTGCTCACCTCTAGGTTAATAGGCCTCTCATGTTATACAAAATATTTTTAGGAAAATCAACCGATGTCTATTAATCCCAAATTCAGGGACAAAAAATGGATTGCAATTTTATTGATGCAGCTCAACGTTTCTAAAAGCAATTGTTAACCAGAATTGATATAGTTATTTTGTTTTAGTTTTTCAATACATGTTTTTTTTTATCTTTTGTTGATCGCTTCCTCCTGTTTGTAAAATTTGTATCAGTTTTAACTCAAGTTTATATGCGTATTTTTTTATGATCTATTTTTGTCAATGAAATGAATATAAAATCAATCGAATAATTAGATATTAGTGAAAAAATAAATTTCATAATTCATACATTAAAGGGGAATTATATAGAACAAAAATAAGTGGTAGTGACATAGTGACCCAAAAGGTCCATTTTCGCTTTATGACAACAATGATGAAGGGAAGTCCTTGTCCTAGCGAAGGGTCAATTACAAAAGCTAAAAAATGGACAAATTTGGCCTCGAGTGATATTGGGAATGATACCATGTGGTGCACTTCATTAAAGTTATTTGGGTTTACATTGATGGATGGTTGCATAGAGAAGGAGTGATGTTGATTGATAAATCAAAATTGGATAGGAAGGATTTTGATGAAATTTTGGAATTAGGCATTTTGTGCATAATGAAAGAAGCTTCAAATGTTTTGTCTAATTGCATTTTTTGAGCCACAATTTACGACAATGAATACTACTATTCTCAAAAGGTTTCAATTTGTTTGTTATGTGATGCATATAGTTGGAATTGAGATAAGGTTGGTTTTAGGTAAAGTTTCTTATCTCATTAAAAAAAAAAAAAAAAAAAGACAACTTTTCTTTTGTGTTTGATGTGGATGGACATTCATTTTTTCATTCATTTTTTTTTTTTTCTCCAAGCTTTATCCATTCCATACCATATAATGCACACAGGCTCCTTTGCCCAAACTGTTGGTTCTCATTCCAATTCACTGAACCTTTAATTACTAGTGCTTATCAATTACTAATTTAGTTCCCCAAATTTAATTTGGAATCTTAAATATTTTTGCGTAAATTGGATAAAATTGTCGGAAAAAATTTAACAGAGGCATGTTATTATTATTATTAAAATTAGATTTTTTTTTCAATGTTTAAAATGCAGGTGCTGTTTGCATTTGATTGTAAAATAAAAATGTAAAAAGAGATATAATTTGGCTCCTAATAATTGGATTGTAGTTTTATTAAGAGGGTATAGAAGTATTATTAAAGCAAACTAAAAGTCATCCAAATAATGAACATTAGTTTCAATTTATATTAAAAAAAAATCTGGGAAACTCCATCTACACTCTCAAGGTTGTTATAGATTTATTATGTTTGCGCCAAAACCCATTTTTGTACCACTAATTTTTTTTTTTTTTAATAATCTTGTATTTTGAGTTAGCTTTTTGTAATTTTGAATATTCTACCACTTCATTGACAAATTTCTCAAGTATAATTTTTTATTCTCTCATAACTTACGCTTCATAATCCACCTGTCAAATGTACTTTTTGTAGTTTGTATTGAGCCGATATGAGAAATTAATGTTTGATAAGCATAATAAAAAATATCCATTTAAATTTATTATTATTTTGATTGTTATTTCATTCATTCTTGTGTGTTAGCAAATGTTAATATATCTAAAAATTATAAGTGTAGATTAATTAAGGTCAAACTTAAGTACATAGACTTCCAATAATGTGCTTGACATATGTTTTGTTATCTATGCAGGACAATGTCACATGTATGATGTAAATGAAGGGCGAAAATATTGTATCAACGAGTTGAAGTGTTGTTAATTAGAAATTAGGCTGTTCAAATATTGTTTACTGTTATGAAAGTTTTACCCAACAAATTTATTTTAAAAAAAAGCCCATAAGAGCCCCCAACCCCCCCTTTTTTTTTCAAATATATAAATGGGACAAGCTTTGTAGGAGAACACAAGAATAACAATAGAGAAAAATAAAGGCATTTGAGGCATTTGATATTCAACGTTTCAAATTACACTGACTCACTTACCCAAAAAAATAAAATATAAAAAAAAGGAAAGAGAAGCAAAGAAAGTAAACTTAACAATTGAAGTATTTATTTCTCCAAAAAAAAAAAAGTAAAGTATTTGAGGCCCGTTTCAATTCGTAGCTGGGAACAGAGGAATTGGGCTCCATTTTTTAACTTAATTTCCTTGAAGCTGCAATCATTAAGAGCTTCAGGTAATATTTTCTCTTCCAATCGTCAAGAAAGAAAAAGTTAAATAACAAGCGAAAGTTGTTAATTTTATTCTTGATGATGAATGAGAGAGTGGAAATGAAATGAATGAAATTATTTTTTGGGCAAAGAACACAAATCAACTTTGTGATTTTGCGTATTTGCAAAAAATGGTTTGGTGGTTTAAAAGTTTGAAAACACAGATTTCAGATTTTCACCATTTAAACTAAAATCGTCCAAATTTCGGTTGTGCGGCAAACATTTATAGTGAAACTTCAGTGGTTTTTTTTCGTTTCATTTGTACCTCTCTTAACCAATGTTATCATAACCGTACCGGATATCAAACTGGTAAAACTACTGGTATGTGGTACAATCGGTTCAACCGGATTTTACCGGGGTTATACTGGATTATTATTTTTTCGGAAAAAATATTATTTAAAAAATAAATAAACTTATAAATTCATCAAACACAAGTTTCAAATATTTAATACTCAAAATAACTTCATGGAATATTCTAAAACTTCATCAATTTTAAATTTTAATAATAATTTATTTAAATTTTAAAATTTGGAAAATTTTGGTTTGAAACCGAACCGAACCGAACCAAACCAAACCAGTTCAGTTTGGTTCAATTCAAACCAAATGTATATTGGTTTAATTTTGGTTTTTATAATTTTCTATGTCTATTTTTTGATTCAGTTCTGTTCGGTTCGAACCGAATCTAACCGAATCAAAAACCAAACATAGAAAACTATAAACATGGTGTACTATCATCCCAAATTAACAAATTCCACCATTCTTTCTCTGCTTTGTTCTTTTTTTATAGATACTTTTAATTCTGAACTTGATATCATGTTGAGATTCTTCAACTTGAAACAATGATAGAAGATTATGTCTTATAAAGATAACCAAATAGTTCCTTTCCAAATGCTAACCAAATTCAACAAATAGCTCAACCTCGAATTCTTCAACATTTGAAGCATGACATGATGGCAAAAGTTACATTTTTATGGATTGACAATCTTTTACAATTATCTCTTCTGAATTAGCGATATACTGGCTCATAGAGCTAGTAAAAACATATTTTAGCTAGTGTGCACATATCAAAACTTCCATACTGCAATTAATCCTTCCAATCTTAATAATTTCTCTCCATCTTAATTTCTTCCTTATTTTTATAAAAAGTTTCTATCAACGATTGTGTCTTCAGTTCTTCTCTATATCACCAATTATTTTCCATCGTGTCATGCAATTTTGACACCAAATGTCACCGTGGGTAGATATGGTTCAGGTGACTATTTTGCAATTGACGAAGTTGTTTTGGCTGCTCCAATCAATGCTCTACATAGTTGTATTATTTATATGAAGCTTAGTATATATAATGAAATTGTACACATTCCATAACAAAAATGGAATATTACTATCAGAGATAGAAAGGAGAATAATGTAATCTTCAATAAAAGTTGCGAGTCATGTTAATTAATTGAAGAATCAGCTACTCCATAACATTGATGGTAGCAGTTTTTTAGCAATTGATCTTATTGTGAAAATACTCCAATTGGACCCGTGGTCGGTTCGCAGTTAAACCGGTCGAACCGGCCGGTCCGGTCCGGTTTTCACAACATTGCTCTTAACAACATATGAAAAAGAACAAACGTCAAAAGACCTAGATATATATATATATATATATAGTAGATGTATATTGAGATGTTAGAGATGTCATAAAGCTATATACTCCATTAGTTGTAAAAGAAAATTTATATCTTTTTTGTTATACCCAAAAAGCTAATGGAACAACTTTTTTTACCCTATATATTTTTAAGGAGTTTAATGCTCCAAGAATATTCTAAAATTTCCCGTATACATATATTGTGTGTACTTTACTTTATGGGAGAAGTTTTATATATATTTTGCAAAGCTTCCATTTAAAAATAATGAATGAAGGTAAGAAGCATTTTGCCATTAGTTAGAGAGGATTTGGAGAACCTAAGAGCTAAGAAGTGCTATAATGGCCAATGGGACAATAGACATAACATTGAAGCTTATTTTAGCATTTTGTTTTGGAGGTATAAAATTTTTCCACTTTTCTCATTTGCAAGACAACTCATTTTCATCAAGTAATCCCTTTTAGACTTTTCTCCCTTTCACAAATTCTAGCAAGGTTCTCGTGGATTCAAAGTTGACTCAATGATTTTGTGGATTTTTAAACCATTATTTTTTCGTTAGGTTTCAGACTATTAGTTTCTATGCGCTGTGACTAGACCTGTTCGTCTGGCAAATTGGGCCGGACTCGGGTCAGGCCTTATTAGACTTTTTATAGAAAACATTGGCCCAAATTATTTTTAGACCTAAATTTAAACAAAAATACTGGAATTATTATTATAAAAAGAAGTAATTAATGCAATGATTTAAAAGCAGTAGATACAAAAGTATTAAAAGACATGTAAATTATCAAACTGAAACAAATTTATGAAAAACAATAAAAATATTAACATATATTATATCAAGCTAAACCAGGTCTGAGCTTTAAAAGGAATTTTAAGCTCAACCCATTGAATATCAAGCTTCAACAAGCTTGGACCGGACCGGACCGAACTAACTACAAAATCTCATAACCAAGCCAGGCTGAAAACGTGCAGACTTGGGCAGGCCCCTGGTCCGACAAACAGGTCTAGTCATCGTGTCTAATTTAAATGTGGTCTTCAACTAAAAACACTAATCATTAGTGAGTTGACTATCCTAATTCTCTTTCATTTTTCAATTTGCACGAGTAGATAAAAGAAAAGTTTGAAAAAAATGGGTTATTTTGATTTTGCCATCGTGTTTCGGTAATTAGAAATGTTTGAAGAGCTAAAAAGCCACCTTATTTCTATGAGAAACAGTTCCAAAGATGGATACAACAAGTGAAAAAGGTTGGAAAGTGTATACATATATAAAAGAAGGTTTTCAATAATCATATATTCCCACAAACACTACACTAGCATTTCTCAAAACGTTTTTTTAAAGAACAAATAAGAATCCAAAAACGCAAACATCCATTTAAAGAAAAAATAATTTATTTTTATAAAAGATAAACAAAAACTTGTTTTAGTTGTGAACTTACGAAATATAAATTTTCATATGCATAAAAACAATAACTCCTCAATTGGAAAGAATTATTTTGATGGATATTTGAGAAATTCAAATCTATTTCTCAAGAAATCTATTGCTTAGAAGAAATTAAACAAGAAAATTCAATGATTTTGTTTTTTTTTTTTTAGAAGGGATTGCAAATCATGAAATAATAAAATGAAAGGGCAAAGAAGGGGACTTTACCTGAAATGATGACTTGGACAAACTCCAAAATCCAGATTATACAGAGATGAGATCCTGCAAATTTGTCGGTGAACAAAAATGCAGAAAAAGATGATGCCTTTCATTCTTATACACCATGAGTCAGGAGTTATATACATATGTATAGATCCCCAAACAATTACCTCTACTGAATGGGCAGAATTTGGATAAAAAGAAAGGGAAAAAAGGAGGGAACTTTAAACAAAGAAATAAAGCTTAAAAAAAACAAGATTGAACTAATTCCCCTGTGTTAAGAAAAACACACTCTACACTTGTTTCTGTTTCCTCATTTCTTCACTTCCTTTCTACTTTTTGAATTTCCTTCACCACCATTCCCATGGTTCATGAATTCAATTGGCGGGGATACGTTGCAGTATTTTAGATATGACCCTTTCGTCGCTTGTCGCGGGTTCTATCATATCACTTCTCCACTAAATGAAGAGGAGCATCAATCCAATCCTTTTTTAGGATTTGAATAGAGTGAAGCCAAGTTATCTGATCATTATCATCACCTTCCATGTTTCTTACCTGTGAAACAGATCAGACACCATTACTATAACCTTTTTTTTTTTTTTTGGAGATCGAGTTTCTTTAATCATTTCACTTCAGAAGGATGCAGTTAGTAATATGAACATCAATTATGGCTCCCATAATAGCAGGTGATGGTCAATCATTTGACTTATAAGCATGTTCACAATTAATTGCCCAAATTTTCTTTCCTATCATAGTGGAAAACAGCTATTTCATTACCTCCAAGAGTGAAAATTTTCTAAGAAAAAAGCATGCCTCAGATCTGAGATTGATTTATTAATTTTTATGAGATAATAAGCTTGACAAAGAATATGAAGGAACATCATTGCCGTGTACCTCTTTGAAACCACGACTTTCGAACAGCTTGTCGAATGTGGCGCTCATGTCTTTCCAGAAGTTCATCCACCCTATGAGATTGACATAACAAGGGTCCAGAAAAATCAACCATTTCCCCTCGATCTCGAAACCCCTGTCCGAATCCAGCACAAGGTCAGATACTAGAATGTTGAATCCAGTCTGTAAATACTTAACATTGGAGCACAAAATACATAATGGATGGAAGACAAAACAAAGCATTAATCACTCAGCTTGCATTCTTAGTGATAAATTATCCTGCTTATTAACTTTTAGACCATGATAATCTATGTGAAATCACATTTCGACAAGCTTTTATGTTTCCTTTCTTGTTTCCCAACAAAGACAAATGGAAGACAACTATGTGAATGCTTCTGAAAAAATAATAACTGTTTTTTATCTTTTGCATAAATAAAAGTTCCCAAAATTTTAATTATAATTGTCCCTGCTGTGGTTCATTAGTGAAAATCATCATCCCCCAGGCACCAAAAAAAATACCAACCAGTTCCCTCCTCTCTGCCCTTAATTCGACAACTACTAATCCCCATCGAACCTGTTGTCACCAGGGCACCAAAATTTTTTATCTTTGTTAATAAGGAATGATTTTGATTTAAGTCCAAAGTGAGACAAACAAGTCTGTTTTCTGTGTTCTGAAAAAGGAAAAAGAATATAGGTATGCCAAAGCCACAACACATTTCATTAAAATGGGTATTGTACTCGATGGCTTACTGGCTGATTAATGAATAAGAATAATTAAAGCAGTACAAACAGCAAGAGAGTATCCAAAGAGAAAGAGCCTACTTAAGATATTGAATTTATGTTGCTGGTCACAGTTTTCACAAATCCCCCTGCTTTTTAAATGGGAAAAGTAAAGCGGCCCCTGTACTTGGAAACTTAAGGTGATGGCAAATTACAAGCTTTTTTTCCAAAATAATGCAACACTAAGGCCGATAACGCGTGTGATCTTAAAAGAGAAAATGGAGTTAAGTATGATTTTCATGCTTACAAACGTACCATATTATTTCTCTTTGCTTCCATTTCCTCTCTCTGATAAAGTGCCAATGATAGTTCTTGTGAATGGTATTCAGAAGCATCGAAAGAATCTGGTCTTTCCAAACGACTCCATTGTTTCTGTAAAGCTTGCTTGGAAATCTCATATGTGACATCCTGATTATCGTGGTGTCTTGAATCAAAGTTAGTTTTTTCTTGCAACGCTGCAGGCGGTTCTAATCCATTATTACTGTGCCCTCTTGAAATAGACCTGGCATGAGATCGTATGGATGCATCATCCTTTCGCCTTTTTGCCCATGCAAAGCCACTGGAACTAGAAACCTGTAATGGGCCGGAATATGGAATGTCTCCTTGAGATGCATTCTTTACATGGAAAATGTCTTCCAATTTGTCAAGTGATGCCTTTCGCGCCTCTCCTCCAGACCTGGGATGTCCTCCCTTAGGAATTTGTATATTATTAGTAGCAATGGTTTTAGCACCTGGCACTTGAGCTGCTGCTGCATTCTGGAAGATAAAAACGAATGAACCAATGTGATTCCTCAAAAACATTTTTCCACACAAAGAGGGAGAGAGAGAGAGAGAGAGAGAGAGAGAGAGAGGGAAAGAGACCTCTGTTGGTACCAGTTTAGGGAGTCCACCAGTTTTTCTGGTTGGCTTTCTTGATTCTGCACCACGGTTTCTTCCACTGGTCTTTTTCCTGAAACTCCACAAGCACTATCAGTTAGCTTGGCTTGATAAGGTCTTAGTTAAGATGGCACAAAATTTATTTCAGACAGGAATATCTAAAAACGTTTAGGCTCTTGAAAAATGAAAATGAGAGCACTCACCTCCTTGCCTCTTCACGGTTTTTCGCATCTATCTCTTTGCTAGGTGGGTATTTTGGCAAACTTGATGGCTCACATGCATAAGGTTTTGTAGTGAAATACTGGAAATTTTAGAAGAAAAGAACATTGAATTAGAATAATCCCAGCCACACAAACAATAGGTGATATAGTCATAGAACTTCCACAAAATTTTTTTGCATTATCTGGTTATAACTAGAACATAAATGCACTTGACAGAAAAAAAGTTCTAGGTCAGACAAAGACACATTTCGATAGAGAATCAAATATACAATGTAAATGAACTCTACCAGGATATGGTTCTATGGTGTAGAACTTAGAAGAATTTATTCACAAGTATTGTTGTCTCTTATGATTGCTAAACCAGATTTTGTAGGAGATAGTGATCACCTCAGATGCAAGAGCAGAGGATGCAGTCCCACGTTTATATGGCTCTACAGATAGAAGTGTTTCTATCAGGTCGACAGCAGATGTCGGTATATCTTTGAATGTCTCGCGAAGAGAGCTATCGTAAGGCTGCTGTGGTTTGAACAAAGTTGCATGTGGAAGTTTGGATTTTTTCCAGTATTCATCGGGTGGAGACCCGCAAAGCTTGAAAATTTTGTGTAATTGTTCAACCTGGCAAAGGAAGGGCATCCACACAAACTCAAACCAAAGATGAAACTAGACATAATAACTGCTAAAAGCTCTTAATTCAAATGCTGTATTGGTTAGTAAAAGGAAATGAATAACACATCAATATCTGATCAGCTAAGTCTACTTGCAGGATTTATGTATACATAGCATTTCTACTATGTTATTACCTCTGTTCTACCTTGCAGAACAGGATTTCCAAGGAGAAGTTCTGCAAATACACAGCCGACACTCCACAAATCCACGGACGCGCCATAATCAGTTGAACCTAGCAATAACTCTGGAGGACGGTACCATAAAGTGACAACACGGCTAGTTAAAGGTTGTCTGTGCCCGGAAGGGCAGAAGTTTGCCAATCCAAAATCGCCCACCTTTAATATCCCATCATCATTTACAAGAAGATTTGATCCTTTGATGTCCCTGTGCATTACACCTTTTGAGTGACAATGATCAATCCCAGATAGCAACTGCTTCATATAGCATTTTACCTACAAAACAAAATAATTCACTTCAACATACAAAAGGAACATGATGTAATGGTGACACATGAACAACTGTTATGTTTTACAGGCTTTTACTATCATTTAGGAGTCCATTGCTCATGTACTGTAGCGACTGATAAATTCGTTAGGCAAACTAATAATTTGAAGCTCCAGAATCAAAATGACTTTGCTTTTAACGTGTGATCCTGAAACAGAGAATACAGAATTTGTGAAGGCAATTCCCAGGAACAAACCTGTGACTCACTGAACTTGACATCAGGGCAAGATAAGAGTCCAGTAATGTCATGCTCCATGTATTCAAAGACGAGATATATACTACACGATAAGCGAGAAGTTATCAGTCCGTCCAATTTCATGATGTTTGGATGGTCAAGCCTGCGAAGAATAAGTATCTCTCTTGCCATAAACCGGACACTCTCAGGTTCGAAATTATCAAAGCGAACCTTCTTCAGAGCAACAATCCTCCCAGTTTCAATCTCTCGTGCTCTAAACACGCTGCTATATGTACCCTGTCCAATCTACAAATACGAAAGCAATTAATTATCTATCAAGTTCATTATCCAGTTCAACTACCAGAAGCATTACCAAAATATCACAAACAGAATGAGGAAGAATGATGTGTTCATAGCAACAAGAAAAAAAAGAGCATTAAAAGAAGTCACAGGCTAGATGAAAACTTTTAAAAAGACTGCAAATTCCTCAAATGGCAGTTGCTGTTAACACAACAGCGTCAGTAACACATAAATGGTACTTCGCCTACTGGTCCAAAAATTGTAGTCAGAAAAAAAGGAGAGGAATTCTGAGAAGATTAAAAAAATACTGGTTTATCCTGAGAACCGTCAATCCTCAAAAGGAACCCCCAAAGAAGCACAGAAAGCTGTGGTTTCTTATTTGGTGAATTGAATATCCCGATTATGTCAATCTAAAAGCTCAGAAAATCTTAATTTCTTAAAAAGTAATGAATTATGCAAACCGAAAGGATCATAAAAAAGTGCACCACCACCATATTCTTCTTTTTCCGGAAATGAGAAAAATATGAAATTTCTCCTTGTGTATAGTTTTTCCTCCATGATCATAGTATGATTATTTCACGATCAACCAAACAACATAAAACAAAGCCAAAAACCATTTTCCTGTCAACAAAATGACAAAAAAACCGACTTTTGCACCAATCACATTCACATGTCACCCAACTGCATTCAAATTGGGGGAAAAAAAAAAGAAACCGAATTCTTGAAGTTGTGATTAAAATATATAAAATACAAACGCATGGGACAACCTTCTCCAATTTCTCAAAGGCATCAGCTTTAAGAGGGACCCAA
The DNA here is from genome assembly GCA_039660915.1 of Euphorbia tirucalli. Taxonomy (NCBI): domain Eukaryota; kingdom Viridiplantae; phylum Streptophyta; class Magnoliopsida; order Malpighiales; family Euphorbiaceae; genus Euphorbia; species Euphorbia tirucalli. The sequence goes on from CM077637.1 coordinate 16,559,830, forward strand.
CCCTGAATGGCTTCACCAGCGACGGCGCTAAGCCAGCCAGGCCAACCGGCGGCCACTTGTTCTCCTTCAATGTACTTGTGCAAATTCCGAAACCTAAAGCTCAATGATTCACCGTTGGAACTGGCTCTCCCGGACTCACCCAAATCGCTCCCACAACAACTGAGCTCCCCATTCTTCTTATGAGTGCTGTTTTTATGACTGGATTTTTCATTCTCCGGCCCTACCCGTATCCGACCGGAATTAAAACCGCCGGAGTGGTCAATGGCGGGGGTAACAGACACCGCCTGTTTAGAGCTGACGCAGCCCATGGGGAAAAAGAAGAATCCAGGAAAACCTGGGGGAGAAAAATGGAGGATCCAGAGTCTGAAAGAGAGGAGACAGAAAGCTGGAAAAAAGAAAGTGAAAAGAAAGGGTTTTTATACATCCAAAACCCAAACCCAAACCCAGGAATGTTTTCTATCACTTTCTGCTGACCTCCATTTCTCTCTCCCTCTCTCACACACACACATACATAAAGATACAGTCTTTGTTTTTCTTTTGTATATTTTTTTTTTTTTTTTTTGAGGGAGCGAGAATTGCGGGACAAATTGAATTAACGAAATCACCGAAATCAACGGAGGAAGAGAACAAAATGGTTATCTTTCTTTTACAAATAATTCCACAAAAATGGAAAATTTTTGAGATTGGAAGAGTGAGTTTTTATGCTCTGTTTTTGTCTGGATTTGTTAATTTTCTTTTTTAAAAAATTGATCTGATAATGTGGGAGACGATGAGCTGGCACCCTAAACGGGAACTTTTGGAATGTGGCAGCCAATCGGGTTGGAGCGTGTAGCGCGTGGATTTGTTCTTTTTTAATTCTTTAAATTCCTGAATATAGTGTGTACGCATTGGTAGTTGTTGACTTAAATGTAGATACGTGACATATATTGTACGACATTTTCCAAATTATAAATAATTTTTCTTGCTTTGCAAACTTATGCGATTTTTATTATTTCCAAATTTAAAAACTTAGAGTTTTCAAATTGGGATAACCAACATTAATTCTTAACATATAAAAACGTCTATAGTATTTGAAATTATTTTTTGTTGCTACTAATAGGATATTGTAGTTCAGTTGGCTAATTTGTGAAAAAATCTTTCAAAAATTGATTAAATAATTATATCTTTTTAGGGTTTTGGCCAAATACATTAATGCTTCGTATATTTTATCTATTTAGTTTATATCTCTATGTGTTTTCCCTATATTTTATATTGTATCTTTTTCTTTTAAAATTGTTAATATATCCTATGTTTATAAATAAAATTAGTCTAGTCTAGTAGATATTGTAAGTTGATCCATTATGAAATTGTTCTTCATAATCTACCTTTGAAGTTATGGTTATGTATTGTTATAATTGTTGGATTAGCTGTTTAGCTACAAGTAGCCGTTTATAAAAAATAATTAATGTGAAAAATAAAAGGTGCAGAAGGCACACCATACAGTGGAAAAGGTTGAATAAAGCTTAAACCATTTAGAATTTCTTGTGTTTACATACAGCATGTTTGTTTAGGCGGATAGAAGGTGGGATAGGGATTTCTTATCCCTATCCCACCTCTATTCACCGTTTGTTTGCTTTTATTTGGGATGGGGATAAGAAAACTTATCCCCCTCTTATCCCAAATCTTTATTTCAGGCCCCCCCCATGTATTAGACTATTGGGATAAGAATTGTTTGTTGTTTACCCATTTGTCCCTCTTTTTCTTCTTATTTTATTATTTTGAACAATGTTTAGGGGTAATATTGTCAATTTGATTGATTTATCCCTATCTCTATCCAACACACCAAACATATCTTATATTATCCCTATCATACTTTTAACTTTTATCCTTATCCCAATCCTTATCCCAATCCCTATCCCCATCAAATAACAAACGGCCCGATAAGTAATGAGAATGGGGAATATATATTGAAAAATGATTTTTTTTTAATTGTAAATTTAAAAAAGCAGAATTGGAGGAATAATTATGATAAAACATGACTTGGCGACAGGGGAACTGCAAAAAAAAAAAAAAGGAGACAAAACAATACAACAGAGACAAAGCAATCACATTCACCATTTTGCAAACTGCAAAAAAAGGTTCCTTTCTTTTTTTTTTTTTTTTTCTTTTTCAATTAGGTAAATATTATATGGGTCCACACACATTGATTTGGGGTGGGGTGGGGTCACTCTCTCCTCTAAATTGCTAATAGACAAAGCCAAGGCATCTCTATGCTCTAATTCCTTCACTTTTTCACTCAATTTTGCTAACTTCATCTAAAAATCAAGAGAAATTTTGGTAAAAGGTAAGTCTTAAATTGCAGTAATTTTCCACTATAAATTTTCATGAACAAAATAGTACACTTTTGGATGTTAGAAGAGCTGGGGATGAGTTAAATAGTTGATTTTACATTATTTTATTAAGTAAAGTGGATGCTAATGATGAAAGAGAAGTGGGCAATGCATACTACTGTACTGAAATTAGGTGTTGGGGCCTTTCATGTCTAATCATTTATTAATTAAAAGTGATACTGTTAAAACTTTATACATATATATATATATTTGTTTAATACTTTAATCCTCATTTCTCCTTCTTTTTCTTTTACCTTTCACCCATAAAGCATATGGCACGTTCAGATGACAAGTACAAATGCTTCTATACCATCATCCTTTTGCAGCAGTAGTGCTGAATATTTTATTCATATTACACCATATGTATAATTGGGGGTATTAAGGAATGTTTGATAATCTTGATCAACATTTACGATATTATAAATGCTCTATGTATTTGTAATTATATTTAATGTGTTTAATAATATAATTAATCAAAGTTTAAATTAAATAAAAAAAATATTTATATACTATTTTTTTATGAATTATTTATATACTCTTTTAAATGTGTTTATGTTCTCATTTCTTAAAACATTTTTCACTAAATGTTTCTTTTCTTTAAGTTGAGTATTCTAATTTTATTGTTTATCAACAGTCTATTAATTTTTAATTTCAGCAAACAACCTTGAATATTGTTAAAATTTAAATTTAAAATCTGGAGCTTTCTTTGAAATTTCTTGGCTGTCTATTTATTGATAAATTGATATTTATCATAGTTAATTTTAATAGTATGAAATTTTAATAATCTAACAATTTTATATATCTATATTATAAAACTCAAAAGTTAAAAATCACTTATACAAAATTCTCACAAAAAAAAAAAAAAAAAGGATATTATGGTGGAGTATTTAAGTATTTATATACTCAGCTAAATTTAATCATAAGTTTTATAGCATGATTAAGCTGAATGACCAAATAAGAGGTACATTACAAACCATAATAAGCCTAACAAGTACGGACATTGTGCGTGTAGTTCGTGCGTACTTAATTTAATAGAATTGAAATACTTCAAACTGGGGTATTATTATTATTTAACACAGAAATTCAAAGTGATTACTTAATTAATACGTTAAATTGAATGTCATCAATCATAAAAGTAGGGATTCAATATTGGTTTATTCAAATTATGAAATTAAAGTAATATCATAGTGTTTGAATTTTACAACGGAATTATAGAAAGAGAGAGAAAACCTCATTGTGTTTTTGGACCATTTAATTACAAGTTTATGATAATGTAAAAGAAGTTCATAATAATTTCTAATGCTTTTAATAAGATATCTCTATAACAATAGCTTCAAATAAAATTTAAAAAAAAAATGAAAATGTAAATAAATGATATAAATAAATAAAAAAGAACTTCTATATCTAAAAATGCATATAACTGAAAAATATATTGTTCTTTTTTAATTTTTTTATTTAAATTAATAAAGAAAAAAAGAAAGAAAGAAAGATATAGTATAGGTGTCGGAATATTTAGAGGAATGTAAACCAAAATTTTATGGATTTGAGGAGGATATTGACTGGAATAAAAAAAAAAAAAAAAAGGAGTGACCTGTGGAATAATTTGGGGGTGGAGAAACTGAGAGTTTAGAGGTCGGGAGAGAGACAAGAAGATGAGGGTGAGTGGGTTAGTTAAATACATTTTTTATATTTTAAATATTCTTTTTATTATTTAAAATCATGAAATTTGGTTTTACATTAGTCTCACGCGTTTTATTGTATCTGAGATGAGGTTATGTCGGCCGATCTTGTCAATTTAAGAAAAGCTAAGTGTCAAACTGCCAAATTGAGAGAACCAGTAAGCTGTTTGAACCAATCACAGGGCGGTAAATGCATTAGGTTAGAAATAAATAAATAATTAAGCAAATGTAAAGGCATATTTGCATGTGGTGAATGGCGTCGGCAGAGCCACCACCACTACTTGTATGATTCCATTATGGAATCGGCCATCTCCCAAGAGCAAATATCTTCCCACACTCACATCCTTTTTTCATCAATTCAATTAATTTCACTTTTCTTTTGTTTTATCAGGAATAATCAGAATTTAATTATATACATGCTTGTCTTTCAAGAATCCATATATATCATCATTACATTAAGTAGTCCAGTTTAATTAATACATATTAATTAGTAGTTCTAAGTTTTAGCTCAATATTTGTGTTTGTGCTTGTAATAATCTGCAGCCATGAGTGTCTGCATGACTCAATTTGTGTTCTTTCTATATTAATTAATGTTTTGAATCCATATATAATTAACTCGTCTCGGTGTGTTGCTAAATTGGGTTTATATCAAAAAAATATTTAACAACTTTATGATGCATTTTAACATTAATTAATTTGATGACAAGTCAGCAAATGAAGCTCCAAAGTTGCGGACTTGATTGAACACAAGCTAATAGTGGTCTGATTTAATTTGTGAACTTGATGCAAATCTCCATTGGCATCTAATGACGGACTCATGGGCAAACTTTCTTATTTGTATTTGTCAACTGATACAGGTTTAGCTAGAAAGACCAACTTCAACATAAACCTTAATATATTGTTCTCTAGCAGCCACTCATGCTATTTTTTATTTTTTATTTTTTCTCTAGTGAACTAGTGATAAGTCTCAATCAGAGTAGTGTTCTGTGAATTTCAAAATATATAGGATATTAACAACTACTTTCCTAGCTAGTTCTTAGCCTTATGGACCAGTATAATAATAATAATAATACCTCTAAGAGTCAATTACCATGAACATTTAAATATGCAAAAAAAATCCAACAGTAAGAATTTATCAAGCAAAATACCTAATCAACAATAGAGAAAGAAGGGAAGATTGGGGGGTTTAATTAAGTCAAAGGTAGGTCTAGTGGTGTCCACATCCAAATCATTATTTAACAACTTCACTCGTCAGACTACCCATATCCATATGCTGTGTTTTAGCTCTTAAAAATTAAAACATCAACTCTTCAGTTTGAGAAAACATTGAAGCATATAGATAGTTATGAATTGGAATCTATAGAGCTACAATTCGTGTATATAACTTTTATGATATTATCAAAAGTGGAAATTTTTTATGATGATCTAGAAATTGGAAGGTCAATGCCAATGAACGAATTAAGGAGTTAAAAGTGGCATAGAGATTCTTCAAAACCTATTAATGCAATTGCCTACCTAGTGTGCTAATCAAAATGATTAGACACCTTCTCCACCATCACCTTAAATCTTTTCTTTCTTTTTGGAAAGAGACTGGGGGCATTATAACATTAGTTTTGGCACCTTCTATATTTCTTTTGGTCAATAATAATTACTCAAAAATAATATGACTATTTAAAGAAAAAAAAATTAATGCCATGCCAGACTGGGGTTCAATTAATTAATTATGAATATGGTTTAGGCATAAAAGAGGATTTATAACTTATTATATACCAGTTGAGAGTTTGGACTTTGAAGCCCCGTATTACGGTCAATTTCAACAGACCCTTAAAAGTCAATACTCAATAGTCTGTGCTCTCTCATTTATTATTATTGTTTTTTTTTTTTTAATCACAGCGGTTGGTTGGTATGGTCTCAATCTGTCCCATTGCCACCCATAAATTTAAGAAAAATAACCTTCTAGGAATGATATAGTGCATTGGTTCTTATAAATTGTAATATATGTACAAGTCTTTTTCCATTATTAGATTTTGATCCAATAGCTATAAATATGTGGTGGATTTGGACATGTTGCATCCCAGCTATCAACAACGAAAATAAATAAAATATTGCATTTATTAAAGGGACCTATTGTTCAGATAATATGTACTGAGGCATTTATGTTGTAGTTGTAGTTGTAGTTGTAGGTAAGATTGGGAGTCAATTTCCCATAAAACAAGTGTATATTACGCTTACCACATATCATGTATGATTCATAGGGAAGAAGCTACTAATGGATGGAAGAGGAAAATGCATTGCAGACCAAATATCAGCTTTCATTTAAACATCATCTTCTCTTTCAGCTTCTAAAGGAAAAATCCAGGGCACCTACTAATTTATTTGTTACTTAATTTTAATACATTTGACAAGTGTTCCCGTTTTTCTCAACTGATCTTGTAACCCTTTTAACAATATTAAGATGCATGTGATAAAATTGTATCCTCTATTGCAAAAAGAGAAATGTAGAGTGGTCAACTATATCATAATTAAAGTAGAGGATCCTAATAAATACTTAACAAGTTGAACCAAAATTTTGACTTTTTCCAAGCATTTCATGGACAAAATTCCAATCCCAATTGCCACTGCTAAATCCCTAAATCAGAGGCAGAGCAGCGTACAGTGACGGTTGTGCCATCAAGACTTGTGCTTCCTCCTTTCACATTCGTTAGTGCATATCACACAATTCAAAATGGAACAAGATTCACATCTTTCTGTATTTTCTGAGGAAACTGCTATGCTTGACTGCTCATGAATCATTCAAAATTGCCCAGAACCATGGGCACACTGTCTGGGGAAATCCTAATCTGGATGATCTGGATTTTTACTAACGAGAAGGAACTTGCAGTACCCTTTTCGTTGACTTCTACAAATAATCAAATTTTTTCCCGTCTTCGAGCAATCATCCACAGCCAGACAAAACTAAAATGCTGCCAATGCAGCTCATGTAACTGTCTCGGTTATAATATTTTTATTGACAGCATAAATGTTCAAATGATTCAATTTTAGTCAGTATAGATGTTGGCTATTGCATATCAAGGAGTCATGATATGATCTTTATATGACTCGAGGATTGAAAAATCTCTGTAGCATCAGAACTTTTCAACCTTGATACTACAATGATTCAATCATATGGCAATTTGCAAGCAGCTGCATGGTCTTTTGGCTTGAAGTTGCCAAGCATTTCAGCAACACTCCTGCATCGACACTCGTTTCCAGGTAGAATTACATCCCCATAAACAGCCATTTCGATTATGTCAAGCTCCTTATCTGAAAAATTATGAAAAACTACCTGATTTCAGAGGCTGACTATATCAATAAAAAGATTCATAGCAATGAAATGACAATTCATGTTAAAGATTCAGATTGCAAGAAGGGTAAGGCTGGACGTGGTCTACATGGATTGAACAAGTGGGTCATAGGTGTCTAGCTTAAACCTGAATGGATGCCTATTAATTAGCAAAGTATTAGTTCCTTGCTTGTTTCAATGTCTATTGAAGGATGCCTTCTGCTCCGTTTTTATATTATCCTTTCTTATTTCTTCGATTAGAATTACTTTTTGTCAGTAAAGTACTCGAAATCCCATAACCTTGTAACCATATACAATTTAGGATGGTGAATGCAAGAACTAATATGATATGTCAGAAATCAGATAAATTCCAACATATTTCTTGAATAATATCAGGAACGAGTCTTCATGTAACATAATTCTTTCTTTCTCAATCACAGGTCAGACATTGAAACCATGGAAAGAATTTTTTCGAAAGGACAGTTGCATACATTTGACACTAACATTTCTGCGATGGAGAATGTGATTGGGACAATTTGAAAATGACAGACTGACACAAGCGCACAACACCTGCTGAATTTTATTCTAATCGGGTAACCTTCACAATCCATGCCACAAAAGAAAATTATGTAAGTATTTATAGTGAGACTAGAAGATTCATACTTGAAATCGATATAAAGTAAAAAAAAAAAAATGTAACAATTTGCTTTTCAGCAAGTATATAGTATTTTGAACGTGTTCCAAATTGAAGACACGAGATATAAAATGCCATATTCTATATTAGGCTTGAGGAAAGGTAACAGGAACATATAAGAGCTCCTGGACAAATCATTAAAACATAATTTTCCAAGTAAAAAATACTAAAATCAAACTTTAGTTGCCGAGTGCCAACAGATGAAAATAAAACCAGTCATCTTTCCAAATATAAAGTTACTGAAGAATCAACAATGCCTTCCCCGACAAACATCCAACCCTCCACATCAATGATATTAACCTTCAAATTGAAGCATTATTTTCAAAACGAGACAAATTGATCCACGTTTTTTTTGTTGAGGAAAGACATGACTCTTTTAATTGATAAAACCGGAATCAAAACCATGTCAGACACCATAGTCACTCATAAATGACAACTAAGTCTGACTTCTCCTATCACTGCCCATCAAACATTTGTTATCAAACTTTCAAGATTAGCTTACCAATTAATATATTTATTTCTGTTGAATTTTAGTTTGCTAGTATTTTCCTTATACCTCAATTTAAAGGTATATGAGTGTGAAACCCCAAAATGTAATAAGATGCATCATAAAAAAGAGAAACAAATAAATTAAGAAAGCGCAGAAATTGACATACTATGTAAAACATAATGTAATAATAAAGAGACTCAAGAATAAATGAAGACTTATCCATCAGTCCACTACTTGCTCAATGAAGGAAAAGATCCAGCTATGAACAGAGCAAGTCCTAAGAGACATAAAAAGGTGTTTGCGTTTAATTAAGGCATGCATAAAAGAGATGCAATTCTCACCTAAATGGCAAGAGATGAAGATAAAAGGGAAACTAAACATCATCAATGATATGATCCAACAGTTACAAAGTTAATCTTCATATGCATGTGGTAATTTGCACTTTGAACCAAGCGGAATGGAAAAGACAGCAGAACAGAAAATAAAACAAAGTTAAAAGGAAACAAGTGGGACAGAAGCATAAATACCAGTGAACTTGAGGTCACAGGAGTATCCTTTCAACAGGGTTGCATTTAAATCCACTTTGTCCGACTTATAATTGTTAACTCTTGTTTGAAGAATTTGACAATTCTCAGCTGTAGATTCCCCTCCTAAAGAACAAACCCATATCAGATACAAGCACAACAATGTGAACAATTCCCACAATATCTACCATGAAAACAGAGCATAGTTTCATGTGATTTAAGACAACACAAAATCGAGAAAATTCTCGACTTTTAAGGAAGGAACCGGAATACCAATTGAAAAGACAGAAACCCATTTAACCTATATATCAACCAACATTTCCAACAAAATAACCCAAATAACAATTAAAAAAATTTCCAGAAAGACCCAAAATTTTGGGGTACGTGAACGAAAATTGAGGAGGTGGGAACGGAAATAAAACCTTTAGAGAAGGGAACGATGTGATCGTACTGGAAGCAAAGGCAACCATTACAGTTGCACAAGCGCTTACAGACAACATTGCCGGCAGCGTCTTTGCGCCACCTCTCAGGATGTCGACCAGGTACAGTTTCAGCTTTGGCCCAGCACATTTTTTTTGCTTTGTGGTCGAAGAATCTGGGCCTCGGCTCCCCACCACTTGGAGAACGGGGCGGCGATGAACTCATAATTTCTTCCTATCAAGTAGTAATTTGTTTTCACTCCGACAAGACGGGTTCTTTTATTTTATTTTTTCGCTCGATAAAGTGAACTAATTTCTGAAATCTAGTTAACGTTCAATATATGTATATATTTTTTTTATAACAACTTTCAATAGTGGATTTGGGTCTCCATTAATAATGTTATGTAATTATTCAGTATGAAATTATGATTTCCCAAACAATATACGATGAGTAAGATGGAATTCGTCATTGAAGTTGAGCAGCAGAAGATGTATTTTTGTTTTTTACAAATCAAACTTTTAACCTCTATAGTTTGAAAGTTGCTTTTTTATCCTTGTCTTATTCAGAATAATAAGGCACATTAATCATAATTGACTATTTTACTATTTATATTTAAATTATTTTGAGAATAAAAGAATCAATTATAATTCAAATAAATATAATTTTGTATAAAATAATGACTAAAAAGATAACTTTAAAATGAGGGGATCATCAATCAAAATGCAATCAATTTATACAACAAGAGCTAAAAAGATCATTGTTCCTTTTTTTTTTTTTTTTTTTTTTTTTTGCTTCTTGTGAAAAATATAATAAAGAAAATAATGATAGAAATAAATTTTTTTTCATAGTTCTCTCAATTAGTAGTATTATCGTCATGAGGCTCATCAATATGAATTTAAATCTCTCAGCCCCAAACATTACATCCATTTTACTCTACGCTATGGATTGGCAATAATAATTGAGGCTCATTTACATTTCGTGAAGATCTATCAATATGTAAATGTAAATCGATATATACAATTGAGACGTTAATAATCCAGTTAAAAGCAAAACGATTCTTCACTTACGATAATAACTTTTAGATGGTGTTTAGTAACACTGAAAAAAATGTTAAAAAGATTAAACACTAAATTTTAAATGTTGAATATTATAAATGCTGAAACTATTAAATCATAGAGTTATTTAATAAATACAAAAAATAAATCACTAAACTTAAAAAAAATGTTAATAATATTCAACTTAAAATATATTTTACTTAAAATTTTAAGTTGAAAAAACTATTGATAATGTTCAACTTAAAATTTTAAGTCAAATATATTTGACTTATCAGATTAAGTGGTTTTTTGATTTAACTGAAACTTTTAAGTGTTGTTATCAAACAAACTTAAACAAAAAAAATAAGTACTTAATGCATTTATTTAAGTCATTAATTTAGTTATAAAAAATAGTCTTATTATGCAATTAATTTTGGTCATATTTCTATAGTTACTTCAACACTGACATACAACACAATTGCAACCTTGACGATAACAAACAGCAACCAATAATTTAATTTAGATTCCTCTTATGGTAGTCTTAACATAATAAAAACCCATTCAAAAATTGAACTAGTATAATCTAATAATTAAGTTTATCGAAGGCCAAGCTATAATATATGGTTTTACAAAAAGCTTTCTATACTTGAATTGCAAACCAACATAAAATTACTTGGGGCCAATGTCCTTGAGAGCACAAATCTGCTCTTCTCCCATGGAAGACATCACAGACACAACCAGGTCTTTTCCCTCAGCAAATCCATCCTTTATCTGCATTTCACCCATTCAAGTTATATGTTCATTCTTCACAAAACAAAAATCCCAGTTCAAAATTATCTCTTAATACTCAAATTATCATTACCTGAGTCAGAAGATTGTCATCAGTTGGCAGCCTAAGATCATCCTTAGTGTTACCACTTTCAGTCAGCAAACTCACCTAAAAAATTGAAGAACTTTAGTTTAGTAAGAAAGCAATTTAGCACACATAAAAATGAACAAGTCAAAGAACAAAACAAATCTTACAAATCCATCTTCAGAGATATCAATGAGCTGGTAGTCGGTGCGATTTACATGGGGAACCTAATACAAAAGCACAGAATCATAAGCTGTAGAAGCAATATTATAATAAGCATTGACAAGATGTATGAATGAAACAAGCTAATATTTTACATCACAGTTATGGGAGGAAGGAACAATGTCTTCCAGCTTCTTGCCAGTAAAAATGTCGATTCCAACAAAATGGCACTTAGCATGACCATGCTTTCCAGTCTTTGATGTGGAAACTTCAACAACCTATAAACAGATCAACCTAATTAATAACGAATCCAAATTTCCAGCAAAATTGGTCCTTCAACTCATAAGAGTGGCTCAATTGCCTGTAACCATTTACTTTCGGCCACTGCAATCCCTAATTCTCATAAATCATACATAACATAGCATACTACAACACAACAAATATATATATATTAAAATCCTAATACAATCATTGAGATAATAAAGTAATGAAAAGTATGATATTTATTTCGGAAAAAAAATATTATTTATTTCAATAGCTCCAAATTGCCGTACGGAATCCAATTCCAAAAACTAGCAAAATCCAAGCACAGAATACAACAGAACAAATAAATTTAATCAGATACCGATTCAGCACTTGAAACAAAATCTGTCTCAATAACAACAACAACAAAACTATATATTATTCAATCGGAAAAAAGGAAAAATTGTAACCGCAATTATAAAAATAATTGAAATCGCCTGAACACGGATGACGATTTTGATAATAATCATAATAATAGAGAAAAAAAAAACACCTTGCAAGGACGATTCTTGATGACGATATAACCGTTCTTGCGGATGGTACCGGCTTGCTGGGGGAAAGTCTTGGAAGCGCCGGCGTCGGCCTTGGACTCAAAATGGTGCTCTTCGTCGGACATGATTAATGGTAAGGTGATGGAGAGAAATTGCAGAAGGAAAAAGGATTAAAGAGGGGAAGAGGGAGAGAGAAGGAATATATAGGGTAGGTGATGGATGAATTTGAGTGGAATTCGGTTTCTTTTTTTTTTTTTTTTTTTAAAAAAGAAATTAGGGTTCCTCTTCTCTCTCTGATAAGGATTATCTTACTGTCACTTTTAGTGGGCCCAGTTATTGACTTATCCGTTCGATTTTGGATGAATTAGCTTTTTCTGATTCTGCTTTTAAAACACTCGACGCTGCGTTTTAAATGGTCTTACTTCCCGAATTATCGTTATCACTGTCATCATACTCTATGCTTCCTCCCCCAATTTCTTCAGAATTGAAAAGAGCCATGAATATTGGTAATTAGTAATTTATTGACTAAAAAATACGTCTCATCCTCATATTCTAATTTTTACACGTTAAAATTATAATTGTTCAATTTCTTAGATTGGGATATCACTTACTATTAATACTACATATTGATTGGTTAATTAATGAATTTTATTGAAATTGATGAAAACAGGCATGATACATGTATAATTTATATCATTCTGTATTTTGCATCTATCACACTATAACCTCTCTCTATTTATCATTATTTGGTTTTCTATCAAAATTTCTAATGTGATATATATTTACGGACTAATATAATCTCTTACAATGTTTTACATTCAAATTTTTCTTAATTAGATCCGTTTAATGTCTTTTTTCTAGTGTAATTACAACTTAAAAGATATAAAAAAAAGTCTCATAATAAGTGGAAAAAATAATTTTATGACAAAAGACCTTACAAAATCAACATTAGATAAGAGACAAGGCTAATCTTAGTCAAAAATCTCAAAAATATCAACAATTTTGAAAGAAATTGCTTAATAATGAATTGAGAGAAGTAATAATGTGATAGAAATAAATTTCAGGGATATATAGATTAGATATGTAAAACATAGAGTTGTACTAGTGTTTTTGACCAAATATCAGGGATGTCATAATTATTTACCCTTCATTTTTATCTATATTTAATACTTCATTTGTACTAATTTCACTCGGTATTTTGAGCTTTTACGTGGTTTAATAAAATATATTTAAGATAGTTGAAAGATAATTTTTACTTATAATTTTCTTAATATATTCTTTTTTATATATATAGAAAAAAGTTTAGGTAATGGCACGTCTATCCACCTCCAAGGTCAGGGAAAACCATAAACCTCGATGAAGATTTATAGTGGAATTTACAGATCACCTACCAACAAAAGGCTAAATTTTGACAGGGTGAGAAATTGAAGTTATAATTTTTACTTATAATTTTCCTAATATATGATTATCTTAAGTTGTTTTTATAAGTAGTTGAACATTAAATTATTAAAATTTCCAATCAAATATGCATTGCATTGATAGAATATTTATTATTTCAAGATAAATATTGATATATTTTGTTGATTACCATGTATAATAAATAATTATATATTGAAAATATTAGAAACAACTAATTTTTTGTAAAAGTAAATTCTTTATAATTTAAGGCGGACCAAAATAGAAATGTACTCTATTAGATTGAGTCGGATAAAGTATTTTTTTAGGATAATTACTTTTGTCTCAATTTGAGGCATCTTAAAAGGGTACCTAATTATTTTAAAGTTTAAACATATCTAATTTTTTTTAATCCATAATAACCATAGGTATAATTAGAGGTGGCAATGGGGCGGGGATTACCCAAAAACCGTGGGATCCGAACCGGCGGACATGGGGAATAACCGATTTTATCCCCCACAGGGATGGAGGTGGGGTTATTTTATCCCCAATTCTTAAATGGGTGTGGGGGCGGATAGTACTATCCCTGTCCCGCTCCCATATATATATATATATATATATATATATACACACACACACACACACACATTGTTTCCACACTCACTTATCATATTCAGAAATAGTCAGTAATGGATGTATTAGGTTGTATTAATTTATTCATTAATTAACAACATAGATTAATGCACCTTTGAATCATTACACAATCGAATGTGTTTCTGCAATAAATTCCTTTTTCTGTTATACTCTTCATTGGCATAATATCTCACTTGATCTTGGCTCAATTGGCTCCTAGATAATCTTCCAACTTCACAACAAATTTCAATTAATTCAGCCCAGTAGCAAAGGAAATTTAATTAGAGGGAATTAATTAATATCTGGAGTCGAACAAAAATAATAATAATAAAAATGAGATTCTCTTTTGTCAAATTTTGTTGCCTATTGGATTTGTCACGTAACACTGTACATTACATATGTCTTTGTTTCTCTCCCTATTAATCACTATATAAATTGATATTTTTATCAACTTTTTTAATTGACATTGCCACTTTTTTTATTTGTATTATCCTGCATTATTTTTCATTTGTTTGTTTAAGCATTTAATTAAAATAACGAAACACTAATTTTTTTTTTATTTGTTGGATATGAGTGGGGATTCACCGAAATCCGTCGGCACCCTCGCGGGGCGGGGATGAGAGTGAAAAAATCCCCGAAATATTAAATGGGGAATCCCTAAAACCGCCTCCACAATCATTGGGGGCAGAGTAGGGAATGCACCTCCGTCCCTGCACCCGCACCGTTGCCACTCCTAGGTATAATTCCCGGCGAATCTACAATTCACACTTTCTTAATAATGACTATCTCAATTCTATGAAAGTTCATAAGTTAATTATTGGCTTTGGTCCAAATTGCCCCCACCTTTTGCCCAAAAATCAATTTGGTCCTCAACCATCAGATAAACCCTTCACCTTTTTTACTTTCATCAATGGACCCTGCATGTAACAGATTTGAAACGAGAAATTATATGATGTATCCGGTGCAGATGGACTTTTCCAATGAAAAATTGATATATATATGTTTTTTATTTTCCCAATACTCATTGCTTACATATCCCTTTTTCATTGGCACGGTCTATATAAAACCCGTCTGCTGTAAAATTTCTCGCTTTGAAACAGTGTGAACTTGTTGACTAATTTTGATTGGTTGTTGACCAAAAATAATCTTGTGGACCCCATTTCTCTCTTCCGCGAGACTGTTCCTCCTCCTCCCAATTTGGTTTCTAAGACATCTAATATAGGACCGTACGGCCTCCCAATTTCGATTATCGACCAGCAACCACAATGAGATTTGATCCTTCAAACTACAATCGAGCTTCAAGAAGATAAGAACTAATTGACTGGAACTGAATCCATCTAAATTAATGACAAAAAAAAAAACTGATTATCTTTTCTCTATTTGAATTTGCTTGAAAAATTGCAACAGTGGATGAAATTATTAAGATGAATAATAATGAGCAATTGGAATTAAGCCATTCCAAACCAGTCATATGTAATAGAATTAAGGATAGCGAAAAAGATAACATGAAATCTAAAATGTTATTCTGATAATCTACTATTCACAATCGAATCAAGCAAATTCAGTCCTTTGCTAATATTTTGATACAGACTAGAAATAGATGAGAGAAAGAAATTTGGGTAATTTTAACCCTAAATCACCAAAGAAACTGAAACAAATATCAAAGATCTTCAAAGGAGAGAAAACCTCTCAAATAGGGGTTGAAACCCTTGATTTTAATTGCATAAAATGTCAAAAAGGTGGCTACCAATACAAGATAAGAATGTATTTATAACTAGGGCAACAAGTGAAAATAAAAAGGCTAAAATAACCTTACTAAGGGCAAAACAGTATTTAGCTAGAAATTTAAGAAACACAATTCTGGGTGCTGGCGTGATCTTAAGGCATGACCATGCCTTAGGAAGAGTCCGGGACTGCTTCTTTTTAGTGTTGTCGTGACCTTGAGGCATGACCATGCCTTAGGAAGAGTCCTGGACTACTTCTGTTTAGCTTAAGGCATGACCACTTCTTGGGAAAAGTCTTGCTACATTTGTAATATCCTCATCAAATTTCTCTGCTGTTTACTAAAGAAACTCTACCCACTACTCTGGCTCTCATGATTCTTCTTCTTCTTCTCCTTCCATTACCATTGTTATTATTATTAATAAAACCAGCTACATGTGCAACAAGAATTTAACAGATATAATCCATTAAATAGCTTGGGGTAGTGGTGAGTTTCTGGAAAACTGCAAATCACAGGAGATAAAGAAAACGTACTAAGAATATGAAAGTGTAGTGGAGAGATAAGTATATTGTGGGAGATGAAGATGATTGTGGTAATTCCTGGACAAATTTAACGAACTAGAGCCACAAGAGAGAGAAGGATGTTAGTATTGTGGAGATTAGCGGCGGGCACAGTTCGGTCCAATCCGGAGATTTAGAAATTTTCAGAATTAGATTTGAGGAATAAATATCTAGAATTGGATTGTTCCAAAAATTTCGGTCCAATCTAGTTCGGGAATTTGGATATTCGGTTCCGGTCCTATTCGGTTATAGAGTCTGAGAATTCAGTCCAGTCCAAATCCAAATATAAAAAATAAATCCTAAAAATAAAAAAAATGCAGATATTTTCTTATATAATTTCAACTGAAAAATATAAATTCTAATAATATCTGTCAAAATATTATAAATTAAGTTGACTAAGAGGTTAGAAATATCATAAATTATTTTTTATATATATATTATAAAATTTTAAAATTAATAATCTCTTTATATGTGAAATATAAATTTAATACTAATGAAATTCTCGGTTCTATCAGTCTGGTCTTCGGTTCAGTCCAATTCAATCCGGTCGTGGATAAATTACGATATAGTCCAGTCCAGTCCAGTTCTTTTTTTTTTTTTGAAAAAAGTCAACAATTTGATCCAATTCTGGAATTTTTTCCCTCGGATATTTAGTCCGCTACAGTATATCTGGTTCTTATGCCTAGCCCTACTTGAGATGGGGGAAGAGAATATGAGAGACAAAAAAAAAAAAAAAAGGATTTTTTAAGTATTTTATAGCTTTGAAATACAGGCTCAGTCTTGCATAACAGAAAGTGTTGCAGACTCTCTAACACCATCCGTAAAAGGGACCAGATAGGTGAAAATTGGGAAGGTGAGGAGGTTAATTGATGATTTTGGAAGGTTAGTGATCAAATTGATTTTTGGGTAAAAGGTGAGGGAGCAATTTGGTCCTAAGGCCTTAACTATTTGATTAGAGTATTTAGCTTTTTGAAACTAGGAAAAAACTTAAATTCACTTTGAAAAGCGTAATCGGTGTCCTGGGAGCTTAGTGGAATATTTGTTAGTTTATAGATCGATTATTATATGCAAATTGATTTTGGTGATTATTCACAAGAAAATATTGAAAATTTAATTTACTGAGTTTTTTTTATGTTTTTTTTATAAGAACAGACTCATTCCAACCATATGTTACAGAAAACATTATTCTCTATATATAATAAAAACCTTGAAGTTTAGTTCCAAAAGGAGATTGTTCTTTGTTATGCAAACTTGATTGAGTTTTTTTTTTTTTTATCCGTAATACTAACTTAAAATTGTTTTTGACAAACTGAAATTTATTTTTACAACTTTATTAAAATATTGTTAAAGGTTAAATTATAACTAAATATTTTATCATGTATCGCAATTTTCTCAACATATAAAAAAACTAAATTTGATTATTTAACATTAAGAAAATAAATTAAGTCTATTTCAAACAAAAAAAGAAAATAAATTAATTTTTTTTTTATTGTAGCAACCAACATAAATTACTACTATTAAAGGGTATTACTGCTCATTTCAAAGCAGTAAGCCTATGGTAGAGGTGACCACGGTTCATGAACCGCCGGTTCAGGTTCAAGAAATCCTTGAACCTGAACCTTAATCTTTAAAAGAGATGAACCGCACGGTCTTATCCGGTCCGGTTTAGGTTCAGGGTTTGATCAGATTCAGGTTTGGTCCTGTTTAGGTTCAACCATTTTCAATAAACATTTAGAATTCAATTTGTGTGTGGTTTTAATGTAGACATTTCTCGATAAATTATTAATATATATAACAAAATAATTTAATTTCTCGAATATGGAAAACAACTTACATTTTTTATTTTATAATTAATAATTTACATAATATAAAAATTATTACAAAAATATAACTTGTACAAATACATCATTATTTCTCTTACACATTTAAAAAGAAAATCAAGCGAAAGAAGTTAAACATATTTTTAAAAAAAGAGATAAACCGCTGGTTCAAAGGTTCAGGGATTGATTGAACCTGAACCTTCTATTCTTCTAAACTGCTGATTTGGTTCGGTCCAGTCCGATTCTACCGGTTCATGTTCAATTTGATCACCTCTAGTTGGAGGGATGAATTTTAGGGAGGATATGTGAAGTTAGATAAGAGGAATGAGAGTTGAGAATGATAGATAAAAGGCCATTCCTTGTGTTGTTTGGTTTGAAGGGAGTAGGAGGAGAATATTTTTTTTTTAAACTGATTTGCTAATTTAAAAATATTATACGTTTGACTTAATTTACTAATTTATCCCTATATACATGTTTTCTAGCTTCATAGAATGAAAGATAAAATTGTAAATAACTAAAAGTTCTTACTCTTTTATTCCAATCCTTCCGATTTGGAAGCATAACTTTTGGTTGGGATCCACCACAAATGGATGGACATACTTCAACTTATCTTTCATATCTCATTATGGTCTGGTTAAATATATGAGGCAAAATCAAGGGCCACACTAGGTAGTGGCCTAGACCTAGTGTGATCATGACCGTTAATAATTTCTTTTTTGTTTGTTATTTTAGAATACTGTACGTAATTTTATAAAATTATAATATTCAATTGTGAAATTTTTTAAGTTAGCCTCACATAAATTAATTTTAGATTTTCGATATTTGTATAAATTTTATTTTGGCTCTTATGAAAATTGTACTATGTTTTGAAGTTTCTAAACTTGTATTTTTTTTTTTAAATCCATAAGGCTATTTATTTAGAGTTGGTAGCAAAACAATTTGTAATTATTAAAAAAATTGTTGTTATATATATATTAGTGGAAACATAATTTTATCAAGTTTGTTTGATAAATATATATTGCCACAACTTTATAGAAGCAATATTTATCAACTTTTTTGTTGCTGCCTAAAGTTATGCAATAACTTTTATATTTTTGGTACCAAAAATTTTTTACTGCCAAATCTCTTATTTTTTTTATAGCCACTGATCAATTATTAGAACTTCGAGAATTTGATATATAAGAATTAGAAAATAAAGAGTTATTTTTTTTTTCCCCTTAAAATGCCTTGGTGTACACAAAATTGGCAAATATTTTTTTTGTTATTATTTTAGTATATATAGTAACATGTTCATATTCCAAACTTATATGGTGTGGTTGAGTGGTAGGGACTCATCCATATTTTACCAAGAGTTGAGGGTTTGATTCTCGTCTTGCGTATAGAGCAATCTTAAATCTCTGGACAAGCTATCCCACTTTTTGAGATGTCTACAAGCGAACACAGGAGATTAGCCACTGTAATTGATAGTGAATACTTCTAGGTGTGCACCAAAAAAAATGTTCATGTTCCAAATAGTCCAAAAAAAAGTGCTCAAATCACATGCTAGTTAGTCAATTATTATTTAACGATGAATAATTGTATATTAAGAAAAAAAACCTTCAAATTCTTAATGATGCAAATAAAAATTATTGAATCAATGCATTTGACATTTATAATCTTTCAAAATCCGATACACCAGTAAAAGGCAGAAATTCATTCAATATGAATAATTGACAAAACACCAATCTCTCCATTCGGTTGTCTTTATTAAGGGGATTAGACAGAATCTTTATTAAGGGGATTAGACAGAATATGGGAGAGGAGACGGAATAGTAAGAGATTTAGGTGGTTTAATTAACTTTGATTAAGTTTAGGGGCGAAGAAAAACAAACAATTCATTAATAATCAACAAATTAAATTGGTTAGAAGGAAATCTCAACTTTTAGACCAGCTCCTAACACTCAAAATTTATGAGACCCGGTTATACCCACAACTCACACAAATATATTTTCAAAACACAAGTTCCAAAACTCTCAGGTCAAGTAAATAAGCAAATCATACTTGCTTATATACATGTACCGTGAGTTAGGAATTTCTGTATAGCTTAAAAGTAATTATTTTCTTAATTGGAATTTTGAAGACTATTTTTTATTCATCAGGAAAAACATTCTGATTAGAGTTTTTTTTTTTTTTTTTTCCACATACATTAACAATAAGTTTCTAGCATTAACCCTTTTAAGCCATTATATTTAAAGAGTACATACTTCAGGTATATTTTAAATTTTTTCAACGAATCAGATAAAAGAGAATGAATTTAATCTCTTATGCACGGGTGAAACTTAATAATTTTAAGTAACAAAAAAAAAAAAAAAAAAAAAAAGAATCAACCTTTAAGTTAAATTTAAAGTATGATATTGAACTTGATAATATATATATGTTATGAATTTGATTAACTTATCCGATGCTAATCATGTAATATTTAAGTTGATTATATTTTAATTACAATTTAATTTATATATTTGAACTCGAACTTAATATCTTTAGTTTAAATAATTTGAATGCTTTAACGATTCAAATCAACTTTAACCGATGGGGAGAATTTGAATCTCTTATACTTATATATACATCAAAAATTTTTTTTGAACCTTGTTGACATTAATGTGTAATTAAAAGTCATAACAACAACATCAACGATGAGAGAAAATTTATTTTACGTTTGGTATACGGCGTCATCCATGTGTCAGACCAATAAGATCATACCACGAAATATATTTTAAAGTCTAGAGTTTATAAATTAGTATATAAGGTTTATTATTTAGGGTATAGAATTTTATTTAAATAAATAACTATTAAATAATTAATAAAATGATCACAACTTACTATCTTTTAATTGGTGACAAGAGCATCAAAATGTGGTGAATGATAAATAATGACAGAAAAAAAAAAAACAATTATCATTGTATAATTTATATAAACAGTTCATCAATAAAAGAAAAAAAAATATCCATATAGGCAGCAAAAGATTGAAAGTTATAAGAAGAAAATAAATGAGTATCAAAAATCTTGGACCGGAATGGCTTGACGAGGCATATCATAGGCATCTTTAGGCCTATATTTGTTGAGCCCAGCAGTGAAACATATTTGATCACATTTATAGCTTTCAACACAAACACTTGTAACTTTGACCCAAAAAACAAATTTGGTCTTCATACCTTCAATCCCATTCAGCTTTCCTCTTGACAAAATCCCCTTTACCCTATTCCCATACCTTATCACTGATGAGTCCTTGAAACTCACCTCACATGGAGACGCCATGTACACTATTAGCTTTCCTTTGCATTCTTCAAACTCGTAGCATTTCACATTCTGTGGGAATAGCCCCGCTGGTAGATTGTGCTCCCGCAAAATATCCCCCAACGATTTTTGTGGCTTACCTACATATATTAAATTCGTAGATATGCAATTAATTATGCTCAAAGATTAATAAATACGCGTTATTCACATAATCACATCAATCCGTAAATTGACGAACTATGAGATTAAAGATATAATATAAATACCTCTTGTAGATTTCCCAAGTAATGTTCAATACACAGGGATACGTTTACATAGAGTGAAAAGAATTAATTATTATTTTAATTCTTTCTCTTTTTATATCCCATTTGGATAACTACTTTCATAGTTATCTATTCCAAATGGGTCGGGTCAGGCCCGTCGAAGGTGACCCACTCGTAATTTCCAACAAAATTAATATTCCCTACTCTTGTTCAACTTTTGGTATGTTTAAACCTTGTTTGTTTAAATTCTTTTGCAAAATTTGGTCCTTAATTTAATAGTTATTGTTGGAGATATTAGAGAATGAATCGCACATCGAAAATAAATGAGATCAAAGAGTAATATATAAGTAATGTAGATTGTGCCTTAATACAAGCCAATTGGTTTTGTATTATATGCAATCAATCCCGCTTGTGTGCTTACTCATCTAGTCAAGCCCAACGCTCTTAAGGTTCACGGAGTCTCTTCAGTTCCAAATATACACCATGTTACACTATTTGAGTATACGGTTTAGAAAAACTTATGTGACAATGTTTGTGCTTCATTGCTAATGCAATAGTATATTCATTAAGAAATCTTGAGCAAAATTAAATTACATGAATTAAATGTGTCAAAATTAAAATAAAAGGATCAAATCGACAAAATGGTTCTAAGTATTGAGAGAAATTGTGTGTTTTCCATAATCTTTTGAGATCTTGGCCCCTAAATTTGACTTGTGTAATCAATTTGGTTCAAAACTAAATTTGACTATTAATTTAACCCCTTTAACATGGTATTTAGAGTCAACTCAATACAAAATAATTTGTGTCGTATCACTTTTGGATTAATTTAATTTAAATGACAAGTTAAAAGACCAAATTGATACTCAAACTTAATTTTAGAACAAATTAATTGTAGAAGTCAATTTCAAAGGAAAATTGGAACCTTTATCATAATCTTTTCAATATGGTCTCATAATCACTTAGATCATAATCTAATAAAAAGTTTTGTACCTTTGAGCTTGTTGAATACCCATTTTGCCTTCTCTTCGACTGCACCTGAGAATGTCTATAAAATGAATTGCAACAACACATGAATTAGTATAAATTAAGGATATAAGCTCACAGGATTAACATATTCATTCGTGATTTTTCTAGTACAATACAACAGAAGATGTTGAGCCCAATTTTCATAATTTTTTATTGGGGGCAGAGATCTCTTCATTTGAAATACCAGCAAAATTTAATGGAGTTTTTAGCCAGAAAAACATCCAGTTACATTTTCCTGTCAAATATTAATTCTTTGGACAGACTCTTGATTAGACTTATCATCATCAACCTTATTCAAAATTTTTCCTCACAATAGGCAATCCACAATTTTAATAAATCTAAATTATAGCATTGGAATTTAATATCTGAATATTTCAACTGCTAAGAAAAGTTCCAAAAAAAGAAAAACAAGAAAAAAGAAAAAATTAAGCAAGTGTAAAATGATGAAAAATACAAGAGAAAAAGAGAGAAGAAGAAGAACATACAGAAATATCTTGAGAAATGGTGGAGAATTCTTCCTTGGCTTTCTTAGAAATCCAAAAGCTCCCTACCTTTGTTAGTGCTTTCTCCATTTCTTCTTCTTCTTCTTCTTCTTCTTCTTCTTCTTCTTGGTTTTTTTCAAGAAGGGAATGAAGCAACTTAATAAAAGAAAAAAAAAAAAAAAAAGAACCAAAGAATCTTTTTATCTCTCTGAAGATACTGTGAGGAAAATGCATCAAATCTTCATAAAATGGACCAAACCGAAAATGACATTTTGCTTCAGCTTGCATATGGACACAGTGTGGTTTTTGGGCCTTTTCTTTTTTTTTTTTCACACATTCTTTTTCTCCAATTGTCTTTCACATGACCTTGATCCGAAATGTGGAAATGGTTTGGAGACAACAAATTTTGAGAAAGAAAGAAAAGATATTTTATCTCTGCAATCATAATTAAAGAAAGATGAAGTTTAATTAAATTGTAAGACAAGATACCAAGGACAGCACACCTTAGTCTGGATCTCCACTAATCATATTGGTGACGGTGGCCATAATGTCACTACCTCTTCCTTATCAACTTTCCCTACATCTCAAAACACATCACGATTTCTTGTTATCTTGTTATTTGTGAAAAGTTGCTATATCAATTAATAATTCTATATTTTTCATGCAATTCGAATTGAATCTGAATTCAATGCGTGTCCAACAAAAAAAGTGCAATACATTAAACCAAACTTCTACATACCATTGTTGAAGCATAATTCAGTTGCCCTTCTTCTGCTTCCTTTACTCATTTTTACATAATTTTTTAGGATTATCTGTTTCATTGTTTTTATACAATGTTTAATATTTTTATGCACCTTTAATAATATTTTTTCCAAATTTATCCTTATTTAATGTAGAAGAGAGATTTAAAATCAATGTATACAATTTTAAATAATAATAATAATTATGAAGAAGGAGAACTTTAGTGTTAGAAAATTAATTAAATATTTATTTTTTGTGGAGTCCACTGTGCAAAGATTGAAAATTAATTTCACACCTCAAACATAGCAAAGATCAAACTCACGAACACACACACAAAAAAAAAAAGGGAATTATGTATGAGTTCGTTATTTGGAGGATTACATGTCCGAATGAACCACGCATAGATGAAATTGTAACTTAATATAATAAAATTGAACACTTTACGCTGCCAATCTTCTACTTGGTTTATAGATTTGATTAATTGAAAAAAACTATAGAATACGCTTGGTATACCATATCATCCATATATCAAGTCAATAAAATCACGTCACATAATATATTTTAGGGGTTTAGGGAATAAAATCAAGTCACATAATATATTTTAGGAGCCTACAGTTTATATTTTAGGATCTAGAATTTTATTTAAATAATTAACTATTAAATTAATTATTAATTAGTTATACCATGTCATTTTTTTATTAGTTGAAATGTGACTTATTATAATACTATTAACTTGCCACACGAATGACGTAGTCTATCAGACTTACTTTATAACCTTTTGATTATTTATAGCATAACTAGATACTGTTTAGATAATGCTCGTGTGTCAATTTTACTAGTTACAATTACAACAATTTCTCATTGTTGAAATATATTTTTGAAAGAATTTTTATTTATTTTGAAAAATTAATTATGATTTTAGACATATTGGTATATTTCCCAAGTTAGTTATTGTAAGAATATAGGTGCATTTTAGAGAAATACCCCCGTTTTAAAGAATTCTTCCAAAAATACATAAATAGAAGATTTTCTGTAAAAATATTTTCAAACTTTAACTAATTCCTAAAATAATCCATTTTTATCATTTTTGAAACATGCCTGTTTAAAAAATAAAACAAAACACAAATCTAAAAATCCCAAAAAACTCTCATTCATTTGTCCATACAATTTCATCTTATTCTCTCTTTTGTAATTTAAACGTTATTTTTTTCATTTATCTCTCAGATCATTTACTTTTTCGACATTCCATTTTAACAAAATCTTTTCGTTTCTTTTTTTATCTTCAAAATGAGATTTATATATAAATATTTTCTGATTTTTTTTTTTTTCCGATTATCAAAAAAGTATCAAAAAAAATATCAGAAAAGCTAAGCTATTTTTGAAAACAAAGTGGTGAATCAAAACTTAAGAGAAAAAGAGCGTAATTCAAGTAGGATGCTCACAAAACAAAAGCTCAACAGTAGAGTATTTTTTAGTAATTTCCCAAGAATCTAAGCTAGGTGGCATAGCTTTAGCTTAGCGCCCATTGGGCAAATATTTGACTTGTATAGTGTCCAATCGGCCCTCTCCAGTCTAAAGAGCTAACAAAGAAACCCTGTCAACAGAAAGCCCGCGAAAATGCCGAAAGGAGGTGGCCTGCTTTGGTTCCATTTTCTTCGATAAATAAAAATGACACAATACAAAATAAAATTAATTGATCATTTCAAGGAAACAATATTAACACCTTCATTCATCAATGAAACTCTTTAACTCATTCGATTCTTACAAAAAATACATACATCTCCACTTTGTTTTCTCCAACTCAACCAAAATCTCAAGGCAGCTTTAAGCTATTAGATTAATACAAATACAATGTCTTAATATTTTCATTTCCCAATCTTGTTCCTATCTATTTCATTTTTAGGTACATTCACTATCTCTCTCTCTCTCTCTCTCTCTCTCTTTCTTGCTTTCCCTTTCTCTATTTTAGCTGCAGGAAAAATATATTATTCATGTTTCAGCTCAGGTTTAATATTATCTATATCTGTTGCAGGTTGATTGTTGAAGCCTGTGAGGTTGTAACTAGTTTGAGTGGATTGTTGGGATCTTTGTTGACTAAAAGATTTGATATGGGCGAAATTGATACCAAACCAATTGAACCTGTACAAGTTGGAATTACCTTGTTTGGCGACAAAAGTGATCAGAGGAAACACCGGACCGAGGGCAGCACTAGCAGCCTCAACAGCCACAGTGATGTAAGATCATCTTTTACATCCGTACAAGATATTTACTTTCTTTTTTTTTTCACCCTAATATAGCCACTAGTGTAAGACAATTTGGCAAAAGTGTCAATTTGATCATGTTGGCTTATAGGACTAATTTGGTAAAAAGTTCAAGTTTAGTTATCAATTTGGAGTAAACAACACCTGCAAGCCAATGTGAGCTTATAGGCGCTTATTTAGGATAATTGATAAACCAACTAATTGGTAATTTATATCTGCAATTATTCATTTGTCCTGAATATATCTTAATATCCATTTAATTTGACCTAAAATTGGATTTCCATAAGGTTTAGATGTAAGAAAAACGGTAGGACTTAATTGGTATAAATGATGATATTTTGAGCTATTCAAATTATGGCAAGTTAGTTTACAGCTGAGTTTTGGATATTGCATTTTCAAGCTTATTAGTTTGAATTTTTGGAGTATATAGGAGATGGAGATAGAAGAAATACAGAAAGAAATGGCGAATTACAAAGTGCAGATGGAAGCAAAAGATGCTGCCTACTCTCAGCTATTACATAAACTGGAGCACTACCAGAAAACAGAGGAAGAACTCTTGAATCAGCTCAAGAATTCGGAGATAGAGAGAGATGTCTACTTGGAAGAATACAAAGAAGCTCAACATCGGACCGATGAACTCGAGGCAAAGGTCAAGGAGATGAGCATTCAATTGTCGGAGACTGGAAAGCTAAGGGAACAGCTTTCCCATGTTTTACTCGAATTAAAAGCTGTACAAGGAGAGCTGCTATGTTTGGAAACACAACTGGCTGCTGCTCAAAATGCAAAGCTCAAGGCTTTAACATTATTTGACACAGAAACAGATGAAACCAGGAAGAATCTCAAAATCATACAAGAATTGGAGAATCAACTAATGGCGAATAAATTATTAATCGATTCTCTGCAAGTGGAGCTTAATCAAGCAAATGAGCTACTTAGTTCATCTGATAAGGTTGTTTCTGATGTGATTAATGATTTGAGCAAGCTCAAATCTGAGCTGAAGGACAAGGAAAAGGAGAATTGTGATCAAGCTTTTCAAATTGGGGTATTAGAGACCGAAATGAATCAGTTAAAACTGGAATTGAAGAACGCAAATGATGAGATAAGTCGACTCAATTGGGAAGTTGAGACAGTAACAGATGAGCTGGAGAAGTTGAAGACCGAAATGGAAGAAACAACAGGGAGAGAACGCCAAGCAGAGAGTGAGATAGCAATGCTGAAAGCAGAACTTCATAGTGAAAGATCGAAACTTGCAGCAGCAAAAGAAACAAAAGAAAGAATAACAATATCAATGGAAGAGTACGAGGGACTGCTGAAGAAAGCGGAGAAGGGGAGGCAAACGGAAGAATTGGAAGCAGCGAAAGGAAAAGTAGCAGAGTTCAGGATGAGGGCGGAACAAGCAAGAGCAAGGGCGGAAGCAGCAGAGAGAGCGAAATTGGTACTAGAAGATCAGTTGAGAAAATGGAGAGAGCAGAAACAGAAGCGAAAGGCTGCTTTAGCTGCACTTCGGGAGGAATCTTTGTCGAGGGAATTTGGTTCGTCCTCTTATGAAACTACACCAAGGAATTATCAGCCTTTGGGTGAGGTTCTTAATATGAAATTCTAGTCTTTTTCTGTTGATTCTAACTCTGTGTTGTTATAAACATAATCTTTAGTAATTTTGTTTCAAAGATTTTCATTAAATGTATGCTACTCTCTTATGGTTACTTGATTGTTAATTGATTTGGGTATGCATGCTTCATTCTAGTGCAGCCCAAAATTTAAAAATTATCCTAACTGGGCTTGAACATATACCATCTCTAGACACATTGTGATGCACAACACATTTTAAAGAAAATCTCAACTGTTGCTCACAAAATAATAGAATTATCGTGACCATAAATATCTCTATACATCAACATGTGAAAACACCAATCAACTTCAAAAATATACCCAAAATAAATCTTTCTAAACATTTCGAATTAGTGAAGTTGATTTTCAATTAATCAAATTATTGCAGAATTACCCTTAGTTAGATGGTTGTGTTTATATTCCCAGTGCCTGGACCAAGATCGAATTTCTGGAAGGGCTCCAGTCGACATTAAAATAATTAATTTAATAATAATAATAATAATAATAATAATTCTTTTAATTAAATAAAATTTAGAATATCAAATTTTAGCAATTTAATCATTGGAAAATATCTGATAAATATTAGTTTGATAAGGTATTATATGAATTTGACATTTTTCATGTGTAGAAGAATAATATTGCTTTCAAGTTAAAATAAGTTAAAGAAAATAATAAGTACTCCATCCGTCCAACTTTGATAGATAATTTTTTAATTGCATGATAACTAAGAAAATTAGTTAACAAACTATATTTTTACTAAAAGACCCTCAATATACCAAATAATTAAGTGAAGTAAATGCTGTCACTTTAATTGTTTAAGTATATATAATAAGGGTATTTTTGACAATTTATCTCTTAATTAATAATTAGACATTGAAAAATACCTATATTATTAGACACCTAAAATAGAAATTTTACCTATCAAAATTGGACGGAGGGAGTAATATATAGTATAAAACAAAGCAAAAGCTAAACTATCAAGTAAATGCCAGAATTTCATGGGAAATTGTCATATTTACATGGGAAAAAGCTTTTGTTTTATACCATACCATTACCTATTTACACAAATACGTGATTTTTGAAAATCTTTTTATTAAACAGGTTTTGAAGTTTTTTTCTTTTTTTTTTTTTTTTTTTTTTACGTTCTCTCCTGCCTTTCTTTACCCATCTACCTTTCTTGCTGTGCATAGGGGATTTGCAGAGAAATTGAAGAAGAGGTTTAGATCCTCCTCTAGAGGAGTCTTTCCAATCTAAGCACGAGCATTGACAAATTCATCTTCATCGTTCCCCGTTGCGAGAACCAATAAGCCCTCCCTCTTCACTCCATCCTTGAGATTCTTTAATGACCCAACAATCAACGGTCCAAATGCTAGCCCTGTTGCTCTCCAGATGATCGACTATGCTCTCTCTCTTGCCAAATCTCAGAAATCAGGTTTTTTTTTTATTATTTACTTTAATTTTAATTTTGGGTTACAATTTGCATCAACTTCGTATTAATTTGGTTTTCTGCAACTTCATGAATAGATGAATCATATGGCCAAGCTATGTTGGTACTGGAACAGTGTCTTTCTTCTCAGTCAACCGAGAAGCTGCAAACTATTCTAGACTTAGAACAATCTTCTCCGGGTGTTAAAGGTAAGGAAGCTGCCTCCCTCTTTTAACCCAAGATAATTGATTTCGTTAGTTCTTATATAATTAATTACTTTTGTTGTTTGGCTCAATTTTGTTTCCCCTTTTTCATTCTTATGCTGGAAAGACTTTTCTTGTGTTATGTTCTGGATATTGCCTAAAAGCTGTTTGTTTTTTTGCCTGAACTACGGCATTTTGTTTTGGCTGTACATGAGCTCAATGGTTCATGTTTCATTTTGTTTCTAAAGGTGAAGAAAGAAGAAAATTTTGATACCAAGATTAATTGAAAAGCATAAATATAGGAGGAACGAGAATCATGTACCTACACTTTCACTTAATGGACCTTTCTGTTTCTATGTATCCATATCTTCGAATAGAAATAGTATAAATCTCAAAAAGGGAACAAATGGTGGCACTGACATTTTTATTTTATTTGTTAATTAATTTTATTCCAAGGACAGAGGATGAAGAGATGCTTGAATTCTTTAATGTTATATACTTCCAAATTCATGAAGCAATTATTCCATACCTTGAAACTGACATCTTCTTATTGTGTTAACTGCTACTTCATTTGAAACTCCCCTCTAGATTCTCTATCAAATGAAGCTGTTCAAGGCCAGTGTTTGTTGGCTTTGAAAATGTGTAAATCTTAAAAAGCTCCTCTTTTATGGCATTATTTGATGTATGGTGGACAGAACTTTTCTTAACCTAACATTTTGGTTTTCTTTGTAAAATTTTGGGATTGCATCTACACTTTAGGACTGCAATTTTGGGACTGCAATTTTAGGATTGCATTTTGAGATTGCAATTTTGGTGTAATTTTGGGACTGCATTTTGGGACTGCAATTTTGGAACTTCATTTTGGGACTGCAATTTTGGGACTGCATTTTGAGACTGCAATTTTGGGACTTCATTTTGAGACTGCAATTTTGGGACTGTAATTTTGGGACTGCATTTTGAGACTGCAATTTTGGGACTGCAATTTTTAGGACTGCATTTTAGTAATGCAATTTTGGGACTGCATTTTAGGACTGCACTTTTGGGACTGCATTTTTGGGATTTCATTTTGGGACTGCAATTTTGGGACTGTATTTTAGGACTGCAATTTTGGGACTGCACTTATATTGTTATACACTGTTTATACATTGTTATAAACTGTTATACATTGGTTATACACTGTTTATACACTTCTTATACACTGCTATATATTGTTATACACTTCTTATATATTATTATACGATGTTTATACATTGTTTATACACTGTTATACACTTCTTATACACTGTTATACATTGTTATACACTGTTTATACACTTCTTATACATTGTTATATATTCTTATATATTGTTATACACTGTTTATACATTGTTATATACTTCTTATATATTGTTATACACTGTTTATATTCTTATATATTGTTATATACTTCTTATACAAATCAACTGATTCAAGTAGCATTGCTATGCACGAAAAGCTTTCCAATGGAACGACCTAAGATGTCAGAGGTTGTGAGAATACTTAAAGGTGATGGACTGGCAGAAAGATGGGAGGAGTGGCAAAAGGTAGAGGTGGTACGGCAAGAGATAGATTTGGCTCCATCTGAGAACCTACATGCTGTAGAATTGTCTGGTCCAAGATGACATCTTCTTGTACACTGTTATAAATTGTTTATATATTATACACTGTTTATACATTATTTATACATTGTTATACACTGTTTATACGCTTCTTATACATTGTTATACATTATTATACACTTCTTATATATTATTATACATTATTTATACATCATTTATATACTTTATACATTGTTTATACACTGTTTATACATTGTTATACACTATTTATACACTTCTTATACATAGTTATACATTGTTATACCTTCTTATATATTATTATACATTGTTTATACATCGTTTATACACTGTTTATACATTCTTTATACACTGTTTATACACTTCTTATACACTGTTATACATCATTTATACACTGTTTATACATTGTTTATACATTATACACTATTTATACATTGTTATACACTCTTTATATATTGTTTATACATTATTTATACACTGTTATACATTGTTTAGACATTATTTATATATTGTTTATATATTATACACTGTTTATACATTGTTTATACATTATTTATACACCGTTATACATTGTTATACACTGTTTATACACTTCTTATACATTGTTATACATTATTATACACTTCTTATATATTATTATATATTATTTATACATCGTTTATATACTTTATACATTATTTATACACTGTTTATACCTTAGTTATACCTTAATTATACATTATTTATACATTATTTATATATTGTTATACATTATTTATACATTGTTATACATTATACACTTCTTATACAATGTTATATGTATATACACTTATTATACATTGTTATACACTCTTTTATACACTGTTTATACATTATTTATACATTGTTTATACACTGTTATACATTATTTATACATTGTTTATACATTATTTATACACTGTTATACATTGTTTATACATTATTTATACACTGTTATACATTGTTATACACTGTTTATACACTTCTTATACATTGTTATACATTGCTTATACATTGTTTATACACTACTTATACATTGTTATACATTATACACTTTTTATACAATGTTATATGTTTATACATTTATTATACATTGTTATACACTCTTTATACACTGTTTATACATTGTTTATACATTGTTTATAAATTATTTATACACTATTATACATTGTTTATGCATTATTTATACATTATACACTGTTTATACATTGTTTATATATTATTTATACACTGTTATACATTGTTATACCGTTTATACACTTCTTATACATTGTTATACATTATTATACACTTCTTTATATTATTATACATTATTTATACATCGTTTATACACTTTATACATTGTTTATACACTCTTTATACCTTAGTTATACCTTAATTATACCTCAAGATACACTATTCTAGTGATCATACCTTGGTTATTCTTTATTTATACCATATTTATACCCTAAGTTACATTATTATATTGATTATACCTTAATTATACCTTAAGATACACTATTACAGTGATTATACATTAGTTATACCTTAAGATACACTATTACATTGATTATACATTAGTTATACCTTAATTATACATTAAGATACACTATTACAATGTTTATTCCTTAGTTATACCTTAATTATACCTTAGTTATGCATTAAGATACACTATTACAGTGATTATACTTTAGTTATACCTTAATTATACCTTAGTTATACCTTAATATACAAAGGCATAATTAGTTATACTTTAGTGAAAAAAATATGTCGGAAAAACTCTATACATATGGACTTTGTTTCGAAGATAAAAAAAAATAAAAAAAACTTTCTAAAGTCACATGACAAAAAAATAAACGGATTGAGAGATAAATGCGAAATTAGATTAAAAATTATAAAAAGAGGAGAGAGAAACGTTGACAAAATAGAGAAGGTATTTTGGAGATTTTGATTTGTGTTTTGTTGTTTACTTTGTGCATGAATCACGTAAAAATGATAATTTTTGTTTTAGGTATTTTTGGAATTTTGAAAAGTTTTTAAGGTATTTATACAAACTTTTTCTTTTGAGGTAAAAATGTTATATGGTGCCAAAAGTTATGTATTTATGTAAAATTCCCGAATTTCATTCCCCCCGAAAAAAAAAAAAAAAAAAAAAAAACAGAATAAACGGTAGAGTGATTCACTGGCCCATAAAACCCGAATAAATACATGGCCCATGAAGTTCTGAAATCTTTTAATTTCTTTCGCCAAATTAAAGATGTCGTTTTAGCGAAAGGAAGTAAGAGAAAAGAATAAAAAAGAAGGGGATATTTAGCTTATCGGCATGTTTGGAAGAAATAATAATCTTCTAAATGATCCATACTTTATTATAAATTTTTTTAAAAAAATAAACATAAATAATGTTCTAATTGGTATTTGTGATAATCATAATTACAACTAGTTAAATCCCTAGATTTTAGGAAAATATTTTGAGTTTAAAAATTAACAAAAGTGATAATTATATTAAATAGGTGAATAACTGAAATGTAAAATTCTTTATATATAAAAAAAGCACTAAACTATAGAATAATCAAATTAATGAATATGCTTTTAATATACTTATTAAATATACCTAAATGAACTTAAAATAATACACAAATATACATTTAAAAGTATATTAATATATCTTAACATATCTTCAAAAACTATATCAGTATACTTTAAATATAGATATTTTAAAATACCTTAAAATATACTAGTAAATGTTTAGAGATATATTAAAGGTATGTTAAAGCACTCCAACTCAATGATAATAAAAACAAAAATAATGGTGACCACTAGAATTAGATTGATAGTTAAATTGGCATATATAATCCTATCATATTCTCAATTACACTCAAACATAGATATAATAAATGAGAGATTATAATCTGAAAAGCAAGTATTTAGTGAACATAAAAAAAATTATCATAGAATAAAAATTCAAATATTCCAAACTAAAATCTCCTCTTCAAATCTTCCTTCAATCAACCAATAAAATGTATATTAGCATGCTATTCTAGATAACAAAATTTAAACAAAATAGGATGAAGAAGAATTGGGACAAATGACGAGAAAAAAGGAAATTACGTAATTATGATCTAATTGGATTTGAAGGAATCCGATAATTCACGCTAAAAGGATATAAATTATAATAGATAATGATGACTTGTCAAATATATCTCTTTAATATGTTAATTAATAAAAAAAAAATGTAATAGATAAAATTAGTTGTCAAATATTTAAATAGGAATGAATTTAACTAATTGTTTAGAAGAAACAGATAGGGGATGTTAGAAAGAATATTAATACAAATTTAAATACATATAGAATAATTTCCCCAAAAAGAATAGGGGTCCATTTTTAACCCCATGATTAGTTGGTATGGGTTCTATAGCCGTAATATATCCGACCCTAATAGAACTATCCAAACTCTATATAAAACGTAATGGAAGAAGAATGAAATCTAAAATATTATCTGTCACAGATACGAGTTAGGGTACTCACTATCTATATCCGATTATGTATTTTGTTAATTTAGTATTCATTATTGAATTTTATGTTATGTTTATTTAGAACTTTAAGAGTTTTGAATGAGATATATTTATTAAATTTTAAATGGTTTATCAAATTTGTTGAATATTAAATTTATGTAATGATAAAATTTGTGATTAATAATTTTATTTAAGCTTTATTGTTTAATTTTTATATTAATCGAGTAATGTACAAATAATTAAAGGGTACCTTAAAAATATATATGACGAAAATGAGATTTAGGTTTAGATCATGTACGTTTCATTATGCATTTAGTGAAGCGTAATGACACGACTGAGGACTGTATAAATTCCTCTACGTCGGCAAATAGTGTATCACATGCGCTGGTAAAATATTTGTGCGTCAGTACCTTTGTAGTATTATTAATTTAAATAAATACTATTTTGTATTTTTTTTATAGAGTAAAATAGATTAACAACATTATATTCAATTATATACCTTAATGAATTAGATTTTTTTTTTGGAAAACTTCAAAAACCACTCCTGTGGTTTTACTCTCTAACAAATCAAAGATTGTGTTTTATTTTTGTTAAAAAAAGGACTTGTGGTTTCAAAAGTTAGCAAAAAAAAAAAAAAAAAAAACTGGCATTAAATCATGACATAAAAGAAAGCATTTTATCCATTTTAAATTGAAAATTTTCGAGTTGGTTAATAAATATACAATAGACTTTTGCGATAAATTTTGAAATTTTTCGAAAAGTATAAATATTTTTAATCAAATAGTGATTATAAATTTGAAAAAAAAATTTATGAAAATTCTTAAATAATATAGGTAAATTATTAAAATATTTAATGGACAAAAATGACATATGACATATGCCATATCATTATTTTTGAATGAAAAATGTTATTTATTTATTTATTTTAGTTATTTATTTTTTTAAACTTTTGTAACTACAAGTTCTATTTTTGACAAAAATAAAATATAATCATTAATTTATCACAGAGTGGAACCACGTAGGTGGTTTTTGAAATTTTCCTTTTTTTTTTTTTAATTATCCCCACTGCCTCCACCCTATATTCATCCCTGACGACGTGTAAAAATATTCACGTTACATAGATAATGAGATTTTAAGTTGGACTTTGTAGTTCAAAGCTAAAGGCTTAACATATTCAATTATAAAAATTTAGGAGCTTAATGTGTAAAAAAAGAATTCAATGTCTACAACGTTGAAGGGGTGCTAAGAATGGTTTATTCCATTAATTTAGTGTAACGAATTTTCAAAATATTAAACATGTGCATTCTCATTCACAGCCTAATTCAATTGGTCTAAATTTTGTGCACATGCCAGCTATCTTTGACGAAGAAAACTTTTAACAAATTAATTTTCTTAATCAAACTTAAAATTTGACCTAAAGGAAACATATAAATTAGTAAAAAACTTCAAAAATATTTTGAACAATGCACCTAAATATATATTTTTTAATTATTAAGACGTGATTCATTGAGAAATTTTTTCATTATTTAAACAGATTGAAAACTATTAAATTAGTAAAAAAATTAGTAAAAAATTTTTTTCATTATTAAATTCATTGAGAATTTAATTTTTTCATAAATTAAATTCTTGAGGTTGCCTTTCATTAATTTAATTTGTATAAATACTGATTAATCCTTAGCATATTATTATTATTATTATTATTATTATTATTATTATTATTATTATTATTATTATTATATTTCTGATTGAATTAAAGCTTGCGTAAGTTCTTTGTCTTCCTTTTACATGGATGTTAGTTGAAGGCATTGGAATTCATAAGATTATTAACATTAATTTATGTAAATATTACAGTCGTAGTGGGTCAGGTGTGAATCATTAGGTATAAATATGTGATTAATTGTTTCAAATTTTATATATCTTACTAAGGTCTAGTTTTCAGTCAAAATATGGAGAAATATACTTTGTCTGAAAGCTGTTTTTCTGCAGTTTCAAATGCACAATTGGTAAAAGTCAGATTGTATTCAGGAAAGTACTGGAAAAACACTTAAAACTACTTTTAAAGAAAGCAGTGGAATCTCACTTTTTCTGACAGCACTTTCACCAACAACAATCCCAAACTGACCCTAATTCGTAGATGACATATTTGATTGATGGCCGGAGACCACAAATAATGACAAAACAAAATATAGTTAAAAAATCTACCATCAGATTAATAAGTACCGTAGGTTTGATTATAATTAAGTTTTTATTTTATAATTAAGTTTATTGTCAACTTCAATAGAGAGAAAAAAAAAATTATGTTCTAAATTGAGAAAGTACAGTAAAAATAAAAATAAGAAAAAAGTTTTCTTATTTCATGTACAAGAAATTTGAATTTCATAGGAACTAATATGATATTTTGGTAGTGCTAAGTTTATTTACACTCTCATTTTTAATTTAATTTTTATATAATTTTGAAAATAAGTACAAATAAATTAAGTATTTTTATTCATTTGTTGTAAATATAAATTTATAGACTTCATTTTATTTCAATAAGTACAATTAAATTTTACAAGAAATTTATATATAAATCAATTTTACATCCTAGTTTAATTGTTTTAAGCGAAAACTTAGTAATAGATAAACAACAGTGGTGAGTTATTTGGTTTATATAGGTAGCATGATGAATGTAGTTTATATTAATTTGACTGTTTTGAAGGTGAAAGCTTTATGACTAGTCATTATCCACCTAATTTTGAAGACTTGGGTGCTAAACACAATGATATAAACTTGAATATTGTGGTAGGAGATCCGATATTAATACCACAACTGAAAAAAGTTTGAAGTAAATTTTGATTGCACAAATCAATTATGAATTGTTGACAATTGGGGGGACAAATTTGAGTTGAATGATATAACTAAGTTTGATGATTAATAAATAAACAAGTACTTTTCAGGTAACAATTCCACGGATGATATCTTGTATAGGTGATCTCCAAGGGGGATACGTGTCGTATAAAGTTATTATTTGGAATCCGTTTCTTTTCATCCACATTTTATACACTAATTACTCTTTTTATCGCATGTCTTTTTGATTTGCCCGTTCACCTTTTTGTCTATTATATTTCTACTCAATTAGTCCAATATAGACGCTACTCATATATCTAAATTACATGGAAATTAGCGAATATGAGAAACTTATAATTCAAATGGCGTTATATCTATGTGTTTAATTGTGTTAAGTATCTGAATTAGGCGAAATACTCAATAAAAAGAAAGAAACAAAAATTGGACGAAATCTTTTTAATTGAAATATGTTAGGGGCCAAATGTACTCGCAACAATGAGTCAAAGTCCAAATGTGTTGAATTATAAAAGAGTCTTGTCCAATAGGTGCACATCAAGTATTCTTTCAAAACCGAGTCTAGGCATCTTCTTGAGACTAATGTCCTTGCTTGAGGTATTCCCCCACGAATTTGTCGAGCAGCAGCTACTCTCACTGTGATTATGAGATCTCGAAGCACTATTGTCGATTTATTGAACACCTACCAAAACAAGAGTTGTTGTAAGAGGAAGAACTACACCGGTCAAGTCATCAGAAGAAGGAAGGCATACCAATTATATATACAAGTCAAGGGGCAAAGACCAAATCAAAAGGTGAAGAAGCAAAAGGGCAATGGGTGTAAAGTATAGAGGGAGGGTGAAAGATTCTTTTTTTGCCTTTAATTAATATCATACGCTTTATTTTTAAAAACATTCAGACTTTTGTGTTTTATTTTATCAAATTTATAGAAAATTAATTGTTGATCGAAATAACGAAAAAAAAAACAAATAAATCACAATCAGTTGTAGTATCAGGTGGAAAAAAATTTAACTACAATTTAGACATGTCTCTAGGCGTAAAATTTTGAGAATAGGGAGTTTTGAGAATAGAGCATTGGGTTCCATTTGTAGAAAACAAGATAAATGAGGTTGTAGTTGGATAGAAGAAGACAAATATCTTTTTCCTTTGACTTGTTACCATCAAACAAGCTACCTAAGTTTAACATTTCACCCACTTAATTATATATCTCCTTTTTCTACTGCCATTTTCTGTTTTATTTATTTCTTTAAGTAAATTCAACAATCAAATAAAACATTTTAGATTTTACTAAGAATTAGAATCCGAAGCTTAGAATTTTTTCTTTTATTTTTTATAATGCTGAAGTTTAGATTTTAAAATCCTCAAAAAGTCGTAAAATTTTTTGGACTCTGTGTAGAAAATAGTGGCTGATTTCGATTGAAACTTATAGTATTAAGTGCTTTTTTTTTTTTTTTACACAATTAATATTTTACCATGTAAACTGAAAATTGATAACAATGTAATTAAATTGTTAACTTCAACCTATTGACATGTTTCTACCAAAAAAAAAAAGAAAAAAACTATTGTACAGTCAATTTCTACTCTGTCCATGACATTCTTTTCGTCCTATGTTCCAATAAAGTACTGATTTAATTAAGCTCCAAGCTATAAGTTTGTATGTCATGTCATTAATTTGTTGAGAAGTAGATATCCCCTAGGTATATTGTCACATTTCAACTCAAAGTTCATCGGGTTAGTTTAAGATTGCTGTTAATGAAAGTGCTGTCAGATAAAACTAAGTTTCATTACTTTTTTTAAAAATAGTTTTAAGTGTTTTTCCAATACTTTTCTAAATACAATCTGACTTTTACCAATTATGCATTTTGAGGCTGCTTTCTGCAGCTCCAAAAGCAGCTTTCAGCCAAAGTAAGGTTACTCTTATTTTGACTGAAAGTTTTCCGCAACCCTAAATGCAGCCTTGGTCCTCAATTGCACAATGTCTACATTTATAGATCCCACATGTATTTTAAAAATTTAATAAGTTTTTGATATACGGTAAACTCAAACTCATGGCTTAAATTGAACCTTTCCTATTAAAAGACCATTTTCATTCTGTTTTATACACCAGTTATCCATTTATCCCTTGTCCAATTCACGATTTCTTTTTTGCTCTCGACACTATTGAAATTCAAGTTAATGTCACATCGGAGCGAAGTTGATGGGAAGTATAAAACTGTGGGTCATATTAACTTAGATTTTAATAATACAAGAGCAAAAAAGAAAATGCAATAATACATGGAGCAAACAAGCTATTGATAGATATGACAAGGGCCAAAAGGGACTTTAAGCCAATCTTTGGCAATTAGAGAGTTTGTGGACATTGAGAGTGTTTGGCTACCTACATAAGTGACCACATATGTACAGTCAAACCCATATAACACAAAACTAATTGTCTTATGTTAATACTTGAATTCCAAATATGGGAGCGGAGGACAAGTATCTGGGTCTTCCTTTGATCATTAACAGGTCTTCGGCTCAGGTTTTCAACAATCTTAAAGAAAATGTGGCTCATAGAGGGGCGGGTTGGAAGAGTAAGCTCCTCCATTTAAAAAAGCTGTCGCAATGACCATCCCAATCTATTCAATGTATTGTTTTTGGTTACCACATTCTATTTTTAAGGACATTAATAGAATGGTGGCTAGATTGTGGTGAGGTTAAAATGATAACAATCGAAAAATTCATTCGATATCTTGGGGGCAGATGTGTAAGCATAAGTTGGATGGGGGTAAAGGGTTTCGTGACTTGCAGGGTTTCAATCTTGCACTTTTAGCTAAACAAGGTTGGAAAATCTTAACCAACCCCAATTCTCTCTTTGCTCGGATTCTTAAAGGAAAATATTTTCCTCTTGGAAATTTCATGGAAGCTCAATTCCTTCAAATGCTTCATAGGGTTGGCGGAGTATCTACTATGGTAGAGAGGTTTTGGTAAAGGGTATCTGGTGGAACATTGGGGATGAGAAGTTTGTGTGTTACTTCAAGGATCCTTGGCTGCCCCATTTCCAATCCTTCTACTACTACTCCTCTCAATCATGTAATTGCTTGAATTCTTTAAAGGTTCATTCTCCTCTAGCTATTAAACCATCATTGATGATATCATTCATCTTGCTTGTCTTTTTCAAGATTGTGTTCTTAAGCTTGTTAAGAGAATTTTTAATAGGGTAACACGTATGATTAATACGAACACCCTTGTTTCTGAGAATTTTTATTAGTACTCATAATGATTGTACGCTTGATTGGCCTCATAGAAGTCATTCCTTGTATTGTAAGGATTGCCCTTCTTTGTAGTGAAATATATTTTTGTTAGAAAAAAGGCATCATTTATTTCTAATGTGAGATCTCTAACACTCTCCTTTAAGTGTATCTGGAACGATTGTTACTTCTCAAACATTACTTAACCTTCCTTTTTTTTAGCTCAAGGTTATCAACATGTCTAGTTTTTTTCTATTAGTCTAAACTCCACTAGGTCTTAAAATACTAGCCTATAATCTTTCGTATGATAGACCTTGTTCTACTCTGATACCATGAAGAAATTTTGTTGGCTTTGAGAGTATTGTTAGATTTGACTACTTAAATAAATACATATGTGAAGTT
Source organism: Euphorbia tirucalli (assembly GCA_039660915.1). Classification (NCBI taxonomy): domain Eukaryota; kingdom Viridiplantae; phylum Streptophyta; class Magnoliopsida; order Malpighiales; family Euphorbiaceae; genus Euphorbia; species Euphorbia tirucalli. The sequence continues at coordinate 16,601,138 of CM077637.1, forward strand.
ATATACATATAACACAAAACCAATTGGCTTATGTTAAGGCCCAATCTATAACATTTATATGTTTTTCTTTAATCACACTTGTTTCTAATATAGACCTTTTTAGATATATGGGTATTAAATATCAATTTGAATTGGTGTGTTACTATTATAGTACGATTATTTATATAGTCATATATTTCATACAATTATATATATTACACATGTAATAAAACTAATAATTAAGTCAAATGGATCATATCAATCAAGTACTCTCCATAAACTAAATTATTATTTTAAAATTTTAAAACGCATACTTAAATATATATTTTGATAAGTGCACAAAATGCACTTAATTTGCCTTTGTTTATAAGCTTTAATCATTGTATTTTTGGTTAACTTAGGTAGATTTACATTATTTTGTATTGTTATTCATGCTAGGGGCTTTGAAGATAAAATTGAGATTAAAATGTTGATTTTAAAGCTTGAAGTACAAAAGAGGGAGAGCTGTCGAGTCATAACCCATGAGTACGACTTGTGGTGTGCTGCTGATACTGAAAAGTTGACTAAAAAGCTGTTTTTGCATAAAACAAGAGCATGACTTTGGGGAGCTTCGAATTTGAAGTTGTTTTATGGGTTTAAGAGACTTCTAATTAATTTTATTTATTTGTATCAGCTTTCAGTCTATTTAGGATGTGTTTGAACTTTATTTTTATTTTTAAATTAACTATAATAGGATTTCTCTAATAAATCCTAATTAGAGTTATTTTCCTTTTAGGTCTCTTTTTTCTTAGTTGTTTTTCCTATTACTAGGAAAATAGGAGGGGATGATGGATGGAACCATCTTTTAGTTTTCTTTTATTCATTGTAGGAGTTTTGTTCTTGCCATGAAGAACTAAACCCTAAGTTCTAGCTAAGGGGATTTGAGTCTAAAATAGTTGGTTGTGAGATCTTTTTGTACTTAACTTTATTTATTTCATTGAGGTAATTAATTCAATTATGTTCTTATTTGTATTGCATGATTTAGTTAGATCCTTGATTTTATTAATTACTTGTGATCGATTTACTATCTAGGTAGTTAAATACGTAATCATTTACTTTCATTTAGAATACGTAGCACATAACATGATTAATTATGGATAAGTTTTTAATTCATGTTATAAATTGAATTGGTATGCTTTAAATAATCCCGTTTGTGTGATTGTTGGGTAAAGTTAGTGTTTCTTTCATATGTATTGCAATTGAATGAATTACATTCTAAAGCTAGTTTAGGACTGTTTGCTCAATTAGGGATAATTAATGAACTTTTCTTAGTGATGACATCCGGACATTGTGATGCCGGGTCTATCATCAGGTTCTTTAGTAGACACGAGGCCGGAATGGTGGAGGCTGGATCCGGGCCAAATTATTTCCACCTAAAGGGAAGTCTTCTAGAAGATAAGTGATAAAGTTCTTGTCAGAATCTACCTGTGGTGTTGTGATTGAAGAAGGACTCGTGTCCTATATGAAGTCCAGGATAGAGGTCTTTTAGTCTGGCTGAGATGAGGACTCTGGGGCATTCGTAATCTAGAGAAAACTTTACTACAGACCTTATAAAATGAGGGAGCATAGAGATAAAGAACTAATTGATTCTAATCAAGCTTATGTAGCCAGAGATTGATACAATCAAGGCTGACTTGGGCATCAGAGCGTAACCCAAAGGTTACCGGTCTCTTATTCTTGCTGTCTTGCAGGAGTGCGAAAAGATCCGGTCCAGTGCAATGTAGATCCGGATCTACCGAGGGATTCCTACCAAATCCATCATTTGGTGCGGTGAGCATGGAACTACTAAATCAATGACTTTGTCAGGTTCCGCGAATATGACAACTTCAGAAACCACCGGATGGCTCTCTTACTATCTCGATGGCCCCATCATTGATGGTACTGAACTCATCGGTGTCCCCCTAGGCGGCGGTGATTAACTGCATCACAAGCAGCCTCAGCTCTGCCAAAGCCAGAGACCTCAGGTAGGTAGTTCTTCAAATCTAGAATTTCGACATGGCAGGTCCATCCATTAGCAGTAGCACATCCCCCTTGATCACGAGCATGGCAGATGAGCAGCCTTAATTTTTTCCCACAGCCTCAACCTGAGAGAGACCATGCGGTGCAATTGTAAGCGTCGGAATTTCCCAGCCCTAAAAAAAAAAGAGAGGATATGGTTGTGTGCTATGTATTACAGTCATACGACTGTAATTCTATTACCATGGCTGTAATTTGAGTTTTCAGTCAAAGTCAAATAAGCAACCAAATTTTACAGTCATCCACCTCTTATTACAGTCGTACGACTGTAATTACCAAACATTACATTCGTACGACTGTAGATCCGTTTTCTGACATTTTGGCCATATCCAAAGGGGGAGAGGCATGGGCGACTTTAGAGGCATTAATGCCTCTAATTTCCCCTCTTTTTGGGCTATAAATAGCAAAAGAAAAGGAGGAGAAGGGGTTGGACAGAAATTTGGATTGAAGAGAGCTCAAAAGTGGCAATGAGAGAAGGGAAAAGAAGAGAAGAAATATTCACATAATACTTTCTCCTACTCTTTTCTTTTTAATCTTTGTATTGTGAGGCTAAAATTGGTAGAAATCATAGGTTAATAATCTGTCACTCAAAGATAATAAATCCCAGAACTTGAACTTGGTTAAATCCTTGGCTTGTGGAGAATCTTGGACTTTATTTTTGAACCTTAGAATTCAAAGGAAAAGAAGCGATCCGAAGCTAATCTAAGGTGTTTTTCCGGCCAAATCGATGGTGGAACTGCGCTACAAGGGTAACTACACCTAAAACTAGTGTTTTGCTTCGTTTTCTGGGTGTTTTGGTTCATTTTTGTGCATAAAACCAAATGTTTAAGTCTGCTGTTTCTGGGTAGGATGAACAGCCGTACGGCTGTAATTATAGTCATACGACTATAATTACAGTCGTACGCCCTTAATTGGCCTTCCACAGCTGTAAATCCTCCCTCAACTTGGCATAAAACCCAAAAATAAGTCTTCTGGTTCTAGGGGGGATGAACAGTCGTACGATTATAATTACAGTCGTACTAATGCTCTCACGATTTCAGCTTTAAATCCTACCCATCGAAATAATTTCAACTTTTTTTTGGATCAGAAATGCATTACAGTCGCACGGCTGTTGTTTCTGATCAACAGCAGAAAATTGGAAAAAAATTCAGAAAAATCCCCAAAAATTGGAAAAATTATAAAAATAAAAAAATCATCAAAAATGAATTTATCTCATGCATCCATGGGCTTAGATTTAATTTTTGAAGTTGTCGCATTTAGAACAGAACAACGACGGAGATCCAAATCTCCCGAAAACCGACCTACTTTACATGCTGTGAGCGGACGACGCATTTTCGACGGGACGCGGGACTCCCTTTCGGAAGGGGCGCCTTGATTTCGGGCGGGGCCCTCCCTCGCATGGGTTTTTTATTTGGAAATTCGTTTTTTGGAAAAACGGATTGTTTAGAAAAAAGAATCGAGACCTAAATCTCGATAAAAAGTATAAGAGTCGCCACCCAGCTTAGCTCAACCGGGAAATTATAGTGTAGCTGAACCAAAGCAGGAAATGCCACACTTTTCAGAGATCTAGGTTCGGACAAGTCCCTTATTTCGTATCTAATTTAAATGTTAATGCCAATGTTCTATTTACAACACCTTAAATTGCTAAAGATTGATTTTTATTAAATAATACACGCAGCGCGCATACGGAATAATAATACAACATAAAAAGTAAAAGGAATAAATATTTAAGAGCTTACAACCCAATTGAAAGAAAAATAAAACTCTCGCTTCACTGATACAAGCGCCTAGAATACACGAAAATCTAAAAATATTTACAACCGCCTAAATACACGATTAAATCTATTAAATACAAATAAAAAGAAAATTAAATTAAAATAAAAGCTGCAAAACAAGGGTTAGCACAATTTATACGGCACACCATAAGTAGGACTCAAACAGGGAAATTAAGTATTCGGGGTCATGCAATTGGGGGTAACCGGGTTGGCCCGGTCGGCCGGTCCGGTTAGACCTAGAAAACCATTTTGAAACGTCCCTGTATTTTTGGTTTTTTGTGAGAAAATCGTTTTTGAAAACATTTTTCCCGGTTTATTTAATTTATCGCATGTGAGGTGGGTCGGTTTTCGGGAGAACCGGGTCTCCGTCATGATTTTGTTCTAAATGCAATTTCATCGAAAAATAAATCTAAGGTTGTGAATGCACACACCAAAATTCATTTTTGATGATTTTTGATTTTTCAAGATTTTTCTGATTTTTTGATTTTTATGGAATTTTTTTTTTGGGATTTTAGGGATTTTTTAGGGATTTCTGCTCCTGACCGAAGACTACAGTCGTGCGACTGTAATCTTACCAGAGGCAGAAATCGCTAAAAAAACCTAAAAAGAGCACTTTAAAGCTGAGAAAATAAATACAGTGGTACGACTGTAAAAGGTTTGGCACGACTGTAATTACAGTTGTGCCCCTGTTCTTGTGTAAAGAACAGTCGTACGACTGTTCTTATTTTTCCAGAAATGAACACTTAAAAACTTGAATAAAAATGCACCAACCCAGAAAGCTGGAAAATGAGTTGAGTTAAAGGTTGTTTACCTTCTTGGCGACGATCCACAGCTGGAATGACCCCTAGCTATGCACCAATCCACGTGAATTCGCTCCTTTCCTTGGAAAGTTAAGGTTGCAAAAGTGTCCAAATAATCCCAGAAAAGTCACGGATTTGTGTTTGTTTTTGTCCCAAAATGATTTAGATTTCCAGTATAGATGTTAACCTAGGATTTCTAATTCATTTTAGTGATTAAAAACAAGAAATTAAGGAGAAAATGTGAGAAGAAAGCAAGGTTTTTTCTTTTCTCTCTTCTTTCTTTTTCTCCCTTTTTCTCTCACTAAATCTCTCTAAATTCCAGTTTTCTTTTGCCAAAAAGTCCTCTCCTCTTATTTTTTTAACCTTTTATATGCCTACTTACCTGGAACTCTGGAGCATTAAATGCTCAAGATTTCCACACTTTTCCAAGTCAAGGGGGTATGGGTTCTACAACCTGCCCCTGAAAGTACAGTCGTACGACTGTACTTACTTTACAGTCGTACGACTGTAAGCAAAATACCACGACTGTATTTGCAGTCGTGGGTCAACAGTCAACAACGATTTTTTTTTTAATGTAAAAATTTCGTGTTCACAGGCTGCCCCTTGTGTAGCTGAAGTCCGCTTTTCGAAACAGATTTAGGTACACGACAAAGAACACGAAATCACGATGGTATGCAAACTTGGTTCTCGCAGGTGGACTGCAGGTGACTTTGGTAGTCAGGTGGTCTATATGCCTTTTGCATGAAGATGACACCGAGAAAAGTGACGACTTTTGGAGTCGGACGGTTCCTTACGATGATTTTCGCGCAAGGATGACGCCGAGATAAAATGACTTTTAGAGTCGAATGGTCGTGTATGATCTACCATACAGAGCCAAAAATGCTTGTAAAGTGTGCTTGGTGAACGTATTTATCCCTTGATCGATAATTTTGAAACAAAAATTTTTGCCCCTTCGATCAAGAATAAATACGAGAATGCATGCCCTGGTTGCCTTTTATAGTTGTGCGGGACTGGACTTGTAAATGAGAAATGTGATAGTCACGTGTGATTGACGCACTCAACAGATTGACACGGGGATTTGGGTTCCCTTTTAAAGTCGTGGTGGACTATGATTTAGAAATGTGATAGTCACGCGCAACTTGGTGCACGGGACCGGGAATGAAACTTGGGTTCCCTTTTAAAGTCGTGGTGGACTGTGATTTTGTGAGAATGTGATAATCGAGTGTGACTTGCCACACAGGACGTGTTGAAAATGCAATTTGGTGAGCTTGTACTTACAGTGAATTTTTCACGGTTTTCTTTGGGTGAGGCGGACCGTTGTTGAAAAGAATTAGTCGCTGCTGGGTTGGCCCTGCGAAATTACTGAAATATCTTCCCATGGGGAATAATTAAGCATTGGGTAATGAAAATAAGGTTTAAAGAATAAATATGAAAAAATTAAAATTTCCCTCCTTTTTCCCACTACAGTCGTGTGACTGTATTCAAATTTCGAATACAGTCGTATGACTGTAGATGAAGTGCAGTCGTACGACTGTACTTCGCGAGCAGAAAGAATTTAAGGGGCGGTTTCCGCCCCTTTCCTCTTCCACACTCATTTTTTCCGAAAACCTCTCTTCTCTTTCTCTCTGAAACCGACTCTAATCCTCAAAAACTTGCCAAAATGTTGAAGAAAATGGGAAAGAAGTTGAAAAAGATCCAGGGTAACTTGATTCCAGGAACCAATAACCCAGATGAGATCCCTTTCGTGGGCATTGCACAAGGGTACGGGCATCCTCTATATATGGGACACTTCGGGATTCATTTCGGGACGGAGATCCCAATTCTGCTGGAGATGGACTCCCATTTGTCCGTTACTCAGGTTGGTATCCGATTTTTTAACCCTTGATTTTGAGTTTTTTGGATATTTTTTCTTTGAATGCATGAATCCGATTTGGCATGATTTATCGCTTTCTGGGTTGATTGGTTGAGTAGACTGCATATTAGGAGTCCCCTGTAGTTAATAGGAACAAGAAACTAGGAAAAATGAGTTAGAAATTGCGAAAATTGCATGAATTTCAAAATCTGCCTGCAGGGATATGAACAGTCGTGCGACTGTTCATGCCAAAGAAGAACAGTCGTACGACTGTGGGCACTACAGTCGTGCGACTGTAGTTACGCTCGTGCAAAGCGTACTACAGTCGTACGACTGTAGCAAGAAAATCAGACCTTAAATTTTATTTTTTCCAATTAATTTTAATTATGTTATTGTTATGCAAAAATTGAATGCATATGTGTTGTACTTCCCCATAATGCAGGCACACAGGATTCCCAGCAGCGGGAATCTTTCCCTGCCATGTGTTTGGTGGGACCGGTTTCCCGAGCCTATGCGGGTCCGGGTTAGGATTCTGGGGCTAGATTCTTTCATATTGTTGCTGCCCACGAGTACGCCACATACTACACATGCCGTGTTGACGGCCTTATGCGAGAGGTGGGTCTGCACCACCCACACGTTTCATCTGCCCATCGGGGAGTTCACCATCACTCCCTCAGATTTTGCTGCAATCACGGGATTCGGGTTCGGCGGGACCCCCATCATCTTCAACTGTAGCTTGACCCGACATCAACAGGTGGATACTTACATTGGGAGGTTGATTGGCTGCACCCCTGAAAAGGGGAAGATCCTGTGTTTGCTGGTGGAGGCTTATTGGGCCACTCGCGCAGACTTGTCCGAGGAGGATGTGGAGCAGTACACCCGGGCTTATGTGCTCGTACTTCTATCATGCACGCTATTCCCCACCGGGCAGAGTACCTGCAATCTGACTCTGCTTCCCACATTGGAGGACCTGGATGCCTTCCCTTCCTTGGATTGGGCACGAGCTGCATTAGGGTAGCTGTATTACGGGCTGGACTTATATGCCCGGGGAGCGTAGCAGGAGATTCTGGGCTTCTGGTTTGGGCTTTTGGTATTATCTCTTTTCTCTCTCTTTTTTTTTTCATTAACTACAGATCTGGGCCTTTGAGCATCGCGTATTGGAGCTGCCCGAGTTGAGGGATATTCAGGGTGATGTTCAGCCGACTGTCCTGCGTTGCTGGACGCAGGGATGGCAGGGCATCGGCCACGATTTGGAGGAGGTGAGGCAGAGTTTGCTTGACACCACCTGGCAGAGGGTAAGTAAATGAAACTCATTAGTAAGAAAATTTAATCAACTTTTGCTTACCTGTGCTGAATTTCCTTTGTTGTACTTCTACAGATCCGGCACCATCCCTGGCGGGGTCTGGTGCTATCGCCCTACTTGTGCAGACATCCGCGCGATTCGACTTTCGCCGGTTTGTCATGGAGTGCCCTATGTCCCAAGAGTGGTACTTGGGCAAGCGCCTCTTCCTCTCCGACCACGTCGATGGTCTAGCTAGTCGGCCTGTGCCTCCACCGCTTCCACATGTGCTGTTCTGGCCCCATCTAGCTGACCCTGTGGTATACCCTGATATATTCGGAGAGGGTTATAGTGTTGACTCTGTCGACGGGGATTATCCGGCCTACGTCCAGCAGTGCCTACTTCCGGTTGCAGATGGCGTACCAGTGGCTCCTCCTCCTCCTCGTCGGGTATTCACTCCTTCTCTCTCTCTCTCTCTCTCTTTTTTTTTTGTATTTCATTCCCTTCGCAGGTTAAGAGGCGCAGAGGAGTCGGGTCTTCTCAGCCTAGTGGCCCGGCCGGCGAGAGTGTTGAAGCGGCTACAGCCGGTGAGGATATTTCCCTTCAGGGTAGGAGCCACCCTGTTTAGGCAGGTAGCTCTGTAGCCTTGGCTTCTCGGGCCGTTGGTGTAGTCGAGGGCCATCTAGTGACTGAGCTTAGGACTGGCTTCAACATGATGGGGCTGGATGGCACCCTTTTTTATAGGACGTGGAATATTCCCCGCGAACAGCCAGCTATGTTCTTCCCGGAGGACACCACCCATGTAAGTCTAAGATTTTTTTTTAAAAAAATTTTCTGGTATTCTCTAGGTTCCACGGGCTGATGTGGAGGAGATAGCCTACCGGTATAAAGGCCTGGGGGACCTCTTGGTCCATGAGAATGGCGCTTGGGTGGTAAGCATTCCGCGTTTCTTGCATCATCTCATGATTTATGTAATGCATGAATGTGCATGTATGTATGTATGAATGTTAATTTATGTTATTGATTGCAGTCCCGAGTCCAGATGCTTCAAGATCAGGTCAGGCAGGCTGCTTCCTCTGAGGCTCGGGTCTGGGCTGCAAACCAAGAGGTGGATCGGGCGAGAGCTGAGGTAGCCAGGGTGCAGGCTGAGATGGCTTGATTACAGGCGGACTTTGATTCCTGCAGGGCCACACATCAGAGTGAGTCCGAGGAGGAGGAGGAGGATGAGGGGCAGGATGAGAGCTAGATGGAGTACTCTGATCTTTACATCCATTATCTTTGTTTTATATATATATATATTTTTTTTTTGTATTGGATTTTTATGCACATCATGAACTGCATTTTCATATTATGAGATTTTATTTTATTAAATTTTTGAGAATTCATTCTTCTTCTTTTTCTTTTTCAACTTTGTTGCTTCCTTTCATCCAGGCTTTTACACTTTTCTAGAATCATTACAAGACTCTGATTGGCTTAAATTGATGCCCTTCGGGTTGTGGAATATCAAGGCCTATTACAAACACCCTTGGAACACCGAACTGTTGAATGCCTGTCATTGTTTCTGGGATCCAGTGGATAACGTTTTCCGTTTCTCATGCCAAGAGCTCTGCCCCTTATATGAAGAATTCAGCACCATTCTGAACATCCCATGCCACAAAGGGGTGGATATTGCCGTCCCTGAGTTCACCTTTGGCAACATTTGTTCCTTGGTGAGCTTGTTTGGGCTTCCTAATCCCGAGGTGGAAGCTTTACTTGCCACTGGTTCCCCTTCTCCTGGGTTAAGCTCGGATTCTGTACTGGAGTGGTGTGTCAATGTCCCTAGGGACCATATGAACTGGGCCTCTATGGTTAGCCTGTTACTGGTGAGCCGGTATTTCTGTGGTCCTAGTGATGGGGTCGTCTCCTTCAGTGCTGTCTCCCTTATCTCTCAGATGGCTGCGGGGGCATCTCCAGCTCCTTTTGCGCTTGCTGAGACACTGATTAGTTTGCATACATCTAAGACAAGCGGTGTTCTCCACATTGGCCCTCATCTCACACTGCTCCAGGTAAAACTCCTTATTGTCCGGTGTATTTCTGGGCCAAATGAACTTCTAACCCTTGCTTCCTATCAACTGCAGATCTGGCTATTGGAGAAGCTATCGATTCTTAAGATCCCGAGAGGGAATTTTAAAAAAATACCACCCTGCCAATTTCAGGGAAAGAGGCTTCTCCATTGACTCCTATACTGATATGTCTGCTGATGAGTGGGGCGTTTGGCTATCTCGCCTGACTGATGACCAGATTAGGTGGGTGTACCCCTGGTGGAAGATTACCCATGTGATTGTGGACATATGGGCACATGGTGTGCAGTTGTTGGGTTTGACTAGGGTGACATTCTATTCTCCGAGTCGCCTTTGTCGGCAGTACGGTCATCTACAGGATATCCCCCAGCGCTCCTGCGTCACCAGTTGTGAGGAGTACACTGCTTCTTGGCCAAATCACATCAGACTTCGCTGGGCTGGAGATACCCGTCGTATGGCGTTGAGCTATGCTTCGCTTGCCCCCGCAGAGACAGATGATCGTTACAAGCGGTGGCTGGCTTAGATTCAGGACCTACCGACCCGCAAGGCGCGTGAGCGTGCGACTTTCCACTGGCTGGCTCCTTCTGAGGCCGCGAGATCACTTCCTGTCAAGAAAAGGAGAACATAAAAGAAAAAGTGATTTTCATTATCATGCATGTATTGACTACCATTATTATTATTTATATATATCTCCTTTATTATTGATGCGATCTCTTTTTTTTTTTCGCCTTAATTTTTGCTTAAATCGCCCTTGCGGGTTTTCGACTTAACAGTATTCTCTTCTCTCTTTTTTTTTTTTTACACATGGTAGCGTTTGAGGTGATCTTGATTAATCGGATTGGTGAACTCGTTGCCATCCATGTCCATAATCTTCACTGCACCTTTGGAGAGTATTTTCTTAATCATATACGGCCCTTCCCAATTGGGTTTGAATTTGCCCCTCACATCCGTGTTAGTCGGTCTCATCTATTTCAACACTAGATCTCCCACCTTCAGAGGCTGTTTCTGATGACGAACCCATCGATTATAGGCCCTAGCCATCCTTTGGTGGTACATCTGTAGATGATCTAGAGCCTTGAGATGTCTTTCATCGATCATAGCCAGCTGCTCAAATCTCGCCTTTACCCATTCTGTTTCAGGAAATTGGGCTTCCAAAACCGTCCTTAGTGACTTCAATTCCACTTCAATAGGAAGGACTGCTTCCATCCCATAAACCAGCGAATAAGGTGTTTCTCCAGTTGGCATTCTAACACTGGTTCTGTACCCCCATAGTGGATAAGGTAATCTGTCTGCCCAATCCCGGTAGGTTGAAGTGGTCTTGGACAAGATCTTCTTAATAGACTTGTTTGCCGCCTCTACTGCTCCATTGGGTTGTGGTCTATAAGGGGAAGACTTACGATGTTCCATATTGTATTCTTTGAATAGTTCAGCTGCGGCCCCTTGAAATTGCACTCCGTTATCAGTCACCACGTGATGTGGTATTCCATATCTTGCAAAGATGTGCTTCTTTACGAACTTAGCCATATTCTTAGCTATGACCGTGACATAAGACTCGGCCTCAACCCACTTGGAGAAATAATCCACTACCACTATAATGAATTTGTGACCATTCGATGCTGGAGGCCGAATTTCACCAATTATGTCTATACCTCATACTGCAAACGGCCAAGGAGTCATGAGATTCTGCAACTCCATAGGTGGAAGATGGCTGATGTCCCCGTAAATCTGGCACTCGTGGCACTTTTTCACTTCTTCTGCACAGTCTGTTTGCATAATAAGCCAGAAGTACCCTTGTCTCATGATTTTCTTTGCCAGAGCTAAACCGTTCATATGCGTGTCACAAATCCCTGAATGCATTTCTTGCATAACCTTCTTGGCTTCTGCTTCCGTCAGACACTTTAGTAACAATCCATCAGCGGTCCTTCTGAAAAGCTGTCCATCAAACCACTTGAACTGAGCTGCCAATCTTCTTAAAGTGGCCTTATCTGATGCATCTGCTTCTTCAGGATATTGGCCATTTTGTAGAAAATCAGCTATATCTTGGTACCAGGGCTTATCATCTGCAACTAATGCCAGGACCTCACTAGAACGATGGAATGGTGTTCTAGCGGTCTCCAGGATCAAAGGCTGCATTGGTGCTTTCTGAGGTCCTTCCCACATGGACCACAAGGTAGCTTACAAATTTGCCATCTGATTATCATCTCTAGCCACATGCTTGAATTCAATATGCCCGAATACTTTCACCATTTCCCACAAAGTCTCCAAGTATGGGCGAAGTGATTCTTCTTTGATTTCCCATTCCCCGGTGGCTTGACGGATTACCAACAGCGAATCTCCAACAATGGTCACATCATATGCCCCTAGTGCGGTGAGAGCATCAATGCCAAACAAACAAGCTTCATATTCTGCATCATTGTTAGTTACCTGGAATTCTAGCCGTTTTGACAAAGGAATTATCTCCCCCTCAGGAGTTACAATAATTACTTCGAGGCCTGCTCCTCTCTTGTTTACGGCTCCATCAAATTGCATAATCCATTTTCTGGCCTCCACCTCTACCAAGGCCAACTGCTCATCCGGAAACTCCAGGTTTTCCACATAATCAGATTCAAGCGGCTAATTGGCTAGGAACTCAGCCATTGCTCTTCCTTTGATCACCTTCTTCATTACATATTCAATGTCGAATTCCGATAGAAAAAGTAACCACCGGGACAGTTTCCCCGTTAAGGATGGGGTAGAGCAGAGGTATTTCATTGGATCAACTTTCGCCATAGCTTATATCTTGTAGGATTGGAAATAGTGTCTCAACTTCTTCGTCAGCCAAACCATGGCAGTGCAAGTCTTTTCCACCACGGTGTACCGAGTTTCATAATCTAGCAACTTCTTACTGAGGTAGTAAATGGCGTGCTCCCTTTTATCATCTTGTTCTTGAACCAACATTGCCCCTATGGAGGTCTCTTCGATGGCTAAGTATAGAGTTAAAGGCTTTCCCAAAGTTGGAGGCTTCAGCACTGGTGGATTGATCAAGTATTCTTTGATCCTATCAAACGCAACCTGACATTGGTCATTCCACACAACGGGTTGTTCTTTCCGAAGAAGCTTGAAAATGGGCTCATAGACAGTGGTCAATCTGGCAATGAATCTGCTGACATACTGAAGCGACCCTAGAAAAGATCTGACTTCTTTCTCTATTTTTGGTGCTGGCATATCTCGAATAGCTTTAATCTTGTCCGGGTCCATCTCAATGCCTTTCTGACTGACAATGTGCCCCAATAGCTTGCCCGATGCAACCCCGAACATAAATTTCTTTGGGTTGAGCAGCAGGTTATACTTTTCAATCCTGGTCATAAATCTATCCAGGATAGCAGGGTGCTCTTCCCGGGTCATGGACTTTACCAGTATATCATCAACGTACACCTCGACCTCTTTGTGGCTCATGTCATGCAGCAACGTCGTAACCGCCCGCTGATAGGTTGCCCCAACATTCTTCAACCCGAAAGGCATTACTCTGTAGCAGTATACCCCCCACTCGGTGATGAAGGCCGTCTTGAATTTATCAATGACATTCATTAAGATCTGATTATACCCCAAGAAACCATCCATAAATGATTACATAACTGCCCTTGCTGCACTGTCGATTAGGACATCGATATGAGGGAGTGGGAAGTCATCCTTTGGGGAGGCCTTATTCAAGTCTCAGTAATCCACACAAACTCTGACTCTTCCATCTTTCTTGGCAACTGGGACTATATTGGCTAACCATTCAGGATAGTCTACTACCTCCAGGAAGTTGGCCCTAATCTGCTTTGCTACCTCTTCTTTGCTCTGCCCATTCTGGATGTAGACGCCTAAGTTTCTGCTTTACTGCACTAAACTTGGGATCAATCGGAATTCTGTGTTCTGCTATCTCTCTGTCAACCCCCGGCATATCATCGTAAGACCAGGCAAACACTCCCACATGTTTTTTAAGTATTTTTGTCAATTCTCTCTCTTCTTCAGGATTGAGTTCGTTAGAGATAGATACCATTTTAGGATTTTCAATTGTGCCTAAATTAATTTCATGTAATGCAGTGTCATGAATGCTGAACACATTGAATGAATGATTGCATGTATGCACAGAGCCATTAGGAAAAACATCACACAAATAAGCAAAGTTAGATTTCATTTCATTCATCGCCTTAAAAGCGGAATTGTTCATATCAAATACATAGGATAAGTTTACAAAGAAATCATTCTCTTCCTCCACATGAGGAGGGTCTTCAGCAGCATGGTCTTCTGGATCAGCAGGTCCTTCCCCGAACAAGTCATTCAGGTCAGCCTCGAGGGTCTCTTTCTGTGCTTCTGACAGGACATCTTCTTCCTTCTTCGCTTTCCCTTTAGCCATCATCTTGGTGAGCTTAGCAACAGCCTTTTCTGCCAACTCTACCTGTCCCCGAAACAGCTTCCTTTCTCACAGGGCTCTCTTTTAACCCTTTCTTCAGCAAGTCAGCAAATGCCTTAGTAATGGTGTCCACCATGGGGTCTGCATCTTCTTTTGGTTGCTCCTCTGGAATGATGGGAGCCACTACTTCAACTTGGGTTATTGGAGGAGGATTGATCTCTTTCACAGCTTCAAGATTAAGCATTTCTTCCACCGAACCAACCCCATATTTTGAGAAGTGGACAACATCGGCAAAGATCTCAAACCTTGGGATTGTTTCCCCATCAAGAACCATCGGCTCCGGCTTACCACCATATGGCCCACCACTTGCTCGAACAAAAATGTCCAAGAGATGGACTTTCTTTGTCTCCGGGATCTCCTTCTTTTCAGCACGTTTGTAACCAAGAGCCCCTCGGTGTGATTGGCCCATAGTGATATCAAACTTTGCGACCCCTTGCTGGTGGACACCCAGCCCCTTCCCCGGGATGAAATTCTGCTTCTGAAAGTACTTATGGATCCACGGGGAAAACATCAGGTCTTTCTCCTTGTGTTCTGAGACAACTGCTACCTGAAAGCCAGTCAGGGGTTGTTCAAACGAGTTAAGTGCAGCTACCACAGAAGATTCATCCACCTCCAGAGTCACGATTTTCCCTCCCATTGGAATCTTCACTTTCTGATGTAAGGTTGATGGCACGCCTCCCAATGCATGGAACCAAGACCTTCCCAAAAGCAAGGAAAATGTCACTGGAATACCAATGACAGTGAACAGCACAGTCGATTTAACTTCCCCAACTGACACCTCTGCCTCAAAAGTACCAATCACAGTACGCTTCGAATCGTCATAAGCCCTGATCACTGTGTTAGATCGTGATAATACTCCTTCAGACAGGTGGAGACTAGGTAATACTTTCAGAGGACAGATATTCAGTGTTGAACCATCATTCACCATTACACAAGGTAAAGTTCTATCCATCATTTCCACTTTCAAGTACAATGCATGGTTGTGATTAGTCCTTTCTGGTGGCAGGTCATCATCAGTGAAAGTGATTCCCTTGGGACTATCAGGTTGCGGACTCTTTGTACTCCCAATTACCATGCACACCTCCTCAGGAGACATTAACGGATTAACATCCATTTCCATAAGCTTTTTCACCACCGCAGCCTGGTGCCTTTGGGACTCCATAAGCAGATGCCACACAGATGCATGTGCAGGCATCTTTTTAAGTTGTTCCACCACTAGATCTTCTTTTTCATCCACCTTGATAGGCAAATAATCCTGGACCGGGGCCTCTGCTCTTTTACTCGGTTCCCCTAACCGCTGTGGCTCAGGTTGATATACCCTTCCACTCCACGTGACGTTATTCACAGGAGCGTCCTCCTTTCTTATGTACATCCCGTCCTTGGTGCAAACAGGATAAACAGGTGTTGTCCGGCCCACAAACTTAGGTCTACTCATTAGCTCAAACTCATCCGCATCGTCATCCAACTCCACGTCATCTAAATTCACGTGCTTGCTCTCCTCCATAGGTGGGTCAGCATCCTCACCCACTACCACTTGTATTGCAGGGTTCGCCTTTGCAATCTGAGCCAAGACAAAGTTAGGAGACAATCCCGACTGTACCATATTCACCCCCCTTTCAAACTGAGGCAGTGGATTGCTCTGAACATTGGGCTTTGAGCGAGGTGCTTCTATCTTCTTTTCATTAATCAACTGCTGAATTGCCTTTTTCAAAGCATGGCACTCATTGGTTCGATGCCCCTTGGTCACATGACAAGAACAAAAGTTGTTCTTGTCCACCTCGGCCGAGGCGCGTATGGTTTCAGGCTTTGAAGAAAACCCAAATTTCTGCACTTCAGAAAAATCCGCTTGAGAGAATCTTCCCAAGGGGAAATCCCTTTTCCAGCTGTTTATTGACTTGCCCCTTGTGCCGCTGCCGCTACTTCTACTTGCTTGACAGGGGCAGGTGGCTGACTCGGCTTGGCACTTGTTGAAGATGAAGCTGCAGGATTGTTATTACTCTTGTACCCTGAAGAATATGTCCAGCTTCGGTACCCTCCCCCAGAACTGTTATGAGACGGATCAATCTCGTATTTCTCCACTTTGCGGGCCAACTCATGTACTTCCACCAAGGATTAAAACTTGTGATATTTCATCACATTCCGATAAACCTCTAAGCTCCCATCAATCAACTTCACAATCAGTTCATCTTCCAACGGCTTCTGATGAACGAGGATCATCTTGTCCATCATCCTTTGATAGTACTCCGAGAAGGTCTCATTCGGTTTCTGTCTCACTGCCTCTAGGTCTTGTAGCTTGACCTCTAGCTGTGTATTGAAACTGAAGTACTTTATGAAAGCATCAGACAGCGTATCCCAGTCTCCTTGCACACTCTCGGGCTGTTTGTTATACCATGTGATGGCTCCTCCTTCCAAATAGTAGGGAACAGTCCCACCAATTGATTCATTGTAAGTCCTGCCATGGTCATGATCCCACATACCGGTTCAAGTGAGCCGTGGGAGGACTTTTCTCGACATATGGTGCAATTCTAGGCATCTGAAAGCCCACAGGTAACATTTCAACCCCTCCGGCTATGAGTGTGGATGGGTCAATGCGCTTGGCGGATTGGATCTTAGAACTGGCACGTAGTTCCGCTATAGTTTCTTCCATCTCCTTCATCTTTCTTTCTAAAGCAGACTCCACAGGTCGCTCAGCATTATCCCTTCGGCCTTCTTCAGCATCTGACTGCCCATCATTCAATCTCCCGCCGCTACTCTCCTCTCGGGCAGCCCTTTCAGATCACTGATTAGACGATTCAGTCAATGCACTCTGCACTTGGTTCTTAATGAGGTTCTTAAACTCATCAGAATTCATGAATTCTCGAATAGCAGAAGTGGCCATCATGGCAGCAGCAGCTTCAGGTGTGAGTGCCATATCTTGAAATCTTTGTTGTAATAGTTCAAATTCCGACGAAAACTCAGCATTTAATTCAGATGACGCTTCAACCTCCCTGAACTGAGCAGACTCCTCAGACTCAATAGACGATGAATCGCTGTGCTCTCACGAGTCTTCGTCCCGACCGGAGCCAAACTACAAAACATTTCGAACAAAAGTTAGTGAAAGATGATCACCTAAAGAGTTATGAACTCTAGGGGATATGCATGTATGCATGGCGTGTTGGATGAATGATATATGGATGTTGTATGAAATGGATTTGCAACACGAACCTTGAACAACTAATCCTTCGGGTGGTGAAGTATGCATGAATTCCTATTTATGTATGTATGAATGACAATTTAAGTATTTGATGCACAGATGAGACCTTTGGCGCTCGGGGAGTACCTCGGGTTCTGTGACATGAGATGAATGTTCTTAGCGAACGGACAGAGTTTCGGCACTCGGGGAGTGCCTCAGATTTTTGTGATGTGAGATTAACATGTGCATGGCACATGGTCGGGGTTTCAGTGTCCGAGGGACACCTTGGATTTTTGGATGATATGAAATGAACTCGTGCTTGGTGTACGAGCGAAATTTCAATACTCGGGGAGTATCTCGATTTCCATGCCGTGATGTGAGATGAATACATTCTTGGTGAACGGGCAGAGTTCCGGCGCTCGGGGAGCACCTAAACGATTTGATGTGTGAAATGAATTTTTTTCGGCACTCGTGGAGTACCTAAAATGATTTGATGACATGTGACGAATTTTATCGGCACTCGTGGAGCGCCTAAAATGATTTGATGAAATGTGATGAATTTTATCGGCACTCGTGGAGTGCCTAAAATGATTTAATGAAATGTGATGAATCTTGTCGGTACTCATGGAGCACCTAAAGTGATTACATGAAATGTGATGAATTTTGTCGGTGCTCGTGGAGCACCTAAAATGATTTGATGAAACGTGATGAATTTTGTCGGTGCTCGTGGAGCGCCTAAAATGATTTGATGAAATGTGATGAATTTTATCGGCACTCGTGGAGCGCCTAAAATGATTTAATGAAATGTGATGAATCTTGTCGGTACTCGTGGAGCACCTAAAGTGATTTCGTGAAATGTGATGAATTTTGTCGGTGCTCATGGAGCACCTAAAATGATTTAATCAAATGTGATGAATTTTGTAGGCACTCGTGAAGCGCCTAAAATGATTTGATGAAATGTGATGAATTTTATAGGTGCTCGTGGAGCACCTAAACTGATTTCCTACTTGATAGGCGGTGTGATGTGTGTGACCCTTACGGGGTTGTTCAAGGTCCGCATGAATATTTTATGCATGACACGCATTTCACATGGCTACAAAATAAAATGGTTAATGCTTATGACATTCAAATGATGTATGTAAATTAATTAATTAATTTTTTCATACAATGAAAAGATGCATGGCTACGAAAAATGTGGTTAGTTTAATGTCAAGCGGGTGATTAATGTATTTACACGCGTAAAATGGAAATGGATGTACAAAAGATGTGAGTTAGAATTACACAAATGCTTTAGATGCTGTATGTTATGTTCGTGAAAAATGTGGATGATGATATGTTATGGAGGGACAAGAAGACACGTAGCAATTAGCACACGGATCGTATTCCTCCAACCTTATTCCTCCAAACGTGGTTAGGTCAATAAAATTCTAACCGAGTCCTGGGAGGGGTTCTCTTCGATCACCAACCGGGGATGATGAAGGCGGATTTTATTTTATTCACACAATTTATTTTGGTATCCTAAGGAAATCCAACTAAGGTTGCCTAAATGAGTTCGGTCCAAAGTCGGGATAACATCATGGCTCCCATGGCAAAATATACTCCTCACTTCTCCCCACTCAAGGGTCCGAACGAAGGGATTCGTACGAGGCTATAGGTGGTGTTTCGTATTCGTGCCCCCAAGACCAAGAGGAACTTAGGCGACACTTCAACGATTCACCGGGCTAAATAACAGATACCTAACCTAATGCAAAAATGTCTAACTACAAAAATGCATAAAGTGCCATATAAGAATCATCCGCTTAATTTAAATTAGACACTTTTCAGGGCTTGTCAAATTCCTTTAAGTTTTTTGAAAAACTTTTGAGAAATCCCTAGTGGAGTCGCCACTGTGAGCGGACGACCCGTTTTCGACGGGACGCGGGACTCCCTTTAGGAAGGGGCGCCTCGATTTCAGGCGGGGCCCTCCATCGCATGGGGTTTTTGATTTGGAAATTCGTTTTTTGGAAAAGCGGATTGTTTCGAAAAAAGAATCGAGACCTAAATCTCGATAAAAAGTATAGGAGTCGCCACCCGGCTCAGCTCAACCGGGAAATTACAGTGTAGCTGAACCAAAGCAGGAACTGCCACACCTTTCAGAGATCTAGGTTCGGATAAGTCCCTTATTTCGTGTCTAATTTAAATGTTAATGCCAATGTTCTATTTATAACACCTTAAATTGCTAAAGATTGATTTTTATTGAATAATACACGCAGCGCGCATACGGAATAATAATACAACATAAAAAGTAAAAGGAATAAATATTTAAGAGCTTACAACCCAATTGAAAGAAAAATAAAACTCTCGCTTCACTGATTCAAGCGCCTAGAATACACGAAAATCTAAAATTATTTACAACCGCCTAAATACACGATTAAATCTATTAAATACAAATAAAAAGAAAATTAAAATAAAATAAAAGCTGCAAAACAAAGGTTAGCACAATTTATACGGCACACCATAAGTAGATCTCAAACAGACAGAATTGGGAAATTAAGTATTCGGGGTCATGCAATTGGGGGTAACCGGGTTGGTCCGGTCGATCGGCCCGGTTAGACCTGGAAAACCATTTTGAAACGTCCCTGTATTTTTGGTTTTTTGTGAGAAAATCGTTTTTGAAAACATTTTTCCCGGTTTATTTATTTATCGCATGTGAGGTGGGTCAGTTTTCGGGAGAACCGGGTCTCCGTCGTGATTTTGTTCTAAATGCAATTTCATCGAAAAATAAATCTAAGGTCGTGAATGTACACACCAAAATTCGTTTTTGATGATTTTTGATTTTTCAAGATTTTTCTGATTTTCTGAAATTTTCTAATTTTTATGGAATTTTTTTTTGGTATTTTATGAATTTTTTGGATTTTAGGGATTTTTTAGGGATTTCTGCTCCTGACCGAAGACTACAGTCGTGCGACTGTAGTTACAGTCGTATGACCATATACTACAGTCGTGCGACTGTAATCTTACCAGAGGCAGAAATCGCTAAAAAAACCCCAAAAAGAGCACTTTAAAGCTGAGAAAATAAATACAGTGGTACGACTGTAAAAGGTTTGGCACGACTGTAATTACAGTCGTACCCCTGTTCTTGTGCAAAGAACAGTCGTACTATTGTTCTTATTTTTCCAGAAATGAAAACTTAAAAACTTGAATAAAAACGCACCAAACACAAGCAAATCACCAAAAAAGCTGGAAAATGAGTTGAGTTAAAGGTTGTTTACCTCCTGGGCGACGATCCACAGCTGGAATGACCCCTGGCTACGCACCAATCCACGTGAATTCGCTCCTTTTCCTTGGAAAGTTAAGGTTGCAAAAGTGTCCAAATAATCCTAGAAAAGTCACGGATTTGTGTTTGTTTTTGTCCCAAAATGATTTAGATTTCCAGTATAGATGTTAACCTAGGATTTCTAATTCATTTTAGTGATTAAAAACAAGAAATTAAGGAGAAAATGTGAGAAGAAAGCAAGGTTTTTTCTTTTCTCTCTTCTTTCTTTTTCTCCTTTTTTCTCTTACTAAATCTCTCTAAATTCCAGATTTCTTTTGCCAAAAAGTCCTCTCCTCTTATTTTTTTAACCTTTTATATGCCTACTTACCCGGAAATCTTGAGCATTAAATGCTCAAGATTTCCACACTTTTCCAAGTCAAGGGGGTATGGGTTTTGCAACCTGCCCCCAAAAGTACAGTCGTACGACTGTACTTACTTTACAGTCGTACGACTGAAAGCAAAATACCACGACTGTATTTACAGTCGTGGGTCAACAGTCAACAACGATTTTTTTTTGAATGTAAAAATTTCGTGTTCACACATGCTAAATGGAAGTAAACCGGAAAAAGAAAATATTTTCAAAAACATATTTTCTCATGAAACAAAAATACAGGAACGTTTCAAAACCATTTCTCCGGTCTGGTCGGTGAACTGGCCGAGTTTGCCCGACCATCCCCTAAATGCATGTCCCAAAATCTCTCATTTCCCCTTTCTATCTATTTGAGTCCAACTTGTTGCATATATCTGTGCTAACCTTTGTTTTGCAGGATTTGGTTTATTTATGTTTATTTGCTTATTTTAATTTCAATTCATTAGATACTCGTGCAAAATAGGCGATTGTAGCCCGATCCCTAAATTATACAAATGTATCCCCTAGGATAGTTTATTTGTGATTCGATTGGGTTGTAATAATCAATTTATTTACTGCTTTTTATTTACGTGTATGCTGCATGATTAAATCAATAAAAATCCACTTTAGAAAGATAAAATGCTATCAATGAACATTGGCCAAATTTATTTCGATTAGACATGAAATAAGGGACTTGTCCGGACCTAGATCTCTGGAAAGTGTAGCGGCCCTTATCCGGATCAGCTACGCTATAATTTCCCTGTTGAGCTGAGTCGGGTGCCGACTCTTACATTTTCTATTGAGACTTGGGTCTCAATTCTTTTACGAAATGATGAATTTTCCAAAACCAAATTTTCAGCAATAAAAACCCACGCGAGGGAGGGTTACCTGATATCGCGGCTCCCTTCCAAGAGAGAAAAAGGTCATCCGCTCTTAGCAGTAAGTGGCGACTCCACTGGATTTTGCTTTTTCGGGGGGTACAAGGCACGAAGAATCCTAGGAGGCATACCAGCAATCGTTAACAATGGGAACACCACCTAATTCGTCATCCCTTCCAGCAATGTCACAAGCAAGACTCCCCAGTTATCAGACCTTGATTCAGACACCCCCTCCCAGCTACCATCCTACCCATGGGTATATGTTGGGGCCATCACCAACACTAATGGTAGCATCTATACCAGAAGGAGCAGACGACCCAAAGATGATTGCACTATTCAAGCACTACTTCTTTCAGTTCTCAGTCCTGATCTAAGAACTGTTAGTGGAAAGTAGAGGATCTTGCTTCAAAAATCGGATCCTGGAAATACCATACGATCCTAAGTTCAAACAGCTCAACTTTGAGAATTATAACGGAAAAACCGATACTTATGTCCACTCAAGAAATTAAAAAAAGGGGATAGGTGCATTCAGATCTCCAAGTAGCTTGATAAAGACCTCAAGGAGCAGATAGTTCAAGTAATAAAGGAGGAGAAAAATACTTTTACCTGGAAAATCAGCGACATCGAAGGGGTACCCCCAGAGATCATGAAGCACTTCCTCAACGTGGATCTGGAGGCAACCCCGGTAATTCATGAGAAATGAAAGTATGCACCCAAAAGGTAGAGGGCAATAGAGGAAGAAATCCAGAAGGACATATACTGGAAGTCCACTACCCTAAATGGCTAGAAACGTGGTGATGGTGAAAAAAGCAAATGGAAAATGGCGCATGTGTGTCGATTTCACGGACTTCAATAAAGCATGTCCCAAGGACAATTACATACTACAGAACATAGATCAGTTAGTAGATTCCATAGCGAGATACGCGGTGTATTCGTGCCTCGACATGGCATCTGGATACCATCAGATTCCCATGGACCCGGCTGACCAGGAGAAAACATCTTTCATCACTCACAAAGGGACATACTGTTATCAGGTCATACCCTTTAGGTTGAAGAACACAGGGGAAACTTACCAGAGGCTAGTGAATAACATGTTCATGGAACATATAGGAAAAAAATGATTGAAGTTTATGTAGACGACATAATCGTTAAGAGCCGTACCTTAGCCGAACACTTCAGAGAGCTTAGGGAGACATTCTCCATTCTTCAAAAGTATAGACTCAAGCTCAATCTAGAGAAATGTGTATTCAGGGTGAGAGGGGGGAAATTCTTAGGATTTATGATCTCACAGAGAGAAATAGAGGCAAACCCAGAAAAGATAAAAGCTATATTGGAAATGAACCCTTCTAAAACGTTAAATGAGATCTAAAAACTAAATGGTAGGATTACAGCCTTGGGAAGATTCATTTCCTTCTTACTTAAGAAATGTATGCCTTTCTACAAAGCATCGAAGAAAGGCCGAGCTTTCAAGTGGGACAAGGAGTTTCATGAAACATTCGATCAAATCAAGCAGTTTCTAGTCTCTCCCTCGTTGCTTAGCAGGCCAGTTGAAGGAGAGAAACTGTACTTGTACTTGGTGGCCATCGATGCAGCCGTAGGATCTGTTTTAGTGAGGGAAGAAGAGGGACGACAATTCCCAGTGTACTATACAAGTAAGGTGATGAAAGGAGCGGAGACCAAATACCCGAGTATTAAGAAGTTGGCGCTGGCCTTACTATTAGCAGCCAACAGGCTGTGGCCGTACTTCCAAGCCCATACAATCATAGTAAGAACCGGATTCCCATTGACAAAAGTGCTATGAAGACCAGAGACATCTGGAAGACTAGCCGAATGGGCAATACATCTGGGAGAGTTTGACATCCGGTTCGAGCCAGGGCAGGCCTTGAAAGCTCAAGTCTTGGCAGACTTCATAGCAGAATTTATCGGTTTAAAACTAGAATCGGTGCCACCTTCGGAAGAGTGGGACATTTTCGTGGATGGGATGTCCTCGTAGGAAGGGGCGGGAGTCAGAATATACATCTGAGGACCAAACTGAATACGATCACTCTATGCAGTCAAATTGGATTTCCTTACCACCAATAACGTAGTGGAGTACGAAGCCATGATAAAGTGGTTAGAGCTGGTTAAAGAAATTAGAAAAAAAGGGTCCGAATACTTAGTGATTCCAGGTTGGTGTCCAACTAGGTAAACAAATATTTTGAAGTCAGAGACCCATCCATGAGTAGATATTTGAAGAAAGTCTAAGCGTTGCTAAAGAAAGTTGCGCCCCAAGGATTAGTTTAGAAGATAAAGAATATACCCCGAGACGTAAACAACATAGCAAATGAACTTACCAAAGCCGCTTCCGACCAAGTAGAATGGCAACACTTATACTGTCCATATGAAGTGCAATCCCACCTGAGTACTGAACAGCTGGAAACTTTAATAGTGAATAAGGACATGCCATGTTGGACGAAACCTATCATAGACTTTCTTATAAAAGACAAGTTACCGGAAGGAGAAGTAGAGGCAAGCTGAATCTCTAGGAAATCTACTAGATATGCAATCATCAGAGGGTAGCTCTATCGAAAGTCATTTAATTGCCCGTGGTTAAAGTGCATCTTAATAGAAGAGGGAAATTATGTAATGAGGGAACTCTGCGAAGGGATATGCGAGTCTCATCAAGACGCTCTAGCTATAGTCCTGAAAGCGATGATGATGGGGTATTTTTAGGAAGCAATGAAGGAGGATGTAGATTCTTATGTCACAACATGCCACCAGTGCCAAGTATACGCTAAGAAGAAAAATCGGCCCTTTAACAGAACAAAAGCCGATTCTAATTGCATGGCCTTTTTCCACATGGGGAATAGATCTAGTTGGTCCGATATCTAAAGCAAGCAGGCAATAAAAATGGTAAATCATAGCGATAGATCATTTCACCAAGTGGGTGGAAGCCAAAGTTGTTGGATATGCCCTAGTCCCGAGGCATTGGTCCTTGTATTTGTATCATACATTCATTGGATTCATGTATTATACTTATTTGTGTTATTAATAAAGGCATTAATTCATTTATTATATTTATCTTTTGCAATATATTAAATGAAGTATCCAATGGACATATCCATATCCATGATGACCAGTGTCTTGCACTTGGCAGTAAGACCATGGATAGGGTAAACCATATGACCATAAATAGATCCGTAGTCTGTTCCAGTCATGGGAATGAATGGAATAAGAGACTATCATTAACCTGGTTGTATGGCGGTGTCTTACAGGTCATTGGACATGGGACGTCGACCAAGTTAATAGGTACATGCATAAGGGGCATGGTACTGGATAGATCTACCAAACGAGAAATCCACATGGTATAGTATCACAAGTGATTCTCATGTAGTACTTGTATGGATCCTTTGACCTGACCATATGATGGTGTTGCGTGTGAGGTCGCATACTTAGGGGTACGCCTAAAGGGCCTGTAGTAGGGTGCCAAGTATAGGTGCTTTTGGGTATGCCACTTAGCATGGCAGTGCTATGGATATGCAGAAGGGATTTGTCACTCAGTAGTCCACTGAGAAGCTATCACCGGCCTCTTGATGAATGTGACTGATAAGAGTGTGGCCACACCCAAACGAGTTGGAACTTGTTTGTGAGCTTCAGTGCATTCGGGATCAAGTTAATGTCTGGACACAAAAGAGGGTGATCAATCCATGCCTCTGTGTTGGACACTGATATCGATGACATAGGTTATACAAGTTCAAACTACAGGATTATGATAACAGTTTGACTGCCATCTCTATCTTAATTGGGGGCTGCAGTGGCTTGCTAGAGCCCAACTGCAGTCTGTGGGCCACAGGCCCACTGCCAACATAAAGATGGGCCACGGGATCGTACACATTGAGCGACTGAACACTGACTTAAGGAATCACATGTATACTTGGAGTCTACACTCTGGAGAGAAAGGTATATATTAATTATATTATAAAGATCAATCGGATTGATCATAATAATAAAATTAATATTTGATTGGCTTCTCATAATTAATTAGATTAATTATGAAATTATTTCCTGAGTGGAAATATTCATATGTATAGGTTTACATATGAATTTATTTTGTGAAGATTAATTTTAATTTAATGGATTAAATTAATTGGTCAAACCAATTTTAATTTAAATATAAATAATATATTTCTTGGTGTAATATATTAAATACATGGGTAAATTAAAGTTGGGCTTGAAATTAATCTAAACCAGATTAATTAAATAGGTTTGGGCCTGAATTAAAAGAAGGAAGCCCACACAAATGGAGGAGCTAGCTTGGGCCAAAATTCACTGGTGAATTTCGGCCACCTAGGGTTTAATACCCCTAGGAATTTCGGCCAAGTGGTGAATCACTCTTGGTGGCCGAAATCCCTCCTTCTTCCTCTCCAAAGATTTGTGTTTTCCGACGCTAGCAAGGGTGGTGTTCGTTATGCGTTCGTGTACGTGAACGAGGAGGGTTTCTAGTTTGATTCCTGCAGTCTGTAACCATCTCTGAAAGAGATATTCCAGGTAAGAGATTTATCTTTTTCTGTTAAATTTTTGTTTTTCCAATTTCCATCTTAATTGCTCCTGGGCACGGATTTGAGGAAATCATCGCATTCTTCCACTTTAATCGGGTGATTTCCGGTGAAAAATCCCAACAAAAGCCATCTCCACCATAACTCTAGAGAAAATGATAAGTTTCACATAAGAGCACATTCTCAGCAGGTTCGGCATACCAAAAGTCATAATCATGGACAACGACACCTAATTCACCTCTAAGAAGTTTGCTGAATTTTGCAAAGGCTTCCATATTGATCATAGATGCAGCTTGGTGGCCTATCCTCAGAGTAACGGTATGACTGAGGTCACGAATTGGACATTGTGTGACAGAATTAAAAAGAGGTTGGAAGAGCACAAAGGGGCATGGGCGGAAGAGCTCAACAGTGTTCTTTGGGCATACCCAACCATTCCAAGATGAGCGGCGAGAGAGACGCCCTTCGCCTTGACATACGATACTGAGGCCGTAATTCAGTAGAGATAGGTTCCCCGAGTGACAGGGTGGTATTCTACAATGAATCACAGAACGACATCAACATTTGTTTCCATCTGGACTCATTAGAGGAGAGATGAGACCTTTCTTTTATTCTTATGGCTGCTTACAAAAATAGGATCGCGAGGTATTATGATAGGAGAGCCAAAACAGTGGCTTTTCAGCCGAGAGATCTGGTACTTTGAGATACAGAGGCTTCACAAGTGCAGGAAGGCAAAGGAAAGTTAGTAGTATCATGGGAAGGGCCCTACCGAGTCAAGAAGGTCCTGGGTCTGGCCACCTACAAGCTGAGTCGGTTGGAAGGAAAAGAGGTTCCACGCATGTGGAACTCAAGAGCCCTCCAAAAATATCATCAGAACTAAACTTTCATATTGTAAAGGTTGCACTCTTTTTCCCTCATCAATGGGTTTTTTTCCCACAGGGTTTTCCTTGTTGAGGTTTTTAACGAGGCAACTTAAAAGGGCATCATTATGCTGTACCATTTCGGTGGGAGGAACCGGTGGTATGGTAGTAGTAGTGGTCGAGGATCTAGACCCCCTCTTCCGGGTTTTCAAGGCTATAACAGTATCAGTGAGTGACATCCCTGCCAAAAATACAAGTATAGAATGAGTAAATGGAAATTAGTACCTCGGCGGTCCCCTATGGGGTCATTCAAGAAAACTAGAAGTCCCGTCCGGTCGTCTAGCCCAGCTAAAGGCAGCTTAAGGTGAAGGGCCTTAACCGCATACGAGAGCTATTAGTACTTGGTAGGGATGGAGCTTAATAGGTCTAGATTGGTTATCTCTTAGGAAGAAAGCTGGTCTTTTGCCCCCTTCATCTATGTGGTGCGTTGAAAGGACCAGGTGAAGGAAAATGCAGGAGCATCATCTTACGCATAATGAAAAAGAAGAGTTTCTTGAAGCCTTTAATAGATGAGGTGCGGCTAGTAAAAAATCGAAAGTCAGGGCCTTTAGTTAAAGTGAGGTCGTCGCTATTGGTGTTTCGGAGGACTGGGGTGGCAATGTGCCAGAACATAGCACCGGTCAGCCGGATGCTTAGATTGCAATACAACCAGTACAACGCGCAATGTCCTCGATGACGTTGAGATGTAATTGTGCTAGACACACATTGTACCAGTTTAGTATACTGTAGATCTCTTCTGGCAAAGGGTAGGTGAATCTGCGCTTAATATGGTGAAGGTCTATGGAGAAGAAGCCTCCGGGGGGTTGATGGACTCTTTGGCTGGGGGAAGGTTGAAGCCATGCATAAGTCTCTAACCATATGTAGGAGGTTTGTAGTCAGCGTTTCTCCCCTTCTGTGATAGAGGATGGCATATCCGCAATTCGAAGGGTCAGAGTTTTTATCTTTATGATTCTGGTTGGTTGACGTGCGATAAGATGGTGTGCTTATGCACTGGTTTCTCCAGCAAACAACATTCTTTCTGAGGATTCTGACAAGGATAGCCTTGAAATGTCGGAATCCACCTCTACTGAGGGTGATATAGGGCGGTGATCGAGGCTTAAGGACCAGGTACAGTTAGGAAATTCCATGAGCGAGGTTGCAGGTTTGCAATAGGTTTTCTTAGGTATAAATGCAGTTTTCCCTAGACTCAAATTTAAAACAAACCAGAAGGGAAATTGCAGAAAGAAAGAGGAAGAACTTCCGATGATTTTTACTTTAAAGAAATGGAGTAGAAGGCTGAGTGGAAGTTGACATTTGTAGGAGCCAAATGAGCAAATGAATAGTATTCTGAAGGGAAAATGAGGGGTTGTAACCTTTAAAAACTAATGGAATGTCCAAGGGTCATGTCTCGTCAGGTTCTAGGCACGTGGCGTAGAGTTAGTGGGTGCGCTGCTCGAGGTAGGAGCTTTTGGAAGTTGGAACCCTAAAGAGTTCTCTGAACTGGCATGGGACTTCTAACGACATCTGAATATTATGATGCCAAGTCTATCATTTGGTCCTTTAGTAGAAACGGGGCCGGATTGGTGGCGGCTGGATCCGGGCCAAATTATTTCCACCCAAAGGGAAGTCTTCTAGAAGATAGGTGATGGAGTTCTTATCGGAATCTACCTATGGTGTTGTGATTAAAGAAGGGCTCATGTTCTATGTGAAGTCCAAGGTAGAGGTCTTTTAGTCTGGCTGAGATAAGGACCTTGGAGTATTCCTAATCCAGAGCAAACTCTACTACAGACCTTATAAAAGGAGGGAGCGTGGAGGTAAAGAACTAGCTGATTCTAATCAAGCTAATATAGCAAGAGATAGATACAATCAAGGCTGGCTTGGGTATTAGAGTGTAACAGAAAGGTTACCAGTGTCTCATTCTTTCTGTTTTATAGGAGCACAAGAAGATCCGGTCCAGTGCAACTCAGATCCGGATCTACCGAGGGATTCCTACCGAATCCATCACTTGGTTATCTAGTTTGTAAGAAGAAACTAGGTTATCTAATGCTTCATCGATAGCTATAGCTAATTTATTTGAATGATTTGACATCATCTTTAGAATAGGATCAGTGATCAATTAGTTTAACTTAAGACTCAGACCATCCTTCTAGCTAGAATGTCTTTTTGTATAATCTTTCTCAATTCAATTGCTTTTATTATTTTCACAATTAATTGCATTCTACAACCTCCCCCCCCCCCCCCCCCCCCCCCTTTTTTTATTTTTATAGTTTAAAAATAAATAACAAACCAATCTCTGTGGGTTCGACCCTGCTCAATGCTATCCACAAATCAGTTGTAGTTTGAGTAGGAAAATTATTATTTTTGGTATTCTCGACACGCATCATATGCCCTTATTTATGTTACAGTGTTACTTTCTCCCTAATGGAAAATCTTTGCTTAATAAAACATATTACAAATAAATTTTAGATATAGCATCAAGACAAATTTGATTCCAAAAAGCTCATTTAGCAGTAATATCAAGAAATCAATGGTAGTAAAGTTACATCATATTTTGTTGTTAAATATATACAATCAAAACTTTATAGCAGCAATATGTATCATTTAGTTTATTATCAAAAGCTACGATGAAAATTTTACACTTTTGGCAGCAAAATCTTTAGTGCCAAATATTGAATTTTTGCTAGTAAAATATGTATTACATTTTATTTTATTATGGATTAGAAATAACCTAAAAGTTAAGCGACACCAATTGAGATCCATAAATTAATTAAATGCGAGGTTCAACCAATACATCTCAACATTAAGTTTCATAAAATAACTTCCTTCATTTCTTTCTTTTTTGTTACACCGATAATATGTTAAACTACTTTTATATTGTAAAAGAGAAATTTTATGATAGACCCTTCCATTGAAAAATCAATATATATGTACTTTTATTTTTTCAATATACCTTTTAGTTTTCTAATATCCATTTTGCACATGCATTTTTTTTTGAAAACCTAATAGGAAAGAGTAGAGGAGGAAAAATTCTGTATTATAATATCTCAATCAATAGTTACAAATTAGTTACAAGAACTAGTTATTTATAGTCATAGATAACCAATCATCTCACAATATAATGCCAGCTCAGCTTATTGTAACTACCATATAACAACTCATACTATCTAACATGCCCCCCCTCAAGATAAAGGAGGTTGAAGAACAACTCCCATCTTGGCCAACACAGGAGACATCTGCACATGAGACAATGGCTTGGTTAAGATATCTGTAAGTTGTTGAGTGGAAGGAATAAAAGGCGTGCTAAAAAAACCTTGTAAAAGATGCTCTCTCACCACATGAAAGTCAATGTCAAGATGTTTCGTACGTTCATGAAACACAGGATTCTCGGCAATATGGATGGCTGTTTGATTATCACAGAAGAGCGAAATAAGGAGAGAAACTGTAACGCCAAAAACCTTCAAGATATAAGAAAGCCACTTGAGTTCACACACAGCAGAAGCCATTGACCAATACTCGGCTTCAGAAAAAGAACGACTCACCGTAGCCTACTTTTTAGCCTTCCAAGAAACCAATGAATTCCCCAAGAACACACAATAACCACCAATAGATCATCGAGTCTGCTTACACCTGGCCCAATCTACATCACAGTATGCAATAAGAGTCACGCTTGGACCAACAGCATAGAATAAACCCATATTGACAGTCCTTTTAACATACTTTAAGACATACAAGGAAGCCTCTGTGAGCACGGGTTTTGCCCGACCTCTATGATGAGAATTCTTGTATTACCTGTGAAGCAGACGGACTTGAATCGGACTTGAAAACGACCGGAATATTGCTTGGAGTATCTCAAACGTCCTGAAAACTGAGCTATCTATGATCCGAAACCCCCAAGGAGATTCCCGGAGTGATTTTTAGGGTTTAGGGTGAGTGTCGGATTTTCGAGAATTTCGCCCCGGCTCTTGCTAGAGCTATGCGGCTATAGCCTAAAGTCGAGCGGCTCTAGTAAAAACTATAGCCGAGCGGCTCTAGTGGGTGAGCCAAGTTGCTCTGCAAAGCAGAGCAACTTGGTTCGACAGAAAACAAAAAAATGGGCAAAAAATCAGAGAATTCAGGTGGCACATTTAATGTTTGTTTATGATGATGAGAAGAGGATATAAAAGAAAAAAAAATCAACAAAAAGAGGAGGTTTTTCAATCTTAGGAGAAAAAATCATTTTTCCAAGAGGCAAAGAAAAAGAAGGCAGAGAAAAGAAAAGAGAGAAACCGAGACACCGAAGGCAAGGAGAAGTGATCCAAACAAAGAAGTTAAGACCTAAAACTAATCCTTAAACATTAATAATAAGTTCCACAACCTTTGTACATTGATTCAGGATTGTTTTAGATTGATTTCAGATTGTTTCGATTTTCGGCTGGTTGAGTATCCAGGGCAAATTCCAAGTTCTCAATCCGTTTCTTGACGCACAAAGCATCAAAACAACACCAAGGTCAACTCTGAGAGGCCTTAAACCTGTGTGCATTGTTTTTCTTCATTTTTGCAAGTTCCGGAAACCGGATTTTCCCGAATATAGCCGTACGGCTGTGTTTGTGATGAACAGATCTGGGCGACTCTGTTCTGCAGGGGGTAGATTCCCGTGTTGTCTTGATCAGTCGAAAATAGTCTGTTTTTCATTTTATGCATTCTGTTGTGAACAATTTCGGCCTGAATTTGTCCGTACATTGTAAAATTTTAGTTTTCAGATTTCTATATGTAAGGATATTAGGGTTTTCAGTTTTTCCGGGGTTTTATTTTCAGAATTTCGGGGTTGTTCGATACGAATCGGATCCATGGTCCAGCATTAGCGGACCCCTAAACCCTATAAAATCCCTAGAAAATATCAGAAACGACCGGTCCGACCTGTCGGATCGACCCGGTTACCCCCTGAATGCATGTCTCTACTCCTGAAAATCCCAATTCTGTCCTGCTGTGAGTCCTATCTGTGTTCATAATATAAACTGTGCTAACCAGAAATGAGTAAAACGACATTTTCAAAATAAACGAGAAAACCGCTTTTCGGGTTCCGGGAATCACAGCCGCACGACTGTAAGGTGATTTCTGGAATAAAATAGAGCCGTGAAATGACCCACACGGTCGTGGTCTCACGGTGCTGTTTTCGAATTTAAATTATTTTCGGCGTGCTTATTACTTTTGGACCCTAGATGGATGTTGAAATTAGGAAAACTCGCACGAACGGAACCCCGAGTTCCGGGATAACAGACCTGCTAAAATGTGAAAATTTGCATGAAACCGAGCCAAATGGTTTTCAAAAATTGTTTTCCAGTACAAAAATTTACAGGGCGTTTCAAAACCGTTTTCCAGGTCTAACCGGTCCGACCGGTCGGATCGACCCGGTTACCCCCTGAATGCATGTCTCTACTCCTGAAAATCCCAATTTTGTCCTGCTGTGAGTCCTATCTGTGTTCATAATATAAACTGTGCTAACCATCTGTTTCGCAGCATTTATTTTCAATTTTACTATTTTTCATGTAATTAATAGATTAATTCGTGTATTTTAGGCGTTTGTAAATTTTTAGATCTTTGTGTACTCTGGGCGCTTGTAATATGAGGACGAGAGTTTTTCTTTTTTATTCGATTTGGTTGTATAAGCGGCCTTTATTATTTCTGTATATTTTGGATGTATGATTTACTTTTCTGTAATTTATTTCTGTCATTTGCTTGAGCATGGGCTGATAAATAAACGAAATTGGGTAGGGAAAAGATAATAAATTGAATAAACATGGCAATATAAATTATAAAATGAATACAAGCTCGAGGTTAAGTAGGTAAGTTGCCCAAACCCTAAATCTCTGGATTAGGTATGGCAGTCTACGCTTGGTAGAGAGCTGTACCGGAATTTCCCGAATGAGCTGATCCGGGTGGTGACTCTGTCACTGATCTTGAAATTTAGGTTTCGAGGTCTTTAAGTAATAAAACGGGAAAGTATTTTCTACAAAAAGAATTTCTAAAACAAACGAATGATTTTCCCTAAAGCAAGATAAATGAAAACTCGTTTTCCAAAACATCATGAGAACCCAGTTTTCGAAAACCCCCTGTTCGCTTCGCCGCGTCCCGCCTTTTAGGTCGTCCACTCACAGTCTCCATATGCAACTATGTGGGTAATTGCAAAACTTGACTCAACTACTTAGTAACATAACAAATATCAGGCCGTGTGAAGCCGAGATGCAATAATTTCCCAATAATCCGACGATAAGATTCAGGATCCGACAATAAAGGACTATCGGAAAAAAAATTCAAGCCAGGAATAAAAGGACCAGAAACAGAAGTAGCATTTAAAACCCCTGTTTCAAGCAAAAAATCCGTAATATACTTATGCTATGTTAACACCAACCCCTCTGCAGATCTAGCCAATTCAAGCCCCAAGAAATACTTGGTCACACCCAAGTCTTTAATTGTAAAAGCCTTATGTAAGGCATCTTTAACCTCAGAAATCATCGCCATTGATGTTCCTGTAAGTAGTACATCATCAACATATACAACAACAACAATAAAATCATCACCAACTCGTTTGGTAAACAAACAATAGTCGTGAATAGAACGAACAAACCCTAACTGTACTAATTTGGCAGTAAATTCTTTATTCCACTGACGACCGGCCTATTTGAGACCATACAAGCTTTTGACTAAGCAACAGACTTGACCCTGTTAAGCCTTGAAATAACCTTTGGGTGGGAGCATATACAATTCTTCGTCAATGTGGCCATGTAAATAGGCATTGTTAATATCCACCTGATGCATATCCCATCCAAACTGAGCAGCTACAGCCAAGAAAACCCGCACTGTTACTACTTTGGCAACAGGGGAAAAACTATCATGATAATCAATTCCCTATTCCTAATTGTACCCTTTAACGATAAGTCGCGCCTTGTATTAATTAAGACTTCTGTGTGCCTTATACTTAACTTTATACAGCCATTTTGAAGAAATACTTTCTTCCTGGCTGGTAGCATAGTTAACTCCCACGTACCATTCTTCTCCAAGGCCAACAAATTTGTTTGCATAGTGTCAATCCAACTCTGATTTTTAGAAGCTACCTTATAGGATGTGGGTTCTGGAATTTTAGCCAAATTGCTAAGAAAAGTAAATTGATGAGCTGTATAAGATGGAAATAGCGGCAAAAACCCAGCTGGATATGTAACCACTAAATTAGTAACATAATCTTATGTCTAGATAGGCTTATGAACTACTCGAGTAGACTTGCGAACAATCTGGGTTGTACAAGGAACAGCTGGAACAGCCTCAGTAAGCATAGGACTATTATGAGCTGTAGGAGACCCAGAGACCTCATTAGAAGGCGCAATAGGGGATGAAATTGATGAAACAGAGTGCAAAGAATCTGCAACAAATGGGACAGAGCCAGAACTGAAATCAAAAGAGGAATCCGAGCCAAAAATACCAAGATCAGGAAGCGAAGCAGTATCTGCAAGGAAAGGAAAACTAGTCTTCGTGAACACCACATCGCAAGAAACTAGTAAAGTTTTAGTCTCCTAATCAAGAACTGTATAACCCTTCTGCAATGCTGCAGGACCCAGAAAAACCCCTTTAAAGTCTCGAGGAGCAAAATTATCTTTATGGGGTTGTGTATTAGTATAATAACACAAGCAACCAAAGACCTTTACGCGCTCAAGATCAGGCTTCTTATCATATAAAACCTCATATGGACTGCGCCAATGTAACAACTTAGAGGGTAACATGTTAATCAAAACTGTAGCATATAAAATTGCTTCTCCTCAATAAGACTTTGGTAAGTAAGCCCGGAACATAAGAGCCTTGGCTATATCCAGTAAATGCTAGTGTTTTCGTTCCATAACACCATTTTGTTGTGGTGTATATGGACAAGAACGTTGATGCAATATACCCCGCTCCCGAAACAACTTGGCACAAGACTGATTCACAAACTTAGTACCATTGTCACTGTGAACAACCTTAACAACAGTATGAAATTGAGTAGAAACAAGATTAAAAAAACTCTCAATGCTGGCATGAACATGATCTTTATTTGTTAACAGCAAGGTCCAAGTACATCTTGTGTAATCATCTATAATAGTCAAAACATAAGAAGCACGAGTAACAGATTTCTGTCTATAAGCCTTAAAGATCCATGTGTACAAGCTCAAAACGACTACAAGAAGTAATATGACTTAAGGGAAAACTCAACCTATGTTACTTAGCCATAGGACAAATAGCACAAGCTTGACACATACAACTAGTATATATATATGTAACAGATGAAAAAGCTTCTCTACAGAAGCACGGCTAAAACGTAAATGCCATACATCCGATGAACGGTCTTTTATTGCATTGCAAGAAAAAACAGCAGCAAAACTCAACTCATATTTGTGGCACCAATGTTGTATTGTGTGAGATGAAAAAGAAGAGGAATCAAGCTTGTATAAACCATAATGCAAAACCCCCACCGCTAGCACTCATTTAGAAACCAGGTCTTGTAAAAAGCAACAACCAGGATAAAACTGAATGCCAATATTGTTGTCATGCAATAACTGCCCAACTGATAACAAATTAAAATGAAAATGAGGTAAATAAAGAATGTCCCGCAACACCAACATTTCATCAAGTACCACAGTACCAAAACAAATAATAACCTGCTGAGTACCGTTAGGTAAGGTAACATACCATGTGAAGTAGTCTTCCAAGTAAAAAACAAAGACTCATGAAAACTCATATGAGCCATAGCCCCGGAATCAATAATCCAATCAGAAGAGTTGAAATGAGAAGAAACAGATAAAGCAAATATGGTACCTGCTAAACCAGTAAAAACAGAATCCAAGCCAGAGCCACTTGCTTCCTCCATCAATCCCTTAGACTTTATCATTTTTAACACTTCCTGCTAAACTAAAGAAGAGAAGTGTTTAGGCAATGCATCAATAGTCATGGAACACATACGATCATCAGTAATATGGGAGGAATAATCCAGAGGAGAATCAACTACATTGTTCACCATATGAGCCTGATAAAAAGTTTGATTATGTGATTGCGCTTGCATTAACGCAGCATTTGGATCACGGGGACCTTTATACCAATCAGGGTAACCAATAAGTTTTAAAACAAGAATCCCTATTGTGTTTTGTATCTTTACAATAAGTACAAAACTTATCGCCAATCTTACTACCCTTCTTCTTTCCTTTCACATCAGCCTGATATTTGAAGGCTTTAGCAGATACAGCTGCATGAGAAAACTTAGTACAGTGAAAATCAACCATGGATATTTTCCGTTGCTTATCCACACGTTGAACCATTGTATAAACTTTCTTTAGTTCAGGCATAGGATCCATCAACAACACCTGAGATTTCACGGCATCATACTCATCACTAAGACCCATAAGAAATTGAATAACCTGATCTTCATCGCTCATCTATTTACTGCGATTAATAGCATTACAAATACAAGTTTGGGAAGCACCACAATGACAAATTGGTAGTGGTCGCAAAAAAGATAATTCCTCCCAGAGTTTCTTCAATTTATTATAATACAGCAAAAGAGAAAAGTTACCCTGTGTCAAAGAACTGATTTCTCTCTTAAGCTGATAAAGCAAAGGACCATTATTTTTGCCGAAATGATCTTCAATTTCACTCCATAACTCTCTCGAGACTTAGCATAAATGAAAGTTTCCATCAAATCTCATGAAATAGAGTTCAAGATCCAAGAAATGACTAAACTATCATTCTTTTTCCACTTTGCATACATAAGAGATGTAGAATCAGGCACAAATGCATCCTTAAGAATAAAATCAAGCTTTTCCTTTACTTCTAGGGCTAGAATCATACCTCTTCGCTAGGACAAATAATTGTCAACAGACAACGAATACTAACCAGAGTAAGACCTGGATTCTCAGATGTTGCAAGCATCATAATATTTTGATCGCGTCCTTGAACATGTGTAGAATCACGATTGTGATTCAAAAAACCAGATCGAGATCTCTATCCAGGACAAGAAGACGAATCAGAATTGTTTCCAATCTCACCGCTACCACTGCCGACACCGACATCACCAGCAATGGCACCATTAGCTCCACCGCCAACTGGATGTGAATGAACATTACCAGTTAATGCGCGTAGATAACCTCCTCTTGCCATTTATGAACCAAGCTCTGATACCATGAAAACCTAATAGAAAAGAGGAGAGGAGGAAAAATTGTGTATTGTATTATCTCAATCAACAGTTACAAACTAGTTACAAGAACTAGTTATTTATAGTCCTAGATAACCAATCATCTCACAATATAATGCTAGCTCAGCTTATTGTAACTACCATATGACAACTCATACTATCTAATAATTTTCCATTGGAATAATCCATATAGACCGGATCTGTTATAAAATTTCTCATGATAAAATGATCTAATAAGATGTAAAAACCGGCTAAATTGGAAATAATCAGTAAAATTTATCTTTCATATCATAAAGTTACTTATTTCACTCCAAATACACTATGAATTCAAAAGTAAAGTTACTTTGTTCATTCACTGCGATCGAATTCACTTGCTGAAAATTGTTTTTGTTTGAGTAAATATATATTTCAAAAGAAATTTGTTAAGTCGTATTTAATATTAAATGAAGTTAATTTTGATAAATCGTTAGAGTTAAAACTTTTTACTAAAATGTTCATTGATAAACATAATCTCAACACAGTTAATTGGTTATTCTCATCCAATTTTAAGATGGAAGTCAAAATACTTATTCAACTTAATCTTAGCGTAATATAAAGCCTTCGGAAATTATTATTATTATTATTATTATTTGCAGTTAGTCCCAAATTCATGTTAAATTGTAAATATTTTTGTGAATTGGATTTCTTCGAAGTTTTATCGTAATTCAATTGGCTGAATTCATGTTCTAAGTTGCAATACAACGGTCAAAAGTTTGACATCAGATATAGACGAGTCTTCTAAGATAGGGTGGGAGAGTTGGACCCAGCTGATAAATAGTTTGTTGAAAATTACCTAAAGTAAAACAACTTGTTTTTATTAAATAAACTACAAACAATTAACGGACTATGTTAATAAATTAGAGAGAAAATATAGCACGGCTCATATATTTAAACTAATAAACTATGTTAGGTACATCACTTATGGACCATACATTAAAATATTTTCTCTAAATATATAGTTTACAATGACTGTCACATCTGCCGCTGTTTCGTAAAATCATTTTGCTTCCTATATATATAAAATTTGTAGAATACATCAAAATGATCTATCGGTAATAAAACAAGATAAATTTAATAATATATTATATAAATATCGAAATAACCATAACAACAAACACATAAAACACGATACCGATGAGAGGAAACAAACTAAAAACATAATAACATAATATTTTATATTTTATCAAATTCAATCATACTTCATCAACGATCCACAACTATAAAAATTTTTACAATCCGAATATCACCACACAGTTTAGTATATTTGGACAGAGCTTTCAGAGCTTGTATACAAATGATAGTTCTGGGTACTTAGAGTGTAAAGATCTCAAAAAATCTTGAAGACTGATGATGACCAACTCATAAAAAAAAACTATTAGATTTATGATAATCCAGAATAGATTTATAACCGAAGAAAGCGATTTAGGAGATGAGTTAAGAAAAAACCGAATGTAAATTATCTAATGCAAAATAGAACCAAAAAAAATAAAATAAAATAAAAGCAGAAAAAAGTGGAAAGAAAATGGATGAAAGAGACAGAAAAAAAAAAAAAAAAAAACATAAGAGGAAGAGGAGTTAAGTTGGAAGAGGAAAAAGGAAAACAAAACTCATCTTTCCTTCTCAAAAAAAGATGGAGCTTTGTAGGGTTTCTAGAGAGAGATTTTTAGATTTATAATTAATAATGCTTTTTTGCTTTAATGATCATTAATGAGATATCGCAAAGTTTTAGTTTTAGGTTTTGAACTTTGTAGTTTTTCTTGGGTTCATAAATAAGTAAATATTGTTATTCATGAACTAACTAGAACCAGTACTTCGAATAAGACAATTGGGGTTTGGTTTATATCCCTTCCTTACATTGCTCATCTTTTTCAGCTCTAATGAAATATTTTAAAAAAAAAAAAAAAAATCTCCTAAAGTTGATTTATTAATAAATTTATATGAGATTTACATCTAGTATGGATATGACATTAGGTTTGATAATTGAAATTGAAAATGAAAATGGGACAGAATTGATTTATATATCACATAATATTTATTTTCATTATCTTTTTATAGATCTACAATTAATCAATTTTGAAACAGAATTGATTTACTTAAGTATATTAGATTATTAATTACCAAATTATATATATCGTTATTGAAGTAGTAATTAATTTGGAATTGTAATGAGGAATAAGAGAATAATAGTATTATATAGCATAAATTCAATTCAATCCACACGTACGGGCATTCAGCTGAAGTATCAATTGACAAATTTAATTATTCATAGGGTAAAAAAAAAAAAAGAGCTGCAATAGGAGAAAGTCTTCTCCATACTTTTCAAGGTCTACTGATCAATAAATTTCTAGGAAGCAAATCATAAATTAATGAATTAAACATATATTTGCTATTATATCAAAATGGTCGGCAATAAAATACTTTCCCCCCAATTTTTCTAATTCTAAAGGAGACAAAGTGCTCTTTTGTTGACGATATATGTTGTCTTCCACATTATCTAATATTAATTAATGTAATTAATTGAAAATCCTTCTATTTTGTTATCGATGAAATTTCATGGTAGTTAAGAAGGCCAACACTTCACACCTATAATTAATATATATATATATATATATTATAATTTTACATGTTGCTTATCAATAATAAATCAGCATGTTTCATTTTAGATTAATTCTTTTAAAAAATAAGAATAAGGTTCTAAAAATACTCATAATTCATAAAATAAGTCAATTAAACATGTCCAATTATAGCTTTTACTAACATGATTTTACTAGATTAAAATCCCAATAACACAGATTTGTAATGAAATTGTGAGATGTTTTAAGATTAAGAGCAATTGTGTATTATTCAAATTGATAATATTATTCATTGATGAAGAACATAATTGGCTCATTCATCAATGAAAGGTATAATTGATCTATTTCGTAACTTTTGACCCTTAATTAATCTATTTTATATTGAGTGTTAAATTCAATTTTTACATCAACATTAGTGCTAATTCTGTACCTTATCACAAGATATTAAGTTGTCAGATCAAATTTTATAAAACTTTATTTTAAAATATTGCTTTCGTAAACGAAATTGAATGGTCATACTAATTTGTTATAAGAAAAGGAAAAAAAAAAAAAACATATAATTAAAAAACTGATTTCGAAATATAAAAATGTGCAATATGCTTTTGACCAAGAAAATATGAAAGTCGGAATTTATGACCTTAATTTGAAGATCAATTATAAATCTGATAAATTAAAATGTTGGGCAAGGAATCATGCAACATACATGTCAAAGATTAGCTAGGAATTAAAATTTGTTCCATTCAAAGAATTCCAGTATTAGTATGTATAATAATCCTTAAAACTGTGTTTAATATATTATGTAAGGATTGTATTATTTGTTTTGTGCGGTTTGACTAAAATTAAAATGTCTACAAAATTATAAAAGTAAGCATCTAATTAAAAAAAACAAAAAAAATTTATGACAAACTCCACGTTGCCAACAAAATTGTTTCGTAGGTTTTTTCTCTCTATGAAAATATCTAATAGGTATGCTAATTATTTACTCTTTATGAATTTTGAATATCTATTTTCAAAGATAATTTTAAATTATTAAAGGAGAAATATATATAAGGTGTACCACAAATATTCAATCTTGTCCTGGTGATAAGTGTATCTAGAGTCTTTCTGAATGGGTGATCTAGAGTTTCAGTTTATGTGCCAAGAGATTCTATTGTGGTTCAGGGACTACATAGATCCACACTGTTTGATGATTGATCATGCTAGAAATTTTCCTTCATAAGATTAGATAATACACCCTTCAAAAGAATGAATATATATATATATATATATATATATATATATATATATCCGGGACTACTAATTTCACACGTTATAAGATTCTCATCTTTCTATATTCCCACCCCATTTAATATTTTTTATATTTTAACCAAAAAAAAAAAAAAAAAATCAAACGTGAAAAACCTTTAAAAATAAAAAATAAAAAAAAGAAGAAGAGAGAGAATAAACTGAAGGAGTTTGGAGTCAAAAGGGCATATATATGTAGAGAATAGAGAGGCAACAGAACAACAGCATAAGTGAACCGGTCAACAAGGACGGCTCAACCGCCCCTCATTTACTTCTAACCCTCTCGTTTAGTCTTTCCTTCCACTTTCCACCATCTTATACACACACAATATTTTCATTAACCATCAATTTCTTTACTCTTTTTTCTATTTCTTATTTGTACTACTCTTTTATTTCATTCTTTCCTTTCTTATGTATATACTGATCAATTAAATAAATTATTTAAATAAACACATTTCAGGATTGTTTTTTGGGTTGGTCTACCTGCAGGCCGATATGTACTTCAAATATAACATTCAAATTCTTTCAAACTTGGCATTTTGTTGAATATCAATATTCCTGCTTCAAGATTGTTTCTTTCTCTTTTTTTTTTTTTTAAATTCTTGATGGGATTGTGAATAAATTTAGAAGAACAAAAAGCAAATTCAGGAGACGAAGAACACCGTATACTATCATCATGGCTGAAGATGAAACGGATGTATGGCGTGCTTTACTGCTCCTATACTTAATTTTGATTACAGGTAATTATCTTCTAATTTTTAATTATGTTTTTTCCTTAATTACTTCATTCCTTTTGTTTCTTCTTAGTTCTTTTTTAAACTTAATTTTGCATT
Source organism: Euphorbia tirucalli (assembly GCA_039660915.1). Taxonomy (NCBI): domain Eukaryota; kingdom Viridiplantae; phylum Streptophyta; class Magnoliopsida; order Malpighiales; family Euphorbiaceae; genus Euphorbia; species Euphorbia tirucalli. Next base: position 16,643,416 of record CM077637.1, read on the forward strand.
GTGTAAATATCATCAGTCTTAACCTTAGAGGTTATTGGTATTTGTTCTGAAAAATGAAATTACATGCATTTTTTTTTTGAAGTTTTTTTTTAAAAAACAAAAAATTATTTATGTTGTTTGCAGGTTCCCAGGATAGATATTTAGATTCTATTTACTAGAATTTCATTTTATAACCCCAATTGCCATCTGGGTTTCATTAGAATGCGGAGGAATCTTATTCCTGTGAAAATATTTGGGAATTTGAACTAGGAATAACAACAGAATTAAAAATTAATTAAGTTGGTTATTTTTATTAATTACAAGAATATAAGTTCGTACGATTTTGAAGATTCTGTAAACAGGAATGTTGTTTTCTGGTAGCAGGTAGAGCAGTTTCTGCAGATTCTCTAGAGGAAGATAAGGCAGCCCTGCTAAAGCTAAAATCTTACCTTGAAGAGAAGAATCCAATAAACCGAGGAATATACTCTCAATGGGAGCAATTCACCGCTAATCCCTGCAACTGGTCGGGAATTATTTGTTCAAATGATGGAACAAGAGTTACTGGCATCAATCTTACTTGCAGCAACATATCTGGGGACTTTTACAACAGCTTTTCATCGCTTACAGCTCTCACTTACCTTGATCTCTCTCGAAATTCCATTGGTGGTGTAATTCCTGATGACTTGAGAAACTGTCAGAACTTGGCTTATCTTAATCTATCACATAATATTCTTGATGGACAGCTCAACTTGACTGGCTTGAGTAACTTGCAGACTCTAGACTTGTCCTTGAACCGGTTTTTGGGAGGAATTCAGTTCATTTTTCCACGAATTTGTAATAAGTTAGTGATTGCTAATCTATCAGGGAATAATTTCACTGGTAGGATTGATAAGTCCTTTGATGGTTGCTGGAGTTTGCAGTATCTTGATCTGAGTTCAAATGTTTTCAGTGGAGGTATATGGAATGGATTTTCCAGGCTGAAGGAGTTTTCGGTTTCCGAAAATTTCCTTACTGGTGAGCTTCTGGGGTCAAGTTTTGCAGACAGTTGTAGCCTGGAAGTGTTTGATTTGTCAGTAAACAACTTCACTGGTGGAATTCCAAAAGAAGTTTCCAACTGTAGGAATTTGATAATTCTGAATGTGTGGGGAAATAAGCTCACCGGAATAATTCCTCCTGAAATAGGTTCAATTTCGACTCTTCAGGCCTTGTTCTTGGGAAACAACAGTTTTTCTTCTGTAATTCCGGAGTCTCTTCTAAACTTGGGTAGCTTGGCTTTTTTGGACTTGAGCAGAAACATGTTTAGGGGAAATGTGCAGCCGATTTTCGGAAGATTCACACAGGTGAAATATCTGCTGTTGCATGGAAATTTCTATACGGGTGGATTATCTTCTTCAGGAATTTTCCAACTACCGAATGTTGTACGATTAGACTTGAGCTACAACAATTTCTCAGGCCCATTGCCAGTAGAATTCTCTCAAATGCCAAGCTTGAAGTTCTTGATACTTGCTTACAATCAATTTAATGGCAGCATACCAGAAGAATTTGGGGATTTTTCTACCATCCAAGCTCTTGATCTCTCCTTCAACAAACTGACAGGAAGAATTCCAAGTTCATTTGGAAACTTGAAATCACTATTGTGGCTAATGCTTGCTGGCAATATGCTAACAGGCGAAATTCCGAGAGAATTGGGTAATTGCAGTAGCTTGTTGTGGTTAAACCTAGCCAACAACAACCTTTCAGGCAGTATCCCACCAGAGTTGATGAACATAGGCAGAAATCCCGCGCCAACATTTGTATCAAACCAGAAAAACGAGCGAATCATTGCTGGTTCTGGCGAATGTTTGGTGATGAAAAGGTGGATTCCTGCTGACTATCCTCCATTCAGTTTTGTATACACAATCCTCACAAGGAAGAGTTGCAGAAGCATATGGGACAATTTACTTAGAGGGAATGGCATTTTTCCAGTCTGTGTTTCAGGCTCTAAATTTCGGACATTTCAGATCACCGGTTATCTACAACTCAGTGGGAATCAGCTTTCCGGTGAAGTCCCTCAGGATATTGGTAAAATGCACAATTTCAGTATGTTGCACTTGGGTTCTAATCAGATTTCCGGTAAGCTTCCTGGACAGATTGGACAGATGCCACTTGTAGTCCTCAACATCAGCAGAAACTTGTTTTCAGGTGAAATACCTATTGATATTGGAAACATCAAATGCTTACAGAATCTTGATGTTTCTCTCAATAATTTCTCCGGTTCATTCCCATCAATCTTGAATGACTTAAATGATCTGAACAAGTTCAACATCTCCTACAATCCATTGATTTCTGGTGTCATTCCATCAACTGGGCAGTTGGCAACATTCGAGAAAGATTCTTACTTTGGCAATCCGCTCTTGGTGCTTCCGAAATTCATCACCAATAGCTCAAGCAACCCGCCTAGAGCTGGGAAAATCAATTACAGGAAGAGCGACCGTATAAGGTGGGTTTTAGTGCTCTTAACACTGGCTCTAGCCTTGTTAGCTTGTGGATCTCTATCAGCAATAGTCTGGCTTTTTGGGAGAAATCCACCTGACTCTCCAGGATACCTCTTGGAGGATACAAAATGCCGACATGACATGGCATCTAGTTCAGGCAACTCATCTCCATGGTTGTCTGATATGGTTAAGGTCATCCGTTTGGACAAGACAGCATTCACTCATGCAGACATCTTGAAGGCAACAGGGAATTTTTCGGACACTAGAATCATCGGAAAAGGAGGATTTGCGACTGTATACCGAGGAGTATTGCCTGATGGAAGAGATGTAGCAGTTAAGAAGTTGCAGAGGGAAGGAATCGAAGGTGAAAAAGAGTTTCGAGCTGAAATGGAAGTACTAACCGCTAATGGATTTGGCTGGCCTCATCCAAATCTGGTAACACTTTACGGATGGTGCCTTAATGGTTCGGAGAAAATACTAGTTTACGAATACATGAAAGGCGGAAGCTTGGAAGATCTAATATCCGATAGAATGAGGCTAACATGGAGAAGGCGAATCGATGTAGCAACAGACATAGCTCGAGCATTAGTATTCCTTCACCACGAATGCTATCCTGCAATCGTTCATCGCGATGTGAAGGCTAGCAATGTCCTGCTGGATAAAGACGGGAAGGCAAGAGTGACAGACTTCGGCCTGGCAAGATTCGTTGATGCAGGAGATAGCCATGTTAGTACAACAATAGCAGGCACAGTTGGATATGTAGCACCCGAATACGGACAAACTTGGCGAGCTACAACAAAGGGTGATGTGTACAGCTTTGGTGTATTAGCAATGGAATTGGCAACGGGAAGGCGAGCGGTCGATGGAGGGGAAGAATGCCTGGTGGAATGGGCGAGACGGGTAGTTGGAAGTGGTGGAGCAGTGATACCAGTTGTGATGTTGGGGTCAGGTTTGGCAGAGGGAGCAGTAGAAATGTGTGAGTTATTAAGAATTGGTATAAAGTGTACTGCAGAGGCACCACAAGCTAGGCCTAACATGAAAGAAGTGTTAGCTAGGTTAATAAAGATATCAGGAAAAAGAGGGGATTTCATTTGTGGTTGCTCTCCTCCACCATTTTGACCAATTGTTCATATAGTTTTAGTCTGTTAAGGAAAGGAAATTATACATGTACTTAGTATACTATAATTTCTTTGGTTTTGTTTATATGATTTTTCTTGTAAAAAGAAACATTTTCTGCTGATTCAACTGAAAGATTGATTAATTCAGATTTTTATATTTTCAGTTATTCTTTGTATATCATAGGGTAATGTAATGCATTTCTCTACTGTTCTTGAAATTATTTACTGAAGTCCTTAAACTCTACGAAGTTTATTCTATTAAGTCTTTATATTTTTGGTTATTAAGGTAAGTCCCTGAATTTTATTTTTGATTTAGTTCAACCATTGAACTTTTATTTTAATTGAGTTGAGTCGATAAAGTTTTATGTTTTCTGTTGGTTATGACCTTGTATTATACAAGTTGTAACATTGCTTTCTGGCTACTTTGAAATATGTTTATTTAGGGCTATTATTGAAGTATATGCTTAATTATGATATTGTTGCTATTGTTAGATATTTTGTGTTAATAAGAATCTAGAATGTGTCTAGAATGTCTCTATAAAATATCTCTATAAAATATCTAGATATTTACTTGTAGTTGGCTCTAGAAACTTACTTGTTGTAGCAAACTCTTGAACATTCTATTGAGCCTATAAATATGTATGCTATGGTGTTTGATAAATGAAGAACATATTCACCACAATACGCTTGATGTCCTTCTCATCATACCATAATCTCTAAACTAAGTCCATTAAACCAACATTTGATATCAGAGCCCTACACCAACAAAAACACCCAAAAACCAAAATCACCAAAACACTAGATTACCCAAAACCTAAAACACCAAAACCATTTCATCAAGATCCTTCAATGGCAACCTCAAGCAGAATTTCAAGCATAGCACCTCCCATTTTCAATGGTGAAAACTACAATATTTGGGCAGTCAAAATGAAAGCTTACCTCAAGGGTTTGCTGCTATGGAAAGCTGTAGAAACAGAGATGGAGCCCAACCTTCCTGACATTGAATCAATTGAAGGTTTATGAAGAAAAAGTCTCTAGAAAGTACAGAGCTCTCAGTATACTTCATGCTGCTGTAAATGAAACCATTTTCACAAGGATCATGACTTGTGAATCAGCCAAGCAAGTCTAGGACAAGCTGAAAACAGAGTTCAAGGAAGTGATAAAACAAGGCAAATGCAGGTTTTCAATTTAAGGAAAGAATTTAAGCTCTTGAGGATGAAGGAGACTGAAAACGTGAAAGAATACATTGATAGAGTCATGAAGGTTGTGAATCAAATTAGGTTGCTTGGTGAGGAACTGCCGGAGAAGAGGATTATAGAGAAGGTGATGGTGACTCTTCCTAAGAGGTTCGAGTCAAAAATCTCATCCCTTGAAGATACTTGGGACATGGGACAACTCACTTTGATTGAGTTGGTGAATGCTCTTCAAGCTGTAGAGTGAAGAAAGGCTTTTAGAGAGGAAGAAAAAGCAGCAGAGAAGGCGCTCCTTGCATCCCAAAAATCTTCTTCTCAATCAGAAAGTAGTAGGAAGAAGAATTCTAATGAAAGAAAGAGCAAGGGAAAGAAAGACCAGCAAAGTTTCAGAGGGAAACATAGAAGAGGAAAGCTTCCTCCATGTCCTCATTGTAAGAAAACAAATCATACTAAAAACTACTGTTGGTTCAGACCAAGAATTCAGTGCAAGGTCTGTAAGCAATTTGGACACTTTGAAAAAGTATGTCCAAAGAATATAAATATTCAACCTCCATCACAATCGGCTCATGTCACAAAAGGGGCTGAAGTGAAGGAGGAGGTTGCCTTTGTTGCAATAGTAGTTGAAGAATGTTATGCTGCAACTGAAGATGCTAGTATATGGCTCATTGATAGTGGCTGCACGAATCATATGACTTCAAATATTCAGTGTTTCAAAACCATTGATAAAGGATACCACTCCAAAGTGAAGATTGGTGATGGAAGATGGCTTGAAGTGCATAGGAAAGGAAATGTAACAATACAGACTCCATCAAGTAACAAACTGATCACTGATGTTCTTTTTGTGCCTAAACTAAATCATAATCTCTTGAAGCCTGGTTTGGTGTCAAGCCTTCAGTAGCTCATCTTCGAGTTTTTGCTACTCATTGGTGCCTGATGTGAAAAGAGATAAGTTAGATAAAAGAGCTGATGTGGGAATATTGGTGGGATATAACAGCGTGTCAAAAGGCTATAGAATCTTTAATCCTGCAATAGAGAAAGTATTTGTTAGCAGAAGTGTGAAGATTGATGAAGAAAGCAGCTGGAATTGGGAAAGCATGTCTGTGAAGAGTAATGGACAACCAACAGATCTTGAGAAAGCTACTCTTGATCAGGATGAAGAACCTGAGCTTAACACAGATGATGAAGACTATGCTGTCAGAGGCACTAGAACGTTGAAAGACATTTATAACAGGTGCAATTTGGCTTTATCAGAACCTACAAGTATAGAAGAAGCCTTCAGAATTCCAGCATGGAAAGCAGCCATGGAGGAGGAGCTGAAGATGATAGAGAAAAATGGAAATTGGGTTCTTGTGGATAAACCCATTGACAAACAAGTTATTGGTTCGAAATGGGTCTTTAAATTGAAGCTCAATCTTGATGGAACCATTTACAAATACAAGGCAAGATTGGTCGAGAAAGGATATGCTCAGCAAGCTGGAATTGACTTTTCAGAAACATTCACACCTGTGGCAAGATTTGACACTGTAAGAATTTTGCTCGCACTCTCTGCTGAACTAAATTGGGAAGTATATCAGCTTGATGTTAAATCGGCATTTCTTAATAGAGTGCTTCAAGAAGAAATATATGTGGCACAACCTGAAGGCTTCACAAATGAAAAGGCTCCCAACAAAATTTATCTGTTGAAGAAGGCCTTGTATAGTTTGAAGCAAGCGCCAAGGGCCTGGTATGCACGAATTAATGATTTCTTGTTGGATTTGAAATTTAAAAGAAGCTGCAATGAAGCGACTTTGTATATCAAAGAAGAAGGGCGAGACATCCTCATTGTATCCATTTATGTGGATGATATCCTTGTGACTAGCAGCAACACTAATTCGGTCAAGGAGTTCAGAGACAAGATGAAAGAGGTATTTGAAATGAATGATTTGGGAAAGATGACTTTCTTTCTTGGTATGCAGGTCCAACAAAAGCAACAAGGGATCTTCATTTAACAAAGCAAGTATGCTAATGAAATATTGAAAAGGTTTAGCCTCTCAAACTGCAACTCTGTGAGCACACCAGCAGTACATAGAGAAAAATTTGAGAAAGAAGATGGTTCGGGTCTTGTTGATGCTGCTATGTATAGAAGCTTAATTGGAGGATTGTTGTTCTTATGCACAACAAGGCCTGATATAATGTATATCACTGGAGTCCTATCCAGATTCATGAATTTTCCAACCAAAAACCATTTTGAACGAGCTAAGAGAGTGTACGTTCGTGGTACTATTGACTATGGCATATTTTATAGGAGGAGCACTTTTGTCAAACTTCTTGGATTTACGGATGGCGATCATGCTGGTGCTTCTGAAGATATGAAAAGTACTACTGGATATTGTTTTACACTTGGTTCTGGAGTTGTTTGTTGAAGCTCTAAAAAGCAAAGTACAGTAGCACAATCAACCGCTGAAGCAAAATATATGACAACTTATGCAGCTGTAAATCAAGCACTTTGGATGAGAAAAATCTTAGAGGATGTGAAGTTTGTGCAGGATAAACCTATAGAAATTTTTTGTGATAACAAGTCAACGATAGCGATGGTCAAGAATCTTGTTTTTTATGGAAAAACAAAGCATATCAAAGTCAAGCATCATGCCATACAAGAAGCTAAAAGAGAGAACCAAATCAAAGTGTTGCATTGTGGCACTGAAGACCAACTGGCAGATATATTTACAAAGGCTTTGCAGAAGGGAAAGTTTGAAGCATTAAGGAGAAACTTGGAGTCATGAATAGCACCAACGTCAAGGAGGAGTATTGAAGTATATGCTTAATTATGATATTGTTGCTATTATTAGATATTTTGTGTTAATAAGAATTTAGAATGTGTCTAGAATGTCTCTATAAAACATCTTTATAAAATATCTAGATATTTACTTGTAGTTGGCTCTAGAAACTTACTTGTTGTAGCAAACTCTAGAACATTCCATTGAGCCTATAAATATACATGCTATGGTGTTTGATGAATGAAGAACATATTCACCACAATACTTTTGATTTCCTTCTCATCATACCATAACCTCTCTAAACTAAGTTCATTAAACCAACAGCTATCCTTCTGTTGTTAGGCTTTATTCATGTTTGATTTTAAAAGAATACAATTAGTTGATATAGAAATGGGTGACGTGGGGAAGTGAATATTGCGTCAGATTGTTCAAAGGGAGTTGGCATATAGGAGGAAGCTTGCTAATGCCATGCTGTGATCACCATCCAATTCCAACTTTTAGACCATTGGATGAGAGGTTTCTTAGGATAAAGGGTCAATTTGGACTTCAACTTGTCTCGCCTTATATCCAATAGAACAGATCAAAAGTATATATTGAAGAGTGTAATTTTCTTATTTCTTCAACTAGTGATTTATTTACACATCCCTGTTGTCCTTCAACAAGTATAAACATGAATTTTAAACCCCTAACCCACAAGTTAAGCATTGTGATTCTTTCTTCTTGAATGCTACTTATACATCCATAGGTAGCTTTTCTATATCAACCAAATATGTCTTGTACTAGTTTTCATATGTGATTGTTTTGCTTACAATGGTAAAGGGCATTAAGATGACACTAGGCTTAGCAGAGGAAGTTATATGTTTTACACCAAAAATAGAACATGGTTTGTTTCTTTTTTTCTTTTGCAGCTGAATTTATCAACCACTTCAACAATTTGGTTTCTGGGATGATATGTAAGCACTAGAATCGTCAAATAGTAAGGTGCAGTCTTCAAAAATTTGTCCCAGATGGTCAAATTTGTTGGAAATTTGACAAATATATTGGATTATATACTAGTGATTATTTGTCAACTTTGGGCCAAATTATATTATGGAAAAGAAGCGTATTACATCAAATGATTAGTGTCATTGTATAGTACGAAACGTGAGCTTTCCAACGGTATATAATTTACCTAAAACAGACAAGTAGTGAATGAGAAATTGTTGCTCAAAGTTAGCCTAATGAAATGGAATATTTGGAGAAATTTTGGTCCAAGTTAACTTATCCCACATGGGAAAATAACAAAGGGGAAAAGGTGTTTATATTGAAACACACTTTTGTAAGGTGTTAACTTGTATAAGCCAAAAGGCTCTCTTTTATGCGCACAGGGGGGGTGCAAATCCTAACCCCGAGCCTTCAAAGGCCCAATGCACAGCCGCACGACGTGGGCGTCATGAATGCTGGACCGAAATGGGCCACTACGGGCCTACCTAATTTTTGCTCCGGTCCAACTAAATTTTCGCCAGATATTTTTGAGCTTATTCGAATTCTGTGTCAGTTTTATTTTCGAATAAAAAATATTACTGCAAAATTAATTCTCTTAATGAGAGAATTAATTCAATTTAATGTCATTTAATTCCATTCTTTTAAATCCTGCTTCTGCCTATTTTTCTTTGTGTGCTAACTGTTGCTGAGAGACTAAAAAAAAATTTGATATTCCTTTCCTCCTTCTCTGCAATCTGTTCCCTTTAAGAATAGCCTTCCTTTTTTCGGTGATAGTCCACTTCGCACAGTTTGGTTCACCTTCGAGAGTCGTTGTATCCTGGGAGACAAATTGCCAACTATGGGCAGATAATTGTCTTAAGGAAACTGTATTTATAGGCCTCAACTCTACTATTCCTTGTGTTAAGGTTGAAAAGTATAATTTATTTTATTTCTATTTTTCTTTTGTAATCTTCAAATTTAATTATATAAATTGTATTTCAATTTGCTGCAACTAACAATCTTAAGACAATTATACGTAGTACTTGGTTAAGTTTTGCAGGATTACCTTGATATTTTGGATATTTAATACCTTGAAATTCTGGATATTTTATACCTAAACATTTGGACAAATTCTTTGGACCTATTACTGGATTCTGTTGGACTGTTCGAACATTTGTTGTTCTATCTATATTAACAGTTTTTATTTTATGCTTTATTTTTTGTATTTGATTTGTTGATTCTGGAATTTCACTAACTTTATTAGTTTAAAATTTCAGATTGAAAAATGGCTGATATTGTCCCACCTATTGGAGGCAACGATTCTGAAACTGGCCAAGGCCAGTATAACCAACATGGACAAAATGGTCCTAGTGGTTCTGGGCTTGTTATGCCTAACGGTCTTGTAGCTGGTTCGGTTCATAACATGTAACAGTGCCTGAAAGACCGAAAAAATTTAACTGAATGAATTTTAAGATGTGGCAGCAGAAAATGCTTTTCTACTTGACTAGTATGCAATATCATAGGTTGTTGGAAGAAGATCCTCCTGTTGTACCTGAGGGTGTGATGGATGCTTCTATTCAATTAGTTGTTGATGGTTGGAATCATTTGGATTTCCTTTGCAGAAACCACATTCTGAATCGACTGGCTCCTGATTTGTATGAGGTTTACATTGTTAAACGAACTGCAAAGGAATTGTGGGACTCCTTGGATAGGAAGTACAGAACTGAGGATGCTGGTGCTAAGAAATACTTAGTAGGCTAATTCCTTAATTATAAAATGATTGATTCCAAATCTGTTATGAGTCAAGTGCAAGAAATCCTGCTTTTGATCCATGGGATGCAAGCTGAAAGGATGGAGACTAGTGAAACCTTCCAAGTGGCTGCAATCATTGAGAAATTACCACCTAGTTGGAGTGATTTCAAAAACTATCTCAAGTATAAATAGAAAGAGATGTCTGTTGAGGATCTGATTATCCGACTTCGTATTGAGGAAGACAATAGAAGATCAGAAGGGAAATTTTCTGTTGCTGCTAATCAAGCTATGGCTAGAGCCAATGTTGTGGAGGTCAAGAAAGACCCCAAGAAGGGCAAACAGCCTGCTGGATCTATGTCCAAATTGGGACCTAAAAGGAGCATTTCCAAGAAACCAAAGTTTTCATGGAAAATGCTTTAATTGCAACAAAATGGGATACAAGTCCTCTGATTGTAGGCTACCAAAAAAGGTCAACAAAAATAAGGCAAATGATGTGGAAGAAATTGCTAAAGATGTGTTTGACATCGATCTGTGTGCAGTGATTTCTGAGGTCAACCTGGTTGACTCGAACCCACGAGAATAGTGGCTTGATACTGGTGCTACATGCCATATTTGTTGTGATAAAGGGTCTTTTACTGGATCGACTCTTACAAAGAAAGGAGAGAATCTCTACATGGGTAATTCTGCTACTTCAAAGATCAAGGGACATGGAACTGTCATTCTGAAAATGACTTCTGGAAAAGAAGTGAAGCTGCAAAATGTCTTCTATGTTCCTAAAATGAGGAAGAATCTTGTTTCTGGGAGCCTCTTGAGCTCACATGGCTTCAAGATGGTTTTTGAGTCTTAGAAATTTATTTTGTCTAAAGGGGGTATGTATATGGCAAGGGATATGAATGTAATGGGATGTTTAAATTTAATTATATCTCTTGTAAATCAAATTCAATTAAAATGAATGAGAATAACGTTTCTTCTGCTTATATTATTGAGTCTTCTAATTTATGGCATATTAGACTTGGACATATTAATTTTGATATGTTACGACGTTTAATTAACTTGAATCATATCCCCATGTTTCAAATTGATAAAAATCATAAATGTGAAGTTTGTGTAGAGACAAAATTAACAAGATCTTCATTTCATTCTGTTGAAAGAAATTCAGAACCACTTGATCTTATACAAACAGATATTTGTGACTTGAATTTTGTTCAATCGAGGGGAGGAAATAAATATTTTATTACGTTCATAGATGATAGCACAAAATACTGTTATATGTATTTGCTTAAAAGCAAAGATGAGGCTTTAGAGAAATTTGTTCTCTATAAGCAAGAAGTAGAAAACCAATTTAATAAAAAGATTAAGGTGGTAAGAAGTGATTATGGTGCTGAATATATTGCACCATTTGGCGAGTTTTGCTCCCAACATGGTATTATTCACGAAGTAACACCACCGTTCTCTCCTCAATCTAACGGTGTAGCTGAACGCAAGAATCGTACCTTAAAAAAAATAATGAATGCGATGCTAACTAGTTCTGGGTTACCACAAAACATATGGGGGGGTACTGTGTTGTCAGCAAATTACCTTTTAAACAAGGTACCCCATAAGAAACAAGAAAAAACCCCTTATGAATTATGGAAAGGTAGAAAACCTTCTTATAATTACTTGGAAGTGTGGGGGTATCTTGCAAAGGTAATGGCCCCATTACTTAAGAGAATGAAAATAGGCCCAAAGACAATGGATTGTATTTTTATTGGATATGCGGAACACAGTAACGCGTATCGGTTTCTTGTGTATGAATCTAAAAACCTAGAAATACACAAGAATACATTAATGGAGTCAAAGGACGTCTCGTTCTTTAAAAACATGTTTCCATGCAAACAAAACAATGTGGGGTCGGGATCTCAACGGTCTCGTGAGACTGTTGAAGTCGACAGTTAAGATGGTCAACATAACGAAGTCAAGAATGGTGAAGAACTTTAACAAGAGGTTGAAGAGAACATTCAAGATCTTCAAGAAGAGGATGAGATGGACATAGAGGTTGAACCTCGAAGAAGTAAAAGGGCAAGGGTGGAAAAATCTTTTGGTCCAGATTTTCTAACCTACATGTTAGAGGCTGAACCACAAACTTACAAAGCAGCTGTAAGTTCAACGGAAAGTCCTTTATGGAAAGAAGCCATAAGGAATGAGATTGATTCTATTCTACAAAATCGTACTTGGGAATTAGTGGATCTTCCTCTCGGAACTAAACCACTAAGCTCTAAATGGATTTTCAAATGGAAATTGAAAGCAGATGGAACAATTGATAAGTACAAGACCCGTTTAGTTATAAAAGGTTATAGACAAAAGGAAGGCCTTGACTACTTTGATACTTATTCTCCAGTGTCGAGAATAACATCCATTAGGATGGTATTTGCTATTGCCGCTCTATGGAATCTTGAGGTACATCAAATGGATGTGAAGACAGCTTTCCTGAATGGAGATCTAGAAGAAAAAATCTATATGGAACAACCTGAAGGTTGTGTAGTTCTAGGTCAAGAAAGGAAAGTCTGTAAATTGGTGAAGTCTTTTTATGGTTTAAAGCAAGTACCAAAACAATGGCACAAAAAGTTTGATGATGCCATGATGGCTAGTGGCTATCATATCAACGAGTGTGACAAATGTATTTATGTCAAAACTGTAACTGAAGGATATGTTATCCTATGCTTGTATGCTAATGACATACTCATTATGGAAAGTAATGAGAAAATGGTAAAGAAAACCAAGAACATGTTAAATTTGAGATTTGACATGAAAGATATGGGTCTGGCGAATGTGATTTTAGGCATCCAAGTTAAACGTTCACCCAACGGTCTCATTTTAACTCAGTCACACTACGTGGACAAGATACTTGATAAGTTTAACAAGGATGATTCTGGTATAGCCAAAACACCGTTAGACATTAGTCAACATTTGTCCAAAAACAAAGGTGAAGGCATAGACCAAGTGGAATATGCTAGGGTTATAGGTAGTCTGATGTACCTTTCGAGTTGTACAAGACTTGATATTGCTTACACTGTAAGTAGTTTAAGCAGATATACTAGTAATCCAGGAAAGATTAATTGGGTAGCTATCGTGAGAATACTAAGGTATTTGCGATATACTCGTAATTATGGTTTACACTATATGAGAGAACCTGCGGTACTAGAAGCTTATTCTGATGCCAGTTGGATAGCTGACATCAAGAATTCTAAAGGTACAAGTGGGTACATGTTCACTCTAGGAGGAGGAGCAGTGTCCTGGAAATCCTCAAGGCAAGCGATTATAACTAGATCCATTATGGAAGTGAGTTTGTAGCCTTGGATAAAATTGGAGAGGAAGCAGAATGGTTACGGAATGGCCAAAGCCTGTGCCCGCAATTTGTATACATTGCAATAATCAAACAGCGATTAAAAGGGCATAGAACGTTATGTACAATGGTAAGTTAAGACACATGCATCGTCGTCATAATACCGTTAGACAACTAATCTCAACGGGAGTTATCTCTATTGACTTTGTAGGGTCAAAGGATAACACTGCAGATCCATTAACCAAAGGGTTAAATCGAGATCAAGTTGAAAAGACATCAAGGGGAATGGGACTAAAGCTCATGAATATTTAAGGCGCTATGTGAAGGAAAACCCAACCTTGTGAACTGGAGATCCCAAGATCTAGGTTCAATGGGACAACCTAATTGCATAGACCTTGTGAGGTCACTGTGGGGGTCAACCCCTTGTCCATTCGTGCGATGTAAACAGTGATAAAATGTGGAAAGGTTAAGCTATGCTTTTAATGATTCTTTGTGCTATAAAAGTTTGAGCAAAAGGGATCACCTATGTGAGAGTGAAGTAGGGTTGCTTCAAAAGAAACTAATGGGGCTTAGTTATCTGAAACTCTTGCAGAACCAGGAGATGTCCATGACCATAACGGACATAACCATGAGAACCAAAAACTGTGTTATGTTGGTATTTGTGTGAGGTATATCGTCGTTTACACAAACGGCAAAATAGTTCAAGGACATCGTGTCTACTGGTCAGCCAGTAAAGTAAATATACTAGCACAAGGGAAGGTTCAAGGGTTGATGCCTACCTATTCTATGCAAATATCGAATGTAGTTTACTATCACCACTTTGTTTTTATCTTTCTTTTCGTCAATCAATTTCATTCATGTGGGGGATTGTTAGAAATTTGACAAATATATTAGATTATATACTAGTGATTATTTGTCAACTTTGGGCCAAATTATATTATGGCAAGGAAGCGTATTACATCAAATGATTAGTGTCATTGTATAGTACGAAATGTGAGCTTTCCAACGGTATATAATTTACCTAAAACGGATAAGTAGTGAATGAGAAATTGTTGCTCAAAGTTAGCCTAATGAAATGGAATATTTGGAGAAGTTTTGGTCCAAGTTAACTTATCCCATATGGGAAAATAACAAAGAGGAAAAGGTGTTTATATTGAAACACACTTTTGTAAGGTGTTAACTTGTATAAGCCAAAAGGCTCTCTCTTGCGCACGGAGGAAGGGGTCCAAATCCTAGCCCTGAGCCTTCAAAGGCCCAATGCGCACGACATGGGCGTCGCGAATGCCGGACCGAAATGGGCCACTACGGGCCTGCGTAATTTTTGCTCCGGTCCAACTAAATTTTCTCCAGATATTTTTAAGCTTATTCGAATTCTGTGTCAGTTTTATTTTTGAATAAAAAATATAACTACAAAATTAATTCTCTTAATGAGAGAATTAATTCAATTTAATGTCATTTAATTCCATTCTTTTAAATCATCCTTCTGCCTATTTTTCTTTGTGTGCTAACTGTTGCTGAGAGACTAAAAAAAAAATTCGAAATTCCTTTCCACCTTCTCTGCAATCTGTTCGCTTCATGAATAGCCTTCCTTTTTCCGGTGATAGTCCACTTCGCACAGTTCGGTTCGCCTTCGAGAGTCGATGTATCCTCGGAGACAAATCGCCAACTACGGGCAGATAATTGTTTTAAGAAAACTGTATTTACAGGCCTCAACTCTACTGTTCCTTGTGTTAAGGTTGAAAAGTATAATTTATTTCATTTCTATTTTTCTTTTGTAATCTTCAAATTTAATTATATAAATTGTATTTCAATTTACTGCAACTAACAAAATTCTGGTTCATGTCGTAGACTTTCAGGAATTAACAGCTTTGTATTTTTGCCGCTTCAGGTTTAGTGAACTACAAGTAGCAGCACATAAATGGTACAAAGCAGAAATTCAAAGTGCAGGAACGAAAATTCTGTTAGAAAGATCATGCCAATAGCAGGTCAGCAACTGGGGTGTTGGTTGTGTAAAATTTGGAGACCTTAATGTTTATTGTCCTTTGAATCTGAATTGTTTGGCCATATGCTGAACCAAAAGTTAAACTTGTATGTGAACAATGTCAAACACATGCCATTAACCTTTCAACTGAATATGAACCTTTTCTTGTACAGCATTCTTGATCTCTGCGTCACACCACTTTTTTATTGTCAAAAAAAAAAAAAAAAAAAAAAAAAAGAAAGAAAAGAAACAGAACAAGCTATCTTTTTGTAAGAACAAAAACGAAAACGTCAAAGTTTATGAAACACTGTTGATGCATGATTAAGGGTCAAAAACTACCGGATGTATCACAACACATGCAATTAGTGTTACCCTCCTCATTTTTGGCATGGCTCGGTGCTGGCACTTTTCAAGCAAATACCGATGGAGCTTGAGCAAAACAATGCGATGTGACACTGCATCTAAAAAATGTTGAAGATTTAATTATACATCTCAAAATAGGTTAGACCTTTGACCCTTTTGTTCATGAAGTTTTTAAGCCTCTTTCTTGTTGATTATGAAACAAAACATGAATTTAGCCATGCACAGTAATGACATCGACTTGGCGTCTTGATGTTAATTAAAATGAGTTCAGTGAGGTTAGGTTAACATGGGCAAGTTGGAGCAAATTGATGAAATAGATATCTTATGCCTGCAATTGCGAATTGTTTCAACTAAAATATAACACTAGTTTATAACTAGAATTTGCTATGTATGTATTTTGGGTCTGACCCAAATGGATTCTATAAACTGGGAATAAGTTACTCCAGAAAACTTTACTGGGTTGCTAGCTAGGTTTATTGTTGTTGTATTTTCATTAGTAGCATTTCCAATCACAATTTGCATGATAGTAAGTAATCATCATGATTAAGAAAAACAAACTGATGTGTTGCAAGATCGTTTCTTTTTTATCTATTAGAAAAAATATTAGAGGTTGGGGGGGCCAATTCTAGTGCTGTGAATAATCCCTTTTTTTTTTTTAACATCACAACTTTGTCGTTTTGTCAGCATGCTTCAAGTTAGAATTGGAGTTTATATGACAAATCAATGAATACTGATTAAAAAATTAATCAACAGGTGTGCATTGATGAGACCTTCAATTGGAAGGGGTGATCATTACATTAGATTTGAATATTGTTGGAAGAGATAAAGTTATGAGCAAAGGTAGGTGGGTAGGAAGGAGATGTGGGTAAAAGCAAAGGGTAGAAGGGCATAAGAGAGAGATAGTTGTCCGTAAAAATTAGGCATGTGCATATTACAGGACAGAATATGAGATAGGGTAATCATCTTCTAAAGATTCAGATATGCAAGTGTATAGCTAAAGGCCAAACATGTTGTAGTATAGCCGTATTTTCGGATTATATTGTCTTCATTTGTCCACGTTGGAATCTCAATTTTCGGGATTGGTTCTGCCCCCATCTTTTCTTGTTCACTGGTATATTATAATTTTGTTGATTTGTTCCCTGTCCTATCAAACAGTTTACGGCAAGACATAGCTGCGGCTAAATAAAGATCCCCTAAGATATACATGGAGAAATGGTTGGGCACCGGCAGAATCACGTACACACTACCGAAACCAATTCTATTCGCTCATCTACCGCGGGGTCAAAATTACATTACTCCATCCTATTATTTTTTTTTACGTCAATTGATGCGTAATAAATATACACATTATAGAAGTAAGTTCATTTCGTCACTCAAGTAATATAGAATAAGAAAGATGTCGATCCCATAAGAACTAAATATGCTAATCCTAAACACAGTCAGATTTTTATAAATCTAGGCAAAGAGAATGATATCTTTGATTTTGATTTGTGAAATAAATTTACTGCTAAAAACAATTTAATTAAAACTAGAAACGAAATAAAGTTGTATGTGAGAAATTCAATGAGAAAGCCAACTAAAGCGTCCGGTTTCACTCAACATTAATCCTAGTAATACTTTAAGTTATGCAATTAATTCAATTAGATTCCAAGATGGCAATTTCTAATAGTAATTAACACTGGCTAGGGATATCAACTTTAATCCTTAACCTAAACACTTAAACCTCTCAGTTCTAAGCGATCAAGCAAGAAAGTGTTAAGTCCAAGAAATTCTAGCACTAACTAGTGAGCCACAAGAGCAATGGTCATGTAATTGTTGTGTTGTTTGATTCTTTTTATTTAGTCCTTTGGTCAATTATAAATTAACAAAAAACCGTGAAATTAATGGTCACGCATTCAAGGCATTAAGCATACACAATGCAATCGTTGGAAAATAATACGGATTAAATTGCATTAAACCATAAAATAATTACATAGAAAAATTGCTAAGATCTACCATAGCATTAGTTCATAACTAAACCAATTACACACAAGAAAGTCAAGGAAAGCATAATAAAGAGAAGGTTCAAAGAAAACTAGAGTCAAGATGGACGATGGAGAGGTGTACAAATTGTTGAGGCGGAAAGACGAAGTGCTCCCCAAACCCTAACTCCAAATCACGTTCTCCAAGGACGTTCTTGCCAAGAGAGAAAATTGGAAAAAGACAAAAAAACTAACTCTCCACTAGTGTTGAAATTCTCATTAAAACCTAAAAAAAACTAAAAAGAAAAGAATAATAATAAAAATAAATTACAGTTATCTTTTAAGGAAACAACTTCTAACACTCCTATTAGAAATAAGAGCAAATAAAACAAGGAAAAACATCCCAGCCAAAAGCTTTGACTTCTCTTCCATAAGTCAAACCCGCAGCTCCTTTTGGGCCCACCAAAAATGCTGGCCAAATCACTATTTCGGCCCCAAAACTCCAAAATCAACATCTCCTAGGGCATGGTCATGCGTTAGGACACTCCTGGACTGTTTCAAGCTAAATCCTTTCCTTTTTCATGCGCTTTTAGCTTCATTTTCCTTTTTAAGTCCTCATAAAAAAAATAACACAAAGGAAGTAAAATACGCCTTAAATGAACAAAAACAACTCAATTAAAACACATAAACCAAGGCAAAATAAGCATATAAAATACACTTATCATCAATTTATAATTACTGTTGGTCTTGGAAACTGATAACGGAGAACCAAACCCAAGAAAATATCAAAATCTGTATTTGTACTTGTACCCTTCACTTTTTTGAGTTAAGGCTGGATTGTGTCGATGATTTTGATTAATTATATTATAATTCTAGAAATTAACCGCACATCAGATTGGGCGCTTAGGTGCTAGGTTGATGGGCCGTATGGAAGACATTTAGATGGCCCAGATAGTAAAGGACAATTTATCATTTAATGATGTTTTTTGGCGTCTTTAAGAATTTATCCAAGCTTTTCAAAACATCATCACAAATGTCGTCAAACCACATATTGTTATTTCTAACGATGCATATATATTGTGTCTATAAACTCATTTGCGACGCTATTTCATATAAAAAACGTCATCATGCTGGCAACACTTATATTTCTAACGTCATAATTTTATCATAATTTTAATTATAATTTTAAAAATTTTCACAATGTTTATTAAAGCGTCCCAAAGCTAGTGACATATTTTTTTGTGTCGTCGTTTTCCTTCGGAAAATATTTTCTAGCATCTTCAATTCCACGACACTTTAACTAAAAAGCATCTCTAAATTCACGGCATAATTATAAGCGTCTACATTTAGCTGTATTACTAATTTGTTTTGGCCCAAATAGGATGACATTTTCTAGTAAAAAAGTGTCCCTAAAGTGCAACACACAAATATTATTATGTCCTCAATGTGATAACATTTTTATGCATAAACATCTTAAATATAGTGACCCATCAATTAAAAACATCTCCACGTTTACGACATATAATTTTATAAATGTCTACACTAAATATATTAAATTATTTATCCTTAAATAAGGTATCACATTCAACAAATTAGTCATTCTCATATAAAAGTAATTACAATAAATTCTTACAAAATGTATAAATTATAATCATTTGGGTCATAACAACCCATTTGGTATCACAAATTGGAGTTGCTACAATGCTTCTAAAGAAAACAATAACTAGTAATCTTTTTTTACTGTAACCTCATCACAAAGCAATTATTTGGAGCTATAAGCCTCTTTAACCTTACAACTAAATTCTCAACTGCTTCTTTCTAACACAGCCACCTTTATCATTGCAATGCTCTTAGCTTCCTACAGCCAAACACCAGAAATTACTCATAACAGATTACTAATTTGGAATGCATATAACAAGCCTTGTATAAAAGATAATATTACTTAGAATGAATATAACAATCCTTGTATAAAAGATAATATTACTTAGAATGTCTAAGTACATAATAGTTATGGAAATTTAGTTTCCAAATTATAGTTCACTGCACATCCACCAAAACACAATAATGATAAAATTGTCCACCATAAATTCACCATTTCACCAGATCAAATTTTCTAGCATTAAAAACATTGCAACAGTTGTTCATACAAAATTGGTGAATTAATATCAGAAATCAAATCGGTTATTTCATACATAGAAACTAATCAATTAAGCAAAGCCCTATAAACTAGTCAATTATTAATTACTCCTTATATTGTTAAAAACACTTCATTAATATGATAGAAAATGAAAGAATTAATTAATATATTAAGCCTTAAGACCAAGTTAACAATGAAAGAATATTTTGTTACTTATCATACATCATGCCAATGACAAATTGAAATTTAATTGCATTTCAATCAACAATCTGATGGACCTCGCAAAATTAATCCGCTATGGTAACTCCTCAGCCAAACACATTCATTAATCTAAAATACATACTACCACAAAACAGGTTAGACATGCAGAATTAGACAAATTAATGCAATTTATATATAATTTAGATAGTATATTAAAATGGGAAAATCAAACACATAATGTACCATTTCTTAAGATCAAATGTAATCTCGTTATTCAACATCCTCTTTGACCTGACTTATACGCTCATTAACATCCAGAACCACTGTTTTGGCAGTATGAAAACAACAACCAAAGTTATCTTACTAGTATTTGACAATTAAAGTTAACAGATCAACTTACAAGCTTTCAATTAAAAACTCTGAAATTGAGCACAAACAAATGTAGTTTTATTAGATAAATAATTATGTTAAAGAAAATGGTGGTTATAACATGATAAGACTAAGATACTCTTATATACTACTCAAATAGTAAACATCATAGAAAAAAGCAACATCTCTCAACAAGCTGGACAACAACTAAATTTCTTTATCCAAGTAAACTACAAATTAAGGAGCAAAATATTGTTGAGAAGCCAAGCAACATCAGGTTTTTTGAAAATGTCCATTCGTTTACATTAAAATGCTAAAAAAATGCAGGAAAAAGAAAAGCGAAGTTTGAAAGAATTCAAAATCTTTTCAACTCCTGAGTTTTACCACATCAAACCACTAGAAGTTTTAAGCGATATGGATATCTCTAATATATGTTTGTAAATACCAAAATGGTGGCTACCCCTAACTAACTCAAAATGTAAGCACAAGAGTGAATATGGCTGAATACACTAACAACATATCAACATATGACGCATTTGAATTTATACAAGTGTTTCTCTGCAGTATATAAATTGCAAAATTTAACTTATTCAGAAATGTAGATTGACCATGTAAATGTATTCAACTAAGCTCTTATCCTAGAAGAACCATAATAAAATAAAGATGAAGTATTAATAGATTATAACAACTAATTCTCTATACAGTGTTGAAATAAATTATTAAGATTTAATTAGCATATAATTTGTAATTACCAATTAGTAAACCCTTTCAAAGTAAAGTATAAAAAGTACAGTTGATGGCAAGATTTTATGGAGCAGAAATAAGGTATTATCAGGCTATAATATCAACAATGAAAGACAATGGTAAGTTAGAAGAGTATATTTCCATGAACAGCAAGTGTAATGATCTCATCCATAAGGAGTACTTTTAACAACAATCAAAGTTCATGGGTTAACAAGTGGATTTTGCCGGCTTTTAATCTTCAAATAAGTATCTCTGCTTTATTATACGTGGCCATGTGGGTGAAAGCAATATATACATTTCAAAACCTTAAATTATAACTAAATTTGAAATCAATTGCACCAATATCCAAAATCCCACTAAATTTCAACTCCGTCAAGCTTCAAATTCGATTTCAATGCATTAATTTCAGGTATAACTAGAAAAGGCAAAATCAAAATACCAGAGTTAGCTGTCTGTCGCCAGAAAAGCCACAGCTGTCCTTCAACTGAACTCATCATTTGTGAGCGGACCGGGGAAGTTTTTATGAGGTGTGGAAAACGAAATGGGTTTGACGATTTTGTTTAAGAAGACCAGTTGATTTGATTTGAAATTCCTTTTGTAGGAAACATCATTTAGCATGTGAATTTTGAGAAAAGTGGTTTTACATTTTAGAAAATCCCATTTCATTACTTAAAGATCTCAAAACCTAAATTTCAAGATCAGTGACAGAGTCGCCACCCGGATCAGCTCATCCAGGAATTTCTGGTACAGCTCCCTACTAAGCGTAGACTACTGTACCTAATCCAGAGATTTAGGGTTCGGGCAACTTACCTATTCAACCTCAAGCTTGCATTCATTTATAAGTTTATGGTACCATATTTAACTCACTTGTTATATTTCTCTACCCATATTTATTCTCTTATTATTAGCCAATGCTCATACGAATGATAGAAATAAATTACAAAAAAAATAAAGTGCAAAAAAATAAAGTGCATTAAGGTAAAAATAGGGGCCCGCTTATACAACCAAATTGAATGAAAAAGAAAACTCTCATCCTCACTAATATAGCCGCCTAGATACACGAATGTCAGTACAAATATATGCATCCAAAATAAAATAATAAAATAAACGGCTGCAAAACAGATGTTAGTACAAATATATGCAACAAGTTGGACTCAAATAAACAGAACGTGGAAATGAGAGATTTGGGGACATACATTTAGGAGATAGTTGGGTAAAATCGGCTAGTTTGCCCGACTAAACCTGGAAAACGGTTTTGAAACGTTCCTGTATTTTTGTTTCATGAGAAATTACATTTTTGAAAACATTTTCCTTTTCCGGTTTACTCCCTTTTAGCATGTAAATGTGAGTCGGTTTTTGGGAGATTTGGACCTCCATCGTTGCTCTGTTCTAAATGCGATAACTTCAAAAATTAAATCTAAGGTCGTGAATATATGAAATAAATTTATTTTTGATGATTTTCTGATTTTTATGTATTTTTATAATTTTTCCGATTTTTTTATTTTTCTGTATTTTTCTGGATTTTTTGTATTTTTTGTTGCTGGCCGGAAACTACAGTCGTGCGGCTGTAACTACAGTCGTACGACTGTAATTTGCTTCTGGTCAGAAAATTTCCAAAATGATTTAGGTGGAAGAATTTACAACCATGGAAGCTAACTACAGTCGTACAACTGTAATTATAGTCGTATGACTGTAATTATAGCCGTATGGCTGTTCATCCTGCCTAGAAATAACAAAATTTTATTTTTGGTTTTAGGTGATTTTATGTACGAAAATGAACCAAAACACTCAGAAAATGAAGCAAAATACTAGCTTAAGGTATATTTACCCTTTTAGCACATATCCACCATCGATTTGACCGGAAAAACACCTTAAATCAGCTCCGGATTACCTTATTTCCTTTGTATGTTAAGGTTCAAAATATATGTCCAAAAATCTCTACTAGTTACGAATTCAAGCGTGTTTAAGACTCTAGAATGATTTATGTGTGTTTGCCAAGTTTTAACCTATGATGTCTACAAGTTTTATCCTTACAAACACAAGAATCAAAAGAAAAAGAGTAGAAGAAGATGATATTTTGGGTGTGTTTCTTCTCTTCTTTTTCCTTCTCTTATCCTAATCTCTAGAGCTCTCTTCAATCCAAAATATTTTTGTTTTGGTCGTCCCCCCTTCTTTTCTGCCATTATTTTGCTTAAATCCAGACAAAAAGACACAACCATACCCATAAATCACACCCCATTCTTCTCCCATGCAGGATGAGCTATAACTAGCTGCTATAGAGCTACAATCGTACGACTGTAATTTGACTATAGTCGTGCGACTGTAATTACAGTCTTACGGTTGTATTTTTTTTATATCTCAGAAAATTCCGTGTTTACACCTGTAAAAATGACCTTTAGGTTTTCATTATTAAGGTTCAAAAATTCCGACGCTTACATTGTCCTTCCTTACGATGTTGAATCTAGCTTCTGTTAACGTCGATTGAATTTGCGTCTAGGAATAAAAAGCAAGAAAACAGAATAGGAAAGCAAGAGGCGGGGAAGAACAAAGGAAGAAGTATCAAGGGGCCGACAATAGGTTTCTGAGGTAACGCAGACGGAGAAATGGAGGAAGGGGAGGAAGAAGAAGATCGGAACTATGCAGTTGGGTGGAAGAAATTTGGAGATTTGGAGTAGGAGGTTAACAAGAGTTAGCTTGGTTATAATTGGGGATTTCTGTACAATAAGGAACGCTGCATTTTGTTTTGTTTTTTTTTCATTAATAGAAAAAAAGCGAGAATTAATATGATAATTTTAAATGAAAATTACACAAAATAAACATGTTTCAATAAGTAATTAAAAATGCACACCGCTTTGTCGGTGGATATTTGGGATAGGCACAAAATAATCTTTGGTATTTTTTTTATAATAAATTTCAGTTTAAATATTATATTTTTAATAATTTATATAAATGCTTTTATATTTTTAAATTCGTTGCATAAAGTGTTGTTGGATGGTTAATTTGCACAAGCATCATATTAATTAAGTTCTCATAATTAACTCAAATAAAGAGCAAGTTATAATTTTATCAATTCAATCCATAAAAGCAAAATAATCAATTGCAAAATAAAAAAGAAGCAGGCCTGTAACCAAATAAGTAGCAGGTTTTAAAACCTAAAACAAATATTCGGCATATATTTTTTATTTTCTTCTTTTATTTTCCTATATAGGAAAATAAAAATAGAGGCATCAAAGATACATTAAAAAATAAAAGTGTTAGTAAATGAGAAAATATCGAGACACTTAAAAGGACACAAAATTAAAAGCGTTATTAAGTAATGATACAAGTCGACACAAATTAAAAAGTGTGATCGATTTTATAAATATGAGAATATAAAATAAAAGTGTCTCCAAATTAAAATTATTGAGATATTTTATATCAACGCAAAATCAAACCGTCCTTAACTTAAAAAATGTGTTGATACTTATCTAAAAAACTTAGTTAACTTTTTTAAAAATGTCAACAAAAAAAAAAGCGTCATTAAGTGGTGATATAAGTCGACACAAATAAAAAAAAAGTGACAGAATATATAAATACAGGGACATAATTAAATAGTGTATTCAAATTTAAAAAAAAATATTGAGACACTTTATATTGACGCAAAATTAAACCGTCTTTAAATTAAAACAAAATGTCGATGATTATTTAAAAGCATAGTTAAAAATTAATAAAAATGCCAACAAAAAATTAAAAGCGTCATTTAATTATTGTATTAGTCCACACAAATAAAAAATGTCTCCAAATTGAGACACTTTCTATCAACAAAAAATCTAAACTGTTGTTACATGTATAAAATGACGATAATTTTTTTGAAAGTGCTGCTAAATTTTTTAGTAATTGCTACAAATATTTATGAGTGTCGTTAAGTGATGATAACGCCGATGCAACATAAAAAAGTGTGGCTAAATTCAAAAATTTAAGGACATATTTTTTATGTCACTAAAAATGTGTCGTTATACCTCTCTTTTTTTGTAGTGCGTATAGACAGCCCCCTGGTAGTAGCCACGTGTAAAAGAATCAATGGAACAAATGAGTCGCAATAATCTCCGCCCTACATGTGGAAAGAAGGATAAAATGTATGCTGGTGCCAACCAATCAGAATGGAGCCGTACCAAACGGCCTGGTAGCGACATCAAGGCAAGAAGAATATAAAGGTAGTTACACCATCCATACAGGTAATTCAGATATATCTTACAAAACCCTAATATTTTTCTGGGGCACTGTACCATTAAAGAGAAGACTGACTTTAGCATCGGAGTATACACCCTGAGATATCCTGAGCTCTCATTTTTGTGTTTTTGTAGAAGGTATATTTCGGCAAGTCTGAGGTCTTCAGCATATCGGAGACATCATAATTCTAGAAATTTGTTAATTAATATATCTGAATTTAATTAGATGAAAACTATATTGAATTTGATTTAACTAAACTATAGACAGAACTAAACCTATATATTATTAAAAATACATACAATATGTTTGTTATTATTATTTACTATTTATTAGATAATGTGTTTATTATTTATTTTGCTATATATTAAGACAAATGTTTATATGTTATATATACAATAATAATTTAATATTTTAGATTATTTTTGTAATTATAATATATTTGGTGTTTGCATCGGTAAAAATAAATATTTATATCACAATTGTACGCCTTCATTAATATATAATTACTTAAATACTTAATTACGTGTTATTATTGAATTAAAATCAAGTATCTAATTAATTTTCAAATTGAATTGTAAAAAAAATAGGCTTGACAATTTATGACATGATTTACAAAGATAATTGGAACAACACGATGATCATTTTTGGTGTTTTTGTATAAGATATAATTAACACTATGTTTGGTTTAGAGGTTAATAAAGTATGGTATGATATGGTAGATGGGGTGTGGTATATGGTACGGATATATAAAATACTATATTGTGTTTGGATTCATGGTAAAATAAACTTATGAGTTAATAATTATACTCATTATTTAATTTAATAATATTATATAAAAATTACAGTTAAACCTTACGCTTTCAACTTTTTCAAGTTTGAAAAGAATATAATAATAAGACATGAAAAAAAACAATAATGGTAAGTTAGTAATAATCAAACATCTTACCATGAAAAGACCCTAAATTGATATGTTCAAAAAACCAATCCCTTCAACCCATGAATTTACCATGGGTTACTATGTACCCTCTATTAATACTTCAAAATAAATATGGATATAATTGTACATCTACCTTACTATATCATGAAAACCTCCAAAACAAACATAGTGTAAGTATAATATATAAACAACATAACATGATTATGATATATCAACTCGAATTATCGATCTTGAAAAAAAAAATTCAGATCAATCAAATGTTCAAGATTTGTTTTCCAATCAAATTTGAGACGTTCTACATTTTCAATCTAGTTAGAAAATTTTCTTCAGTATAAGTAATCTCTGAGAACCTTAAAAATCTAATCCCAAGTGGTGGAATAAGAAACATTCAATGGGATGAATCAATAAATAAACTGTATTACAAAAGATGTAAGGATAGGGATAGAGATTTCCATGGGATATTCTATGTTGATGCTAAGTGGACTTCAAATTTTGTATAAGATTACATTTATCAATGGTAATTATATATTTTCTTTGTAATGATATTTTAATTATGTGATAAAGATTTCTATCATAATTCTATTTTTTCTTAATTACCTCCTCATTCGGGGGTCAAAACAAACCCTCTATAGAGAGATAGAAAGAAAGAGGTGAGTCCAAATTAAAGTGGAACTATAAGGGAAAATAATTAAGACAGAAATAAAAGAGAAAATGAGGAAATGTACGTAATATGGTAAAAAGAAAATGAAAGTGGAGGGCTAGCAGTGAGTATTTGAGCAAAGTGATATCAAGTCATGGGTGGAAAGATGGGGACATCTTTGCCCATCTCTCACGTGATATCTCTGTTGCCTAAGTAAACACCATCAATTGCTCCTCCACTTCCACAATTTTGCTAGTGCATCATCTACTTACTCCAACCTCTTTCTGCCTATACCCAACTTAAGTTCCACCAAAGAAAGAGAGCATAAAATTGAAGGGTACCCTACCCACCTAAGACTTTCTCTCTCTCTCTCTCTCCCGCGCCGCACCCCCCCCCCCCCCCCACCCCCCCCCCCCCCCCCCCCCCCCCCTTGTTATTGCCTTTAAATACGGCCATGCATGAGCTCAAAAACATATCCCATTAAACACACAACCACAGAAGAAAGGGAAACTAATTAAGTAATTAATTAAATATTAAAATGGAGAGTTCATATGGTGAGGAATATGCAAGAAAATCTAGGAATGATGTTTCTCTTCAAGAACTAAGAGACAGGCTTGCAGAATTTGCAAAAGTTAGAGGATGGGAGCAGTATCACAGTCCTAGAAATCTCCTTTTAGCACTTGTAAGTAGTTTTACTAAATAAGAATGAAATAGTTAGTTATGTGAAATTAATTATATTGAAAATTGAAAATTGGGAGGCATGCAGGTAGGAGAAGTGGGAGAGTTATCAGAAATATTCCAATGGAAAGGAGAGGTGGCAAAAGGGTTACCAAATTGGAGTAGAGATGATAAGGAGCATCTTGAGGAAGAGATATCTGATGTGTTGTTATATCTAATTCGTCTTGCTGATGTTTGTGGACTTGATCTTGGGCAGGCTGCTTTGTCCAAAATTCTCAAAAATGCTATCAAATATCCTGCTGCTAATTCTTAATTATATGCTTGCTTTTTATCGTAAGTAATTTAGTTGAGTTGAGTTATATTATAAGGAGTCGTGTCCAACTCCCCTAGCAGCTCTATGAGTTTCATATTATATGTTGAAATTTTGAAATCAGACATTATTACTTTATTTCTTGTACCTTTTATCCATGCCCATATAACATATAACATATTATAATATATATTTATAGTAAAGTATGGTCATGAACCATGAAAATATTAACAATTATATTCAAAACTACAGCTATGCTATATGTATATCAATGGCATCAAAATCAAAATTTTATCAAATTTATTTGTCAAATACCTGCAGTCATACTTTATAACAACAACAATAAATAATTATTCTTATTGCTACTTAATGTTATGCCTACAAAATTTTTTAGGGGAAAATTAAAAAATATTTCCTATGATTCCACCTTCTAACAAAACAAAAAAAAAATGTTTTTTTTCTTTTTTAGGATTTTTGGTTTCAAAAGTTAGCAGAAAAAAAAAGATAACTATCATTAAATCATGACATATAAGATGACATTTTATCCATTTTGAACTAAAATTTTTTGAATTGGTTAATAAAAATATAATACACCTTTACAATAAATTTTGAAATTTTTTGAGAAGCGTAAATATCTTTTAATTAAATAGTGATTATAAATTTAAAAAAATCACAAAAAAAAAAAGAAAATTTATAAAAAATATTCAAACCTTGATATAAAATTCTTAAATAATATGAGTAAACTATTAAAATGTTTTCATATAAAAATAACATATGTCACATCATTATTTTTTAATGAAAAATGTTAGTTATCTTTTTTTTTTTTTTTTTTGTTAACTTTTAAAACCACAAATCCTTTTTTTTGATATATATATATATATATATATATATATATATATATATATTCTTTGATTTGTCATAGGGTAAAACATAAAGGTGGATTTTGAAGTTTTTCAATTTTGTACTGGTAATGTATTTTAATTAATTGCATATAAATCATTTAGATGCAAATGAAAATATATGGAAAAACACAAGGCAAACGATTGGTTCGAAAGTAGATAATCATCATAAATCATGTAATTAAATTATATATTTCAGAACTATTTTTTCTCTCTTAATTTCTGTTTTAATTTTCCTAGTTTATTTATAGCGGATGAAACGATATAATTCAATTGAAAATATAATTATGATCAAGAATGGAATATCATTTTGAACATTCAAACACGTTTTTTTCAATATAAACTCATAGTGATGCATCCGCCTTCCGATTCTTGTCTCGACTCTTGAACGCCACAAGTCCTTTTATACATTTTTTCTTTCTTCTTTATAAAAATCAATATATCATTCTATTAAGCCAAAAAAAAAAAAAAAAATACTACAACAAAAGGAAAATGTTCCATCTAACAACATTTTCTACAAACGGAAAAAGGATTGCAAAGAGCAAAATAAAGAATAAGAATTTAAAATAAAAACTTAGAGTATAAACTGTAACTTTAAAAAAATTCAACCATTGTTGATTAATTAATCATTGCAGGAAAACAATCACAACACAGCTTTTATTGCTACAATTCTTTCGAGTAAATATATCTAAATCAATCGTTTTGAAATAATACATGTACCTTGACCAAAGATTACTGTTTAGAAAAAAACACTTACGTGTGTTGTATTAGACTTGAAAAAATGTAAATTAAATAGATAGTGAAAGAAGAATGTAGATTCTACAGTTATAAATTGATATTTTAAAAAGTATTTTCATTCAAATACAGAATATAGATTAAAAACATACAAAATAAAAATGTGGAAGAATAAGATGGAGGAGGAATTAAGATAGGCTTAGTTTTTCGTTCTTAAAAGTTGAAAGTTTGAAAGGGTTTTTTTTTTTTTTTTTTTTTTTTTTTTAACAGAGACGAAAGAGTGGGTAATACATTTTTTCAATATATAAGAGTATTATCATAGCATGATGGCACAGGTTGATGGTTGCAGTGATACTATGTTGCTGTGTTGCAGCAGATTGTGTCCTCCAACAACGAATACGCTTTGTGATGTAGATGATCACTTCTAGCAGCTGTAACAGCCACGATCCAGCTCAGCAATTCTTATAACTAATTCTGCTGTAAGCTAGTGTAGTAGCCCGAATAGCTTAGAAGATCTAGAGTGAATTGATCTCTTTATTAAGTTGTACCTTGTAAAATATAGTAAGATGAATCCATAAGATCAACTATTAATGATATCTACGGATTGTAATTCTGTTGGTAACATAAATTACGTATGCATAAGAAGACTTAAAGTTGAATTCCAATAAATACATCCGCAAGAAAGGATGATGAGCCTTAACTGTAATTAAATACTCAAGAGTATTATCTCAATGAGAATACATGTATCTAATTAAAAAAAAAAAAATCAATGATCAATGTCATCTTTCTATTTGATTTCATATTATGTTGCTATATATAATAATCATCTTTTTCCATTTTAATATATCACATCATTATTTTAGTTCGTTTCAAATCATAGACAATTTTTCATTTATAAAAAATAATTAATTAAATTTTACTTTTTCTATTATTCTTATTTATTATAACAAATATGGAAATCATCATATTAAATACAAAGCTTATTGAAAATTGTGCAATTAGTACTCATTTTTTCCTATTATTTAGTTAATTAAATACAAAACTTGTTGAATGAATCTATTTCTCTTAGTTAGTTAAATAAGGGTAATTTGAATGGATCTATTTCTATTAGTTGGCTAAATAAGGATAAATCAGAAATATTATATACGAAAAAAAATTAGTTTTCCAATCACTTTCTAAAAGGAGTCTCTTTATTAATAATTAGTATTATTGAAAGTGTGAACATGATAAGTTCCGTAATATTGAAATGATAATATTTTGAGTTCTAATCACTTTCTAAAAGGACACCGTTGATGGGATGAAGGCCTATTATATCAATAATATAATTATAGATTTTAATCGCAAAAAAAATAAATGGTATTTATGTGCTCTAATTTTTACAAAAATAATAAACTAAATATTCTTCTTGTTGGTGTTATAATGAATGTGGAGATTAAAGACATGGGAACACAAAGTGGTGGAGATCTTATCCGCTGGAATCATTCGTCTGCTTTCACTTCCCAATCAAACCAATCAATAGCCTACCAATTTATTATGAATTCACAACCTGCCAATATATAATTGCACCATAAAACGCTCACTTCTTCTTTCTTATTTTGTCATGAATTTGGCAATTGTCCTGTCATATATCTGCTTCTTAATTATTAATTCAAATCAACATTGAGGAGATCTCAGCCTACAATTTATTGATTTGGAGTTTGTAACAATATTCAATTTAGTTAATTTATAATTCAAGTAAAGTTCTTTCTCAACTAAAATTTTCTGGTTATCATTTTTACCAAAGAAAATAAAAAGAAACAATTTGTGAAAGTTTGATATAAGATTGTTATAATGGGCTAAAGTCAAATTGGCCCCTAATCAGTCGTTCAATCACTTTCGACAGCGCTTATTGTCTACTTGATTTCACAAGGTTGGCGAAGAGGCTAATTGCATAAATCATTGGGCCGCCATATCATTGGGCTTTTCAGTTCATATCTAACAAAAGTTTATACCATTTGTCATTTTCTTACAAATATCACTTGTCTTTTTTTAAAAAAAAAATTTACCACTAATATCATAATTTTTTTTTAAAAATCTTTTTTTCATTTCTTTCTCTCTACATTATTTCTATTTTTTCTTTCCTCTTGGTAACTAAAAATTAATTTTTCATTTATCACTATCTTTATTTATTTTTTCGTCATCTAACTATTAAAATTTTTTTTCATTGGTTTTCTTTTTGAAATAAAGTTCATATCTATATTTTCATTTTTACGGTCTTCTTTTCACTAATATTGTAGAAATACTATTCCTTTTTTGTTTTTTTTTTTCAATTGATATTATGAAAATATTCCGTAACAAAATTACAAATGATATTATCATAAATTGTTTCGCCACATTCTAAGGAGCATCTCTTCTATAAGAAAGCGTTGTATGTTGTAGTTTGTAATTTTGTAATTTTTTTATAATGCTTATTCTATTATTTTCTAAATATTTTATACCATTTATTTACAAAGCCCCAAATCTTAAGTAACACTTGTCTTATAACTAATTTTAAGTTGACAAAAAAAAAAAAAAACTCTTTTTTTTTTTTAATTATGAAGCCATAAGAGGAATTCTTTTAAAAAAAAAAAATTGTATGATTTATTGCTTCAATACTTCAAACATAGAAAATTTCTTTGTTCATGTCATAAAAATACCCTAGATATTGTCTTTATTTCGACAATGCAAGTGATTATTAGATTGGATTATTTTATTGAACAAAAAACACGAGAATAAAATATAACTTTAATTTTTATAAATTTAATAATTCTGGTACATATATATAAATTTAATAAGTGGGAGCCCATAGACTTAGTATGGGTGTATGAATAAGACAGGGAAGTCTACAACACAATCAATAATTTTACTAAATTCAGTGGATAAACTATGTCCAAAATTGTTAGCATTATTATTTTTACTAAAAAGTACATCCTGAAGCAATTGCCCTTATATTTATTTGGCAAATAAATAGAACTTTTCAGCAGTTTACTTTTAATTCATTCATTGGTTAAATTATGATTCAATTGGATATGATTTTGTATAAGACGAATTATCTCTGAAATGATAAAGACTAAAAAGGATAGTTGAATGATAGGACATAGGCAAAAAGATCATTAGGCATTATTTATTTATGTTGAACCTTTTTTGGAAAAACTTCAAAAATCACCTATGTGGTTCCATCATCTGATAAAGCAAGGATTATGTTTTATTTTTGTCAAAAAGAGAACTTATATCTCAAAAGTTTAAAAAAAAAATGATAACTAACATTTTTCATTCAAAAATAATGACATGGCATATGTTATTTTTGTTAATTAAACATTCTAATAACTTATCCATATTATTTAAGAATTTTATATCAATATTTGAATATTTTTCATAGATTTTCTTTTTTTTTTTTGTGATTTTTTTAAATTTATAATCATTATTTAATTAAAAAATATTTACATTTCTCGAAAAATTTCAAAATTTATCGCAAAAGTCTATTGTATATTTATTATCCAACTCGAAAATTTTCAGTTCAAAATGGATAAAAATACTCTCTTATATGTCATGATTTAATACTTTTTTTTTTCTTTTTTAACTTTTGAAACCACAGTCCTCTTTTTGATAAAAATAAAACATAATTTTTGATTTGTTAGAGGGTGAAACCACATGGGTGCTTTTTTAAGTTTCCCCAATTTGTTATGTTTTAATTTCATGTATTAAATTATCGTACTAATTAATAATACATATTGAGCTTCTAGTTAGCATGCTAACATCAAACTCAATGTAAAAATGCTTCTAGTTAGCAGACTAACATCAAACTCAATGTAAAAATGTTTGTGTCATTTTATGTGCATATTGTTCAAAAACTTTGGAACAAATTAAGTATTAATTAAACTAATTTGATATATGGAACGAAAGTTAATTTGCAATCACCAAAAATAATATGTTGCATGGTTCAATCAACTACGCCTATGTCCATGGAAGAGAAAAAATATTATTTTTTTTTAAAAAAACAATGTTACAAGATTTATTGCAATGCTGCAAACTCCTTTGAATGTCCAAAAACTCTTTCTAACAATTTTATTTTAGTTTCTCCGAAACATAATAGTATTTATACAGTAATTTCACACTATTTATTCATTAGAACCCGGCCACCATATGTAAGTCCATCTTTTATTTTTATTTAAATGAAAAATTATCTCTCTTTTTTAATCTGTTGTGGGTGATTTAATTATGTGATTGTCGTAATTAAAAAAACTTATATATGAATCTGTTTTAATTTTAAATACAAGTTTATATTAGAGAAGATTAAGAGAATACAAAAATGAGATAATTTTAAGACAAATTTGATCGACCTCCTGAGGGTAACTAAATTGGATCACTAATTTGGGGAAAACCTAAGAATTAAGAAAAACCTTATCTGTAATTTGATAGGCACATGATAATGACAATGGGACCAATCATCCCTTTCATTAGTTTCAATAAAACAAGAAAGATTCTTTTCCATACAATTTCCTATTTTTTTTTCTATTATTATTATTTCTTATGATAAAAATAATTCAAATAACAATGATATATCATGATGCATGAGTATGAGTCTGAGACAAGCATATTGTTCCTATTTGATCCTCGGAGACTGCCCTGTCACCGTTTATTTTAGTTTTACTTCAAAAAAAGAAAAAAGAAAAACTAAAATTGAATATATAACTAAAATTAGGATGTGATTATGTTGGACTAAAACTTTTTCTTTTAGCAATTGGTTGACTGGGGTTCCTTATTTTTGGTTATTTTGAGTGAACGAATAAATGAATTAGAACCAGTTAAATATGTAATATTGAAATAATTATTTTATTGAGATTTTATCCATTAATTAAAATATTAAGGATTTGAATCCCTACACAGATTCTATTTGAGAATCTTGACATCGCAAGTTTTTCTTGGGGTGGAGGGAGCAAACAGAATATGGCTTTTTTATCTTTATTAGCTGAGATCTCAAATGACAAAAAATTTTAAGAAGATTCACATGTGGATGATGTACGCTATTGTTTTTATTATTATTATTATTATTATTATTATTAAGTTAGATATGAAGATATTTATATGTAGGTTTCAAGTAAGAAAATAATGCAAATCGGAAACATGGCGCGGATTTAACCCAAAACCTGACAAAAATGATGTGACATTCTAACCCAAAACTCATAAACAACACTAGGAGTCAACCTAATTCTTCAAGAATTCACTTGAAGTGCTCTTGGAAACTACCAAAAAATGAGAGGAACTTCTAATAAGAGAAACAACACAAATTTGTTATATTTCATTGATAAAAGGTTGATTCTTACAAAATAAGAAAGACATGCATTTATACCATCTTTTTAAACCCTAAAGATGAAATTATATAAAATCCATAATGTAATTAAAAATAATCACAAAGAAAAAGGAGGGGACTGAATAACTGAAAATACAAGTAAATTACTAAAATTCATTACTAAATTCCTCCTTCTATCTCTACCATACCCAAATACATCCATCAATATGAACCTAATCTCTTTTTCTATCATTCCTAACAGGCCTAATACATATGAAACCCCCTGAAATTGGCCTAAACATCCTACTGTCACTTCCAACTTAGAGAACGTCCACTTAGCCCCCTCAACTTGACTCCTTAAACTTGTATAAAATAAATTAATTGCCACCTTAATCAACAATTCAAAGATGAGGGCTAGGAGGCGAAGTTCACGCATTGACAAGTGGCAAAGTCACTAATAATAACAAATCAAATTCTTACACCTAGATAATTTAGAATTTAATCAATCTTTATTTAAAGCCTTCAAACCCAGCCCTAGCAAATTTAAAATCTTCAAAGAACAATCAATCAATTCAAATGAAATTTTGACAATTCTCTTCACAATTAACTCCAGAAATAGGAAAATGAGAATCAATGCAAATTTACAATTCCTAAAATAAAATGCCTAATTGATAATTACAACTTTCCATCATTGAATTCCTTAAATAATCTTCAAACCCAGCAAAGAGAAAACAAAAACAATTGAAAAATTAAACTTACCCAAAATCATCAAGAACAGAATGGGAAATCTTCATCTTCCTTCTAGCTCCTTTATACAATTTCTCCAAACTACACAACAACTGACTGAATAATATACAATCGCTACTGTTTTCTTATTTCCCTTAATTTCCAGTCTCCCCATTCTGACGAAACTCACTCTTCGCACTCACACCCCCACTAATGCCGTCGCCGCAAGATCCGCAAAACATTTCATTAAATATATCCTCGACATCCCATGGATTGAAACGGAAAGGACTTGTGTTGGCCGTCGAACAAATGGGACATAGCCTTGAACCACACCACTAATGTAATTATCATGGTTTTCAGACCCGGACCGGTCATCGAACCGGTGAAGGCCTGGATTCATGGATTTTAGATTTAACCGGAATAAACCGGAATCGAACCGGATTTAATAGAAAATATTAAAATATTAATATATTTAATATTTATGACATTTCATTTTCTAATGTGCAATAAAATTTACTTTATAACAATAATTAGAAATAATTAAGAAATTTTAAACACTCCATAATAATTAATAAAAATTAAAATGTCTTACAATAAGTTCATAAGTTCATATTTTATAGTAGGATTTAATCATCACAAACTTCTCTTGCAAACAAAGGAGAATTTGATACTAAAGGATCATAAAAAAGGTGAGTAGAATAGTTCAATGTGGTGGAAGGATCAAACAAATCCAAATTGATATTCTCCAAATCATTCTCATCAATGTTGTCCACTCCTACATATGGAAAACAAAATTATATAGTAAGACATGCATTACCAAAAACTCAACTTGAATAGGATGCAAAAAAATTAAACCAACCATAATCATTTGTGTCCTCTTGAATAATTGGTTGCACATAATTTTCTTGCCAATTAGCTTCATCCAAATCTTGACCACCTTCTATTTTATTATCTTCTTCAATCTAAAAATTCATTTTCTCAATGCACTCATAATCAATAGGATCCATATTATACTTTTTGCAATAGCTTGAAGTTAAAATATGAAAATGCATAATACAAAACAATTTAAAAGGAAGACTAAAGATAAATTACTACCTCTTGCCCAAAAGCAAATTGCAATTCACATAGACAAGATCATTTAGTCTTCCATGCTCCAATCGATTCCTCTTTTTGGTATGAATTCTTTCAAATAGACTCCAATTTCTCTCACATCCAGAAGAGGAAGTGGTTTGACTCAAAATACGAATAGCCACATTTTGCAATAATGGAGCACTAATACCAAATGTTTTCCACCAAGTATCTATATATTTAAACAAAAGCATGATTAGAATACATCAATTA
The DNA here is from genome assembly GCA_039660915.1 of Euphorbia tirucalli. Lineage (NCBI taxonomy): Eukaryota > Viridiplantae > Streptophyta > Magnoliopsida > Malpighiales > Euphorbiaceae > Euphorbia > Euphorbia tirucalli. The sequence continues at coordinate 16,680,512 of CM077637.1, forward strand.
TACAAAAATTAGAACAAAAGACTATAAACTCATTAAGTTCAGTGAAAAAAGATTAGTTTGTTACCCGGTCTCATTGTTTTGGCTCCACTAAGAGCAAATTTTTGAGAAAAACTTTCCAATTGATCTTCATAGAGAGCTATATCTTCTGTTGCTTGTTGTCCACGTTCACATATAGATTTCTTTTCAAGCATCTCAAGTAAACCAAGCTTAACCTCTGGCTTTTTACAAAATTTCTCACCATATTGAAAATTTAGATTCAAAAAGTAAGCAGACACATGAAGACTCCTTTTAAAGTGTTTGTCCCATCTCTCATCAATGATGTTAATAAAAGGTCCATAAAGTTCTTTATTTTTCTTGAACATGTGCTTGATAATCTTTCGTGCCCTACGGATCCCATCATAAACATATGGCAACGAAGGTCTTTCATCAGAATCTACTATCCTCAATAATCTAATGATAGGACCCACAATATGAACCACTATTTCTATCTCATCCCAAAAGGCTTTATCTAATACTGTTGCATTCACTATTTTTCCATTTGCACTTTTAGCTAGCTTGTGATTACTGAACAAATTACTTATCACTAAAGCTTGCAAGTCACCCTTATGTTCCAAAATACTATTCAAAGTGATAAAGCTTGTAGCAAAACGATTCACTGCTGGATGAACAATTTCCTTCCAACCCTCTCTTTTTCGCAACCAAGACAAGAAAATTATGTGATTATAAATAAAAACTGTAATCTTGGAAGCACGAGTTACTAAGTGAGGCACACGATTCAAGCTAGCAATATCCTTCAATATGAGATTTATGCAATGAGCCGCACATGGTGACCAATAAATATTTTCATATTTTTTGTGAATTAATTTCCCAGCAGCTACATAATTAGCTGCATTATCAGTGACCACATGCACCACATTTGGTGGCCCAACCCAATCAATCACTTCAAAAAACATTTAGGACAAAGTTTGAGCATCTTTGACAACATCAGATGCATCAACAGATTTCAAGAAACATGTACCACATGGAGAATACACTAAAAAATTAATCAAAGTTCTTTGTCTCCTATCACTCCAACCATCAGCCATAATAGTGCATCCAAATTTTGCCCAATCTCTTCTATAGGTATCAATAAGTAAAGCACATTCCTTTTTGCAATCATTCAAATAATTCACCCTCAAATCATGATATAAAGGAAGTTGAAATCCACTACCAATAGCAAGCATGGCATCCAATGCAGGTTTCAAATAAGGTGAATTTATTGCATTAAAAGGAATGCATGCATCATAAAACCATTTAGCTAGAGCCAAACAAGCTTTACCTTTTGCTTCTTTTCCGGCCATAGCACTTCTAATTCCCGGTTGAGACCCTGAAGATGTTTTTGGACTAAGAAAAGTACCCAATCCCTCTTTTCCTTTCCCTTTTCTAAAGCTGGTGACTCCTTTAACTTTGATGGATTAGACTCTTCCACATCTGCTTCTTCCAATTCTAGTTCAAATGGATCCTCATTATACTGCTTCAATGTTCTCTTAATTCCAATGCTCTTGTCTAGTGATTTAAGGCATGAAAGCATTTGTTCACGAACATCAGGAGGAACTTTCTGATATGGTACTACTTGACCCTTCTTCCCTGCAAGATGTTGCTTCATTCTATTAATCCCTCCTCCTTTGTATACCTTTGAACAATAGCAGCATTTGTAACTTGGTTTTCCATTTTCTAAGATTTCTTCACAATGTTTCCATGTGGGATCAGTCTTCCCACGGCCATGAGGAGTTGATGCTGTACTAGCATTTTCACTTGCCATTCTATTATATAGATAAATAAAGAAGAAAAAAAACAGTGGATTAATAGAAGCCAAAGGAACGTAAATTTCTAATTTCTAACTGCAATTTATTATACCATCTAAATTTCTAATTTCACTGCAATCTATTATACCATCTTCCCCTTTCAATTTTTTTCCACTTTTGTTTTTATTAGGTGGAATTCGATTGATTCCTTGAATTATTATATGTATTGAAATTGAACTGTCAATTTATTTGCTAATTAGCTTTCAATCATAATCCTATTTTTTCTAAACATTAATTCATTTACAAGCTTTGCGCCACTGTAATTAATTCTCCACCCTCCATTTTCTTACTTAATTATATCCAGGTTTAATTTAAGTGCATGTCCACAATTAAAATGCAACGATAGTGATTTTGTTATATATATTATTCAATGCTCAGGCCCTCTCTCCATAGCTAGGTGTTTCATTAGAAGGGCAGAAACAAATTATGAACAGATCTTTGCTCTTATTATAAGCTCTCTGTTAGTAAATAGCTACATTTCCAAAGTTTAAAGCCTAAATTGTTGTAAATTAACAATGGAAACTCAGACACAACCAACAATGGCGAAAATTGAAACAGAGATGGGTTACTTACCAGTTTGACAAGGGAGCTGCTGAAGCGAGGAGAAGATTGATGATAATCCAAAATTAGGAAGCGATGAGTGGAGAAGAAGTAGTTATCGGTGCTAATTTATGATTATTGATGATGATTTGTGGTGAAGAAGTTGAGTGAAGAATAGAATGGTGTGGAGGCGGTGAAGAAATAAGTTCTGCAATTGAAGTTTAGGGTTTTTTAAAGTTTTTTTTATCTTTTTTTTAAAAAAATTTCAAATCTGAACCGCTTTGACCCGCCACCCGGGACCGGTTTTCCGGTTCATCGGTTCGACCGGTTGGTTCTCCGGGTGAGAGACGGTTCTTAATGAGAGACAGAATCGGCTGGAAACCGACCGGACCAGGCTCCAGTTCCGGTTGAACCAGGTCGGACCGACCGGTCCGGTCCGATTTTTAAAACTATGGTAATTATAATAACGATGATTGCTATTATAAGAATTGCAATGGTGAAGGAAAGTGAGAAGGCGCAACCATGAAGTTTGAGGAGAGAGAAGAAAGTGAGGAGAGATAGGCGTGTATTTTGTATTTTTTTTAATAATTAATCTTTTTGTATTTACCTTCCTTTCACGCGTTTGAAGTTAAGTGAGATGCAATCTCTATGCCACATAGGATAGAAAAGGTTATATGGGTCAGTGTATGTAACTTGAGGATGCTAAGTGGACAATTTCTAACTTGATGGTGACATTAGGATGTTTGGATCAAGTTTAGGGGGCTTTGTATGTATTAGGCCTTCCTAAAATAAAATATACAAATATATAATTAAAATTATTGGTCGGTTGTCGAATCCGCCAAAAATAATTAAAGAATTTTCTCGTCTATTCCTAACAATAAATGATTGTAGCCGGATAAGTCGAGGTCGAACCCTAGGGATTTAATACTCAATTTAACAATTACTTCTTAACCAAAAATAACTTAAAACAGAAAACTAAAAACAGGGGGGGTTTTGTTGATAATTGTTGAAACGAAGAGACTAAGATTAACTACTAAAACAGGAATTAAAGATTGCTGGAATTTTAATAGAGTGAAAAGAATGATATAAAAATGTACTTCGCCCTAGGACATTCGTTAACTTGAATGTTAGCATTGATCATTGATGTTAAAGATAATCATTTAATTTCCCCTAGACCAGTTAAAACCTCTAGCTTAGCGCATCGAGATCAACCTTCCCAAAATCAGATTTACCTAGTACGCCTCAAATAAATCTATTCCCGAAAGACAACTCCTCCTTAGCGGTTTAGAGTTTAATCCAATGGGAGCTTTAAGTTCAAGGAAAGCCTAGCCTAAACCAATTAAATTCTTAGCGAAAATAATTTAAGTTCAAGTTTGATTAATCCCTAAAAACGTTCTTAAGTTAATAATTGAGATTGGAAACGAATCTAATTACTAACAACAATTTATTAAATTGCAATATCAAAATCTGGCCAAGAAATCTAAATTACAATATAATAAAAGAGAAAACAATCTCTTGAAGTAAGATTAAAAACATAGGGGAATCAAACGAACAATAAAATAATCGATCTCACAATACTAAATCAAGCCTTGAATTCCTTAGGCAAAGTAGAGGAATTAGTTACACATATCGATCACAAACACCATCTTTCTTTCTTCAATGTTTCGAAATAGAGAAAAGAAGGAGAGAAGAGTTGTATTGATAGCTCCCTCAAAATTAGCCAAAGCTTATGCTATTTATAGATTCTCTAAAAAACCTAAAAGAGAATCTTAACAAAGAAAGAATCCTACTAAAAATAAAACTCCTAAATAACTAAATTGTCTCCCACTATTTGTGCAAATTACAAGTTTGACCGTTTCAAAGTCAAAACAGGAAGCTCCTGAAAAGGAGGCTGGAAATTAAATCCTGAATAATTCTGCCAGCTCGCCGAAGGTTTAGCCTTGCCCAAGGCTAATCACCAAAAACTGGACAGCACTCCATTATAGCCCGGAATCAGCTTCCATCAATCCAATTCAGCCCAAAAGTTACCTCCTGCACAAATAAAACCAGACCACAGCAGTATCCATCCAAATATATCCACAAAATCACAAATAAAGTCTAATAAATTACCCAAAATCAAGAGAATTTATGATTTCATCAATTATAATAAACACTTATAAAAAAAAAAGTGATAATTATATACAAAAAATCTTATGGTTACACGCATTTACAAATAAATCCTAGAGGTTTAACTTTTTACAAAACGAGGACTGTGGTTTTGAGCAGTTAGTAAACTAAAGAATTTTGACTAACTCTTTCAATTTTAATGATGTGCAAAAGGGTTTTTTGTTTTAACAATTACCTTTTTATTTAAATATTTATAAAATTAAAAAACATATATAAATTTATTTTAAACAATTTTTAATTTCATTTTTTCATACAGTCCTTTTTCCCTTCCTTTTCCCTATCTTTTTTCTATATATTGTAACCTAACCCTAACTATCTCTTTCTCTCATTACTGCCACCGTCGCCGCCTCTTTCTCCAAAATGCTCCTTTCCCATCGAACCAATCCTCCGTCTCCTCGAATTAGTTCTATCGAAGCAAACCCCAAGCCACTGTAAAATCAAATCGATTGAAGCACAATTCATCGCAGTCGCCACTGCCTCTTTCGGCACAACGTTCCTTTTCCATTGAAGCAATCCTCCGTCACTGCAAAATAAAATTCATTGAAGCACTATCCATCACATCATACGAGCCCAATTTCCAGATTTTTATGCAAACAGATAGAAGTTGGTGCACCAAAAAAAGTAATTGGGAATTTCAGCCTTATTTGATTGCATCCAATTTACTATAATTTTGCTTTTTGTGGGATCAATTCAATAACAAGGTTTCAATGATTAGTATTCTGATTGATTTTTTTTAATGCTTGCATCGTGGTGATTATTTGATCTCTTTGGTTGGATTTAGGTTTCTATTTCTTGCATTTTTTTCATATTTGGAAATGGGTGTTGAAAAATTGACATTTGACAAAGTGATTATTTGTCAACTTTAGACTTAATTATATTGTGGTTAGATTGTGATCCAAATAACATGAATTTTATCATCGTATTCTATGCAACGAGATCTTTTCAATGGTATATAATACGCCTAAAACGGATTAAGAATAAATAACAAATTGATGCTCAAAGTGAGCTTGAAGGAAAAGAAATTATAGAGGAAAATGAGATATAATTTCCATATCCCACATCCCTTTCTTTTGAGATCATTGATGGGTTTATAAGGAAAAATATTTCTTATGTCAGTAAGAATTATTAGCCAAGAGGTTTTCTCTTGCCTGCGCAGCGGGGGTGCAAATCCAAGCCAGAGCTTCCAAAGGCTCAATGCGCACCCACACGACTTGGGTGACAGGAATGCCGGACCGAGATGGCCACTATGGGCCTGCCTAGTTTTCTTCTACAAATCATTATGTGGATTAAATATCAATTAATCCTACCATTTATTTTTTTTTTTTCAAATCCTCCATTGCAGAACAAACTATTTCTCTCTGTATTTTTGAAATTATAGGCTGCTAGTGTTAGGTTCCTCAATCTGCTGACATTTCTGATGCACGGTTGAGTTCGACTTTATCACTGTTGTATCCTTTGAGACGAAATCTCATTATGGACTAATATGTCTTAAGGAAACTGATATTTTTCAAGCCTTAATGTTCCTTTCCTTTGTATTTCCAGTTAAGGTTTATTATTATTTCCTGTATTTTTATTTATATTAATAAAATACTGCATCTGTTTTTATTCGCTCTTATTTCATATATATATACACTGCTTCTAACATTGGGTCTCTGATTATTTTATTCTGTTTATTGCAACGTGCTAATTTTTTTTCCATAGATATATGGGAGACTTTAAGAATCGAAAGGCTACCTTGATTTTGTGATTTGTCTATCAGAATCTATTAATGTATTTCATTATTATTGGAGAGGAAAATCTGTTTGTGAACTTGCCCAATTCATTGATGGGTATTTTCATGCAATTGAAACTTCCAATTGAACAAAAAAAAGGTTGAAATACATGAACAAAAAATATAATTTTATTAAAAAAATATTAAAATATTTAGAAAAATAAGAGAGATAAGAAGATTTTCAAATATAAAAATAATTGGATAAAAATGCCTTTACCACGTGAGCATTTTTTTTATGGTGTTGGACCCAATTCCACTTTTTGGTAATGGGTTGAAATCACAAAAAGTCAAACATCCATGACTTATTTACAAATGCTTGTAACTATAAGAGTTTTTTTTTTTTTTTTTTTGTAATTATCCCTAAAATAAAATCCTACACTACTCAAACCCAAAATAAAATTAAAACCAAAATCATTTTGTGTTTTTGTTCTCCTCCTAATCTCAAATAACAAAACCAATAGTCTCCATATCACAATCAAAATTACTCTTCTCTTCAAGAATTATAACTTCACTTCCTACAATCTCCTTAACTTTATTAACTTCTTCACGAGCTCTAGGGATTGAAATTACCTCATATTCATAAAAACGAATAATTATTCGCACATGAAAGTGATGGAGTTGATGGTTCCTTTATTGTTAGTGGTGGAGGAATGGATTCCTTTGGAGCCGAATCATTCAGAGGAGGTGGCTTTCTTAGGTGGGCGGTCATTGTAAATGATTGGAATGGTTTCCATGGTGTTAGAGTGAGAAGAGGCATGTGTAGTCTAATTAATTGTGCTAAAGTGGTAGTGTAAGCTATTTGTAGAAATCCTAAGGTTATATGCTCTCGAGTAAGATGACAATCAATGGCCACATGTTTGGTTTGCTCATGGTGAACATGATTCTAGGAAAGAGATATTGCAAACTAATTATAATTGTGCAACTGAATTGGCAAGTGTAGAGAAATGCCAAAATCCTGCAACAAATACTGAATCCATTTAAGCTGGCAACTAATGACTACCATTACAAGATACTCAGCTTCAATTGAACTTTTATTAACTGTGTTCTGCTTCTTTGCTTTCCAAGAAATAGGAGATGAACCTAAAAAAATACAATAGCCTGTGCTTGATTTGCGTGTAACTTTACATTTATCCCAATAAGCATCACAATAACTTAATATTAAGCAAACAGAAGAACCACTACAGTAAAATAGGCCATACGAGATTACACCATTAAGATCCTTGAGTGAATGCATTACCACTTGAATATGATAAGTACAAGGAAACTGCATATGCTCACTCAATTACTTATTTGCATGGTTTATTATACGAGGAATAAAACATGCAAATAAGCATTATTCACATTTATTTGGTGAATATGCCACCCCTTCACTGCATCTAAGAGCCAAAAACTATCTTATTATGATTGTTTTAGCTACTAGAGTAAAACTATCAAAATAATGAAATTCCCATCTCTTGATTATACCCTTTAGCCACTAGTCTAGCTTTGTACCTTTCAATCTCCCCAGTAAGCTCGTATTTAATTTAATAAACCTATTTTATAGTAAATGATTTCTTTAGGTAAGGGAACCAAATCCCAAGAATGGTTACTTCAATGGCGACAAGTTCAACCTCCATAGCATGATCCAATTAGGATCAATTTTTGCTTGATGATAATGAGTTGGCTCTTTAACCTCAGTAACTTGAGCCAAGAATCCTTGATGAGAAGGAGAAATACCAACTAAAAATGGTAACTATGAATCAGAAGCACAATTGGCACAATCAACAAAATCCTGCATCCCCACTGACTTTCTTTTAACTTTAAAGGAAACTCTCATAACTCTAGGAAAAGAAACTTTTGATTTTGTACTATGATTAGCAACATTGATGGCAACAGGTGCATACTACTGATAAACAACATGAGAATCAACTACAAAATGAAGGAAGGGAAATATTTCCTTCTGAAAACTCATATCTTAAGAGATTAATATCTGTTGAGTTTGTAAATCCAATATCTCATATCCTTTTAGGCTAGTTTCAAAGCTTAAGAACTCACCTGAAAAGGCTCTAGCTTTAAATTTATGCTTAGCAGGTGAAACATTAGTGTAATAACATTTATTGCTAAACACATGTATCCTGTCATAATCTAGTATTCTCTAAAAGAATCTATGATATGGAATTTTCCAATTCAATACTCTAGAAGGAAAAATGTTTATTAGTTATGCATCATACAAAATTGCTTCTCCAAATCTGCTTTGGTAAACCTGATTGAAACATTAGTGCCTCGACAACATTTAAAAAATGCCTATGTTTTCTTTCCAGAATCCCATTCTATTGAGGAGTATGTGGACAAATTCTATGATGAACTATGCCTAACTATTGAAACATTATTGCATAATTTGAGTTAACAAACTCAGTTCCATTGTTTATATGGATCACTTTCAAAACAACTTTATATTGAGTTTGTATCATCTAAATAAAGACTTTCAAAGTATATGTAACCTGAATTTTATCCCTCAACATTATTACCTAAGTAAGTCTCGAGTAATCATCTAAAAAACTAAGAAAGTATTATGCACTTATAAAAGAAACCACTCTATATGGTCCTCATAAATCCACATGTAAAATATAAAATATTGTGATAGTTTTTATTTCATCAAGAGTAAAAGTCACTCTATGTTGTTTAGCACAGGGGCAAATGTCACAATGTGGTAACTCACCAGCTAATTCAACATAAGGAACATGAGTCAGTACATCAAAAAAAGGATGACCTAATCGTTTATGCCATAAAACCGTCTTATTAGCTAAAGCATCAAAAGATTGAACAACTGCAGCGAAACATCTCTTAACTCTACTCATCATATGAGCAGTGAATGAATGAGCATCTAGCACATACAAGCCCTCAACCAACCAGTCCACAGCTACAACTTCTTGACTAGTTTGGTCTTATAGACAACAATAGTCTTTCTAAAACACAACATGTATGGCTGATTGTTGCAGCAATTGACTGACCAATAAAAGATTATACTGAAAATATGGTATATAAAACATATTTTTCATTATGAGTGTATTGGACAATTGTACTATACTAATACTTTTCAACCTTATGTGTGAGACCATTAGGTAAAACCACATTTTGTGCAAAGAAATAAGACATGCTACTAACAAACCAATCTCTTTTAGAACTCATATGGGATGAAGCACCACTATCCATAATCTTGCAACTAGAAGCATATACAAAACTACCAGAAAAACCTGTAAAAGTAATGAAGTCTGTAGTTCCAATTAGTGAATCAGTACATTTGGCAAGGTTTTTTCCTTTTAACATCTTATAAACTTCTTGGATCATGAGATTCATGTCAGGTATCTCCATTTCTTCATTTTCATGATTCTTGATCAAAATGCTTTCCTCCTGCAACAACATTTGCTTTGTGTACAAACTTTCATTTCCTCATAACTTCTAAACTAATCAGTGGTTCTTTTGGTCCCTTCCACCAGTCAAGGTAACCAATACCCTAAAATAAGTAGATTTTGTTGTAAGCGCCGGAATTTTACTTAGAAAAAAAAAGTATAATATAGTCGTACGACTATCCCTACAGTCGTACGACTATAACCAGACTACAGTCGTACGACTATAGATCACGACATGTGAGCCACCCCATACCTCAAAAGCTGAAAAAGCAGAAAAAGGAAGGGGAGCAGACGGACAGAGGGAGAGAAACAGAAAGAGAAAAATAAAGAAACAAAAAAGAGAAAAACAAATAAAGGAAAGAAAAAAGAGAGAAACGGGAAAGAAGAAAAGAAAAAACTAAAGAAAAGGAGGAACTCATCATCAGAATCCCTCAGCATTTGGAAATCTCTGAACCCAAACCTCAAACCCTAACTCAAGGAGAAAAGTCCGGATTTTAGTGGATTGGAGCGACGCCAGGGGTCAAACCTACGGTAGACGCACGCCAAACATGTATACACTCCTTTTCCCTTCTCTTTTACAAGCTTTCTGGGTGATTGGTGTGGTTTTGTGCCGTTTTCATTCATTTTTCTGCATTTCTGCTTCTGGAAATCAAGAACAGTCGCACGACTATTCTTGAGTTTGATGAACAGTCGTACGACTGTAGTTACAGTCGTACGAGTGTTCTTGATTTCCAGATGTTTTCTTTACAGTTTGCTTCAAATAAGTTTTGGCGAAATTTTGATTCTGAGCCACTTACAGTCGCACGACTGTAGTTACAGTCGTACGACTGTAACATGATTTCCAGAATCAGAATTTCCGTTTTTATCCCCAAAAATTTCCAAAAATCCCAAAAAATTCAGAAAACCCCAAAAATCATAAAAATGAATTTTGGTATGTGCATTCACTACCTTAGGTTTAATTTCCAGTAAAATTTGTATTTAGAACAATGCCACGACAGAGACCCAGTTCTCCCAAAAATCGACCCACTTAATATATAAAAATGCATGTAAACCGGAAAAATTGTTTTCAAAATGATTTTCCCACAAAAACCAAAATAAAGGGACGTTTCAAAATGTTTTCCAGGTCTAACCGGGCCGGCTAGTTGAGCCAACCCGATTATCCCCTAAATGCATGCCCCCAATTCTTGATTTCCCGTTCTGTCTGTTTGAATCCTATTTGTGGCGTGCTATATATATTATGCTAACCTTCTGTTTTACAGCTTTTATTTTATTTTTATTTTTGATGTATTTAATAGAATTAATCATGTTTTTAGGCGGTTATAAATATTTTTTTAGATTCTCGTGTATCCTAGGCGATTGTACAAGTGAGGCGAGAGTTTTTATTTTTCCATTCGATTTGGTTGTAAGCCAATTAATATTTATTTCTTTTCCTTACTTTTGTATTAAATATTTGTATGCACGCTGTATGCCCTTTTATATTCAATAAAATTGACTTAGATTTTTGAAATACCATTTGAGAACATTGGCAATATTTATCTTAATTAGACATGAAATAAGGGACTTGTCTGGACCCCGAATCTCTGGATAGTGTAGCGACCGTTCGTCCGGTTCAGCTACCTTAAGAATTTTCCGGTTGAGCTAAGCCGGGTGACGACTCTATAATATCCATCGAGACTTATGTCTCGGTTCTTTTATGTATTAATTCCATTTATTTTCCAAAACCCGTTTTCGATTTATAAAAACCCCACGCGAGGGAGGAGTCCGCCCGAGATCGAGGCGCCCCTTCCGAAAGAGAGACTCGCGTCCCGTGGAAAACGCGTCGTTCGCTCACAGTGGCGACTCTGCTGGGGAGTCTCGCATCTCGTCGAAAACGCGTCGTCCGCTCACACTTGTATAAGCATCCTTGTCAAAAGATCACAATAACAATTCTCTTTAGTACTATCAAACTTTTTTTTCCTATAACCAGCAAACTTCTGGGATCCTTCAACTTTACTAAAACTAGCAATCTCAAGATTGCTTGACACATAAATCTCTTGTTGCTTTTCCATCTTAAGTAACATAGAATATGCCTTGTTGATATTAGGCAAATGATCTAACAGTATCAATTGATTCTTAATGTGATCACACTAAGCAAAAAATTCCATAAACCTGTCCTCTTCTAGTGAATCTAATATTCTTTGAAAAGAATTATAATCACAATTGCGAGATGCACCACAATGATAGTGAAGTTCAATTCCTCCTAAAGTTTCTTAAGCTTATTGAAATACTGCAGTATAGTAAGATTACGGTGCAAAGATTGACTAATCTCCTTCCTTATTTTGTAAATCAGAGGTCCATTAGAATCTCCATATCTATGTTGTAAATCTTTCGACAATGCTCAAGAACTTCTAGCATATTGAAAATTTTCAGCAATTTCTCTACTCATAGTATTCAATAACCAAGATGTAACCAAGTTATCAGATCTTGACCATTTAAGATATTCTAATGAATCTTTATCAGGAACCTCTAGATCTTTAAGTATAAAATCACTTTTTTTCTTTCACTTTCGATGCTCATATCATGGATTTGCTTCATAATTCTTTTTTTTTTTTTTTTTTTGAAAGAAAAAATTCTCAAGGAGACAATAAAAGTATTGTTGTGCTCCAACTTTTTTTTTTCCCCACAAACAATGCCAGCCAGCTTGTATTTATAACGAAAGTTATATTTCTTAGCATTATTTTCAGGAATATCTCCAAATTGAGCATCAATAGAATTATTAATTTTTTTTTTTTGAAACAAACCAATAAAATCATTTCTATTTATTTTGAAATTCAATGAAAATTAAAATTTAAAGGCTTTTATGATTTGTCCATTCACAAATATTTTAGACAACGTCATCTTCCGACTAAATCCAACCTATGTGGCTATGTATGGTTGTCGAGCATTTTTGTTAGTTAATCTAGCTAATCTAAACTCTAATCATTATTTGGTTTAACGCTACAAATTTATAAATCGAGTTGAATAAACAGAATAAAAATAAATATGTAATTTATAGAAGATGGAATGTCAGATGCTAATTAATTAACGGAGCTCTTATTTTAAAAAAAATAATAATAATTGTAATTCCAAAGATATTTATAAAATAAAAATAAATAGTATCGGAAAGAATCATAGTGGATTAGCTTTTTGTTCCTTTAAATTAATCACATAGAATTAAGAAAAAGATTAGATTAAAAATAATGAAAAGTGGAGAATCAGTAGTAGAAAGAAAATAAATGGAAGGAAAAGGCAGGGGTATTTAAGGAAGGAAAAGAGCCAAACTTTAACAAAATCTGCAAATGCTACTTGATGGGTCCGGTCCCACTGCTGACTTTATTATTGTATTTTTCTTTTTATCACAAAAATAAATACTATAATATGGAAATATCAAGATGAAAGGAGATTGTTGATTTGTCACAGTCTTTTCTTTTTTTTTTTTTTTTATTTTCTTTAAAGATGTGTTGTCCGAAGTAATAAATAAATAGAAAAAAAAGGAAAGAAAGAAACGGTTTGTATGGTGGTGAATCTGGCATCTGCTGTGTTGCGTTGATTTAATTGATTCTGAATTGAGAAAGAAAGAAATGAAGGATTGAATTGGTGAAGAGAGAAGAAATGAAGGGAAGAGCTTGGAAAATGGAGAGAATCTAGAGTGTCGAAAAACATACCCATTATTTCTCTCACGCAAAACAACAAATAATAAATGTGAGAGAAATTGTTCACAACTTTCATTTCTCTTCTTATGTAAGTTTCGTTTGTTCATGTGTTGGATTTCTTTTTATGGCTTCTCTCTCTCTCTCTCTCTCTCTCTCTCTCTAAATCTTCCTTGAGAGAATGGCCCAGCAGATCCATATTCCTCATTTCTTCTTACTTTCTTGGTCTTCCCAAATTCCCCGACTTTTCAGCTCTTTAATCTCTCCTCTTCGTCTCTTTTCTGATCCATTGCATTTGAGCTTTTGATGTTTTGTTTCTTTTCTCTCTGTTTGCTTTCTTTTTACTGTTCCAAACTCTTCAAAATGAGTGCTTCACTCTTGGGTTTTCCTGATTATTGAGGTATGTCCTGAAAGTTTCCTCCTTTTTTAATGGATTTGATGCTTTTGCTTATCTGTTTTATGGGTTTGACGATTCTTCATTTCCTCCTCCTTGGATTCTGAGTTTTTCTCCATTTTTTTGGAGCTTTGTGTTGTTAACTCATTATTAAAAAAAAAAAAAAAGGTGGGGAATCTGCAGTTTCTAATGGGTATTCAGTGATTGATTTTTGTGGCTGCTAAAGAACTGATTTTCCATCCCTTTGTTTTTTCGTAGTGGGATTTGATTTGAAACATGTATTTTGGCTTTAAATCTATTATTAGTTCCTTTTATTTTCTAAGAAAAAGCCTAAAAGATGATGTGGGTTGTGGCTCACTCAATCCTGATAATGCGGACTGCATTTCTGTCTTATGTCTTGTGTAGCATTTGGCACCGAGTGGTAGATTTGGTTAGCTCCTGAAATATTGGGTTTCAGATATTACTTTGTGGGCAATCTGATTCTGATTGCATTTGACGATTTCCCTAGTTCATACTCTTTTCCTTGCATAGATGTGTCATTAGATTTTCACTGAAACAAATTTCTTTAATTTTTCTACATTATTTCCCCTCTTTGATTCATTCTTCATTTTAAAAGTCGTTTTTCTTTTCTTCTTTCTTTCCTTTTGTTCTTTTTTTCATTAAGAATTTGAATGAGGTGGGAAATAGATGAATTATAGCATTATTGCATCAAGGATGATCGTTGCAGGATTTCAATTATGTGTTTTAGGTTCTAGATCCTGTATTTTCTATGTCTCACATTTTCCTTTCTAGTTAAGCCATTTGTGATTTTTTTTTTTTGGCAGAATTCTTTTCTACTGGAGCAATGCTATTGAGGAGGCTCTGAAATATAAATTGAAACTTTGTCCCCTAATCTCATGACTATGTTAGGAATGCAAGCAGATATGCACTACTTTCCCAGTTATTTTTCGACTAGGGATGTTAATTTAAATGGTAGCTGTAGTGTTTGGCCTTCAAGTAATGCTGATAGAGTCCTCATGAACGGCCACTACTACAATGGGAACATGGCAGCACCATTTCCAGACCAATATTTGGCATACAAGGACAAATTCAAGCAGATTATGCTTCAGCATGAAGCTATTTTTAAGAGTCAGGTATATCTTTTGCCTGAACTTTCATTCTCAAGTGCAGAATCTTGCTTCCTCTGTATCAATTTGATAATCATAGTCATGTGTTGTGGAACTAGACTCTTATTCTGCTAAGCAGATGAAACGTGAGCATTTTATCACCTAAAAAGACAGAAAATCGGCTAATCTGCATTCATTTGGATATTTTTGGTCGTTTGACATATATCTAAACAATTGTTGCAGTCTTTTGATTGATTGACATATATCTAAACAATTGTTGCAGTCTTTTGATTGATTGAACTTTCTCAATGCTGCCGGAAATAATGTACTATCACCAATATCAATTGATTTGTTGTGAAGTTTAATAGTTCCAATTTGAAGAAAAAAAATATAGCTCGGACGAGGAAAATTATGCAATTTATTATAAATTCTGAACATAGTTTGATACAAATTTGGCATTGATGTTGTTTAATGTGAGGATGAAAAAGAAGCGTTGTTCCTTCAGCATCGAAATGTAGCTCAACATCATTAAGTTCGATGTTTTTCATAAGTTTTTCATTTTTGAATAGTAATGTCTGATGTGATTAACTGTATGATTCCGAACTATCTATGGTGACAAAAATGTCTCTAAACTAGTTTATGTTTTGGCTGTCTAGGTCCACGAACTCCATCGCCTTTACAACAAACAGAGAGAATTAATGGTTGAAATGAAAAGGATTCAGTTCCGTGGGCAACACTTACAGCTGGAAAACTCAACATCAAATCAAATATTCTCTGAAGCCTCATCTGAGTATAAACAGAAGGCAAGCATAGTTTCTGCCATACCCTGGCTGAATCCTGCTCGTGAGCAATCCTTTGTTCCATTCATTGAAAACAAGAAATCACATACTGCCTATGTTCAAGGAAATATGATGCTGGCAGGTAGCAGCATTGTTCAAACCAAAGGCAACAGAAACGAGTGCGAATTCTTGGAGTCGAACTGTAAAAAAGTTGGTAAAAAGATATTGGATCTGGAACTTCCAGCTTATGAGTACATTGATAGTGACACGGAGGAATCTTTAGCTGAGGAAATGAATCCTTCTGAGATACCAAGTTATCCTATGAAAAGCTTTGTTGAGAATGTGCAGAAGAATGATGCGGAACCATGTCATGGGATTGATGATGCTTCTGTTTCTATGAGAACTAAATGCTTTGCTGATTTGAATGAACCCATTAAACTTGAGGAGGAAACAGATAGTCAGTACAATGACTTTCTACATCCTGTCTCAGGCCATGAGGAGACTCAACGCCAGAATCTGCCTGGGAAAGGAAATTCACAGCTTCAATTTCAAGCACAGGTTATCCAAAAAACAGAGACAAGAGAGGATCCTCAAT
Organism: Euphorbia tirucalli; assembly: GCA_039660915.1. Taxonomy (NCBI): domain Eukaryota; kingdom Viridiplantae; phylum Streptophyta; class Magnoliopsida; order Malpighiales; family Euphorbiaceae; genus Euphorbia; species Euphorbia tirucalli. The sequence goes on from CM077637.1 coordinate 16,696,764, forward strand.
CTTCCTCAAAGGTCATACAGCAGAAAACGAGTGAAGATCAACAGGAATGCCTATCTGATAATGATGAAGATGATGATGACATTGAACAAGGTCCTGAAATTTCACCATCTCATTTGTTGGATCTGAATGATGGAAACTTGAAGAGCAAAAGGAAATATCATGATGAGTCATCTTCAGTTTCATCTTTGAGAAAGCATACACGTAACCTTGAGAGGATCCCTATAATAGTTCAAGCACTTCCCTGTTCCAAAAGTTCTGTACTTTTGAGGGGAAGCGCTAAGCAAAGAAGCTATCGATATGCTGGAGATAATTCTTGCTGTCAAATAGATCTTGAATCTGCATCTGAAGATGGTGGCAATGAAAAGCACATCAAGGGTTCTGTGGATTTGATGTTGACCGGGGGTATAGACCTGAATGCCATTTCTCCTTGCTATTCTCCAGATGTGGTTGCCAATAGCTTTTGCCTTGCAGATGGAGATAAGAAATTTGACTTAGACTGCAACTCTACGCCTGATTCAGGAGAGCATCTCAATATTATCAATCTAGATTCAGTGAGTAGGCCTGATAGAAAGTCCTCGGGCTCTAAATTTCATGTTGACCTGAACTTGTACATTGATGAGGATGAATCTTCGCCACTCCCCTCTCTGTCAACAGAAGTAGACTTGCATGCACCTGAAAGCCCCGAAAACAAGGAGCAATCCCCACCTAGAGTAGATTCGGACGAAAATCAACTTGATATTCCTTGTCAACTATCAATGCCAGAGAAAGGGAAACCACAAGAGGATCTTGTCACAATGGCAGCAGAGGCTATAGTTTCCATTTCATCGTCTCAGGTACAAAAGGGTGACTCACTCTATTGGTTTGCCAAACTAGCTTCTTCTGTAGTAGATGATCCTGAGAGTGAATTTGGCATGGTATTGAGTTGCAAGAACCTGGATCATCATGACGAGATTGACTACTTCGAGGCCATGACACTGCAGCTGGAGGAAACAATGGCGGAAGAGTACTGTTGTAAGGCGACTAGCATCCAGGTCGAAGCAGCATGTCCTGCTTCACTGCCAAGGAGAGGGCGAACAAGAAGGGGGAGGCAGCAGCGGAAGGACTTTCAAAGCGAAATCCTCCCCAGTCTCGCCTCTCTGTCACGGTATGAAGTGAATGAAGATCTTCAGGCAATAGGAGGGTTAATTGAGGCTGCCCAATGCAGCACTGCCTGTGGAAGAAGAATAGGTAGAAACGGGTGGACTAGGGGGAGAAGAGGGAGGGCCTCTTTATCTTCAAAGACGGAAACACCACTGTGCCTGCAATTGAATCAGCAAAGCGGACATGGCGAATGCAGTGTCGAGGAGCGAAACTTAATAGATTGGGGGAAGATAACAAGGCGGCGCAGGGGGCAGCGGTGTCCTGCTAATAATCCCCGTCTTATTCTGGGCCAAGTGTAGGTGGACCTCTCATATTTTGTCACTTCAGCATTGAGTCAATGGTGAGTGAACCATGGCATTTTATTGTACATGGAAAATATTATATAGCTGATAATTGATAAGAACCATATAGACAGACCAAAAGCAAATATGTCTGAGCTTTTGAGTTGAGTTAATAGGGATGATTTCCATTGTTTTGTACATGTCTCTTCTGAGTCAACCCTGCATTGTCCATTCTCTACTCTTTCTGGGCTTTTGAAATGGAAAATGTTAAATGAGTTACATACAGTAACAGTACATGATAGGACCTGTTCTGAACCTCTTTTGAACTGAATTTTACAATGTGATTTGAATATGATACACATACGTAGTTCATGAATTGTGAATCTGTGATGGCTTCTGGGAGAAAATTTTCAAGTGATTGAAATGCTGCATTTTTCCATACATGATCATTGATTGCATGGATGCTCATGAACTAGGGAAGTTATACTACAATTGCTAATTGCATGGAGCAGTTCACAATTATAAGTTCATTAATTTCTTCAAAAAGCATCATATCTTCCCTCAGAACAGGGACTTCTTAATTTTCTGTGCAGGAAACACTAGTCTTGCGACAAAAAGGTTCATTTTAATTTTAGTAGAAAATAGAAAAGTTACCAGCAAAATTGTCCATTAGCAATGTAATAATCTTTCAATACAAGTAACTAAAAAATTCATAAAAATAGATCCTTTTTCCTAATAGGAAAAAGAAAAAAGAAAAAAGCAGAATCGTTTACTGAATGGAACCCAAAATGATTGGGAACCAAAAAGTGATTTAGTATCATTTTTTCTCTAAAACCTTGTTGCAGGCGCTCTGTAACTCTCTTTTCCCCCTTTTTTCTTTTGACCTCTCCTTTATACAATGAATAATATAAGTAAAATCATAGGAAAGAGTGGTCCCCCCCCAAAAAAAAAAAAAAAAGAAGAAATTTACAGGGGAAAATCTTGAAGGGAAAGTTGAGTGAAATGAGGACTTTGAAGAGCTTGTTGAAGCAAATCATGATCATCCCATGAATCTCTGTATGTTTCCAAGTTGGCTTCTGCATTTACTAAAGCTGATATGCACAATTGTTTCCTCCATTCTTCCAAGTGTGGATATCCAACATTGTCTGCATATCTATCACAGTACTGCAATATAAATAAATTTGTAAATTAAATTAATATCAGATTTTTGCTTTTAGTTTAGCTTCAATTTCAAGTCATATCAAATCTTGGTCTCTTTAAACTGTTGCATCTTTATAAAGCTTTTGATTTATGAGAAAGTCTGTCCTTTACAGCTCATGACATTTTTATAATTTATGTATATGGACTAGCTAGCTGCTAGTACTAATTGCAAATAAAAAGAGCCTTTTTTTTTGTCCCCATATGTCCTGCCTAACTAACCTATAATTTAATTCTTCCTTTCAATCTTATCTGATTGAAACCAACATTCGGTACAGTATAACTAAATTTAAAAAAAAAAAAGATACCTCAAAATCAGCAATATCATGAGTATTATGCTTTGGAATAGAAGCAGAATCCCTAGAGTGATAAAATCGTTTAATGGACAACATCATATCATCCCATGATGGCAATCTTTTCTTTCCAGACAACAGTTGAGCTATCCATATTGCTTGTGACTCAAAGAAAGGGAAACCTATTATCTGCAATTTTTTCATTTCTTAATTAATTAATTAATTAATATAATTATATACAATACAGTATAGATAGGATTAATGATGTAGAAATAACCTTTCTAGGGATGCCAATAAAAGAGAGAGAAGGAGCAAGAGAAGGAGGGAAGGTATGCTCATACAGTGGACCCACTCTATCATCATCCACACCCACTATTCCTTTGGTGTCAAGAAATGGGAATGCGTATGTGTACCTACACATTTCATTTTCCATTTTTAATTTCTCTACATGATTAAAAATAAAAACTTTAGTAGATGTTGTATAGCTATGTATTGATTCTGGACAAAGAAAGAACTAAATTAATATTGCTACAAGATTTTCACCCCAAAGATTGATGAAGGTCCGGTCCCACAGAAACAACAAAAAAAGCCATGACTGATCATGATCATCTAATCTCCTTGCTTTTCACATTGGATATATCTAAGTAGTTGTATTAATTAATTAAAGGGTAATTAAGCGAATTAATGATGCATATATGCAAATGAATGATAGAGTTTTCAATTATACCCTGTGCAGTACAAGATAGTATCAGCAATGACCTGAGCGCCATCTGTAAATACAACCCTGCCATCTTCTTCAAGGGACTGTATCTGCAAGATGTTATATGATTTTCATGAGAGATTAACTACATATACAAATGTTAATATAATTATATAATCATTAAACCTGTGGACGAAGATGCAAGTTCTGATGTTTAGCAATGACTTTAGATAGCCCAGGGGAGATATCTACAGATTTGGAACTGAGGTGTACTTCCTTTGCCACTTCCACTAGCTCCATTGATATATCTTGTCCACTTAATGAATTCCCTACTATCACTACTATCTGCACCATTATTATTTTTGCTATTCACATCATCATGACAAATTAATTTCAAAAATTAATGTACTAATTCGAATCCACATGCATCGAATAATTAATTCATCTTCATTTAAAATATAATGTTATATACTAACCTCATTGCGATATGGATCTGGAACCCTGTAAATGTGACTGTGCATTTGCTTCCTCTTCCATTTATCCATTCCTTCAACAAGTTAAGTAATTAAATATATTGAAATTCTTAATCCAAACTCAGAAAGAAATTAATTAAAATTAAATAAATGTACCTTTAATGGTAGGCAACTTAGGATGAGAATAATGGCCAGTAGCCACAACAACTGCATCAAATACCTCTTCAAGAACAAAAATTTCATCTATTTTTCTACTTTTCACAACCCAGTTGAGATCATCAGTTCCATAATCCAACATTCCCACATGCTCTACCCTACAATTAAATCTGATCAATTCCCTTAATCCAAAATGATCACAAAAATCCTTAAGGTACAACCAAAGTTCTTTATGCCCAGGAAATCTCCTCATATCTCTACCTTTCTTAATCAAAAATGGAAAATCTGAGTAACCCATAATTTCCCTTGGGGACACTAATCTAAGAGATGCATAAATACTGCTATGCACTTGTAAAAACTTATTTCTCCCTAAACAATCCTCCTTTTCTACATTTGAATCATATAACCATTGCCCTCCAACATCATGTTTTTGCTCTATGACCACCACCTTATGACCTTCTTTCCTAAGCTCTCTCGCTGCCACTAGCCCCGCCGGTCCAGCCCCGATCACGCACACGTTTTTTGAAGGGCTTGAGTCGGAGACCATGGTGACTGTACAGAGAATTGAAATAGTTATGGGGTTTTTTTTTTTTTTTTTTGTATGAAGTGTGTGCATGTTTAGGTGATTATATGTGTGGGGTTTTTATAGATGAAATCTACCAACTGTTTAAAATATTGTAGTAACAAGAAAAATATATATAATTAAATGCGTAAAAGGAAAAAGTTTGATAAATTAATAATTGTTGAAGAAAGTGATGGTTGGCTCGCTAGGAGACACACATGATAATTACCATGATGAATTTTGGAAATGTTTTTCTTTGGTAATTTTGACGTTTAATCCTAAGTATAGATGTAAAAATTCAGAGATTATCCTCTGGATTTATACCACGGTGGTCCATATTGTTCGATGATTAATATATCAACACATGTGTCAATCATCCAAATGCTTCAAACCATTATGATTCTAATCCATGCTAGAAATTGTTTAAGAATTCGGTCTTACGAGCTAAGGGGACACCATAGCAATAAGTAGCAATCTAAAAAAAATAGTAATAGAACCGGACATGAATAAATTCCACATTAATATTGTTATAGAAGGTAGCAAGCTATACCATATATATATATATATATATATATTTATATATATTTATATATATAATTTAACCACTTCATACATATCTATTAATTCAGGTGTTGTTGAATTCATTACTGTTCAACAAATTATTAGCTTCACGTCTTGTATTACTTGGGAAAAAAATAATATAACCACCAGTTAGGCCTAACATATACAAATACATATATATATATATATATATATATATATATATAAATCCAGAACATATTTCCAAATCTGGTATTAATATTAGATAGAGATGGACATTCGTTAAAAAAAAAAAAAATGCTAGCTGATAAATGTTGGTTGAAATGTTTATTTAAAATCTAATTAAATTCAGGATCCATATTTTATATACTGTAATCAGAATTTTCCTCTAAGAGGATAGGTAATTAATTAGGTATTAAATTTGTGCATCTCTATTTTCATTCATAAAATATTTATTTTGTACAGTGTTTATAATATGAATTAATTGATTCATGAAATGCTTAAAAAACAGAAACAAGAGATGGTAAAAGATGATTGATAATTTTTTGAAATAATAAATTAAGAGTGGACATTGGATTTGATTCTTTGTTATTCAAGTAAATAATGAGTGATGTGAAGATAAAATTTGATAAATGTATGATTAAATAGTTAATAATTTAATAAACGATTATATATAGATGACCTTTAAAATTAGAAACTTTGGAAAAGGAAAAGAAAAGGTGAAGAAGAAAAGGATGGAAAAAGATAATTTATACTTTGGATATGCATGCATGAAATGGGACCCTTAAAAGGTGATGATGAGCTGAGATATAGGACCAATGTGGGACCAACAAGTATTAGGATCGTAAGATTTTCTTTATTTATCGAAATTAGTAATCAATTACCCTTTGCTTTCAATGTTTGTTTGACCAATACAGTACAATACAATACTAATATAATATCCCATTGGCATTGATTTGCGACCATAAATACAGGAACAAAGTAAATCACTGTCAGTGTCTCAATTCCTTCTAAACTAAAATCTTGTGAATGCATTATGTATGTTAGACTCGTTAAAACTTGAATCTAACTTAGCCTAATCATTAAGTGAGCCGTGTTTGACGGTAATTTTCAAATACATTTGACGTTATAAAATTTTATATTATATCTATATTAAAAAAGATTATGATTTTTCTTGTCTTAAGTTGGGCCCATGAATTGATTTCTTGAGTCTGGTTTAACCCAAATCCCCATGAAAATTAGACAGATTAATCTGACCTAGTTTTCAGTTAATATTTTTAGTGAAAGTTCGATCAAACTCAATTTGTTAGTCTAGCTGGTCTAATCAACAAGTATAATAATTTCACAGCCATTCATACATCATAACAAGAATAACAGCTGATTAACGATTTTGTAATTTATAAGAAAATAAATATATGTATTAAATAAAAATATGGCCACTTTTTGTTCATATGATTGGAAAAATGCAATTTTTTCTTTCTAATTCTTGACCTTGGCGTACAATCCAAGAATTAAATTTCTAGTTTGATAAATTTTCAGAATATTTGAACTCTTATTTAGAAGATTCTATAATAATGGTAACTAACATTATCTAATCTAATAAGACCATATAAACCCTAGTCATATTATAGAGTTTAGAACAAAAGTAAAATATAAAAGAAATTTATGAAGCGAGTTCAAGTATGGTATCGATATACACACTATGTACACTTTATCAGAATCCATTTATATAATTTAATTATTTTCAAAAATTAATATTAATATACTATATAATTTTGTTTGAATATATATATATGACAAACTAGTATCTCATATTTGTTAAACTTGTGGATAATTTATAAATTATGCGTACATATTTTAATTAGTTTTTTTTGTTGGTATTTATAGGTATCCAAAATTATGTGATATGACAATAATGAGACTTAATTAAAACAGGTATAGCATGATGAGATGAGTAATACAAATTAAAACCTATTAAGTTCTAATTGATATTATATTTAATCTATCATAATTCATCACTCCAAAAGCTAGCCAAGCACTTTTATTAACCCTAAATTAGAATAATATGATGATGAAGGTAGATGAGTTTACAAAAAAAAAAAAAAAATCCAAAGAAATTAATTAGAAAGAAACATGACCCACATAATGGAATATGCCGCTTCTTGAAGACAAGCAAAGCCAAGGGGGACATCAACTATCATGAAATATTGCTGATCAATTACTTACTACTAATTCCTACATATGATTTTTTTTGTTTTTAAGTTTCTTTAATACTATCTTTTAATTGTTGCTTCTCAGTGACAATTACAACACACATGCATGAATCAGAAAATTAATCATTATTACTATAAACAGATTTTGGTCAACATGTATATATAACAATTTACCATTTTCATATCTCACGTCATTATACTATGGATTAATTTCATACGTGTGTACGTATATATACTTATATATTTCGATATTGAATCATTTGTGGGCAATTATGCATCTTAATTAACAATGATAAACTAATTAGTTAAGATTTTGATACTTTTTTTTTTCTAATTCATGATTAATAGTTTGTAACTTTTCTTTTCTTTTTTTTTTTTCCCTATAAGCAACATTTATATATATATTTAAATAATAGGGATAATTGTGTATATCATCACCAAATATGAAGAGTTATCTGTTTGTTGACGTATCAAGCATCCAACGGCACGGACTACATGGATCCCGTCTATATTAGAAATTTTCGAGATTTAGTAATAAAAACTATAATTGAGCTTTACATATTAGTTTAAACTTTTGGGTCAAATGATATTAATATATATTATATTAGGTGAAACACAATAAAAATCAAAATGCTAGTATTATATGAATAAAATAAGAAACTAATTAAGTTTTTACAACACGCTTAAAACTCTTCAAAATATTAAAACAATAAATATTCATTTTAAAAATATTAAAAAGAAATGGATTGAAGGAAATATGCATAAATTTTAATTTTACTGAGGAATGATTCAATGTAAAGCAATCCAACGATAATCACTCTTCCTTTCTTTTTACAACTATTTGTATGCTTTTGAAACTTTTTTGCATTATTTTAAAAAAAAAAAACATTTATATCTCTAATTAATGTTTTCACTATTTTAAATTATCGTAAACCTTTTATCTTGTTCTTTTTTTTATTGCTTCATGTTTTAGCTTATTAAAACACATTTAAAACTTTCTTGTATCAAAATTTATTTTGTTAATTTTGGGGACCTTTAATTACTTTGAAAATATTGTTCAAAAATTTGTGTTCATAGTTAATTAATGTGAATTTACTTTGCTTAGTGTGTGTGAATTGCATTACTTTGAAGAGAAGAATTCAAATAGTATTTTCAATAGTAATTTTGTTAATTTTTCTTTTTGGAAAATACTTATTTTAGTTAATTGTGCGAATTTTATAACTTAGAAATTACACAACTACTATATATAATCACAACTTATTTAATAAAACACAAAACAGAAAGTACAAACCTTATAACCAATTATTTAAGAGCACAATCTTCCCTATGTATATGTATAATTAATAATTACGAATTAATAATTACGTATGCCAAACTTGCACGGCAACTCTAATTGATGAATTTCTTCCTTATAACAGATTTATGCAAATTATGTCAGTATGACAAATTAAACTTAAAAATGATGAAGAATAGATTGCTAAAGCAATGTTAATCAATTAACTTTTTTTTTTCTTTTTTTTCATGTTACAATATCATTACCCTTTCCCTTAATTAGTTTCATTGATCACTTTTGCTATGTCATTACTTTAATTCTTTGCATTTGATTAGTTTCATTATTAGATTTAATAAGAAAAGCGTATTTGGCATTTTGGATGTGACTTTTTTAAAAAAATAAAATAAATTGAAGAATGGAAGATATATAAGGAGAGGCAATACACTTCAATAAACATAAAAATTAGATATATAACAAATGGCTAGACTTCAATTCAAGAATTTTTAGCAGGTATGTTTCTTTTTCTTTTATTTATTATTTTAGATCCTTCAATGTATAATTTGATTTGTTTTTAAGCTTTACGATCTTTAGTTTATGAAATTTTATTTCCCCTTTCTATAATTTTGAATATGTGAAAACTGATTTATTTTGATGTCCTTTTTATTTTCAACCATGATATAAAAGAACTACTGATTACGGAAAACACAGTTTAAAGTATATATTTCATTTAAGGCAAAGTAAAATTTTTGTTAAAAATAAATTTGTGTAAATTCCCTAGCCGGTCGATTAATATATATTTATATATTTTCCTTTATTTTTAATTTCAATTTATACTTTAGAGAAATAGTTTTCAAATTTATTCTGAATGTTTCTTCTAAATTCATTTAGATGATTATATGTAATTATATATTTTTTTTTGTAATATTATCTTTGTTTTAGTTTGATTATTAAGAAAAATTAAAAACTGAAAAAAATAATCAAATTTTATTGGATGATCTTGGGATTAATGTTCTAAGTTCGGTGCTCGAGTTTAAATTAATTTTTATATAGGCTGTGTTGAGTTAAGACAAGCTTTTTTATTAGAAAGGCTGACTGCTCGGTCCAAACCCATCCAATAAACATGTCTAATTTTTTTATAGAAGATATCATATATCATGTTTAAATTAATGTTACACATCACGAAATTAAAATGTAAAGGAGAAAATTTTAATTTATACAGTCAGAATAAAATTTAAGCTTAAAATGTATATATTTTAGCCAAAATTCAGGGACTAAAATTTTATAAGTTAATTAAAATCAAAACATAAAAAACATGATCAAAATCGCATAACAATCACAAATAAAGAAAAATATTTCCTTTCTCCTGACACACAGTTCCATAGAGCAAGTTTTTGGCAAAAAAAAAAAGTTGTGATTTGTCGGGTGTTTTAAAAGTTGACAAATTCATATCTATAAGTATACTGTTTAATAAATAGAGTCATTCATCCAACATACACTCTAAAAACTATCATACCCTTTAGACTTTGGGCTGAAACTTTTCATATTGATTGATACGAATAAAATTGATCTAATGAAACTTTATGATTTTAGAGAAAAATATATATTTTTATAATTAAAAATTGAAAAATCACAAAAAATGGAGTTATTAACCATATTCAAATAGGATATCCATAAATCAAATGGATAAAATATTAATAGGACTGGAAAAAATCGTTCAGGTTTGCATGAGGGTCAGGTAAAAAGTACATGTATTTACATTGTTACCCTATCTCTGTATTAAACTCAATGTTTTTTTTTTTTTTTTAATTTTTTTATCATCGAGCATTTAAATAGTTTACCCACGTTGCTTTTTTTTTTTAATATATTTTTTATGATTTCTTTTCATCTTTTCTATTATTTAATTAAAAAAAAATATACTTGCATTCAACAAAAATTTCAGAGCTTCATTATCAATGTTTATCATTTGTGTCAACTTATGTGCAAAATTTTGGCTAACAAACCAAAATATTATACAGTTTTTAGTGTGTATTGGATGAAAGAATTTGTTTATTAGCCACGGGAGACCTGTTTGCTAAAAAAAATCTCATAACTCTATTTGTCAATTTTTAAAACATAGATTTGCGTTTGTAAAACCAGCAAACTATGTACTTTTTCCTTCTTTTTTTTTTTTTTTTTCCTATCAATGATTGAATTTCAGAAAATATTAAACAATATAGATTAAACGTAGTAGAATAAAGTATATAAAATTTGCGCTTCAAAGAAAAATTACAAAAGGAAATTAAAATATAAAGAGGGAAAAAATAAGAAACATAAAAAGAGAAAGAAATAATTAAATTTTTATTTTTTATTTTTTATTTCATGTGATGAATCAAATATTAGAATAGAAATAACAATGCAATTTGTTATAATTTATAGTCCATACTTATAAGTCGTAAAACGTGGGAAGAATGCAGGTTGAATTTGTTCATATACGTTCACATGACAAATCATCCCTTAACTGTGAGTTTGTGAGACCGTAATTAACATCTCAATAATGAGGATTTTCTTGACTTAAAAAAAAGGTTACAGTGAAATTGGAATTTTTATTACTATTAAATATGGATTTTTAATATCCTATCTTTTATTGAGGATAAGCAATATGAGAATCCCAGATTTTGAAGAAAATAAACATCGATTAAACGGTACCGTTTATTTATTTTTTTATTTTTTGTTAATTACAAAGCAAGCAGAAAGAAAACGAAAAAGAGCACAAGGAACAAGCGCCTATCCTACATCACCAGGGATGGACTGAGGAAAAGCACTGTCTTCAGCGTCTTCACCGAAACGGTACCGTTTAGTTTGATAAACATATTCTGATTCCTTTGCGGATATTGGATCTCGATCAGAATGGATATAAAGACACAAGAAAAAACACACCCTCTCCACTGTGCTCACTACTCTTTCCTTCCTTTTATACATCAATTTATTTACAAAATTATTTGTATTTTAGCTGTCAATCGAGATACAGAATGACAGAGTCGTAACTTTCTTCTTCTTCTTCTTCTTCTCTGGTAAGCCGCCCTACTTTCTCAGTTTCCATTTTTAACCTCAATTGGATTGGGATTTTGTCTTCGCTATCTCTGTTTCTTCCTAATCTACATGGGTCCTTTTTCTTTTTTTCTTTCTTTTTCCCCCTAATTTTATGTTTAATTGTTTGGTGTTTTGACGGATTGGCTTGATTTGGGTGTTTGCGTCAGTGTTTATACTGTATTTAATGTTATTTTCTGCTTCTGATTTATGTCCTGTTTGCAATTCTGGAATTGTTGATTAAGAGGAGAGTTTAGACTGATTATTTGTATTTATCTGCTAGTTGCAGCTAACTAATTGTGAGGTGCACCGATAATACTGGTTGAATTTGGAGTTGGGCTAAATCAGAGCCATACTGCATTTGTTTTGAGATTTACATATGATATTTTTTTAATTCATGCTCGATTACTCATTGTATGCTTGCCAATTGTTAAGTAGACAAAGTTGATCAAATGTTGGCTTTTGTGGTTGTTTTGGTTGTATGCTGCATCTTCTTTGTTGAAGTATTGAGCAATTTAATTTCCAGTTTCGTCTGATTTGCAATGCGCTTTTGTTTGGGGTTTTTGGTTTTGTTTAGCTGCAATGCTCAACTACTAAAGATGTGTTCCTATCATGTTCCTTTTTCAAGTGTCAATCTAACTAGATGGATATTTCTTTCATATTTGGTATCTTGACATTATTTTTCCTGTGTCCAACTTATGCAGGGTTTAGTTTAGTTTAGTTAAATCAGTGTTGGTTTTCTGAGTTGAATTTTTCAACTTCATCATGTGGGGATTTGCTTCAAAAGTAATCAGTGGAACTAACAAATTGAAGAATGAATGTTTAAAGCCAAGTCAAGCTCTTTCAGAGTGTTCAGATGATGAACCTTCATTGAACAGTAGCAGAGAGGAAGGATTGGAATGTCCTATATGCTGGGATTCTTTCAATATTGTTGAAAATGTGCCTTATGTTTTATGGTGTGGCCACACATTATGTAAGAATTGTGTGCTAGGGCTGCAAAGGGCTGTTGTGAAACTTCCTGCACTGCCAATCCAGCTTCCATTCTTCATCTCCTGCCCGTGGTGTAGCCTATTATCTTTCAGATTGGTGTATAAAGGAAATCTTAGGTTCCCTTGCAAGAACTACTTTCTGCTCTGGATGGTTGAGAGCATGAATGGCGATAGGTCAAAGTCATATTTCTCGTTTCGTGGGGATCATCAGCCTGTCTGTTCTTCAAACAGAAATGTGGCTGTGGGAAATCATGTTAGCCAATCAAGCAACAGAAGAGCCCCATGCACCCGTACCACCACAGAACAATCAGCCTCTACTCATGTTCAAGGCCACCTTAACGCTAGGTACATCAATGCTGACAGGCTTCAAATGTCCCTCCGTAGGACATTGGTTTTCTTTGTTCACCTGACAGCTAAATTTCCGTTGATTGTCATATTTCTTCTGGTTGTTTTGTATGCAATACCGGTGAGTGCAGCCGTATTGGCACTCTACATCCTTATCACCATTGTATTTGCTGTCCCATCTTTTCTCATCTTGTACTTTGCCTTGCCTAGTCTGGATTGGTTGGTCAGAGAAATCATTACTTGAGTTGCCGTTATCCTACATGCTTGGTGTAACTGTTGCATCCACAATTCCTCCCCTTAACAACCCACTTGTGCCATGAAATTCGACGGCGTTCCTGCTCGTGGCGCTGACCAGCCAGCTTAATGTTTCAGAAACAATGGAGCTGGATTTGGAATTCTTCAACTGAATCATGTCTTCTACAAAGCTTAATTGAAATCTTAGCATGTTCTAAATCAGTTGATTTCTAGTGTTAATTTAGTCTTGGGAACACCTCAGATAAGTACTTTGGTGCAGTGTAAATATAGCTTAGTCTTATCAGAGTTCTCAGTAATCTAGCTATCCTGTATTTTGATGGACTCTAATTTTATGCATTTAATGTTCCAATTTTGTCTTGGTATTTCTCAAATGCTATGCAATACCATCAATTTGCATATATTTCTGTTCGAGGTTGTACATCAAAATCTCGCACAAGAATACAGAAATTAATCTTAATTTAATTAGAATAGGGGTTACTTAAAGAATGCCTAAACAATCATGAATTAAATAACCAAAAGAAAAAAAAGGAAAATCACAAATGCTTGAATTTGATGCTGGCAGAAGTTGATAGCGGTATATTTTGGTGGCATCTCAGCTTCAATAAAATTCTGAGTACATTGTTGGATGTCCAGCCATCTTTTTGTAACTTTAGACATATTCATTGAACTATAGACTTATTCATTCTTTTTTTGTTTTTTTAATTTTGTGTTGACTGGACAAAAATTCGAGGATACGCATACAGCTATATTTATAGATATCTGAATGTAGAGAAAAAGAACCATAAAATACTATTGAGGTCTCCAACTAGTTGTTTTAAGTAATGGAAAAACTGCTCGATTTAAAATTAAATTCTTTGTTCCATCAAAAAAGAAACTTTGAAATTGTTTGTAAAGGAGCAAAACTATAAGTATTGTGCATTCATTATGGGATGAGATGAGTTTTTAGGTGAAAACAATTTGAAATCAAGCAACATATTATTTTAATATTTTAGAATGAATTCTTCACAATTCATTTGAATGACAAAAAAAAAAAAAAAAAAAGGTAAGAAATTCAATTCTTGCCTTCACACGTTCAAGGCCCATGTCTTGATCAATGATTGCTTCTCATTAAATGATGATTACAAAATAATCAACTAAATAGGATGAATTAAAATTGAATTCTACTAAATTCAACATGTCTCATGTCTTGAGCAAATTCCATCAAAATATGTGGAATTTGCAAATGAATTCCACGTTTTATATAGAGAAAATTTTGGGACAATTTTACCTTTACTACACTTTTATTATGCTTTTATTTTTCTCATATGATTTTTTTGTTGATTAATATTTTTCAATATCAATTCTAAATAATAACTCATTATTATTTTACCTTTATTTTTTAAATGATTGTATTTTATTTTAAAAATTGTGAAGGATAAGAAAAAAAAAATTCTTTTGAATTATACATGAAAACCAATTAAGATTGGTAACGATCTCTATTCGCTTATGTTGAATTTCAAATTTGATTCCTAGCATACACAAAATTAATTTAGAGAAAAGTCATCTAAGAAGTGCTTGAATAACCTCAAACAGATTATAAAGCAAATAACAAAAAGTATAATATGATAAAAAAAAAATTATATCTCAATCTAGTTATAAATTGTTAAAATAAAAAAAATTCTTGTTAATTAATTTTATATTTTATATATAATTAATTAATTGGTTACTTATCATACAAATTTATTAATAAGGACAATTCAGAAAATAAGTACAAATAAAATACTTTTTTTCATTCATTCCAAACATAAATTTATAGAATTTATTTTATCTGTCATTTAAGTTATTTCATTCAAAGCAGGAGAATTTATTTACAATTGAATTCCACATGTAATTTATTTACAAATAAATTCTATATATATAGTTCATTGATTCCAAGCGGATTAGAGAATTAGTAATTTATTAAAAAAAATTGTATGAAAAAATTACATTATGAAAATTATTTTTTTATTTAATTGGAAACGATAAAAGAAAAATAGGCCCAAATAAACCTTAAATTGTTGAAAATGTTATTTTAATCATTATATAGTCAAGCCGTAAAAAGAAAAATTAACTGGGAAAATAAGTTTTTTTTTTTTTTAATGTAAGATAAAATTCAATTCCTAAAAAAAAAATTACTAGCCCTTTTAAGGAACGTTGTATCGAAGAATAAATAGTTCTATATATCTAACTTCCTTATACGTAGACGAATTTACATAATCAAAGCTAATACTAAACAATTCTAACAAATACTATGGATCAATGATTAACTAAATTAATAGTAAGATAATCCATAAAATATTAGTAATAAACTCTAGTAAAATTGAATTTAAGCTTTAAAAACTTAATCGAATTTAATGTGAGAGTCCCAAATGACTAGTTACAGTACTAGAGGGAGAATGAATAGTACTGTAGGGCAAATAAAAATTTGTAGACTCTCTTAAAAAAGCTTTTTATAAAACCACAAGTTTCTTTTTCAAAAACAAGTTTTATTAAAAATGCGGAATTAAAACTATAATAAAACTTGTGAATATAAAATTGTCTTGGTAAAAATAACTTTAAGTACTAAAGCAATAAATTTAAATCGCAAGAAATTACATTGCATAAAGTAATAAGAGAGTAGGGATAGAAAATTGTAGACGCAGAACTTTATCATGGTTCGACCCAACCGGTTTACATCCAGTCCCCAAGCCAACCGCTTGAGATTTCCACTAACGTTTTCCTTTACGGGCAGGAAACAAGCCTATGTTACTTTTTCCGAGTTGAAGTAATAAACTCAATACTTTTACAGGCTCAGTATCAAACCTATACCGTTACTTTTTTGAGTTTAAGTAACAAACTCTATCGATGTTTTTTTGAAACTCAATCACCAAACTTTTACAACCTTTGTTGGTCAACCACCAACAAAGCAAAACCCCCTTCACACAACCTTGTGTGAAAATACACTTACCAAATATGTGAATGAAACAATATTTCTTCTTTCTCTCTTTGAACTCTTATGGGAATGTGGAAGACTATAAGTTGAAAGCTTAAGTATGAATGTTTCTTGAATTGTCTTCCACACCTTCAAATCTTCTTATTCTTCCTTTTTATAAACCAATGAAGATTGTAGCCATTAGATACAAGAGATGACCATTGTCTTCAAGTCATATGGCCGTTTGTTTCATTTCATGAAGAAGAACGAGTTCAAGTGATAAGCATAAGAAAGGAATATAGCCGTTGATCTCACAAGATTTTATGGCTGTTTGTACTTTTGATACATATCTTAATAAGGCCATAAAGCAAAGTATAGGTGAGTTCCTTTCTTATAAAAGACATGTGACAAATTTTGAAAAGTGAGAAGCAAATGTAACCTTAGTTTCAAAACTGTAGCTTAAAGATATAGGTTGATCTTTTGAGATATGGTTTTGACACATATGATCTTGAGGATGAAGACTTACATAGCTAAGGTTACAAACTTAGGTTATAACGTCACATGTGATACTTAAAGATATCTCAAATCTTTTTCATCACATGAGTTCACGTTTTAGTCGAATTGTTCTTCAAGTGTATCACCTCATAAGCAAACATCAGGTCAATAAATGAAATGATCTTAAAAACAACTCACCTCATAATCAAACATGAGATCAATATATGTGTACATAAGTTGCCGAAATAGTTCTCAAAAGTATTTCATCCCATGGTCAAATATAAGGTCAACACATGTGTATGATCTCAAAACGATTTTACCTTATAATCAAATATGGGGTCAACATTGTAAATATATATATATGCCAAAAGGATCTTTAAATCTTTCAAGTCATAAGCCAATATTGGTCAACTTTGAGCATATATATATGTATGGCCGAAATATAAAAACTTTTAAGTCATAAGCCATTTATGGGTTGAGCAAATATGGATTACCAAAACTTTTATCTCATAAGCTCTTGTGTGTGTGTGTGTGTGTGTGTGTGTGTGTGTCTATATATATATATATATATATGGTACTTATGTCATTAATATTGAATGCCCAAGAGAGTTGATTCTCAACTCATAAACCAAGCATTTGAAATGCTATAAAGAGCTTTTGCAATATATAAAAACATTTTAACTTATAAAGCTCATTATTTTAAAATGTCAATTTTTGTGATAATCAAAACTTAACTCAGCATAATGTTTCACGAAAAATAATAGCTTGGTAGTTAAGGTGCTATACTTACGGGTTAACACCCTTTACATGTCGATCTACGGTCGAGAGAAGATACTCACAATCTTTTTCCGGCAGACAGAAATCCATCATGTTTAACTTAACCTGTTCCGCTTTTGCAGATACTCGGACGTGACGTAGGACTATGATCTCGTCCACCAAAGTTAATCTTTTTGTGCACAGTTTTTGTCGCCACCAACAGTAGAAACATAAAAACGAAAACCCAATAAAAAAAATCGTAAAAAAAAATCTAACAGAACTGCCGGGGTAAAAGACATTAAAAATGTCAAAGAAAAACCACCAAACCTTAGCAAATTTCAAGGACAATCTCAAAGGAAACCAATTGTGTATGTTAAAAACGTAAAAAATTCTAGCAAAACCTAGAGATAAAACCCTAAATATCTTGCAAATTTTTTTAATTTGATCCATTTGGAATCATATTCATTGATCATTAATTGATTATTGAAACTGATTAGACAATTATTAGTTGATTGAATTAATAATTACAGTTTATATTATTGTTAATGATGATCTGGAAAGTGAATTATAATAGTAAAAAATCTTACATGACAATCATAACAAGTAATATTATTGTAATCTTGTATATATGGCTTTTATATAGCACACAACATTATTATTATTGAGAGATATGGGTTTTGACATATGTACTTTATGGGTATATGGGGAGTAGTTAATAGTTTTTTGTACTTATTTAAAGAAATAATGAAATTGGATTATTATAGTTAGTTTGTAACAAAAAATAACAAAGCAAAACTAATTTGTCGAACCAGCTAGCTAATCCTCCCATCAAAAGGAAACATAGTTGTAATCCTGTTGTTGTCTGTTGAAGACAAGTGTTATCCTTAAAAAGTTGAAACCAAATTTCCCTCTCTACAATCCTTTATTTTCTCTCTCCACCCACTTGGGGTAATAGTTAGTTTGTTGCAACTGAAACGTTGGCAGATGAACACATTATCTAGTTATAGTATGGTTTGATTTAACAAAACCCCATCGTAATATATCGTTTTCAGCCAAAACATCCTTAAACCTTTGGGGCTGGATTAACCTGGTTTTGCCTTCTTCTCCACAAACACTGGAGAAAACGGTAAGCTCTTTGACATTTTTTCCCCTTCTCGTTATAAATTTTTGTTTCTTTAAATTTTAAATCTTTTTTGGATTATGAATGTGGGTTTTGATTGAAACGAGGTTTTGAATACCATTTCTGCAATTTGGCTTATGTCAGTTTTTGTTGATTATTTGTGTATTTCTATTTTCATTAGTCAGGATTTTTCATTTCGTAACATTAATCTTAATGCTTTGTTGATTAATCAGAATACGAAAATGTCACTGAAGAATTCCTGATTCCTGTGGTTTTTTTTTTCTTTTTTTTTTTTTTTTTTTCCAATCTTAGGCTGAAAACCTGTGAAGTTTTCATCTCCTGATAATTGCAGAATCATATTTTTATCACTTGTAAGATTAATGCCTCATGCTTTATAAGCAAAAAGGAAAAGAAAAAGATTTCAGTCAACTTGTCACTTTCAATTTCCCTCTGTTCCTTTTCTGCCTTTTCTCTCGTCTTTTCCTGTCTTTTGGGATTAAGATAATCGAGCCGAAAATGGATACAATCCCAGAAAACGTTCCTACAGAAACAACCCTCGAAATCGGTTCTATTCTGGCAAT
Source organism: Euphorbia tirucalli (assembly GCA_039660915.1). NCBI lineage: Eukaryota > Viridiplantae > Streptophyta > Magnoliopsida > Malpighiales > Euphorbiaceae > Euphorbia > Euphorbia tirucalli. The sequence goes on from CM077637.1 coordinate 16,716,128, forward strand.
CAAGGAAACTGACCCTATTTCACAGATACAACATTCTGCCTGTGCTGTTCCTGAGGGCGATTCAGCTAAGGCGATTGCAAAAACTATTACACCTAAAGATGGTCATGTGAGAAGGAATTCTACTGGTAACATTGGCATCCCATACAAAAGCGTGAAGATTCTTTCGCGTTATCTTGCCAGTACAACATCGACCTCCTGTCATGATCAGTGTAAATATGGAATAAGGCAAGACTTCGACACGAATATGCTGGGAAGTCGGACATTGAAAGCAATTGCAGAGAAGCACAGCAGAGGCATGGGGAAGAATGTAGCTTTAACAGAAGGAAAGAAGAAATCAGCTGTCAGTTTTCCGTCTTCTGGTTCCAGAAGCCAGAAACGTGATAGTCCTGTCTCTGCAGCCAGGAGAGAACTTTCACTGTCATCCCCGAAAGGGAATTTGTTCAAACAGTTTTCTTTACCTCTCAAGGGTCTAGTTCCAAGGTCGAAGCCTACACTATCGAAGTTGTCCACTCTTCCAACAGAAGATCATTCAGGAAGTAAAGATATCAGTACTGATGTTCGATATGTGGATGTTTTGGCAACTTCAAGTGGCAGAAAACAAACTATCAGAAATGATAAAGAAGAGAAGACCTTCAAATTGAATGGGAAAAAGGTCTCGTCGTCACGAGCAAATGCTCCTTCGTCGAGTCTACATTCTGTTAAGAAGGTGTTATCACGGCCGATTGTTTCTTTAGCCCCGAAACATTCTGGAAAGAAGTATATAAGGACAAGGACTGACAAATTGAAGAGCCTGAAAGTGGTTGGAAAAGCTGAAATTCAGCTGTCTTCCTTGAACAAGGATAAAACCTCAAAAAGAGAAATCTCCATTGATCAATTGTCTACAACTTCTACAGAAAAGGTCGCGGGACGAACTCAATATAAACAGGGAACTTGTGTTGCTCAGTCATCCACATCTCAAGATCAAGTAACCAACATGGACAAGAGATCAATGAATGCAGAAGCGGGGAAGAGTAAGCCTAAAAGAGACGGAATAGTTAGAGCAAAGGATAAAGATTCCACAGCCAGAAGGCTAAATTTTCGGAAAGGAAAGGTTATTGAGAATCAGCCAGTAATTACTCCTTCAAGGAGACTGAAATTCAAGCAAAGATCCTTAAGTGACAGCCTGGTTGTTGAAGTTGAGAAAATAGAAAGTAACTTTCAAAACAGAGAAATTCGTATTGATGATGCTGATGTTAATGCTGCAAATTCGGAATCAGAGAAGGTTGTTTTGAAACACCAAGAAGTTGATGAAGATAAGAAAGGGCCGCAGAATTTGTTGAATAACATGATTGAAGAGACAGCAAATAAGTTAGCTGAGACTAAAAAAAGTAAAGTGAAGGTGTTGGTTGGTGCATTTGAAACTGTTATATCTTTACAGGACACAAAACCAGCAGCATCCATGGTTGATGCTTGCTGATATGTAGTAAAATGTATTTTTATTTTTTTATGTTTGTACTTTATTTTTAAGTGCACAATGTAATTTTTTTTTATCAGTAAATATACGTACACAAGAAAGTAAATTTCAAACAGAAGTGATCGAGCTAATATGTCACTACTGAAAAAATTATTCGTATAATTTCAGTTTAGATAGAACCTCACCGACTCTAATGCCAATAGATAGAACCATCAGTCATTTTATGTCCTAATATATGCTTGACATAACCTTTTGTATATATATATATATATATATATATATATATATATATTATTAATTTGACACAACAATGATTTATACTTGATTAGAATTATATTTTTATCAATCGAACACCAACAATGAGAAATAGCACATAAATTTAACTTCTAAAATTTTATGGACGGAAATAAGTAATTTATGATTTGATGGTACGTACTGCAACAGAAATATCACCATTTTTCTATTGTTTATGATGTATGTTTCAACAATATTAGATCGGGCCGGTCAATTTAATTGCAAGCTGCTCATGAATCTAGTTGGTTTGATGTAAATTTTTAGTTTTGAAGAAAATTGGTACTGATCTGTTGAACCGATCGATTTAACATTTTAACTTCAGGTTAAGTAATATTTTTACAAAAATTAATTAAATAATTTTTTTTTTTAAATAAGTATCCAGTTGAATTACTAGTTAAATTAGATTGAACTAGTTAAACTGTGAACTAATAGTAGTCTTACCAGTTTATTGTCTGGTTCGGCTTCAGTAAGATTGATATTTTAGATGATAACAATATTCCATTAAATGACATAATAACTATAAGAACGTAAATATAAATTAAAAAAGTCATAGATAAAATTAGGGGTGAGTAAAACCAAAACGCAATTCAAAAACTGAAACAAGCCTAAAAATCAAACCGAACCGAACTAAAATTAGTTTGATTTTGTTTCACTTTTTAAAAAAGTGATAATTTGATTTTCGGTTTTTGTTGAAAAAACCGAAGAAAAACGAACTGCACTAAGTATAAATATTTAAAAATTATTTATATATATGTGTAAAATAAATTTTATTTAATATAATATATATTTATATTATTATATAATTTATATGTATGAGATTTTAATAATATATATGTAATGTAGACATTTTTTACTATAATAATAATAATAATAATAATAATAATACACTACAAGAAAGTAAGGCTACAGTAGCCCTTTTCTTAAAGCCCATTACATGGCCCGCCCCAAATTTGATATGTAACAAAAGCCATGTACTAAAATTAGGGCAGTCGAACAAAACGCTTCAACCATTGTCTCCTCTCCTTCATCTTTTAACTCTATCAATATCAGAAATTCACAATTCATCACTATTTCAACATGTCTCAACAATTTCGAAAATTTACGATTTCAAAAATTTAAGATTTCGAATCTCCCGATTTCACATCTCGCTCTTGAAATTCACGATTTTCGTCTTGATTTCTCATTAGTAATACCTGATTTTGGTATTGTTTCTATCCAGGATTGACGAGATTGGTGTTGCTGCTCTCTCATCAACGAAAGACAAGGTATGTTGCTTCCTACGGCCAAACACTCTTGCTTTATTTTCGTTTTCTCTCTCTTGCTCCATCCCTTACCATTCTATGCTTTGACGCTCTTGGTCTTGCTCCTCAATCCCAATTGGTATGATTTTAAGTACAGGACGTAAGCATCATGCATCATCTGGATTTTCCTTGAAAATTTGATTCATACTTTATTAAGTAATTCTAGCTTGTTGATTTACAATTGTACGAGGAAAGACATGTTGACTTAGTTTAGACTTAATCACATTCATTGATTTCTCTGTTGCTAAACTACTTAATGGAATTGCTTTTTAATTTTAGAGATATGGTTAACGGGCTCCTATACTATCCTAATAGAATTATGTGATTAATTACTTAAATTAATTAGAATGGAATTAACTTAATGGAATTACTCTTGAGCATGAACAAGTTGAAAATGTATAAACCTATGCGAGAAATCTTCCTTCAGAGAATGAAATGGAAAGGTGTTGGATTGGGAAGGCCTCCAATATTTTGTGTCTTCAATAATAGTTTCTTGAATTCATGGATTCAATGTTACCAGACTTTGAAGTTGATAGACTTTGAACTTAGACTTTTGAAGTTAAGAGTTTTAGTTTTTTGGATTCATGGGTTCAATATTAGTTTTACTCATCTTTTATTAGGTTTGATAAGTTTTTAGCAGGTTGAATGTAATTATGTGCAATTGGAACAAAAAAATAGAAATGAGATGGCATATGGGTAAAGGCAGTTAAAGCTGCCCCTATAATTGTAGCTACAGCTAAGAGAACATGGAAAGTCATCCACATTTAGAGGCGGATAAAAAGTGTATCTAGAACAGTTGAGGCAGTTTAAAAAGCCCTTAAAAAACTGCCTCCATAGCTTACCCTTTCCCAACAACACGGAAAAGTGCTGCAATTTTGTTGCAACACGTCCTACAGGTTTAAAAAACTGCCTCTATAGGCAGTTTTTCTTGTAGTGATAATAATAATTTATTTAGATTTGAAAGTTTAGAAAATTTGGATTTAAACCAAACTCAACTGGAACCAAACTGAATTGATTCGGTTCGATTTAATCCAAACCAAATGTATATTAACTCAGTTTTAGTTTTTATAATTCTCACGGTTTAATTTTCGGTTCAGTTTTTGAATCAAATCTTGTTTTGCTCAGCGGCAGATAAAATTGACTTATCAAATTAGTTTGATTAATTTGTTTAAAACTAAGATAAAATAAAGATAGACGTTCTTTTATTTTATTTTCTTTTATCTTTGAAATGTTTGATCGCATAAGAATTGTCACAGTAGATTCATATAGCAACATAGCACATGGATGCTTGTTTTGTATTTCATTTTCATGGCTTGTCCGCCATAACCCAAACATCTTGGCGTTTTATTATTTGGCCTTCGCGTTTTATCTAAATTAGTAAACTAAATTTTTTAATTACTGGTAAAAAAAAAGTATTTACATATACTTGAGAAAAGAAAAACGACGTAATGTCATGAGTTATATATATATATATATATATATATATATATATATGAATGGTCGGCTTTATTATACTATATATAAACAGAATATAAAAATCTCTAAAATATGTAAAATTGTTGGGGTTGGGTGCTGAAAAAGTTATATATATACTTGTTGATGAGAACCTGATTGCACTGTTATTGATTGCTAGTTCCTTGTGCGCTCTGACTCAGTTGCTGTAGATACGCTTCTGCCATCTTCTTGTAAATTTCCATATTCGTTGCCTGTTGAATGTAAAATTGCAATTCGTCACTTCATCCAATGGAAACTCTACATGTTTACAGTACCTAAATGTTTTAATCTTTCCTGTTTAATTTTGTCTAGAAAATCTCGTAATGCATCTAGTTAAGTATCAAGTATTTTGCCTTTTATCGAAGGAGCACCATTCAATTGATATACTTTGTGAAATCAGAAGTTGGTAGACGAAAAAACTTCTAAAATTATATTTTTAACCCAAGAAAAAAAGTTAGATATAATTGACTTTTTAATTTTTTGATATTACAAACTTACACCCGATATTGAGTTAAATATTGAAGCACAAAAAAGAATTATAAAAATTGTGAAAGAAAACATGAAAAATATTAGGGAGAAAAACAAACCTGTATAAAAGCCCTGAGCCCGTCAGCCACTGAAATTCTATATCTCTATCTTAATTAAGAGGTGGCATAGGTGCGGTGTTATTCGTAAGGCCTTGGCCCCTCCCTACTTTATAGGGTCCATGTTGAACATTTTTCAGTTGGGTCCTTCAAAACTTTGACATTCTTTATTTGTAGGCTTTTAATCTTTTCAACTTTTGTTCATTAAATTTCATGTTTTGATTAATACATTGAAACATCAATTAATTATAATAAAATACATTGAACCTCTGGTTACCGAGACAATATATTGGAATAATTCAATAATACTGCCTTTGTTTTATATGTGAAATTGCAATTTTGAAAGTTCATCCTCCTAATTTAGAGAAATAAACCGCAAACAATCATTTTGCATATACGATACGTGTGTAAATTGAAAAATGAGCAACGTGTCTTAATCAATCATTGTAAAAAAAACAGAAACATGAATGGTTGAGAATGAAATAGAAAGTTGGTTGTGTGGATCACGTACTTGAGGAAGAGGAGGAGGAGGAGGAGGCAAAGCGTGAGGTTGGAGGACAGAGGAAGGAAGGAGAAAGGGGGGAGGAAGAAACGGTGTGGTAGTGTTGGTGGGCATTCCCATACGAGCAAGAAGAGACATATGAAGTTGGTGTTGCATCCCTAAGGACATCATCATGTGTGGCATGTTCCTTGCACTTGCGCTACTCATCAATTGTACTTGTGCTTGTAGCTGTTTTAAGTACTCTATCACTTCATCCAGCATTGATGCTTTATCTGTCTGCATCATTCCATTTCTCCATTTAATTCATCATTTACCACATACATGTCTTTATTTATATGTATATCATATACTATCATGATATAAAAAAAAAAAAAAATCCTGACCTTACTTGCATTGGGAACCAGTTTCTGTAAAGCTTTCATTTTTTGATTTATCCTATCTCTTCGTCTCTGTACAACCATATATTTCTATTCACTAATTACTCTATTAATTAATTAGCAATAACTTTCATAGAGTAATCAAATGATTAAAAGTTACCCGCTCTGACTGATTATGAACAGCAGCAACTCGACTTTTTGACCCGGTTCCGGATCCAGATCTCAATGTTTCTGTTTTTGTCTCGCCATCTTCATCTTGGTTTTCCTGCATTTCATTTTCAAACTCTATCATTAATTGTTGTTCTGCCTACAACTAAATCATAAATTCACCAGCCAAAATAAAAACTATTCTGCCTAAACTATTAAAAATTTCGTATTAGCTAATTAATTAAATCTCAATCATTAATTCACTTTCTAGGGTAAATAATTATAACCTCCCTGAGATTTGGTGAAATACACTAGTACCTCCCTATATTTTACATATCTAATTTATACCTCCCTGAAGTTTGTCTCTATCATATTATTAACTCCCTCAATCCATTATTAAGCATTTTTCTTTCAAAATTGTTGATGTCGTTAAGATTTATGACTAAGATTAGCCTTGTTTCCTATCTAATGTTGATTTTGTAAGGTCATTTGTCATAAAAAAAAATTATTCACTTATTATGAGAGTTTTTCATACCCTTTAAGTTGTGATTATATTAGGAGAAAAGACATTAAAGGGATCTAATTAAGAAAAACTTGAATGTAGAACATTTTAAGAGATGATATTAGTCCGTAAATATATATCACGTTCATAATTTTAATAGAAAACCAAATAATAATAGATAGAGGGAGGTCATAGTGTGATGAATACAAAATACAAGGAGGTATAAATTATATATGTAAAACACAGGGAGGTATTAATGTATTTGACCAAACATCAGGGAGGTTATAATTATTTACCCCACTTTCTACTCAACTCAAATTGAATTACGCATATACATATTGTTGGCTTTGTTAGTAGTCTATCACGAAACTGTACGAGTAAGTATTAGTTTTACCAGGTTGATAACTCTCAAATTTTAACAAATATGGAATTGCTTCTCCTTGATAAGTTGGTTTAACTGTGTTCCGGCTCTCTACCCAAGGGTGTCATGATGAGTCGTCACACGTCACAGTTTACATATACATATAATTAGTATTAATTCATATATATTTTAATGTTGAGTTATGTGTAGATATTTGTATAACTCCAAAAAGTCATAGATTAATGTCGAGACAATCAACTTCTTTAAGATGAGTTAGAGCAGATATTTTTTCTTTTAATTGTTTTCAAAAATATTGATTCAGTGTGTTGTTTATTGTGTATTTATGCAAGAAATAAAATTAAGCAAAAAACAAGAAAATTAAATGATAATATGCTTACCGATCCACCATGAGAAGTAGAATCATCAAACGTAGTTTTATGCTTGAACCTTGGAGGAGGGGAATCAAAAGAATTAGCCCAAGTCATACTATTAATCTCATGACTTTCCCTACTACTCATCACCTCCATACAATTGCTCCCATTCACACTTAATGTTCCACAATCTAACTCTGATCTTGTACGTTTCTTCACCGCCTGCTGGTGGTGGCCGGAGGGGGTTTCAGCCCATTTCTCACCGGAACTGTTTTGCCACGTGGCTTGATGGACAATTGACTCTAGCGTCTCGCTCGTCCTACACCTACCTTCCCATATTGTGGGCTTTGTCTGAACAAGCCCACTTAGCCCATTCATCCCTAATTGCCCATTCTCCCATGTCAGCTCTGCAATCTCGTAGTTTGACCTGCCAAAATGAAAACCAATTTTACTCATCAGTCATTAATTTCATATTTAATAAAAGAAGATGGATATATATGTATTACATTATTTCCTCACATATAGCTAGTAACTATTAGCTATGAAAAACTTTGACAAATATATAGTGAGCAAGCAGAAAAAAAAAAAAAAAAAAAAGGTAATTGGGTAGAGAATCTTGAAGATTATGTGGAGTGCAGTGGATTGAATTACAAAATGAAGTGCCATTGAAAAAGAGAAAGAACAAGTGGTAAAAGAAAAAACAGAAGAAGATAAAGAGTTATACATTGGGAGAAAGTAATTGGATTGGAAAGAATTGGGGATATGCACGTGATGAAGGGATCTTTTGCTCTCTTCTGCTTGCTCGAGTTGTTATTGTCTTTGCTGGACTGTATTCCAATGTACACTCACTTTTATATAATGTTGATGATTTTGATCATACAATAATTATTCCATATTCTAAAGCTTTTTATTGTGATTTGGAATTGGGGGAGTTGTCTCTGTGATTTCCCTTTCCTATAATGGTCCCTTTTATGATGTCACATTTATTTAATATCATATATATCTCATTCATTAAGTTAGTTAAATACTATATATTAAAGATTTTACAAATGAACTTGTGGTGGGCAGTGCAAGTAGACTATGTGTTTGGATATGCATTGGGCCTTTGCTTTTAGTATGTATGTTCCCCCCATTAATTATCTAAATATTTGACGTGGCTCAATAGTATTGGACCTCATCATAGTGCAACTGTACTATGTCTTCAATGGGGCCAGCTTTACTTACTCCGCCCTCTCTTCCTCCTCCTTCATTCCTTGTGTTGTATGGTAAATATGAGCAGCACACTCTCCCTAATCAATCTGCAAATTAATCGACATAATGAGACGTTTTGATTAGCATTATAAACGGGGCAGGGAGGTCCCTTCCCCGTTTATGAACTGGACAAAAAATTATCTATATTTTCATCTTTCTTGAAGATTTCCATTTCACAATTTTATTTTTAAAAAATAATTTTTTAGTGAAATTTTAAACTTTTACGGTAAAATACATTCTTGTATATATTATAAAAATATATTAGTAAACTTACATGATAAAAAAATGTATCAATCATAATCCATTTATAATAAAACCACTCATCACTTGATATTCAAATGAGTAAGGAGTATCCAAACATAAAAATAAAATCTAAAAATTTATATTAATTGTGTAATGAAAACAATTAATCCGTAAAACTTAGTATTCAATAACTACTTCAAAATCTTTTGATTTTATGAAATTTTTATTATGACACATGTAATTTAGTTTATATATATATTATTTAAAAAAAACTTCATAGAATGCCATGTGAGGATGTAGACGGAAATCCCCATGAGATGGAGAGAGGTTCCCATCTCCGTCTCATCCCGATATCTGCAGAAAATACTTTTATTTCTATTAGAGCGAATCCCAATTGAGACTAGATTTTTTCCATGCCGTCTTTGATGCTAGTTTTGATATTAAAGTTCAATATTCAGTACTAAATAAACGACTATTCTAAATTAATAACTACAAATTATACTTATTGATACGGTTACCAAACCCACAACTCTACCATGAAAAACCAATAAAGAGAACACAAAGATAGACGTAATACTTGGCCCATAAATTGTCTGAACCACAAGATATTTGGCCTAGTCAACAATTTAAGGAAGATAATCATCAATGTCTTGAACTCTTTTCTCACTACTTCCTCTCTTTGATATATGGCTACGTACATATACAGTGATTACAGAGTAAAGACATATATCCTAGCTTTTGATAAAGCTTATATTAAAATAAAAAAATTAAGCAATAAATTTTATTGATCTCGTATTGAAGAACTTTGAAGGAGCAGAAACGAGAACAACAATAACAAAGTATGTGCTGCTACCGAAAGAAAAAAGTATAATTCAGTCAATGGGAAAATAAATAGGTGAGCAATAGGCCGTTAGTTTTTTTGATTGACAAAATGTAGAGAAATGACCAAAATGGCCTAAGGAGGAAGATATAAGCTAGTTTAGTTTCCAATGAATTAGACGTCAGATGGAAGTCAAAATATCTTGGAAAGAAACAAATGTCAAATGGAGATCAATCCCCCGGTTTTACTCCACAAAATGGGATGCTGCTTTTACATGCAGTTGCAGAGAACATGTGAACGCAGCTTTCAACTATTAATGGACAAATGTTTTCATTACAATTTTCAACTACTAATCAATATGTCTCCCATTTAGACGTCTACTTTCATATCCGTCATCTTTAATAACATCTTCTCAACCCTACTCCAGTTTTCTACTTCATTTTCATAATTAATTGATGGAATGCTTATAGTTATGTGTAACCACACGGTCCAAGTTGTCTTGGGACAGAAGGTTTGACTAGGGAACCACATATAAAAATGGAGCTAGCTAGGGGGGGTTATAGAGTTAGGACCATTTCAATAAATGGTATGGTTTGGAGTCAAATTTTGTGAATGTGAAGGTGTGAGATGAGATGGATGGAGGTTGATGCCTTGGATTGGGTGGCCTATTTCCTAGTATTTCCACGCGGATTAAAGAAAATTTTGTGGCACAATACAAAACTATTTCTTTATATATGTTGAACACATAACTATTTCCAGTCTTATGGTATTTTCGGCCGGATCCGCTAAAGTAGTAAGCGGACAGTTGCTTTTGGAGCAGTCCGCCAATTAAAAAAATGGACACTATGAGTCCAATTTTGGCAAACGCAGACGCACTTTGTGTTCAGAATTTGTCAGAGATTAGTACTGGACATTAGTGTCCGCTGGGCAAAAAATTGGACAAAATTGTGTCCGCCAATGTCAAAATTGGACATTAAAAATGGCATTTTTTTTTTAATTGGACAAAATTGTGACATTGGCGGAAAAAAAAAATATATTTTCAATGTCCAAAATTGTGACATTGGCGGAAAAAAAAATATATTTTCAATGTCCAAAAAAATATATAATTTTTATTTTTATTTTTTTGCAAAAAAAAAAAAAAAAAAGCCATTTTCAATGTCCAATTTTGACATTGGCGGACACAATTTTGTCCAATTTTTTTAAAAAAATGCCATTTTCAATGTCCAATTTTGACATTGGCGGACACAATTTTGTCCAATTTTTTGCACAGCGGACACTAATGTCCAGTACTTACCTCTGACAAATTCCGAACACAAAGTGCGTCCGTATTTGCCAAAGTTGGACTCATAGTGTCTATTTTTTTGATTGGCGGACTGCTCCAAAAGCAACTGTCCGCTTACTACTTTAGCGGATCTGACCGAAAATGCCATAAGACTGGAAATAGTTCTGTGTTCAACATATATAAAGAAATAGTTTTGTATTGTGCCACAAAATTTTCTTTAATCCCCAGGAGGCTACCCGTTTTAAATTTTATTGCTCCTATCACCCACCTCTATCTTTTTCTTCTAAATTTAGTAATTTATTTGATTTGGTGTTTGCGAACCTACCCATAATTTTTTTTAACAATTCCTTTATATACACTTAAAATAATCATTAGAATCTTTTACTGTTATTTATATTATATTTTTATTTGTGTAATTATTATATATTAATTTAAAATATATTTATGCTAATTTTTTTTATATCTTAATAACAATATTATTTTATTAGAAATTTATTAAATACTAATTATAGATCATCTAATAACTAAAAAATAATCAATAACCGTAACAAAATAATAATAATAATAATAATAATAATAATAATAATAATAGCCTCTATTCAAGGTGGTGTTTAATAAAACTAAAAATTAAGTGTTAAAAAATTAAACGCTGAATTTTAAGTGCTGAATGTAGATACCCGTTTTGTCCTACCACTTATGGTAGATTTATTTTTTCTAAAAAATAAATAATAAGCATATTTAATTTATGATGCTTAATATTATTATTTGATTATACTGTGATTTTATTTGTGTTAATTTTATTAGTTTTATACGCGTAATTTTTGTTAAACAAGTTTTCTTATCTTTTTATTCTTTATTAAGATTTTTCCAAAATTTAAATAAATAAAAACTTGTAAAAAAAATAAAGATGGACTTTTATTAAAATGGGCTTTCATAATACAAATAGGCTTTTTACAATACATATGGGCTTAATTAAATTGGGTACACATGGGCCTAATCAAATTGAATACAAATGGGCCTATTTAAATAAAAGGATACGAAATGGGCTTTCACAATATAGATGGGCCTAATCCCTAGTTTGGCCCAATTACAACCCAGAATTGGATACAGATTTAGGTATTAAAACAAAAAAATAATAATAAAATTACAAGATTTGACAAAGCATGGCCAACAGTATGGCCTAAAGATTTTAAGCAGCAGAATTTACGGGATTGTTGAGGCCTTTTGCCTATAAAAGGCAGCTCCCTGAAAGGGAGAAGGGGACTTTACTTTTCTGCTGAGGAGAAAAGACTAGCTTTTCTCCTTCTTTATCTTTTCTGTTTCTTCAAACCATTTCCTGCAAATAGGAAAATTTTCATTCCAATTACAAGTAAGTGTGCACCAGATTTTTACACTTTTATTTCTAGCAACTATTTTTCTCATTTTGCATACTGTTTTGCTCTGTGCTAAGGTAACTAATGGGGCTTGGGGCCATGTAATGGCCACAACTCCTATTAGTAACCATAAGAGGGCTCAGAACTGTTTTTTAAACCAAAGGAAACTCAGTTGGTTTTCTTTTCTTTTTCTGTCTCAAAAACACTGAAAATGCACCACTTTCTATCTCCAAGTCCTAATGTTAAACCATAAGTTTCAACTCAAAAAGTGATTTCAAGACAGAAAACATGCAGTTTAACAAAGGAATGGTGACTGGAAGCAGCACTCCTTTCCAGTGTTCAGAAACAACAAAAAAAAACAGAAAATGACTGAGTAAAGGACGTCTTTCTAGGCCTCTTCATCACTGCCCTCTTTTCATTTCAAAGATAGTTTTTTTTTAAATGCAAATCAGTAAACCACACACAACACAGAGGCCTTTAAATCCATAAAAATCCAGACTCAAATCAGCAACACAATCAAAATCACCTTTTTATCCCAAACCCGTGCATACCATTGTTTTTGAGGCCAAGCATCAAAAAATCAGATTTAAACAAACAACACAGTAGGTCATAATGGGATACAGAGGCCATTTGTAGCTAATACAGTCTCCATAAACACCATCAACCAACCAAAACAGAAAATAAAAACCAAACAGATCCAACCCAGTACATATCACAGACCACATCACTTTTTTTTTTCTCTTATCAGAAAAAGAAAAAATCCAGCAACTTAGCCTTTTTAGGATCCATCGAAACTAGGCTCGGATTTGAGGCCTTTAAACCTGTAAAAAAAAAACTGTTAGAAACAGAAAAATAAAAAAAAACAACAAAAGTAAACAGAGGTGTCAACCGAGAGCACCTGAAAATCTGGTTGAAAAACCGAGGGTCGTAAACCAGGATAGAGAGAGGAAGCTCCGGTGAACCGAAAAAAAGAACAACCAGTGAGCCGAGAGAGAGAGAGAGAGGTAAAAAACAAAAAAAAACAACACCTCAAATCGAAAGAAACAGACCTGCAGAGGGCTGAAAACCCAAAGTCTTGGGGGTTTAGGGTTTCTGGAACCCTAACCCAACCTCTTTAAATTTCTGCTTGAAGGAAACCGAGAAGAGAGACCGCGAAAACCAAGTCCAAACACAGGATTCCTTAGATCAGAGAGATCAAAATCGCGAGAGAAAGATCAGAGAGATCGAAATCGCAAGAGAGAGAAGCCCCGAGAGAAACTAAGGAAGCATCTGGTGATAAATAGAACCGAGATCGGTGGTCAGAGACCATGCGAGAGAGAAGAAAAAAGAGGAACGGCGGCCGGTGAGGAGAAGGGTGAGGCCGAGAGAAGTCTCTGGAGAGGAGAAAATAGCGTCGGCTGAAATGAAGTGAGATGAGTGAAGTGAGGGAGAGATGAGAGTATTAGGTTTAGAAAGGAGGGTTGGGCCGGTAAGAATAAAAAGGAAAAGAGAGAGAGATGGGCCGTCTTAAAGCTAAGGAGAGGAGAGAGAGAGAGCTGGGCCGGTTTCTGGGCCTGAGCTTCAGGCCTAGAAACCAGCCCAGCAATATTTTTTTTTGTGTTTTAATTATTTTTTCTCTTTTCTTTCCTTTTACGTGTGAGTATAAAATGCAAAAAAAAGTAAAATTTTATTTCGCAGCTATGTTATAGCTGTGAAATAGAACCCGAATTAATTAAACACTGTATTATATGCGCGAATCCTTTTTTTTTTTAAAAATAAAATTAAAATAATAATGTACACGATTGTGTTTTACGTCCATGATATGGAAGTAAAATACAATTTTTTTGTCATGCAATAAAAATATTTAATGTCTTTTATATCCATGTTATGGATATAAATAGATCAAAATCAATTAATCCTTTAAAATATGACATGCAAAAATACATCCAAATATATATTTACAACCTTAGTACCAATTGTGGGCGGGGTAGGGTGATTTTTATCTTCCCTACACGTAATTAGCAAACGAACCCCGGTTAATCTCTGGTTATTTAAGGTGTCCAATCGGACCAAAAATCGATTGGTGGCGACTCTAAATTATTACACGAATAACCCTAAAAATTTGAATAACGATAAATCAAAGGGAAAACACAAAAACCCAAAAGAATCTTTCTCCCAACCCGTCGGCCCGGTTCCGACAGTTGGCGACTCTGCTGGGGACTTGCTAGGCTATTTTTTTTATGTTGTAAATTATATTGTGGATGTATTAATTTTGTATTTAAATGGTGAATTTTGTTGTTTTGATATTATATATTCATCACGCATATATTCAACACATTGCACATACAATAAGAAATCATGTTATGATCTTACCCCACTTTAGGATTGTAGGAGAGAATAAAGTACGGGTACTGCCACGAGAAATCTGGTCAAGCCCCGAAACGTTCTCAACTTAGGTTGCTGCTTTACTAGCCATGCAATGGCGGCAGTAAAAAGGTGACTTAAGAACCTTAAAACATATTCTCATATCCACCTGATAGAATTAGTAACCACCTAACACCGGCAATTAGAAACTCTAGACATATGTATACTGTTGTATGTTATATTTGTGCAAATCTTATTTTATGCCTGCATTTGATAATTAAAATTATGCAATAGTATGTACGAATTTTAGGCTAGAAATAAGAGAATGTCCCAGTTGTATTTCTTTTTCTTAGTAAGAGTTATTTTGACATCAATAATAGCTTTTATTTAGTCCATCAATTTCCAAATTTCCCATATACCTCCACGTGTATATATCTCATTTTGCTTTTCTATGGGTACTTCAATTAATTTATGATAAAAAAATCATTTTTTTTCTTTTTTTGAAGTGATTCGTTACCACCATATATGAATTATTTTTTTTTGTAAACAATATTGTATTATGTTTATAAAAAAGGAAAAATATACAAGTTTAAAGATCATCTCTTTTTCTTGAGGTACGTCTATATAATAAAAACTGATCGTGAAAGGTTCTCGAAAGGTGATATTACTCTTTCACACATTTTTTTTTAAAAAGATTTTTTTTTAGATTATTTATTTATTTATTTTTAATTTTTCTTTATACATAAAGCAGTATTTTATAGAGTTAAAATTTTGCATAATAAGAATGAATTCTCGAGGAATCTTCAAAAAAAAAATGTTTGACATAATGCATTGGTTTTTATACCTAAAATTAGGAATACACATCTATAAGGGTACATTTAGGTACAAATTTTTTGATGTTTAAAATATGATATTTTTATTCATTCCATTTCAATGTTTGAATTTTATATGTTTTTTTTTTAAATAATAAATAAAATTCAAAGTCTTGATTTAGATTTTTTTAATTTGTTCATTCATATATAAAACCCAAGCAAGCTCAGAGATGATGAATGCACAAAACTTGAAGGAAGTACAAAGAGAGATGGAAGGGACAAATGAGCAAATCGTTAGTTTCTCAGATTTAATTGTGAGTACCATAAGGGAGCTGAGGATCATACGATCACGGAGTGTTGGCCCTTCAGAAGTAAGGTTCAAGAGCTAATAGACAAAAAGGTCATAATCTTTGGAATCCTAGAGAAGGAGTCGATGGTTAAAGAGGACAAGATAGCATTGGAAAGGTTGATAATACCACATCTTAAAATGATATTTTAAAATGTGTAATCTTGTCAACTCCTGTGTAAAAGTAGGATCTCCTTAAATTCTGCCCAGGATTTAAGGAATCGAATTGTCACTCAAAGCTCCTGGTTTCTAATGTTTTCAGAATTATAATAGTGATTTAATGGAATGCATTTTATTGTTTTATGCAATTCTCTTACCTTAACTTTATGCTTTTGGTTCTTTTTTCTTTTCCATTCCTTCCATCATTTGTTTATTTACCTAAATTTTGTTATTAGATAATAAATAATTTGAAAAATGAAATGGATACATGAATCAAGGTAAATTTTTATTGCTCGAAGTGGATTCTTCATTTGTTGGTCGTTTTATTATGGACTGCAAAACAAAAGAGTTAGGAATGAGGAAACCCCTTATTGGTTCAAGTTGAATGCCCGTGAAAGTAGTTAGTGGGATGGCCCATCTCACTCATCTGCAGAGGAATTACTTCATAACTGATTCATGCATTTCTAAATTTTTCTCGGTAAATGAATAAGGTTAATTGCAAAACTCTAGAACTTATTTGATTATTCCTCGAAAGGAAATGATAAACTACTTATAACTAAAGAAAAGACTAAGGCATTCTTTGTATCACACATTTAAGCCCTCTACCTACCTTTTCATTATATCCCTTTGTATACCCCTTTGAGACATAGCCTTTTTTTTGTATTCACCTTATCCGTTCTACCAAAAATCAAGAAAACCATTTGATTGAAAGGGTGAGGAATAGGAACTGGATGGCAAGAACAAGCAGTGAGGAAATGTTTACAGTCCATGAAACAAGAATAGATAAATGTTGATGTGAATATTGACAAAGGATATAACATGATATGGTGATATTGTGAGAAGAAGCTTCTAATACATATAGGTGGAATCAAATTCTTATGAAGCATTCAAGTTTGGAGTCTCAAAATCATAGGCTCAAAGGAAAGTATTAGTATAAGAAGAATGCCGCTCATAAAATTCAAAACCTTTAATGATGATAGCACCGCTAAGAGAACTTTTTAAGAAGTTCCCCTTGGTATCAATGATCACATCGGAGCTTAGTATAGTGGAAACAATAAGGATAATCATCCTGGCAAGAATACATGGTCTTTTAAGGAGTATTGTGTTTTTAAAACTGTCTAAATGAGATCTTTATGAGAATGATAAGTGATAGTCTTTAAAGAAGCTCATGATACTTTTTGAAGAAGGTGTGCAATATTGCAAGTTATTAACTTCGGTTAGGATGACAGCTTCCATTAGTCAAAATGTGATTGCATCAGATACTCCTCTAGAAAGATCTTGACTCGTTAAAAATGGATAGATCATAAGAAGAAAGTCTTAGAAAGAGCAAAAATTCATCAAAAGTGGATAGGTGATCTAAAATTTTGGAATATTTTGGAGAAAAGCATCTCTTATGAGAATGGTTGTACGAGACTTACGGTTTATATCTTGATAGTGTACATTTTTCAAAAAGGTCAAATCAAAAAAGTTGGATAATTTCATGGAGAAAACCAAGATTATCAAATTTTGGGACCTTGATCATAGGAAAAGAGGTGACTTTGAGTCTCGGAATCCAAGTTGGCAAGATATTTCAGATCCAATGAACTTTAGACAACTACTTATGTCAATATGTTGTCTAGGTGACCAAGTGAATTATCAAGGGAGAAATTCAAGGAAAAAAAAAAGAAAGAAAAGAAAGAAAAAAAAGAAAAAAAAAGAAAAGAAAGAAAAAAAAAGAAGAAAAAAAAAGGAAAAAACTTCGAATCAGATTTCCAAGTCCTAATGCTTTAGTAAGATCAAGAATTAAAGCTATCAAGGAACTTTTATTTCATCTGGTTTTCTTGAATCACTTGACATCCCTCGTATCCTTTTTACCCATCTCACTTGTAAACCCGATAAACAAAAAAAAGTCCTTGCAATCTCTAGTTATGATGTTAGTCTTCATTAATGAAGAGGAACATGAAAATGAGCTCATAGTAGTTTAAAAATTAGCTCGATTCATTAATCTTGTTAATGTTTAGAAATGCATGATACGAAAATTAAGAAAATCAAATTCCGATGAAGGCAAACAAGGATGAATGCAGTATCGCCGGATAGCCAACACATTTCTTCTTGATACATCGAGGCGATACAGATTAAGTGGGATTTCCTAATTCATAAGGAACAAAATCAGCGCATTGAGTCGGACGGATTCAAGTGGGTGCACAACATTTAAGAGAAAAGAAAAAAAAAGAAAAAAAAAGAAAAAAAAAGAAAAAAAAAGAAAAAAAAAAGAAAAAAGAAAAAAAAAGAAAAAAAGGAAAAAAAGGGAAAAGAAAAGAAACCCTTTACAGGGAATAGGTCAATTTTAGATGAGATTCGAGGGGGCATTATGAAATTGATAGTAGAAGCAACTAAGAAAATACCCATGATGAAACTCAAGATTGGCATAAATGGATAAGATCAAAGATTTTATCAACAACAAGTCTGGGGGCAATTGTGGAAAAGTTCTCTAATAAAAGTCAAAATTATCACAAGAGCTTCATCTCCAATAAGCTCGAGAAGCAACTATGAAAATGTTTCTGTTACAAGTCAAGATCAGTACTAGCTGATAAGAGCAGTAACTTCATTGGAAACCAATTTGGGGGTAATCGCAAGGATGCTACCAATAAAATAGTGCGAGAACAAGGACATCATTGATAAAAGGATAAAGTCACTGTGAAATTTCATTCCCTGAAGTCAAAAATTTGCTTAGGTTAGTAGGAGTAGTATCATCAACAAAGCAAGTGAAGACTGGGGGGCAATTAAAGTCACCGCCAATAAGGATCAGAATAATATTCTCCACGGGACAAGAAAGACTATGACAGAACATTTTGAGCAATGAAATTTATTTTGTTTTTGTAATCATTTGGATTTTTCAGACGACTTTATTGTCTAAAAATCTTCCCATTCCCTTCTTAAGCATATCTCATTACGAAATACCCTAAGTCTCAAAACATTTTCCATCTCTTATCAAGCAATCAATTCAAACTAACCATTCACCAATCTTTAATGATCTTACCCAAAATAAAAGCATTTAAATGATTTTATGCATTCATTAAATAATTATGATCTTGTGAACAAGAGAAATGAGCATTTTCAGTGTATATTTTGCTTTGAACAATGAGTTGACAAATTATGCCTTGACATATGTGCGGTTCAGCATTGATTATGTCGTAATTACTCAAAGATTACGAGATGGATAATTTTCCAGAAACTCTTGCGTATTCCACCAAGAGATGCCTAAGGACAACAAGCAATTTAGGTCTTTTGACCAAAATGCATAGTTTTGGATCAACAACTTACTCATAAGAATGAGGGTAAAGTTCAGTGATACACACCGAGGTCTTGCTCAGACAAGCTGTAAGTGAATAAGTTACTGCAAGTAATTTGTACAAATATAACAGAAGAGGATGATTAAACCATCACATTTATTCCTCCAAGAGCTGTACAATTTAGCAAAAAGGATTCTCAGGGTATGGACTATGTGCAGAACTTTTGAACGCTTGCACCAATCTCTTCAAGAGGAAATTTTGCAAGAGAAAAATTGTGCCTATTTGTTTGAAGAAATAATCACTATAAGACAAGGCATTCAAAGTAGGAAAAGTACTCTAAGGACTTGTTGGAAACACAGGATGATACATATTTGAAAATCTAAGGAAGATAATTGATGCCATCAAAATATCTTCCTAAACAGGCAGCATTGGTTCTTCCTGGGTTATATATATGAATGAATGAAAGAAGTGTTTTGTGAATTAACTTATTCATTCACTTCTTAAACCAATTTTTTTTTTTTTTTTTTTTTTTTTAGTATTTGATAAAACATTTTAGAAAGAATCATATCATGCATTTTCATGAAGGTTCCTCTAAGAATAGTTTTATAAAAGATAAATTAATTTATTTAGTTATCTGTTACAAGAAATATATTTGCTTGTCATTTTAAAAGGTAGTTGTAATGCAATTCAATTACTTTTAGTATTTTGTGTCAAAAAGCATGTAGAAATTGTGTCAAAGTGTTTGAATTTTTAATAAGCATATATGTGTTTAATTTGTCAAACTTTTGGTGGAAACACAGGGTTTAAGCATCAAATATATCTTAGACGGATGTTAGTCAAAAATTCACTTTTTGTCTCTTGGATTTTGATAAAAAAAAAAGATTTTCCTTTTGATTGAACTTGAATGTCAGTCCAAACTAATTCTCTGTCTTGTGAAATTTGATTAATATAAAGATCAATTTCATCTTTTTTCAAAATTTGACTGGTTCAAGTTAATTCCCACCTTTTTGAAATATGACAAAGGCAGGCCAATTTCAATCCTCCATCAAAGTCCACTGATACAAGTCAGCTTTATCCTGTGTTTTGTAAACCCCATTAATCCGAATACTTGGGGCCAAACCTTTTCATTTTTTGAAGACTAAACCTCTTGTGATTCGAGCCCAAGCGATTGGGGCAAGAACTTTTCAAAGGCAAACTCTTAACGACGAGTTCTTAGAATGAAACTTTTCCAAAATCAATACTATTGTGATAAGGATCCGGCAAGGCGATTTTTCAAGAGTAGAATCTTTAACGATAGAGTTCGTAGGGTCAAGTTTTCATTCTCACTCGTTGTGATCATGGTCCATTGAGTCAAGATAGAATTCAACCTTTTTGAAAATAGAACCATTTCTGGTTGAACCCACTTAAGGTAGGAATCACAAGAAATCAAACCCCTTAGCAACAGAGTTTGGGGAGTCAAACACTATCTTTTTCACAATCAAATCACTTGTGATTATAGTTCTCATAATTTGAAATGAGAAGCATTTCTTGAGAGCCTTTAGCAGTTTGATTATTTTACTTCGATTAGCTCCCTTTAATAGGTGTAGCTTTGTAATTCTAAAAATTAACTCGATAGTGATTTATAGGCATATTTAATGATCATGTGATGTCCATTAAACCACCAAAAATTAGTGAAATTTTTCTTTGATATTTAAACCATCAATTTAATTTAAATCCACCAAGCGACTGCTACATAGTCGATCTTACAAAGACAATCTAATGATTTTACAGTTATGTCATAACTGTAAGATGAAGATTTGAAAAGTATAAATTAATTCATATGACAAGAATCGATTTAAATCACTTCTCGTGAGATTTGATCATCAAGTGATCGATCTCATTCCAATATCAATTATTAGAAAATTGATTCCAAATTCTCTTCTCGTGAGATTTAATCATCAAGTGATTCGATCTCATTCCAATGTTAATTATTAGAAAATTGATTCAAATTCACTTCTCGTGAGATTTAATCATCAAGTGATTCGATCTCATTCCAATGTCAATTATTAGAAAATTGATTCCAATTCACTTCTCGTGAGATTTAATCATCAAGTGATTCGATCTCATTCCAATGTCAATTATTAGAAAATTGATTCCAAATTCACTTCTCGTGAGATTTAATCATCAAGTGATTCGATCTCATTCCAATGTCAATTATTAGAAAATTGATTCAAATTTCCTTCTCGTGAGATTTAATCATCAAGTGATTCGATCTCATTCCAATGTCAATTATTAGAAAATTGATTCCAAATTCACTTCTCGTGGGATTTGATCATCAAGTGATCGATCTCATTCCAATGTCAATTATTAGAAAATTGATTCCAAATTGCCTTCTCGTGGGATTTGATCACCAGGTGATCAATCTCAATCCAATGTCAATTATTAGAAAATTGATGCCAAATTACCTTCTCGTGAGATTTGATCATCAGGTGATCAATCTCATTCCAATGTCAATTATTAGAAAATTGATTCCACATTCCCTTCTCGTGGGATTTGATCACCAGGTGATCAATCTCAATCCAATGTCAATTATTAGAAAATTGATGCCAAATTACCTTCTCGTGAGATTTGATCATCAGGTGATCAATCTCATTCCAATGTCAATTATTAGAAAATTGATTCCAAATTCCTACTCGTGAGATTTGATCATCAGGTGATCGATCTCATTCCAATGTCAATTATTAGAAAATTGATTCCAAATTCCTTCTCGTGAGATTTGATCATCAAGTGATCGATCTCATTCCAATGTCAATTATTAGAAAATTGATTCCAAATTTCCTTCTCGTGAGATTTGATCATCAAGTGATTCGATCTCATTCCAATGTCAATTATTAGAAAATTGATTCAAATTTCCTTCTCGTGAGATTTAATCATCAAGTGATTCGATCTCATTCCAATGTCAATTATTAGAAAATTGATTCCAAATTCACTTCTCGTGGGATTTGATCATCAAGTGACTCGATCTCATTCCAATGTCAATTATTAGAAAATTGATTTCTTTTTCGTGAGATGTGATCGTCGCATAATCGATCTCATTCGGATTTCGATTCCATTGATTCCAAATTTCTTGCCTATGAAATTTTGATAAGCACGTGATCAGTCTCATTCAAATTTCGGTAACTAAAATTGATTCTAAAATAGAATTTCAACAGCTATGCCATAGCTGTTTAATTACATCACCAACCAAAACGGTTATCTAGGATTACTTTGTATAACTTTAAATCATTAAAGCTATACAAAGGGGGGCAACTGTAGATACCCGTTTTGTCCTACCACTTATGGTAGATTTATTTTTTCTAAAAAATAAATAATAAGCATATTTAATTTATGATGCTTAATATTATTATTTGATTATACTGTGATTTTATTTGTGTTAATTTTATTAGTTTTATACGCGTAATTTTTGTTAAACAAGTTTTCTTATCTTTTTATTCTTTATTAAGATTTTTCCAAAATTTAAATAAATAAAAACTTGTAAAAAAAATAAAGATGGACTTTTATTAAAATGGGCTTTCATAATACAAATAGGCTTTTTACAATACATATGGGCTTAATTAAATTGGGTACACATGGGCCTAATCAAATTGAATACAAATGGGCCTATTTAAATAAAAGGATACGAAATGGGCTTTCACAATATAGATGGGCCTAATCCCTAGTTTGGCCCAATTACAACCCAGAATTGGATACAGATTTAGGTATTAAAACAAAAAAATAATAATAAAATTACAAGATTTGACAAAGCATGGCCAACAGTATGGCCTAAAGATTTTAAGCAGCAGAATTTACGGGATTGTTGAGGCCTTTTGCCTATAAAAGGCAGCTCCCTGAAAGGGAGAAGGGGACTTTACTTTTCTGCTGAGGAGAAAAGACTAGCTTTTCTCCTTCTTTATCTTTTCTGTTTCTTCAAACCATTTCCTGCAAATAGGAAAATTTTCATTCCAATTACAAGTAAGTGTGCACCAGATTTTTACACTTTTATTTCTAGCAACTATTTTTCTCATTTTGCATACTGTTTTGCTCTGTGCTAAGGTAACTAATGGGGCTTGGGGCCATGTAATGGCCACAACTCCTATTAGTAACCATAAGAGGGCTCAGAACTGTTTTTTAAACCAAAGGAAACTCAGTTGGTTTTCTTTTCTTTTTCTGTCTCAAAAACACTGAAAATGCACCACTTTCTATCTCCAAGTCCTAATGTTAAACCATAAGTTTCAACTCAAAAAGTGATTTCAAGACAGAAAACATGCAGTTTAACAAAGGAATGGTGACTGGAAGCAGCACTCCTTTCCAGTGTTCAGAAACAACAAAAAAAAACAGAAAATGACTGAGTAAAGGACGTCTTTCTAGGCCTCTTCATCACTGCCCTCTTTTCATTTCAAAGATAGTTTTTTTTTAAATGCAAATCAGTAAACCACACACAACACAGAGGCCTTTAAATCCATAAAAATCCAGACTCAAATCAGCAACACAATCAAAATCACCTTTTTATCCCAAACCCGTGCATACCATTGTTTTTGAGGCCAAGCATCAAAAAATCAGATTTAAACAAACAACACAGTAGGTCATAATGGGATACAGAGGCCATTTGTAGCTAATACAGTCTCCATAAACACCATCAACCAACCAAAACAGAAAATAAAAACCAAACAGATCCAACCCAGTACATATCACAGACCACATCACTTTTTTTTTTCTCTTATCAGAAAAAGAAAAAATCCAGCAACTTAGCCTTTTTAGGATCCATCGAAACTAGGCTCGGATTTGAGGCCTTTAAACCTGTAAAAAAAAAACTGTTAGAAACAGAAAAATAAAAAAAAACAACAAAAGTAAACAGAGGTGTCAACCGAGAGCACCTGAAAATCTGGTTGAAAAACCGAGGGTCGTAAACCAGGATAGAGAGAGGAAGCTCCGGTGAACCGAAAAAAAGAACAACCAGTGAGCCGAGAGAGAGAGAGAGAGGTAAAAAACAAAAAAAAACAACACCTCAAATCGAAAGAAACAGACCTGCAGAGGGCTGAAAACCCAAAGTCTTGGGGGTTTAGGGTTTCTGGAACCCTAACCCAACCTCTTTAAATTTCTGCTTGAAGGAAACCGAGAAGAGAGACCGCGAAAACCAAGTCCAAACACAGGATTCCTTAGATCAGAGAGATCAAAATCGCGAGAGAAAGATCAGAGAGATCGAAATCGCAAGAGAGAGAAGCCCCGAGAGAAACTAAGGAAGCATCTGGTGATAAATAGAACCGAGATCGGTGGTCAGAGACCATGCGAGAGAGAAGAAAAAAGAGGAACGGCGGCCGGTGAGGAGAAGGGTGAGGCCGAGAGAAGTCTCTGGAGAGGAGAAAATAGCGTCGGCTGAAATGAAGTGAGATGAGTGAAGTGAGGGAGAGATGAGAGTATTAGGTTTAGAAAGGAGGGTTGGGCCGGTAAGAATAAAAAGGAAAAGAGAGAGAGATGGGCCGTCTTAAAGCTAAGGAGAGGAGAGAGAGAGAGCTGGGCCGGTTTCTGGGCCTGAGCTTCAGGCCTAGAAACCAGCCCAGCAATATTTTTTTTTGTGTTTTAATTATTTTTTCTCTTTTCTTTCCTTTTACGTGTGAGTATAAAATGCAAAAAAAAGTAAAATTTTATTTCGCAGCTATGTTATAGCTGTGAAATAGAACCCGAATTAATTAAACACTGTATTATATGCGCGAATCCTTTTTTTTTTTTAAAAATAAAATTAAAATAATAATGTACACGATTGTGTTTTACGTCCATGATATGGAAGTAAAATACAATTTTTTTGTCATGCAATAAAAATATTTAATGTCTTTTATATCCATGTTATGGATATAAATAGATCAAAATCAATTAATCCTTTAAAATATGACATGCAAAAATACATCCAAATATATATTTACAACCTTAGTACCAATTGTGGGCGGGGTAGGGTGATTTTTATCTTCCCTACACGTAATTAGCAAACGAACCCCGGTTAATCTCTGGTTATTTAAGGTGTCCAATCGGACCAAAAATCGATTGGTGGCGACTCTAAATTATTACACGAATAACCCTAAAAATTTGAATAACGATAAATCAAAGGGAAAACACAAAAACCCAAAAGAATCTTTCTCCCAACCCGTCGGCCCGGTTCCGACACTGAATATTATAAATGCTTAAACTATTAAATAATAGAGTTGTTTGATAAACACAAAAAATAAAGCACTAAATTTGAAAAAAAAGTGTTGATAATGTTAAATTTAAAATTTTAAGTCAAATATTTTAACTTGTTAGATTAAATGATTTTTTTGATTTAATTAAAACTTTTAAATGTAATTATCAAACAAGTTAAAAAGAAATAAATATTTAATGTATTAATTTAAATCATTTTTTTTAGTTATCAGACATGACCTAATAGTTGAACTACATAGGCTTGAGAATTCAAGTACATTAAAAAAGAATAGACGTATAGCTATGGGCATGCTAAATTTCTCCCTCATCTATCAATTTCACAGATTAATTTTCAATGAATTATAATTATATATATTAAATCTCTGCTGGATACCAAAAAGTTAGATAAGTACATCAAATTAAGTTAAAGAGGTGTACGTTATTCCTTTCATTTACGTCTAAAGAATTTTTTTTTTCTTTATTTATTAAAAATGCAATTTCAAATACTAATGAGATGAAAACATTTATTTTCACAATTTTTTTTCTTTTTTTGTAATCAATAGTTTAAACATAATAATGATTCGGTAAACTACAAAAACATACCATGTAATTTCTCTCGCTTTCAAAACAAGAATAGTTTCTTTCTTGTTTTTTTGGCAAAAACATAACTAGTAATTTCATCCACTATAAAAAAAAAAAAATTTATTGATAAATTGATCTAAAATACTGTCATGTCAAAGATTTTTTTATCCAAAATTTAATTTTAGTTTATATAATTATTTAAATATAATATATATTTTTATAATATTTTTTTCTCTCTGTACTCTTTCTCGCTCCTCTACACTTACCATCCCTTCCGGCCACCACCTCTCCTCCTTGGCTCGTTCTAAATCTAATTTGGAAAACCCATTTATGAAATTCTCAAAAAATCAATCAGTTTTCCATTCTAACTCTGAAACTTAAGTGTTTTACTTGTTTAATTTGGATTTAATTAAATCCACATTATGTGCCAAATTCTCAAACTCAAGTGTTTTACTTGTTTCCGCTTCATCTTCTTCATTTTCTTCATTAGTTCATTTCAATGGCTTTTTCTCAAAGAGAGGCGCAACGAACAGAGGCAGGTGGAGAATTGCAGCCGCGACGAGAGGCGGCCCGGTGGAGAGGTCGTGAATCATAAATTCTTCTCTCTGTTGCTCTTTCCCAATTCATAAATTCTGTAAAATTTCAATCCTTTAGAAAGGGATACCCAGGATAATCCACAAAATCAAAATCAAAGACCCAATTACTTTGTGAATTCGAGTCTATTTCTCTTGCTATTCAAAATATGGTTGAATAATTGAGACATGGATTGATTAGATTCAGATTGAATAATTTAGTTAGGGACTCGTTTCATTCTTTGATGGCGGGGTTGAGGAGATGATCAGATTTAGATTTGGTGTTGGAGGTTGGCTATGGCGGTGGTCGGAATAGCGGCGGGGTGGGAGTTGGCGAAAAGGAAAAGGGGAGAAGATGGAACAACGGGAATATTAAATATATCTATATTTTAAGTAATTATCTAAATTAAAATTAAATTTTTGGATAGAAATATCCTTTGTCATGTCAGCAGTTTTAACCAATTTGTCAAATAATCTTTTTTATTTTTTATAGCAGATGAAATCACTAGATATATTTTTGCCAAAACGAGATCAACCACTTGTTATGTTTTTGAAGTTTAGTCTAAAGATTCAAGAACGAGTGAATACTTTCTCATTAAGTGAAGCTAGAGAGATTCATTTATACACAAAATTAAAAAGCTGTCAACCAACAAAAAAAAACTGTTATAACAGAAATCCGGAAAAGGACGACAAGAGACAAGAAAACGGCGAGTTTTTGATACTCCCTTTACGTTAAATTCAAAATCAATAACGCTAGACTAGAAATTTCAACAACCAACAGGTCAAGCAAGAGTGTGAGAAGAACTGCTAAAGAAGAAGGTGATGAGAAAAACAAATACTGCACTACATCAATATTTAACACTGTTGAATAAAAATCACATCGAAAAGAAAAGAAAAATCACTTAAATAACTTTATTCTCTAACACAAAAACAAAACAACTTAAATTCTCTTTGTAAATTCATCTTCCTCTATTAGTACCGCCCTTCCTCTGTGGCTGAGTTCAACCCTGCATTTTCAACCTTAAGTAATTCAGATCTTAATTAAGATGATGTCATAAAGTTAATATGTAGTTTAAGAACCTTTTTGATCCTGTTTGTTGTTGCACAAGCAAGAAAAGATTTCAGCTTGCTATTCCTGATAATTGTCAATTAATATCCTCATTAATATTGAGAAATTTTGTGTAGTGAAAATAATGAATTGAATTAAGACTAAGTGAATGAATACCGTTGAGATTTCCTCCTGTAACTTAATTCTGATTCTTTGATCAGTTCATTGGAGGATGAACGAGTTGTTGTAGTTGGTTTCTTATTTGTTGGCTGTCTACTCAAATTTTGAGCTAATATAACAACATAATCTTTTTAATTCAGAAATATGTATGAACATTATATATCGAATAAAATGGCAAATAAATATTAAAAAAGATTACCTCCGGTTTTGATTTTATTGAATGAGTTTAGTTGATTAGGATGAATGGAATCTTGAGTTTTGCCATTGTTATAGTCAAAGGTTTGAGGTTGATCAAGTGAACTAACAACAAATGCCGCAGCTGCTACTGCAGTTGCTAATCCTGTGTAGATTGATGAATCTTCTTCTTCATTCCTTTGCCTCTCATTCTTTCTCCTCAACCAATTCATACTGTATCACAATTCAAACAAAAGTATTTTCAGGATTTGATCCTGCTGCACATCCTTTCACTAATTCTCAACTTTTCAAATGAAAAAAAAAAAAAAAAAAAAAAATTCTGACTGATGGATTACTTACTTTGGGTTATCAAATCCTTCAATCCTGAAAGTTCTGGGACGTGATTGAATGGAATTCATCAGGTATTTATAGTAATTGACATTCTACTGCCCACAGATTGATTTTGATTTTACTTTGTAATTCCTGCTCTACACCGATTTTTTGCACGTTTTTTTTGACTTCTGAGGCATAGTTAGCAGAAAGATCATATTTTGGTTCCTTCTTTTTGTTAAAAGTTAAAAAAAAAAAAGAGAGAATGAGATCATGTAGAGTTGGCGACTGAATTTATTCTTATTCTTATTCTGAATCCACTTTCAACGAAAGATTATAAATGAACATCGAATTCGCTAGCTGGAAAACGAATGGAATCTGCCAACTCCATCCTTTCTAGTTTTTATTAATCTATTTTTCTCCCCACGAATCAACTGATATGTGCCAAGTCCCTAGGAATATTGGTGTGCGCTTTTGTATCATTTTAAAAATTTCATATAAATTTCAAATGAAGAATCAAGATAATAAGTCATTTAAATTTACATTATTAGGCACATATACATAATTGTACATTGCAAGCTACATATTGGCAGAGGCAAATAAGTAATGAGCTTTACAAACGTGAAGTTAGTTTATATAGTGAAATTCAGCAGCAGAAACACCGGACAGGATTCTTTCCTTTGGATCGCATATGCTTTGCTTTCTCTTTCACATCAGCTTCTTCGTTTCTTTGTTTCTCCTCTAATTGTCCTTTCGCCCCTCCTGCAATTGCTTCGATTCTATCTACCTTTATTTGGTAATGTTGCATGTTTCTAATCTTCCTCATCTCCAACTCTTTCTGCAGCTCCAACATTACATATATATAAGTTGACTCATTTTCATCAAACTCTAATTCCATAAATACAAGATCAAGTAAATATTTATAACCTTTTTCCTTTCCATGCTTAGTTTCGCCTGCATTTTCCTCGTGTTCTCCCAAACAACAACTTCTGCTTTCATTTTCTCATACCTGAGATTAGACCTCGTTATAACCACATCCAAACAAATGCTAAAATATAAACAACAATGTTTGACTTAGAATTGTAGTTAAGGAATCGAGATGACCGTTTATTGATCTTTCGAAGCTGAGCCTTCTCCCAGGAATCTACTTTGTCTTCCACAACATTGCTTCTCGCTGACTTCCCTTTTTGCCTTTCATCTTCTGAGGCCGCCATAGAGGCCAACCGGCTCAGTTTTCTGCTTGGCATAGCATGTGCGGGTGGTTTCTGGCTTGCATTTTTGCCTACATAAAAAAGTAGTTTGTTAACTATAATCTTTGAAGAAGAAACTGTTTATGTGTACAGTTTGCAGAATTATTTTACCTGCTGCATCTTTCGGTTCTTTAAGGGATGAATGCTTAGTTATTGCAATAGAAGTATCCTCTTCTGCGGTCCGGATTTCTGTTCTTGGCTTCTTGTAGTTGTCACTCATTTCTCTTTTATGCTTGGCCTTTGCTTCCTCCAACGAGTACACCGCGAATGTAGCAGCGGCCACAGCAGCTGCGAACTCGCTTTCTTGATAATTATAATTCCCACTCATCTCCCTGCAAAAAACTTATTAAAGAATCAGCTCTAATTTCTACAAAGAGAATTATTTAACAGAGTGATTGAAGAATACTTTGAGATTGTGCAAATGATTATTTGTTGCCCATAAAAAAGAGATTGGATGTACCTTTTTTTTTGGTCTATTATAGCAAATAGTCCATGCACAGAAATTAATCTTGTTAGTCGAATTCTTTTCCTGTTTTAATCAAGAAGGAAAAGTGTTTGATTGCTGAGAAACTATAGAATAAAAAAGGCCTGCAATTGCAAAAAAGAAAATCCTGAAAGATTAATATATATAAGAGCATAGAGAATGGTACAAGCAAAGATGAAAAGAAGTTTACAAATTAAAAATGAAGCATAATTAAGCTTTTGAGAGAAGTAAAGGATCCTAATTTCCTTTCCATAGGCCATGGTAAGTTTTTCTTCCATTTCATTCGTCTCCTGTACCTTTTCTTTTTCTTTAAAAAGAAAGCTTCATCTCTTGCAATTGATATGACTAAGACTGAGACAGATAGGTATAGGAGGAATCATTGTCAAGGCGGGTCACTGAGCTCGTGGGTTTTGATACCTTTGTCCTATTTTTGAACCAAAATGGGGTTGCTTGGCTGCCAGGTTATATTTGCACCCTTGTTAACCAAATATTTGTCTTAGGATGTTTTTATTTTCTTTTAATTAATTTGATTAATCGGTCCACTGCTGATTGAACACATTTTAAATGAATATTCTTTTTAATTAAACTTTGGTGAAAGTAATTGAAACTCGATATTTTTAATTTAAAGTGACGTTTGTTTTCTTTATTATTCTATCAAAACATGATTTATTTGAATTTATAATTATTAAGTAACTAGTTTGATATTTGTTTATGAAAAAAAAAAAAAAAAACAATTAGGACAAGAGAGTATCTCCGTCCACGATCAAAAAAATCTTAAGGCTACAACGAAATATATAAAAAGACTTATATATTGCTCTATAAATAAAGATAACAACAATAACAGTTACAGGGACTCAGATCCGGGTTGGGTGCCAGTCGAAAATGCTTCTATACATAGTTGTGAAACCGGATCGGACCGGGTTCGACCGGAACCGGAGGTCAGACCGATCGGTTTCTATCCGGTTTCATTTTGGTCAATAACCGGTCAATTTTCGGTCGGATCGGCAAGTTAAACCGGAAAACTATGAACCAGACCGGTTTTTTGGTTCGACCATACTTTTTTTTTAATTATTTGAATATAAAATTTAAGTTATTATTTTGAGATGTTTTTAATTAAAATAAAATATAGTTTGTGTATTTAAATTATTTTAAATTAAATTGACATTTTATTGTAACTAAAAAAATTATATTTCATAAATTGAGTTTTTTTAATTACTATATTGTGTTTGTAACGTTTAAACTTAAAGAATTATAATAAAAATATTCAAATTTTTATAAATTATAAATATAAAAATAAAAATATTTTAATATTTTAATATATTTATTAAATCTGGTTCGATTTCGGTTTAATCCAAAATTCATAAATCTATCCCTTCACCGTTTCAATGACTGATCCGGGTCTAAAAACCATGCTTCTATATATATTAGTTAGTTTCGAGAGAATTGTATCCTCCGTAATCAAATTGGATAGGCATTTGAATTTAGACGAAACGACAACGTTTACTATCTTTCTTAAGCGCTTTGGGTACCTTCTACACGTGTTAACTAACTCCGAACATACTGAACCTTTCCCCGCCTTTTTCATCTCAACTTCAAATTCTCCATCTCCCTCTCAGAAACCCTAATTCATTGCAAAAATTAAAATGCGACATGCCAGTCACGGAAGAGCAGAGATTGAGAGCAGAAACTAACCGATTAGCAGCTTTAGCTAAAAGAAAAGCATTTACAGAACTCAATGTTGCCCAAGGACAACAACAGCAAGAGCAACATAATCCATGGAGGTTTTTCAAGTGCCAAAAGCTCCTCACCGGGGCCCGTTCTATCACCCATTACCCGAGGAAGCCTCCAAATGTTCCGATCGAATCGAATTCGAATACCCATTTGAACCGGAAGTTTCTGGTTCG
Source organism: Euphorbia tirucalli (assembly GCA_039660915.1). Taxonomy (NCBI): domain Eukaryota; kingdom Viridiplantae; phylum Streptophyta; class Magnoliopsida; order Malpighiales; family Euphorbiaceae; genus Euphorbia; species Euphorbia tirucalli. The sequence goes on from CM077637.1 coordinate 16,748,125, forward strand.
GCTCGAAATTTGCTCGCCTGACTCCTTCTCCATCACGCCGGGAGCTGTACAGGGGTTTATGTATCCAGGGGAAGAGGAGTGCTTGCGGATACTGAATTTTCATTTATCTGATGTACGTAGGGTGCAAAAAATTTTCTTTTCCCTTGGTGCTTAGTTAGGGCGCTTAGAAAGTGCCCTAAATGAGTTGACGTGAGAATCTGAGGAATTCTGGGGAAGATTTAAAAATTGTAAATCACTGCTTTGCTTAAGTATGATTGTGGTCCAAAAAAACTTATTTTAATTGGTTGAAAAGTTTGGTTGAGAAAGTGATTGTAGCATTGTGGTATTTGCTTGAGTAGCTGGACCAACGAGAAGACTCAGGGAAAAAAAGAGTCTATATTCTGGGGATAGTTTGTGTTTTTTAACATTTTATTGTTCACAATTTTATCTCTCTGTTAAGTCAAAGTAGCTAACTAGTAACTACTAAAATATGATACATTTTTGTTGAAGATTACTTTTATGATAGATTTGGGAAGCTTGGTACTTATGGAATTTTGATGCTATTCAATTCTTTGGGGTAGAATTTTATAGAGAAATTTCACAATATCCAAAAAAATCTGCGGTTTATAATATTTTGAATTGTTGCGATTTCTTATTTATTTTAGGTAGAGCCATCACACTACACACAAAATCACGGAGGTGGAAGGGCCTGCGTTTATAAGCTTAGAGATTATGATGCAGTTTTATCATGCTTAAAGAATTACAAGGACATTGAAATTCAAAAAATACCTTTTGGCACACTAAATGTTGTCCAAAGATTCTCAAATTCTTTCGATACTGGGATCTGGGAACCCTTCAGGCCTGAACATTTATCTGATGAAAAAGTTGATGAATTGATTGGTAACCTGCCAAGAAAGCTGTTGGATAGGCTCTTACCATTCCAACATGAAGGTTTAAGATTTGGACTGCGAAGAGGTGGCCGGTGTCTTATTGCAGATGAAATGGGTCTTGGAAAAACACTTCAGGTAGTTTTTTGATAATGTAATTTCAACTGTTCTTATGTGAAGCTTGATATATTTAGTAGCATTACAATCTTAATGCCTGCTTCAGACAACCAGTTTCGTCTCTTGCTCGCCCTTGAAGGCTTTGATATGAATACTATATATTTTACACAATGCAGTGAGTGTTAACAACCATTCCTTTTTGAAGTTGTTATATTTTGATAAAAGTGAAGATTGTTGGGCATGCTAATGTACGGTATGGTATATGTGTTGTTGATCATGCTTGTGTTATGTCTGAGTCTGAGACGTAGCTGTAGACTGATTAACCTGAGCATTGAAGAAAGGAACTTTAGCAGGATTATGTTGTGAGGATTCCCCTGTGACCTACAGTGATGAAAATGAAAAAGAAAGGACTTCTTGTTAAAGGAAGAACCCTAATATATCTATTAACAATTTCTGGAGAATGACCATTTATTCCTACTTAACTTGCATTTATATACAACATTTCAGAAAGGAAAGTTGCTGACCGTGTTTAAAAATTGCATGGAAGTTTAAAGGAAGTGCTTAACTAAAGTAACTGGCTGCTTATTTTCCTGCTAGATCTGCTGTTTCCATGTGAAATAAGTTGTGATAATTGATTATGCTGGACTATAACAGCTTATCTGATTTCTATCTCAAGCTAGAGGGAAATAAGCTGTGCTTGAAATACATTTTAGAAGTAATATAAGATGACACAACTGTATAATATCACTTTTTATGTACTCGATTGTTTTTAGGCAATTGCCATTGCAGGCTGTTTCATAGATGAAGGTCCTATACTTGTCGTTTGCCCAGCTATATTACGATTTACATGGGCAGAAGAACTAGAGCGATGGCTGCCCTCTTGTTTACCTTCTGACATCCACCTTGGTATTTGCTTCTCTCTTTGTCTTCATCATGCCTAGATGGTGTTGATCAATTTGATGAGGATTTAATCAGAGAAAGGCTTTATGGGTTAAAAAATCTAATGTTGTGCACTAATATTCTTAGTTCTAGTTAAAGTTGGTTATATAAACATCATTTATAAAGTAGATACCATTATGCGAATTATATTTTGTATATTTGTTTGTTAGCTTTATCTGCTATATCTCATCGCTTCAAGCACAAATTTGAGGATCAATCTTCTCCATTTCAATTGCATCCTCAATTTCTTTTGTGTTCATGATGGTTCTAATTCTGTACTTCAAGTTAATGAATTCTTGATTATGAAAGCACAAACTTCTTTCTTGGTGCCTGATTAGATCAACTTTTAGAATCTTTTTCTATTGCTGCAGAATGAAATACTCTGCATACTTATAAGGTTTTTTTTTTTCTTTCTTTTTTATTTTTTATTTTTTTTTTAATCCAGTATTTGGTCATCGAAACAATCCAACATATTTGACAAAATTCCCTAGAGTTGTGGTTATTTCATATAAAATGCTTCATCACCTGCACAAGAGCATGCTCGAGCGAGAATGGGCTCTCTTGATAGTTGATGAATCTCACCATTTACGTTGCTCAAAAAAGAAGTCAGAACCAAATGAGGTAACTTTTTGCTTTTACTTTACTAATGCATTGACCTCTCTTCTTTTGGATAATATAAATACTGCCTTTTATCCTCAATAATTTTGGATTCTCATATGGTAACACAGAGTTCTTTAGACACTTTGGAGCTTCTGTCTATGCGAGTGCATGTGTACATGGCAATTTATTTGTTTAAACTTGTGTGTTTTACCATTACTTTTTGTATTTGAGAAATAATATTCTTAAAAAACTGGAATGTTCAGCCAATCTGTCTTTTGGTCTAGTTACGAAAATTGTGGCACCAAGCTTTGGTTCAATGTAGTTAGAAACTTTGTCAAGAGAAGTCTTATTATTCTAAGTCGAATTTATAGGAGAATGTGATCACTGCCTAATAATATAGATTGCTGCATTCAGGAAAATCTTTTGAGTTTGATAATTTGGGATTTTCGAGACTTGATGTTGATAAATTGTTTTTGGAGCTGTTTTGGAAGTGTTTAGAAAATTGCATATGTTGGACTTATCTGATGTATATAGTGTGTTTATAAATGGCATTTGTCCCATTGAAAGAGAGTCATGGGAGGGGATATGTGGTGATTGTCTATTTGTTCAGCATTCTTATGTGAAGTGATTGTTCTTGGATCTTACATTTGCGACCTTGTGTTTGTAACCTGAAAATTTTATTGTTGCACTAGATATGATGCATATATCCTGCAGAGACACCTTATTAATATCTTTACATGAATGTGTGTAATCTTATGTAATGTAAAATGATTTTGATTAATCTTCTGATAAAACTAAAAATGCATAATGCTGCAGTGCTGCTCTTATCTATGGTTTGTTGTGTGTGCTAAGTTGTATTGTGTATTCCTCTCTTTGTCATTTTGTAAAGATGAAAATTTGTATTTTCATCAGGTTAGAATTACCTAGGTTCTCCATGTGAACTATATGCTTTAAAATTTGTCTCCCAATACCTACACCTTGTGGTTTATTGCAATTATTAGGGAATTTGGCTTCCTACACACCATGAGCCCATGTGTTCTTTCCTGCTTATCAATTTCTATCATTTTCTTGAAAAAGCTCTAGATAATGAGATACTGAGAAACCTTTTAGACTTAGCACTCACTGGCTTCTGCTTGGACTTTCTGATCAGAAACTCAATTTTGTAGTATCTATGTGTACATGCATCTTAGAATTCTCAACACTAGCTCGAAGATTGCAACATTGGGAAGAGTGGGAGAATCTAAAGTTGTTCGTATGATCAAATATTTGTTCTCTGTGATTTACCTACATGTTGTTTAGGTGCCTAATGCTATCTCAATACTTCTTACGGTACAGGTAAAAGCTGTTCTTGATGTGGCGGCAAAGGTCAAGCGAATAGTTCTTTTGTCTGGGACACCTTCTTTGTCAAGGTCATAGCATGTTTATGTGGAGAAGATGAAATTAGTGTTTTAATTCCCTACTGATATTTGAAAGCTTTGGATTTCAATGCTGCTTATAGCTTTTTAATCATGCCTCTACAGTTCTTAGTTCTCCATGGTTTCTTGTCATACTACTATTGAAATGCATCCTAATACTGTGATTTCTTTGGTGATTGCAGGCCATACGACATTTTCCATCAGATAGATATATTATGGCAAGTTTTCTTCAGATCCTTACTCCATCTAGTGTCATTCTCAAATTTTTACTGGTACATATTGTTTTATTGACGGTGAATCTGTTCCTTAGGCCTGGTTTATTGGGACGAAGCAAGTATGATTTTGCAGAAACTTACTGTGCGATCAGATGTGTCCAGACTTCTGAGGGGAAACGTTTCCAGGTAGAGATTAACATCAATTGGCACCACTGATGTTCTTCCGGAGCTTTTCACAGAAACTATGCCCATTGCTTTGCATATTAGTTCAGTAGATTTTCATATGCACTCTGATTTAACAAGGTGAAAAGGGAGAAGGAAAAATAATGAACAATTTCTGTACAGTTGGTCATGGGGCCTGAGTAATAGTTCAACAATTTTTCTTTTTTGAATCTTGACCTTCAAAATTGAAGTTTCAACATATAAAAAGCTCTTTATTGCAGGACTTTTCAAGGGGTGTTCGCTTGGAGGAATTGAATGTGTTGCTTAGGCAAACTGTTATGGTATGCATTTGCTTTTGATATGATTAGTTCTGTTTGGAATCTGTTTACAAGTTACTGTCTTTTGCATCTTCTTTCTATTTAAGAGAGAGAGGGGGATGGCGACTGGGAGTATGAGATGTCCAATAATGATTATTATTCGTCAAAGTGGGATGTGCGAATCATCCATCTTTTACATTGTGTACTAAAAATGCAGCCAATTTGGTTCTGGTCATTTGTCATGTTGTAAGTTATTTCAGCAACATTTTTCAGAATTGCCAATTACTTTTTCTTCGATAAATCAGCTGCAATGGCTAATCCTGTAATTGTAGGAAAGGAGTGTGTAGGAGTGCATTAGGAGTTAAAGTCAATATCTGTTATTTATATTGGCCTTTTATTAACGTTTCCTACTCTTTTCTTCGGGTAGTTATAATTCAACTTTTACTCAAAAAATATATATGTTATGTGTAACTCAACTATGGCTATTCAGCATACTCCCTGTAATCATACCACTTTTTCATTTGTGTCAAAAATATGTTTGCCAGATGGCACATCCATCATTGAAAAATGGATAGGATTTCTTTACCTCATATATAAGGGAGGATGCTTTTAGTCGTTAAGAGACAAAGAGAGATGTGGCTAGATGTTTGTGTTTTTTCTTGTGGTCAAATTAAGTTATTGTATTATAATGGTGTGCGAGAAAGGGTGGGTGGAAATATGTGGTAGTGGCATTGAATTTCAATTTCTCTATGTAGCCAAATTTTCTTTCGAGTTATAATTTGGTACAATCATGATCATGCTTCCTTCATGTTATATTTTTCTGCTAACCATAGATAAGACGTCTGAAGAAGCATGTAATGAAGCAGTTACCACCAGTACGTCGACAAATTATAACATTGTTGTTAAAGAGATCAGATATACTCTTGGCGAAGGCTGCTGTTAGGGTTAAGAATAATGATTCCACAATATCAGGCATAGTCATGGCAAAGCCTACTGTTGAGGTTAAGAATGATGATGCTACAACAACAGACAAACACTTTACAAAGGCTGCTTCAGGGGTTAAGAATGATGATGCCACGCCACCAGACATAGTCTCGGCAGAGGCTGCTAATGAAGTTAAGAATGATGATGCTACAACATCAGACATAGGCTCAGGGAAGGCTACTGTTGAGACTAAGAATGATGTTCCTGGAGGTGATGCAGCTAAAACCATTTTATCTTCTCTCTCTCTATTTACTCTCATTATTACCATGTAATAGAAGTGCAATTCATGTTCTAAGTTTCTGTTTCTTATTTGTTATTACTAGTACATAAGATGTTATTGTAATGCTTAATTTGTGAGTTCAAGTTCCTTTTGAGTGTAAATGTTAGTCAAGCTTGAAATCAAGAAGTAGCTTCCATTCTGTGGGTGGATAAGCTATAGTTGAGTTTACAGTTCATTCATCTAGCATTCCACACACCTTTTTACAGTTTTGCCTGCTCCAATTTGTATGTTTGTGCAGATAGGGCAACTATATCAAGTGAGCTCTCCTACCAAGAGCTTGGTATTGCAAAATTGCCTTCATTTCGAGAATGGTTGTTGATTCATCCTCTTTTTGCGGAGTGTGACAGTATAGCAGAATTGGATGTGGATCCCATTTCTGAAAAAATGATTATTTTTGCTCATCACCATAAAGTTCTTGATGGAGTACAGGTGAGTTGCTTGCTTTTTTTTTTTTTGACTTTTTGCTGCATTGAGCATCCCTTCATTGGAAAGTGAAAACATGATTGCAAGTACTTCTATGCAATTATGATGGAAGAATGGAACATCACCCAAGTTGGCTAAAGTCTGGCATGTCCTTACTTTGACACTCTATTGATTGACCTGATTCTAATTTATTCATATTTTCTCATTCACCCACTTACCCCTTTCCCCAAGTTTGTATGCACTCAAGTTGCATGAATGCTCAACCATTAAAATTCACATGATTAATGATATTCAGATTCTATCTCTCTTGAATCCATGTGATGCATTATTGCACATGTTTCAGTGAGGAACCTGAAATGTAGAACCATTTTAACATATCGATAGCAAGTGTGTAATGTTTAGTACTTTCAGCTGAACTTAATCTTACATAAACTTACAATTTACAGAACCCCATTTGGAATAATTTGTTCTTTAACTGTGAAATCTTATAAGGTCAAATTCTCACTTCCTTATTTTTATGGTGCCCATTGGTCAGTTTTGGGGTAATTTTTATTTTTTGGAATTGTTCTTTCCAACTTTTCCCCCAGTTAGGATTTCAGGCTAGTGACACGATTAATTAACAAGAAATTTCTACCTCTCTAAAACACTCTTCTTTTGAGGAAACCAAGATGTGGAATCACTTGGTCATAACAAATGAATGATGTTAAAAACTTCAGGTTAGTCTATTTTGAATCCCATGATAAAGAATCTAATATCCTCTTTAAAAACCTGCGTGGATAAATACAAAATCAACCTATATACCTTTAGTGTAATGTAGAAGGATTTGTTTGTTGCCTCCTAAATAATGGATTTTTAAACAGTTAAATGATTAAAATTCACAACTCAGTATTTCTTGATCATGTTAATACCATCCGGTAATGTACTTAAATTGTCTTTAATAAATAATTAGAGTTTTTTTTTTTCTTTTCTTTTCTAGCATTGGTAATGTATCAATAGTGAGCTACTGCATTTAGATTGTGTGCATATTGGATAAAAGGCTAAGGCCTTGTTTAGTGTGAGCAAACGATTTTTCCATTTTTAAAAAAATTGGTGATCACGTGTTTGTCTGATAAATAGCTTACTAGTTTTCTAGTTTTTCATTTGTTTGTTATTTAGAAATTACCCAATTAAATTAAATTAAATTCTTGATGTAATTTCAAAGAATTAAATAAATTATTCATATGAATTTGCAAAATATTCAAAGATATATATTTTACAATTGGGATAAAATGAACTAAAAAGAAAATTATGCATGAATTGGAGCCCATCACTAACATAACAAAAATGAGTTAATCCAAATTACAGTCACTTGTAGAGCACCCATTGACCAAAATGTCATACTTGTAACTTGAAAAATAAGTATATAACTAAAAATATCTGCGTCTCATGATGCAGACAAATGCATCTTCTGTTTCATGCATAGACCTATTGTTATAATATTTAACATATAAATATCATCAAAGTTTTGTCAAGTTATCTGGAATATTAGTCTAATGTCTAAGCTAATAAGTGGCATTGGCAATATATTTTTCCTGCTTAATTAATGGAATTGACATTTCAGAACCTGGATCTTCTCTCTGGTCTCTGTTCTGATTGGTGACAAATCTGGCACAATAATTAAATCTGCATTTTGGTCCTAAGGCTAATTTTTTGCTTTGAATCAGGAGCTCATATGTGAGAAAGGGATTGGTTTTATCCGCATTGATGGAAATACACTCCCTAGAGATCGGCAATCTGCAGTTCTAAAATTTCAGTCGTCAAATGAGGCTAGTATCTTATTTTTTTCATGCATTTGATTAGGTGCTAAGAAATATCTTTTGGTGGTTCTCCTTTTGCTATGTGAAATTTTGTATGGTTTTGTGGTTGATCATTTCTTCTGAGGAAAAGATGAAGTTGGCTTAAAAGGAAAAGCCATAGTGAAGTTGGAAAAGGGAAAAAGTATGTTTGTACTAACTTCAAAGGCAAAAAAGTATTAAGAATCCTACATCTCTTGTTCTTCCAAATACTCCAAAACCAGAGCCATGAGCTCCGTATCTCTTCTTCCAGATTTGCTCAAATTTTTATTTAGAAATTTTTTGTTGTCGAATTTCAGTATAATGCTCTTAACTACCATGACGACAGTTCCAAGTGAACCAACATAAGATGGCTGTGACTGTCAAACTTATTAACCAAAGCTTCAAATTTATTTCACTGTGTCCTTCAAATACTAGCTATCTGAATTGGGTGTCACTTATGATATCTGGAGACTTCTTACTGAGTATTTGATGTCAGGTAGATGTCAGTCTCTAGATTCTTTTGTTTGAACAATGTAAAAACTACTAAATTATGCTGATGCCTATGCTAAGTAATCATCACATTGTTTTTCTCATCCTTTGGAAGGCCATTTGCTTGATAAATTGAAAATAAGAGTTGGTGCAACTGTACATTATGTCACTGTGACTAGAACGCCACTCATCAGTTGAAACTGTGGACTTGAAGTTCTTTGAATGCTAGTGCAATGCTCAATACATGTGGCCTGCATAAGGCCCGAGTGGGGCACTGTTCAACTTTGATATCTGTATAGTTGATAGCATCTAGATATCTGTAATCAGCATAAAACCACAAATGCAGGCCTTGAATATTTCTTTTAATTTATCAGGTTAAGATTGCAATAATAGGTGTTCTAGCTGGGGGTGTTGGACTTGATTTCTCGTCAGCTCAACATGTTGTCTTCTTGGAGCTGCCTCAGTCATCACAACTGATGCTTCAGGTCTGACTTGTTAGTTATTTGACCTTTGCAGAATTTTGTCGTTGAAAGATGTATGTATCTATTTTGAATGATTTTTTAGGCTGAGGGTAGAGCTCATAGGCGAGGGCAAACAAATGCAGTCAACGTATACATCTTCTGTGCAAAGGTGCACGTCCCTTAAGGGAATGATTTTATCTCTGTGCAATGAGTTTTAGACATTTATTTCTCTTCGAAACATATGTGAGTATATTTCATATTGTTGCAGGACACTATGGATGAAAGACATTGGCGATATTTAAACAGGAGTCTGCATTGTGTTTCATCTACTATGAACGGAAAATATGATGCAGAGCCAGAGATAGCAGTACCTTTTTCTTCCCTCTTATTTTGTCCCTTTGTATATATTGCTTGGATTTAATTTTCTGGCAAATAGTATCAATGTTTTCTTGGTAACATTTAATGACTTCTAAACTCTTTAGTAGGCCTCTTGCTTTCCATAAATATTAATAAACTTCCATGATATGCTAAAGTGGAATCTGGTTACATTTGGTATTAGTTTATTCCATTTTGCCTGAGTTGTTCGTACGATTGGGTTGGGGGATTCCAGTTTTTGATTTGTTCTATGAGGTTTAACTTCATTAATCTTGTTGGCAGGTTGATGAAGTTTCGTATTTAGAAGTAACTAATAAAGCTGAGGGATATTCTGATGATAAAGGTTTGGAGAAAGCCTTATGCAGAGAGCTTTCTGTAGGAGCTTCCATCTCAGCAGATGAAACACAACCTTTTAAAAGCCATGACGATGCAACTGATAGATCCAACGAACATTCTTGTTCTGTTGCCAGTTCTATTCAAACAGATGACTGTAATTTTGAGGTGATTAAGAAATCATAATTTGTTTTCCTTTAAGATATCTTCATCCATCCTTTAGTTGGTTTAAATTTTTCCCTGACTAATGCTCTGAAAGTTTTAGTCAGAACTGGTTACTGTGGATCTGGGTGAAGAACTGTATAATCATATTGTTGCAAGTGAAAACCTTGTGACAAATGTCTCTGATGAAATTGGTATCAATGGTGTAGTCTCTTCTTCTTGGTTGAATAAGGGAAAAGAAGGAAAAAATCAGTTGCCTAAGGTGAGTCTTTGATAAATTTGTTTTTTAAACAAGGATGTTGCTTTACTTGTTCCTTTATATCTATGTAAAATGAAAATACAGGAACCAGATTTTCGTTCTCCAACAAAAGAAAGAGATGCCTTGCCTGTTTTGGAAGATGAAGCTGATGAAACTTTCTCCAACGAAGTATATTCTCTTCGCTTTGAGGTACAACAAGTAAACATGGACAATGGGATTTTGGTTACTTCACTTATCATTGAACTTGGATTTAGCACAATAAACCCCAATTAAACCAGTCTAGAACTGCATCAAGTAACTTCTGACTTACCTGAAACTTTTGTATAAAGTTTCTCAAGCTAGTGGCATGTGGTTACTTGGGCATCTAAAAGCCATCAAATTAGTGGGGCCTCAGTTGGTTACTACAATGATGTATAATTATCTTGTAAGTATCTGCTTGACAAGATATTACAGGACGTATATTTGGAATGAGCTTGTATAATTTGCTTGTTCAGGTGAGTAAATATACTGGGAGGATTCACCTGTATTCGTGCATTCTGGGGACAGACTCAAGACCACAGCCGTTATTTGAGAATTTTCGACCTGAGGAACTTGAATCACTTAACTATCCCATGGCTAATAATAACAAGAAAGCAGCTTTTCAAACTTTTGAGGACAAGCCAGCTTACAGGCATGCTCTTCATGCATTCATTAATGAGTGGAATAGATTGAGGCCCATTGACAAACGGAAACTAATGGGAAAGACTTTGCAGCTGCCATTATCTATTGAGTTGTGCTTGGGGGAAAATATAAAACATAACACTGAGGTATGTCAATGTAAAACACTGTTTATTCTCCTTGCTTTGTAATCTATAAATATCATTGATTTGCTTATTCTTTGATCGATAGGTATATTGCTAAATTTGTGCAAGTTGCTTAAAGATAAAGGAAGGAAAAGCATTATGAATATGAACAGTGTAATTTTTGCCAAACTAACATCAAGAAACAAGAGGCAAAATTCAACATTTTGAAGCTGCCTAATTGTTTGTTAACAGCCAGAGACATTCTTCAAAGATTCAATAAAGAAAAGAAAATCAATCTGGTTGGATCCTTGAATATTCGAGCTTTCCCGTTTGACAAAATGCACCAAATCACTGAAAACATAAAACATTTAAACCTGTGTCAATTTTTTTTTTTTAATATTTCAGTTTATGTGTAGGTAATTGGGGTCATGGGTTCAACTTGGATCCTCAAGACTATCTTTGGCACAAAAGAAAGTGCTAATGTTCCTTGGTGTGGAATTTGGCTTTGGAAAATAGCAAAAAGTTAACTTTTAAATGGAACAATTAACAGAACAGTGCCAAAATTTTAATGAAAAAGAAAACATGATTGAGCAGTGAGGCCATATATTTTGTGGTAAATCAAGTGGATTGGGTAACATAATACGATCTCTCTAATAGGGACTTCTCAGAGGAGGAAGCAAACGACGCATGACTCCTTGGTCTGAGATTAGCAATCCTCTACCATCAAATGCTGTTTGGAAAATGATAAATCTATCCAGTAGCTATGGCCAGAAGGAAAAACAATATGCACAAGGTTGGATCATGGATGAACCACTTTGTAAACTTTGTCAAACACTCTGCAAGTGAGTCTGGATTAATTATCATTTGCAATTTCAGTTTTTTCTATTCCTCCCTTCTGAGTTTCTGTTCATTAAATTGTTGTACACATCGTCATTATGTAAAGTACTTCTCCTTTTATCATAAGTTACTTTTTTCCTTTCAGGGGTAGCAACGCCAAGACACCTGCATTCTTTGAGGATCTTTTCTGTAATCTTAGCTGCTATGAAGAATATCGTATAAGAACTAGTAGTAGGTTCCTTCGACAGGTTAGGATTGGAGTTATCTCCAAACTCTTTAAGTTGAGGAACTTATCTTTGTTACTTCTTTTCTTTTAATTCCTTAGTAGATGTGGAGCTAGGAGAATTTAGATTAACTCTGCCTCCACTTACCTTCGCTTTGTTTGACTGAAAAAGTTATGATTCTTAAATGTAGGTGATGTCTGGAACATTGGTATTGATTCCTTGTTATATTCTCTAGATTAAACGATTTTGTTTACTTCATATTTCCAGGAGCTTTTCCAAATAGAACATGGGGTCTGCACCAATTGCCGGTTAGACTGTCATCAACTTGTGGAGACCATAAAACCTTTATCACTGGTGAACCGAAGAGAGTATATTGAGAAAGTAGCCCCAAATGTTGCAAGTCGAAAGAAACTGTGAGTCAAAATAAATGCTAGTCACAGTTTTATGTGCTACTGATTGATAACATAGTTTTCTGTATGACAGCCACAAATATGATTTTCTTCTTTTTCATTAGATCGTTTCAGAGTTATGCTCATTAAATCAGTTGATGGATGCCAAGAGATTGATTTAGATGTACAGGGTATTGAAGATATAAAACTATGTATTATAGATGTGCATTTGATAGAGAATGGGCTGCTAATGTCTTGGGCCAAGAGGTTAATGGGCCTAAGGTCTGGAGAGTGTATACAAGGAAAAAGAAGGCTAGTGAGAATGAAGTGGTAGAATAGTAACAAGGCTGAGAATTAGTTATAAGGGGGAGTGGGCCACGAGTCTTACAGAGCAGAGATTTGTTTTGGTGAATTGTGTTATTGGCTGCTTTATGCAGAAGGCTCTGCCAACTTGGTAGAGAGGGGAGTTGAGCGGTCACTCCATTTATCCTTTCATTGTTCTTTGTAATTTCCTTCCTGAGTTTCAACCATCAATCTATTTCAGTGTTCTTACTTAGGCATCTATTTGTTCTATCATCTGTGTTGTGTTTATTGCTTCTTCAATAATTGGTTCGACTTGCCGGATTCACAATGGGGAAGTCTGTTGACCTACAAGCGAGGTTAGAGACACAAGAGGAAGCAATAGATACCATGAGGACTTAACTGCAACAATTTCACGATACTCTGCGTGCAGAACAAAAGAAGAATGAAGCTAGAGATCTCAAGATGGAGAGCATTCACACTGACCTGAATGAGTTGCGTGATTTACTCACTGAACTTTTAAAACAACCTGACAAGCAACCAACTATGGAAGAAGAGCCTACTTCCGGAAGTAAAACCAAGTTCACCAATGATCAACGAGATGAACAACTCAATAGAAATTTTTATTAGAGGTAGCAACAGTTTCATCCAAAATGGGTTATACCATTCGACCCAATCACTTTTCTGACCAGACTTTCTCCACACAGAAAGTGAAACTCCCTGTTTTCTCCAGAGATGACCCACGAGGGTGGTTAATCAAAGCAGATTTGTATTTTAGTGTGAATGAAACTGCTGCGCAAAAGAAACTGAAGCATCCACAAATGAGTATGGAAGGACGAGCAGTCCATTGGTTCTCATGTTTGGTTGGGTCTCCACCCCATCTCACTTGGAATCAATTTAGAGCTGAGCTAGTGTTCCGGTTCATTAATATCTCTCTGTACAATGCCCAAGAGGAATTAGCAGCACTGCAACAAATAGGTTCAATCTCTGAATATATTGACGCTTTTGAAGTGATTGCTGAACAAGTCGAATCTCATCCTTCAGAGGATTATTTGGGTCTATTTATCAATGGTTTGCGAAAAGGGGTGAAGGGTTGGGAAAGAATCATAGGCCTACGAGCAAGGTTGAAGCGGTGCTTTTGGCACGAGACATCAAGTTGTCAAAGCTCGTACAACCAGCGGAGGAGATACGCACTGATTCATCGATCAATTACAGCAGAGAGAGAAGGCGTAGGAACCATAGTCACGTGGCAGCTAGCACGTGCAAATTTAACCCACCAGGTTTGGGCCCAAGGGATAAACGGGCCAAGTTAGACTCAAAGAAGCATGGAGGGACTGATTATATTACCCCCCCTTCGTGATCGCAGACTTACATGGGAAAATCAAAGTCGTGATTCAAGAGGGGATCGACAGATCAGCATGCGTGAGATGGAGGAGCGCCGACGACGGGGACTATGTTTCGAATGCGGTCTGAAGTACAGTCCCCAACACTGTTGTACTGAGGGCAGTCTCCGATTGATTGTCATTCGACGATGAGGATTCAGACAGTGAGGAACCAGAAAAGTTTGCTGATGTTATCGAACTAGATGTGGAGGAAGGGGCGTGTTGCATCATGGAATTCAACGGGCTTTCAGAGATTACTGATTCTATTTCACATACCATCAAATTGAAAGAGAAATTACAAGGGATTCCAATTATGCTCATGGTGGATTCTGGCGCTACTCATAACTTACATCTCTTCCAAGTTAGTTCAAGCTTTTGGACTGAGTAGTGTTCCAGTTGCACCCATGAGTATTAAATTGGGCGATGGACATCGGGTACTCGTGACACAGAGATGTTAATTTCTGGATTTGAAGCTAGGTGGCATGCCTTGCTTAGTTGATGCCTTAGTGTTCGATTTGGAGAATTTGGACATGGTGCTGGGTATGGCTTGGTTAAGTACACTAGGAGTAGTTTCTCATAATTGGGAATCCAAGTGGATGAGATTCAATTATGAAGGAAAGGAGATGGAGTTACAAGGTGTTGTTGATGCAAGTTCGATTGCAGGCCCACTGCATACTTGGTTGGATGAGGAGAGCTCACTTCATGTAGAAGTGGCTGCACAGCCCAAGCACAATGCAAAACAGACGAAGAAGTTGGGAGATGTGTTACAGCAGTATGAAACAGTGTTACAGGATTCGCAGGGTCTCCCCCCTCAGCGGCAGCGTGATCATGTCATTAACTTGGCACCAGGTGCAGGTCCAGTTAGTGTCAGGCCCTAGAGGTATCCACAAGTACAGAAGGAAGAAATATAGAAACAAGTCACCGAAATGTTGGACCAAGGCATTATTAAGTTGAGCCAGAGTGCTTATTCCAGTCCAGTGCTGCTGGTTAAGAAGAAAGATGTAACATGGAGGATGTGCATTGATTATCGGGAATTGAACAAAGTCACGGTACCGGACAAGTACCCAATTCCAGTGGTGGAGTTGTTAGACGAGCTGTTTGGGGCCAAGTACTTCACTAAAATTGACCTTTAGTTAGGGTATCATCAAATACGAATGCGTTTGGGAGATGAGGCAAAAACATCATTTAGAACGCATAATGGTCACTATGAGCTTTTAGTCATGCCGTTTGGGTTAATCAATGCACCCTCTACTTTCCAAAGTGCAATGAATGAGATTTTCAGGCCTTGTTTGCGTCAGTTTGTATTGGTGTTCTTTGATGACATCCTCATTAACAGCCCGACATGGGAGTCACACTTGTCACATGTTTCCTTAGTCCTGCAAACTTTGGCTGATCATGGGTTTAAAGCCAATAAGAAAAAGTGTTCATTTGGGCAGCAGGAAGTTGAGTATTTGGGACGTGGTTTCAGAGTCTGGAGTGGCCATGGACCCGAAGAAGATCAACACAGTGCAACAATGGCCAATCCTACAAAATGTCAAAGGGGTCTGGGGATTCTTGGGACTCACGGGGTACTATTGGAAGTTTATCAGGGATTATGGAATGTTGGCTCGCCCCCTCATCGAGTTAACTAAAAAGAACAATTTCACCTGGAACCCACAAACGCAACTAGCTTTGGATACCCTTAAGGCCAAATTGAGTGCTGCACCAGTTTTGGCTCTACCAGATTTCAATCAACAATTTGCAATCGAGTGTGATGCATCGGGTACAGGGATTGGAGCGGTATTAATGCAGAAGAAACAGCCAGTGGCTTACTTTAGAAAAGCCTTATCAGAGCGTGATTTGGCCAAGTCCACATATGAGAAAGAATTGATGGCGTTAGTTTTAGCTATCCAACATTGGAGACCCTATTTATTAGGACAGCAATTTGTGGTATACACAGATCATAAAAGCCTTCACCACTTGCTACAGCAAAGAATTACTACAGCTGATAAGCAAAATTGGATTGCAAAGTTGATGGGATACCAATTTGACATACTCTATAAACCGGGAAAGACAAACGGGGCTGCTGATGCTTTGTCCAAACCACATGATGCAATGGAGTATATGGCCTTCATTTCTTCACCCACTTGGTCGAACGGCAAGAAATTATTAGAGGACAGCCATAATGATGCGCAATTACAGGGTATCATCAGTGCTCTGCAATCCGATCCGACGTGTAAACCAGGGTACCATGTGAAGAAGGGAATCCTTTATCATAAAGGGAGACTTGTGATCCCTACTCCTCCAAATGGATTCTATCTCTGTTGGCTGAATTTCATAGCACCCCTTCCGAGGGCCATTCAGGTTACTATCAGACGTATCGGCGAATAGCAGCAAGCCTTTTTTGGGTGGGAATGGTTCATGATATTAAACAATTTGTCCAGTAGTACGACACTTGTCAGCGATACAAGTCCTCTACTTTGGCTCCAGGTGGCTTACTGCAACCTCCCAACATTCCAGATGTAGTGTGGGATGAAATATCGATGGATTTCGTGACTGGTTTGCCAAAATCAAAGGGCTTTAAGGTCATAATGGTGGTGGTGGATAGGCTGTCCAAATACAACCACTTTATAGCGTTCAAACACCCCTATACAGCGAGAGTCATTGCTGAGATTTTTGCTAAAGAAGTTGTCAAACTTCATGGAATTCCAAGCTCCATTGTCAATGACCGGGATCCTCTCTTCATCAGCAAATTTTGGCAGGAGCTTTTCAAGTTACAGGGCACCAAGTTGCATTTTAGTTCCGCTTATCACCCAGTATCCGATGGACAAACATAAGTTGTCAACCGTTGCCTGGAGTCCTACTTGCGTTGTTTTGCGGTTGAGCAACCCAAGTCTTGGTCCTAATGGCTTGCTTGGGCAGAATACTGGTATAATACTTCTTTCCACATTTCTGCCGGAAAAACTCCTTTTTGAAGTGGTGTATGGGAGAAAACCACTAGCTATCACTCAATTCATTCTGGGAGAAATGCGGGTGGAAGCTGTGGCACGTGAGTTACAAGACAGAGATGCAGCCCTTTGTCAGTTAAAGCGACATTTATGGCATTCCCAACAGCAAATGAAGTTACAAGTTGACAAAAAATGAAGAAATGTCGAATTTGAAATCGGAGATTGGGTCTTTTTGAAGATACAACCCCATAGGCAGCAATTAGTAGTGCGTCGTATATGTCCTAAATTGGCTGCCCGTTTTTATGGCCCATATAAGATTGTAGCACGGGTGGGCAGCGTTGCCTATTGCCTACAGCTACCAGCTACGAGTAAGATTCATCCAGTGTTCCATGTGTCCTTGTTGAAACGGGCAATGGGAAGCTACCCCGTTGTCTCTACTCTCCCACCCGAACTTGAATTAGAGGCTACTGACACTCTAATTATGGAGGCTATTGTGTCCAAACGGGTTGTTCAAAAGCATGGAGATGCTACAACTCAATGGTTGATTCAGTGGCGTAAACCCATTAAGCATGCTACTTGGGAGGATGCTTTCACCATTCAATCCGAGTTCCCTAATGTCAGTCTTGTGGGCAAGACTCTTATTGAGGATGGAGGTATTGATAGAGAACGGGCTGCTAATGTCTTGGGCAAAGAGGTTAATAGGCCTAAGGTCTGGAGACTGTATACAAGGAAAAAGAAGGCTAGGGAGAATGAAGAGTTAGAATAGTAACAAGGCAGAGAATTAGTTATAAGGGGGAGTGGGCCACGAGTCTTGCAGAGCAGAGATTTGTTTTTGTGAATTGTGTTATTGGCTGCTTTATGCAGAAGGCTCTGGCAACTTGGTAGAGAAGGGAGTTCAGCGGTCACTCCATTTATCCTTTCATTGTTCTTTGTAATTTCCTTCCTGAGTTTCAATCATTAATCTATTTCAGTGTTCTTGTTTAGGCATCTATTTGTTCTATCATCTGTGTTGTGTTTATTGCTTCTTCAATAGCATTGAAGATCGAGAAGACGTACTTCACCCTTCATGGGGATGTAGAAAGTTTGTTTTTACAGAAATACTAGATTTTGTAATCGGGATGTTTCTTCTGAAACGGAATATGATTACCACCAAATGATATTAACTTGGTGAATTATTTTATTATATGATATGTGCAGGATTGATAAACTTGTCAGTGCTCCATCCGAAGGCAATGCATGGCATGCAGACCATATCGTTCCTGTCTACCGTGGTGGAGGTGTGATAATTTTCATTTTTTTGAATCATTGTTCAGGGGTAATTGATTTGTCAACCTCTCATATCTGCTTATTGAGTAAATGCTAATAATCCATGTCATTTTTGAAGCAAACTTATGCTAATTCCCCTAGAGCTTTCTATAATCCCTTCAACTCCGTACCGTATAATTTTGATTGAGTTGATATTTTCATGGTGCAATAACTGCACTGAAAAATGTGCATCTCCTTGAATCATAAAAATCATAGATTTATCTCTTCAATGAGATAAACTATACATTTTTCTTATTATCAAAGTTACATGTTGAGGAAGTAAAATATTGCAGGATTTCGGTAATTCTAAATAAGGAATTGTTCTTTGATATATATCTTTCTTGTTATCCCCTTTTTAGTACTGCTAGATTCATTTTCCTGCAATGTGTTTTGTGTAAAACTCAGTTTTCTCTACAAAATAAATGTTGCTTTTTAAGGTAATAATTCATCATGTGTACTTAATGTTGTTCAAGACATACTGTTAAAATTTAGACTATCATTTTATATTTCAAGTTTTTTTATGCTAAGGTTGATACCATTACCCAAGGGATCTTACTATGGCTTTTGACTAATGTTTTTGTTGTCTACTAAAATCTCAATTTTCTGTAGGTGAATGCAGACTAGAAAATATGAGGACTCTTTGTGTGGCTTGTCATTATGACGTTACTGCAGCACAACGTGTTGAACGAAAGGTAGCAAGAGCGAAGGCGAAGCAACAACTCAAAGTCATCATGAATGACCTCAAAAAGGGCCTGAATATTGCAGACCCTGACAGTAATGCTGAGGTGAAATAACAATAACTTGGTACTTTACTTTCTAATGGAAGTTCTGAATATGCTGTGATTCAGGTTATGCCAATGGAATTTTTTTTTTTTTTTTTTTTTTTAATCTTGAAATATAAGTTCTAGGATTAATTCCACTGGAACAATGGAATCCCCCACCACCACCACCACATACACACACAGACAGAGAGTAGGTCAATCCTGAACTACGTCAGAGTAATCCCTAAGTGTTCTGATCATGTCTGTATTACATTCTATTACTTGTCTATTCGTAAAGGTGGACTCTGCAACTTAATCAGGAACCATGAGCATAAAGAGCTTTTTTTTTTTTTTAAGATCCGACAGTTTTTATCTGAATCAGTCATAACTCCTACTGTTATCATGAAACCATGTTCTTCCATCCTGTTTATTCAACTTCAGGGGATTGTTCCAACCTTCTCCTTGTTTAATTGCTATGATTATAATGATCTAGTTATTTTGTTTTTTAAGGTCTTTTTTCCTCACTAATTCAATTCATCTCTATTGCTTTTGTTTCGGTTTCTTCTTGCCAATTTTGTTGCCAGGCCCAGATTGTGAACTTGTAGCATTATAATATATATATAAATAACCAATGGCGTAGTGTGATTAAGTTTTACTTAGGTGAAACTTCAATAATGGTATGCATCAATCATTTTTCAGGCCGAACAAAATAATGAGGAAAAAGAGGATGAGCTTTTGCTTTTAGTGAAGGTTCCGGGAAGTGCTTATTCTGCTGGAAAAGACGTCGATCCCGGAAGCAAAGATCCGAACAGTGTGTCAAAATGCTGAAGAATCTTCAGAAATACAGTGAAGAAGCATCAATATTGGATCATTCGTTATCTGTGTGTTGTTCAAAAACCGAAACAGTTTTTTTGTATAGATTTTGTTGTAAGCTGAGCCTAAGGTACACCTTTTATATTGCATTTTGTAAACCACAGATCAAATAGGGTAGAACCAACTAGCCTATGCCTATGGGCTCCAATTTGTTAGGAAAGAAGCAGAAAGGATGAGAACCTTTTGATTGCTAAAGATGCATTACCCCCAAAAAAATGCAAGTATAGCTTAAAAATTGAGCAGTATCGAATTGTCTTCCAACCATGAGAAGAAAATTTTACATGGTTCATAGTAGTGAAAAAAGAAGTGATGTTATTTTTTCTACATTCAAATTCAATCTTTGTTTATTCTATACATCAAAAGTGTAATCAGTTCAAATTGAGTTCCTATGTGGTTTACATATGTCATACATTTACTTAATTTGCTTTTATTTTAAATAAAATAAATAAATAAATTGAGCGTAGCTCAATTGAGTTTGACATTAATCAATGAGGGATTCAACTTAAAAAAAATTGATTGAGGAACTTGCATGCACTATGTCTCTAGATAAATTCCACCTAACTGAGATTGTTTTTACAATTTATGGTGTTAATTTTATTTTGTAATAAAATCAAATATTTAACCAATTCCTATGAGTCAACATGAAGATAAAGTGAAGTACTTATTCATCCATAATATATTTTACTCTTAATATAAAAAATGAAAATTATATCATGAGCAAAATAGCCGTTTTATGGTGATAAAGACTATCTAGCTCATCTAATTGTTACAAATTTTGTCCTAATCGGACTTTTTTTTTTTTTTGTTACACTTTGAGTATTTTTGTTCTTTCATTACAAAATGAATTTGAGGAATTCATATGTAAATATGGGTATAATTTATCTTTTTTTCTTTTTATAACGGATTGTAATTAATTATATATGTGCCCATACAAATTCATCGCTAACATAACATTATTGATGATATTTTTTTTATTATGGAAAATAATTTAATGTGCAAGGTTTTTGTTTTTTTATGTTAGAAAATGTGATTATTAAAAAGGTTATTGAAGCTAAAATTGGTAGAAAAATTAGTAGTAATTAAATTACTTTCACATTCAGTACTTCACCTAAATCCCCTTTAACAGCATCGTCTTTCTCTCTCCCTCCAACTTCTCTACTCAAATTAACAAGAAAACCTAACATCGAATTCTCTCTCCCATCGCTGCCAACCTCAATTCCGGTTTTATCTGCCAAGGTGAGTTCAGTCCATGAATTTTTTTATTATTTTCTTTTTCCAAGTCGATGCTTTTTCTTCGATTTTTCTTTCTTTTATTTGTTTGAAGTATCTATTGGAGTCTGGGTTTTCACCCGATTTTGTGATCCGGAATATATCAGTTTCTCAAATTCAATCTTTGTATTAATAGGGTTTTGTTTCTTCTGACAGTGATCAGGATAAAGCTGTCATTTTTTTTCTATTCTTCATAACTTATCAAATGAAGCATATAGTTAAACTTATGGCGTTGGTAGTGGCCATTTCAGCCTTATGGATTTCCCTCTTACAAACTTCTGTGCTCCCTAGCAGTTATACTTGGTTGGTAAGTCTCATCTTTTTTTTTTTTTGACAAGTATTCTAAGCTGTTCTTATGCATTCATATTTGTGTCATTTCCTGACCTAATTGTGTATCATTTTCTTTCCACCAGCTACCCATTTATTTTGTTGTATCTTTAGGATGCTATGGTTTGTTAATGGTTGGAGTTGGTTTGATGACATTTCCAACTTGTCCTCAAGAAGCTCTGCTGTTGCAGCAGGTATTTTGCTACTGTTTCAAATTTCATTCTGTTGTGGATTATGACTGAGACCTTCATCTTTACACCCTAGAAAGCAATCTCTGCTTGTTGCTGTGTATACTTTAAAATATAGTGAATTAGTGGCTCTTTGCTAGTTTTGTTGGTGTCTTCACAAGCTTAGCTTGGCATGTAATTGTTGAGGTGTATACAGTTTGTTGAGCCTGAGTTTTTATGTCAAATGCTTGAAAGTTTTGCATCAGTCTGGCACCCATATCCGCAAAAGTTACCAATGTTATTTAGCTTGTTTAGCTCTACTCTAGAGAACTTTCAGGAACTTTAAATGACAATGCCGAAGAACTATATTATTAGTTAGGACTCATCATTATTATAGTAATGGTATCTAGTGATTTTTTCCAAATGTTGTAATACATTCATCTGAAATGGAAATGTTATGAAAATTTTTGAGGTATAAGGGAACTTAGGATGAAACTATGTTGGATTTGTAATAACTGATCTACGTTCTTCCCCTCTTATGATGATTTCTTTTTATGGGACTATTAACTGTCATCATCATTCAGTATGGCATGAATCTAAAACATTGAATTGGTTGAATTGACCTTTTTAAAAGATCAATATGCAGTAATTATTTTTCTTTATGCAGAAAGAAGTTTCAACATCAGTTTTATCTTTCTGAGTATTTATAAATTGCATATCATATTTTGTTTTAGTTACTGAACAGAAATCTAAGTGTAAAAAGCTTTGTTCTAAAAGAGATCCACACATGTTCAGGTTCACTATTTGTTACCATGTTGTTAAGTCCTCAACATGTGATAAAAGTCAAGTTAATTATGCTTCCTTTATGTAGGATATTGTTGAGGCCAAAGGATTTCTAAAGCAAAGAGGTGTTGATGTTGGTTCAGATTGACAAGGGCTGCTTGTAGCTCTATTTATAATTGATTGCAAAATCTTTGAAACCCTGAGCAATCTGCCAACAGGATTGTGCAGCTAAATGCCAAGTTTTGCGGGTGATCAAAAATTTGCTGGAGTTGCTGTAGTTAGATTTTTTGGGTTGAGGCAACATATATTTTTTGGCTTTGAATTTTACTTTTGCTGTTCTTTCCCATATACTTCCGATTTTGGCGTCTGGGAATACTGTTTTCTTCCTTCTACTTTTCTTGAGAGTTGAATTGTGGGAATGGGTTTCAAGCCACGATCATTTATAAGAATAATTCGATGTTGTTAAAAAACCCAGTCTCATTTTTCTGTTCAATATTTTACTGTTTCTAGCATCTTACAGTTGGTGAGAGTTCAACAGACCAAAGACTATAGAATTAATGTAACCACTTGTTTCACATAATTTATATCAACTCCATTTATTCCTCCAGTTAACCTCTGAAAGCAGAGAGGAACAGAAGATGATTTATTGCAGTACGCCAACATCAGGAAAGCATAAAAACATCTGTACAATAAGTAACCTGGTGCTCTTTGAACACTGGTACTTCTTAAATTACGGAACTTGAGTAATGATACAATTATGTGCCATTTTCTAGTATTCAGTTCGATGTATTTTTACCCATAGCATCTCGATTGTGCCTCCTGTCAGTACTAAAATTATCTCCTGCCCGCAATTGAACTGCTGGTCTGCTATCTCATCAGCATATTAGTTACGTTCCTCGATATATTATGACCCTGGTCTCTGCATAACATGCTCTGCTGCTATTCAGACAGAACCCCTCTCGCAAATTTATGAGCCACTGTTTTGCTTGAAAATTCAATCCTTGTTGAAACTATGGCTATATCATAAGAGATTTTCCGTGGTTAAATCAAACATCACCTGCATTGGTAACCTCTGCTGAAAAGAACTGCTCTGCTCTGTCGATGAAGCTACTTGGGAACCTACAATGCAGCATCACAGAAGTTCCAGGAGCTACTTGATTGTGCTTCAAAACCATTTCTTCACCCAGTTTAGATGCTTTGCAGTCTTTTTGGCTTCTTATTTTGCTGCCTTTGACACCATTTCCTGGAAAGCTCCCTCTTCCCATAGAAACCCTTGTGCTTCTGATGCTGCAACGATTGGATCTTGATGGGGTTTCTCCATTAGATTTCTTAGGTTCAATACTCTGCTGATTGCTTTCACCAGAATCCTCAGTTGGCAAATTCTCTGAAGATGGATTGGTTTGAACAGCCAGAAGGGCATTTCTGCAAGCCATTAACATGGAAAGTAGCATATCCATACTCAATTCTTGCAAAACCACAGACTTATTCTGCTGACACCCATAACAGGCAGCAACAAGCAATCCACCCAAAACAGGCATCAGCTCAGGATCACTGAAGAACACAAATGGCAGATCGCAAACCTGTTTTCTTCCAGATATACAATCAGATTTCATTGTTAACATTGGCAGATAAAAAAAACACATTAGTTTTAACTGACCTTGTGCAGTATTGTAGGACTCTTTCCCCACCGAAGAACAGCTAGATTCTCTAGGTGGAAGAGAGAAAAATGACTAAGAAGCAGTAGACATTCCAGTAGAAGCAACCCAACCTGACAGGAATTGCAAACATTAGCTTTTTTGAACAGTTCCAGAAATGACACTTCATATATAGGTCGTGTGATACAACTGCCAAAAGTCATCACTATTATTTAAACCCAATAATTTATCCTAGTTTTCTTCCAAAATTTTTTTTGAGATCCACAAAATGCTAACGGTTCACATCCTTCAATACACAGTTTCCAGCCGATGATTTTTCCATCAATTCATATACTGAATTCACTAAATTTCTATACGAAATAACACAATTGCAAACATATTCCTAAACATCCATACTCTATTTTATCAAAATAGTAATTCCTGCATCACTTGAACAGGAATGAAAATCAGACAGAAAGACAAAAAAGTTTACCGCGTCACTGGCTACTTTCCATTTGCCTGTGCAATGAGAAAGAAGAAAACTCATCAAATGAAAAATTTCCATTTTCAGGTCCGGCCTTGCCTGCAAACAATTTGAAAAATAAGGGGGTCAGTTATTATAGGAAAACTGAAAACATCTTCATAGTGGATTATAACATCCAAAGAATCCCTCTCTGCTTTTTTATACAATTACAACTCAGAAGCACACCATTATTTATCTAAAAATGATATACTATGCAAAATTTACTCACTAGCATTCCCTGCAAAAATGTAATATCCAAAAGAGCCAAATTGTTCAAAACCTTCAGCACCCCAGTTGCAACCTCTTCAAAATTAGATGGAAGAACATATGAACCCTGAAAAGAAGAAATATTCAGCAATTAGCAAATTCTACTGGATTGATAGATTTTTCACAAGATTGAACTGAAGGGAAAAAAAAAACATTTAAGAAGAAAAATCACAACATAAACATTCAAGATATTCCCCACCCAGAATGTGACTATTGGCATGGGCCCCTAAGGCCTCTGAACTACAAAACCATTCTCAAACAGGTCTTTCTTGGAATTGTCCCCCCATTGACCAAAAAACCCAAGATCCAAACTGCCAGGCCCAAAGCAAAATTATAGAGAGAGACACAAGCGTCTATCACCGATATTACCACCCTGAGATTGAAGAGGACCAAGGTCTGAATTTCAGGACAACCATCAAGACAGAATTTGCAAGAGAAACACTGAGCCATGGCCTAAATTTTTAAAACTACATGATGCGTAACAAGGATTCCCACAGGATACTAAAATGCAATCTTTAGAAGAGAACATTTAAAAAATAACAATAAACAAAGATAAAACTAGATATTAATATAGCACCAGATATTTCACGCAAATAAAGTAAGAAAAATGACAATAAAGATAACATCTGGCTTAGGCATGAAATTAGCTGGATTGACACATAAGAGAACAAATAAACTAATGAGAATGCACATATGCAAACTTCTCAAGACTCAATAGAACTCAAATTATCACCTCAAAAATAGAACCAATTATGTGTCAGACGAATTAGAAGCCAGAAATAAATTTACCTGCTCAGAAGACAGTCTATTGTTCGCCTGCAACAGTACAGCTGTCAGCAGAGAAGGAAGGCTGACTAGTCCAGTTTCAGATATAGCAGATAGAAGAAAAGCTAATGGTTGCTTCATGCTCAATATGTTATTGTTCTTTTGTTCTTTGCCCACATTGGGTTGGTGACTTTTATCCTTCTCCTCAATCAGGGTATTCTGAGATTCATCTGAAACATCCCTCAAGCTGCTATTAGCATCATTCAACTCAAATAAATTAGGAGTTGGCTTCTTTTCACCATCTTTATCAATGGATAATGAATCACCACTGTTACTTGTATTGCATGTATCCTGTAACGGTTTATCCTCTGATACATCTGAAGGGGACATAACAACAGCACCATTTAATACAGATAGCGGGGGTCTAGAATCTGCAATTTCTGCCAGTTTGGCTTCTTGAGTTCCAGATTCTATTACTGTTTGCATTGGAGAAAATTCCCAATTGATGGAACTTCTGTTTTGATGTCTGTATGTTAAAACCACCAAAAGATGTATACTCAGGATAATAGAAGAAGGAAATGGCGATCCTTCCACTTGAGGTCTGTCATAAAGTGCAAAAAGATCACGCAGTCGGTGAACAACCTGGTAAGCAATCAACAGCTCTAACAAGCCATCTCGCATCTGGAGTTCCCGTTCATCAGAACTTGTGTGACCCATAACAGTTGCAATGATCCATAAGAAATTGTCCAGCACTTCAGAGATTGACTCAAAATTTTCAAGTGAAGTTTTACTTGATGGCAAGTTGATCCCAGGCGTATTTAAAGATGCAGCAATCTTTATATAGTTCTCAAGCGCTGTAGATAGCATGGGGATCATTGGGGGTATAAGATTTTGAGAAACAACATAACTTCGATTTGCAGGTACAGATAAGAGTACTCTCAAAAGTTTTAGAAGGTGTATAGTAACTTGACAAGCTTCAGGTTTTGATATATGAGAAGCAGGCAATGCAGAAGCAATGAAATCAAGTAGACCAGCTTGTCGAGAAGCCTGAAGCTCCAGGTCCTTTCCATCCAAAAACTGAATCATGATAAATTTAGAATGCAGCAAATAATATATGAAAAAAATTCTCAATATAAAAAGACGAGAAATAAAAGAGTACTAGAAACCAGGAGTTGAGCAACCATTATCATATAAAATTTCAGCATGGATACACAATATAATACAAAATTATCTTTTATCCCATTGCAAGCATCTTATTACACCCTTAAACTGTGAAAAAAGATAGAACAATAAGGGCACAGATGGTACTGTCAATACAATGTAATAAACAATAAAAGCAGTAAATGTAGCCAGTCGGACATTCTTCACTATAAGATAACGGAGGACTAGCCATGCATTTGCAACTCTCAGAAAAATCAAGTTATTCTCTAAATTTTGACCCCGCTGCCTATACTCCAAGAATAGGTTATGGCATGAAAAAGATCTTATAAGAAAACTAAGAAAGATATTCGTGTACAACCATTATAAGACTCATGAGCTGTAAAATCATTTTTGTGAAAAACTTTGCAGAGCCTTAGCTTTGAGCATCAAATCCTTAGCTGTCTAGTCACAAATTGTATATGTTTATCTATGTACTTGATAATTATTGTTAAATTCCATTTCAGGTGAGAGTAAAAAGGAACAAAACATGTACCTTGATCATTTCAGCACTTATTAGGCCAATGCTAGCAGCCCCTTCTTTTCTTGCTTGTCGAAATCTTTGAAGTTCTTGAAGCCACCTCCCAAGTTTCGCTCTAGCAGTAGCCATTGCAGTTCTATATCCAATGCCAAGATTTTCAGAACCAACTGGAGGATCTGAAAATTCATACTTCAAAGCCATAAGTCTTTGTCGAATCTTCTTGATTCTCCGCTTCAGTGAATGTTGCAATGAGCTACTAATATCTGTCAAAAGAGCTGAACCTCCTGCACCTGTAATACCATTTTCTTGATTCACTTCACCACTATTAGTTGGTGTAGATCGCCCTTGACCTTCCTTGTTTGTAGATCGCCGCAATAAAGGTGAAGACTGATCCCTGAAATCCATAGATGCTCTCTCCCGTATTTGTTCCAGGTAAAACTTGCGACGTTGTTCACTTTCACTGAGTCTCTCAGCTAATTTCTGTGCCAACAGTTCAGCCTCCTCTTGCTGGGCTTTGGCTCGTTCCTCCCTCCTTCGGAGCTGTTCAATAGCCCTTGCTTCACGGGCTGCACTTGATGCTTTGCGTTCCTCTTCTCTTCTAACTTGAGCCTCTTCCTTTTTCCGCTGTATCTCAGCAAGCCGCTGCAACTTCTCAGCTTCAATGAGCTTTCTTCGTTCTAAGACTGCTTCTTCTCTGGCCATATCCTCTTTCTGTTTTATTTTTATCACTTGAAGTTTCTCAGCTCTCCTCAACTCAGAGTCGTGAAGTTTCTGGCGCAACATAAGCTTTTTATTTTCTTCATTCAAGGAGGTAATGAAGCGAACCTCATTAACTTTACTGCTTTCATCACCAGCTCTCCTCACAACTTGAGCTAGAAAAGCTTCATGACGAGATTCACTACGCTGTTGGCGAGCATACATTCCCTCCCGTAACTTCAAAGTACGAACAGCCTGCCACTCATTCACACGATTTAATTTTTCAGAGGTTCGCTGAAGTTTTTGAACTCTTTCATTCTCCAACTCACCTCGGATCCTCATAGCCCGTGCGTGCTTTTCTTCTGCTTCTTTTTTTAAATCTAGAGCAGTTTTCTTCTTCTTCTCAGGGGACATTAGTTTGTCATGCAGAGTGCGTGCACGCTCAGCACTTTTTCTGCTCATACCGGGTGAATGTGATACACGGGATGAGACGCGAAAAGGAGATGACAGTATGTCCTCCCAATTCCTCTTCTCCTTCCATGCATCCATTGATTTCCATGAAGATGAATTTCTCTTGTCTCTATCCTTGTCAGGAAAAGAAATCTGCTTCTGAAGAGGATCTGCTGATTTTAGATTTTTCTCAATAGTAGCTCCCACAAATGTTTTCTCTTTCTTATGCAGTATCTTATCTGGCTCTGATTCTCTTCTGCTCTTTCCAGCCCCAGCAGCAGCAGAACTATCCCTAGAAGGAAACCGAGATAAATTGATATCCAACGAGGACAAGTTGTGAGGTTGGTCACGATTATTTGTTGAAAAGTTCACTTTATTGGACCTGCCTATTTCGACATTTCGCTTCTCACCAATTAAGCTACTTTGAGTCAGATCTGAATTTCCACTTTGTTTTCTTGATTTTATTGTACTATCTCTACCACCGCGTATCGTATCACTTTTTGTTGCTGACTTCCTTGAAGTATCACCATAAACCTGCTGGTCATCAGAACACTTAAGCACCACAGGTTTCCCACTATTAGCTGTAAGCATGTTAGCTCTTTCTGCTTGAATTTTCTTGAAAGCCTCTAGAGATGATGAGAGAATCTCTGCTCTGTGAGGTGAAGTAGTCATTCTCCGAACCTGCACTGAGCAAGAAATCATTGATTATTTTCATACAAGAAAGCTATTTAAAGTGGCACAAATTTCAGACAGCTAGCAGAAATACTGTCATTCCACTTCGTAAAATATAACAGGGAGCAGAAATTCATACGAGTGAGCAGATTTTGTCATACCTGCACATTCTTTTTTCCTTTTTCACAAATGAAAAGTAAATTAAATGTACAACAGCATATAGACGCAATCAGAAGCATTCTTATGATATATTGCACCTCAAAGCAGCTTTCTTATTGATTCATGATAAGAATTTTCATTATGCACAATTGCAAACAGATGTGCAAATTCATATTTCGTATTTTATATAATTTTTAAGTTACGTTAGGTATTGAACACAACTGAAATCCAAAAACACTCAAAGAGCAGATAAGATGATTGAAGAATAAAAGTTCAACAATAAAAGTACATTAGGATATCTTTTACCTAAGAATCTGTTTTAGTATTAGCTGATGCACCTTTTCTTATCACTTTCAGTTTTTTTTTTTTTTTTTACCACAAAAGGCATTCTTCCATTTATGTTTTCTTAGTAATTTAGAAACAAGTAACTATTAAATGTTTAAAACTTGTCATCTTAGACAAGGTCGGACACGTTAAAGGAGCATCCTCAATGCATAATGTTTCAGAGGATATGGGGAAGCTCTTTCATTTATCGACACGAGAATATGCTCAGTCATAGAGAAACCTTTTTTTAATGACTCAAACCCATGACCTTCTGGTCAAAATGATGTATAGTACCATTTTGCAGTTGCATTTCCTCAAGACACTAGTAGAAGATTATCACGGTATTATATAACTAAAAACTACAAAGGAACTTCCAAACAAAATTTTTCTGTAGTCACAGAAAATAGAACTAAATCATTGGAGTTTGGTGATTTCTTGTTTTATTTATTGACTTGTTTCTATAACATTCTTGTTGAATATACCCTCTCACCATCTTTTCCTTTTCAGGCAGTCATCAAGAATTGGATTTAGAAATCAGAAGGAAGTGAAGTTCGAAAGTAAAGTTGCTACATTTATCAGGGAAAAAGGTAAGCGAGAGAAAAGCAGGTACCTCCCATGAGAGAGCATGTGGCCTGCGATGATCAGACTTTAGAGGGACAGGAATTCCATCTTTTAACTGAGAAGAGGACCTTTTCACATTCTCAAACTCCTGCACTCGAGTAGTCAGTTCTTTAAAATCAGATCCAGCCTCTTCAAGAACAAGAATGGCCTCTTTCATTTGCTCCACATCACATTCCAGCTCACAGAGAAGATAAAGTTCATCTACAGCCCTGTTAAGATTCTCAAACAGAAAGCACCAAAGTCGTTCTCTGAACCTTTCTTTGCTTTCACTGGCATCAACTTCTTCAAGAGGAATAATAGTTTGGGCTTTTGATAATTCATTATTTATTGTTTTATCAAGTAGACCTCCAACTTCAGCAAACGCTCCTAATGTAGCATGTCTTGAAATTTCAGGTCCACACTTTTCGCTTCGAATTGACTTGCCATCCTGCGAAACTGAGTCTGCAGGACATGAGTCTACACTTGTAACTGATACTTCAGAAATTTGTAACTCATTCAGCTCTGGTATAACAGGCAACTCTAGTTTCAATACAGCCCTAGAATCTCTGGAAATTTCAGGATCTATCCTTTCAGGTGGAAGTGATATGCCACCCAGGGGCATCACCACTGTTCCAGAAGTCCCAATTGTAAGTGGTGATGCAGAATATTCTGATTTATTTGCTGAAGATACAACAGGCAACTGCAGTTTCACCTCTATTCCTGCCTCACTAGAAACTTCAGGTTCACCTTTTTCATTGATAGATAACCCACTGTCAAGTCGAGTTACTGACGAGCTCCTACTAGTACCAGTTATGTCAGAATTTTCTGAATCATTTACCTCAGGCGCAACAAAAGGCACCTGAACTTTCAATACCATCCCAGTCTCAACTAATCTACAAATAGAACTTAAATTACTATCTGCTGGTTTAATATGTTTATTATGGATTTCATTGCAGTTTAAAATTTCATTTGGGGCAACTGTTTTGCCATTTGTAATCGGTGTTTCCATGTCTATCAAAGAAGTTCCCACCTCTTCACGATTCACTCCAATTATATCTTCTTTGTTAGTCAGTTCAATTTGCTGAGAAGGAAATTCGTCTACATCTACAGATGTTGAAAGTAATGCTGTTTCTTGAAGAGCAGTACAAGAAGAAAATCCACAATTCCGAGCCACTAAACTAGCATCTCCAGTATCACAGAATCTGAAATCAGCTGGAGAGGTATTTTCATGATGGAGTACCAAAACATCCTCCTCTAAATCACCCCATTTGATTTTGGGAACCATTTCAGGCTTATTAATATCGGATATTTTACGTGTATGTGTATCACAACCTTCAGCACTGGAACTAGTAGCATGCAATTGTGATGACTTAATATCTTCTTTATTCACTGACAAATTAGGGCATGATACACCTTTTCCATCCTCATTTGACACTAAAGCAGAATTATCAACATCACTATGGCCACATACGGACAGATTAGCTCCTCTCTTTGGAAGCTGGGATCTGTACTTACCACGCAAATTTAAAGGTCTTTCATTCAATGAGTGCTGAGGAGGCAGATAACCAGAACCATTCTTTCCTGAATAGCCTCCAGACAAACTCTGTATGGCATGCTTGGCTGTACTTCTATGCTTCTGGAGGAAAACATTTAAAAAGAAAATCAAAATCCCTACAAAACTTGAACATGCTACATCCTAAAAAATGCTATTAAACCATGATATATAGATCATTAAACAAGAATGTACTACAATCAAAACTGAAACTATATAAATTATATTTATAAAAAAACAAAAACAACAACAAACTTCAAAAGATAGAACAAATGAACGTGGTGTGCCCAATAATAGGAGGATGCATAAACCATTATCATGAAATAAAAAGAGCAAGAGCACTAATTCATCAACTGGCTCAGTGCAGGATCACTAAGCAAATGCAGCACTTGCCATAATGAAAACAGACATTCAATTGAATAATTAGTTTTCTAGAGGGATAAATCTAGGAGTGATCTGCCCAGTCAGTGACTAGTACTTCAAATGCAGAACTCCATTAACAGAACTAGCAAACAAGATAGTCACAACTAAGCTTAAACAAAAAGATATAGCACATTCCTTATGTCTTTATCTAAGTGCAATTTTTTCTTTCCTTTCAGGCATACAGTTACATAATAATAAAAAATATTTTCATTCTTTCTATGAACAATACATGCATAAAGCATATCAACGAAGATAAGCTCGTATTCAGGACAGGACATTACGGGACATCAAATAAATGGAGCCAAATAAATTAATCACTGATAACATCACCTTTTTCACTTGAAGCCATCCTGAGTTTTGATCATCCACTGCCTCTCCAGTGCCCTCCATCAACAGGCCACCAAATGTTTCCACTAATAAGAAAATGAAAACATAAATCTAGAAAGGAAATTAACTAGGCGTCTCAAAAATGCTCCTAGTTTTACAGAAGGAGTACTTCAATTCTCTCAATTCGTACAACAAATGCGAAATTGATTAATCATACACAATCAAAATGGCGATGAATAAAACTGAGGATAGTGAAGGTGGAAAGACAGGAGAATCAGCTAGGAAGGATGGATTTTGATTTGGACGAATGGGAAAAAAAATGACTAGTGAAATTAAAGGAAATGCAGCTCAAAAGGTTGAAGTAGAATAATAGGATTCTGGAGAAAATTAATTCAAAAGTCGATAATAGAGATAGGTTGACGAGAAATTACGAGAGAAAACGTTATAGTTAGGGTTTGATTGAGTTTTGAGAGAAGCAGAGGAAGGAGGGAACAGAACAATGTTAGCTTTTCTTTTGGGGTACAGAAAACAATTTTAGTTTTTATAGTGGCGAGTGGGGAAGAAGAAGAAGAAGAAGGTGGTTAAAAAGAATTATTTAATATATTCCTAATATCTTTCTCAAATTTTTATATTACGTAAAGAAATTAAAATTAAAATTCATCTCTTCCAAGCTTGTATTATTTGTTACGCAACTTAAGAGCTAATTACAGTAAAAGCAAAAATTTTCTAATAAATCTCAGAGATGCACTTATCAGCATAACATACCTAGATTTATAAAAAATAGATTAAAAATGCTACATGACAATATAAATAATAAATTTAATTAACTAAACATGTGTGTATATTCTGTATTTAAAAAAAACATGTTCTATATATTTGGAAATGTTTATATGAAAATAAAAATAATTAAGAAATTTAAGTGTTAATTTTTGAAATAGAGCGGGCCTCTCGTCTCCACTATCGTCTAAATAGGATCGTCTCTTAATATTTTTGAAATGAGATATTTAAAGGATTCAACACTTTTTTTCTGGTCTTTGATCGACAATTTTCTATTTCATCTTATTGCAGTCCT
Source organism: Euphorbia tirucalli (assembly GCA_039660915.1). Classification (NCBI taxonomy): domain Eukaryota; kingdom Viridiplantae; phylum Streptophyta; class Magnoliopsida; order Malpighiales; family Euphorbiaceae; genus Euphorbia; species Euphorbia tirucalli. The sequence continues at coordinate 16,781,804 of CM077637.1, forward strand.
ACCATAACCATTATATACTTTTTATAGATTGATTATGTACATTTAGATGTTGATGACTGAGCTTCAATAGTTGTGCACGTGTGCTATTCAATTGTTCTTATGAGGTTTTATAACTCGCACCTATGCAACAAGGGGATTTACGTTAAGGAGTCTCATGATGAGACCATTGAAATCAATATTGGATTTCTTGAGATGTCCCCTTAATCTATTAGGGTGAATACCTTTAGAGGAATAGTTCATGATCACCATGCTCTAGTTGTTTTATGTCAGCTTTTATGGTTAAAAAAAAAGGGGTGTAAATGTCTACTTGAATAAGAAAAATATTATCCTTGGGTGGGAGAGGTGTTGACACCTATAATATATATGATAAGTAAAAACTTAGGGTACAAGGAAAAGGGTCCAACCCATTCGCCATCCCCTAAACTTGTCCCAATTTCTTCAATGGTTCCTTTAATGTTACAAATCGTCTTACTCGCCCCAATGCTTTCTTTAACGCGTGTTGTCACACTAGATTAAGGGAGCAACTCAATGCATTTGAAAAGAGCCTAAGGGGGCCAGTATGAGGAACTTTGAAAAATAAGGTGGCCAATGAAGAAGTCGGAACAAGTTTATGGGGACACTAGATAGGTCAGGCCTATACCTGTTTATTGGAGTTGGTTACTCATCGGGCCTGTCTAGAATCGCCCTCTAAAAATTGGGCTTGTACATGCATTTTATATGTTAGCCCTGGTTGATACCAGTGAAGTCAGAAGTTTAGTGAGTTAGGCTTGAGATTTATTTAAATACCTAAGGCCGACCTAAGTAATGTATACCTATGTATTTTATTTAGTTTCAATTTTAGTTTATATATACACTTATGTATTTTATTTACTTTCAATTCCAGTTTATACTTCAATATATAGTTTTTAGATCTGTTATAAAAATTTTTTGATCAATTTATTTAGATAATATTAATTTTGTAGTGTTACATTATGTTATTTATTATATATATATATATATATATATATATATATATTTCTGTCATTTTTTATAGTTTAGTTATTAGGAAAAACTGAAACATAAAAAGCATCAATGAATTTTAGTGGATGGCTTAGGTTGGGCTTGAGATTGGTCTAGCCTAACTCAGGCTCGACCCAAATCTGAATTTATTTTTATGTAAAGTAGGTAAGTTTGGATAATTTTTTAGGGATACTTACACAATTTCAGTTCCAACTTTTGTTAATTACAATTATCCCCACCAATCAAAAATTATCACCCACCCATGAGCTCCTTTACTCTTCTCTCTCATCTTTTATAATTTTAATCTAATTTTACATTTATCTCTCAATTCGTTCATTTTTTTGTTATGCCACTTTGCAAAGTTTTTTTTTTCGTTTTTTTGTCTTCAAAATGAGATCCATATCTATATATTTTTTGTATCTATTTTTTTTTTTAAAGTTATGACAATAGTATCTTATGATACTTTTATGATACTGTATACAATTTTTGTATCTTAATCGTACTATTTATATATCTTCATGATACCATTATGATATTATTTTGTTGTTTATAACATTGTTATACATTCATGATGATATTTTGTTATTTATACTATTGTTATACCTTCATGATACCATAGTCTATGTTATTATTATACCTTCACTGCTAAGAACTTAAAAGCTTAACTTGATAAATTTTGAGATTGAAATGTGCATTTTTATATCTATTGTCCCAAAATAGGCTAGAGACATACTAGAAGGGGTGAGTAATGTGAATTACCAAATAAAAATTCTTTTATTAAACTTTGTGGGTAAAAATAGTTTTTCCCCAAAAAATAAGTTTTACTTAAACTGTGAAATTAAATAGTTTATATAATTTATGAATATATTCGCTTTGATTAGTTTAAGCAACATCTCTAAATAATATTAATATTATTAATTTAAATGCTCAATATGTAAAAAGCAGTAAATAAAGAGAGTAGGGATAGAGATATTGATGACACAACAATTTATAGAAGTTCGGTCCAACTGGTCTACTCTTGTCTCCAAGCCCACCGCTTGAGATTTTCCACTAAGGATTCCTTTAAGGACAAGAACCAAGCCTTTGGTTTCTTTACGGACAGAAATCAAGACTAATGTTACTTTTTACAAGTTCAAGTAACAAACTTAATAATTTTCCAAGCAAAATATCAAACCTCTACCGATACTTTTTACAAGCTCAAATGTCAAACTTTTAAATGTTGTTTTATAGCTCAACAACAATTATTCTGATGCTTTTCACAAGTTCAAACACCAAACTTTTACAACTGTTGTTTTTAAGCTTAACAACCAAACTATCGCTACACTTTTGAGATTAAGTGTGAAACTTTACAATACTTTGTTGAAATCACCACAAAAAAGCTCCCCCTCACACAAAACCCTTTATGTGAATTACAATTCCCTTTGAATAAATAAGTTTGTTTGAGCATTGATGAAGACTATAATTATTTGAATATCTCTTTGAAAACTTGTGTTGGAAAAGACTTTCAATTGTATACTTATAGATGTGATTTTGCTAAATGTCTTATCCACTTGTAAAAAAAGGATTTGCTTTCTATTTATAACTTGATGGAGCTTTTTAGTTCAAATCTGTTCAAGACTTTACAGGCCTCTGAAGCTACCAATTTACATTGCTATAGCCTTCTGTAGAAGTCTATTATGTAATATATAGCTTTTTATAGCTATATTTTGATTTTCCTTCAGCTATCTATGTGTGGTTGTTATACAGTGCACAACCTCCTATAGGTGACCGTTATGCTCTGTACAGTCTCCTATAGGTGACCATTATATATTGCATAGCCTCTTATAGTTGACCTTTATATAGCGCATAGTCTACTATATGTGACCTTTATACTTTGATAGCCTCCTACAAGTGTATAACCTTTTGTGATTGTAAGAGTCCCTTTTGTAACTCCAAACATAATATCTTCTTGTAAATTATAGTAGTCTTTCCTCTGTCTTTAAGATTATATGTATGTTTTCATCTTCTAATAATATGATACTCTTTGTAATTTAAAAACATTATTATTTTAATCTTTATTACTAGAGTACATATTATTTTTTCTTTCCTTCTTTCTTTTCTTTGACTTTAGTGAAAGTCTTTATACTAAAATAACTTCATGTAATAAAACAACTTAATTTGATTACTTTAGATTATTTTATTATCTTTATCTTCTTCTTTATAATATTGTAATCATCAAAACTTAATTCAACAATATCCTTGAACAAAAGGGTACAACATCAACATCATATTCTTGGAATACATCACCAAGAAGTATGGAAACCAAATCAAATGGAAGAAAATATCAAGAACTACTAATTTGCCTATAATCTGCCCTTGGATGAAAAATACTCTTCGAACCTCTAACAATGATCACCACCATTAGAATGTAGACACTGATGTCAGAAAAATATAACTCAAATTTCATGGCAATTCAATGGTCAAAACTCTAAAAAACATCAAAAGAATGCACCTGGGTGGATAGAGATAACAACATCTATCATCTGCCTATAATCTGCCCTTGAACTAAAAATACTCTTCAGACCTCCGACAACGATATCCACCTTTCAGAATGAAGACACAAATTTTAGAAAAACTCCTCTAAAATTTCACAATAATCCAACAGTCATAACTCCTGCAAACTTCAAAAGAAACTTACTACTCTGATTTGCATTCTTCATTGTAACCAAAAAGAGGAAGAGAGGGAGGTGACATCAGAAGATGCATATCTGATTTGAGGTGGTGATGATGAAGCCATCGATCATATACTAAAGCCTGAAGAAGACCATAAGAAAGAAGAAGACAAAGATGAAGCCAAGAGTATAAGGGAAGTGTGGTAAAGGAAGAAAGTGGAGATGAGAGAAAAAAAGGGGTATAATATTTGTTAAGTTAAACTCAATACTAAAGGTGTATAAAAGTGTAATGACAACAGTTAGTAATTAAAACAAAAATATTAGGGGTGAAAGGAGAAAAAAAAGTTGAAAATTATATAGTTTTATATAATTTCCTTTTTTTTATCATCAAGCCCGACAAATCTAGCCTTAAGGCCATCCAAACGTATCTAATGGACAGGTCTAGTTAGGCCTATAATTTGTACCAATAAAAAAAATGAGGTGAAGCTGATTCTTATTCGCATAATTTCCTTGGGGTAAATTAAATAAGTAGCCTATAATAGAAAAAAAATTTCATAATGTAACCCATTTAAAAAAAAAATGAGTCGTTACGACACAATCACATAAATATTCTATAAATAAGCTATCACTACTTATCTATAAAAATAATTAAAATAAAACCTAAAGAAGAGCAAAATGTGTTGGAAATTTGAAAAATATATTGGATTATATATTAGTGACTATTTGTCAACTTTGGGCCAAATTATATTATGGAAAGGAAGCGTATTTAATTAAATGATTAGTGTCATTGTATAGTACGTAACGTGAGCTTTCCAATGGTATATAATTTACCCAAAACGGACAAGTAATGAATGAGAAATTGTTGCTCAAAGTTAGCCTAATGGAATGGAATATTTGGAGAAAAATTTGGCTTATGTTAACTTATCCCACATGGAAAAAATATGAAGTGGAAAAGGTGTTTATATTGAAACACACTTTTATAAGGTGTTAACTTGTATAAGCCAAAAGGCTCTCTCTTGTGCGCGCAGGGGGAGTGCAAATCCTAGCCCCGAGCCTTCAAAGGCCCAATGCGCACCCGCACGACGTGGGCGTCGTGAATGCCGGACCGAAACGGGCCTACCTAGTTTTTGCTCCGGCCTAACAAAATTTTCTCCAGATATTTTTGAGCTTATTCAAATTCTGTGTCAGTTTCATTTTTGAATAAAAGTATAACTGCAAAATTAATTCTCTTAATGGGAGAATTAATCTAATTTAATGTTATTTAATTCCATAATTCCATTCTTTTAAATCCTCCTTCTGCCTATTTTTCTTTTTATTCTATTCCTTAAAATTCGAAATTCCTCTCTATCTCTGCATTCTGCTTCCTGCAAGAAATCCTTCTTTTTTTTTCCGGTGATAGTACATTTCACACAGTTCGGTCTGCCTTCGAGAGTCGTTGTATCCTGGGAGACAAATCGCCACTACGGGGTAGATAATTGTCTTAAGGAAACTGTTTATACAGGCCTCAGCTCTACTGTTTCTTTCCTTCTTTTAAGGTTGAAAAGTATTTTAAATGTTTCGTTTGTTCTTCCGTTTATTTCAATTGTGTATTCTGTAATCTGCAATTTAATCAATTGTATTTCAATTTCATGCAACTAACATTCTTAAGACAATTATATACGTAGTGCTTGGTTAAGTTTTACAGGTTTACCTTGACATTTTGGATTTTTAATACCTTGACATTTTGGATATTAAAACCTTGACATTCTGGATATTTATACCTTGACATTTGGAGAATTTTTCAAACCTTTTACTGGATTATTATGGACTGTTTGGACATTTGTTGTTCTAATTTAACAGTTCTTTTTGTGATTCATTTTCTGTGTTTAATTTGTTGATTTTGGAATTTCACTAACTTTGTTTGTTTGAAATTTTAGATTGAAAAATGGCTGACATTTTCCCACCTATTGGAGGCAATGGTTCTGAAACTGGCGAAGGCCAGAATAACCAACATGGACAAAATGGTCCTAGTAGTTCTAGGCTTGTTATGCCTAACGGTCCTGTAGCTGGTTCGGGTTCATACCCAGTAACAGTGCCTGAAAGGCCGGAAAAATTCAACGGAATGAATTTTAAGATGTGGCAGCAGAAAATGCTTTTCTACTTGACTAGCATGCAATATCATAGGCTGCTGAAAGAAGATCTTCCTGTTGTTCCCGAGGGTGTGGTGGATCCTTCTATTCAATTAGCTGTTGATGCTTGGAATCACTTGGATTTCCTTTGTAGAAACCACATTCTGAATGGATTGGTTCCTGATTTGTATGAGGTTTACACTGTTAAACGAACTGCAAAGGAATTATGGGACTCCTTGGATAGGAAGTACAGAACTGAGGATGCGGGTGCTAAGAAATACTTAGTAGGCCAATTCCTTAGTTACAAAATGGTTGATTCCAAATCTGTTGTGAGTCAAGTGCAAGAAATCCAGCTTTTGATCCATGGGATGCAAGCTGAAAGGATGGAGACTAGTGAAACCTTCTAAGTGGCTGCAATCATTAAGAAATTGCCACCTAGTTGGATTGATTTCAAAAACTATCTCAAGCATAAAAGGAAAGAGATGTCTGTTGAGGATCTAATTGTTTGACTTCGTATTGAAGAAGACAATAAAAGATCAAAGAGGAAATCTTCTGTTGCTGCTAATCAAGCTATGGCTAGAGCGAATGTAGTGGAGGTCAAGAAAGACCCCAAGAAAGGTAAACAGCCTACTGGATTTAAGTCCAAATTGGGACCTAAAGGGGGCATTTCCAAGAAACCAAAGTTTAATAAGAAATGCTTCAATTGCAACAAGATGGGAAACAAGTCCTCTGATTGTAGGCTGCCAAAAAGGGTCAACAAAATGGAGGCAAATGCTGTGGAAGAAATTGCTAGAGATGTGTCTGACATCGATCTGTGTGCAGTGATTTCCGAAGTCAACCCGGTTGACTCAAATCCATGAGAATGGTGGCTTGATACTGGTGCTACACACCACATTTGCTGTGACAAAGGGTCTTTTGCTGGATTGACTCTTACAAAGAAAGGGAAGAATCTCTACATGGGCAATTTTGCTACTTCAAATATCAAGGGACATGGAACTATCATTCTGAAAATGACTTCTGGGAAAGAAGTGAAGCTGTAAAATGTCTTGTAGGTTCCTGAAATGAGGAAGAATCTGGTTTTTGGGAGCCTCTTAAGCTCACATGGCTTCAAGATGGTTTTTGAGTCTCAGAAATTTATTTTGTCTAAAGGGGGTATGTATGTGGGCAAGGGATATGAATGTAATGGGATGTTCAAATTTAATTGTATCTCTTGTAAATTAAATTCAATTAAAATGAATAAGAATAACGTTTCTTCTGCTTCTATTATTGAGTCTTCTAATTTATGGCATAGTAGACTTGGACATGTTAATTTTGATACGTTGCGACGTTTAATTAACTTGAATCATATCCCTATCTTTCAAATTGATAAAAACCATAAATGTGAAATTTGTGTGGAGACAAAATTGACAAGATCCTCATTTCATTCTATTGAAAGAAATTCAGAACCACTTGATCTTATACACACAGATATTTGTGACTTGAAGTTTGTTCAATCAAGGGGAGGAAATAAATATTTTATTACCTTCATAGATGATAGCACAAAATATTGTTATGTGTATTTACTTAAAAGCAAAGATGAAGCTTTAGAGAAATTTGTTCTCTATAGGCAAGAAGTAGAAAACCAACTTAATAAGAAGATTAAGGTGGTAAGAAGTGATCGTGGTGGTGAATATGTTGCACCATTTGGTGAGTTTTGCTCCCAACATGGTATTATTCACGAAGTAACACCACCGTACTCTCCTCAATCTAACGGTGTAGCTGAACGAAAGAATCGTACCTTAAAAGAAATGATGAATGCGATGCTAACCAGTTCTGGGTTACCACAAAACATATAGGGGGATTCTGTGTTGTCAGCAAATTACCTTTTAAACAAGGTACCCCGTAAGAAACAAGACAAAACCCCTTATGAATTATTGAAAGGTAGAAAACCTTCTTATAATTACTTGAAAGTGTGGGGGTATCTGGCAAAGGTAATGGCCCCATTACCTAAGAGAATGAAAATAGGCCCAAAGACAGTGGATTGTATTTTCATTGGATATGCGGAACACAGTAATGCTTATCGGTTTCTTGTGCATGAATCTAAAAACCCAGAAATACACAAGAATACATTAATGGAGTCAAAGGACGCCTCGTTCTTTGAAAATGTGTTTCCATGCAAACAAAATGATGTGGGGTCGGGATCTAAACGATCTCGTGAGACTGTTGAAGTTGACAGTCAAGATGGTCAACTTGACGAAGTTGAGAATAATGAAGAGCTTCAACAAGAGGTGGAAGAGAATGTTCAAGATCTTCAAGAAGAGGATGAGATGGACATAGAGGTTGAACCTCGAAGAAGTAAAAGGGCAAGGGTGGAAAAATCTTTGGTCTAGTTTTTCTAACTTATATGTTAGAGGCTGAACCACAAACTTACAAAGAAGCTGTAAGTTCAACTGAAAGTCCTTTATGGAAAGAAGCCATAAGGAGTGAGATTGATTCCATTCTGCAAAATCATACTTGGGAATTAGTGGATCTTCCTCCCGGAACTAAACCACTAAGCTCTAAATGGATTTTCAAATGGAAATTGAAAGCAAATGGAACAATTGATAAGTACAAGGCTCGTTTGGTTATAAAAGGTTATAGACAAAAGGAAGGCCTTGACTATTTTGATACTTATTCTCCAGTGTCGAGAATAACATCCATTAGGATGGTACTTGCTATTGCCACTCTATGAAATCTTGAGGTACATCAAATGGATGTGAAGACAGCTTTCCTGAATGGAGATTTGGAAGAAGAAATCTACATGGAACAACTTGAGGGTTGTGTAGTTCCAGGTCAAGAAAAGAAAGTCTGTAAATTGGTGAAGTCTTTATACGGTTTAAAGCAAGCACCAAAACAATGGCACAAAAAGTTTGATGATGCCATGATGGTTAATGGCTATGTACCAATGAGTGCGACAAATGTATTTATGTCAAAACTACAACTGAAGGATATGTTATCCTATGCTTATCTGTTGATGACATACTCATTGTGGGAAGCAATGAGAAGATGGTAAAGAGTACCAAGAACATGTTAAATTCTAGATTTGACATGAAAGATATGGGACTGGCGGATGTGATTTTAGGCATCCAAGTTAAACGTTCACCTAACAGTCTTGTTTTAAATCAGTCACACTACGTGGACAAGATACTTGATAAGTTTAACAAGGATGATTCTGGTATAGCCAAAACTCCGTTAGACATTAGTCAACATTTATCCAAGAACATAGGTGAAGGCATTGACCAATTGGAGTATGCTAGGGTTATAGGTAGTCTGATGTACCTTTTGAGTTATACAAGACCAGATATTGCTTACACTGTAAGTAGTTTTAGCAGATATACGAGTAATCCAGGAAAGATTCATTGGGTAGTTATCGTGAGAATACTAAGTTATTTGCGATATACTCGTAATTATGGTTTACACTATACGAGAGAACCTGCGGTACTAGAAGTGTATTCTGATGCCAGTTGGATAGCTGACATCAAGAATTCTAAAGTTACAAGTGGGCATGTGTTCACTCTAGGAAGAGGAGCAGTGTCCTAGAAATCTCAAGGCAAACGATTATAACTAGATCCACTATGGAAGCTGAGTTTGTAGCCTTGGATAAAACTGGAGAGGAAGCTGAATGGTTATGGAATTTCTTAGAAGATATTCCAGAATGGCCAAAGTCTGTGCCTGCAATTTGTATACATTGGATAATCAAGCAGCGATTAAAAAAGCACAGAACATTATGTACAACGGTAAGTTGAGACACATGCGTTATCGTCATAATACCGTTAGACAACTGATCTCAACGGAAGTTATCTCTATTGACTTTATAGGGTCAAAAGATAACACTGCGGATCCGCTAACCAAAGGTTTAAACCGAGATCAAGTTGAAAAGACATCAAAAGGAATGGGACTAAAGCCTATAAATATTTAAGGCGCTATGTGAAGGAAAACCCAACCTTGTTGATTGGAGATCCCAAGATCTAGGTTCAATGGGACAACCTAATTGCATAGACCTTGTGAGGTCACTGTGGGGGTCAACCCCTTGTCCATTCCTGCGATGTAAACAGTGATAAAACATGGAAAGGTTAAGCTATGCTTTTAATGATTCTTTGTGCTTTAAAAGTTTGAGCAAAAGAGATCACCTATGTGAGAGTGAAGTGGGGTCGCTTCAAAAGAAACTAATGGGGCTTAGTTATCTGAAACTCTTGCAGAACCAGGAGATGTGCATGACCATAACGGACATAACCATAAGAACCAAAAACTGTGTTATGTTGGTATTTGTGTGAGGTATATCGTCGTTTACACACACGACAGAATAGTTCAAGGACATGATGTCTACTAGTCAGCCAGTAAAGTAAATATACTAGCACAAGGGAAGGTTCAAGGGTTGATGCCTACCTATCCTATGCAAATATCGACTGTAGTTTACTATCACCACTTCGATTTTGATCTTTCTTTTCGTCAATCAATTTCATTCATGTGGGGGATTGTTGGAAATTTGACAAATATATTGGATTATATATTAGTGACTATTTGTCAACTTTGGGCCAAATTATATTATGGAAAGGAAGCGTATTTAATTAAATGATTAGTGTCATTGTATAGTACGTAACGTGAGCTTTCCAACGGTATATAATTTACCCAAAACGGACAAGTAGTGAATGAGAACTTATTGCTTAAAGTTAGCCTAATGGAATGGAATATTTGGAGAAAAATTTGGTTTATGTTAACTTATCCTACATGGGAAAAATATGAAGTGGAAAAGGTGTTTATATTGAAACACACTTTTGTAAGGTGTTAACTTGTATAAGCCAAAAGGCTCTCTCTTGCGTGCAAAGGGGGTGCAAATCCTAGCCCCGAGCCTTCAAAGGCCCAATGTGCACCCGCACGACGTGGGCGTCACGAATGCCGGACCGAAATGGGCCACTACGGGCCTATCTAGTTTTTGCTCCGGCCCAATAAAATTTTCTCCAGATATTTTTGAGCTTATTCAAATTCTGTGTCAGTTTTATTTTTGAATAAAAGTATAACTGCAAAATTAATTCTCTTAGTGAGAGAATTAATCCAATTTAATGTCATTTAATTCTATTCTTTTAAATCCTCCTTCTGCCTATTTTTCTTTTTATTCTATTCCTTGAAATTCGAAATTCCTCTCTATCTCTGCATTCTGCTTCCTGAAAGAAATCCTTCTTTTTTTTTCCGGTGATAGTACACTTCACACAGTTCGGTCCGCCTTCGAGAGTCGTTGTGTCATGGGAGACAAATCGCCACTACGGGGCAGATAATTGTCTTAAGGAAACTCTTTATACAGGCCTCGGCTCTACTGTTTCCTTCCTTCTTTTAAAGTTGAAAAGTATTTTAAATCTTTCGTTTGTTCTTCCGTTTATTTCAATTGTGTATTCTATAATCTGTAATTTAATCAATTGTATTTCAATTTCATGCAACTAACAAAATGGATATTAATAGGATATGTTTCAATTTCTTACAAAACTTTCATAAAAGACTCCTAGGCAACATAAATTACTATCACAAATCCATAACAATCTCCATTCTCCATTCATATCCAATGATTTGCTTATTCATATCTCTTTTTTTCACAAAGAAATCCAACGGATAAGAGCATCTTCAATCTTCCGAAGCCTTGTATACTACATCTACAATAAATATACCGTAAATATACTTGTGTATTTGTACACTACATACATGCAAAGAACACCACTAATATACAATAAATATACTTGTATATTTGAACACTATATATATACAAAGATTAACATACCACTGATATATAATAAATATACCGTAATTATATGTATATATTTGTACACCACATATATTCAAAGATTAATATACCACTAATATATAATAAATATACCATAATTATATTACATATATATCATGTTCCACTTCTTAGCATGATTGACGGAGGAATTATATTTGAAATTGACAGTGTGCCCATAGTGTATAAATAAAAGATTAATATACCACTAATTTTTAAATAATACACAAATGAAAATAATTTCTAATTAAATTTTTATATAGTATGATATTCCATAAAATAAAATACTCAAAATGAAGTGGTCAATTGCTAAGTTCTAGAGTTCATAATATTATAAATAATTTATACATACAAATCAACTGAGTTTTTGAAAATCGATTTAAAAAAATATTTAAATATAAAAAAAAAGAAATGAAGGGATGTTGCGCGGCATTGGAAAACACGGAGAACATCTTTCATTTGTTTTCTACACCATGTGCAATCATTAGCAAATTAAAAAACTTGTTTTCCGGTTTTCAATTTAGGAAATCTTTTCAACCAAACAAGCAAATTCTCAGTTCCCGTGTCCTTGGAAATATTTGATGGAAACAGGGTGTAATTAGCTAAATAGTGTAAAAAAAAAAAAAAAAAAAAGTAATAACATAATTTACACAATCAATTTATCAATTAATGCCTCGATTTAACAATTTATCAATTCAAACCCACATTCAAACCTAATTTATCAAATAACAACACATGTTACACAATCAATTTATGAATTTATCAATTAATGCCTCAATTTATCAATTCAAACTTAATTTACACAAATATTTTTCTTGAAAAACTTATTGCAATAAAACCTAAATAAACTACAAAAACCTAACATTTAAAATTAAGAAGCAAAGAGGAAAGGAGGAGAAGAGAGGAGGACGGACGGCGTCGCAGCGGCGGGCGGGCAGCAAGAAAAGCAAAGAGGAGAGGAGGAGCATAAGGGAGACAGCAAATGGGGTGAGGGAGACGAAGTATAACGTTCTATATGTTTTATTTTCTTTCCCCAATTTGCCAGGGCTGGCCTCTTTTTTTTTTTTTTTAATTTGCCAGGGCAAAACGGGTCAATTTTGATTTTTTTTTTTAACAGATCTGTTTTAATTTTTTTTTTAAATTCCAGGGCAAAACGATATCGTTTTGCCTGGAAATTAAAAAAAAAATAAATAGGGCAAATTCAAAAAAAAAATTAATCCCTGATACAGGGTCACTCCTGTATCAGGGGAGCTGCCCCTGCTTTTCGGAGGGCAGGGGGAAGCCGGAAAGCCCCCTACTCAGGGGCTTTTCCGGCGGCTGGGAGGTCAATTGCAATCGCTGCCGCCACTGAAGATTGTTTAATATGGTAGATTTTTAATGTTGATTTTTATAGCTATTATTTTCTTTCCTCTTTAACAAAAACATAATCCTATATTAATACTTATTATGGTCAAAATTATCATTAATAATAGTCTTGCACATAATAAAAACCACATTAAAATATCTCGCCGCCATATATTACTTCTCTCTTACACACTCTTCTTTTTCTTACCTTACACTTTCTTAATCCTCATCTCACCTTATTGTTTTCAAATCACTTTTAAGCAATTTTTAGAGAGTAATTGCTGACTTTATCCTACGATTTTTGTTTTTAATGATAAGTTCTCGTTGATTTCTACATTGTTCATATACTTTTATTGAAATTAGATATCGTTCTTGCCAATTATTTCAACTGCAACTGCATGCAGTGTTCTCTAATCTCCATCTGGGCGATTATCTCTCATGTGAGTTCACCTATCTTTCTTTTTTTTTATTTTTTATTTTTTTATTAATAATCAGTTTTATTCGTTCTTGATTCCTTTTATCAATATATCTATCATGATTTCAAGGTATTAGTTTTCAATTTGAAATTTTATTTTTGATTCATTTATTATATGTGTTGACCGCATACATTCGTTGCATGTTATACCATATGTTTGAATCCCATGGATTTTGGCCATTAATTCAATAAATAATGTCATCTTAATTCAATAAATAATGTGATCATAGTTATATGTCAGCATATTCTCCAAATAAATATTTAATTTCATAAATTTTATATAATTTACCTATTTATTTCATTTGTTTAAACTACATGTATACACCACATATACGTACACATGTATTTCAAATACAAGTGATATTTATAAACTACGTTTATACAACACATATACATACATACATATACTGTAATCGAGTGTATACAATGCATAAACTATAAATTCATTGTATACATCACATATACGTTAAAACAACTAAAAATAATCCTAATATACATCACATGTAAACAGTGGTATATGAAATTCGAATAATTATGTTCTAAAATTTGCAATATGTTCTCAACTATAATTTGAGAAAAATACTGAGAAAATGCTAAAGAAAATCTAAGCTAATATACCATTATTTGTACTAAATAAAATTAATATACATATATATATAACCAAAAAAGAGAAACTTCACGTGTATATAATAAATTGAAGCCTTTGATTTAATTTTTTTTTTTCCATTAATATTGATTTCTTCCCTTTCTAAATTATATAATCATTTATTTATCATCATTAATAATCTCATTAATGGTAAAATTAACTACCATAACCATTATCAATCAAATTTTATTGTGATTGATAACTTTCCTTTTTCAATCTATTAGACCCGATTTTTAATGATATATAATTACATACATATTAAGTTATGAGTTTTGATATTTAGCATATTTAATTATTTTAGTATTGATTTTTAGCTATTTAAGTGTAGTATTCTTGACATCCATAAAATTTTTCCAAACTTTTCCAAAACTGAAGACACCCTAAGAATTCCATCGGGTTAATTAGCTTATTAGCATATTATCAATAATTTATCTTCCAAATGACCCAAACTAAATTATAAGATTTAAAATAACTAAAATATTTAAATAATATCTTTATTGGTATATAGATAACTAAATCATAAAAAGATAATGCATTTTATTTTGTAAAAAAATATTATAGGAAAATATAATAAACAAAATTATCATAAATACACAATTATCTTATATCCAATTTATAGAATCCTAAAATACATTTTAAAATAAATCAACTTGGATTTTTTTATATCATGCAAATCAATAAGAAAAATATCAAAACATCAAAAAAACTACCTTATCTTAAAAAAAAGAGCCACTTTAAATGTATCATAAATAAATATATTAATTATCTAATTGAACAAATAAGAATATCTTGAACTTTTAAATTATCAACATGGCGGAGAACTAAATAGAAAAAAAATAATTATATATATAATTCAACCAACAATATGTAAAGAATTCTAAATATATTTTAGTATATCCGAAGTATGTTGGTAATATATTTTAATATGCCATTTAATTTATTTCAAATATACTTGTAATATACTACTTCTCCTTAAATATATTTGTAATAGAAGTTCAATATAATTTATATTTTATTAAAAATAAACCGACAAATATTTAAAGATGAATATCAGTATATTTATTAAGAAAATATATTGATAATACACTTAAATATATATTTTAACTTATTCCCAGTGTATAATATATTTGAAAATAAATATATTGAAAGCATATTTTTAGTATATTAAAAAGTATATTTCAACATAGCATGGCCAAGAAAAAAACATGATCTCATTCAAAAAAAAAAAAAAAAAAAAAAAAAAAAAAGAAGAACATAGGATCAATAGAATTATGAGAAGACACACTTAATCATCAACAATAAATTAAAGAATAACAAATAGAAAAGCAATAAAAAAGGGGAATCTAACAATATATTATTGATATTATCAAAGTATATTAGTAAATTATATTGAAAGAATCACATGCCTTTAATTTTTGGATGTACTTAAAAATATTTCTTTGAAACTCTGGTAGTGGTGTTCTTCGCTCATGGGTAAGTATGGAGAGAAAAAAAAAATATTATGGAAAATATTGAACTAGAAATGTTGTAGATAATATATAAAGATATTGATATTGACATGAAAAGTGAAACATATATATATATATATATATATATATATATATATATATATATATATAATATTAGATATTATTTTATAAAAAAAATAGATTATCAGGAACAATTTTTTCAATATCAGATATCAAATCTTTTTTCTTGTGACGTGACATGTTTTATAAATTTAGATAATCAAGTTTTTAATTACAAATAAAAATAACAAATATTGGATAAATATTGTTGAAAGATAATAATGAAATCTAAAAAAAATTTGACTTGTTTATCACTGGGCTAAATAAAAAATTAAGTTATTTATGATCTTAATGTAAAAATCATGGGATGCTAGAATAAAGAATAATACAAATTTATAAGCAAATATGATAATTTTTCCAATTCGATTTCCCCGTGTCCAAAGACTTGGGCCGTGTTCTTTTATGTCAGGCCCATATTGTAGTTGGGCTGAGGCCTATTGTGCAACACCAGTCAACAATATCTATGTCATATCTTTAAAAAAAAAAAAAAAATCTATGTTATATTAATAACATATAAAAAATTATTTTATTTTCTTGTTCATAAAAAAAAGTTATTAGTTTTTACGGATTAAATTTAAAATATATAAATGTAAATTAGGTAAGAATTTTCGTCCAAAACAAGTTGTCACGGTAGATACGAACAACTACAATTTGAAATTAAATTATAGCATAATTTTGACAAAAAGATCTCTCTGTCAAATGATAAACAAATATAGTCAAAACTACAACATTTTTTCAGATTGAGAATTTTGCTAAAAACCAGGAAAAAACCATTTTTATTTTTCTGTTGCACAAAGATTTGGTAAAGAGCATTACTTCCATTTAAAGCTATGAACTTTACTGCTCGCACACGCTTCATTTTGGAATCTGACTCTGTTTGTGTTACACCCATTTTCTCCCTTTTTTTTTTTCCCTTTTTTTCAACATTAACTGTTCACTCCTCGGATGTTCACTCATTTTTTTTAACCAAATCCGTTCACTCTTAAGAGATAATAGGACCGACACATTTCAGCTAATGGCTGCAGGAATCCCATAAACCCCAAAGATAAAGCTAAATAATGCAGAAAGAGTGACTCAACTTTTTGACGTACAAAGCTTCGCATTGTTGATGTCTTTTCTCTGAAGAGGAAACTTCCCAGGAATTTGAACTTCGTTGCTGTCGGGTTGAGTTATCGACTTGATCTTTGATTTTTGAGGTGAGTTTTAAAAATGGCTTCTTGTTTCATTCCTTTTGTTGAATGAGGAGAAGGTAGCTTAGATTGGTTGTCAATTACGGCTTATTTGAGATATAACTTTAGATGTTGCTACTTAATCAATGACGAAATGAATTTTAGTCTCGGTTTTGATAATATCAGTGAAGGTTTGTCATTTGGGATCGGTTTTGAGTATAATTTTGGTGTCTTGTAGCTAATTCTGAGTGAATACAAACGTTTGGGAATTGATTTTCTTATTTGAGATGAACTTTCTTCTTCTTGTATTGCTTTTCAACTTCTAGATTCTGAGTACTGTACACGACTGTTCTCTTACTATTTTTCTTAACATCTCTTGTTTTACTTGTCGTCTCCGGATTTGATAAACTTCTTCAGCACCGAAAACCTTAGCTACTTTTACCGGTGGTTGTGAGACTTCTTTCAAAATATAACTCAATAATGGTTTTCCGTAAACTGAAAATAAAGCAACCTTCTGATTGAAGATTTGGATTTCTTAACTGTTCGTAAAATTGGTCTATCTATATATCCCTTTTTTCCTTCCCCTTTTTATGATGCCCCTTTTATGTGCTTATATTAATTTCAAGTCATGTAGCATGGGAAATTTTGTTTTTACCCATTTTATATATTCAGCTGCAGTTTATCAGTTAAGTTGAGGTGGTGGTGAGGTTATTATACTTAATCAGCCAATGGGGTTCTGCATGTCCTTGCTTTTGTTTTTAGCTTCGCTTTCTGCAATTTTTGCCCAAGAAGTTAAACATGCTACAATTGTGGTTGATGGGACAGCTAAAATAGCTGAAACTGATGATAATTTCATCTGTGCTACCATTGATTGGTGGCCCCATGATAAGTGCAATTACGACCAATGTCCATGGGGCTATTCTTCTGTCATTAATTTGGTAAGGATGTGAGTCTGTACCTTCTTTATAAAACTGAATCATTTCGAAGCATTTTGATAATTGGAGGGTGCTGTTTGTTTTTCTAGGACTTGTCTCATCCACTTTTTGCAAAAGCTATCCAAGGTTTGTATGAGTTATCACCCTTCATCAAGATTGTAAATGCAAATAGCTGATTTCAACATTTATCAGTCTTTTTCTTTTTGTGGCCTTATAGCTTTCAGGCACTTGAGGATAAGAATTGGAGGCTCTTTGCAAGACCAAGTCGTGTATGATGTAGGATATTTGAAGTCTCCTTGCCATCCATTTAGGAAGATGCAAGATGGGTTGTTTGGATTTTCAAAGGGATGTTTACACATGAAGCGGTGGGATGACTTGAACCTTTTGTTCAGTAGAACAGGGTAAGAGTGAAAAACTAGAATTATTTTCCTTTCTTTTTGTTCTCAAGAATAATAAGAAAATATATGATCACATCTATATTGATCTTCATGTATCAGCTGTCATCTGGTTCTTTGCATGTTTATTCTATTAAATCACTAGTTTGATTAAGAAGCAGGTCTATTCCCTTATCCATTCAATTTAAAATTTCTACTATACCATATCCACAGACAATAATTGTGAAAATGTTGTATTTTTAAACTCGACTAGTACTTCATTGACTGTAAATAATCAAATTAACAATCCTTTTCTTTGACTGTTTTGGAGTCTTCAACTTTTTCTTCAACATAAGCTGCTTTTGTTAATTCTCTGTAGGATAATATATATATATAAAAGAAAAAAAAAATCTTACTTTCACTTGCATGTGAAAGTTGAAGCATCTAAGTGGATATGTAGTAGCGGTGCATCTTTTCATTCTTGTGTTTACTCTCATTTAATTTCAATCCTGATAAACTTATGAGCTGAAGTTTTCTGCCAGCTAGACTGTTTTCAGACTTTTCTTTTTCCCCATGTATTTGTACTACTACTACTAGCTATACTTCTAGTTTCCCTATTTGATTGGAATGCTAGATGAGCTGGGCAACCAGCAACCCATGAGAAGTTAAAACTTGAAGTTGACATTCCCTTTCTGCTGGTTTTTTCCTTAATGGAATTGCATATTTAAGTTTCATCAACATATATTTCATGCCAAGGCAGTGGAGTTGGGAAGAGATTGCTCGAAAGGCTGAGATCGTTATGGTATGATTATCATTGGCATATTGTATGTGCAGGGCACTTGTGACATTTGGCTTGAATGCCCTCTATGGGAGGCACCAGATCAGGAAGGGTGTTTGGGGAGGAGCATGGGATTCTAGTAATGCTCATGCATTTATGAACTACACTGTCACAAAGCGACACAAGATAGATTCATGGGAATTTGGTATAAGCCTTTTACAAAGTTTTTTTGTTTCTGTTTAAAGTCATCATTTCGCACGGTATCTTATGTATTGCCTCTGTTATGGTAGGTAATGAGTTAAGTGGAAGTGGAGTTGGCGCAAGCGTCAGTGCTGAACTCTATGGAAAAGATGTAATCAATCTTAAAAAAATCATCAATGATTTGTATAAGAACTCTGATTCCAAACCGTCACTTGTAGCACCTGGAGGGTTTTTTGATGAGCAGTGGTATACTAAGTTTCTTCGACTTTCTGGTTCAGGCATCGTCGATATTATGACTCATCACATATACAATTTAGGTCCAGGTAGGCTTCTGTGGTGCCAACATCATTTCAGTGTCAATAAAAACAGAAATATTACATACATAATAAATGCCTATTTTCGTATTAGTTTAAACATAGTTGCACAAATGGGTGCTACATTAGGAGTCATCCTTTGATTGTCCTCACAGAATGTGAAAACAATCCCATATATTAACCATAACTAGCACATACAAAGGACCCTAAAGAATGTCGGTAGTGACTGTTACTAAGTTTTATTAGCTTGAACTTAATTTTAATTGTCTATTCTATGAATAAAAACTATTATAAAATTTACATCAATCGGATATGGGTTAAAGTTTAGGTTAGAAGTCTCCTAAATCATACTTGTTAAACTTTTCAAATTCCTAAATCATACTTGGAATCAGAGGTACGTATATTTGGAAATTTGAATCTAGAGAAGTTATTTTGTTATGTTAAATTTTTTCTTTTTAAGAAGTAGGATGGGATGTGCTGCTATTTTAGGTCCTTATCGTTGTAAAAATGTGCAGGGAATGATCCCCACCTCGTTAGTAAGATTATGGATCCCAATTATTTGAGCAAGATATCAGAAACATTCAGTATTCTTGCACAAACCATTCAGCACAATGGTCCTTGGTCTTCTGCATGGGTTGGAGAATCTGGTGGGGCCTATAACAGTGGTGGTCGTCATGTGTCTAATAGATTTGTTAATAGCTTTTGGTAATCTCTCTTATCAATGGTTATGCTTTCTGCTAATGGAAAAAGTTGATCATTGTCAAGCTTGGGATAGATGCTGACCTAAACTATTCTTTTGTTTATGTATGATATTCAGGTATGTTGATCAACTTGGAATGGCATCCAAATACCACACTAAAGTGTACTGCAGGCAGACACTTGTTGGTGGGAACTATGGTCTCTTGAATACAAGCACACTTGTACCGAACCCTGATTACTACAGGCAAGAGAATGACTGTTCAGTTTTTTTTTTTTTTTTTTTTTTTTTGAAGTAGTTAGTAAACCAACCATTTTAGTTCCTCTTATTTTTTAATTTTTTTGGTAAGTGGGTAGATGTAGTGAAAGAATGTAGTAAGATAAAATATATTTTGTTCTCTGTGACATATCTGATCCAAAGTTTTTGCTTTTGTTGCATATTTTGTTTCATCAGTGCCCTTCTATGGGATCGACTTATGGGAAAAGGTGTTTTAGCTGTTGGTTCTAGTGATGCTTCACCATATCTTCGTGCCTATGCCCATTGTTCAAAAGGAAGGGTAGGGCAATATTCTAATTTCTTTCTAAGATTTGAGTTCCAATCTCATTTTCCATATTAGAGCAAGGTACAAACCTTAAGATAAGTGTGTGTGTTTTTGTTTTTATCTTGCCAGTTTTGGGGTTACAGCTTCTCTGGTTAATGCATTTTGATTTTGGTTACTGAATGACAACTACATGGTTTCATATCTAAACGCCCGTACTTAATAGCGCGTTCTTTTATACGAGGCTTACTTTATCATTAGAGTAATTAGAGCACAAACTTTCTATTAAGTTGTGAAACTATTTATGAAACCAGTTTCTGCGGATGACTGTTGTCTTTTTGTGTCATGACCAGCTCATAGGATTTGGTTAGTTGTCTCTGACTGCTGTCATTTTTCTTTGTAATCACAGCCAGGAATAACTTTACTGCTAATCAATTTAAGCAACAAGACGGACTTTGTAATCAGTCTACAAAATAGTATGACTTTGAAGTTAAACGTTCAGAGAGAAAGCTCTTTTGTGCGCGGCCTTAAGAGGTCGGTTTCATGGATCGGAAAGCAAGCTTCAGACAGTGAATTAACCAGAGAAGAGTATCATTTAACTCCAAAAAACGGTTACCTTCAAAGCCAAACGGTGGTTCTAAATGGAATCCCATTAGAGCTCACCAGAGAAGGAGACATCCCAAGGTTGGACCCTGTTCATAATAATGTGAAATCTCCTATTTATGTGAGCCCTTTGTCCATTGCATTCATTGTATTCCCTAATTTTGATGCTCCCTCTTGTGCATAATTAATTCTACTAACTAGTTAGCCATATAACTATTTTTTGTAATTTTATGATAATTGTAATTATGACAAGTTCATAGTTTTTGCGTTAATAATGTGGAAGAAGAATAAAATGGGGTTTAAATGGTATATCGACTTTACCTGTTTTTTCAGTGTTATACATCAATTTTAATTTGTGACACTATCATATACCAACTTGTAGGTGATCTTTGATTATAGTGCATATAGCCTACTATTATAGATAATTTGTATCAGTTCAGCATTGTCTTGTTTTTCAAAATTAAATTCTGAGATCCATTTTATGGAAAAGTCAAATTTAACATTGCACAATTTTAACCTTAAATATTTTAGAAAATAAAAAAATGAGAATTAAATTTTAATTCTATATCATAAATTATTTTTACTTTCTTTTTATCTTTCCCATCTTTTTCTCTTCTCCATCTTTTTGTCTTCTTTTTACCCAAAAAATCTAATACTAGTGTTTCTCCTTCATGCTGCCGTCGCTGACGTTTCTGCCACCGCAGCCGTTGAAGCCACCACTTTCGTAGATGACTTCCTTTGCCTTAACCTTTTTCGTCGCTGCCTTTAGATCTTCCCCTCCTCTCTTCTTTTTCTTCCTCTTTCGCCACCTCGGTTGTCGCTTCATATCCGTTCACTGCCTATTTGATCGTCAAATATGCCATCACCTCTCTTTTTCTTCTTCTTTGTCAACTTTCTCTCTTCTTCTCCATCATCTCTCCCTTCTTGTCATTGCTGCCTTTCCATCTTTGGCCGTGAATCGAACAAATCAAATTGTCTCTTTTGTTTCCAGCCACATCTCTTCTTGTCAGAATTGCTAGGGGTGGCAATTCGTGTCATCGGGTCGTGTTCGGGTTGGGTAAAACTTCGGGTTCGTGTCAAAAATCCCAAACACGAACACGACCTGAAATTTTTTTTGGTCAAAAATACAAACCCAAACACGACCTGCTAAAAAACACGGGTAACACGACACGACACGAGAACATTAAACAGGTTAATTAAAACACAATCCAACACGACTCAACCTGCTGACCCAACCCAACCTGTGACCTAAAAACCAAATAAATCACTTGAAACCTAAAAATCTTCATACAGCTGATTCCATCATTCAATACAATCCATCAAATTCAAAGTAAACATAAACCATAAGTTTTACAATCCAGTGAACTTAAAATTACAACACACGGATGATTACAAAAAATCAGATCTTGAGGAAATCTTTGTTGCATGATTTCTCACACACGGCTGTGAAATCAGATACCGATTCTGTGCTTACGAAGAAAGATCACCATCAATCAGTGGTGGCTTCTTCACCAGTTCATCTACATGGATGTCTCAGGTTGGAAAGTAAACAAGGGGTGCCATATTTGAAGTTCTCATTGGATTGCCCTCAAGAAGTTTTAATTGCCAAGACATGGAAAGAAATAATGCTTTTAATTGGGTGTACACATTTCTGAAAGTGACACCTTTGATTCTTCAAATCCTTGCCTGTGGCCATCTGCAGTTTTACATTCTGACCTTGAAATTTCTGCAGTTGTTATTCAACTACCAATTGACAAGAGATACACAATACAAGTTGCAACGCATATCAAACACACCATACAGTAGTATAAATTTACACAATACAAGTTAAAACACATATCAAACACGGATCCAAACCACTGAAGCCGAAAATCCAACACTTTGAAGCAGAATACAAGAACAAGAACTTACACAATATAAGAACAAGAACTTACCTCTTTGAAGCAGAATCTTTCAATGACGAAGGAGAGAAGAACAAGCAGGAGATCGGCGAGAAGAACAAGCAGGAGAAACGAGCGGAGATCGGCGAAGCTTGAGATGGGAAAGAAGAAGCAGGGGAGCTCGAGATCGGTGAAGCTTGAGACGGGAAAGAAGAAGCAGGGGTGGAGCGTCAGTGATGAATGAGATTAGGAGAGAAGAAGAATGGAAAGAAACGAGCGGTAAAGGAACAAGCTGAGAGGAGGAAGAAGACGGGCAAGGAAAGGAAGGAAAGGAGCGGGTACACTATAGGCAACAGAAGAGAGAATGAGATAAACTAATTAATGTGTTTGAACTCTCAAACCCTAAAAAGGGCAAAGTTGTAATATTTTTTCGGGTCATTTTTGGGTTGTCAGGTTGACCCGAAACACGACCCGAAATTTAACGTGTCATATTCGGGTCGACCCGAAAATGACCCATGACCTACTAAGCTAAACCCAAACCCGAAAAAACCATGTTGGGTTCGTGTTGTATCGGTGGGTCGCGTGTCGCTTTGCCACCTCTAAGAATTGCTATTGCCTACACTAATCCAATCGCATATGGATTTTGAAATTAAATGTTGTTTTTGCTTCAATTTGGGGTTTGGATTTGAATCGCTTCCACCTTCTCTGAATGTTGTTTCGAGTTTTTTAGATTTAAAGTTGTAAACTATTATTTGCTTCACTTTAGCTTATGGGTTTTAGATTTTGTAGTTTTAAATTGTAGTTTCTTACTTCATTTTTGGGTTTTAGATTTTAGAATTGTAAATTTTTGAGTTTTGATTTCTAATAATATGAAGTTAGTTGAATTTATTTGAGTTTTGATTTGTAATGATATTTTGTACAGATTCATTTTTAAATTCTAATGAGATTTTGAAGAGACTAATGCTTGTTTTTACTAATGAGATTTTTCAATGATTAATTCTTGTCTTCTTAGGTTTTATCTCGCTAATATATCAAAAGATGTGGAATTTTGGAATTTTTTACTGGAACTCTAAAGATGATATGGAATAGTAAAGAAGTGAGAGAGAAAAAAAGGGAAAATGAGAGAGAGAGAATTAAAGAAAGATCTGTCTCTTCTCGAAGGCACAAGTGAAGGGGAGCTGAGTCGGCGACAACTTCAACAAAAGGAGTGAGAGAATATTTGAGGTTAAAATTCAGTTCTATGGTTGAGTTTTTAACAAAAATGAAGAGGGGTAAATAAAAAAAATTAGAAGGAGGATTTGACTTGCATGAAGCAAGGCTTTTTTTTTTTTTTGGGCTTTAAAGAAATATGGATCTTATTATTAAGATAGAGAGATTTAAAGAGAGTGAGAAGGAGGGAGGGTGAGAGTTAGAGAGAGAAAGGGAGTATGTGAGAGAAATGTGATTTGAGAGTCGAGGAAGAAGAGGAGTGTGAGGCAAATTTTTAGAAGTTGTAGGGTATAAAAGTCATTTTGTATTGAGTGTAGAGAGGAAAAAAAAAAGAAAAAGAAAGAATTGTTTGAAATAAAAAAAATTGCATAAGGTTAAAATTGTCTTTGCATACAGTGGGTCCTAACATTTTACGGAGCAACTTGTAATAACATGTCATATGTATCATAGTGGGAAGTCACCCACAAGTTAGTGTATGATAATGAGTAAAAATAAAGTTCGTGTGCCACAGAGGTAAAATAGGTATAGTTGGTATACTATAGATGAAATTAAGCCAATAAGATGGATTCATTAATATAGCTTCATTTCTATTTTTAGTTAATGAGAGAAACTGTAGTTAGATACAGAGATATAGATCTTATTATTAAGATAGAGAGATTTAAAGAGAGAGAGAGGGAGGGATTTTTTTTTTTTTTTTTTTTTTGGCTTTAAAGAAATATGGATCTTATTATTAAGATAAAGAGATTTAAAGAGAGAGGGAGGGAGGATGAGAGTTAGAGAGAGAAAGGGAGTAGGTGAGAGAAATGTGATTTGAGAGTTGAGGAAGAAGAGGAATGTGAGGGAAATTTTTAGAGGTTGGAGGGTATAAAAGTAATTTTGTATTGAGTGTAGAGAGGAACAAAAAAAAAAAAAAGAAAAAGAAAAAGAAAGAATTAGAAATAAAAAAAATTACATAAGGTTTACATAGCGGGTCTTAACATTTTATTTTGAAAAATGGTAAAATGCTGAGGTGGCATGGAGCAACTTGTAATAACATATCATATGTATCATAATTGGAAGTCACCCACAAGTTGGTGTATGATAATGAACAAAAATGAAGTTCGTGTGCCATAGAAGCAAAATAGGTATAATTGGTATACCATAAATGAAATTAAACCAATAAAATGGATTCATTACTTTAGCTTCATTTATATTTTTAGTTAATGAGAGAAACTGTAGTTAGATAGAGAGATATGGATCTTATTGTTAAGATAGAGAGATTTAGAAAGAGAGAGAGAAAGGGAGGGATTTTTTTTTTTTGGCTTTAAAAAAATATGGATCTTATTATTAAGATAGAGAGATTTAAAGAGAGAGGGAGGGAGGATGAGAGTTAGAGAGAGAAAGGGAATAGGTTAGAGAAATGTGATTTGAGAGTTGAGGAAGAAGAGGAATGTGAGGGAAATTTTTAGAGGTTGGAGAGTATAAAAGTCATTTTGCATTGATTGTAGAGAGGAAAAAAAAAAAAAAAAAAAAAGAAAATGAAAGAATTAGAAATAAAAAAAAATTACATAAGGTTTACACAGTGGGTTTTAACATTTTATTTTGAAAAAAGGGTAAAATGCTGAGGTGGCATGGAACAAGTTGTATAACATGTGATACGTATCATAGTTGGAAGTCATCCACAAGTTGGTGTATAATAATGAACAAAAATGCAGTTCGTGTGCCACAGAGGCAAAATAGGTATCATTGATATATCATAGATGAAATTAAGCTGATAAAATGGATTCATTACTTTAGCTTCATTTCTATTTTTAGTTAATGAGAGATACTATAGTTAGATACATCTAACTCAAATTCAACCAAATTTTTCTATGTTGTTTGTTTGAAATTTACCCCTTAGGAGTATTTCTATCAACAGACCTTCCATCCTCTATCCGTACCATAATCAAAATCATTCCCAGCAATATTTTCACTGTCCTCTCTACCATACTCAAACTCATTCCTACGAAAATTTAATTCTACCAGCTTCCCTAGCATACTCGACATCATTTCTATCAACATACATGTTATCATTCTCACTACCAACTTCTAAAGTCATTTATGCTATTCTTTAATGCTTATAGATGAATTTCTAGTCTATTGCCTTAAATATTCTATTTACTTCTCCAATACTTGCATTTGTTCTTGAGTTGTTCTATGTTGAACTATAGCTTCAAAGATAATTTTGGATTAGTAAGCAATGAGAGTTTGATACCAGTTGATACAAATTAGAAATAGATGAAAGAAAAAATTAATAGAGGTTTAACCCATCTTAAACCATAAAAAATTCAAACATTCAAGCTTGGAGGGAGATATACCCAAATTTAAATGTTTGAGTTAATATACATTTTCCTATATAATATGCACTGATTATCAGTACAACCGACATGATAGGATTCAAAATTGTCGGCACAAAAGGCATCACGTTTTAAAAATTTCCGACGGAAAACATTTCATATGGTGGGTAAACATCGTATTCTTCTAGTACACACTCATGAACTATTGTTAATTAAATATTATTTGGCCCATGCCTCTACTTGAATTAGTAATTGATTATTCGCAGCTAAAACAACATGTGAATGCAACGCAGCGTTGCCATCGCAATACATTCAAATGCATCCGCCAGCCACCGTCAATAAACCATATTTTATTGTCTGAGTTATGTTTTCTTTTAATATTTTTATTTTAATGTTAAATCAAGAAGTAAATAAAACTATAAATGACATTGTGAACGAAAAGTGAATAATTGGCCAATTAGAACTTATCGATTGCATATAATTTTCAAAAATTGTTAAATCGAGAAAGATTTTTTTTTTTTAAAAAAATTATGGATCAATATTAGGCAATTTTGGACTGTAATAATAAATATAAACTTTCGAATGACTTTAGAGATAAATTAAGACTTTATCTGTGTTATGAACAGAAACTATCCAAAATCGAATCCATTTAAAAATTACTCTCTCTGCTTTTTATTATATGATGTTTTAGGTTTTTTACTTTATTCTTTTTTATTTGACACTTTACATTACCAATGCATTTTTTACTATGTTTTCTCATATTTGCCCTTATTTAAAGTACGAGAGAGATTCGTTATTTAATACAAAAAGTACTACATTAAGTTTTGCTAATTAAGAAGAAAGAGAATTTTTGCATGGAAAATAGAGTTTTAGGAAAGAAGTGTTAAGGGTAAACTGGTCATTTTAGTAACATAATTAATACCTCATTGGTCTCAGTGAATAACCTTGAACATCATATAATAAAAAACAGAGGGAGCAGTTAAGAAAACATCATGTGGAAATCTAAACACGTGCTTTAAGAACATGTTTAACAAAAAAGAAAGTGCACCGAAGGGTTGATCCAATCAGAGTTAAGGAGCCCACATGGGAACATTACCATTACCATAGCAGATCCTCTATTCTATTTAAGTTGGCCATCATCAACTCCTTTGGCTCACAACTCAAATCAAATCTTCTATATTTGATCTTTCCAAAATAAGTTTAAAAAAAAAAATGTCTGTTCAAGTGTCGTTAGCATCTTCATCTTCTGATGTGCGTCATTTTGCTGATTTTCATCCAACTGTTTGGGGTGATTTTTTCATCCATTACGCTCTTGAGGACCCTAAGGTAATTAATTAATTTGTAAAGCAAATATAAATGGGAAATCAAGGTTGTAACTAAACAAACTTTAATCAATTTTCAGATGGATTCATGGATCGACGAACTGAATGTAGTGAAAGAAGGAGTAAGAAAGATGATCACAAGTTGTGCCAATAAATTGCAAGTACTGAAGTTAGTGGATGCCATTCAACGATTAGGAATTGGTCATCATTTTCAAACAGAAATCCACCAACATCTTGAGTCAATTTTCAGAGTCCACAGCTACTCTGTTATTAATGTTAATGATCTACACGCCATTGCTCTGGAATTTAGATTACTCAGGCAACAAGGCTACTATGTATCCACTGGTACTGATTTTCTTCTCCTTCATATGTGGATATAACCCAAGCAACTTCTCTTTCATATATGGATATAACCCAAGAATACTTTTTATTCTCATTTATTTATGACGTCGATCTTCAACACTCACTTTAAAGTGCCGTTGGACCTAGCTAGAACAGTTGTCACTTATCGAAAATTCATTGGGTTATCTCTTTTGAGAACAAAGGTCATTAATAGGTTTACTAGTCCAAAATCCGCCAGATCTTTTGAACAAATTCTCTGGGGTTTTAAAAGTGTTGAATGGGTTGAATTCATGTGACACAGACCAATTAACTTATGTTAAGGTCCAATATTGTCACTTTTTATGTTTTTTTATTTCCAATATGTGATCCTCGATAAACCATTATGAACATGCAAAGTTACTCTTCAAACTTTACACAAATAAATCGGTAATCAGGCAAGTATCTTATCAAAGATGATAAAGTAAATAATTATTTTGTAAGAGTCTGGTCTAGTACCATATTATCGGCTTTGATCTAAGTTCAACTTATTGGGTCTCACAGCTTTAAAGCTTGTTTACATGTATTGAAAACACTTTTAACTAAAATATCATATCTCTTTATTTTCGATGTGGATATTATCGGCTTTGATCTAAGTTCAACTCATGTTTTTGTTGAATAAATAAGCAGATATATTCAGCAAGTTCATGGATGAGGAAGGCAGGTTTAAAGAGAATCTAAAAGATAATGTGCGAGGACTTCTGAGTTTGTATGAAGCTTCATTCCTCACTATGCATGGAGAGGATAGTCTCTGTGAAGCTCGCTCTTTCGCTGCAGCTCGACTTGAATTGGTTGCAGCTGCCGATTTAGCCTCACCTGTTGCACATGAAATAACTCATGCATTGAAGCAGCCTATTCATAGAAACGTCAACAGGCAAGAGGCTGTGCATTACATCTCTATGTATGAGCAGGATCCACGACAAGTCGAAGCTATTTTGAAAATGGCAAAGTTGGATTTCAATATAGCTCAAAGGAAATATCAGCAGGAGCTAAAGTCCATGACAATGTACGTACGAGTAACTCTTTGCTAACGTGACACATTGACATTGACTTTAGTCATGATGTTGCATGTTTATTTATTCACTTTGGTGATGCGAGACTTGAATTGTCAGCTTGTGTTAATATAACATGTTTACTTGATTATATATATCAATAGCCGTCCATGCGAACAAATACAAATAAAGTCGGATTTTCCTAAAAACTATTCATGGAAAATTAGTATCAAAATAATTTTTTTTGTTGAGTAGATAATTTGAAAATATGTTATAATAAATGTTTTATACTGTTGTTTATAATTAGGTGGTGGAAAGATTTGAATTTTGCTACAAAGTTACCATTTGCTCGAGATCGAATAGTGGAGGGCTACTTTTGGCCATTAGGAGTGCATTCAGAGCAAAAATACGAAATGGGTAGAATGATGTTTGCAAAATTTTGTGGAATATGTTGTGTGATTGATGATACATACGATGCTTTTGGTACTCTCCAAGAACTTGAGCTCTTCACTCAAGTAGTGGAAAGGTAATTTTGTTTGGCAAACACAATTTATGAGTATTCAATTAATTAAAATTAAGTGATCTTTTTTTTTACAAAAATTTGTTATTGCAGCTTTGAGATTAGCGAGAAGGAGAAATTACCAGAGTATATGCAAGTGAGTTATGAGGCACTCTTGGATTGGTACAAAGAATTGGAAGAAATTGTAGCCAAGGAAGGAAGATCAGAAACCATTATTTTGTGCATCAAAGAATTGGTAATCCTACTTAGTTTAGAATAGAATCTTAATATCATTCATTAATTATCATGCAGAATCAAGATTTCGATTTTGCATTGAATGGTTGAGAGTAATTTATTTGCTAAATTCAAATTTCTCAAGCCTCAATATATATGTTAATAATTTTATATTCTTTTTATATAATATGATATGGATATGGATTTAAGACGAAGAAACTAGTGAGAGCCTACCTGACTGAAGCAAGATGGTACAACAAAAAGTATGTCCCAACAATGGAAGAATATTTAGAGAATGGGTATGCTACCTCAGTTCACCCTCTTCTCACCGCCATATCTTTCGTTGGAATGGGAGAAATCGCTTCCAAGGAGGCTTTCGACTGGCTGCTAACCGAGCCTAAGATACTTAAAGGTTCATCTTTTGTTTGTAGGCTCATGGATGACATTGTTTCCCACAAGGTTAAAACCATTTATTAACTTGTGTCTTAAAATTGAAAATAATTACGTTGCTAATTGACTAATTAATTGATTTGTGATGTGAATTTTGATCAGTTTGAGCAGAGCAGGGGACATGTTGCCTCAGCAGTTGAATGCTACATAAAGCAATATGGTGTAACGGAGGATGAGGCGTATTATGAGATAAACAAACTAGTGGAAAATGCATGGAAGGACATGAATGACGAGATGCTAAAACCAGGTGATGATTCAGGTCGAATACCGATACCTCTACGAACTTGTATTCTCAACCTTGCAAGAGTCATCTATGTTCTCTACAAAGATGAAGATACCTACACTCACTCTAAGCATTCACTGAAGAAAACTCTTGCAACTTTACTACTCAAACCCTTCTCCCTTTGACTTGGGATTAATTAACTAATTAATTAATTTCCCAGCTCATTATAAATAATGGGCTTGCTTCTTCTTTTACTTTGTTAAGCTTATAATTACACTACAAGGAAATTG
This sequence comes from Euphorbia tirucalli, assembly GCA_039660915.1. NCBI lineage: Eukaryota > Viridiplantae > Streptophyta > Magnoliopsida > Malpighiales > Euphorbiaceae > Euphorbia > Euphorbia tirucalli. The sequence goes on from CM077637.1 coordinate 16,812,781, forward strand.
CGTAGGAGCCTATATGTTTTGATTCAGTATCTATGGTTTTGTTTCAACTTTGAACCAATTAACTATATAATATTTCAAATTAGGATCCATTTGTACCCACTTTGTTATAGTCTTAAATTCTACATAAAAAGCGTGTTTGTTAATAAGGACGAACAGAGGGAGGAGAGAAAAACACTAATTCCAAGAAATGTATTTAAACAAATTCTGTTTGAATTCATTTATTGAAATATATTCTTTTTATCTATACCTTCATCCATCCTTCCAAACAAACATAGCCTAAAATTCTATGTCTAGCTTGCCAAACAATTATTGCAGTTAAAAGTTTAAGTTATACAAATAATAATTAACATTTCTAGTTTCGAATACACCTTAACTTGAATGTTTCTTTAACTTATGTACTACACCTTGTGGTTAAAATTTAATTGATAAATAAGATTGCAAGGATTTTGAATGTAGACCAACTAATTTAGGAGACTCTTATACAACAAACCATTAAACCCCACACATTATGCTAATAGGTAACGTTTCAAGAATTGTATTTGTTGTCTCAAATATCTCTTTTTTCAAGCACATAAACTAGAAACATGCAAAATAGCCCATAAATGCTAGTTTACACTGTTTGTGAAACGAAGGATTTGTCAACTCTTTAGTTAAAAAAGCTGAAAAAATCAATCTTATTTAAAAAATGAGTATATAAAATCCAATATTTCTTTTTCGATTATTAGATTTATTTAAAATATAATACATATATTTTTTTAATGATATCTGCCCTCTCATTTGACCCTAAAATCTCTAACTTCTCTCTTCTCTTCTCTTCGTCTTTTTTGTTTTTTCTTTTCACTAGATTTACCAAATCTGGTTTATCAAATAAACTTTAGTGGGTTTATCAAATCATGATTTCATTTATTGGTTTAGCAAATTCTGGGTTTAGCAAGCTTCTCCATTCAAAAACTAGTTTATCAAATCATGATTTCATAGTTGCTGGGTTTCCAAGGCTTTTAAACCACTAGCTATGCTGCCATTGTATTCTTGGCAGAGCACATTCCATGAAAATTTGAGATCATAATTGAATAAGAAAAAGGGAGGAGAGAGAGAGGTGGTTGCTCTTTGGGCGAGAGAAAAATAGAGAGAGGAGAGAAGGAAGGGGAGAAAAAGAGATGGGAGAAAAAAAAAAGGAGTGGAGTGGAAAATAACTGATATTTGTCAGGAGTAGAATACTCCTGGCTAATTAGAGCTTGCCATGTCAGCATGTGTGTTGATGTGGTAGCTTGTGATTGGCCGGGAGTAGTTACTCCAAGTACACAATAAAAAGTCTTGGATGAGTGAGATAGGAGAGAACTATTATTATATGTATACATATTACCTCCGCTCTTAAGACGATGACAATTTAGCTTTAACACAAGAATTAATAAAAACATTAAAATATCTTATTTATATTACTGCTTTATTAAAATATTTCTATAAAATATTTTAAAAAAATGAATCATTTTGTTTATATATTGTAATTAACATTAATTATAGGGAATTTGAAGAAAGAATAATAAATACTCTCATGATTTCTTAAATAATAAATATTTTGAAACAAAACTTTTTTTCTAAAATGACATCCTTTTAAGGATGGGGGATTATTATATTTTAATAAGACATTTTTACCTTTTATGGTGTAAGTTTTGTTAGTTCATAGTTCATCATTTTTTTTTTTAAGAAATGATGAAAACTATACGTTTTATTTCTCACAAAAAAAAAAAAAAAAAAAAAAAAGAAAAAAAAAAGAAAAAAAAATTGTTAATGTGTGGAAATTTCAAATTTTTTTTATTATTTTTTAAAATCTCTTTTTTAATCCTCTAATTTATTTTGTTAGCGTTGAACAACATTTAATGGAACGGGCAAAGTAAAAAGCCAAGGGAAGAATCAACGAGTAGTTTAAGTTAGTTTTATTCCTTAACAATTATTACATGTAATTGATAAAAGATGAATATATGGTTGATATTTAATTAAACTAATTCATTTTCTTGATATTTAATTCAACTAATTAATTTTCTTGAATATTCTCCTAATTTCTACTTGAGGGTCTGTCCAAGTCTTTTGGGCCCATAACAAGATCTAATAATTAATACTAGTAAAGAACTAAAAAAGAAAAAAGGCATTTTACATAAATACATAACTTTTGACACCATATAACATTTTTACCTTAAAAGAAAAAGTTTGCTTAAATACCTTAAAAACTTTTCAAAATTTCAAAAATACCTAAAACAAAAATTATCCTATTTACGTGATTCTTTCACAAAATAAACAACAAAACACAAATCAAAATCTCCAAAATACCTTCTCTACTTTGTCCACGTTTCTCTCTCCTCTTTTTATAATTTTTAATTTAATTTCGCATTTATCTCTTAATCCGTTTATTTTTTTGTCATGCGACTTTAGAAAGTTTTTTTTATTTTTTTTTATCTTCGAAACAAAGTCCATATGTATATACTTTTTTTGACATATTTTTTTCACTAAAGTATAACTAATTATGCCTTTGTATATTAAGGTATAACTAAGGTATAATTAAGGTATAACTAAAGTATAATCACTGTAATAGTGTATCTCAATGTATAACTAAGGTATAACTAAGGTATAAACACTGTAATAGTGTATCTTAATGTATAATTAAGGTATAACTAATGTATAATCAATGTAATAGTGTATCTTAAGGTATAATTAAGGTATAACTAATGTATAATCACTGTAATAGTGTATCTTAAGTATAACTAAGGTATAATTAAGGTATAATCAATATAATAATGTATCTTAGAGTATAAATAGGGTATAAATAAGGAATAACTAAGGTATAATCACTATAATAATGTATCTTAAGGTATAACTAAGGTATAAAGATTGTATAAACAGTGTATAAATAATGTATAAGCAATGTATAACAGTGTATAAGAATTGTATAAACAGTATATAAACAATGTATAAACAGTGTACAATGTATAAAGAGTGTATAAACAATGTATAACAGTGTATAAATAATGTATAAACAATGTATAAAGAATTTATAACAGTGTATAAACAATGTATAAACAGTGTATAAACATATAACATTGTATAAAAAGTGTATAATGTATAACAATGTATAAGTAGTGTATAAACAATGTATAAGCAATGTATAACAGTGTATAAGAAGTGTATAAATAGTGTATAACAATATATAACAGTGTATAAATAATATATAAACAATGTATAAACAGTGTACAATGTATAAACAATGTATAAATAATGTATAAACAATGTATAACAATGCATAAACAATGTATAAACAGTGTATAAAGAGTGTATAACAATGTATAATAAGTGTATAAACATATAACATTGTATAAGAAGTGTATAATGTGTAACAATGTATAAGTAGTGTATAAACAATGTATAAATAATGTATAATTAAGGTATAACTAAGGTATAATTAAGGTATAACTAAGGTATAAAGAGTGTATAAACATTGTATAAACAATGTATAAATAATGTATAATATTATATAAGAAGTGTATAATAACAATGTATAAAGAGTGTATAACAATGTATAATAAATGTATAAACATATAACATTGTATAAAAAGTGTATAATGTATAACAATGTATAAGTAGTGTATAAACAATGTATAAGCAATGTATAACAGTATATAAGAAGTGTATAAACAGTGTATAACAATGTATAACAGTGTATAAATAATATATAAACAATGTATAAACAGTGTATAATGTATAAACAATGTATAAATAATGTATAAACAATGTATAACAGTGCATAAACAATGTATAAATAGTGTATAAAGAGTGTATAACAATGTATAATAAGTGTATAAACATATAACATTGTATAAGAAGTGTATAATGTATAACAATGTATAATTAGTGTATAAACAATGTATAAATAATGTATAATTAAGGTATAACTAAGGTATAATTACGGTATAACTAAGGTATAAAGAGTGTATAAACAGTGTATAAATAATATATAAAGAATTTATAACAGTGTATAAACAATGTATAAACAGTGTATAAAGAGTGTATAACAATATATAATAAGTGTATAAACATATAACATTGTATAAAAAGTGTATAATGTTTAACAATGTATAATAACAGTGTATAATGTATAAACAATGTATAACAGTGCATAAACAATGTATAAATAGTGTATAAAGAGTGTATAACAATGTATAATAAGTGTATAAACATATAACATTGTATAAGAAGTGTATAATGTATAACAATGTATAATTAATGTATAAACAATGTATAAATAATGTATAATTAAGGTATAACTAAGGTATAATTACGGTATAACTAAGGTATAAAGAGTGTATAAATAATGTATAAAGAATTTATAACAGTGTATAAACAATGTATAAACAGTGTATAAAGAGTGCATAACAATATATAATAAGTGTATAAACATATAACATTGTATAAAAAGTGTATAATGTTTAACAATGTATAATAACAGTGTATAATGTATAATGTATAACAATATATAATAAGTGTATAAACAATGTATAAAAAATGTATAACAATATATAAGAAGTGTATAACAATGTATAAGAAGTGTATAAACAGTGTATAAAATAAAAAATAAAAAATTCTATGCTACAAATATCAAATGACGACAAGATATGCTGCAGCAGCGAATCAGAGAGGTAATCTGTCATATTTGTCACAAGATGGTTGCCAAAAGCCATATATGCAACAACAGCCAATAAGCAATAAAAGCCAAGCCTTGCTCTCAGACGACTCATTAGAATTCGACCACCAGATACCCTGCATAGGTTAAACAAGTTGATTAGTTTAAGTTGATACATACACAGCAAAATACAGTCTTGACACTTGATTAGCTAAAAGTCAACTTCCATAAACTAGTCACGTGCTATCTTCAAGTATACCTTCACTTGTGTCCCTTCTTATCTCTGCTTCAGTTCCAAGTGCAGCTCTTTTCTGTTTCTCCAACACATGCCTTAACTATTTCAGCAGCTGGCTTTCACATTGCAGACACTCTTCAACGTCTTTTCTCCATTTTCTCATGTTGACAGCTCACTTGGCGCAACACATCATATGATAATTAGTTGTTCATCACAAATATACTATGGGTGTTCGAGGATCAAAGCCACAACAAACACACACACACACCTCACCTGCAATGGTTGAATGGAATCTCTTTCTCTCTCTACGAGAAGAAAGAGGCATGTGAGTGAGATCACAGGAAAGGGAACACCATTGCAATCATATCAAATTAAGCAAACAAATAACAAAAAATTGAAAAAATTGCAGAAATTAGAGTTTCATCATGAATTCTTAAAGAATTTTAGAACTAGTCTCGCTCTCTCTATCATCATAATTTTAAGTCTCTCCTAGTGAAAGTAACAGTACCATTAAAGCCAATCTCCTTTCAACAAACCAAAAAAAAAAAAAAAAAAATCTAAATCTTCAGCTATTTATATATAATTGTATATATATATTCAGCTATTCTCCTTTCAACAAGAACAACAACAAAAAGTAGTACAACACAAAAAGGCCAAAAATTAAGATTCAGCTATTTATATATAATTGTATATACATGTATATATATGACGTAATCAATCTTCTCCTTCTTCCTCCTTTGGATGCCAAGAAAAACGCCTCGAAATCGGGGTTGTTTTTTTTTTTCTTTTTTTTAGCAAACTCATCTCAAGAAGGGAAGAGAAATCAACACTGATTTTATCCTAAAAATTTCTCTAATTTAGGAACATTGATCTCAAATCTCCTGACTGAGTTCTGAGTTTCAAGCATGATTTCGATTTTCTTGAGAACCAAACAGAAAACCAAAATTTTTAAGAAAATAAATAAAGAAATAAATAAAACCAAAAACAATTATAGATCTGAGAGTGCGAAAGTTAGAAGAGAAGAAGGGGAATACCAGATCTGAGCAGTGGTGGAAGAACGGAGGTGGTGGCCGACGAGTGAAGACTGAAGAGAGTGGTGAGATTGGAAAGAAAAATGATGAAAAGAGAAGAAGAAGATGATGAAAAACGTAAAAAAGAAAAACATAAGTATTTAAAGTAATGAATAAAAGAACTTTAAAAAAAAAACGTAATTTAGTAAATAGTTAAAAGTATGACTTGAAAGGAAACTTATTTTTTGGTGTAAAACCGATAATTTCCCAAAGAAAAATCATTATGTTCAAAATTTACTCTTGTTATCAAAATTTTCCATTGAGTTTAAAAAACGAGAATCGAATTGATATTCTTTTCTTAATCCAATCACTATAAGTTAAATATCAAATGAGGCATTTCTTATCGTATTAATTTTTTTTTTCCTCTTTAGGAAAATTAATTTATTATATACCAAAAAAATTGGAGAACTATAATTTTCACATTTTGATGGAAATTCATAGAAAAAGACAAAAAAATACGTAAGGAAAAACTAGATATAATTAATTATTTTAATGATAGTAAATAGAGCAGTGCTAAAATATAAATTTATGTATATATTTTGATCACTTTATATGCTGAATTGCTTTGAATGTGGATGGAGAGCAAGAGTATTAATTGAGAAATAGGATAAAAGGAATAGACAAATGATGAATGGAATGAGGAGTAGAGATGAGTATTGGTGGTTTTTGTTGGTGATAAACCGGATAAAGGCTTTGAATAATGCCTATTTAAGCAAAAAACCGTATGTTGGTGTTGGGTTAGGGAAAAAATTCTAAAGTGATGCTGGTGTAACCGGGACATTTTCGGAATCACTGGTTCCGAAATCCGATTGAACCATTTTCGGAACTAGTGGTTGCGAAAATAATGAATAATTTTTTTAAAAAAAAATTTTCAGCAGTTTTCGAAAGAAGTACTTCCGAAAACAGCTCATGTGTGAGGGGCTGAAAAAGCACCCGATCTGGTTGTTTTTGGAAGTACCCCTTCCGAAAACAACCGCAAATTTGAAAAACACCATGCACTGTTGTATGTGGTTAAATTTTTTAATTATTATCTGACCACCATTGAAATAATTGTTTATTTACTACAAAGCTAGATTTGTTTATGACCAGCAAAATCTTAATCGTAATTCATATATTACATTACATGTGCTCTTCTCTATTAAAAAATAAAAATATTCAGACCATCAAAAACTCTAAATCAAATGCACAAATACAAAAATAATGTGTTTTTCCCGATATACAAACCATTAAATAAATTTCGTTGTAAAGCCAATTTTAAATGCATCCTAGATCTGTAGTTTTCTTCACCAAACTCTATCTATAATTTGCGTTTTAGATTTTTTAAGTATAATATTAATTTGGTGTTCCAAATGACAATGTTACCCCCATAATCATAAGACGTAAAAACATTCACAAGGGCATTTCTAGAATTCAGATAATTTGTTTTATGCAATTACACACACTAAAAGATATATTATAAGTAATTCAATTAATTGTATATCCTTATATAACCATAATATATGTAATTTTTTAGATTAATAAACCAAAGAGATAATTCTATACGAATTCTTATAATATATGGCTAATTAATTTACTAATCTCATTTCGATGAATGCATAATTTTAAATGATATGTTTGAGTCTTTAAATTAATTGTTGTGAGCGGATGACGCGTTTTTGACGGGACACGGGACTCCCTTTCGGAATGGGGCACCACGATCTCGGGCGGGCCCCTCCCTCGCGTGGGGTTTTTATAAATCGAACACGGGTTTTGGAAAATAAATGGAATTAATACATAAAAGAACCGAGACCTAAGTCTCGATGGATATTGTAGAGTCGCCACCCGGCTCAGCTCAACGGGGAAATTCTTAAGGTAGCTGAACCGGACGAACGGTCGCTACACTATCCAGAGATTCGGGTCCGGACAAGTCCCTTATTTCATGTCTAATTAAGATAAATATTGCCAATGTTCTCAAATGGTATTTCAAAAATCTAAATGTCAATTTTATTGAAATAAATAGACATGCAGCGCGCATACAGGTATTACAAAAATAAAAATAAAGTAATGAATATTTGAATGGTTTACAACCCAAATCGAATGGAAAAATAAAAAAACTCTCGCCTCACTTGTACAATTGCCTAGGATACACGAGAATCTAAAAAAATATTTACGATCGCCTAAATACACGATTAATTCTATTAAAATACAAATAAAATCAAAAATAAATATAAATAAAAGCTGCAAAACAAATGTTAGCACAATTTATACGGCACGCCACAACTAGGACTTAATTATGACAGAATGGGAAATCAAGAATTGGAGGCATGCATTTAGGGGATAACCGGGTTGGCTCGGCTACCCGGCCCTGTTAGACCTGGAAAACATTTTGAAACGTCCCTGTATTTTGGTTTTTGTGGGAATATAATTTTTGAAAACAATTTTTCCGGTTTACATGCATTTTCACGTATTAAGTGGGTCGGTTTTCGGGAGAACTAGGTCTCCGTCGTGGCATTGTTCTAAATGTAATTTTACGGAAAATTAAACCTAAGGTAGTGAATGCACATACCAAAATTCATTTTGATGATTTTCGGATTTTTCTGATTTTTATGGGTTTTTGGAGATTTTTAGGATAAAAGCTGAAATTCTGTTTCTGTAACAAGAGTTACAGTCGTGTGACTGTAAATAGTTCAGGATCAGAATTTCACCAAAATTATTCTAAATCAAAATGGAAGAAAAACAATTTGGAAATTAAAAACACTCGTACGACTGTATATACAGTTGTACGACTGTTCAACAAAACCAAGAACAGTCGTGCGACTGTTCTTAATTTCTAAAAACTGAAGCACGAAAATGCAGCAGAAAATGCACAAAATTCACTTCAAACACCCAGAAAGCGAGAAAAAGTGTAAGGAAAGGGAGTGTCTACCTTTTTAGAAGCTAATCCAAGTCGTTTTGACCCCTGGCGTCACTCCAATCCTAACAAATTCGCACTTTTTCCTTTGGAATTGAAGTTAAGAGCTTTATATCCAAAAATCCAAATTGCAAGGGATTCTGATGATTCAAGTCCGGATTTTTGATTTGGTTGTGAAGTTAATTGATTAACCTAGGGATTTCTAACAAATTTTAATCCTAATTCTGAGAATTAAAAGAAAATAAAGGAGGAAAAGATGAGTTTTGTGGGTTTTTTTTCACTTCTTTCTTTTCTTTCTCTCTTTTCTCCTTCACTCTCTAAGTTTTTACCAGAATTCCCAATTGTTGTTTCTCTCCTCCCTTTCCTCTCTCTTATCTCTGATTTCTTTGCTTGCTTGCTGCAATAACGTAGCAATTAATGCTCCTTCTCTTTCCTCAATTTTCTGCTGCAGAGGTATGGGCTCCTGCAACTTTTCCGATATTACAGTCATAGCACGACTGTAAGGATAGTCGTACGACCATAAAGTCCTCCTTTTTTTAAGTATAGAAAATTCCGGCGCTTACAGCTACCCCTCGCGTGATCAAATTCACCACCTGATCTTAGTCTAAGATAGTTGATGTGAATTTGAGAAACGCCACTCAAAGCGCCGCAGACACAGGAAATAAAACATGCAACTGAGCTACTGCAGCTTCACTGCTGTGGTGATATGTTGAGTTGATTGGATGGAATATGCCGATATCGGGTCTACGTCACCCGAGGCAATACTGGAGATTTGAATTGGCTTCCATGATCTAGGATCTTGCTTGAATTGGTCTTCAAGAATCCGAAATCTGACTCGGGCAATTTTCAAGGATTAAGAATCAAGCTTGAAAAGGTTTCAAGGATTCAAAATCACGCTTGAGGAGGTTTACAAGGATTGGGAATCTTGCTTGAAGAAGTTCAAGGATTCGAAATCTAGCTTGGATGAAATAATGGGTTTGATATAGAATTAAGCCGATATCGGGTCTAGGTTACCCAAGGCAAATCTTCTGAAAATTTGAGGATTTGAAATCTTGTTGGGATTAGATGGACTCGGAATAATGAAATAAGGAGTTCAATGATTTGTAACCATAAAGAAGGTGGTTCAAGGATTTGTAACCATACTTGAACATAATGGAGTTCAAGGGTTTAAAATCTGGCTTGAATGAAGAAAAGGGGTTCAAGGATCTACAACCATGCTTGAACGCAATAGAGTTCAAGGGTTTGAAATCTGGCTTGAATAAAGAAAGGGTGTTCAAGGATTTGCAACCATGCTTAAACGGAATGGAGTTCAAGGGTTTGAAATCTGGCTTGATTGAAGAGGGAGATTCAAGGATTTGCAACCATGCTTGAACGTAATGGAGTTCAAGGGTTCAAAATTTGGCTTGATTGAAGAGGGATAGCTTTAGGAATGATAATTTTGATGTTGGCTGGGGAATGAGTATTTATCCCTTGATTGATGATTTTGGAAACAAAAATTTTTACCCCTTCGATCAAGGATAAATACGGCTTGATTGTTCTGCTTCTTGGAGACTTGATATGTTGAGATTTGGATATGCACTGACGCTTAAGGTCCAATGGATACCTCGGCGTTGTGCCATCTGTGCTTTGAGAGTGATCCTGGTTCGAGTAGTCCGATGATAATGGTGGATACCTGTGCTTGGGTTGGTTGTGATATGTATGTACATGTATGCATGTATGATTTGAATGCATGTATATGTTTCAATGTGTGCATGTGTAAATGAACTTTTAGAAAATGCATTTCGCGCCATTTGCTCGATCTTGACACCCCAGGTTCTTACTGGGGAAGCTATGTTGTGCTATTGATTGTCCATAGTTGGAGAAGCAACATTTTGGGTGCATGTAATTCTTGCGATCCTGACAGGGACATATGATGGCTAATGCGGAAATATGATGACTGTTAGAGAGAAAGTGATGATATTCTTGGTAATGATGTCGTTGAGAAATGAACAGAAGATCTCGTTGGAGATTGATACAATGCTCCTGCTGGGAAGATGATAGAGAGTTTTTGCCTTTTCTGCCCCTAGGCTTTATGAATTCGGGAGTGCTCTAAATTTTGCCTGAACCGCCCAATGTGGGTTTTCAACTCAGCGAGCTGCTCTAACTTTTGCCTAAGGCGCCTTTTCGGTTTTTAGCTTAGCGAGCCTTTCATATGCCCTAACTTTTACCTAAACTGCCCAATATGGGTTTTCGGCTTAGCGGGCTGCTCTAACTTTTGCCTGAGGCGCCTTTTCGGTTTTCACCTCACCAAGATTTTTTTTTTAAGAGATGTCGTGGAATTAGAAGAAGACTTCCAATTCAATGCACTTTTTTATAATGACAAGATTGTGGGAAGTCTTGTAGAATCTTGTTGTTCCATCGCCGTTGCTGAAGCTCACAGGCGTGTAGCCATATATGATGCATGATGTGAATTCAATTTCAAGCGAACTCAGGATATTTAAATGAACAGAGCAAGGCATTCATTCATCCATTCATTGATAATGTTTTAGCATAGCGCACATGATGTATGAAATGAAATTAAGGACAAGATGAGTATGGTATCCGTCTCGGCCGAACCCACAACTGCCACCAACTGGTCCCTGCGGATTTTTCTACCGGTGGTGCTCACCTCACTGTCCTAACTTTTGTATGGAATGCTTTCATGGTTTTCAATCCATCGGACCTCTTCTTCTTTCTTTTTTTTTTGTGGAGACCTGAGCTTGTCCTGATTGAAATTGGTTGACGACTTGGTTTCTGTCTTTCTCTGTAGGACTGCTTTGATCCTGCAGGTTGATGGCTATGCTTTTGACGTGCTCATTAGCTGTTTGTACTATCTTGCTGGCTTATGGGTGGTATGGAGGCGATGTATGGTGCCTCACTCCTTTATTCTAGAATGATTGTATTGTTGCCCCAGAACTTGCGTTCTATTATCGGGGATGCTATGGTGCGAAACACCATATGATATAGATGTATTCTTATTTTGGAACTTGAAAACATGCTTATTTTGTCTGTGTTGTTGTTGTTGTTGTTAGTTTTTTTTTTACATCTACAGAACTTCCACTTAGCTGGACTTGTCCTTCGGCTTCTTTCTAATTCTGCATCTTGCGATCCTTCGTCGATACGCGTTGCCTTAGGACTAGGCGAAGGTCTTCCATACCGTTAGGCATTTTGTAATCTTTCTTTTCTTTCTCTCATCAGTCGTGAGGTCTTTTAAGACGGATATCATTTTGGATGCTCATCTGTCCTTAGGTTCATTTCACGTGATAATGTGTCATGTATGCTAAAGACATTAAATGAATGTTTGTATGCATGCACCGTGTTCCATCCATGAAAATATCACACAAATAATTGAAATCAAATTACATAACATTAAATGCCTTGTAGGCTGCATTGTTCACAAAACAAGATAAAGGACAAAATAGATACAAAATAACTAACATCCTCCACAAGCAGAGGGTCTTCTTTTACTGCTGTATTGCCCACTTCGATTGGACTAGTCAAAGCTGGGCAAAGGATTGGTTTGCACACTGGGCTTCAAGGGTGGTGCCGTAATTTTCCCATCAGTGATCAGTTGACGAATAGCCCTGAGCAGTTGCTTGCAGTCATTCATGTGGTGTCCCACCGTCACATGATAAGAGCAGAATTTGCCTTTGTCTGTCTCGGCCGACTTCTCGAATGGCTTCAAAGAACTTAAGAGGCCACCATTCCTGCATTTTGCAAAAATCTTAGCCAAAGAAAGGGTCCACGGGGATAGGCCTCGATTTTGTGGATCTCCAGCTTGATCTCCTTGTTGGTGAGACACCACAGTAACTTCAGATGGCTTATCCTCTGGGGATTGGTCACTCTTGTTTGTAAAGCTGAAACCGGATCCACTGCTTGATCCAGCGGCAGTTGTCGATCGATACCCCAGACCGTGCTTGAAGCTTCTGCCACCCTTTTGACTAGCCGTTCTCTCTTCTTCATCCCTCTCAACCTTCATGGCCATGCTGTAGTCCTTGATGAGTTGATTGAAAGCATGGAATTTCATGTCGTCTTTGTAGACATCCCTGCTGCCTTCAATTAGTTTCTGAATCAGCTCGTCTTCATCGGGGCGATTCTTCAACAGGATCATCTTGTTCATCCACCTTTGATAATATTCATGAAAGGGTTCATTGAGCTTCTGCTTAACTCTTTCCAAGTCATATAGCTTCACTTGGATCTTTGTATTGAAGCTATAGTATTTGATGAAGGCCACTGACAGTGTTTCCCAATCCGACTGTACTTCCTCTGTCAGAGTGTTGTACCTGTTCAAAGCTCCTTCTTCTAGTGTTGTTGGGAAGAAGTTGACCAACTGCTGTTTGGTAGCACCCGCTGTCAGCATTATACGGGCATAAAGGTTGATGTGGGCTTCTGGTGATCCGAGCCCCTTGTAAGAAGGAATTTTGGGGACTTGGAACCCCACGGGGAATGTCTTGATGCCTTTGTTTATTATGGCATCCACATTGACGCCCTGCTTGGAACCCAAACTGACGTTGGCTCCCCTTTTCATCTCAGCTAGCATCTCATCCAACTCAGAGCGCTTGGCCTTCATTTTCTGTTCCATAGCTGCCTCGATTTCCTGCAGCCTTTCTATACTGGCCGAAGCATCAGCCCCTTGTTGAGAGGTCTCCCCTTCTTTTTCTTTCCCGGTTCCACCATTACCAGTTTCACCGCTTTCCCTAACAACAGCCCTCAGTTCTTCCTTTAGCATATCCTGGAAGTCTTAGGATCGGAAGAAATCCCTCAAAACACTAGCAATGCTTGGCGTTGGCCATTGCTACCTCTTCCCCTGACTCTGTTGCGCTGCTTGATTCGACTAATCTTTCGCTCTCACGTGCACTTGCAGCCTGGGCTCTAGTTCTAGGATGCCCCAGCTTATTCTACTTTAATGCACATAGAGATTGTTAAGGCTAAAAAGTGCACGGTTGGATGGTATGGATGATAATGCTTGGATGATGCTCCGTAAATATGGATGATAACGAATGTGACCTTTTTATCTATTTCTTCTTTTCTTTCTTTTTTTTTTATTTTGGGCATTCCAAGTGCACCCGATGCTATGCAAAGATGTCACGTGTGGACCGCCACACGGATGAAGGTTCAGTGCTTTTGGGGCACCTAATGAATTTCATGAAATGGTTCCATGTGCATCGACACACGGACGGAGTTCGACGCTTTGAAGGTCTATGAGATGATATGAAGTGGTCACATAGGACCGGCCCATGGACAGAGTTCTGATGCTTTTGAGCATATGAAATGATGTTATGAGGGAGTCGCGTGCGACGGGGACGCGAACAGAAGCTCGGCGTTCGGGGAACACCTTTCATGATTTGGGATGTTATGATATGCCCCTACATGTGTACTAATCCGGCACTCGGGGAGCGCCTTGAATGATATAGTAATGTTATGAAGTTATCCGATGTGGATCACAGTGTTGTATGATGTTTATGACGAATGGGTATGATGTCATGAAATGTATCGTGTGGATTGTCACACGGCAATATACCTAGGACCATTGTGGTTTCTATTGAATGAAATGATTTGGTGGAATGGCCGAATGCAATCCGGTGCATTGGCAAAACACGGGTATTTTGGGATACCCGATATATGATGGAATGATATGATCGTGGTGGGCGTCCTTGGAATGCCCCTAATTTAATTTAGGTGATATGTCGTGAGTGCTTATGACACACAAAATGCAAATGGCTGCACAAAAATGTGGTTAGGATGCATGACACACATAATGATGTTATGTATGCCATGTGAAAAAATGCTAATCACACAAATTTAATGTTATGGCTGGAAAATAAGGGGTTAGTTTGAATGGCAAACGGATGACTTAATGATTGCACACGAAAATAAAATATACGTGGCTGCATAAAAATGTGGGTTACTATCACACAAAATGTTTTATGAATGGATAATGTTAATCATGTATGAAAAATGATGATTATGGTATGTCGTGAAATGTCGAAAGGCGTGTAACACGTAGCACATGAAGCAAATTCTTCCAACCTTATTTCTCGAAACGTGGTCGGTCTCAAAAAATTCTAACCGAGTCCTAGGTGGGGTTCACTTCGATCACCAACCGGGGGTGATGAAGGCACGATTTTATTATTATTCACACAATTATTTTGGTATCCTAAGGGAATCCAACTAGGGCTGCCTATATGAGTTCGGTCCAAGTCGAGTTAAAAATGAAGGTTCCCATAGCAAAAATACTCCTCACTTCTCCCCACCCTTGAACGAAGGGGTTCGTACAAGGCTATGAGTGGTGTTTCGTATCCATGCCCCTAAGACCATGAGGAACAAAGGCGACACTTCAACAATCCACCGGGCTATAAATGGATACTAAATCTAATGCAAGCATGTCTAGCTAAAGATGCAAAATGAAATACCAATCGAGAATCATCCACCTTATTTTAATTAGACACTTTTCAGGGCTTGTCAAATTCTTTTAAGTTTTTAAGAAAACTTTTTAAGAAATCCTCCTGATGTGATATCGGCTGAGAAAGCCGAAATCAACTTTAATAAATTTCCTAATTCTATCAATCAAGGTTGAACTCACAAAAACGAAACAAAGATTGGTGTTAGCAAACCAATCCTAAGGTGTTTAAGTGACAATGAAAGGGATTCAAACTGACACCTTCGATTAAGCAATCTTAGAACCTGAATGTTGGTTGGTTCATAAGTACCTTACCACAATACTTGTTCATAATCACGATAAAATTGTAAGAATGACGAACTCGATCTCACAAACTCACAAAATTAAAAATCAGCCCCGGGCTGGAATCTCAACAAAAAGAGAAAAATCAGAATTGTATTAAATTTCATTCATGATGACTTTCAACTATTACATTGGTGTTTAAATAGAAAACTTAAACCTAACCCTAAACTGAGAAGGAAAACAAATCCTTGTCGGACTAGGAAAGCTTAAATAAAAACAAATAAGGAAAACTTAAAACTAATCCTTATGCAATAAGGATGAAAAACGAAATTCCCTGTTGAGGGTTGTTTATGGGCTGATTTTTTAAGCCCAAAACAACTCACTTATTGAAAAAAATAACAATTAAATATGGATACCTAAGCCCAATTCGAAATCCATACATATTCCCTAAGGGTGCCTCAAGTGGTAACACTTAATTGTCCTTAGCTCATACGTAGAAGTCTAATTAGGCCCAGAAGATCCCTAATGGGCTTGTACATTCCTCACAAATAAACTATTAAGCTTTATTTTGCACCGAATCCTCCATAAATCAGCTTTTGAAAGGATGTTATTATTCTTTGCATCAACCAAACTGATTAGACAAGTTAAACCAAAGATCAAGCTACCTCGATTCACATCATTCCCTTTCTTCGAAAAGATTCGTCCTCGAATCTTGCATGTTCATATCATAAGGAAGAATTGTATCTTGAAAATCATGGAAAGAAACAATAGACAAACAATTATCAAGTATGTTAGTTGAAATCATGTTAATTTTTTCTAAGTGGTAATTAGCTCCCACTTCATTGACAAGCTTTCCAACATGCTGATCTTCATGTTCTCCATGTTTCACCATAATATTAGCTCCAATCTTTTCTCTATCTGGTTGTGCATCTTTATGGACAAGATGTTCAACAAGTTCAGCCTCTGCAACAACACTAGCTTCAGTTTTGTCACCATCACATCCTTCATGATCACCAATATCTTTCACCTCTTTATTCACTTCAGATTCAGCATCAACGTTGCAAGGAAGTTCTTCATTAGCTTTCTTTTGCTGTTGTTTGTGCAAATACAACATGTCTTTATAAGCTTCTTCATCACATAATGGAGGAATCTTGTACATACGTCCTTCTGATTTAAGTGAATAACAATTCTTCTCTCCATCAAAGATAACATCTCTATGAACTTCCCATGGACGGCTAAGCAATAGATGACAATCTTCCATAGGATGAACATCACATAATATTTCATCTTTGTACCGACCAATGGAGAATTTTACCACAACTTGCTTATTTATTTCAATATCACATTTATTTAAGGATGACAAGATATATGGCTCTGGATGGTCAATAAGAGGCAAATTTAATTTCTCTACCAAAGTGAGACTAGCAACGTTTGCAAAATAAGTTTTATGAAGAATCACGCTGCAAACCTTATCATTGATTCGACATCTAGTACGGAAATTAAAACTAAACATGGCTCATAAATAATGAAAGCACACATTCACAAAGAGACAAGAAAAAAAAAGTACGCAAGATTCAGAGAAAAAAAAAAGCAACAGATGAACCTAAGACACAACAACTAGAAGCAAATTTAACAAAACTAGAAACAGAATTTCGACTCAAATTTAGGGCAACTTCCAAACTGATTCTGAACTTGAAGCATTCTGACGTTATTTAGAACTTTTTCTTAAGAATCCAACAGTTTTTGAATTGCACAATTCCGAGTTCTATAGACAAAGATACGATGGAAAAAGTAAAAACAGTGCAAAAGATACGGGTTCACTAAAAAGGGAAAAAAAAAACAAAAACAAAATCTTTTTTTTTTTCAAACACTAACAGACCTTGATTGAAGCCAAAGCTCTGATACCAATTGATGTGATATTGGCTAAGAAACCGAAATCAACAAGTTTCCCCGATCTATCTTGATGGATTTAAAACAAATTGAACAATGAATCAGAATTTAAGGTTTAGGTTCTTGTTCAATAGAATCTGTTCAATTGCAGCAAAGTATATAGAATAATGAATTATAATCACTAAGGACAACAATATATAATTCAAATTTCGCCTTGGCTCTTGAGGATTTTGTTTTTCCATCTAAATCTGAAACCATCAACGTGGTTTCCACGCGTCCGGAAACCCAAAAAAACGAACCAGCCCTTCTAGAGTCAAATTTGTTGATCGAGTTGCTCATACTTTTGCATCTAGATTACTAGGTTCATAGTAGTAGCGTTTGGATTTTTTTTTTTTTTGGACTCTGCTCTTATTCACTACCTTGTGTGTATGCTCTAATTAAGCTGATTGCAATTCATTATTTCTACAATTCTAATTTTTTTTATTTTCATTTGAATCAAAGTGAGTTGTCTTGATTGCATATAACAAGTTACAAAAAAAAAAAAAAAACATGATTCATTATATACCGAAAAACGGAGAAAGAAAGCAAGTTTGAAAATATATGCAACTGAGTGATTTGTGCACTTATGCTTTGAACTTAATGAATTTGCATGCTAATACACACTCCTGAGTATTTTTTTCAGCCATTGTTTTTTCTTCGCAAATTGTCTTTTATTCTCGTTCCTAGTGTGCGTTATTTTCTTTTCGTTTCAATTATTAGTCATCTTTGCATCTAGAATCCTGCCTACCTTTTTTTTTGTCGTCTTTGTTGCTTCTGTGGCATTCGAATTACCTGAATTGATCCTTATGATCCATCAAGATAAATACAAAAGAGTGACTGAACCGATTGGGAGGCATTTCTTCTATTTTCTTTCTTTTCTTCCTTTAGATTAGCTTTTTTTGGCTTCTTTTCTTATTTATCATGTCTGACAAATCCTGTGGAGACAACTCTAAAAAGGTTGATCAAGATTTGTGGAAACAAGCTGTTATAGGTGAATTAAAACGAATTGGTAACATTGTTGCTGATTTGATGTCCGAACGACAGCAACACAAAGAACGACCCAACCGGAACGCTAGAAATGTTGGGATATTCAATAAGGAGGATGACGTATCTGAATCCGATGAAGAAGTGCGGTCCACTTCAAGGTGGCGAGTGCATGACCAAAAGGATAGTAACCTCAATGCTATCAAACTAAAAATGCCAACATTCCGAGGTGCTAGTGATCCGGAGGCGTATATTGAACGGGTGCGGAAAGTAGAAGCTATCTTTGACATTCATGAATATTCCGAGGAGAAGAAAGTTAAGCTTGTTGTTTCTGAATTGACTGATTATGCTACTGTTTGGTGGGATCAGTTGAAGCGAACAAGGCAAAGAGATGGAGATGAACCCGTAACAACTTGGCGAGAGATGAAACGACTCATGAAGAAACGGTTTGTGCCAATGCATTATCATAAGGAGTTGTTGATTGAACTTCAGACCATGACACAAGGTAATCAGTCCGTTGAGGATTACCACAAACGTTTGGAAATGGCACTTATCCGGGCTGATGTACAAGAAAGTGAGGAGTCCACCATGGTTAAATTCCTCATAGGGTTAAGACGGGAAATCAAGAATGTCCTAGAGCTGCAAACATGTTTTACAATGGAGGACATGCTCCATAAGGCGGTACAAATTGAACATCAGTTACAAGAAGCCGAAAGGGGTAGGTCACGTTATAAGGGTATTAATTCTGCCCCATGGAGGACAGAACCAAGAGAGAGGGACTCGAGAAGTGATCACAAGTCCAAGGCTGATTATCACACCAAAAGTGACCAAAGAGCACGAATTGACACAAAAGCTTTTGGGAAGATGAAGTTGGGAGAGACTGCCCCAAAGAATCAAAAAGCAGAGAGTTCAACTCGAACTCGTAATCTAGTTTGTTTTAAGTGCCAAGGAAGAGGACATTATGCACGGGATTGCCCGAATCAAAGAACCAAGGTCATGAAGTATGGAGAGTTGGCATCTGAATCTGACTCCGAATCTGATCCCGAAATTGACGATATGCCTTCCTTGGAAGATTGTAGTGATATTAAAGAGATAGATAGCAAGGGAAGACATGGTGTAAATCTTGTCACCCGACGCACATTGAAAATGGGGGTGAGTTGCTCAACCGAACAAAGGGAACACATTTTCCATGCTCGATGTAATGTGAAGGGGAAGACGTGTTTGATGATCATTGATGGAGGGAGTTGTTGTAATGTGGTTATCCACATTTTGGTGAATCGGCTGGGACTTTCAACCATTCCACATCCTAATCCATATCGATTACAATGGTTGAATGATAGTAACGAACTCAAGGTTATTAGGCAGGTACTTCTGAACTTTTCAATTGGTTCTTATACTGATGAAGTGCTTTGTGATTTAGTCCCGATGCAAGCTTGTCATGTTTTGTTGGGGAGACCATGGCAATTTGACCGTTCGGCACTACATCATGGTCGTCCGAACAAATTTACCATAGTCAAGGATGGGAAGAAGTATGCGTTAACACCCTTAACGCCCGCTGAAGTATATGAGGACCAGCTCTATATGCAAAGAATGTCGGAAGAAGCCATTGTGAGTAGTGGTGTGGTTAAGGCGAGTGAAAACAAGAGTGTTAAAATCAGTGAGGGTGAGAAGAGAGAAGAGGGGAGAGAAAAGGCATTGAGGCCGAGAGATGAGAGTGAGAGGAGAGAAAAAGGAAGGAGCATTAAAAAAGCCCAGAATTTATCTTTATATGCTAAAATGAGAGATATTAAGCAAGCTGAATCTGAAAACAAAAATTTGTTATTATTTTATTGTAAAAGTTTTTGTTTATCATCTCTAAACCAATGTGACCTTCCGTCAAGTGTTTACCCTCTTTTGCAGGAGTTTGAGGACGTGTTCCCCGAAGAGATGCCAAATAAGCTGCCCCCGATCCGAGGAATTGAACACCAAATCGATTTTATACCTGGTGCACAAATTCCTAATAGACCAGCCTATAGAAGTAATCCAGAGGAGACGAAGGAGCTTCAAAGGCAGGTGGATGAGCTTATGAAAAGGGATTAATTCGTGAATCTATGAGCCCATGTGCTGTACCAGTCATCCTAGTACCGAAAAAGGATGGGACTTGGCTGATGTGCATTGATTGTAGAGCCGTCAACAAAATCACGGTAAAGTATTGTCACCCTATTCCTAGGTTAGATGATATGTTGGATGAGTTTAATGGGGCTGTAATTTTTACAAAAATAGATCTTAAAAGTGGTTATCATCAGATTCACATGTTTTTGGGAGATGAGTGGAAAACGGCTTTTAAGACTAAGCATGGTTTATATGAGTGGCTAGTTATGCCATTTGGCTTAACTAATGTGCCTAGTACATTTATGAGATTAATGAACCATGTATTGCGTGACTTTATAGGTAAATTTGTTGTTGTGTATTTCGACGACATTCTTATCTATTCCAAATCTGAGGAAGAACACCTAGAACATGTTAGGGCTGTTTTGAATGTTTTGCGTGAACAACAGTTATATGCTAACCTTTCAAAGTGCTCTTTTTGCATGGAGAAAGTTGTGTTTTTGGGTTTTGTCGTTTCAACACAAGGCGTGTCCGTTGATGCTGAAAAAGTGAAGGCCATTCAAGAGTGGCCCACGCCAACTTCAGTTACCAAGGTGAGGAGCTTTCATGGATTGGCGAGTTTTTATCGGAGGTTTGTGAAGAACTTCAGCATAATAGCCGCGCTATTAACTGAGGTAATTAAAAAGAATGGTGGGTTTAAGTGGGGAAAAGCACAAGATGATGCTTTTAATTTGCTAAAAACAACACTAACTTCTGCCCCCGTCTTGGCTCTTCCGAACTTTGATAGAATGTTCGAAATTGAGTGTGATGCTTCGGGAGTAGGAATTGGAGCTGTTTTGATGCAAGAGGGCCGTCCAATAGCTTTCTTTAGTGAAAAGCTAAATGGAGCAGCCTTGAATTACCTAACATATGATCAGGAACTTTTTGCATTAGTTAGAGCTTTACAAATGTGGCAACACTACTTATGGCCTAAAGAATTTATGATCCACACCGATCATGAATCCTTGAAGCATCTTAAAGGACAGCAAAAGCTGAACCATAGACATGCCAAATGGGTAGAGTTCATTGAAACATTCCCATATGTGATTAAATATAAACAAGGAAGAGAGAATGTTGTGGCTGATGCATTAAGTAGGCGTGTTAACTTGTTGAATGTGATGCATGCTAAGTGTCTAGGATTTGAATTTTTGAAAGATTTATATGCTAATGATACTGATTTTGCATCGATTTATGAAGCTTGTGAAATTCGAATTATATATTGCTATCCTTAGTGATTATAATTTATTCTTCTATATACTTTGCTGCAACTGAATAGATTCTATTGAACAAGAACCTAACCCTCAAATTCTGATTCATTGTTCAATTTGTTTTAAATCCTTCAAGATAGATCAGGGAAACTTGTTGATTTCGGTTTCTTAGCCGATATCACATCAATTGCTATCAAAGCTTTGGCTTCAATCAAGGTCTGTTAGTGTTTTAAAAAAAACAAAAAAAAAATTTCGTTTTTTTTTCTTTTCTTTTTAGTGAACCCGTATCTTTTGCACTGTTTTTACTTTTTCCATCGTATCTTTGTCTATAGAACTCGGAATTGTGCAATTCAAAAACCGTTGGATTCTTAAGAAAAAGTTCTAAATAACGTCAGATACTTCAAGTTCAGAATCGGTTTGGAAGTTGCCCTAAATTAGAGTTGAAATTATGTTTCTAGTTTTGTTAAATTTGCTTCTAGTTGTGTCTTAGGTTCATCTGTTGTGTTTTTTTTTCTCTGAATCTTTTATACTTTTTTTTCTTATCTCTTTCTAAAAGTGAGTTTCCATTATTTATGAGACATGTTCAGTTTTAATTTCCGTATTAGATGTCGAGTCAATGATAAGGTTTGCAGCGTGATTCTTCATAGAACTTATTTTGCAAACGTTGCTAGTCTCACTTTGGTAGAGAAATTAAATTTGCCTCTTATTGACCATCCAAAGCCATATATCTTGCCATCATTAAATAAATGTGATATTGAAATAAATAAGCAAGTTGTGGTAAAATTCTCCATTGGTCGGTACAAAGATGAAATATTATATGATGTTCATCCTATGGAAGATTGTCATCTATTACTTGGCCGTCCATGGGAAATTAATAGAGATGTTATCTTTGATGGTGAGAAGAATTGTTATTCACTTAAATCAGAAGGACGCATGTACAAGATTCTTCCATTATGTGATGAAGAAGCTTAAAAAGACATGTTGTATTTGCACAGACAACAGCAAAACAAAGCTAATACAGAAATTCCTTGCAATGATGATGTTGAATCTGAAGTAAATAAAGAGATTAAAATTATTGCTGATCATGAAGGATGTGATGGTGACAAAACTGAAGCTGGTGTTGTTGGAGAGGCTGAACTTGTTGAATATCTTATCCACAAAGATACACAACCTGATAGAAAAAAGATTGGAGCTAATATTATGGTGAAACATGGAGAACATGAAGATCAGCATGTTGGAAAGCTTGTGAATGAAGTGGGAGATCATTACCACTTAGAAAAAATTGACATGATTTCAACTAACATACTTGATAATTGTTTGTCTATTGTTTCTTTTCATGATTTTCAGGATATAATTCTTCCTTATGATCTGAACATACAAGATTCGAGTATTGGAAATGCCCTAGTCCCGATGCATTGGTCCTTGTATTTGTATTATACATTTATTGGATTTATGTATTTTACTCATTTGTGTTATTAATAAAGGCATCAATTCATTTATTATATCTATCTTGTGCAATATATTAGATGAAGTATCCAATGGACATATCTATATCCATGATGACAAGTGTCATGCACTTGGCAGTAAAACCATGGATAGGGTAAACGATATGACCATAAATAGATCCGTAGTCTGTTCCAGTCATGGGAATGAATGGAACAATAGACTATCATTAACCTGGTTGTATGGCGGTGTCTTACCGGTCATTGGACATGGAATGTCAACCAAGTTAATGGGTACATGCCTGGAAGCGTGGTACTGGATAGATCCACTAAACGAGTAATCCACATAGTATGGTATCACAATGGATTCTCGTGTAGTACTTGTATAGATCCTTTGACCTGACCATATGATGGTATTACATGTGAAGTCGCATGCTTAGGGGTACACCTAAAGGGCCTGTAATAGGGTGCCAAGTATGGGTGCTTTCGGGTATGTCACTAAGCATGGTAATACTATGGATATGCAGAAGGGATTTGTCACTCAGTAACCCACTGAGAAGATATCACCGGCCTCTTGATGAATGTGACTGATAAGAGTGTGGCCACACCCAAAGAAGTTAGAACTTGTTTGTGATCTTCAGTGCATTCGGGATCAAGTTAATGTCTGGACACAAAAGAGGGTGATCAATCCATGCCTCTGTGCTGGACACCGATATCAATGACATGGGATGTACAAGTTTAAACTACAGGGTTATGATATCAGTTAGACTGCCATCTCCATCTTAATTGGGGGCTGCAGTGGCTTGCTAGAGCCTAACTGCAGTCTGCGGACCAAAAGCCCGCTGCCAACATAAAGATGGGCCCACGGGATCATACACATAGAACGACTGAATGCAGACTTAAGGAATCACATGTATACTTAGAGTATACGCAATGGAGGAAGAGGTGTGTATATATTAATTATATTATAAGGATCAATTGGATTGGTCATAATAATAAAATTAATATATTCAATTGGCTCTTCATAATTAATTGGATTAATTATGAGATTATTTCCTAGGTGGAAATATTCATATGTATAGGTTTACATATGATTTTATTTTGTGTAGATTTAATTTTAATTTGATGGATTAAATTAATTGTCAAACTAATTTTAATTTAAATGTAAATAATATATTACTTAGAGTAATATATTAAATACATGGGTATATTAAAATTGGGCTTGAAATTAATTTAAACTAGAATAATTAAAATTAGACTGGGCCCAAATTTAAACAAGGAAGCCCGCACAGAATGGAATGGAGCCAAGCTGGGCCTGAATTCCCCTAAGGGAATTCGGCCACCCTAGGTATAAAACCTAGGGTGAAAATTTCGGCCACCCTAACCCTTGCACACCATTGGCCAAAATCTTCCCCTCCTCTCACTCTATTGTTTCGTTTTTCCAACGCTAGCACGGGTTGCATTCGTTAGGCGTTCGTGTACGAAATCGAGGAGGAAATCTGCTTTGGTTTCTGCAGTCTTCATCCATCTCTAGAAAGAGATTTTTTGGTAAGAAAATTAATCCCTTTCTATTTAATTTTAAGTTTTTCAATTTCCATTTCAATTGCTCCTGGGACTGGATTTGAGGAAATCACCGCGTTCTTCCTCTTTTATCGGGTGATTTCCGGTGAAAAATCCCAACATCGAGGATGAATCTTTTCGAAGAAAGGGAGAATGATGTGAATCGAGATAGCGTGATCTTTGGTTTAACTTGTCTAATCAATTTGGTTGATGCAAAGAATAATAACATCCTTTCAAATGCTGATTTATAGAGGATTCGGTGCAAAATGAAGCTTAATAGTTTATTTGTGAGGAATGTACAAGCCCATTAGGAATCTTCTGGGCCTAATTAGACTTCTACATATGAGATAAGGACAATTAAGTGTTAGCATTTAAGGCACCCTTAGGGAATATGTATGGATTTCGAATTGGGCTTAGGTATCCATATTTAATTGTTATTTTTTTCAATAAGTGAGTTGTTTTGGGCTTAAAAATCAGCCCATAAACAACCCTCAAAAGGGAACTTCGTTTTTTTATCCTTATTGCATAAGGATTAGTTTTAAGTTTTCCTTATTTGTTTTTATTTAAGCTTTCCTAGTCCGACAAGGATTTGTTTTCCTTTTCAGTTTAGGGTTAGGTTTAAGTTTTCTATTTAAACACCAATGTAATAGTTGAAAGACATGATGGATGAAATTTAATACAATTCTGATTTTTCTCTCTTTGTTGAGATTCCAGCAAGGGGCTGATTTTTAATTTTGTGAGTTTGTGAGATCGAGTTCTTCATTCTTACAATTTTATCTTGATTATGAACAAGTATTGTGGTAAGGTACTTGTGAATCATCCAACATTCAGGTTCTAAGATTGCTTAATCGAAGGTGTTAGGTTTGAATCCCTTTCATTGTCACTTAAACACTTTAGGATTGGTTTGCTATCACCAATCTTTGTTTCGTTTTTGTAAGTTCAACCTAGATTGATAAACTTGGGAAATTTATTAAAGTTGATTCGGCTTTCACACAGCCGATATCACATCAATTGGTATCACTGTGAGCGGACGACACGTTTTCGACGGGACACGGGACTCCCTTTCGGAATGGGGCACCACGATCTCGGGCGGGCCCCTCCCTCGCGTGGGGTTTTTATAAATCGAACACGGGTTTTGGAAAAAAAATGGAATTAATACATAAAAGAACCGAGACCTAAGTCTCGATGGATATTGTAGAGTCGCCACCCGGCTCAGCTCAACCGGGAAATTCTTAAGGTAGCTGAACCGGACTAACGGTCTCTACACTATCCAGAGATTCGGCTCCGGACAAGTCCCTTATTTCGTGTCTAATTAAGATAAATATTGCCAATGTTCTCAAATGGTATTTCAAAAATCTAAAGGTCAATTTTATTGAAATAAATAGACATGCAGCGCGCATACAGGTATTACAAAAATAAAAGTAAAGTAATGAATATTTGAATGGTTTACAACCCAAATCGAATGGAAAAATAAAAAAACTCTCGCCTCACTTGTACAATCGCCTAGGATACACGAGAATCTAAAAAAATATTTACAATCGCCTAAATACACGATTAATTCCAATGAAATACAAATAAAATCAAAAATAAATATAAATAAAAGTTGCAAAACAAAAGGTTAGCACAATTTATACGGCGCGCCACAACTAGGACTTAATTATGATAGAATGGGAAATCAAGAATTGGGGGCATGCATTTAGGGGATAACCGGGCTGGCTCGGCTAGCCGGCCCGGTTAGACCTGGAAAACATTTTGAAACGTCCCTGTATTTTGGTTTTTGTGGGAAAATAATTTTTGAAAACAATTTTTTTGGTTTACATGCATTTTCACACATTAAGTGGGTCGGTTTTCGGGAGAACTGGGTTTCCGTCGTGGCATTGTTCTAAATACAATTTTACGGGAAATTAAACCTAAGGTAGTGAATGCACATATCAAAATTCATTTTGATGATTTTCGGATTTTTCTTATTTTTATGGGTTTTTGGAGATTTTTGGGATAAAAGCTGAAATTCTGTTTCTGGAACAAGAGTTACAGTCGTGCGACTATAACTACAGTCGTGCGACTGTAAACAGTTCAGGATCAGAATTTCACCAAAATTATTCTAAATCAAAATGGAAGAAAAACAATCTGGAAATTAAAAACACTACGACTGTTCAACAAAACCAAGAATAGTCGTGCGACTATTCTTAATTTCCAGAAACAGAAGCACGAAAATGCAGCAGAAAATACACAAAATTCAGTTCAAACACCCAGAAAGCGAGAAAAAGTGTAAGGAAAGGGAGTGTCTACCTTTTTTAGAAGCTAATCCAAGTCGTTTTGACCCCTGGCGTCGCTCCAATCCTAACAAATTCGCACTTTTTCCTTTAGAATTGAAGTTGAGAGCTTTATATCCAAAAATCCAAATTGCAAGGGATTCTGATGATTTAAGTCCGGATTTTTGATTTGGTTGTGAAGTTAATTGATTAACCTAGGGATTTTTAATAAATTTTAATCCTAAAAGAAAATAGAAAAGGAAAAGATGAGTTTTGTGGGTTTTTTTTCACTTCTTTCTTTTCCTTCTCTCTTTTCTCCTTCTCTCTCTAAGTTTTTACCAGAATTCCCAATTGTTGTTTCTCTCCTCCCTTTCCTCTCTCTTATCTCTGATTTCTTCGCTTGCTTGCTGCAACAACGGAGCAATTAATGCTCCTTCTCTTTCCTCAATTTTCTGCTGCAGAGGTATGGGCTCCTGCAACTTTTCCGACATTACAATCGTACAACTGTAAGGATAGTCGTACGACCATAAAATCCTCCTTTTTTTTAAGTATAGAAAATTCCGGCGCTTACAATTGTCTTCTATCAGTTAATATGTAAACAAAGTTGATTGGGGTTATGTTCTAAGTGGTTAAAAAATAAAAGAAGTAAACTTATTTATAACGAACTTGGTATTTAAGTTGTAAATTAATTAATTAATGTGCACTTATGTGCACTTGTATTGTTTAAATTAAGCCTTTTTTTTTATGAAACTTATACATGGTAAAAACAATACTTATACAGAAGAAGCTTCGATACCCCAAAGTCGTCATGAAGAAAATAGAAAACTTGAAAGCAATTAGGATAAGAAGGGGCAAAAACTTATTAGACTACCTGCTAAAAATGAATGAAAAATGCAAGAAATAATAATGACAGGCTATAAATTAGACATGCAAAGGCGTAAAAAAAATGACAATATAAAGAAATGGTTTATCCTGACGTTATAAACGCTATTTTGATGAGATTAAAGACCAATCACCTATAGAATATGATGATATGGTGAAGATGTTAATTAAGATGGATAGTGAATGTATAAATTTACCCTAAGAATTAGTTCCCAAAGTTTTAGAAAATCTACCAATCTGTGAAGAAGACTACTGTTATATAGTGAACGCTAGAAATGATTTCAAATATAAGTTTAAGAAAAGTTTGTATTAGGATTTTAATTTTATGATTTTATAACTTAGATAGTATTTTGTACTTTAGTGTTATTATATAATTTAATGTTATTATGTAATTTCATATTTATATCATCTAATTTGTTACTATTTTGTTGAAGTCCTTAAATTATATATAATATGAATGAAAGTTAGAGTTACAACAATCGTTGAATTGAATTAACTATACTACTACGGTATTATTAATAACAGGTAATTGAAAAAAAAAATAAAAAACAAATGAAAAAGATTTATTACCTTTTATCATTATTATTAAAAAAACATAATATATTTTAAAATAATGATTATCATACATAATATTTGTAAAAGATATAAAAATGTTTGGCAAATATTTTTATATTTATTTAAATCGTGTATAATATTTCTCATTGCCTATATTTAAATTGTACATAAATATGTTTATAAATATATCTATGTTTACATTTTATATTTATATTTATTTAAACATAATATTTATCATTGGATTGCATATATATATATATATATATATATATATATATATATATATATATATATATATAATTTTATGTCATTTGATGTAGCTTGATATTGGATAGCTCTTGATCGAGAACAGTAGAAATTAAAGCTTATTGATTAAGCTCATTTGAAGTTAGTAAAGTACAATTATATATTTATTTATATATATTACATGTTATTATTAGGCAAAATACATCATGCGTCCCCTGATATTTTATCAAACTGCAATTGGTCCCATGATTAATTTTTTGAACACATTGAGTACCTGATCTTATCATTTTAATATTATTAGCCCCAAACTCGAGTTTATTTCATGTCTTTGTAACAAGCTTTATTAAATGACATGATCAATAATATTTTAGTATGTAACACAATTTCAGAAAATTGCTTAGATAAGAAAACAGATTTGCTGGAAGTGTCAATTTTACAGTTTCAAGTGATAAAACCATGTAATTTTTAAATCATTTGGAAATATTTGTTTCACAGTTCCGTCTCTGAACGGAATGTATTACATCTACGCAAAAGATAGGTCAAGTTTGGGGTTAATAATATTGAAATAAAAAGATCAAGTACTCAATGTGTTCAAAAAATTGATCAGGGAGCCAATTGTAGTTTTGGTAAAAGATCAGGGGGCTCAAGATTGTTTTGCCTTATTATTAATGAATATGAGTTGCATGATTTTGTTGTATATTGTACTGTGGAATTTGAAATATTATATCAACAAAAATTAAGCAATGAAATTTGAAAAGAATATAATATTTATTAGCATTGCATTATGGTAATGACCTATGAGTATTTCAAAAATATGATGATCCCTACGAAGGACTATGTAGAATGTACTAAATGTACTTGTAGAGGTTGACTGGATATCCAGTGAGATTGGATTTGGCAATAACGGAAGGGTAACAAAGATCGTGTTTAAGTATCCTGTATCACCCATTTCATTCTCCCATATGATAATCTGTAGCGACATTTACGTTCAAATTATCCACGATAATTTGACCAACTTTCCAAATTATCATACAGTTGAGTTGTTCATTGATTATGAGATTTTTGCATTTGGAGATAATGAAGCAGCAAGCAATGCGATCGGTTCAATTCCGACTTCGTTGAACAATGTTTATGATTATACCGTACTAGGGTACGGATAAGGTGATTCATTAATGGGCAACTTTGATAGTCAATCCACCTTTCAGTCAGGGTCTTATGGTTGGCAAGAACCTGCACCATCTGTTTCTTTCCAAGGATTTCAACCGTTTTATACTTTTGGCTTAATAAAAGGTGGATCGGCATTTCCTTCCACATTTTTTCCAACAATGACAAATGTTGGATTCAGTCAACCCAAACTATTTGATCCCTTTAACTTATTTCCATCCATAACAACCCTGGTTGGCACATCTCACAGTCAAGTTACTGATGTTCATGATGGGTATCCAGGAATGCCAACATATAGGTCATTATATTCTAATGCTAATGCTATCGTTTCTCATATACCTTTTTCGATGGAACTAAGGAACCGAATGATATTGACAACAGACTGGACCAACAATTTGTTGAAGATTATGTACAGTTTGATGTTGACAATGATGACAATGATGATGAAGGTGCTAATGTAGATGGTCGACAAGATGAAAGGACAAATATAGACACGACCATTGAGCAAAATATGAGTGTTGCGGCAACAGGGATGATTTATTTGAATTTATCTCCCCCCCATGTTGCGAAAGGCCACGATATTCCCCTTATTACTCCCTTATCATCTTTTGTATTCCCAGGTCCTATATATACTGCGATTGAAGAGCGGGATTATATACACCAATACACAATTGATTCTAATGAAATTAGCATATGAGATGGAGTATCTGAGCTAAAACATGGATTAGTTTTTGGTGGAAAAGAGGAAGTTCAAGTAGCGGTGAAGACGTATTCGATGAAAAATCATGTGTCATTCAAAGTTGTTGAATCATATCCTCATAAATTGTTCGTCAAATGTAAGAACGAAGACCAAAACTGTGGTTGGTGGCTTCGTGCGCAATTCAAGAAAACAATAGGGTATTGGATGATAACTGTTTACCGTGGTCCACATACATGTGTAAATGCAAGAGCATCACAAGACCATTATAATCTTGATAGTAAGATAATTGCGAGTTCAATATTGGGGATGGTTCGAAAAGATTCAAGACTGAGCTTGGAAGTGATAATTGAGCACATGAAAATGGTCTTCTGCTTCACCATTTCTAAGAAAAAAGCATGGGGTGATAAAAAGAAGGCACTAAAGAAGATTTATGGCAATTGGGAAGAATCATAAAATATGTTGTCACGGTATCTGAACGCATTGACCCATTACAATCCTCCTATGACTCTTTTTCTCAAGAATGAAACAACTGATCATCAATTTAGAACATTTAAATGAATGTTATGGTCCTTCAAGCCATGTATAGAAGGATTCAAACATTGTCGGCTAGTCATACAGATTGATGGAACATTCTTGTATTGTAAATACCATCACACACTTTTGGTGACAACCGCGTTGGATGGTAATAATCATATCTTCCCTATTTCTTTTGCGATGGTTGAAAATGAGAACCAATCAAGTTCGGAATGGTTCATGGAGGGTATCAGGACTTTCGTGACACAATGCACTGGTTTAGGTCTCATTTCTAACCGACATACCAGTATCCTATTTGCCATGAACAATGAAGGATCTGGTTGGAAAGAACCTATGTCATATCATCGATTTTGCCTCCGCCATTTTGTTAACAACTACACTCACATCTTCCATAACACTACAATAAAAAAAACTCTTTTACCTAGCAAGTTTAAACCCTAAATTACTCCATTGACATCTTACTTGTTATTTATTACCAATAGTCCTAATTTGGTTTCATCTTTCATTTTTAACATACTTAAGAGCTCAAGCACAACCTCGTAAGTTTACGATGATTATGGACGCAGTTAAGCGGTTAGACGAGAGATCCTACTGATGGGCTATGGAAAGACCAATGGCAAAATGGAGTTTGGCAAATGACAATAGGTCAAAATGCGGTCACATGAGTACCAATATTGTTGAGTGTGTCAAAAGGCATTCGTCAATTGCCAATGCAGAGCATCGTTGAACACACGCTTAGAAAAATTGTTAGTTATTTCGACTCCCGTCGTAATAAATACACCAATTTGATTAAGAAGGGTGAAAGGTCACATCTGAATACAAGTAAATGTTGGTAAGGTATTTAAGCAGGGATAATTATCATACAATGATGAACTACAATAGTCAAACTGGACTTTGCCAAGTGTGAACAGGCTGTGATCCAATAAGACAAAAAGGGGAGCAACATTCAGATTATGAATTTAGAAGCTCATGAGTACTCATGTAAAAAATTCCAAAATTATTAAATGCCTTGTTCATATGCAATTGCTGCTTGTAAGCACCTACATCATAGAATATAGGACTTTGTTGATAAGATGTATACACTTAATAAGAATTTACAAGCGTATAGCTACCCATTCCAGCCTTTAGCGCACAAGGACTACTGGCCTGAGATTAGCTTGGCAACCTTGATTATGAATCAAATATGTAAATAAACCAAAGTCAACAAGAATCCTTATAATTGCAGTAATTGTGGTAAAGGTGGGCATAACAGAACCACATGTCAAAATCCAAGTGTGAATGTCCCTCAACAACACATGGTTTCTTCTTTCAGGGGATCGAATAGGCCTGGTTCTACCAAACATTCAAGGAGGAATTGAATTAGGTTTTAATTATTGATGAACATTTAAATGCCCTATCGACATTGTAGTTATAATGATTATATATGTACTCTTTGATGTCCATTTATATCCTACATGATATTTTCACATGCTAAGTAGGTCTAAATAATTGTTTAACATTGTTTATTGAATTTTATGTAATATTATATTGAAAACATTTTTTAGGATATGCAAAATAGGCGTAATTGTTTGTTTAGTGATGGAGATGTTGTGGACACATACATTGACCCAACTTGTGAAACATGGTATGGTAGAAAAAGAACATTTTTGACTGATAGGGAATATGCATACTGGAGGAGGCGCACTGCGGTAAGTCATATATTTGATGGATATCACACAAATGTCGAGTCTCAAAACTGTATTTTTAATGTCTATAATCAACCAGAATGGATGAGATTATGGGAAATTAGGTGTGAGCAGGAAGCATATTGTGTTTGCCACGACATACTTATGCCAAAAGTCAAGTCAGCAACAATGCCATGGAGGACCCATGAGGAAATAATGCTGGTAAACTAACAAATTACAACGTGAAATTTATGGTTAACCGTCCAAATACCATACACCACGAAAAAATAATTAATGACAACCTAACAACTGACACATCTGATTTATCTAGTGATACTAATGATGACTTCGAAAAATACTTACCGA
The DNA here is from genome assembly GCA_039660915.1 of Euphorbia tirucalli. NCBI lineage: Eukaryota > Viridiplantae > Streptophyta > Magnoliopsida > Malpighiales > Euphorbiaceae > Euphorbia > Euphorbia tirucalli. Next base: position 16,845,958 of record CM077637.1, read on the forward strand.
TATGTTTGCCCCGATGTTGTTACTTCACTTTTTGTAATTAGATTTCTTTCTCACCTAACTGTTGTGAAGCATATCTTAGTTTGTAAAATAATGTTATTGACTTGTTTAATATTTTAATGATAATTTATTTTTATCGCTTAGGCTTCTGACCTATGTCGATCACATATACTCCTGGTGATATATTTCGAGGTATGTGTCATTGGTGGGCACTTAATGATGACTTTATTTACCCACTTGATCCTAGGAAACATAATTCACCATATGTCATATGCCGTATGCAAGAAGAATGGAAGTATTGGGTCACTGTGAGCGGACGACGCATTTTCGACGGGACGCGAAACTCCCTTTCGGAAGGGACGCCACGATCTCGGGTGGGGCCCTCCCTCTCGTGGGGTTTTTGATTTGGAAATTCATTTTTTGGATTTCGAAAAAGAATCAAGACCTAAATCTCGATAAAAAGTATAGGAGTAGCCACCCGGCTCAGCTCAACCGGGAAATTACAGTGTAGCTGAACCAAAGTGGGAACTGCCACACTTTTCAGAGATCCAGGTTCGGACAAGTCCCTTATTTCATGTCTAATCAAAATAAAATGGCCAATGTTCTAATTACGACACTTTAAATTGCTAAAGATTAATTTTTATTGAATTAATACATGCGGCGCACATACACAATAATACAAAAATAAAAGTAAGGAAATAAATATTTAAAAGGTTTACAACCCAATTGAATGGAAAATAAAACTCTCGGCCTCACGATACAAGCGCCTAAAATACACGAGAATCTAGGAAAAATTTACAATCGCCTAGTATACACGGTTTAATCTATTAAATACATTCAAAATGAAAAATAAAGAAATTAAAGCTGCAAAACAAATTGTTAGCACAGATATATAGCACACCACACATTGGACTCAAGTTGGACAGAGTTGGGAATTCAAGGATACGGGGTCATGCAATTGGGGGTAACCGGGTTGGCCCGGTCGGCCGGCCCGATTAGACCTGGAAAATCATTTTGAAACGTCCCTGTATTTTTGGTTTTGTGAGAAAATCGTTTTTGAAAACATTTTTCCGATTTCATACATTTATCGCATGTGAGGTGGGTCGGTTTTCGGGAGAAACGAGTCTCCGTCGTGGTTTTGTTCTAAATGCAATTTCACCGAAAAATAATCTAAGGTCGTGAATGCACACTCCAAAATTCATTTTTGATGATTTTTTATTTTTCTGCATTTTTCTAATTTTTTTGGATTTTCTGATTTTTATGAAATTTTTGGGGTTTTATGAATTTTTAGGGATTTCTGCTTCTGGACGGGAACTACAGTCGTGCGACTGTGGTTACAGTCGTACGACTGTATCTGTAATCCTTACCTGAGGCAGAAATCGCCAAAAAACTCAAAACGAAGAACTAAAACTGAGAAAGTTAAAAACAGTGGTACGACTATATATCAAATGGCATGACTGTAATTACAGTCGTGCCCCTGTTCTTTGTGACAAGAAAAGTTGTACGATTGTTCTTAGTTTTTCAGAAACAGAAATGTAAAAAGTTGAATAAAAAAGCACAAAAATCAACCACAACACCCAGAAAGCTAGAAAAAGGGAAGGCAAAAGAAGTGTCTACCTCTTAGAAGCTAGTCCAACGTCGAATTGACCCCTGGCGTCGCTCCAATCCACTGAAATTTGCTCCTTTCCCTTGAGTTTGAGGTTGCAAATGAGGTCCATAAATCCTCCAAAAAGTCACGGATTTGAGCTCTTTTTTTGTCCAGAGATGAGTTAAATTTCTTGTGAGAAGATTAACCTAGGATTTCTAATTCGTTTTACACTTTAAAGCACTGGATTTAAGAAGAAAAATGTTGAAGAAAAGTTGGGTTTTGTTTTTGTTTTTCTCTCCCTTCTCTCTTCTTTCTTTCTCTCTTTTCTTTCTTTCACTCTTAATTATTTCTGCCCCCAAAAGTCCAAAGTCCTCCTCCACTTCTCTTTCTTTCCGGCTTCCTTTTATTTCTCCTTTTCCGGAAAATCTTGAGCATTAAATGCTCAAGATTTTTTCCAATTTTTAATTCAAAGGGGTATGGGTTCTGCAACCTGCCCCCGATCCTACAGTCGTACGACTGTAATTCTGTTACAGTCGTACGACTGTAAGCAAAGTTCCACGACTGTAAATACAGTAGTGGTTAAACGGTTAGATCTTTTTTTTTTTTATGAGACCCGGAAAATTCCATGTTCACAGTCACCGAGGTTGAGATTTTACGTGAAGATGCAACTACATGGGGAGTCCAAAAAACTCGTTACAAGTTAATCAACATGCCACGTAATAACAATGATGAACTCCATGCTGCTTTATATAGAATAAGGGAAGAAAATAATTGGATTAAGATTAGGCTGAATCGTTTTGAATCTAAAAAATGCGCTAGGGATTATGCTGAAAATGGTGACATGCAGCATGGGCAGTTTTATGTAGCATGTTCACGACAACCAGAGCATACTTTTGACATTGATATGTCAGATGAAGAAAATTAAATGGTGCTCGTATTAGTTCCAAAATAGGTTCTTTTGTTAAATGTGTGTTTAATCTTATGTTCAAACCATGTGTATTCGTAACATATTACTTTTATGCACTAGTGTTTAAACCTTTATTATAAAAGTAAACGTTTATTCGTAATAATTCATGTAAAATTCATAACAACTATCTATGAATATTATTAACTATAATTAACATGGCTTTATATTATGAGGACATATGAATGTGATAGTATTTTAATATTTAGTTGTTATCACATTGACCATAATGATAGGAATGTGAAGGTTGCATAACTATATAAATGAAGTACAATGACTTTTTTTATAGGTTATAAGTCATGGTAAACAGGCCTAGGAATTGGATGTTGCCAGCATTCAACGAGAACTACCGTAGATATCTCGTAAGTAATGGTGCAAAATATTATGTTGGTTTAAGGTGGGAGTGGGAATATCGAGTGCAAGAATAAGTTATCCTTGTTGATGACCTACGGTCATTGGATGCACCTATTGTCAACCGCAGGTCATTGACTATGCCAAGGAGAAATCCGCATAAGTATGAACTTACTGTCAAACGAATCCAACTGAAGAATAATAGGATATTATTGAGGAGGTAATGGTATTATATATTGAAATTGGCTAAGGAGCATTCAACAGCTAAAGATGGAGACCTATCAATTATACATGAACGTCGCATATTATCAGTTCGACGTTACCAATCTGAGGATGAAATTTGAGATGATTGGTAACTCACTCTCAATTGTTAAGTTTGACATGTATTATGTACTAATGTTGTTAAGTTTGAAACCATGTTTGCCCGGATGTTGTTAAGTTTGACATGTTTGCCCGGATGTTCTTAAGTTTGACATGTTTAATAACGATGGTTGTAGAATTTTCATCTAGTTAAGGTTGACATGTTATAACCTTTTATATACTAATGTTATTAAGTTAGACATGTTTGGTAACGTTTTATGTATTAGTGTTGTTAAGTTGTCCACTTTTCTATTACCCCTTTTAATAATTAAACAAAAAAAATACTATTCCTTACCTACTTTTTCCAATTAACCTAAAAACCTTACTATTCCTTACCCAACTTTCTAATTCAATTAAAATTCTACACTGTTCCAACCCACCTTTTCTCTTATTAGGTCCTTTCTTTTTTCTTTTCTCTCTTTTTTTTAATATAACAAAAATTTATAATTATTCTATAATATATAATACACAAATACACATATTACTTTTATACCAACATATTGCACATATAAACTTTATTTATTGTTGTAATTAATTATGAACAACTTACATTATTAAACCATTTTTAAAAAAATGTTCATAAAATTACAACTGGTATAAAAAATTGAATAGGCAATATAAAGTAGAAAAGTAACACGTGCAAACCCAAACAAATACAACTACTAATGAAGCTGCTTTCTTTAACAAACATCTAGAATAATATTGCTGGTGTGTATACACATTTATATTTTGTAAGTACGTTATTAAGCAAGTGAAGATGAGAATGAATATTATTATTAATAAATTATTTGAAAATGAATTGATGGAGGAAACATAGATAAGGAAGAAAAGAGGACCCAAAAAACCATGAAATAACAAAATAAATTAATAATAATTCATGTACACTTACATGCTTGCTTTAATAACCCTAATAATTATTATCTCTCCCATATTTACGGTCACACTCATGTACACTTTTTTTTCCAATGCCTAATAAATATATCAAATTCAATTATGGTAATAAATTAATTTGATTCACTATATGTAACACCCGGGATCTGATCATCTGTCCCCGCAAACTAACACGTGTCTTTCCAGCATGCTTTGCCCCCACTCACATGTTTCCTGAAAATTTCTTCTCAGGATGTCACCCATCCTGAAATTTCCCCAAGTCAAGCACGCTTCACTTTGAAGTTACTTCGGAATGGGCTACCGAAAAGAAGATGCACCTTGTTGGTATAGGTAGTACCTATCAAATCTCTTATGCTATTCTAAACTGTACGGTTCCATGCCAGTATAGTCTCAAAATCTAGTCCTTCTTAACTGTATCGTCCCATACCAGCATAGTCTCGAAACCCTCTCTTTCCAGTATAGATTCGGTTCATTCCTGCCCCTATCGACATCCTTCAGGGCCGCTCCTTGCTCAGGTTTCTCTACCCCGGCGCCACCCCTCATTGGGTCGCTCCTTGCTCAGGTTTCTCTGCCTCAGCGCCACCCCTCACTGGGCCACTCTTTGCTCGGGCCATCCACCTCGGCGCCACCCCTCTTAGGATCAAGTTGTTACAGGCCTACCAGCTTCCGCCTGGTTCGTCCCCGAACCACATTGTACTAGGAGAGGGATGGCTTTGATACCAACTTGTAACACCCGGGATCTGATCGTCTGTACCCACAAACCAACATGTATCTTTCCAGCATGCTTTGTCCTTACTCACATGCTTCCTGGAAATTTCTTCCCAAGAGATCACCCATCCTAAAATTTCCCCAAGTCAAGCATGCTTAACTTTGAAGTTACTTCGGAATGGGCTACCGAAAAAAAGATGCATCTTGTTGGTACAGGTCGTACCTATCAAATCTCGTATGTCATTCTCAACTTTACCGTCCCATACCAGTACAGTCTCGAAATTTAGCCCTTCTTAACTGTACCGTCCCATACCAGCACAGTCTCGAAACCTTCTCTTTTCGGTATAGATTCGGTTCATTCCTGCCCCCATCGACATCCTTCAGGGCCGCTCCTTGCTCAAGTTTCTCCACCCCGGCGCCACCCCTTATTGGGCCGCTTTTTGCTCAGGTTTCTCTGCCCCGGCACCACCCCTCACTGCGCTGCTCCTTGCTGAGGCCATCCACCCCGGTGCCACCCCTCTTAGGACCGGGTCATTACACCATATATTTTCATAATCGTATTTCACTACATATTACACATATAAAGTACTTCTTAATAATTCATATGAATGTATATATTATATAAAAAATTTATTAGAGTGGAAACATTTACATGGTATAATTTATTTTTCAACTACATTAATAATTCCTATTTGGTTTTTGGGGTCATAACATTTTATAGCTATATGTTTCGTATCGAACACCCCTACCTACACATTCGCGACAATTTCTATTCGGTGGTGCATCAGCCTGCTTTTCATATGCTACAAGCCTCTCCGTTCTCGGTGTTAAATGAAGGTTAAGGTCCATCGCATTTTGTTGGACCGCCATAGGAGGTACATGGTGTTGGAACCCTATAAACTATTGACTAGGCATAGTTAATGCTCTCGAGAAATCTAACACTATACCACTAGGAACACCGTCTGGAAAATTCATGTTAATGTTACCAAAGCACGCCTCGAGTGTCCACTTCCAGAGCCCATCTAATAGTCACCAACCATATTCAAAGGTGGCATAACTGTATTGCCAGCAACATCAAAAGTTTGTGATCCAAAGGCTAAAATATTTTGTTACAGCGGAATGTAGAACGAAGCCCCTTCAGCGACAGGATCACTGAATTCACCACTAGATTCCTTGTCCATGTTGCATCTTATACTAAAATTAGTATTAAGCAAGTCCGTGAAAGAACTCCAGCCAGTATCCCATTGTCTTTATCTAGCACCGGATGTTTCAGCAACTGAAGCACCGGTGGTCAAGTCAAAGTCAAAACCACCTTCTTACACATGTTCATGGCACTGAATATGAACATTCTAAACTCCATGCAGATTCAAATCAAAACCACCCACCATATGTTTAACATTACAAAATTTTGTTTGTCGATGATCCTGACATTATTGGTGAACTTCATGTAGGGGGACTGTACTCCTAATGGATGGACCACCAAAATCACCAGGATTTGCAAATTGTGATTCTTGGTATGGGTGAAAAAGATGTAGTAATGGAGGAGGAATTCGCTGAATTCCTTTTGGAATTGGAGGGGGAGGAACTTTGCTACGTCTCTCATTGAAGGTTAACTTTCTTCGATTTCTTTCCAAGCTAGGCAATTGGACATCAGGAAACATAATTCATGGAGGAGTAGGTTGTGCTTCGTATGTATTACACATACGAAATTCTTGGTTTAAACCTCCTAGCATGCTTCCTGATTCATCACATTTTCCCTATTCAATTGATCTGCATCTATGTGATAGAAAAATTCAAGGCCATCTCCCTGCATTAATTAATTCGAAACCCAAACACAATCAATGAAATTGAAAGATTATATCATAATTTTTATTGAACACATATGAGGAATTTTCATACCATCGCATCAATTTAAGCACCGTCTTTTTGTACCATTGCATATATTAAGATTATGGACCTAACGGATGCTGCAACGGCGGTGTTCTTACAACCTTTTCACTACTCATATCCCACTTTTCTATGCATGCGGTATGTTTAATTGCCCAATCACGAGCTTCATGCCTGGTAATTTTAACTGTGGCTAGAGCGTAGTTTGATTGTTCTATCCCGTTCAGGATAGGTTGTCGCATGCTAAATTATCGCATACATTGGTCGGGATCGTGAAACTCCGCAATATGAAAATATATAATTGGCACAACAGAATACCAAATATTTCATCCACGACGACAATATGCTGGTAACAAGTGAATAACTTTGGTGTACGGTTCCTAGACGAACTGTGTAAAAAACAATATTACCAAGTATAACATTACAAAATTTTATTTCAGGAATCTAAATTCAATTAAATATAGTTTAAGAACAAAATTAAACCTGATCATGAGTTAAAATATCCAACCGCATCCTCAATTCCCTAATATTGTGAGCACCAAGACCTTCTTCTTGTATAGTGATAAGGTCGGTTTTTGACCTTATCTTTTAGGCAATTCCGTGGTTTGAACGGCAATTTTTAGAGCTCTTTGTGTGAATGTTTATGTGGTTTTTGAGTATTTTGCGATTTTTATGTTTTGGATAGATTTTTATAACTTTTAGTATTTTTTATGTTTTCTAGGGTTGTTTTTGTAATTTTGCACAATATGTCGTTTTTATGGTCCATGGCGTTGGTGCGGTTATGTTTCTTTGTGCTTGTTTTGGACAGGTATTATGACCCGGACCGGAAGTTAGTGCATCGGTGGCAAGGAAGAGTTTGAAGTGCTGAAAATCAAGGTGGCATGGCGTGCCATAATTAGGGCACGGCGTGCCAATCCGGCGGGCCAAGTGAAGCAATCCAGTGGAGTGGCACGAAAACGTGCCACTCAGATCAACGTGGCATACCAACCCCAAAACCACATGGCACGGCGTGCCACCTCCAGCAGCACGGCGTGCCATCCCCAATTCTGCACAGCACAGCGTGCCACTTCCACCAGCACGGCATACCAAGCCCCTAAATCCTGCTGTTGCCCTACTTTCATCCTTTCTTTTTTTTAACCTAGCAGTATAAATAGGTTATTTTCTAAGTTTTAAAGGATCTTTTTCCAGACTTTTAGGTTTTGAGCTTGAACTATTTGTTCTCTTTGAATTGTGAACCATCGATTGGTAGTAGCTTTACATAGAACCTTCCCCTTTTGCGACGTTCTTGGTTCCGGCTTGAGTTCGTCTATAGAGGTACACCCCAAGCATCTTCACACCGTCAGAATCCGGTTAATCGGACCAAAAAGGGCATAATTTTTTCTTCTTCGCCTTTGTAATTTGATTAAGTTGGTTTTTGATTCCGCAATTGATTGCGTTTGGTTGTAAACACTGAATTGGTATCACCTTTCTTGATTAATATAGTTGATTGCAATTTAATTTCAATTTTTATGCCTCTTTTTCATGCAATTCCTTTAATGTTAATCTAGTTTCATAAGATCCTGATTTATTAAGTTCATATTTATGGCATTACCTAGATTGACACCTAGGAAACCATTAGTATTGACGACACTATGGAACTTACGTGCCCCTATTTTCTGAGCTTTAGAATTAGACCACCTCTAAACAAGGGAAACCGGCTAAGGACTTAAAAGATCTAGACAAGCTAGGTTGAATTATCGAAAGAACATAATTAAGGGTTAATTGTTGGTTTAAATTCATCTATTGTAGTTAATTGATAAAGCCATTTCCATTAGCATTCATAGGTCGGTAAACTGCCAATTGATAATCCAAATTCAAGTGCAAAGTAAGCTGGAATAGATCAACTAGGAGTAGGATAATTAGTTGTTAGCATAAACGAATCCAAAAACTAAGTTCCGCCTAGGACACGCAAGGAACCTGAGTAGTTTAGTGTTTGCAGAATATTTTTCTCTGTGGGATCGATACCTGGACCAATCAGAATCATTACTTGTCAATGATAGGTACACTGCCTTAGTTGTGTGTTTCTAGGTTTAGTTTTACTACTACGCCTAGGACCCATCATATAGCTACTTTCCACCTGTAAATTCATTAAATTATGTATAACAATTAACCGGATGTCAAATAATAATATTTAATCTATTTCAATTAAATTTTTAAGCAATTAAGATAGATATTTACTTCATCACATAGGGCTATTCATTAGAAGGGATGTAGGTTGTTGTAAGCGTAGGGGCAATAGTTGTGAAGCGCTCATATGCCCATACTTGCATAATTTGGACTAGTAGCTTTCGACATTTCCCTGTACAAAAAAGACAAAATTGCTGCTCCCCATGCAAAACTACCGACTCCCTCTTGAGATAAATCCTCAAGCAAAGTCAGCATCATGACATGAACTATAGTGGATTTCAGGTTCACAAACATCAATCCAAACATACACATCATAAAAGCTCGCACATGATATTGAATGACTACATCAGCATCATCATCAGGCAAGTCCCTAAATTGCTGCTCGAGCCACCTTAACTTCAACCAATTTCAGTCAATATCGTGTTCACCCGAAATCCTACCCAATAAACGATGGCATATTTGCTGTGCCCTATGAGCACCTTCGGATTTACCAGTAATGGCTCTACCATCTACAAGTAATCCAATTAAAATCTCAATGTCTTGTAGCATTATTGTTGCTTCCCTAACACTGAGATGGAACGTGTAAGTTTTCGGTCGCCATCTTTCAACCAGCGCGGTGATCAAACAGTGATCTACCTATATCGAACCAAGTTTGACAAGCCCCTCAAATCCACATACTCTGAGGCATGAATAAATTCGGGGGTCGATGTTTCGGTACATTTCATCATTCCCGGATTTTATGTATTTCAAGGTAGTACATTCCTGAGAAGAAAAAAAAATTTATATTACAATAAAGTTATTGAACTTTATGAAATTATATATCATTCGCAAAAATATATATAATTAACTTAGCAACATTTTTAACCCTTCTATATGCAAAAACAAAAAAAGGGCGTAGCTAATACTATACCTCCCATGTCCATAAAATTTGAGATCGATGAACATTTTGTTAGACTAACACTTCTGGCATAATTGGACTTGGATTAATGATTTGTTCAGCTCTTTGTTGATAAGCCATTTTTCCTTACATGATAAGGTTAACATAATTAGTTAAAAAAAAACTGTACAATATTTGAATGTACATAATAGTTATACAATAATTAATATAAAAAAGAAGCATCTAATATATATATATATTGCCAAACTAATTAATGTATTAGAAAAAATTTTTCAATTCCAACTTTATGTTAAATATAATAAAAACTATGTATTACTTTTACTTAGCTTATTAAATTAACTATACTATGAAATGTCCGTACAGGTACTATAATAATAAAGTAGAGGAAAAATAACAACTAATTAACATTTAGAAAATTAAGTGCAAGAAAATTACCTTTTACTGTTTACATTAATGCGTACCTTGAAAATAAAGAAATTTTTTGTAGAGAGCATACGGATGGTTCTTATTATTAATATTGGCTTGTAGGATTCTGAGAGTTTAATTCAAAAGTAGGGATGCACAAAAAAAACCAAAAAACCGTGAAACCAAACTGAAACCGGAGAGAAAATATGGTTAACCGAAACCGATGGACTAGTGTATGGTTTTTGTTTTTAAAAATCAACGGTTTCGGTTTCGATTTTTAACCGAAAGTCCATGTGGACTCGGTTAACCGACCGTTGAAATTTTTTTTTAATTATATAATTATATGTTATAGGTTAAATGAAATAAATGTGAAACATTTGGGTGTTTATTGTAATTTTACCTCAATATTCATTCACTGCTCTCATAACTCGTTCGATCTCTCTGTCTCCTCTCTATCTATCTCACTCACTCATGATCTCTGTCCCTCTCTCAAATCTTTAATTCCACAGTCGCCTCTCCTAACCCAACCCAAATCGCTGAAATTCCTGTCAATCCCTAACCTAATTCGTGGACTTCTCTCACAAATCTCAAGTTTATAGCCCCAGGTTTTGACTCTGGAAGTGCCCTTAACAACTCCGCTTCCACTCGCAATTGCTGAGTTCGACGCCATTTCCTTGTACAAGGAGAAAATTAGCTTAAACCTCCCTGAGACACTTCACTCATACCCTTTCTATCTTTGTTCGGCGAACACAAAGACAACCATCCATGACAAAGAGAGGAAAGGTAAGCGGCCGGTCGATTAGAGGCAGAGCAGGGGAAATCCGGCCACCGCCGCCAACTGTAAGTATTGTCTATGTGCCTTGAGGGTTTGTCTTTTTTTACCATATGAGTTCGAATTTTGTGAATTGCTGATGAACTGGTTTAGTTTAGGAATTAATGAATGAATGCAATAAAATGTTTTAGTATGTAGCATTTGATTTTGTACAAATTTGGGAATGTTAAAAATGTTTCAAGCTCGTTGAACGCTTGATAGATGAAGGACTTGATGTTATGCGAACACAGCAATTCATGTTCCCTATGCCCTGTTCTTGTTTTTTGGTTGAGAAAACTAGTATTGGTTAACCGAAATGGTTTAGATTTATGGTTTAAAATTTTGAGATCTATGATTTAAAATTTTGAGGTTTAAAATATAATGTTAATTTCGGAAATGGTTAACCGTAAAAAAATGGTTAACTGACCGGAATTAATGGTTAACCGAATAACGGTTAACCGAATTTAATGGACAGTGTATGGTTAGTAAAATAGAAAAACCGTTTAAGCGGTTTACCGTTAGCAAAAGTACACATGGACCGGTTAACCGACCGTGTGTACCCCTATTCAAAAGAAAGAATATAAAGTCCTTTCTATTATAATTCAGGTATGTCTTTCTGGCTGGCATGATATCTTCTATTGTTTTATCTTTTCATTGGCTACTTATCTATTCTTTTTACTGTTGTTTTTAATTTCGTAATATATATATTGTTAACTGTATTTGTAATTTTTTTTTGTACATACTGCAATAAAATTCATTTTTTAGTAATTAATAATTTATACTTATTAAATATGCTAACTATTAAAAATTAAATTTTAAAAAATAATGTATTAAGAAATAATCTAAAATATTAAATGAAATTAATATTTGTATATACAAAATGGATGTATATTAATATTAAAATTAATATTACATGTATTATATGAATGTCTGACACCAACTATGCATGTATTACTAGAGATAATTGCAGTTGTAGTCATTCATATAAAAGCCTAATGATATCTTCAAAAGCATATAAAATACTTCATATTAACATCTTTTATGGCTCTTATGGTCTCAAACTGGGAGTACATCCTATTGCATAGCACATATTCACATGAGTATTTGGCTTCTTGATTAATTAAAATATACAATAAAACAATAACATTTTTTTAACATTTGACAAAGGAAGACGGACATGATATATTGGGCTAATAAAAAATGTTGTAACCATTATTATCAAATCCGCAATTTAACCAAAACTCGACTCTATATTAGTGTAATTTTAGTGCTGAAATAACTTAAATATCATAATATTTTATATATAATTGAAATAAATTATTAATTTTATTAATTGATATTATATGTTGACTGTGCTGGATTTTTTTATATTAGAACAATAAATCATGTGAAAATTGACAATTAATATGTTGGATTTTTTCAATTATTAAATTTTTAACATCATATGATATTAAAACAACATATCATGCATTGGATTTTCTCAATTATTATTTTTTTTCTAAAATATTCACCATTTTAATATGAAAATTGACAGATAACCAATGCAACAAAAATATTTGCACAAATGATGACCAAATACTTAATTATTCATGTGAAAATTCCATATAATTAGTATTACGATAGTTTTTTTCCTTACATGGAAATATCAACTACTAAATACCTTAAAAAATAAATTTACAAAATTAATAAATTAACTCATTAACTCATAAATTACATATCTTTAATTGAAGATTAATAAACCACTGACTAAAAAATCACTGCAAAGATTAAAGAAACAAAAAAAATCAAACAATGGATTTTTATTCACTAATAAGAAAAATACAATAAATTAACAACTAATAAAAAAAATTAACATCTCTTATTAGCACATAAAAGAAAGTTAAATAATTTAATTAGGATATCAAATCTGGTCAAAATAATTAGGTTTTTAATTTAATTAACTAAAACGAAACAACTTCAACCTGTTATGAAGTGGTGAACTGAAATAAGGTTTAATTGGTTATATAAATATTAATTTGGGCAAGAAAGTGGTATTGGATATGCAAGATATAAAAACTTTTCATTAAGATTTCGAAAAAAAAAAAAAAAAAAATGAATTTAACAAAACAAGCATGCTTTCAAGAAAATCAGTCATGTATAATATAATATTTTTTGTACATTCATATAATTATTTAATTAGGTTGTAATAGTGGACATATTAGACAAAACAAGCATTCATACCTTATTGCAATGAAATTTTTTTATCAAGGTAGAGAGGAATAAATGATTTTAAGTAGAAATATTGTATATAGATAGGGAGGATTTTTAATGAAAAAGAGAGGATTTTTAATGTATATAGAGTTTGAGTAGAAATATTGAGTGAGAGAAGAAAAAAAGATATTGAATACATAGAAAGTTTAGGGAGTTTCGGCAAGCATATCTTCGGAAAAGAAAAAAAAAAAAAATAAGATTTCAAACATGCAGACAAAAAAAGTCTTTAACTGCATGCTTCTTTGATTGCATGTGTGGAAATCCCTACTGTAAGAAAATTCCCCTCAAATGAGATGAAATTTTTATTTTTATCTTCAAATTCATGGTTGTTTTTGAAATATCAGTTACTTTTCCTTTCGAAAATAGCTCAAAAAATTTAAAAAATAAAAAAATATTCACCATTTTCGGAACAAATGATTCAAACGGATTTTGAAACAAGTGATTTCAAAAATAGTCCGATTAAACCAGCATCGCTACGGGTCTTTTTTCCTAATCCAATACCAACGTGTACTTTTTTTACTTAAATAGGCATTATTGAAAACCTTTGTCCGTGATAAGTCGGTGGCATCAGAAATTAATATTAATAAAGCGAATAGCATTTATTGTTTTGGTCTCCTTCAGCTTTTGCATTAATTCTGCCTCTGCCTCTGTCTCTGCCTCTGCCTCGCTTTTACTATTTCTACTCTTTCTTTCTTTTTTTTAACTTCAACTTCCTTTTTTGCTTTTTCTATTTATTCTTCACCACAACCATCAACATATGCACAAATACAAATACTCCTTCAAACAATAAAATATATATCAAATCAACTCATTATTTTAGTCACTAAATAATTTATTACTCCTAATTATTATGCTAATTCATCTACATTTATCATTTTAGGTTCTTGCATATCCAATTACATTCTAATACTAAAAATATCTCTCAGCTACAATGTCTAGGATTCAAGTTTCTTTGAGACTAAATACTATATCTTTAAAAATAATTAAAATTAGAAAAAAATATAAATAATTTTATATTCTTAAGTTTTATCTATATCAACTCTATATATCCATCACTGTTAAAGAATATATAAAACATACAAAATTATTCTTATTTATAAGTAAAAATTTTTATTTTGGTTTTCAAATTTAGTTAACATGCTCTTATTAGGGTTTTTGTAAAACATGGTTATAAGAAAAATCCATTATTTATTCTCATGTATTTATGTATTCCATTTTCCTTATTTGATATATAATATCTTCAAATTAACATTAAATATTATTTTGAATCTTATTACTTTTTTCAAAATGATTTTTTTTATCATCTTATTCATAATATTATCACATACGAAAATTCACTTTTACAATTTTATACAATTCTCCCACCAGATTTTATAATGTTTAAAATATTTTTTTATTTATAATGAAAAAATATTTTAATCTTATAAATTAAAATCTATAATTATATAAAATTAATAAATTAATTATTCCAGATTATATAAATTAGGATTATGTGGAAAAAAAGTTAAATAGAAATATTTTTTACTATTACAAAATACGGTAGGTTATATTTGAATTAATTTGATCATAGTAAAGGGTTGAAAAAGAAAAAACTTAGGGATTATATGATTATTCAAAAATGTTATATAAGAACTAAGTATTATAATTTATAAAATAAAAGAACTGATAAATTTGTTTACATTATTATACTTATTTAACTAAAATTTAGGTTGAATGATACAAAGGACGTGAGACATAACCAGATTCAATAATTCTATGCTATATTTGGCTGGGTTATTTCTCTTGTTCAAAAACTTCCATTTTTTTAAAGGTAAAAGAATTCCATTGGATTGAATCTTAATTGATTTGTTTATTAAATATCTTATTTGAAAATAAATAAAATGGAACAATTCAATCATGTTTCTAAAAGTTAATTTAATAGGATTGCAAATCATGCAAGATTTGAACTGAATAAAATGCATCCGTAATACAATGTGTAAGTAATGATATTCATAGGCAAAAACTTAGAACCAAATTGCACTTTTTTAAGTGTTGCATTGCTTAAATAAAAAAATAAATCATGAATATCAACGTTCGTTTTTTCCTTTAGCTACTTATAAATTATGCTACTTCTCTTAATTAATCAAGAACATATCAATCTGCTCAAAAGAAAAAAAAAAAAAACTAGTTAAATATGTACATTAGTAGTAGAGCTGAAAATATAAGAAAATTAAGTTTGATCTAAAGAAGATTGAAAATGCGATAATATGGAAACTAGTATTTAGTTGTGGAGAGGATTTGAGCCACTAGGCACAATCCTCTTCTCAACACTGAACTTTGGATTAGTCCGCCCTATGCCCGGAGGAAAATGACAACACCTTTCAATGTGGCGGTGGTGATGGCGGTGCTTGTGGCTTAATGTAGGCCTCTCAGGGGAGGCTTCTTGATGGAACGGATGAACTTGTGGGATGGCAATGAGAAGCAGAAACAATAGTGATAAAATCTGGTGGCTTGAAATGGCTTTAAGAGACAGAAATCTATTCATGATGTTTATTTATTTTTTGTTAAAAAAAAAAAAAAAAGATGAAAATTTCTATATTTTGGGGAGACAACAGATGAGTATTTGTATCAGCCCTCCACCTCAAGTAACACAGAGAGAAAGAAGAGCTGACGATAGGAGAGAAATAAAGAAGGCTGCTGACAGTAATAAATAGAGCATATTAATTCATGACAGTTAGTTGGGTAGTTTAGTTTCAAATTTTTATTCCCTCTTAATGACTTCTAAATTCTAATCTTAATTCCCAAATTTTATGTTAAATTATCCCATATTAAGCAGGGTATAGCCTAATAATGGAGTGTCCATCTCATAATAATCCTTTATTAAAAATTATGTTGCAATTCTTGCTACCTCGTACAGAAGCAGTAAGTCAGCATCATTTCAACGGAATGAGATAATTTGGTTACGATAAGTATACTGCATATAAGAGCAGCTTTCTCACCTACACAATTTATGATATTACTGAATCAATAAGAAACTAAATTGATTTCAAATTGGAATGTAAACGGATTGGAGATTTTCTATTCCAATTGGAGATCCGCCCGATGGGAAAAGCAAATCTCCTTAAATGGTTCCCGTGTTAATTTGCTGAAATTTCTTCATTAGATTGCTTTTAATAAGCTTTTTTTTTTCCTCATTAATTTCATGTTGCTGCCTTATTTATTGGTAAATGAATAATGTATATAAATTTGTTTTCTAAGAGTTACCTTATTTTGATTTTCTATATAAATAAGATACATTTGAGAAAAGACATTTCAATAAGAGAACAAAGATTCCATTGGAAATGGAGATTCCCTGTGGCATAAAAATGGAGATAAAATTTTTCCAGTTTTATGTTCAGAGATGAGGATGGAAATTCCCCATATATCCCACACCATCTCCGTCCTGTTTACATCCTAATTTAAGGGTAAAATTAATTATCTTTGGGGGTATTGCAGTCAAATCTAAAATGTAAATTACATGTTTCCCAATAGATGAGTTCCGTACACAAAACAAAATTAAATTGAGAAATAAGACAGCAGAAGAGAACAACAACACAAACTATGAACATATCTTTCAATGTAAAAGAGCCTGTATGAATTGAAATGATCCATTAAGGAGACAATGTTTTTTAGCAGCTTTAAGTATTCAATGAAATTTAATGAACTGCATCCTATTTTCCGAGCAAGCGACGGCCACGTTGATTAGCACCTTTAACACGGGTATTCAGCTCATCCACATCATCCTGGAAATGATCCAAAGCTTTGGTATGCCTGGAATTACAGCAGAATGGTTATATTCTTAGATCGAGAAACTGGTATATGATGCTAAAATGTCTTACTTTTAGACTAACGAAACTAACCTGTCAATTTCAGTTCCCATGTCAACAGCCATATCCTTGAGCTCTCCTAACAGATTGCTCAGATCCGAGAGTGCATCATCTTGCTTCCCTTTTTCAAACTGTTTTTAAAACAGAACTCTCACATAAAATGAACAGGGTATGACACATATATATGTAATTTGTATGCTAGAAGTATTCATTGCTTTAAAAATAAAAACAAACACAAACCTCAACTTTCTGGAATGCATCAGCACTTTCAGGAGGAGGGGTTCGTGTATTGGATCTGGCCTTCGGTGCAGGATTCAATCCCAACTTCTCTCTTTGCTCAAGGTGGTTACCTCTTCTTTTGGGTGAATCATCTAAAGAAAGCAAGAAAAGTCACAAAGTTAAAATGACAAGAAAAAGAATCTAGAACTTAACGTTCTTTCAACTGGAGCTCCTTGATTTGTCTTCAAATAAACTTGTCAATCCCAAAGAGAAAGACAGTTACTCAGCCAGAAGCCACAAGTCATTGCATCCTCATCTAAGCCTATACAGGTTTACAACACACAAAAGAAACAAACCTCTTGTAACAACAGGGCCTCTAATTGGACGACCCTTTTTCGGTTTCCATGTCTTAGAGAAAATTCCCCCAAGACTTCCCAATAGTTTCTCACCCTGCAATCAAAATGAAACAACCACGAAAATGTTCCTCTTACTCAACTAAATCAAAAGATTCAAAACGTCAAGCAACAGCAGCAACACACGGATGGAAAAAATGTCAATGCAAAGCTACAACAAGCAATATTGTTTGGCAAAAGAGTAGGTTGGACCCCCATTCAAGTTTTATGTCCAATTATATATAATTAACAGTGGGTACAATCATCCAATAAAGATTAATTAAAAAACAAATATCCTCAAATATTTAAGAGAAATTAGATTTCACATTGAGAAGTAAAAGAAAGATAAAATCAACATGCAACTAGCAAACAAAACTGGTTATCATAGTCAAGGTCAATGTCAACTATAGAAGGACAAGATCAGATATAAAACAATGAGAAACCATGTAAGAACTCGATCAAATAGTACTCATGTTAATCCACAGATTCTGTGTTGCTTGTCCTTCATGATCTGATATAGAAAGCCTCATGAAGCACAAATAACCTATTCATTGAAAGAGGGCTTAAACACTAGAAAGTTAAGAAGGCTGCAATTTTAGTATTTTAAAAACTGCAAATTTTCAGGAGCAGAAACTTATGCAGATAAATGTTTAGTAACAGATCGTCCCGTCTTTGCGTGTGCATGCACACCATAGTCATTTACTAAGAGAATCATGCTTCTAACTAGATATTAACAACAAAATTATTATACAACTCTATAAATGCCATTTAAAAAGTAGTACTATCAACAGAGAAGTGTGCAATAACAGGTGAGAAAATCAAAGGCAAATGCCACAATCCTCATATATTCTTATTTTCTAAATGTTTCATTCATTATCTATTCCATATGTTCATAGCTTTAAACTCTTAAGTAATTCTTAAGTTTGCAAACAAAATTCATACCCGACTAAGATCATGATCAATCTCCACAGTAACATTATGGTTCCTGGTAATTTGCTCCCCTTGCTGATGTAAGGTGACCAGAGTCTTAGTGGCATCCTCTCTGATTTCCTCAGCAATTTTCAAGCAGCCATGGACAGTTTTTGTGGTCTCCTCGGCCTTGTATACAGCATAGTTCTCCAATTCTTGTACTGATTGATTCTCTAATCCTCCGGTGTCACGGAAATCATTCTTGTACTTATTTCTTGCTGATGAATAAAGGGAATATGAAGACGAAGATGAAGTTTGCACTTCTTGCTGATCATCGTCAAAAGGATTGGTACCATAATTAGCTGCAGTGAGATTGGGTTCTGAGGAAGTTTTTCTTGAAGGTTTAAAACTGGATTCTGGGGGAGTTTTCTTTGACGGTTTAAGAGTTTGCTTCTTGTCCAACTCATCATCAGAATCAAATGGGTTAGAACTAGGAGGTTGAGGATATCCAGGGTCAACCTTGCTGTTAGCTACCTTTACAGGCGATTTCTTTAAGCCAAACATTCTCTCAAGAGAATAAAATATAGAGCCTGAACAGACAGGTGATGATAATCAATTCACAAAAATCCTACAGAAAATGAAGCGGTGAATATGTGAGACTGTACTTGCAGTGAATTGACTTTTATCAATATAAACAAGAAATTCTGTAGTATCCAAATTTAAGCACAAGCAAGTTTATTAGGCAACGGCAAACCGTGAATAGCAACAGTAGAAATTTAAAGATGATACTCAAGAAGGGAATCAAAATTAAAAATTTCATATACAAGCAAAGCAACAGTAAAAAGGAAATTCAATCAAGTAATTCCTTTCTGCATTACATGGTTGAGAGAGAAACGCTATCGACATATAAGGGAAAAATTATTGAAAAAGTGACACAAAAGGGATAAACTTACAAAACAAACAAAAACCACAAGCATCAATCATATTTTGACCAGAAACAAAGGAACAATTAGAGGCACTCCACCCCAACGAGTAACTTCAATAATATCGCAATTTTTAACAATTATAGTTCCACAAACTCGTTAGATCTCCTTCAATTAAAAAGTCCAGGAAGTACCAGGCGTAAATAACTCAAGTGTAAATTCTTCCAATTTATTTTCTCAGCAACCAAACAGAAAGAAGAGAGAAGGAGAAAATGACGTCAATTCACGAAGGCATCAACAAAGGCTATCTGAAAGTCAAAACAGGACGCAACGAAGTAGAGTACATACTTACGATGATTAACCATAAAAGCAAAAACAAGATTCAAGAAATTGAAGTTTACCCGAGGGCGAATATTAAAAGAAAAGAAGTGAAAATAGAAACGGAATCAACAGAAAGCAACAAAGAGAAGAGAGAATCTCGGCAATACCTGATAGTTTGGGAGGGAAGAACTGCTAAAACCGAATGGGAAGGCAATCCCAAAGAATCTGTCGTTTTTAACCAAGGGAGGAGAGGCTTAGGGAGAGAGAGAGAAAGAGTTTTCTTAAGTTGAAGTAGTAGAGAGAGAGAGAAGAAATTTACGAACGCGTGCAGGACTGAATCAAATCAATTTTAATGAGCGGAAATTGGTAAGAAAATTCCAACGACTATATTATTAATATTATACTACTACTTTTTTTAATTATCCAAATCCAACCCAAGAAAAAGTCCATACCTTTAATTGTACCTATATGGACTCGTGTTTTTTTTTTTTAATATAAATGATATAGTTTATTAAAAAAATTTAATTTCTTATTATTTCTTAATTATATAAAAAAATATTATCAATTTAATTTAATTTTAAAATAATACTATTATTATTTTGAATAAAATTTAACCGCTTAAAAATGCATTGAGTGGTTGGTATACTACTTCCCGAAAAACAATTTATTCGTGAAGTTTAATGAGAAGAATTTTGCAATCTACTGAGTAATATATATATATATATTTGTCAAACATAAATGAACTAAATATGATTATTTAATATTTTTTCAAGGTGTAAGTTACAAATATCTTTTTGTGATAATTCTGTTTGGTTTAGTCACAGTTAATATTCCTCATCCATCCATACAGATGGATTTGATAGGATTCGAACCTCAGTCCCATCCACTTATTCAATTTAATTTATTTAATGAAATAATATTAATTTTAACAATAAAACGGTAAACGAAATTGTTTAATAACAATTGTATAAAAGATCAAAATTGAAATAATATAAATTACGTGAATATCAGTAAATTGTTTAAAGTAGAAAGCATTTGAGATTGGATATGAATTTGATAGAGCTAATTGGACCAATTCTACCAAAACTGAATAGTATTCGAATTATTATCAAAATTACTTCTAGAAAATATTGACAAGTTCGCTTTACAGGAATTGAGAAACAAATTTTAACAAATTATTTCTAGTATTTTGGTTTATTTGAATTGATGTAAAACTTTGTTTAATCGGATGAAATTGCTTTATATTTATGTAAGTAGATTATTACTCTGAATTAATTTATACATTGTTTTTATAGATATGGATCTCGTGCTTAATGTCATTATTGATAATGATAATGATATTTGGAGAACAATGGCGTATAGTGTCGAAATTTTATCTCAACATTATTTGAGATACAATAATAAAGAATAGTGTGTAGATTCATTTCAAAAAGGGATTATATAGTTATTAGAAATAATAAGAGGTAATAAAATTGGAGATGTATTAATATGTTTAGAATCGACAAAAAGACATTGATAAGTCTTTGTCAAGATCTTAAAGAAAAGTATGGATTAGTTCAGTCAAGTAGAATATCAATTTTGGAAAAAGTTTGTATATTTCAATGTGTTCTGGCTCATGGAACTTCAAATCGAGACATTTAAGAATGTTTTCGACACTCTGGTGAAACAATTAGTAGAAAATTTTATGAGGTGTTAAAAGCAATGATGAGATTCTTAATTGACTTCATAAACCCCAAAGATTCAATAATTTCCACAGTACCCATCGAGATACTTAATGATAAAAGATATATGTCATATTTTAAGGTAATATTGTACATTTTTATATATCTTGTTATCTTTGTATTTTTAATATTGTTCTTATATAAAATGAAATTTAAAATAGGATTGTATTGCAGCAATTGGAGGAACTCATGTAATAGCTTGTATGAAAGAAAAGAGATGGTTAAATTTATTGGTAGAAAAGGCATGCCTACATAAAATATTATGGTTGCATGTAGCTTTGACATGTTATTCACATTTGTAATGGTTGGTTGGGAAGGTACTGCTCATGATGCACGACTTTTTCAATATGCTATCTATAAAAAAGAAGTAAATTTTCCCAGGCCACCTTCAGGTAATCACATTTTTTTTAATTATACATATTGGATATGTATAATTATACATATTGGATATGTATGATATTCTATTTTTATGATTTAATTAATGAAATATGTAGGAAAATATTATTTGGTTGATGTTGGACATCTAGAAATTGGAGGATATTTGGCACCATACAAGGGAACACGATATTATTTGCTTGAATTTCAACATGGTGGTCGACCGAGAGGGTACAAAGAGTGTTTCAACCGTTGGCACTCATATCTTCGATGTCGCATTGAAAGAACTTTTGGAGTTTGGATGGCTAAATGGGAAAGTTTACAAGCGATACCTCCATATCCTCATAAACAAAGAGATATTGTGATTGCATCAATGACAATTCACAATTATATTCGAAAAAAAGCATCAGCAGATCCTACATTTGCGTGTTTCAATGAAGATTCTAATTTAGTTCCATATGAGCCATTGCACAATTCAAATGAAAATCATGAGGATACTGGAACAATTCAAATGAACGTTTTAAGAGATCAAATTACTTCTAATTTATGGAGAGAAAGGAGTGATTTTTTAAGGAAAACAAATAATAGTTATTCATTAGCCGTTTTCTTATTCGGATTACAGTTATTTATTTTTGTGTTAAATTTTTATTTTTATAATTAATTTGTTAGTGATCTAAAACATGTCCATGTTATTCATTTTAGATCCCAATAAGAGTATATAATAATTATACCAAACACTAATTATCAATCAACTAATAATAAACAGATATCAACAACAACAAACAACAACAGCTAAACCAAACATGTATTAAGTAGGGTTGTAAGAGCTGCAATTTTTAACGAGTTAATTTGGACCGAAAATCTTTTTTCGCCTAACTATTAACGGTTTGGAGATCGACTTTGGAGATCGCAGTTTCAAGAAATGATTCTGCAGCAGTCTCTAGAGGAGACGAATCCGGTGAGTTAATCTCTCTTGATTTTTATTTGATTTTATTCTAATCAATGGTAATTGGACACGATAGGTGGATTCTAGGAAATTTTAAACGGTGTATTTTCCGCTGCGCCACGTTATTTTTCCAATGACGAATCCCAACAGTGGTATCAGAGCCTAGGTTTTGTCCATTAGATTGATTGGAATTAGTTCTTAAAAGCGTTCTTGAAGAAAGAATGGGTTTCAAGTTTGTGGTTTTAGGGTTTTACTTAATTGGTTTTGTTTTGGATAAACCCTAGAATTATTGGATTGGGGTTTTTGATTATTTTTTCCCAAATTGTTTTCCATCTAAAATTGTTTTGTATATTAATTATATATATATATATTTTTTACTGGAAACATTTTTTTGTTCTAGATTAAAAAATATATATATATTATTTGGGCAAAAGATGGAATCGCAATTCTGCCTTGGCAGCAGCTGCTGCATGGCATGCTGCCCAGCAACATGCCACGCAGCAGCTGGCTGCTGCTGCTGCCCAGCGCGCGGGTTTTGGGTCAAGTTTTAGATTTTGCGGGTATTTTTTTTATCTCGGACCCTAATGCAAATTAAATTAAATTTTTTTAATTAATTTGTATTCAAATTATTTATTTTGTTGACATGCATATTTAATTTAATTGTTTGCATATTAAATTGAATATGAACTTTGTGAAATTGGCCCAATAAACCGTGACACCGGTTAAAATTGGGAGAGCTAAATTTTAAATTTGTGACAACCCAAATTCAAGTAGGAGCAAAATTGTTAATTTTACATTTATGGATGTTATCCATTGGGCCTTTATGGGCCTTAATCACATTTGTTAAAATTGGCGATTTCACCCTAAGTAACTCGGCTTAACATTTATATTTATAATTTGGAATGTCATGATTATGCATCATATTGGTATGTATGTGCACGAAAGATACTTTGTTTGAAATGTTATGTTGAGTTCTATGGGCCCTAAATTATTATCGGTTGTAATTTAATTTTGGGAAATATGGCTTGCGTACCATTTTTTTATTTTGATGTAATTTTAGAATAGATTTTATTTTACAAAATTATTGTAATTGCATCAAGTATAGAGGAAGGCCCAAATGGAGCAAGCCCATGGTGGGAGCCCAAGAAGGATTGCAATCTGGCCCATGAAGAATTAGATAGGATATCTAGTTTTTCATTAGGTTGTAATTAAAGGCCCATAGGATCTCATTTATTTTAAATTAAGTATGCTATTGCATTTGTCATATAATATGGATGTATGGATCACCAAATTATTACCCGCGTTTATGCATGCTATGCCGTATCACTTAATTATAATCCGAAAATTAAAATATTGAGTCGCTTAAAAGTGCTTCCCACATTCACACCTTTTCCTCCCATTGATGCTGCAATGTGCGCCATGCCCTAACTGGGTACATTGTAGTATTCGGTGGGCCGTCGAGGGTTAAGATACTTGGTATGGTTAACATGTGAATGGTGGTTTGACTCAACATGGGTAGCATTAGCTCAGAGCGGGCCCTAAGCACAGATGGGTAAAGTGTCAATAAGCCCATCAAACCAAGAGTCTTTCGTGGAAGGATTGGATAGGTTGTCCTACCAAATGACTCAATGGTTGGTTAGCAAGCCCTAGTTCGGCCAGTCATTGATAAGTTGTGGATCTTGGTCAAGTCAGCCAATTAACAACACCAACAAACAAATTAAAATCGGATTATTAATTTGAATTGGCTTAAAAGTCCTTTATTTCTAACTCAAGCAATGATTTCTTCCATGTAGATAATCCCATTTCAGTTAAGCAATTCAAATGGCTGCAACAAACAACAACTCACTCTCACTTAGGTCACTCTTGGAGAAGGAGAAGCTTTCGGGGAATAACTTCCTGGACTGGGCTAGGAACTTACAAATAGTTTTTAGACAAGAGCCTAAGGAGTATGTACTAAATGCTCCTTTACCAGCTGGCCCTCCCGCAGGTCGAGGCATCACCACGGCGATGGTAGAGCAGTACGATCGGTATGTGAGGGATGACCGAGATGTCTCGTGCCTCATGCTGGGTACCATGGCTTGTGATTTTTAGAAGCAGTTCATGGATGAGTATGCTTATGAGATGATAGATCAGCTTAAAAAGATGTTCCAAGATCAGGCTCATCGGAACGTTACCTGACAACTAAGGCACTTTGCACGACTGTGATGGCAGCTGGGACTTCTGTTAGCACTCATGTGCTAAAGTTGAAGGGGCATATTGATACACTTGCCCGCCTCGGCTCGTCAGTTCCGCAGGACTTGGCAGCAGACATTATTCTGGGGTCACTTCCTGAGTCTTACAACCAGTTTATCATGAATTACCATATGCAAGGGTTGGATAAATCGGTAGTTGAGCTGCATGGCATGCTCAAGCTTGCTGAGCAGTCTTTTAAGAAGACTCCTGAAGTATTGCTGGTGAACAAGGGTAATACATCCATTGCTAAGGGAAAGGCCAAATCTAAGGCCAAGGCTAAGGCCCAAAAGGCCAAGGCTAAGGGCAAAAAGGTGGTGGCCCAACCTAAAGCAAGGGTTGCTTCTCCTGACGATGTCTGCCATGAGTGTCATGAGAAGGGGCACTGGAAGAGCTCATGTCCAAAGCTAAGGGAGCAACTGAAGGGCAAAACTGCTGCTTCAGGTATTTATGTTGTTGAGATTAATCTGGCTATTTCTACATCTTGGGTCTTGGACACTGGATGTGGATCTCACATTTGTTCAAATGTGCAGGGTCTAAGAAATAGGAGATTATTAGGATCTGGGGAAGTAGATCTTCCAGTCGGAAATGGTGCTCGGGTTCAGGCCATGGAGATTGGAGATTATTTCTTGGAGATGCCTAGTGGACTTGTTTTGGAACTAAGAAACTGTTATTTTGTACCTGCGATGCGCAGGAATATTATTTCCGTTTCTTTGTTGGATATTTCTGGTTTTGTATTTAATATTGGACATGGTAGAATTTCTATGCAATGTGGCAATATTATTTATGGAACAACATTTCTTGAAAATGGCTTATATACCCTAGATCTAAAATGTGAAAGTTCAATCTATAACATAAATACTAAAAGGATTAAACAAAATGAAATTAATCCTACTTACATCTGGCATTGTCGACTTAGCCATATAAATGAGAAGCACATAGCTAGGCTTCACTCTAGTGGGGTGCTAGTGTCATTTGACATCCAGTCTTATAACACATGCGAATCTTGTTTGAGAGGCAAGATGACAAAGGCGCCTTTTAGCAAGACTGCTGAAAGGGTCTCAGAGCTATTGGAGCTAATACATTCCGATGTATGTGGCCCAATGAGCACTAGTGCTAGATCTGGTTTTCTGTACTTTGTCACCTTCACGGATGACTTCAGCAGATACAGTTACGTGTATCTGATAAAGCATAAGTCTGAGACTCTCCAAAGGTTCAAGGACTTTAAGAATGAAGTAGAAAACCAACTTGGCAAGAAAATAAAAGCACTTCGGTCTGACCGAGGGGGTGAATATTTGAGCCAAGAGTTTGACTCGTTTTTAAAAGAGTGTGGGACTGTATCCCAACTCACTCCTCCTGGTACACCCCAGTGGAATGGAGTGTCAGAGAGGAGGAATAGGACCTTACTTGACATGGTCCGCTCGATGATGAGTCATGCTACACTCCCTGTCTCCTTTTGGGGATATGCTTTAGAGACAGCTGCTTACATTCTTAATAACACACCAAGCAAGGCAGTTGAGGGAACACCATATGAACTATGGAAAGGCCGAAAGCCCAATGTTTCCTTCTTGAAGATTTCGGGCTGTGATGCACATGTTAAGAAATTGATAAGTGGCAAACTCGAGTCCAAATCTGTCAAGTGCCAGTTTGTGGGTTACCCTAAGGAAACTAAGGGTTATTACTTCTACGATCCGGCCGAAAACAAAGTTTTCATAGCCAGAAATGCAGTCTTCTTGGAGAAGGAATTCCTTTCCAAGAGAGACAGTGGGAGTAATGTTGAACTGTCAGAAGTTCAAGACTCACAAACTCCTGCAGCTACTGCTGAGGATGCTTCGGGAACCGATCTGACTACTTAAGAAATTGAGGAACCAGAAACGGTTTCACAGGACCTTAGAAGGTTTGGTAGGACACGTCATCAGCCAGAGAGGTATGACTTTCTCGTGACTGATGATGCGGACCTTATGTTGACCAAGAGGAGCCCATGACCTATCAGGAGGCTGTTGAAAGCCCACACTCAGATCAATGGCGCAAAGCCGTGGAGGCTGAGATGCAATCTATGCACGATAACCAAGTATGGAACTTGGTGGATCCACCTCTGGGTGCTAAGGTGATAGGTTGCAAGTGGTGTTTCAAATTAAAGGCCCTGTGTGTATAAGATGGTTAGTGGGAATGTTTCCACCTTCCTAGTGCTGTATGTTGACGACATCCTTATCATTGGAGGTGACATACCAACACTGCAAGGGGTTAAGTAGTGGTTGAGTAGGTGCTTCGCAATGAAGGACTTAGGTGAAGCTGAGACGATCTTAGGGATCAGGATCTACAGAGATAGATCCAATCGGCTTAGGCCTAAGTCAGGTCACGTACATTGACAATGTTCTGAAAAGATTCAGCATGGACAAGGCAAAGAAAGGATTCTTGCCTATGCGCCATGGGTTGAAGCTGAGTAAGAAAGATGGTCCTAAAACAAAGAAGGACCGGGAGAACATGGAAAAGATCCCTTATGCATCTGCTATTGGATCTATCATGTACTCCATGTTATGTACGAGGCCTGATGTCGCGTTTGCACTAAGTATGACCAGCCGGTACCAGTCGGACCCCAGGGAGGAACACTGAAAGGCTGTCAAGGCAATCCTAAAGTACCTTAATCGGACTAAGGATGCTTTCTTAGTGTATGGAGGTCAAGATGAGCTGGTAGTGTCAGGTTACACTGATGCAAGCTTTGAGACCGATGAGGATGAGAACCAGTCACAGTCTGGTTATGTTTTTCTCCTGAATGGCGGTGCCATTAGTTGGAAGTCCTCAAAGCAGGCCACCATTGCTGACTCTACAATGGAAGCTGAGTACATAGCTGCGTGCGAAGCTCAAAGGAAGCCGTTTGGATCAAGAAAGTCATAACTGAGTTGGGAGTAGTGCCCACTATCCTAGACCCAGTTGATGTTTTGTGTGACAACAACGGGGCCATCGCACAAGCTAAGGTGCCCCGGTCACACAAGAGATCCAAACATGTACTCAGAAAGTTTCACCTCATTCGGGAGATCGTGAACATAGGTGAAATATCATTGCAGAGGGTTGACACCAAGAATAATGTCGCTGATCCATTGACCAAAGCGCTGCAGCAGACACAGCACGACGGTCATACCAGATCTATAGGAATTAGGGCAATGCCCACTTGGAACTAGTGCAAGTGGGAGATTGTTGGCGTGCCCTAGTTCTTAGGGCATTGGATTCTTGTATTTTGTATTATACATTAAGACTCATTGTATGAACACATTATTTGTGTCACATTAATAAAGGCAATTAATCTATTTCATTTATATCTTGTGCTATAATATGAGTAGAGTATCCATTGATTGATAATCATAAAACCCATCCCAGGTCTGTTCTAATCGTGGGAATGAATAGAACCACAGACTTGTATATTCGATGACTGTATGGCAGTTCTTAACTAGCCATAGTACTTGTATAGTCAGTCATAAATATAGGTACATGTCGTTGACGTGGGACTGGAACGATCCGCACAAGAAAGTCACATGGTTGTCGCGTCATAGGTCTTTCTTGAGTAGGTCTCTTTTGTCCTCAGACCAGATTTCATTATAATATCAATATGGAATCCGGTTTACTTTGACATACGCCTAACAGGTCTGTAAAAGGATGCTAAATACGGGTATGATTGGGTGGACCGGTGAACATGTTGATATTGATGATGAAGTGATGGAATTGCCACTCGGGTAACACCGAGATGATATCATTGGCCACTTGATGAGTGGGACTGATAAGTGTATGGCCATACCCAAATAAGTTGGTTGCTTATTTGATTAATCAGTCAACTCAAGATCAAGAAATATAATAAACAACTGAAGAGGATGACGGACACCATGCCTCTTGTTTATTTATATCGATATCGTTAGGCAAAGGACACTATGAGATTACTACAGGGTGAGTGTCTTCTAAAGACTGCTGCATCTCTGTCTTAATTGGGGGCTGTAATGGTTTGCTAGAACCCACTTACAGTCTGTGGGCCTTGGGCCTACTGCCAACATAAAGACAGACCCATAGGATCGTGCACATAGATCAACTGAGCTGGAACTTATAGAAATTGTACATGTAATGTACATTGGAAGGAATGCGTTAATTAATTAGTTGACATTCGGTGTCAAGGTAATTAATTGACATTGGCTTGAATTTAATTTAATTAATAAGTTTACATAATGTAATTAATTAATTAATTAATTGAATTAAATAAAGTAAACAATTAATTAAATAATTTTCCTAAATAGGAAAATTAAATACATGTATTGTATTTACTTAAGTGTGATTTAATTTTATTTAGAGGTAATTAAATTTAGCCAAATGGAATTAAATTACATAGTGTATATTTTTTAATTAAAATTTATTTATGTAATTATAATCCTAGTGGGTTTGGGTTTAATTAACCTAATTAAAACCCAATTAGACAAGATGTCTATATAAGGGCACACTTAAGGAGGAAAAACCTAATTCAACTCTAATTAATTGATGGAAATTTCAGCCACCAATAGCAGCCCCAAATAGCCGAAAATCCCATCATTAATCCTCCATTCCTTCACGTCTTCGGCTAGCACCGGTTCCCGCTCAATAGTTGGTCGTGCACCGGACTTTGGAGATTGCAGTTTCAAGAAACGATTCTGCAGCAGTCTCTAGAAGAGACGAATCCGGTGAGTTAATCTCTCTTGATTCTTATTTGATTTTATTCTAATCAATGGTAATTGGACACGATAGGTGGATTCTAGGAAATTTTAAACGGTGTATTTTCTGCTGCGCCACGTTATTTTTCCAATGACGAATCCCAGCAACAACCATACCACAATGGGTGAAAAGAAAAAAAATATGATAATACAAGGACAAAAAGATTTTTAATCCTAATTAATTTTAATTCTTATTTAAAAATTTTCATAGTATTATCCAGATAACTTAAAAATTTCATTACAGATTTATGTTATAATTTTAAATATCTATGTTATTTTTTAATTAACTGGTCAACTCAATTTTAACTCCAACCTATTTAACAAATTGGCAGATTCCTATTCCATTAATTTGTATTAGATTCGTATCATGTATATAAATCACATGTAATTTTACTCTTTCAAAAATATCATATAATAATATAAAGTTATATAATAATACTTTTACATATTATTGGTTTTAGAGTAATAGCTACAAGTCAACCAAGATCCTACTCAAAATTTACATATTTATTATTATTATTATATCAACTCTAATACGATCTATAACCATTTAATAAAATACCAACTATATTCATTCATAAACCTTTGCTTTTTTGTGCAATAAATTCACTTGAGTTTTTGTGATTAAAAAAAGCCAACTAATTCTTATAAAAGAACTAATAATGGGAAGCTACAAAAATATTCAGTACTTTATTTCTCTTAGATATGTGGATTTTCAAATTTCATAAATATATACATGCTAAGAATCTTTTAATAGATGCTAAAATAATAAAAACTAATTTCAGATTATGAATTTATTTAATTATTTATGAAACTATATGAAAAAGAGGTACAGTTTTTCTTATTTCTTTCTTTATTGTTTCTTAATTATTTTTTATTATTATGGTAATTCTAATGAGTATTTTCTTTTAATTAAATATTTTGGATTCCAATAGATAATTAGAAATTGATGCTTTAAATATAATTGTTTTACTTAGTTTGCCTACTATTATCTACTCTTTTTTAGGTCTTTTCAGTTTTTATAGATATAAGTTTGCAATGGATATTGAATCTGTAAATGACTAAAAATAAAATAAAATATCAAAAGATTGTTCCACGATCTCCAACAGGAAATTTCGGGGTTGGAGAATTCTTGAGGGGCGACTTATCTCCATCCTTGTTAAGGATACGAGGATAAAAAAAAAAAAAAATTCCTTGTTCCCACCCACACTCATTAGATCCTTGAAAGGAAGAGGGGTTCTCTGTCCAATTGACAACCCTACTGTTAGCTAATTTTTTGACACATAGGAAAATTAGTGGTCTTGTCGTCCATTCCTTAATGCTGCAATTGATCTCGATCTTTTTTCTTGAATGCAATTTGAGTTTGCGTCAGAAATAGAATAAAATATAAATTAATTTAAAAATAATAAAAAAGTAAATACTGAAAATCAAAACGATGAGTTATCAGTTATCACCAAAGTTGGCCCGATAGCAATGTTTATGTGTGTAAACTTATAACCAATCTAAGATTTTATTACTCAATGTTAGATTATTTATTTATTTTTGGTAAATTACATCCTAAACCCCCTCAATTTTTATGGATTTTGCAAATGGCTTTTTGATCAATTTTTTCAACACATCGAGTATACAATCTTTCTAATATTAGCACTAATTTGATATATTTTTCTCATCTAAACTGTAGTATCCTTTAACTGTTACATGAAACAATTTTTGCAAATATAAAAAACTAAATCAGAAATATGGACCACGTTGTAGCTATTACATACCTAAGAAGTATATTTCAGATCCCTTTAATGGACTCTACATTTTCCAAAACTTGTGTCACGCGCTAGTTAACAGATACTCTAGCTCACATGATACAAAAGTATCAAGTTTGTGGCTAATACTATCACAATAAAAGATAATATACTCAATGTGTTGAAAAAATTAATTAGAGGATCAATTACAAAAATCATAGAAGTTCAAGGTGTTTAAAATGCGTTTTCCTTTTTTTTTTTTTTTTGGGTTGTTGGGGGGGGGGGGGGGGGGGGGGGGGGGGGTGTGGGGCGGGGTACATTCTAATTTTTTAGAAGATTCGTTGGAAAATCGACAACCCGAATTCCGTTGGAGACTGTATAATTGCATTGCAGAGTTGAATATTCTCCTTTCCCGTATTGTTGTTTTCTTTTTCATTTTATATTCTTCGAGTTGACTTGGACATGGAAATTCTGCACAAGTGGATTGCATCATTCTTATGTAGTTGAGTTGAAACCTATCCACCCACCCTGCAAAAATATTTTTGGAGCCATGGATGATAAGTACAATCCATGGTTCCTGATATATGTCCTCTTCTCTTGCTTCTCTCTTAATTCTTATTTATCAGATGGTTTTGGTACTATCTCTGGAAATCAGTCTCTCTCCGGTGACCAAACCATTTCCTCTGAGCATGGCAGATTCATCCTTGGATACTTCAAGCCAGGTAACGCCTCAACTTTCTATGTAGGCATCTGGTACAATTCAGTATCTCAAGCAGTTGTTTGGGTAGCAAATAGGGAAAGGCCAGTTTCTGATAAATACGCATCAACTTTAACAGTATCAAATGGTAGTTTAGTTCTCCTCAATGAGAAAGATGTAATTGTATGGTCAACGAACACCAACTCTACAAGTTCTTCAGTAGAAGCAGTACTTCTTGATGATGGAAATCTTGTTTTGAGACATGCAAGAACTTCTTTACAACCACTGTGGCAGAGTTTTGATCATCCAACTAATACTTGGCTCCCTGGTAACAAGATCGGATTCAACAAAATCACCAAAAAGGCAACAAGTCTTACTTCATGGAAGAACAAAGAAGATCCTGCACCTGGTCTCTTCTCTCTTGAGAAAGACTTGAGCGGAACGAGCCAGTACTACATCTTGCTGAATAGGTCCCAAATTATATGGGGCAGTGGAACTTGGAATGGACAGATCTTCAGTTCAGTTCCTGAAATGAGATTGAATTATATATATAACTTTACTTACGTTGACAACGAAAACGAGAGCTATTTTGCATATTGGCTTTACAATAATTCTATCTTATCTCGGTTATTGATAGATGTTGGAGGGCAGATTCAACAAATGTCATGGTTAGATTCACAAAAGGAATGGTCTTTGTTTTGGGCTCAGCCAAGGATTCAATGTGTTTACTGTGGGGAATTTGGGATCTGCATAGAGCCAGTAGAGCAAGATCCGCCTTTCTGTGAATGTTTGTCAGGTTTTCATCCAAGGTCAGTGAATGAGTGGAATTCAGAAGTTTATGCTGGTGGGTGCGTGAGGAAAACCAGTCTGCAGTGCATTAATGGGAAGACTGATAGATTTTCCAAAATTCACAACGTGGAATTGCCCAGGTATCCACTAGTACAGCCAGTTTCAGACTTTGAAGAATGTGAATCAACTTGCTTGAATGACTGTTCTTGTACAGCTTTTGCTATTTATAAGAATGGTAGTTGTTCAATTTGGCATGGTGATCTCTTGTTCCTGAGACAACTTTCAGATCCTGCTTATGGAGAAACTCTCTATATCAGGCTTGCAGCTTCTGAGTTCTCAACTTCTAATACTAAAACAACTTTTATTGGGGTAATTACCGGTGTAGTTGCGCTACTTCTCCTTGGTCTAGTTCTGTCTGTAATACTGAAGAGGAAAAGGAGAAAAAAAGGTACTCTTAACACAAGTCGTTTCCATGCTCTGATAGTTTTCCTTCTAGGTTTGCTCTAACAGTTACAATGAACAGATTCAACGGATACAGCAAGAACCTCTCAGAGTAAGTACAGTACTGTAGCCGGAGAAGAACAAAACAATACAAAGCTAGCTTTGTTCAGCTTTAAAAGTTTATTGGCAGCAACGAATAATTTTTCTGAAGCAAATAAACTGGGAGAGGGTGGTTTTGGTCCTGTCTACAAGGCATTCCTTCTTAGTGGAACTCTTCAAATTGCTTTTTTTCCTAGCCTGTATCTGTTAAGCTGTTTGACATATGCATTTGGTCCTAATTTTGTAGGGAACCTTACCGGGTGATCTAGATGTAGCAATAAAGAGACTTTCCAAGAAATCTGGACAAGGGACTGAGGAATTCATGAATGAGTTGAAACTTATTGCCAATCTCCAACATAAATATCTAGTTAGACTCTTGGGTAGCTGTGTCGAAAGGGAGGAAAAGATGTTGATCTATGAGTACATGCCTAACCGAAGTTTAGACAAATTTCTTTTTGGTAAATTTCTAATCCTCACTTCTCAAAACATTTTCGTATTGAAATATGCATCTCACAGACCAAATATTATTGAGTTGGCTCATGTCTAAATAATAAAAAGATTTCTTTCTTAGAAAATTCACTTTGGATAACTTCAATAAGGATTGCATTTGGTTGCTTGAAAAATGAAAATTTCTATACAAATTTCAGCATGAAACATCTTATCAGCATCTGAACAGTTAAACTTCATAGTCAATGAATTGCAGCCATGAACTAGCTAGAATACTTCCATAGTCCTTGCTCATGGTTCTATTTATCAGATCCATCCAAAAAAGGAAGGCTGGTTTGGGATAGACGGTTCAAGATTATAGAAGGTGTAGCTCAAGGACTACTATATATCCACAAATTCTCTAGACTGAAAGTCATTCACAGGGACCTTAAGGCTAGTAATGTATTGTTGGCTGAAGATTTAAGTCCCAAGATTTCAGACTTTGGCATGGCAAGGATTTTCAGTATCCATCAAACAGAAGCCAACACCAACCGCGTTGTGGGAACTTAGTATGTCTCGATGTTTTCATGCATTTAAAACTTACACCACCATCACTTATGGTCATTAAATATTATGCTATTGCTGCAGTGGCTACATGTCTCCTGAATATGCATTTTCTGGGCAATTTTCTGAAAAATCAGATGTATTTAGCTTTGGTGTGTTATTGTTGGAGATAGTGACTGGAAGAAGGAACACAAACTTCCATCGTAGTGGACTTTCTCTAACCCTTCTTAGTTGGGTAAGTCTAATTCCTGACCACCTCTATAAATCTCCCATCGTGAACACCCCACTAGACCATATATATTTAGAATGCAACTCACAACTCGAACTTAATGCGTATCTAATTGCCAGGCATGGGAACTATGGAAAGAAGGTAACGAAGCAGACCTGATAGATGCTTCGGTGAAGGAAACATGCTGCCTTAAAGAAACTGTAAATTGCATTCGTGTGGGGTTGCTCTGTGTTCAAGAAGATCCAGTTGATCGGCCAACAATGTCGCTGGTGGTACTCATGCTGACTGCTGATACTCATACACTTCCATCACCTAAGCAACCAGCTTTTCACTCTCGCATAGCTGTTGATTCTCCTCGTCAAAGACCTAATGAATGTTCCAACAATGAACTCACAATCAGCTCACCAGGAGGCCGGTAGATGCTCCCAGTTCTAAAAGATAATCAATGTGATTGACTATATCCATTTATTTATTCTCGAAAGTGGGCATCTGGTTTGCAAAAGTAGGTTGTTGGAAACTTCAACAAGAAACTGGGACCTTGTAGACACATTTTTAGCTTTTAGTAAGGAGGTAAATAACCAAATTAAAGGAAAAGACTAATCACAGAAGGCATCCAATTGATCAGCAACATTTTTTGCGAGACTCCGACTATTAGAATCTACATCATTTATTATTACCATCATCCAAGTCAGACAAAGTATTTAAACATTAAATATTTTATCTGAACCATACCAACAGATGTATTACAGTAATATCTCCACACAGTTTGAAATATACAGATGTAATAACTTGATTTCTTTCTGATAATCAAATTATTACAAACCCCTACAAACAACCAAATGGTGTACTATTACATTTGTAGGGGATTCAAGATATCTGTAACTAGCTGTGCTATACACTCAGATTTCAATTTCAAATCTCACCCACATACCACTACTAAGTGCTCCTAATGCATGTCCTGTTTAGTAGCTTCATATATTCTCTATGATTGGTTAACACTGCAAACACAGTAATCAGGAGCATCCAGCAGACATGTGTATATATATATATATATATATATATATATATATATATATATATATATATACACCCAGAACCCCCTACGGATACACATGCACCATAGAATGTTGAATCATATACCAAAATTGTGGCGATTATGCTCTTTGGAGGTACAGTTCTTGACATATACATCCAACTTCCTGATATTGGCACTCCAATAATAAATACTTCCAGTGAAAAATTGTGTGGAACCATAATCATTGATCTGCCACACAGCTGAAAATTTTGACCTATGTGATTTAATTTACAAAGTCAGACTTCCAACTACCATATTGAACCTTTTATACAAGAGATATCTAACAGTAAGCTAGCTTAACCATTCTGATTTCAGTCAGCTTTGTCACTGTAGGTGTGTATCGAAACACAAAAACCACCAAAGGATATTTTCCTTTATGCTAACCAAATAGCAAGTAGCATCAAATAATAATATGCTGAGTTGAGCATATGCAAGCTAAAAACAGCACAACAATATCTTAGGAATAGTGAAATTTATTCAATTTAATCAAAAGAGGAAGAATGAGATGGAGAAAAGAAAAAGCAATAGAAAAAGAAAGATGCACCTCATACGCAATTCCAAATAATTGTACTCCACTTTCTAGATGCAGCCAGTAACTACACTTCATGGACACGCCTGACAGCAGAAAAATGCTTACCTCTGTTCTTTTAGAATCTTGTTCACAAAAACAAGCAAACATCTTCAGATTTAAGTGTTCCTCATGAAGCAAGAAGAGGACTGCAGATCAATAGATCATTACCTGTGCCTCCAATTCAGCTATCCTCTGCAATGATGCCTGTTCAATGCAAGCACGACGTTTGCACTCTTCTTCAAGCAAACCTGTCATTTGGTATCTTAGCTCAGCCATTTCTTGTGTTAAGTCCTCAGCTTCTTCCTTTGCCTTCAACTTCTCCGCTCTCAATTCTTCCTATAAAACAGTTGATATGTTTACCTCAATATGTTATGAGCAGCCACTAACAATCGATACTAAGATTATCAGAATCCAAATGTGGTAAAATCATGCTAAAGATTTAATTAATTAACAACTTTTACTGTTCTCAGTTGTAACTCCTACCTTAAGTTGCTTTAAAAGAACTTCATATTCGCTTATCTGGTCTGACATTCTCTCCATCTGCTTTCTGAAATTTGATTCTGGACCTAATAATATTGACAGCTTTGAAAAGAATTCACCAAGTACCTCTCCACAGTCACTTCAAAAATATCATCAAAATATTAAAAGTTAAAATGGGTGAGATTCTTCCAAAGAAGAACATAACAAACACTTAAAAAGAAAGTTACTACTTCCTAGAAAAAACACCATTTCATATCTGGGATTTATATGCTTTTGTTTTTAAATGGTATCAGCGTTTTAGCCAAGCAATTTCAGACAGACAACCATTATGCTTTGGTCTTATTTGTCTTGTCAATAATTTTTTCCTATAAATCTTTAATAATATAAAACATATCAAAGAATCCAACGAGCAAAGGAGCCTTAATAGGTTGTCACCAAGCCATCTCCTATGAATGACCCTAAATTTCAAGTCAATCCCAATTCCCAAGCATAAGTTTCCAGCTTCTAATCAATAATAATATCTAATTTTTCTTCATAAAAATTACAATTTTTCACAATCCATTAGTTAAATACTTACCAAGTAATTAGCATGATTAAACCCCTAGTATTTGGATAAAAATTTTATCGTGCTATGACATATTAAACAAGCATAAAGCAGATGCAACACACTATAACAGTTCCATAGCACATGCCGCCCATGAGCCAAAAGAAACAGTAGAAACTTCCTTCCCACATTCATCACACAAAGTAATGATATGTTTGAATAATCGCTAGAGGCCTTCAGTTAAATTTTATAGAATAACTCACTGTAATTTACCTTGCTTTTTTAGGCATAATTCCACTCCCCAGGTCACTTGAGAATGGCTTAGGATTATGCTGTGATTCATCCTTGCTTTCCATCCATTCCTGTATCTTTTGAAGAAAGTGTCTACCATTCACTTCAGACGCAACAAGCTTCTCTCTTAGTTCATTATTCGCCTTTTCGAAGCACTTTATGATTCTCTCTGCATCATGTACTCGAAACTCTAGTTCTTCAATTAAGCCATCCAGCCTTTCCTTTTCTAGAATTGTTTCTTGCTGATTCTTGTTTGCTTCACAGCATGCTTGCTCCAAAGCCGATACATCGAGCTTCATACTCTCAATTTCACATTGTGAATCTAGTGTCAGTGAAGAAATAGATTGCTCCAGTTTCTCTATGGATAAAACTGATTTCAGCAGTTCTACTTCTTTGCTTTCTAATTCCTTTGTCAACAAAAAGCACTCTGAATCAGACTTCCTGAGCTCCTCCTGTAGCTGACCAATCTTCACATATAAATAATCCATGTCTGATAGCTTTAACTCAAGCTCATGTACATGCTCCCCCAAGCTGTGAAACTCTGCATTCCTTGCATTCAGTTGATCTTCCAGATAATCTGTGATGATGTGATGATTTACTTAATTCAGATTAAAGAATCACAACTTATTTGTAAGGAATAAAGAATGTTGTCAATTTTTACCATGAAGCACAATAAATTTATACAGAACCTATATAAAAAAGTTGATAACTGAGTATAACAAAAGCAAGAATTGCCACCTATCTCTTGAGAGCAGTTCAACAGTTCTCTTTCCAACTTCTGAATATGCTTTCTGTCCTCCAAACGAGCTTGTGATAATGATTTCACATTCAGTTCTAGCCTCTGAATCAAACATGTTCCCGCAATTAGACAATTTGTTTTTCATTTTCACTATGACAATAATATTTCTCTTATAAATAACTACAATCTCCTGGTAGGAAAAAAAAATCATCAAGATACAACTTAACTTCTCTTTGATTTAACTTTAACTGACCAATCAGCAAGAAATGAGCATAGACCTCCTTTAGAGTTTGAGACCAGAGAATTAGTCTTACTTTTCCACTTTTCTTAAGGAGAGGAAATGAAATTCAATAAAAGAATTACACAAGGAATGCTATAGCTAAAGATAAATATGAAAAAGCATTACAAGCAATTCAACATTTTCTGCAAAAAGCAATGTGAATCATGCATTGTCATTGTGATCTCTTAGAAATTGAATGGAACCAATATGGAATTATTACCTTATGTTTATTCTATCGTTTCCCTACTTTGTTGATAATAATACACATAATGCAAAAAAACTATGCAGCTTCAACATCTCCTGGTAACCAATTTAAAGAAAAAAAATAGCCTACTATTTGGTATCTCATATAATTATTGGAATTTGCTCTATAAGTGATATGGGAATCAATGAAGCCATTTTACAATTACATCACAAGGCTTTATTGAAGCTGTAATTTTTTTCTTGACTGGTTACAGTTTACATTCTGGATTTGTGACAAAACATGAACCCCCCATAATGTAAATCAGAACTTAAGACCTAGTCCAAAATCTTCATCCATCTGATGAGCTCTCAAGCAAAAAGATTAAGTTCATTCCACATTATAATATTTATGCACTTGGAGAGGTCAATAAATGGCTATGACATAAATTATCCCTTTATGCATATAGTTGAAAATATATTCAAATATCACGAGTTATTGTTGATGGCTAGGTAATATTTGGTTACAATAAATGATCTCTTCTTCAAAGCAAGAGGTCAAGGGAAAATAAACTTCACCTTGTAATCATATAAATAAGCAAATGAAACATTTTAACTTCTACTTTTTAAATAACAAACAACACTGAATCTTCCTCGTTTAGGCCATTCAAACCAAATTCAATAATAATTAACTAAGATATTAGGATCTTTCAAAAAAAAAAAAAAAAGATATTAGGAAACATAATGTTGATAGGGAAACAAGAAACTCTCATCACATGAGAAACAGGAAACAGTGCAATCATATGCTTACTGAATGCAACTTAATTTTACATTAATTAAATTGATGAGAACCTGAAAACGTGCAAGGCAACTATTGTCTGATGTGTGATATTGTTTACATGGAAGAAATATCAATATATCTTCAAAATATTAGTATATTACCCGTATTAGTTCGAAGCTCTGCGATTGAGACTCCCTCAACATGTCTTTTTCTTTCCGTAACTGCAGACCAGAAGTGAAATAAATGAACTTGAAATTTAACATTTGGAGAAAAACAAAATAAATCTTTGACACGAGGAAAAACACCAATAATTAATGAAAGAAAAAAGAGTCCAATTGAACATCTAAAAACAAAATATGGTCCAAATAATAATAACCTCATTCACAATAGTCGAATAGTACCAAGAAAATGCTTCTGCTTTTTTTTTTTTTATATCCGTTTCTCAAGTTCTAGTAACTAGTAACAATGCCAAGTTCCCGGAAAGGAATAAAATATTTTCCACATATACAAAACAATTAAACAAACACTGATAAAGGCCACATGAGCTTTATGAGACCTTATTTTCTAAGAGAACAAAGAGCATGGAGTATACCTCTTTGCATCTTGTTCCAATCTGCAGAAGTTCCTGTACATCATAACTGCATTCACTGGAGCTACTCGACATTTAACCACAAAAGCCTCAAAGCAAAAATGAAAAGATATCGATCTTGCTCGGTAAACCTAGAGGACCTACAGACCAAGAAGAAAAATAAATATCGGGATATGTTTCAGGAAATTAACAAGCCACAAGTTTGATATTGAAAGGAAACCTACGACTATTCTTTTGATTGCAGAAACGGTAAACTTTGAGCAATGCTAATAATCACCA
Source organism: Euphorbia tirucalli (assembly GCA_039660915.1). Taxonomy (NCBI): domain Eukaryota; kingdom Viridiplantae; phylum Streptophyta; class Magnoliopsida; order Malpighiales; family Euphorbiaceae; genus Euphorbia; species Euphorbia tirucalli. Next base: position 16,886,628 of record CM077637.1, read on the forward strand.
AGTATTTAGTAAGAAAAGATTATGCATATTCATTTGAGGCATTTCTATAGCTCTATTGCTTCCATTGCAATATAAGGAAAAAGCATCTAACAATTCACAAATATATTACATATCATAAAGTATGAAGCTCAACAATCTTACCCCCAATGATTAAGAAACAAATTTACAAATGACAACGGAGGGCTTTAAACTATACCAAACACTACAGAGAAACCCAATTTCCAAACTATTAATCATACGTGATATAAACAAAAAGAAGAAATGGAATGACATAAGAAAAGGCAACTTTATAGAACAATAATTAATATTACCAGCAAGGCAACAAGCAGCAAACTGATTTTAAGTTTAACTATAATCCTAAAGAAAGAGTATGCTATCTCATAGAACAATATAGCTGCATTAAACTGAATCTATGTTGAACTACAATCCTAAACAAAGAATTTTCCATCTCTACTGAAAATTCAGATAAACCTCCATTCCTAGCTTGTTCTTCGAAAAGAAAAGAAAAGGACACAATCAATAACAAATTTCGAAGATACTAACCTGATTAAAGTGGCGGTAAACAGAATCGGAAAGGTTAGAGAGGAGTGAAATGAGAATTGGAGGTGCGGTTAATCCAAGGTTTCTTACAAATACAATCATGCAGATTCTCTCACTTTTCAATTGCCAGTTTAGCAAAGCCTGCATTTTTTGAATTGCAAGCGTGGAGTTAGCTGGCAACGGGTTCGGGTACAATCCATATATTCATGGGCTTTCTTGCTGAAGCTCAAGCCTTGTTCAAACGGGCCTGGATTTGGCTATATTTTTCTTAAATAAAAGGAAAATAAAAATTAGAAAGAAATTTAGCAATTACAATAAATGGAATGAAAATTTAAATTAAAGGATATTTTGAAATTTTATTAATTTTAATGGTAAGATTAACAATTAAAAAATTTTGAAATAGTTTTTATCAAATGATAATTTAACTATTATCGCAGTTGACTAATAATCTCACATGTTTTCTTCTTTATATGAATATGTATTATATAATATGAAAATTAAAAAAAAAAAAAAAATCAAATCAATTCTTTTCATTTATATTAAAATTGATCAAAAGCTGGTATGCCTATTTTATTCAATTTATAGTTAAGTAAATTTTTTAGCCTGAAATATATAGGGTTGACTCTCCAAATCTTTCAAAGAAATGACTTAGCTAAACCACCACTAATTAAGTAGGGAAAATTGCTTTGTGCCAATTTTATGTCTATTTTTGTAATAAAAAAAATCATGAGCATCCTCATTGAATTGATTACATTAACATCTTAGTTATAGTTAAAGTTTGTTTGTTTTTTTTTTTTTTTTGTACCTTTTTGTCTTTAGTGAAAAGCTAACATGAAATTCTTTTTACAATTTAAGTTTGTGTTGACAATTAACCAAAATTTATAAAATGATTATGAAAAATTTTTACAATACACTCCCTTAGTTATAAAAATACAATCTATGTTCAAAAATTATATTTTTTATAACTAAAAAAATATATACTTCGGAAGTATTGTAAATACATACTCCTTTAGTTTTCATTTTTTTCTTCAAAATATTGAATCATGTAATTAAAGTTTCGAAAGGATAAGTTACAACTTGCTCTTCTTTTTTTTTTAAAAAAAAAAAAAAGTCAACCTTTGATGCTCATCAATACAATTATTGATAATGTGATTTTTTTTTTTTTTTTGAATAATTATACCACTTCTTCGAACCTTGATTGGAGTGGATATTTTTAAAACCCAAAGACTAAAATTATACCTTGCTTTTTTTTAGGTAAAAAAAGAAAAAGAAAAAGAAAAAACGAATGGTGATTGCTATATCAACGAGAGAATATAAATGGCATGGCCATCCAAAAAGTTTAAGAAAGTTAATAATTGAAAGGACTATAATATTTATACACGGTGCTATCTCCTAATTATATCCACACTTTGCAACTTGCATTACACAACACAATATCTTACCTATACTTTTCTAATTGACTTAATTAAGTTCAACAAAAATGTAAGCACGACATTATGAACTTAATAATATAATTAAGTTTATTGTTATTATCTGGCATATAGCGTCCGTCCCTGCATGTGCTAGGGTTGTGTTAGGGTTTTATACTTTTCTTTCCAAAATTTTGGGTTTTTTCCAGCAGTTTTTTCCCTTGCCATTTTCGAAATTGCATCTTTGCTGTATCCTGTTTACTTCTACTTCCTCGCCGCCGTCTTAATTGGGTAATTTTATTGGAAGTTTCGTGTCTTTCTTCTTGTGATCAATATGTCGAATACTAATGAAGAGGATGTTGCTGCGGCATATCAACAACTCAGTCTTGCTGAGGAGGAAGCGACACTATTCATCATTCCGGAAGCCACAGAAACGCAGAACTATGATTTAAGGTGGAGCCTAGTAGGCTGTTTCTTAACCACTAAGAAACTCAATATCCCGGCTATGAAGGTAACTTTCTCTAAACTATGGAAGCCAATTGATAACATGGCTATTACGGAATTAGGAGAAGGCTGTTTTCTTTTTCAGTTTAATCATGGCCATGATATTAACCCAGTTATTAAAGGAAGCCCTTGGAGTTTTGACAACAAACTCTTAGTATTTAAAAGGATTTTTTCGATGGAGGAACTACGGGTTGTGGAACTCTATCATTCGGAATTTTGGATTCAAATACATGACCTACCAATGGGATTTTGGTCTGAACAAGTTGTCAAGGCTGCGGCAAATTTTGTAGGAACGTTCATCCAATTGGACCCCCAGGATTTTTCCTTACTCTATCGCGGTTATCTACGAGTTCGAGTTTTATTGGATGTTAATGTTGCATTGAAAAGACGAATGAAGATGGGGCGCTCTACCAACTGTTGGTAGAGCGCCCCATCTTCATTCGTTTTGGGTGAACTTTAAATATGAGAAGCTGCCATTATTTTGTTATTTCTGTGGTTTGCTAGGGCATAATGAGATGGAATGTCCACCATTTAGAGCTCTCAATGACCCAGACCATGAGAAACTATTTGGCCCATTTATGCGCGTTGTGCCTCGTCGTTTGGCTACCCAAACTACACCATGGTTACAAGCAGGCCTGTTCTTGCTTCTCCAAAATAATTCAGCAGGGGCTGCTGCTCAAGAAGGGGGTCAATCTACCTTAATACAAGCCCAAAAAACAATAAACTATATAACAGAAGGGGAGAAAGAACCGATGATAGTAGAGGATCCTAAGCGAAGGCGTGTTGTATCTGATGGGAATGTTGGTGGTTCTGAAATTTCTACCATGGATTTTTCCGAGTCGCATGAAATATCTTTTATATCGGCCGGCCAAGCAGTGGCCCGCCGGGAGCCATGAAATGTCTAAGCTGGAACTGTCGGGGCTTGGGCAACCTCGACACAGTTCGAGAGCTCCAAGATTTGGAGCAGCAATATAAGCCTAATTTTATTTTCCTCATGGAAACAATGGTGAGACTAGATTTAATTGATTCGGTGAAGAGGAAGATTCATTTCCATAGTGTTTTTTCGGTGGATAGTATTAATGGTGGTGGGGGTATTGCTTTCTTTTGGAGAGACTCAGTCTCTGTTTCTTTATTAAAGTATGGTCCAAATTTTGTTGATGTAATTATTAGGGATGAGAGTATGGAGCCTTGGCGGTTAATGGGTTTCTATGGCTTTCCTGAGCGTTCTCGGAGACAGCAATCGTGGCAATGTATGAAAGACCTGTACCGTATATCTCAACTACCATGGTGTATTTTAGGGGACTTTAATGATATGTTATTTAATTATGAAAAACGTGGAGGGCGCAGACATCCTGAGGCATTGTTACAAGGTTTTGCTAATACTGTTTCAGATTGTGGTTTATCGGAAGTAGTGATGGAAGGCTATTCGTTTACTTGGTATAGAAATAGGAATGAGACCTTGTGGATGGAAGAAAAACTTGATAGGGCTTTTGGTTCGATACAATGGTTCAATCGCTTCCCCAGTGCCTCGGTTCTTAATGTTCACACCTCTCAATCGGACCATTCGGCCTTGGTTCTTCGGTGTCTTGAACTGCCACGTCTGAAGAAATTCTGCTTCCGTTACGAGAATGCCTTGCAAACAGGTACTGCTGGCAGCTTGGGATAATGTGCATGGTCTGGAACTAAACTCTAAATTGCAACGGTGTGCTGATCTATTAGAGGAGTGGGGTGTTAAACATCGAAGCTTATTCCGTGACAAATTGAGGAAGGTTCGTACTCGGATAGATAGACTGAAACAAAACAGACAGCTGGGTGGTACTGATGCATTAATTCAGGCCAATGGTGAGTTAAATTCAATCTGTAGAGATCAGGAAACTTATTGGAAACAAAGATCAAAATTGAATTGGCTTCATTCGGGAGACTCTAATACTCGGTTTTTTCACAACTCAGCGCCACACAGGAGGAAAAAGAATTTTTTTCGAAGATTGAAAGATGAGATGGAGGAGTGGCAGTATTGGGATACCGGTCTTGCTACCCTTGTTCAACGATATTTCTCTGACTTATTTTCCTCTAACGGCTCTGAGGGACAGGAGGTGTTTCCATGTATTCAAAACAGGTTGACTCAAAGACAGGTGGAGGGGATTTCGGTACCATTCACTGCAGAAGAAATCAAATCAGCCCTCTTTTCTATGTATCCGGATAAGTCGCCTGGTCCTAACGGATTTAATCCGGGCTTCTACCCACATGTTTGGCCTGAAATTGGTGGAGAGGTAACTCAATTCTGCTTACAGTGTCTTAATTCGGGTCATTTTCCTGAGGATATTAATCTGACTCACCTGGTTTTAATCCCAAAGAAAAAGATGCTGACATATATTTCTGATCTCCGTCCGATAGCTTTGTGTAATGTTATATTCAAAATTATGACAAAAGCAATTGCTAATCGCATGAAACCTGTCCTTGATTCTTTAATTACTGAGACACAGAGTGCTTTTGTTCTAGGACGATCTATTTCAGATAACATTATGATAGCTTATGAAATTGGCCATTTCTTGAGACAAAGGGTGACAGGAAGTACGGGTTGGGCGGCTTTAAAAGTAGATATGGCTAAAGCATATGATCATATTGAATGGGCTTATTTAGAAGGAATGTTGCATCGTTTTGGCTTTCCTCTAGATTTCATTAATCTAATTATGGCATGTGTAACTACTGTGAAATATCAGATTTTTCATAGGGAGGGCGATTTTAATGTGTTCGTCCCGCAAAGGGGTCTTCGCCAGGGAGATCCTCTGTCCGCCTACCTATTTATTCTCTGTGCAGAGGGATTGTCAAGTTTAATTAGATTGGCAGAGCAGCAAGGTTTTATTAATGGATGCCGAATTAAACCTCAGGCCCCCGCAGTTTCACATTTGTTTTTTGAGACGATAGCTATTTCTTCTTTAAGGCAGAGGTGGTTGAAAGTGAGAAACTTCAGCAGATCTTTTCGATTTATTCCAAGGCTTCCGGACAATGTGTTAATTTCTCTAAATCCACTCTAATGTTCAGCCCGAATACCCATGCTGATGTCCGCAATCATATAAGTTCGGTACTGGGGGTTTCTATTATCGATCATCTGGATAATTATTTAGGTATGCCGTCCTATGTGGGTCGTAGTAAAGTGGCTGTGTTTTGTTTCTTGGTGGATCGTATGCGTAAAAAAATTAAAGGGTGGAAGGCTAGAAATCTTTCGAATGCGGGGAAGGAGGTGGTTATTAAAACGGTGGCCCATTTGATGCCATCTTACATTATGGGTGTTTTCCTTGTCCCAATCACTGTGTGCCAAGAATTAGAGACCCTCCTTAACGTGTATTGGTGGGGAAGAGGCGTTAAATGGCGGGCTTAGGAGCGGTTGTGTCATCGTAAGGACTGGGGTGGTCTTAACTTCCGCAGATTTCATGAGTTTAATATCGCGTTGCTTGGAAAACAGGCGTGGAAGTTTGTAACTCAACCCAATCTTTTAGTATCTTGAATCTTCAAAGCCAAATATTTTCCAGATTCTGATTTTTTACATGCTGCCCTTGGGAACCAACCAAGTTTTGTTTGGCAAAGCATGTATGCGACTCAAGATCTAATTCGCTCCGGGGCTTTATTTCGTATTGGAGATGGGTTAACGGCGACTATATGGCAGTCTCGGTGGTTGTCAACACCGAAGGGAATTCCAGTTACCTCTCCGCCTAGCCCGGAATTAAATCAAACAAAAGTGGCCTCTCTTTTTTTACCGGATCAAGATGTTCGAAGCTGGGATATTGATGTGTTAAAGGACCTTTTCTGTCCTACTGATATTGAAGATATCCTTGCTCTCCCTCTGTCTATTCGGAATGTTCCTGACAAGCTTATTTGGCAATTTGATCGTAAAGGAAGATTTACGGTAAAGTCATCTTATTATCACATAATGGAGAATGCTCTTAAACCTCCACCACATGAATGTGAAATCAACTGGTGGCAATTATGGCAACTGAAAATTCCTTGGAAAATAAAAAATTTTATGTGGAAATCTGTATTAAATGAACTGCCAACGTCGTCCAATTTGCAAAGGAGGAGAGTTCCTATTGCTGATTCATGCCCTTGGTGCCATATTGCCTCCGAAATGGTTGTCCATTGCCTGGTTTCTTGTCATTTTGCTCGAGAAGTTTAGGCCTGCTCGCCAATTGCAGATTTTCAGGTGACGAATTCTAATTTCCCAGATTGGTGGTCCTCTGTGGCTGCACAATTGAATTCCGAAACTCTAGGGGTGATTGCTGGGATCGCTTGGTATCTTTGGTATGCTCGAAATCAATTAGTATGGAATAATACCTGCTTTCAGCCTACCTCTATTGTTTCGGGTGGCACCCGGTCAATCCTCAGCTGGCGGCAAGCACAGGAGATGGTGGGGTTGGCTAATTCGTCCATCGCAATGTCTTCGTGGACGCCTCCTTTAAGCGGCTTAAAGTGTAATTTTGACGCCGCAACTGATCAAGAGAAGCAGCGGACAGGTTTTGGGTGTGTTATCAGAGACGGGACTGGTTCTTTTGTGGCGGGAAGAGTAGCGTCCATGACGGGGGTAACCTTGATCCCTCAGTAGCCGAAGCTATGTCTTTTCGAGAAGCTTTGAGTTGGTTGAAGGGCTTCAGCTCTACCAATTTTGTTATAGAAGGCGATGCTCAAATTATTATCCAAGCTTTGCAAGAAGCGGATGGAGAAGAAGATTCAACACTAGGATTGATTTTGAATGATTGTAGGCTAATTGTTTCCTCTTTTTAGAATTACTCTTTTAATTTTGTTCCTAGATGTGCTAATCAAGTAGCTCATAGTTTGGCTAAGCTTGCTATTGACAGTTCATCTCCTATGTTTTTTGCTCACAACCCTCTTTCTGTAATTGTTCCGTTGTTAGCTGTGGATACTTTTCGAGTGAGTTGCTAAGGGTGGCAACCTAGTTGGGATACTTAGTTTTTTTCTCGCTCTTGACTAATACATCTCTTATTTCAGTCCAAAAAAAAAAAGTTTATTGTTATTATGCTTATAATAAATATAAAATGGATAGTGAGTAACTTGGTCAGAGTAAACAAATATTATATAATATAATTTCATTAAATAACTAGCATTGGAGTAAAATTTTTTGCTTTTCCTTCAAGAACATTCATTAACTATCAACTTTAAAGAATTATGTAATGCAACCAACTAGTCCTTCATCACATTCTGACAACACAATTATTTTTTTATTTATTTTCTTGCTCAGGAAATTCCTAACAGATTTATGAAAAGTTTTAATTTTGGAACCCCCAAAGACAAGCAACTTGAAATTTCCTTTTTTTTTTTTTTTTTATAAAAAAAAAAAAACCAGCCCATTGGGCTTCAATGAAATTTATTAACACTGTTATTAAATGACTTTAGTTGACTTTACATTAAAGTTGACTCAAATGAGGTTGGAGAAGGCAGCGGCCTTTCCTCTTTGCTTAGATCTGAAAAAAAGCCAAAATAAATAATAATAATAAAACGAAATCCAAACCCAAATTCCTAAATTTTTAATGGACAATAATATAAAAGGCACCCTTTAACTTGGCACATAATTTCTCAATTTTTCATTTTTGAGCCTATTTGCCCATAAAATTTTAATTTCAAACTTATTTATCTAGATTAGCAAACACTTTACTTTGGTAAGCTGTTGTTTCTTAGATAATATTGTGCATAATATCAAGAAAACTTCTTACCCATATATTTCGTCTCTCGTATCAATTCACAAAGAAATCTGATATTGAAAATTCATTTATTACCCAGTATTAATCCAAAGATTTTGGCCAAATTTGGCACGTAATAAGGGCATGGCACCCATGAGAATTTGTGCTTAAGATGAGCTCATTCTTTTTGACCCACCTACCCAATTGTGGTTAATTAGAGAGATGAATGAGGATCAAGTCAGCACAAGCATACATTTGTGCATCTTTGCCTAATACCCATTCCCATCAACTTGAAGACAAAAAAATATTGCTACGTATTCTATGCACTCCACAAGAATTTATACTTGATTGATTTTTCAATTTGATATGATAACTCATATTTGTTTTCTCTCCAATAACTCATACATTTGTTTGTAGATAATTGGCGTTTAATTAGAAGTATTATTCCAAATAAATGATAATAATCCAAAAAAAAAGAAGTGTAGAAAGAGCTTATTACAAAGGCCTATTTTTTGGGGTTAATGTAAATTAGGGTAGAAATAATTTGGAGCCAACCAAATAATATCGTTGATTCGGTTGGATTAGGATTGAGATTCGTAAGGTATTATGTCTTGAAGCTTTTGTACTAATCTTTTTATGTTGCTGAACTAATCAAAACCACATCAACAACTAGGTAGAAAGAAATCAGTGGTCCCCAATTAAAATATTAAGTGAGCTTTCTACTATTAATTAGCTAGCTTTTGCCATCAAATAAGCACTAGTTGATTAATCTTGTTAATTAGTTGTATTGAGTGAGTATTTGAGAAAGAGAAAGGAGAAGTAAGATGGGTTGTCATGTTTTATGGTAGGTGACTAAACAACCACCTTTGAGCTCACATGCTATCCTTGTGTACATTATTATACACAATTTTTTTTTAAAAAATATATATATATATTTGCCCCTTTTATCTTCTCATGACTTCATTCACCTCCCCCAGTCCAAAGTTCTAATTTTTCAACTCCTCACTCATTTCTCTTTGATGCCAAGAAAATATAATTACCTAAAATTTGATTTTTTTTTTTATACCAGTGTTGGTTGGTTCAACCAATTAGAAGGATAATAAGTCACACTGTTTCTACTGTGTACTTCTATACATGTCAATTTTATAATGGTTCATTCAAATTCAACCACAACTATTGTAAGAATTTTGCCCCATATTTGAATGACGATATTGTTCTGAATTTTTACAATAAACCGATGCAAATTGAAATTGAAATTCAAAATTCACCTTCATTTCAAATGTATACCTATCCAAATGGACTTGAGTATAAATGTTTATGAAAATTTTGCAACTATATGGAAATACAAATGGGAAAAAAAAACAAAGATACAAAAGAAGAGTTAACATTGGTGTGGTATTATGAAGAATAATACCTTGGGGATTGGGCTAACTAATTCTTGAATCTGTAAAAGAATGAATGAATCTGTACAGTCTTTGAATTGGTTTCTTTTATTGAGAAAAAAAGACAGTATTAAAAAGAAACTCAGTTAGAGATCAAACCTAGTAAGGAATCATGCTTATGGCTGCTTGCAATCCACCATTGATTAAAACCCATAAGCCCATTGCTGTCTTCTTCTGATGGAGCTGGCAGATTAAGATCAAGAAAATCTCTAATGGGTGGTGGAATTGGTTGTTGAATTGCTAAGTTCTGATCATCATTTTTAGCCTCAATTGTGCTTGCTACTAAATGAGACCTTTTGTGTCCACCCAATGCTTGTCCTGACGGAAAAACTTTGAAACAAACAGGGCAGACATGTCCTTTGCTCTTCTTTGTCTCTACCCTTTTCTCATTAAAATCAACTGAAATTGAAATCTCATTCTTGATGGGTTTGATTACCAACTTACTTTCATCTGGGTCAGGTGATAATTGTACAGTTTCAATGCTGTTTTCACTGCTGTCAATTCTTGAAGCATAGCATCCTTTATTCTTTTTGTGGCTAGCTCTATGCCCCCCTAGAGCTTGGTAGGAATGGAAAATCTTGTTGCAAGTTGTACACTCAAATCTGCTGTTTCTGTCAGGATCAAATGAATCATCGCTGAACTTTCTCTTGCCCAGTTCAAATCCAGAATTCTCAACAACAGATTCATCGTCTACCTGAGATTTCTTCTTTTTACTACTACTAGTCCCTTTTCTTGGAATCCCAGAAACAGAGTGCTCTGTTTTTCTGCTTTCGACTTTTGTTAATGTCTCAATTTCAGAAAAATTCTTCTTGTTTTCAAGAAAAACTGAATTGTTATCAGAAGATTCAGCAACAGAATTCAACCCACCACCAACATCTCTGGAAAGCATCATCAAACAAATAGCAACTTCTTCTTGTTCTTGCTCAATTTCAGAAACAGAGGAAGAACCATTATTATTAGCAAAACACAAAGAAGAAGAAGAATTTGCAGTTGTACCCATAATTTGCCTTGTTTTCCTCTGCGATCTTTTTCGCCGATTTGGAGCAGCAGCAGCAGCAGTTTCATTATCAGATTGGCTATCCATAACACTAGTCCAAGAATCCTGCTCTTCTCGTACTTGTTCTTGTTCTTCCATGATCAACAATTTTTCTTTTTCACTTGAATGACACTTCATGTGACCAAAAAGTGCTTTCCAAGATTGGAATAGTTTGCCACACTCTTTGCAGGATTTTTGAAGAAAATTTGAAGTGGGTTGATGATGATCAGTTGGATGATCTGAAATTCTCCAAGTTTTCTTTGGATTTTCCCTCAGGACATAAGAATTGGAAGTATCTGAGGTGTTATTTGATGGTCCATTGTTGGTGTTGATGACAAGAGAAGGAAGCTTTTTCTTTGTAAGCTTAGTTCCATCAGCTTGAGCTGTAATGTCATTAATCATATGGGACCTCATGTGACCCCCTAAGGATCTACCACAAGAAAAGCTCTTGCTGCAGAATTTGCACACATGTTTCAATCCTTGCTCTTCTTCCATTTCGGATGATTTTTTTTTTTCCAATTACAATGATTCAAGAAACAAGAAATTAATGAAACAGGGGAACCCAGATCAAGAAAAGAAAAAGCAGGAAAAAGTTGAAATCTGAAGAGTGAAATTGTGTCAGATCATTTGATTGGAGAAGAACCCATTTGAGATTTGAGGAAATTAATTAAAGATCCAGATTTGATGAAAGAAAGAAAGCTAGAACTGAAAGTGAAGTAGCTGAAATGGGTAGTTGAAAATTTCAAGAAAAGGGCAAAAGATGAAATGTGGAGAGAGCAGTGGTGTGTGTTGTTAATGATGGGGAATTAAGAAGAAATAAGAGAGAGAGAGAGAGAAGGAGAGAGAGAGACTGTTTCTTTGTAAATTAGCAAGAGTAAGCCTGTCTCCACAAGAAGTTCACTATAATTAGGAGGAGAAATCCATGCAATGGAAGCAAAGATTTTTTTTTTAAAAAAAAAAAGTAAAACAAGTGAGAGAAGCACGTGTACTCAAAATCAAAACCTGGAGAATCCTACGCCATGTTTAAATCCAACGGCTAACATTTCTCCACTTCAACTCAATAACCTACTTACAACTAACTTCCCCACCTCCCCCTAACTATTCTTTCCTTTGTCTTCCTCTTACTCCTCCCTCTCTTTTGTGTGAGAAAAAGTTATGGACAAGAGAGTATGTCCAGTTCATGCCACTCGAAATACTTATAAAATGACTTACGTATCCTCCATTAAAAGGGACTCCAACAACGATAGTGAGATCCGAACACAGGTGAAAATTTGAAAAAAGTTACTTTCTTATCACTGAGTCTAATCTCATTGACTGACTCGTCTTTTCTACTCACCGTATATGTGAATTCTTCCACATACCCTTCTCTCTTCTACTTTTCATTTCTACATAGTTCTAATTCAAATTATCTTATATAAGCATAATAAATATAGTTATAATTGATCGAAAGCTTAATTTAACAAGCTGGAAGTTAGGAGCTCAACGCATTAAAACTAGAAAAAATTAATGACGTCAAATATGTTTCTTTCTCTTACTAAAGTTAAAACTGAAGGATGAATATGAAAGTTAATATTTACATTAATTGAGGCGGAAGAAAAGAATCTCTAATTGTTTAAGTTAGATTTTGTATTTAATTCATGTATATACAAAAGATTTTAAGTAGAAAATGGCAAATAAATTAAGATTCAGTAAACAAAATCAAGAGGGGAGAATCTGGTAATTGAGAGGTGAGTACTTGGCATAGGATTATTAAAACAAGAACACGAATCATATTCATATGAGCCTGCCTGCAAGCAAATGCAAATGAGGCAGTGTGTGCGATAGCTAGTGCAAGCGCATCCACATCTGGCACTTTTGTATCCATTTCAGATTCTTACTAATTATTTCACTCCACATTTTTTTTTCAATTTCTTTATATGACAAACCGCCATTATCACTAATAAAGCTACTAATTCAATTTTAATTTGCCTCCTAATTAACCATGAATGGCCCTTCTAAATCCTAGCATGGGTTGAAGTGTATATATATATATATATTCTTTTTATTTGATATGATTTGGAGCAATTATGTCCCTTTGAAAAAAGGGTACTGTAGTTTAGGTAGTATAATTCACATGTCTAATATTGTATTGTATTTTGAGTAGCGACCCTTTTTCTTCATCACAATTTCTCTGCAATAATTATAAAAAGATATTCCTTTTATCAAAAAAATTTTTTTATTCCTTTTCATTATTTGAAAGAGGAAGAAGAATAAACTAACTTCCACATTTTTCTGGGGTTGAAATTAAAATTAATCCGACGAAGATCAATTGCAGATGGTCGGTGTTGATGTCGAAATTTGAACTTCTTTGGTTGACAATTAATTATAAAACTTTAAGCAGATCACTTATTGATACAAATTAAGATTTTTTTCCTCCTAAATGAAAGCGAAGCACTAGTTATGGATAAGTGCATATTTCACAGGTCATTACAGGAAAAGGTATTCCCTCCTCAATTCGGTATCTAATTATTATTCTCCTATAAAAAAAAAAAAAAAAAAAATCTTCTACAAAATCTATAATTATTGCTTAGGGTAAATAAATTCTGGAAATAGAAAAGCTTTATTTTATAACAGATTAATTAAACATTCAAAAGGCAAAAGACAGTAACGAGCATATCAATCTCAATAAATTAAGTTTTCTACCGGAATAAGGGCCAGTTTGGGATTGCTGTTAGTGAAAGTGCTGCCAGGTAAAACTAAATTTCATTGCTTTCTTCAAAAGTAGTTTTAAGTGTTTTTCCAGTGCTTTCCTGAATATAATCTGACTTTTACAAATTGTGCATTTGGGGTTACTTTCCTAGCCCCAAAAGCAGCTTTCAACCAAAGTAAGGTTCCTCATGCTTTGGCTGAAAGATGCTTCCGATGCTGCAGAAAGCAGTGCCAAACTGGCCCTAAGGGCATGTTTAGTGTTGCTTTTCCATTTAGGAAAGCAGTTTTTCGCTGCTTTTTTATTAAAAATTAGATAAGATGAATGTTTGGTAAAATACATTTTCTATCCAAAAGTTGTTTAAAGCATCTAAAAGCACTTTTATTAATATCAATTTTAAGCTGGGCATAAGTTATAAATTTCGCATTTAAATTTTTATTGAAAGAGGAGCCAGCAAAAGACCGTCTCAACTGCCTCTCAAATTGACAAAACATATAAATTCCAAAATTTAATTCATTAATTTTTTTAAAAAAGTATATGATTAATTAATTTGAAATTGCTGAAATACTAAAAGTTGAATTCTAGAATAACTTACTTAAGTCGCTCAAGCTTATTTCCACTAAATTAACCTTAATCGTGTTTTTTTAACATTTAATTACATAAGAATTAAAATATAAAGGAAGAGGGTTTGTTTGTAGTATTAATGTGAGAAAACAGGGCAGCAATAGGCAAAGTGTAAAAGGGTGAGAGTGCCGGCCATTTGCTTAGCAATTGTAATAGTGCCGGCCGGATTATATTTGAATTTCCATTCCTTGCATTAATCGTTGAGCCAAAATGTCTCATTAGCCCATCCCACCCCACCCCACCCCCCTATCCCTACTTTCATCCCTTTTCATTTTATTCAAGTCCACAATTAAATTTAATTAAACTTAAATCAAATAAATTAATCAATATCCCTTCCTTTGTGCCCTTCTTGCCGGCGCTCTACTACTCTTGTTTAGCTGTAACTCATTGTCTATTTTTCCATTTTTGTTTTTAATAATATTCTCGATCCCTTCTGTTATCAATTTCTATCAAAATGATTATGTTAACACCACATTAACAATATCATCTAATTCACGATCCAACGGGTGAGCACGATCGGTGTACACTGTTACTGTGCATTAATGAGATAATTAGAGGGATAGTTAATTAATCAAGTATGGTATTTGATGAGATAAAGGTACATGTGCATGCACATTATAATATGTTAGTACATATATAGAGGGGGTATGTAGCATATATAAGGCAATTAGCCAATTATTGATCAACTACTTCGTCAGTATAATACATATTATTATATAATTAAGATTCTCACTTTGTTTTTAGAAGGTATTTTTTTTTTTTATTAAAAGAATGCTGGAGTAGAACTGGCCTCGTAAAAGGCAAAATCATTGGAAGCAGGTCACTGAAACAATGTAAGCTTATATTTATATATAAATTCAGCCTTTAAATTAAATTTTACATGATTTATTATCTTCCCTCTCAACTTTTTTATGGACTTTTTACACAATATTTGATATATGTGTTACTCTAACATTTCTAATCGTTTGATTTTGCTTTTGAAATTTAGCAATTGGTGACATATTTTTCGGTGTTTGTTTCTACTTTACAGGATAGTTACTCTAATATTTGATATATAGATCTTCACGGCAAAAAAATTTTACACCTCATTAAGTATAAAAAAATTATTAGATTTTTTTGAATGAATGGATAAATTAAAAAAAATTTCCCTAAATTCCCCAATCCTATTAAGTTGTTTTGCATACCATTAAACGTACAATGGGAAGCCATATTTTTTGGTGTTTGTTTCTGCTTTACAGGATAGTTTTTAGCTTTTCAATCCAAAAAGTAGAAAATCTAGTGTTTGGTTAGATATATTAAACAACAGTTTTTAGCTATTTTCCAGAAAAAAAAAAAATTTTACGAAAAACTTTTTATAATTTAGCTTTTATAAATTTAACATTTCCAAATAATAAATTATACATTTACATAAATACGGAGATCTTTTTTTATGGAATTCTTTTTAATGTCAATAATTATTGAAAAATTAAATAAGAGCAATTGTTCAAATTAATTTATTTAGGCTAGTTTCATAGATTTTTTTAGTTTATATATATTAATTTAGTCAACGATTAAAAAAATATTATTTTTGATCCATTTTACGTAGATGAAACTAGAATTTAAATTATTTTATACACTTATGAAGTCACTATTTAATGAAAATAATAATTTTTGAAATGTATAATAAGTTAAAATTATTTATGTAATTATTTTTATTAATATTTATGTAATATTTTTATTTTTGGTATAAAATATACGTTGATACTAGTCATTTTACAAGTTAACAGAAACAGTTGATCATAAGTTTACCAATTACTATCAATCAATTGTCTAACAGTTTACTGCAATAACACCATCAATAACTATTAGCTAATAGCTGAACCAAACATTTATCCCTAAAATTCCAGGTCAATCCAAAAAAAAAAAAAAAAAGATAAAGAAGGTCAAGAAAGCAAATGTTAATACTAAGATCCAAGCGTGTGAGATGCCAGGTCGGTGTTTTAAAGGGCCAACTTGAGGTGTGTAAAAGAGCCATCAAAAAGTTTTCACTGACATATATCAAATACTATAAACAGAGTATCATACTTCAAAAATTTTACATACATATATATATATTTTTTTAATTAGTAGTTCTTAAGTTGTAATAGTTATATGTCAACATACATGCATATCATGTCTCCTATTGAAAGTATTCAAATTGTTGTTATAGTTTTAAGCAAATGCGAAAATTTTGTGATATGTTGTTATTGTAAAGAGTATTTATCAACAAAAAATAATATAATTTTATTACCATTAATATACATATGACAATAAATTTTAGATATTATTGCTACACCATTTTTTTTTTTTTTTGCTAAATCAAACATTTCTTAAAAAAAAAAAACTTTTTTTAATGTTTTCTATATAGAAAATTTGATTGTAATATTAAAAGCCAATAAAAATGACAATGGCAGGCAAGTTGGTAAGAGCGGAGGGTGGCTTTTATTTCAATTAGTTTAATTATAATTGATTAAGAAGTTATTAATTAATTTTGATGTATAATTAGAGGGATAATGAAATTGAGTTTAGAAGATATGTCCAACAACTGGACTGTGGTGTATTTTACCTAAAAGCTTGCGAAATATAAAATATATACATAGAGAAAGAGATTGAGTGAAATGGACCAAAAGTAGACAGCTTACAAATTAGAAGGAAAGATTAGTTTTTTTTTTTTTTTTTTTTTGGTTGTAAGAAAAAAGGTTAGAGATAGGAGGGGTATTCTTGGTCAAGGGATAGGAAAACTTTCGAAGTCATAGAGAAATTTACGAAAGGATTTACATATCATTCCATCACGAGGATTCAAACAACAACAACTCAGATGGAGTGCTATAAAAATCGTTTTCTTCCTGCTTAGCCCATCCTAATTGGCACAACCAAGGATTAGCTAAGCTAAGCTAGGGCCCTCTTGGCTATCTCTAGCTCTTGTGCATGCACTTTTCCTTTCCCATCTTGGCCTTATTGTATCTCATCAACTCTTTCCCTTTATACTTTTCTCCCTATTCATATCCCTAGCTCCCTAATACATATAAAAAAATGACCTTTTTTCTATGTGTTGATGTACTAAAATTGTGTCTTTAAAGACCGGGCTATGAAAATTTAGAGCATTTGGGGATTGATCTATAAAATCTAATACCATAAAAATGATCTTTTTGAGTTTGACCTATCCTTAAAATGTCATATTGATGTATTGCAATTACATATTTGAGGATTGATTTAACAGAAATCTAGTACATTTGGAGCTTATCTATAGAAATATAATATATTTAGGGAGCTGACCTTTTGAAAATGTGGTACACTTAGATTTGATTTAAAAAAGGAATTGTGTTGAAAAGACCAAAAAACGTTAGATTTTCATAGGTCAATCCCAAAATCTGCAATTTAACACATAAGTATCCAAATGAGCATTTGGTGGATACGCTAGGTCTCAAAAAAGTCATTTTTTTAATCTAACAGATTTGGGGTTGATCTATTGGAAATAGAATACACCTAAATCGATTTAAAAGATGGAATAATGTTAAAAAGACCTAAATATACTAAAAATATACAATGTCAAAATATCGTTACCCAAATAAGCATTTGATGAATAAGTGAATTCCTCATTTTCCTTCTAATTATATACAATATTCCCCAATATTTTTGCATATCTCTACCCTACCTTTTGTTTTCTGATCTTTATATTTTAAGAGTATTAATTTCTTCTTAAGTTGAGTTTGACCTCATGTATATATATATATATATATATATATATATATATATATATATATATATATATATATATATATATATATATAAAGTCAATTAATTTTGTATTAATACCTAATTTAGATCATTTATATATGGCATCAATGAATTAAATTTCTTCAAAAACAATAAATTAAGCAAAGATGTAACATGAGTAATATTGAACCAGAGAAAAAATATCATCTCTAATAATTTTAGGGATGAAATTGACCTTTAATTAACAACAATTAGAAGATATTGACGAGAATAATCCAGCTTTAACGTTTCTTCATATTCATTTAACCTTTTAGAACTTGCTATTTTAGTTTCTCATTCCTTTCTTTGTCATCACCCAAGGGATTCTTCCGTTGACTTCACTCAATCGGAGAAAACTAATATTTGAAAATTTTAAGTTAACCATTTTCTAATGAAAAATCAATCTTCAAGCCGGGATGTAGCACTTTACAGGGGTTAAAATTCTCGCAATAACAGTTTCTTATCACTCCAACTATCAACTATTGGCATCAACCTTAGTATATTGACAAGCTATATCTGCGTGTATTCGATAGTGTGTAATTTTAGTTTCCGAGAGAAATCCTTCATTATCCATTTGAAAAAATCAAAATGATTCTTGAATTAATAGCTTTTTATGATAATTGGATAAAAATCACATTGTGTATATGAAAATTTCATCTACTAACATCAAAAAATACATAAACTCCAAATTTCATAAACATAAAACTCAAAATAAACATTTAAACATTGAAAAAATACCTTTAACCGTGTCAATTTCTGGTTTCTATGCCACATTACCCTTTTAATTTTTTTTCTCCCAATTTACCCCTTTCTTCTTTCTTCTCCATGAGTCCTCTTTATTCCAATTTTTTTCTTTTCTATTCCAATGCATTTATTTTAACTCCTACTATGAGATCTTATATTTACTGCTGAATCATTTCAATTTTCATTCTAAGAATTCCAATACAATTAGGGATATTGTTAGTTATAGAGTGCATCAATTGTTATAGCTTGGCCCTCAACCATATGCTAGCTTGAATTACTATCCTTGTTGATCAGTCATTGTGCATAATTAAATTGTAATAATATATATGCTCAATTTGGTATATTTTCCTTGAATATATATATATATAAGTTTACTTGTGTAAATAAGTTAATTAAAATTGATATTTTACATGTTCAAATATATGTTGTTTGCTGCCTCGTTAATTTAGAAATGAAAATGAGTAAAGAGAGAGCATCAACCTTCTTAATCAAATCATCATTATATATTTGGCGGCTGTGCCATTCTTACTCAACCTTCTTTTTTTGCAGTTTCAAGTCATTAATTTAACCATTAAGCTACATTGCTTCACAATCATGAAATCAAAATTTAACAAAAAGCAATTCGATCTTTGCCTATACCAGGGAAAAAAAAATTCTAATAAAATATTATTTTTTAATTAATTAAATATACTTAACTAGAGAGCATAATAATTTTAGGTTCAGATCATCCTATTCTTCCCTCCTTTTTTTTTTTTTTTTTTTTCTTTCCGTTCTCTAATATATTGAAAATGAACAAAAGTGATATAGTGTTGTTTAAATTTCCTTATATATATATATTCATAAAGTTGCATGTGTTGTTGAGAATAGTGATAATGTTGCAAGTGTAGATTAGCAAGTTTGCACCAGCAATGCTTTGGGAGTACTCAAAATGATCAATTGATCGTATAGATGATTTTTTTTTTTTTAAAGAAAAAATTAGGGATATTATAATCAAATAAAGAGATGGGCAAACATAAGGGTGAAGGCAATATATATAAACAGTTGTTAATTTATCTCATCGGATTTGTAAAAACGAAACAACAAAAGCAAATAATTAAAATTAATGTCCATCGAACTATAGCCTATTAATAAAAATATTTCTCTTCAATTGAAAGATTCCGGTTTCAAATTTCATTGAGATCCGATACTTACCCTTAAATAAAAATAAGTTAGAATAATAATAAAAAAAAATTACCACAATAATAACAACATAAATTTTTTATTTTTTATTTTTAATGTATCTGTATCTTTTTTTTAAAAAAAAAAGAGAAAACAAAAATTGTTGGAATGGGACCCATTTCTTACCTAGTCTTTTTGGATGGGTAGAGACAGTAGTTTAGAGTTAGCACACCAGCACTATCAGTCGATGACAAACTCTATAAATTTGTTTGTGTTTATTTTTTGTTTTATTAACACACAAAAAAAGAAAAAATATATGTGCTTGCTAGGTATGAGTTAATAAGCAAAGCTGCATATTCCTTATCCAAAGGCATGTGAGTGTTAGAGAAATAAAGTTTAATTACTTCATGCAAGTAATGTATTGTTGCTTTCCACTACTTCACTTTAATTGAAGCCTCCATTTAATTTCATTTTTATATAAATGGATCCATTCTAATTCAATTTTATAATTAGCCCATTCATTTCTTTTTTTTTTTTTTAAATAAAAATTTAATAGCATTATAAACTCCAATACCCTCTCAAGGACAAAAACACGAAATTATGGTAGAGGGTACTATATGATAGGGTAGTATAGTAGGTAGGTGTATCGTGATGAAATTTAATTGCAAAAATATGCCCACTTACCTAAATGTTATTAATTAGAAGAACTTAGCCAAGTGATCAATATTGTAATGTCATTGAGGCTTTTGCTGTTGACATTTGAAACCACACACAAGCATGAACCACATTTAATTGCAACTGTAGGTATCAATTTAAAAAAAAAAACAAATAAATAAATAAATAAATAACACTATAGACTGATTACTAACACCATGAAATATGCTTGCCATTGCCGGTGTTTATTAAAATTTATTTTCTACTTTCTTTAAAAGATATTTTGGAAGGGAACAATATTGTGACGTTAATTTCTTTAGATACATTAATTTTGAACTCAATATTTGAAATGTAAATTAAAATTAGCAAAATTAGGCTGAAAGGTTTGTGAATCTCCCTTGATTGTGTTATTGATCATTAGGGTATATATGTACAAGATACATAATGGGCCTAAACGTATGGGCCAAGTACAATACAACACAATTATAAGTACAAGTATACACAATTACTCTATCACGTCCCGCAAGTTGAGCGAGGTTTGTCACGGTCAACTTGGCACGAAGAGGTAAAAAGCGGAGCTTGGAGAGACCCTTGGTTAAAGATATCGGTTGGTTGCTCTAGTGTAGAGATGTGGCAAACACAAAGCTATAGCGGTTAGCAACTTTATCACGGACAAAATGGAAGTCAAGTACCAAGTGCTTTGTGCGGTTGTGGACCATAGGATTGACACTTAAATAGGTAGCTCCCAAATTATCATTCCAAATGGTAGGAGTAACTAGAGGAGGGAAACCAAGCTCCGTAAGTAACATAGTAAGCCAAAGAACTTCAGAGCTAACTATAGCTAGAGCACGATATTCAACCTCAGTGGAAGAGAGGGATACCATACATTGTTTCCGAGAACACCAAGAAATAAGATTGCAACCCCACAAAAATGGCAAATCCTATAGTAGACTTTCAGTCATCTAAACATCCTCCCTAATCCGCATCACAAAAGCCATTAATGTTCAGAGAAGTATATTTGCGTAGAAAGAGGCCGTGAGAAGCAGTATCACGCAAATAGCGTAAAATGCGCTTCATAGCTTTCCATTGTTCAGTAGTGGGACTGTGCATGTACTGGGAAACTTTATTAACTGAGAAATCCACATCAAGCTGAGTAATAGTCACATACTACAGATCACCCATAACACTTTGATAGAGAGAGGGGTCATAAAAAGGATCACCATCCTGAAGAGAGATTTTCATACTTGTACAAAAAGGAGTTGAAATAGCCTTTAACTCATGCATTTTAGCACGCTGGAGCAAGTCTGAAATATATTTATGTTGGTGTAAAAGTAAGCCATCAAAGTGCCAGGATGCTTCAAGACCCAAAAAGTACTTAAGTTTCCTCAGATTGTGTATAGCATACTTAATCTGCAAAAAGGCAATTACTCTATCCAACAAGGCCATGCCATTCCCAGTCACTAAGATATCATCAACATGTAGCAAGCAAAACAAACGAACACCCTTGGCATGATAGTAATACAGTGACACGTCAGCCTTAGAGCATTGAAAACCAAAACTCAACAACACATCAATTAAACATTTATGCCATATGCGAGGTGCATGTTTCAGGCCATACAATGATTTCTTCAATAAGCACACATAATTAGGGTTAAGCTTATCAACAAAGCCAGTAGGTTGTTGCATATAAACTTTCTCCTCCAGGGTACCATGCAAAAAGGCATTCGACACATCAAAGTGAACCACAGACCAACCAAACGACACGGCCAGTGACAATACTAGTCGAATAATAGTAGGTTTTATTACCAGATTGTATGTAGAGCATAATCTAAGCCAGGGCATTGATGAAACCCTTTAGCAACAAGGAAAGCTTTGTGTCTCCCACTAGAGCCATCTGGATGCAACTTTGTTTTGAAGACCCATTTACAACTCACTAAGTTGGATGCTTGAGATGGGGGGAACTAACTCACAAGTGCCATTCTTCATCAAGGCACTATATTCAGCAGCCATAGCCTCATGCCATTCAAGCAATCTCATGGCCTAGTATAACAAATTGGTGCCAAAGAAATAGATGAAACAACTGTTAATACCCTCGGTTTAAAGGATCCTATTTTCATAAGAGTAATCATACTGTGTGTCTTCTGAGTGTTAGGAAGGGGTGGAGCACATTGATCCAGTTCATAGCTAGAGATAACCCAGGGGAGGTAGAAGGAATACCAGAATGATAGATTGCGTGAAGTGGAGTTGATGGGGATGGTAAAGTTTGTGGCGTGTGAGAATTGGTTGGTGTAGAGGCGGGTGGTAAGGGCGGTTTTGGTTCAGTAGGGGCAGTTTGGTTGAGAGGGATAATTTCAGTAGGGACATGTTGTGGTGCTGAAACTGTAAAGATGGTACGTAGGGGTGGTTCAGGTGTTATAAGGACAGTTTTGTTTGTAGGGACAAATTCGATAGTTATTTTGACATTAAGTTCACCAGATCACTCAAATATTATGTTGAAAAATGTAAACCTAACTCCACTAAAAACAAATACTCTTATGCAGTGGTGGAATCAGGATATTATTCTTGGGGGTTTGGTGGTACCTAAAATAATTTTTTTCCACTCATATAAATTAATGTAAAAAATTCATAAAAACTATTTAATACACATACCAATAAAAAAAGCTCCATATTAATATTGACAAATAAATTTATCATACCAATCGATTTACACTACAAGAAACGTTATATTTAGTATCAATAAAATAGTTGTTACTGTAAAGTTGTGATCGTAGGTATTTACAACAAAAAATTGATATAATTTTGCTTTTTTTTTTTTGTATAAACCACATGCTTCCACATTGGAAAAATCTTGTTCGAGGTTTAGTCACAATTAAGGCTCCTCACACCTCCCTGTAGATGTATTTAGTAGGATTCAAACCTGAGTCTCCCCTCACATATCCGGTCTGTGTTGCCAACTAAGCTACAACCCATAGTTTTTATAATTTTACTGTTAAATGTGTTTTATGCAACAACTTGGATATTGTTGCTAAATGATTTTGCTGTATTTTTTTTACTAAATCTAACATTTCTTATACTGATAATTACATTTTATGCATAAAATATTAAAAAATAAAATTAAAAAATCTCTTGAAGCCTTGAGGAGATGAGCTGGCCGGAGAACCCTAAAGGAGGTCCTTCAGCCACTAAAACTAAGGAGGGGGGGGGGGGGGGGGGGGGGGGGGGGGGGTTTGAAGCCCGATCAGCAGCAAAAAGCATCTTTGAGCCCCTTTTATCTTTTCAATTTTATCATTAAATCCCTTGTATTTTACTTTAATACATTGAGCTCAATCATGTAATGAAATCAATTGACCTAAGAAATTAAAGTGATAAATATATAAGATTCAAGAATAATTCTATTATTATTGTTGACTTCGGTTTTGATGATCACAAAGTTGACATTCAGTTTCTTAAACTCTTTGCGTGAAAGAACTTTATGAGTTAAGAATTACGCCTTATGAGATAAAATGTTTTTATAAGTCACATAAATACTTTATGACTTCATTATTCTTAGAAGTGTTTAAAGTGTCTTATGAATTAAAGATAAATTCTTTCGGCTATATAAAGTCCATAATATAACTTAAGAATTAATATGGCTTATGAGTTGAATTTATTGATCTTAGCTTATGAGTTAAATTGAAAGATCTTAGCTTATGAGATGAGTTTAAATATCTTAGCCAATTGAATTTTGACTTATGAGTTGAAAGATCTTGGCTTATGAATTAAAAGATTTTTAGCTTATGAGATAAAAGATATATATACATATATTTGGCCTTAAAATTTTTTGACACTCACTTTAGCTTATAAGCTTAACACTATGCTACATATACATCCTCATGACTTGAAGAAAATGCCTTACTACTTGAGAAATCTTGACATACTTTATACAAAGCTTATGACCTATGTCAAACGGTTACAAATGATCTTATGAAATGAGATCAACAACTTTATTTGCTTATGACTTGAGAAAGATCATCATTCCATTTTTGAGAAGTACAAAAGGTTATATAAAGTGATCTTGTGACTTAAGTTGAAAATGCTTATGACTTGATATCTCTTTATGAATTGATATCAACGGATACAAAAGTTTATCTCTTGAAATCAACAAATCCTTATGACTTGAGATCAACATACATTTCTTTGTGAGATGATTCAAACGGTCTTATTACTTGAGATCAACATATATCTCTCTTTGTGAGATGATTCAAATGGCCAAATACTGGTTATTACATGAAATCAACATACATCTCTCTTTATGATTTAAATCAAACGGCCTTCACTTGTTTATAAGTTGAGATCAATGTCCACTTCTTCTTATGAAGTAAATTAAACTGCCATGAAGATGATTTATCCTATAAAAGGATTGAAGATGAAGAAATGAATGCAAGGAAGACTAATTAGCAATCTCACACTCTTAAACATATATTTCTAGTCTTCCAAATTCCCAAAGAGAGCAAAGAGAAAAGAGCTATATTTAATTCATTCAAATATCCATATATTCGGGAATTGTATATTCACACAAGGCTGTATGAAGGGGGTTTACTTTGTTGGTGGTAAGATCAACATAGGCTATAAAAGTTTGGTGCTTGAGTTTAGAAAAAGCATCGGTTGAGTTTTGTTACTTAAGCTCCAAAATGTAACAATAGAGGTTTGATACTTAACCTACAAAAGTATTGAGTTTGTTACTTGAACTCGCAAAAAGTAGCATAGGCTTGTTTCCTACCCGTAAAAGAAACGTTAGTGGAACTCTCAAGCGGTTGGCTTAGGGACTGGAAGTAGACTAGTTGGGTAGAACCAGGATAAACTTTGGCGTCTACACTTTTCTATCCCTACTCTTTTTATATTTTATGCTATTTAAATTCTTGCAATTTAAATTAATTGCTTTATTACTTAAAGCCATTTTTGCAAAAGCATTTTATATTCACAAGTTTTATTATTTTAATTAATTTTGCATTTTTATAAAACTTGTGTTTTTCAGAAAGAAACTTGTGTTTCTTCAAGAAGAATTTTTAAAGAGAGTCTGCGAAATTTTTATTCGCCCTACAGTACTATTCACCCTCCTTTTAATACTGTAGCTAGCCATTTTGGGACCGTTAATTATTTATGACACACACTGCAAGCCATTGCCCTTAACTTGAAACATGTACATCACAAGTCCACTCTATCATGTATTGAAATTCCAACAATATGAGATTGCTAAGATTCGAATTCTCGACCATTTGGTCTAAAAGGCTCTGGTAGACTGATATCATGCCATTGAACTAATTGACTCAGGAGCTTAAGCTAATTAGCACAGCATAAAAATAGCTTTTATATTATCTCTGACAAATCAATCATAATGCACATGTTCAACATCGAGTTACTAGAAAAATTACTTATGGGCATAAATTCAATTAAAAAAATGTCATTTATTTCATGTCCTTTTGAAATTACACTTTTACTAGTTCAAAAGGAATTTTTCTATGTTTTTTATATGACTAAAGTTAAACTGTGAAAACCTAAATTCCAACTACAAAATATGCAGTTTCAAACATATATGAATATGAGCACAATATTTTAACTAAAATAATATTCGTACTTCTAATTTTTTGTAATAAGATGTTTAATATGTTTAATTATAATTGATCGGGAGCTCAATATTGTAAGAATGTATATACATCGCAACACATACACTTGTAATACAATGCAACATCACACGCAAAATTATCACTTATTGCACACAACATTACTGATAGGGATGACAATGGTAAAGTACCCGTGGGTAATGGAACTACTCGTTCCATTTCCGTTTACAAATTTCACTACCTATTTCGTCCCATTATCCGCGAGTATTGAATAAATCATCCCATTTCCATCCCACGATGTGTAGTGGGTACCCGCTAATTACCTGAACCCGTGAAATTACAATTAAAAAATCAAAAAATGAATGATAATATTGTAATATATTAATATTTTTTTATTAATAATAATTTAATAATATTCAAATGCAGTGGATAAACATAATTACATACATAAATTATTAAAAAAGCAAAGTTATCTTAATGGTTAACACTTTATCCCTCCAAACTGGTTCAAATCACACCACCAACATACAAAATATATACTATATTTTGTGTGTATATAAGTGGGTTCAGGTTTTGTGGGTACTCGAGAGTTAATCTCATTCCCGTCCCAAATCCATGATGGGTAGAGAAATAAAATCCTATACTCGTGAAACCCGTACCTGTTGCCATGCCTTCTAGGTGAAGCTTCTAGAAGTGCACAGCTGGCAACTCACCAACTGATTTTGGCGCCATTTCTAACAGTTTTTGGATGGAGAATACAATTTCTATCCTTGTTTGTGTATAAATAAGCTAGTTCAACTCTTGTACAAGCTGAGCATTTTTCATCTAATAATACAATTCATATTCTTCTGGTTCATAAATATGTCAAATTGAAAAATATGAAAGACATGATCCCAATAATGAAATTAGAAACATTGCATTGATATTTTTCTAAAAAATTCTTGAAATTAAGGTATTTCTGTTACTTGTTTTAATCCTTATCCCGATAATGAATTTTCTCTAGTAACATAAAATTAAAAAAAAATTAACATAACCTAGCGAACCAATACTTTTAGCAGGAAATTGCACCATGGCTTATCCTGTAATTATTTTATAAGGTGTACCACCCAACTTAAAACATTTGTTGAGAAAAAGAAAAGAAAATTCCAAAGGATGGAGGGTGGGACACTGATAAGAGAAAATATCCTAGCATTTAACCTAGTGATTTGTGCTTAAAAGAATCATTTTATGTTTAAAACAACTTGATTTGGTAGTAATAATTGGTTGATTTTCGTCCTTGACTTACTTTTTGCAGTATTTGGAAAGCCTTACTCAAAATCCATGATATTCTGCTGAAAAGAGGGTCAAAAGTTGCAGGACACTGAAGCTGGATCAGAACTTAGCTGAAAATGACAAAAACATGTCGACTGGTCACATAACAAGTTTTACCAAATTTGGAAATACTTCACCAGAACGTTTTGAAGACTGCATTCTCATCGGCTTAGCTAGAAAACATAATCAGAGACCCTTTTGTACATTTTCTTTAGTTTATAGCCATTAGATCAAGCCACATGTCACTTTGTGGTGTTTTGAGGGCATGTTGTCCTAGTTTCTTTGAGTTCCCATATAAACTCTCTTAAATCTGTTGTAAAGGGTGCCACCAATCCACTACTCTTCTTGCTCCGCCTCCATCTTAGTTTATGGTAGTTTTAGTTAAGTTTTCTTCAAGTCCATAGTTTAAAGTGTAAGCCAGCAATGGCTGGAATTTGTAAGTCTTCTTATGCTAATTTAAGTATATTTCAGTTTATATATGCATGTCTATCTTGTGGATTTGTTGTTAAATGAGTTTGATTACCTCATGCATAATATGTTTAGTTAAATGTTATTTACTTTACATGTTGTTAAATGAGTTTATAGCCATTAGATCAAGCCACATGTCACTTTGTGGTGTTTTGAGGGCATGTTGTCCTAGTTTCTTTGAGTTCCCATATAAACTCTCTTAAATCTATTGTAAAGGGTGCCACCAATCCACTACTCTTCTTGCTCCGCCTCCATCTTAGTTTATGGTAGTTTTAGTTAAGTTTTCTTCAAGTCCATAGTTTAAAGTGTAAGCCAGCAATGGCTGGAATTTGTAAGTCTTCTTATGCTAATTTAAGTATATTTCAGTTTATATATGCATGTCTATCTTGTGGATTTGTTGTTAAATGAGTTTGATTACCTCATGCATAATATGTTTAGTTAAATGTTATTTACTTTACATGTGGAAAATACAAGATCAGACACTTATATTGACTTAACAATGGTTTTGCTTTATATAATTGAGGTTCATGTTGGGACTGCCCACGTTGATGCTCTCTTTTCTTAATGCGTGTTTTTGGATGTTAATTGCGAAGAATGCTCCGGTTAATTATTTGAAAGCATAGAGTTTATGAGAATTAATTGCGGAGAATGCTCCGATTAAATTGATCATATCAAGTTTAGAGGGAGATACTTTTTTGCATAAAAACTGAAATCACTTAGATTGCATATAGGTACAAGATGTTCCATGAATTGTTGTATTTACTCCGTTTGTTATCACTGTTGTTTGCATATTTGTATTCAAGTTTACTTCTTTTTATGATATTTGTTAAATTTAGTTAATTTTGAGTAGTTTTAACTATAAAATACTATATTGACAATTTGACTATATTTCCGCCACAAGTTGTTTCAGTATAGGAACCACTTTTATTTACACGTACTATAAACCCAGATCCATGTAGAATATGATATTTGGCCTTACTATTTATATTACTTGTTGATCTTAATGCACTTGTTAGGAATATTTTGCATGCATAGTTTAGGCAACAGACAGACTTAATTCTAAATCAGAATGATATCAAGCAATACCATTTTAGGATTAATAGTTTTCTTCAACATTATGAAAACCGGACCGGACCGGCCTGTTCGACCGGTTTTACCGCGAACTGGCCATTGGTCCGGTCGGTTTAATAAAATTCAACAGTTTAACAGAAAACAAGAGTTGACCGGTTCGAACCGTGAAAAACCGGTGAACCGGCGAACCGGTCAAAAACCAGTTTCTTGACCAATTCTAAGTTGAAATAACAGACAGACTTAATTCTAAATCAGAATGATATCAAGCAATACCATTTTAGGATTAATAGTTTTCTTCAACGTTATGAAAACCGGACCGGACCGGCCTGTTCGACCGGTTTTACCGCGAACTGGCCATTGGTCCGGTCGGTTTAATGAAATTCAACAGTTTAACAGAAAACCAGAGTTGACCGGTTCGAACCGTGAAAAACCGGTGAACTGGCGAATCGGTCAAAAACCGGTTTCTTGACCAATTCTAAGTTGAAATTAAGAAAATGCTGAAAGTAGGATTTGAACCCATGCTCTCTCACTTGAGTCTGACATCTTATACCACTGGGCCATCCTGACTTTACTGATGGGTTTTACTTAAATTTTTAATATATCAATTAAATAAAAAGGTATCATAAAGAAAATATTTTCATGAAATTATTTGCTTAGATCAGAAAATAATAAAGTCAAAATGACACTTTTTGTCCTTAATCTTGAAAAACGTACATGAATTGAATTTGAATTTATGAATTTTGCATAGTACAATATTAGTTCATTATGTTTTATTGAATCCTACCATTTTGTAAGTTAATTTCTCATTCCAAATCCAGTGCACTGCTTGCTTAATCTAGCAGTAGTACCTTTGATTTCTTTAGTATTGCCCTTACTATTACTAGTCTCTGTTTTTGCCCTTGATATTACTAGTTTATTTTTATTATTTAAGGCTTGTATTTAATTAAGTTTTAAAATATTTTGTGAAGTTATTTTGAATATTTAACATTTAAAACTTATGTTTGATAAATTTATAAGCTTATTTATTATTTAAATAATATTTTTTTCAAAAAAATCAATAATCTGGTATAACCACCGGTTGAACCGGTTAAACCACATACCAGTAGCTTTACCGGTTTGATGTCCGGTACCGTTATGATAACATTGGTTTTCTTTAAGCATATCAGAAAAAGTGACTAATCTCCTTTCAGTGCCGTTGACTATCCCACTGGTTAAAGATACTGCATTTCGTCATTGGTCAATAGGAAATAAATGGACATTATATTAAATAATTTTGTTCAAAAAGGAAAACAGTCATATGTAAGTGCTGGCCTAGAATTAATGTATACCTATTCAGATAAACATTCTGAAACAAGCCCACAAGCCAGTAGAATTGGAAAATGCACGAATATTAAAAATTAATAAGAAATCCCAAATACTATAAAAACAAAGAAAATTGTTCCATTAATTAAATGGAAAAATATGACTCCTGAATACAAGAAAGTTTGTATCACTAAGCTGTGCATCTAATGACAATCTAGAAACTGCAGATTCTAGATACCAATCAAACAATAAACTTGAATTAAAGTTTTTATAACACATCTTCAAAAAAATTTTAAAAAAATATATATAACCATATTTTACAGTGAAAGGTGGGCCTCTATATAACTGTACAAATGAATTTTCTCCCATTTTTCTTGGTTCATAAATTAGTACTCTCCGGGAGTTTCCTAGGGAAATACCCCTGTTAGCAGTGGCTTTAAGCTCTAAAGCCTAATTCAGGGCAGGTGCTTTCCAATCACCTTTATTAGAAAGGCATCCACTGGAAACACTAGCCCAGATTTTTTTCATCTCTCGCTTTGTAGTTCAATGACCCTCCTCCAAATACCTCTTCAATCATGCTGCAAGTTGATAACAAGTCAACATCAATTTTCGGGCATACTGTGTAATCAACATCCCATAATTTGACATTGCAAGTTTCCAAGTCATGATCTTGGCTGCTTCCGTAGCTTAATCCATTATAGCTGCATGACCAATGGGCATCGCTTTCTGCCTTAACATGAGTTCCTTGAAAAGAAACCTCTCTATCACACATCGTGCAGGAGTCATCTTGGACTGCTCGATTGAGCCTTCTATCATAATTGGGAGTGAAACTACAGCTATCAAATGATATCTTTGGGCACGTAGCTAAAGAGTTGCTGACGTCCCTATCTGCAGTATCATCAGAAGTATCATCTGCAGTGCATCTATCACAGGTATGTAGATTATTTTTCTTCCTTTGAATACGAGCACAATCATCTTGGTGTAGAGGAGAATCAACAATGGAGTCTTCATCCTCTTCTGTAAACTCAAGCTCATTGTCTCCATAATCATCACTTCCTTGCCACTCATCATCATCACTGTCATAAATGCCCTTTGACCTGCATCTGTTCTGTTCAGCTCGCCTTCGAAGCATAAAGACATTAAAGTAGTAGCTGACGATGTCCATTCTGGTCCGAGAAGGGAAGGCAGCAGAAAGGCAGTTCCAAAAGTTCTTTCCTAGTGACACAGGATTCGAAAATACAACCTCATAGAACAATTCTTCTTCCTCCTCACTCCATTTCTTTGCCACTTGTTCTCCCATGACACCGAAACCCAACTCCTCGAATTTCTCCTTCCCCAGAATTCTCTCTAGTTTGTCTCTTGCTTCAACTATGTGCTGTCTGATGCATCTGATAGAACCTTCATCCAAGCAGCAGCATTCAATCTTAACATTTTCGAGCTCATTAACACGTTCCAAATCAGGCATTGGAATGACACAAGTCCCCATCAGCCTATCCTCCTCATTCTGGGAAATAAAATGAACATCTTGAACAGATCCAGGTGTACCAGAAAACTTTGTTTTTAATTTATAATCCTGAGGTCTCCATTCTGGAATGTCTGCTTGATGATCTGATCCAATTGGAACTGCTTTTCTAGGAGGATTCCGCAAATGCAAAGAATATATGTCCTCATGGTGAGCTAATGTCCTACATGGATGCTCGGGGCTAAAATATTCAGGGAGACAAGGTATATACATTGGTGCTTGTGGATGGGAAGCTTCTTCATTAAAACCCATGTTAGAGGAAAAAATTAAACTTCTTCCAGGAACATTGTCCACTATATCCTTTCTGGCACTAATCGGCAATTTACCATCTATTTCACTTGCAAGCTTTTCATGGTGCTCAACAGCATTTTCAGTGAGTCCGGACTCACCTTCACCAAATAATAAAGCAACCTATCAGGGGTTATTACAAAATAAATAAGGAAAATTTTCCAATCAAACTGTCGCAGCATTTGACAACAATATCAGAGTCAAGAATTTAGTAATACAGACTGTCAACAATCAGAATTGACTTTAATGGAGGTCAAATACAAAAGGACTACAAACTGAAGCTTCCAAATAGTACTATTTAATAAACTAATCATGCCAGGAAGAGAAGCGAAAGATAAGAAGAGGAACTAATTGAGGGCCATGCAATCCATCAATGAACTGAATATTTTGAGTTCAAAATGTTTAACCCCATTGAATTAACTCACCACCACAAAATCCTGATAACTAAGGATCTAGGTGCTAAAAGTATGTGGTTTCAAACAAAATACATACTTAACAACATTTTGCATGCCCGACATCTCAATAGAGATCAAATAACCTTCACTCACCTGAAGAATGAAATCTCGGATAACCACGCTCTCGAGGAACAAATTCTGAAAATGAGACTAGCTGATTAGAGTATTCCACTTGCCTTGGGTGCTTGCGGGGAATGCTATACATTTCCTCATCATAAAAAGTTCGTTTTTGAACCATTTTTAACTGCCCAGAAAAACTATGATAAGTTATCCAAGAGATAAGGTCGTAACCATACTTAGCAACAAGAAAGGCAGTGAGAGTCCAACACTTATTGAGCACTTGAAACAATAAAGAAATAAGAAACACACGTCTTTTGATACATAGAGCATAAAAAAAAGCATCAGCAAAAAACAAAACTATTGTTTTGGTATCTTAAACATACCAAAAAAGTTAACAGAATGATTCGTCAGCTTGCTCTCTAGTAAGCTGAAAATTATGATTTATAATTCAACTCTAACCAATTAGGTTTACAACATATAAGAGGTTACCTAATGAATGTTAGTCTTCAGTGTCCCATAATTTTGTAAGTGAAAAGGATAAATGGTATCAATGCAACTTCACCTAATTATATTTTCCACCTTATTCTCACCTAATTAGCAATCTCAGTAAAAATCCACCAAGGAAAAGAACATATAACAGCCTGCTGCCTAGTCCAAAAACTAATCTCAAGGATCAAATCAAATTACCCCTTGATCAATCATATTTAAATAACAAAAATAGCAGCACCAATTCATGCAACATTCCTCATACTCAACAAACTACCTCCAGAATAGAAGAAAGTTGAGCAAGATCAATGCATAAGAAACAACAAACAACAAACAGACAGCTCTGTTTAGAGCAGACAATCCCCTAAAATCTAAACATTTAGAACAAACATTAACTGGCATTAAATCTTTAAGCGAAAGCCCCAGTTTGAGTGCACATGTCAGAAAGTTTTGTTCTTTGTCAATAAATGACACATATATGATTCGTTAAACATCTCACACGTTATTTGATTCTTCGTTTTCTCTAAAAATATTTACTTGTTACTATTATATTGTCATACAGAAGTGGGGTCAGTGGCAGGCACGTCCAATCTATAAAAGGGACTACTTTATGTTCAAGGGCAAATTGGTAAAATAAAAATAATTTCACTTACATGGATTCAAAAACCACATACAACTAATAATTAATAAGGAAAAATAATTGCCCATACAACAAACATGCACAATTTTGACAAATATTATTCAACATAATCCTCTTTTCTTCTAACTTTAAATATCCCCAGATTTTGACTTTTATTAATCATACTTTAAATCGAAATTAACGAAAAATAAAATCATGTTTATACCTCAGAATATTAAGCCTCCTTGAAATAATTGACCAAATCGCTAAAATAGGAAAACGTAACGCAAAATTCAGAACCAATTAGGGAACTAAAAAATCAAAATTAACTTTCCCCCAAAAAATAACAAAAATAAAAATTTCCCGGAAACCCTAACCCTAGACCTTCAAATTCTGGAAGAATTTCACAAAATTACAACTCAACCACCAACGGAATCCGCAGAAAATACGATTCACGATCTATCAGATCTATAGATCTGAAAAACCTTGTTATTAAAAATCAAAAGGAACACGAAAGAAAAAATAATTTACAAGATGCAAAAAAAGAATTGACAAGAAAACGAAACCCAGAAAAAAAAAAGGCTAGATCTACAAGGAGAACGAAAACGACAGATTGAAAAAATTAACCATAAAAAAGAGTTGAAATTGGGATCGATGAATAGCAAAAAAAACGACGAGGATTGATATGACAGATTAAATCGAAGATCGTAAAAGAAGAAAAAATTAGAAGGAAGAAGATGAAAATAGATGGAAAATTTGGTAAAGGCGAAGAGATACCTTCTTTTCCGCGATAGGGTTGTCCGAAACAAAAAACGCACGTTTTTTTGGGTGTAATTACGAGAAATGCCCTCTTTTTTCGGTAAATGATTATTGTATACTTTTTTTTATATTGTACGCTCTCTTCATTTTGTATGGTAGCCAATAACTCAAGAGAATATGGACGATAAAAATGTATGTTGAAATTACCTTTTCATCCCTCATATAATAGCCACATCTTAGTACATTATTCCAATTATTTGACCCTAAGCTTTATTAAATGATATACCTAAGGCTAAATACGGTTGTCTCCCTTTGTTTTTTTATAAAATTATGACTAGTAAATTTCAATTTGTAACCTAAAAATAGCTAAACTTCTTTGTTTATTTTATTTTTTATTCACAAAATTACTACTATGAATTATTAACTAACTTTATGTTCAAAATATAATTTTTAATAATTTAGTTATGGACTGAAGCCACGTTATAGTTTTTAAGACTTCATTTTAGATTAATTATATATATTACCGATGTAAGTACTTCACAAATTATAAATTGTTATTATTAGTGTCCCGTAATTGGAATGTTTTATTATTAACATGATATTACTAAAATTAATATAAATCTTTATACTTTAGACATGTTAATCGACTCATGTTATTTCATATTTTCTTACTAAAAATTCATAATATAATTTTAACGGAACCAAAATGAAAGTTTGATTATTTTTATGGCTAGATTGATGTTTCATGACCATAATGAAAATAATAAGTCACTATAGTTTCATTTTCCTCAAAAAGATCATGTTAGTTTTTTTTTTTTTTTAAAGGAATCATATCATGTTAGTTAGTTCTTAATTATTTTCTGATTAAATTGAATAAAAAAAGAGGTACTGCTCGGCTAATTGATTTTTCTTTACTGTTATTTTTCTTGTAATCTTTAGAGTTTATATTAGTTCTCTAACTTACCTGTTAAAGTTATACAATAGGGATGCTAAGAAATAGTTAACAGTATAAAATTGGAAAAAAAAAAAAATCGAGTCAAAAGTTAACTTAAAATTAGATTAACCTATCTAACTGTAAAATATAATATTAATTGAAATCGAGAAATAAATAATTTTTTTTTATGATAAACAGATTAATCGATCATGAGCGCCCTTAACACACCTGATTTGTGGGTTTTAAATTAATTATTTTATTAAAAGATTTTAAGATAAGAATAAACTAATTTATCCTAAATAATTTGTTAAAAAAATTTTATTTCATTTAATTTTATTTGTAATTATGAATTAGAGAAAATAGGCTGACATGCAAGGAAAATTCAACACATACCATGAAATCTTCAGATAAAACAAACTAATACGATTAGGAAATACGATTAGGAAAACTCTGTGAAGGCTAGCTAAGTAAGAATAATGGAGGGAGTATAAAAATGAATGAAGTCATAGCTTGAATTAAGTTTACAAATTGAAAATTGTATTCCATAAATAGGGAAACAAACGGCAACATGTACAAATAACTACAACTAACAGCTACTTTTGATTTACAACGACAACACCAGTTGGGATTATATATAGTTTATTCCAAATCTGCAAACTATGAAAACATGTATATCTAATATATGTCTACTATCCCAAGCTGAAGGAGAGCTATCATCCAGAATCTACACCTATCCCAGATTCTATAACATCACCATTACTCAAATCGCATTCGAACCATCCAACTCCAAGCCGCATTCTGCCAAGTTAGAAGTTTCTTAGCGATTTCATACATGAATATATGTCATGTCCATCCTATGTTTAGCAACCAAACAGAAGCGCGCTGGAATCAAACTACAATTTAACTTCACATATTCGAGGGATGAAGGGTAGACTTCGAAAAACCAATTAATTGCTAATAGCCAAAAAGGAGTACCACTGAAAGTGTGCTCAAAGATATTTCCCACACTCAAAAAGTTGTTACCTTTACAAGAAGTGCTGACATACTAGATCATAGATCAACACCCTCGTCAAGCCCTTTTGAACCAATCATCACATTTGAATCAATTTGTTTGTCGAATTTCTTCTTTCTTCTTGCTTCAAACTCTACAAATCCTTCCATCTAGAAGAAAATCGTTCAAACATTTTTCAGTTGCTATAGAAGCAGAATCACATAGTTTTCCCGGAAATAATACATAAAATATATTGAAACCTGCTGAAATTGATCCATGGATATCGGGTTGTCATGCAGGGAAATATTCTGGAGAGCTTTACAGTCCTTCAGAAGATCACTGGGAATCTATAAAAAAAAAAAGGAATAAAACAGGTGTACGGAATCATATCCATCTTATAAAATCCACTACATTTTGATCAAGCAAACAAGAAAGACAGAATTCCAATTTGAATATCTTAAAGTGCAGCCTGCCAAATATTGTGCATATGTCATTCATCAATGGGAAGTGATGCTTTCAAATATCCAGTACGAAATTTATGACATTCAAGAACCTAGAAAATCAAGAGATTTGGATTCTTCATTTCGAATCATGTGAATAAGGCAATGACATACCCGATACAGATTATTATAAATTTCAGTCAAGCCTTGAACTGATTAGGATACCTCTATAAAGCAAACTTTGATCTCAAATTTAGTATGTATATGAAGTAAAAAGAAAGATGAAAAGAATCGCCAGCAGCTAGTTAATGTTCACATTATTGCATCTATCCAACCTAAAGTCACATAGCAATTATTTATTTCCTGTAATCATATTTCACTTTGATGAGTATCCACTGATTGTTTACTCTTGAGCAATGTCCTGAAAGACTGCTTGGGTTCGAACAGAAGTTGGATCATTGCTTCTTATTAACCCAAGTAACTAAAAATAGAAAAAAAAATGATAGCTGTCAAATTAACAATGGTATATTGATGAAAGTTAAAAAGGTTTTAGATTTGCCATCTATCCTCACCCCATGACCGTGAACCAGAGAGACCGAAACTATCAAATAAACTTTCCATTGTACTTTAAAAGAAGCCTGAAAAGATGTGAACTCAATGATACCTGGCCCAAATTGTTGTTATCTAATGAAAGTGACTTCAAGTGAACAAGATTGCATACTGAAGCAGGAAGTTCTTCAATAGAATTATCTGCAAAGTCAACCAAGAAAGGAAGGGTTTAAGTAATAATAACAGGATTCTTAACACCTAATACCATAAACATAGCCCTCACTGAAAAAAAAAAAAAAATCCAAAATATAAAAATAATGGTAACCATCATACATTCATGGCTCAATCAAATAACTCTTTCCATGAAATTTTTGTACATTATAGATGTCTACAACAATAATCCAAATACAAGCCGTTCGACAAAACCTTTTAGACATTATATATATAAATTCTACCATTTGCTTGTAGTTCTTCCAGAGCAAAGCAGCACCCAATTGATTCCGGAAGGGTCTTTAACTTGTTATTTGACACATTTAGAAGTGATAACTGCATTATTAAACAATCCACATTAAATAACGAAGTCTGAAGAGGTATGCCAAATGTATCATATACCAATAGTATCCAAACTGTAAAACCATTACAAGCTTAGCAAAGCATTTATTAGCTAAATCCAATTGGCTGAAGATCCATAATTTTACTGGCAGTGGGGTTGTCGTTCAACAACTTTTCAGGGATGACTTGGATATGTTTTTCTTTTATCTCGTATTAGTGTAGTTAAGTCAACTGTCTTATTATGTAAGACTATAGCATTTCCCCATTTATAAATTAATTTGGTAGCACTCACATTGCGCAAGCTCCCAATTGTCTCAGGCAAGCACGTTAACATATTTCCTGAGATGGACAACCGCTCAAGCCTCACCAGCTGACCCACTACAAACAAGAAGTTTAACACTTATTAGGATTTAGTCAAATACTGATACACAAAAAACAAGAAGCATTATATGAACTTTCCACATATGTCCATTAAAAAATCTGCAAACACGAACGTAAAAGAAAAACTGGCAAATAAAATTCATCTTACTTATTTAGAGAAGAATATTACATTCATCAGGCAGTGAAGTGATTCGATTCCCATCAAGTATCATAACTTTGAGAGATTTCAGTTTTCCCAAGTTCATTGGTAGTCGATCGATAAGATTATCTGCTAAGACCTGGAAAAAACAACTTAGTTCAGCAAAATCAAGTTTTTTGAGACTTGCTACTGACATAAGAACCAAAATCAACTTCAATACACAATGTGATCATCCAAAAAGTTCAAGAATATTGAACATATGCATATAGTTAAGCCTTTATGAATGCAGATGATGTTATTATGAAAACAATAACAAATCTGTTTGGAATAGTCAGAAAGAATAGGAGTTTGAATAAAGTCAAGATACTTTTTCATCTAGGTGAACTGAATTGATGAATAATAGATAATACTTCCAGCAGAATTGCAGTGTTCAATATGATTTTGGGGAAAAATGGTAGATTCGGTTACTATTCTTGGTGCCCCAGGTGAATTTAAGTTGTGAATTATGCCATCCCACGTCCGTGTGCTTGGTAGAAGGCATGCAACTAAGTCATTAAGGGTGTGTGCAATAGTCAAAGCGCACTAAGGACTTGAACCTTAATAGCTGTGGCTAGAATAAATTAACCGAACGGGAAGTTTGTAACACTCACCAGGCGCTGCATGTTGATTAATTTGTTAATGTCCATTGGAATGTCAACTGCAGATAATAAATTCATTAATGTTTAGGTTTTAAGAGTAATATTTCTTCCCACTGTATCACCACTACAATAAAGAGATCAAAAAAGGCCAGTCATTTTAACAAAGGACCTGTGATTACCTAGTTTATTGTGAGTTAAATCGAGGGTGCGCACAGTTCTGTCCAGGTCAAGAACCTCATCCGGAAAAGTCTGTTCATACAAAACATAGATAGGAAAACAATCAAAAATCAAGGAAACCTTGAGAAGCCATGTGGTCAGCTGATGTTGTTCATCTGGTACCAGTGTCTGGTATTTAATTATCAGCATTCAAAAATTTTGCACCCTACCTCCTAGCAAATGTATACAATATCCAATCAAATCACCGGAGCATCAATTCTAATATATGGGATCATTTGCAACTGAAGTATCTTCCAGTTACACACTGTTTTCCTGGAGTAAAAACTAGAATAACAAAGGTAGCACAGTTTTTTAAATTTAAGAGAGACTAACAAAATCAATACATATCCAGCTAAACCTTCAATATAAATGAAGAAACCAGCAAATGCAACTAAAGTTAAATCCCTAACTAATTCAACCACATAATCGTATGCATGCATACCCCTCTACACATCTACATCAGTTGGAGCTAATAAAAATATGGCAAGAGGTAACACGTATACAAATAGGAAAAAGCAATAAAAAAAAAAGGGCACAGAAGCCTATCAACTGCAACTTAATTGAAAATCAAGAACAAGATTGAGCAAAAATCATGATGATATGGAAGCATTAATTGAATGGAAATCAATAGACAGACAGAATCATAGAATTGCCTTTAATTTAGCATCACGCAGAGCAACAATGCCCGTAGATCGCCAACGGGCAATCCTGTTTGCTTTGGAGTCTGCATTTTGGCTAGCACAACAACCCATCTTCCTTTGGAGTCTGTTTACAAAATTTTGACGCAATCTACACAAGAAGTATACCAAAAACCGACGGAAACAGAAAACTGGGGTTTTGGGATAAATTGAAGGGGAGATGGAAGACTTTGAGTATCCCCAGGCAGGATAAGAGAGGAAAGGAAGAGGGTATAGCGTTAAAAGAGGAGGTCAAGTTTCGAAAGTCGTCATTTTGTTGTTTGAAAGGATCGTTGGAGGAATCCAACAACTCTTAACGCGTTATGGGTACATGGTTTTTGATTTTTGCTCTCCAAATAGGTGATCATACAGGGAGTTGCAATGTTTAGAACTTTGTACGATTAATTTCTTATTTCCCTTTTTTTTTTTTTTTTTATTAATTCAAGTACG
Source organism: Euphorbia tirucalli (assembly GCA_039660915.1). NCBI lineage: Eukaryota > Viridiplantae > Streptophyta > Magnoliopsida > Malpighiales > Euphorbiaceae > Euphorbia > Euphorbia tirucalli. The sequence goes on from CM077637.1 coordinate 16,926,797, forward strand.
AATTAATATTAGGAAACTATGCCAAAATGGAATATAATTTTTGTGGATTTTTCTGTTCAAATATGACGCATCAATTTTGCTCAAATTACAAATTTCATTTTTTATTAGCTCCGCAATCAATTTTGAGACCAAATTTGCCTCACTTTCCTTATATTAATTTTTCTATCTATTTTTGGCATATTGAACATTTTTGAAAAACACATTACCAGAATGAAGTATTGAATTAATGCACCAAAAAGGGAAGAATTGAGTTATTTATTAAAATTCAACTCACCTTCCATCCCTTTCCTTTTCGAAAATTTTCCTCGCTTTGTGCTTGGAAGCAAGTCAGTGGAGGCGTGATACAAGGAAAGGCTATTAGGTAGTAAAATATCGGATAAACCACCTTCATTTATAATCCTTTCAACACGGTGAAATTTAGAACTTAACCCAATTCATTTACCAGATAAATACTTATTTAAACTGATGCCAAGTCTCTGGATGCAATAATATGCCGTTGACGTAGAAAACAAAGTAGTAATTTTCTTGGTAAAATAAGAAACTTTTCTTGTTGGGCAAGCACGAGAGAAGCACATTTTCCGACCCGTACAACCACATTAAAGTCCAAACTTCATTCTCAGTCATCTTAAAAGATGTCAAAAGCTTTAAAGCAAAAGGAATCCGCGATAATCGCTTCAACCCATGATGAACTGAATCCCATGTTCAGGCTGAGCCCTCGGCACAATGGCAGCACACTCTACGACTCGTACGAGCTCAGGGCAGTCACTGATCAACTCAACAGGGCAATGCAAAACTTGAACACCACATCCCCTACTTTCATGTCCTACTTGAAATCCCCCTTCTATAGCCACCGGTTAAATAGAATGTACAAAGAAAATGGCAAAACGCACAAGCTCCTTATTTCAGACAGCAGTAACAGATGCAGCGGAAGGCCAACACAAGGATTCATGGGCAGACTGTGGAAGAAGGTTAAACACAGGCTGATATGGCATAAGCACAGAAATGAATGTTAAATAATATCTGTAACGGAACAACTACTTGATAATCTGATCAACTCTGCAGAATTTTTTTTCAGGGTACAAATATTGTTGAAACCTTGTGTGCACACCATGAATCAAGTGAAAACATCTCATGCATATATATATAAGTTTACCATATACTTTCTTGACATAACTGTTGTCACCAATGATCTACAGTCTGATTTCCTGCCAAGCAAACCAGAATTCACAGATTTTTACACAATCTTAACAATTACCACCGTTGTTCAGATCATGACTCTCCATACCCGCAAAGACATGTTAATATAAGAGAGAGAGAGAGAGAGAGAGAGAGAGAGAGAGAGAGAGAGAGAGGCACCAACTTTTAAATCTAACAAATTAATTCTACCTGCAAGGTACAAATAAGGAACAAAACATCTTTTTTTCCCTTTTCTTCACCTTTTTCTCTTGGTACAGTCTTTTCTTCATCAATATATTTCTATATTTCTTTCATAACAAATCCAAAATTCCCCCTTTCTGTTAATTTTCAAAATGGGGGAAACTCTTCAACTATAAAAAGAGTTCATTTACATGCAACCTCAGCTAAAGTACGAAGCTAACCAAAACATGCACAACATTTATATGAAGAGACACAAGCCTGGAAGACAGGTGATCAAAGCACAACCTGCAACTGCAGGACTATGACATCTAAGTCAGTCTAATCGCCATTTCTTGAAGAAGTGCTCGCTTTTGTGTGGCACTGATCACATGGTTAGTTTCGGCGTTCTCAAGCACATCAGTGATTATGGCAGCTGCATGACCAAGTGGTTCCTCAGCAGCCCTCTTTAACATAAAAGCCTGAAAAGGAAGAGTGATTGTGAATATCTATTTGACACACAATGCTTCAGGACAGAGAGTGTCAAAACTACAATACCCCCTTCTCTATCAGCTGATAATAATAGAAAAAGAGCAACATGCGTGGTCCATCATATTGATTCATCAAACTAACAACTACGAACATCCAAACAAGGCATTTGCAGAACCGACATATGAAAATATTTGTATACTGACCACTTCCAGCAATGCAAATTTTTTGACAGAAATTTTCAGTTTATTTTCCTATAAAAAATCTAGAAAGCTATAAAAGGTATACTGAAAAGGTATCAATTAAGTTGTACGAATTATTAATGCATAAGCCTAAAGCGGTTGCATAAACATCCAAAGGGTGCCAAAACAAACAGAATTATTTTTGGTATCAACCATAGGCGTATCCTCGTTAATGTAATCAAGTTCGGGCTTAGTCACAATCAAGGCTCTACACCCCTCCCTGTAGTTGTGTTTAGTAGGAATCAAATTAGGATCTCTTCCCACAAACTCATCCTGTGTTGGGGATGGAGAAGTATCAGTGCACAACAAGATAACATAAAGCAAATTCATTAAAAAGAGTAGTTGTGTAACAACTTCATCAAAGATGTAGCACAACAGTTTGAAACAAAAAAGAACAAGAAAAAAAAAAAGAAGAAGAAGAAATGTTCTACAACACCAATTAAATATTTCAACTAAATCCATGACCATTGTTCTCCTATCAACGGATCCTACAAACCCTCAAAATAGTAAAGATCATATGCAATAGTGTGCTTGTGCAATCATTCAATTGGCTAGAAACAGCTGATGCTATATCAGCACTTTCAGTTTCTGTTATATGACCTCATGATCACTGTAACAAGACAAAAAAAAAAAAAAAAAAAAAAGAGCAGAATTCAACTGCATGAAGATCTTTGAACACAGTGGTAGAAATTGCACATCTTATTTTGCAATAATTAAGCCAAATGATTGAGTAAGAGAACGAACCTGCCCGTGATGGGTTACAACCAAAGTGCATGGTTTCTGAAACCATGGCTCCCCATCAATCTGTACAGGCAATCCAGTCAGAAGTTGTATCTTTATTGATTTTCCCTGAGCAAGTCTTCGAGCACGAGAAAGCCCCACCTGCCCCACAATAGAGAAACCGATTAGCATACTATGTCAACAAAAACTAGACAGGAAACACTTTCAGATGGAAAAGAGGACCCAGTGCTTAAGCAAGTGAAAGCCATGCCCTCTTCACATATGAAAAAGCATAGCATGGGGTACATGAAAACAACATAACAATACAGCAGGTAAAGTTTTTGTTCGCACAATTAAGCGAGATCCAGGATCTGCTCCACCATATGATATATGAAAAAAAAAATTCTCCTAGTGATTTTATACTGAGCTTCAATTCATGCACAAGTCAGTACAACTACATCATAAACAAATAAAGTTCTAATAAAAACATATGAAGTAGATGGTAACAGGAAAATCTGCAAATTTCTACTATTCTTGAAAAGTATCTTCAGAATTTCAAACGCTACAGTTGAATTAACAAGTATAAAAACATTCTTAATTTCACTTTTCAAAGTAATTTACCTGAAGCTTCCCAAGGTGCCATGTTCCAGATATGCTTACAACCTCTAGTAACTTATCATGCATAGATTGTGGATCAAAGTCATCATAGGATTCATCCTCATTTTGCCATAGGTCTACACCACCCATATAGCTACCAATATTTGCAACAAGTACACCCTCTGCATCCTGAAGGTCAAGAAAAAAAAATTTGAAGAACAAAAAAGTCATATTGGCCAGTGAGTCAAATTTGGAAACAAGACATCCTAAAGGTTAGGAAAACAAAAACAATTGGTCCTTAATCCTATGTTATCTTATCCATTTCAATTTTCAACCCCTCAATGAGGATTAACCAACAAACACACCAGATATAAATGAAGACCCTAATAAAGAAGGTAGAAGAAGTTGAGAACCAACTCCTTTTATCTTCAGTTCTGAAATGCTCAAGTTTTCACTAGTTAGAATTTTCCATCAGCATTTTCACTTCCTTTACAAGAGATAACAATTACCAACTAGACGATGTCCTAAAAACCCAAAAAAAAAAAAAAAACCTAACCAAAGTTAAGATTATTGCAGAACCAACAACAAGGATATCCAACAAATAGTTAGCCTCAAACATATCAACTTAAGAAATGGGAGTAACACATTGGAACAAACTACCCAGCAGATATTAACACAAATTACCACCATAGAGAAAAACAGACTAACAATCCTAGTAAAAACCTGAGAATGCCTAAACATCTGTCCATTCATATTCACAAGTTGTGGGAAGTCCTCAAAGCTACCCAAAATTCACAATTACGTTCAAAATAAATAATCATCAATACGATTAGAAAAACCCAACGAGTGGATGTCACAATACAATGTTATGTCCATTAGAAAAAATATACTAAAATGCTTAGTTGAAACAATTTCCCAGATACTCCATAATATTTAATCAGTGCAAGCTATCAGAAAACTGAACTACTCACTACCCACATAATTGAAACAAGACCAGTACAAACCTCAGGGACCTCTACTTCAACACCATCCACTTCAACTCTAACTTGCCATGGAAAGTCTGCAAATGTCCTATCCATTATGCTCCTAGCACCTTCTCTTGCATAAAGGACTTTGTTCATAAACTGTGGCACATTGAAACGATTTCAGCCAAATGAAACTTGAAAGAAGGATTGTCAGGTTCAAATGTAACTGACCATAAATAAACAGAATGATACAATTAACAGCGCAAATTACACAATTATGTAGAAAGAACTTCCACGTGAACGTTTCTGCACGCATGTTACAATCACCATACTATAACATACAACACTACCATTTTGAACCTCTTTTTTTCCTCCTGAGAATGTCAATAAAATCAATTTATACAATATGCAGCCAATTGGTACATGAGTTTCAAAATACCCACAAGTGAGTTGGTTAAAATGCAAGATCTTTCACAAAATCCATGTAAAAACTTTAAGTGACTTCACTCTGCTGAAATTATCTACACACCATGTCAATATTCCCTTAAACAATCAAAAGCAGATTTATCCTCAGTACTTCAATTAGATCATTAACAAACTGGCGCATAAGTATATTGTCAAGAAATCTTTTTACATTATACTTCACAGTCCTATAAATTGATGCTTGGAATCACCTTGATGGGAAGGCCAAATGTCTTAGATGATGATACTGTTGAATTTGATTGGCTTTCTTTCAAACTTTATAGTCAGTTCCCAATATTAATGAGGGCGATATATATTATTATGCAATGTTGTATGCACTTAATAGTAATAATCACTGCAGTTACCTGGTTATAAAACTTATCCGGATTTTCCTCCCTCAGGTTGTGGATTTCCAGTGCAACCTTTGCATCACAACCAACACCTGTAAAATAATGTATGCCACAGTCAGTAATCATTCTGCTCTAGAATATTCAGAATGGAACTCAGTTTGAAAAACAGAAGAATATAGGGTCCCATCAAAGTACTATTGTCAAAACTTATTCATTTTTATTGACTTCAAAATAATGATTAACAAATACCATCAGGTTAACCAACATGAAGACATTTTTTAATCACCAACGCAAGCAAAACTCATCATAAGAAAACATAAGAAATTAGAAATACTAACCTCAAAACATCAAAAGGTAAACATGAGACCTTACATGACAATATGACATCACAAATTTGACACGAGAAGGCAGATCTTTCGTAGAGAATTTAAGATCCAATACATGTAATTTAATTCAAGTTAAGGTCAATTCACACGGATAAAGCAGGCATGCATCCATGTATGGACCAAACTGATAATCTTTTACTGTCCAATATCATTGATAACTCAAACGCATAACTTCACAATATCAGCATCTACTTACCAAGGTAGTTGTTCATAAACTTAGGTGACTGAATTTGCTTTCGATGATGGTCCACAATAGATACCTTCCACCGATCAAGAATGGTGACTGCAGCATGCTCAATGTGGTTTAACAATGTGCAAAGACCTCCTTGTCTCTCCACTGAGCCCAAACCTCCTCCCCAGGATAGTACCCTGGCCATATCATTTCCAGTCCCAGCAGGAAGAATAGCTACGGGTGGTGGAGAAACAAAATTTTGCTTGTCTATGGCATTCAAAACCCAGCCAACTGTACCATCTCCCCCGCATACAAGAACTCTGAAGTGAGGCACCTTCCTGAAAAAATCAAGGCCAACTTCTGGTCCCTGTGTAGAGCTCAATTCAAATACCTGTAAGAAATGCCAGCATGTCAACCCTCATGCCCATCAGATTGAAAATCATATGAAATTGAGAACAAGAATAGAAAAGTTTTTAAAGAAAAGGTTGCCACATGTCCAAGTTGATATTCATTTAACTAGTAGAAATAGAAATGTTATGTGCTCTCTAATAACAGAGTGCAAAAACTTTTTGCAAAAGCTCAAATGAACACCAGTTGATCAAATGGTATGTTTACAAAATGAATTAAGTGATAATTTGGTAAAAAAGGATGTCCTCTTTCTGAAGATTTGGTTTCTACAACAAATTTCTAATCAAAACTGACTCCTATCTGCAAGACTGCAACAGATTACCGCCATGAGATTACAAACCATTGACTGAATTAGATCTGACAAATATAATGAAAGCTAAGCATGTAATTTATACATGACTGAATCATACCGAACGTAATGAAGTATCAAAGAAACAAACGTTTTGATGAATGGAGAAAGTAGACCTAGAGTAGGATCCAACAAAAAATTTTTTTTGGTAGAATTGAATAGGATCCCCTAAATAGGGAAGGAGACAGATAAACGAAAAAACTATAACTGCTTAATGTTGAAGCAATAAATACAATCCAAATGACCACTTTTTCTGTTTTTCAAAATCATTTCCTCAGCAGGCTAAGCTTAATTTATTTTTCTTTGAACAGTCCATGTTAACATGATTTAAACCATGGAAAAGTTTAAACCTAAAAAATAAGAAAACAATAATTTTAAGAGCATCGCAAACCTGAACAGGATTCAGAAGAAAATTTAAACGCTGCCTAAGGGAGTCTCCCCGCTGAGCCCCACTCTTTTTGTTGATGAAGACCAACAATGGCCTTGCATCAGCAGGCAAATCAATAATTTCATATCTCTGTTTCATTCCTGAAATCTGAGACTCCTCCTTATGATTAATTGACCCGCTTCTTTTAAAACTGGGCTTTGAGTCCATCCTATCCACTTTTTCACCATTGCATGAATTTCCCCTATTCAAGCTACCATTACAGTTTTCATCCACACCATGAGAACCATTCATGGTAGGATGTGCATCCGCTGTGCTTTCAGTGGACATGTCACCGGTGCTACCACTATTACCTGTATTAGCAGAGGCTTCACTGCCGCGTTTGTACTTCTTCTTACTCTGACTCCTAATACTAGCCCGAACAGAAGAAGCAATTTCATTTGCCCCATGTGTGATAGAGCTCAAGAATCCGCCTGATGAATTCAATTCCTTAACATGGAGAGGTGATAAAATCAACCTTCTAAATGGGCCTAAATCACAAATATCCCCAAATTCATTAGACATAGCATTGTGACAATCAACATGTACAAGTCGTTGACACCACAAGCAACACCATATAGGGGATCCACTCAGAAAAGAACCACTACATTGCTCTTCACAATAACTACAAAAAGATGTTTCCTCAGGTTGATCTGTTATCTCTGTCCATCGAAAAGCCCACTGGTGCATCACATGATCAAATCCGATCATAGACACACACTTGCAATCCTTGTGAGCATTGGAAGAGCAGCTGAGATGAGCTGCTGCACCACAAATACTACAATGGTGAATAAAACTGTCTGATGCCGCCATAGGACCAAGAGTTTGAGAAGGAGACATGGATTTGAAGCATACACAACAATTTAAATTCTTTCCACGAGATAGAGATTCCAGAACCCAATCATGTGGAGCCACTGGAACCTTGTGCCTGGCCTTAGGATTTTTCTTTGACCTTGCTATAGCTTTCATCCAACTTAAATTAATGTTTCTTCTCCATTGGAAAGCCGTATAAGCTATTGTCAAGATACCAACTAAAGCAGCAATGAAGCATGATAAAATGAACAAGCGAGACTCGGTTGGATTATTCCAACCTGGAAGAAATATCTCGATTTCTCTTTCATCATCCATCCTTGAAAATAAAGCTTGATCATTCTATAACCGCAGCCATGATCAAAGGAGATGCCAAATTGCACAAAACTCTCTATCTACCGTTCAATCTAATTATGATAACCGATAACCAATATTCAAATCACACCGATCACACAAAATCTCATTGCATCTGAATTTGACTGTGCACTAAAGAAAGATTGAAATCTCAGAAAGTGGAAAAGAAGCCTGGATGATACCTGACAGAAAAAATGCAGAGAACTAAGTACAGATGCAATGCCAAAAAAAGGGGGAAAAATACCAAAGAGAAACCACCTTCCTTCTCAAACAGTGACAAATAATAATTGCAAGTAACACTCAAATTGATTAGCATCATAGTAACCTCTTTAAAAAGATAGCACAAATATCAATAAAGATTGCCAACCAAAGAAACAAATAATTAGAAAAAAAAGTCCGATCTCTACAATGATATGTGGGACAGCACCAGATCAATCATTCCATTAGCATACAGATGATCAAACCAACAATTACTTTATTTCCCAAAAAGAAAAGAGAGAAAATATAAACTAAAATGCCATTTAATTCCAGCCAATCTAAAAAAAAAAAATAAAAAAGAAACAAATAAATCGATAGAAGAGCTTACAGTAAAAGTTCGTGAAGAAAATGCGATGATGAAAAGGAGAGGGAGACTGAAAGCCAGCGATCGATCTAGAGAAAAAAGGAGAGGAATAGTACTCGGATTTCTAAAATGGGCAATTAAGCAAAACCCTCAGCAGGCTGCTTTTGTAGTTTAAATATATTTCTTTTAATTTATTAATTATTCTCTTACAAATTTAATTTCTTCCAAAGAAAAAAATAAAAAACAGAAGGCGAAATCTAGAGATTCTGTAATTTGGGGAGGTGTCTTAAGAGAGTTTAAAGGCGTAAGATTCCGAATGAATCTTGTGCTGAAGGGCAGACACGTGGCATCTCCCGGACCCACAAATGTTAGATTTGGTCCCACAAAATAGTTACGTTGGCGTGTTGCAGCTAATTACACCTTGACGAATGACGAGTTTTCCACACGCATCTGACTCGGTTACGATTCTGAACAGTGAATTGCATTTGAGATATTTTTGAAAAATTTCTTCCAAATTTGATTGACCAAATAAGCTTTAATAAATCAAGTTAATATTTAGAAAATTTAATCTAAAACAGTTTCTTGCGATTTTTCTTTTTTTTATAACTTAAGTATGCTAGTAATTTTATAGAAAAATTACAAAATAAAAATTGAAAACTGACTATATAATTTACAGAGTGAAATAATATAAATTGCTAAAAATTCTCTCAACAATTCTTCGAAAACGCTAAAGATTTTCTAAGAAAAATAAATGTTTAGAAATAGAATAAAATTAACTGAAGAGAATTGAAAATTTGATTTAAAGCTCTGTTTAAATAGAGTGTGTTGTTGATGTCTGGCCTCCTTTCTTCTGCCTTCAACCTTGACTTTTAAAGGGAAGAAAATAACTGCTTCTTTTTGCACGTTGAGCTCCATTATGCAACTTCTCCTCCTCCAACTTCCATGACTTAAAGTACAGTCAGTAACACTAACACTAAAATTGAACTTCAGTCACGTCCACTTTTCCTTATTTTACCTAAATTATAACTTCCTCCCAGCAACCAACTCACTCCCCATATGAAAAATAACTAACTAGTTAATTAATTAATCAAAAAATTAATTAATTCATTGATCTTAAAAATTAGGATTAGGCTAGAAATTAAAATACAAAATCAACTTAATTAGTTTACAAGTCTAACAATTGCCCTCCTCCCCATGTATATAATTTAAAAAATTAAATTAGTACATGCCAAAAATTAAAAAAAAAATACAAAGTTTAAACCAAGAAATCAAGAAAGCTAAAAAAATCAAAAGGACTAAAATAAATATTCCACTCTCTTCACCTAAAAGCATTCGAATAACCCTACCTCTTCTATTTCCATTTCTCCAGTTCAAAAATCAATATCCCAATTCAGAGATCTTACATCTAACCATCAAGCACCCAATTCACACTTCAATCAACTCACGTAAGTATCCTTCAACTTTAATTTCTTTGAAATTATGTAGTTACCCTTGATTTATTGATTTTATGCTTCAAAAATTAAAGTAAAAACAACGAAAAAAAGAAAGAAAAAAAACCTTTTGGCCGGAACTTTGGTAACGGCTTGCGGACAGCTGTCCGTCCGCCTACTGTTGCTGTGCACGATGGCTGACCTGATGCTGGTGCAGATGATGACCGGATTGCTGCTGGCTGTCGGACACCTCACTGTATGTTAATGCAACACACTTCTCTTTCAAATTGAAAATGCTAATTTTCCATCACTATTCCATGCCCACTTTTTGTAAAAGCACACTTAAATACTCTATAATGTTGTGCCCACTTTTGCAACCTTTTTCTTTTCTTTTCTTCTTTTTTTTTTTTTCTTTTTTTTTTTTTTTAATAATTAAGAATTTGCCACTCAACTTCACTAATTGTTTTTTTAAATAATTAATTAATTGTAACTAATTACAATTAATTAATTGTTGAATTTTAGTCTCTTTTATTTACCGCCAATCTATTGACCGAGATTTTTTTCTTATTTTCAGTCCAAAATAATATTTTTTACCCCAAATGAAATAGAGGCCCAAGGTCCAATTTAGTAGGCTGAACGAGTAGGTTTTTAATTTCATTTCCAATGCGGATGACCCGGATTTAGAAACACTTCCCGAGCCAACCCAATATGAGAAATATCTTGGGTTCTTTCTTCTAAACCTACCCATCAATGCTCATCCTCATGCAGCTTTGAAAATTAATTGCCTGGCTATTTCCCCTTTTCAAATATTCTCCAAATTTCCAAACTATTTCTATAAACTCCATACCCTCTCTGCTTCTTCCAAATTGAAACCCACACCATCTCAACTTCGATGTTTCAAATATCCCATCCTTATTTCTCCACGTTCCTTCATCAAAAGAAACATTATTCACATTTTATACAAATACAGCTTAGCCGTGACCTAAATCACCCTTCATTTAAGAAATTAGCCGGAACCCTAAACAAACAGCCTCCACAGACTTTACAAGTTTCCTAAAACCCAGAAAACCTTTTAAACTTACCACCGGCGGGGGAAAAAATACCCTCGACTTGTTTCTCAATTTCAATCCCTTTCCCTTGAAAGCTCTCCATTTCTTTACTTTGTTAAATCACAATAGATTGTATATATTTGGTGGTTATTGCTCTGTATTGCTTTTGAATAGATCTTAACACTCAACTTAACCCAAAAATAAAAATCGGTTTCTCGACTAATTTTTATTTGCCAAAGGAAACCAGATCATTATTTAAGTGTTTCATAATAATACAAGCATTTAATTCCTTTTATTCTGCGCACCAAACAATAACTTATACCTTACTTTTTCCTCTGTAGCAAAGATGTCTCCGAGCATTGATCCAATAGAGCTCCCTCCTCCAAGTGCTGTATCTTCTCCTCTTGAGGTAAGTCGGCCTTCTCCCTTCACTTGGCTTTGGTTGCTAAATGTGAATACTCTAAAGCCTGTGCTTTTGTATTATACAGCTCTCTCTCACTAATTACCCCTTGATTGATGAAACTCCACCATTTCCTTATCCTGCTGGGAGAGTAGATGAGTTGCTTGCTAATAAACCAACTCATCCACCTGAGAGCAGTGGTAATATGAAATCTTGGCCCCGATTCTCTTTAGAATGGCAAAAATGTTGGAAATGCCCTAGTCCCGAGGCATTGGTCCTTGTGTTTGTATAATACATTTGTACATTAATGTAAACTTTATGTATTATACAATTTGTGTCAAGAAGATAAAGGCATTAATCTATTTATTATATGTCTTGTGCTATATTTTAAATAGAGTATCCAATGGACATATCCATATCCATGTTGTCAAGTGTCATGCACTTGGCAGTAAGACTATGGATAGGGAAAACGATATGGCCATAAAGTTATCCGTAGTCTGCTCCAATCATGGGAATGAATGGAACTAAAGACTATCATGAGCCTAGTTGTATGGCGGTGTCTTACCGGTCATAGAACATGGAATGTCAACCAGGTTAATGGGTACATGCAAAAAGGGCATGGTACTGGATTGATCCACTTAACGGGAATCTACATAGTATAGTATCACAAATGATTCTCGCGTAGTACTTGTATAAGTCCTTTGACCGGACCATATGATGGTGCTGCATATGAAGTGGCACACTTTGGTGTACTCCTAACTGGCCTGTAAAAGGGTGCCAAGTATAAGTACGTTCGGGTGTGTTAGTGAACATGGCAGTGCTATGGATATGCAGAAGGGAATGTCACTCAGTGATTCACTGACACGATATCACTGGCCTCTTGAAGAATGTTACTGATAAGTGTGCGGCCGCACCCAAACAAGATTGGATCTTGTTTGTGAGCATCAGTTCATTCGAGATCAAGTAAATGTCCAGACACAAAGAGGGTGATACTTCCATGCCTCTGTGTTGGACACCGATATCAATGACATGGGATGTACAAGTTCAAACTACAGGGCTACGGTGACAGTTTGACTGCTATCTCCGTCTTAATTGGGGGCTGCAGTGGCTTGCTAGAGCCTGCCTGCAGTCTGTGGGCATTAGCTCACTGCCAACATAAAGACGGGCCCATCGGATCATACACATTGAACGTCTGGACTTTAATAAGTCGGATTAAGTGTGTACTTGGAGTATACACGTTTGAAGAGAGAGAGACTTATTAATTATATTATATAGGTCAATTGAATTGATCAATATATTATAATTAATATTTATTTTGGCCTTCTCTTAATTAATTCAATGAATTAATTTATGAGATTATTTTCTAGGTGGAAATATTATTACATGTATAGGTTTACATGTATTTCATTTTATGTATGTCTAATTTAATCCATTGATTAAATTAATAGGTCAAATGAATTTTAGTTTAAATGTATGTAATATATTATATGGCATAATATATAAGCACACATGTTAAATTAAAGTTGCATTTGAATTTAAGTAAATCAAAGGAATTAATATTGGGTTTAGAAATAACATAAAAATGGTCATGGCCAAAACTTATAGTGGGATTATATGGATAAAATGGTGAGTCATTCTTTGACTTAGGAGTAGCCAAGTTGGACTTTGCTACTTTGTAACTCATCTTATCTTTTCTTGGTGAAAAGAATTAAGGTGGCTGCCATTTTTTTGGGTTGGCCGAATATAAGGGGATGAGGATGGTGAGTCACCATTTGGACAAAATGAAGCAAAGTTGGACTTTGCCTCTTTTGGACCAATTAGAATGGGGTGACTCATGCTAGGTGGATTTGCTAATTTATGCTTATCCATCCCTTTTTTCTTGCGGGAGAAAAATATTACAGCCATCAAATTCTTCTTGGCCGCCCCATATTTTATGGCTAATGAAAAAGAAATTAAGCCCACTTTTATGATGTTTCTTTTGGAAAGAAATGTTTTTGCCTACTTAGAGTATTTTGGTTCTATAGTATTTTGGTTCTATCTTTTGGAAAGATAGAGATTTTTCTTTTGGAAAGAAATATGGACAACCATAATTCTCTAAGTGAGCAGCCCTCTCTCCCTCTCTTCTTGGAAAATCCGAGCCGCTAGCACGGGTTGGGTCCGAGAGCCGTTCGTGTACATGACGTTGGAGGGAGTCGGCTTCGATTCCTGCAGTCCGCGCATCCGTCTCTTTAAGAGATTTGCCGGGTAAGTTTTCGAACTTCTCTTTATGGTTTTAAGTTTTTTGATTTCCACATCTTAAGCTCCTGGGCCGGATTCGAGGAAATCGACGTGTATTTTCGCTTTTATCGGTCGGTTTCCCATGACGAATCTCAACAGTGGTATCAGAGCGGGCTTTTGATCCATGGTAATCTTTAACTTGGCGGATCCCATGGTTTTAAAATTGGTGTTTTTGAGGATGTGACATCTTATTACAAAGAGTGGACACCAAAGACAATGTCGCTGATCTTTTGACCAATGCACTTGGCTATGCCTATGCATGAAGGTTATACTAGATCTATAGGGATTAGACCCATGCCTAGTAGGTACTAGTGCACGTAGGAGCTTGTTGGAAATGCCCTAGTCCCGAGGCATTGGTCCTTATGTTTGTATGATAAAGAAATTAAGCCCACTTTTATGATGTTTCTTTTGGAAAGAAATGTTTTTGTCTACTTAGAGTATTTTGGTTCTATCTTTTGGAAAGATAGAGATTTTTCTTTTGGAAAGAAATATGGACAACCATAATTCTCTAAGTGAGCAGCCCTCTCATCCGAGCCGCTAGCACGGGTTGGGTCCAAGAGCAGTTCGTGTACGTGACGTTGGAATGAGTCGGCTTCGATTCCTGCAATCCGCGCATCCGTCTCTTTAAGAGATTTGCCAGGTAAGTTTCCGAACTTCTCTTTATGGTTTTAAGTTTTTGATTTCCACATCTTAAGCTCCTAGGCCGGATTCGACGCGTATTTCCGCTTTTATCGGTCGGTTTCCCATGACGAATCTCAACAGAAAATGGGTAAACAAATTGGCTCCTGTATTTGAGATTCACTAGAGCCGGATAGGCATAAAAGACTTTATTAACCTTACTCTTCAACCCTCTTTCTTTTTCCAAGACATGGTGCTTGCTGCATTAACCATATGGTCAACACATTGTAATTCCTTTTTCTTCCCTGGAAACCCTATATCCATCACCTTAAGGGACATTTTAGCCCTGACCAGGTTACCTATCTTGGAACTAGAGGTTCCTGCATTGGTTGAATCTGATGCCTTTCCTGACTTTAAACCCTTGGAATTAGATGCCAAGTTCCAATCTTATGGTGCACACATCAATCATTTTGCGACCCGGACCCTAGAAGCTGATCCCACTAATGAACACATACATTTTTTATGGGTTTTAATCTGCAAGTACATCTTTTTCCCCATTAGTGGCCACCCTACCAAGGATTACTTGGTTATAGCTAAATATTTGGCTGAGGAGCAACCTTTAGCCCTTAGAAACATGCTTTTAGGGTCTTTTTTCTACAACCTATACTTGTCAATCGCTAGAGAACCCTTTTCCCAGCTAAATGGTGGGTGTGTGTGGCTCCTACAACTATGGGTTTTCTCCTATTTTCCTACTTTGAGAGGTGATAAGCCATTACTAGAAGGATTTGGGGGTATACAGGTGGCGGCTTGTGAATGTCCTTTGGGCTATAAGTCTTATCTTTCCTTTTTTCATACTTTAAAGATGGCTTCTGAAGACTATTTTATTTTCCATGAAAATATCATAGACTTGTCTGTGTCTGGTAGAGAGTTTCGATTTCATGGACTTAACCCAGTTGGGCAATGGTTTTGGGGTAGAAACAAAGAAATTAGGGACTAGTATATTTCCTTATTTTGAGGGGTATCATCCTACTTTGTGGTCTAGATAATTTGGTCTGGTCTAGTGGAAACCAGCCATACCCAATAGCAAATTCCCAGAAGGGGATCTCAGGAATAAAGTGAGTGTCATAGATATTCGAAACATAATACAAGAACAAAGTATTCACTCCCCAAAAATTGATGAGTTAGTGTTTGAATATCGCGTACCTGCTCAAACTTTCCATTCCTAGTTTGAAGATTATTGGCATTCCTTGTTCCTTAGATTTTTCAAGGATGATCCCAAGGGTGAGGCATATCCACACTTCTTTAAATTATGCTTCAAACTTCCTTGGTCCTGTTTTGGCTCCTAATTTGCATTTTGTTCTCCGATTAGAAGTGGAGGTGGAACCTGAACCAGAGGATAGCCAAAACCCCCAAAGTGACGATGCAAATGATTCAAGTAATCTTTCCTTTCCTTTCTTCAGTGTTATCTTCTTCCTTGTTTTATTGCTATGTTTTGCTTTGTGCTAACGTCTTTGAACTCGGTAGATAAGCCAACAAAAGAAGAGTGCGGATATGCAGCTGCTGATGAAGATGATTCTTTGATGACAGAGCCAAGGCTTCAATCCAAGCTACAAAACTCAAATCAATCTTGTGGTTTTGAGCCTCCCTCTTCTAGCAGCTTCAAGGTAAAAGTTATTTCTGGTGATAGCCCATATCTGAATTACAAGGTTAATTCATCCTTCACTCCTTCTACCCAAGTAAGTTAGAGAATACAATAATATCTTATTCTCATATTGTATTGCTGTTGATAATTCTTACTTTGGGTAATTTCTGTTTCAGGACTCTGAAAATAGATTAGTGGCAAGGCCCGGGCTTTCTTCCCCTACTGGTCCTTTATCAGACCTAGACCTCAGCTTTCTCACCAAGAAAGCCGTCAGCATTGCTGGAACTGGTCCTACACCATCCCATGAGTCCATTGCCTATGCCAAAGAAGTAGTTGCTAAGTACCATAGTTTGGAACTAAATGACTTGACCATTTGCAAATCAGGACTTTGAAATCTGCTCTCATTGTACTTGCCTTTGCCTGCCAGTCTAAAGATAAAGAAGACTTGCTCACTTCTCTTGCCTCCAAGCTGTCTATTAACTATGATCAATTGAGCATTGATATAAATGAGTTCCTATCTCTTGAAAGCCAACTTCATACCTACATGAAGTCTGTTCACGAACTCAAACTCATTGGAGAAGAAGCAGAAGCAAGAGCAGCTACAGATAGGCTTAAAAAGGCGGCGTATGATGAAGAGGAAAAATTTATGCTGGACTTGGAAGCACAAATGATTGCAAGCAGATCACGACTCCAAAAGCTAGATGAAGAAAGGGCTGAACTTGTAAGACAACAAAGCAAAGCTTTTAATGAAATTGAGATGAGGAAAGCCAAGTTGAAAGCCCAAAGGAGTGAAGTGGACACTTGGGTGAAAAGAAAAGAAGAGATCAGTGCTAAATGAGCTAGCATGACATAAGCTTCGTGAGATATCAAGACCATTGACTTGAATTCCATTCCATAAGGATTTTTTGGAAATAGTAGGAAGCAGCGGTAATAATAGGAATTTGTTAGTTTTTTTATTATGGCTTACTTTGAACTCTTAAAGCTTGCAATCCAATAACCTTAACTATTTTTTTGAATGAAAAGTGGCTATGAAGCCAACTTTTCTCAAGCATTATGTGCTGCATTCATCCATGCATATCATCTCATTGCTTGTGATTTGAGAAATGGCCTAAGGCCTATTTATATTGCTCGGGTACAAACTTACAAGGGCATGCTTTGTTTGCGATGTATGATTGCTTGTTAATGGACACTAGTCCTGATAGAAACTAGGATCGTGTGAAAAGCAACTAGAGGCCTGCAATTGCTTGATAACATGCATACATTCATTGCAGCAAATAAGCCAGCTTATATTGTGTGAATATTTATGAAATTGAATTCTGCAGGTGGCCTAGACTTAGAAAATAGAAGCCAACCCTTGCCAAAATTTTGCAAAAAATCCTTCCTTAATAAATTTTTAAGAAATTCCCTAAGGATTCTCCAGGATTCCCTAAGGGTTTTCCAAGGATTCTCTAAGAATTCTCCCGAGAGATTTCTTGCATTTCCCATATGGTTGGTTAGAACTTCTTTAGGTATTTCCCATTTATCTTCCTCCTATGTGGTTGATCATCTAAGCTGGATAACCAATACGAATGTCCTTCCAAAACCTAGATTTTGAATGGCCTTTCCTAATTACTTGACCATTTTCCAAACTCTCTGTCTTTAGAACCGATGGGCAGTACCAACTTCCATACTAAATCTCCAACTTCGAATGACTTCTTTTTCACCCTCTTATTGTAAGCTCTAGCAACTTTGCGTTTTTGGACTAGTATGTTGTTGAACGCTGTTATTCTGTCTTCTAAGTCCTCTAACTCAACCAACATAGCTTCTGAATATCCTTCAACTGTGAACCCTACTTGCTTTGCCATTGTACATGACTGTACTACTACTTTCATAGGGAGAACAGCTTAGTGTCCATAGGTTAAGAGGATGGACTCGTTCCAGTTGCTTCCCTCTTAGAAGTTCCGTAAGTCCACAGAGTTTTTGATAGCACCAAATGCCAATTCCTAGGATTCTCCTCCATCATTTTCTCCAAAATTCCAACAATGACTTTATTAGACGCTTCCGCATGACCATTTGCTTGAGGATAATGAGGTGTGGAATTTAAAAGCTTTATTCCATAATTCTCAGCAAAATCCTTCATTTTCTCGCCTGTGAACATTGTGCCTTGGTCTGTAGTGATGGTTTGAGGGATGCCAAATCTGTGTATGATGTATCCCTTGATAAACTCAATTACATCCTCCTGCTCCACTTTCTTCATAGGAATAGCCTCCACCCACTTCGTAAAATAATCAGTAGCCACTATGATGAATGAGTGGCTCTTAGAGGAAGCAGGGTAGATTTTCCAACTAGATCAATTGCCCAACCCCAAAAAGGCTATGGCTTAATCATTAGATGCATGTCATCAGCAGGCGCTTTAGGAATAGGCCCATACCTTTGACATTGTCTGCACCCCTTCGCATAATTTATGCAATCTTTCAATATTGACGGTTAGAAAAATCCGTGCCTCCTTAAAAGCCATCTCATCTTGATTCCAACTTGGTGAACTCCACTCACACCTTCATGCACTTAGCTCATTACCTTCAAAGCTTCTACCAGCCCTAAACACCTAAGTAGCAGACCATCATCTTCTTTCCTGTACATATTATCCTCGAGTAGCATGAAATACTGAGCCCCTATTTTAACTACATAAGGAGTTTTCTTAGATGGATTCTTTAAATATCTGTTTATTGGCTCCCTCCAATCATTGATTAAGTCAGCATCAATGTTAAAGCTTTCCACCTGTAAACCTCTCTCCAAAATAGAAGGATGTCTTCTTTTTTAAATTAAGATTAGTTTATGCAGCTCCTCTGGAATCTTCAAAACTGATATGATTTATGCCATCTCATTCGCCTCCCAATTGCTTTCTCTTGGTAGGTGTACCAAGGAGATTTCTTGAAAATCATCAACTAGTTGCCTGGCCATAGTAAAATAAGGAGACAAGGACACACTAGTACACTTGAACTCTCCACTCAATTGTTTAAGGACCAATTGAGAATCTCCCATGATCACAGCCTTTTGTGCACCTAAATCTTTCAAAATCTCTAAACCAATAACCAAAGCCTCATACTCGGCTTCATTGTTAGTGCAATCAAAATCCCAATTGAAAGATGAAGATGTCTTAGTATTAAAATTAGAGATAATTATAACACCTGGACCAGTTGCTCTATCAATACTTGATCCATCAAACTTCAGTGTCCATGACACTTTTTCCACACCACAAACAGGTAATTCAACCTCAACTTCTTTCTCCATAGTGGAAGAAGGATGGTTAGCTAAGAAATTTGCTAAAGCCTGACCCTTCACTGCTGTTCGAGGTAAATGAACAAAAGTGAACTCCGCCAATGCCAATGCCCACTTGCCAATTCTCCCTGTTATGAACGGTTGATTAAGTATAAACTTAATCACATTTTCCTACAAAATTACAAAAACTCATGACTGTATAAGATAGTGCCTTAGCTTAGTACAGGCAAAATACAAAGCCAAGCACTACCTCTCCATGGGTGAATATCTCCTCTCTGCATCATTTAGGCATCTGTTGAGATAATACACTGCTTGTTCATGGCCTGATTAATTTCAGTAAGGAGGCAACCAATGGAATTATCTGTAGTTGACAGATATAACTTCAAAGGAATTCCCCTTCTTGGTGGTACTAACATAGGAGGATGTGTTAAGTATTCCTTTATCTTCTCGAAAGCCTGCTGATGCTTCTCTTCCCATCGAAACTCTTCTTCTCCTTTTAGAGATAGCAGTTCTGAAAAAACTTGAGATTTTCCCACAAGATTAGCTACAAACCTCCTTAAATAGTTACCTAACCCAATGAATCTCTGTAGCTCTTTCTTACTCTTTGGAGGTTGAGCTTCTAGTACAGCCCTAGCCTTATTCTTATCAACCTCTACCCCTCTCTTATGAATAAAAACCCAAGGAAGTTCCCTGCTTTGACTCCAAATGCACACTTTAAAGGATTCATGCGAAGCTTATGTTCTCTCATTCTAAGAAAACTCTTCCTCAAATGTTCTACATGATCATTCTCTATTTTTGACTTAACCACAATGTCATCAATATAAACCTCCATAAATTTGCCTAACATGTCATGAAATATAGCATTCATAGTCCACTGGTAAGTAGCACTAGCATTTTTAAGACCAAAATGCATGACCAGCCATTCAAAAGTACCCAAAGCCCTTGGACACCTAAAGGCAGTCTTAGCTATATCCTTCGAAGCAATTAATATCTGATTATACCCAGAAAAACCATCTAAAAATTATAGGATATCATTCCTAGATATTGCATCAATGAGCATATCAGCTATAGGCATCACATACACATCCTTAGGTGTGGCATTATTCAAATCTCTAAAATCAACACACACCTTAAGTTTTCCATTCTTCTTAACAACAGGAACAATATTAGACAACCAGTGTGCATAACTTGTTGGCCTAATAAACCCAGCCTTCAAGAGTCTTTCAATTTCTTCCTTGACCTTCAGCTCCACTTCTTTGGACATCATTCTAGGTGGCTGGCAAAATGGTCAAAAGTTAGGTTTAATTGGTAACCTGTGTTTTACCAAACTCCTATCCAACCTGGGCATGTCTTCATAGCTCCAAGCAAAATAATCTTTGAACTCATTTAAAAGTTCCATGATTCTTTTCTTCAACTTTGGATTTAACAAGCTGCTAATAAAAGTGATTTCTGGATCCTCCTCTATTCCAAGATTTACCTCTTCCAAAGATCCACCACCTAGCAAGAAGTATCATTAAGCTTCTGTGATGCAGCTTTGAGTTCATGCAACTGTATCTCTTCAAGCTTTGAGATCATTCTCTATTTTTGACTTAACCACAATGTCATCAATATAAACCTCTATAAATTTGCCTAACATGTCATGAAATATAGCATTCATAGTCCACTGGTAAGTAGCACTAGCATTTTTAAGACCAAAATGCATGACCAGCCATTCAAAAGTACCCAAAGCCCCTGGACACCTAAAGGCAGTCTTAGCTATATCCTTCGAAGCAATTAATATCTGATTATACCTAGAAAAACCATCTAAAAATTATAGGATATCATTCCTAGATATTGCATCAATGAGCATATCAGCTATAGGCATCACATACACATCCTTAGGTGTGGCATTATTCAAATCTTTAAAATCAACACACACCTTAAGTTTTCCATTCTTCTTAACAACAGGAACAATATTAGACAACCAGTGTGCATAACTTGTTGGCCTAATAAACCCAGCCTTCAATAGTCTTTCAATTTCTTCCTTGACCTTCAGCTCCACTTCTTTGGACATCATTCTAGGTGGCTGGCAAAATGGTCAAAAGTCAGGTTTAATTGGTAACCTGTGTTTTACCAAACTCTTATCCAACCTAGGCATGTCTTCATAGCTCCAAGCAAAATAATCTTTGAACTCATTTAAAAGTTCCATGATTCTTTTCTTCAAATATGGATTTAACAAGCTGCTAATAAAAGTGATTTCTGGATCCTCCTCTGTTCCAAGATTTACCTCTTCCAAAGATCCACCACCTAGCAAGAAGTATCATTAAGCTTCTGTGATGCAGCTTTGAGTTCATGCAACTGTATCTCTTCAAGCCCATCATCTTTACACTCATCTCCTTCCCAGATCACCTCAGCTCCAACACTTTCACAATCTTCCAGCTGCAATAATTTTTCTAGTACATTCAGAATATGCACTTTTCTATTAGCAGTTGCAATCACCGCTTCTTGCTCCTTTTTTGCTTTAATCATCATCAACCTCTTCAATGGTAGGAGCATCCTTTAGTGGCCTACTAATAATTGGCACGACTAAGGCTTTCTCTTCCTCTACTCTCTCTTTATCTATGTTCATCATAAATGAGAGCTTTCTTGGACCCTCAAACTTGCTTTTCCTTAACAATTGGACTGGCCCAACTTCTTTTTCATAAAATCTTACGTCCACTACATCTGAAGTAACTTGAAATGGCTTTTCATTTGCCCATACTATCTCCACTTCATCCCCCTTCCAAGAAACAAGAAACTGGTGTAAAGAGGATGGCACACACCAGTTAATATGTATCTAATCCCTCAATAATAGCATTTGATAGTTGGTAGTAGACCTGTTCATGGGCCCAAAGGCCCGCCCAAGCCCAGGCTCTAAGGGCCGGACTTGGGTAGCCAAAATATGATATAGGCCCGTCCAAGCCCGAGCCCTCAAAAGCCCGTAAAAAATAAGACTGGATTTGGGCTGTTTATTAATAAGACGGACCGGCCCGAGCCCGGCCCGTATATTAATAAAAAAAATTAAAAAATATAATTATATATATAATTAATAAAATATATAATTAAAATAATAATATTGATAAAAAATGTTAAAGATGAAGCCTAAAATCCCTACCTCTCAATTTCACGCAGCTCACCGTCGCCTCTTCTCCATCTCTACTGCTCCCTCCCTGCTCTCCACCTCCTCCACTCACTCACTGCCAGTCCCTCTCCACCACAGCCTCCACTTGATCAAATTTAATTCACACTAATCCAAAAAAAGACTTGAAGTTCCCTTACATTATTAATATTATGTTCTTGACCTAAATGACAAAATAAGCATTAATTATTATGTTCAGAACATAATTATTATGTTCTTATGCTTATTTTTTCCATTAATTAATATTAATAATATTAATCTTATTAATATTATGTCCTGATGCTTATTTTTTCCATTCTAATTATTAATATAATTAATATTATGTTTCCTTACATTATTAATATTATGTTCTGATGCTTATTTTTTTCATTGTTTAGGATGTCTGGAGTTCCAATGTGCAGCGATAAGTTCCAATGTTTTATTTTTATTATTGTATAAGCCCGAGCGCAGCCCAGCCCGAGCAAGAAAAAATTTTAGATGGGCTGGGCTGGGCTTAGACTGAGCATTTTTAGGTAAAAGCCGGTAAGGCCCGGCCCGGTCCGGCCCATGAACAGGTCTAGTTGGTAGTTGAATTCACAATAAAGAAAGCTGCCATATGGGACTTACTTCCTGCTGTAACTTCCAATGGCAAGACCTCGCCATTAAAAGTCGATACTGTGACATCTATTGCAATAAGATCCTCCTCCCCTTTTCCAAGAACTTTGACCATCCTCCAAGGCATAATGTTGACAGTGTTGGATATGCCCTAGTCCGGAGGCATTGGTCCTTGTATTTGTATCACACATTTATTGGATTCATGTATCATATTTATTTGTGTTATTAATAAAGGCATTAATTCATTTATTATATCTATCTTGTGCAATATATTAAATGAAGTATCCAGTGGACATATCCATATCCATGATGACCAGTATCATGCACTCGGCAGTAAGACCATGGATAGGGTAAAAGATATGACTATGAATAGATCCGTAGTCTGTTCTAGTCGTGGGAATGAATGGAACAAGAGACTATCATTAACCTAGTTGTTTAGGGGTGTGTTACCGGTCATTGGACATGGGATGTCAACCAAGTTAATGGGTACGTGCATAAGGGGCATGGTACTGGATAGATCCACTAAACGAGAAATCCACATGGTATAGTATCACAAGTGATTCTCGTGTAGTACTTGTATGGATACTTTGACCTGACCATATGATGGTGTTGCATGTGAGGTCACATACTTAGGGGTACGCCTAAAGGGCTTGTAATAGGGTGCCAAGTATGGGTACTTTCATGTATGTCACTTAGCATGGTAATGCTATGGATATGCAGAAGGGATTTGTCACTCAGTAGTCCACTGGGAAGATATCACCGGCCTCTTGATGAATGTGACTGATAAGAGTGTGGCCACAACCAAACAAGTGGGAACTTGTTTGTGAGCTTCAGTGCATTCGGGATCAAGTTAATGTTTGGACACAAAAGAGGGTGATCAATCCATGCCTCTGTGTTGGACACCGATATCAATGACATAGGATGTACAAGTTTAAACTACAGGGTTATGATATCAGTTGGACTGTCATCTCCATCTTGATTGGGGGCTGCAGTGGCTTGCTAGAGCCCAACTGCAGTCTGTGGGCCACAGGCCCACTGCCAACATAAAGATGGGCCCACAGGATCGTACACATTGAGTGACTGAACACTGACTTAAGGAATCACATGTATACTTGCAGTATACACTCTGGAGAGAGAGGTATATATTAATTATATTATAAAGATCAATTGGATTGATCATAATAATAAAATTAATATTCGATTGGCTCTTCATAATTAATTGGATTAATTATGAGGTTATTTCCTAGGTGGAAATATTCATATGTATAGGTTTACATATGATTTTATTTTGTGAAGATCTAATTTTAATTTGATGGATTAAATTAATTGGTTAAACTAATTTTAATTTAAATGTAAATAATATATTACTTGGTGTAATATATTAAATACATGGGTATATTAAAGTTGGGCTTGAAATTAATTTAAACCAGACTAATTAAAATAAGATTGGGCCTGAATTAAAAGAAGGAAGCCCACACAAAATGAATGAGCCAAGTTGGGCCAAATTCCTCAAGGGAATTTTGGCCAACCTAGGGTTTAATAACCCTAGGAATTTTGGACAACTTAGGAGACACAATTATAGCCGAAATTCACTTTAGCCCCCTTCTCTATAGTTCGTGTTTTCCGACGCTAGCACTGGTTGTGTTCGTTTGGCGTTCGTGTACGTGAACGAGGAGGGATTCTATATTGATTCCTGTAGTCTGCATCCATCTCTTAAAGAGATATTACGGGTAAGAGAATTATCTCTTGTGATTAAATTTTTGCTTTTCCAATTTCCATCTCAATTGCTCCTGGGCACAGATTTGAGGAAATCATCGCGTTCTTCCGCTTTTATCGGGTGATTTCTGGTGAAAAATCCCAACAGTGGTATCAGAGCAGGCTTTTGATTCGTGGAAATTGTTAAAATTGGTTGAATCCCATGTTTTAAAAGTGGAGATTTTTCATTGGGGTTCTTGGTTTGGGTTTAAGATTTTTCCCATTTGATTTGTGCAATTGAAATTGAATATGCATATAGGTTTATGTTTATTTGATTATGTTGTATGTTTTGGAATTCTTGGTGAATTTCCTGTTGATGGATGCCATGATTTTTTTTTTATATATCTTTTTTCTGTTTTAAAAAAAAAAATCTGGCTGTTCCCGGGGTGCGGGGCTGCTGGCGGCGGAATTGCCGCCTGCTGCTGCTAGGGCATCTTGGTTACCCTAGCCGCAGCGGGATGGGCCCAGTGTTTTTGGATTTGGCGGGTTTTGGGCCCGGGGCCCAGTTTTGAAATTTTAATTGGTTTAAAAATTCGTGTGTTTAAATTTGTGTAATTTAAATGTGTGTGGTTTCTTGAATGAAATTTTATTTTATTCTTGTGATATTAATTTTGGAAATTAATATGGTTTATTGAAATTGGTTCGGGTAATTTTGGCACAATTACTTGGACGGCTGAATTGGACCTATGGTTTCCCAATTCCAGTGGGAGCAGTTGAACTGCCTGGGCTGAAGGCCCAAAAGCCTGTTAAGGGTTAGAACCATGGTGGGCCAAAATTGGCGATTTCAATATAATGGCTTGGACATAATTGAAATGGACTTAAATCATGCATTATAACATGCTTATGAATTATATGTATTGGATGCATATGGGTGATTAAATATTTTGTATGATTGGATGCTATTGGGCCTTATTCAAGATGGGTTGTATTTTCTTTATTGGGTAAATACGGCTTGCATGTCGTTTTTCTTTTTTTAATGTAATTTTATTTTATTCAATTATTATAAAATTTGTAAAAGAATAAGCCCGTGGAGTAGTGAGCCCAAGTGAAGGTGCAAGCCCAGAAGGAAGAAGATGGAGGCCCACCTGATATTGTTTTCTAGTATAGGTTTACTAGAATAATATTAGGATGTAATGAAGGCCCATAGCAATCCATTTTACTTATTTATTTAATTATGCTTTATATTTATATGCATGTATGTATGTATGATCCAACCGCATTTCACCCGCCTTATGTGTGCAAGCCGTTATTAATTGAATCTAATAACCAAATGAAATTACTAAGTCGCTTAAAAGTGCTTCCCTCATTCAAAACCGACTCGAAGTGGGAATAAGCCAGTTTTAGACCATGCCCTCGCAGGATACACTAGAGTATTGTCACTTTGTATTGGGTTAGGGTATGGGATAGTCTAACACTTGAATGGAGGTTTTGACTTAGCATGGATAGTAGGATTCTCCTGGCCCTAAGCACAGATGGGTAAGTGCCAACAAGCCCATCAAACCGAGAGTCCCTAGGTTGGGATTGGACGGCGTTCCTACCTAAATAGTTAGGATATAGTTGTACTAGGCCCTCGTCTGGCTATATCTTAATGAAATATGGATCTCGACCCATGAGCCCAACAACTCGATTTAATTAATAACTTGATTCATTATTGATTTCATATGGGAATAACAAAGTAAAGTCCTTTATTAACACTCTAAATGTTTTTCTGTGTAGAAATTCTAAATGGCAAACAGCAATACTTTATCACTGCGATCGATTCTTGAAACGGACAAGCTTTTCGGTCCTAACTTTTTGGACTGGTCTAAGAACTTGAGAATAGTTCTAAGATAGGAGTCCAAAGAGTATATGCTGGAGAGGTCTGTACTGGCTGCGCCTCAAGGACGTAATCCACCGGCTGCCCAGCTGGAGGAATACGAGGTGCATGTCAAGGATAATAGGGATGTGACATGCCTAATGTTGGCCTGTATGGTCCCCGAACTGCAAAAACAGTTTATGGACCATCAAGCCTTTGCTATGATAACAACTCTAAACGAGATGTTTCAGGAGCAAGCTCGTCAGGAAAGGTACCTGACCAACAAGGCATTCCACTCCTGTAAGATGGTGGCTGGGACATCTGTGAGCGTACATGTGCTAAAGATGAAGGGCTATTTGGACACTTTAGCCCGTCTCGGATCGCCCATCTCTCAGGAGTTGGCGGTGGACACTATCCTAGCATCCTTACTGAATTCTTATGATCAGTTCATCCTGAACTACAACATGCAAGGGATGAACTGCACTATCAGTGAGCTGCATGGGATGCTTAAGCTTACTAAGCAGTCGATCAAAAAGACTCCGCCGGTGCTGCTGGTCAACAAAGGGAACCCTCCTGTTGCCAAGGGTAAGGCCAAGGAAAAGGCCAAGGCCAAGGCCAAGGCTAAGAAGGCCAAAGCCCAACCCAAGGCCTAGCAGAAGGCAGGTCCTAAGGATGTCTGTTTCGGGTGTAGACAGGCGGGCCATTGGAAGAGATCATGTCTCAAGCTGATGGGAGAGCAAAGAAGGGGTCAAGGTGCATCCTCTTCAGGTATTTATGTTATAGACATTAACCTTACTGTTTCAACATCCTGGGTATTGGCTACTGGATGTAGTTCTCACATTTGTTGTAATGTGCAGGGACTTAAGAATAGAAGGTCACTGGGGTCGGGAGAGGTGGACTTGCAGGTCGGGAATGGAGCAAGGGTTGCTGCCATAGAGATCGGCAACCACCTTGTGATGCCTAGTGGATTGGTTTAATTTTAAAACAATGTTATTTTGTACTTGCTATGTGCAGGAATATTATTTCAGTTTCTATGTTGGATATTTCTGGATTTTATTTTACTATTTCTAATGGTAGAATTTCCATATCTAGAGATGGATTATTTTATGGAGATGCTCTATTAAATAATGGCCTGTATATCCTGGACTTAAATGAAACCAATCATGTCTATAACATAAACACAGAAAGGGTTAAGCCCAACGAACTTAATCCTGTCTACCTATGGCATTGTCGTCTTGGCCACATAAACGAGAAGCACATAGCTAGGCTTCACAAAGCTGGAGTCTTAGGGTCATTTGACTTGGAGTCAATTGACACATGGGAATCATGTTTACGAGGCAAGATGACTAAGGCGCCTTTTAGCAAGAAGGCTGAAAAGGCCACTGGCTTATTGGACCTAATACATTCAGATGTATGTGGACCCATGAGCGCAGCGACCAGAGGTGGGCACCTGTACTTCGTCACGTTCACAGACGATTTCAGCAGATATGGCTATGTCTACCTGATGAAACATAAGTCTGAGACCCTTGATAGGTTCAAGGAATTTAGGAACGAGGTACAGAACCAGCTAGGCAGAAGTATCAAAACCCTTCGGTCGGATCGAGGTGGTGAGTATATGAGCCTAGAGTTTGACTCATATTTGAGAGCGCATGGAATAGTTCCACAGCTCACTCCTCCCGGAACACCACAATGGAATGGGGTGTCCGAACAGAGGAATAGGACCCTGTGGACATGGTCCGCTCAATAATGAGTCAAGCCTCTCTCCCAATTAGTTTCTAGGGACATGCCCTTGAGACAGCAGCTCTTATCTTAGATAATACTCCGACTAAGGTAGTGGAAAAGACCCTATATCATATATGGATGGGCAGGGAGCCCAATGTGTCTTTCCTGAGGATTTGGGGATGCGAAGCACATGTCAAGAAATTGACTAGTGGCAAGCTGGAGCCCAAAACCGATAAATGCCTGTTTGTGGGCTACCCTAGGGAAACCAAAGGGTATTACTTCTATAACCCCGCCGAGAACAAGGTGTTCGTTGCAAGGAAGGGGGTCTTTTTAGAAAAGGAGCTCCTTTCCAAGAAAAACAATGGGAGCAATGTTGAACTCAGGGAAGTTCAAGGTCCACAAGCTCCTGAAGAGGATAACTCGGAGGCCCAGGTGGAGCTTCCATAGGAGGAAGCACTGACCCAGGCCGCACAAGGACCTAGAAGGTCTGGTAGGGATCGTCGGGAACCAGAGAGGTATGGTTTCCTCGTCACCGATGATCAAACTCTTCTCATCTGGGATGAGGAAGAACCCAAAACCTACCAGGAGGCTATAGCAAGCCCACAGTCTACGAATTGGCGCAAAGCCATAGAGGTAGAGATGCAATCTATGTACAATAACCAAATTTGGAACTTGGTTGATCCACCTCCGGGTGCTAAGGTAATAGGTTGCAAGTGGTGCTATAAGCTAAAGGCCAACAATACCTTCAAGGGGCATCTGGTTGTGAAAGGTTTCAAACAAGTCCATGGAATAGACTGTGATGAAACTTTCTCATCAGTAGCCATGCTCAAATCCATCAGGATCTTGCTAGCCATAGCCATATGGTACGACTATGAAGTCTGGCAAATGGATGTCAAAACCGCTTTCCTTAATGGAAAGCTACTCGAGGATGTGTACATGACACAACCTAAGGGTTTTGTCGATCTAGAGTATTTGGGAAGGGTATGCAAGCTTCAAAGGTCCATTTATGGACTGAAGCAAGCATCATGAAGTTGGAATCTTAGATTCAATGAGGCTATAAAGGAATATGGCTTCATACAGAATCAAGATGAGCCTTGTGTGTACAAGAGGACAAGTGGGAGCATTGTCACATTTTTGGTACTTTATGTGGACGACATCCTACTCATTGGAAGCGACATACCTACACTGCAAAGGGTAAAGCAGTGGCTAAGTAAGTGCTTCGCAATGAAGGACTTGGGCGAAGCTGAGATGATCCTAGGGATCAGGATCTATAGGGATAGATCAAATCGGCTTCTGGGCCTGAGTCAGGCCTCATACATAGACAGAGTTCTGAAAAGGTTCAGCATGGACTGGGACAAGAAAGGTTTCTTACCAATGGGCCATGGGCTGAAACTTAGTAAGAAGCACTGTCCTAAGACAAGGGAGGAGAGGGAGAACATGAAATTAGTTCCATATGCTTCGGCTATAGGATCAATTATGTACTCCATATTATGTACGAGACCTGATATCGCCTTTGCACTGAGTATGACGAGCCGGTACCAGTAGGATCCCGGGGAGGACCACTGGAAAGCTGTCAAGGTAATCCTTAAGTACCTTAACTCGACTAAGGATAGCTTCTTAGTGTATGGTGGTCAGGAAGTGCTATCAGTTACTGGGTACACTGATGCAAGCTTCCAGACTGACCAAGATGAGCACCAGTCGCAGTCTGGGTATGTATTTTTGCTTAATGGTGGTGCTGTAAGCTGGAGGAGCTCAAAGCAGCCAACCATCGCGGACTCTACAACAGAAGCTGAGTACATCGCGGCGTGTGATGCAGCTAAGGAAGCTGTGTGGATGAAGAAGTTTATCACTGAGTTAGGAGTACTGCCAACTATCCAGGACCCAGTTGATATCTTCTGTGACAACAATGGGGCCGTTGCACAAGCTAAGGAGCCCCGGTCACACAAGAACACAAAGCACGTGCTCAGAAAGTTTCACCTTATACGAGAGATCGCGGAAAGAGATGACATTGCATTACACAGAGTGGACACCGAGGATAATGTCGCAGATCCTTTGACCAAGGCGTTGGCGCAGCCCAAGCACGAGGGTCATACTAGATCTATAGGGATTAGGCCCATGCCTAGTTGGAACTAGTACAAGTGGGAGATTGTTGGATATGCCCTAGTCCCGAGGCATTGGTCCTTGTATTTGTATCATACATTTTATTGGATTCATGTATCATACTTATTTGTGTTATTAATAAAGGCATTAATTCATTTATTATATCTATCTTGTGCAATAAATTAAATGAAGTAACCAATGGACATATCCATATCCATGATGACCAGTGTCATGCACTCGGCAGTAAGACCATGGATAGGGTAAAAAATATGACCATGAATAGATCCGTAGTCTGTTCCAGTCGTGGGAATGAATGGAACAAGAGACTATCATTAACCTGGTTGTATGGCGGTGTCTTACCGGTCATTGGACATAGGATGTCAACCAAGTTAATGGGTATATGCATAAGGGGCATGGTACTGGATAGATCCACTAAACGAGAAATCCACATGGTATAGTATCACAAGTGATTCTCATGTAGTACTTGTATGGATCCTTTGACCTGACCATATGATGGTGTTACATGTGAAGTCGCATACTTAGGGGTACGCCTAAAGGGCCTATAATAGGGTGCCAAGTATGGGTACTTTCGGGTATGTCACTTAGCATGGTAATGCTATGAATATGCAGAAGGGATTTGGCACTCAGTAGTCCACTGGGAAGATATCACCGGCCTCTTGATGAATGTGACTGATAAGAGTGTGGCCACACCCAAATAAGTAGGAACTTGTTTGTGAGCTTCAATGCATTCGGGATTAAGTTAATGTCCGGACACAAAAGAGGGTGATCAATCCATGCCTCTGTGTTGGACACCGATATCAATGACATAGGATGTACAAGTTTGAACTACAGGGTTATGATATCAGTTGGACTGCCATCTCCATCTTGATTGGGGGCTGCAGTGGCTTGCTAGAGCCCAACTGCAGTCTGTGGACCACAAGCCCACTGCCAATATAAAGATGGACCCACGGGATCGTACACATTAAGCGACTGAACACTGACTTAAGGAATCACATGTATACTCGGAGTATACACTCTGAAGAGAGAGGTATAGATTAATTATATTATAAAGATCAATTGGATTGATCATAATAATAAAATTAATATTCGATTGGCTCTTCATAATTAATTGGATTAATTATGAGGTTATTTCCTAGGTGGAAATATTCATATTTATAGGTTTACATATGATTTTATTTTGTGAAGATCTAATTTTAATTTGATGGATTAAATTAATTGGTCAAACTAATTTTAATTTAAATGTAAATAATATATTACTTGGTGTAATATATTAAATACATGGGTATATTAAAGTTGGGCTTGAAATTAATTTAAACCAGACTAATTAAAATAAGATTGGGCCTGAATTAAAAGAAGGAAGCCTACACAAAATGAATGAGCCAAGTTGGGCCAAATTCCTCAAGGGAATTTTGGCCAACCTAGGGTTTAATAACCCTAGGAATTTTGGCCAACTTAGGAGACACAGTTATAGCCGAAATTCACTTTAGCCCCCCTTTCTATAGTTCGTGTTTTCTGACGCTAGCACGGGTTGTGTTCGTTAGGCGTTCGTGTATGTAAACGAGGAGGGATTCTATATTGATTCCTGCAATCTGCATCCATCTCTTAAAGAGATATTACGGGTAAGAGAATTATCTATTGTGATTAAATTTTTGTTTTTCCAATTTCCATCTCAATTGCTCCTGGGCAATTTCGCTTTTATCGGGTGATTTCCGGTGAAAAATCCCAACAGACAGCAGATCCGTTGTTGATAAAAACTCATGAAGTAGGCCTCTCATTAAGGTGAGCCATGATGTAGAGAGGTTTGATGTGCCAAGTCATCTGTTTAGAAGGTTTTTTTAAAAATAACCCTCTTCGGTCCCCCTTCTTCTGGTGCTTGGATGGTAACCCCACTGCAAATTTTTGGCTCTTCCTTAGGGACCTCCTACTCTTCATAATCCGCATCACTTACATCATTTTTTACCTTTTCTACAACTTCATCCACTTCCTTGTCAACCTTTAGGAAATCAGTAGGTAAAAACAAGGAAGTTGCGTTTATGGGAATTACAATATCACCAATTTTAATCTCCTCACATTCAATGTGGTGGTTGGATCTTCCTTGGACTTTTCTTTCCCAACTTCGGTTTGTTCTAAAGCCTTATACTTTTCAGCTAGCTTCTTTCTTTGCAGCCTTCTTTTTTGTGTTCGAGTAAGCGGTGGTGTTTGTTTTGGAAACTTTTTATGTTTCACCACCTACCACTCTTTGCTTGGCTTAGTAGCTCTAGGAACCACAAACCTAGGTTGATTCCTGATGGACTTGGTTTGTGATTCTTTCTCCTTATTGCATCTCTGCAAGAACTCGAGTCTATCATGCACACTTTTCCGCTTTGGCTCCTATCTCCTTGATACTTGGCTGGAATTTCTTTGGCACCTCCTTTGGTCATTTTCCCTTCTTTTGTTAAGCACTTGTCTAAGATCAAAAGAAGTCATATTAACTGAAGCAACCGATGGGAAAGGGTCTTCATCTACTAGCATAGACCCCTTCTTCTCTGGGAATTTGAGAATCCCATGGTCAATTCTATCTTGAACCATATTTTTGAAAGCCCAACATGAACTCGTGGAATGTTTCCATGAATCACGATACTTGAAATAGGTCCTTCCCCTCATTTCTTCTCTGGATGGCATCTTGAAATTCTGTGGAAAATTTATAAACTTTTCCTTCACTAAGTAGTCAAATATTTCTTATGTCTTGCCAACATCAAAAGTGGACTTGGCATTACTTTTCTTGGCTTCTCCCTTCTTTGTTGGTTTGAAAGCAGCTGGAGAAACTTTAGCTCCTTTATTCAAAAGTTCAGCTACTGCAACATCTGGAGTATTAACCTCTTGGAAATATGAATCAAGAGAAGTATTTTTCCTGTGATCGTCCTCCCTTAATAGCTCCTCATACTTAGAAACTTCTTGCTGCTAATTCATAGAAATCCCTGAACTCCATTCCTTGGAACATTTTTCGCAATTCAATATCTAAGCCACGTTGAGCCATCCTCACAAACTCGTTTTCTGGCAGGAATACCCTGCACCTACTCCGCATTCTCTTGAAATGCGCTATATACGAGTCAGCTGTCTCGCCATTCTTTTGGGACATCTTAGATAGCTCCGCAACACAAACGTCTAGTTCAACATGAAAAAAACTGAGTGTAGAAGCATCTCTCCATCTCCTGCCATGTATAAATAGAATTCCTTAGTAGTGTAGAATACTAAGTGAATGCCATCCCTGTTAGAGAATTAGGAAATAGCTGCAACTTGTAATTATCAAAATTAACAAGATTGGCCAATTCCCTATACTGTATTGTGAACCTGGCAACACGCTCCAAAGTGGATTGTCCATCATCTCTAGAAAACAAGCTGAAATCTGGAATGCAGTATCCCCTAGGATAAGGTTCTCCTGATCTACAGCAATCGGGTATGGTTTGTGAAACTTTGGCCTTCCCACCTCCCTTAGGCCTAGACCATACAATTCCTGCGCAATTTCCCTCACTGCATCTACATTTACAGGCTGATGGTAAATAGGAGGTGGTGGTTGTGCATGAATTGGAACAACACCAGTAGGAATTCCTCCATTCACCCTAGATCTATGCATGCCCCTTGAGTCTAACTCTTCCTCCCTCACATAGTTGTTAGGAGAGACTTGCATGTTGGTGCGACCCTGTAAATGAACAACTAGATCACCATTAGGATTTGGCCTGCTTCCTCCTTAGATGCGGCCTTGAACAGGTCCCTTCTCCTCCCTCAGTGGAGGAATTTGATATTTCTCTGCCTGGCTACTCTTACTGTCCTCCACAAAAGCCACCACTTCCTTCCCTTTTGGTGTTGGAGAGCCAGTAGCACTTTCTTCAGCTTCCTTCTGACTCCCACTTAAATGTTGGACTTCTTGCAACACTTCACCTATGATTTTGGTTAGATTAACCAAAGCAGCAGTAACATTGGGAGAATCATTCTCACCTGGAATTTACTAGTTAGGCCCCTCCCTTTGTTGTTGAACAAGAGGGATAATGTCAACATTGTCGAAATGTCCAACTAAGTTAGCCACTTCTCTTGTATTATCAGGCACATCATCTGCATCTTCAAATGCATCAACTTCTTTGTCTTTAGAATTCCTCTTTGGCAGCATTATGTGGGTCCCACTGGGCGTGCAAAAATTGTTTCTTGCCTTTTTGTAAACTTGAGCGTACCAGTAATTTTGCTGGAAAATTACAAAATGAAAATTGAAAACTGACTTCTATCAAACGATTTAAAAAGCCTAAAAACTAAAAGCTTAAGGTCCCAATTAACTCTATAGCTAGATTAATTGAAATAACAATGCCAAAATAAAATTGCTGGAATAGAACAATGCTTGAATTGAACTGAGTTTGCAGAAAATACAACTTACAGAGTGAAATAATATAAATTGCTAAGGATTCTCCCAAAAGACTAAGCATTCTCTAGGAAAAATAAATGTTTAGAAATAGAATAAAATTGACTGAAAGGAATTAAAAATTTGATTTGATGCTCTGTTTGAGTAGAGTGTGTTGTTGATGTATGGCCTCCTCTCTTCTGCCTTCAACCTTAGCTTTTAAAGGGAAGAAAATAGCTGCTTCTTTTTGCACGTTGAGATCTATTATGTCACTTCTCCTCCTCCAACTTCCATGACTTAAAGAACTGCCACTAACACTAACACTAACACTAACACTAAACTTCAGTCACGTCCACTTTTCCTTATGTTACCTATATTATAACTTCCTCCCAGCAACCAACTCATTCCCCACATGGAAAATAACTGACTAATTAATCAATTAATAAAAAAATTAATTAATTAATTAATTGATCTTAAAAATTAGGATTAGGCCAGAAATTAAAATATAAAATCGGCCCAATTAGTTTACAGGTCTAACAAAAAAACTTTTCGATTAAATTTGTTTTAATATTTAGATTTATCTAATTAATTCATAATTATTTAGACTCCTTTTATGTAAGTATCTATTAGTTAATCGGTTTAGTACAATTTGATTTTATTTATAAAATATATACAATTGAAATTATATAAATGATTATTTAATAGATTTAATGTACACTTAAATCTATTCTAATAATAAAATAAACGAGATATGGATTCCATGAATTTAAGTACTACTACTAAGTTTGTTTTAATATATGGAGTATTATCTAATTGTGTCATCCTTATGAAAATAACAAACAAAAATGAATGATTCGCATTCTAAAAAGAAAAAATAAAATAAACATATCGAAAAAAGGAAAATTTATAATATCAAAATATGATTTGACATGGAATTTTTTTCGATTGATTTATGTTGGATAAGGATATTGACGTGACTGGTATGAAGGAAACTCGTTGGATAATTTTTTCTTTTTTGTTATAAAAGGGACTTAGGAGCCTAAAACAAAAAAAAAAAAAAAAAAAACTAATCTGAGACAACTCTCGGAAAGCAGATACCACATATGTTTTCAAAGATGATGCTCTAGATGCCTGCATGAGGCTCAACACACTCGTGAAAGCCCAAGGAACAAGATCCTGCGAAGTTCGCCATTCAATCTGCCGCTCTGTTCCCTTCCCAATAGGTATGGATGAAATTAATCTCCCACTCATTTTGTCTAAACTCCCTGCGTTTCTCAATGATCCAAGCAAACGGATGAGTACTAATATTGGAATGTCACATTAAGTTGAGAACCACCAAAGAGTCTAACTTGAAAACCACTTTGCGGTAACTTGTTTTTCAATCTAGGAAACTCGTTGAATAATTATTCTGGAGATATTTGCAAGTGTTGCTATTGTAGTTGTAACGGTTGAAGGTATCTCTTTGAATGAGTTGTTATCATGGTTTAAAGACAATAATTTTGAAAATTGATTTGTAGCCTTTTATTTTGAGCTCCTAATAATTTGTATTCAAATATCCTTATTTTTGGTTTAGTTATTGAAAATATAAGTTACTTTTATTGACATTTATTTATTTATTTGGTTCAACAACTCATGTTGTGCGTTTTAACTCGTGCTTTCAATTGTATGTTTGCAAAATTATTCATTTTATTTTGATGCATAATTTGTTAATTTTTTTATTAATAATAGGTGATTTTTATATATAAAAAAGTATCTAATTTCATGTTGGTAAAAATATTTTATTTTCCTGATGAAAATTATTAGAGGTAAGCATTGTCTTGTAAAATTTTAAAATTAATTTATTTTTGGAATTATTTATACTGTGAATTGAAAAAGTGCATATGTTTTTGTGTGTGTGTGTGTGTATATATATATATATATATGTATATATAAAGGAAAATCTCTTCTGAATTGTATTATTCAAAATCTCTCAATTGGATTATGCTAAATTAAGGAGATAATTTAATCGAACAATTTTTGACATATATAGTCCAATTAATAATGAATAACTGTGACTTCTTGGAAAAGATCTAAATATCTTATCAAGATTTATAATTAATAATTAATTTAAATAAACAAACATTAATATGAAAATAATGTATAATTAGTTTATGTAACATATATTATTAGTTTTATAAAATTATCTTAAAATTGATTATAATCTAATTAGTAGTTATATATATGAGCTAAAATTAAGAGACTTTTGAACTGTGGTTGGTAGCATATGGGTTATTTTTTATTATTTTATTATGAAATTGAAGAGATTGGTATTGTCTCCATTTTCTATGAAAATATTTCAAATGAGGTATCAATTGATTAATGAAGTTAATGCAATCGATATTTCTCTTTAGGATTTAGTGACTGCTGGTTGAGAAGTCCGTTAGACTTTTTGAACTAAAAATTTTCAAGCAAATTCAATCAAAATCCTTGAAATTTGTTAATATATTTCATGTTTTATGAAGATAAATATATTTAGGATAAATTCGCATTCTTAATAAATTTATTATATTTTATATATGCTCTCGTATAATTTTTTTATTTTATTTTTTTATTCAACATTGATTGCAAATGATAACCAATTATTATATATCAAATTGTTTGAATATTAAATAGAATTTAGGGCAAGTTATAAATAAAAAAAAAAATTAATGGTTTCGCTTTTTTGCAAATAAAGAACTGTGGTTTTTTTTTTTTGTTACAAAAGGAGGATTGTGTTTTAAAATGTAAAAAAAAAAGTACAATGTATATTTTTACGTTAAAAGTGATAATATAGCGGATAGTATTTTTTGTTATTTAACATTTCAATAATTCATGCATATTATTTAAGAATTTTATATCAAGATTTGAATATTTTTCAAAGATTTTTCAATTTGTTATGATTTTTTAAAATTTATTATTATTTAATTTAGAAAAATATTTGTGCTTTTTAAAAATTTTCAAAATTTATCACTAAAGTCGTATTTTTATTAACCAACTTGAAAGTTTTGAGTTTAAAATGAACAAGAATACCTTATGTCATGTTATAATTTAATTTTAGATCTTATCTTTTTGTTAACATTTTAAAACATAATCCTCCTTTTATAAAAAATATATGTATAGTCATTTATTTGTAAAAAAGTGAAATTATAAGTTTTTTTTTTATTATTTTATAATTTGCTCTAGAAATTTTTTTTTTTTTTTGACGGTGAAGGGTGAAAGAAGAAAATGAAATGTTCTGCAAGCAATGACAACAACATAACTTTTATCATAAAAAACAAAACCACGAGGAAAAACACAAAGGGGATATCATTCAATATCTGGCATAAAAGCTTAATATAGAAAAAAAAAAAAAACAACTCAATTACAGATTAGATAAGCTAAATCAAATATGAAAAATATGAAACCCCACTTAACATAATGATACTCATGTTGGATGACTACCTATCACCTTAGCAAGACAAACATAAAATAGAAAAAATATGAAAACAGAATCAAAACTTATAGAAAAGCTGTTGCTACTGCTGATAATTTCCAACCACACAATATATCTCTTAAGAAAAAGAAAATACCCACGTGAACTCCAAAACATTGTAGATCAAAGTATAAAAAGAACACAAAATTGAGCCAACAAGATGCAGATTGGGAAGAAATTAATCTTATAGATAAATATAGATGAAAAGAAATATACAAAAAGAAGCTACATTTTAGATAAAATTAACAACTGACTAAAAAATAGAAAGAATTGAGAACAATGACTAGGCAGTCCTTATTTGATTTCATCACTGTGCTGACATCTACTTGGATCATGAGAAGGCGTAGAGGGAACAATCACAAGGTGGGGTCCAAATATTATAGTCCATTTGCCTTTTTTAATCCAATAATTTGAAGAAGTCTATAAATCTTCTGCCATTGCTTTTAATTCAGCAGATGGATTTCACATGGCACATGAATTGGATTCATATTCACAATTGCCTTACATATAAAACCAGTATACACTATAGTGATTATACATTAAAGAGCTTAATCATTTCGGAAAGATTTATCAAATTTAAATTAATTCTGAAAATTGCAACATGATTTGTACAACTATAAACCAATATCTCAAATCAACTCAAGTTATGTGCATTTACAATTAATCCAAGTAGGAAACTAACAGTACTATTGAAAACAATTTTACTTTTGGAGAATATAAAAGTAAATAAGTATTTTAATAATTAATTAAGGATAAATGTAATTTTATTTTTAATTAATTAAATAAAGTATAAAGATAAAAACTTTCAAGAAGAACATTGTAAGAATAACTCAAAAAGAGAACAAAAAGTTTGGAGAAATAAGATACATTTTGCTTTAGAAGGTTGAAGACTTAAAAAGACTCAGTTATATATATTCAGAGGCCTAAATACTGTATAACGGCCACATTTAGAGACCTGAAGAAGTCTACTACAAATATTCAGAGTCCTGAACACCGTATAACGGTCACATTCAGAGACTTGAAGAAGCTCAATACAAATCTTCAGAGACCTGAACGTTGTATAACAGATACATTCAGAGACTTAAAGAAAGTTTATTACAAACCTTCAGAGGGTTAAACATATGCAACGACTAGTTTTAGAGACCTGAAGGAAATCAGAATTAAAGTTTCAGAGGGCTGAATGCATTACAATGGCTAGTTTCAGAGACCTGAAGGAAATCAGAACTAAAGCTTCAGAGGGCTGAATACACTATAACGGCTAGTTTCAAAGACCTGAACAGAATTTGAATTCTCTCTCCAAACCACCTCTCCAATGCCTATAAATAGAAGACAATTGCAAGCAGTTCAACTGGGGAAGACAAATTACCAAATTTACAATGCATTCAAAGCATACAAAGCATTCTCAAGTAGTCTTTGCAACAATCTTCAAAGAGAGCAATTGAACGAAATCAAGTCTTCATCAAAACAATTCACATTATTTCAAATACAATATTTTAAGTGAATTGAAAATTCACACTAAAGAATATTAGTATGAGAGGGAACTTTGTTGTTAAAATTTTATCAACAAAGTTTGTGTAAAAGTTTTGTTGTTGATCTTTGAAAAACAACAAGTTGTAAAAGTTTGGCGTTTTACCTTGCAAAAAG
This sequence comes from Euphorbia tirucalli, assembly GCA_039660915.1. Classification (NCBI taxonomy): domain Eukaryota; kingdom Viridiplantae; phylum Streptophyta; class Magnoliopsida; order Malpighiales; family Euphorbiaceae; genus Euphorbia; species Euphorbia tirucalli. The sequence continues at coordinate 16,966,758 of CM077637.1, forward strand.
CACTAGTTGCCTCAATCCACACAAAAGAAGGATTACCGTCTTAATCCTAGACAAAAGTAGGATTAATTGTTCTGATCTTGGACAGAAGAAAGATTACTTGGTTTGATTCCTACCGTTAAAGAAATTATAGTGGAGAATCTCAAGTTGTTCACTTAGGGACAGCAGTAGGACAGTTGGTCCGAACCTGTATAAATCTCTGTATCGACAATCTTTTTTATCTCTACTCTATTTAATTACTGTTATTTATATTTCTGCATTTATTTTCAGCAGTAATAGCCTTTTGAAGATTTTACTTTATTTATTTAAAAGCAATTAAATTTACAAGTTTTACAAATCTTTTTATTTCTCATTTTAAAGTAAAACTTGCTTCTTAGACAAAATTGTTTTTTATTTTAAAGTTTTCCACAAAAGAACTTTTATTTGGATATTTACACTAGTCACCCCCTCTCTAGTATATCTTAAAGCTTATTTGGGACTAACAAGCACTATAACAATGATAAATAAAAAAACTAGCAGATTCAACTACTACCACATGAAATTGATACAAATTGCTCTTATAAAAAAGTTTAACCTAAGGGAACATTCTATCAAGCAAACCAGTAAAACAAGTATACATGACTAATGAGCTATGCTAGTATTTTGTTAATCCTGGTAGTTTAGTCACAATTAACAGTATACCAAAAATGAAAGAAAAACAAAAATGAAAGGAGGTAGTGAGTGAGCTTACTTATTTCGTCGGAGAAGGATTATGATGCTCACAGATAATAAAAGAGAGATGCTTGCAGAAAGGGAGCAAAAGAATGGTGAAAGAATGAGGGGTAGGGGGAAAAAAAGCTCAACTGATAGCAGGAGAATTGCAGGAGGATTCGAAGGTGCTGTGCAATCAGGGATATGGATGGCGGCAAAGGAGAAAGAAGATTTGCAGGAGGATTCAACTCTACAATCGGGGTGGATGGAGGCTAGGGTGGCATGGCTTAGAATAAAAATCTTACAAAAAGATGAATGATTTTTCTCATTATATTTTACGTTAATAAGTTGTAAAAAAGTATATAAGAGTTATTGTTATCTATTGTTAATGATTTTTTGAATACATGAATACTTTTATAGACTTTATAAAAGTCATAATTGAATACCTGATGACTTTTAAAGACTCCTAAAAAGTCATAATTGAACACCACTAAATTTCAAAAGTCTTTAAAAGTCTCAATCAAATACATCCCTGTTAGTTACTCTCAAATATTTTTGTACTAGAATGTAAAAATTTATGGATACAAATTTGTATGAATCAGTGCTTTAATATAATTTTTAAGAGTACGCTCAATGGCTTAAAAATTTGTATTATATAATCCTTTCAAATCTAGTTATTGATGGTTAGATTAGCATGCAAAATATTTTAGCAAGTGTACTAAGATCAACAAGTGATAAAGTGGATCTAAGTCCGAATATCATTTCTACAAGGATCTGGGTTTTAGTATAAGTCAGAACAGAAATGGCTCCTAAACTGAAATAGCTTGTGGCAAAAATATTGTCAATATTTGAAGATTGTATTTTATAACTAAAACTACTCAAAATGAACAGATCTAAGATTGAAGAAAATAAATGACAAGACTTTAAAAATAAAATAGTGAAAACAGATTATAACAGCGGAGTAAGCAACAACAAGACATGGAAGTAGCTTTTACTTTTATGTAACCTAAGTAATTTCACTTAACATGCAAAAGAGTCTCTCTCTACAGTTGTTATAATCAGTTTAATCGGAGCATTCTTCGCTGATATAACCCTAATCCAAGGGTAAAAAAAAATATCCTAATATAGGTAATTATTCAATTTTAAAACATTAAATAGGATAATTGGGGTATCAGTTATTTTATTAATCAACAGAGAAACCCACTCCTTAGAAGTTACCGGGAACGTGGGACACGATTTCTTGGGAGATAACCTCCTTGGTAATAAGCTATAAATAGCTCTTCCAAAGGAGAGAGAAGGGGATCGGCTCTAATCACTGATCATAATCTCTAATTTTGGCATCGGAGTGTCTGGGGGAAGAAACCCTTCCCTCGCTGTAACAGGTATCATCCCGAGGAATTCGGCCGTCTCAATTATCTTCATAAGCAATCGGCTTTTGGCGATCGACCTCCCCCTCAATGAATACACTGTTGGATCAAGGTGACAACATCCGCAATTAATTCTTATAAACCCTATGCCTTCAAATAATTAAACGGAGCATTCTCTGCGATTAACATTTAAAAACATGCATTAAGAATAGAAAGCATCAACATGGGCATTCCCAACACGAACCTCAATCATATGAAACAATATGTGCATTATTTTTTTAAAAAAAAAGAGCTAGGTCTTTTGATTGTTATAGAGATCTGAATGAAGAATGAAAGAATTCAAATAATTTAAATAAATAGTAACAAAAACTGAATGGACAGATGATTATTACATGTATGCTAGCTGATTAGAAAAAAAAAAAAAAACCTAAAACTGAACCTATTATTGAAGAAATAAAAAGAAAAGAAAGAATGAATCTAAAAAAAGGTGGAGTAATCAATTCCTCTGGTAAGCCTGAGGAGTATCCATTGATGTCCCTGGTGAATGGGTAGTCTATACTTGTCCATCTTCCAATGTGTCTTTTTAGGATTTAAAAAGGTTCCTGAATAATATTTGAAATGTAATTTGTAGGCATATATTTCTCCTTGTGAATTGTAAATTGCTTCTTCTTTTCCAATTGCTTTCCAAAACCCTTTTCCATCTCCTACTTGTATTTTCTTTTCTCCTTCTCCCTCTTCATGTGTGAAGAAATACCACTCTCTTTCTCCATTTCGATAACTCACTGCGTCTGTATATATACACCATTTTTAATTTACGTTACCCTTCTAATAATAATTACACCAAATTGAACAAATATAAACTTCCAACAAAAGTAATCTACATTTTTCTCCTAACAAAAATTCATGTGTATATATACTTAGTTATAAGATCGTTGGCTTGGGGTGATTCTTGCTTATACTACTTTTATCCTAATTAATTGAGAAATATCAACCAAAATAATAGTTAACACTTAACTAAATAATATGTTAAGGTAACTGGTTTTGGTGTTTAAACTTCAACCCGAAACTCAAAGAAGTACATAACCTTAAATATATTAAGCCTGAAAAATAATAGTATAAAAAAAAAAAGTTGATCGTCAAGAAATATAATTGCCCATGAGAGCGAAAACACTTTTTGTTTTTTTTCGGCGGTGAATGCCATCGCCGGCACAACAACCGCAAAGAATATGAAGGCTGTTGGGACCGAGTCCGAATCATCCCCAGGCCACAATGTAGGGCACAAGCGATCACGATCTCTCCCATATATGTACCCCCTATAGCAAGATTGAAATTCTCGGGCTCTCATTCGGAATTCAAAACTCGAGATCTATTGCTTAAATTGTATGTGGGATTAGATCTTGGAAAATAAAAGAATCCAAAACTCAAGAAGTATAACCTAAATAATGCGTGGGATCGGATCTTGGAAAATGAAAGACGGATGTATACCAAGATTTTTAGGAGGTTCCCTGAAGAAAGCAGAGGCATCAATATCGTGAATAACTTGGGCAGGAAGAGGTTTAAAATAAGCCTTGTTCATCAGATAATGAGTCACTAATTCTTCATCTGTAGGCATAAATTTGTACCCAACTGGAAATTCTGCTTGCCACTCGCATTGGCATTCCTTTTCCATTTTCCCTTTTCTTTTTTTTTTTTTTTTTTTTGAGACTAAATGCCACGTTCCAATAAATATAATTACTGTTGATATCTGCTCCTATTTATACATGACGGCTGGAACCAATTCTATCTATCGTCACGCCCATCAACTATGAACTAGCTAACTACTGGAATCCTACCTGTACTTAAATACGTAGCACTATTTTTTTTGCTTAATTTATAATTAACTCGTATTAATCAACTAATTAAAAAATGACTTGTTCAAGATTAACCCTTTTTTTCTTTTAAAGTTATTTTGACAATTACTGTATACATTTACATGTCTTGGTTTACAAGACTATCTCTTGTAATTTTTCAAATCACGTGCTAATTAAATGTCGGTGTTTAATTTAATTTAATTGAATGTTCTTATCTTTTACTACAAATTTTATACGAGGAATCTAATTGTCATTAAGTTGAAGCCTCTCGACAATAGTGTTCCATAATGATATGAGATCCACTCTGTTTTGAAACCTATTTACAGCAGTGATCGTGTCTCTCCAAACTAATTACTTCAACAATTTTAAAATGGTTTATCTCATGAAAATTAAAACCTAAGTAGAACTCAATTCCTTGCAAATACAACTCATAAGCTCTCCTATTTTAATTACCATAACATAAACAACTTCAACCTTCAAGATTCAAGTAACACAAGTTTGCATAGGTAGTACTTGTTCAAAGATACACCTTTATTCACCCTTAAACAAGTGTCGAGGTTTTGATCCTTTTCTTGGCATGGAGCAGCCTTAAATCCAGCATGGGGATTAGCCACTTCACTATACAAAGATACAAAAAGGTGCATCAAATAAAAACCATCAGGTTGGATGTAATCTGAAGTCAATATTTTGCGGTAAGGCATGTTGCAAGTAATCATTTAAGATAGGAATCTGAGGTCAGGAAAAGTGATTAAATTCTATTGGGTGGCCTGCATGAGTTGCTTTTTTTTTTTTTTTTTGTTACTTCTATGATTGCTGCAGCAGGCTGATCAATCTGTTACTGCAATTTCGATACCAGTTGAAGATGGGAAACCAGTTAACTTGGATATATTAGACTTGATTAGGAACGAGAGGAAGACAAAGTTCTTATTGTAATTCAACAAAAAGAAAATCAACAATCCTAATAAGTGGAATTTGAATCACATAACACGCCGAGGTGGAAGGCCCGAGCAAGGAGCGGCCCTAAAGGATAGTCATGAGGGCATGAATGAACTGAATCCGACATGAGCTATATTAGCAAGACGTGTTTCCAATACATGGAAATGCATTTTGGGCCAAAGTAGACAATAAATGTTATTAAAAACTGGGTTTCTTCAATTAAACAGCTTCAACTTGAATTGGAACAAAATCACTAAATCTCTCAGTTCTGACTTTGTACAGGATATAATCTGACAGAAAAAGCCAAAGACTTGAAGGCGATCTACTTTTGGATTTTCCATTAACAAAGGGGGTAAGAGCTCTAAAGGATAAGTAACAATATTAATCCACTATAACCTTCTTGGATATTAGGTGGCTGAAATATGTTGAATTTGTTAACTAACCATTGCTATGCCTCAATTATATTACATTAGTAATTACTGCCCCAATTAATTAATTTTGTATGTGTGGAATTTGCTCTGTTTTAGGTTGCTACAATCATTGTTTAATAGCATGAAGTCAAATTTTTTTAGATTGTGTTATCTGTTGTTGTTTTCAATCGCATCAGTGTGGATATTCTATTGGCGGTTGGGAACTAATTCATCAGAAAATAGAATTTGAAAGATTGGTTACAAGAAGTGTTAGTAGTGTATCAATAAAATGTTACGTAATAGCCTTTTGTTCCAAAGTTCATATTAGTTATTCCTTCAATTACATACCGCCTTTTTTAATAATGTCAAAGGTGGAGAAAATTGAAACTCAAGAAATCTATTCCTGGATTTTACATATGTATTACTTTTGCTCTAAAATTACAGGATTTTCTTTACTTCATATGGCTGTTTAGTGTTACTCTTTTTCTTTACTTCACATGGTGATGTTTGATGCCTTCATACCCATGTGTTATAGATTTTTCTTCATTTGATCCTTTAATTGTAACATGGACATGCACATGTGAATTAGTTTCAGTCTTATTGCTTTTTATTTTTTTTTTTTAATACTGGTGGTGTTTGCTGGCCTGATTGTTCAAGATAACATTGCTTAAATGTTATTAGTAATTGGTGTTACATTTAATAATTCTTATCCTTACTTTTTGTTTTTACACGTGCATGAAAGGGAAGTGCACAAACTTATTTTGGGAACAACAATGCGTGGTAACTCATTTAAGAGCCAGTTTGGAATTACTGTTAGTAAAAGTACTGTCAGGGAAAGCTAGGTTTCATTGCTTTATTTAAAAGTAGTTTTAAGTGTTTTTCCAGTACTTTTCTGAACACAATCCGACTTTTTCCAGTGCTTTCCGCAGCCCTAAAAGCAGGTTTCAGCCAAAATAAGGTTCCTCATGCTTTGGCTGAAAGCTGCTTGCAGGGTTGTGGAAAGCAGCCCCAAACTGGCCCTAAGTGGTGTAATGGATCTTCCAATTTATAATTTCATTGAATATTTGGGCTGCCTTTGTAATTACCTGCATGACATTAGATGTAATTAACTATAATTTTATGTGTATTAACTTGTACTTGTATGACAAACATATATATAAATGACCCCTAAAAAAAAATTAATAAACTATTTCGTCATAAAAGAGAATTTCCTGACAGATAATAAAGTTCTGAATGGAACGTTTAAAGAGCCTGCTGTGACAAAATAACGGATAAATTAATATTCCTTTCTTTCTTGAATCCATCCTCTTCTTGCAGCCATTGCTCATCATTGAGCCAGGAAAATTAGATAGATTTTGTACAGTGAGAGTTGAAGTAGAATTTAATGAATGGAAAGTTGCATCTTCGTTTGCTTCTACTTACTAAAGTAAGAATTGAACACGTTCTACCAACTCAACCACAATACATAGTTGCAATTATATGGGTAAACTTTAAATCAAAACTATGTTATATTTATTTATTTATTTATTCGACTTAATTATTTAAAAGGTGTAAACAGTGGTTGTGTCTTTTTGGTGAATTATTACATTGAACCATTATGTATTTCAGTGAAAAGTTACGTTGAATTATTACGTTCTTTCGATGAAAGATTACGCTGAACCATTGTATATTTTTTCGGTGAAAGCTAGCATTGAACCATTGTATTTTTTGTGGTGAAAGGTTACATTGAACTATTGTGTTCTTTCCATAAATGGTTACATTGAACTATTATATTTGTTTATGAACAACTGCGTTTCTTAATTTTCCCTATGAAGGATTATCTAAAGATAATTGAGTCTACAAAACTGACACAGAAAAATTACATGTATTCTTAACCACAGAAAATCCCATTAAGGAATTATGATGTCAGTTTTATAAAAAGAATTTCTTCGATCAAGTAGAAGTAACTACTCCATCAACGATTCTATAACTATGGATGTAGGTATGTATTGGGATCCCATAAACTATATTTTTCATTATAATTACATTGCATATTTTTCGTTATAATATTGCAAAAGTTTAGTAGGGATTGAAACCTATAATATATGTTCAATCCATTTTAGTCATCCTCAATTTGAATGATTTTATGACACTAGTACTATGATTTTGTTGATGAGTGAATATATGCTTATCTTACATCGTCAATGATTATTTCATCAGTATCATATTAATTATATGCATTATGAAATATATATTTTTCATTATAATTATATTATTGAACTTAAATTTCATTATACAACCTACCTACATAACGATGTCATGATCTTTCCTCATAATGCCATTACAAATAACATTTTGCAACTACCTCTTGTAATACACCATTGTTGGTTTAGTGGACTTAGTTTAGAGAGGTTATGGTATGATGAGAAGGAAATCAAGAGCATTGTGGTGAATATGTTTTTCATTCATCAAACACCATAGCATACATATTTATAGGCTCATTAGAATGTTCTAGAGTTTGCTACAACAAATAAGTTTCTAGAGCCAACTACAGGTAAATATCTAGATATTTTATGGAGATATTTTATAGGGATATTTTATAGAGACATTCTAGACACATTCTAGAGACTTCTAGACACATTCTAGAGACTTATTAACACAAAATATCTAACAATAGCAATAATATCATAATTAAGCATATACTTCAATACTCCTCCTTGATGTTGGTGCTATTCATGACTCCAAGTTTCTCCCTTAATGCTTCAAACTTTCCCTTCTGCAAAGCCTTTGTAAATATATCTGCCAGTTGGTCTTCAGTGCCGCAATGCAACACTTTGATTTGGTTCTCTCTTTCAGCTTCTCGTATGGCATGATACTTGACTTTGATATGCTTTGTTTTTCCATGAAAAACAGGATTCTTGACCATCGCTATTGCTGACTTGTTATCACAAAGAATTTCTGTAGGTTTATGCTGCACAAACTTCAAATCCTCCAAGATTTTTCTCATCCAAAGTGCTTGATTTACAGCTGCACAAGCTTCCATATATTGTGCTGCAGCGGTTGATTGTGCTACTGTACTATGCTTCTTAGAGCTCCAACAAACAACTCCAGAACCAAGTGTAAAACAATATCCAGTAGTACTTTGCATATCTTCAGAAGCACCAGCGTGATCGCTATCCGTAAATCCAAGAAGTTTGACAAAAGTGCTCCTCCTATAAAATATGCCATAGTCAATAGCACCACGAACGTACCTTAACACTCTCTTGGCTGCTTCAAAATGGTTTTTGGTTGGAAAATTCATGAATCTGGATAGGACTCCAGTGATGTACATTATATCAGGCCTTGTTGCGCATAAGAACAACAATCCTCCAATCAAGCTTCTATACATAGTAGCATCAACAGGACCCGAACCATCTTCTTTCTCAAATTTTTCTCCATGTACTGCTGGTGTGCTCACAGAGTTGCAATTTGATAGGCCAAACCTTTTCAATATTTCATTAGCATACTTGCTTTGTGAAATGAAGATCCCTTGTTGACATTTTTGGACTTGCATACCAAGAAAGAAAGTCATCTTTCCTAAATCATTCATTTCAAACACCTCTTTCATCTTGTCTCTGAACTCCTTGACCGAATTAGTGTTGCTGCCAGTCACAAGGATATCATCCACATAAATGGATACAATGAGGATGTCTCGCCCTTCTTCTTTGATATACAAAGTCGCTTCATTGCAGCTTCTTTTAAACTTCAAATCCAATAAGAAATCATTAATTCGTGCATACCAGGCCCTTGGTGCTTGCTTCAAACCATACAAGGCCTTCTTCAACAGATAAACTTTGTTGGGAGCCTTTTCATTTGTGAAGCCTTCAGGTTGTGCCACATAAATTTCTTCTTGAAGCACTCCATTAAGAAATGCCGATTTAACATCAAGTTGATATACTTCCCAATTTAGTTGAGCAGAGAGTGCAAGCAAAATTCTTATTGTGTCAAATCTTGCCACGGGTGCGAATGTTTCTGAAAAGTCAATTCCAGCTTGTTGAGCATATCCTTTCACGACCAATCTTGCCTTGTATTTGTTGATGGTTCCATCAGGATTGAGCTTTAATTTAAAGACCTATTTCGAACCAATAACTTGTTTGTCAATGGGTTTATCCACAAGAACCCAAGTTCCATTTTTCTCTATCATCTTCAGCTCCTCCTCCATGGCTGCTTTCCATGCTGGAATTCTCAAGGCTTCTTCTATACTTGCAGGTTCTAATAAAGCCAAATTGCACCTGTTATAAATGTCTTCCAACGTTCTAGTGCCTCTGACAGCATAGTCTTCATCATCTGTGTCAAGCTCAGGTTCTTCATCCTGATCAAGAGTAGCTTTCTCAAGATTTGTTGGTTGTCCGTTACTCTTCACAGACATGCTTCCCCAATTCCAGCTGCTTTCTTCATCAATCTTCACACTTCTGCTGACAAATACTTTCTCTGTTGCAGGATTAAAGATTCTATAGCCTTTTGACACGCTGCTATATCCCACCAATATTCCTACATCAGCTCTTTTATCTAACTTATCTCTTTTCACATCAGGCACCAATGAGTAGCAAATACTCCCAAAAACTCGAAGATGAGCTACTGAAAGTGCTTTGCTAGGCAATCTATTCTGCAAGTATACTGTAGTATTAGCTGCTTCTACCCAAAACTTCTTTGGAAGTTCTTTTTCAATCATCAAGCACCTGGCCATATTCATAATTGATCGATTTTTCCTCTCACTCACACCATTTTGTTGAGGGGTGTAAGTGACAGTGAACTGATGGTGAATTCCTGCTTGTTGAAGAAATTCTTCAAACTGATGAGATGTGAATTCGGTGCCATCATCAGACCTCAAAGTCTTGATAAGATGAGCACTTTGATTTTCCACCTCTACTTTGAATTGCTGGAAGCAGGAGAATACTTCTGATTTTTGCTTCAAAAAATAGATCCAGCAATATCTGGTTAAATCATCAATAAACAACAAGAAATATATACTTCCATTAATAGAGGGAGTCCTTAGAGGACCACACACATCTGTGTGCACCAGCTGCAACTTTTCAGTGGCTCTAAAAGCTTGATTGACAGGAAATGGAGATTGAGTTAACTTCCCCATTTGACATGTGCCGCATATAGTTGGTTGAGTATGAACGGTGGGCATATTCAAAACCATGTTCTCAGTATGAAGCCTCTCCAAATAAATATAATTTGTGTGCCCAAATCTCTTATGCTAGAGATTTGTCTCATCAGCAACACTGGTGAGGGCTTTAGTTGTCACAAGACTCCATTCTAAAGGAAAACTTCTATTTTGCATTCTAACAGCGAACAACTTAGCTCCATTTGGATCAACTACTTCACAACATTTACTTTTAAAAGAAAGTGCATAATTCTTGTCTAGTAGCTGACCAACACTCAAGAGATTATGATTTAGTTCAGGCACAAAAAGAACATCAGTGATCAGTTTGTTACCTGATGGAGTTTGTACTGTAACATTTCCTTTCCCATGCACTTCAAGCCATCTTCCATCCCCAATCTTCACATTGGAGCGGTATCCTTTATCAATGGTTTTGAAACACTGAATATTTGAAGTCATATGATTCGTGCAGCCACTATCAATGAGCCACATACTGGCATCTTCAGTTGCAGCATAACATTCTTCAACTACTGTTGCAACAAAGGCATCCTCCTCCTTTACTTCAGCCCCTTCTGTGACATGAGCCGATTGTGATGGAGGTTGATTATTTTTATTCTTTGGACATACTTTTTCAAAGTGTCCAAATTGCTTACAGACCTTGCATTGAATTCCTGGTCTGAACCAACAGTAGTTTTCAGTATGATTTGTTTTCTTATAATGAGGACATGGAGGAAGCTTTCCTCTTCTATATTTTCCTCTGAAACTATGCTGGTCTTTCTTTTCCTTGCTCTTTCTTTCATTAGAATTCTTCTTCCTACTACTTTCTGATTGAGAAGAAGATTTTTAGGATGCAAGGAGCGCCTTCTCTGCTGCTTTCTCTTCCTCTCTAAAAGCCTTTCTTTGCTCTACAGCTTGAAGAGCATTCACCAACTCAGTCAAAGTGAGTTGTCTCATGTCCCAGGTATCTTCAAGGGATGAGATTTTTGACTCAAACCTCTCAGGAAGAGTCACCATCACCTTCTCTACAATCCTCTTCTCCGGCAGTTCCTCACCAAGCAACCTAATTTGATTCACAACCTTCATGACTCTATCAATGTATTCTTTCACGTTTTCAGTCTCCTTCATCCTTAAGAGCTCAAATTCTTTCCTTAAATTGAAAACCTGCATTTGCCTTGTTTTGTCACTTCCTTGAAACTCTGTTTTCAGCTTGTCCCAGACTTGCTTGGCTGATTCACAAGTCATGATCCTTGTGAAAATGGTTTCATCTACAGCAGCATGAAGTATACTAAAAGCTCTATACTTTCTAGAGACTTTTTCTTCATAAACCTTCAATTGATTCAATGTCGTATCGTCAGGAAGGTTGGGCTCCATCTCTGTTTCTACAGCTTCCCATAGCAGCAAACCCTTGAGGTAAGCTTTCATTTTGACTGCCCAAATATTGTAGTTTTCGCCATTGAAAATGGAAGGTGCTATGCTTGAAATGTTGCTTGAGGTTGCCATTGAAGGATCTTGATGAAATAGTTTTGGCGTTTTAGGTTTTGGGTAATCTAGTGTTTAGGTGATTTTGGTTTTTGGGTGTTTTTGTTGTAGGGCTCTGATACCAAATGTTGGTTTAGTGGACTTAGTTTAGAAAGGTTATGGTATGATGAGAAGGAAATCAAGAGTATTGTGGTGAATATGTTTTTCATTCATCAAACACTATAGCATACATATTTATAGGCTCATTAGAATGTTCTAGAGTTTGCTACAACAAATAAGTTTCTAGAGCCAACTACAGATAAATATCTAGATATTTTATGGAGATATTTTATAGGGATATTTTATAGAGACATTCTAGACACATTCTAGAGACTTATTAACACAAAATATCTAACAATAGCAACAATATCATAATTAAGCATATACTTCAATAACTATAACCCTAACATTGTGTAGCCACATTTAATTAATTTCTGCATATACAAAACCCTTCAACAAATTACTGCAGAAAGCGTCTCACTATATTGTATTAAAAAAAAAATATGTAGAAGAATAGCACAATAACCCATGAAGCAACATGCAAGCCTAGCAGAATCTTCCTCCTTAATTTCATCAATTCCTTACCCGTACTGCCGAAAACATCTCTTAGGTATCAATTTTTTTTGCTAAATGTGCTGAAAGTGTCCGATGACAATTTTTCATAACTTACAATATAATGTTCTTATTCTTTTATCTGATCAATAAAGCTTTCGAAATTCTTGAAAGAAGAGCCACCTTCTCTTATGTTTTCTGCAGCAATTTCCTTGAGTTTGAGTGAATTAGCTTTTATATCTTCATCACAAAGCAATTTCTCTATCTTACATTTGATTTCATCTCTCGTTACAATCCCATTCTTGTCTGCGATTACTTCAAGACCAACTTTCCACGTTTTGCAGATGTTATCCCTGTTATGAAATTGATCCCATGCATAAGGCCAGCATAGAAAAGGCACTCCCCTGCTTACACCTTCAATGGTTGAATTCCATCCACAATGAGAAAAGAAACAAGCAATTGAAGGGTGACCCAACACTTTCTCCTGAGGAGCCCATTCTACTATCTTCCCATAATTTGCTACTCTTTCTTTGAATCCTTGAGGAAGTTTTGCAGCTCTTTCTTTGGTGAAATCTGATCTCAAAACCCACAAAAATAGCTGCCCTGTGATCTCTAAACCAGTTGCCAATTCATCAAGTTGTTCTTGGCTGCAATAAAAGGTGCTTCCAAATGCAATATAGATGACCGAACCAGTAGATTGTTGATCCAACCAGCTTAAGCAAGATGAGTCTTCCAGCCACATATTTCCAGCAAAACCTTCCAAGCTGTCCTTTGAAAACAATGGACCTATGGGTACAATATTTGGAATCAAGTTACAGGCTGCAGCTTCAAGTTGGTGAAATGAATTGGCAAGAATAGTATTGCAAGTTTTCAATTCTTCAGGAATGTTCAGAAAAAAATGTCTGAATAAGAATTTCTGCACTTCTTCATCATATGGGTATCTCCATAACAGGTTTTGGACATTCCAGGCAGGAATGTCCTTTGATAGACAGATACTCTCTTCTTTCAGTATTCCTGCAATTCATCCATAAAATGAAATCTTTAAAACTGTTACGCAGAAGGAATAACAAACAAGAAATATAAGCAATAAATGAGAAAAAGGCAAGATTTACGTTCAAGGCAAGTTGGTGTACAAAATAAATCACATCCTCTAATTCTCAAAGGCTGAAAGCCAACTATCTCGAAATTTCATACATATAAGCAAACAATAAAGTATGGTAATTTTCTTGTAGGATTCACCAAAAAGCAAGCTTTCAATTTTTGATTCTAGTAAGGAAAAGCAAGGCAAATGAAGATCTAGACAAACTCAACCAAAATATTTAAAACAGTTTTACAAATATGTTTTAAGAAAGGCAGATGCTTCATGTTCTTACCATTAACATCAATCATTCCTGTCTCCATAAGCTTAGAAATATGCAGAAAAAAAGCAAAGTTTCCTAGTCCATAAGGTACAAAACCAACAGCCTTGATACCCATTTGATTAGCTACTGTTAAGGGCCAACTGAGTGATACATCAGCAATAAGATGAGTTACCTGCTCATTCTCATTTAACTGATTAATGTTTTGGATCAAAATTTGCAGTTGGCTTTGCAAAAAACGTGATGCATTCTCAGCTTCTTTCATTTCATCTTTTCCATGAGTGTCAGACTTTACTACTTCAGGAATCGAAACAAGGGTTAACAAACTGTCTTCTTCCAGTTTCCCAGGAAGTGCAGACATGATTTTAGCATGGATAGAGACAGTGTTAACAAATGTAACCTTGATCCCATGATGCACTAAATTATAAGCCAACTTCATCATAGGAGCAACATGGCCTTGTGCTGCCAATGGTATAACTATAAGACGAGGTTTTCTAGCCATGATAAAGAACTAAGTACAGAAAGGCTTGCTTGACTTGATCCAGATTGTGCATGCTAATAAACATTTATAGGTCACTTATTCTGCTTCCGCGTATGATAGATGAAATCAATGATTGAAGCCTAGAGTGATTTGTCATTATATTCTTCAATTTTTAGTGCATAAACATTTGGTTTAGTCATTGGCTTTGTAGAAATTATCTAGATTGAAAGGTATCTAAGTAACAGCCTCCCTCTGCCTCACTCTATTGTATGCTTTCTTTTGTTTGTTTATGTATTTCCATAAGAAAGCCACTAAATACAAGTAACTTATATCAATAATTTGATGCCAGGCCAGCTATTTCATTCAGACTTCTAAATACCTATTTTGTCAGATTTATAACCTTTGTTTTGGTAAACACAACACTAACAAAACCAAGAAAAACTACCCAGCAAGAAGAGCCCCGCTATTATTGCCCTCTAAGCCAGCAGAATTATGACCTGAAAAAGTCAACCTGTGACAAATCCCCAATGCTTCAGTTTAATTCCTTTTACTATTTAACATTGCAACAATGACTATGAATAATTGATTAAGCCGGTATTAAGTGAAAATAAGCTACGAAGAATATGAGGGTAAAAATAAGTTCCCAAATATAAATAAATAAATATATAAATAAACGAGAGCAAAAATGACCTTAATTTATATAAATTGGTGAAGATGCAACTTGCCACTTCAAATCACTGTATATCTCTGCTGCTGCTACTAGCTGGGTCCACTGCATTTCAGATATTCACAAAAGAAATCAAACAAAAAGCAACTTTCTTAACATCTACATCAGGCCTCCAAACATAGATACTAGCAACCTAGCTTTTTCTTCTTGGTTTAGCCAATAATTTGGGAGTAAATATCTGTCTGTTTTTAATTGTTAATTAAAAAGACGAGGGGAGAGTGGTCATCTGTTTGTTACTACTCAGTCAGTCATTTTGCCGAACACCTGGGTCAAGAAAAATCTCACCAAAAACAAAACCTCGAGTTGTGTGTCGCAGAGCCCCATTGCAATCGGATCCAAAACAATTGATAGTATTCAAACAAAATAACTCGCAGATTATGGCAACGAATTGACGAAACCCAAACCCAAAATCTTCCAATTAGTTGGTTCAGTACTTGTACAGGTGACAGAAAGCGAGAAAATACTGTGAAATAGATCTGAGTTTTGTCAAAATTAATTTCTTAGTCCCTATAATTTTGTTAATCAAAGGTTAAGAACGAACTCATGCCCACTCAGAAGGAGCAGCAGCATTTGCCCCGTTTCCGCCGGCCTATATATAGCTTTCTCATCGCGGTATATACAAAATGATAAATTTATCCTTCTAAATTTAATTTAAGTTATTTTAGTGTTTATAATGTGTAATTAATTAATATATATTACAAGAAATTGATTGTATAAATATTTGATTTAAAAAGATTAATAACATTTAACTAAATATTTAAAATAGTATGTATCAGAATTAATAAACTATTAGTTTTTTCATCAATTTTAATTGTAATAGTTGGGTTAGCAAAAAAGTTTATTGTATTCATTCAATCGGTCATTAATTAATAATAAAAAATATTCAATATTATATAAAATTACAACACTACATTTTTAACTCAACTTTGGCACAAAGAAAGTAGCCTGTCAAAAAATACTAGGCACCTTCTTTTCTCTAAAAAAAAAAAAAAAAAAAAAAACATCTAAAGTTTCAACTTTTGAGGAGAAAGAAGGAATCTATATTTCTCTTCTTTCCTATTTTTGTTTGTTTCGTTTTGAGTGATTTGATTGAAAATACCCTGTTAAAAATTAATTTATAATTGTTGGATTAATATCTTTGTTTCACTATCTACTCAATTTACATCATTTCAAGTCTAGCATAATGAGCGGAAGTATTTTTTTCTGTCAAAGACTTTCGGTCAGGTCAGTATTTTATTAAAAAAAATCTTTTTAGATCTATTTA
This sequence comes from Euphorbia tirucalli, assembly GCA_039660915.1. Lineage (NCBI taxonomy): Eukaryota > Viridiplantae > Streptophyta > Magnoliopsida > Malpighiales > Euphorbiaceae > Euphorbia > Euphorbia tirucalli. Next base: position 16,983,033 of record CM077637.1, read on the forward strand.
ATCAGAAGGATTATAGCGTTAGAGATTCTGTTGCAATTGTTATCCTGCAACGGTGGATCGATTGACAATGTTTGGATTTTCTTCAAGTTACATTTTATGGTTTTAAATTTTATTTTTTAATTCTACTCTCTGTGGATTTATTTTTGCTGGTCTTTTTTTCCCGTTGTGGAATTTATTATCTACGTTTAGTATAGATTATAATGGGGATTTTTTTCTTTTTTCTTTGATATATTATTTCCCTTATTGAAATAATAAATACTTTATTATTAAAAAAAAAAACTACATTAAACAATATAATATGAAATATGTATTTATTATTAGCTATATAAAAAATATTAAGATATTATAAATTTGAGTATCTATATTTAATTTCAAATACATTAGATAGTAGTATAAATTTGTTATGAATATTACTTTTCATACTTGATAAATATTGTTATCATAAATTTAGTTGACATATGACAAATCCTATTTTCCTATTGGTGTATCATATCAACAAAGCTTTTAAAATTCTTGAAAGAAGATCCTTCTACTCTGATGCTCTCTCTAGCAATTTCCTTCAGTTGGAGTGAATTGGCTTTGATTTCTTCATCACAAACCAATTTCTCTATCTTACTTTTGATTTCATCTCTTGTTACGATCCCATTCTCATCTTGGACTACTTTAAGACCAATTTTCCAGGTTTCACAAATGTCATCTCTGTTACGAAATTGATCAGCTAGATAAGGCCAGCATAGAAAAGGCACACCTTTGCTTACACCTTCCATTGTTGAATTCCATCCGCAATGCGAAAAGAAACAAGCAATTGAAGGGTGACCCAACACTCTCTCCTGCGGAGCCCATTCTACTATCTTCCCATAATTTGCTACTCTTTCTTTGAATCCTTGAGGGAATTTAACAGCTATTCCTTCAGTGAAATTTGATCTCACAACCCACAAAAATGGCCTCCCTGTCATCTCGAAACCCATTGCCAGTTCATCCAGTTGTTCCTGACTGCAGATCACAGAGCTGCCAAATGCAGCATAGATGACTGAGCCAGTAGACTGTTGATCCAACCAGCTTAAGCAAGATGTGTCTTCTGCCCACATATTTCCTCCCAAACCGTCCCTTGAAAACAATGGACCAATTGGCAAGACTTTGATGTTTGGAATCAAGTTGCAGGCTGCTGTTTCGAGTTGGTGAAATGAATTGGCAAGGATTGTATTGCAAAATTTTACGTCTTCAGGAATATTAGAAAAATAATGCCTGTATAAGAATTTCTGCACTTGTTCATCGTATGGGTATCTCCATAACAGGTTTTCAGGATTCCAGGCTGGAATGTCCTTCGATAGATGGATGCTTTCTTCTTTGATCATTCCTGTAAACAGAAATGTTTAAAATTTAACACAGGTTTACTGGCAAGTTTAAGTATGAAAGACAGATGCTTGATTTTCTCACCATGAACATCGATGATTCCACTCTCGATAAGCTTAGGAATATGCAGTACCAAAGTAAAGTTTGCGAGTCCAAAAGGTACAAAACCAACAGCCTCGATACCCATTTGATTGGCTACTTTTAAGGCCCAACTGACTGATACATCAGCAATAACATGAGTTACTTCTCCATCCTCGTTCAACTGATTAATTTTTTGGATCAAATTTTGCAGTTGAATTTGCAAAAAACGCGATCGATTCTCAATCCCTTCCATTCTATCACCAGTGTCAGACTTCAAAGCTTCAGGAATTGAAACGAGGCTTAACAGACTGTGTTGCTTCAAATCCTGAGGAAGAGCAGACATGATTTTGGAACGAATGGAAACAGTGTTAACAAATGTAACTTTATTCCCATGATGAACTAGATTATAAGCCAACTTCATCAGAGGAGCAACATGGCCTTGTGCTCCCAATGGTATAAGTATCAGATGAGGTTTTCTAGCCATTATAGACAACTAATGATTAAATTAAAGTGAGCTAGGCTTGCTTCACTTGACACAAATGGTGCTTGCTAATTAACATTTATATTCTGTTTGTGATAGGTGAAATCATTAATTAATGGCTGGACTGAATTGTCATCATGTTGTGCAATTTCTAGTGTACAAACTTTAGTTATTATTATTATCCAAATTGACGAGTATCAGCCAGCTTAGGCATCACTTAATTGTATATTTCCGTTTGTTTGGTCGTGTATTTCCAGAAGAAAACCACACTATAAGTAACTTATGTTACCAATTGGATGCTTGGCCAGCCGCTGCCTTGATACATCTAATTTCCTACTTTCACATACATAGTAAACCAGCACGAAAAATTATTATGACTAGTAACTCAATGAGATGTTTAACCTTTTTTTTTTTTTTTTTTTTTTTTTTTCCTTTGATATTTTTGTGACTATCTAAATAAATGTTCATTCTTGTAAATAGTTGAATAGGGCTAGTGATATAATTGGCCTTATTTTTTAATGGTCAAAAAGGAGAGGGGAGGGGTCGTCATTTTTTGTTTTAAGAAGCATAATTTGATTAAAAAGAAGGGAAGTCCCATAATACAATGAATGACTCCTAAGAAGCCAATTAAGAGTACACTCATCATGAATACAAATAAGTTCAGAAACAAGGGCTTCCTTAGCAATCACATATGCTACCTTATTACAAATTCTCTTCACATGCTTAAAAACACAATCCTGGAAAAGAAAAGCAAGATGAATGATATCATGAATAATGGTTTTAATAGCTAGAGGAGAAGCAATCTCTAAAGAATTCAAGCAATCAATAATTTGAGAAGCATCTCCTTCAAAAATTACTCGAGAGAAACCATGATCTATCCCGAAGAGCAAAGCATCCCGCATAGTAAGAGCTTTGACAATAAGCAAGCAACAAGATCTAGGATAACGCCTAGCTCTACATGCTAGGATAGCACCCTCATGATTGCGAGCAATGATACCAGCATTTCCCCTATTATCAGCTACCAAAGTCTCGCCATCCACATTGACCTTAATCCAACCTATATTTGGCTTTGACCACAAGAGAAGTTGTTGACTATTGCATTGATCAGAATTCGAACGAGTGTTCATGGAATTACTGACTTTAGTAACAGCAAACCACTCATCTGCTTGAGTAGATGCTTTGGCAACAATTTCTATCATGTTCCAAGCCTTGTGGTTGAAAACGAGATCAATTCTAGCTTTTCAAATTTGCCATAGCAGAAAGGCTGCGAAAGGCAATTGGTTAGGATGAGAGTGATACTGGTTGCAGGAAGATGCAATATTGAACCACATATCTGCAGCATTTTCTCCTTAAATTTCGGTTCGATCGCAAAATTAAGGGGGATAGGAACCAAACTGTGCGAACCAACCCACAATGGAAAAATAAATGGGCCAAATCTTCCGAAAGACCACACCTGCAACAACAACCATCCGGAGGAGTACCTCGTTTCTGAAGATTAAGCGTAGATGGAAGGCAATTTGAGATAAATTTCTACAAGAAGACTTTAATTTTGTTCAGGATGTCTCGAACCCAAATCAAGTGCCAATGGTCCTTACTAAAAGGGGAGGAGTGAGCTGCCATATTAATAGCCACTCAATATCCGGACTTCACCAAATAGACCTTGGAATTGGAAAAATTCCAAACAATGGAGTTAGGTCTTCTTGTGATGCTAATAGGAACAACAAGGATACGATCAACATCAGAAGCATTACAAAGAGCACGAATAATATCTTCATTCCATGAGCCTTATTGATCATTAATCAAATGATGCACTTTTGTAAAGGGATTAACCTCATCATTGAGTGGAGTAACAGTAAAAGGATGGATATGGAGCACCCATGATCTTTGGGAGAGGTGGTCATTTGTTAAGGTTATCACTCAGTCGGTAATTTTATAATATTAATAGCCACTCGATAGCCGGACTTCACCAGATAGACCCTGGAATTGGCAAAATTCCAAACAATGGAGTCAGGTCTTCCTGTGATGCTAATAGGAACAATAAGAACACGATCAACATCAGAAGCACTACAAAGAGCGCGAATAATATCTTCATTCCATGAGCCTTGTTGATCATCAATCAAATGATGCACTTTTGTAAAGGGATTAACCTCATCATTGAGGGAGTAGAAGTATAAGGATGGATATGGGGCAGCCATGGATACTTGGGAGGGGTGGTCATTTGTTAAGGTTATCACTCAGTAATTTTATCAAAACCCATGGTGATAAAAAAAAAAAAAAGGACACAAAATCAAACCTCAGGTTATGAGTCATAAAATCAACCAAATTGATTGGATTCCAAATCAATTGATTAAATCCAAACAGATGCTTATATTCTGTAAACCAACTCACAGATTATGATTATGGCTATCAATTGATGAAATCCAAAATCTTTCAATTAGGTGAGTAGTACAGGTTATCAGTGGTGGTGCCACTTGCTAAAATTGAAAACCAGTTTTGTTAGGTGAAACCTCGAGCTGGGAACTGAAACTGATTAGCCAAGAAGGTGTATACCATACTATTTTAGAACTGTATCATTAAATCCCTGTCTGCTTCAGTTTTGCAAATAAATTTAATGATGAAATCTTTTATTTGATTTTGTTCCCTTTGATATATTGCAAGGAGCCAAGAAATACATTTCAGATCAAATGAATTCTTCATTTGATATTTACATATAATTCATTTAACATTATATTTTCCAAAAATGTCCTTTTATATCTATTATATGCATTCTCTTTTTTTTTCTTTTTAATTACAATATAAACATGTAATTTTTTTTTTTTATCAGATATAAACATGTAATATAATAATACATCTGGAAACATTCTAATTTTATTTATAAAATTTTCGATTTTTCAATTTTAAATCTACTAACATTTCATTGTTTTTATGTTTCAGGAATACTATCCTTGGTTATTTGATTTAGAAATTAAAATCAGCTGAATCATAACTAAAACAAATTTTAGAAATCATTATACCTAAATCAGAGCTAAATACCAATTAAATTAAAGTCAAATTCAAAATATCAAAATATCTTATAGCGGAGTAAGGTTTAAAAATACTCCTAATAACGCACAAAAATTTAGTTTTACTCCTAACATATAAAACGAGTCTATTAAAGGCCTAACATTACGAAGTAGGTCCAATTACCTCATTCATTAACGAGTTTCTACCAAACTTGCACAAGTAGAAATTTCTAACACTGTGGGAGAGTATTTGGACATGATTACTCTTCAGAAAAGAGGGGCTTGTGCTAGAGACTTTAACTTAGAATATAATGTGCAAGTGAAAGAAAATACCTATTGATAAATGCCAGTTCTAGTTTAACCTTTTTCTTATGATACATCAGCAGAAACTTCCTTCTGGATCAAGGGAAGAAAATAGCTCTACCCCTTCACAACCACAACATCATGTCAGCACTTTAGACATGAAAATCCAAATTTAGCAGAAATTGAACAGTTATCATGGTTGTAACCTCCTAATTCACTATGACTTTGGTCCACTATGCACCAAAATCTCCTCTGGTTCAGCAACTAAGTTCTAAACATGTATATTATGACACTATTTTGACTTGTTACTGGTTCAATGTCTTCAATGCCAAGACATTCCCAATATTTTCTATTTCAATATCACAAATTCACAAGCATTAGAGATTCCAAACTTTACTGGCTCTGCATCAATATCTCCAAACTTTATTTTTGTTTTTCTGCAAAAAGATACTTTTCACTAGACAAATTTCATTATCCATTACGATAGTTATGCGCATACTCAACTAGAACTATCCTGAAATCTCCACAAACTACATAATAATTTCATAAATTTCAATCTCTATTGCTTTGTCTGATCAATAAAGCTTTTGAAATTCTTGAAAGAAAAGCCACCTTCTCTGATGTTCGCTGCAGCGTTTTCCTTCAGTTTGAGTGAATTATTTTTTACTTCTTCATCACAAAGCAATTTCTCTATCTTACATTTGATTTCACCTCTTGTTACAATCCCATTCTTGTCAGGGATTACTTCAAGTCCAACTTTCCAGGTTTTGCAGATGTTGTTCTTGTTATGAAATTGATCCCATGCATAAGGCCAGCATAGAAAACGCACTCCCCTGCTTACACCTTCAATGGTTGAATTCCATCCACAATGAGAAAAGAAACAAGCAAATTGAAGGGTGACCCAACACTTTCTGCTGAGGAGCCCATTCTACTATCTTCCCATAATTTCCAATTCGTTCTATGAATCCTTGAGGGAATTCGGCAGGTGTTTCTTTGGTGAAATCTGATCTAACAATCCACAAAAATGGTCACCCTGTAATCTCGAAACCAGTCGCCAATTCATCAAGCTGTTCCTGACTGCAGAAAACAGTGCTTCCAAATGCAGGATAGATGACTGAGCCAGGAGATTGTTGATCCGGCCAGCTCAAGCAAGATGTGTCTTCCGCCCACATATTTCCAGCGAAACCTCCCAAGCCATCCCTTGTAGACAAAGGACCGATGGGTAAGATGTTTGGAATCAAGTTAGAGGCTGCTATTTCAAGTTGGTAAAATGAATTGGCAAGAATTGTGTTACAAGATTTTACTTCTTCTGGAATGTTAAAAATATCCGAATAAGAATTTCTGCACTTGTTCATCAAATGGGTATCTCCATATCAGGTTTTGAGTATCCTAGGCTAGAATGTCCTTTGACAGACAGATACTCTCTTCTTTCAGTATTCCTGTAGTTCATCCATAAAACGGAACCTATTAGAAAAAATTCAAGGCAGTTTTGCAGACAAAGTTTTTTAAGAAAGAAAGGCAGATGCATCATATGGTTACCATCAACATTGATAATTCCAGTCTCTATAAGCTTAGAAACATGCAGTCCCAAAGCAAAGTTTGCTACTCCGTAAGGGAGAAATCCAACAGCCTTGATACCCATTTGGTTTGCTAGTTTTAAGCCCCAATCAATTGATACATCGGTAATAACATGATTTACTTGCTCATCCTTGTTTAACTGATTGATGTCTTGAATCAAATTTTGCAGTTGAATTTGCATGAAAGGCGATGCCTTTTTGGCTTCTTCCATTCTATCTTTTCCATTAATATCAAACTCCAATTTTTCAGGAATCGAAACGAGGCTTAACAGACTGTTTTGCTCCAATTTGGGAGGAAGTGCAGACATGGTTTTAGCATGCACGGAGACGGTGTTAACAACCGTAACTTTGATCCCATGATGAACTAGATTATAAGCCAACTTCATCATAGGACCAACATGGCCTTGTGCTGCAAATGGTATGACTGTAAGATGAGGTTTTTTGGCCATTACAGAGAACCACTAAACTGAGGCTTGCTTGAATTGATGCAAGATATGCTTACTGCTTAGAAAATATATTTATGGGATAAGTTAAAAAAATAATGCCAAAAAAAAAATTATAGAAAATATAAAAATCACCAAAAGTATCCAAAATTTGGAAATTTGTCAATTAAAGTATAATGGACTCTGGTGTAGAAGTTTGGAATTTTTTCGGAATGTGAGTATATTTTTATTAATTAATAATACAAAAAAATAAAAAAATCATAAAAAATAGAAAAATTATTGATAAATATCCAAAAAATATATACATAGTTACATAATAACTTTACAACAAGTTTTAAAAATTTGGATATTGTTCGGTAACTTTTTTTTTTTGTTTTTATTTTTTTTTTTTTTTCATTATTAATTAACAAAGATATACCTACTTCCTAAAAAATTTCAAACTTTTGCACTAAGGTCCATTGTACTTTAATCAACAAACTTGAAAAATTTGGGTGAAATTTTGAAGGATAAGAGAGTTTTGGGGAATGTATTGGATAATGAACCGTTGATCTGCAAAATTGCTAAACCACATGTCATGTTTTTGTACCATTTTGAAACACAACCCTTGATCTGTAAATCAGTTATACCACGTGGTTTTTTTTAGTTTTGTACTTTTCCCTATATTTATTCTGCTTCAAATTATGACAGGTGAAATCATTAATCAACAGTACTATAATAGGAGTAGTTAATTATTGTAATAATTGGCTTTGTACTTATTTATCTAGATTCCGAGGAATCTAACAGCCAGTTTCTGCTTACCTTTTCGACTCTATCCAAATTTTACAAGTTTATTGATTAAAGTAAAATGTATATTGATATCGAAACTTGAAAATTTTCGAAAAGTGAGTTTATTTTTATTAATTTTTTATGATTTTTTAATATTTTTTTACATTATTAATTAATAAAATATATATTTACTTTCTGAAAAATTTTAAGTTTCGACACTAAGATATATTGTATTTTAATCAATAAATTTACAAAATTTCAGGTAAAATTTTAAAGGATAAGAGAGTTTTAGCCTTGTAGGAGAGTGTTTATAAATCTTTGATCAACAAAACTGCCAAACCACAGTTTCTAATTTGTCACATTTTGAAACACATCCCTCAGTTTACAAATCAGTCAAACCAGATGATTTTTTTTTTTTTTTTTTGGTACTTTCCCCTAATGATAAATTAAGCTAATGTTGAAGCATGTTACAAAAGGGGAAAAGGGAATGGCAAATATATCCTTATATTATATTATATTATATATAATAATAAATTTTTAGAAGTACTATCATCTTTCCATATATGCATATTATTTCATTTGTGTGAAGTGGACAACATAGCCATGAAGGCAAAGGCCAGGAGCGGAGGGAGGGGGGCACGCGTAGGCAGCTGCCCCCCCCGGCCATCAAAAAACATCCCTAGTAGGGGTGTTTCCGATGGCCATTAAGGCCGGTTGCCATGGTTTTAGGGGGGGCTGATTCCCCACCCCCCCCCCCCCCCTCCAAAAAAAAAAAAAAAAACCCGAGGTAGACAATGACTCCTATTTTTATTGTATTTATTTTTTGCCCAGGCAAAACGACATCGTTTTTCCTGGCTTTAATTTTTTTTTTAGGCCAGGCAAAACGACGTCGTTTTGCCTGTTGCCTAGCCTTTGAGAAAAAAAAGAAGCAAAAATCAGAATTAATATAACATTTCTCCTCTTCTCCTCGCTGTTCGCATAACCAGTTCTTCTCCTCACCCACCCCCTTATATCTTCTTCAATTTCTTCTCTCCAAAGCTGTCGGCCCACCGCTGCTCATCGGTTTTCGCCATTCTCTCTGCCAATCGCTGATTTCCGTATGCTGTATTGTGTAATTCTTCTTTCAATTAGGTTAGTTAATTTTCCACGATTTAATTGCTAAGTAATATGTAGTTGAATTAGGGAATAAGGCTATTGTTAGTTATGAATTAAATTAAATTGATTGGAAATTGTTATGATGTGTGTTTTTAATTGTATTGCTATCATTTGATTTAATTATTTTTTTATGAATTTGATAAATTGATAAATTAGGGTTTTAGGGTTTATAATTTAAATTTAATGGTTGGATTATTTATTTACTTGATATTAATTAAGTTGTCAAATTATTAAAATTGTATATATTTTGATTGAATTGAGTTAATTGTGTTAGTTTTAGAATTCGAATTGTGATTGATAGATGTAGAATTTAGGATTGTTTTATAATTTAGATTAAATTAAATTAATTGTGAATTTGGGATTGTGTTATAATTTGGGATTGTGAATTGGGATTGTGTTAATAATTTGATTGTGTTACTATTTTATAAATAAACAAAATTGACAAGTTTGTTAGTAGAACTAAGAGAAATTTTAGTTCAACTCCCGAACCATCTTCAACTGGTAGTGTAATACCTCTTGATCAAAATAATGAGAAAAGACCTTGTATTGAGATAGAGTTTTCAGATGATGATATCATTGGTTGCGGAAGCCAATTGATAGTTACCCTTTTGAGATTAGAGATTCATTAAGGAGGAGATACTTAGCTAAAGGTCCTTGTCAGCCAGTTGGGCATCAATTCCCACAAACCGATTATAAGGGAGTTAAAAGGAGGTTTCAAAGTTTATGGTTTAAGAAATTTGCTTAGTTAGAATACAGTATCTCGAAGGATAAAGCATTTTGTTTATTGTAATTTGTTTGGTAACAGTAAAAAAAATGGAGGAAATGCTTTTACAGAAATTAGATATAATAATTGGAAAAATGACATAACTAACATTATTGCACATGAAGGAGGTTTAGGTAGCTCACACTCTTTGTGTAGAACTAAGGTTAACCAATACCAAAACCAAAGAGAGAATGTGGATTATGTTTTATCAGAAAAAAGTGCTGCTTTAGAAGGTCAGTATCGTTCTCGGTTGACAGTGACTTTAGATGTTGCTCGGTTTCTTTTAGGGGAGGGTTTGGCTTTCCGAGGACATGATGAGTCTTTTGAATCACTGCATCGAGGTCATTTTCTTGAACTTATTAGTTGGTATTGTGAGCGTAATGTAGAAGTGAAGAAGGTAATACAAAATGCTCCTAAAAATAATATATTGACTTCCCCATCAATTCAAATATTATTGAATCATATGCAATGGAAACGAGAAAAGTTATTTTGAGTGAAATATGAGAGAAGTTCTTTTCTCTTTTCGATCCCAAGATAGTTCAATGAAGGAGCAAATGGCTATAGTTTTGAGATTTATGGGAGATAATGGAGAAGTTAATGAACGGTTTCTTAGAGTGGTTCATGTTAGTGACACTTCCACACAGACTTTAAAAGATGCCATTGATGATTTCTTTGCAATGAATGGATTATCCCTTTCAAGACTTAGAGGTCAAGGTTATGATGAAGATTGTAATATGCGTGGTGAACTTAATGGCTTGAAAGCACTTATTCTAAATGAAAACAAGCATGCATATTATATCCATTGTTTTGCTCACCAACTTTAGTTAGTTGTTGTATCTGCTGCACAGGATAAAGATGTTGTGAGTCAATTTTTTGATTATGTTTCTATGATTGTGAATATAGTTGGAGCTTCATTTAAAAGGAAGGATGCTCTTCACCAATTACATCATAAAGAAGTTATCAGCAAAATACAAAGTGGTGAGCGTTCAACAGGAAAGGGCAGAATCAAGAAATAAGCTTAGCTCGACTAAGTGATATATGTTGGGGTTCTCACTATAAAACATTAATGCAGCTTTTTGATATATGGGATTCAGTGGGAGAAGTGCTCAACTCAATAAACAGGGATGGTACTGATGCAAAAGTACGAGGCATTGCTAAGAGTCTAGATGAAAAAATGTTCACTTTTGAGGTTGCATTTGTTGGAAAGTTGATGTTGCATATTTTGGGAATGACAAATACTTTGTCACAGATTCTATAGGTAAAAGATCAAAACATAGGAAATGCCATCAGTATGGTTGAAGTGGTGAAAAAGAACTTTCGAGCATATAGACAAGATGGTTGGGAGAAATTGTTGGAAGATGTCACTAAATTTTGTGAAGAACAAGAAATTCATGTGCCTAATATGGAAGATATTATTCCATGTCGTAGTAAAAAACTTGTTGATGGAGAACCAAAGACTCATTTTCACCATTTTCGTTCAGAAATCTTTATAAAGGTATTAGATTTCTCTTTATTTTATCCTAATTGATATATATGGCATTTCTCTTTATTTCTCTATGATTTGTTTCTCTAAATTAATTTTGTTCATATAATGGTAGGTTATTGATCTTGTTGCTCAAGAATTGGAATATTGTTTCACAGAGTCAAACACTGATTTACTGAAGTCGACAATGTGTCTTGATCCTACAAACTAATTTGCTAATTTTGATAATAAGCAAATACTGCATCTTGTTGGGCTCCACTCGGAAGATTTCTCTAGTACTGAGCTAGTGGAACTTGACCATCAACTTCAGCTCTACATTTCTCTTATGAGATCGCAAGAAGAATTCTCTCAACTTCGTGCCATTGGAGCTTTTGCAAAAAAGATGGTGGAAAAGCAGTATCACATTTATTTTCCATTAGTGTATAGACTTATTGAGCTCGCTTTGGTCTTACCTGTTGCAACATCTACTGTTGAAAAATCTTTTCTCTGCAATGAATATTGTGAAGACTGATTTGCGCAACCAAATGGGAGATGAATTGTTGTCGGGTTGCTTATTGTATTACGTTGAAAAAAGGCTTTTATTAGCATTAAAAATGAAGCCATTTTGTAACATTTTCATAAATTGAAATCTCGAAATAAGTATTTGCTACCTAGCAAGAGCTCTCGTACTATGTCTATAAATGACTCATTCTCGTCAGTTAGAAAAACATGATTGTTAGCATATGTATAAGAATATTTATTTAATATATTTTGTATCATTTAATTTGACGGAACATAATTTTTTTATCAAAAATTTTTGTAAGAGTTTTCGCCTTAAAAGTTGGACTCCTGGAATCGCCACTAGCAAAGGCAAAGGCAGTGTTGTTGAGAGCAGGAACAATAGAAATGGTAGCATCAATGTTAGTTGGAATTAAATTTAATAAAAATAAGAAAGGAAGAATTGAATTTAAATATTAAAGGAATTAGGTCCACCTATGGGAGTTCATGAAAATGGGTAAGGAGAGAGCAATTAAGGGAGCCTATAAAATTTAGGTATTTTTGATATTTTAAAATTTATTCCTTTTGTCGAATTTTTTTTTTTTTTATAGTGTCGGTATATAGAAATTAGAAAAAAAAAATCTTACAAATATTAAAACTATTTTATGGTTTTTTCTTGGAGAAGTTTTATTTGTCAAATAAAAAATCAATAAATACCAAAATAGTGATATTTTACTGAAAACCTTAAAAATGGAGCATAAGAAATGGACCGAACAATAACTCAATTGGAGACCAATTTATTCTAGACATTTTTGTAAAAACTCCATGGTATAAAAGTCCTTGGGTCAAATTATAAAAAAAAATCCTTATGGTTTTCACTTTTTTACAAATAAATGACTGTGGCTCTTTTTGTTATAAAAGGTGGATTGTGTTTTAAAATATTAACAAAAAAAAAAAAAAAAGAGAACTAAAATTAAATCATGACATTGACATTATATAGGGTATTCTTGTTCATTTTGAACTCAAAATTTTCAAGTTGGTTAATAAAAATACAATAAACATTAATGATATTTTAAAAATACAATAAAAATTAATGATATTTTAAAAATTTTTGAAAAATTTAAATATTTTTTTAAATTAAATAATAATAATAATAATAATAATAATAAATTTTAAAAATTCATAATAAATTGAAAAATTTTCAAAAAATATTCAAATCTTAATTTAAAATTCGTAAATAATATGCATAAATTATTCGAATATTAAATAACAAAAAATACCTTTCGCTATATCATCATTTTCAATGAAAAAATGTTAGCTGCATTTTATTTTGTTAACATTTTAAAACACAATCCCCTTTTATAACAAAAAAAACTACAGAATTTTATTTGTAAAAATTGAAAACACAAGGTTTGTTTTTTTTTTATTTTTTGTAATTTAGCCAAATCTTTTTTAATGAAATAACACATGTAATCTAAAAAAATTGGATTTAGCCCTAGAATAATGCTTAAGGGGGAAAAAAAACTGGTTTAATGTTTGGTTAGAAAATAAATACCGGACTGGGGTCGGATTAACCAGGCATTTTCCTAACCAATGGTTCCAAAAACTGGTTGAACCATTTTCGGAACCGAGCTTTCCGAAAATGGTTCAAAAATTAATTTTTTTTTTTTAAAAAACTTGTTTTCGAAAATCAGATTTGCGAAAACAGGTTTGTGTCAGGCGCTGAAAATGCGACAGACACAAACTCTGCTTTTGGAAATCTGATTTCCGAAAACAGAGTTATATAAAAAAGAATTTTTTTGAAAAAAATTATGGGTGTGGGAATCCCCACTATTGGGGGATTCCCACGCCAAATGCATGCAGGCAAAGGCTTGCAGCCTTTGACTGCTTTTGCCTGCATGTATCGTAGGCCGTGAATAATGGTGGCTAAATTATTGGTTTGAAATTTTTTTTATTTTATTTTTTTTGTAAAAACAGCCTATATATATATATATATATAAGTGTTTGAAGTGTGTTTGAAGTGGTAGAGACGTATTTGAAAGATAGAAAAGGGGAGTGAGTGAGTTTTATAGAGAAATAGAATTGGTTTTGAGGTGAGGTGAAGAGAGCAAATATTGTGATTTATAAAAAGGCTTGTGTTTCTGAGTTCCTCAAGTTATTTTTTTTCTTATAATTTTTCAGTCTTATTTTTGTTCTTAGATGCTTGATTTTGAAGTTCTGAATTTAGAGGGTTTAACTTATTGTTAATTTTTACTTTTAATAAAATCAACAAAGTTTATCAGTGCATTTGATTGTATGGGAGCTATAAATATTAACCTTATGAATAATTAGTCAACTTAGTTTTGTTTGATGGGTTGAGTTTGTTATAATAAAATTGAAGCATAAGTTTTAGTTCTTAGGTTTTGTTATATATTATATATGGTGAATTTATAGTTTGCTGTATTATTATTATTATCATTACTATAATAGTTTTGGAAAAAAAAATTGGGATAATGACATGTATAAAATTTGCTATAATTTTTTATTTGTATTATTATTATTATTATTATTATTATTTTTATTATTATTATTATTATTATTATTATTAATATTAGAAGTTAGTCAAAAAAGAAAAAAGAAAATTGGGGTTAAAGAAAATTGGGGTTGTGACAGCAAAAAACTAAAAATAATTAGTATCAAATCCTCACACTTATCTTGAGCATTGAATTTGTAATAGTTTGTTATTCGGAGTCTCACATTAATAATTAGGTTAAATAAAATTAGTTTTGGACGTTGAGAAACAAAAAATAATTAGTGGAGAATAAAAATAAGTTATCTAAAGAGAAGAAAAAAGAAAACTGGGGTAGTAATAAGATGTGGTGTAATTTTTGTATTTATTTTTAATTTTTGGTATTATTATTATTATTACATGTTATTTCAAAAAAGAAAGTGGGGTAGTGAGTAGATTTATTTTTTTGCTGTAAATTTTTATTTGTATTATTATTGTTGTTGTTAATATTATTATTAGTATTATTATTATTATTAGAAGTAACCATTTAAAAAAAAAGATAACTGTGTTAGTGACGTAGAATCTTTTGTGTAAGTTGTAAATTAATTTTTTAATTTGCATTTGAATTGTTGAAATTAAGGTTGTATTTTTTTTTTTTTTTTTGTATGCAATTTATAGATGGTGAAAAGAATACTTACTCCGAAAAGACTCCGATACCCCGAATTTGCAATGAAGAAATTAGAAAATTTGAAAACAATTAGGATGAGAAGGGGAAAAAACTCGTTAGAGTACATGCTAAATATGAATAAAAAATTACAAGACATAATAATGTCTGGCTATAAATTTGATAAGCGCAAGAGGGAACAAATGACACTGTTAAGAAATGGATTATCCTTGCGTTATAAACGCTATTTTGATGAGATTAACAAATAATCACCTATAGAGTATGATGATATGGTTAAGATGTTAATTACGATGGAAAGTGATTGTATGAGTTTACCCAAAGAATTGGTCGGCAAAGTTTTAGAAACTTTGCCAAAATGTAAAGAAGAATATTGTAATATAGTGAATGCTAGGAATGGTTTCAAATTCAAGTTTAAGAAACCTCTATAGTTGTAGTTTAATTTTATGATTTTATAAATTAGGTTATTATTTGTAGTATACTGTTATCATGTAATTTAATATTATTATGTAATTTCATAGTATGATTATCTAGTTCAGTATTACTGTTTTGGGTAAAGTCCATAAATTATATAGAACATAAATGAACTCTAGAATTATAATAGGATCGTTGATTAAATATACAATTCTAATATTGTGGTATTAATAATAACAGTCAATTGGAATAAAAAAATTCGAAAGATATGGAAATTTATTACATGTATACTATGAGTATTAAAAAAATAATTGTCATGTAAAATATGTGTTAAAGATATATAAATGTTTGAGATATTTTTTTTATATTTAATTAAATCATGCATAATATTTCTTATAAACATAATAACATTAAATCGTACATACATACATTTATAGTTATATTTCTCTTTACATTTTGTTTTTATATTTATTTAAATTTAATATTTATCATTTCATTTAATGTGTGTGTATATATATATATATATATATATATATATATATATATATATATATATATAAATGAAGTAATATTTATTTTATGTCATTTGATGTAGCTGTTGGGGAATTAATCACACAAAACAAAAACGCAGCGGAAATAAAAGGATTAATCCCCACCAAGGACCCATGTACATTGCATTGAATTGGAAGGAGGGTTAAAGAATTACCTTAATTCTTTGTAGGTTTTGAATCAATTAGGAACCAAAGTAGCTTCCCTCTACGGTTGATCCACACGGAGCAATTCATTCACCGCGTGCTAGCGCCGGGATTGAAGAACGATTTCTTCGAACGAGAGAAGGCCAAAGTTTCGAAAACCTTGGGAGATGGAGAAGGGGAGATTTCGGCTGGCCCCTTGGAGGCTGCAGAAAATCTGCATCTTATGTGTAGGCTAGGGTTAGTGATTTTAGGTTATAAAACTTCCTTTTATATCCATTAAACTTAATTATAATTATAACTTAATACCCTTATTAGTTATAATTATAAATTAACCCACACAACTTAATATTAATTCTCAATTAATATTAAATCAATTCCATTCTCCATCATACACATATGTATATTGATATTATAATTAATTATATCTCTATATAATTAAATTATAATATGTAGCATACTTTATGCAATATTAATCATATCAATATTTATATATACATATATATATATAAATATATATATCATTATATATATATTTATTCTCTTTCTCATTCATAAATTATTATCCAATAATAATTTATACCCGAAAAGATGAACTTCATTTTGCTCTTTGTGTGTGACCCCATAGGTTCATATTAATTGGCAATAAGGAAATTACCATAATGTCCTTATAGGTCACAAGCGGACTCTAGCAAGCCATTACGACTACCCAATTAACATGATTGGAATGATCCAATACCTATTTATAGAATGTCATATTCCCTTTTGTCTCTTTGATATCATGATTAATCATAAGACATGGTACACTTGTCAATCTTATATAATTAATCATATGTTTTCTCGATCTCAAAGTAAACTGTTTAGACAAATCAATTGATACTCTATCAATTATTTGAGCACGGCCATGCATTTAACAGTCTTACTTATCGAGGGGCCCAGTGATATCGCTCTCTTGATAGAGAGGGACAAAATCCCATATCTGTCACTCACATCCCAAAGCATGAGTCATATTGTACCCAATCACAGCCTTTATAACTACTCTGTTACAAGCAGCGTTTGACTGCGTCAAAGCACAACATGAGTTCATCCCGGAATCAATGGTGACCTCAGGTCAAAGGAATCAGCTAATGACACTACTATAATCAAGATCAGTTGTGACACATGACCATGAACTTGATCTCATAGTGGGTCTCCAGTAACATGTTCTCTAACATATTACCCGTGAGTATAATCTGTATCTGTATACACTATATTCATCTTATGAATATCCATTATCACTCACACTAGTCTTAGTTTGTTATTATTCCCATAATAACAATCGACTAGGGATATTTAGAATAACACGATTTATTCATGGATACTTATCATAAATGCTAACATACAAACATAAATGATAATATTAATCTACACTAGATTAATCTTAGAAGTCAAATTACATAATCCAATATTGGCCTTAGGACACAATCTCCAACAATCTCCCACTTGCACTATGGCCAATCATACATGTATCTCATACCCATTGACCTACATGACTTTCATGTATTCACTCGTGCAGGAGTCTTTGTCAGTGAATTATTAATTTTACCTTCCGTTGTTACTTTACACATTTTCACTCTCTCTTTAGAGACAGCCTCTCTAAATTAGTGAAAAACGCCTAAGTATATGCTTGTGTCATACAAGGTTCTTACGCATTGAACTATTGTCCCTACAATAGTCTCACAGGATAAGCAATGCTTAGAACAAAACACAACATTTTGTGATGAACTTCTTCATCCAAAATTTCCTTTACATCATATGTAACAATATACTTTGACTACTATTATAGATATTTAGCTATATCATTTTATTTTGAACCTTTCAAAATCATAACATCTCCTTTTAAGAGAATACTAGATCTCGACTGATATATTGCAACTAATTGCAATCAGTTGTATATGTGCAACTATTTACACAGTTAACATAAGCAAGCTTCTATTAAGTCTTTTACATTGAACGCTTTCAATGCTTTGACTTAAGCCAAAACATTCTTTTAGATCTATCTCTATAGATTCCAATTTCAAGAACACAGGCAGTCATGCTTATAACATTAACCGAAATTACTTTCTTAGCCAAGATTTTACTTCTTGCAAGGTAAGAATGTTATTTCCAACAAGCCATATGTCATCCACATATAGCGTTAGGAATACCGATATGCTCCCACTGATCCTTTTGAAACACAAGATTCATCATCCTTTTGATAAAATCAAACCATTTGATTTCTTTATCAAAACTATGATTCCAACTATTTGATGCATGTTTCGATCCTTATAAGAATCTTTGAAACTTGCATACGCTATTTGAATTCTTTGGATGCTCAAAAACTTTGGGTTGTGTCACGTACACATCCTCAATCATGTTTTCACGTAGAAAACAGATTTTGATATCCATTTGCCATATTTTATAATCATATTATGCGGATGTGGCAACAAGAACTCAATTTGACTTGATCATGATTAATGACGAAAAAGGATTTTATCATAGTCCTACTATGAATTTGTTCGTATCCTCATAGTCACTACTATGAACTTGTTTATTACCCCTTTTTGTCACTAGTCGTGCTTTATAAGTTTGAAGATCACCATTCATGTCGGTTTTCAATTTGAAAACTCACTTGCAACCATTGCATATGCATCTTCTAAAAGATTTATCAAAGTCTATACTTTGATTGTCAGACATGGACTTATCTTCAACCTTTGTAGCATCAAGTCACTTATTAGATTCAAAATCTAACATTGCTTCTTCATAAAAGAAGACTTATTCCAATCTAGTAAAACTACATCATGATTTTGAGAAATCCATATCTCTCCTATTCATGTCGTATTCTACTAGACTTTCATTGGACTTGTGTAATTTCAACAATGATCATGAAACCATTTCCATGTTCCTCTTCAACGTTAATGTCACTTTGTGAATTACGAGTTTTGTAGGTGTACTTTACTCCCACTAACTCTTCTAGAAATTAACTCCCTCTTCAAGGGGAAACCATTTCTAGCTACAACTATTTTATATCCCAAAGAAACACAGGAGTAACAACTCCTATTTTCTTTTTGAGTAATCCAAAATACGACATTTAAATTTAGGTGCCAACTTATTCGAAATAAGCTTTACAGCCCTAAACTTATTCAATGAAACAATTTGGGTCTCTTACCCAACCATATCTCATATGTTGATTCATGAATTGTTTTAGACGGAACTTGGTTCACAATATACACAGCTGCTTTAATGGCATATTTTTAAGAAAACGATGATCAACTTGACTTCATCATAGATTGAACTATATCTTTATAGAGTTCGATTACTCCCTTTTCGACACAACATCCTTTGTGGCGTACTTGGAGGAGTCAATTGTGAGACAGTCCCACAATTTCTAAGATGATTGTCAAAATCTTGACTCAAATATTCACCACTCGGATCATATCTAAATGACTTTACTATCTTGTCAAGATACTTCATACTCCTTTTACAAGCTTTTGAACACTTCAAAAGTTCCAAACTCGTGTTTAATTAGATACTCTTATCTAGTGAAAAGTTCCATAAAAGTAATGAAGTATTAAAACCTCCTTTAGCAGTTGATTTATAATTCATATACATCCACATGTATAATGCTTAATAAATCGATTATTCTTTAACTACTTTTAGCAAAGAACCACTTTTGTCATCTTTTACAATAAACAACATTTGCATGATTCAAGATGATTCATAATCTCATGAATCCAAAAGTCCATTCTCATGGAGTTTCGTAATGCGACTTTGCTTATGTCTCCAAGACAACATTGCCAAAATAGGTTTAATCAAACTATTTGATTCGATCCTTACAGTATTTATGTTACAGATGGGCTCCACATATAAAGACAATTATGTAAATCTACATTTCATAATCATGTCTTTATAAAGTTTATAATTCACAATTATAAAATAAACAACATTTGTTTACTCAAGCCAACAAGCTCAATAGGCAACAAGAGTTCGTAACTCACATGTAAAAGTTCATAACCTTTGAGTAACAACCTTTGCTTCTCTTGCATATTCGCATTCTACCTTTCACCTTCATAAGGTTTCTATTCAAATTGCGATTCATCATATTCTACTAATATGAGATTCACAACGGTATCTAATACCTTTTGATATAGAAACAAGAGTAGAATAGTTAATAAATACTTAAGGTAGCAGTCTTACTGCCTTTCATCTTCTTATAGTTCTCCAAACAAGGTTTGCTATTTCTATTCTAATGAACGATTCATTCTAGAAATGGCAACACCCTTCTTTTGGAGATCTCTCTATGCCAACAGCTTTGGTCTTTAAAACATGTTTCACCCGAACCTTTCGGTCTTTATGCTTTTCGACCTTCCTTTTATCCTTTCCTTTTGAACCATAAGCACACAATTCGAGGCGGGCTTATCCTTTATGGATAACTTAACATTCTTTTGCATCCTATGCAACTAATTCACAATTTTCCCCATGTCATTCAAATGATAGTTCATCACCAATGACTATCAAATAATGAATTCAAGATCACATCTCAATGCCTTTTGGAGGCCAATGAGAAATTGTTGCCTCAAACACTTATCTTTTCTTGCTCACTAACTGATGGAACATTTCCATTTGTGATGTATCAGATACCTCAAGTAAAACTTCCACGTGCGGAAGAATTGGTGGCAAGTGTAAGATAATAAATTTTAAACAGAGTCCCTTCGATGCTTCAAGTAAGCATCTTTTATACTCATGTTACAATTGCTAGTGGTTCATTGGGCAAAAGGATTATTGAGAACATATGATTCCTTTTGATTTGAGAACAATTCTCAAAGTTCAATAACAATCGAGATCATGGTAATAGCAATCATAACTATAATAAAGCGTGTAAAGATTTTTATTTAAATGCTCCCACTTAAATTATAAAACCCTTTAAAATATTTAAGTGGGTGAAGATCCAAAATCCATACTTAACCATAGCACTGCTTTGGCATGTCCCTATGATTAAATATAATTTCGGTAGGCAAAGACTCAAAATCATGCTTTAAACCATTTAAACATATTTTGGATGTGCACTTCTTTGCCAATTGCATCATTATGCAACTCTTCTAATTTATGAGATGCATGATATCATATATCATATTTAATTGTATGTTACTCATCTCATCTTTGCCTCGGGCTCAAACACCGTTTTGATTAACCCTTTGTTAAACCAATTACAACACAATGAGAATCACCATTTCTCATATTATCGCTTCGCTAAGGTCACAACATGCGTACCCGCTTTGGCGTGGCTACCATGATGCGAACATAGTACTTGACTAGTGTTATACGTAATTGGGTGGCAAATATAAACTTCTTAAGTTTATTTAGGGTTTATAAAATCCTGTGATTTAATTGTATCTCATACAATTCATGGCATTAATATTAAACATACATTTGTTAATACTAATTAGCATGGCATCCTATGTCATACATATGTTAAGCATGCAATCTAGCATGGCATCACATGGCATCTAAAAGAAACAAGGCATGCATTTACACATATATATAAACATTTGCATCACATGCAAAATAATTTCTAACATGCATCAATATTTATTAACATGGCATCTTATGGCATAAAATAAATATAACATGCATAAGACTCAAAACCGTGTTATGGTATGGTTTTATCTACATTGATTTTCATAGGCCAATATGAAAATCAACAGGTCATTTCCTAGGTGGTTGTAACCATCGCATGGTCACAGCTCTCCCGCACCCCTTGGATCCGTCCTCACGTCTTTGTTCCTTGGCACCATCTCATGGATTTACATATTTTACAAAATTGTATCCTATACAACTTTCTAGTAAAATAAATTTACATATAATAAATTGCATCCTATACAATTTATCTAGAAAAATAAGATTACATAAATACAAACGACTCGCAGGCCGTATTTATAAAACCTTACATCCACCAAAACCAAAAGAAAACAAAAAAACATCCACGGGGTGCAAAACCATACCACAACACCATGCATAAAATTATCACAATAATTTTACATCTACAAGATTTAGGGTTCAAAGGCAAAATACAATCTTATTGCATTGAGGAATTGATTTGAAAAGGCTAAATGTGTAGAAACAATTTCTACACGGCAGCACCAAGGGAACACGGCGTGCAGAACCGGTTTGCACGGCGTGCAGCACCTGCACGCCGCCGTGTTCCTCGCTGTGTCTCAGCACACACACGGAAACAATTTCCGGTTGCACGCCGTGCCAAACCATCACACGGCGTGCACTTCATGTTTGCACGGCGTGCAGAGCCTGCACGCCGTCGTGTTCCGAACTGAAAGCCAATACTGGAAACAATTTCCAGTTGCACGCCGTGCAAAGACAGCACACGGCGTGCACAGCATGTTAACACGGCGTGCAGCACCTGCACGCCGACGAGTTCGGAACTGAACTCATATCTGGAAACGATTTCCAGTGCACGAATGAGCAAAACAATTGAAGAAACACATCATTCACAATGATTAATTCCAAATCAATTCAAAATAGTTATTCACAATAACAGAACAAATCATTCATAATGATCAACATTGAAATCAAATTTCAATTTGTTATTCACAATAACAAAAGAACCCTAAATCAAAACACACAAACCCTAACATGCATTTTGATCTAATCAAAATAACAAATCCAATTCAACCAATGCACAAGTGGCTCTGATACCACTGTTGGGGAATTAATCACACAAAACAAAAACGCAGCGGAAATAAAAGGATTAATCCCCACCAAGGACCCATGTACATTGCATTGAATTGGAAGGAGGGTTAAAGAATTACCTTAATTCTTTGTAGGTTTTGAATCAATTAGGAACCAAAGTAGCTTCCCTCTACGGTTGATCCACACGGAGCAATTCATTCACCGCGTGCTAGCGCCGGGATTGAAGAACGATTTCTTCGAACGAGAGAAGGCCAAAGTTTCGAAAACCTTGGGAGATGGAGAAGGGGAGATTTCGGCTGGCCCCTTGGAGGCTGCAGAAAATCTGCATCTTATGTGTAGGCTAGGGTTAGTGATTTTAGGTTATAAAACTTCCTTTTATATCCATTAAACTTAATTATAATTATAACTTAATACCCTTATTAGTTATAATTATAAATTAACCCACACAACTTAATATTAATTCTCAATTAATATTAAATCAATTCCATTCTCCATCATACACATATGTATATTGATATTATAATTAATTATATCTCTATATAATTAAATTATAATATGTAGCATACTTTATGCAATATTAATCATATCAATATTTATATATACATATATATATATAAATATATATATCATTATATATATATTTATTCTCTTTCTCATTCATAAATTATTATCCAATAATAATTTATACCCGAAAAGATGAACTTCATTTTGCTCTTTGTGTGTGACCCCATAGGTTCATATTAATTGGCAATAAGGAAATTACCATAATGTCCTTATAGGTCACAAGCGGACTCTAGCAAGCCATTACGACTACCCAATTAACATGATTGGAATGATCCAATACCTATTTATAGAATGTCATATTCCCTTTTGTCTCTTTGATATCATGATTAATCATAAGACATGGTACACTTGTCAATCTTATATAATTAATCATATGCTTTCTCGATCTCAAAGTAAACTGTTTAGACAAATCAATTGATACTCTATCAATTATTTGAGCACGGCCATGCATTTAACAGTCTTACTTATCGAGGGGCCCAGTGATATCGCTCTCTTGATAGAGAGGGACAAAATCCCATATCTGTCACTCACATCCCAAAGCATGAGTCATATTGTACCCAATCACAGCCTTTATAACTACTCTGTTACAAGCAGCGTTTGACTGCGTCAAAGCACAACATGAGTTCATCCCGGAATCAATGGTGACCTCAGGTCAAAGGAATCAGCTAATGACACTACTATAATCAAGATCAGTTGTGACACATGACCATGAACTTGATCTCATAGTGGGTCTCCAGTAACATGTTCTCTAACATATTACCCGTGAGTATAATCTGTATCTGTATACACTATATTCATCTTATGAATATCCATTATCACTCACACTAGTCTTAGTTTGTTATTATTCCCATAATAACAATCGACTAGGGATATTTAGAATAACACGATTTATTCATGGATACTTATCATAAATGCTAACATACAAACATAAATGATAATATTAATCTACACTAGATTAATCTTAGAAGTCAAATTACATAATCCAATATTGGCCTTAGGGCACAATCTCCAACAGTAGCTTGATATTGGGCAGCTCTTGATCAAGCACACTACAAATTAAATTAAAGGTTATCGATATAGCTCATTTGAGGTTAGTAAAGTTCAATTATATATTTATTTATATATATTACGTATTATTATTAATGAATATGAGTTGCACGATTTTGTTGGATAATGTACTATAGAATATGAAATATTATATGAACACAAAAATAGGCAAAGAAATTTGAAAATAATACAATATTTGTTAGCATTGTATGTAATTCAATTATATTATGATCACTAAGAAGGAATATATATATAATTTAGTAAATGTACTAAATCTACTTCTAGATGTTGAAATTAGTATCATTTTATATAATTTGTTTAAATGTTAAATAATAAAACCTATAAAACAATGCACTTATTTTTATTATATTATCGTTACAGTAGGTGCGCAATCATGTCCGAGAATAGCAACTATTATGTTATACACTGGGGGTAGGATGTATGTACACTATTCCGTTTTTGAGTATGATATGTTTAGCTCATCGGCGAGACAGAAACGGTTGAAGGTTCAGAAAAAACCATCATTTGTTAAACTTGTTGATCTGATATCCAGTGAGATTGGATTTGGCACTAACAGAAGGGTGATAAAGATCGTGTATAAGTATCCTGTATCGCCCAATTCATTCTCCCACATGATAATCAGTGGCGATAGTGATGTTGGAATTATCCATGAAAATTTGGCAAACATTCCAAATTATCATACAGTTGAGTTGTTCGTTGATTATGAGATTCTTGCATCTGGAGATAATGAAGCATCAAGTGATGAGATGGTTTCAATTCCTACTTCCTTGAACAACGTGTATGATTGTACTGTTCTGGGGTACGGAGCAGGTGATTCCTTGATTGCAACCCTGAAAGTCAATCTACCTTTCAGTTGATAGGTTCTTATGGGTGGCAAGAACCTACCCCATATGTTTCTTTCTAGGGATTTGAATCATTTCCTTCTTTGGCTCAATAGAAGGTGGATCGGTATTTCCTTCAACACGCTTTCCAATTATGACAGTTGGTGGATTCGGTGAACCCAACGCACCTTTTGATCCCTTTAACTCGCTCCCATCCATAAGAACCGAGGCTGTCACATCTCACAGTCCAGTTTCGGATGCTAATGATGGGTATGCAGCAATACAAACATATGGGTCATCTTATGATCATTCTACTGCTATCGGTGAAGGTATGTCTGTTGTACATAACGTCAAAGTTGTTGGTACAGAAAACAATAATGTAAGTAGCATATCACCAATGGAGCTTGCAGATCGCAGAGCGTTTGGATCAGGAAGTTCCAAAGACATTACTAGAATTGCTACCCAAATTGATGATGAAGAAGAAGAAGATCCTATATGTCATTATATGGATGGAAGTGAGGAGCCTAATGAAATTGACAATACAGTGGATGAACAAATTGTTAAAGATTATGTACAATTCGATGTTGACAATGATGACGATGATGAGAATAAGGATGAAGATCATGACGATGATGACAATGAGGATGAAGGTCATGAAGGGACAAATATCGATACTACCGTTGAGCAAAATGTGAGTGTTGCAGCGACGGGGATGATTGATTTGAATTTATCTCCCCCCTATATTGTGGAAGGCGTAGATATTCCCCCTATTGCTCCCTTATCATCTTTTGTATTCTCAGGTCCAACATATACCGCGAGTGAAGAGCAGGATTATGTACACCAATATGCAATTGATTCTGATGAAATAAACATATGGGATGGAGTATTTGAGCTAAAATGGGGATTAGTTTTTGGTGGAAAAGAGGAAGTTCAAGCAGCGGTGAAGACATATTCGATGAAAAATCATATTTCATTCAAAGTGGTTGAATCACATCCTCATAAATTGGTCGTCAGATGTAGGAACGAAGACCAAAACTGTGGTTGGTGGCTCCGTGCGCAATTTAAGAAATCCATACGGTATTGGATGATAACTGTTTACCGCCGTCCACATACATGCGTAAATGCAAGATCATCACAAGACCATTACAATCTTGATAGTAAGATAATAACGAGTTCAATTTTGGGGATGGTTCGAAAAGATTCAAGACTGAACCTGGATTTGATAATTGAGCATGTGAAAACGGTCTTCCACTTCACCATTTCTAAGGAAAAAACATGGGGTACTAAAAAGAAGGCATGAGAGAAGATTTATGGCAATTGGGAAGAATCATACAATATGTCGCCTCAGTACCTGAACGCGTTAACCCACTATAATCCTGGGTCGGTGACACTCTTACTCACGGATGAAACAAGTGATCATCGATTTACAATGTTTAAACGAGTGTTCTGGTCCTTTAAGCCATGTATAGAAGGATTCAAACATTGTCGACTGATCATACAGATTGACGGTACATTGTTGTACGGCAAATACCTTCACACACTTTTGGTGGCAACCGAGTTGGATGGTAACAATCATATCTTTCCAATAGCTTTTGCAACTGTTGAAAATGAGAACCAATCAAGTTAGGAATGGTTCATGGAGTGTATCAGGACATTCGTGACACAACGCACTGGTTTAGGTGTCATTTTTGATCGACATGCTGGTATCCTATTTGCCATGAACAATGAAGGATCTGGTTGGAAAGAACCCATGTCATATCATCGTTTTTGCCTCCGTCATTTTGTGGGAAATTACAATCACAGCTTCCATAATACTACAATAAAAAAAACTCTTGTATCACACAGGTATGAATCCTAAATTACTTAAGTAATGTCATACCTATTATTTGTTACCAACAGTGTAATTTGGTTTCTTCTTTGATTTTTAACATACGTAGGAGCTCAAGCACAACCTTGTAAGTTTACAAAGATTATAGACGCGATTAAGAGGTTAGATGAAAGATCATACCGATGGGCCATGGAAAGACCAGTGGCGAAATGGAGTTTGGCACACGACAATGAGTCAAGATGCGGTCACATGACTACCAATATTGCTGAGTGTGTAAATGGTGTGGTAAAGGGCATTCGTCATTTGCCAATTCAGAGCATCGTCGAACACATGCTTGGTAAAATTGTTAGTTATCTTGACTCCCGTCGAAATAAATACACTAATTTGCTCGAGAATGATGAAAGGGTCACCCTTGAATGCAAGAAAATGTTGGTTAGGTATTCTAGTAGGGCCAATTGTCATACAGTGACAAACTACAATAGTCAAACTGGACTTTATGAAGTGCGAACAGGCTATGATCCAATAAGACAAAAAGGGAGCAACATTCAGATTGTGAATTTAGAAGCTCGTAAGTGCTCCTGTAAAAAATTCCAAAATTATCGTATACCTTGTTCACATGCAATTGCTGCTTGTAAGCACCTCGAATCTGGGACTTTGTAGATAAGACACATACACTTGATAAGAATTTACAAGTATATAGATAATCCGTTCCAGCCTTTAGCACATAAGGACTACTGGCCTGAGATCAACTCGGCAACATTGATTGTCAATCCAATATGTAAACTAAAGAAGGGAAGGCCAAAGTCAACAAGAATCCACAATGAAATGGACGAGAAGGAAAAGGGAACAAATACTTACAATTGCAGTAACTGTGGTAAAGATGGGCATAACAGAACACACATGTCAAAATCCCGAAGTGAATCTCTTCCGACGACAGACGCCGTCTTCTTCCAGGGGACCGAATAGGGCTGCTTCGACAAGACATTTGAGGGAGAATTGAATTAGGTTATGAATTATTGATGAAATTGTAAATGCACTTTCGATTTTATACTTATTAATGTCTAAAAACAACCACTTATTTGCCCCAATGTTGTTAGTTCAAATTTCAAAATTACATTTCTTTCTGACTACAAGCCATGTGAACCATATCTTATTTTGTAAAATAATGTTATTGACTTGTATAATAAGTTGTTGATAATGTATTTTTATGGCATAGGCTTGCAAATTATATCGATCACATATACTCTCGGAGATATATTTCGAGGAATAGGCCGTTGGTGGGCACTTGATGATGACTTTGTTTACCCACTCGATCCTAGAGAACATAATTCACCTTATGTCATACACCGTATGCAAGAAGAATGGCAATATCGAGCACGCTTCTGACATTGATATGTCAGATAAAGCATGTTCACGTCATCCTGAGCATGCTTCTGACATTGATATGTCAGATGAAGAAAATTAAACGGCGCTTGTGTTTAATCATATGTTCAAACCATGTGTATGTGTAACAAATTACTTATATGTATTAGTGTGTACTTTTATTAAATTGCTAAAAGTTTATTTGTTGAATTTGTTTTTCAACTGGTGAAAACATGGCTTTATATTATGACGAAAAATTATGTGATACCATTTTAATATTTAGCTGTCATCACAGTGAACATGGCTTTAAGATTGACATATGATTATTTAATAACAGTGGTGACGGTTACATCAGTATATAGACCTTCTAAAATGACCTTGTTTTTTTTTCTTTTGTGGGTTATAAGTCATGGCAAACAGGCACAGGAATTGGATGTTGCCAGCATTCACTGAGAACTACCGTAGATATCTCGAAAGTGACGGTGCGAAATATTATGATGGTTTAAAACGTGAGTGGGAATATCGAGTGCAAGAATCAGACAACCTTGTTGATGACCTACAATCACTGGAAGCACCTGTTATCAACCGTAGGTCATTTAGTATGCCTAGATGAAATTTGCATGAGTATCGACTTGCTATCAAACGAATCCAAGTGGAGAATAATAAGATGTTATTGAGGAGGTCACAGTATTATATGTTGAAATTGGCTAAAGAGCATTCAGCGGCTAACGGTAGAGACCTATCAATTGAACATGAACGTCGCATATTATCAATTCCACATTACCAATCTGATGACAAAATGTCAGATGATGGGTAACTCACTTTCAATTGCTATGTTTAAAATGCTTTACGTAGTAATGTTAATTTGTTTGAAACTGAGTTTGCTTTGATGTTGTTAAGTTTGACATATGATTATTGAATAACGGTGGTTGTATGATTTTATTAGAATTTAAGGTTTATATGCCATAAACTTCTATTATGTAATGTCATAATAGTTTTTTAAAATATTTTCTTCTACGATATATTTATTAATTTTACGATAGGTAGTATGATCGTAAGGAGAGGAAAGATATGTAGTATGATCATCAGTAATAATTCATATACATCTATACGTTAAAGATAATAAAATTTACAAAAGACAAATTATTTAATTTTAAGCATTTAATGTTTCTACTACATTAACAATTCCTATTTTGTCTTCGGGGTCGTAACATTTTAACGCTGCATGTTGCGCAACGAACACCCCTCCCTACACACTCACGATAATTTCTGTTGGGCCGTGTATTAACCTGCTCTTCATAGGTTACAGGCATCTCCGTTCTTGGTGTTAGATGAAGATTTAGGTCCACCGCATTTTGTTCGATAGCCATGGGAGGTACATAGGGTTGGAACCCCATATATTGTTCATTAGGCATATTTAAAGCTGCAGAGAAATCTAACACCGTGCCTCCAGGAGCACCTTCTGAAAAATTCATGTTAATGTTAGCAAAGTACGTGCTCGGGTGTCCACTTCTAGAGCCCATCTCGTAGTTACCACCCATATTCAGAGGTGGCATAATTGTGTTACCAACATCATCAAAATTGTGTGAGCCGAAGGCTGGAATATGTTGTTGCATCTGAGTGTAGAATGAAGACCCTTCACCGACAACATTGCTGAATGCATCGCTGGATTCCTCGTCCATGTTGCATCTTGTACTAAAATTAGTATTTAGTAGCTTTGTAAAAGAACCCCATCCAGTATCCCCATGTCCTTGTCTAGCATCGGATGTTCAGGCAACTGAACACCACTAGTGAAGTCAAACCCAAAACCACCTACTTGCGTATGTTCATGGACTTCAATGGGAACATTCTGAACTTCATTCATATTCAAATCAGAACCACCAGCCATATGTTGAGCATTATCAAATTCTGTTTCTGCATGATCCTGACTTTTTTTTGCTAAAGTTCATGTAATGGGACTGTACTCCTCATGGATGGACCACCAAAATCACAAGGATTTTGAAATTGTTGTTGCTGCTGTTGGTAATAAAGATGCTGAAGTGGATGAGGAATCCGCTGAATCCCTTCCGGATATGGAGGGGGAGGAACTCTTGTATGTCGGTCAGTGAAGGTTAACTTCTTTCGATTTCTTTCCGACATAGGCAATTCGACATTAGGAAACATCATTGCAGGAGGAGCAGGCTGTGATTCATATGAAGTACACATATGAAATTCTTGGTTTATCCCTCCTAGCATGCTTCCTGATAGATTCATCACTTTTGCCCTATTGAATTGATCTGCACCCATGTGATACAAATGTTCAAGGCCATCTCCACACATTAAAAAATTCGAAACCCATACCTTTAATCAACGAAGTTGAACTGAAAGATGATAATTTTTATTTCATAATTTTTATTCATCATATGGTTATTTTTTTTCAGAAATTGAACGGAATTTTCATACCAGCGCATCGTTTCGTGCACCTTCTGGGGTCATCCATTGTCTGGTAATGTTTTTGAACTATTGCATATATTCAGACTGTGGACCTAACGGATGATGCAATTGCGGCGTCATTGCAACCCTGTGATGACATGTGTCCCACATTTCTATGTATGGGGCATATTTAACTGCCCAATCACGAGGTCCATGCCCGATCATTTTCACGGTTGCTAACGCATAGTTTGATTGTTCTATCCCTTGCGGGATAGGTTGTTCCATGCCAAATTGTCGCATACATCGATCGGGGATGATGAAACTCGACACTATGAAAACATATAATTGGCATAATGGAACGCCAAATATTTTGCCCCCCACGACAATAGGCTGGCAATAATTGAATGACTTCCATATACGGTTCCCAGACAAACTGTATAAATAATGATATTAACAAGTATTAGTAAAAAATATTATATTTTGAGAAACTAAATTCGGGAAAAATATAGTTTAAGAACAAAATTAAACCTGATCAGGAGTTAAACAATCCAACCGCATCCTCAGTTCCTTAACATTATGAGCGCCATGACCTTCTTGTCCTATAGCTACTTTCCACCTGTAAATTCATTCAATTATGTATATCAAGTAATCGGATGGCAAATAATAATATTTATTATAATAACAACATTTAATATATTTGAATTAAATTTGTAAGCTAATAATATAGATATTTACTTTATTGCATACAGATATTCATGTAGGGGCAATAGCTGTGAACCGCTCGTACGCCCATACTTGTATAATTTGGGCACGTCCCCCAATTTGCTTCTATAGAACTAAGTTTTACTATGCCCTCAAATCCACATCGTCGTAGGTATGAATAAATCCTGGGGTCTATGTTCCGGTACATATCATCATTCCCGGCTTTTGTGTTTTTCAAGGATGGACATTCCTGAGAAGGATACAAATTTTATATTATAATGACGTTATTCAAGTTTAAGGAATTATATATAATTCGAAAAAATGTATTTAATTAACTTAACAACATTTTTTAACCCTCCAGCTGGCAAAAATAATAAAAGGCTGTAGCTAATACTTTACCTGCCCCGTCCATAAAAGTTGAGATCGATGAACATTTTGTTGCACTAACACGTGTGGCATGATTGGACCTGCCTCAATAATTTGTTCAGCTCTTTGTTGGTAAGCCATTTCTCCTTACATAATAAGGTTAAAATAATTAGTACAAAATATAAAAAAAACCTAGCAGAATATTTTAAAAAAACCCACCACTAACAAGTAACAATTTTTAAATTCGATTTTTTTTATGCTCTAAAAATAATGCAAAACGACTTCATTGTCACTAATGTTAACATACAAACAATCTTCAAAATACATATCAAAAGAGCAATAAAATTTAATTTATAATTCATGGAAATGATATGTACACAAACCAAGCTTTCAAGCATATTATGCTTCATACATTTATCGAGTTACATGCAAGCTTATATCAAAGCTTGATGAAATCATAAGGTAAAATGGTAATGAAATGCCAATTAAACAAAAGAAATTAGAGAACTAGTTAAAACTTAAGGGTCAAATTCAACAGTGTAGGTACTAATAGTGCCAAGATCAGAACCCAATTTTAGAGAGGTTATATTATATTTTGAAATAATTCAATAAAAATCATTAAATCTCTAGTTTAAAAAATAAATAATACCTGATGATTTAATTGGATAAAATTAATATGTTAATTTTAATACAATAAATTGATGTATTATATTATCTAAATTTAATGGAAATATAAAATTAATATTTAATATATAATTAGAAAAAGGAAAGAAAAACTTTTTTTAGTTTTCAAAAATGAAGGTTGGCAAAAGAACTTCAATCATGCAATATATGTTCTATTGGGACACGTGACGTTTTCTATTTTTAATCCTCCAATTTCTTTTTTTTTTTGGTCTCCAATTGTATTAAGCAAAACATGGTTCGGTTCAAAAACCGAACCAAACATAAACCAAAATATAAAAAGTAAACAAAAAACAAACCAAAGTTCATATTGTTTCGCTTACACTGTACCGAACCAGTTTGTTTCGGTTATGGTTTGGTTCGGTTAACTCCCAATCAACAAAAATTTCAATTTTTTTCTTATTATTATCAATTTTTTTTCAAATACATGTAAATTATTGCTTAACAAATATTTATTATTACATGTATATAATAATATAAATATATTATATCCTTAATAAAATTTATTTTTAGACATTTTTAATAAAATTTATTTTTAGACATTTACATACTTTTTAACAATATTTTTTTCCTATTACGATTCGGTTCGGTTTTGTTTTTTCAACAATAACCAAACACGAACCCAAATTGAAAATCTACCTATATGGTTGTACATTAACATTAAAATTAATATTACATGTATAATTAGTAAACAACTTAAAAATTAAATTTACAAAAATTAATAAATTAACTCATAAATTACATACCTCTAATCGAAAATTGTTAAATCACTGACTCAAATATCACTGCAACGATTCAAAAAAGAAGAAAAAAAGGATAAATTTAAAAAATAAAGAATATGTATAATTTACTATTGCCATTTGATAATATGCTAATGAAAAAATTTTATATCTTAAACCCACCATAATTACATATTAACTTGGAAAAAATAATAAACATTATAACAAAAACAACAAAAGATGTAACAAACCCAACATTATAACAAAAACATAACAAGGGAAAATGTAAAAATATTCAAACTGGGAAAACTTTTAAATATTATCTTATACACTTCAAGAGTTCTAGTTCCTGCAAAACTTGAGATTTTATTTTCACTAAACATACAATTCTCTTAAATTTAAAAAAACTAAGCTCACTCGCTCATATAATTCTATTACTCACTCACTCATATAATTCTATCACTCACTCACTCCAATTATCTCACTCACATACATGAAGGAAACCAAAAGAAAAAAAAATTTTACATTGTTGCGTCCCATCTCGTCTGCATGCATGCAGACGCAGACGGTTGGCGTGGGACTCCCCCAACAATGGGGATTCCCACGCCCATAATTTTTTTTCAAAAATTTATTTATTTATTTTTTATATAATTCTTTTTCGGAAATCAGATTTCCGAAAACAGAGTTTGTTTCAGGCGCTTTTCCAACGCCTGCCACAAACTTGTTTTCGCAAATCTGATTTCAGAAAACAGTTTTTTTAAAAAAAAATTAATTTTTGAACCATTTTCGGAAGTTTTCGGAACCACCGGTTCCGAAAATGCTCTGGTTAATCCGATCCCAGTTCGGTATTTATTTTCTAATCAAACATTAAACCAGTTTTTTTTTCCCCCTTAAGCATTATTCTGGGGCTAAATCCAAAAAAAAACTTATGATAAAAAATATTGAAAGACTTATTTCTTTTACATAAAAGGATGCGAGCCGACTATATATAAAAGTACACCATATAGCTGCTAAAAAAAACTTAAAAAATAAAATGAACAAATATTATTTATGAAATTTTAGAGTTTAATTGAACAAAAGTAATCTTGAAGAGTTCAATATCATTATTAATATGTAAAATTTAAATCTTGAAGTTGAAAGAAATTTCGAGAATTAAAATTTCATTTTGTCTCTTAAAAAAAAAAAAAAAATTCGTCTGTAATACCTCACCGTTAACCTTTACAATAGAGCGTAGGCACTTGACGACACGTATTGTCAAATCAGGAAAGAGAAGAGTGGTGGCGATGAGTGGCAAACTGACCGGAGAATATATTTGGGACTGAACAGAAGAAGTGGTGGTTTTCCGGTGGAAAACTGTGAAATGCCAAGGTGACTTATGAGCTCTCCCTGGTTCTTCCGACGGCGGACTCTCTGACTGAAGTGAACGGCGGTAATTTCGGCCAAGGTAAGACCTTAAAGCAAAGTTCTCAAATGTTTATCAATTTTAATTGAACTACATTCTATCATTTGTTTGCCAATCTGCCATTTTATTATATTGTATGCCATTATAATCTCCATCTGTAATAAACCATTCAATATAATATCCTGCTTCAATGTTGAAATTTGGGTTCTAAAATCTGAGAAGGTACCAACGGCTCCTCACCCTCTTCTCCATTAATTTCAATTTCTATATTGTCCATCGTCGATCCTGCTTGGGTGGTCTAACTTTCATCTTACTATTTTGCTTCTCAACTATTTGTCTTTATTGATTATATATAAGCAATTATGGTTTTTCATTATTTTAAGCATTAGGTTTCTTTTACTATGTCTCCCTTCCTCTTTCCTTTTATCACTGAACACAAAAAGTTTTACATTCTTTTTTTTTTTTTTTTTGGTTGTTGTTGTTGTTGAGTTTATCTGCTTTATATGTTTGAAAGGTTTTATGCAAATGGGAACAGCTAAAGCAATTCGTTTGCTTGACTAGTTCATAAAGTGAATTTATGAGAGCCCAATCTGTACTTATTTAGGTTGGCTTGTGGTTAAGGCTTTAACTCTCTTAAATTAGAGATCTTAGAGTATGTGGAGTTCAAGTACGTGGTGACTGCAAATTACTTTAATTGATGGATGAATCATTTAAGTATCTAACCAATCTTAAACCGACTACTCAGATGAATTTACTCATAAAAGGAAAAGAACCCAATCTGAAAAATTGAGTTTCTATACTCTAAGAACTAGATGTCACAAAAAAAAAAAAAAAAAAATATTTCTACTAAAAGACCTAGGATGCCCAATATGAGCTCCTTTTATACATCAGGGAGGATTGAGGAGCTTCATTTGACAGAGGTAAAGTTATCTTTCAATGATCCTGCGTAGACTATTATATATATTAGCTTGAAAACATGATCGAAGAGATCAAATTTTAACGCATAACTTGTGAACACATTGAAGGGATATAAATGTTTGCCATCAACTCGTACAATTCTTGCTTCAATAAGCTTTGAAGCATACATGTTTACTGCAAACTCTCCTACACTAAGAAGTTCTTCTTCTGCTGCTGCAGCTTTGCTTATTGCCGATTTTTCTTTTTTCTTTTTCTGGCTATCTCAAATTCTCAATTGCTTTAAGTTGGTAGATCTGCAATAACACAACATTATTGTTTACCTGGTTATTACATTTCCTACTAAGCTCTGCAGATTGCAAGGCATAATACTTGATATGTTCTTCCTGGAAAAATAGGCTTGTCGGAGTATTTGGATGTGATTTTAGAGGTTATGAACTCTTATTTTATGCATGTAATTTAACATAAAAATATCTAGTTGGTGTGAAAGGAAAGATGTAAGGATTAGGAAGCATCTTAAGATATGTTAATTATAAATGTAGAAATTAATAGTGATGAGAAATGCATGTTGAAGGCTGGATTCACTATGTAAAATTCAATTATACAGTTAAGCTTGTTGGGTGTTGTGGGCAGTTACTTTTTTGCCTAGTGTCTAGGAGAAGACACTCTGGATTATTTGAGAATGCTTTACAACATGAGGTTATGAATAAAAATTATAAAAGCAATTCTGTGATGCATTAAAAAGAAACAGAATATCTTTGTAATTTAGCAAAATTTAACTTTCAAGTCTCACTCAATTAGAAGGTTGAGAAATGAAGTTAAATAGAGGTTTCAA
The DNA here is from genome assembly GCA_039660915.1 of Euphorbia tirucalli. NCBI lineage: Eukaryota > Viridiplantae > Streptophyta > Magnoliopsida > Malpighiales > Euphorbiaceae > Euphorbia > Euphorbia tirucalli. Next base: position 17,019,590 of record CM077637.1, read on the forward strand.
ATCATCATTTAGTAAACTTGCACTCTATCACAAACAAGAAAAAGCATCAAACTGTATTTTATTTTCCTATCCATTTTAGCACACCTACATAGTCCATCAAAGCAAACAAGCCACAATGTTTCCATGCCTTTCTACCTTATGCTGATTGATATGCCAAATCAGTTTTCTGGAAACAAGAAAACCAAAAAATTTCACAAGCAATACGAAAAGGACCAAAAAAATAAAATGATAAGATAAATAAAAGAGAAGGAAACACCCTAAAGGAAATACAACACCCTAGTGTTTTATTTGTTCAATAAAGCTCATGAAATTCTTGAAGGAAAGTCCACCTTCGCTGGTACTCTTTGCAGCCATATCTTTGAGGTTCAATGAATTGGCTTTTATATCTTTGTGAGAAAGTAGTTTTCCTATTTTGGATTTGATTTCATCCCTTGTCACTATCCCATTCTCGTTGGGAAATACTCGTAGACCAACCTTCCAAGTTTCGCAAATGTAATAGCTATTTTGTAATTGATCCACAAAGTAAGGCCAACATAGATAGGGCACTCCCCTGCTTACACCTTCGATTGTTGAATTCCATCCACAATGGGAAAAGAAACAAGCAATAGAAGGGTGAGCTAACAGCTTCTCTTGAGGAGCCCATTCCACTATCTTCCCGTAATTTGCTACTCTTTCTTTGAATCCTTCAGGAAATTCTACACTCATTCCTTGTGTAAAATTTGATCTAACAACCCACAAAAATGGCTGGCCTATGAGCTCAAAAGCATAAGCCAATTCATCAAACTGTTGCTGATCGCAAACTGCTGTGCTGCCAAAAGCAGCATAGATTACTGACCCTTGAGGTTGCTGATCAAGCCAGTTTATGCAGGTTGAATCCACTTGCCAAAAATTTCCTGGAAAAGGCTCATAGTCATCGCGCATAAACAATGGACCAATGGGCAAGGCATCAGGAATCAAATCATAGGCTGCTTTCTCAAGTTCATAAAATGAGTTCACGAGAATCCAATCTGAATTTGTCACAGTTTCTGTATTCTTAAGAATGAAATGTTCAAAAATGAATTTTCCACCTTGTTCTTCATTTGGAATACTCCATAGAAGTTCTTTTGGGTTCCAGGGAGGAATTTCCTTCGACAGATAGATTAACTCATCCTTCAATGGAATTCCTGCACAGTCCATTATAATTAGGGTGCGTTTGGTTTGAACTTTGGAATCGGAATCAGAAACGGAATCGGAATAGGGTGGAATCGGAATCGGAATGACTATTTATAACTTTTGTTTGGTTCAATCTGGAATCGGAATTCAATTGTTTTGGAATAAAAAATTCATTTTACGATAGTAATATTTATAAATAAATAAATAAGATAAAAAGTCATAAAAACTAAAAAGTATGAAAATCAAATTATATCATGATAAGTGTTTTTCTTGTAACAAAAAAAAAAAAAAAGAAATATTTTAATTGTCATTCATTAAGATATTGGAGAGATTATAATGCACATAATAATTTCATAATAAATATTTTAAAGAAATTGAAAAGAAAAGAAAAAAAAAGTAACCACTATGTTTACGTGGGTATGCACATCATAACCACCATTTGTTTTGATTCCCAAGGAATCAAAATTGATTAACATGGGTTAGAGGGAGAATCACCCATTCCACCATTTATGGGAATCACTTTCCCATTCCATAATAAACTTGAGTTAACCAAACATTGTAAATGAGAATTTTCATTCCAATTCCCATTCCATGGTATTTTTCAAGCAAACCAAACACTCTCTTAGATATGTACAGCATTAATTAGAAAAGGATTGAAGAAATTAAAGTCAAAAGAGAATTAATTTCTTACCATTAACATCTATGATTCCTGACTCAATAAGCTTTGAAGCATGTAGGTTTAAGGCCAGGTTGCAAGCTCCAAAAAGTACAACCCCAGCTCGCTTAATTCCTAGTCTCACAGCCACTTCAGTTGCCCACCAAGCTGTTGCATCAGCAACCACACAAGATACATGCTCATCATTGCTTTCTTGATTAATTTTTTCTATCAATCTCTGCAGATTGAAAGGCATGTTACTTGATAAACTCTTGTTTGATTCTACCATATCTTGAGCATCAGGATTGGTTGCCAAACCAGAAGAAATTGAAACTAGGCTTATTGGGATTTTAAGGTCGAAGTTGTTAGGCATAGCAGAAATGAGTTTATCATGTATGAAGTCTGCATTAACAAAAGTAACCTTGATTCCATTTTCAGCTATTTTATATGCAAACTTCATTAGAGGAGCAACATGGCCTTGTGCTGGATATGGGATTACTATAACATGAGGTCTCCCACTCATAATTGAAAGCCTACTACAGTGTAAGAACTGAATTCTTTGAACTGAAATTATAGGTATCAAGTTTCGTCCTTTAACTTTTGTTTGGTTGAATGTTTTGAGATTAATGATTGATGATCAATGGCTGCTATTTGTCTCTAGAACTTATGGGTCGCCTTTGTCCTGCGTTTTTGTCTCTTTGTGTTCGGCAGAGTTATCCATTTTTGGCTTCCTCTATATGTATTTGGATGTGAAATTTATCCCAAATTCACCCCTTCAAAATATCAAATATGTGGTTACTGTATGTTTCTAAGAGTCCAATTTCTATTATTATTATTATTATTATTATTCATCATGATTTAAGCTGGAAAGAACCTTCAAATGGACGAATTGGAGAACATAATCTAGGTAAGCAAGATCCTAATTACTACTTAACCGATAACTTGCAAGTTAAAGTTCAATTTCATTGAATTTATACGAATTTTATTGGAAAATAAAGAGAGCTGTAACATGGTTTCGAAATGCGCTACTTCCGCAGCATGATAATAAAAAATATAAAATAATTAGCTATCATTTACACTGTTCACACCCACTCTCACTTTTGTACTTTTAGAAAATACTTTTAATGTCAAACAAGTAGAAAAATATAATGGCATGTTTTGACTAATATTTTTTTGAACTTGCATGGTGCATACATTTCCACATTCACAGTTGGACAATTAGAGTGGCGACCAGACAGATATTCTTTATTATCAATGAGGATATGATATCTTCCGACCGGGATGAAGAATCTTCAAAATGGTCGACCGACAATAGATAGCAAAATTTATGTACTGTGATTAGAGGTGGGAGGGGTGTTTTCAGCCGAGAACTAACAAATAACTTGCATATCCCTCCACATAAGGGGATTCTTATAGCGTCAGTGTATTTCAACCCCAGGTGGAGTATTGCAATAATTAATTCCTTACCGCAGAATTCATCAATCTTGGCTTTGAAAAAATTGTTTGCATCTCCATCTCTTCCCTCAATTAGAGTTTCCACGTTCTCTTCACTCCTCTAAAAGGGTTCATCCAAGCTTGAATCTAGATTCAATCGGATAGGTAAAAAAAAAAAAAAAAGTTAACTTACCTTCCATCCAAATTATAAACAAGTCACCATTAAGATACAGCTCATCAACAAAAACAAGCCACAGTATTACCATGTTTTCCATCCTTTTTGTATCTGCTGTTTATTAAGAAGACAAATTGGTTTGAATTTCAAGAAATTAACAAGAAACCAAACAAATATGACATACTACCTAGTGTTTTATCTGTTGAATGAAGCTTATGAAATTCTTGAAAGAATGTCCATCTTCACTGATGCTCTTTGCAGCCATATCCTTGAGTTTGAGTAAATTGGCTTTTATATCTTGATCAGAAACAAGTTTCTCTATTTTGGATTTGATTTGATACCTTGTTGATAGCATGGAGCCATAAAATTGACCGCGTGAACCACACGGCTTGTCACCGTCTCACCACATACGTCAACTCTCCAGTAGTCCATCCGGCACTCGGTCACCCAGGATAAGACCGGCTCCGTTATAGGACGGATCCTGAGAAATGCCGGCTGAAACAACTTATGCCTTGTTAAGTTTTCTAACCCAAAGGACAGATAAGTAGATTCCCACTGTACACGTGTAAGGGCAGGATGTTGTACCAGAGATAGGTGCCCCGGGGACAAGAGCAGGGTGGACGCCACAGAGGTCAGACACAGTATGAGTGCCACGGAGACAAGAACAGGGTGAGTCCGCCGCACAACTATGCCAGGAGGGGGGACCACACCCAGCCAATGAGAATAGACCGTACATAACGGCCTGACAAGGCCACGCGGATTAACCCCCTATAAAAAGGAAGATGAGGGACTCCCCAGGTATCTTTTTCCCTCAACATACTTTCTTTATTCTTCTATCTCTTATTCTCCAAATTTTCTGACTTTGGCATCGGAGTGGACCCGGAGGTCACCCGGTCCTCAACCTTTCCGTTTTCCAGGTACTCGGCCTTCCGACAAGACCAGGCGGCCTTACGCCCCGAGAAGACCGCGTGGAGTTCATTCTCCTTTCAGAGCCATCAAATTGGTGCGGTGAGCGTGGACCCGCTGGACGAGACAATGTCATCGGGACCAACAGTTTCAGACGCAATTTCTACAGTCCTTCCTTCTCAGGGAGGAGTAATACCAGCACTCTCAGAGATTATGATGCCCTCATCTGCCATGATCGTGACCCGAAGTTCGTCTCACACCTTCGCCACCACCTTAGGTGACAGTGGCAACTCTGCCAATGCAGTTTTCGATCGGATTGCCAAGAACTACGGGATGACGCCGGCCGACTAAAACGACTTCCGGCGAGCTATCCTCTAGACGCAGGAACAGAGCGTGGCAGGACTCTCGCTGAGCGGTAGCACTCCCCCTCCTATAGTGCACACATTACCAAAATCAGTCTCACACCCAAGCGTTGCTCGAGCCCTTTTCCCCGCCTCTGAGCATGGGACTCCTGGCATGAGACTGGAGGGGTCAGGACAGGGTACGGCTCAGTTCATCGGGGGAAGTAGCGGGATGATTGGAGGACCTCACGCAGGAGGATATTTCCCTGCTTTTGGCTGGCTGCCAGCGCCAGTAGGAGACCAGCAGGCCGCTATGCAGGTAAATCCCAATATGGCTGCCTCAGGGAGCATGGGTTCCCAGGCGTTATTTCCTAACTCATGGTACGGAGTACCACACCCATATTTGCCGAATACTCCACATTCATACCAGATGCCGGCTCCACTGCAAACACCTAATTTTCTCACCACATACGGTGTCGGCAACAGCTCAGCCATCCCATATAACACACCTGCTACAAACATTCCAAGCAACACAAATACACCGCCTCCTCCGACACCATCCTCCTTGGGTACAGAACCCACGGATGACCCCAGATTCATGGCCATGTTTAAAAAGGCGTTGAGCACTTTTGCAATACCTTACCAAGAGCTCCTGATGGAAAGCGGGAATCTCCCTTCTCGACGAGAATCCTCAACTAACCAATCGACCACCGGTTTAAGCAGCCGACCTTTGACAGCTACAGGGGTGACACGGACCCCAGGGTCCATGCTAGGAACTTTAAGAACCGGATGGACATAGCAGGTGCCACAGAAGGACTGGTATGCCGCCTATTCCCCACTACGTTAATAGGAGCAGCCGCTTATTGGTTTGAGTCCTTGGAACCGGGAACAATTGACAGCTGGGATCGATTGAGGTAGGAGTTTTGCAAGAACTTTATGGGGTCAATACCGACTGGAGCGGCCAGTCGCACTCTGCACGAGGTCGTCCAAAAACCGGGAGAATCTCTGAGATCATTTATCGACCGGTTCAACCTTGCCTGCTTAGAGGTCAGAAATCTAGACTTCAGCAAGGCCAAGGAGGCGATGATCAAGAACACCACAAACGAGAGGCTTAGAGGAGAGATCATCACAAGAAAGCCTAGGGAGCTGACCCAGATGATAGCCCTCGCCAAAAGCATGGTGGAAATTGACGAGATCGACATGCCAGCAAAGAATAGAAGACCTGGCTTCAGTAGTGAAAAGGACAAGGGCGTCCGGTTTGATGAAAGGCCCCAAAGAAGGGATCACAGGGGCCGCCTCCGCAGGGACCGCCCCAACGATCGCTCACGATTCGCGCCGCTGAATGCCCCACTCAGTGAGATGCTAGTCGCCATACAAAGAAGCTCCGACGCAAAGAGCATTCGGTATCCTCACATGAAGCCTGGCCAAACAATGGGCACTAACAAAGAGGCCTATTGCAAATTTCACAGAGCAAAGGGCCACCACACGGACAATTGCCGAGTCCTTGCAGCCGAAGTGGACCTACTGATCAAGGCAGGAAAGTTCAGCAGATTCGTAGAAGGCATCACACGCAGCACACATAAGGATAAAGAGCAGAGGGATGAGTGCGATGATGAGCAGAGACCGACCAAAAAATCAAAAGGGGTGGTCATGGTAATAGCTGAAGGGCCGGAGTTGGGGTCGCCCAGTAAAAAGGCCAGATTCTCTGCGCATCAGCCAGCCAATCCAAGAAAAGTTGACAGTTTGAATCATTCTTTCTCCCTCCATAATGACGTACAGGCGCATCACGCCGACGCCTTGGTCATTGAAGCCTTGGTAGAAGGGTACACGGTGAAGCGGATCCTGGTGGACACTGGCAGCTCAGTCAACACTATCACCAGAGAGGCGACCCGCCAGCTGAACATCCACAAGAGCCGAATCCAGCCGGTACATTCCCCGCTGGTCGGTCTGAGTGGCCATTCTGTCACTGTGGTAGGGCAGATAACTCTCGCCCTGGAAGTAGGTGACACAGCGCACACCTGGAGATCTGAAGAGAATTTTGTGATCGTCGACAGCCCGCTTGCATATAACATGATCTTGGGAAGACCTTTCCTGGTAGAGTCAGAAGCGGTCCTCTCCATCTGGTACTTGGCCCTCCAAATACCGACTGCAAAGGGGGTAGCAGTGGCTAGAGGAAGCCAACAGGCGGCCCAAAAAACCTACTTAGCTTCTCTGAGAACATAAGAGGCCGGATGGGAGTCAGAGAAGTCAGAGAAGAAGGAAAGGGCTGAGCCGATGGATGAACTTGAAACCCTGGTGGTGGGACCAGAACGATCGATCCAGGTGGCCAAGGAACTGAAACCTGAACTAAAGCAGGCAATCTCAACAGTGCTCCAAGAAGAACAGGAGACCTTCGCCTGGAACACGAGTGACATTATTGGGGTCTTGCCTGAAGTGGCAAAGCACAGCCTAAACATAGACCCTGCTACAAAACCAGTGGCGCAGAAGAGAAGGAAACATGCCCCGGAGCGACAAAAAGCGATCGAGACAGAGATAAGCAAATTACTGGAAGCAGGGCACATCAGAAAGGTGCGGTACTCTGAATGGTTAGCCAACGTGGTACTAGTGAAGAAGCCGAATGGGACGTGGCGTATGTGTGTGGACTTCACCGACTTAAACAAAGCCTGCCCGAAGGACAGCTACCCCTTACCCAGCATTGACCAGCTAGTCGACTCCATAGCTAGACATGCCATGTACTCATTTTTGGATGCCAAGTCAGGGTACCACCAGATTCCAATGGACCCAAAAGATGAAGAAAAGACCACTTTCATCACACATGAAGGCACCTACTGCTACAAGGTAATGCCATTCGGCTTGAAGAATGCGGGAGCAACGTACCAACGACTGGTCAACCACATGTTCAAAGACCAGATCGGGCGGACGATCGAGGTGTACGTTGATGATATGATCATCAAGAGTAAGGATGAGGAGAGTCATGCCGAGGACATTCAGGAGGCCTTCAAGATACTACAGAGATACCGCCTTAAGCTTAACCCAGAAAAGTGCATATTCGGAGTACGAGGAGGAAAGTTCCTGGGTTTCATGATCTCGCAAAGAGGGGTAGAGGCGAATCCAGAGAAGATCAAGGCAATTTTGGACATGGTGCCCCCGAAAACAGTGAATGAAGTCCAACGCCTCAATGGCCGCCTCAATGCACTCGGGAGGTTCATTTCCTTCTCAGCCAAAAAATGTCTGCCTTTCTACAAGGCAATCAAGAAAGGTCAGAAGTTTGATTGGGACCACGAATGCCAAGAAGCCTTCGACCGGATTAAAAACTTCTTGGGAACCCCGCCGCTATTGAGTCGTCCAGTTCCATACGAAACGTTGTATTTGTATCTAGCGGCGATGGATGAAGCAGTGGGCTCAGTGATGATCAGAGAAGAAGAAGGCCAACAGCACCCTGTATACTACACTAGCAAAGTACTAAGGGGAGCAGAGCTCAGGTATCCAAAGATAGAAAAGCTGGCTTTGGCAGTAGTCTCGGCTTCCGTCAGGTTAAGGCCCTACTTCCAAGCCCACACGATGATTGTGAGGACAAACTTCCCGTTTAAGAAAGTGCTCCAGAGACCAGATACTTCAGGCCGTTTGGCTGAGTAGGCCATCAGACTCAGTGAATTTGACATTCGGTTCGAACCCCGGCCGGCATTGAAAGCCCAAGTCCTGGTAGACTTCGTGGTGGAATTTGCAGGGTTAGAGCCGAGTCAAGTAATGAAAGCAGAAGAGTGGAAAGTGTACGTGGACGGGGCCTCATCTCAGGAAGGAGCAGGAATTGGGGTGTATGTCGAAGGACCCGAGAAAATAAGGATATCTTACGCCACAAAGTTGGCCTTTCCAGCCACCAACAATGCCGCGGAATATGAAGCCATAATCAAAGGGCTAGAACTCATCCGGGAAATCACCCCAGACCGAGTGAAGCTGCTGAGCGATTCGAGGTTAGTTTCAAACCAAATCAATAAAAACTTTGAAACTAAAGATCCTTGCATGTCCAGGTACCTACAAAAGGTACGATGCTTGCTCGAAGCCATCGAAGGAAAAGGCACCACATGGAGAGTGAAAAACATATCCAGAAAAGAAAATGTTAAAGCGGACAGGCTCGCCAAAGCTGCAGCCAGCGCTAGGGATTGGCAACTCTTGAATTGCTCGTATGAAGTCCAAACCAAGCCTGTCATTGAGGCAGAGGAAGTCCTGACGGTGGAGAAGAAGGAAAGGGGGTGGATGGAGCCCATACTAAAATACCTTGTTGAAGGAAACCTACCCGAAGATAAAGGAGAGGCTACAAAAATCTCCAGAAAATCCCAGCGATATGCAATAATTGATGGCGAACTCTACAAAAAATCCTTCACAGACGCATGGTTAAAATGCATCACCGCTGAAGAAGGAGATTATGTCCTCAGGGAACTTCATGAGGGAGTTTGCAGAGCACACCAAGCTGGACAAACGCTAGTAAGAAAGGCAAAGTTGCAGGGTTACTTCTGGGAAACCATGGAGGCGGACGCCGCGGATTATGTCAAGAGGTGCCACCAATGCCAGATCCACTCAAAGAAATCCCATTTGCCCGCAGCCGGGCAAAAGTCGATATTAACCGAGTGGCCATTCTCTACATAGGGCATTGACATACTGGGGCCCATGCCTGAGGCCAGTTGGCAGAGGAAGTTCATCATGGTCGCGATAGACCATTTCAGCAAATAGGTCGAAGCGGAGGCGACTCAGGCCATCACACCGGAAAGGGTCATCTCTTTTGTCTGGGATCACATCATCACAAGATTTGGGATACCTCACAAAATAATATCTGACAATGGTACCCAATTCACTTCAAACAAATTCAGAGAATTCTGCAAGGAGCTCAAGATCACACAGAGTTTTTCTTCGGTAGCGCACCCTCAAAGCAACGGGCAGACAGAAGTCACCAATCGGACTATAGGTGACGGCATCAAAAAGAGGCTGGAAAGCCACAAAGGCGCCTGGATTGACGAACTAAACAACGTCTTGTGGGCCTACAGAACTACCCCAAGACGACCGACTAGAGAAACGCCGTTTGCCCTGGTTTACGGCGTTGAAGCAGTGGTTCCAGTTGAAATCGGTGCCCCCAGCGATCGAGTGCTCTACTATACTGAAGCCCAGAATCACGTCAACCTGAAGTACCATCTGGACTCCCTGGAGGAAAGAAGAGAAAGGGCCTATATCCTGATGGCGACTTATAAAAACAAAGTGGCCCATTGCCATGATAGAAAGGTGAAGATGGTAACACTCAAAGAGGGAGATTTAGTCCTAAAAGACTCTAGTGCGTCACAAGCAAAAGAAGGGAAAGGAAAGCTTGGCGCAAAATGGGAAAGGCCATACAAAGTGGCGGCGGCACTCGAACCAGCAACTTACAAACTTTAAAGCCTGGATGGAAAAGATGTCCCACGGACATGGAATATTGCCAATCTAAGGCAATACTTCTCGCCTGAAAGCAACTAAGGGAAACACTGGGCTGCACTCTTTTTTCCCGCTAATGGATTTTTTCCCACTGGGTTTTTCCATAGCCGGGTTTTTAATGAGGCAGCACCCATATCTGTAAGATGTACTGCAAAAGATCAATGAAAGCATCGTTCAAGTCATACAGTCTTATAAAAACTCCCATCAGAGGAGCCGGTTATAACTGGATATATGTTTATTATAAAAACTCCCATCAGAGGAGCCGGTTATAACCGGATATATGCTCATTCTACAACTCCCATCAGAAGAGCCGGTTATAACAGGATATATGGAGCCGGTCATAACCGGATATATATGCTCATTACAAAAACTCCCATCAGAGGAGCCGGCTATAACCGGATATACGTTCATTATAAAAATCTCATAACGAGATGGAGACAAACTGAACAGAGATATTTTTCAAAGGAAAATCAGTCAAAGTGAAATAATAAAAACTATATGCAAAAGATGGAACGCTGGCTAAATGAAAGGGCAATTTCATTTCCTTAACAAAAAATTACATCAGTAGAGACCCGGTAAAGGGCAAAAACAAAATTACAAACAGAAAATTACAAAGGATGGTCATCCACCCCGGGAACGCTGTCATCCGGCTGCACCTCAACGTTGGCCTGCGACCCGGCATTAGCCTCCTCCCCTCCATGCTCCTCGGCAGGCAGCTCGTCATAGTGTGGGAAGTCAATGGAGTCGAGATCAATAGCCAAATCCGGGTGGACAGCTTGGCAAGCGGCCAAAACACGCTGACCAAATAGCTGTCCAAGGAGCACCAACTAGTTGGTTGCGTCAAACAAGACGGTCTCACACTTGTCCAAGTCCTGTTTGCGCCCAGCCTTCTCCTCCCTAAGTTGCTCCTCCTGCGCGTCCAGCTGTTGCTTCAGAGCCTCCTTAGCCACCCGCTCCTCCTCCAGTTCCTTCTGCAGGCGGTTGAGCTCCTGACCCTGCGACCAGGCCCTACTCTTCTCAGCATCTAGGGACGCCTGGACTTCCTTCAGCCTTTTTTCCAGCTGACCTGTCTTGGAGAGGCGGGCAGCCAAATCTACCGCCCTAGAAATCCCCTGTAAAATGATAAACTGAATAAGTAAAAGAAGAAGGGAGAAAATGTTCGCAGGGTTCACTAAAGTACTTACAGAAGTCAGGTCCAGCAAGCATAAGGAGGTCGCCGTGTAATCGTTTATCTTGGAGTACTCCTCCTGGTCACCCGGCAACACAAACCCAGCTCTGAACTCGTCCTGAGCTGAGGTATCTATTATCCTTGCATGCCGGCTGCTCCTCTTCCGCATCCAGGGCAAAGAGGGAGCAGACGGCCCGGAGGAGGCGGTGGCAGCTTCAGGACCCTGGCCAGGCAAGCATAACGATAAAAAAAAAAGTAGGAAAACTCGAAGCCAGAGACTTACAGGGCAAGGAGACGGCTCAGGATCGGCCACGGTAGCCCTCTTTCTCTTCGGTGCCTTAGGGGGGCTGGGCCCCTTAGCCTCACCCCCAGCATCGGACGGAATCTCAGTAGGGGGGAGACGCGGCTCCTTCTGGATCTTCTTCTTCTTTGCCGCTACAATGCGGTCAAGGATGTCAGCTTTATTCATGCCTGAAAACACAAGTAAAAATAGCTAAGCAAAATAAAAGGGGTACCTTTTCTCACAGTTATGGGACCCGGGTGATACGTAAAGTCGAATCCCTCCCGCTCTAGCAGCCTAACTTTCTCCAGATAAGCGTCCACAGCAACTTGCCAGGTCCACTTATTGGGAGCCAGAGTCCTAAACTCCTCCAAGAATGTCTTCTCACCCGGCATTAGGCGTTGCTGGGCCCTCCCTGCTCCATTAAAGGACCACTTAACGGGGAACGCATCGTGGCCCTTTTTTATCTTAATAAAGAAAAAAAAGTACTTGAAGCGCTTCAAGGAGGATATCCGCTTCTGGAAAATGTAGAAGTCCGCCTTCTTGGATAGTTGGTAGTGGTCCTCACCGGAGTTCAACTTAGGAGTGGCCAACTTGCGAAAGAAGGCGGCAGTCAACTCGAAACCCAAATTTTCGCACAGCCATAAGGTGACACAGATATCACCCCAAGCGTTGGGATGAATTTGGGCCGGGCAGAAGCCCCAGACCTGCAGGATTTCGCTGATGCCGGGTGGAAGAGGATAGGAGAAGCCAAAACTAATTTGGTCCATGTAGATAGAGAAATAGCCTGGTGGAGGCATATGAACCCGTTGGTTTGACGACGGAAGCATAACCTCGCACTTGCGCAGCCAAGGGTAAAACTGCTTGCACAACCGGATGTGCTCCTCATGGGTCTCATCGACCATGTCCTCAATACGAGGAGTCATCCGCCTGGCTCCAGTCCTACTGGGACCGGGTGGAGGGACTTCAGCTGAAGAAGAATCCACCAGGATGGGCCCCTCAGCAGGCGATTCAGCAGGCATAGGAGGCTGGACAGATGTGCCCGCCTCCTCGCCTAGGGTAGGGGGTGGTGAAGCAGGAGGAGAGCTAGAATCCGAGGAAGTGGTGAGACGGTACTCATTCCCCGAAGAAGAAGGCGGGCTAGGCAAATTTGGGGTGGTGAGTATCAGGTAATCAGCGGGGTCAGTGGGATCTAGAAGGCGGCGAACCGGCTTTGAACCAGCTGTTTTAAAATTAAAGCCCCGTTTACCCTTATCTACCCTACTGGGGCGGTTTTTAGAATTCACCAGCTCCCCAGACTTATCACTAGCAGACGACCCTAAGTCACTAAGAGTCACTGATGAACTCATGGTAGAAAAAAGATGAACAGAGACGATGAACAGGCAAAATGAGCAACAAAAAAAAACGTAGCCCAGAATTAAAAATACTCCGGAAAGCTAAGCCTAATGCTGAAATTAAGCAAAATCAAAAGGCAAACCAGCAAAGGAAAGAAGACTTACTGGAAATTAAGAGTCGAAAATCAGACAAGGGCCGCGGATACAAGAAAGAAACCAGAAATCGCGAAAAATCCTAGAGCAAGGCAGAAGAAATTTCAAAATGGAGAGAAGAACGCCCCAAACCCCTTTTTAAAGGGGGATGGAGGGGGGCAGGTGAAAAGACACCCCCAGACGCCGTTTCAGTAAGGGGACACATGTCATCCTAACACAAGGTATCCCAGGAGTCACCTCGAGCCACTCAAACCAACCGCCAGAAAATCATAATGACAAACCCTTAAAAGGATTTTTCTCTCACCAGGGGGGGACTCCTGATAGCATGGAGCCATAAAATTGACCGCGTGAACCACACGGCTTGTCACCGCATCACCACATACGTCAACTCCCCAGTAGTCCATCCGGCACTCGGTCACCCAGGATAAGACCGGCTCCGTTATAGGTCGGATCCTGAGAAATGCCGGCTGAAACAACTTATGCCTTGTTAAGTTTTCTAACCTAAAGGACAGATAAGTAGATTCCCACTTTACACGTGTAAGGGCAGGATGTTGTACCAGAGATAGGTGCCGCGGGAACAAGAGCAGGGTGGACGCCACAGAGATCAGACACAGTGTGAGTGCCACGGAGACAAGAGCAGGGTGAGTCCGCCGCACAACTATGCCAAGAGGGGGGACCACACCCAGTCAATGAGAATAGACCGTACATAACGGCCTGACAAGGCCACGCGGATTAACCCCCTATAAAAAGGAAGATGAGGGACTCCCCAGGTATCTTTTTCCCTCAACATACTTTCTTTATTCTTCTATCTCTCATTCTCCAAATTTTCTGACTTTGGCATCGGAGTGGACCCGGAGGTCACCCGGTCCTCAACCTTTCCGTTTTCCAGGTACTCGGCCTTCCGACAAGACCAGGCGGCCTTACGCCCCTAGAAGACCGCGTGGAGTTCATTCTCCTTTCGGAGCCATCACTTGTCACTATCTCATTGTCGCCTGGAAATACTCGTACACCTACCTTCCAAGCTTCGCAGATGTAATAGCTATTACGCATCTGATCAGTAAAATAAGGCCAACATAAAAAGGGAACTCCCTTGCTTACACCTTCAATGGTTGAATTCCACCCACAATGGGAAAAGAAACAAGCAATTGAAGGGTGACCCAACACCCTCTCTTGAGGTGCCCATTCTACTATTAATTAAAGTTATCAATATACGTATGTATTATATTTTTAAGTATGACAAATACATGGAAGTATATAATTTCTTACCGTCAGGGCCAATGCCTAAATCAATCAGCTTTGAAGCATGGAGATTTAAGCCCAAATTTCCAGCTGCAAAAGGTACAACAGCAGCTCGCTTAATACCCAATTTCTCAGCTACTTCAATAGCCCACCAAGCTGTTATATCAGCAACAACACAAGATACAGGCTCCTCATTGTTTTCCTGGTTAATGTGTTCAATCATTTTCTGCAATTTGCAAGGCATAATAGTTGATACACTCTTTATAGATTCTAGTCTATCATTATGATTTTTAGCCGAATCAGTAGAAACTGAAACTAAGTTAATTGGGATATTATCCTGGAATTTGTGAGGCATAGCAGACATGATTCGGTCATGTATGAAATCTGCATTAACAAAAGTAACCTTGATTCCATTTTCAGCTACTTTGTAAGCAAACTTCATTAAAGGAGAAACATGACCTTGTGCTGGGTAAGGTACAACTATGACATGACATCTCCTTCCCATGTTTCAAAGCCTACAATACTAAACTGAATTCTTTGAACTGAAATTATAGATCTCACTTTTTTGTGTTTTGAGATTAATAATTGATGATCAGTGGCTGCTGTTTCTGTCTAGAACTTAGTGTCAACGGTCGCATTAGTCGTGCTATATCACGTGGCTTTTTTTCTTTCCCCAGGAATATCTATTTTGTCTTTTTTGTATTTGGATATTTAGGAAAACTTTACAAATTAAAGTTGAACGATAACACAATTTAGTTCATATTTGCACTCATTTTACGGGCAATTAGATAGATTTTTAGAGAAAAATCAATTATTACCCCCACATATCTTCATATGATTGCGAAATTTGCCGACCCCCGCTACAAGACGGTAAGAAAAGTACATTTCATTTTCAGTACACAAGATTAGATATAATAAGACAATTATTTGATCATTGACTAGCCACTCAATTATTTCATTTTCAGTACACAAGAATAGATATAATTAGACAATTATTTGATCATTGACTAGCCACTCAATTATTTCATCCGATCAAATGACCCTATTGCAGTAGCTAATGTTGCTATATTCTTAATTAAAGGCATATAATTATTTAGTGTTCATTTTAGAAAAAATCCACCAATCTGTTCTTGCATTTCTATTTTTCATTTTACAAAATGTTTACTATAATACACTAGTTCAAGTCCTGTTGTATACAAAAAAAAAAAAAAAAAAAAAAAAAAAAAAAAAAAAAAAAAAATTCTACTTGGGAAATGGGACACTCAAAGAGTGTCAATTAATCTCAAACCAAGTAATTGAATGTACTTACCAAAAACAAAAAAAATAAAATAAAATAAAATAATAATAATAATACAATATTATCTCCCTCTATTTTATCAATTTAATATATATATTCCTACATTTTGCCTCCATTCAACTATTACCTTCATCCCTTTCTTTTTATGCTTTTTCCATCCAATTTGATGAGGTGATACACTTAAATGGACAAAATTATCATTTTTATAATCTCACCTATTAAAATGAATTAGCTAGATACTTGATAATACTTTTTCCAAATTAAAAATATACATATGCATACAACAATTTTGCAAGCAAGCTGAAAAAAAAAAATGCGTGCAAGTTTTTTTTGAAGAGCTTTCCTACCTAATACCATGCTAATACTATTTCCTTCATACATTTACACCCCCTCCCCCCCTCCTTTTTTTTTTTTTTGAGTAATACCACCGGTTTCTGAACACCACATTGGATGCCGACTAATCCGGTTTCGGGATAACAGTTCGGTGGATTATGAAATTAAGATCCCTCTCAATGTTGAATTGGAACTCAAACACCTTTCATGTCCCTAACTCAGCCCATCATCTACCATGTAAGCTATCAAACATTGGTACCTACATTTACCCTCTTTGTTATATTCCATCTTGAAATATGCACCTAATTAATTAATTAATATATGATATGTTAATGTGATTGTTAAGTAGTTTATTAGATCACCTAATATCTGATCTAAACAAAATCAAGATCTCCTTCTAATATCTCATTTTGTCTCTCTTATTAAGTAGGTAATTAATTAATTTATGATAGGTGAATGTGATTATTAAGTTGTATTGACATATCTTTTTTGTTCTAGTCCGCACATAAAATTGTTTTATGCATATATATGTATTTTTAATTTGCGAAAAAAGCATTATTAAGTGTTTACCTAGTTTATTTTAATGGCTGAGATTACAAAAGGAAAAATTTGTCCATTAGATATGTCACCTCATCAAATTGGATAGAAAAAGCACAAAAAGAAACAGAGGGAAGAAAAATATAGAGAGGTAAAAATTAAATTGGTAAAATAAAGAAAAATATTAGTTTATTATAATAAACCTCGGTTATAATGAAATTAAATTTATCAGAAATGCATAGACTAAATGATGCATTTTGCTAAAATTGAGGCTAAATAAGTATTTATGTTTTAAGAACATTTCATTAGGTTTTGCTTATTTGAAAAACAAAAAATTTGACATTATTAAGACAGAGAGATCTAACAATTGACAGAGATAAGAACTTTGTGTTGTATTATTAGAAATATAGGGAGTAATATTACTAAAGCGTGAAATTAGTCCGGATTATGATATTATAACGGGTAAATTATAATATTTCAGAAAATGAAATAATATTTGGTGAGTAGTGTATAGGTCAAAAGGGACTTTTTAACCAATCATAAATGGTTGAACGCAGCAGTAAAGGTCAAAACAAAGTAATTGAAGAAATAATAAAGGGGTTGAATTGACTAACGAACGATGCATTTCCAAATTTCACATCACAATAACACAGCCTACAATTTACTGTTCATTGCGGCATTGTTTCGTTTTCTTCTTCTATTTTTCATTTGTTAAGATAATTGACGTGGGCGGACTCTATATTTAGTGTATAGACTTAATTATCAATCCATGTTAATATTTAGGGGTGATCACTATTCGGTAAAATCAAATATCAATACCAAACCAAACCGAAAAAAAAATTTAGTTCGGTTATCGAATATTTGCTGGTTTGGTTTGGTAACAATTTTATATATTTTTTTGTATTCAGTTCGGTTCGGTTTTTCCGTAAAAACATTCGGTTTAACTGAAACCGAACCAAATTAATATATATATATAAGAAATACAAAATGACAAGTTTTGCTAGATTTTTTTTGCTGGATTTTGCTAGAATTTATCTTTATATTTAGCTCAATTTCTTACATTTTCTACTTACACATTTGGTTTTTTTAGATTGTCCCTGAAATTTGTAAGAGTTTGTTGGTTTTTTTTATAGATTGAGCTAATTATTTTTTGACATAACCTTATTTATTAGGTTTGTAATATTTTAATTTAAGTAATTGAATTTTATATTTCATTAAAAAAATATAAAATGACTAAATAACAATTAATTACAAAAATAATATATAATGGTTCAATTAATTGCCCTAAAAATCGTTTTCAAATATTTTCTTTATCTATTTTCGGTAAAAATACCAAATTTCAGTAATAACAGAACCGAAAAATTTCGATTTGGTTTGGTTCAATTTTTATCCTTGTTTGGTTTGGTTCGATTCTAATTATTACATATAGTTTGGTTCGGTTAACCGACAAGAACCGACCGATGCTCACCCTTATGAATATTCACCTAAATTTTGTAGAAATAACTTCTTTAAAGCAAATATTAATTCAGTTTAGAAAACAATTTGAACATATATGTAGCAGTGAAATTTATTGTTTTGATGTTGTTGAATTAGACTAAAACGCGCGAGAAAAAGAAAATGGATATTAAACAAAAGGTTTAATGGATCATGTGTAAGGCATCATATGATAAATTCATAAATATTATTATACAGAAATTAATTTGTAGTCCAATAAACAAAATCACCATTTCAACACGCATGCATGCCATTAAATAAAATATTTATTCACGTTATCATAAAACACAATCCTATGATTATATCTGATAAATAATGCTTTTAAAAACACATTTAGTATTAAAAATTCAATAATTACTGTTAAAAAACACATTTAGCAGTAAAAAAATTAATTGTTGTCACATAGTTGTGGTCGTAGATATTTGAAACAAAAAAATTGATATGATGTTACTGCTAAATATGCTATTTGACAGAAAAATTTATTTTGTTGCTAATTTTTTTGCTGCTAAATCTAGCATTTGTTGTAGTAGCTGTCTCAAGTTTAATTTCCTCAAGTTTGGGTGAATTAGCCTTTGAGCAATTTCCCTATTTTCAATTGCATTTAATTTTCTCATATGGGGTTAATTATTTTAATTTTCTCATATGGCTCGCTCAACTATTTTAGCGACTTATCTAACCCCTCATCTAAAAGCCAAATACATACGTGGCCCCTTCAACTTTTATTTTTGAGCCGCTTGGCCCCCTCAACTATTTTAGCGACCTATCTAACCCCTCATATATTTTAAAGTGGTATTTTTAGACACTTGAATGCTGATGTATCGTATGACCTAGAGGTAAGAGAAATCTCAGAGCGTTTGGGATGAAGTTTACAATTTTACAAGGGTAATATTTTGTAAATATTATATAAAAAATTATCTGTATTTTTTTATATAAAAAATTATCTGTATTTTTTCTCCCTCTCTCCTCATTTTTGCTAAACTCTCTTCGTTCTTCTTTGTTGTCTCTTCTGTAATCATATTTCTTCCTCTTGAGTTTTATTAATTGCTGGAAAATCTTCACTTTGTAATAGTTTGTAATATTAATTGAATAGAAAATGGTTTGAAGATGGTTTCCAGCATGTGTCCCACATGTCTTTAGTGTCAGACGCGTGTAATGTATGGTATTTTGTTGTGTCTGGTTATGTTCATTTAAAGACTTAAAAATATCACTTTAAAATAGATGAGAGGTTAGATAGGTCGCTAAAATAGTTGAGGGGGCCAAGCGGCTCAAAAATAAAAGTTGAAGGGGCTACTTATGTATTTGACCTTTAGATGAGAGGTTAGATGAATCGCTAAAATAGTTAAGGGGGCCAAGCAGCTCAAAAATAAAAATTGAAGGGGCCGCGTATGTATTTAGCCTAAAAATAATAATAAAAAAAATAAACAGCTCATCTAACACAGCCTTCAATCTGTATATAGGTCAAACCATAACAGTTTTTTTCAATTTTCCCCATATATAGAGGTGGCAATTATGTACACGACCTGCTGACACGACACGAACCCAACACGAATTTAGTGGGTTTGGGTTTGATTAAACATGTAATGGGTTATTTTTGGGTTGACACGAAAATGACACGATAATTTTTTGGTCGGGTTAGGGTTGAACTGCTAACCCGAAAATGACGCGAATATTTAAAATTTATTATTATATTTTCCTATATTTTTACATGTCACCATTAAGAAATGTAATATAATATATATAACTCACAAATGCAAAACAACTTTTCAATAATTTTACACGTCATTCTTAATAGATATAATAAAATGACACATAAATGCGAACAAGACATAATCCAAAATAAAAAATAGAGCATTAAGATTTGTAAAGTAGGTTTTGGAACAATATTTTAGGTCGCCAAGGGTTAAATTGTTAATTTAGATACGGTATAAATATTTAAAATTTTTAATATTTCCTTTATAATATTTTTGCATGTAACCCGAAAACACGACACGAAACCGACACGAACACGATTGGGTTAACTCGCTTATGACACGAAAATTTTTGGGTCGGGTTTGGGTTTTGCTCACTGAAACATGAACCCGAATTTGACACGACATGAACACGACCCACCTACACGAATTGCCACCCCTACCCATATATAACCCAAAATTTACCATTTTTCTAATTTCTAATTTAAAATTTATTTCTTGTCTTTTTTTTTTTCTTTAATGTTTTGTAATTTTTAGTTTTTTTTTCCCATTATTCAAAAATTTGAAAAAACTTGATGCGATTTAAATTTATCATACATAGCCCTTTTGATCAGGAAGATGATGATGCTGGAGACAGTAGTCATTGTCTGTGAGTGTAAAGGCTGGATGTTCCATGATCTGTGTTCGTGCTAGGAGGAGGTGTTGCAATGCTTGTATTTCATAGTGAATCCTGGTGGCGAGGTTTCTGGGGATCGCCTCCGCTTCTTCATGTAACCTTCGTTGTTCATACCGGCTTCTGGTCTGTTGGATTCTATTATAACACCTTTGATATCGAGCAATTCTGGCATCAATTTCTGGAATGCTCTGGCTGCTTGTACTTCCTTGTGTACTACTTGTGGACATCCTTCTTCTCGTTTATTGCTAAGTTCTTATCAGGATATATTGATGATATCCTGATCTTTTCAGAATCTCCGGAGGAACATGCACAACATCTCTCCCACTTCTTTGATATCTGCCAACAAGAAGGCTTGGTTCTTTCCCCTTCCAAAATGAAAATCGCATTACAAGAAGTTGACTTTCTAGGTGCTGTCATTGGTGAAGGAAAACTAAAATTACAAGAGCACATTGTTAAGAAGATTGCTGATTTTCTAGAAAACAATCTCAAGAATAAGAAGGGCTTACGCAGTTGGCTTGGCCTCTTGAATTATGCCCGGCCTTACATGGCTAATTTGGGAACCTTACTTGGACCACTGTATAATAAAACTAGCCCACATGGAGATATGAGGTTTAAACCTTCCGATTGGGCCCTGGTACAGCAGCTAAAAGCCCAAATCCAGCAGTTACCAGATCTGGAGATAGCTCCACCTATGAGTTATATCATTCTTGAAGTTGATGGCTCTATGAAAGGATGGGGTGGAATTTGCAAATGGAAGCCCAAGAAATATAGCCCAAAAGCAACAAAAAAAATCTGTGCTTATGCCAGTGGTCGTTTCTCTATGATCAAATCCACGATTGATGCAGAAATCCATGCTGTCATGCATACTATGGATGCCTTAAAGATTCATTGGATTGATAGAGAAGCAATAACAATCAGGACAGATTGCCAGGCAATTGTCTCTTTCTTCAATAAATCAGCCACAAACAAACCATCACGTGTCAGATGGCTTCGCTTTTGTGATTATATAACTAGCAGTGGAGTGGAAGTAGAGTTTGAACACATCAAGGGTACTATTAACACTCTAGCAGATTCCCTAAACCCTAAACCCTAAACCCGAAAAGAGACGAGTCACTTCCGGTCCTGGTTGAGAAACACGATCAGGTGCTCGAGGACAGATGGGACAAAGTTGTTCATCTGTTGGATGTTCATAAACCAAGGGAATCACAGGGGGTGGTACCGCCTCTTCTTTCCTTTCCTTTCACTATTTTTTTGGTATGCTATTGCAAATTTTGGAGTGAATGTTTATTGATAAGAAAAACAGATCAGTTAATTTGTAGAAATTAATAATATCTCATGCTAGTACTGTTTTACTTGTTGAATGAAGCCAAACAAATTATTGAAGGAGAGTCCACCTTCGTTGATACTGTTTGCAGCCATATCTTTGGGTTTGAGAGAATTGGCTTTAATATCTTAGTCAGAAAGAATTTTGAGTATGTTGGATTTGATTTCATGCCTTGTCACTATCCCATTTTCGTCTGGACACACTCTTACACCAACTTTCAAAATTTCACAACTTTCCAAAAATTTCCTGGATTGGTATGGCATGAGGAATCAAATCATGGGCTGATTGCTCAAGTTCGTAAAATGAGTTCACAAGAATCCGATCTGAATTCTTCACAGTTTCTTTAGTATTGAGAACGAAATGTC
The DNA here is from genome assembly GCA_039660915.1 of Euphorbia tirucalli. Taxonomy (NCBI): domain Eukaryota; kingdom Viridiplantae; phylum Streptophyta; class Magnoliopsida; order Malpighiales; family Euphorbiaceae; genus Euphorbia; species Euphorbia tirucalli. The sequence continues at coordinate 17,041,598 of CM077637.1, forward strand.
CGAAAAAGAACTTTTGGACTTGATCTCTATTTGGAACACTCCATGCTATCTCTTTTGTATTCCAGGGAGGAATTTCTTTGGACAGATAGATTAGCTCATCCTTCAATGGAATTCCTGCGCGCATACAATCAAATTAGATATATATAACCAAATTATATTAATTAATTAATTAATTTCTTACCATGAACACATATGATTCCCGAGTCAATAAGCTTTGAAGCGCTGAAATTTAAGGCCAAGTTCCCAACTGCAGATGACACAAAAACAGCTTGCTTAATACCCAATTACTCAGCTACTTCATTTGCCCACCAAGCTGTCAGATCAGCTACAACACAAATTACTTGCTCGTCATTGTTTTCTTGGTTAATGTTTTCAATCAATTTCTGTAGATTGCGAGGCATAATAGTTGATACACTCTATGAATTCTATTATATCATTCTGATTTGCTGCCGAATCGGTAGAAATTGAAACTAAATTTATTGGGATATTATCCTGGAAATTGTGAGGCATAGCAGAATTGATTTGATCGTGTATGAAATCTGCATTAACAAAAGTAACCTTGATTCACATTTTCATTTGGTATCAGAGCTTTCATTGGGTCCTACGGGGCTGGGTAGAGCTGTTTGAAGGAGAAAAACGAACCCACGTCAATGGCGTCAATACCTCCTGCGACATCTGCTCCTCCATTTTTCTCTGGTGAAAATTATACTTTTTGGGCAGTGAAGATGAAAGCCTATTTGAAGGCATTAAGCCTTTAGGAAGCAGTGGAAATGGGTAGGGATCCTACTCCTTTGCCAAGGGATCCAACCATTGCTCAGCTCAAACAATATAGTGAAGAATATACTAAGAAATTCAGAGCTCTTTCTACCATTCACTCTGCAATATCAGAAGCTGTGTTCACAAGAATCATGGCTTGTGAGACAGCCAAGGAAGCATGGGAAAGGCTTAAGGAGGAGTACCAAGGGAGTGAAAAGACTATACAAATTCAGATTCTAAACTTATGGAGAGAATTTGAGAATTTGAAAATGAAGGAGACAACATCGATAGAGTATTCTGATCGACTGTTGAAGGTAGTTAATCAAATTAGGCTGTTGGGTGATGATTTACCTGACATGAGGGTGGTTGAGAAAGTTCTTTGTGACTCTTCCAGAGAGGTTTGAATCCAAGATTTCTTCTCTTGAAGATTCCATGGACTTCAGAAAAATTTCTCTGCCTGAATTAATTAATGCCCTACAAGCTCAAGAGCAAAGAAGAATGATTATGGAGGAACAAAGTGTTGAAGGTGCTCTCTTGGCAAAACAAAAAGGAAAAGGCCAAGGTAGTTCCAAAAAGAAATTTATTCCAGAAAATAAGGGGAAGGATAAAAAGGCTGAAAGCAGCAGTAATAATGAGAATTAGAAGAGGAAACCTTTTCCACCTTTTCCTCCTTGTCCTCATTGCAAGAAGACTAATCATTTGGAGAAATTCTGTTGGGTTACACCAGGAGTTCAATTTCATTCTTGCCAGCAATATGGACATGTAAAGAAAATTTGTAAAAACAAAGCAATTCAGCCTAGTCAACAAGCTCAAGCTGTTGATGAACAACCTCAATATGAAAATCATTTGTTTGTTGCTAGCTGTTACTTCAGTGAGATAAAAGAGTCTTGGCTTGTTGATAGCGGGTGTTCTCATCATATGACTTCTAATGCAGATTCCTTTATTGATTTGGATAAGGGTTACTCCACCAAGGTGAAAATTGGAAATGGGGAGCTCCTGGAAGTTGAAGGAAAAGGTACGGTGGCTATTCACACCAATTAAGGTACCGAATTTATTTAGATGTGTTGTTGGTGCCAAAAATTAGCTAAAACCTTTTTAAGTGTTGGGCAAATGCTTGAAAGGAATTATTCTTTTTGTTTTAAAGATAAAATTTATGTTATTTATGATCCCAATAGTAATGAGATGTTTTATGTTTTCATGAAAAACAAGAACTTTCCTTTGGTGTTAAAAAGACAAGTTCTTCAAGTTTAGTTGCAAGAGAAATAGACATATCCCTTTGGCACAAAAGATTTAGGCCTGTTAACTCTGAAGTTGTCAAGAAGATGCAGTCTGAAGGGGTAATATCTACTGCAACTAAGGAGCATTTGTTTGTGAAGTTTGTCATCGTGGGAAGCAAGCGAAGCTGCCATTTCCATCTAAATCATTTTGGAGAGCTACTGAAAAGCTCCAGCTTGTCCATACTGATTTATGCAGCCCCGTGAGCGTTCCTTCTCTAAATGGCAGCAAGTATTTTATGGTTTTTACTGAAGATTTAACTAGAATGTGTTGGGTGTATTTTCTGAAAATGAAGTCTGAAGCATGTGGAGTTGTTAAGGAGTTCAATGAATGGATTGAAAAGCAAAGTGGCTGCCAAATCAAAACATTAAGATCTGATAATGGCATCGTTTCAAAAGAGTTCACAAAAGTACTAAAAGCTGCAGAGTGAGAGGAAAAATAGAACCTTGGTGGAAATGGCGAGGTGTTTGATGATTGAAAAAGGGTTGCCGAAATTTTTATGGGCTGAATCAGTAAATACCGCTGCTTATTTATAAAATAGGTTGCCTACTCAATCTTTGAATGGTGAAATTCCATGTACAAAGTGGTATGGAGTTGCACCTAATGTTAATCATCTTAGGGTCTTTGGAAGCATTTGCTACTTCAATATACCTGATTCCAAAAGGGACAAATTAGAGCGGAAAGCTCATGTTGGTGTATTTGTTGGGTACAACAATCAGTCAAAGGCATATAGAGTTTGGGATGTTAACTTCAACAGGCTAGATATAAGCAGAGATGTAAGATTTGAGGAGTCGTCGTCTTGGAATTGGGAGAAGCAAGTTGAAACATCAGTCCAACAATCTAGCGGCTCAAATATAATAGAAAAAGAGGTGGTGGCACCATCAGATTTTGAAGATGATGAAGAGAATGAAATAGGAGTAAAAGGCACTAGATTATTGACTGATATATACGGCAATGCAATGTGGTGATAATGGAGCCTGCCAATTATGAAGAAGCTAGCAAGTCAGCAGATTGGGTAATAGCTATGAGAGATGAACTGGCTATGATTGAAAAGAATAATACGTGGCGGCTTGTGGAGAGGCCTAAAAATATAAATGTTATTGGTGTTAAATGGGTCTACAAAACTAAATTGAATGCTGATGGGTCTGTGAGCAAGTTGAAAGTGAGGCTAGTTGCAAAAGGGTACGCCCAACAGTTCGGCATTGATTTCTGAGACACGTTTGCTCCAGTTACAAGGTATGATACTATTGGGTTATTGTTTTCTCTTGTAGCTCAATTAAATTTGCAAATATTTCAATTAGATGTTAAATCTGTCTTCTTAAATGGTCAGTTGGAGGAGGAGATATTTGTTGAACAGCCTGAAGGTTTTGTTGTAAAAGAAAATGAAGATAAAGTGTATTTGCTGAAGAAAGCATTATACAGTTTGAAGCAAGCACCTAGGGCCTGGTATAGCCGAATTAATGAGCATTTATTGAAGCTAGGATTTAAAAAGACTCCAAGTCAATCAACTCTATGTGTGAAGATTGAAGGAAGTGAGATTTTAATAGTCCCTCTTTATGTGGATGATCTTCTTGTAACTAGAAATAGCAAGTTGCAAGTTTAAGGTTTTAAGGCTGAGATGCAAAAGGTTTTTGAGATGACTGATTTGGGGTTAATGGCTTATTTCCTTGGCATGGAAATATCCCAATCCAAGAAAGGGATATTTATATGTCAAAGAAAATATGTTCATGAGGTTCTAAAGAAATTTGGAATGCTCAATTGAAAACCTATGAGCAATCCTTTGGCTCAAGGTAAAAAATTACTTGTGGATGATGAGGCTGCTAAGATAGATGCTCAGGTTTATAGAAGTATGGTGGGATGCTTGTTATATTTGACTACTGCAAGGCCTGAAATCATGTTTGCGGCTAGTCTTCTTTCAAGGTTCATGCAATATCTAAGTGAACTACATTTGAAGGTTGCTAGAAGGGTTCTTCGGTACGTGAAAGGTACAACAGAGTTTGGAGTTCTATTTGCAAGAAAAACTGAAGTGAAGCTAGTTGGTTTTAGTGATAGTGACTGGGCAGGATCATATGAAGAGCACTTTTGGCTATGTTCTTTCACTTGGTACTGTTGTGTTTAGTCGGAATTCTAAGAAGCAATCTGTAGTTGCTCAATCGACGGTGGAGGAAGAATATGTTGCAGCCTCCGCTGCTGTAAACCAAGCTTTATGGTTGAGAAAGTTGCTTTCAGATTTAAATTTGAAGCAATATGAAGCTATAGAAATCATGTGTGACAACCAATTAGCCATTGCAATATCCAGGAATCCTGTTTTCCATGGAACAACAAAACGCATGAAGATTAAGTATTATTTTGTGAAGGAAGTTGTGAATGAAGGAGATGTGAGTTTGGTACATTGCTGCTCTGAAGATCAGCTGGTAGATATATGCACAAAAGCCTTGTCAACAACTAGGTTTGAATATCTTAGGAGCAAGCTTGGAGTTTGCAGCCAAAGTGCCAAAGAGGAGTGTTGAGTTATGCCACTTTGGCTAGGGATAATTATGTATTTTGCTCTTTTTGTCAAGGTTTTTTTTATAATTTTGTTATACTCTCTTATAATTAGTATCCAGTAAATTAAAGAAAAATGTTATGGCTAACATAGCTTCTTCTAGAGAATTTCAGATCTTGTATGTATTGGATATTTTGTATGAATCTTTTTGATTTTGAGAGAAAAGTTTCCAGGTCCTTCTCCTTTCTTTCTTCCTTGTTGTTCTTCATTTGATTCTTCTGTTGTTTTGTTGTTGTGTGTGATTAAGTTCACACTTTCACAAGCTTCATTGAAGGATCAATGTGGCCTTGTGCTGGAAATGGTACAAATATAACATGACATCTTCAACCCATAATTCAAAGCCTACAATACAAGTTGATAACATGGAGTCCTATAACATACCGCGTGATTCACACGGCCAATGACCGCGTCCTCGTCCATTACTTTACATAACAAGCAATTACCTCATAACACCTCTTCTGGCTTTCACTCGGTCACCAAAGACAAAGGCAAGGCAACACCGTTAATAATGACCGACTGGATCAGGGAACTGAGCCTGCTGAGCACCAGTTCAGACAACTTGTGCCTTAATTAGGTTTTCTGTTTAAAAGGACAGGGAAGTTGGTTTCTACTGTACACGTGTAAGGACTGGATTCTGTACCAGCAACAGGTGCCGCAGGAACAAATACAGGGTGAGTCTGCAGCATGGACATGCCAGAAGGGGATCAAGAGCAGCCTGTGCCCAGCCAAGAAGAAATGATCGTACATAACGGCCTGACAAAGCCACGCGGACGGATTAAGTAGAAAAAGGGTAGTAGGGAACCTCACAGGTATCTCATTCTGAATCCCCAAGATTTCATTCTTAATCTTACTCTTCTTCTTCAAATCCCTGACTTAGGCATCGGAGTGGACCCATAGGTCACCCGGTCCTCACATTTTCTTTGATACAGGTACTCAGTCTTTCCCCGAACTAGGCAATCTTTTGGCCATCTTTGACCGCGTGGAGTCACATCTTTTCCTGGAGCTATCAAATTGGTGCGGTAAGCGTGGACCCATTGAACAACAATGTCATCGGGATCAACAACTTCAGAAGCTGTTTCAACAGTTCTTTCTCCCCAGGAGGAATACCACCTTTCCCAGAAATTGTAATGCCCTTACCCTTGGCAACTGCAACCACAAGTCCATCAAACACTTTTGCCACAACTTTAGGCAGCAGTAGTAGCTCCGCTGGTGCCGTTTTGGATCAAATTGCCTGGAATTATGGGATGAGTCTAGCAGATCAGAATGACTTCCGGCGAGCTGTCCTGCAGATGCAAGAGCAGGGCATGATAGGTTCCTTAATTAGTAGCAGTACTCCTTTCTCTGTGGTGAATACTTTGCACGAACTTGTTTCTCATCCCAGCACTGTGCGAGCCCTATTTCCTGTTTCTGAATCTGGGACTTCTATGATAAGATCGGAAGGATTGGGACCAAGTATGATGCATCCTGCCGGCGTTGGAGTGACCGGCAAAAGGGAAGTCGGAGGATCTCAGCTAGGAGGAGCTCTGCCCACCTTTGGTTGGATGCCCACGCCAGTCGGGGACCAGCCGCTTGCAGTATAAGTGAACCCCAGCATAGCAGCCCAGGGAAGCAACGGTCCCCAGATCCTCGCCCTGAGTTCATGGTATGGATTACCTCAACCTTATTTGCCTCCCCCTCACATTGCTCTGTCATACCCAAACCTAATGCAAACACTGCCTTAAACACATAGTTTCCTCACTCCATACGGTTCTTACAATAACACGCCAGTCCCCTATAATACACCAGCTCCATGTAACACTCCTCTTCCTCCAACACCATCCCGAACCGGTACTGAGCTTACAGATGATCCTAGATTCATGGCGATGTTTAAGAAAGCACTGAGCACGTTTGCCATACCATACCAGGAACCATTGATGGAGATTAGAGAATCTCCCTTTTCGGCCAGAATACTCAATCAGCCGATAGACCATAAATTTAAGCAACCAACCTTCGACAGTTATAGGGGCGACACAGATCCTCGAGTCCATGCTAGAAACTTCAAAAACCGGATGGACATTGTAGGAGCTACTGAAGGGCTGATTTGCCGTTGTTCCCTACAACTTTGATAGAAGCAGCGACTTACTGGTTTGAATCATTGGACCCCAGAACGATTGACAGCTGGGACCGACTTAGGCAGGAATTTTGTAAGAACTTTATGGGCTCAATACCGACTGAAGTAGCCAGTCGCACAGTGAATCTTTGAGGTCGTTCATTGATCTTTTCAACCTCACATGTCTGGAGGTTAGGAACTTGGATTTCAGCACAGCCAAGGAGGCAATGATTAAGAATACTACCAATGAGAGGCTTCGAGGAGAAATCATAACAAGGAAGACCAGAGAATTGACTCAGATGATAGTCCTTGCGAAACGCATTCTGCGAAGGGCAGAAGGCAGGGTGATAGAGACAAGGCTACTCGGCTTGAAGAGAGGCATAAGTGGCGAGATCACAGAGACCACCTTGGAGACCGGCCATGGTTTGCACCATTGAATGCCCCACTTAGTGAGGTACTAGTAGCAATTCAGAGAAGCTCGGATGCAAAGAGCATTCGATATCCCCATACCAAGCTGGGCCAGATAATGGGGAGTGAAAAGAAAGTGTACTGCAAGTTTCACAGAGCCAAGGGTCATCACACAGACAACTGCCGAGTCGTGGCTGCAGAGGTGGACCTGCTGATCAAGGCAGGTAAGTTCAGTAGATTTGTTAATGGCATAACAAGGAACATAAACAGAGATAAAGAGTAGAAGGACAGAAGGGATGACGATGAAACGCCAGTTAAAAAGTCCAAGGGGGTCATCATGGTTATCGCTGGGGGACCCGAATTTGAACCACCCATTAAAAAAGCTAGGTCCTCAGCACATCAGACAGCAAGCACGGGGAAATCCAGTAGCTTGAATCACTCGTTCTCGATTCACAGCAATGTGCAAGCATACCATACAGACGCCTTGGTCATTGAGGCGTTGGTGGAAGGATATACGATGGAGAGGATCCTTGTGGATACCGGTAGCTCGGTAAACATCATCACGAAGGAGACAGCCCGCTAGTTGGACATCCATCAAAGTAGGATCTAGCCGGTATATTCACCCCTAGTAGGGCTGAGTGGCCATTCGGTCACGATTGTTGGGCAGGTGATACTGAATGTAGAGGTGGGTGATGAAAAGCACAGCTGGAGGTTTGAAGAAGAATTTGTAATTATTGACACCCCACTTGCCTACAACATCATATTGGGAAGACCCTTCCTAGTAAAGTCCGAAGCAATTCTCTCTGTCCGGTATTTAGCCCTCCAAATACCGACCACGATGGGGGTGGCAGTGGCTAAGGGGAGTCAGCAAGCGGCCCAAAAAGCATATCTAGCTTCCTTGAAACTAGGAGAGGTTAGCTGGGAATCATAAAACCAAGATAGAGTCGAACCGGTGGATGAGCTTGAAGCCCTTGTGGTCGGACCGGAAAGATCAGTCCAAGTGACCAAGGAATTGAAACCCGAGCTCAAGCAGGCAATCACAGCAGTACTCAAGGAAGAGCAGGAGACCTTTGCCTGGTGCACTAGTGATATTATTGGAGTCTTGCCTGAGATAACGAAGCACAGCCTGAATATAGATCTTATTACCAAGCCGGTAGTATAAAAGAGGAGAAAACATGCACCAGAGAGACAGAAGGCAATTGAGGTAGAAATAAGCAAATTGTTGGAAGCCAGACACATCAGGAAGGTATCATATCCCGAATGGCTGGAAAACGTGGTCTTGGTGAAGAAACCAGGAGGGGCATGGAGGATGTGTGTGGACTTCACTGACTTGAATAAAGCTTGCTTGAAGGATAGCTATCCTCTTCCCAGCATTGACCAGTTGGTAGACTCAACCGTCGAATACGCAATCTACTCCTTCCTTGATGTAAAGTCGGGATACCATCAGATTCCAATGGACCCAGTGGATGAAGAAAAAATCGCATTCATCACACACGAAGGCATGTACTGCTATCGGGTGATGCCTTTTGGTTTAAAGAAACCAGGAGCGACATATCAGTGCTTGGTCAATGACATGTTCAAAGAGCAAATTGGAAAGACAATTGAAGTGTATGTGGATGACATGATCATTAAAGGAAAGGGTGAAGAAAATCAAGCCCAAGACATTCGAGAGGCATTTAAAATACTACAAAAATACCGCCTCAAATTGAATCCAGAAAAATGCGTATTTGGAGTGCGAAGGAGAAAATTCCTGGGGCATCATGATTTCACAAAGAGGGGTGGAAATGAATCCAGAGATGATTAAAGCAATCTTAGACATGGTACCGCCATAAACAGTGAACGAAGTCCAACGCCTTAATGGCCGCATCAATGCACTAGGAAGATTCATCTCATTTTCAGCCAAGAAATGTTTACCCTTCTATAAGGCAATCAAGAAAGGCCAGAAGTTCAACTGGGATGATGAGTGCTAGGAGGCATTTAGCAGAATCAAGAGCTTCTTGGGAACCCCATCATTGCTTAGCCGGCCAATTCCTGGTGAGATGTTGTACTTGTATCTGGCAGCAACAGATGAAGCAGTAGGCTCAGTGATGGTTAGAGAAGAGGAGCAGCAGCAATACCCAGTGTATTACACCAGTAAGGTGTTAAGAGAGGCAGAACTCAGATATCCGAGGATTGAGAAATTGGCCTTGGCGATAATTTCAGCATCCTCCAGGTTGACACCTTACTTCCAGGCCCACAAGGTAATTATGAGAACAAATTTCCCTCTGAAGAAGGTACTGCAGAGACCAGATACTTCTAACAGGTTGGCTGAGTGGGCTATCAGACTCAGTGAATTTGATGTCTGCTTTGAGCCCAGATTGGCATTAAAAGCTCAAGTCTTGGCGGATTTTGTGGTGGAATTCGCGGGGTTAGAACCAAACCAGGTGCTGAAGGTGGAAGAATGGAGAGTATATATGGATGGAGCTGCATCTCAAGAAGGAGCAGGAATTAGAGTGCACATCGCAGGACCTGAGAAAATAAAGATGTCTTATGCCGTGAAGGTAGCCTTCCCTACCACCAACAACGTCGCAGAATATGAAGCAGTAATTAAGGGGTTGGAGCTCATCCGGGAAATCGCTCCAGACCGGGTGAAACTGCTGCGTGACTCAAGGTTAGTTTCCAACTAAATTAATAAAAACTTTGAGACTAAAGATCCTTGCATGTCCAGATACCTAGACAAGGTGCGATGTTTGCTCGAAGCGGTTGAAGGCAGAGGCACCGCATGGAGGGTAGAAAACATCTCCAGGAATGAAAATGTTGAAGCAGACAGGTTGGCTAAGGCAGCAGCAAGTGCTGAAGATTGGCAATTCTTAAATTGCCCATATGAAGTTCAAACTAAATCTAGCATCGGAGCAAATAAGGCGATGACAGTAGAAAAGGCAGAGCTGGGTTGGATAGATCCCATAATAAAGTACCTGGTCGAAGGACATCTACCTGAGGACAGAGGAGAGGCAACAAAGATCTCCAGGAAGTCACAGCGCTATGCAATAATTGACAAAGAACTCTATAAGAAGTCTTTTACCGATGCATGGCTGAAGTGCATCACTACCGAAGAGGGAAATTATGTCCTCTGAGAATTACACGAGGGAATTTACGGGTCCCACCAGGCGGCACAGGCACTAGTCAGAAGGGCGGTACTACAAGGTTACTATTGGGAAACAATGGAGGCAGATGCAACAGCCTACGTCAGGAGATGCCACCCATGCCAAATTCATTCTAGAAGATCCCACTTGCCTGCAGCAATGCAGAAACCAATATTAATGGGCTAGCCCTTTTCCACATGGGGTATTGACATCGTAGGACCCATGCCTGAAGCTAGCAGACAAAGGAAGTTTATTATAGTTGCAGTAGACCACTTCAGCAAATGGGTTAAGGCAGAGGCGACCACAACTATCACACCAGAGAAAGTCATCTCCTTCATGTGGGATCACATCATCACCAGATTCGGGATACCCCATAGAATCATATCCGACAATGGCACCTAATTCACCTCGAACAAATTTGAGGAATTCTGTAGAGGACTCAAAATCACGCACAACTCTTCCTCGGTGGCACATCCCCAAAGCAATGGGCAGACGAAGGTCGCAAACAGAACCATAGGAGATGGAATCAAGAAAAGGCTGGAGAGTCACAACGGAGCATGGGTTGATGAGTTGAATAACGTCCTGTGGGCTTATAGAACCACCCCAAGAAAACCGACTGGGGAAACCCCCTTTGCTATGGTATATGGAGTAGAAGCAGTAATCCCCATCGAAATTGGAGCCCCCAGTGATCGGGTGCTTTACTACACAGAAGCTCAAAATCATATCAACATGAAGTACCATCTGGATTCCTTGGAAGAAAGAAGGGAAAGAGCTTACATCCTGATGGCGGCCTACAAGAACAAAGTGGCCCGTTACCATAACAGGAAGGTGAGAAAGACAACACTCAAGGAAGGTGACCTGGTCCTAAAGGACTCCGCAGCATCACAGGCAAGGGAAGGAAATGGAAAGCTTGGTGCAAAGTGGGAAGGGCCGTACAGAGTAGCAGGAGCAGTCGGTCCAGCGACGTACAAGCTTCACAATCTAGACGGGAAAGAAATCCCACGTACATGGAATATCACCAATTTAAGGCAATACTTCCCGCCTGAGAATAGCTAAGAAGGAAAAGGGCTGCACTCTTTTTCCCCACTAATGGATTTTTCCCAATGGGTTTTTCCATAGCCGGGTTTTTAACGAGGCAGCACCTCCAATTGTAAAACTTAGCAGGGGATGCCCTCTAAGATGTATTCCAAAAAGATAAATAAAAATATCTTTCAATCATTAAAACCTCCAAGAAGGAGTCGGTCATAACCGGATGAGCTCATTTATTCTAAAAACCCTCCAAGAAGGAGTCGGTCCTAATCGAATGAACATATTTATTCTAAAAACCCTAATCGAGTTCAAATGAATAATGAAAGAATAGATATGCAGACTTAAGACAAAACTACAAGTATAAAAGCCAAACATGAAAGAATTTCGGTAAACAAAATAAAAGCCGAATGAAAGATTAAGTATGAAAAAGGCGAGTAAACAAAGAATGGAATTCTTCGTTGAAATAACAAGTACAGTACAAACAAAAGCCAACTGAGGCCTTGAAAAATTACAAATTTTTTCTAAGAGCAAGCATCCGCTCCAGGAACACTACTTCCTATATCTATCGGCTCCTCAGCACCCGCTGGCGACACGGATTTTCCTCATCAGGACTGTTAGCAAGAAGCTCGTCATACTGAGGAAAACTGACCGAGTCAAACTTAAGGGCCAGGTTAGGATGAATTGCTTAGCAGGCAGCGAGGACACGTTGGCCATACAACTGTCTTAGAAGAACCAGCTTGCCAGTTGAGTCAAGGAGAGTGGCATCACATTTCTCAACACTCTGTTTATGCGCCGCCTTCTCATCCTCTAGCTGCTTTTTAAGGATGTCTATCTGCTCCCGTGCAGCTTTCTCTTCTTCCAGCTGGTTCTTCAGGTTATTAATTTCCTCTCTTTGCATCCAGGCTCTGCTCTTCTCTGCCTCCAGCGCCTGCTGAGTCCCCTTAAGCTTCTTTTCCAGCTGGCTGGTCTTAGATAGACGACCAACCAGTTCAATTGCTCTAGAGAGCCCCTGCAAAACAATAAGCCAAACGAATAATAAAAAGAGGGAAGAGGAGTTCAACAGCTTAATTAAGATCCTTATGGAGGATAGTTCCATGAGGCACATAGAAGCCGCCTCATTGCCGCCAAGTTTGCTGTACTCCTCCTTGTCAGCCAGCAGCATAAACCTGGACCTGAATTTAGCATGGGCTGTCGGATCCTTTATTTGGACCTCTTGCCCCCCTCTTCCCCGCAACCAAGTTTGAGGAGGGGAAGATAGCCCGAGGGAGACAGGAGCCACTCCAGAGCCCTGACCAAACAAAAATGACAAGCCAAGAAGTGAGGTTAGTAAAAAGTATAATAATAATACATTAGGGAAGAGGAAGTCAAAACTTATGGGATGAGAAGCCAGCTCAGGACTGGCAGGAGTGGTCCTTTTCCTTTTTTGCACCTTGGAAGCACTTGGCCCTTTGGCCGGCTCCCCTACGCCAAATGGGATTTCAGCAGGATTTGGACGCGGCTCTTTTAGCAGGTTTTTCCTCTAGGCGACTAAAACAAGACCAAGAGCATCAGCTGCATTCATGCTTGAGAAAACAAATAAATGACTAAGCAAAGATAAAAAGATACCTCATCTAAGGATTGGACCCGGGTAATAGGTAAAGCCGGTTCTTGACTCTTGTCGTTCTACGAGCCTAATCCTCTCAAGATAAGCATCTACAGCAACTTGCCAGGTCCACATATCAGGAGCCAAAGTCTTGAACTCCTCGAGAAAAATTTTTTCACCCGGCTCTAGGCGCTGGCGAGCTTTCCCTGTCCCTCTAAAAGACCAACTGACAAGGAATACATCCAAGCCCTCCTTGACCTTTATATAAAAAAAGAAATGTTTGAAGCATTTTAAGGACGCAATCTGTCCCTTGAGGGCATATAAATCTCCCTTCTTGGACAACTGATAGTGGTCCTCCCCAGAGTTCAGCTTGGGAGTAGCCAGCTTCCGGAAGAAGGCGGCATTTAAATCGAACCCCAGGTTCTCACACAACCAGTAGGTGGCACAGATATCCCCCTATGAGTTAGGATGAATTTGGGCAGGGCAGAAGCCCTAGTTGAGAAGGATGTCGCAGATGCCAGATAGGAGAGGGTAGGGAAAACCGGATCGGATTTGGTCGATGTATATAGAGAAATAACCTGGTGGAGGTCTATGGACATACTGATGCTTAGAAGGCAGCATGACCAGGCAATCACACAACCAGGGATAGATCTCTCTATAAAGGTTTATATGGCCCTCATGAGTCCCAAAAACCATATCCTCTATACGAGGAGTCATTCTCTTGGCCCTAGTTCTGCTGGGACCGGGTTGAGGGGTTTCAGATGGAGAGGAATCTACCTGAATGGGACCTTTAGCAACCAACACAGAAATCAAAATTGCAAAACCACTAAGTTGAAGTATGAAGAAGAACTTACTGGAAATAAGGATAATGAGAAGCAAATTGCAAATGCAGAGATAGGAGCGCAGAAATAGCAGAAAGGAGGGGCCTTGAAGGTTCTTGAAGCAAAGAACAAAAGGGCCAGTTTCCCTTTTAAAGAAAACAGGGGAGAGGCAAGTGAAAAGATGCCTTCTGACACCGCTTAACTAAGGGGACACGTGTCACCCAGGCATTAGGTACACAAGGCCCAAGGGACTCCTCGGTTCCCACAAACCTCCTTAAAAGAGTTTAAATTCTTCACTAGGGTGGGACTCCTGATAGCATGGAGTCCTATAACATACCGCGTCCTCGTCCATTACTTTACATAACAAGCAATTACCACATAACATCTCTTCTGGCTTTCACTCGGTCACCAAAGACAAAGGCGAGGCAACACCATTAATAATGACTGGCTAGATCAGGGAAATGAGCCTACTGAGCACCAGCTTAGACAACTTGTGCCCTAATTAGGTTTTCTGTTTAAAAGGACAAAGAAGCTGGTTTTTACTGTACATGTGTAAGGACTGGATTCTGTACCAGCAACAGGTGCCGCGGGGACAAATACAGGGTGAGTCTGTAGCATGGACATGCCAGAAAGGGGATCAAGAGCAGCTCGTGCCCAGCCAATAAGAAATTACTGTACATAACGGCCTGACAAAGCCACGTGGACGGATCAAGTATAAAAAGGATAGTGGGGAACGTCACAGGTATCTCATTCTGAATCCCCAAGATTTCATTCTTATTCTTATTCTCCTTCTTCAAATCCCTGACTTAGGCATCGGAGTGCACCCAGAGGTCACCCAGTCCTCACAGTTTCTTTAATACAGGTACTCGGTCTTTCTCTGAACTAGGCGGTCTTTTGGCCATCTTTGACCGCGTGAAGTCACATCTTTTCCCGGAGCTATCACAAGTCTAATAATTAAGAACTGAAAGCTTTGAACTGAAATTATATGTAAAAATCACTTTACTTCTTTTTTCTGTTTGGTTAAATTAATGCCTTGAGATTAAAAATTGATGAGAAGTGGCGACTGATGAGCTGCCATTGTTTGTTTATTGGGCTGTCATTTTAGTTTAGCTAAGGATCTCTCTATACAAAGTAAGCATTTTCCTTGTATTGAATAATAAGAGACGCTCATAATTTCTCTTCTTTTATTTGATATATATTGGTTATGGTTTTGTTATTATTATTCTTTTATGTTTTTCATTAATTAATAAGGACTGTACATAACATCAAAAGGCATTTTGTTAGCTTTTTGAGAACTATGACACAAAAATATTTGAGCATCACAAAAAAAGGATAATAACCAAAACAAAAATCCCTGTAGTTATTCGCAAATCAATTTTAGACTTTAAATGTATGATTTTTTTTTATAATTTGCTTACAGATATTTGAATGAGAAAGAGAGAGAGAGAGAGAGAGGAGAAGAACGAGTAACGAAGAGAAACTAATAAATTTTGAATAAAATAATAAAAATAATAATTTAGACAAAAATGTTTGTGCTATATTATCAATTTTTAACATTGTTAAGTGAAAATTTATTTTTATATTAAAGGTCGAAAATATAAGATTTTTTTTTTTTTTATAAAAAAGTTAAACTTCTAGAATTAATTTGTAAATACATATAATTATTGGGTTTTTTTCTTTTATAATTATCCCCCCCCACCCAAAAAAAAAAAAGAAAAGAAGTGGAACAAGAGTCTTCGAACAATATGATATATATTTCACTGCTTTAATACATAATTTGAATAATAAAAATCATGTTATATAATATAGAGAGTTAAAGGTGGTAGCAGTCATACCTTTCCGCTTAAAGCAACGTGGGTAACTTAAAGATGTGATTTTTTTGCTGATACAAAACGCTTATTGAACGGAACTTTAATCAAAACTTTGCAGCTTTTCTACTAGACGCAATCTTGCCACACTTCTTGTTTTTTTTTTTTTTTTTATCTGAAGTATCATTCTTCTACACATTTATTAAAACAATAGTTAAACATAGATTTTGTGAATGGTGCACAAAAGTACATTATGCACCGTAAATTTATTTTTTGTGAATATTTTTCATTACAACATTCTTAATAGATACACTGTAAAAATTCCATTAACCTCGCTATGTTATCGATACATTATCCTACACAATAAATTCAATTCTACTCTTTTGCGCAACCATTTAACCATTAACCTCAATTATAGGGGACCACCGTCAAATCACACTTTTTAATTTAGTATTTTGTTTTAATTATTTAACAATATAATATATGTATATATATAAATTAAAACAAAATAATTAATTTCAACAAATAATTAATCTAACCAAATACTTAACTGAGATATTTACTATAAATTATTAATACTAATTAATTATTAAAAATAATAAAAATTTAAAAATACAAAAAAAAATAAGAAATTAAATAAAATAAAAAACATCGATAGTATAAATAAATAACTTATAAAATGCATCATAATTTTTTAAAAATAAATAATACTAATTATCTCTTTCAATCTTTATAATATTCACAAATATGCTCGATCAAGTCAGATCGAAGATGATAATGTATTTCTTGGCCACGTAGTTTTGCATTTCTTTAAAGATATTATTGAAAATCTAAGACATGACCTTGAGTAACTATAATAGGAGGCTCTCCATCTTCATCTTTCCAATTAGTTACGGCATCTTTTTCATCTTCAACAATCATATTATGCAATATGATACATGCATACATTACATCACGCAAATTGTCCCACTGCCATAAGCGTGCTAGCCTCCGTACTATGTGCCATCGAGATTGTAACACACCAAATGCTCATTCAACATCCTTTCATGCAGCCTCTTGCATTCTTTGAACTTTTTCCTTTTTCCATCTTCCGGATATGAAAAACTTTTAATAAGTGTTGCCCACTCCGGATATATCCTATTAGCCAAATTATATATGTTGTGTAATTGTTACCATTCACCATGAATTGGACGTTTGGTCCATTTCCTTGCAAAAAATCATTAAACAATGGAAATTGATTGAGCACGTTGATGTCATTGTTTGACCTTACAACTCCAAAGAATGCATGCCAAATCCATAAATCTACTGATGCAACTGCTTCTAACATTATTGTTGGAGCCCCTTGATCACCTCGAGTAAATTGACCTCTCCATGCAACTGGATAATTTTTCCATTTCCAGTGCATGCAATCAATGCCACCAAGCATATCGGGAAAACCATGACGCTCTGAATGCATTGTAAGTAGTCACTCAATGTCTTCATTAGTAGGTTTTCGAAGATATTTTGGTCCAAAAATCTCAATAACGCAGAGATAAATTTTTTTCAAACACTGATTAGAGGTACATTCACTCATCTGTAAGTACTCATCATATTGGTCGGCTGATCCTCTATCTACCACTTGTCGCACAGCTGAAGTATATTTTATAAGGGGAGAAAATCCTTTTTTACCAGCAGCATTGTACCTTTGTTTGAAATGAATTGAATGATTTTGGAGAGTTTTTAAGATTTGCATGAATAACTCCCTTCGCATCCTATATCTTCGACAAAAGTAATCTACTGGAAATATCGATGCTTTAGCAAAACAATTTTTAAAATGTCGATCATGGGCTTCGTCACGTTCCTGATTGATATATCTCCGAGTGCTCCTTCAGTTCATTGTTTCCTCATCCAGTAGACTATTATAGCATGACAATATCGTAAGTTCCTCCTCGTCGTTCGAATCTTCTTCAAATTCTTCAATCATTTTTTCTCCAATTTTGCTAAAAAGATTGACAGGATCCATTTAAGTGTATAAGCGCTTGTTGGAAAAATATAGTAGTGGTGGAGGTTATTACCCTTTAGTTGAATGAAGAGTGTTTATATAGTTATATGGCAATGGCTAGTTTTACAACCGCTAGTTTTATAACGGCTAGTCTTGCAATGATTACTTTTACAAAGGCTATTTTTGTAATGATTATTTTTATAACGGCTAGTTTATAACAGCTACTTTTACAACAGCTAGTTTTATAATTTCGTGCTAAATTTAAAAAAAATGACAGTAAAAAAACATAATTACTTAAACTACATTTTCCAACATTGGAATACTACTAGCTATATTGGCAACATAAATGAGTATAACTTTTATATTTTTTTCAATATCACAATACTAACTATTAAAATAGTTATTTTTTAATTTATTTTAAATATTATATTTAGTGTATTCCAACGTTGGATTAATAGTTGCATTACTAGCATAAAATAGTATGATTTGTATAAGTGTTTTTACTACGGCAATACTAAGAACTATACATAAAACAAAAAATTACAGTGTATTCCAACGTTGGAAGATAAAAATAATAATAGAAATTATATTATAATAAAAATTACATGATAACAATAATAGAAATTACATTATAATAAAATTTACATGATAACAAAAATTATATTATAATAAAAATTAAAATTTCAAATAACATATTATTACTAATTTGCATACTTAGCCTTGATTTGATTACAAACAAAATGATGATTTTTGAGTTGTTCTGCATTCATATGGTTGGTGTTTGCAGTCAATATTTTATGATCATCAGATATCTAATTCTGCTTTTTCAACTGTGGTTTCAACACTAGACTTCCCCTTTCTCTTGGTTTTTGCCTTTGTAGCTTTTTGTCTAATAGGCGAATTTCACCTCCATCTACATCAATACTTGTGTCTCCATTCGATGAGGAAGAGTAAGCACCACTTTCATTCATTCTGGTCTTCTTGGAAGGCTGATGAATAGAAAAATTTGTTTACCTTTTTGGATCATCCTTCGACATCATCCAAACATGATCATGAAGGAATTTCTTCTTCTTTTGTTGTTTGTAAAGTTTGCAAGCATGTTCCTTCACTTGATCACCACTCCAACCACTATGATGTTCTACAACCAATTTTTTGTTTTTTCCAACAATGCTACAACTTGATATGGTAAGCCAAGAACTTACAAGCATTTTTTCATCTTCATTGCTCCAACATAAGCGTTTCTCTTTGCTAATATCATTATTTGGTTATATAGAACCAGAAAGAGTCTGTGTTGTTGCTTCATGGCCAGTAGCTGATGATCTCTCCAAATTTGTTTGCTCATTCGAATGGTTTGAGAATGCACCAGGGGAGCCAATATTTGACACATTGGGTGTGTACGAATTAAAAGATCCCGATCTTGGAATTAGAAAATACGGATATTGTAAATTTTTTGCTAAATTTTGTTAGGGGTTGCAGTTAACAAAATTTGGAAAATTCAAGGGATGTTGGAAATTTGAATTTTGATAGTTTAGAGAAATTTGAGAATTATAGGAAAAAAAAATTCCCAAAGTGACTGCGTTTCTTATCATCTAATGTTTTTCTTTAAAAATAGTCAAAATATATTATGAACCCTATAAACTTTTATAGATTTTGCTATTAGCTTATTGATCAAATTTTTTGAACCAAGTAAGTACAAAATCTTTCTATTTTAGTATTACCCTCAAACTTTACACATTTATTGCGTTTGGACTGTAGTATCTATTAACCATCAAATGATACAATTCTTGTAAAAAGTATAAGAATCTAGTGTTCACTGGAGGGATATGAATTATGCTTTTTATGTAAGCGTGTCACTGATATAAATATAAACCATACCTTTAATTTAGTTTTACGTGTCCACAAAAATTGGGTCATACACTAGTTAATAGATACTACAACCAATATGAAATAAATTTGTCAAGTTTGGGGTTAATACTATCAAACAAAAATATCATATACTTAATTTGTTGAAAAAATTGATACAAATGACCAATTAGAAAATACATAATCACTTCCTATCCATACTCGTGGCACATGACTTTTTAAATTCTAATCCCGTCTCATATCCTCATAGACCGAGTTTGAATGTCTAATTAGGGTAGGGTACTGCTAGGTACCCACGAAACCCATGCCCGCTGCCATCTCTAATTTATCTCATTTTTTCCTAATTAGTCCCATTGAAGTATAAATAGAATTAAAACAAAGAAGAAAAGTCAACTAAACTGTATTTTATTTTCCTTTCAAATACTAGTGCAAACAAGCCAAATACGGCCATGCTTTCCATCCTAAGACTTATTGGTAACACAAATCAGTTTATTCATAAATATATAAAACCCTAGTATTTTATTTGTTGAATGAAGCTAATGAAATTCTTGAAGGAAATTCCACCTTCACTGATACTCTTTGTTGCCATATCTTTGAGTCTGAGTGAATTGGCTTTAATATCTTGGTCAGAAAGAATTTTATGCACCTTGGATTTGATTTAATGCTTTGTCACTATCCCATTTTCATCTTGAAATGCTCTTAGACCAACCTTCCAAGTTTCACTTATGTAAAAGCTATTACGTAATTGGTCACCAAAATAAGGCCAAGATAGACAAAGCACTCCCTTGCTTACACCTATGATTGATGAATTCCATCCATAATGGGAAATGAAACAAGCATTAGAAGGGTGACCCAACTCCTTTTCTTGAGGTGCCTATTTTACTATCTTCCTATAATTTGCAACTCTTTCTTTGAATCCTTCAGGAAATTCTACACCCTTTCCTTGTGTAAAATTTGATCTAACAACCCACAAAAATGGCTGCCCTATGAGCTCAAAAGCATCTGCTAATTCATCCAACTGTTGCTAATTGTAAACGTCTGTGCTGCCAAAAGCAGCATCGATTACTGACCCTTAAGGTTGCTAATCAAGCCAGTTTATGCAAGTTGAATCCTCTTGCCAAAAATTTCCTGGAAAAGGCGTGTAGTCATCGTGCACAAGCAATGGACCGATTGGTAAGGCATGAGGAATCAAATCATAGGCTAATGGCTCAAGTTCATAAAATGAGTTTATAAGAATCCAATCTGAATTCTTCACAGTTTCTTTATTATTAAGAATGAATTGTCCGAAAATGAATTTTTGGACTTAATCTGCAGAATTAATTCTCTCTTAATAAAAGAATTAATCCAATAAATCCTCTTAACCAGCCTATACATAGGCTGTCGTTGTTTCTATCTTCTCCGGTGATAGTTCGCTTCGCACAGTTGAGTTCGCCATCGAGAGTTGTTGTATCCTAAGAGACAAATCGCCAACTACGGGCAGATAATTGTCTTTTGATGTAGAAATTGCAACTTCGGAAGTACTGACTGCATAGGATGTAAAAGCTTCACTAGATATTGTTTAATTAGTAAAAATGTAAAAATTTAAACTAATTTTTACTTTCTATTGCCTATTTGCATTGTTGCATGTTTAATTGAGTTGATGAATTCATGTTGATTTATTTTTAGAAGGGCAATTGTTATTTTTATAGATAATATGGTTCAATATTGAATTGACTATAAATAATCTATTTTTTTATTACTATAAATAATCTATTTTTAAATAAATGGGTTGAATATGTTAATAGTGTCAACCCCTTATAATATAGTGTTGTGCAGTGTCGATAGTGTCAATGTTAACCTTATAAGTGTCACTAAACTGTGTCAACACGACACGCGAACCCATTTTGACAGCCCTACTAACCATGTAGTCGCTAACTGGTTTTCACACTTTGAGTTCATTAACTTTTTTTTTTGAAATACTTACTGATTCTCCATCGGTAATTAGATATATATATATATATATATATATATATATATATATATATATATATATATATATATATTGAAGCGAGTTCCCTTTTAATTACATAAACAAATAAATTAATAAAAATAGAAATGTTAAAATAATCTTTTCAAGTTACAAACCTATTTTGAAAAATTCCTCATAGACATGATTAAAACTAGAGCTGTGAGCGGACGACCTGAAAGCCGAATGCAACGCGGCGAAGCAAACAAGGGAAAAGGAAATTTGGAAAATGTGTGTTTTGGGATTGTTGGAAAATGGGATTTTGATTATCTTGTTTTAGAAAAACATTAATTTTATTTTGGAAATCTATTTTATAGAAAACTCTTTCCCATTTAATTGATTTAAAAACCTCGAAACCTAAATTTCAAGATCAGTGACAGAGTCGTCACCCGGATCAGCTCATCCGGAAAATTCTGGTACAGCTCTCTACCAAGGGTAGCCTACCGTACCTAATCCAGAGATTTAGGAGCCTGGCAACTTACCTATTCAACCTCTAACTTGCATTCACTTTATAGTTTATATTACCATATTTTGTTCGCTTTATTATCTTTTCCTATCCGATTTTGTTTTGTGTTTACTTAACCCATGCTCATACGAAAAAAAAATTGGAATAAATTGCGGAATAAACAAATTTTATATCCAGACAGTTCAAAAGAATAAAATAAAGGCCGCTTATACAACCAGATCGAATAAAAAGAAAAACTCTCGTTCTCACATTACAAGCGCCTAATATACACGAGGATCTAGAAAATTTACAATTGCTTAGAATACAAGATAATCTGTAAATTACATAAGAAATAAAAATTAAAAGCTGCAAAATAGATGGTTAGCACATATATATATGAAACAAATTGGACTCAAATAGACAGAATGGGGAAATTAGAGATTGGGGGCATGCATTTAGGAGGGTAGTCGGGTAAACTCGGCTAGTTCGCCCGACTAAACCTGGAAAACGATATTGAAACGTCCATGTGTTTTTGTTTCATGAGAAAATTCATTTTGAAAACATTTCCTTTTCCGGTTTGCTTTTATTTAGCATGTGGGTGGGTCGGTTTTAGGGAGATTTGGGTCTCCGTCGTTACATTGTTCTAAATGCAATAATTTCAAAAATTAAATCTAAGGTCATGAATGCATGAGATAAATTCATTTTTGATGATTTTCTGATTTTTATGATTTTTCTGATCATTTTATGGGTTTTTTTTGAATTTTCTGCTCGTGGACGAAAATTACAGTCGCACGACTGTAACTATGGTCGTACAACTGTAATTCATCCATTTGTAGAAAATCGCCAAAATCATTTTAATGAAAGGAAATAAAGGGGGGAGTCTGAATACAGTCGTACGACTGTAGCTGCGGTAGCACGACTGTAATTACTGTCATGCAACCGTTTATAGCCATAAGAATAGTCATACGACTGTTCTTACTACCCAAAAACAGTAAAGCAAAAAAAAAATGATTTTATGCACGAAACTGAACCAAAACACCCAGAAAGCGAAGCAAAATAAAGAATTTAAGTGTAGTTACCCTTGTTGCGCAGATCCACAGTCGATTTGATCGCTGGAAACGCCTTAAATTGGTTTCGGATTGCTCCTTTTCCCTTATATGTCAAGGTTCCAAAATAAGTCCAAAAATCTCCAAGTGTTAAGGATTTGAGCGAGTTTAGGGTCTAGAATTGATTATGTTTGGTGTGCCAAGTTTTTAACCTATGATTTCTATCTGGTTTTAAGCTTTACAACACCAGAATTAAAAGAAAAAGATGAGAAGAAGATGATGCTTTGGTTCGTTTTTTCTTCTCTCCTTTTTCCTTCTCTTCTTTTTAATTTCTCCCTCTTCATCCCCCTTTTGTCTGTCTCCCTTCCCCTTTTTTCTTCTCCCTTTTAAATCTAACCCCTTTTTTTCGTTTTCTTCTGCTACAAGAGCATTTAATGCCCCTCCCATCAAGCTTGCTTTTTCTTCTCTTGCTGTATGGGCTGCTGCACCTGCTGTGATCCTACAGTCGTACCAATTACAGTTGCACGACTGTAATTACAGTCGTGTGACTCGGGTTTTTTTTTTATCCTAGAAAATTCTGGCGCTTATAAGAGTATTCACCTTTTTTAGGTCACGGAAAAGTACAAAGTAGGAAGAAAAAAAAACATCCAGCCAACCTATTCAAGTAAATTTCTAATAATTTAACCACTGACCATTGAGATTTCAAGTGAAAATATTCAACTAGCTCATAACAATATAAATTATTGTATAAATAAGACTTGAATAAGACTAAATTAACTCATATTACATAGAGAAATACAACAATGTGTATAGATTATTGTTCTAAATTTCTTAAATTTTGTAGTCCATATATAGTGTAACTTGAGAGGGGAGGGAACAACGCATATTATTATAGAATACTCAGCTCAGACAAAGGGAGCAGACACATGATTGATAATGTATACATATTACGATATTAGTAATGCCAGAAAAGAGAAGTGAACCTGCCTTCTTTGGACATATGCTAGGATATCAACATCCATTTGAACTGTAAAGATATGGTATTTAGCTATAACAACCAGGCCTGTGAAGATCAACATCAAGAACTCTCATTGTCGCCACTCTAATGCCACTTGATGCTCCTGAAATTAAACCAAAAAGGACTCAGCTCTATTGAAGTTCAACTTGTTGGTTATTTTAGAAAGAATGCTCTAAGGATTATTTAAGAGTTCTTTAATAATGAACAAAGGAGCAAGAACAAATGGAGTGAACATAAGTTTAAATACTAGAAATCTTACATTAATTTCACTCAATAAAAACAAAACTATGCTAAAACTTAAACAGGCTCGTAAATAACTAAATAACCATAAAAGTAGCAAACATGTTGCCACTAACACACACCATTAACACACTTATAAAGCCACTAACACTACTTGCTAATTGCCACTAACACCACTAAATAACAACTAACCATTTGTAAATTGTGAACCTTAAAATTAGGAGCACTTTTAAGAACTAATTTGCAACATTTTAGGCACTTTCAACACTTCTCCTTGCCTAAGATGTTGCAAACAAAAAATTAATTGTGAATTAAAGGAGCAATTCTCTCCAATTTTGATGATGCATTTCTCACCGAATCAACTTATTGATGCACATCTCACCAACCTTCAACTATCGGAGCACTTCTCTTCATAAAACTTTTCATGGCGCACTTCTCATCATCTAATAAAAAAAAGTGTTTCTTTTTCTTCAACAATTTCTATTGGTTTTGCAGGTTCCTCTTATTTTTGCATTCTGTAATACTTTTATATGTGACCAAATCTTTTATACTTAAAGCATTGAGCTTTTCCTTTGTGCCAACAATTCTTTCCTTCATGACCATCCTTATTGCAATGATCACAATGAGGAATCTTTCCTTTTCCTTTTGAAGTTTTTATGAAGTATGCTCCTTCAACCATGTTATCTTGTCTCATGGTTCTTCTTAGATTAACTGCCTAAAGAACGTTAATCAATTCTACAAAAGTTATCTATAATAGATCTTTAAAATCTTCAAGTGAAGAAAGTTTTGATTCATACCTTTTAGGAAGGCTTACAAGAAGCTTTTCCACTATCCTTTGATTAGAAAATTCTTCACCAAACAATCTGATTTGATTGACTATGCTCATAAGTTTGTTGCCATAGTCTTTGACTGTTTTAGATTCCTTCATTTTTTGAATCTCAAATTCTCTCTTGAGATTAAGATTTGCATCAACCTTGTTTAATGGTTACCTTCAAATTCTTCTTTAAGCTTATCCCATGCTTCTTTTGGTGATTCGCAAGCCATTATGCTAGTGAAAATCACTTCTGATACAGCGGAATGTATGAAAGTGAGAGCCTTTGGTTTTTTTGCCAAATCTTCTTCATGCCTTTTCACCTGTGCTAAAGTTGGATTTTATGGTAGAGGAGTAGCAGCAATAACCTTCCACAAACTCAAGGCTCTTAGATATGATTTCATCTTAATTGCCCATGAGTGATAATTTTCTCTAGTAAAAATTAGAATAGGAGCAGAAAAATTGTTTGATGCTATTGGTGTTTTGGATGAAAAGATGCTTACAGTTCCCTCAAGAAGATAGGGCTCTAATACTAATTTGTTGGTTATTTTAGAAAGAACGCTCTAAGAATGATTTAAGAATTATCTAATAATGAACAAAGGAGCAAGAACAAATGGAGTGAACATAAATTGAAATACCTCAAATCTTACATTAATTTCATTTAATAAAAATAAAACTATGCTAAAACTTAAATAGGCTAGGAAATAACTAAATAACCATAAAAATAGCAAACATGTTGCCACTAACACACACCATTAACACAATTTCAAAGCCACTAACACTATTTACTAATTGCCACTAACTCCACTAAACAACAACTAACCATTTGCAAATAGTGAACCTTAAAATTAGGAGCACTTTTAAAAACTAATTTGCAACATTTTAGGTACTTTCAACAAAACTAGAGAAAAACACTCTCACTTAAACAATCACAGTAGTTACAATCGCCAATGGAGAAATTATTGTCATAAACATGTAATTCTAGTATTGGAAATGTCATTCAAGCATAATTAGTAACCAATGGACAGTAAGGTTTAAACCAAAAGACATTCAATATGAAACATCAATTTACATGATAAAATACACAAGTTCTAGGCCATGTTATAATCTGCTAATACTTATAAATGTGATTAAGAGCTCCTTTTTAGAGAAATCCAAGTAAAACAGGAACATAAAAAGGGCAAGAGGAATTGACGTATATCTCGAAATTCCTTACTGCTACCTCTAGTAGGAGTCAAGTATCCCGTCTGTGGAGAACATTCACAAGAATGAAACTTAAAGGAATTGAAGGGGCATTGTGCGTATCGACCCGTGCAGTGTTGTAGCTAACGTGTTACGCTTTGCATCGAATTAAACCTTATGCTCCACCGCTTGTGAACATCTTTAAAAATAAAAAAAAATTGAATTCTACAGCAAATACCAAACAAAGAGAAGAATTCACTTAACAACATTAAAAGCTGCGGAGCATTAATTCCCTAGTAAATGGTGAATAGGGAAGATATGCTTACATACGCTTTAATATTAGCCCCTGAACCTTCCTCTAGGATCTCTCTTGTACAATTTCCCATACGCCATTGGGCTTTGCTTACCCTATGTACAACACCATACATGATGTTATTCTAATGACACAACACCAACAGTAAATTAAACAGCAACTCAACAAGCATAAGTTTTAGTACCATTGCACCATTATGTCAATTTAAAACTAAATATTACAAATAAAAGAGAACATACTTGAAGTTCTTCAACCTCTCCTGCAAACATAAGACATAATAATTGAAGATCAGATCAAACTCCTTAATTGTAAAAAATATACCAGGAACTTTATACTGAATAAAAATGTTAGAGACAATAATAAAAACTATAATTGGGTCTTACCTATAAGCTTAAGCTTTTAGGTTAAATGGTTCCATGATATAGTATCAGAGTCACTTAGACCTAGAGGTCGAGGGCTCGAATCCTGGCAGCTCCATTTGTTGATTAAAATTCAACACATGGCAGGGTGGGCCTGTGTTGTACAAGCTTCAAGCCCAAAGGGTATTCACGTGCGGGGAAGTGTCAGAGATAATAATAAAAACTATAACTGGACCTTACCTACCAGCTTAACCTTTTAGGTCAATTGATTCCATGACAAATAACATTATATGCTTATTGCTATCCACAAAATCAAAATGGCATGCAATTATCTTTTGCATAAGCTCTGCTTTTGTGATAACTGATCATTTTATGGATTGAATTAAAAAATGAATCATGTTAAAGAGCTTAGAATGGAATGCAATCATCTGTCGGCATCTCTTTGCTTGTGAGATGGATGGATCCTGCTCCTCGTGAGCTTTTCTTCTTTTTCTCTTATCTACAAAAAGAAACAGATTTTGTTATATCTTGTAGATACAAAATTTAGAAGTGTTGTGTTTGTGATTATCAATAATCAGAAGTTTACATGTCAATTATATATTATCTTGGAGTACATTTGAGCAATATCTATCAGATCATTGAAAAGAAAGTTCATGATACTCCAAACAACAACAAAATTGCATAACATTCTCATCTACGGAGCACAACTCAGCTTATACTGCGTCTGAGCCATATGTTATTCTTAGACAGAAAGAAGAAAGCACTAACAAGGGCAAGAACATGATTTTGATGGCGTGGTTTGTTCTTTTTTGTTTGAAATAATCTACATCCGATGTTTTCTCTACCTTCAACTACTAAATCGCTTTCCTCAATTTGTAGATTTGCTTTGATAGCTTTATTATGATCGGTTGCTCATCATGTGCTCTTAGGAAAAAATTCGTGAAGATTTGTTACATCATAGTACCCAAATCTTTTTCAAGGAAGATTTGTCCAGGTCTATAAAACTTTTTGGTGTTATTTACTGAGTTGGAGTTCTTATGTTTGTGAATCTCCGAAAATATATGGTGGAACTTTAACAAAACGTAGATTGAAGTGTTTTTCTTTTTTTTTTTTGGATGTTGTGTATTTCTTTTACTAGCAAGTTTTTAATGTGAGTTTGTGTTATTTTGATTATTGTAGGAGAAATTGATTAACTTATGTAGCTGTTATTACTGATAGATTCATCTTGATTTCGAAATATATGAAAATTTCCATTTATATATATAAGTATTTCTTTGGGCTTGGGTCATACCTTAGCTTTGGACTGAACTATGGGCCTTCCATCCCAACTACTAGTGGGCTTAGAGCGTATTGATTCCGTATTAAGTAGTATAATTGTGAGATGGGGTCTCAATATACTATGTATGACAACTTATCAATTATTCTATTCAAATAAATATTTGCAGAAAGGAATTCATTAAAGCAATGATTGAAACTTGAAAGAATAAGTGGTAAAATGAAACAAAATGGCTAATTGAATATATCGTACATCATGATCATGTGATCAAGTCATTTCTCCGTGCAAAGAAATTATACCGTGGAAAAAGTCTGAGCCATATATCTTCTAATTCTTCTATAACTAACCAAGTTTAATTATTTAGTAAGAAGAAAAAAAGTTGTAAGTTCACAATCATAAACATGGAGACTCTGAAAAAAAATACAGTATTCAACCATGCCCTTGAAAGGACATCTTTATATATATAAATTTATCATAGAACACAATCCTACTGCTGTATCTGATCAATAAAGCTTTTGAAATTCTTGAAAGAAGAGCCACCTTCTCTGATGCTTTCTGCAGCAATTTCCTTGAGTATGAGTGAATTAGCTTTTATATCTACATCACAAAGCAATTTCTCTATCTTACATTTGATTTCATCTCTCGTGATAATCCCATTCTCATCTTGGGTTACTCCTACACCAATTTTCCAGGTTTGGCATATGTTATCACTGTTATGAAATTGATCTACTGCATAAGGCCAGCACAAAAAAGGCACCCCTTTGCTTGCACCTTCCATGGCTGAATTCCATCCACAATGAGAAAAGAAACAAGCAATTGACGGGTGACTCAACACTTTCTCCTGCGGAGCCCATTCTACTATCTTCCCATAATTTTCCACTCTTTCTATGAATCCTTGAGGGAGTTTTGCAGCCTTTTCTCTGGTGAAATCTGATCTTACAACCCACAAAAACGGCCGCCCTGTGATTTCAAAACCAAATGCTAATTCGTCTAATTGTTCTTGACTTAAGAATACAGAGCTCCCAAATGCAGCATAAATGACTGAGCCAGTTGGTTGTTGATCCAACCAATTTAAACAAGACTTGTCTTCTGCATACATATTTACAGCAAAATCTCCCAAATGATCAACTGAAAGCAAAGGACCGACTGGTAAGATGTTTGGGATCAAATTACAGGCTGCTGTTTCGAGTTCGTAAAACGAATTGGCAAGAATTGTATCGCACAATTTCACATCTTCTGCAACATCCCGCATAAAAATTGTGAACAATAATTTCTGCAATTCTTCATCATGGATGCTCCAGACCAGTCTTTTATGACTCCACGCAGGAATTTCCTTTGATAGACAGATTGTTTCTTCTTTAATTGGAGTTCCTGTACATAAAAAAAAAAAGGGCAACAGTCACACCACAAGAGACAAAAAGGTCTTTAATCCGTTTAATTAAACTTGAAATTATAATTTCTTACCATTAACATCGATGATTCCAGCCTCGAGGAGCTTAGGAATGTGCAGCGTAAAAGCGAAGTTTGCTAGTCCATAAGGAACAAATGCAACAGGCTTGATACCCATTTGGTTGGCAGCTTTTAATGCCCAACCAATTGACACATCGGCAATAACATGAGTTATCTGCTCATCCTTGTTTAAGTGATTAATATTTTGGATCAAATTGCGGAGTTCAGATTCAGAGCCTTGAGGAATTGAAACCAGGCTTAAAAGGGGAAATTTGTGGTCCAGATTTTGAGAGAGGATAGGTGAATGTGGGGATTGGATGTCAACAAAAGTGACCTTGATCCCATGATTAACCAGATTGTGTGACAATTTCATCATAGGAGCAGCATGGCCTTGTGCTGGGTATGGTATAACTACCAGATGAGGTTTTTTACTGCCCATTTTGATACAGAGCTGAAGGGAGGCTTTTTTTTTTTCTGTCTTGCCGAAAGAAAAAAAAAGGGGAATCTTGTTTGGTTCACTTTATCCTCCAATATGCATGTGAATATATATTCAACTATTCTGCTTTTGATTGATGAGTGCATAAATGGGAAGCAGTTCGTGTCTGTCTTAACTCTTTGAATTTGTCAAACTTTGTTGGCAAGTCATTGGTTTTGCAGCCGTCTAAATAATTGTGTTACACTAATGCTCATGAACTTTAAAGTGATTGCCCTTCTGTTCGGTAGCGTCAAATCACTGAGGCCGACTTCTGTTCATGCTGGATGGGTGTTAGACCAATTTATGCTAGTGAACTTTGAGGCATAAAAATAATTAATAGTAACTAATATAATGATATATGAATTTTAAAATTAGATATAAAAGTACATCAATTTAGTAATCCATTAATATAAAATTCAAAATTACCATTGATGACCATGTCAGGAACCGGTCAAAAACGATGACGTGGCAGTTTTCATCGGGTTCTGACATGATCAACGGTAATTTTGATTTTTATGTTAGCGGGTTGCTAAGTTGATATACTTTTATATCTAGTTTATGTACCATTATATTAGTAAAGTGAAAGTTCATGTACCATCGATGATTTTAAATCGAACTTTGAGCGATTACCTCTTCCACTTGTCACCGTCTGATCACTGAGATTGACTTTAGTTCTTGCTTGACAAGTAAGTCTAGCAATCAAGTTTCCTTTCTTCATTTGCACTTGAGGGCCAATCTCCGTCCGCCTCGAAGAATCCTTTGCACGCTTTTGTTACCTTTTGGGAGGGGTACGTTCTATGGAAACTATCTACCTGAGACTATCTCACGGTCGCTCATATCCTATCACTTAATTGTCTTTTTTAGTTTATATTGTTTGAAAGTTGTCATTTTAGTTTCTATTCTATACAAAATCATATCTAATTGGACCATAGTGGATCCTTTTGTCCTCTGAAATGTATTAATTATAGTTTCATTGGGTATAAATTTATGTGAAATCAGAGTTAAAAGGATACTTTTGAAACAATATAAACTAAAAAGACAATTAATCGATAATGCAAAATCCCAAAAGGTCCTTTTGCCAACTAACGGGGGCATATAAATCCCATTAAATTATTAACCTCTCTGTTTGAATTTTAGCAAATTAGGTGGCCCCCCAGATGAGGCATGAGCCATGCCCAATTGCCCATAATTTCATTCACTTAGCTGTAATCACCAGATGGATGTACAAGGTCAAAACAATAAATTGACTCTAGCTTTATTATAGTTCATATCATAATCTGTATAATTAATTAATTAATAATTTACTATTATTTAAATGAAATTTTATATCTTAAATATGAATCATAAATTAAAATTCTGAACCCTAAAAATATATTATATGTCATTATCTTATTAGTCACCCATTAATAACTTAATTAGTGCACCCAGGGTATTTTAGAACTTTTGGGCAAAAGATACGAATAAGGAGTGATATTAAAAGAAACTAATCAAAAATAATCTTGAATTTTCTATTAGAATAAAAATTGAGCTACATGAGTAAAGTATACATAGAGTACAACGAATTATCTAGTTTCTAGATTTAGAACCTTTCATTAAAAATAATAATAATCAACAACATCGTGTTGACTCCAACGCTATTATTCAGATTATTATTAATCCGAGCCACACTTGAAATCAAATTAAGGGCAAATAATAACTCCAAAAGCCTCATGTTGGTCTAAATAAATTCGACAATTATACAAATCATAGATTTACATGTTTAAAAAAAATGAAAAATTAATCTAGAAATTCATTCGAAATCTAAATAAAAGAATTACACATTGTCTGATATAATTGTGAGTTGTGAGGAATTCAATGGTAGCTTTTTGTCTTTGTTGTGTTCGGCTATTTGTTTTCTTCTTCTTCACTAAGTAACATATATTATCAAACACGCGGATAATTTCTTGAATTTACAAACAGTCGTAGGACATATATTCTATTTTTATAATTCCTAAATTATCGTAAATATATAACGCAACATTGCATAGAATCAACTTGAAACCAAAATTTTTAAACCTCATAAATCATGAGTTTATTGTTATAAGAAAATAATTTCATCACTACACTATCTAGTGATACATTACTAAAACTCAAATGAAACTCTTGTATATTATATTTTACTAAAAAAATGAAAGATTAAAGATGAAAAGTTGGTATTCTTAAGAATGAAAGTTAAAGCGCATAGTATGTTATAAATGTGATGGAGTGGCTGAAAAAAAAATCTTAAAAACCATAAATTTTTGTAATTTATTTCGGAGTAAATTGAAATGTTAGTTGGAAATATGTAATATGTTGGACTGGCCCACAATCCAACATTTATCAGAGTATCAGTTTATTAGAAGTATACTTGTTCAACGGGTGAGCTGGACCAGGTAATGTTGAATTTTACAGCAAAAAACCCTTGTCCATGCTCATTTCGCTCTTCTAAAGCTTCAGGCTTAGGCTGGACCAAAAAGCTAAATCTTTAGCTCAATCCATCTAACCCGACCAATAAATATATTTATTATTTTAATTAAAAAATTATTTTTGATTAATAATTAAAATAATAAATAGTATTATGTACTCGAACCGGGCTGGGCTTGGATTTTATGACTAATTGCGAGCCTAGAATGTGAGTTATTCGACTTATGTTAAAAACCTTACTTCCGAGCCTAGCCCATAGCTGGAGGGTTTGGATGACTGAACGGGCTACGGACCGTTTAGACATGTATGGTGTAATCAAATGTGAAGGCCAATAGGAGAAAAAAGATTGAATCCATTTTAAGCCTATCTCTTGCAATCTGATCAAGTTGAAAATTTTAGTTTTACACAGGATTTAGAGAGGAAAAAGAGAGATTTAATAGCAAAATCCAAACAAAAAGAGGAAGAATATTAAAAGAAAAAAAGCCTAACATTTTATGTCTTCAATAAAGCTCATGAAATTGTTGGAAGAAGATCCACCTTTACTGATACTCTTTATAGCCATTTCCATCAATCTCAGAGCACTGGCTTTGATATCTTGGCAACAAATAAGTTTGTCCATCTTTGATTTAATTTCATGCCTTGTTATAATCGCATTTTCATCTGGAAAAACTCTTACACCAACCTTCCAAGATTCACAGATGATTCTACTATTACGCATTTGATCAGTGAAAAAAGGCCAACAGAGAAAAGGCACACCTTTGCTTACACCTTCCATTGTTGAATTCCATCCGCAATGCGAAAAGAAACAAGCAATTGAAGGGTGACCCAACACCTTCTCTTGAGGTGCCCATTCTACTATCTTCCCATAATTTTCTACTCTTTCTTTGAATCCTTGTGGGAATTTAGCAGCATGTGTAAAATTTGATCTAACAACCCACAAAAATGGCTGCCCTATGAGCTCAAAAGCATACGCCAATTCATCAAGCTGTTGCTGGTTGCAGATTGCTGTGCTGCCAAATGCAGCATATATCACCGAGTTTTTTGGTTGCTGATCTAGCCAGTTTATGCAACTTGAATCCTCCTGCCAAACATTCCCAGGAAAAGGGCCGTGGTCGTCGCGCATAAGCAATGGACCGATTGGTAAGGCATTAGGAATCAGATCATAGGCTGATTGCTCAAGTTCATAAAATGAATTTACAAGAATCCAATCTGAGTTCTTCACAGTTTCTGTATTCTTAAGAGTGAAATTCCTGAAAACGAATTTTTCGGTCTCGGCTGCATTTGGCATGCTCCATGTAAGCTCTTTGGTACTCCAGGGAAGAGTTTCTTTTGACACATAGATTAACTCATCCTTCAATGGAACTCCTGCACATTCCATTATTACATGTTCTTGGACTCACAAACAAAGAAAAAAAATACAGTACATGAGAAAGAAATATCTAAGAATGAAAGAAGCATAAATCGAATGGAAGCCTAAAAGCAGTAAATGTGAGGTATATTTTTCTCATATAAACAAATCAACGTTCTCGAGCTTTTGAATCTTGATTTATGCAAAGGCTTTGATTCAGGAAGATGCCACTCAAAAGTTATAGCTAATCTCGAACCGATTAATCGGAAATTCAAGATACACTTGCCAAACAAACAAAGTACTTAACATGAAATTAAAAAGAAAATAACAAAAACTGTAGCAGCACATTTCTAACACCTCGTCACTAATTAAACTGTAGCAATCACTAAATATTTCTAGGCAGCATTATCACAGCAGAATTGAAAAAAAAGGGAGTGTAATGAGAATATTTTCTTACCATTAACATCTATGATTCCTGAGTCAATAAGCTTTGGAGCATGCAGGTCGAAGGCAAAGTTTCCAACTCCAAATGGTACAACAGTGGCTCCCTTAATGCCCATTTTCTTGGCTATTTCAATTGACCACCAGCCTGTTGTTTCCGTAACAACACAAGTTACTTGCTCATCTTCATTTTCCTGATTAATTTTCTCTATCAATCTCTGCAGATTGCAAGGCATACTACTTAATACACGTTTTATCAGATCTAACCCATTTTCTGCATCATGGTTCATATTGGTAGAAACTGGAACTAGGCTGATTGGAATTGAGTCCTGGAAATTTTCAGGCATACAAGACATGATTTGATTATGTATGTAGTCTGCATTGGCAAAAGTAACCTTGATACCATTTTCAGCTATTTTGTATGCAAGCTTCATCATCGGAGCAACATGGCCTTGTGCTGGATATGATGTAACTACAACATGAGGTTTCCTTGTACCCATGATTAATGGAGAAAGAGGAATAGCAATTCAAACACTTGACTCACTTTTCTATACTCATTAACAACAACAAATTAACCATACATCATTATAAATATTCAGCTATATATCCTGCTTGTGGTATTAATCTCTCCATTCACCAGCCCATAATTTTTCTTCAGTTACTTCTTTTATTTCATTTTTTAAGACTGACACATCTCTACCATAACCCACGTGAATATTGTCTTCCATGCCTTAATGCAAGACAGTTGTCATGGTCACTAAGTGCTAAGCTATGTTATTAAAATCCAACCGTACAAGACAATTGAAAGAGCCGAGAATTTATAATTGGACCAGTTTAATGAGATTTGACCAGATTTTTTTGTTTATTTTATAAAATTATATATATATATATATATATATATATATATATATATATATATATATATATATTCATCAAATACAAAGTAAAAATAACGTTTTGTATGATTTTGCCACAAAACTAATTTTTGTGACTTATGTGCTTATATATTAAAATTAAGAGAGAAAAAAAGTTACATTAGACTGCATTTACTGGGAAGATTAGTCAAATCTTAATATAGGAATCTAATAACCCGAAGTATGAACAACAGTTCTAATATAGTTTCGGATCAAATTGGTTTGTAACCGTTAGTTGATCGTCACGTCAACTGTTGTGCATATCATATACCATTAGAGAGAGTGATGTGTTCTAGAGTTATAATTATTTGTCAACTTCATGCTAAGATATATTATGGATAGATTGAGTTTTTAAATAACAAGAATTATGTCATTGTATTCTACTACGTTGGTCTTTCCAAAATGATGAGTCCTAATATTCAATTTTTTTCTCCAACTTTTGAAGGAAAAACAGCTCAGTTTTGCATCTTAGAGACAAACCGGGTTGTGATCGGTTTGTTGGTTCATTGGCTTTTTCAAGCTCATATCAGTCTGATCCAATTTTTGTCTCCTCCGGTTTAAAAACATCAAATTGACCAGATCAACTGTCCATTTCTAGTTAAACCGGTATGCTTTAATTTTAATAACACTGAGTGTTAAGGTATGTTAAGAATTATATTTAGGATGATTTTTCTAAGTAGAATAGGAATCGAAAACTTCCTCTTTAAAGTGAATCATACTACAAAAAAGAATTAACCTCTTAGACTTATATAAGCAATAATTTTTTGCTTATTTATTTACACTGAGAATCTTGGAGCTTGTATTATGCAAATATGTATATCTGTGAGATGTGAATATAATAGTATTCATGGAATTTGAGAGCTATGGACTTGCGTAAAAGATTTACTTAATGTTATACTAACTTGTCAATTACTAATACATTTATGTATCTCTCCTTATTTGTAGTTATAGGCCAAAAAATAGCCGAACCACGTAAATCCCCTGTTATCATGATTGCAAGTCTAAATTTACTGTTCCACATATCAAACTTATTATAATCAATAAGCAATCTAAATGCTCGCTTGGTTGTCCTCTAACAAATATTGTTTTCTATTTAATTTCAAAAGTAGGCATAAATGTGTTTGCTTAAAAAGAAATTATTAAGGGAGTGTTTGTTTCTGCTCTTTGAAGCAGTTTTTAGCTTTTCATCCCGAAAAGCAGAAGTCTAGTATTTGGCAGGGGTGAGCAAAACCGAACCAATGTCAAAAAACCGAAAATCCAAACCGAACCGAACCGAACTAAACCGATCAATTTTATAGTTTGGTTCGGTTTGGTTTTAAATTATTAAGAAGTTTGGACTTTGGTTCGGTTCGGTTTGGTTCAGTTCAAAACCGAACAAACCGAAAAACCGAATAATTGGTAAAATATTAAAATTAATTATAAAATTAATATATACTAATTGTAGAAAATTTTAGACATTATATTCTTTTATATTTTTATATTGTGATTTTTGGATGCTAATTTATAGTTGTTAAAACTTGAGAGTTGAAAAAAAAAAGTAGAGAATTTTATTATTTTATTATAATGTAATAGTATTATTTAATATTACTGATTTTTAAGTTAATTTTTTTGTATTTCTTTTTTTTTTTTTTTAACAAACTACTTATATAAAATTTTTATTTTTATTGTTTGTTTTAAGAAGTTGATGTTTTTGGATCAACCTAGTCTAAACTGAACCGAACCAAATTGGTTCGGTTTGGACAGCACCGAACCAAAATTTAGTTTGGATCGGATTGGTTTATAAAATATCGTGTTTTTTGAATCCCTTTTTTTTGGTTCGGGTCAGTTTTTGAACCGAACCGGTCCATACTCACCCCTAGTGTTTGGTTAGATTTATTAAACAACAGTTTTTTGGCTGTTTTGCAGGAAAAAACAGCTTTTCACAAAAATTTTTCATTATGATTTGGCTTTTATAAATTTAACCTTTCCAAAATAATAAAATATATTTTTATATAAATACATATATCTTTTTTTATGGAATTTTTTTATGTCTATAAATATTTAAAAATTAAGCGAGATCTCAAATTAATTTATTTAAACTATTTCACATGTTTTTTTTGTTTTAATTTATATATAGTCAAAGATTAAAAATATATTATTTTGATGCATTTTACGTAGATAAAACTATAATTTAAATTATTTTTGTATACTTATAAAGTTGCTGTTTAATGAAAATAATAATTTTTGAAGTGTATAATAAATTAAATTTATTTTTAAATTATCTAATATTTTTATTAATATTTATGTAATGTTTTTTATTTTTTATAATTATTGTATACTTAGTATAAAATATATGTCTATATTAGTTTTTTTACATCTTATCAGCAACAATTGATGATAAGTTTACCAAACACTATCAATCAATTAGTTAACAGTAAACAACTAATATGAACAGCTATTAGCTAACAGCTAAACCAAACAGGCTCTAAGACTATTGATTGTTGTTTCACAATACAAAAATTGTTGTTTCCAACAGCATTATCTTGTTGCTTTTAACAAAAAGTAAGTTTCCAACTTATGCATTTTACCACACTGCCTTCTATTTCATCTTTTGTGCTCTTCTTCACTTATTTTTATTACATTTCTAATCCATTTGATCCATTTATTTGATTTTTTTCTTCATTATGTTGTTGTTAAGCTTGTGTGGTCAAATAAGAGTTGCAGGCTAGCAGCAGTTTATGAAAAATCATTTTCTTATTGCCATAAAACCATTAATTAATTTTTTTTAGCAAATCTACATGTGTCAAGTATTACAACGGAAAGGTGTACAAGTTTTGAGATAAGCAATATTGATGTAAACATTTTTAAAAAATAAAAGTTATTTAACTATTGATTTGATAATTTAATTATACATTTTAAGTTATCTTCGTATTCCATTTTTTATCATTATAATTAATTTAAAATATGCCCATATTGATCATTTTACAATCACAACAACATTAAATCTTAGTTTACCAAAATCTAATTATTAATCAGTAAACAACTACTAGAAACATTGAACAGTTAACAGTAACAATAGTAAACAACTAGTAATAGTTAAACCAAACATGCCCTAAATCCTAACAATAAGAAAATTAATCAATATTTGTTAGGTTCGGGTTCATTTTTTATTGTGTCAAAATCAAAGCATTTCCATGTACACAGTCTGTAAATTTCACAAATATACTTCGGGGTAGACTTATCCTGACTTAAACATTAAATATCAAAGTATAGATACTGAAGGAACTTTGGAAGGAAGATTATGGCTGACGGGTTGAAGATTAATGACAAGCATTTGATTTCTTACCATTAACATCTACTAATCCTAACTCGATAAGTTTTGAAGCCATGAAGATGTAAGGCAAGTTGCCTACTCCAAACGGTACAAACATAGCGCTCTTAATACCAACTTTTTCGGCTCCTTCACCAAGCTGTAACATCAGCAACAACAAAAGACACATGCTCTTCATTGTTTATCTGGTTAACGTTTTCTCTGTAGATCGAAAAACACATTCACTACAAGAAATGTTAGATTTAGCAAAAAAAATTACAATAAAAAAAATTTTGTTATGAAAAAGCTCATTTAACAGCAATATCCAGAAATTAATGCTGAAAAACACATTTAGCAATAAAGTTATATCAAATTTTAGTTGGAAATACCTACAATATTGTTGCCCTAAAGTTAAGGCAAGTTCTATGCTTTTAGCAGTAAATTTCTTGTTAAAATTCTAGTAGTGATTACATATTTATGTTCATCAATTATAAACCATCAATAGAATCACGGTTCGTCGCTAAACGAGTAGAAACTGGAACTAGGCTTATCGGGATTGAATCCTGGAATTTGGGAGGCATAGCAGACATGATTTTGTCATGCATAAAGTCTGCACCGACAAATGTAACCTTGATTGATTCCATTTTCAGCGATTTTGTAAGCCAGCTTCATTAGAGGAGCAACATGTCCTTGTACTGGATATGCTGCAACTATGAAACTATAGCAGCAAATTTATAATAACTAGAGGTCCTTTTGAAGAATAATTAATAATGGTTAATTAGTAGTAGAATATTACTTAATCTATGTGAAGTATCGCGGTTGGACTCCAATCCAGAACAAACTGACCAAATTTACAATCTTTCCTTTTAACCATGAAACTATATTCTATCAATTAAACTATAAGTAGGTGTTAATTATACAGATAAGATTGTTGCAATATTTATGAAAGGCATAAAATTTTACTTTCATCAAATTCATCCATCTGAATATCATGCAAAAAGAATACATATTATAAACCTATGAAGCATCATTCTACAGTAGACTAATAATAATAAAAAAAAACATTGTAAGCACTTAAATGGTAATTCTACTTGCCCTTTTCCGAGCAATCTCTTTCAATTATTTTGTCGCTGACTTGATCAAACCTTGAGCTGTGCAACAAATTGTTTGAAATTTGTAGAAGATGATCCTTCTTTACTGATACTATTGCGAGCCAACTCCATCAGCTTAAGTCCATTAGCTCTTATGTCATTATCAGAAAGCAATTCATAAATCTTTTTCTTGATTTCGAGACTCGTGACAATTCCATTGTGATCGGTACGTAACTCCAACCCTACCTTCCAACCAGAACAAATGCAAGTCCTGTTGAAAAACTGATCCGTATAATAAGGCCAACAAAGCATGGGAACTCCCATACTTATGCTTTCCATAGTTGAATTCCAGCCGCA
Source organism: Euphorbia tirucalli (assembly GCA_039660915.1). NCBI lineage: Eukaryota > Viridiplantae > Streptophyta > Magnoliopsida > Malpighiales > Euphorbiaceae > Euphorbia > Euphorbia tirucalli. Next base: position 17,081,378 of record CM077637.1, read on the forward strand.
TTGAGTCAAGAAACAGGAAACTGAAGGGTGAGCCAACACCTTTTCCTGCGGAGCCCATTCAACTATCTTCCCAAGATTAGCCATTCTTCCTTTTAAACCACTTGGATAACAGGTAGCAACCCCATCAATCAGGTTTGGGTGAACAACCCATAAGAACGGTTGACCTACAAGTTCGAGGCCAAGTGCTAATTCATCAAATTGCTGCCTAGAGCATTTCAAAGAGCTGCCAAAGGCAACATATATGACCGATCTGGGAGCTTGCCTGTCGAGCCAGATTAAGCAACTCAAGTCCTCTGACAAAAAGTTTCCAGTCGACTGCCCATTTGCAAGCAATGGTCCAATAGATAGTAAGTTCGGAAGCAAACCATCTGCTGAGGGGTCAAGCTCATTGAACCAGTTGCCTAGAACCCAGTTAGGAATCTTGAGATTTTGATTAACAAGGCAAAAATAATAAAATGTTGACATTTTCATCTGCTCACTTCCTGGATAATACCAAAGCAGATCAGCATCAGTGAAAGCTGGCAAACTCGGCGATAGTTGAATCTTTTCATTCTTTTTCATGCTACCTGAAGAATTTAAGTTTCATCATCCGATTGTAGCTAATATTAAATAATCATTACTCCTATCAAAGTAAGAAGTATTTCTAACGCTTACCATTACTCGCATCGATCATGCCAGAATCAATAAGCTCTGGAATGTGGAGGATCATGGCTAGAGCTCCTGGTGCTGAAGTGAAGAAGACAGCATTTTTGAGCCCCATCTTCTCTGCAACCTGTAGAGCCCATCCAAAGACAGCATCAGCAATGACACAGGTGATTTTCCCATCATTTTCTTGTTCATTGGTTCTCTTAATCAGGTCTTCTAAGTAACCAGGCATGACACTGAAAATGCTCTTTGTCAGCCGAGCATCGTCTTTTCGATCATCTTCTAGTGGCAATCCATCAGGGACAGAAACAATCCTGACAGATCCTTGTTCTTCACTGTCCAGATCCTTCGTTGCAGCCTTCTCCATCCTCTTATGCAATAACTCTGTAATGAAAACTGTGATCTTAACTCCGTAACTAGCAAGCTTGTGTCCTAGTTTCATAAATGGAGTAACATGCCCTTGCAGCGGAAATGGAACAAGTACAACATGGGCAGTCTCTTTATGATGATCAGTATCATCAATGGGGGCAAATTCCATTGATTTGTTTTAAATTACTTGAAGTAATAAGAAAATCGTTCTTTATTTCTTATCTTATGGCTTTTGTTTTCAGCTATTTGCGTACCATATATCATATGATTATTTTCTGTTATAAACTCTGCATTTGTGAGTTTATATAATATTTATTGTTTGAAGTGCAAGAATCTGTATTGTTACATGCCCTTATAGTGATAACAGTTACAAAAACACAAATTCGGTGATTGAAGTAAAGATGGTTAGAAATTGAGGCATCATTGCCACAAAATAAGGAAAACAACATCGCATGACCTTTTCGCACCACTTCTAAATTATCTTCTCATTATCCTGCTCTGAAAAAGCGGCTGAAAACCATTTTTATTTGGATCAAACTTACCTACTCAAAATGAATTATCCCAAAGAGAGAAGAACGGCATTGCATTACAAGGCAGACTAAACTTCAATGGGGATTTGTTATGCTACAATGGTGTCCTATGATTGTGTCCATCACGTAGGAATAAACAAAACTACAACATTGAAGTCACTTTAGAAGTCACCGTAAACCTCATGATGGAACTCAGCAGGTAAAATAATTAAAATCTACATTGCTTCAGGATCGATTTTCATATACAGAACACAAGTCTATCTACAAAGCTTCAGGATTGATTTTCGTTGACAGAACAGAAGTCTCTCAGATTCAGTCATCGATTTCCACACATTGAAGTAAGAGATAAACTAAAAACTCATATAAATGATGTCAAGTTTAAATTCATATGGTAGAATAGTCAAGGAGTGAACTTCCTGGTGGAATAAATTCTAATTCCTTAACAAGATAATCTAGAAATCAGACCACTTGAACCTGTAGATTGGGCTATTTCTTTCTCAAATACAATTAAGCAAGTAAATTATTGCTTGAAATTAAGCACTTTCAGATAATGGGGCTCAAAGCTAGGAGCCTGTCTTCCAACCTAACTTCCATATCAAGCTAATACTAGCATCCTTTGTTTTAAGAGAAAATCATAAATTAATCAGGCCAGAGACTGTTATGTAAGGAAGAAGTTGCAATGCATAACAAAAATGATACAGATTCCAATAATACAGGTTCACATTGTTCCCTTCAAATTTGCATAGTCTTCAGATGCGATAACCATCCAGAGATGAAAAGCCAACTTGACTGGTCACTTGTGTATTCCTTCAGTTTTTCACTAAAAGAATCTCAATTTTTTGTTTGTTGACTAGGTCGAGAAGGCCCCAAGTAGTTCGTCACCAACCCCATGATTGCAAACCTGGTATCAAAACATAAAATTTCAAAATCAATACTGAACTCAGGATTTAACTTGGATCAAATTTAAGCAAGTGAATCAGTAACTTAAGAATCTTGCAATTCTGTACTGGTAACACCTCTTTCTTAAAGTTCATTTTACAAAAATCTAGGCAGCCAGACTCTGGGGAGGTGAAATAGCCATGCCAACAGGCAGCTTTCTCCCTAAACTAGCTCAATATAGAAAACTGAGCTTATGAGCCGTGGATGCAATTATAATCATGGCTAAATAGACATCAACATCTACATCTAGACCATAACTTATATATATGTCACAACTATGGACACAGGACATGCCCAGGAGACCCCTACCAGAGCCTACATGACTATTAGAGCAATATTCCTCCAGCTGTGTCAGCCAAGTCCCACCAAATCGTCAAGTATCACTTTTTACTTTTATTATGATGTGGCAAAAACAAGAATAAGGAAAAACTACTCTTGTTCTCGGTTACAGAATATAGCAGTTGCTGTTACATTGTGTATATAGTTTTGGGCTTAAATTAAGTTTCTCAACTATTTTCCATCAGCCACACTTGTATATATGGGTGTAATCTAATACTTCAACATACATCAATTTATTCTCACAGCTCTTTGTTTCATGGTGGACAACCAGCGATTGCAACCAAATCATTCAACATTAGACAACTCAACTACAAAACAATCCACTCCAAGATAAGTCCCTCCTTTGCTCCTCCGACGTCAATAACTCCGAAAAATTGTTTGCTTTCCACATTCACAAAATCAAGTCCAATGAATTCAATACCTTACCACACCACCACCACCACCACCCCCTCCCCCCTCTTCCTTCGCTTTCTCTGAAATTGCTCTTTTATGGTAGCATGTCCATTTTTAAACATGGGCCACATCCAATTAGTCAGACTTCTAAACTTCAAAAGTCCTTCCTTGGAGCAAAGGATGTACACTCAAAAAGGGAAGTCATTCGATGGATTTCTTTTTAGGGCTTGATTATCACTTATAGCCATAGACATAGTTGAAATTTTATTGCTTGAAATGGTTGGTAAACTAAATAAGCTAATATCTGCAAGGAGGTAAAAATTCAAGAAAAGAAAGCTCTAGTGAGTAGTGCCAAACGCTAGTAATATGCTGAGACTCAACGAAGGTGAACCAAATATGTACATGGATCACAGGGATTGTTCTCTTCATAAATTAGAGGGCTTGGCAGTCCTTCACTGACTCAGCAACAAAAGATAATGATTACTAGCCCCTAGGGATTGTTAGGAAGGCAGCCAAATTGCAGCTTATAATCAAATGGTAGAAACAATTAAACAACAATTCTAAAGGTTTGCCTGTTAATAGTGCCCCTTATACAGCTGACTTTACGTTTACAAGTCACAAAGCTGATAAACCCTCAATTCCAGCAAAAGTGTATGCCGCATAACTAGCAAAGAATAACTACAAACAAAATAACCAAGCAAAGTAGCAGTTTCATGCGTAAAAATGACTCCTAACTGTCATTCCCTGACAACAGTTTATACCTAACAGGACAACCTAGAAAATTTCACTTGACAGTGATACTTCAGGCCATATCTTCCCAGGTATCTGGCAGATCTGACATTCCTGACACAATATGCTTATGTATTTTTGTGATACATAATTCTTTTTTCTAAGACCATGTAGCTAACTCATGTCAGTAAATTGAGATCTTCTGGCCTGCATCTCATACTCCCTCGCATCGTGTAAGAAAAGTGAGATGCGGTTAGCAAGGCCCACAAAAAATTATGAGTAACACTTCTCAACCAAAGAGTCTCTACATAAGTAATTTAGTTTTTACAGGAAAACATGGAAACCTCTAGACTCTAGTCTCTCCATTTCTTAAAAAAATTTCTTAAGGGCATTATCAGAATCATCTGAAACAGTTAATAGCTATATGAAAACACATCCACCACATTCATTTACATTTCATGTAGTTCCCTGAATCTCAACTTCTTTTAACCATTTAATACCAATGACTCCAATAGAAAAGCAACAATCATTATATTTGTTGCCTCAAAAATTTTATCTCTATGCATCTATCTAGTACACTGACCCATTATCCATAATCCATAATCCATGATATGTATGTTATTTAAAACCAGAACCACTAAATTCTAAGAAAAAACTACTAACACAGGCAAACCAATTCATGAAATCACTGGTCATTACCAAAGAGACCAGAAGTTGGGCGAATATCATGTCAGATCCCCTCAAAGTTAAAGTAAACAAATACGTAAACTACACTTGAAGAGAGAAAAACTAACTTACATGGAGGCCATGGAAATCTGTTTAAGATCGTTCTCCACATTTCTCATGTTGGCAAGTGATTGGGCACAAAATATAATAGCAAGCCACGAGCAAAGTTTGTACTGCCAAAAAAGAAAAAGGGAAGAACAAATCTACACAATTACACATTAATAAATGGGAAAAAAAAAAAAAAAAGGTGCTTAAGCTTGATCAGAGTCAGCGTAATGACATCGAATAATTTATTAAAAGCATATAAATTTCGAGACAATAGAAGTTTCAAAGATATAATGATCATGCGAGAAAGAACTAAAAATCAGAGGCAGCCAATCAAAAATACATCAGAAAAAAGGAAGCTAGAAAGATATAATAAGATTGTATCGTTTAATTGACCGAACTTAGCATAAGAACACAATAAACACTAAAGTTGAATTCAATTGAAAACATAGCATAATAAGATTTACGAACCCTGAACATGACGCCAGCAACACCGAAAACCACGGCAATAAAACCTGCGTAATCGACGGGAAGATCTTGAGGTGAAACCAACGGCGCAACGTAACGCCTAGCCGCCGATGGCTGGCGTGGATCGCTAGCAGACGACGTATTACCGTGCGATGACATCACCAATCTCCAATCCGGATCTCTCTCTTTCTGTGTCTGTAATTATTGCGACTGATGTGTTACTTACCAATGACGATTATTTAAGCCCTGATTTTAAAAAAGGAAAGGAAAATTTTGCATTATTTGTGTTTTTAGTACAAATAAAAAGAATACCATAAACATATTTGTCCTATACAAAGACACTGTACAGAAACATATTTGTAGCTTTAATAGATTTAAGGATCCCAAAATAAATTATGAAAATATTAAATTGTTAATCAATTTTCAATTTCTAATTTTTTATAATTTTTAATTTTTGTTGAGTTCATAATGTTTATTATATTTATAATATGTGCATTGCATATAAATTTTTTGTAATTTTCTTCTTTAAAGTAATACAAACAAAACTATCCTAGAATTATAAAATTTCATAATGTAATTATCAAAAAATTAATTACTATTTACTTAATTTTTAGTACAAAACAACCAATTTCTTAATTTAACTAGGCGAGTGTTCGTATGATGTACGAATTTTTTAATTATCATTTAAAACTACGTTTTCATTTGTATTTCATTTAATTTTATATAAAGTAAGAACTACTAATGTATCTTATCAAAAAAAGAAAAAACAACTAATAATAAATTTCAATTATTTAAAAAAATAATAATTAAATGTTTTAACCTAATAAGTTTATTGATTAGGAAAAACAATAAAAAAAAATTAAAAGGTAAAGAAGCAAAAGCATAGATCATTAGAGCGGTTAAAGATAAATCAAACAAGTTTATATATATAAATTTTTATTACAATTAGATAGACAAATTTATTGTTTATATACAGAGATTTGTCATTAGAATGTTACTTCATCAACATAACTCCAATTTAACATATAGTCACTACAACAACAATATCTATGGTTGATTATTAGGAAGCTTCAATTGTTAAGGTGCAAAATCAAGTTCATGAATTAAAAAGAAACTCATCGGCACAGTAAACCAAAATTTGAAGAAATAATATCAATTTTAGAAAACGAAAGAGTAAGAGCTATGAATAAATTAGAAAATTTTGAGAAAATAATTATTATGAGAGATTATAGGGATTTATGTATTTATGGGATTATGAGATATTTTTACAATTTAGTATGAAAAGAGAAAAAATGATATAGAAAATAATTAGAAATTTGATTACTAACTTATGAATGGAGGAGATTAAGGAAAAAAATCTTTTTAAATTTATATTTAATTATTTTAAAAATAATTATTAAGATATTAAAATAAATAAATAATTCAAATAAACCAAAAGATGACACATGGCCTAAGTGTCTAATAATATAGATTAATATTATTATTAGATTTCAACCTCGCGCAATGCGCAGATTTAATTTGATACATTATAAATGGACATATATAAAACATTATAATTTCTTTGTTCATTACTAATAATTTTTTTTGTATTGTTTTAGTAAAAAAAAAATAACCATGAATCACAAATAAAATAGTATGAAAACAATCTAGGAAATGTTGAGTCTCTCCAGTTATAGACCAGATACTACACATTTAATTAAGAATGTAAATATTAACAAAAAATCTAGGAAATGTTGAAAACAGTGTCAAATTAATCTCGATATATCTCGAGTTCGAGCCCTATTAAAATTGGTTTAGTTTTTTAAACAAATCTTTGCATTCAGAAACAGGTGTATACAAAGTAAAAAAATTAACCATTTATATTAATTAGTTGCAGAGAGATAATAATTCAAACAAAGAAATAAAATGAGAAATTGAGACATACAACTCCCTAGATCTTGATGTTGAAAAGACACTAATTAAATATCATAATAATCGTAGTAGAAACCCTCAAAATAAGTCAAAAAAAAAATAAGGGATCAGAATATGCATCCGACTGGTCGATCGAAAAGATAGGTATATAGATTTAAAATGTTAGTCAAGTGGGAAAAGGAAAGATCAACCAGTTATTACCTAGTGGAGAAAATCAGAAGAAGTAACACATTCTTTACTTCTGATTGAATGTAACAAATCCTGAAATCCGATTTATAATCAAATCACACCAACACCAAAAATAATATAAAAAAAGTAGCATACCAAAACGAAAACATAAAGTAAGCATTGAAGAAAAAAAAACTAAAAGAGAAATGGAGTAATCTCTATATTATAGAAAAAGGAAAACCAATATATTAAAGGAAGTAAGTAAATGATTGTATAAGAAATTGTTCCACTTCCACATTAAATAACCGTAAAACAAACCGACTAATACCAATCAAACAGGATAAAGTATGAAAGAAATTAAACTTAATTCAAAAAAGAGTTATTGATTTATAGATAAGATAGATATATGGATTCTTGTAGAGATTTTAGGGATTATAAAATGTGGGTGAATGGCTCGAAAGAAAAGAAAAAATTAATATAAAAATTAATTTGAGAAAATGACACATCAATGTTATGGTTATAATTTTCATATATATATATATATATATATATATATATATATATATTAAAGATTTACAAATAGATTTGAGGGATTATGAATATAAAACAATTATTATGAGATATTATGTAGATTTATAACATTACAGTATGAAGAGAGAAAAAATAGAATAGGAAATAATTAGAAATTTGATTAGAAACTTATGAATGAAGGAGATTAAACGGAACATTTTTTCAAATTTATATTTAATTATTTTAAAAATAATTATTAATATATTGAAATAAATAAATCATTCAAATAAACTAGAAGATGACACGTGGCTTAAGCATCTTTTTCTTTATATATGTATTTTTTATCACTACTTTTAAGGTGTAAATTTAATAAAAATTTTAGTTTAATGTGTATAGTTAGTATAACTAACACAAAATGTGAAAAGAATATTAAAAGCAAGGTAAAACGCATTATGGTGTCAATTGTGATTTTTTTTAAAGTTGAGGGGCTCAAGCTGCATTTTACCTAAAAAAATGAAAGAAATCGAGCCAACTTGTCAAGCCTTATTAGGTTAATTTGTGGAAGTTCTAATTTTTGAATTTTGATTTACAGTTCTTCACTAAATTATTCCTTAAAAGTCAATTTAGTCCTTCAACTCTTAAAATAACCAATTTAGTTCCTCATTTAATTAAATTTGAGGAAAATGCTATCATCGAGAGATTACAAGTTATGCATATTATTCACGCATTAGCTTTATCTATAAGCCATAATTACTAGACCTGTTCATGGGTCAGGCTGGGCCGGGCTCGGGCCGGGCTACATCGGGTTTGATATAAAAATCTCTTGTCCAAGCCCAGCCCAGCCCGTACTAATTTTACATCGGGCTCGGGCCGGGCTGGGCCGGGCAATTGAACCTCATTCCCAAGCCCAGCCCAACCAGCCCATAAAATAAATGTTTATATTTTTCTAATATAACTTATTTTAAACAAATTTAATTTAAAGATAGTATTTATAGACAAATTTAATTTAAAGATAATATTCATAGTGAAATTATAATGGTCAAGATCTTCTATAAGTTTTTCAATGGTTCAGATTAAATATTTAGTATATAATTATATAAATAAAAATATAAAAGTATATATTATAAAATTATCCGGGCTAGTCATGGGTCTTATAGTTATTCCCAAGCCCAACCCATTATTAACTCGGGTTTCTACGGGTTCGTGCTGGGCCGGGCTTAAAGTAAAATATGTATGTCCAAGCCCAACCCAGAACCGACGGGTTTGGGCGGGCTTGGCGGGCCACGGGTCATTTGCACAGGTCTAATAATTACTTCGACTTGGATTTGCAGGGTTACAAGATATCGCTTCAATTTCACAATTCCAAAACTTGGTTTTCCATTTGTATTCATACTCCACCCCACATTTGTTTTGTATAGGAAAAGTAATTAACAAAGTCAATATCCGATTTACAATTCTTAAATGATTTTCAGTGATAAAACAAGACAATTATATCCTAATTTTGTGAAATGGAAAAGATATGAGATTATTATGGTTCATAGAGTTATGCGGGCTTGATTTTTTTCTTTCTGATTTTAGAGAGAAATTTTCTTGCACTATACCTGTCAATTTTGTTAATCGATGTTGTACGCATCACATTGATGCAACAATGCCATATATTAGAGGAGCTTTTTGCGTAAAATTGAATAGATGGGGAGTAAATTGGTAATTTTAAGGAAATAAATTGATTTTGAAAAATAGTTTAGGTGGAAATTGGCTTTTAACACTTGTAAGTAGATACTACTCCCACACCAAGCACGATACCAACAACCAAGTAGCCACCCTGAGCCGCCACCTTAGTCTACCGGCATCTAGGCTGCCTGCACTCCGTTGTCTTGTCCGTGCATCAGTGGCAATCCCTACTCGTCCTTTGTTTGAAGCTAAGCATCTACCTCTTTCCATTGGACCATCACATCTCCAGTTAGTTCTTGAGTACAATCCCTAACCTAAAACCCTGAGTCTAATTTATTCTACTTAACTAAATCTGTGTCGAAATTTTGAATTGTAAGTAAGTTGATGTTTCCTTCAAATTATAACCCTTAAGTCCCTTATGCTTTGATTTGTTGATAATTCTTGATTAAATGAAAAAATACTGGAATGATAGAAAGATGTAAGTGCTAGTCTGTCCTAGTCCAAATGGTATTGGTTCTTGTATTGTATTGTACTTTATATTTGGATATTTTGTATTATACATTTTGTGTTGAAATAAAGGCATGAATCTATTTATTCATATCTTGTGCTATTTATAAATAGAGTATCCAATGATTATAACCATACTAAAGTAAACCAATGTAGGCCATTAGATTACGAGACCTTTTAGTAGAGTTAAGGTTATAATCATGGGAATGAATGGAACCAAAGACTAGCATATCCTTGACTGGATGGCGGCATCTTTGTTAGATATGCCCTAGTCTCGAGGCATTGGATCTTGGATTTGTATTGTACATTTATTGGATTTATGTATTATAAATATGTTGTGTCGTTAAATAAAGGCATTAATCTGTTTATTATATATCTTGTGATGTATTTTAAATGGAGTATCCAATGGACATATCCATAGCCATATTGACAAGTTTCATGCACTTGGCAGTAAGACCATGGATAGGGAAAATGATATGACCATAAAGAAATCCATAGTCTGTTCCAGTCATGTGAATGAATGGAACTAGAGACTATCATTAACCTGGTTGTATGGCGGTGTCTTACCGGCCATTGGACATGAGATGTCAACCAAGTAAATGGGTACATCCAAAAGGGGCATGGTATTGGATAGATCCACTTAACAAGAAATCCACATGGTAAAGCATCACAAGTGATTCTGGTGTAGTACTTGTATGCATCCTGACCTGACCATATGATGGTGCTACATGCGAAGTCACATACTTTGGTCTATGCCTAAAGGGCCTGTAAAGGTGCCAAGTATGGGTACATTTGAGTATGTCACTGAGCATGGCAGTGCTATGGATATGCAGAAGAGATATGCCACTCAGTAGTCTACTGAGAAGATATCACCGGCCTCTTAATGAATGTGACTGATAAGAGTGTGGCCACACCCAAACAAGTTAGAACTTGTTTGTGAGCATCAGTACATTCGGGATCAAGTAATTGTCCGGACACAAAAGAGGGTGATCAATCCATGCCTCTGTGTTGGACACCGATATCAATGACATGGGATATACAAGTTCAAATTACAGGGTTATGATTACAGTTGGACTGCTATCTCCATCTTAATTGGGGGCTGCAGTGGCTTGCTAAAGCCCACCTGTAGTCTGTGGGCCAAAGGCCCACTGCCAACATAAAAATGGGCTCACAGGATCGTACACATTGAAAATCTGAACTCGGACTTAAAGAGATCACCAGTATACTTGGAGTATACGCACCGGGAAAGAGGATCATATTAATTATATTATAAGGATCAATTGGATTGATCAAAGTAATAAAATTAATATTTGTATTGGCCTTCTCAAAATTAATTCAATGAATTAATTTATGAGATTATTTCCTAGGTGGAAATATTTTACATGTATAGGTTTACATGTATTTGATTTCATGAATGTCTAATTTAATTCCTCGGTTAAATTAATTTGTCAAATTAATTTCAATTTAATGTATGTAATATATTATATGGTATAATATGTTAGCGTACATGTTAAATAGAATTTAGATTTGAAATTAAATTGGACCAGAAGAATTAAATTGGGCGTGGGCTTAAAGAGGAGAAACCCGCATGAAATTAAATGGAATTGGGCCTAAAATTCCTAGAGGAAATTTCGGCCCCCCAGGTTAAAAACCTAGGGTGGAATTTGGCCAAGAAAGGAGTTTTAGAGCAGAAAATTTCAGCCACCAAACTCTCTCTTCCGGTTGGTTGATCCTCTCGCTAGTACGGGTCGTGTTCGATAACAGTTCGTGTACGTGAATGCAGAGGGAATCAATTTTTATTTCTGCAGCCATCTCTTGAAAAGATATTCTTGGTAAGAATCTATTCTCTTCAATTTAATTTTAAAGTTTTACAATTTTCACATCAATTGCTCCTGGGCACGGATTTAAGGAAATCACATTGTTCTTCCGCATTTAATCTGGTGATTTCCGGTGAAAAATCACAACAGTCTCACCGGCCATTAGACATGGAATGTTAGTCAATGATATGAGTAGATGTTGGGTTGCATGGTACTGGATCGATCCGCCACGAGAACACCACATGGTTCGATCGTTATAGGTGTTTCTCGGGTAGGTCTTGTTATTATCCTTAGACCTGATGTTCATTGTAACATAACATGGGATCTCATACACTTTGATATACGCCTAACGGGCCCGTAACAGGGTGCAAAGTATGGATTGTTGGGATTTTTCACCGGAAATCACCCGATTAAATGCGGAAGAACGTGGTGATTTCCTCAAATCCGTGCCCAGGAGCAATTGATGTGAAAATTGTAAAACTTTAAAATTAAATTGAAGAGAATAAATTCTTACCAAGAATATCTCTTCAAGAGATGGCTACAGAAACCAAAATTGATTCCCTCCGCATTCACATATACAAACGGCTATCGAACACGACCCGTGCTAGCGAGAGGATCAACCGGAAGAGAGAGTTTGGTGGCTGAATTTTTCTGTTAAAAAACTCATTACCTTGGCCGAATTTCCTAGGTTAGTTTTTAACTTAGAAGGCTAAAATTTTTCTCAAAAATTTCGGCCCAATCCCTTCTTAATTTTACGCAGGCTTTTCTCCTCTTTAAGCCCAGGTCTATATTAATTCTCTTGGTCCAATTAATTATCAAATCTAATTTTATTCAACATGTATTTTAACACATTACACCATATAATATGTTTCATACATTTAAATTAAAATTAATTTGACCAATTAATTTCTCCATGGAATTAAATTTGACTTTCATAAAATTAAGATACATGTAAAATATTTCCTACCTGGAAACAATCTCATAAATTAATTCATTGAATTAATTTTGAGAAGGCCAATGCAAATATTAATTTTATTATTTTGATCAATCCATTTGATCCTTATTATATAATCAATATAATCCTTTCTCTCCGGTGTGTATACTCCAAGCATACAGGTGATCCTTTAAGTCCGAGTTCAGACGTTCAATGTGTACGATCTTGTGGACCCATCTTTATGTTGGCAGTGGGCCTATGGCCCACAGACTGCATGCGGGCTCTAGCAAGCCACTACAGCCCCTAATTAAGATAGAGATGGCACCAACTGTAATCATAACCCTGTAGTTTAAACTTGTATATCCCATGTCATTGATATCGGTGTCCAACACAGAGGCATGGATTGATCATCCTCTTTTGTGTCCGGACATTAACTTGATCCCGAATGAACTGATGCTCACAAATAACTTCCAACTTGTTTGGGTGCGGCCACACTCTTATCAGTTGCATTCTTCAAGAGGCCGGTGATATCTTCTCAGTGGACTACTGAGTGACATTTCCCTTCTCCATATCTATAGTACTACCATGCTTAGTGACATTCCTGAACGTACCCATACTTGGCACCCTTTTATAGGCCCTTTAGGCGTATACCAAAGTATGCCACTTCACATGCAGCACCATCATATGGTCAGGTATAACCATGTAGTTTAAACTTGTATATCCCATGTCATTGATATCGGTGTCCAACACAGAGGCATGGATTGATCACCCTCTTTTGTGTCCAGACATTTACTTGATCCCGAATGTACTAAAGCTCATAAACAAGTTCCAACTTGTTTAGGTGTGGCCACACTCTTATCAGTCACATTCATCAAGAGGTCGGTGATATCTTCTTAGTGGACTACTGAGTGACATATCCCTTCTGCATATCCATAGCACTGCCATGCTTAGTGCATACCCAAACGTACCCATACTTGGCACCCTTTTACGGGTCCTTTAGGTGTACACCAAAGTATGTGACTTCGTATGCACTACCATCATATGGTCAGGTCAAAGGATCCATACAAATACTACACGAGAATCACTAGTGATGTTTTACCATGTGGATTTCTCGTTTAGTGGATCTATCCAGTACCATGCCCCTTTTGCATGTACCCATTAACTTGGTTGACATCCCATGTCCAATGGCATGTAAGACACCGCCATACAACCAGGTTAATAATAGTCTCTGGTTCCATTCATTCCCAATACTGGAACAGACTACGGATCTCTTTATGGTCATCTCGTTTTCCCTATCCATGGTCTTACTGCCAAGTGCATGACACTTGTCAACATAGATATGGATATGTCCATTGGATACTCCATTTAAAATATAGCACAAGATATACAATAAACAGATTAATGCCTTTATTTAATGACACAAAGTATGTATAATACATAAATCCAATAAATGTACAATACAAATACAACGTCCAATGCCTCGGGACTAGGGCATAGCCAACAGGTCAAAGGATCCATATAAGTACTACACGAGAATCACTATTGATGCTTTACCATGTGGATTTCTCGTTTAGCGGATCTCTCCAGTACCATGCCCCTTTTGCATGTACCCATTAACTTGGTTGACATCTCATATCCAATGGCCGGTAAGACACCGCCATACAACCAGGTTAATGATAGTATCTAGTTCCATTCATTCCCATGGCTGGAACAGACTACGGATCTCTTTATGGTCATATCATTTTCTTTATCCATGGTCTTACTGCCAAGTGCATGGCACTTGTCAACATGAATTTGGATATGTCCATTGGATACTCCATTTAAAATACAGCACAAGATATATAATAAACAGATTAATGCCTTTATTTAATGACATAAAATATGTATAATACATAAATCCAATAAATGTACAATACAAATACAAGGTCCAATGCCCCGGAACTAGGGCATATCCAACATGGGTATGTTAGGTGGGCCAGTGAACATGTTGATGTTGATAGTGAAACTGACAGAATTGCCACTTAGCGTCCCCTGAGATGACATCACTGGCCACTTAATGAGTAGGACTGACAAGTATATGGCCATACCCGAATAATTTAGGATACTTATTCGTCAGGTTCAGTCCACTCGATATCAAGAGATAAATAAGCATATAAGAGGATGACAGGGCCATTCCTCTTGCTTATGTATCGATGTCAGTTGGCAAGGGATATACAAGATCACTACCGGGTTATGTTTCATATTAGACTGCAAGTCTCCGTCTTAATTGGGGGCTGTAACGGTTTGCTAGAACCCACTTACAGTCTGTGGGCCTTAGGCCCACTGCCAACATAAAGCCGGACTCACAAGATCATACACATAGAACGACTGAACGTTGACAAATCGGAATTGGAACGGAAACCAAATTAATTGAGTTATTGACATTAGGTTATGTCATAATTAATTCAATTATAAAGGGAGAAATTTATTTGATTTGATTAATTAATTACATGTAGTAAATAATTAATTAATTAAAATAATATTTCCTCAGTGGAAATAAAAAAATACAAATGTTGTATTTATTAAGGCTGACTTTAATTTAACTTTGGGTTTTTTTAATTTGATGGAATTATATTTAATTGTATCAATTAGGATTTTATAATATAGTTTTATTTAATCCTAATGATATAAGGTAAACCAATTAAATCAAATTAAATAATCTATAGTTTTAATTAAAATCCTAGTAGGCTAAGGAGTATATATTCTAAAGGAGTATATATAAGAAGCCTTAACCTAATTCTCTCTAACCCTAGAAGCAAATTTCGACTATAATACAGTAAATTATAGTAGCCCTCTTTTGCTTTTTCTTTTGGTTTTCGTTCAATCCATTCGTTAGTACAAGTCCCGTTCGAGAGTCGTTCGTGTACCGGATTGTGGAGGAAATGCATTTGGGTTTCTACAGCAGTTTCTAGAGGAGACAATTAAGGTGAGAAAATTTATTTTCTCCGTTCTTGATTTCATTCTATTAATCTACATATATCTTGGGCTTTGGAATCGAGGAAAATTTTAATCGGTATTCCGCCTTGCATTTAATTTTTCCCGTGACGATTCCCTACAGTAAGTAAGATTGTAAGATTAGTAATTATGTTTGAGTTCATTTCAACAAAGGACCATTTAAACTAGTGGCGGAGCTAGAACAAAATACTTAGGGAATCAATGGAAAAAATAATGTTCATTCAAATATATATGTATGTGAAAAAATATATTATACTAAAATATAAATAGACTTGCTCACTTGATTTCCAGAAAATGTGAACTAATTAACTCAAAACCAAACCCTTTATACATATTTGAAGCTCTCACACTAGAATTGCAATTTATTAAATGTGACAATATTGGTGACCTACGAAAGCTACAAAAATGGAAAGAATTTTGTACATAAGTTGTAAGGACTTTGCACACTTTTTCTCGGCCTCTCTACCACCAGTAGGTATCTTTTTCCTTTTTATGTGTAATTTTTGTTTTTAAATCAATGGTAAGCATATACATGATAATCATATATATGATTGATCTTATTCTTATGCTTTTGCAAATTAGTAGACATTAATTGATTTAATTCCTAATTGTAGTTTTTTCCCAAAATGTTTAAGTATATATATGATTTGACATGTGAAAAACTTATAACTAAAGTTAAACTCGATAGGGATTTGGGCCTGAAAGTGGCTCAACTACCTTGTGGGCCAAAAATTTGTAAAGCATTCAGGGGAAAGGGATTGAGTAGTTACATATTGTCTCCTGAACTTAGAAAAGTTACAAATTCTTATGAAAACATAATAGGTTGCATTTGATATTAACCCATGAGACCATAAGTATTCAACTCTTAAGTTGAAATCTATATTGAATTCCAACAGTGATTTACTATCTGCACCCACGAAAATTGAATAATCCTTACTGTTTAATAATTAATTACAATAGTATATGAAAAAAGAAACAAATTATTTTACTCATTGTTATTCCTTTGAGGTTGATTTTTGTTTTGTATTGGATAATTATATATGGAAGTTTGAGACAAAATGACTTGGTAACAACTAAAAGTGTAATTTTCTATATTTATTTTATTTTCTTACATATTCTAGTTGCCAATAAACATATATAATGCAAGATTATCTTGTATTGATGTAATAATTAATTAGGGATGAACCTATCTTCATAGCTCTGCCCCGTGATGAAAAGAAATTTTTATTTTACCTTCCCTAAACATTTTCTATTTTTATTTGTATTGCTCATAATTTAAATGATGTAACTCACAATGAGCTTATTTACTTTCCTTGCAACATACTAAAAAAGCTCAAGGGTTTCAAGATTTAATTGCTCTTCATTTGTTTTTAAGTTTAAATGAGATTCATTGAGCATCTTGTGGAAGTTAAGGCTTATGATTGTCTATAAAGTGTTATATGATTTACTTTTAATTTTAAATGAAATTCACCGAGCATCTTGTGGAAGTTAGAGCTTATGATTGTTTATAAAGTGTCATAATTTGCATTAATCTTTTTGTTTCCTTTAAGAAAAATTAAGGTATCATGTGTTTTGTTATTTTTGCAGTTTTCTTTCTTTCTCGTGGATCCTCTACTCCCCTTCCTCTCTCGCCATCAGTTTTATATTTTCGGACGAGGGTTTTGCATTTCATATTAATTAAAGGGAAATTAGAAGGTAAAGATGTTGGTGTTTTTGTGGATAGTGGAACCTTCATTAATCTTATTTCACCAACTCATGCGTTTGATCTGGGAATGAGACATAAATTAACATGGCCGTTTTCCTAAACCTTTATGAGTGATTTGTAAGGAAATAAAATTGCTATTGTTGGGAAGGAAGCTCTTTACCTTCACGAGCCATAAAGTGTGAACATGGAAGAATGATTATTCTAATACCAATATTAAAGAAAAAAAATGAAAAACAATTAATTTTGTTTAATACTTGGTCTCAAAAATACTTGAATCATGTACCTCCCATTTAGAGAGAGGTGCATTAACCATTAGGATATAGATCTTAAAAAAATGAAGAGGAAGAAGATGAAGTTGATGATGAAGACAATAAAGAGGAAGATGACGATGATGACGCATGAGGATGGCATTTGTCATAAGCAGGTAACACACTTGGGAATTATATTACTTTATGCTACATAAACTACTTTTGTTTTGTATTCTTAATTAATTATTTTGATGTGGTTAATTATATGTGGTTATGATTTAAAATTATTATCAATTTTACATGTATATGTAATTAGGACGAGAAAGAATACAATTTTCATTATGGGCTTTATTTTGAAACATGCTTCTTTTATAACATTGTGTTTGTTTTGGTGAAGCATTTGTTGGGATTCGTCATTGGAAAAATAACGTGGCGTAGCGGAAAATACACCATTTAAAATTTTCTAGAATCCACCTATCGTGTCCAATTACCATTGATTAGAATAAAACCAAACTGAATCAAGAGAGATTAACTCACCAAATTCGTCTCTTCTAGAGACTGTTGCAGAATCGTTTCTTGAAACTGCGATCTCCAAAGTCTGGTGTATGACCAACTATTAAGCGAAAACCGGTGCTAGCCGAAGACGCGAAGGAATGGAGGTTTAATGCTGGGATTTTCGGCTATTTTGGGGCTGCTATTGGAGGCTGAAATTTCCAGCAATTAATTAGGGTTGAATTAAGGTTTTATTCCTTAAGTATGCCTTTATATAGACACCTGGTCTAATTGGGTTTTAATTAGGTTAATTAAACCCAAGCCCACTAGGATTATAATTACGTAAATAAACTTTAATTAAAAAGTATATACTATGTAATTTAATTCCATTTGGCTAAATTTAATTATCCATAAATAAAATTAAATCACACTTAAGTAAATACAATACATGTATTTAATTTTCCTACTTAGGAAAATTATTTAATTAATTGTTTACTTTATGTAATTCAATTAATTGATAACTTAATTAATTACATTATGTAAACTTATTAATTAAATTAAATTCAACCCAATGTTAATTAATTACCTTGACACCGAATGTCAACTAATTAATTAACGCATTCCTTCCAATGTACAGTACATGTACAATTTCTATAAGTTCCAGTTCAGTTGATCTATGTGCACGATCCTATGGGTCTGTCTTTATGTTGGCATTAGGCCTAAGGCCTACAGACTATAAGTGGGTTTTAGCAAACCATTACAGCCCCCAATTAAGACAGAGATGCAGCAGTCTTTAGAAGACACCCACCCGGTAGTAATCTCATAGTGTCCTTTGCCTAACGATATCGATATGAATAAACAAGAGACATGGTGTCTGTCATCCTCTTCTGTTGTTTATTATATTTCTTGATCTTGTGTTGACTGATTAATCAAATAAGCAACCAACTTATTTAGGTATGGACATACACTTATCAGTCCCACTCATCAAGTGGCCAGTGATATCATCTCGGTGTTACCCGAATGGCAATTCCATCACTTCATCATCAATATCAACACGTTTACCGGTCCACCCAATCATACCCGTATTTAGCATCCTTTTACAGACCTGTGAGGCATATGTCAAAGTGAACCAGATTCCATAGAGACCTACTCAAGAAAGACCTATGATGCGACAACCATATGGCTTTCTTGTGCGGATCGATCCAGTCCCATGTCAACGACATGTACCTATATTCATGACTGACTATACAAGTACTATGGCTAGTTAAGAACTGTCATACAGTCATCGAATATACAATTCTGTGGTTCTATTAGTTCCCATAATTAGAACAGACCTGGGATAGGTTTTATGCTTATCAATCAATGGATACTCTACTCATATTATAGCACAAGATATAAATGAAATATATTAATTGCCTTTATTAATGTGACACAAATAATGTATTCATACAATAAGTCTTAATGTATAATACAATATACAAGAATTCAATGCCCTAAGAACTAGGGCACACCAACAGCATTATGGTTTCAATTTAAAGTGTCGGTAATTTCCATTTAATTTGGGCAAGATTGACATAGATTTAAAAGGACCACCAAAGTACTAATTGACATTATTGGTTAAAAATAAACCAAAAAAAGAAAGAAAAATGAGGGCTTCAATCAATAGCTGAGGGCATAGTGAGGTGGGATCAAATCCATTTAGTAAAGCCAGTTATGGCTAAGAACTGGAACATTGTTCACCTAGCTAGTCCCTATTATTTAGCGGTTATGAAAGCCATACCCATTTCTTTCAACTCTCAAAACATAGGACTCTGCTTCTTCCTTACACCTGTAGGGATTCTTCATCAAAAATCAACCATTTGGCAATAAAAGCTTATTAAGATTTTCTCGAATCCAAGCCTAGAAGTTTATGCAATAGAATTCAAAACCACAGAAATAGAAACAAGAAGAAGAAACCAATCTCACCTTTTATGTCTTTTCTAGAAATGACTGCAGAAACCAATAGAAGCTCCTTCCACGATCCCATACACGAATGGTTATCGAGTAAGAACCCATGCTAGCAAGAGTGAAGATCGAGAGAGAGAGCAAGGGGGCCGAAATTTTTCTCTAAGAAAAATCCTTCCTTGGACGAAATTCTCAGTCACAAAATTAGGTTATGGTTTCTTCCATTTAAGTGAGTTTTTATACCTTCAAAACCCTAGGTCTAAATTAATTAGCATAGGTTAAAATTTAATTGCAATTCAATTTTAATTTCTTATGTATGCCATTATATTAAACCATATAACATAACACATAGCATTTAAATTAAAAAAAAATTAATTTACCTAATTAAATTTTCCCAATAAATTAATTTGGACTTTACTTAAATGAAATATATGTAAACCTATATATGTATTTTATTTCCACTAGGAAATAAATTCATGAATTAATTTATTCAAATTAATTCTATAAAATCCAATTAATTATATTATTTTGATCAATCCAATTGATCTATAATTTAATCAATAAATTTCTCCTGTCCAGTCAGTATACTCCAAGTATACAGTTGACCCATTTAGTTCAAGCTCAGACATTCAATGTGTACGATCCTGTAAGCCTGTCTTTATGTTGGCAGTGGGCCCATATCCCATAGACTGTAGTTGGGTTCTAGCAAGCCATTACCGTCCCCAATTAAGACGGAGACTGCAGTCTAATGGAAGTCACAAACCTGTAGTTTAACTTACACATATCCCATCTCATTGATATCGATGTCCAACACAGAGGCATTGGTATCATCAACCTCTTTTGTGTCTGGACATTTACTTGATCCCGAATAAACTGATGCTCACAAACAAGTTCCAACTTTTTTGGGTGTGGCTACACTCTTATCAGTTGCACTCATTAAGTGGCCAGTGATTTCTTCTCAGTAGACTACTGAGTGACATTTTCTTCTACATATTATGATCTTGCCATGTTCACTGGCACACCCGTATGTAGCCATACTTGACATCCTATTACAGGCCCTTTAGGCGTACACCAAAGTGTGTGAGTTTACATACGAGACCATAATATAGTCAGGTCAAAGGATCCAATATAAGTACTACACGAGAATCACTTGTGATACTATACCATGTGGATTTCTCGTTTAGTGGATCTATCCAGTACCATGCCCCATTGCATGTACCCATAACATTAATCGGCAATCCATGTTCTATAGCCGTAAGACACCGCCATACAATTAAGGCTATGATAGTCTTTGGTTCCATTCATTCCTATGACTGGAACAGACTATGGATGGCTTTATGGTTATATCGTTTCCCAATTTATGGTCTCACTACTAAGTGCATGACACTTGTCAACATGGATATAGATATGACTATTGGATACTCTATTTATAATTTTGCACAAGATATAAAACAAATAGATTATGTCTTTATTTATCAACACTAATGTATAACACATTAATCCATAAAAGATCCAAAATGTACAATACAATACAAGGACTAATGCCTTGGAATAGGGCATTCCCAACAGCACCTTGTTTTGTCATATATGTTTGTTGCACCTACCTCCCGAGCTTACCTTGAAAAAATAGTAAAAGTTGTAATATTAAAACACAAAGAAAATTAAACAATTCTAAAAAAACCCATAAAATTACACATGAGTCTAATGGTTACTGTTTTATATCATATTGAGATAAATAGAAAAAAAAAATATAAAATTAAAAATATGCATAATATAAAAAAAATAAATATAAAGAAGGCAAAATATTGAAATATTCATATTAAATATAGTATATAAGTAAGATGGTAAAAATAAGATAAATAATATATATATAATATTTAGTAAATTCGGTTTGGTTTCGGTATAGTAGAACTTTTTTGGTAAATCTAAACAGCCAACTAATTATTAAAATTATAAAGAAAAAAAAAAAAAGGAAACTAAACTAGAATAGATAAATAATTGATCCAAAATTTTTGTAAATTCGATTTCAGTTTAGTTTTTTGTTATCCCAAAAATTTCCTCACCTTTAATTAGTCCAATTAAATTTGGGTGTAAATATCTCTCGTATCTTTTCCTTAACATTTATAATTTGATTTAATTTTTTATTAATAATGTTAGTCCCAAATTGGTTTAGAGGTACACTAGAGCGGGGTAAATAGTGTAAATACCCGAATAAAACTTCTTTTGTGGAAACTTTTAAAAACAAAAACAATTTTGCCTCAGTAGCAAGTTTTACTTTAAAAAGCGAAATAAAATAGTATGTAAAACTTGTTAGAATAATTGCTTTTGAATTAATAAAACAAAATCTCTAAAAGATTATTACTGCTGAATATAAATGCAGAAATATAAATAGCAGTCATTAAAAGGAGTAGGTGTGAGCGGATGACCTTTTTCAAAAAGAAAAGAAAACGGGACGAGGCGAAGCGAACCGGGGAAAAAGATTTTGAAATCGTATCATGCTTTGAAAACGGATTTTTGTTTATCTTGCTTTAGGGAAAACCATTTGTTTATTTATTTTGAAATTAGTTTGTAGAAAACTTTTTCCTGTTTTTAACTTAAAGACCTCGAAACCTAAATCCCAAGATTAGTGATAGAGTCGCCACCTGGATCAACTCATTCGGGAAATTCTGGTACAGCTCCCTACCGAGCGTAGACTACTGTACCTAATCCAAAGATTCAGGGTTCGAGAAACTTACCTACTTAACCTCAAGCTTGTATTCGTTTATTATTTATAAAACCATATTTATTGAATTTATTATCTTTTCTAACCCCAATTTGTTTATTTTTATTAAGCTGATGCTAAGGCAAGAATGCATAAAATAAATTGCGGGAAATTAAACCATTCATACAAATACACAAAAGAATAATAGAGGCCGATTATACAACCAAATTGAATAAAATATAGAACTCTCGTCCTCACTTTTACAATCGCCTAGAGTACACAAGAATCTAAAAATACAACAGCCTAATTACACGAATTAATCTATTAAATACAGCAAAAATAAAAATAAATGCTGCAAAACAGAGTAGTTAGTACAATTTATATTATAAACACAAACAAGACTCAAATCAGGACAGAATGGGGATTTTAGGATAAGGGAGCATGCATTTAGGGGGTAACCGGTTCGACCCGACTGGTCAGACCGGTTAGACCTGGAAATCGGTTTTGAAACGCCCTGTGGATTTTTGTGCTGGAAAATCAATTTTGCAAAACCATTTGTCTCGGTTTTATGCAAATTTCCTATTTTGTGGGTTGGTTATCCCGGAACTCGGGGTTCCATTCGTGTGGGTTCCTAAATGCACAAACCATCTAGGGTCCAAAATGCAATAAGCACCCCAAAAGCATTTGTGAAAATATTGCTTTAGTTATTTCCAATATTTTCCAGGAATTTTGTAGGATTTGGGGGTCCACAAATGCTAGACAATAGATCCGAATCTGATGAAACTACCCCGAAACTTATAAAATAAACCCCGAGAAATACTGAAAACCCCGATATTCGAGTATGCAATAGTCAGAAAATCAAAATACAAATACATATAAATGATTCCGGGCTGAAAGTGACCCCAACAGAAAAAATCAAAATGGAAAACGGGCTGTTTCGGCTGTTTGGGACAGATCGGGGATCTGTCCCTGAAGAATAAGGTCGGCTGGCTCTGGGTTAGAGCCGGCCGGCTCTTTTCATCAGAAACATAGCCGTATGGCTATGGTGGGCAGACCATTTTCTGGATTTCGGCAAAAGTGACAAAAATGTACAGAAAATCAAATGCAGACAAGTTTTAGGGTTTCTCAGAGTTACCTGGATATTGTTCGGATACTTTAAACATCCAAAGAATGGATTGAAAGCTTGGAATGCCTCCTGGGAATTCAATCGGCTGAAAACCATAACAATCCGAAACGACCCGAAATGAATCCGAAGTGATGAGTAGAGGTTGTTAGTTGTGTTGTTAATGCTTGAGGATTGATTTAGGGTTTGATGAGGGAGTTTATGGGTTTTGTTTTTGGCTCTCCTAGTTTCTCTTCTTCTTCTTCTTTCTCTGCTTCTGCTTTCTCTTTTTTTTTTCTTTTTCTCTGTTTTTCTTTTTGAGAACCGAAAGTCCCCAAAAGTCCCCCTCTCTCCTTTTTTTCTCTCTTTTATTTGCCTCCCTCTGTCCTCTCTCATTCCATCAATCAGCAGACTGAATCCCCTTCCGTCCATACCTCTTCTCTGCAAGACAGGTTGCCTGACTTTGTAAGGCAACCTGTCCTGCCCACTAGAGCTGGGCGGCTCTAGTGTGCACTAAAGCTGGCCAGCTCTGGTTCAACAAACCAGAGCCTCCCGGCTCTAGCGAAGGCTGGAGCGAAGGGCAAAATTTCAGACATACACCTTGAACCTTAGAGACCTCTCGGGAGACCCTTCTGGGGGTTTTGGATCGTGGATAGTTTGACTTTCGGGACA
Organism: Euphorbia tirucalli; assembly: GCA_039660915.1. Lineage (NCBI taxonomy): Eukaryota > Viridiplantae > Streptophyta > Magnoliopsida > Malpighiales > Euphorbiaceae > Euphorbia > Euphorbia tirucalli. The sequence continues at coordinate 17,105,937 of CM077637.1, forward strand.
TTTGAGATTCCCCAGGCGGTATTCCGGTCGCTTTCAAGTCCTGTTCGAGCTCGTCCGGTCCATAGGTAATCAAGGGATTCTTACCGTGACCGCGAAAATGTTGGGGATTTAATCGCACAAAAACAATACGCAGCGGAAATAAAAGGATTAATCCCCACCAAGGACCCATGTACATTGCATTGAATTGGAAGGAGGGTTAAAGAATTACCTTAATTCTTTGTAGGTTTTGAATCAATTAGGAACCAAAGTAGCTTCCCTCTACGGTTGATCCACACGGAGCAATTCATTCACCGCGTGCTAGCGCCGGGATTGAAGAACGATTCTTCGAACGAGAGAAGGCCAAAGTTTCGAAAACCTTGGGAGATGGAGAAGGGGAGATTTCGGCTGGCCCCTTGGAGGCTGCAGAAAATCTGCATCTTATGTTAAAAATGACTAGGGTTAGGGTTTTTAGGTTATAAAACTTCCTTTTATATATCCTTTAAACTTAATTATAATTATAACTTAATACCCTTATTAGTTATAATTATAAATTAACCCACACAATTTAATATTAATTCTCAATTAATATTAAATCAATTCCATTTTCCATCATACACATATGTATATTTGATATTATAATTAATTATATCTCTATATAACTGAATTATAATATGTAGCATACTTTATGCAATATTAATCATATTAATATTTATACACATATATAAATATATATATCATTATATATATATTCATTCTCTTTCTCATTCATAAATTATTATCCAATAATAATTTATACCCGAAAAGATGAACTTCATTTTGCTCTTTGTGTGTGACCCCATAGGTTCATATCAATTGGCAATAAGGAAATTACCATAATATCCTTATAAGTCATAAGCGGACTCTAGCAAGCCTTTATGACTACCCAATTAATATGATTGGAATGATCCAATACCTATTTATAGAATGTCATATTCCCTTTTGTCTCTTTGATATCATGATTAATCATAAGACATGGTACACTTGTCAATCTTATATAATTAATCATATGCTTTCTCGATCTCAAAGTAAACTGTTTAGACAAATCAATTGATACTCTATCAATTATTTGAGCACGGCCATGCATTTAACAGTCTTACTTATCGAGGGGCCCAGTGATATCGCTCTCTTGATAGAGAGGGACAAAATCCCATATCTGTCACTCACATCCCAAAGCATGAGTCATATTGTACCCAATCACAGCCTTTATAACTACTCTGTTACAAGCAGCGTTTGACTGCGTCAAAGCACAACATGAGTTCATCTCGGAATCAATGGTGACCTCAGGTCAAAGGAATCAGCTAATGACACTACTATAATCAAGATCAGTTGTGACACATGACCATGAACTTGATCTCATAGTGGGTCTCCAGTAACATGTTCTCTAACATATTACCCGTGAGTATAATCTGTATCTGTATACACTATATTCATCTTATGAATATCCATTATCACTCACACTAGTCTTAGTTTGTTATTATTCCCATAATAACAATCGACTAGGGATATTTAGAATAACACGATTTATTCATGGATACTTATCATAAATGCTAACATACAAACATAAATGATAATATTAATCTACACTAGATTAATCTTAGAAGTCAAATTACATAATCCAATATTGGCCTTAGGGCACAATCTCCAACAGAAAAACCCGTGCTCATAGTAGGGATAGAGAAATTATCGACACAGAGATTTATACAGGTTCGAACCAACTGTCCTACTCTTGTCCCCAAGTGAACCACTTGAGATTTTTCACTACAATTCCTTTAACGGTAGGAATTAAACCAAGTGATCTTTCTTCTGTCCAAGATCGAGACAATCAATCCTACTTCTATCTAGGATTAAGATGATGATTTTTCTTCTGTCTGAATCAAGAAAACCGGTGTTTTTCGCAAACTCAAACACCAAACTTTTACAACTTGTTATTTTTCAAAGATCAACAACGGAACTTTTACACAACTTTATTAGTAGAACACTAATCAACAAAGCTCCCCCTCACACTGATATCCCTTAGTGTGAATTTTCAATTCACTCAAAATATTATATTTGAAAGAATGTGAATTGCTTTGATGAAGACTTGAATTTCTTTCAATTGCTCTCTTGAAGTTTGTTGGAAAGGCTACTCAGGAATGCTTTGAATACTTTGATTGCTTTGAATGTATTGAAGATTTTGCAAATTGTCTTCCCAAGTTAAAATGCTTGCAATTGTCTTTTATTTATAGGCATTGGAGAAATGGTTTGGAGAGAGAATTCAAATTCTATTCAGGTCTCTGAAACTAGCCATTATAGTGTATTCAGCCCTCTAAAGCTTTAATTCTGATTTTCTTCATGTCTCTAAAACTAGCCGTTGCATAGTGTTTAGCCCGTTGAAGGTTTGTAATGAACTTTCTTCAGGTCTCTGAATGTATCCGTTATACAGTGTTCAGGTCTCTGAAGATTTAAATTGAACTTATTTAGGTCTCTGAAGATTTGAATTGAACTTATTTAGGTCTCTGAATGTGGCCATTATACAGTGTTCAGAACTCTAAATATTTGTAGTTAACTTCCTTAAGTCTCTGAATATGGCCGTTATATAGTATTCAGGACTCTAAATATTTATAGTTGACTTCTTCGGGCTCTGAATGTGGCTGTTATACAGTGTTTAGGCCTCTTAAGATATGTAACTAAATTTCCTAAGTCTTCAGCCTCCTGAAGCACTCCAAACTTTTTATCCTTTTTTTATTATCCTTCCAATGTCCTTATTGAATGTCTTCATCTTTATCCTTGTTAAATTAATTAAAAATAAAATCACATTTATCTTTAATTAATTTTCAAAATATTTATCTAATTTTATCTTCTTCAAATGTAAAGTTATTTTTATCAAAACAAGGTTCAACAAATAATAAATAGAGAAAATAAGAAAATTATTTTTGTGGGAGAATATTATCTTCCATAGATGGAATAAATACTAGTACATCATTTTGAATAGGCGATGCTCCATAATCCATGGCATTCATCTCCCTCCTAGTTTTTTCTTAAGGGAAAAATACCACAGAAATTTGATGCAGAACCATGTAAACCTCTCCTTTCCTCCATACTTAATCTAATCCGTAGACTGAAATTATGATCAAGCATTTGAAGAATTTTTTCAAAATTTGTCCCTTTTTTATTAACTAAACATCATTCTCCGTATTTCCTTAAACCCTATTAAAACCTTCTCACCCTTAATATTTCCCCTACTTACTTTTTTTTTAATCTACCAATTTTAATCCAAGTTATACAAATTAATTAATTCAATAATTAAATTTCTAATTAAATAGTTAATTCAATTTCAATCCAAAATACATATAAATTAAACCAAATTATAGATATTGTTTACAAATTAGCTTAATTCAATTATCAATTTATCAAATTTAGTAATCTAGCAATTCTATTTGGTATAAAACAATTAAATAACTAAACCCTAATTACAAACCCTAATCTATCAAATTCATGAATAATAATTGAATAAATGTTTAATTAAGTAAAATTAAGAATATTGATCGAAAATAATTGTAAATTCTGATTAATTAATACTTTATAAAAACAATAAAAATTTTAAATAAAATTAATATTTGATAAATAAATTAGAAAAATAATAACTTGCTTTTTTAAGAACGAAAAAGACAAAGAGAAAAAAAGGAAAAACAAAAGTAACACGGGACGTGAGTAGTTAGGCTTTCCTAAGTTTTTTAATGGAAATTATACAATTTTCAACATTTTTTTTCTTGTTTCACCCATGACATGTTTGTTTTCACTTCTAACTTTTTGTTATTACACTTTTATATACCATTACTTTTATTTATTACTTAATACATTATATCCTTTTTGTCTCAATTGTCCTTCTCCCCCTTCTCTTATGTGTGTACTCTACTTCTTCATGGGTCCCATTACTTTCTTTATCATCTTTTAGAATTTTAATCTAATTTCGCATTTATCTCTCAATCCGTTTATTTTTGTGTAATGCCACTTTTACAAAGTTTTTTTTTTTCTCTTCAAAATGATGTTCATATGTATGTATTTTTTCCTCTGTGTTTCAATGTTATCTTACGATACTATTTTGTTATCATAAAAGTACCATCTGATACTATTTTTTTAATGGTATCTTCTGATACTTTTTTTAATGGTATCTTATGATACTGTTTTGCTATCATGAAAGTTTCTTCTGATATTTTTTTTAGGGCCTACTACATACGGTCCCCCCTAAACTTTGGTCCAAACATCCTACTGTCACCCCCAACTTACAAGATGTCCACTCAGCCCCCTCAACTTGACAAAACTAACTTATATCACCCTATCAATCTAATGTGGCAAGGAAATTGATCGTCACTCAATATTAGCGCGTAGAAAGCTACATCCATACCAAAAATTAAAAAAATGATTAGAAGAAAAAAGAAAAACAGAGAACCATTGTCAATCGTAATACTCTGCTTCATTCCACCGCTTGGTGGTTTCGCGAATGATGAATCGCAAGCTTGAGATTCCAATCCTCCATCGCTGTCACCGTTGCAATTATTACAAGGATCTTCAATCGCTGTCGTTGTCAAGCCAACATTATTCCTTTGCTTTTCTTTGTGGGTTTCCAATCATGGGTTTTAATTGATTTCAATTTGTTTTGTCGGGTTCCAATTGTTTTTTAATTCTAGGTTGATAATAAATTGATTTTAATTTGTTTTATGGGTTCCAATTGATTCAGTTTGTCGGTCTCCAATCCAATTGCAAAAAATTACACTTCTTAGGCGGTGGAGATTTATGATGAAATAGCGGAAGAAAAGCGATAGAGTTCAGGAGATGGCGGTAGAAATGGTTGCAATGTAGATAGCAGTCGAACATGGTTCTGTTAATGGAGAAGAAAGGTGCAATGGGTTTATGCCTCATGGAGAAGAAAAGTGGTGTTAATGTGTGGGAGAAGATGCATTTTCTTAATCAATTCTTTAATTAATATTTTCCATGTGTAAGATGCTAATTAGTTGTCTTTGTAGAGAATTTTTTTGTTTTAACTCATGTTTATCACGTTTATATCTGTATTTTTATTTCAACCGAATAAGGGGTAGATAATATCAGTTTAAATGAGTATAAGTATTGAATTAGAGTGTTAAAGTAAGTTGAGGGGGCTAAGTGAGCATCTTGTAAGTTGGGGGTGACAATAGGATGTTTTGGCCAAGTTTAGGGGGCTCCGTATATATTAGGCCTTTTTTTAATGGTATCTTCCGATATTGTTTTGATACCCAACAAAAATAGTATAAAAAAGGTACTAAAGTGGTATCATGAAGGTATAAACATGGTATAAACAACAAAAACAGTCTTATATAGACAGTGCCAGCTCTTGGGGGGAGCTCTTTGAGTGACCGCTCAGGGCCCCAAAATATAAGGGGCCCCCCAAGTTTTCCGGCAACAACAGTAGCTTTGCTGCTGCTGCTGTTGTTGCCATCCCATCTTCTTCTTCTTTGAAGAAGAAGATGGAGACGCAGTGGGTGGGCTTGCAGCCAGCCCACTACGTCAATTTTTTTTTCTTAATCCAGGTACCAAAACGACGTCGTTTTGGTGCCTGGGTTAAAAAAAAATTAATTGACCCAGGCACCAAAATGACGTCGTTTTGGTGCCCGGGTTTTTAAAAAAATTAATTGACCGAGGTACCAAAACGACGTCGTTTTGGTACCTGGGTTTTAAAAGAAAATAAATTGATGCAGTGGGCGGGCTGGGCAGCCCACCCACTGCGTAAATAATTTTTTAAAAACTTGGGCACCAAAACAACATCGTTTTGGTGCCTAGGTTTAGAAAAAAAATTAATAAAACCTGCAACTACCATTCGTCTCCATTCCCACAAATTGTGTTTGCATCCTTGCCTCCATTTTTCAACACAATCAACAATTTTTTTTTTAGTCCCACCACCATTATTCTTTTTCTCACTCTTCACTCCACTCCTCTCTAATCTCTACCAATTGTCTTTATTTGGTCCCCCTCATCCATTATCTTTAACTCTTAAAAGGTATCATTTCAATATTTTTTCCTTGCAATTTGTATATATTATTTTTATTTTCGTGCTATTTGTTTTATTTTTTTTAGTTAGGGTTTGAGTTTGACATATGTAAATATAAAATTAAATTGCTTAAATTTGTATTCTAATTTATCTTTTTTATGTTTTATTTGTTCAATTTCATCCTGTTTAATTGATTATTTTATTTTGGGAAGAACAACAAAATTGGGAAATTTCGCTCCAAAATCAGGTTGTATTGCTCTTACTCTTGCTATTATTTGTGATATTGTAATTATGTTTAAAAGAAAATATGAATCTAGATGGCCCTGTATACAAGGGTCCATTTTTTAGTTTTCGCTCGGGGCCTCGAAAATTTCTGAGACAGCCCTGTATACAGATATAAATATAGTATTAGGAATGTATAAACATGGTGTAAAGTATAAACAACAGAAATAGTATCATTAAAGTATCATAAGATACCATATTTATACCATTAAAAAATTGGAAAAAAAATATAAATATGAATTTCATTTCGAAGAGGAAAAAAAAACTTTATAAAGAGGTATAACGAAAAAATGAACGGATTGAAAGATAAATGCGAAATTAGATTAGAGTTATAAAAGAGAAAAGAGAAAAGTAGTGGGAGGTGGAGTACACACATGAAAAAAGGGGATACAAGAGGATGGTTTGGTTTATTATTATTATTATTATTATTATTATTATTATTATAATCGATTAAAAGATATATAAGAGAGTGGATCTCACAATATAGCACAATAAGAAATTAAAATACTATTTTCAATTTCTTTCCAAATTATCCTTCAATTGAAAAATATTTTTTTAATAAAGAGGGTTGTTAAAGGCATTTCCTATTTCTTTCCCAACACTATTGACATACTATTTTCAATTTCTCCATTCAATTACCCCTCAATTTGCACCTGTAGACCTTTGAATTGAGGTCTTTTAAGATTTATCAGCAAAGAAAGGAAAAACAAAACCCGTGTGATTACTCTCCCAACAAACACTGTATAGAAAAAAAAAATTCAAGAAACATAATTGATATACTGCCTACTACAATGTTCACACGATCCCTTCTCTCTTTCCATCCCATTTTCTCTCTCTTTCATTCTGCTCTCTCATCCTACCCTGTCGCTCATCTCTCTCAGTCTCTCTTGCGATTTCCTTTCCTCTCTCATCGATGCATTCCCTACTACATTCTAGATCTCATAAAAACGAGAGGAAGGACGTCTAATTTTTCTCTTTCATCGTTGTTTTGTTGTGAAGTAAGTATTTATTTCCTTTTTTCACCTTTTGTTTTCTAACGGACTTGATAATGAGTTTCATGCCTCTATTTAGATTCTCCAATCCACACCCTGTTGATTTTTTTATTGTTGTTTTTGTTCTCCTTCTGCTGCTTTACTCAATCTACAATTTTCTTTTTGTTTACTTCCAAAAAAAAATTGATGTGTTTGTTCCTCTTACCATAGATTGCTACTTAATAAATACAAACTGCAGCCTATAAACGAGGCTTACTATCAGGCAGAACCATAAGTTAAATCTGACTACTTCTCTGCAATTCTTTGGGTGGTGCTGATTAAACTATTGTCATCTTCGGAATCAGAGGTTTCAAAATATGGTTGGTTCCAAAAATATAAATTTTTTTTTTTTTGTAATTGAGCCCACTTCCGGAACTCATTGTTCCGAAATTGGGATATCATTACTAAGAAATGCACTGCTCCCAAGGGAGCAGTGCATAAAATAGGTTTTGATTTAATACATTATTATAGAGATATATCTGATATAATCTGATCAATTATTAAGATAAAAATGCACATTATATTTTATATCCAATTCTCTGAAGAGTAGCGAGGGAGTTTCATAATAGATTATAGAGGTTTGCAAGGAGGCAATCTTTTATAAGTCAATTTTTTCTTTTTTTTTTCTTACTGTTGATTTTGTTTTTGTTTTTTTTATGTGATTCAGTCTTTGTCAAGTTTTGCCTTTGTGGGTATTCTTCTTAAACAACGATTTTCTTTCTTTTTTTTTTTCAACAAGCAGTGTTAGATAACAGTAAACAAATACAATTTATATAATTAAATTGCAGAAATGAAATAAATTGAAGAACGGAAAATAAGATACTTTTCAACCTTAACAAAAAGGAACAGTAGAGTTGAGGCCTGAAAAATACAGTTTCCTTAAGACAATTATCTGCCCGTAGTTGGTGATTTGTCTCCCAGGATACAACAACTCTCGATGGCGAACTCAACTGTGCGAAGCGGACTATCACCGGAGAAGAAAGGAAAAACGACAGCCTATGTAGAATGTGAGCGGACGACGCGTTTTCGACGGGACGCGGGACTCCCTTTCGGAAGGGGCGCCACGATTTCGGGCGGGGCCTCCCTCGCGTGGGGTTTTTGGATTGGAAAATTCGTTTTTGGAAAAGCGGATTGTTTCGTAAAAGAATCCAGACCTAAATCTCGATAAAATTTTTGAAACGTCCCTGTATTTTTGGTTTTGTGAGAAAATCATTTTTGAAAACATTTTTTCGGTTTATATTAATTTATCACATGTGAGGTGGGTCGATTTTCGGGAGAACTGGGTCTCTGTCATGGTTTTGTTCTAAATGCAAAAACACCGAAAAATAAATCTAGGGTCGTGAATGCACATTCCAAAATTCATTTTTGATGATTCTTTATTTTTCAAGATTTTTTGATTTTCTGAAATTTCTGATTTTAATGAAATTTTTAGGGTTTTATGAATTTTTTGGATTTTATGGATTTCTGCTCCTGGCCGAGAACTACAGTCGTGCGACTGTAGCCCTTACTGAGGCAAAAATCGCCAAAAACTTAAAACGAAGAATTTAAAACTGGGAAAAACAAAAACAGTGGTATGACTATAAGAGATATGGCATGACTGTAATTACAGTCGTACCCCTGTTCTTCGTGACAAGAACAGTCGTACGACTATTCTTACTTTTCCAGAAATAGAAGTGTGAAAACTTGGACAAAAATGCACAAAAAACAACCAAATCACCCAGAAAGCTGTAAAATGAGTTAAGTTGAAGTGTGTTTACCTCCTTAGCGCCGATCCACAGCTGGAACGACCCCTAGCTACGCACCAATCCACGTGAATTTGCTCCTTTTCTTTGAAATGTCAAGGTTGCAAATAGAGTCCAAAAATTCTCCAAAAAGCTACGGATTTGAGTTTATTTTTGTCCAGAAATGATTTAGATTTCTTATGTTAATGTTAACCTAGGGTTTCTAATCCAATTTAAATGTTAACATCAAGAAATCAAGAAGGAAAAGGTAGAAGAAAGCAAGCTTTTTCTTTTCTCTCTTCCCTTTTTTTCTTCCTTTTCTCTCTCTAATTTGCTCTAAATCTCAGATTCTGGCCAAAAGGCCCCTCTCAATCACTTCTTCCTTCCTTTTATATCTCTCTTTCAGGAAAATCTTGAGGCATTAAATGCCCAAGATTTTCCAACCATTTTTTATTCTAGGGGTATGGGTTCTGCAACCTACTCCCGATAATATAGTCGTACGACTGTACTTACGTTACAGTCGTATGACTGTAAACAAAATCCCATGACTGTAAATATAGTTGTGGGTCAACGGTCAGATTTTTTTTTAACGAAAAAATTTCGTGTTCACAGGCTGCCCCTCGTGTAGCTAAAGTCCGATTTTCGAAACGGATTTAGGTACACGACAAAGAACACGAAATTTGCGATGATATGCAAGTGTGTGGTTCGTGTGTGAACTACGGGGTGACTTGATAAGGTCGGTTTCGACCTTGTCTTCTAGCCAAATTCGTGGTTTGAGTGGTAGTTTTTAGAATCATTTATGTGAATGTTTGATTGTTTTTTTCGTATTTTGTGATTTTTTATGTTTTGGTTTGATTTCTTATTTTTTTTAGTATTCCTCGTGTTTTTCGTGTTTTATGGTCCGTGGTTGTGGTGCGGTTATGTCTCTTTGTGTTTGTTTTGGACAGGCATTAGGACCCGGATCGGAAGTTGGAGCAACGGTGGCAAGGAAGGGCTTGAAGTGCTGAAAATCAGAATGGCACGGCGTGCCACAATGGCAGCACGGCGTGCCAAGCCAACCAGCGTGCCAAGAGTTCCAGAGAAGCAGCACGACGGCGTGCCATGCCAATCAGCGTGGCGTGCCGATTCACAATGGCAGCACGGCGTGCCACAATGGCAGCACGGCGTGCCGAGGCCCGAAAATCTGCTGTTGCCCTAATTTCAGCTTTTCTTTTCTGTGGTTTTAGCCTAGCCGTATAAATAGGTTATTTTCTTTGTTTGAGGGATCTTTTTCCCAACTTGTAGAGGCAGAGCAAAAACTTGTAGCTAGGGTTTAGCTTGGCCTTTTTGTTTTCTTTGAATTTTGGAACCATCGATTGGTAGATTGCTTTGCATTGAACCTTCCCCTTTTGCAACGTTCTTAGTTTCGGCTCGGGTTCGTTAATAGAGGTACACCTCCAAGCATCTTCACACCGTCGGCATCCGGTTAATTGGATCAAGAAGGGCATAAGTTTTTCTTTTTGTCTTTTGTAATTCAATTTAGCTAGCTTTTGATTCCGCAATCGATTTTGTTTGGTTGAAAACATTGAATCTGTTACATCTTTCTTGATTAATACAGTTGAATGCAAGTTAATTTCAATCTTTATCCCTTTTCTTTATGCAATCCCTTTAGTGATAATCTAGTCTCATAAGATCTTAATCTATTAAGTTCATATTCGTGGCATTACCTAGATTGACACCTAGGCAACCATTAGTATTGACGACACTGTGGAACATACGTGCCCCTATTTTCTGAGCTTTAAGAATTAGACCGCCCCTAAACAAGGAAAACCGGCTAAGGACCTAAAAGATCTAGATACGCTAGGTTGATTTAATTGGAGGAATATAATTGAGGGTTTATTGTTGAGTTAACTTCGTCTTTTGTAGTTGATTAAGTAAGCCATCCCCATCAGTCTTCATAGGTCGGTAAAACCGCCAATTGATATTCCAAATTTAAGAGCAAGGAAAGCTGGGATAGATCAACTAGGAGTAGACTAATATAGTTGTTAATATAATCAAACTTAAATTTAGTTCCGCTTAGACACGTAAAGACTCTTAGTAATTTAGTGATTATCGAGGTTTAAATTCCTTGTGGGATCGATACCTGGACTTTAGGCCAGATTTTATTACTTGAACGACGAGGTACACTGCCTTTGTTTGTGAGTCCGTTCAGGCTCCATCATGACTTTGGTAGTCAGGTGGTCCATATGCCTTTTGATTGAAGATGACACCGAGAAAAAAGACGACTTTTGGAGTCGGGTGGTTCCTTACGATGATTTTCGCGTAAAGATGACGCCAAGATAAAATGACCTTTAGAGTCAAATGGTCGTGTATGATTTGCCATACAGAGCAAAGATGCATGCAATTTGTGCTTGGTGAACGTATTTATTCCTTGATCGATAATTTTGAAACAAAAATTTTTGCCCCGTTTGATCAAGAATAAATACGGGAACGCGTGTTTTGGTTGCCTTTTATAGTCATGCGGGACTGAACTTGGAAATATGGAGTGTGTGACAGTCGTGTGCCATTGGCGCACTGAACGGACTGACACGAAAATTCTGGTTCTGTTTTATAGTCGCGGTGGACTGAAATTGGGAAGTGTGATAGTCACGCGCAACTTGCTGCATAGGACTGAAATTGAATTTTGGGTTCCTTTTTAAAGTCATGGTGGACTGTGATTTTACGAAAATGTGTGACAGTCGTGTGCGACTGGGTGTGCTTGACGGACTGAGCCTGAGTTTAGGTTCCCTTTTATAGTCGTGGTGGACTGCGATTTTGCGAAAATGTGATGATTGGGTGTGACTTGGCACACGGGATGTGTTGAAAATGCAATTTGGTCAGATTATACTTACAGTGAATTTTTTTCGTGGTTTCCTCGGGTTTCGTGCCCCTTGGATGAGGCGGACCGTTGCTGGAAAAAATTAGTCGCTGCTGGGTTAGCCCTGCAAAATTACTGAAATATCTTCCCGTGGGGAATAATTAAGCATTTGGTGATAAAAATAGGGTTTAAAGAATAAATTAGAAAATTAGAAAATTCACCCCTTTTTTCCACTACAGTCGTGCGACTGTATTCAAATTTTGAATACAGTCGTACGACTGTAGATTAAGTATAGTCGTACGACTGTACTTCGCGGGCAGAAAAGATAAAAGGGGCGGTTTCTGCCCCTTCTTCTCCCACATTTAACATTTCCAAAAACTTCTACTTCTTTTCTCTCTGAAAACCGGTTCCTAACTCCAAAATCTCACAAAAATGTTGAAAAAAATGGGAAAGAAATTGAAGAAACTCTCGAGCAACTTGATTCAGAGACCCAACAATCCAAACGACATCCCCTTCATGAGCATTTCACACGGATACGGTTATCCGCTATACATGGAGCACTTCGGAGTTAGACTCGGGATGGAGATCCCAATTTTACTGGAGTTGGACTCCCATCTATCTGTTACTCAGGTTAGTACCTGATTTTAATCCTTGATTTTGAGTTTTTTGGACATTTTTTTCCTTTGAATGCATGGATCTGATTTGGCATGATTTATTGCTTTCTGGGTTGATTGATTGAGTAGAATGCATGCTAGGAGTCCCCTGTAGTTAATGGGAACAAGAAACTAGGAAAAACGAGTTAGAAATTGCAAAAAACACATAAAATTTGAAATCTGTCTGCAAGGATATGAATAGTCGTGCGACTGTTCATGCCAATGAAGAACAGTCGTACGACTGTGGGCTGTACAGTCGTGCGACTGTAGTTACATTCGTGTGAAGCGTACTACAGTCGTACGACTGTAGCAAGGAAAGAAGCCTTAAAATTTTATTTTTTTGATTAATTTTGATTATGTTACTGTTATACAAAAATTGAATATTTATGTATTGTACTTCCCAAAAATGCAGGCGAACAGGATTTCCGGCAGCGGGAATCTTTCCTTGCCGCGGGTCTGGTGGGACCGGCTTCCCGATCCTGTGAGGGCCCGGGTTAGGACCCTGGGTCTTGAGGCTTTTATTCTATCGCTGCCCACGAGTACACCTCATACCACTCACGCCGTGCTGACGGCTCTATGCGAGAGATGGGTCTGTACCACCCATACATTTCACCTGCCCATTGAGGAGTTCACCGTTACTCCCTCGGACTTCGCAGCGATTACCGGCTTCGGGTTTGGTAGGACCCCTATTGTGTTCAACTGCTACTTGACCCGTTAACAGCTGGTGGATGATTATATAGGTGGATTGATCGGCTGCACCCCTGAAAAGGGGAAGATCCTGTGCTCCAGAGTGGAGGCTTTCTGGTCTGCTCCCCCAGACCTATCGGAGGAGGATATGGAGCGGTATGCTCGGGCTTATGTGCTAGTCCTATTGTCCTACACGCTGTTTCCTACTGGGCAGAGTACTTGTAATTTGACTCTGCTGCCCACTCTGGCGGATTTGGCTGCCTTCCCCTCTCTGGATTGGGCTCGAGCTGCGTTGGGGCAGCTGTACTATGGATTAGATTTATGTGCCCAGGGGGAGCAGCAGGAGATCCTCGGCTTCTAGTTTGGTCTTCTGGTATTATCTCTTCTTTTTTTTTTAATTCTTTTGTTAACTATAGATCTGGGCCTTCGACCACCGCATTTTAGAGCCGCCAGAGCTGAGGGACGTCCAGGGCGATGTTCAGCGGACCGTCCTGTGTTGCTGGATGCAGGGATGGCAGGGTATCGGTCGGGATTTGGAGGAGGTGAGGTAGAGCTTGCTCGACACTACCTGGCAGAGGGTAAGTAAATGAAACTCATTAGTAGGAAAATTTAATTAACTTTTACTTACCTACGTTGGATTTCCTTTATCGTATTTCTACAGATCCGGCACCATCCTTGGCATGGTCTGGGTGCTGTTTCCCTCCTTGTGCAGACATCCACGCGATTGGACTTTCGCCAGTTTGTTCTGGAGTGTCCCATGTCACAGGAGTGGTATTTAAGCGAGCGCCTCACCCTTTCTGACCATGTGGACAGTCCAGCTGGTCGGCCTGTGCCTCCACCGCTTCCACATGCGTTGTTCTGGTCCCACTTAGCTGATCCCGATGTAGATCATGATATATTTAGGGAGGGCTACAGCGTTGGACCCGTTGACGGGGATTATCCGACTTATATGCAGCAGTGTCTACTGCCGGTTGCGGGCGGCGTGCCAGCGGCTCCTCCTCCTCGTCGGGTATTTACTCCTTTTTTTACTTTATTCTGCTTGCAGGTTAAGGGGTGCAGGGGAACTGGGTCCACTCAGCCGAGTGGGCCAGCCGGCGAGAGTGCTGAGGCGGCCACGATTGGGGAGGATGCTCCGATTCAGGATAGGAGCCAACCTGTCCATGCGGGTAGCGCCGCAGCCTCAGCTTCACGGGCTGCTGGTGTAGTGGAGGGTCATCTGATGACCGAGCTCCGGACCGGCTTCAACATGATAGGGCTGGATGGCAGCTACTTTTACAGGATGTGGTCGGTTTCCCACGAGCAGCCGGCTAGATTCTTTCCGGAGGACACCACCCATGTAAGTCTAAGCTTCTTTTCTCTTTTGTTTTTTTTTTTTGACTTTCTGATATTCTCTAGGTTCCACGGGCCGAGGTGGAGGACATAGCCTACCAGTATAAAGGCATGGGGGACTTCATGGTCCAGGAGAACGCCTTCTGGATGGTGAGCATTCTACATTCCTTGCACCATCTCATAATTTATGCAATGCATGAGTGTGCATGTATGTATATATGCATGTTAATTTATATTATTGATTGCAGTCTCGAGTCCAGATGCTTCAAGACCAAGTCAGGTAGGCTGCTGCCTCTGAGGCTCGGGTCTTGGCTGCGACCCAAGAGGCGGATCGGATGAGAGCTGAGATAGCCAGGGTACAGGCTGAGCTGGCCCGAGTGTGGGCGGACTTCTATTCCTACAGGGCCAAGCATCAGAATGAGTCCGAGGAGGAGGAGGAGGAGGACGGAGGGAGACAGGATGAGAGCTAGATAGAGCACTCTGTTTTTCATACATATTGTCCTTGTTTTTTTTTTCTGTATTGGATTTTTACGCACATCATGAACTGCACTTTTCACATTATAGGATTTGATTTTATTTTATTAATCTTTGAAAATTCACTCTTCTTCTTTTTTCTTTTTTTTTTTAATTTTTGCTTCCTTTTATCCAGGCTTTTACAATTTTCTAGAATCATTACAAGACTCTGATTGGCTTAAATTGAAGCCTTTCGGGTTGTGGAATATTAAGGCCTATTACAAACACCCCTGGAACATCGAATTGTTGAGCGCCTGTGATCGTTTCTGGGATCCGGTGGATAACATTTTCTGTTTCCCATGCCAAGAGCTCTGCCCCTTATATGAAGAATTCAGTGCCATTCTGAACAACCCGTGTCACAAAGGGGTAGACATTGCCGTTCCCGAGTTCACCTTTGGCAACGTTTCTTCCTTGGTGAGCTTGTTTGGGCTTCCTAACCCCGAGGTGGAAGCTCTACTTTCCACTGGTTCCTCTTCTACCGGGTTGAGCTCGGATTCTGTACTGGAGTGGCGCATCAATGCCCCTAGGGACCACATGAGCTGGGCTTGTATGGTTAGTCTGTTACTAGTGAGCCGGTATTTCTGTGGTCCTAGTGATGGGGTTGTCTCCTTCAGAGCCGTCTCCCTTATCCCTCAGATGGCTGCGGGAGCATCTCCAGCTCCTTTTGCACTTGCTGAGACACTGATCAATTTGCATACATCTAAGACAAGTGGTGTCCTCCACATCGGCCCTCATCTCATACTTCTCCAGGTAGATCTCTTTATCGGCCAGTGTATTCTGGACCAAATGAACTTCTAACCTTTGCTTCCTATCAACTGCAGATCTGGTTGTTGGAGAAGCTATCGATTCTTAAGATCCCGAGGGGGAATTTTAAGAAATACCATCTGGCCAATTTCAGGGAAAGAGGCTTCTCCATTGACTCCTATACTGATATGTCTGCTGATGAGTGGGGTGCCTGGTTATCTCACCTGACGGATGACCGGATTAGGTGGGTGTGCCCCTGGTGGAAGATTACCCACGTGATTGTGGATATATGGGCACATGGTGTGCAGTTGTTGGGATTGACTAGGGTGACATTCTATTCTCCGAGTCGCCTCTGTCGATAGTACGGCCATCTATAGGATGTCCCCCAGCGCTCTTGTGTCACTACTTGTGAGGAGTACACTGCTTCTTAGCCAGATCACATCAGACTTCGCTGGGTTAGGGATACACGTTGTGTGGCATTGAGCTATGCTTCTCTTGCTCCTATGGAGACAGATGATCGTTACAAGCAGTGGTTGGCTGAGATCCAGGATCTACCAACCCGCGAGAAGCGTGAGCGCGCGACCTTCCACTGGCTGGCTCCTTCTGAGGCCACGAGATCACTCCCTGTCAAGAAAAGGAGAACATGAAAGAAAAGTGGTTTTCATTATTATGCATGTATTGACTATCATTATTATTATTTATATATATCTCCTTTATTATTGGTGCGACCCTTTTTTTTTACCTTAATTTTTGCTTAAATCGCCCTTGCGGGTTTTCGACTTAACAGGCCTCTTTTTTTTTTTTTTTGAATGAATGGATGATGTTTGCAATTCGCACACTTAGGCATCTAAATGTCTTTGTTTATCTGGATGTTTTGACAAATGAATCATGTAACATACTCCAAACATTCATGCAATATGTTGAGCAAGATGCACTTCATTAATGAAATTTAATTATTGTATCAATTGAAAATGCCAAAATTAGTACATGTCTCGAACGAACTCATTCCTGTTATCAACCATCCTATACAGGTTTTATGATCGATAAGCTAACTCTCGTCACCTTTATTTTTGCTTAAGCCTCCCTTGCGGGTTTTCGACTTAACAGTTTTTTTTTTTACACATGGTAGCGTTTGAGGTGATCTTGATTAATCAGATTGGTGAACTCGTTGCCGTCCATGTCCATAATATTCACTGCACCTTTGGAGAGTATTTTCTTAACCACATATGGCCCTTCCCAGTTGGGTTTGAATTTGCCCCTCGCGTCCGTGTTAGTCAGCCTCATCTGTTTCAACACTAGATCTCCCGCTTTCAGAGGCTGTTTCTGATGACAAACCCGTTGATTATTGGCCCTAGCCATCCTTTGGTGGTATATCTGTAGATGATCTGAAGCCTTGAGGTGCTTTTCGTCAACCATAGCCAGTTGTTCAAACCTCGCCTTTACCCATTCTGTTTCAGGCAATTGGGCTTCCAAGACCGTCCTTAGTGACTTCAATTCCACTTCAATAGGAAGGACTGCTTCCATCCCATAAACTAGCGAATAAGGTGTCTCCCCAGTTGGCGTTCTAACATTGGTTCTGTACCCCCATAGAGCATAAGGTAATCTATCTGCCCAATCCCTGTAGGTTGAAGTAGTCTTGGATAAGATCTCTTAATAGACTTATTCGCCGCTTCCACTGCTCCATTGGCTTGTGGCCTATAAGGTGAAGACTTACGATGCTCTACATTGTATTTTCAAATAGTTCAGCTGTGGCCCTTTGAAATTGCACTCCGTTGTCGGTCACCACGTGATGTGGTATACCGTATCTCGCGAAGATGTGCTTCTTTACAAATTTAGCCATGTTCTTAGCCGTGACTGTGACATAAGACTCAACTTCAGCCCACTTGGAAAAATAATCCACTGCCACTACAATGAATTTGTGACCATTCGATGCTGGAGGCCGAATTTCACCAATTATGTCTATACCCCATAGTGCAAATGGCCAAGGAGTCATAAGATTCTACAACTCCATAGGTGGAAGATGGCTGATATCCCCCTAAATCTGGCACTCGTGGCACTTTTTCACTTCTTCTGCACAATCTGTTTGCATAGTAAGCCAGAAGTACCTTTGTCTCATTGATAAGGTCGGTTTCGACCTTATCTTTTAGCCAATTTCGTGGTTTGAGTGGTAGTGTTTAGAATCATTTATGTGAATGTTTGATTGGTTTTTTTTCGTATTTTGTGATTTTTATGTTTTGGTTTGATTTCTTATATTTTTAGTATTCCTCGTGTTTTTTCGTGTTTTATGGTCCGTGGTTGTGGTGCGGTTATGTCCCTTTGTGTTTGTTTTGGACAGGCATTAGGACCCGGATCGGAAGTTGGAGCAACGGCGGCAAAGAAGGGCTTGAAGTGCTGAAAATCAGAATGGCACGGCGTGCCACAATGGCAGCACGGCGTGCCAAGCCAACCAGCGTGCCAAGAGTTCCAGAGAAGCAGCACGACGGCGTGCCATTTTAATCAGCGTGGCGTGCCGCCCCCAAAACTATACAGCACGGCGTGCCATTTCAATCAGCACGGCGTGCCGATCCCAACTCTGCATAGCACGGCGTGCCGACTCCACCAGCATGGCGTGCCGAGGCCCGAAAATCTGCTGTTGCCCTAATTTCAGCTTTTCTTTTCTGTGGTTTTAACCTAGCCGTATAAATAGGTTATTTTCTTTGTTTTAGAGGATCTTTTTTCCCAACTTGTAGAGGTAGAGCAAAAACTTGTAGCTAGGGTTTAGCTTGACCTTTTTGTTTTCTTTGAATCTTGGAACCATCGATTGGTAGATTGCTTTGCATTGAACCTTCCCCTTTTGCAACGTTCTTAGTTTCGGCTCGGGTTCGTTAATAGAGGTACACCTCCAAGCATCTTCACACCGTCGGCATCCGGTTAATTGGATCAAGAAGGGCATAAGTTTTTCTTTTTGTCTTTTGTAATTCGATTTAGCTAGCTTTTGATTCCGCAATCGATTTTGTTTGGTTGAAAACATTGAATCTGTTACATCTTTCTTGATTAATACAGTTGAATGCAAGTTAATTTCAAACTTTATTCCTTTTCTTTATGCAATCCCTTTAGTGATAATCTAGTCTCATAAGATCTTAATCTATTAAGTTCATATTTGTGGCATTACCTAGATTGACACCTAGGCAACCATTAGTATTGACGACACTGTGGAACATACGTGCCCCTATTTTCTGAGCTTTAAGAATTAGACCGCCTCTAAACAAGGAAAACCGGCTAAGGACCTAAAAGATCTAGATACGCTAGGTTGATTTAATTGGAGGAATATAATTGAGGGTTAATTGTTGAGTTAACTTCGTCTTTTGTAGTTGATTAATTAAGCCATCCCCATCAGTCTTCATAGGTCGGTAAAACCGCCAATTGATATTCCAAATTCAAGAGCAAAGTAAGCTGGGATAGATCAACTAGGAGTAGACTAATATAGTTGTTAATATAATCAAACTTAAATTTAGTTCCGCTTAGACAGGTAAAGACTCTTAGTAATTTAGTGATTATCGGGGTTTAAATTCCTTGTGGGATCGATACCTGGACTTTAGGCCAGATTTTATTACTTGAACGACGAGGTACACTGCCTTTGTTTGTGAGTCCGTTCGGGCTCCATCACTCATGATCTTCTTTGCTAGAGCTAAATCGTTCATATGCGGACCACAAATCCCTGAATGCATTTCTTGCATAACCCTCTTGGCTTCTGCTTCCATCAGACATTTTAACAACAATCCATCCGCGATCTTTCTGAAAAGCTGTCCATCAAACCATCTGAACTGAGCTACCAATCTCCTTAGTGTGGCCTTATCTGATGCATCAGCTTCTTCGGGGATATTGGCCATTTTGTAGAAAGTCAGCTATATCCTGGTACCAGGGCTTATCATCTGCAGCTAATGTCAGGACATCACTAGAATGATGGAATGGTCTTCTGGCGGTCTCCAGGATCAAGGGTTGCATCGGTACCTTCTGAGGTCCTTCCCACATGGATGATAAGGTAGCTAACGAATCTGACATCTGATTATCATCTCTTGCCATATGCCTGAATTCAATATGCTCGAATACTTTCACCATTTCCCATAAAGTCTCCAAGTATGGGCGAAGCGATTCTTCTTTGATTTCCCATTCCCCGGTGGCTTGACGGATCACCAACAGCGAATCTCCAATAATGGTTACATCATTTGCCCCTAGTGTGATGAGAGCATCAATGCCAAATAAACAAGCTTCATATTCTGCGCCGTTGTTAGTTACCCAGAATTCTAGCCGCTTTGATAAAGGAATTATTTCTCCCTCAGGAGTTATAATGATTACTCCGAGGCCTGCTCCTCTCTTGTTTACAGCTCCATCAAAGTGCATAATCCATTTTCTGACCTCCACCTCCACCAAGGCCAACTGTTCATCTGGAAACTCCAGGTTCTCTACATAATCAGATTCAAACGGCTGATTGGCTAGGAACTCAGCCACTGCTCTTCCTTTGATCACCTTCTTCGTCACATACTCAATGTCGAATTCTGATAGCAAAAGCAACCACTAGGACAGTTTCCCTGTTAAGGACGGGCAGAGCAGAGGTATTTCATCGGATCAACTTTCACGACAGCTTGCACCTTATATGATTGGAAATAGTGTCTCAGTTTCTTCGTCAGCCAAACCATAGCAGTGCAAGTCTTTTCTGCCATAGTGTACCGAGTTTCATAATCTAATAGCTTCTTACTAAGGTAGTAAATAGCGTGCTCCCTTTTATCATCTTGTTCTTGAAACAACATCGCCCCTATGGAGGTCTCTTTAATGACTAAGTACAGAGTCAAAGGCTTTCCTAAAGTTGGAGGCTTCAGCACTGGTGGATTGATCAAGTATTCTTTGATCCTATCAAATGCAACCTGACACTGGTCATTCCACACGATGGGTTGTTCTTTCCGAAGAAGCTTGAAAATGGGCTCACAGATAGTGGTCAATCTGGCAATGAATCTGCTGACATATTGAAGCGACCCTAGAAAAGATCTGACTTCCTTTTCTGTTTTCAGCGCTGGCATATCTCGAATAGCTTTAATCTTATCTGGGTCCATCTCAATGCCTTTCTGACTGACAATGTGCCCCAATAGTTTGCCCGATGCAACTCCAAATACACATTTCTTCGGATTAAGCCTCAGGTTATTTTTTTCAATCCTGGTCATAAATCTATCCAGGATAGCAGGGTGCTCTTCCCGGGTCATAGATTTCACCAGCATATCATCAACATATACCTCGACCTCCTTGTGGATCATGTCATGTAGCAACGTCGTAACCGCCTTCTGATAAGTTGCCCAGCATTCTTCAACCCAAAAGGCATTACTCTGTAGCAGTACACCCCCCACTCGGTGATGAAGGCTGTCTTGACTTTATCAATGACATTCATTAAGATCTTATTGTACCCAGAAAAGCCATCCATAAACGAGTACATAACTGCCCTTGCTGAACTGTCAATTAGGACATCGATGTGAGGGAGTGGGAAGTCATCCTTTGGGGAGGCCTTATTCAAATCCCGGTAATCCACGCAAACTCTGACTCTTCCATCTTTCTTGGCAACTGGGACTATATTGGCTAACCATTCAGGATAGTCTACCACCTCCAGGAAGTTGGCCTTAATCTGCTTTGCTACCTCTTCTTTGACTTTCTCAGCCCATTGTAGACGTAGACGCCTGAGTTTCTGCTTTACTGCACTGAACTTGGGATCAATTGGGATTATGTGTTCTGCTATCCCTCTGTCGACCCCGGCATATCATCGTAAGACCAGGCAAATGCTCCCTTATGTTTTTTAAGTATTTTTATCAATTCTCTCTTTTCTTCAGGAGCGAGTTCGTTACAGATAGATATCATTTTAGGATTTTCAATTGTACCCAAATTAATTTCATGTAATGTAGTGTCGTGAATGCTGAACACATTGAATGAATGATTGCATGTATGCACAGAGCCATTAGGAAAAACATCACATAAATAAGCAAAGTTAGACTTCATTTCATTCATCGCCTTATAGGCGGAATTGTTCACATGAAATACATAAGATAAGTTTACAAAGAAATCATTTTCCTCCTCCACATACGGAGGGTCTTCAGCAGCAAGGTCTTCTGGATCAGCAGGTCCTTCTTTGAACAAGTCATTCAGGTCAGCCTCGAGGGTCTCTTTCTATGCTTCTGACAGAACATCTTCTTCCTTCTTCGCTTTCCCTTTAGCCATCATCTTGGTGAGCTCAACAATAGCCTTTTCTACCAACTCTGCCTGTCCCGAAACAGCCTCTTTTCTCACAGGACTCTCTTTTAACCATTTTTTCAGCAAAGCAGAAAATGCCTTAGTAATGGCATCCACCAGGGGATCTGCATCTTCTTTTGATTGCTCCTGCGGAATGATGGGAGCCACTACTTCAACTTGGGTTATTGGACGAGTATTGATCTCTTTCACAGTTTCAAGCTTAAGCATTTCTTCCACCAAACCGACCCCATATTTTGAGAAGTTGACAACAGCAGCAAAGATCTCAAACCCGGGGACTGTTTCCACATCAACCATCATTGGCTCTGGCTTGCCATCATATGACCCACCACTTGCTCGGACAAAAGTGTCCAAGAGGTGGACTTTCTTCCTCTCAGGGATCTCCTTCTTTTCAGCACCTTTGTAACCAAAACCTCCCCGGTGTGATTGGCCCATAGTGATATCAAATTTTGCAACCCTTTGTTGGTGGACTCCAAGCCCTTTTCCTGGGATGAAATTCTATCTTTGAAAGTACTTATGGATCCAAGGAGAAAACATCAGGTCTTTCTCCTTGTGTTCTGAGACAACTGCTACTTGAAAGCCAGTTAGGGGTTGTTCAAATGAGTTCAATGCAGCTACCACAGAAGATTCATCCGCCTTAAGAGTCACGATCTTCCCTCCCATTGGAATCTTTACTTTCTGATGTAGAGTTGAGGGCACTCCTCCCAATGCATGGAACCAGGGTCTTCCCAAAAGCAAGGAAAATGTCACCGGAATGTCGATGACGATGAACAGCACAGTCGATCTAACTTCCCCAACTGACACCTCCGCCTCAAAAGTACCGATCACGGTACGCTTCGAATCATCATAGGCCCGGATCACTGTGTTAGATCGCGATAGTGCTTCTTCAGATAAGTGGAGGCTAGATAGTACTTTTAAAGGACAGATATTCAGTGCTGACCCATCATCAACCATTACACAAGGTAAAGTTCTGTCCATCATTTCAACTTTCAAGTACAAGGCACGATTGTGATTAGTTCCTTCCAGTGGTAGATCATCATCAGTGAAAGTGATCCCCTTTGGATTATCAGGTTGCAGACTCTTTGTACTCCCAATTACCATGCACACCTCTTCAGGAGACATCAACGGATTAGCATCCATCTCCATAAGCTTCTTTACCACCGCAGCCCGGTGCCTTTGGGACTCCATACGTAGATGCCACACAGATGCACGTGCAGGCATCTTTTTGAGCTGTTCTACCACTAGATCTTCCTTTTCATCCACCTTAACAGGCAAATCATCCTAGATCGGGGCTTCTGCTCTCTTACTTGGCTCCCCTAACCATTGCGGTTCAGGTTGGTACACCCCTCCACTCCTTGTAACATTATTCACAAGAGCATCCTCCTTTCTTATGTACATCCCGTCCTTAGTACAAACAGGATAAACAGGTGCTGTCTGACTCATAAGCTTGGGTCTACTCATTAGTTTGAACTCATCCGCATCATCATCCAACTCTACATCGTCTAAATTCACGGGCTTGTTCTCCTCCACAGGTGGTTCAGCATCCTCGCCCACTACCACTTTTATTGCAGGATTCGCCTTTGCAATCTAAGCCAGGACAAAGTTAGGAGATAACCCTGACTGTACCATGTTCACCCTCCTTTCAAACTGAGGCAATGGATTTCTCTAAACATTAAGCTTTGGGCGAGGCGCTTCTATCTTCTTTTCATCAATCAGCTGCTGAATTGCCTTTTTCAATGCATGGCACTCATTAGTTCGATGCCCCTTAGTTACATGATAAGAGCAAAAATTGTTCTTGTCTGCCTCAGCCGGAGGCGTGTACGGTTTCAGGCTTTGAAGAAAACCCAAATTTCTGCACTTCAGAAAGATCCGCCCAAGAGAATCCTCCCAAGGAGAAATCCCTTTTCTAGTTGTTTGTTGATTTGCCCCTTGTGCCACTGCCGCTACTTCTACTTGCTTGACGGGGGTAGTTGGCTTACTCAGCTTGGAGTTTGTCGATGAGGAAGCTGTAGGATTGCTATTGCTCTTGTATCCTGAGCAATAGGTCCGGCTTCGGTATCCTCCCCCAGAACTGTAATGGGCCGGGTCGATCTCGTACTTCTCCACTTTACGGGCCAACTCGTGCACTTCCACCAAAGATTGAAACTTGTGATGTTTCATCACATTCCGATAGACCTCTAAGCTCCCATCAATCAACTTCACAATTAGCTCATCCTCCAACGGCTTCTGATGGAGGAGGATCATCTTGTCCATCCACCTCTGATAGTACTCCGAGAAGGTCTCATTCAGTTTCTGTTTCACCGCCTCTAAGTCTTGTAGCTTGACCTCTAGCTGTGTATTGAAACTGAAATACTTTATGAAAGCATCAGACAGCACATCCCAATCACCTTGCACACTCTCGGGCTGCTTGTTGTACCAAGTGATGGCTCCTCCTTCCAGAGTAGTGGGGAACAGTCCCACCAATTGATTCATTGTAAGCCCCGCCATAGTCATGATCCGCACATATTGGTTCAAGTGAGCCGTAGGAGGGCTTTTCCCCACATAAGGGGCAATTCTAGGCATCTGGAAGCCTACAGGTAACATCTCAACCCCTCCAGCTATGAGTGTGGATGGGTCAATGTGCTTAGAAGATTGGATCTTAGAGTTGGCGCGTAGTTCTGCTATGGTTTCCTCCATTTCCTTCATCTTCCTTTCTAAAGCAAACTCCATGGGTTGTTCAGTGTTATCCGTTCGGCCTTCTTTTGCATCTGATTGCCCATCATTCAGTCTTCCCCCACTATTCTACTCTCGGGCAGCCCTATCTGGTCGCTGATTGGATGACTCACTCAATGCACTCTGCACTTGACTCTTAATGAGGTTCTTGAATTCATCAGAGTTCATGAATTCTCGGATGGCAGTAGTGGCCATCATGGCAGCTGCAGCTCAGGTGTGAGTGCCATGTCTTGAAAGCTTTGCAGTAACTGTTCGAACTCTGGTGAAAACTCAGCACTCAATTCAGATGCCGTCTCAACCTCTCTGAACTGAACGGACTCCTCAGACTCACTAGATGACGAATCACTGTGCTCTAATCTCAAAGGTTTGCGTCCCGATCTGAGCCAAACTACAAAACATTATGAACAAGAGTTAGTAAAAGATGATCACCCAAAGAGTTATGAACTCTAGGGGATATGCATGTATGCATGGCGTGTTAGATGAATGATATGTGGATGTCGTATGAAATGAACTTGTAACACGAACCTTGAACAACTGATCCTTCGGGTGCTGAAGTATTCATGAATTCCTATTTATGTATGTTATGAATTGCAATCTAAGTATTTGATGCATGGATGAAACCTTTGGCGCTTGGGGAGTACCTCGGATTTTGCGACATGAGATAAATGTTCTTAGCGAACGGACGGAGTTTCGGCACTCGGGGAGTGCCTCGGATTTTTATGATGTGAGGTCGACATGCGCGTGGCGCATGGTCGGGATTTCGATGTCCGGGGGACGCCTTGAATTTTTGGTGATATGAACTCGTGCTTGGTGTGCGAGCGGAATTTCAATCCTCGAGGAGTATCTCGATTTCCACATCATGATATGAAATGAATGCGTTCTTGGTGAACGGGCAGAGTTCTGAAGCTCGTGGAGCACCTCAATGATTTAATGAGATGAAACAGATTTTGTCGGCGCTTGTGGAGCACCTAAATGATTTAATGAGATGAGATGGATTTTGTAGGCGTTCGTGGAGCACCTAAATGATTTAATGAGATGAAACGGATTTTGTCGGCGCTCATGGAGCACCTAAATTATTTGATGAAATGAAATGAATTTTTTTTTTCGGCGCTCTAAATGATTAAATGAGATGTGATGAATTTTTCGGTGCTCGTGGAGCACCTAAATGATTTAAGGAAATGAAATGGATTCTTCGGCACTCGTGGAGCGCCTAAATGATTAAATGAAATGTGATGAATTTTTTTTCGGCACTCGTGGAGCGCCTAAATGATTAAATGAAATGTGATGAATTTTTTTGGCACTCGTGGAGCACCTAAATGATTTAAGGAAATGAAATGGATTCTTCGGCACTCGTGGAGCGCCTAAATGATTAAATGAAATGTGATGAATTTTTTTTTCGGCACTCGTGGAGCGCCTAAATGATTAAATGAAATGTGATGAATTTTTTTGGCACTCGTGGAGCACCTAAATGATTAAATGAAATGTGATGAATTTTTTCGGCACTCGTGGAGCACCTAAATGATTAAATGAAATATGATGAATTTTTTCGGCAATCGTGGAGCACCTAAATGATTTCCTACTTGGGAGGAGGTGTAATATGTGTGACCCTTTTGAGGTTGTGCAAGGTCAGGATGAATGTTTTATGCGTGACATGCATTCCACATGGCTACAAGACAAATTGGTTAATGCTTATGACATTCAAATGATGTATGTGAATTAATGTGTTTTTTTTTCACACGATGAAAGGATGCATGGCTACAAAAAATGTGGTTAGTGTAAATGTCACACATATGATCAATGTTTTTACACACGAAAAATAATGGACATGGCTGTACAAAAGATGTGAGTTAGTGTCACACAAATGCTTTACATGTGGTATGTTATATTCGTGAAAAATGCGGATGATGATATGTTATGGAAGGACAAGAAGACACATAGCAATTAGCTCACGGATCGTATTCCTCCAACCTTATTCCTCCAAACGTGGTCAAGTCGATGAAATTCTAACCGAGTCCTAGGAAGGGTTCTCTTGATCATCAACCGGGGATGATGAAAGTGCAATTTATTTTATTGATACGTTTTATTTTGGTATCCTAAGCGGATCCAACTAGGGTTGCTTAAATGAGTTCGGTCCAAAGTCGGGATAACATCAAGGCTCCCATAGCAAAATATACTCCTCACTTCTCCCCACTCAAGGGTCCGAACGAAGGGGTTCGTACGAGGCTATGGGTGGTGTTTCGTATCTATGCCCCCAAGACCAAGAGGAACTTAAGCAACACTTTAACGATTCACTGGGCTAAATAATAGATACCTAACCTAATGCAACAAATGTCTAACTACAAAAATGCATAAAGTGCCATATAAGAATCATTCGCTTAATTTAAATTAGACACTTTTCAGGGCTTGTCAAATTCTTTTAAGTTTTTGAAAAACTTTTGAGAAATCCCCAGTGGAGTCGCCACTGTAAGCGGACGACGCGTTTTCGACGGGACGCGGGACTCCCTTTCGGAAGGGGCGACACGATTTCGGGCGGGGCCCTCCCTCGCATGGGGTTTTTGGATTGGAAAATTCGTTTTTGGAAAAGCGGATTGTTTCGTAAAAGAATCGAGACCTAAATCTCGATAAGAAGAATAGGAGTTGCCACCCCGGCTCAGCTCAACCGGGAAATTACAGTGTAGCTGAACCAAAGTGAGAACCGATACACTTTTCAGAGATCTAGGTTCGGACAAGTCCCTTATTTCATGTCTAATTTAAATATTATTTGCCAATGTTCTAGTTATGACACTTTAAATTGCTAAAAAATTGATTTTTATTGAATAATACATGCAGCGCGCATATATAATAATACAAACATAAAAGTAAGGAAATAAATATTTAAGAGGTTTACAACCCAATTGAATGGAAAAATAAAAACTCTTGCCTCACTGATACAATCGCCTAGGATACACGAGAATCTAAAAAAAATAATTACAACCGCCTAAATACATGATTAATTCTATTAAAATACAAATAAAAATAAAAATAAAAGTGGGAATAAATAAAAGCTGCAAAACAAAGGTTAGCACAATTTTACGGCACGCCACAAATTGGACTCAAATAGACAGAATTGGGAAATTAGGATTTGAGGTCATGCAATTGGGGGTAACCGGGTTGGCCCGGTCTGCCGACCTGGTTAGACCTGGAAAATTATTTTTGAAACGTCCCTGTATTTTTGGTTTTGTGAGAAAATCGTTTTTGAAAACATTTTTCCGGTTTATATTAATTTATCACATGTGAGGTGAGTCGATTCTCGGGAGAACTGGGTCTCCGTCGTGGTTTTGTTCTAAATGCAAAAACACCGAAAAATAAATCTAGGGTCGTGAATGCACACTCCAAAATTCATTTTTAATGATTTTTTATTTTTCAAGATTTTTTGATTTTCTGAAATTTCTGATTTTTATGAAATTTTTGGGGTTTTATGAATTTTTTGGATTTTAGGGATTTCTGCTCCTGGCCGAGAACTACAGTCGTGCGACTGTAGTATCACTGGCTGAGAACTACAGTCGTACGACTGTATACTACAGTCATGCGACTGTAGCCCTTAATGAGGCAGAAATCGCCAAAAACTTAAAACGAAGAATTTAAAACTGGGAAAAGCAAAAACAGTGGTACGACTATAAGAGATATGGCACGACCGTAATTACAGTCGTACCCCTGTTCTTCGTGACAAGAATAGTCGTACGACTGTTCTTACTTTTCCAGAAACAGAAGTGTGAAAACTTGGAAAAAAATGAACAAAAAATAACCAATCACCCAGAAAGCTGTAAAATGAGTTAAGTTGAAGTGTGTTTACCTCCTTGACGCCGATCCACAGCTGGAATGACCCCTAGCTACGCACCAATCCATATGAATTTGCTCCTTTTCTTTGAAATGTCAAGTTTGCAAATAGAGTCCAAAAATTCTCCAAAAAGCTACGGATTTGAGTTTGTTTTTGTCCAGAAATGATTTAGATTTCTTGTGTTAATGTTAACCTAGGGTTTCTAATCCATTTTAAATGTTAACATCAAGAAATCAAGAAGAAAAAGGTAGAAGAAAGCAAGTTTTTTTCTTTTCTCTCTTCCCTCTTTTTCTTCCTTTTCTCTCTCTAATATGCTTTAAATCTCATATTCTGGCCAAAAGTCCCCTCTCAATCACTTCTGCCTTCCTTTTATATCTCTCTTTCCGAAAAATCTTGAGGCATTAAATGCCCAAGATTTTCCAACCATTTTCTAATCTAGGGGTATGGGTTCTGCAACCTACTCTCGATAATACAGTCGTACGGCTGTACTTACGTTACAGTAGTATGATTGTAAACAAAACCCCACGACTGTAAATACAGTCGTGGGTCAACGGTCAGATTTTTTTTTAACAAAAAAATTTCGTGTTCACATAGAAGGAAAGAGATTGCAGAAAAAAGGAGGAAAAGAAATTCGAAATTCTTGCAAGTGTATTCTGCAACTGATGGAGCAAGAAAATACAGGCTGGTTTAGAGGATTTATTGGATTAATAATGACAATTAATTGGATTAATTCTCTTATTAAGAGAGAATTAATTCTGTAGTTTTTTTTTATTTGAAAAATAAAACTAACAGAAAAATTGAAGAGGCTCAAAAATAAAATATCTGGAGAAAATTAGTCGGATCGGAGCAAAAGTTAGGCAGGCCGGTAGTGGCCCAATTCGGTCCGGCATTCGTGACGCCCACATCGTGCGGGTGCGCATTGGGCCTTTGAAGGCTCGGGGCTAGGATTTGCACCCCCTCTCCCCCTGCGCACGCAAGAGAGAGCCTTTTGGCTTATACAAGTTAACACCTTACAAAAGTGTGTTTCAATATAAACACCTTTTCCCCTTTGTTATTTTCCCATGTGGGATAAGTTAACTTGGACCAAAATTTCTCCAAATATTCCATTTCATTAGGCTAACTTTGAGCAACAATTTCTCATTCATTACTTGTCCGTTTTGGGTAAATTATATACTGTTAGAAAGCTCACGTTATGTACTATATAATGACACTAATCATTTGATGTAATACGTTTCCTTTCCATAATATAATTTAGCCCAAAGTTGACAAATAATCACTAGTATATAATCCAATATATTTGTCAAATTTCCAACAATCCCCCACATGAATGAAATTGATTGACGAAAAGAAAGATCAAAATCGAAGTGGTGATAGTAAACTACAGTCAATATTTGCATAGGATAGGTAGGTATCAACCTTTGAACCTTCCCTTGTGCCAGTATATTTACTTTACTGGCTGACTAGTAGACACGATGTCCTTGAACTATTCTGACGTTTGTGTAAACGATGATATACCCCTCACAAATACCAACATAACACAGTTTTTGGTTCTCATGGTTATGTCCGTTATGGTCATGGACATCTCCTGGTTCTGCAAGAGTTTCAGATAACTAAGCCCCATTAGTCTCTTTTGAAGCGACCCCACTTCACTCTCACATAGGTGATCTCTTTTGCTCAAACTTTTGAAGCATAAAGAATCATTAAAAGCATAGCTTAACCTTTCCACATTTTATCACTGTTTACATCATAGGAAGGGATAAGGGGTTGACCCCCACAGTGACCTCACAAGATCTATGCAATTAGGTTGTCCCATTGAACCTAGATCTTGGGATCTCCAGTCAACAAGGTTGGGTTTTCCTTCACATAGTGCCTTAAATACTTATGGGCTTTAGTCCCATTCCCCTTGATGTCTTTTCAACTTGATCTCGGTTTAACCTTTTGGTTAGCGGATCCGCAATGTTATCCTTTGACCCTACAAAGTCAATAGAGATAACTCCCGTTGAGATCAGTTGTCTAACGGTATTATGACAACGATGCATGTGTCTCAACTTACCGTTGTACATAATGTTCTGTGCTCGTTTAATCGCTGCTTGATTATCGCAATGTATACAAATTGCGGGCACAGGCTTTGGCCATTCTAGAATATCTGCTAAGAAATTCGGTAACCATTCAGCTTCCTCTCCAGTTTTATCCAAGGCTACAAACTCAGCTTCCATAGTGGATCTAGTTATAATCGTTTGCCTTGAGGATTTCTAGGACACTGCTCCTCCTCCTAGAGTGAACAGGTACCCACTTCTACCTTTAGAATTCTTGATGTTAGCTATCCAACTGGCATAAGAATACGCTTCTAGTACCGCAGGTTCTCTCGTATAGTACAAACCATAATTACAAGTATATCGCAAATACCTTAGTATTGTCATGACAGCTACCCAATGGATCTTTCCTGGATTACTCATATATCTGCTTAAACTACTTACAGTGTAAGCGATATCTGGTCTTGTACAACTCGAAAGGTACATCAGACTACCTATAACCCTAGCATACTCAACTTGGTCTATGCCTTCACCTTTGTTTTTGGATAAATGTTGACTAATGTCCAACGGAGTTTTGGCTATACCAGAATCATCTTTGTTAAACTTATCAAGTATCTTGTCCACGTAGTATGACTGAGTTAAAATGAGACCGTCAGGTGAATATTTAACTTGGATGCCTAAAATCACATCCGTCAGTCCCATATCTTTCATGCCAAATCTGGAATTTAACATGTTCTTGGTACTCTTTACCATTTTCTCATTGCTTCCCATAATGAGTATGTCATCAACATATAAGCATAGGATAACATATCCTTCAGTTGTAGTTTTGACATAAATACATTTGTCACACTCGTTGATACGATAGCCACTAGCCATCATGGCATCATCAAACTTTTTATGCCATTGTTTTAGTGCTTGCTTTAAACCATATAAAGACTTCACCAATTTACAGACTTTCTTTTCTTGACCTGGAACTACACAACCTTCAGGTTGTTCCATGTAGATTTCTTCTTCCAGATCTCCATTCAGGAAAGCTGTCTTCACATCCATTTGATGTACCTCAAGATTCCGTAGAGCGGCAATAGCAAGTACTATCCTAATGGATGTTATTCTCGACACTCGAGAATAAGTATAAAAGTAGTCAAGGCCTTCCTTTTGTCTATAACCTTTTATAACCAAACGAGCCTTGTACTTATCAATTGTTCCATCTGCTTTCAATTTCCATTTGAAAATCCATTTAGAGCTTAGTGATTTAGTTCCGGGAGGAAGATCCACTAATTCCCAAGTATGATTTTGCAGAATGGAATCAATCTCACTCCTTATGGCTTCTTTCCATAAAGGACTTTCAGTTGATCTTACAGCTTCTTTGTAAGTTTGTGGTTCAGCCTCTAACATGTAAGGTAGAAAATCTGGACCAAAAGATTTTTCCACCCTTGCCCTTTTACTTCTTCGAGGTTCAACCTCTATATCCATCTCATCCTCTTCTTGAAGATCTTGAACATTCTCTTCAACCTCTTGTTGAAGTTCTTCACCATTCTCAACTTCGTCATGTTGACCATCTTGACTATCGACTTCAACAGTCTCATGAGACCGTTTAGATCCCGACGCCACAACATTTTGTTTACATGGAAACACGTTTTCAAAGTACGAGTCGTCTTTTGACTCTGTTAATGTATTCTTATGTATTTCTGGGTTTTTAGATTCATGCACAAGAAACCGATCCGCGTTACTGTATTCCGCATATCCAATGAAAATATAATCCACTGGCTTTGGGCCTATTTTCATTCTCTTAGGTAATGGGGCCATTACCTTTGCAAGACACCCCCACACTTTCAAGTAATTATAAGAAGGTTTTATACCTTTCCATAATTCATAAGGGGTTTTATCTTGTTTCTTACGGGGTACCTTGTTTAAAAGGTAATTTACTGATAAAACAACATCCCCCCACATGTTTTGTGGTAACCCAAAACTAGTTAGCATCGCATTCATCATTTCTTTTAAGGTATGATTCTTTCGTTCAGCTACACCATTAGATTGAGGAGAGTACGGTGGTGTTACTTCGTGAATAATACCATGTTGGGAGCAAAACTCGCCAAATGGTGCAACATATTCACCACCACGATCACTTCTTACCACCTTAATCTTTTTATTAAGTTGGTTTTCTACTTCTTACTTATAGAGAACAAATTTCTCTAAAGCCTCATCTTTGCTTTTAAGCAAATACACATAACAGTATTTTGTGCTATCATCTATAAAGGTAATAAAATATTTATTTCCTCCCCTTCATTGAACAAACTTCAAGTCACAAATATCTGTGTGTATAAGATCAAGTGGTTCTGAATTTCTTTCAACAGAATGAAATGAGGATCTTGTCAATTTTTTCTCTACACAAATTTCACATTTATGGTTTTTATCAATTTGAAAGATGGGGATATGATTCAAGTTAATTAAACATCGCAACATATCAAAATTAACATGTCCAAGTCTACTATGCCATAAATTAGAAGACTCAATAATATAAGCAGAAGAAACGTTATTCTCATTCATTTCAATTAAATTTGATTTACAAGAGATACAATTAAATTTGAACATCCCATTACATTCATATCCCTTGCCCACATACATACCCCCTTTAGACAAAATAAATTTCTAAGACTCAAAAACCATCTTAAAGCCATGTGAGCTCAAGAGGCTCCCAGAAACCAGATTCTTCCTCATTTCAGGAACATACAAGACATTTTGCAGCTTCACCTTTTTCCCAGAAGTCATTTTCAGAATGACAGTTCCATGTCCTTTGATCTTTGAAGTAGCAGAATTACCCATGTAGAGATTCTCTCCTTTCTTTGTAAGAGTCAATCCAGTAAAAGACCCTTTATCACAGAAAATGTGGCGTGTAGCACCAGTATCAAGCCACCATTCTCGTGGGTTCGAGTCAACCAGGTTGATTTCAGAAATCACTGCACACAGGTCGATGTCAGACACATCTTTAGCAATTTCTTCCACAGCATTTGCCTCATTTTTGTTGACCCTTTTTGGTAGCCTACAATCAGAGGACTTATGTCCCATTTTGTTGCAATTAAAGCATCTTCCATTAAACTTTGGTTTCTTGGAAATGCCCCCTTTAGGTCCCAATTTAGACTTGGATCCAGCAGGCTGTTTACCCTTCTTGGGGTCTTTCTTGACCTCCACAACATTGGCTCCAGCCATAGCTTGATTAGCAGCAACAGAAAATTTCCTCTCTGATCTTCTATTGTCTTCCTCAATACGAAGTCGGACAATTAGATCCTCAACAGACATTTTTTTCCGTTTATGCTTGAGATAGTTTTTGAAATCACTCCAACTAGGTGGCAATTTCTCAATGATTGCAGCCACTTGGAAGGTTTCACTAGTCTCCATCCTTGCAGCTTGCATCCCATGGATCAAAAGCTGGATTTCTTGCACTTGACTCACAACAGATTTGGAATCAATCATTTTGTAATTAAGGAATTGGCCTACTAAGTATTTCTTAGCACCAGCATCCTCAGTTCTGTACTTCCTATCCAAGGAGTCCCATAATTCCTTCGCAGTTTGTTTAACAGTGTAAACCTCATACAAATCAGGAACCAATCCGTTCAGAATGTGGTTTCTACAAAGGAAATCCAAGTGATTCCAAGCATCAACAGCTAATTGAATAGAAGGATCCACCACACCCTCGGGAACAACAGGAGGATCTTCTTTTAGCAGCCTATGATATTGCATGCTAGTCAAGTAGAAAAGCATTTTCTGCTGCCACATCTTAAAATTCATTCCGTTGAATTTTTCTGGCCTTTCAGGCACTGTTACTGGGTATGAACCCAAACCAGCTGCAAGACCGTTAGGCATAACAAGCCTAAAACCACTAGAACCATTTTGTCCATGTTGGTTATTCTGGCCTTGGCCAGTTTCAGAACCATTGCCTACAATAGGTGGGACAATATCAGCCATTTTTCAATCTGAAAATTTCAAACAAACAAAGTTAGTGAAATTCCAAAATGAACAAAACAAATACAGAAAATAAATCACAAAATAAGAACTGTTAATTTAGAACAACAAATGTCCAAATAGTCCAAAATGATCCAGTAAAAGGTCCGAAAAATTCTCCAAATGTCAAGGTATAAATATCCAGAATGTCAAGGTATTAATTATCCAGAATGTCAAGGTAATCCTGCAAAACTTAACCAAGTACTACGTATAATTGTCTTAAGATTGTTAGATAACAGTAAACAAATACAATTTATATAATTAAATTCCAGAAACGAAATAAATTGAAGAACAGAAAATAAGATACTTTTCAACCTTAACAAAAAGGAACAATAGAGTTGAGGCCTGAAAAATACAGTTTCCTTAAGACAATTATCGGCCTGTAGTTAGCGATTTGTCTCCCAGGATACAACAACTCTCGATGGCGAACTCAACTGTGCGAAGCGGACTATCACCGGAGAAGAAAGGAAAAACGACAGCCTATGTAGAAGGAAACAGATTGCAGAAAAAAGGAGGAAAGGAAATTCAAAATTCTTGCAAGTGTATTCTGCAACTGATGGAGCAAGAAAATATAGGCTAATTTAGAGGATTTATTGGATTAATAATGACAATTAATTGGATTAATTCTCTTATTAAGAGAGAATTAATTTTGCAGTTTTTTTTTATTTGAAAAATAAAACTGACAGAAAAATTAAAGAGGCTCAAAAAATAAAATATCTGGAGAAAATTAGTCGGACAGGAGCAAAAGTTAGGCAGGCCTGTAGTGGCTCAATTCGGTCCGGCATTCGCGACGCCCACGTCTTGCGGGTGCGCATTGGGCCTTTGAAGGCTCGTGGCTAGGATTTGTACCCCCTCCCCCCCTGCGCACGCAAGAGAGAGCCTTTTGGCTTATACAAGTTAACACCTTACAAAAGTGTGTTTCAATATAAACACATTTTCCCCTTTGTTATTTTCTCATGTGGGATAAGTTAACTTGGACCAAAATTTCTCTAAATATTCTATTTCATTAGGCTAACTTTGAGTAACAATTTCTCATTCACTACTTGTCCGTTTTGGGTAACTTATATACCGTTGGAAAGCTCACGTTACGTACTATACAATGATACTAATCATTTGATGTAATACGCTTCCTTTCCATAATATAATTTAGCCCAAAGTTGACAAATAATCACTAGTAAATAATCCAATATATTTGTCAAATTTCCAACAAGCAGTTGAATGATTGTATTGCAATATGAGAACAAAGCCATATGGTTGTATGGTCCACAAACATCAATAAGAGTTGTAAAAGTTTGTCATTAGCCACTCCTATCACTTACAACAATTGGTTTTTTCTTTCAGCTTAAAGATAAGGAAAATTGTAGAGTTTAATATCTTATATATTTCTCTCTTCATGCACGATTTGTCCAAAAAAAGAATATTGTATCATTTAATTAATGAAATTATATTAATTTCATATTAATTTAATTAAATTGAAATTTAGAGTTCTATGGATTTAATTTTGTAAAAACGAGTCATTATGTATACATATGTCATTTGTTATAATATTTTTCATTTTTTTCAGTTTACTTTTTTCCACGTTAAATTATATAATAATGATAAAAATGTAAATTGGATATCAAAATATTAGATTACTGAAAAATCTCTTGCTATTAAACATATAGCATATGCATTATTTAATTTATTTAATATATTATTTTCTTTTTAATTAATCATGCTATCATATATTTATAAATGTGGGTCTCGGTGCTGTAGTTTGGTACTTATAATAAAAAGGTAAGAGAAATAATATACGAGATAATACACGAAGTGTTAACTTATTCATTTAATTGTTTTTGTTTTTTTATTAATTATGCCATCAAATTAATTAAGGAGGTAGTTACAATTTGTATTGCATATGTGGATCTGTTGAAATTTGGTAAGACAAGAAGAGTATAAGAAATAACGAAACTTGTGGTTTTTGAATTAAATTTTGTGTCGGCAATGATTAATAACAATAATAATAATATTTTACAATATATTCTTAATTAATAAAATGGTTTAATAAATAGAAATATTTGTCTAGACATAAAAAAATCTCCTGTCACAATATCACTCTTAATTCATATATATAACGAAATAATACTTTCAACATAAAATTGTTTATGATTGAATACATTATTATAGAGATACATCTGATATAATCTGATCAATTATTAAAATAAAAATGCACACTATAATTTTTTTAAATAAATAAAAATGTTATTAGTAAAAGCACTTAAATTATTTTTCTTAATTTTTCTCTGAATTTCACTTATCCTAATTATTCAATTTATAGAGCTAGAAACCAACATTTGATCTGAATATATTCTTCAAAATTTTAGGTTTTTATCTCCTGAAACATATGACAATTAACTTCATTTATTTAGCATTTCTCTCCTTCAGTTATTTAAATATTGCTTCATTCTTATGATTTTTTTTTTTTTTTTTCAATTCCCCAACATGGCCATTTAATGCATTGGAAAAATATGCATTTGCACTGGCACGACATACATGCATTTCCTACTTTGGTTCACCTATAGTGTTGGTCCACAAATCAAGTCTAATCAATATATGTCTTCCCTCTTTTTTTGACAATAAATTATTACAATATCACTCTCAATTCATACAAGTCTACAGAATGAATTAATACATTGAACGTAAATTAATATTAGTAATTACATTGTAAAACATTGAAGATGATAACACAAATAAGTTGATGAGAAAATTTAATTAATTCCCAACATATTAATTTGTGGATGTTACAATTCTTCCTTGCTAAAAAAAAAAAAAAATTGTCTCAGAAATTCAGGAATGATGCATATAAACAGTTAAAAAGTATATATATATTATTGATTTTCACTATCATCTATATATGGTATCTCTTTCGCTTTATCCATAATGAAAATTCCAAGGTGAAGCGGCAATCAACTTCTATATGCTTAGTCCTTTCATGAAACACTAAATTATTTGCAATATAAATAGTTGCTTCGTTATTACACCGTAAGTTTAGTGCTTTTGTCTGAGAGAACCTAATCTCTCCAAAGTATTTATATTTAGATTCAATAAATAGCTTGTGTCATAGCTTTATATTTAGATTCAACACTTATCGGGATACAACATTAAATTATCGAATTATCAGGTTTTATCATTACAAGTCAACAATCATAATTTTTTTTAAACGATACATCTCTCTAGCTCAATATATGTTAATTTCAATTTTTAGCTAAAATGAACGAAAAT
Organism: Euphorbia tirucalli; assembly: GCA_039660915.1. Lineage (NCBI taxonomy): Eukaryota > Viridiplantae > Streptophyta > Magnoliopsida > Malpighiales > Euphorbiaceae > Euphorbia > Euphorbia tirucalli. Next base: position 17,143,838 of record CM077637.1, read on the forward strand.
AATATATGAGGTTATCTCTTATTTAGTGAGAGTGGTTTTACAAATCTTTTAATGGAAAAAAATTGATTCTTTTTATATAATGGATGGGTTATTATTATTATTTTAACTTGAAATAGTTTTTAATAATGAAAAGAAATAATGACTTTGTGGACTTATACCTACCTTCATTTATTAATTTTTGTTTTCTATTTTATATATTAATTAAAAATAAAGGCACATCAAAGTGTCGGCAAATAGATATTGCTAGTCCCAAATAGTCTTTAAGTTACACTAAAGGGGGTGAATAGTGTAAATACTCAAATAAAATTCTTTTAGAAACCTTTTAAAATCAAAAACAATTTTACCCAAGAAGCAAATTTTACTTGAAAATGCAGAATAAAAATGTTTGTAAAACTTGTAAATTTAATTGCTTTTGAATAAATAAAGTAAAATATCCAAAGAGCTATTACTGCTGAAAATAAATGCAGAAATATAAATAGCAGTAATTAAATAGAGTAGGGATAGAAAGATTGTGGACACAGAGATTTATACAGGTTCGAACCAACTGTCCTACTATCCCCAAGTGAGCCACTTTAGATTTTCCACTATAATTCCTTTAACGATAGAAATCAAACGAAGTATTATTTCTTCTGTCCAAGATCGAGAAAATTAATCCTACTTCTGTCTAGGATTAAAACAATGATCCTTCTTCTGTCTGAATCGAGACATCTTGTGTTTTTTTCGCAAGCTAAAACACCAAACTTTTACAACTTCTTGTTTTTCAAAGCTCAACAACAAAACTTTTTATACAAACTTTGTTGGTAAAACTCTAACAACAAAGCTCCCCCTCACACTAATATTTCTTAGTGTAAATTTACAATTCACTCAAAATGTTGTATTTGAAAGAATGTGAATTGCTTTGATGAAGACTAGATTTCTTTCAATTGCTCTCTTTGAAGATTGTTGGAAAGACTACTCAATAATGCTTGAATGCTTTGATTGCTTTGAATGTAATGTAAACTTTGTAATTTGCCTTTCCATATTGAAATGCTTGCAATTGTCTTCTATTTATAGGCATTGGAGAACTGGTTTGGAGAAGAAATTCAAAATCCATTCAGGTCTCTGAAACTAGCCGTTATAATATATTCAGCCCTCTAAAGCTTTAGTTCTATTTCCTCCAGGTCTCTGAAACTAGCCGTTGCATAGTGTTTAGCCCTCTGAAGGTTTGTAATGAACTTTGTTCAGGTCTCTGGATGTATCCGTCGTACAGTGTTCAGGTTTCTAAAAATTTGAATTAAACTTCTTCAGGTCTCTGAATGTAGCTGTTATACAGTGTTCAGAACTCTGAACATTTGAACTTGACTTCTTCAGGTTTCTGAACATGGCTATTATACAGTGTTTAGGCCTTTGAAGACATGTAACTAAGTTTCTTAAGTCTTCAGCCTCCTGAAGTAAAATGTATCTTATTTCTCCAAACTTATTATTCTCTTTTTATATAATTCTTCCAATGTCCTTATTGAAAGTCTTCATCTTTATACTTTATTTAATTAATATCTTTAATTAATTATTAAAGTATTTATTTAATTTTATCTTCTTCAAATATAAAGTTGTTTTCATCAAAACAAGGTTTAACAATCTCCCCCTTTTTAATGATGGCAACCTTATTATATCTCATGTGTCTTGAAGAGATAAAAATTAAACTTCTAGATAGTTTTATTTATCACGGAATAAGCTCCCACTGAAGTCATGATCTCCTGATGTATTTTCTTAAAAGAATTTTGAGATGGTTCTATTTTAAGAAAATTTTATTTGCAAAAATAAGATTTGTGAGTATTAAACAAATGTATTTAATTTATAATTAGTTATTTGAATATTTTCAAAACATTTCCCAAGTTCGAAAAAATCTTTTAATAACTAATTTTTGTATAGAAAAAGCTTTTATTAGTCCGGTCCATTTAAACATATAAAAGCCCAAAACTTTTAAATTTACTTCTGGGTTCTTTCTTGGCTTGGACTAAGAGGAATCTTTTCTTCACAAAGGCCTTACTATAGATAAGATTGAATCTATTTGGTAAAGGATAACTTGAAATTTTTCTGTGAACATTATTTCTCATGGCTCATGTATGTAGCAAGGAGTAAATCATATGGTAGTGAAAGGAGAGCAAACATGCCATATCACATATTTAATTTTGCCTTTGACATACAAGCATACAACTCCTGCACATATATTATAAGTAGTAAATCATATACTTCAGCATAAACTTCAACAAGCAGAGAGAAGAATTTTACAGCCACAAGCTGCTTGGTTACCAATATCCAGTGCATCATAGTTATGCCAATAGGATCATTCTACTTACCAATAGATTTGTCAGTAAATGTCATAACTGCATAATCATATAGTGACCATATCATAGAATCCTATAGAAATTTTAACACACACATTATCATGTATGATAATATAGCAGTTCTATAAGCATATCAGTTTTGCAATTTGACAAGTGCTTCCTGTCACAAAGCTATATAAATGTTATGACTAGTGACATAACTTAAGCAAAAACCTATAGCTATTTAGATACTGTTACTTTTAAACAAAAAATACTTATCAACAACATAGTCATGTCACATTTGTAAAGGTATATCAGTATAGATTCAATAGATATCACATTTATACAATCATATTGCGTACCACAACATAATTTGCCTGATTATACTTAGATGCATATAGGTCAAAACAGCCATGTCAAATATATCAGTATATTGGGCATAAGTAAATTCCAATCATGAAGAATTTTATAGAAACTTTATACTAGTATACATATCTTATTAGTATTTCTCAAAAACTGACTTATGCTTATATGATTCATCAGCATATCCAAAAAATAGTACACAAGGCACATCTATTTGTTCATAAATAGCATATCAAATATATATTTGCAATTGCAACATTAAAAAAATGTTATTGAACCTTACGAACTTATATCATATTATTAGCAGAAGTCAATATTATCAGACATATATAGAGCAACTTGTACAAGAGATCAAGATTTTAGACACTTATTAGTAGATCAGATGATACTATTGCATATATCAATATATTAACACATAGTTTAAGCAAAAGTACTTCAATAGCATATCAGACCAACAATCACGTGTCCTAAGCTATAAGTATTAAACTAAGCATGATATCATCACTCATTTAGCAGTATATCAGTAATTACCATATAGTGACATAGCATAATTTTAACAACACATATACCAGTACAACAGAGCACTGATCAGCAGGACATATCAATAGATATAAAAATACCAAAGGTGTAATCTGTGATGCCAATGCCACACATTTTGCAGTGTTACCACAAGACAAGATATAATTTCAAATTCTCCCCCTTTGTCATCAACAAAAAAAAACCATAATAAGAGGAGAGCAATATAAATATGACTAAAATAGATTCTAATAAGCATTCAATCCCATATTTTGATTATAAAGACCAAAATATAGTAAAATACCTGTAGCAATATAAAAATACTTAAGCAAAATAAAAGAGTGCAGATATAACAAGGAGAGAGAAATATTCTAGACAAAATATAAAGTACAGAGAGCCACATGTGGGATTAGGAGAAGCTTTACAACTTGGCTTCTACATAGAAGATCTCTCTACACTTGTGCAAACCTAAGTGTTAGGGCTGACCAGAGGTGGATGGGGCTGAACCTTTGGTAGAGTCATTGTAGAGATGAGATATCATATGATGTATGGAGTCCACTTTGCCAGATAGTTCTCTAACTTCTCTAGTGACTCAAGCAAGAGTCTCTTCTTGATATTGGACAATGTTAAGCAACCTGGATTGAAGCTCCATGATCTGGATCTAAGCATTGTGTAAACCACTAGGAATTTGCTAAAAGATTTCACTATTCATCATATTTTGAGCAATTTTGAGAACCTCAGTTGTGACCTTGAGTCAAGATTCCAAGGTAAATGCTGTTGTTCTAATGTGATCCTGAGTAGTAATAAAGTGAATACGTGGAAAATTTGTTGGAATGGTGGAATGAGTGGGCTTGATAGGAATGTTTATAACATGTGAAGAGGGAGTTGGAGTTTCAATGGTCTGGAGTTTTGAAGAAAAAGTGGGAGATGAGTATTGCTAAGCCATTCGGATGGAATCTGGATAGATACACTGAAAGGAGTAGCAGTTGAGATTCTTGGTAAAAGGTGAGTTTAAGATCCTTTTAATGAGTTTGTCTATATAGAAATTACCAGCAGGGGTCTTTAAAAGGCTCAATGGTGGTTGGGTGGAAGGATTTGTACTTAAGGATGCCATAGATGGAGGAGAGAAAGGAATAATAGGAAGGGGTACTTCATCTTCTAAATTTATAAAGCTAGGTTGGAAAGTGGGACATAGCTCTTCTAGTTAGTCAAAAAGGTCAGTATCTATAGGAGATGAGTTTGTATCAGAAAAATGGCTATCATAAGTATTTGTCTCAGCTTCAGTAGCCACTAAATCTATCCTATTAAAGACATTAGAAGGATGAAAATCTTTTAAAACAGCTACAAAGAAAACATCAGATTCTTCTTCTGGATTTATATTTCTGCCATAAATTCCAGGCATACTACTGGCTTTAGAGTTTTCTTTCCCTGAGCTGATAACCTCCACAAAGCTATGCTCATTTCTATTGACACTTTCAAAAATAGGAACCTGAAAGGAGTTATATTCCTTGTCTCTACTCCTTTCTAATTAACTTTGTTGCCTTTTTACATAACTCTCTTATGCACTTTCACCATTTTCCTTTATTTATGCAACTTGAAACTCCTCATCATCATTTTCTTTTACATGTTCTGAGTAAGGACCATAACTGTTGTAGTCTAGGGGAATAGTGGGAATCTGTTTCTTATGCTCATTCATCCTGATGATGCTTTCTATGGAAACCTTGTTTAGAACTAACTTTGGTCCAATGGTAAGAGTGATGAGATCATTAGTGGGAATATTATGGTATTAGAAGAACTTTATCAATAGCATTCCGTATGGAATAGGTAGGGGTGAGCAAAACCGAACCAATGTCCAAAAACCAAAAATTCAAACCGAACCGAACCGAACCGATCCATTTCATAGTTTGGTTCGGTTTGGTTTTAAGTTATGAAGAAGTTTGGACTTCTGTTCGGTTTGGTTCAAAACCGAAAAAACCGAAAAACCGAATAATTGGTAAAATATTAAAATTAATTATAAAATTAATATATACTAATTGTAGAGAATTTTATACATTATATTATTTTATAGTTTTATATTGTGATTTTTTTATGCTAATTTATAGTTGTTAAAACTTGAGAGTTGAAAAAAAAAGAAGAGAATTTTAGTATTTTATTGTGATGTAATAGTATTATTTAGTATTACTGTTTTTTTAAGTTAATTTTTTTGTATTTCTTTTTTTTTTTTTAAACATACTACTTATATAAAATTTTTATTTTGATCTTTTTTTTTTAAAAGTTGATGTTTTTGGTTCGAGCTAGTCCAAACCGAACCAAACCAAACTAGTTTGGTTTGGACTGAACCAAACCAAAATTTAGTTTGGATCGGATTGGTTTATAAAATACAGTATTTTTCGGATCGGTTTTTTCGGTTCGGTTCGGTTTTTGAACCGAACCGGTCCATGCTCACCCCTAGGAACAGGGGAAGAACCTCTCAAGCTTGTTAGGTAGTTTACCATAATCCAAGGCAAGTTGATTGGCTTTCTATTAATTAGATGCCAAGTGAAGAATACATCAAAGGTATTCATAATGGCTAGGCTTGAAGATTGTGGGGCAAAGAAAGTTGAGTTGAGTAATTGCAAGGTTCTGAATGTGCCACCTAGATAGCCAGAGTCAAGCTTGGAAGTAGGAATTTGGTGGTTAGTGGGAATGTTGAAAAGTTCTCTCACAAATTCCTCCTTATTTTTACTCCTGTACGTGGCAGGTTAAATACTTTCGCAAAAACTTTCTCATTGACTTTGTAAGTATACCCTCTGAGGATGACTTCATACTGACTATTGCCTAAGTCAATCAGAGTTCCATAAAACTCTGTTACTAAAGATGGAAAGATGGGCTCATTGATTTGCATAAAATGTTCCCATTTTTTAAAACTGAAACCACTCAAGGAATGGAATTTCATTACTGCCTAAGTAACTCCAATCAATTCTTCTACATGCTACTCTAGACCTAGAAAAGCCATCAAAATACACTAAAGTGCCTTGTTCTGGTATAAATACCATGGAGGGCAAAGAAGGATTAGATTGACTCACATTTCTCCTGCTTCTCTTCACTCGCTTAGGAGCAGGTCTTTGCTCTTCATTCTCCATATTCTTCATGCTTTTCCTCTTTGAAGATTCCATGTTAATATTTTCTTCTTCTGCCATGGAATTTCTATTTAATGTTTGTGCTCTGTTTTTAACTTGTGAAGCCCGTACCTTTTTAACACCTCGCTTCTTCATTTGTTTCAGCTAACCTCAAATGGCTTTAGAAGGATGATCACGAGTTACAGAGAATTGGCAGAGAAGATTTGATATGGTGAGAAGAAAAACTTCAGAAGTATAATAAACTGTCTTTTCGTTCTCCTTCTTCAACTGTTTCAATCTGTTAGTTTATTTATAAAAAAAAAAAAAGAATTCGGTGCCTTTTTTGCTTTTCTTCTTATGCTTGTTGATGAATAACACGAGGCTGCTTATAAAGTTTTGGTCCGAAAAGAATAGACCTCATCTTCAACAGTTTATGTATATATTGGGCTTTAAAGAAGAAAGTGGCCCAATATGTAAATACAGCCTTGGATATTGCCTCGTAAAAAAATATTGGCCTTTTGATGAAAATGGGCTTTAAAGAGTTTTGTAAAAAAAATTCGAATGAAAAAATATTTTTATCCTCAGAAATTAATTAATAGAAGACTAATTAATTAGGATAAAAATTAATATCAGAAAATAATTAGTGTATAACTAATTATTTTTAGAGAATTTAATTAGTGAATGACTAATTAAATATAATATTTTGATTACGCCCAGATGAAAATATTCCTAAAAGAGCAGAGTTAGTTTTCAAAAATAGACATACCAATCCCCCTTTGAAGTTGACTGAATCTTTGATCATTAAGGGGTTTTGTGAAAATATCAGCGATTTGCTCTTCAGTGGGAACAAATTCTAATATTATATCTCCTTGTTGCACGTGATCTCTTACAAAGTGATGCTTGATATCAACGTGTTTGGTCTTTGAATGTTGAACGAGATTTTTTATTAGGTTGATTGCACTAGTATTATCACATCGCACAGGAATGTGATCATACTTTAACCCATAATCTTCCAATTGTTGTTTCATCCATAATATTTGTGCCACACATTGGCTTACAGATACATATTCAGCTTCAGTTGTTGAAGTAGCCATTGAAGTTTGCTTTTTACTTGACCAAGAGACAAATGCTTGACCTAAAAATTGACAAGTACCAAATGTACTTTTTCTTTCTAATTTGCATCAAGCATAGTCTGCATCACTGTATCCTATTAAATCAATATCCGTACACTTTGGATAGCAGATACCAACATCTAGAGTTCCATTTAAGTATTTGAATATTTTTTGACAGCACTTAAATGTGACTCTTTGGGGTTAGCTTAAAATCTTGCACATAAACACACACTGAATTGTATATCAGGTCTACTAGCTATTAAGTAAACTAAAGAACTAATCATACCTCTGTATTTCTTGGTGTCTACACTTTTACCTTTTTCATCTTTATCTAGTGAGACTGTTGTGCTCATTGGTGTTTTCATCGGTTTGGAATTTTTCATTTCATATTTCTTTAAGAGTCCCTTTGTATACTTGGATTGAAAAATAAAAGTTCCTTTCTTTTCTTGCTTAATTTGTAATCCAAGGAAGAAATTTAATTCACCTATTATAGACATTTCAAATTCCTTACTCATTTCTTAAGAAAATTCCTTGCACAACAATTCGTTAATAGAACCAAATATAATATCATCAACATAAATTTGCATGATTAACAAGTGGTCCTTTATATGCTTTATAAACAGTGTTGTGTTAACTTTACCTCGAGTAAAACCTTTTGTGAGCAAAAATGAGCTTAACCTTTCATACCAAGCTCTTAGAGCTTGTTTTAAATCGTAAAGAGCTTTTGGTAGCTTGTAGACATATTCAGGATTATGACAATCTTTGAACCTAGGAGGTTGTTTTACGTATATCACTTCATTAATATAGCCATTTAGGAATGAACTTTTTATATCCATTTGATAAAGCTTGAAATCTTTGTAACATGCAAATGCACATAGCATCCTTATGGCTTCTAGTCTTGCTACTGGGGCGAATGTCTCATCATAGTCCATACTTTCTTGTTGGTTATACCCTTGTGTAACCAATATGGCTTTGTTTTGAACAACTTTACTAGATTCATCAAGCTTATTCCTGAATAACCATTTTGTTCCTATCACAGTTTCATCCTTGGGTTTAGGAACAAGTTCCTATACATTGTTCCGTTTGAACTGATCAAGTTCTTCTTGCATTGCATTCATCCAGCTTTCTTCATTTTCTGCTTCTTTGAAGTTCTTTGATTCTAATTCTGAAATGAATGTTGTGTTGTCAAAGTACTCTTTTAGCTGATTCCTTGTTATTACCCTTTCAGAAGGATTATCAATAATATCATCTTTTGAATGATACTTATGATATCAGAATTCTTTAGGAAGATTGTGATGTTGATTTTCTTGTGTTTATAATTGTTGCAAATCATACTCTTCTTGACTGTTGATGTTATCACTTTTCTACGGATTAATGTCAGTAGTGTTTTCACCCTGTGGATCAAGTCACTCAAGATTTTCCTCAGACTTATTATTACCTGGGAAAGAGTTAATATCTTGAAATATAACATGTATTGAGTCATCTATGGTAAGAGTTCTTTTGTTGAAAACTCTATATGCTTTGCTATGTAATGCATATCCTAGAAAAATTCCTTCAATGGATTTTGAATCAAATTTACCAAGATATTTTTTGTTGTTAAAAACCAAACATTTGCAACCAAATGAGTGAAAATAACTAATATTAGGTTTCTTATTGTTCCACAACTCATATGGTGTGTTCTTCAAAACGGGCCTTATTAAAGCTCTATATAGAATATAGTAAGCTGTATTCATAGCTTCTGCCCAAAAATATTTTGGTAAATTGTTTTCATTTAGCATGGTTCTAGTTATCTCTTCGAGAGTTCTAGTTTTCCTTTCTGCAACACCATTTTGTTGAGGCATCCTTGGTGCTGAGAAATTATGGGAAATACCATGCTTATTGCAAAAGTTTTCAAAAAGATGGTTTTCAAATTATTTTCCGTGATCACTTCTAATGGAAATAATAGAAGTGTTTTTCAAATTTTAAAGCCTTTTACAAAGGTTTTGAAAATTTTCAAAGGCTTCATCTTTTTGACTTAAAAATAATGTCCATGTATATCTAGTAAAGTCATCTACTATGACAAAAGCATATTTCATGCCACCTAGACTAGTTGGCTGTATTGGGCTAAGTGAGTCTAAATGCAATAATTCTAATGGTCTAGAGGTAGAAACATCATTTTTGGTCTTAAAAGAACTTCTGATTTGTTTACCTCTTTGACATGCATCACAAACATGAGTTTTGTTAAAAACAATTTTTAGTAAACCTTTTACTAAATCTCTTTTTGAAAGCTTTAAAATCAAATGCATACTAGCATTCTCTAATCTACGATGCCATAACCAACTCTCTTCTTCTTGTGAAATCAAGCATTGATCATGTGTAAGACTATCTGAATTTAATATATAAATGTTTTCAATTCTTGGAATAGTAAGTAATGTCTTACCACTCTTTTCCTCGATAATTTCACACTTTTTTGAGTCGAAGATTACTTTTTGATCCTTGTCACATAGCTGACTAACACTTAAAAGATTGAATTTTAATGCGTTGACTAGAGATACTTCACCAATGCAAGGATTATTCCCATTTTTTTCCTCTGCCAATAATCTGCCCTTCCTTTTTGTCACCAAACTTCACAATACCTCCTTTAACTTGTCTTAGAGTGGTGAAGTAGGTACTGTCACCGGTTATATGCCTTAAATATCCACTATCAATATACCAGCTTTGTTTTCCAAGGGTGTTCTTTAGGCATACCTGCAAGACAAATTAAACAGTTTAAGGTACCCAAATTTTATTGGGTCCTTCTTTGTTAACATTGAGTTTTTTGGAATCCATACTACTTTTCCTTTATATAACCCTCTTCAAAAATGACATTCTTAAACCGTATGTCCTTTGTGATTGCAGTAAAAGCATGTAATGTTCCTCTTCTTCTCGTAAGATAGATATTGTGATTTGAAAAGGTTATTGTGGCCATGGTTGGTTTTTTTATGAAAGAATTTTGGCTTATAATCATGTTTTTGGTTTGGATGGGGGTACTGGTTATATATAGGTTTGGAAGCCTTTTTATAGTATGGATTTTATGGTACAAAAGGCTGAATATTTTTCTTTTTCTGTTTAGAGAGCTGAAGCTTCTGGCTTATTTTTAGAACATGTCTCTGAACACTTTTTGTTGGTTCAGAAGGCTGTATATGACTAACCTTCTGTTTTCTTTTTAGTTTAGATGGATGAACAAATTTTGGAGATGGGGGATTTTGCAATTTGGTAGAAGATGAGGATTTGCAAAAAGAAATTGGCTTTTGAGGAGTGTGGATAGGTATCTCACTGATATTTTGATTGAAACCAATTCATGTTTTGTCATTTGGATTTCTTTGGGCATCCAACATCACATTAAGCATATTTTCACCAAGTGTGAATTTATTAAAAGTGTCATTTAATTTCTCACACTTGTCTTCAAGACATGATACTTTGCTTACCAATGTAAGATTAGTATTTTCAAGAAACTTTACTTTGTTCTAAAGTTCAAGTTTTTCTTTTTTAACTTCACAATTTTTGCATTTGTAACTTTTAATAGTTTCTTGCAAAGTATTATGTAATTCAAAATATGCTTGAATGATTTCTTTATAGGATAAAGATGTTAGTATTACCTCATCTTCTACTTCTTTTTCTTTTAATGAGGACTCTTCTTGATCATTAGATCATCACTATCACTCCATATAGCTAACATAGCTTTCTTATCCTTCCTGTTGAATTCTGGTTTGGTCTTTGGGCAGTTAATTTTGTAGTGTCCCGGCTTCTTGCAATTGAAGCAAGTGACTTTTGATGATTCTTGCGTTGTCTTTGTGTAATTTTTGCTGTTGAAATTTTTCTTAGGCATCTTCTTGTCTTTGTTCTTTTTCTTAAAAAATTTTTGAAATTTTCTAACAAGAAGTGCTTCTTCTTCATCTAGCTTTTCATTACGATCATCAATACCTGATTCACTTTCGAATGCATCAACTATTGGACTTGCAGCTTTAAGTGCAATGGATTTCTTCTTTTCCGATTGCTCACAATCTGTGGTGGATTTGATATTCATTTCATAAGTCAGTAGTGAACCTATAAATTCATCGTAGGAACATAAAGATAAATCTTTTGATTCCTCTATTGCAGTGAGCTTAGAATCCTATGAGGTTGGCATTGTTCTGATGAGCTTTCCGATTAGCTCTTCATTAGTATAATGCTTGCCAAGATTTTTTAATTTATTCATGATTAATGTGAATCTTGTGTTGATCTCTAAAATTGATTCCTTGGGATCCACCTTAAATAACTCATATTCAGTAACATAGAGATTGATTTTTCCATCATTTACTTGCTTGGTTCCTTCATGAGTTACTCTAAGCTTATCCCAGATTTCCTTAGCTATTGTACATCCTGAAACACAACTATATTCATTAATATCTAAGGTGCATTGTAGCAAATTAATAACTTTGGAATATAAAGTCAATTTATTCCAATCAATGACATCATATTCATTTTCTTCCTTTGGAATATTTCTACCATCAACTATTTTAGAAGGAACAATAAGTCCATCCTTAATAATTTTTCAAATCTGAATATCAGTTGACTGTAAAAATATTTTCATTCTATTCTTCCAGAAATTATAATTATCTCCATAAAATAGAGGTGGCTTATGAATAGAATGCCCTTCAACCATAAAAACATTTTGGTTCCTAGATGTACTAGCCATACTTGGATCACTCTAAGGATGTTAATCCTTTTGGGCAAGAGTTTTGCTCTGATATCAATTGTTAGTCCCAAATAGGCTTTAAGGTACATTAAAAGGGGGGTGAATAGCGTAAATACCCAAATAAAATTCCTTTGGAAACCTTTTAAAATCAAAAACAATTTTGCCCAAGAAGCAAATTTTACTTTAAAATGTGAAATAAAAAGGTTTGTAAAAATTGTAAATTTAATTGCTTTTAAATAAATAAAGTAAAATATCCAAAGAGTTATTACTGCTGAAAATAAATACAGAAATATAAATAGCAGTAATTAAATAGAGTAGGGATAGAAAGATTGTTGACATAGAGATTTATACACATTCGGACCAACTGTCCTACTCCTGTCCCCAAGTGAGCCACTTGAGATTTTCCATTATAATTCCTTTAACGGTAGGAGTTAGACCAAGTGATCTTTCTTGTATCCAAGATCGGGACAATTAATCCTACTTTTGTCTAGGATTAACACAATGATCCTTCTTCTGTTAGGATCGAGAAACCTAGTGTTTTTTTCGCAAGCTAAAACACCAAACTTTTATAAGTTGTTGTTTTTTAAAGCTCAACAACAAAACTTTTTATACAAACTTTCTTGATAAAACTCTAACAACAAAGCTCCCCATCACACTAATATTTCTTAGTGTGAATTTACAATTCACTCAAAATGTTGTATTTGAAAGAATGTGAATTGCTTTGATGAAGACTAAATTTCTTTCACTTGCTCTCTATGAAGATTGTTGGAAAGACTACTAAGAATGCTTTAAATGCTTTGATTGCGTTGAATGTAATGTAAACTTTGTAATTTGTCTTCTCATATTGAAATGCTTGTAATTGTCTTCTATTTATAGGCATTGGCGAAGTGGTTTGGAGAAGAAATTCAAATTATGTTCAGGTCTCTGAAACTAGCCATTATAGTGTATTCAGCCCTCTGAAGCTTTAGTTCTGATTTCCTTCAGGTCTTTGAAACTAGCCGTTGCATAGTGTTTAACCATCTGAAGGTTTGTAATGAACTTTCTTCAGGTCTCTGAATGTATCTGTTATACAGTGTTCAGGTCAAAGGTTTGAATTAAACTTCTTCAGGTCTCTAAATGTAGCCATTATACAGTGTTCAGGACTCTGAATATTTGAATTTGACTTCTTCAGGTCTCTGAACGTGGTTGTTTTGTAGTGTTTAGGCTTCTGAAGATATGTAACAAAATTTCTTAAGTCTTCGACCTCCTGAAGTAAAATGTATTTTATTTCTCCAAACTTGTTATTCTCTTTTTGTATAATTCTTCAAATATCCTTATTGAAAGTCTTCATCTTTATAATTTATTTAATTAATTAAAAATAAAATTACATTTATCTTTAATTAATTATTAAAGTATTTATTTAATTTTATCTTCTTCAAACATAAAGTTGTTTTCATCAAAACAAGTTTCAACAGAAACCATAAGCCAAAACTTATATATGTAACTATTAGGTTGAACTAATGAAAGACGGATAATAATATCACAGTTATATATAATTTATGCATGGCAACATAATTAAGAAATTTATAATTTATGCTAGATTTAAAAAATATACGAGATAGAGGAAATATTAACTTATAATTCCAAACTGATATTAACAAAAATTCAAATTTATTGAGCTAATATAAAATCTTAAAAATACACATAAAGTTAATACATAAGCATACTACTTTAATTCTACACAAAAACATGTAAAATTCATGGTTTTCATATCCAAACGAGTGAAAGGATGGATTCATGGATTTTGGATTAAATTGGAATAAACCAGAATCGAACCAGATTTAATATATATATTAAAATAATAATATATTTATATTAAATATATGAAAATTTCAACATTTATTATAATTCTTTAAATTTAAGGATTTTAAACACAATATAGTAATTGAAAAAGCTCAATGTATGTAACATAGTTTTTATAGTTACAATTAAATGTCAATTTAATTTAAAAATTAAAATTATATTTTATTTTAATTAAAAAAACCTAAAAATAATAACCTAAATTATTAATTAAAATATTATTATCTTTAAAGAAAACAACCTGGTCAAACTGAAAAACTGGTCAGGTTCACGGTTTTTCGGTTCGACCGGATGTTGATTGATTTTTTACTAGGGTAAGAACCAGCTACAAACCGATCAGACCGGCCTTCGATTCCAGTCGAACACGGTCCGGTTTTCACAACTATGGTAAAATTACACAAAAGTCATAAATAAATTAAAGCATATAAATAAGTGTAGTAACTTAATTCAACAACTGAACATATAAAATACTCTTTTCCTCATAGTTTTAAAATGCATTTTCTAAAAAAAAAAAAAAGAGTAGAAATCAAAAAGTAAATGGGTTGAGAAAGAGGAGAATTCCCTTATCTAGATGAACAAGATCGGTTGACAACCCAAGAAAGGGAGCCATGTCCGGTGGTTGCAGCATAGCCGACAATAGTAAATCAACAGTGTATGAAATAAATAGTAGTTAGCAATATTACAATGATGAAAAGTTCTATTTTAATGAACAAATCAAAAAATACTTCATCAATTGCCACGCTTTTGTTCTTTAAATTTGATTCTCTAGCTGGCAAAGGGTAACCTCTAAGAGTCGATGCAGAATGCAAGTGGTGGAATAGGCAGTGAACGGCGGCGATGTTGATTGTAGGCGAAAATCATGCAACAAAAACAAGAGAGAAAGGAAAAAGAAAAAAGAGAAGAAAAGTGATGAGGTGGGCTGTCCATGGGTTTTAATTCCCTATATTAAGTTGACTCAATCAGAGTGAGTAGCGACTTGGTCCAAGTCAAATTTTTAAAATATGACGAGGGACAAGCAATTTGGGGGGAGCGGTTTTCTAGAACAATGAGATTTTTTTCTTTTGTTTTTATATTTTCTTTATATTTTTTAAATGGCAAATTATGTTCTAAGCATCTATATTTTTTGCCAAAACTACCATTGGTTTCTGGGTCAATTATTTTAATACATTGAATACCTGACTTTTCCATATTATTACTGTTGGTCTCAAACTCAATCTTATTTTGTGTATGTATAACACGTTCTGTAAATATTCAATATTTTTTAATTTTTTAAAGGAAAAAAATCTACTTTACCTACCAAAAAAGAAAACAGTATTGACATAAATAATAATTAAAATAAAATTAAGAGATCTAATGTGAGAGTTGTTTATAAAATATAACACAAACACTTTACTAGCTAGATTTAAAGGTAGTTTTAAAAAAAAAAAATAAATATTGGTAATTTTATTTTTCCGTGATAAAATACCAAATTGTATCGACACCTTTTTTAATCAGCAAAGTATTCAAATAATCACCATACATAACTAGCTATATTTTCAATATAATTAGAAATATCATGAAGCGAAGCGAGGGTATCCCCCTAGTTTAAGATAAAAAGGAGTGTAATGTTGTAATTTTAGAAAATTTTCTTTAATATTTAAGTCCAATAATCCTATTTCTACCACCAACATCTAAGGGTAAATTACATCCATGGTACATAGACTCTAGCAGTTTTCACAGTTTGGTACATAAACTTCATTTTGTAACAAAAATACACTCCAACTTACATGTGACCTACCATGGTGGTCTAACTTACCTGTAAGTGACTATCAACACACCACGTCAGGTCTTTGACTTGCCTAAGCCCTAAATGTGGGGCCCACATCATGCCAAAGGACACCTATGCCCTTCTTTCTTTATCTCTTCCAAATTTTTATTCCCCATAAACTTTATTTTCTCTCACTTACTAGTTCTTTGATTATTATTGCTTCAATTCTAATTACTCTTAAATTGAACAAAACCAATTACACATAGAAAAAAAACCACACATCGTTAAAAAGCTTGAATAGAACAAATATGAGATATTAGAAAAGAAAGAAAGGAAAGCATAACAACTGAATTTTTTTAATTCATTGTTTAAAGAAATCAAAGGAACAAATCTGCAGCATTTGTGTGAAAAGAAGTTTACCAAAAAAAAGAAATTCATCCCATCTCTAGTGGTTTGTGAAATAGATAAATTAGATGAGTTCTAGTCATAATGAATCAGAAGTAAGATATTCCAGTAGTAGCCTAAATAAATTGGAAGATAATTATGCAATGGATATTAGTGGAAGACAGAATATAGCTGGAAATTAGCAGATTTCTCTTGTACAATTCCTTTATACATATCAAAGTAAAAGAAAATAGAGTATCAAAGAAGGGTATCAACAAAAGGAAGGAGAAGAAATTGTTGCCAGCTAGCTATTGCAATATAAAATCATTATTTCTTCTGATAAGTTTAACAGCAACAATAAATGCTTCCGCCAAATTGAATAGATCTCAGCCTCTTCTTTGGTAACTGAAAGAGGTCTTATCAAAGTTGATATGAAGAAATAAACCATCAAATACTCTCATGGTTGAACAACAAAGTAGTCTTTGTGGCAGAGGTGAAGGTGACGACAAAGTCAAACAACTAGCGGCGATGACGGAGAAGAAAGAGAGGTCGTAGAGGCAGACATGGAGGTAAAGTTTTTACGGTGACGGAAGTGAAGGCGAAGGCTAATTCGAACAACCAACGAAGATGACAGAGAAGGGAGGGAGGTCAAGGCAGTAGAGGCAACGATAGTTTGAAGGTGACGGCGTCAAATTTTAGGGTTTAAGTTTTTAAGAGAAGAGGAAGAAGAGATGAAGAGACATGAAGAAAAGATAGGGATAAGAGTGTAATTTTGTGCCAATAAATATATGTAAAGTCAAATAAACTAAGCCACATCAGAAATTTTTTTTTACTTTACCGTTGATTACAGGTTATATGTACCCTAATGTCAGGTCACATGTAAGTTGATGTATATTCTTGTTACAAAATGAAATCTATATACCAAACTGTTAAAAGTGCTAAAGTTTGTGTACCATGGATATAATTTACTATCCCGCCTTATACCGCCTTACATGTCATCTGACCACTCTTTCCAATTTTTTTTTTTAACTTTCAATTCCTTAATTTCAATACTGCAGATTTGCACATTTCGTCCTTTCTTTTTTTTTTTCTTTCAATTGCTTTCTTTACTATAATTCTTTGTTAAAATATTGATCATATTAAATAATTAGGATTTAACTTATGATTTGTTAGAGTGAATAATTTTATTTAAACCATTAACTAATAATTTTTTAATTATATAATATAATTATTTTATGTTTTAGAGTCTAGAGTTTATAAATTAGTTTCTTGCATTTATATTTTGGAGGTTATGAATTAGTCTCTAAAGTTTATATTTTATGGTTTATAAATTAGCATCTATAGTTTATATTTTTAGAGTTTATAAATTAGCCCACAAGATTTATATTTTAGGATTTGGAGTTTATATTTTCGGGTCTAAGGTAAATTAACCCCTAGTTTTTATAAATTAGCTTATATGATTTATATTATAAGATCTAGGGTTTATAAATTAGCTTCTATGATTTATATTTTAGAGTATGGGGTTTATAAATTACCTATAGAGTTTATATTTTAAAGACTAGGCTTTATAAATTAGCCTCTAGAATTTATAATTTAGGGTCCAAAGTTTGTAAATTAACCTTTATAATTTATATTTTAGGGTTTAAGGTTTATAAATTAGTTTATAGAGTTTACATTTTATGGTGTTGAATTTATAAATTAGTCTTTATTTTTTTATATTTTAAAATATAGAATTTATAAATTTCCCTCTAAAATTTATATTAGAGTCTAAAAATTTTATTTTACAGTCCCGAATTATATCTAAATTATTAAGGTTATATGGATAATGAGAAAAAAAAATTAAAAAGTTAAGACGTAATTAACTAATTATGACCAATTTGAAAAATAGGAAATGCTAATCATACAATAATTCATTTTAGGGGGTGTTTGGTTCACTAAATATATACTCAGGAACGGGAATAGGAATGAGTTATTCCATTCCTATTGTTTGGCTGGGCAAAATTTGTAATGGAATAGGAATAGGATTCCTAAAAGTAAGGGAATGAGTGATTCCCACCTGATTATATGTTAATCAGTTTTCATTCCTTGGTGGAATCAAAATAATTACACGCGCATCTCTTCCATCTCTTTCGCGCCTCCTTCCTCCTTCCTTCTCAAGCAGTCCACAGCAACTGTGAGCATGGGTTTTTCCCGACCTCTATGATGAGAATTCCTGTGTTACCTGTGAAGCATATGTACTTGAATCGGACTTGGAAACGACCAGAATGTTGCCCAAAGAGTCTTAAATGTCCTGAAAACCAAGCTATCCTTGACACAAAACTACCGTAAAACGGATCCTTCGAGTGATTTTCAGGGTTTAGTGTACGCGTTGGATAGTCGAAATGTCGCTGCGGCTCTAGCTAGAACCGGACGGCTCTGGTTTTTAAACCAGAGCCGGCCGACTCTGGACTAGAGCTGGCCAGCTCTGGTTCACAAACCAGAGCCGACCGGCTCTAGTGGGTTGGACAAGTTGTCCCACCTTGTCCCAACTCTGCGAAATTTGGTAAAAAACGACAAAAACAATTAATCGACGCATTTAATTCTGGAAATTATTTTGTCTCCTGGGAGGATTTAAAAAATCAATCAACAATAATAAAGAAAAAAAAAGAGACAGGGAAAAGGGGGACGGAGAAAAGAAAGAAAAGGAAAAGAAAAGGAAAGAAAAAGAAAAAGAAAGAGGGAGAGAGATAGAGAGCAAGAGAAAAACCCAAAAACACAAAATCAAAACACTAAAATCAATCTCCAAAGGTCCATAACAAGTTACATAACCTTTGCTCATTGATTCGGATCATTTCGGGTTAGTTTCGGAATTGTTCGGTTTTCGGCCGGTTGGACTTTAAGGGCAAATCCTAAGTTTCCAATTTGTTTCTTGACATTAAAAGCATCAAAACAACATCAAGGTAAACTCTGAGAGGCCTTAAACCTGTTTGCATTGCTTTTTCAGTGCGTTTTCTTTGTTTTTGCAAGTTTTAGAACCGAATTTACCCGAATAGAGCCGTACAGCTCTGTTCATCAAAGAACAGAGCCGGCCGGCTCTGGTTCAATTAGAACAGAGCTGGCCGGCTCTAACCAGAGCCGTACAGCTCTGTTCTTCAGGGACAGCTCCCCGATCCGTCCAGACAAGCCGAAAATAGCCCGTTTTCCATTTTTATGCACTCTGATGTGATATATTTTGGCCCAAACTTATTCGTATGCCATAAAATATTTATTTTTTAGATTCCCATACATATGGATATTAATATTTTCAAGATTTCCGGGGTTTATTTTCTAAGTTTCAGGGTTATCTTATCCGAACCGGATCTATGGTCCAGCGTTAGCGGATCTCTGAACTCTATAAATCCCTGGAAAATATTAAAAACAAATAAAATAGCATTTTAATAAATGTTTTTGGTGTGTTTACTGCGTTTTGGACCCTAGATGGACGTTGAATTTAGGAACCCACACGAACAGAGCCATGGATTCCGGGACAACAGACCCACGAAAATGAAAATTTGCATGTAACCGAGCCAATTGTTTTCCAAAAATTGATTTTCCAGCATAAAATTACAGGGCGTTTCAAAACCGTTTTTCAGGTCTAACCGGTCCGACCGGTCGGGTCGACCCGGTTATCCCCCAAATGCATGCCCCCATTTCCTAAAATTCCCAATTCTGTCCTGGTTTGAGTTCTGTTTATGTGCGTAATATAAATTGTGCTAACCCTCTGTTTTGCAGCCTTTTATTTTTATTTTTGGATTTATTTAATAGATTTATCCGTGTATTTTAGGCGGTTGTAAAGTGAATTTTTATTTTATTCGATCGGGTTGTAAGAATTTAATTATTTACTGCTTTACTTTATTTTATTTGTGTGTGCGCTGTGTGTTTAACCTAATGCAATAAAAATCAATTCTACAAAGTAAAATATCACCAAAGAACATTGGCCAAATTTATTTTGATTAGACATGAAATAAGGGACTTGTCCGAACCCTGAATCTCTGGATTAGGTACAGCGGTCTATACTCGGTAGGGAGCTATACCGGAAATTCCTGGATGAGCTGATCTGGGTGGCGACTCTATCACTGATCTCGGGATTTAGGATTCGAGATCTCTTCAAGTAATAAAATGGGAAAATATTTTCTACAAAATGAATTTCGAAATAAACGAATGGATTTTTCTAAGTGAGATAAACAAATCCGGTTTTCCCAAATCTCACCCCGAAAACAAAGAAAAAACATTTTTGAAACAATTTCTTTTCGGACCCCCGCGTCCGCTTTTCGTTTTCCAAAAAAAGGTCGTCCGCTCACAGTGGCGACTCTGCTGGGGATTTCTACAAAAGTTTTCCTAAAACTTAAAAGAATTTGACAAGCCCTGAAAAATGTCTAATCAAAATAAGGTGGATGATTCTTGCATGGTATTTTATTTTTGCATTTTAGGTAGACATACTTGCATTAGGTTAAATATCCAATATTTAGCCCGGTGAATCGTTGAAGTGTCGCCCAAATTCCTCTTGGTCTTGGGGGCGCGAATACGAAACACCACCCATAACCTCGTACGAACCCCTTCGATCGGACCCTTGAGTGGGGAGAAGTGAGGAGTATATTTTGCTATGTGAGCCTTGATGTTATCCCGACTTTGGACCGAACTCATTTAGGCAACCCTAGTTGGATTCCCTTAGGATACCAAAACAAATCTTGTGAATAAAATAAATTGCGCCTTCATCATCCCCGGTTGGTGATCGAAGAGATCCCCTCCTAGGACTCGGTTAGAATTTTATCGACTTGACCATGTTTGGGGAAATAAGGGTGAAAGATTCGATTCGTGTGCTTATTGCTACGTGTTCTCTTGTCCTACATGACATACTATCACCTACATCATTTTACAAACATAACATACTACATGTAAAGTATTTGTCTGACGCTAACTCACATCTTTTGTACAGCCATATCCATTATTTTTCGTGTGTAAATACATTAATCACCCATGTGACATTTACACTAACCACATCTTTTGCAGCCACACATCTTTTCATTGTGTGAAACATTAATTCACATTCACCATGTGAACATCATAAACATTAACCAATTTATCTTGTAGCTATAGGGAACATATGTCATGCATAAAACATTCACAAGGACCTTGGGGAGTTCCATAAAGCTCACACACATCACACCTCCTACCAAGTAGGAAACCTTCTAGGTGCTCCACGAGCGCCGGAAAATTCATTTCACTCCATCAAATCATTTAGGTTCTCCACGAGCACCGAAAAGTTCATTCATCTCATTAAATCATTTAGGTGCTCCACGAGCGCCGAAAAAAATTACATTCCATGCATTTAGGTGCTCCACGAGTGCCGAAAAATTCCATCGCATACATCAAGTCACTTAGGCACTCCACGAGCGCCGAGAATTCATTAAATCATTTAGGTGCCCCACGAGCGCCGAGAATTCCTTCATAAAATCGTCTAGGTGCTCCACGAGCACCGAAAAATTACATTTAGGTGCTCCACGAGCGCCGAAAAATTTCATCACATACATTCAATCATTTAGGTGCTCCACGAGCACCGAAAAAAAAAATTCATTTCATGCATTAAATCATTTAGGCGCTCCTCGAGCGTCGAAAAATTTCATGACATGCATTAAGTCATTTAGGCGCTCCACGAGCATCGAAAATTTCATTACATCCATTAAAGCATTTAGGTGCTCAACGAGCGCCGAAAACTTTTCATTTCACACATTAAATCATTTAGGTGCTCCACGAGCACCGAAAAGTTCATTTCATTTCACAAAATCATAAGTGCTCCACGAGCGCCGAAAAATTCCATTTCATGCATTCAATCATTTAGGCGCTCCACGAGCACCGAAAAATTCCATTTCATGCATTAAATCATTTAGGCGCTCCACGAGCGCCGAATAATTTCATTTCATGCATTAAATCATTTAGGTGCTCCACGAGCACCGAAAAGTTCATTTCATTTCACTAAATCATTTAGGCGCTCTACGAGCGCCGAAAAATTCCATTTCATGCATTCAATGCCGAAAAATTCCATTTCATGCATTAAATCATTTAGGTGCTCCACGAGCACCAAAAAGTTCATTTCATTTCACTAAATCATAGGTGCTCTACGAGCGCTGAAAAATTTTATTTCATGCATTAAATCATTTAGGCGCTCCACGAGTGCCGAAAAATTTCATCACATGCATTAAGTCATTTAGGTGCTCCATGAGCGCCGAAAAATTCCATTTCATGCATTAAATCATTTAGGCGCTCCACGAGCGCCAAAAAAATTTCATCACATGCATTAAGTCATTTAGGCGCTCCACAAGCATAAAAAATTTCATTGCACCCATTAAAGCATTTAGGTGCTCCACGAGCGCCGAAAACTTTTCATTTCACACATTAAATCATTTAGGTGCTCCACAAGCACCAAAAAGTTCATTTCATTTCACTAAATCATAGGCGCTCCACGAGCGCCGAAAAATTCCATTTCATGCATTCAATCATTTAGGCGCTCCACGAGCGCCGAAAAATTCCATTTCATTTCATCAAATCATTTAGGTGCTCCAC
Source organism: Euphorbia tirucalli (assembly GCA_039660915.1). Lineage (NCBI taxonomy): Eukaryota > Viridiplantae > Streptophyta > Magnoliopsida > Malpighiales > Euphorbiaceae > Euphorbia > Euphorbia tirucalli. The sequence goes on from CM077637.1 coordinate 17,166,475, forward strand.
GAGCGCCGAAAAATTCATTTCATTCCATCAAATCATTTAGGTGCTCCACGAGCACCGAAAAATTCATTTCACTTCATTGAATCATTTAGGTGCTCCACGAGCGCCGAAAAAAAAATTACATTTCATCCATTAAATTAGTTAGGTGCTCTACGAGCGCCAAAAAATTTTATTGCATCCCTTACATCGTTTAGGTGCTCCACGAGCCCCGAGAATTCATTTCATTAAATCATTTAGGTGCTCCACGAGCGCCTGAAAAATTCATTTTGTTCCATCAAATCATTTAGGTGCTCCACGAGCACCGAAAAGTTAATTTCGTTTCATCAAATCATTTAGGTGCTCCACGAGTACCGAAAAGTTCATTTCATTTCATTCAATCATTTAGGTGCTCCACGAGCGCCGAAAAATTACATTTCATCCATTAAATCAATTAGGCGCTCCACGAGCACCGAAAATCTCAACCATGTGCCACGCGCACGTTCGTCCCATTTCACAAAAATGCTCCCTTGAGCACCGAATCCCTGCCCGTTCACTAAGAACTCATTCATTTCATATCATGATTTGGAAGTCAAGATGCTCCCTGAGCATTGAAATTCCATTCGTGCACCAAGCACGATTTCTTTTCATATCACGACATTAATACCCAAGGTGCTTCCCAAGCGCCGAAATCCGGGCCATGTGCCACGCGCATGATCATCTCATATCATAACATGAAATCCCAAGGTGCTCCTTGAGCGCCAAAATTTTGCCTATGTGCCATTCTAACCACATTTTTGTGCAGCTATTTTCAAGACATCAACATAAACATGGCGTTTATTCTAACCACGCTTTCATGCAGCCATGACATTCTAATTGTGTGCCATGCATACTTATGTTCTGTACATTGTTATCTTTGCAAAGCATACACGACATCATCATGTATGCCATACATCCTAACCACGTTTTTGTACAGCCACTTGCATTTTTTGTGTGACACAAGCATTCACATCATTTCATATCATTGAAATCAAGGAGATTCTAAGGATACCCTTCACGGTCATTTCATTTCATAGCATATCGGGAGTCCTAAAGCTACCCGTGTTCTACCGTGTACCGGAATACACTCGGCCATTTTATTCGATAGGAGACCACAATGGTCTTAGGTCTATTTTTGTGTGGCAGGTCACACGACATCACTGCATGGCTTCATGTTATTTATCATTGGCATCGTGGGGATGCCGAAGTTTTGTTGGTGTGTCGCGATCCATTTCAGATTGTTACATGACATTGACATTATTGTATCATTTGAGGTGCTCCATGAGTACCGGATTATTACGCATATAAGGGGCATTTCATAGCATTACCAAATCATGAGAGCCGTTCCATGAACGCTGAACTTTCGTCCGTGTCCTTACCTACACGAGACTTGTCTATAAACATCACCTCATATCATATGCCTCAAAAGCGTCAGAACTCTGTCCATGGGCCGGCCCCTATGTGACCACTTCACTTCATATCATAGACCTACAAGGTGTCGAAACTCTGTCCGTGTGTTGGCACACACACGATCATTTCACGATATTCACTAGGTGCTCCAAAAGCACCGAACCCTTGTTTGTGTGGCGGTCCACACGTGGTTTTTTCGCATTATCTCTTGTATAGCATTGGGTGTTCTTGGGATGTCCAATATATATATATATATATATATATAAAATAAAATCATCATCATCATCATCTCCCTCATGAACATCATATATGCAACCCATCATTCATACACATACATATCCCATCATGCATTCATACCTACATCACCTGTGATTTGGTGCTCTTCACGCGTATGCGCTCGTTAATGCTAAGAAGTCTTCTTATAAGAGGATCAAGGGAAGAGATTTCGGGGATGGTCAACCCAATGAACTTCAAATCCATAACGGATATCGTGGAGGATCATATCGTCTCATCACGGTTCCAAAATGCGGTCAGGAAGGAAGCGGCAGCAATGCTGAGAGAAGTGCTGGGGGACGACCTTGACAGAGTAGAAAGGCTGACAGTCAGGTGCACTGAATTGGAAGCACGAGCAGCAGAACTCGAAGGGAAAATGAAAAGTGCGGCATTCTCAAACTCCAATACTGATGCTAGCGAGGAACAGAATGCCCAGTTTGCTAACATTCGCCCTCGCCACTTTGGAAGGTCCTCTCTCCAAAATTTGGATCTGCCAAAGCTGACTGATGACATAGAACTGAAGAGGCCCCTCAAGACGAATGATGGCACCGACTCCATTCCACGGCATACCAAAAACTCGCCTACTGGCAATAGCGGAAAAGGCATTTCTCCATGGGCTGGCTCGTTAAGTACGCTATTCCTCAGATGCAGAAATACGGGTCTATTGCATAGTGTCAGACCGTATGTGGCGCCAACACCAGAGCAAAGGAGTAATTTCTGCAGCTATCATATGATCGCAGGCCATCGGACCAATGAGTGCCTTGCTTTAAGAAAGGGGATCCAGAAGCTAGTCGACGATGGGAAATTGATCCTCCCTGATAAGCAACCTGGGGTAATCAGGGAGACCACCAAAGAAATTTCTCAAACCTCCCGAGGGGAAGAATATGATGAAGAAATCCTGAGTTTGCTCTGATAAGAGTAGGTCGAGGATGCTGAAGCTGAAATGGTGACCAACCGGAAAATAATCACACTCTATGAGATCAATGCCTCTAGGAGATTCCTCTTTACAAGGGACTCATTTTGTTTGGGGATGCATTGAATTCATGCAATGAAAGTTATCTTCATCTTACTTATGTGATGATTACTTGCACATGGCATTATACATGCATTTTACCATCTGAAATGACATGTCCAACACACATAATATCAAAATGCATAACATCATTCTGAGTATTGTGGGGGAACCTAAAAGTGAACCTAGTCCCAAACGAACTCTCTCTTGAAAAGTGAGCTTGTGAGATAAGTAAAATAATACGATGGTACCACTTCCACCAAGGCATCTGCTGATTCAACTCAACAATCCTTGAAAGACACTACCAATCCTACCCCAGAACTTCAACTTCAAAAAAAAAAAAAAAACCTCCTTGGGGCGAAGTCGAACTTATCCAAACTTATCCAAAGCACCGACCACCAAGAAATTCAAATAACCTTCACCACCCATCTTATTGTAAAAATCTGAATCATTCCTTGGTTGTAGTGCATGTATAATCTTGTTTGCATGACATTCATGTGCACATGACATTACACATGCATTGTTCATCCAAAAAGGCATATTAAGCACATATGACATGCACGAATTTGGATGCAGCAGGAAAACCAAAAGGTGGCTATGGCTTTGATTTAGTAAACAAAAAAAAGAGAAAAAAAGGGTACGTTTTTGCCCGTTCTGGAAAGTTAATTTCGCGCGGTGGCAGAAAAGGTTGGTGTCTTTATCTACCTCATACACGACGGCCATAATTAAGTCTGGAGCGTCCCACGATGTTGAATGACAAGGCACGACGCTTTCATCTTTTCTCCTGAACTTACCCTGTGAAGCCTTATTTTCTACCACCAATGGCCTCCAACAAGAGATTAAACCCCAATGCTGCTCCACACCGTATTTTTCCGCATCATGTCATCACCAGAGGGGCGACAGAGCAAAAAGAGGATTTGAATGTAAGTCTACTTCAAATGAGCTCAACAATGGTTACCCGAGAAGTTGACTATTGAGGAGACCAAACTGAATAAAAAAAAAGAGATTGAAGTTAATCTTGGTGGAAAAACAAGCCTGATGATCAGAAATCTACCAAATCAGTTTCCAAGACATGATCTGCTGCAAATTCTGGACAAGCATTGTCTGAAGGAAAACAAGAATAAGTCCAAAGAGAAGTCTGCTTATGATTTCCTCTATTCGCCTATGGATTTCAAGACTAGAGGAAATGTTTGTTATGCATTTGTGAACTTCACCAATAGTATTGGGACAACTCGGCTTTACAAAGCTTGCAACAATCATGAAGGGGACGATGCCATCAACAGAAAAGCTTACAAAGTCTGTTGTGCTCATATTCCAAAGGAAAGTTGCACTTACCAACCATTTCAAGTATTCAGTCTTCGGAAACCTTGCCTGAAATGGAATCTGGAGTGAATTGGAAACATGAATACGGCATCAGACGGCAGGAGAACCCAATGGTTAATTGAATTCATCTCAGGTCATCCGTCCAAAATTCTCCAATACAAAAAATTCTCCAATGTGGAAAACCGAAAGGACATATTGGTAGTTTGAAGGGACATCAATCAAAACCAGAGCCACACTTTGGATTTTCCTGATGCATCCACATTCATTATGTCATAGATGTTTTATATTCAATTTTGATGTTCAATATGCATTCGTCATGTCATTGCATGTCAATGTCCATATACGGGTGACAGCACGCAGCGAACCATGTCTGATTCAGTGTTTTATACCCCAAACACAAACCTTTAATGCTAGGGGCAGGTGAAAGCCAAATCACCGTGTGTCATCAGCAGCAACGTCCTCACAACTTCTGTTGAGCATTGTCAAGGTGTGCTTTCCCATCTCAAAACGGATCAATACAAAGAGATCAATTTGGTTGGGACGCTCGCGCAGAACTCTCGGACCATTCAAAAAAAAAAAAGAACGCAAAGAGAAAATTTCTGACATGGAAAACCGAGAGGACGTGTCGGTAACAAGAAGAGGGTGATGTCCAAAGCTGAAGTCACTGTTAATTTCCCCATTGTACTCATTGTGATGTCGTCGTAATGATATTATGCATGTTTGACATTCTACTTAGATGTTCATATCGCATACATCGTGCCATTACACATAAACATCCATTAGTAGGTCATTGCATCCAATTCCCATAATAATAAAAATGAAGTCCATGTTGTGTACAAAAAAAAAAAGAAAGAAAAAAAAAGGAAAAAAAAAGAGGGGTGTGGAAGTCCTCCCGCACCTCGTCAGGGAGTCTCCTATACCAAATTAGCGCATCGAACACAGAACCGGCACCCCGGTTATCTTTTCGCCCCTGCAAAACAATAATCAGGGAGTTTTCTCAATCACTTATATTTTGCATCTCTTTAATACATATACACATACATATAAAAAAAAAACCCGCGTGTCCAACGGCTCAATGACCGTTAAAATGGCGCCCAACGGCTACATTTTCAACGGTCACATGGCCGTTGGAGACAACGACTATATATACATCTCCATCCAACTCATTTTATACATTCTTCATTCCAACTCTAATTTCTACATTTCAATCACTATGGATTCTGAAACATCGCTTCTTTTGTTCCAGTTCGTCCTGGTAATATACGTCATTATATTAGTTATTTTATTCGAATTGAAGGTGAACCGTGCACCCCTTCCACGGGAGAGGTACTTATGAATATGGTTTAAGTAAAAAAATAATAATAAAAATAATAAATAAAAATAAAAATAAAAAAATAAAAAAAAAACGGTCGAACCGCCCGGTTGAACCACAGCCGGACGGTCCAGGAACAGAGCTGCCCGGCTCTAACGGTGAGCCGGCCGGCTTTATCCGAAAAAAGAAAAAAAAGAAAAAAAAACCGGTTCGTCGGTTTTCAAGTTTGGTTCTTGCCATTTTCACCCTAAAATCAATTCTAACCAACTTTGAATCATCAATTAAGTTTCCAAGGGGCAAGATCTACTCTAAACATGCATCAATTTCATATAATTTTGTCTAATTTTACCTATTTTGCAGGAATTCGAAAGAAAAAAAAAGGAAAATTAAAGAAAAACTAACCAGATCTTGAATAATGTGCGTGGATGGAGTTACGGGCACAAGATCATTCCGCCCGACCCCGCAATACGGAACCATTCCCTGAGACAGAAAAGATGTAGTCCAAGGACACAATCAGAGTCATAGCATGCAAATTAGAGTTATATGACTCCAAATCTCAGGTATGAAGAATTTCTCCAATTATCAAAGTTTGTTGTTCATGCCAATATTACCCCGAGGAAGGTATCTCTTGCCTTTTGCAGGTCCAGGGGCAGAACAACCCGGAGAGCCAGTGGCTGTCGGCACTCAGTGACCGTCCTCTCCTCCTGGGACCACAGGAACCCGAGTCATCGCGCAACTCATATCCAGGGGCAAAAGATAACCAAACCATATTTATTCTTGATCGAAGGGGCAAAAATTTTTGTTTCCAAAATTATCGATCAAGGAATAAATACATGCTTTTGACTCAATTCCAACGGTCCACTCTTCAACATGGAAAAAAGAGAATCCTATACGGTTACTCCATCACTCAGAGAAGACAGCATTATTTGGTTGCTCCACCACACGGAGAAGACAGCATTATTTGGTTCCTCCACCACACGGAGAAGACAGCATTATTTGGTTACTCCACCACACGGAGAAGACAGCATTATTTGGTTACTCCACCACACGGAGAAGAGTTAGAAATTATTATAGGCACACTCCACCACAGTGAGTCGATATTATGGGCGCACTCCACCACAGCGAGTCGATATTATGGGCGCACTCCACTACAGCGAGTCGACATTATGGGCACACTTCACCACAGCGAGTCGATATTATGGGCACACTCCACCACAGCGAGTCGATATTATGGACCATAGCGAGTCGATATTATGGGCGCACTCCACCACAGCGAGTCGATATTATGGGCGCACTCCACCACAGCGAGTCGATATTATGGGCACACTCCACCACATCGAGTCGACATTATGGACCACAGCGAGTCGATATTATGGGCGCACTCCACCACAGCGAGTCGATATCATGGGCGCACTCCACCACAGCGAGTCGATATTATGGACGCACTCCACCACAGCGAGTCGATATTATGGGCGCACTCCACCACAGCGAGTCGATATTATGGGCACACTCCACCACAGCGAGTCCATATTATGGGCGCACTCCACCACAGCGAGTCGACATTATGGGCATACTTCACCACAGCGAGTCGATATCATAGGAACATTCCACCACAGCGACTCGATGATTCTGTGCCCCTACGAGGGGCATCAGGTGCGCTTTTCTTTCCTTTACTCACCGTGCTGTCATTCGCGAGACCAAACTCGAATCGAACATAAGCTACCGTTCTAGTCGACTTTGATCTCGCGAGGGGCAGCCTGTGAGCACGGGTTTTTCCCGACCTCTATAATGAGAATTCATGTGTTACCTATGAAGCATATGTACTTGAATCGGACTTGGAAACGACCAGAATGTTGCCCAAAGAGTCTTAAATGTCCTGAAAACCAAGCTATCCTTGACACAAAACTACCGTAAAACGGATCCTTCGAGTGATTTTCAGGGTTTAGTGTACGCGTCGGATAGTCGAAATGTCGCTGCGGCTCTAGCTAGAACCGGACGGCTCTGGTTTTTAAACCAGAGCCGGCTGACTCTGGACTAGAGCCGGCCGGCTCTAGTGGGTTGGACAAGTTGTCCCACCTTGTCCCAACTCTGCGAAATTTGGTAAAAAACGACAAAAACAATTAATCGACGCATTTAATTCTGGAAATTATTTTGTCTCCTGGGAGGATTTAAAAAATCAATCAACAATAATAAAGAAAAAAAAAAGAGACAAGGAAAGGGGGGACGGAGAAAAGAAAGAAAGGGAAAAGAAAAGGAAAGAAAAAGAAAAAGAAAGAGAAAGGGAAAAGAAAAGGAAAGAAAAAGAAAAAGAAAAAGAAAGAGGGAGAGAGATAGAGAGCAAGAGAAAAACCCAAAAACACAAAATCAAAACACTAAAATCAATCTCCAAAGGTCCATAACAAGTTACATAACCTTTGCTCATTGATTCGGATCATTTCGGGTTAGTTTCGGAATTGTTCGGTTTTCGGTCGGTTGGACTTTAAGGGCAAATCCTAAGTTTCCAATTCGTTTCTTGACATTAAAAGCATCAAAACAACATCAAGGTAAACTCTGAGAGGCCTTAAACCTGTTTGCATTGCTTTTTCTGTGCGTTTTCTTTGTTTTTACAAGTTTTAGAACCGAATTTACCCGAATAGAGCCGTACGGCTCTGTTCATCAAAGAACAGAGCTGGCCGGCTCTGGTTCAATTAGAACAGAGCCGGCCGGCTCTAACCAGAGCCGTACGGCTCTGTTCTTCAGGGACAGCTCCCCTATCCGTCCAGACAAGCCGAAAATAACCCGTTTTCCATTTTTATGCACTCTAATGTGATATATTTTGGCCCAAACTTATTCGTACGCCATAAAATATTTATTTTTTAGATTCCCATACATATGGATATTAATATTTTCAAGATTTTTGGGGTTTATTTTCTAAGTTTCAGGGTTATCTTATCCGAACCGGATTTATGGTCCAGCGTTAGCGGATCTCTAAACTCTATAAATCCCTAGAAAATATTAAAAACAAATAAAATAGCATTTTAATAAATGTTTTTGGTGTGTTTACTGTGTTTTGGACCCTAGATGGACGTTGAATTTAGGAACCCACACGAACGGAGCCATGGATTCCGGGACAACAGACCCACGAAAATGAAAATTTGCATGTAACCGAGCCAATTGTTTTCCAAAAATTGATTTTCCAGCATAAAATTACAGGGCGTTTCAAAACCGTTTTCCAGGTCTAACCGGTCCGACCGGTCAGGTCGACCCGGTTATCCCCAAAATGAATGCCCCCATTTCCTAAAATTCCCAATTCTGTCCTGGTTTGAGTTTTGTTTATGTGCGTAATATAAATTGTGCTAACCCTCTGTTTTGCAGCCTTTTATTTTTATTTTTGGATGTATTTAATAGATTTATCCGTGTATTTTAGGCGGTTGTAAAGTGAATTTTTATTTTATTCAATCGGGTTGTAATAATTTAATTATTTACTGCTTTACTTTATTTTATTTGTGTGTGCGCTGTGTGTTTAACCTAATACAATAAAAATCAATTCTACAAAGTAAAATATCACCAAAGAACATTGGCCAAATTTATTTTGATTAGACATGAAATAAGGGACTTGTCCGAACCCTGAATCTCTGGATTAGGTACAGCGGTCTATACTCGGTAAGGAGCTGTACCGGAATTTCCCGGATGAGCTGATCCAGGTGGCAACTCTGTCACTGATCTCGGGATTTAGGATTCGAGATCTCTTCAAGTAATAAAATGGGAAAATGTTTTCTACAAAATGAATTTCGAAATAAACGAATGGATTTTTCTAAGTGAGGTAAACAAATCCGGTTTTCCCAAATCTCACCCCGAAAACAAAGAAAGAACATTTTCGAAACAATTTCTTTTTGGACCCCCGCGTCCGCTTTTCGTTTTCCAAAAAAAGGTCATCCGCTCACAGCAACCCATCGTCAAGGATAGTGGAGTTAAATTCAAGCCTGAAGTTAATAGACTGCAACAAATTTTTAATGCGAACCCTTCTAGTAATTTCTGTTCTCCTTCTTTCGATTTTGATGTGATTTCGTTATGGGTTTGGTAATCTGAATTAATTGCGATGTGTAGCATCTCACGTGTTAATTTCTTACTTTTCGTTTTTTAGCTCTATAGATTATTTCCTATTTGGGTTTGTCAATTTTTTATTGGCAGCGTTTATTTTCTTGTCTGGGAATTCTGAGTTTCTGTCTTTGAAACTTAATTGTGATACTTCTAGTATTTATCCTCTTCAGAGATCAACAAAACTAAATTAATAATACCCACCAATAGAAATCTTTCTTTTTATGTATAGATATTTATTAAATGCGTTCCCTCTTTTCTTGGTTGAAGAATTCAATGTTTGTTTAATAAGATCTGACCCATATTTCTTCTTCATATTTCCCACATTTACTTTTCTTTGCTGCATCTATTAATATATTTTAATGTTTTAATTACATTTTTTATGGAAGGTTTATGAATTTTAATATTTGACTTTTTGCAATGATATCATGGCCAGCCATCAACTTGTTCTCTATTAAGAACATTTAAAATGGATATATTGGTGATTAGTCAATGTTCTTAATTTTTAGATGTATATCAGCAAAATAGTCCTTAATTCAATTGATTTCTTGACAATCTATGTAGTATAGTTTATTCTGATTTCTGATAATTAAAGAAAGAGAAGAAGAAACTACTAATTAAAGATGATAATTGTGAGCGGACGACCTTTTTCGATAAGAAAAATAGGGACGCGGCGAAGCAAACCAAGGAAAAACGTTTTCATTCGGATTTGGTTTTTAGAAAACGGGTTTTGTTTATCTTGAGTTAGGAAAATCATGAATTTATTTGGAAATTCCTTTGTAGAAAATATTTTTCCGTTTTAACTTAAAAACCTCGAAACTTAAATCCCGAGATCAGTGACAGAGTCGCCACCCGGATCAGCTCATCCGGGAATTCCGGTATAGCTCCCTACCGAGGACAGACTACTGTACCTAATCCAGAGATTTAGGGTTCGGGTAAGTGACTTACTTAACCTCTAGCTTGCTTTCACTTTACAATTTATATTACCATATTTAATTCGCTTTATTATCTCTCTCTATCCCATTTTGTTTATATTAATCAGCCGATGCTAAAGCAAAATGCAGAAAATAAATTGCAGAAAAATAAAGCATACATCCAAAATATACAAGAAAATAGTAGAGGCCGATTATACAACCCAATCAAATAAAAGATGAAAAACCCTCGTTCTCACATTACAATCGCCTAAGTACACGAGGATCTAAAAATTACAACCGCCTAAAAATACACAAAAATCTATTAAATACAGTAAAAACAATAAAAATAAATGCTGCAAAACAAGTTGGTTAGCACAATTTATATTGCACACACAGGTAGGGCTCAAATCGGACAGAATTGGGAATTTAGAAAATAGGGGCATGCATTTAGGGGGTAACCGGGTTGACCCGACCAGTCGGATCGGTTAGACCTGGAAAACGGTTTTGAAACGCCCTGTAATTATTGTGCTGGAAAATCAATTTTTGGAAAACATTTGGTTCGGTTACATGCAAATTTCCATTTTTTTGTGGGTCTGTTATCCCAGAATCCAAGGTTCCATTCGTGCAGGTTCCTAAATATACAATCCATCTAGGGTCCAAAAAGCAATAAACACACCAAAAATATTTGTGAAAATACCGTTTTGCTCATTTTCAATATTTTCTGGGGATTTTATAGGGTTCGGGGTCCATTAATGCTGAACTATGGATCCGATTTGGATAAAACAACCCGAACCTCAGAAAATAAACTCGAGAAACACCGAAAACCCTAATATCCATACATACAGAAATTTGAAAACCAAAATTTTATGACATACGGATAGATTTGGGCCGAAAATGATCGCAACAGAATGCACGAAATGGAAAGCGGACTATTTTCGGCCGATCGGGACGATTCGAAAATCTGTCCCTGAAGAGTAGAACCGGGCGGCTCTGTTCATCATGAACACAGCCGCCCGGCTCTATTCAGGTAATCCGGTTTCTAAAAGTTGCAAAAACAAAGAAAACACACAGAAAAGACAATGCAAATAGGTTTAAGGCCTCTCAGAGCTTACCTTGATGTTGTTTTGATGCTTTGAACGTCAAGAAACATATTGGAAAGCTTGGAATGTGTCCTGGGAACTCAACTGGCTGAAAACCGTAATGATCCGAAACAACCCGAAACGAATCCGAAACGATCCCCAATCAATGAGCAAAGGTTAAGGAACTTGTGTTTAATGTTTTAAGATTGATTTTAGGTCTTAGTCCTTATGTTTCTGGGTCCTCACTTGGTTGCTTGGTTTCGGTCCCCTCTTCTCTCTTTTCTCTGCTTCTTTTTTTTCTCCATTTCCTTGGAAAGTGTTTTCTGCCTAAGGTTGAAAAAGTCTCCTCCCTTTTCTTTTGATTTGATTTTTTTCTTTTATACTCTCCTCTCACATATCATTTCAAACATTAAATGGCCGCCTGACTTTCTGATTTTGCCCAAAATCCCTTCTGCAGAGCCAAGTTGTTCTACTTTGCAGAGCAACTTGGTTCACCCACTAGAGAATTACGACTCTAGTCTAGAGCTGTGTGGCTCTAACAAGAGCCAGGGCAAAATTTCAAAAATCGGACATGTACCCTAAACCCTAGAAACCACTTGGGAGACCTTTTTGGGACTCCGGATTGCAGATAGCTTGGTTTTCAGGACGTATGAGAAACTCCAGGCAACATTCCATCATTTTCAAGTCCGGTTCGTGTCCGTCCATTCGACAAGTAAACAGGAATTCTCATCATAGAGGTCAGGAAAACCCTGACGCTTACAATAATATTGGTCATAAATCAAGCAAAGGTTGAATGTGTATAATGATCTATGACATCAATAAAATGGTTTTCCTTGATTAGGGTGTTTTTATGTCTGCCTTGGTTTATATAATGGCTTTTTACGTGTGCTGCACTCGTGATTTTTCTGACTCTAAAAAAAACAAAAAACAAAAAAAGATCAATGTTACTTGCAATTCAAAAATTATAGGTAGGGGAATTTGCATGAATTGGAAAAACCTATGTATAAGTTAGATATTAGTCAGAGACCACATTACTGTTAAGTGTTAATTATGTTATGCATATAACCCTAAATATATGTATATTTTATTAGTTGAGAAATTTTTATGTATGTGAGATATGCAGAAGTTACAGAGTATCCCTAGTACACCATGTCATTCATTTTCTTTTTCATTTTTACCTTTTATCTTACTGTGTTTTTCCATTTTGAAATCATGATAGTGTTTTCAACATATATAATTGAGTTGATTTTATATGACAATGTAGATGATGGATCGTTTTGGCTTATCAATGAGAAGGAAGCGAAATTTGCAAGAACTACAATTTATTATCACTCTTATTAATATAGTTTTTATAATGCATGTCTTATGGTTTCTTATGGGATCAACAATTTTTAGTGGTCAGAATGTGATAGGAAACAAAAAAAAATAAAAAGAGACTAAGAATTGCAAATTTACCTATACTAATTAGAGAAAGTGATGTTAAATGTAAAAGTGAACTACGCATGAATATATATATACATTTGGAGTGCTTTGTGAAATGCTTAGAGATGTAGGGGTTTGACAGGAACTAGAAATATGTCAATTGACGAAATCGTTGCAATGTTTTTATATATATTATCACATCATAAAAAGAATAGGACAATGGGTGCTTTTTTTCTTAGAATTGGCGAAACTGTGAGTCGACAATTTAATCGTTGTTTAAAGGCTGTTCTAAATTACATACTACATTACTTAAGAAGCCTACACCGATAGGAGATGCTTGCACAGATAATAGATGGAAACCTTTCAAGGTACACAAATATTACTCTGGACAACTTAAATTATATTACATAACTATTAGAAAAAATTAGATGATTTTTTTTATTGTTATTGTAGAATTGCCTAGGAGCATTAGATGGTACTTTTATTAAAGTATCAGTACCAACTGAGGATACAGCAAAATATCGAACAAGAAAAGGCACAATTGCAATGAATGTCTTGGGTGTTTGTTCACCTAATATGCAATTCATTTATGTATACCTGGTTGGGAGGGTTCAGCTCATGATGGTCGTGTCCTTCGAGATGCTATCTCTAGAACTGACGGTTTCAAAATACCTCAAGGTAATATAATAATCATTTTTCCACGAAAACAAAAAATATATTTTAAAGAAAATTAATTCATTTATTATTTTTAACAAATGTGAAGGTTGTTATTACTTGGCTGATGCTGGCTACACTAATGGAGAGGGATTTCTTGCCCCATATAGAGGCCAACGTTACCACCTTAATGAATGGAGAGGTGATAGACAACCTCAAACTGCTAAGTGTTTTAATATTAAACACTCCAAAGCTATAAATGTCATTGAAAGATGTTTTGGCTTACTCAAGGGTCGATGGTCTATACTTAGAAGTTGTTCTTACTATCCAATAAGGACCCAAGGACGCATTGTTATGACATGTTGTTTATTGCATAACCTTATCAAAACATTTATGCCTACTGATTCTATTGAGGATGAGTTTTATGAAGAAGTTGATGAAGATTATGAGAATGTTGTCGGTGTTAATGAATCCGAGTTTATCACCACAGTTCAAACTTCTGATCGTTGGACTAATTTTAGAAATACACTTGCCTAAGAAATGTTTAATAGTTGGAGACTTCGATCTACTAGACATTAGTAGCTTTTTATTTTATGTTTATTTTTGTAACTTTCATTGACTTATGTTTGGTTTGGTATAAATTATTGACTTTTAACTATGATAACTTTCTAATTATGATTTATGTGTTACATCATTTCATTTCCTTGTATTTACATTAGGATGGATTCAGATGAAAATAGTCAAGGTACTCGTGGTAGAGGTAAAAACAAAAGAGTTTGGACTTTTACAAGAGGACCAAGCTCTAATAGAATGCTTACAAGAGGTGGCTACTGATCCTAGATTTAAGCAAGACAATACATGGAAGAATGGATATCTGATTCAAGCTGAAGAGTTGATTAATAAAAAACTTCCTATGAGTTGTATAAGAGCCGATCCACATATTGATTCAAGATGGAAAACATTGAAAGCCAAAATATAACGCAATTACTGAAATGTTAAACAAATCTAGGTTTGGTTGGGATGGCACAAGAGAGATGATACAATGTGAAAAGAGTGTCTATGATGAATGGTGCAAGGTAAAATTTACAACTTTGAATCTTTAATATTATGAATTATTTTGTTATTGTTTGTGTAATTTGTCTATTTTTCCCTTAATGTCAGAATCACAAAGACGCAAAAGGCCTTTGGAATGTATCATTTCCATTCTTTGACGAAATTGGAAATTTAACTGGAAAAGATAGGGCATCAGGTATAAATGTTGAGACTTTTGGTAATGTTGTGGATAACATGGATAAGGAGATGGAAAATGAGACAAATCTCATGAGTGAAGATGACAATGAAGAAGATGATGGCATATCTGTGACTCAACCTAGAGCTCCTTGTAGACTTAAAAGAGCAAGGAAGCAACATAAGTATAAGGAGTCAAAAGAATCTCAAGAACCACAAATGATTATTGCATTTCAAAATGTCTCTTCGAATTTCAATAGCTTTATGGAAAACATGAACATGCATCTTGGTACAATGGCAATTGCATGGTCCCGTGCAGAGGAACGTGAAAAAGAAATGGCTGATAAAAGCAACATGGTGGTGAATGAATTACTTCAAATTGAGGGATTAACTTCTATGGAAGCATTAAAAGCTGCAGATGTTCTTACAGCTGAACAAAATAAATTGAGAGTATTTTATCAAGCACCACCAAACCTCAGATGACAATATGTCATCGATGTTCTCTATCTCTCTCCTGCAGCATCTATGCCTAGGAGGATTTAAACCTTTTTTTATAGGATACGTTGAACTTTTTTTAATTCATGTTTTATTATGGATGGTTTATTTTGGGATTCATGTTTTGTTATAGATTGATTTTGTTTAGAATTAGCTTTTTATTATTTATTCGTGTTGCCTTTTATTTTTTTTAATTATTGTTATTATTTATGTGATTCAGATTCTGGTCATTGAACCAAACAGTATCAAAGGGAATCAAATTCCGATTCCAGATTAAACCAAACAAAAGAAATAAATAGTCATTCCGATTCTGATTCCGTCCCATTCCTATTCCGATTCCGATTCCAATTCCAAAGTTTGAACCAAACGCCCCCTCAGAAAAAATGAAAAGAATTAAATAGGACATGGTAAATGTAGGGGAGGGGGGGACATAGACGGTATAAGGTTATGGCGGGATGGGTAGCATCATTGATTTAAGTAAATATTAAAAAGGTCAAATACATAGATACCCCTTGCATTTGGTCAAAAACATCTACTGTCCCCTTGAACTTTAAAAATGTCCTAATGCCTCCCTGAACTTCTTAAAAATGTTCTAATGCCTCCCTAAATTTCTTAAAATTGGTCCAGTTTGCCTCTTTAGTCTCATAAAAATCAGAGTTTGCTTTGAAAAGTCAAACATGAGACAACCAATAATTGAGTGACACGTGGCAGTAAGGGGGCAAACTGGGTCAATTTTTTAAAGTTCAGAGGGGCATTAGGATATTTTAAAAGTTCAAGAGGGCAGTAGGCATTTTTGGACAAGTTCAGGGGGTATTTATGTATTTGGCCTATAAAAAAATTATTTTGTTTATTTTTTTTTTATTGTTAGTGTATTTTTTGTAATTAATAAAATTTGTTATTATAATTGGGTAGCAACCATAGTTGTGAAAACCGGACCGAACCGGCCGGTCGGACCGGATTCGACCGGAACCAGAGGTCAGACCGGTCGGTTTCTATCCGGTTTTCACTTTGGTCAACAACCGGTCAACGGCCGGTCGGACCGGTCGGTCGAACCGGAAAACCGTGAACCGGACCGGTTTTCCGGTTCAACCAGAATTTTTTTAAAAAAAAAAATTATTTAAATATAAAATTTAAGTTATTATTTTGGGGTGTTTTAATTAAAATAAAATATAGTTTGTATTTTTAAATTAAATTGACATTTAATTGTAACTATAAAAACTATATTTCATAAATTGAGTTTTTTAAATTAGTATATTGTGTTTGAAATGCTTAAACTTAAAGAATTATAATAAAAATATTCAAATTTTCATAAATTATAAATATAAAAATAAAAATATATTAATATTTTAATATATTTATTAAATCCGGTTCGATTCCGGTTTATTCTGGTTTAATTCAAAATCCATGAATCCATCCCTTCACCGGTTCGATGACCGGTCCGGGTCTGAAAACCATGGTAGCAACCCTTTTTGAGGAAAAAAAAAACCTTTTGTCTGATATATTCACAATATGCATATTTAGTATCTGATATATTAATTTAATCCTTTTGATATCTGACATTTTGAAATTAAAAACATTTAGTACTTAATCTATTAAAATCTAGAATAATTTTTGACCTTAGTCAATTATTAATATAATTATAATAACTTACATAATTATTATTATTGTAATAAACGAATCATTCTTATTCTTTACCATCACCCTTTAAACCATTAATATCATCAAATTCCATTAAATTTTATTGTTCCGCCACCAAATGTTTTCAATTTCTATTGATGCCATATCAAAAAGTACCAAATCAATATATGTGCGATCTAGTTGTTTGATCAGGACAGTCTTTATTCGCTTTTTTTAATCTTTTGTTCTTTTCCCAAATATATATGTTTACTTCGAAAGAACATAAGAAGAAGGGGTCATCTTCTTCACCAAAACCTACAGCTGAACAACAACGCTGCCACTCCGCAGGCGCCAAAGGGCCACAGGCAGGCCGATTTTTATGGCTTACCGGCAGCCCGCAGGTTCGTTCCTGCATAAGGGCTTCATCTCTCTGATTTCGGTGGCAAAATGTTCCCCCAAATCCCTAATTCAAGGGGCGAAGGCCGCCGGCTAAACACCTCTACTAGTGGTTTCTCGGGGGCTGGAGGGGTACCGTCCCTCCAAGGCCCCCCTCCCTCCGCCCCTGAATTTTAAACATATTTGCCTCTACTCTTATCACTGCTATATTATGCTCCATCAAGTTCTATATCCTCTGTTGAAAATTGTTGTTTTTAATTTTCGTGGCAAATTCTATTTCCTGCAAATCAAATTGAGTTTATTTGACATTGATTTCTTGTGTAAAGGCTAGAGCTCCTTTATTAGTTACAGCAGAATCCATGCTAAGAATTGTAATTGGGCAAATTTCTACTCACGAATTCACTTTCCCTCTCAATCTCAACTTTCAGCTATGGAAACCCCGGAGACATCTTCCTTTTCTTCTCAACTGCAGAAGCAGAGCTTCAACACCTCTCCGTCGCCACCTTCTGTTGCACGGCTTTGGAGACCAGCAGCACAGCGGAACTTGAGAAATCAGTGGTCAAAGTTATCCTCTTCCAGGGCTGAATGGGTGTCTTCTTCTTCTACTGGAAAAACTCATGCTACTTCACTTGTTAATGCATATCTGTCTCAAAAGTATGCCAAGTTCTTTCCTTTTAAATTTTGAAATAGGGAAATTTTTCTTGTTTAAATTTGAGATGAAGCATATACTCGTTTTTGTTTGGTCAATGAGAAAATTATGGCAAAGGAAAAAAAAAATTAAATGCTGTTGATTAATTTTAGTTCAGATACATACCCTCAATGGATCTGGGGATCTTGAATGACATGCCTGATATTCGAACAAAAGCTTGCTCAAAATTATTTAAACAGCAGGTGATTTCTACTCTTACAATTTTTTTTTTTTTTTTTTTAATCTTTACATGCCCTTAAGGTTTGCCTTTTCTTTTTTCTTTCATTTGAATCTTAGGAGCTTCATTGCAGCAAACTTCTGTCATCTTACAAGGATATGGTACACACTCACAGCATAACACTATACTGTTTTATCTTCTGTGATTCCTGATGCATTCACAAGCAAACTTTAGTCATATTTGATGGGAAATATGCATCATGGATGGAAGCATGTCCTCTCGCATACTTTTGCTTGATCCCTAGCTTGTTGGTTTTCACATCCAGATGAAAATTTTATATATTACTGTGTAAGCATTTATGTAGCAACAATATCACTGCATAATGAATACAATGCATGTCAGCTAATACAAATGTATTGCAAATACCTTTGGGCCTTAAGCTTGGTCAAGCATATATTGAGGTTATAAGGGGTTTTCTTTACTAACCTGTTCGAGTGTGGTTCTTGTGTTTATGATGATAAGTTTTCTGCAGGTGACTGTTGTAACTTCCATGGTCAACGCTAGTAGATCCATGAGATGCTATGTCAAAGGGACTAGTAATAGTCCAGTTGTGCAATTTTCTAACAGTTCTGAGGATAATAATGACACTGGTGATGGTTTTGGGATCCCAGTCTTTTCATTTTGGCCAATTTCTTATTTTGGTATGTACTTATTTGCAAAAATTAAAATTGATCATATGAAGTTTAAATACATAAAAATTCTAGTTCACGGAATTACACAATTGTTGCCCCCTGCTTCCCGCACAAAATCTCATTTACTAAGTGGTGTCATTTCGTGTTGGCTTCTTTTGGTCGAAGTTTGAGATATAGGGTTTAAATAAATATTTAGCCAGTCTTTCACCATCTTTAATTATTGGAAAATAAATAGTTATATTATGTTCTTTGATTGGCTACAGAGCAGCTAGCAGAGGAGTTTGTTCAAATGTTTATATCTGAGTTAAATTTAAAGGTGAGTTGCTATGTATTACCGTGATGAGAAGATTATGTTATTTGGTTGGTGGTTTGGAGAATTTTCATTGTGGACATATTTTTTATTATTATCCTGATGTTGTTGGACTCAGAGACTACTTATAGTAGAGTTACTTAGCATTGGCAATGAAGTTGCGGAAGTCAATAAGTTGAATTGGTCAAATGAGCTTTATCCTGGAGAATTTGAAGATTTGAGCATTTGCAATTTGTATTCAAAGGAGACATGTGAGCCAATGTTTCCAGGATTTGTGGAAAATAAACAGGATATTGCTACCATGCAATTCAAAAGTCAACAGGACCATGATATTTTGCAGGTATTGATTTCATAAATATCTGTTGAAGAATATTGGGTACTTTGACAACTTCATACACAAGATACGTGTTGGAAACTTGTGTAACATAATAAATTAAATTATACTGTATGTGATTTGAATCTTATTCTACACCAATTATCTTCTTCTCCCAGCCAAACCAAAGATGTTTCATTTTGCTTCATGCAAATTGCAAATGCCCTCAAAAATCAGGTGGTTGTTGTGGGAGGAACCAAAATTCACTGTTGGGCCTACCGCATGACACAATATTAGAGTTGAGTCATAAGTCTAGAACATGCAGTTGTGTTTCCTATTACTACTGAAATTTGCCTGTATTGCACTGAGATAGGTGATTCAAATTATGGTTCGCATTTTAGTTTTTATGTTCAAATTACATGATTGAAACTTGAAAGCTTTTGCTGAATTTTTCTTTCTGTCTAGTGGATTCACAAACATAAATCTCTAACTTTTTGAGAAAAGAGTGAATTTAACAATTCTTTATAATTAGGTACAATCTCAAACACATGCTTTTAGATTTGATTGTATGTATTTTTCTTCTCCTTAACGAGTTCAAAATCTTAACTAATAGCATTTTAAGGTGATCGAGATTTAGATGGATTTTTTTTTTTCTCCTGTACTCGTGGATATGATATTTTTTTATTTTTTCTCTTTTTAGTGAAATGTAGTCCTAACAACTGTAGTTCTTGGAATTTGGAAACATTTTTTTCTTAGTCATTACCATGTTTGATATAGTTAGAAGCATGTATGCTATGTTCATTTTGAGATAATATTGCTTGCAATGTAATATGAATATCTGAAGTTGATTGCTTATAGGTTTATCTAACAACATGGCTGGCGGAGGTGAAAATTGATACCCATAGGTAAGCCTGCAACTCTTTTCATAAGAGTTCATCTAGATATTCCATTCAACGCCAATTCTAGCTATTACTTAAGTCATGTAATTGAAAATGAAGCAAAATTATTTAATCTGGCATATAAGATAGCATAACATAATTAAGAGTTGAGGATAATGAGCAGCTATGTATCATGCATTACGCATGTAGACATATGTCAAGGATGGCACGCATGTACTAGAAAAGAGTTGAGTGAATCAAGTATTTATTATAATTCGACAAATATTTTCATTTCAGGGTTAACGAAATATTCACTATCGTTGGGGAGGAAATGCATTTTAGCTTACCATGAGGACTTATTCTATTAAGAAGCACCAGAGGCATGTACCTATTGATTAATGTTTAATTATCCATAGCTCTTGACTTGGATTGTGATGATCTCTTGCCACCCATTGATAAAAAGGCGCATGAAGCGCAATTGCCAAGGCATCTAATCCTAAAGAGCAGGAAGAGCTAGTCAACTCTGCATTTATGGCAGTTATTGCCGGATTGCATGTTGATCACAAACAAAGGCATTGGGACAAACCATGTATGGCATGAAGCATGTTTTCTGAGTTTTTTTTTTTTTTCAAGTATCCATCTTAATTGAAGCAAAGGTTAAGGTACACTTGTTTAGCTCTCTTCTCAAAAACAGATTCAAGCAGTCTAGAATGTGAAGAAATCTGTGGTTTCACTTGAATTATTTGTAGATTGTGAAGAAATCTGAGTTTGCTTGAATCATTTTACCCTCAATGTTTTCAGTATTTCTTGCTCACTAGTCACCAGACGAGAATCAGCACAATTATTCTGTTCCGTACGAAAATTGGCGAATTTAATTTATAAGCTGTTGAGAATTGAACTCAGTCGGCTAAACTTTATCACAATTATCAAAACCTTTGTTTGGACTTTGATATGCTAAGTGGATAAGTCATGCATAAACAAGGTAAACATTGACTCACTTTATTATCATATTTGGTTCAGTGGAATATAAAGGAAATGAAATAGCTATTTTTAGGGATGTAAACGGGAAGGGGGCAGGGCGGGGCGGGGATTGGCAATCCCAATCCCTGTCCCCATTTAGTAAACGGGGATGAGCTTTATCTCCATCCCCGGCCCTCTCAGGGAACGGGTTCCTCACGGGGATTTCAGTTTCCGTTAAGATTTTTTTTTTTTAATTTTAAATAAAATTCAATTTGGTACAAAAATAAGTTAAAAAGCATATTACAGTTTGGAAACCATTAAATAAATCACTTAATTTTTCTTATAAGAAAGTGATATTTAATTAAAATATTGCAATTACTAATATTATTATTTCAAAATAGAGTGCAGGAGTCCAATATACAGAAATTAAATTAGAGGTTTCTAAATTGATAAATTCTATCAAGTGCAAAGGCTAAATTTTAAGTTTTGCACCTAGGTAGAAGTTTTGCAAATAAGCACATAATTACATATATTTAGTATCAGCAGTAACAATTAAACACACATGATTGATTGTTAGAAACTTTAAAAGTGAAAGATGGATATAAAGTAATCCCTAGTTTTAGTTTTATTATTATAAAATTTAATTATTTATGTATATATATAAGTAAATAATAAAATAAGTAAATGGAGATTTAACGGAAATTCCTATCGGGGACTAAACGGGGATGGGGACAGGTCCGCCGGACGGAGGAGGTAAATCCCATCTCCGTCCCCGTTTAGTAAACGGGGATAAAATTGTCCCCGTCCCCGCTCCGCGGGGATTCTAGACAGAAAATCCCCGTCCCCATTCGTGCAGGCCTCCGGCGGGGACAAGCCGCCGTGTCCCCGTCGACAACCCTAGCTATTTTATGTGGAGTATGTAAGTAATTAGAGATCTGAACAGTCAAAGAATCAGAAAAAGCAAAAGATAGGTTCGACTGGACTAAATTGGGAGTTAAACCGAAATTAATTATTTTAATAATATTAAAATTTATATATATATATTACAAAAATTTAAAAAAAACAATGTAATTTATGTAAAATAATTGTAAATTGTATAACTATATAATAATATTAATAACATGTAATTAAAATCAACAATGATATATATTTTTAGCTTTTCGTTTTGTTTGTTTCTTTAGGTTTTTTCATTTTTTCTGTTCTTTCTTTACGTCTTTTTACATTTTTGGGAAAATTAGGTGGATGTCAAGAGTACTACATTTAATTAGATGAAAGTCAATAAGATAAAACTAAATAATATAATTATCATAACTCACTTAATATGGTGAATATCAAGATTAATAAGAATAAAAATAATTATTTTTCAAAACTGATAACGTAAAAAAGGCTACTAAAGAGTTAACAAAAGGAAAGTCATCAAATTAATTACATTTAATTAATTATGATTATGGTAATAGATTTTAGCAATAAGCTACTAAATAATTATGATTAAATAATAGTTTTGCAGTTTAACAAGGCAAAAATGTATATTAATTAAAGCAGATTTTTTTTTATTATTAAAAAATATTTAAAATCTTCTCTTGGTCTAGTCATCTAGCAAGTAGGCATATGCATACATTCATATAGTATAAATACATTATACACATTATAAAAAGGTGGAAAAAACTTATGTGTGTGAAATACATTGCATATATTCATATGTAAACCATGTGTATACATTTATACAGTATAAACACATTGTATCCATTATAAATACGTCAAAAAAACTTTTGTGTGTGAAATACATTGCATATATTCATATGTAAACCATGTGTATACATTCATATAGTATAAATACATTGTATACATCGTAAAATATGTTTAGAAAATTAGAAATATTATATATAAATTACATAAATACAATGCCCTATGAAATCACATTCATTATGTTAATGATTTTGCAATTTATTAAATACTAGAGGTATTTTATAATTCAATTGATAAAAAAAATGAAAATATAATGGAAAATTAAATTCAATTTTACCAACCCAAAACTAGAATATAGAATAAGTGATAAATATACTAATAATTTCAGGTATTAATTGAAATTAAATTAAGCTTTACTGAATTAATGTTGGCTAATTAGAGATTATTTCAGGTTAAAAAGAAAATTGGAACAAAGTTGTGAAAAACCTGAGCAAGCAGACTCGTAAGCAGGATGGATGAGAGCTGGAAATGAGCTGTGAAGAGAGAGAAAAGGCCGACAAAAATTGTCCAGGCCGTGGGTCCCAAAGGGGAAGGAGAAGAAATTGTGTTTTGTCTCAAAAAATAGAAATTGACTTTTGGGGAAGATATTTCTTGTAAATCTAACTAAAATTGAGTAGTTGTACTTTTTAATATTTTATTTGTGTGGCTAATTTTAAGCCACCATACTAAATACATTTTTATTATTTTAATCTTTAGGGTATTCTAGTCTTTTAGAGAGTGCTACGTAGACTCCCTTAGTTCTAGTTTTTGGAACTCTTAACTCTTAGCTTATTTTCTCTCTTATATTCTAATTTTCTAGTTTAATATAATTAATTTCTCTTCATTTTTTTTATTTAATTTTCTGTTAGAGCTGTTCATGTGTTGTGAGTAGTCCGTTTCAAGCAGGCTTGAGCCAGCTCAGCTGGCAGTAGTAAGTACTCTCTCTTCTCCTTTATTATGGGTAATATATGTGTGTGATGATTGTTTCTTGGTGTTCTTCATCTTTCTTAAGACTGATCACCTCATATACTAGTAGTTAGGATGAGACCGAGAGAAGATTCTTAACCATGGAAATACCTTGAAACACATACATGTTTATTGCTGAAGAAATTCGAGTAGACTGCATGATAGGGGTTTTTATCTTTAATAAAATGCTTGCAAGATCTTAATACTTGATTAAATATTTTTTTGCTGAAGATATTCGATTAGGCTGCTTGTCATAGGATCAAAATATCCGGAGGTTCCTAGTGTGGTGATTTGAGAGCAAGATACCCCAAATCTATGTTCTGTAACCCTGCTCATAATAGTTAAGGAGAGGAATATACTGAAACTGCTTGTTATACTTTGTTTGGGCCTGCTGCTTTACTATTATTATAGTTATTATTTTTATTCTTTGTCATCTTGAATCTATTAATGTTGAATCTGTGTTAGCCTGCTTAGTTATTTTTCTTTAAATCTTCATTTTATTTGTAAAAGATATCAAATCTGTCTGTTTGCTGGAAAAATTAAGTTTGTTCGGTCAGATCCCTGTGAGAACGATACTTAGACATGCCTATATACTACAATTAACCTAGTGCACTTGCTATAGTCCAATCTTATAGGCAACAATATATTTCCGTAATTGTTATTTACTAAATAGAATGAAAAATAATTTTGGTAATAAATGTATAGATTATTTATTAAATATGAAAGAATATAATTTAAGTCAACAAAACATAAATTAAGCAATTTACCATAATTACTAATTTTGATATATTATGTATTAAGTAGAATATATTTGATTAATATCCAATTAAAAATCAAATTTGACAAATTCACTAATTAAGGATTGATAAACACGATGAATGAGTAATCTTGACTTATTGACTAATTACTACATTTTTTTCGGTTTTTCCTTTTGTCTTTTCTTTTACTCTCTTTTTCCTATTTTTTTCATATTTTTTTAGGAAAAACTTCAAAAACCACCCCTATAATTCCACTCCCTAACAAATCGAGAATTATGTTTTATTTTTACCAAAAAGAGGACATGTGATTTCAAAAATTAGCAAAAAAAGAAAAACTAACATTAATTATGACATATCAAAGAATATTTTTGTCCATTTTAAACTGAAACTTTTCAAGTTGGTTGATAAAAATACAATTAGCTATAGCGATAAATTTTGAGGAATGTTTATAAATTTTAAAAAATTACAATGAAATGGAAAATCTACAAAAAAAAATATATTCAAATTTTGATGTAAAATTTTTAAATAATATGAGTGAATTATTGGAATGTTAAATGAACAAAAATTTCCTTCCCTATATCATTTTTAACGGAAAAATACTAATTATATTTGTTTGCTAACTTTTAAAATCACATGTCCTCTTTTTCAAATTTCCCCTTTTTTAATCATACATAAGAATATTATAGTATTGTAAAACATCAAAATATGTTAATAATGGAAGAACTATTTTATTTTTATGCACACCCTATTCCGTTCTACAAACTAAATAAGGCCTATGGGGTGAAAGTCTACATCGGAAAACGAATTTTATATACAACTTGAGATATTCACATTGGAATTTTGGTTAGTGGTATACTACTCGGTACATTTAGCTGCTTTTCGTCCCCCTTCATTCGTTCTACAATACTTCAACTTTCATCACTTTCTACGCATTTAGCCAAGATTTGAGCGGATCTTTAATGTAAAATGGTCCGACACTGACATCGATTTCTGAAGATAGGTTAGAAACAAAAGTGGTGAATGCTCCCAACAACTCATATTGACCGAAGCATGGGAGTCAACTCCGAATCCGGTGGACTTGGCAGAGAATTAGAAGGGAAGAAAGGGAAGATAAACAGGAGAGAAATCACAGGATGCGCCCTTCACTTCAAGGCAATGTCAAGCCCACTTGAATCAATATGTAATAAACACGAGCGTTGAACAGCTTGTGTACAAATAGTTGTGCCTGAGCTACAGCTCATTTAACTAGTCTTCCAATCGTTGTGTAACTTGGTTCATGTTTTAATTTGAATGTGTCATGCAAACCGTCGTTACTATGTTCTTGAAGCTTGATGTTCAATATGAATACCAATTGGATGTTGAATGTCGAACCTTGAAAACGATTCTTTTCATAAATTTAACTTGTAGCACCCAGACAATTGAAACAATGCTTCTCCTCCTTTTTTTTTATTTCTTTCTAATATTCACAGTACAATTGAACGAATAAGTAATGTTCCGACCTAAACTTGCTGATTTGATCATACTAGGGAAAAACTTTAAACCCGCACAAGGACTCGACTCCGATTTCATTTTACTCAAATTAGTTAACAATGTAATCGTGCTAGCCATCTAACGACTTTTTTTCAAGTTAGATGCTCCATAGCAAGCGATACAAACTCGGAAATATATTCTTACATTTTACCTTAGGAAACATTCCTATTGATAGATTTTGAAAGAATCAAATCCCAACATTCATGAAATCCATTGTTTGGACTAAAAATTGAAAAGGATAATTCAATCATTCTCTTTAGAAACCAAGTCCATTCAAAAGAATTGCAAATCATGAAAATTTTAATTGAATTCATTTCCTGTAAGAATTTGATTCAAAACATTGCATTAAAGCTGCATGCACATTTCAACTCTATTTAAAACCAGTATTTTAGCATTTTTACTTGACATCTTACCAAACAAATATAAACAGCACTCACTGCAAGAGAAAGAGGCTTTAACTAGTCAATCAAACAACAAATTTCCAAGATCCAAGCGACAAGGTCAAAGTCTATAAATATGATAAAGAGATAATTAACTTACAGAAAAATGCAGAAGCTAACAACAGATACATGGCACTTATTTTCTATCTAAATCCATGGCTACCTTCAAACATGGAGAAAATGTGAATTGTGTCAAACTTTTTTTCCCAATCAACACCTTACATAACTAAATGTGACATTACTACTTTGAAGAAACAACCCATCAGATTCATTTATTTCAAATTACCACAATCTTCAGTCACTGGTTTCCACCAGAAAAGGAGCATGAACGAGCATTAAGATCGTAAACAATCCACTGTTGTAACGAATTTGCAAAGAACATTTAGAGCTTTGCAATCAAAAGGCAGCCTCCAAACAAATGTAAAACTCCCAAGTAATAAGATTAATTTCATAACATTCTGAATGTACAGCTAAAAGTAGGAAATCCGTGCATTACGAACAACAAAATTATTTTCTCCACCAAATAAACTATAAGAGGGTAGGATATCAAATACTAGTTGCATCAAAATCCTAGCATGTCAGCTCAGCTAGGCATAGCATGGCATATCAAAGACATGGTACCAAAAATATAAGAATTGTTCTCATGCCAGCTCCACACCAGGCAGTTAGAAATCAAAATTTGGAATTAATAACTCTTCAAGCAAACAGTGTGGAACCCATGATCACAGTAACTATCAAACTTAAAGGAAACAATCCAGGGTAAACATTTATAAACAATTAAGGATGGTAAAGTTAAACAATTCTGTACTCGACCATTCTCAATTTTAATACGCTTGAGAACAATTGAGTACCAATTATAACGTGCTTCATCTATTGCCTTCCCTTCCCTCACAACAATTTCTCACTCTAGGAAAAATAAAAATTCCTCACTTAAGTCTTTCTATTAGTACATACTTCCTAGCATCAGCACCCAACAGATTCTGGATCCAACTTTTTTCCCTAGAGGTTAGAGCGATGGGACTTGCCTAGGCAATATAAAAGGCTAACCTCAACTACATCAGAACAGAAATAAAAAATGTAGATTCAACAGCATTTATCAATGCAAAAGTAAATTGACATTTCAATGGTTAATAATATAATACAAGCAGAGATACTAATTTAATTGACAAGAGCAGCAAGCTGCCTGAAACATATTTAAAGTCAAATTTGAATATGGTCCAGTGTATCAGCCAGCAACTAAAAATTGTCACATAATAGATAACAAAGGAGATCAAAACACCTAAAGTGCAAGGGCCTGCAATTCCATTTTATAATTGAACGAATACAGCTTCACATGACTTTCCAGAAGTTAATTAAATAAAAATGGTGAGGATGCAATGGACACAGTTAAATTCATTCCTCTATACATTATTACAGAACAAATTAAAAAATATAGAGATTCCTAGGGTATTTCAAGAGCTTCTGGAAAAGTTCCCCGCGCTTTTATTGTACATATTTGGACTAAAAAAATTTTTTTTGTTATTCTAGAAATCCCTCAAAATACAAACATTTTAACTTTCATGTTTAAGTTCAGTTGCATCCGTTGTTGAGCATGAATAACAGGGTCCCAAACGGAAGCCGACGCCACAAAAAAAAAAAAGTTCAATCCAAAAAAGGGTAAAAGAAAAAGAGGCCATTGACCAAATATTGAAGCTTGCATTATCCATTAAATTAGGCAACTTCAGCACCTTTACATCTTTCTCAACTTCACAAATTTGTACAAAATAATAGGACTAATGTAAGATAACATTATTATAGCACTAGAACTAGCTATTGCAGACTTAGCACCACCAATCTGACAGCCCTCTCCCAACCAATCCCTCCCCCCTTTCTTTCTCCAGAGAAGAGGGTGCAAGTCCATTATCAGAAGCCTTGCAGGCAAGAATTTACCTATAAACTTCTCTCTACGTGTAAACACCATTTCTAAGCCAAACATCCATCATTTCCCAATTTTTTATGAAGAGAAAAACAATTTGGTGGGGAACCCCAATTTCATCTTAATCATTAAATGAAGTATACAAGACCATTATCTTTCTCAAGAATGAATATGATATCAATGGCCTAGATATAAACATCTAACAGCCTCCACTGCTTTTTCAAGGAGACAATCTAGGATCCAAACCTCCCACAATCCCATCAGTTTGGTTCTATGGTGAGCAAGTGTCACAATTTAAGTTGGTAGAAAATC
Source organism: Euphorbia tirucalli (assembly GCA_039660915.1). Classification (NCBI taxonomy): domain Eukaryota; kingdom Viridiplantae; phylum Streptophyta; class Magnoliopsida; order Malpighiales; family Euphorbiaceae; genus Euphorbia; species Euphorbia tirucalli. Next base: position 17,195,363 of record CM077637.1, read on the forward strand.
AATCAGCGAAGTATAAGGGATGTGGAGATAATTGGCCAAGAAGATAAAAATCAATTAATTAATAATCAAAGTGAAAAACATTGTACCCTGTCTGGGAGATTCTTAGGCATGGTAATTGCAGTAACATATCTCTGGAGGGAGGACTTCTGAGCATTTGTAGGTGCATCAGGAGATGACATCTCAGCCGTATCAGCTTGAGCCCGTCCATGGAACTTGGCAAAACGATTGATAACAGAATACTTCTCTAGTTCTTGGCATTCCACTCTCAAGTCTAGAACAGATGCTCTCTTATCCAATCTAAATCATTATTAGGCAGCACGAAAAGAACCATGAGAAGTGAGCGACCAAATGCACAATATTTTATAATGAATTATGAATGACAACATAAATGAAATGTGTAAGCAGCTGCATGAAAGAGAGAGGAGGTAGCAGCTTAAAAAATGGCAACGTTTTATGCCCATGCAAAATCCTCAAAATACACTAAGCCAGACCAACTGAAAAAAAGGGGAACCCAGGGATCCTTCAAATTCAGAATGTTTAACAACATCAATGCTGAAAACATCTAAGAAATTCAATTTGCTGTTTTGAACTTCTTTGCTAAGTTTTACACCTTTCTACCACTATTTTCTACTCTTCCCAGTTCCAATCATCCCCATAAAGTACGCATGTAGCTCAGTTCTATGTTTCATAAATTATATAAACATTTCACAGAAGCTTGTGCTGTAGAAAAACTTCTCCATCAATTAGAATGAAATAAAAGTCGCACCTTAATAGATCATTCTCTAGCTTCCTTGCTCTACTGATCAGGTCTTCCACAACTTTTGAGAAGTATTGGTTGCTAATTTTCTCGGATTTTATTAGCTTCTCGGGCAGGCTGAGAGAAGGATTTGTTAGAAATTGTCAGAAGCATGGATAGAAAAATAATCACTGGAGAAAACAATGAACCTCACTACAAGCTTAAAGCATAATAAGTTTTACTTCAATAAAAGCATCTCTTACATGTTTCCACTGCTAGAAGGCACAGGAGTATCACTTCCAGCATGAGAAAGTGTGCTGCAAGCATCTCCTACAGTTGATCGTGCAAGAAAATGCACCACACTCTCATAATGTGACATTGCATCAGCAGAAAGAACCGACGCTGCAGGAGGGCTAAAAAGCAACTGCATAAGTTGGGTCGTAATTACAAGTCTTCGCTTTGACCTATACACCAGTGGTCCATCATCTGCTATTTCAACATCATCTTCCACCTGCCATTAATAGGTGTTCATTATAACAGACCCATAGAACTGTCTGAGATCTCAACAGAAAAATCAATATAGTTGAAAGAGTTAAGGAAAGCCTGTTTCAGCAGTGACCACACCTTCTCAGTCAATCGGTTTACTGTGTGAGCCCAGTCTGATTCTGCTGAACTGCAAATCATTAGCACATCATGTGTTAAAATAGCTAAGAAAAACATGTTGATTAGTGCACAGATTTCAAGCAACATATTTTTTTCATCCATGCATTGGTTTTATCAATAAAGTCAATGCGCATGAATCTGTGAAATAAATTGCAACCACCTGATATTTTGAAGTATACGAAGGCCATGCACCAATTGCTCATGCCATGGTACAAGTTCTGAAGTAGCAGTTTTACGCTTTTTTGGTCTTGTAACGGTCAAGCAGACATCAGCAACATTGAGATTTGTTACCTGAGGAGAAGAGAGATTCTCACTTGCCAGTGATGAGGGGGTTGAACTTTTTGGTTGAAGACCATGCTGACCAGCATCAGAGACAACTGCATTCCCCTGCTCAACCAGACTGGGAATGCACAAGCTACTGGAAGGCCTTCCAACATTGAAAGGAAGATCCATAGTCTTCATGGAGGCAATTTTTTGAGCATCTGCCAAGGGTGATATCTGCCCATTCTTGAAGGTTCCATACTGATCAAACCAGGATGGAGCCATCTGAGGACTGATCTTAGAATGCTCAGTTCTCACAGAAACCACACTGCTGTTAGAAAAGTGCTGAGAATTATTCTGGCCGAAAGTTACCACATTCTGAGAAGACATATCAGTATCTTGAACATTTGTTGGTTTCGCCGCGTGAGCAGTTGATGCATCTCTGACCATATTATTATGATCATAGAACTGCTGTCCTACCTCCTGAACATCAACAGAATTATCAGGACCTTTAAATCTCTTTGAACTCCTATTACTTGGATCAACTTCTGCATTTCTCATTCCATGAACTTGATGCATCGAGTAATTTTGATGTAAGAAATTATCGGGCCTCAAAGATCGCCCAAATGCTTCAATCTCTCTTTGGGTACTCGTAAAGTTTGAAATAGATGTCCCAGGAACACAAGTTGCAGCAGATTCTGCCCCTTGTGAAACAGTCATAGTGTTCTGCCCAGGGTCATTCTCAGGTGCAACATTCTGTGATGAGTCTCCTTTCGCAGGTTGTTCTTTCCCAGTGGAGCCATGTGAACTCAAAGTAGTGGCACCAATTTCAGATGGTACATCCCCTATCATTTGTACATTCTGAGCTTCTAGCTTATGCAGTCGAGAGGATGTTGTTTCTGAATCATTATTGGACTTGAACACATTATAATGACCCTGAGAGTGCTGAGCACTGAATGGATGTTGCTGAGTTGAAACACTGTTCCACATATTTGGAGCCACTTTTGCAGAGTTCTCTTGTGAAGCACCAGATACTGTAGAATCCTGAGTAGCTGTGACGGATTCCAAAACAGGAAATTGAGGAGCAGAATCTTTTCCATTATTCTGGATGTTATTACTCAGGTAGCGCATCTCCCCAGAAGCAGCTTTGCTGCTTAGCAGAGTACTTCCAGACATGTCTGGCACTGAAGCCAGTGACTGACTACTTTGAGCTCTATCAAAAGATTCACTTACCTGTTTAGACTGGGTAGATAACCTATCAAAAAATACATTGACAGATTGATTGGTTGTTGCCTGACCACCTGCATCATACGTGTGCTGATTTTGAAGATGACTTCTTGGATACGGAAAACCAGGAGAAAATGCCACAGGAGAATTCCCCCCCTGGGTGTTCTTGCTAGTTTGCCCAAACGTACTGGAAGTCTTACTCCTCAACTCTCCTTGAGATGTCTCATGGGGAAGAGGCAAACCCTGAACAGAAGATGTGGAAGCCAACCATGTATGACTCTTCTCCCCTACTTCAGAAGGGCTCTGAGAAGAAACGGTACGGTCTTTAGTGGGCAAAAGTTGAGCAGGGGGACCAAGTTGTAAACCAAAACCTTGAGATGTGGCAGATTGATTTTGATGCAAATGAATGTATCCATTGGAATTTTTCATTTCATGCATCTCAGAAAGCTGATTGCAGTCAGGACTAAAGTTTGTTGCACTTCCATGCTCCCCAGACTGGTCTACCTTGTGAAGAAGTTCAAGCATATTTTGACTGCAAATTTGAACACAGAAAAAGCAGGCCTCATGAAAGTGAGCCAAAAGAAAAAAACGAAAACAAGAAAAAGAATCTGAATTGTAGTACATAAAGCAAATCCTACAAATAAATATCAAACTAATTAGAGCTACTGGAAAGATGCTGGATGATTCTTATCAAAATACTCAATTGCTTCAAAATTCAAATTAAGAAAATAAGGAGATAATTCAATTCCCAAAGAGTCAATAAAAAAAAGCACAGAAGATTTAACTACCTTGACTCTCTTGTTCTGCCTGTGGCATAATTATGAGCACCTGTGTCAAAGTTAGCAGAAGTACTAGGTGCAGAACCTGAAACTATGTTTTTCAAAGTTGTCTCGTCTAAGCCTTTTTTGTCCCCTTGAAAACCAGGAAAATGACCCTGCAAATAAGTATTAATAAACAAATTGTCATCAAATATTTTGAACTTTGTCAGGATTTTATTAGCTTTAGAACAGGCCTCAGCTTGAATTGAAGCACGTAGAAGGAAGAAAATGAAACCACATACACAACTACCTTGTCAGATTCCATAGAATTTCTAGCCATCTGAGCAGGAAATTTAGGTTGCCTGATGCCCCCATGGTCTTGACCTTTTAACCCTGGAGAAACTTGGGTCAACATCGACTGTCCATGTGTATAAGAAGGTTCAACATCGACATCCAGATCCCCCATTGGATGATATTGAAATTTACGAATTCCAGATGGCTTCCGAACAATATTGGATGGCTTTCCTTTTGCACCCGATAAAGTAAGTGAATCACTTGCATCAAGCCATGCATTTTCTCTAACACCACTAGTTGAATTATAGAGGCCTACATTGCGAAAGCTATTGGTTTTGCTCTCTTTTGTATCAGAGTAATCTTGAGTTTCAACAACCCCATTTCCATAACTACAATTTCCTGACGACTCAACAGTTTGATGATTCATATCCATATGAGGATGGTGTTTTCCTGGAAAGTCACGTCCTTTAGGGTTGGCCGAAGGATCAACATGTTTCCAAACATCAATATTATTGCCATTCGGAACCTGTTGGCAGCTTTCTGGGTGGGCCCTTCCAGTGTTTGATTCGGGAAAAACAGCATTATTTGAGCTAGATTCTTCTCTATTGACCTGTGGGCTTCCAGTCCTGGATTTTGTTTGCTCCAATCCAAGTGAGTTAGAAACAGAATCAGTCTTCCGCAGACCAGCACCATAGCCCATTGCCTCAAACATCAGATTCTTCCTTTCAGTACTTTGAGAAGCTTGAAATGTGTTTTCATTTCCCGGGTTTTTCAAAACAGTATGTGCTCTAGGAGACACAGAATCAACAAATTTCCAACCATTTGGTTTACTGCTTGGTTGGCCCCCCATATTACATGAGGGTATGCTCTGCTGATTCATCCAAGAACCTGAAACACTTTTAGCATTTGAATCTGCATCTAAGGAATGAACACTCTTTTCATAGTTATGAACACCTTCAGAAACCGGCTTCTGCATAAGTTTCCGATCCAACCATTTGGTTCCTTCTCCAGAAAATGGCTGAACATATCTTTGAGAAGAGCTAGTATGCATCCTCTCAATTTTTTCATTTGATGGACTAACTCCAGATTGCTTATGCCCTGGCGTATTATTAAAGCTGACATTTGAGTTAGTGCCATCAGAAATACCATAGGGTCTAGCATTGGACATTGAGCTAGACTGCAATCTGTTATCAGCCCAAGTTGACTGTTGTTTCACACTGTCATTGATGTTTGTGGACGGTTGATTCCCAGATGGGGGTTCACTATTTCGGAAAGTCAGACCACTCCACTCTTCTTGCACCCCCACATCAGCACTTGATGTTTCTGCTACAGCAGACTGCATAAGTGCACTCCAACTCCCACTTTGCATAGAAGGAAATGAACCAAAAACATCTCCACTATCCAACACATAGCCTCCTGCACTCACATTGGCACTCCTGCCAAAAGCTTCCCACAAATTATCATCTGAACCAAATAAAATCTTTTCCTCAGTTGGATCTAGGGTAGCAACATTCTCTGAAGGGGCAACCTGCATCACCGTTTTTTCCTGTGGTGTGTCTAATGAACCATGCAATTCTTGCCTCCTGTGATGATCTTGAGTGGGCCCATTACTTTGTCGGGCATCCACTTGTTGCAAGTTCTCCAAATTAAGTGCTCCATTTAAATCTTGGGTATCGGCAGATCCTACAATATGTTTCCCTTGATATCCCTGCCTAGCAACTAAAGTACCGTCATGCATACCAGAATTGTCTGGAAACCCAGCATAATGATTACCAGCAAAGGAATTGCTGCTTCCTGACAATTGCTGTATTGTAGGCTTTTCCATTTGAACAGGAGAATATTGATTCGGAGATATTCTAGTTCCAGAGATAGGAACACCATGAAGAGATTGATCAAGCTGATGAGGAATCATTCCCATCAAGCGTGGCGCTTGGCCTTGCTCGGGGGAAAATATTAGACCACTAGAGGATCCTTGCATGGCAGGAGACGCAACACGCTGAGACCAGTTTGAATTAGTCGGCATAAGCTCAGGCTGCCACGAATAATTCGAAGCATCGTGTATGGGAACACCATTGACCATAGCTGATGAGTGACCACCAGCTGCTTGTTTGGCAAAAGAGGAAACCTGATTTGCAGAATTAAGTTGCCTTGATTCTTGTTGCTGCAATTGTTGCTTCTGATGCTGTTGCTGCCTCTGCATTTCCTGCATTTGATTAAGCATGACTTGTTGCTGCAGTAACTGCATATCACTAATCCCTGACTGTTGCCTTGGCAAAGACTGCAACATGCCTGGATGCTGGTTGCTCATATGCTGCTGACTTCCCAAAAAATCATAATTAATAGGTGCATCATTAAAATCCATCCTTAATGAATTTTTCTTGTAAATCTCAGGGCCACTTCCTAATTGTGCATCAAGAACTGAAAAACCTCTTGATGTTAAATTACGCCGATCATTATCTGCATCCACTCCCAAAAGATTTGCATTACTTTCGCTCGCCTGAAAAACCTGATTTCCATGCATATAGCCATTTGCAGTAGGTTGTTGGTTTTGAGACTGACTCCTAGCACACTGATGCGCGAAATTCATACCATGCAGCACCGTTGATGACTGTCCCCCATATCCTCTCTCAGCATCAACTAAAGCCAAGAAAAAAAAAAGTCTATTTAATAACAGATACACCTACAAACCATACTATATGTACAACTTATGAGCATCTCATCCTTTCCTAAGATGAATCGAGAGCAAGAGAGAGGCTTCTGATAATAGTATAATACAATAAACGAACAAATATACTGATCAGAAAAGGCAACTAATTCAATGCACATAACTCATACCAGATTGCTGTCCAGATTGATTCTTCAAGTTAGAAATAAAAGGAGTTCCAATCTGTCTTTGACCACCAACCCAAGGATTGTTACCTAGCCCTGTCCAAGACCCGTCGACAATCTCTGAATGGTGCTGCCCCTGGGATATGTTCTCCTGGGCAAAGAAATTATGAATCCTATCTCCAACTTCGTTGCCAGGCATAGATAATCGACCAAACAAATTTTCAGCAGCTAAATGATGAGAAAATATACACCTAAAGTAACAAAAAAAAGTTTCCGAACATTTATAACTTGAATGGATAGAATACAACAGCAGAAAATCACGTTCAAGTAAAAGCATGTTAATACCTCTTTTGTGCTCATTTAAGTGTCACCTCCAGCTGCAATGTTCAAGTCATTCAAAATCTCATTCTGCAAGAAATGAGAGTTGAGAGCATAAAATAATATGCAAAGAGATTTACCGTTTATGGAATGCAATTAACACCAAGTAATTGCTACAAGTTCATAAAAATAAAGATGTCATGCATATTATGCAACTGGAATTTGCATACCAAAAATTTTACTCAGAAACAATAACTTCAGTTCTTCTCAAAAATGTAGAAGATGAACTCCATTTAAATGATTTACTAAAGGAATAACAGATAAAAGCAAAGATAAGATATAAATAAGCATACGAGATTCAGTCTTATTTTCTGAAAGCATAAAGAAGTTCCTTAAATTTAAAATGCATATGAATTCGTTCAATGTGGCAAAGTACAGCAAGAAAATGCAACATTTTGCAACATCAAAAATTAATACCAAAAACTAACATGCAACGCATGTGTTGGATATATGCCCCAATTCCCCAAAGCTACCGAACCAACAATGATCATGCAACACTATCAACTAAGCCATTCATGGAAGAAGATAAATTTTTAAAGCACAATACTGGTTCTGGCAGATTATATAGACAGAAATCCACCTCAATAAAAGTGCTTTCTATAACTTGAGGCAGAATTATGTGACACATACATCCAGTGACCACCAAAGAGAAATGAACTAATAAAGCAATAACATTATAACAAACTTCAGCGCCACAAAGGCCTACAATTTCAATTCTCAACCAAATTTTATATAAATACAGCCAGCTTCAATCAGTAAGCTCCATAGCTTCCCAAGATAAAACCCGATGAGGTTGGTTTTTAAAAGCCATGCCATCGTTGAATAACTATGTTCATTACAAGCTTTAACGTAGAGGAAGATATTTTTCCAGAGAGTAACCATTAGTCACTGCCTAAGTATTTATTCCTTGTGCAAAACAATGTAATGTTGTTTTAAAAAACTGAATCTCCAAAAACAGTAAACCGATAGCATGAGCCAATTCAAGTAGAACCCAGAAAAGGTAGTACAGCGCAAATGATAAGTTGCCAAAGGAGTAAAAATACTTCTTCCACTCTAAGGAAGACTTCAAGGGCAACTACTGCTGCCACTGGAAGACAAGTAAACGCTAGACATGCCAAAACCGCAGACAGATTATGAAAATAAATGCATGAATAATAATATACGGACAAGTAAAAATCTGTCCAAAATCCTTCTTGCTAGTTATGGGATGCAGAGAAAATGCGACTGTGAAAAGATTATTAAATAAATGAAAAAACCGAAGACAAATACAATCCATATGGAAGAAAATATTTGAAGACATACTGAGAATGAAGGTCAGCAAACCAATCGTCTAAATTTTTATACCAAATTAAACAATTTCAGACTGAAAAGAAGAGACACTAAACACAAAGCACAAAAAACTTTTTCCATTCTTCTACTCGCTACTTTTACTCGGCAACCAAAGAACCTGAACCAGCAAATTAGCGCAAAATCTCACATTTATCACGGAATACAAATAAGATCGAGAACGCAGCACCAGAATTCGAATCCAACACAAAAACAATTTCATCACAAGTACAAATGCAAGACCATAAAAGAAGCTAGAATACAGCTGCCCACACCTAAAGCACCAAACCCAGGCAGAGATGCGGTCTTCAAGATAATTAGCTTCCAGATAGAAGAAAAAAGTTAGGGTTTGCAGACCGAAACAAGGACTCACGGTTTCTTGGGAGCACCTCCGTAAAAGCTACAAAGCGATCTTCAGCGACACTGAATTTGTTAAATAATTTAGGGTTTGAATCGAGGGATGTAAGGGAGGGATAGAATGTGCCGTCTCTAAGCTCAGAGAGAGAAAGATAGAAAGAGGGAGAGAGAGAGATAAAGCGATCGAAATAGTGTGCGAAATTTTCAACGAACAGAGGAACAAAACGGAGGTTCGGATCCGAATCTGAGGTTTGGATAAATACAAAATGGTTAGGTTTGGATTCAAGCCCTGAGGGTAAAGCTAAAGCGTAATTTGGAGGGGCGGGTTAAATGGGTGAGAAAGGGGGAAGAAATATTAAATTAGAAAAAAAGGAGAGCATGTGGAGTGGTTGAGGGTAGACAGAAAATTAGGTGGTCCTGCGATCATAACATGCCACGTGGCAACCATCTGGTGGAACCCACATTGAACGGTTGGAATTTGCCCATTTAGGTTGATGAGAACTTTTATAGATTTCTTTGTTCAGGTTGATCTCGATACGATTTTTGGTGTAATTGCTGCATCCTTTTCATTGTGGGGATTTTGTTAGATTTTAATATTAATGGCATTCATAAAATTTACTTAATTTAACTATAGGCTTCCTTTGTAGATTTACGTCCTTACTCTTCTTAACTTTAGGTCCCTATAATTTAAAAAATAGTTTATTAAACCCCTAATCTATTTTCTTACCCAAAGAAAACCTTTCTTTTTGTATAATTCTCAATCTCAGTGGTATTTGATAACTAAATTAAGAACTTAAAATTAACATTTTAAGTATTTATTAATTTAAGTTTGTTTGATAATACTATTTAACAATTTCAGTTAAGTCAAAAAATCATTTAATCTAATATGCCAAAATATTTGACTTAAAATTTTAATTTGAATATTATCAATAGTTTTTTTGAATTTAGTGCTTTATTTTCATATTTATCAAATAACTATACTATTTAATAGTTTCAGCATTTATAATATTCAACGCTTAATTTTTCAGTACTTAATTTTCAGTTTTATCAAACACCACCTTAATATAAGAGTGTATTATGTGGTTTGAAGGATATTTAAATCTAAACTACCCATTAAACTAGAAATGCATTTACCACCAAAACGTATATGCGAAAAAAATAGTACTTAATTTGAATTTCAGCAAATGACTTTTTTTTAGTTGTGAAACTATTGGACCAAATTTAACTAAAAGTAAGTCCAACTTTTCCAAAAAAAAAAAAAGGGAAAGTCTAAGTAGAGTTGTCAACGGGGACACAAGGTCTGTCCCGGCTAAAAACGAGGAAAAATGTATGCGAAATGGGGACGGAGATAGGATTACCTCTCTCGTCCCACAGGCCCCTGTCTCCCTCCCCATTTAGTTTCCGTGGGGATTCCCGACAATATTCTTGTTAAATCCCCATTAAAATTCTCATTAAAATCTCCAACTCGAATTATTTATATTATTATATATATAGTTATATATTTATCTTATATAAATAATTGAATTTTGTAATACTAAAATGAAATTTAAATTAAGGTTTTCAATTTTCAATTAAAACTATATCGAATTTTAAAAGGCTATAGATTCAAACTTTAAAAAAAAAATATTGACTTAATGGGGATGGGAATCATTGCGGGGAACAGGGATGGGATTGCCAATCCCCACTCCGTCCCGTCCCATTTACAATCCTAAGTCTAAGGGCTAGTTTGGCGTCGCTGTCAATGAAAGTGCTATTAGGAAAAGTGTTGTGAAGGAAAGTGCTGTTTGGAAAAGCTAACAAGTGTTTTGTAATATTTTTGTAGAAGTTGTTTTGTGTTTATAAGCAGTTTGTGAGATGTTTGGTAAAACTGTTTACAAAAGTACTGTGCTAATGTATAAAATGACATAAAAAAAACATATATAATATAAAATAATTTTAACTTAATTTAATTAATTAAATAATATTATAAATTAATAATTTATTTCACACACATTGTATAAAATAAAATTTTATTTATTTGTTTGTATATTATTAGATATTAATAATTTTTATATTAATCTCTCTATTACACACACACACACACACACACACACACACACACACACACACACATATATATATATTATAAAGCAATAGACAATAACAGCATGTATGGTATTGGGGATAGAAGGTGGGATAGGGATTTCTTATCCCTATTCCACCTCTGTCCCCCATTTGTTTTCATGTATATGGGATAGGGATAAGGGATTCTATCCCCCTCCTATCCCAAATAACAGTCCCTGCCCCCCCCCCCCCCATGCATTACTCAACTGGGATAGAAAATTTTTGTCTTTGACCCATTTATCCTCTACTCTCCCTCGCTCTCCAGCTCATAAACCCACCTCCACCTCTCTCATCTTCTTCGCTCTCATCTTCTTCGATCTGCCGCCTCCCGCCTCCGGTTAGGTCACTGGCCAATAGTCAACCGCCGTCCGTGCTCGCTACTCGCTAATTTGTGAGTTATCTCTCTCTGATTTCATCTCAAATTTCTGATTTCATCTTGAATTTGTTGTGCTTTGTTATCTGTTTTAAACTTCTTTAGATTTGTGCTTTTGCTTTTTTTTTTAATTTATGAGTAATCTCTCTCTGATTTCATCTCCAATTTCTAAATGCTATGGTGTTTCTCTCTTTCGTTTCTTAATTTACTCGTCTTCTACGTTTGAAAACCCCTCTATTGCATTTTTTTTGTATGTAATTCGTTAGTTAACATGTTCTTTATCAGCTGCTTATTTCTCTTACATTTATCATTGTACACGTTGAAATGGAGTATGATATATATGCAGACAAATATTGATTTCTTGGATGAAATCTTGGCATCTGCCTCCATTGAATTAGAATGAAATACGTTTAAATTTATTTCTGTTTGTGAACCTACAATAAGACCTTCTCTAAGAATAGATATTGTTATTTACTTACAGATGTACACATTGACAAATATGTTATTTCTCTTCAATTTCTATTTTTTGAATGTATGCTTCTGGAATGGTGTGTCAATGATTCAACAGTGAGAATTTATCATTTTCTCATATCCTCCTCATTCTTGTTACGCTGTAATGCTCCTTCTCTTGAATACTAGGACGGTTGTTATTTTATGATTTCTTCTTGATATATGTAATGAAATGTAGTATGTTTTCTAGAGATAACAGGTAGTGCATAAATTGCAGCTAATTACTTTCCAGATCTTTGGTTCTTCTGAGTTTGATGATATATGCTATCATAAAATGGTGAAGCGTGGATATGCACCCCTAAATAGTTAGAGGAGAGTTGAATGGATTTTGAATTTGGGGTAACCCAGTTATGTGTCCTATTGCACTAAGCTTGTGTCTTAAGTCCAGGTAGTTTGATTTCATTTTCATGGTGATCTACCAGTATGGCACCTTAAGGAGAAATGTTGTCCAGTTCAACAAGTTTCTCGTTTTAATTAAATTAACCATAAAATAGTTGGCATTCAAGCCATTTAACTTTGCTTTCGTATGAGCTTTGTTATATGAGTTAAAAATTTACCAAATGCCAGCTGATTCCAATGATAAGAGATTCTCAAAGAAAAGCAATATTTGTCTTTAAGTTCCTATTTGATTGATAAATTAATATGATTTCTCACATAAGGGTCTCTTAGAGAGTCATTTGTAATAGTTTGCGAGAGAAACTTTGGAGTGACGGGGTGATAATTAAGATTGTGTTGTTATAATTATGTTTTATGAAATTGGTGCTTCTCTTTCTTTGTTGTTTGGTTGTTTGTTTTGGTATTGTATAATTGATTTTTGGTCTGTTCATCTATATGTCAAATTGGTGCTTATTACAATTACATGACCAATATAAATCTCCAAGAAATCAAAGATCACTACTTACATTGCATGTTTATTGTTTGTGTTCTTATATAGATTAATACTTTAATCTGCGGTGCTTTTAATTGTTTTATTTGTATATTATGCTTTGTTAAGTTTGTATTCCCACATGGGATTTGCATGATTGAATGGAATTTTTTGTATTTAGCATGTGGGAAGAATAAATTGGGAGATAATGCAGAGATTATACTTTGTTGTGGCAATGTAAGAAAATTGTATTGCTTGGCTTTAAGTTTTATTGCTTGACCCTTATGGAGTTATACGTTTCGTAATTTGTTTTTATACAAAATGGCTGATCGTGTAGTGAATATCAAAATACATCATGGGGGTTCTTTTTCAAAGGAAGGTGTTTTAACTTATGTTGGAGGTCAAGTTTCTTTTTTTCAGAATTTACATGTGGATCAAATATCAGACTATAGTCACTTGCTCCATATGCTAAAAGACGTAGGCTTAACAGATGGTGATAAGTTATATTACACCATTCCGGGTTTTAGTCTTGATGAGGGTGGTTTAGACGAAATTCAACATGACGAGTCTGTTTTGCAAATGTTAAGGTTGGCAAAGCCAAATGTGTTTCTTGAAATTTATGTTCAACATTTTCATGCTGAAGCAATAGAGGATGTCAATATGGATAAGGTATTTTTATGAGGTCCCAAATATGCTATAGTGATAATGTGTGTTATGTGTAATATGTGACTTTATGTTTTATTGAACCTCTATTTTTGTTATTTGTATGAATTGTTTGCCGTGTTTGTATGAATGTATGTGAAACATTAATTTCTCTATTTTATTTCTTACGTATTGATATTAGCTTGGGTTTTATTGGCAGTAATGGCTCGTCTACCGGCCAATCGACAATTTCTAATGTTATGGCATTCAATGAGACAACGTAGAGTTAAAATGTTAACTATAACATATTTTCTTATGCTTATGCTGATTATTTTGATTAGGAGATGTAGATGTAGGATGTTTAGGGAACCTTGTTGGTATGATCCAAATATTCGATCACAACATTTGAGTAATATAATAGATAGAAGTGACAGCTTATGTATTGAGCAACTTCGAATGGATAGACGTTGTTTTAGAGTTTTATGCTCTTTGGTGTGAGATATTGGTGGCTTACAAGATACAAAAAAGATGAGCGCAGAAGAAATGGTTGCAATTTTTTTGCATATAATTGCTTATGATGAGAAAAATAGAGAAATTAAGTTTGACTTTCAATGATCACAAAAGACAATTAGTAGACAATTTCATAATGTTTTGAGAGCAATTTTAAAGCTTTGGCGAATGTTACTAAAAACCCCTCAACCAATCTCTGATGAATGTACAAAAGAAAGGTGGAAATGGTTCAAGGTAAAAATGAATTAAACTAACTACTGTTTTCCTATCCTTAATATGAACATTAAAAATTATTTTAACTATCCTTTGTATTATAGAATTGTCTTGGGGCTTTAGATGGAACTTATATAAAAGTGAATGTTTGTGCCGTTGATAAACCATGATATCGGAGTAAAAAGAATGATATTGCAACAAACGTTCTTGGTGTATGTGGAATGTGATTGAAAGGACTTTGGGTTGCGAAAAATAAGATGGGGTATACTAAGAAATCTATCTTATTATTCAGTTGAAACCCACACTGATATAATATTAGCATGTTGTTATCTTCATAACTTCATAAGACAACAAATGAGTTATGAACCAATTGAAGAAGAATTGAATGAATACATGCATACCCAACTATCCCAAGATGTTGATGGTATTGATTCTATAGAGACATCAAGCCAGTGGAGTAGTTGGAGAGATGAACTAGCTCAAGCTAGGTGGGATGATTGGATGTCTAGACACCACGTTGTTTGATGTTTGTGAAATTATCCTTTGTGTTTTTTTAATTGTGAAACTTTTTTTATGTTTACATTGCTTTGTATTTCCTTGAGACTTGAATTTGTTATGTGTGATCGTATGTCTTTGCGAATTGAGAATTATTTGAGATTTCATAATAAAATTGCAATTTTCTATGCATTATTTGTTGTTATTATGACATGATGTTGTTTTTGAAGAGAAAAGGCAAGAAAAAAATGACAACAAAGAAAAGGGACAGGAAGGTTTGGTCTGATGAAGAAGAGTCCATACTAATTGATATACTCTATGATATGAATACTTCTGGTTGGAAGGTGGATACAGGCCACAAGTCGGGATATCTAGCATTCATTAAGAAAGAACTATCCAAGAAGTTGCCAAATTCAGATATTAAAGCTGATCCCCATATAAAATCCAAAGTCAAGGTTATGAAGAAGAATCTGTCATATATTCTTGATATCCAAGAATATGGAAGTGGCTTTGGTTTGGACGATGAGCAAAAAATGGTGACTGGTGATAAGGAAATCTTTATGGGGTGGGTAAAGGTAATCCTCTAACTCTTGCTTTATTAATTTTTACAATGTGTATGATTAAAATGGATGAAGAATTAAGACTTATTTAATCGTATAATTTAATTTTGTTACAAGAGTCGAGATGGAGCAGCTTCTCTATGGATGAAGCCCATGGTTCATTATGATAAGCTTGTAGAGATTTATGCTAGTGACTTGGCAAAGGGATCAAAAGTTAGGGGTCCGGGAGATCTAGAAGATATGGATGAAGATCAACCCAATACAAATAGAGTTGATGTTGAGATCCAATCAGTTGATGAATCTGTCTCTCAATCCAAAGGTAACTCTACCCCCAGCTCCAGGCAATCGCTAAAAAGAAAATCTTGTGACAATGATCCGCTAGAGACGGAGTTTATTAAAATTTCTAAATCAATCTCAAGCTTATTGGAAGCAGAAAAGGAGAGTGCTTTGGCAATGAATGAAATGAAAAAAGCATTTGTACATGAGATTGATGTTCATGAGCAAACTAGTAATAAAAGAAAAGAATTGTTTGAAGTTCTTCACGGACTTCCTGGACTGACCCCGGAACAAGTTGTGATGGCCACACGTCTCATTGGCCAAGATACAGCTAAGATGGAACTTTTTTTTAATATGCCGGATGATTACAAAGTAATATTTGCTTGACAAGAAATTGATGATTTACAGTAGATGTTATAGAAACTTGTTCTTTTTTTGTATCAATGTGATGTAGTTGTTGACTATCTTTTGTGTCGATTAATATGATATATGTAAATTAATTATTTGTTCTATACTTCTATTAATGTGTGACCAAGTTCAAATACATATCGAAGCAAAAGTCATGTTGCTGTCACTTACAAAAATTGCGAATAATCGCATAATTTTGTCGTTATGCGAAAAATGGCTTTATTTTTTGTTCAAAACCTTTGAGTCGCCAACGCGACAAATTTTCATGCTGGCGAAACAAGGCCATTGTGGCCTCTTTTCCTTCGGTCACGAGCGCGACGAGTAGAAACTTAGTGTCGCCAGCGTGACGCGTTGGCGACACAGGCCAATGTGGCCTCGTTTCCTTCGGTCGCGAGCGCGACAAATTATTCGCGCTCGCAACAAGGTGAAACTTGGCGTCGCCAACACACAGGCCATTGTGGCCTCGTTTCCTTTAGCCATGAGCGCGATAAAATTAATCGCGCTTGCGACAAGGCGAAACTTGGCGTCGCCAGCTCACGGGCCATTGTGGCCTCATTTCCTTCGGTCGCGAGCACGACAAAATTAATCGCGCTCTCGATGAGGCGATACTTGGCGTCACCATAAGGCCATTGTGGCCTCGTTTCCTTCGATCGCGAGCGCGACAAAATTATTCTTGCTAGCGACGAGGCGAAACTAGGCATCGCCAATGCGACGTGCTGGCGACACAGGCCATTGTGGCCTCGTTCCCTTCAATCGCGAGCGCGATAGGCATGTTGCGCTTGCGACCTACCTAATAATTTTTAAAAAATGACCGTTGGGTTAGCTGACCTTTTCCTCACTCTTTTTGCCTATTTATTTTCATCTATATATATTGCAACAACTTGTACTCATAATTTCACTCTTCTTCTTCATAATTCATCTTTTTTTTTTGTTCTTCTTATTCTTCTTCCTCACTTTGTTTCCATGTTCACTACCCCTACATTAACTCTTCTTTTCTCCATTCTCTACATAACTATAATTTTCTTTCTTCTTATTGGAATCCTTCAAAATCCACCATGGTTAGAACAAAGAGGATTTCAACCAAAGGAAAAAATAAAGGAACTACATCAACTGAAGAAGGTAATGCTAATCTTGCTAATGAATATGATTGCCCTTTTCCAATTTATACAAATGAAGAAGTGAATCGATGGAAAAATTTTCAAAATGCTGATTTTGTTGGTATGTTACACATTGATTTTAAAATGTTGGAAGACTTTGGTTTTCTTGAATCATTTAATGATTATATTCATTTATTGAAATGGAATAAATTTGTACATATGTCATTGCCGATTAGGAAGATTTGGGCCAGGGAATTTTTTGTGACTTTAAAATATGTCGATTCTAGGAAGACTAGATTTAAATTTAGGCATGAAGGCATAGAATTTCAATTTGGATATGAAGAGATGCATGATTTGTTTGGCTTTCCTTTAGATGGTATACATTATGATGCTACCATATATAAAAGGAAAGCATTTTGGAGGCGAATTTCTGGCCTTGATAAATTTCATCCAAAGAATTCTAGCAATAGGATTATAAGGGATAATTGCTTGTTACTTTTTCACAAATTTCTTTGCCAAGCTTTGCTTGGATGAGTTGAAAACAACAAAGTCCAAACAAAGGATTTGTTTGTTCTTTCTTTGTTACAGGAATGAAGGACCCCATGCTTTACAACTATTATTTTTGATGGGTTGGAAAAAATCTGTAAAATGAAGAAGAAGATGAGGTTCACGGTTGGAATGAGTCATATAGTGACCGGCATCATCTTGGGTTGTTTGGGATCCTTGGATGACTTCGAACTTGATGAAGACGAGAATGTTCAAATGTTAAATCTTCACTATCTCAAAAATGCTCTTCTCATTGAGCGACGAGGTCATACTGCATGGGTTCCTTATAAGGAACGCGTGGCTAAGATATTGAAAGGGAAGGGAGTGGGTGAGGATGACGAATCCGACATCCAATCTTCTCCATCCAGCCCTCCGGATGACGAAACTAAGTCTGTACGTGCCAGTATTGGTGAGGAAGGAAATGTTGCGGGTTGGAGCCAAGTTCTTACCCGTATAGGCACCATGGAGGCAAATCATCAAGAATTAAGTACAAAAGTTGATAGTATGGCCAAAGATTTGAAAGTAATCAAGAAAAGCACGAAAAGTTTGGGACAGAAGTTATTGTTCTTTTTCCGCAAAAGAAACATACGATTCACTCCTTCTCCACCCGACTCTCCGAGCGGTTCCCTATAAGTCTGTTCATAGCGATTTATCGACTACTTAAAGGGGCAACAAAGCAGCCATAGAGCGTAATTTAAGGATTGAGAAATTCTTACTCTACTGTTTTTATCTTTCTTGTACTCTTTTATGTATACAACTTTATTTTGTGAAGAGTGATTAATTATTTCTATGCTAAGTTATTTTAACAAAATTTGTTGTGCCAAGATTTTCTTATTTTAATAGACTAATTTTTATATGTTTTGACATAAGTAATATATCATTTATTATTTTAAACATGTTTAGGGGTAATATCGTTATTTATATTGATTTATCCCTATCCCTATCCAACATACCAAACATATATTAAATTATTACTATCCCACTTTTAATTTTTATCCATATCCCAGTTTTTTATCCCTATCCCTATCCCAATCCTTATTCATATCCCCATCAATTGCCAAACTCCCCGCAAGGACATATGGCATTATCTCATTTTTTTAATTATTTATAAATTAAAAATAATATTATATCATAAATTTAAAGTTTTTCAATAATTAGTTCTTTCCACAATTTTTTTTTTATATTTACGGTAGTAACTCTTTCTATAATATATCATTCCTTTTCCTAACTTTTCTGCTAAACTATGAAAATTTCTCTACAAGATACTCTGGAAAACTTTTCTACAAGATACTCTGGAAAACTTATCTAAAATGATTCCACATAATTAACGTTAATAATTATCACTCACTTCTCTATTTTTTTCCTTCTCTCAATTATTCTTATTGGAAATTTGATTCTAAATTTGTTGATTGCAACCCTCAAATTTCAGTTTCAAGAGGTAAATCAAACATCGAATTTATTCATTCAATATCCATAATTAACGTCAATAATTATTACTCAATTCTCTATTTTTTTTTTTTCCTTCTCTCAATTATTCTTATTGGAAATTTGATTCTAAATTCGTTGATTGCAACTCTCAAATTTCAGTTTCAAGAGGTAAATCAAACATCGAATTTAGTCCCTCAATATATTCTTATATATTTTTTTCTTCATTTATAATGATTTTGCTTAAATATTGGAGCTTATATTATTCAATTTTCAACATTTTTGCATATTTGACTACGTGAGAAATCCTGATTTATCACATTAGCAAATATATTACAATTTGTTTGATTTTTTAATTGGTTTGAAATTTTAATTTCTAACTACTTTTTTATTCTTCATGTATTGATTATTAGCAATAGTGATAGCTGTGGCAGAAATTGAACATAATGAAAATTACTATTTTCCTTAATTTCATGAGGAAACATATGCTTCTAAAAATAACAATGATTCATAATTACTTTTTTTTTATTAAATTTAGAGCCTATATTATTTATACATGAAAAAAACATAGCACATTGCTGAATTTTATTAATCAATTGTCTTCAATTAATTCATTATTAATGTACAAGATTTTAGTTTAAATAACCAAAAATTAGTTACGTGTAAAACATCATTCCTATAATTAACCTAAGTTTTAAGTTGATTTTGCGAATAATAAAAAATCCGATTTGCTACAGGTATATGGCTTAAATTTTTCACTTAATTATAGGCCTTGCTTATTTAGAATGAGCAAATTCTGTATTGGCCCATTAACTTATTTGATCTATATGTTCATCCTTTAAATTTCAGGGGTAGATATGGATTTGTCCAATTAATTTACGGTTGCACTATGAACTAAGTTTGAAAAAAGTATCAAACATATTATTAAAATTGTATCTTAGCTAGCAATATTGAAAATTAAAATTTTTTATTAGTCTGATCACACTAAGGTGCAACATTATAACTAAAGTAAATAAGATATGATTAAACAATTGAAAAATCAGAAGAGCAAATAAAGAAAATTATAAAAAAAAAACTAAATTTAAGTTTAATTTTTTTTATGGAATCATCCAGTTGTATCTGGATTCGACTCATGATAAACCCTTTTTAAAGGGGTAAAGCTCTCTCAGCAACTGTTTTTACCATTACACTACTTCAACTTGATAATGAGTTTAACTTAAATTGACAAATTGATTTATATATTATATAGTAGACAATGGAGTCACGTGTCATTGTCACGATTTTTCTACTTTTTAGTTATTAATTAATTTATATGTTAATTCGGAAAAAGCGTGAATTAAATATTATTTTTACAAAAGTTCTACATAGTGAGAAAGATAATTAAATATCATTTCAGCTAAATTTTATTACCAATTTAAAAATATTATAGGTAAATTGGTGCTTAAGATATTAATAAATAGAAAACAATATAAAAGAGGAAAATATATAATCTATCATTAATTAATCAAAATATTAAAAGATTCCATATGTAAGATTCTTTTCTTTCCTCTCTTTAATTTTCCTATTATCACAATCAAACAATTATTATTGAAATTGCTAACTATTAAAATAATTAACTAAATGGAAAATTAACGTTTTGAATTACTAAGTGGAAAATCAGCTATATATCTATATCTACTAAAGTAGTAACAATCATGATAAGGTGTCAAATTCTTAATTTTTGAAAATTATTTTAATTTTAATAACTAAATTATTTTAGCAACTAAAATTTATTGGGAAATTGTCATAATTACCCTGTTTTATAAGATTTTTTTTGGTGTACGTTATTTCCTTTTCATAATTACGACTTTTTGTTTTATTTTTCCTATTTTTACGTCTTTCTTCTTCTTTCTCCCATCTTTACCTTTCTTCTTCTTTCTTTCTTCACTGTTTTTTTCTTCTTCCAACATTCGTCTTCTCTTTACCAATTCAACCACTACTTGCACAAAGTCATTTTCTCCCACCGCCACCACCGACCACCGACCACCGCTGATTTTCTTTCAATTCTCAGGTAACATCATTCTTTGAGCTTTATTTTTCTGGGTTTGTGTTTTTCTATCTATATGAACACACCGATTAGGCGTTTTCCTCGTTCAACTCATTTCAGCCAAAATCCGATTTGGGTTTGTGCTTTTCCTTATGCTCTTGCTCTGACAATTATATGCTTAGGCAACTCAAATTTATTTCTCAGCTGATGTTTGCTAAGATGTTGTTGTCTGCTTGAAAACTTGAGTAACAACGGTTTCCAAGAGGAAAAGGCCCGCCAGGCTTCATATTCCAGATGTCACCGTTGGTTTCGGAGGCCAGTTCACGCCTGCGTCTGAAAATTTAGAGATGGAGAGAGAGGGCTCTGGATATTCTGTGTATTGCAAAAAAGGAAGGAGAGGGGTTATGGAGGATCGCTTCTCTTCTGTTGTTGATCTTCGCGGAGATTCCTTTCAGGTATAGTTTGCCTCTTATCTTTATGTTCATTATTGAATTGAACTTCTTCGCCTGATGATATTGCGAATTTGGATTTTTGGATTTTGCATGCGATTTGTAATTTGTTGCAAGAATCACACGATGATTTTGTTTCACCAAAATTTTTGTTCAGTCAAACCGATTTTAGGATACGCTACTTGTATTTTACTGGTTAATAATAATTCATGCTTAATCATGGAGGATAAATGAAATTAGGGGAAATCAAGTGCTTCACCGAAAGCTGTTGATTTGTAGGTTTTATTGGATTGTAAATCTGAGATGCGTTCACATATTGCAGGCTATCTTTGGTATTTTTGATGGACATAGATGTTCTAAAGCTGCTGAATATGCAGCCAAAAACTTAGATAAGAACATTGTAGATGAATTGGTAATTCTTTGTGGTTTGGACGGAATCAAAAGTAAAGAATAATAAAGATGTATACAGTTTTTGGATCAATAAACCAAATTTGATGCTGTTAAACGGCTCAGTGGATGGTTTAAGGTTTGATTTCTGAGTCATTTTTTATTTAGTTTCTCACACTTGGCTCCTTGTGCAACAGAGTCATTAGGCAAGGAGGGATTACCGTTGGTGCAATGGCTTACATTGCTCCACACAAGCGGCATTCATTTGACAAGGGGAAGCCATCACCACGTGGAATTATGGAATTAATTAGTTGAGTTGCAGTAGATATTGTGTTTTTCTATGTACACAGTTCTATGTACTTACAGATGCATGTCAATTGTTGTATGTTTGTTGTTCAAGTGGTATTAGTTTCATTTTCTTTTCTCTTGTAGTCATCAAAGTCTGATGATTTTGGCTTGAGCTGTAATTTTGCAACATTAGTATTATCTTGTAATTTAGATTAGGTCCTTTTATTCCTAATGTATTTATACATTTCTTATATACTATTATACATTGTTATACACTTCTTATACAATGTTATATGTTTATACACTTATTATACATTGTTATACACTGCTTATTCATTATTATACACTGTTTATACACTTCTTATACACTACTTATACACTTCTTATACATTGTTATACACTGTTATACACTTCTTATACACTGCTTATACATTGTTATACACTGTATACACTTCTTATACACTGCTTATACACCATTTATACAGTTATTATACACTACTTATACATTTTTTATACATTGTTTATACACTACTTTTACACTGTTATATGTTTATACACTTATTATACATTGTTATACACTGCTTATACATTATTATACACTTCTTATACACTACTTATACACTTCTTATACACTGTTTATACACTGCTTATACATTGTTTATACACTACTTATATATTGTTATACATTATACACTTCTTATACAATGTTATGTGTTTATACACTTATTATACATTATTTATATACTCTTTATACACTGTTTATACATTGTTTATATATTATTTATACACTGTTATACGTTGTTTATACATTATTTATACACTACTTATACATTGTTATACACTCTTTATACACTGTTTATACATTGTTTATACATTATTTATACACTGTTTATACACTGTTTATACACTATTATAGATTTTTTATACATTATTTATACATTGTTATACATTGTTTATACATTTATTATACATTGTTATACACTGTTTATACAATGTTTATACATTATTTATACACTATTATACATTGTTTATACATTGTTTATACATTATACATTGTTTATACATTATTTATACACTGTTATACCTTGTTATACATTGTTTATACACTTCTTATACACTGTTATACATTGTTTATACACTGTTATACACTTTTTATACACTGTTTATACATTGTTTATACATTATTTATACACCGTTATACATTGTTTATACATTATTTATACATTGTTTATACATTATATACTGTTTATACATTATTTATAATCTGTTATACATTGTTATACACTGTTTATACACTTCTTATACATTGTTATACATTATTATACACTTCTTATTTACTATTATACATTATTTATACACTGTTATACACTCTTTATACATTGTTTATACACTGTTTATACACTCTTATACATTGTTATACACTGTTTATACACTTGTTATACATTGTTATACCTTCTTATATATTATTATACATTGTTATACACTGTTTATACACTTAGTATACATTGTTATACTTTCTTTATACACTGCTTATACATTATTATATACTATTTATATATTAAGATACACTATTACGTTGATTATACCTTAATTATACCTTAAGATCCACTATTCTAGTGATTATACCTTAGTTATTCCTTATTTATACCCTAAGATACATTATTATATTGATTATACGTTACTTATACATTAATTATACCTTAAGATACGCTATTACAGTGATTATACCTTTTTTATACCTTAATTATACCTTAAGATACACTATTACAGTAATTATACCTTAATTATACCGTAATTATACCTTAAGATATACTATTACAGTAATTATACATTAGTTATACCTTAATTATACCTTAGTTATACCGTAAGATACACTATTATATTGATTATACATTAGTTATACCTTAATTATACATTAAGATACACTATTACAGTGTTTATACCTTAGTTATACTTTAATTATACCTTAGTTATACATTAAGATATACAATTACAGTGATTATACTTTAATTATACCTTAGTTATACCTTAATATACATAGACATAATTAGTTATACTTTAGTGAAAAAAATATGTCGGAAAAAGTATATACATATGGACTTTGTTTCGAAGATTAAAAAAAATAAAAAAAAACTTTCTAAAGTCGGATGACAAAAAAATAAACGGATTGAGAGATAAATATAAAATTAAATTTAAAATTATAAAAAAGGAGAGAGAAACGTGGACAAATTAGAGGATGTATTTTGGAGATTATGATTTTTTACTTTTGTTGTTTTTTAGGCAAAATTCACGTAAAACAGGAATAAGTTTTTTAGGTATTTTTGAAATTTTGGAAAGTTTTTTATGTATTTATGTAAACTTTTGATTTGTATGTAAAAAAGTTATATAGTGTCAAAAGGTAAGTATTTATGTAAAAACCCCAAATTTATTTATATATTATAGAGTAGACAATAGAGTCAGTGTCATTGCCATGATTTTTTCCACTTTTTAGTTATTAATTAATTTATATATTAATTAAAAAAAAACATTAATTAAATATTATTTTTACAAAAGTTCCACATAGTGAGAAAGAAAATTAAATATTATTTTAGCTAAATTTTATTACAAAATTTAAAATATTACAGGTAGATTGATGCTTTAGATATTAATAAATGGAAAACAATATAAAAGAGGAAAATATATAATCTATCATTAATGAATCAAAACATTAAAAGATTTTATATGCAAGATTTATTTTTTCCTCTTTCTAATTTTCCTATTATCGCAATAAAACAATTATTATTGAAATTGCTAACTATTAAAATAATTAACTAAATGAGAAATTAACTATTTGAATTAATAAGTGAAAAATTAGTTCTATATCTATATCTACTAAACCAGTAACAATCATGCTAAGGCGTCAAATTTTTAATTTTTTAAAATTATTTTAGTTTATATATTATATAAAGCATAATTTTTCTACTTTTTTAATTATTAATTAATCTATATATTAAATCAGTAAAAGTATTAATTAAATATTATTTTAAAACAAGTTCTACATAACGAGAAAGGTAATTAAATATTATTTTAGCTAAATTTTAAAGTATTATGGCTATATTTGTGTTTAAGATATTAATAAATGAAAAATATTTAAAAATAGGAAAATACATAATCTATTATTCATTTAAATATTAATTAATCAAAATATTAAAAGAATTAATCCAACATTAATTCATTTTCTTTTTTTATTTTTCAAATTATCACAATCAAGCAATTATCGTTGAAATTATTAAATAGGATATTAATTAGCTGAAAGGGAAAATAGCTATTTGAATTTGCTAAGTGAAAAAGCAGTAGCTTTGTATGTATATATATATATATATATATATATATATATATATATATATAACTACCAAAATAGTAACAATCAAACTAATATTTCAAATTTTCAAAATTTTGAAATTATTATTTTTTATTCTATATTTGTTTAATCTCTACATATTAATATTCTAAATCTACTTACCAAAACAATTCTACTGCTTGAATTTTCAATAATCCTAACTCTTTATTATATATACCGCTTTTCTGAATGGGTATAATTGAAATACAATATTTGTTTATAAGAAACACTTATATGATTGTATATGTTGTGGTTCCTTTGTTCTTCATTAAATATATCCTTAGATTTCTATCATCATATCTCACATATTTTTTTAATTAGTTATTGTTATCATCTTTTCATCTTCAATTCGGCTATTACAAAAAAATTAAAATTTGAAATTAAAAACAAAACTAAAAAAAAAATTATCTTTCATTTGATATTAATTATAATAACCTTCTCATCATATGTTTATGAGTTATTTAATTATTTATATAAATCAATAAATTACATAAAAGTAATAAAAAAAAAGCAATAAATTAAAATAAACCAAATTTACATTTATAAAGCACTAAACAAGTCTTCACATCACATGGGTTAGGCTAGTTATATAAATAAACAATATATTTATTTTAATTGACAGTGACTATGATAAAGTAATAATACATTGATGAGACTATTTTTCTTGTTTATACCTTACTGCTGATACCGTTTTAATACATTTAAACATTGCTGATACCATTTTAATAAAAGTGAATTGAAAAAAATTTAAAGCAAAAATTAAAATAGAAGAACACCATGAAAGTGAATTGAACCAAATGTCATTGAATAAAATTGCACTTTACTATCATATAAAACCGAAAAACAAATTAATCCACACAAGAAGGCAATAAAAATTGACAAAATCAATTACCTACTATGAAAGAGTTGATAATAGATAAGAAAGTGGGCTTTCTATAACAGAAAAATTTGAGAGAATTAGTAATTTGGGTTTTCTACAGTAGCTCAATCAATAAATTTGATATCTATCTAGAATTCCTAAAAGCAATCATTTTTTCTTCCAATTTATAATAAATCTGTTGCTCTGCTTCTTCAATTAAGCGTCGGTGTTGGTTGCTGCCAGTCTTTTCCATAGGAAAGATTTGATTTAAGTCACATTGTGAAGTAGATAAATTCATAACAGAAGGGAGAGGACGACAAGTGTTAGAGGGAAAGAAGAAATAAGGGTTATAATAACGAAGAGAGTAGCAGCGATTTGTGGTAGAGAACGAAAAGAGCAACGCGATCTTGAATGAAAGGAGGAGGATGGGAGATCCTAAGAAATTCGCTATGGGGAACGAAAGGCTTGCTTTCCATGTTATTAGCTTTTGGGCAAAGCCTGGATTTAGAGCTTTGAAGGAAAGCACATAAATCAATTTTTCGTGTCCAGTCCTTTTTAGTTTTAGCAATTACCAAACACCTTGACTTCCTGCTTTTATGACTTTCCTGTTTTTAAAGGAGCTTTCCCGTTTGGGAAAGCAATCCCAAATGGGGCCTAAGTAAGAAAGCATCTCAATGCTACTATGCATAAGGAGTTTTTTCCCTTTTAATTACTCTCCCTCCAAATACTTGCAAAATATTCCAGCGATATTGAAATATTGTTTGTTTTTTATAGAAACTAATTGTAGTAAGATATCCAGTTTTAACTTCTTTTAATGACTTTTCGTTTTTAAAGCTCATTTTGTAGATGAAAAAAAAAACTCAATAAATGATGGTAAGTAATTAGTTTGATAAATAATTAATTTAATTAATTGTATTTTATTTTCTATATTTATAATTAACTAGTTTACTAAGCTTTGTTAATTTTGCAGAACAGTCTATAAAGTAAATTATTTAGTGTGTGTGTGCGTGTGTGTGTATATATATATAAAAGAAACCAATACAATCAACAATTGGGAGTCTGCAATAAATTTTTGACAATATCTATAGGGTGAAAAAAAATCAATTAAGAAAACCAATATTTTTAAATTTTGAATTATAATTTTATAGAACATGTTGAGTTATTATGTGTAACATATATTTTGCTTCTCATTTTCTTTACCATTTGCTTTTATTTTGTTACAAAAACAAAATGAAAAAACCAACAAAATGTGATATAGTCATTATGATATATCTAGAACTAACCATCTCATGAAACACCTCCGAACTTTTTTTCCTTGTGCCAGCTATAGACGGGTCGTTTTGTATGTGATAGAGATAAAGATAGGGATAAAGATAAATATTAGAATTGAGATAAAAATAATATAAGATTTGTTTGGCATGTTGGATAGGGATAGGCATAAAACAATATATTTTACTATATTGCCCCTAGCCATGTCCAAAATAATAAAGAATAATGGGATATATATGTCTTATAAATTGGTAAATTCTACAAATGAAACTTATCCCAAGTCTTATAATAAGGGGGGAGGTGAGTTAAGTTTGGCGGGATAGAGATTTCTTGTCTCATTCCTCTTATTCCTTACCAAACAGGGGTGAGCAAAACCAAACCAATGTCCAAAAACCGAAAATCCAATCCAAACCGAACCGAATCGAACCAAACCGATCCATTTCATAGTTTGGTTTGGTTTGGTTTTAAGTTATGAAGAAGTTTGGACTTCGGTTCGGATCGGTTCAAAACCGAAAAAACCGAAAAACCGAATAATTTGTAAAATATTAAAATTAATTATAAAATTAATATATACTAATTGTAGAGAATTTTAGACATTATATTCTTTTATAGTTTTATATTGTGATTTTTTTATGCTAATTTATAGTTGTTAAAATTTGAGAGTTGAAAAAAAAAGGAAGATAATTTTAGTATTTTATTGTGATTTAATAGTATTATTTAGTATTACTATTTTTTTAAGTTAATTTTTTTTGTATTTTTTTTTTTAAACAAACTACTTATATAAAATTTTTATTTTGATTTTTTAAAAAAAAAGTTGATGTTTTTGGTTCGAGCTAGTCCAAACCGAACCGAACTAGTTCGGTTTGGACTGAACCGAACCAAAATTTAGTTTGGATCGGATTGGTTTATAAAATACAGTGTTTTTTGGATCAGTTTTTTTCGGTTCGGATCGGTTTTTGAACCGAACCGGTCCATGCTCACCGCTACCAAACATGGGATAAGAGGGGAGTTGGGATAAAAAAATCCTTATCTCACCTCTTATCCCACGTAGATAATTTAATATTCTAATTTACTTCCAAAAAGAGTTGCAACAACTTCATACATAATTAGTAAGTTTACCGTTTTTGTGTTACCAAAAAAATACATAAACGCATTAATAAATGAGTAATATATCAAGTAACTCAAAACTTCAAAACAAAATCTTATAAAATTAAAATAATTATACAAAATTGGTTGTACTTAACAAGAATTTAGGAGTTATCGCACCTTCTGCCTTTATAAAAATGTCGAGAATCTGAGTATGCAATACATGAAAGACAAAATACATAATTATAAAGACAGTTTACTTAAAATACTAAATAATTGAATTTAAGAAATAAATAATGGCAAAAGGCCGAGGAAGATGACTATAAGGAAAAATTCACACACTGCATAATAGTTCCAAACAGTGAAATGCATGAAGCATACCAATCTTCCATCATATTTTTATACCTCCATCAATTTCTCTTCTAATATTTTTTTTTTGTGCCTCTTTTTCTTCGATGTAATGCTTCAATTTAGTATCTGAATGAATCATTCTCTTCACCTCAATTTCACATATTTTAACTTTTCCAAGAACATTTCACTTGAGTTTGTCATATTGGTTTTGATTCATAACAAAAATTAAACTCATTTATTGAATATGAAATCCTAAATAGATTTGATCTATATGTGCTCAGTATTAAGCTTATTTTCAATTAGATAGTCAATTTAATGATCTACTTGATGTGGATTTACATTAGAGCAAGTTAATTCAATGGAAGTTTCATAAGATTTAAATATATATGTTTTTGTTATATTACATAAAATCATTTTTTAACTAAAGAGCCTACCTAAAAGATAACAAAAGCTTTCAGCTCCACTCAAAGCAAGAATGCTATATGAGTTTTCTCCACTCTTTCCAGACATCTAGTGAAGTTTTTTGTAACAATGACATCATAAATTTTGTTCACACAATAAAAGCAATAAAATAATTTATAATTATAATAAAAGCAATAAAATAAGCAAAAGTGTGCTTCACCATCCATGAGACAAAACTTTAATGTTATTCACAAAATAACTAAAATTTGTCAAATGTAGACATAGTTAATGTCAACAATTAACATCATCACAAAAAAAAAAAAAAAGATATAAAATCATTAGAGGTGTCAAAATAGGTGGTGACACAATAACACAATTTGTATGACTCACATATTTAGAAAATTAGGCTTGAGGTTATATGGGTAAGTGTTAAAAATGGATTGACACGTTTAACTTGTCCAAATAAATGGTAGTGTTAATGTTGACCTTACATGTGTCACAAGAGTAGGTCAACATGACACGATAAATCTATTTTGACACCCTTAAAAATAATTAAGCTCCACTGTAATAATTAAGGAGAAGCCATTTTTTTTATCTCTCATAAGCAAAAAAAATTCAATCATAGTAGAGATCCAACAATAACATATATGTGCATAAATGCATCACTAATAAAATAGACATAAAACCTACGTCAAACCAGAAAAAATAATTAAAAAAAGGAAATTTGAGGAACCTAAAAGCATTAAGAAAAGAGAGATGAAGAGGATATATCGGACACAAACTCAATAGTAAAGAATTGCTGCAAAAAGGATCCATGAAGGCAAGGAACACTATAAAAAAAAGAGTTTTGGGGACGACCAAAATCATCGTCAAATGTATAAAAAATCATCCACTATACTTTTGGGAATAATTTTTTTGTCCCCAATAATCGTGCCCAAAAACCCCATTCTCAATTCTATAGGGGACAAAAAAAATATGATATCGTCCCCATTTTTAGGGACAACATTCGTCTCTAAGACTATGGATGAATGTCGTCCTTAAAAATAGGGACGACATCATGTTTATCTTCCCCTATAGAATTGGGGACGAAGGTGTTGAGAATGGAAAAATTGTCCCCAACTGTATAAGGGACGATATTTGTCATTATATTTAGAAACGATTTTTTAGTCTCCAGTTCTGTAGGGGACGATATTTGTCCTTATATTTAGAGACAATTTTGGTCCCTATGTAAAGATGACAGTTTTTATCCTTACATTTGGGAACACTATTTATGTGCTTAAATATTCAAAGAAGAGGAAACTTGTTATATTAGGTACAATATTCGTCTCTACTTACATGTATATATCAAAGAAAAAACAAATAGACTAGAATATTATGCACAAGTCTAAAAATTTTATTTATAATATAAAAGTTAATCAAGTACAAGAAAATATTATCATGCATAAGCTCAAATAATAAACTTAATGAGGTTAACGTAAGTCACAAATACACAAATAAAAATTCGAAATTACAAGTATCAACAACTTCTTCACTTCAAGCCATAACGTATATCCCTTAAATATGTCATAGTCTGACCTCAAATATGTTGTATATCCTTCGAATAAGTCTTTGTCTGCCCATGGATGCTAGCTCAAAAATGATATTTAACTACATGAGAAATCAACCAAAAGAGCATGAAAATAAAATAGAAGATCTCTACAGAAATCTTAAAGCCAACCGATGACCATGTCCAAGTAGTTTATATTCATCAAGTGATTTATCATTCTCTAAGATATTTCCTGTACAATGAAATTCTATCAATTGAACTAAATAAGAATTTAGACTATTGCTACAACAACTTAGTTCAAGCTAGCCGTTTTTCAAAGTAAAAGAAGCTGCTGATGGAATTTAAATGCTTAATCAACATAGTCTACATACCTTGGGGACATCAAAATTTGTCAGCAAGCAAAAGATACGAGTTGCCTTCCATATCTCAAGTTGAAGTAAGACTTAATAATTAGAAGTAAACAGCTACAGAGGAATATAGAACGTTTGGCTTATAAAAAAAAAGAGTAGAAAATGAACTAGCTATCCAGACAAAGCAATTTTCAAACTCAAAGTTTGATATGGAAACTAATTATCTTGACATTGACAGTTACTAATAGAGAATTCAAAGCTATTATACTGCATATGAAAGAAAATGCACAAAAATAAAGACTAACCCTAAAAAAATAACAATTCACCTATGAATCAAGTATACAAACAAACCTCACATGATTACATTTTCTCTCTAGTCTTGAAAGCTACTTTGTGTAAAATCAATAAAAGCTTTACTTAGCAAAAGGTACTGTAAGCGCCGGGGTTTTTCCGACCTCTATGATGAAAACCCCTTTGTTACCTACTAGAAAGATGAACATGAACCGGATTTGAGAATAAGTGGAACGATGCCTGGAATGTTCTTAAACCGTCCAAAATTCAGAAGAGCCCTTGACTTGAAACCCCAAGAGAGGTCCGTCAAGTAATTAGGAAGTTTAGGTGTGTGCGGGCTCTATCTAGAATCGCATGGCTGTAGTTTCACAACTATATTCATACAAATATAGTTTACAGTCATACGACTATAGTAACTACAGTTGCACAACTGTAGTAACTACAGTTGCACAACTGTAGTAACTACAGTCACACGCTGTAACACTACAGTCGTATGACTCTAGTGGGCAGTCGGATTTTCCGCCAAAAATCAGAGAGTTGGTGACAAAAGGGTGGGTTTTCTGATTTTTCTACTGATTTTGGACGGGTGTTGGGAGAAACCTAAAAAAAAAAGAGGGGATAAAAGGGAAGAAAAGGAGAAAAAAGAAAAAAAAGGGAGAAGGAATTGAAAAAAAAATTGAGAGAAAAAGAAAGAAAAAGAGACAGAGAGGAAGAAGAAGAGAAAGAAAAAGAGAGAAAGAAAGAGCAGAAACAAGAAACACAAAAACCACCCCATAAATTAAGTCTTAAACCCTTATATAACACACTCATCCAGGTTTGATTCAATTTTAATTCGGATTGGATTGAAAGTTCAATTCAGGAATTTCGGGTCGGTTATGGAACCTAAGGCGCATTCCGACTTCTCGAACCTTTTCGGGATGTCTAACACATCAAAGCATCAACAAGATAAACTCTGAGAGGCCTTAAAACTCGATTTATAGTAATTTATGGTTGTGTTTTGCGTTTATATTTTTTTTGGAAAACTATCTGCACAGTTACAACCATACGTCTGTAATTGTCTTAAACACAGCCGTGTGACTGTACACTACAGCCGTACGATTGTATTCTTCTGAGCAGTAGCCCGAAAAGCCATGAAACGATCGAATACAGCCGGTTTTCCAATTTTAAATGATTTTTCATGATTCAATTCCGTCAATTCACATCTGTATACTCTAAAGTCATGGTTTTCGGATTTCCAATAATACGGATGTGGGATTTTATGGCTTTGTTGGTTTCTATTCTCAGAATTTGTGGTTGTTAGATCCACAATCAGATCCTTGGATTTCCAAAACCCCTAGAAATCATCAAAATCGTTTGAAATAAGTGATTTTAGAAAATAAAGAAAACCACTATCGGGTACTATTCACTATAGTCGTACGACTGTATTTTTCGGATTACAGCCGTGCAACTTTATATTATAGTCGCACGACTGTAGTTCACCAAATTACAGCCGTGCGGTTGAAGTGACAGAGAGGAGGCAGAATCACGGGACGACCCGCACAGACGTCGTCGCGTGATGCTATTGTAAGCGCCGGAATTTTCTATACAAAAAAAAAATCGAAAAAAAAATTGAAAAAAAAAATCGAAAAAAATCGAAAAAAAAATAAAAAAAAATTGAAAAAAATTACAGTGGTACGACTGTAATTACGGTGGTACATTGTAATTTAAAAATTACAATGATACGACTGTAATAAAAAAAATTACAGTCATACGACTGTATGATCGGGGCAAGTGAGCCAACCCATACCTCAAAAACTGAAAGAACAAAAGAAAAGAGGGGGGGAGAAAACGAAAAAGGGGGAGAGACAAAAAAAAAAAAAAAAAGAAAGGAAAAGAAGAAGAGGAAAAAAGAGAAAGAAGAGAAATAAAGAAAGAAAGAACTGAACTTCAAGAATCCCTCAGCATTTGGAAATTTTTGGACCCAAAATCCCTAACCCTAACTTAAGGAAAAAAGTGCGGATTTCAGTGGATTGGAGCGACGCCAGGGGTCAATCCTACGGTGGACGCACGCCAAAGAGGTAAACACTTCTTTTCCCCTCTTTTTTTCAAGCTTTCTGGTGTTTGGTGTGCTTTTTCTGCATTTCTATCCTTTTCTCTGCGTTTCTGTTCTGGAAATCAAGAACAGTCGTACGACTGTACGACTGTAGTTACAGTCGTACGAGTGTTCTTGATTTCCAGGTGATTTTTTTTCCAGTTTGTTTTAAATAAGATTTTGGCGAAATCCTGAGTCTGGAGTATTTATAGTCGTACGACTGTAGTTGTATTCGCACGACTGTAATTTACAGTCGTACGACTGTCGTTTCCAGAACCAGAATTTCACCTTTAAGTCCCAAAAATTTCATAAAAAATCCATAAAAATCATAAAAAATTAGAAAATCCCAAAAATGATTTTTGTTGTGTGTATCCACGACCATAGATTCAATTTTCAGTAAAATTGCATTTAGAACAATTCAACGACGGAGACCCGGTTCTCCCGAAAACCGACCCACTTAATATGTAAAAATACATGTAAACCGGAAAAATTGTTTTCAAAATGATTTTCCCACAAAAACCAAAATACAGGGACGTTTCAAAATGTTTTCCAGGTCTAACCGGGCCCGCTAGCCCAGCCAACCCGGTTATCCCCTAAATACATGCCCCCAATTATTGATTTTCCCATTCTGTCATATTTGAGTCCTATTTGTGGCGTGTTGTAAATTGTGCTAACCCTCTGTTTTGCAGGTTTTAATTTCTTTTGTTTTTATTTTGGATGTAATTTAATAGAATTAATCGTGTATCCTAGGCGGTCGTATTTTTCTAGATTCTCGTGTACATAGGCGCTTGTAAAGTAAGGCGAGAGTTTTTATTTTCTATTCGATTGGGTTGTAAACCACTCAAATATTCATTACTTTGCTTTTATTTTTGTAATACCTGTATGCGCGCTGCATGTCTATTTATTTCAATAAAATTGACTTTTATGATTTGAAATACCATCTTTGAACATTGACCAATTTTATTTTAATTAGACACGAAATAAGGGACTTGTCCGGACCCGAATCTCTGGATAGTGTAGCTGCCGTTCGTCCGGTTCAGCTGCATTATAAATTTTCCGGTTGAGTTGAGCCGGGTGGCGACTCTACAATATTCATCGAGACTTAGGTCTCGGTTCTTTTAAGAATTAATTTCATTTATTTTCTAAAATCGATTTTCCATTTATAAAAACCCCAAGGAAGGAGGGGCCCGCCCGAGATCGAGGCGCCCCTTCCGAAAGGGAGTCTTGCGTTCCGTCGAAAATGCGTCGTCCGCTCACAGTGGCGACTCTGCTGGGGATTTCTTAAAAAGTTTTCTTAAAAACTTAAAAGAATTTGACAAGCCCTGAAAAGTATCTAATTAAGATAAGGTGGATGATTCTCGATTGGTATTTCATTTTGCATTTTAGCTAGACATTCTTGTATTAGATTTAGTATCCTTTTATAGCCCCGGTGGATTGTTGAAGTGTCGCCTTTGTTCCTCATGGTTTTAGGGGCACGAATACGAAACACCACTCATAGCCTTGTACGAACCCCTTCGTTAGAAACCTTGAGTGGGAGAAGTGAGGAGTATATCTTGCTATGAGAGCCTTGATGTTATCCCGACTTTGACCGAACCCATATAGGCAGCTCTAGTTGGATTCCCTTAGGATACCAAAATAATTGTGTGAATAATAATAATAAAATCACGCCTTCATCACCCCCGGTTGGTGATCGAAGTGAACCCCGCCTAGGACTCGGTTAGAAATTTTCGAGACCAACCAGGTTGGAGGAATAAGGTTGGAAGAATTCGTTTTGCTTGCTATGTGTTTCTCGCCATCTCACGACACATGGCCATTGCTACCCACGCGTGCGCAACATATCATAATCACCATTTTCCATACATGTGACATACCATACACAAACATTTCTGTGTGATACTAACCTATATTTTTATACAGCCATTTGCATTTTATTTCCTGTGAAAGACATTAATTCATGCGTTTGACATTCATACTAACCATTTCTTTTTCAGCCATAACATTATATTTGTGTGATTAGCATTTTATTTTCTCATAGCATACATAACATCATTATGTATGTCATGCATCCTAACCACGTTTTTGTGCAGCCATTTGCATATTGTGTGACATGTTCATTCACCACATTTCACTTAAATTAAATTAAGGGGCATTTCGAGGATGCCTATCATGACCATCCCATTCCATTTCATAACATATCGGGTACCCAAAATTACCTGTAATTTGCCGATGCACCGGATTGCATTCGCCCATTCCACCAAAATCATTTCATTCAATAAAAGCCACAACGGTCTTAGGCCCACTTTCGTGTGACAATCCACACGATGCGTCTCATGACATCATACCCATCATACAACACTGTGATCCACATTGGGTTACTTCATGACATTACTACATTATTCAAGGCGCTCCCCGAGTGTCGGATTAGTACGCATGTAGGGGCATCTCATAACATCCCAAATCATGAAAGGCTTTCCCCGAACGCCGAACTTTTTCCTGTGTATCCTATGGCACATGACTCTCTTACAACATCATTTCATTTCATACGCTCAAAAGCATCAGAACTCTGTCCATGGGCCGGTCCCATGTGACCACTTCATATCATCTCATAGACCTTCAAAGCGTCAAACTTCGTCCGTGTGTCGGTGCACATGGGACCATTTCACAAAATTCATTAGGTGCCCCAAAAGCACCGAACTCTCATCCGTGTGGCGGTCCACACATGACATTTTGCATAGCATTGGGTGTTCTTAGGATGTCCAAAAATAAAAATAAAAATGAAAATAAACAGAGGGATCATCCGTAGTATCTTACGATGTACATCTCATTCATCCATCAAACATTCAGCCACTTCATAACGTTCGAGCACTCCACAAGCACCGAGTACTTTACTGCATGCACTAAGTCACTTAAGTGTTCCGAAAAAGCTAGAAGCTTCATCAAGCCCCTTATGTCTTCCATAATCCTTAGAAACCTTATCCTTGTGTCCCGCATATCCAAATACCAAATATCTTTTTATGCAAGACAAGCTCTGCACACTTCCTCCCCGTGTAAGACACGCTCTACACGTACTGCTTTAAACTCTATCCTTCCTCCCCGTGTAAGACTAAGTTCTACACGTGTTGTTCCAAATATCTTTCCGTGCAAGACAAGCTTTGCACACTTCCTCCCCGTGTAAGACAAGCTCTACACGTACCGCTCTAAATCTTCTCGTGTAAGACCAGCTCTGCACGTACCGCATCAAACTCTACCCTTTGTCCCCGTGTAAGACAAGCTCTACACGTATCATTCCAAATATCTTTCCGTGTAAGATAAGCTCTGCACACTTCCTCCTTGTGTAAGACAAGCTCTACACGTACCGCTCCAAATCTTCCCGTGCAAGACCAGCTCTGCACGTACCACATCAAACTCTACCCTTTGTCCCCGTGTAAGACAAGCTCTACACGTATCGTTCCAAATATCTTTCCGTGCAAGACAAGCTCTGCACACTTCCAGCCCGTGTAAGACAAGCTCTACACGTACCGCTCCAAATCTTCCCGTGCAAGACCAGCTCTGCACGTACTGCATCAAACTCTACCTTTCCTCCCCTTGTAAGACTAAGCTCTACACGTATCGTTCCAAAATATCTTTTTGTGTAAGACAAGCTCTGCACACTTCCTCCTCGTGTAAGACACGCTCTACATGTATCGCTCTAAACACTAAACCTTCCCCCGTGTAAGACTAAGCTCTACACGTACCGCTCCAAATCTCCCCGTACAAGACCAGCTCTGCACGTACTGCATCAAACTATACACTTCCTCCCTATGTAAGACACGCTCTACACGTATCGCTCTAAACATTAAACCTCTTCCTGTGTTAAGACACGCTCTACACGTACTGCTTTAAACACTACATCTCTTCCCCGTGTAAGATCTGCTCTACACGTACCGTTTCAAATGCCAACTCTCTTCCCGTGTAAGATACGCTCTACACGTAAAACCTTCGCAAGTATCACCTTGCTTCGATCCGTGGACACCCTGTGTGTCATCTTATCCATGTGGTGTATATTTATACGCCATGCTATACTTCAGTATATAGCTTCATCAACATTCATTGCATTTTGCACGTCTCCATTCTTGTCTCTGTGTGCACTTAACTAGCATAGGGTTGCATAACATGATATGGCATCACATGACATCACTATTCACGCATGCATGCATCACATCTCGCATTCATACCTGCATCATCCCTTGACTTGGTATTCTCCGTGCACATGCCCTAGTCAGTGCTAACAAATGTTCTTATCAGGGGAAAAAAGTAAGGAGTCTCGAGAATGGCTGGCCCGGTGAACTTCAACACCGTAACAGATATCCTAGATGATTATGTTGCCTCATCGCGATTCCGAAAGGCCGTCAGGGAAGAGGCAACGGCAATGTTGAAGGAAATGCTAGGAGGTGATCTGGATAAGGTGGAAAAGCTAACGACAAGGTGTTCTGAATTGGAGGCACGTGTGGTTGAGCTTGAGGGAACAATAAGAGGGCTAACTGGTGAAGCAGAATCGATGGCCCCCCTCAAAGCCAACACTGACCTTGTTCCGCGGCCAACTAAGAGTCCACTCCCTAAGGGTGACGGAAAGGGCATATCCCCGTGGCCTTTCTCACTGAGCCAATTATTTGCCAAATATAGAAAAGAGGGGCTACTGTAGAGCATCAAGCCGTATGTGGAGCCGGCACCGGATCAAAAAAACAACTTCTGTACCTATCATGTAGCGACAGGTCACCGAACCAAAGCTTGCTATATTTTAAGGAAGGAGATCCGGAAGTTAGTTGATGAGGGAAGATTAAAGGTACCATCCACTACTAATGAGCAACCGGGGACAACCAGGGAGACTGGCAAGGAAATTCCTCAAACCTCCCAGGGAGAGGAATATGATGAAGAGCTCCAAAGCCTGATCTGACGAGAGTGGGGCAGTGACCGGATAAGCAATAGTTGGGCGCTGTGAGATCAATACCTTTAGAGGCTCCTTCCTATAGGGAACTCATTTTGTTTGTAAAGTGTATTAAACTCATTTTGAATGCAATGCATTCTGGTTATTTTCTTACTTATGTGGTGATTACATGTATATGGCATTTAGCATGCATTTGATCATCTGAGACGACATGTCCATCACGCATAATATTAAGATGTATGACATCAATCTGAGTCTTACAGGGAATTTACAAGTGAACCTGACTTCAGTTAAGCCCTTTTCTTAAAAAAAAAAAAAAAGAGAGAGAGAAAGAGAAGAAGTCTACCAAGCAAATAATGGGATGGCACCATTTCATTCGAATCAATTGCCAACCTAGATCAGTGATCCTTACAAACCATGATCCTAAACGCTGCTGGTCTTGCCCTAAAAGTTTCAACTTGGACAGCCCATAATAGACCCAAATCATTCCAAACCAAGGACCATTGTTAAATCTCAGAGCCGATCACCAGAACGAAGCTTTGAGCTTAACTCACGCTCAAGAAAGCATCTCACATCAAAAACCAAACCCATTAAAAAGCAACAAGCCCTAAGAAATCCAAATGACCTTCGCCACTCACCATGCTGTAAAACTCTGAAGCAGACATTAGTTTTAGTGCATGTATAGTTTTGTTTGTGTGGCATTCATATGCATATGACATTACACATGCATTGTTCATCCAAAAAGACATATCAAACACGCATGACATACATGAATCTGAATGCAGCAGGAAAATCAATAGATGGCTGTGGTTTGGATTTAACTTCTTCAAAAAAAAAAAAACAGCATCGATGGAGGACTTCAGCTCTCTCTTACAGTCCAATTTCTGCTCCTGGTCTAAAGTTGCACTCTCTTCAATCATAGAGTCAAACTCTGTTGAATGCTCGATGAATCTGGGGGCGGCCCACCTATTGCATGAAATGCCGGGGTCAATGAATTAAGACAATGGAGATAAGTACATTTTCGACTGTTCTGAAAAGTTAACTTCGCGCGGTGACAGAGAAGATCGGTGTCTTTACCCAAAGCTGTTCCCTTTTCATTCTCCTCTCTGTCTTCTCCATTTGCCTTCAACACCTTTGTATTCCCTTTATTGTCTTTCCTTCACTTTCACCTTCTATCTTTCATCTTCTCTCTGGAACTTGAACTGATTCTGTGATTCCACATTTCCTACCTTTAATGGCTTCCAACAAGAAGTTGAACCCCAATACTGCTCCATATCGCATTTTTCTGCATCATCTCATCACCAGAAGGGCGACAGAGCAGGAAGAGGATTCGGATATGAGTCTACTTTAAATGAGTTCAACAATGCTTAAAAAAAGGGGGAAAATGAAATACATAGCCCCGAGATTCCAGAGTAAGGAGAGAATAGTTTCTGTGGGTGAAAAGGAACAATAGTGGTCACCCAAGAAATTGACTATTGAAGAGACCAAGCTGAATAAAAGAGAGATTGAAGCTAATCTTGGTGGAAAAACAAGCCTGATGATCAGAAATCTACCAAATCAGTTTCAAGGACATAATCTGCTGTATATTCTGGACAAGCATTGTCTGGAGGAAAACACGAATAAGTCCAAAGGGAAGCCTACTTATGATTTCCTCTATTTACCTATGGATTTCAAGACTGGAGGAAATTTTGGTTATGCATTTATGAACTTCACCAACTGTGTTGGGACAACTTGGCTTTACAAAGCTTTCAACAATCATGAAGGGGATGATACCATCAACAGGAAAGCTTACAAAGTCTGTTGTGCTCATATTCAAAGGGAAAGTTACATTTACCAACCATTTTAAGGATTCAGTCTTCGGGAACCGTGTCTGAACTGAAATCTGGGGTGAATTGGAAACATGAATACAGCATCAGACCGCAGGAGAATCCAGTGGTTACTCGAATTCATCTCAGGTTGTCTATCCACAATAGCAACTCTATCCAATGATCGGGCTAAAAAAAAATCCCTATCCAATGTGTAAAACCGAAAGGGCATATTGGTAATTTGAAGAGGTAATAAAGCCAGAGCCACATCTTAGATTTTCCTAATGCATCCGCATTCATTATGTCATGAATGTTTTGTATTCAATTTTGGTGGTCAATATGCATTTGTCATGTCATTGCATGTCAATGTTCACTTACGGGCTGCATCACACAACAAACCCTGTCTGTAGAAGTGCTTTACTTCCCAAACACAAACCCATAATACTCCCCGAACACAAACCTATAATATTAGGGGCAAGTAAAAAACCGAACCACTGGGCATCATCGACAGTATTATCTTCGCGAGTCGCAATGAACATGTCAAGGTATATTTTTCCTATCCTAAGACAAACCGTCACAAAAGGGATCAACGCAAACAAAATGCCCATCACAGAATCTTCCTTCAAAAAAAAAAAATAAATAAATAAAAAAATAAAAATAAAATAATAAAAAAAAAAAAAATTTGTTAACACGGAAAACCGAAAGGACGTGTCGGCAACAGGAGAGGGGTGATATACAAAGTCAGAGTCACTGCCATATTACCTGTTATACTCATTCTGATGTCACCATTGCAATATTGTGCATGTTTAGATTTGCGATCAGATGTTCATCTTGCATGCACCATGTCATTACATATAAACATCCATCAGTAGGATATTGCATCCAAACCCGTGATGATATCACAGAAGCTCCTGTCATGTGGTACGGAAATGCAAAGTCTCATTCTCATCTTTTTGCTCAACCAAACGGACCATCCGTCGGCAGAGCCTATTACCCTGATCCACTGAGCCTGACAATGCTTCAGAATATGCAGAGGGTAAAGTGGAAAGTCACTCAAGACGGCCAACTCCCCTAATACCTGGATTGGCGTAGTACTCAGTCGGCCAGGAGACACGTCGGAGCAATCGGACTAGGTCACCTGGGCTACCATTGGGGCCAGTCACAAGCTGTGAATTTCGTCTCCGGACCCTCACGGATCCATGGACAAAGCATAAGCCACATGTTGCATGCATACATACATTTAGAACTATACATGCATCCGGACATATATGCATACATTTAAAGTAAACACGTACAATTCATATGCATATGCATCGCAACTCATCCAAGTGCAGGTATCCATTGCCATCACCAGGTCTCCCCTAACCAGGATCGCTCTCAAAGCAGAGATGGCACAATGTCGGGGCAGAACAATCAAGTTTCCAAGGGGCAGAGCAATCAAGCCGTATTTATCCTTGATCGAAGGGGCAAAAATTTTTATTTCCAAAATCATCGATCAAGGGATAAATACTCATTCCCCAGCCAACACCAAAATTATCCTTCCTAAACCTATTTCCTCATCTCATTCAAGCAATATTTTTAAACCCTTGAACTCCATTACGTTCAAGCATGGTTGCAAATCCTTGAATTCCTTTTCATTATTCAAGCAAGATTTTTAAACCCTTGAACTCCATTACGTTCAAGCATGGTTGCAAATCCTTGAATTCCCTTCCTTTATTCAAGTAAGATTTTTAAACCCTTGAACTCCATTACGTTTAAGCATGGTTGCAAATCCTTGAATTCCCTTCCTTTATTCAAGCAAGATTTTCAAACCATTGAACTCTAGTACATTCAAGCATGGTTACAAATCCTTGAACCATCTTTTTCATTCAAGCCAGATTTTGAACCCTTGAACTCTAGTACGTTCAAGCATGGTTTCAAATCCTTGAACTCCCTTCTCTTCATTCAAGCCAGATTTCGAACCCTTGAACTCCATTACGTTCAAGCATGGTTACAAATCCTTGAACCATCCTCTTTATTCAAGCCAGATTTCAAACCCTTGAACTCCAATATGCTCAAGCATGGTCGTAAATCCTTGAACCCCTTTTTCAATCAAGCCAGATTTTAAATCCTTGAACTCCATTATGTTCAAGCATGGTTTCAGATCCTTGAATCTCTTATTATTT
Source organism: Euphorbia tirucalli (assembly GCA_039660915.1). Taxonomy (NCBI): domain Eukaryota; kingdom Viridiplantae; phylum Streptophyta; class Magnoliopsida; order Malpighiales; family Euphorbiaceae; genus Euphorbia; species Euphorbia tirucalli. Next base: position 17,237,863 of record CM077637.1, read on the forward strand.
CAAGTTTATATAATTCCAGTGAGATTTCAAATCGTCAAAATTCCATCTTTCTTTGCCTCGGGTAACATAGACCCGGTATCGGCTTAACTGCATTCCATCTTTTCTTGCCTCGGGTAACTTAGACCCGTTATCGGCTTAGTTCTACGTCAAACCCTTTATTTCATTCAAGCTAGATTTCAAATCCTTGAACCTTCTTCAAGCATGATTCCCAATCCTTGAACATCTCTCCAAGCTAGATTTCGAATCCTTGAACTTCTTCAAGCATGATTCCCAATCCTTGAAAAATCACCCAAGCCATATTTCGGATTCTTGAAGATCGATTCAAGCAAGATCCTAGAACTTTGAAACCAATTCAAATCCCACACTTCAAACTCACCTTTGCCTCGGGTAACCTAGACCCGATATCGGCTTATTTCTTCCTCAGCTTTGCCTCGGGTAACCTAGACCTGATATCGGCTTATTTCCTCCCCAGCATCGCCTCGGGTAACTTAGACCCGATATCGGCTTAATTCTATATCAAACCCATTATTTCATCCAAGCTAGATTTCGAATCCTTGAACTTCTTCAAGCAAGATTCCCATTCCTTGTAAACCTCCTCAAGCGTGATTATTCTTAATCCTTGAAAATTGCCCAAGTCAGATTTCGGATTCTTGAAGACCAATTCAAGCAAGATCCTACATCATGGAAGCCAATTCAAATCCTCAGTATTACCTCGGGTGACGTAGACCTAATATCGGCATATTCCATCCAATCAACTCAACATATCACCACAGCAGTGAAGCTTCAGCAGCTCAGTTGCATGTTTTATTTCCTGTGTCTGCGGCGCTTTGAGTCGTGTTTCTCAAATTCATATCAACTATCCTAGACTAAGAAAAAAAATCGAAAAAAAATTTTTAAAAAAAATTACAGTGGTACGACTGTAATTTAAAAATTACAGTGGTACGACTGTATGATCGGGGCAGGTGGGCCAACCCATACCTCAAAAGCTGAAAGACCAGAAGAAAAGAGGGGGGGGGGGAGAAAACGAAAAAGGGGGAGAGACAAAAAAAAAAAAAAAAAAAGAAAGGAAAAAAAGAAGAGGACAAAAGAGAAAGAAGAGAAACAAAGAAAGAAAGAACTGAACTTCAAGAATCCCTCAGCATTTGGAAATTTTTGGACCCAAAATCCCTAACCCTAACTTAAGGAGAAAAGTGTGGATTTCAATGGATTGGAGCGACGCCAGGGGTCAATCCTACGGTGGACGCACGCCAAAGAGGTAAACACTTCTTTTCCCCTCTCTTTTTCAAGCTTTCTGGGTGTTTGGTGTGCTTTTTCTGTATTTCTATCCTTTTTTCTGCGTTTCTGTTCTGGAAATCAAGAACAGTTGTGCGACTGTTCTTGAGTTCGATGAACAGTCGTATGAGTATTCTTGATTTCCAGGTGATTTTCTTTCCAGTTTGTTTTAAATAAGATTTTGGCGAAATCCTGAGTCTGGAGTGTTTACAGTTGCACGACTATAATTTACAGTCGTACAACTGTAGTTGTATTCGTACCACTGTCGTTTCCAGAACCAGAATTTCACCTTTAAGTCCCAAAAATTTCATAAAAAATCCATAAAAATCATAAAAAATTAGAAAATCCCAAAAATGATTTTTGTTGTGTGCATCCACGACCATAGATTCAATTTTCAGTAAAATTGCATTTAGAACAATTCAACGACGGAGACCCGGTTCTCCCGAAAGCCGACCCACTTAATATGTAAAAATGCATGTAAACCGGAAAAATTGTTTTCAAAATGATTTTCCCACAAAAACCAAAATACAGGGACGTTTCAAAATGTTTTCCAGGTCTAACCGGGCCCGCTAGCCCAGCCAACCCGGTTATCCCCTAAATACATGCCCCCAATTATTGATTTTCCCATTCTGTCATATTTGAGTCCTATTTGTGCCGTGTTGTAAATTGTGCTAACCCTCTGTTTTGCAGGTTTTAATTTCTTTTATTTTTATTTTGGATGTAATTTAATAAAATTAATCGTGTATCCTAGGCGGTTATATTTTTCTAGATTCTTGTGTATATAGGCGCTTGTAAAGTGAGGGGAGAGTTTTTATTTTCTATTCGATTGGGTTGTAAACCACTCAAATATTCATTACTTTACTTTTATTTTTGTAATACCTGTATACGCGCTGCATGTCTATTTATTTCAATAAAATTGCCTTTTAGAATTTGAAATACCATCTTTGAACATTGACCAATTTTATTTTAATTAAACATGAAATAAGGGACTTGTCCGGACCCGAATCTCTGGATAGTGTAGCTACCGTTCGTCCGGTTCATCTGCATTATAAATTTCCCGGTTGAGCTGAGCCGGGTGGCGACTCTACAATATTCATCGAGACTTAGGTCTCGGTTCTTTTAAGAATTAATTTCATTTATTTTCTAAAATCGATTTTCCATTTATAAAAACCCCAAGCGAGGGAGGGGCCCGCCCGAGATCTAGGCGCCCCTTCCGAAAGGGAGTCTCGCATTCCGTCGAAAACGCGTCATCCGCTCACAGCTATCTTTGAAATTAAAAGTGCTTTTGGTGTGTTTACTGTTTTGAGACCCAAGATGGATGCTGAAAACTAAGAACTCCGCACGAACGGAACCCTGAGTTCCGGGATAGCCGACTCGCTACACGGAGAAAATTGTATGAAATCGAGCCAAACGGTTTTCAAAAATGTTTTCTAGCACAAAACCTACAGGATGTTTCAAAACTATTTTCCAGGTCTAGTCGGGTCGACTGGCCGAGTTGGCCCGGCTATCCCCTAAATGCATATCCCTGCTCTTAAAATTCCAATTCTGTCCTGTTGTGAGTTTTCTATATGTTTGTGATATAAACTGTGTTAACTCATCTGTTTTGCAGCCTTTATTTATTTTTATTTTACTTTTAATGTAATTAATAGATTTTCGTGTATTTTAGGCTTTTGTAAATTCTTTAGTCTTTCGTGTATTTAGGCATTTGTAATGTGAGAACGAGAGTTTCTTCTTTCATTCGATTTGGTTGTATAAGTGGCCTCTATTTTTATTCTTTTGAATTGTTTGGATGTGTGATTTACTTATTCTGCAAATTATTTCTGTCATTTGCTTGAGCATGGGCTAAATAATATAAAACAAAATTGGGTAGAGAAAGATAATAAAGCGAATAAAATATGATAATGTGAATTATAAAATAAAAGCAAGCTCGAGGTTGAATAGGTAAGTTGCTCGAACCCTGAATCTCTAGACCAGGTATAGTTGTCTACGCTCGGTAGGGAGTTGTACTGAAATTTTCCGGATGAGCTGATCCGGGTGGCGACTCTGTCACTGACCTTGAAATTTAGGTTTCGAGGTCTGTAAGCTAATAAAATGAGAAAAAGGTTTTCTGTAAAATAAATTTCGAAAACAAAATCAATGTTTTTCCTTAAATAAGATCACCAAACCTCATTTAAAGATAAGCCCGAAAAGGTCTTCCGCTCACAGGTACAATAAATGAAATTAATTGACATGACTAAGAAATAACTAGGTAACTAAAGCAATGATTATATATGCCAAAGTAATGTTAAAATTGTTATATCTTTTCTTCTATCAAGGCTAATTGTCTTTGGATAGGTAACTAAAGTAATAATTAGAAGAGTTGTAGGGAAATCACTAAACAAGAATAACCCAATTCCCTTTTAAGTGATTAACAAGATATATAAACATAAGCAATGAGCACGAATTGGTGCAATTTACAGACTAAAACTATAAATATGTATATACTTAATTCTAAAAGAGCTTGAATTATTGCCTAGGAAGCCTAAAAAACTAGAAACAGAAAGTAATTAGTTTCTAACATCACAAACTAAAAGTATGAGCAAAAATATGAGTCAAGACTCTTTTACAGCTCATAGCTTCACTCCTTGGCCCTTGACTCTTCTTCTACAAGTTCATCTCTTGCATTTTTTATATTTACCAAACTCTATAGAACTCATAAATATAATCAAAATTACATGTTGGGAGGTTTTTGAGGCTATTATTAAGATTATCATAAAAGATTATGATTGATATAATGCAAATAAACCCTTTTTATGAGCAATTTATTATCATTATAAAATCTAATACAAGTTCATGAAATAACTGCTATTCCCATAAACAATATAAATTTCCTCCAATACCCACAATTCAATTCAGCTCATAAGTCTTATAATTCGTGCATTACTAAACTAAGTGATTCTTTAAATTTGATAACTTGACACTAGTTGACAGTAAACTCTAGCTATAAAAATCTGGAATTGGTGTCTATTTATTAGCAATCCAGCACCCATTCGGAGTTATATTGGAAATTCAACAATATATTTTCAATAAACACAATCACCAAGCCTATTAGCAATCCAACAAAAAGAAGATTACTATTGGAAATTAACAATCCTTACCAATTTGTAATTGATAGTACCACGAATGTGCCCAAATCTAGTGCCCACAATCCAAATGGATATCCTTAATTCATTGATTCTGGGTTTAGGTATAAGTATGAATTGACTAGTGGAAGTATTTCACAGCAAAAAAGCCATTGCATAATAAGGTCGTGGTAGAGTATCCCATTGCAACAATCGACAATCTTAAAAAACCTAGCAGACAATCACCAGAAACAAACTAGAGCAATTATAATGATCGTAAGTAGAATAAGATAGAAAAAATTAACAATAAAATTGGAACATACTATGAAAAGATACAAGGTGAAATCATGGGAACAAAGAAACAAAAAGTGAAGAAGAAAGAGGAACAAACGGTGAGAGTTGCACGACGCTTGTAACAAACGAGAAAGAAGAGAGGAGGAACGATAGGGCAAAAGACGTGGGTAAAAAGGATGAAGTTATGAATTGAGATTTGATTTAGTGGCACTTAATAGTAATATATAATAGATTAATAAATTAATAATCGAGTATTTATTAAATGAACTGTCCCTTATCCGAAATAAAAAAAAACAATTGGTATATAATGGTCCCTTATACTAGTTTTAAAATTACAATTGAGGACCATATATAAAAGTTGTCCTCAACCATTTGTGCTCAAAGCTTATTATTTTTTCAGTGTAAAGCTAAATTTCATTATATCAAGGATGAGAGAGAGAGATATTTTTGTTCTATTTCAAATTAATCTTTTACAACAATGTTGGATAGACGAATTGAAATGGTAGAGTTGACATCGAGAATGGAAATGGTAGCGTTAGCAAGAGGCTATTTTTGTTTGTTGATTTAGTATTTAACTAATGATAAAATAGATGAAAAAGGAGCATAAATGTATTTGGAAATGACTCTAAGAGAGAGGAAGAAACGGCGAAAGAGGAGAGTGATTTTCAGTCACATAATTAATAGTTAAGGATAACTTAAAAATAAAAAGAGAAAATGACAATTTCAGAACCTCTTTCTATCCAATGGTGAGTATTCGATAAAAGTGAAAGTCACTTTGTTCCATAACATAAGATTGCCATGTCTGGGTATCAAAGTTTTGAAGTAATGTTGGTCAGGCTTTATAAAGTTAAGGGCATCCTTCCATTTTAAGCATGTTACTATACAATTCGATGTGAAAGTTTTCTAGGCCAGATATCCCTTCTTTTCTTGCTCTCCTATTTGGAATCAATGTTATCATGCTTGGATCGAGATAACTTTAATTATATAATTGAAATGTTATACTTGAAATGAACGAAGAAATTTTTTTTTATTTACGCTTATTTTCTAAATTGGCCTTATTACCAAAATTTTATCGTAAGTAACAAAGAGTATCTTACAAAACTTGTTTTTTTTTTTTTAATTTTTCTTAACAAGTTTATTTGTTATTTAACAAATTTATGATTATATTGAGATATGAATATCTTTTTTATCGTGTTGTTTGCATTTTTTTTTTATCTTGACAGTTCGAATGATCGATTTGAGATTGTCTAAGCATCTCTTAGATGACCATTTCTCAAACTGAAATTTTTTGTGTATATTAGAAAACGAACTTGAGATGTAGGTTAAGCGAGTTAGAGGCCTTTATCACTCAAACAAACCTTAGTTGGTTATCATGTTGCATGCATAGTTAAAAACAAAATTTATGTTTTTATTTTTGATTTTTTATCTCATCGTTTACAATATTTAAAATAAAATATAAAAAAATTAACTAAAAAATATAAGGGTAACTTAAAAACAAAACTTGTGGTTTAGTTCATTTTTAAAATGAAGACAATATTTTTTTTTCTATAAAAAGAAGTTATGTGATTTGTAACGTTCTCAAAAAAAGAAAAACTAACATTTTTTAGTTAAAAATAATGATGTATCTAAGGGTATTTCTGTCCATTTAGAATTTTAATAGCTAACCTATATTTTAAAGAATTAAACGCTGAATATTTTCCGAAAATTTTTCATTTTGTTGTATTTTTTTAATTTATTATTATTATTATTTAATTAAGAAAAATATTTGCATTTTTTGAAAAATTTTAAAATTTTTCATTAAGGTGTATTATATTTTTATTAACCAACTTGAAATATTTTGGTTCAAAATGGATAAAAATACTCTCTGTAGTATCATGATTTACTTTTAGTTGTCATTTTTTTTATAATGTCGTAAACCACATGGCCACTTTTTCAAAAAAAAAAAAAAAAATAACACTATCCTTATTTTGAAAATAAGCTAAACCACTTTGAAAAATCTGTTCATGCCAAGCACAGCCTCAATATCAACAAAGAGAAAATAGATTTGCATGACAAATAATAATGAAATTTATTATGTAAACGAAATAATAATGGTTTTTATTTTCTGAATTTTATATATATAAAAAAACAAGAAGTGAATTTATTTTATTTTATATTATTAGCTCACTAAAATTCTTCAATCTTTTCCGTATGTGGATGAGAAAGTGGGACCTCATCAGAGGCGGTGGCATATTTGATCTTACCATTGAAACGCCAACCTGTCAGAAGGTTTTGGGGTTCGAAGCAAACGGCCAGTAGCAGTCGGCTCGATCCCCGATTTTAATCGCGCAAAGCCAACGTCCAACAATTCTCCGGCTATATTATAGTTAGCGAAGAGCAGAGCGTCCAGAATTCCCTTTCGAGTTCTCAAACAATCAGAACAGGAAAGAGATAGAGAGGAGAGGAAGATATGGGGGAGGAAAAGAGGCACCAGATGATGCAGAATCTGTTTGGCGATCAGTCCGAGGAAGAAGAAGAGATAGATTCCGAGCACGAATCCAATCCCCAGCCTAATTATGCCTCTGTAATCATCGTCTACTCTTCTTCTTCACTCTATTGCTACTTGTCAATATTGACGCTTCTTTGTATATACGCACATTGCTGTTCCTAGGTTTAAATCCTGTTTGTTATTGATATTTTTGCCTTTTGCTCAATTTATATTTGTATATGTTTTCAACTATTCGTGTTTATAAGTTCACTATTTATTTTTATTTTCTTCAAGTCCCCTAGAGGATTGGATCATGGATTGCGTTTCTGTCTTTTCCTTGCAATGCTTGAATTGTTACTGGCGAACTTTTTATTCATTGTGGTTGCCAGTACGATAGTTGAGTTGAAATTAGGTTTGTGTCTATAAATGACAGAGCTTCTTTCTGTAATGTTTGAATTATTTTCCTTGAAATTGCAACTTGAGGAAGCTGGTTCTTGTTAGAACCTATTCGAATCAGTTTTCTTCTATTTTGAATTTTGAAGATGAGAGAGATAAAAATAGTTTAAATCATACTTTGCTAACAGCATTACATGCATGATTGCCCTTTCTAGGATGAAGCTGAAGGAGGGCTGAGGAATGAGGGTGAAGGTGAAGGAGAGGATGACGCAGATGCGCATGAGGATGTAGAAATAGAGAGTGAAGGTGATATGCGTGAGGTAGAACCTGATCCAGGAGAAAGTGAGGGTGAAAGAGAAGCAAGTTCTGAAGATGTTGATGTTGGTGATGACAGAGAGGTAAGTGAAGCTAAAGATGCAGATAGTGATGAGAAAGAAGATTATGGTCAAAGAGTTGTAACAAGCCGGAGACATGATATAATTGAAAGTGGGTCTGAGAGATCCGAGGATCAGCATTATGTAGACCATGAGGATGAGGAGGTAGATCAAGCCAGAAGCCCAAGGTTATTTTCTTCCTTCTCCATGACTTTCCTAATTTTTTTGTACAATTTCAGTTTTACTCTTTAGTCCTAGGTATTAGTGCATGTTCCATGTTTGTCTATCTGGTTAAGTTGAACTCAGTGACTGTAAAAAAAATTGACATCATAACAGTAAGTCACCTGAAGAGGAGAAGGACCTGAATCATGCGTCACAATCAGCTGCTGAGATTCGTGATGTGTTTGGTGACTCTGATGATGAGGAAGAGCCAGTGTACGCAGTTAGAAATGATATTGAGCAGGATTCAAATGTGAGTATTTGTCACCAAATGCATTATCTCTCTACTTCTATAATTTCTGGCGTTGTCAACAATGTTTATTCATATGAGAATGGTATAAAACATGTTCATTCCTTAGAGGTCTCCAATGGAAGAAGAAGGAAGCTACGAAAAGAACTTAAGACCAGAGGATATGCTGGTTGATGAGGATGGTCATTATGAATCAGACGAGGAGAATGTTGAAGTTAAATCTAAAGAGAAGCCAATGGGACCTCCGTTAGAACTAGAGATTCCTTTTCGGCGGCCTCCAGCTGATCCAGATAAGGTGTTCCATTCTGCTTGATGATTGTCATCGCCTAAGTTTCTTGACTTGTAAAATGGTTTGACATTGTGTGTATTTTTGCCTTGTAGATAAATGTGATAAATCTGAATATTTAGCTAAAACTTTTTGTAGCTTTACTATCATTTAGACAACCATGATCAGAAAACGGAAAAAAATTATAATTAATGGTCAATGAATTGCTCGTCTGAAAAAATATCATTTGTGCCATAAAAAGGTATTGTTTAGCAATTGCAAGTCAACTTTTAGTTGAATAGTTCTGTTCACACTGTGAATAACTAGTTTATCCGAACCAAATTGCATATTATGATAGCATAATTTACTGTATGCTTCTCAAAGAGTGTGTATAAGGAATTTTTTTTTTTTCAATATCTAATGGCTATTTTTGTGCTTTTTGTTTATGTAATACTTTAACTGTACACATGTCTGTACATGTTCTGATCTGGGATTAAATTTTAATACTTGTTTGCAGATGAATATGATCAAGGTTTCTAATATAATGGGCATTGACCCAAACCCATTTGATCCCAAGACATATGTAGAGGACAAAACATTTGTTACAGATGAATCTGGCACCCCAAAACGCTTACGCTTGGAAAACAATATTGTGCGTTGGAGGACTGTTAGAAATCCCGATGGTAGTAAATCTGTAAGTAGATTCCTTGTATTTTAATATCGGATAAAGTGCACAAAAACAAAGACATTTACACGCTGAGTCATGGTGTATTATATTCTGTTCCTTGATGCCATCACTACACCTTCCTGTACAAGAGAGAGAGAGAGAGAGAGAGAGAAGAGGAGAGTTTGGCCTTTCTTTTGAACTTCTTCAAATTGCTTGTCAAAAGAGTTGTTTCCTTACTTTTCTTTGAGTAAAAGCCTAACCTTCCAAGACTCCTTGAATTGGCATTATTGTGTTTGTGATGCTGGCAAGAAGGCAAGAGGTTAAATAACAGCCTAACCCTTTTCAGAGTCCTTGAGTTGGTGTTTAGTAATTTGTTTTTGATTCTGCAGAAAAGCTTAAGCTTGAAGAGATGTTAAGAACTGCAAGCTATTTACATAGATTATGATGCAGGGCCCTGCCATGGTCTGAACATTAATACTCACTGCTGAGTTAGCTTCCACCATTAGAGTATTAGTTTTTAAACTTCTTCAAAGTAATAGTTTAATTATAGTTACACTTGCAGTGTTCGATGTTGACAAAATCCAATTTTGAGTTGTAGAAGTCTAGTCTTCTTAAATTAAAGAAATACTTTAGAAAGTCTTAGCTGGCTTGCAGCTCTCTTTTTTAGGATTTGTATCCAACTCTAACTTGAGGATGATGATTAAGGAACTATAGTTTTGATGCCTGAACTCTTTTATTTGACAATGTTCGAATTCCCGTAGATTTTATGCTGCTTTGAGTCAGTGTAATTACATACAGTAATAGGTTCCATTTAAACTGTTGAGGACAAAGGATATTCCTGTAGATTTTATGCTGCTTTGAGTCAGTGTAATTACGTACAGTCATAGGTTCCATTTAAATTGCTGAGGACAAAGGAAGCTCTTACATATAAATGCTAGCCAAATTTTACTCGATTAGCCCCTGCAAATTTGCAGTAATTGAAGGACCTTATTTTACTTCTGCAATGCCAAAGCCTCCTAAATGCAATGATCTTGATGTTTCTTTTATCCTAAACTTCATTGTTTCGTGCTGTTATAACTAATCAGCTTTCCCCTGTTTCTTGTTGTGTATCTACTGATTGAGGTACTGCAATATCTGCTCTTTGTTTACTTTCCACAAATTTCCTGTCACATTGATCTAATATTTTTTCACCGGTCTGTTTTTATACTTCAGTAAAATGTTGAAGGCTGAATTCATTTGTACAGTTTCACCCTGAAATAAAGCCTAAAGACATGGGTTTTGTTTTGTCGAGCTGATCACTTGTAAAACAGCACACATGAATGTAAATCAGTCGATACTTTTGTAGATATTTTGTGTAACACTATAACATCTTATAAATCTTCAGTTATTCTAATTTTAAGGTTTGTTTGGTTCAGATATTGGAATCAGAAATAGTAGAGCGGAATTATTGTTTTCTAACCTTTGAAATTCTATCCAGTACTATATGTCTGACCAAAAGTATGAATGGGAATCAACCATTTCCATTCTGATTCTTGGCCCAAAAGTGCCCCGACCAAAAAAGGCTTAAGCATAATTGATGAATTGCTAAAATAATTTATTTGTCTTATGGAAAGACTGGGAATGGGAGCAAATATAAGGAAATTACACAAAATTAATGGAGGGAAAGGAATTGGTGCAATTGAGGCCATTTGGCACATCTTCAAAGGTTAACAAAATTTTTGGTGATTGATTTGGACGCAGATGAGGTCCTGGTTAAAATTCAAAATATGCTTTTGGTAATCTTCAGTTTGTCATTGTTTTATGTAAAGCCATGTCTTCATCTGTTTGGAGATCACCTTACAACTAAAGAATTTGCAAGCATGTGTTTTGAAACCTGATTCGTCCATATAGATGTTCTAGGTCATTGGTACATGCATACCCTTTAAGGATGGATTTAGGATCACAAGTTTGAGTCTTCGATATGAAGCTTTAATATCAACTACTGAGAAATACGTTCTTTATTTTTCTATGTGAACAGTGACTCGTTTTTCTACCTAAAGGAATAAGAGCTGTGACATCAACCTTTTTAGCTTATTGTTTCTTTTTGTTGAAACTTTGGTAAAGAAAAAAAAAAAGCTAGGCAGCTGTTTCAAGAAAAAATGGGGATTTGAGGAGTTTCTCGTTAAAATCAAAGGAAAGACTGGAAACTGATTTTAGTTAGTAGTGCTTAATACTCATCTGTGAGACTACGAGTCCGCGAGTAAATTGATCCATATTGATTCATGTAATTTACAGCTGAGAAAAGCAGGAAACAGTCTAAGCACAGTCCTTAACTGATTCATATTATTGTTTGGCTTTTTAAGTCACCCTTCTGTCTATGTTCTTCTTAAGAGGGATGCTAGTGTTGTGCCCTACTATTTTCATTACAGTAACTAAAAAAAACTTATATTCAAATTATTGTTTGACTTTTTAAATCACCCTTCTGCCTTTGTTCTTCTGACGACTAGTGTTCTGGTCTACTATTTTCATAACAGTAACTGAAAAAAGCTTATATTCCTGTTGGAAAGATGATAGAGACTTAGAGAGTGTGGAGGCAATGTGAATAAGGGAATGTTGCTGGACAAGTTGTCTTGTGGGCCTAACATATGGAATGTGCATTCCAGAAGAAGTAAAAGGACACACAGGCAATCATCTTAGTTGATTTAGTTATGCTTTGGGAACAGTGAGTGAGGTTTGGAAGGCTGGAAGTTATATCAGTGAGTGAGGAAGAGTGAAGGGTAAGAATCACAGATTTTGGGTCTGGGCTATTTACGTTGGAGGGGATGTGTTCACGATGATTGTTTCTCGTCTCTATCTGTTCTTCCTTTCCCATGTATGTTTTGAGCCTGTTCTCCATGAACTAGTTCTAGTGACTCGGATCTTTCCAATATTAAACGTTACCTTTCATATTTTAGAGTCTTTGTTTGGTAATTTCTATCAGAAGAAATTCAGGTCGAATAATTGAGGTAGAATTGTCTTAGAAATCTTTGTGCCTTTATTTTCAACGTCAAACATCAGTTATGAATTTGATGGCACATTGCTTGAAAGTGTTGCATACAATTTTTTTTTCCTTACCCATTTGCAGTTTTTGAGTGTTATCTTTCTTAGTTCATAAGTCTAATAAGCAACTGAAGCTTAAGTTGGGATGGTATGGTTAAGCACAGGTTTTGTGATTTATCGTATTATACTCCAATGACTTTTGTATCTTTCCTTTGATATGTAGGTCCAAAGCAACGCACGCTTTGTGAAATGGTCAGATGGCAGTTTACAATTGCTAATTGGGAATGAAGTTCTTGATATATCACTCCAAGATGATCGGCATGATCAAACACATCTTTTTCTTAGGCATAATAAGGTAAGTTGGCGTATGAGTGCGATTTGGATATTGGATTATATGAGATTTTCCTTCTTTCTTTATTTCTCTCCCTCCCCCCTTTTTCATGTTCTCCAATAAATGAATAAGATCCATGAAGACCTTTACAGCTTATCAATTCCCTCGTTAACATCTTTATTGATTTCTACAACTTATTGGGGTTTCTAAAATGTCTACTAGAAAATTTTCTATCAAGTAATTTATATGGATTTCATACCCTTGGTGGAAGTCTGTGGATCAGTTGACCCTTTAAATTTTGCATCTAGCAAGGTGTTAAATTTTTTCTAGGATTTTAGGGTGTTACATTGAAACTTAATAATTTATGCTCAGGAGGGTTTTGTTTTCTTTTTCTTGGTAAACAACCTTGCAGTCCCTTCTTCAATCTCAAGGGAGAATATCGAGGAAGATGAGGTTTATGCCATCATCATTGACATCGAATTCTCACAGGTTGCTGACTGCTCTTGTTGATTCACGGCATAGAAAGGTTTATAAAGTTAAGAACTGTGTCACTGACATTGATCCTGAAAGAGAAAAGGAGGAAAAAGAAAGGGTAACTAGTTGCTCTTATCTCAGTAACACATATTTGCTGTGATGCGTTTAAACTTGCAAATTCATGTTCTGAATATGGTTTTTCAGGCTGAAAGTCAAACGATTAGAGCAAATGTACTTCTTAATCGGAAGAGAGAGAAGGTTAGCAGGAAGTATACGCAGTCTGTGGATCGGAGGCGTCAACTTTCACCTGGGTTCTTGGAGGGTGCACTTGATGAGGTTTACAGCGAAATTCATTGCTTGTTTCTCTTCCACATCTATTGTTTGTTTTGAATTTATTGATTGCTATCTGTAAGGTGTTTCTGATTTGTGCTCTTAACAGCAAGTTCAAGTAATCTAATTAGTTGCTCCATCTTTAGGCCATTATAATTTAGTTTCTTTCTGTTTGTGTGTGTGTGCGCGCATAAAATTCATTTTTCGAACATATTTGGGACTGCCATTAGTCAGTTGAAATTATTATGTATCCTACTTTATAACCTGATTCTCCATTTGCAACCAGGATGATGATCCAGATTATTATGATGTACGTCGATCTCGACGCCGCTTTGAGGAAGATCTGGAAGTGGAAGCAAGAGCAGAGAAACGCATTATGAATGCTAAGAAGGTCTTATAATCTAATATTAATGTGTAAATACCGTGTGATTCTGTGAAGATCTACTCACTATTTGTACTTATGGTACAGGGACACAAAGATATCCTTCGCAAGTCTTCTTTGCCCACTGTTAAATCCTCAAAGCGCCCTGTGAATTTCTCCGATAGTGACAGAGATGAGTCAGAGTATGAAACTGATGGGGAGGAATATGAAAGGTCTCCTTCTCGAAAAAGGGTTGAGGAGCCGGAGCAGGAGTATGAAGAGGAGGACGAAGAAGAAGAACGTTATGAAGAAGAAGCAGAAATTGATGGAGCCTCAGAGGAGGAAGAGGAGTTTGAGGTATGCATAAGTTTTGAATGCCCCTATCTGACTGGTTTTCTCTGGCATGGAACCTACCTTTTTGATCTCAAAAGATTAAGTTTCCTCTTATATTGCTGCACTACTGATTTTTCTTGGTTTAAAAATCTTTTTATCACAATTCCACGTTATCCATATTTTGTTATAGTTTGACAGTTGGCAGTTGAATTAATTTGGTCCAGAGCTACTATGGAAGTTTTGTATGTTCTGTTGGAGACAAATGATCTTGTTCCTTTCTTGCTGAGTAATGTTAGTTATCCATTCTGTATGGTGTGTATAGCAGTTGCTAGAATGATTTTGCAAGTTATAACCTCATTGACTGAAATAGTTATAAGCCTAATGCTCAATAACTTGAAGACTCTGTTCCTTCAGTTATAAATGGTGTGTTCTGCTATCAGATTGAATTGCCTCAACTATTGAGAACGTATTCAAAGTACAACTGAAATCTACATCCCAGATTAATTGTGGAACAACTGCATGTCTTCTTTTCTTAGAACTCATCTCTGTAAAAAGCCATAAAATGTACTGGTCTACTTATTTTTATTCCGACTATGAACAGAAAAACGTTATTTGGCCGAGGGGTTAGTGTGGTATTCTAATTTTTGAATGTCCAAGTTGAATCTCAAACTCTTGACATGGGATTACATTTTTTTTAGTAATACCTTTCGGTGGTGTGTCCGATTTGGTTTTGCCATGGTAGCTAAGAGGGTTGAAGATATGCAAGTTTTCTAGGTGAGGCTGATGGTAGATGTGGCGCAAACATGCTAGTAATGATATCGAAATGTTTCCGAAATTACGAATATATGCAGTTTGTGCATTAATTGTGTAAAACATCTTTAATATGTGTCCTGTGTTTTCACTTAAAGTTCCTGTTTTGACAAAATGTGAGGGAGAAATGGTAGTTTTGATGTATTGTCATGTTTTCTTCCACATTTTCCTCAGTGGTCATTGTTGTATTGTTATATAGCATGACATTGTAATTACAGTTTACAATTTAATTTTTTTATTAGGAGCCAAAGCAAAAGAGCAAGGATTTTGGAAGCAGTCGCAAGCGGACTGGGATTGAGTCGGATGAAGAATCCCCTCCAAGGAAGATTGCAAGCCATCGACGAATGGCAGTTGTTTATGATAGTGATGAGGAATGAAACGTTCATTCACTGAATGTGGTATAATTTTGAATTTTTCCATTTTAAAATTATTGTTAATAATGTTAAATCATAACCTTTGTTCTTTAATATCAACGTCTCATCGTTGGATCTTTCAAATTTGAAGTTGTGTTTTGTGATGTGCATATGAACAGTTTTGTTTTGCTGCCACATAGAATCTCCTTAACGGTATAAAATCTCCATGTATGTTACAAAATATGTTAGTACTGAGCTTTAGCTCAATATACTTCAGTGATCTCCTTGATTGTGAGGTCTCAAGTTTGCATCTCGGTTGCTGCTTTAGAACTGAAACAAATTCAAAGTATATTGCTTGAAACATACCAGAAATCTTTTTTCATTTCTTTTTCTCGTTTCTGATGTTTTTCTGAAAGAAATTTTTGAAGAGTAGATCAAGGTGGAAAGTGTTGGGATTCGTCATTGGAAAAATAACGTGGCGTAGCGGAAAATACACCGTTTAAAATTTCCTAGAATTCACCTATCGTGTCCAATTACCATTTGTTAGAATAAAACCAATTTGAATTAAGAGAGATTAACTCACTGGATTTGTTTACTCTAGAGACTGTTGTAGAATCGTTTCTTGAAACTGCGATCTCCAAAGTCCGGTGTACGACCAACTATTGAGCGGGAACCGGTGCTAGCCGAAGACGTGAAGGAATGGAGGATTAATGCTGGGATTTTCGGCTGTTTTGGGGCTGCTCTTGGTGGCTGAAATTTCCAGTAATTAATTAGGGTTGAATTATGGTTTTATTCCTTGAGTGTGCCCTTATATAGACACCTTGTCTAATTGGGTTTTAATTAGGTTAATTAAATTCAAACCCACTAGAATTATAATTACATAAATAAACTTTAATTAAAAGGTATATACTATGTAATTTAATTCCATTTGGCTGAATTTAATTACCCCTAAATAAAATTAAATCACATTTAAGTAAATACAATACATGTATTTAATTTTTCTACTTAGGAAAATTATTTAATTAATTGTTTACTTTACGTAATTCAATTAATTGATAAATTAATTAATAACATTATGTATACTTATTAATTAAATTAAATTCAACCCAATGTTAATTAATTATCTTGACACCGAATGTCAACTAATTAATTAATGCATTTCTTCCAATGTACATTACATGTACAATTTCTATAAGTCCCAACTCAGTTGATCTATGTGCAAGATTTTATGGGTCTGTCTTTATGTTGGCAGTAGGCCCAAGGCCCACAGACTGTAAGTGGGTTCTAGCAAATCATGACAGTCCCCAATTAAGACAGAGATGCAGCAGTCTTAGAAGACACTCACCCGGAGTAATCTCATAGTGTTTTTTGCCTAATGATATCGATATGAATAAACAAGAGGCATGGTGTCCGTCATCCTCTTCTGTTGTTTGTTATATTTCTTGATCTTGAGTTGACTGATTAATCAAATAAGCACCGACTTACTTGGGTATGGCCATACACTTATCAGTCACACTCATCAAGTGGCCAATGATATCATCTCGGTGTTACATGAGTGGCAATTCCATCATTTCATTATTAATAGCAAGATGTTCACCGGTCCACCCAATCATACCTGTATTTAGCATCCTTTTACAAACCTGTTAGGCGTATGTCAAAGTGAACCGGATTTCATATTGATATTATGATGAAATCTGGTTTGAGGACAAAAGAGACCTACTCAAGAAAGACCTGTGACACGACAACCATGTGGCTTTCTTGTGCGGATCGATCCAGTCCCATGTCAACGACATATACCTATATTCATGACTGACTATACAAGTACTATGGCTAGTTAAGAACTGTCATACAGTCATCAAATATACAAGTCTGTGGTTCTATTCGTTCCCACGATTAGAACAGACCTGTGGTAGGTTTTATGATTATCAATTAATGGATACTATATTCATATTATAGCACAAGATACAAATGAAATAGATTAATTGCCTTTATTAATGTGACACAAATAATGTATTCATACAATAAGTCTTAATGTATAATACAAAATACAAGAATCCAATGCTCTAAGAACTAGGGCACACCAACAATCTCCCACTTGCGCTAGTTCCAAGTGGGCATTGCCCTAATTCCTATAGATCTGATGTGACCGTTGTGATGTGTCTGCAGCAGCGCTTTGGTCAATGGATCAGCGACATTATTCTTGGTGTCAACCCTCTGCAATGATATGTTACCTCTGTTCACGATCTCCCGAATAAGGTGAAACTTTCTGAGCACATGTTTGGATCTCTTGTGTGACCGGGGCTCCTTAGCTTGTGCAATGGCCTCGTTGTTGTCACAAAAAACATTAACTGGGTCTAGGATAGTGGATACTACTCCCAACTCGGTTATGAATTTCTGGATCCAAACGGCTTCCTTTACCGCTTCGCACGCAACTATGTACTTAGCTTCCGTTGTAGAGTCAGTAATGGTGGCCTGCTTTGAGGACCTCCAACTAATGGCACCGCCATTCAGGAGAAAAACATAACCAGACTGTGACTGGTTCTCATCCTCATCGGTCTCAAGGCTTGCATCAGTGTAACCTGACACTACCAGCTCATCTTGACCTCTATACACTAAGAAAGCATTCTTTGTCCGGTTAAGGTACTTTAAGATTGCCTTGACTGCGTTCCAGTGTTCCTCACCGGGGTTCGACTGGTACCGGCTAGTCATACTTAGTGTAAACATGACATCAGGCCTTGTACATAACATGGAGTACATGATGGATCATATAGCAGATGCATAAGGGATCCTTTCCATGCTCTCCCGATCCTTCTTTGTTTTAGGACCATTTTTCTTACTCAGCTTCAACCTATAGTGCATAGGCAAGAATCCTTTCTTTGCCTTGTCTATGCTGAATCTTTTCAGAACCTTGTCAATGTACATGACCTGACTCAGGCCTAGAAGCCGATTGGATCTATCTCTATAGATTCTGATCCCTCAGATCGTCTCAGCTTCGCCTAAGTCCTTCATTGCGAAGCACCTACTCAACCACTGCTTAACCCCTTGCAGTGTTGGTATGTCGTCTCCAATGATAAGGATGTCATCAACATACAGCACTAGGAAGGTGGAAATGCTCCCACTAACCATCTTGTGCACACAGGGCTCATCAGAATTCTGTGTGAAGCCATATTCTGTAATAGCCTCATTGAATCTCTGATTCCATAATCTCGATGCTTGCTGCAATCCATAAATGGATCTTTAAAGCTTGCATACCCGGTTTGGATACTTTGGATCGATAAAACCTCAGGTTGTGCCATGTACACATCCTCGAGTAGCTTTCCATTAAGGAAAACGGTCTTAATATTCATCTGCCATATCTCATAATCATACCATGCAGCTATGGCTAGTAGTATCCTAATGGATTTGAGCATAGCAACTGGTGAAAAGGTTTCATCATAGTCAATTCCTTGAACTTGCCTGAATCCTTTTGCCACCAATCGCCCCTTGAAGGTGTTGTCAGCCTTTAACTTGAAACACCACTTGCAACCTATCACCTTAGCACCCGGAGGTGGATCCGCCAAGTTCCATACTTGGTTATTGTGCATAGATTGCATCTTAACCTCCATGGCTTTGAGCCATTGATCTGAATGTGGGCTTTCAACAGCCTCCTGATAGGTCTTGGGCTCCTCTTGGTCAACGACTATAAGGTCCCCATCATCAGTCACGAGAAAGCCGTACCTCTTTGGTTGATGATGTGTCCTACCAGACCTTCTAAGGTCCTGTGCAACCGGTTTTGGTTCCTTAACTTCTTGAGTAGTCAAATCAGTTCCCGAAGCATCCTCAGCAATAGCTGCAGGAGTTTTTGAGTCTTGAACTTCTGAAAGTTCAACATTACTCCCACTGTCTCTCTTGGAAAGGAATTCCTTCTCCAAGAAGACTACATTTCTGGCTATGAAAACTTTGTTTTCCGCCGGATCGTAGAAGTAATAACCCTTAGTTTCCTTAGGGTAACCCACAAACTGGCACTTGATAGATTTGGACTCTAGTTTGCCACTTGTCAATTTCTTAACATGTGCATCACAGTCCCAAATCTTCAAGAAGGAAACATTAGGCTTTCGGCCCTTCCATAGTTCATACGGTGTTCCTTCAACTGCCTTGCTTGGTGTATTATTAAGAATGTTAGCATCTGTCTCTAAAGCATATCCCCAAAAGGAGACAGGGAGTGTAGCATGACTTATCATCTAGCGGACCATATCTAGCAAGGTCTTATTCCTCCTTTCTGACACTCCATTCCACTAGGGTGTTCCAGGAGGAGTGAGTTGGGATACAATCCCACAACCTCTCAAAAACGAGTCAAACTCTTGGCTCAAATATTCACCCCCCCAGTCAGACCGAAGTGCTTTTATTTTCTTGCTAAGTTGGTTTTCTACTTCATTCTTAAAGTCCTTGAACCTTTGAAGAGTCTTAGACTTATGCTTCATTAGATACACGTAACCGTATATGCTGAAGTCATCCGTGAAGGTGACGAAGTACAAAAAACCAGATCTAGCACTAGTGCTCATTGGGCCGCATACATCGGAATGTATCAGTTCAGTAGCTCTGAGGCCCTTTCAGCAGTCTTGCTAAAAGGTGCCTTTGTCATCTTGCCTCTCAAACAAGATTCGTATGTGTCATAAGACTGGATGTCAAATGACCCTAGCACTCCACTAGAGTGAAGCCTAGCTATACGCTTCTCATTTATATAGCCAAGTCGACAATGCCAGATGTAAGTAGGATTAATTTCATTTTGTGTAATCCTTTTAGTATTTATGTTATAGATTGAACTTTCACGTTTTAGATCAAGGATATATAAGCCATTTTCAAGAAATGATGTTCCATAAATAATATTGCCACATTGCATAGAAATTCTACCATGTCCAATTTTAAATACAAAACCAGAAATATCCAACAAAGAAACAGAAATAATATTTCTGCGCATCGCAGGTACAAAATAACAATTTCTTAGTTCCAAAACAAGTCCACTAGGCATCTTTAAGAAATAATCCCCGATCTCCATGGCTTGAACTCGAGCACCATTTCCGACGCGAAGATCTACTTCTCCAGATCCTAGTAATCTCCTATTTCTTAGACTCTGCACATTTGAACAAATGTGAGATCCACATCCAGTGTCCAAGACCCAAGATGTAGAAATAGCCAGATTAATCTCAATAACATAAATACCTGAAGCAGCAGTTTTGCCCTTCAGTAGCTCCCTTAGCTTTGGACATGAGCTCTTCTAGTGCCCCTTCTCATGACACTCATGGCAGACATCATCAGGAGAAGCAATCCTTGCTTTAGGTTGGCCCACCACCCTTTTTTCCTTAGCCTTGGCCTTTTGGGCCTTAGCCTTGGTTTTAGATCTGGCCTTTCCCTTAGCAATAGGCGTATTGCCCTTGTTCACCAGCAAAACTTCAGGAGTCTTCTTAAGAGACTGCTCAGCAAGCTTGAGCATACCATGCAACTCAACAACCAATTTATCCAACCTTTGCATATGATAGTTCATGATAAACTGGTTGTAAGATTCAGGAAGTGACCCGAGAATAATGTCGGCTGCCAAGTCCTGCGGAACTGGCCAGCCGAGGCGGCCAAGTGTATCAATATACCCCTTCAACTTTAGCACATGAGTGCTAACAAAAGTCCCGGCTGCCATTGCAGTCGTGCAAAGTGCCTTAGTTGTCAGGTAACGTTCCTGACGAGCCTAATCTTGGAACATCTTTTTAAGCTGATCCATCATCTCATAAGTATGCTTGTCCATGAACTACTTCTGAAGATGAGAAGCCATGGTACCCAGCATAAGGCACGAGACTTCTCGGCCATCCCTCACGTGCCAATTGTACTGCTCCACCATCGCCGTGGTGATGCCTCGACCTGCAGGAGAGCCAGCTGGTAAAGGAGCATTCAATACATACTCCTTGGACTCTTGTCTAAGAACTATTTGCAAGTTCCTAGCCCAGTCCAGGAAGTTAGTCCCCGAAAGCTTCTCATTCTCCAAGAGTGACCTAAGTGAGAGTGAGTTGTTGTTTGTTGTAGCCATTTTAAATTACTAATGTGAAATGGGATTATCTACATGGAAGAAATCATTGCTTGAGTTAGAAATAAAGGACTTTTAAGCCAATTCAAATTGATAATCTGATTTTAATTTGTTTATTGGTGATGTTAATTGGTTGATTTGACCAAGATCCACAACTTATCAATGGCAGGCCGAACTAGGGCTTGCTAACCAACCATTGATTCGTTTGGTAGGACAACCTATCCAATCCTTTCATGAAGGACTCTTGGTTTGATGGGCTTATTAACACTTTACCCATATGTGCTTAGGGCCCGCTCTGAGCTAATACTACCCATGTTGAGTCAAACCACCATTCACATGTTAACCATACCAAGTATCCTAACCCTCGACGGCCCATCGAATACTACAATGTACCCAGCTAGTGCGCACATTGCAGTATCAATGGGAGGACGAGGTGTGAATGTGGGAAGCACTTTTAAACGACTCAATATTTTAATTTCTGAATTATAATTAAGTGATACGGCTTAGCATGCATAAACACGGGTAATAATTTGGTGATCTATATATCCATATTATATGACAAATGCAATAGCATACTTAATTTAAAATAAATGAGATCCTATAGGCCTTTAATTACAACCTAATGAAAAACTAGATATCCTATCTCATTCTTTATGGGCCGGACTGTAATCTTTCTTGGCTCCCACCATGGGCTTGCTCCATCTGGACCTTCCTCCATCATTGATGCAATTACAATAATTTTATTTTAAATAAAATCTATTCTAAAATTACATCAACATAAAAAATGGCACGCAAGTCATATTCCCCGAAATCAAATTACAACCGATAATAATTTAGGATCCATAGAACTAAACATCACATTTCAAACAAAGTACCTGTCGTGCACATACATACCAATATGATGCATGATCATGGCATTCCAAATTATAAATATAAATGTTAAACCGAGTTACTTAGGGTGAAATCGCCAATTTTAACAAATGTGACTAAGGCTCATAAAGGCCCAATGGATAACATCCATAAATGCAAAATTAACAATTTTGCTCCCATTTGAATTTGGGTTGTCACAAATTTAAAATTTAGCCCTCCCAAATTTAACCAGTGTCACGGTTTATTGGGCCATTTTCACAAAGTCCATATTCAAAAAAAAAAAAAAAATACCCGGGATAAAAAAAATACCCACAAAATCCAAAACCGGACCCAAATCCCGGGCGCAGCAACAGCAGCTAGATGGAATCGCAAATTGCAACTCCATCCAGCCCAATTTTTTTTTTCAAACTTATTAAATCATAAAAATTATCCATCAAAAATTAAATAATCAATAAAACAATAATTTTAGATAGAAACCTATTGGGGAAAAAAATCAAAAACCCCAAACAATAATTCTAGGGTTCATCAAAAACCAAAACCAATGGAATAAGAACACTAAAAACACAAACTTGAAACCCATTCTTTCTTCAAGAACGCTTTCAAGAACCAATTCCAATCAATCCAATGGACAAAACCTGGCTCTGATACTACTGTTGGGATTCGTCATTGGAAAAATAACGTGGCGTAGCTGAAAATACACCATTTAAAATTTCCTAGAATCCACCTATCGTGTCCAATTACCATTGATTAGAATAAAACCAATTTGAATCAAGAAAGATTAACTCACCAGATTCGTCTCCTCTAGAGACTGCTGCAAAATCGTTTCTTGAAACTGCGATCTCCAAAGTCCGGTGCACGACCAACTATTAAGCGGGAACAGGTGCTAGCCGAAGACAAGAAGGAATGGAGGATTAATGCTGGGATTTTCGGCTGTTTTGGGGCTGCTCTTGGTGGCTGAAATTTCCAGCAATTAATTAGGATTGAATTAGGGTTTTATTCCTTAAGTGTGCCCTTATATAGACACCTTGTCCAATTGGGTTTTAATTAGGTTAATTAAACCCAAGCCCACTAGAATTATAATTACATAAATAAACTTTAATTAAAAGGTATATACTATGTAAGTTAATTCCATTTGGCTGAATTTAATTACCCC
Source organism: Euphorbia tirucalli (assembly GCA_039660915.1). NCBI lineage: Eukaryota > Viridiplantae > Streptophyta > Magnoliopsida > Malpighiales > Euphorbiaceae > Euphorbia > Euphorbia tirucalli. Next base: position 17,261,250 of record CM077637.1, read on the forward strand.
TAAATAAAATTAAACCACACTTAAGTAAACACAATACATGTATTTAATTTTTCTACTTAGGAAAATTATTTAATTAATTGTTTACTTTATGTAATTCAATTAATTGATAAATTGATTAATTACATTATGTATACTTATTAATTAAATTAAATTCAACCCAATGTTAATTAATTACCTTGACACCGAATGTCAACTAATTAATTAATGCATTCCTTCCAATGTACATTTCATGTACAATTCCTATAAGTTCCGGCTCAGTTGATCTATGTACACGATCCTATGGGTCTGTCTTTATGTTGGTAGTAGGTCCGAGGCCCACAGACTGTAAATGGGTTCTAGCAAACCATTACAATCCCTAATTAAGACAGAGATGTAGCAGTCTTTAGAAGACACTCACCCAATAGTAATCTCATAGTGTCCTTTGCCTAACGATATCAATATAAATAAACAAGAGACATAGTGTCCGTCATCCTCTTTTGTTGTTTATTATATTTCTTGATCTTGAGTTAACTGATTAATCAAATAATCACCGACTTACTTGGGTATGGCCATACACTTATCAGTCCCACTCATCAAGTGGCCAATGATATCATCTCGGTGTTACCCAAGTGGCAATTCCATCATTTCATCATCAATATCAACATGTTCACAGGTCCACCCAATCATACCCGTATTTAGCATCCTTTTACAGACCTGTTAGGCGTATGTCAAAGTGAACCGGATTCTATATTGATATTATAATGAAATCTGGTTTGAGGACAAAAGAGACCTACTCAAGAAAGACCTATGATGTGACAACCATGTGGCTTTCTTGTGTGGATCGATCCAGTCCCATGTCAACGACATGTACCTATATTCATGATTGACTGTACAAGTACTATGGCTAGTTAAGAACTGCCATACAGTCATCGAATATACAAGTCGTGGTTCTATTCGTTTTCACGATTGGAACAGACCTGTGATAGGTTTTATGATTATCAATCAATGGATACTCTACTCATATTATAGCACAAGATATAAATGAAATAGATTAATTACCTTTATTAATGTGACACAAATAATGTATTCATACAATGAGACTTAATGTATAATACAAAATACAATAATCCAATGCCCTAAGAACTAGGGTACACCAACATAAAGATGATCCAATGATACTGCAAAATGAATTACTGCCCTTTTAAATTCCTTTTTTCATTTCTATGGAGTCGTAATTCGTTTCGTCCTTCAGTGGTGCAACTGTGGAAGCGTATTTTTCACACATTGTTCTGCTTGTAATTCTTAAATTAGGTCTTTAATAAAACACCAATTTTGAGCTAATGGTTTTTAGTTTATAGTTTTTGTGCCCTTCACCCTTTATGTATATATTTCACCTCAAAACAATATCAGAAGGTGCCAAATCCAGAAAGGAAGCTGTCAAACGGATTTAAACCCAAATCAGTAATTCCGAAATTTCCCAAAAAAATGGGATTTAGCCCCAGAATAATGCCCATGGGGAAAAAAAACGGTTTTAATGTTGGGTTGTAAAATAAATACCGGGATGGGATTGCTTTAACTGGGTTATTTTCGGAACCGGTGGTTTCAAAAACTGGTTGAACCATTTTCGGAACCACCGGTTCCGAAAATGATTTTTTTTTTATTTTTATTTTTTAAAAATTTCATAACATAAACTTTAAAAAAAAATTTTATTGTTTTCGGAAGTTGGACTTCCGAAAACATAATATTAAAAAAAAAATAAAAAATATTTTAATTTGGTCACGGGCGTGGGAATCCCCACTGTTGGGGGATTCCCACGCCAAATACATGCAGGCAATTGCATGTTAGGCCGTAGAAATTTGTGTTACAATTTTTTTTTTTCAAACCATCTGCTGCATTGCCTATATATATACACACATATATAAGTTTTTGCAGAGTAAAAGGCATAGAGTTGATAGAGAAGGAGAGTGAGTTTTATAGAGAAATAGAATTGGTTTTGAGTTGAGGTGAAAAGAGTAGATACTTGTAATTCAGAGTTCCTCAAGGTAATTTGTTGTTATAATTTTTCAGTCTTATTTTTGTTCATGGAAGCTTGATTTTGAAGTTTTGAATTTAGAGGGTTTAACTTATTGTTAATTGTTACCTTTAATAAAATAAACCAAGTTTATCAGTGCATTTTGATTGTATGGGAGTTATAAATATTAACCTTATGAAAAATTTTTCCACTTCATTTTGTTTGATGGGTTGGGTTTGTTATAATAAAATTGAAGCATAAGTTTTAGTTCTTGAGTTTTGTTATATACATATATATGGTGAATTTATAGTTTGCTATATTATTATTATTATCATTGTTAAAATATTTGCTGTGACGTGTATAAAATTTGCTTTATTTTTTTATTTGTATTATTATTATTATTATTATTATTATTATTATTATTATTAGAAGTTAGTAAAAAAAAAAAAGAAAATTGGGGTTGTGACAGAAAAAAACTAAGATGTGGTGCAATTTTTGTATTTATTTTTTATTTTTGTATTATTATTATTATTATTATTATTATTATTATTATTATTATTATTATTACAGGTTATTAAGTATTGAGTAGTTTTATTATTATTAATTTTTTTATTTATGGTATTATTATTATTATTATTATTACATGTTATTATTATTATTATTACAGGTTATTAAGTATTGAGTAGTTTTATGATTATTAATTTTTTTTATTTATGGTATGATTATTATTATTATTATTACATGTTATTATTATTATTATTATTGTTATTATTGAGTAAATTTATTTTTTACTGTAAATTTTGATTTTTATTATTATTGTTGTTGTTAATAATATTATTGTTATTATTATTGTTATTAGAAGTAATCATAAAAAAAATGTGTTAGTGAGGTGGAATCTTTTGTTTAAGTTGGTAAATAATTTTTTAATTTATTATTGAATTGTTGAAATTAAGGTTATATATATATATATATATATATATATATATATATATATATATATATATATATATATATATATATATATATATATATTATGCAATTTGTAGATGGTGAAAACAATACTTACTCCGAAAAGACTCCGATTCCCCAAATTTGCAATGAAGAAATTAGAAAATTTGAAAGCAATTAGGATGAGAAGGGGAAAAAACTTGTTCGAGTACCTGCTAAATATGAATGAAAAATTACAAGACATAATAATGTCTGGCTATAAATTTGATAAGCGCAGGAGGGAACAAATGACACTGTTAAGAAATGGATTATCCTTGCGTTATAAACGCTATTTTGACGAGATTAACGAACAATCACCTATAGAGTATGATGATATGGTTAAGATGTTAATTACGAAGAAAAGTGATTGTATAAATTTACCCAAAGAATTGGTTGGCAAAGTTTTAGAAACTCTGCCAAAATGTCAAGAAGACTATTGTAGTATAGTGAATGCTAGGAATGGTTTCAAATTCAAGTTTAAGAAACTTTAATAGTACTAGTTTAATTTTATGATTTTATAAATTATGTTATTTTTTGTTGTTTACTGTTATCATGTAATTTAATAGTATTATGTAATGTCATTGTATGATTATCTAGCTCGGTATTACTGTTTTTGTTAAAGTCTATAAATTATATAGAACGCAAATGAACTCTAGAATTATAATATGATCGTTGATTAAGTATACAGTATTAATATATTGTGGTATTAATAATAACAGTCAACTAGGATAAAAAATTTCGAAATATATGGAAAAAATTTATTGCATGTATGCCATGAGTATTAAAAAAATAAATGTATTTTAAAAAAATTAATTATCATACATAATATGTGATAAAGATATATAAATGTTTGAGATATTTTTTTATATGTAATTAAATCATGCATAATATTTCTTATTAACATAATAACATTAAATCGTACATACATAAATTTATAATTATATTTCTCTTTACATTTTGTTTTTATATTTATTTAAATTTAATATTTACCATTTCATTTAATGTATATATACATATATATAGATGAAATATATATATATATATATATATTATCATATAAATATAAATGAATTAATATTTATTTTATGTCATTTGATGTAGCTTGATATTGGGTAGCTCTTGATCAAGCACACTACAAATTAAATAAAATATCATCGATATAGCTCATTTGAGGTTAGTAAAGTTCAATTATGTAATTATTTATATATATTACGTATTATTATTAATGAATATGCGTTGGATGATTTTGTTGTTTAATGTACTATCGAATATGAACACGAAATTAGGCAAAGCAATTTGAAAATAATACAATATTTGTTAGCATTGTACGTATTTCAATTATATTATGATCACTAAGAATGACTATATATAATTTAGTAAATGTAGTAAATCTAGTTCTAGATGTTGAAATTAATATAATTGTATATAATTTTGTTTAATTGTTCAATAATAAAACCTATAAAACAATGCACTTATTTTTATTATATTATCGTTACAGTAGATGCGCAATCATGTCAGAGAATAACAACTATTATGTTATACACTGGGGGGGTAGGATGTATGTAAGCGATTCCGTTTTTGAGTATGATATGTTTAGCTCATCGGCTAGGCAGAAATGTTTGAAGGTTAAGAAAAAACCATCATTTGTTAAACTTGTTGATCGGATATGCAGTGAGATTGGATGTGGCACTAACGGAAGGGTGATAAAGATCGTGTATAAGTATCCTGTATCGCCCAATTCATTCTCCCACATGATAATCAGTTGCGACAGTGATGTTGGAATTATCCATGAAAATTTGGCAAACATTCCAAATTATCATACAGTCGAGTTGTTTGTTGATTATGAGATTCTTGCATCGGGAGATAATGAAGCATCAAGCGATGCGATGGTTTCAATTCCTACTTCCTTGAACAACGTGTATGATTGTACTATTCTGGGGTACGGAGCAGGTGATTCCTTCATTGGCAACTCTAAAAGTCAATCTACCTTTCAGTCAATAGGTTCTTATGGGTGGCACAAACCTACCCCATCTGTTTCTTTCCAGGGATTTGAATCATTTCCTACTTTTGGCTAGTAGAAGGTGGATCGGTTATTCCTTCAACACGTTTTCCAATTATGACAGTTGGTGGATTCGCTAAACCGAACGCATCATTTGATCCCTTTAACTCGTTCCCATCCATAAGAATCGAGGCTGGCACATCTCACAGTCCAGTTCCGGATGCTCATGATGGGTATGCAGCAATACAAACATATGGGTCTTTGTATGAGCATTCTACTGCTATCGGTGATAATATACCTTCCTCACTTACTTGTGAAGGTGTGTCTGTTGTACATCACGTCGAAGTTGTTGGTACAGAAAATAATAATGTAAGTAACATATCACCGATGGAGCTTGTAGATCCCAGAGCGTTTCGATCAGGAAGTTCCGAAGACATTACTAGAATTGCTACCCAAATTGATGAAGAAGAAGAAGAAGATCCTATATGTCATTATATCGATGGCAATGAGGAGCCTAATGAAATTGACAACACAGTGGATGAACAAATTGTTGAAGATTTTATACAGTTCGATGTTGACAATGATGACGATGATGACGATGAGGATAGGGGTGAGCAAAACCGAACAAAGAACCAAGAACCAAACCTAACCGAGACTGAAAAACCGAACCGAACCGAACCAAATTCTATTTGGTTTGGTTTTGTTTTTATAAAATATAATAGTTTGGTTTTTGGTTCGGTTTTTGGTTTTTGTTAAAAAAACCGAAATTGAACCGAACCGAACCGTAATAGGAAAAAATATTTTTTTAAAATATATATATGTATATAAATAAATTTTATTTGGCATATTATATATTTATTTTATTATATAGTTTGTATTTATGAGACTTTAGTAATATACATGTAATATAAATTATTTTTAAGTAATATTTTACATGTAATTTATAAAAAAAAATGATAATAAAAATTAAAAAATTAAAATTTTTGTTGATTCGGTTTGAACCGAACCAAACCGAACTGATTTGGTTCGGTTTGACCTGAACCATATGAACTTTGGTTTGGTTTTGGTTTTTATTTTTCTTCTACTTTGGTTTTTGGTTCGGTTCGGTTCGGTTCGGTTTTTGAACCGAACCGCGTTTTGCTCACCCCTAGATGAGGATGAAGGTCATGACGATGATGACAATGATGATGAAGGTCATGAGGGGACAAATGTTGATGCTACCGTTGAGCAAAATGTGAGTGTTGCAGCGACAGGGATGATTGATTTGAATTTATCTCCCCCCCATATTGCGGAAGGCGTAGCTATTCCCCCTATTGCTCCGTTATCATCTTGTGTATTCCCAGGTCCAACATATACCGCTATTGAAGAGCAGGATTATGTACAGCAATATGCAATTGATTATGATGAAATAAACGTATGGGATGGAGTATCTGAGCTAAAACGGGGTTTAGTTTTTGGTGGAAAAGAGGAAGTTCAAGCAGCGGTGAAGACATATTCGATGAAAAATCATGTTTCATTCAAAGTGGTTGAATCACATCCTCATAAATTGGTCATCAAATGTAGGAACGAAGACCAAAACTGTGGTTGGTGGCTTCGTGCCCAATTCAAGAAATCTATAGGGTATTGGATATAACTGTTTACCGGGGTCCACATACATGCGTAAATGCAAGATCATCACAAGACCATTATAATCTTGATAGTAAGATAATAGCGAGTTCAATTTTGGGGATGGTTCGAAAAGATTCAAGACTGAACCTGGATTTGTTAATTGAGCACGTCAAAGCGGTGTTCCACTTCACCATTTCTAAGAAAAAAGCAGGGGGTGCTAAAAAGAAGGCATTGGAGAAGATTTACGGCAATTGGGAAGCATCGTACAATATCTTGCCTTGGTACCTGAACGCGTTGACCCACTATAATCCTGGGTCGGTGACACTCTTACTCACGGATGAAACAACTGATCATCGATTTGCAATGTTTAAACGAGTGTTCTGGTCCTTTAAGCCATGTATAGAAGGATTCAAACATTGTCGACCGATCATACAGATTGACGGTACATTCTTGTACGGCAAATACCTTCACACACTTTTGGTGGCAACCGCGTTGGATGGTAACAATCATATCTTCCCAATAGCTTTTGCAATTGTTGAAAATGAAAACCAATCAAGTTGGTAATGGTTCAGAGAGTGTATCAGGACATTCGTGACACAACGCACTGGTTTAGGTGTCATTTCTGATCGACATGCTGGTATCCTATTTGCCATGAACAATGAAGGATCTGGTTGGAAAGAACCCATGTCATATCATCGTTTTTGCCTCCGTCATTTTGTGAGCAATTACAATCACAGCTTCCATAATACGACAATAAAAAAACTCTTGTATGGCGCAGGTATGAATCCTAAATTACTTACGTCATGTCGTACCTGTTATTTGTTACCAACAGTTGTAATTTCGTTTCTTCTTTGCTTTTTAACATACGTAGGAGCTCAAGCACAACCTCGTAAGTTTACGAAGATTATGGACGCGATTAAGAGGTTAGATGAAAGATCATACCGATGGGCCATGGAAAGACCAGTGGGGAAATGGAGTTTGGCACACGACAATGGCTTAAGATGCGGTCATATGACTACCAATATTGCTGAGTGTGTAAATGGTGTGTTAAAGGGCATTCGTCATCTGCCAATTCAGAGCATCATCGAACACACGCTTGGTAAAATTGTTAGTTATTTTGACTCCCGTCGAACTAAATACACCAATTTGCTCGAAAACGGTGAAAGGGTCACCCCTGAATGCAATAAAATATTGGTTAGGTATTCTAGTAGGGCCAATTGTCATACAATGACAAACTACAATAGTCAAACTGGACTTTGTGAAGTGAGAACAGGATATGATCCAATCAGACAAAAAGGGAGCAACATTCAGATTGTGAATTTAGAAGCTCGTGAGTGCTCCTGTAAAAAATTCCAAAATTATCGAATGCCTTGTTCACATGCAATTGCTGCTTGTAAGCACCTACGTCGTCGAATCTGGGACTTTATAGATAAGACGCATACACTTGATGAGATTTTACAAGCGTATAGCTATCCGTTCCAGCCTTTAGCACACAAGGACTACTGGCCTGAGATCAACTCGGCAACATTGATTGTCAATCCAATATGTAAACGAAACAAGGGAAGGCCAAAGTCAACAAGAATCCGCAATGAAATGAACGAGAAGGAAAAAGGAACAAATACTTACAATTGCAGTAACTGTGGTAAAGGTGGGCATAATAGAACCACATGTCGAAATCCCGGAGTGAATCTCTCCCGACGACACATACCGTCTTCTTCTAGGGGACCAAATAGGGCTGCTTCGACAAGACATTTCAGGGGGAATTGAATTAGGTTGTGAATTATTGATGCAATTTTAAATGGACTTTTGATTTTGTAGTTATTAATGTCTAAAGATAACCACTTATTTGCCTCGATGTTGTTAGTTCAAATTTCTTAATTGCATTTCTTTCTGACTTCAAGCCATGTGAACCATATCTTATTTTGTCAAATAATGTTATTGACTTGTATAATAAGTTGGTGATAATGTATTTTTATGCCATAGGCTTGCAAATTATGTCGATCACATATACTCCAGGAGATATATTTCGAGGTATGGGCCATTGGTGGGCACTTGATGATGACTTTGTTTACCCACTTGATCCTAGAGAACATAATTCACCTTATGTCATACACCGTATGCAAGAAGAATGGCAATATCGAGTGACCGAGTCTAAGATTTTATGCAAAGATGCTACTACATGGGGAGTCCGAAAAACTCGTTACAAGTCAATCAACATGCCACGTAATAACAATGATGAACTCCGTGCTGCTTTATATAGAATAAGGGAAGAAAATAATAGGATCAAGATTAGGCTTAATCGTTTCGAATTTCAAAAACGCGCTAGAGATTATGCTGAGCATGGTGACATACAGATGGCGCGGTTTTATGCAGCATGTTCAAGCCATCCCGAGAATGCTTCTGACATTGATATGTCAGATGAAGATAATTAAACGGCGCTTGTGTTATTCCCCGTACTAGTTTCCTATTATAGTGTTCAACTATTATTAAATGTGTGTTTAATCATGTGTTCAAACCAAGTGTATGTGTGTCAAATTACTTGTATGTATTAGTGTGTACTTTTATTATATTGCAAAAAAGTTTATGTGTTGAATTTATTTCTCAATTGGTGAAAACATGGCTTTATATTATGACGACAAATTATGTGATACCATTTTAATATTTAGAACCATTTTAATATTTAGTTACATCAAAATATAGACCTCTTACAATGACCTTGCTTTTTTTTCTTTTGTGGCATATAAGTCATGGCAAACAGGCGCAGGAATTGGATGTTGCCAGCTTTCACTGAGAACTACCGTAGATATCTCGAAAGTGACGGTGCTAAATATTATGCTGGTTTAAAGCGTGAGTGGGAATATAGAGTGCAAGAATCAGACAACCTTGTTGATGACCTACAGTCACTTGAAGCACCTGTTGTCAACCGCATTTCATTGAGTATGCCTAGACAAAATCCGCATGAGTATCGACTTGCTGTGAAACAAATCCAAGTGGAGAATAATAGGATGTTATTGAGGCGGTCACGGTATTATATGTTGAAATTGGCTAAAGAGCATTCTGCGGCTAACGGTAGAGACCTATCAATTGTACATGAATGTCGCATATTATCAATTCCATGTTACCAATCCGATGAAGAAATGTCAGCTGGTGGGTAACTCATATTCAATTGCTAAGTTTAAAATGCTTTATGTAGTAATGTTAATTTGTTCGAAACTGAGTTTGCTCTGATGTGGGTAAGTTTGACATATGATTATTTAATAATGGTGGTTGTATGACTTTATTAGAATTTACAATTTTTTTATGCCATAACCTTCTATTATGTAATCTCATAACAGTTTTTTAAAATATTATGTTCTACGATATGTTTATTCATAACACGATAGGTTGTATCAACGTTAGGAGAGGAAAGATATGTAGTATGATCATCATTAATAATTCATATACATCAATAAGTTAAACATAATAAAATTTACAAGACACAAAATATTTAATTTTGAGCATTTAATGTTTCGACTACATTAAAAATTCCTATTTTGTCTTTGGGGTCGTAACATTTTAACGTTGCATGTTCCTCAACGAACACCCCTCCCTACACACTCACAACAATTTCTGTTAGGTCGTGTATCAACCTGCTCTTCATAGGTTACAGCCGTCTCCGTTCTCAGTGTTAGATGCAGATTTAGGTCCACCGCATTTTGTTGGACAACCATGGGAGGTACATGGGGTTGGAACCCCATATATTGTTCATTAGGCATATTTAAAGCTGCAGAGAAATCTAACACCGTGCCTCCAGGAACACCTTCTGAAAAATTGATGTTCATGTTAGCAAAGTACGTGTTCAGCTCTCCACTTCCAGAGCCCATCTCGTAGTTACCACCCATATTCAGAGGTGGCATAATTGTGTGACCAACATCATTATAATTGTGTGAGCCGAAGGCTGGAATATTTTGTTACATCGGAGTGCAGAATGAAGACCCTTCACCGACAACATTGCTGAATGCACCACTAGATTCCTCATCCATGTTGCATCTTGTATTAAAATTAGTATTCAGTAGGTCTGTAAAAGAACCCAATCCAATATCCCCCTGTCCTTGTCTAGCATCGGATGTTCCAGCAACTGAAACACCACTAGTGAACTCAAACCCAAAACCACCTGCTTGCGTATGTTCATGGACTTCAATGGGAACATTCTGAACTTCATTCAGATTCAAATCAGAACCACCCGCCATATGTTGAACATTATCAAATTGTGTTTCTGCATTATCCTGACTTTGTTGCTGAAGTTCATGTAATGGGACTGTACTCCTCATGGATGGACCACCAAAATCACAAGGATTTTGAACTTGTGGTTGCTGCTGTTGGTAATAAAGATGCTGAAGTGGATGAGGAATCCGCTGAATCCCTTCCGGATATGGAGGGGGAGGAACTCTTGTACGTCTGTCAGTGAAGGTTAACTTCTTTCGGTTTCTTTCCGACATAGGCAACTCAACATTAGGAAACATCATTGCAGGAGGAGCAGGTTGTGATTTATATGAAGTACACATACGAAATTATTGGTTTATCCCTCCTAGCATGCTTCCTGATAGATTGATCACGTTTGCCCTGTTGAATTGATCTGCACCCATGTGATACAAACGTTCAAGGCCATCTCCCTGCATAAAAAAACCGACACCAATGAAATTGAACTGACATATGATAATATTTATTTTAGAATTTTTATTCTACATATGATAATTTATATTTCAGAAATTGTACGGAATTTTCATACCAGCGCATCGTTTCGTGCCCCTTCTGGGGTCATCCATCGTCGGGTAATGTTTTTGAACCATTGCATATATTCAGACTGTGGACCTAACGGATGATGCAATTGAGGCGTCATTGCAACCCTGTGATGACGTGTATCCCACATTTCTATGTATGGGGAATATTTAATTGCCCAATCACGAGGTCCATGCCCGGTCATTTTCACGGTTGCTAGCGCATAGTTTGATTGTTCTATCCCTTGAGGGATAGGTTGCTCCATGCTAAATTGTCGCATACATCGATTGGGATGATGAAACTCGACAATATGAAAATATATAATTGGCACAATGGAACGGCAAATATTTTGCCCCCCATGACAATAGGCTGGCAATAATTGAATGACTTCCGTGTACGGTTCCCAGACGAACTGTATAAATAATGATATTAACAAGTATTAGTAAAAAATTTTATATTTCAAGAACCTAAATTCGGGATAAATATAGTTTAAGAACAAAATTAAACCTGATCAGGAGTTAAGCAATCCAACCGCATCCTCAGTTCCTTAACATTATGAGCGCCATGACCTTGTTGTCCAATAGCTACTTTCCACCTGTAAATTCATTCAATTATGTATATCAAGTAATCAGATGGCAAATCATAATATTTATTATAATAACAACATTTAATATAATAGAATTAAATTTGTAAGAAAATATTATAGATATTTACTTTATTGCATACGGATATTCATTATAAGGGATGTAGTTTGTTGTGACTGTAGGGGCAATATTTGTGAACCGCTCGTACGCCCATACTTGTATAATTTGGGCACATCCCCCAATTTGCTTCTTGTCTGGAGCAGTAGCTTTTGACATTTCCCGATACAAAAACGCCAATACTGCTACTCCCCACGCAAAACCACCAACTCCATCCTCAGATAAATCCTCCAGCAAACTCAACATCATGACATGAACTATTGTGGATTTCGGATTAACAAACATCAATCCACCAAACATACGCAACATAAAAGCTCGTGCATAACATTGAATGACTACATCAGCAGCATCATCAGGCAAGTCCATAAATTGCTGCTCCAGCCACCTTAACTTCAACCAATTTCTCTCCATATCATTTTCACCGGGAATCCTACCTAATAAACGATGGCATAACTGATGTGCCCTATGAGTACCTTCGGATTTACCAGTCACGGCTCTACCATCTACCCGTAATCCGGTTAAAATCTCAATGTCTTGAAGCGTTATTGTTGCTTCTCCAACACTGAGATGGAACGTGTAAGTTTCCGGTCGCCATCTTTCTACCAGTGCAGTGATCAAATGGTGATCTACGGGCATAGAACTAAGTTTCACCATGCCCTCAAATCCACATCGTTATAGGTATGAAAAAATCCTCGGATCTATGTTCCGGTACATATCATCATTCCCGGCTTTTGTGTATTTCAACGATGGACATTCCTGAGAATGATACAAATTTTATATTATAACGACGTTATTCAACATTAAGAAATTATATATAATTCGAAAAAATATATTTAATTAATTTAACAACATTTTTTAACCCTCCAGCTGGCAAAAATAATAAAGGGCCGTCGCTAATACTTTACCTGCCCCGTCTATAAAACTTGAGATCGATGAACATTTTGTTGCATTAACACGTGTGGCATGATTGGACCTGTCTCAATGATTTGTTTAGCTCTGTGTTGGTAAGCCATTTCTCCTTATACAATAAGGTTAAAATAATTAGTACAAAAATAAAAAAAAATCCAGCACAATATTTTAAAAAAACCCACCACTAATAAGTAACATTTTTTATATTCGATTTTTTTTATACTCTAAAAATAATGCAAAACGATTTCATTGTCACTAATGTTAACATACAAACAATCTTCAAAATACATATCAAAACAGCAATAAAATTTAATTTATAAGATTCCCCTAAAATTAAATAATGTAGAATTTGTATACAACTTATAGGTAATAGGCAGGTATTAGGAAAATAGAAAAAAATATTAATAATAATAATATTACAAAAATTAATAAATTAACTCATAAATTACGTACCTTTAATCAAAAATTGCTAAACCACTGACTCAAATATCACTGCAACGATTCAAAAAAGAAAAAAAAAATAAATTTAAAAAATTTATCATATGTATAATTTACTATTGCCATTTGATAATATGCTAATGAACAAATTTTATATCTTAAACCCATCATAATTACATATTAACTTCGAAAAAATAACAAACATTATAACAAAATTAACATTATAACAATAACAACAACAGATGTAACAAACCCAACATTATAACAAAAACATAATAAGGGAAAATACAAAAATATTCAAACTGGGAAAACTTTTAAATATTACCTTATACACTTCAAGAGTTCTAGCTCATGCAAAACTTGAGATTTTATTTTCAATAAACACACAATTTTTTTAAACTTAAACTTAAACAATCTCACTCACTCACTCTATTTTTTTTTCTCACACTTTAAACTTAAAAAATCTCACTCACTCACTCTATATTTTTTTAACTCACACACCCACCCACATATATTTATATGCGGATGAAAAAAAAAAAAAAAAAAGAAAAACAAAAAAAATTTAAACCCAAAGCTTGTTACGTCCCCGTCTGCGTCTGCATGCATGCAGATGCAGACGGTTGGCGTGGGAATCCCCACCCCACGCCAAAAAAAATTTTATTTTATTTTATTTTATTTTTTATAAAAGACATGTTTTCGGAAGTCCAACTTCCGAAAACACTGATATTTAAAAAAAAATTGTATATTTTCGGAACCGGTTGTTCCGAAAATGGTTCAACCAGTTTTCGGAACCACCGGTTCCGAAAATAACCCGGTTAAAACAACCCCAATCCGGTATTTATTTTACAACCCAATATTAAAATCATTTTTTTCCCCATGGGCATTATTCTGGGCTAAATCCAAAAAAATGCATCATAAATGGCTTTTACGTGACAAGTTTTTTTTTTTTTTTCCTCATTTGCTTTTTACCAGGACATGAAAGACAAGTGTGATGAGGCCATTAGCAATGTGATAGATTTCAGTTAGATTTGGATTAATGGATTGTATAAAAAAAGGGGTGAAAATTCATCAAATCAAAATAAAGTCAAACTAAAGGGTCACATTTTGGCAACTAGGGGAAATATTTCTATCTTTTTGCTTACATTATACACATTTTTAGTGGGAGTTTAGTTTTCTCTGAACAGTTTTTTTTTTTTATTTTTCCTGCTTCAAATAACAAATTTTGATTTTTGAGTGTTTGGTTAGGAGCATCAAACAGTTATTAGTAGCTGTTTCAAAGGTAAAAAATAAAAAAATAAAAATAAAACAGTTGTTTACCAACATTAAACAACAAAAACTATTAGCAACTAACAACAACATCTTTTGTCGTTTTCCCAATTTTTTTTCTTTAGTATGATCATTTTCCCAAATTTAATGAAATTACCATTAGATAAATAAATCAATGAAAAATTACTAGAAACACAAACCGTGGTAAAGTCAGCTCAAGGTCCACATAATCTACTAAGTGGTAGATGTATTTCGCGATGTTCAACCTAATATTACCTATTACTATATATAAAGAAAGAAATAGAACATAAAAATTATTATTATTATTTCTTTTTGAGAGAAACATAACCACTGAGATAATATTTTTAAGTTGTTTGACATTTCTGTCTTTCAATCATTATATTTATTTACGGTGTTAATTGTAAATGATGCAAGCAATAGCCTTGCTCGATGTTGACATAGTATTAGATTTTTATATTATATATGTGGGCTTGTGCGTCGCACAAATGATAAATTGAAAAAAAAAAAAATAGATAAAAGATAAATATGAAATTGAATTAAAATTTATAATTCGAGAGGTATGGATTACTTGATCGAAGTTTTATGAATTTATGAAAATTTATTATAGAACTTATGATTTATAAGTTTCTTGTAAAGCATATAATTTTATTCAAAATGTAAAACGAAAGTTTTTACAAAAAGAAATATGTTATTTTTGTCAACTGGATTAAAATGATATAGATAATTGTATGTAAAACACAAGAATAAAATGCACCTCCTTCTGGTTCAAGTTTCAGAATCAGAATCGGAAACGGAATTATAGAGAATCAAAATCTGAATCATCAATTAATAATTTTGTTTCGTTTGATCCAGAATCGAAATTTAATTTATTTTTTAGAAATTAATAATAATTTTTATAAAATATAATTTGAAAAAAATATATAAGATACAAAAATATCATTAACAATTATTTCTTTTATATTTGTTTTTTAATTATTTTAGCATGTTTTAAATAATATTAATGATAATTTTCTACGTATGTGAAAATATCATAATATTAGGGCCTGTTTGCTTCTGCTGTTGCTGGTTGTTATTTGCTAATTGTTTATTATTGTTTGTTGTTGTTGATAACTGTTCGTTATTTAGTGATTGATTGTTAGTGTTTGGTAAAATTAGGATTAGATGTTGTTGTTCGTATGTAAAATGACTAATATGAATATATTTTAAATTAATAAACAAATAAATTATAAAAATATAATACAAAATTAATTGATAAAATTATAACGAAACTATTATATTAAAAAGTAAAATGGCATATATTTTTCAAATGGGAGATTCACATAAAAAAAAATGTATGCAGTGTAATGAAGAAAAATTGAAAATGTATGCAGTGTAAAAAAAAACTGAAAATGTATGCAATGATAAAAAATCTTTTATTATTTTGCAGATCTCTATTAAAAAAAATTCCAAACTATATAAAATCATTACCAATAAAAATAAAGAAGTGTGATAATAATGAGCAATGAATTTGAAGAAAGAAAGTGCACAGAGATTCCTAATAAAAAAAAAATGATTGAGAGCCATTTACCAATTGTTTGACACCAAACAATAATAAGCAGCCACAAATAGATGAACCAAAACACCTTTTTAAAGAAGTTGAGATAACAGTTAGTTATTTGGCAAAACAAATAAAAGATATGATGAATTATTTTTTGCTTTTCTTGTTTTATCAAATTAACATTGGAATGAAAAACAATTTTAATTAATGGATACAAATGGGAAAATAGAATTTCTATTACTTAAATGATTTTACTAAACCAAACAATAACAAAACGAACTATTAAATCTTATTTTTCATTTTCCACTGCTTTTCTAACTAATCAGATACCCTCTTGATTTTTAAAATAATATTTCTTTAGAAAATAATTTTTCTTTCAAACGGTTATATTTAAAAAAAAGAAGAAAATTTTAATACATGTTACTTTTTCTAAAAGTTGTTTTTATTTAAAATTGTAAAAATTCCAATAGATTTGATAAAGTAATTCATTTTGTAAAAATATTTTAACAAAATAATGTTTTGAATACAAAATAATCTTATAATTAAGATCTTCTAATGAATCTCCATACTCGGATATTAAATTCTTGATGTATTTAGAACGGATGTGGTAAGATACTAAAGTATCTGTTCTCTAATTGGTCTATGTTGGGGAACTGACACGTAAGTAATATGAGTATTGGGAAAATGAAAAACATTTATATATCGGTTTTTCATTGGGAAGATCCATATAGACCGGGTTCATTGTATAATTTTTCCTACTTAGGACGAGTTCGGGATTGCTATTAGTGAAAGTATTATTAGGGAAAGTTAGGTTTCATTACTTTCTTTAAAAGTAATTTTAAGTATTTTTTCAGAGCTTTTCTGAATACAATTTGACTTTTATCAATTGCGCATTTAAAGCTGTTTTTCGCAGGCTTAAAAGCAGCTTTCAGCTAAAGTAATTGGCTGAAAGCTGCTTTCGGGGTTGCTAAAAACATTCGCAGACATAGTCTTAGGAGAATATTATATATATATTTTTCAGGAAAAAAAAGGCCAAACACATACGCGGTCCCTTCAACTTTAATTTTAGAGCCGCCTGGCCCCCTCAACTATTTTAACGACGTATCTAACCCCTTATCTAAAAGCTACATACGTAGCCTCTTCAACTTTTATTTTTGAGCCGCTTGGCTCCCTCAACTATTTTAGCGACTTATATAACCCCTCATCTATTTTAAAGTGGTATTTTAAGACATTTCAATACTGATGTGTCGTATTTCTTTCTCCTCTTGAGTTTAATTAATTACTGGGAAATCTTCACTTTTATAATAGTTTGTAATATTAATTAGATAGAAGATAGTTTCCAGTGTGTGTCCTATATGTTTTTAGTGTCAGACGCATGTAATGTATGGTATTTTGTTGTGTCTGGTTATGTTCACTCAAAGGTTTAAAAGTACCACTTTAAAATAGTGAGGGGTTAGATAGGTTGCTAAAATAGTCGAGGGGGCCAAACGGCTCAAAAATAAAAATTGAAGGAGCTATATATATATTTTACTTTTAAATAAGGGGTTAGATAGATCGCTAAAATAGTTAAGAGGCTAAGCGGCTCAAAAATTAGAGTAAAAGAGGTCGCATATGTATTTGGGAAAAAAAAAAGGAAAGATAAGTTTTCAATGATGTGGCAGTAGTCATCGAGGCAAGTCGAGTATGTTCCACTTCCGCACACCAAAAAACGCTGCCGTTTGAGACAGCTCAGGGAAAGAGAGAGAGCGGTGCATCTAGTAATTTCTAGTGCCACGTATCCAGTTCTTTCTAGATTGCTCTGTCTTCCCATAATAAAATCAAGCCTCCCTGTGTTCCCAATCCCATTGCCATTCCCTTGCAATTACAGTATAGTCAGAAACAAGATCAACCAGAAACTTCACTCTAATTCACACACACTCGACTTCGCACAAGCTACCATCGGAATTCGACGTATCGTTCTCTTTTCTACTTGCTTCAAGTACGTCTACATAACAGAGGTAAACATATAGCTTCTCTCTATAGCTCTCTTCTCATTTTTCTTTTGTTTTGTATCATAGAATATTGAATACAATGCTTGGCGGTGATCAGTGTGTTTTTCACTCTCGTTTCGCTACCGTTATTTTGAATACTAGGCTTATTGTATATACTTTTGGGGGTTCTTTAGTGTTCGCAAAATGTGCTCTGTTTTTACCTCCATTGATTTCCTTTAGTGTATTCATGTGATTTTATCATTTAACTGGTTTTTTAGTCTTGTTTTCTTTATTTTTTGAGTGCAACGAGAGTCACTCCATTTCGTAGAATAAATGTTAAACCTCTGATTTTAGTCCCATTTTTTAGAATATTGGGTTGTGAGTAGAATCTTATATGTGTTTTCTTTTTTCCCCTGATATAGTAGGTTTTAAGTTAAATGGATCCTGGAAAGTTTACCCACAAGACAAATGAGGCACTGGCTTCAGCTCATGAACTAGCGATGAGCGCTGGTCATGCGCAGTTAACCCCATTGCATCTTGCTGTTGCGTTAATTACAGACCCTAGCGGAATCTTTAGCCAGGCGATTTCCAATGCTGGCGGGGAAAGTGCTTCCCAGTCAGCGCAGAGGGTATTCAACAATGCCTTAAAGAAGCTACCGTCTCAATCTCCACCGCCAGATGAAATTCCCCCAAGTACTAGTCTTATCAAAGTGATAAGGCGTGCCCAAGCTTCGCAAAAATCACGAGGGGATTCTCATTTAGCTGTTGATCAACTCATTTTGGGTCTTCTCGAGGATTCTCAGATAGGGGATTTATTAAAAGAGGCAGGGATAGCTTCAGCAAGGGTGAAATCTGAAGTTGAGAAACTTAGAGGAAAGGAAGGGAGGAAAGTGGAGAGTGCAACTGGAGACTCCACTTTTCAAGCATTGAAGACTTATGGTAGGGATTTGGTAGAACAAGCTGGGAAGCTTGATCCTGTTATTGGTAGAGATGAAGAGATTAGAAGGGTTGTTAGGATTCTATCACGGAGAACCAAAAATAATCCAGTCCTAATTGGTGAACCTGGAGTCGGTAAAACTGCAGTGGTTGAAGGTTTAGCTCAAAGAATCGTGAGGGGAGATGTGCCAAATAATCTTGCTGATGTGAGGCTTATAGCATTGGATATGGGTGCATTGGTTGCTGGGGCAAAATATAGAGGTGAATTTGAGGAGAGATTAAAGGCCGTATTAAAAGAAGTGGAAGAAGCAGAGGGTAAAGTCATATTATTTATTGATGAAATTCATCTTGTTCTTGGAGCTGGTCGAACAGAGGGTTCCATGGATGCTGCAAACCTTTTCAAGCCAATGCTTGCTAGAGGGCAACTAAGATGCATTGGTGCTACAACACTGGAAGAGTATAGGAAATATGTGGAAAAGGATGCGGCCTTTGAGAGAAGGTTTCAACAAGTTTATGTCGCTGAACCTAGTGTTTCGGATACCATTAACATTCTCCGAGGCTTGAAAGAGAAATACGAAGGCCATCATGGTGTTAGAATTCTTGATCGAGCTCTGGTCGTTGCAGCGCAATTATCAAGTCGATACATCACAGGTATCTATCAATTCTAGTTCTTGATCTTTATCTTTGTTTGACAATGTTCCAAAATCTGACCAGGCATTAACGGTGATATTTTTCTTTTTTTTTTTCTTAGGTCGTCATTTGCCTGATAAGGCAATCGATTTAGTCGATGAAGCCTGTGCAAATGTCAGAGTCCAACTTGATAGTCAGCCTGAAGAAATTGATAACCTGGAAAGAAAGAAAATTCAGCTGGAGGTTGAATTGCATGCTCTTGAGAAGGAGAAGGACAAAGCCAGCAAAGCCCGCCTTACTGAAGTAAGTGCTATTTTTTTTAATAAATCAAATATATGCTACATGTGTACTTGTGCCACTTCGATGTTGCTTTTAGGAGGTTTCCGAGTATTTCCCTATATATCTGAACATCTTGATGATATTTTCAGGTAGTTAAAGAACTTGATGATTTGAGAGACAAGCTACAGCCTTTGATGATGAAGTATAAGAAGGAGAAGGAGAGGATTGATGAAATTCGACGACTTAAGCAGAAGAGAGAGGAGATACAAATTGCAATCCAAGATGCAGAACGTAGATATGATTTAGCCAGGGTTGCTGATTTGAGATATGGGGCTTTGGAAGAGGTTGATGCTGCTATAGCCCGGTTGGAAGGAACTACTGATGAGAACTTGATGTTGACAGAAACAGTGAAACCTGAACATATTGCTGAAGTTGTTAGCCGTTGGACTGGTATACCTGTCACAAGGCTTGGTCAGAACGAGAAAGAAAGGCTTATTGGGCTTGCTGAAAGGTTGCACCAGAGAGTGGTGGGGCAAGACCAAGCAGTTGATGCTGTTGCGGAGGCTGTGCTTAGATCAAGGGCTGGCCTTGGGAGGCCTCAGCAGCCTACTGGTTCATTCCTATTCTTGGGTCCAACTGGTGTTGGCAAGACAGAACTTGCTAAGGCTCTTGCTGAGCAGCTCTTTGATGATGAAAATCAAATGGTGAGGATTGACATGTCTGAATATATGGAGCAACACTCAGTAGCACGACTAATTGGTGCTCCTCCAGGGTGAGTACTATGTTATTCAATCCTTTACGTGTTCTGTTTTATAAGGTCATCTTGATTTGGGTGGAATCTTACTGTTTATGCATATTGTAGGTATGTTGGACATGAAGAAGGTGGGCAACTTACAGAGGCGGTAAGGCGAAGGCCTTACAGCGTTGTCCTGTTTGATGAAGTGGAGAAAGCACATCTTTCTGTGTTTAATACTCTCCTTCAAGTTTTGGACGACGGAAGGTTAACTGATGGGCAAGGCCGCACTGTTGATTTTCGGAATACAGTCATCATCATGACTTCGAACCTCGGCGCAGAACACTTGCTATCAGGATTAACCGGTAAATGCTCAATGCAGGTTGCGCGAGATAGAGTTTTGCAAGAGGTAAATTATATGTTATATGCATTTGCTGGCCATTGTTGCTGAAATAATACTGAGTTGGCAAAGGGTTTACATGTGTGTTTTGCTATTTTGGCAGGTGAAGAAGCATTTTAGGCCAGAATTGCTGAACCGTTTGGATGAAATTGTGGTGTTTGATCCACTTTTACATGAGCAGCTAAGGAAAGTTGCTAGGCTGCAAATGAAGGAAGTAGCGGTCCGACTTGCTGAGAGGGGAGTTGCATTGGCAGTGACAGATGCTGCCTTAGATTACATACTGGCAGAGAGTTACGACCCTGTAAGTATACAAGGAATAAAATAAAATTTTATGTATTTTTTTTTTAATTCTTTCCTTTATGCAATCAAATGACTAAGCGTTTTACCGGTGTTACAGGTTTATGGAGCAAGACCTATTCGAAGATGGCTTGAGAAGAAGGTGGTTACGGAACTATCACGGATGCTGATCAGAGAAGAGATAGATGAGAATTCAACTGTGTACATAGATGCAGGCCCCAATGGTAGTGACTTGGTTTATCGGGTGGAGAAGAATGGGGGTCTTGTAAATGCAGCCACAGGACAGAAAGCTGAGGTACTGATTCAAATACCTGGTGGATCGAAAAGTGATGCAGCTCAGGCGGTAAAGAAGATGAAAATTGAGGAAATTGTTGATGATGATGAAGAAGATGGGATGATCGAGTAAAATTGTTGATGGAAAGTTGAACGAGGAACAGGCGTGGTAAACATGTTTTTGAGTTTCTCATTTCGTTTTTGAGTTTTTTTGTGTTTGCTCATGTATTCCATCTCTTTTGTATGTGTTTGATACTGGTTTTGTTTTGTAATAATTTTGGTTCCTAAAATGTAAATAAAATCCTTATTTTGGATACTTACAACATTGATGATGTTCGCTAACCGCAAATGTAGATTTGCAGTTTCATTTTGTGGGGCTCTGAACTTTTCTCTATACTTTCTTAATAGTGCTATCTGTAAAATGTCATTTGATTTAAAATTTTACAAAATGAGATTTATAATTTTTATAACACTAATAAAAATAGTGTATTGTATAATATATTTTTTAAAAATTTATTTATTTTTTAAATTTTTATTTTAAATTTTATATATTAATTGATTAAAATATAATAAATTATAACGATGAAATTTATAAATTTTTTTAAATAGATGGAAATATAATAAATTTTATTGGTAAAATTTATAAATTTTTGAAAAATGTGTTTTTTTAAAGAAAAAATTCATAGAAAAATAGAAAAAAGTTAAAAAGTATTAGAACTTTGTAACATGTTAAATAATATGTATAATATTGAGATAATAAATAGTAAAGATAATTAAGTTTATATAGAAATCAAGTTAACGGTATAAATTTTAAGTTAAATAAAATTTTAGGTGTTTAAGTTAATCTGTATAAAATTTAATATGTTTTATTATTTAGCATTTAAATAATTTATATATATTATTATATTAATTTCTATCAAGTTGAAGATTTGAAAATTTATTAGTTATTTTTTAATTTTTTCATGAATTTTTTTATTTTTATATGATTAATTATTAAAATATAAGTATTTCATGAAAAGTTATAAGTTTTGACAGTATAATTCATTGTATTTTAATTAACCAATATAATATTATATTATTAATTATTAAAATATAAGCGTTTCATAAAAAAATTTTAAGTTTTGACATTATAATTCATTTCATTGTATTTTAATTAATCAATATGTAAGTTTCAAATAAAAATTCAATAATAAGTAAGTTTTTTAAGGAGTATATTGGATGACTATTTTTGTTAACATTGTGAAATTACATGTTCTATTTTATAAAAATGTAAACCACATATATCATTTTACAAATGATTAAAACTATAGGGTTTATTTTTATATTTATCCCTTCTCAATATTTATGGTTACATGTAACAATAACTTCAGATAGGCATCTCTCTTCAGAAAATAGCTGCAATCTAACTTACTAGGAATCTCATTGGGTAGCACCGCTTTTAATAGGGCTGCAGAAGACAATTTATCTGAAGCTTAGCATTATAATTAATTATAGTATGGTATAAATCAATTAGCAAATGATGTATGGCTAGTGCACTATGATATATTATCTTTATCATCGTTGCTCTATTACAATTTCAAAAGGCATTAGCTTTGATGAATTGTTCCAATCAATGTTAATAAAATTGGAACAGCGGGTCGATAGTGCCGATAAACGAACCTGTTAGAACCTGGTGAAACCGGTGAATGGTGGACCAACACAGAGTGAAGCTCGTAGTGCAAAATTTATAGTATATCCCGGGCCAATAATGTGATACGTTAGCATCAACAGTGATCTGTCCCATTGTGAAGAAGAGACAGAAGGTTCATAGAAAATCTTGCAAAAAGAAATGAGTATCAAAAATTGGAATGCCATTTGCAGTAGGCTACTACTCGCACTTGTACATTCACACTGCAGTGGGGAGGCTCTGGAAAATGAAGAAAAGGTGCGGGTGCCAAGAGACATACATGAGAGAGGACAGTCAAAGGCAGCCATTTATTTTCTCTAATAGAACTTTGTAGGTAGAGAAGGTGTAAGTAGGGAAGGGATAAATTGTACCAACTGGTTATTGAAATTTGGAGTTTATGCGTTTATGGTCATGATGATCACTAAATCTTAATTTGTTTCAATAAAATTATTGAACTTTCACTTTTCTGTCAATATAAAATAATTCTCGTTCTGATTTGTCGAAATTTAGTACTGAAATAACAAAACAAATCAATATCAAGTCAAAATCTACTAACAAAGTGTGATATAAATCTAACCAACAAAAAAATTAATATATATCACAGATATGACACATATTTGTACAACATTATTCAGAAAACACAAAATTGATTAGAGTTGACATAGTGCTGCAATTACATTTTAAAATTGATATTAACTTGTCATATTATCATTTCGTTACCAAATTTCAATATATTATGACAACAGTGATCACTGTTAGGATAAAAGTTTATCAACATAAATTAAATTTAAGTTACAATAAACACATGAAGCCTAAACTTCGCGATCCTCAATGCATAAATATAAATTGGTAGAGAAGTGGAATTGATTTTTTTTTTCTTTTTTTTTTTTTCAAAGAAAATCATTTGATATTTTTTTTGCTTTTTGTTTTAATTGAAGATTTTTCAGCGCAGAGAAAAAAGGTAACAACCAAGATTTTAACTTTTTTTTTTTTATTATAATATTAAAGTACCTAACTTTTTAGTTTTTACACTAATAAACAGAGGGGTACAAAAAAAAAACCGAAAAATCGAAAAGCCGTGAAACCGAACCGAAACTAAGCTAAAAATATGGTTAACCGAAACCGTTGGATTAGTATACGGTTTTTATTTTTAGAAATTAACGGTTACGGTTTAAGTTTAGGTTTTTACACCGAAAGTCCATATGGACTTGCGGTTGACCAACTTTTTACAAATATTTTTCTTAAAAAATTATATATATATATATATATATAAAATAAGTGAAACATTTGGACCTTTGATGTTATTTTACTTCCTTGCTATCCAACAACAACAAGTATTCTCGTTCACTCCCTTCCAATCTTATCTCCTCTCAATTCTTAATTTCACTCACTGAAAAACAAACAGCAAAAAATAATTTCATTAATTAATGTTTGATATTGTATTACAATTTCTATGTTTGAAAACTTTTTTTATTAATGTTTTAATTATTGGAGTTTATGGTTAAAATGTTATTTTAATTAATAATTAAGACTATGGTTTGTAATTTTATATTTTTAGTTGACATTTGAGATTTATGGTCTATTTATTTGATATTTCAAATATTATAAATTTGGTAAAATCATAATATCTATTTCGTAAATGGTTAACCGACCAAAATTAATGGTTAACCGACTAATGGTTAACCGAATTTAATGGACAGTGTATGGTTAGTAAATTAAAAAAAAAACCGTTCAAATGATTAACCATTTATAAAAGTCCACATAAACAGGTTAACCGACCATGTGCACCCCTAAATAAACATAGTAATTGTAACATTTTTTTCACTAGTGGAGTCAGCATTACATCCGCTTCTTATTGTTTCGTCCATATTTTTATTTAATAAAACACTATTTAAAAGAATATAATAATGATAATCATGAAACTATTTAAATTGGTTGAAATAATCACACTTTTAAGCAAATAATGTTTCAAATCATATTAATTAGCTTGATAAAATAATAATTCAATATGGAATGAAAAATTTAAAATTTAAAATAAAAATAACATTATGTTATTTGAATAAAATTTTATTTTTTTTCTTCTTAATCAATAGTGTTTATGGTTACGCTAAGAAAAAATAAATATGATAAATAAGGTAATATTGAATGAATTTATTTGAATATTAAATCATATATTTTATTAATGTATAGGATATTTTTAACTTGTTATTAAAAATTCAGATAAATGATTTTTAAATAATATAAATTAAAATAATTAATAATAAAAAATTTCTATCACCATTTTTTTCTTTTTGGCACTTTGAGAATATGTAAAAAATCTAAAAGAGTTTTCATGTACATTTGTCAGACTATTAATTTTTGCAAATTTTGTTTCGTGACTGGTTATGCGAAAATATATATTCAGCAGAAAACTAGTAGAAAACTTGTGACTATATTGTTTTGATGAAATGTTTTTGTTTGTACGGTGCCGGATCTGACAACGAACCGATGAGGCTATCGATAATCGGTCTAAACCGTTTCAAGCTGTGGGTTAATCAAATCTTGAATTTTTAAAAAATATTATTTAATTATAAATATTATTAAATTATGGTTTAACTATTTTTATTGGTTTTTATAAAAATAAGATTTTTTATCGGATCTATAAACGGTTCCCAGTTGAACTCAACGGTCCGATCCGATTTTGAAATGAAATAAGTCTTTTATAGTATTTGATTCAATTCGAATTGAACTTTCATCAAATAATTCGTTCTTTAACTCTTTATAATTACAGTATGAAATGGTCATAGGATGAGAATTTTCCATTCTCGCCAAATACCCACTTTGATGGAAACAAAACATACCCAAAATAGCTACTCACAAAGACGGAGATCCGGAGAAATCTCCCTCTCCACTAGTGGGGATGAGATAGGGTATAGTTTAGAAGCTTCCTCCACGTTACAAACTCGTTATATTCTGTGGAGAATCTACTTATAATTAAAATATTTAATTTATGTAATATTAATTTACTTTTACTATAGGTAATTTCACTGCACAAAAAATATATTTCACTGTATTTTTTGCAGTGCCTATTTTAAAACCATTTCTATTATATTTTTTTTAAAAAAATTATATGTTCATTACGACAAAGGCAATTAAATTTAAGTGCCCTGGCTATAGGGATAATAATGGATTTTCTTGATCACCGTGAAAATGGGGATGGAGTTAAAATTTCTCTCTAATAATGGAGAGAATTGTGTTAGGACAGTCTTTTTGTGTCCAGAAGTGAGAATTTTTAATATGATGATACGATTTGCAGCGGTAAATCACTAACACGATCAGTTTGATACTATATTATTTTTGTTGTATTGATGTTATATATTTGTACGGAAAAGTATATACATAGCACAGCTAAAACATGCTAATCATGTTAATCTAAATTGACACCCCATAGGACTCCCACCATCCCTACTCTGAGACCAATGTATTAATTTCTTAACAAATAATTACCAACCACTTACGGTACTCTTTTTTAATACAATACCAACTACTAAATCAAAAAGTCTTCTCGTTTTATTTTTTCCTCATAAAAGAGTAAGTATAGTTTAAGAGTTTCCTCTTCTGAATATCATATTTAACGCCGACTAATCCAATTTTAAAATAACAATTTAGTGGATTATGATATCAAGAATGTTGGTATTAGAACTCGATCATCTGTTATGTACTTAGCTCAGCCCATCATTTACCATTTAAACTACCAAATATTAGTACCTATATGTTGTAACTTAGTTAGTAATACAAACTGAATATATTGGAGGAAACTTATGTTTGAATTTCACTAAATACATCTGATGGGAGATGCGGAAAGCCTTTAACTTGTAATGATTAAAAAAAAAAAAAAAAGTACAAAACACTTCATATAAATTATAATTGCCACAGTACTCTGTTTAAATACAATACCTACTACGTTACAAAAAAGTCTTCTTTTCTTTTAGTCATAAAAGAGTAGATTCCATTGAATAGCGGGTGAGGTAACTCCGTCAACTTCCTCAATAGTCTCTAAGACTAATAGAATTACACAAAGCGTGGTTGGTTAATTAACCACCATTCTTCACAACTACCACCGTCAGCTCCGTTAGCTCCATCACGTTGCCACCCGTTCCCTCCATCTATCCCTCTTTCCCTTGATCCATATATATACGTAACTCTACTTTAAGTCCTGCCCAGTTCTCCTTCCTTTTTATAACAGTATTAACCCCCAACATGTTTACACTCATTTTGTTCTCCATATTTTCTGCCGTTTTCATTTCCTTCTTCTTCCGCAGCCGTACATCTCCCCCTCTTCCTCCTGGTCCCAGACCATGGCCTATTCTAGGGAATTTGCCTCATTTAGGCCCCAAACCCCACCAATCTATAGCGGCCTTGGCTCGAATTTATGGCCCTCTTATGCACCTCCGGATGGGCTTCGTCGACGTTGTTGTTGCGGCTTCGGCCTCCGTCGCCGCCCAGTTCTTGAAGGTTCATGATGCTAATTTCTCTAGCCGGCCTCCCAATTCGGGTGCCAAGTATGTTGCTTATAATTATCAAGATCTTGTTTTTGCACCCTACGGCCCCCGCTGGCGCATGCTGAGGAAAATCAGTGCCGTTCATCTCTTCTCAGCTAAGGCCTTGGATGATTTCCGCCATGTTAGACAGGTTTGTTTTCTCCTCCTATTAATTTACCCTACCTTTTATTACTAATTAAGAATCTTCAATTTAAGTAAACATCAGAAACTTAAAGTGGGAGATGGTTTATTGATTAAATTTGCTATTATGGTGATGTTCTACAGTCTTTTAAGTGGCTCTTGCTTCATTCAGCTTACGCAATTATATATATATATATATATATATATATATATATATATATATATATATATATATATATGGAGAAATTAATACTGTTTCAAGATTGAATGATTTAGTTTATCACGAAAATGTCAATTTTCTTTACCAAAAGAGTTATAGTACCTTCAACGTTTAAACAACATGTTTGAAGGAAAGATTCATTAATTAGACTTACTTCAAACAATCAATAAAAATCACTTGAGAGATAAGAACTTAAATCACTTTAGATTTCGAATGTGAATATTTAAACTAAATAATATATTTTATTTGTGCAAGAAGTCAATTAGAAGTGTGATTGAATAACTACAAACAGATTAATTATCAATTATAAATTATAATAAAAAAATTGATCAGTGACTTAACACTTATTAACCTGCTCACTTTGTCTTCATTTTCTTCTACCACAAATTTTAGGTTGAAATAAAGATATCGGGAGAAAAATTTTAGAATACTATTAAAATATGCTACTGTTTTAAAATATATTAATAAAAATGATTTTTACTTGAACTTTCAGGATATAATAAAAAAGTACAGTCGATATTTGAAAACTACTGATATAAATTATTGTTTATTTTTATTTCACACGTTACATATGTATGCTTATAATTATTTATATAACATATTTTATTTATAACTACACTTATTTATACAATTGTTCTTTATTATATGTTTTATTTTAAATTTCTTTTAATTACTGACAAGACACCTTAACAATAAGTTTGACTCTTCATAATTAAACCCTTCGGAAAAATTTATGGTATATTTCCCTAATAGTAAAAAAAATTTATATTTTTTATTATACTCTATAAGTACCATAATCCTTTTTATTAATATATTTTCAAAGAGTAATTATACTCTTAAGACTTTCTCTTCATTAGTTTCTAAAGTTAACTAAATTCTGTATGTGTTGACTATATATATATATATATAGCAAGAAGTGGCAATCCTTTTACGCGCTCTAGTTACTTCTGGGCCAGAAAGAGCAGTGAACTTAGGTCAATTGCTAAACCTGTGCGCCACAAATGCACTCGGGCGTGTGATGATAGGCCGAAGAGTATTTGGCGATGGAAGTGGCAGCAGTGATCCGAAGGCCGACGATTTCAAGGCGATGGTGGTGGAATTGATGAAGCTGGCAGGAGTCTTTAATATTGGGGATTTTATTCCTTCATTGGAGTGGCTAGACTTACAGCGGGTAGCAGCAAAAATGAAGAAATTGCATAAGAGATTCGATGCATTTTTGAGTGAGATCGTAGAGGAACACAAGAACATGAAGGGAAATAGTGGTAATGGAGAAAGCACTCACAAAGACATGTTGAGTACTTTAATATCATTAAAGGAGGAAGAAGTTGATGACGGTGAGGGAGGAAAAATCAGTGACACCGAAATTAAAGCACTACTTCTGGTAATTAAATTAAACTTCCCTTTCTCATTTCTTTCCTTATTTGGTAACTTATTTTGGTAAAAATTGTTTTGCTATAGTTTGAATCTGCGTCTCTCTCTCGTAATTTGGTTTCAATTTACTTTTTAAGCTTGATCATGGACTTCATTAAAATTTTCGCTTAATATGGTATCATATTAGTTATGCTTTCAATTTAATGAAAGTCGACCTAGTGATCCTAGCTTGGCTTTAGTATACCCAACAATTTCGGACTAATTTTTTTTTATTGGTAGTCGATAATGATGTGTGGAATTCAACTAAAATGTTATTACGGATGGTAATACAAGTTAGCAAGAGTTAAAACTATAAATTACATACAAAAGTATCAGGGTAACAGTAATTTTAAACTATGAATTTTAAAATTCAAGAACAACTAAAAAAAATAATTACGTAAATAAATTTGAAATTTTTAAATACATTTAAACATTACATATAAGTATATATATATATTTATACATGAATGACAAAAAATTCCAAATATATTTATATTAATTATATGTAAATATATACATAATTGGTTAATTTTTTTTAATGTTGGTTAACCAATAATATTTTAAATGAAAAAGCATAATCTACTTCATTGTTTCGGTTATCTTAGGGTTAGTTTCGGTTTCAGAAATCGATGTTTTAGTTTTTGATTAATTTTGTACAGGCCTAGTAATTTGGATATTTACAATATAATTAATTCCACTGCTGAGAAGAAAAAAAAAATTCCAATTAAGAGAGATTTGTTAGGCTCTTAATTTTGAAAGTGATTGAAATAACGAGTCGTATTTCCCAAGCTGCTGGAAAACTGACAAAACTTAGGATACAGTTGGTACCTCATCGAATCCAATTAATAACTTTGTGTTTTTTTTTTTTTTTTAATGAAAATAAAATGCATATGGCATAAAGTTAAAATGACGGAAACTAATTGGGTGCGGTTGATTGCAGAATATGTTCACAGCAGGCACCGACACTACATCTAGCACTGTTGAGTGGGCCATTGCTGAACTCATCAGGCACCCCAAAATCCTAACCCAACTCCGGCGAGAACTGGACTCCGTCGTCGGCGCCGGTCGTCTCGTAACCGAGCTAGATATCATTCAACTCCCCTACCTCCAAGCCATCGTCAAAGAAACCTTCCGCCTCCACCCATCCACGCCGCTATCTCTGCCGCGGATGGCGGCCGAAAGCTGCGAAATAAACGGCTACCACATTCCCAAAGGCTCCACATTGCTGGTAAATGTATGGGCAATAGCTCGTGATCCACACGTTTGGAATGAGCCGCTGGAGTTTCGGCCGGAAAGATTTCTGCCTGGCGGAGAAAGACCGAACGCCGATGTGAAAGGAACTGATTTTGAGGTAATACCATTTGGGGCTGGGCGGAGAATTTGTGCAGGGATGAATTTAGGGTTAGTAATGGTTCATCTGCTAATAGCAAGTTTAGTACATGGATTTGAATGGGAACTAGAAGGAGGATTGAATCCAGAGAAATTGAACATGGATGAAGCTTATGGCTTGACATTACAACGTCTTCAGCCGTTAATGGTGTACCCAAAGCCTAGGCTTTCCTCTCTGGTTTATGCTGCGCCCATTTGATTTTTAGTAATTGCTTGCTGATTTACGCAAAATAAAAATTAAGGTTTTTTTTTTTTTTTTTTTTTTTCAAGTTTTTAATTTCCGGTTAGAATGTATTTTAGTAGTTAATTAAGTTAATTTCTCTTATCTATATAAAATTTAAATGGCAAAAAAACACAAGCTTCCTGATCTTATATCAAAACTCCAATTGACCCTCTGATTAATTTTTTGAATACATTGAGTACAAAATTTTTTTATTTTAATATTATTATCCTCAAAATTGACCTATCTTTTGTATAGATATAATACGCTCCGTTCAGAAGCGAAACTGTGAAACAAAAATTTTCAAATAATTTAAAAACTATATGGTTTTATCACTTGAAACTATGAAATTGACATTTCCAGCAAATTTGTTTTCTTATCCAATCAATTTTCTGAAATTGTGTTAAACACTAAAATATTATTGATTATGTCACTTAATAAAACTTGTTACACAAACATGAAATAAAATCTAGTTTAGAGCTAATAATATTAAAATGAAAATATCAGATACTCAATGTGTTCAAAAAAATTGATCATGGAGCGAATTACGGTTATGATAAAAGATCAGGGGACGCATGATGTGTTTTGCCAATTTAAATAATGGAGTCTAAAATTACTTCAGTTTTTTTTTTTTTTTTTTTTTTTTTGAGTTAAGATATCAAAATACCCCCAATGTACACGACCAATTAAGTTTTTACCCTCAACCTCTGAAATGGTACAAAAATAGGCCTATGGTACATCTTAGGTTACAAAAGTAGACTTTTTTAACAGAACATTGAAGAAAAGGCCGTTAGCTCGTTAAAAACTCCACATAGGCTTTCTGATTGGATCTGTCCGCGAATCAAAACGCAACATGTGTCGATTGTTGGTGTGCCCTAGTTCTTAGGGCATTGAATTCTTGTATTTTGTATTATACATTAAGACTCATTATATAAATACATTATTTGTGTCACATTAATGAAGGCAATTAATCTATTTCATTTATATCTTGTGCTATAATATAAGTAGAGTATCCATTAATTGATAATCATAAAACCTATCCCAGGTCTGTTCTAATCGTGGGAACGAATAAAACCACAGACTTGTATATTTGATGACTGTATGGTAGTTCTCAACTAGCCATAGTACTTGTATAGTCAGTCATGAATATAGGTACATGTCGTTGACATGGGACTGGATCGATCCGCACAAGAAAGCCACATGGTTATCACGTCATGGGTCTTTTTTGAGTAGGTCTCTTTTGTCCTCAGACCAGATTTCATTATAGTATTAATATGGAATCCGGTTCACTTTGACATACGCCTACCAGGTCTATAAAAGGATGCTAAATACAGGTATGATTGGGTGGACCGGTTAACATGTTGATATTGATGATGAAGTGATGGAATTGTCACTCGGGTAACACCGAGATGATATCACTGACCACTTGATGATTCGGACTGATAAGTGTATGGCCATACCCAAATAAGTTGGTTGCTTATTTGATTAATCAGTCAACTCAAGATCAAGAAATATAATAAACAATAGAAGAGGATGATGGACACCATGCCTCTTGTTTATTCACATCGATATCGTTAAGCAAAGGACACTATGAGATTACTACCGGGTGAGTGTCTTCTAAAGACTGCTGCATCTCTGTCTTAATTGGGAGCTGTAATGGTTTGCTAGAACCTACTTACAGTCTGTGGGTCTTGGGCCTACTGCCAACATAAAGACAGACCCATTGGATCATGCACATAGATCAACTGAGCCGGAACTTATAGAAATTGTACATGTAATGTACATTGGAAGGAATGTGTTAATTAATTAGTTGACATTCGGTGTCAAGGTAATTAATTAACATTGTGTTGAATTTGATTTAATTAATAAGTTTACATAATGTAATTAATTAATTTATCAATTAATTGAATTACATAAAGTAAACAATTAATTAAATAATTTTCCTAAGTAGGAAAATTAAATACATGTATTGTATTTACTTAAGTGTGATTTAATTTTATTTAGGGGTAATAAAATTTAGCCAAATGGAATTGAATCACATAGTATATACTTTTTAATTAAAGTTTATTTATGTAATTATAATCCTATTGGGCTTGGGTTTAATTAACCTAATTAGAACTCAATTAGATAAGGTGTCTATAGAAGGGCACACTTAAGGAAGAAAAACCTAATTTCAATCCTAATTAATTGCTGGAAATTTCAGCCACCAATAGCAGCCCCAAACAGCCGAAAATCCCAGCATTAATCATCCATTCCTTCGCGTCTTCTGCTAGCACTGGTTCCCGCTCAATAGTTGGTCATGCACTGGACTTTAGAGATCGCAGTTTCAAAAAACGATTCTGCAGCTGTCTTTAGAGGAGACGAATCCGGTGATTTAATCTCTCTTGATTCAAATTGTTTTTATTCTAATCAATGGTAATTGGACACGATAAGTGGATTCTAGGGAATTTTAAATGGTGTATTTTCCGCTGCGCCATGTTATTTTTCCAATGACGAATCTCAACAGTGGTATCAGAGCCTAGGTTTTGTCCATTAGATTGATTAGAATTGGTTCTTGAAAGCGTTATTGAAGAAAAAATCGGTTTCAAGTTTGTGATTTTAGGGTTTTTGTTCAATTGGTTTTGTTGAACCCTAGAATTTTGGATTGGGGTTTTTGATTATTTTTCCCCAATTGGTTTCCATCTAATATTGTTTAGGATTTTTGTTTAGATATATCTTGGATGGAAATTTTTTAATTTTTATGATTTACAAAAAAAAAAAAAAAAAGGATTTGGGAAAGGGAATCGCAAATTGCGATTCCCCTTCCTTGCGCAGCAGCACTTGGCTGCTGCTATCGCAAGCGGGTTTCAGGTCCGGTTTTGGATTTTACGGGTATTTTTTTATCCCGGATCCTAATGCAAATTAAATTAATTTTTTTTTAAATTAATTTGTATTTAAATTGTTTATTTTGATGGCATGCATATTTAATTTAATTGTTTGCCTATTAAATTGAATATGGACTTTGTGAAATTACCCCAATAAACCATGACACCGGTTAAAATTGCGAGAGCTAAATTTTAAATTTGTGACAACCCAAATTCAAGTGGGAGCAAAATTATGAATTTTGAATTTATGGATGTTATCCATTGGGCCTTTATGGGCCTTAGTTACATTTGTTAAAATTGGCGATTTCACCCTAAGTAACTCGGCTTAACATTTATATTTATAATTTGGAATGCCATGATCATGCATCATATTGGTATGTATGTGCACGACAGGTAATTTTTTTGAAATGTGATATTGAGTTCTATGGGCCCTAAATTATTATCGGTTGTAATTTGATTTTGGGAAATATGGCCTGCGTGCCTTTTTTTTATTATTTTGATGTAATTTTAGAATATATTTTATTTTACAAAATTGTTGTAATTGCATCAAGTATGGAGGAAGGTCCAGATGGAGCAAGCCCATGTTGGGAGCCCAAAAAGGATTGCAGTCTGGCCCATGAAGAATTAGATAGGATATCTAGTTTTTTATTAGGTTGTAATTAAAGGCCCATAGGATCTCATTTATTTTAAATTAAGTATGCTATTGCTTTTGTCATATAATATGGATATATGGATCACCAAATTATTACCCTCGTTTATGCATGCTAAGCCGTATCAATTAATTTTAATCCGGTAATTAAAATATTGAGTAGTTTAAAAGTGCTTCCCACATTTACACCTCTTCCTCCTATTGATGCTGCAATGTGCGCCATGTCCTAGCTGGGTACATTGTAGTATTCGGTAGGCTGTCGAGGGTTAGAATACTTGGTATGGTTAACATGTGAATGGTATTTTGACTCAACATGGGTAGCATTAGCTCAGAGCGGGCCCTAAGCACAAATGGGTAAAGTGTCAATAAGCCCATTAAACCAAAAGTCCTTCGTGGAAGGATTGGATAGGTTGTCCTACCAAACGAATCAATGGTTGGTTACCGAGCCCTAGTTCTGCCAGTCATTGATAAGTTGTGGATCTTGGTAAACTCAGCCAATTAAAATCACCAACAAACAAATTAAATTTGGATTATTAATTTGAATTGGCTGAAAAGTCCTTTATTTCTAACTCAAGTAATGATATCTTCCATGTAGATAATCTCATTTCACTTAAGCAATTTAAATGGCTGCAATAAACAACAACTCACTCTCACTTAGGTCACTCTTGGAGAAGGAGAATCTTTCCGGAACTAACTTCCTGGACTGGGCTAGGAACTTGCAAATAGTTCTTAGACAAGAGTCCAAGGAGTATGTACTAAATGCTCCTTTACCAGCTGGCCCTCCCGCAGGTCGAGGCGTCACCACTACGATGGTGGAGCAGTATGACCGGCACGTGAGGGATGATCGAGATGTCTCGTGCCTCATACTGGGTACCATGGCTTCTGATCTTCAAAAGTAGTTCATGGACGAGCATGCTTATGAGATGATGGATCAACTTAAAAAGATGTTCCAAGATCAGGCTCGTCAGAAATGTTACCTGACAACTAAGGCACTTTGCACGACTGCAATGGCAGCCGGGACTTCTGTTAGCACTCATGTGCTAAAGATGAAGGGGTATATTGATACACTTGCCCGCCTCGACTCGCCAGTTCCACAGGACTTAGCAGCAGACATTATTCTCGGGTCACTTCCTGAGTCTTAAAACCAGTTTATCATGAACTATCATATGCAAGGGTTGGATAAATCGGTTATTGAGTTGCATGGCATGCTTAAGCTTGCTGACCAGTCTCTTAAAAAGACTCCTAAAGTATTGCTAGTGAACAAGGGCAATACACCCATTGCTAAGGAAAAGGCCAAATCTAAGGCCAAG
This sequence comes from Euphorbia tirucalli, assembly GCA_039660915.1. Classification (NCBI taxonomy): domain Eukaryota; kingdom Viridiplantae; phylum Streptophyta; class Magnoliopsida; order Malpighiales; family Euphorbiaceae; genus Euphorbia; species Euphorbia tirucalli. Next base: position 17,297,371 of record CM077637.1, read on the forward strand.
GCTAAGGGCAAAAAGGTGGTGGCCCAACCTAAAGCAAGGGTTGCATCTCCTGACGATGTCTACCATGAGTGTCATGAGAAGGGGCACTGGAAGAGCTCATGTCCAAAGCTAAAGGAGCAACTGAAGGGCAAAACTGCTGCTTCAGGTATTTATGTTGTTGAGATTAATCTGGCTTTTTCTACATCTTGGGTCTTGGACACTAGATGTGGATCTCACATTTGTTCAAATGTGCAGGGTCTAAGAAATAGGAGATTATTAGGATCTGGAAAAGTAGATCTTCGAGTCGGAAATGGTGCTCGGGTTAAGGCCATGGAGATCGGAGATTTTTTCTTGGAGATGCCTAGTGGACTTGTTTTTGGAACTAAGAAACTGTTATTTTGTACTTGGGATGCACAGGAATATTATTTCCGTTTCTTTGTTGGATATTTCTGGTTTCCTATTTAATATTGGACATGGTAGAATTTCTATGCAATGTGGCAATATTATTTATGGAACAGCATTTCTTGAAAATGGCTTATATATCCTTGATCTAAAACGCGAAAGTTCAATCCATAACATAAATACTAAAAGGATTAAACAAAATGAAATTAATCCTACTTACATCTGGCATTGTCGACTTGGCCATATAAATGAGAAGCGTATAGCTAGGCTTCACTCTATTGGAGTGCTAGGGTCATTTGACATCCAGTCTTATGACACATGCGAATCTTGTTTGAGAGGCAAGATGACAAAGGCGCCTTTTAGCAAGACTGCTGAAAGGGCCTCAGAGCTATTGGAGCTAATACATTCCGATGTATATGGCCCAATGAGCACTAGTGCTAGATCTGGTGTTCTGTACTTCGTCACCTTCACGGATGACTTCAGCAGATATGGTTACGTGTATCTGATGAAGCATAAGTCTGAGACTCTCCAAAGGTTCAAGGACTTTAAGAATGAAGTAGAAAACCAAGTTGGCAAGAAAATAAAAGCACTTCGGTCTGACCGAGGGGTGAATATTTGAGCCAAGAGTTTGACTCATTTTTTATAGAGTATGGGATTGTATCCCAACTCACTCCTCCTGGTACACCCGAGTGGAATGGAGTGTCAGAAAGGAGGAATAGGACCTTGCTTGACATGGTCCGCTCGATGATGAGTCATGCTACACTCCCTGTCTTCTTTTGGGGATATGCTTTAGAGACAGCTGCTTACATTCTTAATAATACACCAAGCAAGGCAGTTGAGGGAACACCATATGAACTATGGAAGGGCTGAAAGCCTAATGTTTCCTTCTTTAAGATTTGGGGTTGTGATGCACATGTTAAGAAATTGACAAGTGGCAAACTCGAGTCCAAATCTATCAAGTGCCAGTTTGTGGGTTATCATGAGGAAATAAGGGTTATTACTTCGACGATCCAGTGGAAAATAAAGTTTCCATAGCAAAAAATGCAGTCTTCTTGGAGAAGGAATTCCTTTCCAAGAGAGACAGTGGGAGTAATGTTGAACTTTCAGAAGTTCAAGACTCACAAACTCCTACAGCTATTGCTGAGGATGCTTCAGGAACTGATCTGACTACTCAAGAAATTGAGGAACCAGAACCGGTTTCACAAGACCTTAGAAGGTCTGGTAGGACACGTCATCAACCAGAAAGGTACGGCTTTCTTGTGACTGATGATGGGGACCTTATGGTCATTGACCAAGAGGAGCCCAAGACCTATCAGGAGGCTGTTGAAAGCCCACACTCAGATCAATGGCGCAAAGCCATAGAGGCTAAGATGCAATCTATGCATGATAATCAAGTATGGAACTTAGTGGATCCACCTCCGGGTGCTAAGGTGATAGGTTGCAAGTGGTGTTTCAAGTTAAAAGCCGACAACACCTTCAAGGGGTGATTAGTGGCAAAAGGATTCAGGCAAGTTCAAGGAATTGACTATGATGAAACCTTTTCACCAATTGCTATGCTCAAATCCATTAGGATACTACTAGCCATAGCTGCATGGTATGATTATGAGATATGGCAAATGGATGTTAAGATCGCTTTCCTTAATGGAAAGCTACTCGAGGATGTGTACATGGCACAACCTGAGGGTTTTATCGATCCAAAGTATCCAAACTGGGTATGCAAGCTTTAAAGATCCATTTATGGATTGAAGCAAGCATCGAGGTCATGGAATCAGAGATTCAATGAGGCCATTACAGAATATGGCTTCACACAGAATTCTGATGAGCCCTGTGTGCATAAGATGGTTAGTGGGAGCGTTTCCACCTTCCTAGTGCTGTATGTTGATGACATCCTTATCATTGGAGGTGACAACACTGCAAGGGGTTAAGTAGTGGTTGAGTAGGTGCTTCACAATGAAGGACTTAGGTGAAGCTGAGATGATGTTGAGTTGTTATTTATGTAAGGATTTTGATAATTTTAAGCTCCTAACTTGCATAAACTGGGGATAGAAACTACTCTTTTTGTTGTTCTCTGTTTGCAGGAGCTGAATTGAGGAGTTGGAGCTTGGTTTGGCTGATTTTGCACAAGTTTGAAGAGTAAAAGCTGAAGTCAGTTCTCCTGAAGGTTAGCCTTGCCCAAGGCTAACAGAATACGAAAATTTCAGACTTAGGATTCCGATTTTCCTTATTGGAAATTAGCTTTTGCACATGTTTTATTTAAATTTAAATTAGGCAATCTGTAACTTTATTTTATATTTTTTCTTTTGACTATTTCTTCCCTCTTTTTAGGGATTAGTTTTGGGAGATATTTATTCTCTTTTTATCTCTTGTAATTGGGATCCATCTCAGAGGAGTCTTTCTGTTTTTATTTTATTTTGAAGGTTAAGAATATTTTTCCAGTTTTCTTCAACTTTCTATATTCTTTAGTTTTTGTTTTCAATTAGCCATGATTGGCTAAGCTTTCATGTGATTAAGGAATTCTAAAAATTGGGCTGTTCTATGCATTTGTGAGGTGATGAAAAATTTCAGAATTTGATTTCTTCTATTTTTGTATTCTTACTTCAAGAAGAAATAAATTCTTCTTTTATTTATTTTCTTAAAACATTCCATTGGCCAGGAATTCTTTACAAAATAGATGAATTCTTAATTGAAGCAAATTGAATCCCTAAATATTCCTTTTGCTTAATTTCAGAACGTTCTCAAGGATATGAAATTAAATTTAAATCCTTTCCAGCTAAAGGATCATATTAATTTAACCTGGGCTTTTCATTAATCGAATTCTTTCGTTGAATTAAATTCTTATCACTAAGAAAAGGATTATTCAACTGAAAAGGGAATTGATTAAGTCTTGCTAAATCGATTTCAATTCAGGAAAAGCTGGTTTGATGGCGCTAAGCCGATGACTGTAACCAAGTTGGAAGAAATTGAATTATTCATTCCTCACACCTATGATCAAGTGTTAATTCGCCCAATTACAGAAAATTCCTTAATCACTGTTTTATTAATCTGTTAATTCCTAAGGTTTTTCATCATTAATACTTAATTATTTTTATTTCATTCTTCCCGATACTTAATTCTGCAATCAAACCCACTCCTTTTTCCTTTTTATTTAATTCTACTTTTAGCAAATTTCAAGTATCTGATAATTGATAAAAGGAATTCAGTTACAAATCCCTTGGATCGACCTCGACTTACTGCTGTATGCAAAATTCAATTTGCCTACGAGTAAGAAGAGTTTCTTGTATTATTTTTGGTGGAATTGGCAAGCATCAAATGATCTTAGGGATCAGGATCTACAGAGATAGATCCAATCGGCTTCTAGGCCTAAGTCAGGCCACGTACATTGACAAGGTTCTGAAAAGATTCAGCATGGACAAGGCAAAGAAAGGATTCTTGCCTACGTGCCATGGGTTGAAGCTGAGTAAGAAAGATGGTCCTAAAACAAAGGACCGGGAGAACATGGAAAAGAGTCCTTATGCATATACTATTGGATCTATCATGTACTCCATGTTATGTACGAGGCCTGATGTCGCGTTTGCACTAAGTATGACTAGCCGGTACTAGTCGGACCCCAAGGAGGAACACTGGAAGGCTGTCAAGGCAATCCTGAAGTACCTTAATTGGACTAAGGATGCTTTTTTAGTGTCTGAAGTCAAGATGAGTTGGTAGTGTCAATTTACACTGACGCAAGCTTTGAGACCGATGAGGATGAGAACCGGTCATAGTCTGGCTATGTTTTTCTCCTTAATGGTGGTGCCATTAGTTGGAGGTCCTCAGAGCAGGCCACCATTGCTGACTCTACGACGGAAGCTGAGTACATAGTTACATGCGAAGCAATAAAGGAAACGATTTGGATTAAGAAGTTCATAACTGAGTTAGGAGCAGTACCCACTATCCTAGACCCAGTTGATGTTTTCTGTGATAACAACTGGGCCATCGTACAAGCTAAGGAGCCCCGGTCACACAAGAGATCCAAACATGTGCTTAGAAAGTTTCACCTCATTTGGGAGATTGTGAACAGAGGTGACATATCATTGCAGATGGTTGACACTAAGAATAATGTCGATGATCCATTGATCAAAGCGCTGCCGCAGACACAGCACGATGGTCATATCGGATCTATAGGAATTAGGGCAATGCTCACTTGGAACTAGTGCAAGTGGGAGATTGTTGGTGTGCCCTAGTTCTTAGGGCATTGGATTCTTGTATTTTGTATTATACATTAAGACTCATTATATGGATACATTATTTGTGTCACATTAATGAAGGCAATTAATCTATTTCATTTTTATCTTGTGCTATAATATGAGTAGAGTATCCATTGATTGATAATCATAAAACTTATCCTAGGTCTGTTATAATCATGGGAACGAATAGAACCATAGACTTGTATATTCGATGACTGTATGGTAGTTCTCAACTAGCCATAGTCTTTGTATAGTCAGTCATGAATATAGGTACATATCGTTGACATGGGACTGGATCGATCCGCACAAGAAAGCCACATGGTTGTCGCGTCATGGGTCTTTCTTGAGTAGGTCTCTTTTGTCCTCAGACTAGATTTCATTATAGTATCAATATGGAATCCGGTTCACTTTGACATACGCCTAACAGGTCTATAAAAGGATGCTAAATACGGGTATGATTAGGTGGACCAGTGAACATGTTGATATTGATGATAAAGTGATGGAATTGTCACTCGGGTAACACCGAGATGATATCACTGGCCACTTAATGAGTGGGACTGATAAGTGTATGGCCATACCCAAATAAGTTGGTTGCTTATTTGATTAATCAATCAACTCAAGATCAAGAAATATAATAAACAACAGAAGAGGATGACGGACACCATGCCTCTTGTTTATTCACATCGATATCGTTAGGCAAAGGACACTATGAGATTACTACCGGGTGAGTGTCTTCTGAAGACTGCTGCATCTCTGTCTTAATTGGGGGCTGTAATGGTTTGCTAGAACCCACTTTTAGTCTATGGGTCTTGGGCCTACTGCCAATATAAAGACAGATCTATTGGATCATGCACATAGATCAACTGAGCCGGAACTTATAGAAATTGTACATGTAATGTACAATGGAAGGAATATATTAATTAATTAGTTGACATTCGGTGTCAAGGTAATTAATTAACATTGGGTTGAATTTAATTTAATTAATAAGTTTACATAATGTAATTAATTAATTTATCAATTAATTAAATTATATAAAATAAATAATTAATTAAATAATTTTTCTAAGTAGGAAAATTAAATACATGTATTGTATTTACTTAAGTGTGATTTAATTTTATTTAGGGGTAATTAAATTTAGCCAAATAGAATTAAATCACATAGTATATACTTTTTAATTAAAGTTTATTTATGTAATTATAATCCTAGTGGGCTTGGGTTTAATTAACCTAATTAAAACTCAATTAGACAAGGTGTCTATATAAGGGCACACTTAAGGAAGAAAAACCTAATTTCAACCCTAATTGACTGCTGGAAATTTCAGCCACCAATAGCAGCTCCAAACAGCCGAAAATCCCAGCATTAATCGTCCATTCCTTCGCGTCTTCGGCTAGCACCGGTTCCCGCTCAATAGTTGGTTGTTTACCGGACTTTGGAGATTGCAGTTTCAAAAAACGATTTTGCAGCAGTCTCTAGAGGAGACGAATCCGGTGATTTAATCTCTCTTGATTCAAATTGTTTTTATTCTAATCAATAGTAATTGGACACGATAGGTGGATTCTAGGAAATTTTAAATGGTGTATTTTCCGCTGCGCCACTTTATTTTTCCATTGACAAATCCCAATATCGATGGCATTTAAAAATCTTTTCCATCCTTTGACCAAACATAAACCATACATCCACTAAACCCAGATAAACGTTCTCACCCATACATCAATATCCATAAATCTTAACCTATCTTCGTTTTTCTCTTCTTTTTGAACAACCCAAATCTGCATTCCTTCTCTTCTCGACTTGAACTCCATAGTTGATCAGAGTGAATGATTTTGTTGAATATGGCCCCCAACCCAAACAAATGGTATATATGATTTGTTTTCTGCTGGTTCAGTTGATTGATTTTGTGATTTCAAAATTAAAAATGGATTGATACAATTACAATAGTCCATTTGTTTGCATTTTGGGTTTTGAAATTTCATTTCAAAATTAAAGATGGAAGTAAGAGTTTATTTAATTTGTTAAACACAATAGATTGAGACTTGGTAGGATATATGAAATACAATATTATTTGTTAAGTAGAATTTGCGAATTGGGATTTTGTAATTTGCAATTTCGTTGTTTGTCTATTTGCAGACATGTAGGGATTGTTACAATAATATATATATGAGTAAGTGAATGTATTATTTCTTAATAATATTTAGTAGTTATGTTTTTGCAAAGAACAAGTAACGATTTGTTGAACCTTGTTTTGATAAAAATAACTTTACATTTGAAGAAGGTAAAATTAAATAAACACTTTAAGAATTAATAAAAGATAAATGTGATTTTATTTTTAATTAATTAAATAAAGTATAGAGATGAAGACATAATAAGGACATATTATACGAAAAGAGGATAAAAAATATGGAGTAATAAGATAAATATTATTTCAGGAGCCTGAAAACTTAAGAAATTCAGTTACATATCTTCAGACACTTAAACACTGTATAACGGTCACATTTAGAGACATGAAGAAGTCAAGTTCAAATGTTCAAAGTCCTGAACATTGTATAACGAGCACATTCAAAGACCTGAAGAAGTCAAGTTCAAATGTTCAGAGTCCTTAACACTGTATAACAGTTACATTCAGAGACCTGAAGAAGTTTAATTCAAATCTTCAAAGACCTAAACACTTTATAACGGATACATTCAGAGACTTAAAGAAAATTCATTACAAACCTTCAGTGGGCTAAATTTGCAGAACTTGAAGAAAGTTTTACAAATTATTTTATTCCGCATTTAAAGTAAAACTTGTTTCTTAGGCAAAATTGTTTTTTTTTTATCTTAAAGGCTTCCTCAAAAGAGTTTGTATTCTTGTATTTACACTATTCACCGTCCTCTAATGTATCTCAAAGCCTATTTGGGACTAACACGATTGTTTAAGAATGTAACTAATTGACAATATTTACTATTGGAGGTTTGTAATTGACTGATATTTAGCAGTTTGAGAATGTAATTGACTGATAAATAGCTGATTCGCTCTTCTAGTTCAGGTAAACTCCATCTTCGGCGGTGAATTTTAGATAAAATGGGTCAAGCGGTTTGATAATGTAAATGAACAAGGTTGAATAGAGGGTGGGATTGTTGTTACTTTACCTATTTCAAAAGTGGATTTCGTAGATTTTCTACTAGGCAATAGAGAAGGTAAGTTTATCTGGGCTAAAGTATGGTTTATGTTTGGTCAAATGATGGAAAATATTTTTACATGTAATCAACACATGTCGCATTTTGATTCATGCATGGATGCAAACAACAAGCTTATTTGGAGCTTTTAACGGACTAATGGCCTCCTCTTCAATGTTCTATTAGAAAAACCTATTTTTGTAACATAAGATGTATCATAGGTATATTTTTGTACCATTTTAGAGATTAAGGGTAAAAGTTTAATTTATCGGATACGTTGGGAGTATTTTGATACCTTATCCCTTTCTTTTTTACACCTCTTTTCCTCTTATGTGCATAATTCTTCACTGAAATATTTTCAATATTATAAATCTAACACCCTAAGAGAAAATTTAGATAATAAAACAAATTCGTGCTTAAAATTAATGGACAATGATTATAAAAACATTTTATTATAATTTTCTTAAACTATCTTGATTGAAACGAATCCAACTATATCATAGCTAGCTACTAGGAACTGTCGAAACTATTGCTTGCAACTAGATGCTATGATGTCGAGACTATATCTTAAAAAGATGGAGTTTAAAGTCTTTTGTACCTTGTACATATAATAAATCTCATATTATGAAAGTAACAAAATTGTTGGCTAGAATTCAATTGGATTGTATTTATTTATCAATTATTTGATAATATTTAAAAAGAATTTTAGTATAAAACTAAATCAGTTTTAAGTGAGTCATCACAAAATTATATTTAATCAGAATATATATATACTTTAAAACATAAAATAAAATATTTGATTTTTCATCCAAAAATAAGATTAAAACGTAAAATAAGTTTTCAAACATTTACTATAATCCAAAGAAATCAAATCAAAATCATCGTGTAGGGTAGGCCTCTAAATAATTATGTATTTTTGGCTTCTTCTGCAGATTGTAAATAATCAATGGACCAAATGGTGCCCACAAACTGAACGACAATAACACTCCGAAACTAGAAAATTAAATACATTAACTGAATTGTCAATCCACCAGCACTATCAATGCATATTATGAAATATCTTTCATTCTCCTTTGTTAAATAAGTATTTCCGTGACATGAGAATTTTATTTATCTACACTAACAATTATATTTTTCTACAATCCTTTTTTTTTTTTTTTTTGGTGTGAATAGATCCAAATTATATATATATATATATATAAGAAAACAAATAAAATGTCGAATTTTTTTAATAAATTATGGAGTCTTAAGATATCTTCTGTTTTATGTTTAAAATAAAGTGGTTTCTTCAAAAAACCAATCTTAAATATGTTATTTAACCAAAAAAAATTAAGGTTTAATTTCAATAATTTTCGCGTTTTTAACACACACATATATGGTGTCTGATATGTTGAATTGTTTGGATGCCTATTTGAATGATGAATGCCATTGACTTCAATTATTGGTAATAGAAAGCGATACTTGTCACAATTCTGCGCCATCCGTCAAACCTAATTTCCTGATTTTTCTTTTGAACACCTAATTAATTTAATTTCTTAATTTCTTCTCACTTCTATCTATTAGTGGTTAAAACTGGGATTACCTCTTATTTTCAAACAACGATAGTTTTACAAAAAAAGCGTATACAAATGTGAATTTATTAGTAGTAATTGAGTTTCGGATTTAATTTTCATTTATATATATATTTTTTTTAATTATGAGTCGTTGAAGTTATTGAATTTGAATTTATGAAAAGTATTTTGAACCTTACGATCCCTTCAAAATGAATATTAATTGGGCATCCAGTGAAACCCACAAATATATCTAACACATTTGAGTTGGGATTTATCTAGTTAATTGTAATCAACGTTCATTTGCAGAAGCGGTAAGGTTTTAAAATACACCGTACTCTTTTAACAAGAAAGTTAAATTTTACTTTTATGTTTTAACATATAAAATGCGTTAATTATAAAAATACTATAAGAAATATTAGGTTTAGCAGTAAAATTTAGTAGTAATATTCAAAATTTGCTGCAAAAAAGCACATTTATCAGCAAAATTATATCAAATTTTTTATTACAAATACCTCTAGTCATAACTTTGTAATAGCAACATGTAACAACTGTTTTCTTGCTGTTAAATGAACTTTTTGGCAACAACTTTTGGATATTACTGTTAAATGAGTTTTTTGATAGCAATAAAATAGTTGATGCTATAAAATTGTAACCTTATGTATTTACAGCAAAAATTTGATATAATTTTACAGCTAAATGTAATTTTGTTAGAACCAGTAAGTGTGTGTGTGTGTATATATATATAATGGAATAAGAGAAGAAACAGAAGTAGTATTTTATTAATATAAGGAAAGGAACATTGAGACTTGAAAAGATCAGTTTACTTAAGATAGATTAGTCATCGACTAGCTTCTATCTCTCAGAATACAACGGTGACAAAGTTGAAATCAACCGTGCGCCAGGAATATCACCAGACTGAATAACTTAGCACTAGCAGCCTATAATTTTGAAAACGGAGAGGAAAAGGTTTTTTTTTTTTAATTGTATATTGTACAAAAATAGAATAGAAAATATATAGGCTATAATGGAGGAGTTGGAGAAAATAAATGGTAGGATTAATTGATATTTAATCCACGTAATGAGAATTAAACATATTTAATTGTTTATAAAACAATTAAGCTGCTAGAAAAGAAGGTAGAGAACATATAAAGTCTCTAATCTATGGAGGAAAAATAAATGGGTCGGAGCAAAAGTAGGCAGGTCCGTCATAGTCTATTTTGGTTTGGGATTCATATTGTCCACATCGTACGGGTGCATATTGGACCTTTGGAAGTTCACACTTGGATTTATACCCTCTGTGGGCATAAAAGAAAACCTTTTAATAGTAAGTTTTGGATATTACTGCTAAATGAACTTTTTAGAAATAAAATATTAACTGTAAATCATTTTTATCCTAAATCTAATATTTATTGTCACGAGAACTAATGTTAAATAATGCCAATTATACTTTTCATTGTTCCAACTTTTACCAACAATTTGTAATAACCGAAATTTGTAATAAACTGTGAAAGTGAAAAAATAAGGAGTAATTTTAGGTTATATATATATATATATATATATATATATATATATATATATATATATATATAAAATATAAATTACCGTCCGTTTGGTTCTGTTATTGCTGTTTGCTGTATGCTGCTGATGATTGATAATTAGTGTCTGATAAAAACATAATAAATTTTTTTGTTAAGATATAAAATAACTAATTTGAAAAATAAAATAAAATAAAGTTTTTTTTTTTTTTATGAAAAACAAGATTTATATACTGATAAGAAGTAACAGTTTCTCCTTTATAAAAAGTCGTTAACAGTTGCTAACAAAATCTAACCAAACGCATTTTTAAAACTGTTGTTTGATATTAAACAACAACAAAATATGAAAAAACAAATAACTAACAGGCTCTTGATAAAATAAAAGATTAGTTATAATTAATATTTCTTATCCCTCCTTACGAATATATATAGCTACAATTTAAGAAACCATTTTGCTCTGCCAAGATAATTACAAACCAAATAGGTTTGAAATTGTTAATAATACGGACATGCAATGATGCAATGCAACCCACGACTCAAAATTCATATAATGGAAGAAATATAATTAATAGTAATACACAGTAAACAAATAAGGTAACGGAGAAGTGGCTCCAAAGTCCAAACCAACTTTGACAATTGACAACATTGACAAGCGTAGAGATTAACCAAAGCAAGTGGCTCCAACAAATTATTGTCTAATATCCTAATCCTAGTCAATCTAAGGGCAGTATTATGGATCCTATTATTAATCAAATAATAATCCATATCTTCTTCAAAACATAAAAAAAAAAAAGGTTTCCTGAAAAGATAAACCAATTAATTTGATGTATTGTCTTGAAATTGATGAACATTTTCACTTAAATACAAAATCAAGACATTTTTACTTTTAACTTTATCTGCTCTTCTATTCTTGTTATGGCACGTGTACTTCAAACATTTTGATTTGCGCGAATGGGGTTGAGTCATCGGTCATGAAGTTGCCAAAATTCTTTCACAACTTATTAATTTTTTATCAATTTTTTTTTACTTAATTCTTCATTTCAGTTCAAAATCTTTGTTCATCATTTCAATCCAAAATCTTTATTCATCGCTCTTTCCTTCTTCTCTGTTCTCTGTGTCTTTCACTCGGAGTCTGTTCATCAATTGTCTCCTCCAGAATGCGATCGGAGCCGGAAATCAGATTCCGTTTCCATTGATAACAATTTCCATTATATTTAATGATCCAATGAATGTTAAAGCAATCGTCAATACTACTTCGCCTTCTCTTGCTCCGAAACCTAGATTTCCCGCGAAAATTGCTGTCCAGGGCGGTCTGACGCTGCCTGCCGTCGTCAACGACGGCCGGGAATGCCATGGATTCTGGTTCGGGACCTTACTTGTGGTTCCGGCTGTATTATTCTTGTCGTACTTGGCCATCAACGCAAAGAAGAATGTGAGGAGGCTATGGTGTCGGAAATCGTTCATCCTGATATCTTATTATGCCCTTCTCTGGCTCGCTGCTGCTCTGAATCTCGCTTGGTGCTCTGTTCAGGTTAGTTTGCGTTATGTTGTAATTTTCGTGTTTGTTTATATAATTCCTTCTCTTTCTATTTTCTCAGTTACACTTTCCTTTATAAGTTGAATGAGAATGAACTGTTCAATCGTATATTTGGACCAGTAAAATAAGCAATTAAATGCTATTGCTAGAGTGAATTCGATACTATTGTCTCGTTTCGTTTTGTTTTGCTATGAATTCTCTTGTTTCTGATTAGAAACTGTAGTACTTCCCTAGGAGCAACTTATAGTTATAGATATATGATGTTTTTTTAATGAACGATTTGGGATCAAATAAGGTTTGCGATTTAGAAAAATACTTGTGTTACTTGTTCTTTTATCATGGTTTTGAATGATTTTTTTATTTTTTATTTTTGTTGGGCTTGATGAACAGGCTTGGCAATGTTATCCTGGGAAGGAAGTTGCTTGGAATTTTCTATCGTTGTTCACAGGATCTGCAATGCTTTGCTTGGAAGTTAGCATAATGATTTTCCTGCTCCAGGAGAGTTATGTCAGTGGGTTGGAAACATTAACCCGTACTTTTGCTGTCTCAGGAATCATTGTTGGTGTGGATATACTTTTTAAGGTGATGCATGCTTTTAACCTTTTCCCTCAATGATTTAGCTATCGTATCATAGGATACAATACAAATGTTTAGAATTTAACTTTTCAGGTTTTGGTGAGTTATGTATATATTTTGATGGTTTAGATTATTGATATTGAATTTCTAGTCTAAAAATGATGAGGTTGATTTGGCTTGATCAATTTATCAGCAGGTGACAAGTACATAAGTGCCATTAAGAAGTTGCAGTTTAATTCCTACTCATGATGTACTTTTGAAACATTTAGAACAAAATTTTAGAGTCTAGATCAGGGATGGAAGAAGCTAACAGTAGGGAATAGCAAATTATTGTTGTTATTATTAATCAACTTTGTAATTTTTTCTTCACAATTGTTATGTGGTTGAGAAAATGCATGTCATACTTATGATTATGAGCAAACTGTAATTATTCAGGGCTGTATTAGTTCTAGATAAGATTAAAGAGGGAGGATTATATGTAGTCACATGTACTATAAATGGTGATTTTCCCTGTATAGAATTTCTTCGATATGGACTTAACTTATCTTCTTGATTGACATAACTATGTCTTTAGTTAGAATGCCAAGGTCCATGGGTGTTTATTGCTATTTTGTGCAAGGTTTTGAATTTGTTATTTTTTATGTTTTTCCATGTACAACTTAAGATTTTCCATTAACTGTTAGGTTGTCAATTCCATCCAATTAATCCGACTTAATATCCTTTTAGGAGATGATACTGATACCTATGTGCTGGCTAATGTGTTCGGTTGTCAATTCCATCTAATTAATCAGACTTGATATCCTTTTAGGAGATGATACCTATCTAGTGATTCATGCAGGCAGTTTCCTGTAATGCATTTATATTAAAATTTCAACCATATTGAATGAACACCTAATTGCATTTGTCTCCTGTGTGTCTTGTTTTTCAGGGAATCTATGTCTTTGGATTTGGGGTACCAGTGTTCAGTGATGGTGAGGAGAGTGCGCAAAGAATGAAGTGGGGCATGTGGATCATTTACAAATTATTGGTTACAGCAGTTTATGGCTACATCTTGTTTGTGCATTACTCGAAATGGAGAGAAAAGTTACCTCGTTAGTATATTTCACAATTTCGATACGCCAATTAGTTCTTAGTTGACGCAGATGGTAAACTCTTTCTTGTATCCTGCAGCTAAACCAGCATTCTACAACTACATCACTGCCATGTTTTTCAGTAACGCTGTCGTATTACTTGCATGTGTGTTTGCAGTATTTGGGGCAAGCTTTGGCATTTGGTAATTCAAATACAAAACTTATTTCTTGCAAGCATGCATTCAAATAAACATGCTTTTCAATTTGTTTCTTTCATCTGGTGCAGGTTGTACAAGTTTATGGTTGTCTTGTATCATTCACTCTACCTTCCTTTTCTCCATGTAACAATTCTAGCCGACTTTTTCCAGGTGCGCCATATCTGCCTTCTTATCGTTAATCAACTTCATATTTGGGTTTGAACGATTCGCTGAAGAATATTATGGCTTCCCAGTATTGAATGGTCTTGTATTCATTTGTAGGAGGAAGATTTTCTTTTAGATAATGCTTACTACTCTGAGATGAGAGATGCTGGCTTCTTCGATGCAGACTGGGATTGATTGGGATACTGCAGATAAAGCGATTCCAAACAAATAAATCCCTTTATCCCCCCTTTTTAAGAAAGCTGTGTACAGTAGCAATTGTAATTAATGTTCCAATAATGAGAAGTGCTGCAATTTTAATATTTCATACATACGTACATATTTTTTTGTTCAGAGCGAAATATAGAAAGAGGCAGAATGATAGTTATTGATTGATAAAGAACTTTCTGTACAACGTTGAGCAGATCGTTTTATTTCTTATTTTATACTCAAAAACTCTTCACTAAAACTAATGAACATAATGTATGTATTCGTCTTCTTTGCCAACATTGAAAACGAAACTTTGTTTCACAAAAGAAAATTTCCAATATGAGAGATTTGTACAAAATCAAAAGGCTAGGCTGATATTAAATGTACAATGCACATAATTTGCAACAGGTTTAACCCTTACCCTCAATTGGAAGTAGCGAGTTCCCATACATGGTAACATAAATAATTTGAACTACTCGCTTTAATAAACTTGGATCTTCAAATCAAATTCCTCTTTCCATTTCTTGCGAGCTGACAAGTTCTTGAATACAATGTTCTTGTTCAAAGCCAAGGTAACAATCTGAAACTAACATCAATTTTGTCCCCTGCAAAATACATTAAAGAGTTTCAGCAACAGGGGAAAAAAATAATTAACAAATAGATTAAGCTTTTCAATGTCTTGTAAAGTGGGAATAAGAAGCGCATTATAGTCGCCCATATCTCACCGATTCTGAAATGTTTTTTTAAAATCACAGGAGGTTATATGCACAAGCAGGATTCTCAAAATGGTAAATCTACTAAAGCCAATCATCACATCAACCTAATACTTAAATGTAAGGGTGCACACGGTCGGTTAATCGGTCCATGTGGACTTTTTCAAACGATTAACTATTTGAACAGTTTTTTTAATTTACTAACCATACACTATCCATTAAATTCGGTTAACCATTTCTTTACGGTTAACCATTTACGAAATAGACATTATGATTTTGCCAAATTTATAATATTTGAAACCTCAAATAAATATACCATAAATCTCAAATATCAAATAAAAATATAAAATTACAAACCATAGTCTTAATTATTAATTAAAATAACATTTTAACCATAAATTCTAATAATTAGAACATTAATAAAAAAAAAATTCCCAAACATAGAAATTGTTGTACAAGATCAAACATTAATTAATGAAATTGTTCTTCGCTATTCGTTTTTCAGTGAGTGTGAAATTAAGAATTGAGAGGAGATAGGATTGGAAGGGAATGACCGAGACTACTTGGTGTTGTATAGTAAAGAAGTAAAATAACATCAAAGGCCCAAATATTTCACTTATTATATATATATATATATATATATATATATACATAATTTTTTAAGAAAAATATTTGTAAAAAGTCGGTTAACCGCGAGTCCATATGGATTTTCAGTATAAAAACCTAAACCTAAACCGTGACTGTTAATTTCTAAAAATAAAAACCATACACTAGTTCATCGGTTTCGGTTAACTATATTTTTAGCTCGGTTTCGGTTCGGTTTCATGGTTTTTCGGTTTTTTTTTGCACCCTACTACTTGAATGTGTATCTACGGCATCTCAAAATATGACACTTCTCTGTTTCGTAAGAGATTATCTAAAAGCTTTTCATTTTATCAACTCCATTTTTTGCTTAAAAATTCTTCATATGAGGAAGCTGGAGATGGATAAAAAGTAAATCATTGTCATAGAGAAATAGGCATGGATGTATAGAAGGGAGGGGATTCTGACCTCGAAAGTGGTCAAGGATGACGGTAAATCCATGTGAGTACCCAAGCGGTCAGAGAAGGAAACTCTCTTCAGAGCATATAGTTCAGAGGTGGATGTGTTGCCAAGAACTAGCCACCATGCTTCATCTTTCACCTGGAAAAAAAAAAAAATCAACTTAGCCTATTTTTTACAGCCAGTTGCAGAAAAGAGGCACAAGTCTACCTTGGGAAACCGAGGGACAAATGCTCTTGATGTGCTCTGCTTTGAATTGGTCTTCTCCAATTTGATGTTCAGAACACGAGACTTTGCACCATCAGTGTCCTTTTTCTGAATTTTTAACTCCATTTTAACGCAGGGAAAATGTTGCAGATCCTGATAACCAAACAAAGAGTTAAATAAAAAGAGAAAATTTTAACTATAACACACTTGACAGTCTTATTTTGTTCCACATGCACTGTTTCTCGATGCAGCTGCTCCCTCTTTCACTACATGAATGACTCCCAAAATATCTAAAGAAAAAGGAGGCAACAACTCACACATGCTAACCATCGATACGGATTTAGACAGACAGAAATGATACATGTTTTAAAATGAGGTTGGGCACAATCAATTTTCCTCTGTGGTTCTGTGACTCGGACAGGCCTGTTAATAATAATATACGGTAAACACCATGTAAATTGTTATGCATCTACCCTTCAATGATCATGTCAATATTTGTGCATCCATCAATAGACTACACAAGAAGTTCAACAACCCCTGTAAATAAAAACTTATGACAGCATGATCACTTCTATTAGATCTTGATAGCTATCCATACATCATAAACAGTTTGAGTAAGGTGGATAGCCAGCGATATAGCGAATCTCCCAGGTGAATTCAGGCACATCTATAAAGACAATAAAATTAAACAATGCTGGAAAGCAAATTACTAGAAGACAAGTTCTTGGATGAAATTTCATGTCTGGAATAGAGTTAAGTTCCTGCTTACTTTTGAAAACATAAGTGGTACTTCCTCCTCAATACCAGCGCTAAAAGAAGGCAAGTATATTGTTTCTGATATGAGTGAGCTATACCACTTTTATCATCTTTCAATCTTTGACTACGAAAATAGGTGAAATGTACATGGTAAGAAAGTAGTAGTAGTATTCGTGCATATATATGAATATATCCCATGTATCCATTTAAATCAAGATACCAGAATACAAAACATTTCTTCACTTACACAGCGTCATAGCATCAGGGCAATTAGGGTTAGCAATACCTAGTTTGAGGCAGCACAGGAGTTGTTGCTCTGTGGGGTTCCAATAAATTCCGATGGCCTTCTCCTCTGGATTATACTCTCTTTTTGTTGTGATTGTCTCAATTGTTAAGGTTTGAAGTCCTGGGGTTTTCAGTTTTGTCCAAAGTGGGGCAATTAAATCTCAATTGTTCTTTCCAAAAAAAAAACCTCAATTGTTCCTGTCTTGTCATGGCTCAGTTCACATCTAGTGGTTCCTTTGCTACTGTCAGAGATAATAATAAAAGCTATTATCGGGCTTTACCTATAAGCTTAAGCTTTTAGGTCAATTGGTTCCATGATATGGTATCAGAGCCGCTTAGACCTAAAGGTGGAGGGTTCGAATCCTGATAGCTCCATTTGTTTATTAAAATTTAACACATGGCAGGATGGGCCTGTCTTGTACACGCTTCAAGCCCAAGGGGCATTTGTGTGTGGGGGAGTGTCAGAGATAATAACAAAAGCTATTATTGGGCCTTACCTATAAGCTTAAACTTTTAGGTCAATTGGTTCCATTACAGCTACTACTATCTTCAAGATTTGTTGATGAGCCATTTTGTCTCTTGCGGTTTTGCTTCTCATGGTTTTTTTTCCACGTTGACGGGTTTGGTCTTCTCACTAATCATAGCTGGAGTTGGGTTATGTGGGTTTGTCCTTTTCTGGTGAGCATAGATTCCAAGTTCGATTGTTCCTCTGTTCTGCTTCTAATTTGGTGAGCTTGAAGTTAATTCTTATTGCATTGATTATTTCTGGCTTTCTTGATTTCACTATTGGTCTATTTGCTTTGTGGTTGAAATATATGTTCATCATTGCTCCAGCTAATCCATCGATTGGAGATGATAAACTTGAAATTGTTATGCATTCCAGGCACTAAATATTATGCCACTTTGAGGCCTATTAAGAGCTATGTATTAAGTGTTGATTCAGGGGATCAATTAATTCATGAAACCCCTAAAAATTGGAGGATCGGAAATAAAAAAAGTAGATGATGGAGGACAGTGAATTGTTCAACCAGATTCAGAATACTTGATACACAGCAGCAGATGTTTTGATTAGTCACTGTGATCCAATGGGTAATAACATAACCTATGAACTCTTTTCTCTGTGTTCATCCCGATTCCCTTCTAATCTCTTTTATGAGTCAAATGACAGAATCTCTCAACTCTAATATTCTTTTCTAATCATTCTATTTTTCAGAATCTTAGAACAACACCGATTATCAGTGAAGGAAGACTTGAATAGCTTTCATATTCTTGAATCCTCATCACTCCCAATATCATATTGTGCAACTCTCCTATCAAGTCCAGAATTAGAATTTGAATATTGTGTTCTACGCAATGTGTGAATGGTAATTTGATTTCCATACAACTTATTTAGGCTCTACTTATCACTTGTATTATAATAACCATGCATCTCTTCACATTGCTTCTGATCCAGTGTTTCATTGAAGGACAAACATAAGATGTCGTATTTATTGGAGGCAACCATATTCAATAACAAGTACCAAGTAGAAAACTGTAACCCAATCAAAAACAGAATTTGAACATTGCATGCTACGGGACATGTGAATTGTAATTTGATTTTTCTACAACTTATATAGACTCCACTTATCACTTGTGATATAATAACCATGCATCTATTCACACTGCATCTAATCCAGTGTTTCATGAAAGGACATGCATCTATTCATACTGCATCTAATCCAGTGTTTCATGAAAAGACAAAGATCTACGCTCCAACTCGAGGAGAGAGTCTTACAGGTGAACTGTATTTCTTCCATCTTTGACAGGTATAGGTATATGGTAAGGAAAGAGGTGAAATGCATATGATAAGAAACCAGGCATAGTATGAGATGAGATAATGTACCCATGTAAATCGAAATATAAAATACAAATACTTCAATTACAGTTTGAAAAAGAATGTTCCAAATTCCCAAATAGATTCTTTTAACATTGTCGTAAACTAGTTAGTGATAATTGTTCTGCTAATTGGTTTTCTCTTTTTTTGCTTCCCTGTTGTTTACGTATGGTTGATAATCAATTCTTACAGTACTTCTAAAACAAATTATCGCTTTAACAAAAAGATTCAACACACAGATTCTTCTTTTCAAGGAACCGTGTATGCAAGTTTTCTATATTCTAGTCTTTCTCACTTACTCCCAACACAACATTAATGCATGCTGCACAAAACATGCACCAAAATCATAGAAGGATGAATTACCTGATATAATCTTGAACCAAGTGGATTTCCAACCATTGCCTGTAGAGTTGTCTTAGGAAGATCTAACAGCTGCTGCAGTGTAGAGATTCCTTTCTTGCTTAATGATGACAACAAATCAGTATTCATGCATGGCAACATCCACAAGGCAGAGTCTTGATCGCACCATAAACCCTGATAAATGAGAGATCAAGAAAAAAAAAAGTATATAGTCAATTGAACACATACAATAGGATTTGTGCTAAATGAAAATACAGGAAAATTTCTAAAGATGTCATCTGAAGTTCAATTACAAGCAAAAAATATTTGAAAACTGATCTCCAATCATTATTGCAAGCTATAAAGCAAGAAACTTCAATAATTTTTCAATTAGTGAATTTACAAAATACATCCTTATAATTTTAATATTTATAAACATAAATAAATATTTATCATGCACATGATCACTTACATTTCTGTTTTATATATATCATTTCTCAGTTTCCATTGCTTATTACATAACAACAAATTTAGTGTCAAACATTTCCTTAAAGCAATTTTTCTAAGGTCTAATTAATTTTCAACAATTAAAGAGCCCTCAATTTCTTTTTCATTTAAGTTCTTTCTTTTCAGCATTCGCTCACCTAAAACAACGAGGTTTATCTATGGTAAAAAGTTAAGGTTGTAGGGGTTAATGAAGCCCAAGAGTGGTCCCTCTTTTTTCATGTCCGATTTATTGATGATATTTTAGACAAGTACTGTAGAGGCATTTGCTTTTGTAATTCTCTCATCTCAAGATACTCATTTTTCATGCAGGATAATTTATTAAACAATATCACAGCCACAGTCATTTGTCAGCAAGCTCCTGATATGAGAATTGATACGAAGGAAGTCAGCATTTCAGCTAAACAAGCAAGTACACCCAGGTTTACTAAAAAATAGTTCACATGGATGAAAACAAATAGGAAAAACTGGATTCGCTCTCTTGAAATGTTTAACATGCAATACAGAGAAAAATACCTGCATGACCATTTGCAATAGACGCATGCAAGTAATTGTGCTTAAAAGCCAACCACTATTAGCACAAATATCTATCATGGCCTGTATAATGCGTATACTTTGATCCAGCACAGACTTCAAATCTGTTACATAGTCACTAATTGGTAGCTCCAACTGGGAAAAATGTGCCTGAAATCATAGGAAACACCAAAAGAACAATAAATAAAAAACCTGATAATTACTGGAAGCAGTAACTATATGCTAGAGAAGAATCTTAAGAAAGTCAACCTGAAATAGCAGATTTGCTTTGACATGTGGATCATCTAGCCGATTCTTGTCCACCATGTAACGAACTCTAGTAGACAATGCTTCGTTATAATTTTCCTGTAATAAAGGATTGCCATTTTCGAAGACACCAATTAACAAGACCATCATGTCTTATTTAGCAGTTTATATATGAACTCTTCAGAGCATGGCTGGACATGTTTTCACAAACAAAAATAAATGCCAGTGCATTCGAAGGGAAAAGAACACAGCAACTAACATGTGAGAGATCTACCAAGCATACAATACAGCAGTGCTGTTTATAGAACATGTAATTCCTGCTTAAGCAACACACATTTGAGATTCAGAAACACAGCACAAGGTTCATTCTTCTGTTCTAACTATATTTCATCCTAAGCTAAACTAAATGTTTATCTATTCTGACATTTTATTTTAGAAATAGAGCATATGAACGCGACCACTTATATCTTATACCTTATATTCTAGAGGTGGGAGATTCTCCAGCCTAAAATAGATTATTCCAAATATAGATACTCTAGTGCCTGGCTGGATTAGTTATGTCATTGTGGATATAAATGCCGCATTGCTACTACATTCAGTGTCAAGAAACACCAATATGCTTTGCTAATTTAAAATACGAAATACTAGCTAGTGCAAAACCACACAGGGTTTGTTATGCACCAGCTGCCAACAGCTGGACAGATTGTTTTATTCTTTGTGTTGTCTTAATTCTGTATGTTAGTGTGCTAGTGTCGGTTTGCTGCAAACAGTTATTTCTGTTTATCCAGATAAGTTACTCTTGGAAAGCAGTAAGGTCTCACTCATTTATCTTAGTCTAAGATTGTATTTCCTTATCGCAATAAATGTCATTAGAGATACTGCACCAAGAAATCTCATTTTTCTTCCTTAGGCGATCAAGCAATTATGCATCTCAATCTGATTTTTTTTTTTAAAAAAAAAAAAAAAATTCATGCACCATAGCATCACGTTTTCTCTATACAAGGACTTCATTATGGTCAAAATGGAAGCCGAACTGGTTAGCCAACAAAACTAATAAAAGAAATGTGGATGACACCATCATCCTCAAATATGAAAAACAAACCCAAGTAGCATTAATAGGCTAGACAAGCGATTAACAGGGAGTCCAAAAGGTCATAAACAAGACTGTTACAGAAAGTGAATAGACATCACCTAGCCACTCTTTTCAAGGTCACCAAGCTACTCCTGAAGATGAACTCAAAGTGGACAATCTTGTATCTTGCATACAATTACAAAATTTGCGTTCTACAATTGTTTTCTCAAGTTTGGCATACTACAAGTTTTTAAGCTCAGTTGGTTTTTTTTTTTTTTCTTTTCTTTTTTGCTTTTTTTTTTTTAACATTGAGATTGAAGGTGGCAAGGTTCGAACCCTGCTCAACCGGAGAGGTACTGCCAGTTACCATTTCAATTTTCATACCTTCTTCCACTGAGTCAAGGCTTTCCAACATCAGTTGTTTCCCATATTATCCCCCACCACAATTCTTCTCAATGAAGAAAAGGAAGGAACAACAATGTATGCCATAAAGCAAATAAACATGAAGAATAAACCATAATCTATGGATAATAGCAGTATAACTTTTCATTATAACCAAACGTATTTCTATATTTGTGCTCAACCAAAATTAGAAAGCGATATTAGGACAGAAAAATACCTCATTATGTCTTACTGGAAGTTCATTATATTCAGAAGCTTCAGCTAAAATATGCAAAAATACCTGTCATAAAAAAGACAATTCTAAACGTTATGATACAAGATAGCTAGTTATTGTGATGTGCAAACAAAACTTCTATATAAACTTACTTCAAGAGAGGTATCTGGCCCTATGTTTGATCCAAACATTGACACTGTCATATAGCTAAGGTAATACTGTGATGCTATCATACCCAGCATCATGGGCTCAACACTGTCTTCATTAATCTTGATACAGCCACTATCTTCAAGATCCTCAAATGTGTTTTGCACTAATCTGCCAAAGATAAGTTGTTATATCACTAACAAAAAGTTCCAGAGTAGTAGTTCCAACAATATCATCAAAATTGTTTGGTGCTACAGTTGATTTTTATTTTTATTTTTTTTAAGTTTGATTTTAATACGTTAAATTGAGTATACGCAACAATTCTCTTGCATCTAAAAATAGAATTTGATTATTTGGTCATAACTGATAGATGTAGAAGTAACACTTTTTTGTAATAGTTATCACAAGTTAAGCATAGGTCACAATCTTAATTGTTCAAGAAGTTCATTCCAAAATAATTTTGTTAAAACACAAGGTTTTGGTTTTTGGTTTTTCTTTTCTTCTCAGTACATAGCCCACCATATGTTCATTGAAGAGGACCCAATAGAGTCGTGGGAAGGAAAATTAAAATTTGAAAAAGACAAAAACAATGAAAGCAACCACTGATGAAAGGATGTCAATCATTAAATGATAATTTAGTACGTGAATATCAAATAACTAATTACAATTATCTACAATGCTCCACTAGAGTGAAAACGAAGACAGTTGAAAAAGTATATTGCAAGGAGAATTTTAAAGTAAAAATTGGTTAAATCTATTTTTAATATCAAGTCAGAAAAGAATGATCAACTAGCCACATCCTTATTACCTGGACAAATAAGAATTTAGAATTTCTGGTTCTGCATTATCCAGACCATAGTATGCTGGATTAACCATCTGCAACAAATGCAAGTAAACAAAGATATAGTTGAAAAGTAATAATTACAAGTCATATGAAAAATGAAAATGAAAAAGAATCCAACAGTGAAGCAAATAAAATCATGCTTAATATTATTTCTTTCACTATTAGAAAAACCATCCATCCCCTTTAAAAAAAAAAAAAAAAACAAACTTATGATGGCGAAATGAGTTCAAATCGTGCCAAATGTTACCTTTTCACAATTAATAACTATTGTAGAGGTCCCTGAACATCAAAACAAGTCTCAATGAAATCCTAAATTTCATTTTCCCTATCAACTCAGTCACAAGAAATGTCAAATATTTGTCCAGAACCTAATGGTGATAAGAAAAGAGTAATTTCTTTCGGCTATAGGGTCATATGATCATTAGAAGTGCTAAGATAATTGATGAAAACCTAATGGTGTTAACAGAAATGTGCTCTTTTTCACTTAACCCTAAAATTACTAAAGAAGTGATGAGTACGTAATCTAGCGGTCTTAACAAAATGGTATTTTATTTTCACTCTATTAAGTCCAAAAACTGCTAGTGTAAAATTAAGCCATAAGATTGACATTATTTGCAGACGTGGAAATAATGCCTACATGGAAAAACTACACTCAACTACAAGAGTGCAAACATGAGCATCTACAGGGAAAATGATTTTGACCAATTCTCCTTGGCTTCTCTTCCTTTTATATTCTGGTTCTATATTTTCTCCGAACACCTTTGACAACTCAAAACCACAGCCACCCATGACTATAAAACACCGTATTTAACATCCAAAATAATACAAATATTACCATGGCCTTTGCACATAATACAATTCATAACCAAAATGACTTTTGTTCATAGTTTTTGCACAGAGTCATACATAACAACTACAGTGACTTCTTTTTAAAGGTCAAACAGTTGGATTGATATCATATAAAAGCAGTAAGTTTAAGACTAATGTTCCAGGATTAACAAAAAGTAATTTCAACTTGACAGCATCCTTATGAAGACTCGAACAATAACAATAATAATAAGACTCAAACATTTAGTTTAGTCTTCTATCAAGGTAATCATCAGAATTAATACCAGTCTACGGAATAGGTATGTCCATGTAAGATAATGCATTGCATCCTCTTTATGGCTAATAGTTCCACTGATTATCTCTGCATTGATGTGATCATGCAACTGCTCCTTCAGACTACTTTCAACTGGAAATGGTTCATATAGAAACTGCCAAAAAAAGTAAGACAATAATATACAACTTTTACCTTCCATTCTTTCAGAATATAAGACTGGTAAAGGACAACTTCAAGAAACTGTCTTGATTTACAATTAACCTTTTTGTAGAAGCTCTTTTTTGGTTCATGCACAAGAATGACTGCTTTCCCATGCTGATCATATTGTGGGCGTCCTGCACGACCCATCATCTGCAAGATATCTGTGATGGGAAAATCAACATACCTTTTTGTCTTTCCATCATAATATTCTGTCCCCTGCAACAGAGATATAACATAAATGTTTTGCTGAGATAACATGCACAAGTGAACCCAAGGGAAAGATATCAAACACAGATGCAACGACACGAAAAAGCATTTCATAGAATTTTTACCAAAATGTTTGAGGCAGTTGGACATATTCAACAGTGAACTATAGATGACTCACGCATAAATATTAGAGAATAGAACTCAATATAGCTAAGAAGGGTAGAGAAAGAAAGACCACGAATCAACTTGGATGGAGGTTATCGCAATGAACTTTGATTACCTTCCAGAGGATCAAAAAAGGAACTAAATCCAACTAGTTGTAACTAAGGATTGGTTCTTCTTTCTCTCTCTCTCTCGCAAAAAAAAAAAAGAAGAAGAGGGATACATTCTTCTAATGAAAATTTTTTTAGCATGCATCACATGCCACGTGCAGAATTAATGGTGCTAGTAGATTTGACACTCAAGTATTGACACCACAATGCACATGGTACCAAAGTATCAAAACACGCGCGCACCAAAAATGAAAAAGCCTATACATGGTTACTACATGGTATGTTTCTGTATTTTCTCCTAGAAAAAACAAGAAATTTCCTTTTAGTGTTTTGCCGACCTTGATAATAACCAAATGAGCAGGAAGATTAACCCCCCAAGCAAGCGTGCTTGTACATACCAACACCTACAATTTGATGAACGGATCAATTATATGCTCAAATATATCCTTCAAATGACCAAAAAAGGAAAAAATAAATTATCTAGGTAAGAAATTGCCTGAATCTTATTGTTAGCAAAAAGTTCCTCAACAAGAGATCTATCTTTGTCATTTAAACCTGCATGATGCAACCCAATGCCAAATTGCAAGGTATGCCGCAGGTTTTGGTCAGTGACTTGAGAAAGAACCATCTGCAATGCTTCTTCAGTCATACTCAGGAACTGCCTAGGATGCTCATCAGCAGCTGAAAACTAAGCACACATAATAACAAAACGATTAAATTAAAAATATTAGATGAAAAAAGTTCTAGGGCATGGTAAAAGCAATATATTCAATACAACATTGCACCTTACCTGAATAAGATCAAGTGCAGTAAGTCTCGTCTGCCGCCGGGATGATACAAATATGAGAACAGGCTTTGTAGGTGAATGGGTTGATATTGCAGCGTATGCTGGTTTGTTCATACTATTCATCCTTGGACAGTAGTATTTCCCGGGATACCCCTGTTTATAATCCCAATTGTATAATGCAAAATGTAAGGCACTAATATGTCCCTAAGTTATTAGAAAAAGTAAACAAAAAGGCATGTACCAGTTTACACTCAGAAACAGATAATACTAGTGGAAAAGCTAAAACTAATACGCATGCACCTGAACAAGAAACTCTCTTCTCTGAAGTAGTGATCGATAATCATATACTTGAAAAACAGACTTAAGTTAAAACCCATATACCGGATATAAATGTAACATCGCCCATGAAACAAATGACATTGTCATAGTAGCAGTTATACAATGTGCAATCACCAAGGAACTGCATAAACGGCATAGCAGCAACTGCTGGATATCTATATGCGTAAAATTACTTTCTAATCCTATAGTTTGAATTGAATTCCTATACGTGCCAGAGCTTCATGGACCATAGTTTTGCATGTCACCTTACCAATCCTCGAAATTAACGACAGGATGAAATTCGAATGGAAACAAAAACAATACCAACTTTCTTGTCAGTGAGGAGTAAAAGACTTGAAAACAAATTGGGTTAAACTACAATAGGATTATACAGAAAGCTATGGAGAAGGAAACCAAAAAAAATGGGAAAGTGCAACCATGTGCCTAAAAGCTTTACAAATTATCAAGGTAAAGCAGACATTCTTCACACAATGATATCACGCCTTCCACTCCCCTCCCCCCCTAGACCCTCATTGTTCTCTTAAACAAATTGGAACCTTAGGCATTTGTTCAAGCACAACATGAAAGTGATTCTAATCTAATGGAAAGAAAACCACTGATCTGCTTATCACAAGCAACAGAGAAAATCATAGTCAGATGTGCTAAACCATGTAAAGGAATAAAGGCAAAGTCCAAGATCAAGGGGACCTTGAGACCAAAATTATAAAAACGCATTTCACCAAGGTAATCACGGCATACCATCTTGCTAAAAAGAAAGGTGTATTTGTCATTCTGATGCTTTATATTTTACAAAATACTTTGAAAAATTAACGAGCATTTATGAAGATGTCCATATTTTTGTAAGCAGTAGTCAAATAATTGAATGTAGTACCAAGAACCTGGAGCCTTGGGGTGTTATATTCGAAAATACAAAAACAAAAGGTTAGTGAAAACATACTTTGGGACATATGCTTATCAGATTTTCTTAAATAAAAAGGAACAAAAAGAAGAAAGAGAAGATACATCTGCCAGTCCTAAATCCATAATATCAAAAATTAAGAAACAAATAATATATGCATATATGTTCCATGAAAAGATATTTCATGTTAAACACAACAATTACTTGCCTGAATATGGACTTCTAGAGGAACAGGCCTCACACTTGGCTTAAAGTTGAACAGACCGATTTCACCAACCCCCAACCAATCGGCCAAGTCCCTGCCAAAGAAAACAATTAAACGGGGAAGTTAGCAGGGCAAAGCACCCTGTGAGCTCTTAGCTAACAAAATGAATGCTGTTAAACAGCAAAATATGTGAGTGTGCCAATTTCAGCACAAGTATGTTTAGTTTAGAGCAATTATCCAAGTGACTGAACAATAGAAATTAGCCTTTAACTTGTTGGTCCACATGTCTGGAGGCAGGCTTTAAACTGTCCTTCTACCCCAAAGTAAACTCTTAACTTCTAAAATTTGAATTAGCTCAACTGTTTGGATAAAATTGAAACTAACTAATGGTATCTGAGTAAAATATCTAAAAGTACAACCATGGAATAAAAAATATGTAAATTTTGATATAGCATCATTAAGCCCAAATTATACACAGGACCAAACATCAGAAATATATAATTTACATAAAGTGGATAAAGCAAAATTACGCTTTACATGAAATATTGTTTTTTTTTTTATCTATATAATTTTTACTCGAAGCAATTGTTACACTGCGCAAGATTAGCACTCAAAAAAGCAGTAGTGCAATAATGAAATTCATAAATACGTCTAACTTAATTAGTTCAACTTCAATATTAACTGATATACTAGCTACAAGTTACAATTAAAAAAGAAAAAAATTTATAGCCCGAGGATCCGATCAGACGTGAAGGCTTGTATAATTGGAAAGTTAAACATAACTTATCATGATACAACAGCACAGTATCATAGCCCTGTATTATGCACATATACATACCCTGCATTTGCCAAAGCTGTAGAAAGACCTATGAACCGTACTGCACGATCTGTTTGAGAGGATATGTATCTCATCCTTGAAACAATAACCTGTTCCAGTTTATATTGTCAGGAAACTACAAAATGAGGTCTAGGAAAGAAGAAGCACCACTAATTGCAAAATTGTGCTTCAAGCTAAGAAGATGTGACACTTTGCTCTCGGGAGCCAAAAGTACACAACATCAGATAACCATTCATATTTTAGCATATTCAACATATAAATTATTGCATACCACATGCAATTTTAACATCATTCCAGAGGTAATGGTAAAGAACACCATGTTTATAGTGATATTTAAGTAGAAAAGCAATCCAGAACAAAAAAAATTCCACTTAGTAACTTGAATTAAATTAATCCCAAACTCACGCATCTTGAACATATAAACAATTGAAAGAGAAGAATAATAACTTTATCCAAACCATGTCCAAACAGAAAACTAGACCACAACTACAACAATAATATTCATCACGTTGTCAGGTTTACATGCCAGATACATACAAGCCCTCAATAATAATCCTGTCTACTGAAATCAACAGTCAAAGAGACAAGAGACAGATACATTGTTTGAAATGCTTACCATGTCAACACTAACAGAACTATGTATGTTGAAACTCTACATAAATAAAATATAGCAAGTGAATACAGATACAAAAGAATTCCCTTGACAGTTGGATTCCATATTGATGTGGTCTGTACAATTTACTACACAAATCAAGTAAACATACAGAGTCTAAGGTCCCTTGTTATAAATGAACTCAGAATAATATTATTATTTGGTGCTATGTCAGTGTTATTAAAAGCGCTAGGTGCCTTTAAGGCGATGAGACCTAATCACGTGAGGGACTAGGCGCTTGCCCGAGCAAAGTGAGGTGCTACTTAAAAAAAAGGGTAATATATATAACAAAATTATATCTAAGTTCCATAAAATAAGCATAACTAGTAAGTTATATATAATCTTCTTGCTTACAAAACTCTTGTATTTGATTTTTTTTCCTAGTATTTTCTAGCAATTATGAAACTGACTGTCAGCAGTAATGTCTCCCCATTAATCTTCTAAAATCTCCACAACTTCATATCCCTCCTCGTTTAAATATATTAAAATTGTTGTGGAAACTATAATCAAACTGAAGAGGCAAATGTTTCTCCCCAATTTATCTCCTAAAGTTTTACTAACTTCCTATTTCTCTGATTCCCGTAAAGGTTTTGATTTGTTTTGGAAACTAAGATTTGGTTTTCAAAACCGAATCAATAATTATAATTTTTTACCTTAACTTGTATATTCTCTTTTAAAAATTGTACTTAAAGTGCAAGACAACAACATCACAATTAACGGAAATGAATACTCCTTCCAAAAATAGCATTTATAGTCAAAAAGTGACAGAACATAGAAAGGCACGCCATTTTGTGCCTTATGCTTGGGTTGAGGCGCTAGCCTAGGCGGCACCTCCTTGAAGGCACGTCGCCCAAGGGGGTCTGAGGCACTCTGGCCTCGCCTGGCCTGGGCCCCTAAGAGCTTTTAATAACATTGTGCTATGTTACAATGGGGTTATGAATATATAACAGTTGTTAATACCTCAAGGATGGGCCCACGGTCAGCCCCCAGTAAGTGAATCTCATCCAAAATCAGAAGTCCAACCTATTGATCAAAAGACTCATTTAGAATTACACGATGAAATACTCACACAAGGTAAACATTAGAAAAATGAAAAATGACAATCTTATCAAATAACGCACAAACGTTAAAGATAATGCACCTTCGTTACATAGCTTCTACTATGCCAATTACGACTGATACCATCCCATTTCTCAGGGGTTGATATTATGATATCTGCTGACAAGAGGGCCATCAAATCTGGAGTGTAATCTCCAGTCATTTCAACCTGATAATGGCATTCTCTCAGTTTCAGAAGAATATTCTATTATACAGCACAATACACCAGCATGCTTTTCACATGCAAACACAACCACTATATTCAACCTGAAGCAAAAGCCTCTTGATATGCAATATATAAAACCCTCTTTTATATACTTATGCAGAACCAGACCCACATGCACGTGTATACGTAACGTTAAATTGAATATATTTTGTTACCATCTTTTTCCCAAGCTGAGAGACGAGACGCTTTCTCCAATCATTCATTCTTTCTCGTACAATAGCCTTTAAAGGCGCTATGTAAATAACCTATGTTCAGTGGGAAACGTCAAGTAAGGAAATGAAACATCCAACAATGTTACAAGGTTGAAACCAATCGATACAAACTAAAAAGCCCATTGTCTCTGGTACTGTCCACAAAGGGAAGAAATAGAGGGGAGGAGGACCTTCATATCAGGCTGAGTATTGAAGAGGTGAAGCATAGCAAGTTCTGCAGATATAGTTTTCCCACTTCCAGTGGGAGCTCCTAGGAGAACGTTGTTATCTGTGTGATAAAGAACATGAAAAATCTGCAATTCCCAAAAAAAAAAAGCATCACATCACAAATAAGCAGTAGTTTGGCACAGCTTTAAACCAATGACATTACCCAGCAAAAAGTACACTGAAAAATACCTGCGTCTGTATTGGATTGAAATGAGAAAATTTGTACAGGGATTCATATAAATTGTTCCCAAGTGAACCTACAGGGAGTGGTTTTAAATCTAAAAGTTCTGTGTGTGTCATACGAGCCTGTAAAGATCATCAACTGTGTTAAAAACTTGAAAGAGCCAGAAAAGATAAAACAGGGTAGAGAGCATAGGAAGAAGAGCAAAAAAGCACTAGCCTAGCCACTATATTTAAAATGAACAAAGAAATAAAAACTAAATACCTCGGGCAGAGCTAAATTATGGAATGAAATGGTGTAGAAAGCTTCAGCATGAAGCCATGTATCGGAAACAGCACGAATATAGTACTGAGGTGGATGCGGTTCAAAAATTGGCACAGTAAACGTGAGCTTCTGAGGGTGTCCCCGTGCTGTTCGCTTCGTCAAAGTGAAAAGCTCCGAGTGGTAGATATGATCATTCTCAGAATCCTGTTTAATTGTTCAGGTTTACAGTAGTTGATGAAACAAATTGTCAATCTACTCATTACTGAGATTCAATTTAACGAGCCATCCATCAGATGAGCAGGGTTTCATCCCATGACAAAAGGAAATTGTACTAGATTCGTACAAGCAAGCAAACTCCTATAGAATGCTCAAATTTTGAAAGCACCATCAACATAAAAATAATTGCATTGTAAATAGACATAAAGGACATAATTTGCATCCAAGTCAAACATATTCAAATTTTCAAAATATAACCTATTATCATCAAAGAAAAAATCCAATTACAAATCATACCAACATTTTCTAGAATTCTTATCTCCAAATATATATTAAAATTTAAAACATTATGATTAAACAATAAGCGTTATTTAAAATTTGAAAAAAGAAACATTACTGAGATTTGACAATCATTGATTTAAATTTCAAACAACATTTTCTTGAGTTTTTTTCTCATCTCCAAACATATATTAAAATTTTAAACAATATTATTAAACAATAAACATTATATAAAAACTGAAAACATTACTGAGACATGGCAATCAATTGGTATACATTTCAGGTGCGCATTTAAATGCATACACAAGTGCAATAAAAGCTCCCAATTAACACCTTAAGTCAATGGGAAGATAACATCAAAGCTTCTGCAAATATTTATTTAAACAATTATGGAAAAAATCATCCGGCCATAAAGATAAAGATGCCACCTCACACTCAAAGAAAAAGTTTCCTTTTACATTACCTCAACAAGAATCCACCAACGCTGTGCAGCACCATGAAAACGATCTTTCCATATGAAGTCCGGAGTTATGAGCAAATCCACCTATTAATTTAAACACAATCATGTCAAAAAATTTTAAAAATTAAATGGAAACCAAATGTTTAAACCTGCCAAGTGCAAGAAATTTAGTGAAATTACCTTCAAAACAGTTCTGGTTATTGGACTTACAGTTGCTGATAACTGGATCCATGGAAAATATCCTAAATATTGCTTAACCAACTAACATCATCCAAAAAAAAAAAGTATAAGAGAGAGAAAGACAGGAGATAAATATTATGAAAAAGGAAAAGGGAATAATAAATAGGGAAAAAATTTCATACAAAGATACAGACCTTTCCACCATGGGGATAACGAATAAGTGCTCCAATATCTTTTTCCTCCATCTCCTGTAGACGATCTAAATCAGCTCCTCGTTCTTCAAGCTTCCGCAATATCTGGAAAGTTAAAAGACATTTTTACTAAAAGTTTCTCATAGCACACTTCAATAGAACAAAAGAGGCACAGCAGACAAACTTCTGATGAAAGATCCTTGTCAAATTGCCTAAGGGGATGTTGATGAGGCCAAATTTGACGATCTACAGCCTTGCAATATTCTAACATGAACAAACACATTTCACTCCAGCCTCTGCGCAAACAAATTTCAAATAGCGCACGCATGATACGAGCCAAGCTTGCACTTATGTAGGCGGCATCAGACACTAATGAAAAAGTATCAATTGAACCACGAGAGATGTACAACTGCATATTTATATAAGCATAATGATCAATACTATATTCCTTTCACAGTAGAAAGTAGTATAAAAAAACTGAAAGTAAGTAAGAACCTGAATGAGAATTGAAATTTTTCCATGTTTATTTGAAGGACCACCTCTAACTTCTAGAGGACATGCCATGCGCAACAACATCTCAAGCTCATTTTGCTCCTCATCTCGAACAACAATGTTCTCAAATTCGGAAGAACGAGCAACCATGTCAATGACCTACAATTTCAGCACTACATCATCAATATAACTGATAGAAAGGAAGTACCAGCACAACTTTATAAGGAAGACTAACTGAAGGAGAAAACATCATAACAGATTGCACCTAGAAAATACATGCTCAAGAAAATAATCAGTATAGCACTTGGTACTGACAACCCAAGACTGAATGTCCCCATAGCGGGCTAGCTTTTTCAAGACAAACTCAGACAATTTATAATGTAGCCTAAATAAACTAAACCAAGTAAACTGATGCAAGCACACCGTAAATTCTCAGAACACAATTATGACCTCGCTATCATTCATGTGGCGTCTCAATAATTCATTGTAAGTTTCGACACTCGAGTATTGGATATAAAAGTGGCTGGCTATCCGGCCAAGCTCTGTGCAGTAAAAGTTTCCACTTTTCTCATCAAACCGCATCATTTTAGCTGAATCAAGTGCACGAGCAGCATCTGCTATAAGAGCTCTTTGCTTCAAACTTAAGGAAGGATCTGCCATGACCTGCCATATACAAGAGTTTTCAGAATAGCGTCCAACAATAGAGTACACATCAAGAACACCTTCAAGAATCAGGACCATCCAAAATCATGCTCTATTGTCATTCAGAAAAAAATAATGGCATATTCCAGGCCTTGTAAAACATAAAATAAACATATCGTCTCAGATTTTTTAGCAACAACGGAGACAGTAAATTTATCTACGGATGACAAATCTCACTCATTTCAAGAATATATGGTCCATCCTGCAAACCCATGATATTGGATGCAATCTTAAACAATTTACACAAAAAGAGGACCAACCATTGGGACAACATATGTTAAGTTCCCTAGAGAAAAGTTTTAGTCCATCAGTTTTAGGTGGGAGACAGCTTGTTAGATGGTAAAATTTTCTTGATGTTCAAAGGAAGACAACAATGACACAAAAACTGGTAAAACAAATAGGGTCAGTTGGTTGCTCATTCCAATTTAGTCAGAAAATCTTTCAGGTAGGGGAGCACGAAGGATCTAAAAATGCTACAAGCCCAAGAGATGGCATGGGAGATTCAAATACCATACTTGTGCAACAACCAAAGTGCATAAGTGATCTACCCTTTATCATTAATGATATTTTGACTTGTGCAAAGATTAGTCATAAAATCATAAAACAAAATTAACATCAACACAATATATTTGTTTCATTAGAAATAAACAATAGTTAAGCATAAGAAAGTAACCAGTTGAGCAATGAGTAAAAATATGTTTTTTTCCCGTTCAAAGTTAAATATAGAAGGTGCATATAATCAACAAAACCAATATTCACCTCGTCCCATCCAATACCATATGCCAAAGGATTCTGCCTCATCCTGATGAAAAGATAGGTATAGCCAAGCCATGCACAGGCTTCCTTAACATTGGTGACCGTACCCAATGCCACCTCCGCGTTTAGATTGTCTTTTAAGGAACTAATAAACTGCAAATGCAAAGAAAAAAAAAATACGTTTAAGAAACAAAGATGAACAGAACACTTAATTAGCAACAAGAAAATTCAGATGGAGATGTAAAGAATTAATGAAAAATCAGACTACACTACGCTTATAACTGGATTACAGCATTGGAAATAATCAGCATACTCTTTTCCCTAGCTTAATAAACTTAAGATCTTAACATCAAAGTTTCATTTGGTCCACAATTCAGGTTTTGGCTCTTACTTGATTCCGCACATCACTTTTCACTCTAATTTTTAATTCACTTGGAAAGAAATACAAATATGAGAAACCACCGGTTTCATAATTGTTCAAGTTACGAGTTAAAATCTTTATAGGGGATCAGAAGTTAAGAAATTTAAAATGAAGTGCAACTGACTTCAACTATTTTGGACCTGTAAAAGTCCCAAACACGCTGTTTAAGGCAATAACAGAAATTTTGATAGAGACCATAAAATTAATTACGATTCTAACACTTGAAAGGATATCAGTTATAGATTCAAGAGTATAACATTCAGACAGCTCAAAAAATGTAATTTAGAGCAAAAAATGACAAGTAGAAAAAAAGCAAAGCAAAAAACAGCCCATTTTGTATTAAGCCATCCATGTCGCTTCTTTGATTCCTCGACATACGGAAAAAGAATCTAAACTTCAAGATACAGAATGACTTCTCTAGGATTGACAGTGGAAGGTCCCTTTGCAGTCCAACTCTAAGATACTTTGAAAACACTATTCTTAACAACTTTATAGAATGATTTGTACGCATCTAATAGTGTTTGTATTTCAAAGTCAAACAACAAAATCTACCTGACTCTCAATGGGAAGTTGACTAGTCAACAATCTTAGATAGTATGCCAGCTTGTCATGAGATGTTATTATAATGCCTTCACCACTCTTGTCAAATTGAGGTCTCCCAGCCCTGCCAAAGATCTAGAACAGTAATTTAACAAGATCAGTTCAAAAGGTCATACAAATCGAGTTCTTTTAGATGCAATTAAAAGAATCTTGTATCTAACCTGCATAACATCAAGCATTCCTATGTCACGCCAGCCACCAGCCTTTGGATCATATAATTGGGTACCCTGGAGTATGAAATTAAAGAGGAGAGCAAATAAGAGATATGAAAACAATTGTCTGCCTACCACATGCCTCCCTGAAACAGTTTCAAGTATTGGAACAAACTAGAAGTCAAAACTGTCGATCTTTGATAAACTAAATTTAAGAACATGCACTGACCTTTATGACAACAGTGTGAGCAGGCAGATTTACACCCCATGCCAAAGTTGCTGTACAAACAAGTACCTGGAATAACAACACCCTAAATTTAGAAAAATATATAAGCCAACTAACAAAGTGTTAAGATGGATAATTCTACCTTCAAGAGTCCCTCAGAGAAAAGCTTCTCAGTCAAAACTCTATCAGCACGTAACATCCCAGCATGATGAATACCAACAGCAAATTCGAAAAGTTCTACAACATCTTTGTTTCTAGACTTAACAACCTCTTTCTGAAATGCATAAGTTTGGAAATTATTGAAAAACGAAAATTAATTCCAAATGTCAAACCAAAGTAGGTATAGGCCCAAGAGAGAAGCCTATGGTACCTTAATTAATGAAAATTGTGGATGTGCATCATTTGAAAAGAGTTCCAAATCATCATACTTCCGAGCAAGCTCAACCTAATAAGATGTAAAATATCTAAAAAACCATATAATAACTTCCATAAATCACTCCAGATGCGTGCATACGTGTGAGGTGTTTGTGCACATAAGTAAACGACTTGTACTTTCACTAGGTAGAAACAAAAATATCAGATGTAAACACCATATTACTAGAACTATAAAGAGGTTAATTTGAAGTAAAAATAATACATGGAAACATAAATGCCACTTTACATAAATGCCACTTTCTTTATTCAGTTTCCGCCAAAACAGAGCAAAGCTTCCAACATGCACACAATTTGATCCTAGAATCCAATCTGTTGACCTTCTAGCTCCTATCTATTTTTTGTCATCCTAGACATTCACTTTTGAATAATAATCTGAAGACTGTCTGTTACAAGAAAATTCCTTGCACTCAAAGCTCTACAAATAAAAAAAGCATTTGGCGGTCTTAATTCAAAGTAGCAAAAGGGCATTAACTCATCAATTAAACAGAGTGCAGTCAAGATTAAGGGACAGCGTACAAACAAGAACTGATCTAGAGTTCCAGACATCCCAATCTAACCAGATTAACCAGTAATGAACAGTAGATGTAATCCCAATGAGTCCGTAGTTCTGAAAGGTCAAGGCAGTCAAAAGGAAATGCAAACAACTTTCAGTAGTCCAACCTTTGCCTCTCATGTGGAAGTTGGTGGAAACAACCCCAAGGCACATGTCAACTCATAGCATGGTTTGAATTGATTTACTACTTCACAATTTCACAGCAAACCTTAGCCAAGTTTTGTCAAATACATTTTGTAATCAACAATGACATATTGGTTCAACCTTTGTCCTATTCTCAATAGGATTGTAGACTTGTCATGCTCCCTTCTATAACTAGGTGATGAGGCCACTTCTACAAATATTGGTTTCGTCAAAAAACTCAATGACTAAATTTGATACGCACCTTTTTGAGTTGATAGTTTGATATATTCATTTCTGGCATGATTATTCTTGCTTGATTAATTATATATCGCAACTAGTTTTTCATTTACCAGTTGTCACATATCAGTGGCATTTACAAGAACTACAAAATATGAAGACTATGACATACTAGTTTCTGAGCTGTCTTTGCTGTGTCCTTTCGCGAATGAACAAAAACCATTGCCTGATGCCCTTGCCTTAATGAATCAACAACCTAGCACAAAGGTTACCATCAACACCCATTTCCAATATAATGTGATATTGCATATGAAAATTCCATATAGGAAAAGATACCTTCCTGTAACAAATATCATTCAGCAAGTCATTGCGAGCCACAAAATTTTGCTCACTAATTCCAATGTACTGTTGCGCGAGAGGCACTGGACGATAACTAGAATCAAAGAAGAAGAGGCCTGTTTCTGGATTTACTCTCAGAAACTGAGCAACCTGGAAAATTTCAAGCAAGGTATCAACAATTAGAGCCAGTTAAAGTTCAATGCAAAAGGAAGTGTCGTTCATATTGAAGGGGAACCTCTAAATAGTTGGGTAAAGTGGCTGAAAGACCCACAATTCGTATCATTGTCTGCGTTGACTCAACCTGCTCCACAAGAATAAGTACAAAAGGTTACCTAGTTTTGCAGCAACTCAGTTATGCAGGTAAAATCATATTGTAAAAAGTCAGTCCACCATTAAAAAAAAAATAGGCCTCAGCCTGATGAAATTATTAACATCTATAATTATGCATGTATAATGATCATAGACAAATTTAGAGACCCATGTAGCATCAAATAATAACAGGATTTATGGTTATGTTGATGGAAATCTTGTCAAAAATAGATATCACAGAGTCATTGATCCAACCAAGTATGTCAGAAAATTAAACTACAATGCTGATTGAATAAGACCTTACCTGACGAAGAGTTCTAGCAACAAGTGCCTCTATCACAGGGCCTCTGTCATCATTCAAAAGATGCACTTCATCAATAATTAAGAGCTTCACGAGCATTGAAAGTGACATGTCACTGCTTTTACGAGTGATTACATCCCATTTCTCCGGAGTTGTCACTATCATCTGATTTGGATTTGAAAAAAGGAAACTTTAACCTAGGAAAGCCTACTTTGATGCATGAAATAAATGACTTAAGAATAGGGAACGAATGTAACCTGAGTTTCTTCGAGTTCATTCTTTGAGAGTTGAATGTCTCCAGTAAGTTCTCTCACAACCATATTCAGTGGAGATAATCGCTTGCTAAATGTCGATGTTACCTCTGCTGCTAATGCCTAGCAAGAATACCACATGAAAGAAGCAACATATGCAACCCATACACCGGAAAAGGTAATTTTAAATTGTAGTGGATGTCAAAATCTACCTTCATAGGAGCAACATAAACTATCTTAAATTCATCTTTGTGCAGATATCCATCCTTGAAGTGCTGTCCAATCTAGAGAATTGAAGGGAGAATACTAAAAAACAGTGATAATACACCAACTGACCACAATAATATCTGATACATACAACATTAGAGACTCTAATTCCAAGTCTCTGGTCAATTATATGAAAAACTGACACATCACATTGTACAGCATTGTGAACAAAACTTGGTTGATATCATGATGATGATACAACATAGCACCCATAGGATAAACCATAAAATTATCAAAGATGAATTCCCAAATCATAAGGCTATCCCCCAAAAAGGAGAGAGAATAATACATCAAAGCACTGCTATTTTGAAGAGAGACTTAAGCCACAACTCAACCAAATGACCTTCTGGTCACGTAGGAAAAAAATTTTACTGTTGCACACAAGCATGCCTCGGAAACTTATAATCAGAAATTAACA
The DNA here is from genome assembly GCA_039660915.1 of Euphorbia tirucalli. Taxonomy (NCBI): domain Eukaryota; kingdom Viridiplantae; phylum Streptophyta; class Magnoliopsida; order Malpighiales; family Euphorbiaceae; genus Euphorbia; species Euphorbia tirucalli. The sequence continues at coordinate 17,336,745 of CM077637.1, forward strand.
CAGACTACAAAAAAATAATTATCCAACCCAATTGCAGAAATTTACACATATACATCATTTTCTCCAACCAAAGTCCAAACCATTAACCATAACTGTTATGCAATCTGCCTAGGATGTCAAGTTTCTGTGAGTGTGTATACACATAGATCAACCTAATGATGAAAAAGTTTTACTGTTGCGCACCAGCATGCCTCAAAACTAATAATAAGAATTTAACACAACTACAGAAAAATAATTATCCAACACAATTGCAGAAATTACATATATACATCATTTTCTCCAACCAAAGTCCCAACCATTAACCATAACTGTCATGCAATCTTCCTGGAATGTCAAGTTTCTGGGAGTGTGTATACACATACATCAAAGATCTCACATACAGGAGAAGGCATATTAATTTTAAGAAAGACAACAGATTTAATTCACATTGTACCTCATGAAGAATAGATATCATAGCTATATTTGTTTTTCCAGCTCCTGTTGGTGCGCAGACCTGCAACGAAATAAAACCAACACCCAAAAATGTTCCTTTCACTTGTGAGTTCAGATACATTTCAAATCAAGATAAAGTCCATTCTCATTAGCAACAAGGTTAAATTCTCGCTATCTATGATGCCACTTTTACTAAACCATTTGCCACTGTAAACTGGCCTTCATTTTACTCATGTGACCAATACAAACCTGAAATGATTACATACCAGAACTTATATTTGAAATGCAAAACCCACTAAAATATAAATGCCAAAAATAATGGTTTCTCCAGTTAGAGTAGAGCCAAAAGTCCACGTACATCTTTACATCACACCCATGCGAGCATATTTGAAGCTTTAAAATTTAAATATTTCTCTCTCATGACTTGGTTTTGTTAATTATGAGAAAGCCTAAAAGTGATTGTATGTAATCAGTACAAGTGCAAGATTTTAGGGGCCATGGTTGAAATTTAGCCCTGTAACTCTGTAATTGGTGCTCAAATTTTTTATCAGGTTTTTGTTTCCACACAACTCTCTTTTTCTTTTTCCTTTTTTTGTGTTCCCATATTCAGATGATGTAATTTAAATTCCCATAAGCTCCATTAATTTAATACTAACTTGGATAGAAGAAAATAGAATTAACACTTGTATGAAGGCTGGCATGAATCTAACTACTGATTACTAGTAGACGACGAAAAATTTTAGGACATAACTGAGACCAAAAACCAACCAAGTTCATAATTGACATAAAAAAAATTTGATAAGTAAAATATGCCTTTTCATAATTCATAAAGGTGAGATTTTGATTTTGAGAAAAAACCATACATAACTCAATGAACTCGAAATACCCAAGTAACCACAGAATATAAAACTCACCAGTATATTCTCATTAGTGTGGTAAACTGTTTGAAATATCCGGCTCTGGATACGATTTAGGGATTTGTACCCATGGAAAGCAACTTGAGCAAAATCATCCAACTCAGTTATCTCAATCTGCAAAATGTATTGTGAACAATAGAAACATAGCAAAGGAAGAATCAATATTGGTAGAGTAATAGTGGCCTTCCCAGAAACCAACCTGAAGAGTAGAATCTCAAAGAAAATAGATTTGTAGTTTGCATAAGAATAAAGACAACTTTCACACAATAAGACCCTACAATGAACCAACGAGCCATCCCTGCTAAAAGGAAGGTCATTACTTATATTGTTAAATGCACTGTTGTCCCTTGGAGTAATTTTTATTGATACAAATTTCCCACCATAGCACTTAGAAAAAAAAATTATGCATTGAATAGTTTTAAGACTATTAGATTAAACTACTTCAATCTAGTAAAGATTCATCTAACGTGATAACTCAAAATATTTGACCAAGAAAATTTTAAGTCGGTATTAGTAACCAAATATTTTCATGTTATCTACTCTTACACATAACTTGTTAATTCTTAAGAGCTAGAGCAATCAAAATGGTTATAAATCCCTTATTAAATGTTTCCATCTACAACACTTTTTAAAGATTGGGGAGATGAAAAACAAGTTGAATTTATAAGAATCTCGTAAATAAAACCAATTGCAGCAGAAGAGAGTTATCAAATTGACCTGGTAGTAAAGACAGGATAAAGCAACAGAATTCATTTTGACAGAAAATAAGAAATATTGTTTTCCCGCATAGATAAAAAAATTTAAATACCATGGAAATGCTCTCAGACTTTATGAAAATAATCTAATGGAGTGTCCTTAGCTTTGTAATTACAAATACAAGCAACCAGCAACTATCTTATTGTTTGACATACAACTATCACACCACAAGGTAATCTATTCCACTCAGACATTGGATATTGTATTTTTCCATTCTATCGTGAGTTCATGACAATGTTCTGTATTTGTCCTATAAATAATCATGTCTATAAGATAACAACATCAAGAGAAAAAAAGATTGCATATAAATGAAAATAAGATTGAGTTTAATTATATCGCAGAATTTTACCAGCTTTTCTCCAGGCTTCATTTGTGCAGTAGGTGTCGGAGGGATAATGACTTCCTCATAGCCTTTGTAGTGTTTCCTAAGAGTACCTTGAGGAAGGGCAGTCACTGCCAACGAATGGGGTCCAGGGCCAGACCCAATTAAGTCATCAATTACATTTTTTCTCTCACTTGCATGAAGTAAAGAGGAAAAACTTGCAGATGATGAATCATTCTCAACCCCATGTTCTGTTCCGCGTCTATGCCGCTTTTCCTCTTTGCGACGAAGTTTATCAATTTGCCTTTCAGATTCTGTTTGAACAGTAACCTAAATCAGAATAGAGAATGTAATTTAATGTGAGATCCATCATCCTGACAACTAAATTAAATTACAAAAAAGCATGCAAACAGATTTAAATTGAAGATACCTGAGTGCCATAACTGGGCATACGTGACTGACTATTTGAAGCTGTTTTTTCTGATTTCAGCACTGATAACCCACGATGGACAGCATCAACAAGTTCTTTCCGGTGCTGAAAAATTAAAATAATAATAATAATAATAATAATAATAATAATAATAATGAACAAAAGAAAAAAGAACCACTAAGAGGTGAGGAATTATACAATAAACGTGAAATTGAATGCATCTATATGCACATTGTCTGTGTGTGAACGTGAAAAGGCCGCTCCAAAAACCAAAACAACAATTCTAAGAAACATATAATCCATGCGCTTTATTGAAGTCTAGTAGTTACAACACCTCAGTTAAAACACTTTCCTAAGCAAGAACTATCAAAAATTTACATCTACTAACCAAGAGACACTCCAAAGGGACTTAAAGTCCTAAGGCAGAGGGTCTCAATAAATGCAGAAAAACAACTAATATTTTCAACCTTTTGCAGCTCACTGAAACAGTAGAGTTGTAATTCCTCGATATTATATCACAAATCATATAGCAGTGAAACAAGGATACAGTCATCAACTAAATTCACCAGCAGAGTAAACTTGATAGCTTCTATCAGATGATTAGAAGAAACCACAATGATAGTTAATATCCTTACCGACAGAAGGTCTTGAACAGTTTCAAATGCACTATCCCCAACAAGATCCAATAAGTCACTAGCTATCTAGAAAGCATTAAGAACTTGGTCACTGCAATGGACATACTAAAAAATGAAATTAAAAGGTCAGGAAACATTATCTAACAGCCAGTACCTCCTCACCAGGCTTATCAGAATCAAGTACACGGCATATAGCCATTGCCAAATCATCCTGAGAAAGTTGAGAAGTACTTTCTCTAACTATCTTGTTACATGCATCTCTTAACCAACTTAAATTATATTTAACAGTATCAGTAGCAGAATGGTTACAGTTATAATCACTCTGACCATACCATCCATCCTGAAACGAAGAAGGTCGGGAACTCTGCTCATCTAGCAGTGCAGCATCCTCTAAAGTAACATCCACCAGAAACCTGGTTGGAGCTTGGAAAACAAGGTCACTGCCAAACTCTAGATCATCACCACTCCCATTTGCATGGGTCTCTGAAGCAAATGTAGCCCCATGGTCATTGGGTTGCAAATCAAAAAGTCTTCGGGCGAGAGTTGCCACTCTATTACAGTTAGTATCTGAAACAGAATGACCAACAAGTTTCTGCAATTCTGACCTGCATTTTTTGACATTGCGCAATCAAAACATATATCCTGAATATTTGTTATAATTTTATGATTAAACCTTTGTATTAGGAAAAAATCTAATACAAGTGGAGTGTAGTCAATACATTAAGAAAGTGATGTTAAGAAGTATATTTATGGGTTGGCCTGTCAGAAAAGTGAAGTTCTTTTTACAAACTGATTTCACATGATACAAACTTCAATAGAACCACAACAAAACAATGGCTTCGAATTAAGCTCCCATTTGCGTTCTCTATATCCCAGATCCTATATAAGAATTTGGGTGCTCTGGCTAATGCTATACATACTTCACATCTTATCAAAAAGTATTTCCAAATATACTAATTTTCATAGACTAATTTCCACTCCCTAATACAGTTATCATTTTCATTAAAGAACTGAAGGGCAAAGCAGGAAAATTAAAATCCTTACAAAATTTAGTCTTTGAATCAAGCTCCTACTTCTGTTCTACCTATCCCAAACCCTATGTTAGAATTTGTATGCTTTGGACAATGCCTATACATACTTCAGATCTCATAAATAAGTATTTCCAAATTTGATACTGGATACATTTTTCATAGACAAATTTTAGCTTAATAACAAAATAATCATTGTCATTAAAACAAAATGAAGGACAAAGAAGGATAATCAAATCCTTACTTCTTCTGGAAAAAATTGGAATGACCATTATCCTCCCCTCCTGGCCCTGGTACCCCAAATAGATGGTATACGGTCAAAGCTACTCCATGGAACTCCTCGGACGGTACTTCTCCATCTATTAACTCAACTATGGCCCCAATAAACTGCTTGTAGGCTTGCCGCACTTCGGCTGAGGCTGTTTAAAGTTCGAATTGAGTTCAAGATTAGATTTAAAAATTGGGAAACGAGTGATATTTATGTACTACACTACCTTCTTCCCATCGATCAATTATCTTCTTCGCAAGCTCTGGTTCATTAAGTGCATTTAAACTGCATCATTACAACACAAATTTGGAATGGACAAGAAAATTATTGGATGGTTTTAAATGTACGCACAGAAACAAGCACGAATTCTTGAATCCAGTAAAAGGATAGTTATACTTTCATTATTAAGCACACATATAAGAAAAATAAAACTAAAAAATCGTAATAGAGCATAAAAAAAGTCCCGTAGTGGTTTATTTTCGAAACTGGATAATTTCATACCTATTTACGATCACTGGCATCATTAATTTCCTTTCATTTTCTAGGGAACCGAAAGCAGGATAAAAGTATAGTATCTTAAAATCGTGCTTACTTGTGAGACTTCAGGTTCTGAAGGATAATCTTGCGCTGGAGATAAGCTTGATCAACATCGAACGGGTCTCTAAGAGAGTTAGTCAGGCGAGGCAACTGTTGCATCAACATATTTTCCAATCTGTGAAAAGGGAGTTTTTGAATTTTGATGATAGATAGTAAGAAGTGGAGGAGAACCCAACGGTCGAAAATAAAGAGGCGAGGGACTGGGGGAGTAGTGGAGAAGAGGTGCGGGTAGCAACTGATAATTTATTTCTCTTAGGTCGGTGTTTGCTTATAGACGAAAGAACGATCAAGGTCGGCAGTCTGCGAAAATATCGTAATTCTTTACCGTTAATTCGTGTTGGACCTGGTTGATGGGGCCCATTAGAAACCCAATGGCCTTGTAATTTTTTTTTTTTTAATAATCGGGCTTGTTGCTTTACGTGCAAGTTAGTCATCTATTTTATTTTACAAGGTGCATTCAATTAAGACTTCTATATATTTTTAAAGACTTTTAAAATTTGATGGTATTCAATTAAGATTTTTTAAGAGTCTTTAAAAGTCATGAATTATTTAATTAAGACTTTTTAAAAGTCTTTAAAAGTAATCAGATATTCAATTAAAACTTTTATAGAGTCTATAAAAATAATCATATATTCAAAAAGTCATTAATAATTGATGACAATGATTTTTATATACTTTTTTATTATTTTTTGACTCAAAACACAATTAAAAAAGTCATGTATATTAATGAAAGACTTTTTATTTTGATGGAAGACTTTTTATTTTCACTTTTAATCGTGATTGTTCATAATCTTCCTTCCTTTCACTGCCTCTCTTTGCTCTCCATACTCTTTCTCCACCTCCTCTCTCTCATCCATCGCATCGCCGCTGGAAACCTTCACTCAGTCCCCTCTTCCATCGATGATTGGTTGCTCTCCTCCTGCCACCACTCTGTTCCACCGCTCCTCCATTCCAAGCCTCCTGTCATTTTTTTTAACGAGTTATTGTCTAGTCTCTTCCTCTATTCATTGCTTTCTTTGTTAAAATTCCTTGAAATTTATCAACCGCAAGCAAATCAACCCTTAAGTCTGGCCTAAATATTTTTTTATGGTAGAATTTATCGGTTTGAGATGGAATTCAAATAAGTATGCCTTTTGAGATGATTTTTATCATTTGAGCTGGTTCTATACTTTATTTAGATATATTAACTTTGCAATTTATGTTCCGATAGTCAACTCTTTTGAATGAGATATTCTCTTGGTGAACTTCTGTAAATTATAGTCGATACTTCATTACTCAGGTATGCAGTTATTCCATATTTATAAAATTGTCTACACTTAAATGCATAATTTTCTTAGAAAAGAGTATTGATCAGTTGAGTTTTCAATTGAACCAAATGGTGAAACTTTTTCATATACACCAATGTCAATTAATCAACAAGAATATTTTGAACCATTTGTTAGAACGCAAGATCAACATAGAAATGATGCTAATGAATAGAGAGCTATGATTGCTACTTACATGTGGAATAATGTTAAGCATATGAATGATAACAAATATTAGAAATTTTATAGTTAAATTACAATTTTTTTTAATTAACATTCTTATTCAATTTTAGTGTTATTATTTTACATTTTATGCTTGTAGATTTTTGTAGTTATTTATGTTTTGGTGTATTATCATTGAACACATGGAAATTATTATAGTTTAGTATTTTAATAAATCTATAAAAGTTTTTAAAAGTTTATGAAAGTCTGTCGAATAAACTTTTTAAAAGTCATCAATACTTTTAAAAACTCTCTTAAAGTAATTAAAAGTCACTAAAAGTCATCAAAGTCTATAAAAGTCATGCACGTAAAAAAAATCTATAAAAATCTCAATTAAATACCACCCCCTTAATATATATTTAGAATGTCACTGTCAGCATTTGTTATAATGAAAAGGCTAAATAATTTATTGCTCCCTGTAGTTCTAAGTATTACGCTAATTCATATATATATTTTAAGGTTTTTAAGTTCTGTCTTAATAAATTGTTTGGTTTTTTCCTTATTTTGTATATAAAAATACATAATTATCCTTAGTTATAAATTAAAAATTTATTTTTTAGTTTTCAAATTCAATATAGTGCATGGGACATGTACTAAAATTTATCTTTTTGGTTTTTATTGTTTGAAATATGCATGTTAGATTTTTGGATATCGTTAATTAACAGTAAAGATGTGTCAAAAATTAATTGAATATCTGTTAAAATTTATGCCCTCGTTTTGTTAGTCTACCCTAAGTATTAAACTAGTAACCGATGAAATAATAAGTTATAAAGACTGACATGGATTAAAAATGTATGATAAATTATGTGTTTTATAATTAAAAAATGGTATTTTTTTAGGGTTTCTTAACAATTACACCAAATATATATTTAAAAAACTAGGGATTTCAAAACAGATTGCTAAAGTTGATCTACTATGATAATAATTGGCACATATAAAATCAATACTAAAACGACCTACTCTTTGAACGGCTTAAATATGTCGATCTATTTTTGAAACTAACATAAATTACTTAATTCACATGTGAAACGATCTATTAGTCTTTATGTATTTATATATTACACTGCTTAGTCCATACATGTATTTTTAGATTTTTAAAGTTTTTTTTCAATAAACTCTAGGTCATCCATTTATTTTTGCATATGAAAGTATAAATTTACCCTTATTTATAAGAAAAAAAAATATTTTCTAATTTTCAAGTTTAGTTAAAATATTTCAAATAAGGTTTTTGTTGTATATTGTATATATTAATTATAAATTAAAAACTTCCCTATTATTTTTATTTGAAAAAAGTACAAAAAAATCTAGTACTTCCTCCTTTTTTTATTATATGATGATGTTTTAGGTTTTTCATTTTGTCCTTTTTTATTTGACGCTTTATATTACTAATGTATTTTTTACCGTATTTTTTCATATTTGCTTTTATTTAAAGTATGTGATAGAATCATTATTTAATGCAAAAAAATATTCTATTAAGCTTTGATAATTAAGAAGAAAGAGAATTTTTGCATGTAAAATAGAGTTTTAGAAGGAAAAATAATAAGGATAAACTAATCATTTTAATAACCTAATTAATATTTCATTAATTATAGTGAACAACTTTAAATATCATATAATAAAAAGCGGGAGAAATTAGTTTAATTAATTTAAAAAGATACTAAGTTTTGTTTTGTTGCCAAAAAAAATGTAATACCCCGAATTAATTACCTTGTGAATATCCATATAAAGTGTTTAGATGCATATGATTATATATATTTAAGTGAGTTAATGAGAAATTATAAAAGTTTAGGGATGAACTGGAAAATTATCAATTAAGGAGGGATTATAATGGATATTTTACAAAAATGATTCAATTAAATTGGAGATGGCCGACAGCCATCTTCTTCTTTTCTTTTTTCTTCTTCTTCTTCTTTCTCTTCTTTATTTCTTTCATTTTTCCATTTGAAATTTCAACTCCCAAATTCTCCCTCAATTCTGATCCGTTTTTCACAAACTTTATACCGAAACGAAGCTCTCAACACGTATTACAATCCTATGTAAGTTTTAGGAGGAGAAATCAAGTGTTGAGAGAGAGATTAAAACCTGAAATTTCATGCTAATTGCTGTCCCGCACGATTCACTACCTTCCGTCCAAAATTTCGAAAATCTGACCCCGGAAATGAACTCAGGAGGCCGGAAAACCTTCGGCTAGGTTGAGAATCGGAACATGCAAGCTTGATTTTCCGGTGATCGGAGCTTCGTCGGTAAATTTCTAATCTCTCCGATTTCTTGAGTTTTAGTTGGAATTAGAGTAATGTAATGGTATATTTAGACTCCTGAGATTATAAGCTAGCTGATGGTATGAATCGTTTTCACATAGGGCAAGTTCGAAATTTTCCGGCGACGGGCAGTAATTCCGGCGAGGTACATTAGGTACTTGAAAAATATTCCTAGTCTTATTTGGAGAAAGATTAATTCTTGGACCTTACCCAAATTCCTTAAGTGTTAAATTTTATTAATTTTAGAAATCTATTACTTAATTAATTAAAAAGAAAATAGTTGTTAATTCTTGGTTTGTGAAGGATATAATTATGTAAGTGGAATGTATTAATTGAGAATGTTAATACGAAGAGAATATGTGATGTTATATGGATTGAATGAAATGCTAGTGTATGTGTTGAATAATTGGTATATTATGGAATTTAATTGAGTTTGGCTATCCAGTCGGGTTATTGAATTGCAGTCTATGGAGACCGATTGGAATTGTTGTATGGACTATAGAAGTGTAATTTTATGCAGGTTTGACCCTAATATTAATTAGGGGGATATCCATTTTATAGGGGAAACTCTGCCGAAATTTCTATTGATATTTCGGATAAATAGAATAATTAGTTCCTTCCTCATCTCCATTATAAATTCTCTTGTGTAGACATCCAACCGGTAGGCGGAGCAGGAGAGCAGGAGAAATAGGATTCGTCGGCTAGGAGTATCTGTGAGTTAATTATATGTCATGCATATTTAATTTAGCATTTGCATTCATGACAGATTTTTTTTAGTTTAAATCTTATTATGTGATTATTATCATTATTTAAAAGAGCATCGCCTAGCATTATAATTATATTTATTTATAATTTCTATGGTGGTTTAAATACGTATATGGACATGCTTCCTGGTGAGCGGTATCAGGACCTTGTGCGCACAGGTACTATCGGGCCTATGGAATAAATGAATGAATTGATGATATGTTTATAGTTAAGCTCGGTTGAGTTATTCTCGGGCTATGTGATATTATGGCATTGGAATTAAGTGAGGTTGGGTATGGGTTCGGTTGAGTTATTCTCGGTCCTCCAGCCGACTGGGTGTTGGTTCGGTTGAGTTACTCTCGATCCCCCAGTCATTGGATATAAGAGAGCCAGATGGCTATGTAGATTATGCGATACTTTGGGTATTGAGGTTTAGGGTCCATGACGTATGGAAACCACTTATTAATAATTGTTTTATTATTTGGTTTACCGAAATCATGTGTATGAATGCCTGTACAACATATATGTATATAAATATACATACATACGTATAGTATTGTGTGATTGGTGGATTGCTAAATTATTCATGTATTGCATATAATTAATTCACTATGGGAGGTCTGACTCCCTAAATTTTTCAGGTAGCTAGAAGCGTGTTGCAGCCCAAGATCTTCCTCCGGGCGGCACATTAATCTTACTATGTAGGTTATCATCAATTACTTCCAATGTATTAAATTTCTAGACCGCAGTACCAGAGTAAGGATTATATTTGATGTTGTGTATGTGAAAAGGATTTAATGTGTTAAGTAATGACGGATTTAAATATTATATTTTGAGACTGTAGTTTAAAGTATGGTTTTAGGCTTGCTACGGGTTCCGGTGGTGATATGCCTACCCGTTCCCTAGCGCCGGTCACGGCCGGGGTTTGGGTCGTGACAAAAAAAAAATAGCACTGACAAATAGCACCATTAACTTGAAAAGGAAATTTCACTTCACACCGTTAATGTTGCATACGTGGAAAGGACATTTTTATTAAAAAAAATTAATAATTTATTGGATTTAGCCCCAGAATAATGCCCATGGGAAAAAAAACAGTTTTAATGTTGGGTTGTAAAATAAATACTGGTTTGGGGTTGTTTTAACCAGGGTATTTTCTGAACCAGTGGTTCCGAAAACTGGTTGAACCATTTTTGGAACCACCGGTTCCGAAAATGGCAATTTAATTTTTTTTTTTTTAAATTAAAGTGTTTTCGGAAGCCTAGCTTCCGAAAACAATGATTTTATAAAAAAAAAAAAAAAAAAATTTTTGTTTGGCATGGGAATCCCCACTGTTGGGGATTCCCACGCCAACGTCTACGTCTGCATGCATGCAGACACAGACGGGACTTATCAAGCTTTAGGTTTAAATTTTTTTTGTTTTTCATTTTTTTTTCATCCGTGTATAAATATATGTGGGTGGGTGTGTGAGTTAAAAAAATATAGAGTAGTGAGATTTTGTAAGTTTAAGGTGTGAGAAAAAAAAAAATAGAGTGAGTAAGTGAGATTGTTTAAGTTTAAGTTTAACTTTAAGTTTAAGAGAATTGTGTGTTTATTGAAAATAAAATCTCAAGTTTTGCATGAGGTGGAACTCTTCAAGTGTATAAGGTAATATTTAAAAGTTTTCCCAGTTTAAATATTTTTGTATTTTCCCTTATTATGTTTTTGTTATAATGTTGGGTTTGTTACATCTGTTGTTGTTATTGTTATAATGTTAATTTTGTTATAATGTTTGTTATTTTTTCGAAGTTAATATGTAATTATGGTGGGTTTAAGATATAAAATTTGTTCATTAGCATATTATCAAATAGTAATAGTAAATTATACATATGATAAATTTGTTAAATTTTTATTTTCTTTTTTGAATCGTTGCAGTGATATTTGAGTCAGTGGTTTAGCAATTTTTTATTAAAGATACGTAATTTATGAGTTAATTTATTAATTTTTGTAATATTATTATTATTAATATTTTTTCTATTTTCCTAATACCTGCCTATTACCTATAAGTTGTATACAAATTCTACATTATTTAATTTTAGGGGAATCTTATAAATTAAATTTTATTGTTGTTTTGATATGTATTTTGAAGATTGTTTGTATGTTAACATTAGTGACAATGAATTTATTTAAATTGAATTTTTCATGCAGCAATGTATAAAAGGCTATATGTTGCTTTTAACATTGACTTATTTTGCAAATTTTCCATACAAATATTTATACATCTACATTGATATTAGATTATTTATTAGAAATTATAGTCATCATAGAGAAGCTAAATTAAACTAATATAAGGGGAAATTTAATTAAGATTTTAAAAAAAATTTATTGAACAATGCAATAATTAAAAATATTCTAAAAAAGTAAAATAAATTTTTTATATTTATATGTATATAAATGTTACTTATTTAAGTCGTTTTGCATTATTTTTAGAGTATAAAAAAAAATCGAATATAAAAAATGTTACTTATTAGTGGTGGGTTTTTTTAAAATATTGTGCTGGATTTTTTATATTTTTTGTACTAATTATTTTAACCATATTATATAAGGAGAAATGGCTTACCAACACAGAGCTGAACAAATCATTGAGGCAGGTCCAATCATGCCACACGTGTTAGTGTAACAAAATGGTCATCAATCTCAAGTTTTATGGACGGGGCAGGTAAAGTATTAGCTACGGCCCATTATTATTTTTGCCAGCTGGAGGGTTAAAAAATGTGGATAATGGATCTAAATAATCTCCATTTTCAAAAAAAATCCCATTATAATGTTTAGTTAATAAAAAATTCTCCGAATAATGTTAGTTTAACTTTAATCATTTTCGGAACCAAAGGTTCCGAAATGTGGTTGAATCATTTTCGGAACTTTTGGTTCCGAAAATGTAATTTTACAAAATAAAAAAAAAATTGACCTAATTTCGGAACAAATAAATTTTTTTAAAAATAATAAATAATTTAATTATTTTGTATAAAATTAAAATTTGTAAAAATAAAATTAAAAATATATTTATTTTCAACTCAATATTAATTAATTAACATTTCTAACGTGCATATATAGAGTAAAAAATTATACATTAATTTTTTATGGACTTAATATATTATGGTAAAAATATATTTTTTTTTATAAAACAAATTATTTTATTATTTTGTATCAAGTCATAAAATTAAAATAATTACTTACATATATTAAAAAGGCAAAACGTATAATTTTCACAAGTTATATGAACTTTATGACTTGATACAAAATAATAAAATAATTTGTTTTATCAAAAAAATATATGTTTATCATAATATATTAAGTCCATAAAAAATTAATGCATAATTTTTTACTCTATATCTTACTATAGAAATGTTAATTAATTAATGTTGAGTTGAAAATAAATATATTTTTAATTTTATTTTCACAAATTTTAATTTTATACAAAATAATTAAATTATTTATTATTTTTTTGAAAATTTATACACATATATATATATGCCATGGCTTTAAGCCATGGCGTGTGTATGTAATGCACTGCTCCCAAGGGGAGCAGTGCATTGATTCCCAATTTCGGAACTTATTGTTCCGAAATTGGGCTCAAATTTTTTTTTTTGTAAAATTACATTTTCGGAACCAAAAGTTCCGAAAATGATTCAACCACATTTCAGAACCTTTGGTTCCGAAAATGATTAAGGTTAAACCACTATTATTCTAGGGATTTTTTATTAACTAAACATTATAATGGGATTTTTTTTTTTGAAAATGAACATTATTTAAATCCATTATCCTAGAAAATGTTGTTAAGTTATAATATAAATGTTTGAATAACATCGTTATAAAATAAAATTTGTATCATTCTCAGGAATGTCCATCGTTGAAATACACAAAAGCCAGGAATGATGATATATACTGGAACATAGATCCGAGGATTTTTTCATACCGACAACGATGTGGATTTGAGGGCATGGTGAAACTTGGTTCTATGCCCTTAGATCACCATTTGATCACTGCAGTGGTAGAAAGATGGAGACCGGAAACTTACACGTTCCATCTCAGTGTTGGAGAAGCAACAATAACGCTTCAAGACATTGAGATTTTAACCGGATTACGGGTAGATGGTAGAGCCGTGATCGGTAAATCCGAAGGTACTAATAGGGCACATCAGTTATGCCATCGTTTATTAGGTAGGATTCCCGATGAAAATGATATGGAGAGAAATTGGTTGAAGTTAAGGTGGCTGGAGCAGCAATTTATGGACTTGCCTGATAATGCTGCTGATGTAGTCATTCAATATCATGCACGAGCTTTTATGTTGCGTATGTTTGGTGTATTGATGTTTGTTAATCCGAAATCCAGGATAGTTCATGTCATGATGTTGAGTTTGCTGGAGGATTTATCTGAGGATGGAGTTGGTGGTTTTGCGTGGGGAGCAGCAGTATTGGCATTTTTGTATCGGGAAATGTCAAAAGCTACTGCTCCAGACAAGAAGCAAATTGGGGGATGTGCCCAAATTATACAAGTATGGGGGTACGAGTGGTTCACAAATATTGCCCCTACAGTCACAACAAACTACATCCCTTATAATGAATATCCGTATGTAATAAAGTAAATATCTATATTATTTTCTTACAAATTTAATTCTATTATATTAAATGTTGTTATTATAATAAATATTATGATTTGCCATCTGATGACTTGATATACATAATTGAATGAATTTACCGGTGGAAAGTAGCTATTGGACAACAAGGTCATGGCGCTCATAATGTTAAAGAACTAAGGATGCGGTTGGATTGCTTAACTCCTGACCAGGTTTAATTTTGTTCTTAAACTATATTTATCCCGAATTTAGGTTCTCGAAATATAAAATTTTTTACTAATACTTGTTAATATCATTATTTATACAGTTCGACTGGGAACCGTACACGGGAGTCATTCAATTATTGCCAGCCTATTGTCGTGGAGGGCAAAATATTTGGCTTTCCATTGTGCCAATTATATATTTTCATATTGTCGAGTTTCATCATCCCGATCGATGTATGCGACAATTTGGCATGGAGCAACCTATCCCGCAAGGGATAGAACAATCAAACTATGCGCTAGCAACGGTGAAAATGACCGGGCATGGACCTCGTGATTGGGCAGTTAAATATGCCCCATACATAGAAATGTGGGATACACGTCATCACAGGGTTGCAATGATGCCTCAATTGCATCATCCGTTAGGTCCACAGTCTGAATATATGCAATGGTTCAAAAACATTACCCGACGATGGATGACCCCAGAAGGGGCACGAAACGATGCGCTGGTATGAAAATTCCGTAGAATTTCTGAAATATAAGTTATCATATGTATAATAAAAATTCTAAAATAAATATTATCATATGTCAGTTCAATTTCATTGGTGTCGATTTTTTTTATGCAGGGAGATGGCCTTGAACGTTTGTATCACATGGGTGCAGATCAATTCAACAGGGCAAACGTGATCAATCTATCAGGAAGCATGCTAGGAGGGATAAACCAAGAGTTTCGTATGTGTACTTCATATGAATCACAACCTGCTCCTCCTGCAATGATGTTTCCTAATGTCGAGTTGCCTATGTCGGAAAGAAACCGAAAGAAGTTAACCTTCACTGACAGACGTAAAAGAGTTCCTCCCCCTCCATATCTGAAAGGGATTCAGCGGATTCCTCATCCACTTCAACATCTTTATTACCAACAGCAGCAACCACAATTTCAAAATCTTTGTGATTTTGGTGGTCCATCCATGAGGAGTACAGTCCCATTACATGAACTTCAGCAACAAAGTCAGGATAATGCAGAAACACAATTTGATAATGTTCAACATATGGCGGGTGGTTCTGATTTGAATCTGAATGAAGTTCAGAATGTTCCCATTCAAGTCCATGAACATACGCAAGCAGGTGGTTTTGGGTTTGAGTTCACTAGTGGTGTTTCAGTTGCTGGAACATCCGATGCTAGATAAGGACAGGGGGATATTGGATGGGGTTCTTTTACAGACCTACTGAATAATAATTTTAATACAAGATGCAACATGGACGAGGAATCCAGCGATGCATTCAGCAATGTTGTCGGTGAAGGGTCTTCATTCTGCACTCCAATGCAACAAAATATTCCAGCCTTCGGCTCACACAATTATAATGATGTTGGTCAGACAATTTTGCCACCTCTGAATATGGGTGGTAACTATGAGATGGGCTCTGGAAGTGGAGAGCTGAACACGTACTTTGGTAACATGAACATGAATTTTTCAGAAGGTGTTCCTGGAGGCACGGTGTTAGATTTCTCTGCAGCTTTAAATATGCCTAATGAACAATATATGGGGTTCCAACCCCATGTACCTCCCATGGTTGTCCAACAAAATGCAGTGGACCTAAATCTACATCTAACACCGAGAACGGAGACGGCTGTAACCTATGAAGAGCAGGTTGATACACGGCCCAACCGAAATTGTCGCGAGTGTGTAGGGAGGGGTGTTCGTTGCGGAACATGCAGCGTTAAAATGTTACGACCCCGAAGAAAAAATAGGAATTTTTAATGTAGTCGAAACATTAAATGCTCAAAATTAAATATTTTATGTCTTGTAAATTTTATTATGTTTAACTTATTGATGTATATGAATTATTAACGACGATCATAGTACATATCTTTCCTCTCCTTACGTTGATACAACCTATCGTGTTATGAATAAACATAGCGTATAACATAATATTTTAAAAAACTGTTATGAGATTACATAATAGAAGGTTATGGCATAAAAAATTTGTAAACCAGCATAAATTCATACAACCACCATTATTAAATAATCATATGTCAAACTTACCCACATCAGAGCAAACTCAGTTTCGAACAAATTAACATTACTACATAAAGCATTTTAAACTTAGCAATTAAATATGAGTTACCAATCATCTGACATTTCGTCATCGGATTGGTAACGTGGAATTGATAATATGCGATGTTCATGTACAATTGATAGGTCTCTACCGTTAGCCGCAGAATGCTCTTTAGCTAATTTCAACATATAATATCGTGACCACCTCAATAACATCCTATTATTCTCCACTTGGATTTGTTTCACAGCAAGTCAATACTCATGCGGATTTCGTCTAGGCATACTCAATGAAATGCGGTTGACAGCAGGTGCTTCAAGTGACCGTAGGTCATCAACAAGGTTGTCTGATTCTTGCACTCGATATTCCCGCTCAAGCTTTAAACCATCATAATATTTCGCACCGTCACTTTCGAGATATCTACGGTAGTTCTCGGTGAAAGCTGGCAACATCGAATTCCTCCGCCTGTTTGCCATGACTTATATCCCACAAAAGAAAAAAATGCAAGGTCATTGTAAGAGGTCTATATTTTGATGTAACTAAATATTAAAATGGTTCTAAATATTAAAATGGTATCACATAATTTGTCGTCATAATATAAAGCCATGTTTTCACCAATTTATAAATAAATTCAACAAATAAACTTTTTTGCAATATAATAAAAGTACACACTAATACATACAAGTAATTTGACACACATACACTTGGTTTGAACACATGATTAAACATCCCCGTCTAATAATAGTTGAACACTATAATAGGAAACTAGTACGGGAATAAAACAAGCGTCGTTTAATTATCTTCATCTGACATATCAATGTCAGATGCATGCGCGGGTGGCGTGAACATACTGCATAAAACCGCGCCATCTGTATGTCACCATGCTCAGCATAATCTCTAGCACGTTTTTGAAATTCGAAACGATTAAGCCTAATCTTTATCCTATTATTTTCTTCCCTTATTCTATATAAAGCAGCACGGAGTTCATCATTGTTATTACGTGGCATGTTGATTGACTTGTAACGAGTTTTTCGGACTCCCCATGTAATAGCATCTTCGCGTAAAATCTCAGACTCGGTCACTCGATATTGCCATTCTTCTTGCATACGGTGTATGACATAAGGTGAATTATGTTCTCTAGGATCAAGTGGGTAAACAAAGTCATCATCAAGTGCCCACCAACGGCCTATACCTCGAAATATATCTCCTGGAGTATATGTGATCGACATAATTTGCAAGCCTATGGCATAAAAATACATTATCACCAACTTATTATACAAGTCAATAACAATATTTGACAAAATAAGATATGGTTCACATGGCTTGAAGTCAGAAAGAAATGCAATTAAGAAATTTGAACTAACAACATCGAGGCAAATAAATGGTTGTCTTTAGACATTAATAACTACAAAATCAAAAGTCCATTTGCGTTCTATATAATTTATAGACTTTAACAAAAACAGTAATACCAAGCTAGATAATCATACAATGACATTACATAATACTATTAAATTACATGATAACAATAAACAACAAAAAATAACCTAATTTATAAAATCATAAAATTAAACTAGTACTATTGAAGTTTCTTAAACTTGAATTTGAAACCATTCCTAGCATTCACTATATTACAATAGTCTTCTTGACATTTTGGCAAAGTTTCTAAAACTTTGCCAACCAATTCTTTGGGTAAATTCATACAATCACTTTCCTTCGTAATTAACATCTTAACTATATCATCATACTCTATAGGTGATTGTTCGTTAATCTCGTCAAAATAGCGTTTATAACGCCAAGATAATCCATTTATTAACAGTGTCATTTGTTCCCTCCTGCGCTTATCAAATTTATAGCCAAACATTATTATGTCTTGCAATTTTTCATTCATTTTTAGCAAGTACTCTAACAAGTTTTTTTCCATTCTCATCCTAATTGCTTTCAAATTTTCTAATTTCTTCATTGCAAATTCGGGGAATTGGAGACTTTTCGGAGTAAGTATTGTTTTCACCATCTATAAATTGTATACAAAAAAAAAATTATATAATACCTTAATTTCAACAATTCAATAATAAATTAAAAAATTATTTGCCAACTTAAACAAAAAATTCCACCTCACTAACACATTTTTTTTATGGTTACTTCTAATAACAATAATATTATTAACAACAACAATAATAATCAAAATCAAAATTTACAGTAAAAAATAAATCTACTCAATTGAAGATCGGAATTCCATAGATAACCATAAACAGATAGATAAACAGACTTACGGTTTATATGCAGCGGAAACTCGTTTATGGAATGGATCTGATCTACGCGAGAAACCGGATCGTTCTGGTTGCCTTTCCTACGAGTGTATGAATACACTGAGTACGGGCTACATCCGTGAATTCTTCCGACGAACGAAGAAGTAATCATGTTTTATCTGTAGGGACGTTTTCCCCGGGAGTAGAATGGGAATCTCTACGATTCAATCATCGATTATTAGGAAATAGAGAAACTTCTTCTCTATTTATAGTGGAAATCCCAACTTCCATCTATATATAGGGTCGGACCAAATTACACATTTGGTCCCTGTAATTTACACATAATTACAGTTTAGTCCCTGCCATTCCAAAATGTCATGGGCGGACTAAAAACCAACATCTCCCACTCGCACATGACAAGACACACTTTCATTGCGATTGAACACACATACTTCTTTCAGTTCTTGTTCGGCGAATTCACGCGACCAGTCAACGTGACGGTTAAACCTTGAAGCTCTCCTTCATCGTTCCACCTTTAGCTTAACGTGACTTCCCCCTAGTCCATTTTCCATGATCATTAGTTTTCGACTCACTTTTGATCTCACGAAAACATTCATATACACTACATACCTTTTCCACGAAAAAGTATTGAGCTCGAGTGTTATATGTTTACTAAGTGACATGTTACTGAAAATGTACTTCCTCTCTATAAATAACCTTCCACCATATGTCTAATGCTTATCTGACTGGTCCTTATATGCCCGTTCATAGCTAACGAAGCCTAGTTTAGGGTTCCAATCAAGTTAATCATCAGACATACCCTTCTTGTTATTTACAAGAGTTTTTAAGGGTGAACTTGAAACTCATAGTTTCATTTGGGTCTCACATTAGGAAAGTTGAGATCAATTTTCTTCTTTCCATCCCTTGGTCGGCTTTTACACATATTACTAAAATATGCCATAGTGTTAATCCACTTAGGACGTATGTTTTATAAACACTATGCGAAAGCATTCAGTCTCTAAATGCAACTCATGCATCAGTACCTCTAGTCCACTTTTAAGCCTTTCACAGGACAGCTTTCGGTATAAACGAAATAATGATATTACGCAAAATATCACATATGGAGTAACTCATACTCCCACTTTTACCTATGAATACACAATTCATAGTAAAAGATTCATCCATGTGAGTAGATGACATTTCGCCAACATACTGAACTATACTCAATAGCTCTATGTGTATCGCTTTAATTAGTGAATGAATTTGAACATAACAAATAACTCACATTCTATTGTAATAGAATTTGCCAAAGTTATTATAACAGTTCAAAAACAACAACATGTTCCTATAACCTACGAAGACCAAATTCCTAAATCTGTTTACTAAAAACATTTGGAACTATTGGCTTTGGTAACGAATCTGCAATCATATTACCAGTTGGAACATGCACTAAACTTATTTCTCTCTGTGCTA
This sequence comes from Euphorbia tirucalli, assembly GCA_039660915.1. Lineage (NCBI taxonomy): Eukaryota > Viridiplantae > Streptophyta > Magnoliopsida > Malpighiales > Euphorbiaceae > Euphorbia > Euphorbia tirucalli. The sequence continues at coordinate 17,357,244 of CM077637.1, forward strand.
TTTTGTCTTTAACAAAATGATATTTCATATCGATATGCTTGCTTTTTCCATGATAACAAATATTCTTGGAATAAGCTATCGATGCAGTGCTGTCGGAATAGATAGTCGTATATTTCCTTTTAGGCAATAGATCCAAAAGATCTATGAAGCGAACCAAAACGCTTCTAGTACTGCACTACTGCAGCTACATATATCGACTCCATAGTCGATAATGCCACACAAGTTTGTTTCTTGCTACACCAGGAAAATGCACAATTTTCTATAATGAAAATATACCCAGACGTGGACTACCTCCTGTCTTTATCAGTTCCGTGATCAGCATCTGTGTATCCCTTTAACTGCAGATCCTTTTCCTTGGTAATAAAGGGAATAATTTGAAGTCTCTTTCAAATATCTCAATATCATTTTCACTACTGCCCAATGCTTCAAACCTGGATTAGCCTGATAACGGCATGCGAGACCCACCGCAAAACCTATATCAGGTAGTGTACAAATCATAGCATACATCAAGCTACCAATTGCACACCTAAAAGGAATTCTCTTCATCCTTTTAGTCTCTTCTGGAGTCGTGGGACACATACTTGCATTTAGTTCCGTACCTTATGCAATAGGGGTTGGATCGGGATCACAGTGAGCCATACTGAACTGTTCTAAGATCTTATTGATATACATCTCTTGTGAAAGAGCCAATAATCTCTTAGATCGATCTCTTGAGATCTTAACCTCCAGAATGTAATTAGCTTCTCCTAGATCCTTCATCTCAAAGTTAGAAGACAACTAAGTCTTTACTTTCTTGAGTAAGGAAGTGTCATTTCCTACTATTAAAATATCGTCAACGTATAACGTCAGAATGACAAACTTCCCTCCGTTTTCATGCTTAATGTAGACACACAAGTCTGCATTAATCACCTTAAATTGCATTGATATAATCGCTTCATGGAAACGAAAATACCATTGTCTTGAAGACTGCTTAAGGCTATAAATTGATCTTTTCAACTTATAAGCCTTATGTTCTGGTCCCTGGACAATGAAACCATCAGGTTGAACCATATAGATTTCTTGTTCAGTTCACCATTTAAGAACACAGTCTTTACATCCATTTGATGTAATTCAAGGTCCATACATGCTACAAAAGCAAATACTTTTCTTATAGCCGTGAAACGGACAACAGTTGAAAAAGTCTCCTGACAGTCAATTCCTTCCTGTTGTGTAAACCCCTTCGCAACCAGCCGACTCTTAGTCTGGATAGGTTTCCTATCCGCTGATCGCTTTTATCGTATGTACCCACTTATTCTCAATGGCTCTACGCCCTTTGGGTAGATCAACCAGTTCCCAAACTTTGTTGACCCTTATTGACTCCATTTCATTTTCCATTGCTTTAATCCATTCTTCTTTCGCTGGGGATTCCAATAACTCTCTCATGTTATTTGGAATATCTTTAATTTGAGTTACGATCGAGAGAGCTTCGCTATCAACTAAATGACGGCGTCGCGGGATATTTCCCCTCTATGATCGTCTTAGAGTTTCTGCTTCTTGATAAACAAATCTCATATATTCATCAAGGTGTTGGGCAGAACTCCCACTGGGACCACTCCCACTGGGATCTATATCCATATTCACACTTGAATTTGGAATAAGACTCCCACTCAAATCAAGACCACTCAAGTTAGGGTCAGGATTACTCAAATCCGCTTGTGAAGGTTGAAAAACATCATTCTCTTCCCTTTCCCTTATGTCTTCAACTTCATTCCTCCCACTCGGATTGAGCGATCCTGAAGTTTCAGACTCTTGAGTTTTAAAGAAGGTGAATTTCTTATCCACTTCTCCCAGCTAAGGAAATTCATTCTCTAAGAATGTGACATCTCGTGACTCAAATTCTGTTATTTGACCATTCTCATTCTCTCCCACTAGAACATATCCTTTGGAGAGATCAAGATATCTTATAAAGATACCTTTCTTGCCTCTTGGGCCTAGCTTGCCATGCTTGCTAGATGTATTACGAACATAGGTAGCACATCCCCATGGTCGTAAATGGTTCAAAATTGGGCTTGCGGCTCGGCCACAATTCACAAGGCGTGGTTTCAACGGACTTAGAAAGTACTCTATTGAGTACATTGGTGGCAGTCAATAGTGCGTCTCTCCAAAAGGAGATAGGCAAATTAGCTTCAGCCATCATAGACCTTACCATCTCTAAGAGGGTTCGGTTTCTTCTTTCCGCTACTCCGTTTTGTTGTGGAGTCCTAGGTATTGTCAACTGATGTTCAATACCTGTTTCATCATATAAAACTTTAAATTCCTCGGAGAGGTACTCTCTTCCCCGTTCGGTCCTTAAAGCTTTGATTCTCTACTCTAATTGATTTGCAACTAGAGCCATAAATCTTTTAAAACATGCTAATGCTTTAGATTTATGTGTAATCAAATAGACATGACCATACCTTGTATAGTCGTCTATAAATGTAATGAAATAGTACACACCATGCCATGCCCGAACATTCATTTGGGCCACAGATGTCAGAATGGATCGGTTGCAATGGTTGGTCAGCTCGCGTAGCTTTACCAAATGGTTTTCTTGTCATTTTTCCTTTTAAGCAGCTATCACAAGTTGGGAGATCTTCTTTTGATAAATCAGCCAACAAACCTGCTTTAGCCAATCGTACTAAACGATGTTGATCAATGTGACTAAGTCTTGCATGTCACATTTTTGAAATGCTAATATTATCCACAGATGAGTTAACAGTAAAGGAAAAACTATTATGACACACATAATTTGGATCCAAATCCAAAACAATAAAACCATCCAACAAATGTCCACCACCAAAGCAGATATTGTTTATAAAGAGACTAAAATTGTTCAATTCAAAAGATAACATGAATCCCAAATTCATGAGGGCAGAAACAGATATCAAGTTCCTTCGAATTCCAGAGAGCATAGAGGACATCTTCAAGAAATAGTGGGCGACCACTATTCAAGACTAGCTGTCAACAGCCAATCCCTAAGACTTCCTCTTAAGAATTGTTTCCCACGTATATCCACCTTGTTCCTCGTGGAACACTACGGAACTCAACAAAAGAATCTCTATCCTTTTTTACGTGGTCTGTTGCTCCTGAGTCTATGATCCACAAAGGATGAGATTCAGTTAGGAAAACAGAACTTGAAACAAATGTATAACACTTATACACTTCGGTAACATTTACCTCAGGAGCTGTGCAATCTTTTGCAAAATGCCCCTTCTATCTGCGATTATAACATTTCACCCTAGAAATGTTAAAATCTTTTTTCCCCTTCTTTTGAACTGGAACACTGCCCACCGTTCTCTTTGCCTTCTTCTTGAAGAACCTCTTGTTCCTCTCCTTGGACTTCATGTTGGAGATTGTGCCCTAAGGCCAATATTGGATTATGTAATTTGACTTCTAAGATTAATCTAGTGTAGATTAATATTATCATTTATGTTTGTATGTTAGCATTTATGATAAGTATCCATGAATAAATCGTGTTATTCTAAATATCCCTAGTCGATTGTTATTATGGGAATAATAACAAACTAAGACTAGTGTGAGTGATAATGGATATTCATAAGATGAATATAGTGTATACAGATACAGATTATACTCACGGGTAATATGTTAGAGAACATGTTACTGGAGACCCACTATGAGATCAAGTTCATGGTTATGTGTCACAACTGATCTTGATTATAGTAGTGTCATTAGCTGATTCCTTTGACCTGAGGTCACCATGGATTCCGGGATGAATTCATGTTGTGCTTTGATGCAGTCAAACGCTGCTTGTAACAGAGTAGTTATAAAGGCTGTGATTGGGTACGATATGACTCATGCCTTGGGATGTGAGTGACAGATATGGGATTTTGTCCCTCTCTAACAAGAGAGCGATATCACTGGGCCCCTCGATAAGTAAGACTGTTAAATGCATGGCCGTGCTCAAATAATTGATAAGAGTATCAATTGATTTGTCTGAACAGTTTACTTTGAGATCGAGAAAGCATATGATTAATTTATATAAGATTGACAAGTGTACCATGTCTTATAATTAATCATGATATCAAGAGACAAAAGGGAATATGACACATTCTATAAGTAGGTTTATTGGATTATACCAATCATATGAATTGGGTAGTCATAATGGCTTGCTAGAGTCCGCTTATGACTTATGAGGGCATTATGGTAATTTCCTCATTGCCAATTTATATGATCCTACGGGGTCACACACAAAGAGCAAAATGAGATTCACTTAATTCGGGGATAAATCATTATGAGATAATGATTTATTATTGATGAGAAATTAAATATATATAAAGATATATATTTACATGTATATGTATATACACATGAACATATTAATAAGATTAATATATTTATGGCATAAAATATGCTATATATATATGTATATTATAATTATATTATATGGTGATATAATTAATTATAATATACATTTACGTATATGTGTATATATATATATATATATATGTATGTATGTATGTAAATATTAATAAGATTAATATAGCATAAAGTATGCTAATTATATTATATGGAGATATAATTAATTTTACATACATATGTGTATATGATGGAGAATTGACTAAGTTTAATATTAATTGAGAATTAATAAAACTTATGGGGGCTAATTTATAATTATAATTAAATATAGTATTTAATTACAATTATAAGTTAATAATAAAAGAAAAAAAAAACCTAGAAACAAAAAGTGTTTTGGACGTGATACAGAGCCCCATCTCCATCAAATAGCCGAAATTTGCTTTGGCCAAGAATGAAAAATATCAATTTTTCACCTTCTCATTCGAAGAACTGTTCTACGATCCCGGCGCTAGCACGCGGTGAGTCAATTGCTCGGTGTGGATCAACTGTAGAGGGAATCTGCTTTGGTTCCTGTATCCAATCCTGCAAAATTAAGAGGTAATTCTTTAACCCTCCTTCCAATTCAATGCAATGTACATGGGTCCTTGGTGGGGATTAATCCTTTTATTTCCGCTGCGTTTTGTTTTGTGCGATTAATCCCCAACAGTGGTATCAGAGCCACTTGTATTTTGATTGAATTGGATTTATGTTTTGATTGGATCAAAATTGCATGTTAGGGTTTGTATGATTTTGATTGGATCAAAATTGTTGTTAGGAGTTTGTATGTTTTATTTAGGGTTCTATGTTATTGTGAATAACAAAATAAAATTTGATTTTATTGATTAATCATTGTGAATGATTTTATGTTAATGATTTGGAATGTTTAAGGGGTTTTTGGAATCATGAATTTGATTCATGGGTTTTTATTGAAATTGTTTCAATTCAATTTAATTAATAAAAAAAAAAAAAAAAAAAAAATTCTACTGTTCGTATTCTGGGCATAATGCCCAGAATACTTTTTGGCCGCAAATTGCAATTGCAATTTGCAATTGCCGTGCTGCGTAAGCAGCATGCTGCTTACGCAGCATGGGCTGCGCGCAGTATGCGCAGCCCGGCGAGCCTGTTGTCCGACAGTTTTTAACCCCCTTTTTCGTTTTAAGTGTGGAAAATTGTTTCTGCATATTTACGAATTTTTCCAAATTAATTAATTCTAAATACAATGTGATTGTATTTTACCACTTTGAACCCTAAATATTTTAGATATAAAATTATTGTTGATAATTTTATGCATGGTGTTATGGTATGGTTTTGGACCCCGTGGATGCTTTATTTTATTTATTATGGTTTTATATAAATACGACCTGCGAGTCGTTTGTATTTATGTAATTTTTAATTTTACTAGATAAATTGTATAGGATGCAATTTATGATATGTAAAATTTATTTTACTAGAAAAATTGTATAGGTTGCAATTTTTTTTGTAAAATATAAATCCATGAGATGGTGCTTAGAAGCAAAGACGTGGAGGCGGATCCAAGAGGCGGTGCAATGACCATGTGATGGATGCTACCACCTAGGATATGACCTTGTTGATTTTCATATTGGCCTATGAAAATCAATGTAGATTTAAACCATACCATAACACGGTTTTGAGTCTTATGCATGTTGTATTTATTTTATGCCATAAGATGCCATGTTAATAAATATTGATGCATGTTAGAAATTATTTTGCATGTGATGCAAAATGTTAATATATATATGTAAATGCATGCTTTGTTTCTTTTAGATGCCATGTGATGCCATGCTAGATTGCATGCTTAACATATGTATGACATAGGATGCCATGCTAATTAGTATTAACAAGAGTATGTTTAATATTAATGCCATGAATTGTATATGATACAATTAAAATCACAGGATTTAACAAACCCTAAATAAACTTATGAAGTTTATATTTGCCACCCAATTACGTATAACACTAGTCAAGTACTATGTTCGCATCATGGTAGCCACGCCAAAGCGGGTACGCATGTTGTGACCTTAGCGAAGCGATAATATGAGAAATGGTGATTCTCATTGTGTTGTAATTGGTTTAACAAAGGGTTAATCAAAACGGTGTTTGAGCCCGAGGCAAAGATGAGATGAGTAACATGCAATTAAATATGATATATGATATCATGCATCTCATAAATTAGAAGAGTTGCATAATGATGCAATTGGCAAAGAAGTGCACATCCAAAATATGTTTAAATGGTTTAAAGCATGATTTTGAGTCTTTGCCTACCGAAATTATATTTAATCATAGGGACATGCCAAAGCAGTGCTATGGTTAAGTATGGATTTTGGATCTTCACCCACTTAAATATTTTAAAGGGTTTTATAATTTAAGTGGGAGCATTTAAATAAAAAAAATCTTTACACGCTTTATTATAGTTATGATTGCTATTACCATGATCTCGATTGTTATTGAACTTTGAGAATTGTTCTCAAATCAAAAGGAATCATATGTTCTCAATAATCCTTTTGCCCAATGAACCACTAGCAATTGTAACATGAGTATAAAAGATGCTTACTTGAAGCATCGAAGGGACTCTGTTAAATTTTGTTATCTTACACTTGCCACCAATTCTTCCGTACGTGGAAGTTTTACTTGAGATATATGATACATCACAAATGGAAATGTTCCATCAGTTAGTGAGCAAGAAAAGATAAGTGTTTGAGGCAACATTTTCTCATTAGCCTCCAAAAGGGCATTAAGATGTGATCTTGAATTCATTAATTGATAGTCATTGGTGATGAACTATCATTTGAATGACATGGAGAAAATTGTGAATTAGTTGCATAGGATGCAAAAGAATGTTAAGTTATCCATAAAGGATAAGCCCGCCTCGAATTGTGTGCTTAAGGTTCAAAAGGAAAAGGATAAAAGGAAGGTCGAAAAGCATAAAGACCGAAAGGTTCGGGTGAAACATGTTTTAAAGACAAAAGCTGTTGGCATAGAGAGATCTCCAAAAGAAGGATGTTGCCATTTCTAGAATGAATCGTTCATTAGAATGAAAATAGCAAACTTTGTTTGGAGAACTATGAGAAGATGAAAGGCAGTAAGACTGCTACCTTAAGTATTTATTAATTATTCTACTTTTGTTTCTATATCAAAGGTATTAGATACCGTGGTGGATTTCATATTAGTAGAATATGAAGAATCTCAACTTAAGTAGAAACCTTATGAAGGTGAAAGGTAGAATACGAATAGGCAAGAGTAGCAAAGGTTGTTACTTGGAAGTTATGAACTTCTGGTTAAAAGTTATGAACTTTTACATGAAAGTTATGAACTTCTAGGTAAAAGTTGTGAACTTTTACATAAAAGTTATGAACTTTGGTTAAAGGTTATGAACTTTTACATGTAAGTTATGAACTCTTGTTGCCTATTGGGCTCGTTGTTTTGAGTGAACAAATGTTGTTTATTTTATAATTGTGAATTATAAACTTTATAAAGACATGATTATGAAATACAGATTTACATAATTGTCTTTATATGTGGAGCCCATCTGTAACATAAATACTGTAAGGATCGAATCAAATAGTTGATTCAACCTATTTTGGCAGTATCATCTTGGAGGCATAAGCAAGGTCGCATTACGAAACTCCATGAGAATGGACTTTTGGATTCATGAGATTATGAATCATCTTGAATCATGCGAATGTTGTTTATTATAAAAGATGACAAAAGTGGTTCTTTGCTAAAAGTAGTTAAAGAATAATCGATTTATTAAGCATTATACATGTGGATGTATATGAATTATAAATCAACTGCTAAAGAAGGTTTTAATACTTCATTACCTTTATGGAACTTTTCACTAGATAAGAGTATCAAATGAAACACGAGTTTGGAACTTTTGAAGTGTTCAAAAGCTTGTAAAAGGAGTATGAAGTATCTTGACATGATAGTAAAGTCACTTAGATATGATCCAAGTGGTGAACATTTGAGTCAAGATTTTGACAATCATCTTAGAGATTGTGGGACTGTCTCACAATTAACTCCTCCAATTACGCCACAAAGGAAGTTGTGTCGAAAAGGGAGTAATCGAACTCTATAAAGATATAGTTCAATCTATGATGAAGTCAAGTTGATCATCGTTTTCTCAAAAATATGCCATTAAAGCAGCTGTGTATATTGTTCCGTCTAAAACAATTCATGAATCAACATATGAGATATGGTTGGGTAAGAGACCCAAGTTGTTTCATTGAATAAGTTTAGGGCTGTAAAGCTTATTTCGAATAAGTTGGCACCTAAATTTAAATATCGTATTGTGGATTACTCAAAAGGAAAGTAGGAGTTGTTACTCCTGTGTTTCTTTGGGATACAAAGTAGTTGTAGCTAGAAATGGTTTCCCCTTGAAGAGGGAGTTAATTTCTAGTAGAGTTAGTGGGAGTAAGGTACACCTACAAAACTCGTAATTCACAAAAGTGACATTTAACGTTGAAGAGGAACGTGGAAATGGTTTCATGATCATTGTTGAAATTACACAAGTCCAATGAAAGTCTAGTGGAATACGACATGATTAGGAGAGATATGGATTTCTCAAAATCATGATGTAATTTTACTAGATGAAGTAAGTCTTCTTTTATGAAGAAGCAATGTTAGATTTTGAATCTAATATGTGACTTGATGCTACAAAGGTTGAAGATAAATCCATGTCTGACAATCAAAGTATAGACTTTGATAAGTCTTTTAGAAGATGCATATGCAATGGTTGCAAGTGAGTTTTCAAATTGAAAACCGATATGGATGGTGATCTTCAAACTTATAAAGCACGACTAGTGACTATAAGGATACGAACAAATTCATAGTAGGACTATGATGAAATCCTCTTTAGTCATTAATCATGATCAAGTCATATTGAGTTCTTGTTGCCATATCCCCATAATATGATTATAAAATATGGCAAATGGATATCAAAATCTATTTTTTACGTGAAAACATGATTGAGGATGTGTACGTGACACAATCCAAAGTTTTGAGCATCCAAAGAATTCAAATAGCGTATGCAAGTTTTCAAAGATTCTCATAAGGATCGAAACATGCATCAAATAGTTGGAATCATAGTTTTGATAAAGAAATCAAATGGTTTGATTTTATCAAAAGGATGATGAATCTTGTGTTTCAAAAGGATCAGTGGGAGCACATCGGTATTCCTAATGCTATATGTGGATGACATATGGCTTGTTGGAAATAACATTCTTACCTTGCAAGAAGTAAAATCTTGGCTAAGAAAGTAATTTCAGTTAATGTTATAAGCATGACTGCCTGTATTCTTGAAATTGGAATCTATACAGATAGATCTAAAAGAATGTTTTGGCTTAAGTCAAAGCATTGAAAGCGTTCAATATAAAAGACTTAATAGAAGCTTGCTTATGTTAACTGTGTAAATAGTTGCACATATACAACTGATTGCAATTAGTTGCAATATATCAGTCGAGATCTAGTATTCTCTTTAAAAGAGAAGTTATGATTTTGAAAGGTTCAAAATAAAACGTTATAGCTAAATATCTATAATAGCAGCCAAAGTATACAGTTACATGTGATGTAAAGAAATTTTTGGATGAAGAAGTTCATCAAAATTTTATGTTTTTGTTCTAAGCATTGCTTATCCTGTGAGACTATTGTAGGGACAATAGTTCAATGCATAAGAACCTTGTATGACACAAGCATATACTTAGGCGTTTTTCACTAATTTAGAGAGGCTGTCTCTAAAGAGAGAGTGAATATGTGTAAAGTAGCAACGGAAGCGAAAATTAATAATTCATTGACAAAGACTCCTGCACGAGTGAATACATGAAAGTCATGTAGGTCAATGGGTATAAGATACATGTATGATTGGCCATAGTGCAAGTGGGAGATTGTTGGAGATTGTGCCCTAAGGCCAATATTGGATTATGTAATTTGACTTCTAAGATTAATCTAGTGTAGATTAATATTATCATTTATGTTTGTATGTTAGCATTTATGATAAGTATCCATGAATAAATCGTGTTATTCTAAATATCCCTAGTCGATTGTTATTATGGGAATAATAACAAACTAAGACTAGTGTGAGTGATAATGGATATTCATAAGATGAATATAGTGTATACAGATACAGATTATACTCACGGGTAATATGTTAGAGAACATGTTACTGGAGACCCACTATGAGATCAAGTTCATGGTTATGTGTCACAACTGATCTTGATTATAGTAGTGTCATTAGCTGATTCCTTTGACCTGAGGTCACCATGGATTCCGGGATGAATTCATGTTGTGCTTTGATGCAGTCAAACGCTGCTTGTAACAGAGTAGTTATAAAGGCTGTGATTGGGTACGATATGACTCATGCCTTGGGATGTGAGTGACAGATATGGGATTTTGTCCCTCTCTAACAAGAGAGCGATATCACTGGGCCCCTCGATAAGTAAGACTGTTAAATGCATGGCCGTGCTCAAATAATTGATAAGAGTATCAATTGATTTGTCTGAACAGTTTACTTTGAGATCGAGAAAGCATATGATTAATTTATATAAGATTGACAAGTGTACCATGTCTTATAATTAATCATGATATCAAGAGACAAAAGGGAATATGACACATTCTATAAGTAGGTTTATTGGATTATACCAATCATATGAATTGGGTAGTCATAATGGCTTGCTAGAGTCCGCTTATGACTTATGAGGGCATTATGGTAATTTCCTCATTGCCAATTTATATGATCCTACGGGGTCACACACAAAGAGCAAAATGAGATTCACTTAATTCGGGGATAAATCATTATGAGATAATGATTTATTATTGATGAGAAATTAAATATATATAAAGATATATATTTACATGTATATGTATATACACATGAACATATTAATAAGATTAATATATTTATGGCATAAAATATGCTATATATATATATGTATATTATAATTATATTATATGGTGATATAATTAATTATAATATACATTTACGTATATGTGTATATATATATATATATATATGTATGTATGTATGTAAATATTAATAAGATTAATATAGCATAAAGTATGCTAATTATATTATATGGAGATATAATTAATTTTACATACATATGTGTATATGATGGAGAATTGACTAAGTTTAATATTAATTGAGAATTAATAAAACTTATGGGGGCTAATTTATAATTATAATTAAATATAGTATTTAATTACAATTATAAGTTAATAATAAAAGAAAAAAAAAACCTAGAAACAAAAAGTGTTTTGGACGTGATACAGAGCCCCATCTCCATCAAATAGCCGAAATTTGCTTTGGCCAAGAATGAAAAATATCAATTTTTCACCTTCTCATTCGAAGAACTGTTCTACGATCCCGGCGCTAGCACGCGGTGAGTCAATTGCTCGGTGTGGATCAACTGTAGAGGGAATCTGCTTTGGTTCCTGTATCCAATCCTGCAAAATTAAGAGGTAATTCTTTAACCCTCCTTCCAATTCAATGCAATGTACATGGGTCCTTGGTGGGGATTAATCCTTTTATTTCCGCTGCGTTTTGTTTTGTGCGATTAATCCCCAACACTTCAGACCAGGACTTGAACTAGCCATGCGAACCTCAGATTTCATACTAAGAGAGGCTAGACGGTCCTCTTCCAGTTCAAGATGATGAACAACATCATCAAAGGCCTTAATGTCGTTGGAATGGGTTAGGTGCGACTTCATATGCTCCCACCCAATTGGCAAAGAACGTATCACAGCTTAAACTTTATACTACCCGAGAGCATAAATCGCACTAAGCATGTGTTGTATATGTGAAACTTTTTCACGATATCATCATCCATAGCACTAAGCATGGTGATGCGGGCAGATGAGTTCTTCCTTTTCCAGGCTTGATAAGCCTCAAGGTCCTTCCTTGCTTGAACGGTGGTACCCTCTTCAGGAGGAACCATTATTCACTCCAGATTGGCAAGAACCTCTTGTTCTTCAATTATGTATTGGACTTTCCTAGCCCAAACTTTATAATTGTCACCGTCCAAACGAAGGTCCTTATTTAGTTAAGCAACTATTGCTTTTGAAGCAGCAATTGAAAAACCGTTAAAGATAAAAGTAGCACTGATAAGTAAGCGATACACCATATTTATTATAAGATCATTTAAAACTAAAAATAGTGTTTGGTTCCCGTAAAATCGAACATCCATGCGCAATGCATCGAGTCACCATTTACATAGGCTAATACAAACACCATATTAGGTTTAAATTTCCAATAATAAATATATATTTAGTTTTGTTTTAGATTATGTTTTAATTTATTTAACATTTATACTTCTCTTAAGTATAAAACTAATGAGTAATATAACACTTAGTTATAATCTCAAACTAAATAAATTAAAAAAAATTACTAAAACAAATAACTAAAATAGCAATGTTTAACAAATAAACATTTTATAATACCGTATAAAAAAATATCCAACATTTAGTCAAAAGTACCCCCACAATAAAAACTTTTAGCACAAAGCCCTTCAATACAAAATTGAAAAACGAAATCAGCAAGAGAAAGAGTGAAAAATGAAGAGTGCAATCTTCATTTACATAGAGTGGAACTATCTCAATTTCTTTTAAGGCAACTGGGATCAGCTCTACGAACTTATAGTAGAGATCCAAAAGCATGTTCACAACAGTCTTAATAACAGCATCCAGACAGGGCGACGAACCAACTTGTTACTTCTAAGTAACATGGTTCTAGGATTATAGGATAACTTAGCTCCCATTTTAGCCAAGGTCAACATAAACACTTTGCATTGGGATCCATAATCCTATTCAGGAACTAATCCATCAATGGAGTCCACTTTCGTCAAAATCAGAATTTTCTCCAAAATAGAATTTTTAAAGTGTTTTTCACGAAAAGAATTTTTCGCAAATTTAACATTTTTAATTGATCAATTCCAGAGGAAAATCCTTCTTTCCAGACAAGCTCTTGGATTTCCCAGTTTTAACGCATTAAACCGCTCCAAAACTCTAACAATATTCCCTTCCTCCAACGGGGAATACCATTTAAGAAAAGCTCATCTTCAAGTTTTTGGATAGTCCTCGTCTCCTCGTGAGACTGGATTATTTTCACCGTTTTTACGAACGTTTTCATTTCTATAACATATATAGAAATAACCAAAACTTGTTAATGATCAACCAAAAATCAGTATATAAATACACAATAGATATACTGAATTTTCTTGAATTTATGAAACATAAATTAAGCATTTATACACAATAAATACTAGTAAATTTAGTTTAAAAATATCAAATGAATTCCAAAAATTCATCAAAATATACCAAAAATTCAAGAAAAATGTAAATTTTAATTCTGGAAAAAATTTGACCAAAATTGGACGTCCTAAGCCACCACACGCGCTCACACGCGCCTCCCGGATCTGTCCCATGCGCCACCACGCGCAGGCACGCGCCTTCACGCGCTCCATGGGTATAGCTGACTCACGCGACACGTGGCACCTTGTGATTCGCGCAGACGTGGCACATATGCCACGTGTCATCACCTGATTGGGTCAACTGATGACGTGTATGATGACGTGGCTTGCTGATGTGGCAAAGCCATGACACGTGGCACCATCCTATTGGTCCACAATGATGACGTGGTAAGTGACGTGTCACGATGACGTGGCAAAATCACAAGTGGTTGGACACGTGGCGACATACCATTGGTCCACGTGTACAACACGTGGCAGTTGACCGTTTCTGAAGTAGTTGACTTCGACAAGTGTCTTAACGTGATTGGTTTTAATTTTAAACCGTCAGAAAAAATCAACGAATCGCGTCGCGCCACGTGTCCCAATCCTTAACTTCTCCCCACCCTTTGGAAACAAACTCCACTCGCGATGTGGAGAGTGAGGGCCACGCGCCGCCTTCTGGGCCTCCGTTGGCCGTGAAATTTGACATTCCGACTCGATTTTTCGTGCTAATTTCAGTGGTGTGGTTATGAAATTCCAAAAAAATTTTGACACTTTGTACTGTTGGATCTAATACGGTATCGTTTTGACTCGGATAACAATGCAAATCCGTATCAAAACAAACAAAAACGAATTCAAAATTAACAGAAACATATTCTTGTCATGGAATATCAGATTTCAATGTCTACGGAATCATTTTGATGCGGATTTCAATATAAATCCGTATCAAAACGAATGAATATGTATTTAAACGAATCAATACGTATTCAAACGAATAAAAAAACGTATTCTTATTCACGGATTTCCATAAACCAAGATATGAACACATCAATATTCATGGAATACCAGAAAACTAGATTTGAACATATCAATCTATAAACCTTTCGGCTCTGATACCAATGAAGATCGGAATTCCATAGATAACCATAAACAGATAGATAAACAGACTTACGGTTTATATGCAGCGGAAACTCGTTTATGGAATGGATCTGATCTACGAGAGAAACCGGATCGTTCTGGTTGCCTTTCCTACGAGTGTATGAATACACTGAGTACGGGCTATATCCGTGAATTCTTCCGACGAACGAAGAAGTAATCATGTTTTATCTGTAGGGACGTTTTCCCCGGGAGTAGAATGGGAATCTCTACGATTCAATCATCAATTATTAGGAAATAGAGAAACTTCTTCTCTATTTATAGTGGAAATCCCAACTTCCATCTATATATAGGGTCAGACCAAATTACACATTTGGTCCCTGTAATTTACACATAATTACAGTTTAGTCCCTGCCATTCCAAAATGTCATAGGCGGACCAAAAACCAATATCAATAATAACAATAATAATAATAATAACATGTAATAATAATAATAATAATACGATTAATACCATAAATAAAAGAATTAAAAATCATAAAACTACTCAATACTTAATAACCTGTAATAATAATAATAATAATAATAATAATAATAATACCATAAATAAAAAAATTAATAATAATAAAACTACTCAATACTTAATAACCTGTAATAATAATAATAATAATAATAATAATAATAATAATAATAATAATAATACAAAAATAAAAAATAAATACAAAAATTACACCAGATCTTAGTTTTTTTCTGTCACAACCCCAATTTTCTTTTTTTTATTAACTTCTAATAATAATAATAATAATAATAATAATAATAATAAAATAAAGCAAATTTTATACACGTCACAGCAAATATTTTAACAATGATAATAATAATAATACAGCAAACTATAAATTCACCATATATATGTATATAACAAAACTCAAGAACTCAAACTTATGTTTCAATTTTATTATAACAAATCCAACCCATCAAACAAAATGAAGTGGAAAAATTTTTCATAAGGTTAATATTTACAACTCCCATACAATCAAAATGCACTGATAAACTTAGTTCATTTTATTAAAGGTAACAATTAACAATAAGTTAAACCCTCTATAAATTCAAAACTTCAAAATCAAGCTTCCATGAACAAAAAATAAGACTGAAAAATTATAAAAAAAAATTACCTTGAGGAACTCTGAATTACAAGTATCTACTTTCTCCACCTCAACTCAAAACCAATTATATTTCTTTCTAAAATTCACTCTCCTTCTCTATCAACTCTCTGCATACTCTTCAAAAATTTTTATATCTGTGCATGTATATATATAGGCAAACCAGGCTAAATCCCCCGTGACCAAATTAAAATATTTTTTATTTTTTTTTTAAATATTATGTTTTCGGAAGACTAACTTCCGAAAACAGTACAATTTTTTTTTAATTTTATGTTTTCGGAAGCTAGGCTTCCGAAAACAATAAATAGTTTTTTATATTTATTGTTTTCGGAAGCCTAGCTTCCGAAAACAATGTCTGTGTCAGGCCCTTTGAAGCGCCTGACACAGACACTGGTTCCGAAAATACCCTGGTTAAAACGACCCCAAACAGGTATTTATTTTACAACCCAACATTAAAACCCTTTTTTTTTCCCATTGGCATTATTCTGGGGCTAAATCCATAATTTATTTATTTATTTATAAAATTAATGAAAAATATAAATTCATTTTTTTTCCTCATTATTTTTTCCTCTCTGACGGCCTAACCTTAATTCTTATGTCTTCTTCTTCCTATCTTCTCTCCCTTTCTATGCAACCACCTTCGGTCGCCAACTCCGACAACAAAATCCAATCTTTCTAAGCAAGTGATTTTGTTTGTAAGTGTGGTGTCGGGGTAAGTTTTGCGTCTGTTAATTTTTATGAGTTAGTGGAATGGATTTTAGGGTGTATTTTTGTAAGGAAAACAATGTGATTTGGTGGAGGTCTTTGCAGTCTTGTATTAAGCTTTTTTGTTTCTCGATGATTTCGTTTGAGCCGGTGCCGGTGGTGGAGTGTAGATCAGTGAGTTTACGGCGTCGAAGACTACTGTTTGGAGAGTCTGGAGGAAACAGGAGAGGATGTTGGGGGAGATATTAATGGAAATTAAGAGCTTTAAAGAGTCAAAACAAGCATGTTGGTGAGGCATGGATTTGCAGAAGTTTTTGAAGGAAGAGAGATGAGCTAAACTTTGAAGATTTGTAGAGATGAGTCGAAAAAAGCAAACTCAAAAGAACATTATATATGACGAGATGAGTCGATCA
This sequence comes from Euphorbia tirucalli, assembly GCA_039660915.1. NCBI lineage: Eukaryota > Viridiplantae > Streptophyta > Magnoliopsida > Malpighiales > Euphorbiaceae > Euphorbia > Euphorbia tirucalli. The sequence continues at coordinate 17,374,229 of CM077637.1, forward strand.
TTATAAATAACATTATATATGTTATTTTGGATTTGTGGGTTCAAAAGTTTGAAAGGAAGATCTGTATATGACGAGATGAAGACCATATATATATATATATATATATATATATATATATATATATATATATATATATATATATATATATATATATTAGAGATGTTGAGTATTCAACTCATAGCCTCTTAACTCCACTTTAGGAGCAATCGAGCTACACCAACTTTAACAAATATGGATTTTGGAGGCCATGTATTAATTTGTTTTCATTTTGTATTTTCATGAATTTGAAATGAAGCTTCTTTATGTTGAGTTTTATATAATTCGAAAAAATCGAAACTCTCCAATTAACTTAAGAAATCTAGAAACCCGTAAGGAGAAAGAAGATGAGGCATGAAGGAGAGAGAAGAAATGTTGTTGAAGTAGAGAGAGGCAGAAAAGGGATGAGAGAGAAAAACCAAGGAAAAAATAAAAAATTATATATTTTATGATTTTTAATAAATAATTACAATATAAATTTTTGAACGAAAATACCTATTAACACTTCATCAATTTGATAATGTAACTTAAAATTCCTCAATTTGGTAAAGGTGTGATTCCTCTGTCTTTTTTTTCCAACAAAAGAAACTCTAAATATCAATTTTTAAATTAGCAAAACGACATGGATTTTTTAACACTTTTTCCTATTTACTTTTTACATTTAAATTATTTTTTTTATTAATTTAATATAATATTTTTTAAACTAACACAATTGTTGTTATGAATCTTGACAAGTTTTTGAAAATAATATTTCTTTTGTTAATATTATCATTTAGAAATATAAGAGATGAATTGTTTGTATTTATTGTTTTATATAGTTATACTCCTAATTTTATATTTTTTAAAATATTTAATTATTTATTATAATAAAACAAGTTCTACAGTAATAGATTAAATTTATATAATTATATAAAAGTTAATGAATTAATTAATATTAGTAATATTAAAACTATATAATACTTTCTCCTTCCTATTTTGATAGATCACTTTTCCATTTTGGTTCGTCCCATATTAGAGACAAGTTTTCATTTATGAAATTTAGTTAAGTGTTATTTTTACTATTATACTCTTATTTATTATGTATAAAAATCAATAAATTACATCATATTAACTCAAAATTATAAGTATTATTTCAATTCCAAATATAAATTTTTTTGAAAATTACCATTATTTAATTCTAATATATTTCTATTGGCTAAAATAGAAATCTTATATGTAAAAATTGTTTTTTAATTACTTTAACTAAAATTTTTTAAGCTGTGCCAAGAGTGAAAGTAATCTATTAAATTAAGGCGGAGAGAATTTAAAATAGAAACGATGGTATAGTTATTCTAGGAGTAAGGTATCAAAATACCTGTAATGTTTTTGGACCATTAGTAATTTACTGTTAATGATGTCTAGAAGGGCTCAATAGAGCCCTATCGTTTACTTGACGAAACAATTTTATCCCAACTCAACGGAAAAATTCAAAAGTTTCGTTATACCGTTTGAGGATCCCAAAAGTAGTCCAACGTAGGATATTATGTCCACTGAAATGATGAAACGTGGCGATGGCCCTTCACCAACTCTGATCATCACCAGCCCAAGCACACATAACTCCCTAATTAATCCAATCAACCCACTTGATCTTTGTCCTTATGCAGTGGAGAGCTTTTCTTCCACATTCCTGCATCTTAATTCTCTCCATATTTCTATTAACTACCACATTTCTTTTTGAATTCATCAAAAATTTCTCTTTTGAAATGAAGGCTTGTTTATTGTACCGTTCCAATTTTCATTTCACCGTTTAAATCAAGTCCAAAACTTCAAATAGGGATTCCTCAATCTATTTACAAAATCAAAAGAACAAGACATGAGAAGAAGGGAAGTCATTTTCTGCCATGGAGAAAAAGATGAATAGAGGATATTAGAAATCGGTGATAAAGAAAAATCACGAATAAATAAATAAATAAAAAGAAAGATGGCAGAGAGAATGGGAGGCAATAGGCTAGGGTAGGAAGATGGGCAATTGGGTTTTTAGTCTTTAGAATATTAAATACGTTTTATATGAAAGAAGTTGGGTCGCAGACCTTAGGATTTTTGTTAAATTAAGTTAAAGAAGTTTAACCATAAAGATTTGACAGAAAAATTTCTATGGAATTCATGTTTAAGCTCTCCACTGTGTAAGGGTAGAAATAATTGGGTTGATTTAGGAGACATGTGTGGTTGGGTTAGTGATTGTTGGGTTTGTGGAGTCCATCAACACGTGCCTCTGTTTCATTGGATGTAATATCCTACATTAAGTTTGAAGTTGACTAGTTTTGGGGCTTCAAACGGGATAATAGAGATTTGAAAATTCCCGTTGAGTTGGGGTAAAATTGTCCCGTACAGTAAACGTTAGGAGTTCTATTGAGCCTTTTTAAGTGTTAGCAGCAAATTACTACTTTTCTAAAAACGTTAAAGACATTTTAGTAACTTATTCTTTTTTTTTTTTTTAATTATAAATTGGGACAAAGTTAATTTTAGTATTATTATTTTATTTTGACAAAAAAAATCTAATAAAAACACAAAACAATTAATAATGACACTATTAAAGGATTATTTAATTATTTTTAAAAATATAAAGACCGATTAGTGTAATATGTAAACTATATATATTAATAAGTTGTTTACCCTTCACTAAATTTACTTGTAATACGATCGTATTGATATGAAACGAACTATTTTAACACTTTTAGTAGTACATGTTTGTATTTAACCTTTGGATCAGTTATGGACAAATTGGTAATTTAACCTATGATAATGTATAATTATTGAACAAGTTAAACTGATTTTTATTTATACTAAATCACAGCATAACCCTGATTTCGTTAAATTTACCAGCTTGTGGGTGAGCCATTTTGAGACCTATGCTATGCTAAAACTAGCATTTTCAAACATAAATAAATATAGAGATATTTTGAATAGAATATGATACAGATATAGGCAAACGGGAGAATCTGCATTACAATAATTTAATAATACATGCATCAGCATCAGGATTACAAAAAGATGAGCTCCACTTCCCATCAAACATTTTCAAATTTGTTTTTGTAGTTGCCAACAGAGAAAGAGGATGGACGAATTAATTAATAAACAATAAATAAGCACAGTTACCACCAAAAAAAGCATTCCACAAACCGACACAAATACTGGGGCCATCGGCGTACCAAAATCTCCTCCCTCACTGTATTTTGTCTACACTACTCTAGCTACAAACTAAACAGACTTGCCTATTTCTCTCTCTCTCTCACTCTCCTTCTCTTCTCTCTGCTCTGCTACTACACTCTCTCTATCTCTCTCACCGAATCTGCAAAGATAACCACTTTTCTGCTCACCATTGACACACCTCTCTGTTGCCATTTGTTCCATCAATAATGGCCCTTCTTGTAGCCTTTGCCATGCTCGTGTTGGCCATGACTGGCCGTGCCAGTAAGCTCCTTCCTATCTACCAACTGCATTTCCTTTATTTCTTTCTCCTTCCACCAGATTTGCAACTCATTATCCTGTTATAAATGAACTTTCTTTGTCCTCTCCTAACTCATACCCAATTTATGTTTTTGTTCAAAAAAGTCTCTTTCTTTTATGTACACATTTAAATTGTTTTCAGTTATTTGACTGGGGAAATGAGTTCTTGTTTTCTTCTCTTTAGAAAAAAGTCTTTTTTCTTTTATAGTGTTCTTTAAATTTTAGCACTAATGTTCTTCATTCTGTTTTTTCTCTGCAGATGGGTTTTCCTGTTTCTGTATTTTTTTTTGTTTCCTCCATTTTAATATTTTGTTGTTCTGTACATTCTGGTAGGCTGCACATGGTGTGTTTGCAAGGATTTGCCAGAAGCAACCCTTCAGAAGACATTGGACTATGCTTGTGGAGCTGGAGCTGACTGCGGTCCTATTCATTCCAATGGTCCTTGTTTTCAACCTAACAATGTGCGGGCACATTGCTCCTATGCTGTAAATAGTTTCTTTCAAAAGAAAGGCCAAACTCAAGGTTCTTGTGATTTTGCTGGTACTGCTGCCGCGTCTACTTCTGATCCAAGTATGCCACTGCCCAGATCTCTCTAATGTCAACTTCTTAACTTTGCCTTCGGGATAGTTTCTTACATTTCCATTTTATGCTTTTTATACAGGTTACAGTAGCTGTTCTTATCCTGCCACTGCCAGGTATACTGTTCTTAATTTGTTCTCCATTGCAAAATCTGGCTTGTCTATGTATACTTTTTTTTTTTTTTTTTACCTTCAGTTTGAAAATTCATTTATTGAAATTAATGTGGTGTCAGCTCAGCTCTGTCTCTAGTCAGCAAATTGATTAAAGTTAGGGTGCCCTTATCTTTTTGTTGTTTTGTTTTGAAATGGACTCGGAGGTTGGGGCCCTAGGGGTGCCTTCTTTTCATTTGTTCAGGGCAGATGCCAAAACAAGGCACTCTGAACTCTGAAGTCTGATTTCTTTAATATTTTTTAGGTTCTAAAAAAATTTGAAATTTGAAAGAATATACTACACCCATGGGAAAGTGAGTTCTTTTTTTTTTTTTTTTTCAAGTGGAAACCCTTTATTCTTCGTTCTTACATCCTCTGATGCTTTACTTCCAAGGACCTAATATAATAAAATTGGATGGGCCAAAGAATCTAGGGATATATATATTTTTCATTCCATATGGGGAGTTTTATACCTATTAAAAAGGTTGAATAAAAGTGACAGGGTTGGTGTGCATTTGCATTTGTTTTGTTGAATGTATAAGATTTCAGTCAGGCCAATCAAATTGCAACTTAGGTCATTCTAGCTTATTTTGTTAGGTGGGAAACCCTTTTTTTTTTTTTTTTTCTTTTTCATTTTGGTTGGTGAAGATCTTCACAAGTCTAGATATCTTTGGCAATACCTTCACAATTTGCATAGTTTTTCATGCTTGCACTTGGTAGGATGAACACCATTCATTTATCAATGAAGAAAAGTGTTGCCTATTGCAAGAGCTTTAACTCTCAATCAACTTTATTGAAGATGATGCTTTTTGTTGGTGAAATGCTGAACACCCGTCACCCCTTTTATACCACCTTTGATTTTTTTATTAGAATTATCTGTTTGTCATTTTGCCTTATATTGCACTCTGCATGCTGATGTTCTTGATCATTGATCATAGAGTTGATTGCTTGTTTCACTTTCAGAAAAAGATGACGCAATATGCATATCTTGATTTTAAGCAAAGTTGAGAAGTTACTTATTGATTATTACCAAGGTTGAAAACTTTATTAGAATATGAATCAAAGGCTATCATGATAGGATACGGCTCAGCATGGCACCTTATACTCTTATACATATGGACAATGTAGTACCTTTAGCCAGACTGGCCACCACTTCTTGAGCTACCCATAATAAAGCATGTTTTAATTTAGCAATGAAGATTTCGTTGAGCCACACCAGCACTACTGATCCGGATTTTGATTCTGAATGTTTAAAATGTCTGTTTTTCGTTTATTTATTTCTCCAAAGGTTTCAACTTTCAACAGAAAAACACTAGTGGTAGATAGTAGATACCATTAATTCCCAGAGGCAATTGGTCAAAAAGTGCTCTTGGGGTCTTTTTTGTTTTAACCTTGAAAAGCAAAACATTGTGCCTCTTCCATGGCGGGACCTGCATTTTTACTGTAATTTAAATTTAATAGTTACTTCAAAGCTTTGGGATGAACCGTTTTTAGGGATCTGAGCCAACTTTTGAAAAATGGGGGCCGTATTGAGAGCTGTGCATGCATATGTGGTCCCATATGTAATTGTAAAGTAGCTATTGGCATTCAAATGATAATTCTTCTCCAGTCACTGTTGTGGACTTTATCTTTGGCCTGCTGAAACACAACTTTTTTGTTACTTGAACCATATCCTATTTAGCTATAAACTATAAAGGGTCAGCTACTGTGGTGAACCGGTACTTGTGTATTTAGTTAAAGATTTTCACTGTAGCAGATTAATCTGCAATGGGCATAAATACAAATTTAAGTAGCTTATAACTTGGATAAAAGGTTTTTGATAGCTGTATTTTGATCAAAATTCATATATACATTAAAACCTTTAACATCTTTGACAAGCTTCTATTCTATTCATAAAATTGGATTCATGAACTTTTACTTGAAAGCATGTTAGTCTATGGTCACCATATTAAGTATTAGTACTTATCATGCCTTGTACTTATTAAGAGTGGTGTAGATCATTTTAGAAACTTCTCTGACTCTATTAGATAATTTTCCTAGAGCTTTTCTGTAATGGCAGGCAAAATTTGATTTCTATTAAGACCACCTTATAGTAAATTTTTCCATTTGTTACTGATATTCAGACAGCATAAAATTGATGCAAAGACACTGGTATAATTTACGGGGGAAATATGGAAACCTTTTGCAGTTTCCTGACATAGACTCTATAACAGAAAAATATAGATATAATCCTAACTCCTTTAGCCGGACGTGTCGAATAAATGCCATAGCTTTAGGATCATCCAATCACATCCGAACACGCGTAAAGTTGGTTTTGCCTTGCTTTGGGCAACAATCACAGCCCGGATGACTGAGGTTGTTACTGTGCTTGCTGCCCAAAGCAATGCAAAACCGCCTTTTCATATGTTCGGCTGTGACTGGATGATCCTAAAGCTGTAGCCTTTATTTGATACGTGTCTGGCCGAAGGAGTCGCAGTGGATATGGGCTCCACGTGTCCAGCCGAAGGAGTCACAGTGGATATGGGCTCCACATGTCCGGCTAGGATTATGTCTATATTTCTCTGTTATCGGACTCTAAACCTGTTGGAGATATACCATTGAGCTCTTTTTCTTCCTTATTAATGTTGGTTGTAGAACTCCGAGAACAAGTTTTAGTCCTGTTGGAGCTCCAGAACAACAAGCAAAAACTTGTTGCAGATTCGAAATATCAAACCTTTTGAAACATTGGTCAATGTTTAGGCAAAAATAACCTTTTGTTTCAATATTTGTACCGGATAAAGGCTCAATTCAGCCTTTTAACTTGGTTCACATGGCCAATTCATCTAGGTAAACTATTCCAAAATAAAACTAGTTAAAACCACAAGTCATACATAAAATTTTTTTCCCCTGTGGTTCACTGTGACTAAACTTGAAACTTGACATCTGATTTCATTTATCTTTGAGCTAAAAAAAGTCATTGGCATTTACAACTTTTACACTAGAGTTAGTATTGACTGTAGCTTCCTTGTGTAATATGCAGTGCTGCAGGGACAAGCATAAGTACTACTCCAACACCAGTCACCACAAACCCATCAACACACACACCTTCAACCACAACCCCATCAACAAACACACCTTCAACCACAACCCCATCAAACACCACACCAACAACCACTAGTCCGTATAGTACAACCCCATCCAATGGAGTCCTAGGTGGCATCGGCACCGGTGTAAGCCCAACTGGAGCTGGTGGAGCTGGAATTAACACAGACATCACAGATGCTGGCTTCAGAGTAACAATCACCACTAGTTTCTGTATCTTTGTATCCCTTTTCATTGCAATGGTTTTGTGGGGTTGAAGAAAAAATGATAGCTTTTGAGATGTGGGGTCAATTGAGATATTGGTGGGTGTGTATGCATGTGATTATGCAGTTATTCATATGAAAACATGCTAGCTAGCTAAGTAAGTTTTGAATGTTTCTGCTCCTCAGTATAACTACTACTTGGCGAAAAAGATATGAGCTTCTTATTCGTTTTGGATGGTTTTTGTGGTCTCTATCTGTACTAGTGCTTATTTGTTTGTAAATCTAGATTTAGATCTGGAAAATCAGTAATATATTGAGTTTGATGACCATGGTACACTCTGACTAATTAGTATTGCGACAAATAACTGTTCTGTTTTCTTTTCAATCTCATTCCCTCTCCAGCTATGTTGGTATTAATTATTTATTGATTTTTTTATTATTGGTTAAGATAAATCATTGTCCTGATTTGTAATTTGGACGAAACTGAAACTACCAAGTATATACATTCTCTTTTTTGCATGCAAGCATTAAAGTTGGGGTTGGTTATGTTGTAAAGTGAAAGTTACCCCAAAAATTGAAACTTGCTTGAATATATGAACGTAACGCGTTTGCCTAAGATTTCGATCAATGAAGTATTTTATTCTAGTATTTTTATAAATTAGAACTACAACAATTTGATATTCTATTAAAATCCAATCTAGTGGTTATATGAAAAACATTTTCCCTCAATGAACACCTTTACAATTGGATGGCTAAAATCATAAAAAAATATAGAAATTGCCAAAAAATCAAATTGGTTGGCTAATAAAAAGTTCTTTTATTCTTTAGAGGGCGTTTGTTTAGTGGGATAAGAGGATGTGAGATGGATAATATATCTCATCTATCTCTTATCCTTGTTTGTCAGTCACACAGTGTATAAGAGATTGAGATAACTTTTCTCTCTGTCCATATTCTTATCCTTATCTTTTATCCTTATTTCAACTCTTATCCTTATCCTCTTCACATACCAAACGCTTCCTTAGATCTTTCATGTGGTGTCAAGAATTATTTTTTTTATTTTGCCATGTATTCCAGATATGAAGTAGCTAATTAAGAAGTCATCTATACTTTCCTAACAAAAAAGTACAAAAAAAAAAAAACCCTCGTGGTTTGGCCGATTTATAGATTAAGGACTGTGTTTCGAAACGATACAAAAATATAACATATAGTTTAATGATTTTACAGATCAAAGGTTTATCATCTAATCATGATGTGAAAATTTAGATTTTTTGGGAAATTGGTATATTTTTATTAATTAATAATGCAAAAAAATGAAAAAGAAAATCATAAAAAAAATTGCCGAACAATATTTAAATTTTTAAAACTTAATGTAAAGCTATTATATTATATGCATATATTTTTTTAATATTTGTCAACAATTTTTCTATTTTTTTTTCATTATTAATTAATAAAAATAAACTTACTTTTCAAAAAATTTCAAGCTTCCATAACAAAATCTATTGTATTTCAATTAACAAACTTCCAAATTTGAGATTTTTTTGGCAATCTATACTTTTTTTTTAAACTTCCATTTTTTTTTTTTTGCATTATTAATTAATAAAAATATATCCAGCACCCGGAAAATTTCAAGTTTCTGCACCAGGGTTTATTATACTTTAATAAACAAACTCAAAAAATTTCAAATGAAATTTTAAAGGATAAGATAGTTTTAGGAAAATATATTAAATTATAAACCCTTGCTCTGTAAAATCGAAACCATTTCGAAACATAATCCTAGAATCATAGGTTTTTTTGCTTTACTTTTCGTTTTATATTATTTATTTCAATTTTGTTATTTCTACAACAGTACAAATCCGTATAATTATTGTCATTTCTGAGATTGATCTCTTTTCTAAACATCAATGGATGAGCCCTCGATCTCCATGGACACCAACGAGTATCCAAAGAAACCTTGTTCTTAGGTATCCGCTTTTCTGACGGCAGTATCAAGGGATGAGCCCTGGCACTTGCAGCTCTAACCATTGCTTCATTCAGAAAAAGCAAATATTGATGCATCAATCATTCATCAAATTGAGAAGAAAATTTCTTTGTGATTCGAACCTTGTTCTTTGGTTGCCTAAACGCAGGCGTGGATCCAAGGGGAGTCCGACGGGCACACCTAGAGCTCCACCCCGACATTGAGGCTGCTTCATTCCAAGAAGAAAACGATTGTTTTCGCACGTTAGTCATGGCTGCTTCAACCCAATTTATTTTCAACCCCCGAAAATTGTCTTGGATCCCCGGTCCCTACCTGTTGCTGCTGATTTAAATAGCCTGTTCTGGGGATATGTACCATTAACAGACATGGAAGAATCAACCTGGTGATCGATATGCAATCATATTCCACCAGATATCCCTCCGGTCTCTTGTCTACATGGGCTAATTGGGCATTGCAACAACAAACCCTTTGAAATGCAGTTGACAAATAGTGATATAAAGGAAGATCAAAGCAGATTGGCAGTGAACAAAACTGATGTGGAAGAATGCATTCCGCCATTGTTGAATGAAGATGAGGATCCTAAAAAGGAACTTGGTGTCACAACTTACGACCGTGAAGGGAATGAGTTTCAAATGGTGTATAAAATTTGGCCTCCAAGTTTCTGTGCTTGTTAAAGGGTGGAAACAATTCTTCCTCATACATAAGTTAAGGATGCATGATGATTTTATCAGTCATTGGAGCTATCCAGAATTCCAATTTTGGAGGGAGTAAGCTAACTTAAATAATTTTATTAATTTGCAATTAATTTAAGTAACGTGAATATAAAGAACATGAACAACATATAAATTTTAACAAAATCTAATCTTGATATTTGTTTTAAAAGTCAATTTCTAAATTCTAAAATAAAGCAAGAAAAAGAAGAAACCAATCTAACTTGTTTGAACATATGAGTGTTCTTGAATTGCAATCTCTTTTATTTCTTCTTAGCAAATCCATCAATGATTGAATCATCACCGAAACTTTGTGCAATTTCTTTGTCAATGTATATCATCAAGTAACTCCTTAAATAGTCATCTTCCATTTTATTTTGAAGTCGGTTCTTCACTAACTTCATAGCAGAAAAAACACATTAAGTAGTAGCAGTTGAAATAGAACGAGTTAACACAAGTCTTACCAATTTATCAATAAGTGGATAAACTGTTGATTTTCCTGTGTTAAACTTTGGACACAATTCAGAAACTGTTGATAAATTTTGAAGAGCATTATGTTGGCGGATATCAAGCTCAAAGTAATCTAATTGATATCTTAAATGCAACTTCTCTTGTTCCGAGAAATCTCTATGATAAAATTTTCTAAGTGGAAGTAATAGCTAATAGAGTTACTCACTTGGCCTAAGTATGTTTATGAGTTAGTGGAAGTAATATCTAATGGAGTTCGGATATGGATGTGAGTAATTTAATTTTAGATGATAGTGGGTTTTGAAATAGAAAGAGAAACAATACAGAATCTTGAAAAATCTCAAAACTTATATTGAGGGTCCACATACATAACTTATATTACTTTTTGTTTGTTTGAACAAAACTTAATTAATTTACTTAATTTTAATTTTTTTTTAACAAATTAATTACAAAACCTTGTTTTTTTTTAACAAACTTTCGGGGGCAGTGGCCAGTCGTTGCCACCCTTGCATCCGCTGGTGATCATATTGTGGATGTTTCAAAATCGTTACACCAATAAACTTTGAGATTTTTGTTTACATTTATTACAACAATAAAATATATTTAAAAATTAAATTAAATTAAATTTGTTTCAGTTTTAGTTAATACATGTTTATTAAAATAGAAAAGTGATTGAGTAAATAGAAGGTATATAATATTTACATGTGATTTTGCTAGTTTTGCAAACGTAAATCTATATTTTAAAAATTGATAAAGAAATGTATGAAATTTTTTTTTATTAGCAAACAAATACATCATTATCAAGAAACAAATTCTTCCATTCAATTCACGTTCTAAAAATTGTCCAATATTTTTTATTTTTATCCAAAATTTTGTATTTTCATTTATACGAATATAATCAACATTGAAAATGAAGTTTTGAAATTAAAAAAAAAAAAAAAGAATAATGTTAAAAAGGAAAAAATAAGACAAGAGGCAGAAAAATTGAAATCACCCTGAACCATCCACTTTACAGGCCTATTAATGCCTTGGCAGACGAAAAAAAAAATGTTAAAATACACACCAGCAAACGCATTAACAAAACCTTACTGATTTCTGCCTGTAGCCTTGTACAACACGGAACTACAGTAAGTATGATACACCAGCTATATGATATAGCTACTCTCCCATCAATCTATTATTCCCTACACAATCGCCAGATACCGACGGACATGATTAAGTAAAAAATATTCATCAAAACTCTACTTCATTCCGAAGTAGTCTCTGCTTATCTCCTCCACATTTTCTCATACTCCAACGAAGAAGAAGAAGAAGAAGTAGTGGTTTCGCGATAGTCCTTACAATGGACATTCACTCGATACAGTAAACAACACCGAGAAGACTATTCCTTTTTTCTTCTCCGTTTTTCATTCACTACATTGTTTATTTTAAGTTCGTAATAATGTAATAAAGGTGCAGCCTTGCGACACAAAATTTATGTTACTGTGCATTTTTATGCTTTTAATATTAACATTCATACTATTTGCTTTTTGGCCATTTCGAAGTGAACCAGATGGATAGAGTACTAAGAAAGTTTTGATTGCGATTATTTAAAAAAACATTTAATTTATGTGATTTTTCTTGCTTTGGCAGCGGAAAAGGTGCGAGATATGTGGTGATGGTGGTTTTGAAGAACTGTTGGTAACTTGCTTATCTACTGAACATGTGTAAGATGACTACTTTCTTAATGCTTGATTAGCGTTTGTGTTGGTCTTTTTTTTTTCCAAGGTTGTTTGTGTTTGCAACTGTCTAAGTGAAAATGATATCTCTGCGTATTTGTATGGTACATAAGCAAGATAATTGGGTTTGCTTGATCTGATGCCCAAGGGTGTTAATAATTAGATTCGCCAACTTAAAATTATAACATTTTAGTTTTAGGCCTAATGCATACCTAAACTTGGCTCCAAAAGTGAAATGATAATCTGCACGTTAAGAACGTCTAATTTGCCACTTGAACTTGGCTCAACCGACCCAATTTGTCCCCCTGAATCTGATGTGGCTGGGAGAGAATTTGAAAATTTCAATTGTTTTTTCTTTTCTCTGCCACATCATATTCGCAGGGCAAAGTGGGTAGATTTTAAAAACTTCAGGGGACAAATTGGACATTCTTAATGTGCATGGTGCCATTTGGTGTTTGGAGCAAGTGAGGGGGAATTGATGTATTAGGTCTAGTTTTAGTAAGGACCACTTTGGCCTATTTTTTTGAAGTAATGTTACTTGAACCTGTACTGATTTGAAAAGAATTAGGATTCTTTTATAAATAAATTTTTATTTGTCTTTGCTGGGCTTGAGTTCTTTCAGTATTCTTTTGCTAGATTTTGCTTCAATCCTCTCTCCATATTCAAATTACATGGCATCTTGAGTTATCTATATTTCATTATGTAGTATTATTTATGTCCTTGTTTCTGTTCTAAATAAGCCTGCTATGTTTCTTTTCAGTTATTGCATGCGTATTAATGACATTGTAATCCCAGAAGTGTGGTACTGTGAAGACTGCAACCAGGATAGGCTTAATGAGGAGGAAAATTCCCCAATTCCCTCTGGCAATGCAGTGATGCAGGGGGGATTCACCAAAAGTAATAGCAATTTGCCTTGCGATCTGGCGAAGTGAAATTTATTCCTGTTGAAGAAGTAATTAGACTGTCATCAGATGTAACAGCAAAACTGGGAAGTCTTTCAATGAGTAACTTGGATTACAGATCTGGTACTTCTGTAACTCCGAAGTTCTCCCCTTTGAAGGGTAAATTAAACCCGAAAGATGTGCTTTCTATGAAGCCCCCTGGATATGAAATAATCCGAGTCTGTGCAATGTCTAGCCAACAATCTAATACATCAAAAGGTGATTTTTTTTTTTTTTCTGAGGAACATCTACCTTTAATAGTTAGACCGATTTGATGATAAAGAGGAAGAAAAGAAAAAAAAGAAAGTGCTATGTTCATGTTGCATTGATATATATATATATATATATATATATATATGTATATATATATGTAGTTGGTATGCTGGTTCATGATAAGATATAACTTAAAATGAAGACTTAGGAGATGATACATTATGCAGATTTTTCTTTTCACACAGTTAAGCTTGGAAGTATTTGTTTTGATGATACTAAGTTGTATTGGTAGCATCAATTTGAATCCATGCAATATTTGATGTACATATCTTTTACTGCATGTGCAAGTTGTCTTCTTTCTGCTCTAAAGATGTTTTTGTTTAGCCTTTTATCTTTTATATTGTATATGGCAGCTAAAAATTCAGGATATGCAGGTTTAAGGCTTATCTTATGCTCATATATATGAATTTGCTATTATATTTCTCCTGTTTGTTCTTATATTTTGTGTCTCAGATAAAAGGGCTACTTTCCATCTTGTGAAGGGAAGTAGTTGCAAGGAAAAGAAAATTGAATCTATCAATACAGCCAAAAAAGTAAAACTTGCAATATCAATTTGCTTCTTAAAGAAATGGAAAAACGTTATGCCACATTCGTTAGCCAGAAAGAGAAGACTAGCAATATGGAGACAGATGCTGCTGCAAATATATAACTGTGCACCTCTTCAACAACTGTGCATCATTTACCTCTTGTTGGTATAGGAATCAAAGTTTTCATGTCCGTTATACTTTTATATTTGCGACATTAATTATATCTTTATCTTTTTATTTTGTGGAGATTTTCACTGAAATTTTGTATTGACTAGAACCATGCATGGAAAATTTTTAATGGGGCATTTTTGTCATGTGAAAAATTGAAGGTACAATATACAAGGACTGGATTTTACCTTTTATGAAATTTAATTAAATCCTATTTCTAATGTAATTCATTTGTTAATTTTAATTGCCAAGTGTCTTTCACTTATTTGAAACCAATTTTAGCACAATTGTAAACTTGTAAACTCATTGTATCAGGATGAATTGAAAAAAGAATTACTAGATTTAGGTTTTATTATGTGCTTAGCCTATATTAGAACGCCAATTTGGTTACACTTTTAGTTAAGCCAAGTTATGCTAAGTTACGTCCCACATGGTATTACTTTATAGGTTAACTTTGTCATTCTTACACTAGTTTGGGAGTAGTCAACTTATCATTGGATTCTATGAAGCTTAGATTTATCCCCTTATTTGATTTTTCATTTGGTTAAGTTTGGTTTTTTATTATTTCATGTGTTCATGTGTTTGAATAATTAATATTTTGTCCTTGTCTGAGCTTGTGTGAAGTTCTGATGCATTGATAATTTTGATCTGTCTTCAGAAGAAAGGGCTGTTGTAGCTCCAATGGAAGATCGTGTATTTGAGAAAGTGAATGTTCCCATACCCTTTAAAGAAATGGAAACTGTCAATAAAGATGAAAAAAATTCTGGAAGCAAAGCATCTTGCAGCCAGCCATCAAGACTTTGTCCCCCTGTTCATTGCTCAGGAAAGACACTTTCTTTTGGAGTAAACTTACCTACATGCATCTTCCACATCTATGTAGTATCTCGTATGATGTAATTTAAAAGTAGATAAAACTATATAGACGTATTTACTTGATATCTATATCTGTTTTATTAACCATAAAAAAGTTGCTTTGCCCTGTCGGCAGTTAGCTATTGAAGTAAACATGGCGTAAGTCTGTTAATATGAAACTTTTCTTTCATTTTTGTGCATTACAATTGATGATTGTTTTCTTAACTATTTATCGGTAGAAGTTATTACCTTGTTGTTGATTCTAAGAAACCTAAGGTCGAGGTTGAAGAAAGACGCATGCTGACTACCATGCCATACATAGCACATATCGTCCTTATTTCCCTGCTGAAGATGAAATTTGGAAGTACATAACCTATCACTTTATGACATCATCACAGAAAACGTTTTATAATCTTAGAGTGTCAGCTATTGATTTGGCCACCTGCTTGATCACACTCTTGAAGTTTGTGAATTTGTTTGAATGTTGATTAACTTTTTTAGTAAGCTATGAGTTGTTTGAATATCAATTAACTTTTAGTAAGCTATCAACTCAACTTACCTTAGCAAGAATTATGCTTTGCCTTATTTATTTGAAAATTTGTCTTGGAACCAATTTTTTTGTCAAATAGAATAACAACGTAAAGAGGGTAGTCTAGATTGAAGAAAGACAAGAAAAGAGGACTGGTATATCTAGTGAATCCATTTATCTTAGTGATCAAAACGCATGCAATTTCATTTCATGCTTATTATGTTATGAAATTTTGCAAATTTCAGTTTTTTTTATAGGTTTTGGTGCAAGAGATGTTTATGGATCTTCAATATTTTGTATTAATTTTATGTCTAGAATTTAGATCAGCATAATGCTATACAAGTTTCTTATAAACAGCTGCAGACCAGCAGTACATGTTGTGTAGTATTTTATTTGAACAAGTCATTTACATTCTTCCTTTCCATTTCTCAAGAGGCGGCTTCAAGTTTTTTGACTGTCATGCCTGGTGAATTTTATGGTGGATTCAAGGCTCAGCCTCCTAGCAGAGTTGGCCGGAAAGCTTATGATTTTTCGAGTGTCATGCCTATAATGCTTCAGGTTGTGCTGCTTCCACGAGACCATGTTTGGGCCTATCTATTCCAGAATGATCATCCAGATCTTCGTGACATTGCCTTGTTTTTTTCCCCTTCTGCTAATGTTGAGAGGTGCCTATTTTTTTTCGGGGTTTAACTTTCACATTTTTTTGGAAATAAGTTCAAATTCTGGATTGTTTTTGTAGATCCAAAGAAAACTATGCTAATCTCTTCGAGCTTTTGGAAACCAAAAATTCTGTAATGATAAGTTGCATCGGTGATGTGGAGTTGGTAATATTCACTTCAAAACAACTTCATGTAGACTCTCTAGGTGAGATATAATTTATATTTCTGAAATTTTACTTTGCATGATTCCTGCAGATGTGATTGTCAAGGGTTATTAGTCCACTAAATGCTTTTTGAATTGATCCGAGCAAATATATTTTTGTATGTATTTGGTTTATGCTTGTTACTTATCATTTTTTCGTCCAAATGTTACTAACAGTTTTTGTAATAGTTTTAAGGAAGTGAGAAAACATTGAGAGAAAAGCCAAACTGATAAAGTAAGTAATTAATATGTCATAAATTGAGAAAGCTAGTAGTAAAGGATTACATTTTTTTAAGTAACTTTTTTGCTGATCATCAAGCTAGATGAAGGTTTGACCAATGCAAAATATATCTTTTGTAGATTCAAATTTGTTCTTTTAGATCTTTAGAGGTTTCTGCTTTATGGGCTTTGGGAGTGTCAGCAGTTTTGGTAGGATATTGAGTTTATCTTCTTTTGATGTATTTATTGAGAAGACAAAGTATTTTATCATTCTTCGGTTTTCTCTTTTTGCAAACGTGTTAAATCCTCCATTGCCCCAAATATTCCTTCTTGGGCTAATATATTACGGGTGTTGGGAGGGAGAAAGAGGACCAATACTCTTGAATCATGTATTAAATTGCTGCTAATAGAAGTCAAGAATGCTTTACATGCAGTATGGGTAGCTTGATGAAAATTTAATATTGAAGTAATTCGAACGGGTTGGATAGTATGTTGCAGATTAATGTTTTCTTACTTGTATGTGACCATTGGGAGGCACCTGCTTTGATCTGATTCATTGATGTTAGTTGCATATCTTTGTTATGTACCTTTCAATTTTACGTATGTGTGTATGAACATATTCTGCACTCAATTTTCTGATTTTCTTAATGGAGGTGATAGGAATTTTCACTTAACAGATGTTGAGAGGGCATTCAGAGAACAATTTTTATGGGCAATTTTTCGTCATTCAAAAGACAAAATTCCTTTAAACAATTATTGTGCCAGCAAATGCAGCCTTCCTGTTGACATGTTAATAGACATGGAAGGTGGACAGCCTGTAGGGAGAGTTGATACAGTTGTTGCAGAAAAGAGGGTTTGCGGAAATTCTGTGAAAGAATCTGTCGACAACATGTTCTCAAATGCTTGTGACTGCAATTTTCAACAGATGCATTTGACTTCTGAACAGACTCAAAGAAACTTGCTTTCTTTGTTTTCAGAAGTTAATAGTGTGCTTCTGCATATTCTTCCCAAAACTCAGTGAAGTTAACTGATGCTGGTCAACAACTGGATATTCCTCCTGGTTTTGAAGACCTGTTTAGGCAAAAGGCTAGGGGTACAGCCGGTACATCTCCCCTTGATGACTGTCGAGATATGAACCCTGCTAATGTGAGGAATATTGATCTTCAGGTTGTGACAGAAGATGAATACTGTCAAACGGATACTGAGGAGGATAAATTTGAAGCAAAAAATCTTGGTCAGGAGGATTTCAGGTATGAATTAAATACCAAGTCAACAGGTGAAACATGCAGGCCAACACGCTGGACCCTGCCCCCAAAAGGTTGGATTAAACTGAATGTGGGTGGGAGTTTAAAGGAGGATAAACCATTGACAGCTGGAGGAAGTGGAATTATTCGAGACGAGTCTGGCAAATGGATTCATGGCTATTCTCTCCACTCTGAAACAGTTCTAGAAGCTGAGTTGTGGTCTATTTATCAGGGCTTAGTGCTTGCCTGGGAAAAAGGATTTAGGAAAGTTGTGGAGTCAGAAAGCCTTTTGACAGTGGAGCATCTAATGAAAACTCGAACAGCACAAGGTTGTAATAGCATACCTGTTGAGTGTTGCATGAATCGAATGAAACGTGATTGGGAATGCAAAGTTGTGCATATATATAGTCATGCCAACTTATCTGCTAGTTGGTTGGCAGATCAGTTCGATGGTCATCCAGAGGGACTCACTGTTTTTAAGAGCCCTCCTGATGGTTTGGTTCATCTATTGCAGAATGATACTTGGGATATGTGGCCACCTCTCGATCAGTATTTTTGAATACATGGACAACACAACTGCTGATTCACATAGAAAGGAAATTCTAACAGATATACTCACTGACATAGCTCCAAAGGTACTAGATATACCTGTAGGTAATGCTTATAGACATGGTGTTATTGGTACAGATCACTGATTACATCTCTTGGGGGAACCTACATTTTGATTACCTGCACTTGTAAGGATCTTGCCCTTTTTTAACTTTTAAGCTTTAGCTAAATATGTCTTCTTTTGTGGCAAGTTCCTCTCTGTTGCTCATTCAAATGGGTTACCGATCCTTACTGTATTTCTTCATCTTTTGTTAGCCTCTGCTCTGAAATTTCTGTGTTATGGTTTTATTTTTTAACTGCCAGCATAAGGGTAAAAGCTTAACTTCACAATGAAGGCCATGAAATAAAAGGTAGTTGGGTCATTTGAAAAATAGGGGATATTTTGCGGTTATGCTCCCACAAATTGTAATTCAACCCCCAAAGTTAGAACTCATGGCATTCTTTGCATCTCAAAATTATGGTCATACAGTTAAGATGGGATTCTCTAGAACCAAATAGATGACATTCATCTCCCTCCCCTTCTAAATAATAATTTAAAAAAAAAAAAAAAACTCAATTCCTCCCCCGTAATCTTGATTCAGTAAAATATTGGACAAGACATAAATTTAAGTTCTCAAATTGTATAAATTGTGTTATTTTGCTAATTATAACTTAATATTTGTCTTATTCAGCTCCTAAAATTAATACATACCTTAACCTCAAATTTATTCTATGAAATTACTGAACTTTACGATTGAGATTTATCAAATTTATTTTTCTTACTTTTTAGAAGTTCTTATCACGAGTCTTTCATGGATTAATTTTTGTAGGCGCAAAATAAATAATGCATCTAAATTATAAAGATTAAGACCTTCGTAAAATAGATAGATTAAAAGAAGTTGAATAGCATAAGATAAAGTCCTTTCTTTTATATATATATATATATATATATATATATATATATATATATATATATATAAAATAAGTAGGGTTGTAAATGGGGCGGGACAGGGATTGCATTTCCCATCCCCGTCCCCAGACTATTCGGGGATCCCCGTCCCCGCCCCGTTTATTAATTGGGGATAAATTCCCGTCCCATCTCCAATCCTGGCGGGGAATCGGGTCCCCGGGGGATCCCCGTCCCCGTTTAGCTAATTTTATATATTTTTTAAAAAATCCTGTAAAATTTAAATTTTCATCCTCAAACTTATCCAAATGTGCATTAAACTATAAACATAAAACTATAAAACTCAATTCTCAACTACACTAACATATAATTAATAATTATACGTAAAATAACATCAATATAACATCATTAGCTCCCACTTTGGACCTTTTCTCCAATTTCAATTTTCATTTTCATGCCAAATTTCTAATTGATTGGTGTGTTATCACTTTTTATACAAGTGACAGAATAGGAAGGATATTCACCCAATTCGTATAATGTTGTTTTGTTATGTGAGAAAAATTGATAGCAATTAATTAATAGCCATTATTTTATTGTTCTTGTACAGGAAATAGAATTTGGTGGCCTGAGTTTTCCTCCCTCAGACCTTTCCAAGTTAATTTCTGATGGTCCATATCGTGGGCTACAATTACAAATCAAATTTCTCCAGTTAAAATATGATTTCCGCAATTCAAGTGTGTAGGGATTTCAATTTCTAGTAGAAAAAGTGAGAGTGAGAACAGAGTAGGAATTAAAATTAGTTTTATTTAGTTTAGTTTATAAAATTATAAATAATAAATAATAATAATGTAATATAATAATATTAATTAGAAAGAAATATTAACGGGGATTGAGGTATATAATCGGGGTTTTTACTGGGGATTCCTGTTTGTTTTAAATGGGATGGGAACGGGGGCCCCCGGGACGGGTAGAGCTATTACCATCCCCGTTCCCATCCGGGCGGGCCCCCATGGGGAACGGCCCCCGATACCCAATTGACAACCCTAAAAATAAGCTATGTTTCAAATTGTTTTGCCGCAAATATTCCATTGGTTTTGGTTTTTGGATAAGATTTAGGAATAATTACAAAAATAAACCTTGTGTTTTTTGCTATTTACAAACTTGGTATCTATTATTAAACTCTTAAAAGCTAGACTTGTGGTTTCACAATGTTAACAAAAGTAATCTATTCTTTAATACATATCCTAAAATCTCTTTTATCCTTGGAACTTTCATCTGAAATTTTGCATGATGGTTGATAAACATATAATGGAGGACTTGAATGACAAAGTTCATAAATTTTCCTTAAGTGTATGTATTTTTAAATTAATAATGGAAAAGAAAAAAATCATAAAAAAAATAGCCGAAAGATTTCAAACCTTTGTAATTGATATATTTATAAATGATATAGATAAATTATTTACATAATAAATAGTAAAAAAAAAAGTTAAGTTTTTATTAATGGTGTGAATTTAACTATTATAGTATTTAACATCCCAATAGTTTATATATATTATTTAACAATTTTCAATTAAAATTATAAGATTTAAAATTTTTCTTGTAATTTTTTCTTTGTAATTTTAACTTTTTTTTTTTACATTATTAATTAATAAAATAATTCTCTAAAATTTTTAAATGTTTACACCAATATCTATTATAATTTATCAAATAACATTGCATGTTAGATGATAAACTATTTTGTATAAATTGCAGACTAACGTCAGTATTTTATAAGATTTTAAACTATAGATTTGGGCTCGTAAATGTTGGAAACCCTTTTGGAAGTTATCCACTTCAAAAGGCAGTCAAAATGAAGTTTGACAAAAAATGAAGAACAAAGGGATGCATACGTGTCATAGCCTCACAGTAACCGTAAAAGTCTTCCCTCCAAAAGCCTCCGACGAATAATGAGTAAATATAATTAATAACAAAAAATGCCAAAAAGAATTAATTGAAGAGGACACAGTAATCGACTAATAATAATCAGCATCACTTCACCACTCGCAAGTCGCAATTTCTGCTTCCGCCACGCCGCTGCGACTCGAGATCGGAAGCATGGAGGAGGAGAATTCCGGCGAGAGCAACAGCAGTCATCGGCGCGTCGGTATTCTCTACGATGAAAGGATGTGCAATCATCATAATCCTGATGGTGATTATCATCCCGAGAACCCCAATCGCATTAGAGCAATTTGGAACAAGCTCCTCGCCCATAACATTCCTCAGAGGTTCTATCTTTTAATCTTTACCCATTCATCGTTTTTCTCATGAGGAAACCAAAGCAAAATTGTCGTTTAACTATATCTCAGTCTACAGCTGAATCAGCTCATTTTCTTCGTTTGCCTTGGTGTCGTAAAATTGAGAATCTCTATTCTCAATTTACGGTTTTTTGAATTTGCGGTTTTTCCTTGATTTTGATGTTTTGAGCATACTCTTTCAAGGTTTGAGACTGGAACCGTGGAGCTAATCTGTCTATTTCTGTTTCAGTTATCTTGTACATTAAATTATTTTTCTTCATATTATCAATTGAAAGCTCTTTAATTAGAAGATCATTTAGTTAAGTGTTATTTCTTAAATGTTTTTAGCGACAGTAAACTTGTTAGCTCTAGATATTCTACCTTTTCAGTGTGGTCTCATTAATTTGGATTTTAAGCTTCAGTTCACTTTGATTTGTTGCTTTTCTTTATTCCTATATCATGTATAACTACTGAGTTTCTTATGCCTTTGTTGTGATGCAATGGTAATGCCCGCATGTTATCTGGGTTTCACCGAAACTGCTTTTTCCTTTTTTACATTTCAATTGAATTCTTTTTGATGCTTTTACTCTTTCAGATGTGTGGTTTTGGATGCCAAAGAAGCAAAAGATAAATATATACGACTGGTTCATTCCAAGGATCATGTTAAATTGATTAAAAATATAAGCTCCAAACAATTTAATTCACGAAGGGAAAGGATTGCTTCAAAATTCAATTCCATTTACTTTAATGAAGGATCGTCAGAGGCTGCTTATATTGCTGCTGGTTCTGTTATAGAGGTATTTGAGCTCCAAACATTATAGTATTTTAGAGACTTGTCCTGCAGCCTAGTATTTTTGTCTTCTTTCTTTTAGATGTTCTGCATGAATCATGATCTCATGATTACAGGGTCCCCATAAACATATTCAGAATACGGAAGTCAACTGTCATCCGGACTGGAGCATATTAGATCATCATACATTAGTGAAGTTGAAGGGTTTCAAAGCCATTAAATTTTGAACCTTAAGCTTTCTTGGTACAAATGGCATGTAAATGATAGAAAGATCTGTCAAATTTCATATGTGTATTTTATGTCTTCATATAAGGTAATCCACATCTGTGATGGTTCTTGTAATGACAGAACTCGTTTCATTATTCTCAATTTAGTTGGTGAAGGGAAAATTTGGTTGGACCTTTAATAGATGATATCAGTTTTACTTAATCATCATAGAAGAGTGGATTTATTGATATTGTTACGAAAGGTCTAACGCAAATAATTTGCTGCGAATTAAGTTTCATATTTATAAATTGTGGACATCTTTTCAATCAGGCTGCTGAGAGAGTTGCCAGGGGGGAATTGAATTCTGCAGCTGCTATTGTCAGGCCTCCTGGCCATCATGCAGAACATGATCAGGCGATGGGCTTTTGTCTGTTCAATAATGTAGCCGTTGCAACCAGTTTTATATTAGATGAAAGAGTGAGTGGTTGGTTTTACAAAGATTAGTATGTGGTCTTATGTGCAATATACACGCACACTTTGTGGTTTTGTGTTCCTATATATATTGATTTTTGTAGATCCTGTGTATGAAATTTTTGCAAAAAGCATTGTCGAATTCGATTTATTTTCACTTTTTAGTAAGTTGTCCCCTAATTACCTGCTATTCCCTCTTTCTATTTTTCCTTTTGTTACAGCCGGAATTAGGTATTAAGAAAATTTTGATTGTTGACTGGGATGTTCATCATGGTAATGGCACTCAAAAGATGTTCTGGAAGGATCCTCGCGTTTTGTTCTTCTCTGTTCATAGGTATGATATGAGTTTTACTAGGTGCATGTCTCATCAGTAATGATTTCAGGCTGCATGATTATATTACATTTGATGATTTATTCGTTAAGAAATTCTGCAATTTTTTTTTTTTTTTTTTACTGAAAAACTTTTGCATTTATTTACACCGAATTTGTAGGTTTCATTTGACTTGCCAAGAATTTTATAGTTATATATAACTTGTGCTAACTTTGGTTGTTCTTCTTTGTAGGGTTGCTTTGAGTTCAAAGTTCTTTTTGCCGAGTGTTTTGTCACATTTAAATATTTTGATGATATCTATTTATAATGATTGAAAGCATTGTACTGCTATGCAGGCATGAATTTGGGAGTTTTTACCCTGCTAACGATGATGGTTTTTATACAATGATTGGGGAAGGGCCAGGGGCAGGATATAACATTAATGTTCCTTGGGAAAATGGACGATGTGGAGATGCAGACTACCTTGCTGTTTGGGACCATATCTTGATCCCTGTTGCTAAGGAATTCGATCCGGACATGGTTATAGTGTCTGCAGGATACGATGCAGGTTTAATCTTGTGAAGGTTCTCTTTTATCGTATGGGACAAATGTCGTTGTTTTTCCTAAACTTATGTACTATTGTAATTATTGATACAGCTGTAAACGATCCTCTTGGTGGTTGTTGTCTTACTCCTTACGGATATTCGGTGCTATTGAAAAAGGTAGTTTTTTCTTTGTTTTCTTCAATATTTTCATGTTGTTGTTGCCTTAACTGCAGGATTGAAAGTTGGTTTTCTACAATGAACATGCAGGTAGCATCTTGCAACTTCCATGACAGGCATAATTTGAGAGTTTACGTTGCTAAAGTTGTTATACCTTTTTCTTGTTGTATTGCCTTGTGTAGTTGGTCAAGGAAAACTTACCAGCCTGTTTCCAAATCTTTCACATTTCCCACGTAGTTTATTTATTTATTATTATTTTTTTTTTATTCTAATTATTATTTTCTTTCAGTTGATGGATTTTGCCAATGGAAAGATTGTATTGGCATTAGAAGGAGGTTACAACCTTGACTCAATAGCAAATTCATTCCTTGCTTGCATGAAAGTTTTGCTTGAAACTAAGCCTATTGATGGATCTTCTGAGGCCTATCCATTCGACTCCACATGGCGTGTGATACAGGAGGTAGTAGACAATTTTTTTAATACTTCTTCTAGGCTATCTAGTTCTCTCTATATGTATGGACACTGCTTTTATTGTTGGCACTTTTCATTATTTTGTTAATGATAGTATATATATATATATATACACACAAAATTTCTTTTTCTAAGTCATTTACTATATTTTATAGGTCCGCAAGAAATTAAGTGATTACTGGCCTGTTCTCACCGATGAATTGCCGTTGAAGTTAACCAATCAAAAGTCCCCTCCTTCGGTAAGTCCTCTACTTTTTCTTTTTTAAACATATATGTTCATGTGGGCATCACATGACTCAACAAATTTTTTATTGTAAGAATACACATTGGTGGCCTAAGCGGTACACTCTGATGCTTAACTCAGAAAATGAAAAGAGAGAATCAACAATTAGGTTGTGCTTGAGAATAAGAAAAGAGAAACCTTTTTAGGGTGATGATATAGTCCTTATATACCTCCCTATTCGGTGTCACTAACAGACCGTTATGTATGGCAGCCATTCTATTGGCTTGGCGTGATATGGTGCTATGCACGTACAAATTCTGGTTTCCACGTGTAAGGTTGAGATCGTCCTGAGCTGCTTGTTTCACAAGTCCTTTATTATGCATCCTACACGTGGATTCAGCTAAAAAGGTGCCACCTTTATTGGACGCATGTCTTTGCCTTCAACTGGCATTTGGCTAGTCCATTTGGGACCTTTGGGACAGCCCAGTTGATTTATATTAGGACCCTGTCTTGGTTTCTTCTAACGATTCGTTGGCGGTACCTAGCCGGATGAAACCGACCTGGCTTACGTAGTCTACCTAGTTTAACCGACTCTTATTGGGTTGATTTATATGATACGGAGAAGTCATTTCAAGTCCTTTTAAGGGCATCATGACGTAACCATCAGGCAAACTCTACGCTTTGTGGGTTAATGTGCCACCAGTGCTTCTTTGCCACATGTCCTATGTCTTTAATATGATGGGATGCTACTTTTCAGTTTTCCCTCATTTCTTATTTAAAACCCAATGATGTTCTTCATGAAGGATTCTTTTGCTTCTTCCTCTGTCTGCGAATCCGCTTGCTCCATAATTTCTTCAACCACAGGTTCATCATCATCTTCTTCTGCCGAGTGTTCATGGCACGACCTTGTTGTTATTCTTGCACAAAGTGAGTGATGCCTCCTTTTTCAATTTTTCGCTTTTACTGCTTTCCTGGATTTTGATTGTTGATTTCACTTGGCTATTTGTTCATCTTTTGGTCTTTTTTTGGGCTTTTTGCTTGTTTTGCGTGTCTCCTTTTCCTCTTGGTATTTTTAGTGCATGTCTTCTAGTGAGAGTGAGTTCAATCGAGCTTTAGAGCATATGTTCATTAAATCGTTTCGCCCTCATAGGAATTTCAAGGTTGTTGCGGAAAAGCCTTCTTTTAAGGTTTCATTTGCTGTTATTTCCTCTGATTCTTCTAGTAGCCCTTCTTCTTATAACTCTGATATGTCGGCTAGATCGAGTCGGCCCTCATCCCCTTTTGATCCGAATGGGCTTAGTACCTTAGAAAGTTTAGATGAAACTAGGAACGTCGCCCTTGGGATCCGAGATATGGTGTGTCCCAAGTAATCAAAAAGCTCATAACTAACTTCACCAAAGAGTTCCACTGGTTAAATCATTGCGAGATTTTGCTTCCTTCGCATTCTCAGAGGGTTCATCTTCCCCCGGATTGATACTTTTCCACATATCTTCATCAAGTCGAGGCGGGCTTTTCATAACCGCTTTAGTATTCCATGTGTGATATCCTTGATTCATTCCATCTCTCTACGGCTCAATTACACCTCAATGCTTGGTTTGACATCACCGGTTCTTGGTGGTTGTGTTGGGGGCTAATTTCTTTCTATTCGGTGCCGTCTTCAGCCACCTTGCCTCCCCCAAGTCGAGTGGTGAGCACTTCACCCTCGCTAAGAAGGTCGTCTTCTGTCTCTTTGCTAAACGGGTGATTGGAAACAATTCTATTTCTTCATAAAAATTAATAAGGACTTCAACTCTTTTCCCACCGAGTGATATGGGTAGAATAAGCATCATGATTGGGAGAATAAATTTGACTTATTGCCTGAGGAACTAGAGTGGCTGGAGGGCTACAAGAATGTGCCTAGGAATTAGAGTGGCCGGCTCCTCGTCTTAAGAAAGCCCGACTGGACAAGGCAATTTTTCGCTGTAGTCGCTTTAGTCATCCCTTTTTTGAACATGGCTTTTGATGGGTTAATTTCCTAGGTTGGTGGGTCCAAGAGTAGCTCCAAGGATCAAGAAGCTGGAAAATGTGAGCTTCCGGCTCATTGGACTAGTGCGAAGCCTACCGCTGGCATCAGCAATCTAGAGATCCAGAAGGAGCTTTTGAATGGGTTTCTCGTTCCTGCTGATGAGTCCCACTATGCATCACAGAGCGAGTCATAAGTCATAAGCGTCGGCTGGAAACACCTAACTTTGATAAGGCTTCTTTTTTTATTCCCTCCCTCTTTTGCCTTCTTGCATGGTCTGCTAATCTCTACCTATTTTCAAGGTCTTTCTCACTTCGCCAATTTGAGCATGCGTAATCTCCACTATAGGTGCTTGCTTGCGACCAAAGAAGAGATTGATCACCAGTGCAACCACCTGGAGGCTATCTTGGCAATTGAGCGATCCAATTCATCCAAGGCAAAGGAGGATCTTGAAACTATCAAGAGCTAGCTACGTACAGTTGAGGCGACTTTGGAGTCAGCGAAAGTGGCGGCCGCGAAGGAGATCACGGATCGCGAGTTCGAGATCAAACCATTGCAGAGGAAGATCCAGGAGTCCGCAGAGCTTTATTATTATGATATGGGCGTTTATTATGGCCAAAGGGTTCTTGACGTCTGCAAGCTGCTTCACCTGGATATTAATTGTTTCGTAGAATTAGTGGACGTCCCCTTTCCTACTACTACTGAGGTTAGGGAAGCACAACGCTAGGAACACGAAAGATTGATGGAGATGCACGAGGATGCATTCCTAGGGGAAGAAGCTCGGGCGGGAGAGAACCAAAAGGTGGAGGTTCAAGTGCTGGATCCTCCAAATGATGCTTTATTTATTTATTTTTTTTTTTATTTTTTTTATGTACAAACAATACTTTACCTTTTTTAGGCTTTTGATTGTATGAACAATTTTGGCCCTTTTGGGGCTTATTCTTCTTTTTGTTCTATACATAGAAAGTCCTTTATGCTCAATTATATGTTTGTTTTACTATCACTTTTTAACTTGGCCACAGTTTTTAAGTTTTGACAGACCCTTAGTGAATTTGTTTCACTTGAAAGGGGTTTGCTGATTTATGCTCCCATCAAGGGTTTTGCATTCGGTTTAAACCGGACATCTATTTGATATTTAGTCATTATAGGTATATATATATCAGAATAAAGAAGAAATTCAAAATGATATTCATGAGAATGCATGAATTAAATCAATGTGTTTTTCATTAACATGATTCTTTCAAAACTTACATAGTGGGCATACCCATCTAAGGTTCGTGATCATAGGTAGGGGTGTGCATAATCTGGTTTAACCGAATACCAATACCGAACCAAACCGAAAAAAAAATTCGGTTCGGTTACCGAATTTTTTTTGGTTTGGTTCGGTAACAATTATATATATATTTGGTTATTCGGTTCGGTTCGGTTTTTCGGTAAAAAAATTCGGTTTAACCGAAACCGAACCGAATTATTATATATATATATATATATATTAGGTTTGTAATATTCTAATTTACTTAATTGAATTTTATATTTCATTAAAAAAATATAAAATGACTAAATAACAATTAATTACAAAAATAATATATAATGGTTCAATTAATTGCCCTAAAAATCATTTTAAATATTTTATTTATTTATTTTTTTATAAAAATACCAAATTTCGGTAATAACCGAACCGAACCGAACCGAACCAAAAAATTTCGGTTCGGTTCGGTTGGGGTTTTCATCCTGGTTTGGTTTGGTTCGGTTCTAATTATTACTGATAATTCGGTTCGGTTAACCGAAAATTCGGTTCGGTTCGGTAACCGAACCGACCGATGCTCACCCCTAATCATAGGGAGCTTCGCCTCATTAAAAACCTCGTTAGGGAAAACCCAATGGGAAAAAACTGCTAATCAAGGAAAAAAGAGTGCGAAACTTTCATTCTTTTGTCACTAGGGCTGATAGTATTTTCTAAGATTCCTCACGTTCCATGTTCGCGAATCTCTTTCCCATCCATTCTTCTTAACTAACATGTTAATTCGATCACTTTTCTGATCCGGTATGGCCCTTCCCAGTGTGCCCCTAGTTTGCGTTTTTTTCTCTAGATTGCGACGCGGCTGAGCCTTTTAGTACCAAATCCCCTTCTTCAAAAACCACCAACCTGTCATGGTAACGAGCTATTCGGGCTTCATATGTTGCCATCATTACATATACTCTGTTCTTTCTCTCTTCCAAGGAATCTAAATGGTAATTGAGATTCATTTCATTTTGTTCTTCTGTATAGAAGTTCACCCGGTCACTTAGTGACCTAATCTCCACTGGGACCTCTGCTTCAATCTCCACTAGCATTTATCCAGTTGCTCATCTTGGGGTTGTGCGGTATGACTAAAGAACATTGTTTAATTCATCCGCCCAAGTCCTTTTGTGTGTTTCTAGCGTTTTCTTGATGCCCTCTCCCAGGGTTTTGTTAGTGACTTACGTATTGCTTTATGGATGCACAACAGAGGAAGAGTTGTGCTTCATCTTGAGGCTCTCACAGAACGCTGTGAATTTCCATGAAGTGAACTGGATGTCATTGTTCGAAATGATTCGATTAGGGATCCCAAATCTAGTGATGATTTAGTCCCATACGAAATTGATGATCTTCTCTGGCGTGATGGCAGTTGCCGGTTCTACTTGTACCCATTTAGTGAAATCAACCACCACTATTAGCCACTTCCTCTGCTGGCTTGCCTCTGGCATAGGACCAACGATGTCAATTTCCCATACGGCGAACGGTCAGCTGGTCAGGATATTCTTCTACTCAACCGGGGAGCGAGGAGATTTCTTAGCATGAATTTGACACTGGTGACATGTCTTCACATATGCTATTGGATATGCTTTCATCTTTTCCCAGTAATATCCCTTCAGTATCGCTTTTCGAACCAAGGTTTGCGCCCCCTGATGAGCTCCACATTCTCCCTCATGTATTTCCCCCAGAATATAGTTGTCTTCCTCTTCAGTGAAACATTTCGGCAAAGGATGACTGGAAGACTTCCGGTAAAACTCTAGACCGATCATCGAATATCTTCCTGCCTTCTTAGTTATCATTGAGGCTTCTAATTTGTCGTTCGGTAGCTTTCCCGACTCCTAGTAGTCAATGATTGGTTGCATCCATCCTTGCCCTTGACATTTGCAATGAGTGCTTCTTTTGAATCAACACTCGACTGCGATTGCACTTCTAACGGGTATGTCAGGCCGTTCCAGTCTTCTAAACTTACAACTGCTTCAGCTAGCTTGTCAGCTTCAACATTTTCGCTCCAGGAAATATTTTCGACCCGCCATGTCGTTCCCTTCTTCTTAATGCTCTCCAATTGAATCGCACCCTGGCTAGGTATCTAGACATGGACTAATCTATAGTTTCAAAGTTTTTATTCACTTGATTCAAAACTAACGTCGACTTGCTAAGGAGCTTCACTTTGTCCAATCCGAGTTCTATGATCAGCTCTAAGCCCTGAATTATTGCTTTATATTTTACTACATTATTAGTGGCTATGAAGACCAACCTTGCTGTGTCAGATATCCAAACTCTATTTGGTTCTTTGATATGGACGCCGATGACAAAGCCCTCCTGAGAAAACGCCCCATCTATATATACTACTCATTCCTCTACCTTCAAGATTTCTTTTGGTTTTAGACCTGCAAACTCTGCCACAAAATCTGCTAGCACTTGAGCTTTCAATGTGATTCTAGATTCATATCGGATGTCAAACTCGCTGAGTCGGATGGACCGCTCAGCCAATCTTCATGAAGTACCAGGCCTTTACAACACCTTGAGTGGGAAGTTCGTCTGGATTGAAATAGTATGAGCTTGAAAATATGGTCTCAATCTTGTTGACGTGGAGACAATTGTTAAAGCCAGTTTATCAATCTTCAGGAATCTAGTCTCTGCTCCTCTCAGCACTTTACTAGTGTAATAGATTGGATATGGCTACCCTTGCTTCTCCCGGATCATAACTGCCCCAACTGCTTCATCTGTGGCTGCCTTATATAAAAACAAGTTCTCACCTTCTACGGGCGACTCAACAGAGGTAGTGAAGCCAAGGAATTTTTTTATTTCTGAGGAATTACCAGTGGACGAATCATCAACCTCAGCCCCGGAGTCTTTTTTATTTTGTAAACTTTATCTACGTACTTTAAGCTGGCTTTTATGCCTTTATATATTCTGCTCCTTTATTTTCCCGCATGAACTGTAGTTGTTACGCTTTCATAATTTTCTTAACAATTTATTTCTTTACTCAATTTGAACAAAAAGTAGATCAAGTATATTTTATTTTCTTTCAATTATCGCAAGAGTTTTCTTATTCGGTTTTACGTACTCTCTCTCTCCTTACCCAATTTCCACTTTTCTCATCTGGTTCTAGAATCGCCTAACCTTTGCTCTGATACCTTGAAATGCCCCAATCTAGCTAGGCCAGATTAGCACGTCAATTGACCATTTATTCCTTCCACAATTACTCATTTTATCTCAGACTCATCACATTAACTACTTACTTATCGCAAGCTTATCATGGTCAGGTTTTCCCTCATTTATCTCGCATCATTTTTGTTCAACTTATTGCACGGCCAAATATCCAATACATTACATCTCCCTTCATTCAACACCATTTCAGTAAACATTGAACTATTATTCATCTTACCTCAATCATTGCCCTTGAAAATATTAGTGGGGGATTTTCTCATTTTTCTTAAATTTTAACCGGATCCCTTCACTAGACTTCATCGGTCAAATCATCTTTGGGTTTGCATTACCCACGAACAAATCTCAATTTTTACGTTTTCTTTCTAAGCATCGATACCTGCTCGTGTTTTCTTTCCATGCATCATGTGTTTTGATCGGGCACATTATCCGAAAACAATTTTATGGCGTTTGTCCTGGCTCGCTACCCAAAAACATTTTTGAGGAGTTTTGATTGGGCATGCTACTCGAACGGAGTATTTAACGAGTCTCCACTCGTCCATCTCAATTCTCCACTAATCTTTCCAAGTCAATCACTTTCCAAATAAAACAATTAACACATTAATGGTTCAGCCGTGTCACTATTCTTGTTATATCAAGCCGTTTACAAATACTTTAATTAACACTTATTGTTCAAATTAATCTCAACATATAAGTTGTCAAAATTATTATTCTATTGCTACTCAGATCAGCCCAGTTTATATCAATTCACCATTTTTTAACAAATTTTCTAGAATTTGTGAAATAAACATGCTTCCGCATTTATGTATTTAAATAATTATGTTGACTATTCTATACTAGCTATACTAATTTTCCACTATTTTTCTGAGGATTACATTTACAACATCTACAAAGTATTCATAAAGAAATAACTTACAATATAATTAAATTACATAATCATTCCAATTTAAATTCTTCATTACCAATAATATACTTCCCTCTTCATGATTCCAACTTCTAGAATCCCAAATTCTTCTTTAGCTTCTTCGTTACTCTGTTAATCCCTTCAAATCTTCATTTCTATAGCTTGATTGGCTTGAACTTGATAGATCTACTACCAAGCTACCTACGTATCCCAAATTTTTTGTTTGGGAATCAATGTCCAACGTAGTTCTTTCTAATCCCCACTTTTCAGTCCTCTTTTCCTTTTTCTTTCCCAAAGTTTTTCTCTAACAAAAACGGCATTCATCCTTGATCCCCCCTTCCCTTATTTTTCCTTTCTTTTTATACCTTGGAAAGTAGAATTCTCTAGAATTTTATACACGTGACTGAATTATGCACACATATTTTTTATCTCCATACGTGGCTACTCTTCCTTCTATCACATATGTTTTCCATGCAAAATATCTCCTTCCACTTATTCTCTTCCCTCAACGCACCTTGCACCTCTCCTTGTCACATCATTACTCGTTACCGCATCCCTCCTACTTTCATCTCCCTGAACCTTTGTTTTACTGGGTCTCAACATGACGCGTCTATTAATTTTTCCGCATCTCAATTCATTGTTCTTTTCGTCGAAATGCTAAATTTAATCTCTCGACTCTTACTCTTATTCCAATTCGGTATTACTATTATCTGATCGGTCCTCATTCTATCAATGCTTCAATAAATATTTTATCCGGTATGTGAATCTAACTCGGTCAATCACTCGAGCCAGTTTTCATCTCCTTCTTAGCTCTCCAATCTAGATCTCTTGAACTCAACATATTTCTAATCCGGCCTTCCACTATCCTACCTATTACCGAATCTCAACCCATTGTACGCTCCCTCAATTCCTATTCGATCAATTATCCTTCTTATTAAACTTTGTTCCTTTCTTGCCAGTTCTCTTCAAAACATGAATTCGATTCATGTCCATCCCGGATCTATAATTTGATCCGGTTTCTTTAACCACTTCATTCTTTCTCTAATTTCTGCTGAATCTTGTCCTCTTATCCATACCCTTCAACGAAACCTTATACGTAATCCGGTTCTTCTTCTAACCCGGTTTTCCGGATGTTGCAAAGGTACTTATATAAGTTTTACAAGTGTATTTTAAATAAGCCAATATTATTGTCAAATATAGGATTGGTTAAAATTGTTGAAATTAAAATAACAAATTTGTAGCTGAAAAAAAAAAACCTAAAAGATTCTTCTTTTTATCATTAAGCCCTGAAGTGATAATTTGTTTTAAATGAACTCTGCTAAAGTACTGGGCATGGGTGTTTACCATGTAAATCCTGTTTCTGAAATATTTTACCTTAGCTTTGTCCATGTAAACATTATTTCTGTCGTTCATGTATTATGCCCTTTTTTTTTTTTTTTGGCAAATACCATTCTAAGATATAGGATTTGCATTCCAGCATCTTTTGATCTCAAGCTCTGATTCTGAAGGCAAGGATGAAAGAACTCCAAATACAGTGTCAGAAACTCTGGAAGCAGTTATTGAGGGGGTTATCAAACCTCTTTCAAACCTGAAAGTTGAAGATAGTCATGGTAATGAAAGAGCTTGCATTACAAAAACACTAAAATTGTGCTTCATGCTTTATGACTACATGGTGAACGCAGATCAAGTGGAAGGAAAACCCATTACCTGGAGATCGAAGCTTTCAAAGGTGGATATTTGGTATGCTACATTTGGGTCAAATATGTGGAAATCAAGATTTCTTTGCTATATTGAAGGTGGTCAGGTAATACACTCCATCGGTGTCGTTTCTGATATGTTTGCTTAGATGACCACATTAGATCCCATGCTTATGTATATGACCAGCCTAGGCTATTTCTTTCTTTCTTATTCTTAATTATTATTTTTTTTTCCTGGTCACTAAGAGGATGGAATTAAGACCTTCCACCACAAATTGAAGGCAAACCCTTCCCATTAATAATAATAATAGTGGTGCATTGGTCTGATCATATTAGTAAACGGCTCCCTTTACCTCATTATATGACACCAAATTTACACTTTGTAATAGGCCGTGGTCTTTTTTTTTTTTTTTAAACCTTCTATAAATGTAAGCAGACAATACTAATATGATCAGACCAATGCACAACTTCTTTAAATTTGAGCTGCTCTAGCAAATATCAGTTATTGTCACCTCGCCACCCACCTACACGCAGGGACTGCAGTATGCAGCCAATATTCTGTTTCTCTCGTAGCATGTTTCAATTCTTATTGGAAGTGATATTTGATGCTTGTAAATGACTTTCAGGTGGAAGGTATGCAGAAACCTTGCACTGGTTCAATGGATAGAACTCCTCCAAATGAGATTTTATGGAAAGTTTTCCCTCACAGATTATTTTTTGGTCGTGAATTTACACGTACATGGGGTCCTGGGGCCACTGCTTTCCTTCATCCTGAAAGTTGCAATAATGAGAAAAGTTACCTGTGCTTGTACAGAATCACGTAGGATCCATGACCTTTTTCATTTCTAATCAAAATACCTTTTAAAACTATTATTTTAGAAGTGATTCTTTCCCATGACGTAATGCGAAAAGAGTTCCTGGAGATAAGAAGACCCTGGATCGCACTTTATAATTTATATTTTCAAATATTGTTTTCCTGACTCTTTTGTTTTTTTTTCCTTAAACAGGCTAGAGCAGTTCAATGATGTTTTGTTTCAGGAAAATTTTTCAGATTATGATATGAATACTCCAGTCTTTGACTTGGATGCTTTGGAGTCCATCTCAAGCCAAAGGTCCATCTCTTTGGAGGTTTTTAAGGTATGAATGATCCATTCTTGGCTGCCAAAGGTGTTTATGACTATCTATTGATAATCATTTATAGCATTTTAACATCATGCTATTATAATTTAATGCAGAGGGGTTGGTACAATAATGTAGTTTACCTGGGACAGGAACAAGATGTTCCAATTCTGACAATGACGTACGCAATAACATCATATTTGCTTCTCTCGTTTTCGTGCACTCTCCCTCTGCCTAACCTGTTTTGTTTTTTCTGTAATTATTCAGCTGCCCACTTTCGACCATTGAAGACTTTAAATTGGGGAAGCTTCCCCTGTGTGCTCCATCGAAAGAATATGCCAACGTCTTGGTAAAAGGCCTGGTGGAAGGAGGGCAGCTCGCAGAAGAGCAAGCTGCTGCTTACATAAAAGAAGCTTCTACCAAACCAATATGATGGCAACTGTCTAGCTTTTGCCCTTTTTTTTTTTTTTTTGTCCTTTTCTTTTGGTGTAAATGTTTGAAAATGGTAGCGTGAGTTGTAGTGAAGACGAAGACGCTATTCTTGCGGTTAGGGAGCCTCAACACCGAGGGGCAAAGAAGCCTTGGCAATTCTGTTCATAATGTGCACTTCACATCAGTGAGGACGTGAGCACATAGCTGTGGTTGCAGACTATGTAGGAAGTGTTCGGGTTACAGCATTTACATTATTAGTTGTAAATCGCACTGGGACAATATATTTTTCTGCTGCATGTGTTTGGATTATGGATTAACACTTTCAATTAGACAAGTTGGATGAACTAGTCTAAATTAACTTTTGTGACTCATTTTTCATTTTTCATTCTTGTACAATTAATCTAAATCAATGATGCGAGTACAATTCTGTTGATATTTTCTTCTCACAATTTTTTCTACTTGGATAGCAGCAGAGATCCAGCATTAGAAAGGAAATGCTGTCGCATTAAGAGATGAGTCCCCTGAGGCTAAAAGGGACCTGTGGCCTCAGAACATGGAATGTCTAATTTTACCATGAAAGAACAAAGTAGTTACTGTTTACATTAGATGTTCTCCATCTGTCACTGTAGTCAGTGCTCTTAATGGTGTAATATCATCGGTTTGCCAGATCCGATCAAAGAAAGACTATCAAAGCCCTCGGTAAAATCTTCACTGACTTGGGCCATTGTGCTAACTAAGACCCTAGTCCTCATTGAAGATGTAACCTATATTTTGATTGAAGAAAAATGGTAGACTGCCCAACAACATGATAGCCTTGTCAATTTTGGTTATTTTATCAAGGGAAAAAGTCCACGTACAAAAATTTCTAGCTGCCGTTGCAATCATGTTACTCTCTTTTATCTTTTGAAATTTTCTTAACGTTGTAGCAAATGCTGGATCTTTTATCGGATGAAAGACAGACCATGAACTCCATACGAGTGCTAAATCAGACAACTATGAGTATAATTTACTCAAAATAAATATATGAAGCGGTTACAGGTTTAGATCAATTGTCTAAGCTTTTAAGCAATTATCTTTTAACAATATGAGCTTGCTTGGAGCCTAACAATAACCATCTAATCTAAGCTCTTCAGACAAAAATTACGCAAAACACTGATGATCTGAAAAGATTTTAGTTCTTCTGACAAAATTTTCACATGTTGTAATTTTCAACATTGTCTCTCTCTCTCTCTCTCTCTCTCTCTCTCTCTCTCTTAAGTTGAAACTAAACACCATGCCAACACAGAAGCTGTATCTTGCTCTTGATAAAAGACGCAGGTCGTCATGCTTATATTATACCATTGGCAGGGTGCCCAGTATATATCTCCAGTATCCAAAAATCTTCTCATTTTGCTTTTTAATAGTAAATTATTAACTCATTTCCAGTAAAAAAATATAGTTATCGGTGTTTCAGTGAAGCATGACCAGTGTCACTTAAATGCTTGTGTAATTTATTCCTGCAAATATGGAAGAAGTAAGATAATATGTTCCCTAAAGGAGAATTAAAGCAGTAAAGATTGGAGGAAAAGAAAGAAATTCAGAGGTAAATCAGGAGCTTAAAATTACCTCGATTCAAATTCTTCTCCACATCTCTCGCACAGATTGCTGGAATTCTTTGAAGATGCCTGGTTCAGGATATAGCTCATATAATTACATAAAAGAACAAAGTTGTATGATTCACAGAAAGTAACATCTGAAACAATATGTATAATATCTTGAAAGCTAAACAAAGGTCATAGAGTTTAATTAAGTACTAAAAAGAAGCAAGCTAAAAGATCATTGGAAACACATTGAGAAACAGTATTCTACTTCTGTTAATCATCTTTTAACATATCCTAGTTATCACGATTATCTGTTTTCTTCAGAAAATAGAATTTTCCAACCGAAGTTATCCATCCTCTCTCTCTTCTACAGTTGTTAACAAAATTATCAGCCATCATTCACAAAAATACAAACGATGCAGGTTATAACTATTTTGACCAGCAAGGCAATTCTCTGTCATGTTTATGGTGAGCTACTGCATCATGAACACTTTAAGTTACACTGGATAGTTAAAATTGCATCATCCATCACTACCAGATCCTAATCCAGTTGGGTGACTCTAAGGATGAAAGGTCTACTGTGGTGTCAACACACAATAGGGGGGAAAGAAAAGAAGTAATAACGAAATTCGTCATGTTCACATACATTCTCACATGGGGGAAAGCAAGCAAACTCTGTTTAGATTGATGTGGAAGATATTTTCTCTAAACAAATTTATGCTAAAATCAAAACCCTATAATAATGCATCATCATATAGAGACAGAGAAAACTACAAATACAGTATAACCTTAGTCCAGATTTTAACTCCAGTAGCACATCAGGCTTTAAATTTCAGATACTGGACCAAAATTAAACCAAAGATAGCAATCTGAAATCCAAATGTTCGAAATTACACAGTAATGGAATGCTGGGATTTGAAATCAGCACAATTAGTACAGCATCAGTTCAACTTTAAATCTTGATAATTATTTCACTAATACATAAAAAAACTATCAGTTAAGGGCAAAAAGATGTTCATGTGTAAAGTTATATACCTTTCCCTTCTTGCCTTTGGAAGAGTTCTTTGATTTGACATTCAATTCCTTCTTTGTAGCTCCTTTATTGTCTACCTGTACATACGAACTCTTCTGATTCTTCTTTGAATGATCATTGTTGTTGCCACCATTCTCATTTTCAACAACAGAATGAGAAGGGGACTCATCCCTTTGCTGCTTATCATCAAGCCCATTGATTCCATCACCTGGTCTCGTTTCATCAAAATCACCCTTTGTGGGAACTCCATCATTCTTACCCCTGTCTTTCTTGCCTTTCCTCCTCCTACTCTTCCGATTATTATATTCCATAACTTCCACCTCATTCTCCACATTTTCAGGAGGAGCTTCCACTGAAAAATCATCGTTTGCATGCCTTGATCCCTGATTTTTCCAACTCTTGTGCCCACTTACCATTGCTTCAAGTACACTCATTTCCCCATCTTCATCCTCATCACCAATTTGATCTCCCACACCAAATTCCTTTACCTCATTACTTTCCTCAGCATCAAAGAACCCATCTTCCTCACTGTTTAGCTCAGGATTATCGAGATCATTCTCTTCTTCGGTCATTGTTAAAATCTCTTTAAATCTTCCCTCCAGCTCATTCACATTATGAACCATTTCTTCATCACCCTCAAAGTCTTCTTCCCTCTCTTTTTCTTCATGCGCAAATGACTCCTTCAACTCAGCCACCTTCTCTTTATGCTTTTTTGACTGCTCATGATTCTTCCACTGCTTCTCACTTTTAAATTTTTTCCCACACACAACACAATAGAACTCCTTACCTCCATTTCCTTTCTTTTCCTTTTCTTCCTCCTCAAGATCCTCCTCCACTTCCTGATCATTCACTCTTGCCCACTCCGGCTCTTCATAAGCTTTGGCTCTCTCCATTCTCTCTCTCTCCAACTTCTTCTTCCTCTCCTTCTCTTCCATCTTCTTC
The DNA here is from genome assembly GCA_039660915.1 of Euphorbia tirucalli. NCBI lineage: Eukaryota > Viridiplantae > Streptophyta > Magnoliopsida > Malpighiales > Euphorbiaceae > Euphorbia > Euphorbia tirucalli. The sequence continues at coordinate 17,413,366 of CM077637.1, forward strand.
TTCTCCATCTCCGCATTCTTCTTAATCATCATATCAATCACTCTCTTATCCCTCTTCTTCACAAAATCTGCCAACCCCCTCACTGTTTCATTGTACTCCCTTTTAGCCTTCTTTCTCAATTTGATATTCTCATCCTCCATTAACCTCCTGGATTTCCGATTCGGCCCAGCCATCACATCATACTGATCCACCCAACAAAAGTCCATTACCGTACAAAAACCTAACCAATAATTGTAAAACGCTGTAACCTGGGTATATGGACTGTCCACATTCCCCATAACCGGAGCCTCCCTGACAATATCCAGCCGTAACCCTAATTTCTTACAAAAATTTATCTCATTGGCGTAAATTTTATTAAAAACATCAGAATATACCTTATAGAACCCCTTCCCCGTATCCGTATAGCCAGAATAGACCGTGTTAGAGAAGAAAGAAAACAAATTTGGAATTACTGAGCCAGGGACTGAATTGGTAGAATTGGGGTCAGAGAAAAGGATTTGCGAGCGATGAGAATCATACCAAGCGCGTTCCTTGGGGTCGGAGAGAACCTCATAAGCTTGAGAAAGCTCCTGGAACTGAGCGGTGGCTTCAGATTGACATAAACCGGATCGCATCAGCTTATCAGGATGGCGCTGAAGAGCTAATTTCTTATAAGCAGAGCGGATTTCATCCGGTGTGCAGTCCTGGGAGAGGCCCAACACCTCGTAGTGGCATCGTTTTTCCGATGCCATTTGAAGAATATCGTAACGATGTTCTTTTGGGGAGGCTGCCTGAGATCGTTAGCTAGGGTTGAAGAAGATGGAGCTGGCAGAAGACGTGCGCTAGGATACGAGAATAATCAACGAACCGAATTCAGTTAAACGAGGCGCCTTTTATATGGTTACTTGTACAATTAGGAAACTTTTTTTTTTTTTTCTATTTTTAGATTCTGAATATATAATTTTTTAATAAAAGAAAGGAAAATAATTTCATTTTTTTATTTTAGATTCTGAATATATAATTTTAGTGTGAGACGAGGGATCTCTCTTTCGAGAGATTCTACTATGGACCAGGTCCATGTGATTTGCACCGTTAGATGTTTGACACGTCATTATAGTCACTGATATATCACACATTCAACGATGTAGATCACATAAACCCAGTCCATATTAGAAATTTTTTCTTTCTATCTAGTCTATAATTCTTTTTCTTTTCAAAAGAAAAAGAAAAAGAGAAAAAATAATAACCCATTATACCATATGCATTCTCAAAATTATTATTTGGTTTCCATTGTTATTCTCAATTTTATATCTAGGAATGGAGGTAGGGGTCGATTCCCCCAGTTGTAGAAAACATCCCTAGTAGAGTAAGTAGGATAAAAAAAAAAAAAAAAGGATTTTCGTTTCTTTTTCCTTTTTTTTTTTTTTTTTAATTTGGCCCAAGAGTTAAAACAATGTCCTTTTTTCCTGGCCCAAATTAAAAAGAGGGTCCATCAGGACAAAACGACATAATTAACCTTGATGAGATTAAAAAATTACATATGTTTGAAACTCTCCTCTCCCTTCCCTTTTACACATTTCAACCAAAATCCCTAGTTCCACTCACTTAACTACTGTTGCCATGCTCCACCACCATGTCGATGCCTCGTCATCCTCCGATCATCGTCTTTCTGCGGTCAATGTCAAAATTTCATACGTTTTTCAAGCACATAATTCTCTAACTTGATTTGCACTGACTTTTACTCATAGATCATGTCATGATTTCGAGCTTTTATCTATGGGTACACAAGGTCGGTTAACCGATCCATGTGGATTTTTACAAACGGTTAATCGTTTAAACATTTTTTTTTCATTTATTAACCATACACTATCCATTAAATTCGGTTGGTTAACTTTTTTTTACTGTTAACCATTTAAGAAATAGACGCTATATTTTTCTAAATTTATAATATTTTAAACCTAAAATAAATAGATCATAAATCTCAAATGTCAAAGAAAAATATAAAATTACAAATCATATTCTTAATTATTAATTAAAAATAATATTTTAACCATCAACTCCAATAATTAAAACATTAATAAAAAAAAGTTCTCAAACATAGAAATTGTTATACAAGATCAAACATTAATAAATGAAATTGTTTTTTACTGTTCGTTTTTTAGTGAGTATGAAATTAAAAATTGAGAGGAGATGGGATTGGAAAGGAGTGACCGAAACTACTTGATGTTGTATAGTAAGGAAGTAAAAAAAACATCTAAGATCCAAATGTTTCACTTATTATTCATATTACCTATACATATAATTGCATAATTTTTCAAGAAAAATATTTATAAACGGCCAGTTAACCGCGAGTCCACATGGACTTTCAATGTAAAAACCAAAATCTAAACTGTAACCGTTAATTTCTAAAAATAAAAACCGTACACTAGTCTATCGGTTTCGGTTAACTATATTTTTAGCCCGGTTTTCGGTTCGGTTTCACTATTTTTCCTTTTTTTTTTTTTTGCAACCCTACTTCTACCGTGCCAATAGAATTAGAAATATGTTGATTAGATAGTGAATGAAATGATCTCTTTTATAAGTATTTGTGCAATTTTACACCAACACATGCCTTGATTTTCTACAATTCCACTACTCAATTCTTATAGCATGTCTCTGACTTAGGGTTGGCTGTGGGGCTGGGCGGGGGCAAGGAATACAATACCATCCTCTTCCCCACCACTAGGGGGATTCCTATTCATCTCCCTATGAGGGTGACGGGGGAAAAATTCATATCATTCTCACCCCAGAGAGATACTCATTCTTCATCTACCTTTTTTTGAATCTTTTTTTAAAATTATGAATTAACAAACAAATAAAATACATTCATCAAAGTTTCAAACATACACTAATTCAAAATAAAATTATAATCCAAATTAAAAATAGTTTTGCCATCCAAAGTACAAATTCTAAATGGTTCAAATGTTAGGTTGCACTAGATCTTTTACTTTTATTTTAAATTTGTAGACAACTTAGAAAAAAAAAATATATTTTTAATATATAAAAATAATAATTTTAATTAATTTAATTCTCCGTGGAGATACCACAGGGAATCCCTTTAAGGACTGAAATGGGGCGGGATAGGGATTCCTAAACCGTCTCTGCTTGTGGAGAAAAATTTTCTCACATCCCAACCACATTTGAAGATGGGTCGGGTCCCCACGGGGAACGGAGAATCCCTGCCCTATGGCCATTTCTATTCTGAGCTTCAATACCTTTGAATTCCTTTTGTGTTTTCAAATCCTAGGTGATCGCTTCAATTTTCTTCTCCTAATGAAACAATAGACCAATTCAATCATTTTTAGATTGTCAATGTGTTTTTGCAAGAACATGCTTGGCAGCTTTTTATCTGATGCCAAATTTGTTCAAGCTCATCAAAACGCAACTAGTTCTAACTACCTTGAAACAAAGTAAATGGTATGAACATTTAGCAATCAAATTATCAAAACAAAATTAGACATGTCAACAAGTTTATTACTAGTTAGATTCGATATCAAATTCTGAAAATAACTCTAGTAGGGATGTTTGCTAGCTAGAAAAACCTACAAGTAACTTGCCGCTAGCGTTCATGATTTCTGGATCCTTATTTTTTGCCCCTCAAGACTCGATTCTTTGCTCCGCCACTTATTATATCATTTTAAGTTATTGTTATAGTACTATTTTTATAACTTTATATACACCTTACACCTATTTATAGGGTTATAGACTTGCTTGGCCCGTTCTTTGAAATGTTAAATCCGCTTTGGGACATCCAAGCTTTAATCGGTTGAGCCCAAAATTTGCGGTAATATAAAAATCGAGCCTTAGCTCGGCACAACTAATATATACTAATATTTTTTTGTTTTATAATTTAATTTATTCGATATTATAACAAATTTAGTTATATTATGTTTTATGGTTAATTCTACTTGTGAGTTATAACACAAATTTATCATTTAAAATATATTCATGATATATCACTACTATTTTTCGTAAGAATTAAAGAGCATTACCCTCAGTAAATATCTTTAAAAATTGATCATTTTAACTTTCTAAGTATTGCATTAAAAAATAAATAAAAGACAAACCAACTCCCAACCCGGTCCGCGAATATTTGGTCGGATCTAGTTCTGAGTTCAATTCACTGGCTAATGGCTCCATGTCTCGAAATCTCACCAACCAACACCCACCAACTCAGTTTGGCGCTAATGCAATAAGAGGGATCTGAGACAGAGTAGAGTAATAGAAAGCGCTACGAGACGATTCCTTTTGAACAAAAAAAGAGCAAATCGTAAAACTGCATGTACGTGTTTATTTTCACTATATAAAGAGCTACGAAACCTTTCCTTTTGCCTAGCATTTCGCCAGACTTGAGCTCTCCTTTGCTGCTGTCCGGAATCTACTTCATCGGAGGTAAGTCTATTCTTGATTTTTACCCTTTTCTTTCCCAAATGTCAGAGATGGCTATTGGATGATTTGGATTAATGGGTAATTGGAATGAGTTGTGATTTATGAAATTCTTATGATGATTTTAGTTGATGTACATGAGCTTTGCCTATCTGATTTGTGAAGTTTCTGTGGTGATTTTGTTGATGTGCATAAACTGATGAATGTGAAATACATTACTGGATTGTGGGTTAGAAAAATTGATTTTATTAGTATTAGGCAACTCTATTTGAATTTTTGTGGAGAAGATTGGCCACTAGCCCAACTCACCTTCACTTCCCCTCTTTCCCCTCTTTCTTCACTCCCATCGCCTCTCTAATCTCTCCCCCCCACTCTCTCCATTTCCATTTCTAAATCAGGTAAGCTTTTATTCTTTGTTTTATTTCCTGTCCATTTTGAATTTCTGCTCCTCTTTAGGATTTTTCGTCGATTCAATTGTGAATCTTCCGTGTTCCTGTTACCATTGCGATAACAGGATACTGATTATAGGTGTCCTCAACGAAGGATCTCATCTTCGTTCCCAAATCTTGGGGTGCAAAGCAGCACCCTTAGCTTGTAATCGCTTGGCGGCCGCCTGAAACAATCCCTCTGAGGGTGGATTTTGGCAGCCGGGGGTGCAACCCATTTCACCCTCTCCCTCTGCCTTTGAACTTATCTTTTGCCTCAATGACTTTATGATTTCATTTTGTAATGGCACCGTTCCTGATTTTCATTTGCTTTGCTCTGGGCTCATTCTCTTGATTGCCTTAATATAAGAACCCTTACTGATTGTATGAAGCATTTGCAGCAGTAGTGCAATATAATAGTTTTACAAGTGTAAGCCATTAACTTTCTTTTTCTTTTTTGTTCACTTCATTAGTTGCAGTGGATTTTTGATGGAAGGATTGGTGCATTCACGAATTAACCCAATTTATGCTTCTCATAGGAGATACAGCTCTTGTCTTGTTCCAGCATTTTCTGTGCGGTTGAAAAGGAATTGGACTAGACCACCAATTCTATTCATGGAACATCAACGATCATTTAACTCAGTTACTGATTCTGTGCAACCTTTAGAAGCATCCACATCGGATAACTTCAACAATACATTGCCATCAAAAGGTTAGACTCACTATCTCAGGTATTCTATTTTCACCTATACAATTTGGGAGATTATTGGTCTATAGTGGTCTCTTTTTGTGTTGAATTGGGTTCGGCTTGATATTTTTCGGTATAAAGCCGGATGTGAGAATGAATGGAAGTGTTGTAGAGTCCAAAAAAGGAGATTGTAATTAGAAGACCGTGCATCCTATGAGCACTGTACATTACCTTTGGATTTGATCATACTTTTTCATATTGAAAGTTGTATATTTAAATTCTGTAATTTGATTTTGTTTTGTCCAATTCGTGCACGCATTAATGAAGGTGGCAAATCCTCTATAGGTCTTTTCCTACAAATATACACAAAGAAAATATCATTTGACTATCATGAAATTAGATACCTGCCATAGGGCATTACAAGTGTAGAAAACAAAAGCAAAAACTCAGGCTGTGATTAGAAACCGGGTGTAATTGAACTTAATGTAAAATGTAAATTATTTTGCAGACTAAGGGAGTGAAAACCTGCCATAGAGCAATCAACTGCACAAATCGAGAGCCAAATCCCAATTTCCTACATAAAAATGGTGAATTATAGGTAAACATATTTAGTTATAAGGAACCAATTTTTCAAGATATATTAGCATGTGAAATTAATTGCAGATGGCTGTATTTGGTAACCTAATCTGCCAAAAATACACCCACATTTTTTTGAGCTTTTGTCTCTAGACAGTTTCAACGTCACACTATCAAATTAATATCCATACTGTTGTACTTCCTCCGGTTCATATTAGATGACGTTTTGGATACTTGAAGCTATTCCATTTTATATGCCATTTTAGACTAGCGATGCACTTTTGGAGAATTTAGTCTCATGTTTGCCTTATTTAGATTAAGAGAGAGATTGACATGAAAAGTCTATTTTAGGAGAGAAGTATTAAGGATAAATCAATCAATTTAATAAACTAATTAATGATGTCTTGGTCTTGGTGAATAACCTTAAATGGCATATAAAAAAGGAGGGAAAAAACGGGGGGAGTAACTTCTTATCCTTCTTCAAATTGTAGAGGTTCTTGAGCTTTGGAGAGGTGCTGATGCAGTATGTTTTGATGTGGATAGCACGGTATGCTTAGATGAGGGAATTGATGAACTTGCAGAGTTTTGTGGAGCTGGAAAGGCTGTTGCAGAATGGACTGCTAAGTTGGTTCTTCTTGCCTTTTATTAAAATGTTAAAACTACAATATTTCTCATATTACATTATTTCTTATTTGAGATTAAAGTTGATCTTAGTGATGGTTTTTTGTTTCCAGAGCAATGGGGGGTTCTGTTCCTTTTGAGGAGGCCTTGGCAGCCAGACTATCTCTGTTCAAACCTTCTCTTTCCCAGGTCCAAGATTTTCTTGAGAAGAGGCCTCCAAAGTACCTTAACTCCTTAAGAAAACTTATTATTTTTTTTTTTTTGGTGTCAAGGGTTTTATTAATTGAATTATTTTGAGATAAATTATTGCTTTACTTCTTGAAATCTTAAATTATCACAGCACAATAGAATCTTAGTCCTTTCCTTGTACCACTTGTTCATGGTTGAGGATTAAAAAAAAAAAAATTGGCATAAACTAAGTTGGTGAATCCTTTACCCTGTTTCCCTCTCATTGTTATCAATAAGACACCGACACCTATCCCAATTAGAGAAAATTGTCCAAAAATGCAGTTTCATGTTCAAGCAGTCTAGAAAGGCATTTTGACTAAAGTGTCCCCTAAATACTATTTCCAGGGAAATTCATGCTCTTCTCCATTAGGGCTTTTTAATGGCAAATTCTGTATTTTTTTTTTCTTATTGAAAAGGCAATATACAATTTTTTTCCACAAATGTATTCTTGTTAAGATAAAATCTGGTTTGTGACGCAATGTCTACCTTAGACTATCTTGTATCCCTTGGATTGCACATTTTCTTATGGCTATTATGCTTGTTGATACTTGATACCTGCCATGTCCTTTATGCAGGCACCATATTTGGATGAAATTGCTAAAATTTGTTTATAATGACCTGTATGCATAAACTCAATAAGTTCTTTAGTCATCCATCCAACTCTGATTTCATTTTATTCTGTAATTCATTTAATTTTGTTTTGCCACTCCATGTGAGAATGCTTTGATTACCTCGTGTTTTAGTTAAATCTAAGTTTGAATGATAGTCTTTGTTTTTGTCACTTAGGATTTCTCCTGGCATAGATCAGTTAGTCAAGAAGCTGAAGGCGAAGAATTCTGATGTTTATTTGATCTCAGGAGGCTTTCGTCAAATGATCAATGTATGCTCTGCATTGATTTTATTATTGCTTTTCTCTTAATTGCCCTATTTCTCATTTTTCAGTGGGGTCATTTTCACTTTAAACTTAGAATTAAATGCTCATGGTAACTTGACGATCTGCACAATTTTACGTTAACAATCTAAAACTATTTCAAGTCTTGTTAAATGGTTTGATACTATCATTTCATATGGGGTACCTTATAGTATTTAGGGATCCATAAAACCTATTAATAGCCAGAATTTTGTAATTAGTGGTAACATTTTCAGTTATAATTGTAATTGAATTATCTTATATATGCTGAAGGTTGCTTCCCATAGAAGATTGAAAGAAAAATTATGTTCAACAGCGTTTGCAATTGTTTTTTATTTTTTTGAAGGATGCATCTAACTCTTGGTGCTTCATCCTTCAAATGGTAAAAGCTTATGTTATAATTCAAGTGAAGTTGTCACAATATTATTTAGATTTGAACTCTAAACTGTGGATTCTGCTTTAGTTCTCTCTGTATAGTACAAATTAAACGTTCTGTAGTAATTAATAATCAAACAAATTCCTTGTAGCCTGTTGCATCAATCCTTGGGATTCCAACTGAAAATATATTTGCCAATCAATTACTCTTCGGAAGTTCAGGAGAATTTTCGGGTTTTGATGCAAATGAGCCCACTTCAAGGAGTGGAGGAAAGGCAACTGCAGTGCAACAAATAAGAAAGGTTGGTCATATAGCTCGTGATTTTGTGTATGGTTTTGAAGACTGGATCTTAAGCTAAATGTGATGATGAATTCAGATGAATGGATACAAGGCAATGATAATGATTGGGGATGGTGCAACTGATCTTGAGGTAAGCAGTTTCGCTTGAATTTCCACATTATGAAAACTTATCAAATTGTGGAATACCTTGATGCCTCAACTTTGTATTGCGAATTTATCAAATTGTGGAATACCCTGATGCTTCAGTTCAGTTTTGTGTTCACAAAGTTATGGCATTAATGTAGAATGCCTTTTGTCGAGTTTGGTTGAATACTGTGCCAACTAAGGAACTCGATGGTTGCTTGATAGGGAAATGTAGCCCTTGTATCTTTTTCATTTTTACTCTTTTTTTTTTTTTTTTTTTTTTTTGGATATGCATCAATACGGACTGTCTCATCCAGTGTATGTTTTCAATATCCAGGCACGTAAACCGGGAGGTGCCGACATGTTCATTTGCTATGCCGGTGTTCAACTTCGAGAGGCTGTCGCAGCAAAAGCTGATTGGCTGGTCTTTGATTTTAAAGATCTAATAAATTCCTTGGAATAGGTACTAGTATTCTGAATAAAACAGGTGACACATTTCTTTTATTTTCTTTCAATCACGGTATTGTGTTTTGTTGGCTACAATTTGCATTCAATCGTTGATTTCTCTGTTGAATTTTCTCATTTGATGGCGTAGTGTTATCATTTGAGAAGATCAGTAGAAACTAGTCCTTAATTCTTGTAAGGGTATTATTTCGGATTTAAACATGCCTTCATTGATTAAAATGATCAGTGGATTGCATTGATTCATCTCAGATTGCTTCCGAATTCTTCATTTTTGATGCATTGTATGCTGCACAAATTTGAAGCAGCATGATCCTGTATTTGATGCATGAGGACCTATGAAGTTAAGGATTATAGTTTATAAACATTTTGAGGACTATAATATGATTTTTATCAATTCATTGTTTTGAGTTGAGGTTTGCGATTGTGGATTACATGTTACTGGTGTAACCCTTGTATACATTCATTTGAGATAATTGGGTATTTTTATTGACATGAATATCTGTAATTTGATAATTTCATACCTTAATCAGTGTATTGTTGTTTACTTAAATGTACTATTGGAAACAATGTTGAACTTTGGGCCCAAACACAGCTCAGTCCATGTGACACCGTAGCCCCTCCATGTTGCTATTCTAGCTTTTTTACAAGCAGTTCAATCAATCAATGGACCCACCAAAAGGAAAAAGTACTTAATTCATTTGATGTAATGTTAATGCATAATGATATAATCAAGCAAAAAATTTTGACAAAGCTGGATATTTATTCCATTGATGTAATTAGGTAATAATTAAAGACACCTAAGTGTTGCTATCAAATTGTCAGCTTTATACAAATGAAAAGCAACATTCAAAAAAAAACATTGAAGTTTCCATCTTGTTTTACAAAATCATGTGCCAACTGCTAACAAAGCGATAAATTGAAAAGCCATTTCAAGTGGGCCTCTCTTGTGTGAGATTGGCCCACACATTCATTATTTTCCTCCTCCGTTTATGGATGTTAATGTGGTTTATTATCAAGAACAGTAACCAGTTTTCAGTCAAAAGAGGAAAAGGAAAGAAAGAAAAAAGAATAGCAAGCTGTTTTTGTCCTTTTCCTTTTATATAATATTTTTATGAGTCTTCCCTCTTCTCTCTCATTTCTTGTGAAACGGTATTTTTCAGTATTGAAAGAATATTATTAAATTGCAAAAGGTGAAAAACAAAAGAAAAAAATTGCGTCTCCTTTTAGAAATTCTTTTAACGGATAGTCTTTTCTTTCACGTCAACGAGAACAATAATAATATGGATAAAAAACAATTGATTTTTGTAGTTTTCAATATAAAAACATTCTTTTATATAATAAAATATAATATATCCCAAATTGATTGACAAGAAAGAAGAAAAAAAAAAACTCAGAAAGCGAGTAACACATACATGATGTTACAAATTATTGTTACCAATATTCAGAACAGTTTGAAATTGTTGTTAGTGAAAGTGCTATTAAGGAAAGTTAGGTTTCATTGTTTTCTTTAAAAGTAGTTTTAAGTGTTTTTCCAGTATTTTCCTGAATACAATATAACTTTTACCAATTTGAGGCTGCTTTCTGTAGTCCCAAAAGCAGCTTTCACCCAAAGTAAGGTTCCCCATGTTTTGGCTGAAAGCTGCTTTCGGAGCTATTGAAAACTGCCTCAAACTGGCCCTCACAAAGGAAGGAGAATTGCTTTTTCTCCTTCTCTAAATAAGCATATTATTATAATTATTCATCTAATTCCCCTTTAAGGTATCTTCCAATTAAAAATGGGAAATTCAAGCCATGCATTTTGACAAACAAGAAAGAAAATTCAATTTCCAAATGATGATGGGAAAAAATGGACCCCATTATTCCTTAAATATCAGTCCATCTCAAACAAATAACAAATGTGACCATCCAAAGATTGGTGAGCCAATTTAGTTTGTTGATATGTGTATTTTCAGTAATCTAACTTTCTACCAAACTTTGTGTGGAGATCAACATATATATATAAAAGGAATTATAATTCACAGTATAAACACATGCAAACTATTGCATACATAAATTTTAATATAAGATAATAAGATTAGAACTACCTTTTGTAGTGTTGATTGCAACGAGAGGGAGAGAGTTTTGTGTTTTGCTCAATTACTTTGAATCACATTTGTGTAAGCTTGTTTTTTCAATTAATTAGACTTAACCCGCTATTTATTCGGGGAATATTTCAATTTCATATAAAACTACAAGTCTAGTTAATCAATTAAATAATATAAATCTAATTATATAAGGTAGTGTTTGCTATTATATTATTTGATTACCAATTAATTAATACAAGTGTAATTCCACACATCGAGTCCTAAACTGACTACGTGTGCCACACGGTCGCTTACCGCGTTCTCGATGACTAGTCATTATAAAAGCCTAATACCTCGATAGAGCAGCCTCTAACATCGCCAAGTCATTAGGAGATGGACCGGATGGACCTGAGAGTTAGACCAGGTGGACACAGCAGATGGGGTCACCTGGCCATCTTGTGGCCCAATTGGGTTACCTATCAAGGAAAAGCAAAAGATAAAGGTGAATCAGTCTCAACCGTACACGTGTAGAGACATGATCCTGAACCCGAAATACACAGGGAAAGGACTGGCGCAGGGTGACTCTGATCTCTAAGCACGCTGAAGAGGGGACTAGGAGGGATCCATGCCCAGCCAATGGGAGGAAGACGTACATAACGGCCTGACAAGGCCACACGTCGCAGAAGGGTATAAAAAGAACAGTAAAAAGCCCTAGAGGTAACTTAACTTTAATCTTCTCCTCTGTTTTTCTTTTATCTTTCCTCTCAACTTTTCTGACTTAAGCATCGGAGTGGACCCAAGGATCACCTGGTCCTTACATCTTCTTTCTTGCAAACACAGAATCCTTTAGTAGAACCAGTCAGCCTTTTAACTCACAAGTAACCGCGTGGAAGCACACTGTTTCCGGAGTTATCATTATATAATCATGAATTGCTATTATTGCTATTGTTACCAATACATAGTGATTTGTGATAGTGTTTGTATGCTTGTGGTTTGTATGTATATATATATATGGGATGAGAGATAAAAAGGGGCGATCATATCAAAGGTTTCAATCAAGAAAGAAAGTGTAAATTCTCTTTAATTGTTATCACAATTCCCATCTCTTTCCCTTCTTTAAACACAATCATAAAAAGCCGTACTCTATATAATTTCTTTCTTTTAGCCTATTAACGGTTTAAACATAATTTCACATACACAAACTAAAAATATCATGGCTTTAATCAAATAAGTTCATATGTGAAAAAAAGGAAAAATTGTGTAAGAAAACGAATGTTATAACATCTTACTTGAATTTGCATTTCAATGATGTTAGAATCTTCATTAATGGAATAATATTTAAATTATCTCGTAAGTTTATCTTTGACCTTAAGGATCTTACTTGAATTTGCATTTCAATGATGTTAGAATCTTCATTAATGGAATAATATTTAAATTATCTCGTAAGTTTATCTTTGACCTTAAGGTTTTAGCTCTGGAGTAGAGACAACATCGTCCTCTATACTTTTTGAAAAAAATAAAACAATTATAAATGATGATAATAATACTGAAAATTACTTTATAAATTATATACTTTACAAATGAAAATCTAGACCATAAATAAAACGACCCATTGATCAATAATTTATAAGCGGATGTTAGCCATTCAAAAAAAAAAAAAAACAAAAACCATAATAGTATTTTAGTTTCATTATATGTCAATTAACAAGTATATGTTATCATAAACCAAGCGGTTTTTGTATAATTATTTACCTGTAGAATTTTTTTATTAATATATAAGACTATACTAACCAATTTAAAATAACATTAGAACTATAATGATAAATAACTAATTTTTATTTTCAAATTTAGGTTATAATTTATATTTTTTCTTTATGTTTATGTTTTTTTGGCCTTAATTATTTTCTTTGCGTGTTATTTTTTCTTTGTGAATTTTATTGTTAGTGATAACTCGTATGGATTTGAATGCGGGTATATTTCTTTTTTTTTTGCTGGATTTTTTTCTCTAAAGGAATAAAATATATACATTTATAGAAACAATTAAATTAAATATTGGTTGTCAATTTGACGAATAAGTTAGCGTTTTGAATGAGATAATTTTTGATTCCATACTCTCATTTCGTGTGGAGAAATTACTTTTCAAACCACATATATTATCGAGATTTTAATACTTAAAATACTAGTGGTAGCATTTAACACTTAAAATGATTGTGATTCTACAAAGTATAATCTTCATTTTCATTTTCTAATAATTGATATTAGAAGTGTCTAATATTAATATCTTAATAAATAAAATAGAAGTCGAAGTTTGTGATTTATTTATCACTTTATAACTGCCTAATGAAATCAAACTGTAAAATAAAATATAATAAGGTAGTGTATTTAATTAAATTAAAAAAAATAAAATAAAATAAAAATTCAGGTGTATGTTTTTTCTGTGGACCGTGGAGATAACGTTGCAATGGGTCTTATTCTTCAGAGGAATCCACTCTGTTCAGAAATTTATTCAGCTAATCAGCTCCAACAGAAATACCCTTCGTCTTCAAAAGTTGGGTTTGGTAGGTCTTTTGATTCGACTTCTAAAAGCAACCTTTTTCCCCCTTTTATGCATTAAGCTACTTCGTACCAATATCTACTCTCTCTCCTCCATTTTGTTATCCCCGTTTCTGCTGAAAAATTGACAATGGATTAATTCAGTCATCTCTTTTGCAGTTCGGAGGCTGCTATCTAATATGGGTATGGATTGCTTTTAAATTTCTCTGACTCAAGTGCATTTTTCTTTTGGGGGATTTTTTCTGTATTTTTCTTATGGGTATGGGAAGACAAATGTGGTTTTGTTGTCATTGGAGTTGATGCTGTGGTTGGAATTAGTACAGTTTAGAATTCAGATTAGTGTTTTCTGCTCTGAACTGGGTGGGTTCTTCTGCTGTGACTTTTAGTTTGCCAGATTGGGATTGGTGCGGTTTGAATAATTTAGCTCTTCGTTTGGTTTCTTTTGCGTCTCTATAGCAATTGATGATTGCTTCAGGGGATTTACATTTTTTCAGTTTGGATTTTGATTGGTGGTCTTAGCAATTTTCCTGATAATAGATACAAATAGGAAGAAGAGATTGGTATAAGTTTCATGCTGGGGAATTAGTTCAAGATCATTATTAGCTAGGATTTGAATGCTCCAGTACTGGATAACCTTTTTGTCTTTGAATTGATGGAATTTGCTTCCTTGAGGCTTTTTTGGGTGGAAATAGATACGAATTGGATATTTAGTGTTGTAGAATTTGGTTAGTGCTTTTAATATTCTGTTGAAGCAGAATGGATTTATGGATTGTTGGAGCAGCTGCTGCTGCTGGATACATTGCTAAATATTGGCAAAATGTTCAGAAGGATAGGGATAGTTTATCAGAGTCTGGTCCCTCTAATCATGAGAAGCATGAAGTCCCCAGCTGTCCAATTCTCCGCAGATTGAGTGGGAAAAAGAAGCAAACAGAAGATACTTCTACTTCTATGGTTGATAGAATTTCAAGTGTACACATGTTAGACATTGCTTCAGAAGCAGAGGTATGTACTAGTGTTTCTGGTGAAAACCCTGGAAGCTCGGGAAATTGTAATTACTCAGATATCTCCTCCTTGTCAAGCTTACCACTTGGCTTCTCAACAAATGATATCCTAGAAAAAAATGAGGATGAAATTGGATTGACCAGCAAGGGTGGTGATGATTCTGGTAGGATTTGTACCGGTAAAGTGGACTTTTTTTGTGATTCTAAGAAGAAAAGAAGATCTCTTAGAACCAAATATGGCCACTCTATTAAACCTTTGAGTTCCCTTGAAAGTTGCCTAATGGCTCAGCTGTACCAGGAAAACTCTAGAATGGAAGACTACATGCTTAGTGTCTTCCCTTCAATGTCCACAACGATGAGAACACTGGTTGTAACTGATGGGAATCAGATAATTAGCAGAGCCAATCACGAGTCATTCAGTATACAGATTAATGCTGATGATAGGTTACTTAAGGAGGGAAATGTTGGGGTTCTGCCTCTACCAAATGTTAGCAAATTGGATGCACTCAATAAGATAAAATCTAAGGTACGAAAGGGACAAAATGAAAGATTGAGAAGTTCGTATAAAGCAGGCAGTGGAAGGCGCGTCCTTTCCCAACATGGTATGTTTCTCTTGCATTTTTGGACTAGAGAAGAAGCCCTAGGTTGTTTGAAACCTTTTCACCTTTTTGCAATTTATCATTATTTTAGAACTTAATTGCAATATTATCCTAATACTAAAGTTAGTTCCATGTTCAATTGTTAAATAAATATAAGTTTAGCAAATGTAGTCCTGATCATCTACCGTAAATATTCAAAAAGAAACTTTTTAGAAAAAGATAGCAATTAGTTTCCAAAGTCTATGGAAAAAAATTTGTTAAAAATTGAAATTGAGTTTAGTGCTGGGATAAAATTGCAACATAATAATTAGACTTTAGATAAAACTACTAGCATCAAAAGACTTGGACAAAATTGCAAAAATATTCTGAGGTTTGGATAAATGAACAAAAATTGGACGTCCTCTGCTATCTTTATGGATGTTGCTTGCACTTCATTTAATTGCCAAACCTGATGAAAAGCTGAAAATGCTTTATTCATTTAGTTTCAGCAGAAGGTGAAAAGAAGCTATTACCATCACTTGGACCACTGGTGGTTGCAATCCCATAAAATATCATATCATCTTCCCATTTTCAGACTGATGCAACATTTTGTATTTTAGCAACTTCATTCGCGTTCATATGAATGATAAATCATAAATATGGTGAAGCTCTTTTATATGTAAATCTGTCTGCTAGCTCTGTATGCATATGATAAGAGGTTTCTAGAAGACCATATTGAACTCTAGTTTATTGGTTTCCATATATAAATCTTCTGTTCTGTTTTGTGCACTGCATGACTTAGGATTTGTTGCATTTAATGGTTACGTTCATGTATCTTATTATGCGTATATTTATCAATGATATGCTATTAGATTCTTGATCTAATCTTTGTCCTCTCGTCAGGGTCACCTAATCAAACCTTTTTGTTCTGTCTGGGTATTTCTGTTGGAATAATCGCATCTCTCCTATCTAGTGGAAGAGAGATAGACAAACTAAAAGACTTGTTAAAGCAGACAGAGAACTTGGTTCAAGATCTACAAGAGGAACTAGAGATGAAAGATTCGTTGACAGTAAAAGAGTTAGCAGATGAGAACTCTGAATCACAGGATACATGTGAAAAAAGGAATACTTTAGCAAATTATGACGGTAAAGAATCACAATATGAAAAGGCTGAGGAGACTTCAGGAGACATTAGTAAGATTGAAGCAGAGCTTGAAGCTGAACTTGAGAGGTTGGGGCTAAACATTAACGCATCTGCTCAGGAGGGAACACTCTCTGATCTTGAGGTAAATTGTCTTTTACTTTGGCATCCTTGTCGACCAGAAGTTCTGTTTCTTACTGGATTATGGCTGATCTTTCCTTTTCTCCCCCTTCATTTGCATGACTTGCGAAATCTTTATCTATTAGTATAATGAGCAACCATTGATGTGGCACCATCCAAATCCTCTTATTCCAATCCAACCTGCAAACCTCAAGTGGAAACTAGGATATAGTATAAATTTTGTCTATTCTTTTTTCCGTTCTTATATTTGTATCCTTAGGGTTTTCCAAGAATTTTTTGTCTTCTTTCTAGGTTGTGGTTGGCATAATGCACTTAGATAGGTTCATATGGACTTTATGTTCGGACAGCACATGCTGGGTTGCTCACTCGCATGTTCATGTACGCATGAATAGTTTTTTTCTGTCCATTTGCTCAAGTCTTTAGGATAATTTGGAAACTACTTCTGAGTTAAAAGCGAGATGATATCTGGTTAGTAGAAGTCCAAATTCTTAAAATTGTTTTTCTTTTTCTTCTTCATCTTCTTTTCTTTTCTTTTCCTTTTTTTTTATTTTTTTATTTCTTTATTATTTTTTTTTTTTTTTGGTCATTTATGTGTGTGTACTGGTTGGAGATGACTAGATTGGGAAATTTTTGTTGTTCTGTCATGCAAGATGTTCTTCTGATGTCTGTCTCAATAAACTGAAATTCATTTTCAGACTCGTACATTATTTTCTCTGGATCACAATAGTTATATGTGAAAATAAGAGGTATTTATGAATTGATTTTGTTGTTGTTGTTGTTTGTTATGCTAAAGAAAAATCTTTTTTTCTGACTATTGCTTAGTTGTTACCTGCTATCATTTTTCAAGAGTTCTTCGGACTGCTCATGTTGTCAAGAAGCGCCAATCCGTTTATCACCTTTTAATTGCTTCAATGCTATTGAATATAAGATATTGAATGATTTGGTATTAGACAAAATGTTGGCAAAGATAATACTAAAAACAGTACAATCTTCAATTTTCCTGCACAGTATAATTGTCAAAATTTACAACTTCTGTTGTTTTCAGATTATTCATGAACGAATCCATTCTAGCTAACCTAAGGGCAAAGAGATGTATGCACATTCTTTCCACTAAACAGTTGGCCTTTTTTACCACTAATTTTGTGTGCCTGTTTCCTGACAAATGAGAGTAACTGAATCAGTATAATATCATTTCAAGCCAGCATTAATTTTTTTCACTACTTTTCATGTAGTTTTAGTCTTTTAGTGCTTTCCAAATTAAATTTTCTTGTCTTAAGACACAGGCATATGTTGTATACATTTTATCTCCTAGACACATGTCATTACAAGCTATTGCTTACCTTTTTCTTTTATTTCAGTAACAGTTCAGACATTTCATTATTTTCATCTTACCACAAGGTTGAGTACTTAGACCATTACTTCTCCTTAAGTAATATACTTGTTTATTACTAATGTTTTGATGATTATTTGATTTTTCCATTTCTGATGGAGGGTGAATGCAATGCAGCTTGATCCTGACTTTGTAGTAGATTTTGCCCAAGGTGAACTAAGGGCTGACATGGTTAATGGTCTAGCTGTTGCTCAAGCAGAGTCAGATAGAGATGCAAGTTGCACTTTGAGAAGCCCCACCGGGAATTATGCAGTTTCGCCCCGAGAACTGAGCCTGCGTCTGCATGAAGTTATTGAATGGAGACTTGAAGAGCAAGTGAAGAAGCTTGAGCAGGCCCTTCAAAACAGTGAGAGGAAGGTGCGGCTCATGGAATCTCAACGTAAGAGTGTTCAGAGGAAATTATCAGGCAGTAGGCTTAGATACTCTTCCGGTGAAGAAAGTCCAATTTCTGAAGAAGATTTCAATCCCATGGCCCAACCTCTTGTTATGAATTTATCTGGGGAAGCGCTTGATGCCTATAACGAAGCATACGAGGAACTAATGAAGACAAATGAGTCGGAAGAAGATGATTCCCCGACTGGGGTATATAGAAGCAACTACCAGGCGAGCATGCATCCATTCCATCAAAGCTTGTTACCGGATCAAAGTGGTAATGGTCCAGCAAATGGTTCCTTGAGTCGTCTTACTGAGACTAGAGAAAGACCAGTTACAGAATTATACGCTGAGTCATTGATAGATGATGGACAAGGAGTTCAGGAATTGCTTTATGAGGTTACAAGTGAAGATGAAAACAGCGACTGTAATGACGAGATGGAGAAGCAATTGATAAAGCAAATAGTGGAGAAGACGAGGAAGGGCTCTCCTGTTGTGATAAACGCACAGAGAATGTTGTTTTCCATGGGTGAAATTGAACATTAAGTCGGAAACAGAAATTTTTGCATAGATAAATAGAGAACAAAAATGATTCTTTACCCATAGAATGACCTATCTCGTTTTTCATGTTATTTATTTGTTTTTCATTTTTGTTAACTAATTCTTACTTCGGTTATCATTTTTCACTGCCACAGAAGAGCTAGATCATTTAAAATTGTAAAAAAGCTTGTTCTCCATAGCAATGTACAGTTAAGTTTGATTTCCTTATTTATCTTTTTGTTTTCCTTGTGGATTGTACGCAGTCTAATCAAGAATTGAGACATACTGAAATAACGTTTTTGCCTAATAGATTACGACAAGTAATCCTCATAATTTGATTCAATTCAGTTTCAATAATTGCCAATGTTATAAAATGAAGAGCATGCGACCTTCTGAAAAAGTCTCCATGTAATTAACCTCCCTCACAACTATTTTCTTGGATTCTTAATTTGTTTTGTCCACCTTTATTCTTTCTCGCTCTAGTGTTCTATTTTCTTTGTTTCTGAAGAAGTGACTATTCCTTGGCTAAGTGCTAATGGTGAAAGAGAACATGAACAATCTCAAATTGACGAGTTGAATCCAATTTAAGGGGAAAAAAAAAATCATCAAATGATTAAAAGAACTCAGAGCGACTCTAAAATGAAGATCATTATTTTTATTTTTATTTTCTAATGTCACATCACTGCTTTAAGAATTTTTAAATGGTCCACCTTATAATTATTTTATGATCACATTACTTTAATGTGTCCGCTTTACTTGTCTGTAATACTCAATTGGATTTCGTAATTAATGAACTCATTTAAAACCGATATGGATTCTATAATATACCTTAATTAAGTTCTTTTTGAAGTATTTTCATCATAGAAACTATATATTGCTGAAACTATAGAGCTTTCTAAATTATGCTTCCCTTCAATAACGAGTCAAAACAAGGCATAATCTCGTCTTCAGTGGAATTTTACTAAATTTTATCTTTTATTTTTGTGGGTGTACTCAACCTCTTCTGTTTTAAAATCAATACTGAATTTTATTCTTCTTTTTCAGAAAGATCGATTTTTTCTAGCGTTTCTAAGTCGAAAATTTTGAAAAAACTGTAGCAGATAAATAGGAACCATGACAGATAGATGCTGAAATGACAAAGTTTGATAATTCATGAAGCAAGCTCTGAAAATATATGGGATATGGAGGACCTGAAGAATTTGAGTAAAAGTAATGAAAACATTTTCGGTAAAATTTCTCCAAAAAAAAAAAAAAGGAAATCAGTAGAAAGATTACGAAAGTCAACAATCCATATAATGTTAAAAGGATTCTTCAGAATTTAGAGTCTAACGAAGTTTAACGAAAATTCTAGGGGTTAGTAATATTTGACAACATATTTAGAAATTGTCAAACGAAGAGAGATGTCAAAAAAAAAAAAAAGCAGACATAGGTGGTAAAAGTAGAAACGGAACCTGGGAGACTATAAAAATTCGATATAAAAATAAAAGCAACCATTGGAAGTCTAACTTTGAATAAATCCCCTCCCAATTCAAATTTATATTCCATATAAGAAAAACGACAAATGATTAAAACAGGCTGCAAAACCTTTGAATTTTATATCACGGAAACATTGGTCTATACCAAGTTTAGAATAATTTCAGTCTTTGTTGGAGCTGCTCTTATAAGTTCAAGCTATATAGTACTTCTTTTGTTTGCGCAATAGTTCGCTTAGACTTGTTAGCATAACTAATCATCTTATTCCCATCAAATTAAACCAATGCTACAGTTTCTTCTACTCTTTTTACAATCTCAATTTCAAATCCCAACTCTAATTAACCACCCAAATTCTACACCGGCTACCATCATCAAGAAGCAGATCCACCTTCCCCCGCAAATTCATGTTACAGGCTAATAGCATCAACTCTAATTTTCATGTTGAAACAGAATGTGCTCATATTTCCAGTGATAAAAATGATAGTCACAAGCATTTGTAAGTCAGTAAAATTAAACAAGCGAATAATTATGAGAGAAACTAGGGCCATACCAAACAGCATCTACAACTATAATTATTTCTACCGACACCCTTTGTTTTTTTCAAGTAGTCTAAAAGCAACGACACAAAAGAATCTCTTCACAGCACCAAATTGATGAATGTTGCAGAATTTTGATAAGAAACAGTCGAGGAGAGAGAGGTAATAAAAGCTAAAACAAAAATGTAGTTTACTTGAAATATGGCGGAGGCAAGTTCCATTGCTTCCGACATTGAAGGCTTTCTTTCAAGCCCTTTTGGCAAAGTCATCAGCATCATCATCCTGGAAGTTACCTCCCGATTGTTGACCATCATAACCTCCTGCACCAGCATCAAAACTGGTATTTTCATTGGCACCAAAGTCATTAGCATAATTCCCAGCATCACTTCCTCCGGTGTTTCCACTAGGTCCTTGATTCCAAGAGCCACTGCCAAAAGCTCCAGTACTAGTACTGTCAACAGCATCACCCCTGGCGTATCCAACATTTTCACCTGCACTGCCACCACCATAGCCTCCACTACCACCATAGCTACCGCCTCCAGCACCATAGCTTCCACTTCCACCATAGCTACCGCCTCCACCATAGCTGCTGCCCCCACCATAGCCTCCTCCCCCTCCAGCTCCATAGCCACCTCCAGCACCATAGCCTCCTCCGGCACCATAGCCTCCTCCAGCACCATAGCCTCCACCCCCAAAACCGCCTCCACCACGAGGTCTGTCATTTGCAAAGTTCACTCTTACTCGACGACCTTGAAGATCCTGTAAATAGAAGCATAAATCAGATAAGCCTAAAGGGCCGTTAACTGAAAATCTAGGGTTCATGTGACAGACAACAGTGCCATAGCATTAGCAGCTGGGCTGTTCACAGAAGACAAAAACCCAATGAAAATGAAGGTACAGTTAATGTTTACAAACCTAATGAAACGCAGATATCTTTTAATAGTAAGAAACCAAATTATGAGCCAACACATAAATAGTAGGCAAAGAAAATCTCACAGGCAAGGTGCTATTGATCAGATAATGTGTCTGAAAATGTTAATAGATTTTTACAATAAGCTGAGGAATCTATGGAAAAAAAAAACAATAGCTTTGAATAGCCCTACTACAGGAAACTCCCATCAAGGATTTGGGAGCACATCACCAAATCAAGAGCGCAAATGGAGGGGAAGGCAACAAGAACAGTAACTAGCAGTGTCGACTTATACAGATCGTATAGAAAACAATTAAAAGAACAGGGAAAGAATCTACATTTTGTAATTTGTTTATAAACACTAATACCTCTTCATGCTTGAAAGGGAAATCTAAAGAGAAGGGTGGAGGAGAAGGAACTAGAGGCTCCAAAAGCTTTAAGCAGCAACAGCCCTAAGCTTACTGCTAGAACGAAAATGCCCTCCATATTCTCAACAAGGATGAAAGGTCATCAAAATCAGGAACATTAAATAGAAAAATTGAGAGAATTAAGGTGCCAGTGGTGTGTAAGATATACATAGATCAAAGAATTCATAAGATACCATGTCACTTCTGATAAAACCAATAAATCCAGAGGCATATCATGACCACCAATAAATTTTGCTTGCAATGTGCAGAGCAATCCAATTACCCAAGCAATAAGTTAACAAACACAGCGCGCTAAAATCTTCTCACAAATTATGTTGATAAGTCAATTCACGGTTATAAATCTTTAACGTTACAATCAAAAAGAAAAAATATATATGTTATGTTTGCAACACTTATTTCCTTCCTTGTTTAGTGAAATTTTTTACAAAATATCTGCAACCAATGACTGAAAAAATAAACGCAACTGCATATTAACCACTTTTCTCCTCTTCACCTGCTCCTTCACAAATATAGACAAACAAGAGCAACATTACCTGTCCATCCAATGCTTGGATGGCACTAGAAGCATCCTCGGGCGAAGTGTATGTAACAAATCCAAATCCTCTCGATCTACCAGTTTCACGATCCACAATAATTCTAGCTGCAAGGAGGGATTAACAAACAACATTAGATCATCATCTTAAATGAAATCACAATTTTTGTAAATAGAAGTTACAAAAATAATATGGTTAAACAAATATAAATACCTTCCATGACATCACCATATTTACTAAAAGCTTCTCTCAGACTGTTGTCATCTGTTTGATAAGAAATACCTGCAAAAAGAAAGTTTGCTAAATATGAAAACCAAGCCAGTGGCTAACGATTGAAAAACAACAAGGGCAACCAACCACACAAAAATATGCACACATGCAAATAGTCGTACCTCCAACAAAAAGTTTTGAAGATGACATGCATCGTATTGCTTGATATATTGATGGCCTGGATGCAGAAAGTTCGTTGTTGATTTGCCTGCTGGCAGTCTGCTTTAATATATTCCCAACTTTACTAAGAAGAGCCATTGCAATAACCTAAATAAAAAAAAAGTAAAAGACGTAAGTTGTCATTCTTTCAAACAAAGACCAAAGCTAGAACAACTGAAACAAAGCATTCAGACATCACAAACTACAGCTAGCTTAATTTACAAGTACTTCAAACATAAAAATTCCAAAGAGGGATTTAAATTTCAGAAACGTTAGCATTTTAGCTATTTAAAGATTTCATGAGCTAAGTATGACAGCAGCAATCGATGTTTCTCTAGGATAGAAGGAAAAGAGTGTAACAGCATAATACAATTACAACAAGAATATGTTTAACCTTTTTAAAATGAATAAAATAGATACAGCGAGTACCAGTAAAATATAATGACCACAACAAAACGTTTCACCGTACCTTATGAAACCCAATGCCAAAAAGAAAGGGGAAAAAAAACACAATAGTTGTCAACTTGTTCTTTTCAAATTGATTCACCACAGAAACTAACAATGCTTAAGATAACATAGGCAAATCATTTTCCAGCTATTTTTTGAACTTCAGACCAGGTAACCTAACAACTACTCTCAATAACAGCCAAAACTAATATGTAAACGGGAATACAAATAAGATAAAAGGAAATAATCCAGGCTCAGATTCATTCTTGGCAAGGGCATCAGAACCGTAAAGACATCATTCAAATTTAATAACACTGTAAGTTCAGGTTTATTACAGGTAAGGGCATCAAAGAAAGGAACCGAAAAGACACCAGATTCTTTCATTTAAGGACATCCAACTGAACATATATAGGAGTTTATCATATAAAGCCTATATTTATGGGCGTCACAAGCGCAAATCAGAAACCAAGTCGCAGACTTGCGTATCTAATTTGGCTACGGATGAAAAATTTTCCTTTTTCATATCTGAAAAGACGAAGGAACACCGGATTTATTAGCGACTGCGCAAAACTGAATCATAACACAAAAAGCAACAGTGTAATGAACAACAAGCTCTAATAAACACATAAACTCTATCAAAGAAAGTCTTATTCGGTCTCGATCAAACATCATCTGGATCAAACCCTAGAAAAATCCGATGCGAAGATCAGATTGAACAGATATGAAAAGGAAAAACGAAATAAAACAAACCATATGCGGAAAATCAAAGAAACAGAGAACCAAAAACCATATGCGGAAATTATAGATTGGAAGCATGCCTGAGGTTGGGTTTCTCCGTCTCTTTCACTGCGGGAAGTGACTAAAACCCTACTTATCGAATTGGGGTTTATGTAGGCACGGCAGAAGAGGAATATATGGAGAGTGAAGTAGGAAGTATGGGCCGTTGGATGCGGGATGCGTTTAACCGTTGGATTTGGGCTGTGACACGGGTGACAGTGAGATGATAACCAGTATGTGTTTGTTACACACTTTAGACATCGAAGTGGGATTCCCACGTGTTACGTTTTGAATGGATGGTCTTGAAATATGTGACTGACAGGTTATTTTTGTAAGGCGGTTTTTTTTTTCTTATTGGAATATCTTCAGGAAATTTCAGTCAAAAAAAATCTTCCGGAAATGAAATTACTATAATGCCCTTCTTTATTTTGCTTATTACCAATTGGAATTAAATATCTCGAGGAGGAAGCCGTGATGGATAGGTTTCGGGATGGCAATGGTAAGTCATCCGCACCTAATCACACTATTCGCCTCATGCTCGTTTACTAGTATAATTATCTATCTCGTCCAATTATCCATTGATATTGATGTAGTAAATTTTATTTTTGTCCAACCAAATTTATGGATATCCGTTAATTACCCAATGGCAGCAAAACCAAGACCCTAGGATTAGGGGCACAATTTCATATAAACTTGGGTCAGCAGGCCGACGGGCAGCAGTAAAGGGAATTGGAGAAAAAAAGTGAAGGGGGAGTTTAATTTAGGTTGTGTTGTTATAATAGAAATTAGAGATATGGATAAGTTTATTTTCGAACCATCATCGTAAAATAGTAATGTAATGCGGATTGATAGTTACCCATTCGAAATTAGAAATCGGATAGGTTTAATGTATATATATATGCACAAAATCTTACTCTTCTTCTTCTGTTGATGGTGATCTTGTCAAATTTAGACTCAAGGGCACTGAATTTTCTTTATCTATAGAAAACTTGCGTCATTTTTTTGGAATGACAGTTAATGGTTTGTCTGAGTTTGGACCTGAATTTGATGTGAATGAAATGTGGCATTATTTGACTGGGGAGGATGAGTTTAGCACCCACATTGCACGGACTGTTTTAATTCGCGATCCTACCTTATTTTTATTGCATAAATTCATGTACCCATCAGTAGTAGGCAAAAAAGAGAGCAATAGGGTAGCCACCACTGAATTATTCTTCTTTTGGTGCCTTAGGCACAACCGGCCCCTTAATACCGCGAAATTCATGCTTAAATTCTTAGTAGAGATGCCTAATTTTCCTAGGAAGGCATTGGGGCTTGGGCATTTAATAACCCGGATTGCTGTTAAGAGGTTGTATTTTTTGAATCCCAATTTTGATCTACCTAAGGTTGGTCCATTGACATTCACCTATGCATGTTTGAACAAAGCTAACTTTTGCTCTAAGTCTGGTGAAGTGTTTGATTATGCTAAACGCACCAAAGGTAAGGGTAAAGATCCTATGCATTACGGAATTAAACTGAAAAGTATCTCGGCTAGTTATTCATCCTATTGATTTATTCTTTCTTAATTTATATTCTGCAATTTCTCAAATCACCTCATTTTTTTTTATGTCAATCCAATCAAATTTATTTCTTTTCGCAAATACATATACCTGCATTAATCCCTGTGAGTCGACCCCATTCTTGCTATACTACTCAGTATAAGGAACCGGAGATTTTAAATTAAACTTTGACGGGTTGACAACCTATCAAATTTTGGCGCCGTTGCCGGGGATTTGTGTACAACGTTTATTTATTTGCTGTTTCTAATTCCTTTTCTGAGTGTGTATGCAGCGTTCTTCTTCTGTAGGTGGACTTCTTATCAAATTTTTGTTAAGGAAGGAGAAGAGTAAGATTTTGTGTATATATATATATATATACATTAAGCCTATTCGATTTCTAATTTCGAATGGGTAACTATCAATCCGCATTGCATTACTATTTTACGATGATGGTTAGGAAATAAACTTATCCATATCTCTAATTTCTATTATAACAGCACAACTTAAATTAAAAATTCTAATCTACCAAATTATAGCACAATCCAAATTTGAGTAATTAACTTAATTTCAATGCAAATTATTATACTATTAAATAAATTCAAATGTCGATTTATCCAATTTCAATACTTTAGCATTATATTTAGAATTAAGCAGATCTATTTATATGTACTAAAAGTGACTACTCATTGATGACTTGGCATTTCTTCATTTTTTTTAGTTATTTTTAATTATTAAATTATTTATTTAACCCTTAATTATATAGTTAACAGATAATCAAATGTTTTCAAATTATTTAAATTTTAAAAGAAACAATGATAGGGTAAACGCGGCTTCTTTATCACCCTCTCCAAAACTAGCTCTGCTTCCATTTCCCAATATTCGTTTTCTTTCCTTCCCCTTCTTTAGAATAATTCATTCCCCAAAGGTTTGAATACCGCCTCTGACTCTCATCTCCATCGTTTCTCCATTGGTTAACTTGATTTGTAGGCCATGAAACTGAGAAGGTTAGTTTGCTCATACGTTATTTTTTCTTTTAATTTCAAAATTGATAGTTTCTATACTGTATTTATCTGTATGTTAAATCGTATTACTTTTTCAGAAAGGAATTTTCGATCACTGTTAATTCCAAATTTGATTCCCTTCATTTTAGTTACCTGTACAATTATTTTTGCTTTCCGTCAAGTTCGTTTATAATGGAATGCATTTTCGATTTCTTTTGTTTTATGAATCCATTAGATGGAAGACTTGGAAGTAGGTCGAGGTTTTATGGAATCTCTAATTTCTAAGTTGAAAGCAATCAGTAGCTTATGCAGATATTGGTTTTATAATATAGGATTAATGACTCAATGAGTGAAGATTATTGTTACAGGTTTTGGTGAGTATTTCCATTTTTTGTCTACTATTTTGTTTGCTTGGTTTTTATATTTACTGTCCAGGAGTGATTTTGATAGGTTCTCCATTGGTTCTTCGCTAATAGGTTAGATTTGTTATGTAAAGCTTAGTTTTTGTTTCTTCTATAATTTTTTCATTTATTTCTTTTGTTTCGGATCAAACCTAGCTTTATTAGAGTCTGTAAATTTTAAAGCTTTTCTGAATGATGTTGGAAATTATCAAATGAGAGATGAGGCCAATCTGGTTTAATTGGTACCTAATTTTAAAAACCCTTAATAGTTTCAAGTTCAAACCATATCCTTAGCTGCAAAAATTAGGCTATTATACTTCGATATGTCGATCATCCCAATGTCAGTTGAATTGATAATAAAATTTTAATTTCTCTATCTTTTACAATAGTCAAAAAGTGATATTCACTAACAGAATAGATTAAAGGGAAAAAAGTTCATCAAGTTCTTTATTACTAACTTTTATCCAATTGATTTCAAGTGCTTCTATGAGGTGAGAAATTTGTATCATGTAAGAATGAATACAGAGAAGAGTTACTGTTTATTAGCACCACAACTATTTTTATGATAATTATCATATTATCATATGAAGATGAATTCGATTATTTATATTTTTATATTCATACTCTCTTACAAATGATGCTTAGCTTGCTCCTGTTTTATGACTTGGAGTTGGTGCATGTGCTAGATTCATTGCCATGTCAACTACTTACACAATGGAGATGGTTATTTGAGGTTGAATATTCAAAACTTGTTTGCTTTTGGTCCATTTAATGAGCAAAGTTTGTCATATCTCTTCGCAGAGAGAGAAGTCTCCACGCCATAACTCCTGCTTTAGCGACTAAAGGAAAAAGGCCTCCAAGCTTTGTATAAGGAGTGGTTGCCTTCTATTATAGGAGTAGTAAGTACATCTACTAGGTTTCTATTTTCTTTCTATACATTATGGATATAGCTCCCGTTCTCCTTGTGAGGTCATACTTAATTTTTAGTGTAAATTTTCCTGGCTAATATATATATATATATATATATAATCTATATAATAATTGCTTAAAGGAACTATGTATTATGATGCCTATAGATACCATATGTGGGTCTTAACTTCCTAGCATATGAATCCCTTAAAAAGAGTAGTTGCTCAAAAGTAATCCTTTTGGATTAGTTCAAGACAATAAGTTAGGTGAGACAATGAGGCTTGCTTATGGAATTACGGATAGATTTGTTGGCCAAACAGTTGCTTACCCTCAAGATGTTATCAAAACTAAAATGCAAATCGTTGGCTGGAAGGATGATGCTTTAAGAAAACAGTTCGGCATGATGCTTCAGTAGTCACCAGTGATGGAAAAGTTAAAGCACCTCTTGAATATATAATGGTATGACTGATGCCTTCAAGAAAACAGTTCGGCATGAGGGCTTAGAACATTGTACAAGGGTTTGTTCCCCAATTTTAGTGAAGGTCAATGTTCTTCTACTAACTGATCTTTTTTTATTAATTTTGCCTTGAATGAAGATAATGTTCTCAATTGAAGTACTTGGAAAGTGTGGAATAGTGTTGCAGTAATAACAAGAGGAGGGACTTTAAGAATTTAAAAAGTTAATCAAACCATTAGTTTGTTTTTTCATTCAGTGATACTATAACCTTGCAACTTTCTATTATAGGAATTTATATTCGATCTTTCATCTTACAATGCACTTTTTTAAAATTGAAATGTTCATATCCTTCATTTCTTCGAGTGATCTTCTCTCGGCAGTAACTTATCATCGATTCTTGATAGAATAATATCTTTATTATGCACTTTTAAGTGATTTTTGTGAATCCATGCATGATATTGTGAGTAACCGAATATAATAATACTTTAAGTACTTTAGCATAGCTAACAAATTTCTAGAATTTAGTAGCTTTATGCATGAGTTGACACTTTTTTTTTTAATTTTTACACTCAACAAAATCACATTGTACAAGTAATAATTTGCCATATTCAATGTTATAATAGCATAAAGAATAGAATCATGAAGTTTTAAGTATACTGAAACTCGAATATAATTACAGCTATTATGCATTTGATTAGTGAGTTTTCATGAACTAAATATACATGTATACTGTTTAATTCAACTAAATTATGATAAGAAATATATTATTTATATCCCTTGCCATATATATATACATGGAAGAGTAAGCATGTTCTATTTAAATATTGTTACGCAAGAGTGAGCTCTTCCTTAGTTATATACTAATGATGATATATGAGAACTTAATCATATATACCATCTCTCAAATTGTTTTAATTTTGATCAATTTTTCTCACTTGATATCACCTACAATTTGGCTGTTTTATGATCCAACTAGAGGAACCCCTCGCAGTGCTTCGGAAGTGAATTAAAACACTATAATTAAATTAGAACTTAATTAATATAAATTACATATGTAATTGAATGTTTAATGTTAGAGAATAAAAATACATTTAATTTAATTTTGACAAAGTCAAAACAATCAAAATATGTAGCTTTATGATTTAACATAGAAAAAGGATAAAAATAATCACTTTACAGAATAAGGCCACTGTAATAGATTTTTTTAGCAGGTGAAAAAATGTACAGTGAAGGAGCAAAGGAAAAATAAGGTTTAAGATCGGGACGATCAATTCTATTTCAATCTAAGATTAAAACAACAATCCTTCTTCTGTCTAAGATCAAGACAACCGGTGCTTTTTGCAAGCTTAAACACCAAACTTTTACAACTTATTTTTCAAGATCAACAATCAAACTTTAACAAAACTTTGTTGATAAAACTTTAACAACAAAGCTACCCCTCACACTAATAACCCTTAGTGTGATTTTATAATTCACTCAAAGTATTGAATTTGAATGTGTATGAATTGCTTTGATGAAGGCTTGAATTTCTTTGAATTGCTCTCTTTAAAGTGTGTTGGAAAAACTACTTAAGAAAAATTGCTTTGATTGCGTTGTATTCTTTACAAATTGTCTTCCCACTTTGAAATGTTGTAACTGTCTTTTATTTATAGGCATTGGAAAATATACCCATTATTTGAAGAATTAGTTTGGAGTTGATATTCAAATTTTGTCCACTTATATTCAAGCCCCTGAAAATAGTCGTTGTACAGTATTCAGCTTTTTGAAGTTTTTATTTTGATCTTCTTTATGTCTTTGAAACTAGCAACTGCACAGTGTTTAGCCTTCTGAAGATTTGTGATGAATTTTTTCAGGTATTTGAATGTAGCTGTTATATAATGTTTAGGCCTCCGAAGATTTGAATTGAATTTCTCTAGTTCTCTGAATGTAACCATTATACAGTGTTTAGGCCTCCGAAGATTTGCATTAAATTTCTTCAGGTCTCTGAATGTGGTCATTATACAGTGTTTAAACTTTTGAAGATTTGATTTGAACTTCTTCAGGTCTCTGAATATGGCTGTTATATAATGTTTAGGCCTCTGAAAATTTTTGACAGAATTTCTTAAGTCTTCACCTTTCTGAAGCAAAGTTTCATTTATCACTCCAAACTTTTTATCTTATTTTTGTAATAGTGTTCAAATGTTTTTGTTATAAGTCTTCATCTTATACTTTGTTCACTAATTAAAAATAAAATCACATTTATTCTTCATTAATTTTCAAAGTATTTATTATTTTTATTTTCTTCAAATATAAAGTTGTTTTCATCAAAACATGATTCAATAATATATAATATAAAGGAATATACGATGGGGACACCTGTCAATTTCTGAGATTTTCTAAAAATTTTAATTTTTAAAATAAAAAAAATCATTTAGATATTACTAAAATCTCTTCTATCTATTTTTATCTAATTATCCTTATTAAAAGTGAATACTCAAATATGATTGGGGTAAATTCTCTTATTTTATATTTTTTCTTTTCCTTATTAGTTTACTTTTTTCTTTTTATTAGAGAAAATTTACTTTGTATTTTAGCCATTTACTCCTAAAAAGATAACCCTAATCTCATTACTCTACATATAATATAAAGGAATAGGGGACACATGTCATTTTTTGAGATTTTCTAAAAGTTTTAATTATTAAAATAAAAAAAAAACTTTTATATGTTACTAAAAATTTTCATATTTATTTATATCTAATTATTTTTACCAAAAGTGAATGCTTAGATGTGAATGGAGCAAATTCTCCTATTTTAGAATTTTTATTATTTTTTCCTCATTAGTTTACTTTTTTTTTTTTTTTTTTGTTAGAAAAAATTTACTTTGTATTTTAGCCATTTACTTCTAAAAAACTTACCCTAATTTCACCGGTCTATATATAATATAAAAGGATAGATACTAGGGACACGTGTTATTTCCTAAAAGTTTTAATTACAAAAATAAAAAATAATCTTTTATATATTACTAAATTTTCTCCTATCTATTTAATTATATCTAATTATCTTTACCAAAAGTGAATACTTAGTGATGAGTTGGGGTAAATTCTCATATTTTAAAATTTTTATTATTATTTTCTTATTAGTTTACTTTTTCATTTTTTATTATAATAAGTTTACTCTGTATTTTAGTACTCTACTCATGAAAAGCTAGCCCTAATCTCATCAGTCATTAAACTAAAATTGTTTTATCCAAAATGTAATTTTTTTTTCTTACCCATTTTAATTTTCATGGTTAAGTGGGTTCTTCATCTTGTGCTCTTTTGTTATTTTCCTTTAATTACTTCTCCAATTTTCTAATTTTTTCTATGATCTTCTCGTAAGCTATCAAGATGCAGTGTTTATAACGTCAGTTCTTATATCAGGTAAGGGTTTACATTATGCAATTTTTACCTTTCTATGTGCCAACTTATGATTTGCGTAAAAATCGATCGAAAAGTAAAAATCTAATTCATGGATATTTCACTAAGTTTTTCGATCGACATTAAAGGGTGGGTCTCATTTTGTAAACTATGAAATATTCTCTTTTATTTTCCTTTTTCTAAATCAAATGCCTACTTGATATCTATATGAAAACCTAATTGAAATCTAAACTAAAACTCCCAAAATCATAATTTAATATCCATAATCTTAGTGTTCATCATTTGATTCAGTCTGAGAGTTTCCAATTTCTCATCACAACGGTGTAATTGAATGGACTTCAATTTCTCAATATATTGATGCCTTGTTATATGTTTATTCATAGTTTTCGGAAGGCTCTTAATTTTTTTTTTTTTTTTTTTTTTTTTTTTTTTTTTTGTGATAGGTGCTTCTCTTTTGGTTTGTTTAAGTTATAAATCTATAGTTTATTTGACATTTCTATTCACGTCCTTTTTCTATTGGGTTTATTCTCAATTCATTTGTTTTCTAGTGGTTATGATTCAAGTTAGCATATTTGATTGCTTTTCTATTTTGACTACTTGAAATCCATTTGTATATATTTGAAAAGCATGATTTTTAGGATGATTTGTTTGTAAAATTATAATTTAAATTTAAATTCTTATAATAAATTTAAGTTACATAAATTCCTTTTTATTAACTCATAAGGAATTTTTTTTTAAGGAAACAACGTAGTCAATTAATTAAAAATCTATATCCAATACAGACCGTACATGCAGAGGTGATTCATAAAACCAAACTCCCTTGAGAATCGAAGAATAAGCAGTTCGTGCTAAGAAATGAGCTACATTATTCGCAGGCCGTTTTACAAAATGAAAAGAAGTTAAACCTATATCAATTGCTAACCGTCGAAAATCATCAAGAATAAATACTAAAAAATACTAATTTAAGGGCGGAGTGATTAACTCATCGATAATTTAGCAGCAAGCTCTACCACCACATTATTTAATCGTAGCTCTTTAATCCAACTCAAAGCCTCTCCACATGTTATAGCTTCAGCATAAGTAGCATCTGAAATCTTTTATAGAATAGAACTCTTAGCAGCTACCCAGTTGTGTCACGAAAGAAATATTTGATATTAATATACATTTAGTAGCTTTTACATACTGCAAATAAATATGATGGAACTTTGGATATGATAATAGAAATTCCAAAGCAATAACTAGTTTATAATAAAAAGAAGACCGCAAGACTTCAATAAGATATTTTGAGAAATTTAAACATCTATAGCGTATAGCCTACATCATAAGTTTTTGAAGAAGTTGACGGATAATAACTCAGGTCCATTATTACTATCGTGGAGATGCTCCCACCGGAAGGTCAAAGGACTGAAAAGTCTCTACAACAGTAATGAAATTCTGGGTTTGCCCTTGAAAAGATTACAAAACAATCAATCAAATAAACGCTCCCTCAAAACCCCCAAAATTGATCGCCAAATTGGATATACAATGGCCCAAATCCAAAGACCCAAATCAATTATTGATTCCCTTGGGGAAGAACTAATCAGAATCATAACACCAGTCTCAATCTGCATGTTAATTGTAGTGATTTTGGTTTCAATCTTCAACACAGATTCTTCTTCAGCATCAACTACAATTAACTCCATAGTTACTATCGCATACACGGAGACAACTTCTGCCTCGTTTTGGGATAAACTCGAAGGTGCCCTTTTGAATTCTCTTGTGTTTGTGGTTGTTGTCACTGTTGTTACCTTTCTACTGGTGCTGCTTTTTTACCTTAGATGCACTCAGTTCTTGAAATTATACATGGGTTTCTCTTCCTTTATTGTATTGGGATTCATGGGTGGTGAAATTGCATTGTTCTTGATTAGGGATTTCAATGTTCCCATTGATTGCATCACATTTTTGGTAGTTTTGATGAACTTTGCTGTCGTGGGTGTTTTGGCCGTGTTCATGTCCAAAATGGCTATCTTTGTCACACAGGCGTATTTGGTTGTTATTGGGGTTTTAGTTGCTTATTGGTTCACTCTTTTGCCTGAATGGACTACTTGGGCACTATTGGTAGCTATGGCATTGTATGATCTTGCTGCTGTTTTGTTGCCTGTTGGGCCATTAAGGCTTTTAGTTGAGCTTGCAATATCCAGGGATGAAGATATCCCTGCATTAGTCTACGAAGCTCGGCCTGTGACTAACTATGACCCGAACTCAAGGGACTCTGTGACGCAGAGGAGGATTTGGAGAGAGAGGAGAAATGTGAATGGTGCTGAAGAGAATTTAAATTCAAACTTGACTAATGGTTCAGTTAATTCAGTTGACAGTGGTCATCTAGCCCCCAGATTGGTAAGAGCTGAAGAGGGGGAATCTCGAGAAAGGAATGCTGAACTTTTGGCGCCATTAATCGATCATAGAAGCAATGTTCAGTTGCAGGTACAGCAAGATAATGCATCAAATGAAAATTTGCTGCTAGAAGGAATTGGATTGGGGTCAACCGGCGCTATCAAGCTTGGACTGGGCGACTTCATCTTCTATAGCGTGCTAGTTGGAAGGGCAGCAATGTACGACTTTATGACGGTATATGCATGCTATCTTGCTATTATAGCTGGGCTAGGAGTTACATTGATGCTGTTGGCCTTTTATCAGAGAGCTTTGCCTGCTCTTCCGGTGTCTATTGCACTAGGTGTGTCGTTTTATTTCTTGACCCGGTTGTTACTTGAAGCATTTGTTATGGAATATTCTATAAACCTTCTGATGTTTTAGCAATTTATTAAGTTACATGTAGTTTCATACGGTCACATAAGATAGGGAGTTCAAACATTCAGCACATGTTGTTGTAACTTGAAGCTTATATTCTTTTGCCACGAAATTGTGTATTTCGAATTCCTCTCTTTTCTGCAAAAATTTGTGTAAACACTGCAGGAACATGAAGATGTTACTACTTTTAACCTCTGAAATAGCCTTATCTCACAACCTTTAGATTAGCTTAGGAAACGATAATGACAAAAACTATTATCAATGCATATAATAAGAAAATTAGAAGGGACAGGGAAATTGCACAGTTAAAAGTATGATCACTAAAGAATCACATGAGAGTGTACTGTTGAAGGGAGGCATTAATGAGCATGTTATTGGAAAATGAGTGATTGCTACAACTTTAAAACCATAAGTATCAAAAAGATAATAATTCTGTTTGTCATTGAATTTTAGGAAGTCAAGAGTTTTGAATTATCTTTGTTGTCACTGCTCATTAAATTTATCATATTGCCGCACAAAACTCTTCTGCGTTTGTGCATACTGAGTTACTGTTTGATGCTTACTCCTACTTCGTCTACCTTAAGTGGTACAAGCATAACTTTCCATCTGATTTGAAAACCGGAACATGAATGAAGACTTATTTTACCTGTCAGAAAATTTATCTTTGGTATAAAGTTGTTGGCAAGTTAAGCATATGCAGGTTTTGTTGCGGCTGAGGACCTTTCTGTGGTTTCACAGTAATGGTATTCCTATCAAAGCTTTGAATAAAAAATGGTATCAACTAAAAGGAAGAGATGCAAAATAGATGCTTAAATGGAATCCCAGACATGCATCCTTGAGGAAAGATAAGCAAGCGAACAATAATTCGATCGTATTAACTGCATGTAATAGTCAAATTGGAAGCAGTTAAAAGCTGTTCTTACATTGGAAGTAAGAAGATAGTCAATTCCAATTGCTTAGGGAGGAAGCCATTGTATGACCATGATGAACTTCAATGTTGAACTTGATATAGTTTTATATGTATAATCAGACTTTACATATGTATGTCACTGAGTGATGTATGCATTAAGAGTAATAACCTTTCTATTATGGATGGAGCCAACTCTTGCTAATTATGTGATTTCTCAGCAAAATATTTTAGGTTAGAAATGGAACAAAAAGTATGTATATATTCGTTTCTGTTAAATACTTTTTTGAGTTTGCTATTATTTATATAAGCACACAGAGACAGACAACATTATCACCTAATCTAAAAGCAATCAGCTTTTATTTGTTTAATGAAACAAACAACAGAACCGTGTTGAATTTGTCAAACATCGAAACAACATGCTCTCTCAGTCAACTGGTTTTCCATTTTATTTTTCATATAAACATCAGCTCCAGCCAATTGGCAAAATGAAGCGATAGTGATATCCAACCACATACTCCACTAAAAGAGCAAAGACTCTTGATGATGTCTGTCCCTATTTTTGGTCAATATCTCCAAACAGTACACTTGAATATAACCTTTTTAACTCACTTTTAACCAAGTAGTACATTTGTCATAAATAAATGAAACATACATCAATCTGTGCCTGCCTCTCAGATATTTCTGTTATGAAGTTAACGTAGTACTGCTTGAATCTCTAACCAAAACACCGAAAGACAAACATGGTTTTTTTTCGTTCAGCTTTTTACAACAGCTAATAGTATTAACAATGAGTTTCATCAAATGGAACTGAGCTAATCTCAAAAGCAAAATCCTACATCTATATGCATACAAAAGCATTGATTAGTGTGCAGAGCTCAACATTTTTAGTATTGCAGAATAACAGAACAAAGTTGTATCTGATACATAATCACAATCAGTATTGCCTCAAATTTTGACAATATGACAATGACAATCTTATATACATCTATCACACTCATTACTACAATTGAAGGATCAAAGCAATGGGAAAAAGGGGAAAAAACAGAAAAACAAAGGTTGAAACTCAAAAAAGTTGAGGCTTCACCTTCTGCGGGAATTACGCAGTGATCTAGGCGATCCGACAAAAAGATCCAAAAGCATCTCCTCTAAATCATGTGCAGTGTACTTAACATACTTCTCACAAACAAAGTTGTTGCTGTTCCCAAGAAAATTTCTAAAAGCCGGGACTACTTTTTGTGAGGTCGAAATTTGCAGATCTTCGCGGAGCTGTTGATCAGGAACCGACCAGCGTGTTTGGATTTTGCATACCTCCTCAAAAGCATTACTGAATTTCCTGCATCTTTCTTTAGGAGTTGTCCTACCATCATCTCTCAGCATAGAGACGACAGAACTCCAAGTGGTTCGCACGTAGCTTGTAGCACGTTGCTGAAACTTCCCGATATGCCTGCGGATCCATTCATCTCCGAAGAGAATCCTGAGCTTGGAGTTCTTAACCTTTTGAACCATGTAATGGATGTTGTTAATCAAGAAAATGCATTGCAGAGAATCATCCTTGTATAATTTGGACTTTTCGATGAGATTGGATTCTAAGGTAGATGTAATGGAGCGGAGGTGGCAAGCCATTGGACAAAAGCTAGAACAAACTTCCTGCTCATTTCCCATCTGAATAGATGCATTTGAGTCGTCTGGTTCATGATCTTTGAGAAGTAAATTGAGAGTATCATAATATTCTGTGAGGAGTGTCATATAATTCATGACATACTTGGTGAGGGGATGAATTCCTCCTCCAGGAACAGGGTGCGTGGATGCATCACTTGAAATGGCATACTCGAATTTGAAGAAGGTCCCCATCAAAGTATCAACCAAGCTCCGTAAAAGCTCATGGAACTCAATTCTGATTAAAGAGCCTTCATCTTCTGAGAACAAAATATCTATCTCTAAGTGAAGACCTGCTACCACCTCATACATGTTAAGCAAGCAAACCAACTTCTCTGGCTTACGAGGCCCCATTGCTACTGCTTGGCCGAAGTTCAGAAGGCACAAAATTGAATCCTTCGATATTTCGATGAAGCAAAATGAATTGACAGAACCATAATCCCCCAATATCTGGTCACAAAGTCGTTTCTCACTAGCAAGATACACTCTGATAATGATCTTCATTGCCCAAATCCACTTCTTGATCTCACTGTTCAAGCAATCCCATTCCAGCTTCAGCACATCCTCAATGCTGAGTTTCTCTATTTCAAGAAAGGACAAGTATTCACACAATGCTTCTCTGCGGTTACTGACAAAAGCCTCACAAAATTCACGGATGTAACTGGAAGCAGACATAACATGCACAATGGACTTGATGTCAGGAATCACATGAGGATCAATCAAATCTACCCCATATGCAATAGATTCTCTGTCATTCCTATCTCCAGGGGAAGCTTCCTCAGTTATTTCATCTTCCACAGAAGTAAATGACTCATCATATTTCACAACAACTGCAGGTGAATAAGATGGTACATATCGGGATTCAATGTGTCTTTTATGCTGAACCAGAATATGACATAACTCTTCCTCAAGCCTCAACATTGCTATCTGCAGCAGACACTGAGCCTGGAAAGTGATTTCCCTGGCCTTCCCGTTTTCACTTAGGATCACACCTCTTAAGCTTTCCAACACCGTTAGAATCTGATTCACGGCTTGCAAATACTCATTGACTTCCATAGGGCCAGACTCCCATATCAGAGATGGATTTGACTTCCACCGAACTATTTTTAGCTCCGCACATTTCAGCTGTTCCTCAATCTGAATAAACTCTCTTCCCTTGCTTTCGGTTATTATCGCCATCATAGACAGATGAGAGTCAATGTCTTTAACTGCTCTTTTAAAATCATCACTCATGTCCGTACATGCCTCTAATGCCTTCAGAATATGTTTTGTTGCAGCAACAATGTGTTCTTCTACTTCATAGGTTGGCATGATATATTCACAGTCAAGATTCACTCAAGAAAACAAAGAAGAGGGCAACAAAGTGATTGCAACCGTGGAATTCCAATTAACCCTTAACCAAATCCAAAAAAATCACCTAAACCATGAAATCCACAGCCAAAACCAAAATTGGTTAGGATTGAACAGAACTTGGCTGGATTAGTACAAATAAAAAGGAAGACAAAATCCCAGAAGCAAAGAGAAAAAAAAGGATCTAAACCAATTAAGAGAGAGAAAAAGAGGGAGTCAACAATCAATCTTATCACCCAATTTGATCAATCTAACATATGATCTAGGGATCAAGATTATTGACATACTAATAGGGAAAAAAAAGGTAAAGCGATGACTTTGAGAAAACCAATAAAACAATAGTTACCAGGGACCTTAAAGTGGACAAGATTTACAATCTAGAAAGAATACAAAATGTCTAGTAAAAATCTCTCAAAATCCCATATCTATCATGCCATTTGACATGAACTAGACACAATAGAATATGCTCCAAGTCCAAAGTTTAAGAACACAAACATAAAGAAACAAACAAAAGTACAGCAACTGCTGCAATTAAAACACCCAGAAAGCACAAGCAAAAAATTTGACTTTCAGTTCAACATCTCAGATAAGGATCAGAAGAGAATTCAAGAAAAGGTGATCAAAGCAGTGGAAAAGAGAAGCATATGAATAAAGAAATCAAAATAACAGGTAGTGTTTCGTGAAGCAAGAGATGGGGAAAGAAGTGATTACTTAGTTTTCTTGGAGGAGAAGATGGAAAATAGAGGAGAAAATAGATTATGAAGATGACAAGATGAAGAAAATAGAGGAGAAAATGACAAGATGAAGATGAAAACCAAAGGCAAGTAAGAAGAAGAAAAATTAATTGAAGAAAAAGAAACGAGTTGAGGCGAGTTCCCAGCAATTTCTGTAACGGATTATGGGTGGAAAATTGCTGATTAGCATTTCTTTCCCTCAAGTCAAAGTCGTGGCTTTTGACTTTCGACAGCTAGAAAAAACCCTTCAAAAACACATAACGAATTAGCAGAGGTTGCTTGGCTTTGGTTATGGAATTTTGCACTTGTCAACTTTCTCCAATCAATAATCCACAAGACCAAATAGAATGTACAACTATTTATTTATTTATTGATTGTATATGTCAGTTATTCAACGTTGCACTTGAACCACACTTGGCTTTTGCAGAGGCCGTGAGTTGTATGACTATGGAGTCTTACAAATGATGAGTTGAATGCATTTAAATTTTATTTTATTTTTCATTTAATTCTACAAGCAACATTTGATTTTGTGGTAGAAGATTGTAGGAGATTAGTTAGGGCGTCAGGGTAAGTACGTAATCATTTATTTATTTTTCGACATCTAGATAAACTTGATTAAGGATTGTTCGTCTTACCTGGGAGAATAAATGGGGTTAATTGTACCCATGGTAACGCCTATATTCACTGAGATTTAATTTGCGTTGATAAAGTTATTAAAATTTTTGTTTCATTGTTAATAAAATTACTCTCATCTAAATTTCTTGCTGATTGATGACATGATAAGTTGATAACAAGTTTTATATGCCAGCGTGGCACCACGTCATCCTTAACCAACCGTTTATTTTAAATTTTTTCCATTGTTTTCATATAGCGTTGTACATGTGAATACTATACCGATAATACATATCAAATTTTTTTTATTGGTTTGGTTGACGTAGCATTCTTTTGGTAGGTTAGATTAGATATTAACTTGTCATTTTATCATTATGGTGCTAGATTTTGACGTATTAAGATGAAAGTGGATTTATTATCACCATAAATGACTTTATTACTAAAATTTAGCAACGGTGAATGAACAAATCAAACTTCAATAACAATCAGTTCATTAGTATATGATAAATCAATTACTGACTATTTTTTTCTTAGTGTAAAAAATTACAAATTTTACTTTCTTAATTATTACGTAATTAAATCTGTTGAGTTGAGTTTTGATGATCACAAAAAAATTGACATTTTTAATAAATGATAAGTTAAAATGTTTTTATAATTTACAAAAGCTCTTTTATAGTATTTTAAATGCTCGGTTTGTAAGTTGAGAATCAACTCTCTTGGCCATTCCATATTTAAAAGAATGATATATGGCTAAATGCAAAATAACAAAACAAGATACACATATATGAGTTTATGAGATAAAAAGATTTGATAATCCATATTTGCCCAATCCATGATGGCTTATGACTCGAAAGTTTTTTATCAATATATTTCGGCAATATATATATATATATATATATATATATATATATATATATATACTCACATAGTTGACCTCATATTTGATTATGGGATGAAATATTTTTTAGAACAATTCCGGCCACTTATATACACATATGTTGATCTCATTTTTTATTATGGGATGAATTATTTTTTAGATCATTTCATTTATTGACCTCATGTTTGCTTATAAGGTGAAATGCTTGAAAAACATATTTGGCCACAAATTGAACTCATGTGTACTTGTAAGATGAAAAAGATTTGATATCTGTTTAAGTACCACATGTGACCTTATAACCTAAGTTTGTAATCTAAGCTAAGAATGTCTTCATCTTGAGATCACATATGGATCTATAGTCAAACCTTATCTCAAGACTAAAGACCAACCTATATTCTACCTCTCTCTTCAAGCTATGGATTGAAACTAAGGTTATACACGCTTTCATTTTCAAATTTTGTCACATGTCTTTTGTATGTAAGGAACTCACCTATACTTTGCTTTATGGCCTTATTGATTATGTATCCAAAAGTACAAACGGCCATAAAACATGTGATATCAACGATATATTCCTTATGTATGCTTATCACTTGAGAACCTAAACCTATTATTCTTCATGAGGTAAAACAAACGGCCATATGACTTGAAGCCAACGGTCATCATTCTTCAAGAGATTTATCAAACGGCTATAATCTCTATTTGCTTATAAAAAGAAAGAAGAAGGAGATTTGAAGGTGTGGAAGATAATTCAAGGAACATTCATACTTAAGCTTTCAACTCATAAGTCTTCCATATTCCCAAAAGAGTTCAAAGAGAGAAAGAGAAATATTGTTCATTCAAATATTCACATTTTCGGGAATTGTATTTTCACACAAGGTTGTGTGAAGGGGGTTTAACTTTGTTGGTGGTATGATTAACAAAGGCTGTAAAAGTTTGGTGCTTGAGCTTCAAAAAGCATCGGTAGAGTTTGTTACTTAAGCTCCAAAAAGTAACGGTATAGGTTTGATACTGAGCCTGTAAAAGTATTCAGTTTGTTACTTGAACTCGGAAAAAGTAACATAGACTTTTTTCCTGTCCGTGAAAGAAACGTTAGTGGAAATCTCAAGCCGTTGGCTTGGGGACTGGACGTAGACCGGTTGGGTCGAACCAGGATAAAATTCCGTGTCTACATTTTTCTATCCCTACTATAAGCGCCGGAATTCTCCGTCCTTAAAAAAAAACGCAGGTGTCACACAACTGTACGATCGGAGGAGGTGCAGAGCACCATACTCATGACATAAGAAAAGAGAAGGGAAAAGATGGGCAATTAATGCCCGAATTTTGGTGAAGAAAGGGCAGAAAAATAAGAGAGAAAAAGGGGGGATTGGACATTGTGAGTTCTGGTGGAAAAAGAGAGAGAATTTAGAGGGAGAAAAGAGGGAAAAAGGGAAGGAAAAACTCATCATAAACATAAGTTCTTTTCCTCTTCTTTTTCTTTTAATTCTCAGTGTGAGTGTTGAAACTTGTTGGAAATCAATAGGTTAACAATGTAACACTTCAAATTCAATTAAATCCAGACTAGAAATTCTAAGAATCCGTGACATTTGGAAATTTTCGGACCAAACTTCCTAACCTTGAATTAAGAGGAAAAAGTGCAAATTTGAGTGGATTAGTGTGATGCTAGGAGCCAATCATACGGTGGATAAGCGCCAAAAAGGTGAACACTCTTCATTCTCTCTATTTTTCATGCTTTCTGGGTGAATTGGTGTGTTTTTTTTATATTTTTAGCTATTTTCTGTGTTTTCTGCTTCTGGAAATCAAGAACAATCGTACGACTGTTCTTGAGTTGATGAACAGACATATGACTGTAAATACATTCGTACGAGTGTTCTTGGTTTTCAGATTATTTTTTTTCAGTTTTATCTTGAATAAATTTTGGCGAAATTCTGAAGTTGGAACCATTTACAGTCGCACGACTATAATTACAGTCGTACGACCATAATGACAGTCGCACGATTGTGATGTCCGTCCAGAATCAGAATTTCCAGAATAATCCCTAAAAATTTCTAAAAATCCTTAAAAATTCAGAAAATCCTAACATCACCAAAAATGAATTTTGCTATGTGCATTCACTACCTTAGATTTAATTCCAATGTAATTGCATTTAGAACAATACCACGACAGAGACCCGATTCTCCCGAAAACCGACCCACCTCACATGCTAAAATTAAATTAAACTGGAAAAAAAAAGTTTTCAAAACAGTTTTCTTACAAAACCAAAATACAGGAATGTTTTAAAATATTTTCCAGGTCTAACCGGGCCGGCTAGCTGAGCCAACCCGGTTATCCCCCTAAATGCATGCCCCTAATTTCTAAATTTCCTATTCTGTCATATTATAAGTCCTATTTGTGGCGTGCCGTAAACTGTGCTAACCCTCTGTTTTGCAGCTTTTAATTTCTTTTATTTTTATTTTGGATGTAATTTAATAGATTAATCCGTGTATCCTAGGCGATTGTAATTTTCAGATAAATCGTGTATTTTTAGGCTGTTGTAAAAGTGAGGCTGAGAGTTTTTATTTTTGTTCAATTGGGTTGTAAGCCACTTAAATATTTATTGCTTTACTTTTATTCTTATTTTCTGTGTATGCTTGCTGTATGAATTATTTTAATAAAATTGACTTTAGAATTATGAAATACCGTCTATGAACTTTGGCCAATTTTTATTTTAATTAGACACGAAATAAGGGACTTGTCCAGACCTAGATTTCTGGATAGTGTAGCGGCCGTTCGTCCGGTTCAGCTACATTATAAATTTCCTGGTTGAGCTGAGCCGGGTGACGACTCCTACAATATTCATCGAGACTTAGGTCTCGGTTCTTTTAAGAATTAATTCTATTTTTTTCAAAACTAATTTTTCCATAATAAAAACACCACGTGATGGAGGGGTCCGTCCAAAATCGAGGAGCCCCTTCCGAAAGGGAGTCCGTGTTCCGTCAAAAACGTCGTTAACTCACAGTGGCGACTCTGGTGGGGACTTCTTAAAAAAGTTTTATTAAAAACTTAAAAGAATTTGACAAGCCCTGAAAAGTGTCTAATTAAAATAAGGTGGATGATTCTTGATTGGTATCTCATTTTGCATTTTTAGTTAGACATTATTGCATTAGGTTAAGTATCCTGTTTTAGCCAGGTGAATTGTTGAAGTGTCGCCTTTGTTCCTCATGGTCTTAGGGGCACGGATACAAAACACCACCCATAGCCTCGTACGAACCCCTTCGTTCGGACCCTTGAGTGGGGAGAAGTGAGGAGTATATTTTGCTATCGGAGCCTTGATTTTAACCCGACTTGTACCGAACTCATATAGGCAGCCTTAGTTAGATTCCCTTAGGATACCAAAATAATTGTGTGAATAAAATAAAATCGTGCCTTCATCATCCCCGGTTGATGA
Organism: Euphorbia tirucalli; assembly: GCA_039660915.1. NCBI lineage: Eukaryota > Viridiplantae > Streptophyta > Magnoliopsida > Malpighiales > Euphorbiaceae > Euphorbia > Euphorbia tirucalli. Next base: position 17,457,845 of record CM077637.1, read on the forward strand.
TCGAAGAGAACCCCACCTAGGACTCGGTTAGAATTTTTTTTTAGATTGACCACATTTGGAGGAATAAGGTTGGAAGAATTCGTTTCGTGTGCTATGTGTTTCCCGGCATCCTGTGATACATCATCATCGCTATCTACGCGTGCATGACATACCATAATCACATTTTCCATTCACATGACATACCATTCACAAAACATTTTTGTGCGATACTAACCCACATTTTTATGCAGCCACTTGCATTTTATTTTCGTGTGTAAAGACATTAAATCATCCATTTGCATTCATACTAACCATATCTTTTTCAGCCATAACATTATATTCGTGTGATTAGCATTTTTCACATAGCATACATAACATCATTTTGTATGTCATGCATTCCTAACACATTCTTGTGCAGCCATTTACATTTTGTGTGACATAAGCATTCATGACATACCGTTTCATTTAAATTAAGGACATTCCAAGAGTGCCCATCACGATCATCTCATTTCATAACATATCGGGTATTCCAAAATTACCAGTGTTCTGTAAATGCACCGGATTGCATTTGGCCATTTCACCAAATCATTTCATTTAATAGAGGTTGCAATGGTTTTAGGCCCATTTTTTTGTGACGATTTACACGATGAATTTCATGACATCATACTTATTTATCATAAATAGCATATAACACCATGGTCCACATCGGATCATTTCACTGATATATCATTCAAGGTACTCCCTGAGTGCCTAATTAGTACACATGTAGGGGCATTTCATTACTAATTCATAAAAGGTGTTCTCCAAACGCCGAATCTTTGTCCGTGTCCCTGTTACATGTGACTTTTCTCATGACAACCTTTCACATCATACCCCTCAAAAGCATCAGAACTCTGTCCAAGGGGCAGTCCCATGAGACCACTTCATGTCATATCATAGACCTACAAAGCGTCGAACTCCATCAGGTGCAATGGGAATTTGATAGAAGCCTGAATAACCATCAAGGCAGCAATAAAAGCTCTTTCCAGCCAAACGTTCGAGCATCTGATCAAGAAAGGGAAGTGGAAAATGGTCTTTTCGAGTAGAAGAGTTTAGTTTGCGATAATCAATACAAACCCTCCAGCCATTCTGAACTCTTGTAGGGACCATTTCACCCTTCTTATTCTGAACTACCGTCACTCCTGTTTTCTTCGGAACCACTTGAACTGGGCTTACCCAATTGCTATCAGAAATTGGGAAGATTACATGAGCATCTAACATCTTTTGAATTTCTTTCTTCACCACTTCCATCATTGTGGGGTTTAGACGCCTTTGAGCTTGTCTTTTTGGTAGTGTGTCATCTTCCAAATGGATATGCATGCAAGTAGCTAGGCTCAATCCTTTAATATCAGCAATAGTCCATCCAATGGCTGACTTATAACTCTGCAAAGCTGTATCCAGTTGCTCTTCCTGATCAGGTGTTAATTTGTTTGAAATAATCACTGGGAGAGTTCCGTTATCTCCTAGGAATGCATACTTCAAATGCTGGGGAAGTTCCTTCAATTCTAACTTCGGGGCCTGCAAAATGGAAGGTAATGGCTGCACATTAGATGCTGAAAGTTTTAAACTAGCAATGGTACCCGCTAGAATTGGAGAAACAGCCATGTCCTTTGTAATGTCAAGTAGATCCTCTTGCTGAATTTCTGTACTCTCTTCCACATCAATACTTTCACTTAACAAAACCTGCAACCTGTCATCACCATCAACTCGAAAAAAACTTTGGGTTAAAGGTTCAATCACATCAATACCACATACAATAGAGATATCATTTGGGTATTTCATGGCATCATAAACATTAAATTGCACTGTTTTTCCATCAAATTCCATGGATAAAATGCCTTTATGCACATCTATCTTTGTCCTAGCTGTGGTAAGAAATGGTCTTCCTAACAAAATTTCAGAGGATTCAGGTGAGCTATCATCCTCTATACCTAGGATATAAAAATCAGCAGGAAACACCAAGTCATTTACTTGAACCAACACATCCTCTAAGACTCCTTTGGGGTAAACAAGTGTTCGATTGGCTAATTGAATTACCACTCTTGTTTCTTCCAAGGGGCCAGCACATAAAGAATCATGAATTGACTTTGGCATGACATTTATGGAAGCTCCTAAGTCACATATAGCTCTTTTATGCTGGTGTTACCTATGCGACATGAAATAGCAAACATCCCCTTATCCTTACACTTCTGAGGTAAACTTTTCTGTAGGACGGCCGACACATTGGCTCCTACCACTACTTTTTCGACTCCCTTTAACTTAGATTTGTTAACACATAATTCCTTCAAAAATTTAGCATATCTAGGAATTTGTTTAATAGCATCAAGTAAAGGGATATTTACCTCAACCTTTCGGAAAGTCTCAAGGATGTCTTTATCTTCTCTCATCTTTTTGGATTTTGAAAATCTTTTGGGGAAAGGTGGTGGAATAACTATTGGAGAGGTCTCTTTCTCATCCTTATCCTTGAGTAATCCTTCTTCCTTACTTTTCTCCAAAGTTTCAGCTCCTCCTTTCACCGTAATCTCTAACTCTTTCTCTGCTGTCCTTCCTTTCTTCTCAACAGCTCCTGGAATTTCCTTCCCACTCCTAAGAGTCATTGCACTTGCATTTTGGCAAGGATTATCAATCGTTTGTGAAGGCAATTTTCCCTTGGATTCCAAAGCACTTACTGAAGTTGCTATTTGATTAATTTGCTTCTCTAAGTTCTGAATACTTGCTTTGGTTTCTTACTGATGTTGTTGCATATTAGTTGCTAATGAATGAACAATTTCATCAAGGGACATTCCGGGCTTTTGAGTTGAAGTAGAAGGCTGTTGGCTTCTTGGCTGAAATTGGGGTTGGGGGTTTTGATGTTGTTGTTGAGGGTGATTCCCATAGCTGAAGTTAGGATGATCACACCACCCTGGGTTGTAAGTGTTCGAATATGGGTCATATCTCCTCTGATTCTGATGTACAAAACCTGAAACAGCATTTGCTTGCTCCGATCCTACCCCAAGAGTGGGACACGAATCAGTTGTGTGACCCGTGAATGTGCAAATGCCACAAACTACAGTCGGTGTCCCTCCTCCAGTCACTAAACTTCGAACAAGAGTAGTTAAAGAGTTGATTTTGTCTTCCAAAGAATGAGTGTTCACTTCATGCACCCTCCGAGTAGGTTCAGAAGGACTTTCAAATTGTCTAAAATTTTCAGCCATATTCCGAATTAATTCCCAAGCAGCAGCTGGTGTCTTGTTGACCAAACATCCTCCACTAGATGCATTTATCATCCTTCTCTCCATAGGCAGCATTCCTTGATAAAAATATTACACTAGGGACTGCTCTGTCATTCCATGTTATGGACAGCTCTCATATAAACGTTTGTAGCGTTCCTAATAATCATAAAGTGACTCTCCATCTCTTTGCTTGATCCCACTAATTTCTCTACGGAGTGTGGCAGCCTTGGAGGCAGGAAAGAACCTTTCTAAAAACAATCTTGCCATATCAGTCCATGTAGTGACTGATCTGGAAGGTAAGTAGAATAGCCAAGCTTTTGCTTTGTCCGCTAATGAAAAGGGAAAAGCCTTTAATTTCAGCAATTCTTCACTAATCCCATTAGGCTTCATTCCTGAACACACCACATGGAATTCCTTCAAATGCATGTAAGGATCTTCACGCTCCATCCCATGGAACTTTGGCAACAAATGAATCAGCCCTGATTTTAACTCAAAAACTGCATCTGTTTTAGGGTAAGTAATGCAAAGTGGTTACTGGTCTACAAGTGGAGTATGGAGCTGTCTAAGAGTTAGATTGGCCATGGCTTCGTCTTCAGACTTACACGGAGAGCCTGCTGAAATTTCAGTATCAGATTCGCTCAATATAATCACTGAACTTTCTCCTTTCTTTTTCAGCCTAGTTTCCTTCCGAAGTCTCTTTGCTGTTTTCTCAATTTCAGCGTCGTATTGCAATTCCTTAGAAACTTCAGATCTGGTCATAAAGCAACAGAAAATCAAATTAACTCCCCGGCAACGGCGCCAAAATTAAAATTTGTAATCTCAACTAAACCTTAAACCAAAAAGTTTGTAAAGGGTAAGTCAAGTTCGAACCCTAGGGAGTTAAAGCTGATTTATTATTGCTAAATACCAAAAATAATCAACAAAAGTAAATAAAAGGGGGTTTTGAAGTTGAGTTAATTAAAGCTGAAATAAAACACAAAGGATGTCAAATAATGGAATTAAGGTTAAAAACTGAAATTAAAGCTAAAACAGAGTAGAAATTAATGTAAAGTATCATCTAGGGTATTCTTTGGCTTGGATTAAAATAGATTGATCATTGATTGATAAAGGTAATTTTAAATACTCCAGATTAGTTAAAATCCACAACTTAGCGCATTCGGATCAACCTTTGCAATATGGAATCTGTTTTGCACGGCTCAACAATTCCCTATTCATCAAATAATCCTTCCTTAGCGGCTAGGATTTAATTTTCAGAATGCATTAAGCCCAGAAAAGCCTAATCTAAACTAATCAAATCTTTGAGAAATTGATTTAAGTTTAAATCCCTATTCCATTTATTGTTCTAGCACAATGAATCAAGATGATTATAGATCTAATTCATTGATAACAGAATATTAAAGTGCAATCTAAATACAGGCCAAGATATTTAAATTACAAATCAATAAAAGAGAGGAAAGGAATAGGATATGGAGAATTAAAATTATAAGTAAAGTTAGAACAATCTCACAATCATTCACAGCCAAGCCTTGAAATCCCTAGATGATGAAGAACTTAGCTGCTCATATTGAAAAGCTAAAGAGAAAAAGAAGAAGAAAAAGCAATCTGGAAAATTTTCTATCTCAAAACTAACATCTCCTCTTATTTAAATAACCCTAAGGACTAAAAATTAAAAGGGGTTTCCCAAAATAGCCTCTAATCCACACCCAGGCTCTCTACTTCAGGGCCTTAATCAGCTTCAACTCTTGCTGGCCCGTAATTAGAAAAAAAAATCCTGAGCAGCCCCAGACGGAGGCGATTTAGCCTTGGGCAAGGCTAAAATTGAAAAAACGCACTTCAGCCCAATCTTCACAAAAACTCACCCGAATCAGCCTTAAAAGCCCAAATTCTTCAATTAAGCTCCTGCACATACAGAAACATAAGCCACAGCAAAAAGCCCAAGGAAAAATACTAAAATAGACCCAATTAAGCCCCCAAAACTAAACTAAAATATAACAAAATATAGCAATTATCAGTGGATGAACAAGATGATCCTGTTGAAGAATCACCCCGATGAAGACGAGTTGATTCAGAAATTGATTGAGGGCAGTAGGGATGTCTACAGAGACAACATGAAGTTCCATGCTTTCAATGAACTCAACGAGGTCTACAGTATGGCCATGAAAGTTGAGAGGGACGAGGAAGAAAAATTGGTGAGTTAAAAGGGGGGCAAAAGCTTCAGACACAGTCTAGGGTATCGATCGGCAACTGCCACAGGATTAAGCAATGGATCGGGTTTCATCTTTACAAACAAAAGCAACCAATCCCCAAAGGATAAACCGACTGAAGTTGCTGTAGTGTCTCAACAACAAGGAGATCAAGCTGGAGATTCGCAAAATCGGGGCCTATCACCTTGGACTCTTTCTTTCACCAAGATTTTTGCGAAATATAGGAACGACGGTCTCTTGAGTTCTCTAAAGCCGTTCGAGAAGCTGGCTGAGACAGACAAAGGCAAATTCTATTCCTATCACGTGACAGTGGGGCACCACACGAATGATTGCAAGCAACTACTAAGGGCTATTCGACAACTGATCGCTGATGGGAAAATCGTGGAGCCACCTTTGAAGCCTAGTGTTCAGGACAATCCTTTGCCCAGCTTTGACTAGTCTATGTGTGTGAAGCTATCGAAGTTGATGATGCAGTAGCAAAAGAAGACCCTCCGTATATGGAGGACATTAATTATTTTGATGTATCTGTTTTTATTTTTTATCTTGTTTTGTGAACAATACAGCCCACAAGGCGTTTAATGTAATGTAATTTGATTTCAATTATTTATGTGATATTTTCCTAGACGGAACACTGTGCATGCATACAAACATTTATTTAATATCTTTAGCATACATGACACATCATTACGTGAAATAAACCTAAGGACAAATGAGCATCCAAAATGATATTCGTCCTGAAAGACCTCACGACTGATAAGAGAAAGAAAAGAAGAATTGTAAAATACCTAAAAGCATGTGAAGACCTTCGCGCTAGTCCTATGACGGCACACCTAGAGATTGACAAAGGATTGCAGGATACAGAATTAGAAAGAATTCGAAAGACAAGTCTAGCCAAGCGGAAGTTCCGTAGACGTAAAAAAAAAACATGGTTTCAAGTTCCGAAATAAGAATGCATCTGTATCATATGATGTTTCGTACCATATCATCCCTGATAACAGAATGCGAGTTCTGGGGCAACAGTGCAATCATTCCAGAATAAAGGAGAGAGGTGTCATGCATCGCCTCCGTACCTCCCATAAGCCAGCAGGATAGTACAAGCAGCTAACAAGCACACCAAAAAGGTGTTGTCAAATATGGCATCTATCTACAAAGACTAAGTTAGCATGTTACCATTTGTCTCCCAAATACACTGAACTAATGCAAGAGTAACATTAGGGAAACAGCGTAGCCATCAACCTGCAGGATCGAAGCGGTCCTACTGAGAAAGACAGAGACCAAGTCGTCAACCCCTTCAACCTAGACAGGCTCAGGTTTCCATAAAAAAAAAAAGAAAAAAAAAAGAGTCCGATGGATTGAAAATCGCGAAAGCAATCCATGCAAAAGTTAGGACGATGAGGTGAGCACCACCGGCAGGAAAATCTACAGGGACCAGTTTGTGGCAGTCGTGGGTTCGGTCAAGACGGATACCATACTCATCTTGTCCTTAATTTCATTTCATATATAATAAGCATTATGCTAACACATTATCAATAAATGAATGAATGAATACCTTGCTCTGTTCATTTAAATATCCCAAGTTTGCTTGAAATTGAATTCACATCGTGCATCATATATGGCTATACGCTTATGAGCTTCAGCAACAACGATGGAGCAACCAAGTCCTATGAGACTTTCCACAATCACCTCATCATCAGAGGGACAGCAGAGCAAGTGGACATGGCACCGCTTCAATTAATCCCCGGTTATCGTCGACCTGTACTGAATTGGAAGTCTTCTTCTAATTCCACGGCATCTTAAAAAAAATAATAATAATAATAAATAATAAGCTCGCTGAGGTGAAAACCAAAAAGGCACCTCAGACAAAAATTAGAGCAGCTTGCTAAGCTGAAAACCCATATTGGGCAGTTTAGGCAAAGGTTAGGGCATATGAAAAGCTCTCTAAGGTGAAAACCGAAAAGGCGCCTTAGGCAAAAGTTAGAGCAGCTTGCTGAGTTGGAAACCCACTTTGGGCAACTCAGGCAAAATTTAGAGCACTTCCAAATTCATGAAGCCTAGGGGCAGAGAAGGCAAAACCTCTCCATCGTTCCCCCAATAGGAACATTTCATTAATCCCCATCAAGATCCTCTGCATTATTTCTCAACGACATCGTTACCAAGAAGATCATCACTTTCTCTCCAACAGTCGTCGTACTTCCTCATTAGCCATCATATATCCATAGCAGGAACGCAATAATTACATTACACCCAAAATTTTGTTTCTCCAACTATGGACGATCAATCGCACAACATATCTTCCCCAGTAAGAACCTGGAATGTCAAGATTGAACAAATGGCGCGAAATGCATTTTCTAAAGTTCATTTGCACATGCACACATTGAAACATCTGAATGCATTCAAAATATACATGCATACATGCATATATGTATCACAACCAACCCAAGCACAGGAATCCACCATTATCATCGGGCTATTCCAAACCAGGATCGCTCTCAAAGCAGAGATGGCACAATACCGGGGCATCTATTGGGCCTTAAAATATGAGAAGGATCCGTGCAAACTCAAATCTCAACATATCAAGTCTCCAAGGGGCAAAAAAATCAAGCCGTATTGATCCTTGATTGAAGGGGCAAAAATTTTTGCTTCCAAAATTATCGATCAAAGAATAAATACTTATTCTCAACCTGATTCTAAAATTATCACTCCTAAAGTCCCACCACTCCAAGCCAAATTTCGAATCCTTGAACTTCTTCAAGCATGATTCCTAATCCTTGCAAATCTTCTCAAGCTTGATTTTGAATCCTTGAAGTCCTTCAAGCCTGATTCATGATCCTTGACAAAACCCTCCTCAAGCTTGATTTTGAATCCTTGACCTCCTTCAAGCCTGATTCATGATCCTTGACAAAACCCTCCTCAAGCTTGATTTTGAATCCTTGAACTCCTTCAAGCGTGATTCATGATCCTTGACAAACCCTCCTCAAGCGTGATTTTGAATCCTTGAAATTACCTCAAGCCTAATTCATGATCCTTGATAAAACCTTTCAAGCTTGATTTTGAATCCTTGAACTCCTTCAAACCTGATTCATGATCCTTGACAAAACCCTCCTCAAGTGTGATTTTGAATCCTTGAAATTACCTCAAGCCTGATTCATGATCCTTGATAAAACCCTTTCAAGCTTGATTTTGAATCCTTGAACTCCTTCAAACCTGATTCATGATCCTTGACAAACCCTCCTCAAGCGTGATTTTGAATTCTTGAAATTACCTCAAGCCTGATTCATGATCCTTGATAAAACCCTTTCAAGCTTGATTTTGAATCCTTGAACTCCTTCAAACCTGATTCATGATCCTTGACAAACCCTCCTCAAACATGATTTTGAATTCTTGAAATTACCTCAAGCCTGATTCATGATCCTTGATAAAAACCTTTCAAGCTTGATTTTGAATCCTTGAACTCCTTCAAACCTGATTCATGATCCTTGACAAACCCTCCTCAAGCGTGATTTTTAATTCTTGAAACTACCTCAAACCTAATTCATTATCCTTGATAAAACCCTTTCAAGTTTGATTTTGAATCCTTGAACTCCTTCAAACCTGATTCATGATCCTTGACAAAACCCTCCTCAAGTGTGATTTTGAATTCTTAAAATTACCTCAAGCCTGATTCATGATCCTTGACAAAACCCTTTCAAGCATGATTTTGAATCCTTGAACTCCTTCAAGCCTGATTCATGATCCTTGACAAACCTCCTCAAGCATGATTTTGGATCCTTGAAACTTCTTCAAGCCTGATTCTTAATCCTTGAAAACCGTCGAAGTTAGATTTCGGGTTCTTGAAAACCAATTCAAGCAAGATCCTAGATCTTTGAAGCCAATTCAAATCTCCAGCATTGCATCGGGTAACATAGACTCGGTGTCGGCTTATTCCATCCAATCAACTCAACGCGTCACCACAACAGCGAGGCTTCAGTAACTCAGTTGCATGTTTTATTTCCTGTGTCTGTAGCTCTTTGATTCGCCCTCTCAAATTCATCACCTCAACTATTCCAGACCAAGATCGGGTGATAAATTTGATCATGTGAGGGCCAGCTGTAAGCACCAGAATTCTCTGTCCTTAAAAAAAAAGCAGGTGTCACACGACTGTAACTTACAGTCGTTCGACTGTACGATCGGAGCAGGTGCAGAGCACCATACCCATGACATAAGAAAAGATAGGGGAAAAGATAGGCAATTAATGCCTGGATTTTGGTGAAGAAAGGGCAGAAAAATAAGAGAGAAAATGAGGGATTGGACATTGTGAGTTCTGGTGGAAAAAAAGAGATAATTTAGAGGGAGAAAAGAGGGAAAAAGGGAAGGAAAAGCTAATCACAAATATAAGTTCTTTTCCTCTTCTTTTTCTTTTGATTCTCAGTGTTAGTGTTGAAACTTGTTGGAAATCAATAAGTTAACAATCTAACACTTCAAATTCAATTAAATTCGGACTAGAAACTCTAAGAATCCGTGATAACTCATATTCACATAGGCATATTTAGGTACATTTTAACTCATTTTCTTAGTTATTTTCGCATTTTAGTATTAGTTTTATTATTTTCTTAATTAGTTTGTTTGTTTTGTTTTATTTATCCTTATTTAGTGTTATTTACCTCTTTTAAGTGCTTGGAAGTAGATTTTGGCTTTTTAGGAAGGCTGCTAGAAGAGGATTTGTTAGAGCTTGAATTTCAACTGGATTTTTAACAGAGTTTGAGGCTGTTTTAGCACAAGATCTGTTCTGCAAGATTGTGCGTCTATCCGTTAGCTTTCCATAGCACCTTGAATCATGCCAATCGGAGCTGTATCGAGGAAGTTAGCTGAGGTTTTCTATAGCTTGTTCGGCTCCTACGGGTCAACCCTCCCTTGTTGACTTTTTCTTTTTATTTGGGCCAGATTTCTCTTTAAGGAGCCCATTGCTTACACTTTAATTTCCAACAGGCCTTTTAATTAAGGAGGTTAATGAGAGACTCCTAATTAGGTTAAGAGAAGGAGAGGCTATAAAAGAAAGAAGAGGAGAAGGTTTTGGGGACTCTTTTTTTTTTTTTACTTCTTCTAAAACGTTTTGGGAGGCTATCAAGAGGACAAGGCTGCACGTTTTTCCTAAAGATTTTTGGTAGAATTTGTTTGGTTATGAGTAGCTAAACTCTCTTCTAGTTGAGGTACTTAGAAGTTTAATTCCATTTGATTCATGAAACTTATGTTTTAATTGTATTCTTTTATCCGAATATTTATTCAATTCCTGTGATTATAATTTGTTATATTGCTATTGATTTAATCAAATTGATTTGGCCAGTTAATTGATTGATTGTATTGCATATCGCCGAATAGAATAATATATCCGTGATTGTTGTTCTATCAAAGTGACAAGTTAGCTTCGTGTAAAGTTAACGGAATTGAATAGTTTAGTTTTTATGATCTACGGCGTTTTCGATTTCATTAACTAAGATAGAGGTCTTTTTTGTGTTTAATGCTAGCATAGGTTAATTCTCGTTAGAGTTTTCTTGGAGAATATCTATTGGTTAGGAAAATAGTTTATTCGGGCGTTTCCTGGAACTATCGATAAATTAAGAAAAGATTGGTTATTAAGTGCGTTTCACTTTTAACTATAACTCTATCTATTTGGATAATTGAATTGGATCTTTGGTGTCTGTGATTGAATTACGGAATTAAACTGAAAAATATCTCGGCTAGTTGTTCATTCTATTGATTTATTCTGTCTTAATTTACATTCTGCAATTTCTCAAATCAAATTATTTATTTTTATTTCATTCCAATCAATTTTATTTCTTTTTTTGCAAATAAATATACCTGCATTAATCTCTGTGGTTCGACCCCGTTCTTGCTATACTACCCGGTATAAGGAACCGGAGATATTAAATTAAACTTTGACGGGTTAACAACCTATCAATCAATGACATTTGGAAATTTTCGGACCAAACTTCCCAACCTTGACTCAAGAGGAAAAAATGCAAAATTGTGTGGATTGGTGTCACGCCAGGGGTCAATCCTACTGTGGATAAGCGCCAAAAAGGTGAACACTCTTCATTCCCTCTATTTTTCATGCTTTCTGGGTGAATTGGTGTGTTTTTTTGTATGTTTAGTTATTTTCTGCGTTTTCTGCTTCTGGAAATCAAGAACAATCGTGTGACTGTTCTTGAGTTGATGAACAGACGTACGACTATAAATACAGTCGTACGAGTGTTCTTGGTTTCCAGATTGTTTTCTTTCAGTTTTATCATGAATAAATTTTGGTGAAATTCTGAAGTTGGAACCATTTACAGTCGCATGACTATAATTATAGTCGTAGGACCGTAATTACAGTTGCACGACTGTAATGTCCGTCCAGAATCAGAATTTCCAGAATAATCCCTAAAAATTTCTAAAAATCCTTAAAAATTCAGAAAATCCCAAAATCACCAAAAATGAATTTTGCTATGTGCATTAACTACCTTAGATTTAATTTCCAATGTAATTGCATTTAGAACAATACCACAACGGAGACACGATTCTCCCGAAAACTGACCCACCTTACATGCTAAAATTAAATTAAACCGGAAAATAAAACGTTTTCAAAACAGTTTTCTCACAAAACCAAAATACAGGGATGTTTCAAAATGTTTTCCAGGTCTAACTGGGCCGGCTAGCCGAGCCAACCTGGTTATCCCCCTAAATGCATGCCCCTAATTTCTAAATTTCCCATTCTGTCATGTTATAAGTCCTATTTGTGGTGTGCCGTAAACTGTGCTAACCCTCTGCTTTGTAGCTTTTAATTTCTTTTATTTTTATTTTGGATGTAATTTAATAGATTAATCCGTGTATCCTAGGCGATTGTAATTTTTAGATAAATCGTGTATTTTTGGGCGGTTATAAAAGTGAGGCTGAGAGTTTTTATTTTTGTTCAATTGAGTTGTAAGCCACTTAAATATTTACTGCTTTACTTTTATTCTTATTTTCTGTGTATGCGCGCTGTATGAATTATTTTAATAAAATTGACTTTTAAATTATGAAATACCGTCTATGAACATTGGCCAATTTTTATTTTAATTAGACATGAAATAAGAGACTTGTCCGGACTTAGATCTCTGGATAGTGTAGCGGCCGTTCGTCCGGTTCAGAACATTATAAATTTCCCAATTAAGCTGAGCCAAGTGACGACTCCTACAATATTCATTAAGACTTAGGTCTCGGTTCTTTTAAGAATTAATTCTATTTTTTTCAAAACTAATTTTTTCATAACAAAAACCTCACGCGAGGGAGTGGTCCGTCCGAAATTGAGGTGCCCCTTTGAAAAGGAGTCCGCGCTCCGTCGAAAACGGCTTCCGGTCACACCTACTCTCTTATTATTTTATGCGATTTAAATTAATTGCTTTAATATTTAAAGTTATTTTTACAAAGGCAATTTTATATTCACAAAAGTTTTATTATAGTTTTTAATTCCGTATTTTTAAAAAAACTTATTTTTGAAAAAGAAATTTGTGTTTCTATAAAAAGTTTTTTAAGAGCGTCTGCAAATTTTTATTTGCCCTACAGTACTTTTCACCCCCCCTCTAGTACTATAATTAGCCATTTTGGACCGTCAATTGGTATCAGAGCCTGACTCTATCAAAATAAGTAAATTCTTAGAGTGATCTCAATATGGCTAGTACCTCAAAAAGTCAAAATGTTTTTATGTCCGAGGGATGTTCCATCAACAAGCCTCCACTTTTTAATAGAGAAAATTATAGTTTTTGGAAAAACCAAAGGAGAATATTTTTACGGTCCACGGATATTCAGGTCTGGAGAATTGTCAAGGAAGGACCTAGTATTCCAACAAAAATTATTGATGGACAACTTGTTCCCAAAGAGGAAAGTGAATATAAAAGTGCTGATTGGAATAAATAAGCTTTAAACTCTAAAGTATTAATTTATTACAATGCTCTTTTGATATTAATGAGTTTAATCGTATTTCAGGTTGCACTACTGTAAAGCAGATATGGGATAAGCTGGAAATAACTCATGAAGGAACCAAACAAGTCAAAGATTGAAAGATTAATCTTTACATAACAGAATACGAGTTGTTCAAAGTTGATGCAAAGGAATCAGTTGCAGAAATCAACACAAGGTTCACTCTTATTGTGAACAAGTTAAAGAATCTTGGCAAAAACTTCACTGATGAGGAACTGATTAGGAAACTAATCAGAACAATGCCAACGTCTTAGGATGCAAAGCTCACAGCTATTGAATAGTCAAAAGATTTAAGTTCATACTCATATGATGAATTTATTGGTTCATTACTCACATATAAGATGAAAGTTAAATCTACTACTGATCGTGAGCAGTGACAAAAGAAAGTCTATTGCACTAAAAGCTGCCAATCCTATTCCTGGAGAATCCACGTCCGATTTAGACAATGAAGATAATGAAGATGATGATAAAGCTCTGTTGGTACGGAAATTCAGAAAATTCTTAAGAAACAAAAACAAAGGCAAAACATCTTACAGGAGGCAATTCAACATTAATGAGGCTGATAAAGCGAAGAAAAATTTTAAAAAGGAAATTACATGTTTTGAATGTAATAAACCTGGTCATTTCAAAGCCGATTGTCTGAAGCTGAAAAATAAATTTAAGAAAAAGGACAAGAAAGCTGTGGTATCAACTTGGAGCGATAGGGATGAATCCAGCTCCGATGATGATGAGGATCAGAAGCAAGAGAAAAGCCTAAATATGCTTCATAGCAAACGATGACTCAACAAAATCATCATATCAAGATCAAAATGAGGAAGATGAGGTAATTCTACAAACTTTGTCTCATAATGATCTTATACAAGAATTCTTTAGAATGCATGATGATAAACTTGAGATAACTGCTAAGTGTAAGGAATATGAAAATAGGCTCTTAGAAAAAGAATCCGAGACTCTTGAACTTCAGAGCAAAGTGAGTTTTCTAGAAAACCCCAATCTTGAACTTATCAGTAAGTTATCTCATTTAGAAAAGAAATGTGAGAAGTTAGATTGCACTATTAGCAAATTTACTAATGGTGAAAATATGCTAAATGTGATTTTGGATTCCCAAAGAAATCCAAATGATAAATTTGGAATTGGTTATAATGATAGGATACCCCCACAAAATCCTCAAAAACCTATCATATTTTGCCCTTCCTCCATTTCTATTATGCAAACTATATCCCCCGAACCTATACATCAAAAGCATAGTAAAAGTCATAAACCAAACCATAAAGATATACATTGCCAACACTCACATTTCTCTAAGCCAAAGAGGGTGCAATTTGTGAAGCCAAATCGACAATCTCTTTCACAGCAAAAGATTGCACACAAGAACCCACAAAGGCGTACACTCTTTCAAAAAGTTCACAAAGATAGGCCTAAACAACAACATAATTACAAGCCTAAAAGATTACATCATGTTAACTATGTTTCTCATCACCAAAATCATCCTTGAAAACATAATCAATCATATCAAATTAAGAAAAAGAAGGATGTTACATGTTACCATTGTAATCATAAGAGACATGTAATTAGTGATTGCATTTTTAGAAAGGGAAAATACAAAGGGAAAACCATCTGGGTTCCCAAAGATAAAAATGTTTCTAACCCTAAAGGACCTAACAGTATTTGGGTACCTAAATCTACTTAACTTGTTTTACAGGTATGTCTGAAGAACACTCTTAGAGACTCAAAGTGGTATATTGATAGCGGGTGCTCTAGACATATGACTGGTGATGGAAGATAATTTACTTCCATGAAACAAGTTAAAGGAGGAACTGTAAAGTTTGGAGATAATCTAGCAGGACAGATTATTGGAAAAGGAAAGATTGGAAACAATCCATGCATTAATGAGGTTTCTCTAGTCGATGGATTGAAATTCAATCTTCTAAGTGTGAGTCAACTTTGCGACAAAAATCAAAAGATAACCTTTGATTCTAAAAAATGTGAAATTGTGGAAGCTGATAGTGGTAAGACTCTACTTGAAGTTCCTAGAATAGGAAATATTTATCTTTTGAATTTAAGTACTCTTACTAATGATCACTGCCTAATTTCACAAGAGGATGAGAGTTAGTTATGGCATCATAGACTAGGTCATGCTAGTATGCATGTTATTTCAAAACTTTCAAAGAAAGATCTTGTTAAAGGTTCACCAAAAATCAAGTTTGATAAAACTCATATATGTGATGCATGTCAAAAAGAGAAACAAACCAGAAGCTCTTTTAGTTCTAAAGGAATTGTTTATACCTCTAGACCCCTAGAACTACTGCATTTAGACTTGCTTGGTCCAATTCAACCAACAATCTTAGGTGACATGAGATATGCATTAGTCATTGTAGATGACTACTCACATGGACATTATTTTTGAGTCAAAAAGATGAAGCTTTTCAACAATTTTCTACCATGTGCAAAAAGCTTCAAAATTTGAAAAACACTTCTATTATAGCTATTAGAAGTGATCATGGAAAAGAATTTGAAAATAGTCTTTTTGAAACGTTTTGCTCTGAGCATAGAATATCTCACAACTTCTCGGCTCCTAGAACTCCTCAACAAAATGGTGTTGTTCAAAGGAAATATAGGACTTTGGAGGAAATGACAAGAACCATGCTCAATGAAAATAATTTACCAAAATATTTTTTGGCAGAAGCTATGACCACGGCATGTTATCTTTTAAATTGAGCTTTAATAAGACTCATTTTAAAGAAAACACCATATGAGTTATGGAATGGTAGAAAACCTAATATTGGTTATTTCCATCCATTTGGTTGTAAATGTTTTATTTTTAACAACAAGAAATATCTTAATAAATTTGACTCTAAGTCAGATGAAGGTATTTTCTTGGGATATTCATTGCATAGCAAAGCATTTAAAGTCTTTAATAAAAGAACTCTCACCATTGATGAGTTCATGCATGTTGTGTTTGAAGAAACTAACTCTCTCCCAGATAAAAAATCTGAGGATACTCTTGAGATTTTTGACTCGCAGGTTGAACATACAGAAAATAATGAAAGTGTTCTGCAAAAAGAAAACACTTCTAGTGATAAAAATGAGCATAATATGCAAGAATTGTAGATTTAAGAGAATCAACATGATGATCTACCAAAAGATTTCAAATATGACAGACATCACTCCAAGGAGAACATTATTGATGATCCCTCTCATAGAGTGATGACCAGGAGACAACTAAAAGAATATTTCTCAAATGTGGCATTTGTCTTTGATATTGAACCAAAGAATTTCAAGGAAGCCGAATCAGAAGAAAGCTGGATGATGGCCATGCAAGAAGAACTGGATTAGTTTAAAAGAAACAATGCCTGGAAGCTTGTTCCAAAACCTGAAAATCAATCAGTAATTGGAATTAAATGGGTATTTAGAAACAAACTAGATGAATCTGGCAAAGTTATCAGAAACAAAGCCAGACTAGTAGCACAAGGATACAACCAGCAAGAAGGAATTGACTATGATAAAACATTTGCTTCAGTGGCCAGATTGGAAGCAATTAGAATGCTATGTGCATATGCATGCTACAAAGACTTCAAACTCTACCAAATGGATGTAAAAAGTGCATTCCTCAATAGGCACATCAATGAAGAAGTTTATGTAAAGCAACCACTAGGATTTGAAGAATGTCAACATCCTGACCATGTATACAAGCTAACTAAAGCCTTGTATGGATTAAAACAAGCACAAGGGCATGGTATGAAAGGTTAAGCAAATTCTTACTCAAAAAGAATTTTATTCAAGGGAAAGTTGACACAACATTGTTTATAAAACATGAAAAGAACCATATATTACTTGTTCAAATATATGTTGATGATATTATATTTGGTTCTACTAACGATTTGTTGTGCAAGGAGTTCTCACAAGAAATAAGCACTGAATTTGAAATGTCTATGATGGGCGAGCTGAATTTCTTTCTTTGTCTTCAAATAAAGCAAGGCAAGAAGGGAAAATTTATATGCCAATCAAAATATACTAAAGAGCTCATTAAGAAGTTCGGAATGGAGAATTCCAAACATGCAAAAACACCAATGGGTACATTAGTCTCTCTAGATGACGATAAGAAAGGTAAAAGTGTAGATACTAAAAAATATAGAGGTATGATTGGTTTTCTACTCTATTTAACATCTAGTAGACCTGATATACAATTTAGTGTATGTTTATGGGCAAGATTTCAAGCAAATCCCAAAGAGTCTCACTTGAAGACTGTTAACAGAATTCTTAAGTATCTTAACGGCACTCAAGAAATTGGGATTTGGTATCCAAAAGGTGAAAATTTTGATCTTATAGGATACAGTGATGCTGATCATGCTAGTTGCAAACTAGACAGAAAAAGTACTTCAGGTACCTGTCAATTTCTAGGAGAAGCACTAGTTTCATGGGCAAGTAAAAAGCAATCAATAGTAGCAATGTCAATAACAGAAGCTGAGTACATATCTGCAAGTAGCGGTGTTGCACAAATATTATGGATGAAGCAACATCTCGAAGATTATGGCATAAAGTATGATCATATCCCAATTAGATGTGATAATGCTAGTGCTAGTGCTATAAATTTAACAAGGAATCCTATTCAACATTCAAGAACAAAGCATATTGACATAAATCATCACTTCATCAGAGATCATATACAAAAATGTGATGTTTACTTAGACTTTGTTCTTACAGATATATTTTCACTAAACCTCTATGTGAAAATAAATTCAAAGAATTAAGAATGAAAATCGGGATGTCTGCACCAATATAGGAAAAATAATATTGTGTGACAAAAAGCAAATTTAATAATAACCAATTTTTATTGTAAGTCTAGGTTACGTAAAATTCATTGAAATTTTACTATCGGATCAAGATTACAATTAAAAATTAATCATAAAAATATTTTTGTCACATAATATAAGCTCAAAAAGGTACTTATGTATATATATATATATATATATATACCTTAGGGTTGAGTTAATTATGATACTTGGGCTAAGAAAGAAATGGGCTAATCAAGCTATTATTCCAAGCTTAAAATAAATAAGAGAGGGAAGAGAAGAAAAGAAACCAATTTCTTTGGCCAGCCTTCTCCTCTGTAAAAAACGACACCGTCCTGCTTAAGGTGCCAATTTCGAAACCTTTTCACCTAAACCTGCTATTCTCTTCTTCACTGTCACAAAATCAAAACTTTAAACAGACATCTCCTACAAAATCAAACCTTGACCTAATCCATTTCAGAAACCTTCTTTGAAGTTTTTCTCCCTTACAAGAGCATGATGAAGCGTTGCTCAACTAATGCTACAAAGAAACTGAGGGTGTACCTATCAAAAGAACAGATGAAGAGAAAGAGAGAAGAGACTGAAACTGTCAAAGAAAAGATAGAAACCAAAGGAGAACAATCACTTCTTTGGAACAAATATACTCACGAAGGAAGAGTGCTGCAAAATCCTCAACATCGCAGAAAGCCTCAAGTTCTGCTTCATCTGCACCTGAACCAGACCCTGCATGCAAAATCTTGAAACTCAAGACAGGTAAACCAGTTTATTCTAATGGTGCAATTAGAGATAGGGTTACCAGCAAAAGGGTTGATTGGAAGTATTTAGGAGAGAATGACAAACCTTTTGTTTGGTATTTTAAGGCACATAGATGGGAAGAATTTCTAGGTCTCAATGAACCAGTTTATGATTCATTAGTTAGAGACTTCTATGGCACCCTCAGGTACCTATGGAATAGAGACTTTGAGGTAACTCTTCAAGGAAAGAAATTACCTGTTAATAAGGAAATTCTGAGTGAAGTGTTCAATCTACCTCTTGATGGAGTGAAATTAGATAGATGATCTTCACTTACGAACTTAGGAAAGCACAATGCACCTGAGTTTGTGTCTGAGTTATTTATAATACCTCATGGGGACTCCAGTCCTTGGTCCAAGCTTGACTCAGGGTACCTAAGAGAAGACTATAGGATACTTCAGCTACTTATATCTACTATTTTTGTCCCCTGTAAAGGTAGTTTGGCTATAATGAATGGGTTCAGTCTCTATTTCATCTGGCACTTAGCCAGTTATATAAGGATCAGTCTGCCTTATATCATGCTTAATCATATAACCCATCTAAGAAGCAACTCGCACTGCCATACAGCATGTTGCTTACCAAGTACTTCAAGCATTTCAAAGTTTCAACTGCTAGGCTTATTCCCTTCCTTATAGGTCAGAGGTTTGTGATTAACAAACCCAATCTGTCAAAGATGCTCAAGGCCTGCTCTCATAAAACTCCAACTTCTTGAACCAGATGTCTTGCAGGAAGTGTTCAGTGAGAAGCATCAGTATATTGGTTTATGTTGTTGGTACAGTTTTAGAACAAATATTAACTTTTGGACTTATGTTTTAGCATAGCTTGTTTATAGTCTTTATCTGCTTACTTCTTCTTCTGGTCATATCATTTCTCTGTGCTGGTCTTGTATGCTGTGAATCTGTGACTTGTATATTATGCCTTGGTCTTTACTATATTGATATTTGCTATGTTGATCTTTACTCTAGGCTAGACTTATATGCTATGCCCTGCATCCTTCATGTGCTGATGATTACTTTGTGATGACAATACTAAGACAATGCTAGTGATTTCTCTATGACTTGCATCTTTTTTGTAACTTGATCTTTACTGTGATGATGATTCCTATGTGACTTGCATTTTCTCTATGTGCTTTCATCTTTATGAGTTATGTCTTGAGCTATTTTGATGATCACAGTCTGCCTTCACCCTCTCTTTTTGATGATTTCAAAGGGGGAGAAAGTTTGAGATGTGTTTGACATTTTATGAAATTGTCTGATCTCTTATAGAGATGTTTGACACTCATGGCACACTTATGGCAGATAGATTAATATGCATTGTTGAGTTAACATGTGAACACTATGTATACTTGAACTTAGGCTAATATGCATTTTAGATTAACATGTCATATGAAGAATAGTCACTGTGTTGACATCTATATGTGAGTCGAATCTTAGCACTCTGGCATGAGAAATGAACATCATTGGCTGACTTAGGATGAAAACATTATGTTGACTATATCTGTTGCATTGACTAAACTGTTGATCTTTGGCCAAAGAAGCTAGCTTATTGACCTAAGCTGATTAGTGCACTCATTAACACTAGGAAGGCTTGAAATTCAAGCTGAATTATTAAGTATTAGCACATTGACATGCTTTTTGATCATATTCTTTAAAGATCTGTTTGACATATTTAAGATGCCATACTTATAAGTATAATGCTTAATCATGCTTGACATATCTGAAGTGATACACTTATGAGTTTAAATGCTTAAGTTTCAATACATGGCTACTACAAGTTTATTTGTGAATTGCTAAAGCTTTGGCAGAATGTTTGTGAGTTAGCAAAATGAATCTAAGTGTTATGCTACCATGATCTTAGCCTATGATGTCTAACTCATATCCCAAAGCTATTGTGATGACATATGTTTCTAGCTCTTAATAGGATGTATGATCTATAGCTCACTAACTCTTGATACTTAAGATATGTGTGCAAAATGAGTTTTATTTATTCGGATTTCACCGTCACTAGCTCATGCAGGTTATGATTTATGAGTTCGATAATAAGTCTTCACTTAGACTTAAACTCATACTCAAAAGGATATATGGGCCTCACAAATGATTAAGTTCTAAAGCCCATAATGATCTTGCTCCAATATTAATTTGGTTGTAATTCAAGATTTTTAAACTTTAAAAATCATAAACAACCGCGCTTATATTGAGGGGGAGCCATGAATTGAGGGGAACCTTTCGATAATTTGTTATTCTATAAAATGTCAAAACAATCGATTGCAATCATAAAAAAGAGGGAGAATGTTAAGTTGAGTTTTAATGATCACAAAGATTGACATTTTTAATAAATGAGCTTTATAAGTTAAAATATTTTTATAATTTGCAAAAGCTCTTTTATACATTTTAAATGCTCGATTTATGAGTTGAGAATCAACTCTCTCGGCCATTCCATATTTAAAAGAATGATATATGGCTAAATGCAAAATAACAAATAAAGATAAACATATATGAGCTTATGAGATAAAAAGACTTGATAATCCATATTTGCTCAATCCATTATGGCTTATGATTTGAAAGTTTTCTATCAATATATTTCGGCCATATATATACATATATGTGTGTGTGTACTTTAAGTTGACCCAATGTTAGCTTATGACTTGAAAGATTCAAAAATGTTTTTCACACATATATATATATATATATATATATATATATATATATATATATATATATATATATACTCATATTTGATTATGGGGTGAATTATTTTTGAGATCATTTCATTTATTGACCTCATGTTTGCTTATGATGTGAAATGCTTTGAAGAACATATTCGGCCACAAATTGAACTCATGTCTACTTGTAAGATGAAAAAGATTTGAGATCTCTTTAAGTACCATATGTGACCTTATAACCGAAGTTTGTAACCTAAGCTAAGAATGTCTTCATCTTGAGATCACATATGGTTCTATAGTCAAACCTTATCTCAAGACTCATGACCAACCTATATCCTATCTCTCTCTTCCAGCTACGGATTGAAACTAAGGTTATACATGCTTTTCATTATTAAATTTTTTCACATGTCTTTTGTATGTAAGGAACTCACCTATACTTTGCTTTATGACCTTATTGATTATGTATCCAAAAGTACAAACGGTCATAAAACATGTGATATCAACGGCTATATTCCTTATGTATGCTTATCACTTGAGAACCTAAACCTATTCTTCTTCATGAGGTGAAACAAACGGCCATATGACTTGAAGCCAACAGTCATCATTCTTCGAGAGATGTATCAAACGGCTATAATCTCCATTTGCTTATAAAAAGGAAGAAGAAGGAGATTTGAAGGTGTGGAAGACACTTCAAGAAATATTCATACTTAAGCTTTCAACTCATAAGTCTTCCATATTCCCAAAAGAGTTCAAAGAGAGAAAGAGAAATATTGTTCATTCAAATATTCACATTTTCGGAAATTGTATTTTCACACAAGGTTGTGTGAAGGGGCTTTAACTTTGTTGGTGGTGTGATCAACAAAGGCTGTAAAAGTTTGGTGCTTGAGCTTCGAAAAAGCATCGGTAGAGTTTGTTACTTAAGCTCCAAAAAGTAACGGTATAAGTTTGATACCGAGCCTGTAAAAGTATTGAGTTTGTTACTTGAACTCGGAAAAAGTAATATAGGCTTGTTTTCTGCCCGTAAAGGAAACGTTAGTGGAAATCTCAAGCGGTTGGCTTGGGGACTGGACGTAGACCGGTTGGGTCGAACCAGGATAAAATTCTGCGTTTACATTTTTCTATCCCTGCTCTCTTATTATTTTATGCAATTTAATTTATAACGATTTAAATTAATTGCTTTAATATTTAAAGTTATTTGTACAAAGGCAATTTTATATTCACAGGTTTTATTATAGTTTTTAATTCCGCATTTTTAATAAAAAATGTTTTTGAAAAAGAAACTTATATTTCTATAAAAAAATTTTTGAAGAGAGTCTGTAAATTTTTATTTACCTTACAGTATTATTCACCCCTCTAGTAGTGTAAGTAACCATTTGGAACCGTCAAAATCCATACCTAATGGCGTTTGTTATTTGAAATTGATACTCCAAATCGAAAAGTTTACAAATTGCCCCAAAAATCAAGATAATGAATTTTTGTTCCCCTTTTCTATTTCGCCATATACATATGAATTATACATATAATTTACAATGTTGTATATAGTCTATAATTTCGACTTTCACTAAATTTCAGCAACCACGAAAAATACTAATTATTAATAACGAAGTGAGTTACATGTTAATTCAATCAATTACATTTCATTCAAAAAAAAAAAAAAAAAAGGGAATTACATGATAAATCCATATGTAGATTCGCAAATATATGAGGGTAAAACAGTAATTAAATACCACGTCGAGAAAATGGGCGGCACCCAAATCCAGAAAATTAGAAAGTTCCCGCCTTGAGAGAAACTCGAAAAAGGCTCCATTTTTAATTCAATGCGAGCGCTCCTTTGCCCTCCCTCTTTACCGCGAAAATTTCGAAAATGAATTCCCCAATTACTATCTTATCGCGCCTAAATCCTTCAATACATACACCTCTTCCTTTATCCCCACTTCTCTATCTTCCTAATCCATTTTCAGAGCTGTCAGTATGGGAGAGATGAGGAAATGTGTGAGCCCAGATGCCATTTCTTATCTGCTTTCAAACCCTAAGCCAGATTCAATCAATGATATTCCTGAGATCATCGTCCAGATCACCAATCTGGAGCCTAAAGGCAAATCTTATGGGTACGTTTTCAATCACTTTGGCTCCCCATTTGTGCCTGATATGGTTATGTGGGTTTGTCTTGGATATCTCTGTCTGTTAGTGGAACTATCTTCGTTGGGGTTTTTATGGGTTTCTGCTGTTCTTATTTTGCTTGATTACTCTACTAGTACTCTGCTTGCGTTTAATTTTGGTTTCGTTTCAATGTTAAAAATGTTTTTGCCATTATTATTATTATTTTTTTTTGTCTCATTTTGACATTTTTTTTCCTGTTCTGGATAAAGATTCAGTTTAACTCTAATTTTCCTGATCTACAATGTTATTGCCTTGTGGTTGAGTTAATTAAAAATTTTAGACGGACTTATGTATAGTTTATTGGTCAAACTTGCATGGCTCTGTGGTCTTTGTTGCAGAAATTCGTAGCTCAGTAAGTAATTAGGTTTGATCATTCTCTTATTTCGTTTTTACTTGTGCTTCTAGGTTTGATGCTAATGATGGAAAGAAGAAGATTAAAGCGATCTTCAACTCCCGTCTCTCTCCAGAGGTCATTTCTGGAAATATTCAGAACCTAGGTCTCATACGAATCCTTGATTATACGGTCAATGAAATTCCCAGCAAATCAGAGAAGTAATAATATGTTCTTTCAGCATAATTAGTTTTTTTGTTGTTGAATATGTATTAAATTGATCCTGTTACTTATTGTGTTCCAGCTATTTAATCATAACGAAATGTGAGGTGGTTTCCCCTGCTCTTGAAATGGAGATCAAGGATGAGCCAGTAAAGGCAGAAGCAGGAATCATACTGAAACCGAAGCAAGAAAATGAAATCAAGAGCGGTGTTAAGCAAGAAGTAGGTGGCATTGTTCTGAAGCCAAAGCAAGAGACGTTTGCAAAATCAGCTGCTCAAATAGTACAGGAACAGCACAGAAAGTAAGTTTTCTTTTCCAGCTTCACCAAGCTTTGCATCTTGTCTGATTCATCCTTCACTGTGCCCTCCATTCAGTATGTGCCTTGTTCATTTATACCCTATCTCTTGCCAAATTTCAGTATGGCTCCAGCTGCACGAATGGCCATGACTAGAAGAGTTCACCCTCTGGTTTCCTTGAATCCTTATCAAGGTAATTGGACCATCAAGGTCAGGGTCACAAGCAAAGGAAATATGCGGACTTACAAAAATGCAAGAGGAGAAGGATGTGTTTTCAATGTTGAGTTGACAGATGACGATGTAAGTTGACAATTGTTTTTTTCTGATCGGGTAAGTTAATAATTTACATTTAATTGGGTCTTTTGGTGATAATGGCTTTTCTATTTGCAGGGAACGCAAATACAAGCAACAATGTTCAATGAGGCTGCAAAGAAATTCTATGACAAGTTTCAGCTGGGGAAGGTTTATTACATATCTAAAGGAAGTCTAAAAGTTGCTAACAAGCAGTTCAGAACTGTGCAAAATGATTATGAAATGAACTTAAATGAGAACTCTATAGTAGAAGAGGCTAGTGAGGAAGCAGCTTTTATACCTGAAACAAGGTTCAACTTTGTCCCAATTGATCAATTGGGTCCATATGTTTCTTCAAATGAACTAGTCGGTGAGAGCTATTTCCTGGAAACTTGTTTCAGATGTCTCTTTATCTCGTACGCTTACTGGTGTATTTCCCAATTTGTTTTAGATGTTATTGGTGTTGTTCAAAACGTTTCTCCCACAATGAGCATCCGTAGGAAGGCTGACAATGAGATTTTCCCAAAGCGTGATATAACTATTGCAGATGATACGTAAGAGTTATCTAATTACAATTTTCTCAATTTTATTTAGTCTTTGTTCTTCAGAAAACTGAAGCCTGCCTATATGTTATGCAGGAAGAAGACAGTTGTAGTATCACTGTGGAATGACCTTGCAATGAATCTGGGGCAGGAATTACTAGACGCTGCTGATAAATCACCTGTAGTTGCAATCAAATCTCTCAAGGTTGGAGATTTTCAAGGTAACCCTATATTAAACTACCAAAATATTGCAAGTTTTCCCTGTGATCGAGATTTGGTACCCATTTGTGATGGTTATTTTCCATGTTCTTCAGGTGTGTCTTTGTCTACAGTGGGCAGAAGCATTGTACAAATTAATCCAGATACTCCTGAATCCAAGAAGCTCAGATGCTGGTAAGTTCTTGTTGTCATTCATCAGCTGAAGTTGCTATTGCGAAATTTTGTTTTGTTCTAATTAAACATATTTCTGTCCGTATAAGGTATGATTCTGAAGGTAAAGAGGCTTCAATGGCCTCTATTGGTGCTAGTTTAAGCCCTTCAACTAAAAGTGGAGGGAAGTCTTTGTACTCTGATCGAGTCTCAATCTCACATATTACAGGCAATCCAGCCTTGGGCAGCGAAAAGGTACTGACTTGATTGATTTTTATGACAAGGTGGATTTTTTTATGCTATTATTTATGCAACCAGGTTGTTTACTGTAGTCGCAAGGAATTAGGCCTCATTGATTAATTTTTCAGCATGCTAAGTGCTAAAGTTTGATGGATTGTTGGCCATCTAATGCTTGCCTTAATTCTTGTGTTAACTTTTTGGTAATAGAAAGTGAGATAGATTTTTGTGTGGTGCAGCCTTCATTTTTCAGCATCAGAGCATATATAAGTTTCATCAAGCCTGATCAGACTATGTGGTACCGGGCATGCAAGACTTGCAATAAGAAAGTGACTGAAGCTATTGGAGGTGGATATTGGTGTGAAGGATGCCAGAAGACTGATTCTGAGTGTAACTTAAGGTCAGAATAAATAGAACATGAAAGATGTATGCAGAATAGATGTATAATACGATTTATGCGGAGTAGTTTATATTTTATTCTTCCCGTTTTCTAGGTACATTATGGTGGTCAAAGCCTCTGATGCAAGTGGTGAAGGTTGGTTTTCTGCATTTAATGATGAGGCAGAGAGAATCGTTGGTTGTTCTGCTGATGAACTTGATAAACTGAAATCACAGGTAAGTTACCAAAGGAAAAGTGGAGTTCCTAATTTAGTAGAGGTTGAAAATCAGTTCTTAATTTTCTTTCATTTTGATATTTTTCAGGAAGAAGCGGGTTACCTAGAGAAATTAAAAGAAGCCACTTGGAAGCTTCATCTTTTCAGGGTCAGTGTTGCACAGACCGAGTACAATAATGAGAAGAGGCAAAGAATAACAGTGAGGGCTGCTGCTCCAGTTGATTTTGCTACTGAATCAAGATATTTGCTAGATGAGATATCAAAGATGAAAGCTTCTAGATAGGGCTTCTTGCTCTGATTTTTTTCTAAAATGGTTTTTGGGCCATTATGCCTCCAATCATCTGTATAAGATACAACTCCTTTCGTAGAAGGGACAGGGTAGCGTAGAGTAAATCCAATAGCAGATTGATTTTGCAAACAGTTGCTTGTAATATATGATTCTAGGTTCTTAGCAGCATTTGTTATTTATGGTTCATATATAACATGGGTCATTTTTCTGCTTCCAATGCAAGTCTGCACGTTAGATGCTAACGAAATATTTGACTATGGAAATGGAATGATTGCAAATGCAGGAAAATTGATGATTTTGTTACGCAGATATGTACTGACTAACTACAAAATTAATCTGCCCACTATATAGTAAAATATGGTTTAAAATTGAGGGATTGCAAATTATTTGACAATGAGGATTTAGGATTATGAAGAAAGTCAAGTTTGTTCTAAATTGATGCAATTTTATTGCTCATAGATGTGTTAACTCATCGTTACGCTGGTTAGTGTAACAATCAGAACACAGATTATAATAAACAAAGATGAAGAAAGTGGTAGAGGAATCGAAGGTTGTTGAGGATTCTGATAATTACCAGAACCAGTAACAGTAGAGACGAATTAAGCATATGATCTTAGCATGACTGAAAAAGATCAAAGAGAAGGATTGACGAAGAGGATCAATTCAAATGATTGAAGGAAAGAAATGAAGAAACGTAAAGAAAAGTTCACGAATGCAAATGTAAATCTGATACTATATCAAACTTTGAATGAGAATTTGGAAAATGAGAGAGATTTTCTTCATTAATGAAGAAATGAAGTACATTAGCCTTGTAAACAAGCTCAACCAATTGAGCTGGAAAAGAGAAGTACCAACTAGTAGCAGAAATGTATCTAATAGCGCGAACATAAACTAATTTTAACCGACCAAGCTAACACATTTGTAGCTCTAATATAATCAAATCAATTCTATTAATTTGTGTGCCAAAATCTTTAAGCCTGGCAATAGGATGGCCAATCTTTTTCATAAGCCGTAAAGTTCAAATTCACGATAAACGGAGAACCAAAAAATCTTGCTCAGGTTTTTGAGCATCATGTTAAGTTTGAGTTTAGCTGTGAGTTTCATTAGTTGAAAAACCGAGGTTAACTTCAATTCCAAGGGGCTTCAGAACCTAGGGCTGTCAAAATGGATTTGCGTGTCGTGTTCGTATCGCGTTGATACAGTTTGGTGACACTTATAAGGTCAACACTGACACTACGTATATATTAAATGGGTTGACAGGACACGACACTATATTATAACGAGTTAACACTATTAACATGTTCAACTCATTTATTTAAAAATAGATTATTTATAGTAAAAAAAAAAATAATAGATTATTTATAGATCAATTTAATATTGAGCCACATTATTTATAAAAAAAACAGTTACACTTCTAAAAATAAATCAACATAAATTCATCAACTCAATTAAACATGCAACTTTGCAAATAGGCAATCGAAAGTAAAAATTAGTTTAAATTTCTGCATTTTTACTAATTAAACAATATCTGGTGAAACTTTTACATCTCAATCAGACAGTCCCTTCGAAGCTGCAATTTCTACGTAAAAGCCATAATAGCTACTAGCCTAGTATAGTCCAAAAAATATTCATTAAATCACAATGAAAAAGAGTTTAGAAGTATTGAAGAAAGAATAAATTTATACTATCAGCTCTCAAGTCCAAATGATAGTTTGAGAATAAATTTATACTATCAGCTCTCAAGTTCAAATGATAGTTTGAACCTTCATATTAGTCAAAATTACTAATTTGTAAAACAGGTTATATGGGTTCATGGGTTGACTCGTGACCCAACCTGTTTATTTCGTGTCATAAAAATGTCGACCCTTTTCCGACACTAACCCTCGTAAACCCAACCCTAATTCGTTAAATTCCGTGTTAAACAAATCGTGTTAAGGTGTCACCATCCATTTTGACAGCCTATCAGAACCTTAAACACTGCTGATTGTCTTGCAATTAAATTACTTCAGGAAAAAAGAAAAAAAAAAGAGTCAGCGCAAAACACAATCCAAGCAAAAATGCAACTTCCCTTAAGCAGTGAGCTATTGAATAAAATAGCTAAAAGAATAATTATTCTGAGAAAGAAAATGCAGTACACTGAAGCCTGAAAAAGTCTAGGATGTACGGTTTCTATGAGAACTAAGCCTATAAATAACTAAGAAAAAGCTATTCTAATGTCAATTCTTATGTGAAGAGATCAAAGATGCTATTTTACGCAATAGTTTGGAAGCAGTTGCATCATCTATGTCATCTTTGTTAAGAGGTGAAGTCATTTCCTGAAATTTATGGAGGCTGCCCGTAAAGTCTGTAAAAAGTCCATCAACTCCAATCTTGTTAATCCAGTAATCATATTCTTCATAGGGGTCCTGATGAAACCTGAAGTGTAGGAACTTTTCCTCGTTCCGGTATGTGTAAGGATGCACCTGAATTAATCACAATTAGCAAATGCTTTCTTAATACCGGAATACACATGTTTAGGAACAACAAATTATGTCAGATTTATTTACGCTAATTGTCATCTTGCCTTTACTTTCCTGCTACCATATTCCAATAATGAAAAAGGCTCCACAAATTACCTGTAGATCATGAGCATGTGCTCTGGCAACAAGATCTGTAGGTTCTTGCAGATAATTATTAACTGCAGGAACTACTGTGTCCTTCCAGGGTCCAATCCCCACCACATAATCCTTAATGTAGTCGAGATAGGCATCCGAAGTGATTTCCCAATAAGACTGCAAAATGTCAATGGCACAGGCACACGCACAAACCATTAAAACGTGTAATTTGTTGTTCTCTATACAGATGCATGCATACAAATAATATAGTTAGCCGATGAGTGATGCTGAAGTGGACTGGTTGAATTCCAATTTTCACATTTCTTACTTTCATGTCTTTTACAATTCACATGGCACCAGTGATCTGATTCTAATTTCCTATAGCCAACTTTTAATTTGAGTCTGATTGAATTCAAATTATGAAGATAGCAATAAAAGCAAAGGGAAGTATTCTGCAAAAAACCAGTCCTATCAAATGTTCAAGTGTAATAATGCAAAATTATGGAGCAATAAAACCAAATGCAATCTAATGGGAGGTTGCACAAACCTGATTAGTGTCTTGAGTTGGAATGGTAATATCATCGATCAAGAAGATTTTGGGCAAGTCAGTCATTTTTGATATATGCAAAAGTGAAGTTGGAGCAAACGATTGGATAAATATAGGTTGTTTCAGCCAGTCTTCTGACAGGTATGAACCTTTGTATCCATACTTTTTAAGTGTCTCAACGAAAATGTCCTCGTATCGTTTACCACCAGGCCACTTTACCTGTTGTAGGCACAGTTCGATTATTAGACTACTTAAATAATTTATAGAAGACTCCACAACAAATGATTATATTCTCAGAACATACATTGAACCACACTTGATATCCCCTGTGACACGCTTACCACATACGAAGTTAAAGACCATTAGCGACAAGGTTTTCTCATACAAAATATAAAAAAAAAAGTAAGGCAAAATGGCAATATATTTTAATGAAAACATTGCTCTTTGAAGTATTGCCTCTGAGAGGCACGTTTGAGTGACAGTGAGGTAACCATTGTTTTAAAAAAGGCAGAAAACTTCCATTTTGATTGATACTCAAGCAATTTGCTGGGAGAAGATCTCAAAGGAATCTTGTGGAAAAAAATTTCTTACATGCTGGTTGATAAGTACGGGGTTTTTCATCTCTGGGTATATTCCAACAACTCTTGGTGCATCCAGTGCAATTGATATGAACTCTTCAAATGTGATAATAGAATATTTGCCTGAGAAACACACAACAGATACTTATCAGCATTGGCTATCTCTAATTGCAATAGTTTCTGCTAATTATCTGAAGAGAATTCAATATGTATATAAAATTTTAAGCATAACACATTACTGTAAATTGGTTGTATACAAATATCAGAGCAAAGGTCACCATGACATGAATATAGTCAATTTATCAGACAACACAAGTACACAAATGGTACCAAATCAATTGGTCATAATAAGCACACCACATCTCATTATATATTCACCATAGATACTTGAATCTATAATATAAAAAGTCTATCTGATAGCAATAGGGCTGAAACGACAAAGGGCCTGAATCCAGTTGTGGTTCAACCAACCCATGGGCCTAGAATCTGGCATGTTTATAAGAGGAGAAAAAGGGGACACATGGAGGGAGATTAGTGGCTGTTTGGTTGTGTATGCTGTGCAAGAAATGGTTGTTTGTCTTGTTCTGAGATGGGTGTGCTTTTTTAAATAATCTTGTGTGTAGGTTAGAGGTAGCTGGTCTTTTATGTTTTTTGGTCTCCTGCAGAGAGCAGAGACTGTGTTGGGGCTAGTCCCTGTGTTTTGTTCTCTTTGTTATGGTAATATTGTTGGAACTGTCCTATTGCTTAATATCAGTATTCTATCTTGATTTTCCCTCAATCCTCCATTGTTGTTCTACCATTTCTCATTGTTATTCTGTTATTTGAGTTGCGGAAACACAAGTATCTATCACTATCAAAAACAAAAAAAGATGCACAACGCAAGTGGGCAGCTATTTCCAATGTAGAAACTCAGCCAGAATTAGTTTTCTTAAAGAGATTACACATATGCATATTTGATGAAACCTGCTTGAGTTTACGAGTTGTATAAGCAAGATTAGCTAATTCTAACTGCACCTTAAAAAAACCTTTCCATATACTAAACAATTGTACTACAAGACAGTTATGCATGATGATAAGTTCAGAAAGAATTATTAATAAGAGAAAATGCATGAGAAGAAAGGTTGTAACAGCCAACAAACTTGATCAGATGCCGGGAGCTTAATGACGAAATTTTAAGCAATTCAGGGTTTACCCAACAGTATTCTGATCAATCAAGACGACCGCGATCTAAACCATGCCAAACCCAATTGACTTGCAGTGAGGATAGTACACATTGCAATCAAGACATAATTGTAGATAAAGTTTTCATGGTTATAACAGGGTATCTTCTTCAAAGAGATCGCATAATAACATCTACAGTTGCAAGTATGGTTAAGCAGCGCTAATCTAGAAACAATTGGTTTGCAAAAGTTGGATTATAATGAAAAGATGCATCAACAGCATTTAAATCAACAAGTAACTTGCCATTATATTCTTGATCTCGGAATGGGTATCTTTGTTTCACTCGCAATGTCTTCAGTTCCTTGAGAGTAAAATCAACTGCATGTGAGTGGAAATAAATTTAGACTGTGATTCCCAGGTCAAAGGTAAGATTTTGAAGATGCAACAAAAATTGAAGTTTTTAAATTTATCAACTATGCTTATGCAAAATGCACAACAAAACAAAGTCATGCATCAGTAGATCAACAAGGATTTAGTACCAGAGAAAAACCCAGTGGTATTGACGCCTTGAACGTCATAGGTCCTTTTACGGTCTGCAAACTCCTTGTGCTCTGCCACATCAGTCGTATCATCGAGGGTAACATCATGGAAGCAAAAAAGAAAACCATCTTTGGAGGCTAAGATATCTGTTTCTATAAAGTCTGCTCCTTCTTCAATGGCTCTCTGCAAAAAGCAACAATTTGTTAGAGACATATATAAACATATGCCAGTAAGAAGACTCGGAAAACGAAAGTTAAACCATGGAAAACGATATAGTTTCAGTTTGGTTTGTGGAAAAAAGAAGTAATCCAGATTAGTACTGCAAATGAATGCTACAACACCAGATGAAGTTCTAGGTCTACTAAAGAAATGACTTGTTACCCCTTTTGTGAATAGGCATATAACAGTAAAAAATCAAACACATGAACAGAAATAAATGATCTTCATATGGATTTACTTTCAAAAAGCAATAATTACCATGTAAGCAGCAGCTGTTTCCTCAGGAATCTCCCCATTTGATCCTCGATGTGCAAGGTTGTATGGACGAGAAGTCTGTAGAGGCTGCCTATTTCCACGGCCAATTTTACTAGGAAGAGGATACAATGGCCTCGCAACACAGATAAATATAAGCGACAGAAATAGGACTGGAAGAAAACCTGCATTCATTTGTAGTACCAAACGATTATCAATTGTACTAATTACTAATTAATCCAAGAACTAAATACATTTTACGTTTCTATTTCACGTTAATCCACATAGGCAGATTTCTAATTCATGATCCCTAGTTCAAGATCGAAGCACCATATTGTAGAATCAATATGCAGGCAAAATAAACTCATTGCAATAATGCTACCAGCAAAAGGAAAAAGCATTTGTATTGTGCAGCAAGCACGATTAGTTTCGAACCAAATCCCAACGACCAACGAAAGGATCAAAATAGGAACAAAACAGCATCCAAGCAATACACAGCAAAAAGATGATCTGGGCAAGAAAAAAAAAACCCAGAAATTTACATGATAAAGCCATGGAATTGGCTCAGCTTCTGATTCAAAGCTCTGGCCTTTCCTCCCCTTTGATCCTTCCCGCCCCTTTTCCCGCAGTGTCTTTCACTACTTTCAGCTATCCAAGTTAATGGGCTCTTTCTTCAACTCTGAAAAGTTTTCAACTTTATACATGAACTGGCCGTTGTGAGGTTGGATTAGAGAAAAACTCGCCAGGATCAAATGGGAAAAGTTAGAATATTCCTTTTAGATAATGCCTAACGACTTTCAAAATTTTATTTATGTTAATGATGATATTATTATTGTTAGTTAGTTTCCCAAGAAAAAATTAGTCTATGCTCGTTGTAATTGTGATTAATAATTGAAGATAAATAATATTTAATCTGGCTGCTATTTAAAAAAATATGAGTTACAAAAATAGGTACAAGGAAGAACTGAGAAGTGGGTAAGAGCTCACCATTCTTTGACTCACGGCAAAATTGGGTAATGTGGGCCAACGTCAATTGTGTATGTGTACGGGATAATTTGATTTGACACATTAATTAATTAGATTAGTGAGAGTTTGATGAGAGTTTGAGAGTCTATCTATATATGTTTTAAAATTTCTGAGTTCTTCTTTCAGTAACAAAATTCTAAACGTTGTTCGAGTTAACTCTTCAATTTCTTCATTTATTTTTATATATTAAAATAATTACCGTCCTTTTTGATTTTTAAAATTTCATCAAAATATTCTTAATAAAATTTTTTAATTTATGGAAAATAATATTTTTATACTCACATATATAAGATTTAAAAGTAGATTCTCCTAAATTTTTATTTTGATTTATTAGAAATGAGAAACTAATATTTAAAGTTTTATATATTTTTCATTTAAAGCAAGTTCTAGGCTAATAAATTGTAAAAAGAATTTAGAAGGGAAATTTAAAAAAATTGGAGCAAGTACGTACTTATTTAGTGAACATAAAATTTGATTGAAAAAGTATTGTTCATTTCATCTAATATTTGATATGCATTTTTATTACTTTGGAAAACACTTTCTATATGTTTTGTGTATACAAAAAATTATAAAAATTTCATTTTGAACTGTAAAAACATACAAATGAAAGATTAATATATTTTTTTTAATTGAAATTAATGCTTGCAGGTTTCAAAATCCAAAATATCAATCATTCAAAATTAGAAAGAAGGATTACATTTTTCATATCGGGGGTAATGGCATTAGAAGGGAAGAGGGGGGAGAATAGAATGGAATTATTTTTTAACTAAAAAGTTTATTTTATGATAAGTATTAATCCTAATCATCTAAATTAAAAGGAAACATTAGGACCAAAGTAAAAGGACCCTCTTGTTTATCTATAAACGGGAAGAAGATCCAAATCCAGTATTTACACTTAATTTTTTACTACAAAAATCTTAATTTGTAGAATGTAATAAATTGAGGGGTCAATGTCTCATGTTAAAAGATATTAATCAATGAAAATAGGAAAAAAAAAAAAAAACTGGAACTGATGATTCTTTTTTACCACATGTTGAAAACAGACTTAAGCTTTGAAAAATGTTCGAAAGAAAAAAATTATCATTTTGGAGTCTAGTTAGATAAAGATACTCAATAGAATCAATTTCGAAAGCACAACTTTTGAAATTTGGTTGAACCGATTTTGGAAGCTTTGATTCCAAAATTATCAGCTGTGTTAAATGCTATCCCTGGCAACGCCTCACAACATTGAATTTTGGAAGCAAAACTTTCGAAATTGGAATAAATTTCTTTTTACAAAAATTAAGCCCAATTTCCTCTTCTGAAATCGGGCAATGTACAGCAATTACATGTATGCCATGACATATATATATATATATATATATATATATATATTAATTTCTTATATTATTTTTTATTAAGAAACTTTTAATGAT
Organism: Euphorbia tirucalli; assembly: GCA_039660915.1. NCBI lineage: Eukaryota > Viridiplantae > Streptophyta > Magnoliopsida > Malpighiales > Euphorbiaceae > Euphorbia > Euphorbia tirucalli. The sequence goes on from CM077637.1 coordinate 17,493,180, forward strand.
ATTATTTTCATAAATTATTTTTATTATAATATAATTTAAAATAAATTGCTTAATATAAGTTTTCAACCGGCGCCATGACTTGTATAATGAGAAGTCAACCCTATGCTAGGCTATCATTCACAAACTCAGATGGCTGCCAGCCTGCCATTTTTGAAAGTTGCCCCTCTGCGTTTCCATTTATATTTATGTTACTAATTATTAATTTTCAGTTGCGGGATAATTACATATTTTATACTCAGTCAGGCATATAATTAATTAATTATTGACAAATGAAAATATGACAACATTATCAAGATGAGATATCTTTTAGTTAATTTTCAAAGATTTCTGTAGTAGAGTTGGAGTAATTTTTTTATTTTATTTTTTTTCAAATGAGCAGAGATTTTTTTTTTTTTTTTGGATAAAAGCAGAGATTTTTAACGATTGGTTATAATTTATGGGTTCAATCAACTGAAAATACTCAATCAATGTAGTATTGGTTATAAATTTAGATCTATACATATAGATTACTTCGATATTAACGAATATCATATATCAAAAGAATAGTAACTCTTTTTTTTTTTGGGAGAAAATTTAGCATATCTAATCAAACGTAGCAAGCATAAAATAAATATATGAATATATATTTGTGTTATTATTGCTCTAACGATTAGTTATGGAATACCTTTAACTATTTAAATAAAGAGCTTTGCTCTTAAGTTTTTTTGTCCTACTTTAGAGCAGAGACAAGGGATTTTCTACCAATGTTATTAAACTTGGATCGGATCGGTCGGTTCGACTGGTTCAACCACGAACTAGTTATGGATCAGGTCGATTTGATAAAAAAATTATGATTTTATTAAAACCAACTAAAATGGTTTGATTGGCTGTCGAACCAACCAAAATCTGTTAATATTTCTACTTGAATAATATTTTTTTAAGAAAATAAATATATGATTAAATCATCACTTGAATTAGCCAAACTGTGAACCGAAGATTACCTCACCGGTGCGATTTTAATAATATTGCTTTTAACTAATAATTGAGCAATGAATTTTGCGAATCTCTTAGAGAAAACAAAATAATTATGTACTAACAACTAAAATTTTTTTAAAAAAGTTTAAACAATCATGAACACCATTTCCACGGCAGTTTAATCATGTGGGTCGGGCTTATTCGTCGGATGTGGCGTGTAATGGTTTATATCCCTCCACCATGTTTTGCCAATCTCTCTTTTGAGTTTTAATATAAGTCTCCAACTTTTCCTCAAAAAACAAAAAGAAGTGGGTCCATTTTACATGTAACTTTACGGCTACCAATTAATTAATTGAATTAATCTCATTATTTACAGTTATTTTGAATTCCATAGATGAATTATTTGAACATAATTGAGGATATAAAAGTACGAATTTAATGAAGTAGGTGTCTATTAGCTTATGATTTCATACCTGTTTAATTATTTTAGTTAAGTTGTTTTCTTTGGTACAAAAAAATTTAGAGGTAGAAATGTATTTTCAGCTTATATGATCGAAAGCCTCCGAACCATTAAATGAAACTGAAAAAATAATAACAACTTATGTATTACTCCTAACAATGCCAACAGTAATCAAACCCAAGCAAGATTGTTGAGAGTTTTTTCTTTTGGTCTTAGAATTCACCATTATACTCATTGTTGAATTGAATTGAACATACATGATGATATAGTATGAGCCCAATAGTCTCAAGCCCACACTTTTATAAGACAAGCCAACAAAAATAACATGGATAGTGGCTCAATGTTCGATCTATGACTTATTTGGACCATAAGAGATACCTGGTTCAATCAACCGTCAACAATGTCATACCCAAAACTTATAAAAGGTTTTGGCTCCTAACATTAGAGGCTGATAATCATTAATATCTTGAACAAATCTCTCTCTCTCTCTCTCTCTCTCGCTACTTTCTCACTTTAAAAGTAACACTAACTTAAACGTCGGAGTTCATACAAGCGTAATTCTCAACACACATCTGGTGATCGGATCGGAACCCTACCCCAGCATCAAGCACCTTATCATATGAAATATAATAGAAAAGGAAAAAGAAAAGAAAAACCAAAAAGAAATGATAAAAGACAACCAAAGAAAAGCGATAGATTAAACACAAGATGAACTTCCATACATAGATAGGCATAACCTTGACGGGATTTCTCTTGGAGAAATAGCAGGTTCACCATATCAAACGGAACTATGCAAATGGGCAAAAAAAAAAAAAAAGAAAGAAGAAAAACACACACACACACACACACACTCTTGCAAGAAATAAAAAAAAAAATTTACAGCTTTCAATTAAAGCCTCGTGAATTAAAGCCTCCCAAATTCTTAAATCTTAAATGGGATAACAGAAATGCGCTTCATTGGATTGGAGAGATCAGTACCACCAGCATGCTTCACAAATTCGGTCGGATTAAGGAAGTAGCCATGGCAATTGCACACCATGCTTACTTCACCTCTCTTGTACTTGTACAGAAAACCATCTACTTGCCTTCCATCAGGTCCTTCTCCTCTTGTCATTACACTTGGCATTTTCTTCATCACTTTCATATCATTTTCTCCTATTCCTTCATTGCTTAACTTCACCCTTTTCGCCGGGTTCTGGACCTCAGGGGTCTCATCAGCATCCACCTCAACTGGTTTCCCATTCGAACTCGATCCGCCTGCAGCTTCGTTCGCTGCAAACTCCACTGGTTCATTTTGGGACTCATTGTCTTCAATCTGGATTGGATTTTCACTCGTACCGGAAGCTGGTGGGTTCTGGATCATGTTTCCTGCAGGTGAATTTTGCAGCTTGGTTCCCACAAACTCAACAGATCCTGAAGGTGAATTCTGGAACATGCTTCCTGCTAGCTCGATGGCTTTTCCCTTTGAACCAGAACCCGATGAGTTCTGGATATTGGTTGCTGCAAATTCAATTGATTTCCCATTCGAACAGGAACCTGGCTCGTTCTTGAATTCGGTTTCATTTGAGCTAGAGCCTGGTAAATTCTGGAATTTGATTGCTGCCAACTCGACTGATTTCCCTTTAGAACGGGAAATGGGTCTGTCCTGGAACTTGATTCCTGCAAAATCATGAACTGATTTATTACCATTCGAGTTCAGCATCAATGGATCGTGGAACTTGATTCCACCAACGGGTGTCCCATCAGAACTTGAACCCGGGAGATTGATTCCAGCACTTAAAAACACTGGATTCGGGAACTGGATTCCAGCAGCTGCTCTTCTGTTAGAATTTGAACTCGAACCGAGTATATTCTGGAACTCGATTTCATCAACTGGCCGTCTAATTCCATACGTAGTTGAAGCGGTCATTGAGTATTGGTACTGCCTTTGAGCAACAGCAACAGCCACTGGACCATACGATGGTTCATATCCCAGTGGATTAAGGCACCTCTTTAGATTAGCTAGTCTTCCATTAGAACCATCCGAAGCCATTAGATACCGCAGCTTCCCTTGAGAAATTGCTCTTGTATGTGCAGTTGATCCTTGCTGCATTATCCCAGTCCTGGATCCAGCTGCCACCCTCCGTATTGGAATTGATTGTGGTCGCAAAACTAATTGCCTTTGCAGAAGCAATTCGTGTCCTATAGGAAAATTTACTCCATCAACAGGTAAAACAAATGGAATACAGTTACATTTTTTATATGAGTAAAATGAAAGCTTTTCCTTTTTTTATTGACACATTGATGAATTTATATTCTTCATTGTTTTGCTGACTCATTAATGAATCCAATATCCAATTGCATCATCTATAAGGTTCGATACCGACAAAACTAATCATATTATTCCTCGTTTTGTCGGCTCGTGATTGAATTTAGTAATCCAATGCATCATTTATAAAGCCCGATACCGACAAAACTAATCATATTATTCCTTGTTTTGTCGGCTTGTTAATGAATTTAAGGTTCAAACGCAGAATTTATAAAGTTCGATGCCGACAAAACAATGTTTTGTTGGCTCATTTATGAATTCAATATACGATTGCATCATCTATAAAGTTCGTTATCAATAAACAACATATTATTATCTCGTTAATAAATACAAGATTTGATTACCTTAATTATAAAATTCGACACAGACAAAACAATGTTTTATCGGTTCATTAATGAATTCAAGATTTGATACCTTAATTGTAAAATTCGACACTGACAAAATAATATTTTGCTAGCTCCTTAATGAATTTAAGATTCGATTTGATCCGTTCTAAAGTTCTTCCATAGATTATCTATGCATGTTGAATAGCATAAAAATCTCCTAGCTAGGCTTTAGCTTAACTATTTCTTTTACATATTTTCTTTTATTATATAGTTTGCATAATCAACTAGATCCAATAACAACTAGCTAGCAATTGCATTAAGATGTATACTAGGCAATGTACAATTAATTCCTAATCAAAGGACATTTGATTTTAACCGCTTCCCTAACTACAAGAACACAATAAACCTATCCATCTTATGATCTAAAGCAGGCAACATATATAAATGGACAATTCAGCATATACATATATATAAAAGCACTAATTAACTATGTAATTCTTTATATACAAAGAGAAAATTTATATATTTTAATGGACGAAACATATATAAAACAAAAGAGCATACCATTTTCTTATGAATCTAATTCACGTGTACTATTCCAAAGAAAAATCAATAGAAATGTATTTTTTAGTTTTCCATCATACTTTTTTCATTTCTCATTATCCATGTTGGGTACTCGTTATGGTTTCATTCGAATGGTCCATGTTGTTAGTTTTAGTAATGTGTTAAGCAATGTTTATGATCATATGTGAAGTGAGTAGAAAATAAAAAAAGAAATGAGTTGGAACAAGAAATTAAGAAGAGGATGAAAATGATACCTTTTCTTTGAAAAACAAGGTTGTCACTCCTGATCTGATGAATAGCACGACACAAGGCAGGATTCCTGGAAGCAGAAGCAATAGCCCAGGAGATTACTTTGGAGGGTGATGTAGGTCTTGGCCCCAGTACTGGTGGAGATGCCTCCCTCTCCTCTGCAACGACGACGTTTTGTCCGCTATTGGTATTATCCATGCTGCTGCTGCTGCTACCGGCATGCCCAAATGCGTTGCTGGCCAAAGCGACATCGTTTTCCGTTCTCTGGTGACGCTGTGCCTCAGCTGGAGGATTTGGCCTTGGAGTTGAAGATGAGAAGGAGGATGATTGGGATGGATGTTTTTGGCCGTAAACTCCACCCAGAGAGAGTCCAAGATTCACATTGGATTCGGTGGTATTTATTCTGTTGGGTTCATTCTGCAAGGAAAAGTTGTCAAGAAGAAGGTTCTTTTGTTTGTCATCGTTTTTGACGGAGGAACTTGTTTCACTTTGGACTCCCTTCATCTTCTTATCACCTTCTGACATTTTCTGTCCTCAAAAGTAACAACATTAACTTATTATATACATCAAAACCACAAAAACAACAACAATCTGCCATTAAAACAAAGCTCACAACTACATAAAAAACCACCATCTATATATGAGAGGAAGATAAGGATAAGGACACAAACCAATTACAAGTTGAACTCAAGATCGAGTTCTGCGGTTGATATGGAAGCAGAGGGAGGAAGAGAGAAAGAGATAAATGAAGAAAATGGAAGGGGTTGAGGTGAGGAGGAAATGCAGTGAGTTGCTGAAGACTGATGCTTGGTTTTTATAGATGACAACACACTTTTGAATATGCCACGTGTACGACTGTGGAGTCATGGAGGGACATAGCAGTATTTCATGTCATTTACGGTTTTCCATTTCCTCTGTGTGCCCTCCCTCACTCACTTTTTCACTCTGTCTGCTCTTTTTGCTTATCCACAACTTTTATTGGATTATTTTTTTTTATTTTTCCTTAAAAAAAAAAAAGAGAAAAATGTATTTTAGTAAAGTTTTTAATATAGTCTGAGATTATGGTGGCCTGCACCATTCGATGATTGACATATCATTAATGATTTTGATGTATTAATCATCTAACAGTAAGTACTACAATAGAATATCTAATATATAAGATATTCTAATAGACCTAACTAATGAAAACTCGCTATGTATACAAAAAGTTTTCATTATGACGTTAATTATGTAATAACACAGGCTACGTGATCTCTAGACTACAATCAAAACTCTCATTATAGCATTACATGATGGAATGCGGCCGATGTTAAATAATTAAAATAAAGAACATATATAGCATCTTACTGTTGGTCGGGTTCAAAATAGGCCGGACATTCTACAACTTCGGAATGCATACCAGTCAATCGAATTAAATAAAAAATGTACAAGTGACGCTGGCTATAAATTTTCCCTGTTTACGGATTTGACAGCTATACGTAAAACCATGGTTTTACTTATTTGTCCCTTTTACTACCTGAATTGCTTTTTTGCGTTTCCTTTTTAACCTTTTTGTTTTTCTGGATATTTAGATCTGGCCAAATGATGTATTTGGGTTGTTTATTAGCATATTTGTATAAATTATTATTTATATTTGGCTTTCTGGCAATGACACAAACCTGCCATGTATATTATATACATTGACAAATGTGTATGACAGAATGCAAAATACTGATTTCATTTACATGTATGATAATTAATTAACTTGTAATAGCTTGAACCTATAACATCATGACTGTTATAGAATTTTAATACTTTTAATATATAAAAGGCATGTAAAATATAATTTTAACTGTGCGCGTGAGAAAATCAAGTTAATAATCACAAGACTTGCTAACTAAAAAGTAAAAAGGAATAGTATCACATCATTAATTTAAATTTTTATTTCTAAGTTTAAACTTTAAATAAAATTAAGGATATATTTGGTACTTGGAAGGAAAGAAAATGAGAAAAAAGAGAATTAAAGATATATTTAGATATATCTATGTCTACATACGTTGATTTCCACAATTTTTTTTCTTCTTTCCACTTTTGTTTTATACCAAATACACCATAAATACCAAAATTATTAATTCATTTATTATTAATTTCAGATTTAGATAGAAATACAATATATTTCTTTTTTAATTTTTATTACATGCTGTGTAAGTTTATTCATTAATACCAATCAAGTAACAGGTAAACTATTATTTTAGTTTAATATAAAATTTGCACAGAGTGCATCCATATAGAAAAGTAAATTGATAAAAAGGGATAAAATATATATTGTTATTATCACATTATAATATTATTAAATTATTTGTTTTAATTTAGAGGGAATAATGCAACCTCAGAGGAAACAAAGTGAGTGAGACTTTGGCGCAAAAGGACACTTCTGCTTAGCTTAGACAAACGTGCGCGTGTCAGTACTTTCCCTCTGCTCCTTACACGTGTATCAATCAGGGGCGTTTGCGTAACCATGAGATTTAAATCAGTTGAATAAATTTAATTAGGGGTTAATAAATCTACTATTGAAGAACATAGTAAATGAGGTTAATAACAAACAAGTGGTGTTAAGTCAGATATAACCAAAATATGTTTATCCTTGCATCACAGTCAAATTATATTAGTTAACCAAATAAATTAAAAAAAAAAAAAATATTACTGCAATCTAAAATATAATCCATTGTAAATCTGAAATTAAAATTTTCAAATCCCAAGTCGGTTTGAGTGGATTTAGATGAGATCACATCCAAAAAAAACATGACCAGTAAAACTAGGGTGAGGCGCAGCACAGATTGGCATACAATACATACAGATTGGACGGCCGTTTAAACGGAAGCCACACAGAACGTCAGCAGTGCGTAGCTACTAAAGTCAAATCAAAAGTGGGACATACCCTATCCACGTAGTCAATTCAGTTTCGCCTTTTGTTTTTTTATATTAATATCACTGACGTTGTTATTCTGAAAATGAGACTCTGATTTGTTAACGTCCACGTGTATGAATTACAACCAATGTTATCATAATCGTACCAGACATCAAATCGGTGAAGCTATTGGTATGTGGTTTACCGGTTCAACCGGTAGTTATACCGGATTATTGATTTTTTGAAAAAAATATTATTTAAATAATAAATAAGCTTATAAATTCATCAAACATAAGTTTTAAATGTTAAATATTCAAAATAACTTCACAAAATATTTTAAAACTTAATTAAATACAAGCCTTAAATAATAAAAATAAACTGGTAATAGCAAGGGCAATACTAAAGAAATCAAATGTACTACTGCTAGATTAAGCAAGTAGTAAACTGGATTTTGAATGAGAAATTAACTTACAAAATGGTAGGATTCAATAAAACATAATGAGCTAATATAGAATATTCAGTTTTATTGTACTATACAAAAATTCATAAATTCAAATTCAATTTATGTACGTTTTTCAAGATTAAGGACGAAAAGTGTCATTTTGATTTTATTATTTCCTGATATAAGCAAATAATTTCATGAAAATGCTTTTTTTATGATACATTTTTATTTAATTGATATATTAAAAATTTAAGTAAAACCCATCAGTAAAGTCAGGATGGCCCAGTGGTATAAGATATCAAACTTAAGTGAGGAGACATGGGTTCAAATCCTACTTTCAGCATTTTCTTAATTTCAACTTAAAATTGGTCAAGAAACCGGTTTTTGACCGGTTCGCTGGTTTACCGGTTTTTCGCGGTTCGAACCGGTCAAATCTGATTTTTAACTAAACCGTTGAATTTAATTAAACCGACCGGACCAATAACAAATTCGCAGTAAAACTGATCGAACCGACCGGTCCGGTCCCGTTTTCATAACGTTGATTACAACTCTATTTTTTCAAAAATATAAAACAGTTTCAGTTTGCGTTTCTTTACCTCAGCAATCTTCCGACCACCTGTCTCGTGTTGGAGGGGTCCACCTTTTCTCTTTGTCGACACTCCACTCCTGCTGAGGCTTTTGCCCACGCCACTTTTTTTTTTTTTTCCTAACTCATGTTATTTTGTATTAAATGAATTCTTTGTGTTAAATGTTTAGTCCCACGTTATAATTTCAATTTTAATTTGTTAAATTTATATGTTACATGAATTATATTAGTGCACGACATTCTTATTTTATATGTTGCATTTATGTTTAATTTTGAATGAATTAAACGAATCACAAATAGATTAGAAAATTAATAAATAAAACGAGATGTTTATTGAACAGGTTAAACGTGTCGACCCATTTTTAACACTAATATGCATAACCTCAATTTTGATTCTTTGAATTTACATATTATAAGAATTGTGTTGATATGTCACGACTTATTTTGACAGCTCTACAATTTATCTAATTATTTTTCTGTTGTATTAATGTACAATTTTTGTTTTATATGCTCCTATACGTTGAATAGTTATTTTAAAATTGCATGAACTATAATAACAAATTAATAAAAGATAAGTATAAGATAGTAGTAGATATTTAAAGTAAAAATCAAGAGAAAATTAGAAAGACCCCGTGAAGAGTAATAATATTCAATTTACTATGCGCCAAACAGACCAAATAAATGTGTGGTCAAAGAGGACAGAGTGGTATTTTGTCATATATTGTTATAATTTAATGCTTTAATAACTGAATTATAATAAAAACGTTGTAATACAACTGTCCCTTTCTTGGAAAGACATGCATGATGAACATCTCTCTCCTTTTAAAATTTGTCAAAACCTTTACAATTTGTCACAACTTGTCAGTTTAGTCGAGTTTATTTTGACACATACTTGCAGGGAAAAAGATTTTTATTACATTACATTAAATCTGTTCATGAGCTAGGCGGATGTCGGTTGGATTTTGCTCTAAAAAAGCTTATCCAAGTTCAATCCAATCTGTATGTTATTTATGCTGGGTTTGGACCGAGCTGGACCAAGCAACAAAAATTCATTTTCAAGCCCAGTCCAGTTCACATAGTATATTTTTTGAATTCAAAAATTACAAAAGTCTAAATGAACTATAAAAATCCATATTCAAAAGAAAATTCAAACAAAGTTTTTGGAATATATGAATGAAACTCAATAAAATAAAAATAATTACAGCAAATAAGAAAGAGACAATTTTAAAATTTGCATAGCTTGCCCCAAAAAATAAAATTGTTTTTGTCTCTATACCTGCAAAAAATTAATGAATCAAGAGGAAGGCCGTCAATAAACGACGATATAACTATAGATAAGGGATATGGCATACGACGAGAATAAACGGGTGAGAGTGGCTACAATAGGTTCAGGATTAGGTTTTACATTTTTAATTTAATAAGATTATATGAATAAAATAATATATATAATAACATATTATTATTATTATTATTATTATTATTATTTATGGGCGGGCCGGATTTATGCGGGCTTGTATTAAAAATCCCAAGACCAACCCATGATATTGGGCTTTTTACAGGTTTGAATTGGAGCGGACTAATTAGAAAATTATTGTGTCCAAGTCCAACCCTGTAGTCACGGTCTGAACGGACTAGGTGGGCTATGGACCATTTGAACAGGTCTATATTACAGCAAGTGTATTTCGAAATTATCAATTAAATGACAAATTAAGTTTTTAAAATTAAGAAAAATTATTTACATGTATAAGAAAAATAATACTATTAATTTATAAAATAAACTTTGTTACATTTTAAAAATAATAAAATGACTTTTTTTTACCTAATCAAATAATTAAACTTGTATACACATAGTTAATTAAATCAATCGTACTTTACATATACAATTAAAAATACACTTTCCAGACTCTATTATAGAGTGGCTTAATTAATCTCACCAAGTATAAAAGGTCGATCAAGTGAAATACATATGTTAATCTAGTCTATTATAGAGTCAAATTTGACAAATTTAACAACTTACAAATAAATATGTTAAATCTAGTTTATCTCTAATTATTATTTTAACGTCCATTTCTGATTTTCCATAAAAAAAAAATGGTGGCTTTGTGTATATATTTTCTATTATTTGTACTTTGAGGGGCAGTGGCAGGGCAAAATGACACATATGTTTTGAATATTAAATTATTTTTACAATTCATCAAAAAACAGAAAAAAAAAAAAAAAAAAAAAATTGTAAACTCCGAGGAACAAGAACATCAGCAACTCCACCCAACTCAACTCAATTTTTATTACTTTCAATTGGAGACTACGACGCCGCATAAATGGACCCCATGTCAATGTCAACTGTCAAATAATTATTAGTAATTTTAATTTATTTGAGATATTACTGTTTCAAAAAAAAAAACCGCCGTTGCCGGGGATCGAACCCGGGTCACCCGCGTGACAGGCGGGAATACTTACCACTATACTACAACAACTTCATATTCGCTTTTCTCGTAGTTATGTAATTCTTGTTTCAGCAAAAATTTTGAACTTCTAATTGATTTCATTTGTTTATATGCCAGTAATATATGCGTCTCACTCAAATTAAAAAGATAAGTAGCTATTTAGTCTACCAATTTTAGAGTACACTAATCAATTTTTATTATGTGGAATTGTTGGTAATTAAATGTTAATCCTTAATATTAATCCTTTTATTCTTAAAGATGCATGTACTCTAGTAGTATTTTAGAACTTTTCCACCATCTCTTAATTTTCTTTTTGTAGGATTGTATATGATCGTTTAACCAGTTCTTTAGTTACAATTAAATACAAATCGACTAACCTATTATTTCAGTCTATTAACTATTAAACTAATACTGTTCATAGAAAAATAAGTTTTTAAATATTAAAAATAAATAAGAATTAAGTTACAAACTATGAATTTTAAAATTCAAAACCAATTAATAAAACACTTAAATAGATAAATTTGAAGTCATAAATTTTTTAGCTTAAAAATTAAATATAAATATGTAGATCTATATATAGATTACTAAAATTCTAGATATATCTATATTAATTGCATGTATATATGCATATAATAGATTAATTTTGTGGCTTTTGTTAACCAACGGTTTTTTAATAGAAAAACTATTTCCTAGTCTAAAAGTTTCGGTTAATCTATTTTTCAGCATGATTTCGATCTTGAAAATCAGTTTTTCAGTTTTTGATTTGTTTTGTGCAATGTACCCTTTTCTCCCTCAATGCCAATACCATCTATCTTCACCACGAGTGTAGCTATAGGAGAAAAAAAAAAAAAAAAAATCTCAATAGGTTTTACAGATTAGTGCCCAGATCTAGGAGAAAAAAAAAAAAAAAAATCTCAATAGGTTTTACAGATTAGTGCCCAGATCTATTTCTTCTTCCATTCTAAGGTACAACGTGGAAAAAAAAAAATGAAACCATTTTAACTCAATCTTGAGGGGAAAAAAAAAAAACTCTTAAATAAGAAATCATTAGCATTGAGGGGATTGGATATTTTTATTTTCTTGATGTTGATATATGTTGATTGGCTTTAATTGTAATGGCAAAAGGGAAAGCATAAAAATTAGTATAATGCCGTTGATATAGAGGAGGTATAAATTATCATTTAGTCAAAACACATTCTGAGCAACCCGATTTTTTTATTAAAACTGTAATTTACCAGAAATTCGAATAAATTGAACACATTAAATACTTGATTTTTTCATTTAAATATTATTAATCTCAAAATATGTACCTGATCTTATCATTTGTCATTTATATAGACTAAATCTAACATGTAATTTTCTTTTTTTTTTTTTTTTAGAATTTTTGTTATTTTTCCTCTCTCAACTCTTTTTCTTTTCAGTTTTCTTATTTTATCGAGAAATAATTTCTCATTTGTATTACATCTTCTCAATTTGAATTGTTCTTTTTTCTGTTTTGCTACCGAGGTTTTCTTTAAATAGTTTTTCATTATAGTTTTATGAATTGCTGATCTCTTAATTTCTAAGGTTATTTAGTAATCACTGCCAGTCACAATTTCAAGCATTAACGGAGGAATCAACCAAAAAAAAAAAAAAAAAAATCGCTATCGTTCAAGAAGGAATCATGATTTACATATTTTGTATTACAATTCGATTTCAAGTAGGCACGACGGAATCACTAAGGATTTCGATTTCTGGTTAAGCTATATAGTTGTGTATTCATTCGAATTTAGTATATATAAATGATATGAATTTATATTTATTTGAAATACAAATTAAAAATTTTTATTTACATTGTTATCATTAAAAAATATAGCTTTTTTAAATAGGTTATTTGTACTGGACTTGAAATTTAAATTTTTAAGTTCAGGCTCAGCCCACTCTGAGCCTACCTTAATCAATAACAGATTAGATAGGGCTTGGACCAAACTTTTTAGGTGTAAGCCCATTAAGATAGCCCGAGCCTCGCCTAGCTCAACCCATGAACACGTATAGTTTTGATAGGCTTTTATACATGTTTGTTCTCTTACTATAAATTTTTTCTCCTTCGCCTTAGTATTGTATTTTCATATTTTCTTTTATGACTTTTTAAATTTTCCTTTTTATGTTTTAGTTTTCACATTTACTCCATTCTTCTAAGGAATAGACTTAAAGGGGCCACTTGGCTTAGGGAGTTGAAGGGATACATCTTGGAAGATTATAGATGAGGTGGAACTCCAGACTTCTTATTCTTCAATGTTGCAACAACATTACCTAAAGTCTGTGATTAGGCCATCCCTGCACACAAGAGCATAAAAGCACAAGTAAAATGAAATTAGGGGATACCTTGAGGTCTACTTATAGGACCGATATACATAAAGTATTTCTTGTTGTCTAGGGGTGAGGTCCTTTATCTCTTTTTTTTTATTATTATTTATTATTATTTTTTATTATCATGCATGCCATCACGACATTGGGGAGTTTTCAATGGCCATTTGGGATCAGGCAAAGGGCATCTAGGTAAACAATTTCTTTAGGTGGAAGCCTTTTTTCTTAAATCCCAACTATCTTTGCTTCTATAAGACCAGATAGTTAGAAAGGATGGGCAGTTGGATGTACTTTAATATAGAAAAAATATTTCATCCATTGTAACTGAGGATGTGCGACCTTTGAAGAACTGTAATGGGAACTGTCTCTCAAAAAGGGGAAGGATGATGCGATTAGCCGAAAAACCCTCACGAGCGATGCCACAAAATATGTCTTAGTCTGCCATCAATTTCAGATACATGCTACGAAATTGCACTTACCTCCAACCGAGGAAAAGTTCATATTGACTGGATGACCTTTCTCCACTTGGAAAATTGATATAGTTGGGCCTTTCCATGGAGCATGCAAGCAGAGAAAATTCATTATTGTAATGGTGTACCACTTTCCAAAGTGGGAGAAAGCCAAATCGTTAACAACCAATACATCAGAGTGCATAATAATTTTTGTGCAGAACTTCATTATTTCCAGATTCAAAATTGCACATACTATCATTACTAATAATGAGACTCAGTTCAATTCCAAAAAATTCAGAGCCTTTTGCAAGAGTCTTTACACTGTTAAAAATTTCACATTCGTGGTGCATCCCAAGCGAATGGAATGACGAAAGCGACCAATAGAACTCCATGTTACAACATTCGAAGAAGGTTATAAAAGCATAAGGGGTCTTAAGTTGATAAGTTTTTCAATGCACTTTAAGCATATTAAATTGCCCCATGAAAAACCACCAGAGAGACCCGTGTGCAATGACTTACGATGTAGGAGTGGTTGTGCCAACAAAGATTGGTTCCCTTAGTGACCAAGTCGTATATTATACCAAAGTACAGAATGGTATTAATATCAGATTTCACATTGACACTTGCGCGAAGCTAAAAGAAACAGAATTTACATCCTCATGGTTGCAAATAAAATTGCCAATATCATGACTGTAAGGTCAGAAGGATATCCTTCCAAATAGGAGAATTCGTTTAGCGTCAATATGAAGTATAAGTGCATAATACTAGAAAGTTAAAAATGTCACCATGTAATTTAAAAAAGTTAGACTTACTCATGTAAGAAACCCTAGTCGATAATGGTGCAAAAGGAAAACGGTTCGGTCCGCAATAGTAGGGGATATAAAATATTCTGAAGGATGAGATTGCTATTAAAACTTATTTTTGTTTAGAGAAATAACATGAGTCAAAGCATCCACTAACCGTTTCTAATCTTTTCGAAAGTGAAATTTTGAATTGGGTAGACTACCAATGAGCCTATAGTTTTCTTGTCATTGTCTAAATTGGATCAGAATGTTGAATTTACCTAGTTTCACACTTTACAAATTCAAATACAAAAATAAATACTCAGCTCTATTGTCCACACAAATTCATCTTTGTAACATTTTGTAAAATAGACATAACTCATCTTTAAATTATAAAAAACCACTTCAATTCTACTATATTCCCGTTTATCATACCTTAAAATTACTAAAACTAAAATAAATTAAAAGCTCTACGTTCGTACCAGTATTCGTCAAGTAAAATATTTGGGAATTGAGTATAATGAAATTTAATGCATACGTCCACTTCAAAGAAAAGAAAAGAAAAAGTAGAAAGAGCTATGTGAATCTGATATCTCGAAGTCCATTTTCAATCTCATATCCCATGTTCCAAAATGAATCAAACATCCCAGAGTGGTTGAAGCAATTCATTGCTAAAAGTAGAATTCTTTGCTTAGTTGTTCATGAACCAAATCTCAAAAATAATCGCAAATGATCCGACAGATTCTGAGGAACCAAGAATCTAGCCTTCTAAAACTGGACATTAGAATCATTTTAAGCCCAAAACTAACTTTAGATGCCAATTTACTCAACTGCTCGACCTTTTTGGTAAAATTAGTCCGAAGCGACAACATTTTGGCGTATGATTAATGTATTTTCAGCACTACCGATTTTTTTTATGCCAATGTATCGTTTTTGGGCTACTTTGACCCAAAATAATACCAAGTTGTCATTTCAAATTGACCTTGCAAGCCAAGTTAAAGAGCCAAATTTACACTTGACACCATATGACACCGTTTACTAGAATCTCAAACAAAATAACCCAGCAAGAACACAAATGCTTTTAATTCATATTAGTAATAATTGAACTCCAAACGTGTTTTTAAAACATGCCTAAATTGTAAACTGTAGCAAGATAACAAATTACCAAACTGAAGCTTGTGCAAGTAAGCTTTGTAATTAACGGAATCCTCATAAGGATACCAAAATAACACGCACTCTACTCAGAAAAGAAGCTAAAATTCTTCAAGAATTATCAGCATTGTTATTAATCCACTCTCATATTGCCATGAGATCGCCATAATTTCTCATCACAAAAATGGATCCTGCAAACAATCCAACAGCACGAAGCAATTTCTGCAAGAAAATGAACAATGAATTAGTTCATGACAAAGACCCCAAATGCATTCTACAGGGAAAAAGAAATGGACTGGAATGATGTACTGCTTCTAAATAAGCTTCATGGCTTAAAAATAATTTATTTAAATCAATTCAAATTTCAAAGCAATTCTACATTCCCAAAGAGTTTGAGTGATGCTTAGATTCTCCTTCCAAAGTTCTAAAGAGCAGTATATTAAAATCAGCAAATAAATCAATCAAATGTGACAGGCGAATGCTCAACCTTGCTTCAATAAAAATATGAAGAATCATTTACAATATTACTCAAACACCAGTAAACCAACACCCCCCACCCAACATCCTTGTTTTTCTTGTAGAATGAAACTTCACTAGATATCCAATGAGGAAACCACAGTGGCATGTGATACTGATTTTGGAAATTCACAAATGCAAGTAATGTTTTATGATAGCTAAGGAACCCAGTATCTTGCCCGTTTAGTCTTCTATAACAACCAAACTGAAACTTACACTTCTCTCAGAAACTAAACCCTAAAAATTCCAATTCTAAAGCAACTATAGCAAGAGGGTATCTATAAAACCAAATAAAAGTCATCAACTTTCTTTCCCTAGAACTGAGTTATAAACAGTAATGAGAAGCAGAGATGATTTAAGCTAGCTCTAATTTGTGAATAACAAGACGCATCCTTTCAAAATACCAGTGGGAGTTATTTCTATCTTTCTGTAGTGTTTTTTCACCCTATGACTCATTAAATCATACTATCTCCCAAGAATTCATCTATAATGCAAAATATTCAAACAAAATTGCTACAACAGAAGCAGTGAACTGGTAACTTCAACACAATAGTTCAAATATAACTTGTATTTTCTAGACAGCAAATCAAGGCTAAATCAATAATTTAAATCCATCCATCTTACTCGATAACCTCTCACACGTAGCTCTAGCTATTAAACACAGATCTAATCATTCGACGAATCAGTGGAATAATGCAAAATCCAATCATCCAGCGAGACGCACAGAAAAATACTACCCCCAAGCACTAAACAGCCAATTTCAGTTGTCAACCAACATTTGATTGGCATGGGAAAAATCAAATTTGGGATGACTAGTGTATGAGTAAAGCGAAGACCTAAATACAAAAAATAGTAAATTAAAAGAAATACCATGTTGAGGGCCCAGTTCTCTTCATCAAGATATTGCGATCGACAGAAAGCTTTAAGATTATTGAGGGAAATAAAAGAATCAGCCATGGATGCAGGGAGGGAGATTGCTACCGGTGAGGTTTAGGGGTTTAGAGGTTCTTCTGGCGTAGTTGATTTTCGTGGACCTTCTATTAGGGCTATAAATCGAGGGCATTCTGAAATTACAAAATAGCCATTGTATTTAACTATTAAGACACCTCATCAAATTAATACATGAACAACCCTTCAATTTTTTCATCTAAAAAAAAAAAGACTCCTTAAAGGGTCATTTAAAGGTCTCACTTGTTCCAAATCATATTTTATTTTATTAATACATGTTGTTTTTAAGATAATTAAAAATTAAAAGTGGTCCCAAATTTATGTTGTGGCTGACACAAAAATAAAAAAAAAAAAAAAAAAAGAAAAAATAAAAAATAAAAAATAAAAAAAATAAAAAATAAAGAAAAACCCCTTGCCACTTCTGCATTAGGTATAATATGGGTTTTTTTTAGTTTTCTCTTCACAAAAACCTCTCTCAAATACCCCCATTGGAGATGTCCTAACGTGTTACATGAGAGATAATATAAGCCAGTTTGGGTGCTACTAGTGAAAGTGTTGTCCGAGAAAGTTAGGTTTCATTATTTTATTTAAAAATAGTTTGAAGTGTTTTTCTAGTGCTTTCCTGAATACAATTTGACTTTTACCAATTGTGCATTTGAAGCTACTTTCCGTAACCTTAAAAACAGCTAGCCAAAGTAAGGTTCCTTATACTTTGGTTGAAAGCTACTTTCGCAGCCGCAGAAAGCAGCGCCAAACTGGCCCTATGTTTCCAATTTTAGCGGATAATAAAAACATAACACGTGTATTTTTATATTTGAATATCATCTGTAGTCTACATTACATACATTACTCAAGGCTTTCATATATATATATCATTCTATTTTTCAGGCTTATTGAAAATATTATAAATGAACCTCGTATATTTGATCAAACCAATGGACTTCAACTGCCAAAATATTTAAAATGTTTATTTTTGTTATTTTAATTAATTTCTTATAATGTTTATTAAAATTAAGTTTTGTCAGTCTTAAAAGTAAGAAAAGAATAATTTTGTAGAAAAAGTTTTTAGTTAAAAATGGTTCAGAAGAAGAACAAGGTCATTTTTCACACTTGTTTAACAAACAAAAGTCCTCAATTATTATGAAATGGGTATTGAGACAAAGATTAAAATTAATCTTGAAAAGCACGAGAAACTGGTATATAAACTAGTATATTTGATGAAACTCCAAGATGGTTTAAATTGTTTACATTAAAATGAAAAGTATAGATTATCTTAAAATTATCTGACATTGTGCCAAGTTAACAAGAAGATTCTCTTGGGAAAGACAGAATGGAGTTTTAGTTTTGAAATGCTAATCAAGATTAATTTAATTTAATTTGCATTTGTTATTAAACATTTCGATCCCAAATAAATTCCTAGAATGTTAATGGGTTGGGCTAAAGCAGAGTTCTTCTGTCGGACGCCCAACCCCATTTTGATGGACTTTATAACAATCCCCGAACGTAGTAACTTTATTGAAACGGGAGTAACCAAACAGAATATGCCACGTGGACAACCCAACCCATCCAGAACCAATCACTCTGAGTGATCCCTTCATTTCTCATTCATCCATCCATTCATTCATTCGTTAATACTGTAACAAGAAGATGGAAGCCACAGCAATCTGTGGCAGCAGAGCTATCACTTTTGTGTATTCTACTCCTAATAAAATGAAATTGAAATTGAAACCTGCATTAACAGATAATTCTTCCACTTATTCACCTCTTCTCATCAAATCCATGGCTACCCAGAAGCCATTGTCATCTGCTGCCAAAACTGTTAGCTCCAAAAAGGTCTGTTTTTTAATTTTTTTTTTCCTGCCCCTGCCTAATTTTGTAACAGGGAAGAGATATGGAGTCTCTTTCTGTTTTTGTCTTAAAAGAAAAAAAAAATTTTTTTGTTGCAGAACTCACCTCCAATAAAGCTGCTGACAAGGGTGGAGGAACTGAAGCTGCTGAGCAAAGCAGAGAAAGCTGGTTTGCTATCTGCAGCAGAGAAGTCTGGACTGTCTTTATCAACAATTGAGAAATTGGGTCTTCTTTCAAAGGCAGAGGAATTAGGAGTTTTATCTGCAGCCACAGATCCTGGTACACCAGGTGCTCTGTTAAGCCTCAGCTTGGGTTTGCTGCTTTTAGGACCCTCTTGTGTTTATTTTGTGCCTGAGGATTATCCCTGGCAGGTGGTTGTTCAGGCTCTGGTTGCTCTTCTTTCCGTGCTTGGTGGTTCTGCAGCTTTTGCAGCCTCAAATTTTGTATCCAATTTGCAGAAATCAAATTAATGTTCACCTACCCTTTTTTCTATTATGACTCATCCAAACTCACAATTTATGGTGTCCTATGTATTCTAGGAATCAAATTTGGAATCTAGCTGACTAGATACGTTTCGATTCAAGACAACCTTAATTGGTGATTAAAAAAAAATGTGCAGCCACCAATACATGTACTTCTCTTGCAAGCACCAAGCAGAATGAAAAAAAAATGGGTAGAAGTGAGATCATTTTCAGAAAATTACACATGATTTCACGAAAAATTACATCATTGCACTGCAACACATTTTCAATGTCATGTAAGATTTTATGAAATGCCCCAATAGGGGAAAAACAAGAATTCACAACAATATTCGTGTACAAAGTTGCAAATGTATATATAAAAAATAAATAGTAAACCTGAATTTCTAGTGCCTTCGTACCCCTCATTTGTACTGTCAAAAACAAAATCCATTTGCTTTCTTGGCCTGTTTTCAAGTAGGAGTAGAAGTACCTTTTACCTCACTTTGACGCCCTGCCCTTCTGCTTCCATTGTGCATATTCCTTGGGTTATCCTCTGCATTGCGTCCAGTTGAACCTTTCGGTCTGCCTGCAAATTCAGCTTGGTTTCTGAATTCGCTCCTGCCATAACCCCTACCACCACCAAAGTTCCCACGGTTCTTGAAACTGTCGCTTCGGAAACCACCTCTCCCTGAGGGATATCTCCCCCTTCCACTACTGCCAACTGCAAAAACCAACAGCTCTTTTCACTAGTTACCTTGTAAACAAGCACACTTCGACTCAAGAACACAATGCTCATATATACAAATAGAAAAAGATCTAAGTAGAGGTGGCAAAATTTGACTCTACAATGCAAAATTAAAAGGTCTGGATTTCACTTAGTTGCATGTCGACCCAATACAACACAATATTTTGTGTATCGTGTTCGTGTTACTCCATCCACTAACAGGAAAATGGCTGAAAAAGTAAAATTATTATTAGGCCCTTTCAGTTTATTTTATACTTACAAACTTACTGAGGATTTGCTTGATAATTTTGAATTGTATCAAGGGGGTTGTGTCGTGCTCGTGACAATTGATTAGGTAGTATAAACCCAACATAAAGCAACACAACAATATGGATTGCATCCGTCCTATATTAACTGTATCGTGTCTCTGTTGAAGTTTTAACCGTGTTTATGATACGACCAAAAGTTAACATGACATGTCAACCTGAATCGGCACCCATAAATCAAGTAATGAAGCATGTAAGAGAGAAATGTATTACCTCGGGTGTTGGTTTTCTTTTCCTCAATAATAGCTTCATGATCTCCAATATTTATAGGCGAAGACTGAGTTTGTTTTTGCAACACCATTAATCACACAAAAATCGTTTAGTAATAAATAATGAAAGCAGTGATACAAGTCTAACAAGCAGCATAATGATATACACATGTACAAAACTTAAGGAATGTCCAACGGAAAATCTATAGACAAAAATGAGATGAAGCCTTTTACATTCAGTCATAGTTCTATTCCCAGTTGTTTATATCCTACAAAAGTAATTGTCATTCCATCCCCCTAAACAAGCTCCTCACCCATTGATAAAGAAAAAGTGTGGACGGAAGATAAAGAGAGAATAAAACAAAAATGATTGAACCAAAAATTAGCAGTCCAAGTCTCTAAAGTCAATTAAATCAGGGTTTTCAGCAGGCAGTGAATTGATACTAGCATTCTTAAACTGCTGCTGGTGAAACAATTTGCCACTAGGTATATCTAGTTACACCTGAGACAAGACATAAATATAATTACACTTCCCAGGTACCTGAAAATCCATTTCAGGTGACAGCAGTCAGCTAACAGACACTACTGTTATCCTATTGAACATAAACAATGACCAAAAGAAAAACAAAATGTGAAAAAATATTATTCTTAAAATAGGATTCTTATCAACCCATAACGCTGTTACAGCATCTGGAGTATATTCGCTAATTATCCGAAAACTGAGCACTGGTGTCCATTAAGGTAACAAAGTTCCAATTGATCACTGGACTAGAGTTTCAACATTAAGGTACCCTTACCTGATATCAATGCAATTCTGGAAAGAATCTTACTAACATAGTTACATAGAAGTCAAGATATTATAAAACAGAAAAATAATATGTACTAATATATTTATGAAAATATTAGGTACAGCCAAGAACCAAATGGAATGAACATTATTATGTTCACTTTTTTCTCTTCAAATGGCACAAACTGAATGCCATATTAGATTTCTAGAGCATTCCTCACCAGAAAAAAGTGAAAAGTACCTAAATCATATAAACCTAAAGTTAGGTAATTAAATCTTCACAAGTTAAAGTTTATGAAAACAAAAAATCAATGTACAGTCCAATGACCATTAGAACAGTTTCCCTCAAAGCACCTTTCATGCTAACAATAAAACTCAAATTTCAAGCAGCACCATAAATCTATTACTAAGTATAGTCAAATTCTTCAAGCATAACAGAAACTAACATAAGGAATCGGAGCAGTGAAACAGATTTCCATTTAGTGAGGCCTAGTCATAGACCTATAACTTTAAATTGTCAGAGTCACCTAAAAATCACAAAATGACCAACATCCATATTTGAGTTGGCCACTGGAAGGATCAGGAATGGTCTTTTTTCAGTATTTTGAATGCAGCCAAAGCTCGAAATAAAAATAGCAAGATTACAAAAGATCTGGATAAATATAATATAGATTAAAAAAAAAAAACACATTTTCCCTAGTAGGTTCATAGATTTTTCAAAATTGATGAAACCTTACGATTCTCAATCAACCCAAAATTATACATGGTTCCCATATTTTGATAACCTTAGCCAATCATAGAATAAACCAAACTACCACAATAAACTAATAGAAGCAAAACAAAAGAAGCGAAAACTAATTCACAGGTCTTTTATGAAAGCATTAAGTAGTACCTCTAGTGCACTCTGCATGGAAGCCAGTGTTTCAAATTCTACAAAACCAAAACAGAATCCTAGCTGCATGCCACAAAAAAAAAAAAATCATTTTGATAATTGCTCAGTGAGGTGAAACACACAAAACAAAAAGAAAAACAGAACACACAAAACAAAAAGAAAAACAGACCTTATTACTTCGGACTTGGATACCACCACGCTTTATTGGCCCAAACTTTTTGAAAGCCTCATCAAGTTGTGCCTCTGTTGCATTGAAAGGTAAATTCCGCACATATATGGAGTGACCTTCAGCTGTAACAAGTGCAATACAAAATAATGTACAGTTATGTTAGTATAACTAAAAAAGCCAAAACCTTTTTTCCCCGTAGGATTTAAAAAGTCTTTTCTTAGCCGTGCAATTCTGCATTTTTCTTATTTCTTACCTAGACCAATGAGCAGGATCCTAGACCACCTAACATAAGGTCTGAAGTAGATCTTGGCATGTAAAGGAATTCGTTTGGGAATATGTCAATTCAGTGAAGAGTTACAAATACCTTCTTCATGTGCATCATTACTTTCAGAAGCATTGTCAGTAGTAGGAGCAGTAGCCTCCGCCACAGGAGCAGGTTTTGCAGAGCTAGGTAATTTCCTTTCATAGTTTACTTGTTGAGCCTTTGAATTAGAATTCACAGCACGGACTGAGTGAGGTGCTGTATTACCTTTCATTACTTTAAGCTACACGAAGTTCAGATTAGACAATGTCAAAAATCGGTCAATGTAAGGAGAAAACTAGGATTTGCAACAGGAATAACTGAAAATATATTCTCACAATCGAAGCGTATGATTTTTTTGGAGCATCCTCCAGGGTCGCAGGAGCTGAATCCACACTTATGAGAATTTCATTATGTGTTGAACCAGTTTGGTGTTCGACAACCTCATCTTCAATAACAGATTCTCCATCCTTATCAGAAACATCATGCACTTCAGCACCATTATTAACACCTTCATCCTCAACGGATGCAGTATGATCCACTGTAATATGATCAGGTGTTTGAGTGGGATCTGGAACAATAATAAGAGCAATTTAGATAGTCATAGATCTCCATAGAAATTATGAGAAGAAAACAATAATAGTACTAACCTGCTTCTGAAATATCACCCCAACCTGGTTGTGCTGTTGAGGCTATTGGTGCCACATTTTCATTGACACCATTAGCCAATGTGGAATCTGGCAATGATTCATTTTCCCCAACGAACCTAAATACATCATTCAAAACAAAATAACCTTTGTCCTGCGGAGCAAGGAAAAACGTTTGAGAGAATTTCTTCTTCACGTTGTCCTTTCCGGTTAAGCAACCAGTTACAAGAACAATCACTCCTTTCTCATAAGACTCCTGCGCATCTGCGTATTTAATTTCAGCTGTGTAGTCTTCATAATTCAAGGAAAGAATCTTGTCATTGATTGCCTGTAAAAAACTAACTAGAGTTAAACAACACTCGTCTAAGCTATAGCATGCACATATAGACAATTGCATCCGTGTTTCATCACTATTTCTTTGTCTGATTGTACTATAACTCTATAAGTTAGCCAAACTGAATCTGCAAAACTCTTTCAACTTACATTTATCAGAGAACTCAGAAGGCATATCAAGTCATTTAACATAATCAACAAGCCCTCAGAATCAGGTTTCTAAACCATAGGAGTCTTCATAAAAAAAATGACAAGAATAAATTTACCAGTCATCCACATATCAACTAGCAGCATTCTCAGGATAACTGATCACTAATAAGATAGTATACCAGTAAACAGGTTTACAAGCCAAGAATTTTATGGAAGAACCAAACAGCATGATAAGCAAATTACTGTCAGCCACCAAAAAAGCATGTTAGCAAGCACATTTCAGATATTAAACAGCAAAGAAGTTGATGCAGCAACTCAATGAGGTTTTGACGTTGCACATAACACAGAGATAGGTTCACATGGTTGGCCACAAGGCACTAATTAACCATGGGGTAGGGGTGAATGCTGAATTTAAGGCTTCATTTCTCTATATGAGAAGGGTTTAGCCTCCAACGAATAAGTGGTTTTAGGTTAAAGAAAAGTATTTTTTGGGTGCAGAACTACATCTGAAGATATGACCATGAGATGCATCGGCCCTCCATTAACCAACAAATTATCTGTTGCATCATCTTTTGAAGAAAAAACAAAAAGCCAAATTCATGGCCCTTAAATAATCATGCTCTTTGCATAGGTCTGGCACTCTTAAAGTAGCAAATTGATTTTTGTTCCCATCTTTTAAAGAAAAGTAAAGCAACACATTTGCATGTGGATAACTGGTGTTCTTGATTTTTTATTGCTAAGATATTGCCATGTGACCTTAGAGCCTAAATGCCAGTTATTTTTGGGAAGCATCACCTTACCTTTAATGTTTGAACATATCCTATCCTCTACACTTTTCTTTTCCCGTTTTTTTAACTACAGAATCCCCAAACATCATAAGTAGCCAAGAGCATAGCCCATAGAATTGTCATTTGGTAGTAATAACAGCAAATAAACACACGTGCTTTTGATATTTGCATTCATCTATATAAGTTTACATCCATTTTACAAATGATTCACAAAAAAGTCAGCTGATTTATATCATCAGTTATTAGTATAAGCATTCAGTTTGAGGCTAGTAACATCAACTATATGCAAAATCTGATTAGAGTTGAGCTATTCATTAAAACGAGCAGAAGAAAATTCATTCACTTTTATTACAAGATTGGCAGTCATGGAGCCAATAAAGGGTAATTTGACAGCTGTCCCACTAAGAGGGTACTTGGGGGAGGAGGCTCTTTTCAAGTTGAAGTTCTATCTTCAGGAATGGATATTTGGGGAAGGCATATTATATAATCCTGGGGAACTTCATCCAGACATATTGGACCTCTCAATACACCATACCATAATGAGCCTGTGCATCAACTATTTAAAGACTAATGAACTTACTTGCATAGTGGTCACCGTTGTCATAGTGCCATCAGAATCTGGCCGGCTCAGCAGACTAACATCCTGATAAAATTTGTGCACCAGTCCAGGGGATTGATGTAAAATATGGTAATACTGCTGCACAAAGGCATTGCCAACAACTTCAGCACTTGGAACAGGGGCAGGAGCAGTTTCCTGCATTGCCATCTATGGACAGAATCCATTTCAAACACTTAGTTTTCTTTGAATTAATCAGATCAACGGAAAGATGACATCCACAACACAAGGAAACAAAAATGAAATAACCAAACTTCATAACATAGCAAACTAACCCACATAACAATCTTACGTGCAGAACTCAAAAATATTTCTATCAGCTATGGGAAAAAAAAAGCAATGATCAACAAGCGAAAAAACAGATGTAATCATGTAAGGTTTCCAAACTAAGCTCATACGTACATGCCACTGCATCATATGAATACAGGATTTTAAAGCGTATAGTAGGAAACTGATCTAGCATCGAAGGTTGCTCTAAGGTAATCATGCAGCTTATGAAGAAGAGACCGGCCACGTTGGGAAAACAATAATTCCAAATTTGATCAAGTGATTCAATTTGCTTTTACAAAATTAAAAAACGAACAAAGCAGAACCTGTCAGAACATTAGAAACCAAAGGAAACAAATACAAAAGCAGAGAAAAAGAGCCACAAAAAAATGATAACTCATGAAACCAAGTACGAATTCAAACATGAACAATAACACCAAAATTCAAAAACAGCTAGGAATAGGCAATAGATAAAGAGAGCTATATAAGAGAAATGAAATTGAAAGCAGTTAAGGCGAAGTCCCAAATTCAAAAACCATGAAGCAAAAGAAAAATTAAAAAGAGCCGAACAGAAAATGAAGAGTATAATGCCAAAAAACAAATGAGAAAGAAAATTGAGTCGGATCGATCAGATCAAAAAGGAAAAGGAAGTAAAGCAATGAGAAAAAAAAAAAGAAAAAGAAAAAAAAAGAAGCATACCTGATCGGTTGGAGGTGATGTCGGTTAAGAGGACGGAGAGATCTATCAAAGAACAGGAAGAAGAAGAAGAAGAATAAGTTGAAGAGGAGAAAGTAAAGCGCAGGAATCAAAGGGAAAATAAAGGACGGAGCAAAGATACTGAGAGAGAGAGAGATAGAGGGAGAGAGAGGGAGTGTGTGATATAAAGTGAAAAAAAAAACAAAAAAAAAATGATATGGATGCTGAAAATGTTGATAGTCTCAGACACAAACATATAGATCTCTTTGATTGATGATTAGTTGTATTGATAGATAGGTTTGTTGCTACGTTTGGTTTTCCAATTTTAATTTTTCTTTCAACAACTAACTTGTATTCTACTGATTTCTATGAGGTTCATTAATTTCTGATTCTCAATATCATTTTTAAATCATAAATTTCAGTTCATTCTACTTTTAAATATTTCTTTTATCTACAGATAATATATATTAATATTATAAATATATACATTTTTAAACAATTTAAATATTTATTATCAGTTTTTATTATAAATAGAGTTTTATAACCAAAAAAAAAAAAATCATCATGCTTTAAATATATTTTTATTATAGGCCAAATTTATAGATAAATTTCATAATTTCAAATTGCCATATTGAACAACGCAACTTTTCATAAAATTTATTATTTATAATCTAAGTTTTTGTCTGTTGTCTATAAGATCAACATTTTCCCTTTTTCTGTTAGTCTTTTTTAGTTTTGGCAACATTGTTTTCTTTTTAATGTTATTACGCAAAAAGGTTACTATTTTAATAAATTGATTCTCTTTACTTAAATTTCATAACTATAAAACCTACTCAATATTAATAGTAGAATGATGTCTCATTATTTATCATAAAAAATATTAAATAGTTATTTATATCAATAAAGTATAGTATTGTTGCCAACAAGGATGACCTTAGTGATAAAGAAGTAATTCTTGTGGTAATATTCAAATCCTAGTGTCGGTGTTGGACCATCCACTGGTAGAGCAATTAGTCATATTCAAGTGAATTTTATATATTAAAATTTGGTGTGAAAATTAGAAATGGTGTAAAAAAATAACATTATTTTCTGGTTCTAATTTAAGAATAACTTTTGGAGAATATATTTGTTCAATTAATAAAAATGTTCTCATCTATTAAAAATTAGTGAAAAGTATATAAAAATACATGTGATTTGCTGGATTTGTAAACGTAAGTCTGTATTTTAATGTTGGTAAAGTCAGGTATGTACTTGCATCGTTTGACAAATATAATTCCATCTAAAATACCCTATAAAACCTCTCTCATCTTTTGTTTTTTCAGCTGAAATTTTACATGTTGGTCAATACGATGAATTTTTTGAATGAAACTCCAAAATTTTCGAGAAGCGTTGGCTTATTTCTAATTAAATACTATAAAAAAAGAAAAATCACAAAATGTAGACATTGCAAAAATATATTCAAATCTTGATAGAAAGTTTTTAAATAACACGATTAAATTATTGGAGGGTAAATGGAAGAAAATATGAGGTTTGCATAGAAATCATGTAAAAAGTATGTTTATACTATTAATCCAATGATATGTTTGAATGGATGACTTTATTTACTTCCTGAGAGGCGTCTATTTGCTAATATGAAATATTTTATACCTCTTTTTAACAACTTTCAAAACATTTTTTTGGGGTAAATTACACCTATGGTACACAGATTTTATCTAATTTCACAGTATGATATATAGACTTCATTTTTGCTCAACAAAATACATGAATTTAGTGGTGACTTGACATTAAAGTACATATAACCTGTAATCAACGGTAAAGTAAAAAAAATTACAGATAAATTACACATATGGTACACAAACTTTATCTAATTTTACAGTATGGTACACAGACTTTATCTAATTTCACAGTATGATACATAGACTTCATTTTTGCTTAACAAAATATATGAACTTAGTGGTGACCTGACATTAGGGTACATATAACTTGTAATCAATGGTAAAGTAAAAAAAATTTCTGATGAAGATAAAGTTTCGCTGGTGCCTAATAAAGGAGTAGCAGAATGTATTTCAAAAGATAACAGAAAGAGTTTTTGTATATGAGAAAGCAGATTCTTGATGAAATTGTTGGACATTTTGGAAGCGAAAGACATATAAATCTCAGAATTGGGTTGAAAATTATCAAAATTTGGAGAAAGTGAGAGAGATAGAGAGAGAGTTGGTAATCGGAGAGCCATTCACCGGTTTTGAGAATCGGAGAGCCGTTCATCAGCAATTTTTTTTACTTTACCGTTGATTACAGGTTATATGTATCTTAAGGTCAAGTCACCATTAAATTCATGTATTTTGTTTAAAAAAAATGAAATCTGTGTATTATATTGTGAAATTAGATAAACTCTGTGTACCATACTGTGAAATTAGGAAAAGTCTGTGTACCATAGGTGTAATTTACCCCTAATTTTTTTTACTTTACCGTTGATTACATGTTATATGTATTTTAATATCAGGTCATCATTAAGTTCATGTATTTTGTTGAGTAAAAATAAAGTCTGTGTATCATACTATAAAATTAGATAAAATCTATGTACCATAGATATAATTTACCCTATATTTTAGTGCGGAGAAAACTAACAAACCACGTGTATTATCTTTTTTGACTTTTCCCTTAAACTTATTTTGAATATAAAATAATTTGTGAAATAAATTGAATTCTAATAAAAGAGTTTATTTTTATTGCATGTTATTTTGAACTTTGAGTAGTTCATGTGAAAGTCTAACTTGCAACGTTGTATCAAAGCCTAGCCTTGACGACGGCGCGGTTTAGAATGCGAGTAACTGACCGTCGAGTCTCAGCCGAAGCTGCACCGGGGCCCTCTCCTGTCCCTCTCTCGGTTTCGTCAGTCTCAGGCAGTCAGGCAACGCACCACTAGGATTCGATTTGCCCCCCATTCGATCAGATCAATCAGTTTTCTCCAGTCAGTCCATCTCGATCTCATTCCGTCACACCTCGGCTTGTCCAGCTAGAGAATCACCCCCGCCTCTCGATCTCGCCAGTCAACCAGTCCTCTCCATTTGATTCTAGGTTAGTTAATTTGTTTCATTTCAATTCTATACTAGCTTTTTTTGAAATTGTTAATTTGCGAAATTAGGGCTCAGTACTTGAGGAATGGTGAAGCAAATTGCTCTAGTGTAATTGTACTATATGTATATTCCCTTTGAATTTACTTCAAATTGAAGAGTTTTTTCTTTATCACTTTTTTAAAATATTAATTAGGTGAGCTTCTTTTTAGTTGGTTCAAAGGATCGTGGGATTATGTTATCAGTTAGGTGTATATCTAGTATGTTTTAGACTAGTATAGTTTGTTCTCAGGAATTGTTTGCATAGTTTCTGATGTTAGTTGTTTGTTGTTTGAGAGTTTTAGAGAGGTTGAATTCTGTTTCTGTTCCTGATTCAGTGTTAAGTAAGCAATGGTTGTGGGAAACTGTCTGTTTTGTGAGATTTTATGATGTTTTAAATCAATTTTGCCACCAGATCAAATTTTCTTTTGTTGTATTCGTTTTTTTACCTTCTGCAATTTGATAAGTTTGATAGTCTTTTCTTTTTTTGGGCTAGCTAACCTGTGAATTTTATGAATTCTATTTTAATTTTGGCTTTGTGTAATCCTTTGCTCAGAATCCTTTCTGGCATTTGCTTGTATGTGGCTTCAAAACTATTCAACTAAAAAGAGTCAATTGCATTTTTGTTCTTTTCAAAAAGGAAGTGTGGAACGTGGTAAGGTATAGATTTCTTATTGTGCATTCAGCATCAAATTTTCTTATACAATCTTTATTAGAGGAAATTTCATGGCATGCCAACTTTTTTATCTCTATCTTCATAAACGCCCTACAGTGCTTATAATCTTACATTATATATTTTCATATTTCAAAATGCAGTCTATTTAAGTTTAACTTTTAAAATGCCTGATATTTTGGACTAGCATTCCAAAGCCCTTAATTCAGTCTTTTAATAAACAAAGGTCTTGTAGTTTGCATTCTTCTATACCATTTTCTTAGACAGACTTTGTTGTTCAAGATCTGTGAACTCCAGGTAAGTGATTGGTCAAAATTTCCCATTTTGGTTTCCCATTTTTGAACAATGTTTTATCTTCTTCTTGATGTGATATATAAGGTTCTTTTATTCACAGTAGTTTTCGTGTGATTTGAAGATTTTGAAGTTTGTTTCTCTTTTCTCAGATGGATTGGCAAGGTCAGAAGCTAGCAGAGCAGCTGATGCAGATCCTGCTGCTGGTTTTCGCTGTGGTGGCCTTCTTCGTTGGTTATATGATGGGATCATTTCAATCAATGATCCAAATTTACGCAGGTGGGGTGGTTCTCACTACATTGATTACAGTGCCTGATTGGCCTTGGTTTAATCGCCACACTCTCCATTGGCTGGACCCTAGCGAGGCTGATAAGCATGCCAAGCCACAGCTCCAGCCTGCAAATTCAAAGAAGAAATCGTCCAAAAAGTAGGTCTTATTCTCCTTTTTTTCCAAAAAGAAAAAACAGTCAAGCCGTATCATTTGCCTGGGTTGTCTTAATTGATCAGTGAAATAGAAATTGTATCAATTCAGAGGTTCTGAATCGAACAGAGAAATGGAAATTGTATCAGTTCACTTTATAGTTGTGCGCTTTAAAATTTGAAGCTTTAGAGGATAGCAATAATCTTAACAAGTTTTGCGACCTACGCTTGTGTTTTTGCTCAAACTAGGTTCATCTTTGCTGACCTGATACATTTATTCAATTCATTGGAGAAAGTTTCGTTGTTCAGTTGATCGATGTCAGCTTCAGAAGAATTTGATTAAGTCCATTTATTCAAGTATGTAGCTTAACTTGAATTGTGGGGGGAATCAAGTTGTGTTGGTTCCCAACCAGGAGCTAATGATCGAACTAGATTAATGTGTTCATAATTGACAATTTGGAAGAGAATTCATTTATATTCGACACAAAGTGACACTTGCATTTTGATTGTTTTATAGAATTGTTATTTGTCTTTGATTTGTTATTAATATAATTGAGGTGAAAAAAGGTAAATAATACTAGTTTAGGATTTATAGTTCTCTCATTCTTTATTTTGTTTATACGTGTACAGTGAATTAGTTATAATGATTTAGAAAATTACCCCGTATATCTTTAGCTTTAGGTTGTTAAATAAATACAAAAGTGTTTTTCTTTTTTACATGATAAAGCACTTAAATTTTTATCTAATTATGATTTTGGACTTTTCAGTTTAAATATTTTTATTAAACTATATTTATGCCATTTTTAGTAAATAAGTCATAATCTCTTGTACGCATTCTAACTTTACTCCCCAATAAATTTCTCTCTTCCTTATTCACTACTTTTTTCTCTGTTCTTTTATAATTAAAAACTAATTTTTCATTTATCTTTTTATCCGTTCATTTTTTCATCATTCCGTTTTAGATAGTTTTTTTCGTTTTCTTTTTTTTCTTCGAAATGAAATCTATATTCATATATTTTATTTTCTTTTTTTTTTAATCTTCATTTTTTATACTAATATTGCACACAATATAAAACCGGTATAATCGTAGTATGACTGTAGTATAAAACTAGTATAATCGTAGTATTTGCAGTATAAAACCAGTATAATTGCAGTATATTGCAGTACAAAACTAATATAATCTTTGTAGAAGTTGCAAAATATAATATTAGTATAACTACAATATATATGCAGTATACAATCAGTTTTTATAAATTGTACGCGATATTAATACCAAAAACGAAGACAAAAAAAAAAAAAGAAAAAAAAATATATGGAAATATATCTCATTTCAAAGAGGAAAAAAAAAAATCTAAAATGGAATAATGAAAAAATGAACAGATATAGAGATAACTAAAGAAATTAGTTTTTAATTATGTAAGAGGAGAGTGAAAAATAGTAGATAAGAGAAAAAAAAAAAGCTAAATAAAGTAAAGAGTAAAAGTATGGATAAGGGAGAGAGGAAAAAGATTATTGTAATTAATATTTTGTTATAAGACACTTTTA
The DNA here is from genome assembly GCA_039660915.1 of Euphorbia tirucalli. Taxonomy (NCBI): domain Eukaryota; kingdom Viridiplantae; phylum Streptophyta; class Magnoliopsida; order Malpighiales; family Euphorbiaceae; genus Euphorbia; species Euphorbia tirucalli. The sequence continues at coordinate 17,525,852 of CM077637.1, forward strand.
ATATTTATTTTTTTAAGATGTCAATTGTGTAGTTTTTAAAATTACTAGTGCCTTTGGTGTTATAAGTCCAAAATGATTGTTATATTTATGTATAATATACCAGACGTATTCCTTTGGTGTCAAAGTATATGTCTATTATAGTCAATTAAGAGTGTTATATATACTATCAATGAGACTTGAAACCAAACTTCTCAATTAAGTTGGGTGATGACTTTACTATCATGCTATAGCATAAATAACAGATATTGTTATTAGGGAAAAAAAAAAAAAAGTTAGTTCTTGTTGCTTTAATATAAAGTGGGTATCAGTTGCGAGTGCGTATTCTTTCTACGCTATATTTGTCATGTTTAAGAATAACAAAGACATTATTGTTGAACAGGTTCATAAACAAACAAATATTCCTATTAATATCAAATAAAATTTTCTTATACAAAACAAATAAAAAACACAAATATTTTCTTATACAATTTCAACTAAAATTACAGATCCAATTAATATCTATCAAAATATTATAAAATTAAGTTGGCTCAGTGTTTAGAAATATTATTATTTTATATGGTAGTAATTATTTTTTTCACATATATTATAAAACTTTTAACATTAAATAATCCCTTTATATATGAAATATGAATTGAATGCTACCAAGTTCTCAATCCTATCAATCCGACCCTCAATCCAGTTTAATCCAATCCAGTTCTCACTCCGGTTTTGGATTAATTTCAGCGCAGTCCAGTTCTTTAAAAACAAAAAAAATCAACAGTTCAATCCAATATTGAATTTTTTTCTTTGGATTTTCGGTCCGGTCTAATATATCCGTTTTTCATATCTAGCCCGACTACCTCTTGCTTCTTTCTCCCTCTTACTCTCCCATTTAAAATCATCACTGTGTGTGTGTGTTCAAATGAGAGTTTTATTTTGCTTAGGAACTCATGCAAGTTGAAGAAGAAGAATTAAAGACATGACACGAAAAAATTCCTAATCTCAATAAGTTGAAGAGAACAATAACAACGAACAAAACCCCTCTCTCTCTCTCTCTCTCTCTCTCTCTCTCTCTCTCTATATATATATATATATATATATAACCTTTAGCATTTGGCCGAAATTCACCAAATATTTTGCCGGAAATATCACATAAGTTTTAAACCACCAACTTTTTTACCCCTAATTTTTATTTTTCTTTTTTGAATTTTGAATCCTAAGATTAAAGGTAAGAAAAAAAATTATGTATATTTATTATTTATTCATACTTCAAATGTGAATAAATATATTGGATTGCAGCTAAAAGGTAATTTTGCATTACAAATTAAAATTTCATATTAATTTTGTATTGTGTTATGGTAATTATTTGGTTAATTTTTTACGCTAAACAGTAAGACGGAGGAAAAGATAGAAATATAGGAATACATTCTGCTCAAGATGACAGAGAAACTGATTAATGATTAACTAATAAATTATTTACCCATTAATTATTTATTTTTCCAATCTATCCTAACATTCTCCAAATTCCTAAATCGGACCCCAAATTCGATTTTTACTTCCCAAATCAATCCAAAGCTAAGTTTCTTTCTGCCATTTGATTCCATTGTCGACGCCTTCCATCATCAATCCAAAGATGGCGAAATCAGCCACAGCCGCCTCTTCCTCTCTCCTCCAAACCCTCAAACGGTACATTAAGAAGCCTTGGGAAATTACGGGACCCTGCGCCGACCCGGAGTATCGAAACGCCGTACCCAACGCCCTCGAGTACCGCGTCCCCTGCCCAGCCACCCCTAAGGTCATACCTATCATCCCCTCATCCAACCCTGAAACTGTCTATGATATCAAGTATTACACTCGCGATCAGCGCCGTAATCGACCTCCCATTAAACGCACTGTTTTGAAGAAGGCTGATGTTGTGAAGATGATGAAGGAGAAGACTTTCGATGTCACTGATTTCCCTCCTGTTTATTTGACTGCCAAATTTGAGGAGGACGATAATGCACGTGGTGGAGGCTACCAGTCATGAAATTGTGAGTTTTTTTTTTTCAATGCTACTTCTCATTGTTGGCTTTTGTATTATGGTTGATTTGAATCTTCTTCTTTTTTTTTTTTTTTGGCAAGGATTGTTTATGGATTATATGTTTTTTGAATTTTGAATAATGGATTTTGGTTTTCAATTTTATTAGTGATCTGCAAGCTATGGTTTTGTAAATGTCGAGTAATGAAATTGTTTTGCCCTGTTTATGTCGACCATGGAATTTGGAATTTGTCTGTTAGGTTTAAGATGCAAATCTTGGACTGCTAAGGCTGATGTAATTTAGAGGTATTGAGGAACAGTTAGATGCCCAAATTTTTGTTTGTAGGTCTTCAAGGTTGTGTGTTGTTGTGTTTATTGTCATTTTTGTTGATTGAGATTAGGAATGCCAGCGTGTGAGCATTGAGTCAGAGTATTCCTATTTTAGATTTAGTTGTATCAGATTTGGGTAAATCCTGTAACCACAACATGGAATTTTTTTTTTTTTAATTAGCACCCATTTTAGGGGTAATACTAATTGTGAATATATGTTGTAGAGCATCCTTTTGTTTTTCCTCTCGTTGAGGATTGAGAAGCTTAATTAAAACTCGAAGCTAGTGGTTTTAGTTTGTTGCGTGTGTATTTGGCTAATGTATTATCTTTGGCATGTTGATTTGTGTTTGCTAATGATGCCTTGTTTTTCAATTGAAATTTGAAAATGTGATTCTGAATATGTTTTTGTCTTTCAAGTATTCTGTTTGAGCTCTGATTTGCTCTATATCCTGACTTCCTTTTTTTGCATCCCCATAGTTGAGTGAGACTTATGTGGAACTGAAATGTGTGTATCTTGCCTTAGCCTTCTTACATGAAGGTATAATATGGCATATGATGAGGATAATCTGACAAGAAATGCTCTTAAGTCTTGACTTCTTTCACAATTGCCTGATGTTGGATGAAATGCTGTCGGACTTCTGTCCTACAATTCCCATTTTTTGTGCTAGGAAAATGATAATATTCATCCTAAATTCCTAATTGTATTGGAACCAGTCTATAACAAAATTATACTACTCTACTGTTCAGACTAAATATATCTGCTTTTCATCCTACTACTAGCAAGGGTGAAGAGATTTTGGTTAATTGTACTTGCACAAGTCCTCTGGTGTAACTATTATATAAAATAACAGAAGCCTTACCATTGTGCTATGCTTTAAATCCCCCCCTCTTTTTCTTTGAGAACTCTTTTAGTGGGCGTTGCCATTTTTGTTTGAGTTTTTTCATGTTAGTTCATTAAAGAACTTGATCAATCTTGTATCAAGTCCTGAGAGGTGTATATGCAGGCAACTTAAATATGGGAAAGTCACTAGTACATACCTCTAAATTTGAAACTTTAGATTTTAACTTCTACTAGTTGAAAGCAATTATAGACAACTAGCATATCTTTTCCCATTCCATTGACTAGTGCAATCATGAGCTGGATTATAGGTTTAGGGGTTTGGGGGTCACCGTCCACGGCGAAATATGGCTAAAATGATTTATATTTTATTTGGTCAATTTTGCAAGTAGAATGAGCATACTTGGTGGTTGGATTAAGTCATTGTAGTGAGAAAAAGGGTGACTACAATAAATGAGAGAAAAAGAGACATGGAGTAGGGATGTTCTTTATTTGTTAATCTTATGATTTTAAATCGTTAAATTTTGAATTTTTTTTTTTTTGTCCTAATTGGGATTTTATTACATTTTGTTCCATTTAAAAGAAATATAATATGGGATAATTATAGCATAACTTGCCCTTTGAGCTTTTATTTGGAGGATAGTTTTTGCCTAGTTATCTTGTCTAGACAGTTTCAAATCACAACTTTATTTTGTTGAAAGTTCACCCCACACTCTATTATGAATGCTATCAATTCTTTTTTGACACTTTATTACCTCTGTATGTGCATAATTCCCTTCCGTTGTTATCAACTATGTTGCATGGGAACAAATACAGAAACTGAAATGGAAACGAACACTGGGAAACTATATTTTTAAAAAATATAGGACACAAATACGTGTAAATAATAGTACTGTATGGGCATATGTAAAAAAAATTAAAACTATAAGGATGCATTTGTTTATTCTTTTTAGATATATACAATAACAAAAACTGCTCACAAGTCAAGTTGGAGACTAAAAACAATTTTCAAATTTCAAATTTCTAAATTATAAGATGAGTTTCATATTTTTCAAAATTACGGAAACATGACTTGAAACACTTTGTACTAGTTTCTGAAATGTTTCGGAAACGTGGAAACATTTCGAAATCAAAGTTTTTCATGAACACGCATCCTTATAAGGATGCATAGCTGATGGCTCATCAACAAAATGGATACAACTTATTTCGGAGAATTTTATACTCCCTCTATCCCAGTTTGATAGAGTACATTTCTATTTTAGTCTGTCCCAAATTATAGAAACCTTTCCTTTTATAAAAATTAGTTGAATCTAATCTTTCCAATATACACTTATTTATTATGCATTGTAATCAACAAAATACTTCAATATTTATCTTGAAATTATAAATATTCTACTAATCCAATACAGATTTAATTGGAAATTGTAATAATTTGATGTTCAACTACTTATATTAAGAAGTTAAATGAGGATATATCAGGAAAATTACGAGTAAAAACTGTCCTTCAACTATCTTAACTATATTTTCTTAAACCATGTGAAGAGACAAAGTAATCTATCAAATTGGGACGGAGGGAGTAATTTGTTTTATGAAATGTCAAAAAATGTGAGTTTATTGTAGATTGTGCCCTAACCTCAAGTAGAAGGAGCAAATTCTGCTTTGATACATTGAAGGGTTAGTGTCTAGTTGTTAGTAGTTATATTGACCTTACCAAAATGGAACATAAGATTGCATGAGCTTCTGAGGGAGTAATTTGTTTTATGAAATGTCAAAAAATGTGAGTTTATTGTAGATTGTGCCCTAACTTCAAGTACAAGGAGCAAATTCTGCTTTGATACATTGAAGGGTCAGTGTCTAGTTGTTAGTAGTTATATTGATCTTACCAAAATGGAACATAAGATTGCATGAGCTTCTGATGTTAACATTTCAACACATGCAGTCTCCTAGCACATAAGTGAGCTGTGGCTTTTGTGTAGGCAGCAGAGCAGGTTGGAATTCATTGGACACTCGGGCCCGTGGATTGGCCTATTCGCCTTTAATTGTGATTGATTGAATTCCCTTTATTTCATTTTCTGTCAGAGATGATGTTGGGAGACTGATGATATAAATTCTTACTTTTATTTTTCCTAAGGCAGTGCTAGAGATTGACTGTAATGTTGATGGGCTTTTGCATACCATGTATATATATTGGAGCTCCTCCAACTGAGCCTGTAGCATTTTCTTATTCATTATAAATATACGTCTTGACCTGCAAACAAATGGGACAGAAATTCAATTTGCAACTTTAACTTGGTAAGGTGAGACAACTGTGTTCACATTAACTTTTGTCTACAAATAATCCCCCACTTCTCATTTTTTGGCCAACTTAGTCCTAGTTGACTTAGTATTTAGCAAGTATTGTGTTAAGTCAGACAACTTGCAAGACAGACTAAATCAGCCCAAATGTTTGGGGTTTGCACTTGTTTATCTCTACCTGCCAAGTTAAAGGGGCAATTTATATTTTATCTGATATAGATAGACGGGAGACTTTCATTTCTGCAGATTTTTGACTGTCATATACTTTAAGTGTAGCATATATTCATAGTGTTATATTTGAAACTGCACTGCAGTTGTTGCATTTGGACTTATAATTTGTCCTTGTTGGTGTGCTCAGTTGGTGCATGACTTGTTAAAGCTTGTGCTCCTAATTTAAGTTTTGAAACTGAGAATTCATGAAGAATATGATGAGAGACTTTTGGAGTTGGTGCTGACTGGTAATTGTTTTGGGTTCCTGTCAGGTCCAATTGGAGAATGAATGGATGGGGATAAATTGAGCATGCTTGATCATTCATTCCTTTTGGTTAATCTGTGTATTCTTAATCCATGGAAAGAGGTTCACATCTTTTTAATTAGCATAATGTGATCTTTGTTATTCAACACCCAAGAAGACTTCAGTGACTATGGCATCAATAAGTGTATGCAATGGCAATGACTTGTATTTTGATTTGTATTCGTTTTAGAATGTTTTCCGTTTATGTATACAAATACAAATGCAATAGCAGTTGAGAGTTGACAATGTTTCCTTGTTAGTTGGACAATTATTGCATGAACCAAATGAAACAAGCTTTGAGCCTTTGGGTATTATATGGTCACGAGCCATTTTCGTCAAAATTATGACTTGACATAGACCTGGAAAAGCGGGAAGAACTGTAACAGAGACAATAAACACTATATATTACTAGTTTCTAAATTATAGTATTGGTCCATAGCTCAATTATTTCTTTCTTCGTCGATCAAAATTCTAGAATTTGCGGACCTTTTCTCATACTTGCATCAATTTTTCTTTAAACAAAATCTATGCATCGTCTTATCATTATTTTTCGAAAAACAGATTATAATCTACTATTAAAAGTTCTCCAAATAAAATTGTATATATAACTCTCTTTTCCTGTATTTTGTGTATATGTAATTTTAGAACATTCGAATATAGCAAATGATATTTTTGACTTTATTTCTTTTTGCTCATGTTTTTCCTTCTCTGATCACCCCCAACGATGCAGATTCTGGGTTGCCTCTAAAAGCCCCATCCGTATTCAATATAATCCAATTAACATCAGGAGCCTGCCATGTGACCCAAATTAAATCGATAACTATTGCAATTTAGGTACTTAATTACAATATATGTATGTACCTTGTGGAGAAGCCATTAATTAGTCCCTACATCTAAATTTCATCTATCAAAGTATAATTAATTAATAAAGCAAGTGATACAAGTATATAACTATGTGAACAGTTCTTTCAAATAAAAAAGGACTATGTGAACAGTGAATGTCGGCTGCAGGTTTGATGGTGGCTTGAGAGAGAGTGAAGGAAGTAGAAGTCGGGTAAATTAGGAAGAAGCATAGCAGAAACAATTTGTTGTCTTTGCTGTATACATATACAGTTTATTTAACTTAATTTCTAATCTGATGCCCACCTTTTGTATAATTTATTATTAATTAATAATAATTGTAACAGCTGCTTGCATTGCACTTATGTAGATACCTTTTCTAGGGTTTGGGTTGGCGCTGTCATTTTCTATGGCATATATAATTGACTAATTGTGTAAAGCAGTTGTCATCCCACTTTTTACTTATGACACCTCATCACAACTAAAGAACTTTTAAAATCTCTCTTATGTAAAATACCTTTTAAAAGTTTCTCTTAATTAGTCCCACCTTAATATAATATTATATTTTATTTATTTTGTTTAATTAAAAGTGATTGTATTTTAGATCTACATACTTAATATAAATCCACTTTTCATATATTTTGTGTTTTCAATTTATATATAATACTATTGTTTAATATTTTTAATAATAAATTATGTCCATTTAATTTTAAATTTTCAAAACTTTTAATAAATAAATACGAAATTACAATAAAAAGGTGCTCACTTAGTTTAAAGAAATTACATACAAATCATAAAAAAAATACCAACATATTAAAAAAACATAATACATTAAATTATAAATTTAATCTAATTGTTGATTATCTCCAAAACGTTCCCAAATATGCTCTACCAAATCATGTTGCAAGTGTTTATGCATCCACTTGTCTTGAATTTCTTCATTTATTTGGAGCATCCTTGCAAATTCCGAAATTGGCCCATCATGTATCTCAATCGTTGGAGCAGAGTTAGTTCTAGTAGAAACATCATAATTATAATCATTCGCATAATTATCTCGTTCATCCTCCACTATCATGTTATGTAGTATGATGCACGCGTACATTATATCCTTAAGGACATCTTTATCCCATGAATGTGCTGGGCCTCGTATGATTGCAAAACGAGATTGAAGAATTCCAAATGCTCGTTCCACGTCTTTTCTTGTTGCTTCTTGATGCTTTGCAAATAATTGTCTCTTCTCCCCTAATGGTAATGGTATACTTTTAACAAATGTAGACCATTCCGGATAAATATCATTAGTCAAGTAATAATCCTTGTTACACGTAGTGTAGTTTACTGAAAATTGAATTTGTGGAGCTCGTTCTTGTAAGACATCAGTGAACAAAGGAGATTGCTTGAGCATATTTATATCATTATTTGCCCTTGTAACCCCAAAATATGCATGCCAAATCCAGAGATCATGTGATGCAACTGCTTCAAGCATGATAGTCGGCTTACTATGATCACTTCATGTGAATTGACCTTTCCAAGCAACTGAACGATTTTTCCATTCCCAATGCATACAATCAAGACTACCAAGCAACCAACAGACATCCTCAACATTAGGCTTTCTCAGGTATTGTTCCTCGAACACTTCAATTACACATCGAACAAATTTTTCCAAGCACTCAATTATTGTGCTTTCTGCTATATGTACATAATTATCCAAACTATCAGCCGCCGATCGATAAGCTAGCATTCGAATAGCAGCAGTGCGTTTTTGAACAGGAGACATACCACTTCTACCGATTGCATCACATCTTAACGTAAAGTAAGTAGGATGATTTCCAAGGCGTTCATTATTCAAAGGACTAAGTGCTTTCTCATCCTCTTCCTTCTTTGAAATTTATATTCTGGGTACACAGAATGTTCAGAAAAGTAATCTCTAAAAATCTTTTCATGCCCATCTTCACGACCTCGATCTATGTAGCGCCTTTTGGTTGAACGTTGTCTTGACGATTCAATCTCGTGTGCACGTTGTTACTCCAACAATTCAACTCCTTGCTCCAAAAAATTGTCATTTATTTCTGCGAGCATTATTTCTCTCAGGCTCATATTTGCATACGGATTGGGATTGGGGTTTGTAGACATTTTGAGTTTTGGTTGGTTGTATGAACAAGTTTAAGAAGTAGTGTATTTCTTAATTTTGTACATTCTAATCTATAAATATATTTTTTTCGTAACGGCTAGTTTACAACGACTATTTTTTAACGGCTAGTTTGCAACTGTTATTTTTTAACGACTAGTTTATAACACCTAGTTTTTTTGAAATTAATACACTTAATATGGCTAAGAATTAATTAGATTTTGAAATTAGATTTTTTTTAAAGAAAATTGGATTTTGAAAGTAACGGCTACTGTTTTGAAATTAGATTTTTTTTCTAAAAGAAAATTTATATGATTGTACATGGGTGTACTTGGCCAGAAATTAAAAATATATACAGAGGCATTTAAATCCAGAAGAATTGATTCCATTCATTATTATTGCAACTTTACCATATATGCAGAATCCAATCACTTTCTTTTAAATTAATTCCATTATACTGGGTGTTGGTTATCTTCTCATTTTTAAAGGACATAAAAAAATGAATTAAAAAAAAACTAATTAAATTATTGAATGAAAATTCATATGGCTAAGAATTAAAAATTCATATGACTAAAAATTAAATTACCATAATTTTTAACGACTAATTAAAACGAGAAAAAAATAATACAATAGCTAAAATAAAATTAGTAAATAAAATTAAAATGAATATTTTTTCCTAATAAACTTGCAAATCATGTCATGATCTTTTTCTTGCTCCGCGTCCATTTTTTGATGTATCCATAAACAAGAGCTGCATATATTTTGCTTCTTGTTCTGTGTTCTGCTTCTATCCTTTTAGCTTCAATCTCAATATTTTTAGCTTCAATCTCTATCCTTTTAGCTTCGGTCTCCGCAACGAGTACTATAGCTACTTTCTTGTCTTGCTGTGTAGTCGTAAGTGAGTCAAATTTTTCAGCGATTATATTCATTGATATTGTTTTTGCCTTTCGTTTACTGCCTTTTGACCCATAGACCAAACTTCAAATACTTCTTGTTCACTAGTGTCTTCTTGAGAAGTTGAAATATGTGATCTAGATATAGATACCTTTGCTCTCTTTGTAGCAATTCGACAGCTAGACCATTTTTGCTAATTTTTCACCAATATCCACACGTGTTCATACATGAATTTAGATTTATATTCATCTTTGTACATCGTGTGTGCGTTTCTCATGACTTGATCATCTGATGATCCACTTTGATGTGCATTAGTTGTACAATGATAACAACCATTAAATTATTGATTAGAGGATTTATTCGATGCCAATGCCATTTAGCTTGACTCGATGTACACTTCATATTACTACTATTCTCAATGAAATAAGTACTTATATGCTCCTAAAAACAACTAGGCTTTTGATCAATTCTAACAATCGGACACTTCGAAATATTGAGCCAAGCACTTACCAAAATTTTATCGGCATCTTCGTTCCATATCATTTTTTGTCGCGCCTCTTGTGTATCCAACTCTTCTTGATTGGTTGAAATATTTTCCGATTCTTCTTGAGTTGACAATACTGGAAATTGTGTTTCGAAAGTAGACGATGTCGGTGTGTGAGTTCTCAAATTCAAATTAACATAATTAATCAGTGAACTCATGGGAAACATGCTAGTTTGGTGTAAATTAGGGGTTTGATAATCTGGAAAGTTTGCGGTATACGGCGGATAATGGGGATTTTGGATAAATAATGGATATTGAATATTTGAAGACCAAGAAGCTTGTGATTGAAAATTTCTAATGTTTGGAGAATTTTGATTTTGGGAAGAATTTGGTGAGTTGGTTGTATTTGGAGGCATATTGAAAAAATTTGTTAATTTGATGTGGATCCTTATTAGAAGATAATAGATGAAGGGAGAAGAATAGTAAAATAGATGACTAAATTTTGTACAAATTCATAGAACATGAACAAATATATATATAGCTAGTTTTTAACGGCTATTTTTTTTTCATATGCAAAATTAAAAAGTTAAGAAATTCAATGTAACATTAAATATTTAATTAAAGGGTAAAATAAAAATAAAAAATATAAATAAGACTTAATAATTAAACGAATTAAAATATAGATAAGAAAATCAGAATTTATGAAAAAAAAGCAAGACAAAATGAGTATTAAATTAAAAGAAATAATGAAAATGAGGAATATAATTAAAAAGAATTAAAAAATTGTAAAGAAAATAAGAAGAAGAAAAAAAGAAAAGAAAAGAGAAAACAGACGAAAGATATTGAAATAATGGCAAATAAATGAATCCAGCAAGTGAGAATAAAGAAAAAGGAAAAGAAAAAAAAGAAAAAAGAAAATAAGAAGGTAGTCGTTCCATCCATTGAAAAAACTATTAAAAATATAATAATATAATAATATAATATTAAAATAATAAAATAATGAGGCAATTGAATGGAAAACCCCTCCAATAATAAAGAGAGAGGTTCTTCGTGGGTGTTCTCTGACAAGGTACGTCAAACAAAACAAAACAAAACTACAAATTTCATATTTCATATTTCATATGCATACCACAAGGAGACGTATTCTACTCATCTATATGCTATTATGTCCACGCTAGTGGTTGCAGCTATGCGTCTTCGTATGGTTTTCAGATCTGGACCGGTCATCGAACCGGTAAAGGGATAGATTCATGAATTTTAGATTAAACTGGAATCGAACCGGATTTAATAAATATATTAAAATATTAAAATATTTTTATTTTGATATTTATAATTTATGAAAATTTAAATATTTTTATTATAATTCTTTAAGTTTAAACATTTCAAACACAATATACTAATTAAAAAAACTCAATTTATAAAATATAGTTTTTATAGTTACAATTAAATGTCAATTTAATTTAAAATAATTTAAAACTATAAACTATATTTTATTTTAATTAAAAGCACCTCAAAATAATAATTTAAATTTTATATTTAAATAATTTAAAAAAACCAGTCTGGTCGAACCGAAAAACTGATCCGGTTCACGGTTTTTCGGTTCAACCGGACAGTCCGACCGAAAATTGATCGGTTGTTGATCAAAATGAAAACCGGACAGAAACCGACCGGTCTGACCTCCGGTTCCAATTGAATCCGGTCCGACCGGCCGGTCCGGTCCGGTTTTCACAACTATGCGTGTTCATAATTGAACTAAAACGAAATAATTGGTTCACTGACGTACATATTTCAGAATTTTTTTTTTTTATCTATGTTTTAATCTAAATGGTTATATGTCTGTTTAAAATTTTATTATTTTTTGGTTTGTTCAATCGGTTCAGTTTATTAGATTTATTTATATAACTCAACCAACCAATTACACATGCAATAAACTATAATTAATTAGCCATTTATCTTTTGTGGTTTACAATAAACTATAAAACAGAACTATAATAAATAATGGACATAGCTGTCTGTCCCTTTTTATTAATTGTAAGAACGTAAATAAATTGATAATGATTTTCATATATATTAGATCTAGTTATCAATAATGATTTTTAGAGAAAAATGAACAAACAAAAAAAAGGTTGAAAAATGCAGAAAAAAAAAGAAACACGCTGAAAACGAAAAATACCGATTATAATCGGAAAAAAAGAAGAACAAGGAATAGAATTGAAGATACAGACCCAAAAAATGAGAAAAGAGAAGAAAAAGTGTCCATGATATGAGAACGCAAAACAAATTAGCTACGATGAAGAAGAAGAGAAGAGCTAGCTAGAGAGAGGAAATGTGGTAATTTGAAAAAAAAAAAGTATTTATTAAAGGAAATTAATATTTTAGAAATAATAGTTATCTGCATGCATGATACAATAAGAATGTTGCATTTAGAATTGGTTGTAATTTTTTTTTTTGGAAACATTTCTGAAATTATTTTCCATTTTTCTATAAATAATTTTTGTGTTGTTGTATAGAAAAAAAAAAAAAAAAAATCTGGTAGACATTTTAATAAGAAAGGAGACTGTGTGACAAAAGCACGTAAATGGCTGTGTATATTTGACTAAGATACATAATGTATGAGAGACAATGAGAATGTGAAAATGCGTGTCTTCCCATTATTGGTCATGAATGGGATCATATCCATATGCATGTGATTGTGATAGTAACTTAATCAGGAAAAAAAGCTGATATATGGCAGAATTAATGGGTGCTAACACAAACCTCAAATAATAATAATAAAAAAAAAAGTAGTAAAAATTTAGGGAGAGAAGGGAAGGCAAATGCCTTGAAAGGGGTGCTATAAGCAGGTAGACAAAATAATTGATCTATTTACATTGTTCAGTCACTTTCATCACTGCTATAGACTGGCAGTTTGCAAAATTAATGACAGTCACTCTTCCTTCTCGAACTTTATAACACTCTCTGTTTACAGTTTGTCCTGTTTTTTCTTTTTTTTTTTTTTTTTTATACAGGATTAACATATATATCATATTTATGTAATAATTTATTAAATATTTTATTCATATATTTATTTACCTTAATATATCATATAATACAACAGGTCAGGCAAAAGAAATTGGTATTCATGTAGCTGCATTTATATTTAATTACTAAGAATATGCGAATAGGTTGCTATATATATTAAGCAAAAAATAGATGTTTCACGATTTTTTTTTCTTACTTTTTATTGTTTTCATGTTAAATAATAATTTTATTTACTATACATTTTTTAATATATGATACATATATATATTTAACAGGTTAAAACAGCCAAAAATGCAAATTTTTATAATTGATAGATTTCTATTATATACACATAAAATTTTTTTGTTGGTATGTATATTAAAAACATGTTGTGGCTGCTTCTTTATTGATATTATTTAACAAAATTTATATGATTTTTTCATAAGAATAGAGAGCTTAATTATATAAAAATAAATAATAAATAATAATTTTTGTAATGCAATCTAAGGGCCTATTTGAAAACTAAAAAAATGACTTAAATATTAAGTACTTATTTTTTCAAAGTTTGTTTGATGATAGTACTTAAAAATTTTAATTAAGTCAAAAAATCACTTAATCTAATAAGCCAAAATATTGACTTAAAATTTTAAGTTGAACACAATCAATAGTATTTTTCAAATTCAATGCTTTATTTTTCGCGTTTATCAAACAATTCTATCATATAATAGTTTTAGCATTTATAATGTCCAATACTTCAAATTTAGCACTTATTTTTCAGTTTTACCAAATACCATGTAAATAAATAGTCAATCCACTCTCATCTATTATAGAAAAAAAAAAGTCTGTTATAAAAATATTGGACGGACTACTTTTGATAAGATAGTAATTCAATTGGAACATAAAAGAAAAAGTTTATAGTTACAGCTTACAAGTTCACTGTATATCTTCTTCGTTTTCTCATTCTATGTTCTCTATAAAATTACATATAGAAGTTTCACTATGAGAATTTTCAAGTTCAATCTTTCACATTCTCAATAAATTAATTAATCTTCCATTGTCTCTTAAAAATTTGCTTAAGAATTCACAGAAAGTGTTTATGTCTGTGAAATCATTTTCATAATCTATCAACTTCTTTTTGATATGATTTATATAGATGTTGGTTATAGTTACTTTTAATCTTCGCATCAAGTACACCTAGTCTTCTAAATTATTTTTCAAAAGTTGATTTACAGGGGTGTATTGGATTAAGACTTTTAATGACTTTTACATACTTTTAAAATCCGGAGGTATTCAATTAAGACTTTTTAGGAGTCTTGAAAAGTCACCCGGTATTCAATTATGACTTTTTAAGAGTCTTTAAAAGTCATCCGGTATTCAATTATGACTTTTTAAGAGTCTTTAAAAGTCATCATGTATTCAAAAAGTCATTGACAATTGATGAGAATGACTTTTATAGACTTTTTTTACAAAATATAACACAAAATTCTTTGAAAAAAGTCTTGCATCTATACGCAAGACTTTTTATTTGTCATTTATTGTGAAATCCATAATCATCCGCCCTTTCTGTCTCTGGAAACAATCGACCTCCCTCTCTCCGACCTCCATAATCACCCACCATTTTTCGTAGGGGCGAGCAAAACCAAACCGCGAACCAAAAACCGAACCGAACCAAGCTCTATTTGGTTTCGTTTTGGTTTTATAAAATATAATATTTTGGTTTGTGGTTCGGTTTTTGGTTTTTGTTAAAAAAAAGAACCAAACCGTAATAGGAAAAAATATTTTTTAAAAATATATATATGTATATAAATAAATTTTATTTGGCATATTATATATTTATATTATTATATAGTTTGTATTTATGAAACTTTAGTAATATACATGTAATATAAATCATTTTTGAGCAATATTTTACATGTAATTTATAAAAAATAATGATAATAAAAATTAAAAAATTAAAATTTTTGTTAATTCGGTTGGAACCGAACTGGTTCGATTCGGCTTGATCCGAACCATATGAACTTTGGTTTGGCTTTGGATACTATTTTTCTTCTACTTTGGTTTTTGGTTCGGTTTTCTAACCGAACCGCGTTTTGCTCACCCCTACTTTTTCGTTACCCTCTCCGACCTCCATAATCACCCGCCCTTTTTACCATCTTTAAGACAGCTCCCCCATTTCAGTTTGACATACAAACAGAGGTAGTCTTGGCTTGTGCAAGATTGCATAATTTTTTTAGAAAGGAGTGTCAATCAGATGAGTTTCCAATTGAACAAAATAGTGAAACTAATTCATCTACACCAATGTCAATTAATGAAGAAGAAGATTTTGAACCATCTGTTGGAACACAAGAGGAACAAAGAAATGATGCTAATGAATGGAGAGCTAGTATTGCTACTGACATGTGGAATAATGTTGAATATATGAATGATGATGCATATTAGAAATTTTATAGCCAAATTACAATTTCTTAATTAACATTACTACTCAATTTTTATGTTACTATTTCATATTATATGTTTGGCGATTGTTGTGGTCATTTATGTGGTTCATTATCATTGCACACATGGAGATTATTTGTATTTTCTAATAAGTCTACAAAAGTCTTTAAAAGTCTATAAAAGTCTATAAAATAAACTTTTTAAAAGTCATCAATACTTTTAAAAATTCTCTGCAAAATATTAAAAGTCACTGAAAGTCATTAAAGTCTATAAAAGTCATTCACTCAAAAAAAGTCTACAAAAGTCTTAATCGAATACCACCCCCTTAGTCTTCTAACTCTTAAAATCACTACTTTAGTCCCTCACTTATTCAATGTTGAGCAAAATGCTCCCTATAATAGATGACATCAATACAAACAAACTTTCAAAGTTATTAGCTACTCCTTGAAGAACTTTTCTAAACTTGTTTAGTACAAAAAATTTTAGAGTACACAAGAAGTATATTCTCCTTTAAGATGAAAGCTTATATACTTGTTTCGTATGCTCCCATAAATCTGAAGTAAACACTCCAACAAAAAAGTCAGATTCTAAACTCAAGACAGTTCAAATTTATTTCAAAAAATTTATCAATACCAATTAAAATTGATTTAAGTGGTACGTGTATTTAGTCACTAGAATTAGATCTTGAATTTGATTTTTAGTATATACAAAAAATCTTAATCGAGAGAAAGACCACCTAAAAAATGTCTAAGTACCCTCCAACCAAACTAATCAAACCTAATTAAAAAAAAAATGATCCCAGATTAAGATTACCGTTGCTTGTAATTTCAGTGTCCACAAAGTTTGTACCATTATTCTTGCACCCACTTCCTGAAATTTCATTGGAAGTAACTTTCACATGTCTTGTCAATTTTTTTTTTTTTTTTTGGAAGGAAGAAGAAGAAGAATAGTGATCATAAGCACTTTTATCTGAATTAATTTGTAGGGCAAATGGTGATAAGATCGGATATTTAGCCGGCAATAAGAAAGTACAAATATACCTGAAGATTTTTATTTGATAAAATTAAGAATCAAACATCAAATCAATATTAACTGAAAATGTGGTAGGCTTTGATATGATACATTTCCAACAATAGGCAACTGTGTATAGGTGAGAGGTTGATTCCATGGTCAACTCTGCTTCTTTCTGTTTCAATTCCTTAATTTAATTTATTTTTGTTTATATATAGAAAATAAAATTATTATGATCTTTTTCAATTGAAAAGGATTTAACCGTTAATTGCATAATTAATTTTAAAAAAAAAAATCATATATTGACAATGTCCTTTTCCTGTTGTGGTCAGGAATTGAAGCAGCTTTAGAAGTCTTTTTAGGGTTTTGTACTGAATCTTCGTCTTCTTTTCCTTTTTGTAAATCGGTAAAAGAGATGAAATTAAAGCTTTTAATTTACAGTTGCTATGCTAAAAATTGGTCCAAAATGAGCAGATTGAGAGGGATATTTATATTAAGAATAAACCAAATGACTATATATTGGATGGGATATGTTCCCCGCATGTGGGAATAAGAAAATAACACTTGCTGGAGTAACAGTGAAGCGATTAATTGGAGGTTGAAGAAAACAACAGTGAATTGTGTTGGATGCAGGGACCATTTATTTCACTAGTAATTATGGTTTTTATCACAACACTCTTAATACCCTTTTCTCTCCTAATTAACTTATTGCTTTTTAATCAAACGATTCTACATGTTAAAATAAGTTTGTCTTGTACACGCTTTAAATTGAAAGACCATTAAAACTATTATTTTGTGACATACACTTGCTAGTATTACGAGGTTAACTCAATTCATTTATCTTTAGGTATTTGTATATATGAGAAAAATTACTAAATTTGGTAGCAAAAAATTTTAGTTGACCACATGTGTATATAAACAACTACAACTATAGCATATGGAGTATCAATATGAAAAATTATACAAATAAAAATATAATATTAGTAAAAATAATATAGATAATTAGATAATTTAAAATAATAAAATATGAAACTATATTACTTTTTTTTTTATAGTAGTCATGATGTTAGGGAATATTGTTAAAAGAGTGAGGCACATGAATGACTTGTTTTTCTTGAATTGGAAGGGTAATATTGTTAAACTAAATATGTGGAAATCACTTTTTGTGAAAGGTCCGAAATTAGAAAGTATAAACACCATTTTGCTCCCAATGTTTGCACCTTTTCACCATTTTATTGCATGTCTTATGGACGTTAATTGCCTAATGTGATATTCAAATAAGCTTTAAAATGATCTAAAATTAACAAAAAGTTATATGTGACTCAATTTTAGAGTTTATTTACTTGAATAGCTTAGGGGCAATTAGGTAACGGTTTTAGGACAGGAGGTAAAAAGATACAAGTGTGTAAGAAATGGGCAAAAAAATCTTGAAGCCAAATTAGAAGTTTTCACGAACAATTAATTATTAGGATTCTTAAAACAGTAAACATCATCAGTTTGCAAATCCTAACCAAATAAATTCCAAAGAGTACGCAGTTTGGGACAAAACAACAAAAAAGAAACAGCCCTAGCTGTAGCAAAATTCAAATTGAATAAAGGGGAAATCTTGAAACAAAATTGGTACATCGATTTAGAGATGGCATAGGACACCAATACCTTATATTTAGTAATTTATGAAACATAAACTACAATTAAAAAGCAGGTAACTAATGTTCGGGGGTAAAAAAAAAAAACAAAAGAAGATGGGGTTGAAATCAGAATTCATATCTATGAAATCTGTTTAGGGTTTAACAAAAACACTTTTTTTATCTTCTTTCAAATTCCTGAGAACAAATTGATACTTGAAAAGCTGATAAGAAAATTGAACCAAGTTTTCACTCTAGGGTTAAACCTTAAAATGTACCTCTTGTTTACTGTATATACAGTGTTTTTTTTAAGAAAAATAAATATCTATCTATATATAAAAGTAAAAGCTTCTATATCACAGCTTTAAATTTGACTGCTGCGACCTGCAATTAGTCCTCCATTATTACTTTGTTGAAGATTTCATTTTCTGTAATATTAAGGTTTTACTCAAAAGTAAATCATATATACCATTCACACAAAAAAGTACACCCACACAGTATTTCCTTTATTTGCTGCATGAATTTTTTTTCTGGTTTTATAGAATAATTCAATTAGGGTTTTGATTGTTAGGGTTGGATTTTGTTGTTAATTTCTGATTTTCCTGGATAGTGTCTCATGATGAATGGGAAATTAATTTGTTTCATCAATTAATTAATTAGCTAGGTTTTAATTTTACTCTTAGAAATTTGATTATAGCTAGTCAGATAATAAAAGCATATAAGAAATTAGCCCAATTGATACTAATCAATGAATTGATTTGAAACATTGTATTGTTTTGAAAGCTAATCAAATTAACTTGTATGCAAATTCTAACTTTATACTCTGTCAAGAAATTTGAGCAGAGAATCATCAAGTAAAATAATAATTGAGTGCTGAAGGAATATGATTGATAGCATAAAATCCAGAAAATAGATAGCATATGAAGAATGAATGTGTGATTAATTAATTAAAAAGATGAAGTTAATTGTGGGCGTAGCTGCAGAATTAAGGAATGGTAGTGTGCAAAATCTCTCTGCAAGATGTGGTCCATAAATGTAGGAGTGTCTGTGGATGCTTTAAAGAAGCTACTAATTGGTCCCTCATCTATTACTATTACATAGCTGCTAGATCTATCTATCTATCTATCTATCTATCTATCTTATTAATCTCACACTCCATCAAATTACAATTCATTATTAGTACACACCACATCTTTCCAAACCCCATCTGACTATGACATTTCTATTTCAATTCACCTCTTTCTTTTCATTTCCCCTCTAATTATTATCATTATTAACTCCCTACTAAATATAATTAAATACATTTCTCAAGATTTAATTCATAGATTTCGCAGCCACTTAAAGCAATGTGTAATACGTTATCCATGGTATCTAAACACAATAAAAATTTATTCCTGTAACTTTGCTTAATCATGTAATGATATAATGCTGAGGGAGTGAACTAGGTCAGAAGGCTCCAACAATGAGACGATGAAGATAGAAATGTACGAAACCTTTATTTTAGTTACTGTTAGAGATAATAATAATAAAAGCTATAATTAAACTTTACCTATCAGTTTAAACTTTTGGATTACATAGTTCTATAACATGGTATCAGAGTCGTTTAGATCTAGAGGGTGAGGGTTTGAAACCTAGCTCCATTTGTTTATTAAAAGTCAATACATGGTAAGATGGGTCGGTGTTGTACACGTTTCAACCCCAAAAAGCATTAGCGTGCAATAGAGTATCAAAGATAATAATAAAAGCTGTAATTGAACTTTACCTATCAGCTTAAACTTTTACATCAAATGGTTCCATGACAACAAAGAGGGAGAGTTGTTGAGATATATAAATAAAGTGTATTTTCATATTAATAGAGTAGTGTATATAATTATGTTTATATGCTGTAAATTTAATATAATTGGCCCATGATCTTAGGCCCATTTCCACACTTGTATTTGTATATATACCTCTATTTTCTTAATGATAATCTAAGGGAAAAACCTAATTGTCACATGGTATCAGAGCTTATTGGCTAACCCCCACAAGAATTATGTCAAACCCTAGCAACACCTCTTCAGCCGTCCAAACAGCCATGGTTATTCCCTCAGCCGCCACCTTCCCCATCAAGCTTGACACCACCAATTATCTCTTATGGAAGACACAGCTCATTCCGCTGTTGAAAGGGTCGCGTTTAATCGGCCAATTATATTAAATTTACAGCATATAAACATAATTATATACACTACTCTATCACATATATGATGTCAATGCATTTTAAAGTTGTATGGTATTATATTATGTTGTTATATATCCATTCGGATTAAAAAAACTAGTCTTTAAACTTTATTTATCACTATAAGCTTTTTGAGTTGAGCAATTATTTTATAAACATAGATTTACACAACTTAATTAAATATAATCCACACTACAAGAAAGACTAGATTAATTGATAGCAAAAAAAATTTGCTATAAAAAACTGTCGTGTTTTTGAACAACAATATTTGATATAAATTTGTTGTCATTGATATACATATGATAACAACTTTTAAATATTTACTACTAAATTAATTAATTAGTTTGTAGCGAGATTCGTAAATCTAAAATATCAATTTCTTATAGTGACATTTTGTTGAGCAATGAAAACTTAGTTATTTGAATATATAAAAGATTTGGTGATTATATAATTAATTGAGAAATGGTTAAAAATCAAGTTGCAGTGAAAAGATACACATTGTCCAACACATGCAAAAGGGTGTTCAATAACATAGTTAACTTTATATTCATGGAGGCATGCATTATAAAAGCCATAGCCTGTAGATGTAAATAATAAAGCACAATCCTTCTTTTTCTAAATTGTATTGGGATGGTCCCTCCCCTCTGCAAACAATTCTTACAATTTAATTATAATCTACAAACCAAATTAAAAATTAACCAATTCTTCATAATTATGCAGATGATTGTTCAGTCTGTGGCATGAACAAAAAATTTATTTGCTGTTTAACTGATTTAGTTCACGTGTCAAATTGTATTCACAACACATGGTTGCAGAAGCACCATATCTTTATTAATTCTTTTACATCCTATGTGAAGATAGATATATATAGATATATAGCAAGGTTAAAATTCTAGCATATTCTTAATTAAGTTGAAGAGGAAAAAAAAAAAAAGTTATTCTTTGATGTTAACTTTAGAGCTTGTGTAGTTAAATTGAAGAGTAGAGACACAAGTAGGACTTTCTATCATTCTATATTACCTTTTTCTGGCTATTAATTACTTCTTCTGGTCCTTCTTTATTTCTCTCCCAAAAAGCTAACAACTTCAATTAGCAAACTTTGATGATCACTTGCAAACTCAACCCTACAATTCTCTGCCTCATGTAAGTTAAATTTCCATTCTTGCTCTAACTTCCTAATATTTCTATGCTTTTTATATTATTTCATACATGCACCAAATTCTTTCCCCTTCTTTGATGGATTTCCATATTCATGAAAATTAAAACATTAATTCAACTTTTTTCCATTCTAGATTTGGCTTACCCTATGTTCAAAACTTAGGAACGAACAACTTCATATATACATAGTGCTTTCTCGAGTTCGGATTCGATGAACACATGTAAGAAAGAACTCAAGATTTCCTCTTAAGAATCTGATTTCATCCTTGTATATATGTTTCTTCTCCTTCTTGATTCTCTTTTTGCATCTGATTTAATATTATATATTACCAGAAGTACTTGTGGAATCGTCATATATATATTTTTTTTTTCTAAAAATTCATTTATGAGATGGAGAAATTGGCTAAAGATCTAACAATTCGAGGATGTGAAACAACAAATTGATGAATGGAATCTGAATTATGACAGGTTGATGAGGAGTCAATACATAGTAGCAAGTAATCAATAATGAAAGAAGTGATTATAATATGATGATTAGAAGTTCAAGAGGAAAAGGTATTGAAGCAAAGCAAGAGGATGAAGGCGGCAATGAAAACAACAACAAGGCAATAACAGGAGCATCCACTTCTTCAGCTTCATCATCAAGGCAATGGTCAGCATTTAGAAATCCAAGAATCGTTCGAGTTTCCCGTTCGTTTGGGGGAAAAGACAGGCACAGCAAAGTGTGCACAATAAGAGGATTAAGGGATAGAAGAATCAGACTGTCAGTACCCACAGCCATTCAATTATATGATCTTCAAGATCGGCTCGGCCTTACTCAGCCTAGCAAGGTAATTGATTGGTTACTTGATGCTACTAAGAATGATATTGACAATCTTCCCCCTCTTCAAATGCCTCAAGGATTTGGTCAATTTCATCCTCAATTGCTACTTCCTCATCATGAGTCATTAACTTCCTCACCTCATCTTCAATCTTCTCTTTCGCCTTTCTTCAACACGAATTTGCACCATCATCATCCTTTGGGGATAAAGATGAATTCAAGTAGTAGTTTTGATGAAATGGCAAGATCAAAGCCTAATTGGGGGGCAGAAACAGAATCAGAAGGTTCGTTTAGAGGTGGTACTAATCATGAGGTTAATGGTAAAGGAAAGTTAATTGGAACAAATGATGAAGAAAATGATCAAAATGGGTTATCATTATCAGCACAGAAATTGTTTCCCTTAGCTTCAACGAATTCTTCATTGCCTAGCTTCTTCAACATTAACAATCCTCCAAACATGCCCTTAAATCCCTATAATTATCATAATTGGGATGCATCAAATTTATCAATATCCCACTTTGGAATAGGACCACAGCCAGAAATTAACAATTCCCTCTCCCTTAACACAAACAATACTAGTAGTGTTTCAATGTCCGCTAGCGCTGGAGGTTCTCAATTCTTTTTCTGTCCGCCGCCACCGGTGTCATTGCCATCATTCTTTCCACAGTATCCTCCTCCTTTTGCTACTCCTCAATTGGAGAATAATGAGACCAGGGAAATCAGCCATTTCCAGTTGTTGAACTCAGGTAATTAATTAATATAATTAACAATTAAACATATACGTGCAATTACCTTTTTCTCATAGCAATATGTTTGGATGTAAAATCAGGGTTTGGTAATTCTCAAAGGAACCATAGTGGAAGACAGCCTCATAAAGATCAAAATGCAGATCCTTAATATTTATCTTCATATATATAGTATACAAATTATATAGGTGGCGTGTGATAAGCAAAAGTAATGGAGATTATTTAATATAGTATATGAATGAAGCATTTCACTGGTTAAATAGTCTCTACAATTGAATACAAGTAAGACTCTCTCTCTCTCTCTCTCTCTCTCTCTCTCTCTCTCTTACTTTGTGTAATTCTATGATATATCAATAGATATATATGCAGACAGTACAGCAGGCTAAAGCATATTGTAATATGGAAAATTAATCTTAATTAATTATACATTTTCATTTTTGGGTTTTGATTTTTGAGTGACGAGTAGTTGTCTTTCTTCATTTCGATATCCGTGTTCATCTTACTTAGTTTTATACTTTTAACGTTAATTAGTACAAGTTTGCTAATCATTCTTCTTAGTGCAGATAATATTATTTAAGCCACAAATTCTAGTGCATAATATCATTCTTCTTTTAATTTGTAGCCTTCCAGAAACAGTTAGTGAAACAATTCATCAATAATAGCTAATTAAATGATTTTTTTAGTTTGAAAATTGGGGAACTTTGCTAATAGAGTGATCATCACCAATAGTACGTGCTATCAATAATAGTAAAAACTATTTTTATTTCATTTATGAGTTTGAGTTTTGGAGTCCAATGTTTCTCTCATATGGTATCAGCATGCACCAAGAAATTAATATAGGTTTTTGATGATGACAAACTTCATGTAATAATAAAATTTCATTATTTTAAGATAGAGTGTGAAAATGTGTTATACATTCTTGGAACTTTAAAGTTTAAAGGATATTTATGTGCAGAGATTTGTTAATCAAAACCATTTGTAATTTTGCTATCTATCTAAAGTATTGTTAAGTTCAGCATAGTAAGGGATCTGAGCTAGTTTATCATAAGTCTGGAGTTCAAGTTCCTGGAATGCAACTGTGTTAAATAAGCTCTGTGGTAGAGCTTAGGTACGCAAAAGGGTCTCACTTGGTTTTAAATGAGGATTAGTCAAGGTGTATATAGTGCGGCTTTAAGGTGCCTCATGTATGTGTATGAACCAACTTCATTAGAATACTGCTTAGTTGAAAAAAAAAAAAAAAAAATCTTAAGTATACTTTTAGGTTCAATATATGGTTGTTTGACGTTTGTTGACTTCTATTATGAGTTAGACAAGCGTGAGTGAGTAACTAAAACTAGGCCAGGCTCTGACCATGAAAACTAGTTCATGGTTTCAATTGAATTTCTGAGGAAAACTTAATCTACTTCATACAACAAAAACACAATTATTGCCACTTCATGAAATGAACAAACTACTAAAAATATTATGATTTCTACTAGCTAATTTATTAGTAATTTGATGGAAAAACCAATATATAGATATCAAAACAAACTCTTGCAATTGATAGCCAGAGAGAAAAAAAAATTTAGATGTACGAGTAGTTTGAATTGGATGCTGGTTTGACATATAACTTGTAACTAATTCAAGAATAAAAACATGATATATATATATATATATATATATATATATATATATATATATATATATGAATTAATGCATAAGTTGCTTTGGATTTAAATTTGAGCTTTTATACAATATTGAATAGATATTTGTTATATAGGGCATTAGAAGTTGCTTGTTTGGAATTTGTCACCACTTGAGTTGGAGAAATTTTACTGTATTTTTGGAGTATATACACTCTTAATTATAAAGAAAATATTTATAATTTTTTATTATATCCTAAAAGCCTAAGCAACTTATTTTTGCCTAGATGAATATATTAATTGAAGCTTTAGATTTGTAATTATATATGGCACAAATTATACAAGGTTTGTTTGAATAGGTTGCTGTATTTATTTCACAACCTTGAGTTACTTGTGTATATAGAGAAGTAAAACATTCCATATTTCCTTTATAAGTCGCATATATACATACACATGATGTTTTCCACCTTCATGCGCCCGCCCCTACATCTAACTATACATCCCAATAATCAAGTCATCTTTATTCAATCACAGTACGTATATCACCCAAACTCCAGGCCTCATCTATCTTGAATTTTGGTCCATCCATCGTTCAATATTATTTTTCTTAGAGCATCACATATTAATAAAGGCTATTCTTTTAAAACACATCTATTATTTTAAAATTTTGCCTCCAACTGTTTCTTTTACATGGTATTCACGTCTCTATCGGTTAAGAGGTTGAGAATTTTGATCGTGACAACACCATTTATCATTGTTTCAATTTTAATACCATAGTAGAGTGAGTATGCTACACACACATCAAGCCTATTAAGTATTTGAGTGTGGCGGTGTATCGAAAATATAGTATTATTTGACATGATATTAGAGTCTTTTAGTCTAAATGATTGATTGTCCAAATCCTAACAAATTCATTTATTAATAAAATTAAAATAACTAAATATATTTATATTATGCATGCCTCCTAATTTTTTTATCAAAACTCTAATTGGCTCCTTAAAATTTTTTTGAACATATTAAGTACCCGATATTTTCATTTTGATATTATAAGCCCCAAACTCGATTTTATTTTATGTCTATGTAACAAGTATTGTCAAGTGACATGATCAATAATATTTTTGTACGTATCAAAATTTCAAAAAATTGACAAGATAAGAAAAAAGATTTGCTGGAATTGTACATTTACAGTTTCAAGCAATAAAACCATATAATTTTTAAATTATTTTGGAATGTTTATTTTACAGTTCCGTCACTGAACGAAACATATTATACATATATAATAGATAGGTCGAGTTTGAGGCTAATAATATTGAAATGAAAATATCAGGTACTCAATGCGTTTAAAAAATTGATCAGGATGCCAATTGTAGTTTTGGTAAAAGATCATGGGGCTCGGGATGTGTTTTGCCTTTAAAAAATTATAATAAGATATCACAAAATCACCAAATGAAAGATTATGCATGTATCAGCGCAAAATTTTAGGTTAAATGGTTTTATGACATTGTATCAAAACCTCTTAAATCTAGTGGTCGATGGTAAAATTCAAAAGGATTCCTTTTTTTTTTTAGCAAGACTCTATATCAACAAAAAGAATATATATTTAACTTATATATATGTTATAAAATTGAAAAGGAAAGAAAGATAAGTTGCAGAAGAAGGATCGAAAGAGAGGGTTTACTGGATCCAAGATAAAAAAAAAAAAAAGAAAGAGTGGAATTTAATTAAAGTTTATAAAGAAATGCAGACAAAGGAAAGAATGTTTTGCTTAATGCTTTTTCATTGGCTGAAGCTGGGAGACATTATCAGAGCACCTTTTGAATATCTCTTTCATTTGTAGCCATTAGATGTAGGCTACGTGTCGTTTTGTAATGTTTTGATGGCATGTTGCCCTAGTTTTCTTGGAGTTCCTATATAAACCCCCTTTAATCGGTAGTGATGGCGTCCCACCAACCCTATTCTCTCATTTCTTTGCCTCCGTCTTGGTTTTTTTTTGTTTTTAGTTAGTTTCTCTTCAAAACCTTCTACGGGAGAACCTGTCCTGGCCATGGAGGAGTAGTTCGTAGGTGTAAGCCAGCGGTGGCTGGGAGAATATAAGTACTTTTTCATGTTAATCTAAGTTATATTTCAGTTTAAGTATGCATGTCTACCTTGTGGTTACATTCTTAGATGAGCTTGATCACCTCATGCATAATATGTTAAGTAAATGTCTATTTGCTTTACATGTGGGAAAAACAAGGTTAGATACTTATGTTGACTTAGCAACGGCTTTGCTTCATATGATTGAGGTTCATTTTAGGAATGCCCACATTGATGCTTCCTTTTCTTAATGCATGTTTTTGAATGTTAATTGCGGAGAATGCTCCGGTTAAACTGATTATAACAACTGTAGAGGGAGAGACTCTTTTGCATGCTAACTGAAATTACGTAAGTTACCTAAAAGTACAAGCTGTTTTCATGTCCTGTTGTTGCTTACTCCGCCTGTTATCATTGTTGTTTCATATTTGTTTTCAAGTTTAGTTCCTTTCATGATGTTTGTTAGATTTAGTTAATTCTAGTAGTTTTTAGATTTAAAACTCAACTTGTGAAGTTGACCATATTTCTACCACAAGCTGTTCCAGTTTAAGAACCATTCTTGTTTACATGCACTAAAACCCAGATTGCTGTAGGAATGATATTTGGACTTAGATCCACTTACTACTTATTGACCCTAGTACACTTGCTAGGATATTTTGCATAATAGCTAAATCAGAACAACACTCCAATACCCAGATGTTGCTTCTAAGCAAGTGTATTAGGTCTATAAGTAATAAACAATAAATAGATTATTTTAGTAGGGAGAAAACGAACAAGTACTTGTTTGCTGTTGGTGAAAAACTGTTTTGCAAAGCATTATCAAAATTTTCAAGTAAATGATGCAAAAGATAATAAAAGAGGCAAGGATCAACTTTTTTAGTTTTGTAAGGCTCTGTTCTTTTCATGGAAAATACTCGTCAGGAAAACGTTTTTCTTATTTTCTTGCGTTTGTGATTTAGAAAGAAAATAAGTCAATTTTAATTCATAACATAATTACTATAAAATTTTAATTCATAACATAAAGTTCTTCACAATTTGACTTTTATTTCCCTTTGTCCTTCTTTCCAAAATTCACTAAATATATTGGCAGAAAATTCCACATAATTTTAAAATCACCAATTTGTTGACCCCAGCAATCAAAGGTAGAAAATAAGATTTATTTATCTTTTATTTATTTTTATTCCGAGTGTAAAAAAATTGATATGATATTTTCAATAAATTAATTTGGTAGGTTCGGAAATATATATATATTTGCTCACCCGATCCCACATTTTCTTTTCAGTTGAGCTGTTTATGAATATGGATTCTATTTAATTGCCTATTCTAGTAGCCTATACATTTTGGATTGCTCAATTAAATGAATATGGATTCTATCTAATTCTTTACTCATGGTGTTTATAATTAGATTATTTATTTATTAAATATTACTAAAAATTAGTAAATTAGTTAATGTGTTTATATATTTAAGAAAATGTTTTATCAATTTAATCCATAGTAATTAATACTTTGAACCAATACTAATAATACATTATGTAAAGTTAATTTGAAGGTTTCAGGGTTCAAGTTACATTAAAACCATCTACACCTTACTTTAGAACGAAATAGTAAATAAATAAATAAATAAAAACACATTGTATAATCCTAATTTAGACAATAAAACTATGTAACCTAAATTTTTTTTAGATTAGGGACATAAACTCCTCAGTTTCACATATGATAAATTACTATTATTGTAAATATTTACATTGGATGGATTTATTGAAACCAGAAATGATGATTTAATTAATTAATTAATTACAACTCATTTGGAAGACAATTAAAATTTTGTTGTTGATTGTTTCGTTGATTTTGTTTAAATAAATAGCATTTTACGTGATTTATTTTTTAGGTTGGATCATTTTATAAAAAATGATTTTAGAATCCAAAAGTTGGACAGAGTTAATTAAGCAGAATTGGTCAAGGCCCATACGAGTACGATTGAAAAATTAAATACACAGGTGAAGCCCCCGGCGAGGATCGAACTCGCGACCTTTCGCTTACGAAGCGAACGCACTACCACTATGCTACGGAGGCTTTGCGATTGTACATTCACATACATTATATAAATTCAAATTTTATTTCCACATAATGGACGCTTTTTGACAATAATTTGCTACCATCAAACTATGTGAAATTATCTCATCGGTTGGATTTATTCCCTGGAAAAAGTCAATAAAAAATAACAGACGAAAAATAAAAATATATATAAATTAGATCCTTAGAATAAAATTACATCAAAGATGCCCTATCCTATATATTCATGAATCACCATTAGGTTGCCATCCTAAATTTGAAGATTTTATCTTCATCATTTTTCATTATAACTCCAAATTCTAGAATTGGTACATGTCACCGTAAAGAGGACATTTTATTTGTATAAAGAATGATAATTATTTAATATACAATTTAACAATTTGTGCCTTAAACTGTCCATGCGAAAAACCAACCTCAATTTTCTCTCTTTTAACAAGTTGTATGATATTAACTTAATTCAAATATAGGCTTAACCTAATTTGGACAAACAAGACTCCAATGATAATTTTAACTTCGATGACACTATTTGATTTTGTTTTAAATTTAGAATTTGATCAATCGCATGGACTTAAATTTAAAATAAATATTACTAAGCAATCAATTTTCTCCGACAACTCTGACTTAATATAGAAAAACAATAAATGTATTAGGTTCTTTTAAGTATTATGGTTTGTTTTAGAAAACGATTGCATGGAATTATAAAATCTTAGTAAATAAAAGGTACATTAGAAATATTACAACATCTAATTTATTAAATGGAAAAAATTATTTATAATGACAAGGTAATCTATCAATATAGGAAGAGAAAATATTATTTTACAAACTGGCATCCTACGCATAGATCTTCATACGCATTGTTTGTTAATGGGAGAAATAAACATGTTTTCTTTTTTTCTATTTTTTCAAAAAAAATTAAAGTCTATTTTAACTTTATTATATATGAAAATTAATATTTTTTTTGTAACTTATTTTTGTCGAATGTGATACTTTCTTATATATGAAATATATTGTTCAAAAAAACTATATCAGATTTGATTAATTTGAGTACGCAATAAATTTGAATTAAGAGTAGTTTAACAACGTTGAAGTGATTAATCAGACCTAATATCAAAAGAAGAAAGATTGTTTAATAAATTATTTTAAATGTTGTATAATGGAGAATTTTTCCAAAAAAAGAAAAATATATATTATGATTTTGCTGGTATTATTGTTAATTTGGCAATATTCTTTACATTTTAGTCTGAGATACAGATATAGATTCTGATACTAATTGGGTCAAGATTCCTTGCATCTGCTTTTTTTCCTTTTCAATCATTTGACCAAATACACCAAAATTCAAAAACATTAACCAACTTCAACTGTCTAATTACATAAATTGTATGTCTTTTAACTCTTAACACTACACGCATGATCAACTAATTCAGCAGCATCACTAAAAGAAAATTGAAATGCAAATTTGAGGGAAAATATTTGCATGTGTTCATTCTTAGAATATGCATAGTGTCAAAAGTTGATTTCTTTACAATCAAACACATTGTTCCAGTTCTTGCCCATAATTTTTTTTGCTCTAATTCTTGAAAAAAATATATAAATATTGGAAGAATAGAAGAAGGAAAAAGAAGATGGCATTATGCAGATCATATATAATGATGGTGGTAGCTAGTTTACTTTGCAAACAGCTGCCGGCGCCTAACTGGTTTATTCCTCAAACCACTTGCTCCTCCAATTACAATCTCATCAACTAAATCCTTAAAAATGGATCTTTCAACATCTAGAACTACACCAGATACTTCACCATTAAAATCTGTCCATTTCTCCCACCCATTCATCACATCATCCCACAAAATTCCTTGAAGTCCATCTTCTTCTTCCTCTAGGCTGCATTCTGATTTCTTTGCTTGAAGCATTTCAATCTGTGAACACACTTCTTTCAGAAGCTTTTGAGCACTCAGGCTCTTCTTTGCCAGTTTATCAGATTTCAACCATGGTTCCCCACAACCCCCTGCTAATGCTAGCTTCTTCACTATCATCTCATTCACTGAGTCGAATATGAGCTTCCTGTGAAACTTTTCGAGGTTCGTTTGCTTCAAACAGGTACCCTTTCCAGGGCTGCACTCTTCTTTTGTAAGTAAAGTGCTAGCCTTGGTTTGCTCCAATACGAAGAACAACTCGGGGTTGATTGGGTGACCGGATTGGTGGAGCTGAAATGTTGTCATGCCAGCGTCAAGGTCTCTGAGTAGAAGGCCTGAAGCTAACAAGATTTCTGAAATGTATCTATGGTCTGGATTTGTGTTCTCACAAAGTGATGCAATGTAATCAGTGCTGGCTTCATCATGTGTAGAGTTAAGTCGTCTAAGTTTCTTCACTAAATTGTCGATGTTCTGTAATTTCTTTCGACTATCAGATGATACGTTATCTGTGGGATTCCACTTCTCACTCTGCTGGTTGTTGGAATGATCAGAACCATAACCTGTTGAATGAAAGAAATATGCCAATTAAGAATCGATAGATGATGTAGAAGAGGCCACAATGTTATATAAATGGAAAGTTTTTGAGCATATGCTTCCCCTATTCTTGCTATATATTACACATACAACAAAAAGTTCTTGAACAGCTGAACTTTACCTGAAGGCAAATTTGGCATCTGTTTTACCGGAGACAGCGTGTCATCTCTGTACACCGAGGCATCAAGAACAGAGACAGGACTAGGATGTTCTGGTGTATCCAAAGCAATTTCCACCGCTGTTCCATCTTCTTCCAGTCTAGAAGTTGGTTTCTGAAATATATGAAGAACAATATAAGCATCACAACCATATGATCCTAACAACAGTTGGAATAAACAAGTTCAAAACCACTTGCCTTCTGCTTTGAGACAGAAACCAAGTGATTGCCAGTCCTCATTGATGGAATCTGACCATCATTGAACTCTGAAGATTGTTCCACACTGCTGACTTCCACATCTGTCTTTAAGTCAAAAACAACAGTGCTGTCAGACTGCTGAGATGTGTCATCCCCTTGGTGACTCGATGTTCTCGATTCATTACTTATCTGACTCAGTTGGTCATCATTCTGTGGTGCTTTATGAGATTTTAGTCTGTTTTTCCCACCAGGGGAACTTGATTCA
Source organism: Euphorbia tirucalli (assembly GCA_039660915.1). NCBI lineage: Eukaryota > Viridiplantae > Streptophyta > Magnoliopsida > Malpighiales > Euphorbiaceae > Euphorbia > Euphorbia tirucalli. The sequence continues at coordinate 17,558,071 of CM077637.1, forward strand.
GTTGACATCTTGTTGGATTGCCTTCTTGGCTTGGTTGAATCAGGAGGGGTAGGCGGGCGGGATTTCCTATCTAACTCGAGTTTCTTCTGTTGCAGTCTTGGGCTCACAGATCCCGAACTTTTTACTGAACTTGTGGTGCTTTCTTTTGGTGATTGTTGAGGTCTGGTTGAAGATTGAGTTGATCTATTCCTCACATTGGTTTTCTTATCACCGGAATTGGCAACGGAATCCCGGTGACTGATTCTAGGAGACTGATCTTTCGCTGTTCGGATATTAGCTGATCGGTTTCGATTGTCTACTTGCCCTTTGCTTGAAGTTCTATGAAGAAGGGAAAGACCATCTATTGGAATCACTGAGGAAGCTGGTAAACCGGATTTCTCAACCAGTTTGGCTGGTTTCATGATCACAATAGGGGAATCATAAGTCCTCGAAGAATCAGAGCCTCCAAGAGAGGAAGCACTGGCATGGCCACTATGTTGGTTTCGTTGACTTAACAGTCTTGGCTTTTGCCCAGGACTAGTGCAATTCAGTTCGGCATTATTTTGGGTTCCGAAGTTTGAACCTTGTTCTTCTTTTCTTGTCTCCAAAAGCCCCTTAGCCTGCATAGCTTCCAAAATCTGCTTAAGAGCTCTGAGATCCTTTCCAGATTGATTGAACTCAAGATCTTTCAATCTTTTCTCAATCTCACTGTAAACTGTTGGAAACGGGTTCGGTGTTTTGGCTGAAACTTTCACAGGTTTCTGAGAAGCCCGAGTTCCATCAGCCTGCTTCCACGGTGCTGGTTCAATTGGCAATCTTGAAATAGGTTTCATGATCAGATCAGGATTTTTCCACCTCGGTGAAATTGGCTCTTTCGATAAGCTTCTTGGAGACTTGGGAATCCGGATTGGCCTGTTTAGATCATTTGTTCTTAATGATGTTGGGAAGGAATCACCATTTTCAACAGGAAAGGTCTTGACTAAACCTGACTGACTAGTACCAGCCAATGCTGAATCCGGCAATGCTTCCAAACCCATCAACTTGGCTACAACACTAGGTGGCCGTTTCTGAGTTCCCAATGATTGTTGAGCATTGTACAATGTCTCATTTGAATTCCCATCATTTTGTAAATCTTTAGCAGCGTAACGCGATTTTGCATCCGAATTCACATCCCACATTGATTTTTCTCTACCATCCAATGAAAGTCTAGGTAGCTCTTTTAGCTTTATCTTGGACTTGATAGTATCTCTTGATTCGAAAGACAAACGGTTGACCTCTCTTCCATCGTAAGAAAACCAAGGAGCATCTTTTGAAACAGAATGTGAAGCTCCATCTTTCGGTTCATAGGATGATCGTGGCCTTTCTATCGTTTCATTGTAATACCAAGGTGCTTCTCGAAGTTTAGCAAGAACTCTAAGGGACTCTCTCATATCAGCAGATGCATTTTGCTTTCCCGTTTTCCCATTTCCGTAAGATCCATCAGCACATTTGGAGGGCTGCAATGGTCGCGGAGAGTCTTTATGCTTCGCAGCATGGCCTACTGCGTCCTCTTTACTAGCAGTTTTGACTGATAGCCCTCTGGCTTCCCTGTACATGGAATCCTTAACAACATCTCGAAGATCAAGAGATTGCCGTCCTAAATGTGGAGAAGTAGTTGGCTGAGTTAGAACAGCATCCGTTGAGGAAGTTTCGGGGAAAATAATTCTGTCATAGGAAGAGGCTTCAGGTTGAGCTGCTCTGTAACCATCCAGTGAAGACATAGATGAACAAGAAGATGAGAAAGATGTTCTTGATGATTCCATAGAGATTCTCTGCTTCTCATTCAAGCTCTTGTTCAAATTCATCTCCTGTAACCACAAACATTGAATTAGCTCAGATAGGCACAACATTTGCGAATTCTACAATACAGATAGCACACGAATAGGTCCAGATACATGAGCAACATTCATTCAAGGCAAAATGAGGAAATGTCCTGAAATGGTATTTTTAGTTTCAAAAGAAAGAGACTTAAAGAATACTGCAGATTTGATTATGCTCAACAAACTAATAAAGGATTAACAATTATACACCTATGTAGTAAGATAAATGTCCAGTTCCAATTTGGGACTTCAACTTGGCTCAAAGAACCAATCTACCGGGAAGAAAAAAAAAATATAAATATGAGTTTCAATTTGGCCATTTAACTTCAACTTGGCCTTTTTAGTCCAAAATTATATAATGACACCGTCATTGTTGGACTAATTTGTGGAATCAATCAATACCCAAATTTCATTTTGGAGCAAATTGAACCTAGGAGGACTGACCCACCCTTTATCCTCATGGCTTCATCCAAAAGGAATGAAAAATAAAACTCAGAAATTGGAGTGCTTACAGCTGCTGAAGGGCGCTGGTAGACATTAAAAGATTGCCTTTCTGAGCTGCCAGTGTTCAAGTGGGATTCCCCTGCATCGTTACTGAAGCATTAGGCTCCAACATTCACAAAAAGTCTGATAAAAAAAAATTACAAAACTACAACTTTCTTTTGGATAGCAAAAGAACTAATCAAGAACCCAAATTTCATTATGAAAACAGAAATATGAACAGCAAAAAGAAGTTTCCTGAAATTTATTAATTCACACCTAACAAAACTGAAAACCATTAATACTTTTCAACAAGTGAATGAAATCAAACAATCAGTTGTGGGCCTATTTGGTTAATCAGGGAGAAGAAAAATGCTTACTAGATATGAATAGAGTGATGAAGGGTTAACTGTGTTAATGAAGGGATTAATTTAGATTAGTCAAGAAAATCACCTGGAGGAAGCCTCCTGTGGCTGAGACGCCTGCCGGTGAGGGCATTCTGGCGATCAAATAGCTGAAAAATTCCAGTCATACATCCAATTTGCTTCTGCAATTCTGGATTATCATCTGCTAATGAATGTAAAAGTTTTGCTGCCATTTTCCTCTATCAATCCAATTCAACAGTTACCTCCTCTAATATTTCATCATCATTTATCTAAATCCAGATAAAGTATAAAATTTCAACCTCACACTGACCCAAAGCTGAAATCTTTAGGCTCTTCAAGATGTTGAATCAATTCAGATTTTTATAATTACTTGGCCTAGTTTCCTTCATTTCCGGGTCAAATCCCAGCATTGACCTCAATTATCTCCTGTTTCTTCTCTTTTTTCTCCTCTGAAAACCGTTATGGTAAATTTAAAGGAGAAACTTCAGTTTTTTGAACCCAGACAGCCACTTTCCATATACAACAACACTAAATTTTTGCACTTCCAAAAACAGGACATTAACAGCAAATCAAAAGGATTTCACAAAGTAGAAAACTTTTGCACATATCAATAGCCTTAAAAACTCAGTCCTGAAAACCCCATTAGATTCCCATCAATGCCCAAATATCAAAAATTTGTCATCAAAATCCAAATCTCACAATCCAAAAAAAAAAAAAAAAAAAAACCCATTTTAGGATTTCACAGGAATTACTCCAAATCTCCAAACTTGAGCAGTAATCAGTAGCTTTTTGGGGTCTCAAAAGGACAAAACTTTGAAATAGAAGAAAAAGGAAAGAAAAAGAAGGCGAAAAGGAGGGGACCCAAAACCCAATTCACTGATTACAAAATGAATATACAGAATGTACTTACAGTTCTCAGCAGCAACATTTACCTCAGTTTAAAATCCAAAAGAACAAAACTTTTAACCAAAAAAGAAAAAAGAAAAAATCTCTCCAGATCCAAGAATGGATAGGTGCATTCATGGCATTTTCTACACTGTAAAAAGAAAGAAAAAAAGTGGAAAGACAGCGAGAAATGATAAGAAGGTTTGTCCTAAGATGAACACGTATAAATTAATCTGATAAAAGAAGTACAAGCAGCTGGCAATTATTTTATTTTTATAATTCAGAATGTGGGAAGAAGAGAGAGAAAGTGGGGGCAGATGTCCTCGAGGCTTTCTATCACAAATCCATGTGGGATGAGTATGTGTGTGGGTCTGTATCTGTCTGCGTTTCCATGTGAGTTTTGTCAGTAGAGAGAGAAACAAAACTCCCCAAAATTTTGTTAAAAATATCAAATTTTTACAAATAAAAAAATCAAATCTTTTCTATATAGCTGCAACAAGGACATCTGCCATTTGCAATCGCTAATTCCCCCCATGAGTTTCTCATCTGTTTTCTGTTACCATATATAGCAGAGATTTGATTTGTACAGCAGAGATTTGATTTGTACAGCTTGTTGCTATATGTAATTATATTTCTTTCTATATTTAGGTAGCTAAATATCTGTTGTCATTAGCTTAGATTATGGGATATTGAGATCTGTAATTAGCTGTAATTAGCTGTAAATTCTGGCTTCTTTTGGCTATTTATTCAGTTGAATGAAAGGAGAAAAGGCATTGAGCCATTCAATTAAACTATTCCATCCAAGTTAACATGGTATCAGAGCCCTCCTAGGCTCTTGGATTTTCTGATTTTTTTTCTTGGTATCTTGTTTGTCTCAGATTATTGTTCTTGGTCATTTTCTTGTATCTACAATGTCAGAGAAACAATCTGAATTCTGTGTCAAGTTTACCGGACAGAATTACTCAGCCTGGGAGTTTCAATTTCGATTATATGTCACAGGGAAGGATCTATGGGGACATATTGATGGCACTACTACCGCTCCGACAGAAGCTACTCAGTTAAAACAATGGAACGTGAAGGATGCTCAGGTTATGTCTTGGATAACTGGATCATGTGATTCAAAAATTATCTTGAATTTAAGGCCCTACAAAACTGCTAAAAGCATGTGGGAATATCTGAAGAAAGTATATCAGCAAACAAACTCTGCAAGACGATTTCAGTTGGAATGCGAAATTGCAAACTACACACAGGGGAGCTTATCTATCCAGGAATATTATTCTGGATTTCAAAATCTATGGGCTGAATTGTCTGACATTATCTGCGCTGGAGTCGCCATAGAAGCTCTTGCTGATGTTCAAGCTGTTCATGAAATTAGCAAGCGTGATCAATTTTTGATGAAGCTCCGCTCAGATTTTGAAAATGCTCGTTCTAATTTAATGAATCGTGATCCTTCTCCATCATTGGATGTATGCTTCAATGAATTACTTCGTGAAGAACAACGTCTCAGGACACTAGCCACTGTGGAACAAGAAAAAATAACACAAGTAGCATTCGCAACTCACAGCAATGGCAGAGATATGAGTAAGGTTCAGTGTTATAGTTGCAAGAATTATGGGCATATTGCTGCAAATTGTACCAGTAAATTTTGCAACTATTGCAAACAACGTGGGCACATCATCAAGGACTGTCCTACTCGGCCTCCGAAACGTCGAAATACTGCTTTTCAAGCGACTATGGAAAACTCTACTCCAAATCAGACTCAATCACATGCCCATGCCTCTGTTTTGACTCCTGAAATGGTACAACAAATGATTGTGTCAGCCTTTTCAACTTTGGGGCTTCAAGGTAACAAAGATTTTCTTTCCAAATCTTGGCTTGTTGATTCTGCAGCATCTAATCACATGACCAGCTCTGCTTCCTTGCTTCAAAATGTCCAACCATATAATGGTTTTGACAGTATTCAAGTGGCTAATGGAAATAATTTGACTATTACTGCTGTTGGTGACATTAATCCTATTTTTACTAATGTTTTTGTATCACCTGGCCTTTCCAATAATCTTTTATCTGTTGGCCAATTAGTTGAAAATAACTATGATGTCCATTTTTCTCGTGATGGTTGTCGTGTGCAGGATCCGGAATCGGGGGCGGTGATCATGAAAGGACCTAGAGCTGGGCGATTATTCCCTCTGAATATTTCTACTCCTCATCCAATCTCCTTTGCTTGCTCAGCTAATATTAATAAAAGTAAAATGTGGCATAAACGTTTAGGACATCCTAATTCTATGATATTTTCTCATTTGTTGAATAATGGTTTACTGGGTAGTGCTGGGAAATCTTCAAGTGTCTCTTTTGATTGTTCAACTTGTAAACTTGGCAAAAGTTCAATTCTTCCTTTTCCTCATTTTGGCAGCCATGCGACTAAATGTTTTGATATCATTCATAGCGATGTATGGGGAATTACACCTATTGTTTCTCATTCAAACTATAAGTATTTTGTCACATTTATAGATGATTTTAGTCGCTTTACTTGGATTTATTTCCTTCGTTCCAAGTCTGAAGTCTTCTCTATTTTTCAGAAATTTCTAGCATATGTTGAAACTCAATTTTCCACTGTTATTAAAATTCTTCGAACAGATTCGGGTGGTGAATACATGTCCACTGCTTTCCATGAATTCTTAAAAGAGAAAGGTATTCAATCTCAACGTTCTTGTCCTCATACCCCGCAACAAAATGGGGTGGCCGAACGGAAAAATCGACATCTTTTGGAAGTTACTCGTACTTTGCTTCTTGAATCCTCAGTTCCGTCAAAGTTTTGGGTGGAAGCTTTATCTACTGCTGTTTATCTCATCAATAGGCTGCCTTCACAAACTTTATCTTTTCAATCTCCATATTTTCGTCTCTATCAAAAACTCCCATCCTATGGACATTTGCATACATTTGGTTGTGTATGTTTTGTTCACTTGTCTCCTTTGGAACGACATAAGCTTTCTGCTCAATCAGTTAAATGTGCATTTATGGGATATAGTGCAAATCATAAAGGTTTTCTTTGTTATGATGCTTCTTCTAAGAAGTTTCGTATTTCTCGTAATGTTGTGTTCTTTGAAAATCAATTTTTCTTTCCCTCTTGTGATCAATCTTCTGTTGATATTGTTACTCTTCCTAGCTTTGATGAATTACAATCCTCCCCTGAAAGATTCAAGCCAGGATATGTGTATACTAGACGACCTACACCACCCCCCCTTCCTGATCCAGCACCATCATCTGAAATGGCATCATCACGTGAATCTACTCCACTACCATCACCTGAACCTGCACCATCATCTGAATCTGAACCTGCTCCAAGACGCACTACTCGAGTTTCTCGACCTCCTCCATGGTATAACTCTTATCAAACATCTTTTAGTGCTGCTTTATCAAATATTTCGGTTCCATCTTGTTACTCACAGGCTATTAAACACGAGTGTTGGAACCAAGCCATGCAAGAAGAACTTCAGGCCCTGCAAGAAAATAATACATGGGATATTGTTCAATGTCCACCCACCATTAAGCCGATTGGTTGTAAATGGGTTTATTCGGTAAAGCTTCGATCTGATGGGACTTTAGAACGATATAAAGCTAGGCTCGTTGCTCTTGGTAATCGACAAGAATATGGGGTTCACTATGAAGAGACATATGCTCCAGTGGCTAAAATGACTACTGTTCGCACAGTTCTTGCTATTGCTGCGTCAAAGGGTTGGTCGCTTCGACAAATGGATGTTAAAAATGCATTCCTTCATGGTGATCTTAAAGAGCACATCTACATGAAACCACCACCTGGTTTATTTTTATCTTCAACATCTGAAGTTTGTAAATTGAATCGATCATTGTATGGGCTGAAGCAAGCTCCCCGCGCATGGTTTGAGAAATTTCGCACTACTTTACTTGATTTTGAATTTCTGCAAAGCCAATATGATTCTTCTTTATTCATGCGCAAAACTTCTGCTGGTATCGTCCTTCTTCTAGTCTATGTTGATGATATTGTAATCACAGGAACAGATTCTCCACTCATTGCAAAACTCCAACAACATCTTCATAAGTCTTTCTATATGAAGGATCTAGGCGCACTTACATATTTTCTAGGGCTTGAAGTTCATTCAGACTCCACTGGTATATTTCTTCACCAGCACAAATATACCCAAGATTTAATTAAGCTAGCTGGTCTCCAAAATTCAACAGCAATGGATACTCCTCTAGAAATGAATGTCAAATATCATACAGATGAAGGAGACTTGCTTTCTGATCCATCACATTATCGACAACTGGTAGGCAGTTTAAACTACCTCACTATTACTCGACCAGACATTGCATTTGCTGTTCAACAAGTAAGCCAATTCCTGCACTCTCCCCGCAATCTTCATTTTGCTGCTGTTCGTCGTATTATTAGATATCTTTTGGGCACTCAATGTCGAGGTTTATTCTTTCCATCTGGATCTCCCATCACTCTTCGTGCTTTTAGTGATGCAGATTGGGCTAGTTGTCCCAATACTCGACGCTCAATAACAGGTTGGTGCATGTTTCTGGGAGATTCTTTAATATCTTGGAAAAATAAGAAACAGGATCGAGTCTCAAAATCATCAACCGAATCGGAATATCGAGCAATGTCAGCAGCTTGCTCTGAAATTATATGGCTACGGGGATTATTACATGAACTTGGATTTCCTCTAACCAATTCCATTCCTCTTCATGCTGATAACACAAGTGCAATTCAAATTGCCACTAATCCGGTTTACCATGAACGGACCAAACACATCGAAGTGGACTGTCATTATATTCGGGACGCAGTTAACACTGGGATTATATCTCTTCCACATGTATCCACTGCTTCACAAATTGCAGATGTGTTCACAAAATCTCTTACCAGACAGCGTCATCAGTTCCTTGTTGGCAAATTGATGCTTCTTGATCGATGCGCATCAATTTGAGAGGGGATGTTACCATATATAGCAGAGATTTGATTTGTACAGCAGAGATTTGATTTGTACAGCTTGTTGCTATATGTAATTATATTTCTTTCTATATTTAGGTAGCTAAATATCTGTTGTCATTAGCTTAGATTATGGGATTTTGAGATCTGTAATTAGCTGTAATTAGCTGTAAATTCTGGCTTCTTTTGGCTATTTATTCAGTTGAATGAAAGGAGAAAAGGCATTGAGCCATTCAATTAAACTATTCCATCCAAGTTAACATTTTCCACCTGTTCTCACCTTGTCTGAATATTTCACTTCTTTTTCTTAATTTACCCTCTGCTTCTACTTTCTACACTTGTAATTGTTTTATTTCTATATATCATCATTATTTACTATTTCCAGTTTCTATTGTTGTCTATATTTTTTCACAATTTAAGTTTCCGTATTTTAATTTTGACACCCATTTAAATTTTTTTACTTTAATCTTTTTTTAAATTTAACAAATTACCGATTTGTTTATGACTTGCTTACGGTCAAATTGTATTAGTCAATTATATTATTGAGCAAATATATATATACACTTTCCAATAATTATCACAGTTTGTTAAGAAATGAAGCAAAGAGGTCAAGTATATGAAATAAAAATTAATATAAAAGTGTAAAGTCCAAATTAGTAAATTTTTTCAACAAAGTAGTAGATTGATATTGATTTTTTCATTTAAAAAAAAAATTAAAAGTTTGATGAATTTTGAAAGAATTTCTTTTGGTTTTTTCACCTAATTCACTACGGTTCGTGATATTATTTTATTCTGCTTTTAGAATAAAATCAGTGGAATTTGGATGCAAATATTGGTGATGTGATTGTGATGAATTTTGGACCGAATTGACCAATTAAGTTTTTATTTTTTTTTTAATAAGATCGAGTTATTTTTTTTTTTTTTTTAGATTTAATTGATTCCAAATTTTCAAATATGATATTGACAATACTAATATAATAAACTAAATGTCAACTCTCCCAAAATTTTTTTTTTTTTTAATAAATAGTTCAGAATTTGAAGTTTAAGTTTACTTATGGTAACAATAAAAATTATTTATTATTCATTGTTTTACAGTAGAGCCCACCGTAATAGGTAATTGTCAACATTCATAATAATAATATAATGGAGCATGGCTAATTTATTCCAATTCATGCTACGATTAGTTAATTTAACCTAAGTTCAAACATAAATGATTTATAATGTTTTAATATATAAATAACAAAACACAAGTTGGAGAAAAAAAAAAAAAAAAACAAAGGATAGAAAACTTTTCCCTTTTTTACCTAATCTTTTGTCAGCTTTGATCGGTATATTTCTTTGTTAGAATTTCTCTTTTTTTTTAGAAGAAATTAAAAATAAATTATATTTAAGTTCAATGACAGCTATACAATTACTATGTCTATCTTATTGTTTCAAGCTAATTAGAGTAATAAATTATTGAAGTATGAGAAATATTGACGAGAGACTGTAAATTACTATTAATAATGACAGGGATAAACCTTAGGCTATTGTTATTCTTGTGTGTATAAGATTTAATAATATAAAAAAAAAAATGGTAATGAGAAATGAGGAGTAGAGTACAGCAAACATGGAGGCCACTAATAAATGTAGCTTAATTATTCTAATTAACATTTAATTGTATCACTTTCAATAGGATGACCTTCATTACATCCTGATGTTGACCTTCATTAATTTGAATTATAAAATAATAAAATTATACCATATGATTAAAATAAAAAGAAAAAAATGAAGGGTATTTTAGGGATTTGGAGTAAACTGAGAAGAAGTTTCTGAGATGGGATTTGTAATGGCTGATAGATCAGATTCTGAGCTATTAACAAAAAGCCAACAGGATGGATTTTTCAAGAAAGGCTGCATTTTAGGAAAATGTGAAAATACTTATTATGTTCTCTCTCTTTTTGTTTTCTTCTACTTCAAATTACAAATTCATCATACAAAAATAATATTAAAATTATATATTAACAGCTCCAGTTTTTTTACTTCTGATTTAACTTATGCTAATAATTAATATGACCATTGGAATATATAAACAATATTTATTGATTTTAATATATTAGGTTTGATATTCCAGTGATTAATTACCAATAATTGAAACATAATTAATGAGCATGCTATTTAGGGACTTAACTGACCACACATATAAAATTTGGTAAAAATCCTATTAAAGGGGCGCAACCAAAAATTAGAATATTGGGTGGCAATTAGTTGTCAAATATAATTGAGTTGAAGAAAGTGAGAGATAAAATTAATATGGGAGAGGAAATATGTATAATTTTTAGAATTCATAAATTTAATTATAAAACAAGTTATAATCTTGTAAAATTTATACACCGTACCATACCTATACATAATTGTCACCAACTCCATCATCTCAATTATTATTTTCTTTTTTTATTTTACAAAATTGACTTAATATTGTGTTCACTGAATATCATTTATTTAGTCTTAATCACATCTCCTAAAAAATTTTCTTCTTCTTCTCTTTCTTTTTTTTTTTTTTAAAAAAAAAAAAAAGAAAAGAAAAGTGAAGTATATCTTATTTTAGTATGGTGAACAGGGGCAGAACCATGGGACTATGCATTTTTTTAGACATATTGGAGTAGCTCCTGCTTAGATGGAATCTCGAATCATGAACATATCGAGATTGATAGACTATGCACTCTTCCCTTTTTGCCCGTTGAGGATGATTTATTAAAATTTGTAATGGTAACCGGAAATTTGAAAATGGTGTAACATGAAAAGCTTAATCTCTCTTATAACATGCATATATATATATATATATATATATATAGTGGAGGAAAAAACACATGTGATGTGGTTGAAATCCACAAGGCAAAACAAAGAGAGTAATCTCAATGATTTGATCATAACCCATGTCTCAAGGAACTCTATTAATAGTCATCCATCCCTTCATTCAAACATTATTATGCTCTTTTATATATATATATATATATATATCAATAACTTATCCCCACCACCCTTATCATTGTGTCGTTGTGTTTGAATTATAAGCCATATAATTAGGCATGTGATCAACAATTGTTTAGTGACTAACAAATTAAGTAGTCTTATCCACTTGAGAACTCAAAATATACAGTAATGATGATGAGATTGGAAGAGAATCAATTTCATGGTTTGGAGAAAAGGTTTGTTAGGTATTGAGTGTACATGCAACCAATTAACAAGATATCCATGTTGGACTCAAACTTTTTTTTTTTTTGGGGTCCCTCCATATTACTAATTATGCCTTTATCTCTTTTCTACTCAATTAAGAATTTATTACTCTTATCATTAACAAGAAAGATTCTACATCATCAGATTTCCTTTGGAATGTAAGAAAAGTGACACTTGAATGAATATCAGGACTTTTATTTTTTATTTTTCTCAAGATATATATATTTCTTCATTTTTAAGTGGCCTTTTCCTTTTACCCTTGATTCAACATCTATTACACTAAAATAGTTGAAACAGATCAATTGAGTGTTAATTAAGACATTTTTATATATATAAAAAAATATGTAATTTCGTTTGTCTTTGGCATTTTTTTTTTTTTTTTTTTGTTGATGAAATCCAGGCTTTGAATTAATTCATTTCAATAAATATGTATATGCTACTTGTCAACCCTGCCATAAAAGTGAAGCCTAACCACTTAATGAATACAATGAAATTTGCTAATAGGTAAAGTTTGAATAATTGTTACCTTAAATTTTAGAGTTAGGAGAAGCTTTAGTTTTTTTTTTTGGTAGAAGGAGAAGCTTTAGTTTGTGTACTTTCTTTGAATATGGAGAATTTCAGCACATTCATGCTACTAATATTGTCACTATCTATAGGTACATAGAAAGAGAAACTTGATTGACTACAATACTTAGTTATTGACCTATTTTATTATTATTGTTATTTTTTTTTTTTTTTGCCTAATAATAAAATTGCTAGCATGACAGAAACATTATGTGTATATATATATATATATTTTTTCAGAGGGTGAAATTCTAACCTGCTAATGATTCTTGAATCAAAAGATATTTGGAGGAGGCAAAGTAATGAAATTGAGAAGCCAGGTCATTGGGATCTCACCAAATTGTATATAGCACATGCCCAAGTTGATAATTAGAGAGGGGATAGTATTAATTATGTAGGATTATAGTGTAGTCATTTTGGATTATATGGGCTTTTTCCTAGCTGGATATTGGGCCCAATGTCAATGTAGGGGACCCTTTACAAAACGTGCCTTATGAACAGAACAGCAAAGCATGAGCAATAATCACAACTGCCCTCCAATATAGGTTAGTTAGTTACCCTCCCACATGGGACCTTCAATTATTTCAATTCACCTTAATCCCTTATTTCAATGCTTAACTTATTCACTACGTTGAGCTATTAAATCAACAACATTCTTCATTTTTCTAATATTGTCTTATATTGAATTTGTTTTTGTTTTTGTTTTCGTTTTTGGACACATAGGCGAAAAAAAAAAACAAAAAAAAAAAAACCACCCTAAATATTACCTGCTAACTCTCATCGACACCGACCGACCAACTGCCAACTTTTGTAAATTGAATACATTCAATCTACAAGGTGTTAGACAAGGAAATTGGGCAAATGCTACAAATCAACAGGTTAAACGTCAAGAAGCAAAATTGTGGATGGACAAGGGCCAAATGTGTTAATAAGCCTTTGCATTAACATTTTTAATTATGAATATGGGTTTTGAGATTTTGGTGAAGGATATAACAAAAAAAAAAAGAGATGGTGGTTGGTTGGTTCAACGTCACGGGAAGAATGATGGAGTCGTCAAATACCAACTAGCAGCATTAAGAAGATAGCGGTGACAATGACCACGATTTTAAACAAAGACGTGAGACTCAAAAGGATTTCATGCCCATTTTTTGACATTTCAACCACTTTTTTGTCCTTTCTTTCTGCACACAGTCCTACTTTTACAATGGCTAAGCTGATCTACAATATCAAAATCCAACTTCTACATTTTGGAAAATGGGCAAACACCTAATAAATAGGAACATGGGAACAAAGATGCAAACCTTGCTTTGAACAAATTCAATGCTGTCTTGATTTCTCTAAGATTTTGTCACCGTATCTCACCAAGCGTTTTCTTATATATATTCCTGCCTACCACCACCACTGATATCCTTCTTACCAGAATTAAGTAGCAAAGCAAATAAATATTAATTAAAAATTCAGTTTATTATCATCAAATCACCAACAGATAAATACCTATTCGTATACTTTTGAGTACAACAAAGGGTTGGTTCTTCAAATTTCAGGAGTCAAAATGCTGTCAGAGAAAGTTAGGTTTCATTACTTTCTTTTAAAGTAGTTTAAAGTAGTTTTAAATATTTTTCCAATACTTTCCAGAATACAATCTGACTTTTACCAATTGTGCATTTGAAGCTACTTTCTGCAGCCCTAAAAGCAACTTTCAGCCAAAATAAGATTCCCCATGATTTGGCTAAAATCTGCTTTCAGGGCTGCTGAAAGCTGCCCCAAACTGGCCCTAACTAATATTGGCCATCACTATCACGTGTCGGAATTTTTTTTTTTTTTTTAAAAAAAAAAGACAAACAAACAAACAAACAAACAAATAAAATGTATCATGTATTACATAGATTACATCTGCCTTATCATTCTGACTTTAATCCAAAAAAAAAAAAAAAAATCAATCTGTTTGCTAGGCACTATGTATATCGTGAGACCTAATAGCTACAACAAATGGAGATATATGTTTGTGTAAAAAGTAAAAATACACAAGGAGAAGCAAAGGAAAATCAAAGGGCTTAGAGAGTTGACAGTAGCAGAAATAAAAATGTTCTCTAGTTCAAGGTTAAAGAAAAAAAACCTCCGCACCCAGTAATGCTCTTTTTGCCTATAAGAATAACAGCTGTGACAATGCACAAACTTGTAAACCAGGCAGGGACATCTTTCTGGGATTAACGTGCAGCTGATCTGGTTAAAGAGAATAACGCCGAGCAATTAGTAACAACAATGCAAGCTTGAACTACCTCATTGGAGAAGGCAAAATTAGTGGACTACTATTTTGCACATTGTCCAAAGTAAATCACGAATTCCCCGTGTAAGAAGGCTTAGAACTACTTGCAATTTCCACACGGGACTCATCTCTTAAAATCGTCCTTAAAACATGCTGAAAGAAACGGGAGGGAGCGTTTAATTCTGTAATGGCTTCCTGTCCAAATGGATTGCAGGCAACATATTCTTGAACGTTTTCAGCCTCAGCTAGTCTTTCAAGATATACACGAAGGTCACCTCCGGGTCCTACACAGACCATCAATGCAACATGATTATTGATATGATTGATTAAGAAGTTCCGCACCTAAAGTGGGACATGATTACCCCAACTCCCTAACTCTAAGTGCCCTAGATGACATTCGTAATAGTATTGTGCAGGGTCACACATGCACAGACACACAAGTCACTACAAATGGATGGTCTGAATCTACAATAAGAGTAGAGTGTCTTACCTAGTGAAGAATCTCCAGCATCCTTGAACTTGTACGAGTGGGGAAAAATAGCAGTATTTGCCTAAACAATGAAGAAGACATTCATGAAAACAAAGAATGGTATCAAAATATATTGGTAAATATGCCCCAAAATAAGTAATGGAGAACGACTTATGATACATACTGGATTGCGCAAAGCTTTGTATGGTGAATCATCTAACAGCAAGGTGTTAGATTCGTTATATTTTCCTTTATTCCACGGAAGACCAGGCTCAAGTTTGTCCCATAATTTTCTCAATTCCTTCAAGACCAGGGGCTTGCTACTATACTTGGTAGTTGTGAATCCTGTATCAGTACAGTGGGATTGATCCTGCATAAATTATGACCATAAATTACAATTAATGCACACAATCTAACAAAAGCAATTTGAGTTAAGAGACGACATGGTCTTGAGCCATCTCACCGACAGTTGTAGAATGTTCCACAAACTGCCACCAAAATGGCAGATGTTATGTAAGTTCACATCCAAAGTCACAGTAGATAGCCTCATCTCATGGCATTAAAAATCTTAATCTTGTACAGTTTTTCAAAGCAAATCCCTTCAAATGCCCATGAAGAAAGATATCACAGGGAAGGGAAGCACTGGACTTCGTTATTGTGAGAAAAAATAGACAAAAAGGGATATATACCTAGTCGCAATAATACTCTCAAACTATAATTCAATAAACCAGCAATTAAAATGTAAGAATGGCATTTCATGTATCCTAAGGCACAATGGCTCGAATGAAAACAATACCACAACAGCTGCTTCAGCAATAATTTGACAGGCTTTAGGGGAGGGACAAGAACAAAAGAATTTCTATAGGAGGAATATTCACAAGCTTTATGCAGCATTAAACAATGTTCTAATGTTATTCTTCATAAGCAAACAGTGCTCAAGTTAAACAATGTTCTAATGTTATCCTTCATAATCAAACAGTCCTCGAGTTAAACAATGTTGCAATTTTATCCTTCATAAGCCAACAATGCTCCTGTTATCCACTCTGTTTGAACTGCAAACTGAACCAAACCAGATTATATTTATGAAAAACATACAGTTGACTTTTTCTTTATTTGCAGGACCACCACTACCCATATAATTAAGTACATAAATATGTCTTTTATATTAAAAGAAGGTTTTAATTTTACACTTTACACATCCGAGTATATTTATCTATATATGAAGTTTTAAAAATATTAGATTCCTGGGCATAGTTACAGATTGCAAGCAAATTAAATGGACCAAGTATTTTCACTTATAAGTAACAAGGCATACTTACCCAACAAAAAAGCAACTTATGCCGAGAATCTGCCATGAGACAATTAAGTATTTGGTCCAAATTTTTCCTGCAATTTCATTTGCATATAGTATCATTAATAAAGACTGTGTAGAAAGGAATAACACAAACTTATTTTACAATTACAAAATAGGATGAATAGTATGATCAATCAAAGATAGATCAATACTTTTGTCTTGAGGACCAAACTCCAACATTAAATTTCTCGAAGCAAAACTGTAGAAAATCGTCGCAGAAAGGCCTTTTATAAACTGAGAAGAAATCAATGCAGCAGAAAAATTAGGTTAAATCAAAAAGAATATGAACATGAACATTAACAGGGAAGAGAGATAATATTTCAATTTTTACCATATTTCTTGGATACTACAATGTCATGCTTGTATGCAGGATGAGAGTGTGGAACAATATCAGCTAGAAGTCCATTCACATCCAGGATAAGAAGCTTTTTATCAGCATATCCAACATGAGCTCCAACCAGAGGGTGAGCTACTTCATGTAAATTATGCTTCTCAATATAACCATTTAAACCAGCGCTTTTTTTTAGTTTAATGATATCCTTACTTTCTGGAGATAGAAAATCAACATTTGAACAGTCAGAAGTCTTCTCCACCAAAACATTTCCCACAACATTGACGGAAGTAGCAACCTTGTCAGCTTGAACTCCTTTCACTTCATTATTTGAAATCTTAGTTGAATGTATTTCATCTGAATCTGAAGAAGCTTGCCCAGCTACTGTTGAAGGTGCGATATTTTCTTCGGAGTCAGAAAATTTCCTTCCTTTTCTACAATACGATCTCAAGTTTCCCTCAATGTGGTCAGTTGTAGTATTTTCCTTTTCAACCAACATACGAGCAGCGCCTTGATTGCTACTTGGAGTCCTTTGAGAATCACCTTCTTTCACGTATATTACAGCATTTTTCTCATCTGGACTGTCTAACTCTGCAGGAGGAACATGAACTTTATCAATAATCACAGAGGTATTAAGTTTCTGCTTCTTTTTCTCTCTCTTTATCTGAACGTTTTCCCTCTCAACCAAAACAAAAGCAGCAGCAGGATCACAATGATTGTGATTGTTCACCATGCTTCTAGGACTTCTTGAAGAATCACTTTGCTTTTCAGATATTGAAGCATGTTTGTCCACCTCTATAAAGTCCAACTCTGCAGAAGGAACATGAGCTTTATCAGTTATCACAGAGGTCTTAAGCTTCTGCTTCTTTTTCTCACTCCTATTTCTCCTTTCCTTAATATTTTCATTTCCATCCGAAATAAAAGCACTGTCACCGTTTCTATCATGTTTTCCCAACATATTAACACTCGGACTTATTGGGTCACTTTGTTTGGCAGATAGCAAATCATTTCCCTCCATCCCCACCACATCCGTATCTACATGAGGATGATGAGCATTGTCAGAAATTACGGAGGTACCAAGCTTCTGCTTTTTCCTCTTACTCCTATTTCTCTTTTCCTTAATATTTTCATTTTCCGAAATAAAAGCACCCTCACCACTGTTATCATGTTTTTCCACCATATTAACACTTGGACTTCTTGGATCACTTTGTTTATCAGATAGCAGATCATTTCCCTGCATCCCTACAACATCCAGATCTGCATGAGGATGATAAGCATTGTCAGAAATAACGGAGGTATCAAGCTTCTGCTTCTCTCTCTTTCTCCTTCTATTTTTCTTTTTCTTGATATTTTCATTTCCATCCAAAATAAAAGCATCCACACCATTGTTATCATGTTTTGCCACCATGTTAACACTTGGACTTCTTGGATCACTATGTTTATCAGATAGCAAACTATTTCCCTCCATCCCTACAGCATCCAGATCTGCATGAGGATGATGAGCATTGTCAGAAATCACAGAGGTATCAAGCTTCTGCTTCTCTTTCTTTCTCCTATTTTTCTTTTTCTTGATATTTTCATTTCCATCCGAAATAAAAGCACCCTCACCATTGTTATCATGTTTTTCCACCATACTAACACTTGGACTTCTGGGATCACTTTGTTTATCAGATAGCAAACCATTTCCCATCCCTACAGCATGTAGATCAGAATGAGGTTGATGAGCATTGTCAGAAATTACAGAGGTATCAAGCTTCTGCTTCTCTCTCTTTCTCCTATTTTTCTTTTTCTTGATATTTTCCTTTTCCACCAAGCTAAGAGCAGCATCACCACTATGCTTGTTAACTATTCTAGCACATGGACTTCCTGGAGAATCACTTTGCTTCTCAGATATCAGAGCATTCTCCTCTGTACCTGTCGAGTCCAAATCTGCAAGAGAAACATGAACTTTGTTGGTAATCCCAGAGGAATTCAACTCCTGCTTCTTTCTCATTCTCCTCTTCTTGCTCCTGCTCAATAGCGGAAGTGCAGCAGTTTCCAAATCTGTCTTCGAAGTAGACTTGGCTAAAGAATCATGGCATGAATTTGTTCCAATTGAATCATCCTTTAGTGTAGAAGTGTCCACATGAATGTCAATAGGGGCATCATTATCTTTCAGCCTTCTCTTTCTATTATTTTTCTTTGGTTTTGGAAATTTGGCTTCTTTACATTGAACATCTGTGTTATCGGACTCTAAACTATTGCTGATTGGCAATGTCATCAAGCAAGATTCATCAGTAGTATCATTTTTGACAAAATTAACGTTATCCAAAGAGGCATGCCTCTTACTTGAGCTCTTTTTGTCCTTCTCATCATCAAATGATATCTTCACTGCATTATATGTAGCCATCCCTCCTTGAGGTGGGGATTACCTGTAATTATGTTCCCTAATACTTTAGATTTATTCGAAAAGTGTTTCATCTATCAATTGCCTCGGCCAAACACTCAAGAAGGTTCCTTTCATCTTTCAAATATGTATTTGTGCCATCTTCGCAAAAGAAAAAAAATTTGAGATGTAAAATCTTTTACCTCTTTTTGAAGCTCACCTGGCAAGTCACCTGCAATTATCCAAAAACCTATAAACAAGAGCAAAAAAAAAAAAAGGAAAACCAGACACTTCGTGTTCAAATAAAGCGTTAAGCTGAAAGCATTGGATTATCATACCAAAATTCTAATTCTTCAACGTATTGGAGCAAATATATCAAAATCAATATTGCAGAACATAATGCGAAATAAATGAACCAACACAAACACATTATTAGATTCAATACAAGTACAACTAAATTCATACGGATAAACTCACTAATTAAGATTATTATTATTATAACAATGATTAAAAATTTATGTCCCAAACAATCCTAGGGCACTACGACGTTTAGAAACCAAATTAACTTCAAGTATGTCAACAAAACAGTAACCACAGAAGAAAAGTAGAAACAGATCACAAGAGCTATAATCTATTTGAATTTTTACAATAGAAGAAAATTAAAAAAAAAAAAAAACAAAGAATAGAGAAATGAAATGAAATAAAAGGAAGAGATAATTGGAGGGAAGAAGCATGTACAGAGTGTAACAGAAGTAAAAAATTGAAGAAGGATTCGGGGGAAGAACATACCTGAAAGGGAGGAAAAACTAAGCAAGGAGAATACAGGAACAAAAATGGAAGTGCAGTGAGAGATAGAGGAACAAGGAGATGAGGAAGGAGGGTTTAAGAAGAGCGGGGGCCGGAATCGTGCTCTGATTTTATATGATAAAGAAGTGGAAGTAGGTTTTGTTCAGAGCCGCGCCCAAACGCCCATTGGCCACTTCTCTTCAGCTTTTCAGTTTCTACAACCGAAGCGGCGTCGTTTCAGATTATGGTAAGGCTAAGGCACAATTTTTTCTTATATATGTAACTGGAAATTTGGATCATGCACTGGTTACAATATTATAATTTATTGGTTTAGTATTTTAATTTTGACACATTTACTTAGTTGTAATACATTTGGCACACTTCCAGCTACGCCACGCAAAAAAAAAAAAATCCAAAACATCATTCCACCATTCCTATTGCACCACAAACCCTATAAGTTACGTTTAGTTTATGAAATGTAATAGGAAGGAAATATGCATTGTTATTCTATGAAATGGAATAAAAGAGGTATAGGATAGGTATTTCTATTACTTCCTCGTTCCAATGATTGGATCATAATGGAAATTCACGTGGAATAAATTTTATTAATATACTAAAAGACAATATTACCCTTCCTTACATATGATTTAATAACATCAATTTTTTTTTTATTATTGTTATTACAGAATATCATAATGTAGTTTTATGATTTTTTTTTTCTTATAAATTTACTGTCAATAAATGTTTTTTTTTTTTTCGAGAGAAGTTTTCATTAATTTACGCCTTGCATTGTTCCTTTTCATTTCATCATGTACTGGGGATTACTACGCCTCGTTTTTATCCTGTGTAGTTTTTGCGCTACTTCCTTTCTTCATTTAAAAAGAAAAAAAAAAAAAAAACCTTCTCCAGGTTTAATTGGATTTCAATTTCACTATGCTGGATTGTAACAGATCTTTATATGAATGTAATAGATGATAGATATATAACAGGTACGTCATAGAACAAGTACAAAACAAGTGAAAGGACTGTAAATTTCAAAAGATAGAACAGAGATATGCTGAGAATTCACCACGACAAATAATAAAAACAAAAGATCAACTCGCGACTAGAATATCTTTTAATTTCGAAGTACATACTTCATTTAATGCATTATTTGTTTAGGCCACAAATTTAACTTTTAATCACCGGAACCTCACACCCATAAAGATCTTGCTCTTCCCTCTCCCAAACCAGGGCTGGTAATAAATAATGGAAATTGGATGGCAGAGTAGCCCATGTATTATCTGAAAAGTATGTCCATCACTATTATAAACTATCAATGTTAACCTGTGAAGGAAATTTAACTATAATTGTTGATCCCATTCTCACCCTTAACTTCAATTCCTAGTTCAGCCACCACATTTGTATACCAGAAACTGTTTCTGCCAAATCATATAACTTCAAACAAATCCAGAATTAAATATAATAACTCTGAACTCTGAACCCTGCAACTACTGTTCATCAGCTAGCAAGCATAGACTTATTAACAGTTCCAATCGACGTATACATGCTGGTATACAACTCCACAAGATATTTCAGTATCCACTTGCAATAATGGAAAATTGGCGCCTACATCCAGAAAGATCAAACAAATCACATATGCAACACATGCAGTTAAATTCCAAATTTACATACTAGAAGAAAATAATATTAAATCCTACGTCTTTGATCATTTTCAACCAGGAATCTACATAATTTTGCATTCTAATGAATAAAACTATGAACAACGCAAAATATCAGGGAATGGGCAAAGCAACCAAATTAAAAGAAAGCATGTAGTTCACCAAGTAAAGAAACAAAAGTTCAGATGTTCTAATCACAGAAATATGAATAAACATGTTAGCTTAGTCAACACTTGAAATGGGATAATTTTGAAGCACAAAACATTCACTATGAACGACATCCATAAAAATCATAATACATGTCCAATCGCATCCAAAATCTGGAAAATACAGCTTCAAATTGGTTAACTACATTACATAAGATACAATTGTACATTTTCAATATGCCATAGCAAGGATATGGGATCCTAAAATAGTATCACATCTAACTCATGGCAAATATAACATATTTTCCTCCTTGCATCTAGATTTAATAGTTCTTCTCATATCCCAATTTGGCATAACCTTACTAACAACGACAATGTAGTCAACGATCATAAAGCGACAATCTATTTCATTGTCACTATCAAAATCAGGTAATTTACAAAGAGGTTACAGAGTTACCAAAGCAACCACAAACAAAATAGAAATTCCGATATTTATATTTAAGAATGTAAGCACATTACATACGTATTTGGAGCTCCCTCAAGACTCTGCTGAGTTTGGGCGATATTCTGCCATTAAATTCATGTTGTCCTGGATTTTTAAAGTTCTTGTGCTAGCAGGACAAGGTTCACAAATTCTTGGCAATCTAGAAAGGCCATCTGAAACTCTCAATCAATCCTCAAGGCTTAGCAGTTTGCAATAAAATGAACCAAAATTTGCCACTCCAACAGTACAGAATTCCCATGAGGCCATCCCAATCAAAATGTCGACGGAAACTATAGGTGGTAAAGTCAACTTTTACCCTTTGGCATACTTATCCACATACCCCTGCAACAAATTAAATTACCAAACTGAATCAAAATTAAACGTAAATTAAGTGTTCAGGAAAAGAAAAAAAGAAATGCGACACTTGATGCATTTAACATATCTTCTTCTAGTAGTAATAATATTCTTTAGAACACCACATAAAATTATCCATCAGGAAAAAAAGAAAGGAAATTGAGATGAAGATTTACCATCACAAGTTTTGTTAATTTTCGTTGTGACGAGTCAATGTATTGATTTATCTTCGCCTTAGATTTAGGTACTTGGTGGCTCTTCATTGCTCTTGAAACCTTATCGACAGTTTTCTTCACAACAGTCTTAAATGCTTCCTTGCTCATGTTACCCTGTCTCCATGATGGCTTTAGAACTTCCTTTACAAAATCTGCAAGGCAAACCTTGAAAAGCTTCATTGTTCTGGACTCTTTGCTCTTCTTGCTCTTGCTTGAGGACTTAATCTGGTCAATCTCCATCTCACCCATATCTGTGTTTGCTAAAGCATCAGGGTCACTCTGGCTCCCATTTTCAACATCACCAACTTCTGCATCTGCTGTCTCACCAAATTCCTCATTATCAGGAGATGTAGCAAGAGCAATGCCACCAAAGTCTTTCTTCTTATTGTTCTCCTCTACATCCAGCGGTAGGTTTGACTCTTTGGGTCTCAGTACAATATCAGAACTACCAGGGGGTTCCCATGTCTGAACATGATCAGATTTCTTATATGAGTTTGAAGATGGCTCAATGCTGTCAAAGAGTGGATCATATTGATCCTCACCAGCCCTAGGAAGAGCTCTTCCAACCTCCCTGGCAGAAAATGATGAAGAATTTCCTTGCCTTGATCCAACACCCTGTTCATCAACTGAAACACGACTCAAATTTGAAGGGTGAT
Source organism: Euphorbia tirucalli (assembly GCA_039660915.1). Classification (NCBI taxonomy): domain Eukaryota; kingdom Viridiplantae; phylum Streptophyta; class Magnoliopsida; order Malpighiales; family Euphorbiaceae; genus Euphorbia; species Euphorbia tirucalli. The sequence goes on from CM077637.1 coordinate 17,581,490, forward strand.
CATGCTTGTTACTGTAAGTAGGGTCTTTTTCAGGCTTAAAGACGTTAGAACTAAATCTGGAGCTGAGAGGCTTCTCAAAAGTAGATGCATATGGATTGAAGTGAGTTGAACTTCTTGTTACTCCAAAATCAGGCAGATTTAATGGCTGATTTATGTCATGAAGATCTGCAGGATATCTAGATGGAGCACTGAGTTTCCCAGGGACACCATAGACACTATCACGCACAGAATTATGCAAATCATAGGGCAACTGCTGCTGCTGTAAGTGAGGACGAATCTGAGAAGACTTCAGAATCTCTCCTGAAGGTACATTATCTGTAGGCGGTTCTTGTAAGAAGGAGGTAGGTTGAGGGTAATGGCTGCTCTGAGCAAAGGCATTTGAAGCACTTAACCCCTGCACTGGAAGCCACTTTAAAGAGTCCTCTCCTAAAAGACCAAATCTGCTATCAGACAGGTTGCTTCCAGATAGAGGCTTCAACCTAAAATCTTCTGAATGCAAGATAGACTGATGAGGCTCGTGTACTGGAGGGTAGGACCAATGCTGAAAATCACTAACCTGAGAATTACCAGTTGAGTATGGTCTCAACATCTGGGATCCAAAGTCACTCCTTGGAGGCAAGCCACTCCGATGAAATTGCGAATTAACACCTAAGGTTGCAGTTGCCAAATTTAAAGTTGGAATGTGTGGTGGTAATGGTAGTGGGGGCAGCGGCTGTGGCAAGGATGCAACTGAAGTTACAGAAAAAAGAGAACTCTCTCTGGGCAACATATAAGAAGGAAAACTTTTCAAAGAAGCAGATTGAGATTGATTTGTTGCGGTCTGAGGATTCAAGTTGTAATCTCTTGGAAGCTGTGTCATTTGTGGAGCATTATTACTCTCAACATTTGGACCAGAGGTGGGAAATGTGGGAAGCTGCGAGGAGTTCTGCATAGAATCAACATTCGGAAGTGTTTCACCAAGACAAAGCTTCTTTGGAGAAGTTTTAGATATTTGGTTTGGTTGTGAATCAGATATAGATGAATCATCAGTTTCTTGGGCAGTGTTATCAGCATTTACAAGGACAGGATCTGACACATTCATCTGAGATTGCTCAATAAAACTCTTGGAAGAACTTAGCATGTCTTTAGAAGCTTCAGCATGTGGTGTCAGCATACCAAATTCACACGCAAGCTTGGACGGAAAACTATCAGCAACAACCTGGTCAGGGTCCGTCGCTTCATGGAATGTCCCATGTACACTACTATTATCATTAATGTGCCCTTCTTGAACTACTTTAGATTTTGGTACTTCAGCTGCAACCTCCCTAAGATTCTCAGAATCAACAACAGTAATACTGACAGAATCCTCCCTGTTATCAATAAAGATGTCACCTTTTGTAGCATGTGTAACAGAAACGTCATGGTTTTGTTGCACTTCCTGGTGAATAGTTTCCTGCTCATGATATGATTCCTTGGTTGAGAGTTTGACATTATCATCGCGAGAATTACAATTCTTAGAGCTGGAAGGAAGTTGTACATGTTGTTGCTTGCTTCTATGATGCCTTGATCCTTCACTTTTCTCAGAACCATGGTGCATAAAGCGACAAGAAGCTCCACGATAGCACTTGCCTCGTAGAAAGTCAAAACATTCTGGAATCTGACCCCTGTCCCGTCTAATACTGTTGCTGCTATAGCCAGCTGCATGCCTAAAAGACGGAGACCTGCTTCTACTTCTTCGATTCCTTGGAGACAAGCTAAAACAAAAATAGAGAAACTTAGCCTTTCCCAGAAATGATGACAGTTATCCCATGAATAAAAAAATTATGAAATAACAAAAATACTTTTTGTGCAGTTTATATGCAGGATGCGTAAAGCACTCAAGGTATACATCAAATGCAAAAACATGTATATAGGAGCTTACCTGCGAGATCTACTCCTCTTTTCTCTTCTTCTCCTAGGACTCCTCCTCCTCCTCCTCCTCCTCCTCCTATCTAGTGGTGATCTGCTCCGGCTCCGGCTCCGGCTCCAGCTTCTCCCTCTTTTTCGACGCCTCCGAGCATGGTGAGAATCATCAGAATCACTATCACTGGCACCTTCTCTGACTAATCTTCCAAACTTGTCGATTTTCTGTGCATTTGACGGTAACCTTGAGCTTTTATCTTCAATATTCTTCTCACATTTACTACTAAAAGCAACACTTGCACATGGACCTGCAGAGACATCTTCTTTAAGGGTAGCCTTGGGAGAAGCAACATGGCGACGAGATGAATGATTTTCATTCTTAATCTCAATATGCTCAGAGATTGATCCACCAGCAACAGATTTTGGAGCAATGAGATTTTGGCAAGATTCAGAAAGCGGCTCAATCCCCTTTTCGGTCTTATAGGGCCTGTTGGAACCACTATCCACCTTCAAATTAAGTCCAGTATCTCTATGCAACTTATAACCACTGCCTGCAACTAACTGTGAAACTCTTTCTGGATTAGCATCTTCCGAACATGGATCCTTGTCATTTTGGGAGCTGTCATCAGATGCATATTCTTGAAGAAGTCTGAATGGACTACAGCCTTTCATAGCTTCACTGGAATATTTGTCAGAACTCATGATATCAGCAACAGCTGCTTCTTCCCTAGGCAATTTTTTAGCACCAGTGATGGGTTTAGAAGAATCATCTTTGTAGCTAGCAAATGGAAAGTCACCATCCCCCGCTGAAACATTAACTGGGCCTTCCACTCCAGAGACTGACCTTCCTAATGTCTCGTCATCATGACTGGAGACAAGTTTCGACCCTGGGAATCATATCCAATTGGATGAGCAATGGATGGACATTTTGGTATGAATAACCCATATACAAAACATACACCTCCAAGGAACATTCTTAAGTAATCAGCTGGTAACTATTAACAAAGACCATGATATGTACAAAAAATTTGAAAGCAAGCAACAATTGAATTGGTCTGGATTCAACCCTTCACCCCTTCCACCCCCCAGTTATCAAGAAAATCATAAAGCAAACAAATTCATTTATCAAAGGGAAGGACAAAGCTCCAAAACAAGTCAATACTTTATGGAAAACCAATTACATATCAAGACTTCCTCTTGAAAAGAGGGCAGCATATTTGGAAATGCTCAACTTTTCATGAAGGAAAACCAGCAAATGGAGCAAAAATTTACCTAGTTCAGCCAGTCTTGAGGAGCCAGACAATAACTTCTCATCAGAAAATATCATGGATGCATCAACTATTGTTGACCTCGACAGCATGTGTAAATGCTCCTTGGCTTCAAATCTATTATTTATGGAACCAGTAGCTTGATGTTCATCTTCAATAGGTGGACTCACCGCCTGGTCAATCTCAGATCCAGTGATATCATCTGATACAGCGATCCACAGAGGAACAACGAACAACAAAGAAAGAAAAACATGAACTTCAGAATCATATCTGAAAGCCATTCAAATCAGGGATTAAAATAAAACCATGTTTTCCCAAATTATATTAATTGATAATTGTCCCCAGCTCTTTACTTCAACTAACTGAGACAGACCTATCATTCTGGAAGCAAGAAAAATGACACAGGGAATTGCCACTTAGTGCTGCAATCAGGAGTGCAGATAAAGACTGTCTTCCATAGGTTTAGAAAAACAACAAAAAGATTAAAAGTCGAGGCTTCTATAGAGAACAGAATAGTTAAGTTTTTCTGAAAAGATATATCTATAGCTGTAGTTTACACTCGTAAACTAGGTGGAGAGAAATAATTCAACCAAATAATTGAATTTGCACAACCCTTTATGACATATAATAATAATTCAGAATCCTTCACGAAGTTTTAATCCAGATTAATAAATTCAAATCTCCCTTTATATCTATACAACCTCAAGAAAGCTATGGACTAAAACATCAATTCAAATCCCTTCGTGTTAAATCATCCCATACCCAAAGGTAACCTGGAGGAACATTTCTAGCAAGGAAGAGACCAATATAACTTCAAACTTAAGTGAGTTCCACAAAAAGAGTCTCAGTACCGCGCCAACAAAAATTATCTTTCAATGATAAGAAAAGAATTTTCGGCAGATGCATACATTCCAACTAAAGTGAAATTGAAAATGTACAAGTCTGTGAGAGATCACTCTTCCAATTTGCTAAAGAAAGAACATCACTAAATGATCCATCAAAACCATTGGCCGATATGGGGAGGCTATGTTTTTCGCTATTCCATTGGTGGGAGCAGTACAAATAACACAACAGTAGTGTGAGACCATTTCAAATCCACAGTTTTTGGATATTAAACGAACCTCCATGAAATATTTAAATATCCTATAATTGTTGAAGGCTAAATGATGCACCCATTTTCCAAAGCCTCATCCTCTGGATTTTTAAAGTTTGTTAAATAAGTCTTATCTCCAAGTCAGGATCCATTCTCTATCATCTTACATCAATTATAACAGTTAGTTAGAAATTTAAATTATTGAATGTCTGGCGCAGAATAAAATTGTAAAACAAAACAGATAGAGCTTCTGATTGCCAGAGTACAAGGCACGGTCTCAGATGAGAAAATTTGTCAAGGTAAAGAGCATATTCCGATCATCACTCTCAAAAATCTGTTCTGGAAACGAAAAATATAATGGCTTCCTAAATATCAGTACCAATAATAAAAAGAGGTAGCATGGTTTACTCACTTTGAATTGTTAATGCCTCAAGTGGACAATGAAAAGAATGGTTAAAGTGGAAAAGGAACAAAGTCTCGACAGTCATTATAAATGGATCCATTTTAAATTTCCTAAACTCAGTTGAGAATAGGGAAATTGGAACCTCCACTGATGTTTGGAAAGCTCTACATAAGAACAAACAATAAAGCTGACTTAGAAACATTGGTCAAAAACTTCATAATTCCAAAACCCCCTCTGCTTTCAGCTCAAAAAAAATGTTCATCTCTAAATTAAAGTCAAGTAAACTACTAAATTTAGAGTATAACTAAATGGAAGACAGGGAGACATACATCAGTATCATTATGTTGAATTTTGGTAAGAACGAACGAAACTAGATGACTTTGCAGCGCTTACACCATAGTACCATTACAATTTAGCTCTACAAAATGGACTAAAAGAAACTTTCAATAATAGACTTTAAAAACAAATGCACAGCTATTTCCGGCTTAACTTTCTTTGAGAAAATCATTATGACAGCCCAACAGGAAACCCTTTTGAATTCAAACCCAAGACAATGAACAATTTTTTAAGTTATTATTGTTTCAGACCATATAAACTTCCCGCCATGTAACATAAGGAGAAACACTAACCTTCCATCTCCATGTCAGAATCAGCAGACGCATTGGGTTCAGTTGCAATTGTCAAATTATTGGTCGTCATATTAGATACCATCCCATTGACTTTACATGACAAATAGCATTGTGTTTTCATCCACAAAAAATAATTGTGTGCCATTGCAGCTTCACTTCCTGGCTCACCACCAAACAAAAAATTGAACTCTGGATTCTCACATTCCTTCCGTCGAGTAAAATCCTCATAAGAAGGACCATTCTTAGCAATAAGTTGGCAAATTTCTTCAATCTTCCGAATAATTTTTTCTTCTCTCGGCTTTGGTGGAGGAGGATTGACAGATGTCATAGTTCTCTGTGATGATAAACCATCTGCCCTGAGAGTATCTAACTTACTGCCATTTGCACCTTCCTGAAATAGACTGTCAGTTGGGAGAGGCATAGAAGCTGGTGCTGAGGAAGAGATAGGTGGCGGTGAACAAGGTAATACAGGAGGTGGAGAAGAAAACGCTGCTGCTGCTGGCAGTGGTGGTGGTGGTGGTGGGGGTGGCAGCGGCAGAGGAATTGGTGGAGCCATGGAAGATGTTTGTGAGTTTCCAACTGCTGGGTCCAAAGAACTGACATACTGAGCAGAAGGTGAAAAATTGGTAGAGGGAAGAGGAGGTGGGGGTGGTGGAATTTGGAATAGCCCCTGTACACCACCTGGCTGCTGAGACATCTGATGAGGTGGTGCTCTATATAACGAACCTTGGGAAGGTATTGGAGGAATAGCCTGTAACATGTCTGAATTATGCGAAACAGGAGGAGGTGGAGCAGACCCAGGAGCTACATAAGAAGAATGTTGTATTTTTTGTTGTGCTATTGTGTACAGATGAGGCATTGGGGAGCTTCCATGAATTGTTGGTGGTGGAGGCAAATAAGGCTGACCAGAATTGGGCATCCCACCAGATGGAACTTGCCTAGCAGCAAAGTGCAGGCCCATGGGACCATGCTGATAAATAGGAAGGTGAGGTGGAACTTGAGGTGATGGAAGCAAAGGACCTTGCTGGAAATTGTTGGATAGAACAGGTGGAGCAGACGGATGCTGTAAATATGGAGGAGGCCTGGGTCCCTGAGGACCTTGTCCAGATTGAGGATTAAAACTCCCCTGACTGAACATCTTCTGCCCCGAGATTAGCTCCTATCAAACTTCACCTAGAGCACACTGTAGCCTCCACTTTGGCTTCCACCAATTTGCCAATAGGCTCTATAACGAGTAACTCAAGCAGTCTATCTGGAAAATTAAAATAAAAACGTAAAGCTTTTTCAACCATGATTATTGCAGTAAACAACAAGTATTTGTCCAGTAAAGTCAGGAAGTAACAGGATCAACCAATATGCGTGATTACAGTCATCAATAGATTTAAAACAAATAGAAAAAATACGGATAATAAATCTGAATGCCGCATTAAGCAGCAAAAAGAAATCAGGAAAATGAGAATTAACACATTACTCCACTCTCCCCTAGTATATACTAAATTAGTAATCAAACAGAAGTGTAAAAACAATCCATAGACAGTTTTCTATATTCCTCAAACTTGTCACCAGAGAAACAGATGGAGAGGCGGAAGCAGAAATATAATGTCTAAAAATTATGGGCATGCATGAAGGAATCAATGAACAGAAATCCAGGAAAGAAATGGGAAATAGACTTACCAGATATAATAGGAAATGGCAGATTCTAAATTTGAAGAACTGGTAGATTTTGAGTAATAATTTTAGGGTTTGGTCGCGATTGAGTGAAGATGAGATGGTACTTAACTCTGATGATTATAAACCCTAACCTCATCTCTGCATGATTCATTTTGATTCGGTTTGGCTTCAACTCCGCGTAAGAACGAAGGTAAGTGATAATATCATTTATCGGCCTCTGTTTTCCTTTTCCTAAAAACAAAAATGAATTTTAACGACAAAAAAAAAAGGGGGCAAAATTGGAGAACTAACATAAATAATACAATAATAATAAAATTACATGCACTTAATTTTTTTTTTTTTTTTTACTAAAAAAAAGTTTGTCTTCTATGGAACATATCAAACTTTTTTTTTTCATCCGCTTGAAATGAATTAACTCACAATATGTAATTTAATTTAACTGCAAATTAACTTTCATGTTAAAAATGAGATAATTTAAATTACATAATTAAATTAAATCTATAAAGTTATATTTCGAAAATAATGAACAAAAATATTTTTTCTGTGATTATTTCTTAAATCGGCCTTGTTAATAAATTTTCATCATAAATATTTGATGAATAAATATACAATTAATTAATTTTAATTTTTTTATCGATTTTTTTATTATTACATACAAAAATTATTGAAAAAAATAAACGGGTAGATTTGGATCAGGCTCTAAGATAGGTTGGGATGTGTTACACAATCATTTTTAATGAAAAACTGACTAGGCCGATATGTACGATGAACATGTCTAAGTTTAAAAACTCATGTGGTTTAAAAGATATAGTTAATATAATTTAATTATAAATTTGTATGCATTAATTTCCTTATGTTTTCCTTATTAAACTTGGTATTACTGATAAATTTATAATTTTAAGTAAACATTAATACATTTCTTATACATTATGCGAACATTAACATACATTAAATATGAGTATATTGAATTAAAAATTTAACCATAATCAAGACAAATAAGCTATACTATGATTTAGGGGGCATAAAGATGAAAACATAAACTATATTTTTTTGGAGGTGAGAGAATATAAATTAAAAATGGTAAATAATTTATTCATCTTTTTTTTTTTTTTTTTTTTTTTGTACATTATACTACTCAGCCTACTGATTTATCATAAAGTCTTAAATTTTTTTTTTTTATCTTAATTCACTCTTTTGTCCATCTGTGTATTTTTGTATAAAAATACAAAATTTGCCTTTCATAGTAAATAAATGATTAATTATAGTTTCAAATTTAATCAAAATTGTAATAAAGTTTTTTTAAATAAATAGTGACCTAATATTATTTTTATAGTCTAATTTAATTTTAAAACTATCTAATATTTAATTTCTTAAATTTCTATTATTTTTTACTACCTAATATAATATCTTTAACAACGCTAATTATTATTAGGAATTTTGATAATTGTAAAGCTTCTCTTTTATCTCTAAAGTTTTCTAGAGATGAAAATTAGTTTATTATTCTTTTTCCATTTTTACTTAAATTTATATAGTAATATTTCCAATTTCATGATTAATAGCATGGTTTTCAGACCCGGACCGGTCATCGAACCGGTGAAGGGATGGATTCATGGATTTTGGATTAAACCGGAATAAACCAGAATCGAACCGGATTTAATAAATATATTAAAATATTAAAATATTTTTATTTTTATATTTATAATTTATGAAAATTTGAATGTTTTTATTATAATTCTTTAAGTTTAAGCATTTCAAACACAATATACTAATTAAAAAAACTCAATTTATGAAATATAGTTTTCATAGTTACAATTAAATGTCAATTTATTTTAAAATAATTTAAAAATACAAACTATATTTTATTTTAATTAAAAACACCTCAAAATAATAATTTAAATTTTATATTTAAATATTTTTTTTTAAAAAAAAAAATCTGGTCGAACCGGAAAACCGATCCGGTTCACGGTTTTCCAGTTCGACCGATCGGTCGGACCAAATATTGATCGGTTGTTAACCAAAATGAAAACCGGATAGAAACCGACCGGTCTGACCTCCGATTCTAGTGGAATCCGGTCCGATCAGCCGGTCCGGTCCGGTTTTCATAACTATGATTAATAGAATTATAGTCCGCTCATTACTCTCATCAAATTATATAATAGCAATTCAAAAAGATTATAATTATATTATTAAATTAATTAATTGCACTCCTGTATAGGTAATAGAGCTACTCTCCTTAAAATGGGGAGGCTTAAGTCTAATCAGGAGAAATTTTATAGTAGACCGGTCCATATGGATCGTTCCATTGAAAAACTGACACGTAAATTAAAAAAACGCTTAGGTATCAATTTTTCATTGGAATGGTCCACATGGACCGGGTCCGTTATATAATTTCCTGTCTAATCAGTGTGTGATTCAAGTTAATTGATTTAAATACAAAACTTTCTCCCTCTTCCTCTCTCTGACCAAAGTCTTTCTCTCTCCATCTCTACTGTTTGTTTGGTTTTTAGATTGTGAAAACTTGTTATTACTCCGCACATATAGATTATAATTTGATAGGTAACACAAATAAAATTTTTATTTTCGTTGTACTTGATAATTGGATTGTGAAAAATTACAATCAATGTTACAAAAGGAAAACATAATCTTATTATCATTGGGACCTTAAATTATAATCTATGTTTGTGAATATTTGTATTCCGCATTAAATTGATTTCAATAATTTTTTAAACTATTTTTTTTTTTAATTGGACAAGTTGTATATTGATTATAATTTTATAAAAGTTAGTAAATCATTCATTCAGTTCTGAACAAATCATGATTACGTGAAAATAAAGAATTAGAGAGTTAATAAACTTTTTATTACGAAAAACAGTAAAGCGAAATCTTGTTGTTCTAAAAATTATTCAATTCAATTTGACGGGGACTGAAAAGTAAAAACTTATTGTATAATTATTTATAAAATATGGGATTAAATAGTGTAATTTGTAAAAATATGGAAACTAATACAATTAAAGATTTTATTGGCCCTATACTATTCACAAAATGTCCTTTCACCCCTTGACTATTAGAATGAATCATTTTTCCCTATAATATCACAATCTTAGACAATGTCACCCTGTTACATTATATGCTGATTTGCCTTTTAAGAGAAATTAATGAACTACATAATATACTGCATTTTTCATAAATTCAATGAAAACTATACAACAATTAGTTAAAACATAGTAATTACTGTATAAAAAACGTTACATCACTTGAAAAAGGGTGACAATGGTTCAGATTGCAATATTATAGTGGGAAATTGATCATCCCAATACTCCAGATGGTGAAAGAGCATTATACATATAATACAGGGGTCAAAGTCCTTTAATCCAAACTAATAAAATCTTTACCCACATGAAAATGGAAAAACACATTTTGAGTCCATGATCTTTTATCAAAATTATAATTGGCCCCTTGATCGATTTTTTTAACACATTAATTATCTGATCTTTTCATTTCGACATTATTAGTCCCAAACTCGATTTTTTTTTTATATCTATATAACAAGTAATAGTAAGTGATATGACCAATAATATTTTAGTATCTAACATAATTTTAGAAAATTGTCTGGATAAAAAAATAGATTTGTTGGAAATGTTCATTTTACAGTTTCAAGTAGTAAAACCATATAATTTTAAAATTATTTGGAAATGTTTGTTTTACACTTTTACCGCTAAACGAAGTGTATTATATATTTCTAAAAGATAAATCGAGTTTAGAACTAATAATATTGAAATAAAAACATGAGTGATTCAATGTGTTAAAAAAATTAATGAATTGCAGTTTTCTTAAAAAAATAAAATAAAATTCCTCTGTCTGTTTCGCCGGTGAAAATTGAATTTCAATATGTAAGCGTATAACCCCATATTTAAAGGGAAAAAAAAAAAAAAACGTTTTTCTAAAAATCTTATGGGGCCCACCTTGATTTCAATTTTAAAAATCAATTTTCTTCCCATGATAAGCCTCAGATCTAATCTGCGGAGTCACTTTGCAGAGCGGTGCTTCAAGTGTCTGTTTGGCTTTTGAGAATTTGGTATGCAATGGAAAAATATAATTTCGCTATTTTCAATTTTGACATTCTCTGCATTTTTACGAATATCTCGTTTATTCAGCATTTTTTGTATTACGTGGTAGTCATTTTCTCTCTTTTTAACTCACATTCACTCGGATCTGCGAGGTTTCATCAATTACGCTATATACAAGGCATTATAATTTTGATTGGTGTTTAACTGTACTGCTTAGATCCTGTGACAGGTGCATTCGTTTGGTTGTATAGATGTTGATATTTATGTAGATTTTTTGAAAGATGAGATTTGTTTAGTTACTGCGGGGATCATTATGGTGTCGCTTTTGTTGCTAGATGATACTTGCCTAATATCAATTTGATTCTGATTGATAACGACTTCTCCAAATCATGGGAATTGTTCATGTTAAATTTTGTTAGGGCTACGATACAGCACAAGATGCATTCTTGTATATGTAATCTGAAATTCTCCATTTTAAGGCTCTCCAGTATTATTTGAATTCAAGGTGAAATTGATTTTGAAGATTTTTATCCGCATTGCTACTAGCTTCATGCACTGAAGTTTTCTTTGTGCTTTTGTTTTGCATATTTGCTAAAACGTTGTGGATTAAATTGATGTAATTTTTGAAGAATGGTATTTTGCAGCTCCAAGGGTTTATCGCATAAAGGTTTAAAGTGTAGAAAATGGGTCGTGGAGTTAGCAGTGGTGGAGGACAGAGTTCTTTGGGCTACCTCTTTGGGAGTGGTGATGCTCCAAAACCCAACAATAGCAAAGTTGAAGCTCCTCAGAACAATGAACCTGTTCAAAAGCCTGCTGTTCAAAAGCCTGCTTCTGATGCAGCACCTGCAAATATCAACAAGGAGACTCCAGCTGGTGTTCCTGCTGCCACTACAAACAACTATTTCCGTGCTGAAGGCCAGAATTGTGGCAACTTCATCACTGTAATGTTCTCACTTCTTAGTTACAGATATATGTTTTGGCTGCATAGACTATTAGTAACCATAGAGTCTTCGTGGAAAGATGCTGGACTTTATAAGGAACATCTTGTCATGCTTTCAGCTTGCTTTCCGTCCAGTAAACACCTGAGCACAATCATTTAGACTTCCATTGAATTTTACAAACATGGAAATTTTTGCTATTTCGATGTTTCATTTAAGAGCTCATTTTGAAGACATCCAGAGCTAAAATTGCATAGGATGCATAAAACTAGATGGTAATTGGTAGCTGCATTCTGTCAAAAAGAAAAAAGGCTGTAGCTGCATAATATTTGGATCTGCCGTTTGAAAACTCATGCAAGGAAGAGGGAGAAAAACAGTTGGCTAAGAGCAGTGCCTGACTAATCTGTAAAATCTTTTGATGAATAATCTTCTTTGGAGTTAACACTGGAGTTTATCACTATACTGTACAATACATCCTTGATATTTGCCTGGTTGACTCTGCACTTTCATTTGCCAACGCTAAAGGCTGTCTTTTACTATTGCTATATCATTTGGTTGTACAAATAAAATTTATAATAGGTCTTCTGTGGTAGGCATTCTGATCATTATCTATAATCTGTAGCATGAATGCAATTTTGTTATGCTAAAATGCTGGTTGTGACCCAACCTTTCTGAAAGGTTGTCAAAGTTATCGGACACTTTTAGTGGGATTAACTACATTTGCAGGGAAGTGTTTTCTTGCTGGAACTGTACTTGATCTTCCTATATGGAAGTTATGAACCAAATATCTGACATTTCTGCATCTCAAAGGGGAGGGACACTAGCATAGCAATTAGAATGGTCACACTGCATATCACTGACTAAAAGAGGAGATCCTGCTGGTCTTGGCATGACTCCTGATATTAGGGAACATCTTTTTCTTCCCTAATAAAAAAGGCACATCTCTGTCATGCTCTTGAGGAACTTCTTGTGGTTTGTTTAGTTTTTGCCTTTAAGCACCAACAATGGTGGGTCTGCAGTCTGCGGTTATGTATTGATATAGAACTTTTAATTGCAGGATCGGCCTACAACAAAGGTCCATGCAGCCCCCGGTGGTGGATCTTCACTGGATTTCCTGTTTGGCGGCAGTGGCAAATGATAGAATAATGTAAGGAATATCGGAGAATTGCTTGATATTGCTGAAGAGCAATTTCGGTATATTTCTTAGCAATTTTATTATAATGCATTATATAATAGTACTCTCAAAGTAGGCCTGAATTTGCCTTGTGTACTGTATTGTAAACTAATGCAGTGTGTCAACTATTAGCAACTACCTACTGTTAATCAAAATATGAATTCATCAATCCTGGCGTATGCGCCAAATAGGATTACGAGGATCAAATTGTATGTCCAATACTTTTTTTTTTAATTCAATCAAAATGATATCCAGAAATTTTGATTACTCCAGTATTACATCCAAATTAAACTTTATTTTATTTCTTACTATGTGAGCCATAAGAACTGGAGTCTTTATAGTGATCTTCCCTTAGCTGATAAGTTCAGTTAACATAATGAAATAAATGGCTATTTCTAGCGAATGGAGTTCAAGTAAAAATATAAAAAATGGAACAGTAGTTTTTGTTCCAACCTTTTTTCATTTAGCATCGGCTTCCAAATATATGCTTATCCCATATATAAATTTCGTGATTATTCCAAAATTTGAATCTTGCAACACGTGTTTTTAAGAACTTTTAAATAAAGGAAACACATTTTTCTCAGTGTAAATTATTGATTTATGCCATTAATCCAAGCTGGTTATGCTTGTCAAAGTTGTTTTTTCTGAAAACGCATCCATTTTTAGAAAAATGGAAACAATATACCAAGGGGATAAGGGTCCATGCGTAGTAAAAATCCTAGTTACACTTTAACCCTATGAAAAAATTAAACTAGAATTTCTACATGGGGCATTATTGTACTATTTTGTATCATAAAAATAAAATTGATATTTCTCAAAGAAGGTTTTTGCTTGACTTTCTTAAGAAAAAAGCACACACAAAAAAAATAAAATAAAAAAGACAAAAAATAAAAAAGAAATACCATTGATATTAACTTTTCACGTAACATTCATTAATTCTTTTTTTTTTTTGAAAAAAAAAACTTTTCTTCTTTTTTTAAGGATGCTGCATTTTTATAATGTTCTCAAATGTTAATATACATTAGAAAACATTTTAGCCAACAATGACAAAGTGTAACATAAAAAAATAAAAAAAAAATAAAAATAAAAGGAGAGTACCACTCTTTTTTGTCACCTTTTTCATAATATTCTGATTTCTGACTACATTTCTGCTTGATCAATGATTTTACCTTAATTTACTACTTTTATATTTCACTTGTACACAACCAAATATTTTTTAGCATAGAACTAAAACTAAAACTAAAACTTAAAGGCTCGAGTGATACCTAATGCTTACACAATTCCACAAATGAAAATTACTCGAGATGCTCAAAGCTGTCAACTTTTCTAACTTTGGGCTATTTGTAAAGAAACATGAAGGCGAGCACTGCTATAAAAATGGTATCCCACAAAGTTGTTTCCTTTCACAGAACAAATTACACAGAAAAAAGATTCTACGATTTGAACTAAACAGCATAACAGACTCTTCTGAAGCTCAAAGCTACTAGAGCTCCTCTAAGAACAAAATTCTGTCATTTAAAAAAACTACCTGTTTAGTTAGACCAATTTCTAGTAAGCATCTTCCGTCCTCCATATCATTCTATTAGATTTTGCACTAGCCAGACGCATTGTTCTATAGAAAAAGAGAAACTGCTACATATAATCCCAGCCAAAATAAGACTACTCTGTTGTAAAGAAAAAAAAAAGTGAGGAGCTTGAGGCGGTAATTGAGCCAGTTAGAGAGCAGAATCTGTATCACCAGTCAACTTCATCTATGACCACCTTCCAAGTCACTAATGTACAGAGGCAGGTGGTTTCTTTCAAGCTATTCCAAAAGTGTTAATTGTTCTTCTATCAAATTCATGGATCATTCGTTACTTCACCTGTCGTTGTCCTGCCATCTGTAAAAAGCAGTCAGTTTCGTACATTATACTTGATAAATACATCTGCCAAACAATATAGATCTATCTCCCTTCCTGCTAAGCTAACAGTCTTAACTCCATGATTATGAAGGATGCAGAACCACAAATTGTTAAAGAGCATGGAAATCACTCCAATCATGAAATGGGAAACTTGTCATAAGCAAGATTTGGATTTAAATCAAGTGAAATAGCATCAAACATGCTGTCTCCCTAGGTTTTCAACACAAGAACAAAACTTATTGTTCTCTTAGATGATAGAAAGACTGGCATCACATTATGGAAAACGATCAAGCAAAAAGGTTCATTGTTAGAGCATTAAGCTAAAGTATTCAATTAGGAGTTAAAGTCACAGCCCTCCAACCTCCAAAATAATATTGCTCACAATTAATTTTCAAATAGATTGCATCCTATATAGCTCATGAACAAAATCTCAAGAAACAAAAAGTTTGGTACCACGGTAAATGGCTGCGAAAAAACAGGCCAAGGATTGGAAAATTACATCCACTCCAATACATACATATATAGTATCTTTTTTTTCTCCTCAGGCACAAGAATGAACTATCATGCATTGCAAAAAGCTATATCCTCTGAAAGTTTTATCTTTAAATATGCCCACAATGTACCTAACAACTAACAAAATAAACCCATCTGTAAAATGTTTTTTAACCTTCCGATCTAACCTAACCCAACAATGTTACTCTGCTATTGTTAGCTTCATACCTTGCTTTAGGGACAAAGTGATGGAGTCCTTGGCTGATGTAGAATTCTCTTTCAGAAATTCATTATCAGAGTTTGGTACATCACTTATCATTTCATCATTTAAATTCAGAGGAGCTACAGATGGTTCTGGGTTTGCAGGGATCTGCAGGTGAGGGAAAAAAAAAACATAGAGACTAATAAGTCAATTTGCACATCAAATAGCAGAAAAAGAAGAGAGAATATTCAGATGTTAATTGTATACTTGAGCTAACTGTTAATCATATCATTAAGAAAATTCGTATCCAAGATCAAACATCATATTTCACTCATCAGAAAAGAATTCACGATAGAACTAGCAGTAAAGAGTAGGCAGCCAGCATAACACAAGAAGATGCGTGAGTAACCAATCATTTCATAATACATACTAGAAAAAGACTCTAACTGAACATGTATGATATAAAAAAAGTACAATACTTTATCTCATTTTGATTTTTGACCCTAATCCAAAGAAAGTGGAAAAGAAACTGCCGAATAAACTTTCTCTATTTTCTACACACACACAAAGTTTCTAGTTGCATTAGCACTAAATATTCCGAAGCATAGGAGCCTTGGCATAACAATTATTTTTAAATTCCTCCAAAACATTTTTGACGATTTTGTTGATGAGTTGGAATTGATGATAACAAAGTGCGAGCTAGTGCCAAACTTTTCCCATAGTAACTTCAACAACATACTACAATTTAATTAGTATTACAATAAACAAGGATGAGAAAAATGTAAATTTGTGATCCAATCATATCCAATGGAATGCATGTCTATTTGAAAGAAGATATTCATTATACTCAAAACCAAAATGGATGACATGGAAGAAAGAGAAAATGTTTAGACCTCTTGGTGTAGAGATACAACAGAAGCAAGATTCTTTAACTCGGTAGCAACATCAGCTTCTGCCTTGGATTCATGTGATCCAATTGCCTTCCCCTGAACATTATCTTCTTGTATGCGATCAACAATATCATGCTTGTCAGTTCTTGAAGTTTTTGATTTGTTATTGTGGTCACCATTCAACATGGGATTACCAGATCCCCCGCCAGCCCTTTTCCTGATATGGGCACATTGCATTATAAGATAAACATAATCCAAGAAAAATTTATCACTGGAAACCAAAGAAAATAAAGAGATTATTATCTTCTAACCTAGTATTACTTTGAGTAGCCATCTCAGGGGAAAGTGGCTTGTTGGCGAATAATATGCCACGTAGAGGCTTTCCATCTATAATGGTTTCTATGGTATATCCATGTGGGAAGCTTTCAGTAACTTTCGCATGAAAGGTCTTCTTCCCTTGATGATGCATTTGGTCAAATTGCAAGTTCTCTCTACCTGCAAAAAGTACTGATGTTTTGAGAACAGAGCTCACATCCCTTTAGTTTTACCCAAAAAAAAAGGCCATTATTAATACCATTTTGTCCATTTAAATTGTGGAACTGAACCTGAGTTCACCCACATTAACAAAGTGAAAATGATTCTTGCATGTCTTACCTTTTTGGTTTTTGATTTTTGTTCAGATCCAAATGTTTTGGCAACTTGCTGACTAGAAACAGAGAAATATGTTGCACTTACAGTTTCTCTTTTCTCAACTATTTGAACAGAAACAGAAATATGGACATAGAAAACAGAACTGAAAGCAAATAGACCCCAACTTTTAGTTGATAAACATGTTACTGAAATCGAGCTACGCTGTTTTTGGCTGATAAAACAGGTCATTGAAGTTTACTTCTACAAAACAACTCTACCATACAGTATTAGCAAGTCGAAACACCTCCACACAAACTCTAAATCTCGCTTGCACCAGAAAATTTGAGCCAAGCAATGAAGAAAATATGTAATTGCAATTGCTTTTCACAAAAATAGATCACATAAAGAATATAGCAGAGCAGCTCTTACTTGGCTGAGCATAGATAGGCACAGTATGATGGAAGTCAGCACTTGTGTCAATTCTGACCAAAGCTTTATCATGCAAAGGGGAACTAAGATTTTGTTCTTGGCATTTTAGCTTCAATTGCTTTCTCAAGGATAGCTTTTCTAGCCGCCGATCATCTCGTACACTTGCAAGGCCTGAAATTGGGGCAGCTCATAAGACCGTAGAAAGATAGAAATCCTAAGCTTAGAAGGAATAAGGAACTCATTTAGTTCTGAAAAAAGAAAACAAACTGAAATGACAGCGCTGAACCTGTGTGCAAGTAATACATGTCATCCAGTGCCTCTAGACTCTTATTGCAACCACCTACAAACACAAGCACACCGCCCATGTGTGGATCTAAACAATCCCCAGCAACAGAAAATCTTGCAGAAGGTCCAATTCCAGTAGTTACCACCTTTGTCCATACACCAGTATCTGTATTAATATTGGAATGTCATGATTCAATCAATTAAGATCAGCTCATATTAAACTAGCCAATCAAAGATACTTGAACTCAACAACCATAGAGAGGAAAGTGTGGAATGTTTGTTGGAATTTGGAAGCTTCAAAATAGCCACTTACCCATGTTTCAAAAGCAACCAACTAGCCCTTCAATCCTAATAAAATAAATCTACTCTGCAGAGACTAAAGAAATATACCTCCAATATTTCTCTATTCCTTATTTCATTATCACATCAGAGCCTCCAAGTAGAAAACGTGGTATTAGGCCATCAAAAGAAACGAGTTGGATTCGGACTGGGTTCATGCTATATTAATGAAGAGCCCTTTCCTATACGAAAAAGTGGTAGCTGCATGGTTCTACCAACCCCCAGGACTAACTACAAGTAGGATTTTTCAGTTTATCTTACTAAAAATTTCTCTTTCAAAAGTGCAGAGCAAAATAAAGAAGTGGACTTTGAATATAATCAAAAAATATATAAACAGTAGCATTTAACATACCAATGTCAAGCATGTATAGATCATCGTAAAGATTTTGCGCATCTGTAAATCCCCCAAAAACAAATAAGTTCTTGCCAAAAGCAACAGTAGAATGACCAGCTCGAGGAGACAGCTTTTGGCCTGTCGTGCTGAGCTCCTTCCATGCAAGAGTTTCTGAAAACATACAGCATAAAAGCATATTTGATGTTTAAGAAGAAGATCTTTACAGTCCAGTTGAAACAAATACATTATTCACAATTTCATGAGTCTCTGGGAATTAACCCCAAGTGTATATTTTTCTTGAGTGTGTAAATACGAGAAGAAAGATAACCTGCATCTAGGATGTGCACATCGGACAAGTAATAGTCATGTCCGTCTTCACCACCAATGACGATAATGCTGTTCTTCCAAGAGGAGCACGTATGACTATCACGTGCAGAAGGTGGAATGCCAGATGCTGCAGCTTCTTTCCACACAAATGTCTCTGTCAAATAGAGAAAAAGAAAATGATATCCTCATTATCTGCATCAACATTCACTATAAATTGCAATACAAAAAAATACTGAAACTCCAATTTAATCCCTTTACTCTGCCAACCGACCCACTCCACCCCCAACAAAAACCAAAAACAAAAAGAGAGAAACAGTAAAGATCAAAGCATACATGGAAAAATGGAAAAGATAATCCAGTCTGCCCAGGCATCCGTATCAAAGCATGATTCATGAATATATAAACAAACACCCAATGAACTCTAGAATCAAGTAAGAAAGGGTTACCTGTATTTAATATGTAAAGGTCATTGTAATACACCTCATCACCTGTACTTGAAGATTTTCCACAACCACCAAATATGAAAAGACGTTTACCAACAAGAGCTGCACTATGACCTTCCCGTGCCTCTGGTCCCTCTCCTCTTACAGTTGGAGATATCCATGTATGTGTTGCTACATAAGAACATATAAGAAAGTGATAAGCAGCTGAATTAATTTAACTCGTCAAAGTTGAATCAAACAGTTAGCACAGAAATTTCCAATGCGTGCCTACAATGACATGGCAAGCCTCTTAAACCAGTAGTACATTTACTCCTCTGTGATCATAACTTAAATGGGAGGAAGGTTGCATACGAAAGACTACCATTCCCAATCCCTTCAAAGCACGCAGGGAATGCCCTTTATGCACGCCCGTGATGACTGGAAATACAGTATTCGTTTAATAAATTTGGCAATCAAGCAAACACTTCTTTCGATGTGTCTAGTTCAGTGCAAAAGAAAATTTTACTCTGAAAAAAATATAAAAATACATGACATGAATCCAACAAACATCATAAGAAATGAAGACCACACAATGGGGCAAGAAATAAAGATGGGCATTACTCACAAGTATCTAATATATGCAGATCCTTGAGAGGATTCATCCCATCTGTGCCCCCAAAAACAAACAGATTGTCACCAACAGTAGTGCAGCTATGGCTGTCCCTCGGAGTGGGCGGCATACCTTTCATCACAGGTTGGCTCCAAGTCTGCACGGCTGCAAATCAGCAACAGAGGAACCACACTTATTTGGGGAAAAGAAAATCTGCTCCAATGTAAAATTTAAAGACGACATTCCTGTAAATATACCACGAATACTGTAGATAGAGAAGGTAAAAGCATTATACGTACATGTAGCATTACTAAATTGACTAAAATGTCGATTAGGTAAATAAAAAATTTAAAAGACAAGTAAAGCAATGCATTGAAATACAATAACTGCACTCCAGCAACAAGAAGAGAGAAAAAAAAATAAGGGTAGTCAGATAGAACAAAAAATGAACAATAGTCTTAAATGCCAATTCTACTATTAGCCAAAATATGCTGCAAACTAAAAGCTAACCACAGTCCAATTAATGCCTAGCAAAAAGAATTTCATAAAGAACCCAACAGAGCCGCTTAAAAACCAACTACACAAAAATAAACCTATCCATTACATTATTAAACATGTTATACTTACACCAACCAACCACTCTCGCAAAGCAGCTATGATAGAACGAAACAAAAGAGAAGAGGAAAAAGGAAAGAGAGGGACTTTGTCACCGGAGGCAGCACCGAACATGACTGCATCGCCATTACTGGAAAACTATTATTACCACATAAAACCCTAAACGACAATTTCAGTAACTTCTCATTAATTAAACAAAAACGGCAGCAGATTTTTTTATTTCAAAAAAAAAAAAAAAAGAAAAAACAGTTTATTCAAGGACTGAGAATCGCAGACGAAAACCAGAAATAAGAGACGGGTGATTACACATGATGAAATGAAAAGAAAACGAAAATGGAGGAGAAGGAAATAAAGTGGAGACCCACCAGTGTCAAAGACATGAACTTGGTTGGTCTGGCAGTTATCTTTACCATAGCCACCGAAAACATAAAGAAATCTCCCACCTTTGACAGAATTGCAGGTATGTCCCCACCTTTTGCCTGGCCCATTACTCGCTTGTGGTAGTTGAGCTCCATGCTGTTGTAGCGGGAGCCTTTCCCACCTCATTTTCTCGGTCTTTTTTCAATTTCAGCGGCGGTGAAAATTAGTATTGTTTCCCCAAATGAAGAAGAAAGAAATAAAGAAATCAGAAGATAGATATGTAAGATTTGTGGGGATTGAGTAAAGTTAAGATTTTTGTGTTTCAGTTTTCATGCAAAAGAGAAAGAGAGAAAGGCCCCTAAACAAGTGTTTAATTAGAGGAGTTGAAGAGGGATTATACAAAGCAGTAATCTTTCGATGACACAGTTGGGAGAGGGAGACACTTGAGTATCTGATGGGCTCAAAAAGAGGCTTATTGTACACGTGGCAATCATCAACGGTGTCATGTGGGGCCTATAGTGGATGCCTCAGGTGAGGATTACATTTGCAGGGGGGAGCATGGCCCATGGGAATTGGGCCCTATCACTTCCATCTTATGCCCTCAACTTTGCTTCGTCAGTCATCAGGATTATGTCAAGTTTTCAATTTTTTATTAATTTTATTTTAGTTTATAATCCATTTAATAGTTTAATTAAGGGGTTAAAAATTCTTATTATTCATGTCAATCTTAATAGATATTCCATATTTTATTTATAAAATAAATCAATTTCACCTCAAATTTCTGTTAAACCATAAGCACTTGGTAATTTGTAAATTTATAAATGAACTATAGAAATAAAACTAATATTCACATGTTTTTTTATAATAAAATAGCAAATATTTGATATGTAAAAAAAAAAACTCAAAAACTCACCGCCTCATATCATCTCATTTGCTTATTTCAGATTAAAAATCAACAGAAGAAGAAGAAGAACAAAGCTGTACTACTTTTACTTTTTTTTTTTTTTAAATTTCATAGTCGGGATTTTCAAGAAATGAAAGAAAGTGACTGGATTGAAATTGAAAATTGTAGAAAAAGGGGGCACCTGGAAATTTGAAATTTGATTAGGTTGCATCATATCTCTGCCAAAGATTTTACACCTTTCGCACAAGCAATCTCTTCTTTTATTCTTTTTTACTCTATTAATCTACCGTTTTCACTCAGATGACAGCTTTTCTTTCTAAAAAAAAAACACAGAAAAATTAATCAATTCCATCTTATATTATTATCCTCAAATATGAATTTTACAACATATCGTTAAAAGGAATACGTCAGAATTTCAGAAACTAAATGAAGTAAACTGTATTATTATTCAATTCATTTGGTTGTTGCGAAAATGACTTCATTAACTACACTTTTCCATCTCATGGTTTTAAATATTTTAACTGGGTCTTCACCAATAAGATTTCGAGGCTCCTTTTATATATAATCTGATGTTACATGCATTTATTGATTAATTGTTTTAATTACTCAAAAGTCTGAATAGGGATGCGGTGATTTGATACCAGCTTAAATAAGATATGTCATTGTTTATAGATATAGGTTCTAGAGGATTTTTTTTTTTTTTTTTTTTATATACTCATGAAATTCCATATATAGTGAAATGCATAATACATCAAGACCCGATAAATCGAACCATTTCTTCTACAGTAATTGAAAATACATAAACCTACCATATAGGGAGATACTAAAAATCTGCCATTAACATAATATGAAATACATAAAATAAAATAAAACGCACTAAAATAACGCTACAATCTATGCTTTTTAAGCTCCACTTTATATTAACGGAGATTTACAGCCATAAGAACTCCATTTCACTACATAGCATCAAGCAGATTAGTTCATTAGAGGATGAGTTTGGTTGGCTGAAAGATAAGGAAATGAATAACTTGTGGTATTGTTGAGGTTTCACAAAAAAATTGACTCTTGTAGGATCAATTTGGTCAAAATTAAGTGTATCTTTCAATTTAGTATTTAAAGTCATATTTGCTCAAGGTGCAAGCAATATTCCTACATTAGAAATTTTTTTCTTCATTGATGTCTGCCACCCCTTTCGATCTTCCATCTTTGTTTAGACTCTGGCAATAGATTAGTTGGTGGTTGGTAAAACTGAAAAATTAAGCACTAAAAAATTAGGTGTTGGATATCATAAATATTTAAAATATTAAATGATTAAAATTTTGGTTTATACTGAAAATCAAGTATTGAAAGTAAAATCTTTTTGATAAGTATATCCGAAAAATTATAGAACTATAGATAGGATAATTTTACCTTCTAAATTAATTCAATTAATTAAAAAAATTTAATAAACTAGATTCATGTACTAGAAGTGCAAAAAAACATTATAAATTTCAAATACTGGTAAAAATTATAAAAAGAATTACAAACTTTAGGCGTTAAAAAATAAAAGAAGAAAAATTAGATTCACAATTTTTTTATCCACCAAAAATAGATTCAAAAAAATTTGGAACTATTCCTATTAAAATTTTGAAGTAAACATACACCTACACATTATAGTTCGATAATGTTTTCACACAATGGGCAAAATAGTCAATTATGGTTCACTTAAATATGGTTTTGAATAAGACAGGAGTTAAAGGATAACTTTAAAATGACAGGAGTTAAAAGGACAGTTGATTGATAACACAAGAACTAAAAAGATGTTCTTACATAAATTTTATTGATAATTTAAAAGTATTGACAATAAAGTGTCGTTGCTGTTGTAAAATAACTTAAATAAACAGAGCTTATATGGAGATTATAACAATAAGGAAACTGGCAGAGAGAAAATATGAGAATAGAAACTTTCTATTACTGAATATGAGTTATAGCAAATAACAAAAACTAGCATCTATTTATATGAAAAGTTGAGGGGCTAAAAGGTAATTACATAATACTTAATTAATTAACGATGCGGCGCAAGTTCGATACATTAACATATTCAAACACTCCTCTTTTGATGTATATCATTGCAAATGGGACATTGCCTCGTTAAAAACCTTACCAAGGAAAACCCAGTGGGACAAAACTATTGGTTAATGGTACAATGTTTACTCCCTTTATTTACAACATTACTAAAGATTTTTTAGATGACGCATTCCAACACTGTAAACCAATTTCTTGAAAGTTACAGTTGATAAAGCTTTGGTAAACAAATCTGCTAGGTTGTCGCATGAACGGATTTGTCGGATACAAATTTCACCATTCTTTTGCAAATCATGAGTAGAGAAAATTTTGGTGAAATATGTTTTATTTTGTCTCCTTTAATGTAACCTTCTTTCAATTGAGCAATGCAAGCAACATTATCTTCATATATTGCTGTTTGAGTTTCTTTATCTGATGATCCATCATGCGTTTCTTGCATATGCTTGGTTAATGATCTTAGCCAAACACATTGTCGACTAACTTCATGAATAGCTATTAACTCCGCATATTGGAAGAGATAGTAGTGATAGTTTGCTTTGTTGAACGCTAAGATATTGTTGTACCTCCACATGTGAATCAATAGCCTATTTGAGATTGGGCTTTATATGGATCAGACAAATAACTCTCATCTGCATATCCAACTAATTCAGGTATGGACTCATATGAGTAAAACAAATCCCAATCAATAGTTCTTTGAAGGTAGCACGAAATATGCTTAATTTCGTTCCAATATCTCCGTGTAGGTATGGAACTGTATCTCGATAATACATTCATAGAAAAGGCAATATCAGACCTCATATTATTAGAAAGATACATTACCCCACCAATTGCACTTAGATATGGTACTTCAAGACCAAGAAGTTCTTTGCAATTTTCTAAAGGACGGAAAATATCCTTATTTACACCAAGAGAGCGAACAACTATTGGATTACTGAATGGATGTGCTTTATTCACATTAAATCGTTTAATGATCTTTTTTACGTAATTAGGTAACCAATTTGTAAACCAATATAGAATTTTGTCTTGCCAAGATCCTTCATCTCAAATTCTTTTTTCAAAGAATCTACTGCTTTTGAAATCTCTTTGGGAGTTTCGATAACATTTAAATCATCCACATAAATAGAAATAATAGTAAATTTGGATCCCGTTTCTTTATAAAAACACATAGACAAATTTGACCATTTTTATAACCTTTTTTATCAAAAAGTCACTGAGACAATTGTATCACATGCGCCTAGACTGTTTTAGTCCATACAAAGACCTTTGTAACTTTACGGAATAAAGTTCACGTTTACCATGTTTTTCCTGTAGTTTAAATCATTGTGGGATTTTCATATAAATATTATTATCATTTGAACCATACAGATAAGCTGTAACTACATTCATTAGATGCATATTCAAATTTTCTTGTACAGCAAAACTAACGAGATATCGAAAAGTTATTGCATCCACCACAGAAGAATATGTTTCTTCATAATTAGTCATGGGTCTTTGGGAAAAACCTTGTGCAACAAGTCTTACTTTATATCTTACGACTTCATTTTTCTTTCTCACAAACACCCATTTATATCCAACGGGTTGTACATCTTGTGGAGTTTGGACTACTGGTCCAAAAACTTCATGTTTTCCAAGCGAATTTAATTCGACTTGAATTAAATCTTTCCATTTTTGACAATCATCTCTAGTTTGACATTTTTTAATAGATTGTGGTTCATGATCCATATTTTCATTGACAATATCCATTGACACATTATATGCAAATATATGGTCCACAACTATTTCATCTCGATTCCATCTTGTTCTAGTACTAACATAGTTTATTTGAATTTCTTCATTTTCAGTAACTTCAGGTGCTTGTACTTCTTCAGGAAGTATATTCATATTAGTACCTTCTTTATCATTGATCCCTTCATCCTTAATGGAATCATTTATATTATTAACACCTTTTCTTTTTCGAGAATTTTTATCCTTAGAACTAATAGGTCTCCCACACTTTAGACGTGTTTGAGAACTATTATTAGGTTGTTCTTCAGGAATTTCAATGAATCAATGCATTTACTGTTGGTATATGCAACTTTGTTACTCGTTTTGGATTAGCAAGTGCATCTGGCAACTGATTTGCTAAGCTTTGAATATAGATTATCTTTTGAAATTTGGCTTAGGATCCATATGAGAAAGTGATAGAACTTTCCATGTGATTGTCTTTTCCACATTTACAACATTATTCATATTTTCTTCCCCTAATTTTTGGAATGTGGTTTCATCAAAATGACAATATGCAAAATGTGCAGTAAACATGTCTCTTGTTAATGGCTTAAGATATTTAATTATCGAAGGAGATTCATATCCAATGTAAATTCCTAATCTCCTTTGAGGACCCATTTTCGAATGTCGTGGTGGAGCAATAGAAACATATTGCACATCCAAAAACTCTTAGATGAGAAATATTGGGCTTATGATCAAAAGCTAATTGTAATGGGAAATACTGATGATAGCTTGCTGGTCTAATACATATAAGTGATGATGCATACAAAATTGCATATCCCCATACTGACGTCGGAAGATTAGTTCTCATAAGCAATGATCTAGCAATTAATTGCAAGCGTTTAATAACTGATTCTTTTAGATCATTTTGTATATAAACATATGCTATAGGATGTTCAACTTTTATCTCAATTGATATACAATAGTCACTAAAAGTTCAGGATGTAAATTCAGCAGCATTATTAAGATGAATTATCTTAATTGGATAATCAGGTAATTATGCTCGTAATCATATGATTTGAGCAAGTAATCTTGTGAAAGCCATATTGCTTGATGATAATAAATAAACATGTGACCATCGAGTAGAAGTATCTATCAAAACCATAAAATACCTAAATGGTTCATATGGTGGATTAATTGGTCCACATATACCGCCTTGAATACGTTCTAAAAATACTAATGATTCATTTCCAACCTTAGCCTTTGATGGCTTTATAATTGATTTTCCTTGCGAACAAGCAACATAAAAAAAATCATTATTGTGAAGAAACTTCTGGTCCTTCAATGGACCCCCATTTGCATTTTCTACAATTTTTCTCATCAATATTGATCTACGATGACCTAAACGATCATGCCAAATTTTACAAGTATTTAAATTTGTAAACTTCTGATTCACAGTAAAATTTGCTTCAGTCACATTTACAAATATGTAATATAAACCAGATGGAAGAACATTAAATTTTTCAAGTACACATTTCTTTCCTAAATTTATTTTGGTAATGTGAATATATTCATGGTTATCTTCACTCATAGTCTCAATATGATATCCATTTCTCCGAATATCTTTAAAACTTAATAAATTTTTATGAGACTTTGGAGAAAATGATGCATTATCTATAATAAATTTTGTTCCCCCTGGCAAAATTATACTAGCTCTTCTAGCGCCCTCAATTATCTGTGTTACCAGATATTGTAGTAACAACTGCTTCACCTATTCTTAATGTAAAGAAATATTTTATGTCTTTAAGAATGATGTGTGTGGTGGCACTATCCACGATACATATATTCACTTCATATATCTCAAAGTTACTTGAAACCGGAGAAGAATTCATATTCTTCATTTGAAGGAAAAATCAAAATATATTATTATTGATTTAAATAAAAAATTACATAAATATTTAAAATAAAAGAAAAACACAATTAGAAAATAATAAAATAACATTATTCTTTTCCACTGGTACTGAGTGTGAACAAATCAGCCATATCCAAATGAGCAATATTAATGCAATCATCATTATTAAAAACACTTTTTTATCCATACCAGTGTCTTTATTTAGTAATGCTTAATAAAGTTCAACTAAATGTTATGCCATATGACAGGTACATGACTAGTGACCAGTCATACCAAAACGGAAGCATATATTTTGATTATTTGAATTCTGATTGTTTTTCTTTTTGTCAATTTTGCCACTTGGATTTTTTCCACTTCCGATAGAAATTATTATTATTATTACTATTATTATTATGGCTACCACTACCATATCTATATCCATGACCATAGCCATAACAACGACCACGACCGCGACCGCGTCCACGACTGCGGCTATAATCATAGTTCTCAAAATTTTCATTATTAGATGATGCTTTATTCACTTTAGGGAATACAATCGATCTAGTTGGACATGATTCGTGATTTTTCAGTAACAGCTCATTATTTTGCTCAGCCACAAGGAGGCAAGAAATTAAATCAGGATATTTCTCAAAACCCTTTTCTCTATAGTGCTACCACAGGAGCACATTGGATGCATGAAAAGTAGAGAAATTTTTCTCTATCATTTCTTTATCATTTACTTTCTCTCCACATAACAATAATTTAGATGTAATTCTGAACACAGCAGAATTATATTCACTCACAGATTTATAATCTTGCAACCGCAAGTGCATCCATTCAAAAACAGCTAGAGGTAAAATAACTGTTTTTTGGTGGTCATACCTTTCTTTCAATTCTTTCCATAAAATATATGGATATTTAACAATCAGAAATTCAGTTTTTAATCCCTTATCAAGATGACGATGGAGAAAAATCATAGCTTTTGCCTTTTGTTACAATGAAGCATCACTTTGATTGTTTTTCCGATACCCATAGCATCTAAATATATTTCAGCATTCAGTACATATGAAAGATAATTCTTCCCTGTAACATCAAGTGCCACAAATTCAATATTTGCAAGATTTGACATATCTAAAAATAGTTTTATTAGAACAAAACTATATATATATATAAGAAATAAAAATTAGAATTCCAACTTACTTTAGACTAATTTGATGGATAATTGAGTTGATCTTGGTCGTATGATCAAACTCGTGCTGATAACATGTTGTAAAATAATTTAAATAAACAGAGCTTATATGGAAATTATAACAATAAGGAAACTGGCAGAGAGAAAATATAAGAATAGAAACTTTCTATTACTGTATATAAGTTGTAATGAATAACAAAAACTAGCATATATTTATAGCAAAAGTTGAGGGGCTAAAAGATAATTACATAATATGTTAACTAATTAACGGTCCGGTGCGACGCTGATACATCAACATATTCCAACAGTTGTAATATTTTCATAAAATGCACTCTCAAAGATTATTATCATTACCTATTAGTTGTTTCCATAGGGTTGATACCTTGTCTATCACGGTCAACAAAGAATAATTTTTATTATCTAGCAAATCATCATCGGCCGGTCGACTGCCTTTATTCTTTGTTGTGTGCCTTTAACGTCTTCGTTCGTGCGTCACTGATCACCTCTGTTCTTGTTAGTATCAATGTCGGTCGCCACTAATAGTTGCTGAATTTTGCAATTCATCTCTGTCTATCTAGAGTCACCGTTGTTCACCTAGTTGCCATTTGATTTCGAATTCAGTTCTAATCATAGCTGATCAATCATTATCATTAAGTTAAAGGTGATTAAAATTTCTCACTTCATTTTATGGATATTCAGTAAATGTGAACTTTATTCTTTAATAAGATGTTGTTTGGGATTGGCATGAATGAGGAATTTGTAATATGATTATTGCTCTGCGACAACTTAACAGTGTTTTCTTCATGCGTATGTTAACAGTGTTTTCTTCTACGTATGTTTGGGATTGGCATGGATGAGGAATTTGTAATATGTTAATAATCTTCATGTACGTGCTCTTTATGATTTTTTTAGAACTGACTTAGGCAAATCTGCACTGAGGAAAATTGACTCAATGGCTTTAAGTATCTAATTACCATGTGCAAGTGCTCTTTCATAAAATCAATACCTATAATAGAAATGTCGATTTTTCTTTTCCCTTAGGGTCATGATATGGACATAGGGTCTTTTATAGTCTGTAGGGCTTATAGAAGTTAAAACTTTAGATATGCGTAGCAAGCTGTCAAAAAAATATTCTCTAATGTCGTCCAAGCTCAGTAAATGCAAACCATTTATGTCCAATACAACAACAAGTGAACTCTTGTTATATCCAATATACTGACCGGCGAATTCCTTTTAGATAAGAGTTTGACTCAAATTTATGGTGTTCGTGAATGGTACAAACAGATCACATAAAAATTACCACAAACTTGGAAATTATTTGTGGTACACCATACATATATAATATGTTTAAAAAAGTGGCAAAAATTTGTCTTTATTCCTATAATCGTTTGTTTTTTTTCATGGTTTATGATTCAAGATTTATTAGACACCTTTCCAAATTAAAATTTTATGCATGTACTAGAAATCGACCTCGAGAATAGTTTAAGCCCTTTGAGGTATCTCCCCTTATAAATGGATTTGGGAGTCGATTGTGAAAATTTTATAGATGTAGTACCTGCTGTCACTCCTATTTGGTTTGCATTGGCACTAGTTGCACTACGTAGTCAGAAGCAGGTTCTCTTCCTCAAAGCATTCTGTTGACCTTGTTTTGATGAAAACAACTTTTATATTTGAAAAAGATAAAATTAAATAAATGCTTTAATAATTAATTAAAGATAAATAGTATTTTTAATTAATTAAATGAAGTATGAAGATGAAGACTTTCAATAAGGACATTGGAAGAATTATACAAAAGAGAATAACAAGTTTGGAGAAATAAGATACATCTTACTTTAGGAGGCTGAAGACTTAAGAAATTTATTTACATATCTTCAGAGTCCTGAACACTGTATAGCTGTCACATTCAGAGACCCGAAGAAACCAAGTTCAAATGTTCAGAGTCCTGAACACTATATAATGGTCACGTTCAGAGAGCTGAAGAAACCAAGTTCAAATGTTCAGAGTCCTGAACACTGCATAACGGTCATGTTCGGAGATCTAAAGAAATCAATATTAAATGTTTAGAGTCCTGAACATTGTATAACGGTCACATTCAGAGACCTGAAGAAATCAAGTTCAAATATCCAGAGACCTGAACACTGTATAATGAATACATTCAGAGACCTAAAGAAAGTTACAAACTTCAGAACACTAAATACTGTGCAACGGCTAGTTTCAGAGACCTGAAGAAAATCAGTAATAAAGCTTCAGAGGACTGAATACACTATAACGGCTAGTTTCAGAGACCTGAACAGAATTTGAATTTCCTCTCTAAACCACTTCTCCAATGCCTATAAATAGAAGACAATGGCAAGCATTTCAACATGGGAAGACAAATTACAGAGTTTACATTACATTCAAAGCAATAAAAGCATTCAAAGCATTCTTGAGTAGTATTTCCAACAATCTTCAAAGAGATAAATTGAAAGAAATTTAGTTTTCATCAAAGCAATTCACATTCTTTCAAATATCACATTTTAAGTGATTGTAAATTCACACTAAGAGATATTAGTGTGAGGGGAGCTTTGTTGTTAGAGTTTTAACAACAAAGTTTGTGTAAAAGTTTTGTTGTTGATTTTTGAAAAACAACAAGTTGTAAAAGTTTGGTGTATCAGCTTGCAAAAAGCACCGGTTGTCTCGATCCAGACATAAGAAGGATCACCGTATTAATCCTAGATAGAAGTAGGATTGATTGTCCTGATTTTGGACAGAAGAAAGATCAAGTGGTTTAATTCCTACCGTTAAAGGGATTATAGTGGAAAATTTCAAGTGGCTCACTTGGGGATAGGAGTAGGATAGTTGGTCCGAATCTGTATAAATCTCTATATCAACAACCTCTCTATCCCTACTGTATTTAATTACTGCTATTTATATTTTTGCATTTATTTTCAGCAGTAATAGCTTTTTGAATATTTCACTTTATTTATTCAAAAGCAATTAAGTTTGTAAGTTTTACAAACCTTCTTATTCCGCATTTCTAAATAAAACTTGTTTCTTGGGCAAAATTATTTTTAAATAAAAGGTTTCCACAAAAGAATTTTTATTTGGGTATTTGCACTATTCATCCCCCTCTAGTGTACCTTAAAAACCTATTTGAGACTAACACATTCTTCTGTCATCTTTCAGTGCCTCTTTATTTGGTGATCTTCGGTTGCCAAAAAAAAAAAAAAGGAAAAATTATGAAACCAAACCAAAATCGTATTAAAAATGTGGTTAACTGAAATCAGTGGATTAATATATGATATTTTTAAAAATTAACTGTTTTTATTTCAGTTTTTATATTAAAAATTTACGTGGACTCGATTAATCAACCTTGTACAAATATTTTTTTAAAAATTATATAACTACATATATAAATAATATGAATAATAATGCAATTTCATCTTCCTTGCTAGACACCTAGCTAGCACTCACTCGGTCACTCCCATGTCATTCTCTCAATCCCTTATTTCACTCGCAGTCACTGACTCAGCTTCTCCTTCAGTCCTTCTCTCCCAAATCGCAAATCTCCGATTCTCAATCCCTAATCCTTCTTCTTCACCCGCAAATCGCAAACCCTAAGTCTTCTATCTCAATCCCTAACTTCAATTACTAACAAGGAAAGCTTGTGATTCACAGCACAGGAAAACCATGACAAGGAGAGGAAAGGTACCAAGCACCCCTGGTGGCCGGTCGATTAGAGGCAGACCAGCGGAAACTCGGTCGACACCACCACCAGCTGTGAGTATTGTTGCTGACTTGCTGTGTAACTTACGAAAATTAGGTGAAATTTGTGTTTTTACGATTAGGCCATTTGTGTGTAACAATCTATTTGGTTCCTGGCTAAGAAACCTTTTGTGGCACTCTGAATTGACGGACTTTTACTGGGGAAATTTAACACCAATGATGTCTGATTTTTCTCTTTTTTCTTTTCCATCTCCAAAATTTGTAGCTTAGTATTATTGTTAATTTTTCAAAACAAATTTTAGTCACTGGTCAGCTGGTCTTGTCTGAAATTTTAATCTGGAAAGGCCAATTGAATTGCTCCAATTAACTCAGTTATTCTCCTTAATTATTTCGGTTTCAACATTGAAAGTTTGTGGCGACTTCCATTTCTTTCTCTTTTTTTTTTTCCCTGATTCAACCTCAGTATCTGCTCGATTAATCATGTTGAATTTCTAATTTGCATTACATCTGCCCTTCGTAATCAATTGCTTATTTTATGGTTTGTAATTTCATATTTTTATTTGATGTTTGAGATTTATGGTGTATTATTTTGAGGTTTGAAATATTATAGATTTAGCAAAATATAATGTCTACTTCATCAATGGTTAATGGACAAATGGTCTGAAAATATATCGTTAGCTATGTTCTGTCAACAATTGAACTAATTGTTGGTCTTTGTTTTGAGCCTTTAATATGTTTCCTTCACAGACTACTTTTGATCTATAAAATTACTGTCTTTTTTTTTTTTTTAAAATCTTTTTTCTTCTTCCTTTTCTCTTTTTCCCTTTTTGGATGTTGAGATTGTAGTTGATTTTTTCCTGTCAATGTTGTAAAAGTATAATGTGCGAAGCTAGACTTGTAGTTTTTGAACTGATGTAATTCATAGTTCAAACTGATGCAAGAGTTCTATTGCCAATTAAAAAAAGCCAGCAAAGTAGTAAATCATCTAATAAACAGGTCCCAAAGAATTGGTGTTACCTTTCCACTTCATACTTCAACTCTAACATGATTTTATTCTTTAATTCTGTTGCAAATATGAAAAAAAAGAAAGGATTTTTAGGCTGTTGCTTGCTAATTTCTCTCATTTGGCCTTTACGTAAACATCTTCTAGATTTGTAGGATCTGTTTTTGACCATTTGGGAAATAAACTCTTCTTGACATTGCATTGGTAAGGACATTAGCTGGTAAATGGATCTCATGTGCAGTAATGGTTCAATTAGGTTTGCTATAAACTTCAGACCAGAACTTAGAACAGTCACCTCATATTGTGTCGTTCCTCTCCCATATTTTTGGATTTCAATGCAAGCTTTCTTTCCTCTTTAGATTTCTCACTTGTACCTTGGTACAGCTAGATTTTTTTTTTTTTTTTTTTAAATGTTCTCACTATAATGATTGACCGTTTCAGTCTCAATGAATATAAAAGAAGCAAATTCAAATAGCTAAATGAAATCAGTTTCCAATAGAGCTAGATGGACATCATGGAATCCTCTATTAAATTTTCTAACATTTATTGTGCTATCTGAAAGCGCATAATTTATCTTTGGAGGGTTCTTGAGAAAATTAGTTTGATATTCTGCTTCTTACTTCATGTCTTTTCTTATTTAAAGTATCATTCATTCCCATGCTGTCAAGTGCTGATAACATTAACAGTGATTTTCCTTTTGTCAACATGATGATTTTCCCAGAGTCATCTAGTATTTGGGATAGCAAAATTATGATTCTTCTGAAGTACCTTGGAAATAAAGGCATGTACCCCACCCCATCTTGGACTTGGTCAATGGCATCTAAGATCCTTGAAGCTAGAACTGCACTACATTGTTTCATCTCATCCTCAAAACGAAAACCCAATTTCCTCAGTGTGAGATCTCATTTCTTGTCCACAAAACCCGATACCCCACATGTATCCGTTTACAGGAAACAAGTATCAGTTGCTAATCTCTTCCAAAGGTATGGATTCCCTCCATCCCAACTTCACAGTTTTGTGAGTACAAGTCATTTTCTTATGAATTCCAATTTGCACGATATTGAGAAGTCCCTGGCTATTCTCTTATCCTTCAAAATACCACATAAACTTCTTTTTTCTTTAATTACTGAATGTCCGGGGATTTTGGAACTTGAATTTTTGAAGAAATGGGAACTGTGTTTTTCAAAGTCCAAAGATTTGAGCCTTTCCCCATTGGCGATCAGAAGTGTTTTGGCACATGCTAGAAGGTTCCAGATTGATCCAGATGGGTTTAGTAACAGTTTGAAAAATTTAAAAGGTTTAGGTTTTAGTGAAGTTACTACGAGGAAGGTGTTAGAGGGTTTTCCTAGAGTGATCACAATGAAGAAAAGTGAAATAAATAGGAGAGTTGAATTCTATATGCAAATTGGGATTCCTAGGGATGAGGTTGATTGGGTTCTAAAGTTGTATCCGGAGGCTATGGGATTAGCAATTGAAAATAGGCTTATGCCACTGATTCATGAGTTTGAGGATTTGGGCTTTGGCAAAGAGTTGATCACAAAAGAGATCATTAGGGAACCTCGAATTCTTAGTTTGGAGCTAGGTGAACTTTCAAAGTGTTTGGAATTACTTAGTTCTTTGAAATGTCGTGAACCAATCAAAACAAGGATCTTTAGTGATGGACCACTTAGAGCTGGATTTGAAGTAAAATTAAGAATTGATTGCTTATGCAAACATGGATTGATTCGCAGGGAAGCTCTTAAGGTTTTGTGGAAAGAACCTAGGGTGATAATTTATGATGTAGAGGAGATTGAAAAGAAGATTGAGTTTTTAGTGAACACGATGAGATTTGATGTTGTTTGCTTGGTTGAAGTTCCTGAGTATTTGGGTGTAAGTTTTGAAAAACAGATTGTTCCCCGGTACAATGTGATTGAGTATCTGCGTGCTAAAGGTGGGCTTGGTGATGAGGTAACACTAAAGGGAATGATAAAGTTGAGTAGGCTTAAATTCTATAATCTGTATGTCAAGCCATACCCAGAGTGCAGTAAAATGTTTGGGAGGTTTTCTGGAGATGTGGGGGTTAAAAATTGTCATCCTGCTGGACTGTGGAAATTGTTTAAACCGCAAATGAATCCAGATTCAAAAGAAGATGTCAAGAACATGAAATCCTTCATGGAAGGCCTTGTTTAGCGGAGACTACTGTTTCCGATGATTCTTCATAATTGCAACTTGTTATGAGGCTTTATATGCTGATTCCTGTTCTAATCTTTGAGATGGGACAAGGGTTAATAGCTACTGTTCTTGTGATACATGGTGAAGAATTACCTTGTTTTTGTGCAATATGCTTGTCAAAATATAGTGGATTGGCTGTGGCATTTTATTTCAAGAATGCATGGAGACCATCAAATAGGAGAAATTGCAATTTGTTGATGGGTAGCTTTGAGCTTTCTTGTTGGCCAAGTGCTATAATATTTCCTCTGGGATGAGATGCCAACTGGTTGCAGTACCTTCACATCAGGGGACTATATGAAGCTTTAAGTCTGGATTGATGTAAACTAATACACTATGATGAGCTAAACTAAGGGACTCTGGTTCCAATTTTCTTGCCAATTTTATTGTACCACTGACATTTTTTTTAGAAAAAGAACTGATAAAAATTACATAATGCATTTATCTTTATTTCTAGTTTCTTTGCTTCTATTGTTGACATGCACAGTTGCACAATTTCTTATGTGTTCATAATGAGGCTCAAATCCCTGTGTATAAGTTTTCAGTTTGCTTCACATATCTAAATGAATGCAAGTCTGTTTATTTACCATAATGACAATTCTGAGCTAAAAAGAAGACATCTTTGTGCCCCTCACTTGCTGATCTCCATCTCTTGGTGTGTTGTTGGTATTTCTCCTCGTTTTAATTCTTGCAGCATTATTTATATGAGTGCTTGTCTTTGGGATACCTTTAGCCTTCCCGGACCATTTTTTCCTCATCTCCGGTTTCCGTTTGTATTGATATCCCAAGCCACCAGCCTTTTCTCATGCAATCCACGAACTCTGATGTGATGTAGGTACATTGATTCTTCTTCCTTTTTTTCTTATAACCTTCTCATATTCATTTTCTGATTTATATCAAATTTGATGTGGATTTTGCTTTGTTTTGACTTTTGAGCTATGAACTTGGGGAGTCAGAACTTGTAAAATAATAGGAATCTTTTTTGTTTCATCGGAAAATGTTGGTCCATGTTATAACATCTTGCGATGGTAGAATTATACTATTATAGTATATTGATGCGATTTACAGTTTTGATATTGGGGATTGCACAATATTTCTTAAGCTTACTAAAATCTGTATGGACGTACCATGTTCTCGGATGGCATCTTTTGTCAGTTCTGCTACCTCTTGGTGATTTGGGCATGGATTAGGACTTGCACAAAGGGCATGTATGTTCCATCAATTAACAGTTGATAGCGCGGTTTAGGACTATGCGTTGACATGCAGTTGTCTTAAATTTACAAGGATTACTGTCCTGCTGCTACTTGGTGTGCGGTGTTGTTATGGGTTTATCATCTTACTCTTGAGTTTTTTAATTTTCGTTTTTCATGTATAATAGTTTGATATATACGTGTAATAGTAGTTTGTCTGATGAAATATTATGCAGATGTTCACCAATTAATGTTTGACATGATTCTAGAACAGTGATAAATGATGTCTGTCACGGACGGAAGACATTGGAATTTTTCTTTACTAGAAACCAAATTCATATCCTGCAAGATGTTCATATATATTCTTATCTATTGCACAATCGACATTTTGTTAGCAGGAGAGCTTTTTTTTTTTTTTTCCCCATTACGTATGTGAAAATCGGTGGATCTTCTTAAAGCTGTGACACACTATATTTTAAATCTCTAATGAGTTGAAGATAAGGTTATTTTTGATGATATGCTGCTGCTTCTAGTTTGTGTTGATTCCACAAATAGTGGATTTGGGTGTGCTCCTGGCTCTGATGAGCTTTTATATTATTAAACAGAATATTTGTCATCATTGCTTGAAATTTTTTAATCTTTCCAGGTGTTTTGGCCATTGCATTGTGAGCTAGAAAATTGTTATCCTCTTCGGTATTTCAGCTTACAGAGTCTCCTGAACTCGTGTTTGCTGCAGAAGAGGGATGTATTGCCTAGTGTATGAGAGATAGTTCAAACTTTCTTACCGAGTCTCCTGAACTCGTGTTTTGGCCATTGCCTTGATTATTTGCATATCTGCTCCTACTTCCGCAGCCGCAGCCGCAGCCACAGCCACAGCCTTTTTCTGGAGGTCTGTTATTGTCTGAGGCCATTGCTTTTAAAGGGTGAGAACATTATTGGATTTGCAGGCCAAAAGGTTCAGTTTCTTAAAATGGATACAGTTGATTTAATTAAAATCTAATTCATGACTAAATAATTAATTTCGACTGCATTATTTTATATAGACAATACGGTATATCTTAGTTTGTAAATGCTAGGAGGTACAGTTATAGTCGAAATCACAAGAAGTTACTAGCTGATGGTTTTTATCCTTCATCTATGACGTTTATATTAATCATATTTCCGTTTGATTTCTAAAACCTTTAAACTTTGCTACTTTTCAGTCTAAGAATTATTCATGCTAAAAGTGAACATAATAAAAAAATGAAGATCTATATTTGGTCTTAAAATGCAGTCTTCCATGAAATGAGATGTAAAGAAAGGTACAATTAATAATAAATTATGGTATTAATTGAAAAAATTCCATAATGATATCCCTAAAAAAAAAAAAAAATCAAAAGGAAGGTTCTCTTGGGCCTCCATATATGCCAACCCAGTTGGGTTGTGTAGTTTCTCCATGAAAGGTACAAAACACTGGAAAAATTCGTGCTGAAATAAACATAGGATATTTTGTTTGATTGAAGAGAAAAACAATCTCTCTCTCTCTCTCTTCTTTTTTTTTTTTTTTTTTTTTTTTTTTGAGATTATGCATATTGTTGTTAAAATAGTAATTTGTTTAAAATAAAAATATAGTTATATACTGAGAGGCTGTTTGAGATTTTTTGGTTGTTTGAGTTAGCAGCAGCAAACAACAACAATAAAATTAAACAGATTCTAGCACTAACATCAACCATTATAGAACATTGTCAATGAAAGAAGAAAAGAAAAATAGGAACATGATAGTAAGATTTATATTCTTCTAATTTTGGTAAACATTATTTCATTTACATACTATGAGTTTTGGTCCCTATACAAGTTATTTCCATGGGATATATGATAATATATTTGATTGGTGCAGTGGTATTTTACGTAATTTTTCCGATAATGAAATCATCGTGTAACTGTATCAGCCAACTTTATTTTGATATTGTGGTTATTGAACCTAAATGCCCAACTCCTCTGCATATTCCTTTTAGTCTTAGTGTAACTTCTTCATCTTTTTTTTGGAAAAATCAGAGATATATTAATAAAAAAAGATGGGCCATCCATAAAAGAAGGGATGTAAACCACTTTCCTAGAGCCACATCCGAAGAACATGTCCAGGCACAGTAGTGGGCAACTTTATTGGCTTGCCGTCTAACAAAGGAAAACTAACAATCCAAAAACTCTGAAGTTAACAATTTACACTCATTAATAACTACACCTAGATAAGAATTCGTAGGATAGCTACCAGCAATAACATTATAAATCATTAAGTTGTCCAGCTCAAGAATAACATGAGCATATCCCAACCATTGATCTTTTGCACTACAAGCCATCCAAATAATAGCAGGTGAACTTGACGAAATGGACTCCCAAAAAAGCTTGTTCCTTGCAAACCAAATTGACCGGCAAAGAAAAATAACCAAGGATAGATCATCAGCGGAAAAATGAGCAACCCAGTATTCGAAGCATTCCAAAGAAGAAGAGAAGGTAGCTGGTGCCACAAAGATGTCATCATCGGGCAAGAACGGAAACAATGAAGAGGATCTTCCATACCAGAATTACACACCGAACACCTCGAATCAGAAAGCCCATGACGTTGAAGCAAATTCAGCTTAGTTGGAAGAAGATTAGAAACAGCTCGCAAACAAAAAAAATTTCACTTTCAGAGGAAGAGAAAGGTTCCACAACCAATTCCAACAAGAAGGAGAAGAAACAGGTCTGCCACGCTCCATAGCAAGGAGTCTATAAGCACTTCTTGAAGAAAACAAACCAGTCTTAGTGTAACATTGATTCAAATTATTCTGAAAATGAAGCTTGGGGTTGGGCATGAGTGTATAATGAGTGTATAATGGAGAGGGAGTTGGTAATCCACCTACAATATTTTTCTGGTGTGGTGACTTCACATAGTGTGAGAGTTTTTTAAACCAAAGAGCCCATAGTTCAAGTCCTGATAACACAATTTTTGTTATTGTTATCAACACATAGCAGAACGAATTTTTACTTTACATGTTTCAATCTTAAGGAATATACACATGAAGAAGGGAAATATCAGAGATAAAAATAAATTAATATTTTTTTTGGAACTATCGGTACATTAGGAGTGTTTCAAATACAGCTCAAGTAATAAATACAATTTTATATTTAAGGGTCTACAAATTATATTCTAACTAATAGATTAATGACAATGTGTAATTATTTAATTATTTAATATTTGATTATTTTAATAAAATTATAGTCTCCAATGAAAATTATGGACCCTAAAATATAAAATATAAATTCTAGATGTTAATTTGTAAATTATAGATCATAAAATATAATACATGGTATGATTTTATTGGCTTAATGAACAGATAACATGATGTGTTGAGCTTATTCTAAATTTTATCGTATAAAATGGAAAATGGAGCAGTCACATATATGTTCCCCTACACTCAAAATTTGTCATTTTGGTTTTAGTCCTTTTATTTATTCCTGTTTATTTTAATCCATATAAGAAACGTATATATGGCCGATTTTGCAAATAGAATAACTGATACAAAATTGATTTGCATAAAAATTCTTATTTGATATATTATATATCAAAATTTAAACCCTAAAATCCTAAACTTTAAATCCTGATGACTTAAATCGATTATATCTTAAAACCAAACCTTACAAATTTCTAAGCCCTAAATTTAATCCAAAATCCTAAAACTCAAACTCTAAAGTTCTAAATTAACTCTAAACTTAACTCCAATTCTAAAACCCTAAAATTCTCCGAGAGCTTAAATTATTATAATTCCTAAATCCTAGATTTAAAATTTTAATTTGATACTAAATCCTAAATTCTATAGTTTAATCCTAAGATATTTATATAAAAGAATAATAAAAAGAGTATTTATATTATTTGAACCTCAAAGGTTAAATTGATTATGTGTGATAAAAGAAAAAAGTAAAATGAAAATGAATAAAGAAGAGGAAGGCCAAAGAAGTAATTATGAAGTAATGATAAAGATGATGGATAGGGTGATCGAAGCAATAATAATAGTTGAGAGTAGACAGATGAAGGTCAGCTGTAGTAGAAATTATGGCAAAGCATGTGATACTGATGATAGATTTAATTTGTATTTTTTAATTATGAACCCTAATGACCTACATACTGTATATTGCAGAATAGGACTATTAATTAAAGATTAATTGTACCATTCCATGCAAATTAAATAAAATAAATAAGAATAACTACAGCAGAGCAGCTGCCATTGATTAATTCGTCATCTGACATATATGTATGGTATTGTAAAATCTCTTTTGTGTTTTCATTTTCATCTTCTGTGTTTTGTTTTTTTTGTTGGGCAGTTGTTGCAGCTGATCAGCAACTTCTCGTTAGGTTAAATTAAATAACTGAGTTTATTAATCATCAATGCATGCCACCCAACATCACTCTGTTCTTTCTTACTTTCGGCTTTGTTGACTTTCCTTTTGTAGAATTTTCTCAATTTTAATTAATCTCATTCCTCGAGATTTAATTATTAGGATTATATTTTGTATACAAATTGTTATAATTTTAGTAATCAATTCAGCACTTCCTTGCTATTAAATTTATAATATTCAAAACTATTTTTGTATTATTTTGAGTGTAAAATTTCAGTTTTTCATAATTATAAAATTAACATAGACAAACATAACTTCAATAAAAATATTATAAACTCAATATAATATATGTAATGACTGAATTAAGGAACATGTAATGATGCACATGTATTTTATTTACGTAATTCGACGTTTGTAAAATTTA
Source organism: Euphorbia tirucalli (assembly GCA_039660915.1). Classification (NCBI taxonomy): domain Eukaryota; kingdom Viridiplantae; phylum Streptophyta; class Magnoliopsida; order Malpighiales; family Euphorbiaceae; genus Euphorbia; species Euphorbia tirucalli. Next base: position 17,623,085 of record CM077637.1, read on the forward strand.
CAATTGCTTATACTGATTCCTTGTATGTAATTTAATTACAAATTTGATAGCATGTATTTATGTTTTTTATTTTATTTTTTGACAGCAGAGATATGATTGTTGTGTACTTAAATTTATAGGCTATCTTTGCCTCATGGAATGAAATAAGAGAGGAATAAAAAACTATTCTATGAAATAAAAGTGGAATTGAATAGCTATTTTTATTCTTTCCATATTCCATTGTTTGGTTCATAATTGGAATGCTACATAGCATGACTTTTATTGAATAAGTCTACTATCTTTATTGATGAAAAAGAATAATAAAATATAATAAAATTGAAAAAAAAGGGAAAAAGAAGGATAAAACTATGGAAAAACGAATAAAACTTAGTAAAATGAAGACAACATGAAAGAGCATATAAAAAATGAAACAAAAAGGGAAAAAACCATTGAAGAAAATGATAGAAAAAACAGCATACAAATAAATTTGAGAAGGTAATTAAGATAAAAAAAAATTTAAAAATTAAATATATGGCCAAACATGGAATAGCTATTCTTTAGTTCTATAAATAATAGATATACTTTACTTTTGAGGAATATGAGTTTCATGGAATAATTATTCCATAATCTAATTTTGAACCAAACAATTGAATAACTAATCCACGTAGAATAACTATTCTATTTCTATCCAATTCCCTATCCAATTCTATGAACCAAACACAATGATAAGATAGTTTAAAGTGAAAATTCCCACCAATCAAAAAGAAAAAAAGTGAAAGTTCACGAACTAACTAATTTTCTTTGCATTATGAACACATATAAATAGAGTACAATAAAAGTGGCTAGAATAAACACAATTACAATTCGAACAATATTGCTAAATAGGGACTAAGTAAGAAAGTACATGAAATATGAAAAGAGACTTAATGCTATGTTTGGTTCGGAGGATGAAAGAGTGAGATGATAGAATTAAATAAGTGATAAGAAAGAAAAATAAGGAGTAATATGTAATTTTTTTAGGTTGTTTGGTTGCGAGAAGGGTAAGGAGGAAAATATATCTCTTTTATTTGGTTCCTAGTCTACAGAAACCAAACAAATATTATGTATTTAATAAATTTACGTTTTTACCCTTATTTTATATATTTAATTATAATAACATTCAACAACTTTTTCAATATTTAATTAATTCCAAAAAATTGGAAACGAAAAATAGTTTAAATTTATTATCATACAGATAATTCCATAAATAAATTATTCAAGATATTATTTCATATTTAAAATTCAGTTACATTTGAAAGAAAAGGGATTATTTTGTATTGGAAAATAAAAACATAATATGAAATAGAGGGTAATAATGTAAATTTACATTAAATTCCTTCTTTCATTTCGCCCAAATTGGATGGAAGAGAGTTCTCATAAAAAAGACATAGGAATGAAATTAAGTTAATAATATTTCTTTCCTTACCTATTTCCTTTCAATCAAATGAAGAAAAGGTAAGATGGAAGTCTCGATTTCCACCCAATTTCTTCTTTCCTTCCTAATTTCCACTTCAACAGACATATTTTAAGTAGAGTGGATGTAGTTCTCTGCTTGCTACCCTCCCTCAAGTTTGGAGGAGATGTACGAAGTTTCAGTTTATTGTGAAGCCACTAAAATCGAGTATGACAGTCAAACATTTTAGAACTCGATCAACTGTAGAAAAAAACTATACAAAGAGCTTGTTCAACTTAACTTTGTCTTGAACAAAATAAATATCTATCTCAATATGTTTACTTTGTGGATGCAAAATAGGGTTAGCCGGCAAATACACAACACACAAATAATCACACCATAGCACTAGAGGAGAACGAAGAGAAACCCAATTTCACCAATAAGCATGGCTAACCAACTAAGTTTAGGAGCAGCGAAAGCAACAACACGGTACTCATCTTCAATGGATGACTAGAGGCCGTAATATGTTACTTGTGTGAGGCCCAAAAAAGCAAATTTGAACCAAGAAAAACATCATAACCAGTCGTCGACTTTCGATCATCCACACAACCTCCCCAATTCGCATAACAAATAACAATGAATCTAAATTTGCGAACAAAAAGAAAGAGTACCCATTAAATAACGCAATATGCGTTTAACAACAACCCTATGATCAAGTGTCGGAGAATGCATAATTGAGACTTATTAACATCAAATGTAATATCCGGGTGGGTGAAAGTAAGATATAGAAGGCTACCCATAATACTACGATAAAGACTAGTGTTTGAAAATGGCTCACCAACTTTCAATGTCAATTTTTCAAAAGGATTAGCAATCTCCTAACAATTAGCCATGGAAGCACCGTGAAGAATAGCTTGTACACATATATTTAGAATGAGCAAGAACAAGACCAGTAGATGTCTAATATGCCTTAATATCAAGAAAATAGGAGAGATGCCCAAGCATCTGAATAAAAAAAACTCACACTTAAAAAAGATGCAAGTTTTTACAAGAAGGTATTACTAGAACTAGTAATGAGCAAATCAACAACATAAATCAAATTATACATCCAAACTAAATCGTGATGAAAAATGTACAAGGAACTATTAATCTTGTAGGAATTTCTACTCATTTTTCCATTCACGTACACAAACTGATAAAGTATATCCATCGTGACCGTCAATTGACTAAATTTACTACAAATGCGTAAATGTTTTACTTTTACCGCTAATCTATAAACTATTTGGACTTTCACCACAAATGTGTCATTTTACTTAATCTAAAAATTAACTTAACAATATGCTTTCTAGAAGCAAGAAGCAATTGTAAGTCATGATAGCTCTCGGAAAAGTTTAATTTCACTCTGTCTTAGATGGCTGAGAAACCGTCTCGTCCTGTCAAAAGGCCGAATACCTAGAAAAGAGAAAAGATGAGGACCGGGTGACCTTTGGGTCCACTCCGATGCTTAAGTCAGAAATTTTAGGGAATAGAAGATAGAAGAATAGAGAATGTGATGAGAGATTGAAAAGATACCTGGAGAGTTTCTCATCTTCCCCTTTTATAGTAGGTTGATCCGCGTGGCCTTGTCAGGCCGTTATGTATGGTTTATTCTCATTGGCTAGGTGTGGTCCACTTTTTGGTCCCCCTTATGGCATGGTTGCGCGGCGGACTCACCCTGCTCTTGTCTCCGTGGCACTCACACTGTCTCTGACCTCTGTGGCATCCACCCTGCTCTTGTCCCCGCGGCACCTATTCCTGGTATAACATCGTACCCTTACACGTATACAGTAGAGAACAACTCACCTGTCTTTTGAGATAGAAGACTTAATGAGGCACAAGTTGTTTGAGCCGGTGTTTCTTGGGATCCATTCTGTAGAGGAACCGGTCTTATCTTCCTAGGTGGCCGAGTGAATTAATGGGGAGCTGATGGATGTGTTGACGTAGTAGCAAGCCGTGTGGTGCACGCGGTAAGTTTTAGGGCTCCATGCTATCAGGAGTCCCCCCCTGGTGAGAGGGAAAACTCCTTTTAAGGGTTTATCATTATGATTTCTGGCGGTTGGTTTGCGAGGATCGAGGAGGCTCTTAGGATCGTTGCTTCCTATGTTGGGATGACACGTGTCCCCCTACTGAAACGGTGTCAGGGGGCGTCCTTTCACCTGTCCCTTCCCTGACTTCTAAAAAAAAGGGGGGTTGAGGCGCCTTCTCTTTCCATTTTGAAACTGCTTTGTTCTGAAAGTTTTCTGGGATTCTTGCGATTTCTGGGATTTCCTTTCCTGTATCCTCAGCTTACTTCCAACTCTTAGTTTCCAGTAAGTTTTCTCCACTCCTTTGCTGGTTAGTGTTCTGATTTTGTTTGGTTTCAGCTTAGGGTTTTGTATTTCTGGATTTATTGGCTTCTATTTCGCCTGTTCTTCTCCCATTTTTTTTTTACTTTTCATCTTCCTGGTTGTGCTTTTTATTTGCGTTTTCTCTGCCTTTTTGTTACCATGAGTTCATCCATAACCCTGAGTGATTTAGGATCGACTGATAGTGATAGATCTGGGGAGCTGGTGAATTCCAGGAACCGCCCTAGGGTAGATAAGGGTAAGTGGGGTTTCAATTTCAAGACCACCGGTTCAAAGCCGGCTCGCCGCCTCCTAGACCCTACTGACCCTGCTGACTATCTGATAATTAGCACTCCCAACCTGCCTAGCCCGCCTTCTTCTTCGGGGAATGAGTATCGCCTTACTACTTCCTCAGATTCCAGCTCTCACCCTTCCTCACCCCTTACCTTGGGTGAGGAGGCGGGTACCTTTGCTCAGCCTCCTATGTCTGCTAAACCACCTGCTGAAGGGCCTATTCAGGTGGACTCTTCTCCAGCTGAAGTTCCTCCACCTGGTCCTAGTAGAACTGGGGCCAAGAGGATGACTCCTCGTATTGAGGACATGGTTGCTGAGACCCATGAGGAACACATTCGGTTATATAGGGAGTTCTACCCCTGGCTGCGTAAGTGCCAGGTTATGCTTCCGTCCTCGAACTAGCGGGTCCATAAGCCTCCACCATGCTATTTCTCCATTTACATGGACCAGATCAGTTCTGGCTTCTCCTATCCTCTTCCACCCGGCATTAGTGGCATCCTGCAAGCCTGGGGCTTCTGTCCTGTTCAAATCCATCCTAAGTCTTGGGGAGATATCTGCGCTACCTTTTGGTTGTGTGAAAATCTGGGATTCGAACTGAACGCTGCCTTCTTTCGAAAGTTGGCCACTCCCAAGCTGAATTCCGGGGAAGACCACTACCAATTGTCTAAGAAGGTGGACTTCTATACCTTCCAGAAGCGGATCTCTTCCTTGAAGCGCTTCAAACATTTTTTCTTTTTCATCAAGATGAAAGAGGGCCACGATTTATTCCCTGTGAAGTGGTCTTTTGATGGGGCAGGAAAAACTCGGCAGCGCCTAACGCTGGGTGAGAGGATATTTCTTGAGGAGTTCAGGACTTTGGCTCCTAATAAATGGACTTGGCAAGTCACGGTGGACGCCTATCTGGAGAAGATTGTGCTTGTAGAGCGAGAGGGATTCGGCTTTACATATTATCTGGGGTCCTGTGCCTGTGAGGAAAGGTACCTTTTTTATCTTTGCTTAGCTATTTTATTCGTGTTTTTAGGCATGAATGCAGCTGATGTCCTTGACCTCATTGTAGCGGCCAAGAAGAAGAATGTGTAGAAGGAGCCGCGTCCTGACCCCACCGAGATCCCGTCTGAAACTGGAGGGGAGGTTAAGGGACCCAGCGCTCCCAAGACGTCGAAAAGGAAGAGGTCTGTTGTAATCGGTCCTGAACCGACTCCTCGCCCTGTAAGTTTCTGGTCTCGATGTTTTCCACTTCTTTTTTTTTTTTTTTTTTGCTGTTGCTGATCGTTGTACTTGCCTGGTTAGGGTCCTGAAGCGGCCTCCGTCTCCTCTGGGTCGTCTTCTCCCCCTCTACCTTGATTGCGGGGAAGAGGCAGACGGAATGCCAGGATAATAGACTCCTCGGCACAGAACGAGTTTAGGGCTGGATTCGTGCTGCCTGGTGACCAAGAGGAGTATGCCAAGATAAGCGACCAGGCGGCAGTCTCCTTATGCTTGCTGGACCTGACTTCCGTAAGTATTTTGATGGATCTTTTGAATATCTACTCCCTTCTTCTTTTACTTATTCAATTTGCCATTCTGCAGGGGATTTCCAGGACAGTGGATCTGGTTGGCCGCCTGTCCAAGACAAGTCAGTTGGGCAAGAAGCTCAAGGAGGCTCAGGCGGCCTTGGACGCGGAGAAAAGTAAGGCCTGGTCCTAAAGTCAAGAGATCAACCGCTTGCAGAAGAAGTTGGAAGAGGAGCGGGTGGCGCAGGAGGCTCTGAAGAAGCAGCTGGAGGCGCAGGAAGTGCTTAAGAAGCAACTGGAAGATGAGAAGGTGGGGCGCAAACAGGACCTCGACAAATGCGAGGCCGTCCTGTTTGATGCAACCAACAAGCTGCTACTTCTTGGGCAATTGTTTGGTCAGCGCGTTTTAACTGCTTGCCAAGCTATCTATCCAGACTTGGCCATCGATCTGGGCTCCATCGATTTTCCGCACTATGACGAGCTTCCTGCTGATGACCAAGGGGAGGAGGATGTTAATGCTGAGTCGCCTGCTGATGCTGAAGGACAGGCAGACGGCAGTGTGCCTGGGGCGGATGATCGCTCCTGATTTGCAGACCCTCTTTTTTTGTAGTTTTTGCTTTTTTGTTCAAAATTTTTGGAGACCTTGCTAGGTTTTTGTTTGTGTAATTTGCATTTTGTGAAATGAAAACTTACTTTTTATTCAGCCGGTGTCATCTCGCGTGTATATTTTTGCCTTGCATGTGCTCGACTGATTTTACTTTATCCAGTTATGACTGGTTTCTTGAGTAGACGTTTTTAATGAATTTTACCCGGTTATGACCGGTTCCTCCCGTGGGAGTTTCGTAATAAACTTTTATCCGGTTATGACAGGCTACCCATGTGGGAGTTTTGTGATAAACTTTCATCCGGTTATGACAGGCTCCTCATGTGGGAGTTTTTGGGATAAAATTTCATCCGGTTATGACCGGCTCCTCTTGTGGGAGTTTTGTAATAAGCTTTCATCCGGGTATGACCGGCTCCTCTTGTGGGAGTTTTGTAATAAGCTTTCACCCGGGTATGACCGGCTCCTCTTGTGGGAGTTTTGTAATAAGCTTTCATCCGGGTATGACCGGCTCTTCTTGTGGGAGTTTCGTAATAAGCTTTCATCAGGGTATGACCGGCTCCTCTTATGGGAGTTTTGTAATAACTTACCTGCTCATAATTTGAAAGATATTTTTATTGATCTTTTCACAATATATCTTATAGATGCAGGTGTTGCCTCGTTAAAAACCCAGCTATGGAAAAACCCAGTGGGAAAAAATCCATTAGTGGGAAAAAAAGAGTGCAGCCCTTTTTCTCCTTAGCTTTCATGCTAGAAGTATTGCCTTAGATTGGCAATATTCCATGTCCATGGGATTTCTTTCTCATCTTGACTTTGAAGTTTGTATGTTGCTGGACGGAGTGTTGCTGCACTGTGTGGCCCTTCCCATTTCGCGCCAAGCTTTCCTTGCCAATCTCTAGTGCTTGCTGCGACTTTGGCTAGCTTGTCCGCTTCAACATTTTTGTTTCTGGATATGTTCTCCACTCTCCATGTGGTGCCTTTTCCTTCGATGGCCTCAGGCAGGCATAATACTTTTTATAGGTACCTGGACATACAAGGATCTTTAGTTTCAAAATTTTTATTGATCTGGTTGGAAACTAACCTTGATTCGCTCAGCAGCTTTCTCCGGTCTGGGGCAATTTCTTGGATGAGTTCTAGCCCCTCGATTATGGCCTCATACTCTGCAGCATTGTTGGTGGCGGGAAAAAGGCAGCTTTGTGGCGTAAGATATTCTTATTTTCTCAGGCCCTTCAATATGCACTCCAATTCCTACTCCTCTTCGAGCACTGTCGCGATTGCTTGCCTGAGGTCAGGTTTCGATTCTTTGGCCACCTGGATCCACCGTCCTGGCCCCACCACTAGGGCTTCAAGTTCACCGACCGGCTCAGCCCTTTCCTACCTCTCCGACTTCTCCGGCTCCCAACAAACCTCTTCTGTTTTTAGGGAAGATAAGGAGGTTTTTTAGGCCGCCTGTTGGCTTCCCCTAGCCACTGCTACCCCCTTCGTAGTCGGTATTTGAAGGGCCAAATACAGCATGGAAAGGACCGCTTCTGACTCCACTAGGAATGGTCTTCCCAAGATCATGCTATAAGAAAGTGGGGTGTCAATGATCACAAATTCCTCCTCGGATCTCCAGGTGTGCTCTGCGTCACCTACTTCTAAAGCGAGGGTTACCTGTCCCATGACAGTAACCGAATGGCCGCTTAGGCCGACCAATGGTAAATGCACCGGCTGGATTCTGCTCTTGTGGATATTCAGCTGGCGAGCCGCCTCCTTAGTGATAACGTTTACTGAGCTTCTGATGTCCACGAGAATTCGCTTCATCGTATACCTTTCTACCAAGGCCTCAATGACCAAGGCGTTAGCGTGATGTGCCTGCACGTCACTATGGAGGGAGAATGAATGATTCAAACTGTTGGGTCTTCCTGTATTCACCGGTTGATGTGCCGAGGATCTAGCCCTTTTGCTGGGCTATTCAAACTCTGGTCCTCCGGTGATAACCATGACCACCCCTTTTGACTTCTTGGCCGGTCTCTCATCATCATCTCGCCCATTTTTCTGCTCTCTATCCTTATTCGTGCTCCATGTTATGCCGTCCACGAATCTGCTGAGTTTTCCCGCTTTGATCAACAGGTCCACTTCCGCAGCAAGGACTCGGTAATTGTCTGTATGGTGGCCCTTTACTCTGTGAAATGTACAATATGCCTCTTTGTCACTTCCCACCGTTTGGCCTGGCTTCGTGTGAGGATACCGAATGCTTTTTGCATCCAGGCTTCTTTGGATGGCCACCAGCACTTCACTGAGTGGGGCATTCATTGATGCAAACCGTGAACGGTCGTTGGGGCGGTCTCTGCAGGAGTGATCTCTGTGGTCCCGTCTCTGCTGTCTTTCATCAAACCGGATACCCTTGTCTTTTTCATCGAGTCTTTTGTTCTTCGCCGGCATGTCGATTTCATCAATCTCCACCATGCTCTTTAGGAGGGCTATCATCTGGGTTAACTCTCTGGGCTTTCTCGTTATGATCTCCCCCCGAAGCCTCTCATTTGTGGTGTTTTTTATCATTGCCTCCTTGGCCGTACTGAAATCTAGATTCTTGACCTCTAAGCAGGCGAGGTTGAACCTGTCAATGAATGACCTTAAAGATTCCCCTGGCTTTTGGACCACCTCGTGAATGGTGCGACTGGCCGCTCTAGTTGGTATTGAACCCATAAAATTTTTGCAGAACTCCTGCCTCAATCGATCCCAGCTGTCGATCGTTCCCGGCTCTAAGGACTCAAACCAATAGGCAGCTGGTCCTATCAATGTAGTCGGGAATAGGCGGCACACCAGCCCTTCTGTGGCACCTGTTATGTCCATCCGGTTCTTAAAATTCCTCGCATGGACCTTGGGGTCTGTGTCGCCTCTGTAGCTGTCAAAGGTCGGCTGCTTGAATCTATGGTCAATTGGTTAGTTGAGTATTCTTGCGGAGAAGGGAGACTCCCCATTTTCCATCAGTGGCTCTTGGTAAGGTATCGTAAATATGCTCAGTGCCTTTTTAAACATTGCCATGAACCTAGGGTCATCTGTAGGCTCTGTCCCTAAGGATGACGGTGTTGGAGGGGGAGGAGTATTACTTGGAATGCTCGGAGCTGGTGTGTTATACGGGATGGCCGCACTGTTGCCAATGCCGTATGGAGTAAGAAAGTTAGGTGTTTATGGTGGAGCTGGCATTTGATATGACTGAGCAGTATGTGATAAATAAGGTTGTGGTACTCCATACCAGGAGTTGGGAAATAACATCTGGGGACCCATGCTCCCTGGGGCAGCCACACTGGGGGTTACCTACATAGTAGCCTGCTGGTCCCCTACTGGCGCAGGCAGCCAGCCAAAAGCGGGTAGACATCCTCCTATTTGAGATCCTCCAACCATTCCGCTGTTTCCCTCGGTGGAGTGAGCTACACCTAGCCCTAACTCCTCCGGTCTCACACCAGATATCCCAGGCTCAGAAACGGGGAAAAGGGCTCGTACAGTGTTTGAATGAGGGACTAGCTCTGTCAAAGTGTTCACTATAGGAAGGGGAGTACTGCTGCTCAACAATGATCCTACCATGCTTTGCTCCTGCATCTGCAGGACAGCTCGCCGGAAGTCATTCTGGTTGACCGGCGTCATTCCATAGTTTTTGGCAATCCGATCTAGAATCGCGCTGGCAGAGTTGCCACTGTCACCTGAAACGGTGGCGAAGGTGTGGGATGAACTTGGAGTAGCGATTGTTGCAGATAAGGGCAGCACAATATCTGATAGTGGTGGCATCCCTCCTCCCTGAGAAGGAAGAACTGTAGAAATAGTGTCCGAAGCTGTTGATCCCGATGACATTGTCTAGTCCAGCGGGTCCACGCTCACTGCACCAAATTGATAGCTCTTGGAAAAGTTTAACTTCACTCGGTCTTGGATGGCTGAGAAACCGTCTCGTCCTGTCAAAAGGCCGAATACCTGGAAAAGAGAAAAGATACCGGGTGACCTTTGGGTCCACTCCGATGCTTAAGTCAGAAATTTTAGGGAATAGAAGATAGAAGAATAGAGAATGTGATGAGAGATTGAAAAGATACCTGGAGAGTTTCTCATCTTCCCCTTTTATAGTAGGTTGATCCGCGTGGCCTTGTCAGTCCGTTATGTACGGTTTATTCTCATTGGCTGGGTGTAGTCCACTTTTTGGTCCCCCTTATGGTATGGTTGCGCGGCGGACTCATCCTGCTCTTGTCTCCGTGGCACTCACACTGTCTCTGACCTCTGTGGCATCCACCCTGCTCTTGTCCCCGCGATACCTATTCCTGGTACAACATCGTGCCCTTACACATATATAGTAGAGATCAACTCACCTGTCTTTTGAGATAGCAGACTTAATGAGGTACAAGTTGTTTGAGCAGGCGTTTCTTGGGGTCCATTCTGTGGAGGAACCGGTCTTATCTTCCTAGGTGGCTAAGTGAATTAATGGGGAGCTGATGGATGTGTTGACGCTGTAGCAAGTCGTGTGGTGCACACGGTAAGTTTTAGGACTCCATGCTATCAAGTCAGAATTAATTAATTAAATTAACCGATAGAATCACTTATAGATATCAGGATTTTGTTATTCCTCATATATATTAATTAGTAAACATGACGTTCAAATATAATATTAATCGTAAGCTAATTTGCTTAGCAATAGTGTTTAGTTAGAATGGTAAGGAGTTTATTTTTTCTAAAAGATGTTTTTTGGGTTAGAATTCGAATTTAAGTGGATGGTTAAAAAAATATTTTGTTTCAAATGCTTTTTCTTCTCCACTAAAAAAATATATATATTTTAAATTTCAACATTCAATTTTACAAATTAGTTGAAGGGGCAAAAAAAACTAGGGGTAATATAGGGAGTAGAAGTTTAGCGGTTATGGAATCACGGTGAATTAAAGCACGTGAAGAGTAATAAAGTTTTACCCTATTATTAAAATTAATTAAATATTTGAGAAAGAGTAGAAATAAATTAGTATAGAGACAGCTAAGAAGGAACGCATGCGATGCATGGCATTTAAGATGTGCAGTAATTAATTTAAAGGACTTTTGTGGTTGCATTTACTGTTACAGATATTTTTTTACCATTTATGATATCTGTTACTGTACTTATTACATGGCGGCATGTCGTTTTTTATTTGAGTAATATTTTCCATACAGAGGCTTACCATTTGCCGAACCAATGAATTTTGCCACAACTCCTTTAATTGGTAAAAATGTACTACTTCTGTTTTTTAAATTTGTATATACTTAAAATTCAACAATTTATTCATCAAATTCATCTTTATGTTGTTTACTCATAATGGTTGTCAAATTCTTTTTAATTAGATGTTATTAATTGGTTTGAGATTGTTCAAATACTATTTGAAAGAATCTTTTTTCTAATAAATTTCTTTCGTATAGTGGAATCGAATTCAATATATAATTTAAGTGATATTTAAAAGCTCCAACTATTATGAATATAGTATTACGAATATGGATTTTATGTAAGAGATAATTTTTTCCTTAAAATTTATATTTCATACAAAATTATTATTATTTTTTTTTCTATGAGAATAGAGGTGCTAAATTGTGTTGTAAAATAAAATATAATAAATCATTACTTTTCTTCCCAACTTACGAATCAGTCTGTCTTCGTGGTGATGCCTATATGGATGATATACTGCAAGAACATAATCTGTGGAAAAAACAAAAATGCAGAATCGAAATTAAATGAAGAGAATGAGAGAAATTGAAGGAATGGAGAGAGAGGTGGGGGCCCTAAGCTAAACCAAATGCCACATCTCTCTTTCTCGTGGCCCACTTTTCAGTCATCTGTGCAAAAGCTTTGATTACATTAATCTGATCGTAACCACCCAATATATTTTGAAATTATAAAAACTTTCTATTTTTTAGAATTGACAGAGCGGATTTATTAAAAAAAAAAAAAAAAAAAAAAGGATGGCGGGATCCGTCAATTTTTACATATTTCACGATTGGTTTCTCATCAATTTTTTAAATACATTTAATACATATTACCTTCCTATTTTAATAATATTAATCTCAAACTTGACTCATTTATCTTACGTGGCCTGTAATATCTATTAATTAACATGTGACAGAATTCTTGTAAAAAGTAGAAGGTTATAGAGTTTACTAAATCTGAAGTATATTTCCTATACAGACATGTTATAGCTACAGCTGTAAATTATACATTCGATTTAATCTTATATGTCCACAAAAATTATACCACGCATCAGTTAACGGGTACTCTAATCAATTTGAGACAACCCGATACTATCAAAATAGAAAAATCATGTATTAAATATGTTAAAAAAATTGATCAGGTAAACAATTATGAAATCCATAAAAATTTAGAGGACTTATAACATGTTTTGCCTTTAAAATTTTTCCAATCAACAACGTCAAGACAATTCTATCATACCATGTGCCTTAATTACATTCCTAAAAGCCAATATTTTCTTCAAACTTCAATTTCCGTTAACCGGCATGTGATATCATTTTTTGAACATATGAGACTGAATCGAAAGTATTTTTCAGATCCGGAACTATGACACCCATGTATAGAAAATAAGGTTCAAATTTCTCAAATAATCAATATTCTTCTTTTGATTAATTGATTAACTAGTGAATTTAAAATATGTGAAACATTTTCTTTGATGTTTCTTTTTTTTTTTTTTTTTTGTAAGAGTTGGTTATTTAATATACGGCCTTTGTTTTTGTTTCAGAAATTCCAGTTTTTATTTTTCAGTTTCTGTTCCATTTGAATTATTCAATTTTGTATTTAATTGTTCAAATCGAAAATAAGGACATTGAATACATCTACGAATTTATAATTTTCCTAACTTTTTATATTCTTTTAATTCAAATAAATTAAAAATTATTAGAAAAAAAAACTGTAACCGAAGAATTAGCTAATTAAAACGTGCTTTGGACATGGAAGAAATGATGATATGATAACATACACATGTAAAAATGATCATATTCATGTTATGCAGCATTATGGTCTATTGTGCTTTAATTATTAAAAAACATCATAAATCTGTTATGCATTTAGAGAAATTATTGCATAATAATTATATCATCAAGAAGGTTATGTCATCACATATATATCATTATTGATCATAACTCTAAATTATAAGGGCTACAAAACAGACTTAACAAAGTCATCATAGGATTAGTTTAACTGAATTTTTATACTATTGGGGAAAAAAATTGACTAATATTATGTACCATATCATTAAATCAACGTAACATATCATTGAACATACAACATAAAGTCATCAATTTTATTGTCTTATACTAACAAAGTCAATAAATTAACATTCGATGTTATCGGAGTTAATATGTTATATTGAAGACTTAAATCGTTCTAATGAAGTATCATAGAGTGATATCTCTCGGCTCTCGGTCTCTAACACTAACAATTCTTTGTTAGAACTGATGGTCATTTGTTTACTACTATTAATAACGTAGTTGATGTTCCATCTTCAAAATCTAATCTCAAACAAGTGTTTTATTTTTAATTTTTTTTTTTAATTAACTTTTGTAGTCACTTAAAAATTAGACCCTTTACAAGAAATAAACTATATGTTTTAATTCTAGTATTACTTAACTGTTATTGAACTCTATTATTTTAAAACAAAAAAAGGATAATCAATAATTACTTATTTAGCAAGTCCTTACTTATATTTTCTTAATGAATTACTTAATGCGCAAGTATAGATAAATTTGAAAATAAAAAAGATAGTGGGGATTAAAATTTGTGAAAAAGAAAATTAATGAAATTATGAGTAATTAGTTGCGCCCCAATGATTGCCTCCACCGGGCAATTAATGTCTAATGAAACGCACCAAATCACATAAAAATGCAGTATAGTGGCAGATTTGTGATTTTATTCAAAAATAAGTCCACATTTATAAAATGGAAAGGATTTTAAGAAAAATAAGGGTGAAATTATGTGCGTGTAACAATAGAAAGAAATTAAAAAAAAAAAAAAAAAGGTCCACACTCTATGCTTTTAATGTACTTTAAATAACTAAAATGTATCATTTCATTGCAATTTGTTCTTGGATCAATTACAAAATAAAGTACAAAATTTTACTTTTAAAAGACACTTTCATATATACTTTTTTTTTCTTTATATAATTTCTGATAATAGATACAATTACGTACATCAGAAAATAGTTCATACATTCCTCATAATTAATTTTAAATTAAATCTATAAGTTTCTATAAAAACTAATTCCTCAAATTATACATTTTTGTAGTGTTAAATATTTAGTTCCAGAATACTTTATCAAAAACAACATTTAGTTACAGAGTTAGTTAATAATAAATTAGTTTGAGTGTGAAGGCTAATTGATGATCACTTTAATTACGTCTTGAATTCAATTATTAGTGAATTCGGAAAATTTTATTTGGGAAAATAATTCAGTTAAAAGATCTTTACTAATATTTTTTTCTCTGTTATTTATGTAACAATTAGTCATTCCGTCTTCTTTTTGAATATTCTTAACCTTTGTTTTAATTAATTAAATCTGAATTATAAAAAATTTTCAGCTAAAGGATATTTAATCCATTTCAAATCCGTTAATGGGATAATTAAAGAATAGGTAATCCTAATTTTTTTTTTTTTTTAAATAAATTGGTAATGAATTCAATAATTTTAACCATGGTTAATTGATTCCATGAGCCGTCCTTATATAACGGCCTCCCTCTTTCATTTCCTTCCTCACCTGCAACTTCTCATTTCTCCTTCTTTCTATCCCTAATACTCAAACGTATCAGTGTCTATTGAGCTTCCCTGCCTCCATTTTCAGCCATAAAAATTACTCTCTCTTAATGCTCTCTATCGTCTTTAAATACCAATTCCCACTTTTAAAGTAACGAACCCGTAACCTTTCTAATTAGCGCCAAATTTATTCCTCCAAGAAAATTAAAAAAAAAAAAAACCGTCTTTTTTAAATTTATCAACTACTCTTTTGCTACCAGAATGTCACCAGATTTTCTGTTTGAGAGTTTTCCCTTCAATTCAACAACTGGGTCGGTGCCACTTTTCAATTGGGAGGTCATTTTTTGCCTCTTTCTGTTTGTGTCTGTTTTCTCCGTCTGGTTATATCCAGGCGGGTTAGCTTGGTCTGTTTACAAAACCCGGTTCAATGTGGTCAATTCAAAAGCTGCAATTCGTGGGCCTTCTGGCTGGCCTATTGTGGGTTTGGTATTGGCTTTTACCGGTTCTTTGACTCATAGAGTTTTGGCTAAAACCTCTGAAACGGTTAAAGCTAAGACCTTGATGGCGTTTTCAATTGGGTTCACTCGCTTCATTATCTCTAGCCATCCTGAAACTGCTAAAGAGATTTTAAACAGTTCTGCTTTTGCTGATAGACCCATCAAGGAATCAGCTTATGAGCTATTGTTCCATAGAGCAATGGGTTTTGCACCTTTTGGTGAGTATTGGAGGAATTTGAGGCGAATTTCAGCTACCTATTTGTTTAGCCCTAAAAGAATTGCATCTTTTGGTGAGTTCAGGAGAGAAATTGGGGATCAAATGGTGGCTGAAATCAAGAGTCTAGTGGAGAGGGATGGTATGGTTGAGGTTAGGAAAGTATTGCACTTTGGGTCATTAAACAATGTTATGAAAACCGTGTTTGGTAAGAGTTACAAATTCAGTGATGATGACAAAAATAATGTTGAAGCTTCTGAGCTTGAGAGTTTGGTCAGTGAAGGATATCAACTTTTGGGGATTTTTAATTGGAGTGACCATTTTCCTCTATTGGGTTTGCTGGATTTGCAAGGTGTGAGAAAGAGATGCAGGAAATTAGTGGCTAAAGTTAATGTCTTTGTGGGCAAAATCATAGAGGAGCACAGGATTGTGAGAAATGGGGATAATTTTGAGGATTTTGTTGATGTTTTGCTCAATCTGGAGGAAGAGAACAGCCTAAATGACTCTGATATGATCGCTGTCTTATGGGTATGTTCATATTTTTTTGATTAATTATTTTATGTGCATTTAATTAATTAATTTGGCAGTTCATATGTTGATTATACCTTATTAATATGCTATTATTGCCATTGAAGAGATGCTAGGAGATAGGCTGTTTTATGATCCTTTACGTAGAATAGATGCTGATATTTATATATTAGATTGAGAGATCGTTCTATTTATTTAGCAAAATTAATGTATATTTCATGTATGCTATATATCTTTTTTCTGATGTAAATTTTGTTATCCACCTTCACAAATTGTACAGGAACCTACTCAAAACTGTAATCTTGTCCAGAATATGGTTCCTTTAGAGTATCCAATGAAATTGAGAATCTGAATATTTTCTCCTTTAATTCTCCCTTGAAAATATTCTCTTTTCTTGTCTCCTTTCTCATAATTCTTTAATTTAGATTTATTATGCTCTATGCATAATTCTTTCACTAATTTTCCTATTAAAATTAATTAATTTTTTTTTTTTTTTTCAGGAAATGATATTCAGAGGTACTGACACAGTTGCAATCCTGCTTGAATGGATACTCGCAAGAATGGTGAAACATCCAGACATACAAGCAAAAGCACAAGCCGAAATCGAATCAGTGGTTGGCTCCAACCGATCAGTCTCCGATTCAGACCTGCCAAACCTCCCTTACATTCGTGCAATTGTGAAGGAGACACTGCGAATGCATCCACCCGGCCCACTTCTGTCCTGGGCAAGGCTAGCCATTCATGACACCCAAATAGGACCCCATTTTGTCCCGGCCGGAACAACAGCCATGGTCAACATGTGGTCAATTACACATGACAAGCAGTTCTGGTCGGAGCCGGAGGAATTCAAGCCAGAAAGATTCATGGAGGAAGAGATTGCAATTATGGGTGGTGATCTTAGGCTGGCTCCTTTTGGTGCAGGCAGAAGGGTTTGCCCTGGTAAGGCTATGGGCTTGGCTACTGTTGAAATTTGGCTTGCTCAGCTGCTTCGCAACTTTCATTGGATTCCAATTGATGAATTTGGTGTCGACTTATCAGAGAATTTGAAGCTCTCTTTGGAGATGAAAAATTCCCTTGTGTGCAAAGCTGTGGCTAGGGTTTCTGCTTAATTCACCAACTTTGGTTTGGTTTGTTTGGTTTGGTTTGGCTTGGTTTGGAATCAATTCTCCTCCATGATTTTGGAAACCTTTACGGGGAGATATCAAATAATTATTTATTTGTTTTAGTTTTTCTTTTTCCTAGTTTTAATTAATCAGTTTGCTGCAGGCTTGCTTAATTTGTATTGTTTTTAGGATGTTTTTGTTTAATTACATTAATTAGGGTCTGGTACTTGTATTAGCATTTGGCATGAAATGTAATATACAAGTTTTAATTTATGAATATGAATGCAATTTTCAGTTGATTTCTTTGTGATTCTAAATTAGTATCATGTTTTTTTCATGAATATTATTATATATGTATATATAATATAAAAAAACATGTTCATGTGTATCTCATGAAATGATGTTCGGTTTATATGCCGTTAAGAGTTTGGTTTCATATAAAAAAGCTGCGATGTGTGAATTAATTAGTTACAATTTTCTTTGACTTGTAATATAGAGATAGAGATAGGGATAGTTAGAGTGCAATTCATGGTATAATCCAAGTATTCAACTGAAGAAGGAAATCAATAATTAATGAACCTAATTACCCAAAATAACTAAAATTAATCAAAGATACCAAAGATTATTATTATTATTAGGCGTCATCCATTATAAATTTGTTTAGAGTAGTCTTTCCTTGACCTTAAACTTATTTACAAATTTCGACAAGTGAAATAAATATGGGAAAAATTTCAACTCTACAAAATAAGAAAGAAATTGACACCTTATCAGCATACCAATATTTTCAACTAATCTACAATGGTGTTTTTCCAAAAATGATCAATGAAATTTTGGTTAGAAGAAACAAGAATTATCAGAAAAATGTAAACATGCATGTGTACATTTTCTTTTTCATGATATGTGACACCATCTCATAGATTCTAGGAAACATAATTTTACATATCATTTAACTATTTGTTCAAAAATTAGGTGAAAACATATAATGGAGAAACGGTATCATGCTTGTAAAATATAAATACATACTAATAGCAACTCTCTATAATGGCCAATGAGTGATATTTAACTAAGAGAGTAACAACACTGACAGTACTCGTATACTTACTAGTCCAAAATTTATTCTTAGTAACATATTTTATCGTTATATATAAAAACTATGAAAATTGATTTTGTTGTGAAAAAAGAAAGATAATTTGAACGTGAATTTAATTAATTAATGGACAAAAAAACAGAATGAATAATGAATTTCCATTTACTTTGGTTACATAAAGAATGGATGGTGAATTGGTCATGATGGATAAAATTATGAAAAAAAGAAATAAAAAAATTTATTAATAGAAATATGGTGAAATATGTAGTATATTTTAAGGAAAGGACAGCCTTGTGTCCTATCTTTTTCTTATCTTTATTCTAAAATGCATGATTCCTGCAATTTTATCACTTGCAAATAGCTAGCTAGCCTTTTCTTTTTTTGTTTTTTTTGGGTGAGTGAAAAGGAAAAGGGAAAGTAAAGATGAGGATACTCTTGGTGTTAATTGAATGGAACGATTAATTAAAGATTCCTCAGCTGAGGGTTTTAATTCACATAAATTTCTGTGATTTGATAAAAACAGTACAAAAAACTATAAATGATTGAAGATCGAATAAGAACCTGAAAATAACAATGATATGGTTCATCTTTTATTAGGATCCAAATCCTGCCTAAGAATATTTTTATTTATTTTTGGAGAACAAATTTTATGATTTTGCAAAAGCTTTTCTCCTTTTTTTCTTACCTGTAAAGAAAAGATGCATATTATTGGATTTGAATATCCATACTAATTTAAACAACATTTAATTAAATAATTTTATTTTATTTCAGTTTTGTCCACACATAAAAATGCGACTTGCTTTTTTTCTTTTTTATTATTGATTCTCTAATCACAAATCGTCACTCCCAAGTTTCACCATCATATTTAAACAATGAACATATTCAGATGCAACAATATCATTAATTTCTGATCATTTATATTTACAAATAAAAGGAAAAAAAAAAAAAAAAACTTTTATTTGTAAGTCGCATATCCGTACATTGGCTTTACACATATTCCATTTCATGACATAAATTATATCCCATGCCCTTCCTTTTTAATAAAGAGTCTCCTAATTACTTAAATCTAATCAAGAACCTATATTAGGATAATATTTATCTCTCTCCAGGAATAGAACATGGTTCACTCTGTTAATATCATTTTTTGCATGCTCTTAATTATTTACTTAAACATGTAGAGTCGAATCTCAAGCAACTCTAGCTATGAGCCTTGGGCCATTGAGAGCATTGGGCTTAGCTGCATAAAACAACACATATGTGAGCATGAACCCATGTATCATGTACAATACCGATTGCTTTGTATTAAAATTCAATCTACACTACTTATATATATATATATATATATCACTTTTTAGGCTCATTTATTTTCAATGTGAGACTATATATATATTTCTATTATTTATTCTCTAACAAATTCAACCGCTTTGGTGACCAAAATTTCTCTAATAATTCAATCTCTTACGGTATCTCAATACAGGAGAAATGTCGTTGATAATTAAAATTATTCTTGAATTTTACATATTGGCTCAACCTTTTGATAAAATGATTGTTTAACAGAATGACTTATTATCTCGGAGAAAAATTGATTATTTTACACTTATAAATGAATCTTTAATTATAGATATGTATTAATTCAGAGATAATATTAAAAACTATTATTAGAACTTATCAATTTAAACTTATAGATTAAATTGTTTGTCAACATATGATATCGAAATCTTTTAAATCAAATGATTATTGATTCAAATCCTAGCTAGCAACACCATTTATCATTGAATCATATGATAGAGTGGATCTGTACTGTATGCTTGAAGTCCAAAGAAATGAGATTACTTTCCCTAACCTAGTAAGCTAACAACTTAAACTTTTAAATTAAATGAGTACTTGACATTAAACATTTCAACGGTATATATTTACATACTGTTAAAAATTCCACATTAAAAATAAATGAAACTAAAGAGTGACATATAAGTGGTTTAGATTGAGCTTTAATATAAACCAATTGGATTTGTGTTACATAAATTCAAACCTCAGTTATGTGATTACTTATGCAGTGACGCCCAGCAATTTCAAAACCCATAAAATCTCTTCACGTAATAAGTCCATGTGAGATTTTAACCAATTATTGTGCAGAATAAAAGTTGGACAAATATACAATGAGATGATGAGATAATATATTCGTTCCAAGTCCTTTTTATGGGTTGCAAAAAGAATGTATGTTGTCATGATCATCTTTAATTAGCTAGTGCCATATATATATATATGATCATTAAAAAAATCAATAAAGTTGTATTCCCTTGACCACCAATAGAATTTTGTACAGAAAATCCTATGTCTCTCTACCTTATATATTCTCTCATCTTAATTTTTTTTTTTTTTTTTTTTTTCCCAGTCGAATACTGCACCTACCCATTATATATAAATATCTTAATATGCTTTGTTCTTTTAACCATGGAACCCTTTTTGGTTCATCCCAAGGAACTTCATTTGTACTTTCAATCTATATGCATGATGGTGGATTTTTTTCCCCTTTCTTTTATCATGTAATGTTGTGAAATATGTATTCTAGTTCACTATATTAATAAAAAAAAATTACAATTAAGGTA
This sequence comes from Euphorbia tirucalli, assembly GCA_039660915.1. Taxonomy (NCBI): domain Eukaryota; kingdom Viridiplantae; phylum Streptophyta; class Magnoliopsida; order Malpighiales; family Euphorbiaceae; genus Euphorbia; species Euphorbia tirucalli. The sequence continues at coordinate 17,644,016 of CM077637.1, forward strand.
TTTATTTATACACATATTCACTACAAAAAGTAAGATTTCATAGCAACATTTTTATTGGTATAAGGACCAGTTTGGGACAGCTTTCAACAGCCCCGAAAGCAGCTTTCAGCCAAAGCATGGGGAACCTTACTTTGGCTAAAAGCTGCTTTTGGGGCTGCAGAAAGCAGTCTCAAATGAACAATTGGTAAAAGTCATATTATATTCAGGAAAGCACTGGAAAAACACTTAAAACTATTTTTAAAGAAAGTAATGAAATTTAGTTTTCTCTGATAGCACTTTCACTAACAGCAATCCCAAACAACAAAAAAGTTACTGAATGTTGCTGCTATAAAGTTGTGACCGTTTGTATTTAGCAATTAAATTTGATAAAATTTTATTATCATTGATAATACATATGACTGTGACTTTTGAATATTGTTGTTTGAAAACAACTACAAAGTGAGAGAATAACAAGAGAAATGTATCAATTCTTCTTGATCCACTTTGTTACAAGCATTATGCTTTATTTATACAAGTCATTAAACCAAAAGTAGTTACAATAGGGAATGAGAAAGAATGGACTAATCTTAGCCATTGATTTGTCCATGTCACCAATCCTGATCTCCTACACTGAACATCTGCTGATGGGGCACACAATGGCAAGTATTACGGCACACAATGGCAATCACTGTTGCGAGGCTATGCAACATCATAGGTATACACTTGCGGCAGACAATGCAACATTAGCATGATATCATGTGACGTTCATGCCATCATTGTTAAATCAGCTTTTTGGTAAATTTAACATGTCTTTTAGTGATTTGAGGTGACTAATAAATGAAATCATAACTACAGTTGTAAGCGCTGGAATTTTTCATACTTAAAAAAAAAATTACGTCACACGACTGTAATAAAAAATTACAGTCGTACGACTGTAAATGCATAACAGGTAGTAGAAGCCCATACTTTAAGAATAAAAAATTAGGGTGATTTGAAGGGCAATTAATGCCCATTTTTCAGCAGCAAGAAAGGCCAAATAAAATGAGGAAAAGAAGAAAGAAAAGGGGCTTTTTGATAGATTGAAAGATTAAAAGAAGAGGAGGAAAAAGGAAAGAAAAAAGGGACATCCAACCAAAGATACACAATCTGTGAGCGGACAACGTTTTCGACGGAAAGTGAGACTCCCTTTCGGAAGGGGCACCACGATCTCGGGCGGGCTCCCCCCTCGCGTGGGGTTTTTATAATGGAAATTCGCGTTTTGGAAAATAAATGGAATTGATGCATAAAAGAACCGAGACCTAAGTCTCGATGAATATTGTAGAGTCGCCACTCGGTTTAGCTCAACCGGAAAATTTATAATGCAGCTGAACCGGATGAACGGCCGCTACACTATCCAGAGATTCGGGTCCGGACAAGTCCCTTATTTCATGTCTAATTAAAATAAATATTGGTCAATGTTCAAAGATGGTATTTCGAATTCTAAAGGTCAATTTTATTGAAATAAATAGACATATAGCACGCATACAGGTTAAGTAAAATAGTAAATGAGTAAATTATTACAACCCGATCGAATAAAGAATAAAAAACTCTCGCCTCACTTTTATAAGCGCCTAGAATACACGATTTATCTAGAAAAATACAACCGCCTAGGATACACGATTTAATCTATTAAATTACCTCAAAAATAAAAATAAAAGAAATTAAAACCTGCAAAACAGAGGGTTAGCACAATTTACGGTACGCCACAAGTAGGACTCAAACATGACTGAGCGGGAAATCAAGAATTTGGGTCATGCATTTAGGAGATAACCGGGTTGGCTCGGCTAGCCGGCCCGGTTAGACCTGGAAAATATTTTGAAACGTCCCTGTATTTTTGGTTTTGTGGAAAAATCATTTTGAAAACAATTGTTCCGGTTTACATGCATTTTTATACATGTGAGGTGGGTCGGTTTTCGGGAGAACTGGGTCTCCGTCGTGGCATTGTTCTAAATGCAATTTTACTGAAAATTGAATCTATGGTCGTGAATGCACACAACAAAATTCATTTTCATGATTTTTGAGGTTTTTTGAATTTTTAGGGATTTTTGGAATTTTTTACGGATAAAAACAGAAATTCTGGTTCTGGAAGCCACGTTACAGTCGTGCGACTGTAAACACTCCAGACTCAGGATTTTGCCAAAATTTTATTTGAAGCAAGCTGGAAAGAAAATCACCTGGAAATCAAGAACACTCGTACGACTGTAACTACAGTCGTACGACTGTTCATTAAACTCAAGAACAGTCGTATGACTGTTCTTGATTTCCAGAAACGGAAAACGTAGAAAATGGATCGAAATGGCACAAAACCACACTAATCACCTAGAAAGCTTGTAAAAGAGAGGGGAAAAGGAGTGTCTGCCTGTTTGGCGTGCGTCCACCGTAGGATTGACCCCTGGCGTCGCTCCGATCCACTAAAATCTGGACTTTTCTCTTTGAGTTAGGGTTTGAGAGCTTTTAGATCCAAAATCTCCAAATGCAAGGGTTTCTGATGATCAGTTCTTCCCTTCTTTTTCTTTGTTTCTTTTCTTCTTTCCCTTTTCTTTCTTTCTTCTGTCTGCGTTTGGCCCCCTGTTTCATGCGCCTTCTCTCCTTCTTTTTCTTTTCTTTTCAGCTTTTAAGGTATGGCTTGGCTTACCTGCCTGATCTACATTCGTACAACTGTAGTTTAACTACAGTCGTACGACTGTACACTTTTTTTTCCATAAAATTCCGGCGCTTACAGCTGCTCTTCTCGTGATCAAATTCACCACCCGATCTTAGTCTGGGATAGTTGATGTGAATTTGAGAAACGCGACTCAAAGCGCCGTAAACACAGGAAAAAAAACACGCAACTGAGTTGCTGAAGCTTCACTGCTGTGGTGATGTGTTGAGTTGATTGGATGGAATAAGCCGATATCGGGTCTATGTTACCCGAGGCAATGCTGGAGATTTGAATTGGCTTTCATGATCTAGGATCTTGCTTGAATTGATCTTTAAGAATCTAAAATCTGACTTGGGCAATTTTCAAGGATTGGGAATCATGCTTGAAGAAGTTCAAGGATTCTAAATCTAGCTTGGATGAAATAAAGGGTTTGATGTAGAACTAAGCTGATACCGGGTCTAGGTTACCCGAGGCAAGAAAAGTGGAATGCAGTTAAGCTGATATCGGGCTTATGTTACCCGAGGCAAAGGAAAGATGGAATTTAACTATTTGAAATCTTACTGGAATTGGACGGACTCGAAATAATGGAATAAGAGGGTTAAGGATTGGAAACCAGCTTGAACTTCATGAAGTTCAAGGGTTCAAAATCTGGCTTGAATGAAGAAAAGGGGTTCAAGGATTTGCAACCATGCTTGAACAGAATGGAGTTCAAGGGTTTGAAATCTGGCTTGATTGAAGAAAAGGGTTCAAGGATCTGTAACCATGCTTGAACAGAATGGAGTTCAAGGGTTTGAAATCTGGCTTGATTGAAGAAAAGGGTTCGAGGATCTGTAACCATGCTTGAACGTAATAGAGTTCAAGGGTTTGAAATCTGGCTTGAATGAAAAAAAAAGGGTTCAAGGATCTGTAACCATGCTTGAACGGAATGGAGTTCAAGGGTTTGAAATCTGGCTTGAATGAAAAAAGATAGCTTTAGGAATGATAATTTTGATGTTGGCTTAAGGATGAGTATTTATCCCTTGATTGATAATTTTGGAAACAAAAATTTTTTGCCCCTTCGATCAAGGATAAATACAGCTTGATTGTTCCGCCCCTTGGAGACTTGATATGTTGAGATTTGAGTTTATACTGATGCTTAAGGTCTAACGGATGCCCCGGCGTTGTGCCATCTCTGCTTTGAGAGCGATCCTGGTTTGGAATGGTCTGATGACAATGGTGGATGCCTGCGCTTGGGTTGGTTGTGATATGTATGTGTATGTATGAATATATATTTTGAATGCATATACATGTTTCAAAGTGTGCATGCGCAAATGAACGTTGTGCGATTGATCGTCCATAGTTGGAGAAGCAAAATTCTGGGTGTAATGTAATTCTTGCGATCCCGCCAGGGATAAATGATGGCTGATGAGGAAGTATAATGACTGTTGGAGAGAAAGTGACAATGTTCTTGGCAACGATGTCGTTGAGAAACAATGTAGAGGATCTTGTTGGGGATTAATGAAATGTTCGTGCTGGGGGAACAACGGAGGAGTTTTGCCTTCCGTGCCCCTAGGTTTCATGGATTTGGAAATGCTCTAAATTTTGCCTGAGCCGCCCAAAGTGGGTTTTCAACTCAGCGAGCCGCTCTAACTTTTGCCTAAGGCGCCTTTTCGGTTTTCACCTTAGCGAGCTCTTCATATGCCCTAACTTTTGCCTAAACCGCCCAATATGGGTTTTCAGCTTAGCGGGCTGCTCTAATTTTTGCCTGAGGAGCCTTTTCGGTTTTCGCCTCAGCGAGCTCTTTTCTTTTTTAGATGTCATGGAATTAGAAAAAGACTTCCAACTCAGTATAGGTCGATGATAACCGGGGACTAATTAAAGCGGCGCTATGTCCACTTGCTCTGTTGTCCTTCTGATGATGAGATGTTTGTGGAAAGTCTTGGAGGATTTGGTTGCTCCCTTGCTGTTGCTGAAGCTCACGGGCGTTTAGCCATATATGATGCATGATATAAATTCAATTTCAAACAAACTTGGGATATTTAAATAAATAGAGCAAGGCATTCATTCATCCATTCATTGATAATGTTTTAGCATAGCGCACATGATGTATGAAATGAAATTAAGGACAAGATGAGTATGGTATCCATCTCGAGCGAACCCACGACTGCCACGAGTTGGTCCTTGCGGATTTTCCTGCCGGTGGTGCTCACCTCACTGTCCTAACTTTTGCATGGATTGCTTTCATGATTTTCAATCCATCGGACTCTTTTTTTTTTTTAAAAACCTGAGCCTGTCCCGATTGAAAGGGTTGACGACTTGGTCTCTGTCTTTCTTGGTAGGACCGCTTTGATCTTGCAGGTTGATGGCCATGCTTTTTGATGTGCTTGTTAGCTGCTTGAACTATCCTGCTGGCTTATGGGTGGTCTGGAGGCGATGCATGGTGCCTCTCTCCTTTATTCTGGAATGATTGTACTGTTCCCCAGAACTTGCGTTTTATTATCGGGGATGCTATGGTGCGAAACATCATATGATATAAATGTGCATTCTTATTTTGGAATTTGAAACCATGCTTTTTTTAATGGGACTTCCGTTTGGACTGGACTTGTCTTTTGGATTCTTTGTAATTCTGCATCTTGCGATCCTTTGTCGATCTCTAGATGTGCCGTCGTAGGACCAGGTGAAGGTCTTCCACGCTTTTAGGCATTTTGCAATCTTTCTTTCTCTTATCAGTCATGAGGTCTTTGAAGGTGGATATCATTTTGGATGCTCATCTGTCCTTAAGTTCATTTCACGTGATAATGTGTCATGTATGCTAAAGACATTAAATGAATGTTTGTATGTATGCACAGTGTTCCATTCATGAAAATATCACACAGATAATTAAAATCAAATTACATTACATTAAACGCCTTGTGGGCTGCATTGTTCACAAAACAAGATAAAGAACAAAACAGATACACCAAAATAATTAACATCCTCCACATGCGGAGGGTCTTCTTTTGCTGCTGCATCGCCCCTTTCGATTGGACTAGTTAAAGCTAGGAAAAGGGTTGCTCTGGACATTGGGCTTCAAGGGTGGCTCCATGATTTTCCCATCGGTAATCAGTTGACGAATAACCCTCAGTAGTTGTTTGCAGTCATTCGTGTGGTGCCCCACTGTCACATGATAGGAGCAGAATTTATGTTTGTCTGTCTCAGTCGGCTTCTAGAACGGCTTTAGAGAACTCAAGAGGCCACCATTCCTGCATTTCACAAAAATCTTAGCCAACGAAAGGGTCCACAGGGATAGGCCTCGATTTTGCGAATCTCCAGCTTGATTTCCTTGTTAGTGGGACACCACAGTAACTTCAGCTGGTTTTTCCTCTGGGGATTGGTCACTTTTGTTTGTAAAGCCGAAATCAGATCCACTGCTTGATCCGGTGGCAGTTGTCGATCGATACCTCAGACTGTGCTTGAAGCTTCTGCCACCCTTTTGACTGGCCGCTTTTTCTTCTTCGTCCCTCTCAACCTTTATGGCCATGCTGTAGACCTCGCTGAGTTCATTGAAAGCATGGAATTTCATGTTGTCTTTGTAGACATCCCTGCTGCCTTCAATCATTTTCTGAATCAGCTCATCTTCATCGGGACGATTCTTCAACAGGATCATCTTGTTCATCCACCTTTGATAATACTCATCAAAGGGTTCATTGAGCTTCTGTTTAACCCTTTCCAAGTCATATAGCTTCACTTAGATCTTTGTGTTGAAGCTATAGTATTTGATGAAGGCCACTGACAGTGTTTCCCAATCCGACTGTATTTCCTCTGTTAGGGAGTTGTACCAGTTCAAAGCCCCTTCTTCTAGAGTTGTTGGGAAGAAGTTGACCAACTGCTGTTTGGTAGCACCCGCAGTCAGCATTATACGGGCATAGAGGTTGATGTGAGCTTCTGGTGATCCGAGCCCTTTGTAAGAAGGAATTTTGGGGACTTGGAACCCCACAGGGAATGTCTCGATGCCTTTGTTTATCATGGCATCCACATTGACGCCCTGGCTGGAACCCAAACTGATATTGGCTCCCTTTTTCAGTCCAGCTAGCATCTCATCCAGTTCAGAGTATTTGGCCTTCATTTTCTGTTCCATAACTACCTCGATTTCCTGCAGCTTTTCTATATTGGCCGAAGCATTAGCCCCATATTTAGAGGTCTCCCCTTCTTTTTCTTTCCTGGTTCCACCATTACCAGCTTCACCACTTTCCCTAACAACAGCCCTCAGTTCTTCCTTTAGCATATCCTGGAAGTCTTGGGATCGAAAGAAGTCCTTTAGAACGCTAGCAATGCTTGTTGTTTGATCAGCCATTGCTACTTCTTCCTTAGGCTCTGTTGCACTGCTTGATTCGACTGATCTTTTGCTCTCACGTGCTCTTGCAACCTGGGCTCTGGTTCTAGGATGGCCCAGTTTATTCTGCTTCAATGCACATAAAGAGTGTTAGGGCTAAAAAGTGCATGGATGAATGGTATGGATGGTAATCATGACCTTTTTTATTCATTTCTTTTTTTTTTTTTATTTTGGACATTCCAAGTGCACCCAGTGCTATACAAGGATGTCACGTGTGGACCGCCACATGGATAAAAGTTCGGCGCTTTTGAGGCACCTAATGAATTTCGTGAAATGGTCGCTTGTGTACTGACACACAGACGGAGTTTCGACACTTTATAGGTCTATGAAATGATATGAAATGGTCACATGGGACTGCCTTTTGGACAGAGCTCTGATGCTTTTGAGCATATGAAATGAAATGATGTTATGAGAAAGTCGCGTGCGACTGGGACACGGACAAAGGTTTGGCGTTCGGGGAACACCTTGCATGATTCGGGATGTTATGAGATGCCCCTACATGCATACTAATCCGGCACTCGGGGAGCGCCTTGAATAATGTAGTAATGTCATGAAGTAACCCGACGTGGATCATAGTGTTGTATGATATTGATGACGAATGGGTATGATGTCATGAAATGTATCGTGTGGATTGTCACACGGAAATACACCTAGGACCATTGTGGTCTCTATTGAATGAAATGATTTGGTGGAATGGCTGAATTCAATCCGGTGTATTGGCAAGACACGGGTATTTTAGGATACCCGATATATGATGGAATGATATGATCATGGTGGGCGTTCTTGGAATGCCCCTGATTTAATTTAGGTGATATGTCATGAATGCTTATGAAACACAAAATGCAAATGGCTGCACAAAACGTGGTTAGGATGCATGACATACATAATTATGGTATGGTTGTACGATTGTACACTTTTTTTTTTCATAAAATTTCGGCGCTTATAGAATCTCTTTTTCTTCTCTTTTTCTTTTGATTCCAGTGTCATAAAATTAAAATTTGATAGAAATCATAGGTTAATAAGTTGACACTCCAAATTCAGTCAATTCCAGACCTTAAATTCTCTTAAATCCGTGACTTTTTTGGAGCTTTGGACTCATTTTGGAACCTTAACACATAAAAGGAGGAGAAGCAATCCGGGGCCGATTGAGATGTTTCCAGCGGTCAAATCGACAGTGGATCAGCGCCACAAGGGTAGTTACACCTAAAACCTTCGTTTTGCTTTTCTTTTTGGGTGTTTGATGCATTTTCGTGCATAAAAATTCATATTTTTGGGCTGCTGTTTCTGGGTATTAAGAATAGCCGTACGATTATTCTTTAGGCTATAAACAGTCGCACGACTGTAATTACAGTCGTGCGACCATAGCTATAGTCGTACGACTATTCTTAAATTCTCACGGCCATCTGTTTTAACTGAATAAAGTTTGGTAATTTTCTGCTAGTGGGGGAATTACAGTCGCACAGTTGTACGATTGTAATTTTTGTCCAGGAGCAGAATATCCAGAAAATCCATAAAATTTTCCAAAAATCATAAAAATTCAAAAAAATCAGAAAATAATCAAAATGAATTTTGTTGTGTGCATTCACGACCTTAGATTTAATTTTTGAAATTATTGCATTTAGAACAATGCAACGATGGAGATCCAAATCTCCCAAAAACCGACACACCTTACATGTTAAATGAAATAAACTGGAAAAGGAAAATGTTTTCAAAATGTGTTTTCTCACAAAACAAAAATACAGGGACATTTCAAAACTGTTTTCCAGGTCTAATCAGGCCGGCTAGCCGAGACGATCCGGTTACCCCCCCTAAATGCATGCCCCCGTTCTCTAAAATCTCAATTCTGTCCTGTTTCAGTCCTATTTGTGGTGTGCTATAAATTGTGCTAACTGTAAGCATCGGAATTTTTCATAAAAAAAAATACACGACTGTAGTATACAGTCGTACGACTGTAATGTCAGAGCAGGTGCAGAAGCTCATACTTCTGAAGTAGAAAAAGGAAGAGAGAAGGGGGAGCAATTAATGCTCCGCCCCTGGCAGCAGGAAAGGAGAGGAGATAAAAAGAAAGAGAAGAGGAAGGATAGGGGACTTTTGACAATTGATTTCTGGTCTTGGAGAGAGGATTTAGAGAGGGAATTTAGAGAAAAAGGGAAGAAAAAGGGGGAAAACACCACACAATATCAAGCTTCTTTTTCTCTTTTTTTTCTTTGTAATTCTCAAGTGATTAAGTTTAAAATCTGTTAGACATCAATAGGTTAACAACTTAACACTCTAAATTCAATCAATTTCGGACTAGAAACCTTAAGAATCCCTAGCATTTTGGAGATTTTGGACCCAACTTCCCAACCTTGACTCAAGAGGAAAAAGAGCAAATTTAAATGGATTAGTACGATGCCAGGGGTCATTCCTACGGTGGATTAACGCCAAAGAGGTAAACATATTTCAATCTCTCTCTTTCTCATGCTTTCTAGGTGATTGGATGTGATTTGGTGCATTTTATTTCAATTTTTGTGTTTTCTATTTCTGGAAATCAAGAACAGTCGTGTGACTGTTCTTGAGTTGTGGAACAGTCGTACGAGTGTTCTTGATTTCCCTCCACTTTTAAATTTTATTTTTGAATAATTTTGGCGAAATCCTGAAATTGGAGGACTTACAGTCGCATGATTGTAATGCTCGTCCAATTGCAGAATTTCCAGAATAACCCGGAAAAGTTTCTAAAAATCCTTAAAAATTCAGAAAAATCAAAAAATCATCAAAATAAATTTTGTTGTGTGCATTCACGACCTGGATTTAATTTTCAGTATTGTTGCATTTAGTGTATCCTAGGCGATTGTATTTTTTAGATAAATCGTGTATTTTAGGCGGTTGTAAAGTGAGGACGAGAGTTTTCCTTTTTTTTATTCGATTGGGTTGTATAATCGGCCTCTATTATTTTTTGTATATTTTGAATGTATGTTTTATTTTTTTGCAATTTATTTCCTGCATTTTGCTTTAGCATCGATTGATTAAAATAAACAAATTAGGGTCAGGACAAGATAATAAAGCGAATTAAATATGGTAATATAAATTGTAAAGTGAAGGCAAGCTAGAGGTTAAGTAAGTTATTTGTCCGGATCCTAAATCTCTAGATTAGGTACAGCAGTCTGTCCTCAGTAGAGAGTTGTACCGGAATTCTAGGATGAGCTGATACGGGCGGCGACTTTGTCACTGATCTCGGGATTGAAGTCTCGAGGTCTTTAAGTTAAAAACGGGAAAATGTTTTCTACAAAAGAATTTCCAAATTAAATCCATAATTTTCTAACTTAAGATAAACAAAACCCGTTTTCCAAAACCTAATAATCATCTTTTCTTTTTCCCCGGTCTGCTTCGCCGTGTTCCATTTAAAGGTCGTCCGCTCACAGCGGCGACTCTGCTGGGGGTGAGTTTCTAAAAAGTTTTCATAAAAACTTAAGGAACTTAGGCAACTACCGAAATAAAACCTCACTTGCAATCACTTCACTAGTTCATATTACCATATTTATTTGCACATTGCATACCATGACATTTTCTTCTTCTCAATCCCTCCAACACACTTATCACGGTTCACCTAAGAAGGTGGACTACCTCTTCCGCCAGGATTGGAGACACCCGACGGGGTAAACCACTCATAGCACCGCATGACCTTACATCGTGTTCTATGGTGGGGAAGTGTATACTCGCTATGGGAACCTGTACGACCCTTGGTTTTGACTTTGGCCCACATATAATAGCTTAGCAACTTCCCCTAGGATTACCAAAACTTAAATTCAAAATGAACATTGAGCGTACGCCTTTGGTATCCCTTGTTGATTCCAAAGAGACCCAACACCTAGGAAGAATGCGAGACCAATTGAAAGGAGAAATAAGGTTGGAAGGGAGCGCATATGTTTACATGTGCTAATGTTTGTTCCGTGTTGTTTTCTATTTTGATTTTTCACGAAGCATCAAAGATGCATAGCTTTCGTGTGCCATACTAACCCACATTTTTATGCAACCATTTACATTTTTATTTTCGTGTGAAGACATTAAATCATCTATGTGACATTCATACTAACCACTATTTTTGCAGCCATAATATTATATTTGTGTGTTAGCATTTTCATAAAACATACATAACATCATTACGCGTATCATGCATTCTAACCACATTTTTGTGCAGCCATTTGCATTTTGTGTGACATAAGCATCCATATCATTTCACCTCATTTAAATTATGGACATTCCAAGGATGCTCGTCATAATTATTTCATAACATATCGAGTATCCCAAAATACTCGTATTTTGCCAATGCATCGGATTGCATTTAGCCATTTCACCAAATCATTTCATTCAATAGAGACCACAATGGTCCTAGGTCTATTTTCGTGTTACGATTTATACGATGCATTTCATGACATCATACCCATTCATCACAAATATCATATAACACTGTGATCCACATTGGGTTACTTCATGACATTATTATATCATTCAAGGCGCTCCCCGAATGCCTGATTAGTACGCATATAGGGGCATTTCATAACATCCCAAATCATGAAAGGTGTTCCCTGAATGCTGAGCCTCTGTCAGCATCCCCTGTTACACGTGACTTTCTTACAACATCATTTCATATCATATGCCCCAAAAGCATCAGAACCTTGTCCGAGGGACGGTCCCATGTGACCATTTCATATCATCTCATAGACCTTTAAAGCGTTGAAACTCTGTCCGTGTGTCGGTATACACGCGACCATTTTACAAAATTCATTAGGTGCCCCTAAAGCGCCGAACCTTTGTCCGTGTGGCGGTCCACACGTGACCTTTTTGTATAGCATTGGGTGTTCTTGGAATGTCCAGAAAAATAATAAATAGAATAATAAGTGGAAATCACTTTCATCATCATTTCATGCATGACATTACTCCATTCATTCTTCATAAGTATTTTCAATGTCTCACTTTTCATGACATCAATCCATACATCAACCCTAAACGTTTCTCAACTGATGTCAAGCAGAATAAGCTGGAGCGACCTTGGACAAGATCTCAAGCTTTGAGGGCTGTTGGGGAACGGAGATTGGTTGAGACAGAAAGTGATTCTGATTCTGGGGAAGAATTAGAGATGGCTAATCCAACATCAAGCCTTACTGATGCTTTGAAGGATTTTCTAAGATCATAAGACTTTCGTGATATGCTAAAGGAGAAAATGCGAACAAGAGTGAGAGAGGCTGGAGAAACTAGAGGTAGTGGAGCCGGAAAAGAGAAGGAGGCTGAATCATCCCAGCAGGGTGGTGGTACCTCAACTAGTCTGAAAAAGCTGTAAGAAATAGAGGCATCCATGGAAAGAAAGATGAAGGCAAAATGCTCGTAATTGAGAAGGCGGTGGCTCAGTTGAAGAAAGGAGCCAGTGTCAGCACCGAGTCTAAGAAGGGAGTTAATATTAATGCCATGATCAGTAGGGGCATCAAGACTTTTCCCATTGGATTCCAAATGCCAAGGGTGCCTTCTTATAAGGGAATGGGCTCACCAAAAGCCCATGTTAACCTATACGCCTAGGTCATGCTGACGGCGGGCGCCACTAAGCAGCAATTGATTAATCTCTTCCCGACTACCTTGGAGGGAGGAGCATTGGGGTGGTATAACTCGTTATCAAAGGAAGAGCAGTCAGATTGGGAGGTTCTATCAGTAGCCTTTATTAAGTATTACAGCTTCAACACCAAGATTCAGGTGAAGTTGTATGATTTGGAGCGGATCAAGCAGAAGCCCAATGAGCCTTTTGATGAGTATTACTAGAGGTTGATGACTAAGATGATCCTTCTGAAGAACCGCCCAGATGAAGATGAACTGATATAGAAGTTGATCGATGGCAGTAAGGATGTCTTCAAGAACAATATGAAGTTTCATCCATTCAGTGAACTTAGTGAAGTTTACAGCATGGCGATGAAAATCGACGGGACGAAGAAGAGAAGGCACCAAGTCATAATGGTGGCAGAAGTTCGGGTTACAGTTCAGGGTCTAGATCAATAGCTGCAGCCGGGTCTAGTGGCAGTTCTAGCTCAAGTTCTGGAGGAAAAGGGGGGCAGACTTCAGAAGTGAAACAAGTAAAGGTTACTACAGTGACCCAGCAACAAGGTAGTCAGAACAGGAATCCAGGAGGGCAGGGCATATCACCTTGGACTCTTCTTTTGGTCAAGATTTTTACTAAGTGCAGAAATGGTGGGTTGCTACAGTCCCTGAGGCCATTTGAAAAGCCTGCCGAGGCAGATAAAGATAATTTCTGCACGTATCATGTTGTTGCTGGCCACCGGACTAACAATTGCTACAAGCTGAGAGATGCCATTCAAAAGTTGATAGATGAAGGGAAACTGTAAGAACCAGCTAAACCCAGCACGAAGACCAACCCGCTACCAGCATTTGAGAAGTGGGTCAATATGGTACATTCGGGATTGCCGGCCAATTTCATCTTTGCTCAAATTCTTCAAGCAAATCCCACAATCCAGGCTGTAATAATAGAGGAAGCTGAAGTGGGGTCAGAATGTGAAAAAAAGGCAGAGCGGAAAGAGATCAAGCCGATAAGCTTGAATTATCTTGATTCTGAAGATGAATATGAAGAGTTTGACGGAGAGGAGTCAGTTAAACCTTCGGCCATTGAGAAGCTGAAAGTGTAGGAGATCCAGAATGTGACCCGGAGTGGCAAGGTGTATCAACCAGCAGATCAGGTGAAGGACAAAGCCCCGATGACTGGGTCGGGCAGTACATCAGCACCGGAGGGGGTAGAGAAAGAAGACCTAGTTATTTCTCAGTTAAAGAAGACCCCCACATAAGCTAGCTTATGGCATTTGCTTTTAACATCTAAGGAGCATAGGGCGGCCTTAGTGAAGAAGTTATAGGAGATCAAGGTCTCCCCTATTGCATCTCCAAAGGCCATGTGCTGTCTGCTGGATAAGGTCCATTCTGGGACTCATGACCTTATTTTTTCTGAGAAAGATCTGCCTGGTGAAGGAAAGGCTCCCAACAAGGCCCTTTACATTAGAGCCTATGTGATGGACAAAGTGATGTGTGATAGTGGATGATGGATCGGCTCTGAATATATGTCCACTAAAGATGCTGCCATGTTTGGGCCTAAATGAAGATTTTCTAAAAAAATCTTCAACAGTAATCTGAGCATATGATGACTCCAAGAGAATAGTGATAGGGACTTTTGAAACTGAAGTAGAGGTTGGGCCAATCAAGTCAATGGTCGTTTTCACAGTGATAGATATCCCGATCACCTTCTCCCTACTGTTAGGAAGGCCATGGTTCCACCCTCTAGGTGGTGTCCCTTCCACCTTGCACTAGGAAATTAAGTTCTCGATAGATGGTGAGATTGTGACTGTTGAGGAGGATGCCCAATCGGTGATTGCTGCTGTGAATGAAGGTGTTGTCCCTTTTGGCGGGTTCTAAGTCGCCGTGATCGGGGAAGAGGAAGCTACAGATGCTCCCATGGTCATCTACGAAAATTATATGCCGGAGTGGCTATCTCGATATTTACACAAACAGAATTTTATCCCAGGCATGGGACTTGGAATCAACCTGCAAGGGGTACCTGAATTCAACATTGACTTGGGGAAGCCAAAGCAGTTTGGCCTTGGGTATACAGAGGAGACATCTGATCAAAAGAACTCGAGAAAGGGTAAGAATGGCAAGGTTATGATGAAACCATTCCTGAAAGCAGGTGAAGAGCTTTATAATGGCCAGGCTGAACCAGTAAGGGTCGGAAATGTCAAATATCCTGGCTTTGAAATTTTTGCTGATGTTGTAGACTTTGAGAAAAGCCGGGAAGAACCAGTGGCACCCGTGGTGGTTGAAGAGGTAGCTTCTAAGTTTGTTGTTCTGCAAAGCGAGCCGCCTGAAGTAATGGCAAAAGCAGTGGAGGTGGCCGAAGAGAAAGATGAAGGAAAAGCCTGTAATGAAGCTACAGAAGTAATTTCAAGTGCATTGACTGCTGCCTTGAGCAAGGCATTCGGGAAGTCCAAAGAAGGGTTTGGTGAGGAGCTGATGGCCAAGGTGAATCAGGACTCTGTGGTCACCGAAATAGCCAAGATCATGGAAAAAGCTGAGACGCAGGTGGTTGAAAAAGAAGCTGAAGCAGTTGCAGTCCCGGATAGTGCTCTAAAGATGAAGATGGAAGCTGAAGAAGTGCAAGGCCCTCCTCTTGTGGAGGATGAAAATGACTTTGTTGTATCTGTTTCTTCCATTTTCAACATGAATGATGTACTATATGACAAGTTTAATGCAATAAAATCTCAGTTTGCTTACTTGTGTGATGTTTATCCTGATAATTCCATGCATGCATTTGATTCACCATCAAGCATATTTAGCATACATGACACTGCATTGCATGAAATCAATATAAGTAAAGATGAAAATCCCAAAATGGTATTCATTTCACACGAGCTAAAACCCGAGGAAGAGGGAGAATTAATAAGAATATTACAAAAACATGTTAAAGCTTTCGCCTGGTAGTACAAAGACATGTCGGGTTTAGACACAAAGATAGCAGTACACAAGATTCCAACGGACCCTAAGTTCAGGCCAGTAAAGCAGAAGCTGAGAAGATTGAGGCCAGAATGGGCTAGACTGGTAAAAGAGGAAGTGGCTAAGTAGATAGACACCAAGTTTCTTAAAGTGGTAGAATACACATAATGGCTAGCTAATATTATCCCAGTGCCTAAAAAGGATGGAAGGGTCAGAGTATGCGTTGACTATAGGGACCTGAATAAAGCATGCCCAAAAGATAACTTTCCATTGCCTCATATTGATGTCCTGGTTGACAGTGCAGCAAAAGCAGTAATGTATTCCTTTATGGATGGCTTTTCGGGGTACAACCAGATCCTGATGGATGTGATTGATAAGGTGAAGACATCCTTCATCACAGAGTAAGGTACTTTCTGTTACAGAGTAATGCCTTTCGGATTAAAGAATGCTGGATCCACTTATCAAAGGGCTGTCACAACTTTGCTGCATGATATGATCCACAAAGAAGTCGAAGTATATGTCTATGATATGCTGGTCAAATCAATGCCCCGGGAGGAACATCCTGTTATCCTGGATAGATTTCTTACTCGCATTGGAGAGTATAACGTGCGGCTCAATCCTAAGAAGTGTATATTCGGGGTCACATCAGGAAAGCTGTTGGGTCATGTAGTCAGCCAAAGAGGAATAGAAATGGACCCAGATAAGATCAAGGCCATTCGGGATATGCCCGCTCGATAATCAAAAAAGGAGGTCCGCCCATTCTTGGGCTCCTTACAGTATGTCAACCGCTTCATAGCGTGGTTGACTTCCACTTGTGAACCAATTTTCAAGCTGTTAAAGAAAGACCAGCCAGTTATGTGGGATGATAGATGTCAGCTGGCATTCAAGAAAATCAAGGCTTATCTGGTAAACCAGCCAGTTCTGAGTCCACCAATTCTGGGAAAGCCCTTGATCTTGTATTTGGCAGTTGAAGATTCCTCTGTAAGGGCAATGTTGGCACAAGAACAAGATGACAGAAAAGAGTATCCCATTTATTACCTCAGTAAGAAGCTGCTGGAGTACGAAACCAAGTACACACTAGTGGAGAAGACATATGTGGCAATGATCTGGTTGACCAAGAAGCTGCGCCACTACTTCCAGTCATACAAAGTGCATGCCATGGCCAAGCTGGATCCGATGAAGTATCTGTACGAGGCACCGGTGTTGGTTAGAAAGTTGTCCAGGTGGCTCTTACTCTTATTTGAGTTTGACATTGAGTACATCACCAAGAAGACCATCAAAGGATGAGCCGTGGCAGAATTTCTAGCAAATCAACCTCTAGAATCAGATTACACTGAGAATTTGGAGTTCCCAGATGAACAGTTAGCCATGGTTGAAGTAAAAAGATGGGTTATGTGCTTCGATGGTGCAGTAAACAGAAAGGGTGCTGGAATCAGGGTGCTAATAGCAACGCCAGACGGTGAAATCACTCTTTTATCAAAGATGCTGAATTTTCCCATAACCAATTATGGGGTAGAGTATGAAGCATGCCTATTTAGGATGGAGGCTCTGTTGATGCTAGGTGCAAATGACGTCTTGATCGTTAGAGATTCACTTCTGGTGATTAGGCAAGCTCAGGGCGAATGAGAGTTGAAAGAGGAAGCCTTACGGCCTTACTTAGAGCTGCTACATTTCAAAAGAGAATTATTTGGCCAGTGTGAATTCAGACATGTTCCCAGGGATGAGAATAAGATGGCTGATGCTCTAGCAACACTATCTTCCATATGGGAAAACCCGAAAGAAACTCAAGTCCAGCCACTGGTTATAGAAACTTCCAGACATTCCTACTTTGAAGTACATGATGTAATGGAATTGACAACTGAAGAAAAGCCATGGTTCTTTGACATCTACCGGTATACAAAGGAAGGAAAATACCCAGAGGGAGCTAGTGTTGCTGATAAAGTGTCATTAAGAAAGCTAGCCAATTAGTTCAAAATCTTTGAAGATAAGCTATATAAGAGAACAATAAATGGTGTTCTTCTGAGGTGTTTGACAGAGCAGGAAGCAGAAGAAGTGATGCAGCAGGTACATGTAGGTTCCTGTGGGCCGCATATAAATGGACTAGCTATGGCCAGGACGATAATGAGACAAGGGTACTTCTAGATGACCATGCAAGCAGATTGCATAAGAAAAGTGAAGAGGTGTCACAAGTGTTTGATATATGAGGATATAAGTCATCTTCCACCACTTGAATTACAAAACCTGGCATCCTGTTGGTCGTTTTCAGCATGGGAGATAGATATGAATGGTGAAATTCATCCAGCTGCATCTAATGGGTACAAATTTATAGTCGTGGCAGTTGATTACTTTTCCAAATGAGTGGAGGCAGAATCCTTCACTAATGTAACAGCTAAGCAAATGGTCAAGTTCATCCAGAAGAACATCTTTACCCGGTACGGGATTCCCCATCACATAGTGACTGACAACGGAGTGTAGTTTCAAGGGGCAACAGCTGACCTGTTCGCAGAACATGGCATTGAGCATCATAAGTCTTCTCCATACAGGCCCTAAGCTAATAGTGCAGTGGAAGCAGCTAATAAGGTGATAAAGAAGATCTTATTGAACATGGTAACCATCCACAGAGATTGGGCTAACAAATTACCATATGCTCTTTAAGGTTACAGAACTAGTGTCCAAATACCAACAGGAGAAACTCCTTATGCCTTAGTGTATAGGATGGAAGCAGTGTTGCTAGTGGAAATAGAACTCAAATCGCTCAGAGTTTCCCTGGAAGCTGAATTGCCAAAGACTGAATGGGTTCAAGCTAGATACGAGCAATTGGCAGCGTTAGATGAAAGGCCACTGAAAGCACTGGATCATTTACAGATGTACCAGCATAAATGGCCAGGGCTTATAATCGGAATGTGAAGTACTCCAAACGGCAGTTGAAAGCAGGAGATTTAGTGTTGAAGCAGTTAAGGCCCTCAAATGTCGATGTTAGGGGCAAATTCAGACCCAACTGGGAAGGACCTTATGTTGTGAAAAAGGTGCTATCGAAAGGAGGTGTCAGTATCATGGACATGGACGGAAATGAATTCACCAATCCTGTCAACCAAGACCGGTTGAAGCTTTATCATGTTTAAAAAAAAAAAGAAGTCTGCTGGGTTGAAACCTCGAAAGAGCGACCTAGGCAAAAATTAAGACTCGAGAGAAAATGATCAGTCTGAAAATCTGAAAGGGACGACTGGTGACGGATTCTGGCTCTGTGTGGAATGTGTACCATTTGGGAATCAACTCTTTTCAAATGTACTCATTTTGATTTCATTAATAAAGTGAAGTGTTTCTTTAAATATATTTGCATGGTTATGACAAATGCATAAACAAAGTTATCTTGCTCAACATCCATGTAAAGAAAGCTTTTTGCATTTAACTGGTCGAACATATCATGTTATTCAACAATGAAAATGTACTAAATACATACAATCTGAAATCTTTTATCGTCCTCTAAATCCAATTTAGCTTTCCGAAAGAACGAAAGTGATTATCCAAGAACTTGCCGTTTCAATCGGTCTTTACTTTAAAAAAAAAAGCTCGCTGAGGTGAAAACCGAAAAGGCGCCCCAGGCAAAAATTAGAGCAGCTCGCTGAGTTGAAAACCCGTGTTGGGCAACCCAGGCAAAATTTAGAGCACCTCCAAATTCACCAATTACAGGGGTGAGAAGCCAAGTCTTCCCATCATCTCCCGAACAGGATTCTCTATATCACTCCCCAGCGAAACATTTACAAAGGACAGTATGATTCTTTTTCCCCAGCATCGTCATGCATTCCTAGCAATTATCTCATTTCCCTAGCAGTCCTCACATATATCTTCAACAAGGGGAAGCCTTATGCAAAGAGCACCTTCCACCAGCCAGGGGCAAAACGTGCCTTCCGCAACAGAAAGGAGGAATATCAATCTTGCACAAACAATGAGAAATGCATCACTTAATCTCCATTTGCATACATCATTATGCATGCATACATAGCATACACAAACCATTCATCCCCAGGTAGTCTTCATTCTTGATCGAAGGGGCAAAAATTTTTGTTCAAAATCTCTCGATCAAGGAATGAAGACTTGCCATTTCAAATGCAGGAATTCATCATCCTCAGTCTCATATCCCCAACAGATCCGCCTCAGGTAATATGAACTCGGTATTGGCCCAGATCGGCTTCATCATCAAGTTTTCCAGCAGATCCGCCTCGGGTAATGTAAACCCTGTATCGGCCCAGATCGGCTCCATTCCAGTTCCTCAGCAGATCCGCCTCGGGTAATATAAACTCGGTATCGGCCCAGATCGGCTCCATTCCAGTTCCTCAGCAGATCCGCCTCGGCTGCATTTTATTTCAATTTTTGAGTTTTCTATTTCTGGAAATCAAGAACAGTCGTGCGACTGTTCTTGAGTTGTGGAACAGTCATATGACTGTAAATACAGTCGTACAAGTGTTCTTGATTTCCCTCCACTTTTAAATTTTAATTTTGAATAATTTTGGCGAAATCCTGAAATTGGAGGACTTACAGTCGCACGACTGTAATGCTCGTCCAATTGCAGAATTTCCAAAATAATCCGGAAAAATTTCTAAAAATCCTTAAAAATTCAGAAAAATCAGAAAATCATCAAAATGAATTTTGTTGTGTGCATTCACGACCATAGATTTAATTTTCAGTATTGTTGCATTTAGAACAATACAACGACGGAGACTCGATCCTCCCGAAAACCGACCCATCTCGCATGTTAAATCAAATTAAACTGGAAAATAAATTGTTTTCAAAATGATTTTCTCATAAAACCAAAATACAGGGACGTTTCAAAATGTTTTCCAGGTTTAATCGGGCCGACTAGCCGAGCCGACTCGGTTATCCCCCTAATTGCATGTTCCCGAATCCTTAAAATCCCATTCTGTCTTACTTGAGTCCTATTTGTGGCTTGCCGTATATTGTGCTAACTCTTTGTTTTGCAGCTTTTAGTTAGTTTTATTTTTTATTTTGGATGTATTTAGTAGATTTATCCGTGTATCCTAGGCGATTGTATTTTTTAGATAAATCGTGTATTTTAGGCGGTTGTAAAGTGAGGACGAGAGTTTTCTTTTTTTTTTATTCGATTGGGTTGTATAATCGGCCTCTATTATTTTTTGTATATTTTGAATGTATGTTTTATTTTTCTGCAATTTATTTCTTGCATTTTGCTTTAACATCGATTGATTAAAATAAACAAATTGGGGTCAGGAAAAGATAATAAAGCGAATTAAATATGGTAATATAAATTGTAAAGTGAAGGCAAGTTAGAGGTTAAGTAAGTTATTTGCCCGGATCCTAAATCTCTGGATTAGGTACAGCAGTCTGTCCTCGGTAGGGAGCTGTACTGGAATTCCCAGATGAGCTGATCCGGGTGGCGACTCTGTCACTGATCTCAGGATTTAAGTCTCGAGGTCTTTAAGTTAAAAACGGGAAAATGTTTTCTACAAAAGAATTTCCAAATTAAATCCACAATTTTCTAACTTAAAATAAACAAAACCCGTTTTCCAAAACCTAATAATCATCTTTTCTTTTTCCCCGGTCCGCTTCGTCGTGTCCCGTTTAAAAGGTCGTCTGCTCACACTAACTGTTTGTTTTGTAGGCTTTAGTTTCTTTTTATTTTCATTTTTAATATAATTAATAGCTTAATTCGTGTATTTTAGGCGATTGTAAATTTCTTAAATCATCGTGTATTTTATGCGCTTGTAAGGTGAGGACGAGAGTTTTTATTTTTATTCGATTGGGTTGTAATAATTTATTTATGCACTGCTCTTTATCTTACTTTATTTGTGTGTACGCTGCATGATTTAATTTAATAAAAATTCATCTTAGAAATTTAAAATACCATCTATGAATATTGGCCGAATTTATTTTGATTTGACATGAAATAAGGGACTTGTCCGGACCTATATCTCTAGAAAGTGTAGCGGCCTCCGTCTGGTTCAGCTACACTATAATTTCCCGGTCGAGCTAAGCCGGGTGGCGACTCTTACACTCTCTATCGAGACTTAGGTCTCGGTTCTTTTATGAAACAATTTAATTTTTCAAAACCGAATTTCCATCATAAAAACCCCACGCGAGGGAGGGTTGCCCGATATCGAGGCTCCCTTCGGAGAGGTTAAAACCGTCGTCCGCTCACAACAATAGTATACAAAATATAAAAAGATTATATCCCTTAACATTGATGTTATGTAATCTAGCTTTATGTTTTCGATATAATATAATGAACCAGCTTTAAAGCCGTGCATTGTGCGGGTTTATAAATTGATTTTTAAATGTATATGTATAAAAATTAAAATTTATTGATATTACAATTGAATTTTTTCAAACTTTTTCTTTTACTTTAATTATTTTATCACTAATATTTTTAATGGCTTAAGTGGAAAAGGATAACTTTTAAAATGATTTGAAATAGAACGACTAATATTTATGAAACAAAGAATAAATCGTGTTACTAATTTTTTTTATACTCATAGCCTAGTAGCTTTTATTTCGTACTATATGATGATATTAATATCAAACGATTTGGATGTTTCGCCAATATCCACAAAATTATTTATTTTTATAGTAAAGTTGTGTCCCTTTATCAAGAGTTTAAAATTTTTATATGGTGTTATCTTAATTATAAAAATTACTTTTAATTTCATTCTACTTCTTCATGTTATTTAGTGTATTCAAATGATAAATCTAGAGAGTGAAAGAAAAAAAATCTCTCAAATATAAAGGTTAAGATATATATAAGGATAGAGTGTTCTTCAATTATATATAAATCAAAAGAAGGAAGATGAAAAGTTTTGAAATTGAATGTTAAATATCTATGTAATGCTATCTATTATTAATGATGGAGGGTCCTTTGAATTTTCTATAATTAATATCTATTTAAAGCTTTTGGTATCAATAATATAATATCATCAATATGAATATAATTAAGATAATAAATTAATAAATTAATTTTAAAACCAATGAAAGAAAGAAATAAAACTAATTTATTAGTAAAAATGAAACGGAAAATATAAATGAATACTTATTATAAAATTATATAATCATTTTAAAATATTAAAACAGTAATTGAATTAACATTATATAAACAAATACTTATTATAGAATTAAATAACCATTATAAAATATTAAAAGAATAATTATATGAGCTTATGAATTCAATAAATGCATGTCTAAAGATTATATAAATGTTATAAAATATTAGAAGAGTAGTTGAATGGGTATTTAAATTCAATAAACGCATGTCTAATAATAAATTCAATATATTACTACAAATATTAAGATTAACAGTCTCAAAATTCAAATTTAAATTTTCAAATCTATAAAAATTAACAAAAATGCTCATAAAATATGAGGAAAATAACGAATAAGAAAGATATAAATAATTTAAATTTTTTATATGTATTTATAAATCCTTATGCTAGTTAAAAGTAAATAATTCATGTAAAAGAATTAAATGCTAATGTATATATTTTTGAAAATGAAGAAGATTTTAAACTTAGAAAATAGTATTCAACAAATTAAAACATAGTGCATATACAAATTATTATATAAAAATAAACGAAAATATTAAAACATGCTAATCTGATGAAAAGGTAAAAAATAAAATTGAGAAAAAAATATAGATGAACATATAAAAAAAATATCAAGGTGTATAATATTGAAAAAAATATTCAAATTAATAAAAAATGTGCAAGGTAAAAGAAATAAAAATCTTGTTAATTTATTTATACAATATATAAATCTTTGTTTCTAAAATTAAATATTTACTTATGTGTTGTTAAAAAAATAAATAAGTAACAAGGATATAATGATTCGATTTAACTTATTGACATCACCTAAAAAATGCAATTATTTTGTGTATTTGATGGAATCTAAAAAATTATTTGCTTATTTTGAAATTATTCTTCTATAATTATCGAAATAGTCCCCAAAAAATTCAAATAAATGTATAATTTTAATAAAATATTAGCAAACAAAATAGATAGAGACTTATATAAAATTTTACCTTTTAATTAGAGTTTATTTTGCATGATATTAGAATATTAGAATCTCTGGTTTGAGAAAGTCAATTCATCAACATAGTTCCTGCACAACAACTTGAAAACTTCAAAAACAAGAAAACAAAGATTGAAAGCTATTAAAATAAAATGAAACGACTATTGAAACTTTTAAGAAATTATATAAATGGAAAACAAACATCTATAAAAAAATGTTCTCTAGAATTACAATACAAAGTGAATTAAATCAATTATTTTAAATCTCATATGAAACATAGAATTCACTAAAATCTTCAAGGTATATATATATACTTCCAATATGTAACTTATATTTTGAGTCATTTAACTTTTTTTGTTATAATGATCATTAATGTCATAAATAACAATTATGGTTTTTAAAAAAAAATAAGAAAAAACTCTACAAAAAAGAAAAATAGGAATGAAAGCTTTTGAGGAATGCCAAGTAGGGGAGGAAAAAAATTCCTAAAACCTTGTTTTCGTAGAGCCTGCATGTTGCGCGGTCTATTTAATACTTTTTTAAATACATACATGTAAAACTTAAATTTTTTTAACTTATTTAGAATTTTTTTTTACATATCACATTATCTATAAAGGTGTAGTATCTAATTTGAAGAAAACTCAAATTTTAAACCTTTCACTTTGGGAGAAATGCACTTATCGGCAAGATGTAGCTGATGTATAGAGTTTATTTATTTATTTTTACATATCACATTCTCTATAAAGGTATAGTATCTAATTTGAAGAAAACTCAAATTTTGAACCTTTCACTTTGGGAGAAATGCACTTACCGGCAAGATGTAGCTGATGCATAGAGTTTATTTATTCATGTAACGGTTAAAATTTTAGCTTATTTTTCATATTTTATTAATTTTGTTTTATCTTATTTTATAATTCAACATATCTCCATATGCTGCCTTTTTTAGGGTTGACAAAACTTATTAATTATTACTCATTTACGTTATATATAACCCTTAAACACAAAATTGAGGCAAAAAATAAGTCTAAGCAGACTTTGAGTATGCATATGAAATCAACTATAGAGTATGCTTTATTGCATGATTCAAAGTATTATCATACTAACAACTCAAAGAATGTTATAATAGCTTTACAATTATGGATTGAAAACATTTAGCACATTTTATAAAAAAAAAAATACATAATATGCATATAAAAAAAAAAAAACTCAAAAGAGAATAATATACATAAACCTAAATGGTTCTTGAAAAAATATACTACTTGCATCACGGAGTAAGTAAAAGTTACCAAACGGAATACACATTTTTTTTACAGCAAAAAAAAAAAAAAAAAAAAAATATATATATATATATATATATATATATATATATATATATATATATATATACTTGTGTATTCTTGAGAATTGAAAGATAATAGATGTAATTAAATACTAATCAATTTGTAATTTTTTGTAATAAATAACTTAATTAGTTTTTGTAAGTCTAACCAAAATATTATTATTGTGATGATTGTATAAATATTAAATTTCGATGCTCAAAAAAAAAAAATATATATATATATATATATATAAAATTACTTAAAAAATTTAAATTTTGTTGTTATAATAACCGATAGTCTCAAATTTAATGATTAAAAAACGTTATAAATTAATTTTTAGTAATTTAGTAAATGATTATGCAAATATATTTATTGTAATAGTTATTTAATTTTGGTTGTTAATGTATCATAATGGTTTAGTTTTGAATTTATAAATAAAAAGGTGTAGATAGAAAATTTGATTATAATTTTAACATTATATTGACCTTTGTTGATGGTCATTAATGGATTTTAATTATATATACTCATACAACTTTTTTTTATTAGTAATATATAGAAAAAATAATGGATTATATAAAATAACATAGGGATTTTTACAAAATTAAGATAAAAATGAAAGATACTTAAAAATCAAACTAATTTTAGTGCTAAAGTGCAACATAAAAGGATTGAATCATTGAGGCCATTGTAACCATCAAAAAACTAAAAATTAACTCAAATTTTTTTTTTACCATAACATATATATAATGGAGTTGTAGATTGAGTCTCATATTGATTTAATTTGGTATCTAACTTCAAATGTGAATAAGACTTAATTTGGTATTTAAAGATCTTTATGACTTCAGTGTGACTTATATACAAATTCAATGTACATGTGTATATAATGTGAAGAAGCAGCCAAAAAGAGATCATAGAAGTTTGCCTTAAAGTAGAAAGGCTTCAAAATAAGTAGAATTTTTTATATACACAACCTTGAACGAATTAACCAAATCCATAAAGAATACTTTGAGAAACTCACTAAATTTTCCTAGATAAAAAAAGTCCTTATTTCCATCTTTTGTGTTGACGATGTTTGAAAAAAATTGGAGGAAGAAATGGAAACATTGTAACATAAATAGACTTAATTAGATTTTAGGGAAAAGAACAAATTAGATTTTTATGTTCTACTTCTTTCTTTGCGTTAAAATTGCTAAAAGTCAAAGATAATAAGAAAATGTCGAAAAAAAAATGGTGAATTTCTAAAAGAAAAGAAAAAGTTTTTTTAACTTCTCAAATCATATTCTTCCTTCCAATTCCTTTCGATAATTTTTCACCTATTAAGACAACAAAAACAAAAAATTCGATATTGCTTTTTAATTAAAAACTCATTATGTGAAGCCTATGTTATTCACTGTTAAGTGCATACTATTCATAGCTACTCTCAACGGTAATTTCTTAAACCATTTATGTTGGAAAAATTAATGAATACGTTACGTTTCCCGATTAATTAGAAGATAAAAATGAGAGTTACAAATTTTTATTTTAAGAGAGTAATAAAGGGACGGATACATTAAATGAGAATTTGGTGATTACATACAATTGAATGAAAATAGGTAAAATAAAACAGGTAAAAAATACCAAAAATTGAAAAAAAAAAAAAAAAAGAAAAGAAAAGAAAAATGAGCATGAAAGGAAAGAGAAAAATGGCTTATAACCTTCTTTTCATATATATATATATATATATATATCATAATGATCGATGTTTGCAAAAATAAATGCATATGAGAATAAGCTAATAAACAAGTTTTTGGTCTGTGATTGATGGAGCCAAATTCAAATTTTAAGGGGCTTTCTTGTTTGTTAGCTATCTAGGACATGTGTTCCTACCTTTAAGGAGGCCATTTTCTTTATTTGTATTACCAATTAGATATACACACATATCATAAGATCACAACTCTTATTCTAATTAGCTACGTACTTACCCTAATTAATTCCCTATCAATCTCTCAATTATTATAACCAAATTAAAATCCCAATCAACTATTTATTATTGGTGGTAATGTACTATCTAAAGGTATTACTCTTATGTTTGATTTTAAAGACAAATTAACATCATTCAAAATTTGAAATAAAAATTTATTAGATACATATGTGTATAACACAAATTCATCTTATCCAGTGGCGGAGCCAGGATCCGAGCAATGGGGACAGAAACTTAAGGGCAGTGGACCGGTGGATGGCGGAGAAAGGCAACAATAAATTTGGATAAAGAAGAGTGAATGTTCTCAAAAATTGTATCACACGCTAGTCAAGGGATACTAGAATCAATGCTAGAAAAAGTGTCAAATATGAAGTTAATACTATCAAAACAAAAAAATTAGATATTCGATGTGTTAAAAAATTAATCAGAGGGTCAATTACAAAATTTATGAAAATTTATACGGGTGTTTAGTGATTTTAAATTATATCCATTATTATGAGCCTTTTCCAAAGACAAGAGCAAGTAAGCATCCTTGCGTGATGAGCGTTGAAAGAAATAAATATTAATCATGTGATGAATCAGCCTGACGACGGAGAATGTGGAGTATTTCGTTCAGATTGCATGCGTGGTAAAGTGTAGTGCGCAATTTTAGTAATAATAATGTGAGTGAGAGAGAGCATAATAATAATAATAATAATAATAATAATAATAATAATAATAATAATAATAATAATAATAATAATAATAATCTTGTTTGATGCTTCTCCAACATTTTCTTTCATATCCTGAAAAAGTTATTTTTTATTTTCTTATGGCCCCCACTAATACAGTTTAATTATACATATTAGTGCTTAATAAAATTTAACTAATTCGTTAATGACTCGTATAATATCTAATCACATTGGGTGCTTTTGATGGAGCAATCAATTAGTTAATCCACTATTTTCCCTAGCTAGGGAAAATCCTGGCCAGTTTGGAGCAGAATCAAATCATGTTGGAAGTTATACAAAAATAAGATATTTCATTTTTAAAAAAAAAAAAAAAATATAGAGAGAGAGAGAGAGAGAGAGAGAGAGAGAGAGAAAATGGAGGTGGCGGCTTCAAAGGTAAAAGGTTTCATACTCAACAATGTTCACTAGCTATTAATTTAATTTTGCTAATATATGCTTATGGGGTCCAGAGATTGCCTAATTACGCATCTTAATCATATAATTATATTCACCATTATGTGATCACAATGATGACTATGACCCTTTCAATTATATTAATCACCATTACGCGTACACACCATATATTAATAATATGCAATATTCATTAACAATATTATAATATTTTTACATTAATTAGTACTATTTTCATTATCTAAGTTCCTCCTTTTCGTTTTTGTTCAAAAATCATATTGATTCTACACTACTATTTTAATATATTTGTTTTCTTTAAACTTTGGATTTGCGCTTAAGCATTTAAATTTTTCCTTTTTTTTTTTTTGGGTATTAATTGAAAGTGTTGAGAAATATGAGTTTAACTTTATTACCTTACTATTTAATACAAAACATCTTAGAGTAATTTTAATTGTTTATGACATCCTCCGTATATAAAAATACCTTTTGGACTTTACATGTGTTATATGTACTGATATTGGTCCAATTCACATTGGTTTTGGTTGCGTTCTAATATACCAGTGTGGTCAATTCGTTGCTTGTTGTTATGGTTGTCTGCCCGCTTTATCAAATCCTCTCTTAGGCAAAGCTATCAATTGTCGGAAAACAATATATCTTATCTTAATCCATCTCAGGTCATCACTGAAGGAGATTTTCAAGTTCTTATAAACCAACTTCAACAGCATTCTACAAATTTGGATCCTTCCACCAACTTTGTCTTGGAGGATTTATTTTATCTTCCTGGTTTTATCAATTGTGTTAGATTCAATTTTTTTAGAAAAGACTTGAATAAAGTTGCTCCTATACCAATGAAGCATTTATTCTAAAAACTTGAAATAGATAAAATTGACAAATGAATTTTGAATATTTGCTGCTATGTTAGCAAATTATTGTCATATGTATATCAATGACAATTTGTTATACCAAATTTTGCCATTTGCAAACTGTAAAATTTAATATTTCTTGTATAAAAAAGAATGATTTTGTGTTAATTATGTTATTTGTTTAGTAAGAATGGATTTCTATTTTTAATAAGAGATTTAAGGTTTTTGTATATAAAAAAAATGTAATACACATGGGAATTGAGAATATGTCAATTTAGGGTAAAAGTTGTTAAATGTATCAAGTATCGTGTGAATTTGATCAAATGTGTTAAAGGGTAAAATTTGGCCAGTGTTAAATTACAGGAAACAATTAGTGAAAAAATAATTTATCCAAACACCCCAAATTTAGAACAAATTTCTGCTTTTATGCTATGAATTAACTTCTTTTTCTTCATTGAATTAATTTCCCCTTTTTTGTTGTTATTTTATTTTGTTTTGCATTCTTTCAGTATCCACATTTTGACTTTTGATTTTTAATTAACACCTTAAAGGTCAAATTATGGTTGTCAATACATCAATTTTGACATTTTTTCTTGTTCGACTTGCATTCTTCTAATTTTTTTTTAGTAAAATTAATTAAATCATTTATTTAATAACAATCTAGCAATTTGATAAAAGTAATTGGTGCACCATAAAGCTTGATATCTACATTTTGTTTTCTAGCTTGTTACCATATTTTATTTAATTTGTTTTATAATTTCTATTTTATTTAATTTTTGTAACTACTTTTTAGTTAATTATTAATCGAGCGGGCTTAGACGGGATTTTCGAGATTGATAATATAAAAAGGCTTATCCAAGCTCACCGTAGCCCTCATAAATATTAATTTACTGAACTTAGAATATCAATCCCAAATCCAACTCAAGTTTATCCACTAAAATCGATTACCTTCTTTATTTTTTTTAAAAAAATTTTCTTAATAATCAATTGAAATAAAAATAATATGACCAAAAAATATAATTCCATATAATATAACACTACAAACTAATTTCATCTGAATATATTGGTAAAAAATTTCATAATAAATTTTAAAACTATTTATATAAAATATAAATTGAAATTAAAAATAAAATAAAATAAAATGTATAACTATATATTAGTCAGGTAGGGCTTGAATATTTACACAACTAAACCTAAGCTCAAACATCCCTATAACATGTAAAATGTGTGTTCGAACCCAACTTAATTTTAAAGAGCGAATCTGGGTAGATTAACTTTTACATGTTCTAATGAAGAATTCGAATTTTAGTGTAAACCACAATTCATCAAATTTAATAAGTTTATATTGATATATGCAACTAATTAGAGTTAACCTCACCAAACATGGGAAAAATAGCTTTCTTATGAATTATCTATCTTTGAATAATAAGTTCGATTTTTGTGTTTATTCAATTTGTGTGTCATTGAACTCAACTTAATTTTCACTTAAAATATGACATGAAAAATGAAAAGGGGAAAAAAAAATCAAGTAATTAATAAAATTAATAATTTCAATTGGAAATATTAATTGATTAATTAATTTAGTTCAAAGTCAAGAATATGGAGCTTGGATCCTGCTGCAAAAAGTCCTACACATATTTAATATAGTACTTAGACAATACAATATCTTTTCTGAATGTGGCTTAAGCTAATTAAGCATCTGCACTTTGTAATTTTGTGTCCTTGAATGGGGATTTTATTTATATTAATATCAATATGAATTTGAATATTAATTCTTTTTTTTTTTTTTTTGGCAGGAATTTGAATATTAATTTTATATAGTAGCATTGAAGACCCAACATACCAACTTAGCATGTATAATTAACTAATTGGGTTATTGATTAGGAGAGAAATTATAACAAAAAGAGGAAACTATTGGACCCCAAAATATTAATTAGTTGAAATATTACAATTTGTATTTATATATCCTCTCATAACAAGTCAAATGATAGTTTTACACCTATCGGAACCGTACCGATGGGCGGAAAATCTTATTTTTAATTTAATTTTATTTAATTCAGTTTTTATGATTATTCGTGTAATAATTTATTGTGATGTTTGGTTGATAACAAAATTTTATAGAGTCGCCACCAATCGAGTTTTGGTCCGATTGGACACCTTAAATAACCAGAGATTTATATGGGTTCGTTTGCTAATTACGTGTAGGGAAGATAATAATCACCCTACCCCACCCATAATTGGTATTAAAAGTTGTAAATTATTCTCGTGGGATGTATTTCTTTCATTTCATTTTTTATCCGGATATAATTACATTTTTAGTAAAGATAAATTCATAATGATGTTTTATTTAAATTAATTATATTGATTCATATCCATGACATGGATATAAAAATTTATAAAAATTTTATGTTTATACTTGAATGAAGTATTCATTTTATATCCATAACATGGATATAAAATATACACATATAAGGCATGATACAATTCATGTATGAATGTCTACACATGATTATATAAAGTATTCATCTAGGCTTGATGGCAAAGTAATGAAAGACTTTATAATATATGTTATTTAAACAAATTCAAAGCTCACTTAAAATAAGCTCAATGAATATTCTAGTTTTGATCATAAATAAAATTATAAAATTAACTTAAATTATATTCCATGACCATAGCATGGTCATGGAATAAAAAGAACTCTAAAATATGTAAATAAATTTTATTTGTCGTTTTTTTCTATTCCGAAATCTTTAAATTTTATAAACCCCAAATTTTTAATTAATTCCTAACAAGTTTATATGTATATTAATATGAAAATAAAAAGGGAATTAAGATGAAAGGCTTAACGTTCGGCTGGGCCATCATCTATTCTTAAACTGATTTCTAAGCCCAAAAAACCAGGCCCTGACCCGGATCCAACCCGAGACCATGACCCGTTGGTCATTACCCATCATATATAAACTCTCCTTCCTACTTTCAAACCCTAAGAACCATTCTTCCACCAGTCGCCTCCCTCTCTTCTAAACCCTTACTCCAGCCTAGCTGCTTTCCTGTCTTTCACCTTCCCTCATTAACACCGGCGGTCGGTTCTGCTTTCCACTCATCTCATATCGGCCGTCGATTTCTTTCCCACTGCAGTCATCGTCTTATCTTTTCTCTCCTTTCTTTGAGTGCTCTCTCTTTTCTCGGTGCCTTAGGTGATTATCGACTACCCTACGCTGATCTGACCTCCCTCTAGTACCGATATCCCATTATTGTCCAACTTCGCCTCAGCTATCACTGATCAAAGGTATCATTCTTTCCTCTTTCTTGGTTTCACTCCTTGTTATTTTTTATTCTAATTTCGCGTTTCACCTGTTTTGGTTTCGATTTTCCGTTTCTCCTTCTGATATTTGGTGTTTGATTTTTTCCAGTTTATTTCTTTTCTTTTTTTGTTCTGTGTTTCATTTTTCATAGGTACGGAGAAAACAAACTCGGATTCAATCACCCAACGCCTACCAGATTTTGTCAATACCGAGCACTAAAAGTATTTTCCTTCAGTTACTTTTTATATTTTCTAGGTTTTCGAATTGATTTTGTGATTTGGGGTTAGGTCTCTGACTTAACCGTTTTCTGTTTTAGGTTTGAAAAAAAGAAACGTGAGCCTATTTCACCTGCTGGAGAGTTCACCGGGGTCGTTGCAAGCCACTGGTATCACGGCTGTTCCGTGCATTTGACTGCCGGCATTCACAGCTTATAAACAAACATGAGTATTTACCTCTTTTGTTTCTTTTTCCTAACTTTTCTTTATTTTTATATTTTTGATAGGTTTTGTTATTTTGGTTCATTCTTTGCAGGATTAAGGATTTCGAGGCTCTAAACAGTTAGTATGGATTTATGTTAGCTAAGTTCCTAAACTTTCTACTTCAAATGATGAGGAAGAATATAAATGCATGAGTAAAAATGGACCAAGTACCATGAACTGTTTATGTATGCTTGGTTGGGTTTACAATGACTCTTATACTCTGCTTATGTGAGTTTGAAATGGCCTCTTTACACGCTCATGACCCTGCTGTGTTGCTGATTTAAACTTGGGCTTTTAATGTTGGTGAATGGCCTTTATTAGGCATAGCAAAATGCAAAGGAATATGTCCGTGCATACATTGTTCCTGCTCTTTTAAAAAATGTCATTTTGTGCTGCCTTATTTGGTTAATTTTTTGAGTGCAAGGCTGTGCTTGAAAAGAGGCGATGATGAGGAGGCCTAAAAAAGACATCTTTTAACTTAGCTATTTTCTGTTTTTTTAGTTTCTGAACATTGGGTAAAAAAAAGGTGATTTTTGCATTCAGCCACCATTTTTGTGTTAGACTATGTGTTTTCTTTCTTGAAATTATTTTCTGAGTTGAAGCCTATGGTTTTAACCTTAAGAGTAGAAGGCAGAATGTGAGACATTATTTTTTTATAATGTTTTTGAAACTAAACATGGAAAATCACACGAGCTCTTCTTTGGTTAAAAAAAAATCTTCTGAGCCCTCTTTATTAAGACTTATTCTCCTTGGATCTACAACTATAAGAACATTATTTCTTTATTGTGGTTACTAATGTGAGCTGTGGCCATCACATGACCCCTAGCTCCATTAATGACCTTAATATGGTCAATGTAGAATAAATGCTACTTATGAAATGATCTGGAAAGTTATTTGTTCGGAAATGAAGAGAAAGGAAATAAACTTTAATTGTCTGCTGGAAATAAATACTAAGTATGTGTCAATGGACTTACTTGATTCTTTAGTATATTGAATGCTGAATAAATGCTCTTCTGATTGCAGGTCTGATTATTTGGAGGTTTTTAGAGGAGGAAAACTGAAGGATAAGTGGAGCAGAGATTAGAATGGATGATGATATAGAGAAAAAGGCTGGGTTTTCTTTTTTTTTTCTGTCTGAAAATTTTTTCTTCTCCTTTGTTGAGCTGCCTTTTATAGGCAAAAATTTCACTGTAGAAACTAGAATGGTTTTAGTTTGGGTTTTATTTTGTTCCATTTGGTTTGAAATCAAAGAAAAGAATTCCAGCTCCTTAGAATTGGTTGTCTCAGCCGTAATCCCTGTGCTCTTTTTCTGCATTGTGCTTTTTCTTTGCATTTTGGCCATACTTTGGCCATGCTTTGCACTGTTGAATTCTGCCCTTGATCTGTATTATTTATATTTTTTTATTTAGTTATTTATTTTTACTTTTGTATTATAAGAGGTCTATTTTAATAAAAGTTCACTTAATTTCTCTTGTGGCCCTTTTATTAGTAATTTAATTTTTAAAATTGGCAAAATCTTAATAAAAATTAAAATACACTTGTTAGTCGATAAATTACGTGTAAAAACAAATGACAAAATTAATCCGGACAAAATCGGGTACCTACAGTTGCCCCCCTTTGTATAGCTTTGAGAATTTAATGTTATACAAAGTAATGTTAGATAGCCGCTTTTGTCAATTTTGTCATTAAACGACTATAGCATAGCCATTAAAAAATGATTTTTAATCTCAAAACTCGTATTATTATGATAATCTCATCTTATATTTTACTAACAAACTAGAGAATTATATCCAGGGCTGTTGATCCAGTTAGGCCAGCGGGACGCTATTTTCTGTTGATCTTGTCGTGATCAGACTTTAAAGTGAAAACATACATAATCGAATCCGTACCAAATTTCATCGAAATTGATTGTTTCACAATCGAAATTTGAAAACATGATTGATTTTCACGTAATCAAATCTGCATCAAATTATATCGAAATTGACCACTTCGTGATCGATTTCACAAGCAGAAAATTGGGATCAATCTTCTAGGAATTGAAATCCAAATGAGATCGATCACATGACGATCAAATCTCATAAGCAGAAAATTTGGAATCAATTTTCTAGTAATTGAAATCTGAATGAGATAGATTACCTGAAGATCAAATCTCACGAGCAAGAAATTTGGAATCAATTTTCTAGTAATTGAAATCCGAATGAGATAGATCATATGACGATCAAATCTCACGAGCAAAAAAATTTAGAATCAATTTTTTAGTGATTGAAATCTGAATGAGATAGATCACATGGCGATCAAATCTCACGAGCAAGAAATTTGGAATCAATTTTCTAGGAATTGAAATATGAATGAGATAGATCACCTGATGATCAAATCTCACAAACATAAAATTTGGAATCAATTTTGTAGTAATTGAAATATGAATGAGATAGATCACCTGAGGATCAAATCTCACGAAGAGGAAATTTGGAATCCATTTTCTGGTAATTGAAAACCGAATGAGATCGATCACATGATGATCAAATCTCACAAACATGAAAATTGGGATCAATTTTCTAGTAATTGAAATTGGAATGAGATAGATCACCTAACGATCAAATCTCACGAAGAGGAAATTTGGAATCCATTTTCTAGTAATTGAAATCCGAATGAGATCGATCACATGACGATCAAATCTCACAAACATGAAAATTGGGATCAATTTTCTAGTAATTGAAATTGGAATGAGATCGATCACGTGATGATCAAAATCTGATAAACAAGAAATTTGGAATCAATTTTGTAGTAATTGAAATATGAATGAGATAGATCACCTGAGGATCAAATCTCACGAAGAGGAAATTTGGAATCCATTTTCTGGTAATTGAAAACCGAATGAGATCGATCACATGATGATCAAATCTCACAAACATGAAAATTGGGATCAATTTTCTAGTAATTGAAATTGGAATGAGATAGATCACCTGACGATCAAATCTCACGAAGAGGAAATTTGGAATCAATTTTCTAATAATTGAAATCCGAATGAGATCGATCACATGATGATCAAATCTCACAAACATGAAAATTGGGATCAATTTTCTAGTAATTGAAATTGGAATGAGATCGATCACGTGACGATCAAATCTCACAAGCAGGAAATTTGGAATCAATTTTCTAATAATTGAAATCCGAATGAGATCGATCACGTGACGATCAAATCTCACAAGCAGAAAATTTGGAATCAATTTTCTAATAATTGAAATCCGAATGAGATCAATCACGTGACGATCAAATCTCACAAGAAGGAAATTTGGAATCAATTTTCTAATAATTGAAATCCGAATGAGATCGATCACGTGACGATCAAATCTCACAAGAAGGAAATTTGGAATCAATTTTCTAATAATTGAAATCCGAATGAGATCGATCACGTAACGATCAAATCTCACAAGCAGGAAATTTGGAATCAATTTTCTAGGAATTAAAATCCGAATGAGATTGATCGCTTCCACAATCGAATCTCGGAAACATGAAAATTGGACTCACAAGCAAGAAATTGGACTCAATTTTCTGGAATTGAGATTTGAATAAGATCAATCGTTTCACGATCAGATCCCACCAGCAAGGAATTTAAATCGATTCTTGTCATAGGAATTAATTTATATTTTTTCAAATCTTCATCTTACGGTTATGACATAACCGTAAAATTATTAGAAGTTCTTTGTAAGATCGACTATGTAGCAGTCGCTTGGTGGATTCAAATTAAATTGATGGTTTAATTAAATATGAAAGATAATTTTTACTAATTTTTGGTGGTTTAATGGTCATCACATGATCATTAAATATGCCTATAAATCATTATCGAGTTAATTTTTTAGAATTACAAAGCTACACCTATTAAAGGGAGCTAATCGTAGTAAAATAATCAAACTGCTAAAGGGAGCTACTCTCAAGAAGAAAAGAAATGCTCCTCATTTCAAATCCTGAGAACTAGAATCACAAGTGATTTGATTATGAAAAAGATAGAGTTTGACTCCACAAACTCTGTTGCTAAGGGTTTGATTTCTTGTAAAAGATTGATTCCTACCTTGAGTGGGTTCAACCAGAAATGGTTCTGTTTTGAAAAAGGTTAAATTCTATCTTGACTCAATGGACTGTGATCATAACAAGTTAGAGTTAAAAAACTTGACCCTACGAACTCTATCGTTAAAGGTTCGACTCTTGACTAATCGCCTTACTAGATTTTATCATAATAATCTTGATTTTGGAAAAAGATTCATTCTAAGAACTCATCATTAAAGGTTCAACTTTGAAAAATTCTTGCCTCAATCTCTTGGACTCGAATCACAAGAGGTTTAGTCTTCAAAAAATGAAAAGGTTTGGCCCTAAGTACTCCGATTGATGGGGTTTGCAAAACAAAGGGTAAAGCTGACTTGTATCAGTTGACTTTTAATGAAAGATTGAAATTGGCATGCCCTAGTCAAATTTCAAAAAGGTGGGAATTAACTCGAACCAGTCGAATTTTGAAAAGAGATGAAATTGATCTTTATATTAATAAAATTTCACAAGACAGAGAATTAATTTTAACTGACATCCAAATTCAGTCAAAAGGAAAATCAACTTTTCATTGATCCAAACCCAAGAGACAAAAAGTGAACTTTAACTGACATTAGTCTAATATTGACGAAAGATACATTTAACGCTTAATCCCTGTGTTTCTACCAAAGGTTTGACAAATCAAACATGGATATGCTTATTATAAAAAATTTCAAACACTTTGACACAATTTTTACAGTGGACATGCTTTTGAACACAAAATGCTAAAAGTAATTGAATTGCATTACAACTACCCTTTAAAATGATAAGCAAATATAATTCTTGTACAAGACAAACTAAATAAATTAATCTATCTTTTATAAAAATATTCTTAGAGGAACCTTCATGAAAATGTATGATATGATTTTTCTAAAATGTTTTGTCAAATACAGAAAGATCAAAATTGGTTTGAGAAGTAAATGAATAATTTAATTCACAAAACACTTCTTTGATTCATTCGTATATATAACCCAGGAAAAATCAATGTTGCCTTTTTAGGAAGATATTTTGATGGCATCAATTATCTTCCTTAGATTTTCGAATATGTATCGTCTTGTGTTTCCAACAAGTCCTTAGAGTACTTTTTCTACTTTAAATGCCCCTGTCTTATAGTGATTATTTCTTCAAACGAATATGCATAATTTTTCTCATGTAAATTTTCCTTTCGAAGAGATTGATGCCAATGCTCAAGAGCTCTACACATAGTCCATACCCTGATAATCCTTTTTTCTAAATCGAGTAGCTCTTGGAAGAATAAATGTGATAGTTTAATCCTCCTCTTCTGTTATATTTGAACAAATCACTTACAGTAACCTATTCAAATTGTAGCTTGTCTGAGTGAGACATCGGTGTATATCTTTTATAATTTACATCTTTGGACTACTTGTATACTCAAAGAAATCTATGTACTTTGCCCCCCACCCTTACGAGTAAGTTGTTGATCCGAAAATTATGCATTTGAGTTAAAAGGCTTAAATTGCTTATTGTCCTTAGGCATTTTTTAGTGGAATACGCATAAATTTCTGGAAAATTATTCATCTCGTAGTCCTTGAGTAATTATGACACATATCAATGTTGAACTGCACATATGTCGGAGCGTAATTTGTCAGCTCATTGTCCAAAGCAAAGTATGACACTGGAATTGGAAAATATTAATTTCTCCTGTTCACAAGATCATAATTATTCAGTGAATGTACAAAATCGTTTAAATGCTTTTATTTTGGGTAAGATCATTAAAGATTGGTGAATGGTGAATTTGAATTGATTGCTTGATAAGGGAAGGCAAATGCCTTGAGACTTGGGTATTTCGTAATGAGATATGTTCTGAGAAGATTTTTAGATAATAAAGTCGTATGAAAAATCCAAATGATTACAAAACAAGATAAATTTCATTGCTCAAAATGTTCTGTCATAGTTTTCTTGTCCATTGAAGCATATTATACTGATCCTTATTGGTGGTGACTTTAATTGCCCCCAAGTCTTCATTTGCTTTGTTGATGATACTAGGGGTGAGCAAAACCAAACCAATGTCCAAAAACCGAAAACCCAAACCGAACCGAACCGAACCAAACCGATCCATTTCATAGTTTGGTTCGGTTTGGTTTTAAGTTATGAACTAGTTTGGACTTCGGTTCGGTTCGGTTCAAAACCGAAAAAACCGAAAAACCGAAAAATTGGTAAAATATTAAAATTAATTATAAAATTAATATATACTAATTGTAGAGAATTTTAGACATTATATTCTTTTATAGTTTTATATTATGATTTTTTTTATGCTAATTTATAGTTGTTAAACCTTGAGAGTTAAAAAAAAAGGAAGAGAATTTTAGTATTTTATTGTGATGTAATAGTATTATTTAGTATTACTATTTTTTTAAGTTAATTTTTTTGTATTTCTTTTTTTTTAAACAAACTACTTATATAAAATTTTTATTTTGATTTTTTTTTAAAAAAAAAGTTGATGTTTTTGGTTCGAGCTAGTCCAAACCGAACCGAACCGAACCAAAATTTAGTTTGGATCGGATTGGTTTATAAAATATAGTGTTTTTTGGATCGGTTTTTTTCGGTTCGGTTCGGTTTTTGAACCGAACCGGTCCATGCTCACCCCTAGATGATACTACTCTTGCTAACTTAAGTAGTTTTTGACTTTGGGGAATGATATTTCATAGTCGCCCCCCAATTTAGTGTTGTGACTTTATCCTTTTATCAATGATGTCTTTATTCTTGCACTTTTTATTGGTGGCATCCTTACAGTTACCCCCGAATTGGTTTCCAATGAAATCCTTGCTCCTATCAGCTTGTACTTATTTTGACTTTTATTAGAGGCCTTCTCCACAGTTGCTGCCAGACTTGTTGTTGATGAAGTCTTTGAACCTATCCACCTATGCTAATCTTGGGTTTCATTGCAAGCATCTTCTTAGTTGCCCCCATTATCAATTTCGTAATGCCCCCCTCGAATCTCATCTACTATTGACACATTCCTTGTAGAGGGGTCTTGAAATGATTTCTTTTCTTTTCTTTTTTTTCTTTTCTTTTTTTTCTTTTCTTTTTTCTTTTCTTTTCTTTTTTCTTTTCTTTTTTTTTTCTTTTCTTTTCTTCTTTTTTCTTTTCTTTTTTTTTCTTTTCTTTTTTTCCTTTTCTTCAGGATAGATGCAATGCACCCACTTGAATCCGTCCGACTCAATGTGCTTATTTTACTCTTTACGAATTAGGATATCCCACTTAATTTGCAATGTTGCAGTCTAAAATGAAACATTTCTCCTTTCTATCACCTTAAGGTATTGTCTCTTGGATATTTAAGAAGGAATATGTTGGTTATCTGGTGATACTACATTCATCCTTGTTTGCCTTCATTATAACTTGATTTTCTTACTTTTCATATCATGCATTTCTAAACGTTAACAAGATTAATGAATCGAGCTAATTTTTTAAACTACTATGTGCTTATTTCCATGTTCCTCTTTATTAACGAAGACTAACATCATAACTAGAGATCATAAGGACTTTTTCGGTTTATCGGGTTTATAGGTGAAATGGGTAAAAGGAATAAGATGAATGTTAAGTGGTTCAAGAAAACCCGATGAAATAAAGGTCCGATAATAGCTTTATTTCTTGATCTTATTAGGGCTTGGAAATCTGATTTGAAAATCCTCTTAATTTCAAACGCAACATATTCCTATATATTGCCTGACATATCATCCACAATATCTTTCGAATGTCAGATGTTCATCTTTGCCTATTGATTGTCATGCCAACAGTGTTGCTTGGATTAACCCTAACTGTTGGAAAGTGACAAAAAAGTTTTTTTTTTTCTTGAATTCCTCACTTGATAATTGATCCCGTACAACAATTCTCGTAAAAGATGCTTTTTCTCCCAAAATATTTCAAAATTTTGAATCACTTATCATCTTCTGGTAAATTTCCACTCCTAAGACTTTCTTTTTATTATCTATCCATTTCAATGATTTAAGATCTTTCTAGAGGAGTAGCCGATACAATCACATTCTGACTACGGAAGCCATCATCCTCACCATGGTTAATAGCTCACAACATTGTACACCTTCTTCAAAAATTATTATGAGCTTCTTTAAAGACTATCATCTAGCATACTAATAAAGAACTCATTTGGACAATTTAGGAACACAAGGATATTCGTTAAAAGACCATGTATTCTTGCCAGGATTATTATCCTTACTATTTCCACTGTACTAGGCTCTGATGTGATCATTGATGATTGGACATGCATCATTCCAAAGGGGAACTTCTTATTGATAAAAAGTTCTCTTGGAAGTGCTATCACCATTAAAAGGTCTTGAATTTTATGAATGCATTCTTCTTAGACAAAAAATAACTAATACTTTCCTTTGAGTATATGATTTTGAGACTTCAAACTTTAATGCTTCGTAAGAATTTGATTTCCCCCTATACGTATTAGGAACTTCTTCTCCTAACATTGCCATATTATATTATAACCTTCGTCAATATCCACATCGACACCTTTTAATCCAGTAGACTTTGACAAAAATGAGAGAAAACATAGCCATGCACTATAACAATCTGATAATGTATCTACCTATTCTTGTTTTATGGACTGTATCCCTTGACATCCTATTGGTTATGTTCTCTTTTTATTATGAATCTCCCAATTTGCACAACCATACATTATCGAATTACTGAGTTAAAGTCCTATTAATTCCATTTGCGCTATCTTGACGGTATCATTTCCTCATTGCTTGTACTTACCATTAAATTCTAATTCCTCACCTTCTCAATCAAATGGTTTTCTTGATTTTTGGTAGAATGGATAAGGTGAATACAAAGAAAAGGGCTATATCTCAAATGGGTGTACAAAGGGATATAATGAAAAGGTAGGTAAAAGACTTAAATGTGTGATCCAAAGAATGCCTTAGTCCTTTCTTTAGTTACAAGTAGTCTAGCATTTCATCTCGAGGAATAATCAAATAAGTTTTAGAGTTTTGCAATTAACCTAATTCATTTATCGAGAACAATTTAGAGATGCATGAATCGGTTATGAAGTAACTTCTCTACATATGAGTGAGATGGGCCACCCCACTAACTACTTTCACGGGCATTTACCTTGAACCACTAAGGTGTTTCTTCGTTCCTATCTCTTTGCTTTGTAGTTCATAATAAAATGATCAACAAACGAAGAATCCACTTCGAGCAATAAAAATTTACCTTGATTCTATATTCATTTCATTTTTCAAATTATTTATTATCTAACAAAAAAATTAGGTATATAAACAAATCATGAAAAGAAAAAAAATAACCAAGAACAAGAGCAGAAAGTTAAGTCAAGAGAATTGCACAAAATGATAAAATGCATTCCACTAAATCATTATTATTATCCTGAGAACATTAGAACAAAAACTTTGAGTGACAATTTAATTCCTTAAATCCTGGGCAGAATTTAAGGAGATCCTACTTTTACACAAAAGTTGACAAGATTACACATTTCAAAATATCATTTTAAGATGTGGGATTATCAACTTTTCCAAACCTGTCTTTTCCTTTTTAACAATTGACTCCTTCTCTAGGATTCCAAAGATTATGACCTTTTTATCCATTAGCTCTTGAACCTTATTTCTGAAAGGCCAACACTCCGTAATCGTATGATCACCAGCTCCCTTATGGTAATCACATATAACTCTTTTGCTCATACCTGATGGAGATTTTTGTACTTGGACCAAATCAGCATTATAAAGTAGTTGAAAAAGCATATGCATAAGCATGCATATTTCTTCAACTTTTGTCTTGAACTGATATTCTTGACCTTCAAAGGTAATTTTATCATTTTCCTTGTCGAGTGGAGTATTCTTTTCAAATTTCAACAATCCTGACTTAATAAATAATTGGACCTTCTTCTTAAAACCAAGGCAATTTTCAATAGTATGCCCTCGAGCTCCATCATGATACATACAGTTAGCATCATGATCATACCAATTTGGATATGGAGGTCTTAATGGTTCTCAGGGTGACGGACGGATTAGATTCCTTTCGAGGAGGATTGAGTACAGTTTTGCATATGACATGGGAATGGGGTCATATCGATTATTCTCCATTTTCCTCTTATGGAGGTGTTGTTCCCTTTGACAATTTCCAATGGATGATCTTATGGGACCTAATTTGGAGAGCCCCTGATCCTTTGACACACCCAATGAATCATTATAATTACATTTTTGAGGTGCAATCAACGATGTTGATGATGATAAGTCCCCCTGTTCCTTTTGTTCTTGCTCATAAGGAGTGTATATGCCTTTCTGCAGCTCCTCTCCC
The DNA here is from genome assembly GCA_039660915.1 of Euphorbia tirucalli. NCBI lineage: Eukaryota > Viridiplantae > Streptophyta > Magnoliopsida > Malpighiales > Euphorbiaceae > Euphorbia > Euphorbia tirucalli. Next base: position 17,686,989 of record CM077637.1, read on the forward strand.
TCAATGAATTCTAAAAATTTAGCCATCCGAGTCTTCAAATCTGAGAAGCTAGCAATTTGCTCATTTATCTCCTTAATCTCTCTTTGTACTTCCTTTAAGTTCTGTGCATTCATCATCTCTGAGCTTGCTTGGGTTCTATATATGAATGAACAAATTAAAAAAAAACTAAGTTAAGACTTTGAATTTTATCTATTTTATTTTTTAAAAAAAACATATAAAAGTCGAAAGTTGAAATGGAATTAATAAAAATATCATATTTTAAACATCACAAATTTTGTACATAAATGTACCCTTATAGATGTGTACTCCTAATTTTAGGTAGAAAAACAAATACATCATGCCAAATATTCTTTTGAAGATTCCTCGAGATTTCATTCTTATTATGCAAAATTTCAACTTTATGAAATACTATTTTATGTATAAAGAATTATTAAAAAAATAATAATAAAATAAATAAATAAATAAAAATCTAATTTTTCTTTTAAAAAAAATCCTTTTTTTTAAAAAAAAAAATGGGTGAAAGAGTAATATCACCTATCGAGATCCTTTCAGGATCAATTTTCATTGAACAAACATACCTCAAGAAAAAAAAATTATCTTTGAGCTTGTATATTTTTTTCCTTCTTTTATAAACATAATATGATATTGTTTACAAAAAAAATAATTCTTTTTTTTAAAAAAAATAATTTGAACATATATGGTGGTAACGAATCACTTCAAAAAAAAGGAAACGATTTTTTATCATAAATTAATTGAAGCACCCATAGAAAAACAAAATGAGATATATACAAGTGGAGGTATGTGGGAACTTTAAAAATTGATGGACTAAACAAAAGCTATTATTGATGTCAAAATAACTCTTACTATTTCTAATAATGAGGACAAAAAAAAGCGAAATATGACTGGGTCATTCTCTTATTTATAGCATAAAATCCATACATACCATTGGAAATTCATGACTATCATAAAACAAGAATTACACAAGTATTTTATGCAGTGGTATACATATGCCTAGAGTTTTTTAATTGTCGGTATTAGGGGGTTACTAATTTTATTGGGTGGATACAAGAATATGTTTCAAAGTTCTTAAGTTGCCTTTTTACTGACGCCATTGCATGGCTAGTAAGCAGCAACCTAAGTTGAGAACGTTTCAGGGGCTTAACCACATTTCTCGTGGCAGCCCCCGTACTTTGTTCTTTCCTATAATCCTATAATAGGGTTAGATCATAACATGACCTTTTAGTGTATGTATGACAGTGTCGGGTATTTAGGTGATGAATGCATAACATAATAAACTCATCATTTAAATACAAAATTAATACATCCACAAGATAATTTACAAAAAAACATTAGCCTAGCAAATCCCCAGCAGAGTCGCCAACTGTCGGAACCGTATCGACGGGCGGAAAATCTTATTTTTAATTTAATTTTATTTAATTCAGTTTTTTATGATTATTCGTGTAATAATTTATTGTGATGTTTGGTTGATAACAAAATTTTATAGAGTCGCCACCAATCGAGTTTTGGTCCGATTGGACACCTTAAATAACCAGAGATTTATATGGGTTCGTTTGCTAATTACGTGTAAGGAAGATAATAATCACCCTACCCTGCCCATAATTGGTACTAAAGTCGTAAATTATTCTCGTGGGATGTATTTCTTTCATTTCATTTTTTAACCGGATATAATTACATTTTTACTAAAGATAAATTTATAATGATGTTTTATTTAAATTAATTATATTGATTCATATCCATGACATGGATATAAAAATTTATACAAATTTTATGTTTATACTTGAATGAAGTATTCATTTTATATCCATAACATGGATATAAAATATACACATATAAGGCATAATACAATTCATGTATGAATGTCTACACATGATTATATAAAGTATTCATCTAGGCTTGATGGCAAAGTAATGAAAGACTTTATAATATATGTTATTTAGACAAATTCAAAGCTCACTTAAAACAAGCTTAATGAATATTCTAGTTTTGATCATAAATAAAATTATAAAATTAACTTAAATTATATTCCATGACCATAGCATGGTCATGGAATAAAAAGAACTCTAAAATATGTAAATAAATTTTATTTGTCTTTTTTTTCTATTTTGAAATCTTTAAATTTTATAAACCCCAAAATTTTAATTAATTTCTAACAAGTTTATATGTATATTAATATGAAAATAAAAAGGGAATTAAGATGAAAGGCTTAATGTTCGGCTGGGCCATCGTCTATTCTTAAACTGATTTCTAAGCCCAAAAAACCAGGCCCTGACCCGGATCCAACCCGAGACCATGACCCGTTGGTCATTACCCATCATATATAAACTCTCCTTCCTACTTTCAAACCCTAAGAACCATTCTTCCACCAGCCGCCTCCCTCTCTTCTAAACCCTTACTCCAGCCTAGCTACTTTCCTGTCTTTCACCTTCACTCATTAAAACCGGCGGTCAGTTCTGCTTTCCACTCATCTCATATAGGCCGTCAATTTCTTTCCCACTGCAGTCTTCGTCTTATCTTTTCTCTCTTTTCTTTGAGTGCTCTCTCTTTTCTCGGTGCCTTAGGTGATTATCGACTACCCTACGCTGATTTGACCTCCCTCCAGTACCGATATCCCACTATTGTCCAACTTCGCCTCAGCTATCACTGATCAGAGGTATCGTTCTTTCCTCTTTCTCGGTTTCACTTCTTGTTATTTTTTATTCTGATTTCGCGTTTAACCTGTTTTGCTTTCGATTTTCCGTTTCTCCTTCTAATATTTGGTGTTTGATTTTTTCCAGTTTATTTCTTTTCTTTTTTTGTTCTGTGTTTCATTTTTCACATATACGGAGAAAACAAACTCGGATTCAATCACCCAAGGCCTACCCAATTTCGTCAATACCGAGCACTGAAAGTATTTTCCTTCAGTTACTTTTTGTATTTTCTAGGTTTTCGAAATTGATTTTATGATTTGGAGTTCGGCTTCTGACTTAACCGTTTTCTGTTTTAGGTTTGAAAAAAAGAAACATGAGCCTATTTCACCTGCTGGAGAGTTCACTGGGGTCGCTGCAAGCCACCGGTATCGCGGCTGTTCCGTGCATTTGACTGCCGGTATTCACAGCTCATAAACAAACGTGAGTATTTAGCCCTTTTGTTTCTTTTTCCTAACTTTTCTTTATTTTCATATTTTTGATAGGTTTTGTTATTTTGGTTTATTCTTTGCAGGATTTAGGATTTCAAAGCTCTAACCAGTTAGTATGGATTTATGTTAGCTAAGTTCCTAAACTTTCTACTTCAAATGATGAGGAAGAATATAAATGCAAGAGTAAAAATGGACCAAGTACCATGAACTATTTATGTATGCTTGGTTGGGTTTACAATGACTCTTATACTCTGCTTATATGAGTTTGAAATGGCCTCTTTACACGCTCATAACCCTGCTGTGTTGCTGATTTAAACTTGGGCTTTTTATGTTGGTGAATGGCCTTTATTAGGCGTAGCAAAATGCAAAGGAATATGTCCATGCATACCTTGTTCCTGCTCTTTTAAAAAATGTCATTTTGTGCTGCCTTATTTGGTTAATTTTTTGAGTGCAAGGCTGTGCTTGAAAAGAGGCGATGATGAGGAGGCCTAAAAAAGACATCTTTTAACTTAGCTATTTTCTATTTTTTTTAGTTTCTGAACATTGGGTAAAAAAAAGGTGATTTTTGCATTCATCCACCATTTTTCTGTTAGACTATGTGGTTCCTTTCTTGAAATTATTTTTTGAGTTGAAGCCTATGGTTTTAACCTTAAGAGTAGGAGGCAGAATGTGAGACATTTTTTTTATAATGTTTTTGAAACTAAACATGGAAAATCACACGAGCTCTTCTTTGGTTAAAAAAAAATCTTCTGAGCCCTCTTTATTAAGACTTATTCTCCTTGGATCTACAACTATAAGAACATTATTCTTTTATTGTGGTCACTAATGTGAGCTATGGCCATCACATGACCCCTAGCTCCATTAATGACCTTAATATGGTCAATGTAGAATAAATGCTACTTATGAAATGCTCTGGAAAGTTATTTGTTTGGAAATGAAGAGAAAGGAAATAAACTTTAATTGTCTGCTGGAAATAAATACTAAGTGTGTGTCAATGGACTTACTTGATTCTTTAGTATATTGAATGCTGAATAAATGCTCTTCTGGTTGCAGGTCTGATTATTTTGAGGTTTTTGGAGGAGGAAAACTGAAGGATAAGTGGAGCAGGGATTAGAATGGATGATGATATAGAGAAAAAGGCTGGGCTTTCTTTTTTTTTTCTGTCTGAAAATTTTTTCTTCTCCTTTGTTGAGCTGCCTTTTACAGGTAAAAATTTCACTGTCGAAACTAGAATGGTTTTAGTTTGGGTTTTATTTTGTTCCATTTGGTTTGAAATCAAAGAAAAGAATTCTAGCTCCTTAGAATTGGCTGTCTCAGCCGTAATCCCTGTGCTCTTTTTCTGCATTGTGCTTTTTTTTTTGCATTTTGGCCATACTTTGGCCATGCTTTGCACTGTTGAATTCTGCCCTTGATCTGTATTATTTATATTTTTTTATTTAGTTATTTATTTTTACTTTTGTATTATAAGAGGTTTATTTTAATAAAAGCTCACTTAATTTCTCTTTTGTGCCCTTTTATTTGTAATTTAATTTTTAAAATTGGCAAAATCTCAATAAAAATTAAAATATACTTGTTAGTTGATAAATTACGCGTAAAAACAAATAGCAAAATTAATCCAGACAAAATCGGGTACCTACAACACCTACTTCAACCTTCGAGAGAAAGTTTCATATAAACTCTATTTTTTGTTCTAAAAAACTATTCTTTAGGGATATATGCCACATTAGTTAATAAATATCTCAAACTTCATAAATTATTACAAAATTTAACTAGTTCAAGTTTGTGCGTACACTCAAAAAACTAATGAGATGTATTGAGATAATTCACATCACCTATATTCAAAGGTATAAAACTATTTATCTATAGATTGATAGATGGCTCGTTGTCGAGACCTGTCAAACTAAATATTTATATTATTGATTCCTCTGTTAAACTATAATTTGATTTGTATTAATAGTGAGACTAAGTTGAATCCCAAGAGTAGTATTAATTTTGAAATTTCGAATTAAAACAAAAATAAGAAAGAAATTTTAGATTTGAAAAGCTAACTATCTAATAAAATAAATAAAAAAGATGAAAGGGAAAATAAATTAATTATAGAAATCTTGATTTAAGACATCGGCGCATTTGATTATTGTTGATCATAGGTTTCAAAAGATAAACAATTTACTTAATCGAATCATTTATCAAAGAATGTTTGGAAGTTATATATGACCACTCTTTTATATTCTTTATTCATTTGATCATTTTAATGTGAAACATCATAATCAATTCTTTTTGGTCATTGAGAAAAGGACATGAAGCATGTACAATTTCTCAATTAACGTATTAGGTTTAACAAGGTTTATGAAACCAATTTTTAATGAAATGAACATCGACAATAAACAAACAAAATTGACTCAAGCTTCTTCTTAATCAATAATAAGTAAAGACGCAATTGTTCAGGATCGGTTTATGTTACATGACTAAATTTATTTAAGACATTACGGATGAAGAATAAATATTTAGCAATTAATATGATTTAAAAATTATTAGATGAAACGTAGTAAAAAGTTTAAAACTTGAATTAATAAAAAGAAAATGAAGTACACGAAACATCACAACTTTCATTAAACTACACACTCATTTGTAATTAGAAAATAAAACTAACACATAATAAATTTCTAGATAATATAAACTAATGGAGTATTGAGTTATGGAGTTTATGAACAATAAAGAGGGAATTACTATCTGTAGGAAACAAGTAAATGGAGCGAATACAGAGTCTTCCAATCTCTCTTTTAATAAAGATAGACATGTTTGCTCATATCTTCCTTTCAATCAAGCTCAAGTCTTTCCTTGAATCAGGATAGAGATGTGTCCTTAAGTTTTCCTTTGATTAAGCTCAAGTCTTCTTTTCGATCATTACAATTATTATCTAACTGTGGAGTTAGGCACATGCTCATACCTTAGCTAAAAACAATACTCCTTAATTTTTGAACTTTGCATTTAATCACCTTATTGAAAATCAATATATGATTCAAATGCTCTTATAAGGTCTAAAATTCTAAATTTTCTACCAATTATCATAAATGTACTCACAGTCCAAATATGAAATAAAATCAATATATAATCACAAAATATTAACAAAATAAGAGAAATTTAGATTCAAGATATAGTAACTAATTTGATATAGATACGTAATGCAATTTTTTTTTGGATACTTTTGAATGAAATTAGTCCTACATTTCATAATAATTATAAGTATAATTTTTCTTAAATTGTTTTAGTGTATAACGTTGTTTCAATAGTTTTCTAGCAATTATAAGTTTCCTCTTTGGGGTGAATGATTTTGATATGGTGAGACATACCCTCTGACCATCTTTTCCAAAACCAGCCACTGTGTTGAATCTATAACTCCATTAAATGAGTAGTTCTTATTATTCAAATCACTGATACTTATAATGTAAATTAACATTATCAAAAGTTTTGTTTCTTTGATGACAAAGCCTGATTGTGAGAAATTTGAGAAAAAGATTACTCAATTAAAAAAAACATTAAAACCTAATTACCCTATTTATCCTTAAAAAAAAAAATTTATTACATGAAAGAAAATGAAAAATGTCAACTAAATGTATTGACTATTAATTGAATTATTGATGAATACCATCATGTGGAAGAAAATGTTGGAAAATAAATCCCAAAGCGAAAATAAATGAAATAAAAGAGTAATCAACTAGGTAATAGTAGAAGCGAGTTGATTTTGTGTTATATAAACCCAATCTCGTTTATGTGCACACTTATACGTGAGAGCCGACAAGTAGACACTCAAGACCCACAAAATTTCTTTAGAGATAGGAGAATTAAAAAAAAAAAGCGTTTTTTGTGAAAGAAAGAAAAAAAAAAAGTAGTACATTTTAAACAAAAAATAATTGATGGTACAACTTAATATAGTTTTATATATATTAGATCATACATGTTGGTTCCATTCCTGACAGTAATGCCTTCATTATACACATATTCTTAAGTTATGGCTATGAAGCTCATTGCTTTCAATTCTTAAGTATATTTGTTAGCTTTCTAGCTGTATCGATCATTTTTCATTTTTATTTTTAAATTGTTAGCTCACTGGAAATAATGTACATAAAATTTGTTAATAATCTAACATTATCCGTATTATCCTCATGAGATTCTCATATATATTAAAATGAATAGAAGCAGTTTAATACTTTAATTAATGTCATTTCAATGGTCCCATATTATTATTATTGAAATAAAAAATTGCGTCTGTTGTTTGAACACGGATATTTCAGTACTAACAAAAATGTTATCTTTGTTTTTAACAAAAGAAAAAGAGTCCTTGGAATTATTTATACACTAATAATGACACTAATAATATTAATTAAGTGGAGCTCATGTGTTTGCGCATTAGGGTTCAACAATTAAACTTGTTTGCTTGGGGTCCTCAACTCTCCTCAGTCGGTTCCACACTCAACATACTTCTATTCATAATTAAATCATTTGTTTCTAATTACCACATATATCATACTATCTTTATCAGTTTTGAATTTAATTACTAAATAAATAGTACTATTTCGGTACATTCTCTTCAAATTAAAATTGAGATTTCTAACTTTAAGGATTTTTAGACCCTCAATTATTTAAGCCAACCTCATAATCAATAATTAATGATGTAGTTTTGTTTACTAGAAATTTCACTTTTTAGGGAAAAAAAAAAAAAAAAAAAAGTGATCTCAATATAACAAACATTGACAAAAGATTCTTTAAGGTCTTCATGAATTTAATGTCCATTGAAAATTAGAAGTGGATATATAAATATAATAGTTAAAAGTAGAAAGTAATTATTCAAATTCCAATAGTTATATCAAAAGTGTTTTACTATTTCTAAACATTCAAGTAGTTGGTAACCCATACAATCTGATCTCTCTCTTCCTTTTTCTGAATAAGATAGAATCTAATCCTAATTCTTCGCATAAGATCCAAATTGGATTTTTTTTTTTTTTTTTTTTAAAAAAATACTGAATAAATACTCCTTTTTAAGAAAACCTACCAACTAAGAAATAGATTTTTTTATTTTTTTTTTTGCAAAAATTATTCTTCAACAGATTTATTTGATCAAATCATAAAATATATGGGTTATATTAACCTATATGTATATGTATATATATATAAAAAAAAAAAGTACTAATGATGTCATCCTTATCTTAATTGCTTATGTGATTCAATTATTTAAAAAAATGAACTATCACAGTTACTAATTCTTGCTAGTTACGTCATTTTTGAATAAAAAGTAAAGATTTTTTTTTTTCTAATCCCCAGGATTACTAAGAGACTTACAAGAAGATTTACATATCACTCTTCTAATGAAAGTCTCAACAGCGGGAATAGAATTCGAATCCAGCTGGGATGCCATAAAAGTCGCATTTTTACCTTTGAGCCCACCCAAAAGCTAAATTACAATTTTTATGAGGTAAATACTTTATAATTATGTTTCCTTTAGGGCCATTACATGTACACCAACAGTAGCATGTTGCTCTCTTTCAGCTCAGCTTCAAAAGAGCAAACATATATATTAACTAGGGGTCAAAGAATACAAAGGATAGCCAATTTTGGGCTGGGCTATTTTCTATAAAATGCCAGGGAAAAATGACTTAGGCCCATAAAGAAGTGGACAAAGACAATAGAAAATGGGCTTGATCTTGGGCTTTTCAGCCCACAATGCTTATCGTCCTCTCTCTTACTCTTTAGTCATAGGTAGGGCTGTAAATGGGGCGGGACGGAACGGGGATTGCATTTTCTATCCCCATTCCCACCCTGTTTATTAATCGGGGATAAAGTTCTGTCCTATTTCCTACCCCAGCGGAGAATCGGGTCCCCGCGGGGATCCCCGTCCCCGTTTAGCTAATTTTATATTTATAAAAAAACCCTGTAAAATTTCAATTTTTACCCTCAAATTTATCCAAATATGCATTAAACTACAAACATAAAATTTTTAAAACTCAATTCTTAAATACATTAATATATAATTAATAATTATACATAAAATAACATCAATATAATATTATCAGCTCCCACTTTGACCTATTCTCCAATTCCAATCTTCATTTTCATGCCAAATTTCCAATTGAAACCTAGCAAATTAGCAATATAAAATTCATAAGTTTCAGATCTTGTAAAAAATTAAACGGGAACAATTGACTAATGGCAATGAAACATTACCTTATCATCTCTATCTTCATCATCGAGAGTGAGAGTTAGGGATTTCAATAAATTGGGTATTATTAGTTTATAAAATATTGGGTATTATTAGTTTATAGCAGTGTACTGGTAATCGAATTGGATATTATTAGTTTATAAAATATTAAAATTAGTTTTATTTTATAAAATTATAAATAATAAATAAACAAATATAAATGGGGATTCGGGTATGTAATCGGGGATCCCCGCGGGTCTTTAACGGGGATGGGGACGGGGGCCCGTGGGGCAGATAGGGCCATTACCATCCGTGTCCCCCGTTTATTAATCAGGGATAAATTTGTTTCCGTCCTCGCCTCGCGGAGATTTTAATAGGGAATTCCTCATCCCCATCTGGACGGCCCCCACAGGAGACTGACCCCCGCCAGCGGCGGCGCTGGGGGGGTCACGGAAGGGCACTTGCCCTCCCAACTGCTGGGCCTCCCCAAAAATTGGGAGGGCAGGGGCTGCCCTCCCAATTTCTGGGGAAAAAGACAACCCAGCCCTAAATGGGCTGGGCTGTCTTCTTTTTTTAAAAAAAAAACCCAGGAGCAAAACGACGTCATTTTGTTCCTGGGTTAAAAAAAAAATAAAACAGCCCAGCCTTAGTGGGCTGGGCTGTTTTATTTATTTATATTTTTATTTATACATAATGAAATGTCTTTTTTTTTTTCTTTGTCTCTCAAACTTTTTTTCTTTTTTTTTTTTTTTTCCTTTTTGAGATGAAATTGGATATATTCAAACTTTCACATTCTAATTAAGTTTTCTTTAGTCATGGTCATATATATTTTTATTATTTTGATTTCTATATTTAATCATTTATTATATATTATTAATGTTTTTTTCTAATTCAAATTTATAATATATATTTTCTAAAAATTTGAATTCCATTGTTTGTATTTTTGATTATGTTTCGTACCAATTGAATATTATTTACATAATTGGTATTGAAAATGCTATGAATAAATTTATGTTATTTTTAGTTTCTCTCCGCTGCTGTCTCTCGGTCCACCACCGTGACGACCTATCGGTCGCTGTCTGTTTTTGATCCCCCAATGTTGGAGTCCAGGCTCCGCCACTGACCCCCGCTACCCGATTGACAACCCAAATCATAGTCTCCATAGGCCAAATTTCTCCACTTAGCGGTTGAGCAAATAACGAAACATAATTATTTTACAATTTAATTTAATACAAGATGGATTCATAATTATATAATTTCACAAAAATATGACAATTATTTATCAATAACCGTTTATAGTGTAATTTTTTTTTTGGTCAACTCGTGCAGTTAACTTAATATTTTAATTACTACTTTATTAAAATTCCATTAATCACTTGTATGTTGGAAAGAAATTATAAAATAAATTTGGTACATCACTTGATCAGTGCACTAAACAAATAAAACTAAATACATAATATAATTAGGATATAGAGTTTTTAAATGATTATCGTTTATGGTTTATATTTTAAGGTCTATTATTTTTAAATTTGGGTTTATTATTTTACAACTTTACCAAAATTCCATTCACAAGTACTTGTGTCCTGGGAAAAAATTATAAAATAAGTTTGACACACCATATCATCTGTGCGCCAAATAAAATCAAGCCATCTAATATAATTTAGGGTCTAGGTTTATATATTATAATATAAGGTTTATATTTTAGAGTCTAAAATTTATAAATTAAAGTTTAGAATTTAAATTTTAGGGTCTGAAATTTATAAATTAGAGTCTAGAATTTTTTATTTTTGAGTCTAAAATTTTACTAAAATCAAGTCCTACAATATAATTTAGGGTATAAAATTTATAAATTAGAATATAAAATTATATTTTAAAATCTAGAATTTTTATTTTTGGGTCTAAAATTTTACTTACTAAATCAAACTGCATAATATAATTTAAGATATTAATTTATAAATTATAGTTTAGGATTTATATTTTAGAATATAGAACTTCTATTTTATAGTACGAAATTTTATCTAAATATGAATTGCTATAATTTTTGTGACTTGACATACCGCAAAAATATTATATCCGTCTGCTCCCCTGTATTCAGACTTTCATGTGTTTCAATTGAAAAAAATTATTATTTTCGGTTTTGGAGCTTTGTAGGAAAATACTGTCAAAATTTGATCAACAACTCAAAGAGGCAAAAAAAAAAAAAAAAAGGGGAGAACTTAACAAAAAGATTTCAGGGTTTTAGAGCTTCCTCCTCTCTGTTTCTCTCTCTGATCTTCAAAAAAAATGCCTCCTTTAATCTCCCCGCAACTCCGGCGGCAGCTCCACCGATACTTCTTCTCTAATCCTCCGCCATCTACTCAATTCACACACCATTCCCTGTTCAATCCTACTAATTTACCCAAATTTTCGTTATTGCGCCTCTCTCTCAACGCACCATTCTCATCTCAAACCCTAAACCCTAACAATGATCCAGATCGAGTAGCCCAATCTATATCCGCTGCACTCCTCAGTAATGCCGATGCGGATTCCCTCTCCATTCCCCAAAGACTCAACCTCCATTTCTCGCACATCACCAATTCGATAACCCCCTCGCTTGTCCAGCAAACACTTAATCTCTCCCCAGAGGCTGGCCGTGCCGTGCTTGGATTTCACCAATGGCTTGTCTCCACTGCAGGATTCAAGCATACTGATGAAACAATATCGTTTTTCGTTGATTACTTTGGTAGAAGGAAGGATTTCTCGTCGACCCATGAATTGCTCCGTGATGGTAAGGATGTAATTGGATTTAAAAGTTTTGAATCTATAATTGATAGGCTTGTACGGGCAGGAAGACCAACGAAAATTGTTGGGTTCTTCGATAGGATGGAGAGGGATTATGGGTTGAAGAGAGATAGAGAGTCTCTTACACTAATAGTAAAAGCTTTGTGTGAAAATGGCTATGCTAGTTACGCTGAGAGAATGGTGAAAGATTTGGCTAATGTAATATTCCCTGATGAAACAATTTGTGATTTGTTGATTAAGGGTTGGTGTGTTGACGGAAAACTTGAAGAGGCGAAAAGGTTAGCTGGGGAGATGTATAGGGGTGGTTTTGAGATTGGTACGATGGCTTTTAATTCAATTCTTGATTGTGTTTGTAAGCTATGTAGGGAAAAAGATCCTTTTAAATTACATTCTGAGGCAGAGAAGGTGTTGATAGAAATGGACACTCGTGGTGTTCCAAGAAATGCGGAAACTTTCAATGTGTTGATCAATAATCTATGCAAGCTGAGGAGAACTCAGGATGCCTTGAATTTGTTTCACAGGATGCACGAATGGGGTTGCACTCCTGATGAGACTACATTTCTTATTTTGATTAAGAGTTTATATCAGGCAGCCAGAATAGGAGAAGGAGATGAGATGATTGATAGAATGAAGAGTGCAGGATATGGCGAGAAGCTCGATAAGAAGGCTTATTACAGCTTTCTGAAGATCCTATGTGGCATTGAGAGGCTTGAGCATGCTATGAGCGTGTTTGAGATGATGAAGGCAGATGGGTGCAAACCTGGGATAAAGACGTATGATTTGTTGATAGGGAAGTGGGTTGCTCGAAATCGACTTGACAAGGGAAATGCCCTCTACAATGAAGCTTCGAGTAATGGAGTAGAGATTTCACCCAAAGAGTATAAAGTGGAAGAGAAGTATTTAAAGAAGCCAGCAGCTGTGAAGAAAGAGAAGAAGAGGGAGACATTACCTCAGAAAAAAGCTAGAAAGAGGAGACGTCTTAAGCAGATAAGACTAAGTTTTGTGAAGAAGCCAAAGAAAAGGATGCGTTAAGCCTACTGGTCAAGCAACGGGGACTTTGAAGAAGGGTTCCATGAATTGAAGTAATTTCTTTCTGATAGTGATATTTTAAGGTTTTACATGTTTAGTGTTGTTTTATTGTGCAACTGTAGGAATAAAATTTTGACTCTGGTTTACATTACTTGAAAAAACATCGACAATTTTCAGATGTTCAAAAATTAGATAATCATTTACCCTAAGATGGTATGTATGATGTATTACATTATTCCAGGCTAGTGAGAATTGTCTTTGTACTTGCCAATTTCTTAACAGAACAACATTTCTTTCTTCTCTAATTCGCGTATATAATTTGTTCTGTTACTGCTAGATCAGTCTCCTGCTACCTCTTCCCTTTTACCAGTGTTCCACGAAGGTATCCTGCCATTAAACTGAAACCAACAGCAATCTGCTTATCAGGTTATTAGCAGACCATAAAGTCATGGAGGAACTTAAATCCGTTTGGATTACACCTAGACAAATGCTAGCCATCTGCTAACATGTGTTGTAAACAAGTGGGTTCCAATTAAAATTTTCATCTTCACTGCATCTTTAATTGCTTATATTTATGTATGATTAACGTTTGCCGTACCCTTCCATTTTGCTCACAGGAGCTATAATATATTGTGCCATTATTTATCACCACACTAGTTTGATTTTTTTTCTCTTGCGAATTAACCTTGATCCCCTGTATCAAAGTTTCGTTTTTCTTATTAGAAGCTTGTGATTTAGTTTTTGATGCAGCAAGCAATAGAAAGCAATTCTTAATCCTTGGTGCCAAGGATTCTGCAGCCCGGGCAGCAGTAAGGGCTCAGTGTCACTATATTAATGAAAAATGGCTCGGCAGTATTTTAACAAATTGGTCTACTACATAAAATAGACTTCAAAAGTTCAGGGATTTGGGAATGGAACAAAAGACTCAGATCGCTTGCAAACTTTTCTGGGCGTGATTAAATATATGACAGGATTACCCGATATTGTAATACTCATTGCAATTATTTGTTGTTAGTTGTAGCTGTAGCAATTATTAGTATACAATTCGGATAAGTATTGCACATTTAAAATACAAATTTAAATACATTTCATGAAAGATAAGACGTGTACATTAGTAGAACAAAAGCTATCATAAAGCAAACAATCCTCAATTTTCTATCTCATTATATGCTCCAAATAAAAAAGACTCTTGCTAGGTCCCCACCTCTTGAAACTACTCTAAATTTTCCGTCATGTATATTTTCTGGAAAACTCAGCTCTCTTCGATTCTACTTAGAGAGTCTCCTTCCAGTATCTGACTGACCTGTCACTCCCACAGGAAACAAAGGAGGCCTCTATTGGTGAGTGCTCTATCCAACGGGGCGCACCATTATGGTTAGATGGCCATCTTGCCACTTTCTCTGCCGTTAAGGCATCCCAGATAACAATCTGCATCACCAGATATAATCATATAAGTAACATTTCAAAATGCCAAATGACTGGATGGAAATGCAAGTACTGATGCAGAACAAACCTCATTGCTTGCCTCATCTATTGAAAGCACAAATTCTTCAGTGTCATTGAAAACAGCCTGCAGATTGAAGCATCCAATAATTGTGAAATGAGTCAAAGTCAATTTTGAATTTCTTGCTTTTGAAGATTGTTTGGAAATATAATCAATCACATATCATGCAGACAAACTTTTTAAAGACAAAACAACTTCTATAGACTGCTAAGACTTCCATCCGAGAAACTGTGTTCTTAACAGATTCCATAACTATTTTCTCATTTAGTTGAACTAATTGCTTCCTTGTAAACAAAACTACAAATCGCCATGCTACTGCATACAAACTACAACATTTTTCTCCCTGTTCATGACCTCTCTCTTTTTTTTTTTTTTTTGCTAAATTAATTGAATGAAGTAGATATTCTGGCTACGAACAGTGCCAAGTTGATTGCACATTATAGTAAACTTCAATAGTTGCAGTTAGTGCCCTTCACCAAGGTGGATGTTCCGTTCAATAAGGTTATTAGTAAGGCAAAAGAATACATTTTTTGTGCCAAATTCTAGAAAAGAAAGGTTGTCAACAGTACCTGGCACCTCAATTGTGCATGTGTAGCTCCTAGATATTGTTTGACCAGTCTTCCACTGCCAACCTCCCAAAGCTTAATACAAGAGTCTTTCCCAGAGGAGAGAATAAACCTAGAAAGGTCAAACTTCCAGTCAAGTTACAACTCATGTTGAGGCACCATCCCAAAGGGGAGAGCAGCAATTTTTTTAGCTCATGATAGCTAATTTGACTGGTGCCAAAGACAGTAAAAACAACTGGTTGAGATTGTGCAAAATAAAATTTTGTAAGACCTCAATTTGTTGGATTTGTAGGGACTAATGACGTTTACATCCCAACAACAAATGATACTAACTTAAAGGCTTACATCCCTAGGACTAATAAAGCTTGCAAGGCCCATACAACAGTAAAACCAAACAGACATGTACAGACACACACAGAAACATATTGGCATCAGTACCTTTGATCCTTTGTAAATGTAGCACTTATGGCCTCTGTTGTTCCATGTGCACCAACTATGGATCGCACACAATTGGCAGTTACCCCATCCCACAACCGAACAGCACCATCTTTAGATGCTGTAACATACATGCCCCCCGTGGATGAATATCTCACCTGCATAACCAAGTAAATGTTTTGGTCACCCCAATGCCTCTGAATTTAATTGTTCTATGTGGGCATTAATAAGATAGAGCTGAAAAAAGCACATCATTGACAATACCTGATTGATGGCTCCATTAACTCCAATTTCTGGAACATTAGCAGAAAGATAACACTGAAATGTATTGACATCATACAGGTGCACGATTTGATGATCAGTACCTGTCATTTTTTAGTTACAACCTAATTAGTAGACCAATAGAAGCAGGGGTGTCACTGACATATTCTATAAATTTTAGCATACTGAGAACCAAAAAAAAAAAAAGTTAAGAATGAGAAGAAAAGGCTAACCAAGACATTGGACATGATCAGATACATTTCAACTTGCTAAGATTTTAAAAGAAAGAGATAATCCAGCGAGGAGCAACAATCTCAAAGAATCATACATAATATTATGACAGAAACCAGGAAAACGAGGAAAGCAACAGCAAGAAACCCAGTCAACATTATAAATAAATACAACACATGTGGAGTCCACCATTATTGATTTTTAGTATTAGATAAGCAAGCATCATCTGAAATACTATATTGTATTTGTTCTATGATATAAGAGGATACTGTAAAATGGAAAAAGTGAAAAGTGAAAATGTCTCCCTCAGCCTCCGTAAATGCCTGTGATCCCAAACCAAATCCTAATTCTAACCCCAGTCTATCTTGATAGAAGGACCTCTTAACAATTATGTTATTCTTTTACAATCAAGAAATGTAAAGAAGCAATATGTTTTGTGGTATATTGTATTTGATAGGACTCTAAGCAATTTTGCGGCTTTTTCTCTGTATAAAGTTGTAACCTTCAAGGGATATTTAATTTTTCTTTTGCGGAATAAAAGTATTTTGGATATGAATACTTAAGAGTTCTACATCACATAGCATCACATACTGTAACAAAAGGACACGAACATGACCATATAATGAAATTATCAGCTGAAGGAATTAAAAGACACCATTTTAATAAGACCCTGCCACTAGAAAACAATACCATTAGCAACTTTGGGATAACTATCTCTTCCTTCATGCAACCTTTCTGTAACACATTGAAATTTATTCTAACCGAACATGGTAATTAATACTGATTGTTGACAATATTAGTAACTTATCCTTCAAAAAAAAAAAAGAAAGAAATGACTATATATATTGTCCAGCTGGAAAAATCTATTGAACTCTTTTAATATTCAGATGAAACAGATACTAATTGTGGTGAGTTATGTGTTTTGAAGATAAAAAAAAAAGTCCAAAGAACAATAACCTGCAAGAAGAAAGTCCCCAGAAGGATGAAAAGAGACAGACCGCACATTGTGAGTATCCTGTGTCATTACATGTACAAATTCAGATTGATGCATTAACGATGCTAAATGCTTATGATATGAATCCACCAGAAATAAAGACAGAAAGACCTGGATAACTCTGAATGCTCTCTTCGCAGTAGCTTTGGAAAAGTCAAAAAATCTGAAAAGAATTAACAGGCCTTATGTAAAAAAGGGTAATTTACTTAATGATTTGTTCCGCACATACATTATGAATCTATTTGCATAATTCATGTAGCACTGAAGTAGTGTGCTTATTTTATCAAATAGGTCAACATGATGGAATATAACTTAAGACACACACACACACATATATTCGTACAATGGTGCAGAAAAGTGAAGATGACATACTTTATGGTATGATCTTTGGCTCCTGATATAAGTATAGTACTTTGAGGATGGAAGTCCAAATCATTTATTGGCTGCAGTTATATCTATAAACATTAGATGACATAGTATTGATCCATACCCATGTCCATTTATTGTATGCATTACAATGACAATCATGGCCTACATACTTGTATATGGTCATAAAACGTCCGTATAACAGGTCGGACAGGACCTTCCCTGGCATCTGACAGCATCATCTGCTTGATTTTTGAAATCTGCAGAAAAGTAAAAGAGCTTGTAATATACATAATATACATATACGAAGAGACAAAAAGTCAAATAATCATAATAAGGCGAAAAATTGAAGACCTCAAAAAGCTTAATCGATGTGTCTGCACTTCCTGTAGCAACGAACCTTCCGTCCGGACTAAACCTTGCACATCTGGCAATATTCTAGAAAACTCAAACCATCAGTCCATATATGATCTGAATTATCCACACTAGTTTGCTACAGAAAATTATAAGATTTTCTTTTTCTATTTCGTGCCTTGTGTTCCGAAAGATGCCGTGTCTCGTGTTTTGGGAAATTTTTGGATGAACCTTTTGCATCCTGCGCAGCACTGGACAAAAGAGATGAGCCGTGAATTTTACAATCATTTTTAAGCGTAAGGCTAAAGGTTAGCATTTATCCCCATGACCAAACTTTTGATTGATAAGGCTATATAGTTATCATTTTGGAATAAGAAACCAAAGACCGAACTTTTAGTTACTGTAAATTTATAGTAAAATTATATGCCATATAGCTAAAATGTAATAACCTGAAATCAACTGAAGCAGCATGAGAAGCCGGAATTGAACCATATACTGCAGGTACAAGGCTGCCCAAATCATACATTGCAGTGGAAGTAACACCTCTTAACATCTCATCATTTTCAGCTGCAAGACCCTGTTGTCATCTTAGTACCCAGAAAATTATTGTTCTTGTTTATCCAACACATATAACTATTTTCTACAATGAGGGGGAGAAAAGGAGAAGTAAACAAAAACCTTAGCAAAAAGCTCCAGAAGCTTGTTAGGAGGAGCCTCAACATTCAATGGAGTCATTGTAGCCGATGCAACGGCACTTGCAGCCTAAAAGAAGACATTTTATTAACATCCCCAATAAATCACACACTCTAGTAATACTTAAGTGACTAGTTCTTTATGCTGAAACTATGAAGAATAATAAGAAATAAACAAATTCAAACCCTAGTCTGCATTTTAACTAATTAATTGCGCTAAACCCTCATCCATGGAAGAAAAAGAAAGCAACTTTGGTTGGATCACAGAATAATGGGGACAAATTTAAACATAAAACTCCATTGAACCAACTCAATGTCCAAAATGCCACTGAATTTAGGAGAAGCCAATAGGCAAAACATTTGTATGGCTCTATTCTTGCCGTTTTAAAGGCAGTAGCACATAATCGAAACATTAAAATCCCTGAGATGAAAATTTGGGTGGAAAAAGGAAATAACTTGGGCATGTATTGTATAAGCAAGGAAAAACTTGCCTGGTGGAGATTGTTGTCGCGAAGATGAGCAACAATGAGGGAATTGAGCTGTCTATGGAGCTTTCCATCTTGCAGTGTCTGCTCGAAGCTGCTGTTTTCCATCTTCTTTTCGTAAGAAAATGAAAAACGAAACAGAGGAAAGAGGGAAAAACCAAAAAAATTCTTTACAATTGACAAAGGAAAAATAACATGATTTTATAACATTTCACCCTCAAAGAAAACAGAGCATCACTTATAAAGAATAATATTTCTTGGCTTTTTTTTCTATATTTAAATTTGTTTAAATATGATTGTCATAGTCATTTTTTGTATAATTTATCATTCAATTATATTTACATAACAAACTCTTTAATTTTTCTCAAATTTTTTAAATAATAAAATTGAAGATTGGATCGATTCATTTAATATGATATGAAACCCGATGGTAGTTTCTCCCTCGGTTTTACTAGAGTTTGTCTCTAGATTTTGTTAAAGTTTTTCTCTAGGTTTTGTTAGAGTTTCTTATATTTTTTTTGCAGATGTAATTGGTATTCATTGAGATTGCCCCTAGAATTTATAAGGGTTGATTGGTTTTTCTTCAACAGTTTTCTTATTTTCTTTATCGGTGGTTCTATTTAGGGGTGAGCAAAACCGAACCAAGAACCAAGAACCGAACCGAACCGAGATTGAAAAACCGAACCGAACCAAACCAAACTCTATTTGGTTTAGTTTTGGTTTTGTAAAATTTAATAGTTTGGTTTTTGGTTCGGTTTTCGGTTTTCGTTAAAAAAACCGAAACTGAACCGAACCGAACGGTAATAGGAAAAATATTTTTTTAAAAAATATATGTGTATATAAATAAATTTTATTTGGCATATTATATATTTATATTATTATATAGTTTGTATTTATAACATTTTAGTAATATATATGTAATATAAATCCTTTTTAAGCAATACTTTACATGTAATTTATAAAAAATAATGATAATAAAAATTTAAAAATTAAAATTTTTTTTGATTCGGTTTGAACCGAACCGAACCGAACCATACGAAGTTTGGTTTGGCTTTGGTTTTATTTTTCTTCTACTTTGGTTTTTGGTTCGGTTCGGTTTTTGAACCGAACCGCGTTTTGCTCACCCCTAGTTCTATTAGAATTGCTGGTTTTTTTTTTTATAGATTTTATTTTGTTTCTTTATATGTTTCTGTTGTTGGTGGCGATAGAAATTATGCATGATACGCAATGACTAACTTTAACGGGTGATATTATAGTCTTGTAGTAGGTTGGAGTGACTCCAAAATTGAAACAAGTTGAGTTAATCATGGTAAATTTTTGGCTGCAGGAAGAATATGAGTCTGAGTATCTCCTCCCGACGTAGACATATACTTGACTCATGGATATGACATCTTTAACCATCAAACTATTAATTTTTGTGAAACATTAAATTAAAATAACAAGTACACGATACAAAAAAATTTGAATAGTAACCGCTTGACTGTAGTCACTACAGTACATTCTTGTACTCTTTTTATTATTTACACTAATAATTTCTCATGAACTGCATCCTCAATTCATTGACCCAGTCCATTCGATCTACAATGCTAAAGAAAATATTTGTTTGACTACAATTTATAATTATAGTTATAGTTATTTAATTGTACCAAAAAA
This sequence comes from Euphorbia tirucalli, assembly GCA_039660915.1. Taxonomy (NCBI): domain Eukaryota; kingdom Viridiplantae; phylum Streptophyta; class Magnoliopsida; order Malpighiales; family Euphorbiaceae; genus Euphorbia; species Euphorbia tirucalli. The sequence continues at coordinate 17,707,669 of CM077637.1, forward strand.
AAAAAAAAAATCCTAGTTGTGCCGAAAGCAATGTTGTGAAAACCGGACCGGACCGGCCGGTTCGACCGGTTTTACCGCGAACCGGCCATGGGTCCGGTCGGTTTGATTAAAATGAACGGTTTGATAAAAAACCGGAGATGACCGGTTCGACCGGTTAAAAACCACTAAACTGGCGAACCGGTTAAAAACCGGTTTTGACCATTTTCTATTTTTGGTTTTGATTCGGTTCGGTTCGACGGTTCGGTTCCGTTCGAACCAAACCGAACCGAATAAAAAATAAACATATAAAATTATAAAAATCAAACCAATATACATTCGGTTTGACTTGAACCAAACTGAACTAGTTTTGTTTGGTTCTGGTTCGGTTTGGTTTCAAACCAAAATTTTTCAAATTTTAAAATTTAAATCAATTATCATTAAAATTTAAAATTGATGAAGTTTTAAACCGAACCAAAAAATAAACATATAAAATTATAAAAACCAAAATCAAACCAATATATATTCGGTTTGACTTGAACCAAACTGAATTAGTTTTGTTTGGTTCTGGTTCGGTTTGGTTTCAAACCAAAATTTTTCAAATTTTAAAATTTAAATCAATTATCATTAAAATTTAAAATTGATGAAGTTTTAGGATATTTCATGAAATTATTTTGAGTATTAAATATTTGAAACTTGTGTTTGATGAATTTATAAGCTTATTTATTTTTTAAATAATATTTTTTTTAAAAAAATAATAATCCGGTATAACCACCGGTATTACCCGGTTGAACCGGTTGTACCACGTACCAGTAGCTTCACCGGTTTGATGTCCGGTACGGTTATGATAACATTGGCCGAAAGTCAACATCACAAAGACCTTCAGCTGAAGGAACAAATTATCTTGTGATTTTAGGTTACTTCTCAATTGTACATTTCAGGAAAATGGAATTCTGCTTCATCTCATCAATCACTGCATCCATTCCGAAGCTCACTGCTTTTACCATTTGTCTCATCTTCTTCACTTCTCTAGGTCTTCTCTGCTTTGCTTTTTTATGCCTTCTAATTTATTTGTTTAGCTAGCTGACATTGATTTTAGATATATTCTGTTCAATTTTGGTGAAAAGAAGTCTGGAATTTCTATTAGCTGTTGGATCTTGAAAATGACTTAAATCCATTTTGGGTTGATATAAATGCAGAGGCCTACGATGCCGTTGACCCAAATGAAAATATAACAATCAAATGGGATGCATTAACCTGGACTCCAGATGGCTATGTCGTAAGTAAATAAGTGATTCAGTTTTTTATATTTCACTTTTCCTCCAGTAGAATTGAATTTGCTTTTTGAAACTCAGCAAAGACCATATACAGATAGATTCCTGGAAGTTGTTAAAATGCTAATTTTTGGTATTGTTATGGTTGACAGGCAGTTGTAACGATGTATAACTACCAGGAACATCGTAAGATTCAAAAGCCAGGTTGGAGATTGGGATGGACATGGGCAAAAAGGGAAGTAATTTGGAACATTATAGGTGCCAAAACCAGAGAGCAAGGGGATTGTTCCAAATTCAAAGGAAATGTCCCACATTGCTGTAAGAAGAATCCAAGTGTTGTGGATTTATTGCCAGGAGCTCCTTACAACCACCAGATTGCCAACTGCTGTAAAGGCGGAGTAATGAGTTCATGGGGAAAGGACCCTGCTAATGCTGTAAGCGCCTTCCAAATCTCCGTTGGAGCTGCTGGAAACACCAACAAGACGGTTAAACTGCCCAAGAACTTCACCTTCAAAGCACCAGGGCAGGGATACACTTGTGGTGTTGCAAAGATTGTTAGGCCAACTCTATTTATTTCCGCAGATAAAAGAAGAGTCACAAAAGCTTTGAGTAAGTTCTACCAAAATTAAACAATTAATTTTCACTCTTGTTTGTACAAGTAATTAATATGCTTTGCTTCTATGTTTATGGCAGTGACCTGGAATGTTACTTGTACATATTCACATTTTCTTGGCTCCGAAAACACCTCCAAGGGCTAAACCGACCGGGGAGGACTAAATATTGCACATTTGGCAATATTCTAGAAACTCAAAGCATCAGTCTGTAAGCCATATGATTTTGTTTTTATGTTTCATGCCTTCTTTCTGTTCAAGATATTGTGTTTCATGTTTAGGGAAATTTTTCAGTTGTGTCTTGTATCATTGATTTGATAAGAAAGAAACAACTATCCTGAACTTTATAATTTAGATCAATTCAATTTATAAATAAAATAATTTCTTTTGTTTTGAAACATTTTAGGTGGATAGAATTCAGCTAGTTAATAATGACCAAAAACTTTTGATTGATAAGGCCATGTAGGTATAATTTTTGCAGAAGAACACAAAATAATTAAGACAAATCAAACTATAGTTTAACTAATAAAATAAATGCACTAAACCCTGATCCAGGGGGAGAAAAAGCAATCACTAATATAGATACAAATTGAAACACTAAAACTCAATTGAATTAATTACAGAGAAGCCAATAGGGAAAAATGTGTATAGCTCTTTCCTTACAGTTCACAAGGCATTCGCTTTAAGACTTGTATACTCTAAGAGTATTTACTTTCTGCTCTTTTCTACAGATTTTGAGGGGTATATTGTTAACAAAAAATTATAATTATTGTTAGTTAAAGGATCTAATTCGTTAAAAGTGTTAGTTAGGCGGCCGGGAAGAATTTATTAACAGATTCTCAGCTCATGTAATCCTCCAGTACTATATAGTATATAAGCCTTGCACTTAGATCACATTGCATTTATTGGGAAACAATTGACCTTTTTCTTCTTTCTTGAATATTTATTTTGTTTTAAAGTTAATATATATATATATTGACAGATAAATTAATTCTGCTTTCAATTTTATTTTACTTGTTAATTAGGATCTCATTAATAAATTTGCGTTTTGATGGAAACATGTTTTCAGGGCTACGGATTTATTCCTTCTATCTCAAAGAAAATTAAGTATTGTAACCGCTTTTTATTTTTTTACGATTATTCTCCCAAGCTATATTTTGTTGCGTATTTTTAACTTTGTTTGAAATTTCTGATCAGTTTTTTTACCATTTCTAGTGATATTTTTAATTTCCTCCTTTTCGGGTTTGGTAAGAGATTTTATTAGCAAAATCATGATTACTACACCATAGATTATTTTTTTATGCAATTTTTGATGCTTTTAAAACACACACATAAAAGAGTTAGTGCACTCTGTCGCTCAAGTAAAACAGAATAAGTAGAGTATCGATCCCCCGAAAACTAAACATGTAAATCCTAAATACAATTAGCCTGCTTGTTGATTAGGCAAAAATATTGTACCTTTGATTTTTTATTTCTAAACTTAAAACTAAAACCAAGAAACAAATAATTGAAGCAATTATATAACACAAATATAATTGGGAGTATATCAATGAACGAATTAACTAATGCATATGGTTTCATCTAGCATTCATTCCAGTGACTTTTTAAATTGTGCAACTAACTCTGACAATTTTTAAGGATGGCGAATCCCTTAAACAATTAACACTAATTACGGCTATCAATTCTAATTCATAACCTAAATACTTAAACTAGTTCAGGCTAAACAATTAGGTAAGAAAACATTAAATTCATGAAAACCTAGTACATATTAGTGAGCCACAAAAGTAATGGTCATGCAATTATTGTGTTACGAATTTCCGATAACTTAGTCATTTGGTCAATTATAAATTAACTACAATCTTCGAAATAGTTAGTCACACAATCAAAGCTTTAAGCAATCATAACACAATCCATGGAAAATAATACTAATTGATTGCATAAAATTAAGAGAGTTACATAGAAATTCTACTAAGCTCCACCATAGCTAATTAGTTCATAGTCAAACTAAAAACGACCAAGAAAAATACAAGAGTAATGATGATAGAGAGTTAAGAATAAAACTATATATGTGGCGAATACAATGGTAGCTTGTGAAGAGAAAACGGAGAAGTATGGATGATAGAACCTTGAAACCTTAGCTTCTTCTCGAACCATTGAAAAATCATGTTCTTGTATATGGTGAATAATGAGAAATTAAAAACTCTCTTGGAAATTATTTTATTTCCCCTAAAATTCAAGACAAAAGAGGAGAAAATCTACTTTCCTAAAAAAAAAGAATTCTAAAACAGAAGAAACTCCAAAAGAGATAAATCATAAAAACAGTAGGATAATTACAAAATATTAAAAACCCAATTGGGAAAGTTTTCAACTCTTTTTTCTTGCAGAATTCATACTATCCCTTAGGCTCAGAAGAAAAACTAGTCCAAAAAACAATTTCAGCTCCAAAATCTCAGTTCTAGCATCCCATAAGGCATGGTCATGTCCCAAGATTTCTCCTAGACGGATCCAAGCCATAAGCCATAAAGCACTTTTTGCTTCTTTTTCATCCTCAAGGCCATGAAAAATAACACAAAGAAAATAAAATCTGCCTAATATAAAAAAAAAAAATAATTATAGCTTATAAACTAAGGCAATTTAAGTACATAAAATACACTTATCAATTTTGATAAAAGATCTATTTAGATAAAAATACGTTTATTCAAAAGGATTTCAAAGTAAAAAATTATGTCACACAATTATATGTATGCGACTCCAAATGTTTGAGATATATGAATAGGGATAATCACCAATTAAGCCCCTAATGTTTAGCATGTTTAGCAAATCAGTCCTTCTTCTTTCGAAAGTCTTAAAAACACCCTTCAGCTATCAAAAATACACTAAAGAAGCCCTTTTTAAACAGTGACTGATGCTAACTGTTAGTCTCTTATATAGATTTTACATGCTGGAAATTACAAAAAAAATTTAATATTGAAAAGAATTGACACATGTACTCCACATCATTTGGTGGGTCCTGACTAACACATTAACCAAATTACCACATAGAAGCTTATCAAAATGGGTCAAAACCCACAAAATCATCTTCACTCTTTCTATGAAGTGTATTCTCGTGCTAAAAAACAAAAACCCTAGAAAATCTAATTCGTTGCAATTGGTGGTGAAGAAGAGGATACAATCTAAACTTGAGCACTCTGGTTACTTTGTGGGACTTAACAGGTATGGAATGCTATGAAATTATTCATATTTGAGAAGTTATTTGATGGCGGGTCACTGCGTTGGAATATTGTATAGTTTTCGTATTGTGCATGTCTTTATTTTCATTTTTTTACTGATTCAAATGTGGTCCATATGTTATTTATTTTTTATAATTATTTGTGTTCCTTTCATGTGAGTTGTCTTCGAGGTAGGTCAGTTTGAAGGCATTTCTATAATTTTTTATGCTTTGCATAATATCTTTTTCGTAGTTTTTTAAGTGTTTAGTGCATTTATTTTATAATATTTTATATGATGTGCTTTATAATACCTATTATAATATTGATTTGGTTTCTCAGTTGACTACTTTGTTATTGATGATCTTTTGTTTATTGTCTTTATTTATTTATTTATTTATTTGTTTGTTTGTTTTTTTGTATATTGCTCCTGTGGTCCCAACTATTAATAGATTATATAGTCATGGTGAAAGTTATTGTGAGTGCTTACTTCCATCGTGGTGAAAGATTTGTGACAACTAGAGTTTAGGTATGTAGATGGGTGTGTCGAGTTTACGGAGAGGTTTGATCCTGACTACCTACATACTAAGAATGTTAAGGATTTGTATAGGGAAGATTTTAGATTTCACAATATAAAAGAAATATATGCACTGATACCTGGGTATGAGCTGAGTGAAAGAGGGCTAGTATTGCTTGAAGACAACATTGATGCCTTTGTTAGGAAAATCCTTGATTGCATTTCTAATAAGCAAAAAGACATCCACTTCTATTCTGTGCACAGGGTAGATGAAGCTGTATTGGCTGATCTTTTTGAACTTAGGAACAATGTACCATCTGAACCTGATGATCATGAGGATGAAATGGAAAATATTCATCCTATTGTCTCTCCTAAAATTAAGGAGAATAGCATGCCTACAGCAGAAGACTTTTACTGGACTGAGACTGATGCTCATGACATCGATGCTAGGGTTGATAATATTAATAGTAATACGAAGGGAGGTGATAATATAGGTGCAAGGACAGTAATGAGGTTAGGGATCAAGGTGATGAGTATGACAATCAAATTGGGATAGATGAGGGTGATAATGAACAAGATGAATAGGAGAGTGATGGGACAAGTGAGAATTATGACTTCGAAGATGTTACTAGAGCTAGAAGGGTTGAGAGACATACATTAGACAATGTTCCATCTTTTCATATTGGTATGACACTTGCTAATGCCATTGAGGTTAGGAGAGAACTTAATATTTACTCAATCAAACATGGTTATGCTTTTGAATATTTTTAAAATGAACAGTATAGAGTAAGAGTTAAGTGTGTTGAAAGTGATTGTTCATGGTATTTTTATGCTGGTCAAGATGGTAAGGCTAAATCTCTAATTGTTAAGAAGTTTTATCCTGACCAAGTGTGTGATGATAGAGCATTTAGTAATACTAAAGTTCGTGGTAAGTTTGTAGCAGAATATTTCAAGAAAACCATTGATGATCAACCTGATTTTAGTGCTAAGGATATGATAAAAACATTAGAAAGAGATGTGAAAGTGAAACCAAGAATTTACATGTGTCAAAGAGCTAAGAAAAAGATAAGGGATGAGTAGCAGGGTAGTTATATAGAATAATATGCTTCTCTTAAGGCATATGCTGAAGAGTTAAAGACGAGTAACCCTTGTGTAAGCGCTGGAATTTTACTCCTCAAAAAAAAAAAAAGAGAGAGAACAGTCGTACGACTCTACCTACAGTCGTGCAACTGTGATCAAACTACAGTCGTACGACTGTAGATTCGTGGCAGGTGAGACAACCCATGCCCTAAAAGCTGAAAAAGGGGAAAGAAAAAAAGAGGAGGCCGGACAGAAAAGAAGAGAAAAGGGGAGATAGGGAAAACCTCAGAAAATTAGAGAGAGAGAAAGAAGAAGAGAAACAAAGGAGAGAAAGGGAAGAGCTCATCATCAGAAACCCTCAGCATTTGGAGATCTTTGGACCCAAAGTTCCTAACCCTAACTTAAGGAGAAAAGTGCAGATTTTAGTGGATTGGAGCGACGCCAAGGGTCAATCCTACAGTGGATGCATGCCAAAAAGGTAAACACTCCTTTTCCCCTCTCTTTTCCACGCTTTCTGGGTGATTGGTGTGGTTTTGTGCCATTTTTATCCCTTTTTTTGCGTTTTTGTTTCTGGAGATCAAGAACAGTTGTGCGACTGTTCTTGAATTTGACGAACAGTTGTACGACTGTAGTTACAGTCGTACGAGTGTTCTTGATTTCCAGGCATTTTCTCCCAGTTTACCTCAAATAAAGTTTTGGCGAGATTCTGACTTTGGACTGCTTACAGTTGCACGACTGTAATATGTTTCCAGAATCAGAATTTCCGTTTTAATTCCCAAAAATTTCCAAAAATCCCTATAAATTCAGAAAATCAGAAAATCATCAAAAATGAATTTTGTTGTGTGCATTCACGACCATAGATTCAATTTTCAGTAAAATTGCATTTAGAACAATGCCACGACGGAAACTCAATTCTCCCGAAAACTGACCCACCTCACATGTAAAAAAATACATGTAAACCGAAAAAATTGTTTTCAAAATGATTTTCCCACAAAAACCAAAATACAGGGACGTTTCAAAATGTTTTCCAGGTCTAACCGAGCCGGCTAGCCGAGCCGACCCGGTTATCCCCTAAACGCATGCCCCCAATTCTTGATTTCCCATTCTGTCATGTTTGAATCCTATTTGTGGTGTGCTATATATTGTGCTAACCTTTGTTTTGCAGCTTTTATTTTATTTTTTATTTTATATGTATTTAATAGAATTAATAGTGTATCCTAGGCGATTATATTTTTCTAGATAAATCGTGTATTATAGGCGCTTGTAAAAGTGAGGCGAGAGTTTTTATCTTTTATTCGATTGGATTGTAATAATTTAATAATTTACTATTTTATTTTACTTGTATGCGCGCTGTATGTCTATTTATTTCAATAAAATTGGCTCTTAGAATTATGAAATACCGTCCATGAACATTGACCAATATATTTTAATTAGACACGAAATAAGGGACTTGTCCGGACCCGAATATCTGGATAGTGTAGCGGCCGTTCGTCCGGTTCAGCTACATTATAAATTTCTCGGTTGAGCTGAGCCGGGTGGCGACTCTACAATATTCATCGAGACTTAGGTCTCGGTTCTTTTAAGAATTAATTCCATTTATTTTTCAAAAGCGATTTTCCATCATAAAAAACACCACGCGAGGGAGGGGCCCGCCTGAAATCGAGGCACCCCTTCCAAAAGGGAGTCTCGCCTTCCGTCGAAAACGTCGTCCGCTCACAGTGGCGACTCCGCTGGGGATTTCTTTAAAAAGTTTTCTTAAAAACTTAAAGGAATTTGACAAGCCCTGAAAAGTGTCTGATTAAAATAAGGTGGATGATTCTTGATTGGTATTTCATTTTGCATTTTTAGCTAGACATGCTTGCATTAGGTTAAATATCCCATTTTAGCCCGGTGGATTGTTGAAGTGTCGCCTTTGTTCCTCATGGTCTTAGGGGCATGGATACGAAACACCACCCATAGCCTCGTACGAACCCCTTCGTTCGGACCCTTGAGTGGGGCGAAGTGAGGAGTATATTTTGCTATGGGAACCTTGATTTTTAACCTGACTTGGACCGAGCTCATATAGGTAGCCTTAGTTGGATTCCCTTAGTATACCAAAATAATTGTGTGAATATATATAAAATCGCGCCTTCATCATCCCCGGTTGGTGATCGAAGAGAAACCCACCTAGGACTCGGTTAGAATTTTTTTGAGACTGACCACGCTTGGAGAAATAAGGTTGGAAGAATTTGTTTCATGTGCTACGTGTTACACGCATCTCGACATTTCACGACATACCATAATCATCATCTTCCATACACAATTAACATTTTCCATACATAAAACATTTTTGTGTGATACTAACCCACATTTTTATGCAGCCATTTGCATTTGTATTTTCATGTGAAAACATTAAATCATCTGTTTGCCATTCATACTCACCCTTTCTTTTTCAGCCATAACATCATATTTGTGTGATTAGCATTTTTCACAAAGCATACATAACATCATTTTGTATTTCATGCATTCTAACCCACGTTTTTGTGCAGCCATTTGCATTTTATGTGTCATAAACATTCATTACATGCCATTTAAATTAAATTAGGGGCATTCCAAGGACGCCCACCATGATCATATCATTCCATCATATATCGGGTATCCCAAAATACCCGTGTCCTGCCAATGCACCGGATTGCATTCGGCCATTCCACCAAATCATTTCATTTAATAGAGACCACAATGGTCCTAGGTATATTTCCGTGTGATAATCCACACGATGCATTTCATGACATCATATCCATTCATCATAAATATCATATGACACTGTGATCCACATCGGGTTACTTCATGACATTACTATATCATTCAAGGCGCTCCCCGAGTGCCGGATTAGTACGCATGTAGGGGCATTTCATAACATCCCAAATCATAAAAGGTGTTCCCTGAACGCCGAACCTTTGTCCGTGTCCCCGTCACACGTGACTTTCTTATAACATCATTTCATATCATACGCTCAAAAGCATCAGAACTCTGTCCATGGGCCGGTCCCATATTACCATTTCATATCATCTCATAGACCTTCAAAGCATCAAACTCCGTCCGTGTGTCGGTACACACGTGATCATTTCACGAAATTCATTAGGTGCCCAAAAGGTGCCGAACCTTTACCCGTGTGACAGTCCACACGTGACATTTTTTTGCATAGCATTGGGTGTTCTTGGAATGTCCAAAGTCAAAAGAATAAAAACAAAGGGATCATCCTCATTATCTCACGATGTACATCTCATTCATCCATCAAACATTCAAGCACTCCACAACGTTCAAGCATTTCACGAGCACCAAGGACTTTACAGCATACACTAAGTCATTTAAGTGTTCCAAAAACGCTAGAAATTCCATTAAGCCCCTTAGGTCTTCCATAATCATTAGAAACCCTATCCTTGTGTCCCGCACACCTATATGTCAAATCTCTTCCTGTGCAAGAGACACTATGCACGTATCGCTTTAAACTCTACCCTTCCTCCCCGTGTAAGACAAGCTCCACACGTACCGCATCAAAACTCTTCCCGTGCAAGACATGCTCTGCACGTACCGCTTTAAACTCTACCCTTCCTCCCCGTGTAAGATAAGCTTTACACATACAGGTCCAAATCTCTTCCCGTGCAAGACAAGCTCTGCACGTACGGCATCAAACTCTACACTTCCTCCCCGTGTAAGATACGCCCTACACCTATCTTTCCAAATCTCTTCCCGTGCAAGACAAGCTCTGCACGTACGGCATCAAACTCTACACTTCCTCCCTGTGTAAGATACGCTCTACACGTACCATTCCAAATCTCTTCCTATGCAAGACAAGCTCTGCACGTAGGGCATCAACTCTACACTTCCTCTCCCGTGTAAGACACGCTCTACACGTACCGCTCCAAAATCTCTTCCCGTGCAGGACATGCTCTGCACGTACTGCTTTAAACACTAAATCTCTTCCCGTGCAAGACAAAGCTCTGCATGTACCGCATCAAACTCTACACTTCCTCCCCGTGTAAGACACGGTCTACACGTACCGCTTCAAATATTAACTCTCCTCCTGTATAGGATCCATCCTATACATATAAGCACTTCATAAGTATCATCTTGCTTCGATCCGTGGACACCCTGCGTGCCATTTTATCCATGTGGTGTATATTCATACGCCACCGCTTTACTTCAGCACATAGCTTCATTAACAACATTCATTGCACTTTGCACGTTTCCATTTCTGGCTTTGTGTGCACTTAACTAGCTTAGGATTGCATAACATGACATGGCATCACATGACATCATCCTTCATACATGCATGCATTACACCTCACACTCATGCCTACATCATCCCTTGACTTGGTATTCTCCGTGGGCATGCCCTAGTCAATGCTAACAAATGTTTTAATAGGGGAGAAAGGGAAGGAGTCTTGAGAATGGCTGGCCCAATGAACTTCAACACCATAATAGACATCGTAGATGATTATGTTGCTTCATCACGATTTCGAAAGATGGTTAGGGAGGAAGCAGCGGCAATGTTGAAGGAGATACTAGGAGGTGATCTTAATAAGGTGGAAAAGCTGACGACAAGGTGCTCTGAATTGGAGGCACATGTGATTGAGCTTGAGGGAGTAATAAGAGGGCTGAATGGTGAAGCAGAACCAAAGACCTCCCCCAAAGCCAATATTGACCTTGTTCCGCAACAAACCAAGAGTCTACTCCCCAAGGGTGATGGAAAGGGCATATCCCCATGGCCTATTTCGTTGAGCCAATTATTTGCCAAATGTAGAAAAGAGGGGCTACTACAGAGCGTCAAGCCGTATATGGAGCCAACACCGGATCAAAAGAATAACTTCTGCAACTATCATGTAGTGACAGGTCATCGAACCAATGTCTGCTATGTTTTAAGGAAGGAGATCAAGAAGTTAGTTGATGAGGGAAGGTTAAAGGTGCCATCCGCTACTAATGAGCGACTGGGGGCAAGCAGGGAGAATAGCAAGGAAATTCCTCAAACCTCCCGGGGAGAGGAATATGATGAAGAACTCCTAAGCCTGATTTGATGAAAGTGGGGTAGTGATATTGGAGCCAGGGCAGTGACCGGATAAGGAATAGTCGGACACTGTGAGATCAATACCTTTAGAGGCTCCTTCCCATAGGGAACTCATTTTGTTTGTAAAGTGTATTGAACTCATTTTGAATGCAATGCATCTTGTTATTTTCTTACTTATGTGGTGATTACATGTATATGGCATTAAGCATGCATTTGATCATCTGAAACGACATGTCCATCACGCATAATATTAAGATGCATGACATCAATCGGAGTCTTGCAGGGAATTTAAAAGTGAACTTGACTTCAGTTAAATCCCTTCCTTAAAAAAAAAGTCTGCCAAGGAAATAATGGGATGGCATCATTTCCGTCAAATCAATTGCCAACCTAGATCAGTAATCCCTACAAACCATGATCCAAAACACTGTTGGTCTTGCCCTAAAAGTTTCAACTTAAACAGCCCACAATACACCCAAATCATTCCAAACCAGGGACCATTGCTAAATTTCAGAGCATATCCCCAAAATGAATCTTTGAGCCTTATTCATGCCCAAGATAGCATCCCACACTATAACCTTGTAGTAAAAAAAAAAAAACCCAAACTCATCAAAAGCACCAAGCCCTAAAAAATCCAAACGACCTTCGCCACCCACCATGCTGTAAAAACTCCAAAGTAGACATTGGTTTTAGTGCATATATAGTTTTGTTTGTGTGGCATTCATGTGTATATGACATTACACATGCATTGTTCATCCAAAAAGACATATCAAACACGCATGACATACATGGATTTGAATGCAGCGGGAAAATCAACAGGTGGCTCTGGCTTGGATTTAGCTTCTTAAAAAAAAAAACCCAGCAACGATGGAAGACCTCAGCTCTCCCTTATAGTGAGATTTCTGCTCTCTTCAATCATAGAGTCAAACTATGTTGAGTGCTTGATGAATCCGGGGGTGGCCCATCTCTTGCATGAGATGCCGGGGTCAATGAGTTGAGACAATGGAGATAAGTATGTTTTTGCCTGTTCTGAAAAGTTAACTTTGCGCGGTGGCAGAGAAGATCAGTGTCTTTGTCTGTCTCATACACGGCGACCATAATTAAATCCGGAGTGTCTCATGGCATTAAATGGCAAGGCGCAATACTTTAATCTCCTCCCTTGAACCGATTCTGTGAAGCCTTATTTTCTGCCATCAATGGCTTCCAACAAGAGATGGAACCCCAATGTTGTTCCATATCACATTTTTCTGCATCATCTCATTACCAGAAGGGCGACAGAGCAAAGAGAGGATTTGAATATGAGTCTACTTCAAATGAGCTCAACAATGGTTACCTAGGAACCTAACTGTTGAAGAGATCAAGTCGAATAAGAGGGAGATCAATGTCAATCTCGGTGAGAAAACAAGCCTGATGATCAGAAATCTGCCAGGCCAGTTCCAAAGACATAATCTGCCAGGAGTAGGTCCAAAGGGAAGTCTGCTTATGGTTTCCCCTACTCCCCTATGGATTTCAAGACTGGAGGAAATGTCGGTTATGCATTTGTGAACTTCACCGACAGTGTTGGGGCAACTTGGTTTTACAAAGCTTTCAACAATCATGAAGGGGACGATACCATCAACAGGAAAGGCTACAAAGTCTGTTGTGCTCATATTCAAAGGGAAAGTTGCATTTACCAACCATTTCAAGGATTCAATCATCGGGAAACGTGCCTGAACTGGAATCTGAGGTGAATTGGAAACATGAATACAGCATCAGACCGCAGGAGAATCCAGTGGTTAATTGAATTCATCTCAGGTTTTCCGTCTATAGTGGCAACTCTATCCAGTGCTCGACTAAAAAAAAAATCTCTATCCAATGTGCAAAACCGAAAGGGCATATTGGTAATTTGAAGGGGCATCAATTAAAACCAGAGCCACATCTTAGATTTTCCTAATGCGTCCGTATTCATTATGTCATGAATGTTTTGTATTCAATCTTAGTGTTCAATATGCATTTGTTGTGTCATTGCATGTCAATGTTCACTTACGGGCTACATCGCGCAGCGAACCTTATCTGTAGAAGTGCTTTACTCCCCAAACACAAACCTATAATATCAGGGGCAAGTAAAAAACTGAACCACTGGGTATCATTGACGACAGTATCTTCGTGCATCACAATGAACATATCAAGGTATATTTTTCCCGTCCTAAGATAAACTGTCGTGAAAGGGATCAACGTAGATAAAATGCCCATCACAAAAAAAAAAAATCTGACACGGAAAACGGAAAGGACGTGTCGGCAACAGGAGAGGAGTGATATACAAAGTCAGAGTCACTGTCACATTCCCTGTTATACTCATTCTGATGTCACCATTGCAATATTGTGTATGTTTGGATTTCCGATCAGATGTTCATCTTGCATACACCATGCCATTACATATAAACATCCATCAGTAGGACATTGCATCCAAGCCTGGATAATACTGCAGGGACTCCTATTATGTGGTACGGAAATGCAAGGTCTCACTCTCATCTTCTTGCTCAACCAAACGGACCATCTGTCGGCGCGGCCTATTACCCTGATCCACTGAGCCTGACAACGCTTCAGAATATGCAGAGGGTAAAGTGGAAAGTCACTCGAGACAGCCAACTCCTCTAATACCTAGATCAGTGTAATAGTCAGTCGGTCAGAAAACACGTCGAAACAATCAGACTAGGTCACCTAGGCTACCATCGGGGCCAATCACAAGCTGTGAATTCCGTCTCTGGGCTCGCACGGATACCAAGAACAAAGCATAAGCCACATGTTGCATGCATACATACATGTAGAACCATACATGCATCTGTACATACGTGCATACGTTTAAAGTAAACATACACAATTCATATGCATATGCATCACAACTGACCCAAGCACAGGTACCCATCATTATCATCGGGCTGTTCTGAACCAGGATCGCTCTCAAAGCAGAGATGGCACAACGCCGGGGCATTCATTGGACCTTAAGTGTCAGCGCAAATCCAAATCCCAACACATTAAGTTTGCAAGGGGCAGAACAATAAAGCCGTATTTATCCTTGATTGAAGGGGCAAAACTTTTTGTTTTCAAAATTATCGATCAAAGGATAAATACTCATCCTCGAGCCAACATCAAAATTATCCTTCCTAAAGCTACCTCCTTATTTCAGTCAAGCCAGATTTCGAACCCTCGAACTCCATTATGTTCAAGCATGGTTGCAAATCCTTGAACCCTTTTCTTCATTCAAGCCAGATTTTGAGCCTTTGAACTCCATTACGTTCAAGCATGGTTGCAAATCCTTGAACCCCTTTCTTCATCCAAGCAAGATTTCAAACCCTTGAACTCCATTACATTCAAGCATGGTTACAAATCCTTGAACCCCTTTCTTCGTGCTTTCGAACCAGTTTTTCCTTAAGTGAAACAGAACAAGACGACTTAATTAAGTTTCTTTTCCAAATCAAATAATCCTTCCTTCGTGGTTTAGGATTCAATTTGTTGAAAACTTTAAGATCTAGAAAAACCCAAATTAAGTTAATCAATTCTTCGTGATATTGATTCAAACTTAAATCTTGTTTTCTTTTGAATGTTCTAGCAAATAAAAGAAATAAACGATTGCGTATTTACTTCTTGTTATTCAACTGAATATCAAACCCTAATTAAATCAATTGGCCTTTTGATTAATTAGAAAACTTGATATTAGAGATCGGATTTCTCTTAGGCAAGAAAACAAAATATAGAATTTCGAAATTAAATGGTTAAGAACAATGAATCTCACAAACAATCGATGATAAACCAAACGAAACTTTCAATTGAAAAAGAAAAGAAGTTAGTTACTCATTGTTTGAGTAACCACTTACAAGCTAAAAGAAAAATGCTGAAAATAAAAAGAATGGAGGCTAGGGTTAACAATCCCCAAAAATAAGAAATAAAGAAGTAAAAGAATTGATGCCTAAAGAGTTCTCCTCCTACCCTATTTATACAAATTTCGACCTAGCTAGATAAGACCAGTAAATGCTATCCTAAAATAAAATTCGAATTTCAAAATAAGGAAAGCTGAGCTGTGACTGAATCCGGCGCTTAGCCTTGGGCAAGGCTAAGCTTGCAGTTCCCACAATTAGCTGAACACTTGACTCCAGCCTGAAAATGCTGCTACTTTTGCTCCAACAGCTGTGAATTTCCCAAATAGCTCCTGAACAACCAAAAATACAAAGTCTGATATATTTACCCCAAAATAAAGAAAACCTAAATAGGAAAAAGGGATAAATAGCCAATAAAATTCCCAAAATAGTAGGCATAACAAATACCCCCACACCTAAACCAAACTTGTCCTCAAGTGCTAAAAACTGATTTGGAAAAATTCAGCCCTCTCTAAAGTAATTCACCCCAGCAAGAATTTCTAAGTTTTCATGACTTGAATTGACACTCCGAACCATGATTACCCACCACACACTGCATTACTTCATAAAACATAAGATAAACACTTATAATTAATCATCATACCAAGGCAATTTCGGGACTCCTCAATCACAATCAATTTTTCTTGCATTCTTACTTAACATCAATTAGACCTTAATCACTAACCAAATCCTTGTTTGTCAAAGCTAAAGAGAAATTAAAATTTTATAGATATGCAGCAGCATTTTTTTTTTTTTATTTTTTTTTTTATTTTTTATTTTTTTTTATGCAAAAATTGTCTTATTTCGGAGAGTATGCATATCGAGGCATTCCCGGTTACTGAGCCGAGTACCCCCGACCACATTACCCTTCCTAACGGCTACTAGCTCGGCCCTTAACCATTTTGGACAGCGGGACCAGTGCATAAAGGCAGCATGCTACAATTATTGTCTCTCAAAGCAATTTAAAACAAGAACAGTTAGAATCAGGCTTTCTTTGGTCAAAGCACGAATGCAAGATGCATATAAAAATTTTTGAGTCCCTAATTACCTAAGCTAGGACTTTCTTTATAAAATGCTATATCAAGGAAAAATTTAGCAATAAGTGATGGTGTTTTTGCAAGAGTTAATGGAGTGCAATAAAAAAAACAGAAAACCAGAATTTTCTATCATAGGACAAATACAATCTCCTAAGGCTAAATGTTTTTGCAAAATCAGCCAAGCAAAGAGAAACAATGACCCATTCCAGCAAACCACAGTATATAGAAAGAAAGATGCAAGAACAGAACAGAAAATCCTACCTACTTCAGTCATAATCAACCTTTTCCAGCAAGCCACAACTCAATCCCCCCCACACCTAAAGTCTACTTGCCCCCAAGGAGATAAAATAAAGTCTGAAAACAAAAGAGGGAAAGAATACGACCTGGAGGGTATCGGCACCTGCTTGCTGGTTGAAGAGGCGGGAAGCTTCCTGCGTGGAGTTTTGGTTTTCTTGGCCGCAGGTTGTGACGGCTGCTGCTTCTTCTTTTTTTGGCGGTGATTGACTGTGGACTGGTTCTGAACTCTCTTCTTCTTGCTGCGATTCTTCCTCAACGCACAACGCTTTGTTCACTGTGCTCTTTATTGGTTTACGCGCCTTCGTCTGGATTATCTCCCAAGGTCAGATCTTCGATTTCCCCTGTTCTTGGTATGGTGGTGCGCCTTCTTCTCTTCGCCGGTTGTACTGGTTGCGGGCGATTAGAGGGCTGCGGTTCTGTCTCAACGGCGGCCTGTTCTGCTTCAGGAAGGGGAGACGGCGGGGAGGCTGGAGGTGGCGGACTGGGTGGTTGGGGGTCTGCGATCGGTGCTGGACGGCTGGAATCTCTTTTGGCCGCCGATTTCAAACGAGCCATGGTTGGGTTGGAATAGCAGAGATTTTCGCAAAAAGGGAAAAAGAGAGGGCTTAGGGATTTCTGATTTGCAGAGAAGTGAGGGGTAGAGATGAAGATAGGTGTGTAAATGTAGAGATAGTGGGCCGGCTTTTCCTCAAAAAAAAAGGCTTGAATTTCTTTTACCCAAAAATAATTACCCTTGAAGTCAAGGTAAAAAAAATTAACCGGAGAGCTGTACATCCCAGGGCCCAACACAAGCTTTGAAGCAACTTAACTCTTTTCTCCTACTAAGCCCCTGAAAACCCAGATTTAGCAGAAAGTTAGAAAAAATTAAGGTAGAAGAAGAGAAGAAAAAAAAACAAAATAAATAAAAGAAAATAATTCAAACTAAGAGAAAGAAAAAGCCTGGTCATCAGCCTTGGGCAAGGCTAATCTTGGGTTGCCTCCCGTTAGCGCCTCTAGTTAACGTCTATGGCCAGACAATGTACATTACTTAGCCCCGCTGCTCTGGTGCCATTAATTGTACCTCTTCCGCACTGTGAGCCTCAAATCCTTCATAAAACGGTTTCAACCGATGTCCGTTCACTTTAAAAAATTTTCCGGTTTCAAGACTGCAAATTTCTACTGCACCGTGATCATATATCTTTTGCACCACGAAAGGGCCTATCCATCGCGAGCGCAATTTCCCTGGAAACAATCTGAGTCTGGATTGAAAAAGCAGCACTTTCTGACCAATTTGAAATTGTTTCCTGCTGATCATTTGGTCATGAAGTTGTTTAACTTTCTTTTTGTAAATGTAGGAGCTTTCATACGCCTCATTCCGTAATTCCTCTAGTTCCATCAGCTGTAACTTCCTTTGCTCCCCTGCCATGTCGTAGGATAAATTTCATTTCCGAACTGCCCAAAAAGCTTTGTGTTCCAATTCAACCGGTAGATGGCATGGTTTACCAAACACCAATCGATACGGTGACATTCCGATCGGAGTTTTAAAGGCAGTCCTGTATGCCCACAATGCATCTTCCAACTTAGTGCTCCAATCAGTCCTTGTGAAATTCACCGTTTTCTCCAGAATGGATTTAATTTCTCTGTTGGAAACTTCTGCTTGACCATTAGTCTGTGGATGATAAGCTGTTGACATCCGGTGACTCACTCCATATTTCTTTAACAGTGCTGTCATGATTTTATTGCAAAAATGCGTCCCACGATCACTGATAAGAATTCTTGGCGTTCCAAATCTACAAAAAATGTTAGCTTTGACAAATTTAATCACAGTTGCAGCATCATCTTTTCTTGTGGCCTTTGCTTCAATCCACTTTGAAACATAATCAACAGCCAACAGAATATAGGAATTGCCAAAGGAATTAGGAAAAGGACCCATGAAATCAATTCCCCATACATCAAATATTTCGCAAGAAATAATTGGAGTAAGAGGCATTTGGTTTTTCTGACTTAAGTTACCTGTTTTCTGGCAATTAAAACATGACTTACAATACAGGTATGAGTCTTTGAATATTGTTGGCCAGAACAAACCGCTCTCAAGAACTTTCCTAGCTGTACGTTTAGGTCCAAAATGTCCTCCACAGGCTTCGGTATGGCAAAATTGCAAAACAGATTGCACTTCACTTTCGGGAACACATCTGCGTATGATTTGGTCTGAGCACTGCTTCCATAGATAGGGGTCGTCCCACACATAGTACTTGGCATCCCGTCTAAGTTTATCTCTGTCATGGGCTGAAAATTCCTCCGGAAAAAGTCCTGTAACCAAATAATTTACCAAATCAGCGTACCAAGGAATTATAGTATGTACAGCAAATAAATTTTCATCTGGAAATTGATCATTTAAAGGGCAATCTTCCTGTTTAGACATTATTCGACTCAGATGGTCAGCCACTAAATTTTCGCTGCCTTTCTTGTCCCGAATTTCAATGTCAAACTCCTGAAGTTGTAAAATCCAACGTATCAAACGTGGCTTCGATTCCTTCTTGTTCAGCAAATATTTTAGAGCTGCATGATCAGAAAAAATTATTACTTTAGTGCCCAATAAATATTGACGGAATTTTTCTAAAGCAAAAACTATAGCCAAAAGTTCTTTTTCTGTTGTCGAATAATGGCTTTGAGCTGAATCCGAGGTTCTTGAGGCGTAACACACAACATGGGGCTTCTTATCAATTCTTTGTCCAAGTACAGCCCCTACCGCAAAGTCGCTTGCATCACACATGATTTCGAAAGGATATTCCCAGTTCGGGGGCTGAATCACTGGAGCAGTGATAAGCTTCTCTTTTAATTCATCAAAAGCTTGTTTACACGCATCATCCATCTCAAACCGAACATCATTTTTTAATAGATTACAAAGTGGTTGAGTGATCTTGGAGAAATCTTTGATAAAGCGCCTGTAAAATCCTACATGTCCAAGAAAAGACCGAATCTCCCGAACATTTTCGGGGTAAGGAATAGATTTAATGACATCAATTTTTGATTGGTCTACTTGAATTCCTTTGGATGAAACTATATGCCCAAGAACCAGCCCTTGGTCTACCATGAAGTGACATTTCTCATAATTCAAAACCAAGTTAGACTCTCTACATCTTACCAATACTTTGATCAAATTTTCAAGGCTTTCAGTGAATGAGTTCCCATATACAGTAAAATCGTCCATGAATACCTCAATAATTTTCTCAATGTAATCAGAAAATATACTTACCATGCACCTTTGGAAGGTTACGGGTGCATTGCAAAGGCCAAAGGGCATCCTTCTAAACGTAAAAGTTCCGAATGGACATGTGAAGGTCGTCTTTTCTTGATCTTCGGCAGTGATTGGAATTTGGTAAAAACCTGTATATCCATCAAGACAACAGTAAAAATGTTTACCAGCTAATCTTTCCAACATTTGATCCAAAAAGGGAAGCGGAAAATGGTCTTTTCTAGTTAAAGAGTTTAGCTTCCTATAATCAATACAAACCCTCCACCCATTTTGAACACGGGTGGGAACCATTTCACCTTGCTCATTTTTGATAACGGTTATCCCCGTTTTTTTAGGAACCACATGGATTGGGCTCACCCAATTGCTGTCTGAGATAGGAAAAATCACATTTGCATCCAACATTTTCTGAATTTCCTTTTTGACAACTTCCATCATCGGTGGGTTCAATCTTCTCTGACCCTGTCTTTTTGGAACTGCTCCTTCTTCCAAATGAATTCTGTGCATACAAGTTGTGGGGCTGATTCCTTTTATATCCGCTATTGTCCATCCTATTGCTGATTTATGACTCCGAAGTGCAGTCACGAGCTGATCTTCTTCTTCAGGTTTCAACTTACTCGAAATTATGACTGGAAGCGTCTGGTTATCCCCCAAGAAGGCATATTTCAAGTGCGTTGGCAGCTCCTTTAGTTCTACGCTTGGTGCCTGCAAAACAGATGGTAATTGACGGGAATTAGTAGCTGAAAGTGGTGCGTTAGAGGCAGTACCCACCTGCTGATTATGAACTGTTAAATTTGAACAAATTTCCAACAATTCAGCATCACTTTCTTCTTCCGGGTCTACAATTCCACTAAGAACAGCCTGTAATTTATCACACCCAATTCTTTGCAGCAATTTTTGAGATAAAGGTTCAATTATATCAACACAACATACATTGGATACTTCCGATGGAAATTTCATTGCATCATAAACATTAAATTTAACTGTTTTTCCATCGAATTCCATAGAAAGAACTCCGGTATGAACATCAATTTTAGTTCTTGCAGTGGTTAAAAACGGTCTTCCTAATAAAATTTCAGTGGATTCGGGAGATGAATCATCCTCCATATCCAATATGTAAAAATCTGCTGGAAAAACCAAATCATTAACCTGAACTAAAACATCTTCCAAGATACCAAGTGGGTAAACTAAGGATCGGTTTGCAAGTTGGATTATTATACCTGTTTTTTCTAATGGACCAGCATTAAGAGAATTATAAATTGATTTAGGCATTACATTGATTGAAGCACCTAAGTCACACATTGCCCTCTTTATGCGAGTATCACCTATTCTACACGAAATTGCAAACATACCTTTATCTTGACATTTTTGGGGCATCGTTTTCTGCAAAACAGCCGACACATTAGCACCAACCAAAACTTTACCACAACCAGTCAACTTTGTTCTATTCATACATAATTCTTTGAGAAACTTGGCATACCTTGGAATTTGTTTTATTGCATCTAATAAAGGAATGTTTACCTCTACTTTGCGGAATGTTTCAAGGATGTCTTTGTCTTCTTTTACCTTCTTTGACTTTGAAAGCCTTTCGGGAAAAGGTGGCTGGACTGTGATAGTTGGTTGTGAGATTTCCCTTTGGGTCTCGGCTGTAATTTCTTCTTGCTCCTTGCTGGCTGAACCGGACTGCTCTATTTCCAATTCCTTCTCTTCATGATCCACACTTGTCTTCTTTGTATCTTGCAGCTGTTTACCGCTTCTCAATGTTATGGCACTCGTGTTTTGTTTAGGATTATCGACCGTTTGAGACGGTAATTTTCCTTTTGACTGTAGTTCGCTTATTGATGATGCCATGGTATCCATTCTTTTCTCAAGGTTTTGGTGACTTGTTCTCATGTCCTGCTGAAATTGCTGAACATTAGAAGCAAGAGAATGAACAATTTCCTCAAGAGACAAACCTGGTTTGGGCGGAGCTGAAGTTGTTGGTTGCTGAATTTTCTGGTTAGTTTGGTAATGCTGATTCCGATTACCATAACTGAAGTTGGGGTGGTCGCGCCAACCGGGATTATATGTACTGGAATACGGATTGTATCTTTGCTGGTTGTTTTGTTGAAATCCCATTGCACTTACTTGTTCCGTTGTCTCCACTTGAAATGTTGGGCAAGAATCGGTATGATGACTTGGTGAGGTACATATTCCACAAACCGATTGCTGATTGTCCCTTCCAACTGACATATTTTGCACAAGATTTGTCAATTTATTAATCTTTTCTTCTAAGGAAGAAGTGCTTACCTGGTGAACTTTCCTGGACGGTTCAGAACAGACTCCGAATTGTTGGGAATCATCCACCATGCTCTGGATCAAGGCACGTGCTTCAGTTGGTGTTTTATTAATCAAGCTTCCTCCACTTGCTGCATTAATCATACGTCTTTCCATGGGCAACATTCCTTGGTAAAAATACTGCAGCAGAGATTGCTCAGTTATTCCATGCTGTGGGCAATTTTCACACAAGCGTTTAAATCTTTCCCAATATTCGTGCAGTGTTTCTCCTTCTCTCTGTTTGATTCCACTTATCTCACTGCGAATGGCGGCTGCTCTAGTGGCAGGGAAGAATCGATCCAGAAATAAACGTGCCATATCCGTCCATGTATTTACTGAACCGGGTCGAAGATGGAATAACCAAGACTTGGCTGTATCCTGCAGGGAAAAAGGGAAAGCTTTTAGTTTTATCAATTCCTCTGAAACTCCATTCGGTTTCATACCTGAACACACCACATGGAATTCTTTTAGGTGCATGTGAGGATTCTCACTCTCCATTCCATGGAACTTTGGTAATAAGTGGATTAAACCTGATTTCAATTCAAAGTTCGCGTCAGCTTGCGGACAATTTATGCACAATGGTTGCTGAACCACTTCTGGGGTTTGAAGTTCTCGCAACGTCCTTTCTGCCATCTCTGTTTCGTTGGGTGAATTTTCTGATTCGTCAGAAGAGGATTCGTTTGAGCTAGAGGCTGTATTGAGTTGCTCTCTTCGTAATCGGGTCTCCTTGCGAATTCTTTTTGCTGTCTTTTCGATTTCTGTATCAAAGAGTAGATTTCCCGATGTTTCAGACCTGGTCATCAAGAGAAAAAAAATCAAATTAGTTAATCCCCGGCAACGGCGCCAAAATTTGACAGGTGCCGAATCCGTCAAATATAATTTTATAATCTCGTCTTTTCCTAAAACAATTTATTTGTAGTAGGTGGTAAGTCGAGGTCGTGTCCCAAAGGATTAGCGATTTAATTTGCTTCTCAAAAATAACCAATCGGTTTATTTCAAAATTTGTAAAAGATAAAAAGGGGGGTTTTAGTGAAGATGATGCAGAAAAATAAAATTATTTAAAAGTGCAATTGAGCAAAAGTAAAAATCAGGAGATATAACAATTAATTAACAATTCAATTGAAAGTTTCTTCGATGGCATCTCATCATTGTTTGATCATAGACTCGACAAGCGGATTCAAATCTCAAAATTCCAATTCGGTTAAAGTTCTAGGCTTCGTGCTTTCGAACCAGTTTTTCCTTAAGTGAAACAGAACAAGACGACTTAATTAAGTTTCTTTTCCAAATCAAATAATCCTTCCTTCGTGGTTTAGGATTCAATTTGTTGAAAACTTTAAGATCTAGAAAAACCCAAATTAAGTTAATCAATTCTTCGTGATATTGATTCAAACTTAAATCTTGTTTTCTTTTGAATGTTCTAGCAAATAAAAGAAATAAACGATTGCGTATTTACTTCTTGTTATTCAACTGAATATCAAACCCTAATTAAATCAATTGGCCTTTTGATTAATTAGAAAACTTGATATTAGAGATCGGATTTCTCTTAGGCAAGAAAACAAAATATAGAATTTCGAAATTAAATGGTTAAGAACAATAAATCTCACAAACAATCGATGATAAACCAAACGAAACTTTCAATTGAAAAAGAAAAGAAGTTAGTTACTCATTGTTTGAGTAACCACTTACAAGCTAAAAGAAAAATGCTGAAAATAAAAAGAATGGAGGCTAGGGTTAACAATCCCCAAAAATAAGAAATAAAGAAGTAAAAGAATTGATGCCTAAAGAGTTCTCCTCCTACCCTATTTATACAAATTTCGACCTAGCTAGATAAGACCAGTAAATGCTATCCTAAAATAAAATTCGAATTTCAAAATAAGGAAAGCTGAGCTGTGACTGAATCCGGCGCTTAGCCTTGGGCAAGGCTAAGCTTGCAGTTCCCATAATTAGCTGAACACTTGACTCCAGCCTGAAAATGCTGCTACTTTTGCTCCAACAGCTGTGAATTTCCCAAATAGCTCCTGAACAACCAAAAATACAAAGTCTGATATATTTACCCCAAAATAAAGAAAACCTAAATAGGAAAAAGGGATAAATAGCCAATAAAATTCCCAAAATAGTAGGCATAACAAATACCCCCACACCTAAACCAAACTTGTCCTCAAGTGCTAAAAACTGATTTGGAAAAATTCAGCCCTCTCTAAAGTAATTCACCCCAGCAAGAATTTCTAAGTTTTCATGACTTGAATTGACACTCCGAACCATGATTACCCACCACACACTGCATTACTTCATAAAACATAAGATAAACACTTATAATTAATCATCATACCAAGGCAATTTCGGGACTCCTCAATCACAATCAATTTTTCTTGCATTCTTACTTAACATCAATTAGACCTTAATCACTAACCAAATCCTTGTTTGTCAAAGCTAAAGAGAAATTAAAATTTTATAGATATGCAGCAGCATTTTTTTTTTTTATTTTATTTTTTATTTTTTATTTTTTTTTTATGCAAAAATTGTCTTATTTCGGAGAGTATGCATATCGAGGCATTCCCGGTTACTGAGCCGAGTACCCCCGACCACATTACCCTTCCTAACGGCTACTAGCTCGGCCCTTAACCATTTTGGACAGCGGGACCAGTGCATAAAGGCAGCATGCTACAATTATTGTCTCTCAAAGCAATTTAAAACAAGAACAGTTAGAATCAGGCTTTCTTTGGTCAAAGCACGAATGCAAGATGCATATAAAAATTTTTGAGTCCCTAATTACCTAAGCTAGGACTTTCTTTATAAAATGCTATATCAAGGAAAAATTTAGCAATAAGTGATGGTGTTTTTGCAAGAGTTAATGGAGTGCAATAAAAAAAACAGAAAACCAGAATTTTCTATCATAGGACAAATACAATCTCCTAAGGCTAAATGTTTTTGCAAAATCAGCCAAGCAAAGAGAAACAATGACCCATTCCAGCAAACCACAGTATATAGAAAGAAAGATGCAAGAACAGAACAGAAAATCCTACCTACTTCAGTCATAATCAACCTTTTCCAGCAAGCCACAACTCAATCCCCCCCACACCTAAAGTCTACTTGCCCCCAAGGAGATAAAATAAAGTCTGAAAACAAAAGAGGGAAAGAATACGACCTGGAGGGTATCGGCACCTGCTTGCTGGTTGAAGAGGCGGGAAGCTTCCTGCGTGGAGTTTTGGTTTTCTTGGCCGCAGGTTGTGACGGCTGCTGCTTCTTCTTTTTTTGGCGGTGATTGACTGTGGACTGGTTCTGAACTCTCTTCTTCTTGCTGCGATTCTTCCTCAACGCACAACGCTTTGTTCACTGTGCTCTTTATTGGTTTACGCGCCTTCGTCTGGATTATCTCCCAAGGTCAGATCTTCGATTTCCCCTGTTCTTGGTATGGTGGTGCGCCTTCTTCTCTTCGCCGGTTGTACTGGTTGCGGGCGATTAGAGGGCTGCGGTTCTGTCTCAACGGCGGCCTGTTCTGCTTCAGGAAGGGGAGACGGCGGGGAGGCTGGAGGTGGCGGACTGGGTGGTTGGGGGTCTGCGATCGGTGCTGGACGGCTGGAATCTCTTTTGGCCGCCGATTTCAAACGAGCCATGGTTGGGTTGGAATAGCAGAGATTTTCGCAAAAAGGGAAAAAGAGAGGGCTTAGGGATTTCTGATTTGCAGAGAAGTGAGGGGTAGAGATGAAGATAGGTGTGTAAATGTAGAGATAGTGGGCCGGCTTTTCCTCAAAAAAAAAGGCTTGAATTTCTTTTACCCAAAAATAATTACCCTTGAAGTCAAGGTAAAAAAAATTAACCGGAGAGCTGTACATCCCAGGGCCCAACACAAGCTTTGAAGCAACTTAACTCTTTTCTCCTACTAAGCCCCTGAAAACCCAGATTTAGCAGAAAGTTAGAAAAAATTAAGGTAGAAGAAGAGAAGAAAAAAAAACAAAATAAATAAAAGAAAATAATTCAAACTAAGAGAAAGAAAAAGCCTGGTCATCAGCCTTGGGCAAGGCTAATCTTGGGTTGCCTCCCGTTAGCGCCTCTAGTTAACGTCTATGGCCAGACAATGTACATTACTTAGCCCCGCTGCTCTGGTGCCATTAATTGTACCTCTTCCGCACTGTGAGCCTCAAATCCTTCATAAAACGGTTTCAACCGATGTCCGTTCACTTTAAAAAATTTTCCGGTTTCAAGACTGCAAATTTCTACTGCACCGTGATCATATATCTTTTGCACCACGAAAGGGCCTATCCATCGCGAGCGCAATTTCCCTGGAAACAATCTGAGTCTGGATTGAAAAAGCAGCACTTTCTGACCAATTTGAAATTGTTTCCTGCTGATCATTTGGTCATGAAGTTGTTTAACTTTCTTTTTGTAAATGTAGGAGCTTTCATACGCCTCATTCCGTAATTCCTCTAGTTCCATCAGCTGTAACTTCCTTTGCTCCCCTGCCATGTCGTAGGATAAATTACATTTCCGAACTGCCCAAAAAGCTTTGTGTTCCAATTCAACCGGTAGATGGCATGGTTTACCAAACACCAATCGATACGGTGACATTCCGATCGGAGTTTTAAAGGCAGTCCTGTATGCCCACAATGCATCTTCCAACTTAGTGCTCCAATCAGTCCTTGTGAAATTCACCGTTTTCTCCAGAATGGATTTAATTTCTCTGTTGGAAACTTCTGCTTGACCATTAGTCTGTGGATGATAAGCTGTTGACATCCGGTGACTCACTCCATATTTCTTTAACAGTGCTGTCATGATTTTATTGCAAAAATGCGTCCCACGATCACTGATAAGAATTCTTGGCGTTCCAAATCTACAAAAAATGTTAGCTTTGACAAATTTAATCACAGTTGCAGCATCATCTTTTCTTGTGGCCTTTGCTTCAATCCACTTTGAAACATAATCAACAGCCAACAGAATATAGGAATTGCCAAAGGAATTAGGAAAAGGACCCATGAAATCAATTCCCCATACATCAAATATTTCGCAAGAAATAATTGGAGTAAGAGGCATTTGGTTTTTCTGACTTAAGTTACCTGTTTTCTGGCAATTAAAACATGACTTACAATACAGGTATGAGTCTTTGAATATTGTTGGCCAGAACAAACCGCTCTCAAGAACTTTCCTAGCTGTACGTTTAGGTCCAAAATGTCCTCCACAGGCTTCGGTATGGCAAAATTGCAAAACAGATTGCACTTCACTTTCGGGAACACATCTGCGTATGATTTGGTCTGAGCACTGCTTCCATAGATAGGGGTCGTCCCACACATAGTACTTGGCATCCCGTCTAAGTTTATCTCTGTCATGGGCTGAAAATTCCTCCGGAAAAAGTCCTGTAACCAAATAATTTACCAAATCAGCGTACCAAGGAATTATAGTATGTACAGCAAATAAATTTTCATCTGGAAATTGATCATTTAAAGGGCAATCTTCCTGTTTAGACATTATTCGACTCAGATGGTCAGCCACTAAATTTTCGCTGCCTTTCTTGTCCTGAATTTCAATGTCAAACTCCTGAAGTTGTAAAATCCAACGTATCAAACGTGGCTTCGATTCCTTCTTGTTCAGCAAATATTTTAGAGCTGCATGATCAGAAAAAATTATTACTTTAGTGCCCAATAAATATTGACGGAATTTTTCTAAAGCAAAAACTATAGCCAAAAGTTCTTTTTCTGTTGTCGAATAATGGCTTTGAGCTGAATCCGAGGTTCTTGAGGCGTAACACACAACATGGGGCTTCTTATCAATTCTTTGTCCAAGTACAGCCCCTACCGCAAAGTCGCTTGCATCACACATGATTTCGAAAGGATATTCCTAGTTCGGGGGCTGAATCACTGGAGCAGTGATAAGCTTCTCTTTTAATTCATCAAAAGCTTGTTTACACGCATCATCCATCTCAAACCGAACATCATTTTTTAATAGATTACAAAGTGGTTGAGTGATCTTGGAGAAATCTTTGATAAAGCGCCTGTAAAATCCTACATGTCCAAGAAAAGACCGAATCTCCCGAACATTTTCGGGGTAAGGAATAGATTTAATGACATCAATTTTTGATTGGTCTACTTGAATTCCTTTGGATGAAACTATATGCCCAAGAACCAGCCCTTGGTCTACCATGAAGTGACATTTCTCATAATTCAAAACCAAGTTAGACTCTCTACATCTTACCAATACTTTGATCAAATTTTCAAGGCTTTCAGTGAATGAGTTCCCATATACAGTAAAATCGTCCATGAATACCTCAATAATTTTCTCAATGTAATCAGAAAATATACTTACCATGCACCTTTGGAAGGTTACGGGTGCATTGCAAAGGCCAAAGGGCATCCTTCTAAACGCAAAAGTTCCGAATGGACATGTGAAGGTCGTCTTTTCTTGATCTTCGGCAGTGATTGGAATTTGGTAAAAACCTGTATATCCATCAAGACAACAGTAAAAATGTTTACCAGCTAATCTTTCCAACATTTGATCCAAAAAGGGAAGCGGAAAATGGTCTTTTCTAGTTAAAGAGTTTAGCTTCCTATAATCAATACAAACCCTCCACCCATTTTGAACACGGGTGGGAACCATTTCACCTTGCTCATTTTTGATAACGGTTATCCCCGTTTTTTTAGGAACCACATGGATTGGGCTCACCCAATTGCTGTCTGAGATAGGAAAAATCACATTTGCATCCAACATTTTCTGAATTTCCTTTTTGACAACTTCCATCATCGGTGGGTTCAATCTTCTCTGACCCTGTCTTTTTGGAACTGCTCCTTCTTCCAAATGAATTCTGTGCATACAAGTTGTGGGGCTGATTCCTTTTATATCCGCTATTGTCCATCCTATTGCTGATTTATGACTCCGAAGTGCAGTCACGAGCTGATCTTCTTCTTCAGGTTTCAACTTACTCGAAATTATGACTGGAAGCGTCTGGTTATCCCCCAAGAAGGCATATTTCAAGTGCGTTGGCAGCTCCTTTAGTTCTACGCTTGGTGCCTGCAAAACAGATGGTAATTGACGGGAATTAGTAGCTGAAAGTGGTGCGTTAGAGGCAGTACCCACCTGCTGATTATGAACTGTTAAATTTGAACAAATTTCCAACAATTCAGCATCACTTTCTTCTTCCGGGTCTACAATTCCACTAAGAACAGCCTGCAATTTATCACACCCAATTCTTTGCAGCAATTTTTGAGATAAAGGTTCAATTATATCAACACAACATACATTGGATACTTCCGATGGAAATTTCATTGCATCATAAACATTAAATTTAACTGTTTTTCCATCGAATTCCATAGAAAGAACTCCGGTATGAACATCAATTTTAGTTCTTGCAGTGGTTAAAAATGGTCTTCCTAATAAAATTTCAGTGGATTCGGGAGATGAATCATCCTCCATATCCAATATGTAAAAATCTGCTGGAAAAACCAAATCATTAACCTGAACTAAAACATCTTCCAAGATACCAAGTGGGTAAACTAAGGATCGGTTTGCAAGTTGGATTATTATACCTGTTTTTTCTAATGGACCAGCATTAAGAGAATTATAAATTGATTTAGGCATTACATTGATTGAAGCACCTAAGTCACACATTGCCCTCTTTATGCGAGTATCACCTATTCTACACGAAATTGCAAACATACCTTTATCTTGACATTTTTGGGGCATCGTTTTCTGCAAAACAGCCGACACATTAGCACCAACCAAAACTTTACCACAACCAGTCAACTTTGTTCTATTCACACATAATTCTTTGAGAAACTTGGCATACCTTGGAATTTGTTTTATTGCATCTAATAAAGGAATGTTTACCTCTACTTTGCGGAATGTTTCAAGGATGTCTTTGTCTTCTTTTACCTTCTTTGACTTTGAAAGCCTTTCGGGAAAAGGTGGCTGGACTGTGATAGTTGGTTGTGAGATTTCCCTTTGGGTCTCGGCTATAATTTCTTCTTGCTCCTTGCTGGCTGAACCGGACTGCTCTATTTCCAATTCCTTCTCTTCATGATCCACACTTGTCTTCTTTGTATCTTGCAGCTGTTTACCGCTTCTCAATGTTATGGCACTCGCGTTTTGTTTAGGATTATCTTTGAGACGGTAATTTTCCTTTTGACTGTAGTTCGCTTATTGATGATGCCATGGTATCCATTCTTTTCTCAAGGTTTTGGTGACTTGTTCTCATGTCCTGCTGAAATTGCTGAACATTAGAAGCAAGAGAATGAACAATTTCCTCAAGAGACAAACCTGGTTTGGGCGGAGCTGAAGTTGGTAATGCTGATTCCGATTACCATAACTGAAGTTGGGGTGGTTGCGCCAACCGGGATTATATGTACTGGAATACGGATTGTATCTTTGCTGGTTGTTTTGTTGAAATCCCATTGCACTTACTTGTTCCGTTGTCTCCACTTGAAATGTTGGGCAAGAATCGGTATGATGACTTGGTGAGGTACATATTCCACAAACCGATTGCTGATTGTCCCTTCCAACTGACATATTTTGCACAAGATTTGTCAATTTATTAATCTTTTCTTCTAAGGAAGAAGTGCTTACCTGGTGAACTTTCCTGGACGGTTCAGAACAGACTCCGAATTATTGGGAATCATCCGCCATGCTCTGGATCAAGGCACGTGCTTCAGTTGGTGTTTTATTAATCAAGCTTCCTCCACTTGCTGCATTAATCATACGTCTTTCCATGGGCAACATTCCTTGGTAAAAATACTGCAGCAGAGATTGCTCAGTTATTCCATGCTGTGGGCAATTTTCACACAAGCGTTTAAATCTTTCCCAATATTCGTGCAGTGTTTCTCCTTCTCTCTGTTTGATTCCACTTATCTCACTGCGAATGGCGGCTGCTCTAGTGGCAGGGAAGAATCGATCCAGAAATAAACGTGCCATATCCGTCCATGTATTTACTGAACCGGGTCGAAGATGGAATAACCAAGACTTGGCTGTATCCTGCAGGGAAAAAGGGAAAGCTTTTAGTTTTATCAATTCCTCTGAAACTCCATTCGGTTTCATACCTGAACACACCACATGGAATTCTTTTAGGTGCATGTGAGGATTCTCACTCTCCATTCCATGGAACTTTGGTAATAAGTGGATTAAACCTGATTTCAATTCAAAGTTCGCGTCAGCTTACGGACAATTTATGCACAATGGTTGCTGAACCACTTCTGGGGTTTGAAGTTCTCGCAACGTCCTTTCTGCCATCTCTGTTTCGTTGGGTGAATTTTCTGATTCGTCAGAAGAGGATTCGTTTGAGCTAGAGGCTGTATTGAGTTGCTCTCTTCGTAATCGGGTCTCCTTGCGAATTCTTTTTGCTGTCTTTTCGATTTCTGTATCAAAGAGTAGATTTCCCGATGTTTCAGACCTGGTCATCAAGAGAAAAAAAATCAAATTAGTTAATCCCCGGCAACGGCGCCAAAATTTGACAGGTGCCGAATCCGTCAAATATAATTTTATAATCTCGTCTTTTCCTAAAACAATTTATTTGTAGTAGGTGGTAAGTCGAGGTCGTGTCCCAAAGGATTAGCGATTTAATTTGCTTCTCAAAAATAACCAATCGGTTTATTTCAAAATTTGTAAAAGATAAAAAGGGGGGTTTTAGTGAAGATGATGCAGAAAAATAAAATTATTTAAAAGTGCAATTGAGCAAAAGTAAAAATCAGGAGATATAACAATTAATTAACAATTCTAATGAAAGTTTCTTCGATGGCATCTCATCATTGTTTGATCATAGACTCGACAAGCGGATTCAAATCTCAAAATTCCAATTCGGTTAAAGTTCTAGGCTTCGTGCTTTCGAACCAGTTTTTCCTTAAGTGAAACAGAACAAGACGACTTAATTAAGTTTCTTTTCCAAATCAAATAATCCTTCCTTCGTGGTTTAGGATTCAATTTGTTGAAAACTTTAAGATCTAGAAAAACCCAAATTAAGTTAATCAATTCTTCGTGATATTGATTCAAACTTAAATCTTGTTTTCTTTTGAATGTTCTAGCAAATAAAAGAAATAAACGATTGCGTATTTACTTCTTGTTATTCAACTGAATATCAAACCCTAATTAAATCAATTGGCCTTTTGATTAATTAGAAAACTTGATATTAGAGATCGGATTTCTCTTAGGCAAGAAAACAAAATATAGAATTTCGAAATTAAATGGTTAAGAACAATAAATCTCACAAACAATCGATGATAAACCAAACGAAACTTTCAATTGAAAAAGAAAAGAAGTTAGTTACTCATTGTTTGAGTAACCACTTACAAGCTAAAAGAAAAATGCTGAAAATAAAAAGAATGGAGGCTAGGGTTAACAATCCCCAAAAATAAGAAATAAAGAAGTAAAAGAATTGATGCCTAAAGAGTTCTCCTCCTACCCTATTTATACAAATTTCGACCTAGCTAGATAAGACCAGTAAATGCTATCCTAAAATAAAATTCGAATTTCAAAATAAGGAAAGCTGAGCTGTGACTGAATCCGGCGCTTAGCCTTGGGCAAGGCTAAGCTTGCAGTTCCCACAATTAGCTGAACACTTGACTCCAGCCTGAAAATACTGCTACTTTTGCTCCAACAGCTGTGAATTTCCCAAATAGCTCCTGAACAACCAAAAATACAAAGTCTGATATATTTACCCCAAAATAAAGAAAACCTAAATAGGAAAAAGGGATAAATAGCCAATAAAATTCCCAAAATAGTAGGCATAACAGTATCAGCTTATCCATCAATTCATCTGATAGGTACATTTTGTGCATATGTTTTTATCCTATTTTGTGGCTTTTATTGCACCATCTTGGTTTAATTTAGGCGATTTTATCTCATTTGTTCTATTTTTATGTTTTAGAACATTAAAAGAGGAATTTGAACATTTGGAGACTAAATCGCCTATTTGTGGAGCTCAAACGGGTAATTTGGAAGAGCAAGGAAGTCCTAAGGCATGGGCGTACCTTATGAGGAGCCAAAACTGAAGACTTTTTGAGAAATAGAAGCTGACTAGTCATAAGACACGCCCGGGCTGCAGAATTACGAATTTTGTACTCCAACTAATTTTAGGAGTTTTCCTTTTTAGCTTGTGGGCTATTTTAATTTCTCCCTTTTTGGCAAGTAGGATAGGGAGAAATAACTAGCATTTTAAGACTTTTGTTTTAGGAATAAGTCTAATTAAAGAATTAGTTTTAGCATTAATTTTGAGGAGTTATTTCCTAGGTAGGTCTCTCTCTCTCTCTCCATCTCTTGAAAGGAAACGTGTTTTAGTAGGGAGAGGGGGACGTTTTTCATTGGAATCATCAAGTCTGGAATTTTATCTTCTTTTTTGTTATGGAGGAAAACGTGATCTTTGGGAAGAAAGGGCAAGAAGCTAGGTTTTCAAGGTTCAATCCGCAACTCCTCTTCGATTTCTCTCCGCAAGCCTCCATAGGGATCTTCATCTTCCTAGTTTTTCTTTTTAACTCCCATTATTATGTTTTCTTTAATTTATTCATTTGTTTATAACTCAATTATGAACTAATTCCTCCATAGCTAAGGCTATGGTGGAGCTTAGTAGGATTTCTATGTAATTTTCCTTGTTTAATGCAATTCATTCCTATTATTTTTCCATTATTGTGTTATGATTGCTTAAAGCTTTGAATGCATGACCATCTATTTCAAAGTTCATAGTTAATTCATAATTGACCAAAGGACTGAATTAACGGAATCTCATAACATGACAAATGCATGACCATTGCTTTGTGGCTCACTAGTTCGTGCTAGGTTTTCGTATGCTTAATGTTTCTCAAATTAATTGCTTAAGACCGAACAAGTTTAAGTAGTTAGGTTGAGGATTAGAGTTAGCAGCCCTAACCGGTGTTAATTGTTTGAGGAATTTGCCATCTTGGGAATTTAATAAGTTTGATTGCATAACCCGATGAAATTGCTAGAATGAATCTAAGTAAAACCATTTGCCTTAGCCAATTTCTCCATTGAGTTTTTATCCGCTTGCATCCCTATTTTAGTTTAAATTATTTTATTTAATTTGTTGTTTTACAGTAGATTTTATTTTACAAACCCAAAATCAAAGATATAATTTCCCCCGCCTAAATTAACAGAAACCAATTGCATTTAGGATTAGCATACATAGTCTCCGTGGATCGACATCCTTCTTATTTCTATATTACTTGAGTGACAGAGTACACTTGCTCTATAGTGTGCATTTTAGACGCATCAAGTTTTTGGCACCGTTGCCGGAGACTATTTTTATGCGATACTAATTAATAGGTTTCTTTAATCTAGGTTCTTCTTTCTTTTCTTTTATTTTGTTGATTGTGTATGCTTAGCAGAAGCAGTGTTATTCTCCCTTTACTTATTGACCTTGAAATTGAGAAAACTTGTCGCAGGAACTTGAAGCAAAAGCGTGAGAACCTAAGGTAAGCCATGGAAACCGATGAGCAAAGACAAGCTCGGCTGGCTGAGGAAGCGAGACAGCAGAATGACCGACCAATCATGGAACTTTTGGCTCCGTATAGACATCAGAACAACTCAAGCATTGTTGCTCCACCTATAAATGCGATGAGTTTTGAGATTAAAACTGGGATGCTGCAATTGATCAAGCATTATGGCCAATTTGAGGGAGAGCCGGACGAAAATCCAAATGATCATTTGGATAAATTTTTTATGCATGCAGATACTTTTAGACAGGAAGGGATCTCAATGGATTCTATTTGGATGAAGCTCTTTCCATTTTCTCTGAAGGGTAGAGCACTGGATTGGTTGAAATCTCTGGAGCTAGGATCGATTAGAACTTGGGATGAGTTGGAGAAGGAATTTTTATCATATTACTTCCCACCTTCCAAGACGGCAATACTGAGGAATGAAATCACTTCCTTCAGGCAATTCGAGTCAGAAACCTTATTCACAGCTTAGGAAAGGTTCCGAAAGCTACTACGGAATTGTCCACACCATGATCTTCCTAAATGGCAGCAAGTGAGTACCTTTTACAATGGTTTGACCCCCTCCAACTGTGCCACCATTGATTCGGCTGCAAGTGGTAACATATTCAGAAAGACATAAGGGGAAGCTTATGAGTTAGTTAATGAGCTAGCCAAGAAGAGTGCTCAGTGGCAAGCTGAGAAGCCAAGTGGAAGGAGACATGGTGTGTAGGGGTGAGCAAAATCGAACCGAGAACCAAAAACCAAGCCGAACCGATACTAAAAAACCGAACCGAACCGAACCAAATTCTATTTGGTTTGATTTTGGTTTTATAAAATATAATAGTTTGGTTTTTGGTTTGGTTTTCGGTTTTTATTAAAAAAACGAAACTGAACCGAACCGAACCGTAATAGGAAAAAATATTTTTTTTAAATATATATATGTATATAAATAGATTTTATTTGGCATATTATATATTTATATTATTATATAGTTTGTATTTACGAGACTTTAGTAATATACATGTAATATAAATTATTTTTAAGCAATATTTTACATGTAATTTATAAAAAAAAATGATAATAAAAATTAAAAAATTAAAATTTTTGTTGATTCGGTTTGAACCGAACCGAACTGATTCGGTTCGGTTTGACCCGAACCATATGAACTTTGGTTTTGTTTTGGTTTTTATTTTTCTTCTACTTTGGTTTTTGGTTCGGTTTGGTTCGGTTCGATTTTTGAACCGAACCGCGTTTTGCTCACCCCTAATGGTGTGTTTGCCACGGAAACAAGGGCAAGTGATCCGGTTGTAGCTGAGTTAAGTCGCAAGATGGACTTGATGATGGCTCATCTAAGCCTAAAGCAACCAGCACAGGTCTTGGTGTGCGCAAATTGTGGAGGAGATCATCAAAGCCATGAATGCCAACTGGGTAACCCATTCGAAGAAGACACGGTTAATGTAAGCTACATGGGAACTAGTCAAAACAGATTTCAAAACAACCCCTACAGCAACATATATAATTCGGGATGGAGGAATCATCCTAATTTCTCTTATGCCAATCAGCAGAACGTGTTGAGACCGCCCCTGGGATTTAATGGGAACGAGCAGAGAACTCAACATCACCAACAAGCTCAGCAGGCTCCAAGGCAGAATTCCTCTTCTGTTGACCCAGTTCTATCCATTCTAAAGGACATTCAGACTCGCCTAGCAAACAATGAAGCATATTGCAGAGATTTGGGCACTCAAGTAGCTCAATTAAACAGGGGTAGAACAGAAAGGCCCCCTGGTGCTCTTCCTAGTAACACTGAGGCAAATCCGAGGGAGCAAGCTCAAGCTATAGTTCTGAGGAGTGGAAAGGAAGTGACACTCAACCTCCTAAGCAACCATCTCAGTCTCTGCAAGTAGGTAGTAAACCAAAAGAGGTAAGCGACTCTAACGATAAACATGAAAATTCTGTACCTCCTAAACTGTTTGTCGATCCTGTCATTAAAACTTATGTGCCTAAATTACCTTTTCCTCAAAGGTTAAAAAAGGAAAAACAAGATCAGCAGTATTCTAAATTCCTTGAGATTTTTAAGAAATTGCATATTAACATACCCTTTGCAGAAGCTTTAGAACAGATGCCTGCTTATGCTAAATTCTTGAAGTATATATTGTCCAAGAAACGGAAGATAAAGGAGTATGAAACAGTTGCAATGACGGAGGAATTTTCAGCTATTATCCTTAATAAGCTACCTCCTAAGCTTAAGGATCCAGGGAGTTTCTCTATCCCTTGCACCATTGGCAACTGTACCTTTAAAAGGGCATTATGCAATTTAGGTGCCAGTATTAATTTGATGCCTTTGTCTGTTTTCAGGAAATTGGGACTAGGAGACCCGAAGCCGACCAACATAATTGCTCATCCAAGGGGGATAGTGGATGATGTACTAATTAAAGTCGATAAGTTCATTTTCCCAGCTGATTTTGTGGTGATTGACATGGCCGAAGATGACATGGTTCCTATTTTGTTGGGTAGGCCCTTCTTAGCAATCGGTAGAACATTGATTGATGTTCAACAAGGGAAGTTAATTCTTCGATTGCAAGATGAAGTGGTTTTCAATGTTTATAATTCGCTTAAATATCCTAGTGCTGAATTTGAGAGTGTCCATTTTATTGACTCTACTGATGAGTGTGTTGAGGATGTTTTTCAGGTGATGCATTGGACCGACCCATTGGGAAAGGCCATGATGAGCATTAGCTTTGGGGGGAATGCAGAGGAAGACTTGATTGATCTAGAAACCTAAGCTATTATTGCTTCTCTTAATGATAATAAAGAGGATTGCTTGTGGGTGAGCGATCACTTTGAAAGTCTAAACCGAGAGGATAAGCCAAGGGCAAAACCTTCGTTGGAAGAAGCTCTAATTTTAGAATTGAAACCTCTACCCTCCCACTTGAAATATGTATTTCTTAATCCTCCATCTTCCTTACCTGTTGTTGTTTCTTCATCCTTGCCAGGTAACATGGAAGAGAAATTACTGCAAGTGCTTAAGAGCCATAAAGGAGCATTCGGGTGGTCAATCACAGACATCAAGGGGATTAACCCTTCCTTATGCACACACCGGATTTTTATGGAGGAGCAGGTAAAACCCACAGTGCAACCTCAAAGGCAGTTGAACCCGAACATGAAGGAAGTGGTAAAGGCTAAGGTAATCAAGCTACTTGATGCAGGTATTATCTATCCTATCTCTGATAGCCTATGGGTAAGTCCGGTACAAGTGGTACCTAAGAAGGGTGGCACCACTGTGATGGAAAATGACAAGCAGGAATTGATTCCTGTGAGAAAAGTCACTGGATGGCGTATGTGTATTGACTATAGAAAATTAAATGAAGCCACCAGAAAAGACCATTTTCCGCTACCTTTTATTGACCAAATGGTAGAACGAATGGCTAGGCATGAATTTTACTGTTGTTTAGATGGTCTATCCGGTTATATGCAAATACCAGTAGACCCTTTGGACCAAGAGAAAACCACATTTACTTGTTCGTATGGTACTTTGGCATATAGACGTATGCCATTCGGATTATGTAATGCACCGGCCATTTTTCAAAGATGTATGACTGCTATTTTTTCTGACATGATTGAGGATTTCATGGAAATCTTCATGGATGATTTTTCTGTTTTCGGATCCTCTTTTGATAGTTGTCTACATAATCTCGATTTAGTCTTACAAAGGTTTGAGGATACTAATTTGGCACTTAGCTGGGAGAAGTGCCAATTCATGGTATAAGAATGTCTTGTTTTGGGGCACAAGGTGTCCAAGAGGGGGATAGAGGTCGATCCGGCCAAGGTGGAGGTGATCGGTAAATTACCCCCACCTACGAATGTCAAATTGGTACGTAGTTTCCTTGGACATGCAGGGTTTTATAGGCGTTTCATTAAAGATTTTTCCAAAATTGCTAAACCCTTGTCAAATTTGCTCACAAAGGACACTATGTTTGATTTCTCTGATGAATGCATGCATGCTTTTAATGAGTTAAAAGAGAGATTAATTAATGCACCAATTATGACTAGCCCAGATTGGACTCTCCCTTTTGAATTGATGTGTGATGCTAGTGACTTGGCTGTAGGAGCATGCTTAGGGAAAGATTGAACAAAATTTTTCATCCCATCTACTATGCTAGTAAAACATTGAATGATGCACAGCAACACTACACTATCACTGAAAAGGAATTACTTGCTGTAGTTTTCACTTTCGATAAATTTCGTTCATATCTAGTGCTTTCAAAAGTTGTTGTTTATACTGACCATGCAGCTCTTAAGTACTTGTTAGCAAAACAGGATGCCAAGCCAAGATTAATCTGCTGGATTCTTCTTCTTCAAGAATTTGATGTTGAAATAAAAGATAAGAAGGGGACCGAGAATGTAGTTGCAGATCACCTCTCTCGAATTAACTTTGACGCCAAAGAATCTTTACCATGCGAGGAAATAAAGGAGCAATTTCCAGATGAAATGTTGATGGCAATCTCCTCACTACCATGATATGCTGATTTCACCAACTTTTTGGCAGGTAATATCATTCCACCAGGACTCACTTATCAACAAAAGCGTAAGTTTTTCTCTAACGCTAGACATTATTTGTGGGAAGATCCATATCTATTCAAAATTTATGGTGATAATGTGATTCGTCGTTGTGTACCAAGCGAAGAGGTAACCTCTATCCTTACCCTTTGTCATACTAAGGACCCTGGCAGCCACTTGGGCCCAACTAGGATAGCGGCCAAGGTCATGCAATGTGGTTTCTATTGGCTGACCTTGTTTAGAGATGCTTATGATTTTGTCAAATCTTGTGATGCATGCCAACGAACTTGTAGTATTTCTCGTCGGCATGAGATGCCTCAAAATGGTATTTTGATTTGTGAACTTTTTGATGTTTGGGGTATCGACTTCATGGGACCGTTCCCTAAGTCTTTCAATAATGAGTATATACTTGTCACTGTCAATTACGTGTCAAAATGGGTTGAGGCCGTAGCTCTACCAACAAACGATGCTAGGGTGGT
This sequence comes from Euphorbia tirucalli, assembly GCA_039660915.1. Lineage (NCBI taxonomy): Eukaryota > Viridiplantae > Streptophyta > Magnoliopsida > Malpighiales > Euphorbiaceae > Euphorbia > Euphorbia tirucalli. The sequence continues at coordinate 17,747,583 of CM077637.1, forward strand.
AATTAAATTTCTTAAAAAGAATATTTTTACTCGCTTTGGCACACCTAGAGCAATTATTAGTGATGGGGGAACCCATTTTTGTAACAAACAATTTGACCAACTGCTGAATAAATATGATGTCACCCATAAGGTAGCAACACCGTATCACCCACAGACAAGCGGTCAAGTAGAGATATCCAATAGGGAACTAAAGAGCATATTGGAAAAAACGGTAAATTCTTCTAGGAAAGATTGGTCCCTTAAGTTAGATGATGCATTATGGGCATACCACACTGCATTTAAAACACAAATTGGTATGTCCCCTTATCGTTTAGTTTTCTGAAAGGCATGCCACTTACCTGTTGAATTGGAGCATAAAGCATATTGGGCGCTAAAATTCTTAAATTTAGATATGCAGGCTGTAGGCGAAAGACGTCTTTTACAGCTCAATGAGTTAGAGGAATTCCGTCTTAGTGCATACGAGAATGCAAAACTTTATAAGGAAAGAACGAAGAGATGGCATGACAAGCGGATACTTAGGAGGGTGTTTAATGTGGGCGACAAAGTTTTACTATTCAATACCCGCCTCCGTCTCTTTCCCGGAAAGTTAAGGAGCAGATGGTCCGGTCCATTTGAAATAACTGCTGTCTTTCCATCCGGAGCAGTAGAAATTAAACGGGATGGTGAACCTCCGTTTAAAGTTAATGGCCAAATACTTAAGTTCTATGATGGTGGTGACTTTGAAGCCAATGCAGTCACCATAATCCTTTCGGCCCCAATTTGAGCCGGGAGCAGTCAATCTAATTGACTATAAATTAGCGCTCTTGGGAGGCAACCCAATTTAATTTACTTGCTTTATTTATTTTATTGCATACTTAGTTACTTTAGCTTTCTTTTTGTAGTGTAAAATCTTAGTTTCAGGTTCTGTCCACAAGGCACGCCCGTGCCCTGTGTGTTTCCTTTTTTTAAGAATGGCAGTGCTAATTTTCACTTAAGGCCCGCCCGTGTCCTATGCAGCATAGTCTTCTGTTTTTTTTTTTTACTTGAGTAGTGATGCTGTACACAAGGCACGTCCGTGCCTTATGAGTGGTTTTTATCAATTCTGACTCTTGGCACAAGGCATGCCCTTGCTTTGTGCACAAGAGTCTTCTGTTTCTTATTAAAGGAATTGTGTCCTTTGCTTTCTTTTTTTTTTACTTTCTTATTTTATTTAATTAATTTTATTTATTATTTTTCAAAAATAAAAATAAAAATTTTCGCCTGTGTTTATCTTCTTCTTTTATATTCTTTTATATTCTAATTTTCAAAAATTCAAAAAAAAAAAAAAAAAGTGGGCAAAGACTTAACAGGTAAACATGTATCTGTACATTTTTTTTCTACTCATCTTCATCTTCTTCTTTTTCTTTTTTCAACAGCCACCGCCGCTCCCATATCCCAGCCGCCGTTCTACCTGCCCAACCATCGATCTGCGTCCTTCCGCCGCTGCTCTCTCCTCCGCCTTTGTCGCCACCAATGGTCCGCACCAAAACCCCAGTCGGCCGGAATCTCTCCACAAAACTGAGATCGCGCCCCACCAAGCCATCCCATCCGCCGCAGCCACCACCGGCCCCTTCCGCGGCAGATCCGTCGCCGTCACCACCATCCTCGCCCTCTTCCACCTCCGTCACACCTCAACCCGCCGCTCGCCCAACCCAGCCGTTGCCGACTTCTCTTCCAGCAGATCCACCGCCGGTTTCCTCCACCTTTCCGCCGCCGTCATCCGAGCACTCCAACCATGCCTCTCTGCCACTGATGGACCTTCAGTCCGTCCCAGTTACACCTCCGGTCAGTCCACTTAACATTCCGGCACCGGATAAATCTATACCCGACACTGTTTCTACCCGGAAAAATGCGAAACGGAAAGCTACCGCATTTGCTTCTCATTCAAAGGCGACTTCAAAGAAAGGGAAACCCACCTCAAAAGATTGCTGCCAAATTTTCTTCCGGATCTGAGCAACCCACCGGCCTAACGGTTACGCCTCCTGCGTCTAAAGCTTCTCGGGCTAGATCTCGGCTCCCTCGAGGTACAATTTTAGCTGTCCCTGAATCTTAGTTGCATGGTAATTTAAAATTTGGGAAAGCCCATTTTAAACTTTATGAAAACATTAGGACTAAGACTTTTGTTGCTCATAAATTGATTGCTTTGGCTGTGTTGGATAAGTTTGGTATGGTTGATGAGTTTAATTCTTTGGTTGCTAATATTGGTTGGAAACCCTTCTTTGCTTTGAACAAACCTGGTTATATTGAATTAATTCGGGAATTTTACACCACTTTTAAGTTCAATAAACCAAAGTGTCTCACTATAGATTCGCCTAAAGTGATTCAATATCGTCTAATGGGGAGGGAATTTCAGCAATCTATCACAGAATTTAACTTGTGTTGTGGATTTATTGATTCTGCTTATGCTAAAACGGATGCATATAGGAATGCTGCCCTTGATTTTGTGCCTGAATTCAATTCAATTATTGCATGGGTTAATATGTCCTGGGATACACATTATAATCCTAGTAAATCCAAAGCTTATTATTTGCGGAAACCTGCGTGGCAGTATATACATCGTTTCTTGGCTTTTGCATTTTCTGGGCGAAAAGATAACTCTAATACATGCAATAAGGCATAATTATTCTTTTTGTGGTGTATGGAAAGCAATGTGCAAGTTAATTTAGGGTGTTGGATTGCTGAACAATTTGTTGCTGTTCTTTCTCATGAAAGACCTCTCATCCTAGGATCGATCATTACTTGTGTAGCAGAGAATGCCAAGTTGATTAGCTTAACTGACAACAGTTTGCATAAGGCCTATAGGCTTTTTCCCTTGGATTTGGATTGCCTTAAAAATATGCAGGTTATTTCTGTGGATAAGTCAACTGGCTATTGGCAGTGGTATGTGCGAAACTCTTATAGGCCAAACCCGATGGGTAAGACCAAGCAGTGTGAGCCTGAAGTTCCTAGGCCAGCCTCGGAGGGTCCTATTGATTCTTCCCCTTCTTCCATTGATTTGGTCACCATCTATGAGCTTTTGCAGCGGTTAGTCCGCCACGGTGCCAGGAATGAAGCGAATATTGCCGAGCTGTTCCGACTACAAGGACGCGAGCCGCCTTGTCCTCCCTCTCCTAAGTGATACTTCCTCGTTCGCCTTCACAACTCGGGGAGTCTCCTTTTTCCTTTCTTTTTCTTAGTTGTGTTTGGCTTCATTTTAATTGCTTCATTGAGGGCAATGATTATTTTAAGTGTGGGGAAGGGGGCTATTATTTGGCTTATTTGGTTTGTGGCATGCTTGGTGATTTCTTATGCTTTGTTTGTTCTCTTGTTAACTTTTACCATCCAACTCGAATCAAAGAAACAAGTTGAATTTGTTTTTGTTTCTTTAAGAGAATTGAAAAGAAATTGATTAGATCATGGCTTTCATAATTTTTCTTTTATGTCTAGTGTTCTTGTTGAGGGAGTTGATCACACAATTTGCGATATGAAGCCTTACTTGATTGAAATCTCTGTGATGTCATAAATTCTTGGGTTGAGATGTATCACTTCAAGACCTAGATTTTCTAAGGAACTTTTCTTGATTGAGCATGACTAAGGAAATGAGATAGGCAATTTTGTGTGTTTATTTTGTGCATTCTTGGGGTATTATTATTATAATTATTAAAAAAAAGAAAAAGAATAAATCAATATTTAATATATAATTACATTTCTATTCCACTGGCTTTACAAAGTAAAGTTATGAATAGTGCTAGTAGCCACTTGATTGAATGTGCTTAGTTGATTAAGTCGGGTGCATTGTTGTTTGCTCCATCATTGTTGCTCGTTCGGAAAGCTAAGTAACATCTCAAGCACGGTTAAGTGTTGTGAATAATAAAATAAAAATTTGTTGCTTGATCGCTTATTTGGTACCCCAAGGAAACTTGTGTGTGAATAAAGCCCTATTTATCCTTTGTTTGGGTGATTGATGGAAGAGCAACTTAGAAGTATACTATTTTAGTGATGCAGCTCATATTCTTATAGTTAATTGAGTCACTTTGATTACTTGAAGTTCGGGTTAAGTGTCCAATTGTTGTGATCTCTCCCTTGGAAAGTGTGTTGGATTTACTAGATGAGTTTGGAGCCTTGGTTTCTAAAGTCTATTATTTGAGATTTATTTAAAGACAAAATTCTTCAAGTTTCTTTCTTTTGTTTTAGAGTTGGAAATTTGTTATTTGCTTAAGGGCAAGCAAAGTGTAAGTGTGGGGAAGTTGATAGGTACATTTTGTGCATATATTTTTATCCTATTTTGTGGCTTTTATTGCACCATCTTGGTTTAATTTAGGCGGATTTTATCTCATTTGTTCTATTTTTATGTTTTAGGGCATTAAAAGAGGAATTTGAACATTTCGAGACTAAATCGCGTATTTGTGGAGCTCAAATGGGTAATTTGGAAGAGCAAGGAAGTCCTAAGGCATGGGCGTAGCTTATGAGGAGCCAAAACTGAAGAATTTTTTAGAAATAGAAGCTGACCAGTCATAAGACACGCCCGGGCTGCAGAATTACGAATTTTGTACTCCAACTAATTTTAGGAGTTTTCCTTTTTAGCTTGTGGGCTATTTTAATTTCTCCCTTTTTGGCAAGTAGGATAGGGAGAAATAACTAGCATTTTAAGACTTTTATTTTAGGAATAACTCTAATTAAAGAATTAGTTTTAGCATTAATTTTGAGGAGTTATTTCCTAGGTAAGTCTCTCTCTCTCTCTCCATCTCTTGGAAGGAAACGTGTTTTAGTAAGGAGAGGGGGACGTTTTTCATTGGAATCATCAAGTCTGGAATTTTATCTTCTCTTTTGTTGTGGAGGAAAATGTGATCTTTGGGAAGAAAGGGCAAGAAGCTAGGTTTTCAAGGTTCAATCCGTAACTCCTCTTCGATTTCTCTCCGCAAGCCTCCATAGGGATCTTCATCTTCCTAGTTTTTCTTCTTAACTCCCATTATTATGTTTTCTTTAATTTATTCATTTGTTTATAACTCAATTATGAACTAATTCCTCCATAGCTAAGGCTATGGTGGAACTTAGTAGGATTTCTATGTAATTTTCCTTGTTTAATGCAATTCATTCCTATTATTTTTCCATTATTGTGTTATGATTACTTAAAGCTTTGAATGCGTGACCATCTATTTCAAAGTTCATAGTTAATTCATAATTGACCAAAGGACTGAATTAACGGAATCTCATAACATGACAAATGCATGACCATTGCTTTGTGGCTCACTAGTTCGTACTAGGTTTTCGTATGTTTAATGCTTCTCAAATTAATTGCTTAAGACCGAACAAGTTTAAGTAGTTAGGTTGAGGATTAGAGTTAGCAGCCCTAACCGGTGTTAATTGTTTGAGGAATTCGCCATCTTGGGAATTTAATAAGTTTGATTGCATAACCCGAGCAAATTGCTAGAATGAATCTAAGTAAAACCATTTGCCTTAGCCAATTTCTCCATTGAGTTTTTATCCGCTTGCATCCCTATTTTAGTTTAAATTATTTTATTTAATTTGTTGTTTTACAGTAGATTTTATTTTACAAACCCAAAATCAAAGATATAATTTCTCCCGCCTAAATTAACAGAAACCGATTGCATTTAGGATTAGCATATATAGTCTCCGTGGGATCGACATCCTTCTTATTTCTATATTACTTGAGCGACAGAGTACACTTGCTCTATAGTGTACGTTTTAGACGCATCACCATCTTCCTTTGTCTCGGGTAGCCTAGACTCGGTATCGGCTTATCCGCCATCCATCATCCTTCACCTCGGGTAACATAGACCTGATATCGGCCTATTCGCAATCCATCTCCCTTAGCTCGGGTAACATAGACCCAGTGTCGGCCAATCTATCAATCCATCTTCCTTCGCCTCGGGTAACATAGACCCGGTATCGACCAATCCATCAATCCATCTTCCTTCGCCTCGGGTAACATAGACCCGGTATCGGCCAATCCATCAATCCATCTTCCTTTGCCTCGGGTAACATAGACTCGGTATCGGCTAATTCGTAATCCATCTCCCTTCGTCTCGGGCAACATAGACCCGGTATCGGCTAATCCGCAATCCACCTTCCTCGCCTCGGGTAACATAGACCCGGTATCGGCCTATCCGTAATCCATCTTCCTTGCCTCGGGTAACCTAGACCCGACATCGGCTTATTTCTTCCTCAGCTTTGCCTCGGGTAACATAGACCCGATATCGGCTTATTTCTTCCTCAGCTTTGCCTCAGGTAACCTAGACCCGACATCGGCTTATTTCTTCCCCAGCTTTGCCTCGGGTAACCTAGACCCGATATCGGCTTATTTCAATGGTGTATTCTTTCCTTTGTCTGTGGCGCTTTGAGTCGTGTTTCTCAAATTCACATCAACTATCCCAGACTAAGATCGGGTGGTGAATTTGATCACGCGAGTGGCAGCTGTAAGTGCCGAAATTTTACTCCTAAAAAAAGAGAGAGAGAGAACAGTCGTACGACTCTACCTGCAGTCGTGCGACTATAATCAAACTATAGTCGTACGACTGTAGATTCGTTGCAGGTGAGACAACCCATGCCCTAAAAGCTGAAAAAGGGGAAAGAAAAAAAGAGGAGGCTGGACAGAAAAGAAGAGAAAAGGGAAGAGAGGGAAAACCTCAGAAAATTAGAGAGAGAGAAAGAAGAAGAGAAACAAAGAAGAGAAAGGGAAGTGCTCATTATAAGAAACCCTCAGTATTTGGAGATCTTTGGACCCAAAGTTCCTAACCCTAACTTAAGGTGAAAAGTGCAGATTTTAGTGGATTGAAGCGACGCCAGGGGTCAATCCTACGGTAGATGCATGCCAAAAAGGTAGACACTCCTTTTCCCCTCTCTTTTCCATGCTTTCTGGGTGATTGGTGTGGTTTTGTGCCATTTTTATCCATTTTTCTGCGTTTATGTTTCTGGAGATCAAGAACAGTCGTGCGACTGTTCTTGAATTTGACGAACAGTCGTACGACAGTAGTTACATTCGTACGAGTGTTCTTGATTTCCAGGCGTTTTCTCCCAATTTACCTCAAATAAAGTTTTGGCGAGATTCTGACTTTGGACCGCTTACAGTCGCACGACTGTAATTTATAGTCGTACGACTGTAGTTACAGTCGCACGACTGTAATATGTTTCCAGAATCAGAATTTCCGTTTTAATTTCCAAAAATTTCCAAAAATCCCTAAAAATTCAGAAAATCATTAAAAATGTATTTTGTTGTGTGCATTCACGATCATAGATTCAATTTTCAGTAAAATTACATTTAGAACAATGCCACGACGGAGACTCAATTCTCCCAAAAACGGGCCCACCTCACATGTAAAAAAATACATGTAAATCGAAAAAATTGTTTTCAAAATGATTTTCCCACAAAAACCAAAACACAGGGACGTTTCAAAATGTTTTCCAGGTCTAACCGGGCCGGCTAGCCAAGCCAACCCGGTTATCCCCTAAACGCATGCCCCCAATTCTTGATTTCCCATTCTGTCATGTTTGAGTCCTATTTGTGTTGTGCTATATATTGTGCTAACCTTTGTTTTGCAGCTTTTATTTTTTTTTATTTTATATGTATTTAATAGAATTAATCGTGTATCCTAGGCGATTGTATTTTTCTAGATAAATCGTGTATTCTAGGCGCTTGTAAAAGTGAGGCGAGAGTTTTTATCTTTTATTCGATTGGGTTGTAATAATTTAATCATTTACTATTTTATTTTACCTGTATGCGCGCTGTATGTCTATTTATTTCAATAAAATTGACTCTTAGAATTATGAAATACCGTCTATGAACATTGACCAATTTTATTTTAATTAGACACGAAATAAGGGACTTGTCCGGACCCGAATATCTGGATAGTGTAGAGGCCGTTCGTCCGGTTCAGCTACATTACAAATTTCCCGGTTGAGCTGAGCTGGGTGGCGACTCTACAATATTCATCGAGACTTAGGTCTCGGTTCCTTTAAGAATTAATTCCATTTATTTTTCAAAACCGATTTTCCATCATAAAAAACCCCACGCGAGGGAGGGGCCCATCCGAAATCGAGGCGCCCCTTCCGAAAGGGAGTCTCGCATTCCGTCGAAAACGTCGTCCGCTCACACCTTGCAGTCTTATTAGGTTAGAACTAAGTAATGGGATATTGAGACAAGGGAAGAGAATTTTTTGTAGGATGTTTGTCTGATTTGATGGATTAGCTAAGGGTTGGAAGGTAGGCTGTAGACCTATTATTGGTCTTGATGGCTATTTTTTAAAAGGGATATGCAAGGGTGTCATATTAGTTACAATGGGAAAATACATGTAACTGGAAGTGGTTTCTCATTCTTTTAAAGGAAGCTTTGGATCTTGATGATGGATCTACCCTTACCATTATGTCTGATATGCAAAAGGTGAATATTAGCTTTGTTTGATTATAGCACATTCTCTGTTGACACTTGTAATTACTGATTATACATTATGCTCTAATTCTTTAATGTAGGGACTGAAAATTACTATTGCACAACAGCTACCTGAAGCTGAACATAGATAGTGTGCCAGACACATCCATGCCAATTAGTGAAAAAAATTCAGTGGAGGGGAGCTGAGGAAGAGGTTTTGGATATGTGCATGGAGCACTTATAAAGAGGAATTCAAGGATAATTTAAAAAAGCTTGGAGAGTTGGATAAAAAAGCTGTGGAGATGTTATTGAAGTACCCACCTCAACACTGATGTAGAGCATACTTAAGCAGCAGGAGCAAGTGTGATATAGTTGATAACAACCACACTGAGAGTTTCAATGCTTGAATAAATTTAGACAGAGAATATCTTATACAAAGGATGTTAGATGAGATTAGGATAAAGGTAGTGGGAAGATATGAAGAAATGGATAAAAAGTTAAAGAAATGGAAATTCCAATAGAGCCCGGCTTGTATGAAGATCTTCACCGATAACAAATTCATTTCAAGTAGATGTAGAGTTGAATGGAATGGAGATCAAGGGTATGAAGTTAGTGAAGGTAGTGATAGGCACACTATTTTCATTGATAAATAGTTGTGTACTTACAGAGAATGCGAGTTGAGTGGGATTCCATATTCCCATGCCATGAGTGCGTTGAGGAATGCTAAAATTGACCTTGCAGTGCAAATTTCAAGATATCATCATATCAATAGATTCAAAGCCGCTTACAGCTTTAAAATGCAAACTGTTCGAGGGAAGAAGTTTTGGCAATGTGAGAAGTTCCAGCTAATTGAACCACCCAAAATCAACAAGCAAGCTGGCAGACAAAAGAAGAAGAGAATGAGGGAAGAATCTGAATGTAGTAACACAGGTGGAATGCAAAGGGTATGCAAGGGACTTGTAGCAACTGTAAGCAGCCAAGTCACAACAAGAGACAATACACAAATGTATGTATTTTCTACTTTCTTTGTGTTTTAGATCTGTATATTGTATATTCTGTATTTAATTCAGTTCTGTATCTGTGTTTCAATATTGGTTAAGTATATATGTTGTTGTGTTTTGTTATGTATTGGTTAAGTATTGGTTAATTATATATGCTTTGTGTTTTGTTATGTATTGGTTAATTAGTTATGCTTTTATGTTCTTTTATGTATTGGTTAATTATATATGCTTTTGGCCCTGTTATGTATTAGTTAGGTATTTCTTAAGCATATGACTGTGCGTATTGGGTCATGCTCTTATCAATTACTGCACTAGTAGGAATTGGTCTATTTGTTGCTAGAAAAATGTGTATTGGGTTCCTTTGGTCATTCCACATTGAGATTTTCATCAATTTTACCTGTTGTACCTGTAACTGTACTGACATTGGGGTTCTATGTTATCACCCCTTTTATATGTACTGCTATTTGAGTTTGTTTCCTATTACCGATCTTTCAATCTTTTTGCAGTAATTAGTTTGAAAATCTAAATCTGATTAGGTGTGTTGCCAACATCTAGTTGTGTTAGTTAGGAATAGATATTGTGTTATGGAGTTCAACCTTTTGCAGCTATCATTTTAGCTATCTCCGATCTCATATTGTTGAGACTCAGATTGCTTGCACTGCTATTATTGTCATCCCTGCTAAACTCATATCTTAACAATATATATACAACTTCATTAATTCAAAGCTGCTAATTAATTAACTACTATATATATTTTTTCTTTTACATTAGTTAGGAATAATGCTTTTTTATAGACTCATTGCAAGGGAAACCAAAATTATGATTTTTAAAAGTGCATTGAGTATCAATTTGATCTAAATGAGGCAAGCCCATTGAGTATGAGATAAAATCATATATCCTTGTGAAAGCGCTTTCAATCCTATGCCTTAATAGTTTCTGTCATGGATTTGTAACTTAAGGAAGTAGATTAAGCAAGTGTTGATTAGTTTCTGTTCCTTTGGTTGCTCCTCTCTGATTTTCAACTATATTAATTTCATTTCCTTTTGGTATATATGTAGTGTTATTTTGAAATTATTTTCCATTTTTGATCGAGGTTTCTATAATTTCCTGTCCTTGTTTCTTAACTTAACTGTTTGCAGTGATGCATTTGATTTTATTGGAGTTAGGCATATATAATTATTTTCTGATATTGGTGCTGTTATCATTCACATAGAGAAAGTTTTCTCTAGAGAATGATATTATTGCATATGACAAATTGATGCGGTGTATGTGTTTGTTATTTATGCAAATTCGTCTATATTGTTTTTTCATTAAATTTTGTGTATTGCTAATCATTAGCCTTTACACTTATTGAGTAAAATGGATTCTCTGTTACACATGATGTTTGAACATGTTATAATTAAAGTGGAAATAGTGTTTTGTCAGTAATTAGTTTTGGTAAGAAATGGTATATAATTCTTGTTAATTAGCTCCGAATATCAATTGTTTTTGCTAACCAATGTTTTTGAACTGTTATAAATTGTGATTGTAAGGTTTAAACGGGTCACTGATTCAACAAATATAAACCTTTTGTTAATTTGGTATTTTCATTTATTTATTATTTTTTTCCTTGTATTATAAGTACTCTGTCTGCCACTTTGTTTTAGAATTAATTAGTTCGACCTCGCTTTCTTTTAACCATGCTTTTTCTTAACGAAAATGAAATTTACTTTATTCTGTATGCTGTAAATTTCTTTAACATGCTGTTAGATTTTTGTTATATATCACACAATTGTATAGTTATAAGTATTTTAACTTGTTAAGGGCATGTCTTTAATATTCTTTTTTCAGTTATATATGTTGTTATGTTTAAATTGACACTGTTATTGGTATTACACTGAGTATGGTGACTGTTATTTGGGTAGCTATCATTTGTTGTGTAACTGTTATTTCAATGCATAATAGCCTATTGGTGGAGGTGAAAGTAGCATTGTCGCACCAAATGAGAGCACTACAGAGGTGAACCAATAAAGGATTCCCACTGATGATGACACAATTAGAGATAGGTTCTTTGAGACTATTTCAAATTACCATAGCAGGCGAAGACCAAGATATTCCAGTCATGAAGAACCTAAATCTGATGGTACTTATGTACAACCTAAACTACAAGCTGAACCTGAACCTCATGCAGGAAATGTTAACAATATTCAAGTATGTTCTACTGTTGTAAGTGAAAATTATAATGTGTTGTGATTTCATTCACTATTTATTTGTGTGTAAGGTGTTATGACTTGTATGTGATTACAGGTTGAACAAACAGAGTAGGAACAAGATCCAGAATTCATTTTCCCTATCCCATCAGAAAGAGACATAAAAAGTCAAGAAGAAAAGCTTACAGCCAACCAACTAGAACAACATAAATTAGGTTTATTGGTGAGGGCCATCATGTGTCACAGCTTACTGACTTACACTTTCAACCATCCAAAGATACTTGGAAAGGAAAACAACCGGCTGTGAATTGATTCAGTTATATGTAACAATTTTCTTGTACTTTTTGTGGTCACTAGACTTTGACCAGTAGTGTTCATTGGTACATTTTGTGTTAACTAGTAATTGTTTTGGTCTTTAGACTGTGATCATTAGTTTCTCTGGTCTGTAAACAATAGCTTTTGGCCATTTTGGTTTGTTGTGGTAACCACATAACGATTGTGTTTATTTATTTATGTCAACAACAATTATTTCTGTTAACAGGCACTTAATTTGTTTCAATGACAAGGCAATTTCAATTTTAGTGTATCCATTTATGCAACTCAAAAAGTAATATTTAAGCACATTCGTCTTGGTTTAGAGCAATACAAATACCAATATGCAATTGCTTCTGCAAAATATACTACCATCCATACTTTTAGGTCCAAATATTCAACAAAGAGACATACATCAAATATACAATAGATCAAAATATATAGCCACTTGTGCACAAAATATGTTTAGATAATAAGTACATGTTCTTCATTGCCATAAAAGCAAATTCTACATTGTTTCAATGACATCACATTCCAACACTAACATTAACATCATAAACTACTTAATACACCCTACACCAAAGTTATGATTACCAAATTTCTATCTTAAATAGAAAGCAGAACTATAACCCAAGATATTATCAACAAAATTAAAAGAATTTTCTTCTTCTTCCTCAGCTTTTGATGTCTTCGCATAAGAATTCCATTATCTTCATAGAGCTCATGGAATCTTCTCTCTCAATGTAAAGCATCTTCATTAGCAATAGCCTTCTCCTCATACTTGTACAGACCAAGTTCAGTGTGGAACCTCTCTTTTTCTGCAATAAAATCTTGGTTTAATTTTCACAACTCGTTAATTACCACCATCGCTCTTTGAGTCATCATATCATCATGCCATTAAAAGAATTGATAGCCATTGTCCTTCAATTAGAGTGAATTTTGTTAAATTTACATAGTAAAACCCTAAATTTTCCAATTACATTCTACTTCGAAGATTCCTAGATGACATTGAGAGAATTTACTTACTCGGAATTTCAAATGTATATAGAACCTACACCCTGGATTCTCCTCACTCTATGGATTTGGAGGAAAAAGACATGACAACAAAGAGAATCAAAGTCAAGAAATTCAAAATTGAGAAGCAATGGAAATTCCTGCTTATCTACAAGTTTCAGTCAAAAGAGAGAGCAACAATAAATAGGAATTTTGGGTGAATAAAATTTTAGAGGATTATAAATTTAAATAAAAGGACAAAATGATCCTTAAGTGTCTTCTACATTAGCCGTTAGTGCTAGCGTGGATGGACTGTTTAAAAAGGGCTTCTTTAGTGTATTTTCGATAACTGAGGGGTGTTTTTAAGACTTTCGAAAGAAGAAGGGCTGAGTTGCCAAACACGCTCAACATTAGGGGCTTAATTGGTAATTATTGCACATTCAAAATATAGTCTGCAGTGATTTTATTTTATTTTAAGCTTCTTTATGAATTTTCTTTACTTTATGATTTTTTTGTTTAATTATTTTGACGTATTTTGTAATTTGTACAACTTTGGCATCGATTTATGTAAAGATTTGTTTTTCTTAATTTATTTTTTACATTGTATTTTTTTAATCTTCTAATGAAATAAATGTGTACCTTTATAAAAGAAAAACTATAAATTAAATACAAAACTATTGATTTACGAAGTCTAGCCCTAGGGCTTGCATCTTGCTGCTACAACAGCAAGTTTCCTTTGTGCGATTGTGATGTTTATGTGTTTCTTCTTGATCGTTTGTTCATCGATTCCTGCTTTCTTGCCTGTGTTTCGAGATGGACCAATCTGCGAATGATGTTTTGCGACAGCAGTATAAAGGGCTAACGTTGAATGAAGAAGTTTAGGTCGCAGTTAGGGTTCCGCAGCTGCTGCCTCAAGGATCGATTATGTCTTATGTGGGACTGCTATTAACTGATAGAGATTTGAAATTTGTGGCTTTTAAATGAATTTGTCTAATTTATGGGTGCCTAAGTATGGAGTTAATGTCAAGAAAATCAGTCAAAATCATTTTGTTATTAAATTCTTCCATGCAAATGACTATAAAAGGGTTTGGAGGGGTGCTCCGTGGGCATTCAATATAAAGATTTTATTATTTAAGGCATTATCACCAAGTGATGACATAGAATTAGTTAAGTTGAAGCTGGTTCCTTTTTGGATTCAGGTGTTTAGTGTTCCATTAGGGTGTGTGTCAGTGCATATATGTGAAGCAGTGGGAAAATGTATAGGTGAATTAATGGAAATAGATGAGAACAATTTTAAAGTGGCCAAGCCAAAGTACCTCCATATTAGAGTTCTCCTTGATTCAATGAAGCTATTTGAAGCGTAGGATGAGGCTGAGGATAAATGATTTATTGGGATTTACAATGCAATTTCAGTATGAAAGGCTTCCATCCTTTTGCTTAATTTATGGATTGCTTAACTATACTGAACTATTATGCCCTTTAACTTATTTGAATAATGGAATCTGGGATGCCACCCTTACTAGAATGTATGATCACTCTCTACGGGCAACTAAAAGACGTAATATGGTAACAGAAGAAGATCGGTGGCTATGGGAAGAAGATGGCAGCAGCTTGGTTCCCAGAGGCTCAATTACTGCCCCTGTATCTTTGGCTGTTCAGTCGCAGCATGTAGGAGGGCAGGGGTTGATTATTCTCTAGCAAAGGGAAGAAGAGAATGTTGTTAGTGAGGTGATTCCAGTGAGGGATCCAAAGCATAAGAGGTTGGATGATGGTAGTATGACTCATATGCATGTTGGAGACTTAGTTGAAGATTTGTCTAAACTTATAGAGGAAATCATTGCTGAGCAGGCTTGCCTATGCCAATGAATCTCATAAGCTGGAACTATCATGGCCTGGGCATGCTAAAGATGGTTCATAAGTTGGAAGACTTGGTGTCTTCGTTTCGACCTGATGTGGTATTCTTAATAGCGGTCAAGGTAGATAGAGGGGTAGTGGAAGGAGTGCAGCGAAAGCTTAATTTTCAGGGGCTATTCTATGTTTCTCATGTTCGTCATGGGGGAGGATTGGCTTTATTATGGCAGAAGCATGGGATGTTTAGTTTGTTGAAGCACTTAAGTAATTTGATTGATGTAAAGGTTTTTACGAACGATATGTCTTGGCATCTGACAGGTTTTTATGGGTTTCTAGAACGGTCAAGGAGACAAGCCTCTTGGCAATGTATTAAGCAGTTGAGGAATATCAATTCTTTATGGTGGGTTGTAATCGGAGATTTTAATGACTTATTATCGGTGACGGAGAAGTAGGGAGGTTAGCCACACCTTGTTAACCTAATGAATGGTTTTCAAGATACTCTTGCTTATTATGGTTTAACAAATATTGGGATGACAGGGAATCCATTTACCTAGGAACAGAGTTGAGTTACACCTGATTGGATTGGAGAACGGATGGATAGGGCAGTAGTTTCGGCCTCTTAGTTGGAGTTGTTTTCCCATGCGTGGGTTCAAAATGTTATTACAACTCAATCTGACCATTATGCTTTAATTTTGCATTGTGATACGATACAAGTTATTCAGCAACCAGTGTTTGGATTTGAGAATTCATGCATGATTTTACTAGGTATTGTGAACTGATTATTAATTGTTGGAACCAAGCTGGGTCGGTGTCCGTTCAGGAGAAGCTAAAGTTTTATGCTACGGAGCTTGAAGCATAGGGCTGTACACAACATGGTCATTACAAGCGATGGCTACACAAATGTAGAGAGGAATTGTCTGAACTGCAGCCATGGGAAGGGTAGGCTGTAACCTGTTCATCAGGTCGAGGGCCCACCCAAGCCCGCACGCTTTGGGCCAGGCTTAGTCATGAGATTTTGTAGTTAGGCCTGGTCTGGTTCAAACCTGTTCAAGCCCAATATTCAGTGGGATGGGCTTGGGATTTCTCTTAAACCCTAGGCCCCGGTTCGGCCCAGCCTAATGTAATATATCTTATATTTGTATGTTAATATTTTTATTTTTTCTCATAAATTTGTTTCAAATTGATAATTTGCATATCTTTTAATACTTTTGTTATCTACTGCTCTTAGTTCATTACGTTGATTACTTATTTTTCCAATAATAATTCCAGTATTCTTATTTAAATTTAGGCCTAATAATGATTTTTTTAATTATTTGTGTTGTATTGTAATTGAAAACTAGTATGTTGATTAATTATTATTTTAATTAAAATATAAAATTATATATTAATTAATAAAAATAATTATTTTAATTAAACGATAAATTCAAATCGAGCTAAATGGGCTGGGCTTGGGATTGTCTTTATGAGCCCGGCCCAGGCTCGATCCGAGCCTGGAGTATTAATAGTGCGGGCAGGGTTGGGCTTGGATTGATGTTTTTTATAAAAAGCCCGACAAGGTCCAGCCCGAGCTCGGTCCACCCCAACCGATGAACAGGTCTAGCTGCAGCAGATGATTTTTGTGTGAAAAAGGCTAAATTAGGTGAGTTGTTTTATCAACAAGCTGTGTATTGGAAGCAAAGATCAAAAGCTAATTGGTTGAATCACGGGGATCAAAATTCCACTTTTTACCATAAGACTGCAGCTTTTTGTAATAAAAAAAAAAATTCCTTTCAAAGATTACAGGATGACAATGGCATTTGGCATGGGTGGGGTAGTGGCTTGGAGGAGATAGTGTAGACTTTCTACGATGATTTATTCACTTCTAGGGGTACGTATTTTGGGAAATCATTAGGTTGGTTCAGCCAAATTTACCAAACTAGCAAATTATTAAGTTGAGTAGACCTTTTGAGCCAGATGATTTGACGATGGTAGTGTTTCAAATGCACCTGGATAAAGCTCTGGGTCCTGACAGCTTTAACCCGGGATTCTATCAAAAGTATTAAGATATTATAGGTACTGACACCATAAATTTCTATTTAAGCTGTTTACAGAATAATTATATACTAGTAGGGTTGAATGCAACTAATACTATTTTAGTTCCTAAAGTGAAGTCTCCGACTAGGGCCTCTGAACTTCAACCTATTTCTTTTTGTAATGTCCTTTTCAAAGTTATATTTGTTGGATATGTCCTAATCCCGAGGCATTGGTCCTCGTATTTGTATCATACATTTGTACTTTGTTGTGAGATTTATGTATTATACAATTTGTGTCATTAAATAAATGCATTAATCTATTTGTTATATATCTTGTGCTATGTTATAAATAGAGTATCCAATGGACATATCCATATCCATGTTGACAAGTGTCATACACTTGGCAGTGAGACCATGGATAGGGGAAACAATATAACCATAAAGTCATCCATAGTCTGTTCCAGTCATAGGAATGAATGGAACCAAAGTCTATCATTAGCCTAGTTGTATGGCGGTGTCTTACCGGCCATTGGACATGGAATGTCAACCAAGTTAATAGGTACATGCAAAGGGGCATGGTACTGGATAGATCCACTAAACGAGAAATCCACATGGTATAATATCACAAGTGAATCTCGTGTAGTACTTGTATGGATCATTTAACCTGACCATATCATGGTGCTGCATGTGAAGTGACATACTGTGGTGTACGCCTAAAGGGCCTGTAATAGGGTACCAAGTATGGGTATGTTCGGGTATGTCAGTAAACAAGGCAGGGCTATGGATATGCAGAAGGGAATGTCACTCAATAGTCTACTGAAAAGATATCACCGGCTACTTGATGAGTGCAACTGATAAGAGTGTGGCTACACCCAAACAAGTTAAGACTTGTTGGTCAGCATCAGTTCATTCGGGATCAAGTAAATGTTCGGACACAAAAAAGGGTGATCGATCCATGTCTCTGTGTTGGACACCGATATCAACGACATGGGATATACGAGTTTAAACTACAGGGTTTAGATTTCAGTCAGACTGCTATCTTCATCTTAATGGGGGCTGCAGTGGCTTGCTAGAACCCGCTTGCAGTCTGTGGGCCATAGGCCCAGTGCCAACATAAAGACAGGTCCACAGGATCGTACACATCGGATGTCTAAGCTTGAACTAAACGGGTCAACTATATACTTGGAGTATACTGACTGGAGAGAGAAATTATTAATTGATTAAATTATAAATTAATTGGATTGATCAGAATAATATAATCAATTTAATTGGGTTTCTATGAATTAATTTAATTAATTCATGAGTTTATTTCCTGGCAGAAATATTTTGCATATACTGGTCATATGTATTTCTTCTAAGTTAGGTTGAAATTAATTCATCGGGTGAATTTAATTTAACCAATTAATTTTAATTTAAGTATAATGCATTATATTATATGATTTAATATAATGACATGTACATAAAATTAAAATTGAATTGAAATTAAAATAATTAATTTTAACCTATTTAAAGAAGCAGGAAACCCTGAGCCACCTAGAGTGTTTGTGTTCAGCCAAAACTCTGCTACTTAGAAGCATGATTTCAGCCAAACACTTACTCTTGGTAGACTGAAATTTTTGGCCAGCTCTAGAGAGGAATTGAGGAAGAAAATTTTAGCAAGAAAATTCAGTCTTTCGAAGGTCCAATCACTAGCATGGGTTCAAGTTCGATAGCAGTTCGTGTACGGGATTATGGAGGTGATCGAATTCGATTTCTGCAGCCATCTGTAGAGGAGATATCTCTGGTGAGAAACTCATTCTTCTCTTTTGAATTTTGTTGTTTATGATTTCCATTTCAATTGCTCCTGGGCACGGATTTAAGCGAACTTCCACTTTAATAGGTTGATTTTCTGTGAAAATCTCTTCAATATCTAAAATGCTAGCCAATTGGATTCAATATGTTTTGGATTCTGTTATATCACTTGCTCAGAGTGTATTTATTCTTGGGCAGTACATCACTGATTATAGAAACTGGACATTTTCTGAATAGAAGAAGGGTGGGACATGGTGGTCTGGGTTATTGAAGGTTGATATGGCGAAAGCTTATGACAGAGTGGAATGGTCTTTTCTGCAGGCTATGTTGATGAAATTAGGCTTTCTAGTTTGCATTGTAAAGTTGCTAATGCTTTGTGTCACTTCAGTATCTTATAAGATTTGCCATCGAGATGGTTTATTTGAGTCGTTTGTTCCGCAGCGTGGTATTAGACAGGGTGACCCGCTCTCCCCATATTTGTTCTTCATTTGTGCTGAGGGATTATCTGTGCTTATTCAGGACCGAGTCTCTCAGGGCTTATTGCAAGGTTGTAGGGTGAAACCAGAAGCTCTTATAATTTCACATTTGTTTTTTTACTGACGATAGCTTATTTTTCTTTAAAGCAATGTTGGAAGAAGCTGGTATTCTTAAACATTGTTTTCAAGTTTATGAGTTTGCATCGAGACAGCAGATAAATTTTCATAAATCCTCTGTGGTCTTTAGCCCCGAATGATTCTCCCTTGACGTGAGAATCCATTGTGAATTGTTTGGGAGTTCAGGAAATGGAGGAGCATGGTCTTTATTTGGGGCTTCCTTCCTTAATTGGTCAATCAAAGAAAGTTGTATTTGATTTCAATTTGGAAAAAGCTCATAAAAAGTGCTGGGTTGGAATAAAAGATGCCTGCCTCAAGGACGTAAGGAAGTGTTACTTCGATCAGTGGCTGAAGCTCTACCAGTTTGTGCTATGTAAATTATTTTGTTGCCTTCTCATGTAATTGCGAATTGACAAAAAAATTTTGCCTGTTTTTGGTGGGGTTCTTCTATTCGTTGGATGCGTTGGGAGAGACCTTGTTAGTCTAAAGAGAGAGGAGGGCTTAAATTTCGGTGTCTTAAGGAATTCAATCTGGCAATGCTAGCTAAGCAAGCTTGGCGACTTTATGCGGAACCAAATTCGTTGGTGATTCAAGTCTTTAAGAGTTGTTATTTCCCTCACAGTTCATTCCTTAATGCTCTGATTCCATCTAATGCAAGCTTGGTGTGGCGGGGTTTGGCAGCAACACAGTCTATTTTGTGATTTGGTTCTAGGTGGCGGATTGGTGATGGGTTGAGCATCTCAGTCTAGCCCGATAACTGGTTACTGTCGGTTGTGTATTCCCGCATCCAGTCTCCAATTTTCCCTAGGTTTGAAGAAGCGTCAGTTAACCTGCTGTTAGATGACACAGGCCGGGCCTGGAATAACGAGTTGCTGCAATTGTTTTTTTCACCTGAGGAGCAGCGCCTGGTGCATCAGATTCACTGTCGTGGACGGTAGAGCAAGAAACCATTTATTGGAGGCTAGAGACGACAGGTTGTTTTTTTGTAAAATCTTACTACTATTCTTTGTTAAATCAAGCTGCTGTTTCGGCTCTCCCTTCTAATTTTACTGATGCAACGTGGATACAACTTTGGGATTTACATTTGCCTTTTAAAGTCTTGCTATTCATTTTGGAAATTAGCTACTAATTCCCTTGCTTCCCTTACACGATTAGTACCTCTTCATGTTCCATTAGAGGTTACATGTCCAATTTGTGGAGATGCTCGGGAAATGGATTATCATGCGCTACTAGGGTGTTCTTTTGTGTTTCCTGTGTGGGAGGAGCTGTTTCCACACGATTGGCCTTTGACAATTGTAGATATTCTGAGTTGGTGGAGGGGGATCCGTTTGAGAGATAAAACGGTGCAGGAAAAGGCTTTTATTCTTATGTGGGCTATTTGGGCTCGTCGAAATCATTTTGTTTGGCAAAACAAATTCCGAGCGGCTTCTCGAGTTATTCACTATGGTATTAGTCATGGTTTTCAGATCCAGACCGGTCATCGAACCGGTGAAGGAATGAATTCATAGATTTTGGATTAAACCGGATCGAACCAGATTTAATAAATATATTAAAATATTAAAATATTTTTATTTTTATATTTATAATTTATAAAAATTTGAATATTTTTATTATAATTCTTTAAGTTTAAACATTTCAAACACAATACAGTAATTAAAAAAACTCAATTTATGAAATATAATTTTTTTAGTTACAATAAAATGTCAATTTAATTTAAAATTATTTAAAAATACAAACTATATTTTATTTTAATTAAAAACACCTCAAAATTATAACTTAAATTTTATATTCAAATAATTTTTTTTTTAAATCTGGTCGAACCGGAAAATCGATCCGGTTCACGATTTTACCTGGTTGACCGAACAGTCTGACCGAAGATTGATCGGTTGTTGATCAAAATGAAAACCAGATAAAAACCGACCGGTCTGACCTCCGGTTCCTATAGAACCAGGTCCGACCGACCGGTCCGATCCGGTTTCACAACTATGGTATTAGTTATTTGCAAGAGTGGCAGTCAGTTAATAAGATCACTCATGTGGCCTCTTCTCCGTCTCAGCAAGGTTGGCAGCGACCTCAAGAGAATTGGTTTAAATGCAATGTTGATGCCAGTTTGTTTGAGGAGGGGGTGAGGGTGAGGCATGGGTTACGATGGTAGAGTTCTTGTTGCACGGTCTATGCTTTTTCAGGGTGGAGCAGATTCCCTCTTGGTGGAGACCATGAGTTGCCATGAGCCTCTTAGCTGGTTAAAATCATTGTCAATGGATAGATTCGTGCTTGAACTTCATGCTCTTAATCTTGTAATAGCCTTGAATGTTGATTCTGTCATCCGTGCACTAGTAGGACATGTGATTGAGGATTATCGAATGTTGTTATGGCAATTCTCACATGTTAGAGTTGTTTCTATAAGAGGGTTGCGAATCAGGCTGCTCCATTTGTTGGCTCGAGCGGCTGATTCTTCGACAAGTAGGACATGGCCCAATTCTTATCTTTTTTATTAGTGCTGTAATTGCTTCTAATTTGATTTGATGGACTTTTCTCTTCAATTAAAAAACAAAAACAAAACAAAACAAAACAAAAATTTGCAATAATCTGTAAAAATATTAAGCACATATATATATATATATATAAAATCTGTAGCTTGAGAAATTATATTTTTCGGGATGTCACATTAAAAACAGCTGTTAAACACTGTGAAGTTACCCCAAAACAATCTTAAGATAAAATAAGAACAATATTAGATTAATTAATATAAGTAAATAAAAGAATGAATGAAATCAAAAATTATGTCTAACGTTGACGAGAAAAATGGCAATTACGACACAAATTTGAAAATATGAAATATAAGACTTTGCAAATATGAAATATGAGACTATGTAGAGGAAGAGGGTGTACATACACGTCATGATTTGGGTTACATCATTTGCCTTTAAATCCAACCTTGATAACCAGCTGGATTAATTATAATAAAATAGGATCATTGATGATGACATCCTAATTGCTCACTCTCATAATGTTTTTGGAGTGTAACTTTTGTCTCACGTATTTGATTTCTACTATATATAAGATGGATAAATAATATACAAACTCAAATCGACTGATAAACAAGTTTGTTTCTTTATCAACTGATCATATATATTATATATTATGTTTATTATATATTATTTCAATATACTCACCTCATCAAAATTTAGACTATTATGATATTATCAACTAATAATAAAGAGAAGTATAGAACAAATATGAAAACAGAAAAACATGCGTTAAAAAAAGTTAATTTCAAAATTTATATTTTATTATTGCAGAATTACAATAACAGAATTTTCGTTACTCTAAGATTTTATAGTGAATAAATATAAAACTATTTATTTTAAAATAATATATAAACTATGATCAAAGGTTGATATAAAAAAAAAGTTTACATTCATTATGATGAATTTAAAATGTTAAATAAAAAAATATACAATTGCAATATATTCAATAAATTATTTAATTAAAACATAAAACTAGAAAATAATAAAATAAGATGAAGATAAAGAAAAATACGGAAAAGACAGGTTTCTTTGCAAAAGAAAAAACCGCCACAATATAAAATAAAAAATAAAAAAAGAAAAATATCCCAACTACGAAAAGATGCATTTATTATCAAGATATAATTAAACAAGCTACATATTATTTACAATCAGAATTCAAAATTTATTAATTATTGATTAGTGTATTATTAATAAACTAAAAAAACTTAAAAGGAACTTGAGAATGGTAAATTCTCCTTCTCTAGTTCAATAAGAAAAGTTAAATATCTTATCCTAGTTGTTCAAACGAAGAATCTTCCATTTAGGAAGAGATATATCTACCCTCTATCATAATATAGCTGATGCAGTTTATTTATTTATATTTAGTATATGTAAAAGACAAAAAAAATTGTACATTGGTTGGGAGAAAATATGAGCCGACAAAACAATCCTCGATTTTTTTAATAATATTTGTATGCAATATGGAGTATATGTTGTGTAGCGTGTAGAGTTTAATTTTAGGCTTATGATGAATTTATATTTGAGATTAATTATATTAAAGTAGTTAGAGGGAGAGAGAGAGACAATAATTGTTTAAGTGTGCACCGACAGTCAGGGATTAAGATGGAATGCATCTTCTTCTGCTCCATTCCTGTCGCTATTTGCTTTTCTATCTTCTTTTCAATTACATTTTCCCTATTTTTTTTTTCTCTTCTTCCATTACTGCCCCTAACTAACTACTTACCAAATTACTGAATGAATTATAAAGTAAATAACTTTTGGGTATATATATAGATCATAATCCTCTACATGAATATAACTTATCTCAAACAAAATATATAATTATGAATAGCACCTTAATTTTTTATGAAAAAGTTATCATTTAATTTCTTTTGTTATCCTTTTAATTAGAATTTAATAAATCTTTTGATAAAAAATGTTATATTAGTGTCGACTAAATCCTTTTTGACACATAGAAATATATATATATATATTTTCCAATTTCATAGATCTCACATATCCCATATATCAAAAAAGGATGTATATATTGCTTATGTGTCATGTTGGACCAAGAAATATGCTGAGTTCATATAAAAAGAAACAATAAAAAAAATTTACATGGTAGTAAGTTTTTTTTTTACTAAGAATTAAAATACTATGACAATTTGGTTCCATTCATAATAATACTTGAAGTAATTAACTTCCCAAAACTTCTTTTATTAGACGATCATGTACTCTCGTTTCTTATTTACTTAATTAATTATATTTGTAAAAAACAAATTGTTGTTAATATTAAAATTATTAGATATAAGATCACCATTAGCAAAAATGTCCCATAATTTATTCATTATTATTTGTTTAAAATTTTAATTATCAGTTCTAAAATTATAGCCTGTAATTAGTTTCATACAAATTAAGGAAATGTAGATGATATACATTTTTTTCTAAAAGTGTCTTCATTAGTATATTTAATTATAAAAAGTATTAATTAAGGGATAATTGACCTTAATTAGGATTATTTACCAAAAGAAAAAAAAAAAAAAAAACACTTATTTAGGATTATAATCTTAAAACGGATGAAAATTGAAAAGGAAACCCAAATTTAAAATTGCGGGAGAAGTACTAATACAACAACAATTGTAGCAAATAATTAACATGGATTCGGTTGAAGGGTAATATAGTAATTTAACAGCGCGACATGAAATAAATTTAACTGCAATAGATGTTTCAACGGTAAATTTTATACTTAGCACTTTCACACTTATAAAAATCCTAGTTGAGCTGAAGAAAGGAAGCAGCTCTCTCTTTCCATGTGAGAAGCAAGTCTACAATACAACACATACCCAGCTGTTCCTTTCCTTCTCATGCTGATCTTCTTCTGAAGAAACGAATCATTACCTCCTGATTTTACTCCTCAATTCTCCATTTCAGCAATATGGAGTTCCACTTCTCTTCAATTGCTGGATCCATAACCAGATTCACCACTTTTACCGTTTGCCTTGTCTTCTTGCTTTCCTCCTCCACTTTCACTCCTTCAGGTCTGTCTGCTTTCCATGCTTTTCGATTTACTGTTTTTGTTATTCTGTGAATCATACTTTGCTTAACTATTATAGATTTGTCTCACTTTCAATTAACTGGACTATTTGAGATGGACTGCCGACGCGAAATTAGTTCCTATACTTTTCTGTTCATTGTACTGATCTGTTGGTATGGAACCGGCGGCGGCGGCGGTTTTGTGTAGATCGTTGTTTAGCCATTGGATTTCTCTTTAATATTCAAGCATTTGTGTGTTTTTCACTTGTTTCAGTTGGATATTGTGAGAAATCTTGGAAATTAATAAATCTAGTTTCGATTTTTTCTTGATGTAATTGCAGAGGCCTATGATGCTCTTGATCCAAATGGAAATCTCACTATCAAATGGGATGTAATAAGCTGGACTCCAGATGGCTATGTTGTAA
Source organism: Euphorbia tirucalli (assembly GCA_039660915.1). NCBI lineage: Eukaryota > Viridiplantae > Streptophyta > Magnoliopsida > Malpighiales > Euphorbiaceae > Euphorbia > Euphorbia tirucalli. Next base: position 17,772,676 of record CM077637.1, read on the forward strand.
GTAATTGATTCAGTTTAAAGTTTCACATCTGCCTATCACAGCTTCTGACTGGCAACCGTTTTGTACAAGTTAATTTTCTGCACTGAGCTTCTGTCAAAGTCGTTCATTCTTTTGCTTGCTGCATTTTCAATTAAGTTGTGAATTAATCCTTACTTGTAGTATTAAGCGTTGTCATCTCTTCAAATCTAAGCTAGGGTCAATATCTTTTCTATCTCCCTTCATCTTTTCCCCTCAGCTTTGATTTAGTGATTTTTGTTTCTCAACAGAATTGAATTTGTTTTTAAAACTCATTTTGGTAGTCCAAAGACCATAGATACCTTGAGGTTCTTCTTCAAGTGCTGATTTCATTGTCATATTCTGTTGTTATGCTTGACAGGCAGTTGTTACGATGTATAACTTCCAGCAATATCGTCACATTCAAACACCAGGATGGACATTGGGATGGACATGGGCGAAAAAGGAAGTAATATGGAGCATGATGGGTGCCCAAACCACAGAGCAAGGAGATTGCTCAAAATTCAAAGGAAATGTCCCACATTGCTGCAAGAAGGATCCGACTGTTGTAGATTTATTGCCAGGAACTCCTTACAACCAGCAGATTGCCAATTGCTGCAAAGGCGGAGTAATGAGTTCATGGGCACAGGACCCTTCTGCTGCTGTAAGCTCCTTCCAAGTTAGTGTAGGTGCTGCTGGAACCTCCAACAAGACAGTTCGGTTGCCAAAGAACTTCACCTTGAAAGCACCAGGGCCTGGATACACTTGTGGACCAGCAAAGATTGTGAGGCCAACCAAATTTATTTCTGCAGATAAAAGAAGAGTCACTCAAGCTTTGAGTAAGTTCTATAACAAGTCTTTGTAAATTATAAAGGTTCACAAGTATTAATTTGTTTTACTCAACTGAATTGCAATCACGTCTGCATATTTTTAGATTTTGCTGATGATTAATAAATCTGAGTTACATCCTCATATCCCTTTATTCTTGCATTTGTGTTTCAAATCTTTATTTAGTTGTAGTTCACCCACAAGTAAATTGAAGTTGCTGCACTAGATTTTTTTTCCTTTTATAAACCATTGCCTGATGTGTGATTTGATTAATGCTGAATAATTGTTGCTCCATATATGTTTTTCATTATCGTCAAACAACTTGCTGTGCTTATTTAACATTTGCTTGCATGTCATGGCAGTGACCTGGAATGTTACTTGTACATATTCACAGTTCCTCGCTCAAAAAACACCTACCTGTTGTGTTTCTCTGTCCTCTTTCTATAATGAGACAATAGTAAGTTGCCCGACTTGTGCTTGCGGATGTCAGAACAGCACAACAGGACCTGGGAGCTGTGTGAAGTAAGTTTTCTCATTTATCTTTGTTGCTATATACTTAGGAATTTTTCTTTCTTAAGTTTTTACATATGGTTCTGGTGCCCTTGGTCTTGTATAACGATCTTTTGTCCTTCATTATGCCTTACAGTCCAAACACTCCGCATTTAGCCTCTGTGGTTAGTCAAACCAAAGACAATACACCTTTGGTCCAGTGTACCAGCCACATGTGTCCAATTAGAATCCATTGGCATGTTAAGCTCAATTATAAGGAGTATTGGCGGGTGAAGGTCACGATCACAAATTTCAATTACAAAATGAATTACTCGACGTGGAATCTAGTTGTGCAGCATCCCAACTTCGACAACCTCACCACGATTTTTAGCTTTAATTACAAGTCACTCACTCCTTATGATGGATTAAGTAAGTAAAATCTTGCCAGAATAACTCCTCCTTTTGAAATTTTGCTTTTTTATTTCTGATGTAAACTGTGGGAAATGAAATGTGTTTTCAGATGATACTGCTATGCTGTGGGGAGTTAAGTTCTACAATGATTTTCTGTCACAAGCTGGTCCTCTAGGGAATGTGCAGTCAGAGCTGCTTTTCCGAAAGGATAAAGCAACATTCACTTTCGATAAAGGATGGGCTTTCCCTAGGAGAATTTATTTTAATGGTGATAATTGTGTCATGCCACCTCCAGATGCGTATCCATGGTTGCCAAATGACAGTTCCCGTCTAATTATCTCGGTACTTCGTCCAGCCATTGCATTCTTGGCGTATTTTGTCATCTTCTTTGCTTACGTGTGATGAAGCATGTCCGAGCCAAACTACAAAAAGCTATATATTCTTCTAACCGTCTCTAAACCTGAATGGGTATGATCTACATGGGAACATCAAGGCAAACAATTCCTTAGCTAAAAAGTGTCACTGCAGGAAGTGAATGCAGCAGAAGTGCCGTAGCTTGTCACACGCATCTTGAACCAGTTTTTGGATTTATGAATTGGCTCTTATGAGTATTTCTTCCACAAATTATTTTTCTAAGTTATATCTGTTTGTCGTTCTGCTTATTTAATTGATTAGTAAACTGTATTTAGGTTTTTCCTATATTGTTATACACTTGATTATTTTGTCTGTAGAATATTTGCAGCATATATGTTCTCATAAATGTAAGAAGGAACTCCCCAAAGAATTTACAGTTGATTAATGGATTTGTTTTCATCATTATGTCCATCTGTGGATTCTGTTACTCTATCTATACACACACGTACACATACTACTTCCTATGCAATAGAAATGAAATCAGAAGCATATGAACTTGAAGATAAGGCAAATATTGTCATCATTCACTAATGGAGACAATTTCTGCAATTGAATTATCCCACACTTCACTTTTGAACAACTTCTAATTTGTGGGTAAGAGTCAATATCAATAATGATTTGTATATCTGCTATAAAAAAATGTTCTGGCTTTCAAAATTGCTCTGTATTATCTGTTAACCCCCACAGAAGATTTATCACCAAATGCACACTATCATCAAGAGCAAAGAAGCTGCCATTGAAAACGCAACTGGCTTTGCATACGCAGAATTCGGCAAGTATGGATATGAATCTGGTGGTGGCAGCTTGCATTCATCACCATTGAAATACACTTTCCTGGGAAATGCCCACCCCTGCTTCAGAGTAAAAGTGTTCCTGTCTTTCCTCAGCAGCAACTCAGACTGGACATTTCCGAAAGGCCCAGCTTCCATTAAAAGGTCATTGTAGAATTTCATGCCATAGAACATGCCAGTATCATCTGCACAAACAAGCCAATTATTATTGTTAATTATGTCTGCATCTTGCAATTTTCATATCAGTAAACTTCTTTAGCATTTTATCCACAGCTGAGCTTCTGCAAATGAAAACCGAAACATTTTAGTATTTCATGTACTCACTTATGGCTTCATACGGTACAAGAGGCTTGTAATCAAAGCTGAATACTTGTGTCACATTGTTCAGATTCGGATGCTGAACGACAAGTGTCCATTGTGTGTAGTTCATTCGATAATTGAAATTAGTGACGGCAATCTTCGCGCGCCAGTAATCTTTGTAATTAACCTTTACATGCCAATGCACACGAACGGGGCACATATGATGTGTACATTGTATCAGCGGTGCATTGTCTTTCTTTGGTGTGTTTATTCCCCTTCTGTGTGCTTCCTTTGAGTTACTCCTGCAGTTTTCGCAATTTGACAGCATCATTAATTAGTCACTTTCATATCTGCGATAGCAGCAACACGGAACAAATCAACATTTAATGCTTACATGATGCAGCTGTTTTTATTCTGGCAACCACAAGCACAAGAAGGGCAAGGAGTGATCGTCTCATTGTAGAATGACGAGAAGGAGACACAGCATGTCGGATTTTTTGAGGCTAGAAACTGTGAGTAAGTGCAAGTCACATTCCAGGTCACTGTGTACAGACAGATTACAACATCTTATGTTGTGTTCTTGCCACGAGCTTAAACGTTGTTACTTAAAAGAGTAAAAACTTACTGAGTGCTTGAGTTTTTCGCCTACGGTCAGGTGTAAGGAAGACGGTAGATGGGACAACCTTTGCAGGACCACAGGTGTAGCCAGGTCCAGGACCAAGCAAAGTGAAGTTCTTGGGCAATTTGACTGTCTTATTCGAGGTTCCAGCCTGTCCAACACTGACCTGAAAGGCGGAGACTGAAGCTCCAGGATCCTGGCCCCATGCTGCAATCACACCGCCTTTGCAACAATTGGTGAATTGCTGGTTGTAAGGGACTCCAGGAAGCAAGTCAACAACTGTAGGAGTTTTCTTGCAGCAATGTGGTATGTTTCCTTTAAACTTGGAACAGTCTCCTTGTTCTGTGGCTTGAGCTCCTACCATTGACCATATCACTTCCTTCTTAGCCCATGACCAGGACAGTGTCCAGCCAGGGCTCATTATGTGCCGATACAATTGGAAGTTGTTCATGGTTACTGTAGCCTAGAATAAATTCATCCAATTGAATGTTAAGAGTGTTTTTGTGCTTATGCTATGTCAATATGTTTCCTCCAATTACTTGTTTATTCTACTGTATGGAGATGATTTTCTTTACTGGTTTAATTTATTGATCTGAAGAAAGAATTGATCTCGCATCTAGATCTTAAAAAAAAAAAAATGATCCGTCATATAACTAAACGAAGAAATGATCATGTAGCTTTATTTTTTCCTAACATTTTGTTCTGATATAAGTTCTAATCCTACAAAAACTCATTTCATTAAGGAAAAACGATAATTTTGGCTCTGATCAAGGCAAAATCTAAGAGTTGAGCCGTTGACCTTTTATTTTCAAACATTTGGCTCTTGACTTTAACAAAATGTTTTGATTAGGCCCTTATTAGACAGAGCATTGGCATGTATTATAGCCCTTGAGCTTGGCAAATTTTCCTTTTTGTGATGGAATGGGCCATTTTAAAACATGATGTGCCAATCCTAGAGCTGCGTTCAATAAGGAACCGATCCATATATTTCATGAAGATGTTATCAAACAAAAGATCAGGGGTCAGACAGTAAATTATGACAACATGAAGAGCCAACAACAAAAATGCATTTTTGCCTATTATAAATTAATTGTTTTATTCTTGTAAGATGAATCAGGCCAAAAAGATGCAGAAATTTTAGGATTAAAGATAAAGAACTTGGAACATATATAATTTTGTTCCAATTGGTTCACCAAACAAAAATTGTTCTAATTCAGTTAATTACATAGCTACAGCCTATATGAAATTTAGTGTTTTGGAGCTTTATATATATATATATTTTATTATTAGTTTGAATGATAACAGTAACTAACAGAAACTGAATATAATACTCACCACATAACCGTCTGGTGTCCAAGACATGACATCCCATTTGATGGTTATATTGCCATTAGGATCTAATGGGTCATATGCAGCTGCAATTAATCATGAACATTAATTAGATTAGATTAGATTAGATTATATAATAAAGAAAGGCATTAACAAGGTGTACCTGAATAAGGCAGCATCAAGAAAGCAAAAGAAAGCAAGCAAATGAAGTTGAGTTGAGAAAACACAGAGCATTTCGTTGGGTGAAAGAGCAAGACCATCATCATCATGTTCAAGTTGAGGGAGAGGACCTTACAGACGAAAGACTAGCATTATGTTAAAAAGGAAAGAAGAAGAGATTGAAAATGAAATTTTGTTGAAGATGTTTCACCTACTGGTTGTTAGACTGTAATTTTATCTGGATTTCTGCATCTTTAAGCAAAACTCTGGACACAAATCATGGAAAAAGGTGGTTGCTGGCGGGAAATTTTTTTATTTTTTATTTAGCCTTAATATTAACAGCTCAACGGTTATTTCAATTTTGTGGTGAGTGGTCACTGGTCACATGACATGAATATGCTACAATACTATTACACAATACACAGCTTTCTACACAAGTCTTCTACTCCACTCTCATCTCTCGTTACCAATCTACCTTCCACAAACAACCTACTGAGTAATATACAATGTGGACAAACATGGTTGTCGCGACCGCAAATAATATGACTAACATTGTCTGTTTAGAACCTATTGACCCTTTTTCGACTTGAGGGATAACGCCCAACGTTAGAAACATTTTGGTAATTTATAGCAATATTTATAAACTTAAAAATTCGGATGATTCTAAAAGAAAGAGAAATGATGTATGTATTTGACAATTCAATTAGTACAGAATCTCCAACATATATACATGCACAATATTATTTTTCAGCACTTAGGTAACTCTTTTTGCATAATGAATTTTGTACTGATAAGGTTTTATATGTGTTTTAAAAGAAAATGGATTATGGTGCAAGTTAATTGGGAAATTTTGAGTTTGAGATGTGTGGTTGAGAACTTGTGCAAATATTGTATAGATGGTAAATAAAGCACACTCTACATTTTCAAATAGTAATCAAATAATTAGAATGATATTTGACTAAGGAGGATTCAATAAAAAGAGAAGATAGTTGCAATCATCAGAAAAATGAAATCTGGAGAGATGATTGGATACTTATACCCAAAATTACAAGCATAATTCAGGTTGGCTCCATATGTTTTTGATAGTTTGTTTTTGCCTTTTATTTGAGACAGCATACTATTGGCTTTTGCTTTTCATTCAATACTTTTTTACTAAGTTTATTGTTAAAACTAGGGTTATAAACGGAGTGGAAAATCCCTGGTATTAATCCCCAAAATTTTTTTTTTTATTCCGAATCCTTAATAGGAATGGGGATAACTTCCGAGAATTCTCCAACCCCTGATAATTTTTCATTGAAAAATCCCCTAATAATCCCCAATATTTCATCTTTTTTTAGAAAAATTATTTTTAGTCTTTTTATTAATTATTAATTAATAATAAAAATAAAAGAGGTTGATTCCTCACCCCGTTAAGGCCCGTTGACAATCCTAACCCCATATTATCAATATTAGGAGAAATTGAGTTGTTGTGATCTCAAATTAGTTGGTCCTTGGGCTATCACAGCCCACTTCGCTAACCTTAACACCACTTCTTTGGGCTCATATGAGCCCTTAATTGATGATTTGGACATATGAACTAAGAGAGTATTTGGTATGACAAAAATCTACTAGGAAATGAGAATGAAAATGATCATCTACCTTTGTTAATGTTTGGTTTGTTTAATTTGACATGGGAATAGGAAAGTGATTCTCCCCTCCCCTCACCTCAATCAAACATGATTCCATATCTACCTCCACTTTCTTTTCTTTTTCCAACTACACCCTATATCTTCGGTTATACGTATATATTTTTTGTAAATTTATTTTTGGTTGTCTACCAATTGATTATCTTTGATTATTACTTTTTTAACTAATTATATCTACGATACAAACAATTCAAATTCAACATTATTTATTATCATCATTTTAATTATTGATTTATCATTTATATTTTATATTATTAGTTATAATATAACATAAATTATGCATATAAATTATAAAAAACAAGTTCTATAAATTTTATTGTTTTATTATAATTATATTTGACATATTGATTGATTCGGTTGAAATCCTTCAGCAAATTCGGGTATGAGCTAAATTGTGGCTGAATCTATTTGAATTCCTACAAGAGAGAAACAATGAGACACCAGTAACCTTTGGGTTAGTCTCCGATACCTAAGTCAGCCTTGATTATGATATTAATCTCTAGCTATATTTGCTTGATTATGAATTAGTTTCTTACCTCTACATCCACTCTTTTTATAAGGTTAGTGGTAGAGTTTGCTTTGGATTAAGAATGTCCTCAGTTTCAATTAGAGTTAAAGTAGAATACCTCCATCTCAAGCCCCCACGTGGGACCTGAGAGCCCTTCTTAAAACACTCATCTAGCCTAGGTAGACCTTGGTAAGGACACTATGTCCTCTCTTCCGGAAGGTTCACCAGACCTAGGCACCGGACCTGGACCGAATCTCACCTAACGATCTTGGCTCTATTACACGACTCAAAAGACTAACCCGATATTAATATATTCGGATGTCATCAGAAGTCCCCTGCTAGTTCAGAGAACTCTTCAGGGTTCAATTTCAAATTTCAAAGTGTCAGACCTTGAGTGCTATGCCCAACAACCCCCTCGCCACGTGTTAGATCTGAAGAGACGTGACTTTTGGTCATCCCATCAGAAAAGGGTTACAACTTCACTTCTCCCCAGTGCTTCACTACATTTACTCTGGCAATTTCGCGAAAAAACTCTCAACATTCCTTCCAAAAAGCTCTCCAACACTCAATTTTCCTTTTGAGCACCTTCACCAAATCAATAAGTATTCTTCTTCTTCTGTAATTTCCTTTCTGTTTACAGTCTGTTTTTAAGGTTTTTCCACCTACGATTTTTGAGTCTACAATCTCTCTTAGATACTCTTAAATCTCCCAAAAGACCCCTTAGAGCCATAGAATCCCCCAAATACTCTTGGTCTTTAAGCCCAAAACGTTGCATCCCATATCCTCCCGTAGAGATTGATTTAGAGCTTATGAGGATCTCTTCCTCAGAATCCTCTAAAAGGACATTGTTGCAAGTGCATCCGGAGCACCAACACGCCTGGTACCTGTCCCCAGTCCAGCAAGGACCAACGCTAAAGGGAAAAAGGAACAAAAGAGGGTCCTGACTCCCCGAATCACGGATGTGGCATCCGCAATTACAGAGGGAGAGATAAGGCGGCTACAAGCTGCCTACAAGTGGTTGCAGTTATGTGACTGGTTGAAAACTTCACCTAGCCAAAGAGTCCATGAACCACTGGAAGGGTACTTCGCCATATACCAACACCATATCGAAGGACGCTTTTCCCACCCTCTTCCAGAAGAGATCTATAGTGTGCTGAATCGGTATGAAATTTGCTCGGCACAGATCCACCCAACACCATTGAAGATATATGCGTATTGTACTGGCTATGCTACAATCTCAGTATTCAATTCACCGATGCTATGTTTCGGCATATTACAACACCCGTCCAATGGGATGCTAATAGCATCTGCTTAACGCTTGCTAAAAGGACCAGCTTTTAGTTCTTCACAAGGCAGACCTCCTCCGTTAAAGGCTTCAAAAAACTTTTCTTTTATGTCAAGCTGAAGAGAGATGCCCTCCCTTTTCCCTGCACCTGGTCTTTCCAAAATATAAAAGAGATGAAAGGGGCGAAGGATCGGCTCTCACCCCAAGAGAAATTTGATTTGGGGCTACTGAGCTCTGTGCCCATTAAGTATTGGAACCTCTCTTTTGCACTTAAGGTGTTCCGCCTAAGGCTGCCCTTTCCCGTATTGGACGACCGGATATGATTTCTGGTTTTCTTTTCCGATCCCATTGAGGATAGTCAAGGTACCACATTTTCTTCACTGCACTTATTCTTGTACTTGTTTGGCAGAGATGTCATTAGCTAAAACTTTTGTAGCTTTAAAGAACCGCAAGAGAGGTGCCTGCGCCTCAGTTGCCCCACCCCCCGTACCAACCTCCTCTGCACCCTGTCCTGAAGCACTGATCACCCAAGCATGCAGAAGAGGGGAAACCGTATCCCAAGGTTAGAGGAAGACGACAACGACCGTTGTACTAGAGACAGGCAAAAAGACCTGCCTGGTAAGATCTACCTCTCCTTCAATCATTTTAGCTCTTTGCTGCTGCTAACGCATGGTTTTTACAGAAGGTTGTTCCAAACTTTAGCAGCCAAAAACAGGCTGATGACAACAGCCTTTCCATTAAAGAGATCTTAATGTCTAAGTTTCAGGACAGAAGCAATTCTGGTGGATTTGGCAGTGCAACTAGAACTGAGAGAGGGAATGTACCTGCCAGAGGATTCAACACAGGTGGGCGAGCTCAGCAACCGAGCGATTGGGATAGAGATCCTTAACAAACTATATACCATAAGTGTCCTCTAGACCCTATGCATTCCAACCTTGAGATACCGGAATGATAAATTTTCTTGCAGGCCATCCCTTTCCTATACGAAGAGCTCAAGCGGGTAGAAGAAGCGAACCGTATTTACGGTCAACACTTGGAGGGGATGATGTAAAGAAAGAGGATGGAGAAGGAGTTGGCAAAGGCCACTGAGAAAAATGTTGAGCAGTAGAAGAATCTGGTACGACCTCTGTTGAGATCGCCATCTTAAAAAGATCCTTAGCTGAATCTGAAGAGGCCTTAAAGAGGGAGAGAGAGGCCTACTTAACGGATCTCTTTGCTGAGGAGGGGCATCTAAAGGAGAGGATAAAATTGTACCGGTGGTTAGCTCTTCTTTATAGCGACCGCTTACTCCAAAAATGCATTGAAGCTTATTCAAACATTTCCTTCAGTGACATTGATGTTGAATTCCCTATGGAAGTGAATCTTTTTGCCCTCCCATCCTCAGCTTTGGATATGACATACTTGATGTTACAGAAGCCGAAAGTCGAAACAGCTACCTTTGAGTTGGTGGTGGGTGCTCATGTTGAGACGATCCAACTTGAACCAATGGAGGACATGCTTGGCCGAGACTAGCCCCAATTGCTAATTTTTGTTCTATTTTTTAAAAGCCCTCGAAAGAGGCATTTTGTATTTTTCAACTATATTTATGAATCAAATTTCATTTATCATGTGTTTGTGGCCTATTTTGCCTTTGTATCAGGATTTTGCTCCTTTTATTCTGTTATTTAGGATTTGTACCACTCTATTTCAACTTTTACCAAATGGCTGCATTTTCTCAGTTCATACTGAACATACACATTACGGCATAAGCTTTTACAAAATTCGAAAGCGAACTTTTAGTGATATGAACTGGATACAGACCATAAAACCGGAAGTGAATTTTTATTGATATGTGCCGGATAAATCAAATGTTTTTGCTCTACTATGTTGCCTCATTAAAAATCTTATCAAGGAAAACCCTATAGGAAAAAACCATTGACAAGGAAAAAAAAGTGTAACATTTACAAGTTCTAAGAGCTAATTTGATAACATTTTCGGAGGTTTCTTACATTCCATATGTATGGGACCTCCTTTCCATCCATCTGGCTTAACTTGTACGTGGTCGGACCAATGGCCTTCTCGATCTGGTAAGTTCCTTTCTATTTGACTGTTAACTTTCCTCTGCCTTCTCATGCTTGGGAGGCCTCAACATCTTTAAGCACTAAGTCTCCTTACTGAAAAGATACCACCTTGACTTTTCTATCATGGTACCTTATAATCCGGTTTTCGAATGTAAGCCTGATCCATCTTTCTTCTAAGGAATCAAGGTGGTACGGGTATTAATGTCATTTTGAGCCTCGTTATAATATGCCACTCTATCACTGGGGGATCCAATCTCTCCCATTGCTCACTTGTGTTCTTCCAACCTCTTCTTTATCCTCTCACACAAGGTCTGGTTAGTGACTTCAGTTATGCCGTTGGTTTGAGGGTAGGCCACTGAATTGCACCTATAATCAATGCGGAACCTTTCATAAAACTCAACGAACTTCTTGGAGGTGAACTGTGTGCCATTTTCGGTGATGAAAACCCTGGGTATACCGAACCTACCCAAGATATGCTCTCGAATAAAACATATCAATTTCTTTAGAGTTATGATGGAAATAGCCTCGGCCTCCAACCATTTGGTGAAATGATCAACCGCCACTATCAGCCACTTCTGCTGCCTGCTTGCTTCCGGAATTAGTCCTACCAGATTGATTCCCCACATGGAGAAAGGTTATACCGTTATGATAGCTTTCTGCTCTGACAAGGGCCTTGTCGTTTTCATAGCATGTACTTGACACTAGTGGTATGAGGCCATAGAGGCATCCATATCCTCCTTCATAGACTCCTAAAAATACCCCATCAGTATAGCATTTCGGATCATTACCAGAGTAGCTTGATATGAACCGTATATCCTCTCACGAAGCTCTCTCAGTATATAATTACCTTCTTCTATCGAAATGCATTTCAGCCACGGGCGACTAAACGACTTCCGGTAGAGCTGCCCTCCAATGACAGTATATATGGTAGATTCTCAGGAGATCCAAACCGCATATGCTTCTTCACCTGGTAGCTTGCCCCTCCTAGAGGAAATAAAAAATAGGCTTCATCTAATCTAGGTTATTGGTGTTCGCGGTTAAGGTTTCCATATTCTCAGTACTTGGATGAGCTGGTACCTTATATGGGCAGTAGAGCTGTTGCCATTCAACCTTGATGGTGGCAGCCTTGGTGAGTTCATCTGTTATGCTATTCGCATCTCTGGGAATGTTCTTTATCTTCTAGACTGTTTTTTGATGCTTAATCTCTCCAAGCAATCCCTGAACTTTCTCTAAGTATCTAATCATTGACGGGTCTTGGACTTCAAAGTGCTTACTCATCTGGTTGGACCCTAACCATAAATCGTTGAGTATCCGGACCCTCTTTGGTCCAATCTCCCTGATTAATTCCAAACCCTTAATTATGGCTTCATATCCTGCCACAATATTGGTAGTGGGAAAATCTAGCTTGACTACATAGTGTAGGCAGATTCGGTTTGGGCCTCGAATGTAGATTCCTACCCCCGCTTCTTTCTTTAAAGATACTCCATCTATAAATATGTCCCATTCTTCGGATAAAGGTGTCACATCTGGCTCTAAACCTACGAACTCTGCTACAAAGTCAGCCAGAACTTATGCTTTCAGGGCTTGCCTTGGCTCGAAACGGATGTCAAACTCGCCCAACTGAATTACCCATTTGGCCAATCTTCCTGATGTTTCAGGTCGCTTTTCAATTAGAACCCAGTTTTGATATAATAGTGTGGGTTTGGAAGTACGATCGTAACCTGAATGCCGCTGATAACAAAGTAAGCACTAGCTTTTCAATACTTGGGTATCTGGTCTCCACTTCTTTTAGTACTTTGCTTATATAGTATACTAGGAATTATTGACCATCCTCTTCCCTTACAAGGATGGATCCTATGGCTTTGTTTGTGGCATCCAAGTACAAGTATAGCTTTCCTCCTTCCACCGGTCTATTGAGTAGTGGAGGGGAAATTAGGAACTGCTTTATTTGGTCGAATGCCTCATGGCACTCTCTATCCCATTTGAAGGCTTGACCTTTCATCAGTGCTTTATAAAATGGCATACATCTTTTGATGGAAAATGAGAAGGGCATGACTTAGTAGCAATAAGTCCCTTCGTGGGTGATGAAAGCGGTCTTCTCCTGGTCATCGGGTCCATGGGGATCTGGTGATACCTAGACATTGCATCTAAGCATGAATCCATTGCGCATCCCACTATAGAATCTACTAACTGATCTATACTCGATAATAGATAACTATCTTTTAGGCATCCTTTATTAAGGTCCATGAAATCCATACACATACACCATTTCCCATTCGCCTTCTTCACCATCACATTTGTTAACCATTTTAGGTAATGAACCTTCCTGATGTGGCCCACATCCATCAGCCTTTGTACTTCTTGCTCTATGGCTTTTTGCTTTTCTGACACGTACTTCCACTTTTTTTGAATCACTGGTGTTACGATAGGATTGATGTTGAGGGAATGTTTTATGATTTCCGACGGCACACCTTCTATGTCACTAATTTTCCAGATGAATGTGTTATGTTCTTCTTTTATTACTTGTACTATTTGTTCCTTGCTATCTTGCTCAAGCTCTTTAGAGATCCGGATTGATCTTTCTGGTGCTATTATCAGTGTTTCCAACTTATCTACTGGCTCTGCCTTCCTTTCTTCTTCAGGTTTTGAATTGATCCTCTCAGGTTGCAGGGATGCCAAGTACGTTTTTTGCACCATCTCTTGGCTTCCTCTTACCATTGTTACCCCCGAAGGAATCTGTATATACAATGACAGGTACCGAATATACAGCACCGCTTCTGATTCTGATAAAATGGTCACCCCAAGATTATGCCAGTAGAGATTTTATTACTGTGAAATCCACCTTCAATCTCTAGATGTGCTTCTCATCTCTAATTTCAAGGTCTAAGGTTACCTGTCCCACTACTAATACTGTATGGCCACTTAGCCCAACCAGCGGTGTATGGACCGATTGGGTACGATCAGAAGTGATTCTCAATTTTTCCATTGCATGCTTTGTGATGGTGTTGGTTGAGCTTCCCATGTCCACTAAGATTCATTTAACCGTGCAGCCCTCTATTTCTGCCTCCATCACTAGAGCGTCTGAGTGTCCTGCTCGGATTTGATTACCAGATGAAAAAAGAAGGTTCAGCTTACTGCTTTCTCCTATCTCCATGCCTTTGGAGTTTTTGGCGAGCCTGCCTCCCTCCGAATCTTGGGTTTTTAACTCTTCTTTGCTTGCTTTTTTATCAACAAACTTTTCGAGTCTACCTTTCTTAATTAACTCCTCGATGTCTTCTGCCAGGTGTCTACATTCATCTATATCATGACCATTTACTCAGTGGTACTTGCAATAAGGTTTTCTTCTCTTTGCCTATTATCTATCCTCTTCTCGCCTTCAAATAAGAGAGGCTTTTCTTATCTAAGCTCTTCTCTACCATTATTAACGCTTCACTAAGGGGTCGGCTTAGAGGAGTGAATCTATTGGACTGTTTGGAGTCCGTTTAGTCTCTTTTAGAACACTTGTCATTTATTTTTTTTTCTTTCAGAGTCCCTGTGATTCCTGGTCGGCGCTCCTACTTCATCCCTATTCTGTGGCTTCCTCAGGACTATATCAGCCTTTAACCGCTCATTCATGGTGTTTGCTATTAATGCCTCTAATGCTGTGTAGAAATCAAGCTTCCAGAACTCTACTGTTGCCAGATTGAACCGGTCGAAGAAATCACAGAGGGACTCTCCTTACCGCTGCTTCACATCATGCAAGGTCCAACTGACCATTCTTGTAAGTACGAATCCATAGAATTTTATGCAAAATTGCTCTCTTAACTGCTCCTAGCTATTGATTGAGGCCGGTTCCAGGGTTTCAAACCAGTAAGTTGCTGGACCCACAAGTGTTGACGAGAAAAGTTTGCACATCAAGCTTTCATTCGCTCCTGCTATCTCCATCCCATTTTTGTAATTTCTGAAGTGAACATAAGGGTCAATTTTCCCATTATAGTTCTTGAAATTTAACTGCTTAAATTTTGTATCGTACAACATTTCCAGGATCCAGCTTGTAAAGCAAGATCCTCCACTTCCGATCAATGGCTCCTGGATCGATACTGAGAACTGAGAGAAGTAGTGCTTGAACAAGGCCATCATCTTCGGGTCATCTGCCCCTTCTGGTACGGTAGTTACAGCCGAAGTTGGTGGTGGTCCCAACATGTACCCGTGTGTAAGGTGGTAGCTAGGAGGGGGTCTGGACCAAAGTCTGGTAATTGGGAAGCCTGGTTTACGGGGTTGTTAGATAGTCGAATGGATTAGGCAAGGCTCCCATCACCAGAGATTCTTAGTATGCCGTTGGGTACTCTCCATGTTGTACAAAGTTAGTGTTGGGCTGATTTGCCTGCCCTACACCCGTAGAAAAGCAAAAACCGATGGGGCAGCCATGTATTGTGTTGTCTGGTCACTTTGAGGTGGGGGCTGTGGGAAAAGGCTCTTCGCTGCTCTTGATTTGAAGCCTTCCACCATGTTAGTGATCAAGGGGGATGTGTTGGCACTAATGGTGGAGCCAGCCATGCCAAAGTTTTAGAGTTGTAAAACTGCGTGCCTGAGATCCCTAGCATAGGCGGGGGCTAAAGCTACTGATGATGCGATTGATCACTGCTGCCTAGGGAGACACTGCCGAGTTCAGCGCTATCAGTGGTGGGGCCATTATGGCAATGAAAAAGCTTTCAATGGTAGCTTCTGAAGTTGTCATGTTAGCAAAACCAGATGAAGTCATTATTTAGTCAGGTCCATGCTCACCATACAAAATGATAGATTCGGTTGAAATCCTTCAAAAAATCCAGGGTATGAGCTGAACTAAGGCCGGATCTATTTGAATTCCTGCAAGAGAGAAACAATAAGACAGCGGTAACCTTTAGGTTAGTCTTTGATGCCTAAGTCAGCCTTGATTATGATATTAATCCATGGCTATATTTGCTTGATTATTAGTTAGTTTCTTACCTCCACGTCCACTCCTTTTATAAGGTCAGTTGTAGAGTTTGGTTTGGACTAGGAATGCCCTCAGTTTTAATTAGAGTCAAAGTAGAAGACATCCATCTCAAGCCCCTACGTGGGACCTGAGTGTCCTTCTTAAAACACTCCTCTAGCCTAGGTAGACTTTGGTAAGGACACTATGTCCTCTCTCCTGGAAGGTTCACTAGACCTAGGCATTCGGACCCGGATCGGATCTCACCCAACAGCCCTGCCTCTATCGCATGACTCAGATGACTAACCCGACATTAATATATCTGGATGTCATCACATATTTATGTATGTTTTATTAAAATATTTCATAAAATTGGATTCTGATTCCGGATCAAATCAAACAAAGTTATAAAACAGTGATTTCGATTCCAATTTTTATATCATTTTCATTCTAATTCCTATTCCGGTTCCGAAATTTAAACTAAATGCCTCCTAAATTAAAATTATATACTTTTATATTTATGAAGTTGTATACCTTCTTTATTTTGTCTTAACCAACAAATCATGTTAATGTTTTTATGCATTTTTTCAGCGATTATTATATTTAATGATTTTTATAATATAAATTAAGAGGTTGGAGTGGTATAAGCATACAAAGCAACTGAGCTAAGTTACCAAATGCATACTCTTATGTTTTGAACACCTGAAAACCAAAAGTATGATTGAAAATGTTAATTGCATACTCTTACGTTTTGAACACTTAAAAATAAAAAGTAAAATGTTAGGAATTTAGTCTACAATATCATGATTTGTTGGAGGGTTAAAATTGCCAGCAACACCAACCGCTATGATGATGAATTTTTAACTTCGATTCTCTTATAGCTTAGTAAAACCATTATGTAAATCGACTTACATCCTCTCATGCCATTGAATGATTATTTTGCAAGTTGCATATTGATAAGTGTATTTTATATGCTTATTTTGCCTTTGTTTATGAGCTTTAATCGAGTTGTTTTTATTCTATTTAAGGTGTATTTGACTTCCTTTGTGCTATTTTCTTTGTTAGGACATCAATGAGAAAAAAAGAGCCAAAAGTGCTTGAAAATAGAGTGAAATTAGCTTGGAGCAGTCCAGAAGCAGTCCTAAGGCATGACCATGCCTTAAGAGGTGCTGATTTTGATGTCTTGGAGCTGAAATAGTAATTTGGGCTAGCATTTTTTGTAGGTCTAAAGGAAGCTGCGGGTTTGACTTATGGGAGAGGAGTCAGAGCTTTTGTTTGGAGATTCCTCCTTTGTTTTAATGACTCCTAATCCTAATGGAAGTGTTTTAAGTTGTTTTCCCTAAAGAAATTGTAAGATATTATTATTATTATTCTTTTCTTTTTAGTCTTAGGTTTTAGGAGGAGAATTTTCAGCATTAGTTTTAGAATGAGTTTTTTTTTTTTTTAGTCTTTTCTATTTTTCTCTCTACCTTGGAAACGTGATTGGAGAACCGTGATTTTGCTATGGTGGATCTTAGCATAAACTCCATGTAATTATTTTATGGTTTAATGCAATTGATTATTATTTCTTTTTCATGGATGGTGTTATGAGTGCTTAATGTCTTGAATGCATGACCTTCAATTTCATTGCTTTTAGTTAATTCATAATTGACCAAAGGACTAAATTAACAGAATTTCATAACATGATAAATGCATGACCATTTTTTCGCGGCTCACTTGTTTGTGCTAGGCTTTCGTATGCTTAATGCTTTCCAAATTAATTGCTTAAGATCGAACTAGTTTAAGTATTTGGGTTGAGAATTAGAGTTAGCAGCCCTAACCGGTGTTAATTGTTTTTTGGAATTTGCCATCTTGAGAATTTAATAAGTTCAATTGTATAACTTAATGAATGCTAGGTAAAGCCGTATGCCTTAGGTAGCCTTCCCATTAGATTTCTTACATTAATCTTATTTTATTCGTAGCTTTAATTATTTTAGTTAAATTGTTATTAGCAGTAGATTTATTTTATAACCAAAAATCAAAGATATATTAATCTTTGCCTAGACTAATAGAAGCCCTATTGTGTTTAGGTTTGCATACTTAGTCCTCGAGGGATCGACACTTTACTTATATTATACTACTTGGTCGACAAAGTGCACTTGCTTCTATAGTGTGTGTATTTATTACGCATCACATATAATATTTGACATTCAACCCCAGAAATTTCGATTCAGTAAATTTTAGCCATCTATTTAATTTTGGTTAAATTCATCACTTATGAGTCACTAATGCACATGTCATTTTTCACAGAAGGTGTATTACAACATTGTTAAAGAGACTAAAACTTGATGATCTAGTGGGTTTTTGAAGGAATTGAAGATACAAATACTAAAAATACCCAAATCCTAACATTATCCAAACTTATTGATTCTCACTAGAATGTCAAGATTAAAAATAAATGATATAGATTGATTAATAGCTAATGTTTAGTATAAGAATTCCCATTAGCTAATTGACTACCCAAATTTATTGATTCTTCAGGAATACCCAAATCTCGAGGATGATAAAAGAAAACCCCCAAGGTTTCTTCAATTGAATTCAATAAATCATAAAAGCTGTGAAGGTTATTAAATTTTAATCTATATGTAGGGGGTAAAAAACCCTAGGGAAAAGAGTAATAATCCTCGCATATTAGAGCTAGAAAAACATGAACAAAACACATAAAATTGGAAGAAAAATTTAAAGGGACGAAAACATGACAACATGGGTTGAAAATGGCCTAACCCACCCGAGTTGGATGAAATTTCTGTGACTTGGGTGAGTTGCAGCAATTTCAACAAAGCAGAAGCTTTGTGTTGCTTAACTCGCCCGAGTTCATTATTGTAACACCCGGGATCTGATCGTCTGTCCCCACAAACCAACACGTGTCTTTCCAGCATGCTTTATCCTCACTCACATGCTTCCTGGAAATTTCTTCCCAGAAGGTTATCCATCCTGAAATTTTCCCAAGTCAAGCACGCTTAACTTTGAAGTTACTTCGGAATGGGCTACCGAAAAGAAGATGCATCTTGTTGGTATAAGTAGTACCTATCAAATCTCTTATGCCCTTTCTCAACTGTACCGTCCCATACCAGTACAGTTTCGAAATTTAGCCTTTCTTAACTATACCGTCCCATACCAGCATAGTCTCGAAACCTTCTCTTTCCGATATAGATTCGGTTCATTCCTGCCCCCATCGATATCCTTCAGGGCCGCTCCTTACTCAGGTTTCTCTAACTTGCTCAGGTTTCTCAGCCCAGGCGCCACCCCTCACTGGGCCGCTCCTTGCTCAGGCCATCCACCCCGGCACCACCTCTCTTAGGACCGAGTCGTTACAATTGTGGCTCACTCGAGTTGCCACTTTGTGGAGCTTTGGCCTTCATTTTGCTTCCCTTTTGAAGTCTCTTTGGCCCTTCTTCCATCCCTAGCTTATTGCTCTTGAATTTCATGGAGTTTCTAGCTTTCTTTGCTCCATCATCGACCCTTGATTTTGAAGGTTCGCCCTCTAATTCATCATAGTATTTTGTTTGTCTTTCTCGGCTTCCTTGCCACATCAATTAACCAACATAAACTATACATATTCACTAGTTTATCAAGCGTTAATTGGTGATATTGATGATAGGTCATCTGTAGGGTTTGTTATTAATTATTGTAAACAATTGGCTTCTAATTTTGTCTCGTGTTCTTTTTTGTTAGTTCGTCGATTAGCAAATTCGGTTGCTCATAGTTTAGCAAGTTTCAGATTCTATATCTTGTCCGGGTGGTGGAGTGTTGTTCCACCCCTTTTATCCATGGTCTTCTTGCTATGGATCTTCAATTAAGTTTTTCCATTCATTTTTTTTTAAAAAGGAAAGGAATAAAGAGTACCTTTTTTTCTAACTAAAACTGGATTCGAATGTTAGTTATATTAATCGAGGTTCAGAGCTCAATGTTAAATTTAAGCTTCGTTACACAATGCCCTTGAGCCGAAAAATTCTATAATAGTCCAGATTCAAATGTAATTGACCGACAGTGTATTATTTCTCGCATTTACCTCGACTAGCTAGAAAGAACTACAATGAAGGCCTAGCAACGTGAACATGAAAATAGTGATTAGCAGCATTGAGGATGAAGGTGGATTGAAACGGGCAGAATTGGGCAGAAATGTGAATGAATCAGGAGGAGGCATCATACATTCATCTCCGATAAAATAAATCCTTGAAGGGAAGGCCAAACCTTGTTGCAATGTAAATTTGCCCCTCGTCTTTCTCAGAAGCATCTCCGATTGAGTATACCCACTTTTTCCAGCTTCAAGAACCACATCATTATAAAACTCAATCCCATAAAACATTCCACTATCATCTGCAACATTACATGAAGATGAAATTCATTAATTACAACGCTAATTTTGGTCCTAATTCAATAGTAATTCGGATTTTGTGGACTTACTTATGGGATTAGATAGCATAAGTGGCTTGTACATAAACTTGTAGACCTTAGTGAGATTGTTGAGATTTGGGCGCTGAGCAACAAATGTCCAGTGAGTATAATTCATCCCATAATTGAAATTGGTAACTGTAATTTTCACAACCCAATAGTCCTTGTAGTTTTGCTTGAAATGCCAATGAACTCTGATTGGGCACATGTGCTCTGTGCATTGCAGCTTTGGATTGTTGGGTTTCACCACACTGGAAATCTTGGGATCATTCCTGCTTCATCCGGAAAATATATATATATATAGTAGCAGTATTGAGTCATATTCATACCCAACGTTATCTTGCAATTAAACTTTAATTTTCGATATCCTCTATGTTTCCAAAATTGAAATCTCATGATTAAATCAGGAAACTTCTGAATCAAGTTTCTGTAATTGAAATAATAATAAAAAAATTAACAAAAAGTATAAAAAATTAATTTTAAATAAGGAAATTAACTTTGTCATTTCATATAAAAAAAATTAACAAATATATCTTCATAACTTAAAATGATCAATACCACGTTTTCTTATATGAAAGAAGTTGTCATGTTTTTCACATATAATTGCAGAACAAAAGATATACTTACATAACACAGTTATTCTGATTCTGGCAGCCACAAGCACAAGATGAACATGGAGTTATCTTAGAGCTCTAAAAGGATGACAATGAAACACAGCAGGTTGGGTACTTGGATGCAACCATTTGCGAGTAAGTGCAACTCAAAATCCATGTCACTGCACAATTTGTAAAATCCAAGCTCAGCAGAGAAATCAATCAGCTGTTGGGTCTTAGGCCCATGATTCCATAACACCACCCTTGCAACAATCCCTAAATTGTTCATTATATGGGACACCAGGTTGCAGATCCACAATCTCTGGATTTCTTTTACAGCAATGTGGAATGTTGCCTTTGAATGATGAAAAGTCTCCTTGCTCTGTAGCTTCTGCTCCTACTATTGACCTTATTACCTCTTTCTTAGCCCATCTCCATCCTAATGTCGACCCTGGAGTCATTATTTGCCTATACATTTGGTTGTTGTTTATGGTCACTGCTGCCTGCTCATCACAAATATCAACCATTCATTCTCATTATAGTGTAACTTATAAATGTAAAACCTATATATATATATATATATATATATATATATATATATATATATATGTAGCTTTTAGGTTCATTGTTGTCTTAACATGATATCAAAGCCCTATTAAACTAGACCAAATGACTGAGGGTTAAGATCTTGGGAATTAATGGAATTTCATCAACACATGGTACATTGGGCATAGATGTTGTGCATGCTTTAGCCAAGAAACACTTGTGTACATGGTGGGTGAAAAATTATATGATAACAAAAACTATTGTTTCTTATCTAACGGCTTTACCTTTTAAGTAACGGTTAATTAGTTCATTCGCACTAAATTTATTCAATTAGATATCTAATTACTTGGTTTCATTGTTTCGATGTAATGACTGCTAGGGCACGACCTTAAAAAATGTACATGGAGATATGGTTAATTGAATTAGAGTAGGATATAAGTGAGCCACATTTTCAATATAAATATATTAGAAATTACAGAGTAAGTTATAAGCAAAGCAACTTAGAATTTCATTATGTGAATGCGTTTGTTGCGAGGTCTAATTTCTACATTATGTTATAACATACTATAGTACTGGACTACCACCGTACTTAAGATTAGAATATTTCATAAAAAGTCCCAAATAATTAACCGAGTAAAAGATAGAGAGAGAGAGAGTCACCACATAGCCATCTGGGGTCCAAGACATTACATCCCATATGATATTGATGCTCCCATGTGGATCCAGTGGGTCATAACCATCTACGATCGATTAAGTATTACAAAAACATTAACAAATATTTAAGAGCAAAACAAAGTATATATTATAACTGATTTTGCAGAAATTAATATATAAACCACAAAATGCATCACCTGCTTCTAAAATTGTCACAACATAAACAGTAGCTGCAACTGTTAACAGTTGAAGCTTGCAAAAATCCATGTTTTAATTTACATGGAAAATGCAAGGCTGATATTTATACTACTAAATCAATCTAGTCAACTGCTGGATTTATAGTTTACAATAAAGCTGACTTTTTGTTCTGATTTTGTTTTGTACTTCATCTGAGATTGTCATGTCATATTCAAGAACTTTCTTAATTTATTAGCAAATTAAATGTCAAAAACATATAATTAATTAATTTTCCCACCAATCAGCAAATTGATATTCCATGGAAGCAATTTCTGCAAGTTCATTACTAATGTCATACTCTCATTTATATTCCTTTGGCATCTTTCACTGTTTCCTTTTTGCTTATTATATTTGTCTGCTTCCTCTTGTATAGATAGATACGATCAACTTCTCACAAAACTTGCCAATTTGGCGATTTCAGAATATTATTCTTTCATGTTAATGCACAAAATGTACAACCTTGGGCTCTCACCTATATGGGCCTTAGCCTATACGCTCTAGCAACACATATTAAGGCCCACAACTCTACAAAATAAGACCTCTCACACATTTTTAGGATAACTTAACTCATTCTATCCTTTACTCACTCTCTCTCTCTACTTTTATCTCTCTATATTTTCTTGTTTCCTAAGGGCCAGTTTAGGATTGCTGTTAGTGAAAGTGCTATCAAAGAAAGTTAGGCTTCATTGCTTTCTTTAGGACGAAGTTCACATTAAAGTCGGGCCAAATTTTAGGTGTTTAAACATTTCATAAATAAACCCTGCAACCACCACATTAGCAATAACATACTAAATTCTCACGATAAACAAACATGCAATGATCTCACATCAACTTAATTATAATGAAGGGCCAAAATTAGATGAATTGGCTTCTCCCCGTTTGGCTACAATTTGAGAGGATCCCAATCCTTGATAAAAAATATTATATTTTATTAGTTAATGGACTTGATTTTCGAGAATCATCATGATATTTTAAATTAATTTTCTTTCGATAAAATTTTTGTGTCTATATGTTGAAAAATTCTGGAATGCACCGGGAGTAACTACTCCCGGTGCATTCATTGCTTGACACGTCAGCACAAGTGCTGACGTGTCAAGCGATGAGTGCACCGGGAGTAGTTACTCCCGGTGCACAACAGAACCTCTCCTATATGTTAGAATTCGAATTTAAGCGAATCTTATTTAGTAGAAATAAAATGTATATTAATTATATATGTGAATTTATTTTATATATTATACTATAAACAAAGTTTATGTTAATTTTTTTTTATCATTCAGGCATATTTGAAGACAACAACAAAAAAAAAACAGTGGTATCTAGTACTCCAAAAAAGATGAAATATTGATATCACGTGCGTATGATTTGTAAAATGAATTTTGGGAAGGGAGGGGTTTTCATTTCGTATTTGAAATTTTCAGCAAACCCAAACGCGGCAAAAGTCTGCGTTTTCAATTTTCAGCCAGGCGCCCATTGTTTTTTTTTTTTAAGTTAACAATCCACAACTATCGATATTCCCACCAATCAAGTTCAATCAACATTAAATCCAACGGTCAACAATCTAAACCAACCTCTCACACGGATTGCGATGCAATCAAACGGCCATCAACATCACAACTCCTCCTATAAAACTGCAGTACATGTCCGTTTCCTCTCCACAAATCAAACAATTACAGATAAATCAGAAATCGGAGAGATCTAGCAGAAAGAAAAGAATGTCAGGCAGAGGAAAAGGAGGCAAGGGATTGGGCAAGGGGGGAGCCAAGAGGCACAGGAAGGTTTTGAGAGATAACATTCAAGGTATCACCAAGCCTGCTATCCGCCGTTTGGCTAGGCGTGGTGGCGTCAAGCGTATCAGCGGCCTCATCTACGAAGAGACAAGAGGCGTCCTCAAGATCTTCCTCGAAAATGTCATTCGCGACGCCGTCACCTACACAGAGCACGCTCGCCGGAAGACTGTCACCGCCATGGATGTTGTCTATGCCTTGAAGAGACAAGGCCGAACCCTCTACGGTTTCGGTGGTTAGGATTTTTAAGATGTATGGCTAGGGTTTAATTGCTCAATTTAGGCTTCGAATCATGTGATTATTATGTTGTAACCCGTTGATTTAAATGAAAGGCTTTTTATTTCTTCTGTTTTCTGTTTGGATTCCGAGAAAGGGATTGGAAGTAATCAACAATACATTGGTAAGACTACTACACAGTAGTCTATACGTTACTTTGTTTAAAGCTGTAGAATTTATCAAAAATTAAAGTGAAGTTATCTGTTGTAATTTTTGAAAAAAATTCTTGAGTTTACGGTAGCCATCCATGAGCAGAAGTAATAAATAAGCCAACAATACTTAATGTATTTTCAAATTTCATACTTAATTAGACGTTAATCAAATATAATTTATTTAATAATTAATATATTAAAATTGGTAATTATGGTGAGTAGCTTAATTTCTATTTTTTACTTAAATTTCTTGTTTAATAAATAATCTATATATTTATTTCTAAAATTATTTTTATTCTATTTTGTCAACAAACAATTACGGATATACGTATAAGATGGTCAAATTGAATTTAATTTTTGTCCAAATCCTAATAAATATCTTTTACTAAATTATAATTATTTTTTAGATTATGTTTAAAATAGATTACCATAATTATTATAAATTAGAGTTTATTAAAGAAGTAACTGTTTATTATATTATTAGTTTTGGAAACTAATTGTTTTTTATGGTCCTAAATGGGTTAGCTACAATGCTAAGGGGAGATGAATAGTATTATATGCCGAATAAAAATTTTTGCAAACAATTTAGAAAATTATTTTTATAAAAAATTAATTTTCTTTCAACAAATACAAGTTTTACAAAAATACGGAATTGATAAAATAGTAAAACTTGTAAATATAAATTTGTTTGATTAATAAAAAGTGTCTTCAAATAATAATGCTATTAATTTAAATTGTGGAAATGTAAATAGCGGTAAATGTAAAGAATGTAGGGATAGAGAATTGAAGACACTGAGATTCATATTGGTGCAACCTAACAGGTCTACGTCCAGTTCCCAAGTCAACCACTTAAAATTTTCTACTAGCGTTTCCTTTACGAACAGGAAACAAGCTTTTATTACTTTTTACGAGTTCAAGTAATAAACTCAATACTTTTGCAGATTAAGTATCAAACATCTACTGTTATTTTTTCCAAGCTCAAGTAACAAAACTCTTCCGATGTTTTTTCAAAGCTCAAGCATCAAACTTATCCAGTATTTTTTACAAGCTCAAATACCAAATTTCTACCAATACTTTTTCAAAGCTCAAGCATCAAACTTTTACAAACTTTGTTGATCACATTATCAACAAAGAAACCTCATTTATACAACCTTATGTGAAAAATACAATTCCCTTAAATATGAATATTTGAAGAACAAAGATAAAGTTTTCTTTCTTAATTTTCTCTTTGAATGAATTGTGGAACACTTGAATAAAATTGACTGTACGTGTGAATATTGCTAAGTCTCTCATCTTGCTAATTCAATTTGATTTCCTTTTATAGGTGATGAGAAGCTCTTCAAGAGATGAAGTAGCCGTTGGAATCACCTCATATACATAATGTGGTTGTTGGAGCTAGACATGGCCACGGTTCATGAACCGCCAGTTCAGTTGCAAGAAATCCTTGAACCTGAACTTTAACCTTCAAAAGGGATGAACAGCCAGTCTGGTTCATGTTCAGGGTTTGATCAGGGTTTGACAAGGTTCAGGTCCGGTCCGGTTCAGGTTCAACCATTTTCAATAAACATTGAGAATTTAATTTTCGTATGATTTCGATATAGACATTTCTCGATAAATTATTAATATACATAAAAAAATAATTTCTTAAATATAAAAAACAACTTATATTTCTCAAATAGTTTCACTCTGCTGCGTTTCCAAATTTTCAACATCAATATTTTCATAATTTGCCATATTGTTAGTAAAATTTAAAATAAATATTTATAAAAATAATGTAATAATATAACCTATAAAATAAAATAAAAAAACTTTTAAATAATATAATGTAGAATAATAAAATGATTTGTAATAAAATATAAATGAACAAATTAAGTAGTAAATAATATAATGTAGAATATTAAAATAACTTGTAAAATGTAAATGAAAGTGAAAAAATTGGATATAATAGAGAGAGAGAGTGTGTGTGTAAAGAATTGAGTGAAAAAATTAAAAGAGGGATAAAGTATTTATAGGGAGAAAAATTTTGAAAAAAACAAAAAAATAAAAAAGATAAAAGGAAATCCAACCGTTGGCAACAACAGTTGGATTGCATTTAAATTGGGAAAAAGAGACGTTGTTGGCTACAACAATTGGATTGCATTTAAATTGGGAAAAAGAGGCGTTGGCAAAGTCTCTTTTTCCCAATTTATGAAAAAGGAAACAGAGACCAACGTCTCTATTTCTGGATTTTAAGATGTGCCACGTTTGAAGGTTTATAAAACAAACACCCCTGAATTTCAACCTTATTTCCTTTTGAACCGCCGGTTTCGGTCTGGTTCAGAGTTTGACGGGTTTTGACCCGGTCCGGTTCGACCGGTTCAGGTCTGATTTGGCCACCTCTAGTTGGAGCTCCTGAAGACAATATGGTCGTTGCTTTTTAAATGTCGTAAGTGGAATATAGCTGTTAAGATCACCTCTTGAAGAAGATATAGCCGTTGAAACTTTTAAAGCAAAATTTGGTAGGTGATTCTTGATCATAAGATGAATATAAGTATTGAGATCAAAGTCTTAATCATATGACAAACAAGATATAGCCGTTGGAGAGATTGAATTCATGTGATAAGTGAAACATGGAGCTCTTGAAACATTTTTCTCCTTCTGAAGCAAAAGTAGTCGTTGGAAACTTTAAGAGTTATAAGCAAGAGTTTAGCTTATAAGTAGGACTCATAATCTTGACAAGTAATGAACTTTTGATCACTTGATGCTTTGTAAACTTCTGATCGCAAGACTTGTTGATGTAGCTTCATCTTCTTCATAATCATATTTTATATCTTTATTAATTACAAAATAATTTGTAATAATATTAAAGTAAATATGACTTTCCATTTATCATATATGTAAACTTTTCTAATAAGTTGTTATCATCAAAACACGGTTCAACAGTTTCCGTTCTTAATGATATCAATATCCACCATATCAAGTAACCTATTATGATAATTACATTATTTGGTTTTGTCCCATTGATTTTTATCTAATTAAGTATAATAATATTGATATCCGCCTAATTTTCCGGAAAAAATAAATTGGGTGAGCTGGGCCTTTTTAGGACTTTAATGTATGAACCAAAGCCTAACCCCTAAAAAGCGAAGGCTTTTATGGGGTCAGACAAGGTAGGTCGGCCAATTCAATTATGCATATTGCGTAGAGTATTTACAATTTCAACAACCATCATTATACTATTTTAACAAAATCAAAAAAATTAGATAGTATCTTGTAAATGTCAATCCTCAAAAGTAGGAATATTTGATCTTATTGGATATCCACTAATAATAAATAAATATTGAGAATACGGAATGAGATTTTGTGGATAAATATTGAAGAATAAATACTTATACAAAATAAAAATAAAAAATCTTTGAATGATAATTGAAATTATTTACTATAAAAGAGTAAAAACATAATTAGTT
This sequence comes from Euphorbia tirucalli, assembly GCA_039660915.1. Lineage (NCBI taxonomy): Eukaryota > Viridiplantae > Streptophyta > Magnoliopsida > Malpighiales > Euphorbiaceae > Euphorbia > Euphorbia tirucalli. The sequence continues at coordinate 17,800,600 of CM077637.1, forward strand.
ACTTATAAACAAATATATATATGATTCTTTTTTTTTTTTTGTTAATCTCGGCTTTCTTTGGAATATGCATATTGCTGACATTTTATTACAAAAAACTAGGTTTGAAGCTGTTTATCTTTCTCGTTTGATCTTTCATTTTTCTTTGATATTTGCATTCCATAAGCACATAAATCTTTCATTTTTTTTTGATATATGCATTCCATAAGCACATAAATTGATCCTTTAGTTTTTTAAATTTTATGTATTCATATTACATTATATATAAAGGAAATTACATTATATATTCGTATTCATGTATTCACTATAAATTACATTATATATAGTGAAAATTACATCATAAGTCAAAATTTTAAGACTATCTATAATTAAGTCAATTAATATTTTGAAACTTGTCAAGTCAACACAAACACATCAAACTACTATATCTCTATTCAATATTTGTCACTTGCAAATAATTTTTAAAAATAAAAATCTCTATTATCCTATGAGTAATTTATCAAAATTCATATTATCATGGCAATTAATCCTTTAGTTATCTCTTACTTTTCCTCCAATTCTTACGTTTTTTCTTATCTTTTCCAATACTTTTTTTTTTCTAATTCTATTAAGTTCCTTAATTACTCCTACATAGGTTTTTTTTTTTTTGTTTCTTCTTCTTTCTTGCTCTTTAGTCCTTTATATTTTTTTACTCTTACATTGCTAACTGATTTTGTCCTCTTTTGTTGAGTTAATTATGGTTTAAAAATCATTAATATATATGTACGTAAATTTATTCATAGTAGACATTTGGTAATATATGCACAATATACTATGAATACAGTAAATATATTGTTTAGATATTTGCAAAGAACTGAAAGTTAAATACATAATAAATATCTTATGAAGTAATACAAGAAAAAAAATACCAAATTTAATTACTAATTTAATCAAACACGATAATGCACATTTGTTTTATAATAGATAATTCAATAAATTAATTATTTAATAATATATATTTTCATCCTTTGTATTACCATCTGTTTCTATTTTGTAGGTTATTTATAGGTTGACATAAATTGAATAGAGTCATAAGATTATGATTTTTTAGAATCTCTCATTAGTGGTTCACTTTATTGAAAAATTGAATGTTTATGTGGAAATCCCTTTTATATATGGTAAACTTGAGAATATAAAAAAATACATCATTAATATATGATATATTATATTTCATGTATTCACTATAAATTGCATATGTATATGGTATACCTGAGAACATAAAAAAATGCATCATTGATATATGATTTAAACTACATGCAAACGGATAAGTCATTATCTTTTTTATTTTATGATCTTTGATTTTTATTTACAATACATATAAATCTACAAAAAATCTATTCTGAATACACAATTGAATACACAATGTATTCATAATGTATTCGCAACATATTGTATTGTAATTTACATATGTGTATTCATGTATTAATTCACTATACATTGCATTATATATATGGTTGAGAACATGAAAAAATACATTATTAATGTATCATATAAGTTGTTATCTTTTATGTTCTCGGATTTTTATTTACAATACATAAATAAATCTACAATAAATATATTATGAATACATTATGTATTCATAATGCAATTGTAAATATGTATTCGCAATTGTGTAAAACGAATATAATATGACTTAAAAATATTTTGATCATCATATACTGCGAATATAATATTTGTATGTAGAAAATCTATTATACCCGCCATGAACAATAAATTTCAATTGCATTAGATAACGAACTATATTATTTTTAATTTATACCCGACATGTATTTACTATACATAATATATTTGCAACATCTTATATTGTAATTTACATATGTGTATTCATGTGTTCACTATAAAGTGCATTATATATATGGTTGAGAACATAAAAAAAATACATCATTAATATGTGATATAAGTCGTTATCTTTTTTATTTTATGTTCTCAAATTTTTATTTAGTATACATAAATAAATCTACTGTAAATATTTTATGAATAATTTTTCTTCGCACATAAGAAATAAGAAATGTTAAAACTAGGAACATAAGAAAACGTAAATTAAAATCAAGTTAGTAAACCTTAGCCACCATTTCCTTTCTCTTAAAAGAAAATCCTTTCAAGATTTCAACTTTTGAGCTTCTCATCCTTCTTTTCCCCTATTTATATTTTGTGTGATTTCAATCCCATAGTCTGTTATTTGATTGAAAATAATTCTTTACGAATCGATTTTTTAACTGTTGGATCAAACATTTTGTATCCATAACTGTATATAATGTATTCACAATTGTGTAAACGGATATTATATGACTTAAAAATATTTTGATCATCATATAATACGAATATAGTATTTGTATATAGAAAATCCATTATACCCCCATGAACAAAAATGTACATACAATATACTTAAGCTAGTCATCTTTTTCTTCACACTACATCCACAACTCAATAAATTTTTAGCAATAATAAAAATATACATAACATATACAAATATACATTAAATAAGAATAGATAATACATTTGCTAAAAAAATTATTTCACAATACTTATTCGAAATTAATAAATCATAATAAAATCTAAGCAATAAATGTACCATAATGTATTTTACACACACATATATATACATATAGAATATTTGGCATGTATCCTATCTATACAATACATTCCAAATATAATGCATTAATATATACAGATATACATTAAATATATAGATAATACATTTGCTAAAAATATTTATTTCATAATAACCATACAAAATCAATAAATCATAATCTTACGTCTACATTAAATAGTGAAGATTTTTAAATGGATCAAGAAATATATTTTTGAATTTTAACAAAAATTACAAATCTAAAAGGGCATGGTTATTATATAGGGAAATTAGCATTTTTAATCTGTTTTAAGATTTGTTTTTATCTCATACTTTTCTCTATTTTTATAAATGCCTTTGTTTTCCTCTACAAATTTTTTAAATACGTACTTTTGCTTTTAATTTTTCAAATACGTACTTTTACAAAATCCACCCCCATCAAAATTAGCATCTGAAATTGCAGCAGCGCAGCTTGTCTTTGGTGGCGCATCTTGTCTCCGGCGATGTCGCAGAAATTGAAACACTGCTCCACTTTTTAATTAGAGGTTTTTAAGTTTTAACATCATCTTCTCCGAAGAAACTCTAACCAGTTTTTCTCGTTGCCGCCGTGCCCTAAAATGGGCGTTCGATCAATTTTTGACGCTCCAGATCTCAGGAGAGTGTTTGAGGAAGCAGGCATCAGTCTTCACTTTATTCCCTTAATTTGGAAGTATGATTCATCCCCTTTCTTTGTTTTGTTATGGAGAATGAAATTCCAAATCTCTTTAATCTAATTTTTGACGGGGTGGTATTTCAATGGTGAAGGTATGTGTTGAAGAATCATCATTGTAAATTGGATGATATTCCCGATTTGCCATCAGCTGCATATACCTCAAGGTACCCTATTAGCTTTATCCTTATCTTTCCTTTTCAGGTTAAGTGAAAAGCAAAAAAGCAAAATTATAAGTATTTGTTCTATGTAGTTAATAGTTTTGGTATTGATGGAAAGGCTAAGAGGGCAATGAAAATTAGTTTTTTTTTGTAAGTTGCCTTGAAAGCTGAAACATTTGAGTTCTAATAGCAAGCCTACTATGCAACTTGTTTATTGCAGCTCAATGCTCTTCAGTACAGGAGGATGGATTTTGAAGAATTTTGTGCAGCTGCATTAAGTATCCATCAATTAGAGGCTCTTGATAGATGGGAGCAGCATGCTCGTTGTGCCTATGAACTTTTTGAAAGGGATGGAAACAAAGCCATCATGATTAAGGAACTAGCATCAGTAAAATCATCCTTGTTCCCTGTGGAATACATGTTTTCTTCCCCATAGGCTGATTTTTATGGAGAAATTGTTAGCAAAAGCTGTTAAGTTGCAGGGTACTCCAAGTTTTCAACATGTGACTTCAGATGGTTACAATTTTTTTTGGCAACCATACAAGATAATATAGAATGCTCTCTAGTTTCTTTGTGAATTAAGGCTAAAAAATAACTTAAGTAGGTTTAACTACGTTACAAAATTAAGCTTAACTTGTTTTGGAAATATTGCTTTTGGAGAATTATATTACGGTATTTTGTTTGTTTAATATAAATCATCTATTCTATATATGTCTTGGATAATTGTGTTTTTGCACGGGTATAGCTTCTCTTTCTTATTAATTTCTCTCTTCTGGTCTATTGCATATGTTCATTGTATGCTTCTGTTTTGTGGGGAGTGTAATTGCTTCTTGTCATTATCTATCTCTTCTTTGACCTGAAACATTTGCTATTGTATGAAGGCTCTTCTGGGTCTGCGATTCTTGCTTAACAGGGCAAGAGTACTAGAAGAAAATGGATCAAAATTCTCTCTTTCTGGTATGTAAATAATACGGTTCATTTTTTTTAAAAATTATTTTGTCTTTTTGTGTTTATTTCTTGTTTTTAAATGTATCATTTTTAAATGTAATTTACATTATTTGTTCTGGCATACAGTTCAAATGGAACCCATTATTAATTTGATCTGCTTCTGGCAAAAGATGGAATTTGACTCGTGGCCTGTACTGCTTGATGCTGTGCAGAATCAATATGATATTAGTGCTGCTAAGGTAACTGATTCCGGTAGTTTGTGTGAAGGGTGTTTCTTGTTATAACAACTATATTTGCTTTCAGGACGATAAGTTTGTGTTTCATCCCTTAATTAACTATGTTGCCTCAGGGGTGACCACCTTCCACCATTATGAGAGGAAAAGGTTTTTGATGGACCCTATCTGCACTTTTTGTTCCATCATCACTCTCTCCACCTCATTTGCTTTCTTAAACAAGTGAAAATTTGAGTTCACAAAAAAGTTTCGTTGCCCGTTTTCTTTTTTCTCTTATTTTCTTTGTTTGGGAAATCCTTCTACACTTGTGTTCAGTGGAATTACTTAGGATCGATAGAAAATTAAAAATGCAGTTCTAGTCTATCTATATGATCTGTTTGTGGTAAGATTATGATTAGACCTTCTGATTGCTGAGGAACTTGCAATATGCTCATATAAAGCTAGCTCTCATTTGTGTTCTTGGATGTTACATTGTATTTCGTATTTTGTATGATTGAGACCTACTTCCTCTCTGCCTATCTGTTCTGCCCCATACAATTCTTATCAAATAAATTGAAATGTTGTGCTTTATTTATTTTTCTTTTTACTTCTTTTATCAAAATCAAAAGATGAAATACCATTTCAATTGCTATTTTTACATGTTTTCTTTTTACTTTTTTTAATGGTATTTTCCTATGGCAGGTCATGTTTTCAAGTCTCTAAACACATCAGGGCTTGTCCCCAAGCAAGGAAAATCAGTTGCAGATCGAATTGATGGGATATGGTGAGTGTTTGATTAATTTTCTGCTTAAAAATAAAATTGGAATTAGATAGGATGAGAGAATCCCAAACTGTTTTACTGTCTTTTGTGTGTGTAAACCTTTTTTAATATGAGTATTAGGTCCTTGGATCTCTGTTGTGACCATTTGCAGATTATCTAGCCATGATGGTGGAATGAAAGATAGAAACATAAACAGAAAAGATACTGGAAACTGGAATTTATTAGAACATGAAAAAAGTGAAGAGGAATTATGACTTGTTTATGGAAGTTGACTTTTAGCTAATCAAGTGTCAAGACTGTATTTTGCTGTGTATGTATCAGCTTAAACTAATCAACTTGTTTAACCTATGCAGGGTATCTGGTGGTCGAATTCTAATGAGTCGTGTGAGAGCAAGGCTTGGCTTTTATTGCTTATTGGCTGTTGTTGCATATATGGCTTTTGGCAACCATCTTGTGACAAATATGACAGATTACCTCTCTGATTCGCTGTTGCAGCATATCTTGTCTTCATTTGATATTTGTAGCATAGAATTTTTTATTTTTTATTTTATATACTGTTTATACACTTCTTATACATTATTATACACTTCTTATATATTGTTATACATTTTTTATACATTGTTTATACACTTATTATATATTGTTATACATTATACATTATACACAGTTATTATACATTGTTAAACATTATACACTTTTTATACAATGTTATATGTTTATACACTTATTAGATATTGTTATACACTTTTTATACACTGTTTATACATTGTTTATACACTGTTATAAATTCTTTATGCATTGTTTATACATTATTTATACACCGTTATACATTGTTATACACTGTTTATACACTTCTTATACATTGTTTTACATTATTATACACTTCTTGTATAATATTATACATTATTTATACACTGTTTATACACTCTTTATACCTTAGTTATACCTTAATTATACCTTAGTTATACCTTAATTATACATTATTTATACATTGTTTATACACTACTTATAGATTGTTATACATTATACACTTCTTATACAATGTTATATGTTTATACACTTATTATACATTGTTATACACTCTTTATACACTATTTATACATTGTTTATGTACTATTATACATTGTTTATACATTATTTATACATTGTTTATACATTATACACTGTTATACATTGTTATACACTGTTTATACACTTCTTATACACTGTTATACATTGCTTATACATTGTTTATACACTACTTATACATTGTTATACATTATACACTTTTTATACAATGTTATATGTTTATACATTTATTATACATTGTTATACACTCTTTATACATTGTTATACATTATTATACACTTCTTATATAATATTATACATTATTTATACATTGTTTATATACTTTATACATTGTTTATACACTGTTTATACACTGTTTATACCTTAGTTATACCTTAATTATACCTTAGTTATACCTTAATTATACATTATTTATACATTGTTTATACACTACTTATACATTGTTATACATTATACACTTCTTATACAATGTTATATGTTTATACACTTATTATACATTGTTATACACTCTTTATACACTGTTTATACATTGTTTATGCACTGTTATACATTGTTTATATATTATTTATATATTGTTTATACATTATACACTGTTTATACATTGTTTATATATTATTTATACACTGTTATACATTGTTATACGCTGTTTATACACTTCTTATACACTGTTATGCATTGCTTATACATTGTTTATACACTACTTATACATTGTTATACATTATACACTTTTTATACAATGTTATATGTTTATACATTTATTATACATTGTTATACATTGTTTATACATTATTTATACACTGTTATACATTATTTATACACTCTTTATACTATGTTTATACATTGTACGCTGTTTATACATTGTTTATACACTGTTTATACAATTCTTATACACTGTTATACATTGCTTATACATTGTTTATACACTGTTTATACAATCTTTATACCTTAAGATACATTATTATAGTGATTATACCTTAGTTATTCCTTATTTATACCCTATTTATACTCTAAGATACATTATTATATTGATTATACCTTAATTATACCTTAGTTATACTTAAGATACACTATTACAGTGATTATACTTTAGTTATACCTTAATTATACCTTGGTTATACCTTAATATACAAAGGCATAATTAGTTATACTTTAGTGAAAAAAATATGTCGGAAAAAGTATGTACATATGGACTTTGTTTCGAAGATAAAAAAAAATAAAAAAAAACTTTCTAAAGTCGCATGATAAAAAAATAAACGGATTGAGAGATAAATGCAAAATTAGATTAAAAATTACAAAAAGAGAAGAGAGAAACGTGGACAAAGTAGAGAAGGTATTTTGGAGATTTTGATTTGTGTTTTGTTGTTTATTTTGTGAATAATCACGTAAAAATGATAATTTTTGTTGTAGGTATTTTTGAAATTTTGAAAAGTTTTTAAGGTATTTATGCAAAGTTTTCCTTTTGAGGTAAAAATGTTATATGGTGACAATGTACGTTGAAGCATAATTCTATGATTCGTAAAAATCCACTTTGATATATACTTAATACATGTATTTGAAATTTGAAGTTTACCCAATAATAGCTTAGGAATAATCAAAGAAAATGAAGCATACAAATATTTTCTCCAATTGAGGATAAAAAAATCATGGTAAAAAAAAGTGACATTAACAAAAAAAAAAAAAAAGGCAGAAAAAATACGAATGATTAAAAAAAAAAAAAAAAGAGAGATAAAATATATGCCTAAATAATAGGGAGGTGGTAAATCTATTTTAAATTATATCAAATATTATTTTTTATTTAAATATATATGGAACTGAAAAAAATTGAATAGATGAATAGGAATTTGACGTATTATCATTGGCATCTATTAGTTTGATGTAATTCAAAAAAAATTGATTGACTTACTTGTAGATAGTATTAATTTTTTTGAGTTTTGGTGTAATTTTATCATTATTAAATAGGGAAATTGTAAAAAATACCTCTATTTTAGGTATTGTTTTTGGCCTTTATCTTTTCAGTTTTCTATCTTTTTTTGCTTTTATAATTGTTGAATTACCTTTTTTTTCTTAATTTAGCAAAAATTTCTTTCAAACTTTTCATATTTACTCAAATACGTAATTCTACTTTGTCTACAATTCTCTCTCTTTTTTTTTTTATAATTTTAATATAATTTTGTATTATCTCTCAATCCGTTTATTTTTTTATCATCCGACTTTAAAATTTTTTTTTTTTGGGTTTTAAGAAATAATTAAGGTATAATCATTGTAAAGTGTATCTTAAGATATAACGAAGGTATAACTAAGGTATAATAATTGTAATAGTGTATTTTAAGGTATAACTAAGGTATACTAACTGTAATAGAGTATCCTAAGGCATAATAACTGTAATAGTGAATCTTAAGGTATAACTAAAGTATAATCACTGTAATAGTGTATCTTAAGGTAAAAGTAAGGTATAATAAATTTAATAATGTATCTTATGGTATAACTAAGGTATAATCACTGTAATAGTGTTATTATACCTTAGTTATACTTTTGATACTCTTATTATACCTTACTTTTACCTTAAGATACACTATTACAGTGATTATACTTTAGATATATCTTTGATACTCTTATTATACCTTAGTTATGCTTTCTGATACACAAATTATACATCCTGACAACTGATTACACCTTATTTATTCATTGTTTAAGCATTGTAGTGTATAATAATGTATAAGCAATGTATAACAATGTATAAGCAGTGTATCAGAAGGTATAACTAAGATATAATCAGTTTATTAGAAGATATAATCAGCGAATTAGTATACTAGTAAGTATAACTAAGGTATAATATGTATCAGTAGGTATAACTAAGTTGTAATCAGTGTATTTGAGGGTATAACTAATGTAAATTAGTGTATCAAAAGGTATAATCAAAGTATTAAATGGTATAATCATTGTATAAACAAGGGCTAATTGTTTTACAAAGGTATAAATAATGTATAACTAGAGTATAATCAGTGTATCACAAGGTATAATTAAGGTATTAAATCTATAAAAGTTATAAATACATCATTATACACTGCTTATACATTGTCATACACTGTTTATTCATTGTTATGCATTGTTTATACACTACAATGCTTAAAACAGTATATAAATAAGGTATAGTCAGTGTATCAGAATATATAATTAAGGTATAACTAATGTATCAGAAGGTATAACTAAGGCACAATCATTGTATCAGTAAGTATAACTAAGGTATAATCAGTGTATCAGTAAGTATAACTAATGTATAGTCAGTATATTAGAAGGTAAAACTAAGGTGTAATAAGAGTATCAAAGGTATAACTAAAGGTATAATAACACTATTAAAGTAATTATACCTTAGTTATACCTTAATGTGCACTATTACAGTGATTATACTTTAGTTATACCTTAGTTATATCTTAAGATACACTATTACAATGATTATACCTTAGCTATACCTTAAGATACACTATTACAATGATTATACCTTAAGATACATTATATAGTGATTATACCTTAGTTATACATTAAGATACACAATTACAGTGATTATACATGATATAAAGGTGTAATTAATTATACCTTGGTGAAAAAAAAGTCAAAAAAATTATACAAATATGCATATTGTTTCGAAGAGGAAAAAAAAAACAAAAAAAACTTTCTAAAGTTGTATGACATAAAAATAAATGTTTAAAAGATAAATATGAAATTAGATTAAAATTATGAAAAGATGAAACATAAATGTAGACAAAGTATAATAAAGTATTTTAGTAATTTTGAAAAGTTTGAAACGGATTTTGGCAAAAATTTCCTATTCATGTAAAAAAGAAAGAGGAGGCTAAAATATAAGTATTTTTGTAAAATCCCCTGTTAAATATGCATGTCTAGGGCCAACCTGTGAACGGCATGTGTGGGCTAAGCGGGCCTTGATCAAATAAAATTTAGAGAGATTAATATAATTTCATTAGAATTAATTGATCAAAAAAATAAATTACACCAAACTCAAAAATTTAATATTATCTACAAGTCAATCAATTTTTTGAATTACTATGTCAATGATAATACATCAAATTCCTATACATCTATTCAATTTTTGTCAATTCCATATATATTTAAATAAAAAATAATATTTGATATAATTTAAAATAGATTTACCACATCCCTATTATTTAGGCATATATTTTATCTCTCTTTTTTTTTTTTATCATTCGTATTTTTTCTTCCTTTTTTTTTTTTTTTTTGTTAATGTCACTTTTTTTTTACCATGATTTTTTTTTCCTCTATTGGAGAATTTTTTTTTTTTTTTTTTTAGCTTCACTTTCTTTGTTTATTCCTAAGTTATTATTGGGTAAACTTCAAAGTTCAAATACATGTATTGAGTATATATCAAAGTGGATTTTCACGAATCATAGAATTAGACTTCAACATACATTATCATATATAATAACTATGCCCTTTTGTGTGTGTGTGTGTGTATATATATATATATATATATATATATATATATTTAACTATCTTTTATAAGTATTTATTATTCTATATTTATCCATAAAATTTCATTCCGTATTCTCAATATTCATTTATTATTAGAGAATATCCAATAAGATCAAATACTCATACTTTTTAGGATTGACATTTACAAGATACTATTTGGTTCTTTTGATTTTGTTAGAATGGTATAATGGTGGTTGTTGAAATTGTAAATACTCTACATAATATGCATAACTGCGTAGAAATCCCATTCTTATTTGTGGATGCACTACATAATATAATTGAAAATATAATTACTTAAAATATAGAAATAGAATTGAATATTTTAATTAGAAATAGAAATATTTTAATTGGTAAAATTTGGATTACAATCGCATCTCAAATAGTTTCTTATAGTTTTTTTTTTTTAACTATAAGTCTATAATCTTACACATTGATGATTAATCCTAGGTAAAGTAAAAATGGAATTTTGTGTTGTGTTGTTACATATCTTTTATTCTTTTCTACTTTATATTGTGCTGGTGATAATATATTAAACTTTAATTACTTTATTTTCGTATAATATTCATTAATTTCTAATATTAACCAGTTGTATGTTTTAATGGGTTGTTTGTTTAATGGGATAAGAGGGGGATAGAGATTTTTTACCCGCTACCCTCTTAATCCTATGTTTGTTAGCTATTGGTAAGGGATAAGACAATATCTAATTCCTATCTTTATCCTACCATTTTAATCTTAGGCCCCCCTTGTATAAGAGGTAAAACAACTTTTATTTATAGAATTTACATATTTATTCCACTCAATTATTTTAAAGACACGTAAATCTCTAATTTTCTTATCTCTTTTTATTATTTTTAATATAGTTAAGGGTAATATAATAAAATTTATTATTTTATCCCTCAATCTATTCAACATACCAAACACATTTTATATTATCCCTATCTCAGTTTTAATCTTTATCAATGTCCCTATTCCAATCTTTTATCTCTATCCCCGTCACATACCAAACGTCCATTAAAAGAAATAATATATTCTTGAATTTTATTCCTTTTTTTTTTTAAATAAAAGCTTTGTAAAACGAAGAATCAAATTTTTATGAAATACATAACTTCAGAAGCAAAACCAAATATTTTTTCTATTTTCAATTGAAACTTTTAATTTAGAATTTGTTAAATTTTATTCATACAATCTAAAAAGAAAAGAAAAATCAAAACGGATGATATGATTAATAGAAATTATCGTTGAATTGAACGATAACTTTTTGATGTTATACTTTGCCCGAGCAATACAGTATTCAATATTTAAAAAAAAAAAAAAAAAAAAAGTTAAAGTCCTTAAAGGTGGAAAGAGCTAATAATGAGAAGTTTGACAGATTCAAAAGGGCCCAAAGTCACAATGTTAAGCGGATTTGTGAAGTGAAACACGTCGTTGAATGTTGACTAATAACTAATAAGGCAACACCTTGACCATCATGCTATCAAGTGCTACGTGTACGATTAGGATGCGAACATCCACCATAGGCAATGCTTATCGCCGTAGATAACATTATGATTCCACAGCATGCATATGGCCAAAGATCAAAGCCACGCCGGCTTTGTAGTCGTCGCCCACCGCATTAGATACTTTCCTCCTTCACAAATCTTTTTCTCAATAAATATCATATATAAATTTTTTATTTTTTATTTACATGTATATAGCTCATATATATAATTTTAAAATTACATGATGGAATCCTGTCTCTCAGAATTGGATATTCGTACATATACTGCCATATACAGATAGCACCTATTATTATTTCTTTATTTCTTTTTTCACTTCCATTACAAATTGAATTCAAATACTATCATTTTACAACTGCCACTGTACATCTTTTAGCACATCATATATAGGGCCAGTTTAGAATTGCCGCTAGTGAAAGTGCTATTACAGAAAATTATGTTTCATTATTTTCTTTAAAAGTAGTTTTAAGTGTTTTTCTAATGTTTTCTTGAGTACAATCTGATTTTTACCAAATGTATATTTGAAGCTGCTTTCCGCAGCCCTAAAAGCAGCTTTCAATCAAAGTAAGATTCTTTATATTTTAGCTGAAAGCTACCCCAAATTGACCTATATTCTATTTATTTATTTGGTATATATATTAAATGTATGGATTATATTGCTCCAAATTTTTATGAAATACAAGACCTGGAGGATTTTTAAACCTCCCTACTAAAAACTTTTCAAGTGCCAGCTCATGTATAAAAAAAAAATAATAGCACAATAATTAAATTAATTCTCATTAATTTTAATTTAATTATTGAAAGACATATAAAACATTCCAACATAGTGGTATATTGATATCATTATGAACATAAAAACAAAAAGAAAACACACATCAACTATGAAAACTTTAGTTATAAGTTTATTAATATATGTATATAGCTCATGAAATGACATTTTCATCGTAACAACATTTTTTTATATATATATATATATTTATACAATTTCCAAAATTCGAGTTTTTGTAAAAAAAAAATAGATATTTAACTCTAGCGTGTGTCAAGAATAAAAATAAGTTTATAGGTTGACTATTAAATGATAAAAATCTAGGGTTTTGTACTGATATTTCTTCAACTATAATTAAAATGTATTTTTTTTTTAATAATATGCCATATTTTTAAAGATTTTTTACCCAATTTAGTTATGCATTAAAGATGCATATAAGTCAAAATTACAATTTAATTATAGTTGAAGAACAGTACCATATTTATCACCCTATGCATATATTGGTAAATGAAGATTCTATTGCTTTATTTTCGTATTATAACCATAAGAGAATTTATTACCTTCTTTTCTTCTTGTAGTTAAGAGCTTTTATGGAAGTCAAACGGTGGAGATTAATCAAATACTTATTCTTTAATTATGTTATTTATTTATAAAATTTAAGTTGGAAAGAGCTTTCAAATAAAATAAAATAAAATTTTTCGAGGCATACAACCTTATTTAAAACAAAGTAACTTTTAATCACTCTAATTGTATCATGTTGTATTAAACTTTTTTTGGTTGAAAATTATTTTTAAAAATAAAATTCTCTTCATAATTGTTTTCGTGGCGTCCAAAATTTGAATTTAAGACCATATTTTAAGACCATATTTAAAGCAAATGAGTTGCACTCTAATATTTGATCCAATTTCCTTTTCTCATACGATCTCTACATATTACATATGCACACATTGTGCGCTCCACATACACACCAAGCTTGTCATATTTTATGTTTAATATTTTTAATCGATATTTTATTTATTTTTTTCAATTTATCCGATTAATGGATTCGAGATTATATGTAAATAAATTCTCTTCTAATTAAAATGTGTTATATAAATGAAATTCCTGCAATTAAGTGACTTTTTTGTAAGAAAAAATTTAAAAGTTTAGATAATTTGTACCACGAGTTCAGAGAAAACATTAAAACTATAAAAAAGTTTATTAGAGAATTTATATATCACTCCACCTCTACCAGTAGCGGTTCCAACAACAACTGTATGAACCCACGTGAATGATCCTAATATATACTAATCAACAGCTCAGTAATTATAGTTATATTCTCCGTATTATTTTCTCAATCTTTAAAATAAAATAAGCTATATGTTTGTTATAAATTAGTTTTTCTACCAAAAAAGAAAAAATAATAATAATAATTAGTGCTCATATTTTTTTTTTTACTTTTTTGGGAAAAAAGCAGAGGTAAAAAAAAAAAAAAAAACAGTGTGGCAGATTCTTATTCAGTCTAGATCTACGCGGCTTCTCCTTTAGTCCTATCAAAACTCTCTTCTTTGTCTCTCTCACCATTACAAATACCCCTTCTTCTCTTCTAACTCTACCTCTCCAACTCAATCCCTTCAACTCTTTCCCTCCCTCTCTGATCTGAATCAACAATGGCTGAAACCTCCGTATCTCCCACCCCTTTGCTCAAAGATGAGCTTGACATAGTCATCCCAACTATCAGAAACTTGGATTTCTTGGAGATGTGGAGGCCCTTTTTTCAGCCGTACCATCTAATCATTGTCCAAGATGGCGATCCTTCTAAGACCATCAAGGTCCCCGAGGGGTTCGACTATGAGCTCTACAACAGGAACGACATTAATAAGATTTTGGGTCCAAAGGCCTCTTGTATCTCCTTCAAGGATTCTGCTTGTAGGTGCTTCGGCTTCATGGTTTCTAAAAAGAAGTATATTTTCACCATCGACGATGATTGCTTTGTAAGTCCCGCTTTAGTTTTTGTTTTATTGCTTAACTTGTGGGGGTTTTGGATTTTAGTTCGATTTGTGGGAAATTTTCAATTCGTGTTTCCAGATTTGTCTAGTTCCGTGCGGGTGTCAAGATCCGAGTTTGAATTGAGGTTTTATCCAGTTGTGGTTATTTGGTGGGAATTTTGAATTTTGATTGCGGGCTCGGGCTAATATTTTTGAATTTTGATTTGGTGATGCTTCCCTGTTTCTTGGATCTGATTTTATTTTACTTTTAAACTTAAAGGTACCAATTTGTTTTCCTTAATTGCATGCACTGATTTGGTGTTGGTTGACGATTTTATGGTGTCCAGCATTCTGTTCCAGTCAACATTTTAGTAAAGTCATTTAACTACAGATTTTTGAACGTTTTACATCAAACTATATTCATAATGGAGATGGAATGTTTGATTCATATACTTGATCTCTTAAAATTTTGATTCAAACTATCCATTGGACTCATTAATGTAAGATGGTATCTTTTGCTCGGTTGCATATTAGTAGTAAAATGGTAGAACCAAGTTTTGTTTCTAGATCTGTTTGCTGGGCTGACTCTTGGTTTCTTTCAATTGCATTTTTATATCACCTCTAATTGAAAATTAGTATTTTAGCAATGTCCCCCACTATTGTACAAAATGTTGTGAATTTTATTTCAGAGTATGGTCTTATATAACTCGTTGAAATTGCAGGTTGCTAAGGAGCCTTCTGGCAAAGATATTAATGCACTTGATCAGCACATCAAGAACCTTCTGTGCCCGTCCACCCCATTTTTCTTCAATACATTGTATGACCCATACAGAACTGGTGCAGATTTTGTCCGTGGATATCCATTTAGCCTCCGCGAGGGTGTGGCTACTGCTGTGTCCCATGGCTTGTGGCTCAACATTCCAGATTATGATGCCCCAACCCAACTTGTCAAGCCTCTTGAAAGGAACACCAGGTAAGAAGCAAAAAGAACCTTAATGCACTGCAACTTCCAACTCATGTATATCGATATTTTTTTAATAGATTTGAACTCTGTATCTGTTTATCAGGTATGTCGATGCTGTAATGACAATACCAAAGGGTGTCTTGTTCCCCATGTGCGGTATGAATCTTGCATTCAACCGTGAATTGATTGGTCCTGCAATGTACTTTGGTCTCATGGGTGATGGTCAGCCAATTGGTCGCTACGACGATATGTGGGCTGGATGGTGCACCAAGGTGTATATCTATCTATCTTTTTTTACCACTTTTGACTCGCCCTATCATTTCATTCCCCCAGTGATTATGCTGCTCATATATCATTATTTGTAGATCAAGTTGTGATGATTCCTGGGACTCATATTAGTTGTTTCATTGACTTGGTAGGTTATATGTGACCACTTGGGATTTGGAGTGAAGACGGGATTGCCATATATCTTTCACAGCAAAGCAAGCAACCCATTTGTGAACCTTAAGAAGGAATACAAAGGAATTTACTGGCAAGAGGAGCTGATCCCGTTTTTTCAGTCAGCAGTCCTTCCCAAGGACTGTACTACTGTCCGGAAGTGCTACCTTGAGCTCTCCAAGCAAGTCAGGGCGAAACTTGGTAAAATTGATGAATACTTTATCAAGCTAGCGGATGCCATGGTCACATGGATTGAAGCATGGGATGAGCTGAACCCGTCCTCTGGGGAAGCTGTGAATGGTTCCACAAAGTAGATTTCTTGATAGCAGGAGGGGGGAAGCTATGGTAGTAGTTATTAGCGCACAGATTTGTTCTCTCCTTTACAGTCCAAGGCTAGTTTCTTGTATCTTGGCAAACCAGATTGATCCAAGCTTTTTTGGTGTGGAAAATGCTTGGATTATTATTTATTTTTTTCAGGCGGAGGAAAGATATGTTATGTTTTTTTTGCAATAGCTATATTTTAAATTAACAATGATTTGAGGTTATTATTACTTGAGGACATAAATTGCTAGGTTTGTGTTTCTTTTGTGGTGTTATTAATTCATTATTCAAATGTTTGGGATATTGATTAAAAGTTCCTGTATCTAAGTTTGACTTGTCGCTGTCCTTGAAAAGAAAAGTAACCCAATTAGTGTATGCCTTTTCAAAGTGAGGTGGACATGAATAAAGGGGTTGGCAAACCTCCACATTCGAATTTTTGTTAAATTAACATGATGAGGTGTATATGTTAATCAACTTTCATTGAATCTTGTGTCAACGTTTTGAGTTATTATTTTCACGATTAATGAGAATTCAAGTTCTCTAATACTACAACTTGTCCAAGACTAGATCCAATAAGTATTACTATTACATTAACACATTCTGTCGAAGACAAGGGCTCAATGTTAACAAATAAATAAGTCAGGTACTAAACGTATATATTTTTTTGTAAAGAATCTGAAATTAAGAAGAAACTGGCCATTATTATTATTACTATTATAAAAGAATGTAATTAATGGTATTAAATTGAAATTGAAGCATAAAAAACAAAGTAAAAGCAGGAGTTAGGTTACCAATCTCCGTAGAGACGGTTATGTTGTTTTCTCCGGCACTTCTTTCTATGGTAAAATTAATTATTGAATAGAAACAAAACAATCTTGTCGAGAATTAAAATCATTTTCTGTTGTTGTTGAAATATGAATATATATATGTAGACACACGCTATATGTTATCATGAACAGCAAATTCCAACAAAGCATTCTTCCTAATTACAACTCAACTTTCCTTTTTTTTTTTTTTAATTGGAATTGCGAAAATATCTAGTTTTAATTAGGGGTGAGTAAAACCAAACCGCAATCCGAAAATCGAATCGAACCAAAATTAGTTTGGTTTGCTCTTGGTTTTTGATAGAAAAATCGAATAAAAATCGAACCGAACCAAACTAATTATAAATGTTTAAAAATTATATATATATATATATATTATACATTTTATTTGATATAATATATATTTATATTATTATAAAATTTATATTTATGAGTTTTTAATAATATGTAATATAGACCTTTTTTACAATAATTTATATATAATTAATAATAATTTAATGATAATAATAATGATAATTTATTTAAATTTTATAATTTGAAAATTTTACTTTGTAATCAAACCGAACTAGAGTTCTATTCGGTTCAATCCAAACCAAAAATATATTAGTTTGGTTTTGATTTTTATAATTTTCAATATTTAGTTTTCGGTTCAATTTGGTTTTTGAACCGCATTTTGCCAATCCCTAGTTTTAACTCTCAAATTTTTAACAGTATTCAATTCTTTAAAAAAAAAAAAAAGTTAGTTATACTTCCTTCTTTTTTGTTAAAAAAACAATTCGCACTTGGTTAAAATCTATCAAATTAAATTAAAATTTGCAAAAACTAACATGTCAATAAACCGGTGACAATACAAATTCTATATTAATATGTCTTGTTTAATTTGTGAAATATTAAAATAAAATCGAATTATATGTATTGGAGATTTCCAGTTTAATTCCTAATTCATGAAATAGAATTTAATTAAGGAAAAGACCGCCTAAAACTATTTAAGGAATCTCGAAACGATCAGACCTAATAATTAGAGAGTTTTTTTTTTTTTTTTTTTATAACAATACTAGGGTTCATAAAATAATGAAAAATGAAAACAACGCATTGTAACAAGAAAGGATGTGGTATTCTCTTTTATTGCAAAAGTTTTCCTATTAGAAAAAAATTGTATCAAAGGAAAATAAAAATTAGCAAACATTAACATGTCAATAAACTCAAATTTTTTTTTTTTTTTTTTTTGTCAAAAATGTAAATATCAGTACTTAAAAAAAAAAAAAAAAATTCTAAATTCGTCGCCTTGACAAAGTAGGAAATCATATGAATTTTTTTTTTTCTTCTTTTGTTTCTCCTAAAATAAATATGGAAAGTTCATAGCAAAGAAGCCGAAGCTTCCTTTCTTGTTTATAATTGTGGAATTGGTCCATATTTTACAGTTGTTGATAATCTTGTGAGTTGTGACTTTTTTTTTTTTTTTTTTAATTCCACGTCTTGAATTAATGTTATAAAAAAATTTCTGCCTTTATTTTATTGTTGAAGACAAGAGACACAACAACATTAATCGGAACAAGACTCGTAGTTAGAGAAAGGAGTTAATTACAAAATCATGCTTCGCTTGTTTCTTACATTTCTTGTTTTCATATATTTCTTTATTATCCCTTTGGCTTTATTTCAATTTCACTCGTGTCCTTGGAATCTTCTTATTCTTCTTCTTCTTATTCTTCTTCTTCTTCTTCTATAACTTTTGTAATTATTAAAATGATCTTTCATAGATAAATTTGAGAATATGGTTGTCAACCATCATTTGTGTGCCTATGAAATTAAGTTACTTAGTATATTTTAAACTCTAAAAATTATATTTTAGGATCTAAAATTTTATTTAAATAATTAAATTATTAATTTATTAATTAATTACAAATTATTATTTTTCTATTAGTTGAAGTGCATGTTACTCCCAACCAATAGAACCATGACATGTTGTGCTTCCATTCACTGGGAGTAGTATACTCTCGACATATGCTAGCATTTTTGGTGAAACAAATTGCTAATGTGAGCACCACCTTATTTATGTATGGAGTTAGCAACCAAAAGAGTGTTTAGCTGCCACCGTGGGAAAATTTGTGAAGAATACAAATTCTATACTAATATAAATTGTTTAATTTGCGAAAAATTAAAATAAGATTGAATTATATGCATTAGAAAAAGGAACACCTGCATTATTCGAGATGCTTCATGGATAGTTCGTGTGTCACTTTAATGTCTCCTTCCCTCTTGTTCAGATCCTTTATTAGCTGAGGTATTTAGTTGACGAAACTTTGAGGTGGTTCAAGCTTCATCACACTGATCGGATAATTGTAGAGATAGATGCAGAGTATGTAGTAAATTGTCTAAACTATTCTTTACGTCTTTCAGTTTTGGTCGTGTTAGTGTTAAATGATTACCGTAAATTAGCATCACAGTTTAGTGATTTACGTTTTCTCTTTTGTTAGAAGGTCTGCGAATAATGTTGCTCATGTTCTTGCTAGAGCGGCTAGTTCTTCAACAGATATAAGGAGTGGTTCCTTGACCTGTATATGTAATTTCATTTCTTGTAATGATATTATGACATTTGCAGTAAAATTTCAAAAAAAAAAAAAAAATTCAAAATGATTAATCAAACCTAATAACCAAAGCAACATATTTTTGGTTATTAGGTTTGATTACATTTTGCTTTCGCTTGTTTCTTACATTTCTTTATTATTCCTTTGGTTTATTTCACTTTGACTCATGTCTTTGGAATATTCTTCTTCCTCTTCTCCTTCTATTATTTTTGTTATTATTAAACTTATCGATATTTATTTATGTATGTATGTTAACTAATATTTACTAAGAAATTTTACAATATGCCTGATAACCCATATTATTTATGTTAGTAAATTCATATCACGTATTATATTTTATTTAACAAATCAAATACTAGTTAATAATACACATTATTAATTTTATATTAATTGAAGCTGTCTGAGTTGTCACAATTTTATTGACTTGAAGCATATATGACACTGTGTGCTAGGCTTATCATGTAATTTCTTGTAAAATTTCAAACCTGATTGAACCATATGGTTCAGTTCGACTCAACCTTTTACAACCATAAGAAAAAGTAAGAAACCAATATACTTTTTCATAAGAATTAAAGGGAAGGAATTTTTTTTTTGTTTTTTTTTCTCCTCTAATAATCTGAACTCAAAATGGTATAAGTTTTAAAGAGATAAATTTCATTTCTGAAAATTTGGAGGAGAGAGAAAATTCATTTAATTGGCTTAGAGCCTTATTTTTGGGCTTTGTAGCCTTGTATTTATTTATTTATTTTTGTATTTTATCCCCAGAAAGGATTAATTTAAGATGTGGGAAAGCATTGGGATTAGTCTGAGACCAGCATTAAAAAGCTGTATATTTTTTTTTATGTTGTTATTTTGAAGTTATTTTTGTATTTGTCTCTCGTGTATTTTCTGCCATATAGTCAGTTATATTATTTTTGAATAACTTTTGTCCCTTTTTTGCGATTATAGAGCAAGTTTCTTGCATTTATCAACTTGGCTAGTTTAGGCTACTTTCTCTTTGTTTCCGTAAGACGTCCAAATTTACAATATATTCATTCAAGGTCGGATTCCATTCTAGTCTTTGAGTGGGCAGACTTGAACTTGAACACAACTTCTATAGATTCATTATTTGATGTGTGTGTATATATATATATATATTTCAGAAGTAAAATATTCCCACGGTCGATGACTGTGATTAATCTCATATTGCATTATAGGTATTTCGAAGGGTAGGACAAATGCCTAATGTTTAAAGGCGTAGATCTAACCCTCGACAATTGGTTAGGGGTAGATAACCCCCTTACGCTCAACCACACCCATTGAATTAATTAACTAATTTGCATATATGCCAATGATATTAGTTATTTTAAACTAATTTATTGAATTAATCCTAAATTAAGTTGAAAGATTATTAATAAGAAGTTTGAAGTTTCATGGGGTAGTGTAAAACCAGTGCATAAATAGTATCTATATAAACACCAGTTTCATGCTAAGTCTCTTCATCGTTTCTTAAGTAGAACAAATTGAAATTTGCATTTTTAATGAGTATACATCCTTCGTGTACACTCTGCCGTATTTCCTAGTCTTGAATTAAATGATTTAATATTTATTTAAAACTTAGGGTTATTTACGTCTTAAATATAAATATAATTTGCTAAACTTTGTAACTATGGTTTTTAATTTTATTTTTTTTTTTTTTATTTTTTTTTTTGTAAAATTACGGGTAGTTTTATGTACATTTGTAGAATAATGTGCTTATCAATTAAAAGATCCTTAAAATTCTTTTAAGGGAAAACAACGTGGTTTATTGGTTTTGCAAATGCAGGTCTATATTTTAAAAATTGATAAAAAAATGCAGGAGATTTTTTTTATTAGTAAATATATACTGAGTGGTTAACAAACAAATTCCTACATCCAACAAAACGTCCTAAAAATTATTCGGTCTTTTAGTTCTTTAGCCAAAATTTTGCTCTTTAGTTGATACGAATATGATGAACATTAATAATGAAATTTTGAAATTTTCGATAGATGGAAGTATTTTTTTAATTAAATAATAGAAAAGAATAAAAAATAGATAAATGAGCAAAAATATTCAAATCTTGATAGATAATTTTTAAATAAAGTGGGTGAACTGTTTAGATGTCGGATGATAAAAAAAAAATATTGAGTTTAACACAAGGACTAAGGTTATCAATGTAAGCACAAATATTTTTGACCGATTCCCATACAAACCTTGACAATTTCTTTCATTTACTCTCTTAATATTTTGTCAATGTTATTTATGATTTTCCTATCAAAATTTGAATATTTTTAGCAATAACTTTATTATCTTGTGATTTTTCAATTTTTTGCTTTTTTTTTTAATTAGAATAACATATGCACTTCCGAAAATGGTAAAGTTTCATTGACAAGGTTAAGTGTATTCATATCAATCAACATGTAAAATTTCAATCAAAATCCAAAAGATATAATTATTTTTAGAGCATGTGTTTGATGAAAGTTTCCATTTATTAATATAACCATAGACTTGAGTTTACCAACTTTGAAAATCCATACATGCATTCACACCACAAGTAAATGTTCTTTTGTTGCACTTTTCCCTATTTTTCTAAATGGGTAAATAAGATGGACCGATCAATAGAATTAATGAAATATAATAAATTAAGTATAATAGGAATGGATAGCTAGGGCTATAACTCAATTGGCAATCTAGATTAAATTTGTAGTTAAAAGATTCAGATTCGATTCCCACAAAATACATCTGCAATAAATGGTGAGAAGGATTTTACTATGACACCCTAACACCATCATAATCTCTACCACATAATAACCATATATCAAATATCCCCAGCTTCCAAGCCCCAGCATAATACAATTCAGATATGCTGATGCTTCTTTCATTCTGCCATTTCACCACAATGGCTATTTAATTCAGGGAAACAACTTGACTTGAATTAATATATCACACAATTGTTTACAATTTGATTGGAAAAGAAATAATATCAGAACCTAACTTATTTTCACATTATATTCTTTCTATGAACCAGCTACCACACTCTCCACAGCTTACGACAAGCATGAGTTGGTTCAGCAATTGGATTTGTTAATGAAATCTTCAGATCATTGAGCAACAAAGTTGCACCAAAAATGCAGGCATTGACACCAAATAAAGTTGTTCCTTCATAGAAATTGAAGTTCAGACTGTCAAGGACAAACTACACGATTTTCTCCTCGTTATGCTGTTTCAGTAGATCCAGCTTACATGCTACTACATACTTCAGCACCCGGTCCCAACTGCAACAATATACTCTTTAAATACCAAGCTATAAATGCTTTAAAGAAATTGAGATTTTGCAATGGATTTGTGTAGATATACCTTCCTTGTAGAGAACTTAAGCGATATGAGGCCAGAAAATAGCATCATTTTCATGTTTCACGTGCATGGATTGCTTCTGCCATTCCACACGCTGAAGCTGTGATGACAACTGAAGCAAGTCGATGGTGGTATCATCCCCACACGAAAGATGATCCTTTGCATTCATAAAATTAGACCCTTGACAGATTGCATCTGTGACATCAAAATTAATGACATCACTACCATTAGACACCAGTGCTGAGCCGTGGTGATTACCCTCTGCAGAACTTGTTCCTGATGAAGAAAACTTGTTAGCTACCCCGCTTGTCGAACCCTGCGAGCTAACTCCAAGTAACTTTTCTGAGACTTGACTAACACTATAATGATTATTGCTGCCTGCAGACACTAAAAATGGACAGGCCACAGAAATTCCCGATGACTGGCTTGAAAAGTTTTGTGATTTAGATGACAGAAGAGAGAGAGCACAACCAGAATTTGTGATCCCTGATAATCCTTGAGCGGTTGACGCTGGATCAAAAGCATTGAACTCTTCATTTCCCAATGAGTTATCCTGCATTAATGGACGTGAACTGGAATTTGAGCCAGTCAGATCACATGCATATCTATTAGTGCTCTCATTGAAAATGCTCCCTGTTGAAGTTGCAGCTTCATTGACATGAAAATCAAGACATGCTTTCTCTGAATTATTAGAAGCGAAGACAGGTTTTGAATGCAAATGCCCATTTGTAACAGGAATTGAAGATAGTAGACTAAAATCAGATCCGTCTTCAACTTTTATATGCCGGTACCAATTATTCGCTCCAGAGTTCTCAAGATGCAACGGGATATTGGGAAGTATATCTTCGCAGATAAAAGATGTTAATGAAGTCCCATTATATCTGCTGGTAGCATAACCTGCAGAGCATTGCAAAACCAAAAGAAGGTCACTGAATATCATCTGCAGCAATTGACTTACACGAGTATCCCAATTCTGGAACATAAAGGCAAAGAGAAGAAGATCACTGTGCATTTTGGGTACTCAAAACATCGAATGCAATACACACCACTTACAGAATATAATGCACTACCATGATTGAACAACAGAAATTTTGGATGGATTCCATGCCAAATTGTGTAGTTTACAGCATAAATGTGAACCTTAAATGCCACAGTAAAATGATTTAGAAGTTTCTTGCAGTTTACATTCCGTGCTGCTTCAAATTCTGGCTTTAGATGCTCAAATAAAGTAAATGGAGGGAAGTGGGAGCTGTATTATATCTCACTTCATTTTACCAGTTAACAAAAATGCCCCAAACAGATGGATTATTCGACAAGCTGCATTTCTCTAGGAATATCGAGACTATATGATAGAATAATGGCAATTAAACTCATACAATTATCTGCAGATTCCACAGAACCATGTAAGGAGTTTTATCAAAGATATTCTGGAAGGGGCCCTTCATTCATCTAGCAGATGCTCTAAGCTCTAAACTTGAAAACCACACACTAGAGCTTGGTTACAGAGGAAATTTTACAATAATTTATAAGAAAAACAGTCACATAATTTTCTTCACTGAGATGGTTAAAACTTAAAACACGGCCAGACGTTCAAATATGTGCTAAAATGCTAGGATAAGTCAATTGCCAATGAAAAGTTGTTAGATATATGAGATAGTACTGAGCATCACATGGAATTTACTAAATGACCTTAGCAAAATCTTAAGCAACTTATCCACAAAATCCCTGAAAAAATTTTCAGATCTCCAGTAGGGAAAACAAATTAGCAATACTCATCCTAAGGATTCATTTTCAAAAAACAAACTTATATAAAGGTCTTAGAATAATATAACAGTGTTCAGGTCCAAAGCTCAATGAAATGACAATTCGATAAATCTAAAGTAGCCATGTAAAAGCAATGTAAGGAGACAGGCGAATGAAGTTACTAATTCCCACACTCCTCCTCAAGCTAGAGAATAGGAATTTTCCATTCCCAGCTTGAATACAGCCCTTAGTGAGAATGTCAGCAAGTTGTCCCTGCATTGGCACATACGTAGTCCTTATCAAACCATTGTCTAATTGTTCCTCGATGAAATGCCTATCAACCTTGAGGCGTTTCGCCTAATCATGTTGAACTGGGTTAAAGGCTATACTTTTTGCTGATATATTATTGCAGTGGAGTTTCATACCACCATCTCACTTAGTCTTGAAGAATAATTTTAGCCAAAGCAATTCAAATATAACTCGTGTCATTGCAAGTTAAATAAAAAAACTTTTTGAAATGCGGAGTATTAAAACCACAAAATCCTGAGAGTACTTGTGTATTGATGACTATCAAATACAAATTGCTAATTTCTCAAATTAAGTCTTCAAGTAGTTTCACTGTATTCCAAATAGTTTGAGATGACATCCTTAAACAATGCTTATGTTAACTGGCCAGACACCTTAGCGCAATCAGAGAAGAGTACACGCTTTAGCGTGCACAAAAATAAAAACTGTTAATCATTCTTTTATCACAAGAAAGGATTAACTTCCCAAGATTCGGTCAGTTAATAGTTTGATTAGAGCAAGAAGCTTCTCTCCAAAAATACTCTAAAACTTGATGTCAAAGGTAAACCGAATATCCATGAAACAACCATTCCCCAACAACTTATCAACACAAAATAGCATTTTGAAAAGTGGTTAACACCTCAAATGATCCAAGATAAATAGATGGATAAAATAGTTAACTGCATCAAACAATTACACAGAAATCAAATGAGGTCATTTTACCATTGTACGACTGAAGTAGCCTCGCAGTTCTTCCAGAATGAATACCAACTTGAGGCTTTCTCCTCCGTTCATTGTGGCCTGCAAGGCGTTTTCTACAGCTACGCTTTCCATCATCAAATTCAGTCAGCAAATGGAACCTGAAAAACAAAAAGATATAGTAAACATAGCAGCAGTAGGAGTAACTACTCAATAATATATAGTGTTTCTAAACAAACCCAAAATTGGAGCTGAGATCATAAAAGTCCAATCCAGCTTTCAGTTAAAGCCAAACCAGAGAATTCAACAAACAAAAAGCTAAAACAATACACTTAATACATTTGGATTTTCCCAATTAAGAAAAATAATTATGAACAAACTGAGAGAAAATTACATACTTTAAGACTCAGGAAAGAGTTCAACAACAAGATTTTGTTTTCACGTATATCAATTAGATTCAATTAAAAAAAAATTCAAAGATGTCAATAAGAAAGTGAAACACATACCTGCTGCATTGCTGACAAAACCTCTGCTCAATTCCATTAACAATAACTTTGGCAGTCTTGGAATGAACTTCACAGACTTTATGTCTCCTGTGATATTCTTTAGATGAGGTGAGGTCCTTATTACAACCATACACTTGGCAACGAGCATGGTGGAAATTCACTCCTAATTTAAGTCTCTTTGTAGCTTTGGATGACTCAGAGGAAGACAGAATGGATCCTCCTTTGGAAATTCTGGAATTCTGAGTTTCTGTAGGATCACCAAATCTCCCCAATTTCAAATCAATAGAGGAACCCCTATTGTTAGATTCCATAGCAGAGCAAGAAAGCCTTGAAGGTGAGTCATCTTCCAGAGAAATAGCATTCATAACCATAAAAGCATTCATTTTTCCAGCCTCAACTTCACTACTCAACCCATCCCTTGCTGAATTATTATTAGGCAACTGTTTGCCCATCAATTCTTGATGGCTTAAATCCCCAAAACCATGATGCTCACAACTGTTACCAAAACTAGAATTAGCAGTTTTCAAATCCCAACCCATCAAAGCATTTTTGCTTTTAGAAACAGAATCAGAAGGTGGAATTATTTCATCAGATGCAAAACCTTTCCCTCCAGGAACATAGCTCCAAGACTGCATTTGCAAATAGTGTACGATCACTGTTGATGAGATTGGTGCCACCCAACTAGTCAAACACAAGAGCCCAATAGGCAAAAAGAAAAGAAGTTAAACTTCTCCCAAGCCGCTTATGTAAGTAGTCACCATTCACACTAACCCGAAGAATCCCCAAATTTGAAGTATCCAATTCACAGCTGAAATGCCAAATACATCAAAAACAAGCAAACCCATGAGAAAGAACCCAAACACCCAGAAAAATTAGGCATGCATTGAATAAAAAAAAAAGAGGCGAGGGGAAGAACCCATTAAGGAAGCAAAAAGGAAAATTGAGAGAAACGATGTAGAGATAGCGATGAAGAAAGGTATTCAACAAATGGAAAAAGAAAGCTAAAAGTTCCCCAAATGATACAGATATATTAACAATAAAGTAGTTTGCTTTACCTATGTAGAGTAGTAGTAGTAGTAGTAGTAGTAGTAGAGTACAGAAATTGAGTTATGAGTATTGAATCCGACCTAACCCCAACCCACTACTGATTATGATTTAAAAGTCCCAAACTTCATGCAAAAGAAACAAGGGCTGGGTGCTGAGAGAAATTAAGGGAACAGACAAAAGTTGACTCGTGTTACGGAAGTAGAAGAGATAGATTCTTCAACTTCCCATTCTTGCCTTGTTTAGTAACTGTTGACCATCATCACTTGCTATTTTCCTACCCTTTGTTTATCTAACGAAATAAAAAAACTAATACTGTTTTATTAGTCTGTTAATATCAATTTCTAAATTAATTAGTGAAACTGAAAAATCGTTGAATCTTACGTTTTTGCCAGTTTGTAAATTACTACCTGTCTGTCGTCTCACACTGTGCATTGCTTTCTTAAGTATTTACTACTCTGTCGGCTGTCTATCCTTCTACGGTTCTAACCCCCCATACCCCATAACTTGTTTGTTAGCTTCACTATCATTTTTATTAATTTAATATTTTAAAATATGCAAATGTACTACAATTACTGTATGAGAAAATAATAAATTATATAACAACATAATTAAATTATAATATAAGTGATTAACATTAACGAGGAGAGAAGGAGGAGAGAAGGAGAAATGGGTCAAAATGTAAAAAATTCTTATCCCACAAGCTTATACATCGGGGGGATAAGATTTTGGAGATAAGAGCTTATCCCTGTCCCAAGTATGGGCTACCAAACGGTGGTGGATAGAGATGGGGTAGGGATAAGAAATCCTATCTCACCTCCTTATCCACCATAACAAACGCCCCCTAAGATTGGTTTAAGTTGTAATCACCGTCTAAAGGGTGTTTATATAGTAAAATTATCCCATGGAATGGCAGTAACCTCCTTTATATTTTCCCTCATTGTTTCATTTTCTTTCCTTGATCTATGGCAACGATTTTTGTTTTTTTATGGATGCATAGTGCAATTAATATTTTTCTTTATAAAACCATAAAGTTGCACTTGGAATTCAATATATATATATATATATATATATATATAGTATACATTTTATATTAATTATTATAATAGTAAATATTACATATATTAATATAATATACTATAATAAAAGTTATAAAAAAATATCATAAAAATAATATATTTGTATTTTTATTATAGAATTTAATAATATTTTATATTTTAAATATATTTTTTCAATAATATATTGAAAAAGAAATTATCAGTTTCTGTCATTAAAAGAAATTTAGATTCTAATTTCGGATTAAGTCAAACAGAATTGATAAAATGGTCATTCCGATTATATCTACGTATCACTCCGATTCTGATTCCAACAAGCTCCCTAAATATTTTAATCATTGGATTCATCCACCAAAAACTTGTCAATAAGTAACTTTTTGGAAATTAGTTTATGGTCTAAGTGTTTATTTTATGTTTTTACTCTATGTGAATGAATTTATTTTTACTTTTTATGATTTTTTTTTTTTTTTTTTTGGAATTTGTCATTTAATGAGAATATTTTCTTTTTGCTCTTATCGTATCTTGTCACTTTAGTGGAATGATATATTACTTTTTATAATAAAAAATACTCAAAATCCCATTGCCAATTTCATGAAAATGCAAAAGGAAAATATTGGTAGAAAGAAAATATAGTTAGCTTACTGTGATTTTCATTTTTTCTTATTTAAAAGTTTAATTAATTGGTTTGAAATTGGTAGAGGAGCTTGATATAATATAAAAAAAATTCATAAAAAAGAAATTGATGAATGCGTTTTATAAATTCAAAAATATTTGAAGTATGTTATAATTCAAAACGTGGACTGCGAAAATTCACGAATGGGTTTAACGAAAGAAATGTGATATAATATAAAAAGTATACTTTACAAAAGTATACAGTGATTTAATATTTTAGCGATCGGGGAGCAAAGATTTCTTTTTAGTATTTTATTTTTATCCGAATGTTGCTTTCAATAAAGTAAAAATACATCTTGAACCCCTGATCTTTTACTAAAACTGTAATTGGCATCCTGATCAATTTTTTGAACACATTAAGTACCTGATTCTTTTATTTCAATATTATTAGCCCAAACTCGATATCTCTTTTGCGTATGTGTAATACACTTCATTCACTGACGGAACTGTGAAATAAACATTCCGAAATAATTTAACAATTATATGGTTTTATTGCTTGAAACTGTAAAATGTACACTTCCAACAAATCTGTTTTTATATTTTGGCAATTTTCTGAAATTGTATTATGTACTAAAATGTTATCGGTTATGTCACTTAATAGTGCTTGTTACATAGACATAAAATAAAATCGAGTTTGGGGCTTATATTATCAAAATGAAAAGATCGGGTACTGAATGTATTTAAAAAAATTGATCAGGAGACCAATTACAGTTTTGATAAAAGATCAAGGGGCTCTGAATATGTTTTGCCTTGAACAAATAATTTAGTTTACTTGAACATGCATTATAAAATAATGTACAAAAAAAATAATTAAGATTTTGGCACAAGAAAATAAATACTTCATTTCTCACTAAAGCAATAGTCCATATGTTGATTTTTTTTTAAATATATAATCTTCATCTTTTTAATAATATGGTATCCGGTTTTGAGAAAACTTAAACGCTAATCTTCCTTGAAATTACTAATTCAGTATTGCTATGAATTTTCGGTAGAAAGACCTTTTTTGGCACTGTGGTATAGTCGATTTACCTATTACTATCCTGCAGTATACACATTACCAATTTGGACATTGTGGTATTCATTACGTTACCTAATTGGATCAAATTGGACAGGAGACGTGCGCTCCGTTAATGCCCTTTAACTAAGAGAAAAAAAAATGCCACGTGGGATGAAAATACTTCCATGTAAGCTTTTGGCAATGGCCAACGTGGAATGAATAGTGAATTGAGGTGGGATCCACCATTACTTTGAGAAAAATACATCCTCCATCGAGATTTAACCCATTCTCTACCTCTGAACTTTTTCTTCCATATCTTGCCTCTGAAATTCATCTTCTTACTTAGTTTTTCTTCTTTTATCACATTTTTTGGAAAGTATTTCTATTTCTTCTCCTCCAACACGCTACAAGAAACACGGTGATATTGATGATGAGTTTGCTGAATAGTTCCAATTGGATAGCTTGCTACAATGCAAATGTGGTGAGAAGCCTGATTTGTTTGAGTTCAAGCGTCAGTAAAACAAATGGAAGGAGATTTTGGCAATGTAACAAGGTCTGTTTGATTTCCCTAAACTTTTAATGTGTAAAAAATAATAATTAGTAAAATAATTATTTGGATTTTATTATAGTTCATTGAATTAGGGTTTATAAAAATTAGGAGAATATATTATCATTTGACAAGCTAAGTGTGATTTTCTCAAATGGTATGATGAATAGCTCACTGAGGTGGCAGATTTGTGCATGAAGGAACTTAAGAGGTTCAATATTAGTGTAGAGCAATTGAATTTTGATGTGAAGCAGGATCTTGGGATAGATTATATTATGAACCAGTATACCACATTTTTGTGAATTCTGTAGAGATGGAAGCGAAAAGAAATGAAAATGTGATGTTACAAATACAAATTGAAGAATTGAAGTTGAAGGTCATTGAATTCCAGTTCGTAGTAGAGGAACTTGCCAAGGGAATCACCAAGGATGTTGAGAAGAAATGTAATATTCGCTTAATGTTTTAGTTGTTAATGTTTGGATTGGTCGAGATATTAAGTTTATGTTGTTTTGTTGTAAGCCTGTTAATGTTAATGTATGAATTGTGATTCTGTAAGTTTTTGAATCTTAATGTAAGTTTATTTTATGACTCTTAAGTTTTGTCTTTGTTTTTGAAGTCTTGACTTGAAGATTATACATGCTAAAGAGTATGCTGAAAAATTAGCATACTATTTGTGAAAATGAGTATGCTGAAAAATTAGCATACTATTTGTGAAAATGTAGATGAGTAGATAGAGAATGTGTTTAGATTAGGAGAACTAAGATGGTATATTAATTGGGTATGAAGCGGATCAAGAATAGAGCCAGATAAAGGTGACTCTGCCTAATCAGCAACGAGAAAGCGTATAGGAGAGACAGTTGAGTCAGCATCCGAAATGTCAAGCAAAATGTGGAGGCAGCCAAGTCAACATCTCGACATTTCAAATCGAGTGAAGGTGCAAACTAAGCATGAGGGAGAGACAGCTGAGTCAGCATCCGGTATGTCAAACTGAATGGAGAAGCAGTCGAGTTCGACATGTCAAGCTAAGTGAAGGTACAAACCAAGCATGAGGGAGAGACAACTAAGTTATCATTTGGCAAGGAACATCTGAGTCAGCATCCGATAAGGAGCCGCATGATGAAACAGGATGAATCACAAAAGAAGCAAATAGATTGTGCACCAAAAGTGACATAAAGTTTGTCATAATAACTTACAAATCCATATATGCACAAAAAGTGACACATAGTTTGTCACAATGACTTACATTCCACATATGAACAAAAAGTGACACACATTTTGTCACAACAACTTATAAACATATATCCACAAAAAAGGTATAGTTACAAAAAGTTTTCATCTAATGACTATATTACTTGCTACTATCCTCTCCAGGCTTGTTCTTCTTTATGAGTTGCTTGATCTGAACTGTAGTAACAAACCACTTCCCTTTCTTCTTGTCACTAATTGTTGTAGTCATTTCCTGTTCTAATTTAAATGCATCACTGATTGAAGCTTAAAGATTGAGTTCACTTGATGTCCTGAATTTAGCTCTACTGGCTATTACATCTACAGTAGATGTTATAGAAGCAGGAACTGTGTAGGCCTTATATTTTGACTGGAGACAACTTGAGTTGATACCTGTGTTGGAGATGTATTACCTTTTGCTATAATAAGTGGTGCAGTTTGATTCCCATTAGCAAAAGACTCACCAACAGTAGTTGACTGAGACTTTTTTAACATTCTATTCTGATGTGGTGATAAAAACTGAACATAAACAGTTATCATAATTAAAACTAATTAAAGAAGTTAATACCAACCTGAGATGCATATCACATAAAAAAAACAGTTTCATTGCATTCAATATCACTTGCAGTACCAACCTACAAAACCATATCCTATCACAATTTAACACCATCAAAGTAAATAATAATTTTACCTCTGGATGGTTCTTTTATTGGGACATTTCCTGATATTGTGAGTTGATTGTTTACACAAGCTGCATCTCATCACGTACCCCAAATTAGCAAGTTTCCCTAACCTCTTCTTCTTGGCCTTTATAGGATCTCTTCTTCTATTCATCTTTGGTCAACCAGGCTTGATTTTAAAAGGTGGTGGTAAACAACCACTAAGACCAATGTCTTCCAACATGTTAATACTAGGCACTGGCTTGATTGAGTAATAATGACTAACATATGTCTTGATGTAGTTGTCATTGTTGTAATAGTGACTGACATATCTTACTACCTCTTTCCTTGTGCCATGTATTCATGATAAAGCATAAGGACATGGTATTCCACTCAATTATCACTGACTACAGGTGCAAGTCCACTTCTTTAAATCCACAGTGTATCTCTTCTTACTATTTTAGATGTATGTCACTTCAAATTGGTCGTCTCCATTGCTTTAAATAACCCATTCATTGCTTTGCTCCTCATTCTTCATCACATTGTGAACAAATTTCCTCTTAACATGAACTCTCTTCATTTGTTTCTATCTTATATCATCCAATATGCTTATAATAGGCTTTGTCCTTGCTAACAGAAAGCAGACATTAAAGGTGTGAGTGGACGATCCTTTCGATGTACAGGTCATGGGGCGAGACTGGGGTGAATCTTTTACTTTGAAAATTTTGAGCCTTTTGCAGCTTCGGTTTTGAAAAGAGGAAGGAAAACGTATGAAACCAAACTCCCTTGCTAAAATGGTTTAGGAGTCGCCACCCGGTTCAATGCTATCGGGAAATTGTGGTATAACCGAGCCACGTAGGAATTGCTATAACTTTTTCTAGAGATTCGAGTCCAGAAAAATTACTTATTTCTATCTCTTAATCATTCTAATTTTCATGTCTTTATATTTATTTTCTTATTCCATTTCAACCCTAGTTATTTTCTATATGCTCAGACAAAAAGCGACAAATAAATACAGAAAGTAAATAAATTTAGAAAATCAAATTAATACAACTCAATTGAATATTCTAACCTAGGGGATACATTAATAAAAGTGGGATACGAGGTACAATCATCTAAAATACATGAACAATAAAAAAGAGAAAGCTAGATCTAACCTAATATACATCTACCTATAAAATAGAAGTTAGTAGCACAATAAACATATAAATACACATAGGACTCAAATAAAACAACAAGGGATAATAGATTACTTGAGATGTGAAAGGAGAGAGCCGGGGAATCCAGCAAATTCAACCTACTTGATCTGAAAAATGATTTTAAAATGAATTTTTGAGAAAAAAATTTCTAAAACATTTCTCAGGTTAATGGATCAATATATAGTTCGGTGGAATGGCTATCCTGGGATTGCTATGGAATTAAAAATGATTTTCATAGTCGTACGGCTTTAATCTCTAGATAAGAGTGTTGGGATTTGTCACCGGAAATCACCCGATAAAAGCGGAAGAACGCGGTGATTTCCTCAAATCCAGTCCCAGGAGCAATTGAGATGGAAATTGAAAAACTTAAAATTAAATAGAAAGGAATTAAATTTCTTACCAGAAAAATCTCTTTCTAGAGATGGATGATGACTGCAGAATTCAATGTAGAATCCCTCCACTCTCACGTACACGAACGCTTAACGAATGCCACCCGTGCTAGCGTCGGAAAAACGAAACAATAGAGAGGAGGGGGCTAGAAATTTCGGCTAGGTTTGTAATGCATAGAGGTGGCCGAAATTTCTAACCCTAGGTATTTATACGGCCGAATTCCTTAGGGGAATTCAGGCCCATCTTGGCTCCTGTTTATTCTGTGCGGGCTTCCATGTTTTAATTTAGGCCCAGTCTAATTTTAATTATTCTGGTTTAAATTAATTTCAAGCCCAATTTTAATATACCCATGTATTTAATATATTACTCCAAGTAATATATTATTTACATCTAAATTAAAATTAGTTTGACAATTAATTTAATCCATCAAATTAAAATTAAATCTACACAAAATAAAATCATATGTAAACCCATACATATGAATATTTCCACCTAGGAAATAATTTCATAATTAATCCAATTAATTATGAAGAGCCAATTGAATATATTAATTTTATTTTTATGACCAATCCAATTGATCTTTATAATATAATTAATATATACACACTTCTCCCTCCATTGTGTATACTCCAAGTATACATGTGATTCCTTAAGTCTGCATTCTATCGTCCTATGTGTACGATCCCGTGGGCCCATCTTTATGATGGCAGCGTGCCTTTGGCCCGCAGACTGCAGTTGGGCTCTAGCAAGCCACTACAGCCCCCAATTAAGATGGAGATGGCAGTCTAACTGATATCATAACCCTGTAGTTTAAACTTGTACATCCCATGTCATTGATATCGGTGTCCAACACAGAGGCATGGATTGATCACCCTCTTTTGTGTCCGGACATTAACTTGATCCCGAATGTACTGATGCTCACAAACAAGTTCCAACTCGTTTGGGTGTGGCCACACTCTTATCAGTCACATTCATCAAGTGGCCGGTGATATCTTCTCAGTTGGTTACTGAGTGACAAATCCCTTCTGCATATCCATAGCATTACCATGTTTAGTGACATACCCGAAAGCACCCATACTTGGCACCCTATTACAGGCCCTTTAGGCGTACCCCTAAGTATGCGACTTCACATGTAACACCCATCATATGGTCAGGTCAAAGGATCCATACAAGTACTACACGAGAATCCATTGTGATACCATACCATGTGGATTACTCGTTTAGTGGATCTATCCAGTACCATGCTTCCAGGCATGTACCCATTAACTTGGTTGACATTCCATGTCCAATGACCGGTAAGACACCGCCATACAACCAGGTTAATGATAGTCTGTTGTTCCATTCATTCCCATGACTAGAACAGACTA
Organism: Euphorbia tirucalli; assembly: GCA_039660915.1. Lineage (NCBI taxonomy): Eukaryota > Viridiplantae > Streptophyta > Magnoliopsida > Malpighiales > Euphorbiaceae > Euphorbia > Euphorbia tirucalli. The sequence goes on from CM077637.1 coordinate 17,836,690, forward strand.
CGGATCTATTTATGGTCATATCGTTTACCCTATCCATGGTCTTACTGCTAAGTGCATGACACTTGTCGTTATGGATATAGATATGTCCATAGGATACTTCATTTAATATATTGCACAAGATAGATATAATAAATGAATTGATGCCTTTATTCATAACACAAATGAGTACAACACATAAATCCAATAAATGTATAGTACAAATACAAGGACTAATGCCTCGGGACTAGGGCATTTCCAACAATCTCCCACTTGCACTAGTTCCAACTAGGCATGGGCCTAATCCCTATAGATCTAGTATGACCTTCGTGCTTGGGCTGGGCCAGCGCCTTAGTCAATGGATCTGCGACATTATCCTCGGTGTCCACTCTGTGCAATGCAATGTCACCTCTCTCCGTGATTTCTCGTATGAGGTGAAACTTTCTGAGCACATGCTTTGTGTTCTTGTGTGACCGGGGCTCCTTAGCTTGTGCGACGGCCCTATTGTTGTCACAGAAGATATCGACTGGGTCCTGGATAGTTGGCACTACTCCCAACTCAGTGATAAACTTCTTCATCCACACAGCTTCCTTAGCTGCATCACACGCAGCGATGTACTCAGCTTCTATTGTAGAGTCCGCTATGGTTGGCTGCTTTGAGCTCCTCCAGCTTACAACACCACCATTCAGCAAGAATACATACCATGACTGCGATTGGTACTCATCTTGGTCTGTCTGGAAGCTCGCATCAGTATACCCAGTAACTGATAGCACTTCCTGACCACCATACACCAAAAAGCTATTCTTAGTCAGGTTAAGGTACTTGAGGATCGCCTTGACAGCTTCCAGTGATCCTCCCTGGGATCCTGCTGGTATCGGCTCGTCATACTCAGTGCAAAGGCGACATCAGGTCTCATACATAACATGGAGTACATGATTGATCCAATAGCCGAAGCATATGGAACCAATTTCATGTTCTCCCTGTCCTCCCTTGTTTTAGGACAGTTCTTCTTACTGAGTTTCAGCCCATGGCCCATTGGCAGGAAACCTTTCTTGGCCCGGTCCATGCTGAATCTTTTCAGAACTTTGTCAATGTACGAAGCCTGACTTAGGCCCAGAAGCCGATTTGGTCTATCCCTATAGATCCTAATCCCTAGGATCATCTCAGCTTCGCCTAAGTCCTTCATTGCGAAGCACTTACTCAGCCACTGCTTTACCCCTTGCAGTGTAGGTATGTCACTTCCAATGAGTAGGATGTCGTCTACATAAAGTACCAAAAATGTGACAATGCTCCCACTAGTCCTCTTATACACACAAGGCTCATCTAGATTCTGTATGAAGCCATATTCCTTTATAGCCTCATTGAATCTTAGATTCCAACTACAGGATGCTTGCTTCAGTCCATAAATGGACCTTTGAAGTTTGCATACCCTTCCCGGATACTTAGGATCGATAAAACCCTCAGGTTGTGTCATGTACACATCCTCGAGTAGCTTCCCATTAAGGAAAGCGGTTTTGATATCCATCTGCCATACCTCATAGTCATACCATGCGGCTATGGCTAGCAGTATCCTGATGGACTTGAGCATGGCTACTGGTGAGAAAGTTTCATCATAGTCTATTCCATGGACTTGTCTGAAACCCTTCGCAACCAGACGCCCCTTGAAGGTATTATCAGCTTTCAGCTTATAGCACCACTTGCAACCTATTACCTTAGCACCCGGAGGTGGATCAACCAAGTTCCAAACTTGATTATCGTACATAGATTGCATTTTTGCCTCCATGGCTTTACGCCAATTTGCAGACTGTGGGCTAGCCATAGCCTCCTGGTAGGTTTTTGGTTCTTCTTCATCCCAGATGAGAAGAGTTTGATCATCGGTGACGAGGAAACCATACCTCTCCGGTTCCCGACGATCCCTACCAGACCTTCTAGGTTCTTGTGTGGCCTATGTCGGTGCTTCCACTTGCGGAAGCTCCACCTGGGCCTCCGAGTTATCCTCTTCAAGAGCTTGTGGACCTTGAACTTCCCTGAGTTCAACGTTGCTCCCACTATCTTTCTTGGAAAGGAACTCCTTTTCCAGAAAGACCCCCTTCCTTGCCACGAACACCTTGTTCTCGGCGGGGTTGTAGAAGTAATACCCTTTGGTTTCCCTAGGGTAGCCCACAAACAGGCATTTATCGGTTTTGGGCTCCAGCTTGCCACTTTTCAATTTCTTGACATGTGCTTCGCATCCCCAAACCCTTAGGAAAGACACATTGGGCTCCTTGCCCTTCCATATCTGATATGGGGTCTTTTCCACAGCCTTAGTCAGAGTATTGTTTAAGATGAGAGCTGCTGTCTCGAGGGCGTGTCCCCAGAAACTAATTGGAAGAGATGCTTGACTCATCATTGAGCGGACCATGTCCAACAAGGTCCTATTCCTCCGTTCGGACACCCCATTCCATTGTGGTGTTCCAGGAGGAGTGAGCTGCGGAACTATTCCATGCTCTCTCAAGTATGAGTCAAACTCTAGGCTCATATACTCACCGCCTCGGTCCGATCTAAGGGCTTTGATATTCCTGCCTAGCTGGTTCTATACTTCATTCCGAAATTCCTTGAACCTATCAAGGGTCTCGGACTTGTGTTTCATCAGATAGACATAGCCATATCTGCTGAAATCGTCCGTGAACGTGATGAAGTACAGATGCCCACCTTTGGTCGCTGCGCTCATAGGCCCACATACATCTGAATGTATTAGGTCCAATAAGCCAGTGGCCCTTTCAGCCTTCTTGCTAAAAGACGCCTTTGTCATCTTGCCTCTTAAACATAATTCGCATGTATCAATTGACTCCAAGTCAAATGACCCTAGGACTCCAGCTTTGTGAAGCCTAGCTATGCGCTTCTCGTTTATATGGCCAAGACGACAATGCCATAGGTAGACAGGATTAAGTTCGTTAGGCTTAACCCTTTTCGTGTTTATGTTATAGATATGATTGGTTTCATTCAAGTCCAGGATATACAGGCCATTATTTAATAGAGCATCTCCATAAAATAATCCCTCTCTAGATATAGAAATTCGACCATTTAAAATAGTGAAATTAAATCCAGAAATATCCAACATTGATACAGAGATAATATTCCTGCACATAGCAGGTACAAAGTAACAATGTTCTAAAATTAAAACCAATCCACTGGGCATCATTAGGTGGTATTCGCCGATCTCTATGGCAGCAACCCTTGCTCCATTCCCGACCCGCAAGTCCACCTCTCCTGACCCCAGCAATCTTCTGTTCTTAAGTCCCTGCACATTGCAACAAATGTGAGAACCACATCCAGTATCCAATACCCAGGATGTTGAAACAGTAAGGTTAATATCTATAACATAAATACCTGAAGAGGATGCACCTTGGCCCCTTCTTTGCTCTCCCATCAGTCTGGGACACGATCTCTTCCAATGACCCGCCTGTCTACACCCGAAACAGACATCATCAGGACCTGCCTTCTGCTGGGCCTTGGGTTGGGCCTTGGCCTTCTTGGCTTTGGCCTTTTTGGCCTTGGCCTTGGCCTTTTCCTTAGCCTTACCCTTAGCAAGAGGAGGGTTCCCCTTGTTAACCAGCAGCACCGGCGGAGTCTTCTTGATCGACTGCTCAGTAAGCTTAAGCATCCCATGCAGCTCACTGACAGTGCGGTTCATCCCTTGCATGTTATAGTTAAGGATGAACTGATCATAAGAATCCGGCAAGGACGCGAGGACTGTGTCCACCGCTAACTCTTGAGAGATAGGCGATCCGAGACGGGCCAAAGTATCCAAATAGCCCTTCATCTTGAGCACGTGTGCACTCATAGATGTCCCGGCCCCCATCTTACAAGAGTGGAATGCCTTATTGGTCAGGTACCTTTCCTGACGAGCTTGCTCTTGAAACATCTCATTAAGAGTTGTTATCATAGCATAGGCTTGGTGGTCCATAAACTGTTTTTGCAGTTCAGGGACCATGCAAGCCAACATAAGGCATGTCACATCCCGGTTGTCCTTGACATGCGCCTCGTATTCCTCCAGCTGGGCAGCCGGTGGATTACGTCCTTGAGGCGCAGCCGGCACAGGCCTTTCCAGCACATACTCTTTCGACTCTTATCTTAGAACTATCCTCAAGTTCCTAGACCAGTCTAAAAAGTTAGGACCGGAAAGCTTGTCCTTTTCAAGAATGGATCGCAGTGATAAGGTATTTGTGTTTGCCATTTGGGTGTTTCTACACAAAAAACATTGAGAGTGTTAATAAAGGGCTTTCCTTTGTTGTTCCCATATAAAATTAATAATGAATCAAGTTATTAATTTAAACCGAGTTGTTGGGCTCATGGGCCGAGATCCATATTTCATTAAGATACAGGCAAACGAGGGTTTGGTACAACTACATCTTAATTATTTAGGTAGGAACGCCGTCCAATCCCAACCCAGGGACTCTCGGTTTGATGGGCTTGTTGGCACTTACCCATTTGTGCTTAGGGCCAGGAGAATCCTACTACCCACGCTAAGTCAAAACCTCCATCCAAGTGTTAGAGTATCCCATACTCTAACCCAATACAAAGTGACAATACTCCAGTGCATCCTGCGAGGGCATGGTCTACAACTGGCCTATTCCCACTTCGATTCGGTTTTGAATGAGGGAAGCACTTTTAAGCGACTTAGTAATTCCGTTTGGTTATTAGATTCAATTATAACGGCTTACATACATAAAGCGGGTGAATGAGCTATTGGAACATACATTCATACATGCAAATGAATATAAAACATGATTAAATAAAATTAAAATGGACTGCTATGGGCCTATGTTACATCCTAATATTATTCTAGTAAACCTATACTAGAAACAGATATTAGGCGGGTCTCCATCTTCTCCTTCTGGGCTTGCACCTCCAATTTGGGCTTGCACCTCCATATGGGCTCACCACTCCATGGACTTCTTCTTTTACAAATTTTATAATATTTAATTTAAATAAAATAAAATTACATTAAAAAGAAAAACGACACGCAGGCCGTATTTACCCAAAAAGAAAAATACAACCCATCTCGTAAAAGGCCCAATAGCATCCAATCATACATTGATTCAACCATTCATATGCATCCAATACATACAATTCAAAAGCATGTCATAATGCATGATTTGAGCCCATTTAAATTATGTCTAAGCCATTATTAGGAAATCGCCAATTTTGGCCCACCATGGTTCTAACCCTTAACGGGCTTTGGGCCTCCAGCCCAGGCAGTCCAACTGCTCCCACTGGAATTGGGAAACCATGGGTCCAATTTAGCCGTCCGAGTAATTGTACCAAAATTACCCGAACCAATTTCCATTAACCATATTAATTTCCAAAATTAATATCACATGAACAAAATTAAATCATCCAAGAAACCATACGCATTTAAATTACATAAATTTAAACACACGAATTTTAAAACCAATTAAAATTTCCAAACTGGGCCCCGGACTTAAAAACCCGCAAAATCCAAAACCTGGGCCCGGCCCGCTGCAGCCGCGTGGCAGCTGCTGCTGGCGCAGCAGCAGGCAGCGGGCGTTGCCTATGGCGCCCAGCGCCACGGGCAGTGGCCGCCGGCAGCCCCGCACCCCGGGAGGCAGATTTTTTTTAAAAATTAAAACAGAATTAAAATAAAAAAAATATACATCCATCATCCAAAGCAATTCACCAATAATTCCAATAACATACAACAAAATTAAACTACATAAACCAATATGCAATATTAATTTTCATTGTATAAAACATATGGGAAAAATCATAAAACCCATACCATGAATCCCGATAAAAAACCTCCAATTTCAAAAACGGGATTCATCCAAATTTATCAATTTCCACGGATCAAAAGCTCGCTCTGATACCACTGTTGGGATTTGTCACCGGGAATCACCCGATAAAAGCGGAAGAACGCAGTGATTTCCTCAAATCCAGTCCTAGGAGCAATTGAGATGGAAATTGAAAAACTTAAAATTAAATAGAAATGGATTAAATTTTTTACCAGAAAAATCTCTTTCTAGAGATGGATGATGACTGCAGAATTCAATGTAGAATCCCTCCACTCTCACGTACACGAACGCTTAACGAATGCCACCCGTGCTAGCGTCGGAAAAACGAAACAATAGAGAGGAGAGGGCTAGAAATTTCGGCTAGGTTTGTAATGCATAGAGGTGGCCGAAATTTCTAACCCTAGGTATTTATACGGCCGAATTCCTTAGGGGAATTCAGGCCCATCTTGGCTCCTGTTTATTCTGTGCGGGCTTCCATATTTTAATTTAGGCCCAGTCTAATTTTAATTATTCTGGTTTAAATTAATTTCAAGCCCAATTTTAATATACCCATGTATTTAATATATTACTCCAAGTAATATATTATTTACATCTAAATTAAAATTAGTTTGACAATTAATTTAATCCATCAAATCAAAATTAAATCAACACAAAATAAAATCATATGTAAACCCATACATATGAATATTTCCACCTAGGAAATAATTTCATAATTAATCCAATTAATTATGAAAAGCCAATTGAATATATTAATTTTATTTTTATGACCAATCCAATTGATCTTTATAATATAATTAATATATACACACTTCTTCCTCCATTGTGTATACTCCAAGTATACATGTGATTCCTTAAGTCTGCATTCTATCGTCCTATGTGTACGATCCCGTGGGCCCATCTTTATGTTGGCAGCGTGCCTTTGGCCCCCAGACTGCAGTTGGGCTCTAGCAAGCCACTGCAGCCCCCAATTAAGATGGAGATGGCAGTCTAACTGATATCATAACCCTGTAGTTTAAACTTGTACATCTCATGTCATTGATATCGGTGTCCAACACAGAGGTATGGATTGATCACCCTCTTTTGTGTCCGGCCATTAACTTGATCCCGAATGTACTGATGCTCACAAACAAGTTCCAACTCGTTTGGGTGTGGCCACACTCTTATCAGTCACATTCATCAAGTGGCCTGTGATATCTTCTCAGTTGGTTACTGAGTGACAAATCCCTTCTGCATATCCATAGCATTACCATGTTTAGTGACATACCCGAAAGCACCCATACTTGGCACCCTATTACAGGCCCTTTAGGCGTACCCCTAAGTATGCGACTTCACATGTAACACCATCATATGGTCAGGTCAAAGGATCCATACAAGTACTACACGAGAATCCATTGTGATACCATACCATGTGGATTACTCGTTTAGTGGATCTATCCAGTACCATGCTTCCAGGCATGTACCCATTAACTTGGTTGACATTCCATGTCCAATGACCGGTAAGACACCGCCATACAACCAGGTTAATGATAGTCTGTTGTTCCATTCATTCCCATGACTAGAACAGACTACGGATCTATTTATGGTCATATCGTTTACCCTATCCATGGTCTTACTGCTAAGTGCATGACACTTGTCGTCATGGATATAGATATGTCCATAGGATACTTCATTTAATATATTGCACAAGATAGATATAATAAATGAATTGATGCCTTTATTCATAACACAAATGAGTACAACATATAAATCCAATAAATGTATAGTACAAATACAAGGACCAATGCCTCGGGACTAGGGCATTTCCAACAAAGAGCAGTTTCCTTTTTTAATGTAAAATTTCAAACACACCACAATATGTAACCCAGAAAACAGTAAAAGGATTTATGGCCTCTAAGAAGTTATCTTTAGTGCATTTATCTAGTATTTTAAGCCTCTAAAACTGATTCTTGAGACGTAAACCAGTTTCAAATGAGTTCACCTTTTGCCTTGAATCATCCCCGAGATCACGAACTAAGGATGAAGGATGGAAGTTCGAGTGTTTACAGCTAGGGAGGTTAGTGTTTTAGTTTGGAAATAGGAAATCAGTGTAGTGTAGGATGCAGTTTCTACTTCTTCTTTTCCTTTCTCTAACTCTCTAACCCACTAACTTCCTCTCCTTTCTCTGGTCATTACTTTTTGCCATTTGAATGCGAAAGTTCTCTCCCTGGTTTTAAGGTTTTTTTTCTTGCTCTCCCCTTTGAAAAATGATTATTTTTTCTCCCTCCCCTTTTCTCTTTTCTTTCTGCCTCCCTCAAGATTTATAACTTTTGTTTTTATCTCAGCCACTACCCATCTCTGTCTCTCATGGCAAATTATTTTTTTTTGTGGCTAGGATTAGAGTCGTATGGCTTTAATTATTAGAGGATAAAGCCACATGGCTGTAATTTAGAGCCGTACAGCTCTCAATTATGGATTACAGATCTTAGTTTTTAAATTTGGTCCTATGGTTTAATTCTTCTTCATATAGAGCCATACGGCTCAAATTAGAGTCATGGGACCCATACAAGAGTCGTAGGGCTCTCACTAAAATTAGGGTTTAACCTGTTGATTTTCTTGGATGATTCTCGGTTTGGTTTCCAAGCTCATTCGTTACACATTTTCATCTTTCAAACTAATTCTTGTAGAAAACATGATATAGAGAATAATTAATTTGGTTCTCTTCATTAAGGTTAAAAAAATTCACATTCACAGAAGGATTCACTCATGTTTTTGTCTACCACATCACACTTACTTTTTGTCTGCAACAAAGCTCTGATCCAAATGTGTAATGGCTACTCAAATAAGGTTTCAAAGAACCCATCTCTTAGCTTCTTCAGAATCTCCACAATCTCTATGAATAAACAGAATAGATTTGAAACTAAAATTTGCAAATACATATCCAAAACCAATATACATCACTGTAATGTGAACATATAAACTGTACTTATCAACTGATTTTTTTGTAGCTGCTCTTTGCAACTCCCCAAAATGCAATCTTTCTTTCTTCTCCTTTAAATGTCTTTGCCCAAGTAGCATATACGTGTCTGGCACATATTTTATGATAGGGTTAGGGAAGCATTGTTCTCACTGCTGCAATTAGGCCCTGAAAGTTTAAACAATTAAAGTTCAGATGTGGATGCAAAACTTTAAATGTCTCTAATTTAAGCTTAACAATAATAAAAAAAAGGAAAAAAAAAAAGAAGAAATACCTTTTACATAGCTGAGATCATAGTTATGTCTTTTCCCTCTAGTAAATTCAAGTCTACCTTTAACCTAGTCAAGAACCATGACCAGTTCTCTATGTTCTCTATCTCCACCACTGCCCATGCCACAAGGTACATTTGACTATTTGTATCCCTGCCAACAACACACAAAAGTTGCCCTTTGCAAACACCTTTCAAAATAACCATACATACTTATAATAGGTCTACATCCTACTATCCATCCTTTTTTCATTGCATTGAAACATAAATCAAAACTAAAAAGGTTGGCAGGGCATCGTCACTTAATTTCTTACCACTAATAAAACAACTACTACCAGCGTTTGATTTCCTAAACCATACAATTTGCCATACTGTTTATTAACATCACTTACCAATTGTTGTTATGACTTTATCTTTAGCATTTTAACACACCTTTTATAACACATCTAAATGCAATTACAATGATGCTAATTTTTAAAGATCGATGACTTTTTATGGCAGGTTGTATCATAATGTAGGTCTTATAGTGTTCAACTAAAATTTTGGCATTACATCTTTTCACTTTCCTCAATCTTTTGCAATGGTGTTCGAGCTTATAAGTTTTCACAACCAAATCACCCCCAGTTCCAGTTGTGCTAGCATGCAAAACCCATGGACATTCTTTATCACCTACACACTCTTCTTTTAACTTATAATTTGCATTCTTAACCAGTCTAACATCTAACCCCTTTATCACCCTATATTTTTTACAACATCTCTAAACTGTTAAGGACTAGAAAACACCATATCCAAACAAAACACATGAATCAGTGCCCTTTCATAATATCTAATCCTATCATTGCTTTATCCTTAAACCCACATCTTTATATTCCTTATCACTATCACTGTAATAGCTACCATAATCATTATTGTAGTAGTAATTTGAACTATCAAGATCATCACCGCTAGAGTCTAACCTCCCTATGTCATCAATAGCATGACATGAATTATTTCATTTAAAACATCCTTAGTTTTCCCCTCACTTTGGTCCCCATTGTTTATCCCATTAACTTCTATATCAACATTGACACTACCACCAATTTGATCAGCAGGTATACCCCTCTCACCCTTCCTATATCCCCTCACATTCTACCTAGCTTTAACTAATACCCCATCCTCATCATCTGTTAGACATCCAATTGGGTAAACAAATTCATCAAAAGTTTGATGAAGTTCAGATGGGTTGTGTTCACCATAGGCAGGGTAATCAAATTGAGTGAGGTTTGGTTCATTTAGTGTTTCATGGGTAAGGTGATTAGAGTTTGTTTCATCAAGTTGTTCAATTTCATCATCATCAAGTTCAAGATCTATAGAAGGTTCATGAGTGTGTTCAGGCTCATTTGAAGGTGCATTATGGTGTTAAGGCTCATTATCCTATTCTAATTCAGAAACCTCAACCGATTGATAATTCCTCCCCCCCCCCTTCATAGTGTTAACAAAGCTATCATGTTTCACATAGAACTCTAACATATCACCTTCTCCTAATTTTTACAAACTTACAAGATCGATGACTTAAGTGTCATTCCTTACAAGATACTAATTACTAGTAAATTTTCATTTAATAAACAACATTGAACAAGGCCTACAACATAATGTCTTTTAAGTAAGACAAAATATTAGGATTTGAAAGTTCCTCAAGTGGAAACTTATGATTAAGTTATGCACCAGTACACCGAACATAGTTTTTAACCCTAATATTGAATGTGCCACTATGGTAGATCATTATTTTGACTATCTTAGAATAATCCATTGATCTAAATATTATAATAATCCAAGCAATAAAACAAGGATGGAAACACAATGAACACCAAATTAGGAAACAAATCAAAAGTCAGTTACAGTTCCACAGTAAATTTAAGCACAATAACATTGCATAGTGTAATTCTAGCATACTAGTAATTAAGGAACGTGTAACACATTTTTGCCAAAATATGGAATTAATTGACATACATACTACTTAAGTAGCATTTCGTCTACTTTCCAATATACAATATCCAAGTAGTAGTAATATTTTTCTTTTAGGTTTATTTTGTGCATAATAATACTCCACTGTCAATCATATGCTGTTAATTCAGTTAGCATTTCACATTTCACATGTAAAGGATACAAAGACAGACAAAAGCATTTAAGATTGTATTGGACCACTTAGTTTATATTGTTATAACAACATGTGTATCCCTAAACATGGACCACTAAGTATAAAAATTCATTAACAAAAAAAAAAAAATCATTATATATGCATCTGCGAAATTCGAAAACTACTTTAAACAGATAAATTACCTTTAATGGAGTCACTGATGGTGATTTATCAATAATATATCTGCTTTTTGTGAAATGCAAACTCTAATTCTACAAATCAACTTTCACTTTCACTTTATTTATGCCATTCCAGAAATCCACGTGATCTTCGAATTTGATTTAGGTCAGGGAGGGAGTTGAGGGAGTGAGAATTTAAAATAGTAAAAAAAAAATATCTTACTGCTGTTATTTTTTATATCTATCAAATATCCACGTAGGCAAAGATATATCCACACGGCCATTAATCATTTTTCCACCGTAGACTAAATGGAGTTCTATGCAATAGTGAGCTTGTTGATGCAACACATGCATATCTCACTCCAATTTGGCCCAATTAGGTAACAGAATGAATACCACAAGACCCAAATTAGAAACGTGTATACCACAAAGTAGTAATGAGTGAATCGACTATACCATAGGCCCAAAAAGGTCTTTCTACCATGAATTTTCACATATTATCTTAAATAATGAAAATAAAAAAACATTTAAAAAGGCTTGTGAAGCATTTGCAAAATTTGGAAAAAGTATTTGTTGCTAATAAATCATGTTCATACCTTGTTAAAAAAAAATTAGGCCAAACCCATTGGACGCCCCCTAAATTTGTCCAAAAATCCTAGTTTTCCACCTAAACTTTACAAATGTCTTATGCGGCCCTCATACTTGCTTTAAGTGTAACAAACTCATACTTTCCATCCTACCTGACACATCTTATGAAAAAAAATAATACTTTTTTGGCAAAACAATTTACCAGCTCGTGAAGACTAATATTTTGATGTTTATACAAGATAATAACAGTTTTGTCCCTCATATCCTTTCCTCTCATCCACCTCTGTTAGTCTCATCCACCTACATCTATGAATATACCTATTCCAAGAACTCATCATGATCCACATAGAAAATTGCATACTACGAACTAGGCCTTCTAGTCTAGGGACTCGAACCCTCCATTCCAATAACTCATCATGATTCCAAGCTTTATTGTTAGTCTATTTCAAGGAAATCCATTAATAAATGGATTTTTCTTTAGATCAATTGTAGTTTAGTTCTTATGGAAGCTCAATTTATAGTATTGAAACAAGTTAAGAATTGAAATCGAAACTGAAGATCTGTGCGTAAATTGGGTATCCAATTTTCTAATCGGGGCTAATTCCATAAAATTTTATAGGTAAAAATAAAAAATGAAATTGAAATTGAAAAAGGAATTAAAAACTTTCAGTGATTCTGGGTTTATAATTAAGTGAAAATTTTGTTTAATATCTGGTGGGTAGTATTGATTTATTTTTTTCTTTTTCTTTTTATTTTTTTTTATGAAGGTAGTTTTAATATCAAAGATGTGGATAGTAGTGTTTTCAAAGAAGAAGAAGAAGGAGAAAACAACATTGATGTTTATAATTTTTCTTTTAATATCTTTTAATATTTTATTTGACTTTTGTTCCTTTGAATAACAAAATAAATAATAAAATAAAATAAATTTTAGAACTTTTGAGGTGTCAGTTGCCTATTAGTTAGTCAACAATGGAAGTCTGTGCGTGTTCATCATACATTAATTGCAAGATATGTTGTGAATAATTGAGTATGAATTTGTTACACTTTAAGCAAGTATGAGGGCCGCACAAAACATTTGTAAAGTTTAGGTGACAAACTAAAATTTTTGGACAAATTTAAGGGACGATCAATGAATTTGGCTAAAACATTATATTTATAGTATCTCAATTTAATGGAGCACTTTTCCCTTCTCATTGTCACAAATTATAAAATATTATTTTTTATAATTAGATTAAAAAATAAGTTTAGTCCAACACTTTTCTTTTTGTTTTCCAATAGGATAAATAATTTATTAGTTCTTGAGTATTTACCTAACGTACTAGTTAGTCCCAGTATTATTCAAAATACATTATAAGATTCTTATATTGAACAGTTTAATCCATATAGTAAAAAATTAACAAAGATAATTACATTCATGGCTCTCTAATTATAAAAAATGGAACAAAATTGTTATAAAATTTTAATTAATAAAACAAAACTCCTCATAATTTAACTTTTGTTGTCTTTTAAATGGGAATTTACTAAAATCAATTCATAAAAATATCACTTTAATGCTAGATAATTAATTTTTTTATATTTGAAACAAGAATGAATATAAATTTTATGATAATTTTATTTAGAGGATCATGAATATAATTGTTTTATTTTTACGGTGAAAATTAAATTATTTAATATAACAAAAGCTGAGAAACTTATAATATATTTTAGATGATACGCAAATTGAGTAGTGGGACAGTAGATTCATTAATAAATTATTTACTGGTTCTAATCCATATTACACGGGCAGAGCACAAAGTTCAAGGGATTTTGACCCAGGACCCCCACTTTCTGAACATAAAGTGATGATATCCACATTCATTACATAACCTCCCCTTTCTTATCTTCTAAATACACAATTAATTGAGAGATTTCAATTCATAATTTATAATGTTGTCGAAAGTCTTAATCTAATTACAAGTAATTCATAATTGAGTTTGATTCCGACATGGAAACAATTTCTTGATTTACTAGTCAAATATTTTCTTTTGTCCATTATAGAGCAATAACAAATATTTAGACATTTCTACCAAAAAAAAAGAAAACAAATATTTAGACATAAGTAAACTAATTATTCTAAAAAATGTATCGACAGGTTTTGTTTCAGAATTATAGGATAAAGATATTTAAAGAGAGCTATGTAGAAATAGTAATTAGGGGATTTAGACTTGTGGTTTTCTTGCCAATTTACAGCTAAAACCCGCATGTTCATCAACTTAATTATTAACAACAATAGTACAGAGCTGCAAACAAATAATTACAACCACAACTACAATTTATCCAATTACAACTTCAACATTCAACTATACAAAAGGAGATTCTATCAGCCTGACTGCATAAGCTAACATATAAACGGGGTTGAACTTATATAATATAAATTCAATTAACTTATGTTAAGATTTAGAAACAGTTTGGGATTTCTATTAGTGAAAGTGCTGTCAGGGAAAACTAGGTTTCGTTGCTTTCTTTAAAAGTAGTTTTAAGTGTTTTTTTAGTACTTTTCTAAATACAATCTGACTTTTATCAACTGTGCGTTTGAGGCTACTTTCTACAGCTCCAAAAACAGCTTTCAACGAAGGTAAAATTCCTCTTGCTTTGGCTGAAAGCTGCTTTTACACCCCCAAACGTAGCCTTAATCTACACCACTTACATGACATTCTTTAGTCTCATCTATCATGAATGTGGAATACAAACAGGTAAATAGATGGGTGAAGAGGGAGCAATAAACGTGGATACCACCAAGCCACCAACAATGAAGCTTTGGGGATATACTTTTGTGCTGTGATCCTTAAAAAAAAAAAAATAAATGGACAATAAGTGCTCCACTTCTATATTAAATTTGAATAATGAAAATGACGGATGCTGTGAAGCCTCAATTCATGCATCTTGTCTGTTTCTACGATTCATAACGAGGAATTAATAAAAGTTGTTCAAAGGATAAGTTGTGGGTGGTTAAAGAAATTTGTAAATAATAATAAAAAAAGAAAAGAAAAAAAGTGGACCAATTTGACGTTTAATTCGATGGTTTGTATGTTCAGTAGGTGTTTTTTTTTTTTTAGAAGAGCAAGTGTTGTCCTGTCAATTGTAGCATTCATAATTCATCTGTGAGCATGATCATCATCTATCGACTTTGCTTCGCATTTATATATTTCTCTTAATTGGTTGAGATGGAGTGGAAGTACACACATTCATATTCTTTTTATTATCTTCTCTTCCCCATTTATTATATTACAGGCATATGAATTTTTAATGTTTTATGCATAAACTCTTTACTCAATTATTTTACCACATTTAGCTCTTTCTAACAGACTTTTCACTAATTCGATTGATCGTGCATGAATAGTACCTTCAACTTTCATTTTAATTATTTTATATATGATAGAACACAAATCCAACTTATCATATTGGTTTTCAATACTAACTAATTATTAATAGTTTTGTTGCGGCTGTACTTCACATTCAATCTTCCAAAAATAATCTAAATCAATAGTCCAAAGATGTTAATGAAAAAAAAAAATCTAGATTTGGCAATGCGGTCTCCATCGAACCAAATATTGCTTCTTGGTGCTCCAAAAAGCAACGAATAAATATTCTCTCATTCACCAACCAAGCTGTGTATCAAGCGTTAGCTACCTTAGCTTTTGATGTTATGTGGCTTGGTAGGCTTTTAAAGGAAATTGGTTTTCATCCTTTTGTATTCTACTCTATGGTGTGACAACCTTAACACAACTTAATTGAATCAACCTGTTGGTGTCTTGACAAATCCTTGTCAAAATCCATGTTTCAATTGCTTAGACAAGTTGAAAATTTTCCCTCGGCTTAATTTTACTCATGGTATACCAACTATCTCTCTAATCACTGTTTGGTATACCAACTATCATTTTGCACACTGTAATACCCCAACTTCTAGATGATCTCCCATTGTAGTACATGTGACCTGTTATTGCAGGTTAACTGTGCCACGTCAGCACTTTGTTAACTGTCAAACAAAATAATGAGACCCACTCTATACATATTTACTACTTTACTCTTCCACCCCTTTTACTTTCTCTCTCCTCTGTTCACACACCTTCTCTCAAACCCTAAACTTTTCACAGTCAAATAATAAACCAATTTTGAAACCAATTTTTGTCAAAGCTCAAAAATTCTGCCTTTCATTTTGTTTCATTTTATTTTATATGTATAAAAAAAATAACAGAAATATATAAATTAAATTTTCTTTTCTTTTCTTTTTTTTCTTTCTTCTAACCTTACACTTCTCTCTACAGCGGTTCCTCCTTTCCATCTCGTCACCATCATCCACCTCCAGTGCCACCATCACCAGTCGCCGTCGCCTCTTCATCTCCGCCCATCGATGGCTCGCACTGACGAAGCTGACAAAGCAGTTCGCTGCAGGGAAGTGAATCGCCGGATCTGTCCAGACGCGAAACGCGTCCAGCACCGCTCTCTTCGACGCAAAACGTGTCAGCTGCTCCGCCTTCTCCAACGCGAAACGCGTCATCCGCCTCCATCCCCGTCGAACTGCAGCCACCAATAGTGCCTGAAACAGGCGTTGTCTCCGCCTGAAATCACTGCTGCTCTGCCGGAAATCGTAGACTCTCCACCCCTGCTTCCAACCACTCCTGCTACCGCCTCCGACGCCGAACCTTCGCCATCTCCAGCTATCGTCGACCCCCTGTTTCAGAGGCGATTTCGGTGACTGAAATACCGATTCCAGTAATTGAGTTGATTTGGGCCAGCAACAAGTGTATCACCTCTAGGTTGCATTTTCTTTCTTTGCCAATTGATTTCTCAATTACCATTTTAATTCTATATGCTAGTTGATAAATTGATGTGGGAATTGAATTGGAATTAGTCCATTGCTATAAACTGTTGCTGAATTTTTCAAAATTTGAGTGAAATAAATTTTGTGTTTCAAAATTGGTTTATTATTGGTTGTGAAAAGTTTAGGGTTTGAGAGAAGGTGTGTGATTAGGGGGGAGAAAGTAAAAGGAGTGGGAGGATAAAGTAATAAATATGTATAGAGTGGGTACCACTTTTTTGTTTGACTATATTAAATGGCATAGAAGATTTTTTTTCCTCCTTATGTTTAGTCTGATGGGAAAGAAATGCGGAATAAACTTTTCCTCGCTAAAATGAATCTACAAGGAGCATAATCAGTAGAATATTCACAAGTAAACACAAGGAACATCAAGATTTTTATGTGGAAATCTCCTCCAACGTGAATGATAAAAATCACGAGACCTCTCTTGGTTCAAGATAAAAATATTCAATATAATATGAGAGTTTTATAGTAGATACAAACCAAGCAAGTGAACAACAACAAGTTTTATGGCTTGAATGAACAATAACAACACCAAATGGATAGACCAAAAAGATACAACAAGAACAAGAGTTCTATACATCCAAGCCAGATCTCCACCACACAAAGTGAAGATAAATAAGTCAAGAATCAGCTCACCAAATTTTAGCCCAATCCGAGAAGAATAACATGTTCAAAAGACTAAAACGGATGAAGCAGCTCAAGCTAAAAAACCCTAGAAGAGAAACCGCAAACAGCCAAAATGAGACCAGCAAACGAGGACCTTTCTGACCTCAAGAGACTGATCCCACCGTTTAGATTGTAGAACAAAGTGTCTTCAAACTTGTGTCAAAGTTTCAGGCATCCAATTGCTAAAAATGAAACTACATAAAGAACATGAAAACTAATTGCAACAAAATGCCTACAAACAACAGCTGTTGCAAATCCGAAAATCCAAACTTATAAATCTCAAAATTCCAATTCAACCGTTTAGAATCAAGAAACAAAAATCCAAAATATGTTCTCCAAAAATTAGCACGATCGGACTCCGCATGAGCTAAAAGTCACTGAAAGAAGATAAAAAGTATAGTTAAAGAACAATGTTCACAAACATAAAAAGGATTTTCTCTCTTAATTCTCTCTACACTTTATATCCAAAACTGTCTCAAATGTTGTTATGTCACTCTTACAAGCTACTACTCCTCACAAGGGCAACACATATCCTAATATGTTACCTCTTGAACCTCACAAGAGTTTCTTCCTCTTGATCTCTCCGGGCTTTGAAGGGTAATAACACATGGGTTTCAAGGGCTTGAAGGCCTCCCTTTGAACAACACAATAGTCTGTACCTCCTGAACTACATATAGGAGTCTTTTCCTCCACATAGAAAGGGAACAAAGCCCAACATAGTCTTCTATTATTATTATTATTATTATTGTTGTTGTTGTTGTTGTTGTTGTTGTTGTTTTACATTGATCATTTGATTGTTAATGCTTTTAAAACAACTGGTTGTATGCAATCTAAAAGTTACAGTTTTTTTCGTAATCATAAATTTTCTTTCTTTTTTTTTTTTATAATTATTTGGGAATGAATATGACTTGACCTTAATTAATTAGGAAAATAAACAAGATGTTGAATCATGAAAACCCTTCAATTTAAATTCAAGTCCAGCCCGAAAAGAGTGGGCTTCATGGAAACAGAGAGCCTTTTGTGTTTTAGTTTATTATAATCCAAAAAAAAAAAAAAAAAAAATTAAAATTACATTTTCAACCTTAAAAAAAAAAAAAAATAATTGAACTTATTAGTTTCAAAAACTCCAATTTTATTAGTTTTGTGTGATGTTTTAGTGCTCAATTCTTATTAGCTTCAAATTATACTTCCAAATTATAATTTTGAACCATTCTTAACGATAAATAAATTTGTTCATATAAAATTTTCCTAGCTCTAAATTGATATTTCAAAAGTTAATAGGTAATTAGAAGAGTACTAATTGTTATCATTTAACAAAGATGGTGAAGCTAAGTTAACAGTTAAATATTGAATTTTCTAATTTAATTTTATATATTGTAATATTATTTTTGTTGACCATGGATATAGAGTTATAGCATATAATAAATTAGGTAAAGGAACATGGAAGGCGAAGTGCAGTTGGCTGCAGTAGTTTAGTGAAAGGACAAAGCATAGGTTTGATGAGTACACATAGAATCATTATTTCACCAACGGTTTAATGTATTTTACAAAGGTTTTACCCAATTTGACACGTATTCTTTTGCAGATTGCAGAATTGTACGTACTGCTGTGACGGTAATTTTTCTCTTTACCCCAATTCTGTATTTGTACTTGAATCCTTCCACTAATACCCTGACTGACACCGCTACTGCACCAACTAAACATCTCCAATTATTTGATCCTTCACTACCGCCGGTTTTCTTTACGTCTTTGTGATTCTTACCTCGAATAAATTCAAAGCTTATACATATATATATCTATGACTTCGGTTAATTGGTAAATTTTGGATTAGGCAATATGCTAAAGCTGCTTCTGTAATTTTATGTGCTTTTTTTAATTTTTCTTTTTTACTTTACTTTGCAATCAATACATGAATTTTAGCTAATGAAATCTGAATTTCTCAACACATTCCTTGCTTCTAGCTCGAGTTGAATACCTTAAATCTAAAATCTACGGAAATGTCAATTTGCGGAATGGCTCAATATTGGAGTGCTTAGCTATAATAATCTTTT
Source organism: Euphorbia tirucalli (assembly GCA_039660915.1). Taxonomy (NCBI): domain Eukaryota; kingdom Viridiplantae; phylum Streptophyta; class Magnoliopsida; order Malpighiales; family Euphorbiaceae; genus Euphorbia; species Euphorbia tirucalli. Next base: position 17,856,143 of record CM077637.1, read on the forward strand.
CAATTGTTTCGAGAGTGTTGGTCTACTCGATCTAACATCATAATCTCATAAGTGATTACATATGTGTTGTTAAATTTATACAACATATATAAAATCAATTGGTTTATGTTAAAGCATAATCTATAACATTTATATGTAACTCTTTAGTCTCACATGTTTTTAATATGAGATCTCCAACAAAGAAGTCCAATAAAAGTATGTTAACCTCAATTTTTTTCATTAAAACTCTATTTTTCACGTTAAAATTCTCTTTTAATTATAGGATTATTTGCATTAATACTAAACATCTCTATTAGTTTAAATAAGAAATAAATTTGAAAAAAAAAAATCTAAAATGCATTGGTAATATAAAACATGATATAAAAATAAACAATTCCTTTTAGGTATTTAGCACACTTCTCACCCTCAGAGTTAACTTTTTTTTTTAAAAAAAAAAAAAAGTAAAATTACATAATTGAAATTATGGGTTACTAAATACTAGATAGCTCAATATTAATTATTAGACTAATCAATAGTTCTAATATTAGAGTTTACGTTTATATCAATAGTTCTAATAGTTCTAATATAACTTGAAGTTTTATATCTTACACATAACATTTGTGGTTAATTAATGTAAAAAACTTTGAAAGAACTTGTCATTCTAATCAAGTATTTATATTGATAAAAGTGCAAGATATGTAGCGCCTATTGACTTAACTGTGCAGTAAGCATTTTTATAACTAATTAGTATATCTTAATTTTTAAAGTACAAACATAAAAAGAAGTGTCACATGAAATTAATATATACTACTGTATATGTATAAGAAACCACTATCGTGTTATGGTCAAGAAGTACTACATAGTAACAACAAAGAAGAAATAATTAAATTTCAAATTACCAATTCTAAATATAATAAAATTTATTCTTGAATTTAAACGTTTGACAATCGAAATATTTTAGTAACTAATAAATCAAATATTATCAACGATAGTTCAATTTGATGCTATATTGGTTTTTAATGAATCGATGGTTAAAGAGCCGTTGGTTATTTGTAAAAAGGAAAAGGCAAAACGCATCAAAAACCTTTGATTTTTTTTTTTTATGCAATCAGCCATATGATCTTTGTTTTACTTACATTGAGTACATGATCTTTTATTTTTTTGTCTAGTCACCCGCATTTTTGACGGCCCCTTACGCGTGTAATCCAGTCCCGTTATCTGGCGCGTCAACCGTCATGTATGCCAGGCAAAACACATCCAAAACTCTCTGATTTTTCTCCTTTTATGCAATCAACCTCATGATATTTGTTTTACCTACATTGAGTACATGATCTTTTATTTTTTGATCTAGTCGCCCCGTATTTTTGACGGCCCCTTACGCGTGTAACCCAGCATCCGTTATCTGGCGCGTCAACCGTTATATATGCCACGTTATCCACCATATCAGCGTTTTGGTCCCACTTACCTATACCTACACCCAACCCAAAAATCCCAACTAACCCAGCTAATATAACCCGACCCAAAATGCTGAAACCGGATTTTACATTCTAAAATAACGCCTTCTTCTTCTTCTTCTTCTTCTTCTTCTTGAATTCATTCAAACCCTAACACCAAAACCAGTTTTAGAAGAAGAAGAATATATTATTTTAGAATGTAAAAATCCGGTTGCATCATTTCGGGTCGGGTTATATTAGCTGGGTTGGTTGGATTTTTGGGTCGGCTATAGGTATGGGTAAGTGGGACCAAAACGCTAATATGGCGTATAACGCGGCATACCTAATGATTGACGCGCCAGATAACGGAGACTGGGTTACATGCATAAGGGGCCGTGAAAAATGTGGGGACTAGACAAAAAAATAAAAGATCATATGCTCAATGTAGGTAAAACAAAGATCATGGGGCTGATTGCATAAAAGGAAAAAAATCAAGGGGTTTTGGATGTGTTTTGCCTGGAATGCATAAGGGACGGTCAAAAATGCGGGCGACTAGATAAAAAAAATAAAAAATTATGTACTTAATATAGTAAAACAAAGATTATGGATTGATTGCGTAAAAAAAAAAAAAAAGGGGGATCAGAGAGGTTTTTGATGCGTCTTGCCAAAGGAAAATTATTTATCTTATTAATTTGAATGAAAAGCATGTTGGAAGATAACAGAAAATGAGAAGCACGTTGCGGAATCCAAAGTGGAAGTCGGCGTATGTCCAATCAAAATACCCACATTGCTTTTAATGTTAATGTTGACGTCCAGCACACATTTGAAGCCTAACACATACTCATACATACATACATTCATACATACATACATACAGACAAACCCATACCATACCATAACACTTTCTTTTTATTTCTCGCTCTTATCACCAAAATCATAATTGCGCTCTTAATCCATTTTTTTTAAATATGTTAAGTAACTGATTTTTATTATTAACTCTAAAATTGACCTATGTTTTATGCGTATGTAACACGTTTTATTTAGTAATAGCTTTATGAAATAAACACTTTTAAATGATTTAAAAATTACATGATTTTATCTTTTAAAATTGTAAAACAGATACTTCCATTTTTTTTACCCAAACAATACTATGAAATTGTATTACTTGTTAATGTTATTAGTCATGCCACTTAACAGAACATATTACATTCGCACAGAATAAGATCGGATTTGTAGCTAATAATAATAGAATGAAAACAATCAAATACCCTATGCCTTAAGAAAATTGATCATAGATCAATTATAAATTTGGTAAAAAATAAGGGGTCTCATAATGAATTTTACCATTTATATTTGGCATAAGTATAACATATTATATATATATATATATATATATATATATATATATATATATATATATTGTAGCTAATAATAATAGAATGAAAACAATCAAATACCCTATGCCTTAAGAAAATTGATCATAGATCAATTATAAATTTGGTAAAAAATAAGGGGTCTCATAATGAATTTTACCATTTATATTTGGCATAAGTATAACATATTTTATATATATATATATATATATATATATATATATATATATATATATATATATAAAATTTTAACTAAATTCACTAGTAAACAAGAATAAAATTGTGCTTAAATATAACGGGAAATAAAAAAAAATGATGTGATTGTACACCCTTGCAAGGAAAAAAATATGGTTTATTTTATTGCAAAAGATACTATATATATACTATTTACATTTTAGTAAAAGTAAGAAATTCAATTAACAGATTTAGTATATGTTGCACGGAAACGGATATCAGGAAACGAGATTTGTAAAAAATATAGAACACGAAAACGTGGAAAAACGTGTAAATAATTAAAACGAGTTTTGAATTTTCTAGTTAACAAAAAATAAGTTTCAAAATTCCTTAGTCACAGAAACATGACCTAAAACGTTTTGTACAAGTTTCTGATTATATTCGTGGAAGCAACAAAAAAACCACTTTAAAATCAAAGTTTCCATGCAGCATAGATTCCGGCCTTTGCTTGTGTGGAACTATGAGGATTTGAACCCTTGAACCCTGGTATTTAATAAATGGATGAAATAATGTAGAGAGAAAATATTTATAAAGTTACAAAATGTAGAAGATATAAAAACACATGTATCTTATCTCCAGGGTTTCCATGTTTTTGTATTATCATTTCAACTGATATCTCTTGCGTACAAAATTCTCTTATAAGTTAACCTTCCTTCTTCTTGAAAAAGTTTGATTAAGAAAAGGAAGATGGGGAGAGGGAGAGTAGAATTGAAGAGGATAGAGAACAAAATTAACAGGCAAGTCACATTTGCTAAGAGAAGAAATGGATTGCTTAAGAAGGCTTATGAACTTTCAATCCTCTGTGATGCTGAAGTTGCTCTTATTATCTTCTCCAATCGCGACAAACTCTATGAATTCTCCAGCGCCTCTAGGTCTCTCTCTCTCTCTCTCTCTCTCTTCTTTTCACAAAATCCTTCACCTTCTCTTTTTTTTTTTTTTTTTTTGGTTACTGTTCCATTAATTTGGGGTCCAAGATCTGTGCTTATTTCACAACCTATTTCTTTTTTTTGGGCTGCTCCTAGGGTTTCCTTCATTTCTTCATGCTCTTCAACTTAATTCATGTCATTAATTTAGGTTTAGATTTGGTCAAATCTGCATAGTTTATCTACAACTTGATGGTTAATTTCAAGTAAAATCATGAATTACTTGTGTTTTGTTTAAACTAGGTTTTAAGTTCGATTCTTACTGTATTTTAGAACCGTTGACTGAGATATTGATCAGATTATCTTATTAACTTTATTTAGTGAAGAAATTAAAGGACTAGTTTTATTTTCTTATATATTCATTATCCCGTGTGATTTAACTTTTTAATTGTATTGGTAGTATCTTGAGTGCTAGGGATCAGCTCTTTGACCTATGGATTGTACATGAGATCTTTAAAGAGTATATTTTTCTAGTAGTTGCTTTCTTTAATTGCTAGATCTATGTGTTGATTAAACCTTAATTGTGGATGTGAAGAAAATCCAAGTTATGATTGATACTGCAAGACTAAAAGAGAGATGTGACTGGCTTACTGTTGAGATTTTAGTGCAGGCGATGTGATGTATAAAATAAAGGAAAAAGAAGGTGGATAACAATAATGAATTATCACACACGGTTTTAAAGGCTGTTCCTTAGTCCTTTTTATTGCAAAGTCTTGCATACACTTCTCTAAATCTCAACAGTGACCAGTTCTTCTTCTGTTTCTCTTGCTGCCTAAATGAATAAATTATACAAAAAATAAAAACTATTATATTATATATAATTTTAACTGGATCAAAAGTAGAAAATACAAAAATTACACAAAAATTGATTAAAAAAAAAAAAGAGAGAGACATAGTATGATAATAATCAAAACCTTCAATAATTAATATATAAATAAAAATTGTAAAAATTTTTCTCTGGAATAATGTAAATAAGTCCAAAAATAATTGTTTTCTTCCGTATTCTTTTTGTTTCTAAATCACTTTTCAACGGATAATTTAGCTGTTTCTCAGTTTAAGTTGCATCTTACAAAAACCCTAGTTAATATGATCAAACCATAATTGAGATAGTCTATGGCGACAAAATCTGTTGTCTTCATTTATTAATGTGCCTAATTAAGATTCAAACTTGGCTTGGGGTAAAAATTTTATTTTTCTTAAATAGTAAAGCTTGGTTTTTTTCAATTGTCTCCTAGCATGGTGAGAACACTTGAAAGGTACCACAAATGCAGTTATGGAGCTTTTGAAGCCACCCAACCTATCAACGAGACTCAGGTAATTAATTATTAATACACATATTTTTTCTTGGAATTTTTGTTAATTTTTTATTACATAAATTTTGATTACTAGCCACTAAATAATTGAAATTAATACTTAATATTGTAGTTTTTTGTTATTGGTTTCTTTAAATAGAAACTGTGTTGACAATAAGTTTAATTATATTTTCGTGAAAATTAGACTAGCTTCTAATTTTAACTATTGTTTAATCAAACAGAGCAATTATCAGGACTATCTGAAACTAAAAGCTAGAGTTGAGGTTCTTCAGCGGTCTCAGAGGTAATTCTTTTCTAAAAAGAAAATAAAAATACGAGTAATTTATTAACTTCAAAATTAGCTATTATTATCAAAGACGGTAATAATTTTATTATCACTAAACAGTAATTATGCAATTTAATTAGCAGTCTGACGGAAAAAAATCTCTTTGCTAATTTTAATTTGGCGAATTACTTTTCTTATATCTGGTACTATATTGGATAAATTAACAAAATTAATGAAAATTAATTGAGTGATATCTCGAAATAGTAGCTCATATATGAATAGCTAATCATAGAAATAAATTATAGGAACCTTCTCGGGGAAGATTTGGGCAGCCTGAGTACAAGGGAGCTAGAGCAGCTTGAGGATCAGCTGGAGACATCGCTTAGACAAATAAGGTCTAAAATGGTACGTACTTTTTTTTTTTTTTTTGAAATGCTTAATTATTTATTATTATTTCTTTATTACTAGTAGTAGTATTACAATTATTAAGATACTAATTAAGAAATATGAAATTAAATTATTTAGATAGACCTATTTATTGAACAAGTTGGGGTAATCAGACTTTGAGACTAAAAATGCTAGCTCAGGCCAGCCCAACTTCTCTATTATTTTGCAGGCTCGAGCTTTTGTATCAATTTTCAAACCCGAACTCACATTTAGTTATACTGACAGAAATATTATCTTTTTTTTTTTTTCTATAATTAATAATATAGAATTAATATATTACAAGTATATAATTATTTATTCCGGATTTGGGTATTAAGCTTATTTCAAGCTTAAACTATATTTACTCAAAATCTTAAATGCTAATTTATAAACTCTAAACCTTAAAGTATATTAGGTGACATAATTTTATTGGTTGGATTACGAATAACATTGTGTGCCAAGCGGATTCTATAAATTATATGAAGTGCACAAAAAGTAAATTCGAAGATAAGTAATGGAAAAAGATGACAATGGGCAAGTAATAAATTAGGAGTTGTAGAAGAGTATAAAATGGGAATGTCCATGGATAATATAGAAGTAAAAATTCTAAATTAAATAATAGTATTTAAGTATTAATATTAAATATAATTTTTTTTTTTTACTGGAAATACGACGTGGTTGACATAATTAGAATAGAATTATATGTTTTTGTTATGTTAATTTGAGTTGTCAATGATTTGACAAAATTCAAAAGGATACGTGAATTAATTGTAAATAGTTTTCAAATGTTACAATTCCGTGTAAATTGTCCTAGCATTTGTGGGGCTAAGTCTGATTAGTCGCATAAAACTTAATTATCAAAATTTCAGTTTTGATTATATATTTACTGTTAATCAATTGTTTGTTCTTTTGCTTTTCAGAGACAGTCTATGGTTGATCAGCTTACTGATCTTCGAAACAGGGTAAATATGTAAAAATACAATAGTTGGCTAACAAAAATATATGCATTAAAATAAACATACATATTTATATAAATGCAGGAGCAACAACTTCTTGAAGTCAACAAAGCCTTGAAGATGAAGGTATATTATATTACATATATATGGGTATTTTAATATTATATTAAAATTATGTTTGACGTCATAATTTGAAAAATATCATGATCAGTTGAATGACAGTAATTCGCAAGTTCAGCCATGGGAAACTGAAACAGAAACACATAACGTTCCATATAATAATCGTCTTCCACATCAGTCGGAAGGGTTCTTCCACTCCCTGCAAATTGGGTACCCCTTTGCTAATTATTTTTTATTTATTTTTCTTTTAATTTCATATTTGTAATTGTATATTTACTTAATCAAAACTAATTAGTTATTTTTGTTATTAAATTTCGATTGGTTACAGATACAATCCAGCGGGTGGAGATCTTGAAGCTAATGTTGGTGCTGCTCATACACACCATGTTAATGGATTCATTCCTGGTTGGATGCTTTAATTAATAAAGAACATAACCCATCCTTCATAATATTAATTAATATCCAATATTCGAATGATTTCTGTTTGTTTTTGGTTAACCTATATGATCTTCTCTCTTTCTGGTTGTGATGAGATGTGTGCGTGCTATCTATGGAATTGTAATTATGGTCATTGAAGACACTAATTCAATGTTTGTAAGCTGTGAAAGCATTAGATGCTTTATATATTAATCGATCAAATTTGGCTTGTATTTCTTTATCTTTTTGATACGTCCCAATCAGAGTTTGGAAAATAAAGAAAATTCTCTATGGGTGAAATAAACCAAAGAGTTATTCAATTGAAATTGGCTGCCTGCTTATTGCTTCCTCTACAACTTCATACAATCCTACTAAAACTGACTTCCTATCGCTAAGGCCATATCTTCAACAATCAGAAATTTATTGAATTTAAATCCTAGATAATTGCTAACACTAAAACCCCTACGTAGCAAATAATCCAACAGACATCTCATGTATATTGCACGTCTTGCTGTATCACATTTATTGTTGGTATCAAAAGATTCTAGAATACGCTGTCAGTTGGCCCAATAAATTGATGCTATGTCATATTTCAGGTTTTATGATTTAGGATTTATGGTTTATATCTAAGAGTTTATAGAATTTTTATTTAAATAATCAATTGTTAAATGGCTTATTAATTAATTATACATTATAATTAGTTCAATGGTGAAGTTGTAAGGTAACATCAATTTGTTGGCTTAATGGATTGATGACGTAGTGCATTAGGTGTATTTTTGAATCTATACATGTGAATAAAGAGCAATTAGGTGTTCAAGTTGATTTGTCCGGTTAAGTTGTTGCAAAATAGATTTGGAAAATAAATTGTTAGTTCGGATGTATATGTGTATTATATTAATTAGTGTTTATATTTTTAAAAGTAATTATGTAGTCCCTAACAATGATATTATGCTAATCACAAGATTAGGGTGGATAATATAAACTGATTGGACATATGATATTTTGCTCTCAGCCCAGGTTGTTTATTTGGCTCCTATTCTAATATCAACGGTTAATTTACTTTCTCTAAAAAATATTGGTGACACAATCATCCCTTGACTGTTAAATATTTTCTCTTTTACTACTCTTAATATTTTATAAATTTGAATATCTTATTTCTAACGGTTATCTAAGATATTCTCATTAAGATAGGGTCTGGGCTCCCTTTCTCCCGCTGAAGAAGGCCCAACTGGGCAAGTAACAAGCCCAATGAGACTACATGAGGTCCATCCACCAACCGCTATGGGCCCAACCCACCTCCATCAGCCCACTAGTGGCATAAGCTTAACCACCCATTGCCTTTAAGAAGGCCCATAAGCCCAATGTTCATTTATGTCTCTAAACTCTCTCTTCATCCTTTCTCTACATATTTATTTATAATCATACTAACTTTATTATCGGAGTTCATAGGACTTCAAAATATATTTATCTTAAATTAACACAATTGGCGAAATTAGAAATGATTACTTATGCTTTAATAGCTCAATCCTTTCTTCTTTAAGAAAGTCTAATTACTTTCTTCTATCTAAATAAAGAAAAATGCATATGCATATTTAACCCTACCATATGAAAGGTATCTTATTACAATTGTTTTGTAACCCTCAATAAAAATCAAATATTACTTAATCTCCATCTAATCTCACCTAAAACCTAACTCTTAATTACTTCCCCTTTGTCTAATCAAAAAGTTTTTTTCAATATATTGAATTCGAGTTGGATAAATATGATCTCAAATAAAAAGAATATAATATTAATTGCTAGATTAACCTATAAGTCAAATATATATTGGTTATGATTGTAATCACAATTCATGCATGACACAACTATCATGATTCTAATAAAAATAACTTTTGTATGACATTATTCAGATAATAAGTATTAGAATCCCATTCTTAATTGGATAAAATATATATCATTTTTATTAAGATTACATTTTTAAGAAGGCTAACATATTTTTTGAGATTTCTTGGTTATTATTGCATAACATACATGACTTATATTTATAACAAAAATTGGTTGGAGTTATTTGGAGCTTCTTTTCCTTAATTAAAGTACAAGGCTCGAGTCTTGTATATTTCAATCTACAAAATAAATATTACAAATAGCAAATAATAAAAACTAACAATACATCTCTAACATTGCGAATGACAAAAATAATTAAACATGTTTCAAATTCAAATTCACCTAGATGGTAAAGTTTAAAGAAAATATTTCTCAGTACCTCCTTAAATTTTTCATTATTTCTAAAAGAAAAAGAAAAAACTATTAAATTTACATAGACATATATATATAAGTATGCAGGACTCATATGAGAAACAGGTACTATACATGTAGTGAGTAAACAAAGATTGATGTTATAATAAATTACCTAATCTATGCAAGATAATGGGAAGGCATTAAAAAGAAAAAGAGAGGCAGATGGCTTGAATTGAAAGTGATATCACCAATTAGGCAAACAAACTTTGCAGGCATTATTAAAGACAAAGTTCCATTATCATTCACAGTTTTTGATTCTTAATTTAGCCAATCAACTCAGTTAAGACTGTAAAGACAAGACTAGTTATTATAGCTTTTTGTATGCAAATTGGGGTTGAGGCAAAATGAAAAGGAAAATTAAACAAAGGAGAAAAAAAAAAAGAAATTCAGTCATATTGAATGTTAAAAAAAAAATATACACCAAGTAGTGTGTCACTTGTCCAAAATATTTAAAATTTGTCTCTATTGTTTGTATTGATAGGTCTTCTTTGTAATGTTAAATTTTGCCGAATCTAGAAAGAACAATGTTTGCTGCATTTAGTCTTGTTTTTTTCCTCTTTTAATTTCTAGTTGCTTTTTCTTTTAAATGTTAGTGTTTTTCCACAATGCTTCATCTTTCATTATTAACTTTATATATATCACATTCATACGTTTCTGCCTTTATTAACAAACTAGTTTTTTTTTTTTTTTTTTTAATATGCCAAAACTGCACCTCCCTTCACACCACACTCTTTATATTGTCCAAATTGAAATTTTAACCCGTGTTTAAATGGGTCATGTGCTTTTAACCGTATTTAATTTTCAAAACTAATTGTCATGTTAAATATTGTAACTAATGACACTATTTGCAAGTGGGAGATTGTTAGAATTAGGGTAAAAAATTTATTAGTACCTATGTTTTTACATATTATACTAGTCAGTCCTCATGATAATTATTTAGTCCCTAGGTTTTATTATTGTTAATTGTTTAGTCCTTTTAAGTCAAATTAGACTAGTAGTACCAAAATTACCCTTTTTTCTATTTCATAATAATAAAACATATCATCTTTTCTATTTTACATTTTTTTCCTCACATGATCTTAATATTAATAATATTACTACTGTTGTTTAATTAATTTATTAAAGTTTCTATAATTATATAACTAAAATCTCGGCATAGAGCATGTTTTATTAAAATAATTAAGTAAAAAAATATTTAAAAAAATATAAAATTAAGAGTAGAACTATATAAAATTATGAATTCGAAAGGTGTAGAACTATATAAAATTATAAACTTGAACTTTTTATCTCTAATATACCTTATAAATAACATTAATAAAAAAAATATATCATTTTAAAATAATTAATAAGATTCTTAATAACATTTATTGTTGATTTATAGATATTATACTAAATTAATAAAAAAATGATAATATATATTAAAAAAATAAATAATAGAAATAATTTTATTTTTATAACTAATATATAAAAGTATAGAAATATTGGTGTATGTGTATATAATACAAAAAATTTTATTATAAAAATTTTATTTAATTTAAAAATTAAAAGATAAATTTTTACCTATAACTAAGGTTAATTTTGTCATTTTATACACAAAAATTAAAAAAAAAAAAAAAAAAGACTACAGATTTCATTGAAACAAAATTTAAGAATATTGAAATTTATCTACAGAGTAACTAGTATATTGTGTAAAAACATAAGGACCAAAAAATTGTTTAGCCTTAATATTATATGCTATAATGACTAAAAAATTGTTTAGCCTTAATATTATATGCTATAATGTCATACATTAATTGTACTATATTGTAAACGTTTAATTTGTTGCCAATAATTAAAATTTTTGCTTTTATATTTATCTTTTATTTATTATGAAATGTTTGCAAATTTTTACCGTAATTATTAGAGAAAATTAAGAATATGAAATGCATTTTCTTTGTAAGTAATAAAATGTTTTAAATGCTCGATGTATTACCAATGTTTGGTAGTTCAGATGGTAGATGGTGGACTGAGCTAGAGATAGGACATGTTTTCGAGTCTCAATACCAATGTTTGGTAGTTCAGATGGTAGATGGTGGACTGAGCTTGATATCATAATTCACCGAATTGTTATCCTCAAACTGGATTAATCGACATTCAATGTGGTATTTGGGAACCTTTGGTATTTTTAAAAAAAAATGGTCATTGTCTTAAAAATTGATGAATTGATGTGATGGAATATTCCAACTTAGGAAAAGACAATTTATAGTCTTAGCATGCCTTAAAACGAGCAGTCCACTAGTATAACCTTTTTTTTTTATTTTTTTGTGTACGAGATTGATAATATTTGAAAATTTTAAGATGTTTATTTCTATTTAATTTCATATATTATTTTAAAATTTTTATTTTTATTATATTTTTTCATATTATATATATATATATATAACAAAAATTAAAATAAAAGTTCACTTGATTTGCATATGTATGCATTGACCATCAATCCACTTTAGTGTGTAATGTGTTACTCAATTTTTACACTAACTTTTAACTATGAAATTTGAAATAGCTTCATGGAGAGTTAGTTTATATTGAGAATTATTTATTAATTAGGAGTCTCATTTCAAGAGAAAATGAAAAACGGAGGACATGGAGATGAATGTTAGCTAGCTACCCTCTCTTTTTTCTCTCGCTAGAAAATTCCAATATTATTTCATCTTTGTCGGTTTCTAACTGTTGAATCTAAATCTGTGTTTTACGATCTATTAATTTATATTCTCTTAAAGCTCAACATAACAACATAAAAGCAATTCCGTAGATATCTTATCATAGTCAGTGTATTACCCAAAAAGATTTCTTCGAATTTTTACCATAAACAGTTGTTGTGATGGGGATTGTACATAATAGAATTGTTATTGTGTAATTCCAAATAGATCAAAAATGGTTATTTTCTTTGAAATTCAACATATGATCATGAATTTTATAATTTTTACTTTTATGAAATTATTTTTTTAAAATGGAAATTGTTATACAGCTATAGCTTAGATGCATACATCGATAAATTTTTTTTCCTTGTTTTTGATATATTTTTATTCTTTACTTGTTAAACAAATCTAATATTTTTTTTATTGCTAAGTTATTTAAATAAATATATGCTTTATTATATAAAAAAATTATTGAAGGTGGAGCCATCCTTATTTTCCAAGATGGTTGGAAGACGAGGACGGATGTTGAGTTATTGACATATTGGTCGTCTTTATCTGTAAATTTTCTAAACTTTTTATTTCTTTGCTATAAAGTTTACCACAAAAAGGTTAATTATTCTATGTAACCGTACTCCTTTTTTTTTTTTTTTTTTTTTTAAATATAGATTTTGGGAAGGTTGAGTATTGAAGTCACAATCTTCCATCTTTATTTTAGAATATGTACCAATTCAACTACACCTAATTGGTTGTCTACGATGAGATTCACAATGTAAAAATTATATGTTTATTTATTTTTTTGTTAGTTTAATTAAAGACTTATTCAAGGATTAAAAAAAAAAAAAAAACTTATTGAACGGTTAGGACCCATCAGTTTTTCCAAAAGGAAAAGGACAAAAAAAAAAAAAAAAAAAAAAAAGAAAAAAAAAAAGAAAAAAAAGAAAAAGAAAATGGTTAAATTATTTACTGACGAGGGCAGTGATACAGTATTCATGCTGTACCACATGTCAAATATCCTTTAACAACCTAATTTGAAAGGTACTTTTCACAGGATAATGTAACCAGACATGATTAAGTGATTTTTCTTCCATTTCTTTTAACTAAATCCGATTAACTATTTTGAAATTGCTCTCACATTTTTTTAGATATTTTTTTTTTTCCAATTAAGATATTTTGTATAAATTATAAATCAAAATGTATACTTAACTTAAATGATTATAGACTCTTACTGTACAAGTAGATCTATTTATCGGGCTTAACATCCGTTCAAGTTCATTTCCTAAAAACTGAATTTGGACATATATTTTACATATTAGGTCCACTCGATCTCAAGTCCAGTAAAATTTAAAGTTTAGTGGATTAAACTTGAGATTTGTGTAAATATCCAAATAAAACATTAATTAATTAAAGAATCAAATAATTGGCAATTACTTTGAGATTAATTAAAGAATAAAATATTAATATCTTAAGAAATTAATCTTAAGTAAATCACCTTAAAGACGAAGAAACATTTCAAGCAATAGGAACATGAAGTTTAAAACATCATTCAAGGGCATTTGAAAAAACTGGAAGAAAAGACTACATTTCATTCAATAAACTGAAGAATGCAGAAAATCTATAAAGGAGACTGTAAGCGCTGAAATTTTTCGGATTTACAGTCGTGGGGCTGTATTACAGTCGTACAACTATATTAGCGAAGCAGGTACAGCAGTCCATACCTGTGAAATAAAAAAAAATGGATTGATGGGTGGGACAATTAATGCCCGAAATTTGCAGCAAGTAAACCAGAAATAAAAGAAGGAAAGAGAGGAGAGATAAGGGCTTTTTGGTTCTTAGGATTTGGCAATTTTAGAGAGAGGAATTGATAGGGAAAAGAGAGAAAAAGGAGAGGAAAAGAAAATCCAACACAAAGCTCAATCTTTTCCTCCTCTTTTTCTTTTGATTCTTAAGTGTTAAAGTTTAAAACTTGATAGAAATTATAGGTTAATAACATGACACTTAAAACTCAATCAATTTCAGACCTTAAACCTATTAAAATCCGTGACATTTTGGAGGTTTTGGACTTGATTTTGGGAACCTTAGCTCAAAGAAAAAGAAGCAATTTGGAGGTGATTTGGACATTTCCAGCGGTCAATTCTAGGGTGGATCAGCGCCACAAAGGTAAACATATTTCAAACCTTCATTTTCTTGCTTTTTCTGGGTGATTTGATATGTTTTTGTGCATAAAAACCCAATTTTCAGGCTTGCTGTTTCTGGAAATCAAGAACAGTCGTACCACTTTATATACAGTCGTATGAGTGTTCTTGATTTCCCACGGTCTTTAGTTTTATTTGAATAAATTTTGGCAATTTTCTGCATTTGGGAGATCTACAGTCGCACAACTGTAATTACAGTCGCAAGACTGTAGTTACAGTCGCACCACTGTAACCTTCGTCCAGAGGCAGAATTTCCAGAATAATCCAGAAAAATTCATAAAAATCCTAAAAATTCAGAAAAATCAGAAAATCATCAAAAATGAATTTTGTTGTGTACATTCACGACCTTAGATTTCATTTTTGATGTTATTGCATTTAGAACAACACAACGACGGAGACCCGATTCTCTGGAAAACCGACCCATCTCACATGTTAAATTAAAGTAAACCGGACAAAGAAAATGTTTTCAAAATAATTTTCTCACAAAACAAAAATACAGGGACGTTTCAAAATTATTTTCTAGGTCTAATCGGGCCGGCTAGCCGAGCCGACCCGGTTATCCCCTAATTATATGCCCCCGTACTCTTTAAAATCTCATTCTGTCATACTTGAGTCCTGTTTGTGGTGTGCTATAAACTGTACTAACCGTCTGTTTTGCAGCTTTTAATTTCTTTTATTTTTATTTTTAATGTAATTAATAGATTAATCCGTGTATTTTAGGCTATTGTAAATTTTTTTTTAGATCATCGTGTATTTTAGGCGCTTGTAAGGTGATGTTAAGAGTTTTTATTTTTATTCAATGGGGTTGTAATAAGATATTTATTTATTATTTTATTTTGACTTGTGTGTACGTTGCATGCCTTTATTAATAAAGATGAACTTTAGAATTATAAAATACCATCTATGAACATTGGCCGAATTTTATTTTGATTAGACATGAAATAGGAGACTTGTCCGGACCTAGATCTCTGGAAGGTGTAGCGGCCTTCGTCCGGTTCAGCTACACTGCAATTTCCCGGTTGAGCTGAGCCGAGTGGCGACTCTTACACATCCTATCGAGACTTAGGTCTCGGTTCTTTTATGAATTAATTTAGCTTTTCCTAAATTGAATTTCCATCTTAAAAACCCCACGCGATGGAGGGTTGCCCGATCTCGAGGCTCCCTTCCGAGAGAGTCCGTGCGTTCCATCGAAAATGTCATCCGCTCACAAAGACCTTAGCAGACTAAGTTCTATATAACAGTTAGTTGCAGAAGACTAATCTAGTCAAGAGTTGCAACACCTAGTATCATTCGACTAAACACTATATAAGGACTAGTTCTAGAAAACTAAAGAAAGCATCATGACAAGCTACAATAGACTAAAGCAACTATAATAGACTCTATCAGTAGACAGATCAACTTGGGACAAATTTTTTATTCAAACTCCAACGACTAGTTTTTGCATCTCTAACGGTAAGTTTTTCCATTTACCTATAAAAGGAAGATTAAGATTTCATTTTTCAAGTGGGTTACTTAATTATAAATTACATATTCAAGCTTAAATCTTCTAGTCTTCCAAGAATTCTTGAAGAACAAATTAGAGAGAAAATCTTCATCTTGTAATCTTAATTCCAAATTCTATTCAAGGGTGTTGTAATATTCTCACAAAGGTTTGTGTGAAAAGGAGTTTGTTGTTTGAGCTATAATAACAGAGACTATAAAATTTTGGCACTAGTGCTTGTGAAAAGTATTGGTATAGTTTACAAACAACATTTTAAAAGTTTAATACTTGAATTTGAAAAGTATCGATTGTAAAGAGTTATCACCTAAACTCTAAGAAAAAGGTAGCATGTGGCTTGGTTCTTACCCATGAAAAGAAAGTTGCAGTCTTGAGGAAAAAAGTAGGCAGTGTTTGCTGAACCTTTATAAAATAATTGTCTCTCCAAATTCTTTTACGCTACTCTCTTTTTTACTTTATACGTTATTTTACTTATTGCAATTTCTATTAATAGCATTAGATTGTTTGAAGAGTATTTTAATCTTAGTTAATCGATCATATTTGCAAGTTTTACATCTTATTAATTTACATTCTAAGTACAACTTGGTGTTATTGGACAAAATTGATTTTATAAAAAAGCATTAGACAATACTCTAAAAAAAACTTAATTGGTAAAATATATAATTCATCCCCCTTACTATATTTGGGACTATTTATATTTCATATAAATAATTTCTAAATTTATTATGAATCTTTTTTCCTAAATTATATAGATGATATTATTTTTGTCCTTTTACACTATGCAATTATTATTATTATTAAAAAAATAAAATAAAATAATTTTTAGTGATGAGTTGAGATTGGATTTCCAATTGGAACTGGGGCACAAATTACTTTTGATATCAGATGAGCTCATTTTGTACAAGCTTTTTCTATTTTATATATATATATATATATATATATATATATATATATACTATTAATTGGTATTACTAGAAAAAAAAAATGTGGTTGGGAAAGTAGCCATGGCATACCTGCAAGTGAAGGAATCTTGTCCACCATTTAAGATGCTCACCCATATTCCTCGTACCCGACATTCATTTCCAACCACATATCTCCTGTTTCAGTCTTTTTCACTTGTATTTCACTATTACTCTTTAAAGTTTTCATTTTCATTTTATTTTTATTTTTTGCATAAAAAAAAAAGTTTGCTCTTTAATGTTACCTACTGCGTTTAACCTCTTATGGTAGAAAATATGAATTATGGAGTAGTAAAAACTTCTGAGTTGAAGTGTGTATACGAGCACTAATAAAGTTTAATCTGAGTATTAATCGGCAAATTGTACTAAGTTTAGGGGTAAATACCATAAATTATTTATTAAGGTACATTTTCAAATAACATGAATTGGACAATGTTGAATTAATTATTATTATTATTAAATAAGAGAATGATAAGGTTCGAAATTTATGCTGAGTCTACGCATGGTGTATATGGTGGAGCACAACGTATTTGAGTTGTCTGATTAATTAAGTAGAAAGGAATATTAACTTTTACACATGTCATACAAATGTGATGTTTATTTATGTGTTCTTGCACAATCGATTGGCTATAATAAATTGGAATATAAATACTTTAGAGCAATGTAGACAGACTTTTAAAATTTTTAAAAACCAACTAAATTTAATATATTGAGGAACAAAACATAAAAGTCAAATTATTAATGGGATACAATTTTAGGAAAAAGCTTATTTTTGGGGCGACAAAACAATATTTTTAGTGATTTTACTTAGTAAATTTTAATTTATGGCCCTTAAACCTTAGTTTAGTAAAAATTTGGCCCTTAATTTTATTTATTTATTCATTTACTTTTGTGAAATTTTATCCATTTATTGATTGACTAGTGAAACATAAATGCACTCACTCTTAGAGATGGGTTTAGAATTTGCGATACATGATTATCTCGTCTATAATAATCTATAATAATTTTTTGAAAAAAGTATAAAAAAATATCTACTTTGCCGGTTTTGTGAACAAATTTTTTGTTTTTTAAAAATTTACAAAGAAAGTTATGAGATTTTCTTTATTAGCAAACATATACATTGTGATTAGCAAAATAAAGTCTTAACTTATCCACTATGTTGTTTTATAGCTGAAATTTTACACGTTAAATGATATATTGGACATTGGCAATTAAGCTATGAAATTTGTGGAAAATGCAAGTTTTTCTTTTTATTAAGTAATGAAAAAAAAAAGAAAAAAGAAAAATCACAAAAGAGGGGTAAAAAAATGTTCAAATATGGATGGAAAATTTTTAAATAAGGTAGGTAAACTATTCAGATGCTAGATCGTAAAAAAATATTGAGTTTGACACATGGATTGGGTTAACTGTGTTAACACACGTATTGTTGACCTAATTTTCATGCAAATCTCAACATTTTCTTTTATTTATCCTCATAATAATTATTATTTAAGAATTTTCCATCAATATTTGAATATTTTCTTTTTTTTTTTTGTATTTTTCAATTTTTTACATTATTTAATTAAAAAAATACATACATTTCTCGAAAAATTTTAGAGTTTTATTACCAAAGTCCAGTATATTCGTATTCATCAACATACAAAATTTCAGTTTAAAATTTAAAAGTTAACATAGTTTTTAAAGGTATACTAGATGGAGAACCCTATTTACAAATCGTGGAACCACAAAACTAAAAGTGTTAACTTTTATAACTCAGATCCAACAAACTAAGTTCAATTTTTTTTAACTTTCCCCTATTTTTTAACATTATTGTTAAGTAAGTCAATAGTATTGGATTATTTCTCTTCTTTTTTTTTTTTTTTCTCATTTCTCACGGGAACTGGATTATTCTTCTTAAAACAATTGTACTGAATTATTAAATAATAATAATAATAATAATAATAATAATAATAATAATTTGTAAAAATTATAAACAAATAAGTAAGTGGCATTTTAAACGCAACATTTAACAGTATTTTATGTTTATGAAAGTCCGTTCTATTTATTTGTTGATTGGTCTGTAAATTCTTCAACAGTAAAAATTTTAGAAATTTAAGTTGTGGTGCTCAAGGTCAATATCTGATTAAATATATATAAGGCCAAAATTTATATTTCATTAATAAATATTATCAAATTAGCTCTATATACTAGGGTAGAGCCGAGCTGAAAAATTAACTAAATCGAAGTCAATTGAACTTTGTAGATAACCTAAAATTTACTAAACTGAAAATTTTGGCTTGATTGGTTTCGGAATGAAATTACTCAAATAATTATTAATTCATTTTAAGGTTTTTATAATGTATACGAAAATTAATAAAAATATCCGGGTAAAGACAATAACATTTTTTAAAAAATAAAATGAGCATCAACGTTTAGTTGATTCGTTTAACCGAAACTAGTTTAGATTATGAAAGCAATTTTTTTCATTAGTTAAATTTTGGTTCGATAATCGGCTGTAACCAATTAATACTTTGCCCTACATATACTTTTATCCTGTTACAGTTTATTTTTGGGTAAAAATCATTCGTGGCACATCATTCATGACACAAATTTTTCTTCTATAAACTTCAAAATTAGATATAAAAATACATCAACTTAATATTTTCTTAACATAAAAATCAAAATAACTGTTGACTCTAAAAATGTCGTTGACTACACAATTAATCGGTAAAAAAGCCACCTCACCGGTTTTTTAATCTCTCTTTTTATATCTCCCTATTTTACCCCTAAATCTAATGACCAACAACCAATATTTATATGAAAAAAATTGTATATAAACTTACTAACTCATAGATCTGCCATAAGATCTCTTACTCTTTGGCTTCAAAATCGTTGCAGAAAGTGACAAGTGAATATTTTTATTTGGGTATTTATTGAATTAAAAATGAGCTTAAATGAAAAATTATTAACTAATTAAGACTATTTTCAGGTTATTTGTTAAAGTTTTGATCAAAGTCAATAAATCTTAACAAACAGGCTGAAAAGAAGGCAAGAGAGCAGGCTAGAGCATGATTTGGGCTGAGAGATTTGGATGGGTCAAAGATGGGTTGAGGAGTAGTCCACTAAGAGAGGAGAAGATACTTTTTATGTGGATTTGACTTTTGTATCCTCTTACTATATTAGTGAACGAAATAATATTTTATTTATGTGCTTAAAAAGAGTGAAACATATGTGGTCAAAATTATTCCAACAATGATGTAAACAATGTTAGATATTTTTAGTCTTAGCTCTAGAAAGATCTTGGGAGTGCTATAAATACTCCCTCTCTCTTTTGGTAGTGGAGGACTTTCAATGCTCAATTTCTTCTACTCTTGTAACACTCTCTTCCAATTAGGGATATCAATGGATCGAGTAAAAACTGTTACCCGCTGGCCCCACCCCATTAGGGGCAGAGATTCCCTATTTGCTTGCCCTATGGGGCGAGGATGGGAATACTAATTGTACCCATCAATAGGAACGGGGCAGGGACGGTATTTGCCATCCCTGCTCTACGGGGATCCTCGCTCCGTTACCTGTGGAATACCTATTAGAATTGTAATTAAATTTTACAAATATTATAATTATTATGAATTGAATTGTTTTTGCACTATTGTTATTTTTAGTAGTTAAGAAGTGCACAACAGTCCATTTTATTCATATGGATGTCAAAAATTGAAGTGGTTTTACATTAATTCATTATGTATTATACAACTCAAATTTAGTTTGAAAGAGTAGCCAAAATTTTTAATTAGAGACAATTTTTTTTTATTGCAAGTTGCTATATGACAACAATAAATTTTTGGATAACCAATAATTTTTTTATGTAACAATTAAAAGTTTATAATCATATTTCATAAAAAAAAAGTTTATAATTATATATCAATTTACAACAAGAGTTTCTAAAATCAAAAAATTTGTATAGCAAAAAAAAAAAAAAAAAAGTAAACGGGGCCGGGATGCCCATCGGGGATGCGGATAAAATTTGTCCCCATTTTCCTTAATGGGGCGGGGATGGGGAATCCCCATTATAAACGGGTTGGGTAACGGAATTGAGTGTCCTGTACCTGCCCCAGCCCATTGACATCCCTACTTCTAATTAATTAGAAATTTATTTCAGTTTTAATTTTAATTTTAATTTTTATTAAGAGTGTATAAACAGTAAGTAGTCCAAACAGTAGGCTTGAACCAGCTTGGCTAGCATTAGTAAATGACTTTTCTCCTTATCTATTATGAGCAATATTATTTGATGGTTGTTTTATGATGTTCTATATTGTCTTATGAGTTTGGCCACCTCGTGTTTAGTATTTGTGATGAGACGTAGGAGAGATTCATAAATACAGACTTAACTTAAAACACATGTGTGCTATAAGACCTAAAGGATATTAGACACATGCTAGGGGCTTTTAACTTGTTTGATAAAATGCTTACAAGAAGTTTACGCATGACTAGTGGTTTATTGCTGAAGAAATTCAATTAGGCTACTTGTCAAAGATTTCACATGTGTGGAGGTTCCTAGCATGGTGATTTTAGAGTAAGAGACCCTAGATCTATGTGCTTAGCCCTGCTCATAATATTTAAGGAGAGAAATTTCATTGAACATGCTTGACCCTGCTTGGTTTAAGTCTGCTAACTTATTATCATTGTTGTTATTTTTAATACTGTTTTCAGGAACCTCAGATCCGCTTGTGTTGTATTTTGTTTAATCTTTATTTTTTTATTGAAAGAAATTAGATATTCTTATTTACTTGAAAATTTAAGATTGTTCACATCAATCCCTGTGGAAACGATACTTAAGGACTCACCATTATGCTACAATCTGACCTAGTGCACTTGCTAGTGTTGCATATAGGATAATAGAAAGAAACATCAGGAGTGAATTAAAAACTGAAATTGCAACTCAATTTTTTCTTTAAGAGCTTTGATTACAAAAGTAAGAGAACTCATAAGTTTTAAAGGAGTAACATACTCTACGATTATCTAAAATTTTTCAAAATACAAAAATAAGAAATTGAAACCCAATTTATCAAAAACACAAAAGCAAAAAAAAGGGTAAATAATTATTACCTCCCTGAGGTTTGATCAAATACACTAGTACCTCCCTGTGTTTTACATATCTAATTTATTCCTCCCTGAAGTTTGTCTCTATCACATTATTACCTCCCTCAATTCGTTATTAATCATTTTTCTTTCAAAATTGTTGATGTTGCTAAGATTTGTGACTAAGATTAGCCTTGTCTCTGTTAACTATAGAAATTAGATTTATTAATTAGTTAAAGAGTTGTTAATTAGTTAAAGATAGATGTAGATTATTTAACCATATACACGTGTATATAAAGAGTAAAGTAGATGCTATGTAAAGTGTGAAAAATAGAAAATGCAATTTCCTTCTTCTTCTTTTCTCAATTTCTCTCTTATTCTTTTCTTCCTTAATGTTAAGATGGTATCAGAGCAATAATTGTTCTTGAAGCTTCCGCACATATTCCTATTCTAATCTTTCTTCTTCTTCCCTTTGGATTTAATTTTTTGATTTTTCTAATGGTTGTTCCAAGGGTCGAAGAAAACAGCCCTTTTTATCTTCACCCAAGTGAAAACCCTTCTTTGGTTTTGGTTATGCCAGTTCTTTCTGGATCGGGAAAGAATTATCATTCTTGGGGTAGGAGTATGAAGATGGCTTTACTCTCTAAAAACAAGCTGGATTTTATCAACGGAACTATTCCGAAGCCGGCGGCTAGAGATCCTCTGTTTTTGGTTTGGCGAAGGTGTAAATAATATGGTACTTTCTTGGATTGTTAAATCTTTAGATTTTTCTGTTGCTTCTTCTATTTTGTGGATTGATAATGGTATGCAAGTCTCTGTTCCTATTGTATCTAAAAAAAAATTGCTAGTGTACCTCTTAGAAAGTCTAACAGAATACATGTTCAACCATCATATTTAAGAGATTATCATTGTGCATTAGCTAAGCATCAATCTTTTTCTGATTTAGAGGCTGGTATTTATCATCCTTTATCAAATGTGCTAGATTATGCTAATCTTTCTTCTGCACAGAAGAAATTTACTTTTTGTTTACAGGTACAGCAAGAACCAAAAACTTATAAATAAGTAGCAGGGGATGACCAATGGCTATAGGCAATGCAGAATAAGATAGATGCATTGGTCAAGAATAACACATGGGAGATTTGTTCTTTGCCACCACGAAAACAGGCCATAGGATGCAAATGGGTTTATCTAATCAAGCGTAACAGTGATGGGAGTATAAAAAGGGATAAGGCTAGACTTGTTGCTAAAGGATATACACAGCAACATGGTATTGACTACCTGGAAACATTCTCACCAGTTGCAAAGATATCTACCATAAGGGTTTTATTAGCATTGGCTGCTATTAAAGGATGGGATCTTCAACAACTGGACATTAACAATGCATTCCTTCATGGTGATTTAGAGGAAGAAATCTACATGGAATTGCCACAAGGAGTACAAACAACAGTTCCAAATCCAGTTTGTAGATTAACAAAATCATTATATGGCTTGAAACAAGCTAGCCAACAATGGAATTCGAAATTAAAGACATCATTATAGTCCATAGGATTCAAGCAATCAACATCTGATCCATCCTTATTTGTAAAATTAACAGGTTTAGATTTTATTGCTTTAGCAGTGTATGTGGACGATATAATTCTTGCTAGTAGCAATCGACAAGCAATACAAGAAGTTAAAGAATATCTGCACTACTGTTTTATGATCAAGGATTTGGGAAAGCTGAAATTCATTTTAGGAATTGAAGTGGCACGAACAAAAGCTGGAATTCACATAAATCGGAGGAAATATGTTCTTGATCTTCTAGCAGAGACATGTTTTCTAGAATCAAAGCCTTGTGTAACACCAATAACAGCAGCCAACATGGATTTTACAAAAGGCATTCCACTTCAAGATTTTTCAGAATATAGGAAGATTGTAGACAAGCTTTTATATCTTATGAATACAAGACCATATATTGCTTTTGCAGTGCAACAATTATCTCAGTATTTGGACAAGCCTACAGATAAGCATTTCCAACTTGTTCATCGAGTGTTGAGGTATTTAAAGCCACATCTGGCACAAGGCTGTTTTATCCAGCATCCTCAGAAGTTCAATTAAAGGCATACACAGACTCTGATTGGGCAAATTGCAAGGAAACAAGGAAATCAATAACTGGATTTTGTGCATTTCTCGGGAACTCATTGATAACTTGGAAGTCAAAGAAGCAGCAGACAGTTAGCAGAAGTTCATCTGAGGTAGAATATAGGGCAATGTCCACTACAACATGTGAGGTCCAGTGGTTACTTTATTTGCTATCAGATTTGCAGATTCCGCTGCACTCCTTTTTTGTGATAATCAATCGGCAGTCCACATTGCAAAAAAACCCAGTTTTCCATGAGAGAACTAAACATCTAGGGATAGATTTTCATTTTGTGGGGGAAAAGATTCAAGCTGGAGTGGTACATTTGTTATCAGTTAAGTCAAAAGACCAGTTAGCAGATTATTTTACTAAGGCTTTACATTCTCCAACTTTTACAGCATTGTTGCAACGCATAGGACTTTTAGATATTCATCAAGTTAACCACTCTCAGCTTGCGGGGGGATGTTAACTATAGAAATTAGATTTATTAATTAGTTAAAGAGTTATTAGTTAGTTAAAGATAGATGTAGATTATTTAACCATACACACGTGTATATAAAGAGTAAAGTAGCTGCTATGTAAAGTGTGAAAAATGGAAAATACAATTTCCTTCTTCTTCTTTTCTCAATTTCTCTCTTATTCTTTTCTTCCTTAATGTTAAGAGTCTCCTATCTAATGTTGATTTTGTAAGGTCCTTTGTCAGAAAATTATTTTTTTTTTCACTTATTATGAGACTTTTTCCATATCCTTTAAGTTGTGATTACATTAAAAGAAAAGATATTAAAGGGGTCTAATTAAAAAAAAAAAACTTGAATGTAGAATATTTTTAAAAGATGGTATAAGTCCGTAAATATATATCACGTTAGAAATTTTGATAGAAACCTAAACAATAATAAGTAGATGGAAGTCATAATGTGATGGATGCAAAATATGGGGAGGTATAAATCATATATGTAAAACAAATGGAGATACTAGTGTATTTGATCAAACGTTAGGGAGGTTATAAGTGTTTACCAAAAAAAAAAAAAAAAAAAAAAGACAAATAAAAAGTTAACATAATACAATTTATCAATTTAAGAGCTTTGACTACAGAAACTGTAATCCAATTTTTTTTATATCTTTTTTTAAGAACCAATATTTATCAAAATTTTCCACCTATTTTACTAATTTTTTGGTTTTCCTTTTTTATCTTCTTTTTAGAGCAAAAATATGCACTGATTTCACTTTGAAAGCTCAATTGATCTCCTCCAACAGCTTTGCTTCGCTGGAAACTAATTGAATGCATGTTGTAGCAAGAAGTTGTCTAACCCAAATACAAAGATCTGATGGCTGAAAATTGTAGAAAAAATAAGAGATCTATCCATATCAAAACTCAAATTGATCAAGCTGCTTGAAAACAATCACTAGAAATAGTTCCGGAGATGGTGACAATGGAAGTGATTAGAGAGGAGTCACCATACGAGTAGACACTAGAGTGATGACGGCATCTAATTTGGTAAAGAGGAGGCAACGTCAGACTTGAACTATGGAATTGATAGCTTCGTATGGTGAGAGAAAGGACGACATTGAAGGCACAGGTTGTTGGATCTAGCAAAAGGAAGTAACACCTGAGATGGCATTGTTTCACAGCGAGGTGGCATCGAATGAGAGCAGTGGTGGTCAGAATTGGAGCAAAATATTGGAGTAGATGAAGGTCGAAAGTAGAGGATGAGAAAAATTATTTATTTGATTCAGGGGTAAAAGAGGAAGAGAGAAAAAGAGATATTAAAAATTGGTGAGCTGGCTTTTTTTAACAGATCTTTATGTGGTCAATCGAGTGTTTTTAGAATCAATGGCCATTTTGAGTTTTATGTTAAGTTGATATGCTTTTTTTTCTAGTTTTCAAGCTTATGTGTCATTATGGTAGTAGAAGCAAAATTTATGTACCATGAGTGATTTTTACCCTTTTATTCTTGTAACTTTGTTTTGATTTCACCTATATTTAAATTTACGATCTGATATTTTGTCCAAATCACTTAGGTCTAATACATTAGTTGCCCTCTAAAGTTAGCCTCAATCTTCTACTATCACCCTGAACTTAAGAAACATCCAGTATGTGTCCTAAAGTTTCTTAAAAAACTAGTTAACCTCTAAACTTGGATAAAATGAAATTAATTGTCACCCTAGTCCATTATTCAGAGTTGCATTCTATTGTGTGAAATCCACGTGCTGACACGTGGCAAAAAACATTGATGCCAGCAAATAAAAATTTTACACCTAGATAGTTTGAATTTTAATCAAATAAAAGTTTAAATGAAAAAGAAAGTCTTCTTCCCATGTTTTTCTTAACAAATTCCGGTAGAACTCCGACGAATTACACTGCAAAACCATAATTTATGCTCCTGTGAAACCCAAAGATTGAAACCCATATATAACTTAAGAAATTAAACATTAAAATCACAGATTAAAACCCCTATATAACTTAAGAAATTAAACATTAAAACTAGAGATTGAACAACTAAATCAAGAATATAAAAACTCGACCACCTGCTCAATTTGAACAAAACAAACCCAACTAATTTTGGTTCTTCGCCCAAGAAATTTAACAACACAAACCCAGCTAATTTTGTTTCTCATCTTCTTCTTGACATCCACTTCACCTTCACCTAATTAATTTGTTCTCCACAGTCTAGCTAATTTTGTTTTTTATTTTTGAATTAAATCAAAAGTTAAAGTAAATCATACCCAACAAACACAAAGCCTTATTGTCGCCGCCGCCATCATGGGTTGCTCCAAATTGATCGACACTAGAAAAAAGGGAGGAGATTGGCATTGCGCCCCCCCCCCCCCCCCCCCCCCCCCCCCCAACAAGCTTCCAAAATCCGTGGAAAGCATCCCTTGGCCAGCACCCTCCATTTGGTTCTTTGGGGGGGGGGGGGGGGCGCAAATCCCCCTAAAACCCTAGATAAAGGAAAAGTTTATTTATTTATTTTAATTATTCAAGGCAAAATGACTAATTAATTAAAAATTAAATCATGGCAAAACAACGCCGTTTTGCCCCGAATAATTAAAAAAAAAAATGAAAGAAAAGAAGGAAAGGAAGGGTTGAAGTCTGCATAATTTTCAATTTTCTTTCCCTTTCCCTCACTTTAGTGCTTCACCGCTAACCACCTCCACCACCACCCTCCACTGCTTGTCACAACGTCGCATTGCTCACCGGCTCGGCTAGCTGCTCGATTCTCCTCTATGCAAGTATTAGATTTTGTCTTCAATTAGGTTAGTTTTCTCTTATCCCTAAATCCTAATAAGTGAATGTAATTGAATTAGTTGTGGATTTGTGAATCAATTTAATTGAATTGATTCTGGTATAAATTAATATATTAGGATTTGATTGAAATTATTTGTGAATTACGATAAATTGATAAATTAGGGTTTGATTGCAATTGTGTGTGAATTGTGATAAATTGATAAATTAGGGTTTGATTGAAATTGTTTGTGAATTGTGATAAATTAGGGTTTGATTAAAATTGTTTGCGAATTGTGATAAATTAGGGTTTGATTCAAATTGTTTGTGTTATTAATTGATAAATTGTTGGAGGTTTCATTGTATGATAAGTGAATTGTTAGCTGGATTTTTTATATCGTTTAATTTATTGTAATATATAGACGTTATTAAAAATTTTCGCATCTGTTTTTGCCCCCTGAGTATCGGGTCCTGACTCTGCCACAGGAGATTAGTATAGGGGCAAACTTTCGAGTCGAATAGGATCTAAATGATTTCCACAACGTGGTTGTGCCGGAGCAAACTCATGGCTGAGATGAAGGGGAATAAGAAAAAAAGAAGAGAGAAAGGAAAAAAAGAATGAAGTATGCCGACCAAATAATTTGGGGATGAAAAAATTGAGAGTTAGAGAGTCAGAGAGAGATAAATGCATCATTTATTATATTTTCTTATTTTAAATATTATTTATATTTTAAATATTTTTTTATTATTTACTTTCTGGAAATTTGATTTTTACATTAGTTCTCACGCATCTTATCTTGCTTAAGATACACTTTATGTAACACGTCAAATAGAGAGACCCAATTGTTTAGCCAGTATGAAGTGGTAAACTGGACATTCTCTAAGTTTAAAGTGACAGTAGACGATTGATACCAACTTTATGGGGTATTTAATGTATTAGGCCTTATTTTAGAATATATAATAGCTTTTCCATTTGACGTATATATTTTGTTTAACTATGAGCAAAGATCAATTTTTTGGCTCCTTGTCTAAACTTTTCTAATAAGCTTCTTGTATTCTAATTTGACAATAGTTAATTAGTCCATTTACTCATAAAATTTAAATAATTTAGCTCCCGACTAACAATATACATGTTAGGTATATCTCTTATTGTCGACTAATTGACATAACTATGTTAGATGTAATTCTCATACTTAGCGTTGTACCAATCAACAGATGGTAAAAAATATGTTTGATAAGTTTGTCAGGCGTGAGGTAGATTATTTGAAAATTATAAATACGAGTAAAAGCTAAGAGAAAAAATTGAAATACATCATCTAATTGAAAAAAAAAAAAAAAAGAAATTCAATTATAAAAGCTAAACACCCTAATAGAATTGTCAATTAAAGATTAAATAATATTAAAAATAAATAAAACAAAATAAAATATGTTTGCCAAATTGATAAATTTCAGCAGGGGGAAAATATTGTGTTTTTGGTTTAAAAGCTGAAACATATGTTTTGAAAAGAATATAAACTTATTTACATTTACAATAGTTTGCTGTCTAAATTATGAAGTAGAAATGAAAATGATTTGTAAGACAGTTAAAGACGTATCTTTTTATATATTGTCAATGGTTTGTCATTTTCTCTTATCCTATTGATATTTTCTTTTTCTCTTCCTATACTACTTTAAAAAGCTTCTAAAACTGCCAAAAAATAAGCATATTACGACATATTACATTAACAAAATTGTTAACATTTTTGAGAGGAAAAGAAGAAAATTATAAATTATCATAATGAAGAGCGTTAAAAATGAAACAAGGAGGGTCAATAGCCCACTTCCTATGATCAGGTTGAGGCTGTGTTTGGGTCTGCTTTCCACAGTCCCGAAAGTAGCTTTTAGCCAAAGTAAATGGAACTTTACTTTGACTGAAAGATGTTTTTGGGGCCGTAGAAAGCAACCTCAAATACACAATTGGTAAAAGTCATATTATATTCAGGAAAGCACTAGAAAAATATTTAAAACAACTTTTAAAAAAAGCAATGAAACCTAACTGTGGGAAAAAATATTTTCACTACTAGTAATCTCAAACTGGTCCTGACTATCAGAAGCTCTCGTTAACAGATGAGTTACATGATTCGTTGATCTACGCACAAAAGATATATAAATATATTACAAATGTATTGTTAACATAATATAACATAATATATTTATTTTGTGGTATTTTAAAATTTTTTTAATAGGACATTAGATAATTAGGTAATTGTGATACAACATGAGGTAAAAATATAAGAATGTGACAAGACAAGGGCACTAAAGCCTTTTAATCTTTTTAAAACTAATAAATGATTTTGAAGACTAAAAAAATGACAAAATTGATGGATAGCTTGCAAATACACAAAGGGTAAAATGGCGCCGTCAATCACTGATCAAGTGATTATTGAGACTGGTGGACTCCACACAATTTGTCACGGCCATGGTAAATTAGTAAATAATTCAATTATTACCATTGTAATAATTTTATAAAAGCTCCCATAAAAAGGGAAAAGAATTTTGCATTTTACGTACCTAAAATAAATATGTACGGACAAAGGCGAGAAAACAGTCTGGCGACGAAGAGAGAGAGAAAGAGTAACATTTCTCATCCAATCATAAATCGACAACACATTTGACGAAACCACCCTGGTTTTGGAATACTACTATTTGCCTATATCAAACCGCTCTCCTCTCTTCCTCGAGTATCTGTTCTCTTGTCAAACCTTCCATTTCTGCCTCTTTGTTTCTCTCCTTCTCTCTCTCCCTCTCCCTCTCTCATACTTGTTTCTCCATTCTTATATAATACACATACCGCTTCACTGCACTTGGGGATAATTCTCTTATCTCTCTCTCAATTTCCCCTCTTCAATCTACTCTTTTTATTTTTCTTGCTTAATTCGTGTTTGGTTGGAATTGAAGATAAGAAATGGGGAGAGGTAGGGTTCAGCTGAAGAGAATTGAGAATAAGATCAATCGGCAAGTTACTTTCTCGAAGAGGAGGAGTGGTTTGTTGAAGAAGGCGCACGAGATCTCAGTTCTTTGCGATGCTGAGGTCGCTTTAATCGTCTTCTCCACCAAAGGAAAGCTTTCCGAATACTCTACTGATTCCTGGTATGTCGATCATTTTTTAACCTCTACAACAAATTTTGCATATAATTTCTTCCTGGCAATATCGTAATTTTTATTTTCTTTTCTTTTTTATTTTCTTTTTTTTTTTTTTTAATAATTTGATTTTGATTGTGAAAAACTTTTCCCTCTTTCACTCCTAAAATGCATTCGTGATGTTTTTTTTGGGAGACTATTTCAGTGTTTTTGAACATGAATTTCCACGGGAAATGAAATTTCAATTTCTCTATATCAAATGTGAAGCAAAAACCTCTGGATTTCTGTAGCTTTTACTGTTACTTTCATGCAAAAAAAGCGAAATATCTGAAGCCCCAGGAAATACTGTGGCTTATTATACGAGTTTGAGCTTCGATAGATATGTTGTTTTTATTTTGGGACTCTGAGATTGAATTCCAAAACCAATGCGCACAGTCTATTAAAAAAGCATACAGTGGGTTTAGTGTACTATATCTTATCTTCAGGTATCGATTAATTACAAAAAAGAAATTGGGGTTACATTCGGTGCAATTCAAATATTCCCTATTTCACGTCTTAATTATTAATTTCTTTTTATATATTAATAATATAATTTATAAAATAGTTTTTGACCAGAGAGAAGTAAATATTATATGTCAGAAAACCAATGACTGCGAGTCTAACTAAATAGTAGAGTTATCCCCTTGGGATTATGCTCTCTCTTTTGTTTTATTGGCCTTCATTTCATTTGAATATTCAAAGATTAAATTAATTATAATTATTAGTATAATAATACCACCTGAGAAAGAAAACCATAGGACCCTTGATAGGCAATTGGATCGATATTACTGGCTTTGCGTTTAAAGTATCCAAATTAGCTGAGAGATTATTTCCTGCTTGTGGGTTTTTGATGAAAAAGTAGTACACGATGTGATGTGCACACATGAACAACTAGATGCTATATACAACGTCCATATTTTAGGATATCTTGCACATACATTTTTCTTTCCGTTTTATATATTTGTACTTTTTTTTTTAAGAAAATATATTTGTAAAGTTTTAACTGTACGTCAAATAGAAAGTTGTTGCTAACACAATTAATGGACATCTTTTGAACATATAATCTGTATATATTGGAGGCATTTTGAGACTTTTAAACATTAACCTTTATTCTACTAGTTAATACTTAATTAAATTTTTATTGTATTAAGCTATGTAATCTTTTGGATAGTTAATATAGAGAACTTTAAGCTTGTAAAGCAAAAGTTTTATTTAATGATAAAATTCAACCTTCTTGAATGGCAAATAAAAAGATTTAGTACATTACTCCATCTTTTTTTTTTTTTTTAAAGGATGTTCAGGAAAATGCTTTTATTTCAAAATATTCATCATTATGTAATTCTGATTAACAAAGTGTTAACATTCCATAAATATTATTGGGATATTTTAGTAAAGCAATGACATAATTAAGATTTTTTTTGTTACAATGTAATTAAGACTTCATAGCTTAAAACGTATATTTTGAAAAATGGATGGAGTAATATTTAATTACGAGATTAATGTCTGTTCAAGGTGTTTGGATATCTGATCGTTCCCTTTTATCCTTGATGCTCTTTCGTTGGATCTTTAGCAATGAAGCTTTCTTTTTCTTCTTCTTAAAAAAAGCAATGTTGAACTTGTTTTTATATTACATTATTAAAGAGTACGTTTTTTCTTTTTTTTTTTCGTCCTTGCTCGACGGGTGGGTCTTGCATTTTTCTTATATATAAATGTCTCAATGTTTATAATAAAAGTTATTTTGGGACTGTTATTCGCGGTTTTTGTCTATTAGCCTTGTAGCTTCTCTCTTATAAAAAAAAAGAAAAAAAAAAGGTTTTGTTTAAATGCATTATTTTGCAGGATTGATTGATGTATGATTGTTAAAGTTTAAGGCTTTTAGTTGTTATTCTTGGTGTTTTTTCTAAAAGTTAATTTAAATCTCTTAAATGGAAATGTAGAGCAACAACACGATCGATTGATTGATGTCAAATTTAGCTAGAGTAAAGGATAAAAGTTTGATATCATTTCATTAAATTTGAGAAAAGGAATTCTGAATCTTAATGATTTCATTAAATTTGATCGATAATTGTAGATTACTAAATTAAGTGAACAAATTACCATATATATACATATAATCTTGAATGGAACTTTTTTTTTTTTCCGTTCTAATGGTGCATGAAAGATAAAAGAGAAAACGAAGAGTGGATTTTTTTGTTCTTTTCGGAAATATACTTTTTCATTACATGATTTTATTTTTAACAACTATTCAACTCTATGGTTTCAAGTAAAAATTAATGAATCAAAGCTAAAAATGTAATAAATAAAAAGGAAGTTTATTTATCTAATGATATTAATGAAAATGGCAAGTCATTAAGAGCATATAAATTAGAATCTTATTTGTTATTAAAATTTTATATTTTCGTTTTTTTTTTTTTTTTTTTTGGGGTAAGATAAGGAATTTATCACTTTCGAAGTATGTGGTAGAATTAAAACATCTAATAATATGCTGACAAAAATTAAATAGATTGAAACTTTGACTATTGATTTTAGGTTTTTTTTTTTGTGTTTGACTGAGACTATTTGATTTTAGTTTACTGATGTTGATAATGAGATTCTGTATTTAAAATTGTAATCGAAATTGCGGTTGTAAGTAAGTTTATTTTTCTTTTAGATTAAGAAAATAGAAAATATTTCTAAAGGAGAAAAGCCAGATAAGTTTCTAATTGTTGAGCAAGCAATGTGTCTATTTCTATTGGATGGTGGGAACATATATTGGCTTTTTCCTTTATGGTAGACCGGGTCTTTATGGACCGTTTCAATAAAAAACTAACAAACAGTAAGTAATATGAGTATTGGAAAAATAAAAAATGTTTATGTGTCAGATTTTTGTTGGAAAGATCAACATAGACCGGATCCATCGTATAATTTCTCGTTAGAGCTGGAGAATTTGATGAGAAAGGAACCCATCACATGTGGATACGTCGGCGGAGCTATACACGAGAGATTGGTCCATCTGTTGAGTCATAATGTTTGCTAAAACCGGTACCATGTATATTGTTTATATTTGCTACCACAAAAAGTCGCGACAGTGTTTTTTTAACTTCAAGTCCATCATGGTCCCCCCATTATTCCATAAACGCCAGAAATTCGTATAACGACCCTATTCTCTTCTTCATGCTTTTTTATTCCCATAACTCACAAATTAACCCTAAAATTTTAATTCTTGTTAGAAAAACTTGGTTGTGAAAGATTAATATTACTTGATAAAGAAAAAAAAATAAAAAAGAGATTAATACTACGTGGAAGCACTTTTATTTATTTTTAAACTAAAATACTATTTTCTTCTTCTTCTTTGTGTATTCGTTCAGCAAGAGCGAATAGGTAACTTATGTTTGTGACGTTGATGTCATAGGTGTTTTATTAGCTAGTAATTAATTTCATATTAAAGTTCTTTTTAAGGATAATATCATGAATTGCTTATATGTAAAGCTGGTTTATTGGCGTTTAGGCCTTTAGCCTTTTAGAATACCGATAGTACCATGTATTCTCTATGCTGAGAGATAAGATTTTTTTTTTTTTTTTTTTTTTTTTTTTACTGGGAGATTCAGATTTAGTAGGAATTGTTTGAAATTTTTTTTTTTTTTTTTGGGGTTTACGCACTGATTTACATTTTAGAGCAAGTGTAAAAAAATAAAATTAGTAATCCTTTAAAAAAAAAGGAAAAGTTCAAAGTTGTTTCCAGTTCAGAGTAAACTTAAACTTTTAAGTTGGGTTTTTCTTACGATATTAGGTCTTCTCACTTGTTAGGGACATCTTCCATGTTGAAAAGATGGAAGAAAGAAAAGTTAACTTTTTAGCTAATGATAGAGTACCATTTGATTAACTAAAAACACATTTTAGTTGGTGAGGAATCCACTTTCTTTTCTTCTAAGATAATTATATAGCTCTAGAAACCTCTGAATACATCTCAGTAGTTGAAGGCTGATGGGTATAGGAGCATCAGTCTTCTATTATGTCTCACTTTGTTAAAGAAAACACCTTGATTGGAAGCCGGCCAGTTACAGTAAAACATTCAATGGAGCATAAGAATAAGTTTTCGCAAATATAAAACAAAAAGGTACTTTTAAAAAGGTTCCCATTCGGTTGCATCATGTGTTTCATATGTTAGTTACAATTAGTATGCTTAATGTTATACAGCTTAATGGTTGCTACATAGGATGAAATTTACGATAACCCAGAAATAGTTTTGTTTTCACCTGTGTATTTTCCTTATCTACCAGTCTTAATCATATTTTATGCTCATCAAATCTTCATTATGTTGTCGAAGGTTAATAAGATCTCACAGACCCACACAACTGTCTGAGCTTAACTAGCTTCCATTAGTTGCATCTTGTGGGCTAGTATGTTTTCAATATTGTTGTTCGATACCTGTTAACAGAATCCCAACTTAAATATTTAATTACAGAAGTCATTATAATTCTTTAGAAGGTGGATTTGTATGTTTAATTTAGATACATAACCTCAAGACAATTAAATAACACTTCCGAATTGATTTTTCTGACAAATATATTAATAGATATTCAGGAAAAATAGGCTTGTAATCTTGGTGCAAATTGATAATAGAAGTCCAGTACCGAGTTATTGTGCCACAAAAAGCCTTTGATAGCAACTACGTTTTGCTTGGAGAACTCTCGGTGGCCGTAAAACTTTAGGTGGTAGAACCGCTAGGGTGCTGATAAGGCTTGTGACTATTACTGACTTGTATTGACGGATAGTAAGAGATTTGTATACAGCTTAAGTCTAAGATATAAACGTTCGTTACAGGAGACTTACATCAGAGTTATGCTACGGCAAGGAGACTACAATAGTAAGCTATTACAAGGAGAAGAAATCTCTAACTATGACTTTCTCCTTATCATAGTTTAACGATTGTTCAAGTTTGAATATACTTGCCAACTGACCATGGCAGCTAACAGTAGAAGTGGAAAGCTTATAAATTGGTTGTTTGTAGTTGTCTAGAATTTGTGTGTGTATAAATAAAGAAGTAAAGGGCTTAGCTACAAGCATGCATAAAAAATATTGTGAAAACTTTAATTGGGCGAGTATCACCTAAAGAATGTATCATATGTAGATGTAGTAGAGATATCACTTAAGATTGACTACAGTGGTAAGGCCCTTAGTCGCTTAAGTTAATGATCTTGAATTCGAGTCTGAGTAATCACACATACTTAAAAAAAAAAAAAAAAAGAAAAAGAAAGAAGACCCTAGTAAAGATACTTTTCAATTACAATACAAGCCAAAGTAGAAAATAGAGAAAAACTATTGTTTTAAATCCATATAAAGTTAGAATGTAGATGGTTGGATCGAACTGTAGTTGGCAGATTGTCAAATGATGGTGATTTGGTCAAACCGGATCTTGATTCAACTCAACAACTTCTTTTTGTTGCATTCTTCTCGTTTCTGCATTTCGTTTCCGTTTCACCTCTGATGCTTACGTTCATTGTTTTAGTGACTTCACGAAAAATTTAAGAAAATCTTCCAACTTTTTTTTTTTTAAAATTTTGGTTAAATTTGTTCAAGTAATCATTTAATATGAACACTTGGTTTGAGAGGCTTTGTATCAATTCCAGAAATCATTTAAGCTAAAACTTTAAACTAACAAGATTTCGGAAATAGTTCTTATCATCCCTAACAAAATTGGACGGGAGATGTCCTTGAATAAGTTCAGTTCAACTCAGAAAAATGGCATATATAGTCAATTGATTGCATCGTGGGAAGATTTATGGAAGAGGGTAGAGATGTTGATACGTGGAACTATTTGATTTTGGCTGTGTTATGTGTAGGACTGCAAATGGTGCAGGGAATCCCCGTTTCCCATGGGGAGAGGGCATTCACAATGAGAATCCCACGGTGGGGGGACATTGATTTTTTATCCTCAAACCCTTAATGGAAATGGAGATGGGGATAACTCCCCCAGCCTCAAGAAATCCTTGATCTTGATCCCGATAGTCACCCATTGGGGATCTTCCAGAAATCCCGGATTTACTATTTTATTTTGGTTTTAATCTTTTATAAGGTTTTACCTTATAGATAGGGATGTAAACGGGGCGGGGCGGGGCGGGGATTGACAATCCCATCCCTGTTCCTAGGCTAGGCGGGGATCCCCGTCCCCACCCCGTTTAGTAAACGGGGATAATCTTAACCCCCATCTCCGGCTCCGTCGGGGAACGGGTCCCCCGCGGGGATCACCGTCCCGTTAAGATTTTTGTTATTATTATAAAATTTAATGAAATAGTCAAAAGAAAGAAATAATTAATTTGTGTTTATACAAATTTAATGTTGCATTTATGTGTTTGATTCCCGCATTAGTTGATGCTCTGACTAAATCAACTTAGTTCTCCCATCATTTATGATTAAGTGATTCTTCTTATTTCCTGGCAATAATAGGTAGCATTTTCTCTAAATATCTTGCTCTAACACTTGGAGCTTATGCCTGATTTTTTTTTTTTTTTTTGCGCTTTAACTGAAATATACTGCAGCTTTGCTACGTGCTATTTTTTGTGACAGTTACTAGCTTTTTTTGACTGATAAGTTCTGCAAATTCTGCATATACAGTGTTCTGGTAGTGGCTGATATTTGATTCACCTGATTATTCCTAATCTACTTGCATAATTGACTTAGTCTGTTAGTTCTTAAAATTTACTTAATTTTTTTACTCTTATCTAGTTATCTAAACGGGGATGGGGACGGGTCCGCGGGGCGGGGGAGGTAAATCACATCCCCATCCACGTTTAGTAAACGGGGACAAAATTATCCCCGTCCCCGCCCCGCGGGGATTCTAAACAGGAAATCCCTGTCCTCGTTCGGGCGGGCCTGACGGGGACGGACCCCCGTATCTCCGTTGACAACCCTACTTATAGATTATAGATTGCATTATCCACCCCATTAAGCCCAGTATACAACCCCAGTTATGACTGTTATGTGTTGACCGTTAATATAAATATAAACCATTGTTACTGAAATTGGTACAAAGACCACGGCATTGTATTGGCTACCAAATATATGTCACCAGCTTCTACAAATGAATTGAAAGACCAGAATATACTACATCCCATGAAGCATTTTTATTTTTATTTTTTTCTTTTTCCAAAACTTAAGTGCATGTTGTAACTTTTCATTATATTTCCGAATCTTAAGATTTTGATCGAGATAGACTAAGTAATGTTATTGATGTTTTTATATGGTGTAACAGCATGGAAAGGATCCTTGAAAGATACGAGAGAT
This sequence comes from Euphorbia tirucalli, assembly GCA_039660915.1. Lineage (NCBI taxonomy): Eukaryota > Viridiplantae > Streptophyta > Magnoliopsida > Malpighiales > Euphorbiaceae > Euphorbia > Euphorbia tirucalli. The sequence continues at coordinate 17,894,023 of CM077637.1, forward strand.
ACTCATATGCGGAGAGGCAGCTTCATGCAACTGATACTGAAACAAATGTATGTCTTCTCGACTTGTTATATAGGTTTTTGTATCAAAAGGCAGAACCACATTCACTGCTAACTGCCTATGTTGTGTTTGAAACAGAAATTATTGTTTGTAATGGATTACTGAAAGGTCAGGTTGGAATTGGTTTGGAACTGAATCAGAAAGAATAATCTATGTTCTGGATATAACTAAATATATGTTTCTTTTTTCCTTTTCTTGCAAATATATTTGCAGTTACTCTATAAGAATATATGCTAATGCACCTAACAAATATTTTCAGGGTAGCTGGACTTTGGAACATGCAAAGCTGAAGGCAAGGATGGAGGTTCTACAAAGAAACCAAAGGTATGAACATAAAATAATAAGTGAACCATGCAAGTTCCACCTGGTACGGTAACAAGTAAAGAATTAAGTATGATTTGCAGGCATTACATGGGAGAAGAACTTGATTCTTTAAGTCTCAAAGAGCTTCAGAGTTTGGAGCAACAGATTGATTATGCTCTTAAACACATTAGGTCGAGAAAGGTACGTAAACAAAATGTAAATTAAGAGGATTTGGATGGTGCAATTTGAGCCAAGGATGAAAAATATGCAACTGAATTTTAAGCTCCTTGTTATTTCTGCAGAACCAATTGATGTGTGAACAACTTACAGATCTCCAGAAGAAGGTAAGCCCTTGCAGCTGCACCATTATCCTTGTATCTGTATATTTACAGATCTCCTAAACCTTACATGGAGAAATACTAATAATTATTATTTTACCATTCTTTTATTGGTAAACTGAATTTTTGAAGATGTAAACAAAGATTCAGCATTGCCTTTCCGGTGAATCTAACGTCTATCCTATTTTAGGGCAGATCTCGAGGTGGAAATCCCAACTTGAGGAAAATGATTGTAGAATTATAATTTCCAAGTTCCAAAAGTGACTATAGAATTGTTTATTTTGTTTTTGGTCACAGTTTGTATTTGTCCGCGGCAATTCCTAGTTTTACTTAGGTCAATTTGTTATATAGTTAAAAGTCACTGTATTTAGTTTTACTTGCACTTTGCATAGGAGTATAAGAGGAATATCTAAAGATAATGTAATTGGAAGAAAACAGAATCAGAAACTCCTCGACCCATTTTGGTAGGTTAAAAACTGGGAGGTTTGTCTCCTTCACTTGCCTCCTAAATATCCTACCTTTCTATACCATAAGCTGAATGTTTAGAGAGAGATTCTATTGTGCACTGCGTCCACAGCGGTCCGCACCGTTGGATGCTCGACACATCATCATAGTTGTTGATGTGTCACACATCAAACAGTGCGAACCACATGTAGAACTTTAAAATCCCTTAATTTACCTCCTCGAAAACAAAAGCCACAGAGCTGCATTCAACTAAGTACAAATACGTCTTTTAGTAGTATGTTGTTATGCATATAATGCCAAAGAGAATAAATTAGTTGTTTATAATCTTTCTTGCTTTACTCCACAAAATATTTTTATTTTACTTGAACTATAACCAGTTTTACTCTGCAGGGTAAGATAGTGCAGGAGCATAACAACCAGCTTATGAAGAAGGTCATATATATATATAGATATATATATATATATTTTTCTACGTTCAGATGTGTGTGAGTGTGTGTCTGCATTTTGCTCATTTTCTGTCATCTACACTTTGACATTTGGTACCAGATAAAGGAGAAGGAGAAGGAGAAGGAAATGGCTGAGCAGACGGAATGGGATCACCAAAATCAGGGTGCAGGGTCACCAAACTCGCCGCCTCTGCCAATGCAAGCCACGGACATAAGGTCTCTCTATATATGTGTGTGTATGTTGTGTGGGTAAAAATGTCATGACTCGTGAGATGTAAAAAGATGCAACAGAGGGTAACTTAATTAGTAAAGAATGTGGCCATAAATAGATATATAAAGGTTAAATTCACTGAATAGGATAAAATTGTTTGAAATGCAGTGGCGGGTATTCTGCAAGAGAGAATGGAGGAGAGGAAAATAGAACACAGCGTGGCAATGTGCTCCTTCCTGCGTGGATGCTTCCCCATCTTAACTGAGGAATGACAGTCAAAGGTAGAAATTTTTTGTTGATGCATTGGGGGCAATCTGTGGAATCCTATTTATAATCTAGCTAGTCAAGAAAATATGTTCAAGTTTGATCCTTTATCTATAGTACAGCTCCATCTGATATGCTACAAAACTATCTCTGAATTTCTTGTATATGTAACTAATGCTCTCTTTCTTCTTTTTCTCTTATATAGTTTAACAATAATATGTGTAAAATGTGTAAGTAAATTTCTCCTTTGCATGGCTGCATCTGCAATTGCTGCTTTAACCTTAATGTTTAATTAATAATGTCGTTAACATATATATATATATATATATATTTGAGGAATGTATTTAGACTATAATTTCTTACTCCATTTGCTTTTTTCTCTTGGGAGTTGTTATTTTTTCCTTGTTTTGTCTCAAAGTTATGAATGTATTGGTGAGATTTAGTCATTCACTTTTCAATTTTGCTAACATGTACATTTTGATAAATGGAGTTATCATCTATAAGGTTCTTACACTGTTAACTGATGCGAGTGTCAAAAATAATGCCACGTTAATGAGATGTAGAATCCAAAATGCTATGTTATTTTGTGATCCAATATATATGTCAAAATTTGGTAAAAACAAAAAAATGTTGGATGATGCGACATTATTTTTAACACACATCAGTTAATAACGTGTGGACTCCGTACATAACAATTCCGTTGTTTGAGTGTACATTGTAATTGAAAGATAAGGGTTTAGATATCATCAAATAGAAAGTTACAGCCCAAAACTCATCATTTTGATAAGTTCAAGAGCCTAAAAAAAACGTTTGCACTAAAAAACTGCAGGAAATTAAACCAATACCAATTTGTGGAAATTATCTTGGACAGAAATGTTGTTTCAATGGAGGTAACTTGCTGGTAACTTTGCCCATATATATGTACATATAACTGCGCCTAACTGGCTTATTGGTAATTTATTTCATAAAAGCTCAACATGAATTTAGTTCTTCTCTGAACCAATCAACTGCAAGATCCATATTATTATATGGACTTTGTTTGTCAATTTACACTCTCATTGATAATTTAGTCCCTAGACGAATAAATTTGAGAGGGAGAACTGTAATAAATTTTACAATTTTAGTTAAAATTGATTTCTTAAAATGATCAACTTGAATTTGAGATTTACATTTTAACATTTATTGGATAACAATCTCTTTTACTCTAAATTTTAATCAAATTTGTAAAATTTAAAAATTTGACAAATTTTTATCTTTCTCATCTATGAAATTTTATAGATTAGTTTGTTCAATAATAAAAATACATACATTAACTAAATTATATTACAATAGACAAATGTTATTAAAATCGGATTGGATAATGAACCGATAAGATTACTGGTTCACAGTTTGACCAATTTAACTAACGATTTAACTAAATTTTTATTTTTCTAAAACAATTATTTAATTATTATTATTAAAAATATTATTCAAATTGTGGTTCAACCACTGGTACTAGTCTAGTAGAATTTTAAATTTTTTCTTTATTTTGGATTAGGGTTTTGTATCATAAATTTTTTTTCACAGTAGACCAAAAATTTCAACCACATAAAAAAAAAAAAAAAAAACTACGCGTGGGATATCAATATTAATTTTAATGGTATGCAACCTTATGATATATATATATACACACACTAGAATATCAGATTATAACATAAATTAGTATATGAAGGACCAAATCTAACCCTGGAAGAGAAATTGGGGTTTAACAATCGTGGAAAGCAGCAAGATCAAACAATTTCTTTTAATTTTTAGTGAAGAACAAACCCACAACCTATTCTTTTTTATTATCAGTATGTTAATAAATATTACCTTTGAGAGTGGATGTAGGAAATGTAAGCAGTGTTGTAGAAGTTGTGAAGAAATGTTACCTTTTAAATAGGAGAACACCAATGAGAAGAAATAATGGGATATTAAGCATGAATTAGAAAAAATAGGTGTGTAGGCCTAGGTAAATGCAGAGAAAACATCATTTGACTAAATGTGGACTTGAGAAAACAAATCTTCTATAGATAATGAACCAAATAAGGAGGTTTCCATATCTAATTGATTTTAGATTCACGCCAATACGAAAAAACTTAAGAAAACAAATCTCACATTAGCCAAGAAAAAAGGATTTAGGAAATAATAAAAAGATATCGTAGTTGGTATTTTTTTCACTTCATTTGCAAATACCTTTCGTAATTTATTATTAAAATAGACATAAATTAAAATCAGAGTTAATTAGTGGAAACTCCGTATTGAGGTAACTCTTAAAAGTATAACCATGGCAAATGGATGAGATTAAGAAATTCAATTTTATATGGTTTTGAATCATAAACTAATCAATGAGGCAAATTAATTTTGAAGGAAAAAGGAAAAAGAATAGGATATGGTCAATGAAGATTTCATGTGTGTAAAATTACCTATGGGTTTATGCTTTTTAATGGTTCCTTTGTTGCAGCTGAGATTTTATTTCATTCAAGAGGATATTGCAAACTAAAGATAGAAGGGCAAAAAGAAATAGAGATTGTTTTATAAGAACAATGATTCTATTTGTGGCTTTAATGGTGTTTTGTTTATTAACCCACAAAATATATTTTAAATCTTTAATGGTGTTTTCTATGGTAGTTGGGAGAGAGAAGAAGAGAAAGTGTGAGAGAGAAATAGTTATCCATGGCGGAAGAGTGAGAAAGAATTTACAGCAAATAACATTAATTATGGCTTAAAATGTGATTATACTAAGAGGTTTAATCTCATCCTTTGAAATTAAAAGAAGGGGCATGATTAAGTAGAGATGACCTCTCTTATTTTAAAAAGGAGAGGATTTTAATCCAAATATTTGAGCCAAGGTTGGAGTACATATAGCGTCAACTATATAAAAAAAAAAAAAAAAAAAAAAACCAAGGAAAACTGTATCCCCGTGGAAAAGTATACTACACCATAAATGAATTTTTTTGAACAATTTATAATTTTATGCATCAATGGTTCTGGTAAAATCGCATGCAAAAATTTGTTGCTACTTCGTTTTCGTAAAAAATTATCTATGTTTTCATATATGGTGTGCTTGCTGTGAACAGGGGCGGCGGCGGCGGGGGTCACGGGGGGGCAGCTGACCCCCCAGCCGCCGGGAAAGCCCCTGAGTAGGGGGCTTTCCGGCGGCCCCCCGCCCCCCCAAGAGCAGGGGCAGCGCCCCTGCTCTGCCCCCTCTGATACAGGGGGCGAAACCCCCTGTATCAGGGGGGTAAATTTTTTTTTTTTGTTTTTATGGGCAAAACGAGTCGTTTTGCTCAATCATTTAAAAAAAAAAAAAACCTGCCAGGGCAAAACGACTGTCATCCCACCTGCCGCCGTCACCGCTCGCCGTCCGTCTATCCTCACCTCTCCTCCTTTCCTCCTTGCTTCTAATTCCGGTTAGTTTTAATTTTAAATTTTAGGTTTTTGTAATTTATTTAGGTTTTATTGAAATTAGGTTTTAAATAAAAATATTTGTGTAAATTAGGTTTGAATTAATAAATTGAGGTATTAATTGATAAATTAATAAATTGATTATGTTAATTGTGTTCTTATTTGATAAATTAGGTTTGAATTGAGGTTTGAATTGATAAATTGGGGAATTAATTGATAAATTGATTGTGTAAATTGCATTGTTAATTTTAGTTTTGAGTTGATAAATTAGGTTTGAATGTGTGTTTGAATTGATAAATTGAGGAATTAATTGATAAATTGATAAATTGATTGTGTAAATTGTGTTGTTAATTTTAGTTTGGAATTGATAAATTAGGTTTAAATATGTGTTTGAATTGATAAATTGATTATTTATGTTTGAATGTGAGTTTGAATTAAATTGATTGTGCATTGTTATTTTTGGGTTTGAATTGATAAAATATGTTTAAATTTAGTTATGAATTGATTAATTGATTGTAGTATTTGCATTTTTATTTATAGGAATTAGAAATATAGATAAGTTTATTACTAAAACAAAGCGGAATACTTTATCAAATCCCCGAACCATCATCAACTAGTAATGAAACCCCTATTGATTAAGGTAGTGAAAAAAGAGCCCGCATGAACCTATGTTTTAAATGAAATTGTTGTTTGGATTAATTTAATTGTCTTTTTATTGAATTGAATTAAATTCATTCAGGTTTGTCGGTTGATCGGAAATTTTGGTTCGTCGGCCGGAAATTTTTCTTAACCGGCCGGAAATTTTTCGAACCAAATTTCGCCCCCGCAGCGTACTCACCCTGGCACCGCCACTGGCTGTGAATCCTTTTTTATTCCTCCTTTTATCTTGTCAGTATTTTTTATTTATAGCCTTCTCTTGTACATATATGAATCATTAGTAAAGCTTCTCAACCTGTAATTGATGTCCAAGAATTCAATGATGGTTTTAGATTTACATGATTTTAATTTAAAAATATATGTTATTGTCTTTTTTTTTTAATATTATTATCTTATAAGTGATTGACATGTATTAGTTTTATAAAATAACTTATTAATAGAAAACTCCAAATAGTAGAAAACTATATGTACTATTATCATTCAAAAATAATTATAGCCAACACATAACTTCATCACCTTGCATGAGGAAGACCAAAAATTCATCTAAAAAAGATAATTGGCTTGGCAGGATCCTTAGCTTGCTATCTATACCAAGGAATAAGCAAAAAAACATAGTACATATGAACCAAACTTTAAGCATTCAGACTATTGAATTTTGAAAACATCCTCTTAACATGCTTGATAGTTTCAATTAGGCCACTGTGCTCCTTCCTAAGTTGAAGATAATTAGACTGTAATGCTACATATTTTGCCTGTAATTCCCCAAACTGGCCAATAAGTTGGGCAACATGTGTCTAAAATTCAATGGAAGAAATAGGATTCAATGGCCGAGTTGCATACGAGGAAAGAATGGCAACATTACCCCTCAATTCACAAACTTCATCATAGTTGCAATGCTCAACTTCAACTCGACACGTCTCTTTTAGAAATCGAATCACTTGCTTGGAAGCTAAATTTGAAGCATCCTCAAAGCCTATCTCGTTAACCCCCTTGAAAGTAACTAGTGTGATAGCACGTACATCATCTTTATAGGTAAAAGAAACAATGTAAGAATAAATGCCAAGCTCCTCATTATGAGTCTCAACATAAGTATGTGGAGGTTTCCCTTATTTTTCAAGCATTTGAGCTAAGATAGTCCATAGACAACTGAATTACAGTGCCCATTCGCAATTGAAAAAATAAAACATGCAAATGTTAGTGTCCTTGGCATAAAGAATTTTCACAAAAATTTCATATGAGATTGATTAAATGTATGTAAAACAACATAAAAACTACATAAATCATGTAAATTTTAATTTTTACAAATGTCACAGTAAGAACCAATAGAAAATCATGATATGCAAACAATATTCTCAAATTCTAAATGTAAGACCTAACTAAAAAAAAAATTTCCCAAAATAACCAGTCAGTATACAACACAAAAATCACATTAGATGAATGAACTATTTAATTAAAAAGTTATAAATGTATGGAAAACCTAGATTCAAAATTTCAAAAATTTAATTGCAAAATATGCAAATTTAAGATAATTTATAAAGAGAGGACTAACTTTCTTTAGCACATAAAATCTGGAAAAAAAGAAGAAGCAAAGGAAGCAATAAGAGAAAGGAAAATCGAATAGAACTTATATAGAAGGCCGAATGTGAGAGGGAGTGAGAAAATATTTTCTATCCAATGAGATTTAGTGAATATGAAGAGACTCTCATATCCCCAATTGCATATAACATAATTACATAAGATTATATTTAGGGTGTTAGGACGTGATGTGGCCTAATTAGCTTCTATTAATTTTATACATTTGTAATTTCCCTTTGTCTTATTGATTCCTTTGTTTTTTTTTTTTTTTTTTTTTTTTTTTTTTTTTATGTACCAAAGAACTTTTTATGAGTAAATTTGGCTACTTATTTTGGTTAATAATAAACTGGACAAGAGTGAAGGAGGCCAACTTCTTGTGGATGGATTTTAACAATTATTACCAGTAATGCTCTTTAATTAGCTGATAGTAAAAAAATTTATTGTCAAAAATTTGAAATAATCACTATATAAAACTATAAACAAAATTCATAGTATGGTCACTGAAATCAAATGCTAATATCTAGATAAAGGGATGGAAACATGTCCTTAAAACTATAAAGTTCAAACAATTCAGATCAATGCAGCAAATCAGCCCATATAGTAAATGATTTAATAAATCGATTAAAAAATAGTACACTTCTTACAAAATTCCACCACAATTAAAAACTAAATAAAATACTCTTATGACTTCTTCTAAATATGTCTATTACAATAAAATGTAGGAAGAAAACTAGTTCTTGATGTATCTGCTCTTCCTCTGAGATTCTCCATTTTGCACAATCAATTTAGCAATATATGGTTGAAAATTGAATGAAACTTCCAGAACCATTGCCTACTAAACATCTCAATAAAGACATATATATTGAGCCTTTACATAGTATACAATATAGTTCATTATAGGTATTAATTTATAAGAATCACTGCAAACAAAAAGACTAAAAGTGCAATCAATATAAGTGGAAGAACATGATTTTTGTTTAAGATCGATTACACAAAGTTGATCATTAATAGAAAACTATTTATTAGTAGTTTTATATACAAAGAAATCGACATAATTAGTGTATGTGAATAACACTTATAAACTATAGGATTTTAGCAACAAATATTCATTTCATTAAAACCTTTAATAGAGTTTCACATATGGATTTCCTGAAATCATAAGCAATAAGAGGAAGCAATTTTGTACAACAGATTAGAAAATATACTCATCCTTTTTAAGATCAATAAACTCCAGTACTGGAAATTTACTTTCCCGACCTGTGTTTGTTTTGGAACAGAACATGACCTATATTAATTTAACATCGGTTTTCAATTCAGATACATCAATTTTTATAGATTCAAACTGCAAAGGTTTAGAGCTTTAGCATAAATAGATATCATATTTATCAGAAAATAATGTCACAGATATAGATTAATCTTATCAACTTCAATCAGAAAAATAAAATCTACCTAAATCCACTTACAAACCAAACTTCGAAACCGATTAAGAACCTGCATAAGATTAAGTATTTCTGCAAGAGTGATGCTGAACAAAGCTAAGAACCTAAATAGTAAGTGTGAAACCTCCTGTTGGTGTGCCGTAGTCCAAAGGCATTGGTTCCTGATTGTATTATACATTGTGTGTGAATATTTTGTATTATACATTGTGTTAAATAAAGGCATTTAATCTATTTATTTCTTTCTTGTGAAATTTAATAAATATAGTATCCATTGATTATAGCCATACTCATATTAACTAATGTAGGTCATTAGCTATTGAGACCTTGAGTAGTGTTAAAGCTATAATCATAAAGTAGTCTCAGGTCTATTCTAATCATGGGAATGAATGAAGCTAAAGACTAGCATTTACTTGATTGGATGGCAGTGTCTCACTGACTATTGGACATGGAATGTCAGTTAGGTATATGGGTACATATTCAGTTACATGGTACTGGACCGATCCGCTTAGAGAACACCATATGGTCTGGAAGTCATAGGTGTTTCTCAGGTAGTTCTTGATATTATCCTTAGACCTGATTTCACTATAACATGACATGGGATCTAATACACTTTGATATACGCCTAATGGGCCTGTAAGAGGGTGCCAAGTATGAGTATGATGAGTGGGCTGGTGAACATGTTGATGTTGATAGTGAGTTAACGGAATTGCCACTCAGCGTCCCCTGAGATGACATCATTGGCCACTTGATGAGTGAGACTAATAAGTGCATGGCCATATCCGAATAAGTTGGGATACTTATTGGTGATCATCAGTCTACTCTGAATCAAGGAATGAATAAGCATAGAAGAGGTTGACTGGAACCATGCCTCTTGCTTATACACCGATGTCAGTTGGCAAGGGATATACAAGAATACTACCGGGGTTATGTTTCACATGAGACTGCTAGTCTCCGTCTTAATGGGGAGCTGTAATAGTTTGCTAGAATCCACTTACAGTCTGTTGGACCTGGGTCCACTGACAACATAAAGACAGACCCACATGATCATATACATAGAATAGCTGAACTTGTGACAAATCGAATATGTGCACATTGGGTGTACTTAGAATGGAAACTAGATTAATTGAATTAATGACAACATGTTTTGTTAAAATTAATTCAATTTATATAAAAGAGAAATTGATTATATTTGATTAATTAATTACAGTATGTAAATAATTAATTAAATATATTTTTCTCGGTGGAAGATTAAATACACGGGTTGTATTTATATAAGGTCGGATTAAATTAAATAATTTGGGTTAAATAAATTTAATCAATTGGATTTAATTAAGTCAATTGGAATTTTATTATATGGTTTAATATAAAATTCCAATTATATAAATTAAATTAATTGATTGAATTAAAATTTTATCTAAAGTTAATTTAAAACCTAACTATACAAGGAGTATAAAAGGAAGCCTTAAGTCAATTTCTCCTAACCCTAGCCACCATATAGGATTCGGCCATCATAGTGAGAGTGCGAGCTAAAATTCTCCTTGGTAAAATCCGAGTTCCATTCATCTCCGTTCACTAGCACGATCTGGTTCTAGAGCTGTGCGTGCACGTGGTTGTGCAGAGTTACCGGTATTCGTATCTGCAATCTTCAGCAGTCTCTAGAGGAGACATATCAGGTGAGAATTTAATTACTCTCTTCTTCTTTCTTTGATTTTATCAATATCATGGATCTTGGAATCATGGAATTGTGGGAAAATTTTAATCGCTATTTTTCCGTTGCGCGTGTTTTTCTCTGTGAAAATTCCTTACACCTTTTTCATCTTTCATATTAGTAGAATATGGTTCATACTTCTTCATCATAGATAAAACAACAAAGCAATGAATCACCTCTAAGAACCACAAATGACATATCTGAACAGCTCATTGCATGAAATACGACATATACCTAGTAAAGAAGCATCTTCTTCACTGAAGAACCTGCATTGCAAACATGGCAAATGCTTTTACAAAGTACTGAATCAGGTACTCAAACACTGCTCCATCGCATTTCTGGACCATAAACTTGTCAATCTGCACTTGCTTTGTTAGATCCTATAAAATGTGTATAGTTAAGAGCAATTAAGACTACAATTATATAGAGACGAAAAAAACTATACCTAAAATAAGATAGGAGGATCCACAACTACAATTATATAAAGACTAAAACAATTATACAACCTAGAACAGAAGAATAAGGTGAAAAATCCCCTTGGTTTGATCTTTACACATAACAAACATGAAAAAACATGCAACAAACGACCCACAGCAATTAAAACGGCAAAAGAAAAAAAATTAAATAAAGCAATGATTCGTAGAATCAACAAAGAAATAAAAAATCCATTAGCAAAAAAAAGTTGTTGAAATTTTCTGTTTTGAATATAATTTCCCATAAAATACTAATTTTAAGAGCCACCAACCTTTCTTCTTATTGTATTAGAATACTTATAAAAGTGACGAGTTCAATAAAAATTATTAAATAGAAATGAATGTACCATTTCCATAATCAAGTTCCACTGCATTAATCCTAACAAATTCAAATGATATGCAACCCAAAATCAGATGATATCACTATTAGTTATGCCTTCCAAACCTATCAAAAGAAAAGAGGTAAGATATTACTACATCAAATTTTTATAATTCATAAAGAAGACTACCAAATAAGAATAACCCATACAACCATTTATGACCATTGATCTTTGCAATGGAAAACATACCATACAAAAAAAACATATATTATCACAGATGATACACTATATGAAAACATCAATGGAGAAATTTCACCTAACCTAAAAAGCAGCAGCATCATTATATAGTCCGGATCAGCAATACCTCCATAAATCAAAGTCTCTGTAAAATGAATATAAACAAAGCAGAGGAAAAATAAAAGACCAAGTTAAGAAGAAAGGAAGTGTGACAACGAAAGCTATAAAACAAAATGCATCTTTAAAAATAAACAAAAATAAAAAAATTAGAAAAGTAAGAAATATATATTGCAAATAAGAAAAAACAAAGGAATTTAAACAACCTAAAAGAATGGCATAGTCCGTGTTCATCAGAACAGAGAAGCTGCAACTAACGACTAACTCCAAATCCAAATCTCCAAGTAATAACATGTATATCCAACCGAGTAGTAATCGAAGATTGAAACCAAGCTTGGTTTAACTGCACTCTAAAGCAACCACAGCATGCATCAGTGAAGAACAAAATCAAAATGAGTAGAAATTTTGAAAATACAAAGAAATTTTGCACAACCTCACCAATCTATAATTAAGAGCGTTGATCAGAACAGAAAAGCTACATGTAGGCTAACTCCAATGCCAAATCTCCAAGTAACATCATGTATGCCCACATTTCATATCAATGAAATAACATACGAATAAGATCGATGATGTTTAAATCAGAAATCATATCAGTAGCGCCCATTCTTCACAACAAAAGTCGTGATTTATTAATGAGCAATGGAACAAAATTAAAAGTTATAACAAACCAATTACTGACTGTCCCAAACAGGTTAGCTATAGTACTAAAGGGGGGTGAATAGTACTATATGCCGAAAAAAAATATTTTGCAAACTCTTTTAAAAATTCTTTTTGAAGAAAAACAATTTTCTTTCAACAAACATAAGTTTTACGAAAAATGTGGAATTGATAAAATAGTAAAACTTGTGAATATAAATATGCTTGACTAAAATTAAAAATGCCTTCAAAAGAGCTAGCTACAGTACTAGAGGGGGGATGAATAATACTGTATGCCGAATAAAAATTTCCGCAAACTCTTTTAAAAATTCTTTTTGAAGAAAAACAATTTTCTTTCAACAAACACAAGTTTTATAAAAAAATGTGGAATTGATAAAATAGTTAAACTTGTGAATATAAATATGCTTGACTAAAATTAAAAATGCCTTAAAAAATAATGTTATTAATTTAAATTGCAGAAATTTAAGTAGCAATAAAAATAAAGAGTGTAGGGATAGAGAAATGAAGACATGAGATTTATATTGGTTCGACCTAACCGGTCTACATCTAGTCTTCAAGCCAACCACTTGAGATTTTTCACAAGAATTTTCTTTACGGGCAGGAAATATGCATGTGTTGCTTTTTACGAGTTCAAGTAACAAACTCAATTCCTTTGCAGGCTAAGAATCAAACCTCTACTGTTACTTTTTCAAGCTCAAGTAATAAACTCTTCTGATGTTTTTTCAAGCTCAAGCACCAAATTTATCCGGTATCTTTTACAAGCTCAAATACCAAACTTTTCCCGATGCTTTTTCAAAGATCAAGCACCAAACTTTTACAAACTTTGTTGATCACACTATCAACAAAGTAAACCCCCTCACACAAATCCCTTATGTGAAAATACAATCCCATTGAATGAATATTTGAAAGAATGAACAAGATGAAGCTTTTTCTTTTAATTTGCTCTTTGTAAGAATTATGGAAGACTTGAATATAAGTAGCTTAGAATGTGTGAATGACTTTGCTCATTTGAATTCATCTTGTTTTTATAGGTGATGGAAGGCTCTTCATAAGCTAAACTAGCCATTGGAATCAAGGTCTTGAAGTGTTATGGCCGTTGCCTTTAGGTCACAAGAGGAATATAAATGTTGAAATCACCTTTTGATGAAGAAGTGTCCGTTGGAGCCCTTGAAGCATATTGTGACCATTGCCTTCAAGCTCACAAGTGAAATATGGTGGTTGTAATCAGCTCCTGAACAAGATATGGCTGTTGCTTATAGCTTTTAATCGAGAGTATGATTATTGTCTTCAAGTTACAAGAGATACATGATTATTTCTTCTCCTTTTGAAGGAATATTTGAAAAGATCTTTTATATCCTTATAAAGCTTATAGCTCTTAACGTGACTTTCATTTCCATGAAGTTTGTAGCTCTTGAAACAAATTCTTTCTTTTGAAGCTGATGATCATAAGTTGTTTATCTTTTTAAACCAATCTTTGACATATGGTACTCTTCTCATCTTATGAAGCTCTTTATGGCCTTAAGTCATATAATTTTAATTCAAATTATTCTTTATTAAATATAATTTACAATTATATTTAAGTAAGAATTACTTTTTCATAAATGTCAACATTTGTGATCATCAAAACTAAAGTTAACATTTACAAAATCGGAAGCGGTAAATTTAAAAATAAAGAAAGAATTACAGAGTACTTGAAACTGATCACCGATCGAAGAAATGAACGGCGAAGGTGTACGTGGTTCGACCGATGAGAAATCTGGTGGAACACAAGATCGTTCCAACAGATCGGATCCAGATTTGATAATATTTTGTAACTGATGATTGCAAAGTAAGGAAAATGAGTACCAAAACCAAAGATATGGAAAGAAGAAAGAGATGGACATGATTTTAGGGGGTGGAAGGTTCTGGAGGTCACCATCACTGAACAGAGAGCGGCGAAAGAGAGACAAAAGAGAGAGAAGAAGATGAGAAGAAACGGTGCTAGGGTGTCCAAATTGGGTACTTAAACCCTCAATTGCGAAATGAAGTCGTTTTTTATCGATGTTTCTGCGGGTCCTAGGGATATAGCAGAAAATAAAAAGATTGAGAAAGGACAAAACGGGGGACCCATGAATAGAGGGGTATAACTGGAAGAAATTGGGAAAAAAACTCAAATTGAGCTCCACTTAATGCTCAATAAATTTTAAAATAAAGTCGTGCCATAGTTGAATTGTACCAATAAAATAGAGGATTATTTATGTGTATAAGAGGAACAAAGATTTATAAATGAACAAGGCATTGATTATAAGGGATAATTAAAAAAAAAAAAAAAAAAACCGTTGTGGCTACATGGATTTGCAAATTAATCCCAGAAGTTTGACTTTTTACAAAAAAAAATTTTTTTGTTTCTAGCCGTTAATAAAAAAACAGATTTTTACCTAACACTATCAAAAAATGATAACTTGGAAAGAATATTTTTGTCTATTTTGTTTTTAATTAAAAAATTAGAATATATATATATATATATATATATATATATATATATTCCTTTTTATTTTTATTTCTCTCATCCCTCACATCGTGGTCTCTCTCTTAAAATCATATTTCAAAATTTCAAGCCAAATTACAAAAACCATTTCTGTCATATCATTACAAGAAGAAACAAGAAAAATGGAAGAATTTTCCAGAAAAAGCATGGTAGTTGGTTGAAGCCAAATTGATATCAGACATGTTTTAGAATTTACTAAATTTACAGAAGTTAACCCATAATTACAAATCAATCAAATTAAAATCGGATCTATCTCAAAACTTAGATCCAAATCAAACTTACAATTACAAATCCAATATAAAATCCAAAATCAAAAGCTAACCTATAATTACAAAAATCAATTCGAATCTAAACTAACATTAAACTAATAAATTTGAATAAAAAATATTTAGCTAGAACGACGTGTGGCAGCATTCAGATCTGAACTTGTCTGATGCATATTGATGTTTTCCACGAGAACAAGGACAATTGCGGACCACAATGGCTAGGGCTGTCAAAATGGGTTTGCGTGTCGTGTTCGTGTCGTATTGACATAGTTTGGTGACACTTATAAGATCAATACTGACACTACCCATATATTAAATGGGTTGATACTATTAACATGTTCAACCCATTTATTTAAAAATAGATTATTTATAGTAACAAAAAAATAGATTATTTATAGATCAATTCAATATTGAACCACATGATCTATAAAAATAATAATTACACTTCTAAAAATAAATCAACATAAATTCATCAACTCAATTAAACATACAACTTTGCAAATATGCAATAGAAAGTAAAAATTAGTTTAAATTTCTGCATTTTTACTAATTAAACAATATCTGGTGAAGCTTTTACATCTCATTCAGGCAGTCCCACCGAAACTGCAATTTCTATGTAAAAGCAATAAAAGCTACTAGCCTAGTATAGTCCAAAAAATATCCATTAAATCACAATGAATAAGGGTTTGGAAGTATTGAAGAAAGAATAAATTTATACTATCAACTCTCAAGTGCAAATCATAGTTTTAACCTTCATATTAGTCCAAATTACTAATTTATTGAACGGGTTATAGGGGTTCATGGGTTGACTCGTGACCCAACCTGTTTATCTCGTGTCATAAAAGTATCAACCCTTTTTCGACACTAACCCTCATAAACCCAACCCTAATTCATTAAATTTCGTGTTAAACGAATCGTGTTATCGTGTCACCACCCATTTTGACAGCCCTAACACCGGCTCCTCGACAAGAATAAGGACGATCGTAGCTTAGCTGTGACAGTGTAAGACATCGACAAATTCAGTAGGGTCAATCTTGACCAGAGGCCAAAGTTGGTGGAAGATGGGTGGCAATTGCAAGGTACAAAGAAAAAGGGATGGTTTGGTTAGGTTTAAAAGAGGAAAGAGGAACATAGAAAAAGGGATGGATAAAAGAAATGAATATATATATATAAATATATATATATATATATATATATATATATATATATATATATATATTTAATTGACTTTTTTAAATAAATTTTTTAATTAATTAGTTTGGACAAAAATGCCTCTGCCATGTTATTATTTTTTAAAGTGTTAGGTGAAAATCCGCTTTTTGTTAACGGACAAAAACCACAAGATTTTTTTTTGTAAAAAGTCATACCTTTAGGATTAATTTGTAAATCCATGAAGCCATAGATTTTTTTTTTTTTTGGGTAATTATCCCTACTTATAATTAGGTTAATTTTTTTATATATATAATTTTAAGCATCTAATATCTAGTTTTAAGAAGACTGAACTTGAACTTTCTTAGATATTAATTTTGTGTATATATTTTATTTTTTGTTTATCTAATTAAATTTAGATATGGATTGGGAAAGACCTTGCAAAGGATAAAATTTTCCAAATTATTAAATTAAAAAAATAAAGTAGGAAAATATATATATAAAATATATAAAATTTTTATTTAAAAATAGTAATACATCTTGATAATCACCTCTATTTGATCAATCGATGGTTAACTAAGATTTAATTTATTAAATAAAATGAGTTTCATATAAAAAATTTTCAGTAAATAATACTTTCGAAGTTTAAGTTTTTTGATAAAATCTTATCATTTTCAACTAATTATATGTAAATATTTTAATTATTTTTTGCTCTATTCAAATAAAATGCATTTTCTCTTTCAATTTAGAGTTGTAATAATTTAAATTTTTAAAATTAAACTATATTTAAATTTATAATACCTTAAACGACCAGTAAAGTGAATATGGGTCAGATTATGGGAAATCTTCTGAGTTTGCAATCTGAACTGAATTCTTTATGGTTAAACAATCTTGTGCCTCTTGGTAATCCAGTCGTTTCCCCAGCGGTCAGCTCATAAAATATATATTTATAATTTATTACATTGATTCATTAAATTTTTCTAATATTTATGATTTAACAATTATAAATGAAAATTTAGGTGTGAGTTATGGAATTATTCCACACTCTCTCAAGTATGAGTCAAACTCTAGGCTCATATATTCGCCTCCTCGGTCTGAGCGAAGGGGCTTTTATATTCCTGCTAGTTGGTTTTGTACTCCATTCTTAAATTCTCTGAACCTATTAAGGGTTTCAGATTTGTGTTTCTTCAAATAGACATAGCTATATCTGCTGAAATCATCTGTAAAAGTGACAAAGTACAGGTGTCCACCTTTGGTAGTTGCGCTGATGCGCCCACATACGTCTGAATGTATTAGGTCCAATAAGCCAGTAACCCTTTTAGTTTTCTTGCCGAAAGATGCTTTGGTCATTTTGCCGCGTAACAAGACTCGTATATGTCAAGTGACTCCATGTCAAATGAGCATAGGATTCCAGTTTTGTGAAGTCTAGTTATGTGTTTCTCGTTTATGTGGCCTAAATGATAATGCCAGAGATAAACAAGATTAAGTTCGTTAGGCTTAACCCTTTTAGTATTTATGTTATAGATTTGATTAGTTTCTTTGAGATCCATGATATATAATCCATTATTTAACAAAGCTTGTCCATAAAATAATCCTTCTCTAGATTTATTAATTCGACCATTGTCAACGTTAAAATAATATCTAAAAATATCCAAAACTGAAATAGAAATAATATTCTTGCACAAGGCAGGTGCAAAATAACATTGTTCCAGTATCAAAACAAATCCACTAGGCATTTCCAAGTGGTACTCTCTAATCTCAATGGAAGCTACTCTGGCTCCATTCCCTACTCGTAGGGCCGTTTCCTCAAATCCTAGCACCCTCCTATTCCTTAGTGTGAGCGGACGACCTTCTTGAGAAAAAGCGGGACGCGGCGAAGCGAACCGGGGAAAAGAAAGAAAGAAAGAAATTGGATTTTGGTTTTTTGGTTTAGTGATGTTTTGGGAAAAGCGGGTTTTGTTTATCTTGATTTAGGAAAATTCATTTATTCTATTAAAAAACCCTTTTGTAGAAAACATTTTCCCATTTTATAACTTAAAGATCTCGAAACCATAATTTCAAGATCAGTGACAGAGTCGCCACCCCGATCAGCTCATCCGGGAAATTCCGGTACAGCTCCCTACCGAGCGTAGACTACTGTACCTAATCCAGAGATTCAGGGTTCGGGCAACTTACCTACTTAACCTCAAGTTTGTATTCGATTATTACTTATAAAACCATATTTATTCAATTTATTATCTTTTCTAACCCCAATTTCGTTTATTTTTATTAGCTCGTGCTAAAGCAGAATACAGAAAATAAATTGCAGGAAAATAAACCATTGACACGAAATATACAAAAGAATAGTAGAGGTCGATTATACAACCAAATTGAATAAAATATAAAAACTCTTGTCCTCACTTTTACAAACGCCTAAGTACACGAGGTTCTAAAAATACAATCGCCTAAGATACACGAATTAATCTATTAAATACAACAAAAGTAAAAATAAATGTTGCAAAACAGACTGGTTAGCACAGTTTGTATTATAAACACAAATAGGACTTAAATCAGGATAGAATTTGGATTTTAGGGTTGGGAGCATGCATTTAGGGGGTAACCGGGTCAACCCGACCTGTCGGACCGGTTAGACCTGGAAAACGTTTTTGAAACGCCCTGTAATTTTTGTGCTGGAAAATCAATTTTGGAAAACCATTTGGCTCGGTTTCATGCAAATTTCCATTTTTGTGGGTCGGTTATCCCGGAACTCAGGGTTCCGTTCGTGTGGGTTCCTAAACACATGTTCCATCTAGGGTCCAGAATACAATAAACACACCAAAAACATTTGTGAAAATATTATTTTACTCGTTTTCAATATTTTCTGGGGATTTTATGGGATTCAGGGGTCCGCAAATGCTGGACAATGGATTCGAATCGGATGAAACTACCCCGAAACTCATAAAATAAACCCCGGGAAATACTGAAAACCCTGATATTCGAGTATGCAATAGTCAGAAAATCAAGAATACAAATACATACAGATGATTCTGGGCCGAAAATGATCCCAACAGAAAAATCAAAATGGAAAACGGGTTGTTTCGGCCGATTGGGATAGATTGGGGATCTGTCCCTGAGGAACAGAGTCGGCCAACTCTGGATTAGAGCCGGCCTGCTCTGTTCTTCAGAAACACAGCCGACTGGCTGTGTTCTTGAGGAACACAGCCGTACGGCTATGATGGGCAGCACCAGTTCCGGATTTTCATCAAAATAACAAAAACGCACAGAAAATCAATGCAGACAAGTTTTAGGGCCTCTCAGAGTTTACCTGGATTGTTGTGTGGATACAAGGAATGTTGAGAAATGGATTGAAAGCTCAGGAACATGCATTGGAACTCAATCGATTGAATCCTTCAACGACCCAGAACGATCCGAAACCAAACCGAAATGATCCCCAATAGATGAGTAGAGGTTGTTGGTTGTGTTGTTAATGCTTGAGGATTGATTTTGGGTTGTTTGAGAGTGTTTATGAGATTTGTTTTGGGTATTTCCCGGTCTCTCTTCCTCTTCTTTCCTTCAATCTCTTCTGCTCTCTTTTCTTCCCCTTTCTTTTTGCTTTTTCTTCCAGAACCAAAAAAAGTCCCTCCTCCTAGAGGTCCTTCTCTCTCTCTCTTTTATCTACTTCTCCATGTCTTCCGCGTTCCATCAATCAGCCGTCTGATTTTCTAAAAATCTCCAAAACTTTCGCTGCCAAGACAAGTTGCTCTGCTTTGCAGAGCAACTGTTCTTGCCCACTAGAGCCGGTCGGATCTGGTTCAACAAACCAGAGCCGCTCGGTTCAACCAAGAGTCAGGGCAGAATTTCAAAAAGTCAGATGTGCAGACCAAACCCTGGAAATGATTCGAGAGACCTTTTCGGGGCTTCAGATTGTGGGCAGCCTAGTTTTCAGGTCATCTAAGATTTCCCAAGCAGCATTCCGGTCGCTTTCAAGTCCCGTTCGAGCCCGTCCAATTCATAGGTAATTAGGGAATTCTCATCACCGAGACCGGGAGAAACCCGTGCTCACACTTAGTCCCTATATATTACAACAAATGTGAGAACGACATCCAGTATCCAATACCCATGATGTAGAAATAGTAAGGTTAACATCTATTATATAGATACCTGATGAAGACACGACCATGTTCTTCATTTGCTCTCTCATAAGCTGAGGACACGTTCTCTTGCAGTGTCTAGTCTATTTGCATTGGAAACAGATTAGGACTAGCCTTGGGCTTAGCACCTTTCTTGGCCTTCTTAGCTTTCCTTTCTTAGCCTAAGCCTTTGCTTTGCCCTTAGTAAGAGGAAGGTTCCCCTTATTGACTAAGAATACCAGTAGAGTCTTCTTGACTGACTGTTCAGCAAGCTTAAGCATCTAATGTATCTCTATAACTGTGAGCGGACAACCTAAAAAGCAAGAAGCGGACGTGGCGAAGCAAACCAGGGAAAAGGAAAGTGAATTTAAACAAAAAATGTGTTTGAGTTTTTGGAAAACGGGATTTTGATTATCTTATTTTAGAAAATCATTGATTTTATTTTGGAAATCTATTTTATAGAAAACCCTTTTCCATTTAATTGACTTAAAAACCTCGAAACCTAAATTTCAATATCAGTGACAGAGTCGCCACCCATATCAGCTCATCCGGGAAATTCTGGTACAGCTCCCTACCGAGGGTAGACTATCGTACCTAATCTAGAGATTTAGGGTCCGAGCAACTTACCTATTCAACCTCTAGCTTGCATTCACTTTATAATTTATATTACCATATTTTGTTCGCTTTATTATCTTTTCCTATCTAATTTTGTTTTGTATTTATTTAACCCATGCCCATATGAAAAAAAGACTGGAATAAATTGAGGAATAAATAAATCATACATCCGGACAATTCAAAAGAAATAAAGTAAAGGCCGTTTATACAACCAAATTGAATAAAAAGGAAAACTCTTAACCTCACATTACAAACACCTAATATACACGAAGATCTAGAAAATTTACAATTGCCTAGAATACAAAATAATCTATAAATTACATAAGAAATAAAAATTAAAAGATGCAAAACAGATGGTTAGCACAATTTAATTATAAACACATATAGGACTTAAACAAGACCGAATGGGATTTTAAGGAATTCGGGGACATGCCATTGGGGGTAGCTGGGTCGACTCGGCCAGTTGGCCCGGTTAGACCTGGAAAACAATTTTGAAACGCCCTGTAGATTTTTATGAGAAATACATTTTTGAAAATATTTTCTTTTTCCGATTTACTTCCATTAAGCATGTAATTGTGAGTCGGTTTTCAAGAGATTTGGATCTCCATCGTTCTGTTCTAAGTGCAATAACTTCAAAAATTAAATCTAAGGTCATAGATGCATGGAATAAATTCATTTTCGGTAATTTTCTGATTTTTTTTTTAATTTTTATGATTTTTTGTGATATTTCAGCTTCTGGCCGAAGACTACATCGCCCGGCTATAACTGCAGCCGTGCGGTTGTAATTACAGTAGTTACATCCGGGCGGTTATAATTATAGTCGCACGACTGTAATTACAGTCTTGTGGCTATAATTCTCCCATTTGTAGAAAAATTACCGAAATTTGTTTAAGTAAAAAGAGATAGCTGTGGGAGTTGAACAGTCGTACGATCGTAATTACAGTCACACGACTGTAATTACGGTCGTACGACTATTCAACTCCCACAGCTATCTCTTTTTACTTAAAACTGTAATTACAGACGTACATCTGTTCATCCTACCCAGAAATAGCAGAGCAAAATATTATGATTTTATACATGAAATCAACCCAAAAGACACAAAAGATGAAGCAAAGCACAATTTTTAAGTGTAGTTTCCCTTGTAGTGCTTATCTACCATCGATTGGACTCAAAAAACCCTCGAAATTGACTCCAAATTGCTCTTCCTCCTTTGTATGTTAAGGTACAAAAAATTTGTCCAAAAAACTCCACAAGTCATGGATTTATGGTTTTGTAATGATTTGAAGTTGTTTGTTAAGTTAAAACCTATGATTTTTACTGATTTTAACTTTACAAAAACAAGAATTGAAAGCAAAAGAAGAAGAGAAGAAAGTTTTCTTTTTTGGTGAGTTTTTTTTTTCTTTTTGAGCTCCCCTCAATCCAAATTTCTGTCTGTTTTTCTTGTCCTTCACTTCACTCTCATTTTCTAATCTTCCCCTCTTTCTTTTCTGGCTTAAATGAGCATTAAATGCCCCTCAAATCACGCCCCATTTTTCTTCTTTACGGTATGGGCTGCTGCTACCTGCTACGAACCTGCAGTCGTAAGACTGTAATTTTGAAATTACAGCCGCACGACTATAATTACAGTCATACGGCTTCTCTTCTCTTTTTTTTAGAGGCTGGAAGATCCTAGCGCTTACAGCTGCCCCTCGCGTGATCAAATTCAACACCCGATTCCAGGTCTAAAATACCTAATGTGAATTTGAGAACGCGAATTGAAGCGCCATGCACACAAGAAAAGAAACGTGCAGCTGACTTGTTGAAGTCTCACTATCGTAATGATGATCTAAGTTGATTGGATGAGTTGAGTCGATATCGGGTCTACATTACCTGAGGGGAAGCTAATCTGGGCCCAACACAGGGTCTATATTACCCGCGACAGATCTGCTAAATTTCTAAGATGGAGCTGATCTGGGCCTGACGCCGGGTTTATATTACTCGCGGTAGATCTGCTAAATTTCTAAGATGGAGCTGATCTGGGCCTGACACCGGGTTTATATTACTCACGGTAGATCTGCTAAATTTCTGAGGTGAAGCTGATCTGGGCCTAACACCTGGTTTATATTACTTGCGGTGGATCTGCTAAATTTCTGAGGTGAAGCTGATATGGGCTTGACACTGGGTCTATATTACCCACGGCGGATCTGCTGAATTTCTAAGACACAGCTGATTTGGGCCTGACATCGGGTCTATATATACCCACAGTGAATCTACTGAGGTGAAGCTAATCTGGGCCTGACACCGGGTCTATATTACCAGAGGCTGAGCCTGTACCAGATCTATTTGTATCCGAGGCGGTGATGGAATGAACCTGTACTGGGTCTATGTTACCCGAGGATGAGCCTGTGCCGGATCTATCTGTATCCGAGGCGGTGATAATGAATTCTTATGTTTGAAATGGGGAGTCTTCATTCTTTGATCGAGAGATTTTTAACAAAAATTTTTGCCCCTTCGATCAAGAATGAAAACTAACTGGGGATGAATGCTCCATGTATGTTATGTATGAATGCATAATGATGCATATGCATATGGATCTTAAAGAATGCATTTCTTATTGTTTGTTCAATCTTGATGTTTTCCTTTCCCATTAGGGAGGATATGTCATGCCCCTGGCTGGTGTAAGACATTCTTTGTGCAAAGCTTTTTTTTTCTTTTGTATCTTTTTCGAAGATGATGATGACTACTGAAGAAACGAGATGACTACTGGGGACGCATGACTACTGCTGAGGAAAAGGTCATGATGTCCTTTGTAAAGATTCCGCTGGGGAATAGTGCAGAGGATCCTGCTGAAGAATACTATAGGGGCTCCTATTGGGGAATGGTGCAAGGGTTCTACCTTTCTACCCATAGGAATTGTGAATTTGGAAGTGCTCTAAATTTAGCCTGAGCTACATAATATGGGTTTTCAGCTCAGCGAGCCACTCTAACTTTTGCCTGAGGTGCCTTTTCGGTTTTCACCTCAGTGAGCTTCTTTTTTTTTTTTACAAAGTGTTCTTCAGCTCATTTAAAGCAGGCTTACATTCAAATCCTCTTTCTATTATGAAATCAAAACCCTTCCCATAATCTAAGAGTATAATATAATTAGTCTGGGAGTTTATATTTAAGAGAAATGGCACGGGATTAAGAGGGTATCCCCAATTTGGTACAAGTTGATGATAAATGAAGATTGATTGAAACGACGCCATGACCACCTGCTCCGTCGTCCTTCTGGTGATGAAATGATGCCAAAAAATGCTATATGGAGCAGCATTGCAGTTTAATTTCTTATTAGAAGCCATTGATGGTAGAAAATAAGGTTTCACAGAATCAGTTCAAGAGAGAAGATGAAAGGAGCAATTCATCAAACAAGTGTTGTGTCTTGCATATGAATGGAAGAGAAAGGTTGTTGAAGGCGAGGAGAAAGGTAGGAAGGAAAAAAGGAAGTGCTTTGAGTTTGAAGACGGGAAAGTTCAAATCTTTCATAGGAATAGGTGACAATCTCCACCTTCTCCCTATCACCTTTTGCTCAACTGAAAACCTTGTACTACTCTTTGCTAGGCTGAATGTTGCTGGTAAGTGATCATCCCTTTTAGCCTCAAATATTGACCCCTCAAAGTGTTTTGCTAGCTCCTCTTTTCTTAGAAGCCTAGCATAGGCTATAGTGCGGGCTTTGCTAGAAAAGCAACCATCTCTTATTGTGAACTACTCGCTGAAACTTGCACGCATCTTTTGATCTGGGAAATTTACAAATGCATACCCTTTATCCACTTTGCAATCAACAGGAAGGTATAAGAAATCAAAGGCTGGTGTTGATTTTCCATCCAAGAATCCCATCAATAATTCTCCCATGTATTGGTTGGGTATATTCCTAATCATCAGGTTTGTTTTCCCACCAAAGTTAACTTCAGGCTTGATCACTTCAATAGTCAAGTTCTTGGACAACCATTGTTGCTCTTTGAAAAGATGAATTAGATTTGGAGGATAACAATAGATTTCAGATTGTATGTATTTGGTACATTTTCATTGTTAAATAACGTGATATGTTTAATCGGTTAAATGCAAAGTGCTTTCCTTAAATGGACGTTTAAGAAAGATAACTTTGTTTATGCATCTGACATAACCATACAAATATATTTAAACAAACACTCCACTTTATTGATAAAATCAAACTGAGTACATTTGAAAGGAATAATTCCCAAAATGGTATACACTCCACATAGAACCAGAATCCGTCACCAGTCATCCCTTTCAGATTTTCTAACTGATAATTTTTTCCTGCGTCTTAATTTTTGCCTAGGCTGCTCTTTTTGAGTTTTCAACCTAGTAGACTTTTTTTTAAACATGATAAAGCTTTAAGCTGTCTTGGTTGACAGGATTTGTGAACTCATTTCCATCCATGTCCATGATGCTGACACCACCTTTTGATAGCACTTTCTTCACAACATAAGGCCCTTCCCAATTAGTTCTGAACCTCCCTCGAACATCAACATTTGAAGGCCTTAGTTGTTTCAGAACCAAATCTCCTACTTTCAACTGCCGCCTGCGGTAATTCACATTTCGATTATAGGCCCTAGCCATTCTGCGTTGGTATATCTGCAAATTATCCAGTGCTTTCAGTCATTTCTCATCTAGCGCTGCCAACTGTTCGTATCTAGCTTGAGTCCATTCAGTTTCTGGTAACTGAGCTTCCAAGGTGACTCTAAGTGACTTGAGTTCTATTTCCACTAGTAACATTGCTTCCATACCATACACCAAGGCATAGGGAGTTTCTCATGTTGGTGTTCTGACACTGGTTCTATAAACCCAAAGAGCATACGGCAGTTTGTTAGCCCAATCTCTGTAAGTGGTTACCATTTTTTATAGGATCTTCTTTATCGACTTATTAGGTGCTTCCACCGCACTATTGGCTTGTGATCTATATGGGGAGGATCTATGATGTTCGATGCCATGTTCGGCAAGTAGCTCAGCTGTTGCCCCTTGAAACTACACTCCGTTGTCAGTCACTACATAATAGGGAATTCCATACCGAGCGAAGATATTCTTTTGGATGAACTTAACCATTTGCTTAGCTATTACACTAGCAAAAGATTCTGCTTCTACCCACTTCGAAAAATAGTCGATCGCAACCACTATGAATCTGTGTCCATTAGACACTGCAGGATGAATTTCCCCAATCATATCTATCCCCCATACCGAAAATGGCCAAGGAGAGGCTAGATTCTGTAGTTCAAGTGGTGGTAGATGACTGATGTCAGCGTAGATTTGGCACTCATGACACCTTCTCACCTCCTTCACATAATCAGATTGCATCGTCATCCAGAAGTATCCCTACCTCATTATTTTTCTGGCCATAGCGATTCCATTCATATATGGTCCGCAGGACCCTACATGTACCTATTGCATCACTGTTTCTGCCTCTTGTTCTGTCAGACACCTCAAAAGAACCCCATTTACAGTTCTCATATATAGCTTATCCTCGAAGATTCTGAACTGGCTTGCTAATCTTCTTAGCGAGACTTTGTAAGCAGTACTAGCTCCTTCTGGATACTTTCCTTCCTTCACATACTTGTAGACGTCAAAGAACCATGGCTTCTCTTCAGCTGTCAACTCCATCACTTCGTGCACATCAAAGTAGGGTTGTCTGGAAATTGCTATAACCAGCAGTTGTATTTGTGTCCTTTCTAGATTCTCCCACATAGAAGACAATGTTGCAAGTGCATCAGCCATCTTATTCTCATCTCTAGGGACGTGTATAAATTCACACTGGCTAAACAACTCTCTCATGTATTGGAGCAGCTCCAAGTAGGGCTGTAAGGAATCTTCTTTCAGCTCCCATTCACTTTAAGCTTGCTTAATCACTAAAAGTGAATCTCCAACAATCAAGACATCATTTGCCCCTAGTGTTAGCAGAGCTTCCATCCCAAATAAGCATGCTTCATACTCTGCTCCGTTATTGGTTATAGGAAAATCCAATCTCTTTGACAAAGGAATGATCTCACTGTCTGGCGTCGCTATGATTACTCATATCCCAGTACCCTTTCTATTTACGGCTCCATCGAAGTACATAACCCATCTTTTTATTTCCACTATGGCTAATTGTTCATCTGGGAACTCCAAATTTTCTGTATAATCTGATTCTAATGGTTGATTCGCCAGAAAACTTGTCACAGCTCGTCCTTTAATGGCTTTCTTGGTGATGTACTCAATATCGAATTCTGACAAAAGTAGAAACCATCTGGATAATTTCCCAACCAACACCGATGCCTCATATAGATACTTTATTAGATCTACTTTGGCTACGGCTTACATCTTGTATGACTGAAAGTAGTGGCGTAACTTCTTAGTCAGCCAAATCATTACCACGCATGTCTTTTCTACCAGTGTGCATCTAGTTTCGTACTCCAGTAGCTTCTTGCTAAGGTAGTAAATAGGGTACTCCTTCTTGCCATCCTATTCTTGTGCCAGCATTGCCCCTATGAAGGAATTTTTGACAGTTAGATACAGAATCAAAGGCTTTCCCGGAATTGGTGGGCTCAGAATTGGCGGACTCACCAGGTAAGCTTTGATCTTTTCGAATGCCAATTGACATCTTTCATCCCATACAATCGGCTGATCCTTCCTCAATAACTTGAAAATTGGCTCACAAGTCGAAGTCAATCGTGCTATGAAACGACTGACATACTATAAGGAACCCAAGAAAGATCAGACCTCCTTTTCTGTTTGAGGAGCTGGCATGTCTCGGATAGCTTTGATCTTGTCTGGATCCATCTCTATTCCTTCTGGCTGACTACGTGGCCTAGCAGTTTTCCTGACGTGACCCAAATATGCATTTCTTAAGGTTAAGTCGAAGATTATATTCCCCAATACGCGTAAAAAATCTATCCAGGATAGCAGGGTACTCCTCCCAGGTCATTGATTTAACAAACATGTCGTCGATGTACACCTCTACTTCTTTGTGAATCATGTCATACAGCAATGTTGTGATAGCCCTCTGGTAAGAGGCCCCAGCATTCTTCAATCCGAAAGGCATTACCCTGTAACAGAAACTGCCCCACTCTGTGATGAATGATGTCTTCGCTTTATCAACAACATCCATTAGGATCTTGTTATATCCCAAAAATCTGTCCATAAAAGAATACATTGCTGCTTTGGCTGCACTATCGATCAAAACATCAATGTGAGGCAAGGGGAAATTATATTTCGGGCATGCTTTATTCAATTCCCTGTAGTCGACACATACTCTGACCCTTCCATTTTTCTTGGGTACTGGGAGAATATTGGCCAGCCATTCTGTATACTCCACCACTTCAAGGAACTTGGCTTCTATCTGCTTGGCCACTTCCTCCTTCACCAATGTAGCCCACTCTGGCCTCAATCGTCTCAGGTTCTATTTCACTGGCTTGAACTTAGGGTCCGTTGGGATCTTGTGAACTGCTATTTCCATGTCAACACCTGGCATGTCCTCGTATGACCAAGCCAAAGCTTTAACGTATGTTTGCAATATTTTTGTCAATTCTCTCTCTTCCTCATGTTTTAATTCGTGTGAAATGAATACCATTTTGGGATTTTTATTTGTACTTATATTGATTTCATGTAATGCAGTGTCGTGAATGCTAAATATGCTCGATGGCGACTCAAATGCATGCACAAAATTAACAGGGTAAACATCACACAAGTAAGCAAATTAAGATTTCATTGCATTAAACTTGTTATAGAGTACATCATTCACTGAAAATGGAAGAAATAGATACAAAGAAATCATTTTCATCCTCCACAGGTGGAGGGCCTTGCATTTCTTCCTTTTTCTCGTTCAGCTATAGGACATTGTCTACATCTACAACTACTTTGGCCCCTTGTTCAGCAGAGATAGCAGTCTCCCCGATCTCAGCCATTTGCGCCTTAGCCTTCTTCATGATCTTAGCTATTTTGGCAACCACAGAATTCAAGCTTGCCTTGGTCACCGGCTCCTTCTCGGACCCCTCCTTAGATTTTCCAAACGCCTTGCTTAAGGCGGCAGCCAGCGCCTCCGAAATTGCTTCCACAGACTCAGCACAGATCTTTTCTTCGGCTTTATCCTTGGACACTTCTGTTGCTTTTGCTATCACCTCAGATGGCTCATTTTATGGGATGCCAGGCTTAACAACTACCTCTTCCACTGTCGTAGGTGCTACTGGCTCTTCCCAGCTCTTCTCAAAGTCCACAACATCAGAGAATATCTCAAAGCCCTGATATTAGGTACTCCCGACTCTCACTAGCTCAGCTTGAACCTTATACAGCTCTTCTCCTGCCTTAATGAATGGCTTCATCATGGGCTTGCCATTCTTTCCTCTTTTCAAACTTTTCTCCTCAGATGCCCCTGCTGTGTAGCCTAAGCCGAACTGCCTCGGCTTTCCAGAATCAATGTTAAATTCGGGCACACCTTGTAGGTTAGCTCCGAGTCCCATACCCGGAATAAAATTTTGCTTGTGGAGGTACTTAAACAACCATTCTGGCATATAGTTCTCATAGATGATCATCGGAGCATCCATGGTTTCCTCCTTACTGACCATGGCGACTTGGAATCCACCGAATGGTATGATCTCTTCATTAATCGCAGCGATCACGGACTGAGAGTCTGCCTCAACTGTCACGACTTAATTAGCTATCAAGAATTTTATCTTCTAGTGTAAAGTTGAAGGGACACCTACCAATGGGTGAAACCATGGCCTCCCCTACAGCAAGGAGAAGGTAACTGGAATGTCAATCATAGTAAAGGTGACTGTCGACTTGACCGGTCCTACCTACACTTCAGCCTCAAAAGTTCCGATCACAGTCCTTTTTGAATCATCATAAGCCCTAATCACGATGGAGGACTTTTTCAAACCATCTTCACTCAGCCCCAGGAATGGCAACATCTTCAAGGGACATATATTCAGGGCCGATCCGTCATCTACCATTACACATGGCATAACCCTGTCCATGATGTTGACTTTAATGTAAAGAGCTTTATTATGAGCCCTTCCTTCGTGTGGCAAATCTTTTTCTAAAAACACAATTTCAGGGGCCCCTGCCGGTAGTCCCGCATGCCCGGAAACAGCCCATGATTTTTCCTAAAAAAAAAAAATTTGCAGCCAAAAATTATAAATCACCAAGAAATATAATCCAATCAACAGAAAATTAAATAAACATAAACCTATATGCAAATTAATTTTCGATTGAAAAATCCAAGGGGAAAAATCACAAACCCCAATCCAAGAATCTCAAATCAAAATCTCCAATTTCAAAACCAAGGGATTCAATCCAATTTTAACAATTTCCACATATCAAAAGCCCGCTCTGATACCACTGTTGGGATTTTTCACTGGAAATCACCCGATAAAAGCAGAAGAACGCGGTGATTTTCTCAAATCCGTGCCCAGGAGCAATTGAAATGGAAATTGTAAAACTTAAAATCAAATAGCACTGAAAAGATTTCTCACTAGAGATATCTCTTCTAGAGATGGCTGCAGAAACCAAAATTGATTCCCTCCACGTTCATGGAAACGCACGGCTATCGAACACGACCCATGCTAGCGATGAGATCAAATGTGTGTGTGAGAGAGGAGGCTTAAAATTTCGGCTAGTCTTGTCCCCTTGGCTGAATTCTTTAGGTTAAAATGCTAACCTAGATGGCTGAAATTTTTGACAAAATTTTGGCCCAATCCCATCTCAATTTTATACGGGCTTTTCTCCTTTTTAAGCACAGGTCAATGTTAATTCTATTGGTCCAATTAATTATCAAACTTAATTTTTATTTAACATGTATTCTAACATATTATTCCATATAATACGTTTCATACATTTAAATTAAAATTAATTTGATCAATTAATTTCACCATGGAATTAATTTTGACATTCATAAAATTAAGATACATGTAAACCTGTACATGTGAAATATTTCTACCTACGAAATAATCTCATAGATTTATTTATTTAATTAATTATAAGAAGGCCAACGCAAATATTAATTTTATTATTTCGATTAATCCAATTGATCCTTATAATATAATTAATATAATCCTCTCTCTCCGCTATGTATACTCCAAGTATACAGGTGATCCCTTAATTCCATGTTTAGACGTTCAATGTGTACGATCCTGTGGGCACGTCTTTATATTGGCAGCGGGCCTATGGCCCACAGACTGTAAGCGAGCTCTAACAAGCCACTGCAGCCCCCAATTAAATGGAGATGGCAGTCCAACTGAAATCATAACCCTGTAGTTTAAACTTGCACATCCCATGTCATTGACATCGGTGTCCAACACAGAGGCATGGATTGATCACCCTCTTTTGTGTCTGGACATTTACTTGATCCCGAATGTACCGATGCTCACAAACAAGTTCCAACTTGTTTGGGTGTGGCCACATTCTTATCAGTCATATTCATCAAGAAGCCAATGATATCTTCTCAGTGGACTACTGAGTGACATATCCCTTCTGCATATCCATAGTACTGCCATGCTTAGTGAGATACCCGAATGTACCCATACTTGGCACCCTTTTACAGGCCCTTTAGGCGTACACCAAAGTATGCGACTTCGCATCCAGCACCATCATATGGTCAGGTCAAAGGATCCATACAAGTACTACACGAGAATCACTTGTGATACTTTACCATATCTATCCAGTACCATACCCCTTTTGCATGTACCCATTAACTTGGTTGACATCCTATGTCCAATGGCCGGTAAGACACCTCTATACAATCAGGCTAATGATAGTCTCTAGTTCCATTCATTTGTATGACTGGAACAGGCTACGGATCTCTTTATGGTCATATTGTTTTCCCTATCCATGGTCTTACTACTAAGTGCATGACACTTGTCAACGTGGATATGGATATGTCCATTGGATACTTCATTTAAAATACAGCACAAGATATATAATAAACAGATTAATGTCTTTATTTAATGACACAAAATATATATAAGACTTGAATCCAATAAATGTACAATACAAATACAAGGTCCAATGCCTCGGGACTAGGGCATATCCAACAAATTATTTAGGTAGGAACGTCGTCCAATCCCAAGCTAGGGACTCTTAGTTTGATAGATTTGTTGGTACTTAATTTTCTGTGCTTAGGGCCAGGAGAATCCTATTACACATACTAAGTCAAAACCACCATCGGAGCATTGGAGTAACCCATACCCCAAGCCAATACAAAATCACGATACTCTAGTGCATCCGACGAGGGCATGGTCTACAACTGGCGTATCCCCACTGCGATGAGGTTTCGGATGAGGGAAGCCCTTTTAAGTGACTTAGTAATTTCTAATTCTTTGGGGATTCAATTTTTAATAACGGCTTATATACATAAAAGTAGGTGAGATTGGAATGGCATTCGATGCATAAACATGTAAATAAATATAAATTTGCATAAAATATAAATTATGAAATGTCATAGGCCCTTTATTACATCCTAATTGATTTCTGGTATGCCTATACTAGAAAATAACTAGTTAGGCTTGCGAATCTCCTTCTAGGCTCACCTCTTTGAAGGGCTCCTTCTTTAGCAATTACAAATATTTTACATAATAATAAAATAAAAGTTACATCAAAGAGAAAAATGACACGCAGGCCGTATTTACCCAAAATAAAATTACAAACCATCTTCGTAATAGGGTCCAATGACATTCATCTACACATAAAATCATACAAAGATCATAGAAGCATATACAACATTCATTCATATGTTATAATGCATGAAATTAATTCCAATTAAATGTATGTCTCAAGCTATTACATAGAAATTGCTGATTCGGTCTATCATGTTTCTAATCCTCAACGGGCTTGGGCATCTAGCCCCACTAGAACACTGCTCCCATTGGAATTGGGAAACCAAGAATCCGATCATGCCATTCGGTTAATCGTGCCAAGAAAAGCAAATCAATTTCTTTATATCATATTAATTATCCAAATTAATATCCATGAATAAAATTAAAATTTTATTCAAGAAACCACACGCATTCAATTTAATTAAAATTAAACAAACAAATTTTAAACCCATTAAAATTAAAAAAAAAACTCCGGGCCCAAACAAAATAACCAAGCAAATCTAAAAGGCCTGGCCCGCTACTGCTAGGGAAACATTGTTGCCCTAACAGTAGTAGCCCGTAGTGGTTGCTGCTTATGGTGTAAGCAGCGGCCGCTGCTGCTGTTGCCACTGCAGCCTGTTGCACCGGTAACAGCCCCTGAATTTTTTTTAACTAAAATTAAAATAAAAACAATAACAAATAAACAAAAAATCAAAAACAAAATAAACCAAACAAAAAATCAAAAACAAAATAAACCAATTATTCATCCAATTTTTAGTCTATGAAAACCATTGGGAAAAATAAAAAACCCAATCTGAATAAGGATCCCAAACCAAAAATCAACCAGATTAAAACACATGAGATCCAACTGTAACGACCCGGTCCTAAAAGGGGTGGCGCCGGGGTGGATGGCCTGAGCAAGGAGCAGCCCAGTGAGGGGGGTGCAGGGGTAGAGAAACCTGAGCAAGGAGCGGCCTTGAAGGATGTCAATAGGGGACAGGAATGAACCGAATCTATACCCGAAAGAGAGGGTTTCGAGACTGTGCCAGTATGGGACGGTACAGTGAAAAAGGGCTAGATTTCGAGACTGTACTGGTATGGGACGACATAGTTGAGAAAGGGCATAAGAGATTTGATAGGTACTACCTATAACCAACAAGATGCATCTTCTTTTCGGTAGCCCATGTCGAAGTAACTTCAAAGTTAAGCATGCTTGACTTGGGAAAATTTCAAGATGGGTGACCTCCTAGGAAGAAATTTCCAGGAAGCATGTGAATGAGGACAAAGTATGCTGGAAAGACACGTGTTGGTTTGTAAGGATAGACGATCAGATCCCAAGTGTTACACCAACCAATTAAGATTTCATCGAATTATAAGCCTGTTCTGATACCAGTGTTGGGATTCATCCTCAAAAATCGAATAAAAAACAGCAGAAGCCATTTTCAATTTTCTAGAATCTGGATCCAGGATCTTATGTAGATAAAATCAAAATCAAAATAAAAGAAGAATTAAGAGATAAACTCTCACATTTTCTGTCTCTTCTAAAGACTGCTGAAAAATCAAATGAGATACTCTCCACATTCAAGTATACGAACGACTACGGAACCAACACCCATACTAGCGTCGGATCTAGAGAGCAAGGGAGAAGAGGGGGGGAGGCAAAATTTCTAATGTCAAATTATGTTAGGGTTGGCTTTCTTAAGTGTGAATTTATAGTTCACAAAACCCTAGGTCTAATTAATTACCATGGGTTAAAATTAATTTCCAATTGATTTAATTTTTATGCATGTAAATTAAATCATATACTATATGATATAATTTATATCATGTTAATTAAATACAATTGGTCTATTAAAATTAATCCAATAATTATGTAGACTTAACTTAAGAAATTATATATATATATATATATATATAAATTTAATTTCCAACCAAGAAATTAATTCATTCAATTAATTCAATAAAATAATTAATTCCTATTAATTAAATTATTTTGATCAATCCAATTGATCTATAATTTAATTAATTACTCTCCTTATAAGTCAATATGCTCTAAGTATATTAGTGATCTGTTAAGTGTTAGTTCAGACGTTCAATATGTACGATCCTATGGGCTCGTCTTTATGTTGGCAGTGGGCCCATGGTTCACAAACTGTAGTTGGGCTCTAGCAAGCCATTACAGCCCCCAATTAAGACGGAGATTGTAGTATAATGGAAGTCGTAACCCTGTAGTATAACTTATATGCCTCATGTCATTGATATCGAAGTCCAACACAGAAGCATGCTATTATCACCCTCTTTTGTGTCAGGACTTTTACTTGATACCAAGTGAACTTATACTCTCAAATAAGTTCCAGCTTATTTGGGTGTGGCCACACTCTTATCAGTTCCACTCATCAAGAGGTCGGTGATATCTTCTCAGTGAAAACTGAGTGACATATCCCTTTTACACATTCATAGTCTTGCCATGCTCACTGACACACCTAACCGTACCCATACTTGGTGCCCTATTATAGGCCTGTTAGGTGCACATTAAAGTGTGTCAGTTTATATACAATTCCATAATGTGGCCAGGTCGAAGGATCCAGTATAAGTACTACACAAGAATCACTTGTGATACTGTATCATGTGGATTTCTTGTTAGTGGATCTATTCAATATCATGTCCCATTACATGTATCCATGTACCTAATTGACAATCCGTGTACTATGGCTAGTAAAACACAACCTTACAATCAAGGTAATGCTAGTCTAATGTTCCATTCATTCTCATGATTGGAACTAACTATGAATGACTTTATGGTTATATCATTTTCTTATTCATTGTCTCACTACTAAGTGCATGACACTTGACAACATGAATATATATATGACCATTGGATACTCTATTAACATTCATTGCACAAGAAATAAATTAAAAGATTATACCTTTTTTTAATGACACAAATGTATAATACATTAATCCATAAAATATCCAACCATGTATGATACATAATAAGGACCAATGCCTTGGGACTAGGGCATTTCCCAACACTTAGTTACAAAGAATTGAAATGAGGGGTCAAAGTTATTAATATGCTGCTTTTAGGTGATCGATGCTGAGACTTTAATGAAATAGGAAGCAATGGTGTTGATAAACCATTAATGGGTTCAGAAAAGGAGGGACTTAGCAGTAGCCACAAATTGCAGAAGAGGTTTGAGTAGAGTTCTAGTGTTGATGGATCAGTTAGAGTAGATGCTACCGTGATCAATAAAATTCAACACGAAAAATTGCAGGTTTTTCGGCTCTTAGGCAACATAAAATATATGTTCCAGATGCTACTGTGATCTCCAGTTTATAGAAGGGCAATCCTCTAACGCAAAGCTCATGTTGAATTGAGCTATCACCATTGCCGTCGCCGACATTGCATCTTCGCCGTTAACTTCCTTATCATCGACTACATCAGCCTCCATATCTTCCTCTCTCGCTGTCGTCGATCTCCCAGAGATCAGCAACAATCCTCCACCAGCGGTTGCAGCGATGATGGTAGACGAAGGTAATAAGAAAAAAGAGGAGGAAGAAAAGGGAAAAAGTGGAAGAGAAAAGATTGAAAATGAACAAAATGGGTGATGTCATCATGTTTACTGGTTCACTATGAGGTCAAAGGTATTTTTCATGGTAAACGGCAATTTTGACCATTATGTTAGTAAATTGCTAAGTTAATGTACTTTTATGTCAAGTTGTGAAGTTCATGTACTATTATATTAATAAAGACAAGTTCATATATTATTGATGATTTTTAGCCCTTTCGACATAAAATGCATTAATATTTTCAAAACTATATGATTGGCACCATAAAAAATAAATATTAAAAGCGTCCGTGTTGGCTGTTTATTGTCACCCAAAGATCTCTCTCCCTTATCTCTACTTATCTCTCTCTTCTTATATAATTAAAAACTAATTTTTTCATTTATCTCTATATCCTTTTATTTTTTTCGTCATTCCATTTTAGAAAGTTTTTTTCGTTTTTACAATGCCTAAATTGATTGTATACTATGAAAGTGAGATCCCCCCACACACATGTATTCTTTCTTCATCTTCGTTTTTCGTACTAATATTGCATATAGTCTGCAAATACTGCGTATATATCATTTTCATACTGAATTTATAGCCTTTATATACTATTCAGCTTTTCTTTTCTTTTTTTTTTTTTTTGCAAATATATTGCTTTTATATTAATTTCATAATGATATCATGTTGATTGTATTCTATGAAAATGAAATCTATTTATAATCGTAGTATAAAACTAGTATAGAAGCGATATATGTGAAAAAAAAAAAGAGAGAGAAAAGCATTATGAAAATAGTATAAAAATAGTATTTGCAGATTGTGTCTAATAATAGTGCAAAAAACGAAGATGAAAAAAAAGTAGATAAGAGGAGAGACAAAAAAATAACGAAAAAAATTTTCTAAGATCGAATGAAAAAAATAAAAAAATTAATGAAAAAGAATAATTAATTAGAGAAGAGGAGAGAGAAAAAGTAGAGATACCAGAGAGAGAAATCTTTGAAGAAATGAAAAGATTAAGGAGATGTTTGTTTCTGCTTTTCAAAGCAAATTTTAGCTTTTCACTTCGAAAAGCAGAAAATCTAATATTTAGTTAGATTTATTAAATAGCAGCTTTTAATTGTTTTGCAGGAAAAAACAGTTTTTCACGAAAAGCTTTTCATAATTACATTTACAAATTTAACATTTCCAAAATAATAAATTATACTTCTATAT
This sequence comes from Euphorbia tirucalli, assembly GCA_039660915.1. Classification (NCBI taxonomy): domain Eukaryota; kingdom Viridiplantae; phylum Streptophyta; class Magnoliopsida; order Malpighiales; family Euphorbiaceae; genus Euphorbia; species Euphorbia tirucalli. The sequence continues at coordinate 17,931,716 of CM077637.1, forward strand.
AAATATGTAGATATTTTTTGTGAAATTTTTTGTGTATAAATATTAAAAAAATTAAGCGAAATCAGTTCTTCAAATTAATTTATTTAGGTTAGTTTAACATATTTTTTAAAAATTTATATATATTAATTTAGTCAATGATTAAAAACATATTATTTTGATCTATTTTACGTAGATGATCACTATTTAATGAAAAAGATAATTTTTTATTTGTATAATAAGTTGAAATTATTTTTAAATTATCAAATTATGTAATTATTTTTACTAATATTTATGTAATATTTTTTTTGTATAATTATTGTATATTGGTATAAAATATATATTTATATTAGTCTTTATACATTTTAACAGCAACAACTAATCAATCAATTAGCTAACAGCTTATTGCAATAACAAACAGGTAATATGAACAATAACAACTATTAGCTAATAGCTGAACCAAATAGACTCTAAATGTTGAAAGGAAATGTTATAAATATCATTAGTAAAGGATATTTACTCTAATAAATTCAATAATAAAATTCTTAAAAATATTAATGCTCTACAATGTAAGAATAAATTACTATTTCGTTTTATTTACCAAAAATGAGACTTAATTGATAATTATCTCTAAAAAAATTATTAAATAAGTGTAAAAAAATGAATGACGGGCCATGGCTCATGACAGAGATGTTTGTGGGTTGGCACCAAAGTCAAAGAGAATGGAAGAAAACCAATTGGCTAATTTGGAATTATCTTGTTTTCTGAAATTAATTTTGCATCAAAAAGTGGAAACCAGAAGGCCAAATTAAGTTCCCAAAAAATCCAAAGAAAACCATATCTATACCCATTCTCATATTTATCAGCCACTCAAATTTCTACAAATCCCTAACTTCATCTATCAATTAATCAATTCCGTTTCACACCATCTCCTTATAATTTATTATTATTATTATTATTATTATTATTTTAATTTATTACTAAAACCCAAAAAAAAAAAAAAGAAAGAAAAAAAAAATTGCTTATCAACAGAAATTGCATTCAACAGTCAACAAATTACCACCATGCATCAATAAATAAAATGAATCACATATAAGTTGGAAGATTAATCACAACAAAATTATGTAAATGGATTTATAAGTAATACATGCCTAGTTGATTATTCAACTAATGTTGCATGTGAGTTAATTCTCAATTTTAATTTAATTGAATCAAGATTGAAGGTGACTTGATGATGAGAGATCATGGAGAACTACACAAGCATTCCATTTTAACGCAAAATGAATAGTTAAAAATTAATTATATATAAATAATATGAATCATAATTCCATGAATTTAAGCTCTACATCGGTCTTCCATTGTAGCCAAGTACATGAACAACATATTAATTGAAATCTTTCATAGATTCAGTCATAAGTACTCTTATTATTCGTTAATGCTACATTCATTCCCCCACCCCTTATCTCAGCAAAATTAGTCACAAATTCGATAATTAATACGTGGGTGAAGGAAATCGTCCTCACAATCGTGTGCAAACATTTAATTAATCACAACAATATAACAAAAATAAATATGATTGAAGCATGAAGATGGATGCCATATGTATAAAATATGGGTCCACTCCACATGTTGATGCTGAGCACGTTGAAGAAGAAGAGGTCACCCACAACATTGAAAAACACTACTACCAAACAAATCCCTATTTATTATTCTAATATATTCAAAGTCAAACTTAATCACCAACCAGGACGCCACTACTAGTACTATCTACAATGCATATATACAAGCCTATGCATATTTCTTGTCATCCATCCTTTTGGTTACAATTAATTTAATTCATTTTCTGGTTAATTGAGGAAATCAATGGCTACATCACGTACCAGATCGCCTAAAACGGGTGTCAGCCAGTCCTTGACCCGGGTTAAGATTCGGTCTCCGTCACTTCGCCGGAAACAGAAATCAATTGATTCCGGTGAAATAGATGATCAGAGGGTGGAGTTTTTGGGAAATGGGATGGAGAATATTGGAGGGGGAAATGGGAACAAGGTAATGGTAGTGGTAGATTCAAGCCTTGAAGCTAAGGGAGCTCTTGATTGGGCTTTATCTCATACTCTTCAATCCCAAGATACTCTTCTTCTTCTCTATGTTACTAACTCTTCCAAACTAACAGGTCTGCTGCTCATTAATTTGAACTTAATGTATCCTTTAATTAACTTTTGTTAAGGATATTAAATTATAAGTTTCAATGCAGGCCCTCATTGTAATATGAACAAGGTTCATTTAAGAGCTTATGAACTTCTTCACTCAATGAAAAATGTCTGTCTTAGTAAAAGGCCTGGGGTAAGTCACTATTACTCAATTATTACACCATTCTCTCCTTATTTCTTATCATTTTAAGAAATACTTCTTACTGAAATTAACATCATCTTCGTTTTCAAAAAATCACAAAAATTTTTATTCAGTTTTTACAAAAAAAATAAACACTTTTGTTTTGAAGTATATATATATCCATTAATTAAAGGACTTGACAAAGCCTAGCAAGATTTCCATTTCCTGGAAGCACATCATCTAATTTAATAATGCAGCCAACCGGCTACTCATCAATCATTAAGTCCGGAAATTAATATTTTTTTATATAAAAAAATTTGATTTATGAAATAATAATAATAATAATAATAATAATGTTATTTTGTTTGGCAAGGGTCCTTTTATCTTATCATGAAAACTGGCAAAACGCAAATTAGATACTAAAATAAGAAAAATAAAAAAAATAAAAAAAAAAACAAAATACATAAACAGCTAAGTTTATTTGAGAGATTGATGATAATATTTAAAATCTGTATGACTGCTATAGGTGGAAGTAGAGATAGGCATACGTGAAGGGAAAGAAAAGGGTGCAACAATAGTTGAAGAAGCAAAGCAAAGAAAGGTGTCACTGCTTGTGTTGGGGCAGAGAAAACGATCCATTATGTGGCGTCTAATGAGGCGGTGGGGAGGGAGGAGGAATGGCGGCAGCCATGGAGGAGCCGCCGAGTATTGCATTCAGAATTCCCCTTGCATGACTATTGCAGTGAGACGGAAAGGAAAAAAGCTTGGAGGATATTTGATCACTACTAAACGCCATAAAAATTTTTGGCTCTTGGCTTGATTAGCTTCTTAATTTTTAATTACAAAAATAAGTTTCTATTATTAAGTGAAACAATGACTTCTTTTTTCTTAAGAAAATTGTAAAAAAGTAGCAAATTTGCAATGTTTGTTCTTCTCAATGTAATTGGAATGGAGAAAAAGACAATGGAAATGCAAGTATAAAACACCTGTTATGTACTTCTTTCACTCTTTTTATGTGTATTTTTCACAAATTTGCCAATGGCATTGCATAAGAATCAATATTATGAATCTACAAGAAATTAATCTAAGTTCCATGTTCACTTTAATACATTTTTTTGTGTCTCAATAACATAGCCATGAACCAGTGCAATTCTTTGCAGCTTATCATACCCTGCAAGTACTCCAGCACCTGCAACGCCAACAAGCATGTTTGCTGCAACTCCTCGGTAGAGTGCTCTATACCCCTCATGGTGAATGATCTCACGAAACGCGTGCATGGCATTGTGATACTTGAAGGGTTGTCCAGAAGTCAGCATCATTCTCCGTCTCAGTGTGTCAAATGGGTATGCACAGACCCCGGAAACTGTGGTGATACTCCAACCCAACAAGAAACTAGCAAAGAAATTCGCCTACAAATTATGCAAACATTTTTACTTTGTGAGCAGACATGTTTTACCAACTCCGACAGCAATGGTAGAGAGAACTTTGTACATATGACACTCTATAAACATTAACTGAATGTAAGCTGTAAGCTTGTTACTAGTTGCCAGGAAATGAACATGATAATAATCTTTGGTCACAACTGGATGATCTTGAACAATTAGTTGCTACTCAATTTATAATACCTTTGCTGCATAGGTTCACAACAGATAGGTTCACAACAGGGCACTAACCTCAAAGGGTCCCACCAAAATGAGGGGCTTCATGGTGTCATAGATGCCAAAATACATGCCACGGTACAGAGTGATTCCCACGATAGAAACCCCAAATCCCCTATACAGGCCTGCAATTCCATCACTTGCACAGGTTTTCCGGTACACATCCAGTAACCCTTTAAATTGCCGTTGACCATCAGTACGGCACTCTCTTGCATCAGTTCCTAGACGAGTACGTGCATAATCCAAATGATATAAGAGCAATGAAGTTGTTGCTCCAGCAGCACTACCTGAAGCTAGATTCCCGGCAAACCACTTGATGTAACCATCTTTCTCTTTTGAACATCCAAAAAGGCTTTTGAAGTACCCTTTGAATGCAAAGTTGAAAGCCTATGGACAATCGAGCATCTGTTTCAGTAATTAAATTAGGCAAAGATCACAAGACAATAATGGAACCATACAATAAGAATAGTCTCAACATAATAGTGCAGACTAATCTAAAGATCCAGTCTCTTTAATGTGTTCCTTTGAGGAAAATATTGGATATAAGAGTAACACAGATGTCCTCTCATAGGGAGAACTTTTCTTGTCTTAATATAGCCAGAAAAGAGCTACATAACAGAATTCAGTTCAAGTTGTTTGAGTCGACCTTGTAGCATTAAACTGAAGCACCTCAAAGATTATTCCACATATAACAATGGTGATTAATAGTTAGCTCACGAGAAAAGTGATTCCATACTTGTTGAAAAGATTACACAAGAGTAAGCAAAAGATCGAGTGACCTCCCAAAGAAGGGAGACACATAAAGCACCCAATGAAGAATGTCAAAAATTACTGTTATAGGGAATGATAAAACATGCAGTGTCTGCACAACAATCCTTAGTTAAATATAGTAAAATGGCCAGACTGGGCCTCCGGTTTGGACATGACAAAAGAAATCTCGAGCACTGCCATCTTCTAGACACCAATTTGCCATCTAACAAACTAATTATCAGAATTTCTCAGAAGCCAGACTTTGAATTCTGAGGACTTCTTGTTCCTCTTGCACAAAACATATGAAAAACATGGGGGGTCCAAATTCCCTTTTTTCCACCTTTACTTTGCTTCAAGGACTGACTTTGGCTTTTTAGATAGTCTCTTTACAAGGTGAATATTTCTCATGATTTCTCTTTTATAAGGGCATGTTCAAAAAAAGTGGACAGCTTAATGGCATGCAAGATAATAGAAATTGCAACTAAACTAGAAGGCTCTTATCCATTGTCCACATAGGAACAACAATGCATATGGCATGTAACCCAATCTAGTCTAATAATATCTACACTGAACATGATAGAATGAGAAGGCATCGAGTCTTTCCCTTCTTTGGTTCTGCCAATGAACCATATCTGGAATATTGTTCCAACATGATAGCTTTTCCTTCCCTCCAACACATTCCACCTGTCACGTGGACTGTTCTGATGCAAGGTCCATGATGTTGTTTAAAGTTCAACTGACTAATATGTTTCCACCACATAATTAAAAGCAGCTGATGGGAGTTTCACAAGCAATGGTCGGCAAATTGGTTAGGATCAGGTAGATGTTGCAGAGCAGCATACCTGTTATCCTTGGCCCTTCAAAACTGAATTCTTTGAGAACGTTGGGATACAAGTATTCCTAAACTGGATCGCACCTTCTAACTTTTAAAGTCAAATGTTTGTTAAACAAACAAGGGACGTAAATTGTCAAATGGGTTCTTTTGTTCTACTTGAACACAAATCACTATATAACCTAATTAAATAAGGAAATCAGAATTTAAATTAGAGATTAAAAAAAGTTATTAAATGAAAAAAAAAAAAAAAAAGAAGAAAAAGAAATTTAAACAATGACATGAAATGGAAAGCTAATAAACTAAAGGAAATTAGAGGGCCTGGGTTTTGTGTAGTTGAGTGAAAGCCTTTTATATGGAAGTTACTACTACATTAATTTTCTTTGCGACTAATCTGCCGTGTTTCAAATTCTTCAAGTAACATCTCACGTGAGGATCTACAATTGATTTGACTTTGAACCCCTGTGATAAAACAGAATAGCGTGCATACCAAAATTTGGTTTAAACTTTGCCCAACATCAAGCCTTCTTTTCCACGCACTATTGCTTCACATATCAACCAAAACACCAATCTTAATCATGTTCACTACGATAGCCTGACAGCCAAACATATAGGCTGAAACATCAGCTACTCCCACCCAATAATCTTTTAATAAGACAAAATCTTCAGTAAATCATAAAGCTTCTACAAACAAAAAGTTATTTTCTCAGGCATTTTGAGATACAAAATTCCATATAAATACGTGAATTAGTTATTGGCAATTCAAATAAAAGAAGTTCTTCCATTAGAAGTTCTCATTAATAACTACTAGATCGAAAATCTCAAGTTTATACATAAGGGTCCAATAACTTCAATGTTTTCCTCAGCAATAACACAGCAGATTGAGCTCAATGCAACAACCAACACAATAGAAGATTTTAACAATGTCAATGCAAACATCAGAATAAAAAATAGTTGACAAAATCTTGGTAGAGTCCCCACAATTTCAAAAAGGAAGAAATTGCAATGGAAATTGTGAAAGAGATAGCTGAAACAACCTAAATAACAATAACAAAGAATTAAGAACAAGAGCAGAAAGGCTGCGCAATATTATCGAGAGCAAGAGAAGAACCTGTGTAGGGAAATATCGTATAACATTGGCCTGGTTACCTCTCCAAAATGAAAATAGACCTTCTTCTCTCAAGATTCTACCAAAGCAATCACGAACTCCCATGTATGGTTTATTGAGTTGGCCTCTTTTGATCATCTCTCCTTGATTCTGCAACAAAAGCTTTACCCTCTCGATTGGAGCTGCAGCACTCTTTGATACCACTGCTGCCGCCCCTCCCATCATAAAATCTGCAGAAAATTTCTCAGACTTTCTGGCCATTTCTCACCCCTGCAAATATAGAAACTATAACATTTTTTTTTTCTGTTAAATAAAAATAGTGTGAGGAACAAAGAGAGAGAAAGAGAGAATAAAGATTGAATAGAACCACAAAAGGGGCAGAAATACAGAAATAAGAATGAAACAAGCAGTTTTCTCTGGAGAATCACTTCGCAGACAAAGGGTACAAAATCAAAATTAAAACTGGAGCAGACAATTGAAAAACTGAAAACATGAATTGCAACAGCAACCAAAATCGAAGATGAAAAGAAAACGAGGTAAGAACCTGCAGATTATGAATTACAGAATAATCAGGGATTTGGGCGGCAAAGTTCAATTCTTTGGATTAGGAGGGCGGAAGAGAGACGTTTGGTTGTTGCAGATTCATCGGAATTGGGAATTGCAGGTACTGGCGGTTTCTTTTATTTTATTATCTTTTTAAATGAACGAATGTGAACCTGTAGTCACACAAATCGCAGTTACAATTTTATCATATTCAGTGATAATAACTCCCTCTAAATTTCTTATTACCCACAAAAAATTTTATTTTGGCTTTTACCTCCCAGTTTTTATTATATTAATATCTCAATTAAAAAAAAAAAGAAAAGAAAAAGAAAATCTTACACAATGGGTTGTTTAAATCATATTTGAAAATTAGAGTTACATGATGTATAATCAAATTACAGTACAATTTTTATTCCTGAATTATCATTTACTATCTATGTTTGGATAAATCTAAAATTAGAATATAATTCCTTTTTAAATTACTTACCTTTTATGTCAATTGAAAATGATAATATTTTCAATAAACAAAAATATAAAAAATGTGTACTTGAAATAATTATTAATGTTTTATAAATTTTATAGCATAATTATATTAATATATTTGTTATCATATATAAATTTTATAGTATTTGTCTCTTTTACTTTTTTCCCATGTGATGTATATTGTGTATTACATATATTCATTTAAAAAAAAAATGTAATCTATACGCAGAAAAGAGAAATTAAGTTGGCCAAAAAGCGTATGACAAAGAAAAAGTGTATTTAACAAATATTATAAGTATATGAAGGAAAAAAAAGCTAAAACAGAGTAAACACATTAATTTTCCAAAATATAATATTACAATGATTTTAAAAATGAGTAATATTTTATATTATGACAATAATTAATATAAACCAAAGAAAATAATAAAAATTATAATTCTAATCAAACACAACAATAAAATGAAATATATAGTTTAGTTTGTCAAATTATAATAGAAATTGAGAATCTTTTCTTTGAGTGCTGAATCATACAAGTGAAATTATTATATTTTCAGATTTATATAAATAAAAATATTTATTTATTTGTATTAAGGGTTTTGAAGTTTATCACATTGGGATATGTTTAGAGTTTTCAATTGATGAAGAGATAGGATTTTGCATTAGTTGTAGGACAAGTCAATCATTTACTTCATTTTTTCTATTGCAAACCTTATTTTACATTATCTATAATAATTTTTTTTATTCATTTATTTATTTTTAATTTTGCAAAAAAGATTTCTTCCAAATAATAATATTTTATTATTATTATTATATTAATTTTTCATATCATTTATATTTTAATTATTATGTAATAGATTAAATATTAAATATTAACTATTTATTTTTTATTTAATTATATATTAAATATATTAATATGTAATTTAAAAAATTATTTACTAGAAATAAAATTTAGTTATTAAAGTAATTATTACTATTATTATTGAATAAAAATTCGATGAAAATTATTGCCATTTAACATATACATATAATAAAAATAAAATCAAGCAAAAAAACATTACTTTCATTGATAATAAAAATAAAATCAAACAAAAAAACATTACTTTCATTGATAATAAACCGAACACAATGCAATAATTATAACGAATGATACATGGATAATAAAATAGATATAATACTAACAATGCAATACATAATTATCAAACCAAATACACTTGCTAACAAATATCATAATATTAAAATTTTATGAATTACCACATTCTTGCCACTAATGCTCTATCAAAGCATTTCGAAGTTCATAATGTATTGTTCTGTCCTTAATTTGCCTACGTCATTGAAGAAAGTTGGCAAAATAGGTGTCTTCATCATCCGGTTTTCTAATCACAAACGCTATTTGCATCATCTCAAATAGAAAATTCCGCTTATTTCAACAATTTGGGTGAAAATGATGATCTTCCACCTTATTAATAATTGTGCTTTTATCATTATTATTCAAACAACCAAGTTCTTTTTTGTGTGTTTTTTTTAATTTGTTTAGTAAGTAGATTTAAATGTTTTTATATTTTGTTTGTAATGTTTTTTATTTTGTAGTGTTTTTAATGTTTTTAATTCGTACTATTTATAATTTTTTTTATTTAATAGTGCATCTAAATTATTGTTATGTTAATTTATTAGCTATTTTATTTCATTATACTGTAATTAATATTTAAATGTGTATTATTTGAAAATAAAATTATCGTAATAATTTTAATACTAATATATTAAGGCCCTGTTTGGTTCAACTGTAACTGTTGCTGTTGCTGTTGCTGTTTGCTATTTATTATTAGCTGATTCGTAATTAGTGTTTGTTAAAACTATAATCTACCGTTACTGTTTGGATATAAAATGACTAAAATGGACATATTTTAAATCAACTAACAAATTAATTGTAAAAATAAAATTAACACTTTATAAACAAACATAATCTGAATGAATAAATGGCTAGATGAATAACTATTTCTTGTTTTTCTTCAAAAATCATTCATTGCTCTCCGTAGATCAGCAGCAATTTGATCTCTTAAAGCATTCATTTGAGTTGCTCCAGTATCTTCGTGGATTTCATTTGAATCAAAATCATTTGGATTATGCAATAAGTCATGTGGAACCAGATTGAGATCTTCATCAAAACGCGAAAATGCTAGATCTGCTAATGCTTTTATTCGAATATAATTGTGAATTGCCATTGATGCAATTACAATATCTCTTTGTTTATGAAATGGATATGAAGGCATCGCTCGTAAAATTTTCCACCTAGCCTTTCATACTCCAAAAGTTTGTTCAATACATCGAAGAGATGAGTGCCAACGGTTGAAACACTCTTTGTACCCTCTTGGTCGACCACCACGCTGAGATTCAGGTAAATGATATCTTGTTCTCTTATATGGTGCCAAATATCCTTCAATTTGTGGATATCCAGCATCCACCAAATAATATTTGCCTACATATATCATTAAATAATTCATAAAAGTAGAATATTATAAATATTTAATATGCATACATTAAAAAAAATGTGATTACCTGGAGGTGGCTTAGGAAAATTTACTTCCTCTTTATTGATAGCATATTGAAAAAGTCATGCATCATGAGCAGTGCCTTCCCAACCAGCCATTACAAATGTGAAAAACATGTCAAAGCTACACACTGCCATTATATTTTGTGTAGGTATTCCTTTTCTACCGATAAATTTAATCATCTCTTTTTCTTTCACACAAGCTACCACATGAGTTCCATCGATCGCTCCAACACAATCCTATTTCAAATTGCATTATATATAAGTATAATATTAAACAATACAAAGATAACAAGATATAAAAAAAATATACAACAACATTACCTTAAAATATGGCATATATCTTTTATCATTAAGTATCTGAATGGGTACCATGGAAAATGTTGGATCTTCAGGCTTTATAAAGTCAACTGAGAATCTCATCATTGCTTTTAACACTTCATGAAAATTTCTACTAATTGTTTCACTAGAGTGTTGAAAACGTTCTTGAGCGGCTCGATTTGAAGCTCCATGAGCCAGAACTTATAAAAAAATACAAAATTTTTCCAAGATTGATATTCTACTTGATTGAACTAATCCATACTTTTCTTTAAGATCTTGAGAAAGACTTATCAATGTCTTCTTGTCCATTCTAAACATATTAATACATCTTTTTTCATTACCTCTCATTATTTCCAATAACCATACAATCCCTATTTGAAATGAATCCATACATGGTTCTTTATTAATGTATTTCAAATAATATTCACATAAAATTTCAACACTACATACCACTGTTCTCCAGATATCATCGTCATCATCATTATCATCGTCAATAATGACTTTAAGCACATGATCCATATCTATAAAAACAAGATATAAATTAATTTAGAGAAACAACTCTCTTTATGTAAATATAAAGTAATATCAACCAATTAAATAAAGTTTACATCAATTCAAATTAATCAAAATACTAGAAACTGCAAATGTATTTGTTAAAAAGATAAAATGCAAAATACAAAATGAATACAATTTCCTAGCCACTTGGTTTCCATATTCCCTGCCTAAATATTTCAAAATGAAAACAAAGCCATTTATACTTTTCATCACCTCCCTCAAGAGTATTGTACATTTCTTATTGGATTTATCAGCAAGCAAAAGTGTGGAGAAGAAGTGTAGTTCAGAACCTTTAACTATTTGTGGTATAGACAACACATCTTTCATAACCTCATCAATAGAACAACCAGGTCGATCTCCTAAAATTTCACGCAGTGCTGCAGTTTTATTTTCAACACGCTCATTAATACGTTCATTCAATTCTCTAATCACATCAGTAACTTGTTCGGTTTCCGATTTTTTCCCACCTTTAGTATCTTTCTTTTTCTTTGCTAAACCTTCTGTAAATAACTTTCTTTTGTTTTGTTTCCTTGTATTTTGCTGACCACTAATACCATCAGTATTTTCACCATCAATAGAGTCTCCATTTATCACCCTATCTAAATTTTCCTCAAAATCTTCTTCCTCTACATCATTATTTTGCACGAAATTAATCACATTGTCATAAATTGGATCCTCTTCATTATCATTAGGAAAAATTCCAGACGATGGTGTGTATGCATATTCACCAGTGGCCACAATGTTCATAAAAAGGAAATCATACTTTTCATAAAGATCTTTTCCAATTCCTTTCTTACGCAATGGTGAATAATTTGTATTTCCCTAGACATTACAAGTAAAAAAAAAAATTATTCGTGTATTACCCAATTAATAACCGAAATAAAAATTATTAGACTCAACTTACTTGTATCTTTATATTCCACCACTCATCAGAAGCATCAATTGTACCTTTAATAGGATCTCATCATAATCCAGTCTCGCTTCCCATTAAATCTTTCCATAATCTCCATTGATCTTTTATCCAATCCCATTTATGTTTCATCTGATCTCTACTAAATGTATAATTCAGAGCTTTCATCTCACATTCTACCCATGCCCATCCTTTTGTACCCCATGCCCCTCTATTTCTTTTACCAGCAATAATGCCCCGTTTACAAATATCAAGAAATGCATTGAATTCTTTATCACTCCATTTATGTCTTCTAGGTTTATTTGATTGACCCATGTTGTTACCTATAAAAAAATATAGCTAGGACTATGATCTAAAATTCCATTGGTATTATTGCTAAAACTAAACAGAAAGAGGAAACGAAATAGCCGTATTACAAAGAAAGGAAAAAAAAATTAGTAGAAATTTGAGAAATTGCAATTACAATAACTGTTTCTAATAAACATTAAAATATTGAGGTTATTTATTAATTCAAGACGCAGGCAAACATTAAAATATAATGTTTAACATGAAGTTTTTTGTTTAACATGAGTTTTTGGTTTTCAATTTGTTGCCAAATAATTGAATTGAATATTCAGCTAAAAAACTCATCTTAATTTAAAGAATATAAATTGAAAAATCATTAGAAGGATGAAAACCTCCATCCTAGTTAGGGCCGGAATCATAAGCATAAATTAATGCAATAGTTTTTAATGAATTGCATGTTTACGGCCAGCTAAGAATGCAGTTAATTAATCAATAAACATGCCATATATCTATTGCAATTCAATAAATTGCTTGGACAAACATATGATTGGTAAACATAAATTCAATTCAATTGCTTTCCAATACTGATTGCAGCAAATTTTTCTAAGTTTTTTATGCTCCGGATAAACAAAAATAAAACACTACGTTATTCAATTAATTGATACAATTAATTAGATTAAAATTAGCGAAAAGGAAAAGAACACATGCTTGCAAGGGAAAACTAGAGAAGAAGAAGATAATCGTTGCTAAGCGTCGGGATTTTTTGCGGTCCACTTGTTCGAGTTTTTCTGCCTTCTGCGTTTAGGGAGTAAAATAAATCGTTGTACATAAGAGTAATTAGGGTAAACTAAATTAACTGGGAAAAGCACTCACCCAAAAGCTCCAAAATACTGCTGTTCAATTTTGCCTTTCAATTCTTATATAATAGCAAACAAGAGCTGCTTTCAGTTTCTAACCAAACACTATAAAGACTCCTTTTGGACTGAAATAACAAATAGCTGCTGTTGAGGTAGAAAACAAACACCCCCTAAAACTATATAATAAACAAAATTACAAACAAACATAATAAACACACTACAATATATAATATAATATAATATAATATAATATAATATAATATAATATAACATATTATTTTAAAAAAAGAATTTTTTTAAAATTTCTTGCATATTTTTGCGGTACCCATTATGCAGTGGATTGGAGTGTCAATCCACTGCATCATCCAAGTCCAACGGTATAATGCAATACCATTGGACTTGGCCTTACTCTCTTTTCCAAATATGTTTAGCAATACACTCTCTTGAATCCCTAAATAAAAAAAATCTCTTCACGTTTTCCACCTCACGGAATTTTTTTTGAAATTTTAATATGTAAACTTTTTACAAATTAATTTTTCTTATAGAATAAAACATTAAATATTACAAAAATTGTAGTATAAAAATAATAAAAAGTTATCTGGACAAAACTATCTTTGCCACGTCATCAATTATTAATAGTATTACTTGAATTTTCGTTTTTTCTTAACGATTTGAAATTACATTTCTCGATTTACAAAAAGTTCAACATTTAGAACTTATTTGTGAATACGTGTATCCACATGAAATTTTTTTTTGTTTTTTGTAATTATTCATTTTAATTATATACAAATATGTTGTTTAAAAACTATTATATTAGATTTATTAAATATGAATTAATATTAATATTTGTATTTTATATATATATATATATATATATATATATATTCCTAATACAAGAAAAATACTTATTTAAAAGTTATCTGTAAAACTAAAGCAATTTATTTTAACATAAGATCTATCCTTTATATATATATAAAAAAAAGAATAAAAACTAATGCAATATAGATTCCGATCTTTCACCGGACTATCATTACTTTATTTTGTAATTCATATCATATAAAATAGAATTGATATTATTTGTCAGGTCTTGCTATTTCTTTTTTCCAATAAAGAAGTGTCTCATTATGACTACTGTAAAATATAAACTATATGATGCGGATATTATTTGATAAATTACTATAGAGATATTTAAGTAAATTAATATATATATATATATATATATTTAATTTATTTTAAAAGTAATCCAGATAATAATAAGTCTTTTTTAATATATAAATTCTATAAATTCTAAAATCTATTAATTCCTCTTGATCTTACCAAAATAAAATGTTACAATAAAAAATAAATCCTTATGTTCTTAATTTTGAACGATTACTACCATGGTTTTCAGACTCGGATAGGTCATCGAACCGGTAAAATGATGGATTCATGGATTTTGAATTAAACCGGAATCGAATCGGATTTAATAAATTTATTAAAATATTAAAATATTTTTATTTTTATATTTATGATTTATGAAAATTTGAATATTTTTATTATAATTCTTTAAGTTTAAGCATTTGAAACACAATATACTAATTAAAAAAACTCAATTTATGAAATATAGTTTTTATAGTTACAATTAAATGTCAATTTAATTTAAAATAATTTAAAAATATAAACTATATTTTATTTTAATTAAAAACAACTCAAAATAATAACTTAAATTTTATATTTAAATAATTTTCTTTTAAAAAAAACCTGGTCGAACCGGAAAATCGGTCCGGTTCACAGTTTTCGGTTCGACCGGAAGATCCGACCGAAAATTCACCTGTTGTTGATCAAAATGAAAACCGGATAGAAACCGATCGGTCTGATCTCTAGTTCCGATCGAATCCGGTCCGACCTGCCGGTCCGTCCGGTCCGGTTTCACAACTATGATTATTACACATTAGATAAATATAATTGGCAAAATGATGAAATAATTTTGATATTGACAGAGGGAAGGAAGATGTATTTGGGAAGGAAAATCAGAAGAGAGCAGATGTGGTGACCAAATTCCATTCCCTGGTCTCGTTGCTTTCTCTCTTCCTAAAACTTTCACTTTCTAGTCCATATACACATCTCCTCAGCTCCATCAGACCAAATTCAACACCATTAACAAAACACTCCTTCTTTTGGATAATTTCTTAAAGTTTCTTCCTTTGCTGTTCTTTCACACTCCTATCAACTACAAATACCTAGATCACTTATTTTACCATTTTAACCCAACATCTCCAATCTTGGGTTTCTTCATCATTTTTCATTTTTGTTATCATTGCTTCTTTTCATTCATATTTGTTGTTTCTCTCTTCAACTCTTGATTCTTTCCATCTGATGTTGACGTTTTAATTGTCTATTATTCACTCTATTGCTTATCTCTGATATGCTCGAATTTCGAATCTTGAATTGGTGGTAAATTGTGGAGAGCGGATCGAGAAAAAGATGCGGAGGCGGGCTGCCGATTACCGGCGCCCGGTTAGGAGGAGGTTATCGCAATGGATCTGGGCTCTTCTTGGGATGTTCTTGATTGCGGGACTAGTTTTGTTTGTATTCCACCATTATCACCATGAAGATCAGATTAAGCAGCCCATAGAGGTATGTTCAATCTTCTGTATTTTTAGGACTTGGATTTTATGTTTTAGTTTGCCACAATAAGTGATTGGATATAACCCTTTGATCTTGCTGTTTTAATGTTAAATTTACTACTTTGATTCCTTTGCAACTATGAGTTTTAGCTTTGTAATGATTCAGGTTCGGGGACCTTGCTATCCGGTTATTGGTTGATTAGTTGAAACTTATGGGGAATTTTGTCGACATATTAATATATGTTCTTAACTTCTCATGTTTGATTTTAGTTTTCTGACATTGTTCTGGATTTCTGGAATACAGTGAGGGTTAATCCATATTCCAGCAGGCATTTCCTCACTCTACCTCTCTTGAACCAAATGGGAATCCATAAAGTAGATTCATTTTCACTAATTTTGCCAGTGTCATTTCTTCCATTAGATTATGAAATGGCATAGTTGATATATATAGACATGAAAAACATAGAAGCATTTCATTCTTTCATCTTTCGCAGTATTTGATGCTTAGGCTTGGAATTTGGATTCTCAGAGACATAGGGGCAAGGACCTTATGCTAGTTATAGGGATTCTTTCAGGGGTTCTAATGGAAGCTTATCTATATGGACTCTTTTCAGAACTATTATTTGTATTTTTATAGAGGAATATAACTAGTAATGTTGTTTTTATACTTGTCCTTATTTTAATCAGTTAGTTGCTGATCCATTACAAAAATTTTGTTGTGTTCATTTTGTTCCGTCTTCTCCTTGTTAGTCAGGTAAAACATTTATCCCTTAGTTCTTTATGGAAGTTCAAATATGCCAGCCAACTTGATTTTGTATGGAATGATGCTATGATCAGTGTCTACTGTAGAAGGAAAAACCTAATCACTTATTCTCCTGTCCCACACACTTGGATTTTCAATTTGAGGGCTGCTTGATTTTACATAATTTCGTTTTGTCACCAAAACTTAATTGAAGCATTTCAATCCATAAAATTCTTCCCAATTCCTCAATGGTTTTAGTTCTGCAACGTTAAAGCTTGTAAGATTGGGTCATTTCGAGCTCTGAGGTTCCATACATTCAACTCTAGTACAGCCATTGATGGAACATTGGTTTTTCTTCTTTACTAACTACTCTAGCTTCTTTTTGTAACTCTATGGTTATTGCAAGGGACTAAATCAAAATGGTTAATTTTCTGAAGGCATACATCTTACTGACAAGTAAAATTAGAATAAGTCATTTCTTCATACAGAACATTTCTTATGTTCTTTTGTAATACAACCTTTTGTAGGCTGTAGGATGCCATATGAGCATCCAAGTCTGAGGATAATAATGCTTGTGTTAATTCTTGAGCTTGTTCACGTTGGCATTGTGTCATTTCCTCCTGGTGTAATACGTTATGTATTTGGCAAGTGAAGCTACCTGGTTTATGATCCAGATACAGTTAAGGATTCTGTTTCCTCTTTTTCACATGATTGCAGATTATGTGAGTTTAAATCACGGAAAGGTAATTTTGCACATGCGTATCATATTTGCAAGGCTTAAAGCTCAAATACTGTAATGGTTTGTTTTTGTGCAGTTTGCCAATGAGTCTTGCACTTTATTGACCAGTAGACATAATTTTTCATCTTATTCTTCTTCATTTCTGTGGTGAAATTTATGGCGTCCTTCTTTTATGTCTCACAATCCGTCTACACTAAGCTGCCTTTTGTCAGTTGAGTGCTTTCAATTTTACATCATTTTAAAGATCTAGTGAGATAGTTTTACCAACTTTGAATTTGGCTGTATTTTGATATTCAAATGCAATGCTCAAATCAATATTGAGAGTCAAACTTATGTTTTGTTAACAATGCATCTCACTCTATCATAGGTTAAGCTCAAGTATATTGTCAGGGAAAATAGTTGGGGGAGCTAGGTACCTGTAGGAAATCAGTAATCGCATATAATTTTCCTAAATGTCATATGTGTTTTACATGCATAACTCTGCAGTTTAACTTTTACATGACTAATTCATTGAATAAATCTATAAGTTGTTTTGTTTATGATAATTGTATGCAATACATTCCAAATGAATTGATAATGACATAATTTTATGTGAAACTAGGCTGATTTGACATTTATTTTTCCAGGAGAACCTTGAGAGATCCGAACCAATTAATCATGAAGTTTTGAACTTCACTACTGAAATATTAAGTGCTACCTCGTTTTCGAGGCAGCTGGCTGAGCAGATGACACTTGCCAAGGCTTATGTGATTATTGCAAAAGAGCACAATAATCTCCACCTTGCGTGGGAGTTGAGTAAAAAGATCAGAAGTTGCCAACTCTTGCTCTCAAGAGCAGCCATGAGAGGGCAGCCCATAACACTAGAGGAAGCAGAACCAATAATCAGTAGCCTATCTTATCTCATATTCAAGGCACAAGATGCTCATTATGATGTGGCAACAACAATTATGACAATGAAATCTCATATTCAAGCCCTTGAAGAACGTGCAAATGCGGCAACAGTTCAGAGCACAGTGTTTGGGCAATTGGCAGCAGAAGCTATACCAAAGAGTCTCCATTGCCTCAAGTTAAAGCTTACAACCCATTGGCTTATGAAGCCGCCTCTTCAGGGCCTTGCAGAGGAGACGAGAAACTCCCCTCGAGTTGTGGATAACAATCTCTATCACTTCTGCATATTTTCAGACAATGTTATTGCTACCTCAGTGGTTGTCAACTCCACGATCTCCAATGCTGAACATCCAAAGCAAATAGTCTTCCACATAGTGACAAATGGAGTGAGCTATGGAGCTATGCAGGCATGGTTCCATATTAATGACTTTAAAGGGGCAACTGTAGAAGTAAAGAATGTAGAAGAGTTCTCCTGGTTGAACGCCTCTTATGCCCCTGTCATTAAACAGCTTCTCGATAAAGAATCAAGGGGATTTTATTATTCAGGGTATCAAGATACGAAGGTTGAACCAAAACTACGGAATCCAAAGTACCTGTCTTTGCTGAACCATCTTCGGTTTTACATCCCTGAGATCTATCCATTTTTGGAAAAGATAGTTTTCCTTGATGATGATGTCGTTGTTCAGAAGGATCTTACACAACTCTTCTCATTGGATTTGCATGGAAATGTCAATGGAGCAGTGGAAACTTGTCTGGAAGCATATCATCGATACTATAAGTATCTCAATTTTTCAAACCCAATCATTAGCTCGAAGTTTGACCCACAGGCATGTGGTTGGGCATTCGGTATGAATGTTTTTGATTTGATCGCATGGAGGAAGGCGAACATCACTTCGAGATATCACTATTGGCAGGAGAACAATGTGGATCGAACAATTTGGAAGCTGGGAACACTTCCTCCTGCACTTCTGGCATTTTATGGACTAACGGAGCCGCTTGATCGGAGATGGCATGTGTTAGGACTAGGATATGACATGAACATAGACAACCGGTTGATTGAAAGTGCTGCAGTTATTCACTACAATGGAAACATGAAACCATGGCTAAAATTGGCCATTGCCAGATACAAACCTCTGTGGGAAAGGTACATAAATCAGAGTCACCCTTATTATGAAGATTGTGTCATAAGTTAAAATCTGCTACTTCTTGATCATCGATAATTGATGCGATCTTTAATATTTTGACCGCATTGTAGATTCAGAAGTAGAAAATTTTGACTTTAGGAGGCTTCTTTTGTTTTATTCCTTCTAAAGAGAATTAATTAAGAACAAGTTTTATACATTAGAGAGAGAATTTTAAAATTACTAGGTGAAGAGTTGTGGAGAATTCATTTTTGGGTTGATGGGGCTTCCTTTCCCCTTCTGCAAGTTGTAGAATCATTTGTTCCTTGGCAAATTCTTGTAATAATTTTTCCAGCTTCTTTTTGGATTATAATGTAATTGAACGCAGACATTTTTTCCTGTCTGTTTTCGTTACCCCTGAACATAAAACAGAAATTATGAACGTCACTGTGAGGATTCTCGAAATGTAATTTCTAATTGCTCTCGATTATATAATTTATTATGTTATTTTTGTTGATGGGTACCTAAACTGGAGAGACTAGAGAGTAAACTGCCTTGTATTCTTGATTGATTTCAACCAACGTGTACATTTACAGCAACAATATAAGTAAATACAACTACAACAGAAAACTTGATGCACCAAAAAATTGTTATTAACCCTGATCCGTACGTGAAATTATGAAAACCTGACACAGAAATATCTACATGCATGGACATGTGAGAGAATTGATGTCTCGCATCAAATTTTTAACCCTGAACCCAGTAGTTTGAGCTTCATGATCTGGTCTAGACTCTCCCATTTCAGGTGTCAAATGTCTCCAATCCCACCTTTTCTGAGGAACAAATTATTTCCAATTGAAGTTTCTCCTCATATTTCAACAGAAGTACTTTATCTGGATTCTCCAGTTTGGCCTTCAGACCCTTCGAACTGTATAACTTGGCAAAGAAAAGCCACAGAGAAACAACACACATCCTTAGGGTCTCTCCATATGTAAATGATTTTACAACCAGAAGTGAAGACTGATTTAGGCAGAGAAGTAATCATGTGGGCCTTTAGTTAGTAATAGATAAAATAAGAGTAGTGCCGGTTTTCATGAAAGTGGCTAGAATTATATGTCAGTTGAACGAGGGTTGAAGTGATGTTGAGCAGAAACAGTTCCTAACAAGAAAAATTCAATGTACCAAAATCCTTAGTAATGGTACAGTTGACATCATTCTTTGTACTCGTTTTCACTAAAATGGCTTCTTTCCTCCCGCTGCTGTTCCAAATCTTCATCACTTTTCTTTTCTTGTTGAGAAGAAGAATTCATGGATGAGAAGCAAAGACCAACATAAAGCTTGATATTATTATCGGACACACACACAATATGAATAACTCCTTTCTTTTTTTCTTCAACAGATGAATATTTATTTTAATGGGGTGTTTAGTTGGCTAGAAAATTTGTAGGGAATGAGAATTAAGAGCATCTCCAACAGGTAAAGAAGAGATTCTTTGGTTGGAGAAAATTATCCTTTAAGAGAATCTTCTCTTTCTTTGCTTTTAAGATTATTTTAATGTTAAACTTTAATTTTTGATTTTTTTTTTTAATTTTAAAGACCTTTTTGAGTTCTGGTCTATCCACCAGATGCCGAGTTAGTACCTAACTTATTGATTTGGTCCTTTTGGCACCTGATCTATAGAAATCGAGAACATTTGGTATCTGAACAACAAAATTTAATTAAATTGATGATATTGGTGGTTTAAAGAGTGGTAGTGAAAATCAAGAATGATCGATTTATTACAATAACAATGATTATGTAAGTTATTATAGTGATATTACTAATTGACCAAGAATCAAAATATTCTAGATTTTAATAGATCAAGTACTAAATGTTCTTGATTTCAAAACATTAGACACCAAAAGAATCATATCAATAGGTCAGCTACTAAATAGGCAGATTGTGGATACGTTAGGCCCCAAAAAGGTTTTTCTTCCTTTTATTTCTTAAAGTTGGCTATTTGGGTTTATAAAATAATATATTATAATCATGTGGGTCCATTTAGAGAACTTTGGAAGAGTTCTTTTAAAGAATAAAAATTCTTTGATATGTATTTTTTTGTTTTGAGATGGCACGGGAAAAATAATGGAAAGAAATTTTCGTCATTGGAGATGCTCTAATGATTCTATTTTTTGTTGTTTGTTTGAACAAAATCACCCAAGTAATAGAAATCATATTTCCCTATTTATTGGAATCATGATTCCCCCCTCACCCCATTAATTAAGTTGATCCCCTCCACCCATTTAGCCAAAATATATTATTTATAATGATTATTAATTTCTCTTTGAATTTTTTTTTCCAATGAAAACGAGTTACAATTTTTTTTACGGAAATAAATGATTTTAAAATTAACAGAAAAATCATTGTGGCAATAGTTATTTTCTGTAACTTTGAAAAAAATGGCTCTACAACTTGTATATAATATACATATATATATTTGTGAAATATTTTAAATATTTTATTTAAATTTTAATATAGTACAAAATCAAAAAATAATACAATGAGTAAAATATTAAATTATGATTCTGATTTCAGGTTAAACCAAATAGAATTATTATATGGTGATTTCGATTCTAATTCCATATCATTTCATTTCCGATTCTGAAGTTTAACCTCGTAAATTTATAAAGACGTTGCTGACTTTTCAAAAATGTTTTTCTTAGTTTTTTTAAATTCATTTAGTTTTAAAAAAAGGGTATAGAAAGAGTAGTTCTATATTTTTGTTTTCATGCATTCTAAATTATAATTAACTTAAGAGTTCAAAATTCTCTTAAACCCTAGCTACCCTTTCCTTGCTCTCAAACGAAATTTCTTTCAAGATTTCAATTTTTAAGGAGGCTTTCTCCTCCATCTTCATCTTTCTCATCTCTATTTGGTGTGATTTGAATCATATATTCTGTTTTTTTTTTTTTTTTGAAAATGCTTCCATAGAGATCAATTTATTACTATTGGATCTAAATCTGTCTTTCACCATCTACTTGATTTATATCTTTTCAGGTTTAACACCTCGAGCAGAAACATTTTTTCTTGACAACGACATCTGGTCATGGTCTATGCACAATTTCAAAACGATTGATTAAGATCTATTTACTTGAAAAGATTGTATCGATGGACGTTGTGTTGCAATTGTTATCCTGTAGTGTGATTGGATTTTCTTCAAATTGCAGTTTATGGCCTAGGGTTTTATTTTATGTTTTTATCTTTTGTGAATTTATTTTTGCCCTTTATAGTCTTTTTTACCGATTTGTGGAACTTATTGTTTTATGGGGATATTTTTCCTTTTGTTTTTGATTTATCTTTTTCGTTTAGCGGAATGATATATTACTTTTTATATAAAAAAAAAATAATTAATTTTAGATTTAGTTTTTTTTCTCAATGTATTTTATTTAATATACATTGATATTCAAATATTAGTAGAAACTATTGATTGGATGGGCTAACCCTCCTCCCCACCCATATCCACATTGAAATTTTGTGCTTACACATAAATTTTTTATATTTAGCCCTCTCAGATTTGGCCTCGACCATGCATAAGCCAAATAATGGATGAAATAGGCTTTGGATTATTGTAAAGGGACAAGTACAAAAATAAACTCTGTCATTTTGTCATTTGCGAATTAGTACCTATAGTTTAAAATGTAACAAACTGAGACTTGTAGTTTTGCAATGTTAGCAAAATTAGTCTGTATATCATCTAATACACTCCTCTAAACTCTCTTTTATGCTTTGAATTTTTACTTGAAATTTTGCACATTGATTGCTTAAAACATAATGGACAATTGGTGTTGAAGCTTGAAAATTTTTGGGAAGCCTTTATATTTTTTATTAATTAATAATGTAAAAAATAAAAAAAAAATACAAAAAAAAGAAAAAAGAAAAAAAGAAATATGGGTATAAAGTATGTGAAAGCGTAACTAAGGCTGATCTAAGTATGACACAACTCACCAATTGCTGGTGGCCCAGTGGCGATGGGGGCTGGGCTTGGTAGGAGGAACCAAAGGTTCGATTCCCCGCAGCAGCATTTGGGAGGGGGCTTGAGTCTATAAACCCTAAACTGTACCCCCGAATCCGGATTAGCCAGTGGGTGAACCGGGTGAGAAACCAAAAAAAAGTATGACACAACTCACAATGCATTAAAAATACATGAATTTTTTCTTGGAACTATAAACTGACAAATAGAATTAATTTTAAAAAATGATATAAAAGGAAGCTCCGGTGTAAAAATTTGTCCTTGAACTATATTAATTACTTTTTAAATCACATGAGTATTTAAATTGGACTTTTTTTTTTTTTTGATAGAGAGAAAGTGTTGCTTAAAGTTGTTTATTAAGATCAATATGTATGACTGATTTACATGCAATTTTCTCCCTAAATCTCTATTATTCATACAAAAAGCCTAATATAAGTTTTTTTTTTTTTCATTAACGAAAAACCTTTCTCCTAGTTTAATTAAAAAAGTACAAATTTAAAAAAAAATTGCAAAAAATGCATTCCCAATATAAAACTCATATAAACATAAAAAATTCATAAACCTGAAAATCATATCATATAAATATAAGAAATTTATAATAATTTCAGTCTATACGGATTTTTCCAATAAAATCCAATTAAAATAAAACAGTACATGCATATATGTACCTTTTAATCAATTTCCTAATCCTCATTATATCCATGAATTATATAGATGTTTTTTCTTTTCTTTATATGTATTGTTTCTCGTTTATTAGGTATTAGACCTGCAAAAATGAGAAGAAAATAGATTAGGAGGATCAAATCGAGGATCTATTGATGAGGATATTTTCCTAGATTATAATTCTTCCTATTGTGAATTATGTAAATATATTGTGTATCCTAATTAGAGTGCCATTACTTGTAAAGGAAGAGTCCTTCTCTAATAGGGATTCCTAAACCCTATTAGTGTTGTATGTATTTGTAAAGTTAATCAATGGAAAAGCTAACGGCTATAATTTGTTTCATGGTATCAGAGCTAGGGCTTCATTATGTCTAACTCATCTTCTCCCATAATTACCGCCGGCACTGACGTGTCCAGCACAGCCACCTCCGCCCTTAGCAAATCAACCACCATAACTCAATTTTTATTCCCACCGCCACTATCCTTTTGACCACCATAATAAATTAGAACCCTGCTCCACACCTTGCATTTTTGTCGGCTATAGTAAACCCCACAAGGGATATAGTTGTTATGATCCTCAGTCTTCAAAATTTTTTGTCTCATGTCATGTTTTATTCAATGAATAGGTTTTCCCTTTTCGAGATCACAGTGATGCGGAGTTGCCATCTTTATTGCGTCTAGGTCTGATCCAACTAGCTCTAAAAATACAATTTCCCACACCACAACTTACTGCACCTACACCAAACCCTATGGCCCCTATTGAGCCGAACCTTCCTACTCACCTAATTAATCCAACTGAACCACCCGTCACATAAACTGAACTCGTAAATACCCAGCCAACCCAGTTTCTGAGCCACCCATAACCGATATCCCTATTCCCAACACTACAGCAACCATCATTCCTCTTGTAGTTGATCTCACAACTTGTGGTCCCTTACAAAATATGTCTCGGCCACAGCCCAACACTGTTCCAACCTACAACATGCTCACCCTGTTAAAAACCGATTCATTAAAACCATGGGCATTTTCTTATACTCTTGAGCGGGTTTTCGAACCCACATGTTATACACAGGCCGTTAAGCACCCATACTGGGTTGATGCTCTGCAGACCGAATATCAGGCACTTCTCTCGAATCAAACCTGGACCTTGGTTCCTCATCGTCCATCGTAGAATGTTGTTAGTAATAAACGGGTATTTTGGGTCAAGCAAACACCCGACGGTAGTGGAGTGTTACAAAGCCGTTTTAGTTGCCAAGGGTTTTCATCAGCGACCTGGAGTGGATTTCTTTGAGACATACAACCCAGTTGTCAAACCAATCACTATTCATACTTTGTTATCTTTGGCTATTTCTTTTAACTGGCACACTCTTTCACTTGATGTTTCTAACGCTTTTCTACATGGTGATTTGGAGGAGGCCGTGTATATGTTTCAACCGATCAATTTTATTGATGCTAAAAGACCTAACTATATTTGCAAACTACACAAGTCTTTCTATGGTCTTAAACAAGCCCCGCGGATGTGGCACAAAAAATTTACTGATGCTGTACGACATTATGGTTTTTTTTATTCTGCATTGGATACATCACTTTACTTCTATTACTCTGGTGACATCTCTATTTTTTGTCTCATTTATGTTGATGATCTTTTATTGATGGGACCGAATTTGGCTGCTTTGTAATCTTTTGTCACTACTCTTTAGTCTCACTTTGCTGTTAAAAATCTTGGCCGATTGTCTTATTTTTTGGGTATTGAAGCACATTGGCAATCAGATGGATTGTTTTTGAATCAGTTGAAATATGTTCAAGATTTGCTCGTTAAAGCTAAGATGGCTTATTGCAAAGGCATGTCTACTCCCATGTGCCCAAAAACTCAACTTCGTCTTGGTAATTGTTCTCCATATGTCGATCCTACACTATATTGGTGTATTGTCGGTAGCCTTCAGTATCTCACGTTCACTAGGCCCGATATTTCTTTTGCAGTGAATCGGTTGTCTCAGTTTATGCATGCTCCTACAGAAATCATTGGTCGCCTGTCAAACGGGTTCTCCACTACTTGAAATTTTCGGTTTCTCATGGTCTCAAGGTTCAGCCCTCCTCTTTGGTTCATTTACATGGTTATAATGATGTAGACTGCGCCAATAATCTTGATGACCGTAAGTCCACATCTGGGTTTGCCATCTGCTTAAGCAAGAATCTTGTTTCATGGTGTAGTAAGAAGCAGCACACGGTCTCCTGCTCTTCCACAGAAGCCGAATATAGGGCTTTAGCCTTTGCCACTTTTGAAATCAGTTGGTTATAGAATTTGCTTTCTGAGATTGAGATTTCTTTATCCTCTCCTCTGGTGTTATGGTGTGACAATTTATCTGCTACTTATTTGACAACCAATCCTATCATTCACTCCTGGACTAAGCACTTAGAAGTTGACTTTTACTATCGGGTTACATAAAAGTCTCTTCTTGTTCATTACATCTCAATGGTTGACCAAACCGCTGACATTTTTACCAAGGCCCTTCACAAAACCCGGTTTGCTTTTTTGAAATCCAATTTGCTGTGGTTTAATTAGTTGATCATCAATGCAATCTGAGTTGTATGAGATTGTTTTAAACTTCGCTTGAAACCATTTCACAGAAAGTTGTCTTCTTAAAAATAGATGTTCAAGCTGCTTTCCTGTTCATTTCATTTCTTTTTTTTTTTTTGACAAATGTGTTATGTCGCCATCGAAAGTAAGAGAAGCAAAGGGGTTTGTTTCTAAATATATGTACGCAAATCTAAAGTGAAAAATAAACGAATCGAAAAAACCAATGTTATTAAAATTGGACCGATTAATGGGAAGTTATAGAGTACGTCTGGCATACCATGTTATCCGTATACCAAGCCAATTGTACTATGACAAGTTACATTCCAACCAATAGAAAAATGACACGCTGTAATTAATTAATTAATTATTTAATATCTAATTATTTTTAAAAAATTCTAGACCCTAAAATAAAAACTCTAGATGCTAATTTGTCAACCATTGACCCTAAAATATATTACATGGTGTAATTTTGTTGGTTTGTCATACGGATGACGTGGTGTGTCAGACGTATTGTACAATTTCTCTCGAACAATGTATTGGCAAAGCTATTGATTTACGATTCGACCACGTTCAAATAGTGGTTTAATTGATTCAAAAAAATAAAATAAAATAAAAATAAAAATAAGTGGTTTAATTGGATTTTTATCTTTTTGAAAAAATTATTTAAGTAATCTTATTAAAAATATTATCTAATAAGCGATTCAACTAGTCGAAGTTGGTGGTTCGATTGGTTCAATTTATTAGTTTGACTAATTTTCCCAGTTAAATTTATTGATTGTTTAAAAAGTTATATTTAATATCTAATCAATTTGATTAATAATTAATTCACAGTTGAATCGATTCATCGGTATAATTTTAATATTATTGAAAAAAAAAAAAAAACCTAAGAAAAACAAAAAGAAAGAACATTTCAAAAGTCAGCAACCCACGCCGTCAACTCATCACCTCGACTCGAAATGTCAAGACTCCTCACCTTCACAGAGCGATATTCTTGCCATGTGACAACTCAGCATTTCAATCATTTGTATGTATTATATTCATTATTACCACTCATAGTCATAATGGTGATTAGGGGTGCCATATATATCGAATTTAAAAGTTTTACCTCTTTTAAAAATGCATGTCGGCTCAAATCCACATTTGAATCCGTTGATTCAAATACATATATATATTTATTGGGTTGCTTAATTGTTTCATCAGTTTATAAACACCGTACAAAGTAATTTTATATATGTCATTAAAGTTAATTGGCTGAACTAATTAAGAAGCTAATATTCCGACTGCTGGAAAGCTGGAGTTGACTTAAAAGAGAAGGAATGAGGTCTGTGCTGTTTCTTTCTAAGCCTAACCGAAATGAATATTTTTATTCGGGTGGAGTCGGTTATGGATTTGCTCATTAACTTTCAATAAATTAACAATTAAATGCTAAACATTTATTAATTTCAGGCAATACTACCAATTCTCTCTCTTCTCATCCATGGATTCTTCTTCTTCTTTACAAGAAAATAAAACTACTACTGATGAAGAGCAGCAGCAGGAAGAAGAAGAGAGCCACTTTGATGGCAAGTACAAAGAGATGATGTCAACATTTCCCAAAGGAAAAGATTGGAATGAACACACTCAATTATACCATTACCAAGGATTTTGGTACATGGAATTTTTCATGTTAGGAATTCTTTCTGCTCAACATCACTTCAAGCCTCAATCAACTGACATAATTCTAGCCACTTTCATGAAAACAGGTACAACTTGGCTCAAAGCTCTTACTTTATCCATTCTCACCCGTCACAATTCACCAAACAATAACCCTTTACTCCAAAAAGGCCCACATGATTGTATGCCATTTATGGAGGTTGATCATGTTCAAGGCAAATCCTCAACTGTTCATCAAAACTTTGAAATTCCATTGGTCGGTACACACTGCCCTTTTACTTCTCTGCCTGAATCAATTGTCACTTCTGGATGTAAAATCATTTACCTATGGAGAGACCCTAAGGATGTCTTTGTTTCTTTGTGGTTTTTCTTTGCCAAGTTATATGATTTGATGGGTATAAAACCTCGTTCCTTGGGAGAATCATTTGAGTTGTTTTGCGACGGATTTGTAACTTATGGACCCTATTGGGATCATATTTTAGGGTATTGGAATGCCAAATTGGAGAATCCTGAAAAAGTGTTGTTCTTGAAATATGAAGAGATGATGGAAGATACGAGTTTTTATGTGAAGAAAATAGCTGATTTTATGGGCCATTCGTTTAGCTTGGAGGAAGAAGAAAATGGAGAAGTGGAGAAGATTGTGAAAATGTGTAGCTTCGAAAATTTGAGAAATCTTGAAGTGAATAAAAATGGAATGCATCGTGAAAATACTAGAATGTCCATTGGGAATAATTTGTTCTTCAGAAAAGGTGAAATTGGAGATTGGAAGAACTATATGACACTTGAAATGGGAAATCGCCTAGATCAGATCATGAAGCTCAAATTAATAGGTTCCGGGTTAACAATTTAATGTCAGACGTTAATTCCATGCGCCAAAGTTTAATTATTTTCAATGGCTTCATTTGCAGTATTTTTTATTTAATTCTTTATTATTTTTTCGTTTGTTGATGAAATTCCAGGTTTATGTGTATTTGCAATCTGATAAATTAAATATGTTTCGTTTGTGTATTCTAAATTTTTCAATATTTTGTTTGTCAAGATATTTTTTCATTAAAAATAAGGAATTTTATAAAACTTGGTGATGAAGGTGGCATTTGCATAATTGGTTAGCAACCGTTTCCATGTGCTTCTTGAAAAATATAATCATTGACTTTTGGACTTCTCCACGTGTTTATATTTATATTTAAGTCATAATCTGTGGAATAGTATAGTAGTAATACCCTGAATCCCTCGATTATTAAGGTTTTGGCTATTGCTATAATTTTGTTGTTAACCCTTCATTACTTGTTAATAGGTCTGTCATCCCCTTTGTTACTTCTATTATCTATAATTCTCATTATCAAAGCTAAAACCATGGAAACCCATTTTTGAATGCGTAAATCAAAACTGGTTATAATCTTAACAAGCTAAAGTATTAGAAAAAGAAAAATTAATTAATTAGAATTAAATCCAGGGACATTTGAGACTCACATGTATCTAGTTATTAATAAATGATCAAATACTCTATGTTATAAAATAACTAACTTTGAAATGCGCAACGTTAGTATTTTTTTAAAATAGATATAAAACATTAAATTTTCTGATTTATTCATGAATTTTCTTACACATCTTTTAATTTTATCAATTTTCTTTTCATTTTACTGATTAAATAATAAAAAATAATTTCAAAGTAATCAATAATATTTTATTTATAATATGATCTCGCCTTAATATTTTATATGTTAAATCTAATTTTGAGCTTAGATATTACATTAATGAATTTAATATATCTTAAGCACTTTTAAAAATTAGGTTTTTTTTTTCGTATATACAAATTTACTTTTAATTTTCATATATTAAGAAAATAGGTGGTTGACCCTTTTGTGTAGACACTTCAATACTAAAGTTCAAAACTTACATAAGAAAATAATGAGAGACTGAGAGTAAAATAAGAGAATAAAATCGAAATGTACTTTGATACCTTGCAAATCCTATTTATAAAGGTGTAATATATGGTCATTTTCATTTTTATGACCATTAATATGTAACTGTCATAACTGTTGTGTAATTTATGGTTGATATCACTAACCGAATTTTCATAGATAATCAATTCAATTAAAGTTAATATTAAGATAATATTAATAATTAAACAATTGACAATTGCTTTTGTAACCTTAAATTTCTTTCTTTCTTTTATAATTTTTTAATTTTTTGATTCATAAATAAAGGACGGCTAGGGTTTGGAATAAATCTCACTCAAGTTGTTTTGAGGAGAGTAGGTTGTATTTACAGTAAAGGAATTACAACAATTACATCAGATATTTACAGCAGATATATTTACATAAATATCCCCCAATACACATTAATATGGCATTAAATAAAATACAATTTATATTACTCTATTACTCCCCCGCAAGTTGAGTTGGGGTGTCAACCACAGCCAACTTGTCACGCAGTTGAAGAAACCGAGTACGAGGCAAGGGTTTCGTCAAAATATCAGCAACTTGGTCCTTGGTAGATATGTACTTGACGAGAACTTCTTTAACTGTAACACGTTCCCGAACAAAATGAAAATCAAGTTCAATATGTTTGGTGCGACTGTGAAAAATCGGATTGGCCGTCAAGTATGTACCACTCAAGTTATCACACCAAACGATGGGTGCTTGACACAAGGGAAAGCCAATTTCGGTGAGAAGCATACCAAGCCAAGTAACCTCTGACGTTGTAGTCGCTAGGGCCCGATATTCCGCTTCCGTAGAGGATCGTGACACGGTTCTTTGTTTCTTAGAAGCCCATGACACTAAATTCGTTCCATGAAAAATCCCAAAGCCTGAAGTAGAACGCTTGTCATCAACATCCCCGCCCCAATCTGAGTCACAAAAGGCATTCAGAGTGAGTATTTTTGAGGGTGAAACCGAATACCCATGGAACTTGTTGCTTGAAGATACCGAAGAATCCTCTTCAACGCTTGCCAATGAAGTGTGGATGGGGCATGCATAAATTGAGCCACTTTATGAACCGAATAGGTGATATCAGGTCGGGTGATGGTCAAGTATTGGAGGCCACCAACCAAGCCACGGTACAAAGTAGGATCATCAAAACCATGACCCCCACGAAGGGACAATGAGTCAGCTGTACTAGCAGGCGTAGAGACAACCTTGCAACTGTCCATGTTAGACCGTTTGATCAAGTCCTGAACATATTTCTTTTGAGACAAGAATAAGCAATTACCATGCCACAGAAGTTCAATCCCCAAAAAATAATTTGCACGCCCAAGATTCTTAATTGCAAAATGAGACTGCAAGTAGTGAATAAGGTGAGTTGCCCTAGCATCATTATTGCCCAAGATGAGGAGGTCATCCACATAAATAAGACAAAATAAAATGGAACCTGAGTCATGGAGCATGTAGAGGGATACATCGGCTTTGGACCCCTGAAAACCATACTAAACAAGGGATTGAGTGAGCTTTTTATGCCACATCCGTGGGGATTGTTTTAAGCCATAAAGAGATTTGCGGAGACGGCACACATGAATGGGATAAGAGGGATCAATAAACCCTAGTGGTTGGGTTATAAACGCTGGTTCATCCAAATCACCGTGCAAAAAGGCATTAGACACATCAAGATGGAGTACACACCACCCAAACGAAACAGCCAAGGACAACAACAAACGGATTATGGTCGGCTTGATCACAGGACTGAAAGTGTCCTTAAAATCCACACCGGGTCGTTGGTGAAAACCTTTTGCAACCAATCTAGCTTTGTACCGATCAACCGACCCATCTGCCTTTAACTTTGTCTTGAAAACCCATTTACATCCCACAACATTAGGTGCCACAGAGTGGGGAACCAATTCCCACGTCCCATTACAGATAAGAGCTGTAAATTCCTCTTCCATCGCACGTCTCCAGTGTTCACTTTTAGCAGCCTCGGTACAGCAAGTAGGGTCAGAAGCAACAATAATGGTATGGAATAAACGAGGCTTGCTGTTCCCAGTAAGAGATCGAGTAACCATCCGACGCGGTTGATTGTCACAAAATTACCGTAAATCGACCTGTGAGCGGACGACGCGTTTTCAACGGGACGCGGGACTCCCTTTCGGAAGAGGAGCCTCGATTTCGGGCGGGACCCTCCCTCGCGTGGGGTTTTTGATTTGGAAATCCGTTTTTGGAAAAGCAGATTATTTCGAAAAAGAATCGAGATCTAAATCTCGATAAGAAGTATAGGAGTCGCCACCCGGCTCAGCTCAACCGGGAAATTACAGTGTAGCTGAACCAAAGCGGGAACTGCCACACTTTTCAGAGATTCGGGTCCGGACAAGTCCTTTTTTTCGTGTCCAATTTAAATATTATTGTCAATGTTCTAGTTACGACACTTTAAGGAGCTAAAGATTTATTTTCATTAAAAGAATACACACAGCGTGCATACAGGATAATAATACAAAATATAAAGTAAAAAGAATAAATATTTAAGGGCTTACAACCAAATTGAAAGAAAAATAAAACTCTCATCTCACGGATACAATCGCCTAGGATACACGAGAATCTAAGGAAAATTTACAACCGCCTAAATACACGATTTAATTCTATTAAATACAAATAAAAAGAAAATTAAAATAAAATAAAAGCTGCAAAACAAAGGTTAGCACAATTTATACGGCACGCCATAAATAAGACTCAAGTAGACAGAAATAGGGAATTAGAATTCGGGGTCATGCAATTGGGGTAACCGGGTCGGCCCGTCGGTCAGCCCGATTAGACCTGGAAAACCGTTTTGAAACGTCCCTGTATTTTTGGTTTTGTGAGAAAATCATTTTTGAAAACAATTTTTCTGGTTTATTACAATTAAGCATGTAAAGTGGGTCGGTTTTCGGGAGAATCGGGTCTCCGTCGTGGAATTGTTCTAAATGCAATATTACTGAAAAATAGATCTAAGGTCGTGATGTACACCACAAAATTCATTTTGATAATTTTTTGAGGGTTTTCTAATTTTTCTGATTTTCTGGGATTTTCTGATTTTTATGAATTTTTTTTTTTTATGATTTTCTTTGGATTTTAGGGATTTTTTAGGGATTTCTATCCTTGGCCGAGAACTACAGTCGTGCGACTGTAGTTACAGTCGTACGACTGTAGACTTGGCTCGGGCAGAAATCGCTAAAAAACCCTAAAACAAAAACCTGAAGCTGAAAAGGTAAGGACAGTCGTACGACTGTAGGGAATTTGGCACGACTGTATTTACAGTCGTGCCCCTGTTCTTGTTTCAAGAACAGTCATACGACTGTTCTTACTTTTCCAGAA
Organism: Euphorbia tirucalli; assembly: GCA_039660915.1. Classification (NCBI taxonomy): domain Eukaryota; kingdom Viridiplantae; phylum Streptophyta; class Magnoliopsida; order Malpighiales; family Euphorbiaceae; genus Euphorbia; species Euphorbia tirucalli. The sequence goes on from CM077637.1 coordinate 17,965,142, forward strand.
ATAAAAATGCAAAAACTTGAAGAAAAATGCACCAAACACAGTCAAATCACCCAGAAAGCTGGAAAATGAGATGAGTTAAAGGTTGTTTACCTCCTTGGTGACGATCCACAGCTGGAATGACACCTGGCTACGCACCAATCCACGTGAATTTGCACTTTTTCTCCAAAAGTCAAGGTTGCAAGAATGTCCAAATAACTCCAGAAAAGTCACGGATTTGTGTTTGTTTTTGGTCCGAAATGATTTAGTTTGTTAGTGTGCTTGTTAATCTAGGATTTCTAATTCGTTTCAGTGATTAAAAACAAGAAATCAAGGAGAAAATGTGAGAAGAAAGTAAGCTCCTTTACTTCTCTCTCTTCTTTCTTTTTCTCCCTCTTTCTCTCTCTAAAATTCTGGTTTCTTCCCCCAAAACTCCTCAAAAGTCTGATTTTCTGCCCTTTTATACCTCACTAACCCGGAAATCTTGAGCATTAAATGCTCAAGATTTCCCTTCTCTTTCAAGTCAAAAAGGTATGGGCTGGAACCTGTCCCCCGAAAGTACAGTCGTACGACTGTACTTACACTACAGTCGTACGACTGTAGTGAATTACCACGACTGTATTATACAGTCGTGGGTCAACGGTCAACGGCCCCAATTTTTTTTTCGTAAAATTTCGTGTTCACAGGCTGCCCCTCGTGTAACTGAAATCCGATTTCCGAAACGGATTTAGGTACACGACAAAGAACATGAAATCGCGGATGTGCAATGGTAGTTTTCGCAGGTGACTTTGGTAGTCAGGTGGTCCATATGCCTTTTGCATGAGGATGACACCGAGAGTATGAGTGACTTTTGGAGTCGAGCGGTTCCCTACGATGGCTTTCGCGCAAGGATGACGCCGAGATGAAATGACTTTTGGAGTCAAAAGGCTGTGTACGGTTTGTCACACCGAGCCTAAAAATGCATGTGATGCATGTTTGATGAACGTATTTATTCCTTGATCGATAATTTTGAAATAAAAATTTTTGCCCCTTCGATCAAGAATAAATACGGGAATGCGTGTCATGGTTGCCTTTTATAGTCGTGCGGGACCGGATTTGTGAATACGAGAGGTGATAGTCGTGTGCGACTGGCGCACTCAACGGACTGACACAGGATTTTTGGTTCCCTTTTAAAGTCGTGGGGGACTATGATTTTTGTATGAATGCATGACGATCGTGTGCGGCTGGGCGCACCCGACAGACTGAAATTGGATTCGGGTTCCCTTTTATAGTCGTGGGGGACTATGATTTTTGTGTGAACGTAACGGCCCGGAGTGGCTTGGCACGTGGGGCGTGTTGAAAATGCGATTGGTGTAATTATACTTACAGTGAATTTTTCATGGTTTTTCTTGGATTTCGTGCCCCTTGGGCGAGGCGGACCGTCATTGAAATAAATTAGTCGTCGCTGGATTAGTCCTGTAAAATTACTGAAATGCCCCTGTAGGGATTTATTGCACATTAGATAATAAAATAGGTTTAAGGAATAAATAGGAAAAAAATAAAAGAAAATAAAATAAAAATAAAAATAAAAAAATAAAAATAAAAAAAATTTCCCCCCCTTTTTTCCACTACAGTCGCACGACTGTATTCCAATTTTGAATACAGTCGTATGACTGTAGACGAAGTACAGTCGTACGACTGTACTTCGCGGGCAGATAAAAATAAAGGGGCGGTTTCCGCCCCTTTCTCTCCCACTTTCTCATTTTCCCCAAAACCTTTCCTCTCCTTCTCTCTGAAACCGACCCAAATCCTCGAAAAGCCGTCAAAATGTTGAAGAAAATGGGAAAGAAGTTGAAGAAGATCCAGAACAGCGCGGTTCTTGAACCCAACAATCCGGATGGGATTGCTTTTGTGGGAATCGCCCAAGGATACGGGCACCCACTTTATATGGACCACTTCGGGATCTGATTCGGGATGGAGATCCCCATTCTGCTGGCAATGGACTCACATTTGTCCGTTACACAGGTTGGTATTTGATTCCTATGCCTTGATTTTGAGTTTTTTCAATATTTTTCCTTTTGAACTTTTGGAACTGATTTGCATGATTTACTACTTTCTGGGTTGAATTGATTAAGTAGAATGCATGCTAGGATTCCCCTGTAGTCAATAGAAACAAGGAACTAGGAAAAACGAGTCAGAAATCGTGAATATTAAATGAATTGCAAATTTTTTCTGCAGGCATATGAACAGTCGTGCGACTGTTCATGCAAATGATGAACAGTCGTACGACTGTGGGCACTACAGTCGTGCGACTGTAGCTACGCTCGTGCAATGCGTACTACAGTCGTATGACTGTAGCAAGAAAACAGGTTTTTTTTTTTAATTCAAAATCTGAATGCATATGTGTTGTACTTCCCTGTAATGCAGGCGCACAGGATTGCTGGTAGTGGGAATCTTTCCCTGCCCCGGGTCTGGTGGGACCGACTTCCAGAGCCCGTGCGGGCCCGAGTCAGGCTCTTAGGGCTAGAGTCTTTCGTCCTGTCTTTACCCATGAGCACACCGCACACCACACATGCCGTGCTGACGGCCCTGTGCGAGAGATGGGTTTGCACTACCCACACCTTCCATCTGCCCATCGGGGAGTTCACCGTCACTCCCTCGGACTTCGTGGCGATCACAGGCTTTGGGTTCGGTGGGACCCCTATTGTCTTTAACTGCAGCTTGACCCGACACCAGCAGGTGGACACTTACATTCGGAGGTTGATTGGTTGCACCCCTGAAAAGGGGAAGATCTTATGCTCCCGGGTGGAGGCTTATTGGTCCACCCGTGCAGTCTTGGCTGAGGAGGACATGGAGCAGTACACCAGGGCCTACGTGCTCGTCCTCCTGTCCTGCACATTATTTCCCACCGGACAGAGTACCTGCAATTTGACTCTGCTCCCGACATTGGAGGACCTGGCTGCCTTCCCGTCTCTGGACTGGGCGCGAGCTGCGTTAGGGCAGCTGTATTACGGGCTGGACTTGTGTGCCCGGGGGGCGCAGCAGGAGATTCTGGAATTCTGGTTTGGCCTTCTGGTATTGCCTCTCTTTCCCCTCTTTTTTTTGTATTATAATTATTCTTTATAACTACAGATCTGGGCTTTTGAGCATCGCGCGCTGGAGCCGCCTGATTTGAGGGACGTCTAGGGTGATGTTCATCCGACTGTCCTACGTTGCTGGACGCAGGGGTGGCAAGGCACCGCCTGTGACATCGAGGAGGTTCGGCAGAGTCTGCTCGACACGACCTGGAGGAGGGTAAGTAAACAAAATTCGTTAGTAAGAAGATTGGAATAATTTTTGTTTACCTGTATTGAGTTTCTTTTATTGCATTTCTACAGATCCGGCACCACCCTTGGGAGAATCTGGGTGCCATCACCCTCCTCGTTCAGTCCTCGGCACGCTTTGACCGTCACCGATTTGTCATGGAGAGCCCCATGTCCCAGGAGTGGTACTTGGGCGATCGTCTCTTCCTTTCTGACCACGTCGACGGTCCGATTGGCCGGCTTGTGCCCCCGCCGCTTCCGCAGGAACTCTTCTGGCCATATCTGGCGGATCCTGCGACAGACCCCGAGATATTTGGAGAGGGGTATAGTGTGGACCCCGTGGATGGAGATTACCCCGCTTATATCCAGCAGTGTTTACTGCCCGCTGCGGGTGTCGCACCAGCAGCTCCTCCTCCTCGTCCTCGTCAGGTATTCATTCATATTTCATTCTTTTTTTTTTTTTTTTGACTTTATGTTCTCTTTGCAGGTTAAGAGGCGCAGGGGAACTGGGTCCTCTCAGCCCAGTGGGCCGGTCGGTGGGAGCACTGATGCAGGTACAGGAGGAGAGGATACTCCTGTTCAGGATAGGACCCACCCTGTCCATGCAGGCAGCCGCAGCTTCGGCTTCACAGGCCGTCGGCGCTAGTGGGGTTGTGGAGGGCCGCTTGATATCTGAGCTCAGGGCCGGCTTCACTTTGATAGGGTTGGATGGCACCCAAGCCTACACGACCTGGAGCATTCCTCGTGAGGAGCCTGCCATGTTCCTTCCGGAGGACACTACCCACGTAAGTCTCTCTTCTTTCTTTCTTCTTTTTTTTTTTTTTTTTTTTTTTTAATCTCTGATGTTCTTTCAGGTCCAGTGAGCTGATGTGGAGGAGATAGCCTACCGGTACAAGGGCCTAGGAGACTTCTTAGTCCGGGAGAACGGCGTTTGGGCGGTGAGTATCCCGTGTTTTCTACATCAAAATTTATGTAATGCATGAATGTGTATGTATGTATGTATGGATGCTAATTTATGCTGTCGATTGCAGTCCCGAGTTGAGATGTTTCGAGAGCAGGCTCGGGAGGCTGCTTCTTCTGTGGCTCAGGCCCAGGCTGCAAACCAGGAGGTGGAGAGGGCGAGGGCCGAGATAGCCAGGCTGCAGGCTGGGATGGCTCGTCTGCAGGAGGATTTTGACTCCTACCGGGATACACATCAGAGTGAGTCTGAGGAGGAGGAGGAGGATGAGGGGCAGGATGAGAGCTAGTTGGAGCGTCCTGCTTGTCTTATTTGTTGTTTTCACAGTTTTTCGCTATTTTGTATTGGATTTTTTAGATACAATGTGAATTGCACTTTTCATATTATTGAATTTGCTTTTGTTTCATCGATATTTGGGAATTCACTCCTCTTCCTTTTCTTCTTCGATTTTTGCTTCTTTTTATCCAGGCTTTTACAATTTTCTAGAATCATTACAAGACTCTGATTGGCTCAAATTGAAGCCTTTCGGGTTATGGAATCTCAAGGCCTATTACAAACACTCGTGGAACATCGAGTTGTTGAATGCCTGGGATCCAGTGGACAACGTTTTCCGCTTCTCATGCCAAGAGCTCTGCCCCCTGTATGAAGAGTTCAGTGCTATCTTGAATATCCCCTGCCATAGGGGAGTGGACATCGCCGTCCCCGAGTTCACTTTTGGTAGCATTTCCTCCTTGGTGAGCTTGTTCGGGCTTCCCAATCCTGAGGTGGAAGCTTTATTTGCTACTGATTCTCCTTTTCCTGGATTGAGCTCGGACTCCGTATTAGGATGGTGTATCAATGCCCCTAGGGACCACCTGAGTTGGGCCTCCATGGTCAGCCTGTTACTGGTGAGTCGGTATTTCTGTGGTCCTAGTGATGGGGTTATCTCCTTCAGGGCTGTCTCCCTTATTTCTCAGATGGCTGTGGGAGCATCTCCAGCTCCTTTTGCACTTGCTGAGACACTGATTAGTTTGCATGCATCTAAGACAAATGGCGTTCTCCACGTTGGCCCTCACCTCACACTGCTCCAGGTGAAATTCCTTATTATCTGGTGTACTCTGTGTCGAATGAGCTGCTAACCCTTGCTTACCATCAACTGCAGATCTGGTTGTTGGAGAAGTTATCAATTCTTAAGATCCCGAGGGGGAACTTCAAGAAATACAACCCGGCCAATCTCAGGGAGCGAGGCTTCTCCGTCGACTCCTATACTGATATGTCTGCTGATGAGTGGGGCGTTTGGCTATCTCAGCGGACTGATGACCAGATTAGGTGGGTGTGCCCCTGGTGGAAGATTACCCACGTGATCGTAGAGATGTGGGCACATGGTGTGCAGTTATTAGGACAGACCAGGGTGACATTCTACTCTCCGAGTCGCCTTTGCCGTCAGTGCGGTCATCTGCAGGATATCCCTCAGCGATCTTGTGTTACCAATTGTGAGGAGTATACTGCTGCTTGGCCAGATCACATCAGACTTCGCTGGGCTAGAGATACCCATCGTGTGACGCTGAATTATGCCAGTCTTGCCCCTACAGAGACAGATGATCGTTACAAGCTGTGGCTGGCTGAGATCCAGGATTTACCAACCCGTGAAGCGCGTGAGAGTGCGACTTTCCGCTGGCTGGCTCCTTCTGAGACCGCGGGACCACTTCCTGTCAAGAAAAGGAGAGCATAAAAGGAAAAATGTGATTTTCATTATCATGCATGTATTGGCCACCATTATTATTATATGTATGCATTTTTATTGTTATTATTAATGCAATCCATCTTTTTTTTTTTTTTGTCTTAACTTTTGCTTAAGCCGCCCTTGCGGGTTTTCGACCTAACAGACTTCCCTTTCTTTTTTTTTTTCTACCTTAATTTTTGCTTAAGCCGCCCTTGCGGGGTTTTCGACTTAACAGGCTTTTTTTTTTTTTTTTTTACGATTGGGTGATATTTGCAATTGCACACTTAGGCGTTTAAATGTCTTTGTTTATCTGGATGTTTCGACAAATGTATCATGTAACATACTCCAAATATTCATGCAATATGTTGAGCATAACGCACTTCATTAATGAAATTTAATTATCACATCAATTAAAAATTCTAAAAATTGGTACATATCTCGAACGAACTCATTCCTGTTATCAACCATCCCATACAGGTTTTCTGGTCGATAAGCTAACCCTCGTTGTGTTAACTTTTGCTTAAGTCGCCCTTACGGGTTTTCGACTTAACAAGCCCCTTTTATTTTTTATTTTTTTCTTTTTTGTTTTTTTTTTGTTTTTTTACACGTGGTAGCGTTTGAGATGATCTTGGTTAATTGGATTGGTGAATTCATTACCATCCATGTCCATGATCTTCACTGCACCTTTGGAGAGTACCTTCTTAACCACATACGGCCCTTCCCAGTTGGGTTTAAATTTGCCCCTTGCATCCGTATTGGTCGGTCTCATCTGTTTCAATACTAGGTCTCTCGCTTTCAGAGGTTGTTTCTGATGACGAACCCGCTGATTATAGGCCCTAGCCATCCTTTGGTGATACATCTGTAGATGATCCAGAGCCTTAAGACGCCTTTCATCAACCATAGCCAGCTGCTCAAATCTTGCCTTCACCCATTCTGTTTCAGGCAATTGGGCTTCTAAGACTATCCTTAGCGACTTTAACTCCACTTCAATAGGAAGGACTGCTTCCATCCCATAAACCAGTGAATAAGGTGTTTCTCCAGTCGGCGTTCTAACACTGGTTCTATACCCCCACAGAGCATAAGGTAGTCTATCTGCCCAATCTCGGTAGGTTGAAGTGGTCTTGGACAAGATCTTTTTGATGGACTTGTTCGCTGCCTCTACTGCTCCATTGGCTTGTGGCCTATAGGGGGAAGACTTGCGGTGTTCCACATTGTACTCTTCGAATAGCTCAGCTGTGGCTCCTTGAAATTGCACTCCGTTATCGGTTACCACGTGATGCGGTACCCCATATCTTGCAAAAATGTGCTTCTTCACGAACTTAGCCATGTTCTTAGCTGTGACCGTGACATATGACTCAGCCTCAACCCACTTGGAGAAATAATCGACTGCCACTACAATGAATTTGTGACCGTTCGATGCGGGAGGCCGAATTTCACCAATTATGTCTATGCCCCATACTGCAAACAGCCAAGGAGTCATGAGGTTTTGCAACTCCATTGGTGGAAGATGGCTGATGTCCCCGTAAATCTGGCATTTGTGACACTTTTTCACTTCTTCTGCACAGTCAGTCTGCATAGTGAGCCAGAAGTACCCTTGTCTCATGATCTTCTTTGCTAGAGCTAATCCGTTCATATGCGGGCCACAGATCCCTGAATGCATTTCTTGCATAACCTTCTTGGCTTCTGCTTCCGTCAGACACTTTAACAACAATCCATCCGCAGTCCTTCTGAAAAGCTGTCCATCAAACCATCTGAACTGAGCTGCCAACTTTCTTAAAGTTGTCTTATCCGATGCATCTGCTTCTTCGGGGTATTGGCCATTCTGTAGAAAATCAGCTATATCTTGGTACCATGGCTTATTATCTGTGGCTAGCATCAGGACCTCACTGGAACGATGGAATGGTGTTCTAGCGGTCTCCAGGATCAAAGGCTGCATCGGTGCTTTCTGAGGTCCCTCCCACATGGATGACAAGGTAGCTAATGAATCTGCCATCTGATTATCATCTCTAGCCACGTGCTTGAATTTGATATGCCCGAATGTTTTCACCATTTCCCACAAAGTTTCCAAATATGGGCGAAGTGATTCTTCCTTGATTTCCCATTCCCCGGTGGCTTGACGGATTACCAACAGCGAATCTCCCACAATGGTCACATCATTTGCCCCTAGTGTGATGAGAGCATCAATGCCAAATAAACAAGCTTCATATTCTGCGCCTGTGAACACGAAATTTAAAAAAAAAAAAAAAAAAAATGGGGCCGTTGACCGTTGACCCACGACTGTATAATACAGTCATGGGAATTCACTACAGTCGTACGACTGTAGTGTAAGTACAGTCGTACGACTGTACTTTCGGGGGGCAGGTTCCAGCCCATACTTCTTTGACTTAAAAAAGAAGGGAAATCTTGAGCATTTAATGCTCAAGATTTCCGGGTTAGTGAGGTATAAAAGGGGAGAAAAACCAGATTTTGTAGACTTTTGGCTTTTTGGAGTAAGAAATCAGAATTTTAGAGAGAGAAAAAGGGAGAAAAAGAAAGAAGAGAGAGAAGTGAAAGAGCTTACTTTCTTCTCACATTTTCTCCTTGATTTCTTGTTTTTAATCTCTGAAACGAATTAGACATCTTAGGTTAACAATCACACTAACAAATTAAATCATTTCGGACAAAAAACAAACACAAATCCGTGACTTTTCTGGAGTTATTTGGACATTCTTGGAACCTTGACTTTTTGGGAAAAAAGCGCAAATTCACGTGGATTGGTGCGTAGCCAGGGGTCATTCCAGCTGTGGATCACCACCAAGGAGGTAAACAACCTTTAACTTATCTCATTTTCCAGCTTTCTGGGTGATTTGATTGTGTTTGGTGCTTTTTTTCTTCAAGTTTTTGCATTTTCATTTCTGGAAAAGTAAGAACAGTCGTACGACTGTTCTTGAAATAAGAACAGGGGCACGACTGTAAATACAGTCGTGCCAAACACACTACAGTCGTACGACTGTATTTGCTTCTTCAGTTTTAGGGTTTTGTTTTAGGGTTTTTTAGCGATTTCTGCCCAAACCAGGGCTACAGTCGCACGACTGTAGTAGACAGTCGTACGACTGTAACTACAGTCGTACGACTGTAGCTCGCGGCCAAGGACAGAAATCCCTAAAAAAATCCCTAAAATCCAAATAAAATTCTAAAAATTCGAAAAATTTCATAAAAATCAAAAAATTTCAGAAAATCAGAAAAATTTGGAAAACCCTCAAAAATCATCAAAATGAATTTTGTTGTGCACATCACGACCTTAGATTTATTTTTCAGTAAAGTTGCATTTAGAACAATTCAACGACGGAGACCTGGTTCTCCCGAAAACCGACCCATTTCGCATGCTTAATTATAATAAACCGGAAAAATTGTTTTCAAAAATGATTTTTCTCACAAAACCAAAAATACAGGGACGTTTCAAAAATGGTTTTCCAGGTCTGACCGGGCCGGCCGACCGGGCCGACCCGGTTACCCCCAATTGCATGACCCCGAATCCTAATTCCCTATTTTTGTCTACTTGAGTCCTACTTGTGGCGTTCCGTATAAATTGTGCTAACCTTTGTTTTGCAGCTTTTATTTTATTTTAATTTTCTTTTTATTTGTATTTAATAGAATTAAATCGTGTATTTAGGCGGTTGTAAATTTTCTTTAGATTCTCGTGTATCCTAGGCGATTGTATCCGTGAGACGAGAGTTTTATTTTCCTTTCAATTTGGTTGTAAGCCCTTAAATATTTATTCTTTTTACTTTATATTTTGTATTATTATCCTGTATGCGCGCTGCGTGTATTCTTTTAATAAAAATAAATCTTTAGCTACTTAAAGTGTCGTAACTAGAACATTGACAATAATATTTAAATTAGACACGAAATAAAGGACTTGTCCGGACCCGAATCTCTGAAAAGTGTGGCAGTTCCCACTTTGGTTCAGCTACACTGTAAATTCCCGGTTGAGCTGAGCCGGGTTGCGACTCCTATACTTTTTATCGAGATTTAGGTCTCGATTCTTTTTCGAAATGATTCGTTTTTCCAAAAATGAATTTCCAAATCAAAAAACCCCACGCGAGGGAGGGTCCTGCCCAAAATCGAGGCACCCCTTCCGAAAGGGAGTCCCGCGTCCCGTCGAAAACGCATCGTCCGCTCACAGTGGCGACTCCGCTGGGGATTTCGTAAATGTTTTTCGAAAACTTAAAAGAATTTGATAAGCCTTGAAAAGTGTCTAATTTAAATTAAGTGGATGATTCTTATATGGCACTTTATGCATTTTTGTAGTTAGGCATTTATTGCATTAAGTTAGGTATCCACTATTAGCCCGGTGAATCGTTGAAGTGTCGCCTAAATTCCTCTTGGTCTTAGGGGCACGAATACGAAACACCACCCATAGCCTCGTACAAACCCCTTCGTTCGAACCCTTGAGTGGGGAGAAGTGAGGAGTATATTTTTGCTATGGGAGCCTTGATGTTATCCCGACTTTGGACCGAACTCACTTAGGCAACCTTAGTTGGATTCCCTTAAGATACCAAAACAAATTGTGTGAATAAAATAAAATAAAATCCGCCTTCATCACCCCCGGTTGGTGATCGAAGAGAACCCCTCCAAGGACTCGGTTAGAATTTTATCGACCTGACCACGTTTGGGGGAATAAGGTTGGAAGAATACGATCCGTGTGCTAATTGCTACGTGTCTTTTTGTCCTTCCATAACATATCATCATTTACATTTTTCACGAACATAACATACCGCATATAGAACATTTGTGTGATTCTAACTCACATCTTTTGTACAGCCATCTCCATTATTTCGCTTGTAAATACATTAATCACTCGCGTGACATTTACACTAACCACATTTTTTGTAGCCATGCATTTTTTCTTCGTGTGAAAAATTAATCAACTCACGAACATCATTTGAATGTCATGAACATTAACCATTTTATTTTGCAGCCATGGGAGACGTGTGTCATGCATAAAGCATTATACGAATCTTGAATAATTCCATAAGGGTCACACACATCATGTTGCCGACCAAGTAGGAAAGCAATTTAGGCGCTCCACGAGTGCCGACAAAAATTCATCGCATTTCATTAAATCATTTTAGGCGCTCCACGAGTGCCGACAAAAATTCATCGCATTTCATTAAAGCATTTTAGGCGCTCCACGAGTGCCGACAAAAAATTCATCGCATTTCATTAAATCATTTGAGGCGCTCCACGGGTGCCGACAAAAATTCATCGCATTTCATTAAATCATTTTAGGCGCTCCACGAGTGCCGACAAAAATTCATCGCATTTCATTAAAGCATTTTAGGCGCTCCACGAGTGCCGACAAAAAATTCATCGCATTTCATTAAAGCATTTTAGGCGCTCCACGAGTGCCGACAAAAAATTCATCGCATTTCATTAAATCATTTGAGGCGCTCCGCGAGTGCCGACAAAAAAAAAAAAAAAATTTCATCGCATTTCATTAAATCATTTGAGGCGCTCCACGAGTGCCGACAAAAATTCATCGCATTTCATTAAAGCATTTTAGGCGCTCCACGAGTGCCGACAAAAAATTCATCGCATTTCATTAAATCATTTGAGGCGATCCGCGAGGGCCGACAAAAAAAAAAGTTTCATCGCATTTCATTAAATCAATTGAGGCGCTCCACGAGTGCCGACAAAAATTCATCGCATTTCATTAAATCATTTGAGGCGCTCCACGGGTGCCGACAAAAATTCATCGCATTTCATTAAATCATTTTAGGCGCTCCACGGGTGCCGACAAAAATTCATCACACTTCATTAAAGCATTTTAGGCGCTCCACGAGTGCCGACAAAAATTCATTGCATTTCATTAAATCATTTTAGGCGCTCCACGAGTGCCGACAAAAATTCATTGCATTCCATTGAATCATTTTCGGTACTCCACGAGGACCGGAAAATTTCATTTCACACATCAAAACATTTAGGCGCTCCCCGAGCGCCGGAACTCTGCCCGTTCACCAAGAACGCATTCACATTGTGGCGCGAAAACCGAGATACTCCCTGAGTATTGAAATTCCACCCGCAAGCCAAGCACGAGTTCATTTCACATCATCAAAAGTCCAAGGTGTCCCACGGACACCGAAACCTCGACCAAGTGCCATGCGCGTGTCGATATCACATCACAAAAATTCGAGGCACTCCACGAGTGCCGAAAAACTCTGTCCGTCCACTAAGGACAATCATTTCATTTCACAAAAACCCGAGGTACTCCCCGAGCACCAAAGGTCTCATCCATGCATCCAATGCTTGGATTACAATATATGCATAAATAAATAGGAGTTCATGCATACTTCACCACCCGAAGGGTTAATTATTCAAGGTTCGTATTACAAATTCATTTCATACAACATCCATACATCGTCCATCCAACACACCATGCATGCATGCATATCCCCTAGAGTTCATGACTCTTTGGGTGATCATATTTCACTAACTTTTGTTTGGAATATTTTGTAGTTTGGCTCCGATCGGGATGACGACTCGTGAGGATAGAGCACAGTGATTCATCATCTAGTGAGTCTGAGGAATCTGTTCAGTTTGGGGAGGTTGAAGTGTCGTCTGAATTGAGTGCCGGGTTTTCGTTGGAACTTGAACAATTGCAACAAAGGTTTCAAGATATGGCAATCCCACCCGAAGCTGCTGCTGCCATGATGGCTACCTCTGCTCTTCGTGATTTCATGAGTTCTGATGAGTTCAAGAATCTTATCAAGAGCCAAGTGCAGAGTGCTTTGGCCGAATCATCTAATCAGAGGCCGGAAAGGGGTGCTCGGGAAGAAAGTAGTGGGGGGAGACTGAATGATGGGCAGTCAGACGCTGGAGAAGGCCGGAGGGATAATGCTGAGCGGCCTGTGGAGTCCACCTTGGAAAGAAAGATGAAGGAGATGGAAGAAACTATAGCGGAGCTGCGTGCCAGTTCTAAGATCCAATCTGCCAAATGTATCGACCCATCCACACTGATAGCCGGAGGGGTTGAAATGCTTCCAGTAGGCTTCCAAATGCCTAGGATTGCACCATATGTGGGGAAAAGTCCTTCTACGGCCCATTTGAATCAATACGTGCGGATTATGACCATGGCCGGGCTCACCATGAATCAATTGGTGGGACTGTTCCCCACTACTTTGGAAGAGGGTGCTATCACGTGGTACAATAAGCAACCCGAGGGGGTACAAGGTGACTGGGATGCACTGTCTGATGCCTTCATTAAGTACTTCAGCTTCAAAACGCAACTGGAGGTCAAGCTGCAAGACTTAGAGGCGGTGAGGCAGAAACCGAATGAGACCTTCTCTGAATACTACCAAAGGTGGATGGATAAGATGATTCTCCTTCATTAGAAGCCATTGGAAGATGAATTGATCGTGAAGCTAATTGACAGGAGCTTGGAGGTTTATAGGAATGTGATGAAGTACCATAAATTCCAGTCCCTGATAGAGGTGCATGAGTTGGCTCACAAAGTTGAGAAGTACGAGATTGATCCAGCCCAGAACAGTTATGGAGGAGGGTATCGGAGCCGCACATACTCCTCGGGGTATTAAAGCAACAACAACCCTGCGGCTTCTTCATCAACGAGTGCTAAACCAAGCCAGCCGCCTGCACCTGTTAAACAAATAGAGGTGGCAACAGTTGCGCAAGGGTCCAGTCAACAGACAGTCGGGAAAGGGATCTCTCCTTGGGAAGATTCTTTGGGGCGGATCTTTCTGAAATGTAGGAATCTGGGCTTCCTTCAAAGTCTGAAACCGTACACGCCTCCGGCTGAGGCGGACAAGAACAACTTTTGCTCCTATCATGTGACTAAGGGGCATCGAACCAACGAGTGTCATGCTTTGAAAAAGGTAATTCAACAGCTGATTGATGAAAAGAAGATAGAAGCGCCCCGTTCAAAGCCCAATGTTCAGAGTAATCCGCTACCTCAGTTTGAAAGAAGAGTAAACATAGTGCAATCGGGGTTATCTCCTAACTTTGTCTTAGCCCAGATTGCAAGGGCGAATCCCGCGATTCAATTGGTGGTAGGTGAAGATGTTGAGCCCTCAGTGGAGGAGAGCAAACCTGTGAATCTGGATGATATAGAATTGGATGATGATGCGGATGAATTTGAGTTGATGAGTAGGCCCGAACCTCTGAACCGGACAACACCTGTCTATCCTGTCTGCACTAAGGATGGGATGTATATAAGGAAGGAAGATGCTCCAGTGAATAATGTCACGAGAAGTGGAAGGGTATATCAACCCGAGCCACAACGGTTGGGAGAGCCGAGTAAAAGGGCAGAAGCACCAGTTCAAGATTATTTGCCCATCAAGGTGAATGAAAAAGAAGATCTGGTAGTGGAGCAACTCAAAAAGATGCCCGCACGTGCATCTGTGTGGCATTTGCTTATGGAATCCCAAAGACATCGAGCTGCAGTGGTAAAAAAGCTTATGGAAATGGATGCAAACCCATTAATGTCTCCCGAGGAAGTCTGCATGGTGATTGGGAGTACAAAGAGTCAACAATCTGATAATCCCGGGGGGATCACTTTTACCGAGGATGACTTACCTCCGGAAGGCACTAACCACAATCGTGCCTTGTATCTGAAAGTGGAGATGATGGATCGAATTTTGCCGTGTGTGATGGTTGATGACGGCTCAGCATTGAACATCTGCCCTCTGAAAGTTTTACCTAGCCTTCATCTGTCTGAAGAAGCATTGTCAAGGTCTAACATGGTGATCCGGGCCTATGACGATTCCAAGCGTACTGTGATTGGAACCTTTGAAGCAGAAGTGTCGGTGGGGGAAGTTAAGTCAACCGTACTGTTCACTGTCATTGATATTCCTGTGACTTTCTCCTTGCTTTTGGGAAGACCTTGGTTTCATGCATTGGGAGGTGTGCCATCAACTTTGCACCAAAAGGTGAAGATTCCAGTGGGGGAGAAAATTGTAACTCTGGAGGCGGATGAATCTTCTATGGTGGCTGCTCTGAACTCATCTGAGCAACTTTTTACTGGCTTTCAAGTGGCGGTTATCTCAGGGCATAAGGGGAAAGACTTGACATTTTCTCCATGGATCCATAAGTATTTTCAGAAGCAGAATTTCATTCCGAGAAGGGGGCTAGGAGTCCATCAACAAGGGGTCACAAAGTTTGATATCACTATGGGCCAGTCACACCGAGGGGGTCTTGGTTATAAAGATGCCGAAAAGAAGGGAATCCCGGAGACAAAGAAAGTCCATCTCTTGGACACTTTTGTTCGAGCCAGTAGTGGACCATATGGTGGTAAACCGGAACCGATGGTTATTGATGGGGAAACAGTCCCCGGGTTTGAGATCTTTGCTGATGTTGTCGACTTTTCAAAATATGGGGTTGGCTCAGTAGAAGGAATGCTTAAGCCTGAAGATATGAAGGAAACCACTCCGCCTCCAATAAGCCAAGCTGAAGTGGTGGCTCCCATCACCCCAGAAGAGCAGCCAAAAGAAGATACAGACCCCCTGGTGGACGCCATTACCAAAGCATTTGCTGAACTACTGAAGAAAGGGTTGAAAGAGAGCCCTGTGAAGAAGGAAGCTATTCAGGACGGGCAGAGTTAGTAGAAAAAGCTGTCGCTGAACTCACCAAAATGATGGCTAAGGGAAAAGCGAAGGTGGAGGAAGGTGCCTTATCTGAAGCACAGAAAGAGACTCTTGAAGCTGATTTGGGTGACTTGTTCGAAGAAGAGCCTGCTGACCCGGAAGACCTTGCTGCAGAAGGCCCGCCGCATGTGGAGGAAGAAAATGATTTCTTTGTAAATTTATCCTATGTACTTGATATGAACAATTCCGCTTTTAAGGCGATGAATGAAATGAAATCTGACTTTGCTTATTTGTGTGATGTTTTTCCTAATGGCTCTGTGCATACATGCAATCATTCATTCAATGTGTTCAGCATTCATGACACTGCATTACATGAAATTAATTTGGGCACAATTGAAAATCCTAAAATGGTATCCATCTCTAACGAACTCAATCCTGAAGAAGAGAGAGAATTGACAAAAGTACTTAAAAAGCATGTGGGAGCATTTGCCTGGTCTTACGACGATATGCCGGGGGTTGACAGGGAGATAGCAGAGCACAGAATTCCCATTGACCCTAAGTTCAGCGCAGTAAAGCAGAAGCTCAGGCGTCTACGTCCAGAATGGGCTGAGAAAGTCAAAGAAGAAGTAGCAAAACAGATAAAGGCCAATTTTCTGGAGGTGGTGGATTACCCTGAATGGTTAGCCAACATAGTCCCAGTTGCCAAGAAGGACGGAAGGGTCTGGGTTTGTGTGGATTATCGGGATTTGAATAAGGCCTCTCCAAAGGATGACTTCCCACTTCCTCACATTGATGTCCTGGTCGACAGTGCAGCAAGGGCAGTTATGTATTCGTTCATGGATGGTTTCTCAGGGTATAACCAGATCTTAATGAATGTCATTGACAAGATCAAGACAGCCTTCATCACCGAGTGGGGGGTGTACTGCTACAGAGTGATGCCATTTGGGTTGAAGAATGCTGGGGCAACATATCAATGGGCGGTTACGACATTACTGCACGACATGATCCACAAAGAGGTAGAGGTGTATGTTGACGATATGCTGGTAAAGTCAATGACCCGGGAGGAGCACCCTGCTATCCTGGATAGATTTATGACCAGGATTGAAAAATACAACCTGCGACTCAATCCAAAGAAGTGTGTTTTCGGAGTTGCATCGGGCAAACTGTTGGGGCACATTGTCAGTCAAAAGGGGATTGAGATGGACCCAGACAAGATCAAAGCAATTCGAGATATGCCAGCACCAAAAACAGAGAAAGAAGTCAGGTCTTTTTTGGGGTCTCTTCAGTACGTCAGCAGGTTCATTGCCAGATTGACTACAGTCTGTGAACCCATTTTCAAGCTTCTTCGGAAGGAACAACCCGTTGTGTGGAATGCTCAGTGTCAGATTGCATTTGATAGGATCAAAAAGTACCTGATTAATCCTCCAGTGTTGAAACCCCCAACTCTGGGAAAACCTTTGACTCTGTACTTAGCCATTGAAGAAACCTCCATAGGGGCAATGTTGGTTCAAGAACAAGATGACAAAAGGGAGCATGCTATTTACTACCTCAGTAAGAAGCTGCTAGATTACGAAACCCGATACACTGTCGTGGAGAAGACTTGCACTGCTATGGTCTGGCTTACGAAGAAGTTGAGGCACTATTTCCAATCCTACAAAATACAAGCCGTGGCAAAGGTTGATCCAATGAAATATCTTTGCTCTGCCCCTTCCTTAACGGGGAAACTGTCCCGGTGGTTGCTTTTGTTATCAGAATTCGACATCGAGTATGTAACGAAGAAGGTGATCAAGGGAAGAGCGGTGGCTGAGTTCCTGGCCAATCAGCCGCTTGAATCTGATTATGTAGAAAACCTGGAATTTCCTGATGAACAGTTGGCTTTCGTAGAAGTGGAGATCAGGAAATGGATCATGCATTTTGATGGAGCTGTAAATAAGAGAGGGGCAGGCCTCGGAGTAATCATTGTAACTCCTGAGGGAGAGATAATTCCTTTGTCAAAACGGCTGGAATTCCCGGTAACTAACAACGGCGCAGAATATGAAGCTTGTTTATTTGGCATTGATGCTCTCATCACACTATGGGCAAATGATGTGACCATTGTGGGAGACTCACTGTTGGTAATCCGTCAGGCCACCGGAGAATGGGAAATCAAGGAAGAATCGCTTCTCCCATACTTGGAAACTTTGTGGGAAATGGTGAAAACATTCGGGCATATTGAATTCAAGCATGTGGCTAGAGATGATAATCAGATGGCGGATTCATTGGCTACCCTGTCATCCATGTGGGAAGGACCTCAGAAAGCACCGATGCAGCCTTTGATCCTGGAGACTGCTAGAACACCGTTTCATCGTCCTAGCGCGGTCCTGGCGTTAGTTGCAGACAATAAGCCCTGGTACCAAAATATAGCTGACTTTCTGCAGAATGGCCAATACCCTGAAGAAGCAGATGCATCGGATAAGACAACTTTAAGAAAGTTGGCAGCTCAGTTCAGATGGTTTGATGGGCAGCTTTTCAGAAGGACTGCGGATGGATTGTTGTTAAAGTGTCTAACGGAAGCAGAAGCCAAGAAGGTCATGCAAGAAATGCATTCAGGGATCTGTGGCCCGCATATGAACGGATTAGCTCTAGCGAAGAAGATCATGAGACAAGGGTACTTCTGGCTCACTATGCAGACTGACTGTGCAGAAGAAGTGAAAAAGTGCCACGAATGCCAGATTTACGGGGACATCAGCCATCTTCCACCAATAGAGTTGCGAAACCTCATGACTCCTTGGCCGTTTGCAGTATGGGGCATAGACATAATTGATGAAATTCGGCCTCCCGCATCGAACGGTCACAAATTCATTGTAGTGGCAGTCGATTATTTCTCCAAGTGGGTTGAGGCCGAGTCTTATGTCACGGTTACAGCTAAGAACATGGCGAAGTTCGTGAAGAAGCACATCTTTGCAAGATATGGTGTACCGCATCACGTGGTAACTGATAACGGAGTGCAATTTCAAGGAGCCACAGCTGAACTATTCGAAGAGTACAATGTAGAACACCGCAAGTCTTCCCCTTATAGGCCACAAGCCAATGGAGCAGTGGAGGCAGCGAACAAGTCCATCAAAAAGATCTTGTCCAAGACCACTTCAACCTACCGAGATTGGGCAGATAGATTACCCTATGCCCTGTGGGGGTACAGAACCAGTGTTAGAACGCCGACTGGGGAAACGCCTTACTCGTTGGTTTATGGGATGGAAGCAGTCCTTCCTGTTGAAATGGAATTGAAGTCACTAAGGACGGTCTTAGAAGCCCAATTGCCTGAAACAGAATGGGTGAAGGCAAGATTTGAGCAGCTGGCTATGGTTGATGAAAGACGTCTTAAGGCTCTGGATCATCTGCAGATGTACCACCAAAGGATGGCCAGGGCCTATAATCGGCGGGTTCGTCATCAGAAACAGCCTCTGAAAGCGGGAGACCTAGTATTGAAACAGATGAGACCGACCAATACGGATGCGAGGGGCAAATTTAAACCCAACTGGGAAGGGCCGTATGTGGTTAAGAAGGTACTCTCCAAAGGCGCAGTGAAGATCATGGACATGGACGGTAATGAATTCACCAATCCGATTAACCAAGATCATCTCAAACACTACCACGTGTAAAAAAAAAAAAAGAAGCTTGTTGAGTCAAAAACCCGTAAGGGCGACTTAAGCAAAAGTTAAGGCAACGAGGGTTAGCTTATCGACCAGAAAACCTGTATAGGATGGTTGATAACAGGAATGAGTTCGTTCGAGATATGTACCAATTTTTAGAATTTTTAATTGATGTGATAATTAAATTTCATTAATGAAGTGCGTTATGCTCAACATATTGCATGAATATTTGGAGTATGTTACATGATACATTTGTCAAAACATCCAGATAAACAAAGACATTTACACTCCTAAGTGTGCAATTGCAAATATCACCCAATCGTAAAAAAAAAAAAAAAGAGCCTGTTAAGTCGAAAACCCCGCAAGGGCGGCTTAAGCAAAAATTAAGGTAGAAGAAAAAAGAAAGGGAAGTCTGTTAAGTCGAAAACCCGCAAGGGCGGCTTAAGCAAAAGTTAAGACAAAAAAAAAAAAAAAAAAAAAGAGAAAGAAAGATCGCATTAATAATAACAATAAAATGTATACATATAATAATAATGGTGGCCAATACATGCATGATAATGAGAATCACATTTTTTCCTTTTATGCTCTCCTTTTCTTGACAGGAAGTGGTCCCGCAGTCTCAGAAGGAGCCAGCCAGTGGAAAGTCGCACTCTCACGCGCCTCACGGGTCGGTAAATCCTGGATCTCAGTCAGCCACAGCTTGTAACGATCATTTGTCTCTGTAGGGGCAAGACTGGCATAGTTCAGCGTCACGCGATGGGTATCTCTAGCCCTGCGAAGTCTGATGTGATCTGGCCAAGCAGCAGTATACTCCTCACAATTGGTAACACAAGATCGCTGGGGGATGTCCTGCAGATGACCGTACTGACGGCGGAGGCGACTCGGAGAGTAAAATGTCACCCTGGTCTGTCCTAATAACTGCACACCATGTGCCCACATCTCTACAATCACGTGGGTAATCTTCCACCAAGGGCACACCCACCTAATCTGGTCATCAGTCCGGTGAGATAGCCAAGCGCCCCACTCATCAGCAGACATATCAGTATAGGAGTCGACGGAGAAGCCATGTTCCCTGAGATTGGCCGGGTTGTATTTCTTGAAGTTCCCTCTCGGGATCTTAAGAATTGATAACTTCTCCAACAACCAGATCTGCAATTGATGGTAAGCAAGGGTTAGCGGCTCATTCGACTCAGAAATACACCAGATAATAAGGAATTTCACCTGGAGCAATGTGAGGTGAGGGCCAATGTGGAGAACACCATTTGTCTTGGATGCATGCAAACTAATCAGTGTCTCAGCAAGTGCAAAAGGAGCTGGAGATGCTCCAACAGCCATCTGAGAGATAAGGGAGACAGCTCTGAAGGAGATAATCCCATCACTAGGACCACAGAAATACCGGCTCACCAGTAACAGGCTGACCATGGAGGCCCAACTCATGTGGTCCCTAGGGGCATTGATACACCATCCTAATACGGAATCCGAGCTCAATCCAGGAAAAGGAGAATCAATAGCAAATAAAGCCTCCACATCGGGATTGGGAAGCCCGAACAAACTCACCAAGGAGGAAATGCTACCGAAAGTGAACTCGGGGACGGCGATGTCCACTCCCTTATGGCAGGGGATATTCAAGATAGCACTGAACTCTTCATATAAGGGGCAGAGCTCTTGGCATGAGAAGCGGAAAACGTTGTCCACTGGATCCCGGAAACGGTAACAGGCATTCAACAGCTCGATGTTCCACGAGTGTCTGTAATAGGCCTTGAGATTCCACAACCCGAAAGGCTTCAATTTGAGCCAATCAGAGTCTTGTAATGATTCTAGAAAATTGTAAAAGCCTGGATAAAAAGAAGTAAAAATTGAAGAAGAAAAGAAAGAAGAGTGAATTTCTAAATATCGATGAAACAAAAGCAAATCCAATAATATGAAAAGTGCAATTCACAATGTATCTAAAAAATCCAGTACAAAAGAGCAAAAAACTATGAAAACAATAAATAAGACAAGCAGGACGCTCCAACTAGCTCTCATCCTGCCCCTCATCCTCCTCCTCCTCGGACTCACTCTGGTGCGTAGCCCTGTAGGAGTCAAAGTCTGCCTGCAGACGAGCCATCCCAGCCTGCAGCCTGGCTATCTCAGCCCTCGCCCTCTCCACCTCCTGGTTTGCAGCCTGGACCTGAGCCACGGAAGAAGCAGCCTCCCAGGCCTGCTCTCGAAATATCTCAACTCGGGACTGCAATCGACAGCATAAATTAGCATCCATACATGCATACATACATACACATTCATGCATTACATAAATTTTGATGCAGGAAATACAGGATACTTACCGCCCAAACGCCGTTTTCCCGGACTAAGAAGTCTCCTAAGCCCTTGTATCGGTAGGCTATCTCCTCCACATCAGCTCGCCGGACCTGAAAGAACATCAGAGATTTTTTTTTTTTAAAAAAAAAAAAAAAAAAAAGGAGAGACTTACGTGAGTAGTGTCCTCCGGAAGGAACACAGCAGGCTCCTCACGAGGAATGCTCCAGGTCGTGTAGGCTTGGGTGCCATCCAACCCTATCAAAGTAAAGCCGGCCCTAAGCTCAGATATCAAGCGGCCCTCTACAACCCCACTAGCGCCGACGGCCTGTGAAGCCGAAGCTGCGGCACTGCCTGCATGGACAGGGTGAGTCCTATCCTGAACAGGAGTATCCTCGCCTCCTGTACCTGCATCAGTGCTCCCACCGGCCGGCCCACTGGGTTGAGAGGACCCAGATCCCCTGCGTCTCTTAACCTGCAAGGAGAATATAAAGTCAAAAAAAAAATGAATGAATACCTGACGAGGACGAGGAGGAGGAGCTGCTGGTGCGACACCCGCAGCGGGCAGTAAACACTGCTGGATATAAGCGGGGTAATCTCCATCCACGGGGTCCACGCTATACCCCTCTCCAAATATCTCGGGGTCTGTCGCAGGGTCCGCCAGGTGTGGCCAGAAGAGTGCCTGCGGAAGCGGCGGGGGCACAAGCCTGCCAATCGGACCGTCGACGTGGTCAGAAAGGAAGAGACGATCGCCCAAGTACCACTCCTGGGACATGGGGCTCTCCATTACAAATCGGCGACGGTCGAAGCGTGCCGAGGACTGAACGAGGAGGGTAATGGCACCCAGATTCTCCCAAGGGTGGTGCCGGATCTGTAGAAGTGCAATAAAAGAAATTCAGTACAGGTAAACAAAAATTATTCAAATTTTCTTACTAACGAATTTTGTTTACTTACCCTCCTCCAGGTCGGGTCGAGCAGGCTCTGCCGTACCTCCTCGATGTCACGGGCGGTACCTTGCCACCCCTGCGTCTAGCAACGCAGGACAGTCGGATGAACGTCACCCTGAACGTCCCTCAAATCAGGCGGCTCCAGCACCCGATGCTCAAAAGCCCAGATCTGTAATTATAAAAACAATAAATAATAATTATAATGCAAAAAACAAAAAGAGAGGAGAGAGGCAATACCAGAAGGCCGAACCAGAATCCCAGAATCTCCTGCTGCTCTCCCCCGGCGCACAAGTCCAGCCCGTAATACAGCTGCCCTAACGCAGCCCGCGCCCAGTCCAAAGACGGAAAGGCAGCCAGGTCCACCAATGTCGGGAGCAGAGTCAAATTGTAGGTGCTCTGTCCGGTCGGAAACAATGTGCAGGACAAGAGGACGAGCACGTAGGCCCTGGTGTACTGCTCCACGTCCTCCTCAGTCAGGACTGTGCGGGAGGCCCAATAAGCCTCCACCCGGGAGCACAAGATCTTCCCCCTTTCAGGGGCGCAGCCAATCAACCTCCGGATATAAGTGTCCACCTGCTGGTATCGGGTCAAGCTGCAGTTAAAGACAATAGGGGTCCCGCCGAACCCAAAACCTGTGATCGCCACGAAGTCCGAGGGAGTGACAGTGAACTCCCCAATGGGTAGATGGATGGTGTGGGTAGTGTAAACCCATCTCTCGCATAAGGCCGTCAGCACGGCATGTGTGGTGTGCGGTGTGCTCATGGGCAAAGACAGGACGAAAGACTGTAGCCCTAGGAGCCTAACCCGAGCCCGCACGGGCTCTGGAAGTCGGTCCCACCAGACCCGGGGTAGGGAAAGATTCCCACTACCAGCAATCCTGTGCGCCTGCATCACAAGGAAGTACAACACACATGTATTTAGATTTTGCATTAAAAAAAAAAAAACCCATGTTTTCTTGCTACAGTCGTACGACTGTAGCACGCATTGCACGAGCGTAGCTACAGTCGCATGACTGTAGTGCCCACAGTCGTATGACTGTTCATTTGCATGAACAGTCGCACGACTGTTCATATGCTTGCAGAAAAAATTTTACAATTCATTTAATTTTCGCGATTTCTAACCCGTTTTTCCTAGTTTCTTGCTCCTATTGACTACAGGGGACTCCTAGCATGCATTCTACACAATCAATTCAACCCAGAAAGCAGTAAATCATGCAAATCAGTTCCAAAAGTTCAAAGGAAAAAATATGGAAAAAACTCAAAATCAAGGCATAGGAATCGAATACCAACCTGTGTAACGGACAAATGGGAGTCCATTGCCAGCAGAATGGGGATCACCATCCCGAATCGGATCCTGAAGTGGTCCATATAAAGAGGGTGCCCGTATCCTTGGGCGATCCCCACAAAAGCAATCTCATCCGGATTGTTGGGTTCTGGAACCGCGCTGTTCCGAATCTTCTTCAATTTCTTTCCCATTTTCTTCAACATTTTGGATGGCTTTTCGAGGTTTCGGATCGGTTTCAGAGAAAGGAGAGGAAAGGTTTTTTGTGAAAAATGAGAAAGTGGGAGAGAAAGGGGCGGAAACCGCCCCTTTATTTTTGGCTGCCCGCGAAGTACAGTCGTACGACTGTACTTCGCCTACAGTCGTACGACTGTATTCAAATTTTGAATACAGTCGTGCGACTGTAGTGAAAAAAAAGGGGGGGAAATTTTTTTTTTTTATTTTCTTTTATTCCTATTTATTCCTTAAACCTATTTTCATTATCTAATGTGCAATAAATCCCTACAGGGGCATTTCAGTAATTTTGCAGGACTAATCCAGCGATGACTAATTTATTTCAATTACGGTCCGCCTCACCCAAGGGGCACGAAATCCAAGAAAAACCATGAAAAATTCACTGTAAGTATAATTACACCAGTCGCATTTTCAACGCGCCCCACGTGCCAAGCCACTCCGGGCCGTTACATGCACGCAGAAATCATAGTCCCCCACGACTTTAAAAGGGAACCCGAATCCGATTTCAGTCTGTCGGGTGCGCCCAGCCGCACACGATCGTCATGCATTCATACAAAAATCATAGTCCCCCACGACTTTAAAAGGGAACCAAAAATCCTGTGTCAGTCCGTTGAGTGCGCCAGTCGCACACGACTATCACATCTTGTATTCACAAATCCGGTCCCGCACGACTATAAAAGGCAACCATGGCACGCATTCCCGTATTTATTCTTGATCGAAGGGGCAAAAATTTTTGTTTCAAAATTATCGATCAAGGAATAAATACGTTCATCAAACATGCATCACATGCATTTTTGGGCTCGGTGTGACAAACAGTACACAGCCTTTTGACTCCAAAAGTCATTCCATCTCGGCGTCATCCTTGTGTGAAAGCCATCGTAGGGAACCGCCCGACTCCAAAAGTCATCTGTACTCTCGGTGTCATCCTCATGCAAAAGGCATATGGACCACCTGACTACCAAAGTCACCTGCGAAAACTACCCTTGCATATTCGCGATTTCGTGTTCTTTGTCGTGTATCTAAATCCGTTTCGGAAATCGGATTTCAGCTACACGAGGGGCAGCCTGTGAACACGAAATTTAAAAAAAAAAAAAAAATGGGGCCGTTGACCGTTGACCCACCACTATATAATACAGTCGTGGGAATTCACTACAGTCGTACGACTGTAGTGTAAGTACAGTCGTACAACTGTACTTTCGGAGGGCAGGTTCCAGCCCATACTTCTTTGACTTAAAAAAGAAGGGAAATCTTGAGCATTTAATGCTCAAGATTTCCGGGTTAGTGAGGTATAAAAGGGGAGAAAAACCAGATTTTGTAGACTTTTGGCTTTTTTAGGGTTTTTTAGCGATTTCTGCCCAAACCAGGGCTACAGTCGCACTACTGTAGTAGACAGTCGTACGACTGTAACTACAGTCGTACGACTGTAGCTCGCGGCCAAGGACAGAAATCCCTAAAAAAATCCCTAAAATCCAAATAAAATTCTAAAAATTCGAAAAATTTCATAAAAATCAAAAAATTTCAGAAAATCAGAAAAATTTGGAAAACCCTCAAAAATCATCAAAATGAATTTTGTTGTGCACATCACGACCTTAGATTTATTTTTCAGTAAAGTTGCATTTAGAACAATTCAACGACGGAGACCTGGTTCTCCCGAAAACCGACCCATTTCGCATGCTTAATTATAATAAACCGGAAAAATTGTTTTCAAAAATGATTTTTCTCACAAAACCAAAAATACAGGGACGTTTCAAAAATGGTTTTCCAGGTCTGACCGGGCCGGCCGACCGGGCCGACCCGGTTACCCCCAATTGCATGACCCCGAATCCTAATTCCCTATTTCTGTCTACTTGAGTCTTACTTGTGGCGTGCCGTATAAATTGTGCTAACCTTTGTTTTGCATCTTTTATTTTATTTTAATTTTCTTTTTATTTGTATTTAATAGAATTAAATCGTGTATTTAGGCGGTTGTAAATTTTCTTTAGATTCTCGTGTATCCTAGGCGATTGTATCCGTGAGACGAGAGTTTTATTTTCCTTTCAATTTGGTTGTAAGCCCTTAAATATTTATTCTTTTTACTTTATATTTTGTATTATTATCCTGTATGCGCGCTGCGTGTATTCTTTTAATAAAAATAAATCTTTAGCTACTTAAAGTGTCGTAACTAGAACATTGACAATAATATTTAAATTAGACACGAAATAAAGGACTTGTCCGGACCCGAATCTCTGAAAAGTGTGGCAGTTCCCACTTTGGTTCAGCTACACTGTAAATTCCCGGTTGAGCTGAGCCGGGTGGCGACTCCTATACTTTTTATCGAGATTTAGGTCTCGATTCTTTTTCGAAATGATTCGTTTTTCCAAAAATGAATTTCCAAATCAAAAAACCCCACGCGAGGGAGGGTCCTGCCAGAAATCGAGGCACCCCTTCCGAAAGGGAGTCCTGCGTCCCGTCGAAAACGCGTCGTCCGCTCACAGCGCCATTGTTAGTTACCGGGAATTCCAGTCGTTTTGATAAAGGAATTATCTCTCCCTCAGGAGTTACAATGATTACTCCGAGGCCCGCCCCTCTCTTATTTACAGCTCCATCAAAATGCATGATCCATTTCCTGATCTCCACTTCTACGAAGGCCAACTGTTCATCAGGAAATTCCAGGTTTTCCACATAATCAGATTCAAGCGGCTAATTGGCCAGGAACTCAGCCACCGCTCTTCCTTTGATCACCTTCTTCGTCACATACTCGATGTCGAACTCTGATAACAAAAGCAGCCACCGGGACAATTTCCCCGTCAAGGATGGGGCAGAACAGAGGTATTTCATTGGATCAACCTTTGCCACGGCTTGTATTTTGTAGGATTGGAAATAGTGTCTCAACTTCTTCGTAAGCCAGACCATAGCAGTGCAAGTCTTCTCCACGACAGTGTATCGGGTTTCGTAATCTAGCAGCTTCTTACTGAGGTAGTAAATAGCATGCTCCCTTTTGTCATCTTGTTCTTGAACCAACATTGCCCCTATGGAGGTTTCTTCAATGGCTAAGTACAGAGTCAAAGGTCTTCCCAGAGTTGGGGGTTTCAACACTAGAGGATTAATCAAGTACTCTTTGATCCTATCAAATGCAATCTGACACTGATCATTCCATACGACGGGTTGTTCTTTCCGAAGAAGCTTGAAAATGGGTTCACAGACTGTAGTCAATCTAGCAATGAACCTGCTGACGTACTGAAGAGATCCCAGAAAAGACCTGACTTCCTTCTCTGTCTTTGGTGCTGGCATATCTCGAATTGCTTTGATCTTGTCTGGGTCCATCTCAATGCCTTTTTGACTGACAATGTGCCCCAACAGTTTACCCGATGCAACTCCAAAAACACACTTCTTTGGATTGAGTCACAGGTTGTACTTTTCAATCCTGGTCATAAATCTATCCAGGATAGCAGGGTGCTCCTCCCGGGTCATTGATTTTACCAGCATATCATCAACATACACCTCTACCTCCTTGTGGATCATGTCATGCAGTAACATCGTAACCGCCCGTTGATATGTTGCCCCGGCATTCTTCAACCCAAACGGCATCACTGTGTAGCAGTACACCCCCCACTCGGTAATGAAGGCTGTCTTAACTTTATCGATGACATTCATCAAGATCTGGTTATACCCCGAGAAACCATCCATGAACGAATACATAACTGCCCTAGCTGCACTGTCGACCAGGACATCAATGTGAGGAAGTGGGAAGTCATCCTTTGGAGAGGCCTTATTCAAATCCCGGTAATCCACACAAACCCGGACCCTTCCGTCCTTCTTGGCAACTGGGACTATGTTGGCTAACCATTCAGGGTAATCCACCACCTCTAGGAAATTGGCCTTTATCTGCTTTGCTAATTCCTCTTTGACTTTCTCAGCCCATTCTGGATGTAAACGCCTGAGTTTCTACTTTACCGCACTGAACTTAGGGTCAATCGGAATTCTGTGCTCTGCTATTTCTCTGTCAACCCCCGGCATATCGTCGTAAGACCAGGCAAACGCTCCCACATGCTTTTTAAGTATTTTTGTCAATTCTCTCTCTTCTTCAGGATTGAGTTCGTTAGAGATAGATACCATTTTAGGATTTTCAATTGTGCCTAAATTAATTTCATGTAATGCAGTGTCATGAATGCTGAACACATTGAATGAATGATTGCATGTATGCACAGAGCCATTAGGAAAAACATCACACAAATAAGCAAAGTCAGATTTCATTTCATTCATCGCCTTAAAAGCGGAATTGTTCATATCAAGTACATAGGATAAGTTTACAAAGAAATCATTTTCTTCCTCCACATGCGGAGGGTCTTCTGTAGCAAGGTCTTCCGGGTCAGCAGGCTCTTCTTCGAACAAGTCACCCAAATCAGCTTCAAGAGTCTCTTTTTGTGCTTCAGATAAGGCATCTTCTTCCACCTTCGCTTTTCCCTTAGCCATCATTTTGGTGAGTTCAGCAACAGCTTTTTCCACTAACTCTGCCCGTCCTGACATAGCTTCCTTCTTCACAGGGCTCTCTTTCAACCCTTTCTTCAGTAGTTCAGCAAATGCTTTGGTAATGGCGTCCACCAGGGGGTCTGTATCTTCTTTTGGTTGCTCCTCTGGGGTGATGGGGGCCACCACTTCAGCTTGGCTTATTGGTGGAGAAGTGGTCTCCTTCACACCTTCAGGCTTAAGCATTCCTTCTACTGAGCCAACCCCATATTTCGAAAAGTCAACAACATCAGCAAAAATCTCAAACTCGGGGACTGTTTCCCCATCTATAACCATCGTTTCCGGTTTACCACCATATGGCCCACTACTGGCTCGAACAAAAGTGTCCAAGAGATGGACTTTCTTTGTCTTCGGGATTCCCTTCTTTTCGGCATCTTTGTAACCAAGACCCCCTCGGTGTGACTGGCCCATAGTGATATCAAACTTTGTGACCCCTTGTTGATGGACTCCTAACCCCATTCCCGGAATGAAATTCTGCTTCTGAAAATACTTATGGATCCATGGAGAAAATGTCAAGTCTTTCTCTTTATGCTCTGAGATAACCGCCACTTGAAAACCAGTCAAAAGTTGTTCAGATGAGTTTAGAGCAGCCACCATAGAAGATTCATCCGCCTCCAGAGTTACAATTTTCTCCCCCACCGGAATCTTCACCTTTTGGTGCAAAGTTGATGGCACACCTCCCAATGCATGAAACCAAGGTCTTCCCAAAAGCAAGGAGAAGGTCACAGGAATATCAATGACAGTGAACAGTACGGTCGACTTAACTTCTCCCACTGACACTTCTGCCTCAAAAGTACCAATCACGGTACGCTTTGAATCATCGTAGGCCCGTATCACTGTATTAGACCTTGATAATGCTTCTTCGGACAAATGAAGACTAGGTAAAACTTTTAGAGGGCAGATGTTCAATGCTGAGCCGTCATCAACCATCACACACGGTAAAATTCGATCCATCATCTCCACTTTCAGATACAAGGCACGATTGTGGTTAGTGCCTTCTGGTGGTAAGTCATCCTCGGTAAAAGTGATCCCCCTAGGATTATCAGATTATTGACTCTTTGTACTCCCAATCACCATGCAGACTTCCTCGGGAGACATTAATGGGTTTGCATCCATTTCCATAAGCTTTTTTACCACTGCAGCTCGGTGTCTTTGGGATTCCATAAGCAAATGCCACACAGATGCACGTGCGGGCATCTTTTTGAGTTGCTCCACTACCAGATCTTCTTTTTCATTCACCTTGATGGGAAAATAATCTTGAACTGGTGCTTCTGCCCTTTTACTCGGCTCTCCCAACCGTTGTGGCTCGGGTTGATATACCCTTCCACTTCTCGTGACATTATTCACTGGAGCGTCTTCCTTCCTTATATACATCCCATCCTTAGTGCAGACAGGATAGACAGGTGTTGTCCGGTTCAGAGGTTTGGGCCTACTCATCAACTCAAATTCATCCGCATCATCATCCAATTCTATATCATCCAGATTCACAGGTTTGCTCTCCTCCACTGAGGGCTCAACATCTTCACCTACCACCACTTGAATCGCGGGATTCGCCCTTGCAATCTGGGCTAAGACAAAGTTAGGAGATAACCCCGATTGCACCATGTTTACTCTTCTTTCAAACTGAGGTAGCGGATTACTCTGAACATTGGGCTTTGAACGGGGCGCTTCTATCTTCTTTTCATCAATCAACTGCTGAATCGCCTTTTTCAAAGCATGGCACTCGTTGGTTCGATGCCCCCTAGTCACATGATAGGAGCAAAAGTTGTTCTTGTCCGCCTCAGCCGGAGGCGTGTACGGTTTCAGACTTTGGAGGAAGCCCAGATTTCTACACTTCAGAAAAATCCGCCCCAAAGAATCCTCCCAAGGAGAGATCCCCTTTCCGGCTGCTTGTTGACTGGACCCTTGTGCAACTGTTGCCACCTCTATTTGTTTAACAGGTGCAGGTGGCTGACTCAGCTTAGCACTCGTTGATGAAGAAGCTGCAGGGTTGTTATTACTTTTATACCCCGAGGAATATGTGCGGCTCCGATACCCTCCTCTAGAACTGTTCTGAGCCGGGTCAATCTCGTACTTCTCAACCTTGCGAGCCAACTCATGTACTTCTATCAAGGACTGGAACTTATGGTACTTCATCACATTCCTATAAACCTCCAAGCTCCCATCAATCAGCTTCACGATCAGTTCATCTTCCAACGGCTTCTGATGGAGGAGAATCATCTTATCCATCCATCTTTGGTAATATTCAGAAAAGGTCTCATTCGGCTTCTGCCTTACCGCCTCTAAGTCTTGCAGCTTGACCTCCAGTTGCGTGTTGAAACTGAAGTACTTAATGAAGGCATCAGACAGTGCATCCCAGTCACCTTGTACCCCCTCGGGCTGCTTATTGTACCATGTGATAGCACCCCCTTCCAAAGTAGTGGGGAACAGTCCCACTAATTGATTCATGGTGAGCCCGGCCATGGTCATAATCCGCACATACTGATTCAAATGGGCCGTAGGAGGACTTTTCCCCACATATGGTGCAATCCTAGGCATTTGGAAGCCTACTGGCAGCATTTCAACCCCTCCGGCTATCAGTGTGGATGGGTCGATACGTTTAGCAGATTGAACCTTAGAATTGGCACGTAGCTCCGCTATGGTTTCCTCCATTTCCTTCATTTTTCTTTCTAAGGCGGACTCCACAGGCAGTTCAGAATTATCCCTTCGACCCTCTTCAGCATCTGACTGCCCATCATTTAGTCTGCCTCCACTACTTTCTTCTCGAGCACCCCTTTCCGGCCTCTGATTAGACGATTCGGCCAAAGCACTCTGCACTTGGCTCTTGATAAGATTCTTGAACTCATCAGAACACATGAAATCACGAAGAGCAGAGGTAGCCATCATGGCAGCAGCAGCTTCGGGTGGGATTGCCATATCTTGAAACCTTTGTTGCAATTGTTCAAGTTCCAACGAAGACCCGGCACTCAATTCAGACGACACTTCAGCCTCCCCAAACTGAACAAATTCCTCAGACTCACTGGATGATGAATCACTGTGCTCTATCCTCACGAGTCGTCGTCCCGATCGGAGCCAAACTACAAAATATTTCAAACAAAAGTTAGTGAAATATGATGACCCAAAGAGTTATGAACTCTAGGGGATATGCATGTATGCATGGCGTGTTGGATGCATGATGTGTGGATGTTGTATGAAATGAGTTTGTAATACGAACCTTGAATAACTAACCCTTTGAGTGGTTGAGTATGCATGAACTCCTATTTATTTATGCATATATTGCAATCCAAGCATTAGATGCATGGATGAGACCTTTGGTGCTCGGGGAGTACCTCGGATTTTTGTGAAATGATGTGATTGTCCTTAGTGGACGGGCAGAGTTTTCGGCACTCGTAGAGTGCCTCGGATTTTTGTGATGTGATATCGACACGCGTATGGCACTTGGTCGAGGTTTCGGTGTCCGTGGGACACCTTGGACTTTTGATGATATGAAATGAACTCGTGCTTGGCTTGCGGGTGGAATTTCAATACTCGGGGAGTATCTCGGTTTCCGTGCCACAATGTGAAGTGAATGTGTTCTTAGTGAACGGGCAGAGTTCCGGCGCTCGGGGAGCGCCTAAATGTTTTGATGTGTAAAATGAAATTTTTCGGTCCTCGTGGAGTACCGAAAATGACTTAATGAAATGCAAAGAAATTTTGTCGGCACTGGTGGAGCGCCTAAAATGCTTTAATGAAGTGCGGTGAATTTTTGTCGGCACTCATGGAGCGCCTAAAATGATTTAATGAAATGCGATGAATTTTTGTCGGCACTCGTGGAGTGCCTAAAATGCTTTAATGAAATGCGATGAATTTTTGTCGGCACTCGTGGAGCGTCTAAAATGTTTTCCTACTTGGTAGGTAACGTGATGTGTGTGACCCTTGTGGAATTATTCAAGATTCGTATAATGCTTTATGCATGACACGCGTTTCCCATGGCTGCAAAACAGAATGGTTAATGCTCATGACATTCAAATGATGTACGTGAGTTAATTAATTTTTCACACGAAGAAAAAATGCATGGCTACAAAAAATGTGGTTAGTGTAAATGTCACGCGAGTGATTAATGTATTTACAAGCGAAAGAATGGAAATGGCTGTACAAAAGATGTGAGTTAGAATCACACAAATGTTCTATATGCGGTATGTTATGTTCGTGAAGAATGTGAATGATGATATGTTATGGAAGGACAAAAAGACACGTAGCAATTAGCACACGGATCGTATTCTTCCAACCTTATTCCTCCAAACGTGGTCAGGTCGATAAAATTCTAACCGAGTCCTAGGAGGGGTTCTCTTCGATCACCAACTGGGGGTGATGAAGGCGGATTTTATTTTATTTTATTCACACAATTTGTTTTGGTATCCTAAGGGAATCCAACTAAGGTTGCCTAAGTGAGTTCGGTCCAAAGTCGGGATAACATCAAGGCTCCCATAGCAAAACATACTCCTCACTTCTCCCCACTCAAGGGTCCGAACGAAGGGGTTCGTACGAGGCTATGGGTGGTGTTTCGTATTCGTGCCCCTAAGACCAAGAGGAACTTAGGCGACACTTCAACGATTCACCGGGCTAAATAGTGGATACCTAACTTAATGCAATAAATGCCTAACTACAAGAATGCATAAAGTGCCATATAAGAATCATACACTTAATTTAAATTAGACACTTTTCAAGGCTTGTCAAATTCTTTTAAGTTTTTGAAAAACATTTAAGAAATCCCCAGCGGAGTCGCCACTGTGAGCGGACGACGCGTTTTCAACGGGACGCGGGACTCCCTTTCGGAAGAGGCGCCTCGATTTCGGGCGGGACCCTCCCTCGCATGGGGTTTTTGATTTGGAAATCCGTTTTTGGAAAAGCAGATTATTTCGAAAAAGAATCGAGATCTAAATCTCGATAAGAAGTATAGGAGTCGCCACCCGGCTCAGCTCAACCGGGAAATTACAGTGTAGCTGAACCAAAGCGGGAACTGCCACACTTTTCAGAGATTCGGGTCCGGACAAGTCCTTTATTTCGTGTCCAATTTAAATATTATTGTCAATGTTCTAGTTACGACAGTTTAAGGAGCTAAAGATTTATTTTCATTAAAAGAATACACACAGCGTGCATACAGGATAATAATACAAAATATAAAGTAAAAAGAATAAATATTTAAGGGCTTACAACCAAATTGAAAGAAAAATAAAACTCTCATCTCACGGATACAATCGCCTAGGATACACGAGAATCTAAGGAAAATTTACAACCGCCTAAATACACGATTTAATTCTATTAAATACAAATAAAAAGAAAATTAAAATAAAATAAAAGCTGCAAAACAAAGGTTAGCACAATTTATATGGCACGCCATAAATAAGACTCAAGTAGACAGAAATAGGGAATTAGAATTCGGGGTCATGCAATTGGGGTAACCGGGTCGGCTCGGTCGGTCGGTCCGATTAGACCTGGAAAACCGTTTTGAAACGTCCCTCTATTTTTGGTTTTGTGAGAAAATCATTATTGAAAACAATTTTTCCGGTTTATTACAATTAAGCATGTAAAGTAGGTCGGTTTTCGGGAGAATCGGGTCTCCGTCGTGGAATTGTTCTAAATACAATATTACTGAAAAATAGATCTAAGGTCGTGATGTACACCACAAAATTCATTTTGATGATTTTTTTGAGGGTTTTCTAATTTTTCTGATTTTCTGGGATTTTCTGATTTTTATGAATTTTTTTTTTTTATGATTTTCTTTGGATTTTAGGGATTTTTTAGGGATTTCTGTCCTTGGTCGAGAACTACAGTCGTGCGACTGTAGTTACAGTCGTACGACTGTATACTACAGTCGTGCGACTGTAGATTTGGCTCGGGCAGAAATCGCTAAAAAACCCTAAAACAAAAACCTGAAGCTGAAAAGGTAAGGACAGTCGTACGACTGTAGGGAATTTGGCACGACTGTATTTACAGTCGTGCCCCTGTTCTTGTTTCAAGAACAGTCGTACGACTGTTCTTACTTTTCCAGAAATAAAAATGCAAAAACTTGAAGAAAAATGCACCAAACACAGTCAAATCACCTAGAAAGCTGGAAAATGAGATGAGTTAAAGGTTGTTTACCTCCTTGGTGACGATCCACAGCTGGAATGACCCCTGGCTCCGCACCAATCCACGTGAATTTGCACTTTTTCTCCAAAAGTCAAGGTTGCAAGAATGTCCAAATAACTCCAGAAAAGTCACGGATTTGTGTTTGTTTTTGGTCCGAAATGATTTAGTTTGTTAGTGTGCTTGTTAACCTAGGATTTCTAATTCGTTTCAGTGATTAAAAACAAGAAATCAAGGAGAAAATGTGAGAAGAAAGTAAGCTCCTTTACTTCTCTCTCTTCTTTCTTTTTCTCCCTCTTTCTCTCTCTAAAATTCTGGTTTCTTCCCCCAAAAGTCCTCAAAAGTCTGATTTTCTGCCCTTTTATACCTCACTAAGCCGGAAATCTTGAGCATTAAATGCTTAAGATTTCCCTTCTCTTTCAAGTCAAAGAGGTATGGGCTGGAACCTGCCCCCCGAAAGTACAGTCGTACGACTGTACTTACACTACAGTCGTACGACTGTAGTGAATTACCACGACTGTATTATACAGTCGTGGGTCAACGGTCAACGGCCCCAATTTTTTTTTTTTTCGTAAAATTTCGTGTTCACACCACCACTAAAGGCATTCCAGGTGAGGTAGCAGGAGGTGAATCGGTTGCTGGGTCAGGTGTGGGGTCGGAAGTGGAGACGGGACTAAGAGGAGGAGAGGAGGGACTGGTGTGGTCAGCTGGTGGGGGGAACAGGCTTGGCGGGTTGAGTGGCATAGAGTGGGGACTGGGTGGACCATCATCTGTTTCGAGTAGGGAGAGTTGGAGAGGTGGTCCGGTCTCAGGCACAGGGAGGCGTTGGTTACTGTAGTGGGGTCAGGTGGGGCTGATGTGAGGGATTTATTTGGTGGTAACAGCGGTGACGGGATGAACGATGGAGCAGGCGGTTGTGAACCATGGGCCGGCGGTGCACTCAACTCCGGAAACGGGAACACCTGTTCATCAAACACAACATGGCATGAGATAATAATTTTGTGAGCCACTGGATCAAGACAACGATAGCCCTTATGAATGCGACTATAGCCAATAAAAATACAGGGACGAGAACGAAAATTTAACTTATGCGAAGAACAAGGACGTAACCATGGATAACACAGGCAACCAAAAATACGTAGCAAAGAATAATCAGGGGATGAGCCAAACAAACGAGAAAAAGGGGTATCATTATGCAAGGTAGGGGTAGGCATACGATTAATTAAATAAACGGCACTCTCAAATGCATTAGTCCAATAAGACATAGGCAATTTAGCTCGATGCAATAATGATAAACCTGTCTCAACTACATGACGGTGTTTGCGTTCAGCATTCCCATTTTGTTCAGGAGTGTAAGGACAAGACATACGATGTTGAATACCATGTGCATGCAAATAGGATTTCATAGCAACAAACTCACCACCCCCATCGGATTGGAAAACTTTTATAGGACGACCAAAAAATTTTTCCACAAGTGAACGTAATTTAATAAAAACATCCAGAGCCTCAGACTTATATTGCAAAAAATAAATCCAACAATATTTACTATAATGATCATAGAAAAGCAGATAATACGAAAAATTGTCATGAGATTTCAAAGGGGCAGGACCCCACAAGTCCGAACAAATTAAATCTCAAGGACTCGAAACATGGGTGTCAGAAACAGGAAAACTAATTTATGGCTTTTGCTAACAGCACAACTAGAACACATGCTACAAGTAGCTTTATTTGAATACTCAATATTGTTGGACTTCAGAACTCGAGAGACAACAGGAAACGCTGGATGGCCGAGCCGATAGTGCCAAGTGGAGTAAAAAATAAATCAAATCCATAAATATCCCCCAATACATGTTAATATGGCATTAAATAAAATACAATTTATATTACTCTATTAATAAATACAACATGAAGAAAATAATGAAATTAAAATGTGAATAACTTATGTCACACACGGTCATAGAAAATGAAAGAAGCACTGTAGCACTATGTATACTATGAATTTTTTTTTACACTTTTTTACCGAAAGAAATTCTATGGATGATACACTTGTTTAAACTTACAGAAAGTATACATGCAAAATTCATTATTTTGATTATATATGCGCAATAGTAATTTATAATTTTTTAAATATTTTAACTAATTAAATTGATAATAATAAATTTGATTAAAAAATTCGTACATCAAAGATTATGACTGACTATGACGATCTTGGCGTAACGATAAAGAAGCAACTCTTGTAGCACTTTCACTTTGTTCAATTTTTATTGTCACTGTTATTAGAGTTCTCATAAGTAAAACAATATGTAAGCTCTCTTACGAATCCTTCTATAGTCTTGACACTTAAATTTTCTGACCTTGGAAATATGAATCAGGATTTAAATTTTTTTATTAAAAAAATTTATGATTTAATATTATTTTTCATGTAAATTTTAATAAATTATGATATAGATTTAAATATAAAATCAGGTTTTAGCCTTTGAATTTAATATCTAATTACTTATATGAAAAAAAATTTAAAGCATTATTAGTCTTATGAATAGGCGTATGCAGATAAAATGGTCTCATATAGTCATATTTCACACTTATTGCAGTTGGACTTTTCATTTTTCATAGTATCCTTAAACATGTGTTCTAACAATAATATCATAATAATCATTTACTTAATATTTATATTGATCATCTTAATTATCATATTTTAATTAAATAATTTCCATGACTGTTAATCTTTTATGGTTATTTAATAAAATTGTGTATAATTTATTAAAAAAAATATTATGGAAGTGAACAAACTATATAAATAAATAAAAAAAACTGAAATCAAAATGGAATAATTAATATATTGGATTTAAGATATCAATTAAAATTGCAATGCACCTTATATTTTAGAAATGGTCATTTATAACAATTTAATGTCTCTTACCCTTAGCTTGTCCTTCATTGGTGTTAGCCTAATAAATGAGTATGATCAAATTCAAACTGAAACAAAAAATTCTTAGAATAACTGAATTGTCTTGACTTTATATTTTTTATTTACAAAACAGATTGATTAGAAATCTAAAACATTGAAGAAATTTTTCTAGTCTTATCAGCTTAAATGATAAGAACCGTACAATATGTAAAATTTAACTTAAATAATAATCAATTTTAAATGCATGCATATAATAAGAGTAAAAAATAAATCAAATCCATCCAACAAACTCTTATGTGATAACTGTTTAAATTACTTGACTAATGTTGTTATCATGAAAACCTTAATAATTTCTTATAGTGATAATCTTTGTTACCGCAAAAGTATCCTATATAACTAAATAAAATCCATATATTAATATTCGTGGAAGAAAAAAAGCTAAAACAATGATATTGACTTTATAAAAAATGAATTTTGAATTTTTTTTTTTGACAAAAAAAATATGTACATAGAATAGTATCCCAAATTTATCCAAAAAAGAGAAAAAAGAAAGCAATATAAAATATTATTACATAGTTTGATTAGTTTCTAATACTTTCTCTCTTTTGACAAATATCATTGTATAATTGAGTTTGAGTATTCTTGAATCTCAAACTTGATCTGCGATGAAGTCTTCTTATATCTCAAACTCAGTAGTAAATCAAATCTATGGATTTAGCTTGCAAATGAAAAAATGGAAAGTGAATAAATAAAATTAAAACCAACTATGCGTGGAAAAAAAGAAAGATGAAGTAAGAAAAATAAATAAATATTTGGAACAAAAAGCATGAAACGTAAAAAGAAAAAGAAAGGACGAAGAGTAAAAAGAGAAATAATTTGAAAATGAAACCTCATATGTTTTGCTTGGAGATTACAACCTATTTCAAAACTTTTTTTTTTCTCACAAATTGAATATTTTTCCAACATTTTGCAAAATTGTAGGCACGATATTTAAAGATAATTGCTTTTAATAACATCTTTGTAAATTATAACCTCAATTAAATTATAATTATTAATATTTTAATGGAGCAAAAGAAACTGTCAACCGTTACAATTTTTTGTAACTGTTATTTTAATTGGGTCATTAAAAAAGAAAATGAGAATTAATATTTACAAAATTTGTAATTTAAATTTTAAAAATTCTAGAAAATTAGATAAATGGGTTGGGAAAATTGGGAGACGCGTGCGCATGCAAAAACATAATCAGCAACTATTAGAATGTACAACTATTAGAATTTTTCTATTCGGTGCATATTAAATGAAATTATTACAATGACTACAAAAGAGGATGATAAAACTTGGAAACTCCACGCACAAAAGTAAATTTTCGATTGAGCCGAAGGTGCAAATCACAACATCAGTTACTCTCCAAAGTTAGTACGAGAAGCTTTAAAAATAGTGCACTTGACGCTAAAAACTTTGAAACCACAATTACAATTAACAAGAAAGTTTAGAGCAGTTAAAGGTTTTAAAAGGAGAAGATAATGAAAGAATTAAGTTCTTCTTTTTATAGTGAAAATTTTAAAGTAAGTTATGAAATCATTGAGGATATAAATTATGAAATAATTAAACTTTGTAACTAATATTATGATATTAATGTATTTTGCATAAACGAATTAAATTAATGGTTATAAGGAGAGGATATATATATTATATTGAATAATTAGAATTAAAAATTTAAAATGCTAGAAAAAAAAAATAAATATGAATGAGATGATTTGGGAAAGAGAGAGAAAACTCATAAAACCTTCTTTTACTATATATATATATATATAGATGTGGCAAAACTCTTAATAATTGATTCACATCATGAATTACTGTTAAATACTAACCAAGAGATCAATTTCCACTGAAAATTAATTCACTTTCTAAATATAGTTTACGCGGATGTAAATCTGACTCCAATAGATCATCTGATATATGTCCTAGCTAGTTAAGTTTGAGCAGCTTGATTGGCTTGCCTTTTAACAATGAATAAGAAATAATAAAAATTTGGGAACCCCCATTTATTGGTGGGAGGGAACTCGTTCATATCGGTCATTCTACATTTTATTAAGAACCACCAGACAATATTGGAGATTCACAGTCACAAAAGCTCTCACTTGCATAATACCGTGCAGGCACAATATATCAAATCTGAAAAAATCTTTTAGATCTTACATAAAAATAACAGATTTGGATATCTAAAGTATAAAGATCTCAAAAAATCTTTGAATACAAAAACATATGACAAGCAACCCATAAAAAATACTAGCAAATTTGTATTATGCCAAGTAGATACATAATTGAGCAAAACCAAATTTGAAAATGAAGCTAGAAAAAAATGTCGAATGTAAATTTCACACAAATTAAGAGTAAAAACAAAAAGAAAAGAGGAAGAGAAAAAGAGGGATGGAAAACAAAATATAGAATTAGGTGTTTTTTTTGAGTGAATTTTTGAGAGAGGCGGCTTTTTTTTTTCTTCATATTTACTACAATTATTCAGCTTATATTGTATAAAAATGTTATATTGAATTAAAAAAAACTAATGGCTCACACTTTTAAAAATAGTTATATACATATGCGTCACACATGCTTTGTGCAAAATTAATTAATGTTGGGTCAACTAGTAAACTTTTAATAGTTTATGTTTACAAATTAACTCGGAATATTATTGCGGATTTATTTATGTTCAATCAAAATTATATTATATTAATTGTTTATAAGAATTCTACTGGAATACCGGCTTAAATTCTGGAGGCAGGACAAATAAATATATATGATATATGAACATTATAATTTTTATCGACAAATAAATTCGATAACTTTTGTAAGTCAAATCGAGAAATTACATGGTGCACACTAGGTTATCCATGTGTTGAGCTAATAAAAATGTTTGAAAATTTTAAATGTTTGAAAAGATTAAAATTATGTTGGATAAAAGGTTATTAGACACACGTGCTACACATAAACATTATTAGTATTTTAAAATATTCAATTTGACAGTAATAATTTTATTACAAAAAGTATAAAAAAATTTTGCTATAATTTTTTGCAGCAAAAAAAAAATTGTATATTACTGCTATAGAATCGTTACTATTCAAGACCAAAAAAATATAATTTCTTTTGGAAGAACACGAAAAATTTGTGACCATTTTATGTGTATATATATATATATATATATCATCTAAAATAACCACAAGACCATAATTTTATATTAACTCATTGAGATTGAAAATGGAAGCTTACTTTTGAATCCATATGCTCAGATTGGATCCACGACCGTTGAGTCATTATATATCTAAATCCAATTAAAGTGAATTTGTGTAGCAAAATTAAACTGCAATTTCAGGCTATATATATTATGATCTTCATACAAAATGGCAGATTGTTATTTTGGGCTTCAAAGACGTGAATTAAAGTTGAAATAAATGAGATATGGTCAAATTATTATACTGTGTTCAAAATCGTTATATATTTATACAAAAGGAGACACCAACTTTTAATTAGTTATTTCTTGAGCTGATGATGCAACCTAACAAATGGATCTCTAAAGCTCATCTTAATTGGGTTGTTGCACCATGTTGAGCTTTACTATTGTATTTTACGCTAATTATTCTTTTGTTATGCTTTTATAATTGTTTGGTTTATTTATTATTTTTTCAAGACTGATTGTAAATAATTGGTTATAATTTTACTTTTTCAAATCTTTGAATGATGAGAATTTTTTTTTTTTTAATTTCAAATTATGCTTAAAACATGATAAAAAAAATTTTCAATCTCTCGATGTAGTTTTAAATTATAAAATATTCATTGTTCATATATGTAGTCTAATTTGGATCACCTTCCAATATTTCCTAGACAATTATTATTTTAATTGATCATGTTTATCACTATAGGAGTCATCCTGAAAGTCGGACCAAACAGATCAGTCATACCAAATTTTATCAAAACTAGAACTCAATCCGATCGATTTTCAAATGGTTATTTCTGAACTTTAAAGCCAAACTTAAAACACTTGAAGTAGGCAGTCAAACCATGAATAAGAGAACTGATCTTGTTTTTCTAGTTAAACTAATTTGGCTTTGGGCAAAAAAATTATACTGTTATAGTGTGAGCGGACGATCTTTTTCGGAAAGCGCGGTGAAGCGGGAATATGGGATTTTCTTTTTGAAGGTGTGATGATGTGGTTTGAAAACGGGTTTTTAATCTTTCTTAAGAAAATCTTTCATTTTATTGGAAGAACCTTGTAAGTGTGAATTTTGGAAAAAAAGTAGGTTTTTTAGAAAATTCCAATTTGAACTTAAAGACTTCGAAACCTAAATTTCAAAATTAGATACAGAGTCGCCACCCGGATCAGCTCTTCCGGGAAATTCCGGTACAGCTCCCTACCGAGTGTAGACGCGGTACATAATTCAGAGATTCAGGGTTCGGGCAACAAATCTACTAATCCTCACTTATTTTCAATTATTATTTCATAATGTAATGTTGCATTCACTTAATTCTACTCATTTTATCTCCTTTTTTTATTATTAACCAATGCTCATGCAAATGACATAAATATAAAACCAACATAAAGTGCAGAAAAGTAAAAGTGCGGGAAAAGTAAATAGAGACCAAATTATACAACCCATAAAAAGAAAAAGCTCTCATTCTCACCATTACAACCGCCTATAATACACGATGATCTAAAAAATTACAATCGCCTAGATACACGATTTAATCTATAAAATACATTCAAAAATGAAAATAAAGTAAAAATAAAAGCTGCATCCAAATACGGTTAGCATAAATAATCAAGGCATACAAAAGACTCAAATAGGATATAATAGGGATTTATAGGAGCGGGGACATGCATTTAGGGGAGTAACCGGGTCTACCCGATCCGTCGGACCGGTTAGACCTAGAAAACGGTTTTTTGAAACGCCCTGTAGGTTTTGTAGGTGAAAAACCAATTTTGAAAATGGTTTGGCTCATTTACATGCATTTTTCCAACTTTAGTGGGCTAGATATCCCGGGATCCAGGGGTTTCGTTCGTATGTGGGCCTAAGTTAAATATTCATCTAGGATCCAAAAAGAATGTAAACACGTCAAAATTCAGTTTTGAATAGGAAAATGGTGCAAAATCACACGTTTGGGGCCCAAAAAGGCAAAACTGTAATTCTGCCCCCTGAACTACGGCCAAGCGGCTGTAGGGCATTACAGCCGCGCGGCTGTAACATAGACAGGCGGCTGTAACACCTACAGTCGAGCGGCTGTAGTGCTCCAGAATTGATTCCAATATTCTTTTCTCGTTTTTTTGAAAACCGCTTTGCAAATTTAATGATTTTGGGGGATTTGGGATTTCTGAAAATATACTAAAATCAACAAAACGGATCCGAAACGGATCGAATCAAATCCGAAAATCCCTAATCCCTCAAAATCACCAAACTTTAAATTACATCCATCAACCAAAAATCAGAAAACCAGGAATCTAAGCACATAGGGATATAATTGGGCCGATAATAAACATAAAGAACACATTTAATCAAAAAACAGAAGCGTTATCGGCCTATTTTGGGGCATTTGGAGCTTCTGCCCTAGAGATTACAGTCGAGCGACTGTAATCAGAAGATTACAACCGGGCGACTATAGGTCATAGCCGCATGGCTGTAGGTTATAGCCCGACGACTGTGATCTTAATCGAGGCCGCTGTAATCGAAACCGCTTCCAAAATCGTAAAAATTCGAAAAAAAAATCAATAAACAACACCCAGAATGAACAAAAATGGATTTTTAAGGCCTCTCAGAATATTACTTGGTCTGTGTTCCAGTGTTTGGATCACCAAAGATGGATTCGGATGTAGGAAAGCATCTTGCAGTCACGAACAACCCGAAAATGCGCGATCTCCGAAGCCCGAATGAAACCCCCCGAGGGAGATTGAGTGAGTGGTGACGATTTATCAACACCCCACAACGGTTTCTATGTGTTTCGTTGAAATTTTTTAAGTTATTTTTAGATCAAACTCTTTTATTTTTCTTAAGAACCCTAAGAAAATCCCTAAATCTGTGTT
This sequence comes from Euphorbia tirucalli, assembly GCA_039660915.1. Lineage (NCBI taxonomy): Eukaryota > Viridiplantae > Streptophyta > Magnoliopsida > Malpighiales > Euphorbiaceae > Euphorbia > Euphorbia tirucalli. The sequence continues at coordinate 18,008,615 of CM077637.1, forward strand.
ATTTTTGTGTGTTTTTCTCTCCAAAATCTCTAATTTTCTGCCTCTCCTTCTGTTCTGTTAACCCTAGTTCCGGATATGAGACTTTTATATCTCCCGTTTTGGCTAAAAATCGGAATTAAATGTTGATGTTCTGTAAAAAAGGAAGTCTGGTGATTACAATAACACGCCTGTAGCGTCCAGACTTACCTATTTTGCTTGTTTTTTCGTTCCTTTTCTTCGGTCCTTTTAAATACTCACTCGAATTTCTTCGGGGTTCCACACCAGGGCTTGTCACACATATTTGGGTCATCCGGGACATTTCCGATATTATCCTGGTCGGTCCGAATCCACTTCACGCTTTTCCGTGAAAAAGGCAACAATAACTTTCATCACAGAGGTCGGGAAAAATCCCGTGCTCACATATAGTTAAAAAATTTAAGACATAAGAGTGGTTTTTTTATTTTTCTTATTAATACATTATAATATTTAAAAATTCTATCAATACTACTAATTACTACTACCACTTCTTTATTATTTTTTTATGGGAAATTATCATAATCACCCTGTTTTTAAGATTTTTGTTTTTTGGCATACGATATTTCCTTTTCATAATCACATCCTTTTGTTTTCTTTTTCCCATCTTTACATCTTTCTTCTTCTTTCTCCCATGCCTTTCTTCTTCTTTCTCCCATTTTTACGCTTTTCTTCTTTTTTCTCCATTTTCTTCTTATTCAAATCTTTGCTCAAGTTTTCCCCAACTAAACCCTTGTTCATTCCCAACATCTATGATTTTTTTTCCAGTTTTTGCTTTCGATTTTTGTATTTTCATTCCATTCTTCTCAGTCCAATCTCTTCAACTCTTTTACCGATTTTGATTATTTAATGTCCATGGTTTATTGATCCTTTGAAATCATGTTAGCTTCCATTTGACGTCTCTGTTCTATCTATTCGGAAAAAAAAACCTAATTTTGAGGTAATTTTTTGTATTTTACAATAACATTGATGACTAATGCTTTGTTTTCATTTGATTATGTGGCGATGAATTTGGTCGAAAATCCATCAGCGGACTCGGATCTATGTTGGGTAAAGGCCTGCTCTATCTAGATTCCTGTAAAGAGAAAGAATGTGACACCAGTAACCTTTGGGTCAGTCTCCGATGCCTAAGTTAGCATTGCCTTTAATGGCTATATTAGCTTAGTTATGAATTTGAATACTTACCTCCACATTCCCAGCCTTTTATAAGGTCAGCAGTAGAAATTGACTTGGATTGGGAATACCCAAAGTCCTTGTCATAGTGAAATTAGGAGACCGCTATCCCAGGTCTAACATGGAATCAAGAGTTCTCCTTTAAGCACACCTTAGGATAAGGAGACTCTGAAGAGGACATCACTTGCCCTCTTCTGGAAGGTTCTACTAGCGTCAACCCCGGACCCTGACCGAGTCTCATCTAGTGGTCTCGAGTTACTTGTTTGATCCGGATGACAGACCTGGTACCAGTATATCCAGATGTCATCATGTGGTTTCTCTTTGGGAATTGCCATGCACTAATGGTATTTAAGTATTTGTTTAGATTAATTTGAAATTTTGAATTCTTGCCTTTCAGTTCATGGACCTGCAATTTTGTGGATTGTGCTTCATCTTAATTTTTCTCCTTCACATTAATCCTCTTTGCTATGATTCTACTGGTCTTTTTTGCTACTAAATTTCAGAACTGCTATTGGTTATGGGGTTGCTGCATCCATTGTCTTAGGAAGGTATCCATATATATGTTGAATTACATAACTGATCAATATTACATGACAGAATCTTTTTGATTTAATTAAGGAGATATATATAATTATGAAATATCAAATTAAATTAAATACAGCTATGGAGGTGTTTGAGAATATTATGACAAATCAAATAAAATTAAATACATTTATGAATCTTTAGTTATACTTACCGATACACTTATACCTTGTTTATATCTTAGTCATACTTACTTGTTCACTGATTATACCTTAGTTATACCTTAATATTCACAGCTTATACCTTAATTATACCTTAGTTATACCATCTGATACACTGACACTCTAATTATACCTTAGTGCATAACTGTTAGACCTTAATTATACCTTAGTTACATCATTGTTTATACCTTTGTTATACATTAGTTTATACCTACCGATACACTGATTATATCTTAGTCATATGTATTGATACACTAATTATACATTGTTTATACCTTTGTACCAGTGTTATACCTTAGTTACAACGTCTGATACAATGACTATACCTTAGTTATACTTATTGATACACTTTTACATTGATTATACCTTTTGATTCTCTAATTATACATTCTAATTCATTGATTAGTGGGCCATGATGCATAAAGAAGGTATAACCAGTGCACAACTATTATACCTTAGTTATACCTTTGATACTCTTATTATACCTTAGTTATAACAGTGCATCAGAAGGTATAATAAGATATAATCAGTGTATCAGTAAGTATAACTAAGGTATAATCAGTGTGTTAGAAGGTATAACTAAGGTGTAATAATTGTAATAGTGTATTTTAAGGTATAACAAAGGTACAACAGTTGTACAAAGGTATAGCTAAGGTATAATAAGAGTATCAAAGGTATAACTACGGTATAACATTTGTACAAAGGTGTAATAAGAGTATCAAAGGTATAACTAAGGTACAACAATGATTATACTTTAGTTATACCTTAAGATACATTATTACAATGATTATATTTTAGTTATACACTATTATAAACTGCTTATACATTGCTTATATACTATAATGCTTAAACAATATATAAATCAAGTATAAATAATGTATAAATAAGGCACAATGAGTGTACCAAAAGGTATAATAAAGTATAATCAGTGTATTAGAAGGTATAACTAAGGTATAATCATTGTAATAGTGTAGTTTAAGGTATAAAAAATGTATAACAGTTGTATAAAGGTATAACTAAGGTATAATAAGAGTATCAAAGGTATAACTAAGGTACAATAGTGATTATACCTTAAGATACCTTATTACAGTGATTATAACTTAGTTATATACTGTTATAAACTGTTTATACACTGTAATGCTTAAACAATGTATAAATAAGGTACAAATAATTATAAATACAGTCTAATAAGGGTACCAAAAGGTATAACAAGGTATAACCAGTGTATCAAAAGATATAATTAAGGTATAATCAGTGTATCAAAAGGTAAAATCGAAGTATCAAATGGTATAATCAATGTATAAACAAGGTCTAACAGTTTTTATTGTTGTTATATATGTTTTCATTGTCACATAAATTGTTGATACATTTTTTTCTACTATATACAGTGTTTATACATTTTTTCTATATTGTTTATACATTGTTTATACAAAAACTGAAGTTAAAAAAAATTGAAAAAACATATACATATAGATCTTGTTTCGAAGAGAAAAAAAAAGACGAAAAAATCTTTCTAAAATCGCATGTCGAATGTTTATACATTTTTTTCTATTATATACTGTATTTATCATTGTTTATATTTTTTTTCTATATTGTTTATACATTGTTTATATATTATTTCCGTATTGTTTATACAAAAGCTGAAGTTAAAATAAAAATAAAAAAACATATATGGATCTCGCTTTGAAGAGAAAAAAAAAATTTATAAAGTCGCATGTCGAAAAAATAAATGGATTGTGAGATAAACACGAAATTAGATTAAAATTATAAAAGATGAGAGAGAAAAATGGACAAAGTAGAGAAGGTATTGTTGAAAAGCTTTCCATGTATCTTTGTAATTTTGAAAAGCTTTTACAAAATTTTCCTTGGAATATATTTTTGTAAACAAACCCTATTTTTGTATATATTTTTGTAAAATCCCCTTTTTTTAATTACTTTAAATCAAATTGAGCTTTGATTGCAACTATAAAATTTAGATTAAATATTTAGCATTTTTAATCACTATATTGTCTTTGAATTTTCTATTATTTTATAAAAATTTTATTGATCAAATGTCAAACTTTAACATGTTACAATTTTGTATGTCATAAATATATTATTATTTTAATATGATTTCTAAAAAAATAGTTTTACTCCAGTTCGTTTTCAGTTGAATCTCTAACCCTTGTATCTCTGGTTTCATCAATTTAATAATTGGTCTAGGTTTGAAAATCATGATTTTAACACAGCATTAGGGAAATTTTGTACCAGTTGTTTTGTGGAAAAAAAAAATTAATAAAAGAGTTTTTGTTATTTGAAATCTCTAGCATAATTTTTTTTTTCCTTTTTCTTTTTGTTATCTCTCTTCTTTATCTGTATTTTTTTGTTACTCTCACATAATTAAAAATTATTTTTGCATTTATTACTATATTCATTACCGTTTCATTACTTTACTTTAGAAAATTTTATTCGTCCCTATTTTATATTCTATTTGAAATGAGATCCATATCTTTTTTTTATTTCTTCTCTGATATTGTACAAATAATATTCCTTTATTTTTGTGCATTGCTACCTTGCAAACACTGTGCAAGCTTGTTGATTAATTTTACTATGCTAGATCTCATCAATTAAAATTTTTTGGTGTGTGTATATATATATATATATATATATATATATATATATATTTGGTTGACAGTACGTAACAATGTATTTGAGTTTAGGGTTGGTGCAAAACTGTGTTTTCTTCCAATTTTGTATCTATCAATGTTTCGTTGAAATATATATTTCTTTCTATAAGTCATTTAATTGTTTCTTGTAAGAAACGCAATCTTAAAGCAAGAATTGCATTGACTTAGACCTCGCTGAGTCAATGGCGGGGCGTGTAAAAGAGGTCGAGATTAAACGTGATGCTGAAAAATTACACAAACATTAATTTAGGAAAAAAAGAAACTTGGGCAAAGTTATTTGTTGGTAAAAGTAATATTTTGGTCCTTCTGTTTGCTTAAATTTCTTTACAAATTTATGTATTTTGTTATGGACTTAGTTAGCTCACATACTTATAATTTTCACATAATGTAATTTCTAACCATCAAAATTCTCAAGCGTCACAGAGTTAAACTCTAGCAAGATATGCCTTCTAGGTCCTAGTAGACTAGGATGGATCGTTTAAACTCTTATACTGAACAATACCAACTTTGGGTCTGTGACCAACAACCATTAATGTGCATGTTTAACCACAACTTACGAAGTTCTATTCATGTTCAAGCCAGTTCCCTACAATTGGAACTGTTAGTGCATGGTCGTTGATGTCTCCCCCTTACATCAAGCATACGATCTCCTACTATTCGTTAATACAAATACAAATACAAATCACGATGATGATGATGGGCTACTTAAACAAAAAAAAAAAAAAAAAAGATAGATATTCTTGAAAGATTTAATTTATTCGCCAGGAGCTAGGTTATAAAAAAGAAATTACAATTACATGTGCTAATTACCAAATCGAACTAGACACACCTATGTATATACTAAAATATGATTTATTACTATTATACGAAAGTTTCCTGTATGAATTAAAATAAACTAATAAATTAATTAGTTCAACAATGTTAGTTATTTTATGTTATGTACGTAAACAGTGTAATTAATGACCTGGACCAATCCTTTGTTTGACTTAAAGTCATGCTTACATATTAAATTGCAGCTTCATCTTGCCCTACTTGCTTTTAGCCATTTCATGATCCAATTTTTGTCTCTGTGGAATTAATTAACTTGAATTATTCATGACGAATTAAAAAATGCAAAATTTTTAGGAAAGTAATACATTTGAAAAAAAAAAAAAAAAAAAAGAGAGAGAAGGATCTTTGGGAGAGTTTCAATGTTTACGGCTGCTTAGGAGTGCAGAGTTGAGAAATTGACTTGACTGAAATTAAGTGAAATAATTGTGTGAACAAAATTGCGTAAGATTGGTCTTAATTCAATTCAAGGCCACAAGAACTGATGATGAGACACAACCCAACTCAACAATGCCACTTTGATGGGCTTAATTTGGTCAAAATTCAAATCCAAAATACCGTTCTTCTGGTTGACCCCTCCTTCTACTCTTCTAGAATCTTAGTTTTCCATCCTCACCCCGCTGGCTATCCTCTTCTCCTCTGCATACTGCATAATGTAAAAAGAAATCAATTTCACCCTTGTTGAATTTATTTTGGAAGTTCTACAACAAAATTATGACACGTTGGTTACAATTTTTCTAGAATAAAAAAAATTGTATATTTCACATTAATTCCCGAAATAAATTCAACTTTCTTTCATTCGTAGTACACCATTTAATTTGGGTGAGTAAGACTTTATTTTGCATAAGTTAAAAGGTAAAAGGCATATCCCAAAAATTATAGAGTAAAAGAGAATTTAGCGAATAGGTTAAAGCTCAAAACGTCAAAAACCTACATAATATATATAATACACCACAAATTGTAATAGAAGAATTAGATGCTCCAATTGTTCATAGCTCAGATGTAAAAGGACTATTCACAAGGATCATGCAACAAAAGGACATTTAAAGAATAGATGAAAGACCAAAAAAAGAAAAGAAAAAGAAAAGGAGTTATGCTTATGCCCAAGGAACAAGTCAACATAATAACAATCAAGAAGAAAATCGTCGGAGAGAATATTTTCATGGTTGGGACGCGTACACTTAGGTAGTGAATTGAGAAACGAAAATGGAAAAACAATTATGGAGATAATACATGGATATATTATATAGTTATAAATACATCAAGTGAGCTACAGACCTCTTTTAATTATATGTATTCAATGCTTAATTGTCCCATTCCAACTACTCTCTTCACCTATAAATACACCCCCACCAAATTCCATTCCATTTCTCAACCAAACCCAATCCCCATTTCAAATATCTTAAAATGTCTCCCACATTTTTAGCTACACTTTACGTCCTTTCTATTACTTTGTTGCCATTAATTTACATTCTATGTGTCATATTATGGCCTCCGAAACCCAAAAATCAAAAACCCAATCCAAGATTATTTCTTCCTCCAGGGCCCCCACCGCTCCCAATAATTGGGAACCTTCACTTACTAGGCAAACTCCCACATCAAAGCCTATACCATTTAGCTAAAGAACATGGTCCAATCATGTTTTTGAAGCTAGGATTTGTCGAAACCGTCGTCGTTTCATCGGCACAAGCTGCCGAGGTATTCCTTAAACTAAACGACCTCGTTTTTGCAAACCGTCCTCGGATGATAGTTTCTCATTACTTGTCATATGGTTCGAGGGGAATGATTTTTGATGATTATGGCCCTTATTGGCGTGATGTTAAAAAAGTTTGTACTTTGCGGCTTCTTAATACTTCAAAGGTTGAATCTTTTGCACCGTTAAGAAAAGAAGAGGTGGAATTGATGGTTAATACGTTAAAAAAAGCTTCTGATTATAATGAGACAGTGAATGTTGGAGGTCAAATTGGTGATCTCAGTGAAAACTTGATTTGCAGGATGATATTTGGGCAACGTGTCAAAGGAGAATTTGACTTAAAACCACTCATTAGAGAGGCTTTGGATTTGGTTGGAACTGTTAATGTAGCTGATTACGTTTCCTATACTGGAGCTCTTGATATTCAGGTACATATCTTTCCTCTCAGATTAACTCCAAAAAATTAAAAATTTAAGTCTTGTAGTGGTGCAAATTGTCATTTTGACTTGTATATATTGATAGACACTCTCTGTGAGCTTTAGAGTGCGACCTGACTACAAAATTAATAAGCAAATATATTCAGTTGAACTCTTATATAATAAAAAAAATAGTAATTAGTTTATGTTAAAGTACAATCTATGTCACTTACACAACACTCTTTAATCTAATTTATTTTCGAGGTTATTATTTATTTTGATACATACATTTTTCGAGGAATGTAACTAAACTTGAACCAGTTTTCATTTATCAACCATTTTTTTTTTTTTTTGCCAATTTGACAAAATTATAAATTGTAACATCATGCATACACACAGGGCTTAGGTACCAAAAATGGACAAAATAGCAGATTGTAATGAATACGAAGACGAAAACTTTCGACTTTTTCTTTTCCAAATAATGTAAGATGGTGTATTATAATATCATTGTATCGATCTATTTCAGAGTAAATACTGATAGACAATGTACTTGATACATGCAGGGATTGAGAAGAAGGATGAAAGGATACAGAAAAGGGATGGACAAAGTCCTTGAAAAAATTATCCACAGCCATGAAAAGGATGATCAATGGAAATTGAAAGACGAAAAAGAAAAAGATTTCATTGATGTTTTGCTTTCATTTATGAACAATCAAGACTCATCATCCTCTGTTATTGATAGAACATGTATGAAGGCAATCATACAAGACATCATCATTGGAGGATTCGAAACATCAGCTTCTTCAATTGAATGGACTTTTTCTGAATTAATCAGAAATCCACGGATAATGAAATGTCTTCAACAAGAATTGCAAAACGTCGTCGGGTTAGATAGAATGGTTGACGAATCAGATCTGCCCAAATTAACTTACTTAGATATGGTGATTAAGGAGAGTTTAAGGCTTTACCCAACTTTACCATTTATTCCACGCAAAAATTTAGAGGATGTGACAGTTAATGGATTTCATATACCCAAAAATACGAGAATTCTTATAAATGCGTGGGCGATTGGGAGAGACTGTAACGCGTGGAAAGATAAGACACTTGAATTTTATCCGGAAAGATTTAAGGATCAAAGTGTTGATTTTCGAGGACAACATTTTCAATTAATCCCATTTGGTGCAGGGAGAAGAAGTTGTCCAGGAATTAATCTTGGATTAAGGAACGTTAAACTTGTCGTTGCTCAATTAGCTCATTGTTTTAATTGGGAATTACCTCATGGTACGATGGCATGTGATTTGGACATGACTGAGAAATATGGTCTCACTATGCCACGTGCAAATCCTTTGTTTGCTGTGCCAACATATCGTTTACAAGTTTAGCTGATGATAGTTTAAGTTTGAAAAATCTTAATACTTAGATCGTAAATGTAATAGGATAATATTTTGTTAGTAAATAAACATTTGGTTTTTAATTTTATACCACTCTAATCACTTTTGTATTACGCCAGTTGTAGCGAAATTTGTGATTGTTCATGAAAAATTATTTGCCATAGGATATGGGTGTTTTTGCCTTTTTACAACTGTGCCAGATTTTTTTTATTACGTACAAAAAAAAAAGAAAAAAAAAAAAAAACCATTCAACGATGGAGGCCACAGTGAATTGCTGTGGCAATTAAGGATATCAGAGGGTTGCGTGTTTTGTGAATCCACTCGCAATTCTACTGTATTAATTAATTTATCCAAACTTTATATATTACATAGTTTGAAAAACTAATTGCATATATCAGCAAAAAATAAAATAATAAAAAAAAAAAATTATCCGATTAAAAACCATTAATTCAAATTTTGATCAACCTTTTTATTTTACAAATTTTTTTTTTTTTTTAATCAATTACACTACAAAAAATGCTTGTTCCACAGTTGGCTCATAATTTTTTTTTTATCATCATTTAATATTAAATTAAAAGATACTTTTTTTTTCTGTTATAATTTAATATTGTACAATTATATATATTGGTGTTCATTAATGAAACCACTATAAAATATGCATAGTCATAACTTAATTTGAAGTTGAACCTAATCTCATCCAATCCTCTCAAGTTTGATGAATCTCTTGATTCATGAGAGTGAAAAGACAGTAAATTATTTATATGAATGTGTATTTTTAATTTACCCTATTGTATTATTCAAATTCTCCTGTTAGGATTTTTCAATGGTGTTAGAACTTAGAACTCAAATTCTTATTCAATTATAGCAAAATTAATGTCTTCACCAGAAAAAATATCTAAATTATGCTACTGCCCTTTTTTGGCAAACAAAAATACAAAACAGGCTAGCTATTGAATCTTCTTGGGGAACATAATTCCAAAGCAATTATTTAATTACTTCTGTAGGATCCTTTAAAAAAAAAAAATTAATTTCATATTTTATTTAGGACTCACCTACTTTAATTTATTACACTTGCAAGACCTTGCCATGTATTTAAATATTAAGATTTATCATAAAAATTAATATTGACGGTTATAGTTCATTTGATAATACACGTGGAAGGTACTAAATATATTTGTAAAGAGATATAAACAACATTATTTCTTTATTAAAAATACATACAGTTTAAACCAAAAAATAATTGTTATAAACTACAGTAACATATAATAAATTTTTTATTATGACAATTTTATTGATAATCAAAATTAATATTGGTTTTTACCTATAAGTCTAAGCTATGTAGTTAATTAAATACTTTTTTTAATAGAATTATGTGTCATCCTGCTGCTTATGAAAAAAAAAAAAAAAAAAAAAAAAAAAGGTCATCCTGCTGATTAATGTCACTAATTTTTTTATACTTTCAGCACTGTTAATAGTTTTTCAACATACTTAAAAAAATCGTTAAATTAGTTTTCATAAATCTCCACCATTATTAATGTTGTAAAATTTGTCATGAAAATATTTGATTCCAAAATTTAAGCTGATAGCAAGATAACATCCAATTATAGTTTTAATCTTTGACACTCACACACATATAAATAATCCTTATGCTTGAAACGTCTACAACATAGTCCCATTCCATTGCGAAAATTTGAATTTTCAACCTCTAAATTTAAGAAGTTCTGATATCATCTCATGCAACCACATGATCTAAAAGTTAAAACCGATAATTAGTAAGATTCAATTACAGCTTTTATTATAATATCGGAAAACCTTCAACGTTGATATGCAACATCTTTCACAACTTAATTTTTTATAATTTCAACGAACTTATTATTCATAAAACAGTAAAATTAATTATTAGTAAAATAGGGTGTGAAGAAATGGATTTATAAAGATAAGTGAGAGTGAATACCACGTACCAAGTCAAAAGATAAACTTAAAAATATATGGGGTTTAGCTTGCTTATGATTTTTCCTTTTGAAGGTTTTGGATGAAAATTTGTGAGTAGAGTTGTAATTTGGAAATTAATAAGTTCCAAAGTTTAAATATGTAAGATTCTTTCTTTGTTTTATATATGCAAACACCTCTTGATTTCCTCTCATACGTCAACTCATTTAATAACTCCGTCAAACCAACAAATGAACTGTGTTGTGCTCTTAGTATCACACACACACACACATATATATAATTAATTAGGAGCAAGACTATAAAAATGAGGATAAATTAAAATATACTAATAAACATTGCAAAATAAAGATCACAAGGCCGATAAATTTGATCGAATTTTGATTCCCTCATAATCAAGTCAATGGAATTTTATTTCTTTGTAACTTCCTCCTCATTGTATATAACTAGATTAATTGGATTTTTTTTTATTATTATTTCTTTCGAAAATACAGACATGTTATCGTTTAAATAAAAAGATGAACAACATAATTTGAATGTTATTTAAACTAATTTGCATTTACTTTATTCACAACACAAGCCCAAGCCTACATGTAGATGACTCGGTTAGTCTACATACCAAACTAAACTAACACAGGAAAGTCCGAAACTATAGACTTAAACCATAATGCCAAAGTTGGACTTTGGAATGATGGGAGTGAATAATAATTAATTAGTTTACTTTTATCTTTAATAATGTTGTTACACCAAAATATCTAATTTATATTTTTACTTATTTAATTGTATTATTAATTCATATCTATCTATATACACCCTATTTTATATACAGTCCTCCAATAATACAACGAAAAATATTATTCTTTGTAATTATTTAAACAAAACGGATTCTCGTATTGCGAAAAGAAACCAAAGTTAAAATCTTTTGAAATTCACTAATTATTGTATGGAACTGGCCCTGAGTGTGTTTGTTGGCTTGTGTTCTCTGTAATGATTAATGAATGCTTCAATATTCTTATGAGCTGAAAATGAATAGTACGGACCAATCTTACGGTTTAAACTGATGATTTAACCGAATATTTATCTTGTAAAAAAATATTTATTTAACAATAGATTATAATGAATTATTGTTATCTTTATAAATCATAATTTAATCAAATCGATAGATCCATGACCAGTTCATAGTTGATTCAGTCGAACTTGCTATTTCAATTTTAATAACATTAGTATATATTTATATATTATTTATTATTAGGAAAAAGAATGGTTCAAGCGAATACGTACATATTTGGTTTACTCGAACCAGTTATGCAAAAAAGGAAGGATGCTCTGATTCAGCCAAACTGAATTTGGATCCGGTGCTTCTGGTGATAAGCTTCGTTTGAAGACTTGGACTGGTCCAATTTCCATTTTGGTTGGACCACCAGATTCAAGGTTCCAAAAGTACCCTTTTATGATATTTTGACTACTATTAGGATTGAGGTTATATTTGGACCAATGCTATGAAAACCGGACCAGACCGGTCGGTTCGACCGGTTTTACTGTGAACCTGCCATGGATCCAGTCAGTTTAATTAAAATCAGCGGTTTAATAGTAAACCAGAGATGACCGATTCGAACTGTGAAAAACCGGTTTTCTTATCCTTTATACTTTGCGTTTTTTTTAGCCAGTTCTTCACCAACTTCATCTCCTTCGTTCATGACCTTCACTTCAATCTCCTTCGACATAAAATCTTCTTCAATCTAGCGCCGTCGCTAATCAGAGGCTGATTTATTTCCGATCAGGTTTTTTTTTTTATAGAAACTCTAGTTTTTTATATTTTCTCTTCTTTATCTTTTGGGTTTCAGAACATTGATTCCTTTTGTTGTGGTTGCAATTTGTAAATTGTTCTATGTTTAGTGTTTATCTTAGTCGTGTAATTGGGGTTCTAGGTAATGAATAATTGCTATTGAATTTTGTGTTGTTAAAGTAAATTGGGATTCTGCGTAATGACTAATTACATCTGTTAATTAAAAATTATAAGGAATTGATATAATTGGTGAGATGGATAGTGATGTTAAAGTAGATGACAATTAATTAATCATATAATGAAAGAAGATGACAATTAATCATAGTGATGTTAAAGAAAATAAGGCACTATGCTTCTCCACCCCAAAACTCTGTCCTTATAATCTGGGTAGATCGTGCATTTGGCCCCCTTTATGGCTCTTTAATGGGTTCGTGGAAATTCTTCAGTGGTGTTATTAATATTGCTGCTTTCCCAGTTCTTTGCATTGAGTATATGAAGAAAGTGTTCCCTGTGTTTGGTTCTGGTTGGCCTAGAAAGATTGTACTTTTAATTTCAACTTTAATCCTTTCATTCCTCAATTACACTGGTTTAACTGTTGTTGGTTATGTTGTTGTTGCTCTTGGTGTAGTTTCCCTCTCTCCATTCATAATTATGTCCCTAATTGCCATCCCTAAAATCAAACCCCATAGATGGGTTAGTTTAGGGGATAGAGATGCGAAACAGGATTGGACTTTATACTTCAATACACTGTTTTGAAACTTGAATTTTTGGGATAATGTTAGTACTCTTGCAGGATAAGTAGATAGGCCACAAAAAACATTCCCTACTGCTCTATTTGCTACTGTGATTTTCACTTGTGTGTCCTATTTGATCCCTCTATTTGCTGTAACTGGTGCTGTTAATGTTTATCAAAGTGAATGGAAGTCAAGATTTCATGCCACTGCAGCTGAAATCATTGCAGGGAAATGGCTAAAATATTGGATTGAAGTGGGTGCTGTGTTGTCAGCAATTGGTTTATTTAAAACTCAATTGAGTAGCAGTGCTTGATGAATTTATAAGCTTATTTATAAATTAGTATTTATAATCATAGCGAAATCGGAGATGATTGACAAGCACAATAGCAATGTTTAAGACTTTCAATAATATTTTAAGTTACTAGTTTATTTTTATTATTTAAGACTTGTATTTGATGAAGTTTTAGGATATTTCATGAAGTTATTTTGAATATTAAACATTTGAAACTTGTGTTTTATGAATTTATAAGCTTATTTATTATTTTAATAATATTTTTTCCAAAAGAATCAATAATCAGATATAACCACCGGTTAAACCCGGTTGAACCGGTTATACCACGTACCAGTAGCTTCACCGGTTTGATGTCCGGTAGGGTTATGATAACATTGATTTGGACCCATTTTGAGAATTTTGGACGTTTCTGTGAGCCATATATTACTTAAAAAGTTACATATTATAATTAATTATCAACCTGTCAAAAGTTTTTGTATCCCTTCGAAGTATTAGATTGAATATATGGATAAGTACACAGGTGGTGGAGTTGAACACATATAACATAAAATTAATTGGCTATCCAACTTACATTATTTATATACTACTTTTTAGTTTCATTTTATTTTCATTGTGGGATCATCAACACTCTGTCTGAAGTGCAATTGAGCTTTAATCCTGAAACAGTCAGCACTTGTCAGACATTCTTTAGTCTATCTCCTAGTCTTCTTTAATAGCTAACTCCTTCAGGCCTTTAAATACAAATCCATAATCTTTCATATGTCAAGGCTTCTTCTGCTCCAATATAGGTAAGGTATGCCAAGAATCCTATTTATGTTAGTTTTCCTAATTAGAGTAAAAATTGAAAACTTCCTCATTAAAGTGAATCCTATTAAGAAAAAAAATTATTTGAGGGCTATATAAGCAAGGGTTGTTTGCTTATTTTTGAGACTTTTGCAGTTCGTGCTCTATGAATATGCATATGTGTGAGCTATGAGTATAATCGGGTACATGGAACTTGGGAGTTAAGTAATTGTGTAAAAGATGTAATTTCCTTACTTTGTACCAACTTGTCAATTACTAATGAAATTATGTGGTTCTTTTCTTCCGTGGATGTATGCAAAATTAGTTGAACCATGTAAATTTCTTGACATCGTGATTGCATGTCTAATTTTTGGTGTCGCATATCAATTATTTTAGACATACATCCAATTCTTAACAAATACCATAAAGAAACTATATGGGTTTCAAAGTATTGGGATTGACTGCATGAGTGAATACGTAATAAAGTTAAGCCCATCTTACACAAAAAAAATCCGCATTTGTTAAGCTACAATTTAAACTACTTATATTTCACCAATTGACATCTTTTGTATTATTCTCTTGATTATAAAGTTAATGTTCCTACTACCAAAAAAGGTTTCTAGAATAAAAGAGTACATATCAACCTTCTTAATCTAAAGAGTACATAACATTCAACAAATTTCAGTACACAACACATTTAGTTTCAGTTCCATGTTCTGATATTACAAATAAGCTACTAAAGAGAAGGCCATATACCAATTTCTGAATGCCCATCTTCAGTAGCACAAGCACGAAACATGCCAGTTGTGTTAAATGGCATGGTGACTTCTCCTGAAGCAGATACTGCAACTAGCCCAACAGTCCCTCTCGGTGCACACTTCTCCACAACATAAGCTGCTGCTTCCTTTAGAGGAAGACCTTTGAATTCCATAAGAGCAGCCACATCTCTAGCTACAGTACTGCGTATTATTGCTTCTCCTTTGCCTGTGGCAGAAACTGCACAGAGATTGTTGGCATATGTTCCTGCTCCTATAATTGGTGTATCTCCGATCCTACCCACCATTTTATTCACTAATCCACCAGTAGACGTTGCAGAAGCTAAGTTTCCATTCCCATCCACAGCCACACATCCAACTGTTCCAATTTGGCTATCCCCATCAGCAATTGAACTTTCGGTTTTCTCTTCTTTCTTAACGGGTTGTGTGTAATCAATCTATGGATTATAGGAGATAATCAATGATCTAAGCCCAAAAGACATGCAGAGATCAGGCACTGGGGAAATCCTGAGCAAAGAAGCATACCTGAACTCTATTGGCCTCTTTTGCCTGTCGCAGCCTCTCAATATTTTCCAGAGTCACAAACTGACTTGATTCAACAGTCTCAACGCCCTGATAAATTACAGGCAAATACATATGTAAAATCCTGGTCGAGATAAATGCATTACCAATGGGAAAGCCAAAAGCATAAGAGGACTTCAAATTGACAAAGGTTCTCAAATGATAGCATAAAGTCATGCACAGTCTGAGTTATGTAATGAAAGCACAGTAAGAAAATAATGATGCACATATAAGATAGGTTGTCTCTTCAGATGAACGCAAGGGGAAGTCAACATATATGGATACCAATTTGGTAAAAGTATGCTTGGTAAGATAATTAGGACAGAGATTTAAAATTGGCCCCTCAACAGATGGGTTAGCCCCAGATTCTGAAATTCTCAGACTCATATTGTTGATCACAAATTTATAACTTTTTCTTCCAAACATTATGATAATATGGGAAAATATGGCATAATATATAGTGAAGGAAAAGGGAACGAAAACTTGAAAAAATAATGGAATAGCAAGCTAACTAAGATGGTCACTCACTTGCTCCCTAGCAAAAGCCTCAGCTCCATCAAATCCAAGATAGATATGAGGAGTCTTTTCCATGACAAGTCGTGCCAATGATATAGCATTGACAACAGTAGTGAGTCCAGAAACAGCTCCACAGTTTTTTGTTTTTCCATCCATGATGCAAGCTTCCATCTCAACTGTGCCAGCACTAGTCAATACAGATCCCTTACCAGCATTGAAGTTTGGGTGATTTTCTAGTTCACGCACCTACACAACACAACAGCAACAAATCAGATACCTGCATATTCAAAACTTCGGAGAGCCCCTCCATCCCAATCCCGTACCATTGAATACCAGATCAGTTTGAAAGAGAATTTCAACACACACTGATCCTAAATACTCAATCATGAATTAAACACATTGCATTTCCTGTGTATCTTCAGCCATTTTTAGGCAACCATTCAATTGTGTCCATGAAGATGCAAAGCAACATAGGATTAAAAGCAGTTACCAGACAAAAAAATCTCTAATTAACGGGATAAATCAAGGTCCTGTAGAGACAATTGCATTTTGTATGGAGCATACCAGTACTTCTGATGGAACAGATACAACTAATTAAAACAGGAAATACATGTTTACGTGCCCCAATTAGAAATCATCACTAATGAAAAATCAAAGTTTTATCAACTGATCAAGTATATAACATAAGAAACTAATTACTACTAGATAGTTTAACAATAACATCTGAAAGGATTCTCTAATGATAGACCGTACAGAGATTTTCAGTAAGTTATGTAATTGTGAGGAAATTGGATTGATCACATACGACGAGTTCGACAACATCGAGAGGGTGATTATTGGCTTGGAGAGCGGCGACACCGATCTGGAGGCAGTGGCCGAGAGAGGCCTCGCGAGGAAGGCGGCGTTCCGGTGGCAAAGAGAGAGGTATATCGCCGGCACCACCGTGCAAAGCAATTGCCCACCCCATGTCTTTCTGCCAACTGACACTTCTATGACTAATGAGTAATGACTGACAACTCATTATTGGAGGGAAGAGACTAGAGAGTGACTCCTCCCCTGTACTTCATAGTTCATTGGCTGCCTACATCCTTATTTTTATTTTTATTTTTATTTTTCTTTTATACGAGGTTTTAAATTATCAATATATTCTTTACAATAATTTTTTTTTTATATTTATTCTTATTTAACATAGAAAAAAATTTAATATTTAATACAAACATTTCTATATTGAACATTAATAATTAAGAACAAATGAAATGTGGGTACGAAAAGTGAAGTTTAAAAAAATAAAAATATTAAGGATAGATTAATTATTTTACTAATCTAATTAACATGTGTGAACACGAAATTTTTCTTTAAAAAAAAAAAAAAGGGAAAATGAGGGCCGTTGACCGTTGACCCACGACTGTAATACACAGTCGTAGGAATTCAATACAGTCGTACGACTGTAGTGTAAATACAGTCGTACGACTGTACTTTCGGGGGGCAGGTTCTTGCCCATACCTCTTTGACTTAAAAGAGAAGGGAAATCTTGAGCATTTAATGCTCAAGATTTCCGGGTTAGTGAGGTATAAAAGGGTAGAAAAAGCTGATTTTTAAGACTTTTTGGCAAGCAATCAGAATTTTAGAGAGAGAAAGAGGGAGAAAAAGAAAGAAGAGAGAGAAGTAAAAAGATCTTACTTTTTTCTCCCATTTTCTCCTTGATTTCTTGCTTTTAATCTCTGAAACGAATTAGACATCTTAGGTTAACAATCACACTAACAAACTAAATCATTTCGGACCAAGAACAAACACTAATCCGTGACTTTTCTGGAGTTATTTGGACACACTTGCAACCTTGACTTTTTGAGGAAAAAGAGCAAATTCACGTGGATTGGTGCGTAGCCAGGGGTCATTCCAGCTGTGGATCGTCACCAAGGAGGTAAACAACCTTTAACTCATCTCATTTTCCAGCTTTCTGGGTGATTTGATTGTGTTTGGTGTATTTTTCTTCAAGTTTTTGCATTTTTATTTCTGGAAAAGTAAGAACAGTCGTACGACTGTTCTTGAAACAAGAACAGGGGCACGACTGTAAATACGGTTGTGCCAAATCCCCTACAGTCGTACGACTGTCCTTACCTTTTCAGTTTCAGAGTTTTGTTTTTTAGGGTTTTTTTAGCGATTTCTTCTCAAGCCAAGGCTACAGCCGCACGACTGTAGTATACAGTCGTACGACTGTAACTACAGTCGTACGACTGTAGTCCTCAGCCAGGGACAGAAATCCCTAAAAAATCCCTAAAATCCAAAGAAAATCATAAAAATTCAAAAAATTTCATAAAAATCAGAAAATCTCAGAAAATCAGAAAAATTAGAAAACCCTCAAAAATCATCAAAATGAATTTTGTGGTGTGCATCACGACCTTAGATTTATTTTTCAGTAAAATTGCATTTAGGACAATTCCACGACGGAGACCCGCTTCTCCCTAAAACCGGCCCACTTTTACATGCTTAACTGTAATAAACCGGAAAAAAATTGTTTTCAAAAATGATTTTCTCACAAAGCAAAAAATACAGGGACGTTTTAAAATGGTTTTCCGGGTCTAACCGGGCCGGCCGACCGGACCAACCCGGTTACCCCCAATTGCATGACCCCGAATCCTAATTTCCCATTTCTGTCTACTTGAGTCCTATTTATGGCGTGCCGTATAAATTGTGCTAACCTTTGTTTTGCAGCTTTTATTTTATTTTAATTTTCTTTTTATTTGTATTTAATAGAATTAAATCGTGTATTTAGGCGGTTGTAATTTTTCTAGATTCTCGTGTATCCTAGGCGGTTGTATCAGTGAGACGAGAGTTTTATTTTTCTTTCAATTTGGTTGTAAGCTCTTAAATATTTATTCTTTTTACTTTATATTTTGTATTATTATCCTGTATGCGCGCTGCGTGCATTCTTTTAATGAAAATCAATTTTTAGCAACTTAAAGTGTCGTAACTAGAACATTGACAATAATATTTAAATTAGACACGAAATAAAGGACTTGTCCGGACCCGAATCTCTGAAAAGTGTGGCAGTTCCCCGCTTTGGTTCAGCTACACTGTAATTTCCCGGTTGAGCTGAGCCGGGTGGCGACTCCTATACTTTTTATCGAGATTTAGGTCTCGATTCTTTTTCGAAATAATCCGCTTTTCCAAAAAACGAATTTCCAAATCAAAAACCCCACGCGAGGGAGGGCCCCGCCCGAAATCGAGGCGCCTCTTCCGAAAGGGAGTCCCGCATCCCGTCGAAAACGCGTCGTCCGCTCACAGTGGCGACTCCGCTGGGGATTTCTTAAAAGTTTTTTTAAAAAAACTTAAAAGAATTTGACAAGCCTTGAAAAGTGTCTAATTTAAATTAAGTGGATGATTCTTATATGGCACTTTATGCATTTTTGTAGTTAGGCATTTATTGCATTAAGTTAGGTATCCACTATTTAGCCCGGTGAATCGTTGAAGTGTCGCCTAAGTTCCTCTTGGTCTTAGGGGCACGAATACGAAACACCACCCATAGCCTCGTACGAACCCCTTCGTTCGGACCCTTAAGTGGAGAGAAGTGAGGAGTATATTTTGCTATGGGAGCCTTGATGTTATCCCGACTTTGGACCGAACTCACTTAGGCAACCTTAGTTGGATTCCCTTAGGATGCCAAAACAAATTGTGTGAATAAAATAAAATAAAATCCGCCTTCATCATCCCCGGTTGGTGATCGAAGAGAACCCCTCCTAGGACTCGGTTAGAATTTTATCGACCTGACCACGTTTGGAGGAATAAGGTTGGAAGAATACGATCCGTGTGCTAATTGCTACGTGTCTTTTTGTCCTTCCACAACATATCATCATTCACATTCTTCACGAACATAACATACCGCATATAGAGCATTTGTGTGATTCTAACTCACATCTTTTGTACAGCCATTTCCATTCTTTCGCTTGTAAATACATTAATCACTCGCGTGACATTTACACTAACCACATTTTTTGTAGCCATGCATTTTTTCTTCGTGTGAAAAATTAATTAATTCACGTACATCATTTGAATGTCATGAGCATTAACCATTTTATTTTGCAGCCATGGGAAACGTGTGTCATGCATAAAACATTATACGAATCTTGAATAATTCCACAAGGGTCACACACATCACATCACCTACCAAGTAGGAAAGCATTTTAGGCGCTCCACGAGTGCCGACAAAAATTCATCGCATTTCATTAAACCATTTTAGGCGCTCCACGAGTGCCGACAAAAATTCATCGCATTTCATTAAACCATTTTAGGCGCTCCACGAGTGCCGACAAAAATTCATCGCATTTCATTAAATCATTTTAGGCGCTCCACGAGTGCCGACAAAAATTCTTTGCATTTCATTAAATCATTTTCGGTACTCCACGAGGACCGGAAAATTTTCATTTCACACACCAAAACGTTTAGGCGCTCCCCGAGCGCCGGAACTCTGCCCGTTCACTAAGAACGCATTTCACTTCACATTGTGGCGCGGAAACCGAGATACTCCCCGAGTATTGAAATTCCACTCGCAAGCCAAGCACGAGTTCATTTCATATCATCAAAAATCCAAGGTATCCCACGGACACCGAAACCTCGACCAAGTGCCATGCGTGTGTCGATCTCACATCACAAAAATCCGAGGCACTCCACGAGTGCCGAAAACTCTGTCCATCCACTAAGGACAATCATATCATTTCACAAAAACCCGAGGTACTCCCCGAGCACCAAAGGTCTCATCCATGCATCTAATGCTTGGATTGCAATATATGCATACATAAATAGGAGTTCATGCATACTTCACCACCCGAAGGGTTAGTTATTCAAGGTTCGTGTTACAAACTCATTTCATACAACATCCACGCATCATGCATCCAACACGCCATGCATACATGCATATCCCCTAGAGTTCATGACTCTTTGGGTGATCATATTTCACTAAGTTTTGTTTGAAATATTTTGTAGTTTGGCTCCGATCGGGACGACGACTCGTGAGGATAGAGCACAGCGATTCATCATCTAGTGAGTCTGAGGAATCTGTTCAGTTTGGGGAGGTTGAAGTGTCATCTGAGTTAAGTGCTGGGTTTTCGTCGGAATTTGAACAATTGCAACAGAGGTTTCAGAATATGGCAATCACACCCGAAGCTGCTGCTGCCATGGTGGCCACCACTGCTCTTTGTGATTTCATGAGTTCTGATGAGTTCAAGAATCTTATCAAGAGCCAAGTGCAAAGTGCTTTAGCCGAATCGTCTAATCAGAGGCCGGAAAGGAGTGCTCGAGAAGAAAGTAGTGGAGGGAGACTAAATGATGGGCAGTCGGATGCTGAAGAGGGTTGAAGGGATAATTCTGAACGGCCTGTGGAGTCCGCCTTAGAAAGAAAGATGAAGGAAATGGAGGAGACCATAGCGGAGCTGCGTGCCAGTTCTAAGATCCAATCTGCCAAGCGTATTGACCCATCCACACTGATAGCCGGAGGGGTTGAAATGCTGCCAGTAGGCTTCCAAATGCCTAGGATTGCACCATATGTGGGGAAAAGTCCTCCTACGGCCCATTTGAATAAGTATGTGCGGATTATGACCATGGCCGGGCTCACTATGAATCAATTAGTGGGACTGTTCCCCACTACTTTGGAGGGGGGTGCTATCACATGGTACAATAAACAGCCCGAGGGTGTACAAGGTGACTCGGATGCACTGTCCGATGCCTTCATTAAGTACTTCAGTTTCAACACGCAACTGGAGGTCAAGCTGCAAGACTTAGAGGCGGTGAGGCAGAAGCCGAATGAGACCTTTTCTGAATATTACCAAAGGTGGATGGATAAGATGATTCTCCTCCATCAGAAGCCGTTGGAAGATGAATTGATTGTGAAGCTGATTGATGGGAGCTTGGAGGTTTATAAGAATGTGATGAAGTACCATAAGTTCCAGTCCTTGATAGAAGTACATGAGTTAGCTCGCAAGGTTGAGAAGTACGAGATTGACCCGGCTCAGAACAGTTCTGGAGGAGGGTATCGGAGCCGCACATATTCCTCGGGGTATAAAAGTAATAACAACCCTGTAGCTTCTTCATCAACGAGTGCTAAGCCAAGTCAGCCGCCTGCACCTGTTAAACAAATAGAGGTGGCAACAGTTGCACAAGGGTCCAGTCAACAGGCAGCCGGAAAGGGGATCTCTCCTTGGGAGGATTCTTTGGGGCGGATTTTTCTGAAGTGTAGAAATCTGGGCTTCCTCCGAAGTTTGAAACCGTACACGCCTCCGGCTGAGGCGGACAAGAACAACTTTTGCTCCTATTATGTGACTAAGGGGCATCGAACCAACGAGTGCCATGCTTTGAAAA
The DNA here is from genome assembly GCA_039660915.1 of Euphorbia tirucalli. Taxonomy (NCBI): domain Eukaryota; kingdom Viridiplantae; phylum Streptophyta; class Magnoliopsida; order Malpighiales; family Euphorbiaceae; genus Euphorbia; species Euphorbia tirucalli. The sequence continues at coordinate 18,031,283 of CM077637.1, forward strand.
AGGCGATTCAGCAGTTGATTGATGAAAAGAAGATAGAAGCGCCTCGTTCAAAGCCCAATGTTCAGAGTAATCCACTACCTCAGTTTGAAAGAAGACTAAACATGGTGCAATCGGGGTTATCTCCTAACTTTGTCTTAGCCCAGATCGCAAAGGCGAATCCCGCGATTCAAGTAGTAGTGGGCGAAGATGTTGAGTCATCCGTGGAAGAGAGCAAACCTGTGAATCTGGATGATATAGAATTGGATGATGATGCGGATGAATTTGAGTTGATGAGTAGGCCCAAGCCTGTGGACCGGACAACACCTGTCTATCCTATCTGCACTAAGGATGGGATGTATATAAGGAAGGAAGACGCTCCAGTGAATAATGTCACAAGAAGTGGAAGGGTATATCGACCATAGCCACAACGGTTAGGGGAGCCGAGTAAGAGAGTAGAAGCGCCGGTTCAAGATTATTTGTCCATCAAGGTGAATGAGAAAGAAGACCTGGTAGTGGAACAACTCAAAAAGATGCCTGCACGTGCATCTGTGTGGCATTTGCTTATGGAGTCCCAAAGACACCGAGCTGCAGTGGTAAAGAAGTTTATGGAAATGGATGCAAACCCATTAATGTCTCCCGAGGAAGTCTGCATGGTGATTGGGAGTACAAAGAGTCAGCAATCTGATAATCCCAGGGGGATCACTTTTACCGAGGATGACTTACCACCGGAAGGCACTAACCACAATCGTGCCTTGTATCTGAAAGTGGAGATGATGGATCGAATTCTGCCTTGTGTGATGGTTGATGACGGCTCAGCATTGAACATCTGCCCTCTAAAAGTTTTACCTAGTCTTCATTTGTCCGAAGAAGCATTATCAAGGTCAAATACAGTGATACGGGCCTACGATGATTCAAAGCGTACCGTGATTGGTACTTTTGAGGCAGAAGTGTCAGTGGGAGAAGTTAAGTCAACCGTGCTGTTCACTGTCATTGATATTCCTGTGACTTTCTCCTTGCTTTTTGGAAGACCATGGTTTCATGCATTGGGAGGAGTGCCATCAACTTTGCACCAAAAGGTGAAGATTCCGATGGGGGAAAAGATTGTAACTCTTGAGGCAGATGAATCTTCTATGGTGGCTGCTCTGAACTCATCTGAATAACCTTTGACTGGCTTTCAAGTGGCAGTTGTCTCAGAGCATAAGGAGAAAGACTTGACATTTTCTCCATGGATCCATAAGTATTTTCAGAAGCAGAATTTCATTCCGGGAAGGGGACTAGGAGTCCATCAACAAGGGGTCACAAAGTTTGATATCACTGTGGGCCAGTCACACCGAGGGGGTCTTGGTTACAAAGATGCCAAAAAGAAGGGAATCCCGGAGACAAAGAAAGTCCATCTCTTGGACACTTTTGTTCAAGCCAGTGGTGGGCCATATGGTGGTAAACCGGAACCGATGGTTATCGATGGGGAAAAAGTCCCCGGGTTTGAGATTTTTGCTGATGTTGTTGACTTTTCGAAATATGGGGTTGGCTCAGTGGAAGAAATGCTTAAGCCTGAAGGTGTGAAGGAGACCACTCCTCCTCCAATAAGCCAAGCTGAAGTGGTGGCTCCCATCACCCCGGAGGAGCAAGCAAAAGAAGATACAGACCCCCTGGTGGACGCCATTACTAAAGCATTTGCTGAATTACTGAAGAAAGGGTTAAAAGAGAGCCCTGTGAAGAAGGAAGCCATTTCAGGACAGGCAGAGTTAGTGGAAAAAGCTGTTGCTGAACTCACCAAAATGATGGCTAAGGGAAAAGCAAAGGTGGAAGAAGATGCCTTATCTGAAGCACAGAAAGAGACTCTTGAAGCTGATTTGGGTGACTTGTTCGAAGAAGAGCCTGCTGACCCGGAAGACCTTGCTACAAAAGACCCTCCGCATGTGGAGGAAGAAAATGATTTCTTTGTAAACTTATCCTATGTACTTGATATGAACAATTCCGCTTTTAAGGCGATGAATGAAATGAAATCTAACTTTGCTTATTTGTGTGATGTTTTTCCTAATGGCTCTGTGCATACATGCAAGCATTCATTCAATGTGTTCAGCATTCATGACACTACATTACATGAAATTAATTTGGGAACAATTGAAAATCCTAAAATGGTATCTATCTCTAACGAACTCAATCCTGAAGAAGAGAGAGAATTGACAAAAATACTTAAAAAGCATGTGGGAGCGTTTGCCTGGTCTTACGACGATATGCCGGGGGTTGACAGAGAAATAGCAGAACACAGAATTCCTATTGATCCCAAGTTCAGCGCAGTAAAGCAGAAGCTCAGGCGTCTACGTCCAGAATGGGCTGAGAAAGTCAAAGAAGAAGTAGCAAAGCAGATAAAGGCCAATTTTCTGGAGGTGGTGGATTACCCTGAATGGTTAGCCAACATAGTCCCAGTTGCCAAGAAGGACGGAAGGGTCCGGGTTTGTGTGGATTACCGGGATTTGAATAAGGCCTCTCCAAAGGATGACTTCCCACTTCCTCACATTGATGTCCTGGTCGACAGTGCAGCAAGGGCAGTTATGTATTCGTTCATGGATGGTTTCTCGGGGTATAACCAGATCTTGATGAGTGTCATCGATAAAGTTAAGACAGCCTTCATTACCGAGTGGGGGGTGTACTGCTACAGAGTGATGCCTTTTGGGTTGAAGAATGCTGGGGCGACCTATCAGCGGGCAGTTACGACGTTACTGCACGACATGATCCACAAGGAGGTAGAGGTGTATGTTGATGATATGCTGGTAAAGTCAATGACCCGGGAGGAGCACCCTGCTATCCTGGATAGATTTATGACCAGGATTGAAAAGTATAACCTGCGACTCAATCCAAAGAAATGTGTTTTCGGAGTGGCATCGGGCAAACTGTTGGGGCACATTGTTAGTCAAAAAGGCATTAAGATGGACCCAGACAAGATCAAGGCAATCCGAGATATGCCAGCACCAAAAACAGAGAAAGAAGTCAGATCTTTTCTGGGGTCACTTCAGTATGTTAGCAGGTTCATTGCTAGATTGACTACGGTCTGTGAGCCCATCTTCAAGCTTCTTCGGAAAGAACAACCCGTTGTGTGGAGTGATCAATGTCAGGTTGCATTTGATAGGATCAAGGAATACTTGATTAATCCTCCAGTGTTGAAGCCCCCAACTCTGGGAAAACCTTTGACTCTATACTTAGCCATTGAAGAATCCTCCATAGGGGCAATGTTGGTTCAAGAACAAGATGATAAGAGGGAGCATGCCATCTACTACCTCAGTAAGAAGCTGCTAGATTACGAAACCCGATACACTATCGTGGAGAAGACTTGCACTGCTATGGTCTTATCCGATGCATCTGCTTCTTCAAGATATAGCTGATTTTCTACGGAATGGCCATTCCGTAGAAGTGTCTGACAGAAGCAGAAGCTAAGAAGGTCATGCAAGAAATGCATTCGGGGATCTGTGGCCCACACATGAACGGATTGGCTCTGGCAAAGAAGATCATGAGACAAGGGTACTTCTGGCTCACTATACAGACTGACTGTGCAGAGGAAGTGAAAAAGTGCCACGAATGCCAGATCTACGGGGACATCAGCCATCTTCCACCTATGGAGTTGCAAAACCTCATGACTCCTTGGCCGTTTGCAGTATGGGGCATAGACATAATTGGTGAAATCCGACCTCCCGCATCGAACGGTCACAAATTCATTGTAGTGGCAGTCGATTATTTCTCCAAGTGGGTTGAGGCCGAGTCTTATGTCACGGTCACAGCTAAGAACATGGCTAAGTTCGTGAAGAAGCACATTTTTGCAAGATATGGTGTACCGCATCACATGGTAACTGATAACGGAGTGCAATTTCAAGGAGCCACAGCTGAGCTATTCAAAGAGTACAATGTGGAACATCGCAAGTCTTCCCCTTATAGGCCACAAGCCAATGGAGCAGTGGAGGCAGTGAACAAGTCCATCAAAAAGATCTTGTCCAAGACCACTTCAACCTACCGAGATTGGGCAGATAGACTACCTTATGCTCTGTGGGGGTATAGAACCAGTGTTAGAACGCCGACTGGAGAAACACCTTATTCGCTAGTTTATGGGATGGAAGCAGTCCTTCCTATTGAAGTGGAGTTGAAGTCACTAAGGACGGTCTTAGAAGCCCAATTGCCTGAAACAGAATGGGTGAAGGCAAGATTTGAGCAGCTGGCTATGGTTGATGAAAGGCGTCTTAAGGCTCTGGATCATCTGCAGATGTACCACCAAAGGATGGCTAGGGCCTATAATCGGCGGGTTCGTCATCAGAAACAACCTCTGAAAGCGGGAGACCTAGTATTGAAACAGATGAGACCGACCAATACGGATGCGAGGGGAAAATTTAAACCCAACTGGGAAGGGCCGTATGTGGTTAAGAAGGTACTCTCCAAAGGCGCAGTGAAGATCATGGACATGGATGGTAATGAGTTCACCAATCCGATTAACCAAGATCATCTCAAACGCTACCATGTGTAAAAAAAAAAAAAAAAGAAAAAGGGCCTGTTAGGTCGAAAACCCGTAAGGGCGACTTAAGCAAAAATTAAGGCAACGAGGGTTAGCTTATCGACCAGAAAACCTGTATAGGATGGTTGATAACAGGAATGAGTTCGTTCGAGATATGTACCAATTTTAAAATTTTCAATTAATGCGATAATTAAATTTCATTAATGAAGTGCGTTATGCTCAACATATTGCATGAATGTTTGGAGTATGTTACATGATACATTTGTCGAAACATCCAGATAAACAAAGACATTTAAATGCCTAAGTGTGCAATTGCGAATATCATCCAATCGTAAAAAAAAAAAAAAAAGGGAAGCCTATTAAGTCGAAAACCCGCAAGGGCGGCTTAAGCAAAAGTTAAGGCAGAAAGGAAAAAAAAGAAAAAAAAAAGAAAAAGAAGCCTGTTAAGTCGAAAACCCACAAGGGCGGCTTAAGCAAAAGTTAGGGCAAAAAAAAAAAAAAAAAAAAAGGGGATTGCATTAATAATAATAATAAGAAATGTATATAAATAATAATAATGGTGGCCAATACATGCATGATAATGAAAATCACATTTTCTTTATGATCTTCTTTTCTTGACAGGAAGTGGTCCCGCGGTCTCAGAAGGAGCCAACCAACGGAAAGTCGCACTCTCTCGCGCCTCACGGGTCGGTAAATCTTGGATCTCAGCTAGCCACAGCTTGTAATGATCATCTGTCTCTGTAGGGGCAAGACTGGCATAATTCAGCGTCACACGATGGGTATCTCTAGCCCAACGAAGTCTGATGTGATCTGGCCAAGCAGCAGTATACTCCTCACAATTGGTAACACAAGATCGCTGGGGGATATCCTGCAGATGACCGTACTGACAGCAAAGGCGACTCGGAGAGTAGAATGTCACCCTGGTCTGTCCTAATAACTGCACACCATGTGCCCACATCTCTATAATCACATGGGTAATCTTCCACTAGGGGCACACCCACCTAATCTGGTCATCAGTCCGGTGAGATAGCCAAACGCCCCACTCATCAGCAGACATATCAGTATAGGAGTCGACGGAGAAGCCTCGTTCCCTGAGATTGGCCGGGTTATATTTCTTGAAGTTCCCCTTTGAAATCTTAAGAATTGATAACTTCTCCAGCAACCAGATCTGCAGTTGATGGTAAGCAAGGGTTAGCAGCTCATTCGACTCAGAAATACACCAGATAATAAGGAATTTCACCTGGAGCAGTGTGAGGTGAGGGCCAACGTGGAGAACACCATTTGTCTTAGATGCATGCAAACTAATCAGTGTCTCAGCAAGTGCAAAAGGAGCTGGAGATGCTCCCACAGCCATCTGAGAAATAAGGGAGACAGCCCTGAAGGAGATAACCCCATCACTAGGACCACAGAAATACCGGCTCACCAGTAACAGGCTGACCATGGAGGCCCAACTCATGTGGTCCCTAGGGGCATTGATACACCATCCTAATACGGAGTCCGAGCTCAATCCAGGAAAAGGAGAATCAGTAGCAAATAAAACTTCCACCTCGGGATTGGGAAGCCCGAACAAGCTCACCAAGGAGGAAATGCTACCAAAAGTGAACTCGGGGACAGCGATGTCCACTCCCTTATGGCAGGGGATATTCAAGATAGCACTGAACTCTTTATATAAGGGGCAGAGCTCTTGGCATGAGAAGCAGAAAACATTGTCCACTGGATCCCAGAAGCGATAACAGGCATTCAACAACTTGATGTTCCACGAGTGTTTGTAATAGGCCTTGAGATTCCACAACCCGAAAGGCTTCAATTTGAGCCAATCAGAGTCTTGTAATGATTTTAGAAAATTGTAAAAGCCTGGATAAAAAGAAGCAAAAATTGAAGAAGAAAAAGAAGAAGAGTGAATTTCCAAATATTGATGAAACAAAAGCAAATCCAATAATATGAAAAGTGCAATTCACAATGTATCTAAAAAAATCCAATACAAAAGAGTGAAAACTATGAAAACAGCAAATAAGACGAGCAGGGCACTCCAACTAACTCTCATCCTGCCCCTCATCATCCTCCTCCTCCTCGGACTCACTCTGATGCGTAGCCCTGTAGGAGTCAAAATTCGCCTGTAGACGAGCCATCCCAGCCTGCAGCCTGGCTATCTCAGCTCTCGCTCTTTCCACCTCTTGGTTCACAGCCTGGGCCTGAGCCACGGAAGAAGCAGCCTCCCTGGCCTGCTCTCGGAGCATCTCGACTCGGGACTGCAGTCGACAGCATAAATTAGCATCCATACATACATACATACGCATTCATGCATTACATAAATTTTGATGCAGGAAACACGGGATACTTACCGCTCAAACGCCATTCTCCCGGACTAAGAAGTCTCCTAGACCCTTGTACCGGTAGGCTATCTCTTCCACATCAGCTCGCCGGACCTGAAAGAACATCAGAGATAAAAAAAAACAAAAAAAAACAAAAAAAGAAGAAGAAGAGAGACTTACGTGGGTGGTGTCCTCTGGAAAGAACATAGCCGGCTCCTCACGAGGAATGCTCCAGGTCGTATAGGCTTGGGTGCCATCCAACCCTATCAAGGTGAAGCCGGCCCTAAGCTCAGATATCAAGCGACCCTCCATGACACCACTAGCACCGACGGCTTGCGAAGCCGAGGCTGCTGCACTGCCTACATGGACAGGGTGGGTCCTGTCCTGAACGGGAGTATCCTCTCCGCCCGTACCTGCTTCAGCACTCCCGCCGGCCGGGCCACTGGGTTGGGAGGACCCGGTTCCCCTATGTCTCTTCACTTGCAAAAAGAATAACAAATCAAAAAAAAAAAAAAAGAAAAGAAAAGAATGAAATATGAATGAATACCTGACGAGGACGAAGAGGAGGAGCCGCTGGTGCGACACCCGCAGAGGGCAGTAAACACTGCAGGATATAAGCGGGGTAATCTCCATCCACAGGGTCTACACTATACCCCTCTCCGAATATCTGGGGGTCTGTCGCGGGATCCGCCAGATGCGGCCAGAAAAGTGCCTGCGGAAGCGGCGGGGGCACAAGCCGGCCTACTGGACCATCGACGTGGTCAGAAAGGAAGAGACGATCGCCCAAGTACCACTCCTGGGACATAGGGCTCTCCATGACAAATCGGCGGCGGTCGAAGCATGCCGAGGACTGAACGAGGAGAGTGATGGCACCCAGATTCTCCCAAGGGTGGTGCCGGATCTGTAGAAGTGCAATAAAAGAAATTCAGTACAGGTAAACAAAAATTATTCAAATTTTCTTACTAACGAATTTTGTTTACTTACCCTCCTCCAGGTCGTGTCAAGCAGACTCTGCCGTACCTCCTCGATGTCACGGGCGGTACCTTGCCACCCCTGCGTCCAGCAACGCAGGACGGTCGGATGAACATCACCCTGGACGTCCCTTAAATCGGGCGGCTCCAGCACGCGATGCTCAAACGCCCAGATCTGTAGTTATAAAAAAATAAAAAAATAAATAATAATAATTAATTATAATACATGTGAAAAAAAAAGAAAAGAAAAGAGAGAGAGGCAATACCAGAAGGCCGAGCCAGAAGCCCAGGATCTCCTGCTGCGCCCCCCGGGCACACAAGTCCAGCCCGTAATACAGCTGCCCTAACGCAGCCCGCGCCCAGTCCAGAGACGGGAAAGCAGCCAAGTCCACCAATGTCGGAAGTAGAGTCAGATTATAGGTACTCTGTCCGGTGGGGAACAATGTGCAGGACAGGAGGACGAGTACGTAGGCTCTGGTGTACTGCTCCACGACCTCCTCAGTCAAAACTGCGCAGGTGGCCCAATAAGCCTCCACCCGGGAGCACAAGATCTTCCCCTTTTCAGGGGTGCAGCCGATCAACCTCCGGATGTAAGTGTCCACCTGCTGGTGTCGGGTAAAGCTGTAGTTAAAGACGATAGGGGTCCCGCCGAACCCGAAGCCTGTGATAGCCACAAAATCCGAGGGAGTGACGGTGAACTCCCCGATGGGCAGATGGAAGGTGTGGGTAGTGCAAACCCATCTCTCGCACAGAGCCGTCAGCACGGCATGTGTGGTGTGCGGTGTGCTCATGGGTAAAGACAGAACGAAGGACACAAGCCCTAGGAGCCTAACTCGGGCCCGCACGGGCTCGGGAAGCCGATCCCACCAGACCCGGGGCAGGGAGAGATTCCCGCTGCCGGCAATCCTGTGCACCTGCATTACGGAGAAGTACAACACACATGCATTCAGATTGTGCATAAAAAAAACCCTTTTTTCTTGCTACAGTCGTACGACTGTAGTACGCATTGCACGAGCGTAACTACAGTCGCACGACTGTAGTGCCCACAGTCGTACGACTGTTCATCATTTGCATGAACAGTCACACGACTGTTCATATTCCTGCAGAAAAAATTTGCAATTCGTTTAAATCTTCGCGATTTCTGACTCGTTTTTCCTAGTTTCTTGTTTCTATTGACTACAGGGGACTCCTAGCATGCATTCTACTCAATCAATTCAGCCCAGAAAGCAGTAAATCATGCAAATCAGTTCCAAAAGTTCAAAAGGAAAAATATTGAAAAACTCAAAATCAAGGCATAGGAATCGAGTACCAACCTGTGTAACGGACAAATGGGAGTCCATTGCCAGCAGAATAGGGATCTCCATCCCGAATCGGATCCCGAAATGATCCATATATAGCGGGTGCCCGTATCCTTGTGCGATCCCCACAAAAGCAATCTCATCGGGATTGTTGGGTTCTGGAACCGCGTTGTTTTGGATCTTCTTCAACTTTTTTCCCATTTTCTTCAACATTTTGGACGGCTTTTCGAGGATTTGCATCGGTTTCAGAGAGAAGGAGAGGAAAAATTTTTGGAAAAATGAGAAAGTGGGAGAGAAAGGGGCGGAAACCGCCCCTTTATTTTTGTCTGACCGCGAAGTACAGTCGTACGACTGTACTTCGTCTACAGTCGTACGACTGTATTTAAAATTTGAATACAGTCGCACGACTGTAGTGGAAAAAAGGGGGGAAATTTTTGTTTTTTTTATTTTCTTTCCTATTTATTCCTTAAACCCTATTTTCATTATCTAATGTGTAATTATTCCCTACAGGGGTATTTCGGTAATTTTACAGGACCAATCCAGCAATGACTAATTTATTTCGGTGACGGTCCACCTCGCCCAAAGCGCACAAAATCCGAGAAAACCATGAAAAATTCACTGTAAGTATAATCACACTAATCGCATTTTCAACGCGCCCCACGTGCCAAGCCACTCCGGGCCGTTACATTCACACAAAAATCATAGTCCCCCACGACTTTAAAAGGGAACCCAAATCCAATTTCAGTCTTTCGGGTGCGCCCAGCCGCACACGATCGTCATGCATTCACATAAAAATCATAGTCCCCCACGACTTTAAAAGGGAACCTAAAATCCTGTGTCAGTCCGTTGAGTGCGCCAGTTGCACACGACTATCACATCTCGTATTCACAAATCCGGTCCCGCACGACTATAAAAGGCAACCATGGTGCGCATTCCCGTATTTATTCTTGATCGAAGGGGCAAAAATTTTTGTTTCAAAATTATCGATCAAGGAATAAATACGTTCATCAAACATGCATCACATGCATTTTTGGGCTCGGTGTGACAAACCGTACACAGCCTTTTGACTTCAAAAGTCATTCCATCTCGGCGTCATCCTTGCGCGAAAGCCATCGTAGGGAACCGCCCGACTCCAAAAGTCATTTGTACTCTCGGTGTCATCCTCATGCAAAAGGCATATGGACCACCTGACTACCAAAGTCACCTGCGAAAACTACCCTTGCATATCCGTGATTTCGTGTTCTTTGTCATGTATCTAAATCCGTTTCGGAAATCGGATTTCAGCTGCACGAGGGGCAGCCTGTGAACACGAAATTTTTCTTTAAAAAAAAATGGAAAATGGGGGCCGTTGACCGTTGACCCACGACTGTAATATACAGTCGTGGGAATTCACTACAGTCGTACGACTGTAGTGTAAGTACAGTCGTACGACTGTAGTGTAAGTACAGTCGTACGACTGTACTTTCGGGGGGCAGGTTCTTGCCCATACCTCTTTGAAAGAGAAGGGAAATCTTGAGCATTTAATGCTCAAGATTTCTGGGTTAGTGAGGTATAAAAGGGTAGAAAAAGCAGATTTTTAGGACTTTTTGGCAAGCAATCAGAATTTTAGAGAGAGAAAGAGGGAGAAAAAGAAAGAAGAGAGAGAAGTAAAAAGATCTTACTTTCTTCTCCCATTTTCTCCTTGATTTCTTATTTTTAATCTCTGAAACGAATTAGACATCTTAGGTTAACAATCACACTAACAAACTAAATCATTTCGGACCAAGAACAAACACTAATCCGTGACTTTTCTGGAGTTATTTGGACACACTTGCAACCTTGACTTTTTGAGGAAAAAGAGCAAATTCACGTGGATTGGTGCATAGCCAGGGGTCATTCCAGCTGTGGATCGTCACCAAGGAGGTAAACAACCTTTAACTCATCTCATTTTCCAGCTTTCTGGGTGATTTGATTGTGTTTGGTGCATTTTTCTTCAAGTTTTTGCATTTTTATTTCTGGAAAAGTTAGAATAGTCGTACGACTGTTCTTGAAACAAGAACAGGGGCACGACTGTAAATACAGTCGTGCCAAATCCCCTACAGTCGTACGACTGTCCTTACCTTTTCAGTTTCAGAGTTTTGTTTTTTAGGATTTTTTTAGCGATTTCTTCTCAAGCCAAGGCTACAGCCGCACGACTGTAGTCCTCAGCCAGGGACAGAAATCCTTAAAAAATCCCTAAAATCCAAAGAAAATCATAAAAATTCAAAAAATTTCATAAAAATCAGAAAATCTCAGAAAATCAGAAAAATTAGAAAACCCTCAAAAATCATCAAAATGAATTTTGTGGTGTGCATCACGACCTTAGATTTATTTTTCAGTAAAATTGCATTTAGGACAATTCCACGACGGAGACCCGCTTCTCCCTAAAACCGACCCACTTTTACATGCTTAACTGTAATAAACCGGAAAAAAATTGTTTTCAAAAATGATTTTCTCACAAAGCCAAAAATACAGGGACGTTTTAAAATGGTTTTCCAGGTCTAACCGGGCCGACCCGGTTACCCCCAATTGCATGACCCCGAATCCTAATTTCCCATTTCTGTCTACTTGAGTCCTATTTATGGCGTGCCGTATAAATTGTGCTAACCTTTGTTTTGCAGCTTTTATTTTATTTTAATTTTCTTTTTATTTGTATTTAATAGAATTAAATCGTGTATTTAGGCGGTTGTAATTTTTCTAGATTCTCGTGTATCCTAGGCGGTTGTATCAGTGAGACGAGAGTTTTATTTTTCTTTCAATTTGGTTGTAAGCTCTTAAATATTTATTCTTTTTACTTTATATTTTGTATTATTATCCTGTATGCGCGCTGCGTGCATTCTTTTAATGAAAATCAATTTTTAGCAACTTAAAGTGTCGTAACTAGAACATTGACAATAATATTTAAATTAGACACGAAATAAAGGACTTGTCCGGACCCGAATCTCTGAAAAGTGTGGCAGTTCCCCGCTTTGGTTCAGCTACACTGTAATTTCCCGGTTGAGCTGAGCCGGGTGGCGACTCCTATACTTTTTATTGAGATTTAGGTCTCGATTCTTTTTCGAAATAATCCGCTTTTCCAAAAAACGAATTTTCAAATCAAAAACCCCACGCGAGGGAGGGCCCCGCCCGAAATCGAGGCGCCTCTTCGGAAAGGGAGTACCGCGTCCCGTCGAAAACGCGTCGTCCGCTCACAGTGGCGACTCCGCTGGGGATTTCTTAAAAGTTTTTTTTTAAAAACTTAAAAGAATTTGACAAGCCTTGAAAAGTGTCTAATTTAAATTAAGTGGATGATTCTTATATGGCACTTTATGCATTTTTGTAGTTAGGCATTTATTGCATTAAGTTAGGTATCCACTATTTAGCCCGGTGAATCGTTGAAGTGTCGCCTAAGTTCCTCTTGGTCTTAGGGGCACGAATACGAAACACCACCCATAGTCTCGTACGAACCCCTTCGTTCGGACCCTTGAGTGGGGAGAAGTGAGGAGTATATTTTGCTATGGGAGCCTTGATGTTATCCCGACTTTGGACCGAACTCACTTAGGCAACCTTAGTTGGATTCCCTTAGGATGCCAAAACAAATTGTGTGAATAAAATAAAATAAAATCCGCCTTCATCATCCCCGGTTGGTGATCGAAGAGAACCCCTCCTAGGACTCGGTTAGAATTTTATCGACCTGACCACGTTTGGAGGAATAAGGTTGGAAGAATACGATCCGTGTGCTAATTGCTATGTGTCTTTTTGTCCTTCCACAACATATCATCATTCACATTCTTTACAAACATAACATACCGCATATAGAGCATTTGTGTGATTCTAACTCACATCTTTTGTACAGCCATTTCCATTCTTTCGCTTGTAAATACATTAATCACTCGCGTGACATTTACACTAACCACATTTTTTGTAGCCATGCATTTTTTCTTCGTGTGAAAAATTAATTAATTCACGTACATCATTTGAATGTCATGAGCATTAACCATTTTATTTTGCAGCCATGGGAAACGTGCGTCATGCATAAAACATTATATGAATCTTGAATAATTCCACAAGGGTCACACACATCACATCACCTACCAAGTAGGAAAGCATTTTAGGCGCTCCACGAGTGCCGACAAAAATTCATCGCATTTCATTAAACCATTTTAGGCACTCCACGAGTGCCGACAAAAATTCATCGCATTTCATTAAACCATTTTAGGCGCTCCACGAGTGCTGACAAAAATTCATCGCATTTCATTAAATCATTTTAGGCGCTCCACCAGTGCCGACAAAAATTCTTTGCATTTCATTAAATCATTTTCGGTACTCCACGAGGACCGGAAAATTTTCATTTCACACACCAAAACGTTTAGGCGCTCCCCGAGCGCCGGAACTCTGCCCGTTCACTAAGAACGCATTTCACTTCACATTATGGCGCGGAAACCGAGATACTCCCCGAGTATTGAAATTCCACTCGCAAGCCAAGCACGAGTTCATTTCATATCATCAAAAATCCAAGGTATCCCACGGACACCGAAACCTCGACCAAGTGCCATGCGCGTGTCGATCTCACATCACAAAAATCCGAGGCACTCCACGAGTGCCGAAAACTCTGTCCATCCACTAAGGACAATCATATCATTTCACAAAAACCCGAGGTACTCCCCGAGCACCAAAGGTCTCATCCATGCATCTAATGCTTGGATTGCAATATATGCATACATAAATAGGAGTTCATGCATACTTCACCACCCGAAGGGTTAGTTATTCAAGGTTCGTGTTACAAACTCATTTCATACAACATCCACGCATCATGCATCCAACACGCCATGCATACATGCATATCCCCTAGAGTTCATGACTCTTTGGGTGATCATATTTCACTAAGTTTTGTTTGAAATATTTTGTAGTTTGGCTCCGATCGGGACGACGACTCGTGAGGATAGAGCACAGCGATTCATCATCTAGTGAGTCTGAGGAATCTGTTCAGTTTGGGGAGGTTGAAGTGTCATCTGAGTTAAGTGCTGGGTTTTCGTCGGAATTTGAACAATTGCAACAGAGGTTTCAGAATATGGCAATCACACCCGAAGCTGCTGTTGCCATGGTGGCCACCACTGCTCTTTGTGATTTCATGAGTTCTGATGAGTTCAAGAATCTTATCAATAGCTAAGTGCAGAGTGCTTTGGCCGAATCGTCTAATCAGAGGCCGGAAAGGGGTTCTCGAGAAGAAAGTAGTGGAGGGAGACTAAATGATAGGCAGTCGGATGCTGAAGAGGGTCGAAGGGATAATTCTGAACGGCCTGTGGAGTCCGCCTTAGAAAGAAAGATGAAGGAAATAGAGGAGACCATAGCGGAGCTGCGTGCCAGTTCTAAGATCCAATCTGCCAAGCGTATTGACCCATCCACACTGATAGCCAGAGGGGTTGAAATGCTGCCAGTAGGCTTCCAAATGCCTAGGATTGCACCATATGTGGGGAAAAGTCCTCCTACGGCCCATTTGAATCAGTATGTGCGGATTATGACCATGGCCGGGCTCACTATGAATCAATTAGTGGGACTGTTCCCCACTACTTTGGAGGGGGGTGCTATCACATGGTATAATAAACAGCCCGAGGGTGTACAAGGTGACTCGGATGCACTGTCCGATGCCTTCATTAAGTACTTCAGTTTCAACACGCAACTGGAGGTCAAGCTGCAAGACTTAGAGGCGGTGAGGCAGAAGCCGAATGAGACCTTTTCTGAATATTACCAAAGGTGGATGGATAAGATGATTCTCCTCCATCAGAAGCCGTTGGAAGATGAACTGATTGTGAAGCTGATTGATGGGAGCTTGGAGGTTTATAAGAATGTGATGAAGTACCATAAGTTCCAGTCCTTGATAGAAGTACATGAGTTGGCTCGCAAGGTTGAGAAGTACGAGATTGACCCGGCTCAGAACAGTTCTGGAGGAGGGTATCGGAGCCGCACATATTCCTCGGGGTATAAAAGTAATAACAACCCTGCAGCTTCTTCATCAACGAGTGCTAAGCCAAGTCAGCCGCCTGCACCTATTAAACAAATAAAGGTGGCAACAGTTGCACAAGGGTCCAGTCAACAGGCAGCCGGAAAGGGGATCTCTCCTTGGGAGGATTCTTTGGGGTGGATTTTTCTGAAGTGTAGAAATCTGGGCTTCCTCCAAAGTCTGAAACCGTACACGCCTCCGACTGAGGCGGACAAGAACAACTTTTGCTCCTATCATGTGACTAAGGGGCATCGAACCAACGAGTGCCATGCTTTGAAAAAGGCGATTCAGCAGTTGATTGATGAAAAGAAGATAGAAGCGCCTCGTTCAAAGCCCAATGTTCAGAGTAATCCACTACCTCAGTTTGAAAGAAAAGTAAACATGGTGCAATCGGGGTTATCTCCTAACTTTGTCTTAGCCCAGATCGCAAAGGCGAATCCCGCGATTCAAGTAGTAGTGGGCGAAGATGTTGAGTCATCCGTGGAAGGGAGCAAACCTGTGAATCTGGATGATATAGAATTGGATGATGATGCAGATGAATTTGAGTTGATGAGTAGGCCCAAGCCTGTGGACCGGACAACACCTGTCTATCCTATCTGCACTAAGGATGGGATGTATATAAGGAAGGAAGACGCTCCAGTGAATAATGTCACAAGAAGTGGAAGGGTATATCGACCCGAGCCGCAACGGTTAGGGGAGCCGAGTAAGAGAGTAGAAGCACCGGTTCAAGATTATTTGTCCATCAAGGTGAATGAGAAAGAAGACCTAGTAGTGGAACAACTCAAAAAGATGCCTGCACGTGCATCTGTGTGGCATTTGCTTATGGAGTCCCAAAGACACTGAGCTGCAGTGGTAAAGAAGCTTATGGAAATGGATGCAAACCCATTAATGTCTCCCGAGGAAGTCTGCATGGTAATTGGGAGTACAAAGAGTCAGCAATCTGATAATCCCAGGGGGATCACTTTTACTGAGGATGACTTACCACCGGAAGGCACTAACCATAATCGTGCCTTGTATCTGAAAGTGGAGATGATGGATCGAATTCTGCCTTGTGTGATGGTTGATGACGGCTCAGCATTGAACATCTGCCCTCTAAAAGTTTTACCTAGTCTTCATTTGTCCGAAGAAGCATTATCAAGGTCAAATACAGTGATACGGGCCTACGATGATTCAAAGCGTACCGTGATTGGTACTTTTGAGGCAGAAGTGTCAGTGGGAGAAGTTAAGTCAACCGTGTTGTTCACTGTCATTGATATTCCTGTGACTTTCTCCTTGCTTTTTGGAAGACCATGGTTTCATGCATTGGGAGGAGTGCCATCAACTTTGCACCAAAAGGTGAAGATTCCGATGGGGGAAAAGATTGTAACTCTTGAGGCAGATGAATCTTCTATGGTGGCTGCTCTGAACTCATCTGAATAACCTTTGACTGGCTTTCAAGTGGCAGTTGTCTCAGAGCATAAGGAGAAAGACTTGACATTTTCTCCATGGATCCATAAGTATTTTCAGAAGCAGAATTTCATTCCGGGAAGGGGACTAGGAGTCCATCAACAAGGGGTCACAAAGTTTGATATCACTGTGGGCCAGTCATACCGAGGGGGTCTTGGTTACAAAGATGCCAAAAAGAAGGGAATCCCGGAGACAAAGAAAGTCCATCTCTTGGACACTTTTGTTCAAGCCAGTGGTGGGCCATATGGTGGTAAACCGGAACCGATGGTTATCGATGGGGAAAAAGTCCCCGGGTTTGAGATTTTTGCTGATGTTGTTGACTTTTCGAAATATGGGGTTGGCTCAGTGGAAGAAATGCTTAAGCCTAAAGGTGTGAAGGAGACCACTCCTCCTCCAATAAGCCAAGCTGAAGTGGTGGCTCCCATCACCCCGGAGGAGCAAGCAAAAGAAGATACAGACCCCCTGGTGGACGCCATTACTAAAGCATTTGCTGAATTACTAAAGAAAGGGTTAAAAGAGAGCCCTGTGAAGAAGGAAGCCATTTCAGGACAGGCAGAGTTAGTGGAAAAAGCTGTTGCTGAACTCACCAAAATGATGGCTAAGGGAAAAGCAAAGGTGGAAGAAGATGCCTTATCTGAAGCACAGAAAGAGACTCTTGAAGCTGATTTGGGTGACTTGTTCGAAGAAGAGCCTGCTGACCCGGAAGACCTTGCTACAGAAGACCCTCCGCATGTGGAGGAAGAAAATGATTTCTTTGTAAACTTATCCTATGTACTTGATATGAACAATTCCGCTTTTAAGGCGATGAATGAAATGAAATCTAACTTTGCTTATTTGTGTGATGTTTTTCCTAATGGCTCTGTGCATACATGCAATCATTCATTCAATGTGTTCAGCATTCATGACACTACATTACATGAAATTAATTTGGGAACAATTGAAAATCCTAAAATGGTATCTATCTCTAACGAACTCAATCCTGAAGAAGAGAGAGAATTGACAAAAATACTTAAAAAGCATGTGGGAGTGTTTGCCTGGTCTTACGACGATATGCCGGGGGTTGACAGAGAAATAGCAGAACACAGAATTCCGATTGATCCCAAGTTCAGCGCAGTAAAGCAGAAGCTCAGGCGTCTACGTCCAGAATGGGCTGAGAAAGTCAAAGAAGAAGTAGCAAAGCAGATAAAGGCCAATTTTCTAGAGGTGGTGGATTACCCTGAATGGTTAGCCAATATAGTCCCAGTTGCCAAGAAGGACGGAAGGGTCCGGGGTTTGTGTGGATTACCGGGATTTGAATAAAGCCTCTCCAAAGGATGACTTCCCACTTCCTCACATTGTTGTCCTAGTCGACAGTGCAGCAAGGGTAGTTATGTATTCGTTCATGGATGGTTTCTCGGGGTATAACCAGATCTTGATGAGTGTCATCGATAAAGTTAAGACAGCCTTCATTACCGAGTGGGGGGTGTACTGCTACAGAGTGATGCCTTTTGGGTTGAAGAATGCTGGGGCGACCTATCAGCGGGCAGTTACGACGTTACTACACGACATGATCCACAAGGAGGTAGAGGTGTATGTTGATGATATGCTGGTAAAGTTAATGACCCGGGAGGAGCACCCTGCTATCCTGGATAGATTTATTACCAAGATTGAAAAGTACAACCTGCGACTCAATCCAAAGAAATGTGTTTTCGGAGTGGCATCGGGCAAACTGTTAGGGCACATTGTTAGTCGAAAAGGCATTGAGATGGACCCAGACAAGATCAAGGCAATCCGAGATATGCCAGCACCAAAAACAGAGAAAGAAGTCAGATCTTTTCTGGGGTCACTTCAGTATGTCAGCAGGTTCATTGCTAGATTGACTACGGTCTGTGAGCCCATCTTCAAGCTTCTTCGGAAAGAACAACCCGTTGTGTGGAGTGATCAATGTCAGGTTGCATTTGATAGGATCAAGGAATACTTGATTAATCCTCCAGTGTTGAAGCCCCCAACTCTGGGAAGACCTTTGACTCTGTACTTAGCCATTGAAGAATCCTCCATAGGGGCAATGTTGGTTCAAGAACAAGATGATAAGAGGGAGCATGCCATCTACTACCTCAGTAAGAAGCTGCTAGATTACGAAACCCGATACACTGTCGTGGAGAAGACTTGCACTGCTATGGTCTGGCTTACGAAGAAGTTGAGACACTATTTCCAATCCTACAAAATACAAGCCGTGGCAAAGGTTGATCCAATGAAATACCTCTGTTCTGCTCCATCCTTGACGGGGAAATTGTCCCGGTGGCTGCTTTTGTTATCAGAGTTCGACATCAAGTATGTAACGAAGAAGGTGATCAAGGGAAGAGCGGTGGCTGAGTTCCTGGCCAATCAGCCGCTTGAATCTGATTATGTAGAAAACTTGGAATTTCCGGATGAACAGTTGGCCTTCGTAGAGGTGGAGATCAGGAAATGGATCATGTATTTTGATGGAGCTGTAAACAAGAGAGGGGCAGGCCTCGGAGTAATCATTGTAAGCTCAATTGAGTAGCAGTGCTTGATGAATTTATAAGCTTATTTATAAATTAGTATTTATAATTATAGCGAAATCGGAGATGATTGACAAGCACAATAGCAATGTTTAAGACTTTCAATAATATTTTAAGTTACTAGTTTATTTTTATTATTTAAGATTTGTATTTGATGAAGTTTTAGGATATTTCATTAAGTTATTTTGAGTATTAAACATTTGAAACTTGTGTTTTATGAATTTATAAGCTTATTTATTATTTTAATAATATTTTTTCCAAAAGAATCAATAATCGGATATTACCACCGGTTAAACCCGGTTGAACCGGTTGTACCACGTACCAGTAGCTTCACCTTTTTGATTTCCAGTAGGGCTATGATAACATTGATTTGGACTCATTTTGAGAATTTTGGACGTTTCTGTGAGCCATATATTACTTAAAAAGTTACATATTATAATTAATTATCAACCTGTCAAAAGTTTTTGAATCCCTTCGAAGTATTAGATTGAATATATGGATAAGTACACAGGTGGTGGAGTTGAACACATATAACATAAAATTAATTGGCTATCCAACTTACATTATTTATATACTACTTTTTAGTTTCATTTTATTTTCATTGTGGGATCATCAACACTCTGTCTAAAGTGCAATTGAGCTTTAATCCTGAAACAGTCAACACTTGTCAGACATTCTTTAGTCTATCTCCTAGTCTTCTTTAATAGCTAACTCCTTCAGGCCTTTAAATACAAATCCATAATCTTTCATATGTCAAGGCTTCTTCTGCTCTAATATAGCTAAGGTATGCCAAGAATCCTATTTAGGTTAGTTTTCCTAATTAGAGTAAAAATTGAAAACTTCCTCATTAAAGTGAATCCTATTAAGAAAAAAAATTATTTGAGGACTATATAAGCAAGGGTTGTTTGCTTATTTTTGAGACTTTTGCAGTTCGTGCTCTATGAATATGCATATGTGTAAGCTATGGGTATAATCGGATACATAGAACTTGAGAGTTAAGTAATTATGTAAAAGATGTAATTTCCTTACTTTGTACCAACTTGTCAATTACTAATGAAATTATGTGCTTCTTTTCTTCCATGGATGTACGCAAAATTAGTTGAACCACGTAAATTTCTTGACATTGTGATTGCATGTCTAATTTTTGGTGTCGCATATCAATTATTTTAGACATACACCCAATTCTTAACAAATACCATAAAGAAACTATATGGGTTTCAAAGTATTGGGATTGACTGCATGAGTGAATACGTAATAAAGTTAAACCCATCTTACACAAAACAAATCCGCATTTGTTAAGCTACAATTTAAACTACTTACATTTCACCAATTGACATCTTTTGTATTATTCTCTTGATTATAAAGTTAATGTTTCTACTACCAAAAAAGGTTTCTAAAATAAAAGAGTACATATCAACCTTCTTAATCTAAAGAGTACATAACATTCAACAAATTTCAGTACACAACACATTTAGTTGCAGTTCCATGTTCTGATATTACAAATAAGCTACTAAAGAGAAGGCCATATACCAATTTCTGAATGCCCATCTTCAGTAGCACAAGCACGAAACATGCCAGTTGTGTTAAATGGCATGGTGACTTCTCCTGAAGCAGATACTGCAACTAGCCCAACAGTCCCTCTCGGTGCACACTTCTCCACAACATAAGCTGCTGCTTCCTTTAGAGGAAGACCTTTGAATTCCATAAGAGCAGCCACATCTCTAGCTACAGTACTGCGTATTATTGCTTCTCCTTTGCCTGTGGCAGAAACTGCACAGAGATTGTTGGCATATGTTCCTGCTCCTATAATTGGTGTATCTCCGATCCTACCCACCATTTTATTCACTAATCCACCAGTAGACGTTGCAGAAGCTAAGTTTCCATTCCCATCCACAGCCACACATCCAACTGTTCCAATTTGGCTACCCCATCAGCAATTGAACTTTCGGTTTTCTCTTCTTTCTTAACGGGTTGTGTGTAATCAATCTATGGATTATAGGAGATAATCAATGATCTAAGCCCAAAAGACATGCAGAGATCAGGCACTGGGGAAATCCTGAGCAAAGAAGCATACCTGAACTCTATTGGCCTCTTTTGCCTGTTGCAGCCTCTCAATATTTTCCAGAGTCACAAACTGACTTGATTCAACAGTCTCAACGCCCTGATAAATTACAGGCAAATACATATGTAAAATCCTGGTCGAGATAAATGCATTACCAATGGGAAAGCCAAAAGCAGAAGAGGACTTCAAATTGACAAAGGTTCTCAAATGATAGCATAAAGTCATGCACAGTCTGAGTTATGTAATGAAAGCACAGTAAGAGAATAATGATGCACATATAAGATAGGTTGTCTCTTCAGATGAACGCAAGGGGAAGTCAACATATATGGATACCAATTTGGTAAAACTATGCTTGGAAAGATAATTAGGACAGAGATTTAAAATTGGACCCTCAACAGATGGGTTAGCCCCAGATTCTGAAATTCTCAGACTCATATTGTTGATCACAAATTTATAACTTTTTCTTCCAAACATTATGATAACATGGGAAAATATGGCATAATATATAGTGAAGGAAAAGGGAACGACAACTTGAGAAAATAATGGAATAGCAAGCTAACTAAGATGGTCACTCACTTGCTCCCTAGCAAAAGCCTCAGCTCCATCAAATCCAAGATAGATATGAGGAGTCTTTTCCATGACAAGTCGTGCCAATGATATAGCATTGACAACAGTAGTGAGTCCAGAAACAGCTCCACAGTTTTTTGTTTTTCCATCCATGATGCAAGCTTCCATCTCAACTGTGCCAGCACTAGTCAATACAGATCCCTTACCAGCATTGAAGTTTGGGTGATTTTCTAGTTCACGCACCTACACAACACAATAGCAACAAATCAGATACCTACAAATTCAAAACTTCAGAGAGCCCCTCCATCCCAATCCCGTACCATTGAATACCAGATCAGTTTGAAAGAGAATTTCAACACACACTGATCCTAAATACTCAATCATGAATTAAACACATTGCATTTCCTGTGTATCTTCAGCCATTTTTAGGCAACCATTCAATTGTGTCCATGAAGATGCAAAGCAACATAGGATTAAAAGCAGTTACCAGACACAAAAAAATCTCTAATTAACGGGATAAATCAAGGTCCTGTAGAGAAAATTGCATTTTGTATGGAGCATACTAGTACTTCTGATGGAACAGATACAACTAATTAAAACAGGAAATACATGTTTACGTGCCCCAGTTAGAAATCATCGCTAATGAAAAATCAAAGTTTTATCAACTGATCAAGTGTATAACATAAGAAACTAATTACTACTAGATCGTTTAACAATAACATCTAAAAGGATTCTCTAATGATAGACCGTACAGAGATTTTCAGTAAGTTATGTAATTGTGAGGAAATTGGATTGATCACATACCACGAGTTCGACAACATCGAGAGGGTGATTATTGGCTTGGAGAGCGGCGACACCGATCTGGAGGCAGTGGCGGAGAGCGGCCTCGCGAGGAAGGCGGCGTTCCTGTGGCAAAGAGAGAGGTATATCGCCGGCACCACCGTGCAAAGCAATCGCCCACCCCATGTCTTTCTGCCAACTGACACTTCTATGACTAATGAGTAATGACTGACAACTGATTATTGGAGGGAAGAGACTAGAGAGTGACTCCTCCTCTGTACTTCACAGTTCATTGGCTGCCTTATTTTTAACTTCATTGACATCCTAATTTTTATTTTTATTTTTATTTTTCTTTTATACGAGGTTTTAAATTATCAATATATTCTTTACAATAATTTTTTTTTATATATTTATTCTTATTTAATGTAGAAAAAAATTTAATATTTAATACAAACATTCCTATATTGAATATTGATAATTAAGAACAAATGAAATGTGGGTACAAAAAGTGGAGTTTAAAAAAATAAAAATATTAAGGATAGATTAATTATTTTACTAATTTAATTAATATGTTATTAATTTTGATAAGCAACCTTGAACGGCATATAATAAAAATTAAAAAGAATATTCAACAAACATTCATGGAAAAGAAAGACTATTTTAGTTTCCTTTATCCTACTTTATTAATCCATGTAGGTCTCACTTACGAACAAATTTTTTGATAAATTTTTTTTTTCTAATGTTTTATACAAATTAATATTTCAATCAGATTTTTTTTTTTTTTAAAGCTGCCCAAAAAAATATATGATTTTTTCCTTTTTTTTTTCTTGACTTTGACTAGTGTGATCTAATTCTTTAACATATTCGATCCGGTTTTGATAATATTATTTTTTATGTTATTTTTAGAGAAATTATATAAAGAACAATTGAAAATTATATTATATTTTCTTTTATAAATTAAACAACTTTATAGTATTCGCAGAATAATTTCATTGTTTAAGTGAAATTTTAATGTATGAGTATAGCTTCGAGTTAAATTTTAATATGAATTTCTTGAAAACATAAATTTAATTTCCATATAAATTGAATAGAATAACTAAAAGGCCGTCCTAAATTGATAGTTAAATTTAACTCCTCGTATATTTTAAAGAAATTATTATAATTTGTATTGTTTAATTTCTACTCATTAGTTTTTTTTTTTTATTATTATTATATTGGAAAGAATCAATTGCATTAAAAATCAAGAAGTAATAGTTCCTGAATTACAGAAGGGGAGAATAAACCTAGGCCCTCGGTCCAGACATAGAATTAGAAGTCCTGGCTAAAGCATGAGCGGCAGAATTCGCTGAGCGACGAACAAAATAAAAAATATAGCTCTGGAAATATAATGATAAAGCCTGAATATCTTATAAGTCGAATTCTGAATAGAACCTTGAAGAGCGTGAGTGAGAATTTGAGAATCCGATTCTAGTATATTCTTTAACACCCATTGTCTTTGAGCCAAGACAATGCCTCCTTGCAAAAAGGGCTTCCACTAAGCAGGATTAAGCGAAAAGCAGCATGTCTTAGAACCTGCAGCTACAAACATTGATGATGCATTTCGAAGAACCCAACCCATTCCAACTATACCCCCCTCAGTAAAGATTGCACCATCAATATTACACTTGAAAACATGTGCTAGAGGAGGTTGCCAAACAGAAATTGACGACTTGGTCCAATCAATCCCACAACCGGACATTGATTGAATTGGTTTTTAAGCCTCACACCACCCTTGAATTTCAGCCCAAGCTCTCAGCCATACTACCCATGGAACCGCCGAGTAGCCCTTCCAAACCACATTGTTTCTATTTCTCCAAACGCGCCACACCACCACTGCAAACCGAGCCAAATCCTCAATCGAAGTCGATACACAAAGATCTAACCACCAATTCGATAACCTGGTCACCACCAAAGCCGTGACATCTAAACCAACTTGTTACCAGACATGAACCGTACACAGGCAATGAAAAAAAATGAGAAATTGTTTCTTCCTCATCAAGGCACACAGGACAAAAATGAGACACGTCCACACACTTCAATTGAAGATTTGAATTAACCGGCAGGATATTAGCAGCAACGCGCCATAGGAAATATTTGATCTTCGCATGAACATTCAATTTCCAAATACTCTCGCAATTAAAGGAATAAGTTGTCTCAAATCATCATTATATGCCTCAGTAATTAGTTTTATTTTATAACCCTCCTTCAACTTGATAGAAATTGATGTTATACATCATATAAGAGACACACATTGAAATCAAAGGGAAACTTCAAATATTACCATTGTGGTTTCACTCATTAACAAATCGATGATTGTGTTCTTGTTTTCTTCTTGTATTAAAAAGAGGACATGTGGTTTCAAACGTTAGTAAAAAAGAAAAAGGAAAAAAGGAAAAATGATAACTATAACATTAAATCATGACAAAGCAGAAAGTATTTTTTTTTTCCATTTTAAACTGAAAATTCTCAAGTTAGTTAACAAAAATACAGTAGAGCCTAGCGATGAAGTTTGAAATTTTTTAAAAAATGCAAATATTTTTCTTAACTAAATAATGATTATAAATTAAAAAAAAAAAAAAGCAGCACAACAAAATAGAAAATCTATAAAAAATATTCAAATCTTGATATAAATTTTTTAAATAATATAGGTAAACTATTGGAATGCTAAATTAACAAAACTGGTCTATGTTACATCATCAATTTTTAATGAAAAAATATTAATTATCATTATTTATTTATTTATTTATTTATTTATTTGCTAACTTTTGAAACCACATGTCCTTTTTTTTATAAATAAAAAAATACAATCTCTGATTTGCTAGAGGGTGAAACCATAGGAGTGGTTTTTGAAGTTCCCCTTAAATAAATACGTATTTAAAAATGAAAAATTTAACTATAATTTAAAAAGCAATAAAATTGCAACATAAATTATAAATTATTGGAACGGATTAAGTAGTTTTATGTGGATAACAAAGTTTATGTGATCGTCTTATTTTGTGTAATATATAGTGATATTTTTTGAATAATTTGGTTGGGTTGAGTATATTATATTGGAAGGATATACATTCCTATTTATTTATTTATTGGATTATGATCTAATATTGATTTGCGGAATATGTAGTGCTACTTGCTGAAAACAATATTATCCCTAAAACTATTTAAATCATATTCTTTTAGGTTAGATCCAGATCACTTCTTTTTTTCTTCTTTAATTTTTCAATATCTTCAACTTTGAAACTTGGATTTATTTTACCTATGATATGAGGGTATGTCCAAAATTTTCCACTACCATAAGCTATTTTTTCTACACATACAAATTTGCAACACTTTACCAACATTTAAAATTTATTTTGTTGTAAAAAAAAAAATGGAGAAATTATTGCACTGATAGCAAAATTTTACCTCAAGCTGTTATATTTGATATTGTCCAATAATTATATTTATCTATTTAATATTAAAAAAATATAGTTTTTTTTTTTTTTTCCCTCCCCTCCATTCTTCATCTTTCTACTTTTTCTCTCTCTGCATCATCCCCTTCACAACATATTCGCTGCCAATCAAAATAATAATAATAATATTATTGCTACTAATAATCAAACAAATTAACATCCATAGTCATCCATGTATATTAAAATTGAATCTTGTGGGGTCCACCATAGAATTCAATTTTTCAACTTTTTTTTATTTTTTCTTATATTTTCTTTTCTTTAATTTTAAGACAAAAAAAATTCATCTTTTTTTTTTATTTTTCTTTCTTTTATTTTTTTCTTTCATTTTTTTCTTTTGTTTTTTTTTTTTCAATTGTCTTTATTTTTTTTTCTTTTATTTTTTCTATTTTCTTTTACTTTGCTTTTTTTTTTCTTCTATTATTTTAATTTTTCCTTTTTGGTTTATATCTCTTACATTTTTTTTTTGTTTTTTAAAAATGGTTCTTTTACTTTTTTTTAGTTGAAAATTAATTTTACCAAAAAATATTCATAGTTACACTAATGTAACTTTAAGTATAATTTTAAAAAGAATGATTTCATATCTATTTTTAATATTTTTAATTATGCATTAAATAAATTATTTTTATATACAAATTTTGCTGAAATCTTTTTAAATTTATTATTCAATATGTATAAAATTGAATTTTGATATATAAAATTTATTATATGTTTAGACCTGTGTATGAGTCAGGCTTGTGCTAGACGTAACGAGCTTTTTCCAAAAATCATAAGAATTAGGATTTTTTTTTCCCATTGCGTTGTCAGCCCGTTGGACTTTTTTTTTTTTTTAAATTCCAGCTGTTGGATTTGGTCAAAGCATATACAAATTTTTTCCTTGCAATCTTCTCTTTTCATAGTCAGTCTTCTTCTTCCTCGATTGGATCGTCAACCGTTGGATTTGGTGAAAGTATGGATAAATTTTTTATTATAGTCTTTTCTTTCCACAGTTAGTCTTCTTCTTCCTTGACTAGACCGTCAACCTTAGATTTGGTGAAAGCATGGACAAATTTTTTCCCTGCAGTTTTCTCTTTCCCAAGTCAGTCTTCTTCGTCGGTCGCGGTTCTCCTCTTCTGCTCATCCCGTTCTACCTTTCAAATTTTTTTCTTGCATTCTTCTCTTTTCCAAGTGACAATTCCTCTAATCTATTTCTCTCATTTGAACATTTCATAAATACAAGTTTTGATCAGAAACTCAATTCAAACCACAATTACTTTTGTTTTTAGTTTTTCTCTCAATAATATTGAAAATCTTTAAAAATAAAAAAAAAATCTTGAAAATAAATCCACTTAGAATAATAAACCGTTCAATTTATCAAAACGCAGACCTTTTCTTTTCTTCCCCACCGGAAGCGAGGTTTAAAACTAGTTACAATTAATTTTGGTTCAAATACGAAACTAAGTACCAAAAACAAAAACATCTCTGTTGTCATATTGTTAATTTCCTAATCAGATGGGGTGTTGAGGCCCATACTAAAATGAAGCCCAACTACGAAATCAGTTTTTGAGCTTTGAATTTCCAAAGCTTGCCAATTTCCTAAAACTAATGCCAAAATTACAATGTAGACATAGAAATTCAAAGAAACATAGAAATCCTTGCCCTAGATTCCATTGTTGTAAATTCTGAAATTTCTCCCTATCTTTTTACCTTTTTCTAAGTTTTATTCGTACAATACATTGTTAGAAATTTAATTATTCTAATGTCATCAAGGCAATTCACTTATTTGTAGAGGTTAATGATAGTTAATTTTTTGTTTTTCACATTTTGAGAAAGAGAGAAGGGACTACTCGAAACGCCTAACTACAGAAGTAGACCATGTTTATTTAGTAGAATTTAGCTCCTAAACTTAACTTTGATTAAAGCGTACCTCTTAATGGACAGTACCGTAACATTAAATGCCAGTGAGCTGGGGAAAAAATGTAGCCCATGGGTTAAATCAAAGTCTAAGCTTACATAGAGTACGCGTTATTCAAACATTGACGACAATGCCTACTAAGGAGTATATTTTAACAAAAATGAATGATCAGAGGGTCAAACCTCACTAAATTAGAGTTGAAAGTCAAATTGATAAATAATAATTACCCAGCAAATATTTTAATTACTAGTGAGATATTTGAATAGAAACTCATAACAGTGGATCCCCTCCATTATGAGTCGGAGAATCATTGGATGACATTATATAGGCAAAATCTGTTATTTCTAAGCAGGGCATCTATCAGAGGAGTTGCTTTTACATAACAAAATATTGTACATATAACTCAATACATTAAAAAAAAAAAAAAAAAAAAAAAAAAAAAAGGAATCAGAATTAATCAGGGGAATTAGGACATTGCTCTGCAGTGCTCTCAGAAGAGTCATGGATGTTTTCGAAGTAAGATCTCTCTGCATCCAAAACACCCTGAACAAATAATGGATTAATCAATAATTCAAAATAAAATAGGGTAGATATCTCGAGCTTATATGATTCAGGCGGAACCTGGATGATCATAATGGCTGCATCCTTGTTTATCTCCTCATTAAACTCATGACAAACCATACTCTGCCACACAGAGAAATAACAATTAGCACTGCCTCCATTTATGCATGAAGTAAATGTTAAAATCAAATCAGGAGCGAGACAGACCTGAGCACAACTTGGACAACCAGTAGTTTCAGTGCAACGGCAAGATGTCAGAAGTTCCAAAGCAGCATTCAGAAGCTCTGTGAAATAGGTTTGAATCTATTGCATATATATATATATATATATCTCAATTAGGACTCAGAAGAAAAGACAACTAACATGTATCTTACATTCTATGTTTCGAATATGAAGTGCTCTCCGTTTTCTAGAAACGAAAAGATGCTTCATATTCAGAAGTTGGAACTAATCATCATAAATTTGAAAATTTGTTGTAAAAGCATGACATTAAATTCAACCAATCTATATCGTTACATTAGTCACCTGCACTGAGAGACCAGTCCCTCCTGGATGCTGGTCATATACTAGAATTCTTTCAGGAAAAAACCTTGTATCGTGAGGGTTTGGACACTCCGGAGCCAAGTCAGATGAGCTGCATCTTACATATCTGCATCCCGAGACATCATAAAGCAGTCAAAGACGGCAGAGGAACAACATGAAGTCCTGAATAGCATATGTGGAACTTAAAAAACTTCACTGCAACTTCTATCAGTTGATACACTAAATAAAACAGGGTTTTGGAGACCATCTTTGACAAAAGCTTCTTAAGTAAGAGCATAAAGACAGAAGACTTACAAAGGAACTACTTTAAGAAGAGCATGAGAAGCAGCATGCACGCCCTTACGAAATGAGAAATTTCTCTCTACGGAGTTTTTAACTGATTGAGGAACTTGAATCCAAACTGCCTGCATGCAATGATATATAAAGAACATAGATAGATCAAGAAAAAAGAATGACATCAATGACAAAAATTATAAAATAACTGTCAAAAGAGAAATGAACTATAGCATCCGTAAGTTACCTGTGATTGATACATGTATTTAGGCAGTGAAAGATCACATTTATCTAAGATTTTTTTAGTTCTTCTCTCTACCATATAAAATCCAAACCATGTAGTTGTTACTAGGCAAAAATTTGCTTGAGCTGTTGTTTTTAAGGACTGCTTCTTCGCAGCCCTAGCTGGATAGGCCTAAACAAATGCAGAAAAAGTAGTTTATGAGCACTACATAGTTTAATTTTTATAAAAATCATGTTATGATTATCAAGTAAAATAGCAAAATACTTGCAACGTCCTCGAGCAAATTAGCAGTGCTTTTGGGTTCAGCAGTATGTCATTAGGGGGCTCACACAGTATAACATGCTATACCCATCACAGAAGAACTCTTTTCTATGAGTCTCCCAAATAATGCTTTCTTTCAAGTGCTAAGGGTACTACTATATTTTTTTCTGCACTTTTTTTTTTTTCCGCTCCTGTTACTGAAGTAAGTTGAACATGAAAGTTGAAACACATACTACACTTTGATTGTCAATGAGGAAAAACACAGAACAAAAAGATTATGTGATATCCCCCTCACAACGTCCAATAACATGTCAACGGAATTAGCATCATCCTGCCACTTGATGTCACTTGGTAATCATATGAATGACATGTGTGCCACTTCTTAGCGTATGGCTATGACCATGGGCCTAATCAAATGTTCATGGAAAAATTTCTCATAGTATGCACTTAAAAGATGCCCACATCTTCTCCCTACAAAATGACAGGACGACACTAGCTATGCAAAATAGACAATTATGCCCCATGAAACGCATTCAAAATTGTTTGGAACAACACTAGGCAGTTTCCTAACCATTTGGAGACTTTAACACTGTATGATGGGCTGTTGGCTATGTTCAACCATTAGATACTAGTTAAATAAAAAATCATTTACTGATGCGAGCCCAAGCATAACAATAGACAGGCCTGAAATAACATGATATAAAATGAAAGTAAAAACACACAAACACAGACAATTCTATCCCTAGAAATACAAAATTGTTGACAATAGTTTTTTAGAAACTTTAATTCAATTACATATCCATCCTTCTACACTGCCGTTATCCTGGATTTTGGATTTTAACTTCTAAATGTAGGTAACATAAAAACCAGCAGGACAATTTTATGTGGAAAGGACAAAACTTGATATCAAGGTTCAATGTGGCAAGAGGGTAAAAACATGTATATACACAATTATCATATATATATATATTGCTTTTCATTTAAGTTAGGAAGCCAGGATCGCCGTACATATAGCTAAAATTATTTGCAATCAACTATATGCAGCTCAAGTTTCCCATATGTGGCTGTAATTAACAGCAATAACTACTGTAATGACCAAGCAGAATATAGTTCCTAATTACTAACCTTTTGAACAAAATCAATAAATAGCAGAATAGAAGCATTGAATATCCACTAAAGCAACTGATGAGATGAAAGAATAGATTAAAAAAAAAAAAAAATGAAGAGTCCAACTTACTAAGCCACCACCTAGGACATGAATATCTGTATAATCACGTGTTTTTGTGTAATATTGCAAATCAGCTCTACGGCACAAAGCAATTTTTTCAGATATTTTTAATTCCTCAACCAGATAGGTCTTTCCTTGATGCATATAAACAGCACCTTCATACACCTATATCAAACAATAACCACAGAGGCATACGCAATCAAATTCAAGAGTAAACTTGCGAAGCTAAAAGAAAAATGGAAAGTTAACTATGATATTTGAATAAAAAAAAAAAAAAAAGAATTTTAACACCTGAAAGAAAGCCTTGCTTTCCTCTATCTCTTCAAGGACTTCATTCTGGTTTTTGTTTATTACCCTGTATCTTACAGTCTCTATTGCTCGAATGCTAATTCCATGTGAAGGTGTTTTCTGCAAGCAAAAAAATGAAAAAACTACGTGAGAGCAAAATTACATGATAAAAGTTCTCAGATCAGTTTTTGTATCAACAGCTGTTAAATTTAACATACATATGAATTTAAATACCATACCTCACGCCCAATGTAATTCCATATTCTAGAAGAAGAATCACGTGACGGGTCATAACTCAGGTATCCCTTATTTTTAAGGGACATCACTGACTTGCTTAAACCAGAGCCAAAATATTTCTCATCATGAAGCAAGCTCAATGGATGCTCAAAAGCAGCACAGACCAGATGTTGTTCAAGCACCTATAAAGAGGAACACAACAAAATAAAGAAGCATAAAATTTCTGATTTATCAGACCCCCAAAATAAATTAATTCAACATGCCCACAGAACCTGCTGGTTTTGAGCATCAATGTGACAGCACTCAATAGGACTAGAGAATAGTTTCTTAGGAAATTGCATAAAATACTGATCCAGAGGTCCTTCAAATGCAACGTACACAGCAAGAGATGGCTTTTCCCTCCTACCAGACCGGCCAGCTTGTTGCCACAGGCTGAATGAAAGATAAAATGCCTCCCAGTTACAAGAAATGACAGAAATATTTGACAAAATCATGAGAGATCAGGGAATCTACCTAGCAACACTACCAGGGAAACCTAAGTGTAATGTAGCATCAATATGACCAACATCTATTCCCAACTCAAGAGCATTTGTTGCAGCAATACCACACAGCTTCCCACTGAAAAAATCTCTCTCTATTTTCCTTCGATCCTGATTGAGCAGTCAATCAATATTACAAAAAAGAATAACTTGTGCTGTAGATAGTTTATGTATATGGTTAAAGGCCAAACACAAAACAGCAACAAAAGTATGAACTTATAAAACGCGCGAAATGTAAAGTTGGGTATCGATGTATTTTTGGCATTTCTTTGAAAATTCATGGTTCATTCAAATGACACATTAGAGGTTTGAAAGTTCATGTAATAATCAGTATCGTACAAGGCAACTAAGAAGGAAAAGCAGATACAAAAGGCAAATCAGCATTAACAAATGAAGTTGGTGAAACGGTTAAAGGACTCCCTACAATTGATCATTTTGCTATTCCAATAAAACTCTCATCAAGAAAAACCCAGCAGAGGGAGAGAGCTTTCATCGCCTCAACTAGAAGCTCTATAATTTTATAAAGTAGAAAAACAAGGTCATGGGTCTCCTGGACTATACCATAGATTCAACCCTAATAAAGGAAATCCAGTCATGAGAACAACAACAGCAAAAGAAAGAGCACATGGATCTAATATTTGGAATCCATATTTGAATCCGAAAAGCAAACAATCATTTTGTATTATTGTTATAAATTCTCACCATATATATGTTTTAGTAATGGTTAAAGATGAAACAAGTTTACAACTATGCACTCACAGGTTAGCTATCTGTCACAGCAAAGCAAAGCACAATAGAAAGAACATTTATATGTTCCCTACTACTAAGGACTTATATTTGAAAACAACAAGAGTCTCTAAAGAATATAGACAAAGTAATGCCTGTAAGTAATAGAGATTGGGAGATGCGTTGCTTTTGCACTAATTTGACAAAAATATGTCAAGTTATGGACCAAATTGATAAGAAAAGTTCATTTTAGACGTATTTATCCCTGCTTGCCAAGATTTGGAACTACTATCAAAGGACTATGATTTTAAAGAAAAGATGGGCTATAAAAAGCACAAATAATATTGCAATTATTTACATGTAGAGTCATGAGGGCACTATAATATTTCTCTTCATGCTTTTTGATAGTAGATTAAATGCCAAACAAACATGGAATTAGCAATGGCAGTGAACTTGAAGTTTGTGCAACACAAGTAGCTAAATAAGAAAACTTCATCAGGCCCCAATACTATCAGAATATAATAGCTATTAAGCCCCTGACTTTTATTTATACACATACCAACCCTTTATTTAGTACCTCTAATGGGAGTAAGATTTCGCCAATAGTATTTACTGAGGGAACTTATTTTGTTGGTAACCACCAACAATTTAATTAATTTCAGTGAGGAATAAAACAGGAAAAATATAATTCAGCCAATGTACTTGGTTAAATTTGTTTAATTGACCCCAGTACGTAGATTTGAACTTTTTTAGCCCTTGCACTTCTATTTTTCACCCAATCCTGCCCCTCACTCATAACATCTTAATTTGTTTCAATCATACGTTCTCAATTTCAGCTTAACATGAGCAATCATATCTTTCTTGTTTTAGTTGATGGGTTCAAATTGAAGGAATAGAGAGATCATGAATGGCAAATTAAAGCATGTAGCCGAGTATTGCTACTATACTTATCGACCTCTGTGATTAAAAATTTCAGTGAGGGCTAAAATGGGTAAGAAATAGAAGTGCGGGGAAAGAGCTCAAATCAAAATCTACCAACTGAACAAATTTACCCAAGCACAGGGGTCAAATTATACCTTCCCTCACATAAATGCTTGCTAACTAACTACAAAGAGAACAGTTCCCAAGCTAAATTTTTGTAATTAGCAACAAAATCAGCTCCCTAATAATTTCCTTGGGTTTTTTTCACCTCTTCTGTTAGATGTGACGCATAAGGGTTTGATGTGTGTGTAATAAAATGCATGAACTTAATGTGGAAAACAAAAATTTCAAGGGCTTAAAAGGCAAAACTCATAAAGCATAGACCTCCGGATTATTTCTTTCTTAAATAAATACAATCAACTAGCATATGATGAAACTTATGCTTCATTCAGGAAGGAGGAAATATTTGCCAAGGATAGATATTTGTCACCAATTAAGGTGTTCTCTATTGCATAGAACATAAAACATGAACTATATTGTCAACATCACCAAAGCATGAAACAATCATGACTGTCATTTCCTTCACAATTGCTTGTTGAATGCGAAAAAGTGAGAAACCCAACTAACCTCTGGAGAATAGCCAGCACGATAAGCACATATCAAATCCACAAGGGACGGGGCTGTTTTTTGAAGTATCTCACGCCTATTACAATCATAAAACAGCATACAATGTTAAAAAGAAAGTTAAATGTAAAAGGACATATATCCAAATAGGTGATCTCTTTTATGATTGACTTTAATATTTATGATGTCAATGTTGCATACGTATAGTACAAAACAAGTTCAGTGAGTTTGCGTGATTTGCAGAAGGCTATGCAACGAAGTCCATGTTGAATCATTTCTGCAAAGAGGCATGAGACTTCAGAAATTGGGCTGGAAAATGACAAAAAAAAAAAGAGCATTAAGCATAGAAATACTCTCCTAGTCAGTAGTCACACACACAGAGAGAGACATAAATGCATTGACCAATTTGCAATTATGGACACAATAATACGTCACACTCTTTTAACTTACATGTCAACAGCATCAGAAATGGAGTTAATTTTTATTAGCGCATTGTTATATTTTACCATCTCATATAGCATTATCTTGTAAGTGAAATACGTTCCAAAAATAAGACAAGGTAGCAAAATGTTAACTGAAAAAAGGTGCAGAAAACAGAAAAATCAAGCATGCTTTTACTTTGAATATCATATGCTATGATAATGCCAATACCCCTCTGGACATGTACAAAAATCACATTGATAGAATACACATGCAATGCATTCATAACAACAGATACTGTCACATTTGACCTATAAAATCACAAATAAAAGCATGCAAGTGCTACTAGTACTTGTGCAATACAGCCATCTGTGACATCATGCAGACAATCCAAAGGAAATTGATACACATATTTACATACATATATAGATGCAGGAAAGTGTCACCTTGTTCTTTTATGTCTGGAGACACTACCATCTTCATCCGACACCTGTAATCCAGTAGTGTTGATAAGTAGTAAACGTGCACAAATTACTTATGCAATTCTTTTGTAATTATAAGCAAATCACCTACAGGTCCCAAACGTGAAACAGGATTCCAGAGAACAAAAAGTTTCTGTGCAGAGGGACTGCCGTCATTGTTAATGAGCTCCAATGTTGAAAGTTTTGCAAGTTCCTAAGCATCAGATCAGTTACAGTTCAATCAAAGCACAACTCAGAAATACCCATCCGGCAACAAAACCACTAACTTCAATCATGGAGGAATCATCATAAACAAACATCTTATCGTGAAAAACCATTGGAACTATATATTTGAATTGGTAGGTTTTTTAATCCGATGCACTATGAAGCGGTCAGCATAAGAACAGAAGATCTTCTGAGAAAAACGAAAGGCGACAAAACTTAAAATGTAACAACCAAATCTAATTGATTTCTGTTATTAGGAACTGCACTTTATCAAAATAAAAGATATTTCTGTTATTAGGAACTGCAGTTTATCAAAAAAAAAAGGTGAGATTGCTAATGTACAAGGGGAAAGCCAATTATGATCAAATTGAGATTACTATACTCCAATATGCGAGGTAAGCCAAACAATACTTTTTTTATGTTTTTTTTTTCTCCAGAGCAGGTCTACCAAATGCCACTTCAATTCAATCCCAAAGAAAAATAATAATTAAAAAAGCAAGAGAGAGAAAGAACTATAAGCTGTCCCAATACATATCAAAAGAAGCAAACTACAACAAAAATTATAATTAGACGAGCAAATAACCAATCTCTAATAATACCATGCAATGCTCACGAGGGTTGGCAGAAGTAGCAGTTGAAAAAACAAATGAAGGATCACTGCCATAAACTGCATTTCATATCAAAAAGAGCTTTACATATTACTACCCATATATAGTATCAATGTTACAAAACAAAAGAGAACAGAAATTCTTCCCAATCAGAACAGGAAACTGTACCATGAGAACATATTCGACGAAGTCTTCTAAATATAAAAGCAGTATGGCACCCAAATGCTCCTCGGTAAGCGTGAGCTTCGTCTATCACCACAAACCTAAATTAATTATAACAACTGTTGATGAATACAAATGCAAACAATACGTTCAAAATAACATATAATCCACAGCACAATAAATCATAGAGGAAAAATCAAAATATTAAACCCTAAAAGGTTGTAAAACTAAATATTACTTCAATGTTACCTAAGGTTTGATAAAATTCGACTGAATTCTTTATGAAATGGTAATATTGACATGTGTAACATATCTGGATTTGTGATTAGCTGCATCCAAAAGTGGCACACGTTTAAGCTCTTCAATGAGAAAATATTGCCATCTCAATAACACTGTAACAATTTGGACAGCTAAAGCCATAATACCACTCTAGCGTTATCACGTAGCCATCTCCTTTCTATTTGAGAAGTGTCACCATCATATATGCCAATATTTATGGTAGTATTAAATCCTTTTGTCATGGCTAATAATGCCCTTAGTTGATCTTGAGCTAGGGCCTGCACAAATGAGCAATTTTTAATATACACAATTGATAATGCATAAGTAGAAAGCCCAGAAAAGCTAAAGTATGCTGTGCACAAATTGCTCCAATATACCTTAGTTGGAAACAAGTGCAAAGCACATGATGACAAGTTATGGGACAATACTTCAAGAACTGGAGCATTATAGCAAAGGGACTTCCCACTAGATGTCATTGTTGACACTACCACATTCTTCCCGGCAAGGCAAGCCATAATAGACTCAGCCTGTAAATATTGGAAGAGATAAAGCCTACTGACTAAATGTTAATTTTAAAAGAATGTCTAAAGCAAGAAAAAAAGAAACATATGTATATGAGAAGCAAACCTGGTGACTATATAAGTTGGTGATCCCCATATACTTCAGGGCAGATATTGTGTTGTCAGAAAGTTCCTCTGGAATGCTTACATATGTAGCTTTTCTTGCAACAATGTCTTCAACATGCACCATCTGGTCCATTTAAAACATGCAGACTTTAGTACTGAACATGCCATCTTCACAAAGATCTGGTAAAACCAAGCCTGTGGGTTGACCCGACTTGTTCCCTTGTGCCGTCATGTTTGTTTTACAATCTTTTCATGTTTGAATAAACACGACTTATCACATCTATATAATTTCCACCATCTAGTTCACAATGACTGGTTTAATTTCATTTCAAGAATCAATTTGAATTTTCAACAAGTAGTTGTAGATTGAAACATAGCATCATAAATGTTTAATATAAAGTGAATGCCTAAATTTTTTTTTAAAACACATATTGGTCATGTAATTCAAACATGAGAGGACACCAATTTATTAGTGTTACATGCGCCCTATTAGCAGACCTCAAAATAATTGTACAGCAAGAGTGAAATTACTTGTCCATTTGATCCAATGACCTCTTTGAGATGTTGAACCATTTCCAAAGGTTCCAGTTGACTCGTGTCCTGAATTGTCAAATGGTCAGCCCATTGCAGAAGAAAATGCATATCCAACATCAAAACAAGGCTTTGCAAATATTAAGAAAAAACAAATTTGAGTTAGCCAAAACTGCTAGTACCCGGTCTTAATAGGAAGAATCAAGTAATAAGTCAAGATATGATTTTATGCACTTTTCCATAGAGGAGAGGGGGTTGGGGGGAGAGAGAGAAAGATGAATCCCGACACCACCTCAACCACAAAAATTCTGGAGAAGGAATTTACTTGCATGTTCTTTTTATTGTTACTATCAGAACTACAAGTACAAAATATCTAAAATAAAATTCAGCAATAACATATCAGATGAATTGGCACAAAAACCATTGAATATGCCAATTCAATTCATTTGTGTAAGGAGCAATGTCATGTGCTCAGCAGCCTATTATATTGTTAACTTAAAAATTGGTCTTCTTAAGTGTACATGTCTTATTTGGTCATTTTAAATGTGTCTTCTAAAGTGAACGTGTCTTATTTGGTATTCCTATGTATCTAGGTGTCTTATTATTAAGTGTGCTAAGTGTATGTATTGTAATACAACTGCTCGTCAGTTTCATAGCTGCACGAAAGAGCAGTTATACAGCAGTTTTGCATCTGGTTTGTACTTGGTAACTGTACCCATAACAAGCAGTTACATGCATAATAAGCAGAGGCACATTGAAACACCGCATGACATATTGATATAACCTACATGGCATCCCTTTCGAAATGAACAAGATCTCTGTGCAAAGGACTGGCTTCCCTTTTGCTGTTTTGCTTTGTTTTCACTCGCAGGGGCACGGACTCCTTTCACAAATTTGAGTAAATCTTCCAAGGAAAAGAGCATAGCAGATGTGTTACCACTTTTACACTGTATCATGAAAAGGTTGCATCAATGCCTATCTAATGCATCTTGTAGGATTTTCACAACACTCAAAGGATAACAAGAGCTTTCATAAGGAAAAAACGAGGGCCAATCATCTCCGAATTATGAATTGTTTAATGCCACAGGAAAACTATCTAAATTCTGAAATGAAAATCACTAGAACCGTAATTGAAGGCCAAAAAAGAATTACGGCCTGAAGAGTGAGCTAATTTATCCTTTTATGAATTTTTAACAAAGCCAAGCCTACATTAGAAGGATTGTTCAACAAATCTTGAATTCTTTCATTACGAAATACCCTATCGCTTCATCAATTGGTGTCTCTCCCAAATCCCAAGTATATTGTTCACCTTATGATTCACAGTACTAAATATTACTCGTTTGATAGCCTCAAAACTTCAATTCACCCTCTTTGGACTGGAAATCATGCATACTAATCCCTAATCCCATATCAACCTGAAGTCAAAGAGGCTTAAGTCTTATAAGGCCAAGCACCAGCCTACCCCTCAAGGTCCATTTCCCAAAGGACAAAACCATTAGGCTGAATAAACAAGACCAAAACAGAAAAATATCTAAAAGCCAAGACTCACAGCCTTAGCTTCGAGCAACCTTATGGCCCTAAACCCTGATATCTTGCAGTCACATCAGGTAAATGACCCCTCAAATATTAATAAGCAGCATATTAAAATATTAGTTTCCAAATTAATTGGATAATATCAAAGAATATCGTATGATAAAGCGAAAGAAACAAAACAAAACTCAAAACAAGATTAAATGCACGATGAGGAACAAATATTCAAGTCACACAATCAAGAATTATAGCTGATACTGAATTACAAGCTGCTGCCTTCGTGATAAGCCAAATGTATGTGAAGTGTCTATATATATATATAACCAATCATCAACTTTGAGCAGAAGAAGATATCATAATCAATAAAGCATACCATCAGAAGTCTAGCAGTTTCCCACAGATCAGTTTTAAAGAATCTTTCTCGTTTTCCCAATGTCGAAAACATCTTTGATAAAGACAAACCACATTTACGTCCTGTGAAAGTGAAATTAGCATAGTGCCATCTGTTTGAAACCTTGTACAATAAAATAAGATGGAAAAAAAAGTACAAAGATGATTCAGTGCACCATTTATATGATCAAGTGCAATTTCATCTTTGTCTTCTGTTTCAGAAATGATGATAATGAGCGCTTTAGCAGAATCTGCGAGCTCCACATTATTATGAGAGAAGGACACGACCTAAAGAGAGAAAATGCATCTTCAAGATCCAGCATGATAACCATAGATCATATTTCAAAAATAGTGTTAAGAGTAAGGTATATTATGTAGAAGAACCAAACATAAATATTAGATTGTATAACCTAATAAAAAACTCAAGATCCAAAGAAGGATGCTCAAGACCAAATAATTTATGCATATTAAATATGCTTGCTAATGTTTAGTAATACGCACATTACAAAAAGTAAAACTAGAACTTGCCACTACTATTAACCTGATGAAAGAATGGAAGGATGTTGCAACTATTACTTAGGGGAATGGGAGTATGGAGGTGAGCAATACAAGGCATATCTTATAAGTTTTCCATCCTTTTGAGAAATGCTACCACAAAAAGAGGAATTAAAAGAAGATATCAGTGACAAAACATGAAGCAGAGGAATAGTAGCCAGCCGTGAGGACCTTGAATGAGGCAGCAGAGAGTAATAGCACCCTCTTAATGTATATACATGCACATGCTACATGTAAAGCATGTTACACATGCACAGTATTCATGACCTCATAAGAACACCAAGACAAAGTTGGAACATTTAATGGCTTGACATCGACAATATCGTCGTTGTACATTTTGCTTCTAGCATTAACATGCACAGTCTACATATGAGAGATCTGCAACTAGCATGTTAGTTTGATGTGAGGACTTTCATCTCGATCCATGTTAAAAGTTAAGGAATGGAACCGAGTCTTTTAACTATCAATATATCACAATAAAATGCTGATGTCAATCACCAACAACCAAAAAAAATTCAATTATCATTCTGTTTAGCAACTACCTCAATATGTTAGCAGAATGCCCAACATTTCGAGACTCTCTAACATAAATTTGCTCTGTAATCACAGCATCTGGGTTGCAATATCAGGGTGATACAGCCAAAATACAGAAGCCGCAGACAGCGCAACCACCAATTTATGAATTGTTATGATACATTGATAATACAACAAAGAAGTAACTGAAAAGAGAATATGAATACTTTTGACACCTAAAGTAACAAATAATTGAATACAAACACAAAAGAAAATAATATGAACCAAAAGTTAGTTTCTTTAGGAAACCACTAATAAATCAGGTTGAGGTATGTATCTAATTAATTTTAACTTGAAAACTAGGATAGTAGCATGAAATGAGGAAACACAATATAAAAAGTAAAGGAACAACTTGAAATATCAGTAAGAGTTGTGTTTCTCACCATCTCAAACACGAAACTTAAGTCTCCATAGGGAATGATATGACACATGAATGGATGCAAATTATAAGATTAAACATATTCCAAGTAATAAAAGCAATGCAGATTATACTTCAATCAATTGGATGTATTTTGTTTTTCTTTGTATATTGAATGCACATAAAGCAAGTTTCAAATAGCCATATTTTAGCTTAGACAAATACATTCCAATCATGGGAAACAAAAATCCAGAAATTCTTTATCTTAGATCTTATCAAAACTGAACCAAAACTGTAGAATAGGTAACCCAGACAAAATGACCACATTATTTATGTATAAAACTAGTGATTTGCACAGAAAGACACTATATGGTGGTAGCTTCTCATCTCATGGACAGCACTAATCCAACTTAAGATCTATGAGATCAAGGTGGTTTATTCATTTCTAGTAGTTAAACATGACCAAGCCAGATTTTGAGTAATAGCATGCATAAGTAATGATATGGAAGAAAGAAACTCTAGAACCATATCAATTAAAAATCATCAGTAACCTTAGGACAGAGAATCGAAATATGCTCAATATCCTCAAAGCAAGCTCCAAACCCATATCCGTTAAGCTTCCTCAATGCCTCCTTTAATTGGTATGAGTTAATTTCTTCCTTCTGCATTTGCAGGTAAGCAGAGAAGATATTCAAGAAAGCAAATGATTGCATAAGTCTTTGCAACCATGCTGGGCACAAGCATGACACCCTACTATCCCCTTGTATACCTATATCATCATTAGCCCGATTTGTCAATAGAGCGCAAGTCCCAAAATGTGGATTTTTCAAGCAATTCAAGGATTCTAATATCTCGACGAACTTCTTGCAGTTCTGATCCCCAACTAGATTCTTGTTAGGGGACTGCAACATGCTCCATAAGAAAGCATATGGTTCTTCGTCTTTACTGTCACCATTAATGTTATCAAGATGTCTTTTCCTTTTAAGTCCAACATAAGCAGTACTAGACTCATTATTGGGCGGTATACTTGTACTGTCTGATTCATGCAAAAAAGAGGAAAACTCTTGCATCATCTCTGAATACATTGAATCTGCATAATGGGAGTTTGAATTCCGATCGCACAAATCTGCTGAAAAATCAGGCTTTGATGGGGGAGGACGGACTTTTTTTAAGAAGGGAACCAAGACTAGAAATTCACCAGGCTTCATGACAAGTGAGCTAATTTGAGTTTCCATGTGTAATTTAACTCCCTAAAATTGCCAATAGAGATAAAATGAGTATAAATGGAGAACAATATTGTAGACAAGCAAAAACAATGGAGCAAATTAAGAGAAAAAAAAAAATTGCAACACTTGGGACTTCAGAACTCAGAAATTAATAAGCACAATTTGTGGCTTCTTCTACCTTGCTCCCAATTTTTAAAAAGAAAACACAATGGTGAACAAAGAACAAAAATCAATTCCAAAAAAACAAATATATAGAAAGAGAAGATAATTGCCTCGAAGAATAAATGGAAGTTGGGAGAAGAAGAAGCGGGAGAGAAACTGCGGGTCAATAGGAGCTTGAGGTCGCTAATGCTTCTGGTTGCTGCTAGAGTAACTCTTGCGGATTCGCCAGAAAGAGTACGGACTTCAATTTCTCTTTCTTCCGCCATTATTCTACTCTCCCCACTGCGTCTGTGGGTGTTAACGGGCAGGGTTTTTCAGGGCGTCTCTGTTAAGTCGGTTGCCTTCCTAATTTGTAGCTGTGGCGGGGAATTACCTATAGCTCACGTGCTCTCTTTTTTAGGCACGTGATTTTTGCTCCTCTTTTTAAATTTTCCTACGAAAAAAAACACAACAGTGGTTGAAAAAAATTGGGAACCAGAAAAAGGAAGAGGGAGATGGTAACGCTGGTGGTGGCGACCACCGTGGACCCGGCCTCCATCGGTCCAGCATCAGCTCTCTTAGCCATGCCCGGTTGGCAACCTGGCCCTTCCTGGCAGGTTAGAATCATTTGTCCTTCACTTATTTTTGCTATTTTTCTTACAACTAATAAATTGGATTCTATGAGCTTTGATGCCCTATTTAAGAAATTGACAAACAGAGCTTCATATAAGATTTTAAGTTCTTCTAGAAGCGATTCATGTTTTCTTATTGTTCCAGAATTTTGAATTTTCAAAATTCAAGGAGTGGCTAAGTTTTGCTCATGCTCCAATTGATTTACTTGCCATTTAATTCTGATTGGTGTAGGAGGATGCACAAAGTTTTGTAAACAAGGGGGTGAGGCTAATAAAACTGGATAACCGTCTTGTGAAAGAGGATCACATAGATGAACGGTGGGAGGAGACAACTGGTGAGCCTGTGGATGAGGTCATATTTCTCAGCAAGCATGTTGCTTCTTCAAACCGGCCTGCTCTCACAATTCATCCTATTGGTATTAACAAAATTCTTATCATATGCAAATTTTGGAGTTACAAAAGTATTGTTTGGTTATTCTTCAATTGTTCCTTTATCTACTTGAATTTGGAGATTAAAATGCTAAAATTGAAATGATGAATGTAATGTTTGTTAATATGGCAGTTGCTTTTCAGGTACTCCCCATATAAGTGAAGGTGAAGTTTTGGTTGCTGGGGGGAAGCCAGGATGGGCAGCACCTCCAAATCCAAGGATTGGACCATGGTTGAGACTCTTAAGGACCATTGCTGAATCACATAACCTATCCCCTGAATTTGAGGTGCTAAGTTACTTGCCTTATAAAATTTATGGAATAGCCAAT
Source organism: Euphorbia tirucalli (assembly GCA_039660915.1). Lineage (NCBI taxonomy): Eukaryota > Viridiplantae > Streptophyta > Magnoliopsida > Malpighiales > Euphorbiaceae > Euphorbia > Euphorbia tirucalli. Next base: position 18,075,015 of record CM077637.1, read on the forward strand.
TTATACATTCATTATGATGCAGTCAGGGGTAAACAGTTTTATGTGCATAGTGCAATTCCTTACTGCAGCTTTGCCTTTATCTTTTCACAAAATGTAACGTGATTTGAACCAGAATGCTCGACTCATAATGGCTTTTTGAATGTTCTGTGATATTGTAGGTTACACTGGAGGCAACTCATCATGGGCCAGTTATTAATTCGCCTACCATGTTTGTAGAGATTGGTTAGCTTTCGACCCCCAAATTCTTTCAGTTTCCTTCTTACTGGTTTTACACTGGTTTGCCTGAATCTCTGATCTTATTCTTTTCCTTGAGGATGAGCATGTCAGAGAATAGTGTAATGTTCTATGCCTTAATTTATTTTCTTCTGTTTGTTGGTTTTCTTGGTTCAATTATTAGGTAGTACAGAAGAGTACTGGGGGAGGCAGGATGCTGCACAGGCCATTTCTTTAGTGGGTATTTATTTGTAGAATAGGCTAATTTTTCTTTTCTTTTCTTTTTTTAAGCAAATGCCTCTTTTTGATGGTATGTACTATTATTAATTTTGAAAAATAGTCATGAAGGAAATGAAATTTGTTCATCGAAATGATTGTTAAATATGTCTGTCTCGTCATAATTCCTACATCTCCTTTTTATGAGGTTCATGGTCGTCTTATAACCTGTTAGTCTCCCTAACATCAAAACCTAGGTTTTTGGGTATCAGAGCCTAATTCCCCTTTTGGTTTCTGACAGGCTGATGCAGAGGTGGATCGGTAAACATGTTGTTTGGCCCTTCATAATTCCCACATCACCCATTGTCCATGGTCTTTGTATAACCTATTAACCCCTCCAACCTCATTGCTTGGGTTTTGAGGTTGCGCTTGGACTTCCTAATTAATGCAACCAAATTATACTGCTTCTTGCCTCTAATTAAAGAAAAAAGGGAGGGAAAAAAAAATTGAACATCAATCATGCATTTTGCTAGTAACAAGTTATTGGGGTCATGGATTTGTTTTGATTGGATAATTAGTAACAATGGCAGTATATATACTGGTATCAAAAAATTTCGTGATGAAGGAATAATTAAAGCTTTGAAACTGAATTGCACAAAGTAAAAAGGGGAACTATTCCATTGCTTATGTATTATGGGAAGCATAAGCATTGGAATTATTGGTATTTGGGATGGCACCTTTTGGAAGAACTGGTTAGTCAATCCATAAAGCTGATTCTATATGCATGCAAACATGCACACAAATATCCCTGGTGCTATGTTTTTTATTACATTTGAACATAGACCTGCAGTTGGCTGAATAAACTTTGTTTGACTAATTCGAGCTTATTGATCTCACTTTAATTAATACCATGCTTCCTATGCAAACCTGCCTAGTTCACTTTTTTCTGCAGTCAATTTGACATTCGTATTTGCTTCCATCTTTTCCTTTTCACATCGGTTTTGTTCTTAATGTACTTAAGTCAAATAAGTGCAACCTGTATGGTGAATTTATAACAATGTACAAGCCTTGTCACTCAGTTATGTAACGAAATCATATGCTGTATATTTGAAGTTAGTGTGGCAAGGATTGGGGCTTGGAGAAGAAAATGCTGTTGGAGACTGGAATAGGTAAATAATCAGTCTTTCTGGAGCAACTAATACATTAAAGGTGAATCTCATGGCTATGCATTCATTACATTAAGTCCCTTGTTTCACTTATAGGGCTGCTCATTGTTATGCATGAATCTGGGAGTTCCTTAATGCTTCCGTGAGTAATAGGATAATGTTTCTATGATGGCATGTATATCTGTATTATTTTTTCAAGTGATTGCAGATTGTTCCGTGCCTACCCCAATTTAATTATGTGAATGGCCTTTTAATTTTCTTATCACGTTAGTTCTAATTCCATATTACTTTCGTGATATGAAATGTGTGTGTGTGTGTGTGTGTGTAAATGTGTGTGTGTGTGTGTGTGTGTGTGCGCGTGTGTGTGTAAATGTGTGTGTGTGTGTGTGTGTGTGTGTGTGTGTTGAAATGTGTGTGTGTGTGTGTGTGCGTGTGTGTGTTGAAATATGTGTGTGTGTGTGTTGAAATGTGTGTGTGTGTGTGTGTGCGTGTGTGTGTGTGTTGAAATGTGTGTGTGTGTGTTGAAATGTGTGTGTGTGTGTGTGTGTGTGTGTGTGTGTGTGCCCATACACGCTGCTCTTTTGAGTTGTGATATATTCTTTTCAAAATTTGGATGGTGCAGGAGTGAAAGCAATAACAAAATACTTCTTGGAATAGGAGGTGGGCATTATGTACCACGCCATATGGACATTGTTCTGTAAGTATCCATCATTTTGAATCAGCCAATGATATCAGTATTCAATTTATATGTTTATCTTCTATCTAATTTTCTACCCTTCAGAAAAGATAGCATTTGGGTAGGGCACCTGCTCTCTGGGTATTCCTTGCTGATGGAAGACCCAAGCCAACAGAAGGAACAAGCAAATGCAGATGCAGTGGGTGGAACATGGAGGGAAGCAATCAAAGTTGCATTTGAGGCTACAAAATTGGCTTTTCCTGGTGGAGAAGTTATAGCACATCTTGATCACAAGTGAGTCATTGCCATGGAATAATTTCACTATCATTTTAGCCCACTCTAATGTTTTGTCTGGCAGCTAACATTCTAGGGAATTCATAATGAGAGTCTCCCAGTAGACATTAAGAAAACAGTCTCCTGTTTGGAGCTTTAACTCTTATCATTTTCCCTTTCACAAAATCTGCATCTCCAATCAATACGCATAATTTGTTCATGAACTTACACTAAAAATTATTTGAAAAGACCTCCTGAGGGACAAAGGTTTATTCCTTCTTGTTAAACTTCATATAGAAAATCCACGAAGCATTAATTTGAAAGAGGCAGATGTCTGCAAGGTATCCTTCTATGAAAAACGTAGAATGACTTTTATGACAAGAAATGTGTACCCCTTTGTGTTTACTTCCGTGATACATGCAAAATAAGTTTGTTTGAATCAATGCTATTGGGTTTTAGTGAATCATTTGTTGCTCTTCTGTTCTTTTTCGCTGAGAAGAGATGGACTTACTGGAGTTGAATTTTTTGTGCCCTTCACATTTTTGTTTATTCTTAGAGAACAAATATATAACTAGCTAATACTAATCAGTTTCAATGTGATCGGGAAATGCAGGAGTTTCAAGAGTTGGCAAAGGAATGCTGTTACCGTTTTCTTGTTGGAGCAGAACATCAAGATTGGGAAACCCAGCGACTTCTTCTGATCCTTCCCGGTAGAAGAAGTTAGCCATTGATTCTTTCTAATCATTTTTTTGTCATTATATTGGAAGCACTTATTGGCATCAGATTTTGATGTTATAATCTATGCCACCTTATTTTAAAACTATTTTCTTGTTTTTGCTAACTTGCGAAAATAAACGAGTAATTTGTATTGTTTATTTATTTCTTACAGTAAAACACATGCTCTCAATCATAAATTTATTTCTAGTAATGCTATATATTATTTTTTTTTTTTTTTTTTAATGTTTTGCCAAGTAAAGTTTGTTTTCCAAGTAGCTGATTTATAGTCTGTATATACCGAAAGCAGAATAAGGTTAAAATCGGTACAAAACTATTCTATGCATAGAATAGTTTCATTGCAAAATTATGTGGCAATTACATATGAATATATTGGTAGTTAAGGGGAATGAAAAAACTGTTAGGGAATAAAAATAATTTAAAAAATAAGCGTCAACATGAATGTGCTTAGGAATTTTCCAAATGCATCGAAATGCCAATGTTTAGACTTTAATTGATGAATTTTAAAACCTTCAAATTCTAACGGGTTGTGTCATTTTTCTTCCTAAAATAGGTGATCTAAAATAATTCAGAATTGACATTTTGATACTGAATGGAATTTCCCATCCTCGTCTGTTTCGTCCATAAACGTGTAGCACCAAATTTTGACAAAGAAAAAGCAAGGGAACCTCTCCAAAATTCAAGGGCATGAACACCATATTGACCCATGTTATACACCAATTGACTTTTGCTGCCTGATTTATTGCTTTTCAGCGCAGTTTGCCAATTTAGATGTTTTTCTACTCGTATATCTAAATTACATTGATATTGGGGAAGATGAGAAACTTGTAATTTAGATTGCATTATACTCATCGTCTAAATTACGCTAAATGACTAAATTGGACTAAATATTCTCAATTGAAATAGGTCAATGGCAAAATATGTTGAATTACAATAGATGAATAGCGAAATATGTTAGAATTATTGTATGTGAACGGTGAAAGGACGAATCATTGCCAGGAAAGTCATTTTCCCAAAATTCAAGAGCCTAAAGTTTCAGTCAAAACTGAAAATTGTTTTCTTGGAGTAATTAATAATATTCTAAATTCCAAAAGCGACGCGCATTAGGTAATACTATTGATCTTCTACACAACGAAAATTCTTCATTTGGAAATTAATTTCCAAAATCGGAACCGTATCTACTGGGATGCAAATTAAAACCTTCTTGTCTTTGCTTTGAAAATATACCCACACTTTGGTCAACTAATTGCTATACAATCTTTTATATATACTATGCCCTCTCTCATCTTAATTATTAACCAAAAGCTGATCATTTGCTTTCGTGTTGGCCATGGCACTAGAAACCAAATTTCTCCTTCTCTTTGCACTTGTTTTCTTCTTCTGCCACACCAATGCCTTGAAGCTTAAGAAAACAAATTTGCAATTTTACATGCATGATGTTGTGGGTGGCCCAAATCCAAGTGCTGTTCGGGTTGCAAGCCGGGAAAACTTCACCAGCCCGAACCCAATTGCAGCAATGTTTGGATCTATTTTCGTGATGGACAATGCGCTAACTGTTACACCCAACCCAAACTCTACGGTGGTGGGACGAGCACAAGGAATATATGCTATGTCGTCCCAACAGAATGAGTTTAGCCTGCTAATGACATTGACATATGGGTTTATTAGTGGACCATACAATGGTAGTTCATTTAGTGTACTTGGCCGGAATCCGGTGATGAGTGAGGTTAGGGAAATGCCGGTTGTTGGTGGCACCGGAATATTTCGGCTCGCTCGGGGATATTGCTTCGCCAAGACGCACTCAATGGATCAAATGGATGCCATAATTGGTTACAATGTCACTTTGTTACACTATTGACTCATTCACTAGTACTTACTCCCACATTTCACATTACACTATAGATGAGTTTAGTTCCTTATTTTCCATTAGTTTTTGCGTATGTTGATTTAATTATGTTCCAATTTTTGTTACGTTCTTGTTGATTTCATGGAATAAAATTGATGATTTTTCCATTTATTAATATTTACTTTTTCAAATTAGAAAATAAAAATAAATTTCAATTCAAGCACGTGACGAACATATATAATAATATAATTTTCCCTTTCTTCTTTGATTGAACAACACTGATTATTACAGTTGGCACAATCTGGTGCAATCCGGAGCTTTAGAAATCTTTAAATTGATTGGAATTATTGGATCTCCAAAATTGGATTAGAGAAATAAATCTTCAGAATTGGATTGCCCCAAAAATTTCAGTCTAATCCAGTTTGGGAACTTAGAGTTTCGATTCCGATCCTATCCGATTCCGAGGTTAGGAGACTTAGTTCGATCCAATCGAAATACATAAAAAAAAAAAATACATTATAAAATTTCAACTAAAAAAATACAAATTCAAATAAAACCTATCAAAATATTGTAACATTTGCGTAAACATCTATTAAAATAAATTTCAAACAGTGTCCTCTTTCCACAAAATAATTATTCTTAATACATATTAAATTACTAAAGTTAAATATTTTATATATATAATAAAAAAAAATTGATACTAATAAATACTTGGTTCTTTCAGTGTGGTTCTCAGTTCAGTTCTGGATAAATTGCAGTTCAGTTCTTTAGAAAAAGTTAATGGTCCTATTCAATCAAGTTCTTCGGGGAAAAAAAAAAAATCAACAATTCGTTCCATTTTTGAAGCTTTTTCGTCCGATATTTGGTCCAATCCATTATCACTGTTCTCATGCTCAGCCCTACTGATTATGATTTCAATTTTTGCTCTTTTTAATGAATGGAACTACTTGTTTGAATTGAGAATTCGTCCACAAAAAGTTTGAATCGCTAGCTAGATTATCAAATTTAATTAATTTAATTAGAGTGACTAATTAATGATTTGCTGGGAAATCAAAATAGGCAAAATGGTAACATAAAATAAATTAAAAATTAATTGCAGTTCACCATTAATTCTGTGTAACTCCTAATTCAAATTTCAAATAGCCCTCAGCCTCTCTTAAAATCTTTGTTATCTTTTAGATTTTGTTATAAGATTAAGCTGGTTGATGGAGATTGTGAGCTAAAAAAACATGAGTTGCCATAAGAGGACTGACAAAACAATCAAAATCCCTAACAAAAACATATCAAGCCCAAATCGACAATATAAGAGCAACGAATCAAACAGTTATCATTTCAAAGATGAAGACTACATAGTTTTTGGATTTACAAATGATGGTGTGTTTGATATTTTAAAAGAAACTCCGAGGCCTATCAATACAAAGGTTAGTATTAATTTGATTATAGGTGTCTATTTTCTGTTTTTCTCATAGTTTGTGGTAATCTTGTAGGCTCTAGAGACAAACAAAGTTGATGATCAAAGTGGAAGGAGCCATAAATTCCAACAAATGAAAAGTTGTCCAACATTATCTATGGAATCAATTGAATTCAATCAATCAGAAAGCAGTAGTGCATCATTTTCTTTTCCTGTGTAAGTTTTAAATCTTTTAATTTGTTTTTACCTTATAAATAGAAAATAGTAACTCCAAATGATTTACTAAATTAAGCTGGAAACTAATTCAGATTGGAACCGGAGCTAATGGGAAGTCCTACACTCATGCCAAAATCACAAGAGAAGCATAGAGATTCAAGCAAACATAAAATTTTATACACTAGATTCCATTGTTGTAGATTCTGAAAATTTTTCAGTAAAAAAAAAAAAATCTGAAAATTTACTTTTTATTTTTTGTCTAGGTTTTATTCGTACAATATGTTGTAGAAATTCGATTAGTACTAATGTAATTTCCTAAAATGTTTTGAGTTTTTATTGGCTTCAGTCAACTTTCGTTTAATTATTTGTAGTGGTCAAAGATAGTTAAATTTTTTTCTTGTTTTCTTGAATTTTTATACTTCTAGCAGATTACGGTTATTTTTCTCCTAAATCACCACAGTTGTATATAGAATGCGATAGGATCACTATGCTCTCCATGGATGCTAAATGTGCCTATTCTAATTCACATGAGATAAGAATAAGTAGACCAAAATATAATGTAAAATATCACAGATTATAATGCTGTCACTCAAGAACCAACATGCGTCAATGATACCAATGTCAAGTAGACGTCCATGTATAGAATGTGTACCTTTTTGCGTATCATACAACTTCAATTTTTGTTTTTAAGCAACTAGTGTTGACATCATAATGGTAATTATCTATTTGCAATTTTTGCATTAGCCAAGTAACCAAACCAATGCATAATCTGATTCAACAATTTTATAATAGAGAATGACAATAGACATATTGACATGGCTACAAGCCTAAAACATCAGTAAAGAACACTTAAATTGAGTGCTTCCTGCCAGAAAACAGTGCACTGAGTTGAGTATAGACATACATCTAGTATACAAGATTTAAATAAGAAGAGGGAGGGGGCAGGCAAATTGTGAAAGCCTATAGTTTATCAAACATACGTTGAACCTAGTGTACAAATTCTCCATACGACGCCAGTGAAAACCCACCATTTGAAATATTATTGCTACCACTCACATTATCGGATTTAAAAACTAGTGACTGAAGGTGTCGTCTTGCACTTGCCGCAGCACCAATTGACTCCTCATCTTGTTTCTCCTTCGCATAAGCAACAGCTGCAACATATGCCTGTCTTGCTTCTTCCATCCTTTGCATATCCAGCTCATCTAAATAATCCTATGCATCAAAATAAGATAAAAGTGTAAGCAACCAAGTGTTCAGCTGCAAATAAGGTTAAACCAACAAAGTGTAGGCATAGCAGCAAAGGAGAACTCTCAACATAAAAAAGTTTTCTATAATGGAAAAGAAAACCCAAAACTCTGTATTCTAAAACCTATTGTTCATAAAAAGCCATAATATGGAAATCAAGCTACAAATTCTCTCAGAAAGCAGAAGCTGGAAGCAAGCTCAGAATTATGTCATCATGCCTAGTACATGGATGAACTGAAGCTCCCATTGTTGATTTTCTTTTACAATTCATGCCAAAATAAGAAAAAAATTAAATAGGAAACAAAATTTAGGGGAAAAGGAAGGGCAATGAGCTTACAATATCAGAATGATACTCTAAATAAGAAGGTTTGACATCATAGTCTTCAGCATATCTTGTGGAATCGTTGTCTGTCAAGCCTTCAAAGAAAAGCATCAAGGATGAAATGTCTCCCTGGAGAGCGTCCAGATCCTCCTCGAGCTTCTCAACTTTCTTATTTGATGTCATGGCTTCCCACTGTACCTTTTCTAGAGCAGCTTGCTTGTCTGCAAGCTTAATCTGCTTGAAATTAACTACAGATGTCAATAATAAATGAAATAACTTTGAACAGAGGCAATTTGAAGTAGATGAACTTTGAACAGAGGCAATTTGAAGTAGATGAAAATTGGTTATCCAAAAAGATTTTGATCTAATGCATGACACTTGCTCAACCTCAACTAAATCAAATAACTCCATCAAAAGCTAAATAACAGAAAACCATATCCAAATTCTTGTAGCATGGGATGCCTCCAATTTATATTTTCTACAATAATTGGGCTTCAAATTGTATTTTGTAAGAAAACCCAATATCCAAAAAAAAGAATAAAGACAAAATTTGCATGTTTATATTTTATCTATTCAACTAATGTTATTGATTTGTTTTCCCATATTGCTGGTAACAATTTTAATCCGACCCTAATATATTTAAATCCCACAGAACTACTCACAACAGACCTGAACTTTGATTTTCTACCTTTACTACCTATGGTTGCTAGTTAATTAAGGCTCATTAACAGAGAACCTTAGATATGTAAATTTCTTGGTGAAAAGGAACTGATTGCAAGGAGATACCTGTCAGTGAATACCAAATTAGGCAGAAGGGCATTTATCCAGACCATACATGCACAAAACGACAAAGCCACACCACAACCACAAAACACACTTACAAATCACAAGTAATTTATCAACTCCCAATAGTAACACCTTAAAGGACCCAAAATTTGCTAAAAAATGAAACCAGGGTAACTCAATTACAGCATTAATCAATTCTATCCGCATTTATCGATGAGCGACAAAAAGAATTTAAGTATCAAATCACTAAACACTCATTGGGCTAACAAACAATACATGCAAGAGAACAGATTACTACCTTTGCATCAGAAAGCTGTAGCTGGGTAGATTTAATTAAGGATTCCTTCTCAGTAGCCAGGTGTTTCAATTCATTAAGTTTTCCTTGAACAACATCCATCTCTTTCTTTGAAATTTCCGCAGATTTCAGAAGTTCATCTTTCTCCAATAACTTTCTTTTCATATCCTCAACTTGCTCCCGTAGTGTGGCTAACTCTTCAATCTCCTTCTCTGTAACCAAGGCCCTTGAAGAAATAACTGAAAAGTTATCAGCATCTTGATTATTACCCGCATTCATTACATGATCTTTGTCTCCAAGTTCCCTTTTCTTTTTTGCCGGAATTGATTGACTGGCATTCCTCCCTTTTGGATCACTCATCTCCAATAATTAAAAAGAAGCACTATAGCATCAGTTGGAACTTCCACAGCAAATTAAAACCACCTCACATGAGCCATGGTTTCAAAGAAATAAATCATCAAAAGGAAAGGAAAACGAATGAACAAGTCCAATTCAAATTACCAAAAAGACAACGAAGTAATCATTAAAATAACAGGTGTCAAAATAAGCTCCCTGTTTCAAGGGGTCATAAGATAGAATGTTTGAATATATATAACCTCCCCACTGCTTCTTGAAAAGAGGTTTTTCCATAACTTAAACTCACGAACTTCTGGTCAAATAGAGCACCCTTACTGTAGCACCAACACTAGTCCTTAATCATCAAAATAATATTACTAAAGAAAAAAGGTCGAGAATGTATCGAATCTCCCTTTCAAAGTACGAGAGTTAATCTCTATCAACAACAAAAAGTCCTTCATTTTCTGTTCATAACTTAGCTTGTGACAGGAATAAAATAATAAAACAGTCTTAAGGAGCTTATACAAAAATTCAGTAACTAAGCACACAAAACAGAAAGAATTTACTAGAGCAAGTTTAGTTATGTAGTTGCATAAATGCTGCATGGTAGCCAGAATTCAGATACTAAAATATTGAGGAGACCACGCAATGGCGAAGTAAGGGCGAACATTACACCACTTACAAGCAATATCTACTATTTCTCAATGAATAGTAAATGCCTGTGCAGTTATTTACACTGTAAGACCACACATTTGGCATCCACTCAAGTAAAGAACAAGTAAGTTGGATAAGACAGATCCTAGCTTTGAAGAATATAACTTGACTAGATTTCATTCAATTTTCCCTTCTTTCTGACCTTTATTTTCAACCTTGTCTTATCTAGATCCACCTTTCCCTATGTTTCAATGAGCCTAATTCATACAGAACATCGACTCCATAGACTCCGCGTCAACTTCAACAACACAATTGTGAAAGGAGGTCAAATGGCACTACAGATAAGTCTAATGGCAAGAATTAATCTTTTTCTACTCAATACACCCACATTAGTGCAGCCAATGAGTCAAAAGTTAAATATTTTGGGAACCATCCAAATGCAGTTACGGATCCTTGTTGGAATGGGCACAGTAGAAAAGTTGTTCAACCAGTGCATAATTCTACAGGAGGCACATGTTATAAAATATTGTTTTAAGATATAATTCCAGATATAAGACTGAAATACGGTTAAAAAGAGCAAAGAAAATGGAGATCATACTTTTTTGTATAATGATTCCCTAGAAGGCGTCTTCGTATAGGCCACCGAACCGCGCCGCGTAAATGAACTGCTGGCTTTCCGATGCTACAAACAAGTAGAAATTTGATAGTATAAATCTACGAATCAATAACGAGAACACATTGGAAACCACACGCTTATTTGAATTCTAGTCTGCTTTATATTCCCCGCATTAAGAAATAATTAAACTGCGATTAGATAACGCAGACTAAAAGTTTCCATATATGAACAGATGAGATATAAAAAAAAAATGGGGAGGAAGAAATTACAATGAAAAGGGACTCGACAAGAGGGACCATTTCAACTAGATCTTTGAAGAGGTCCTGATGAACATTGGCACCAGCTCCGGTAGTGGATGAGGCGGCAGTATGGCCGGAGAGTTGAGAATCAGTTCGTCGGAGAGTAGGGGAAGAGTTGTCGTCGCCGGAGAGCCATGATTTAGGGTCTCCGAAATTGGAATTGTCTTGCAAATCAACGAAATGTTGAGGATCATACATTGCTTGGGGAATTTAATTGCTTAATTATGAGTCTATAAGTGGAAAGAAAGAAGGGAAGAAGAATAACTGGAGAGTGGACTCAGTATTGACACACAGGGGAAACCCTTCTGATTTTGAATTCTGGACACCGGTTATTTTGCAATATATTTATCAAATTACATAAATACCCTTATTTTTATTTGAAGCTCCCCGCTCTATATCTAGCTCTGTCATCACTAATAAATATTTTTAATTATTTAAACGAAAAAATAATTCACATCCTATCTAGCCTAATAGTAAATACATCTCTCGGGAGGTTTAAGATTGGAATCTCATTTAAATTAAATATTATACTCTTAAATAAAATTAGGGCATTTTAAAAACCTAATCTAAACCAAAAAAATCAATATAACTCATATTATTTGAAATAAAGGTTTAGTTAGTTATAGAATGAGATACTCTATTATCATTTCTTCCGATAAAACTAAACAATAAGTTTGAAAATGAATAGCTCAAAATCAAATGTGTTCGGGAATGACTTTAAATGGCCGGTTGATCTCAGAGGAGTTTATATAATTGATAGCTTGAGTTTGGTCTCCTATCATATCAAGTTTGGAGCAACTACATTCTAGATCAAAAAGAATTTGATCACGCATTGCCAAGGCTTCCACAATAAGCAAGCAATAGATACCATTATATCTCTTAAATTTGCACTACAAGTTAGTCAATTAATGTTTAGGAACAAAACACAAGTGTCATGACAAAAAGCGAGTTGACCTATATCCAATTGGTTGTATATATAACATTAGTAAAAAAAAAATATGAAATTTTTTAGTATTTGTAGAAATGTTTTTCCCTTTTTAAGAAAAGAAAACTTTTGGATTAATGCTGCGTTTTTCCCTAATTTCTTAAAAGGACAAGTATTTTGGAAAAAATATATTTTGCTAAGAGGACATCCTTTTAGAAACGGAGGGAGTAGTTTATAAAATGATAACTTATATGTCTACATTTACAGATTTTTTTTAACTAAGAAATTATTTTTCTTAAAATTATTTTATTTTTAAATTACAAACACTTTAAAATAAAAAATATAATTTTATTTTTAAATAGTGTTTTTCGGAGTTGTAAAACGTACGTATTAATGTATTGGAAAGAAATGGGAGCTTCGTACTAACCAATATATATATATATATATATAGAGAGAGAGAGAGAGAGAGAGAGAGAGAGAGAGAGAGAGACAGAGACAGAGAGAGAGAGAGATGGGAAACTAATAAACTTTGGTTTAACAAATTAATTGCTGTTTTTGGCATGCCCTAATAGTAGGCAAGTATATAGAACAGGTTGGCCTGTTCAACTACTGAATTAGTTAACTATAAATTAATGATTATAAGAATTACATATATAAATTTACAACTTTCTTTTCCTCCATTCAAGGTTATCATTCGATAACCTTCCTTTTGTTTTTTCTTCCTTTTTTTATACCAACTTTTGATACCCTCTTTTATTAAACAATTTTGTGTATTACTTACCAATTTCTCTACACAAAATTTTTGTTTTATTTTTTATTGATTATTATTTATGCTTTTGGTTGCCACTATCTTTGCTTTGTTTGGTGACAATTTCTTGATTAAGGTACGTTAAACTCCTACTTTTTAGGATCTCAATTATTATTCCTGGGAATATAAAATATAATTTTATCATATTGAAAATTATGTGTTTTTACAGATTTGCATTGATTCCTAAATCAGATTAATTTAAAAAGTGAATTGATTATCAAAACGCAGATTTCGGTGTCTCACAGATTAGGCAAAAATGTTTCATTTCATAAGAGATTTGAACATGATTTACGATAATCAAGATAAAGGTTTTTTTTTTTTTTTTATTCCCAAAAATTGAAACCAATTCAAATCTTATTATATTCTCATGAATTATTGTATCATGTCTCTTAATTATATTTGTATATATTCTGATATGTAAAGAATATATATATCTGTCACATCACAGGTATTAGACCCATTGGGAAGAAATTGAGCTTGGACAATTTGCCTGTTTCCACTGACAAACCTCATCAGGAATTGAAAGAATTCAAAAGAAATATGGCTAAGGACCGACCCAAATCTGATAGTTACAACGATTGGCACGAATTATTGCAACAACGTTCAATATATCCTACAACTTCCAGTACCAAATCGGGAAAAATTGGGACGAGAGACGAGATTTATCACGACATGCCGGAAATGGTTTCCTTTGTTGTTGAACCAAAGCATGATTTGAAGGACATTAATGTAGTCTTATCTGAATTGGATGACTGTCCGATTGAAGATTTTGCATTCGAAAAATTTAATTTCTCTTCTACAGTTAACAGTATCAGTAGTGATTCTGAAAGCTGTCATTCGACCAAAGAAACACTGGAAAGATTGTCCGTCATTGCAAATGAATTTAAATTCGAGTATGACTCGGACAGTAGTGACTCAACCAGACAGACACTCAAAAGACTGTCCTGCATTGCAAACGAATTGAAATTCGGTTCGGAAAATGACAGCTACAACAACGACGAAGATTTTGATGATAACAATATGTTTTACCAAATTGAAGAGGTCAGCAAAAACGACGACTGGATTGAGAATCCTGTTGAAAAGATCATCGACACAGTTCAAACAATTAAACAGGTAATTAATTAGAGATCAGTTGATTATTAATTCATTTCATGAAGTCAGTTTCTGATTCCTGATCCGAGTTTATCTATGAATTTCAGATTCCTGACAAGGAATTAACATCTGCTGAAGATGAAGATGACAGCATAGACGCATTATCTGAAGAAGAAGGAGAAGAAGGAGAAAACGAAAAAGATTACGAAAATACAACTATTTTCAGGACCATAAGTGAGATACAAGGAAACATTCCAGATTCAAAATCAAGCGATGATGGAGAATATTCCGATGGATCTGTTTCAGAAGATTCACCGAAAAGGAAACGACATGCTAGTCAAGTCTCATTTCAGTCTAGTGCAAGCGGCGGCTCCTTTGCTTTCCCGCTGTAAGATGCCACTATCTATATCTATTTACATATCTACTTGTTGGAGTTTGATCAGACATTTATATTTTATATAATATGAATTTGAGAAGTAGCCTAGGCGACCAGAGATTGGTGTTTACCAAGTGATGATTTTATGGTGTACAGGTTGGTTGGGGAATTAACCGACACGCCTAGAGCAATGCCTGCAGCTTCGGGTAGGCAGAGACAAATCGTAGCAGCTAACAGGAAACACGTATGGTATCCGCGTTGGAGAGTGCTTGCTTGCTGCAGAGCAATCTAATAATATCAGCACAACAAATTAATGTCTTTTTTGTTCATTTATATATGTGATTCCTGAAGTTTTAAAAAATATATTAATTAATAATTAATCCATTTTACAGTTTTGATGAAAACCACCAATTATTCTTCTTGTTTCAGTTCATATTTACATAATATGTGCTTCATTGATCTTGTTTCAATCTTTTGTATAATTTGTGCTTCATTGCTCTTTTGTTGGTTGCTAGACATAATGGAATACATACACAACTACCACCTTCAAACTCCTGAATTAAATATCCATTCTAGTTAAGCAATTTGCTCCTCTTAATTATTATATACTCAGCAATTGGATTTTCAGTCATTAATTTTCTTATAAATTGTAATTATTACCTATTCTTAATGAATCTGCTGCATTATCAAAAGTTTGGCAGAGCAATATTGAGGCGGATAATGCGAGAATACATTTTCCCAATTATATACAAGAAAACTACTAAATTCCTCTGTTTCAATTCAATTCATTTCTCAGTTTATTTCCTTTGTTTGGAAACTACTTTTAAACTGAAAAAGATTTAATAACCTGTATGTAAAAGCAAATTCCAATCGAATTACCTCCAACTTATCCCACTTTTAGCGTAATTTCGAATTACTTTATCATAGCTTAGTCATAGCTTAGTTAATATCTTGAAAGAATTGAATTTTGTTGTTTCTAACATAAAGATTGAGACGATAAAATTCAATTCTTTGAAAAATGGTGGTTATGTTGGAAATGGTGGTAAATGAGAATTCCATATTATTCATTGATGATACATATATTTATATACATGTTGATGATGATAACTTACATTAGCTGTGTTTTGGGCAGCTTTTCGCAGCCTCGAAAGCCGCTTTCAGCCAAAGCAAGAGAAAGAAGCTTTCAGCTTTCAAGATAAAATAGTTCCCTCTTAGGATGAAATTTCAAGTGTCGCTTATGAACCGGGGATCAACAAAGCCCATACATCCCTCCCCTCTTACACTCCTTTGTCCTATTTATTTTGGAATATATATAGATATATATTCTGATGGTTCATGTAAACTTTCTCTGTTATAGGCTAAGTGAATTAAGGATTAGCCCTTTAGGGGTTAAGTTCTGAAGGAGGGCTCTGAGTTTTTGCAATATAAATTATGTATTATGATTAGTTTCAAAAATTGAGGATAATGGATAAGAATAAAGATATTACACATCCATATAGGAAACTGTATAAAGAGAGTAGGCACCCAGTTGTGATGAATGACACGGGATAGAGCTGATGATTAGGCATGCATGAGAATGCTGGACTGGACACACCATAATAGACTTTGCTCTTTGATTTATAAATTAATGTCAATTTGGGTAGTCATTTCAGGCAATTAGAATGTGATTGGCTTTTAGCCACCTCAACAGGTCACATCCCAATTACATTATCACTTGGACCGTTCTAAACACCACAGCACTCACGTCTTGTACTTAATTTTATCCAATCTACCAAATTAATTTCATTTTTATCTTTTTGTTTATGCATAATTTTCAAGATATTTAATTTAAATTGAATTCCAAAGTATAGGTACATTTCATTCTTCCCCAATATTTAGGTGAAAAGCCAAATGGAAGCCCAAAACAGATCCCAACTGTCATATTGGATGTCACTTTTCTTTCCTTCCAAGTAGTCTACTCTTCAAATATCCTTGTTAAAAAATAAATAAATAAATAAAAATAAACAATTATAGCCTATATGAGATCTACACAAATATGACACCACCTCCTTATATTTTAACTATCTACTTTATAGATCCTTGTACTTTACATTAATCACATTACCACCTTCATGTATATATTATTATATCGTATTCTATCAAAATTTATAATGTAGTATATATTTATGCAATTATATAATCTCTTCAGATGTTCTACTTCTTCAATGTGTTTTTTTTGTAATGCAACCACAACGAGTAGAGAAAAAATCTCATAATAAAAAAATAAGAAAATCAATATTGTGACAATAGATGTTACAAAATCAATAACATGAATAAAATACAAAGCTAATTTTGTCCATAAATATAAGCAACGTCAATAAAAATGCTTATTAATAAAAATGTTTATTGATAAAATAAAAGGAGATCATAAAGTGATATGAGCAAACTGCAAGAAAGTATAAATTAAATAGATAAAATTCAAAGAGGTACGTAACTAAATTTTATGAATATGATAATTGTTTAAAAAAAAAAAAGGAAAAAAACTTAACTAGTGCCAAAAAAAATTCTTTAAATAAAGGGATAATACATAATTTGCCCTCTCAACTTGGCACAATTTTTTTATTGTCCCCCTGAACTTTGCAAACGTCTAGTTTGTCTCCTGATGTTGGCAAAATCAAACCAAATAACTTCCCCAAACCAATTTGACCAAGCAACTCAAAGAGAGTGTAATTCACGCGTTGACACTTGTCAAATTTGAAAGTTTAACCCATTGAACAATCATTCATAACTTGACAAGTAGATCCAATTGCAAAACTTTCATAAAACTCCCTTACACAATTTCCTTAAACTTCTTCCTTACATTTTTTTTTTTCTTTCAATAGTACCATCTTCCTCAAACTGCAACAACAAATTTTAATTCTAAACTAAACTCTTAACATTTTTATTAGGCCACATTTTAGTCATCAGTAAATTCTGGTCAACTAATGTATATCTCCAATGAATTAATAATTAATTGTTGTTGTTTCTTAATTCACAAAATCCTTCATCAACAAATTGACTTTTGATTCTCCATGGCAAACTCAAATTGAAAATAACCTAACAAATTGAAGAGAACCCATCACTTGAAATCCACATATAGCAAAACTCCATGGCAAATTGAAAAGAACTCAACAAATTGAAGAGAACCCATCAGTGGAAATCTGCATATAGCAAAACCCTATGGCAAACTCAAATTGAAAAGAACAACAAATTGAAGAGAACCCTCATTCAAAATCTACAAATAGCAAAACTCCATAGCAAACTCAAATTGAAAAAAAAAAAAACATAATTTTTCCAATTTTGGGACAAAGCTAATTCGAACTTGGGCAAATCTTGTAGGATGCAGTAGAGTTGGAGGTGGTGTTGGTTGGATCCAACAAGATAGATGCAGTGATGGTCGGATCCAGCAGACAAAGGAGGCCAACGATGAATTTGCAAAGAGGGAGAAGATAATAAAATTTCTATTTTTAGTATTATTTGTTTTGATGGTTAATGTTAAATATTTTTTTTAATTGTTTTTTTGGTTTTGGCTTTCCCTTTGCTTTGGCTGAAAGCTGCTTTTGGGACTACAGAAAACAGTCTCAAATGCATAATTGGTAAAAACCAAATTATATTCAAGAAGACACTGGAAAAAACTTAAAACTAGTTTTAAAAAAAGCAATAAAACCTAACCGTAGGAAAAAACATTTTCACTAACAGCAATCTCAAACTAACCCTTAGAGGAAGTCTTCACGCAACTAACAAGTTTTATTTACTCTCCTACCAGATCAGATTTTTATAGATTATTTGAGTCGATTTTACCAACATAATAGAGTAAACTAGACGTTTGTAAAGTTCAAAGGGACACTAAGAAATTATGCAAAGTTGAAAGGACCAATTATGTATTAAACCTTAAATAACTAGTGAACTATAGTCTAGTCTCCAACACTCACCTACGCCACCTGCACCTAATGTAGAGTGGAAAACTCAATTTGAATTTCAACAAACAAACTAAATTTTCGGATGGTACATTTATTTCCATTGTAAATGCTTTGCAACAGTAAGAAAGCACAAGCAAAATTTAGTTGAACCCCATGTCATACAACAAAGAGCATATAAGTAGTAGTAGTACCATACATTACATCCACCTACAAATTTCAATGAAGCAAAGTTGGTACTTGTAGAGATATATCATACTTGAAATTTTTGGCAAGTTTTTTGACCCATGAAGAGATTGCACATTTAACCCAATGAAGCACGTCTCTTTAAATAAGGGTATGGGTAAGTAGCAGTGGAGTAGGCTTACTACTCCTACTCCTAACCCACTTGATTCTATCATTATGCGCTGCCGTCTGACTCTGACCAAGTAATTGTGCATGGTGTGTGTGATTGGTGAGTCGAATCGGGTCGAGTCATAATGCCCCCAACCAAATTCCAAATGCGTGACTCGCAGGAGAGACACCCACTCCTGCACATGCTTACTGGTCCCCACCCTTTTTTTTTTTACTAGTAACCACCACCCCACCCCTACCTAACCTGTGCCCCCCCGCCACGTCATCCCACACTTCCCCATCTCCATCAATATCTTTGCGCGCCACGACAAACCGACCTCCCCTTCTCTTGCTCCTATCACCTTGTCCCACGTGTCCCTCCCCATTAAGGCCCATTCTCCCACTACCGCCACGTGGAGTCATTATCACGCATGGGTCTAGTCACTATAATCTGTGGGCCCTCACCACCACCCAATCTCACTCGTACACTCCCCTCTTCCGTACGTACACACTACATACACACACTCTCTAATCTCTATATAACTAAACTAGACTAAACTAAACTAACCTAGTTTCTTTCTCTATGTAATTGTAAAATCCCCATGTTGCTGTAATTATCGCTTCCATTATCTTCATATTTTAGTTACGTGGCATGCTATTGGGATCTAGTTCGTATTAATCATAGAAAGAGACGTACAGTTAACAGATCCAATATGGATGCAAACAAAACAATAGTTTTCCTCAATAATTTTATTTTTTTCAGTTACAGATTACATTAGAAAACTATATATCAAACAAAAAGAAAAACACTTTGAAAAAATTTTCGAAAACCATAAAAGGAAAACTAACATGAAAGTCAGTTGCACATGACATGAATTTCATCACAGATCAATGCCAAACTTCATCCAGAATCACAAAAATAAATTCCCCGGAAGAAAAATAATAAATATTGAAAAAATTTACATCAAAGAAAAACAGAAAGTTATATAATATTTATAATTTCATATCAACTCTTTTTTTTTTTTTTTTTTTTTTGGATACGTTTTGAGAGAGAGTTTTTTGTCTTCAATTTCTTAATTCCTCATTTTATAGTTAAAAAAAGGATGAGGATATTTACGGGAGATAGAGACTAGGTTGGTCCTGATCAGTCCACTGACTCTGATTCCAGTAAGTTTGATCAACGGCGTTGGGAAGGTCAAATAAACCTTGATCACCCGTCCCTTGCCAATCCAACGTCCCAAAACCCCCATTTCCTGTTCTGGTACTGCTCTGTAATGCCGATAATTCAACGTGCGCCGTCTGATCAATAAAGCCTCCCGTCATCGACTCATGTAGCTTCATCTCCTCCTTATCCATCTTCGTCGGCGACGGCTGCCACTGTTGATTCTGATCCTGCTGAACTTGTTCGAGACCATGTTGGCTCATTATGTTACTAAATCCAAACCCTAAATGATCGTTTGTTGAATTAATTAAGCTAGTGAAGCTTCCGATTTCAGAAAATATCCCACAGTCCGATCCTTGCTCAAGCGAACCTGCCTGAAAACTCGAATTTATGTTGCTATGCCCGAATAACTTGGATTCATCAATACCATTAAGTAAATTATTCGAAGCAGAGCTCGATGAATGCGCAGATATTACTTCTAAGGCAGTGTTGACGACTGCGGCGGTATTTGTGGCAGTCAGACTGGAGCTTTCGCTGCTAGAATGAGAATTTGAGGATTTTCGTTGTCGTTGCTGTTGCTGTTGTTCTTGTTCTTGTTGCTGTTGCTGCTCTGAAGGCGGTCTTGTGTTGGGGGGAGTGGTAGCGGTGGCAGCAGTTGTGGTGGTGGCAATATCTGCTGTGGAAGTTGTTTGTTTAGGTTTAGAACGCTTAGTCTTGCGACAGCCACCGCCGACAGGAACGTTGCGGAGGACGCCGCCTTTAGTCCAGTACCTACGGCAGCTCTTGCAGAAGTGGCGCGGTTGTGAGAGGTTGTAATTATTGTAGTAGCAAAACTTGGTGTTGAGTGAGTCACACCTAGGACACTTTAATGCTTGATGATTCTGGTGGTTGTGCGGCCTCAACCTACGGTCACCTCCTCCGGCGTTGAATAACCGGCTTCCGCCTCCAATCGAGTGGATGTCTTGCATATCTCAATTTAGCCCCCTCCTCCACTTCAGAAGACCGCTAGAAATTTCGACTGAGAAACCTAATTGAAAATATCAAAACTAAAATCGTTGCTCGGAAGAATTCACAATTCTCCTTGTGAAACTGCTCACATTAAATTGACCATAAAATAAAATCACAGCTCAAAAATCTCTGTGAGAGAGAGAGAGAGAGAGAGAGAGAAGGAGAGAGGTTTTGATTCTGAACTCTGACAAATATCCCCTTGAAAATCTTCTACTAACATATTTTTATCTCGACAAGGACCAAACAGTCCCTATACAAAACCCAAATTTACCACAAATGTCCCTGAAAATGTAAAAACCCGAAACTAGCCATTTAGGGGTTTAACATACGAAGGGCGTGGGATGGGAATGAGGTTGGAGCGTACGGAAATGAAGAAGATCGAGCCGTTGAATAGGGAACACGTGGACGGGTATAAAAGAGGGAGAGGTACTGACCACAAAATCAGGCTGTCTAGTTGTCGGCCACCCCCGATTTATCTGCGATGCTAAATCGGTGTCAGTACAACCGGTGAAGCGGGCGCCACGTTGCATGTTCGAATTGGTGATTTGTCAAAAATCATAAACATGATTCTTATTATACTGTTGAAAGTGGATTAAACAGATACTGTTCGTAGTATCTGACCCTTATAGCTTAGTGCTGCTTAATTCTTATAATATCTCTTCGCTGAGCTTTGTAATTTTTTTAAAATTAAATCTTTAAACCCAATATGAGACCAGAGATTTAATTAATAGTTGTCGTAGCTACTTATTAAGAAAATAATAAATAATACAAGTTGTATCCTCACATTAACAAAGTTGTTAGGTATAATATTTAGTTATTATGTATTTTATAAAAGAAAAATAGATGTATAAAACAAAATTAATGACTACAAGTAGTGGTACCACGAGCCAATTTTGGAAGTGAAAACCCGTGCTTTCCTTACTGATGTCCTTGCCGATGGTATACCCGTACCACCCTTTTGTGCTTCCCCTTCTTGAAACATCAAAGAAATAAATTTAGTACGGATGAGGAAGAATTAGTCACTAACGAATGTGTTTTTGGCAAAATTAACATTAATTATAAGATTATAACGGAAAAAAAAGAAAGTAGAAAAAAAGCTATAAATATAACCATATATATTAAGTTACAAATATTTAAGATCTATATAACTAATTAATTGATATAAATTGTATATTGAAAAATTAGTTTTGTTAATATTTCAAAGAAAAAAAAGGTCATGATATTCTTTTATTTATGCATTCATATAATCCAATAATGTTGAGCATTTTTGCAAGATTTAAATATAGTATGGAAACTAAATAACTGAACTGAAAGAGGTAATTAATAATTTGAAAGAAAGCTATAAACAGATAACAATAACAAAAATAAAAATAAAAATAAAAATGGCAACTCAAATGTCAAATTTGGTCGAACCCCACCGAGCCCTAACATATTTCAATCTGTTCATAAATAAGAAAACTGGAAAAGAAAGGTTGCAATGATCAGGTTATGTATTGCGCAACTTGTTTTTGCAGTGTCCCACTCTACTGCTACATCAATTTTATCCTTACAACAACCATTGGAGCCAGTGGCCCCCACCCTCTCTCTCTCTCTCTCTCTCTCTCCCCCTAAAAACTAATCCCATGTACCAACCGATTTTGTAGATTTTTTGCATTTCTTTGTCACCAATTCTTCCTTCTACCATTTTCAAGTCTATACATGATTACCAACCAAACACATCACATTAAATTTTACTTTTTTTTTATTTTTCCTTTTGAAATACAAGCTTTACGCTCCATTCCGTTAACATTTTAGAAATTTATATATTAATACACATATGACACATTTTGGGTCTATTTGATTCAGCTGCTAGTTATTTATTGTTCATGTTACCTATTTGCTATTGCAGTAAGCTGTTACATAATTGATTGATAGCGTTCGATAAACTTATTATCAGCTGTTGTTTTTAAGATGTAAAAAAACTAATATATATATATATATATATATATATATATATATTATACCATTATATAATAATTATACAAAAATAATAATATTACATAAATATTAGTAAAAATAATTAGATAATTAAAAAAATTAAAAATATTTTTAATTATACTTCAAAAATTATTATTTTTATTAAATAATAATTTCATAAGAGTGCAAAATAATTTAAATTCTAGTTTCATTTATGTAAAATACATCAAAATAATAAATTTTTAATTTTTGGCTAAATTAATATAAATAGATTTTAAAAAAAGTGAAACTAACCTAAATAAATTAATTTAAATAATTGATCTTGCTTAATTTTTCAATATTTGTAGAAATAAAAAAATATACATATGTATGTAAAAGTATAATTTATCATTTTGGAGAGATTAAATTTGTAAAAACCAAATAATTATAAAAAGTTTTTTGTGAAAAAGCTCTAAAAATAAGTTTTTCGTGAAAATCTACTTTTTCCTGCATAACAACTAAAAGCTGCTATTTAAAAAAGCTAACCAAACACTACGTATTCTACTTAAAGAAGCGAAAAGCTAAAAACTGCTCCGAAAAGTAGAAATAAACATACCTTATATATAAGAACCCACCAGAAAGCATAAAATACGCTTGGCATATTATGTCATCCATATGCCAAACCAATAAAATCATGTTACATCGTATATTTTAGGGTTTAGGATTGATAAATTAGTATTAGGGTTTATATCTTAGGATATAGTGTTTTATTTAAATAATTAACTATTAAATAATTAATTAATTACTCCGTCTCATTTTTCTATTGATTGAAGGATAATTTGTCATAATGCTATTGGTTTGACACATAGATAATGTGGTGTGACAGGGCACTCTATAACTTCTCAGAACCCGCATAGCCACATGAGGTTTGGGTGCATTATAAGATTCTTAATAACTTGTGTGATATTAATTGCAAATAAACCATATGTGGAATCTTCTGTTGAAGTTTCTGATGTGAAGGAATCGTATTTGGCTTCTAGCTTTGTATTGTTTGAATGTGTTAGACAAAATAGACAAATGGCAACATTTATGGGGTTATAGGCTCAGTTTAGTTTAAATATTAATATAGTTATTCAATTTTTCATTTGGAATCCAATAAGCCCAAAATGAAACTTGTTAATACGAGAAACTGATACATGCATGAAATAATCACTAATTATATACTGATATATGTCACTTAATTTGAACTTATTAGAAGCCAAATGCTAAATTTTAAAAACCAAATTAATACTCAAAAGTAATTTGGAAAATCCAAATTCATTGATGCTTTTAGAGAAATTAATTGATTGATTAGATATACATTAAGTTCAATTAAATGAAGCACTAATCTAAGTTTTTTTATTTCAATGCTACCAATAATATAGCTAATTCGATGTTAGAATAATGAAATGTGACAAATTTAGTGCAAAGAAATAATCTAATAATATGAGTTATGAAATAGTGATTTCATAACATTCAAAATTTTAGCATACCGATATTAATTATTTTTTCTTCGTTTTCTTTGAAATTTTAGAGAATTAGAACAAAAAGAGTAGGCTGTGATCTTAATTACTGCAAAAATAAATCCTACTCTAAATAAAGTTTGAAGTATAGTTTAACATTATAAAAGATTTTCGGTGGGATACAGGATATAACTAAACTTTACAAAATTTCCAAACCGTAATAATATAAAATTTTTTAGCCTTTGAATTGAACTTGGTAAAATTTCTTAATTAAGGCTTCGTTTATTCTGTAGAAAATAATTTTTCTTGTTAAAATCATAGAAAATTAAATATTTTCCTTTGTTTGGTTTGTAACATAGATATTTATAAATAAAAATAGGGTAGTAGAATAATTATTAAGTGAATAGGTATAATATGTTTTTCTCTTATTTTCAGAAAATAACTCTTCTTGGTAAAATGGGAAGTTATTTTCCCTTATTTTTTAAAAATATTTTTCAAATAAGAAAATATTTTTTGGATAAATGAAAATAAACAATTTAAAAGGATGAATTTAATGTGAGAGCTGCAAAATTATATGTTGAGCAAAAAGGGGGGAAGAAAGAAAGAAAAGAGGATATTTTGATTTTGAAAGAACGCAGGCACATGTGGAACAGATACAAGTCTGCGAGTGGCTGCGTATACACCATGGCGTGTAAATGTGAGTAGCGTAATAATTGTAAGCTGATTGTCAAACAAACAGCGGATGTTGGGGCCCCACTTTAGGCCGTCCATTCACTGTTGACGATGAAGAAAATTTACTGAAATCAGGCCGTCCATTGACTATATAGTTGATGATGGGATAGTGAATTTGTCAACTAACATCAACATGGTAAATGTACAATCCAGGGTGTTCACCAATTCTCAAAATCATAGGAATTGAATAATCGTGGGGAAATTGAATGGAAACAAGTTCACATGGAAATGGGGACAGAGGGAGGGGGGGGCTCCAAAATTAGGTGTTCTGGTAGTTGTCCAAAGATGATTAAATTAAAATATGATTAGAAATGAAAGGTAGAGTTTAGAAGTAAAAGATAGAAGAAGATACGATATGCGGGGCGGGGCGGGGCGAGGGGAGCGGTACGTATATATGAATGGATGTCAAAATCTGAAGCCACCAACTTTGGGCTGAACTTTTACCCCACCTATCATGTGGTCCTCGCCTTTGGCCCCCTTCTCTCCCCCTTAACACATGCTCTTCATTTTTTTTTTTTTTTAATTTAATATCCTTCTTTCTTTCTTTCTTTCTTTCTTTTTATTTTCCATTTCAAGAAATTAAAAAAAAAAAATAATGGAAAAGACACCTGTTCAAATACCACACAGATTGTCGTAGAATTATATATGTAATTAATTAAAGTATGCAGTGTATATCTGTTGAATTGAAGTGGATGATTTTGTTGAACATTAGAAGTATAAGTTACCTTAGCTGATCAAACATTTTATTGATTTGTTTGATTTATTGAAAATGTGATTTCTATACGTTAAAAGACAGTTAGTTGACACTGTTGTTTTTTAAAAAACCAACTAGAAAGGGCCCTTTTCATATTTAGGTTAGGCGAAAGACAAAAACAGTGAGGTGACATTTTGAAATAATGGACCCAAATAATTGAAAATCACCCAAAGATTAGATTCCTTTTTTGAACTTTATATTATGTAATGTATCCATTTCAATTGAACTGAACTAGTTTTTTTTTTTTTTTTTTTTTTATAACATTTGATTGGGGTCAATGATGAGTCCAATAGGAGACTTTTTGGTAACCCGATCTATTGAAGGAAAAATTATTAAATAAAATCAAATATAATACAGGAGACATTGTCTACATTTGAAAAAAAAAGAAGAGATCATTCTTCCAATTAAAAAATGAAAAAACTTAAATCCAAACGGGGATCATGTATGTATCCAATAGGCTAATGATGGTTGGTTATTAATTTAATATTTTTAATTACAATTATTTTATATAAAAACAACAAATAGAGAATGTTTGTGGTTAAATTTATAATTTTTAGTTGGGGGTTATTTTGACAGCTCGTGGTCCCTTCCCTATTCTGTTGAAGCTTTAGAGTTCCGCTTTGACAGGTAATTTCTGGCACTTTTGGAATTCAATTAATTTGGGCCCAACTTGTTTTTGTTTTTATCATATACTATAAAATATCTAATCTAATCTAATCTAATCTAATACTGTACTGTACACTATAATGTTGAATGTTGAATATACTTAAAAGCCAACAAACACACACTCCAGAATCCTGCTTCGTAAAATAGGAAATGAATTTCTATCTACTAATTCGGAACTAAGTTATTCCCCATGTTATGTTATTTTGTCCATTTCTGTTGCTTTTTAAGCTTAAATTGAACTCGATTTTCTGCAACTGCCACTGCAATAATAATCTATAGGGCCCGATTTGGGTCATTTTGAATCTCATCAAATTATACTTTGTTATTATTTTACTTTCTATTCTGCAGCTTACATCTATATATCATCTATCAATCCATTTTTGTGGTATATATATTAACTGAACTTTGCACAACTCACAAGCATTGCTCACAATCTTCAAAAATTAAAAAAAAAAAATTGGTCTAATCAGTTTTAACAAATTCGTTCAAGTGACAATTTGACAGATTTATTCAGTAAAATATTATGTTATGCTACTTTTAAAAAGTTAGTTTACAGCATTGACATGTATTTCTCAAAAATCTTCAGTAATATCGCAAATGCAAAAAATACAATGAGACAGTGTTCCGTTTGTAAGGATGAACATCCAATGGAAGTCAGTGGCGGTACCGGGATTCTTCAGATACACAGAATTTCCTTAAAAAAATTTCCGGCTGATGAACAAAAATTTCTAATCGGCCGACAAACCTGAATTAATTCAATTTAATTCAATAACAACAAAATCAAATTAATCCAAACAACAACTTCATTTGAAAGATAACTCTAATCCAAACAACAATACAATCAAATTAATCCAAATAATTCAATACACATGACATACTAACAATTAATTTTTTCTAATCGATGGAGACGATGAATTACTAGTAACATAAGAAGTTTTGATAGGTTTCAAATAGTTTTTGCGAGATGCCAACTTTTGAAAACATGCAAAATGTCTTCTTCATCATTGCTAATGAATATCTTTTTTTCAATATAACACAATAAGCAATTTGACAGTAACTTATCACCTGACCTATTGTGTAATCAGTCTTCACAATATTCATGGAAGAAAAATATCTTTCAACAATAGCTGTTGCAACTGGTAAGACCAATGTCAACTCAAGAAACCGATACACCAAAGGAAAACAAATGTGATACTTATTCTCCACCATCTTTCTTGCAAGAGCTCCAATATCATCAAGATTAGAGAATTCTGGATTCTCTCTTACAGCAGAAATGTATAGTTCAAGTTGGTAGCTAAGGTCGACTAGCTCAATACTACAGAAATCTTCAAAGTATAACCCAGCAAGTTTGAGAATTACATGATGATCAAAATGAGCAAATGAGTTTGAAGGATCAAGACTCATTATGCCCTTAAGCAGATTTGTGTTTCCCTCATTGAAACGATTGTTCAGTTCTATAGCAACCTCATCAATTACCTATTATTTTATGAGTAAAAACAATTTAGAACACTATCCATCTAAAAAATAAAGACCAATGACATACATATATATATCAATTACAATAAAATAAAATGGAATACCTTTGCAAAGATTTCCACATGGAAATGGTAAAAATGAGTCACGGGTTCTCCATCAATAAGTGTTCTACTACGGCTTACAATAATGTCTTCCATATTGGGCACTTTAATTTTTTGTTTCACACAAAATTCAACGGCTTCTTTCAACAACTTTTCCCAACTATTTTCTCTATATGTTTGTAACTTCTTTTTCAGCACTTGAACCATACAAATAACAGTTCCTATGTTTCGATTCTTAACTTGAAGAATCTTTGATAAAGAATCTGTCACTCCTAAAATATACAATATTAACTTTTCAATAAGCACAAATTTAAAAGAACCCATTTTATTCACCAAACCCTTAGTCGCGCCTCAATTTTTTCTTATGTCACCATCTTTATTTATTTCTAAAAGCACTTCTTTTATTGAATTCCACATATTAAAAATCCGGAGTAATGTTTTATAG
Source organism: Euphorbia tirucalli (assembly GCA_039660915.1). Taxonomy (NCBI): domain Eukaryota; kingdom Viridiplantae; phylum Streptophyta; class Magnoliopsida; order Malpighiales; family Euphorbiaceae; genus Euphorbia; species Euphorbia tirucalli. The sequence continues at coordinate 18,103,573 of CM077637.1, forward strand.
TGAGAACCCCAGAGTGTAGTCCTTGGTCTTACTAAACTTATTTCTTAATTCTGCCCTTTTCCTGTTGAAATCTCACCACTTTGTATTTTCTTCACAACTTCTTTATGGTGTAATTGCCGAAGAGTATCCTGCCTTTTACATGAACCTCCAACCATATTCACAATCATAAAAACATAATCAAAGAATTGGCTCACATCATCATTTTCCTCGACAGTAGACACAATAACTAGCTGAAGTTGGTGAGCAAAACAATGAATATAATGCACGTGCTTGTTTTCATTTTGAATGAGTGATTTCAATCCATTAAGCTCGCCGCGCATATTAGAAGCCCTATCATAACCTTGAGCTCTAAGTCTTGACAATGATAATCCATTCTTCGTAAAGAATTCATCAACATCATTCTTTGAACATTGTGCAGAAGTCTCAGTTACATGAACCACTCAAACAAACCGTTCAATAACTTCTCCATTATCATTCACAAATCTTAAAACCATAGCCATTTGCTCCTTCACAGAATTATCTCGGGCCTTATCAAGCAAGAGAGAAAAGAACTTGTCTTTTATCTCATTCAAAATGACTTTTCTCATTTCTTTTGTAGAAGCTTCAATAATTTGTCTTTGATGGTAGACGAAGTCATTTGATTATTTTTAGGAGCATTTGATTACATTACTTTTATTTGCTTCTTCATTATATTTACAAAACCAACTAATGAGTTCAAGAAAATGACCCCTATGCATTGATTCTTCGGACTCATCGTGTCCTCAAAAACCTAAATATTCCCTTAAAAGATATCAAGCTACTCTTACAACCATTGTCAATTGAGACGATAATCATCATCTAAAGCATCACTTTTGGATGATAAAACAAAATCCACATTCCCTCTTTGGTTTTGATATTGACTAACCTTAACTCTAGCATAAGTGTGTGGACTATCCGGACCTCCTTCATGACCAACAAAATTTTCCATAGCATGTTTCCAGTTATTATACCCAACTTCTATAAAAGAAGTAGCCCCACTTTTATTGCTATTAGTAGGAAACTAGTAGCAATATAAACAAAACACTTTGTCTTTAGAAACACTATACTCTAGCCAAGCAAATTTTTTAAACCAAGCAGATTGAAACCTCCTTTTACATCCACTATAATTACTTTGAGAAAATTGATACTCAATTGGTTGACAAGACCTTAACTCTAATTATCTCCTTCTCAATGTATCTCTCATCTCAAATGGATAACTGTTAATTGGTTTTCTCAATCTCGAATCACCAATAATATCATTATTTGAAACTTCTACCTCTATGGGAGCTCTTTTTTCACTAGCTTGATCAATAGGGGTTTCATTACTAGTTGATGATGGTTCAGGATTTGATACAGGATTCCGCTTTGTTTTAGTAACAAACTTGTCCATATTTCTAATTCTTATAAATAAAAATACAAATACTACAATCAATTAATCAATTCATAACTAAATTTAAAATACTTTATCAATTCAATTCAAATTTATCAATTGAAATCCAAAAATAAAATTACACAATCAATTAATCAATTCGAATTTATCAATTAGTGCTAAATTTCAAACTCAATTAATGCCTCAGTTTATCAATTCAAACCTAATTTACACAAATATTTTTCTTTAAAACCTAATTGAAATCAAACCTAAATAAATTAGAAAACTAAACATTTAAATTTAAAACTAACTGGACAAGAAGCAAAGATGGAAGAGATAGAGTGGAGTGAACGCAGAACGGCGTCGGCTGGGGTGGAGGATGACGTCGTCTGCAGGTTGGCGGCGACAAGAAGCAGGGGGGAAGAGGAGACAAGGAGAGGGAGGGAGGGACAAAGTCACAAAACAAAGGCAAAGTTTAGTTCTCAGTTCTACTTCTGTTTTTTTTTTTTTCAAATGCAAGGACAAAACGACATTGTTTTACCTTGGCATTAAAAATCTTTTTTTTTTCTTTTAATTTTCCAGGGCAAAACGATGTTGTTTTGCCCTGAAAATTAAAAAAAAAAGTCCAGCTGATACAGGGCATCGTCCCTGTATTAGCAAGCCACCACCAGATTTACAGGAGGCGGCAGCCCCTAGTCAAGGGTTTTTCCGGTAGTTGGGGGGTCAGTTGTCTCTTCGTGACCCCCCTCAGCGCCGCCCCTGATGGAAGTGTTATAAAATATTAATGTAATCAATTGTATTAAATGGATTTCTATCACTAACTATACATGTATTAATTACACCACCAATTCTACATGTGATTATGTCGAAGATAAATGTAATTATAGCTATGCGTTTTGGAAGCCTAATGGTATAAATAGACTCATGTTCCTCGTTTGTAAGAGACACCATATTAAGGTATTCTTATGCACTTATAATTTTCTCCCCATCTTAATTCTTTATTTGTGACGATGTCTTTATAATTGTTATACATTAATTAATTAACAAGCCAGCCCTGTGACTGTAGCATAAATGTCCAATGAATGAAAATACACATATGGAGCCTGATTGATAGCTAAAAGACCACTGAATACTATGGAAATACATATGTGTTTTGTTTGTGTATGAGCATTTTGGAAAAAAAAAGAAAAGAAAAACAAAAAAAAACAAAGAAAACATAAGCTAGCTAGGGACCTATTTCTATTTTGTTGTTTTCTCTCTTTTGGATTTTTTTTCACAACAGACGGAAACTTCTCATAGATCTTATATCACATCTTAGGATTCGCAACTGTATTACCACAAATCTTCTATTACTCAATTTTTGTTCCCTTTCAAAATTTTCTAACTTTTATTCTCAACGGAACTCTTTCGTTTTAAACTGAACTTCGGAAATTTTAATATTGATAAGCTATAGTTTAATTGACAATGTTTGATGAGTTAATTTATAGATTAATACTTACCAAATATATTCGTACAGTGAGATAAAAAACATCAACTGTGACTGAGCCTGAAACAAGATCGAGGATAACTGTGAGTCATGGAAAAAAAATCTTGAATTTTGATTTTTATTAAAATGTAATATTTATAAATAAAATCAACACATTTGATATTTTTGAAATGCATTCCTTAATGAAAATTTCAATTTTTTTTCTCATTCATAATATGGAATTCACAACACATGGGGTTGAAGCATAACAATTCAACCCATTAACAATTTCATTTTAGTAAAAAATAAAAGTTCATGATTAAATTTTTATAAAATTATATTGCAAAGGAAGAGTTCCTATATAATTAGTAGCACGATTACGTGTGCTTAAAAATCAGCTCTCTCACTCTTTATGTTTTAGATCAATACAATCTATTTTTGAACTAAGGTTTTGTTGTATGGTTAAAACGTGTTAAAAATAATCCAACTGGGATATTTTGTGTTTTTCCCACCAAAAAAAAAAAAAGGGGGTGATATTTTGAGTGCTATCGTTTCAACTGCTGAAATATGTGGACAAAAGAAAAGAATGCATATATAAAGCTGAAAAAACACACAGGGTTCCCACATAATGTCTTGATATTGCAAAAAAAAAAAAAAAAAAAAAAGGAAATATCGTTTTTATCATATTAATCATTTGACAAAATGAAGGACACATTCAATCATATAAACATTTTCAACATCAATGTCTACACAACACATGCACAGGTGTAGCGATGTGGACCTTCTCCAAATTTCAAACTAACTTTGCTACATACATATTTATGCATATTATAACTGTTATCCATACCCATTAATGATAATCATACTTATTTATTATTCTTACCTAAAAATTAATTAAGTATTCACATGGGTTAATTTAAGTCATTTGGTTGTGCTTACCCTTTCTCAACAACCCTCCAAAGATATCATGTTAAATGATTGAACAATTATATATCCATCAATAGTTGCTATTTCTTCAATATCCATCCCAAAAAAAAAAAAAAAAACTAGTCATCAACACCGATAAAACATAATTTAGTAGCTGATAAGTCCAATCAGCAAATCTTTTCATGTCTACGACTTGACCATTTGGATTAATTTAAAGCGATTCAAATTAAGATTCCTGCAGATTTGGTTAAGATAATATACAAACTGAACTAGCTCTCCACAGATGTAAAGATTTTTGCAAGTGCATGATGTAAGATTGACCCATATTAATATTTGGATCCAATCCATTGCGGACCCACTCTTACATATAATTTTAGCAGGAAACCTGACATCATGTAAAGCCCAACTCCTACTATCTACTTTAAATGGATATATGTAGTTCATGGGCTGTATATGCATTCACATAGGTTTTTAAGTTTTAACAATCTTTGGTATTAGAATATTGCATTATACATATTAAATGATAAATCCCAGCTCTTGATATATCTTTCTCACTCGTGAAAAATTACTCAAGCTAGTTTAAATACTTATCTTCCTGAACTGCTTTCTATTTGGAGGTATGTCAGTTTTGACAAAAAAAAAAAACACATTAATTAACACTGAATGTAATGGCACATTCAGAGATGTCTCACATTTGACTACTAGATTAAACAATAGCATCACAATAGCATAGAAGAGAACACAGTGACGGAGAAATTGTGAAAATTGGCCATTCTTGAAATGGCAGTAGAAGCAAGCAGAGAGAAGGGGGGTAAAGGCAAGATTCAGCTCCTTCCAATAGAAAGCACCAAGGCATTTTGTAGCTCTTTTTTGGGTGCTTGAATTCTAAATTCAACCAAAGGCATTGAGTGAGCATATATCAGTTCTGATCAATGTAGTTCATAAACTAGCAAGCACCAATTCCACAATCCTTTTTCTACATATCGAAACAAGTCAATCCTAACAATATATTGAAGTTAGCATCCAACCACCAGAAAAAGAGCAACCGATGTTTGGCCAGTCACTTGTGATCAACAAATAATACACATATACAAGGTAGTAGTTTGCAGATGCTGAAATTGAGCCTACATTCTTCTGAGAGTTGCATGTCCAAAAACAGACTGGTTGTCCTTAAAACCTAATAGAGGGGAACACTTCACTTGCATTATTATGCACTCAATAACTAGCAACCAAATAAAACGCGTTTGCTCTAACACTGATTTTAACAACAGCACACAGACTTAAGCCTCAGCAAAATCAAGCTATTGATTGCACTTTACAGTAACGAGTCAGCAAGTCATAACAACAAATGGAGCAAGAGCATCAGTAGCATACAATCAAATCAAAAGAGTATGAACCAGGAATTTTGTTTTATTCACAAAAGCAGAAAGAAAAACAAAAAAACATGTTAGGAGTTCAAAGAAAGGCTACATTACATATACAACTGTGACAATTTCCTGCACAAAAGATCTGTTAAGACCCAAAGACCAAAAGAACACAACATTACCCATATCTTCATATACTTGTATTGTCAACAGAGACATCACTTTTTCTCAGTTGTTGTATTGCATTGTAGAGCTTCCTTCGAGACCCAACAGCAAAAACACCCATCTCTTTGAGATCTTCAAGAGTAAGTAATGGCAAAGCTTCCTCGTCTACTTCGTGCATTTCGAACACACCGGCATATTTACCAAACCCTTTCTCCTCTAACCATCTCGAGACAATATTTACATCACTACCTCCAGAAGTCATCTCATCCAAAACATGATCAGATACAGGAGACATATTATTCCCTTCATTACAAACAACATCCTCTTGCCAGAACTCATTAAAATTCCCCTGTTGACCCATATCGTAAGCAGGTTCGTCTGCATCGAACCCACAAGGTTCTTTGCTTGTAGCTGATGTTTCGTGGTCTAGTGAGTCCTTAAAGCCATTACCAGGGTAATAATCATTGCATTCATCTGAAGAAAACCTCACCAAGTCATTAAAATTGCAGTCTTTTCTATCTTCAACACTAATTTTAGAACTCCAAGCATTGCCAAAAACATCATTAGCTCCATTTGTGTTGCGACTTCGCCTCTTCATGACTCTACATTTCCTGGTTATGGTACCGAAATTCAATTTCAGCTTGGCCATATTGATATCATCTGCGTTTACCACATCAAAAGCTGATTTTGAAGAGTTTGGATTGTTGTTCTCTCTGTTCTGCTGCAAATCAGCTGAAATTTTTGGAGAAATAGTATCCAAAGCAAACCCATATATTTGATCCTGATTAGTATCATTATGGTTCAACAGATCATTTTCACAAGTCCTGTGCCCTAAAATATTCTTGTTTTTCCGAGAGAATCCACAGGCAAAAGCTGCAGGAACATCCCCTACTTCCCCTAACCTAACATTTGGGCGCCGCTGCCTTTTTGAATTCATGCTTAGTACTAACATTTTAACAAACACCTAACGCTCAAAACCTGAAGAAAACCCCAGAAACACAAAATGCCACAGATTCAACCGCAGAATCACCCAATTAAAAGAAAAACCTCGATAGCAGTAACTAAATTGAGGAAACAGATAAAAAACATGATCACATATCCAATCCAAAGAAAAAGGCTGATAAAGAAGAATAAGAAGAAAATAACTAAATCAATAATACCTAGAGACAGTTGAAAAACAAAGTGAAGTTATTTACCTCACAAGAGAAGATCAGGTGAAGTAAAGTTGAAAATTCCCATGTCTCTCCCAGAAGAAATATGAGGAATGATACTTATGATTTCAAATATTTAAAAACAGTATGAATAGCTATCTGGTAATAAGAGGTTTGGATTTTGCTCGAGAAGTCAACAAAAGAAGAAATGATAAAAGGGAAAGTTTATTTCTTTGTGGCCCATACAAGTTTAGATCAGGTTATGGACATGGAAACTGGACAGAGACAGTTGTTGAAAAAAAATGCAAATTGCTGAAAAAAAAAAAACCAAAAAAAGCCCGAATAAAATATTTTTTTTATCAGAAGCAAATAAATGATTCTAGAAATTACTAGTTCCATTGACGGGTTGACACACTTACCTATAAAAGAAAAAGAAGAGAGTAAGTAGACGTGTAATGAGATAGATGAGATGGAGAAATGGATGTGGGTGAGATGCTTTCCTTCTTTTTTGTCTGTTGGAGACAATTGGCTCGGTTTTAAAGCAGCTCTTTGTTTTTTCAAATACTGCTATTAGAATTGAACAAAAAAAGGGAAGTTGACAATTCGATAGTGAAAGATTCTTTAAAAAAAAAAAAAAAAAAGTCCAGTTAGGATAAGGTTCAGCTGTTTTCCACTGGCTAAGCTAATTGGATTCTGAAGCCAGAAATAGAACAAAGAATCGCCCCCCGAGGCTGTGTTTGATTCTTTCTATCTATGTGCTGTTTTTGTGGGATATTCACTCTAAATAATTTTTCAATTTTATCTAACCTTTTCTTTTTATTCCAATCTGATTACTCAAGCTCATCACGTTTTTTCTATTTTTCAACTGAAGTCTACACTTTGAATTCCAAAAACGTTTCATGTTTTACTACTAAAACCATCCTTGGATGCATATAATATAACTTATTTTATAGTATATGTTAAAAATTATTACTTAAGTAAGAAACTGAAAATTTTATGTGAACTCTATATCAAAACTAAATAAAATAATCCTAGTCTACGCATTAAATAAAATAACAATGTTTCACATAGATTTAAAGCGTTAAGAATACATGTTTGACCTTTAAAACTTTTTGAATTAAACTAATCATGTTAGATTTTTTTAGGGATAAAAAGAGTATTTTCAGTCTATAATTAGGGAGTCTCCAAACCATTATAAATTTACATATTGTTCATTTATAGGAACTTCAATAATGGTCGATACGTTAATTATGAGTTATCTTCGTTTAAGACTTGTTTGGATGGAGGAGTTACCAAATGAAAAGAAATGCAATAGATCTTAAAAGACTGATTCAAATCCTCTCAATCTTCCTTTGAAATGTTGAAAATTTGAAAAAAATATACTCAACTAGATAACCTTATTTAACTTTACCTTCTACATAAATTTACTTCCAAATCCCCATTATTCATTACCATCCCTTTAGTATCTCTCTAAAAACCTCCATCCAAGCATATTAATATAAAAAAAATTCCTACTATGAAAGATGAGTATATTGCTAGTTAATGTATTGAGTTTAGACTTTAAAAAGCAACAAAACGAACCGTTCAGATGAAGGTCCACTTCACTAATAAATTACAAGTCAACCTCGCCACGTACCTGGTCATACTCCGTGCCTTCTTTCGTCCAAACCAACAAACAAACCAGTCCTCAACTGCCTCTCCCTCGCTTCCTCCTTTCCCCTCCTCCGCCTTCATGGACTACTGGCAAAAGGCCCGGAGCTTCGCCGAGGAAGCTGCTAAACGTACTCAGGAGATTACCAAGGAAGCCGCTAAGCGATCGCAAGATCTCACTATTGGCTCCTCTAAGATCTCGGACATCGTTTTCGAAACGGCTAAACGCTCCAAGGAGATCGCATCTGAGGCTTCCAAACGCTCTCAAGATATCGCTATCGGTTCCTCCAAGCTTTCCGACATTGTTTCCGAGACAGCGAAGCGTTCTAAGGAGATCGCTGTTGAGGCGTCGAAGCGAGCTGACCAGATCAAGAACGAAGCTATTAAGAGGGCTGACCAGATCAAGTTTCTCGCCGAGGGATTGATCCCTAGTTCTGTCAATGAAGAGGAACTCCAGAGGTTCGGCATCACAGAAGAATTGAGAGAATTTGTGAAGGAAATTACTATAAGCACATTTCAGGATTTTCCATTACAAGGTACAATCTCTAATTTCCATTTTCTTTCTTATGAAAATGTTGCGCGTTCCTGCTGTTTGCTGTTCCCTTTTTTTTTTTTCCATTTTATTTAACTTTTTAAATATAAACGAGGCATACAGCATATGTGTGCAGTAGCACATTGAATGCCGTCTATATCTGTTTGGCTTTTAGTCTTATGGGTTTTAGGATTATTTTCTATGTAGATGATTCGGAGATGTCTAACGTGCCCACAGTATCAAACGTGAGGCAGGATCTTTCACAGTTTCAAGAAAAGCATGCCAAACTCGTTCTTTCATCAGTCAAGGTTCCTTCTTTCTCGTCACACGAATCACAAATGTTTTTAGTATTTGTGACTGCCACCAAATTATTGATTATGTATTCAAATTGAAGTAACTGGTTTGTTGTGACGTGTTAGATTAAAAAGAGCAAAATTTATGAATAGAGTTACTGGTTTTTAATGAATGTAACTGCTGGGGAGCTTAAATAGTTCTCATATCTTTCTCTCAATATGCTTGAGCTTTGATGTGAAATATACATTCAAGAACCCACCAAGTTGTAATAGCTAATGATCTTCTTCAATTTCAATTGGGCTTGGAAATGGCATTATTTTTCCTTCATTTTTTTTCCCTTTCATTTCTGTTTTCCCTTGTCACTCACTCAAATTACTTTGTTTGTTGAGGTTTTGCCATCATTTTCTTTTTCTTTAGTTTTGAGTGGAATTATTGGATTACTGAGGGCAAGTTTAATGAAGCCCCTGACATTTTACTTAAGCTAGTGAAGGAATTTGGATCAGTTGCAAAAACTACAGATAAAGTCTGATAGAGAATGTGATAATGGGAATAAACAGCAAATTAGGAATCAGAGGACTGGTGGTTTTTGGGCTTAGCTGGAGTTCAGTAGGAGAAAAGGGGAGAGGGTTATAGATTATAACTGTACGAGACTTTGGATTGTGAAATGTGAAAGACATCTTTTTGGAATTCAGTTGGTACCGGCTTGATACTTGGCAAGTAGAGTTTCTATACTGGTTGTTAGTTTTGACAGTAGTCTCTCTGCTGATTTATTTTTGTTGGCTATTTCATCCCTTTGTGTTTTTCTATTTTGTTTGGTTGATTTGCTAGTGAGAAATACATATATAGTTTCAATCCATTGCACAAACTCTATTTATCTTCTATTTCCTATATCTCCGTTTTGTGATAGCTATCAATTGGTTCGAACTACCGGATCGAGATGCAGAATGACAATACGATGACAATGGAGGAATTGGAAGCTCGGTTGGAAGTTCAGGAGTAGAAACTCGATCTACTGGCTCTCCAAGCTTGGGGACTTTGCCAATCCATGTCGGAATTCCATGTATTTATAAACAATTGAATGATGAAGCAGGGGATGGAGTTGATTGATGATGCTGTGTCTGCCTCATCCAATGTTATTCCAACTTTTGACAACCATCAAGCAGCTTCCTAATCTGCCTCATCCAATGTTATTCTAACTTTTGACAATCATCAGGCAGCTTCCTAACTGAATTCCCAGAAGATCTCTTTCACAATCTAAAGCCTCACATATTTGTAACCTATAACCCTCTCTCCTCTCCCAACGAGCTCCAGCTAGGCCCAGAAAACATGTCCTCTAATGCCTAATTTAACCTTCATTCCCATTATGACTTTCTCTGTCAAAGTCCCATCACAAGGATTAAGAAAGCTTCATCTTGTATTGTATTTGTTATGACATCCAGACATATAATAATGGACTGCTGGTGCAAAGTTATCTAGGCTAATCTAGGTGGACATAATTTATTTTCTGAATATCAACTTTGAGTATACTCATTTATCCCAATGACCTGCAATGTCACCCTGTGGTGGCTTGGTAATGGCTCTATTGCAATCAAAAAAGCGATCATGTCCTCTTATGAAAGACGTTCATTTAGATGTTGAAAACCAATCAATGAGCACATTTTGAAGAGTTATGCATCTTCACCAAAAAACTCATACATGTTTAATATTATAATTCCTCATGATTACCCTTATCATTGGGTTTTGTTATTTTGACTGACAACAAGATAAATGTAGCGATTAACACCAAGAGAGAAAGTAGCCAACACGTTTATGAATGTGCCATTGAGGTATATCTGATTTGCGCTTTTGTTGGCTTAACAATTTTACGGGAAATGTTTGATTCTAAATATATCATTAGTTTCTTACAAGCAAACTTGAGCTTCAGATTTTTCGTATAGTTTATGCCACTAGAATATACTCTTCAATTGATCAATATGTTACAGACTATGTCACATGCATTACTAATGGTTTAAAAATATTCATACGTCTTGCCAAAACATTTGGTTGAATAGGTTATTAGTGTTCTGCAAACCTGCGGAAGTTATTTCCTGAAAATATCTTATTCTGCTTTGTTTCAGGAAATATCCAAGTTAAGATATGAGTTATGCCCACGTAGTATGAAAGAAAGAAAGTTCTGGAGGATATATTTTATGCTAGTGAACAATCATGTTGCACCGTAAGTAACTTGCCTTTCGAAATGAATCTGTACTTCTCTTTCTAATTATTTTAAAATTTCATAGTTTTCTTGAATGGAAATCAAATGGTTACATAATTGTGTCCTATAAAAATTTCTGCTTCCTAGCAGCTGCGAAATTGAAGTTATGTTATTTCAAATATATATCCTTTCCTGTAGTGTCAGTTTTTGTGGATGTCTATGTGTGTCTGTTATGTGCGCTAGATGGATTTCTACTTATTGGGACCTTTAAGAACAAAGTCTGATTGTGTAGGAAGGGCTGGTTTAATGGTTTTTCTACCCTTATGAACTATTTTGATAAGGTTAAGGATCATTAGAGAGAACCCTTTGATCTCAAATTAATTAACTTGCTAAACTTTGCTTTAATTTTATTTTCAGCTTAAGGGCTTCAAATAGGCATCAGCTATTACATCCTAAATGCTAGATAAAATCTCATTTGAAATTTGAAAACAGATCAGCTAACTACTAGGTAAAGTGCAGTTTGAAAATAGATCAGCTGACAAACAACTAAACCTGGGTCGATTCTATTGCAACATTGTAGCAAGCAGAATAAAAATTGGGGACCAATAAATATAAATACAGCACAACTTTCATCTCTAAATCATGCAGTAATTTTGTGTTTACTTTATCTGAATGCACATATCATTTGTCCCATTTTGATTAATTGCTACTTTAGAATAAAACAGCAAGTCAACGAAGCTAAGAATATAGTGAATGTATAGGTCTCAGATCAAACTACAAGAAGATTATTAAAACGATTCTAACAATTATACTCCTTTTTTATCTTTGTGCTGAAAAAAAAAATTATATAAACCAAATTCCTTGCTGCAGATTTTAATCCAACAAAAACCTTACTAATTCTCATTCTTAAATTTCTTCTAATTTATTCGAAAAGAAAAGAGATGGACATAATTCAGATTGGCATCCTGATCATCACTCTTTCAATCTCATACCTCATCTACAAGCACAAATTCAATGGCCAAGCAAGAAAAAATCTGCCACCTGGCAACACCGGTTGGCCACTCACAGGAGAAAGTATAGAGTTCTTGAGCACAGGTCGAAAGGGTGAACCGGAGAAGTTCACATTTGATAGAATGAAAATGTTTTGTAGGAAATCTAATATGCTGAGCTGGGTTTTGTCTTTGCTGACTTGTAACAGAAACTATTTGATTGCTAATCTAGATTATTTTGGCTCCAAAAAAGGTAACAATATAAATTCAATGCAACTTTACATAATAATTTTCACCAAATCTTTCTTTGATGGTGGTGGGGGAGCTAGAAAGTGGAAGAATTACGTAGTATCATGTCTACAAATTTCAGGAACAGAAGTTAACATCTGATTAGGCTGTGGTAAAACAATTCAAATGTAGATAAACATTATATAATATCAAAGCAGTATGATTTGAATGAGGGGAGAAGCAGGCCACTTAAGAAAAAGATCCATGGTTATGCATTATTGAGCTGTTTTATGGAGAATGATGTGGTTAAATTGCCAACCGTATTACTTTAAAGCAAATTAGTATGCAATTTGACTTGTACGGGCAATAACAACTTTTGATGGAAATAATACTGTTTTTAGCAATAGATGCATAGAACCTAGAAAATTGGAATTAATTAATTTTATGAATAGGATCCATAAGCTTGTACATGTTACCATACTATTTGATTCTTGTTTCTGGTTTTCCTTTAAAATATTCTTTCCTTTGGACTCAGTTTTTAATGACATTCGGGTGAATTTTTCTCTGCTCTACTATGCATAGAATTAGGAATTGATGCTGCTTTCAATTCATTTTAGTTGACAAATTGTAGGTCCAGGGTCTCCATTTCACGGACCACTTTTTGGGGAAATGATGATAATACTTTCAAACTTTCTTGTTGATAGTTGCCCACTAAAAAGCTTTTAATCATCATTAGTGGGGGGAGCTGCTTATTGAATGGCATTTGAAAATTAATTTTATGGCTTGAATGTAAATGTAAATGACCACTCTTTGCCTAAATGCTTATAAGAGACGTTGAAAAGACACAAATGATTCCATGTTCCTTTATACCACTATCTGTTATCTCTGCAATTTCTCCTAGTTGCTTTTTTTAATTGGGTTATAGTTCACTATGCTTTTGTTTCCTATGGTAAACCTTAATTCCTATCATTGCTTTTAGCTATGAGAAGGAGTACAATAAGGATGCTGGAGATGAATCTGCAGAACTAGTAAAAGATAAAGGGGAGAAACATCCCAAAGCTGAATTAACTCCCAAACACGAATTAAGGAATTCTAACCTGCAAACTAAAGCATCAGCCGAGCAAGATTTGGATGTTTTTCTCCTTGGTGGAGAAAGTGATGATGGTGAAGGTGTGTACTGAGTTGTATCGTTTCATTGAACATTAAGTTTATATTTTCTAGTTCTTGAAATTTGTACATGGTTTTGTTAAATTTTGTTACCATACTGCACGTCCCTTCAGTTGTGTTGCCTCAACATTCATCTTTTGGAACCAGGGCTGTCAGTGCCATACAATTAATGAATTTCTTCTTTGCTTCCAACTTTCGCCCTATATAATTTATCCACTTAGTCAGACCCTGTGTGAAAGAACTCATGAATAAAATACGAAAAATTACATTTGATCTTTGTTCCTCAAAAAGGTCATCAAATCATAATTGGATGTCAAATGCTGTGGACTATTTTCATAGCACTTTGTTTACTAGTCTATTATCCAGTAAGTTCTTCCAAGTCATTTTACTTTTGGTTTTACATCTTGTTTCCCATGCCCCGTTTAGTTTAGCATGAATCATTTGTATCATCATTTGAATTGTACAAGACAGCAACCAACTGAAAGTCTGATGTTCTTATTATCTCTCTGGTCTTACAGATGATGGTGATGCTGCCTTTGATGATGAATTCAACAAGATGGTGGATAGTTCTGTAAGCATAAGCATTTTCTTTTTATCTTAAATCAGTGCAAAAACAATTTAGTACCCTTTCCTTCAAAATGGATGACAACATCTTTGGAACAGTCCCCTTAGAAATGGATGATATGGCCCTCAATTTTTATTGGACCTCTGATCCAATATGAATGGTCTATAATCATCATTAGGAATATGTAAATCAAGTTCTCCAAGATAAAGTTTGCTAATTTTCAGCAAAGCATTAAATGGGGAATCAATGGGAGTGGGCCACTCATCCATCCTTATCCCCATTGGCCTTATTGAGGAAGACGATACCTGTTTGAGACATGGTATTCTACATTTTCCTTACACTACAGAACAGAGTTGGGTGTAGGTTCTGGACCAAGAGCCTGAACTAAACTTAGGCCACAGAAAGACAATACGGATGATGGGACTTGAGGAAAAATAGGTAGTTTTTGACCCACCATTTAATTTCCTCAATCAAGGGCTTTGACATTGTTAAGTCGATTTCTTTATTAGCAACGAGAGGTGGTTTAGTATATCCAGATTAGGGTGATGTCACCGCATAAGGAAGGCTTGTAGCCGTGTAGTGCTACCTAGGGCCCATTATCCTAAATTTACTTTAATGTGAACATGCATTTTTACTGAGTACTGTTTGCAATTCCCATGGCCAAACTGGTTGTTGGCAAAGTGCTTGCAAATAAATGAACAAGTATGATCAATAGCATTTTGAGAACCATGTTTCTACAAGTTCGATGATGATAGTGCCCGAAACATCCTCAATTCCAAATCATCTTCCAAAAAGAAAGAAAGTATGCTATCTTCCTTTGTTGCCAAGGGGGATGGAGTCTTGGAATAGCCAGAATGCATAGTTTAAAACTGAAAGACTAGTCTTGGAATAGCCAGCATGCATAGTTTAAAACTGAAAGACCTCGCAGGAACCAAAGCTTTGACTGTGTTTGTGCAATTTAATAGAATTCCATGCCATATATCACTCATGCTGTTGTGTAATTGTCTTAATTTTCAGGATGATGAGAAAAAGAAGTAATAGTGTATATGAGGTAGGAACAATGTGGATTGACTACTGAACTTATAAGAGAGCAAATGCAGCATCAATACACTGAATAAGAAACTAAATACTGTAACCTTCTGTTCTGGTATCAGTGTTGTATTTTCTCCCTTAGCTTTTCTTTCTTTCATTTCTATGTAAAGTATATTCATTTATTCATTGGTTAAAATTATTATCTCCTTATGTAAATTAAATTTTTATTCAGATTTCTTGTTTATATGGTCTTGATCTTGTCCAAAACCTCCATTCTACGCTTTTAATTGAGTTGCTTTTTTTTTTTTTTAAATTTAAATCTTCAAATTATCTCGTTCTAAATGTTGACTAAAATTTTCTTAGTATCACATTCTTAAAATGTTACTCCCTTTGTTCTCTTTTGAATGACTTTTTGAGGAAAGTGAAAAAATTCTCTTTGATTTTACTTATCAAGGTAACTTTGACTACTTTTTCTTAATCAATTCACGGATTTGATTTTTTAATTAGAAGCATTAGATATGAGACAAGTATTTCGAAAGCCTTCTTATTGATGACAGTTATCAGTAGCTCCTCTAGGCATTTGTCTTTTGGTGGTGCAGGAATAAATTTATCAAATGGATCATAATTTTCTGTAGGAACATTAGTAATACCCTCATTTTCTGCAGCTTCTGATTGAACATCAGGAGTATTCTTTTTCGTCAACTTGTTATGTTTGTACAGGTTTTAATGATAAAAAAGTTAAACATGAAAGACATTAAGGGTCAAAACATGAAAATTTCCTGAATTCTTTTTTTCTTGGCCAACACTTGTTACATAAGAAATGGAATTGGCAATAAAAGAATCACATAATTAGATAATCTACTCAATCTGTTTTTATATACACGATAGACTCCATTTAGCAAGAACTAGTTTGCAATCTAAATCAGTACTTTGGTAATGGTCATCCTAACATGACATCCCATGGTTGACCATATAATCAAAGAGTCTTACAAGCAGAACCCTTCAATTAATTTCATTGATTACCACTTCATGTTTTACTATGATCTTTTGTTCCTTTTTTTTTTTTTTTTTTTTTTTTTGACAAAAGAAGAAATGATTTGTTGAGCTAAATCAAGGGCCAAAACGGCAGAGATACAATCAGGAGCATTATACCTCCAGATACGTCGACCTGGTAAAGAACCTGTGGCTCGTACAAGAGAATGAGCAGCACAGTTCGCAGTGCGACTAATAAAGACAACTCTTACATTATCAAGAGTGGACAAAATATCGCGACAATCCAGAACAATTAAACCGTACTGAGAGTTAATGAAATCATCACTATTGATGGCTTGGACATCATTTAGGCAATCTGATTCCACTACAAAATGAGACTTCCTTCTTTCTTTGATCCAAGAAAGAGCTTCCCTTATGGCCAATACCTCTAGCACCACTGGATCCTTGAGATACTGGAAATTAACCACTGAAGCACCAATAAATCGACCCAAACAGTCACGATGAACTGCACCACAAGCCCCAGAGCCAGAGAAGACTGCTGCGTCAACTGAGATCGAGGTCCAGCCCCTATCAGGTCGGTTCCAGCTGGGCGAGGGATGGTTGGAATCAGAGGCAGCAAACCCAGACATCTGATTCAGGGAACGCCAACTTCTCAGGTGGTGAAGACTGCGGGATACAATGGCACCAGGCCTTGGGGTCCTATTATCCCAGATCAGATTATTACGGCCCTGCCAAATTCCCCAACAAATAGCTGCCACAGCACCCCAATGGTCCCTATTCACCTGCTAAAAAATAGATTTCAACCAAGCAATAATATCCCCTGCAGTATTATAAAGCCACCCAATACCTGACATAGCCCAGACTGCTCTAGCGAGATCACAAGACACCAAGATATGAAAAGGACTCTCCTCTTCGCGATTACAGACGGAACAATAGCTGGAGGCAAGAACCCCCTTCTGAGCAAGCCGTGATTTCGTTGGCAAACAATTTGCTGCCACCCGCCACATTAGATTAAGCATCTTTGGGGGAGCCTTTATGCGCCAAATATTCTTCCAAACGTCATCTGCAATGTGAAGATGGTATTCAGAGTCTACAAAGAGTAATCTGTACCCTGACTTTACAGAATAAACACCACTAGGATCTTCGTTCCACATCCAGCTATCCTCAGTAACCCTGTTGCTCAAAGGAATGGAAAGAATTAGATCTTGGTCCCTTTGATTGAAAATAGAAGCAATTTTATTTCCATCCCAAGCACGCCTCCCTGGTAGCATAAGTTGCGAAACTGTCATCTCCGAAGAGAGAGCCGGTTGAGCAGTGGTCACAAAGCCATTCTCAGCATCTAATAGCCAGGGCACCTTCCATATCTGTATACTGTCTCCATTACCCACCTTCATTCTGCTTCATCTCCTGATGATGTCGCTACCAAGCCAAATGCTCTTCCAGATAGCGCTTGGATTGTCTCCTGGAGATGAGTCTAAGAAAGAACAATCATTGAAGTATCTAGCTTTAAGCAATCTAGCCATCAAACAATAAGGAGTGCTCAAGATGCGCCACCCCTGCTTGGATAAGAGAGACCGGTTGAAAATTCTTAAAGTCACGAAAACCCAAACCCCCTGCATCTTTACGAACACAAAGTCTCTCCCAACTCATCCATTTAATACCTCTCCTCTCTCCACCACCACTCCACCAGTAAGAATTCATAAATTTATGTAAACCATCACAAACACTTTCAGGAAACAGATAAAGATTCATAACGTAAGTGGGTAAAGCCTGCGCTACAGATTTGAGCAAAATATCTTTACCTGCTCTAGAGAGACCCTTTGTAAGCCAAGCTGATACTCTACTCTGCAACTTACCTTTAACAAATTGAAAAGCCTCAACCTTTCTGCGGCCAAGCATAATGGGCATACCCAAGTACTTACAAGAATCAATCTGTTCTGCCACACCCAGGATTGCCATCACATGTTCTTTCAGATCAAGACTCACATTCTTGCTGAAGATGATAGAGGATTTAGGAAAACTCACCTCTTGCCCTGACGCTGCCCGATACTCCTCTAATAAAGCTTTAATACCTGTGGACTCTTCTATAGAAGCCTTGAAGAACAAAAAGGCATCATCTGCAAAAAACAGGTGAGTTAACTCAGGAGCTGTGCTAGCAATTGAGATGCCATGATACATACCCATGTGCGCTTTCATGTCAATTAAAGCAGTTAAGCCTTCAGCTCCAAGGATGAAAAGGTAAGGAGAAAGGGGGTCGCCTTGCCTTAGTCCACGTTGCAGGTGGATAGGGCCAATCAACTTATCGCCAACCGAGATATTAAAACGGACAGTAGTAATACACATCCTCATCCACCCAATCCATTTCTGAGAAAAGCCCAGAGCCAGCAAGATCCCCTCCAAGTAGTTCCACTCTAGCTTATTGTAGGCCTTAGCAATGTCAATCTTCAAAGCCGCGAAGCCGGCTTTACCTTTCCTTTTACCTTTGAGCCAATGAACAACCTCATTAGCTATAATAATGTTGTCTGTGATTAAGCGGCCTGCCACAAAATTGCTTTGCGCTTCATCAATCACCTCTGGCAGAATGACCTTAAGCCGGTTAGCCAAAACCTTCGCCATGATCTTGTAAAGCACATTACAAAGCGCAATAAGCCTTAAGTCCTTGATGGTGGCTGGATTATTCTTTTTAGGGATTAACACAATCAGAGTATTGTTAAGCCCCTCCGGAATTGCTCCATCATGAAGCCATTGAAGGCAAGCTTTAATCACATCCTCTCCAACAATGTGCCAGTACTTCTTGAAAAAAGCAGGATTGAACCCATCTTCACCTGGAGCTTTATCGTTGTGCATGCTGAAAACGGCCCTCTTGATTTCTGCCCGATCAAAGGGGGCTTCTAGCAATTGATTATGCTCATCAGGCACTTTCCTAGGAACACATTGAACCATAGCAGCAGCATTGGAGCTTTGAGAACGAAATTAGTCAGTGAAGTAATCAAGGACTAAATCGTACAAACCGTTCTCAGGAGAGACCCATTGCCCATCATCCCTTTGGAGCCTTGTAAAACTCTGCTTCTTTTTTCTACCATTGGCAAAATTATGAAAAGCCCTGGTGTTGAGATCTCTGGCCTGCAACTAGAATACCTTAGCCCATTGACGCCAAAAATCCTCTTCACACTTCAACAGTTGGTTAAGCTCTTCTTCAGCAGACTGAAGCTTGGCAACCGCGGCAGTGTCCCTCCTGCCTCGATTGGTGGCGATAATATTTTTCTGAGCCCTGATTCTATCTCTGAGGTTGTGAGCCAGGATGCGACCCCAGCTATCCAAATCATTACCACAATTTTTCAACTTCCTTTGAATATCACACCCCTCATTAGCCTCCCAAGAATCTTTAATTACCTCAAGACACCCCTGCTCTCTAACCCAGTAGTTCTCAAATCGAAAACGCCTATCTCTAGTTGTAGGGACGAAACGCCTCAGCTCAAGGAAAATGGGTATGTGATCCGAATTAACCCGTGGTAGGTGGAGCACTCTCGATTGATTGAAGGTTGCCACCCAACTACGAGTACCAAAAGCCTTATCAAGCCGTTCCTCTATCCATTCTCGTGAAGCATGTCCTCTTTCCCAGGTGAAGGGAGTGCCAACAAAACCCAAGTCAACTAACCCACAATCCTCAATTGCTTTATTAAATCCAGAAATTAAATGAGTTGGATAAGGTAGCCCACCTCGTTTCTCAGAGCCGTTAAGGAAGTCATTGAAGTCCCAAGGATACACCAAGGCAGGTTGGAGCGAGAAGCCAAATCCCGCAAGAGATTCCAGGAGAGATGCCGTAGAGATCTGTCGGCATATCCATAGAAGCCGATGAGGCGAAAAGGGCTTATACCTTCAAGAGAGATTTTAACATCAATAAAGTGATCTCCTTGGCCCAATAACTCAACAAGGCCTTCTTTCTTCCACAAAAAAGCAAGCCCAGCACTATGCCCCCTACGGTCCACAGAGAAAGAACTAGCATAACCCAATAAGCTTTTTATTTTATTAATGAAAGTAGAGATACAAATTGTTTCAATTAGGAAAATAAAATATGGCCTATGGTCCCGGAAAAAGTCCTGAAGAATACGAATCGTCGGGGGATTGGCCAGGCCCCGGTAATTCCAGCTTAAGCAACTCATGATGTCTGGTGGGCCTGTCCTGCAGTACCCGTCAAAAATAAATTTTTTGGAACTGGGCCATCCAATGTGCTAGAAAAGCCCACATCCATGTTGTCAATATGATCCTGGGCCTTTTTGTCACAGCCCAATCTTTTCCTCTTGGATTCTGAACAGAGAAGGGCCCCATCAATTTCACACTCCACGTCAGTCCCCTTAGTCATATTATCCTGATCTTTTGTTTCTTTAAAATATGGAATCGGATAAAAAGCTTAGAAACATCTCTATATTTTACACGTGGACAAAACAGCAAAAAACCTCCTTTTTGTCGCACTCCATCTCACTTTGCAAAAGCATCAATAAGATATTATCCCAATAAGATAATATAATTCTTTACGGTTTGTCCCGATCAAGTTATGACAAAAAAATATGTGTCAACAATAAATTTACTACGATGGCCGGCAAATTGTCATGCATAGAGATTCTTATAATATAAAAAAAATTTCTGTCCGAAATTTTGGTACCAAATTTTACATCAAACTTTATAAACCCCAGATATTTTATTATTGTCACAATTAAATAGTGATAAAAATTTTATATGAATAGAGATGTGTGTAAAATTTTGTAATCAAAAAATAAAAATGATGATGCTTTTTAAATTTGTCCTTGTTTAGTAGTAGTTAACGATGACGAATCATGCGCCTAGAGAAAAAAAAAAAGCATCATAAAATGTTAAATATCTTGTAGTGAAATCCAACCGTAAATTATATGATGAAATCTCCATTGTTGAAGGATTTGAACTAAAATTAAGATCAAAAACCATATGAATTGAATGTTTGAAATCTGCAATTGGTTTTATGGGATCTGTCTCATCGTTTGCCCTCTTTGTATGAATTTGAAGTGATAAGAATACAAAAAGAAATTACTAAAGTTTAAACTAAAAATATTGGCGAAATATTTTGATGAAACGATTTTAACATAAAAAATTTAAAAATGCACCGCGCCAGAAATTAGACCTGTTCATAGGCCCAAGGACCCACCTAGCCCGAGCCTATAAAAAATAGGACTGGGTTTGGATTGTTTATTAATATGGCGGGTCGGTCCGAACTCGGTCCTTATATTAATATATATATATATATTATAAAAAAATCATGTGGGTGCTTCCCTTGACTAGGAGTGAGCAAAATGCGGCTCGGTTCAAAAACCGAACAAAATAAAAAACCAAACATTGAAAATTATAAAAATCAAAACCAAACCAATATACATTCCGTTTGAGTTGAACCGAACCAGTTCGGTTTGATTCTGGTTGATTCGTTCCAAACCAAAAGTTCCAAATTTTAAAATTTAAATAAATTATAATAATTATTATTATTATTAAATTATTATTAATTATGTATAAATTATTGTAAAAAATGATCTATATTACATATATATTATTAAAATCTCACAAATATAAATTTTATAATAATATAAATATATATTATATCAAATAAAATGTATTTTATACATATATATAAATAATTTTTAAATATTTATAATTAGTTCGGTTTGGTTAGGTTTTTTTTCGGTTTTTCCATCAAAAACCAAAACTAAACTAAAAACCAAACTATCAAATTTTTAAAAACCAAAACCAAACTAAACTAACTTTGGTTTGGTTCAGTTCGGTTTTTTCTATTCGGTTCGGTTTGGTTTTGCTCACCCCTACCCTTTACCCAACCATAACATCATGAAATTCAAGTGTCTCAAGAAGTTACAGAAGCTTGTTATTTAACCTTTTCCATATTTGAACCATAAGTCATAAAATGCATTTAATTAGTTTTATTTCACATTTGTCGATTGCTGAGAAATATCATCCTTCTCTTTGGACATTCATATCATCAAATGCAGAAATGTAGTCTATAGTTATAGTTTGGCTATAATATCAACAATTTTATTAAACTATGTAATTAAGAAAGACTTAACTGAAACTCTTAAGATTGTTAGCAATCTAATGATGTGTAAGCCCGAGCCCGAAAAAATTTTAAATGGGCTGGGTTGGGCTTGAACCGAATATTTTTAGGTAAAAGTCCGTAAAGCCCGCTCCGAACCCAGTCTAGCCAGGCCCATGAACAGGTCTACCAGAAATTAAAATTTCAAAGAGCTTTAATATGGTGTTAAATGGAAACTTATGTTTACTATGATTGCATTTAGTTTTATACATTTAAGAAGAAAGAGAATCCTAGTTAGAAAAAAAAGCGTAGGAATTAGAGGTAATTTAGTATTTTACATAAACTAATTAATCTTATCTTAGTCTTAGTAACTTACCTTAACCGTCATTTAAAAGACAACAAAGGGAGTAGTATTTTGGGAATAGAGCAAAAAAATATTAGCATTGTATGCAAAACTGCAGTTGAAAGTTTTTGTAATATCTTAAAATGTTAGTCTCTTGAGAATAGAGTAAAAAGATAATCAATTAAAAGTGACTGTAATATATTTTCGATGATATCTTGGTACAATTTCTGTCAAAAAAAAATATTTTCGTGTTACATTCTGCAAAAACAATTAAAAATCAAAATGTAACTACAGAATGGAATGAAATGTGGGTATTCCTTCTTTGTATGCAAAGAAGTGAAGAATAATTCATTGAAATTGTCAGTTTAGATTCCACATATTTAGTTAAGAGATAAGAAGGTTGCTTATTAATGCTATAATTAAGAAAAGAGAAGGTTGGTTAATTAATATTGGCGTTGGGGGCTTAAGTGTGTATTGACCTTATTATAATTCCAACTTCCGATTTAATTCTGATTATCAATCCAAACTAACGCCTGAAAAAGACACTCTTTGCTGCAACTTTTATCCCCCAATAATCTCTGATATTTCTTAAGTAGTTCAGTCATACATGTTTCTTTTTTTTAATGAAATCTTTCGTACCTATTTACAAACAAATTTTGTCATAAACAAGTTTGTTAATGTTCACACATGAAAACTAGTTAAGCTCTTTATGCGATAAATTGAGTGGTACTGAAAGGTACGATGGGAACAAATTGCTTGTTATATAGATTTAGGTTATGGTTGCGTAGTGAATTTTTTTAATATTCAGAAATTCTAAACAAAATAAATTATTAATTCACGTCAAATATTTAAAATAAAAATAATTTCTCATTTAACAAACAATACTATTTATTAAAACAAAAATAAAGTAACTCACGTGATTGAGTAAATAGTAGAAACTATTATCTTTTAAGAGTAGACCTAATACATTTGTTGTTTTTGTAACTTGTATCCAAACACTTTCTGTCAACTCCAACTTAGAAGTCATTTAATATGAAGTTGGCAAAACCGATCCATATAACTCTTCTAATCCTACGTAGTACCGAAATTGAATTTTAAACATTATAAAATGCATGAAAGCGGAAAAAAAAAGTTAAAATTAAAAACTATATTTTCTCTCATTGTTGCTCCTCTCAGCTTCATCTCCTTCAAGCTATGTATGTGTTTTGCCCATATCCTCCTCTTAGCTATAATTGATTTCAAATTCTAATTAATAAAATCTTTTGCCTATCATCCACCTCTTAGCCATAACTCAATGGAAAAAACCAATTGTAATTTGAAAAATAAATCAAAATAAAGAGTAAAGAAGAAAAACCAACCACACCAAATCCTAGTTCAATCATCAACACAAATCTAACAAAATCACATAATTTTTACAATAGCTAGAAAAATCATTAACTTATGAGAGGGAAACACACAAAAGTAAAGAAGAAAACTTGTTCGGCAATGGTTCTGAAAAAATTGCGACTGAGCAATCACCCGCTTGTGAAAGGATGAAACTCTTCTTGATCTCACTTTGTAAGTTTTTATTGAATGAACATGGTGAAAGAAAGAAGAGAAGAAATTGAAATTGCAAAGAGAGAACAAATGATACTCACCCACTTTTATTAAATGATCAGCCTGCTCTTTATAGGCTAAAAAACAAATCCTATACAATCTCAAAATAACATTTAAATGCCTAAAAGATAGCAACAGAAATTGACTAAAAATATTTAAAACAATTTAACTAGAGATAAAACTCTTAACTTAAAAAATCTGCATTATTATCCAACAAACTCCCTCTTAATGCAGATTTTTTTCTTATTCCTAACTTAATTTCAGATTTTGTGGAGCACGTAATCTCCAAACTCTTTCAATTTTGTGAAGCACTTCTCTTCACACCACCCTATGATGCACTTCTCATCATGAACAATATTTGTTGATGCACTTTCTCATCAACTTTGGTGCACATCTCACCAACTAAAAGAGAGTCTCTTCTTCCACTTGAGCTAACTCTGTCAAGTTTGCTTGCTCATTCTTTTGCATCCTGCAATCTTTTTGTAGATGCCCAAATCTTTTACACTTAAAACATTTTGGTTTCCCCTTGTGCCAGCAATCTTTCTCCTCATGGCCATATTTATCACAATGAGGACATTTAGTAAATTTTCCTTTTGGAACTTTGGCCAAAAGGGCTCCTTCAACAACTTGTTCTGCTCCATTTTGTCTCATTGCTCTTCTTTGCTCTTGAGCTTGCAAGGAATTGATCAACTCTGGCAATGTTATTTCACTTATATCTCTTAAATCTTCAAGAGATGAAAGTTTTGCCTCAAACGTCTCAGGCAAGCTTATGAATACTTTCTCCATAATTTTCCTATCTGGAAAATCTTCTCCCATCAGCCGGATTTTGTTTGCCACCGCCATCAACTTGTCATAATACTTATGTATGGTCTCCTTCTCTTTCATGGTTAGAATCTCAAAATCTCTTTTGAGATTTAAGACTTGTATCCTCCTTACCCTTTCGTTGCCCTCATAAAATTCTTTGAGCTTATCCCAGGCTTCTTTTCCTGTTTCACAAGTCATGATTCTTGTGAAAACAGAATTTGAGACAGCAGCATTAATGATAGATAGAGCTCCTGGGGCTTTTTCATGAGCCCTGATTTGGTTTAAGGTTGGATTATTTCCTAGGAGTTGTAACTCCCTCTCATTTTCAACCCACTGCCACAAACCTAAACCCCTCAAATGAGCTTTCATCTTGATAGCCCAAACTTGATAGTTTTCACCATTAAAGGCTGGAGGTGAAGAAGTTGATGTATGGCTAGAATCCATGGCTTTTTATTTTGGATCACTCACAGGTCCCTTTTAGATCTATGGGAGCTTTGATACCAATTGTAAGTTTTTATTGAATGAACATGGTGAAAGAAAGAAGAGAAGAAATTGAAATTGCAAAGAGAGAACAAATGATACTCACCCACTTTTATTAAATGATCAGTCTGCTCTTTATAGGCTAAAAAACAAATCCTATAGAATCTCAAAATAACATTTAAATGCCTAAAAGATAGCAACAGAAATTGACTAAAAATATTTAAAACAATTTAACTAGAGATAAAACTCTTAACTTAAAAAATCTGTATTATTATCCAACACACTTGAAGGAGACGATTCGACCAAAGATAGTGGACTGGTTTACTAGTCTTCTCAATTCGTTGATGGAGCTATTCTTTTGGCAGATTATTAACTCCTGAAAATGTGGTGGTCGAAGAAATAAGGGTTGAGGAAGAGAAGAAATCACTATAACAAGAGGGGGGGGGGGGGGGGGGGGGGGGGGGGGGGGATGAAATGAGTGTTGGTGAAGAGAAGGAATGAAAATAGGAAGAGAGCTGGGATAGAAAGGAGATGGTGGCCGGAATTTGCCGTAGATTGAAGTTGGAAGAAGAAGATACTTTTGTTGGATTATTAAAAAAAATCCACGTGTAAAATTTTGATTTAATACAATAAGTGGCTTTTGCCACGTGTTCGTGCGTGTATTTCATGACTTAGCATCCGTCTCTGAATTGTCAACTGAGACGGCAGTTAGTTTAATTTCATACAAGTTTAGGCAGTCACGGAAGTTTTTATGAAGTTGGAGGATTAAATGGACTTCTCCTAAACTGGAGTAACGTGAGGCATTTGGAACCAAGTTAAAGGCAAAAGATGTATTAGGCCTTAAAAATATAATAAGAAGATACATAGTTTTTGGAGAAACAATGTAACCAGAGATTATACTCCCTTCGTTTTTTATTATATGATGTTTTAGGTTTTTCACTTTGTTCTTTTTTATTTGACATTTTACCAATGCATTTTTTATTATGTTTTCTCATATTTACCCTTATTTAAAGTATGCGAGAGGTTCATTATTTAATGCAAAAAGTACTACATTAAGCTTTGATAATTAAGTAGAAAGAGAATTTTTGCATGGAAAATAGAGTTTTAGAAGAAAAGTATTGATGGTAAACTAGTCATTTTAGTAACCTAATTTTTATTTTATTGGTTTTAGTGAATAATTTCAAACATCATATAATAAAAAAAGGGAGAGAGTAATTAAAAGCTCCAATGATGAGTGGCATTTTTCAAAAAAGGCAACGGGAATTCATTAAGGCAAGTGCTTCGTAATGGATGGTTAATTAAGAAAGGATGTTTACCAACATAGTTTAGCTTCATTAATTGGAATATTTGAACAATCTTCCTAATATCATATATCGATTAGGCCTTAAAGTGACTTCCTAATCCTAATTTGAAATTTTTTTACGAATGAAGTAATAAGGCCAAAAATAATTATAAAAGGCCAAATCTTTAAATTGTATTGGTTCCTAGAAAATCTAGCAAATTCCCTACAACCCTGGAGAATAAGGAAAAGAATCTGGAGGGGTAGCCCCTAACCAAAACTTTGATCAATTGTTTTGTCTTATTCCATTTTCATTTTTCATTTTCCCTAATAATAAATATCTGCCACTTATTTAATTAATTAAAAACTAAATAATCGATATATATATAGAGTGTTGGTGGACACAGGAAAAACATTAATGCTAAAGAAAAGAGATTAAGTAATTATTAGCATAGGTTTCAGTTAATGCGTCCACTTTGGATTGGGTTTATAGAAAGGAACTTTAATATGGATGGGTGGCATCCATCTCAATCAGTAAAACAAAATCAAATTAAATATTAAAAAAAAAAAAAAAGGGTGATGAACATTTTGATGGCATTTAAAAGAGGGGACCTAACTCATTCTACCTATAAGATATGATTACATATCTATACAATTTGAATTTTGCCATCACCGACACACCATTTACATTGAGTTAATTGCATCATATTATTCTATGGAACTGATGTTGAATATTTGGTACATAAAGTTGGTGATTATTTTGCCGAGTATGGGCTTGTATTATATTTTAATATGATTGCTTATTCAGGTCTGTAAGTAGTAAGACTTTGTAACTGCTCTTTAACGATTCCAAAAATGCAATTCACAATTCTTTTCTCTTCGATCCTATTAGGTTTTCAATGTAATAAGTTCAAAACGGATTAATAATTAATGAGAAGCCAATGCTCGATATGAGATACGTGCACAAAATTTAATTGTTGAAAAAAAAAATAAATGTAAAATTTCTTATCTCACATTAGTAGAATGTGAGAAGTTTAAAAGGTTTACATACTAAAACTTTTCACAACGTCGAATTCATTATCAATTAGACTACATCTAACTCATATTAGAGCATAACGAGAAGTAATCTATGATAAAGTCAATTAGTTAAAAAAGTTGTTAAAGTGGATTAGGAGGAACATACAATTGATTTCTTCAATTACTCTTTACTTTTTATTCTAAATCTCATTCAATTTCTCTTTTTATAGATATTTGTGATTATGATATTTGTCACTATGCATGGTATGAGAACAAAATTAATTTTGTAAAATTCTTTTCCTAGTATGTTAATTTAGATGTATTTACCATTGTTGGAGTAAACTTTTGTCACGATTGTTGATTTTTTTTTTTTTTTTTTAGTCAACCAACTAATTTTGGATTCTCTTAATTTCAGCCAAATATTGCACAAAGTGTGAATTGGTTGGACATGCCTATCAAGTCTAGAAGAAGAATTTAAAGGACAAATTCTCTAGAGAAGTGTTTTTTTTTTAAAAAAATAATAGAGTTGCAAGATGAAATTTCTTAAATTGTTCTAATAGATGTTAGTGTCATACATTATTTTACTGAATTGCAAATAAAATTCAAGATTTGATTAAGTTTCAACAATTCAAGATTGCGATTACCATCCAAAAGGAAAAAGTCCAAAATAATTATGAGGCTATAAAGTACCGAACTAAATTGATTTGATTTGTTTGATTTGGGTATATTCTGACCAAATGTTTAGTTGAATTCTAATAATGATGTACTTTTTTTTTTTTTTGGATAATTAATAATGATGAACTTAATTTGTTCAGTTTCAAGCATGACATAAAAAAATATATATAAATTAAATGACAATCTATAAATAATACAGTTATTATAAGAAAATATAAATATTTTGAAAAATTATTAATTAAATAACTAAAAAAATATTGCGTAAATATAACTTATTTGTTGCAATGGGCAACCATCTTTGAATGGATGTGTCCTAGTTTTCACTTAAATAAAATTTTCTTTTTGAAAGAACTGTCAATATTATTTAATCTCAATTAATAATTGTAACTCTGCGTTGGTTAATTATTTATATAAATTTTGATGTGAATTATGGGAATTTGGGTTTGGGGAAGTGAAGAATTTAAGAAAATAGTTGAGCCGGCTAGACTGAGCAATGTAATGAGCATTTTCCAATGCTGAATTTATCATTCTTAAGTAGAAAGTATTTGTTTCGATCAAATGATGGAGGAATTGAACCAAACCCTATGAAACACCTCATATTTTCATCATATTAATTATGATTATTTAGTTCCATTGTGTTTATAGTCAACCAAATTCACACGTTTACCTAACTTTCACGTTCCAATATTTTAATCATATGAGTAATTAATTAACTTCCCTTGGTTTCATCTCTTAATTTCTTGGTAATGTAAGAAGTAGTAGTCCAGCATAATATTGTCAACTGATACATGACAAGAGGCTTGGCCAATCGGTGAACAATAATTTGGCTTTAATCCATTCAAGAAGATAAAGACTACCATTATTCTAATTTTGTCAGTGTTGAAAATAGATGAATCAACTTGGTAGCATAATTAGAATGTACTTTTCTTTATATTCATAATTTCCCAAAACGGGTCAAGCAATGGCCTTACCCAAAGTTTTTGTCTATTGTATTATTGTAAAAAAGAATTTGTTAACTCCACGTCAATTGAGAATAATATTTTTAGACATCGATGTTGAAAAATGTAATTAGAATTTTCTTAATACCTATAGAAAAGGACCAGAGCACGAATTAATTAATTAATTAATTAATTTTTCAATAGGTTCCTCACAGTATTTATTATATGAATGCATATGCAATTCATTCGTCATCTCTCTATAAGCCTTTAGAATGAATGATCACTCAACAAATATTGGAATTAATTTTATGGGTCTCATTTCCATTGAGCTATTATTGTATTATTAATTTATGGCTTAAGTTGCGCTTTGCTTTCCGGTCCGGTATATATAAAAAAAAAAAAAAAGATGATTTAAGGGTTACGGTTTTGTTTTTAATGAATAAATTTTACTTCCATCACAATTTTGATTCTAAGTTATATGATAGAGTGCAATTTCGACTATCATGAATGGTAAATAATGTTAAAACAATTTAAATTTATTGTCTAAATACATTTCTTAAATACAAAGTTGAAAATGTGCATTTCTCTTTGCTATCAAAATTTAAGTAATTTAAAAATACACAGGTTAGAAAAAAAGAAACCCTCTCGTAGTGATAAAATTTTGAAATAAAATAAAAAGTGAACTACCGACTAAAATTGAACTATAAATAGATTTTTCTTGAAACTTAAAATTCGATTCTATATTAAATTGAATTGGAGAGAGTATAGTTGTGAAAACCGGACCGGATCGGGTTCGACCAGAACCGGAGATCAGACCGATCGGTTTCTATCCGGTTTTTACTTTAGTCAATAACCGATCAAATTACGGTCGGATAGGCCAGTCGAACCAGAAAACTGTGAACCGGACCAGTTTTCCGGTTCGATCAGACTTTTTATTGTAACTAGAAAAATTATATTTCATAAATTGAGTTTTTTTAATTATTATATTGTGTTTGAAATGTTTAAACTTAAAGAATTATAATAAAAATATTCAATTTTTATAAATTATAAATATAAAAATAAAAATATTTTGATATTTTAATATATTTATTAAATTCGGTCCAATTCCGGTTTAATCCAAAATCCATAAATTTATCTCTTCATCGGTTCGATAACCGATCCGAATCTGAAAACCATGGGAGAAAGGCTGCGGGATGTTGCAGAATAAAGTTGAATTGAAATCGTACCTTTCTCATTTAAGTATTTGAAAATAATATATCATATTATTTATACCTCTCAAAATGTCATTTTCTAACCACTATTAATTAATAATTACATAACTCCATCCAAATTATTGAATTTCTCATCATTTTCAATTCCACACATTTTTCTTTCTTTTTTTTTTCTTTATCAATTCGCAGTTGCATCTCATTTTTGTTTTTTATGCAAAAATATATTAAAACAAATAAATTAATATAAAAGTAAATTCAAAGGTTTGATATTCTTTTATATTTTAAAGTGCTACTCTCTATTTTCACATTCACTATGAAAATGTTTGGTTTAAAGAACATAATGGGAATAGAACACAAATAATTTATTTTACAGTGATTCTAGAGTATATACTGTCTTAATTATAAAAAGATATTTATATTTTATTATTATGTCCTAATAACTTAAATAATGACCTTTTTTACTAATATATTTTTAAGAAGTAATATACTTATGGACTATTTTAAAATAAAATTTTCTATAAAATAATTATTTCATGGAATATTTATTTCTCAAAATAAAGAATAACTATTCTTTATCAAAAATAAAAAATAGTTATTTCATACTTGACTTTTATATTAAGTTATTTTCATATATATTGTATTTTGTGTTTCATTTTTTTTTCGGGATTTTACTCTCTATTTTTTTCAATTTTTTTCTTTTAATGTTTTTGTTTCTTCTTCCATTATTCCGTTTATTTCATTTTTATTTTCCATATTATATTTTTTTAAAAATATCAATATGATATGTTTCATGTGTTATTTCAATATTGAACCGAACAATATTAGAATAGGATAGAAAAAAGAATAATTATTTTATTCCTTTTTTATTTTGTTCCGTGAAATAGTTATTATGTTTCCATTATATTCCGTTCCATGAACCAAATATGATATTTGCTTAAAAAAAAAAAATCTTAACGGGGATCCTCGCGGGGAAGCCATTCCCCGACCGGGCCGGGGATGGGGATGAAGATCGTCCCCGTTTACTAAACGGGGATCCCCGCCTAGCCGGGGAACAGGAATGGAATTGCCAATCCCCGCGCTCATCCCGCCCTGTTTACATCCCTATGGATCTGCCTCCCAACTCTTGCATTTATTTCCACTGCTTGATTTGTGCATGTGGCTGATCTAGTTTGAACAAAATATTCTAAAAGCTCTTAAGATTATAACACTTTCCTCTTACATGAATGGAACGATGAGGGATTGAGAGGGAGAGGAGTGGATGAAAAAATTTTCTATGAATAAATTTGGACAAAAATTTATCTAAGTTCATTTATAGAAAAACGTGTTATTTCTCATCTCCCCTTCTAATCCCTCCATCCAAACCCATCCCAAGATCACACGATCTAGATCACTTGACCGTTCTGAAAAGTGTAGCTGTTAACTTTCATATTCACGGAGCGGCCGACACGCTGACAAGAAATCACGGTAACTAGCTAACAACGTGTGAACTGAAAAAAGAAAGCAGTTGACAATTGACAGTATTCTACCCGTGTCAAATTACCTACTTTGTGGAATTAAATTTTTCCTTGAATAGCAGTAGATAATTAATTGATTAAATGTCTCATTTATTTTTAATATTTATTCAAAAATATTATTTTTCAATTCTTTTATTTTTTTCGACATTTCACTTTTGAAAGTTTGTTGTTTTTTTCTCTTTAAAATGAGATCCATATGTATATGTATTTTCATCTTTTTTTAATATTCGGTTTTTAAGGTATCATGAAGGTATCAACACAGTATATGACAAAAAAAGGCTATATAATAACAGACAAACACAAAAAGTTGTATCAACAGAGTATCGTAAAGGTACTAATGGAGGTATCAGCACAGTAATAGGACAAAAAAATGTATACATAACAACAACCAAAACAAAATAGAGTATCGCAAAAGCATCATGAAGATATAAACACACTATATGGCGGAAAAACGCATATATAACAATAACTAAACACTAAAAAATAGTATGACAAAGGTACCATGAAAGTATAAACACAATATATGGTAAAAAAAATGCATATAAACACCAAAAAAAAGTATCGCAAAGGTATCATGAATGCATAAACACAGTATATGGTAAAAAAAATATATCATGAAGGTATAAACACATTATATGGTAAAAAAAAACCACATATATAACAACCAAACACCAAAACACGAGTATCACAAAGGTCTCATGAAGATATAAACATACTATATGGCAAAAAATTTATATATAATAACTAAATACCAAAACAGAGTATCGCAAAGTTATCCGGAAGGTATAAACATACTATATGACAAAAAAAAACGCATATATAATAACAACCAAACACCAAATAGAGTATCATGAAGGTAGCAACATAGTATATGGCAAAAAAAGGCATATAACAACAACTAAACACTAAACCAGAGTATAGCAAATGTATCATGAAGGTATAAACACAGTATATGACAAAAAAACACATATATAACAATAACCAAAATACCAAAACATGTATCAACACCATATTATCACAAAGGTATCAACATAATATATGGCAAAAAAGGCATATATTATTAATTATGATCTGCTTAATTAAAGCAAATTGCATTGTGAATCTGTTGGTCATATTCTGATATAATAAGGTGTGTTTGATTTGCTAAAATTCTATGTTAGATTAATGTTGCTAATCTGTTGATATTAAATATATAGTCTAAAAAATTCTA
The DNA here is from genome assembly GCA_039660915.1 of Euphorbia tirucalli. Taxonomy (NCBI): domain Eukaryota; kingdom Viridiplantae; phylum Streptophyta; class Magnoliopsida; order Malpighiales; family Euphorbiaceae; genus Euphorbia; species Euphorbia tirucalli. The sequence continues at coordinate 18,136,810 of CM077637.1, forward strand.
GTGAATGCGCTTATGAAATGCTAACTTATGTTAATGGTACTAATTAATATACAAGTAGCTAAAAAGCTAGTAATTTTTGTGTTGTTATTTGTTATGACTTGTCTCTGAATATATTTACTAATAATGATTAATGAAACTTAATTAAACAAATTTAATTAGTTTATGTGTCTGGTATGCTTTTGTTGGTATATTAATTGAAATTGACAATAAGTTAATAATAATAGTAAAGATGATTCTGATGCTATTACTAGTATTGGTCTTTAATTTTGATAGTTGTAAGCGTCAGATTTTTATGACCTCAGCTGATGAAAACCAAAACGATGTCAGATGCATACGAGAAAGTGAAGGGAGGGAGACTCACCTTCAAGGGAGGAACCAACGAAGGCGATGATGAAACACAACTTTCATCTGCCACCACCGGAGGAATAGAAAATACTAAAATTGGCATTAGAGGCGAGGTGTACACAATCGACCAGCCAAACGGCTTAAATACGAGGAGCTTTTCCCTATAGAGATGAAGAAATTCGATTATCATGGCAAGTCCAATTTCAAATCATTGGAGGAAGCTTTGGATGATCACATCAAGAAGAAGGCTGATCACTATTACAAATGGATCAACATGGTATTGCAAAGGTATCAACACAATACATAAGGTATCACGAAAGTATCAACACGTTATATGAAGGTATCATAAAGGTATAATGAAAGTATCAATACAATATATAAAGGCATAATGAAGGGATAATGAAAGTATTAACACAGTATATGAAGATACAATAAAGGTATCAACACAGTATCGCAAAGGTATCATGAATGTATCAACATAGTATATGACAAAAAAACGCATATATAACAATAATCAAACACCAAAACATGTATCAACATAGTATCCAAAGGTGTAATAAAGGTATCAACCCATTATATGGCAAAAAAACATATATATGACAATCAAACACCAAAACATATATCAATAAAGTACCACAAATGTATCATAAAGATATCAACACAATATATGAATGTATAATAAAGGTATCAACACAATATGGCAAAGGTATCATGCGTTAATACTTTGTTAATACTTTCATAATACCTTTGTGATACTAAAACTGAAGATGAAAAAAAAAGGAAAATATATATACATATAAATCTTATTTCAAAGTGAAAAAAAAGACAAAAAAACTTTGTACTATCACATGCCAAAAAAAATGAATGGATTGAGAGATAAATAACAAAACTAAGTTTAAATTATAAAAAATGAAAGAGAAAAGTAAGGAATCGTACTGGAGAAAATAATTTCAGAAAAAAAAATACACCATAATAATAAAAACAAAAAAAAATGCATTTATAGATTCGTCAAGCGTATGCTCAAAAACCAAACTTAAAATGGAGTATTTTTTATAATTTTCTTAAAATATTATAGCTATAAGCCTCTCTTCTCTCTAGCGTCTGTAGCCTGTATCAAGATTTTGTGTTGTACGTTGTTTAGGGTTTTTTTTTTTGTACTTGTATCTTTGGTTTTTCATTGTTTTTTTTTTTATCTTATTATCTCTCATCGTGGTTTTGAACTTTTTGGTTGCTACAAGCGTAATGATTCTTGAAGGGATTTATCATGGAAAATCAAGCCAATGAAAGCGGAAGCCGATTTAGATGTTCTAAAATCCGTGCCCAGGAGTTTATGAAAATGAATTCGAAAAGAAAACCAATAGCAAAATGGAATTGATCTCACCTTACAAGTCTTCTTTAGAGAAGACTGCAAAAATCAATTTAGATCTCCTCCACGCTCACGTACACAAATGTTTAACGAAGTAGCACCCGTACTAGCATCGGATCGGAAACCGAGAGAGAAGAGAGGGAGGGGGCCGAAATTTTCAACCTTGAAAATGGGTTAGGGTTTTTATACTTTTTTAACCCTAGGTCTTCATTAATTACCTTAGGTTCTAATTTACTTTCAAATTAATTTATCATATATGTATGAATTAAATTACACTATATAATACAATTCATACCATGTCAATTAAATTTAATTTGCCTAATTAAATTAACCCAATAATTAATTAGACACTACTTAAGAGATAATATATATAAACATTATATTTCCTCCCAGGATATAAAAGCATAAAATTAATTTATCAAATTAATTATATGGAACCCATTGATTATATTATTTTTTATCAATCTAATTGATCTATAATTTAATCAATAAATTCCTCCTCTTATGTCAATATACTCTAAGTGTATAGCTGACCTGTTAAGTGCTGGTTTAGACATTCAATGTATATGATCCTGTGGGTCCGTTTTTATGTTAGCAGTGGATCATAGGCCCACAAACTGTAATTGGGCTCCAGCAAGCCACTACAGCCCCCAATTAAGATTGAGACTGCAGTCTAACGGAAGTCGTAACCCTGTAGCATAGCATATATGTCCTATGTCCTTGATATCGGTGTCCATCACGGAAGCATGGTATTATCACCTTTTTTGTGTCCAGACATTCACCTGATACCGAGTGAACTGATGGTCACAAATAAGTTCCAACTTATTTGGGTATGGCCACACTCTTATCAGTTGCATTCATCAAGAGACTGATGATATCTTTTCAATGAATCATTGAGTGGCATATCCCTTCTGCATATTCATGGCTTTGCCATGCTTACTCGCACATCCAACCGTATCCATACTTAGCACCCTATTATAGGCCCTTTAGGCGCACGTCAAAGTGTGTGAGTTCATATGTAACTCCATAATATGGTCAGGTCAAAGAATCCAATGTAAGTATTATAGAGAATCACTTATGATACTATACCATGTAGATTTCTCGTAAGTGGATCTATCCAGTACCATATCCTATTACATGTACCCATATACCTGATTAACAGTCCATGTACTATGGCCGACTGGTAAGACACTACCATACAATCAAGGTAATGCTAGTCTTATGTTCCATTCATTCCCATGAATGGAAAAGACTATAGATGGCTTTATGGTTATATCGCTTCTCTATCCATGGTCTCACTGCTAAGTGCGTGACACTTAACAACATGGATATAACTATCTTAATTGGATATTCTATTGACATTTATTGCACAAGATATAAATCAAATAGATTATGCCTTTATAAATTAACACAAGAGTATAATACATCAATGCATAAATGGTCTAAGAATGTATGATACAAAATAAGAACCAATGCCTTGGAACTAGGGCATTCCCAACAATTCTTTCTTGGAAGCATCATTCAATTAACGGTTTTCAGTCCAACAATGATGTGCTTACCTTTGCAGGGAATAGTTTGACTGGTTTTGAAAGGATTATGCGAGATTTCTCATATTTATTTGGAGTTGTTTGTTGCATATCTTATCCTTTTTCTTTTGATCTGTTATTAGCTAACATGATCTCTTGGAAGGAAGTACTATCCTAGATTAAAGATAATAATTTTGCTGTTGTGATAATTTAACGAATTCGTGTATTATTATTTTTGGCTCTTAGTAACTTGTATTTGAATGATTCTTATTTTGATTTTATTGTTAAGCGCTGTAAATTTTTAATTATTTCTTTTGATGTTTCTATTTTGTTTAGCGAATTATTTTGCATATACTTTGACCATGCTCTAGTTCTAGTTCTATATCTAATATAAGAAGTCAGAGAATTAAACTAATTATAATTATTCTTAAATACCACATTTTGTTATTTCTAATATACCAAAACTATTCGAGAAAACAAATAATTAACGCAATATTAATTTTCTTCAATCGAAAAAATTACACAATTTGATGTAATAGACAATAAAATTGCATCAACTAATTCCATTATTATGAGGCAACAAAATTGATTAATCAATATTTGAAGACAATAAAATCAATTTTTAAATTACTCAATGATACCTTTTGATACATCATTGGAACTAATATCAACCCTTTACATATGTGTTTTTCTTTCTTTTCTTTTACATTGTTTTTAAGTATATTTATGTTAATTTTAAATGTATCTTATTATTTTTGTGAAACTGGTGATACCATTTGTGATAGTAAAAATATTACTAAAATAATGGTGATACCAGCGCTGACTTTTGGGGGGAGCTCCCTGAGCGACCGCTCAGGGCCCCAAGTTTTACGACTGTTGTCGCTTCATCTTCTAAAGATAGAGATGCAGTGGGTAGGACTGACCCAACCCGCCCACTGCGTCAATTAATTTTTTTTTTTAACTTAGGCACCAAAACGGTTGGGTCAGGCCAGCTCATTGCGTCAATATTTTCTATGTTTTTTAACGTAGGTACCAAAACAACGTCGTTTTGATGCCTACGTTAAAAAAAATTAATAAAACCTGTTGATGTACACTACTGATATTAGAGGAAGAATAAAAATAATTAAGAAGAGGATAACCAAGAATAGTGAAAGGAAAACCTACTTAATAAGAAATAAGGAAAGAACTTGGTAAGAAATATTGCCTCCTTTAGAGAAGTAAAATTATTCTGAGTAATGACAAAGACATATTTATGGCAATTATTAATGAAAGAGATATTTAAAGTCAACTACCTAATAAATTTTTTTACTTGTATAATAAATTTTTTCTCACTTCCTCTCTCACCTAATACAAGCTCCAACACTCTCACACCAAAAAGGAGTGCCAAATTAAGTCAACTTTCAGAACAAACACATAATAAATATACCACGTGCCAAAACAGTAAACAAAGTACCTCACTAATTAGAAATAAGTATATGTGGGAGTTGGTTTCTTAATTATCAAATTACTATCACAATTCAGAAACAATAGCAGCATTAAAAAAATTTAACACTATAGGTAGCATAGACATTGTGATCATGCCGGAATTAAGAGATAGATCTATGTTTACTTTCACGGTTCTTCATCTCCTTCACAACCCCACTTGTCTTTCCATTCAACTCCTGCCAATGGACAAAGAAACAATAGATAGAGGAAGGGAAAAAACAAATATCAATACAAATTCAAGAATGAAAGGGATTTATGTAAAACTTAATTAGTGATTGCTATATCAAATACTATACATAGAATTCATCAAATTTTTTAATTAGGTTGTATCTTAATTTGCCATCTTCAAAGTCTTTTGGTTCATTGCAACCTGAAAATAAATTGAAAAGTAAAAAGATCATAACAAAATATGATCAAACTACAAAACTTACATAACAATAAACATTCAAACAATTAAATCATTACAAAATGTTGTATTCATAAAAAGCAATTCACAAACAAAAGCAGAAATGTATTACTAAGAACAATGCAGAATCAAAACAAATCTATCTGCATATAATCCAATCATCAGAAAACAGAAGATCGATGGAATCTCAAAAAAAAAACCTCAGCAGCCATATTATCTCCTAACAATCACAAGGCTATAATCAGATCTCTGTAATGAAGCTTGAAGTAGTCAACTGTTTAAAAAAAAAAAAGATAAGATGAAGATAAGAGCACACACCCCCCCCCCCCCCCCTAAAAAAAAAAAAACTACACAAATTAAATGAAGGCAAAATATAAGCCACATGAAAAATGAAACTTTGATTTTCCTTATCTATTTTACATGCTTGTCTTTGGATTTTCTGGTATTTTATAGCTTCAATTTCCTAATATTCTGATGCAGCGGAAGAATTCAAAATTGATGATACAAACTGAAAGGGGTTGTTGATTCTAAGAATACCTAAACCCTAACAACTATTAAAGTCCGTTGATCGCGCACGATGCCGAAATCTAGTCTTCTACTAATTGAATTTCGCAAAATTCACAAAAGCAGGGTAGAGGAATACACCCGAAATTTTATTGAATAATGAAAACTGATTACAATTGAGAAATAAAAGCCTATTTATAGGCAAACTATCCTAAATATAATAAAACTCCTAAACAATAAAAACTTCTAAATAGTCTAAACTTCCTAATTAAAAAAAATACTAAATAAATTAAAATACAAACAAAATAGGAATCCTTATCAATTTAGGATCCTTACAATAAAATCTATTCCTAATCCAAATTATAAAATAATTACAATTAAAATAAAGATATAATCCAAAACCTATCTTTAATTTCTTTCCATAACAAGTAGTTGTTTCCAAATTGAATTGGAGATCCTTTTTATTATTTGTGGCCCGCATCATTCTCCTCCTCTTAGAAAAAACTCGTCCTCTTGTTTTCCCGTTAATAAACCAAACTTTAATTTTATTAAAAGAATCCACATTCAAAATATGGTTGACCCCAATAAAATCGATATCATCATTCCAATAAAAATTCTCATATTCATCTTCAAATAAATCATAAATTGGTTGTAAAGTTTCTTCAACACCAACAATCTTGTCACAAGATACATAATCTACTACTTCAACATAAGCATAATCTTCATCATATATTGGGGGTAATGAGAAATCAAAGAGTTTACCTTCACCAAGTTTTGATTCTTGAGAGAAAATTACTTCATTCTCTCTCTCATAAAACTCATCAAGCTCCTCATCACTAAAATGAAGCTTTCTTTGCATTTTTCTCTACCCAAGAGCAAACCAAGCTCTGATACCAACTGATGCAGCGGAAGAATTCAAAATTGATGATACAAATTGAAAGGGGTTGTTGATTCTTAGAATACCCAAACCCTAACAACTACTAAAGTCCGTTGATCGCGCATGATGCCGAAATTTAGTCTTCTACTAATTGAATTTCGCAAAATTCACAAAAGCAGGGTAGAGGAATAAACCCGAAATTTTATTAAAAAACCAAAACTGATTACAATTGAGAAATAAAAGCCTATTTATAGGCAAACTATCCTAAATGTAATTAAACTCCTAAACAATAAAAACTTCTAAATAGTCTAAACTTCCTAATTAAAAAAAATACTAAATAAATTAAAATACAAACAAAATAGGAATCCTTATCAATTTAGGATCCTTACAATAAAATCTATTCCTAATCCAAATTATAAAATAATTACAATTAAAATAAAGATATAATCCAAAACGTATCTTTAATTTCTTTCCACAACAAGTAGTTGTTTCCAAATTGAATTGGAGATCCTTTTTATTATTTGTAGCCCGCATCATATTCCCACACTGGTTTACTCTAAAATATAAAAACATGACGTATCAGTTTAAGGAAAGCGCAAATTAGTTCACAGAGTTGCCATGGAAATTAATAGCAGTGTGGTGGATTATAAATTCGAATCAATAGCATTGGTATTTGTCACTCATATAAGCTTATTTCATCCACATGATCAGCAAGATATGGCTGTCGTAACCATTTTGCACCAAAATTACTAATTCAAGCAAGAATGGTTTTAGTTTTAGTTACAGTGCAATTGTAAAATTTGTGATTTAAATTGAAGTATTCAAACATTTAACAAAAAAGACTCAAAATTAAGGGGCATATGTAACATAAGAAGGAATAATTTAAAATACAACACACCTCAATTTGCACAAATTCATGCTTGAGAAAATGTCCGAAAGAACATTCTTTATCTTCAATAAACAAACTACAGCTCCTTTTCCTGAAAAATTTCTCATGCTCTAGATGTAATTTTCCTAATGTTGAAATCATCAGCTTCTTATCTACTCCAAGTCATTCTACCATTATGAAAGAATGATTTGAGAAAATGGGATGATTATTAACTGAAAAGATTATCACATAATCATTGAAACAATAATCTAATCCTGTTCATTGCTATATAATTTTAACTGAAAATAATAATTGATAAAAACACAGGAAAAAAGCTGACCAAAAGATAAACATGAAAAGACAAGAAAAAATATTGATGCAATATAAGCAAAACCGCAACAAACTTCAGTAGTCAGTTGATTTCTCAATTTCTCAATAGAGAACGTGAAAAACCAATGCATAAACTTGAAATCAACAGAAAAAAATACCACATCTAAACCTGTGAATCAAAATAATTAACAAATAAAAAATGGAAAAAAATCACTTCATTATGCATAAACATAAACAGAGCTAGATCAAAATACATAAAATGATTAAAAAAAAAACAAAGCTAGATCAATAGTAAAAATTAACAGTAGTAGAGAAATTCACCTAGCCTAAAAAGTAGTAGTCATCCATTACGTAGCCTGTATCAGCGGATACCTCCACAAATTGAAGTGTCTGCAAAGTGAACATAAAGAAGCCCAAACATTTTATGTTTAAAATGTAAACAGAGTAGAGACAAAATAAAAGACTAAGTTACGAAGGAAGGAAGTTCGACAGCGAAAGCTATAAAACAGAATGCATCTATGAAAATAAAATAAAACCAAAGATTAGAACAGTAAAAAAAAATCTACTGCAAAGTAAGAAATAACAAAGAAATTTTAAACGACCTAAAAGTATGTGTTGATTAGAACAGCAACGTGAGAGAAAGGAAAGAACAGCAGCCAAGAAGTCTCTAGAGACCGATAGGTTGAGAAGAAAGAGAGAAAAAGAGCAAAACGAAGAAAATTGCAGAGAGAGAAAAAATCTGAATAAATGAGACGCGCAAACACGTTTGAAGGAAGCATAAGACAAAGGTAGAGAAAATTGTAAAAGTGTGAGGACAAATTTGAAAATTTATTTTCCAAGGGACGAAATTGGGATAAAATTTCCAATTCTGGCGAATTGGTGCACCAGTTTTAATATATAGTATAATTTCTTATAAAGCTACTCAAAACCTTTAAATTTCAATATTTCATCATCATTTTAATAGGTATGTTTTAGTTTTTTTTTCATTGCAATTTATATATATTATTTTTATTTCCTTGTTGTTTGTTTTATTTTTTTAGTTAGGGTTTGAGTTTGACATATGTAAATATAAAGTTCAATTGCTGAAATTGTTATTCTAATTTATGTTTTTTTATGTTTTATTTGTTCAGTTTCATCCTATTTAGTCGATTATTTTATTTTGGGGAGAAAAATGAAATTGGGAGTTTCATCCCAAAATCAGGTTGTATTGCTCTAACTCTTGTTATTGTTTTTGCTATTGTAATTATGTTTAAAAGAAAATATGAATCTAGATGGGAAAAGTGTAAAAGGGAAAAAAATCGAAGAGTTAACTCAATCCCAAAGAGAAGCACTTGATAAATTTTTTATTAAAGAACCACAAGTGTTGTCTGAAAATGAAAATGTTGGTGATTCTAGTGTTGATAATTCCAATGCTAATAATATTAATATTGATGATAATGTGCATTTAAATGATAACAATAGTTCTGGAGATGATGATATGAATGCAAATGAGAAAAATGCCTCTAGTGATGATGTCGTGCCTTGTAATATTGTGCATGGTTTTGATGCTAATGTTGGTCATGCTGATGTTTTTAAGGACATTGCCCATCATGAGATTGACACATTTGATCCAAAAAATTAGGATGCTTTAGATTCTCAAATGATTGATATTTTAGCGGTAAAGGGTCCTAAAAGAGACTTGTCTATTATGAAAGGTGTGAAAGATAAAATCGGAAGATAATTTTCTGCCTCATTCTATACTAGAGTCCTACCAAATCGGGAAAAATGTAATAGAGATTGGCTTGTATATTTAAAAAAAATTTGATCGAGTTTTTTGTTTTTTGTTGTAAATTATTTAAGAAAAAGAAAGAGTGTGGTAAAGATCAATTAGCAAACCAGGGTTTTAGTGATTGGGCACATCTTTGTGTTAGAATCAGAGAGCATGAAACTAGTATGGAACATGTCCAAAATATGATTACTTGGTATGATTTGCATCTAAGACTTTAAAAGAATACAACTATTGACAAAGTAGCTCAAAAGCAAATTAAGAAAGAGAAAGAGCATTGGAAAAATGTTTTGTTGAGAATTATTTCAATGGTAAAGTTTCTTGGAAAACATAATCTAGCATTTCGTGGTACTAATGAGAAATTGCATCAAAATAGAAATGGAAATTTCTTGGGATTAATTGAAATGTTAGCTGAGTTTGATCCTATTACGTAGGAGCATGTTCGTCATATTACTTGTGATGAGATTCATGTTCATTACCTTGGTCACAACATCCAAAATGAGTTGATTATTTAGCTTGCATGTGCAATTAAATCCGAAATTGTTAAGCAAATAAAAGAGGCTAAATATTTTTCTGTGATACTTGATTGTACTCCTGATATTAGCCACCAAGAGCAATTGGCTTTAATTTTAAGATATATGGATGTTACTTCAAATTGTGGTAGCATAGAGGAATCATTTTGAGGATTTTTGAATGTGAATGACATAACTGGGTAGGGACTTTTTAATGTTTTGTTACATTAATTAGATGTTCTTAAACTTGATATAGATGATGTCCATGGACAAAGATATGATAATGGGTCAAATATGAAAGGAAAAAACCAAGAAGTGCAAAAAAACTTTTAGATTTGAATCCTAGAACTTTTTACACTCCTTGTGGTGCCCAGAGCCTTAATTTAATGTTGTGACATGGCCAACAAATCTGGAAAAGCTAGGGACTTTTTTGGCATAATTTAACACATTTACACTATTTGCAAATTCCACAAAAAGATGGCAGATTTTGAAAAATAATGTGAAAGATTTAACTCCTAAATCATTATCTTCTACTCGCTGGGAGAGTCATGTAGATAGTGTAAAAGCAATAAGTTTTTAAATTTCAGATATAAGAGAAGCTTTGCTTCAAGTTGCTAAAAGTAATAATGATTCTAAAATAAGAAGCGATACAAAATCATTAGCTAATAATGAGCTTGGTGATTTTAAGTTTATAATGGCTATTGTCATTTGGTATGATTTGTTGTATGTTGTTAATTTGGTTAGCAAAAAATTACAATCTAAAGATATGCTTGTTTGTGTTGCTATTGAAAATGTGAAAAAATTGATTTCGTTTTTTAAGGGGTATAGAGAAAATGGTTTTTCTAATGCTGTTGAAGTTGATAAGGAATTTGTAATTGATATGGAAATTGATCCAATGTTTCCTCAAAGGCGCCGAATTAAAAGAAAGGTACAATTTGATGAGACTTAAGATAATAAGAGTCCATAATATGCAGAAGAGTCTTTTAGAGTTAATTTTTTCATTGTGTCATTGATCAAGCAATTGTCTCACTTGATAGGAGGTTTGAACAATATGAAAATGTGTTTGGGTTTTTATTTGCTTCTGAAAAATTGCATTCATTAAATGATTCGAGTTTAAAGTCTTGTTGTAGCCATTTGGAAGATGCACTTAATAATGTTGATAAATGTGATATTCATGGTTCTGACTTGTATGTGGAGTTGAAATTACTCTAAGAATTTTTGCCTAAAGAAAAGTTGGGAGCTCTTGATATTTTTAAATTTTTGAAACATGTTGATTGTTTTCCCAACGTAATTATTGCATATAAGATATTACTAACCATTCCAATAACAATTTTAACTGCCGAAAGAAGTTTTTCAAAGTTAAAGTTGCTTAAGTCTTACTTGCATAGTTCTATGTCATAGGAAAAGCTTAATGGACTAGCTTTGGTGGCAATCGAAAATTAGGTTTTGGATAAAGTTACTTGTGAGGATTTGATTGATGAATTTGCTTCAAAAAATGCTTGGAGGATGAGCATTTTCAAGTGATGATCTTGTAAATTTAATGAAATATGTGTTTGTCAGAGTGTAATAATGTCTTTTATAGTTCATATATGAAATATTAAATTTGTTGTTCAAAGTAACGAACACATTTTCTTTCTATAAAGGCATATTTTTTAGTTTTCGCCCAGGGTCTAAAATTTTTTTGAGATAGCCCTGGGTGATACCTTGATATGGCAAGGTGATACAAGCATTACGAAACAATAAAATCATACAATTAATGTCACTAAGGTAATAAAATAAAATAAAATATTGATTCTATAAATTATTAAGTTACCAAAACTATTTCGGTGAAAAAAATTTACCAAAACAATTTCAGTAAAAAAGTTTATCAAAACTGTACAAGACAATTGAATCAATTCTCATAAAGTATCATAAATCATGCAATTAGTCTTATAAGGCAATAAATCAATTAGAAACCCCAAGTGAAACTTGTGAAAAAAGCAATGATATTAGTATTTTAAATAAATAAAATCAATTAGTCTTATAAGGTAATCAAGCAATTTTCTTAAGGCAATTGGATCTCGCAATCAATGTTATAAAGCAATAAAAATATTATATCTTTGATTTTTGTATTTTAAACCTAAATTTATTCTAAGAAGCTATTAAATAAATTAACTAAAGCAAAATGATTAAAATGATAAAATTAAATTTGATGAAAGAGTAACTAAGGTGTATGGTTTCACCTAATATTCATTCTAGTAATTCTTTAAATCATGTAGTTACCTTGATTAAATTTCAAGGATGGTGAATTCCTTAAGCAATTAACACCTGTTAAGGCTATTAATTCTAATTCTCAACCTAACTACTTAAACTGGTTTAGTCTTAAGCAGTTACATAGGAAAGCATTAAACACTTGAAAACCTAGTACCAACAAGTGAGCCACAAAAGCAATGGTTCTGTAATTGTCATGTTATGAATTTATGTTAATTAAGTTTTTTGGTCAATTATAATTTAACTAAAAACATTGAAATAGATGCTTATGCATTCAAAGTATTAAGCACTCATAACATAATCCATGGAAAAGTAATACTAGTTAATTACATTAAACTTAAGACAATGACATGGAAATCTTGCTAAGCCCCCACCATATAGTGGAATTAGTTCATAATCAAACTATAAACAAATAAATGAAATACAAGAAACATGATGATAAAAGTCAAGAATAAAACTAGAGAGAGGACGAATCCAATGGTAGCTTGTGAAGAGAAATCAGTGAAGAATGGATGATGAAACCTTCAACCCTAGCTTTGCCTCCAACTTTATGGAAAATCATGTTCTTGGTATGTAAGAGAAAGAAAATAGAATTGTTAAATGTCAAATAATAATCGTTGAATCAATCATACCGCCTTCTTTTCCTAAAAAACAACGTTTTCTCTAAAGAAGAAGAAAGATCACTCTCCTACTTCCAATCCTACTCTGGCAAAAACTCTCTAATAGGAGTCTAAGATAATCCTAATTAGAGAAGGTAAAAATAAAATACAAAATAATAATTATTTTATCTCTTTCCTAAGTAGACCATAAAAGGGTGAAGAATAAAATAGTGCTGAAATTTAGGTCTTCTTACTCCATTAAACTTGCACGATTCGTATTGTGCCAAAGCCATGGGCACGAAATAAGACTGGTTTGCTTCTGCACTCCAAATTCTTCAATTTCTGCTCCTCCTAAGATATGTCCATGCTTAAGACTTCATTGCTTCTCTAAACAGTGTGATTTAGCTCCCAAAATAGGTAATTTTTTCTGTATTTACATTAAATGCCAACTTCAATACCCTAGCACAAAAAATAGAACAAAAGAAGTAGAACTAATTTGAATTAAAGCAAAATAATTCAATTAAAGGCTATAAAATTAGACAAATTAAGTACATCAAACGCACTTATCAGTGATTTTATTATTAAACTACTGTTGCATGCAAATGTAACTACTAGCGATTGTACTAAATCAGATATGCAATATAGTGATAAGAACAAGTGTCATTTCCACAGGGATTGACAGTAAGCAACGCCAGAATTTTTAATAAAACAACAGATTCATATATCTTTCTATTTTTAAATAAATGAGAGAGAATAATGATGATAAATAACTGAAATAATAAATGGGCAATATAAATGAAGAATAAGAATAAGAATGCAAATTATAACGGTAATGAAAACAATATATAAAAGGGTCACAAGCTCAAGCCAAGTAATGTCTATCAGTTTCAGTCCTTTCTCCATTATTTAGCATAGGCAAGGTAAAGATTAAGGGTTTAAGGTTTCATTTTCCTTTAATCACCATGCTTCACATCTCGCTCTCATATGAATTTTTTAGGATTTCATTTACTTAACTCTCGCCCTCATAAACTAGATCTCAAGCTTTAAATTATAAGATGCATTTGCCATTTAGATAAAATCCTTAACATATTAATCATCTCCTCTCAGTCTCAGGTAGTATATGTATTAAATCAATTTTTCCATAACTTTAAATCTCATCTCAGTGTCATTAAAGTTACTTGATATAAGGTAATCAACTTATAAAAATTAAGCTTACTAATTTAAGAACTAACTTAATATATGATGCCTATGAAAAACAAAAGACAGAAAGACTTACTCGTGTCAAATAAGCTGACCTGAGCTTGTGAAGTGAGACTACTCGTGCTTTATTATTGGAAGTCAAGCAATCTCAACACATAATTTGTAGAAAGAGAAATATTAGAAATTTAGAGAGAGAAAGTACAAACTAAACGAAAAGGTGACAAAATAAAATGATCCAGTCACGAATGAGAATTACTCATAATTATTACCTCATTATAGTAGTAAATAAGGGAAAGAGTAAATCTATTACAAGCAAGTTGTTGAGTAAAATTACCAAAATATTTCTAAGCAGGAGTTGTTATAAGCAAGGATAATCCACTTGCATATTGCTAATAAAAAAGAGTTTAGATTAATCTCATTTACTTTCCATGAACGATATGGTCATTTCACCCCCACAGGTTGCTCTCTCCTCCCCTTTAGTAGATTCCACGTCATCATTTAGGCGACTAAGTCCATCTTCAGGCTTTAAACAACGTCTTTTATCAATTTAGCTTACGAAACAAGATTGCTAAGTTTTGACAGTTTTTCTACTACGCAACCTGAAACATACACATTAAGCTTTCTTTTCCTTCAAATTTAGCACAAATATGATCTACATTTGTTTGCATTTGTTAAGGTATAATTTTCACTCAACAATTACTGAAACAACGTAAAAAGACAAAATAATAAAAATACTTCTCTTAAATATCATAAATTGCACAGTTATTGTTAGGGTTGTCAATCGGATGGCAGGGGCCCTTCTCCAGTATGATCCGCCTAGACGGGGACAAGGAATCCCCGATTAAGGTCCCCGCGGGGCAGAGACGGGAACGAATTTGTCCCCGTTTCTTAATTGGGGACGGGGATGGTAATAGCTCTACATGCCCCGTGGGCCGCCATCCCCATCCCAGTTTATAACCCGCGGGGATCCTTGGTAAATTTCCCAGTTAAATACACAAATCTCCTACAATTTCCCGCTTATATTTCTTTATTATTAATATTATTACATTACATTATTATTATTTATAATTTATAATTTTATAAACTAAAGTAAAGAAGAAAACTAATCTCTCATGAATAATTATTAATTATATGTTAGTATATTTGAAAATTGAGTTTTCAGAATTTTATGTCTATAGTTTAATGCACGTTTGGATAAGTTAGAGGGTGAAAATTGAAATTTTAGAGGGTTTCTTTAGAAAATTGAAAATTATTTTAACGGAGATGGGGATCTCCGTGGGGAACGGATTTCCCGTCGGGATCGGAGATGGGACAGAAACTTGTCCCCGATTAATAAACAGAGCGGAGACAGGGATTTCCGAATAGTCTGGGGACGGGGATGGGAAGTGCAATTCACGGCCCACCCCCCGCCCCATTTACAATTGTTATAAAACACCATAATTGTGAGCGGACGACGTTTTCGACGGAACGCGAGACTCCCTCTCGGAAGGGGCGGCTCGATTTCGGGCGGGACCCTCCCTAGCATGGGGTTTTTGGACTGGAAATTTGTTTTTAGAAAATCGGATTGTTTCGTAAAAGAATCGATACCTAAATCTCGATAAAAAGTATAGGAGTCGCCACCCGGCTCAGCTCAACTGGGAAATTACAGTGTAGCTAAACCAAAGCGGGAACTGCCACACTTTTCAGAGATCTAGGTTCAGACAAGTCCCTTATTTCATGTCTAATAAAAATAAAATGGCCAATGTTCTATAATGACACTTTAAATTGCTAAAATTGATTTTATTGAATAAATACAGGCGGCGCACATACATACACAATACGACATAAAAGTAAAAGAATAAACATTTAAGAGGCTTACAACCCAATTGAATGAAAAATAAAACTCTCGACCTCACAATACAAGCGCCTAGATAAACGAGAATCTAAGAAAATTTACAATCGCCTAAAATACACGGATTGATCTATTAAATACATTAAAAATAAAAATAAAGAAATTAAAGCTGCAAAACAAATGGTTAGCACAGATATATAGCACACCACACATAGGACTCAAGTTGGACAGAATTGGGAATTTTAGAGTTCGGGGGCATGCATTTGGGGGTAACCGGGTCGGTTCGGTCGGCCGGTCCGATTAGACCTGGAAAACAGTTTTAAAACGTCCCTGTATTTTTTGTTTTGTGAGAAAATCTTTTTGAAAATATTTTCCGGTTTATTTTGATTTAGCATGTGAGGTGGGTCGGTTTTCGGGAGAACGGGGTCTCCGTCGTGGTTTTGTTCTAAATACAAATACACCGAAAAATAAATCTAGGGTCGTGAATGCACACTCCAAAATTCATTTTTGATGATTTTTTTATTTTTCATGATTTTTCTGATTTTTTTTTAATTTTCTGATCTTTATGAAATTTTTGGGGTTTTTATGAATTTTTTTGGATTTTAGGGAATTTCTGCTTCTGGCCGAGAACTACAGTCGTGCGACTGTAATCCTACCTTCAGCAGAAATCGCCAAAATATTTAAAATGAATGACTAAAACTGAGAAATTAAAAAACAGTGGTACGACTATATATGAAATGGCACGACTGTAATTACAGTCGTGTCCCTGTTCTTTGTAATAAGAATAGTCGTACGACTGTTCTTAAATTTCCAAAAAAAAATGAACAACGTTATATAAAAATGCACAAAAATCAACCAAAACACCTAGAATGCGTGAAAATGAGATGGGTTGAAGTGTGTTTACCTCTTTGACGCTGATCCACCGTAGGTATGACCCTTGGCAACGCACCAATCCATAAGAAATTGCTCCTTTTCCTTAGTTTGTCAAGGTTGCAAAAGGGGTCCAAAAAATCCTCCAAAAGTTACGGTTTTGAGTTTGTTTATGTCCAGAAACGATTTAGATTCCGTCTTAAGTGTTTATCCTATGATTTCTAATTCATTTTAGACATTAACACCAAGAAATTATGAAGAAAAAGATGGAAGAAAGTAAGGTTTGTATTTTTCTTTTTCTTCTTTTTTCTCTCTCTAAATTTCTCTGCCCAAGGTTCCTTTTCCCATCATTTCTGGTCTCTATATCACTTCTTTTACCCGGAAAATCTTGAGCATTAATTGCTCAAGATTTTCCCAATATTTTATTATTTTAGGGGTATGGGTTCTGCAACTTGCTCCGACTTGACAGTCGTACGACTGTAAAAAAATCCCACGACTGTAATTACAGTTGTGGTAATCAAGGTCCTTTTTTTTTAGGTCCGAAAAATCCCGTATTCACAATAACCGGTCTCCTCAAATACTAAAAAAAATTCATTATTTCAATGAGGCGTAGTCAAAAGAATGATGATATACTAGTATCACCTGACAGGCTGTTTGTTTGGTGGGATAAGAGGTGGGATAGGGATTTCTTATCCTTATCCCACCTCTTATCCCATGTTTGATACCTGCTCATGGGATAAGATTAAATTTTACCTTCATCTTATCCCACATTTTCTGTCTCAGGCTCCCCCAGGTATAAGGATTGGGATAAAATTTATGGGTGGAAATTTACCTATTTGTCCAAAAGAACCCATTAAAGGATACATATTTAGGAGTAATATTGTCAATTATATTAATTTATCCCTATCCCTATCTAACATACCAAACATATCTTATATTATCCTCATCCCAATTTTAACTTTTATCCCTATCCCTATCCCAATCTTTTATCCATATCCCCATCCCAATCCTTTTTCTTATCCCTATCCCCATCAAATACCAAACGCCCCGTGAGTGCATTATCACTTGATATAAAATCATATAATATCTCGGTGAAAAACACAAAATACACATCAAAATGCAGAGAACGTAAAAATAGTTAATAACAAATAAAAAAAATGTAATTAAAGTGCAAAAAAAAAAAAAAAGCAGCACAGTAAAAAAAGAAAAAAAAAAAGGGAAAAATCACATAAGAAATAAAGAAAACACATAGATAAAGAGAGAAAAGTAGTAGAAATGTAGAATGAAGAACAATACTGTTTTGGAAAAAATTGGTATTTTAGGAATAAAAATTAAACCACACTAGAAGAGGAATGCGTTAGTGATATAATTATAATTTTGGTAAAATTTTGGACAATTCTAAAAATTAGGACAATTTTGGTAAATTTTTCTTTTTCAAATAGGATGTGGTTCCGATTTTGCATCCGATTAATTATAAACTACCTTAAAAAAAAATGACCAGGGCTCTAATTTGAAAAAACCACCTAAATTTAATTTTAAAAGTCTAATGATTTTTTATGTACTTGCATATTGTCTTTCGTTTTTAAATATTTATGCTATGTTTAGTTCATGGAATCGTGTTACAATGTTTGATTTAATATTTGATGATGTAATAACTATTCTATGTAATAATTATTTCTTAAAATAAATAATAACTATTTTTTTATGAATCAAAAAATTAATTATTCCATGCTTCATTATATATATATATATTTTTATATTCATTTTCTCATATTTTCTATTTTTCCTTAATGTTTTATATCTACTTGTTTTCTTTTGAGTGTTTTCGTGTTTTTCTATTTTCTTCATTTTTTCATTTTCTTATTTTTTTTTATTTGTCTTTCTTCATTTTACTAATTATTTCTCATTTTTTTTATTGTTTTATTCGTTTTTGTTAATTGATTTTTTTTATTCCATGTTTAACCCAATTTCACTCAGTATTCTTCGCTTTTTCATTTCGATATAGCATATTTCATATATTATTCCAATATTGAACCAAACATTGGAATGAGATGGGAAAATAAATAATTATTACATTTATCCTATAATTCATTTCATGGGATAACTATTCTATTCTCACATTATTCCATTATGTGAACCAAACATGATCTTGTAGTTATAATTATGAATAACATTTTGGTGGTGTCTCTTATAGTATTATTTTTCATTTTTTATAAAACTATTTGATCATATTTTATGGATAAAAGGCTGTAGAAAACTGTTTAAACTAATTTTCCGGAAAAAAAAAAAATCAAAATACAAATATTAAATTAAAAAATAAGAAGAAGAAATAAATAGTAAAAATAGAAAGAAAAAGGGCATGCACGGGTGGACTCCTTAAATCAGCAAAAAATCCAAACGACGGCGAAACTGCCGCAAATTATCGCGAGATATTGTCGGCGTGTCGAAGAAGAGAAATAAACGTCGATTAGAGTACAAACATCAAACCAACTCATTATACCGAGGCTATATGAGCCCGTATATGATGCAGCCACGTGTAAACAATTGACGGCATGATAAGGCACCACGTCAAAGACAAATAATTCCAGTAGGACCCTCCGTATCAGTATGTAGCTGGCGAGCATTTATTGGCTGCTATTACTTAACTAGAGAAAGCAAGGTAACCAAGTAGTCAACTCTTAACTATGGTTTATTATTAAGAGAAGATAGAAGAGAAGAGAAACCGAGCGAGCAATTTTTGTTTGGGTGGGGAGCGAGCGATCAAGCTGAAGCGGTCGTGGACGCTTCGCACCATTTTACCCTTTTATTTCACCCACATCGCTCTGTTACCTCCGACAAGGTCTTCAATCTTCGTCGGCGATTAATTTTTTAATAAATTGGAGGTTGATTTGGTTGTGCTTTCTTGAAAGTGGACGTCGAGTTCTGTTGTCGGTGGATGTAAATTGGGAAGGAAATTTTGAGATTTCGGAAAAGGAAATCCAATGCTCGGTTTGTTAAGTTAGGATTTGTCCTTTTCTTTATTATAAATTTCTTCTTGATCTGTTTCTACTTTTTGGGCAATTTTGGATCTTGAAGATTGGGGTAAGAAATTCATTGGAACAAGCAAAGTTTTACAATTTTTTTGTCGGTTTGATCCAATTTGTTGCGAAATCAGGGCTTTTTGTGGGCTTTAGGGATCCTACATTGTTCAGAATTTTAGATAAAAGGGGTGAGTTTATAGCTAGTTGCGGTTTGGTGGGGGGCTTAAGTGCATGGAGAGGAATGTGCAGGATAGAAAAGAGCGAGAGAAAGAGTAGTGAAATTGTGGAGAGAAGAGAGAGACACAAGGTTATGGGGGTGGTTAAAGGAGTGGAGAAGGTAAAGAGTATATCGAGGTCGAGAATGAAGATGTGGATGATACGCGCCACCACTTCGGTTTTGTTATGGACATGTATTGTTCAATTGACGACGATCGGCGAGATGTGGGGGCCTAGGGTTTTGAAAGGATGGCCCTCTTGTTTCTCTCATGAATCGGCTGCCGTGGAGGAGAACCTTCCTGCTGTGCCAGTTCGACTCTTGCCCCCGAAGAGTGAGTCAATTGCTGTTGTTACTATTGATTAATCTGGATTATATGTCATTGCTGTACTCTTTTCAACTTTGATTTGAAGTTTTTTCGTTTTTGCATGACTATTGGGAAATTCAAGACTTTTTATTCTTAAATTCCGTTTTAATGTTTTTGGGCTGGTAGAAGATGCATTTTTTAGATGGTATTTATCACTTGCTATTTTTTGGCTGTTTGGGGGGGGTGTGGTTGTTCGTCTTTCCTTTCTAGTTTGACTGTTTTTTAGTTCAAAAAAGCGTACTTGCTGAATGCTTTTGAGACTTGAAGCTTGTCATTTGGAAACGGGACCTTCTAGAAAGCATCAGAAATTGATTGCATTTTTTTGCGTGTTCTTCATATGATAAAAGGCCTCTGCTGCAAGTTTTCACCTTAATTAACTAGACTTTTCTCCTTGTGGACCCTTCATTAGAATACTTGTTGGCCTCTGATATCTTCCTTCTAGCTATATGAGTTGAATCTATCTGGTGATTGTATTCTAATTGAGTGATTTTAGAGGCATCTGTTCTTGTTACATTCTCAATTACTGATGTAACTGCTGACCAAGTTTGTTTTTCTTGGCATTAGGGGTTTATAAGAACAATGGATATCTCATGGTTTCCTGCAATGGAGGACTTAATCAAATGAGAGCAGCGGTGAGTGCTAGCAAAGTTAATTTGATTTGTGCATGAACTGTGGCTCATTCTATTGATAAATATTGCTGATTGAGCATCTATATGGCAATTAATATGATTTTGTTGCTTTTTGTAGATATGTGATATGGTTGCCATTGCAAGGTATTTGAATGTCACACTTATTGTTCCTGAGCTGGATAAAACTTCCTTTTGGGCTGATGCCAGGTCTGTCCATATATGTTTACTAGCAAGTTTGTAAGCTATTGAATGTGTGCAAGTTTCTTTATTTTTGTTTTCTTATTATGATTGTTTTTGCCTATATGTTATTGCAGTGAGTTTCAAGATATATTTGATGTTGATCATTTCATTACATCATTGAGAGATGAGGTTCGGATATTGAAAGAATTGCCTCCTAGGCTGAAGAGCAGAATGGAACTAGGGATGACTTATACCATGGCACCAGTCAGTTGGTCTGATATATCTTATTATAGCAACCAGGTGAATCTTTTGCTTTATTTTCCCATTCTTTTTAAAATATTAATGCCAATTTCAGTTCAGCCTGCTTGTATATAGAAACTCCAACCTGTGTTCATTTGTCAATACTTTACCTGGTTTTGGTTATTAGTGCATTTACATACATTTAATTTTTGCTTATTGGGTTTCTTTTATTGGCCACATCCAGATTCTTCCGTTGATACAGAAGTACAAGGTTTTACATCTTAATAGAACTGATGCTCGACTTGCCAACAATCATCAACCTCTTGAAATTCAGAAGCTGCGGTGCCGTGTAAACTTTAGTGCTCTGAAATTCACCTCTCAGATAGAGGAGTTGGGCAGAAGAGTTAAAAATCTTCTTAGGCAAAATGGTCCATTTTTAGTACTTCACCTTAGATATGAAATGGACATGTTAGCATTTTCTGGCTGTAGTCAGGGTTGCAATAATGATGAGGTAGAAGAATTGACGAGAATGAGGTGAGCTATGCAATTGTGTTACTTAATTATTTGGCACCTGCAGCAATAAATATCAGTCTGATACCAATCCAATCCACAATTTTCTTGTCTGAGCAGGTATGCTTATCCTTGGTGGAAAGAGAAAATAATAAACTCTGATCTAAAAAGAAAAGATGGATTATGCCCTTTGACACCTGAGGAAACTGCTCTCACGTTGAGGGCTTTGGACATTGATCCAAGCATACAGATATACATTGCAGCGGGTGAAATATATGGTGGAGAAAGGAGAATGGCAAGCCTTGCAGCAGCTTATCCAAAACTGGTTAGAGGACTTAAGCTGGTGTAACTGTATAACTTTAGTAATTACTGCAGAATTCTTCTTCTAACTGTTTGTGTTTGTTTATTATACAGGTCAGAAAGGAAACGCTGTTGGAACCATCAGACCTTAGATATTTTCAGAACCACTCATCTCAGATGGCAGCATTAGATTATCTAGTTTCTTTGGAGAGCGATATCTTTGTTCCTACATATGATGGAAACATGGCTAAAGTTGTTGAAGGCCACCGGAGGTATAGTACTTTTATTAGTTATTTTGATTTGTATATTTTTTTTTTCATAGGTCATTGTTTAATTGTAAATTAATTTTGCTATTCACTCAGGCATGATAGCCTCAATCAGAGACGATATTTTGGATGTCCCTAAATCAGGAAGAGTTTTTTTTTTTTTTCTGGCTTGCGAAAACCAGTGCCAGACTTGTTATTTTATATTATTAGGCTTCAACTTTTTTTTTCAGTTAGTTTGTAGTTCCAACTGAGTAAGGTTGGAAATTTTATCCTAAAACATTTTGTGATTATTGTTATGCACTTTTTATTCTCTCACATTTTGGCTTTTGCTATGTCTGATACTTCAGATTCCTTGGATTCAAGAAGACAATTTTACTGGATAGAAGGCTTTTGGTTGATTTGATAGACAGATACAATAATGGATCACTGAGTTGGGATGAGTTCTCATATGCTGTAAAAGAATCCCATGCAGAGCGGATGGGGAACCCAACAAAGAGGTTGGTGATCCCAGACAGGCCAAAAGAAGAGGACTACTTCTATTCAAACCCAGAAGAGTGCTTCCAGATGTCAGATGATTATTCCTTGGATCCCTTGAGCAGCACGTGACAGTAAATTAGGAGATTGCGACAATTTATCAAATTGTTCTCCTCAGTCCTAGTAATTCTACCACAGATCAGAACATAGTTTTCAACACAAGTGATAAAAGAAGACTTTGTTACGAAAGGGCAATGAAGATCATACGAGTTAACAGACTTTGCAGGAAGCCTTGGATGATCGAGGGAATGAGTGGTAGGACGTTATCATGTTAGTAAAATGCCAATAATCCAATTCATGTATAGAAGGCTGCCCTGCCATTACAGGGTGATGTCATATCGACAAAATCGGGTTGTACACAGATGGAAGCAAGTATAGATGTGGTCTACCAGATATATATATATGGCCTCAAGGAAGGTTACTCCTTCACCTTTCCATTTTGTTTTTGTTTCTGTTCTTTTTTTCTTTGGTTCATTTTACATTGTTGCCAGATGCTAGCAAATATCATATTTTATAAGTTCCCATTCACACATTACTGAGACAGTTTACTCTCTCCTCTTGAATTGTGTCTCTAATTGAAAAAAGAAAAAGAAAATGATCTGAAGCTTCAGTTAGGTAGTGTTCTGGAGCATATCCTGTAAATTGCAGCGTCTGTTGTGCCTTGAGTAATTGGTAAAGTCAAAATAGATGGTAGGTATTCAAATTGATATTATAATGGTAGTCTGGACTCTTTTGGGATTCCTTTGTCGTTGCCGTTAGCTATGTATAATGTTTTTGCTCTGTTGTCCCACTTGAACTCGAATCATTGTGCTCATCAAATGAGTTCCACATAATCATTGGTGCTTGATTAATTATTGCCTCACCTCTTAGTAAGGATATGATTGTCTGGTACAATATGTGGAATATATATTTCGTAACCAGAACAGTGGTCCATAAACTAAAAAAATGTGGTATATTCATATATATACAATTGATTTATAGTTTATAGGAAGGAAAGATCATATGGTAGGGTAGTGGCATTATTTAATTAGTGGTTTAAATACTATTTCAAATGATGTCATGCTCATGAGTTATTAAGAATTTGCTTGTGCGCATGCCAAAGGGCACTAAAACCTTGCAATATTCATTATGCATTTGTTTACCGTTGTGGAATCTGTCTAAGTCCATTAGGTGTAAAAAAATTAACAGCTGCCTGTTTCTTGAACCATATGGTTAAAAAAGACAACTTTATTAATTATAACTTAGTTTTATTATGTTTTGGAAAAGAGAGAGAGAGAGAGAGAGAGAGAATAGTTGCAGTTGCTGTTGCTTGATCCAAGTTATGTTTATTGGATGATCAAATATTCTATGGACATAAATAAAGGCATAAACATGTTTGATCAAGTACTTTTCATTAAGATAATGACATGTTTTTGTGAAGTCACGTGATTAAAATATGAAAGAGGAGTGGTAAAGGGGCCGCAACAAATAGTTGTTTGTCAATTGAAAGTGAAGTTACCAATTAAATAATGTTAACCATGGCTTAATGACCTGTGGTCTAAATTCCATTTTTCTTTCATGTTATTCTCTAGTCATGTATGTCAAATTAGTTAATAAATGCATCCAAGAAATTCCATAAAGAAAAGAACAAATTGGTAATTCAAAATCACTTGGGATCTATGCCAGGAGATATCTGCCAAAGATGAAAAATAATGTATTACAAATATTAATCACACTTATTTTATTACAATTCCTTAATCAGTTGGATAATAATAATAACCCATTGACCATATGATTAACATTTGGCTTTCAAATCAAGATATTGCAGCTAAGACAAAAGAAAAATGTAATATTGCTTCAGAATCACGTCATGATGGCCTAAGAAAAATCTCGATTAGTGCAAATATCAAAGAAACGATTATTATTACCCGCGAAGAAGAAAGAGAATGGGGTACTGAAAACAATGAAAAATAGACAACCACTATACTTTAATTCAAAGGTAATATAGAATCCAACATTTGACCATATTCTAATCGATCCCAAAATGAGAATCTATATGCTAATTATTTCTTTTATAGCAATATTTGGTGACACTAGCTTTCTCACCTAACGAGAGAAATTTGAATGTATGAAATATGGACACAGATCTAAGCACATGGATTTTGAAAGGCAAATTAATGAGATTAGTCCCTCAATAAGGGAACAACCTAACAGCAATTTTGGTTAATGATTTCGATTTTTCACCTGATGTAATGTTAATTTAATTATGGAATAGCTCTTGATCCAATGTCCTTATTTAGTTACGATCAAGCACAAGCAATTAAACCACTTGGATGTGTTAGGAGAGGTGCAAGTGAGGGAGACATTATCACAACTGTAAATGTACTCTTTTTATAAACAACTTTGAAGATACCTTATTGATTTAATTTTTAGTATTTGATTTTATCTGCTGGTTTTTGCTTTATTTTTTTTTTCTTTCTTTTGTTTTGTCTCAACTACTAAGATTACTTGCACCATATGTGCACTATTTTAAGTAATTTCATTAAGAATTCATTCATGACATAAACTTGTTTGTTATTAATTTATGGGCATTTTTTTTAGTGAAATACCACATTTTAAATGCCCAATACGGAAAACTTTTTAAAATTCTTCTTTTTTTTTTTTTTTTAACTTTCATTTCCAAAATATATATTGGAAAAACCAATGTCAATGTGTTTTTACATGAGAAATTATTTAACACGATGCATCGCATAGTAACACTCATTCTTCTATGAGATCCTATGTTACGTCTTTGATATGCACATATAAGGTTAGAGTTAATGTCGGGATATATACGTGCTAGTTGGTCTGCAACCTTTGCATCAATCCTGAAGTTAGGTATTTTTCTAATTCAATTGAACTAGTTGTGATGAACAACTGGTTAACATAGGATACAGTAGTACTGGAGGGGGTGTTTGAGTTTTGGGTTAAGAGAATTTTCGATGCTTTACTAGTATTTTTAGAGATTGAGTTTTCATTGGTATCAATGGATGTCGAAAAGAAATCACATTCACCGCACAAAATAACAAATGATGAACAGGGTTCGGTGAATCAGTGTCTACACTTTGATGGTTAAGCTACACATTGTCTGTAGAAGATAGAAGAATAGAATTGGATTTTAGGGTTTAGTGTTACCGTTATATAATGTTAGCGTACCATGTATGGAGATAGAGTATGCATGGCACAAACCATGGTTTTGGTTGGATGATCACCAATGTGTCACATGTTTATGTCCATGTATGATGGTTTTGGCACACTTTGATACAAGTCATGATGCTAGAAACAATTATCCAGCTCATGGGCATCCTTTGTCCCTGCACGGGTACGTGTGATGGGGTGAAGTCCATACCTTGGTCCCGCGTGGTGTGTTTAACGTGATATCATTTGTCCTCTGCATTGGGTAAGATAAGGATATTGTTTTGTGAGCAAGTTATAATCTCATCCATTCACATACGTGTCCAGTGGAGGTGAGTGATGTGTTATTATATATCTTGAATTTGGCAGGAGGATTACCACATTAGGGGGTGATCGAATAATCAGATCATAAGAACCAAACCATGGTCTAGTGTTCAAAGTATAAGTTGATTCACCAACTGCTAGAAGATTGAGAACAACTTTTTCTGTAGCATTATTACCACTACTCTGTTCAGCCTTGTGGTATCTAGAATTTGGCATAGCAATTACAATGTTAGGTATTTATATTTGAGAAAAAAGTTTCAAATTTATCAGCCACAACTTTTAAAATGCTATGTTATGTGCAGCTGAAAGCTAACTATGCTATATGCTTAAAACTCGATCACTTTTAACATGAAAACGATAGGATTCCATCTTTATTTCTCAATGAGCATGCCTATAATGTATCCAACACTGAGTATGTATCTGTTTCCATCTGTTCCACTGTAAGTTAGAAGCAAATGATAGTTATAGTAAAAGAAGAACTAATTTTCGTGAAAATGTTAACTTCAAATGAACGGAAGCTTTAATGAAAAGCAGCTTCTCAACATTACAAGACGGATTATGGAAGCCTCTTTGAGGATACAGAAAAAGAAAAATTAATAACTAATAGGTATATGGCTTTGTGAGGAATTTCTGTGCATACCATCAAGCTTAAAAAATAGCGTGTACAAATCATTTCCGTCTCAACTGGGTACTTTTATAACCAGGAGAACACATGAATAACCCCCATAAATTATGGAACAGGGGCATCAAAAAATGAATAAATTAAGTCAAAAGAGAATATATATATATATATATAAAAGAATAATAGTTATGGTTATGGCACTCTTGTCCTAGCTTTTACATGTCCTGAGTTTCTTTAGGGCTTGATCAGATTCCTCTCCACTTGATACTCTTGTCCTCATTATTCCTTGATTATTGGAAGCAACCTTATTGTCCTATGGAATACATTATGTACAACAAATTTTAGCCGTCCACGCTTCCACCCCCAAGAAAATTCTGATTGAATTTTAAAATCCACCAAAAATTTACATATTTCAAAATGATAAAGAAAAAGGCTATGTTAATATACCTTAAGGATTGATGTTGGATCGCTCAGTCTTCTACTTGCTTTCTTTCCAAGCTCGATTTGCACTGATATGCTGGCCTGTGATAAATCTACTCCAGAACTCTGCAGTGCTTGTGTTAGAGTATTTAGCAACCTGCATCATTCCAATATCAGCTAAGCTATTTAGATCAGAATGCAACTAATAAACACCATAGTCTCTCTCACAAACTTCTCAAGCAAAGCTACCTGCCTATATCCAGTGCTGCTATATAGATAGATTATAGAAATATACAGAAAATGCAAAATGCCTTTAAAAAAAATGCTTTCCAGGTCAAGTAGACACAATTATCTAAAGGAAATTCAATATCTCAGAGTGTGGTAAATGATAATAGGTGTTCCACCTCTTGCCTTATAAGAAATGGTGCAAGGAACTGGTAGAAAGGAAGGCAGAGGCAAGCCATACGAGGGTGGCAAGAATAAGCATGTATAGGTTCGATTTCCAAGATGACTATGAAAGCAGAATTTTTTCATCCCCAGTGTAAAGTAGGTAATAAGGCTGACAGAATACAAAAGTTTTAACTGTCAAGCTAGAAGTTGTAAATTCTTTTGCTCAACAACAATGACGTCCTCACAATTCAATGTGCACTCGCATCTCTCTCTCTCCGGGGCAAGTAGATCGACTTCGCTTTGTATCTTTTCCTGAAGGTTAATTGGTCAATCATAGACAAAGATGAGTTCCTTTCCTCAGCTCATAGAATAAGAGCACCACCCAAAGCTCCATATCCATTATGTATGCCATGAGAAGGTTAGAATGATGAGGATGGGCTACTCATTAGCGAGCATATGGGACCCCCATAGACTTTTGGATGCATGAAATGCACAACCCTTAAATTTAAAGTCATCTTAGACCACATAAATGAGTAAACATAAACTCACCCTTGAGAATACACACTTGAAATGTTAATCGTCCCACCTTCAATGGTCAGCTCCTGTTCTTTCAACTTTTCACCAGCAACACCAAGCCCATCACTAGTGCATGATCGGGTATGATGTGATTGGTGTTGAGATGCCATATTCTCATCATCTAGTATTATTCTAGGTGCAACATTAGCTACTCCGCCACTAGTTTTTCCAGAATTGAAGACATTTGGCTGCAATGACATAGGAAATGGCATTGCTTTACTTGTTATTCCAGGATGATGATCTAGTACTTTGAAGGTTGTAGCCGAATTGATTTCAGATTCTACTGCATTATGTGCACCTCCTGTAATGGTTGGAGAAAGGGCAATGCTTTTCTCATCCAAATTGGCAGCAAATAGTAATGCAGGACCAGTAGCACCATTGATGGCTTGAGATTGATCCACATAACTTTCTGCAGGTCTGCTACCATTTTTCTGTAACAAATATCAGACAGAGCCAACTGTTAGGCTATAACAATAACCAGGATTACTCCCATACCATGCAGATAATATAGAGGCAAGCATTAAGTACAGAAATTTTACCCAAGGCACCAATTTTGCAGGTTCCTGGTTCCATGCTTGGTATGAACCTTCATATTTTTGCACTTTCTCCTGTAAAAACTGCACGTACTCTATGACCTGAAGAAAAAAAAAAAAAAAAAAGTATTTCAATCTCATCATCCAGAGATTCAATTGTAGTGTGGACCAAAAAAAGGGATAACTATAGCTAGGGAGTTGTACCTCTAATAGAAATGATGCCTTGTCTCGTTTTTGGTCACCATGGGGTATGAGTTCTCTCAACATCTGAAATCTGCAAATCAGATGTAAAAGTTGAGTACAGAGGCTTTTTCCTAAATGCACTCGGTACTAATTTACATTCATTTCTCCAAAAGGCAAACATTAAATGTATTTAAAAACAGGATAAACAATTAATGTTCTCTTTTAAAGAAAAGAAGATGTGATGTAGTAGATTTATGTTAGACCTCCGCCTCCTTCCTTCCTATCATTTTTTTTTTCTTATTAAACTTCATGAATCATAATTTTTCTGTGCACAAGAATAAGGAGAGTGCATTACTCTAGTTTGAGATAATAGGATCAAATTTTCACGCTATATCATTGAATGCTATAGAAGTTAAGGAAGAAAAAAAGGGATTTTGGTCTCTAAAGCTCATTCCATGAAATTCAATGAATCAAGTATGACTTGAAATCTGAACCTCCAATAAAAGAACTATTCATCACCATGAACTTAGCTGCGTAAACCGAAGATTGTCTTATTAATATAGAAACATTTTTTTTTATCCTAAGGATAAACAGATGAATTAAATTTGATAAACAGATGAATTAAATTTATATTGTAAGTTGTATAGAACGATTTATAAGTGAATTTCCAAAATTCATTTCTTGCAAGTTAGACGTGGAGTAATAGAGCATAGCAGAATCCCAACTTCTTGATGAACAAAAACAGCTATGACAACTGTGTCATTGTTAGATTTAACAACAGGAATCAGTAAAAACATGCCTGTCATTTATTTTGCTTCTCCTACGTTGCTCAGTAGCAGAATGTTTTGACCGTGGCGTGTTAGCCTTCTGATCGGTGCTCTTCCCATCCACTTTTACCCTCAATTCCCCTGTAATTTAAAAGAAGGAATTGCATCAACATTAAAGGAAGCATCAGCCTACCATCGATCTATAACAAACTACAAGAGGGGATATCAATGTCTTTTAATGGAAGGGGGCTCGTTTATAAGTAAGGAAAAATCACTGCAATTCAGAACTCCAGCGGACTCGTTTTAAAACAACAGATTCAAGCAATGGAACAAACCTTTATGAACAGGCGAAGGGCTTTCTTTCTTAAGCACGAACTCCTCCTCGTCTAAATTATCATCCTGACTACAACCTTTAGCTGACTTGATCATTTCCATAAAGCTCTGGCTCTTGTGCCCTGTTGGCCTGTTAAATCACCCGCGTATAATCATAAGTAGACATTACTATATTAGAAAAAAAAAATAAAAAAATGGATCAAGGGAAAAAGAAAAAACTAGGAGAAGAAAGAAGAAAGAGACATACTGAGAAGACGACAGAGAGCAGAAGCTGTTGTATTGGCCGTTCGCCGACAACTGGGACGGCCTTTCCGTCGTCGTCCAATGCCCTACCTTCCCAGCTGCGTCTGTTACCGCCAAAACAGGAATTCAATACAAGATTATACTGCTAGTAGAACTACTAGTAAAGAAAGCAAAAATTATGCCACTAATAATTTGATGAGATTTTTCGCCATTATTTTCTTCTTTTTCAAGAAAAGTTTTTCTAAAGTTCTCAATTTTTCGTGATTCATTTTTGGGCGACACAATTGTTGGCACGATTGAGCGACAGCGAAAGACATTTAATTTGTTACAGGACACAGTATAATAGAAAGGAACAGTGTCAGTACTCTTAAGTATTTAATTACTGTTATTTTTTATATTACAAAATTATTGTTGTTATTACTATGAGAATGTCGATTAGTGATGTTAGTAATGGTCCCAAGAAAGGTCAAAAAAAGTAAAGTAGTTCACTTGGCTAGCCTTCAAAATCGAATGACGTATCTGTTAGCATTAGCTGCTTGGTACACATCTAGATGCCCACTCATTGCACATTTTCGGTTCCAATGTCCTTTACCTCTGGGTTAATTTCCTTCCTTACTCGCTTTTCCATTTTTAATAATGTCTATCTTTTCTTTGTATAAGAGGCAAACAACTGATTGAGTTGTCTATTTGGGACCCTGCCCAATACCTTACGCAGCAGTGCACATCACCAGCGTGATACACAATAATCTCCGGTTGATTTCACATTTGGACATGGTCGTCCTTGGGTCCCTCGAAACTAATTTATGTACGACATATACAGTTTCAGGATTACCCAGTAGTCCAAAAAAGTTGAACTCTAGTGACGAATATGGTAACGTCGATTTCAGCAAGGACAATGCGAGGTTTTCATCCATTAAGCCAAAAATCAAAATAGCAACAATTGAAGGTACTGTACATATTCCTCCTTGGCGATTGGGTATGTTGTCATTTATCAATTTCATATTTGTACTTTTCTCCCTTCTATGTCATTATTATAATTTAAATTCAAAAAATTTTCCCTGATGAGAAATTAACAATTTTGACCTCATACCCCCTTTCACTAACTACCTTTGCCAATGGACTTGCATGCACATGCAAACACAACAGTGATAAAAAAAAAAAATAAAAAAAAAAAAAGAAGAAATTATATATTTAAGATCTGTTACCTCTGGCAACATTGGATCGTTGTTCTCCCACATTCTCCTTCCCTGTCTTTCCCTTCTTCAATGCAGATTCTTCCCATAAAGTGAAACCACTTCCGGTATAAGAACTGCAGTTCGAGTGCTCGTCATTTTTTTCAGTACTACTTGCTTGGGCTACGCTGAATATAGGGCTGCCCTCTGGCTTTGGAACTCTTTGACTATAATAAGAAATGTGGCTAATACTGTAAGTCCCAATTCCTCCAGGAAGAATGTGCTCCACCGAGGGTGGCGGTGCAGGAGGTGGTGCTTTTTCAAGTGACGACGAAATCTCAACGGGGTTTTCTTCTTTAGTAGCTGGATTTTCTACACGCTCCAGTGGTAGCAAAAAATCATGGGTTTTTAGGGAACCTGTTAATGCAGATGGAAAAGATTCTTGATTAAGATTTAGACCTTACTAATCTCAACAAGTTCATATAAGTA
Organism: Euphorbia tirucalli; assembly: GCA_039660915.1. Lineage (NCBI taxonomy): Eukaryota > Viridiplantae > Streptophyta > Magnoliopsida > Malpighiales > Euphorbiaceae > Euphorbia > Euphorbia tirucalli. The sequence continues at coordinate 18,169,009 of CM077637.1, forward strand.
CAAACAACATGATGATTTAAATGCTCAGCTTGAAATTCTGATTTCAGTGGGCATCTACCAACCAAAAACTCTCAAAACCTATAGTTATTTTGTAACTCAGCCTGTGGTTGTAATACAAAGATGTATCCCGTTTAATAAGATTTCTCATTTAACAGTCATTTATCACTTGTACGTGGAATTGTAATCAAAACATAAATAATCTTTCCATATTAATTGATTAATTGATGGAAATTGGACAAAATCGACAATTTAATTATAATGTTATTTCATGAATGAAAAGCACAGTTCTCTCTCGTCAATAAACCATAAATTTGGAGGATGATTTATGCAATGTGATTGCGAAGACCATGCAATGGAAGTGCACAAAAGGGCTGATGCGAATCATGTGACAACAAATCAAGATCATGGCCAACTCTTTCAAATGGGTCCCATCAACAAACCCCAGTGCTCCCAATCTGATGCCCAACTTTCCTTTTCGGATTTAGCGATCCCTATAACCCGAGCTGGCCCACCCCCAATTTTTGGCCCAGATCCATGATGCAATTCTCATCACGTGCATTGACAAATCGTGATTGATTCGTCAAATAAAAGATATACATATACTATTTATGATCGTAATTGATATTTTTCCTCACATTAAATCCTGAACATATATATGAAAATCCAAAAAAAAAAAAAAAGATGATAACGATAATAAATAAGAAACACTACAGACCAAACGAATTCTTCGGGATCTTACATCGAAGAAGAAAAAATTGAAGTACCTTGAGAAGTAGGCCTTGGATCTTGTTGGACAGTTGAATGACTGTACAGTGATAGAAAGTCGTGTGTTGGTTTCCTTCCTGTAGAAAATATGCTTCTAAACCACAGTTAATATGCTCTTTAATCTGTTCTCCCTTTTAAAAATTCACATGAAGCCATAAATATAAAAGAAAAGATAATTCAAATAACAAAATGAAAAAATACCTTCGGCTTCAAAGAGACGTTGTTGTTGAGGAATCTCCATCCAGGGTTGAGATATTCTGACAATTTCACCAACTAATTTCAATTTAAAAAAATCTCCAAAGAGGAAATAATCAGAGACAATTATCTCCGAAATCGATTTTGTATCTTTTGGAGAGAGATTTTTTGAATTGGAGCTGAGGTAGTAGACCAAGTTTCAGAAATCGGAAATTGTTCCTTCTTCGAAATGCATGCTTCTACCTTTCTTTGTTGTCAGATCCGTTTCCCGGGCAAAAGCAGAATACTCAGAGATGCGAGCCCTCCGCCTGAGATCGGAGGCGCATTCACTTTCCTGAGCAAATTCACCTCTGGATTTTAATGGTAAGAGTCTGATTACCAGTTGAGGTCCCTGAATTTTGTTTTTCCCCGCGAAACCCGGGAATTCCTCAACAGTACTCGACTCGAGAATTGACTCCGCTGCTATAATCACCAATCCTCAGCTATATCGTCGAATCTGCTACTCAATTACAGATTGGAAAGCAAAAATCAGCAATTATAATAAAAAAAAATTCAACCCATCAATGAGCGCAGACACAAAACTACTCATGAATTCAGGTCAAAACTTCCAAACAATCTCAAATACATTAGTGGAAGATCATGGGAAAAAAAAAAAAAAAAACAAGTTGAAAACAATCGAACAAAGCAAAAAGAGGAGATCAATTAATTACTAGACGAAAGCAAAGGACATGAGTATTTAATTTACCTTGGATCTGAATTATGGAAATTTACGTGGACTATCAGCTGAAAAAACGAGAATTGAATGAAACATTCAAATTATGAGGAGATAGAAATGGAAATCGATGCCTGATGGAGAATTAATGTTGTGGAAAAGCGAAAGGAATTGCCAGAAATAGAAATGCCAAAAGAATCTCTTTCGAATTTCGATGATAAAATAACTCTCACTTTTGAAACAAAAAGAGAAGGAAAAAAAATATAAAAATTTTGGTTTAGAACATTCAGCGCTGTCAAAGAAATGGCTACAGGTTGGAGAAAAACTCTCTCTCTCTCTCTCTCTTCTCTCTCTCTGGTGTGAGCTTTGCTTAGAGAAGTTTTATACAGTTATCTTGGTTGCTTTGGTTCATGGTTTTCCGTTTGGAAAAAACGGCGTTGTGGGTAACGTCGTTGCGGCGGAATAAACGACGTTAGGGTCACGGAGAAAGGTAAGGTTTAGGGGTATTATTTTAATTGGAGAATTTGATTTTATTTAAATTGAGTGATATATCTCTCCTCCGATTAAACACAACAGAGTGTGGCAGTATGGTTCACGGAACTCAATAATTAACTTTCTTTGTTTTTTATGTTTTTGGCAATCCCGATAAGCTTTTATTTCCTTTTTACTCAGATTATGTCTTTTGCCCGCTGCAAAGAAACGATTTGCCAAGTTTCCGCTTTAATTTACTACTAGTGCTAATCTCCAAAACTATACTATTAAGGTTAAAAACTAATTAAACATACACACTAATTAATTTATTTATTTATTTATTAGTAATATTTGACAATTAGGATAAGACACTAGAATCTATCATTGCTATAATACTGTAATTTTATCCACGTATTAATAAATTATAATTAAAAGTTTAGCCTTGCCATGTAGAGCTAATGTAGCTATTCACAAATTGTTATTATTTTTTAGTTAATTCAAATGGCAATTATCATATTAACCCTTTATTATCACTGTTACTATTTACTGTTTATTGTTGTTATTTGTTCATTGGTAATTATTATTTGGTAAAAATATGATCATTACAGTTTTCTTTGTGAAAAATTTACCAACAAATATAAGCAAACACTTACATTTTTGTTGTCAGCAAACGAAACTTGAAATAAAGGTATAAAAAAAAAACCTTTAAATTTAGATAATTGCTGGTTAAAATTTTGGAAAGAGAAATAAACAGTGATTGTTAACACAAAATTAATAATTAATTGTTTGATGGAGATAAAGCGCTAATTAACTAAATTTTAACAATTTTGACAAAAAAAAAGAAAGTAAAGTATTTTTTTTTTTAAATCACGATCTTAATTGCTTTAAATGGCAATGTTAGAATCTCAATTGTACCATTTAGTGAGTTAAAAGTACAATTATACTTTTCGGTCAGTGTTTAGAGAAATTCATATATGATATCTAGATAATTAAAACAAATTTTCAAATTTTCAATTAATTAATTAACTAATTAAATTAGCCAATTCATATAGTGTGAGTATTGTTGGTGGGATTATTATGAGCACGAAAAATTGAGAAACTTTTAATCGGTTTAGATAATTAGTTGGAACAAACTTAATTAAGTATTGTGTTAGGGTAATTGTAAAGGAACTCAACGTTTCCAAAGTAATAAAGTAAATCTAATTAATTATTTTATTTAAATGAACCTCATTATCATAATGGATCATATACAGTGACAAGATTGAATTTCTAAGTAACTCAAATTTTATACCAAAACAAAGCTTCTTTTTTATTTGATTTTCTATGTAACAATTGCCAATTACTGTACTATATTAGAAATCTGAAAACCTTTAATTGAAACAATATACAAAAAGAAAATTGGGAATTTTCACATCATATAATATCCCCAAACAATTAAAGGTCAAAGAAATTATAACATTAATTGCAATGCTGATGGAATAATTGGAAAAACGATTTCTAAAGAGAACATGCCCTATTGCTTTATAGGTTGGGGCATATGTGCGTATAATTCGAAAAATAATTAGAATCTAATTACAAATTGTTGAAATTAGAATATAATCAAATATTTTTTTGATGATGACCGTATTATTAAAATTCTGTACATATATGAATAATTGAACTCCAATTACAGTTTTTGTTACGCTGTAATAAGTCAAGATGAATAATTTATTATTTTCGTTTCAAGAAAATTTTTTGCCTTTCTGAATTCATTATTAAAACTCGTAATATTATTTCTATTAATTTAAATTTGATTGTAGTTAAGAAATTATCTATAATATGAATATAAATCAATATAATTATATGAAAGCTCAATTAAACAAAAGAAACTGTATGAATAGTAAAAAATTGAAGTCATGTAATTTGAAGATAGAATTAGCTAAAGGGCACGTGAGGGTAAACCGGTAGTTGACTTAAAAACAGTAAGGCGTTGACACGTCTGCGAAAGTTAAGAGATAATCTGCTAAGTAATTACAGGTGATGATTAGGGCACAGATCCCTATTATGTTAATTAACTCAAACAAGTTGAGTTTTGTTATAAATTATTATAGGATGTTGGTGGTAAAGAAGGAAACATCACGTGCCTACACTCTCCACCTTTGTAGTGCCGCAAATTCCGGGGCTTTAATTTCTAGCCTCCGTATTTTTTTCAATTTTTGATTTCCTATCTCCATGTGCCCCCGTAATACCGTCCTCTCCTTTTCTCATATTTGGACTCTTTCACTACAAATGCATTTATGTCTTAAACATACACATTTCACCAACAATTCATGCTGCCGGTCAATATAAACCTCATCGCACCAAGAAAGTTTCCCAATCAGAGGACGACACGTTACCATCAACACTAATGTGTCACATTTCCATTGACAAAAAATGTACTGCTAGCATTGAAAGACTAGACTAGCATTTTGTTCATACCCATCTAGGTTCGATTTTTGCCATTATTAAGTTTCTAGTGGAATGATAGATGAAAGCTCTTATGAATTCCTATATATAGCTTCAAGGTTTTCTTTAACGGTGAACTGGTAATATATTCTCTAACATTGAGTTTGAGATATCTTTACTACTCATAAACTTTTATTTATCAAAAACAAAGAATTCAATCTCTTTGAAGACAATTCTTGAATTCTTTTGGAACTATAATCGATATAATGATCTTTTCAACATGATTGAGCATTTATCCTCCCTTCTTTCTAATTGGAGCACACACTTTAAAACAAATTTCACGATGAAATCTCTCTTTATCGTAGGAACATTGCATTATTTGGTCCTTTGATGATGCCTCTTCTTGTCAAAATCTCAGAGAGTAGTAAAGAATAAGTCTGTAGTTCTTCTTACTTGTAAAGAACTTTCCTACAAATAAAGGGCCAAAAACCAATGGTTAAAAGCTGAAAACTTAAACTTAAAATCCCTTCACGGTTTAAGAAAAGGAAAAGTGTTATCTATCATCATATTAATGTCAATAGATAATATATTAGGTGGAACTTTTGTTTCCAAACGTTTCCAATGACATGTTATGAGCTACTCAGTTATTTCAATTCTAAATTAGATTCTCATGATTATATTACATTATCAATTGTTTTAACATGTGCATTACATATTTCCAAAATAAATTCCATACTCGTCTTCTTGAGAGAAATGAAATTTGAGTAGTACTCTTCTCCATGCACCTTAATAATGCCTTTGATCTTGATGGATATATCTCGAGTTTCTTTCTACATTATTGAAAAATATCATCTTTAGATATAAGTTTATATCACGTGGCACTATATTGAGCTTGTTCTTCTAAAGATGGGATTCACTAGGAAGTGGGTAAAGATCGTTCTTATGTGTGTCACGAGTATACCCTATTCGGGGAGATATTTTTGCTTTATTATCCATATAAAGAGGTCTTCGCCAAGCAAAGCCTCTATCTCCCTACCTCTTTATTGTGTTTTTGCAAGATTTTCATCTCTCCTCTATGTTTTTGAGCATCAGTAGCTCCTTTATGACATAAAAGTTTCTTACTAATATGTCTCTCAGCCACTTACAATTCGACGATGATTGTTATTTGGTCCTCTCCATATTGAATTATGTGATTCTTCCCAATCAAGTGCCTTCATATTTTTAAGCTTGCTTTTGGGCAATATGTCAAGTTTTCCAAACTCTCTCTATCATTTAGTACTAACAGGGATTTCCGTATGAGACAACTCGCTTATGATTCTTTTGTCATATCTCCTTATTGGAACACAAGTACTTATTTGGATATACCGATCTTTATGGGATAGACCAAGATCTCTTAGTTTTCTTATATAAAAGATATGATCTTCCAAAAAATCACTTATGGAAGAATAAATGTCTGTCTTAGGGAGCAAATTTTTTTATCTTGTCATTACAATCAATTCTAGCCTTTTTTATGAGTTTCTTTCTTATTTTCTCGGCTTAGGAAATTCTACTTACCATTAATTAAATGTTTTTTGTATAGGTCATCTAAATTAGAAGTGTTAGGAAGTTTGATGTGATTGATTTTATAAACTTACATTTTTTTTAACAAGGCTTTTTTGGGTAAGAAATTTTCTAACCTCATTTCCCATCTTTTTATTTGCTAGAGTTTTTAATACTAAGTACTTAAAGGATTTTGACATTTTTAATGTTGTGTTGGGCTCTAGTTTTAGCTTCAAATGCCAAAACATGTTCTCAATCAAAGATCTTATTGTCTCCACTGTGAAATGACGATTATGCCATAAAAAAACATATTTGTATTTATAAAGATAATCGGATAAAGGGTTCAAAGATGAGACTCACTTGTCTAAATAGTCCTTTAATCTATTAACCTACCTCTAGAATCATTCACCTCGTTTTAAGGTGTCCAATGCCACGAAAAGAGCTTCCATCAATCAAGTTCATATTATATTGGACACTCAAAATGATTGTATTTATTGGTCTTTGAGGATAAACAATATTTATTATGTTAAAAGTGTCTACCAAATGATTATTTGTCTTAATAAAGATCCTTCCTCAGGTTTCAGTGTATTTGATAGCCTAAAATGTGCAATATCTCTCTAAATTAAGCATTCAAGTTTTCCTCTAAAGATATTTGACGAATTCATTGCCATCTATGGAGAATATATTCTATTGATAAGTCACAACCTTTGCCCATTTTGCCACTAACTATGGACTAAATCCAATGATAATATATGCTCTTCCCACTTATCTTAGTGTGTCAAAAATTTAGAGGAATTTCCCTTTGAACCTTATATTTTCTATGGATTTGTTCTTTATTATCACTTTTGTAAACTAGTTTTCATTTTTGAACCAGATTAAACTTCATCTTACATGTTTTCTCTTATGATATGTATGATTCAAACAATATAATTTCATCTAGAATAAATTTTTAATGGATCCTCTAGTGATTATTAAGGCAACAACTCTTGCTTTTCACAAGTAGATTTAGGTTCAAAACACTTTGAAAAAGAATACAATTCTTTCCCCCCCTTGAGTGCCCTTGATTGGCATGTTTTTGCTTCAAGGCTTGTTAGGTGTAATTATAGTCAGGTCACTTACACATAGGGTAACAAGATCTCCTTTAGGTGAATTATTTGCAATGTTCTCGGTTCGTTATTGATAGCCAAGCAAGGTATTCTTTCTTGATCTTCTATTCCTTCCTTCGCTAAAGCTCTCTCGATGAAGGAGGCCTATATTCTGACTGAAATTGTTAGACTTCTCTCATATCGAGTTGTGGATATTGACAACCTCTTCGTCTTTAATGTCTTGCTATTTGATTATCCTTCTCTCTACCCTTTCCGTCTTTGATTATTCATAACAATCGTATGGAGATTGCAAGGAATTTTGGGTTGTGTTCATTTTGATTTGTTCATGGCCAATTTTATAATTGCGACTCGTGTTTTACTTAGAATTTTATTATCTTATAACAAGAATAGTATTACTTGTAACGCTGCTCCTTGTATTGTTGTTCTTTGTTGTTCACATTAAATTAAGAGGAGCCAATGTCATAAGTAGGGCCGTCAAAATGGATGATGACATGTTAACTCAATTCGTTGAACATATAATATTTCGAATTAAGGTTGTTTACGAAGGTTAATGTCATAAAAGGGTTACCACATTTATGACACGAGATAAACGGATTATGTCACTAGTCAACCCATATAACCCATTTAATAAATTAGTAATATTGATAAATATGAAATGTTAAAATTGTCATTTATATTGAGTAGAATAAATTTATTCTTTTTTCCACCACGAGTAGGGGTGAGCATGGACCTGTTCGGTTCAAAAACCAAACCGAATCGAAAAAATCCGATCCAAAAAACACTTTATTTTATAAACCAATCCGATCCACACTAAATTTTGGTTCGGTTTTATCCAAACCGAACCAGTTCGGTTCGGTTTGGACTAAAACATCAACTTCTTTTTAAAAAAAAAAAATTTTAAAAAAAATTTATATAAGTAGTTTGTTTAAAATACAAAAAAATTAACTTAAAAAATCAGTAATACTAAATAATACTATTACATCACAATAAAATACTAAAATTCTCTATTTTTTTTTTCAACTCTCAAGTTTTAACAACTATAAATTAGCATAAAAAAATCACAATATAAAACTATAAAAGAATATAATGTCTAAAATTCTCTACAATTAGTATATATTAATTTTAGTATTTTACCAATTATTCGGTTTTTCGGTTTTGAACCGAACCGAACCGAAGTCCAAACTTCTTAATAACTTAAAACCAAATCAAACCAAACTATAAAATGGATCGGTTTGGTTCGGTTCGGTTTGGATTTTCGGTTTTTAGACATTGGTTCGGTTTTGCTCACCCCTAACCACGAGTGTGTGTGTGTGTGTGTATATATATATATTTATAGGGTTTTATCAACATGTGTCAACATAAATGGTGATCCATTTTAATAGTCCTAGTCATAGGTAGGTATTAAAAGATCAAACAATTAAGTACTAACTAGATAATAAGTGAGATAAGAATTTACAAATGTTGATAATTATATGTCTATATTTCAGATGCCTCAAATGTAGAGTTGAAATCAAAGTATCAGAAATATATATAATGTGGAATAGAAAAAAAAGTGACTTTCTCTTTTATGTTTTTGTTAGTTGAGTCAATGATATTTCAATTCGATCCATTGAACTCCTGATTAATTAAGTCCATGGTATAGTTACAAGATTATCTAGTTGTGAATATTTAGTCAGTTAAAATATCAATACTCATTGATCTGTGTCTAAAATTATATTCTTTTTACAGTTGGAAAAAAAAAAAAATTAGTAATTATTCTACAACCACGTTAAAGATATAAAAATTATTTTCAAATGATCAAAATTGCAAATTTTAAATACAATATGTGAACTGAGTTTTACATTCACATATGATTTTATTGATAATTAAAAAGAATTAACTAGAGTGCATCTAATTAATAATAATTAAAAATTGAAAATATTAGAGTCCTGATGATGGTACAAAATTAAAGAAATAAACAATTAAAAAAAACAACATTTATTTAAAAGTAGTTAGGAGAGAGATAATTAAATATAGCATATTATAACATATTTATAAATGGTGGATTCAAAGTGTCACTACTACTTAATTTATACTTCATCTTTTCTATTTATCACACGTTACCGCCACATATATACCCTTTGATTATTTTTTTATACCCTTCATAGAGAAAATATGTTTTTTTTTTTTCCTTTTTAAATTCCGACAATCATGGCATCCATTTACATTTGTACAAATATAGATACAAAGACAGCTTGGAATGACAGTATTTTTTTATTTTTTATTTTTCTGAAAAATTAAAAAAATTGAACAGAACATGGTTAGGGCTACTCTTCATTTACTATACGTTGTACCTTGGAATTTGACATTAATTTGGCACCACAAATTTATGTCTTCCAAACATCCATTTATATATTTATATATATAATTTAATTTCTTAGTTTCGACATTAATTAATTAATTCACTAATTAAATCTCTCTTAAGTATTGGATTTGATATCATATTGGGAAACATTATGCATATGTATACACACAGGAAAAAAAGTTCCAATCAGCTGCACTTTTTTAATTAATTAGTTAAACTTAACCTTATAATGACACATAATCCTTAAAAGTTATATACGGAGAGAACAATCGGATAGACGCGTGAATCTTTTCTTATTTGAAACCACCCTCCTTTTGTTAGTTTCTTTTTTTTTTTTTTTTTTATTTGAATTTTGTAATCAATATTTAAATATTTATAATTACATGCAGATTTAATTAACCCTACTTCTTTCTTTTTATAGGTAGATAATGCCTAGTCTTTTTGAATAAATTGTTAATTCATTGAAATTAATTAAAGAAATTAACCATTAATCCTTATAACCAACCCAACATTGTTTGAACTTAAGAAATTAACTATCATTTAACCATCATCATTTATGTTCAGAAACTAGCTTTGAAAACGTGCATTGTGCAATTTAATAAACTACTATTTTCAATGCATGAATATAAAAAGTAAAAATTTTCTTATAATGAAAATTTCTAATTTTTTTTAAGCCGCATTAAAAATTAAGCAATTATTTTTATAAACGAATAATTTGATATATAATACGATGATTGAACAACAAACATACTTACATTATAAAATTTTTTTCTACTCAGTCTTATAATTTCTATATTATGTATAATATTTGATATTAGGGATTATTTTTTGTTCTACTATAAATTCTTTTTTTTTTATTCTGTTTCATAATTTCTATACTATGTACAATATATATTATAATATTAGGGAATTTCTTTTTTGCACTTAAGATATCCGATTTGTTCATTTGGTACCTACCGTATTGATTTTAGTCATAATCACTGCTATTATAATAAATAGATCCTTGTGTCTTTTCACTACTACTCTCTAAACTACCAATATCATCAATTTCATTTAGTTCCAGTTTTTCAGGTACTCTAAATTTCAAATATTTTCGATTAGTACAGGTTAGGTACTAAAATACAAAATCAATAAAACATGTGCCAAATGGACAGATTATAAATATATCATATGGTAAAAAGGTCTTTTGGTCAATAATGTTAATATCAAATAATTTGCTATTTTCCAGCATTAGCTAAAATCTAAATAAAATTAATCAATGTTAATATAATTATTTATTTTTTATGATAAAATTGTGTTCCTATATTAAAATCTCGTTATAATGTAATTTTAATAAAAATATGTATGATTAATTGATTTTGTTTTAATTTTGCAATAATTATATAAAAATATATTTAGTATAATAAATTATAATTAAAAATTTTTCTACTACTCTTAAATTAAAAAAAATAAATAAATTCTACAATTGTTTTTTAAAAAATTACTACCTTTTTATCTTTTTTTTTTTTTGCATATTCATGTTGTAAAAGAATAATAATACAAACTTTATTACTATATTGAATATTTAAAAAATAAACACTAATGAAAAAAAATATGAATATTCCTTCATAATCATATTAAATTTCTTTATGTCTCTTCCCCGTGGTGTTTAATTTTAAGGTAATTAAATATATATATATATATATAAATGGTTATTAAGAGTAATAATTAAAATATATAATTTTTTTTACCCAATTCAATTCAAATTATAAAAGTAATCACATTAAACATTGAACCAAATACGATTTAAAAATTCACAATAATTCTCTGGTTTAATGTCATAGGAAGTTACAAATTGATAAGAAAAAAATGACTTAAGTAATTTACAATAAATGAATAACATTGATTGATAAACAGTTATATAGCTCTCCTTTGACTTAGAGTTATAGACATATAAATTTGACAAAAAAAAAAAAAGATATTATTGCCAACAAAAGAAGAATTGAACACATGAAAACCATAATTGAAATATCACAATTCATTTTCTATATGACTATACCGAAAAAAATATAAAATGAAAATACGAATATAAAAATACAAAGTCATGATTTGTAGTTATAACTTTACAAAAAATAAATTATAATTTTCGTACATAACTCGCTAAAGAAAATAATGGAAAAAAAAAAGACCAAATAAAGAGAGATGAAGAGAAGCAAATAAGATAACCTTAATGAAATCCTTACAAATAATTTATATTTCTTTTTATTTTTTTCTCAAATATCTCCAATTTCGATTAAGAAAAACATATACAATGATATAAATATATATATATATATATAACAAAAATTATGATTTACAATTGAAATTGTAATAATAAAAATTTATTTAATATCTCTACATGACTGATTAAAAGAAAAGAAACAAAGAAAAAAAGACAAAACAAAAGAGATAAAGAAAAGATAAATAATCTTTAACTTTTGTAAAAGCTTTACAAATGCTTGATATCTCTTTTTATTTTGTCTCCTATTCTAGTTTCTCATTGCTAACATCTTGAATCTCCATTAAAATAGAACCTATAAAACTACAATATATATATATATATAATACAGAAGTTATGATTTTAAATTAAAACTTTACAAATAAAAATTTATTTAATATTCATATTTGAATGATTTAAGAAGAAAAAAGACCACAGAGAGATGAAGAGTAGACAAATAATTTTTTTATTTTTGTGAAAGGCTAATAAATGAATTATAGTCGTTGTTCCTTACCAAAATCTTCTACTCCATAAAAAAAGACCTATAAAGTGAAAATAAAACTATAAAATATAAAACTTATAAACTACAAATGTACAACAAAAAAGGCATTCATAGAGAGAGAAATAAGAGTATGTTAAAAAGAATTCAAATATGATATGATTATTGGAAGGAAAAAAGAAGAATTACTATGCATATAGGGAGTGTATTGTCACTTATTTATAGATTAAAGATAATTAAATTAATATAATTTTATGGCCGTTACAATCCATTAAATTATTATAATTATTACATAATACTTTTTGTAATTATTTATTATTTATTTTTTTTTGAATGAGAATTAATTTTGTAACTGTCAATAGTTACAAATTTTTTTATAACTATTATTTTAATTAGATCATTAAGAAGGAAAAGGAGAATTAATATTTAAAAATTTTGTGAATAAACTATCAAATATTCTATTAAAATAGATAAATGAAATTGGGAGAAATTGAGAGATGAGAGAAAAAAATACTTAAAACCTTATTTTACTATATATATATATATATATATATATATGTCATTTAATTTATATTTAATGGTGGCCATTTTTTTTTCTTGGAATAAAAGGCTACTACGGGAGCTTTGAGTAAATATAAAATGTATAAATATTAGTCTCCTTTGCATATAAAATGTTGTCCACACTACACACTTTCATCACGTTGATTCACTACAATAAATATTAGATTCAGCAGTAAAAAAATTAATAGCAAAATCACAAAAAAAGTACATTTATCATAAAATAAAATTTTCTGCCAAAAAAAGTACATTTATCATAAGCATATTTTGCACATTCATAAGGTATAAAAATATAAATGATTCATGAAAATGAACAAAATGACATGGGAAAAATAGTGTATGAAAAATATTTTTCGTTGTTGAAAATAAAGTTGTGGGTTAGTATAACATCTCTAATAACAGAGTTGAGAATGGAAAAAAAAAATTAAATTTTGGTGAGGAAAAAATAAAATTTGTGGGTTCGAAATGATCTGAACATAGATGAAATGTACCAGATATATTTAAGTTTAATTTTTACAATTAATTAATAATTATTACGTTGAAAAATAGTTTAATACGATGTAATTGATTGAAAAAATCATTGTATGAAAATGAAAATGAATTAATTCACGCTTAGAAATGGAACAAGCCAGGGGCTCGTGATACTTCTTTTTTCTTTTCTTTTTTTAAATTATATGTGGAATTGTATACTTGAGGTAGGCAGTCAAATAAATACAAAGATAATGTTTATTTAATTGGTCTAAAATATAAATTAAAAAGAAAACTAAGGGGACAAAGCATTTTAAAATAATTAAGAGGCCAATCACATGATAAGATGGAGAGAGAAGGGCACTATTGGAAGGGCCAGGTCACATGTAATGCAATTGTTGAGAGTTGTTAGGACGTCTTAATGCTGTCTTATCCTTTAATTAATTTACCCCCCTCTCTCCTCACTTTTCTTCTCCAAATTTCAATTTCTCCATTGAAAATTTTGGCATCTGAATATTCATAAATCGTAATATTTAACCTTTTTTTTTATTTTATCAATAAAGTTCCTATGCATATATATATATATATATATATATAACATGTTTGATTCATAAAATGAACAGAGTTGAAATAGAATAGATGAAAAATATAATACCTATTCTTTTTCTAAATCTATTCTACTGTCTTGTTCAAAAAAAAGAAGAAAAAAAACTATGATAAATAAAAAAATGGAAGAAAGAAACAGAAAAAAAATCTAAAGAAATGGAAAAAGATTAGTAAAAAACGAAGAAAACTAAGCGAAAACGTGTTAGACAATGGAAAATAAATAAAAAAAAGGGTAAAATTAAAAGAAAAAAATTGAGCAAAACGGAGAAAAACAGACAAATAATAAGAAATAAAAAAAAAAAGGGAAAACGTAGAAACATGGAATAAAACAATAAAAACAAAACATAAATGCAAACAGAGAAAATTTAAGAAAAATAAATAAGATAAAAACTTAAATTCGTCACTGTAAGGATTATTTATTTTATGATTAAATATTGAACCAAACATTGAAATACCTATTTCACGTAAAAATAATCATTTTATTCTCTTTTTATTTCATGAACAAAACATAATGCATGAGTTACAAGTTGGAAGCAATTAAGAATACACTTAGTTCAACTTGAGTTGAACTAATATAAAAAAAATCAATTGAAACTTCCAACCACTCAGTATACAAAACATGCAATTTTGACCTTAAGTTTATAGAGAACAATTGTGATCTCAAAATACTGAACAATGCAATTTGAACCCCAATATCTCTGACACTCATTAACGATCAGAATGTTGAAAAGTTCTAATGTTTTGTCAGCTGTACCACCATTCATTGACACAATGCTGTCTTACAAATTTAATTACATTATACTCACATCATTGACATACTGCTATTTTGAGATAATAAATCACGAGCACGTTAGAAATACATTGTTAAGACAGCCACATCCCTACACTTGATATTAATGAAAATTCCAATTGTAATTTCTCACAAATTTTTATGGTCAAAATTACACTTCATGGCATATTTTATAGTTAAAATTGTTTTTTTTTTTTTATGGTAAAATTGTTTTTCCCTAAAGATCTGGAGGGTTATTTTTTACCCTTAATCTTATTTATTTAACTGATTTAGTAAATTTTTTAATAAACTGAAATTTGTAAATATTGTTATTAAATTAGTGAAAAAAAAATATTAAATATATAGTAATTTTAATGTTAAGTTTTTTTTTTAAAAAATTTTGAGAAAGAGTAGTAGTAATACAAAGTTGATTGAAACACAGGTGATTAAAGAAAGCACGTGAGTAGACAGGCAAATGTAGGCATAGGAATCCAGAGAGAGAAAAGAAATGTATTGGAACGTGAAAAGTGATGTGTGGTCATTTTCATGTGTTATTTGCCGTCACAAATGTAAATGGTGGGCCACGTGAGTTGACCCCGCAACTCACGTGCATTTTTACAACAGGACATATATACAAACTCTGCTCTCTCCATACCCCCAACCCTACAAACTTCTTCCCTCGGTGGGACCCTCTCATGTTACCCTTTTACCATGTTCTTATGTTTAGAAATGGGATAATTCTATTTGAAATTTAATAATGGTTAAAACTTTTTATCTCTTTCTACGTGTATATTTAATGGAATTCGAATCTAAATCTTCTTTTACATATTTAGTATATATTATCAACTGAGCTATATCCCATAGGTTACTAATATATCCTTTAAAAATACATTTTCAAAAGAATTGATGTATGTACTTTTAGAATATACTAAAAAAAAAAAATACAAATTTCATATTATACCTAACAGAATATCTATGAAGTAATATAAGATTTGTCTTAGTAAAAAAAATATTAGAATTGACAGTAAAAAATTACCAGTAAAATAAATTATATTGTCAAAAAGCATATTTAGCAGCAATATCTAAAAGTTGCTACCAAAAAAATACTTTTAGCAGTAAATTTTTTTATCAATTTTTGGTTGCAAATACCTACGATTATAACTTTGTAGCTAGGGATGTAAATGGGATGAAGCGGGGCAGGGCGGGGATTGCATTTCCCATCCCCGTCCCCAGACTAATCGGGGATCCCTGTCCCCGTCTTGTTTATTAATCGGGGACACATCCCTGTCTCATCCCCGTCCCCGACGCGGATCTCCGTCCTCGTTTAGCTAGTTTTATATTTTATAAAAACAATCCTGCCAAATTTCAACTTTAAAATCAACCATTTCACACGCTGCAATAAAATCAGCAACATTTTGGTATTTGACAGCCACAGGATTAATTGGAATTTCAGCTTTATTCCCAAAATAAAAGACATTCCTCCGTAACTATTCACTAAAGCTAAACAAACCTTTCAAATTTTTTATATAGAAAACAGAAAGTAAAAAACTAATTACAAATAGAAAAAGAATCAAAAAATAAAATGAACAAATATTTTCCTAAATAAGCCTTTGTCCACCTGAAATGAGATAACTCCATAAAATAGTACAATATTTATTAAAAAATTTCGGTTCTTACTTAATTGGAACAAAATAGAAATAGAATTTTAGTTTCTAAAACCGAATTTTATAAATTCACGACGCTCTATTTATGCTATTTGTCCATTTCTAATATAAAATAATATACTTTTATAAAATATAAAATAATATTAATATAAAATAATATTAATTAAAGAAAATAAACGGGGATTCGGGTATTTTACCTGGGATCCCGGCGGGCTTTAAAAGGGGACAGGGACGGGGGCCCGCGGGGTGGGTAAGGCAATTAACGTCCCCGTCCTCGATTAATAAACGGGGACAAACTCGTCTCTGTCCCCGTCCCCGTCCCGGCGGGCCCTCACAGGAGACGGGTCCCCGTCACCCGATTGACAACCCTATTTGTAGCAACAACATGCAATAACTAATTTATTTCTGCTAAATGTGCTCTTTGGAAGCAACTTTTTGGATATTGCTGCTAAAGATGCTTTTTGTCAGCAATAAAGTAGTTATTACATATTGTCGCTATAAAATTATGACCGTAAGAATTTGCAACAAAAATAATGATAAAGTTTTGCTGATAAAAGTGGTTTTGGCAGCAACTTTTGAATTTTACTTCTCAATATGATCTTTGACAGCAAAATGAATTTTGTTGCTATTTTTTTTTTTACTAAATCTAATATTTCTTATAGTGTAATAATTTTAAAAATGATTTTATTTTTATGTAAAAAAAGAAAAAATTAATTAGAATCGTCTAGATTTGTTTACTTGGCTGAGTACGCAAATCGTTCAAGTCCAAGTTGAACTCTGAAGTTTAGTAGGTTGGACTTAAAATTTTGATAAATACCAAAATCTGATTTGATTAATATATGCTTATATATTTTATTTTATTTTTAATTTTAGTTTATATTATGCATAAATAATATTTACATTTATTATGAACTTTTTTACTAATTTTTTTATACATTAATTTTGTACCGTTACACTGTATAATTATTATTTTTTTTAATCATCCTACGTATGTTTGAGTGTTAAGAAAAATTGAAAAATAAAAAGAGTAATCAATTTTAATGGATTGGCTTAAAAGTTTATGTTCTAAATTGAGTCCAAGTTCGACAGGAGTCCAGATAAATTTTACGACGGCTAAATCGGATTTGGACAAACTTTTTTATCAGCAAGCTTGATAAACTTCGGGCAAGGCGACAAATGAATAGTTGTAGTACTGTCATACTTGGATATAAATATTTATTGTTGTACATTTAACAATCACAACTTGCAAACACCTCATGGAATCCTAGATTATTAAAAACTATACAACTCAAGCGTACGTAGTAAAATGGAAGAAAGAACTTCAACAACTTGTAAGAATAGGAATGTCACTACTTTGGACAACCATACTTTGTATTTTGAACTATATTCGAAATTTCAAGTAATTAAAAGGATTCCAATTCATAATTACCGCACAACAAGTTCACCCACAAAAAAAGTTCAATAAATTTGGTTCAATATTTGAAACAAAATCCTAAATTGACAAATGTAATAACCCAGTCTGGATGATAAATTATTTTCTATTTACTGAGCTGTAGAAGAGGATGGGAAAAAGAAAAGAAAAAGAAAACATGTTAAGTAGACTGAAATTGAACAATGTATATATTTTTTATTTTGTAAGAAAAGAACAAATAAAAGAGGGAATAAGAAGTAGAGTCAGTTGCAGAAATTTTATTTTGATGACTTACCAATTACAGTGAATCAATGACCACAAAATGACAAAATTATAAGTCCGGATAGGAATAAGCTAAGGAAGCGTGGAAATTTGCCTTATAATAATTATTATAATAAGATTCTGATTCAAGAAAAATATAAAGAATAATTTTAAAGTACTTTCAAGGTGTAATAATAATTTAGGATTATGGTTTGATAATTGTTTTATATAATACTAATATTGAAGTTTTGTGTAACGGGGTTGTAACATGGACATTCTTAATTCTTTGGCTAAGGAATCCGTTTAGGGATCAGTTAACAATTGTTTCTTTTATTTATTTATTTTTTATTATTATTATTTTCTCCCCCGTTTGATTAGGAGGGTAAACGACCTTTTTTTTTAAGACAGGTGTCAGTTACTCCGTGGAATCCGCGCCTTATCACGTGTTTGAAAATTACCTGCCTACCCATATCGTCGCCTCCCATATCACGTGGCTAACTCACGGCTGCGATAGTCATAGGTCCCATCAAATTTTCGCATGATGCCGTTTCCCCCCTCCATCCACCGTTATCATTAATTTATAATTATTAGTTCCCACCACAGATTATTTCCTTCTAATTAATTGAGTAAACGACTCTAATCTAATTAGTACTCAGCGGTCTTCAGCAGTAAATTTGAAGGTAGTTATCGAATTGCTCCTTCAGTCATTCAAACTTTATGTTCAATTAGTGTAACTATAAAAAATTTCATTTTGTGAAACAATACAATTTACGTCCAGATAAAATAGATGGCACTCTTTCAAATGAATTAGATACTCATAATAATTGTTTTTTTTTTTTTTTTGTTATAGTAATTAAAAACTTAATAAGGAGTGTTTCAAGAAAATATATGTATATCCAAATGAGAAGGATGGAAGGAGGTAGGTAGCAAGGAAAGAAAATATAAAAGAAGGAAATGAACAAAATATATATTCCTTTGCTTGGTGTGAAGATGAAGATTAAAAAATAAATGTTATATCTAAATAAATTTATCCTTTTACCCTTACATTAATTGAATATTTATAGATTATTTTCAATTAGTTTTGAGGTAAATATAAAAATTTTGATGTTTTATTTAAAAAAAACTAATACATAAAAAATTGTGTTTTTTGGTTTTTGGCTGGGGATTATAAAAATGGAAAAATGATGGTGGTTTAACTTTAATGGAATGGAAAATACATAAATAGAGATGTAAATGTAATCAAGTAAATTGGAATATGGCACAAAATTTTTTGGTAAAAAGAAATGAATCTGCTCATTTATCTCCAAACAAACAATGAAAATGAAGGATTGATTGTTACTTTTCTTCTCAAACTTTTCCATCCTTTCTATCAAACCAAACGCAATGTAAAAGCTGAATATATCAAATCAGGAAATTAAAAAATATATATATACGGTGGAGGAGCTTATAGGCAAGTAGGCGCAGGACAGTAGACAAGAGAGCTTGGGAATAGGGAGGTTCATTCATTGGTGTTTGGTTGCGCACGTGAGAAAGGGTTGCAGCAGCTCACGTGCGCCCATCCCCTGCCGTTCATCTGCCATACTGCCTGCCGGCTCGCGTGCCTTTCACCCTCCGCCCCCTTCACTTTCTTTTTATATTTATTTTTATTTATTCACCTCCGTTAATTGTCCTTCCGTCAACTTGCAATTTTGTTATGCAAAATGTCAAATATCTCCTTATTTTCCAACCATCCAATCAATCCGACGGTTTATTCATTGTTTGTCTTTTATTTAACCACTTACCTTTTGAAATTTAATTCAATAATATATTGCACAATAAACTCTCAAAATTTTGTAACACGATCCGTGTTCTTCTTTTTTTTCAAGAAAACGTTTTACCACCAAATTGGAAATGTGAAATTCATTTATAAGCAAATCTATAGAATTTAAATATAAATAAGTTTTTATGTCTAAAATGAGATTACTTACACTATAGAATTGAAATAAACTCCTTATATTTATGCTTAGAATGGATGAAAGTATTTTATCTGCACTTATTTTTTAAATTGCCCTTTGTTACTATGTTTTTATCATAAATAACAAATTAATAATGTGCCACAAACATAAAATTGATTGACAAAAGTTTATTCTTTTAACAATTTATAACCAGATTAAGATATTAATATTTGTTTTTCATGTTGTAAGTACTTTGTTTGTCATTGTTCGAACAGCCGATTTGAAATTGTTCAAACATTTCTTTAATGGTTTTTTCCAAATTAAAATTTGCAGGTTGTGCTAGAAATCGAACTTGGGACCTTTAAGATAGTATAAGCTTTCAAGTTCTATGCAGAACTTAAAAAAAAAAAGCCTCAATTCATTATTACATTGTATGCATAATTAAAAAAGCAACTTTTTTTTTTTTCATTTTCTTGGTCTCATCATTCATAATATTTATAATAAAATATAATATAATCAATTAAAAAGATAAAAAATATACTACTAATTGGTTATTATTTAAAAATTAACATTGAAAGAATTAATAAACATAAAAATTACGTGAGAGAATAAAATATAACAAAAGTACAGCGAAGATAAAATTGCTTGAAAGTTTTTCATATATAAAGTGTAAATTCATTTGTAAATTTCAACATATTTTAATAGAATATGTTAAATATGTATAGAGGAAGTTGAATGTCTATTTTTTTTTTATTCGAACCACAAAATTTCAAAAACTGCAAATGAATTTTTCAAAATGTTGAAAAATTTAATTGATACCGAGCCAAGCTTTGGGTGTAATATGTACTAATTAATCCGCATCCCACATTAGCCTCTCTTTAGCATTTTCTCATATATTAGGATTTTGTTATTGTATCATGTTATGTATTTCAATTCCAATTTTTCGTCCTTTTTTATTTTCTTTAATCATTATGGGTAACAGTATGCTTGGTTTTGAATTAACGGATTCTTCTCAAATTAGGTTTATTTGTAATTATTGGTGCAAATCTTATTGATTAAAACGATACCTTGGGATGAGTCATTATCGCGCCTTAAATATAACTATTTTATTGCTACAGCTTATTTTTTTGGTTTTTAATAACTCATATTTGAATTTTTTTTATTCTAGTTCAATCACTAATGACTATAAACTTTTAGCTACTTCCTTCTATGGTTATGTTTTTTTTGTATTTTTTTTCATGCGAATTAAGTTGTACATATTTTGTTTCGTACTTCTAATTCTATATTCGATATAGAGAGTGGAATTTTGTTCGTTCCCTTTTTAATTCAAGATATTAATTATTATATAATAACAGTGATTTTTCATAAAAAGAATATTCATGCATGTAATGGGTTTGTAGGGACGACTAAATATGCTATTTTTATTTACGTTATTCAAAATAATAATGTTAAACCATTAATGGCTTGATACATAAATACTAGGGATTGCGAGGGGTATGAGTTTTGTGGTAGCGATTCTAGAATGATACTCTCTCCATTTTTTTCTATATGATGTTTAAAGTTGTTCACTAAGATCAATGAAATATTAATTAGGTTACTAAAATAACTAGTTCACCCTTAATACTTCTTTCCTAAAACTGTATTTTCTGTGCAAAAATTATCTTTATCGAAGTTTAATGTAGTATTTTTTGCATTAAATAATGAACATCTCTCATACTTTAAATAAGGACAAATATGAAAAAACATGATAACAAAATGCATTGGTAATGTAAAGTGTCAAATAAAAAAGAACAAAATTAAAAACATAAAACATCATATAGTAAAAAACGGAGGGATTAGAATATAAGACAAAAATGGTTGGGATTTAATTTACTACCCGTCACAAGTGCGGGATGAGAATGGATTTATTTTCAAGGTACCCGCTATCTATATCCGTTTATGTATTGCGTTGTTCAATTTACATTTTTAAGTTGTATTATGATATAATTTATTAATTTATATCTTTTATTTTCTCGAAAGGTGATGAATTCATATTGAAAAATGTGGAGAATAATAAAAGAATGACAAGTTTATGTACCTTTAGTTACTTTAAGAATTTAAATGTTGAGTATTTTTTAAATTTATGTTGATTGTTAATTTGTACATTATAAAGTTTACTTGTGGATGACTTTTTTATTTTTACGATTGATTTGTTTATTTATATTAACAAGTGATTTATTGTATTAATGCCCACGCATGATAAGACGGGATGAGTAGCTATATTCGTAAACAGGTATGAGATAAGTAGTGTCATTATCCACAGATACCTTAATCGTTTCCATCCCTAAAAAATACTTCCATCAACTGGTCACAATTTGCTGTTGGCGCCCTAAATTTTTTAGGACAGTTTACGCAGTTCAACTCGGGATATGTGTTACTCCATCACCCTCAGTTTTCATATTTGTTTTTTTTATCAATAGAAGCTGCATTGTAGGGGTGGCAATTTCTGACACGATAACACGATTTACAGAGACAACTCGACTGACACGACCCGTTTGACACGAAACTCATTTTTATTGCTTTTATGTTATATATAATCATGTGGAATATATTAAACAACATAACACGATTATGACACGATAACATGAATTGACACCTCTACTGCATTGCACATCTCCAACGACATCTTCATAAATATATAATAGCTGAACTTTCAACATAGATAGAAAGTGACACATCAGCAAGTTTATGAGTTGTCAAACAAACAAAAAACTAGAAAATAAAAGATATAATACTTATTATGTGCATTTGCTTGCTGTTACACAAGCTCAGAACGTTACACAAGTACAACAGCTACCACAACAATCAAATGGGAGTTAATTCTCTCCCCATTAAATCTGCCAATTTATTTACCCTCTTAAATTTACCCGTTCATTAATAACTTGACTTATGGATTCCCTAGTTCTTATGTAGATGTTGTTGTGTTTTATAGCTACTTTTCACAGAAATAAGAGTGTAAAACATAATAATAAAAGCTATAATTGGGTTTTATCTATCGTCTTAAGTTTTTAGGTTAAATGGTTTCATAACATGGTATTAGAGCCGCTTAGATCTAAAGGTCGATAGTTCGAATCCTCATAGCTCTATTTATTAATTAAAATTAAACACATGGCAGGGTAGAGCTGTGTTTATATATACGCTTCAAGTCAAGGGAAATTCACATGAGGAGGAGTGCAATTTGCATTTGATCTCTTAAAATTAATGGGTCATTCTAATTGAGTTTATAAGTTGCTGGTAATTTTTCCAATTATTTGGTCAGTATGTGGTGATTGAGATTTTTGTTCTATTGATCTTTACATGAGGATTAATGCTGTTTGCATGAGGATTGGAATGTAAATCTTCAATTTGCAGCATGAGAGATAATATGGTTTAAATCCACAGTAATATTGCAACTTTAACGATTTCATCGATATATAATATAAAGGAATAGACACTAGATATCCCATATTGATTTTTAATATATTTTAAAAACAATTTATTTATTAAAATAAAAATAATATGTAACATATTACTAAAATTTCTCCTATCTATTTATATCTAATTATTTTTAGTAAAAATATACTTAAAAATGATTGCCACAAATTCTCCTATTTTAGAACTTGTATATATATTTTTTCTTTTTTTGTTATAAAATATTTACTCTGTATTTTATTTCTATTTATATATACTATATATAATATAAAAGAATACACAGTAGAAATATGTGTCAATTTCTGAGATTTTCTAAAAGTTTTATTTTATTAAAATTAAAATAAAAAAAATCTTTTATATATTATTAAAATTTCTCTTATATATTGATATATAATTATATTCGAAAAAAAAATACTTAGAGATAATTGGGACAAATTCTCCTATTTTAGAATTTTTTTTCTTTTTAGTTTATTTTTTTTTCTTTTTTTATTATAGAATGATTAATCTATATTTTAAACTTATTTATATGATTTCTCATTTATTATTTATAAATATTAAATTAAAAATGTATGAGTAAATAATAATTAATTAAAACTAAAATTTTTAAATTTAATAAATATTATAAAAGTGCTTGCATTTGCACGGAGCATAATTAAGTTAGTAGAAATGAAGACACATAATACTTCTCAAAATGCTCTGCCTACATTGCAGAATTAATATAATTGTAAATCTTATTTTGCAACATTCATTTTTGTGAATTTGATCATCTTTGTTATGTCTCTTTGTTTATTTATTATTTAGTTCCAAATATAGAAATTTTTTTTTTATCATATATTTATATAGCATAGTTTTATGTTACCTGAATTGTAATAATTTTTCTCTTGAAAGAAAGGTATAGTAATTTTTTTCATTGAGCTTCTTTTCAATTATTTGCTAGATCTGTTATTAAAACAGGTTTATATGACATTTGCAATCATAATTTAGTTCAAAAACATTAGGAGAAAACAAACATATAAATCATGTTAAATGTAAAATCTCCATTCCCCATTTTAAAAAAATAATTTTTTAAATAATTTTTTAGTATTTTTTTTTTTTTGGGGTGATATAATACAATCATGCAAATGATGGCATAAAACCTGCATCAATTATAATACAAAAATAAATAAAAAAAAAAAATTGATGCGACGTAAAACAAAATGAGAGAAAAAAAGAAAGTAATTGGACGGACGATTAACGTAAAAGGGAAAATTCTATAAAAAAGGGGCAAGTTTGTAAGACAAAAAGGAGTATGGGAAAAATTTGGAAATTTTCTTTTCACGAAGAAAAGAAAAGAGTACGTGAGAGCACGTGCAGTGAGACTTAGGCGGTGCGTCTCTCTCTATGGCTTTCTCGTGACGGTGTCACGTGGGAAGAAGATGAAGGGACCCACCCAATTACCCCCCTTCAAAAAAGAAAGCAAAAATCGCTTAGTGGGGGCATGTGCTAAGTGACCTGTCGTTTATGGGTCACTGATTGTTTGATGAAAGGGATATTTTGATGACGTGTCCTTTCTTTCTCACGTGCTTGGCTCGCGTGCCTTCTCCTTTTTTCTTCTCTGGTAACGACACCGTAAACGTGGCCCCACGTCTTGCGTGACAAGTGTCCCCATCCACTGTGTCACCCCTCCCCACCCTCAGATTCTTTTATATAAAATAATTAAAAAGAAAAGAGCAGAATTTGGGAAATTGATGAAATGAAAGGACCACATAGACATAGTGTTAGTGTGGAGAGGTGGTCCATTTTCATTCTTGATGACACATCCCTACTATGCTCTATGCTACCATTCACTTTTCTTTTTATTTGCTTTTACATTACATTGATTAAAAAATGTGCCTATTTACTACTCAATTCTTAATTTTTTCAACTTCTTCCTCTAATTAATTAATTAATTAATTCCACCTTCTTCATCTTTTTCCCAATTGAACATCCTTTTTATATTATATAAATCGAATTCCAATACTTTTAAGTGTGCATTTGGCCTCGCATAGGGGCCCAACTTGGATTATATAGCCATCTATTTGGTACCAAACATACCCTAAATCAATTCCACAACGTAATTCTACCTTAATTAATATAACAATTGTTTATACGTTGATTGTCCAAACTAAAATATTTCAAATTTTTTTATTTCGAAAATTTGATCCGATTCATAGAGACTTAAAGTGATATGTCAAATTGGGATGGTGGGAATAATGTTATTATGTTGAACATTATATAACAGCGTAGATTAAAAAAAAATTATTTTCTTTTCTTTTGATTTCTTGAAATTACAACCATGTTCTACCAAAAAAAATTGTTTGAACAAAATTCTTAAGAAAAAAGGGAAGTAGGTTTTTTCTTCGTCTCTTGTATTATATGAAAAAAAAAAAAAAGAAAGAAAGAAAGAAAGAAAGAAGCAAGCAAGCTTTTGAATAAGCCATATGCCATATGCCATTGCCATTGGGCAACATATTTCATAAAACAAGAAAATATTTTGTTTGGTTATTTTGTAGCAGTACGGATGACTATACCCCACTTCGGAGTCAAATGAACAACAATCATATAATTATAATTAGATTATTATTGCCAGCCTTTTTTTGGAAAAACAAATTCGAGAGTAGAAAATATTTAATTTCAAAAAACTGATTCTTGAAAACAAGTAGTTAAAATAAATGTTGGATAGAAATTGAAGCAACAATCTCATTAAAATTTCTCCATGTTGGCCCCAAATAGAACACACACACCATAAACCTTTTATTATTTTTCCCTTCCAAAATAAATTTCATTACCACTTATCCTCTATGGAAAAATGTTCAAGGCCACATAAACATGATTTTCTAAATTAAACATTTAATTTGCAGCGGTGAGTCCTCTTTTGTTTTTTTTTTCCCCCTAAAGGATATGATTATCAATAGAGACCCCTTGTTCAGTGAAAAAAAAAAAAATATAATTTTATTTTATTAGAATACGGATTAGAATAAATATTTGCCACCTACCCACTTAAAAAGCTTTAAAATGCCACAGATTAAAAGATTTTTCACTTATACTGCATCCTAGTAGATGCATTCGAAAATCGTTAAGTAATTTTTGTTAAACATGATCATTAAATTTCTACAAATATTTTGTTGAGTATTACACATGGTAAGACACCGAGATAATCTGAAATCAAAAGAAGAATTATGAGCTGATACATATACATAAAATTTTTAATTTTTTTTTTTATGTATATCTAATTAAGAAGTTTAAGATTGATTAGAGGTTCTTTAGGTGTCTCTTCAAATTGAAAATTTTCAGTGTTGGTACCTTACTTAAAAGACTAATAGGCTGTGTATTCAAGTCAATCTTAATTTATTCTAATGCGAAAAAAATTTACAATTTTGTGGGCCTTGCGGCAGGGCTAATCCCAAGAAGTGTCCTTCTCTAATCTCTTTCCTGCTTTTCTTCATTTAGTAGGAAAAAAAAGAGTATTGAGGATTTGTGGAGGTACTGAATAATTTAGCCAATATATATATATATATATATATATATATATATATATTGTAATGTCTTAGTCCATTTGAAAATAGAGCAATATAATTTAATACATTAAACTGTTGGCTTGACAACATAACAAACGGTGTCAATTAAGTTTTTTTTCTTTTTTTTTTGGCTAATGGTGTAAACATAATCAATTTCATAACGAAAAATTCCATAATTCAATTCCTGAAATCCACTGAACAATGTGTTGTTTCTTTCTTGAACTTGCTCATTTACTGGTATTATACCATCGGGCCTTGCAGTCCCTTGCGTCGACCTTCGTCAAAGTATAATCGTAACATTGGTAGATAAGCTACTCAAGTTACTCATTGCTTAACTAGTTGCTAATTTTTCAGACTACGCAATCGAAGAATGGTTAAAAATAGTGCTAGGATATCACACCAGAATAAATTGTGCAGAAATAGGCAAATAGCATAACAGAAACATATTGGTTATGGACCATACTGGGAGGGAATATGTGTTAGGATATTGGAGAGCAACTGCCCGAGATCATCTTCACTATTGTTGCAAATTCCAATTCAAAATCTAAAGTAATCACATAGTATTTGTTCGTGCTGTGCAGATTTATACACAAAGCATCGTTTTTACATATGCGAAAACAAAAAAAGGTATTTTGGTTACATGTGCTGCCAAGAACACTTTTTCTGCTAATGTTACAGCACCAGAAAACCCCGGTCTAGATTGGCAGCACCAACCTTATCTTCATCATCATGTAGTACGTGCTTTAGATAATTTATCCGAGAGTACCAAGTTAACTACATCCTTCACAAACACATAAAAGCATTCTCGGCATGAATTTGGCATTAGAGTGGATTTATGAAGTTTCTGAATGCCATCAGAATGACAGCAAACAGAGCTTGGAACAGACTGAAAAACATGCCTTGACTGCCCAAATCCGCATGCTGCCAAAATGGTATGAGTTACAACTCTTGCAACCTCCTTGAATCCATTTTTTCCTGCACACCACAATTCCAAGTTCAACTTCAACTTAATCATGCCACATTCCAAAAAGGAACAAAAGAACAAGAAAGATGTATAAGGTTACTTAATTTTATCATCTAATCACACATAGAATCTTAACTCAATATAATATAACTGTGTATAAGCTCCAACATGTTATCTTACCTAACTGTTTGTGTCCATTTATAAGCTTTAAATTGAGCTTGACAAGAAGCTGGATCTCACTTTTGGCGTCCTCATATTTTCCTGCCTTACTTCCTGTGCAACCTGTTTTTATTTTAAGATCTTCCTCAGGAACATCCGCCCTACAGGGGGAAGATGCACTAAGATCTGCTATAATGTTCAATGATTCTGAAACTTCTGGCACTGACATAACTGGAGTTACTGAACTGCCAGATCCATCTTGCATATCAGTAACATTTTTCTGTGCTAGCGTTTCCCAATTTTCATTACAGGCATTGCCTGCACGGCTAGTTTGTACTTTCCAAGATGACGCGGATAGAGATTCAGATGCAGACAATCCAGGCAAGGAATTTGGCCATTTATCATTACATCCCGTGATTGCTTTGCACATGTTCAAACTATGCTTTTGCATTCTCCACTTGGTGCATAAATGCTCATCAGTTTCCTTTCGAGGAGAATAAAGCTTGTTCTGCTTGTCAGTCAAATGACTGTTTCTCAACTCTCTATTTGCAAGTACTTGTCTTCTTGATAAATCTGGGCATGAACTCCCATCAATTGCTTTTTTTGAAGCAGTGCCTTTGTAAGGAGGATCTTTTAATACACCGCATACACTATTGTTTTGAAGACAAACCTGTTTTACTGACTTCGCCTTATCCATCATTTTCCATGCTTTATCAACATCATAAGAACATCTATTATGCGCAAAGGTTCCACGTAAATAGTCATTTTTTGTCCCTTTTCGATCATTTGCTGAAGAGGAGGAATTGGCTCGGCCTGAACAGACATGGGATACTGCGACAGCATTACAATTTCGAAAGTTTGAACTACTAGATGCAGTAGAAGTGGACGAGAATCTCAAGGACCCATTTTGCAGGGCATTCCAATTCTCCCGCAGTGCTTGCACATAGCTGCGTACGTTACGACATCGACTCAATGTTCTGGCACCATTTTGTGTTATGTTCTCTGACTTACTCTGAGGTGTTCTTCTGTGCCTAGTTTGAGTTCTTTCAACCGGCAGATACATTTCATCTAAAAGATTGGGCAGCCTTCCATGGGGAAAAGAAGCAGATCTTGCTCGAAGACAGGCCAGGACAGGTTCGTCCGAGTCACATACAATATCGAAAATGGAAACATCTGCTTGATCTACTGGAATGACATTAGAAATGTCTGAGATCTTCTGATTTCTGAGAGCAACATCAGATTCAGCAGCTCTCACTTCATTGGACATTCTGCATAAATCTTGATTGACATCCTCTTCATCTTTTTGAATATTTTCATGTTCAGTCTTGGAAACAACACAATCATGGCAAAACCAATCCCCTTCAGGTACAGTGAAACCCAAGCCAACACAATAAGTATGAGCAGCAGAATCACAAAGATCACACAGAAGTAGAAGACTTTCATCTGCTGAACTGTGGCAAGCACTACATTGAGTTTGTGCATATGGATCAAAAGTCCCAATTGAGGTGTTACCAGAAAAATGGTATACCTAAGAAGTAATATTATGTTAAGACTATAGGAAAATGAACTCAAATAAATGACATAAACCAACTCTAACTACAATTTCTAACCACGATTACCTACAGAATGTGGTAAATGAGCTTGTTGGGGACAGCATTCTTGAATCAACACCTTACGAAGTTAATTTAAATATGCTCGTACTCCAGAACTTTTAAATCCAACAAGAAAGGAAATTGATGCTTTTCAAATTTATTTTTCAAGGAATATGAAAAATGCTTAACCCCCAGAAAGTTTAATAACATCAGAAATGGCCCCCTTAGCCGCTATACTAGTCTACATTTCTTGAACTGGACCCTTTACTTCGATTTTGGCTCTTTTAGCCCCTGTACTTCTATTTTTCACACAATCCAGCCCCTCGCTAACATTTCTACTAATCCAAACTTAATATGATCACTCATGGAGATCATAGTTGTACTTTGTAGAATAATTGTCTTCTACTATATACTTTAATTCGCCATTCTTATTGTTTAACTTCCATTTTTAATTTTTCCATATCTTTTTTCAATTTTATTTACACATGGACCTTTCTGTTAAAAACAAACTTCATATAATCGCTTACATGTAACAATCATTTTTTTTTTCCCTTCGATTTTAAGAAAGAAAGATTTCCTTTACACATGTTAAGCTGTAACTGATAGTTTGTGGATCGAAACAAATTGAGATTTTACTAAGTACGAGTCTGGATTATAGAAGTACCAAATTACATATGTTGCCGATTGCAATCTTAGAATAATAAGAAAAACAGAATTAAAAGGAAAAGGAGCTAAATTACCTGATCGCGTTGAAGTACATTCACAAGGCGCTCAGAAGGAAATACGCCTTCTTTGGGGGGTCTACGAATGGTAGTGAAGCGGCGCTTGCACATGGGGCAACGAGACTCCACCTTAGCCCACTCCATAATGCAAACGAAGCAGAAGAAGTGATCGCAGCTATCGATTTCGCCTCTAATTGCGTTCCCATTATCAGACAAACAAATTCCGCATGGCAACGACTCTGAATCGTCCGTTAATACCGATTGCTTTGGACGTGAATCATTTTCTTCTCCGTCCTGTTTCTCAGCTAATTCGTACTGGTTGAATTCTCCCTTCGAATTAGGGTTTAAAGTTTTGAGGCGTTTCTTCGGGGGAACCGAAAACGAGTCGAAGGGCGAGTCGGTTCCCATCCCTCTGCTGAGTCGCGGGTGAATTTCCCGCGAGTCGGTAACTGATATCAATACCAAGTTCCGATTCCTCCTATGCTATGCCCATTACGGACGACGAACAAATAGAAGAGTACACTTGTTCTTATATATGAGCTTATATGGGCCTGGACCAATGGACTTTGATTTCCCTTAGGTTGCTAGAGGATCGTCTAAATTTAAGCAAATCTGCTGGTTAAAAGTACAAACGGTTGCTTAACATTATTTAATATTTCCGCGTGTAGCTCTCTAAAAAAAAGAAAATATTTCAATGCTTTTAATAAATTTTAATTTGAAACCACAAAATATCTGAATTATTATGTTTCTTTCAATAAAGTCATTTTGATAAGAGTTAAATGATTTACAACAGAAACATAACACCATAAAATTCTGTGAGCAGGCCTAGATTTAATTTTATCTTTAATGAAACATAAAATTTAATTATCGAAGAAGATTACAAAAGTTGGTGGTGTCGAAAAATAAACAATTTTATTTATAAACTTATTTATTCGTAGACCAATGTAAAAAATTAAATCTAATATTAAATAATTCTAACATGTTATCTATAGATAAGTAATTAACTTAGTGAGTAGTAAAATTATCTATAAAATACTAGCAACAAACTCTAAAAAATTTGAATTTTAGGCTTAAAGATTTAATCTAACTTAATGATTGACGAACATTAATAGCTTAATGGTTAGGACAACATACTCACGAGTCAACAGCCTTTATATGTCAATTAACAGTCGGAAAGAGATACTCAGAATCATTTTCTTCCATCAACCAGATATCCATCATGTTTAATTCAACATGTTTTGATTTTTTTATCGCTCCAAACTATGGTGAGACTATGATCTTGTCCGTCAAAGTTAATTATTGTAGATCATATAATTTCCATTGCCACCAACAGTAGAAATATATATATATATATATAAAGGGTAAGGAAACAACAGAAAAATCTATTAAAGAAAACCAACAATACTAACAAACCATCGATGGAAAAGACAAAAAAACTGTTGAAGAAAAACCAATTGTATACACTAAAGACATAGGAAACTCGAGCAAAATTTAGAGAAAAAATCTAACCGTAGGCCTAGATTTTTATATGTAATCATTAAGGTAAAATTTAATTGAAAATATTAATCTTAAATAGAAAAGTGTCGTATATTTACTATTGTATTTTTTTAGCACTATTCAACAACATTATGTGAAACAATAATTAAAAAACAATATTATATCTATAGTAATACGTTGATACATGTACACGTTTTCGTGATTTTTATGTCTAAAATTAGTTATTTTTTACTAATTAATTTTTCATTCAAAATATTGGAAGAACATACTTAATTGATAGACGCAAAGAAAGAAAGAAGGAAAGAAAGCAAAGAGTTGGCCGTTTTTAGATAGTCTAAATTGTCACTGATTCTCCATTTTTTACATGTCCGATAATCAAGACAAATCAAAACGTGCCTATAATTCTTTGATCACACCACATTCATTTCATTTCATTTCCCATCAAAATTCAATTCTGACAGCTAGCCATGGTGAATTTAGCTTTTGAAACACACATCTTGGTTTTTCCATTTCCAGCTCAAGGCCACTTGCTTCCTCTTCTCGACCTAACTCACCATTTATCCACCCATGGCTTCAGTATCACCATTTTAATCACACCACAGAACCTCCCTCTCTTAAACCCTCTCCTCTCTTCCCACCCTTCTATTCAAACCTTGATTCTTCCTTTCCCTACTCACCCTTCAATCCCCACCGGCGTCGAAAACGTTAAAGATTTGCCTCCGCAATGCAACCTCGCCGTTATGATATGCGCTTTAGGCCAACTCTATCACCCACTTCTCAACTGGTTCAAATCCCATTCTTCGCCGCCGGTTGCCATAATTTCCGATATGTTCCTCGGTTGGACCCACGAGCTCGCTTCCACCCTTCACATTCGCAGCCTTGTGTTCTCGCCGTCCGGTGCGTTGGCTTTGTCTGTAATTTATTATCTCTGGCATGATATGCCAGAGATTAAACCAAATGACGTGGTTTCATTTTCGAGGTTGCCTAATTGTCCGAAATACCCCTGGTGTCAAATCTCTCCTTTATATCGTAGCTATATTGAAGGGGAGCTAGATTCGGAATTCATGAAAGATTCTTTTCGCGGTAATTTCACTAGTTGGGGTCTTGTGGTTAATTCGTTCACCGAGCTGGAAGGGGTTTATTTGGACCATTTAAGGAGGGAATTGGGTCACGATCGTGTGTGGGCGGTAGGACCTACCTTCTTGACTCGAGGTTCAATCTCTGACCTTTTATCCAAAGACAGAGGTGGTCCCAATTCAGTTCCTTTGAATCATATGATGACATGGCTTGATACGTGTGAGGATCACAAAGTGGTTTACATCTGCTTTGGCAGTCAAACCTCTTTGTCAAATGATCAAATGGATGTGATTGCATCAAGTTTGGAGAGAAGTGGGGTCCATTTCGTATGGTGTGTTAAGGAGACGGAAGAAAAATACAACAAAATTCCATCAGGGTTTGAAGATCGTGTGGCTGGGAAAGGACTTGTGATTAGAGGATGGGCTCCACAAGTAACAATTCTGAGTCATAAAGGAATCGGCGCGTTCTTGACTCACTGTGGGTGGAACTCAACCATTGAGGCATTAATAGCTGGTGTGCCAATGATTGCATGGCCAATGGGAGCTGACCAATTTTCTAATGCTACGTTATTGGTTGATGAGTTAGGGGTGGCTGTAAGGGCAGGTGGAGGTGCAAAAACACTGCCCAATTCAACCGAGTTAGCAAACATTTTAATGGAATCAGTGAATAATAATCAAGTCCACAGGGAACGAGCCAAGGAAATAAGTAAGCAGGCATTAAATGCAGTTAATAATAACGGTAGCTCAATGAAAGATTTTGATAAATTAGTGCAAAATCTGGCTAGCTTGAAAGAAAATAATATATTAATTCATAACTAGAAATATTTTTCTGTCTCATAGAAAATATGAAGATTTTTTTTTTCTTTTTCTTTTTGAATGAAGAAAATATGAAGATTGTTTGTTAACTAATTAGGAAAATTATCCACAACAAATTTATTTATTTATTTATTTTTTTTATTTTTTATTTTTTATTTTTTATTTTTTTAAGACAATCATCCATCATTTTGGATCACAGAAAATTTTGTAAACAATGAATTTTTTGTTTGATTGATTATGCATCATATCACCACAGCTACTTTCGTAATTCCATTTTCTTTTATAAATGGTAATATAATAGATTTTCCAAATTTATCAAGGATAAATTTAAGGAATGAATAATATATATATTATATGGATATTTTTCTGGTTACTATTAATTATAAAATCGTATCCACATTAATATTATATTGATTGTTTACTTGGTTTGGACTCTGACAAATTATAGAATATATCTGACACACCCTATTATCCGTGTATCGAGCTAATAAAATTACGTCACGTTATATATTTTAGGATCTAGAATTGATAAATTAACATATAGGGTTTGTATTTTAGGATTTAGAATTTTATTTAAATAATAAATTATTAATTA
This sequence comes from Euphorbia tirucalli, assembly GCA_039660915.1. Classification (NCBI taxonomy): domain Eukaryota; kingdom Viridiplantae; phylum Streptophyta; class Magnoliopsida; order Malpighiales; family Euphorbiaceae; genus Euphorbia; species Euphorbia tirucalli. Next base: position 18,203,378 of record CM077637.1, read on the forward strand.
ATTAATTACACCGTGTTATTTTTACTGGAGGGAATGTAACTTGTTATAGTACTATTAGTTTGGCATACAGATGACGTGGTGTGTCAACAAAGACCTGGAGAAAAAAAGCATTTTTTATGTATAAATATTTAATTAAAATATATTTATTTCTCCCTTTTACCTAAATGTTATATATCCAAATAAATATGGATATGGTTTTCATTCTCCCACCTAATTGTACCAAAAACTTCAGTTGATTGTGAATACTAAGTTACTGTTTGGGAAATTTTATAATGGACCGGGTCCATATGGACCGTTCCACTAAAAACACTGACACGTAAGTAACATGAATATTGAGAAAATAAAAAACATTTATGTGTCAATTTTTTATTGGGAAGGTCCATATAAACCGGGTCCATTGTATAATTCGCCGTTATTGTTTTCATAAAAAAAAAAGGCACAGCAAACAAAATCAGAATAAAAAATACCCTCTTAATTAGTTTAAATTTGAGCTTCACCAATCTGTAATTGATAATCATCAGTTATTATAATGCATTTTACTCCAAGACATCTTATCCTACATCATTATTATATTTGAATTGGATTCTTAAAACTTAGCTCTTTTTGAAACAATATCTTTCCAAAATCTTTTGACAAAATCACTAAGTGTTATAGAAATGAGATTCAATAATACCATTGAGTTTAAGGTACTGTTTGGATATTAAGGTATGGGAATAGTTAATTCCTTTTTTTGTAATATTCTAATATTTGGTTAGGTACGGGAATTATATATCCTATTGGATTAGGATCCTCTGTCAAACTAATTTTAGCCATTGATCGAATTTGAACCGTTAGGATTGATTTTTACTAAAAAGTATAATTATTTAAAACTAACTCCAATTCCTTCTCTTCTACTTTTTTTTTTTTGTACGTACTTCTGGAAGCTCTCTCCCAGTTTCAATTCTCCTTTCCCTCTCTCCTTTACAGGGATATCTTCATTTACAATAACTGAAGTATGCATAGCCATAGCCATAACCATTAACAATTAATTAACCAACATCTCGAATCTTTGCTTCCAATCGTTGATAGTAGCTGCAATTATATGCCAAACTCTATCGGTGGATATCTATAATATTTAGCTAATTTTAAATTTCGAATCCTTTTTCCAAGTTGTGTTCCAGGTATCGTCATATTTGTTTTATCAACATCTAATTATCGTTAATCAACTAATTCCGAAAATTTGTATCCGTTAGAGAGCAATAATCGAGTAAAGAGATTTTTGAAGCCATTACCAAAAATAGATTAGCTGCAAAAGCAATCTGAAATTTCAGATTTGGAATAAGACACCAGAAAAGGGGCGAGTCGCTGAGAAGATGAGCTAAGAAGAGTGTATCCAGAAAACGTTTTTGCTGCCATTAATGTAGTGTGTCAGCTCACCAATTTTGGGTTTTAATTTTACTTTTAAGATTTTAAATTAAATAAATTCACCATATTCAATCACGATCATTCAAATTCAATCGATGGACAAAATTAGTTTAACAGGACCCCTCCAGTTTTGGGTGGACTGAAGAGGATCCTAAATCCATGTGGTTACACATGAGAATCAATAATATTTGGTGATCGGAATCAGTGAATAATAACCAAGTCCAGAGGGAGCGAGCTAAGAAAATAAGTAATCAAGGTTCCACTTGTTTTGAAGTTAGGGAAGGTTAACTAAAAGAAAATTAGTTAGCTAACTGTACTTCGAAAAAGAATTTATTTGGAAAGCAGGTGGTTTCAAATTTAAATTAAAGTTAGATTAAGATTAAAAAAAATCTTATTTCAATCCCAACAAATCGGTGAAATTTGAAAGTTAACCAATTTAATTTCTCTAATTTCTATAAAATTTCTCTTTAAAAACTTTCCAAACAAACACCACGAGTTTATTTAACCTCATAAATCCTTTACCTCCATCCAATCAAAGTTGTTGTAATAACTTTAATTTGCCTCAACTCACCCTTCATCCCCTTACTTCAAAATTCTCCTCCCGCCTATCAGTTCATCTAGCAGATCCTAAGGAAGCATAAATGATGTCTCACAGATACTGGGAGCTCAATGAAGGATTTTGATAAATTAGTGCAGAATCTGGTTAGCTTGAAAGGTTAATAATTTACTAATTCTCGACTAGAAATATTTTTGACTTGTATTTTCATTAACTAGCTAGGACAAGTACTCACCAATTTTGTTATTAAAATCATCCACCATTTTGAATCACAGAAAAATTCTATTAAAGATAAATGCTGTTATTTTATTGATTTTGTATGACATCACTACTATTTGGATTATTTCATTTTTCTTTTAGAAATGGCAATATCATAGATTTTCTTAATTTGTCAAGAATAAATTTAAGAAATGAGTAAAATATATATCATATGGATATTAGGGGCGGAGGGAGGGGGACCGATGACCTCCAGCCGCCAAACATACACCCCCTAGTAGCGCTAGGTGCGAAATTTAGGGGAGCATATTTATATAATAATTAATTTATTTTATAGCTTGGCGATTAGACTGAGGAAAATATTTGGAACAGGTAATTGAAGAAGACGAGAGGTAGAGAAGACTAAAAGAGAGAGGCGTCTGTTAATTGATTTTTGAGTTAAGTTGGTTTAGGCTTGCAACCAATCCATCCAAATCTTGACATGAGCTCCCTCCTTCTTTTGTGGCATTCATAGCTGCTTCTTTTAGTTTCTTGGCTCTCTTTCTTTATGCCAAATTCTCCTTAACTGACTCATGTAAAATTCGAGCCAACTCTCCTAATTTAGGAATCTTTTTCGCGGCTTCAACAACTCGGATCCTGATGTAGAAGAAAAGGCTTTCGCCTTTTTGTGCAAGTTTTATGGTGACAAGTGAAAATGGACCGATTTCAGTGATTTTTAGGCTTAAATTTATCGGAAACTGGCCAACGAACAAAACATACCACCTTTGGCTGTGACGTACGTCGCTTTTCGGCCAAAAAACAACGTTTAGACCTTCAAATTATCATTTTTCTGTTTTTTGGAACTTTTTGGGAAATTTTCGGGTGTTTCTATTTTTGTTTTGCTTTTCTTTCCTTGACCGTTTTGGGTTGTTTTGTTTATTCTTTTGCCTATATAAAGGCCTGGTTGTAAGTGGATTGGCAGATTTGATTTGAATGAAAATTTCCCTTTATTCCTTTATACTTTGAATTTGTCAATTCTAGTATTTAGAAGATCTTATTCCCGATATCGTGTGCAATCAACGAGCTTAAGATAATCCGTTTGTATTCACTGCATCAGTTGGTATCAGAGCCGAATTCCAAAACCCTAACCGTCATCATTCCGCAAAGAAGACAGCAAAGAGTTGACAAGGTTGCGGGTCAGGACAATCTGAATCGGTTAGAGCAGAGATTCGAACAACGTGTCAATGCCATGATGGACCAGAGAATGGAGGTCATTATGGATCGATTTGCAGAATGTATGGATGGGCTGTTTGCGGTTTGTCTTGGGGTGAATCGTCTACAGAGGTGAAACCCTAACCCTAATTTCGATAATCTTCAGAATCCATTAGCTGGATTGGAAGAGGATGAGGATGATCCGGAGGAGGGAGATTACCACCAGCGTAGATGTGAGCAGATGACGTTTTTGGCGGAACGCGGACTCTCTCGGAAGATAGCCTCGATATCGGGCAACCTTCCCTCGCGTGGGGTTTTTATAATAAAAATTCATTTTTAGAAAATTAGATTATTTCATAAAAGAATTGAGACCTAAGTCTCAATGAATAGTATAGGAGTCACCACCCGGCTCAGATCAACCGGGAAATTTCAGTGTAACTGAACCGGACGAAAGGCCGCTACACTATCCAGAGATCTAGGTCCGAAAAAGTCCCCTATTTCGTGTCTAATCAAAATAAAAATTGGCCAATGTTCACAGATGGTATTTTATAATTCTAAAATCAATTTTATTAAATTAAATCATACAGCGCACATACACATAAAATAAAAGTAAAGCAGTAAATAATTAAATTATTACAACCCGATCGAATAAAAATAAAAACTCTCAACCTGACTTTACAAATGCCTAAAATACACGATAATCTAAAAATTTACAATCGCCTAAATACACGAATTAATCTATTAAATGCATCAAAAATAAAAATAAAAGAAACTAAAAGCCGCAAAACAGAGGGTTAGCACAGTTTACGGCACACAATAAATAGGACTCAAATAGGACAGAATGGGAAATTGGAAATTGGGAACATGCATTTAGGGGGATAACCAGGTCGGCTCTGCTAGCCTGCCTGATTAGACTTGGAAAACATTTTGAAACGTCCCTGTATTTTGGTTTTGTGAGAAAATCATTTTGAAAACATTTTATTTTCCGATTTACTTTAATTTAACATGCGAGGTGGGTCGGTTTTCGGGAGAATCAGGTCTCCGTTGTTGTATTGTTCTAAATACAATAACATTGGAAATTAAGTCTAAGGTCATGAATGCACATAACAAAATTCATTTTGATGATTTTCTGATTTTTCTAATTTTTTTTATGGATTTTTGGGATTTTTAGGGATTAAACTGGAAATTCTGCCCCTGGATGTGCATTACAGTCGTGCGACTGTAATTATTCCAATTGCAGGATTTAGCCAAAATTTATTCAAAAGAAACTAAAAGTTGAAGGGAAATCAAGAACACTCGTACGACTGTAATTACAGTCGTACGACTGTTCTTCAACTCTAGAACAGTCGTACGACTGTTCTTAATTTCCAGGAACAACAAGTACAAAAATTGAGTTTATAAGCACCAAAACATACCAAATCACCCAGAAAACGCAAGGAAATGAAGGTTTGAAGTATATTTACCTTTGTGCCGCTGATCCACCATAGGATTGACCGCTGGAAACGCCCTAATCACCTCCAAATTTCTTCTTTTCCTTTGGGCTAAGGTTTTGAAAGTTAAGTCCAAGGATCTCAAAAATGTCATGGATTTAAGTGAGTTATAGGTTTGTATGTGTTTATGAAGTCCAAACCTATGGTTTCTAATCAGTTTTAAACTTCACAATCTTAGAATTAAGAGAAAAGATTAAAAGAAAGTGTGCCTTGGTTGAGTATTTTTCCTCCTCCCTTTTCTTTCAATTTTTTCTCTCTCCATTTCCCTTTAATCTCTGCCCCTTCTTTCTTTCTTTTCTTCTTTTCTGGTAATGCTCCTCCACTTTTTCCTCCTTCAGGGTATGGGCTGCTGCACTTGCTCTGCGATTACAGTTGTGTGACACGCTGGATTTTTTTTTTGCGGACAAAAAATTCCAGCGCTTACAGCTGCCCCTCACATGATAAAATTCGGCACTCGGATCCATATCTAAAACACCTGAGATGATGAATTTGAGAGCGCGAATTAAAGCGCCGTAGACACAAAAAAGAACCTATGGTTGAAATAAGCCGATACCGGCTTTAGGTTACCTGAGGCAAGGAAAGTGGAAGGCGGATAAGCCGATACCAGGTTTAGGTTACCCGAGGCAAGGAAGGTGGAAGGCGGATGAGCCGATACCGGGTTTAGGTTACCCGAGGCAAGGAAGGTGGAAGGCGGATCAGCCGATACCCGGTTTAGGTTACCCGAGGCAAGGAAGGTGGAAGGCGGATAAGCCAATACCGGGTTTAGGTTACCCGAGGTAAGGAAGGTGGAAGGCGGATAAGCCGATACCGGGGTTTAGGTTACCCGAGGCAAGGAAGGTGGAAGTTAGGCTGGGGATCTGGAATGAAGTGGATCTGCTAAGGATTTGAAGTTGTAGGGTAATACGTATTTATTCCTTGATCGATGATTTTGGAAACAAAAATTTTGCCCTTCGATCAATAATAAATACGGCTTGATTACATTGCCCCTGAGTACTTGAGATGTGTGAGGCTTGGGCCTGTGTGGCTTTGACTTATCTCTTGAGACCTATTTTCTGCTTTGAGAGTGGTCCTGGCTCAGAAGGGCCTGGTGATGGTGGTAGGTACCTGCACTTGGATAGGTTGCGATGCATATGCATATGAATTGTGCGTGTTTGCTTTGACCTTATGCATATATGCACGTATGTTCTAAACGTACGTATGTATGCAGAATGCTGCTTATGCTTGATTTTTGGTATCCATGCCAGCCCGGAGATGAAATTCGTGGCTTGTGATTAGCCTCAGTGGTAGCCTAGATGATCCGCAACACTATGTCTATACGATCTAATCTCATTGAAATAGGTGGATGTCTCCTCCTGACTCCAAGGGTGCTTTTGTATCATATTGACCCAGTCCTTTCGTTCTGATATTTTCCAGATTGACTGACCATCACGTAGATCTAGGTATTAGAGGAATTGACCCTCTCAAGTGTCCTTCCACTTTATCCTTTGCACATTCTGGAGTGCTATCAGGCTCAGTGGATTAGGGTAATAGACCACGCCGATGGATGGTCCATTTGGTCGAGCAAAAAGATAAGGGCGAGACCTTGCATTTCTGTACTATATAATGCTTCGATCTGGTATCAGTGTGTATAATAGGAGTTCCTATGGCTTTATCACGGGCTTGGATGCAATGTCCTATTGATGGATGTTTATATGTAATGGCACGATGTACGCAAGATGAACATCTAACCAGAAATCCAAACATGCATAATATCGCACTGATGACATCGGACTGAGTACAATAGGGAAATTAACAGTGACTCTGACTTTGCACGTCACCCCCTTCCCATTACCAACACGTCTTTTTGGTTTTCCGTGTCAGAAAATTTTTTTTTGTGATTGATTTTTTTTATGGCCCCAAAAATTCTGTGATGAGCATTTTGTCTACGTTGATCCCTTTTGTAACAGTTTATCTTAGGCTGGGAAAATGTACCTTGATATGTTCATCGGGACTTGCGAGGACACTGCCGTTGACGATACCTAGTGGTTCGGCCCTCTACTCGCCCCTAGTATTAAACTTTTGTGTTTGGGGTGTAAAACACTTCAACAGATATGGTTTGCTGCGTGATGTAGCCCATATGTGAACATTGACATGCAATGACACAACAAATGCATATTGAACACCAAAATTGAATACAAAACATTTATGACATATGAATGTGGATGCATTAGGAAAATCCCAAGTGTGGCTCTGGTTTGGATTAATGTCCCTTTAACTTACCAATATGCCCTCCTCGGTTTTACACATTGGAGAGATTTTTTTTTGAAAATATGTAGGCGAACACTTAGTGGAGTCACTACTGTGAGCAGACAACCTCAGATGGAGTCAATTAATCACTGGATTCTTTGAGAGTTTGAACCCATATACATGTTTCCAATTTGCCCCAGATTCCAATGTGCGCATACACACCTTTTAATCCCTCGGAGTATGGCCTGATTCAGAATGACTTGAGTTGATTTTGGTTCCGTTATGTCTGCCATTCATAATGACCCTTATCACAAACCACATCATCTTCCGGAGGTAAAAGGATCCCTGGTAAGTATTCACTTATGTTGCAGCCAAAGATTGAGTTCTTGAAGTGGTTGGTAAATGCAACTTTCCCTGAATATTAGCACAGCAGGCTTTGCAAGCTTTCTCGTTGATGGCATCATCCCATTCATGATTGTTGAAATCTTTGTAAAACCCAGTTGCTCCAGCACTGTTGGTGAAATTCACAAATGCATAACTGACATTTTCTCCAGTCTTGAAATCTATAGGGAAGTAAGGGAAACCATAAGCAAACTTCCCTTTGGACTCACTCTTGACTAGAATTTATGGCAGATTATGTCTTTGGAACTGGTTTGGTAGATTTCTGATCATCAGGCTTATTTTCTCACTTAGATTGGCGTTGATCTCCCTCTTATTCGGTTTGAGCTCTTCAATAGTTAGGTTCTTGGGTAACCACTATTGCCCCTTTTCGCCTAAAGAAATTGCTTTCTTCTTACTCTAGAACCTCAGAACTATAAATTTCATTTTTCACTTTTTTTTTTTCCAGCATTGTTGAACTCATTTGAGGTAGACTTATATTCAAATCCTCTCTTTGTCATGAACTCAAGATTTTTTCCACAGTTTGAGGTACAAAATAATTAGTCTAGGAGCTTAGATTGAACAGAAATAGCATGGGATTAAAAGGGGTATCTCCAATTCAGTACAGGTTGATGATAAATGAAGACTGATTGGAACGGCGCCATTACCACCTGCTCCGTCGCCCTTCTTAGGGGTGAGCATGGACCGGTTCGGTTCAAAAACCGAACTGAACCGAAAAAAACCGATCCAAAAAACACTGTATTTTATAAACCAATCCGATCCAAACTAAATTTTGGTTCGGTTCAGTCCAAACCGAACTAGTTCGGTTCGGTTCGGTTTGGACTAGTTCGAACCAAAAACATCAACTTTTTTTTTTAAAAAATCAAAATAAAAATTTTATATAAGTAGTTTGTTAAAAAAAAAAAAAGAAATACAAAAAAATTAACTTAAAAAAACAGTAATACTAAATAATACTATTACATCACAATAAAATACTAAAATTCTTTTTTTTTTTTTTCAACTCTCAAGTTTTAATAACTATAAATTAGTATAAAAAAATCATAATATAAAACTATAAAACAATATAATGTCTAAAATTCTCTACAATTAGTATATATTAATTTTATAATTAATTTTAATATTTTACCAATTATTCGGTTTTTCGGTTTTGAACTGAACCAAACCAAACCGAACCGAAGTCCAAACTTCTTCATAACTTAAAACCAAACCGAACCAAACTATGAAATGGATCGATTTGGTTTGGTTCGGTTTGGATTTTTGGTTTTTGGACATTGGTTCGGTTTTGCTCACCCTTAGCCCTTCTGGTGATGAGATGATACGGAAAAATACGATATGGAGCAGCATTGTGGTTCAATTTCTTGTTAGAAGCCATTGATGGTAGAAAATAAGGCTTCACAGAATCAGTTCAAGAAAGAAGATGAAAGAGAGAAGATGACAGTGTTATGCCTTGCATATAAGAAACGAAAGACAAAGGACGTTGTAGGCAAGGGAGAAGGTAGAGGGTATAATGTAAAGGGAAGTGCTTTGGGTTTGAAGATAAGGAAAATTTAAATCTTTCACAGAAAGTTTAACAAAAATATGATAATGATGGAAATTGGGAAGTGGAGATTACTTGTTATACCTTGCCATTTAATGCTGTGAGACACTCCAGTGTTAACCATGATGGCCATGTATGAGAAGGAGAAAAACTTCTATCTGTACCGATCTTTCTTTGCTCTCTTTCCACATCGCCTTAACTCACTAATGCCGGCACTTCATGCAATAGATGGGACACCCCCGAATTCATCAAGCACTCAACAGAGTTTGCTTGGGTTTCATTGTTTGGGTAGGAAGAATCAGAAAACTATGCAAACGAGGAAGGATGAGGATGAAATATAGGAGTGGAGTAGCAAGTATAGGGGTCGGAATTTAGTAGTGGAAGCAAAGGAAGAAGTGGATTGATGCAAGGGTGACAGGTTAGTCGGTAATCGATCGGGGAGAGTTCAGGTGTTTCCTGGTTCAAATTTGTTCATGCCGCCATTGTTGCAATAGTATTCAGAGATTGGCAAGGTCATATATCTATAAAGGAAGAGAGCAAGCCTGTAAGCCTAGAGAAAAAATCTCACTGTAAAGGAGATAAGGAGCCTTCCATCTGCACTTTTTTTGAAGAAACTAAATCCAAGCCACAGCCACCTGTTGATTTTCCTGCTGCATTCAAATTCATGTATGTCATGTGTTTTTAATACGTCATTTGGATGAACAATGCATGTGTAATGTCATGTGCACATGAATGTCATACAAACAAGATTATATATGCACTACAACCAATATCCTCTTCAGAGTTTTACTACATGGTGGGTGGCAAAGGTCATCTGGATTTATTAGGGGTTGGTGCTTTTGGCAAGTTTGGGTTTTTTTTTTTTTTTTTGCTACAGGGTTATGGTGCGAGATGCTTTCTTGAGCATGGAATTAGGTTCGAAGCTTCGTTTTGGGAATCGGCTCTGAATTTTAGCAATAGCCTTTTTTTTGGAATGATTTGGGTGTATTACGGGCTGCTCAAGTTGAGACTTTAGGGTAAGACCAACAGCGTTTTGGATTGTGATTTGTAAGGATCATTGATTTAGGTCGGCAAATAACTTGGCAAAAGTGGCACCATCCCACTATTTATTTCGTAGACCCCCCCTTTTTTCTTTTTTTGAGAAGGGTTCAATTGGAGTTAGATTCACTTTTAGATTCCCTACAACACTCAGATCGATGTTATGCATATTAGTATTACGTATGTTGGATATGCCGTGTCAGATGATCAAATGCATGCTTAATGCCATATACATGCAATCACCATATAAGTAAGAAAATAACAAGACGCATTGCATTCAAAACGAGTTCAATACACTTTACAAACAAAATGAGTTCCCTACGAGAAGGAGCCTCTAAAGGTATTGATCTCACAGCATCCAACCATTCCTCGTCCAGTCACTACCCCAGTTTCAGTGTCACGCCCCGCTCTCGTCAGACCAGACCTTGGAGCTCTTCACCATATTCCTCTCCCTGGGAGGTTTGAGGAATTTCCTTATCGGTCTCCCTACTTGCCCCTAGTCACTTGTTAGAGGTGGATGGGTTCCTCAATTTTCCTTCGGCGACTAGTTTCAGGATCTCCTTTCCTAAATCAAAACACATGTTGGTTTGATGACCCGTCATCACATGATAGCTGCAGAAATTATTCTTCTGATTCGGCACCGGCTCTACATATGGCTTGATGCTCTGGAGCAGCCCTTCCTTTCTACACTTGGCGAATAATCTACCCAACAAAATAGGCCATGAAGATATGCCTTTTCTGTTACCCTTAGGAAGTGGATTCCTGATGTGTCGCAGAACAATGTCAGTATTGGCCTTAGGGGGCACCTTCGATTTTGCTTCACCGGTCAACCCTGGTAAACCCGAGTCTCGATAAGAGCGCCTTCCGGTGTACTAAGGATGAGTGGCAGAAATCTAGACATTCTGCTTCTGATTAGCATCGGCATTGGAGTCTGTACATACCATACCTCTTATTTTTCCTTCGAGCTCCGCCATCCGTGCTTCCAATTCAGTGCACCTTATCGTCAGTATCTCTACCCTGTCAAAATCACCCCCTAACATTTCCTTCAGCATTGCTACCACTTCCTCCCTGACCGCCTTTCGAAACCGTGATGAAGCAACATAATCATCCACGACATCTGTTATGGTGTTGAAGTTCGTTGGGTTGGCCGTTCTCGAGATTCTTCCACTTTCCCCCCTGACAAGAATGCTTATTAGCATTAACAGCCACACACGCATAGAGAATACCAAATCAAGGAAGATGTAGGCATGAACGTGTGATGTGAAGCATACATGTATGAATGACGATGTCATGTGATGTTATTGTTGGAGATTGTGCCCTAAGGCCAATATTGGATTATGTAATTTGACTTCTAAGATTAATCTAGTGTAGATTAATATTATCATTTATGTTTGTATGTTAGCATTTATGATAAGTATCCATGAATAAATCGTGTTATTCTAAATATCCCTAGTCGATTGTTATTATGGGAATAATAACAAACTAAGACTAGTGTGAGTGATAATGGATATTCATAAGATGAATATAGTGTATACAGATACAGATTATACTCACGGGTAATATGTTAGAGAACATGTTACTGGAGACCCACTATGAGATCAAGTTCATGGTCATGTGTCACAACTGATCTTGATTATAGTAGTGTCATTAGCTGATTCCTTTGACCTGAGGTCACCATTGATTCCGAGATGAACTCATGTTGTGCTTTGACGCAGTCAAACGCTGCTTGTAACAGAGTAGTTATAAAGGCTGTGATTGGGTACAATATGACTCATGCTTTGGGATGTGAGTGACAGATATGGGATTTTGTCCCTCTCTATCAAGAGAGCGATATCACTGGGCCCCTCGATAAGTAAGACTGTTAAATGCATGGCCGTGCTCAAATAATTGATAGAGTATCAATTGATTTGTCTAAACAGTTTACTTTGAGATCGAGAAAGCATATGATTAATTATATAAGATTGACAAGTGTACCATGTCTTATGATTAATCATGATATCAAAGAGACAAAAGGGAATATGACATTCTATAAATAGGTATTGGATCATTCCAATCATGTTAATTGGGTAGTCGTAATGGCTTGCTAGAGTCCGCTTGTGACCTATAAGGACATTATGATAATTTCCTTATTGCCAATTAATATGAACCTATGGGGTCACACACAAAGAGCAAAATGAAGTTCATCTTTTCGGGTATAAATTATTATTGGATAATAATTTATGAATGAGAAAGAGAATAAATATATATATAATGATATATATATTTATATATATATATGTATATATAAATATTAATATGATTAATATTGCATAAAGTATGCTACATATTATAATTTAATTATATAGAGATATAATTAATTATAATATCAATATACATATGTGTATGATGGAGAATGGAATTGATTTAATATTAATTGAGAATTAATATTAAGTTGTGTGGGTTAATTTATAATTATAACTAATAAGTGTATTAGGGTATAATTATAATTAACTTATTAGGTTATATATATAAGGAAATATATAACCTAATTGAAATACAACATAAAGTGATTTTTTCGGCAGCCACAAAAAAGGTGAATAGTGGCAGCCGAAATTCTCAACAAAACTCCAAGGAAAAATCTGATTTTTCGCTTTCTCTGTCTCGTTCGAAGAATCGTTCTTCAATCCCGGCGCTAGCACGCGGTGAATCAATTGCTCCGTGTGGATCAACCGTAGAGGGAAGCTAATTTGGTTCCTTTGATTCAAAACCTACAAAGAATTAAGGTAATTCTTTAACCCTCTTTCCGATTCAATGCAATGTACATGGGTCCTTGGTGGGGATTAATCCGTTTTTCCGCTGCGCATATTTTGTTTTGTGCGATTAATTCCCAACAGTGGTATCAGAGCCACTTGTGCATTGGTTGAATTGGATTTGTTATTTTGATTAGATCAAAATGCATGTTAGGGTTTGTGTGTTTTGATTTAGGGTTCTTTTGTTATTGTGAATAACAAATTGAAATTTGATTTCAATGTTGATCATTATGAATGATTTGTTCTTTGTTATTGTGAATAACGTTTTGGAATTGATTTAGGAATTGTTGTTTTGAACAAATTGACGCAGAATTGTTTTTCAGTGCAGAACACGCCGGCGTGCAGGCACTGCACGCCGTGCAAACATGTGTTGCACGCCGTGTACTGGTTTTGCACGGCGTGTAGTCGGAAATCGTTTCCGTAAGCTGAGAATCAGTGCATAACTCGCCGGCGTGCAAGTGTTGCACGCCGTGCAAATGTGTGTTGCACGCCGTGTACTGGTTTTGCACGGCGTGCAACCGGAAATTTCTCATGTGCGCTGAGTAACAGCGAGTAACACGGCCGCGTGCAAGTGTTGCACGCCGTGCAAACTGGTTTTGCACGCCGTGTTCCCTTAGTGCTACCATGTAGAAATTGTCTTCTATACCTTTTCTTCTCAAATCAATTTCTTTTAAATACAATAAGATTGTGTTTAGTTTTTTGAACCCTAAATCTTATAGATGTAAAATTATTGTGATAATTTTATGCATGGTGTTGTGGTATGGTTTTGGACCCTGTGGATGTTTTTGTTTTCTTTTGGTTTTGGTGGATGTAAAGTTTTATAAATACGGCCTGCGAGTCGTTTGTATTTATGTAATTTTTAATTTTACTAGATAAATTGTATAGGATGCAATTTATGATATGTAAAATTTATTTTACTAGAAAAATTGTATAGGTTGCAATTTTTTTTTTTTTGTAAAATATAAATCCATGAGATGGTGCTTAGAAGCAAAGACGTGGAGGCGGATCCAAGAGGCGGTGCAATGACCATGTGATGGATGCTACCACCTAGGATATGACCTTGTTGATTTTCATATTGGCCTATGAAAATCAATGTAGATTTAAACCATACCATAACACGGTTTTGAGTCTTATGCATGTTGTATTTATTTTATGCCATAAGATGCCATGTTAATAAATATTGATGCATGTTAGAAATTATTTTGCGTGTGATGCAAAATGTTAATATATATATGTAAATGCATGTTTTGTTTCTTTTAGATGCCATGTGATGCCATGCTAGATTGCATGCTTAACATATGTATGACATAGGATGCCATGCTAATTAGTATTAACAAGAGTATGTTTAATATTAATGCCATGAATTGTATATGATACAATTAAAATCACAGGATTTAACAAACCCTAAATAAACTTATGAAGTTTATATTTGCCACCCAATTACGTATAACACTAGTCAAGTACTATGTTCGCATCATGGTAGCCACGCCAAAGCGGGTACGCATGTTGTGACCTTAGCGAAGCGATAATATGAGAAATGGTGATTCTCATTGTGTTGTAATTGGTTTAACAAAGGGTTAATCAAAACGGTGTTTGAGCCCGAGGCAAAGATGAGATGAGTAACATGCAATTAAATATGATATATGATATCATGCATCTCATAAATTAGAAGAGTTGCATAATGATGCAATTGGCAAAGAAGTGCACATCCAAAATATGTTTAAATGGTTTAAAGCATGATTTTGAGTCTTTGCCTACCGAAATTATATTTAATCATAGGGACATGCCAAAGCAGTGCTATGGTTAAGTATGGATTTTGGATCTTCACCCACTTAAATATTTTAAAGGGTTTTATGATTTAAGTGGGAGCATTTAACTAAAATCTTTACACGTTTTATTATAGTTATAATTGCTATTACCTTGATCTCGATTGTTATTGAACATTGAGAATTGTTCTCAAATCAAAAGGAATCATATGTTCTCAATAATCCTTTTGCCCAATGAACCACTAGCAATTGTAACATGAGTATAAAAGATGCTTACTTGAAGCATCGAAGGGACTCTGTTAAATTTTGTTATCTTACACTTGCCACCAATTCTTCCGTACGTGGAAGTTTTACTTGAGATATATATGATACATCACAAATGGAAATGTTCCATCAGTTAGTGAGCAAGAAAAGATAAGTGTTTGAGGCAACATTTTCTCATTGGCCTCCAAAAGGCATTAAGATGTGATCTTTCATTGGTGATGAACTATCATTTGAATGACATGGAGAAAATTGTGAATTAGTTGCATAGGATGCAAAAGAATGTTAAGTTATCCATAAAGGATAAGCCCGCCTCGAATTGTGTGCTTAAGGTTCAAAAGGAAAAGGATAAAAGGAAGGTCGAAAAGCATAAAGACCGAAAGGTTCGGGTGAAACATGTTTTAAAGACCAAAGCTGTTGGCATAGAGAGATCTCCAAAAGAAGGATGTTGCCATTTCTAGAATGAATCGTTCATTAGAATGAAAATAGCAAACTTTGTTTGGAGAACTATGAGACGATGAAAGGCAGTAAGACTGCTACCTTAAGTATTTATTAATTATTCTACTTTTGTTTCTATATCAAAGGTATTAGATACCGTGGTGGATTTCATATTAGTAGAATATGAAGAATCTCAACTTAAGTAGAAACCTTATGAAGGTGAAAGGTAGAATACGAATAGGCAAGAGTAGCAAAGGTTGTTACTTGGAAGTTATGAACTTCTGGTTAAAAGTTATGAACTTTTACATGAAAGTTATGAACTTCTAGGTAAAAGTTGTGAACTTTTACATAAAAGTTATGAACTTTGGTTAAAGGTTATGAACTTTTACATGTAAGTTATGAACTCTTGTTGCCTATTGGGCTTGTTGTCTTAAGTGGACAAATGTTGTTTATTTTATAATTGTGAATTATAAACTTTATAAAGACATGATTATGAAATGTAGATTTACATAATTGTCTTTATATGTGGAGCCCATCTGTAACATAAATACTGTAAGGATCGAATCAAATAGTTTGATTCAACCTATTTTGGCAGTGTCGTCTTGGAGACATAAGCAAAGTCGCATTACGAAACTCCATGAGAATGGACTTTTTGGATTCATGAGATTATGAATCATCTTGAATCATGCGAATGTTGTTTTATTGTAAAAGATGATAAAGTTGTTCTTTGCTAAAAGTAGTTAAAGAATAATCGATTTATTAAGCATTATACATGTGGATGTATATGAATTATAAATCAACTGCTAAAGGAGGTTTTAATACTTCATTACTTTTATGGAACTTTTCACTAGATAAGAGTATCTAATGAAACACGAGTTTGGAACTTTTGAAGTGTTCAAAAGCTTGTAAAAGGAGTATGAAGCATCTTGACAAGATAGTAAAGTCACTTAGATATGATCCAAGTGGTGAATATTTGAGTCAAGATTTTGACAATCATCTTAGAGAATGTGGGACTGTCTCACAATTGACTCCTCCAAGTACGCCACAAAGGATGTTGTGTCGAAAAGGGAGTAATCGAACTCTATAAAGATATAGTTCAATCTATGATGAAGTCAAGTTGATCATCGTTTTCTCAAAAATATGCCATTAAAGCAGCTGTGTATATTGTGAACCAAGTTCCGTCTAAAACAGTTCATGAATCAACATATGAGATATGGTTGGGTAAGAGACCCAAATTGTTTCATTGAATAAGTTTAGGGCTGTAAAGCTTATTTCGAACAAGTTGGTACCTAAATTTAAATGTCGTATTTTGGATTACTCAAAAAGAAAATAGGAGTTGTTACTCCTGTGTTTCTTTGGGATACAAAATAGTTGTAGCTAGAAATGGTTTCCCCTTGAAGAGGGAGTTAATTTCTAGAAGAGTTAGTGGGAGTAAAGTACACCTACAAAACTCGTAATTCACAAAGTGACATTAACGTTGAAGAGGAACATGGAAATGGTTTCATGATCATTGTTGAAATTACACAAGTCCAATGAAAGTCTAGTAGAATACGACATGAATAGGAGAAATATGGATTTCTCAAAATCATGATGTAGTTTTACTAGATTGGAATAAGTCTTCTTTTATGAAGAAGCAATGTTAGATTTTGAATCTAATAAGTGACTTGATGCTACAAAGGTTGAAGATAAGTCCATGTCTGACAATCAAAGTATAGACTTTGATAAATCTTTTAGAAGATGCATATGCAATGGTTGCAAGTGAGTTTTCAAATTGAAAACCGACATGAATGGTGATCTTCAAACTTATAAAGCACGACTAGTGACAAAAAGGGGTAATAAACAAGTTCATAGTAGTGACTATGAGGATACGAATAAATTCATAGTAGGACTATGATAAAATCCTTTTTCGTCATTAATCATGATCAAGTCAAATTGAGTTCTTGTTGCCACATCCGCATAATATGATTATAAAATATGGCAAATGGATATCAAAATCTGTTTTCTACGTGAAAACATGATTGAGGATGTGTACGTGACACAACCCAAAGTTTTTGAGCATCCAAAGAATTCAAATAGCGTATGCAAGTTTCAAAGATTCTTATAAGGATCGAAACATGCATCAAATAGTTGGAATCATAGTTTTGATAAAGAAATCAAATGGTTTGATTTTATCAAAAGGATGATGAATCTTGTGTTTTAAAAGGATCAGTGGGAGCATATCGGTATTCCTAACGCTATATGTGGATGACATATGGCTTGTTGGAAATAACATTCTTACCTTGCAAGAAGTAAAATCTTGGCTAAGAAAGTAATTTCGGTTAATGTTATAAGCATGACTGCCTGTGTTTTTGAAATTGGAATCTATAGAGATAGATCTAAAAGAATGTTTTGGCTTAAGTCAAAGCATTGAAAGCGTTCAATGTAAAAGACTTAATAGAAGCTTGCTTATGTTAACTGTGTAAATAGTTGCACATATACAACTGATTGCAATTAGTTGCAATATATCAGTCGAGATCTAGTATTCTCTTAAAAGGAGATGTTATGATTTTGAAAGGTTCAAAATAAAATGATATAGCTAAATATCTATAATAGTAGTCAAAGTATATTGTTACATATGATGTAAAGGAAATTTTGGATGAAGAAGTTCATCACAAAATGTTGTGTTTTGTTCTAAGCATTGCTTATCCTGTGAGACTATTGTAGGGACAATGGTTCAATGCGTAAGAACCTTGTATGACACAAGCATATACTTAGGCGTTTTTCACTAATTTAGAGAGGCTGTCTCTAAAGAGAGAGTGAAAATGTGTAAAGTAACAACGGAAGGTAAAATTAATAATTCACTGACAAAGACTCCTGCACGAGTGAATACATGAAAGTCATGTAGGTCAATGGGTATGAGATACATGTATGATTGGCCATAGTGCAAGTGGGAGATTGTTGGAGATTGTGCCCTAAGGCCAATATTGGATTATGTAATTTGACTTCTAAGATTAATCTAGTGTAGATTAATATTATCATTTATGTTTGTATGTTAGCATTTATGATAAGTATCCATGAATAAATCGTGTTATTCTAAATATCCCTAGTCGATTGTTATTATGGGAATAATAACAAACTAAGACTAGTGTGAGTGATAATGGATATTCATAAGATGAATATAGTGTATACAGATACAGATTATACTCACGGGTAATATGTTAGAGAACATGTTACTGGAGACCCACTATGAGATCAAGTTCATGGTCATGTGTCACAACTGATCTTGATTATAGTAGTGTCATTAGCTGATTCCTTTGACCTGAGGTCACCATTGATTCCGAGATGAACTCATGTTGTGCTTTGACGCAGTCAAACGCTGCTTGTAACAGAGTAGTTATAAAGGCTGTGATTGGGTACAATATGACTCATGCTTTGGGATGCGAGTGACAGATATGGGATTTTGTCCCTCTCTATCAAGAGAGCGATATCACTGGGCCCCTCGATAAGTAAGACTGTTAAATGCATGGCCGTGCTCAAATAATTGATAGAGTATCAATTGATTTGTCTAAACAGTTTACTTTGAGATCGAGAAAGCATATGATTAATTATATAAGATTGACAAGTGTACCATGTCTTATGATTAATCATGATATCAAAGAGACAAAAGGGAATATGACATTCTATAAATAGGTATTGGATCATTCCAATCATGTTAATTGGGTAGTCGTAATGGCTTGCTAGAGTCCGCTTGTGACCTATAAGGACATTATGGTAATTTCCTTATTGCCAATTAATATGAACCTATGGGGTCACACACAAAGAGCAAAATGAAGTTCATCTTTTCGGGTATAAATTATTATTGGATAATAATTTATGAATGAGAAAGAGAATAAATATATATATAATGATATATATATTTATATATATATATGTATATATAAATATTAATATGATTAATATTGCATAAAGTATGCTACATATTATAATTTAATTATATAGAGATATAATTAATTATAATATCAATATACATATGTGTATGATGGAGAATGGAATTGATTTAATATTAATTGAGAATTAATATTAAGTTGTGTGGGTTAATTTATAATTATAACTAATAAGTGTATTAGGGTATAATTATAATTAACTTATTAGGTTATATATATAAGGAAATATATAACCTAATTGAAATACAACATAAAGTGATTTTTTCGGTAGCCACAAAAAAGGTGAATAGTGGCAGCCGAAATTCTCAACAAAACTCCAAGGAAAAATCTGATTTTTCGCTTTCTCTGTCTCGTTCGAAGAATCGTTCTTCAATCCCGGCGCTAGCACGCGGTGAATCAATTGCTCCGTGTGGATCAACCGTAGAGGGAAGCTAATTTGGTTCCTTTGATTCAAAACCTACAAAGAATTAAGGTAATTCTTTAACCCTCTTTCCGATTCAATGCAATGTACATGGGTCCTTGGTGGGGATTAATCCGTTTTTCCGCTGCGCATATTTTGTTTTGTGTGATTAATTCCCAACAGTTATGTCATGCTATGCAACTCTAAGCCAGACAAGCGTATACAAAGCCGAGAATAGAAACGTGAAAAATGCAATGAATGCTATTGATGAGGCTATATGCTAAAGTAAAGCATGGCATATAAATATACACCACATGGATAAAATGACACGCAGGGTGTCCACGGATCGAAGCAAGGTGATACTTGTGAAGCGCTTATATGTATAGAGCAGATCTTATACCGGGCTGGATCTATGTATAGAGCGGATCTTATATGGGAACTGGTTAGATGTGTAGAGTGGATCTTACACAGGAATTGGTTTGACGTGCAGAGCGGATCTTACACGGGAGCTGGTTTGACATGTAGAGCGGATCTTACATGAGAGCTGGTGTGAGCGGACGACGCATTTTCGACGGGATGCGGGACTCCCCTTCGGAATGGGGCGCCTCGATCTCGGGCGGGCCCCTCCCTCGCGTGGGGTTTTTATGAATCGAAAATCGGTTTTAGAAAATAAATGGAATTAATGCATAAAAGAACCAAGACCTAAGCCTCGATGAATATTGTAGAGTCGCCACCCGACTCAGCTCAACCGGGAAATTCTTAAGGTAGCTGAACCGGACGAACGGCAGCTACACTATCCAGAGATTCGGGTCCGGACAAGTCCCTTATTTCGTGTCTAATTAAAATAAAATTGGTCAATGTTCAAAGATGGTATTTCAAATTCTAAAGTCAATTTTATTGAATATAAAAGGCATACAGCGCGCATACAAAATATTCAATACAAAAGTAAGGAGGAGAAATAAATATTAATTGGCTTACAACCAAATCGAATAGAAAAAAATAAAAACTCTCGCCTCACTTGTACAATCGCCTAGAATACACGAAAATCTAAAAATAATTGCAACCGCCTAAATACATGATTTAATCTATTAAAATACATCAAAAATAAAAATAAAAATAAAAGAAATTAAAACCTGCAAAACAAAAGGCTAGCATAATTTATACGGCACGTCACAAGTTGGACTCAAATAGACAGAGTGGGAAGTCAGGAATTGGGGGCATGCATTGGGGGATAACCGGGTTGGCTCGGCTAGCCGGTCCGGTTAGACCTGGAAAACATTTTGAAACGTCCCTGTATTTTTCCGGTTTACATGCATTTTTATATATTAAGTGGGTCGGTCTTGGGGAGAACTGGGTCTCCGTCGTTGAATTGTTCTAAATGCTATTTTACTGAAAATTGAATCTATGGTCGTGATGCACACAACAAAATTCATTTTGATGATTTTTGGATTTTTCCTGATTTTTATGGATTTTTAGAAATTTTTTTGGGGGTGAAAACGAAAATTCTGATTCTGGAAAATAAGTTACAGTTGTGCGACTATAGTTACAGTGGTACGACCATTATCTATAGTAGTGCGACTGTAAACATTCCAGGGTCAGAATCCCGCTGAAATTTATTCAAAATAAACTTGGAAAAAGGGGCTGGAAATCAATAACACTCGTACGACTATAATTATAGTCGTACGACTGTTCATCAAATCCAAGAACAGTCGTACGACTGTTCTTGATTTCCAGAAACAGAGACATGAAAACAGAGCAAAAAAAGCAAGAAATACACTTCAATTACCCAGAAAGCAATAAAAAGTGAAAGGAAAGGAATGCCTACCTTCTTTAGAAGCTTATCCAAGTAGATTAGACCCCTGGCGTCGCTCCGATCCATAAGAACTTGCAATTTTTCCTTGAATTTTGGGTTGAAAACTTTGTGTCTCAAAATCCTCAATTGTCAAGTTTCCTTACGGTTTTGGACCGAAACTTGAGTTTGTTAGCAAGGTTAGGTCGTTCCTTTATCAGTTTAATAAGCCTCTTGTGTTAGTTTTTCGATTTTTAAAGAAACAGATGTGTTTGCTTTGCTTTTTTTCTCTCTTTCTTTTCTTTCTTTCTTTCCCTTTTTTTTTTCTCAATTCTCTTTTCAAAAAACCACTCACCAGATTGTCATCCCTCTTACAAATCTCTTCCTTTTCCCTTTATATCCCATCTCGCCGCCTGATTTCGCTGCAAGAGGGGTGGGCATTAATTGCCCTTCCTTTTGTAGCCCGCAATCCCTGCTGCTGGCAGATGCAAGTGGATGTTACAGTCGTACGACTGTAACATTTTTAAGTACAGTCGCACGACTGTAACACATTGACACGACTGTATATCACAGTCATGTGAAATCTCCTTCTTTTTTTTTTTTTAAATTCGGCGTTCATAGCTGCCCCTCACGTGATCAAATTCACTACCCGACTTTAGTCTGGAATAGTTGATGTGAATTTGAGAGCAGGACTCAAAGCGTCGCAGACATAGGAAATGAAGCACGCAACCAAGCTGCGGAAGCTTCACTGCTATGGTGATATGTTGAATTGATCAGATAGAAGAAGCCGATATCAGGTTTAGGTTACCCGAGGCAAAGTTAAGGAAGAGATAAGCCGATATCGGGTCTATGTTACCCGAGGCAAAGTGATAAGGTCGGTTTCGACCTTGTCTTCTAGCCAAATTCGTGGTTTGAGTGGTAGTTTTTAGAATCATTTATGTGAATGTTGGATTTTTTTTTTTCGTATTTTGTGATTTTTATGTTTTGGTTTGATTTCTTATATTTTTAGTATTCCTCGTGTTTTTCGTGTTTTATGGTCCGTGGTTGTGGTGCGGTTATGTCTCTTTGTGTTTGTTTTGGACAGGCATTAGGACCCGGATCGGAAGTTGGAGCAACGGTGGCAAGGAAGGGCTTGAAGTGCTGAAAATCAGAATGGCACGGCGTGCCACAATGGCAGCACGGCGTGCCAATCCAACCAGCGTGCCAAGAGTTCCAGAGAAGCAGCACGACGGCGTGCCATTCCAATCAGCGTGGCGTGCCGATCCCAACTTTGCATAGCACGGCGTGCCACAATGGCAGCACGGCGTGCCGAGGCCCGAAAATCTGCTGTTGCCCTAATTTCAGCTTTTCTTTTCTGTGGTTTTAACCTAGCCGTATAAATAGGTTATTTTCTTTGTTTTAGGGGATCTTTTTCCCAACTTGTAGAGGCAGAGCAAAAACTTGTAGCTAGGGTTTAGCTTGACCTTTTTGTTTTCTTTGAATTTTGGAACCATCGATTGGTAGATTGCTTTGCATTGAACCTTCCCCTTTTGCAACGTTCTTAGTTTCGGCTCGGGTTCGTTAATAGAGGTACACCTCCAAGCATCTTCACACCGTCGGCATCCGGTTAATTGGATCAAGAAGGGCATAAGTTTTTCTTTTTGTCTTTTGTAATTCGATTTAGCTAGCTTTTGATTCCGCAATCGATTTTGTTTGGTTGAAAACATTGAATCTGTTACATCTTTCTTGATTAATACAGTTGAATGCAAGTTAATTTCAATCTTTATTCCTTTTCTTTATGCAATCCCTTTAGTGATAATCTAGTCTCATAAGATCTTAATCTATTAAGTTCATATTCGTGGCATTACCTAGATTGACACCTAGGCAACCATTAGTATTGACGACACTGTGGAACATACGTGCCCCTATTTTCTGAGCTTTAAGAATTAGACCGCCTCTAAACAAGGAAAACCGGCTAAGGACCCAAAAGATCTAGATACGCTAGGTTGATTTAATTGGAGGAATATAATTGAGGGTTAATTGTTGAGTTAACTTCGTCTTTTGTAGTTGATTAATTAAGCCATCCCCATCAGTCTTCATAGGTCGGTAAAACCGCCAATTGATATTCCAAATTCAAGGGCAAAGTAAGCTGGGATAGATCAACTAGGAGTAGACTAATATAGTTGTTAATATAATCAAACTTAAATTTAGTTCCGCTTAGACACGTAAAGACTCTTAGTAATTTAGTGATTATCGAGGTTTAAATTCCTTGTGGGATCGATACCTGGACTTTAGGCCAGATTTTATTACTTGAACGACGAGGTACACTGCCTTTGTTTGTGAGTCCGTTCAGGCTCCATCAAGTTTTTGGCGCCGTTGCCGGGGAATTTTAACTTGTTTCGATAACATTAGATAAAAGGATTATTTTCTGATCTAAGCATTGTTAATACTGCTCATATTCTGTTTTTGATTTTATTATTTGTGTATAAAATTTATTTTCTTTTTTTTTGTGAGTGTTTCCTAGCTTATGCAAACTCGATCTCAAAGTTCTGAATTATTACCTTTGGATACTGAAATTGACCGTACGTGTAGGAATATTCGAAGATCCCAAAGAGTAGTAACCGCAGCCATGGACGAGGAACAAAGGCGACAAATGAGGAATGAAATCGAAGCCGAGATGAGGGCGAGGATTGAGGCTGAAGTTCGGGAGCAGGAACGTCTCCGCCAAGAACGTCAGTTGGAAGGCGCGGGAGATGATAGAATTATGGCGGATATAATGGCACCCCATCGTCCTAGAAACCGGGCTGGTGTTATTCTACCACCAATCACTGCTAACAACTTCGAGCTCAAGACGAACATGATCCAAATGGTGCAAAGTAACGGCCAATTTAGTGGAGCTAGCAATGAAAACCCGAACGATCATCTTGATCGATTCCTAATGGTGGCTGATACTGTAAGACTCAATGGAGTTCCCCAAGACGTGATCCGATTGAAGTTATTTCCATTTTCTTTAATCGGAGGAGCTGTTGAATGGTACAAGTCCCTTCGAGCGGGATCCGTAACGTCATGGGACCAGCTTGAGGAAGAATTTTTGGCTTATTACTTTCCTCCGTCTAAAACAGTCCAATTGAAGAATGAGATCACAGCCTTCCGGCAATTTGGTTCAGAATCCATGATGGAGGCATGGAGGCGCTTTCAAAGGCTACTCAGAAACTGCCCACACCATGACCTTCCTAAGTGCACTCAAGTAAGTATTTTCTATCATGGGATTTCGCCTTCTCACCGTGCTATCATTGACTCATCTGCAGGCGGGGATATTTTCAATAAAACCGCAACGCAAGCGGAAGAACTTATTGAGGAACTAGCTAGGAAAAGCCCCTTGTGGCAACAAGAAGTGCCAACGCGAAGAGATGTCCATGCTGTAGAAATGGGACGCCGTGATACAGCAGTGGAAGAATTGAATAAGAAGGTTGATCTTATGATGGCACATCTGAGTTTGAACCCAACACACCAACCTGTGCTGTGTGTGTCTTGTGGAGGGGACCATCCCGGTCAAGAATGTGGAATGGGCAATCCATCAGCCCAAGAGGTAAGCTATGTTGGAGGTAACCAAAGGTATAATCAACCACCCCTTCAAAATGCTTTCCAAAATAATAACAACTTTCAAAGAAGATTTCAACATCCGAATCTATCCTATGGTAACAATCAAAATGTGTTGAAGCCTTCTAATGACTTTTTGCAAGACTTTCGTAATCAAGAGCTTGGTAGGGCTCCTCAATCTCAATTTGGTCAAAATAGTAATGCTCATAATGTTAAACAAGATGAGTCAGTATTAAGCCTTCTTAAGGACATATCAACTCGTCTGGCTACTAACGAAGCTCGTTTGGCCAATAGTGAAGCTTTGAACAGGGACCTCACCAACCAGTTGGCTCAAATAGCTAGAAGCTTGCAAGAACGGCCTCAAGGAAGCCTTCCTAGTACAACGGAACCGAACCCAAGACAAAACCCAAGGGAGACGGCCCAAGCAATTACTCTAAGGAGTGGGAGGCAAACGGAAGAACCAAGGGTTGATCAACCCATGAGAGTAAGTAATCAATCGGAAGAAGTAAGTCATTCTAAACCCGAAAACATCTCTACTTCTTCTAATGCTCAAAAGGAAGATATTTCTGTTCCTATTAGTCCTTACATTCCTAAACTTCCTTATCCAAGGAAGGAGAGAAAGGACAAATTGGACCAGAAATACTCTAAGTTCCTTGACATCTTTAAAAAGCTTGAACTTAATATCCCTTTGGTGGAAGCTCTTCAAGAGATGCCCACCTATGCTAAATTTTTCAAGGAGCTAATTGCAGGAAAAAGGAGATTAGGGAATGACGAAGTAGTGGCCCTAACAGAAGAGTGTTCCGCGATTGTAAGCAACAGACTTCCACCTAAACTAAAGGATCGAGGCAGCTTCAAGATTCCATGTCAAATTGGGAATCTTAAAATTGCAAATGCCTTATGTGATCTGGGAGCAAGCATCAACTTGATGCCACTTTCAATGTTTAGGAAGCTTGGTTTGGGGGATCCAAAACCTACAAACATGACACTCCAATTAGCGGATCGATCTATAGCAAGGCCACAAGGTGTAATAGAGGACGTGTTAGTCAAGGTAGACAAGTTCATTTTTCCAGCGGATTTTATGGTACTAGACATGGAGGAGGACACGGTAGTCCCAATCTTGCTCGGGAGACCATTCCTTGCAACCGGTAGGACCTTGATCGATGTGCAAGAAGGTAAACTTATTCTACGGTTGCAAGATGAGGAGGTAACCTTTAATGTTTATAATTCAATGAAATATCCGCTGAATAATGAAAATTGTTATGCTATTTCCTCTATCTCTCCGGTTGATGAATGTGTGAGTGAGACTTTCTACAGTGAATTAGAGAACCCTTTAGATGAAGGTCTGAACTTGGAGGCGGAACAAGATGAGGCGTCTGCCTCAGAAGAAGAAGAACATTGTGCATGGGTACAAAGGTTTGAGAGGCTAGAAAGAGAGATCAAACCAGCACCAAAGTCATCACTAGAAAAGCCTCCTACTTTGGAACTCAAAACTCTACCCATGAATTTAAAATATGCTTTCTTACATCCTCCCAATGACTTACCGATTGTTATTTCTTCTTCATTGACAGTTGAGCAAGAAGAAAAACTTATCGAGGTGTTACGGAAGCATAAGGGAGCTTTTGGATGGACGATCCATGACATTAAAGGAATTAACCCAGCTTTTTGCACCCACCGGATATTCCTTGAAGAGGCGGTAAAACCCTGCGTACAACCTCAAAGACGCTTGAACCCAAACATGAAAGAGGTTGTTAAAGCAGAAGTGATCAAACTCCTCGATGCAGGCATAATTTTCCCAATCTCGGACAGTCAATGGGTAAGTCCAGTCCAATGTGTGCCTAAGAAAGGCGGTATGACGGTAATTGAGAATGAAAAAGGTAATTTAATTCCATCTAGAACGGTCACCGGTTGGCGTATGTGCATTGATTATAGGAAACTAAACAACGCCACCCGGAAAGACCATTTTCCTTTACCGTTTTTGGACCAAATTTTGGAACGTATGGCGGGTCACGATTTTTTTTGTACGTTAGATGGCTTGTCCGGGTATATGCAAATCCCTGTGGATCCTCTTGACCAAGAGAAAACCACATTTACATGCCCATTCGGGACATTTGCATATAGACGGATGCCATTTGGCTTATGTAATGCACCAGCCACGTTCCAAAGGTGTATGCTTGCCATATTTACCAACATGGTTGAGGATTTCATGGAGGTATTTATGGATGATTTTTCTGTGTATGGATCTAATTTCTCTACTTGTCTTGAAAATTTGGATAAGGTTTTGCAGCGGTGCGAGGACACGAACTTGGCCCTTAGTTGGGAAAAGTGCCAATTTATGGTAAGGGAATGTATTGTGCTTGGCCACAAGATCTCGGGGGAAGGGATTAAGGTCGACCCGGCAAAAATTGAGGTTATTGCAAAGTTACCTCCCCCTAGTTCAATTAAGCTTGTGAGGAGTTTTCTCGGCCATGCCGGATTTTATAGGAGATTTATAAAAGATTTTTCTAAAATCTCCAAACCACTAACCGAGTTACTCCAAAAAGATGTTTCTTTTGAATTCTCTGATAAATGTTTGCATGCTTTTGAATTGCTAAAACAGAAATTGATTGAAGCACCTATAATGATCGGCCCTAATTGGACTCTTCCCTTCGAACTTATGTGTGATGCATCCGATGGTGCAGTAGGTGCATGCTTAGGTCAGCGGGTGGATAAAATCCTCCGCCCAATTTATTATGCTAGTAGAACGTTGAATGATGCTCAAATGAACTATTCTGTAACGGAGAAGGAATTACTAGCTATTGTGTTTGCCTTTGATAAATTCCGGTCCTATTTGGTTTTGTCAAAAGTAATCGTGTTTACTGACCATGCTGCACTCAAGTATTTGATGTCTAAACAGGATGCAAAACCTCGTCTTATAAGATGGATCTTACTGCTGCAAGAGTTCGACATCGAAATCCGAGATAAGAAGGGAGTAGAAAATGTGGTAGCAGATCACTTGTCAAGGCTGCCGCAAGAAGGTGAAATTAAGCAAGAACCGGAGATCCAAGATGCATTCCCGGATGAACAACTTCTTGCGGTTACTTCCATACCATGGTTTGCCGATATTGCAAACTATAAAGTTGGTAACATCATTCCGCCTGATCTCACACGAAACCAAAAGGTAAAATTTTTTCATGATGCTAAAAATTACTTTTGGGATTATCCTTTCTTGTTTAAGTCGTGTGCAGATGGTATTATTCGAAGATGTGTACCTTTTGAGGAAGTTACCTCAATCATCCGAATGTGCCATGATAGAGAGGCGGGAGGACATTTTGGACCGGATAGAACCATGGGGAAAATTCTGTCTTGTGGATTCTTTTGGCCAACAATGAGAAGTGATGTGGAGGCTTATGTTCGAGCTTGTGATGCGTGCCAAAGGACCGGAAATATTTCACAAAAAATTGAGATGCTCCAACAAGGAATTCTAGTGTGTGAGCTCTTCGACGTATGGGGGATCGATTTCATGGGACCATTCCCAAACTCTAATGGGAATCAGTTCATTTTGGTGGCGGTCGAATACGTGTCAAAATGGGTAGAAGCAGTAGCATTGCCTACGAACGATGCAAAAGTGGTAATCAAGTTCTTAAAAAGCAATATATTGACTCGTTTCGGGACCCCTAGAGCTATCATTAGTGATGGGGGCTCCCATTTTTGTAACAAGCAGTTTGATTCCCTTTTGCAGAAATATGGCGTTACCCACAAAGTAGCCACACCTTACCACCCTCAAACGAGCGGACAAGTGGAAGTGTCGAATAGGGAACTGAAAAGAATCCTTGAAAAGACGGTCAGCATGTCGAGGAAAGATTGGAGTTTAAAGCTTAACGATGCACTTTGGGCTTACCGGACGGCATTCAAAACACCAATAGGAATGTCACCATACCGTCTTGTGTTTGGAAAAGCATGCCATCTTCCCGTTGAGCTAGAGCACAAGGCGTTTTGGGCCTTAAAATTCTTGAACTTTGATATGAAAGCAGCGGGAGAGCTCCGGCTTCGTCAACTCTTCGAACTTGAAGAATTACGCCTCTCGGCCTACGAGAACGCCAAAATTTATAAAGAAAAGACCAAGAGGTGGCACGATCAAAGGATCCAGGAAAAGAGCTTCGAGGAGGGAGAAGCGGTACTCTTGTACAACTCAAGGTTGAGGTTTTTTCCCGGAAAATTGAAGAGTCGTTGGACAGGACCGTTTACCATTCACAAAGTCTACCCTTCGGGCATGATTGAGATACTTACTCCGGAGGGCATCCAAAAGGTAAATGGTCATCGCCTCAAGAAATATTTCACGGGGGCACAAGAGCAAAGGCAAGTGATGCTCTTGAGAGACCCATGAACACAAGAGAAGCGAGAAAGTCGAGCTATTCCGACTATAAACGTAGCAATGAGGTACGTGTGCCTCACTTGTACATTAATTGTGTTTGTATTATTATGTTTTTGTGTGTTTTTATGTGTAGGAATAGGGTATTAAGCAAGTTAGCCAAAAGTCATGATCAAAGTGTGGAACAAGGCAAGGATTGGCAATATTCAGTGCAGCACGCCGTGCCGAAATTCAGCACGCCGTGCCAATGTGCAATCTGGTCAGCACGTGGCGTGCTCAAGCGGCACGCCATCGTGCCGCGCTTCTGTTTCAAAATCGCGTGCAAGCGAAATCGGCACGCCGTGCCCAATCGGCACGCCGGCGTGCCGTCATTCTGCTTCAAAGAGGCGTTGAGGAGAGCACATCGGCACGCCGGCGTGCGGGCGTTCTGTTTCTAGGTATGTTTTCGTTGCTCTGCTCAGCACGCCGTGCGGAATTCTTGGCACGGCGTGCCGAGCGTTTAAAATTTGAATTCCTAGGTCGAAAACTGCGCCTCTCTATTTAAACCTCCTTTTTCCCCCTTCTCTTCTTCACGCCCCTATTCATCCTCTTCTTCTTCTTCTTCGATTTCTCTCTCTGATTTCTCTCTCTCTCTCTCTCTCTCATCGATTTCTCTCTCTAAACCTCTCCCTCACTTTCTCTCTCTCCCTCTTATTCCTCTTCCCTTCTCAATTTTTCTCTCCTTTCCCCTTCTCCTCCACTCCCCTTTTGACCTAGATTTCTGCTTGTGCTTCATTTTCCCTACACCAAGGTATGAATCTAAACTTTATTCTTCTTTTTCTCGTTTTGATTTTTGCTTGGTTACTTGCTTAATAGGGTCCTTCTTTTGTTATGTTTTCTTTTAGTAAATTGAATTTCTGCACTTAGGTTGTCTATGGTTTTGCTTTCTTTTGTTGTTGAGTTTTGTTTTGTTTTGTTTTATGGATGTGCAATTGTAGGATGAAGAGAAAGTCTGTACCCGCTAAGAGACATGGTTCTTCCCGTCCGCCTTTGGATCCGTCACCGGAATCGGAGCCACGCGCCAACCTTCCTTCCGAGCCGCAAATGGCTCCTTTGACGAGCCTTTCAACTAAGTATAAGTGTCCTTTTCCTCTGCTCTCGGACGAGGAAGGTAAGCGTTATAAAACTTTGTTCCCTCTTGAAAGCACTCCCTACCGAATCTTCGATTGGGGATTTTTGAGTGTGCTAGATCGGTCTGATGCTTTATGTGCTAAATTGCATAGTATAGGTTGGTATTCGTTTGTAAAATCTAGCGTACCTGTTTTTAGGGAGTTGAACCTAGAGTTCTACTCCACATTGAGTTTCAAGACTGACCCTAATTCAGGCCTTAGGAGCATCACCTTCCGACTCTTTGGGGTTGCACACTCCCTAGACATCGATGGTCTTCGGGATTGCATAGGCATAGAAGGAACTAGTTATACATGGCCCGAAGATATGGATGCCAAGCAATTTTGGCGTTTGATAGGCACTGGGGTATACAAACCCCGGTTTGCCAAGACTTCCCAAATCCAGGACCCCATTTTGCAACTGTTGCATAAGTTTGTATGCTTTAATTTTTCTGGGAAAACTGAAAGTAATCGGGTCAATGCCTTTGAGCTGTTACTCTTGTGGCATGTGCACAATAATGTTAAGGTGCACTTAGGATTTTTTGTCATGGAGGCCCTTTACCTTCACCACAATAGGTCCAAGTCTGAACTAGGGTTAGGGCACATCGTCACTTTAATTGCCTGTTTCTTTCATTCTAATACTTGTTCTAGGCACCTCGATAGCATTCTTCCCAAGAAGCTTTCGAAGGGCATTTTGTCTTGTGCCCCGAATGTGACGGCTGCAGGTACCTCGAGCGCGGGAGGTTCACGTAAAGGAAAGGCTCCCATGGAGGTCGATGAGGAGGAAGCTTATGAGGAAGCAGAGGCCGCCGAGGAGGATGCGGAAAATGTCTCGGTCGGCGTGGATTTTATGGCGCGGGTTGAAGGACGGTTAGATGGCATCGTTGAACAACTGGAAAACTTAACCGTCCATCAGGTTATGCTTGGGCAGCGGATGGCCAATATCGAGGCGTTTGCCACTCGTTTTTGTGCTGATCAAGGTTGGCCGTATCCGCCGCCGCCTCCTCCCGGCCCCGATATGTGAGGTAACCCTTTTCCTTTCCCGCTTTATTTTGCTCTCTCTTCCTTTGCACTTTTGGAAGTAAGTGCAATTTAAGTGTGGGGTGGGTCAAGGGATTTTCCCTTTCTCTCTTTTATTTCTTTTTACATTGCACTATTTGTTGTTTGTTTTGTATGCTTATCTTAGTTTTTGCATGTTTTGTGTGGAGTTATTTCTGGTTGTTTTTGGTTTGATAATATTTCTTTTTCTTTTTTTTTGTTTGTCGCTTGCAACTTAATGATCCAACTCCTCATAAGCAATAATTTCAATCTTTAAAAAAAAAAAAAAAAAAAAAAAAAAACCATAACCACATAACCTCTTATTTTGCATCTTTCTAGGTTAAGTATGCTTGTTAATAGGGATGTTTACATTGAATGCAACATGAGGCCCCATTTGATTGTCACCTTTGGAATAATATAGACTTTGGGGTTGAGATGCATCGCTTTTAGACATATACTCTCTAAGAAGCTTCTTTTTGATTGAGCATGAGTAAAGAGATGAAATAGGCAAATTGTGTGTATTATTTTGATTAACCTTGGGGTAAGGGAAACTAATTATCTGTACTTAATGAACATTGACAAAAAGTCAAGAATGAAAAATGGAAATTTATTCCGCTGGCTTCACTTACAAGGTGAAGTTATGAATAGTGCTAGTAGCCGCTTGATTGAATGTGCTTAGTTGAGTAAGTCGGGTGCATTGTGTTTGCTCCATCTTTGTTATCTGTTCGGAAAAGCTAAGTGACATCTCAAGTAAGGTCGAAAGTTATAAAGTAAATCAAATGGAATCGATCAATGCATCGTGATAATTTTGTTTTCCTCCCCAAGAAAATTGTGTGAATTCTAAAGTCCTATTGATCTTTATCTATGTGATTGATTGGGAAGTGACTTAGAAGTGTACTATTTTAGTGATGCAAATCATATTCTGATAGTTAATTGAGTTGCTTTGTGTGCATGAGATTGGGGTTAAATGTTAAATTCTTTGTGACAGCCTTATTGATTGAGTATGCTTGACTTGTGGATAAAATTGAGGTTGTGGTTTGTGATTTTGTAAAAATCGATTATTTGATCTTTAATTTTGCTTCATTGTTTTCGGGAGTTGGAGATGTTTTGTTTGCTTGAGGACAAGCAAGACTTTAAGTGTGGGGTGGTTGATAAGGTCGGTTTCGACCTTGTCTTCTAGCCAAATTCGTGGTTTGAGTGGTAGTTTTTAGAATCATTTATGTGAATGTTGGATTGTTTTTTTTTCGTATTTTGTGATTTTTATGTTTTGGTTTGATTTCTTATATTTTTAGTATTCCTCGTGTTTTTCGTGTTTTATGGTCCGTGGTTGTGGTGCGGTTATGTCTCTTTGTGTTTGTTTTGGACAGGCATTAGGACCCGGATCGGAAGTTGGAGCAACGGTGGCAAGGAAGGGCTTGAAGTGCTGAAAATCAGAATGGCACGGCGTGCCACAATGGCAGCACGGCGTGCCAATCCAACCAGCGTGCCAAGAGTTCCAGAGAAGCAGCACGACGGCGTGCCATTCCAATCAGCGTGGCGTGCCGATCCCAACTTTGCATAGCACGGCGTGCCACAATGGCAGCACGGCGTGCCGAGGCCCGAAAATCTGCTGTTGCCCTAATTTCAGCTTTTCTTTTCTGTGGTTTTAACCTAGCCGTATAAATAGGTTATTTTCTTTGTTTTAGGGGATCTTTTTCCCAACTTGTAGAGGCAGAGCAAAAACTTGTAGCTAGGGTTTAGCTTGACCTTTTTGTTTTCTTTGAATTTTGGAACCATCGATTGGTAGATTGCTTTGCATTGAACCTTCCCCTTTTGCAACGTTCTTAGTTTCGGCTCGGGTTCGTTAATAGAGGTACACCTCCAAGCATCTTCACACCGTCGGCATCCGGTTAATTGGATCAAGAAGGGCATAAGTTTTTCTTTTTGTCTTTTGTAATTCGATTTAGCTAGCTTTTGATTCCGCAATCGATTTTGTTTGGTTGAAAACATTGAATCTGTTACATCTTTCTTGATTAATACAGTTGAATGCAAGTTAATTTCAATCTTTATTCCTTTTCTTTATGCAATCCCTTTAGTGATAATCTAGTCTCATAAGATCTTAATCTATTAAGTTCATATTCGTGGCATTACCTAGATTGACACCTAGGCAACCATTAGTATTGACGACACTGTGGAACATACGTGCCCCTATTTTCTGAGCTTTAAGAATTAGACCGCCTCTAAACAAGGAAAACCGGCTAAGGACCCAAAAGATCTAGATACGCTAGGTTGATTTAATTGGAGGAATATAATTGAGGGTTAATTGTTGAGTTAACTTCGTCTTTTGTAGTTGATTAATTAAGCCATCCCCATCAGTCTTCATAGGTCGGTAAAACCGCCAATTGATATTCCAAATTCAAGGGCAAAGTAAGCTGGGATAGATCAACTAGGAGTAGACTAATATAGTTGTTAATATAATCAAACTTAAATTTAGTTCCGCTTAGACACGTAAAGACTCTTAGTAATTTAGTGATTATCGAGGTTTAAATTCCTTGTGGGATCGATACCTGGACTTTAGGCCAGATTTTATTACTTGAACGACGAGGTACACTGCCTTTGTTTGTGAGTCCGTTCAGGCTCCATCACAAAGCTGATGAAGAAATAAGCCGATATCGGGTCTATGTTACCCGAGGCAAAGTTGATGAAGAAATAAGCCGATATCAGGTCTATGTTACCTGAGGCAAAGCTGATGAAGAAATAAGCTGATATCGGGTCTATGTTACCTAAGGCAAAGTTGATGAAGAAATAAGCCGATATCAGGTCTATGTTACCCGAGGCAAAGTTGATGAAGAAATAAGCTGATATCGGGTCTATGTTACCCGAGGCAAAGTTTACCGGGGATTTGAAATGGAATAGATCTAGGCCGGTGCCGAGTTTACATTACTCGAGGCGGATCTTCTGTAGAACTTAAGACAAAGTTGATCTGGGTCGATACCGAGTTCATAATACTCGAGACGGATCTGCTGGGGAAGAAGTGGGCTGATCTGGACCGATACCGAACTTACATTACTCGAGGCGGATCTGCCGGGAACTAGATGATGAAGTCCTGCACTTAAAATGGCAAGTCTTCATTCCTTGATCGAGAGATTTTTGAGTAAAAATTTTTACCCCTTCGATCAAGAATGAAGACTAGCTGGGGATGAATGATTGATGTATGCAATGTGTGCATGCATGATGATACATATGTACATGTATGCACTCTCTATTATTGGATGTTCCCTCTTTCTGCTGGGGATGATATACTGTGCCCCTGGTTGATTCCGCTCTCTTTGAGGGCATCATTTAATGATTGTCAAGGAAGTGAGGTGACTGCTGGGGATGTATGATACTGCTGGGGAATTGATTATAGTATTCTCTATGGATGTCTTGCTGTGGAATAGTGTGGGTAAACTCTATTGGAGAGTACATGAAGGATCCTGCGGGGCATCGCCAGGAAAATCATGCTTTTCCTGCCCCCGGGGAGATTATGAATTTGTGAGTGCTCTAATTTTTGCCTGGGTTGCCCGATGTGGGTTTTCAGCCCAGCGAGCTACTCTAATTTTTGCTTGAGGTGCCTTTTCGGTTTTCACCTTAGCGAGCTGCTCTAATTTTTGCCTGAGGCACCTTTTCGGTCTTCACCTCAGCGAGCTGCTCTAATTTTTGCCTGAGGCGCCTTTTTGGTTTTCACCTCAGCGAGCTTCTTTTTTTTTTCTTTTTTTTTTGAATGATGAAGATGGCACCGTGGCCCCCTTATTGCTCGTATAGGAAGATGAACTGGATTTTGAAGGATGATAAAAGATTTCAAATCACATGCATTCGGTGCATTTTCATTGGTTAGATAATGCGCTGATATTGATCAGTTAAATGCAAAGTGCTTTCATTAAATGTATGTTCATGCAAGACAATTCTGCTTATGCATTTGTCATACCCATGCAAATATATTTAAACAAACATTTCACTTTATTGATGAAAGTCAAAATAAGTACATTTAAAGTGATAGACCCCTAGATGATACACATTCCACACCGAGCCAGAATTCGTCACCAGTCGTCCTTTTCAGATTTTCCGACCGGTCATTTTCTCTCGTGTCTTAATTTTTGCCTAGACCACTCTTTTCGAGTTTTCAGCCTAGCAGACTCTCCTTTCTTTTTTTGTTTTATACATGATAAAGCTTCAGTCGGTCTTGATTGATCAGGTTGGTGAACTCATTTCCGTCCATGTCCATAATGCTGACAGTGCCTTTTGATAGCACCTTCTTCACCACATATGGTCCTTCCCAATTAGGCCTGAATTTGCCTCTAGCATCGACATTGGAGGGCCTTAACTGCTTTAGGACCAAGTCACCCGTTTTCAACTGCCTCTTGGAGTATTTCACATTACGGTTGTAAGCCCTGGCCATTCTGCGCTGGTACATCTGTAGGTGATCCAATGCCTTTAGCCTCCTTTCATCTAGCGCAACCAACTACTCATACCTAGCTTGAACCCATTCAGTTTCTGGCAATTGAGCTTCCAGGGCAACTCTGAGTGACTTGAGTTCTATTTCCACTGGTAACACTGCTTCCATACCATATACCAAGGCATAAGGAGTTTCTCCTGTTGGCGTTCTGATGCTGGTTCTGTAACCCCAAAGAGCATTAGGTAGTTTGTCGGCCCAATCTCTGTAGGTGGTTACCATCTTTGATAGGATTTTCTTTATTGCCTTATTAGCTGCCTCCACCGCTCCGTTGGCCTGTGGTCTATACGGAGAAGACTTATGATGCTCAATGCCATGCTCTGCAAGTAGCTCAGCTATTGCCCCTTGGAACTGTACTCCATTGTCGGTTACTATGTGGTGAGGAATCCCATACCGAGCAAAGATGTTCTTCTAGATGAATTTGACCATGTGTTTGGCTGTCACATTAGTGAAGGATTCTGCTTCGACCCATTTGGAGAAGTAATCAACTGCTACAACTATGAATTTGTGCCCATTAGATGCAGCTGGATGAATTTCACCAATCATATCTATCCCCCATGCTGAAAACGGCCAAGGAGATGCTAGATTCTGAAGTTCGAGTGGAGGAAGATGACTAAGGTCTATATAGATCTGACATTCATGACATCTCTTCACCTTTCTTACACAATCTGCTTGCATTGTCATCCAGAAGTAGCCTTGTCTTATGACCTTCCTAGCCATGGCAAGTCCGTTCATATGTGGCCCACAGGATCCTGCATGTACATGCTGCATCACTTCTTCTGCTTCTTGCTCTGTTAGACACCTTAAAAGGACTCTGTGTGCTGTTCTTTTGTACAGCTTATCCTCGAAGATTCTGAATTGACTAGCCAGTTTTCTTAGTGTCAACTTATCAGCAGCACTAGCCCCTTCGGGATACCTACCCTCCTTAACATACTGGTAGATGTCAAAGAACCATGGTTTCTCTTCAGCTGTCAGCTCCATCACCTCATGCACTTCAAAGCAAGGATGTCTGGAAGTGGCTATAACCAGCGGTTGAACTTATGTTTCCTTTGGATTCTCCCACATGGAAGACAGGGTCGCTAATGCATCGGCCATTCTGTTCTCATCCCTGGGGACATGTCTGAATTCGCACTGGCCAAACAAATCCTTCCTAAAGTGTAGTAGCTCTAAGTAAGGCTGCAAGGCTTCTTCTTTCAGCTCCCACTCACCCTGAGCTTGCCTAATCACCAAAAGCGAATCACCGACAATCAAAACATCATTTGCCCCTAAGGTTAACCAAACTTCCATTCCGAATAAGCATGCTTCATATTCTGCCCCATTATTGGTCACGGGAAAGATCAGCCTCTTGGATAAAGGAATAATCTCACCATCCGACGTGGCTATAAGTACCCCAATTCTGGCGCCTTTTCTATTTACTGCCCCATCGAAGCACATAACCCATCTTTTCACTTCCACTATGGCCAATTGTTCATCTGGGAACTCTAAATTTTCTGTGTAATCCGATTCCAGAGGTTGATTTGCTAGAAACTCTGCCACAGCTTTAATGGTTTTCTTCGTGACGTACTCGATGTCGAACTCAGATAAGAGTAACAGCCATCTGGATAGCTTCCCAACCAATACTGGTGCTTCATAGAGATACTTCATTGGATCCACCTTAGCCACGGCTTGTATCCTGTAGGATTGGAAATAATGGCGCAGCTTCTTGGTTAGCCAAATCATTGCCACACACGTCTTCTCCACCAGTGTGTATTTGGCTTCATACTCCAGCAATTTCTTGCTAAGGTAGTAGATAGGGTATTCCTTCCTGTCGTCTTGTTCTTGTGCAAGCGTTGCCCCTATAGAGGATTCTTCAACTGCCAAATACAAAATCAAAGGCTTCCCTGGAACTGGTGGACTCAATACTGGTGGCTTTACCAAATAAGCCTTGATCTTCTCAAACGTCAGCTGACACCTATCATCCCACACAACCGGCTGATCTTTCCTTAATAGCTTGAAAATTGGCTCACAAGTGGAGGTCAATCGTGCTATGAAGTGGCTGACATACTGTAAGGAACCCAGGAATGATCTGATTTCCTTTTCTGTGTTTGGGGTAGGCATATTTTGGATGGCTTTGATTTTGTCTGGGTCCATTTCTATCCCCCTCTGGCTGACTACATGACCCAACAGCTTCCCTGATGTAACCCCGAATATGCACTTCTTGGGGTTAAGCCGCAAGTTGTATTCTCCAATGCGTGTTAGAAATCTATCCAGGATAACAGGGTGTTCCTCCCTGGTTGCTGATTTAACAAGCATATCATCGACATACACTTCGACTTCTTTATGTATCATATAATGCAACAGAGTTGTGACAGCCCTCTGATAAGTGGCACCAGCATTCTTCAATCTAAAAGGCATCACTCTGTAGCAGAAGGTACCCCATTCTGTGATGAATGATGTTTTCACCTTGTCAATCACATCCATCAAGATTTGGTTGTACCCTAAAAAGCCATCCATAAAGGAATACATTGCTACTTTTGCTGCACTATCAACTAGAACATCAATATGGGGCAACGGAAAGTTATCTTTTGGGCATGCTTTATTCAGGTCCCTGTAGTCGACGCATACTCTGACCCTTCCATCCTTTTTAGGCACAGGAACAATATTGGCCAGCCATTCTGTGTACTCCACTACTTCGAGGAACTTGGCATCTATCTGTTTAGCCACTTCTTCTTTTACCAGCGTAGCCCATTCTGGCCTCAGTCTTCTCAACTTTTGCTTTATCGGTCTGAACTTGGGGTCTGTCAGGATCTTATGCACTGCTATCTCTGTGTCCACACCCGGCATGTCTTCATACGACCAGGCGAAAGCTTTAACATGTTTTTGGAGTATTCTTATTAATTCTTTCTCTTCTTCGGATTTTAGCTCGTGTGAAATGAGTACCATTTTAAGGTTTTCATCTGTACTTATGTTGATTTCATGCAATGCGGTGTCATGTATGCTAAATATGCTTGATGGTGATTTAAATGCATGCACAGAATTATCAGGATAAACATCACACAAGTAAGCAAACTGGGATTTCATTGCATTGGACTTATCATAAAGTACATCAGTTACATTGAAAACGGAAGAAATAGATACAACAAAATCATTTTCATCCTCCACAGGTGGAGGGCCTTGTTCTTCCTCAGCTTCCATCTTCCCTTCCAGAACATCATCAGAGGTTGCAGCTTTCTCTGTTTCTTTTCCGGTCACCTGCATCTTAGCCTGCTCAATGACTCTGGCTATCTCAGTGATCACAGAATCTAAGTTCAATTTAGCCATCAGTTCTTCATCAAAGCCTTCCTTGGATTTTCCAAATGCCTTTCTTAAAGCAGTAGTCAAAGCTCCTGAAATCACCTCTGTAGCTTCAGCACAGGTTTTCTTTCCATCTTCCTTCTCGGACACCTCCATGGCTTATGCTACCACCTCAGATGGTTCTCCTTGTAAAATCTTAGATTCGACAGCTGCTTCTCCCATCCCCACAGGGGCCACTGACCCTTCTTGACTTTTCTCAAAATCCACAACATCAGCAAAGATCTTGAAGCCAGGATACTCGACATTTCCCACCATCACAGGTTTGGTTTGGCCCTTGTAAAGGCCTTCTCCTGCCTTCAGAAATGGCTTCATCATAGTCTTCCCATTCTTGCCCTTCCTCAGATTCTTCTGTCCAGATGCCCCTTCTACATAACCAAGGCCACACTGCTTTGACTTCCCTGAGTCGATCTTAAATTCTGAAACCCCTTGCAGATTGATTCCGAGCCCCATTCCCGGGACAAAGTCATACTTATATAAATACCGGGACAACCACTCCGGCATCTAATTCTCATAAAGAACCATAGAAGCATCCGTGGTTTCTCCCTCATTGATTACAGCGACTTGAAATCCACCAAAGGGAACCACTCCTTCATTTACTGCAGCCACCATTGATTGGGCGTCTGCCTCAATAGTCACAATTCTGCCATTCATAGGGAACTTGATCTTTTGATGCAATGTGGAAGGGACACCTCCCAAAGGATGAAACCAGGGCCTTCTAAGCAACATGGAAAAAGTGACTGGGATGTCAATCACTGTAAAAGCAACTGTGGACCTAACTGGCCCAACCTCTACTTCTGCCTCAAACGTCCCTATCATCGTCCTTTTGGAGTCATCATATGCTCGGATGACTGTTGAGGATCTCTTTAACACTTCTTCATTCAGCCCCAGAAATGGCAACATCTTTAGTGGGCAGATATTCAGCGCCGATCCGTCATCAACCAGGATGCAAGGCATTACCTTATCCATCACATGGGCCCTGACATGAAGAGCCTTGTTGTGGGCCTTCCCTTCAGCAGGCAGGTCTTTCTTGGAGAAGACAATATCAAGACTTCCAACATGGATTCTGTCTAACAGACAACACATAGCCTCTGGTGAAGCTATAGGGGAGACTTCAATCTCTGACAGTTTCTTTACTAAGGCAGCTTTATGCTCCTTGGAGGTCAAAAGTAAATGCCACAAGCTAGCTTGAGCGGGAGTCTTCTTTAGTTGGGAGATAACCAAGTCTTCTCTCTCAACTCCCTCTGACGCCGATGAACTACCCGACCCAGTCATCGGGGCTTTGTCTTTCGTCTGATCTACCAGCTGATATACCCTACCACTTCGGGTCACATGCTGTACTTCCTGGACCTTCAGCTTTTTAATGGTTGGAAGCTTAACTGTTTCCTCTCCATCAGACCCCTCATACTCATCCTCAGAATCGAGATCATTTAAGCTTATTGGTTTGATCTCCTTCCGCTCCCCCTGTTCTTCACATTCCGTTTCCACCCCGGTTTCCCCTACTGCCACGGCCTGAATGGTAAGGTTTGCTTGAAGAACTTGTGCGAAGATGAAATTGGTGGGCAGTCCAGACTGAACCATATTAACCCGTTTTTCGAATGCCGGCAATGGGTTGGTTTTAGTGCTGGGCTTAGGTGGCTCCTACAGCTTCCCTTCGTCAATAAGTTTTTGGATGGCATCCTTTAGCTTGTAGCAATTATTAGTCTTATGACCGACAACCATATGATAAGAGCAGAAATTTCCCTTGTCTGCATCAGAAGGCTTTTCAAAAGGCCTCAAGGATTGCAGCAATCCGCCATTTCTACACTTGGCAAATATCTTCACCAAAGGAAAGGCCCAAGGCAATATGCCTAGTACCCCCGGATTCTTACTCTGATTGCCCTATTGCTAAGTCATAGTAGCAACTTCCACCTGCTTTACTTCTGAGGTCTGCCCCCCTTTTCCGCCGGAACCCGAACCAGAGCCACTGCCAGACCCAGCTGCTGCAGTTGACCTATAACCAGAACCGTATCCTGAGCCCCTACCACTCTTGTGTCCAGTTGCCTTTTCCTCTTCATCTCGTTCTATTTTCATTGCCATACTATAAACCTCACTGAGCTCCATGAAGGAATGGAATTTCATGTTGTTCTTAAAGACGTCTTTGCTGCCATCTATCAACTTCTGTATAAGCTCATCTTCATCTGGACGATTCTTCAGGAGAATCATTTTGTTCATCCAGTGTTGGTAGTACTCGTCGAAGGGCTCGTTGAACTTCTGCTTTATCCTTTCCAAATCATACAGCTTCACTTGGATTT
Source organism: Euphorbia tirucalli (assembly GCA_039660915.1). NCBI lineage: Eukaryota > Viridiplantae > Streptophyta > Magnoliopsida > Malpighiales > Euphorbiaceae > Euphorbia > Euphorbia tirucalli. Next base: position 18,245,006 of record CM077637.1, read on the forward strand.
TAGTGTTAAAGCTGTAGTATTTGATGAAAGCTGCCGATAAGATCTCCCAATCAGATTGTTCCTCGTCCATCAGTGAATTGTACCATCCTAGCGCTCCTCCCTCTAGTGTGGTAGGGAATAGATTAATCAACTGCTGCTTTGTAGCGCCCGCCGTTAACATAACTTGGGCATACAGATTCACATGGGCCTTCAGCGAGCCCATTCCTTTGTGAGTAGGGATTTCGGCACCTGGAAGCCGATGGGAAATGTCTCGATGCCTTTACTGATCATAGCATCAACGTTCACTCCTTTCCTTGATTCTACACTAACTTCGACCCCCTTTCTCAGCTGGGCCACTACTTCATCCAGCTCAGAACATTTTGCCTTCATTCTCTGTTCCATAGCTGCTTCTATTTCTTGCAGCTTCTCAAGACTGGCCGAAGCATCTCCACCATGTTCCGAGGACTCAGCCTCTTTCTCTTTCCCGGTTCTACTACCACCAGCCTCACCAGCTTCCCTCACGACTGCCCGCATCTCTTCCTTCAATATGTCGCAGAAGTCTTGGGATCTGAAGAAGTCTCTCATAACATCAGCCATGCTTGGTGTCTGTTCTGCCATATTCACTCCTTCTCCAGGCTCAGAATCACTGTTACTCTCAACTACCCTCTGTCTCCTAGCTGCCCTCGAAGCTTGGGATCTTGTCCAAGGTCGCTCCAGTGTATTCTGCTTGGAGTAGACATGAGGTATTAAGGTCGTGGATGAATGGCGTGATATGACATGAAAATTAAGGCATTGAGAATGCTTGAAATGAATGGAATGGGATCATGTATGGAATGATGATATGAATGTTTTCTTTTTATTATCTTTCTTCTTTTGGGGCATTCCAAGAACACCCAATGTTTATGCAAAAACGTCACGTGTGGGCCGTCACACGGACAGAATTTCGGTGCCTTTGGGGCACCTAATGAATTTGTGAAATGGTCGCGTGTATACCGATACACGGACAGAGTTTTGACGCTTTGAAGGTCTATGAGATGATATGAAATGGTCGCATGGGCCGGGCCCACAGACAAGGTTTTGATGCTTTAGAGCATATGATATGAAATGATGTTATGAAAAAGTCACGTGTAACAGGGACACGGACAAAGATTCGGCATTCAAGGAACGCCTTTTTATGATTTGGTGATGTTATGGACCTATACTCCTCACTTCTCCCCACTCAAGGGTCCTAGCGAAGGGGTTCGTACGAGGCTATGAGTGGTGTTTCGTATTCATGCCCCTAAGACCAAGAGGAACTTAGGCGACACTTCAACAATCCACTGGGCTATAAAAGGATACCTAAACTAATGCAAAAATGACTAACTAAAAATGCAAATAAAATACCAAAAGAGAATTATCCACCTTATTTTAATTAGACACTTTTCAGGGCTTGTCAAATTTTTTTAAGTTTTTAAGAAAACTTTTTAAAGAAATCCCCAGCAGAGTCGCCACTGTGAGCGGACGACGCGTTTTCAACGGGACGCGGGACTCCCCTTCGGAATGGGGCGCCTCGATCTTGGGCGGGCCCTTCCCTCACGTGGGGTTTTTATGAATGGAAAATCGGTTTTAGAAAATAAATGGAATTAATGCATAAAAGAACCGAGACCTAAGCCTCGATGAATATTGTAGAGTCACCACCCGGCTCAGCTCAACCGGGAAATTCTTAAGGTAGCTGAACCGGACGAACGACAGCTACACTATCCAGAGATTCGGGTCCGGACAAGTCTTTTATTTCGTGTCTAATTAAAATAAAATTGGTCAATGTTCAAAGATGGAATTTCAAATTCTAAAGTCAATTTTATTGAATATAAAAGGCATACAGCGTGCATACAAAATATTCAATAGAAAAGTAAGGAGGAGAAATAAATATTAATTGGCTTACAACCAAATCGAATAGAAAAAAATAAAAACTCTCGCCTCACTTGTACAATTGCCTAGAATACATGAAAATCTAAAAATAATTACAACCGCCTAAATACACGATTTAATCTATTAAAATACATCAAAAATAAAAATAAAAATAAAAGAAATTAAAACCTGCAAAACAGAAGGCTAGCACAATTTATACGGCACGCCACAAGTTGGACTCAAATAGACAGAGTGGGAAGTCAGGAATTGGGGGCATGCATTGGGGGATAACCGGGTTGGCTTGGCTAGCCGGCCCGGTTAGACCTGGAAAACATTTTGAAACGTCCCTGTATTTCGGTTTTTGTGGGAAAATCATTTTGAAAACAATTTTTCCGGTTTACATGCATTTTTATATATTAAGTGGGTTGGTTTTGGGGAGAACTGGGTCTTCGTCGTTGAATTGTTCTAAATGCAATTTTACTGAAAATTTAATCTATGGTCGTGATGCATACAACCAAATTGATTTTGATGATTTTTGGATTTTTCCTGATTTTTATGGATTTTTAGAAATTTTTTTGGGGGTGAAAACGGAAATTCTGATTCTGGAAAATAAGTTACAGTCGTGCGACTATAGTTACAGTCGTACGACCATTATCTACAGTCGTGCGACTGTAAACATTCCAGGGTCAGAATCCCGCTGAAATTTATTCGAAATAAACTTGGAAAAAGGGGCTGGAAATCAAGAACACTCGTACGACTATAATTACAGTCGTACGACTGTTCATCAAATCCAAGAACAGTCGTACCACTGTTCTTGATTTCCAGAAACAGAGACACGAAAACAGAGCAAAAAAAAGTAAGAAATACATTTCAATCACCCAGAAAGCAATAAAAAGTGAAAGGAAAGGAATGCCTACCTTCTTTAGAAGCTTATCCAAGTCGATTAGACCCCTGGCGTCACTTCGATCCACAAGAACTTGCAATTTTTCCTTGAATTTTGGGTTGAAAACTTTGTGTCTCAAAATCCTCAATTGTCAAGGTTCCTTACGGTTTTGGTCCGAAACTTAAGTTTGTTAGCAAGGTTAGGTCGTTCCTTTATCAGTTTAATAAGCCTCCTGTGTTAGCTTTTTGATTTTTAAAGAAACATATGTGTTTGCTTTGCTTTTTTTCTCTCTTTCTTTTCTTTCTTTCTTTCCCTTTTTTTTTTCTCAATTCTCTTTTCAAAAAACCACTCACCAGATCGTCATCCCTCTTACAAATCTCTTCCCTTTCCCTTTATATCCCATCTCGCCGCCTGATTTCGCTGCAAGAGGGGCGGGCATTAATTGCCCTTCCTTTTGCAGCCCGTAATCCCTGCTGCTGGCAGATGCAAGTGGATGTTACAGTCGTACGACTGTAACATTTTGAAGTACAGTCGCACGACTATAACACATTGACATGACTGTATATTATAGTAGTGTGAAATCTTTTTTTTTTTAAATCCGGCACTCACAGCTGGTTTGACGTGCAGAGCGAATCTTACACGGGAACTGGTTTGACGTGGAGAGCGGATCTTACACGGGAACTGGTTTGACGTGTAGAGCAGATCTTACACCGGAACTGGTTTGATGTGTAGAGTGGATTTTACACGGGAACTGGTTTGACGTGTAGAGCAGATCTTACACGGGAGCTAGTTTGACATGTAGAGCAGATCTTACACGGGAACTGGTTTGACGTGTAGAGCAGATCTTACACCGGAGCTGGTTTAACATGTAGAACGGATCTTACACGGGAGCTAGTTTGACGTGTAGAGCGGATCTTACACGGGAGCTGGTTTGACATGCAGAGCAGATCTTACACGGGAACTGGTTTCATCTATGTGCGCGGGAGACAGGGATAGGATTTCGACTCTCAGGGCATCTCTGGTTTCAAGCTGTGATACGAGGTGACATTTTCCGATGCTCGTGGGACATCAATGCCTGAAAAAGGTTTCCAATGATTACGGAAGACCTGAAGGGTTTGATGAAATTTCTAGCGTTTTTGGAACACCTAAATGACTCAGTGCATCTGATGAAGTCCTTGGTGCTAGTGGAGTGCTTAAACGTTTGACAGATAAATGAGATGCACATCGTGAGATAATAAGAGTGACTTCCTTTATTTTATTATTTTATTTTGGATGTTCCAAGAATACACAATGTTATGCCAAAATAATGCAAAGAAGATCGCATGTGGATCGCCACGCGGATAGGGGTTCGGAGCTTTTGGAGCACCTAATGAATTTATGAAATGGTCGTGTGTGCGCTGACACACGAACAAGGTTTTGACACTTTGGAGGTCCATGAGATGATATGAAATGGTCACATGGGGGTCGCCCCATGGACAGAGTTCTGATGCTTTTGAGGCGTATGATATGAAATGATGTTATAGAAAGGTCATGCGCATCTCAGGGCACGAATAGGGCTCGGCATTTATGGAATACCTTTCATGATTTGTTAACATTATGAAATGCTCTTGTACGTGTACTAATCTGGCACTCGGGGAGTACCTTGAATGATATTGTGAGCGGACGACGCGTTTTCGACGGGACACGGGACTCCCTTTCGGAATGGGGCGCCTCGATCTCGGGTGGGCCCCTCCCTCGCGTGGGATTTTATAAATCCACATTTTGGAAAATAAATGGAATTAATGCATAAAAGAGCCGAGACCTAAGTCTCGATGAATATTGTAGAGTCGCCACCCGGCTCAGCTCAATCGGGAAATTCTTATGTAGCTGAACCGGACGAATGGTCGCTACACTATCCAGAGATTCGGGTCCGGACAAGTCCCTTATTTCGTGTCTAATTCAAAATAAATATTGCCAATGTTCTCGAATGGTATTTTAAAAAATCTAAAGTCAATTTTATTGAATATAAAAGGCATACAGCGCGCATACAAATATATAGTACAAAAATAAAGAGAAATAAATATTAATCGGCTTACAACCAAATCGAATAGAAAAATAAAAACACTCGCCTCACTGATACAATCGCCTATATACACGAGAATCTAGAAAAATACAACCGCCTAGGATACACGATTAATTCTATTAAAATACAAATAAAATTAAAAATAAATATAAATAAAAGCTGCAAAACAAAGGTTAGCACAATTTAGACAGCACAATTAGGACTCAAATAGACAGAATTGGGAAATCAAGAATCGGGGGCATGCATTTAGGGGGTAACCGGGTTGGCTCGGCTAGCCGGCCCGGTTAGACCTGGAAAACATTTTGAAACGTCCCTGTATTTTTGGTTTCTAGTGGAAAAAATCATTTTGAAAACAATTTTTCCGGTTTACATGCATTTTTATATATTTAAGTGGGTCGGTTTTCAGGAGAAATGGGTCTCCGTCGTTGAATTGTTCTAAATGCAATTTTACTAAAAATTGAATCTATGGTCGTGATGCACACAACAAAATTCATTTTGATGATTTTTGGGGTTTTCTAATTTTTTGGAATTTTTTGGGAATTTTTGGAAATTTTTGGGGATTTTTATGGATTTTTTATGAAATTTTTGGGTTTTAAAGGTAAAATTCTGATTCTGAAAACTACAGTGGTACGACTGTAAATTACAGTCGTGCAAAATCAACTACAGTCGTACGACTGTAAATGCTGAAAATTTAGGATTTTGCCAAAATCTTATTTAAAACAAGCTGGAAAGAGAATTGCTTGGAAATCAACTACAGTCGTACGACTGTAACTACAGTTGTACTGTTCATCGACTCAAGAACAGTTGTACGACTGTTCTTGATTTCCAAAACAGAAACGCAGAAAAACGGATGAAAATGCAGAAAAATCACACCAATCACCCAGAAAGCTTGTAAAAGAGAAGGGAAAAGGGGTATTTACCTCTGTGGCGTGCGTCCACCGTAGGATTGACCCCTGGCGTCGCTCCAATCCACTAAAATCCGGACTTTTCTTCTTGAGTTAGGGTTTGAGATTTGAGTCCAGAGATTTCCAAATGCTGAGGATTTTGATGAGGAGTTCCTCCTTTTTTCTTTGGTTTTCTCTTCTTTCTCTTTTTCTCCCTTTCTCTCCGTCTGTCCGTTTTTCTTTCTCTTTTTTTTTTCGTCCCCCCCTTTTCTGTCTTTCTTTTTTTGCTTTTATGGGTAGATCTACAGTCGTACGACTGTAGTTTGACTACAGTCGTACGACTGTAGCAATAGTCGTATGACTATACTTTTCTCTTTTTTTTTTGAAGTAAAATTCCGGCACTTACAGCTGCCCCTCGCGTGATCAAATTCACCACCCGAACTTAGTCTGGGATAGATGATGTGAATTTGAGAAACGCGACTCAAAGCGCCGCAGACACAGGAAAGAACCCTCCGTTGAAATAAGCTGATATCAGGTCTAGGTTACCCGAGGCGATACTGGGAGGAAATAAGCCGATATCAGGTTTAGATTACCCGAGGCAAAGTTGAGGAAGAAATAAGCCGATATGGGGTCTATGTCACCCGAGGCAAAGATGAGTTTGAAATGTGGGATTCAATTGGTTTCAAAGATCTAGGATCTTTCTTGAATCGATCTCCAAGAATCCGAAATGTGGCTTGGGCGATTTTTCAAGGATTGGGAATCATGCTTGAAGAAGTTCAAGGATTCGAAATCTAGCTTGAATGAAATAAAGGGTTTGATGTAGAACTAAGCCGATACCGGGTCTAGGTTACCCGAGGCAAGAAAAGATGGAATGCGGTTAAGCCGATATCGGGTCTATGTTACCTGAGGCAAAGGAAGGCGGATTGTGGATTAGCCGATATCGGGTTTATGTTACCGGAGGCAAAGGAAAATGAAATTGCGGTTAAGCCGATATCAGGTTTATGTTACCCGAGGCAAAGGAAGGTGGATTATGGATTGGCTGATATCGGGTTTTTGTTACCCGAGGCAAAGGAAGGTGGATTGCGGTTAAGCCGATATCGGGTTTATGTTACCCGAGGAAAAGGAAGGTGGATTGTGGATTAGCCGATATCGGGTTTATGTTACCCGAGGCAAAGGAAAATGGAATTGCGGTTAAACCGATATCGGGTTTATGTTAGCCGAGGCAAAGGAAGGTGGATTATGGATTGGCCGATATGGGGTTTATGTTACCCGAGGCAAAGGAAAATGGAATTGCGGTTAAGCCGATATCGGGTTTATGTTACCCGAGGCAAAGGAAGGTGGATTATGGATTGGACGATATCGGGTTTTTGTTACCCGAGGCAAAGGAAGGTGGATTACGGTTAAGCCGATATCGGGTTTATGTTACCCGAGGCAAAGGAAGGTGGATTATGGATTAGCCAATATCGGGTTTATGTTACCCGAGGCAAAGGAAAATGGAATTGCGGTTAAGCCGATATCGGGTTTATGTTACCCGAGGCAAAGGAAGGTGGATTGCGGATTGGCCGATATCGGGTTTATGTTACCCGAGGCAAAGGAAAATGGAATTTTGACGATTCGAAATCTTACTGGAATTGGATGAGCTTGAAATAATAAGAGGTTCAAGGATTTGTAACCATGCTTGAACGTAATAGAGTTCAAGGGTTTAAGATCTGACTTGAATGAAGGAAGTGGTTCAAGGATTTGTAACCATGCTTGAACGTAGTGGAATTCAAGGGTTCGAAATCTTGCTTGAATGAATGGAGAGGAAATAGGTTTAGGGATGGTAATTTTGGTGTTGGTTGGGGAGTGAGTATTTATCCCTTGATCGATGATTTTGGAAACAAAAATTTTTGCCCCTTCGATCAAGGATAAATACGGCTTGATTGCTCTGCCCCTTGGTATGTTGATATTTGATGTGTTGAGATTTGGATTTGCACTGACGCTTAAGGTCCAATGGATGCCTCGGCATTGTGCCATCTGTGCTTTGAGAGCGATCCTGGTCAAGGGAGACCTGATGATGGCAGTGGATACCTGCACTTGGATGAGTTGCGATGCATATGCATATAAATTGTGCATATTTACTTTAAACGTATGCACGTATGCACGGATGCATGTATGGTTCTAAATGTATGTATGCATGCAACATGTGGCTTATGCTTTGTTCTTGGTATCCGTGTGAGCCCGGAGACGGAATTCACGGCTTGAGACTGGCCCCGATGGTAACCCAGGTGACCTAGTCTGATTGTTTTGGTGTGTCTTCTGACCAACTGAATACTATGCTGACCTAGGTATTAGGGGAGTTGGCCATCTTGAGTGACCTTCCACTTTTCCCTCTGCATATTCTGAAGCGTTGTCAGTGCTGAGCGGATCAGAATAGTAGGCCGTGCCGACGAACAGTCCGTTTGATTAAGCAAGAAGATGGGAGTGAGACTTTGCATTTCTGTACCGCATGACAAGAGCTTCTAGGATATTATCACGGGCTTGGATGCAATGTCCTACTGATGGATGTTTATATGTAGTGGCACGGTGCATGCAAGATGAACATCTGGTCGGAAATCTAAACATGCACAATATTGCAATGGTGACATCAGAATGAGTATAACAGGGAGTATGACAGTGGCTCTGACTTTTTATATCATCCCTCTCCTGTTGCCGACACGTCCTTCCGGTTTTCCGTGTCAGCAAATTCCTTTTTCTTTTTTTTTCTTTTTTTTTTTTTTTTGAGAAAGATTCTGTGATGGGCATTTTGTCTGCGTTGATCCCTTTTGCGACGGTTTGTCTTAGGATGGGAAAGATAGATCTTGATGTGTTCATTGCGACTCGCGAAGATAATGATGTCGATGATGCCCAGTGGTTCGGGGAGTGTTATAGGTTTGTGTTTGGGAAACAAAGCACTTCTACAGACAAGGTTCGTTGTACGATGTCGCCCGTAAGTGGACATTGACATGCAACAACATAACAAATGCATCTTGTACACCAAAATTGAATACAAAACATTCATGACATAATGAATGCGGATGCATTAGGAAAATTTAAAATGTGGCTCTGGTTTTAATTGATGCCCCTTCAAACTACCAATATGCCCTTTCGGTTTTACACATTGGATTTCTTTTTCTTTTTTCTTTTTATTTTTTTTTTGTTTTTTTTTTAGAAAAGTCCGATCACCGGATAGAGTTGCTATTATGGATGGACAACCTGGGATGAATTCAAGTAACCACTGGATTGTCCTGCGGTCTAATGCTGTATTTATGCTTCCAATTCACCCCAGATTTCAGTTCAGACACGGCTCCCGAAGACTGCACGCTTGAAATGGTTGGCAAATGCAACTTTCCCTTTGAATATGAGCGCAACATACTTTATAAGCTTTCCTGTTGATGGTATCGTCCCTTTCATGATTGTTGAAAGCTTTGCAAAGTCAAGTTGCCCCAACACAGTTGGTGAAGTTCACAAATGCATAACCAAAATTTCCTCCAGTCTTGAAATCCATAGGCAAATAGAGGAAATCATAAGCAGGCTTCCTTTTGGACTTATTCTTGTTTTCCTCCAGACAATGCTTGCCCAGAATTTGTAGCAGATTATGTCTTTGAAACTGATTTGGTAGGTTTCTGATCATCAGGCTTGTTTTTCCCACCAAGATTGGCTTCAATCTTTCTTTTATCCAGCTTGGTCTCTTCAATAGTCAATTTCTTGGGCGACCATTGTTGTTTCTTTTCGCTTACAGAAACTATTTTCTTCTTACTCTAGAATCTCGGAGCTATATATTTCATTTTCCCCCTTTTTCAGCATTGTTAAACTCATTTAAAGCAGATTCATATCCAAATCCTCTATCTATCATCAAATCAAATCCCTTCCCACTATCTGAGGGTACTAAATAATTAGTCTGGGAGTTTAGATTGAAGAGAAATGGCATGGGATTAAAAGGTATCCCCAATTTGGTACAGGTTGATGATAAACAAAGACGGATTGAAACTGTGCCATAACCACCTGTTCTGATGCCCTTCCGCTGATGAGATGATACGGAAAAAAACAATATGGAGTAGCATTGGGGTTCAACTTCTTGTTAGGAGCCATTGAAGGTAGAAAATATGGAATCACAGAATCGGTTCAAATTCCAGAGAGAAGATGAAAGATAAAAGATGAAAGTGAAGGAAAGACAATAAAGGGAAGACAAAAGTGTTGAAGGCAAATGGAGAAGACAGGGAGGAGAATGAAAAGGGAACTGCTTGGGGTAAGGACACCGATCTTCTCTGTCACCGCACGAAGTTAACTTTTCAGAACAGGCAACAACGTACTTATCTCCATTGTCTCAACTCATTGACCCCGGCACTTCATGCAATAGGTGGGCCGCCCCCAGATTCATCAAGCACTCAACAGAGTTTGACTCTATGATCGAAGAGAGTGCAACTTTAGACCAGGAGCAGAAATTTGACTGTAAGGGAGAGCTGAGGTCTTCCACCGGTGCTTGCTTCTTTTTTTTGTTTTTTTTTTTGTTTTTCTTTTTTTTGTTTGAAGAAGTTAAATCCAAACCACAGCCACCTATTGATTTTCCTGCTACATTCTAATTCATGTATGTCATGCGTGTTTAATATGTCTTTTTAGATGAACAATGCATGTGTGATGTCATATGCACATGAATGCCACATAAACAAAACTATACATGCACTAAAACTAATGTCTGCTTCAGAGTTTTACAGCATGGTGGGTAGCGAAGGTCATTTGGATTTCTTAGGGCTTGGTGCTTTTTGGATGGATTTGGTTTTTTTGATGTGAGATGCTTTTCGAGCGTGAATCAAGCTCAAAGCTTTATTTTGGGGCTCGGCTCTGAAACTTGGTAATGGTCCCTGGTTTGGAATGATTTGGATGTATCGTGGGCTGTCCAAGTTAAAACTTTTAGGGCAAGACCAATAGCATTTTTGGATCATGGTTTATAGGGATCACTGCTCTAGACTGGCAATTGATTCGAAGGAAATGGTACCATCCCATTGCTTGCTTAGCAGCCTTTTCTTTTTCTCTCTTTTTTTTTCGTTTTTTTTTTTGAAGAAAAGGGCTTTATTGAAGTCAGGTTCACTTGTAAATTCTCTGTAAGACTCAGATTGATGTCATGCATCTTAATATTATGCGTGATGGGCAATGTCGTTTCAGATGATCAAATGCATGCTTAATGCCATATACATGTAATCACCACATGAGTAAGAAAATAACAAGATGCATCGCATTCAAAATGAGTTCAATACACTTTACAACAAAATGAGTTCCCTACGAGAAGGAGCCTCTAAAGGTATTGATCTCACAGCGCCCGACTATTCCTTATCCGGTCACTGCCCCTGCTTCAATGTCACTGCCCCACTTTCATCAAATCAGGCTTAGGAGTTCTTCATCATATTCCTCTCCCCGGGAGGTTTGAGGAATTTCCTTGTCAGTCTCCCTACTAGCCCCTAGTTGCTCATTGGTAGTGGATGGCACCTTTAATCTTCCCTCATCAACTAACTTTCGGATCTCCTTCCTTAAAATATAACAAGCGTTGGTTCGGTGACCTGTCGCTACATGATAGGTACATAAGTTGTTCTTTTGATTCGGTGCCGGCTCCACATACGGCTTGATGCTCTGCAGTAGCCCCTCTTTTCTACATTTGGCAAATAATTGGCTCAGTGAGAAAGGCCACGGGGATATGCCCTTTCCGTCACCCTTGGAGAGCGGGCACCTGGTTGGTCGCGGAACAAGGTCAGTATTGGCTTTGAGGGGGGCGTTCGATTCTGCTTCACCAGTCAGCCCTTTTATTACTTCCTCAAGCTCAATCACACGTGCCTCCAACTCAAAGCACCTTGTTGTCAGCTTTTCCACCTTGTCCAGGTTACCTCCTAGCATTTCCTTCAACATTGCCGCTGCCTCTTCCCTGACCGCCTTTCAGAATCGCGATGAGGCAACATAATCATCGAGGACATCTGTTACGGTGTTGAAGTTCACTGGGCCAGCCATTCTCGAGACTCCTTCCCTTTTCTATCCTGATAAAAATACCTGTTAGCATCGACTGGGGCATGTGCATGGAGAATACCAAGTCAAGGGATGATGCAGGTATGAATGCAAGATGTGGTGCATGCATGCATGAATGATGATGTCATGTGATGCCATGTCATGTTATGGAACCCTAAGCTAGTCATGTGCACACAAAGCCAGGAATGGAAACATGCAAAATGCAATGAATGTTGTTAACGAAGCTATATGTTGAAGTATAGCGTGGTATATAAATATACACTACATGGATACAATGACACACAGGGTGTCCACGGATCGAAGCAAGGTGATACTTGCAAAGGGTTCATGTGTAGAGCGTATCTTACACGGGAGGAGAGTTGACATTTGAAACGGTACGTGTAGAGCGAATCTTACACGGGAAAGAGATGTAGTGATTAAAGCGGTACGTGTAGAGCGGATCTTACACGGGAAGAGGTTTAATGTTTAAAGCGATACGTGTAGAGCGTGTCTTACACGGGAGAAGGTATAGTGTTTAGAGCGATACGTGTAGAGCGTGTCTTACACGGGAAAAGGTGTGGTGTTTAGAGCGATACGTGTAGAGCGGATCTTACACGGGAAAAGGTGTGGTGTTTAGAGCGATACGTGTAGAGCGGATCTTACACGGGAAAAGGTGTGGTGTTTAGAGCGATACGTGTAGAGCGGATCTTACACGGGAAAAGGTGTGGTGTTTATAGCGATACGTGTAGAGCGGATCTTACACGGGAAAATGTGTGGTGTTTAGAGCGATACGTGTAGAGCGGATCTTACACGGGAAAAGGTGTGGTGTTTAGAGCGATACGTGTAGAGCGGATCTTACACGGGAAAATGTGTGGTGTTTAGAGCGATACGTGTAGAGCGGATCTTACACGGGAAAAGGTGTGGTGTTTAGAGCGATACGTGTAGAGCGGATCTTACATGGGAAAATGTGTGGTGTTTAGAGTGATACGTGTAGAGCGGATCTTACACGGGAAAAGGTGTGGTGTTTAGAGCAATACATGTAGAGCGGATCTTACACGGGAAAATGTGTGGTGTTTAGAGCGATACGTGTAGAGCGAGTCTTACACGGGAAGGAAGTGTGCAGAGCTTGTCTTGCACATAAAGGTATTTTGGAACGATAAGTGTAGAGCTTAGTCTTACACAGGGAGGAAAGGTAGAGTTTGATGCCATACGTGCAGAGCTGGTCTTGCACGGGGAATTTGGAACGACATGTGTAGAACTTAGTCTTACACGGAGAGGAAATGTGCAGAGCTTGTCTTGCACATAAAGGTATTTTGGAACGATACGTGTAGAGCTTAGTCTTACACGGGGAGGAAAGGTAGAGTTTGATGCGATACGTGCAGAGCTGGTCTTGCACGGGGAATTTGGAACGACATGTGTAGAACTTAGTCTTACACGGAGAGAAAATGTGCAGAGCTTGTCTTGCACATAAAGATCTAGGGAATGATACGTGTAGAACTTAGTCTTACACGGGATGGAAGGGTGCAGAGCTTGTCTTACACAGAAAGATATTTTGGAATTTGGGTGTGCGGGACACAAGGACAGGGTTTCTAATGATTAAGGAGGACCTAAAGGGCTTGATGGAGTTTCTAGCGTTTTTGGAACACTCAAATGATGGAAGTGTATGCTGTGAAGTCCTTGGTGGATGGTCCCTTTTTGTTTATTTTTATTTTTATTTTTAGACATCCCAAGAACACCCAATGCTATGCAAAAATGCCACGTGTGGACCACCACACCGATGAAGGTTCGGTGCTTTTGGGGCACCTAATGAATTTCGTGAAATGGCCGTGTGTGTTCTGACACACAGACGGAGTTCGACACTTTGTGGGTCTATGAGATGATATGAAGTGGTCACATGGGGCCAGCCCATGGACAGAGTTCTGATGCTTTTGAGCGTATGAAATGAAATGATGTTATGAGAGAGTCACGTGTAACAGGGACAATGACAAAAGTTTGGCGTTCGGGGAACACCTTTCATGATTTGGGATGTTATGAAATACCCCTACATACGTACTAATCTGGCACTCGGGGAGCGCCTTGAATGATATAGTAATGTCATGACGTAACCCGATGTGGATCACAGTGTTGTATGATGTTTATGACGAATGGGTATGATGTCATGAAATGCATCGTGTGGATTGTCACACGGAAATATACTTAGGACCATCGTGGTCTCTATGGAATGAAATGATTTGGTGGAATGGCCGAATGCAATCCGGTGCATTGGCAGAACACGGGTATTTTAGGATACCCGATATATGATGGAATGATATGATCGTGGTGGGCATCCTTGGAATGCCCCTAATTTAATTTAGGTGATATGTCGTGAGTGCTATGACATACAAAATGCAAATGGCTGCACAAAAACGTGGTTAGGATGCATGACACGCATAATGGTGTTATGTATGCTCTGCGAAAAAATGCTAATCACGCAAATATAATGTTATAGCTGAAAAAGAAATGGTTAGTATGAATGGCAAGCGGATGATTTAATGATTGCACACGAAAATAAAAATGCACATGGCTGCATAAAAATGTGGATTAGGGTGCATGACACACATAATGATGCTATGTATGCTATGTGAAAAAATGCTAATCACGCAAATATAATGTTATAGCTGAAAAAGAAATGGTTAGTATGAATGGCAAGCGGATGATTTAATGATTGCACATGAAAATAAAAATGCACATGGCTGCATAAAAATGTGGATTAGGGTGCATGACACACATAATGATGCTATGTATGCTATGTGAAAAATGCCAATCACACAAATATAATGTCATGGCTGAAAAAGAAAGAGTTAGTGTGAATGGCAAACAGATGAATTAATGTTTTACACACGAAATAAAATGCAAATGGCTGCATAAAAATGTGGGTTAGTATCACACAAAGATGTTTGTGTATGATGAATGTCATATGTATGATAAATATGGATTATGATATGGAGTGAAATGTCAAGAAGCGTGTAACACGTAGCACACGAAGCGAATTCTTCCAACCTTATTTCTCCAAGCGTGGTCGGTCTCAAAAATTCTAACCGAGTCCTAGGTGGGGTTCACTTCAATCACCAACCGGGAGTGATGAAGGCGCGATTTTATTATTATTATTCACACAATTATTTCGTTATCCTAAGGGAATCCAACTAGGGCTGCCTATATGGGTTCGGTCCAAGTCGGGTTTATAAACAAGGTTCCCATAGCAAAATATACTCCTCACTTCTCCCCACTCAAGGGTCCGAACGAAGGGGTTCGTACGAGGCTATGAGCGATGTTTCGTATCTGTGCCCCTAAGACCATGAGGAACAAAGGTGACACTTCAACAATCCACCGGGCTATAAAGGGATACCTAATTTAATGCAAGAAATGGCTAACTAAAAATGAAAATAAAATACCAAAAGAGAATCATCCACGTTATTTTAATTAGACACTTTTCAGGGTGTGTCAAAATTCTTTTAAGTTTTTAAGAAAACTTTTTTAAGAAATCCCTAGCAGAGTCGCCACTGTGAGCGGACGATGCGTTTTCGACGGGATGCGGGACTCCCTTTCGGAATGGGGCGCCTCGATCTCGGGCGGGCCCCTCCCTCGCGTGGGATTTTATAAATGGAAATCCACGTTTTGGAAAATAAATGGAATTAATGCATAAAAGAGCCGAGACCTAAGTCTCGATGAATATTGTAGAGTCGCCACCCGGGAAATTCTTATGTAGCTGAACCGGATGAACGGTCGCTACACTATCCAGAGATTCGGGTCCGGACAAGTCCCTTATTTCGTGTCTAATTCAAAATAAATATTGCCAATGTTCTCGAATGGTATTTTAAAAAATCTAAAGTCAATTTTATTGAATATAAAAGGCATACAGCGCGCATACAAATATATAGTACAAAAATAAAGAGAAATAAATATTAATTGGCTTACAACCAAATCGAATAGAAAAATAAAAACACTCGCCTCATTGATACAATCGCCTATATACACGAGAATCTAGAAAAATACAACCGCCTAGGATACACGATTAATTCTATTAAAATACAAATAAAATTAAAAATAAATATAAATAAAAGCTGCAAAACAAAGGTTAGCACAATTTAGACAGCACGCCACAATTAGGACTCAAATAGACAGAATTGGGAAATCAAGAATCGGGGGCATGCATTTAGGGGGTAACCGGGTTGGCTCGGCTAGCCTGGAAAACATTTTGAAACATCCCTGTATTTTTGGTTTTTAGTGGAAAAAATCATTTTGAAAACAATTTTTCCGGTTTACATGCATTTTTATATATTTAAGTGGGTCGGTTTTCAGGAGAAATGGGTCTCCGTCGTTGAATTGTTCTAAATGCAATTTTACTAAAAATTGAATCTATGGTCGTGATGCACACAACAAAATTCATTTTGATGATTTTTGGGGTTTTCTAATTTTTTTGGGAATTTTTGGGAATTTTTGGGGATTTTTATGGATTTTTTATGAAATTTTTGGGTTTTAAAGGTAAAATTCTGATTCTGAAAACTACAGTGGTATGACTGTAAATTACAGTCGTGCAAAATCAACTACAGTCGTACGACTGTAATTATAGTCGTACGACTGTAAATGCTGAAAATTTAGGATTTTGCCAAAATCTTATTTAAAACAAGCTGGAAAGAGAATTGCCTGGAAATCAACTACAGTCGTACGACTGTAACTATAGTCGTACGACTGTTCATCGACTCAAGAACAGTCGTACGATTGTTCTTGATTTCCAAAACAGAAACGCAGAAAAACGGATGAAAATGCAGAAAAATCACACCAATCACCCAGAAAGCTTGTAAAAGAGAAGGGAAAAGGGGTATTTACCTCTGTGGCGTGCGTCCACCGTAGGATTGACCCCTGGCGTCGCTCCAATCCACTAAAATCTGGACTTTTCTCCTTGACTTAGGGTTTGAGATTTGAGTCCAGAGATTTCCAAATGCTGAGGATTTTGATGAGGAGTTCCTCCTTTTTTCTTTGGTTTTCTCTTCTTTCTCTTCTTTCTCCCTTTCTCTCCGTCTGTCCGTTTTTCTTTCTCTTTTTTTTTTCGTCCCCCCCTTTTCTGTCTTTCTTTTTCTGCTTTTATGGGTAGATCTACAGTCGTACGACTGTAGCAATAGTCGTACGACTATACTTTTCTTTTCTTTTTTTTTTTGAAGTAAAATTCCAGCTCTTACAGATATATTAATGTCATGAAATGATTCGATGTGGACCATGGCGTGCAAATAAGACTCTGATGTCACCGTGGCATTTATAACGAATAAGTATGATGCCATGTAATGATATCTTGTGACTCACCATACAAAAATAGACCTAAGACCATTAAGGTCCCTATTGAATGAGATGGTTTGGTCAAATGACCGAGTGCGATCCGATGCACTGGTAGAACACGGGTAGTTTTGGGACTCCCGATGTGTTATGAAATGAAATGACCATGATGGGCATTCTCAGAACATCCCTAATTTAAATGAGATGATATGACATAAGTGCCTATGCCACATAAAAATGCAAATGGCTGCATGAAAATGTGGTTAGAATGCATGACACACATAATGATGTCGTGTATGCAAGGAATGAATACATACGTCGTACAGATAAAATATAGTGGCTATACAAAGATATAATTAGCACATATGATACACGGGGTGATGTTTTGTATGCTTCGTGGAAATATCAAAACACCAGGTGTGTATGGCACATGAATAAAATGTTGTGAGGATGATCGTGCGTGTTTGATGCTTCGTGAATGAAAAATGATAATAAATATGACTTTTTTTTATTCCAGACATTCTAAGAGTGCCCAATACCATGCAAAAGATAATGCAACAAAGATTACGTATAGATCGTCACACGGACAAGGGTTCGGTGCCTTTGGGGCACCTAGTGAATCTTGTGAAATGGTCACGAGTGTGCCGACACATGGACAGGGTTTCGACACTCTGTAGGTCTATGAAATGAAATGAAGTGGTCGCGTGAGGGCTGGCTCACAGACAGAATTCTGATGCTTTTGAGGCATACGATATGAAATAATGTTATAAGAAAGTCACATGTAGCGGGGACACGGACAAAGGTTCGGTGTTCGGGGAACACTTTTCATGATTTGGGATATTATGAAATGCCCCTACATACGTACTAATCCGGCACTCGGGGAGCACCTTGAATGATGTAGTAATGTCATGAAGTAATCCGATGTGGATTACAGTGTTATATGATATTTATGATGAATGGGTATGATGTCATGAAATGCATCATGTGGATTGTCACATGGAAGTAGACCTAGGACCATTGTGGACTCTATTGAATGAGATGATTTGGTGAAATGGCTGAGTGCAATTCGGTGCACTGGCATAATATGGGTAATTTTGGGATACCCGATATGTTATGGAATGAAATGATCGTGGTGGGTGCTCTTGGAATGTCCTTAATTTAAATAAAATGATATGAATGCTTGTGTCACACAAAATGCAAAATGGCTGCACAAAAACGTGGTTAGGATGCATGGCATACATAATGATGTTGTATATGCTTTGTAAAAATGCTAACACACAAATATAATGCTATGGCTGCAAAAAATAATGGTTAGTATGAATGACACACGGATGATTTAATTTTCACATGCGAAAATAAAATGCAAGTGGCTGCACAAAAATGTGAGTTAATATCACATAAATGTTTTGCGAATGGTATGTCATGTGCATGAAAAATGTTGGTTATGGCATGTCATGGGATGGCAAGGAACACATAGCACACGAAACGTATTCTTCCAACCTTATTCCTCCAAACGTGGTCGGTCTTTGAAAATTCTAACCAAATCCTAGGTGGGGTTCTTTTCGATCATCAACCGGGGATGGTGAAGGCGTAATTTATTTTATTCATACGGTTTATTTTGGATCCTAGGGGAATCCAACTAAGGTTACCTATATGAGTTCGGTCCAAGTCGGGTTAAAATCAAGGCTCCCATAGCAAAACATACTCCTCACTTCTCCCCACTCAAGGGTCCGAACGAAGGGGTTCGTATGAGGCTATAGGTGGTGTTTCGCATCCGTACCCCTAAGACCATGAGGAATAAAGGCGACACTCCTACAATTTACCGGGCTAAAAAGGGATACTTAACCTAATGCAAAAACGTCTAACTAAAGAATGCAAAATAAAATACCATACAAGAACCATCCACCTTATTTTGATTAGACACTTTTCAGGACTTGTTAAATTCTTTTAAGCTTTTAAGAAAAATTTTATAAGAAAATCCACAGTGGAGTCGCCACTGTGAGCGGATGACGTTTTCGATAGAATGCGGACTCTCTTGGAACAGAGCCTCGATATCGGGCAACCCTCCCTCGCGTAGGGTTTTTACAATAAAAATTTATTTTTAGAAAATTAGATTATTTCATAAAAGAATTGAGACTAAGTCTCGATGAATAGCGTAGGAGTCGCCACCCGGCTCAGCACAACCGAGAAATTTCAGTGTAGCTGAACCGGACGAAAGGCCGCTACACTATCCAGAGATCTAGGTCCGAACAAGTCCCCTATTTCGTGTCTAATCAAAATAAAAATTGGCTAATGTTCACAGATGGTAATTTATAATTCTAAAATCAATTTTATTAAATTAAATCATACGGTGCACATACACATAAAATAAAAGTAAAGCAGTAAATAATTAAATTATTACAATCTGATCGAATAAAAATAAAAACTCTCAACCTCACTTTACAAACGCCTAAAATACACGATCATCTAAAAATTTACAATCACCTAAATACACGAATTAATCTATTAAATATATCAAAAATAAAAATAAAAGAAACTAAAAGCTACAAAACAGAGGGTTAGCACAGTTTACGGGACACCACAAATAGGACTCAAATAGGACAGAATGAGAAATTGGAAATTGGGAACATGCATTTAGGGGGATAACCAGGTCGGCTCGGCTAGCCAGCCCGATTAGACCTGGAAAACATTTTGAAAGGTCCCTGTATTTTGGTTTTGTGAGAAAATCATTTTGATAACATTTTATTTTCTGGTTTACTTTAATTTAACATGCGAGGTGGGTCGGTTTTCGAGAGAATCGGGTCTCCATTGTTGCATTGTTCTAAATACAATAACATTGGAAATTAAGTCTAAGGTCGTGAATGCACACAACAAAATTTATTTTGATGATTTTCTGATTTTTCTGATTTTTATGGATTTTTGGGAATTTTTGGGGATTAAATTGGAAATTCTGCCCCTGGATGTGCATTACAGTCGTGCGACTGTAATTCTTCCAATCGCAGGATTTTGCCAAAATTTATTCAAAAGAAACTAAAAGTTGGAGGAAAATCAAGAACACTCGTACGACTGTAATTACAGTCGTACGACTATTCTTCAACTCAAGAACAGTCGTACGACTATTCTTGATTTCCAGGAACAGCAAGTACAAAAATTGAGTTTATAAGCACCAAAACATACCAAATCACCTAGAAAACGCAAGGAAATGAAGGTTTGAAGTATATTTACCTTTATGGCGCTGATCCACTGTAGGATTGACCGCTGGAAATGCCCTAATCACCTTCAAATTGCTTTTTTTCTTTTGAGCTAAGGTTTTAAGTGTTGAGTCCAAGGATCTCAAAAATGTCACGGATTTGAATGAGTTAGAGGTTTGTATGTGTTTATGAAGTCCAAACCTATGGTTTCTAATCAGTTTTAAACTTCACAATCTTAGAATTAAGAGAAAAGATTAGAAGAAAGTGTGCCTTGGTTGAGTATTTTTCCTCCTCCTTTTTCTTTCAATTTTTTCTCTCTCCATTTCCCTCTAATCTCTGCCCTTTCTTTCTTTCTTTTCTTCTTTTCTGGTCGGAGGAGCATTATGAGCGGACGACGTTTTCGATGGAATGCGGACTCCCTTTCTTGGAAGGGCCGCCTCGATTTCGAACGAACCCCTCCCTCGCATGGGGTTTTTAAAATTAAAATTCGTTTTTAGAAAATTAGATTATTTCATAAAAGAACCGAGTCCTAAGTCTCGATGAATATTATAGGAGTCGTTACCCGGCTTAGCTCAACTGGAAAATTTATAATGTAGCTGAATCGGACGAATGGCCGCTACACTATCTAGAGATCTAGGTCCGGACAAGTCTCCTATTTCGTGTCTAATCAAAATAAAAATTGGGCCAATGTTCAAGTATGGCATTTCAAATTCTAAAGTCAATTTTATTGTATTAAGTTAAACATACAGCGCGCACACAGATAAAATAGGAACAAAAGTAGGCAGTAAATAATTAAATGGCTTACAATCGAATCGAATAAAAACTCTCAGCCTCACTTTTACAACTGCCTAAAATACACGATTTATCTAGAAAAATACAATCGCCTAGGATACACGGATAAATCTATTAAATACATCCAAAATAAAAATAAAAATAACCAAAAGCTGCAAAACAAAGGGTTAGCACAATATACGGCACACCACAAATAGGACTCAAATAAGACATAATGGGATTTTAAAGATTCGGGAACATGCATTTAGGGGGATAACCGGGTCGGCTCGGCTAGCCGGCCCGATTAGACCTGGAAAACATTTTGAAACGTCCCTGTATTTTTTGTTTTGTGAGAAAATCAGTGTGAAAACGTTTTTATTCTCTGGTTTAATTTACTTTAACATGTGAGATGGGTCGGTTTTTGGGAGAGTCGGATCTCTGTCGTGGTATTGTTCTAAATGCAAATGGACTGGAAATTAAACCTAAGGTAATGAATGCACTCAACAAAATTCATTGTTGGTGATTTTATGAAATTTTAGGGATTTTTGAAAATTTTTAGGGATTATTCTAGAAATTCTGCTCTTGGATGAGCATTACAGTCGTGCGATTGTAACTACAGTCGTACGACTGTAAATCAATTCAACTTCAGGATTTCGCCAAAATTATTCAAAATAAAACTGAGAAGTTAATGGAAATCAAGAACACTCGTACGATTGTATTTACAGTCGTACGACTGTTCATCAATTCAAGAACAGTTGCACGACTGTTCTTGATTTCCAGAAATGAAAAGCGTAAAAGTTGAAATAAATGCACAAAAACACACCAAATCACCCAGAAAGCATGAGAAAGAGAGGGAATGAAGTGTGTTTACCTCTTTGGCATTGATCCACCATAGGATTGACCCCTGGCAATGCACCAATTTACACTAAATTGCTTCTTTTCCATTTGAGTTGAGATTTGAAGAGTTGGGTCCAAAATCTCCAAAATGTCACGGATTTGAGTGAAATCAGAGTCTGAAATTGATTGAGTTTAGGTGTTAAGTTGTTAACCTATGATTTCTATCCGGTTTTAGACATTAACATTTAAGAATTAGATGAAAAGAAAAGCAAGAAAAGGTTGAGTTTTGTAGGTTTATTTTTCTTCTCTTTTTCTCTCTATTCTCTCTCAATTTTTCTCTCTAATCCTCTTAAATCCCAGACCAAAATCCCCCTTTCTTCCTTTTTTTCCTTCTTTTTATCCCTCTTTCTTGCTGCTAGAACTAGAGCAATTAATGCTTCCCTTTTCTTTTCCCATTTTTCTACTTTCAGGGTATGGGCTGGTTCACCTGTTACGACCCTATGGTCGTACGACTGTAGTTTGACTATAGTTACACGACTGTAGTTACAGTCGTACGACTATTCTTCTTTCTTTTTTTTTGAGATGGGGAATTCCGGCGCTTACAGCTGCCCCTCACATGATCAAATTCATCGTTCGATCTTAATCTGAAGTAGTTGATGTTAATTTGAGAACGTGAATCAAAGCGTCGTAGACACAGGAAAGAACCTACAGTTGAAATAAGCTGATACCGGATCTAGGTTACCCGAGGCAAGAAAGGTGGAAGGCGGATAGGCCGATACCGGGTTTATGTTACCTGAGGCAAGGAGGGTGGAAGGCAGATAAGCTGATACCAGGTTTATGCTACCCGAGGCAAGGAGGGTGGAAGGCGGATAGGCCGATAACAGGTTTATGCTACCCAAGGCAAGGAGGGTGGAAGGCAGATAAGCCAACACCGGGTTTATGCTACCCGAGGCAAGGAAGGTGGAAGGCGGATAAGCCGATACCGGGTTTATGCTACCCGAGACAAGGAGGGTGGAAGGCGGATAAGCCAATACCGGGTTTATGCTACCGAGGCAAGGAAGGTGGAAGGTGGATAAGCCGATACCGGGTTTATGCTACCCGAGCCAAGGAGGGTGGAAGGCGGATAGGCCGATACTGGGTTTATGTTACCCGAGGCAAGGAAGGTGGAAGGCGTCCTGGTTTATGCTACCCGAGGCAAGGAGGGTGGAAGGTGGATAGGCCGATACCAGGTTTATGCTACCCGAGGCAAGGAAGGTCGATGGCGGATAAGCCGATACCGGGTTTATGTTACCCGAGGCAAGGAGGGTGGAAGGCGGATAAGCTAATACCGGTTTTATGTTACCCAAGGTAAGGAGGGTGGAGGGCGGATAGGCCGATACCAGGTTTCTGTTACCCGAGGCAAGGAAGGTGGAAGGCGGATAAGCCGATACCGGGTTTATGCTACCCAAGGTAAGGAGGGTGGAAGGCGGATAGGCCGATACCGGATTTATGCTTCCTAAGGCAAGGAAGGTGGAAGGCGGATAGGCCAATACCTTGTTTATGCTACCCGAGGCAAGGAAGATGGAAGGCGGATAAGCCGATACCGGGTTTATGTTACCCGAGGCATGGAAGGTGGAAGTTAGGCTGGGGATCTGGAATGAAGCGGATCTGCTGAGGATTTAAAGTTGTATAGGTGACACGTATTTATTCTTTGATCGACGATTTTGGAAACAAAAATTTTTACCCCTTCGATCAAGAATAAATACGGTTTTATTACATTGCTCCGAGATGTTGAGGCTTGGGCCCGTGCGGCTTTGTTTTGTTTCTTAAGACCTATTTTCTGCTTTGAGAGTGATCCTGGCTTGGAGTGACCTAATGATGGTAGTGGGTACCTGCACTTGGATTGGTTGTGATGCATATGCATATGAATTGTGTGTGTTCATTTTGAAATTATGCATGTATGCATGTATGATTTTGAACGTATGTATGCAACATGCTGCCCATGCCCGATTCTCGGTATCCATGCGAGCCCGGAGATAGAATTCGCGGTTTGGGATTAGCCATAATGGTGGCCCAGGTGATCTGCAGCACTATGCCCATACGGTCTAATCTCATTGCAACAAGTAGATGCCTCCTCTTGACTCCAAGCATGCTTTTGTATCATACTGACATAGTCCGATTGTTTCGGCATTTTCTTGATTGACTGACCATCACACAAATCTGGGTATTAGAGGAATTGGCCCTCCTGAGTGGCCTTCACTTTATCTTTTGCACATTCTAGAGCGTTGTCAGGCTCAGTGGATCAGAGTAATAGGCCGCGTCGATGGATGGTTCGTTTGGTTGAGCAAGAATATAAGGATAAGATCTTGCATTTCTGTACTATGAAATGCTTTGATCTAGTATCGGTGTGTATAATAGGAGTTCCACTTCCATTATCATGAGCTTGGATGCAACGTCCTACTGACGGATGTTTATATGTGATGGCATGATGTATGCAAGATGAACATCTAATTAGAAATCCAAACATTTATAATATCGCAATGATGACATCAGAATGAGTATAATAGGGAATATAACAATGACTCTGACTTTGTATATCATCCCTTTCCTGTTACCAACACGTCCTTTCGATTTTCCGTCTCGGAATTTTTTTTAAAGCCTGCATAACATTTCGTCTGAGTTGGTACCTTTTGCTACAATTTGTCTTATGATAAAAAATGTGCTTCGACGTGTTCATCGGAAATTGTGGGGACATTGCTATTGACTACACTCAATGGTTCATCCTTTTCCTTTGCCCTTGGTATCAGAGATTTGTGTTTGGGGAGTAAACACTTCAACAGTCATGGTTTGCTATGTGACGTAGCCCGCAAGTGAACATTTACATGCAATGACATGACAAATGCATATTGAACACCAAAATTGAATACAAAATATTTATGACATAATGAACATGGACGCATTAGGAAAATCCAAAACGTGGATTTGGTTTTAATTAATGCTCCTTCAAATTACCAATATGCCTTTCTCGGTTTTACACATTGGGGGATTTTTATTTGAAGATATGCGGCTGAACACTGAATATAGTTACCGCTGTGGATGGTCAACCTAAGATGGATTCAATTAACCATTGGATTCTCCTGTGGTCTGATGCCGTATTCATGTTTCCAATTCACCCCAGATTCCAGTTCAGGCACAGTTCCCAAAGATGGACACAGCTTCTAGCCTTCCAATGCGTGGTCTGATTGAGACTGACTTGAGTTAATCTTGGTTTCTTTGTGTCCGCCGCTCACAATGACCCTGGTAGGTATTCACTTCTGCTCGAGCCAAAGACCGAGTTCTTGAAATGGTTGGTACGTGCAACCTTCCCCTGAATATTAGCACAGCAGGCTTTGCAAGCTTTTCTATTGATGGCATTATCCCATTCATGATTGTCGAAAGCTTCGTAAAATTCAATTGCTTCAGCACTGTTGGTGAAGTTCACAAATGCATAACCGACATTTCCTTCAGTCTTGAAATCCATAGGGAAGTAGGGGAAACCATAAGCAGACCTCCCTTTGGACTTACTCTTGACCAGAATTTATGGCAGATTATGTCTTTGGAACTGGTCTGGCAGACTTCTGATCATCAGGCTTGTTTTCTCACCGAGATTGGTGTTGATCTCCCTCTTATTCGGCTTGATCTCTTAAATAGTTAGGTTCTTGGGTAACCACTGTTGCCCCTTTTCACCTAAAGAAATTGCTTCCTCCTTACTCCAGAACCTCAGAACTATACATTTCATTTTCCCCTTTTTCCAGCATTGTTGAGCTCATTTGAAGTAGATTCATATTCAAATCCTCTCTCTGTCATGAACTCAAGACCTCTCCCATAGTTTGAGGGTTTAAAATAATTAGTCCAGGAGTTCAGATTGAACAAAAATGGCCCGAGATTAAAAGGGTATCCCTAATTCGGTACAGGTTGATGATAAGCGAAGACTGATTGGAACGGAGCCATAACCACCAGCTCCGTTGTCCTTCTGGTGACAAGATGATGCAGAAAAATGCGATATGGAGTAGCATTGGGGTTTAATTTCTTGTTCGAAGCCATTGATGGTAGAAAATAATGCTTCACAGAATCGGTTCAAGGGAGAAGATGAAAGTGTTGTGCCTTGCAAATAATAAATGGAAGACAAAGGGCGTTGTAGGCAAGGGATAAGGTAGAGGGCAGAATGAAAACGGGAGTGTTTTGGGTTTGAAGATAAGAGAAGTTTAAATCTTTCACAGAAAGTTTAACAAAAATCTGATAACGATGGAAATTGGGAAGTGGAGATTACTTGTTATACCTTGCCATTTAATGCTATGAGACACTCTAGTGTTAATTATGGCCGCCGTGTATGAGAGAGATAAAGACACCGATCTTCTCTACCACTGCGCAAAGTTAACTTTTCAGAACAAGAAAAAAACATACTTATCTCCATTGTCTCAACTCACTCATCCCAGCATTTCATGCAATAGATGGGCCACCCCCGAATTCATCAAACACTCAACAGAGTTTGCTTAGGTTTCATTGCTTAGACAGGAAGAATTAGGAAGCTGTACAAATAAGGAAGGATGAGGATGAGATATAGAAGTGGAGTAACACGTATAGGGTTTGGAATTTGGTCGTGGAAACAAAGGCGTAAGTGGATTGATGCCAGGGTGACAGGGTAATTGGTAATTGATCAGGGAGGATTCAAGTGTTTCTGGGTTTAGCCTTATTTGTGCCGCCATTCCAGAAACATGTGAGAGATTGACAAGGTCATATATCTATGAATGAAGAGAGCACGACTATAGGCCTAGAGCAAAAATCTCACTGTAAAGGAGACAGGAAGTCTTCCATCTGTACTGGGTTTTTTTTTTTTTTTGAAGAAGCTAAATCCAAGCCACAGCCACCTATCGATTTTCCTGCTGCATTCAAATCCATGTATGTCATACACGTTTAATATGTCTTTTGGATGAACAATGCATGTGTAATGTCATATGCATATGAATGCCACGTAAACAAGACTATATATGCACTACAACCAATAACTGCTTCAAAGTTTCACAGCATGGTGGGTGGCAAAGTTCATTTGGATTTCTTAGGGCTTGGTTCTTTTTGATGAGTTTGGGTTTTTGACTGCAAGGTTATAATGTGAGATGCTTTCTTGAGCATGAATTAGGCTCAAAGCTTCATTTTGGGGATCGGCTCTGAAATTTAGTAATAGCCTCTGGTTTGGAATGATTTGGATGTATTGTGGGCTGCTCAAGTTGGAACTTTTAGAGTAAGACCAACAGCGTTTTGGATTGGGATTTGTAAGGATCGTTGATCTAGGTCAGTAAATAACTTGGCGGAGGTGGCGCCATCCCATTATTTATTTGGCAGACTTCTTCGTTTTTTTTAAAAAGGGGTTTAACCAAAGTTAGGTTCACTTTTAGATTCCCTATAACACTTAGATTGATGTTATTCATTTTAATATTATGCATGTTGGATATGCCGTGTCAAATGATCAAATGCATGCATAATGCCATGTACATGTAATCACCACATAAGTAAGAAAATAACAAGACGCATTGCATTCAAAAAGAGTTCAATACACTTTACAAACAGAATGAGTTCCCTACGGGGGTATTGATCTCACAGTGTCCGACCATTCCTCATCCAGTCATTGCCCCAGTTTCAGTGTCACCGCCCCACTTTCATCATACCAGACCTTGGAGTTCTTCATCATATTCCTCTCCTCGGGAGGATTGATGAATTTCCTTGACAGTCTCCCCGCTTGCCCCTAGTTTCTTATCAGAGGTGGATGGGATCACCAATTTTCCTTCGGTGACTAGCTTCTGGATTTCCTTTCTCAAATCAAAGCACATATTGGTTCGGTGTCCCATCATCACATGAAAGCTGTAGAAGTTATTCTTTTGATTTGGCATCGGCTCTACATACAGCCTGACGCTCTGCAGCAACCTTCCTTTCTACATTTGCCATATAACTTGGACAACGACACAGGCCACGAAGATATGCCTTTCCCGTCACCCTTGGGAAGCGGATTTCTGGTGTGTCGCAGAACAATGTCAGTATTGGCCTTGGGGGGCACTTTCAATTCCATCTCATCAGTCAGCCTTCTTATTTTTCCTTCGAGCTCTGCCACACGGGCCTCCAATTCAGTGCAACTTGTCGTCAGCTTTTCTACCCTATCAAGATCACCTCCTAGCATCTCCCCTAACATTGTCGCTGCCTCTTCCCTAACTGCCTTTCGAAATCATGATGAAGTAATATAGTCATCCACGACATCTGTTATGGTGTTGAAGTTCACTGGGCTAGCCATTCTTGAGACTGCTTCCTTTTCTCCCCTTTTAAGACCACCTGTTAGCATTGGCCGGGGCGTACGCACAAAGGATACCAAATCAGTACATGGGATGAAAATGTTTAGTGCTCGTGGAACATCTGAATGTTTAACAGATGAATGGGAAGTACATTATGGGATAATGAGGATGATTTCCTTTTTTTTTTTTTTTGATTTTGGACGTTCCAAGTGTACCCTATGCTATGCAAAAATAATGCAAAGAAGACTGCGTGTGGACCGTCACACGGGTAAAATTTTGGTGCTTTCGGGGCACTTAGTGAATTGTCATGAAATGGCCGCGTGCGAGCCGGTACACGGGTAGAATTTTGATGCTTTGTAGGTCGATGACATAAAATGAAATGGTCGCAGGGGAATTGCCCCATGGACAAAGTTCTGATGCTTTTGAAGCAAGTGATATGAAATGATGTTACAGAAAAGTCGCGTGTAACTCGAGACACGGACAAAAGTTTGGCGTTCGTGGAACACCTCGTATGACTTGATAATGTTATGACATACCCCTACATGTGTACTAATTTGGCACTCAGGGAGCACCTCGAATGATTTCACAATGTTATGAAATGGTTTGATGTGAACCATATTGTGCAAACAGGACTTCGGCATCAATGAGATACCTATGATGAATGAGTATGATGCCATGCGATGATATTGTGTGAACTATCACACGGAAGTAGATCTAGGACCGTTATGGTCTACTATTGGATGATATGCTATTTTATGGAATGGCCGAGTGCAATCCGATGCACGGGCGGAATATGGGTAGTTTTTGGGGTACCCGATATGTTATGGAATGAAATGATTATGAAGGGCACACTTGGAATCATCCTTTATTAGGTGGAATGATATGATGTGGATGTGCATGTCATATGAAGATGCAAGTGGCTACACGAAAATGTGGTAAAAATGCATGACACACATAATGATGTCATGTATGTTTTGTGGGATGCTGCACATAAGATGTCAATGGCACGCAAATAAAATATCATGGCTGCATGAAAATGTGATTAGTGTCATGCATATGCCAATGTCCAAAAATGGCTACATAAAGATGTGGTTAGTGACAACGTCATACAAATGTTAATGTCCTGAAAATGGTCGTGTAAAAGCATGAATATAATGACATACAGATGATTGTGCGCATTTGATGTTTTATGAATAAAAATGATAATGGGCGCGAATTCTCTATTCCGGACATCCCAAGAACGCCTAATGCTATGCAAAAAGGTCACGCATGGACCGCCACACGGATGAAAGTTCAGCGCCTTTGGGGCACGTAATGATCTATGTGATATGGTCACGTGTGTGCCGACACACAGACAGAGCTTCGACACTTTGTAGGTCTATGTGATGATATGAAATGGTCGCATGAGGCAGCCTCATGGACATAGTTCTGATGCTTTTGAGCATATGATATGATGTGGTAAAAGAGTCAAGTGTAACGGGGACATGGACAGAGGCTCGGCATTTGGGGAACACCTTTCATGATTTGGAATGTTATGAAATGCCCCCATATGCGTACTAATTCAGCACTCGGGAAGCACCTTGAATGATGTAATGTCATGACGTAATCCAATGTGGATCACAATATTATATGATGTTTGTGATAAGTGAGCATGATGTCATGAAATGCATCGTGTGGATTGTCACACGGAAGTAAACCTATGACCATTGTGTTCTCTATTAAATGAGATAATTTGGTGGGATGGCCGAATGCAATCCGGTGCATTGGCAGGACACGGGTAATTTAGGGATACCCGATATGCTATGAAATGATTATGATAGGCATCCTTGAAATATCCATGATTTAAATGAGATGAAATGATATGGGTAGTTATGTCACACAAAATGCAAGTGGCTGCACAACAACGTGTTAGGATGTATAACATACAAGATGATGTTATGTATGCTATGTGAAAAGAAAATGCTAATCACACAAATATAATGTCGTGGCTGAAAAAGAAATAGTTAGTATGAATGGCAAACAGATGCAGAATGTTTTCACACAAAAATAAAATGCAAATGGTTGCATAAAAATGTGGGTTAGTATCACACAAAAATGTTTTATGAATGGTATGTCATGTGTATGGAAAATGGTGATTATGGTATGTCGTGAAATGTTGAGAAGCGTGTAACACATAGCACACGAAGCGAATTCTTCCAACCTTATTTTTCCAAGCATGGTCGGTCTCAAAAATTCTAACCAAGTCCTAGGTGGGGTTCTCTTCGATCATCAACCGGGGATGATGAAGGTGCGATTTCATTTTATTCACACAATTTATTTTGATATCCTAGGGGAATCCAGCTAAGGTTGCTTATATAAGTTCGGTCTAAGTCGGGTTAAAATCAAGGCTCCCACAGTGAAATATACTCCTCACTTCTCCCCACTCAAGGGTCCAAACGAAGGGGTTCGTACGAGGCTATGGGTGGTGTTTCGTATCCGTGCCCCTAAAACCATGAGGAACAAAGGCGACACTTCAACAATTCACCGGGCTAAAAAAGGGATACTTAACCTAATGCAAAAATGTCTAACTAAGGAATGCAAGAGAAAATACCAAACAAGAATCATCCACCTTATTTTGATTAGACACTTTTCTGGGCTTGTCAAATTCTTTTAAGTTTTTAGAAAACCTTTTTAAGAAATCCCTAGCAGAGTCGCCACTGTGAGCGGACGACGTTTTAAACGGAACGCGGACTACCTTTCTCGGAAGGGCGCTTTGATTTCGGGCGGACCCCTCCCTCGCATTGGGTTTTTAGAATTAAAATTCGTTTTTAGAAAATTAGATTATTTCATAAAAGAACGGAGACCTAAGTCTCGATGAATATTGTAGGAGTCGCCACCCGGCTCAGCTCAACCGGGAAATTTATAATGTAGCTGAACCGGACGAACAGCCGCTGCACTATCCAGAGATCTAGGTCTGGACAAGTCCCGTATTTCGTGTCTAATCAAAATAAAAATTGGGCCAAATTTTCAAGTATGGTATTTCAAATTCTGAAGTCAATTTTATTGCATTAAGTTAAACATACAGCGTGCATATAGATAAAATAGGAACAAAAGTAGGCAGCAAATAATTAAATGTCTTACATCCCAATCGAACAAAAACTAAAACTCTCAGCCTCACTTTTACAAATGCCTAAAATACACAATTTATCTAGAAAATACAATCGCCTAGGATACACGGATAAATCTATTAAATACATCCAAAATAAAAATAAAAATAACCAAAAGCTGCGAAACAAAGGGTTAGCACAATATATGTCACACCACAAATAGGACTCAAATAGGACAGAATGGGATTTTAAGGATTCGGGAACATGCATTTAGAGGATAACCGGGTCGGCTCAGCTAGCCAACCCGATTACACCTGGAAAATGTTTTGAAATGTCCCTGTATTTTTGGTTTTGTGAGAAAATCGTTTTGAAAAGGTTTTTATTTTTCGGTTTAATTTAATTTAACATGTGAGGTGGGTCAGTTTTCGGGAGAGTCGGATCTCCGTCGTGGTATTGTTCTAAATGCAAATGCACTGGAAATTAAACCTAAGGTAGTGAATGCAC
Source organism: Euphorbia tirucalli (assembly GCA_039660915.1). NCBI lineage: Eukaryota > Viridiplantae > Streptophyta > Magnoliopsida > Malpighiales > Euphorbiaceae > Euphorbia > Euphorbia tirucalli. Next base: position 18,276,702 of record CM077637.1, read on the forward strand.
ATAACAAAATTAATTTTTGGTGATTTTCTGAATTTTTAGGGATTTTTAGAAATTTTTAGGGATTATTCTGGAAATTCTGCTCTTGGAGGAGCATTACAGTCGTGCGACTGTAAATCAATCCAACTTCAGGATTTCGCTAAAATTATTCAAAATAAAACTGAGAAGTTAATGGAAATCAAGAACACTCGTACGACTGTATTTACAGTTGTACGACTATTCATCAATTCAAGAATAGTCGCACGACTGTTCTTGATTTCCAGAAACCGAAAACGCAAAAGTTGAAAAAAAATGCACAAAAACACACCAAATTACCCAAAAAGCATGAGAAAGAGAGGGAATGAAGTGTGTTTACCTCTTTAGCGCTGATCCACCCTAGGATTGACCCCTAGCAGCGTACCAATCCACACCAAATTGCTTCTTTTGCCTTTGAGTTGAGGTTTGAAGAGTTGGGTCCAAAATCTCCAAAATGTCATGGAGTTGAGTGAAATCAGAGTCTGAAATTGTTTGAGTTTAGGTGTTAAGTCGTTAACCTATGATTTCTATCCGATTTTAGACATTAACATTCAAGAATTAGAGGAAAAGAAGAGGAAGAAAAGCTTGAGTTTTGTAGGTTTATTTTTCTTCTCTTTTTCTCTCTATTCTCTCTCAATTTTTCTCTCTAATCCTCTCAAATCCTAGACCAGAATCCCCCTTTCTACCCTCTTTTCCTTCTTTTTATCCCTCTTACTTGCTGCCAAAACTGGAGCAATTAATGCTCCCTTTTTCTTTTCTCGCTTTTCTGCTTTCAAGGTATGGGCTGGTTCACCTGCAACGACCCTACGGTCGTACGACTATAGTTACAGTCATACGACTATTCTTTTTTTTTTTTTTTTTAAGATGGGAAATTCCAGCGCTTACAAGCATTAAATGCTCCTCCAATTTTTCTTCCTTCAAGGTATGGGCTGCTGCACCTGCTCCGCGATTACAGTCGTGTGACATGCTTGATTTTTTTTACGGACCAAAAATTTCGGCGCTTACAGTAGACATCCTGCAGAGGTGGAGGATAGGCATTGGGAGGTTGGGTTGAGAACGGAGATTCCTGAGTTTCACGGTTCTCTACAACTAGAGGAGTTCCTGGACTGGTTAGCGACAGTGGAGGAGGTACTGGAATTCCAAGGAGTCCCAGAGGATAAAAGAGTATCATTAGTTGCTACTAGGTTTCGAGAAAGGGCGATGGTCTGGTGGATGCAAGTCAAACAGACCTAACTTCGGATGGGTAAGCCTAAAATTGTAACTTGGGAAAAGATGTAGAAACAAATGAGAGCTACTTTTTTGCCTGTAATTTTCAAAGATTAATGTATCAAAGATTATAGAATTTAAGGCAAGGTAGTCAATCGGTTTATAAATACACAACTGAATTTTACCAATTGATTGCTAGGAGTGATATAATGGAGACCAATGAATAGTTAGTGTCTAGGTATATTGGAGCATTGAGGGAACATATTAGGGAAGCTGTTAATGATTTTGATCCATTAAATATCTCTGATGCACAACAACGAGCCTTACGGCTTGAGAAAAGATTACAGCGTCATAATTTTGGGTTTTCTGATGGTAGTGGTGGCAGGAGAGTGGCAGAGGCGGTTCCGGTAAAACCTCTAAAAACTGTACCTAGGAGAACCAAACAAAGTAGTACGATGAAGTGTTTTGCCTATGGTGAGGTGGGACACAGGTAGGCTGATTGCAAAAAGCCTAGGAAGTGAGCCATGTTTATAGAGGCAGATTTGGTGCTTGTGATAATCTAGCCTATGATGAGGAAGATGAGGTTGAGGGGGAGATGGTAATAGGAGATGTTGGCACTGCTTTAATGGTGCAACGATCTTGTTTGACACCATAAGCCACTTTTGACGATGAATGGCTGAAGAGTAATATATTTCAGTCTACTTGCACCATTAAAAAGTGTGCAAATTTGTGATTGATGGAGGTTGTTGTGAGAATATAGTTTCAATTGAAGCTGTTAGAAAACTGAGTTTAGCAACGGAAAAACATCCAAAACCCTACAAATTAGCATGGCTGAAACAAGAGGGAGAAGTGTTGATGTCTAAGAGGGCAGTAGTTCCTTTTTCGGTGGGGTCTCGATATAAGGATGAGGTATTGTGTGATGTTGTAGACATGGATGCCTACCACCTGTTGTTAGGGAGACCATGGCTGTATGATTGCGATATGACTCATCAAGGGAAATCAAACACTCAAACTTTTATGTTTGAGGGGGTGAAAATTACCCTTGTCCTTAAGAAGGAGGAGGTTAAAAGCAGTGCTATGGCTGATAGTGTTGTGTTGCTGACTCTATCCCAGTTTGAAGATGCAGTGCAAGAGAATGAGGTAGTGTATGCATTGGTTGGGAAAGTAGCTGAAAAGGAGGTTGAGATTCCTGAATAGATCAAACCCGTGTTAAGAGAGTTTAATGATTTGTTTCCGGATGAGCTTCCTACTGAATTACCACCCCTTCGTGATATTCAGCACCAGATTGACCTTAAGCCTGGAGCTGTCCTTCCAAACTGTCCCTATTACAGAATGAGCCCAACTGAACATGAGGACTTGAGGAAGCAAGTAGAGGAGCTGCTGATGAAGGGCTATATCCGGGAGAGCTTGAGCCCCTGTGCAGTGCCGGCCCTCTTAATTCTAAAGAAAGATGGCAGTTGGTGGATGTGCATGGATAGCAGAGCCATCAATAAAATAACTATCAGGTATCAGTTTCCTATTCCCCGACTTGATGATTTGTTAGTTTAGCTTGGTGGAGCAACTGTTTTTACTAAATTAGACCTGAAAAGTGGGTATTATCATATTTGTATAAGGTCCAGGTGTGAGCGGATGGTCTTTTTGCAAGCGGAACATGGTGAAGCAAACCAGGGAAAAAGAGAACTGGATGTTTAACGATTAGAATTGAAATCGGGTTTGTATCTTGCTTAGGAAAGTCATTGGTTTGTTTGGAAATCCTTTTATAGAGAACCTTTTCTTTGAAAGTGAATTTTTGGGAAAACTGGTTTTACATTTTAGAAAATCCTGTTTTATTACTTAAAGATCTCGAAACCTAAATTTTGGGATCAGTGACAGAGTCGCCACCCGGATCAGCTTATCCAGGAAATTCCAGTACAGCTCCCTACCGAGCATAGACTGCCGTACTAATCCAGAGATTCAAGGTTCGAGCAACTTACCTATTCAACCTCAAGGTTACTTTTATTTTTAAGTCCATATTACTATACTATGCTCACTTTTATTCTCTACCCATTTTATCTTTTGTTATTGATTAACTCATGCTCATTCAAATGACAGAAATAAATATTATAAAATAAAGTGCAGGAAAGTAAACCATACATCCAAACCAAGCCAAAAATAATAGAGGCCGCTTATTACAACCCAAAAAGATAAAAACTCTCATCATCACCAATATAACTGCCTACTATACATGAATATCTAAAAAAAGGTACAATCGCCTAGGATACATGAGTTGATCTATTAAATACATTCAAAATAAAAAAATAAAAAGAAATAAAAGTTGTAAAATATATGGGTTAGCACAACTATATCACAAACACACATAGGACTCATAACAGGACAGAATGAGGAATCTCAGGAAATGAGATCATGTATTTAGGGGGTAACCGAGAAGTCCGAACGACTTACTCGATTGGACCTGGAAAACCATTTTAGAAACACCCTGTAGGTTTTGTGCTTGAAAACATTTTTGAAAATGGTTTGGCTTAATTACATGCAAATTACTTCCTTTTAGTGGGTCGGCTATCCTGGGACTCGAGGTTCCATTCGTGGGGGTTTCCTATCTCAAACATCCATCTAAGGCCTAAAGCAGTAAATACATAAAAAATAGTTTGATTTCGAAGATAGCATCATGCGATAACGTCCATGGGGGTCGTCCCGAGATTCTGCCCTCATCTAAGAACTACAGCCGTGCGGCTCTAGTTAGAACTGCGCGGCTATAGCCACTACAACCGTGCGGCTGTAGTGTCCAGAACCCGAAATTGGTTTTTTTTGCTTTTGTAAATACTGTTTCAACTCGTTTCAATGATTTCTAAGAATTTTATGGAATCTGGGGGTCCGCTAAAGCTGGAAAGTGGATCTGATTTGGATCGAATAACCCTAGATTACAAAAAAACCGAAATCAACGAAACCCAAATCTCACATCAACATTCTAGGAAATCTGAAAACCACAATTTTGAATGTAATGGTTGTGATTTGACAGAAATAGTTCATAACAGAATGATTAAAATAGGAAACTGACTGCTTTTGGTTGATTTATGGCTTTTCGGGTTTCTGCCCAGAAGAACATAGCCGTGTGGTAGTTATATAGCCGCTCGGCTCTATTCAAAGGGATTACAGCCACTCAGCTCTACTTAGAGCCGCACAGCTGTAATCAAACAAACAGTTTCCAGATTTTTCACAAAACATAAAAAATACACAGCAAAAAGCAAATAGTTACGAGTTTAAGGCCTCTCAGAGTTTACCTTTTGATGTTCCAGTGTGTTTGACGATTGAAATTGGATTTGGTAGCCGGAATTCACTTAGAACCTCACGAACATCCGGAAATCCTTGAATACACATTCCAAATCAATCTGAACAAACCCGAGAATGACCTGAACTAGTGAAAGTGTGATTGGAAACTCTTATCCTATGTGTTTCTAATCTGTTTTCCCTCTATTTCTATCTTTTTTCTTTTGGTTTTCTCTTCTCTCCTTTGGTTTTCTTTTCTCTCTTTAGAATGATTTTTCTCTACTGTGTTCTCCCTTCTGTTCTATGTTCTTCCCCTCATTTTTCTGCCTCTAAACCTCTTGAAGACCTTCCCTATTACAGCTCTAATTCCCCTAATTTTAGAATCCTCTCTGATGTCAAAGACTGATGCTTGTTATTTAGGAAGTAATCTGGCCGCTCGTCAGAGCTGCGCGGCTATAAGGTTATAGTCGTGTGACTCAGGTGTTACAGTCGTGTGGCTATAGTTGTGGAACTACAATGTTATAGCTCTAACTAGAGCTAACAAGGTTTTTTTCTAAATTCCATATCCAAGCCCTCTAACCACTCAAAGGACCTTTCTCAGGGTTTCGCATCAAGGACTGTTCGATTTTTAAAGCGTTTGAGACGTTCTAGGAAATATTTCACTCCTTTTCAAATCTGACTCATGTTCGTCTTTCTTAACAGGTAACATAGGATTTTCATCACAGAGGCCGGGAAAACCTGTGCTCACAGGCTGCCCCTCACAGGATCAAAGTTGACTCATGGTCGGGCTATTATACTCGGATCAAGTTTGGTCTCGCGATAGGGAGCACAGTGAGAAAAGGAAAGAATACGTACCTGACGTCTTGGTTTGTCGAGGAAATTAACCACAACATCTTGCTAGGGACGTGTCTCAGCTCTTCGTGGAGTAATGATTCTAAAGTTAGCTCTAGGAGCTTTGGTTTGGAGTTGGCTCTTAGTGGAGCAATAATTTTGAAGTTGGCCCAGGGAGCGTTGATTTTGAAGTCGGCCCAAGGGAGTGTCACTTTTGAAGTCGGCTCAAGGGGCACTTATTTTGAAGTCGGCCGAGGGTGTACTGCTTTTGAAGTAGGCCTAGAGGGCACTGATTTTAAAGTTGGCCCAGGGGGCACTGATTTTGAAGTCAGCCCAGGGTGCGCTGATTTTAAAGTCGGCCCAGGGTGCGCTGATTTTGAAGTAGTTCCAAGAGATGCTGATTTTGAAGTCGGCCCATGGGGCGTTAGTTTTGAAGTCGGCCCAAGGGGGGTTAGTTTTGAGGTTGCGTCGAGAGTGCGTATTTATTCCTTGATCGATAATTTTGGAAATAAAAATTTTTGCCCCTTCGATCAAGAGTAAATACGGCTTGATTGTTTTGCCCCTGGATACCTGCAAAAAGCAAGGAATACCCTTCCCGGGATCATATTGGCATAAATGAAAATTCTGAAAATTGAAAAAATTTTCATACCTGAGAGTTAGAGCCATGTGGCTCCAATTCACGCGTTACAACCCAGGGGATGCCCTAGTGCCAGGCTATTTCTTCTTTCAGAGAGTTCATGATTTGGAACAACCAGATGATAATAGCAAGTGCCTGTACTTGGATTAGTGTTGATGCATGTATGCATGTGTGTGTGTGTGTGTGTGTGTGTATGTTTCGAGTGTATGCATGTATGTGACATGATTTTTCTGCTGTTAGTCTTGGTATAGTCCGCATTTGGCATTCAGCATTAAGAGTTGGCCAAGTTACGGACCGAGGTCATGAACCAGCCTTTCCAGACATGTATGGACCCACTGGAGGAGCGACTTACTTATTATGAGAGCATCGGGGATGAGAACTATTGGGATTTTTCACCAGAAATCACCCGATAAAAGCGGAAGAACCCGATGATTTCCTTGAATCCGTGCCCAGGAGCAATTGATGTGAAAATTGTAAAACTTAAAATCAAACAAAAAAGAATAGATTTCTCACTAGGGATATCTCTTCTAGAGATGGCTGCAGAAACCAAAATAGATTCCCTCCGCGTTCACGTACACGAACGGCTATCGAACACGACCCGTGCTAGCGATGAGATCGAACGAGAGTGAGAGAGAGGGGGCTGAAATTTTGGCTTGTGTTGCTTGCCCTCTTCGCCAAATCCTCTAGGTTAAATGTTAACCTAGATGGCTGAAATTTTTGACAAAAATTTCAGCCCAATCCTATCTCAATGTTACGTGGGCTTTTCTCCTAATGTTAATTCTTTTGGTCCAATTAATTATCAAACTTAATTTTTATTTAACATGTATTCTAACATATTATTCCATATAATATGTTTCATACATTTAAATTAAAATTAATTTGATCAATTAATTTCACCATGGAATTAATTTTGACATTCATAAAATTAAGATACATGTAAACCTATACATGTGAAATATTTTTACCCAGGAAATAATCTCATAGAGTAATTTATTTAATTAATTATAAGAAGGCCAATGTAAATATTAATTTTATTATTTTGATCAATCCAATTGATCCTTATAATATAATTAATATAATCCTCTCTCTCCAGTGTGTATACTCCAAGTATACAGGTGATCCCTTAAGTCCGAGTTCAGACGTTCAATGTGTACAATCTTGTGGGCCCATCTTTATGTTGGTGGCGGGCCTATGGCCAACAAACTACAGACGGGTTCTAGCAAGCCACTGCAACCCCCAATGAAGATGGAGATGGCAATCCAACTGAAATCATAACCCTGTAGTTTAAACTTGTATATCCCATATCATTGATATCGGTGTCTAACACAGAGGCATGGATTGATCACCCTCTTTTGTGTCCGGACATTTACTTGATCCCGAATGTATTGATGCTCATAAACAAGTTCTAACTTGTTTGGGTATGGCCACACTCTTATCAGTCATATTCATTAAGAGGCCGGTGATATCTTCTCAGTGGACCACTGAGTGACATATCCTTTCTGCATATCCATAGCACTGCCATGCTTAGTGACATACCCGAACGTACCCATACTTGGCACCCTTTTATAGGCCTTTTAGGCATACACCAAAATATGCGACTTCGCATGCACCACCATCATATGATCAGGTCAAAGGATCCATACAAGTACTACACGAGAATCATTGGTGATGCTTTACCATGTGGATTTCTCGTTTAGTGAATCTATCCAGTACCATGCCCCTTTTGCATGTACTCATTAACTTGGTTGACCTTCCATATCCAATGGCCGGTAAGACACTACCATACAACTAGGCTAATGATAGTCTCTAGTTCCATTGATTCCAATGACTGGAACAGACTACGGATCTCTTTATGGTCATATCGTTTTCCCTATCCATGGTCTTACTGCCAAGTGCTTGACACTTGTCAACATGGATATGGATATATCCATTGGATACTCCATTTAAAATATAACACAGGATATATAATAAACAGATTAATGCCTTTATTTAAATGACACAAAATATGTATAATACATAAATCCAATAAATATACAATACAAATACAAGGTCCAATGCCTTGGGACTAGGGCATATCCAACAAGAACCAGGTGGATGGTCAAGGTGAAGGGGCACAGTCCTAGACCTTCTCTTTTCCTTCTTTGACGATCTAGCCCGTATATGGGCTCATCTCTGCACCTTTTTTTTGGTACATTGCCTCAGGTTGCAGGGAGTTAGGATTGCTTGAATCTGTTGTTATATGACTTGTGTTTTGTTTTGTGTCTTAACTTTTGCATAGACCGCCCTTTAGGGTTTTTGGCCCATCGGACTGTCTTAATCTTTGCCTGAACCACCCTTTTGGGTTTTTCACTCAGCAAACTTTTATTTGTATTCGAATTTTTGCATAGATTGCCTTTTCAGGTTTTCAATCTATCGGATTTTTTTTTTGAAGTGGGATGTATGCATGCAAACAGGAAATGTTATACAGCTATGTATGTATAATACGAATTCAATTTCTAGCAAACTCGAGACATTTAAATGAACTAAACAAAGCATTCATTCATTAATAACGTTTTAGCACAATGCACATCAAAAATGAGATAAAGCTAAGGACAGAATTAGTAATGGTATCCATCTAGACCGAGTTCACGATTGCCACCAACCGGTCTTTGCAGATTTTCCCGCTGATGGTGCTCACCTCACTGTCCTAACTTTTGCATGGATCGCCTTTTCGATTTTCGATCCATCGAACTGCCCTAATTTTTACATGGACCGCCTTTTCGGTTTTAGATCCATCGGACCCCTTTTTTTTGCACGTAGTATCGCCTGAGCTTTTCTTGATTGATGGGGTTGATGAATTCATTTCCATCCATATCCATGATCTTTGCAGCACCCTTTGAAAACACGTTCTTGACCACATATGGACCTTCCCAGTTAGGCTTGAACTTCCCTCGCACATCCATATTGGTCTGTTTCATTTGTTTAAGTACCAAATCCTTGGCTTTGAGTGGGTGTTTCTGATGACGGACTTTACTGTTATAAGCCCTGGCCATTCACTACGGATACATCTTCAAATGATCTAAAGCCCAAAGATTCTTCTTATCGATCAGTGCCAATTTCTCATATCTCAACTGAATCCATGACTATCCTCAATGACCAAATCTTAGTTTCCATTGGTAAGACAACATCCATCCCATAAACCAATGAGTACGGTGTCTCTCCGGTAGGATTTCTGACACTTGTTCTATATCCCCACAAGGCAAATGGCAACATGTCGCCCGATCCCTGCAAGTGACTACCATTTTTGACAAGATCCTCTTAATAGAATTGTTGGCCACTTCTACCACTCCATTAGCTTGCGGGCGATACGGAGATGATCTATAATGTTCAACTCATTTTTCTTGGAACAATTGTGCTGTTGCCCCCTGAAATTGTACTCCATTATCAGTCACGACATGATGCAGGATTCCGTACCACATAAAGATGTTCTTCTTGATGAACTTGGTCATTTTCTTAGCTGTAACATTCATAAATGATTCAGCTTCTACCCATTTCGAGAAGTAGTTGACAGCCACGACTATGAATCAGTGCCCATTTGATGTAGGCGGCCTTATTTCTCCAATGATGTCTATCCCCCAAGCAACAAATGGCCATAGGGTCGATGATATCTGAAGTTTGAGTAGAGGAAGATGATTGAGATCTCTGTACACTTGGCATTTATGGCATCTTTTTACTTCTTCAATACAGTCAGCGTACAGGGTAAGCCAAAAATAGCCTTTCCTTAATACTTTCTTTGCCAGGGCTAACCTATTCATATGCAACCCGCAGGTTCCTGCATGGATCTATCTCATGACATTCTTTGCTTCTTCTTCTATCAACCATTTCAGGAGTAGGCCATTGGCGGTTCTCTTGAAGAGCTGATTCTTGAAGATCCTGAATTGTGCAGCTAATTTTTGAAAAGAGATCTTATCTGCTTTACTGCATCTTCAGGGTATTGCCCATTCTGAATGAACTATAAGATATCATGATACCAAGGACGTTCTTCCACTGTTGCTACAACATTGACTGATAAGTAACAATGGTTCTGTACAGTTTCTAGGATTACTGGTTGTATCAGGTGCTTTTGGGGTCCTTCCCACATTGATGAGAGTGTAGCTAAGGAGTCAGCCATCTGATTCTCTTCCTTTGAGACATGTCTGAATTCATACCGACTAAATACTTTCACCTTTTCCCAAACCAGCTTGAGGTACGGCCAGAGTAATTCTTCTTTTATCTCCCAATCCCCGGTAATCTATCAGATCACCAAAGCTGAGTCTCCAATAACTAACACTTCGTGTGCCCCTAGTGTGATTAGGGCATCGATTCCAAAGAGGCAAGCTTCATATTCTCCTCCATTATTAATTACTAAAAACTCGAGGTGTTTTGCCAGAGGGATGATTTCTCCATCAGGTGTACTGATAATTACTCCCAGACCTGCACCGTGTTTGTTCACAGCACCATCGAAATACATCACCCATCTGCTTGGTTCTATCTCCACCATTGCTAGCTGTTCATCTGGAAATTCCAAATTCTCGACATAGTCTGATTCTAGAGGTTGGTTGGCCAGGAATTCTGTTGTAGCTCTTCCTTTGATCATTTTCCTAATTATATACTCCATATCAAATTCTGATAACAAGAGTAACCATCTTAATAGTTTTCCGGCCAATACGAGGGTTTGGCATAAGTACTTCATCAGGTCAACCTTAGCCACTGCTTGAACCTTATACAACTGAAAGTAATGCCTTAACTTCTTAGTCAGTCACACCATAGCAGTGTAAGTGTTTTCGACCACGGTATATCTGGTCTCGTAATCAAGCAGTTTCTTACTCAAGTAGTAGATTGCGTGTTCACATCTGTCCTCTTATTCTTGTACTAACATTGCCCCTACTGAAGCGTCTTCGATAGCCAAGTATAGGACCAAAGGCTTTTTAGGCATTGGAGGTTTTAGAACTAGTGGATTCATCAGATAAGCCTTAATCTTGTCAAAGGCTAGTTGGCATTAATCGTTCCATTTCATTGGCTGGTTGTGAGTGGACGACGGGAAGCGGGACTCCCTTTCGGAAGGGGCGCCACGATCTCAGGCGGACCCCTCCCTTGCGTGGGGTTTTTATAAATGGAAAATCGCGTTTTGGAAAATAAATAAAATTAATGCATAAAAGAACCGAGACCTAAGTCTAGATGAATATTGTAGAGTCGCCACCCGGATCAGCTCAAACGGGAAATTTATAATGCAGCTGAACCGGACGATCGGCAGCTACACTATCTAGAGATTCGGGTCCGGACAAGTCCCTTATTTCGTGTCTAATTAAAATAAATATTGGTCAATGTTCAAAGATGGTATTTCAAATTCTAAAGTCAATTTTATTGAAATAAATAGACATGCAGTGCACATACAGATTAAGGTAAAATAGTTAATAATTAAATTATTACAACCCGATCGAATAAAAAATAAAAACTCTCGAACTCACTTTTACAAGCGCCTAATATACACCATTAATTCTACTAAAATACAAATAAAAATAAAAATGTACAAAAATAAAAGCTGCAAAACAAAGGTTAGCACAATTGATACAGCACACCACAAGTTGGACTCAAATAGACATAATTGGGAAATAAAGTATTGGGGGCATGCATTTAGGAGATAACCGGGTTGGCTCAGCTAGCCGGCCCGGTTAGAGCTGAAAAACGTTTTGAAATGTCCCTGTATTTTTGGTTTTGTGGGAAAATTATTTTGAAAACAAATTTTCCGGTTGACATGCATTTTTATATTAAGTGGGTCGGTTTTCGGGAGAACTGGGTCTCCGTCGTGGCATTGTTCTAAATGCAATTTTACTGGAAATTGAATCTAAGGTCGTGAATGCATACAACAAAATTCATTTTTGATGATTTTGGGGTTTTCTGAATTTTTTGGGGTTTTTGGAAATTTTTGGGGATAAAAACTGAAATTCTGATTCTGGATGCACGTTACAGTCGTGCGACTGTAACTATAGTCGTACGACTGTAAATTACAGTCGTACGACTGTAAGTAGCCTGGAACCAGAATTTCGCCAAAACTTTATTGGAAAAAAACTGGGAAGAAAACACTGGAAATCAAGAACACTAGTACGACTGTTCATCAAACTCAAGAACAGTCGCATGACTGTTCTTGATTTCCATTACAGAAACACGGAAAAATGGATAGAAATGCAGAAAAAGCACACCAATCACCCAGAAGCTTGTAAAAGAGAGGGGAAAAGGAGTATTTACCTCTTTGGCGTGCGTCCACCATAGGATTGACCCCTGGCGTCGCTCCAATCCACTAAAATCCGGGCTTTTCTCCTTGAGTTAGGGTTTGAGGTTTGGGTTCAGAGATTTCCAAATGCTGAGGGATTCTGATGATAAGTTCCTCCTTTTGTTTTTTATTTTCTCTTCTCTTCTTTCCCCTTCTCTCTTTTCTCTCTTTTCTTTCTTCGTTTGTCTCTTTCTGTTTCTGTCTTCTGTCTCTTTTTTTTTCGTTTTGTTTTCGTCCCCCCCTTTTTCTGTCTTTCTTTTTCTGCTTTTATGGATAATGATCTACAGTCGTACGACTTTTTTCTTTTTTTTTTTGAAGTAAAATTCCGGCGCTTACAGCTGCCCCTCGCGTGATCAAATTCACCACCCGAACTTAGTCTGGGATAGATGATGTGAATTTGAGAAATGCGACTCAAAGCGCCGCAGAAACAGGAAAGAACCCGCCGTTGAAATAAGCCGATATCAGGTCTAGGTTTCCCGAGGCGATGCTGGGGAGGAAATAAGCCGATATCAGGTTTAGGTTACCCGAGGTAAAGCTGATGAGGAAATAAGCCGATATCAGGTTTAGGTTACCCGAGGTAAAGTTGAGGAAGAAATAAGCTGATATCGGGTTTAGGTTACCCAAGGCAAAGCTGAAGATTTGAATTGGCTTTCACGATCTAGGATCTTGCTTGAATCGGTCTTCAAGAATCCAAAATCTGGCTTGGGCGATTTTCAAGGATTAAGAATCAAGCTTGAAGAGGTTTCAAGGATTCAAAATCTCGCTTGAGGAGGTTTGCAAGGATTGGAAATCATGCTTGAAGAAGTTCAAGGATTCGAAATCTAGCTTGGATGAAATAATGGGTTTGATGTAGAACTAAGCCGATATCGGGTCTAGGTTACCCGAGGCAAAGGAAGGTGGATCGTAGATTAGCCGATATCAGGTCTATGTTACCCGAGGCAAAGAAAGATGGAATTTACGGTTAAGCCGATATCGGGTTTGTGCTACCCGAGGCAAAGGGAGATGAAATTACGGTTAAGCCAATATCGGGTTTATGTTACCCGAGGCAAAGGGAGATGAAACTACGGTTAAGCCGATATCGGGTTTATGTTACCCGAGGCGAAGGAAGGTGAAAATTTGGATGATTTGAAATCTTACTGGAAGTGGATGGACTTGAAATGATAAGAGGTTCAAGGATCTGAAACCATGCTTGAACGTAATGGAGTTCAAGGGTTCAAGATCTGGCTTGAATGAAAAAGACGGTTCAAGGATTTGCAACCATGCTTGAACATAATGGAGTTCAAAGGTTAGAAATCCAGCTTGAATGGAAAAAGGGGTTCAAGGATTTGCGACCATGCTTGAACGTACTGGAGTTCAAGGGTTCGAAATCTGGCTTGAATGAAGAAAAGGGGTTCAAGGATCTGAAACCATGCTTGAACGTACTGGAGTTCAAGGATTTAAGATCTGGCTTGAATGGAGAAAGGGATTCAAGGATTTGCAACCATGCTTGAATGTAATGGAGTTTAAGGGTTAGAAATCTGGCTTGAATGGAGAAAGGGGTTCAAGGATTTGCGACCATGCTTGAACGTACTGGAGTTCAAGGGTTCGAAATCTGGCTTAAATGGAGAGAAGGGTTCAAGGATTTGAAACCATGCTTGAACGTACTGGAGTTCAAGGGTTTGAAATCTAGCTTGAATAAAAAAGATGGTTCAAGGATTTGTAACCATGCTTGAACGTAATGGAGTTCAAGGGTTTGAAAATCTAGCTTGAATAAAGAAGATGGTTCAAGGATTTGTAACCATACTTGAACGTAATGGAGTTCAAGGGTTTGAAAATATAGCTTGAATAAAGAAGATGGTTCAAGGATTTGTAACCATGCTTGAACGTAAAGGAGTTCAAGGGTTTGAAAATCTAGCTTGAATGAAGAAGATGGCTCAAGGATTTATAACCATGCTTGAACGTGATGGAGTTCAAGGGCTCGAAATCTGGCTTGAATGAAGAGAAGGGTTCAAGGATTCGCGACCATGCTTGAACGTATTGGAGTTCAAGGGTTCGAAATCTGGCTTGAATGAAGAATGTGGTTCAAGGATTTGAAACCATGCTTGAACGCAATGGAGCTCAAGGGTTTAAAATCTGGCTTGAATGAAGAGAAGAGTTCAAGGATTTGTGACCATGCTTGAATGTACTGGAGTTCAAGGGTTCGAAATCTGGCTTGAATGAAGAAAGGGGTTTAAGGATTTGCAAATGCTTGAACGTAATGTAGTTCAAGGGTTTGAAATCTGGGTTGAATGGAGAAATGGGTTCAAGGATTTACAACCATGCTTGAACGTAATGTAGTTCAAGGGTTTGAAATCTGGCTTGAATGGAGAAATGGGTTCAAGGATTTGAAACCATGCTTGAACGTAATGGAGTTCAAGGGTTCGAAATCTGGCTTGAATGAAATGAGGAGATAGGTTTAGGAATGATAATTTTGATTGTGGGCTCGAGGATGAGTATTTATCCCTTGATCGATGATTTTGGAAACAAAAATTTTTGCCCCTTCGATCAAGGATAAATACAGCTTGATTGCTCTGCCCCTTGGAAACTTGACGGTTCTGCCCCGACATTGTGCCGTCTCTACTTTGAGAGCGAACCTGGTTCATAGAGCCCTAGTGATAGCAGTGGGTACCTGCACTTGGATTGGTTGTGATGCATATGCATATGAATTATGCGTGTTTACTTTAAACGTATGCATGTATGGTGCCAAATATATGTATGCATGCAACATGTGGTGTATGCTTTGTTCTTGGTATCCGTGCGGGTCCGGAGACGGAATTCACGGCTTGTGACTGGCCCCGATGGTAGCCCAAGTGACCTGTGCTTGGGTTGGGTGTGATATTTATGTGTATGCATGTATATGCTTCAATGTGTGCATGTGCAAATGAACTTTTAGAAAATGCATTTCGCGCCATTTGCTTGATCTTGACATTCCAGGTTCTCGCTGGGGGGGGATGTTGTGCGCTTGATCGTCCATAGCTAAATAAGCAAAATTTCAGGTGCAATGTAATTCTTGCGATCCTACCAGGGATATATGATGGCTAATGCGGAAATATGATGACTGTTGGAGAGAAAGTGACGATGTTCTTGGTAACAATGTCGTCGAGAAATAATGCAAAGGATCTTGTTAGGGATGGATGAAATGTTCCTGCTGGGGGAACGATGGAGAGGTTTTGCCTCCTCTGCCCCTAAGTTTCATGAGTTTGAAAGTGCTCTATATTTTGCCTGAGCTGCCCAAAGTGGGTTTTCAACTCAGCGAGCTGTTCTAACTTTTGCCTAAGGCGCCTTTTCGGTTTTCACCTTAGCGAGCCTTTCACATGCCCTAACTTTTGCCTAAACCGCCCAATATGGGTTTTCAGCTTAGCGGGCTGCTTTAATTTTTGCCTGAGGTGCCTTTTCAGTTTTCACCTCAGCGAGCTCTTCTTCTTCTTTTTTTTTTTTTAAGATGTTGTGGAATTAGAAGAAGACTTCCAATTTAATACACCCTCTGATGATGAGATGATTGTGGGAAGTCTTTTAGAATTTGGTTGCTCCATTGCTGTTGCCGAAGCCCACAGACGTACAGCCATATATGATGCACGATGTGAATTCTATTACAAGCAAACTTAGGATATTTAAATGAACAGGGCAAGGAATTCATCCATCCATTCATTAATAATGTTTTAGCATAATGCACATTAGACATGAAATGAAATCAAGGACAAGATGAGTATGGTATCCGTCTCGACCGAACCCACGACTGCCACCAACTAGTCCTTGCGGATTTTCCTGCCGGTGGTGCTCACTTCATTGTCCTGACTTTTGCATGGATTGCTTTCGTGATTTTCAATCCATCGGACTTCTTTTTTTTTTTTTTTGAGCCTGTCCCGATTGAAGGGGTTGACGACTTGGTTTCTATCTTTTTGTGTAGGACTGCTTCAATCCTGCAGGTTAATGGCTGTGCTTTTTGACATGCTTGTTAGCTACTTAAACCATCCTGCTGGCTTATGGGTGGTATGGAGGCGATGCATGGTGCCTCTCTCCTTTATTCTGGAATGACTGCATCGTTACCCCAGACTTGCATTCTATTATCGGGCATGATATAGTGCGAAACATCATATGATACAGATGCATTCTTACTTCAGAGCTTGGCACCCCTTTTTTTTTTTGCTGCGGAATTTCCGCTTGGCTGGACTTGTCTTCCGGATTCTTTGTAAATCTGCATTCTGTGATCCTTTGTCGATCTCTAGGTGTGTCGTCATAGGACTAGGTGAAGGTCTTCCATGCTTTTAGGCATTTTACAATTTCTCTTTCTCTTATCAGTCGTGAGGTCTTTCAAGGCGGATATCATTTTGGATGCTTATCTATCCTTAGGTTCATTTCACGAAATGATGTGTCATGTATGCTAAAGACATTAAATGAATGTTTGTATGCACGCACAGTGTTCCATCCATGAAAATATCAAACAGATAATTGAAATCAAATTACATAACATTAAATGCCTCGTAGGCTGCATCGTTCACAAAACAAGATAAAGGACAAAATAGATACATCAAAACAATTAACATCCTCCACATGCGGAGGGTCTTCTTTCGCTGCTGCATCACCCGCTCCGATTGGACTAGTCAAAGCTGGGCAAAGGATTGGTCTGCACACTGGGCTTCAAAGGTGGATCCGCGATTTTCCCATCCGTGATCAGTTGACGAATAGCCCTCAGTAGCTGCTTGCAGTCATTCGTGTGGTGCCCCATTGTCACATGATAGGAGCAGAATTTGCCTTTGTCTGTCTCGGCCGCCTTCTCAAATGGCTTTAGAGAACTCAAGAGGCCACCATTCCTGCATTTCGTAAAAATCTTAGCCAAAGAAAGGGTCCACGGGGATAGGCCTCGATTTTGCAAATCTCCAGCTTGATCTCCTTGTTGGCGAGACACCACAGCAACTTCAGTTGGCTTATCCTCTGGGGATTGGTCACCTTTATTTGTAAAGCCGAAACCAGATCCACTGCTTGATCCGGCAGCAGATGTCGATCGATACCCCAGACCGTGTTTGAAGCTTCTGCCACCCTTTCCACTGGCCGCTTTTTCTTCTTCATCCCTTTTAACCATCATGGCCATGCTGTAGACCTCGCTGAGTTCATTGAAAGCATGGAATTTCATATTGTCTTTGTAGACATCCCTGCTGGCTTCAATTAGTTTCTGAATCAGCTCGTCTTCATCGGGGCAATTCTTTAATAGGATCATCTTGTTCATCCACCTTTGATAATACTCATCAAAGGGTTCATTGAGCTTCTGCTTAACCCTTTCCAATTCATATAGCTTCACTTAGATCTTCGTGTTGAAGCTATAGTATTTGATGAAGGCCGCTGACAGTGTTTTCCAATCAGATTGTACCTCCTCTGTTAGAGAGTTGTACCAGTTTAGAGCTCCTTCTTCTAATGTTATTGGGAAGAAGTTGACCAACTGCTGTTTGGTAGCACCCGCTGTCAGCATTATATGGGTGTAAAGGCTGATGTGAGCTTCTGGTGATTCGAGCCCTCTGTAAGAAGGAATTTTGGGGACTTGGAACCCTACAGGGAATGTCTCGATGCCTTTATTTATCATGGCATCGACATTGATGCCCTGCCTGGAACCCAAACTGATGTTGGCTCCCCTTTTAAGCTCACCTAGCATCTCATCCAGCTCGGAGTACTTGGCCTTCATTTTCTGTTCCATAGCTGCCTCGATTTCCTGCAGCTTTTCCATGCTGGCCGAAGCATCAGCCCCTTGTTGAGAAGTCTCCCCTTTTTTTTCTTTCCCGGTTCCACCATTACCAGCTTCACCGCTTTCCCTAAAGTCTTAGGATCGAAAGAAATCCTTCAGAACACTAGCAATGTTTGGCGTTTGATTAGCCATTGCTACTTCTTCTCCAGGCTCTGTTGCGCTGCTTGATTCGACTGATCTTTTGCTCTCACGTGCACTTGCAGCCTGGGCTCTGGTTCTAGAGCGCCCCAGCTTATTCTGCTTTAACGCACATAAAGACTGTTAGGGCTAAAAAGTGCATAGTTGGATGGTAGAATGATAATGCTTGGATGATGCTTCATGCATGTGGATGATAATGAATATGCCCCTTTTTATTCATTTCTTCTTTTTATTTTGGACATTCCAAGTGCACCTAGTGCTATGCAAAAATGTCACATGTGGACAGCCACACGGATAAAAGTTCGGTGCTTTTGGGGCACCTAATGAATTTCGTGAAATGGTCGCATGTGTACTGACACACGGACGAAGTTCGACGCTTTATAGGTCTATGAGATGATATGAAATGGTCGCATGGGACCGGCCCAAGGACAAAGTTCCGATGCTTTTGAGCGTATGAAATGAAATGATGTTGTAAGAGAGTCATGTGCCATAGGATACACAGGCAAAAGTTTGGCGTTCGGGGAAAGCCTTTCATGATTTGGGATGTTATGAAATGCCCTTACATACGTACTAATCCGGCACTCGAGGAGCGCCTTGAATAATGTAGTAATGTCATAAAGTAACCCAATGTGGATCACAGTGTTGTATGATGTTTATGAGGAGTGGGTATGATGTCATGAGATGCACCGTGTGGATTGTCACACGGAAATATACCTAGGACCATTATGGTCTCTATTGAATGAAATGGTTTGGTGGAATGGCCAAACGCAATCCGATGCATTGGAAAAACACGGGTGTTTTTGGGATACCCGATCTATGATGGAATGATATGATCGTGGTGGCATCCTTGGAATGCCCCTAATTTAATTTAGCTGATATGTCATGAATGTCTATGACACACAAAATGCAAATGGCTACACGAAAACGTGGTTAGGATGCATGACACACATAATGATGTTATGTATGCCATGTGAAAAATGCTAATCACACAAATTTAATGTTATGGCTGAAAAAGAAAGGGTTAGTATGAATGGCAAACGGATGACTTAATGATTGCACACGAAAATAAGATGCATGTGGCTACATAAAAATGTGGGTTAGTATCACGCAAAAATGTTTTATGAATGGAAAATGTTAATCGTGTATGGAAAATGGTAATTATGGTATGTCGTGAAATGTTGAGAAGCGTGTAACACGTAGCACACGAAGCGAATTCTTCCAACCTTATTTCTCCAACGTAGTCGGTCTCAAAAAAATTCTAACCGAGGCCTAGGCGGAGTTCACTTCGATCACCAACAGGGGGTGATGAAGGCGCGATTTTATTATTATTGTTCACACAATTATTTTGGTATCCTAAGGGAATCCAACTAGAGCTGCCTATATGGGTTCGGTCAAAGTCGGGATAACATCAAGGCTCTCATAGCAATATATACTCCTCACTTCTCCCCACTCAAGGGTCCTAGCGAAGGGGTTCGTACGAGGCTATGAGTGGTGTTTCGTATTCGTGCCCCTAAGACCAAGAGGAACTTAGGCGACACTTCAACAATCCACCGAGCTATAAAAGGATACCTAAACTAATGCAAAAAATGGCTAACTAAAATGCAAATAAGATACCAAAAGAGAATCATCCACCTTATTTTAATTAGACACTTTTCAGGGCTTGTCAAATTATTTTAAGTTTTTAAGAAAACTTTTTGAAGAAATCCCCAGCAGAGTCGCCACTATGAGCGGACGACGCGTTTTCGACGGGATGCGGAACTCCCTTTCGGAAGGGGCGCCATGATCTCGGGCGGACCCCTCTCTCGCGTGGGGTTTTTATAAATGGAAAATCGTGTTTTGGAAAATAAATAAAATTAATGCATAAAAGAACCGAGACCTAAGTCTCGATGAATATTGTAGAGTCGCCACCCGGATCAGCTCAATCGGAAAATTTATAATATAGCTGAACCGGACGACTGGCAGCTACACTATCCAGAGATTCGGGTCCGGACAAGTCCCTTATTTCGTGTCTAATTAAAATAAATATTGGTCAATGTTCAAAGACGGTATTTCAAATTCTAAAGTCAATTTTATTGAAATAAATAGACATGCAGCGCGCATACAGATTAAGGTAAAATAGTAAATAATTAAATTATTACAACCCGATCAAATAAAAAATAAAAACTCTCGAACTCACTTTTACAAGCGCCTAATATACACGAGAATCTAGAAAATATTTACAACCGCCTAAATACACGATTAATTCTACTAAAATACAAATAAAAATAAAAATGTACATAAATAAAAGCTGCAAAACAATGGTTAGCACAATTGATACGGTACATTACAAGTTGGACTCAAATAGACAGCATTGGGAAATCAAGTATTGGGGGCATGCATTTAGGGGATAACCGGGTTGGCTCGGCTAGCCGGCCCGGTTAGACCTGGAAAACGTTTTGAAACGTCCATGTATTTTTGTTTTTATGGGAAAATCATTTTGAAAACAATTTTTCCGATTTACATGCATTTTATATTAAGTGGGTCGGTTTTCGGGAGAACTGGGTCTCCATCGTGGCATTGTTCTAAATGCAATTTTACTGGAAATTGAATCTAAGGTCGTGAATACACACAACAAAATTCATTTTTGATGATTTTGGGGTTTTTGGAAATTTTTGGGGATAAAAACTGAAATTCTGATTCTGGATGCACGTTACAGTCGTGCGACTGTAAGTAGCCCGGAATCAGAAATTCACCAAAACTTTATTAGAAGAAAACTAGGAAGAAAACGCTGGAAATCAAGAACACTCGTACGACTGTAACTACAGTCGTACGAATGTTCATCAAACTCAAGAACAGTCGCACGACTGTTCTTGATTTCCAGAACAAAAACACGGAAAAATGGATAGAAATGCAGAAAAAGCACACCAATCACCCAAAAAGCTTGTAAACGAGAGGGGAAAAGGAGTGTTTACCTCTTTGGCGTGCGTCCACCGTAGGATTGACCCCTGGAGTCGCTCCAATCCACTAAAATCCGAACTTTTCTCCTTGAGTTAGGGTTTGAGGTTTGGGTTCAGAGATTTCCAAATACTGAGGGATTCTGATGATGAGTTCCTCCTTTTCTTTTTGATTTTCTCTTCTCTCTTTTCTCTCTTTTCTTTCTTCGTTTTTCTCTTTCTGTTTCTATCTTCTGTCTTTTTTTTTTTGTTTTGTTTTCATCCCCCCCTTTTTCTGTCTTTCTTTTTCTGCTTTTATGGGTAATGATCTACAGTCGAACGACTGTAGCCAATGCTGTACGACTTTTTTCTTTTTTTTTTTTGAAGTAAAATTCCGGCGCTTACACTGGTTCTTCTTCAGGAGTTTGAAGATGGGCTCGCAGACTATTGTTAATCTCGCGATGAACAAACTGACATACTGTAATGACCCCAAAAATGACCTCACTTCCTTTTCTGTCTTTGGTGCTGGCATATCTTTGATGGCCTTGATTTTGTCCGGATCCATTTCGATCCCTCTTTGGCTTACTATATGACCAGAAGCTTCCCTGAAGTTACCCCAATCTCACACTTCTTGGGATTCAGGTGGAGGTTATACTTTTCGATCCTAGTTAGGAATTTATCCAGGATAGTGGGTTGCTCTTCCTGAGTCATCGATTTAACTAGCATGTCATCCACATAAACTTCAATCTCCTTATGGATCATATCATACAGAAGTGCAGTGACCACTCGTTGATAAGTTGCCCCAGCGTTCTTTAACCTAAATCTGATTATACCTTGAGAATCCGTCCATGAACAAATAGATTGCTGCCATGGCGGCATTGTCAATCAAAACATCAATATGCGGTAGTGGGAAATCATCCTTGGGCGACTTGTTTAGATCCCTGTAGTCCACACAAACCCTGACTCGATCGTCTTTCTTTGCAATCAGTATGATGTTGGCTAACCATTCTGGGTATTCCACTACTTCCAGGAACTTAGCCTTTATTTGTTTGGCCACCTCCTCCTTGACTTTCTCTGCTTATTCTGGTCTGAGTCTTCTGAGCTTCTGCTTGATAGGTTTCATTTTCGGATCCATCGAAATTATGTGCTCTGCAATCTCTCTGTCAACCCCACGCATGTTGTCATAGGACCAGGTGAAGGCTTTTACTTGCTTTTGCAGTACTTTTATGATTTCTTTCCTCTCATCAAGCATGAGTTTTTTCAAGATGGATACCATTTTTGGATCATCATCTGTCCCTAAATTCATTTCATGCAATGATGCATCATGTATGCTAAAGACACTAAATGAATGTTTGTATGTATGCACAGTTCCATCTAGAAAAACATCACACAAGTAAGTGAAATTAGACTTCATTGCATTGAATGCCTTATAGGCTGAATTGTTTACATCATAAACAGAAGAGATAGATACATTAAAATACTTGTCATCCTCCACATGCGGAGGGTCTTCTCCTGCTGCAGCATCATTAATCTCTTCGAACAAGTCTCCCAGGTCACACTCAAGGGCTTCTTTCTAGTCAAAGGATAGCTCTTCTTTAATCGTCTTTACCTTCCCTGCCATCATCAGCTTCGCTAATTCTTTCACAGCTTCATTCATCAATTCCTCTTAAGTCATCACCATAGGTGCTTGCTTCTTTCGAGAACCCGTATTTGACTTCATTAAAACGGACAATGCCTTGGTGATTGCTTCGATGGCTGCTTAAACTTCTCCATTTTCTGGTTCAGCTTTCTCAACTGATTCACCTTTGTTCCCAAATTCAATTCTAACCTGGCCAACTTCATCTTTTTTATCTCTCAGAACCTTATTCCCTTTGTCCTCATTTTCGGTATGCAGTATGTTGATGATAGGATCAACTCCATACTTACCTAAGTTAAAAACATCAGAGAAGATCTCAAATCCCAGGAGTTGTCCTCCCTCAACTACCACCGGCTCAGGAGCTCCATTGTACACTTCTTCAGTTGCACGGACAAAAGTGTCCTCCAGATTCACATACTTATTGCTTGGTTTATTCCTCTCCTCCCGGTCACCGAGCCCATGCTGATAGTACTTACCAGCCTTAATATTGAACTTGGGGATGCCTTGCTGTTTTACCCCTAATCCCTTACCAGGTTCAAATTTCTGCTTGGCAAAGTACTTGTGGATCTATTCTACAAACTTCGGTGCATCCTTGCTCTCATCTGAAACCACTGCCACCTGAAATCTAGTCATTGGCTGCTCTACAGTGTTCAAAGCGGCTACCATGGATGGTTCATCAGCTTCAACTGTTACGATCCTCCTCGTATCAAGAATTTCACCTTCTGGTGCAGAGTTGATGGCACCCTTCTAAGGCATAGAACCACGGTCTCTCGATGAGTAGAGAGATTGTGACAGGAATGTCAATAACTATGAATAGCACCTTAGACTGGATCTCCCCACACTGACCTCAACTTCAAAGGTCCCAATTATGGTCCTCTTACTGTCATCATACGATCTAATCATTATACTTGACCGATAGAGGGCTTCTTTGCTAATACCTAGGTATGGCCGAATTTTAGAAGGGCAGATGTTCAAGGTCGAGCCGTCGTTGACCATCACACAGGGCATCGCCCTGTCTATGATTTCAACTTTTAAATATAGAGCTCGATTATGTTGGGTTTGTCACCGAAAATCACCCGATTAAAGTGGAAGAACGCAATGATTTCCTCAAATCCATGCCCAGGAGCAATTGAGATGGAAATTGGAAAAACAAAAATTTAATTGAAAGAGATAAATCTCTTACCCAGAATATCTCTTTCAGAGATGGATGCAGAAAGCAAGAATCAACTTAGAATCCCCCCTCGTTCACGTACACGAGCGCCTAACGAACACCACCCGTGCTAGCGTCGGAAAACAAAAAACTTTGGAGAGGGAGGCTTGGAGAATTTCGACTAGTGTATTGTCTTGTGTGCTTGGCCGAAATTCCTAGGGTGATTAAACCCTAGGTGGCCTAAATTCACAAGGGAATTTCGGCCCATGCTGGCTCCTTCATCTGTGTGGGCTTCCATCTTTTATTTCAGGCCCAAATCTATTTTAATTAGTCTGGTTTAAATTAATTTCAAGCCCAACTTTAATTCACCCACGTATTTAATATATTACACCAAGTAACATATTATTAACATTTAAATTAAAATTGGTTTGACTAATTAATTTAATCCACCAAATTAAAATTAGATTTTCACAAAATAAATTCATATGTAAACCTATACATATGAATATTTCCACCCAGGAAATAATCTCATAATTAATCCAATTAATTATGAGAAAGCCAATCAAATATTAATTTTATTATCATGATCAATCCAATCCAGTTGGGCTCTAGCAAGCCACTGTAGCCCCCAATTAAGATGGAGATGGCAGTCTAACTGTTATCATAACCCTGTAGTTTGAACTTGTATATCCCATGTCATCGATATCGGTGTCCAACACAGAGGCATGGATTGATCACCCTTTTTTGTGTCTGGATGTTAACTTGATCCCAAATGCACTGAAGCTCACAAACAAGTTCCAACTCGTTTGGGTGTGGCCACACTCTTATCAGTCACATTCATTAAGAGGCCGGTGATATCTTCCCATTGGACTACTGAGTGACAAATCCCTTCTGCATATATATAGCATTGCCATGCTAAGTGACATACCTGAAAGTACCCATACTTGGCACCCTATTACAGGCCCTTTAGGCGTACCCCTAAGTATGCGACCTCATATGCAACACCATCATATGATCAGGTCAAAGGATCCATACAAGTACTATACGAGAATCACTTGTGATACTATACCATGTGGATTTCTTGTTTAGTGGATCTATCCAGTACCATGCCCTTTTTACATGTACCCATTAACTTGGTTGACATCCCATGTCTAATGACCGTAAGACACCGCCATACAACTAGGTTAATGATAGTCTCTTGTTCCACTCATTCCCATGACTGGAACAGACTACAGATCTATTTATGGTCATATCGTTTACCCTATCCATGGTCTTACTGCCAAGTGCATGACACTTGTCATCATGGATATGGATATGTCCATTGGATACTTCATTTAATATATTGCACAAGATAAATATAATAAATGAATTAATGCCTTTATTAATAACACAAATGAGTATAATACATAAATCCAATAAATGTATAATACAAATACAAGGACCAATGCCTTGGGACTAGGGCATATCCAACAGATTATGGTTCACACCCTACGGCGGCAAGTCAGACACTCCAAAGCTGATTTCTGGGGCCTGGTTAGCTTTCAGGTTAACTCCCCTTATCATAACACATACTTCATCAGGAGACATAGTAGGAGTGGCATCCATTTCCATGAGTTGTTTCACTACTGCCTCACGGTGCTTCTTAGATTCCATGAGGAGATGACAAATACTAGCTCGGGCCAGCGTTATCTTCAACTGTTCAACCACAACATCATCTTCTCTATTTCTTGGCATATGGTCAATAGTGTCAGTGCCCACAGGTGGGTTACTTCTCCTCGGTGGTGCTTAAGGTGCCATATTAAGAGGTTGATAAACCCTACCACTTCTGGTAAAGTGAATAACAGGACCATCCTTTGTGATTTTTGTTCCTCTTCTTATCTCGGTCGGGTAAACTGGTTTCGGTTCTTCAAACTCAAAATCTTCATAATCATCATCCAATTCAATATCGGCCAGATCAATTGGACCTTACCCATTCTTCACTAAAGACGTCTGCCCTTCGGCTTCTTCTACCTTTTCCTCTTCCTCTACTATGACAGCTTGAATGCTTGGATTAGCTTTGATAATCTGAGCGAACACACAATTGGCTGGCATTCCAGACTGAACCATATTGACTTGGCACACAAAATTAGGCAAGGGGTTCTTCTGAACACTAGGCTTCAAAGAGGGTTCTACAAGTTTCCCATCAGTAATTAGCCATTGAATGGCTCTTATCAAACTGGTGCATTCGCCTGTACGATGACCTACTGTCATATGGTAGGCACAGAAGTTGTCTTTCTCTGATTCGGACGGAGGAACATACGGCTTCAAACTTTGAAGTAAACCAGCTTTCCTACACTAGGCAAAAATACGAGGCAAAAGCTCTACGCATGGGTTATTGAGCCTCTAAGGAGTTACTGATTATCTGCCTTGTGCCATCGTAGCCACACCTACTTTTTGCACCTGTGCCATTTTCGAACTAGACTCGGCCGGTGTAGTTATGGAACTACTACCCTTATAACCTTATGAATACCCCTGGCCACTTCGATAAGTACCTAAGGTCTATTTGCCCATTTAATCTTTGTCTTTGTATCTCTCAATGTGTTTGGCGAACTTGCTGGTGTGCCCTAGTCCAGATGGCATTGGTTCTTGTATTGTATTGTACTTTATATTTGGATATTTTGTATTATACAATTTTGTGTTAAAATAAAGGCATGAATCTATTTATTCATATCTTGTGCTATTTATAAATAGAGTATCCAATGATTATAACCTTACTAAAGTAAACCAATGTAGGTCATTGGATTATGATACCTTTTAGTATAGTTAAAGTTATAATCATAAAGATATCTCGAGTCTATTCTAATCATGGGAAGAACCAAAGACTAGCATATCCTTGACTGGATGGCGGCGTCTCACCGGCCATTGGACATGGAATGTCAGTCAATGATATGGGTACATGTTAGGTTGCATGGTACTGGATCGATCCGCCACGAGAACACCACATGGTTCGATCGTCATAGGTGTTTCTCAGGTAGGTCTTGCTAATATCCTTAGACCCGATGGTCGCTATAACATAACATGGGATCTCATACACTTTGATATACGCCAAATGGGCCTGTAAACGCCGGAATTTTACTTTTCAAAAAAAAAAAGTATAGTCGTACGACATTAAATACAGTCATACGATTGTAATTAAACTACAGTCATACGACTGTAGATCGTGGCAGGTGAGCCAACCCATACCCTAAAAGCAGAGAAAAAGGGAAAGAAAAAGGGGAGAAGAAGGAGGCGGGACAAAAGGAAAAAAAGAAAAGGAGAGACAAGAGAGAGGAGAGGAGAAAATTAAAAGAAAAGAAATAACTCATCATCAGAAACCCTTGCATTTGGAGATCTTTGGACCCAAAATCCCTAACCCTAATCAAGGAGAAAAGTGTGGATTTCAGTGGATTGGAGCGACGCCAGGGGTCAATCCTACTGTGGAAGCATGCCAAAGAGGTAAACACTCCTTTTCCCCTCTCTTTTACAAGCTGTCTAGGTGATTGGTGTGGTTTTGTGCCATTTCTATCCATTTTCTGCGTTTTCCATTTCTAGAAATCAAGAACAGTCGTGCGACTATTTTTTATTTAGATGAACAGTCGTACGCCATTTCTGGAAATCAAGAACAGTCATGCGACTGTTTTTAAGTTTAATGAACAGTCGTACGAGTGTTCTTGATTTCCAGGCGTTTTCTTTCCAGTTTTGTTTCAAATAAATTTTGGCGAAATCCTGACTTTGGGTCGCTTACAGTCGCACGACTGTAATTTACTGTCATACGACTGTAATTACAGTTGCACGACTGTAACTTATATTCCAGAATCAGAATTTCCGTTTTTATTTCCAAAAATTCCCAAAAATCCATAAAAATTCAGAAAACCCCAAAAATCACCAAAATAAATTTTGTTGTGTGCATTCACAACCCTAGATTCAATTTCGAGTAAAATTGCATTTAGAACAATGCCACGACGGAGACCCAGTTCTCTCGAAAACCGACCCTCACATATAAAAAATGCATGCAAACCGGTAAAATTGTTTTCAAAATGATTTTCCTACAAAACCAAAAATACAGGGATGCTTCAAAATGTTTTCCAGGTCTAGCCGGGCCGGCTAGCCGAGCCAACCCGGTTATCCACTAAATGCATGCCCCCAATTCTTGATTTTCCCAATTCTGTCTATTTGATTCCTATTTATGGTGTGCTATATATATTGTGCTAACCCTCTGTTTTGCAGCTTTTTATTTTTATTTTTGATGTATTTAATGGATTAATACGTGTATCCTAGGCGATTGTATTTTTCTAGATAAATCGTGTATTCTAGGCGCTTATATAAGTAAGGCCGAGAGTTTTTATCTTTTATTCGATCGGGTTGTAATAATTTAATCTTTTACTATTTTACTTAACCTGTATGCGCGTTGCATGTCTATTTATTTCAATAAAATTGATCTTTAGAGTTTGAAATGCCATCTATGAACATGGACCAATATTTATTTTAATTAGACACGAAATAAGGTACTTGTCCGAACCCGAATCTCTGGATAGTGTAGCGGCCGTTCGTCCAGTTCAGCTGCATTATAAATTTCCCGGTTGAGCTGAGGCGGGTGGTGACTCTATAATATTCATCGAGACTTAGGTCTCGATTCTTTTAAGAATTAATTCCATTCATTTTTTAAAACCGATTTTCCATTTATAAAAACTCCACGCGAGGGAGGGGCCCGTCCGAGATCGTGGCGCCCCTTCCGAAAGGGAGTCTCCCGTTCCGTAGAAAACGTCGTCCGCTCACAGGGTCCGTAACAGGGTGCCAAGTATGGTTATGTTAGGTGGGCCAGTGAACATGTTGATGTTGATAATGAAGCTGATGGAATTGCTACTCAGCGTCCCCTGAGATGACATCACTGGCCACTTGATGAGTGGAACTGACAAGTGTATGGCCATACCCGAATAAGTTGGGATACTTATTCGTTAAGTTCAGTCCACTTGGTATCAAGAGATAGATAAGCATATAAGAGGATGACAGGGCCATGCCTCTTGCTTATATATCGATGTCAGTTGGCAAGGGATATATAAGATCACTACCGGGTTATGTTTCACATTAGACTGCAAGTCTCCGTCTTAATTGGGGGCTGTAACGGTTTGTTAGAACTCACTTATAGTCTGTGGGCCTTGGGCCCACTGTCAACATAAAGACGGACCCACAGAATCATACACATAGAACGACTGAACGTTGACAAATCGGAATTGGAACGGAAACCAAGTTAATTGAGTTATTGACATTAGATTATATCATAATTAATTCAATTATAAAGGCAAAAATTTTTTTTATTTGATTAATTAATTATATGTAGTAAATAATTAATTAAATAAAATAATATTTCCTTGGTGGAAATTAAAAAAACAAAGGTTGTATTTATTAAGGGTGACTTTAATTTAACTTTGGATTATTTTAATTTGATGAAATTGTATTTAATTGTATCAATTGGGATTTTATAATATGGTTTTATTTAATCTTAATGATATAAGGTAAATCAATTAAATCAAATTAAATAATCTATAGTTTTAATTAAAATCCTAGTAGGCTAAGGAGTATATATAGGAAGCCTTAACCTAATTCTCCCTAACCCTAATAGAGAATTTGCAGCCACAATACAAAAAATTACAGCAACCCCTTTTGGCACTTCCTCTTGGTTTTCGTTCAATCCGTTCACTAGCACGAGTCCCGTTCGAGAGTCGTTTGTGTACCTGATTGTGGAGGAAATGCATTTGGGTTTCTACAGCAGTCTCTAGAGGAGATAGTTGAGGTGAGAAAATTTATTTTTCTCCGTTCTTGATTTCGTTCTATTAATCTACATGTATCTTGGGCTTTGGAATCGAGGAAAATTTTAATCGGTATTCCGCCTCGCGTTGAATTTTTCCCGTGACAATTCCCTACAGAACTCAACCACATCATTAAAAGAGTGGAACCTTTTTAGTTTCATCTTCTCTTTATAAAGGGGCAAGCTGCCATCAACTAGCTTCACAACAAGGGATTCAAACTTTGGAGCCCCATCAACCAGCACTTCGACATCCATCCATCTCTTATAGGAAGACGAACAGGATTCATTTGGCTTCCGGTGAATCCATTCCAAATTCTCCAGAGTGGTCTCCACCTAAGTGTTATAGGCATACTGCTTCACAAATGCCTCGGACAAATCTTCCCATGTGGAGTGGGTATGAATTGGCATATTCAAATACCACTTAACAGCAGCATCTCTCAAGGTAATCGGGAACAGATTCAGCAAGTGATTCTTTCCAATTCCCAAACTAGACATAATCCTCATATAACTATCTAAGTGAGCCTCTGGTGGACCTTCTCCAGTGTACGGGGGTAAATACGGCATCTGAAAGCCTACTAGCAACAGTTCTCCCCTTTCTGCCATCAGAGTAGCTGGGTTTTCACACTTGATGGGATTATAATGCACCATCTCCTTTAACCTTGGCAACAAGGCTTCAAGATCAGAGAACTTCTGGTTAAGACGCATTTTAGCAGCTGTCTCAATTGAGGCCTCCCTCACCCTCACCAAAGCTTCGTCTTCTTCAGACTGGCGATCAATTTCCCTATAAGGAGCGACCAGCCTACTACTACTGGGAATGCTTCCTTCGGCTCCAGGCATCACTTAGGCAACATTTCCTATATTCTCGACCGAAGCTGAGATTGGCTAAACAGTCTGACCTGTATTAGTGGTCATTCTAGCCTACATTTGTTCTCACAAAGTAGCCTTGAACCGATCGGAATTCAGCAAGGTATCCACAAATGCATTCATGTCGAAAGGGATCCCTCCACCAGATCCATCTTGAGCCATATATGTTCTGTTCACTTCTTCAAACAATAACTGACTGTCAACTGGTAAAGAAGGTAACTAACCCTCGAACTCCTACTTTGATTCTGAATCTAAATTGACCCTAACCCCTTCCCCGGTCACTGGTTTTGATTGGATTGGTTGAACTGAAACTGATCAGACTCTGATTCAGCCCGTACTAACCGTTTTGAAGTTTGACTCCAAACTCTACATTCAGTATTGAGTTAGTACAATGGATAGATGTCATGATTCTATATATGACCCACTAAATGATGTGTATGGTATGGTCATGAAATGATTATGGTCGAATGATGTCAGATGGATGAAAATATCAATGAAGATGACTTTCTTTGTTTTCATCCTTTTTACGTTGAATGTTCTAAGAATACCCAATGCCATGTAAAAGAAAACGCAAAAAGGTCACATATGAGTCATCACACAGATAGAGTTTCGGCGCTTTTGGGGAGCCTAGTGAATGTCATGAAATGGTCACATGCGTATCAACACACGAACAGAGATTCGATGCTTTGTAGGTCAATGAAGTGATATGAAATGGCCACATGGGGGCCATCCTACAGACAGAGTTTCGATGCTTTTAGGGCATCCAACATGAAATGATGTTACAAGAAAGTCGCGCGTGAATAAAAACACGGACAGAGGTTCGACGTTCGGGGAAATCCTTGTATGATTTAGTGATGTCATGAAATGTTCCTACACATGTAGTAATTTGGCACTCGTGGAGTACCTCAAATGATTCAATAATGTCATGGAACAATCCGATGTGGATCACGACACACAAGCAAGACCCCGATATGACCGTCATACCGATGATGAATGAGCATGATGTCATGTAATGTTATCGTGTGACCCGCCACATAAATAACCTAAGACTGTCGTTGTCCTCTAATGAATGACATGATATAGTGGAATGGCCAAGTGCAATCCGATGCACGGGCAGAATACTGGTAGTTTTGGGACACCCGATATGAAATGAAATGATCATGATAGGCATTCTCAAAATGTCTTATATTAAATGGAATGAGATGATATAAATGTTCATGTCACACGAGATGCAAATGGCTGCACGAAGGGGTGGTTATGACGCATGACATACAGGATAATGTCGTGTATGCTTCATGGAAATGTCAACACATGAGATGCAAATGCATATGGCACATAAATAAAATGTCACGGCTACACGAAGATGTGGTTAGCATCAATGTCACACATATGTTCATGTCTTAAAAATGGCTGCATGAAGATATGGTTAGAATGGCACACGAATGATTATGCGTGCTTGATGTTTCATGAAAAGGTCAAATAAAACCATCACAGAACAAATGTTAGCACACACAACAATATGCTCACCCTTCCAACCTTATTCCTCCTTTTAATTGGCACATATTCTTCCTAGGTATTGGGTCTCTTTAGTACCAATTGGGGATACCAAAGGTGTACTCTCAATGTCCAATTTCATGTTTTATGTTTTAGTAATCCTAAGGGGAAGTTACTAGGTCATTACATGTGGGCCCAAGTCAAACCAAGGGTCGTACAGGTCCTTGTATGCAATATACACTCCTCCACATAGAACATGAGAGGTTCAAGCGGTGCTATGAGTGGTTTACCCCTTCGAGTGCCTTCAATCCTAGCAGAAGAGGTAGGTCACTTTCTGGAATAAACCGACCTGATAAGTGAGTTTAAGGGGTTGAGAAGAAGAAAATGTCATGCTATGCAACTGTGAGTAAAATATGGTACCATGAACTAGTGAATGACTACAAGCGAGGTTATATTTCAGTAGTTGCCCAAGTTCCTTAAGTTAAAAAAAAACGTTTTAAAAAACATTTGTTCCCCAGTAGAGTTGCCACTGTAAGTGGATGACCTTTTTGCAAACAGAACGTGGCGAAGCGAACCGGGGAAAAAGAGAACTAAATGTTTGATGATTGGAATTGAAAACAGGTTTGCATCTTGCTTAGGAAAATCATTAATTTGTTTGGAAATCCTTTTGTAGAAAACCTTTTCTTTGAATGTGAATTTTTGGGAAAATTGGTTTTACATTTTAGAAAATCCCTTTTTATTACTTAAAGATCTCGAAACCTAAATTTCGGGATCAGTGGCAGAGTCGTCACCCGGATCAGCTCATCCGGAAAATTCCGGTACAGCTCCCTACCGAGCATAGAATGCCGTACCTAATCCAGAGATTCAAGGTTCGGGCAACTTACCTATTTAACCTCAAGCTTGCTTTTATTTTTAAGTCCATATTACAATATTATGCTCACTTTTATTCTTTACTCATTTTACTTTTATTATTGATTAACCCATGCTCATTCAAATGACAGAAATAAATATCATAAAATAAAGTGCAGAAAAGTAAACCATACATCCAAACCAAACCAAAAATAATAGAGGCTGCTTATTACAATCCAAAAAGATAAAAACTCTCATCCTCACCAATACAACCACCTACTATACATGAATATCCAAAAAAAGGTACAATCGCCTAGGATACGCGGGTTGATCAATTAAATACATTTAAAATAAAAAAAAAGAAATAAAAGTTGCAAAACAGATGGGTTAGCACAACTATATCAGAAACACACATAAGACTCAAAACAAGACAGTATGGGGAATCTCAGGAAATGAGATTATACATTTAGGGGGTAACCGAGAAGTCCGAGTGACTTACTCGATTAGACTTGGAAAACCATTTTAGAAACGCCCTGTAGGTTTTGTGCTTAAAAACATTTTTGGGGTTTCCTATCTCAAACATCCATCTAAGGCCCAAAGCAGTAAACACATCAAAAACAGTTTGATTCCAAAGACAGCATCACGCGACGACGTCCATGGGGGTCGTCTCGAGATTCTGCCTTCATTTGGGAACTACAACCGTGCGGCTCTAGTTAGAACCGCGTGGCTATAGCCACTAGCTATAGTGTCTAGAACCCGAAATTGGTTTTCTTCGATTTTGAAAATACTGTTTCAACTCGTTTCAATGATTTCTAAGAATTTTGTGGAATCTGGAGGGGTCCACTAAAGCTGTATAGTGGATCCGATTTGGATCGAACAACCTCAGATTCCAAAAAAATCAAAATCAACGAAACCCGAATCTTACATCAACATTCTAGGAAATCCGAATACCATAATTCCCCTAATTTCGAAATCCTCTTTGCTGCCAAAGACTGATGGCTATTATTTAAGAAGTGATCTAGCCGCTCGTCAAACGCAGCTGTAAGGTTACAGCTGTATGACTCTGGTGTTACAGCAGCACGAATGTAGTTATGGAACTACAGCCGTATGGCTCTAACCAGAGCTAACAAGGTTTTTTTCTAAATTCCACCATCACATCCAAGCCCTCTAATCACTCGAAGGACCTTTCTCGGGGTCTCGGATCGAGGACTGATCGGTTTTCAGAGCATTTGAGATGTTCCAGGCAATATTCCGCTCCTTTTCAAATCCAACTCACGTTCATCTATCTTAACCGGTAACATAGGATTTTCATCACAGAGGTCAGGAAAACCCATGCTCACACCGGGGATAAGTGGAAAACTGCATTTAAGACTAGGGAAGGGCTGTATAAGTGGATGGTCATGCCTTTTGGTTTATCTAATGCACCTAGTACTTTTATGCATGTTATGAACTAGTTATTGAGACCTTTTATTGGAAAATTTGTGGTTGTATGCTTTGATGATATTCTGATATATAGTGCTAATGAAGAAGAGCATGTTTGTCATTTAAGAGAAGTGTTGTCAGTATTGAGAAAGGAAATAATGTTTGCTGCCATGAAGAAGTGTGTGTTTATGTAACACAGTGTCTTGTTTTTGGGTTATGTTGTTTCTGCTGAAGGTTTGAAGGTAGTTGAGGCAAAAGTGGAGGTGATTAAAACCTGGCCTCGACCTAGTTCAGTTAAGGATGTAAGGAGTTTCCATGGTCTGGCTTCATTCTATAGGCGGTTCATTGCACATTTCAGTAGTATTATGGCACCGATCACTAAGTGTATAAGTAAAAGGGGAAGTTTAAGTGGACTGACCAAGCTGAAGAGGCTTTCCAATCAATTAAAGAACGTCTAGTTACAGCTCCCATTCTTATCTTACCGGATTTCCAACAGCCTTTTGAGTTGCATTTTGATGCTTCAAACTTAGGCGTTGGTGCTGTATTGAGTCAGAATCAGAAACCTATTGCTTATTTCAGTGAGAAGTTGTCGGGTGCCAAGCTTCGTTACAGTACTTATGATATGGAGTTTTATGCGATGGTTCAGGCAGTTAATCTATTTTAGTGGCAGTTTGTTCTGTTTACTGATCACGAAGCATTACGGCACTTACACAGTCAAGACAAGATTTCTGCTAGATATGCTCAATGGGTGGCTTATCTCCAACAATTCACTTTTATGGTTAGGCATAAGTCTGGTGTGTCTAATAGAGTGGCTGATGCCTTAAGTAGGCGAAGAGGGTTGATTGGCCATCTTTTAGTTGAGGTTCCTGGCTTTGGAACTTTTGTTGAGCTATATAAAATGGATCTTTACTTTGCTGCTGTTATTCGGAGAGTGCAAACAGGAGAACCATTAGATTTTCACGTTCTTGATGAGTTTCTTTTTAAAGGGAATCAGCTTTGTTTCCCGAAAGTAGCCTACGTTTGAAAATCATTCAGGAGTTATACGGAGAGGGACATGTTCGAAGGGACAGAACTTTGCAACTCATACAAGGTAGTTATTTTTTACGGTCTATGCGTAAGGAAGTTGATAAGTTTGTGCAGCGTTGTCGAATTTGCCAGGTTTCTAAGGGAGCAGCCACTAATGCTGGATTGTAGATGCCCTTGCCTATTCCATCTCAACCGTGGGAAGAAATCAGTATGGACTTTGTGTTAGGGTTGCCATGTACTAAGTGGGGCAGTGATTCTATTTTTATGGTGGTTGATCGCTTTTCAAAGATGGTACATTTTATTCCTTGCAAGAAGACTACAGATGCAGTAAATGTTACCCAGTTGTTCTTTCGAGAGGTGTACAAGCTTCACAGACTGCCTAAGTCTATTGTTTCCAATAGAGATACCATATTTCTTAGTCGTTTTTGGCATAGTTTGTGGAAGTTAGTCAACACGCAACAGAACTTCAGCAGCGCATACCATCCTCAGACTGATGGGCAAACAGAAGTGGTTAATCGGTCTCTCGGAAATATGTTGTGATGTCTGGTTGGTAAGCATGTGAAGTGTTAGGATCAGAAATTGTGTCAAGCCGAGTTTGCACATTGTTGGATATGCCCTAGTCCCGAGGCATTGGACCTTGTATTTATATTATACATTTATTAGATTTGTGTATTATACATATTTTATGTCATTAAATAAAGGCATTAATCTGTTTATTATATATATTGTGCTGTATTTTAAATAGAGTATCCAATGGACATATCTATATCCATATTGACAAGTGTCATGCACTTGGCAGTAAGACCATGGATAGGGAAAATGATATGACCATAGAGAGATCCGTAGTATGTTCCAGTCATGGGAATAAATGGAACTAGAGACTATCATTAACGTGGTTGAATGGCGGTGTCTTACCGGCCATTGGACATGGGATGTCAACTAAATTAATAGATACATGTAAAAAGGGCATGGTACTGGATAGATCTACTAAACGAGAAATCCACATGGTAAAGTATCATAAGTGATTCTCGTGTAGTACTTGTATGGATCCTTTGACTTGACCATATGATGGTGCTGTATGTGAAGTGGCATACTTTGGTGCACGCCAAAAGGGCCTGTAAAAGGGTGCCAAGTATGGGTACATTCGGGTAAGTCACTAAGCATGGTAGTACTATGGATATGCAGAAGAAAAATGTCACTCAGTAGCCCACTGAGAAGATATCACTGGCCTCTTGATGAATGCAACTGATAAGAATGTGACCATACCCAAACAAGCTGGAACTTGTTTGTGAGCATCAGTTCATTTCGGATCCAGTAAATGTCCGGACACAAAAGAGGGTGATCAATCCATGCCTCTGTGTTGGACACCGATATCAATGACATGGGTGTACAAGTTTAAACTACAGGGTTATGATTACAGTTGGACTACTATCTCCATCTTAATTAGGGGCTGCAATGGCTTGCTAGAGCCCACCTGCAGTGTGTGGGCCAAAGGCCCACTGCCAAAATAAAGACAGGATCGTAAACATTGAACGTCTAAACTCGGACTTAAGGGATCACCAGTATATTTGGAGCATACGCACCGGAGAGAGAGGATCATATTAATTATATTATAAAGATCAATTGGATTGATCAAAATAATAAAATTAATACTTGTGTTGGCCTTCTCATAATTAATTCAATGAATTAATGTATGAGATTATTTCCTAGGTGGAAATATTTTACATGTATAGGTTTACATGTATTTGATTTCATGAAAGTCTAATTTAATTCAACGGTTAAATTAATTGGTCAAATTAATTTCAATTTAAATGTATGTAATATATTATATGTATAATGTGACAACATACATGTTAAGTAGAAATTAAATTTGAAATTAAATCGGACCGGAAGAGTTAAATTAGAGATGGGCTTAAAGAAGAGAAAGGCCTGCTTAAATTAAATGAATTTGGGCCTAGGAATTTCGGCCACCGAGGTTAAAACCTAGGGTGAAATTCGGTTAAGGTAGATAGAAAAGGCAGCCAAAAATTTTGAGCAGCCCCCTTCTCTCTTTCGTTCGATCTCTCACTATCACGGGTCGAGTTCGATAGCCATTTGTGTACGTGAACGCGGAGGGAATCAATTTTGGTTTCTGCAGCCATCTCTAGAAGAGATATTCTTGGTGAAAATCTAATCTCTTCTATTTCAATTTAATGTTTTCTATTTCTACCTCAATTGCTCCTGGGCACGGATTTGAGGAAATCACCGCGTTCTTCCACATTTAATCGGGTGATTTCCGGTGAATAATCCCTCGGTTTTGAAATTGGTGATTTTGATTTGAGATTCTTGGATTGGGGTTTGTGATTTTTCCCCTTGGATTTTTCAATTGAAAATTAATTTACATATAGGTTTATGTTGATTTAATTTTCTGTTGATAGGATTATATTTCTTGGTGATTTATTTTCTTGGCTGCGTTTTTATTTTTCTGGTGAAAATTACGGGCTGTTTCCACGCATACGGGATTGCCAGCTGTGGAATTGCTGCCAACAGCCACCGCACTCTGGGAACAGCCGTTGCCGCTGGGCGGCAGCCGTTGCCATAGCAACGTGCCGTTGCTGTCCCTAGCAGCGACGGCTGCTGCTGCTAGGGCAACTGTATTGCCCTAGCTGCATCGGGCCAGGCCCAGTTGTTGGATTTGGTGGGTTTTGGGCCCAGGGCCCAGTTTTGAAATTTTAATGGGTTTTAAAATTTTGTGTTTTTAAATTTTTTTGTAATTTAAATGCGCATGGTTTCTTGGATGAAATTTTAATTTTATTCATGGAATATTAATTTTGGAAATTAATACTGTTAATTGAAATTGATTCGGGTTTTTTTGGCCTAATTACTCAAACGGCTGATATGGACTCATGGTTTTCCAATTCC
Source organism: Euphorbia tirucalli (assembly GCA_039660915.1). Classification (NCBI taxonomy): domain Eukaryota; kingdom Viridiplantae; phylum Streptophyta; class Magnoliopsida; order Malpighiales; family Euphorbiaceae; genus Euphorbia; species Euphorbia tirucalli. The sequence goes on from CM077637.1 coordinate 18,314,909, forward strand.
AGTGGGAGTAGTTATCTGCCTGGGCTAGAGGCCCAAAGCCCGTTAATGGCTTGAACCATCATAGGCCAAAATAATGGCTTTGAACATAATTGAAATGGGCCTAAATTCATGCATTATAACATGCTTATAAATTGATGTATTGTATGCATTTTGTATGATTAAATGTATGTATGTTTGGATACTATTGGGCCTTATTCAAGATGTGTTGTAATTTTTCTTTTTGGGTAAATACGGCCTGCGAGCCATTTTTCCTTTTTTAATGTAATTTTATTTTATTTATTTATTATAAAATTTGTAAAGAAGAAGCCCAGTGGAGAGGCGAGTCTAGAAGGAAGGAAAAGGAGGCCCACCTGATGTATTTTCTAGTATAGGTTTACTAGAATTATATTAGGATGTAATATAGGCCCATAATAGTCCATTTTACTTATTTAATTATGCTTTATATTTATTTGCATATATATATGTATGATCCAAACCCATTCTCACCTGCCTATGCATGTAAGCCGTTATTAAATGAATCTAATAACCAAATGGAAATTACTAAGTTGCTTAAAAGTGCTTCCCTCATTCAAAACCGACTCAAAGTGGGGATAAGCCAGTTGTAGACCATACCCTGGCTGGATGCACTGGAGTATTGTCATTTTGTACTGGGTTGGAGTATTGGTTACGCTGACCCTTGGATAGAGGTTTTGACTTAGCGTGGGTAATAGGATTCTCCTGGCCCTAAGCACAGATGGGCAAGTGCCAGCAAGCCCATCAAACCGAAAGTCCCTAAGTTGGGATAGGACGGTGTTCCTACCTAAATAATTAGGGTATAGTTTTTCTAGGCCCTTATCTGGCTATGTCGTAATGAAATATGGATCTCGGCCCATGAGCCCAACAACGCAGATTAATTAATAACCTGATTCACTATTAATTATAAATGGGAAACAAGATAAAGTCCTTTATTAACACTCTTGAAATTTTTCTGTGTAGAATTTTAAATGGCAAAGAACAGCGAACTTTCACTGCAATCTATCCTGGAAAGGGACAAGCTTTTCGGTCCTAACTTCTTAGACTGGTCTAGGAACTTAAGAATAGTTCTAAGACAAAAGAGTCAAAGGAGTATGTGCTGGAAAGGCCTGTGCCGGCTGCGCCTCAGGGACGTAATCCACTAGCTGCTCAACTAGAGGAATACAAGGTGCATGTAAAGGATAACAGGGATGTGACATGCCTTATGTTGGCGTGTATGGTCCCTGAGCTGCAAAAGCAATTCATGGACATTCAGGCCTTTACTGTGATAACAACTCTAAATGAGATGTTTCAAGAGTAAGCTCGTCAAGAAAGGTACATGACCAATAAGGCATTCCACTCCTGTAAGATGGGGGCTGGGACATCTGTGAGCGTACACATGCTCAAGATGAAGGGCTATCTAGATACTTTAGCCCGTCTCGGATCGCCTATCTCACAGGAGCTGGCGATAGACACAATCCTTGCTTCTTTACTGAATTCTTACAATCAGTTTATCCTAAACTATAACATGCAAGGGATGAATCATACTGTTGGTGAGCTATATGGGATGCTTAAGCTCACTAAATAGTCGATCAAGAAGACTCCACCGATGCTGCTGGTAAACAAGGGGAACCCTCCTCTTGCGAAGGGTAAGCCAAGGAAAAGGCTAAGGCCAAGGCCAAGAAGCCTAAGGCCCAGCCCAACGTCCAGCACAAGGCCAGTCTCGAGGATGTCTGCTTTGGGTGCAAGCAGGCGGGGCATTCGAAGATATCGTATCCCAAACTATTGGGAGAGCAGAAGAAGACCTAAGGCGCGTCTTCATCAGGTATTTATGTCATAGACATTAACCTCACTGTTTCAACATCCTAGGTATTGGATACTGGATGTGGTTATCACATTTGTTGTAATGTGCAGGGACTTAAGAACAGGAGATCACTAGGATCGGGGGAGGTGGACTTGAGGGTCAGAAATGAAGCAAGGGTTGCTGCCATAGAGATCAGTGAATATCACCTCATGAAGCCTAGTGGATTGGTTTTAATATTGGAACATTGTGATTTTGTACCTGCCATGTGCAAGAATATTATTTCTATTTCAGTATTGGATATTTCTAGATTTAATTTTACTATTTCTAATGGTAAAATTGGTTTATCTAGAGAGGGATTATTTTATGGAGAAGCTCTATTAAATAATGGCCTATATGTCCTGGATTTGAATAAAACCAATCATGTCTATAACATAAACACTAAAACGGTTAAGTCTAACGAACTTAATCCTGTTTACCTTTGGCATTGTCATTTAGGCCACATAAACGAGAAGCGCATAGCTAGGCTTCACAAAGCAGGAATCCTAGGGTCATTTGACTTGGAGTCACTTGATATATACGAGTCATGTTTATGAGGCAAAATGACTAAAGTGCCTTTCAGCAAGAAAGCTGAAAGGGCTACTAGCTTATTAGACCTAATACATTTGGACGTATGTGGGCCCATGAGTGCAGCTACCAGAGGTGGACATCTGTACTTCGTCACGTTCACGGACGATTTCAGCAGATATGGCTATATCTATCTGATGAAACATAAGGAATTTAGGAACAAAGTACAGAACCAGCCAAGCAGAAATATCAAAGCCTTTCGGTTAGACCGAGGAGGTGAGTATACGAGCCTAAAGTTTGACTCCTATTTGAGAGAGCATGGAATAGTTCCACAGCTCACTCCTTCAGGAACACCACAATGGAATGGGGTGTCCGAATGGAGGAATAGACCTTGTTGGACATGGTCCACTCAATGATGAGTCATGCCTCTCTCCCAATAAGCTTTTGGGGATACGCTCTCGAGACAGCGGCTCTTATTTTGAATAATACTCCGACTAAGGCAATGGAAAAGACCCCATATGAGATATGGACGGGCAGGGCGCCTAATGTATCTTTCCTGTGGATTTAAGAATGTGATGCATATGTCAAGAGATTGACTGGGGGCAAGCTAGAACCCAAAACCGACAAATGCCTGTTTATGGGCTACCCTAAGGAAACCAAAAGGTATTACTTGTACAACCCCGCCGAGAACAAGGTGTTCGTGGCACGGAAGGGGGTCTTTCTTGAAAAGGATTTTATTTCCAAGAAAGACAGTGGGAGCAATGTTGAACTCAGGGAGGTTCAAAGCTCACAAACTCCTAAAGAGGATAACTCGGAGACCAAGGTGGAGCTTCCACAGGAGGAAGCACCGACCCAGGTCACACAAGGACCTATAAGGTCTGGAAGGGATCGTTGGGAACTAGAGAGATATGGTTTTCTCGTCACTGATGATCACACTCTTCTCGTCTTTGATGAGGAAGAACCCAAAACCTACCAGGAAGCTATGGCTAGCCCACAGTCTACAAATTGGCATAAAGCCATGGAGGCAAAGATGCAATCTATGTATGATAATCAGGTTTGGAACATGGTTGATCCACCTATGGGTGCTAAGGCAATAAGTTGCAAGTGGTGCTACAAGCTAAAGGCTGACAACACGTTCAAGGGGTGTTTGGTTGCAAAAGGTTTCAGGCAAGTCCATGGAATAGACTATGATGAAACCTTCTCACCAGTCGCTATGCTCAAATCCATTAAGATTTTGCTGGCCATAGCCGCATGGTACGACTATGAGGTCTGGCAAATGGATCTCAAAACCGCCTTCCTTAATGGAAAGCTACTCAAGGATGTGTACATGACACAACCTGAGTGTTTTATCGATCCAGAGTATCCTGGGAGGGTATGCAAACTTTAAAGGTCCATTTATGGACTGAAGCAAGCATCCCAAAGTTGGAATCTGAGATTCAATGAAGCTATAAAGGAATATGGTTTCATACAGAATCAAGATGAGCCTTGTGTGTATAAAAGGATTAGTGGAAGCATTGTCACATTCCTAGTATTATATGTGGGTGATATCCTTCTTATTGGAAGTGACATACCAACACTGCAAGGGGTAAAGCAGTGGTTGTGTAAGTGCTTTGCAATGAAGGACTTAGGCGAAGTTGAGACGATCCTAGGGATCAGGATCTACAGGGATAGATCTAATCGGCTTCTTGGCCTAAGTCAGACCATATACATAGACAAAGTTCTGAAAAGATTCAGCATGGATCAGGCCAAGAAAGGTTTCTTGCCGATGAGCCACGGGCTGAAACTTAGTAAGAAGAACTGTTCTAAGACAAGGGAGGATAGGGAGAACATGAAGTTGTTCCATATGCTTCGGCAATAGGATCAATCACGTACTCTATGCTATGTACGAGACCTGATGTTGCCTTTGCACTAAATATGATGAGCTGGTACCAGTAGGATCTCAAGGAGGATCACTGGAAGGCTGTCAAAGCAATCCTGAAGTACCTTAACCGGACTAAGGATAGCTTCTTAGTGTATGGAGGTCAAGAAGAGTTGTCAGTTACTGGGTATACTGATGCAAGCTTCCAGACCGACCAGGATGAGTACCAGTCATACTCTGGGTAAGTGTTTTTGCTAAATGGTGGTGCTGTAAGCTGGAGGAGCTCAAAGCAACCGACCATCACGGACTCTACAACAGAAGCTGAGTACATTGCAACGTGTGATGCAGCTAAGGAAGCTATATGGATAAGGAAGTTTATCACTGAGTTGGGAGTAGTACCCACTATCGAGGACCTAGTTGATATCTTCTGTGACAACAATGGGGCTGTTGCACAAGCTAAGGAGCCCTGGTCACACAAGAACACAAAGCACATGCTGAGGAAGTTTCACCTCATACGAGAAATCACTGAGAGGGGTGACATTTCATTACATAGAGTGGACACCAAGGATAATGTCGCAGATCCTTTGACCAAGGCACTGGCTCAGCCCAAGCACGAGGGTCATACTAGATCTATAGGGATTAGGCCTATGCCTAGTTGGAACTAGTGGAAGTGGGGGATTGTTGGATATGCCCTAGTCCCGAGGCATTGGACTTTGTATTTGTATTATACATTTATTGGATTTGTGCATTATACATACTTTGTGTCATTAAATAAAGGCATTAATCTATTTATTATATATCTTGTGCTGTATTTTAAATAGAGTATCCAATGGACATATCCACATCTATGTTGACAAATGTCATGCACTTGGCAGTAAGACCATAGATAGGGAAAACGATATAACCATAAAGAGATCCGTAGTCTATTCCAGTCATAGGAATGAATGGAACTAGAGATTATCATTAACTTAGTTATATGGCAGTGTCTTACCGGCCATTGGACATGGGATGTCAACCAAGTTAATAAGTACATGCAAAAAGGGCATGGTACTCGATAGATCCACTAAACAAGAAATCCATATGGTAGAGTATCACAAGTGATTCTCGTGTAGTAATTGTATGGATCCTTTGACTTGGCCATATGATGGTGCTGCATGTGAAGTGGCATACTTTGGTGTTCGCCTAAAGGGCCTGTAAAAGGGTGCCAAGTATGGGTACGTTCGGGTATGTCACTAAGCATGGCGGTACTATGGATATGCAGAAGGGAAATGTCACTCAATAGTCCATTGAGAAGATATCACCAGCCTCTTGATGAATGCAACTAATAAGAGTGTGGCCACACCCAAACAAGTTGGAACTTTTTTGTGAGCATCAGTTCATTTGGGATCAAGTAAATGTCCGGACACAAAAGAGGGATCAATCCATGCCTCTGTGTTAGACATCGATATCAATGACATGGGATGTACAAGTTTAAACTACAGGATTATGATTACAGTTGGACTGCTATCTCCATCTTAATTTAGGGCTGCAGTGGCTTGCTAGAGCCCACCTGCAGTCTATGGGTCAAAGGCCCACTGCCAACATAAAGATCGGCCCACAGGATCGTACACATTGAACGTTTAAACTCGGACTTAAGGGATCACCTGTATACTTGGAGTATACGCACCGGAGAGAGAGGATCATATTAATTATATTATAAAGATCAATTGGATTGATCAAAATAATAAAATTAATATTTGTATTGGCCTTCTCATAATTAATTCAATGAATTAATTTATGAGATTATTTCCTAGGTGGAAATATTTTACATGTATAGGTTTACATGTATTTGATTTCATAAAAGTCTAATTTAATTCAATGGTTAAATTAATTGGTCAAATTAATTTCAATTTAAATGTATGTAATATATTATATGGTACAATGTGATAGCATTCATGTTAAGTAGAAATTAAATTTGAAATTAAATCGGACCGGAAGAGTTAAATTGGAGATGGGCTTAAAGAGGAGAAAGGCCCACATGAAATTAAATGAATTTAGGCCTAAAATTCCCAAAGGGAATTTCAGCCACCTAGGTTGAAATTCGGCCAAGGTAGACAGAAAAGGCAGCCAAAAATTTTGAGCAGTCCCCTCCTCTCTTTCGTTCAATCTCTTGCTAGCACGAGTCGAGTTCAATAGCCGTTCGTGTACGTGAACACGGAGGGAACCAATTTTGGTTTCTGCAGCCATCTCTAGAAGAGATATTCTTGGTGAGAATCTAATCTCTTCTATTTCAATTTAATGTTTTCTATTTCTACCTCAATTGCTCCTAGGCACGGATTTGAGGAAATCACCACGTTCTTTCGTATTTAATCGGATGATTTCCGGTGAATTATCCCAACAAGTATAACCAAGCTCTCAACTGTAGCACTGGATTTAGTCCTTTTGCAGTAGTGTATTCAGTTGTTCCGAGGGGTCCTCTTGATCTATTACCCCTCCCAGATAAGACCCGAGTGCATAAGAAGGAGGAGAATTTTGTGACTGATTTGCAAGCCATTCAATGGACTGTCCATAATAACCTAGAACGAGCTGCGGCCAAGTATGAACCGGCGGCCGAAAAGAAGTGATGCCTTATGGAGTTTGAAGTTGGGGATTATGTTTGGGCTATTCTCACTAGGGAAAGATTTTCAGTGGGCGATTACAACAAGCTGTCGGCCAAAAAGATTGGTCCTATGGAGATCATTGAGAAGATTAATTATAATGCTTACGACCTCAAGCCTCCCAGCCATATCTGTACAGCGGACGAATTCAATGTCAAGCATCTGATCCTGTAATCTAGAGATTCTTTGGACGACGACAATTCAAGGGCGAATTCTCTTCCGCCAGGGAAGAATGATGTAGAAGAAAAGGCTTTGACATTTTTGTGCAAGTTTTATGAGAAAGTTGAAAATGAGCCGATTTCAGTGATTTTTGGGCCTAAACTTATCAAAAACGGGCCAACGAACAAAACTCACAGCCTTTCGCTGTGATGTCCGTCGCTTTCGGCCAAAAAACGATGTTTAGACCTTGAAATTAGCATTTTTCTGTTTTTTCGGACTTTTTAGGAAATTTTTGGGTGTTTCTGTTTTTGTTTTGCTTTTCTTTCCTTGTCCGTTTTGGATTGTTTTTTCTATTCTTTTGCCTATATAAAGGCCTGGTTGTAAGTGGATTGGCAGATTTGATTTGAATGAAATTTCTCCTTCATTCCACTATACTTTGAATTTGTCAATTCTAGTATTTAGAAGATCTTATATTTGGTATTGTGTGCTATCAACGGGCTTAAGATAATCCATTCGTACACCCAATTGATCCACTAAAAGTTAGGCATTTATATACTAATCAGCCCCTCAGCGACATAAGCATCACTATGCTTGCCAATATTGCTTCCTGCCACAGTGAGTTAAGAATGCTCCCACTGCTCTGTGCCAAAGTATAGCCACCTATGGAGCCCACCCTTTTATGATGTATCCTTTCTAACCCACACGATCTTCAAATTCGTTTGTAACTACTCCAAAATCATTGCTTCCATCAGGTTGCCTATTGCACAATATAAAACTAACTCCACTCTTCTCTAATGTCATTATCATCTCGGTCGTCTATTTACATATTAGCCACATATGACTTCCAAAAGCAAATATACACGATGAAATCTTGCTTGTGGGAATCAAGGCATGTCAGCACCTCCTGACATGGCATTAAACCAGACCTTGTTAGTCCCAGAGGTTGTAAGTAAACCAAAAATAGGGGTGAATTGGATTTTAAAAAAACTTTTGTCCACTTTACAAATTTTATTTCAATAGAATTTTAAAGTATTAAAACTTCAATCAACAAACAAGATACTCAATAGTAGTTGTTATGTAACTGATTAATTAATTAACTCCATATTGAGAAATATGACAAGTCAATGGTACCAAATAGTAGTATTGAAACAGAATCAATATCAGGCAAGTCAATAGTATTTTAGTAGCAAGCTGATCAATAGTAAACAATCAATAATGATAGTTAACATTGAGTATCCAACTAACTATATGAGTATAATACTTTGGTTAGTCAATGTACTAGCACCAATATCAGTTTCTCAAAAAAGAATCAATAGCATTAGGAAAAATAGCAATAAACGAAAGATAACAGTAATGAGTAAAGTGTAAAGGGTAAGAAAAACAAACACAGTAGATTTATAGAGGGTCGAGCTTCCTTGCCTACGCCTTTCTCCAATGTATCTCCCCTTGAGAGTTTCCAATCCACTATGAATTTTTTCTCTAAGGTAGAATTCAAAACCTTTTTACAACTTAGTTCTATCCCACCCAAGTAAGTACCTTCCTTACAAGCTTTGATAAACTAAGTCACTACATCTCTTAAGTAGCTCGATCATAACAGTTTGTGACTAAATAAAAGAAGTATAACTATTGAAGAAAGATTACAATAGATTTTAGCTTTTAAACTTTTTTATTTTAAGATTTCTTTCTTTTCTAAAGCCTTGACAAGTCTTCAATGGAGGTCTAAGCTTCAATTTATAGGCTATTTGTTTCAACTAGCAGTTGTTGACAGTTTGACACATGTTACTAGCCATTTAGAGAAATGAGACAAACTTAAAAAATAGGTAATAGCTGTTTGGACACATATGGTAAGGCTTGATTCAAATTTTATTTCTCAATACTGGAAGAGCTTCAATACCCAAACTTCTTGTTGATTGACTACCAAAAATAAGCACGTGTTGGTCACTTCTGCTAGACAATGATTCTAAGCTTTCCTAAAGTGGGCACGTGTCAACATTTAGCCTCCTTTTTTTGACTTCTTTGCCAATGTGTTGGTTGGTAGAAAATTTTTCTTGGAGACATTTTTCACGTGTCTTTTATTTCTTCAAGACTCATGATTTTTTTTTTGGAACCAATTTATTTCCAAACATAGTATACTCCCTTCTTATTGACTATTTTCAAGGATCCAAAATAAGCTAAAGAACCATCAATTGTATTTTTCCTCAAAGCAATAAGTACCCTTTTTATCTTCTGATTTTAGATTTTACTTTCAATTAATATTTCCATTAAAATTATTTCTTACTTTAACCTTTATATTTTTGTCACAACAGACCTGCCATAGTTAGTGGGCCCTGCAATGTCATCATCCATGGTTAGTTCCGATCTTTCTGCTATTAGTCCTTGACAAGCTAAAGAATGCACGTTTCTTTTCTTAATAGGAATAAGTTGCCTTGCTTTTAAAATTTTTTTCATATTAGGAAACTGATTCCTAAACGCGTCCCTATACAAGAGAGTTGTGTTATAAGGAGGAATTTAACTCCTAAACAGACGAATACATTGCCCTTATTCTAGTGGGATTGTAACTTCCACATGCCTATGTAGGGATTTTTCACCGGAAATCAATAGTTAAAACGGAAAAACACATTGATTTCCTCAAATCCATGCCCAGGAGCAATTGAGGTGGAAATTGAAAACAACAAAATCAAATGGAGAAAGAATAGATTCTAACCAGAAAATCTCTTTAAGAGATAGCTGCAGAAATCGAAACCGACTTCCTCCACGTTCCCGTACATGAACGGCTTTGGAACTCAACCCGTGCTAACGTCGGAATCGACCGGAATGAGAGGATTTTGGGGCTGGAAAATCTGCTGTAATTTTCCTTAGTCTTGGCCGAATTCTCTAGGGGATTTTAACCCTAGATGGCTGAAAGTTTTCTTCAAAAATTTCGGCCCATTCTGCTTTAATTTTATACCTTTTCTCCTTTAAACCCAAATCTGATTTAATTCTCTGGGTCCAATTTAATTTCAAATATAACTTTAATCCAACATGTATGTCAATATATTATACCATATAATATATTACATATGTTTAAATTAAAATTAATTTGACCAATAAATTTAACCAAGAGATTAAAATAGACTTTCATAAAATTAAATACATGTAAATCTATACATGTAAAATATTTCTATCTAGAAATAATCTCATAAATCAATTCATTGAATTAATTTTGAGAAGGCCAATGCAAATGTTAATTATATTATTTTTATCAATCCAATTGATCTATATAATATAATTAATACAATTCTCTCTCTCTGGTGCGTATACTCCAAGTATACAGATGATCCCTTTAGTTCGAGTTCAGACGTTCAATGTGTACGATCCTGTGGGCCCGTCCTTATGTTGGCAGTGGGCCTATGGCCCACAAACTGCAAGCTGGCTCTAGCAAGCCACTGCAGCCCCCAATTAAGACAAAGATAGTAGTCCAACTGTATCATAACCCTGTAGTTTAAACTTGTACATCCCATGTCATTGATATCGGTGTCCAACACAGAGGCATGGATTGATCATCCTCTTTTGTGTCCGGATATTTACTTGATCTCGAATGAACTAATGCTCACAAACAAGTTTCAACTTGTTTGGGAGTGGCTACACTCTTATCAGTTTCATTCATTAAGAGGCCGGTGATATCTTCTCAGTGGACTACTGAGTAACATTCCTTTCTGCATATCCATAGCATTGCCATGTTCACTGACATACCTGAACGTACTAATACTTAGCACCCTGTTACAGGCCTTTTAGGCATACACCAAAGTATGCCACTTCACATGCAGCACCATCATATGGTCAGATCAAAGGATCCATACAAGTACTACACGAGAATCACTTGTGATACTTTACCATGTGGATTTCTCATTTAGTGAATCTATCCAGTACCATGCCCTTTTTGCATCTACCCATTAACTTGGTTGACATCCCATGTCCAATAGCCGGTAAGACACCGCCATACAACCAAGCTAATGATTGTTGGGATTTTTCATCCCAAAACGCCCGATTAAAGCGGAACTACGGAACGTTTCCTCAAATCCGTGCCCAGGAGCAATTGAAATGGAAATCATATACAACAAAATTCAATAGAGAAGAATTAGTTTCTCACCAGGAATATCTCCTCTGGAGATGGCTGTAGAAACCAAAACCGATTTCCTCCACTATCACGTACACGAACGTCTATGGAGTCGAACTCGTACTAGCGACGGATCAATAAAATTTTGGAGAGAAAATTATGGCTGATTTTTCTTCCTTAGAATTTCAAAAATCAGCAGCAAAAATCACCTTAAATTTTCGGTAGCCCTTTCAAAAAGTAGCCGAAATTCATATACATAAAAGACCAATTAATGGCCAAAGTTTATGCCAATTTATTACCAACAAAAACAGCAGCTTTTATTAACAAAAGGCCGTGATTTTTCTTCGCAATTAATTCTCACCTTTGGTCCAAAATTGAGCCTTAATTTCGGCTTGGGTTTAATTTGATTTGATTTAGGATTTAATGCCATTAATCTCTAAATCCAATTTAATTATCACGGGTAAAGTTAAATGTAATTCTATTTTAATTTTCATACATGTATTTATATAAAATCATATTATATAACATACATGTCATTAAATTATAATGATTTGTCAATTAATTGACCCAATAAATTAATTGAGATCAAACTTAAATAAAAAATGCATATAAACCTATATATGCATTTCATTTCCACCTGGAAATAAATTCCCAATCAATATACACCAAATAAATTATATTGATCAATCCAATTGATCTATAATTTAATTAATTAAAAATTATCTCTCCAGTCTGTATACTCCAAGTATACGCGCGATTCGACAAATTCAAACTCAGACATTTTATGTGGACATCCTGTGGGCCCGTCTTTATGTTTGCAGTAGACCTATGGTCCACAGACTTTAGGCGGGCTCTAGCAAGCCACTGCAACCCCCAATTAAGACGGAGATAGCAGTCTAACTGAATTCGAAACCCAGTAGTTTAACTCGTATATCCCATGTCATTGATATCGGTGTCCAACACAGAGACATGGATTGATCACCCTCTTTTGTGTCCGGATATTTACTTGATCCCGAATGTACTAATACTCACAAACAAGTTTCAACTTGTTTGGGTGTGGCCACACTCTTATCAGTCACATTCATCAAGAGACCGGTGATATCTTCTCAGTGGACTACTGAGTGACATATCCCTTTTGCATATCCATAGTACTGCCATGCTTAGTGACATACCCGAACATACCCATACTTGGTACCCTTTTACAGGCCCTTTAGGCATACACCAAAGTATGTGACTTCGCATCCAGCACTATCATATGGTCAGGTCAAAGGATCCATACAAGTACTACATGAGAATCACTTGTGATATTTTACCATGTGGATTTCTCGTTTAGTGGATCTATCCAGTACCATGCCCCTTTTGCATGTATCCACTAACTTGGTTGACATCCCATGTCTAATGGCTGGTAAGACACTGCAATATAACCAGGTTAATGATAGTCTCTAGTTCCATTCATTCCTATGATTGGAACAGACTACATATCTCTTTTTGGTCATATCGTTTTCCCTATCCATGGTCTTACTGCCAAGTGCATGACACTTGTTAACATGGATATGGATATGTCCATTGGATACTTCATATAAAATATAGCACAAGATATATGATAAATGAATTACTGCCTTTATTTATGACACAAAATATGTATAATACAAGAATCCAATAAATGTACAATACAAATACGAGGTCCAATGCCTGGGGACTAGGGCATATCCAACAATGATAGTCTCTAATTCCATTAATTCCCATGACTGTAATAGACTACGGGTGACTTTATGGTCATATCATGTTCCCTATCCATGGTCTTACTACCAAGTGCATGACACTTGTCAACATGAATATAGATATGTCCATTGGATACTCTATTTAAAACATAGCATAAATATATATAATAAATAGATTGATGCCTTTATTTATTAACACAAAATGTATAATACATAAATCCAATAAATGTACAATACAAATACAAGGACCAATACCTCAAGACTAGGGCACATCCAACAATCTCTCACTTGCACTAGTTCCAACTAGGCATAGGCCTAATCCACATAGATCTAGTATGACTCTCGTGGTTGGGCTGAGCTAGCACCTTGGTCAAAGAATCTGTGACATTATCCTCGGTGTCCACTCTATGTAATGAGATGTCACCCCTCTCGGTGATTTCTCGTATGAGGTGAAACTTTTTGAGCATGTGTTTCATGTTCTTATGTGACTGGGGCTTCTTAGCTTATGTAACAGCCCCATTGTTGTCACAAAAGATATCAACTGGCAATTAGATAGTCAGTACTACTACCAATTCAGTGATAAACTTCTTTATCCATACAGCTTCCTTAGCTGCATCACATGCTAAAATGTACTCAGCTTCTGTTGTAGAGTCTGGGATGGTCAGTTGCTTAGAGCTTTTTCAATTTACAACACCACCATTTAGCAAAAACATATACCCAGACTGTGACTGGTACTCATCCTGGTCGGTCTGAAAGCTTGCATCAGTGTACCCAGTAACTAACAGCTCTTCTTGACCTCTATACACTAAGAAGCCATCCTTAGTCCGGTTAAGGTACTTCAGGATTTCTTCAACAGCCTTCTAGTGATCCTTACCACGATCCTGCTGGTATCGGCTTGTCATACTCAGTGCAAAGGCGACATCAGGTCTCGTACATAGCATGGAGTACATGATTGATCCTATAGATGAGGCATATGGGACCAAATTCATGTTCTCCCTGTCCAGCCTTGTCTTAGGACAGTTCTTCTTACTAAGTTTCAGCCCATGGCTCATTGGCAAGAAACCTTTCTTGGCCTGATCCATGCTGAATCTTTTCAGAACTTTGTCTATGTATGTGGCCTGACTTAGGCCCAGAAGCTTATTGGATCTATAGCTGTATATTCTGATCCCTAGGATCATCTCAGCCTCGCCTAATCTTTTATTGCGAAGCACTTACACAACCACTACTTCACTCCTTGCAGTGTTGGTATGTCGCTTCCGAAAAGAAGGATATCATCCACATATAATACCAGAAAGGTGACAATGCTCCCACTAATCTTTTTATACACACAAGGCTCATTTTAATTATGTATAAAGCCGTATTCCTTTATGGCTTCATTGAATCTAAGATTACAACTTTGGGACTCTTGCTTCAATCCATAAATGGACCTTTGAAGCTTGCATACCCTTCAAGGATACTTTGGATCGATAAAACCCTCAGGTTGTGTCATGTACACATCCTCGAGTAGCTTTCCATTAAGGAAAGCGGTTTTGACATCCATCTGCCAGACCTCATAGTCGTACCAAATGGCTATGGCCAGTAGGATCCTTATGGATTTGAGCATAGCGACTAGTGAGAAAGTTTCATCATAGTCTATTCCATGGACTTGTCTAAAACCTTTCGCAACCAGACGCCCCTTGAAGGTGTTGTCGGCCTTTAGCTTGTAGCACCACTTGCAACCTATCACCTTAGCACCCGGAGGTGGATCAACCAGGTTCCAAACCTGATTATCGTACATAGATTACATTTCTGCCTCCATGGCCTTACGCTAGTTGGCAGACTGTGGGCTAGCTATAGCCTCCTGGTAGGTTTTAGGCTCTTCCTCATCGAAGACGAGAAGAGTGTGATCATCAGTGATGAGAAATCCATATCTCTATGGTTCGCGACTGTAAGCGCCGGAATTTTTCCAGACTTAAAAAAAAATGTGTCACGACTGTAATTACAGTCATGAGGCTGTATTACAGTCGTACGACTATAATACCGGAGCAGGTACAGCAGCCCATACCTTGTGACATAAAAGTTGGGGCTGATTTTCAGAGCAATTAATGCTCGTTTTCTCCAGCAAGAAACCAGCAAATAAGAAGGAAAAAGAGAGGAGAGAGAGGGGGCTTTTTGGCTCTGGATTTTAGGACTTTAGGGAGTGAAAGTTGATAGAGAAAATAGAGAAAAAGGAGAGGAAAAAAAACCAACTCAAGCCATCTTTTTCTCCTTTTTTTCTTTTGATTCTTCAGTGTTGAAATTTAAAATCTATTAGAAATCATAGGTTAATAACTGGACACTTCAAATTCAATCAATTTTGGACTTTAAACTCTCTAAATCCTTGACATTTTGGAGATTTTTGGACTTGGTTTTGGGAACCTTAACACAAGGAAAAAGAAACGATTTAGAGGTGACTGGGACATTTCCAGCGGTCATTCCTACTAATTAGCACCACAAAGGTAAATTTACTTCAAACGTCCATTTTCTTGCTTTTTCTGGGTGATTTGATATGTTTTTGTGCATAAAAACTCAATTTTTAGGCTTTCTGTTTCTGGAATTCAAAAACAGCCATACGACTGTTCTTGTATTGAAGAATAGTCGTACGACTGTAATTACAGTCGTACGAGTGTTCTTGAATTCCCACGGCCTTTTGTTTTATTTGAATAAATTTTGGCGATTTTCTGCAATTTGAGGGATTACAGTCACATGACTGTAACTTCCGTCCAGAGGCAGAATTTCCAGTTTAATCTCTAAAAATTCCTAAAAATCCTAAAAAATCAGAAAAATCAGAAAATCATCAAAAATGAATTTTATTGTGTGCATTCACGACGTTAGTTTTAATTTTCAATGTTATTGCCTTTAGAACAATACAACGACGGAGACCCAGTTCTCCCGAAAATCGACCCACCTGACATATTAAATTAAAGTAAATCGGAAAATAAAATGTTTTCAAAATGATTTTCTCACAAAACCAAAATACAGGGAAATTTCAAAATGTTTTCCAGGTCTAATCGGGCTGGCTAGCCGAGCCGACCC
The DNA here is from genome assembly GCA_039660915.1 of Euphorbia tirucalli. Lineage (NCBI taxonomy): Eukaryota > Viridiplantae > Streptophyta > Magnoliopsida > Malpighiales > Euphorbiaceae > Euphorbia > Euphorbia tirucalli. Next base: position 18,330,792 of record CM077637.1, read on the forward strand.
GATTATCCCCACTAAATGCATGTTCCCAATTCCCAATTTCTCATTCTGTCCTACTTGAGTCTTATTTGTGGTGTGCTATAAACTGTGCTAACCCTCTGTTTTGCAGCTTTTAGTTTATTTTTATTTTCATTTTTGATGTATTTAATAGATTAATCCGTGATTTTAGGCGATTGTATTTTTTAGATTATCGTGTATTTTAGGCGTTTGTAAAGTGAGGTTGAGAGTTTTTATTTTTATTTGATCGGGTTGTAATAACTTAATTATTTTACTGCTTTTTATTTTATTTTATCTGTATGTACATTGTGTACTTTAATTTAATAAAATTGACTTTAGAATTATAAAGTACCATCTATGAATATTGGCAAAATTTTATTTTGATTAGACACGAAATAGAGGACTTGTCCGGACCTAGATCTCTGGATAGTGTAGCGGCCTTTCGTCCAGTTCAGCTACACTGCAATTTCCCAGTTGAGCTGAGCCTGGTGCGACTCCTACACTATTTATCGAGACTTAGGTCTCGATTCTTTTATGAATTAATCTAATTTTCCAAAAAAAAATGGATTTTATTATAAAAACCCCACGCGAGGGAGGGTTGCCCAATCTCGACGCTCCCTTCCAAGAGAGTCTGCATCCCGAAGAAAACGTCGTGCGCTCACAGTGGCGACTCTGCTGGGGATTTTCTTACAAAGGTTTTCTTAAAACTTAAAAGAATTTGACAAGCCCTGAAAAGTGTCTAATCAAAATAAGGTGGATGATTCTTGTATGGTATTTTATTTTGCATTCTTTAGTTAGACATTTTTGCATTAGGTTAAGTATCCCTTTTTAGCCCCGTGAATTGATGAAGTGTCGCCTTTGTTCCTCATGGTCTTAGGGGCACGGATACGAAACACCACCCATAGCCTCATACGAACCCCTTCGTTCGAACCCTTGAGTGGGGAGAAGTGAGGAGTATATCTTGCTATGGGAGCCTTGATTTTAACCCGACTTGGACAGAACTCATATAGGCAACCTTAGTTGGATTCCCTTAGGATACCAAAATAAATTGTATGAAAGCTATGAAATCGCGCATTCACCATCCCCAGTTGATGATCGAGGAGAACCCCTCCTACGACCCGGTTAGAATTTTCAAAGACCGGCCACATTTGGAAGAATAAGGTTGGAAGAATACGTTTCATGTGCTATGTGTTTCTCGCCATCCCGTGACATATCATCATCGGCATTTTCATGAACATGACATGCCATTCACAAAGCATTTGCGTGATAACTAACCCATATTTTTATGCAGCCATTTGCATTTTATTTTCGTGTGTGAACACATTAATCATCCGTGTGACATTCACACTAACCATTTCTTTTGCAACCATAACATTACATTCGTGTGTTAATATTTTCACAAGCATAAACGACATCATTATATGTGTCATGCATTCTAACCACATTTTTGTGTAGCCACTTGCATGTTGTGTGACATAAACATTCATGACATATCATTTCATTTAAATTAAGGACGTTCTAAGAATGCCTATCACGATCATTTCATTCCATAACATATCGGGTGTTCTAAAATTACCCGTGTTCTGCTAGTGCACCGGATTGCACTCGGCCATTTCACCAAATCATATCATCATTCAATAGAGACCACAATGGTCCTAGTTCTATTTCCGCGTGCATTTCATGACACTATGCTCATTTATCATAAACATCATATAACACCGTGGTTCATATCGGATCATTTCATGACATTATTATACCATTCAAGGTACTCCCCGAGTGCCTAATTAATACACATATAGGTCCATTTCATAACATCACTAAATCATGAAAGGTGTTCTCCGAACGTCGAACCTCTGCCCGTGTCCCCATCACACGTGACCTTCTTATAACATTATTTCATATCATATGCCTCAAAAGCGTTGAAACTCTATCCGTGAGTTGGCCCTCACGCGACCATTTCATTTCATTTCGTAGACCTACAAAGCATCGAAACCCTGTCCGTGTGTCGGCACACACGTGACTAGTTCACAAGATTCACTAGGTGTCCCAAAATGCACCGAACCCTTGTCCGTGTGATGCTCCACACGTGATCTTTTTGCATAGCATTGGGTGTTCTTGGAATGTCCGAAAATAATAATAATAATAATAATAATAATAATAATAATAATAATAATAATAATAATAAATAGAGATCATCCTCATCATCATCTATCATCACGTCATTTCACCCATTCATCATAAATCATCTTTAATGCCTCACTTTTCATGTCATCATCCCATTCACTCACGCCCTTAAACATTTCCCATATGATGCCGAGCAGAAGAAACTAGAGCGACCTTGGACAAGATCTCAAGTTTTGAGGGCTGTGAGGGAACTGAGAGCAGTAAAACCAGAAAGTGAATCCGACTCAGGGGAAGAAGTTGAGATGGCTAATCCGACACCAAGCCTCGCTGATGCTTTAAAGGATTTCCTAAGATCATAGGATTTTCGTGATATGCTCAAGGAGGAAATGCGGGCTGTAGTGAGAGAGGCCGGAGAAACTGGTGGTAAGTGGGACTGGAAAGGAGAAAGAGGCCGAATCGTCCCAGCAAAGTGGTGATACCTCGGCTAGTTTAAAGAAGCTGTAAGAGATGGAAGCAGCCATAGAAAAGAAAATGAAGGCCAAGTACTCTGAACTTAACGAAGTAGTCGCAGAGCTGAAGAAAGGGGCCAACATCATTCTGGGTTCCAAGAGAGGGGTGAATGTAGATGCAATGATCAATAAGGGCATTGAGACCTTTCCCATTGGGTTTCAAGTGCTGAAGATTCCTTCTTATAAGGGGAGTGGCTCCCCAGAAGCTCATGTGAATCTGTATGTCCGGATAATGCTAACTGCGGGTGCCACTAAACAGCAACTGGTTAATTTCTTCCCGACCACACTGAAAGGGGGAGCCCTGAATTGGTACAACTCTTTGTCTGAAGATGTGCAGTCAGACTGGGAGGCCTTGTCAGCTTCCTTCATCAAATACAACCGCTTCAACGCTAAGATTCAGGTGAAGCTGTATGATCTGGAAAGGGTTAAGCAACAACAAAATGAATCCTTTGATGCCTATTACCAAAGATGGATGAACAAAATGATTCTGCTGAAGAAACGCCCCGACGAAGATGAACTGATTCAGAAGTTGATTAATGGGAGTAAGGACATCTTCCGAAATAATATGAAATTCCATTCCTTTAGTGAGCTCAGTGAAGTGTATAGCATGGCCATGAAAATTCAGAGGGATGAGGAGGAAAAGGCAGCAAGCTACAGGGGCAATAAAGGCTCTGGGTATAGTGTCGGGTATCGGTCGACTACTGCAACTAGATCAGGCAGTGGATCTGGTTCCGGCCCTATAGATAAAAGCCGGCAACTCTCAGAAGACAAGCCAGCTGAAGTTGTCATTGTGTCCCAGCAGCGGGGTGGCCAAGAAGGAAATTTTCAAACTCGAGGCCTATCACCTTGGACTCTTTCTTTGGCCAAGATTTTTGCGAAATGGAGGAACGGTGGTCTATTACATTCTCTGAAGCTGTTTGAAAAGCTGGCTGAGACTGACAAGGGAAATTTCTGTTCCTATCACGTGACAGTAGGGCACCGCACGAATGACTGCATGCAGTTACTAAGGGCTGTCCGACAATTGATTGCCGAAGGAAAAATTATAGAACCACCTTTGAAGCCCAGTGTCTAGAACAACCCCTTACCCAGCTTTAACTGATCTGCGTGTTCAAGCTATTAAGGAGATGGCGCGGCAGCAAAAGAAGACCCTCCGCATGTGGAGGATGACAACTATTTTGATGTATCTATTTTGTTTTCTTTCCTGTTTTATGAACAATTCAGCCCACGAGGCGTTTAATGTAATGCAATTTGATTTCAATTACTTGTGCGATATTTTTCTGGATGGAACACTGTGCATTCATACAAACATTCATTTAATGTCTTTAGCATACATCACACATCATTACATGAAATGAATTTCAGGATAGGTGATGATCCAAAAAGGGTATCCGTCTTGAAAGACCTCACGCCTGATAAGAGAGAAAAAAAAAAGAAATTGCAAAGTATCCAAAAGCGCATAACAAGTTTTGCCCGATCCTACCACGGCATGACTGGGGATCGATAGAGAAGTTACCAAATGTCAGACTCCAAAGGATTTAAGGGCGAAATCGGTTGAGCAGAAACTCCACAGACCCAGATCAGACGAAGAGGGGAAACCACGATGGGAGAAGCTGATGTTGCTAGAAAAACAAGACTATTCATAGCAAACAGACATCAGTTCATAGCCATGACTGTCAGCCACCCAAAGTGGATAAAAACAGAGTCGACCATGATGTCACAGCCTAAAAAAAAACATACGCCCAAATTTATGAAGAAGAATACATATGCACGATACAAAATTCCGTGTTCCGTCATGACCAAGAAGAGACTATGGTTTCAAGGGGGCAACGGTGCATGTGTCCCAGAATAAAGGGCTGGGGCATCGATCGTCAACTCCACATCATCCAAGAGCCGGTGGGGTGATGGGAGCAGCCAACAAATCTATCAAAGGAATTCTATCGGGGATTGGCATGTCATTATTCGCCTTGCAAAGACGCTAGACTGGCATCAGAGCACTCACCAAGGAGGTGCCATAGTCATCGACCTTCAAGGTGGAAACGGTTCTACCAGGGAGAAGAGAGACCAAGCTATTGCCCCCATCAACCCGTACGGGCTAAAAAAAAGGATTAAAAAGTCCGATGGATTGAAAACCAAAAAGGCGGTATATGCAAAAATTAGGACAGTGCGATGGATCGAAAGTCAAAAAGGCAGTCCATGCAAAAGTTAGGACAGTGAGGTGAGCACCACCAGGTGAAAAATCTGTAAGGACCAGTTGGTGGCGGTCGTGAATTCGGTCAAGACGGATACCATTGCTGATTTCGATTCTTAATTTCATTTCATCTATGATGTGCATTATGCTAAAACATTATCAATGAATGAATGCCTTGCTTTGTTCATTTAAATGTCCCAATTCTGCTCGGAATTGAATTTGCATCATGCATCATATATGGTTATACATGTCTTTCGCTTACATGCGTCGCACTTAAAAAAAAAAAGGAGCTCGCTGAGGTGAAAACCGAAAAGGCGCCTCAGGCAAAAGTTAAAGTAGCTCGCTGAGCTAAAAACCCACATTGGGCAGTTCAGGTAAAATTTAGAGCACCTCTAGATTCACCATTCCTAGGGGCAAAAAAGTGGAACCCTTCCACCATTCCCCAGCAGAAGCTCTTCTACTATTCTCCAGCAGGATCCGCTGTACTATTCCCCAGTGGAACCATCACAAAGAATGCCACCACTTTCTCTCTAATAGTCAAGGACTTCCCCAACAGCCATTGCATATCCCTGTGCATCCCCAGCAGGAATGCGAGAATCACATCACATAAAGACTATACTCTCCAGCTAGATCAGTCGTAGGCGTGACGTGCTTTCCCTAGCCAGAGGCGCAACTCGATCTTCCCAGCAAGAGCGTAGCATTTCAAGGCCTGACGAATAGCGGGAGATGCGCCACCCAGAGTCTATTTACATATGCATACATTGCAACATGCATACACAAGCATTCAAAACACATAGATACACATGCATACGTGCATCACAACCAATCCAGGCATAGGTACCCGTCACCATCGTCGGGCCGCTCCGAGCTAGGACCACTCTCAAAGCAAGAAATAGTCTAACACTGAAGCATTCATCAGGTCTCAAGAGATAAGTCAAAGCTACACAGGCCCAAGCCTCGACATCTCAAGTACCTAGGGGCAAAGTAATTAAGCTGTATTTATTCTTGATCGAAGGGGCAAAAATTTTTGTTTCCAAAATTGTCGATCAAGGAATAAATACTTATTCTCAAGCTAGATTTCGAATCCTTGAAACTCCTTCAAGTAAGATTCCTAATCCTTGAAAACCTCTCCAAGCTAGATTTCGAATCCTTGAAATTCCTTCAAGTAAGATTCCTAATCCTTGAAAACCTCTCCAAGCTAGATTTCGAATCCTTGAAACTCCTTCAAGCAAGATTCCTAATCCTTGAAAACCTCTCCAAGCTAGATTTCGAATCCTTGAAACTCCTTCAAGTAAGATTCCTAATCCTTGAAAACTCCCCAAGCTAGATTTTGAATCCTTGAAACTCCTTCAAGCAAGATTCTTAATCCTTGAAAACTCCCCAAGCCAGATTTCGAATCCTTAAAACTCCTTCAAGCAAGATTCTTAATCCTTGAAAACCTCTCCAAGCTAGATTTCGAATCCTTGAAACTCCTTCAAGCAAGATTCTTAATCCTTGAAAACTTCTCCAAGCTAGATTTCGAATCCTTGAAACTCCTTCAAGCAAGATTCTTAATCCTTGAAAACCTCTCCAAGCTAGATTTCGAATCCTTGAAACTCCTTCAAGCAAGATTCTTAATCCTTGAAAACTCCCTAAGCCAGATTTCGAATCCTTGAAATTCCTTCAATCAAGATTCTTAATCCTTGAAAACTCCCCAAGCCAGATTTCGAATCCTTGAAGCTCCTGCAAGTAAGATTCTTAATCCTTAAAAATCGTTTAAGCCAGATTTCGGGTCCTTGAACACCAATTCAAGCAAGACCCTAAATCCTAGAAACCAATCCCAATCTCCAGCAAATCCACCTTGGGTAACATAGACCCGGTATCGGCCCAGATTGGCTTCATTCCAAATCTTCTTCATCCTTGCCTCGGGTAATCTAAACCCGGTATCGGCTTATTTCATCTTCATCCTCGTCTCGGGTAATCTAAACCCGGTATCGGCTTATTTCATCCAATCAACTCAGTACATCACCACAATAGTGGAGCTTCAACAAGTAAGTGCATGTTTCTTGTGTCTGCGGCGCTTCAATCCGTGCTCTCAAATCCATCACCTCAAGTATTCTAGATCTGGAGTCGGGTGTCGAATTCGATCACGCGAGGGGTAGCTGTAAGCGCCGGAATTTTTCCAGACTTAAAAAAAATGTGTCTCACAACTGTAATTACAGTAGTAGGGCTGTATTACAGTCGTACGACTGTAATACCGGAGCAGATATAGCAGCCCATACCTTGTGACATAAAAGTTGGGGCTGATTTTCAGAGCAATTAATGCTCATTTTCTCCAACAAGAAACCAGTAAATAAGAAGGAAAAAGAGAGGAGAGAGAAAGGGCTTTTTGGCTCTGGATTTTGAGACTTTAGGGAGAGAAAGTTGATAGAGAAAAGAGAGAAAAAGGAGAGGAAAAAAAACCAACTCAAGCCATCTTTTTCTCCTCTTTTTCTTTTAATTCTTCAGTGTTTAAGTTTAAAATCTATTAGAAATCATAGGTTAATAACTGGACACTTCAAATTCAATCAATTTCAGACTTTAAACTCTCTAAATCCTTGACATTTTGGAGATTTTTGGACTTGGTTTTGGGAACCTTAACACAAGGAAAAAGAAACGATTTGGAGGTGATTGGGGCGTTTCCAGCTGTCATTCCTACGGTGGATCAGCACCACAAAGGTAAATTTACTTCAAACCTCCATTTTCTTGCTTTTTCTGGGTGATTTGGTGTGTTTTTGTGCATAAAAACTCAATTTTCGGGCTTGCTGTCTCTAGAATTCAAGAACAGTCGTACGATGTTGAAGAACAATCGTACGACTGTAATTATAGTTGTACGAGTGTTCTTGAGTTCCCGTGGTCTTTTGTTTTATTTGAATAAATTTTGGCGGTTTTCTGCAATTTGAGGGATTACAGTCGCATGACTGTAACTTCCGTCCAGAGGCAGAATTTCCAGTTTAATCCCTAAAAATTCCTACAAATCCTAAAAAATAAGAAAAATCAGAAAATCATCAAAAATGAATTTTGTTGTGTGCATTAACGACTTTAGATTTATTTTTCCATGTTATTGCATTTAGAACAATACAACGACGGAGACCCGGTTCTCCCAAAAACTGACCCACCTCACATGCTAAATTAAAGTAAACCGGAAAATAAAATGTTTTCAAAATGATTTTCTCATAAAACCAAAATACAAGAACGTTTGAAAATATTTTCCAGGTCTAATCGGGCTGGCTAGCCGAGCCGACCCGATTATCCACACTAAATGCATGTTCCCAATTCCCAATTTCCCATTCTGTCCTACTTGAGTTCTATTTGTGGTGTGCTATAAACTATGCTAACCCTTTGTTTTGCAGCTTTTAGTTTATTTTTATTTTCATTTTTGATGTATTTAATAGATTAATCCATGTATTTTAGGCGATAATATTTTTTAGATTATCGTGTATTTTAGGCGTTTGTAAAGTGAGGTTGAAAGTTTTTATTTTTATTCGATCGGGTTGTAATAACTTAATTATTTTACTGCTTTTTATTTTATTTTATCTGTGTGTACGCTATGTGTTTTAATTTAATAACATTGACTTTAGAATTATAAAATACCATCTATGAACATTGGCCAAATTTTATTTTGATTAGACACGAAATAGGGGACTTGTCCGGACCTAGATCTCTGGATAGTGTAGCGGCCTTTCGTACGGTTCAGCTACACTGTAATTTCTCGGTTGAGCTGAGCCGGGTGGCGACTCCTACACTATTTATCAAGACTTAGGTCTCGGTTCTTTTATGAATTAATCTAATTTTCTAAAAAAATGGATTTTATTATAAAAACCCCATGCGAGGTAGGGTTGCCCGATCTCGAGGCTCCCTTCCGAGAGAGTCTGAGTCCCGTAGAAAATGTCGTCCACTCACAGTGTCGAAAACACCGTCCGCTCACAGCGACGATCCCTACCAGACCTTCTAGGTCCTTGTGTGACCTGGGTCGATGCTTCCTCCTATGAAAGCTCCACCTTGGTCTCTGAGTTATCCTCTTCAAGAGTTTGTAAGCTTTGAACTTCCCTGAGTTCAACATTACTCCCACTGTCTTTCTTGGAAATGAAATCCTTTTATAGAAAGGCCCCCTTTCGTGCCATGAACACCTTGTTCTCAGTGGGGTTGTAGAAGTAATACCCTTTGGTTCCCCTACGGTAGCCCACAAACAGGCATTTGTCGGTTTTAGGTTCTAGTTTGCCCCAGTCAATTTCTTGACATGTGCATCACATCCCCAAATCTGCAGGAAAGACACACTGGGCCCCCTGCCTATCCATATCTCATATGACATCTTTTCCACAACCTTAGTCGGAGTATTATTCAAAATGAGAGCTGACGTCTCAAAAGCATATCCCCAGAAGCTTATTGGGTGAGAGGCGTGGCTCATCATTGAGCGGACCATGTCTAACAAGGTCCTGTTCCTCCATTCGAACACCCGATTCCATTGTGGTGTTCCTGGAGGAGTGAGCTGTGGAATGATTCCATGCTCTCTCAAATATGAATCAAACTCTAGGCTCATATACTCGCCTCCTCGGTCTAACTGAAGGGCTTTGATATTTCTACCTAGCTGGTTCTGTACTTCGTTCCTAAATTCCTTGAACCTATCAAGCGTCTCAGACTTATGCTTCATCAGATAGACATAGCCATATCTACTGAAATCATCTGTAAACGTGACGAAGTAAAGATGTCCACCTCTGATAGCTGCGTTTATGGGCCCACATACGTCTGAATGTATTAGGTCCAATTAGCCAGTAGCCCTTTTAGTTCCAATTAGCCAGTAGCCCTTTTAGTTTTCTTGCTAAAAGGTGTTTTAGTCATTTTACCCCGTAAACAAGATTCGCATATATCAAGTTACTCCAAGTCAAATCCTAGGATTCCAGCTCTGTGAAGCCTAGCTATGTGCTTCTCGTTTATGTGGCCTAAACGACAATGCCAAAGGTAGACTGGATTAAGTTTGTTAGGCTTAACCCTTTTAGTATTTATATTATAGACATGATTGGTTTCATTCAAATCCAGGATATATAGGCCATTATTTAATAGAGCTTCTCCATAAAATAATCTCTCTCTAGATAAACCAATTCTACCATTTGCAATAGAAAAACTAAATCCAGAAATATCCAATACTGAAACAAAAATAATATTCCTGCACATTGCAGGTAAAATATAACATTGTTCCAATATCAAAACCAATCCACTAGGCATCATAAGGTGGTATTCACCGATCTCTATAGCAGCAACCCTTTCTCCATTTCCGACCCGCAAAGTCCACCTCCCCAGATCCCAGTGACCTCCCGCTCTTAAGTCCCTGCACATTACAACAAATGTGAGAACCACATCTAGTATCCACCAATACCCAGGATGTTGAAACAGTGAGGTTAATGTCTATGACATATATACCTGATGAAGATGCGCCTTGGGTCTTCCTTTGCTCTCCCAACAGCTTAGGACACGATCTCCCAGCCTGCTTGCACCCGAAGCAGACATCCTCGGGACCGACCTTAGGCTGGGCCTTAGCCTTCTTGGCTTTGGCTTTCTTATCCTTCTCCTTAGCCTTTCCCTTAGCAAAAGGAGGGTTCCCCTTGTTGACCAGTAGTACCGGCGGAGTCTTTTTGATCGACTATTCAGTGAGTTTAAGCATCCCATACAGCTCACTAACAGTACGGTTCATCCTTTGCATGTTATGATTCAGGATGAACTGATCATAAGAATCCAGCAAGGAAGCCAGGATCATGTCAACCGCCAGCTCCTGTGAGATAGGCGATCCGAGATGGGTTAAAGTATCCAGATAGCCCTTTATTTTAAGCATATATGCGCTTACAGATGTCCCAGCCCCCATCTTATAGGAGTGGAATGCCTTATTGATCAGGTACCTTTCCTGACGAGCTTGCTCTTAAAACATCTCGTTAAAAGCTGTTATTATAGCATAGGCCTGATGGTCCATGAACTGCTTTTGTAGCTCATGGACCATACACATCACATCCCGGCTATCCTTAACGTACACCTCGTATTCCTCCAGCTGGGCGGCCGGTGGATTTCGCCCCGTTGGTGCAGCTGGTACAGGCCTTTCCAGCACATACTCTTTAGACTCCTGTCTTAGAACTATTCTTAAGTTCCTGTACCAATCCAAAAAGTTAGGGCAAGAAAGCTTGTCCCTTTCGAGGATAGATCGCAGTGAAAGTGAATTGTTTGTTGCCATTTAGTTACTACACAGAAAATTTATAAGAGTTAATAAAGTACTTAACTTGTTTTTCCCATATTTAATTAATAATGAATCATGTTATTAATTAACTCAATTTGTTGGGCTCATGGGCTGAGATCCATATTTCATTAAGATATAGCTAGACGAGGGCCAGTGAAAAACTATACCCTAATTATTTAGGTAGGAACGTGGTACAATCCCAACCTAGGGACTCTCGGTTTGATGGGCTTGTTGGCACTTACCCATCTGTGCTTAGGGCCAAGAAAATCCTACTACCAATGCTAAGTCAAAACCTCCATCTAAGTGTCAAAGTAACCAATACTCCCACCCAATACAAAATGACGATACTCTAGTGCATCTAGCGAGGGCATGGTCTACAACTGGCCTATCCCCACTTCGAGTCAGTTCTGAATGAGGAAAGCACTTTTAAACGACTTAATAATTTCTTTTTGGTTATGAGATTCATTTTAATAATGGCTTAGATGTATAGGCGGGTGAAATTGGATTTGGATCATACATTCATACATGTAAATAAATAAAACATAATTAAATAAAATGGACTGCTATGGGCCTATATTACAACCTAATATAATTCTAGTAAACCTATACTAGGAAAGACATCAGGTGGGCCTCCTCTTCTTCCTTCTGGGCTCGCCTCTCCAATGGACTTCTTCTTTACAAATTTTATAATAAATAAATAAAACAAAATTACATAAAAAAGAAAAACGGCACGCAGCCCGTATTTACCCAAAAAGAAAAATACAACCCAACTCGAATAAGGCCCAATAACATCCAAACACACATTTAATCATACAACATGCAATCCAATACATCAATTTATAAACATGTTATAATGCATGAATTTAAGCCCATTTCAATTATATCCTTTGCCATTATTTTGATATCGTCAATTTTGGCCCATCATGGTTCTAGCCCTTAATGGGCTTTAGGCCTCCAACCTAGGCAGAATACTGCTCCCACTGGAATTGGAAAACCATGAGTTCATATCAGCAGCCCGGGTAATCGTGCCAAGAAAACTCGAACCAATTTCAATTATATCATGTTATTTTCCAAAATTAATATCTCATGAATAAAATTAAAATTTTATTCAAGAAACCATGTGCATTTAAATTACAAAAAATTTAAACACACAAAATTTTAAAACCCAGTAAAATTTCAAAACTGGGCCACGGGCCCGAAACCCTTCAAATCCAAAATTGGATCCGGCCAGGTACAGCTAGGGCAACTCTGGGCCCAAAACCCACCAAATCCAAAACTGGGCCCGGCCCACTGCATACAGCTAGGGCAACTCTGGGCCCAAAACCCACCAAATCCAAAACTGGGCCGGGCCCACTGCAGCTAGGGCAACAGAGTTGCCCTAGCAGCAGCAGCAGTAGCAAGCAGTGGCTGCTGCAGCTGTTTCTACCGCTACGGCGGCTGCCGTAGAAACAGCCCGTGATTTTGTAGAAAAAATAAATAAATTACAGCCAACAAATTAAATCACCAAGAAATAATCCAACAACTGAAAATTAAATCCACTATAAACCGATATGCACATTAATTTTCGATTGCAAAATCCAAGAGGAAAATCACAAATACCAATCCAAAGAATCCCAAATAAAATTATCCATTTTAAAACCAAGGATTCAACCAAGTTTAACAATTTCCACAGATCAAAAGCCCGCTTTGATACCATTATAGGGATTTTTCATTGGAAATCAATGGCTAAAGTGGAAAAACACATTGATTTCCTCAAATATGTGCCCAGGAGCAATTGAGGTGGAAATTGAAAACAACAAAATCAAATGGAGAAAGAATAGATTCTCACCAGAAAATCTCTTTAAGAGATGATTGCAGAAATCGAAACTGACTTCCTCCATGTTCTCGTACATGAACGGCTTCGGAACTCAACCCGTGCTAGTGTCGGAATTAGCCGGAATGAGAGGATTTTGGGTCTGGAAAATCTGCTGTAATTTTCCTTAGTCTTGGCCGAATTCTCTAAGTGATTTTGACCCTAGATGGCTGAAAGTTTTCTTCAAAAATTTCGGCCTATTCTGCTTTAATTTTATGCGGGCCTTTTCTCCTTTAAGCCCAAATCCGATTTAGTTCTCTGGGTCCAATTTAATTTCAAATATAATTTTAATCCAACATGTACGTAAATATATTATACCATATAATATATTACATATGTTTAAATTAAAATTAATTTGACCAATTAATTTAACCAAGAGGTTAAAATAGACTTTTATAAATTAAATACATGTAAACCTATACATGTAAACTATTTCCACCTGGAAATAATCTCATAAATGAATTCATTGAATTAATTTTGAGAAGGCGAATGCAAATGTTAATTATATTATTTTCATCAATCCAATTGTTCTATATAATATAATTAATACAATCCTCTCTCTCCGGTGCGTATACTCCAAGTATACAGATGATCCCTTTAGCTCAAGTTCAGACGTTCAATGTGTACGATCCTGTGGGTCCGTCCTTATGTTGGCAATGGGCCTATGGCTCATAGACTACAGGAGTGCTGTAGCAAGCCACTGCAGCCCCAATTAAGATGGAGATAGCAGTCCAACTGTAATCATAACCCTATAGTTTAAACTTGTACATCCCATGTCATTGATATCGGTGTCCAACACAGAAACATGGATTGATCACCCTCTTTTGTGTCAGGACATTTGCTTGATCCCGAATGAACTGATGCTCACAAATAAGTTCCAACTTGTTTGGGTATGGCCACACTCTTATCAGTTTCATTCATCGAGAGGCCGGTGATATCTTCTCAGTGGACCACTGAGTGACATTCCCTTCTGCATATCCATAGCATTGCCATATTCATTAACATACCCGAATGTACCCATACTTGGCACTCTATTACAGGCCCTTTAGGCATACACCAATGTATGTCACTTCACATGCAACACCATCATATGGTCAGGTCAAAGGATCCATACAAGTACTACACGAGAATCACGTGTGATACTTTACCATGTGGATTTCTCGTTTAATGGATCTATCCAGTACCATACCCGTTTTGCATGTACCCATTAACTTGGTTGACATCCCATGTCCAATGGCCAGTAAGACACTTCCATACAACCAAGCTAATGATAGTCTCTAGTTCCATTAATTCCCATGACTGGAACAGACTACAGATGACTTTATGGTCATATCGTTTTCCCTATCCATGTTTTACTGCCAAGTGCATGACACTGGTCAACATGGATATGGATATATCCATTGAATACTCTATTTAAAACATAGCACAATATATATAAAATAAATAGATTGATGCCTTTTTTTAATGACACAAAATGTAAAATACATAAATCCAATAAATGTACAATTCAAATACAAGGACCAATAACTCGGGACTAGGGCACATCCAACAGCCTATATAAAGGTGTTAGCCTCTAAGTTTAATCCATACAACTTAGCTCTTTTAGTTTATAATTTTTCTTCAGAATTTTATAGACTTAAGCATCGAAGTGTCTCTGGTTAGGATAATTAGTGCCTCTTTCTTTCTTTCGGTATTCAAGTAGGAAAGTCTAATCAAACCAATGACAAAGTAAACAATGATTTAGTGAAAATTTTTCTCAACAACATCACCACCCGAATTTATGTATATAATTGAAGTAACTTTAGATTTTATGTTTGTTGTTAAAACGATTTTTATTTTTATTTATCATTACATACGTTATCAAGTTCATTCTCATTTTAGATTACTATTTGTGATTAAATCAACTTAATTTTCAGGTAAAAGGATCAACTTAATTTTAATTTCATTTATTTATTAACCTGTAGAGTTATCATTTATATATGTTCAAATAGGTAATTTATGTGGAACGGATATATTGTAATAGGTTTCCATTTTTTTTTTTTTTTTGAGAAAAAATGTAGTCTAATTGAATTTTTGAACATATGTTGGACAACTAATGTAAATTATGAACGAGAGTTGGTAGAAACTTCCTTTAATTTTCCAAGATTGAAGTAAGAACATTAATTATTTTTGTATAACAAGTTATAATGTAGAAATAAAGTAAATTGTTTGTTGTTTACTATTATTTTCTCGTAAAAAAATGCATCAATTTCATTTTTTTAATCATTAAAGGGTAATTATAGAAAAATATAAACTATTTAAAAATATATATATATATATTGAGAAGTAGTTTCCTGTACTTTCCCAAACCACAAAACAACATATTTATTATTTCACATCAAACAACAAAACAACAGGCTCTGTGTTTTTTCGAGAGAATATCCATCACTTGTCATTTATGACAATGTTGGGTAAGTCTTTGTCATGTTATTAAAATAAGACAAAATGTATCAGCCTTTTAAATTTTAATAGGTTTTATAGTTCGTCGTTGATTCAATTTTTTTAACATATTAAATATATAAATTTTATGTTTTAATAATATTAGTTCTAAACTTGATTTTTTTTTTTCTCGCATGAATTATAATATCAAATAACTGGCAGGTAACACAATTTCTAAGAAGGCATTAAATTAAATTGGAAGTATAGTTCACATCTGTAACTATAACATACTTACATAAAAAGTATAGTTTAAGCTCCTCCATTTGATAGAATTTTCTATTTTTCTCAAAAATTATGTCATACACCAGCTAACGTATATTATAACCCATGATACGAAAAATTATTAAGTTAATACTATTAAAATAGAAAAATCATATACTAAAAATATTAAAACAATTGATCAGAAAGCCAATTACAATATCTACAAAAATTCATTAAACTCAATATATTTTTTGCCTTAAAATAACTCTTTTTACATATTTTTTCTTAAAAAACTGTAGTGGAATTTTCCCAGTATGTAGTGGAATTTCAGATACCAAAAGGTAACTTTAACTAATTTTTGAGCTAAGTTGGTTTAGCCTTGCAACCAATGCATCCAAATCTTGATCTGAGCTCCCCCCTCCTTTTGTGGCATTCATAGCTGCTTCTTGCAATTTCTTGGCTCTCTTTCTTTCCGCCAAATCCTCCTTAACCGACTCATCTAAAATTCGAGCCAACTCTCTCGATTCGGGAATCTTTTTTGCGGCTTCACCAACTCGGATCCCCACACCCAATTGATCCACTAAAAGTTGGGCGTTTGTGTATTGATCAGCCCCCATTGGCCATGTAAGTGTCACTACGCCTGCCGATATTGCTTCCAACACCGAGTTCCATCCGCAATGAGTCAAGAATGCTCCTACCGCTTGGTGCCTAAGTATAGCCACCTGTGGAGCCCACCCTTTTATAATGTATCCTCTCTCACTCATACGATCTTCGAATCCTTCAGGTACTACTCCGACATCATCGCTTTCATTCGGTTGCCTATTGCACAATATAAAACTAACCCTGCTTTTTTCTAGCGCTGTTATCAGCGCGGTCATCTGTTTACACGTAAGCCACATACGACTTCCAAAACAAATGTACACGACAGAATCTTGCTTATGAGAATCAAGCCATGTAAGTACCTCATGACATGGCACTGAACTGGACCCGCCACGGTTAGTGGGCCCTGCAATGTCATTATCCAATGGCAAAATGGGACCTACCGCCCAAACGCTGTCGTTTTTGAACTCTTTTTTGAGGTGATCAAGATAGACTCCTTCCACATCGGCGAATGAGTTGATGACGATTCCAGAGCTGGCCATGTTACCCATTTGGCAGTCCCTGAAAAATTCCCAATCAGAGTCTCTCGGCGGCTTATAAACGTGGGAGATTTGCCACCATGGATAGCTAGGAGAATTCGGAACATTGGAAAATTCAACAACGGAATCAGGATCTTCGGGGTCGCCGTTTTGTGTGAACTGGTGACGCCAAGTAGAACAAGTAATGGAGAAAGCGAAAGCCCCCGAGGGGGAGAAGACGATACGAGGGATGCCAATTTGGGAAGCCAATTCGAAAGTCCAACCCAGGAAGAAATCAGAAATGATAGCAACAGGAGGATTGGAGTGAGATTTGAAAAAGCTTAAGAGAGGAGGATAATGGTGGTCACGCAGGAAGCGAATCATAGCAACGAGGCGGTTTTTAGAATCAGGAGGAATTTGAAGGGAAGGAAGGGCTAAATGATGGAATTGGGAGGAGGGGAGAAATGGATTGAGCAAAGGGAGATTGTTGGAGGTGACGACGACGGTGATAAAGAGGCCGCGGTTGAGAAGGCGGTGAGTGAGATCGAGGAGAGGGATAATATGGCCGGAAGTTGGGAAAGGGTAGACCAGAATGTGTGGATTACCAGAGATGGACATGGCTGCAAAATCGAATTCGAAGAATTTTATTGTTGGAGCTGATGGAGAGAAAGGAGGAGGACAAAATATATAAAGGGGTTGGATATAAAAGTCATTCCACTAAGCCATTACGTCACTCCTGACGTTGTCACAGTATGGAATTTAGCAAATTAAAGCTTTTGTTTTGCTGAGCTGCAATTATTGAATTAAGATTATAATCCTTCTTTCTGGTATTTAATTTATGATGTCAGTGCCTACATGTGAAGGGACTTTAGCCCACTAAAGACATTGACACATGAGAAGCAAATGACATATTAGTTGACAAAAGCTACACTGTTTACATGTCTATTTAATAAAAGATGCAACTTTTGTTTTCACCGATTAAAGTAAATCATAATCATTTTTTTCTCCATTTCTAACAATATTGGAATATCTTTCATCCGTTAAATTCGTTTTATTTTTATCAACATATTAGAGTATAATTTTTCTCTATATTTTGCTTTTCTGAACTAATAAGATACCCACTATTTAATACAAAAGAAATTGTATTCAATAATCAATATTTTCTTTTACGTTAATTTTATAAGAGTTACGTTTTTCTGAACAATCAGAATATTCAGATTTAATTCTCACATTTGAATTGAAGATATGATAACTTCTCGTGGATTTGTAAGTCTAAACAACGAACAATTTATTTTTTATTCAAAGAATCATTCGATTTTAATGGAAAACATAAAAAACAAGACCTCCATACATATATATTATACTTATATACATATATATGGGTTATGTGTAAAATATTAACAATTAAATGATTTTCATAATAGTTATGTGGCGGCTTCTATATATGAATAATTTTCTTTCTTTAAAATACTTTTTTAGTTGTATTAATCGTTATTTATATTAATAAAAAAAATTGATTCTCAATACTAAATATGTACACACCTCACAAAATTTGTTTGCATTCCTAGAATATCTACGAATTTAAAACAATTTAGTTATCCAAAGCCGTTATCATATACGTTGTCAATAGTTTTTTTTTTTTTTTTTTTTTGGTAAATACATACGTGGTCCTTTTAACTTTTATTTTTAAACCGCTTGACCCCCTCAACTATTTTAGCGACCTTTCTAACCCCTCATCTAAAATCCAAATACATACGTGACCCATTCAACATTTATTTTTGAGTCGCTTGGCCCCTTCAACTATTTTAGCGACCTATCTAACCCCTCATCTATTTTAAAGTGGTATTTTTAGACACTTAAATACTGATGTGTCGTATGATCTGGAGATAAGAGAAATCTCAGCGCGTTTGGGATGAAATTTACGATTTTACAAGGGTAATATTTTGTAAATATTATATAAAAAAAATTATCTGCATTTTTTTCTCCATCTCTCTTCGCTTTGGTTAAACTCTCTTCGTTCTTCTTTATTGTCTCTTCTACAATTATATTTCTTCTTCTTCTTGAGTTTTATTAATTGATGGGAAATCTTCACTTTATAATAGTTTGTAATATTAATTAAATTGAAGATGGTTTCCAGCGTATGTCCTACATATCTTTAGTGTCAGACGCATGTAATGCATGATACTCTGTTGTGTCTGGTTATGTTCAATCAAAGGTTTAAAAATATCACTTTAAAATTGATGAGGGATTAGATAGACCGCTAAAATAGTTGAGGGGGCCAAGCGGCTCAAAAATAAAAATTGAAGGGGCTACGTATGTATTTGATATTTAGATAAGAGATTAGATAGATCACTAAAATAATTAAGGGGATCAAATGGTTCAAAAATAAAAGTTAAAAGGGCCGCGCATAGATGTGACGTTTATTTTTACTTTTCTTATAAACACACGTAAGAGTATTCAATGATGGAGTTTTTGGTTAAACTTCAGTCACCTGTTAAGAAATAAGGAATCAATCAACCCCTGGTTTCGTCGTTATTTACATAGTTACATGGTTCCTCTGCATTGTCCATAATGCCCTTTTTTCCTCGGTCGTTTTCGCATGGGCCTCTGTTATCCCTTGCCACCTTGTGGGCCTGACTTTCCTTCTAGCTTTCAACAAAATTACACCCAAAGTCAATCCAATTTTTGAAAATTTTTATCCAACCGTTATATAGGGTTAAAAGTTTTGAAATTTTATCAAACAATCTTATATTGCCAATTCAATACGTTAATGATAATTGATAAATTTTCAATACGTGCAGAATAAAATTTCACTTTTCTACCAACTCTAGCTTTCAACCCGCGCAAATGCACGGATTTAATCATTTAATTATATAAATGTACATTTTAAAATTTTATTTCATTTTGAATAGATTTTTAATGTTTCAAAACTTTCATTCATTTGTTTATTTATTTATGTAGGTGAAAAACAATATGAAAAAACAAAAATGTAAACCAATATAACAAAAATGAAAAAAATAATAAGGACTTGTCTTTTTATTTTTTATTTTTTCTATTTTTAATCAACTTTTCAATTCCTTTTTTACTATTTCAAGGAAAGCAAAGAACTTATACATATGAAAATAAGGAACGTAATATTTTCTTTCTTTTCAATGAAGGTGAAATGATAAATGGTGATCAATAGCTGCTATGCTCATATTTTTGCTCTTTGTTTATTTTGAGTTTGAATGCTATCATGGTAAATGTCATTTTCAGTTGTTCCATCATCTTGCGATAATTTCAAGCAATTGAGATTTCGTAGAGAATTTAATGATAAAATATTGAGGTGTCATCCATTTTCAAAGTTAGAAATACATCTTTTTGCTAAATTTTTTACACCTCAATTGACCTATCCATGCCTCCTAGGTCTGCTCAAGCCCACCTATCTTGGGCTGAACTTGGATATATTAAGGGCCAGTTTGGTAGGGCTATCAGGGAAAGTACTGTCAGGGAAAGTGCTGTTTGAGAAAGCTGATAAGTGTTTGGTAATATTTTTATAGAAATAGTTTTATTCTTAAAAGCAGTTTGTATGGTGTTTAGTAAAACTGTTTATAAAAATGCTGTTGATATATAAAATGACATAAAAGGACATATATGATATAAATTAATTTTAAGGACATATATGATATAAATTAATTTTTACTTAATTTAATTAATTAAATAATATTAGAAATTAATAATTTGTATCACACACATTAAATAAAAAAAATATTTTATTTATTTATTTGTATATTATTAGGTATTAATAATTTTTTTATTAATCTCCATATCACATGCATATGATAAAAAAAAAACAATATATTTATTTTAATTGAAAGATACTAATATAAAGTAATAATTTTTATACTAATCATCCATACATATATAATAAGTTAATCAAAAAATTGATCAACATACGATTGTTGCTAATTTGTCTGTGCCATCAAAGAAAAAGCAATCTCATCATGAATAGAATCCATTTCTATAACCCTACTATTACTAGGATTCTCCTCAGATAAAGCATCACCGCTAACATCTTCAAAAATGTCTTGTGGCACAAAATCAGGAGTCTCATCAAATCTTGTAAAAACCAAATCATTTTATAAATGTCTTCGAATAAAATTATGCAATGCCATTGATATAACAACAATATCCCTTTGAATTACAAATGGATACGTAGGTATATCTCTTAATATCTTGCATCTTTGCTTCCATACGCCAAAAGTCCTCTCGATACAATATTTAAGTGATGAATGTGCTTTATTAAAAGTTTCTTGATACCCTCTCGGTGGTTGACCACGTCTAAAATCTGGAAGATGATATCTTACCCCTTTATAAGGTTTAAGAAATCCATTCATTTGTGGATATCTAGCATCAACCAAGTAATATTTTCCTGTAATTTAATAAAAAAATTAAAAATTTAATATCAATATTTAGATCAATACAAATAACAATAAACAATAATATATACTCTAAGTAAATAATCACTTGGTGGTGGTTTTGGAAAATTTAGATTTGGATCATTAATAGCTCGAAGGAAAATACGTGTATCATGTGGTGTGCCTTCCCAACCTGCTAACACAAAAGTGAATTGCATGTCGAAACTACATGTAGCCATGATATTTTGTGTTGGTATTCCTTTTCTACCAATAAAAGGCACTTGCTCAGCTAAACTCACATGTGCATGTGTGTGAGTACCATCAATTGCTCCAATGCAGTTCTGAAATAAATATAAATATATTACTAATAAAATAAATAAAAGAATGTGACTTATAACAAACAATTCTATAAAAGAAAAACATATGGAATTGTATTTTACCTTGAAATAGGGCATATATCTTTGATCATGGAGAATTTCTCTTGGGATATTAGAAAACTCAGAGTCTACCGGTTTTATCAAATCCTTTGCAAGTGAACATAATGCATGCAACTCTTCTCTAAAAATTCGGCTAACAGTTTCTCCAGAATGTTGAAATCGTTCTTGAGTATTTATATTTGATGCACCTTGAGCTAATATGTATAAGCAAATGCATAATTTCTCAAGAATTGACATGTTCTTTGAAGACTTCAACCCATGATTTACGTCTAAAGTCCTACAAAGTAACAAAAGAGCATCTTTCTTCATTCGGAACATATTTAAACACCGCGTTTCATGACCCTCCATGAGTTCTCTTAACCATTTCAATCCAGTATGATATAAAACCATACAAGGATTTTTATGTATGTATAAATCATAATATAATCCAATAGCAGCAGTAGCAAAAGTTGAAATTTGCCAAAATTCTTCTTTGTCATCAATTGACGAATTGTCTACTAGATCATTATTATCATCACCATCCATTCTAGTATGATTGTCCTAAAAAATAAAATTAAACATCATCAACTACAAAAAATTAATATAAATGTACTAAAATTACAAACATCCATGTAAATCAAATAGTCAAATTACAAACATCCTACATAAAATAAATACCGACAATAAATAATACAATAATATTCAATTAGATTGTTTTCCCTGGAAGACTTCGTATTGAAAATTCAACCATCCTAATTTTTCTTCAGGATTTGACATACTTAAAAGACCTTCTTTTTTTGCCTTTTGCTCAAATAACATTGAAGCAAAAAAATACAATTTACTTCCACTTTCCAAACCAGGCAAAGATTTCACATCTTCCATAAGTTCAGCAATGCAGTGTATCATTTTTCTTTGACATTAAACTGCTCCTACTTTCCACACTAGCAACCAACCTAGATATATCTTCTCTTAAGTTTGCTGCACCACCCAATTTCTTCCTAACAGTTTTTCCTTTAGCACTAGTTGTTCCTTGTCCCATTTTTCTTTTGTTTCTACTTCCTATTGATAAGTTGTCTATTTTTTCAGTGGTATTTTCTTCCATCAACTCATCTAAACTATCTTTAAAACCCTTATCAATTGAAACACCATGCCCTCCATCAAGGTTACCTTTCTCACTTACAACATAGACATTGTCATAAACACAGTCATTAGCAGTTGGAACAGTACTAGAAGGTGCCCAAGCATGTGCTCCCATAGCCACGGTATCAGAAAACATGTAATCCAGTCGTTTAACAAGGTCTGGCTCAATACCTTCTTTTTGAAATTTTGCAGCAGCTGGCACAACCTAAAATCACAAATTAGAATGACAACACTAATTAGTATACAAATTGATACACCTATCATACATATACATATAATATATATAATTGTATAAGTTACAGCATGTTAACACAATTCAAGTAACTAATAAAAAGTCCACTCAAAAGTAGTGACTAACCTTTATGTTTTCATCCCACCATTCTTGTGGTGCAGCAATGGTGTGCCTTACGGGATCCCAGCCTAACCCTGTCTCTTTTCCTATTAACTCTTTCCATATCCTCCACTCCTTTTAAGTTAGTCCCATTTATTTTTAAACATCTTTCTTTCATATGCACATCCAGTTCGTGCATTAAAATTTGTAATAACATAAATCCAACCTTCTGCAGAGAAGTGAGTTCCAGGTCGCATGCCCTTCTCAATCGCTTGTATACAAAGGTCACAAATGTCAATATATTCTTCTTATTCTAAGTAAATTTCACTGTCCTTTTCCTTGCAGTTTGGCTTGCTTGGGCAAGTATCAAAGGAATTTCTTGAATAGCAGAATTTAATTAATTAATTAATGCAGTGCTCCTTGATGCAGTAGAACTATACAAGTGGTAATGGAACAGGAAATGAAGAGGCTACAAAATTCATAAATGTGACAGAAAGCAAAGTGACATTCCAGTCATTAAATGAGAACAATTTGTGTTGCTTACTCTTAATTCAAACTTTGCAATGTTAGTTGTATTGCATATTTCTGTAACAAGATATTCAATCTGCATATGAAAGAAACTCAAGTTATGCTAATATATATTAAAACCAAGATGGACATTTAAACATTTTATACTCTACATCACACACTGATATCTATGTGCAGCACAAAAGAAGGAGAAGCTAGTAGGAATATAAAAATGACATGGAATGGAGAAAACACAATTTGAGAATATTTTAAGAAGTTTCAGATATAATGTCTTTTTCTCAGCATTCTTCTTTTCAAAATATATAAACACTCAAGAATAATTTAAATACAGAGTTTTGTATCATGGCTCATATACGATGTAGCAAAGAAATCACACAAGAAGATTTTCTAAAAAATTCATAGAATGAATTTATAGGGATTGTTTTTGCATGGTCACAAATGCGCACTCCATTTTTTAGGAATATTGGCTCAAAAGGATCAACAAAGTTACACAAAACTTAAAAGTGAAGCCCAACAATCTTTTCTTCACCTATGGTTCAGTAATCAAAATATTGCCATCATAACAATTATTTTGAAGACCACTGACCTGCAAACAATGATCTGGTCACTCTTATTGGTCTCACAAAATCCAAGCTTCAGCTCAACAAATACAACTTCAAACTAGCGAAAATTCAGATTCTTTAGCAAATTAGCCAGATTCAAAGCACAAATGACTTCCAATTGGCTTCTTTGATAATTTGCAAAACTGGGAAGAGACAAAGCACTAACCACAAAGAATTCCTACGTGACAAGGTGTACAATTAACAACTGCCTTCTGTCATTTCTACAACCTCTAAAAGTAACCCATAAAACAAGAAAAAAAGAGAAATCACATTTATGGAAGTGTTATTTTGAGCTCAAACTCTAATAAAAAAGTACTACTTCATCATTTAATCAATCAAATATAAAACGATTTTATGAAGCTTGAAAAACCACCATTATTGAAATCCTACAGGCCAAAAAATTTCAGAGCTTTGTATGTATCAGCAAAGATTACAACAAAAATAAAAAAAATTCTTGGCATTTCACATCTTAATGCTCAGACACATAATTGAGGTACTAACCTCAGATGAGTTTGGAGCAAGTTGGCTAGTCAAACCAGACGATTTAGCATCTTTAAAGCTCTTCACTCTATTCATAGCACCTAGAGCAAAAGCATCTAACATAAGATTAGACAGGAAATTCTATCCCAGCGGCATTGAAGTTAATCCTATATATAGCGCAAACTACCTGGACCTAGGTTATGTATAGAGGATGCAGAACCAAATTTAAGTGGCATATTTTCTAGGATAAAATATTTTCTAGGCTGCAAAATTCAACTCAAAGAAAACAATGCCGAGAGAGTACAAAAAGTGAAAAACAAGAAAAATGAAGAACCTGGGTTCTTACCTACAAATTGTTGTACCTATTAAAGGTCTTAAGGCAAACTGGACAAGAAAGCCAAGGAGCACCAATGACAATCTGTGAAGGAGTAGGAATCCAAAACTGACCCATGATTAGTTTCTGCAAAGGGTTCTTAATTATCTGTTGATGCTGCCACAGAAGAAACCGTAGAAGAATCAGAATTAGGGCTAGGAAGCCCTATATGAAGAGCTATTTCAATGAAAGTCCTATTTATCTATAGTTGTTGCAAGAACTTCAATTAAGTAATGAAATTAATGATAATAATAAGAGTATTTAATTTTTTTATTATATATAGTTAATCAGTTAATTAATTAATAATAAAAGGATTTCAAAAGCATATATTCATTCTATATGACATGAATGGATAATCATAGAATCCGATTGACATTAATTAATATGCTGACTCAGTTTGCATTATGGTTCAGTGTACCAAAAATCTGATGGACGAAAGAGGAAATCATATATATACACGGCAAAAATCTCTAAATGGGCCAGCCAGGTGTAAGCGTTGGAATTTTTTGTCCTTAAAAAAAACGCAAGTGTCACACAACTGTAACTTACAGTCGTGCGACTGTCGTTATAGTCGTACGACTGTACGATCGAAGCAGGTATAGAACACCATATCCATGACATAAGAAAAGAGAGGGGAAAAGATGGGCAATTAATGCCCGGTTTTTGGTGAAGAAAGAGCAGAAAATAAGAGAGGAGAGAAGAGAGAAAAGGGGGGGATTGGACATTGTAATTTCTGGTTGAAAAGAGAGAGAATTTAGAGAGAGAAAATAGAGAAAAGGGGAAGGAAAAGTTCATCACAAATACAAGCTCTTTTCCTCTTCTTTTTCTTTTAATTCTCAAATATTAAGATTAAAATCTATTAGAATTCAATAGGTTGATAATCTGACTCTCTAAACAAATTAAAATTCGGACTAGAAACTCTAAGAATCCCAAGCATTTTGGAGAATTTGGACATAACTTTACAACCTTGACTCAAGAGGAAAAAGAGCAAATTCGAGTGGATTGGTGCGACGCCAGGGGTCAATCCTACGGTGGATAAGGGCCAAAAAAGTGAATACTCTTCATTCCCTATATTTTTCATGCTTTCTGGGTGAATTGGTGTATTTTTGTGCATTTTTATTCAATTTCCGTGTTTTCTATTTGTGGAAATCAAGAACATTCGTGCGACTGTTCTTGAGTTGATGAACAGTCGTACGACTGTAAAGACAGTCGTACGACTGTAAAGACAGTCGTACGAGTATTCTTGGTTTCTAGTTGTTTTCTTTCAGTTTTATTTCAAATAATTTGGCGAAATCCTGAAATTGGAGGATTACAGTCGCACGACTGTAATGCTCGTCCAATGGCAGAATTTCCAGAATAATCCCCAAAAATTTCGAAAAATTCAGAAAAGCAGAAAATCACCAAAAATGAATTTTGTTGTGTGTATTCACTACCTTAGATTTAATTTTCAGTGCGTTTGCATTTAGAATAATACCACGACGGAGACTCGATTCTCCTGAAAACCGACCCACCTCACATGCTAAATTAAAGTAAACCGAAAAATAAATTATTTTCAAAATGAGTTTCTCACAAAACCAAAAATACAGGGACGTTTCAAAATGTTTTCCAGGTCTAATCGGGCCAGCTAGCCGAGCCGACCCGGTTATCCTCCAAAATGCATGCCTCCAATTTCTAAATTCTCAATTTTGTCTATTTGAGTCCTATTTGTGGTGTGCCATAAATTGCACTAACCCTCTGTTTTGCAGCTTTTTATTTTTATTTTTGATGTATTTAATAAATTTATCCGTGTATTCTAGGCGATTGTCAATTTTTAAATTACCGTGTATTTTAGGCGGTTGTAAAGTGAGGCTGAAAGTTTTTATTTTCATTCGATTGGGTTGTAAGCCACTTAAATATTTGCTGCTTTACTTTTATTTTGTTTTATCTGTGTATGTGCGCTGTATGAATGATTTTAATAAAATTGACTTTAGAATTTTGAAATACCGTCTATGAACATTAGCTGTTTTTATTTTAATTAGACACGAAATAAGGGTCTTGTCCAGACCTGGATCTCTGGATAGTGTAGCGATCGTTCGTCCTGTTCAGCTACAATATAAATTTCCCGGTTGAGCTGAGCCGGGTGGCGACTCCTACAATATTCATCGAGACTTAGGTCTCGGTTCTTTTAAGAATTAATTCCATTTTTTCCAAAACGCGAATTTCCATTATAAAAACCCCACTCGAGGGAGGGGTCTGCCCGAAATCGAGGCGCCCCTTCTGAAAGAGAGTCCGTGTTCCATCGAAAACGTCATCCGCTCATACCAGGTAGACAGCTTTACAGACATTAGTATATATTTATTTGATTCCAAGACATCTTTTTACAGAGCAGAGGTAGGATCTCATGCAATTGAAAGCAAATTAAGTTAAAAAAAATAAAAGGACAGATTGATTACCTTAATGTGATTAAAGATGGTGTTGATGTGATCAAGGATGAACCCAATCTGGCAAAAAAGTCACAACAGAAGAACCCACCCAGTTCAGAGCAGAAAACACTAATCCACAACTTGCAGCTTGTTTCTACAATACACAAACAGATAGGTTCAGCATTTGAGAACAAGAATTTCGTAATTGACAAGCAGCATTCACAAAATGTGACTCATATTTCAATTTACACATGAGCTTGTGCATAAAATTAAACTTCATTTGATTCATCCTATTAGAAACAAGTGAAATAAATGGAATATAAATTTACTTGTGAACAAGTGTACATTAAGGAGCCCATGTCTCGTACAGCCAATAACAAATGTTTATATCATTTGGTGAAAGGTTAGAAACATATCGATTCATATATATATCAACTGTCATTTGCTACACATGAATTTTTACTATGTTGCAATAATGTTGAACCAACAAATATACATGTAAGATTGTGTAAAAAATCTACTTGGGAAAGCATTAGCATTCGTTGGGCTTCTCCCTTGACCTTAACAGGGGAAAATATGGAAAGGGCATTGAAGCTCTTTGCAGTTATATCAGTTCCTTTCACAATGCTTGTCTAACCAGTGAAGTTGCTGTTGGCAAAAGGGACAAGGCGAGTACAACTTTCAACCGTGGAATTAACAAACAAAGGCTGGTAACATCTGCTTTGAAACAAACACTATCTAATTGTACCACCAATGCAGTGGAAGCACCTCAGGTAAAATTGGTTAATGAGAGTGGTTTGGGTGAGCTCGATGTGACTTCTGAAAGTGGCAAGTGAGAAAGTTAACTATGTTTTTGGCTCTGCTTCTGGTAAGTCTTCAACTTGCCTGCCATCTGCAGGACAATATGCTGGATCGAATAGGTTGCAAGATACATACCCCAAAAAGATTCTACCCAAACATGCTCAAATTTCATTCATGAAACGAAATGGGCTATCAAATTCTGGATCTTTCATGCTTAACAACAATCTTAATTGATTATCTATCTTAGAAACAGCGCAGCTTTACAAAAAGTTGAGCATTATTTTGAAGGTTTTGAGAATGAAACAAAAGATACAAAAGAGCAAACAAAATGGTTGGCGGAATCAGAGAAATGAGCATTGAGAGAAAGGCAAGATATGGTGAATTACAACTTACAAACAGTCATAGTTCAAAAAGATG
The DNA here is from genome assembly GCA_039660915.1 of Euphorbia tirucalli. Lineage (NCBI taxonomy): Eukaryota > Viridiplantae > Streptophyta > Magnoliopsida > Malpighiales > Euphorbiaceae > Euphorbia > Euphorbia tirucalli. The sequence continues at coordinate 18,359,381 of CM077637.1, forward strand.
CCGAAATTTCATTTTTCAGTCTTCAAAATCCAAAGATAAGAACCAAAAATCCAGCCACAACAATAACTCAAATGGGAAAAAGATAGAAAATCTCACCAGTTATATGGAGCGGCGGTGGGCAGCAGCATTCGGCAAGAAGGAGAGAAGAAGGGGAGCGGATCCACGAAAGGAGAGAGCACAAATTGTGAAGGGAAGGAAAAGCTACAAATTGTGCTTTGCAGGAGAGAGCACACTGGAGGCGAAAGGGGAGCAAAAAGACGATTGTGCTTCGTAGCCGATCGTGAAAGGGAAGCAGATCCACAAAAGGAGAGAGCACACTACTGGAGGCGATTGTGAAGGCAAATGAGATTGCAGCCGGATCATGACTCCTTTCCGTGTTTCTGGCTTTTAAGGAAAGTTACAAATTCTAACTTTTGAGGAAAGTCACAAAACGAGCTTTCCGTTTTTTTAACTTTCCTATTTCTCTTTTTACCAAACACTCTGATTCAGCTTTCCTGGCTTTTTTTTTCCTCAAAAGCTCATTTCCCTGTCCCAAACGGCCTCTAAAAATTAAAAAGTCCGACCCAAGCTCGAGTTTGCAAAAGTTCACCTAATTTAGGGTCGGACTTGAGTATCACAAATATAATGGGGGCTTATGTTATATAATTTATAATGTTATACAAATATAAATTATATTATTATAATTTTAATGCGGGGCTGGACTGGGTTTGGGATTTGCTTTTCTTTGCCCTAGCCAGCCTAAATTTGAGCCGGCTTTGGCTCAGGCTCTGTGTTTTTTTACTTAGGCCCACTAAGCCAGGCCCGAATCCGCTGAAACCCGGCTCGTGGACAAGTCTACACCTCAGCATACATAGCGTATCTATTTGACATTGTGATCATAATTCATAAACACAATCATAAATCATCACAATGGGATTTTTTTTAAAAAAACTTCAAAGTAATAAAGATGGGAGAATTGAATAATTGAGTGAAAAAATGGTCAGTTTTCGTTTATCCATGGAGGAAGATAAATTAACTAAGTGCAATTGAAAACAAAAATATTTTAGCCTTCACCAAAAACTAATCTAATTGCAGGAGTACACAAAGACAAGGACATATAATAACTGATACATTAAAATCTACAACATTAACTAAGTCATAATTAATTGAGAGAAACAAATAAGTATATCTGTTATACTCCATAAAAAAAAAAAAAAAAAAAAAAAGTATGTTGTAAAGGCTTTACAAGAAGGACCGTGGAAAAATATCATTCCATTTAAAAGCAAATTAACTTTTGTTTTTTTTTTTTTTTTTTCAAATCATTGCCTTCGATTCAGTCACTCATCCAACGACAAAAGTTTGTATCAAGCATAAGGATATCTCTAGCCTTCTCCCTTCGTATGTATCATTAATCAAACCACTTGAGCTATTTTTGCACCACCACACATACATTTTTTTCCTGCCAAATTGAAAAAGAAATCATCTGTATTTCAAACCAGCAATCCACGAGGTAATTAAACACCTAAAATTTTTTATGGTCATCAACCTAACCTAATCTTATCAACCTCTATATTTCAATAGAAGCAATCTATTCTTTTCCAGTTCTGATAAATGCGTAAAATGTGCGAATTTTGCCTTTGTTTATAAGCTTTAATTGTTGTATTTTTTGTTAACTTAGAGGCAGATTAACTTTACTTTGTGTTATTATTCGTGTTAAGGACTTGAAGTAAAAATTGAGCTTAAAGTATCGATTTTGGGAGCTTGAAATGCATAGAAGATGGAGCTGTGAAGTCATAACACTACAAGAAATTAGAGTATTTGCAACAATAATTGTTGTCACGTAATGTTAACAAGTTGTCACATAAAATTTTATGTGACAACAAAATGTTGTCACCAGAGTTGTCATGTATAACTCCGTTGTTAAAAGTTTTTTTAAAAAGTGACAATAAAAAGTTGTCACAAAAATTGTTAGATTTTGTGACACTTAATTTGTTGTCACACTATTTTCTTTTGTTACAACTTTTATTGTAATTAAAAACAAAAATGTTGTTACAAATATAACTTGTTGTCACATATTATCTCACAAATTAAACTAAAATCAAATGACAACTTAGTGAGTTGTTACATAAAAAAAAAATATTAATAACAACTATAATTGTCACAAAATATATTCCAGTAACAAGTTTTTACGGTTACAATTAGATATCAATAATATATTTAAATATAACTGATTTTATTGTATTAATCTTATTCATTCTACAATAATGGTTCAATCAAATGAGGTAAAATATAATATACAAACAAATAAAAAATTCTATTGATCAATATTAATATATTACAACAATTTAATTAAAAAGATTATGCATATACATGGGCATTGTAGAGCCAAACATCCCTTTTAGCTATCTCCTTACAAACCCCTCCATATTACAAGCGGAGGAACAATCATCTATATTCATTGGCAAATTTCCTGGAAAGTTTGCCTTTTCTCTGCCTAATGAAGTTATGTTCCTGGATGTTCCTTCTCCAGGTCTGATGAATTCGATGCTTCAAGATGTTTGTTGGGCTCTCCCCTATTTGTGTTTGTTGTAGCCTTCGGGCACTTCTTTTCTTATATATAAAAAAAGAATGTGATATGTGACTTAGGCTTTGCTTCGGTAACTTTTTGCCAAGGCATTCAGGACTTGGGAGCATTAGCATACCAAGCCTTGCTTATGCTACCTCTTATCTGCAGCCCCCGTCGATATCAAAAATCAAAACTGCATATTCTCTTATTCTCAAGGGTCCAATTCTCCTGCATAATTAATCCATGGTTAAAAATGATCTAAGTTACCACTCTCGTCCATAATTGACTATAACCATGTTATTAAACAACCAAAACCTTAAGTAATTACTTACAAGAGAACAAAACTTAAAGTGAAGGTAATGAAGTATAACATACAAGAGACTTAGATCAGTTGCTATTAGTTTGTTACCTTTTCACATAAGAATACCTCGAATAGAGTTCAATGATTTTCTCCATCAGTTGCATAAGAATAAGATGTCAGTATTAATTAAACCAAGAATGAAAACTTGCACAATTATTTCATTCAAATGTAGAGTATCTATTTTCTTACGCCACTAACCAAAAGAACGAGCAGAAATATAAGTCTAGCTCTATATTTCTCACAAACTCTAACACCTTTAATTATACAAATAACTCAAAAACTAGAACAGAAACCTGCTAATCGGCTATTGCTATTGGACCAACACATACTAGTGAAAACTAGCAAATTAGCTAAATAAACTCCATAACTATAACAATATACACAATTATAATTACATCTAATCAACCTAAACATTAACTATATAAACACCTAAGAAATTCATACCGTTAAATCTTAAAGCAACAAATCAAAGTTTCCCACAAACTAATTCCCAGATTAATTTCAATAAAAGAAATTGTTAGTATAATTTTTTTAAAAAATTACCTCAAGTTACTGCATCGCGATCCACCGAAAATTGAGATGTTACCGACCAGGACACGGAGCTGCTTCCTCCACCGGTGATTGCCTCCGTAATTCCTTCGATGGAATTTGGTGAGCAAAAGGAGAAGCAAGAAGAAAAGAGAGAGGACGAACGACTGATGGTCTAAAGGAACAGAGTTCAGGGTGTTGCGCTATTCAGACGAAAGGGAAGAGATGCTGCCTTGGCGATTCGATCTAGTGAGAAAGCGATTCGATCTAGTGATAGGTGTGGCGGCTGCGCTGCTGCTAGGTTTGAAGCGATTCGATCTGGTGATAGGTGTGGCGGCCGCGCTGCTGCTAGGTTTGAGATCGACGATCTGCGGTTGGAGGAGAAGAAACGTGTTTGTTATGCCATAGGGAAATTGAGAAGTAAAAACTTATAAACTAATATATAAAAAAGAGTAAACTAATTAAACACATACGAAAAAAAATGAAAAATGTAGCAATTTACTATTAGTTACAATTAAAAAATTTGTCAAAAAACTTACTCTTTTTTTTTTTGTGACAACTATATAATATTGTTACATGTTTTTAGTTTTTAGTTTCCCTACTTTAGTTGTAACAAATATTTTTCAGTTTTAATTTTAAAAACTTATCATAAATCAGTAAATTTTAAGTAACAATAATTTTTGAATTATCACAAATTAAATTTTGTGACAAAATTAAACAAGTTGTAATGTATTTATATTTTTAGTTATGTTATTTTGGTTGTAACAAATCTTATTCAATTTCAATTTTATAATAGCTGTCACAAAAACACTAAATTTTATGTGACAATAATTTTTAAATTATCACAAAATTAATTTTTGTAACAACCGTAAATATGTTGTAACATATGTTATATTTTAAGTTATAACTTTTAGTTGTAACCATTAATTTTAGTTTCAACTAAATATCGTTGTCACAAAATCATTGGATTATAAGTTACAATTTATGAAAATTATCACAAAATTATTTATTTGTGACAACACTAAATGTCCCGTAACATAATTGATATTTTCAGTTACAATTTTAATTGTAACAAAAATGTTTTAGTTATAGGTACAAAATTGTTGTCACAAAAACATTTGTTTATCTGTGATAATTTAATAAAGTTTGTTACAAAATCAATTTTGTGACGATTATATAAAATATTGTCGCATTTAAAAGGTTTTTTTTTACAACTATATTTGCGACAATTAAATTATTGTCATGGATACTATGAATTCTTGTAGTGTAACCTATGAGTACGGTTTGTGGTGTGCTGTTGATACTGAAAATTGACCTAAAAAGCTGTTTTTGCAAAAGCCAAGAGAACGACTTAGGGGAGCTACGAATTTGTAGAGTTTTTTTATGGGATTAAAAGACTTGCTAATTAGTTTTATCTTATTTGTTTCAGCCTTAATGTAATTGAATTTTAGATATTTTTATTTTTATTCATAGATTAACTCTAATTAGATTTTCTAACAAATCTTAATTAAAGTTATTTTCTCTTTATGACTCTTTCCTTAGTTGATGGGGATTAAAAGAGTTTAGGTAGAGCAAACTTTCTCTTCTTCTCTAATTCTTGGGAACGTGATTTTTCTAGTCTTCTTCTTCTCTTTAGCGTTTTCATTTTCCGCCATGAAGAATTAAACTCTAAGTTCTAGCTAGAAGAGATTTGAGTCTTAAACAATTGGTTGTGAGACCTTTCTGTACTTAACTTTATTTATTTCATTCAGGTAATTAATTCAATTCTGTTCTTATTCGTATTGCATGATTTAGTTAGATCGTTGATTTAATTAATTACTTGTGATCAATTTGTTTTCTAGATAGTTAAATATGTAATCGTTTAATTTCATTTAGAATACATAGCGCATAACATGATTAATTATGGACAAGTTTTTAATTATATTGTGAATTAAATTGGTATGCTTTAAATAATGCTGCTTGTGTGATTGTTGGGTAAAGTTAGTGTTTCTTTTATGTGTATTGCGATTGAATGAATTAAATTCTAAAACTTGTTTAGGAAACTTTGTTCAATTAGGGATAATTAATGAACTTTTCTTAGTTATCTAGTTTGTAAGAAGAAATAGGTTATCTATGATAGAGATAGGAGTAAAAGAAGTTGTATTCTTTTCCACGTGTACATTCCTTGTATGATTGAGTTTCCTTGTATGTTTGGGTTTCTACTTTCCTTGTAGGGTTAGGGTTCTACTTGTCTATATATCCTCTATTATCAATACAATCTCAGGTTGCCTCATCAAGTTTTCATGGTATCAGAGCCACAACCCTAACCCTAGAATGTCACTACCCGAAAACTCCACCTCCTCCTTCCTTCCAACGCCGCTGCCACTGTCCACCATGGCAACTGTGAATCTGAGCTCCGCCATCCATCCCCCGCCTACAGCAGCCGATTCTCTTTTCACATCAACATCATCCCTTGTTGCTACGGCCTCTCCATCACCAATCACTTATCCCAATCCCGCCACCTTCATCACCAACAAACTCAATGCATCCAATTTTGTTCTATGGAAGGCCCAATTCATTACCATGCTACGAGGCTGCCGAATGTGGCACCATGTTGATGAAAATCAATCCATACCGCCAGAATTCCTTGATGGAGAAATTCGGAATCCCGCGTTTGATATTTGGGAACAGCAAAATCAACAAGTATTAAGCTGGATTTTTGCCTCAGTTGATTCAAGTTTATTACCCCAAATTATTAATGCCGCTACAGCCATTGAGGCGTGGAGTAACTCAACCGTGCCTACTCATCAGGGTCGAGGTCACAGATTCGCAACCTTCGCACCCAACTACAAACTCTTGTCCGCGAAAAGGCTGAAACTATTACAGCATACACTCTTCGAGCAAAGGGAATTAAAGATCAATTGGCATCCTTGGGATACAAGGTACAAGAAGATGATTTTATTGACTCAATTTTGGGGGGCTTAGGTGAAGATTATCGCCTCTTTAATTTAACTCTTGAGACAAAGATGGAACCTATTCAGTTTGAGGATCTTCTTGGACTCCTCTTGACAGAAGAAAGAAATATAGCTCGTCTTGCCCAACATAGAGCTGCTGCCATTGCTAAGAATCTACCGCTTACATCCATGGTGGCTACCCAAGGCTCGTCCCAACAGCAGCGTGGACGAGGACAGCGTGGACGTGGAAGGGGTGGACAGCGTGGACGTGGCAACAGCAGTGGGTATTCTTCAGATTACTGAAATCAGCAACAAAATTACAGCAATAATAATTTTGATTCTCGATAACAATTCAGAAATTTTGATCCCCAAACCATCACATGTCACAATTGCAGAGGTATTGGACACTATGCTAGAGATTGCTCCTCCTCGAAACTTACCCAATCCAACATCAACCGTCCACAATCTAACTATGCCGCTAGCACTACTCCCTCTCAACCATGGGTCGTTGACTCCGGTGCCTCCCATCATATGACTTCAGAGTTGGGAAACCTGAACCTTCACTCAGAGTATCATGGACCCGAAGAAGTCACTATTGGTAATGGTTCTAAACTCTCCATCTCTAAAATGATTCTTCTTTCCAAATTGGTACTGAAATTTTTCAGCTTCGTGATATCTTACATGTTCCGCATTCGTCTCATAATTTATTGTCTGTTTATGGTTTAACTAACGCTAATCCTGTCTCCGTGGAATTTTTTGCTGATTCTTTTGTTATTAGGGATTTGGAAACGGGGAAAATCCAATTCAAAGGCCAGAGTGACAACGGTCTCCACTCACTATGTGCTGCTGCCGTGGGAGCCAATCAGTCTACGGGTTCCAAATTTCCTTCAGCCAACTTAGCTTCTTTAAATACTTGGCATGATCGTCTAGGACATGATAATTTTCCTTGTGTCAAAAAATTATTGCGTTGGAATAAAATTGCTGTTTCTGATTCTAAACATTCTATTTGCAATTCTTGTGCTATTAATAAAAGCCATAAATTACCGTTTGCTTTATCTACATCTGAGTCCAAAGCTCCCTTAGATTTAATTTGTGCTGATGTTTGGGGGCCAGCACCCATTTTATCTGTAGATGGTTACTCTTATTATGTCTTATTCTTAGATCACTACAGTAAATACTCTTGGATATATTTCTTGAAACACAAATCTGATGTTTATTCTATCTTCGTGCATTTTAAACTTCTTGTGGAGAAATACTTTAACACTTACATTAAGGCCTTCCAATCAGATGAGGGAGGGGAATTTATTGCTTTGCAACCTTTTTTTCGTGAACATGGTATCACCCGCAAAATCTCCTGCCCATATACCCCTGAGCAAAATGGTAGTGCTGAACGAGAACACAGACATATTGTTGAACATGGTCTAGCCTTACTCCACTGCGCCAAACTTCCCATCAAATTTTGGACCTACGCCTTTGAGACTGCCACATATTTAATGAATCGCATTCAAACGGCCTCAATTAATTTTTACACACCCTACCAAAAACTCTTCGATACACCACCTGATTACATGAACTTGAGAGTTTTTGGATGTCTGTGTTTTCCTTGGCTCCGCCCCTACACCAAAAATAAACTTGAGCCCAGGTCTAAAGAATATTTTTTTCTTGGTTATAGTAGACTCCACAAGGGTTTTAAATGCTTTGATCCCATTACTTCTCGTCTGTTTATCTCACGCCATGTCTTGTTTGATGAACAGGTTTTCCCCTACTCACAGTTATATGATGCTGGGCACTCAACATCAACTTCTCAGTCGGATTCACCTGCCCTCACCATACCCTTTCCTACCGTTCTCACTAATGTCACCACCTCCTCTCCCACAGGATCAGCTCCACAAACCGAAAAATTACCACAACCCAAACCAGTTCCCTAAACCGAAGCAGCCCCACACACCGAACCCACACCACAAACCGAACCCACCACCACCAACGAACTAGCCCCACCTTTACCAACCCTTATCGTTGACCTCTCATCCTATGGCCCCCTACCCTCTACTGTTGTGTCCACGACCTCTGCCTTTGTGATACCTACCTCTAGTATTTCCTCTCCACCGAGACACATGGTTACGCGGTCTTAAACTGGCTCTCTCAAAAATCAGGATCCCACAGCACTTGTCAGCTCTTTACCTCGGGAGCCTACCACCTTTCAACAAGCCTTCAAAGTTCCTGAATGGCGTTAGGCCATGACTAAGGAATACAATGCTCTTATTAATAATGGCACATGGATTCTTGTCCCTCCTGACAAACGACACAATGTAGTTGGTTGTAAATGGGTCTATCGACTGAAAACCAAGGCTGATGGTAGTATTGATCGGTTCAAAGCAAGACTAGTGGCCAAGGGTTTCCACCAGCGCCCGGGAGTTGATTATTTTTAAACATATAGTCCAGTGATTAAGCCTGCCACTATTCGGCGTCTCCTAGCTCTTGTTGTCACCTCCAACTGGACTATCATTCAACTAGATGTCTCCAATGCCTTCCTACATGGGACCCTGGATGAAGATGTCTACATGTCTCAACCACCTGGCTATGTTGATCCTCATAAGCCTGAATATGTATGCAAATTAAAGAAGTCTCTCTATGGCCTTAAGCAAGCCCCTCGGATGTGGCACAAGCGGCTCACTGAAGCCCTACGTACCCTTGGCTTCTCGGGTTCCAAGTCCGACACAAGCCTGTTCTTCATTAATACTGGTAAATTATTTGTGGCATGTCTTATTTATGTGGATGATATTATACTAATGGGATCCGATCACTCCTTCATCACTAGTCTTGTACGGCAATTACAGCAACAGTTTGCCATCAGAAATTTGGGTAAATTGTCGTATTTTTTGGGTGTTGAAGCATCATGGAACTCTAATGGGTTGTTTTTGTCACAATCCAAGTATGTAACTGATCTTCTTGGCAAATGTAAAATGTTGGATAGCAAGGGAATCTCAACACCGATGTGCCCCAAGATTCGCCTCATGTTGGGCGACGGTGATCCTCACCCAGATCCAACCGAGTATCGTTGTGTTCTTGGCAGCCTTCAGTATTTATGTCTTACTCGGCCTGATATTGCTTTCTCTATCAACAAACTCTCCCAGTTCATGCATGCTCCCACCACTGGTCATTGGCAGGCTGTCAAAAGGTTACTTCGGTATCTCAATCACACCCGCCAACACGGTATTTTTCTTCACAACTCTTCCACCATTGATTTGCACGGGTTCACTGATGCTGACTGGGCAGGCAGCTTGGATGATCGAAAGTCCACCTCGGGTTACATCATATTCCTTGGCCGAACCCCTGTCTCTTGGAGCTCCAAAAAGCAAAATTTCGTTGCTCGCTCTTCTACTGAAGCTGAATATCGCGCCTTGGCTACCGGTGCTTCTGAACTTGGATGGTTGCAAATTCTCCTCCAGGAAATTGGGTTCCATCTACCACGCACTTCGGAACTTTGGTGTGACAACCTCTCTGCCACTTACCTCACGGCAAACCCTATTTTCCATAACCACAGTAAACACATTGAGGTTGACTTGTTTTTTGTTCGTGATAGAGTCTCCAAGCGACTCCTTGCAGTTCGGTATGTCCCTACTTCAGATCAGATTGCCGATGTCCTAACCAAGCCTCTACTCAAGGATCGGTTTTTGCTTCTTCGAGACAATTTGGGCCTTTGCTCTCTCCCGGCCCAAATTGAGGGAGGGTGATAGAGATAGGAGTAAAAGAAGTTGTATTCTTTTCCACGTGTACATTCCTTGTATGATTGGGTTTCCTTGTATGTTTGGGTTTCTACTTTCCTTGTAGGGTTAGGGTTCTACTTGTATATATATCCTCTATTATCAATACAATCTTAGGTTGCCTCATTAAGTTTTCAATCTAGCGCTTTGTCGATAGCTATAGCTAATTTATTTGAATGATTTAATGTTATTCATAATAGGATTAGTGATCAATCAGTTCAACTTAAGACTCAGACCATCCCCCTAGTTGGAATGTTTTCTCATATAGATATTTCATCACTTTACTTTTGTTTTTGTTATTTTTACAATTAAGTACATTCTACAAACTCCCTCTTTTACTTTTATTTGTCAAGTTTAAAAGAAATAAATCAACCAATCTCTGTGGATTCGACCCTACTCCATAATACTACAAATTTCTGGTCACATAAAAGTAGTTATTCATTTTTTGTGTTTACTACTCGTATCAAGTTCCACATGCTAAGTTTTACCTATAGAACTATTCACCTTTTATAAACATAAGGGCACCTAAAATGAGTCCCACATAGAATCAGATTCATAGAAGACTTTAAAAACATGATAACCAAATAATCATATATATGAGTTGGAAAAAATAATCATTTGATGCATTCAAGTAATGCAAAATTTTGTAAGATAAATGAAAAATTGAAATATAAATGGAGTCATTTTACTGAGCAAGCAGAATGGAAGTAAAATGACTTCATTTCTATTGATTGTACAATAGAAAGAGCAGTTTTATTAGATTGGAAAAGAATGAGCCGTTTTATTAAAGTGAAAGTCATGTCAGAGATTACAAGTTTATGACAATAAAGTTAAACTGTAAAGAATTGGAGTTACTTCAAGGAACAATTTTATTCCAATTTGTAAGGATATCCCTTTAATAATTTTGGTATTGGTAGAAAAAAAAAGGTAGCAATATTTATAGCAAGCTTTACATGAATTTATAAAAACAGGTTATGGCTAAAATCAATTATACAAAATAGAAATATAAAGGCGTTCGCATCTAGGAAGCAAACTCTTACATGGTTGATGCAGAAAGGTTACAGCCAAAATAATTTTTTAGAGCCAATAAATTAGAAAATAACCTTTAAGCGCTCTTATTCAAGCGAGGATATCCCATAAACTCTCTCTTTTTTGGTCGTTTTCCCCATGTCAATGAAGCCTCAAACCTTAGTTGTATCATAGAATATGAATTTCAATCTTTAGAATGACATGATCACTAAAAAGTATATAAGCAAACTAAATAGATAACAATGCACCTTGATCCTTAGCAAAAGCCTTTGATGGTAACTTGTTGAAAGTTTATTACCAGTGTTCATGTCTTTGTTGTTAGTTTTATGGTTTTTTTGACTTTGCTTCCCAACTTTTTATTTCTAAAAACTGAATATTTGCTTTTAGCCCCTAAGCTCCTTCAATTTTTTTTTTTATGCTCTTTAAGTTGATGTCTACTTCTTTGGTTCATGTTCCTTCTTTTCAATTGCTCTCCTCTTTATCACTCTCTTAATTTTGCATGGTGTCACTTTCAACATCCCCATTTTCTTGGAACTTATCTTTTGTATCCTTAGATTCTATTGAATATCTCATAACTTCAAAAAAATCACGAGGAATGGAGAATCAAAAAAATCTATATATCATTTAAAACTCAAGAGTGGAGGAAAAAACTACAATCCAAAAGAAAACCTACCTAAATGCAATTGATTTGTACAGCAACAAATGGTAGCACAACAATCAAATAGATGGCACTTAAAAAATTGTAGGCTTCCGCTACTGCAAGCTACCAAGTCGTAGCAGAGTGAGAGTTGAATGAACAAATTGCGAATACAAATGGAAACAATGCTTAAGCAATCGAGAATAAATTAGAAAAATTTGGGATATTCATATTCTATCTGCTTTTTATACTATTTATATATATTACGGAATAAAAACTATCCTCATTTTTTTATGTACCAAAATAATGAAATCAGAATATGAAAAGTTCAGACTTACTACACATGAAATTACCTGACATATAGAAATTACAGGACTGCAATTTCTTATTTTGAAAATTCAAAACATAATTGTCATTAACTCATAGAAAAATATATAAAAAGCACAGATGAATTGCAATTCAGACTAAGAATAAATGGGTTTACCTGACATTTAGAAATTACGGAACAGAAGTAATTCTGATTCTGATAATTGAAAACATAAATGACATTAATCATTATTAAACCATTCATTCACGAACCATTTAGAAATCACAGGATAGCACATCCTCCATTTTGAAAACTTAGGCTAAAGTTATATATGAAATGACAACATCATAAAAAGCTAATGATTTAACAAAACTATCATTACAGTGGTCTGAATATTTCAGTATAGCATGAGCAAAGTCTAAATTTATTTAGTTGTTTACCATGGAAGGGATTCTCATACAACATTATTAATCCCATCATCTTCTCAGTATGAAGCTAATGATCTGATACCGTGTGGTTCATTTATAGTTATATCAAGACATACTCCCTGACCAGACCCAACATGTGTGAGATCTCCTTCATAAGACTTTTGGTTCCACTGAACAATTTGTAATCCTTGGTTAACTAATAAAGCATCTAAAAATAAATATGCAACATAAAAGGCATTCTAGTTGTGAGCAGTATATGCTAGTAATTTCAGCAAGATACTAATTGGAGGAATAGAAAAGTGCATAAACTCATGAAAGAAGCATATTTTCACTGGCAAATGTTAGACATTTCCATGTATTATCCATACTCTAAAAAAACTTTAAGATGTAAGATAATAACAACTTACCTAGACTAATCCTCAATCCTTCATTATGCTTATTCAAGTTGGGTAGACCTCTACTGGCATAGGTAGGGTGGGCCTGTTGAAGTTGAGAAACCAAGCCGTATGAGATCCTTATCCAACGTTGGGAGCTGGATAGGCGAATAGCCAACCATTACTGGCAAACTCCCAGGATTTGAGGATTGTGTGCCCATTCACTGCTCACCATTAGAAGTAGTTATCTCCTTCATAATTCCTTGCATAGTATATCCTGAAGTGGAAGCTACACCAATAGAGCTAGAGTCTTTCATAGGATATGAGTATGTAATATTCATGATATTTGTTGGTCGGACTGAGAATGAACCACATTGAATATGAGATGTGTTGAATTCAAAGACCAATCTCAGATAATCAAAGTTGATTAAAGATATTTGAAAAGGGGGAAATCAATACCAATCAGAATAAACCAAGAAGAAGAAAGAAATTGAATCCAGATAGAGGCTATTTTGTTTATTAAAACTGAGTTAACCTAAAGAGTAGCGACGCGAGAGGAGCTGCTAAAGATGAGAGAAGAGGAGGAGCTAGAGCAGTTTGAATTTGGATGACCAATCCCAGATAATCAAAGCTGATTAAAGATTTTCGAAAAGAAGGAAAGAAGTTACAATCAGAAAAAACAGAGATGAAGAGAGAAATCAAATACTATATTATCCTTTTCTTCTTGTAATTGAGTAAAAGGAGTCGCCACAGATGAGAGGAGAAGAAGTTGGAGCAACTGCTGCGATTTACTATGGATCGAAAAGCCACATACATCATGGACTTCAGATTTTAGCTGGTGTGATTGTGAGATGAGGGAAGGGAGGAAGATAGTATAAAATGAAGTGGTTTTGTTGTTGAATTGTTAATCCAAACTTTTTATATTTATCACTTATAAGAGATTAAAGAGGAAGCCTGATTTTAGAATTTAAAAAATATATATTATATGTTAACTCTTTTTTAAATGAAATTATCACTCAACTTATTTAAACAATTAAAAGCGTAAAATAAATAATAATTAAAAATAACTCAAAAAATAAGAAAATAACACATTATCAGTGAGTATTCACTTTTAATATATACAAATAGATTAATTTTTAAAAAATTTATTTATTGGGTGATGTTTTCATAATTTTGAAAAATTCAAAATGATTTTTTTTGTAAGGTAAAAGTTGAAAAATTTATTTTTTTCTCATTTTATGTGACTTATATTTATTTTTTATTATTATTATTTTTATATATATAGAAGCACTGAAAAAATTCAATTTATATATTTTTAAATTTATAAATATGTCCTTATATTTTTTATTGTTCACATGTTTTCCTACGGTACCATTTCCTATATTTTTACAAATATCATTATCCAATATCCGTTTTCGTAATAAAATTACAACGGCTCACACTTCAACCAATAAAAAAATGACAAATATGTAATTAATTAATATATTTTATCTAAATAAAATCTTAGACCATAATTTATAAATCCTATACCATAAATAAATTTCACGATACAATTTTATTAGCTTAGCCACAAATTAATGACATAGTACACTAGGCATATTCTATCATTTCCCGATGTTGCCTTTTCATTTTTTTTAACCCAACTAATTAAAAATATTTCTGATTTTTCCATAAGAAAGAAAGAAAGAAAGAAAGAAACATCACTTCCCAAGCATTCCCGTCAAAAGATGTAGCAATAGCACATAAAAGAAATACAAAAGTGGACCATTCCACCTATAATGTTGAACCTTCATAAAAACACAAACAACTTTTTGACTTAGATATATATTGCAACACAAAAAGTACGTACAAATGCAACGCCAAATCAAGCAGGGAAAAAAAAAATACAAATTTAGCAGTTAGTATCTTAATCTGAAGGGAAGTAATTAATTTAATTTCACATAAAAGATCTGTGCCAAACTTAATAATGTTTGTTGTAGATGAGGTCAAAATTGTTGGATAGGAGGCAAGTGTTTTAATTAATGGTGGATAGGAGGCAAGTGACGTGGACCTCCCCCTCCTGGATAATCTTTATTCATCAAGTTACCAATTTGTTTCACAGTTTGATCATGACTTATGTGAAGCTTTTGAGATGATTCATTAAATTGTTGTTGATGAATATTTTCATTTGACGTTGACCAGCTTGATGAACATTTCTTCCTTCCTCCTCCTGCCTTTTCCTTTTCCTCATCAAATTGCTTCTTTGAAGCATTAATTATATCCTTTCCTGCATTTTCCAAAACATATAATCAATTTGAAATATAAATTAACACAGATCCTTACTTTCCTTTAATATATAAATCATTAGCTATATAGATGGAGAAATCAACTTAATTGCAGAACCAAAAATGACACTGAAAATGGAATTAATTCTATTCAATATTGTTAACTAGATCAAAGTACATACAAGTATGATCATATTTCCCACTCCTTGTATAATTCTCTAGCTAGCTAATAATTAAAAATTCCTACAAAGGAAGAAAGAAAGGGAAACATTATAAAATCAAAATTGAAAAGATAACTAAAAAAGAATAGCTATCTTTTGTTTTGGGGCTTAACATATATATATATAAATGGGTCAATTATGCTTAGGAGGGTGGGGTTTGGGCAAATGATAATCAGCACTGAATGCAGTAAAACCGACCATTTTTTGCTTCAAAGGATGAGAGCTAATCATCTTTTTACAATTTCCAAAATTCCTTGTATGTTTACAATTTCCTACAACAAAACCTGCACCTGAAATCTTTCTTTCTTTTACTTCCTCTTTCGTTTCTTTCACCATCATTTTTCTTCCTTTAAGCCTTTTGTTACTAACTTCGCCACCCATGGCAGCAGCAATATCACCACCAGATATTTCCTGCTATTAACAACTTCAATTCTTTTAGCATAAAAAAAATATATATAAAAATAAAGTGTACAAAAATGAGTAATTCTTATTATACACACATACCTTATTGGCTTTCAACAAACTTATTCCATCTCTGGCCTCAACGTCTACTGCTGTAATCTCTTCATTAGCTACAAAAATTTGGAATAAAATGTCGTTAGTTGAAATTAATCAACAATTATACAAATTAAGAAGATCAAATGAAATGAATTTAACTGCTACCTGGGGGAGTAAGGGAAGTTGAGTTTGTTGCACGGAAAAGAATTAACATAAGTACAAAGCTAGTAATTAGCTTTAAAGACGCCATATTAGTGTAGGTTTGTAGTTAGACAGTTAGAAGAAGCTTAGGGAGAAGAGGAATTAATCAAGTGGAAGGAGAGAAAAAAAAAAGTGGGAGTTTATAGAGTTCAAACGCAGGTCAAACTTAGGGTTCCAAAAATTAATATTGTTTTTCTTGGGTGTATTTGTCTTAATAAAAAAATCAACATGTGATTTTACAAACATGGGGAAACTCGAAACAGCAAATCGATGTTCAAACCTTTGAATTGAGAAGTTCGATTAGGCAAAAAGAAAAGGTGAAAAAAGATATAGAATTTTGTTGGGGTTGGGTTGAATTTGTTAGGAAAAAGGCCCATTATAGCGTGGAATTGAAGATACTGGTATCAGCGTCTGTCTGCCGCCATGCATATGCAACTTCGAGACTTTGTCCACAGCCCAATTTCGTTTTTATATTCTTATATCCCCACATTGCAAAACCTTCAGCGAGATGTTGTACTATGCTGGTTTGGAAACATTAAGATGATACTAATTAATATATATATGTTTTTTTAATTTATACTATATATCATTTCTAACCCACAATGATGAATGTCATATAACCAATTTATCCAAAAACCTAAACTGATATATGATCGAGAACCAATAAAAGCTTTTATTATTATTATTATCTCTGATACTTCCTCGCACTATAGGAAATATTAGATTTGACAGCAAAAATTTTTTCAGCAAAATAAATTTTGCTTCAAAAAATGTGATTTAGGAGTAATATCGAAAACTTTTTGCCAAAAAAACTCATTATAATATAACTTATAATCATATTTTTGTTTTAAATAATTATAATATAACTTTATAACAGTAACAAGCATTAACTTTTTTATTGTTGCTTAATATTATGGCATCAAATTTTATCCTTTAAGCAGTAAGAATTTTTACTATTAAATCTTGGATTTCTTAAAGTACATGTAAATGTTCATTAGGCTTAAAACGTGTACAACACAGATCCACTCTACCATATATTAAAATTTATCAATAAATGATGTTGTTAGGAGAATAGCTTTTATTTTAATAGAATTGCTAATGTAGTAGCTAATCTTCAATAAGAGCAATTAAAAATTAAGGAAAGTAGTTCACAGTTTCTAATGCAAGTTGAAGCGGGCTGGCCTATGGAGTAGGGTAGTATACTAGTATGTGTTTCTGTTATTAATTAATTATCTAATTGATTTAGGAGTGATTTGACTGAAATTGTGGAAGTCATACATTAATCAAAAGAAACAAAGCCTTTCTATTGTTTTATATGGGTCTAATATCTGAAACGTCCTGAAATTGGCTCAGACATAACAAGTATCCCCTTCAACTTAGGTTTTGTTACTTACCTCTCTAAACTTTAAAAAACCGACCCAGTTTATTCCTTAAGCCTGACCTAAAATTCCGCGTACAAATCTAAAAAGTTCCAGCTTGTGATGACAGCATACTACTTCATTAAAGTAATCCAACAGTTTAGAAATTTTAATAAAATTTGGATAGTACGGCTTACATTTATTTCAAAATAATTAAAAAAAGCAATAGTAATACCCATAAAACCCTAAATCCCCAAAAATAAATCACCATTAACATTTTCTCTTTTGTTCCTCCATTTTCATTTCTCTCTTGTTTCTTCATTGTTGTTTGTTTCTCTTCTCTTCCTTATTCCATTTCAATTTCTCCTTAATTTCAAAAAATACCCTAACTTGACCTAATATTGAAATTAAACAAACAGATACAAATTGAAATAAGTTTAAAGACTTATATCAATGCACAAAGCTTCAAAAACCCACCCTTGCATGCAATTTCTTTGATTTATGTTGATTTCAAATCTCTTCCTCTTGTTTCAAAAACAAAAGTTGTGATAACCGTCAAAAATGAAACGGAAAAGAAAAAGGCTTCATTGAGGACAAATTTGGCTTTGCGATTTTAGTCTTTCTTCGTTGAAATTCTTTCGTCATTTTTCACTTTGGAATTCAGATTCTCGATTCAGATTTTTTGGTAAATAGTAGGGGGAATGAGACTAGAGTTAATTTGGGAGAGGAGGAGTTAAAGAGATATATTTTTATTTCACTATTTTTTTTTTTTTTTTTGAAAATGATGTGGAACTCATAAATGAGGTGTAAATTAAATGACATGGACATTATATGGCCTTAATTTGCTGACACTATATACACGTGTATCGCGCGTGTTTTTCACCCTTCATACTCGTGTCTCTTTTAGACAGGTTTAGGAGCTAAACTGGATTGGTTTTTTAAAGTTTAGGGGGGTAAGTGGATAAAACCTAAGTTGGGGTCATTTGGCACTTTGGCTTAAGTTCAGGGGGCTCGAGATGTATTAAGCCTTTTATATGCTAATGTATACATGAGACTCCAACATCATTTATCCTTTACAATAATAATTTTTAAAACTAAATAAGATAGGGTCATAAACTTATTTAGCATACATAGTTAAAGCGAAAATGTATAAATTCCTCCGTTTAACTACTTCATCTACAAATAAAAAATCAAACTACATATTTTGTTCAAAACTTAGTCACAGTAAATTCAAAAATAGAAAACATATATAATATTAACAAATACATTAATTAATTATTTTCAGTTTTTTATTTTAAAATGCAACGATTATTTTCAGTTTAGTATCATTAATAAATTATTCAATAAGTGAAATTGATATTTGTGCTATTATATATGCAAGGAGAATTAAATTATATTTGCTTATGCAACTATGTGTTAGTGATAATTAAAATCATTTTTCTCTATATGAAAAGTTTGAAATTCAAGTCTCACAAGATAGTCCGTCATAATAAAAGCATAAGAATATGAAAGAAACATAAATTAATTACATTAAATTTTTTTAGACAAATGAAATATCTAGTGATCACTAAAAATTGCAGCAACTGATACGTAGACAAAAGAGCAAAGCGAGGATCTCTTTGAATCAGTAATTATAAAATTATATGTAGGTGTTGATTTGATCAATGGAGGAGGCTAGGTTGTGTAGGTAACTGTGCAACGTGGTGCGGAATAGTCGGCAATGGCACATGACTAATTATAATGTTCTGATTTTAATTAACTTAATTATCCTATACCGTTATATTAAAACTGATTTTAATTTTATTAGTACCTAGCTAGTATTACCATTTGGGAGTGGGAAGCTAATGGGATTTTCCGTCTTGGATTAATTGCATGTTGTCTAAAACTAAATTAAGTTGCAATTAATTAGAAGAGATGAAAAAGATTCGTAAAACATAGTGAATGTTTCAAATGGAAAATCCAAAACTGATCGAAATTATTCCAAATACGTATGGTTGAATTGAATTGCCTGTTGTTTTGTTAGTAATGAGTTTGTACCCAATGTGTACGGGAAAAGAAGCGTAATTACATTTAGGGATTCCAAAGTAAATGTGGATTTGTGTAAAATGGGAAATTCTGTTTTGTGATAGGTAAAAGTTTCAAAGTTGGAGAAAAAGGGGATTTTGGTTTCCTCAACCTGGCATTGGGTTCAAACTTCAAACTTTTGTTTCTCACCAACTTCAACTTTCGCATTCCCTTTCAGGAACATGCTCACATGCCACAACCTTAATTAATAATACCTGCATTAAATTGTGTTTAATTTAGTAATACAAATTGGGAAATTTGTCGATTGGGTGGGCTTGTCTTAAAATTTCTATGGGAGACATGCAGTTTCATCTTTCCATTATTATCGACTGATTTATTCCCTAATAACCATTAATCCGACAACCAAAAACGTATTAGCTAGGAAGGAAGAGAACAGAGACAGATTAGGTTCTGTTGTTCCTGCCATTAAATATCAACTCATGAATTAATTCCGTACTTCCTAGTGAAAAGAAGTTGTTAGACTCATGGTGTAAATGGGCGTTTCAGGGATGCACAGCAGCACCGAGTTTGATTAAATATTTCTTACATCCCCAGGACAAGTATTTCCAATGATACAAATTTACTTTCTTCTAACTACAGTCCTTGATGAAATTAAGGGATAATAGCCAGTTTTAATCACTAAATGTACGGAAGAAACAAAAAAAATAGAGGTTGGGTTGCGGGAGAAGTCACTTTTTTGAAATCAAATTTTTCAATACATACAGTATGAAATTTTTTATTGCTTAAGGTTAACCCAATAATCTCCAAACTAGTACATGCATTCTGAGATTGGAGATTTGGAACAACAACGATGAAAGTCCATAATATTTAGAAAATAGGTGAAGAATTTTGGTGATTGAATAGATTGTTTGTGTATGAAAAATTCATGCTAATATCTCATGTTTTCTTTGAAAATTCTCTCCGTATATTAAGAAGATGGTGTAATTCTCCTCAAGCAAATTTGCAATCGTGAATAAGGAAGCATAAACAAGATGGTGTAAAGTTGATTTATGTTCAATTTATGGTGTAGAGCATAAACAACATACTTGTTTGTGTTACGATTGATGTAAGATTTTGGTATTTTGAAATTTATGTTCAGTTTTTTGTCTTTTTTTCTACTTAGGAATTTTCAATTTTTTTTTGTTATTCTCTCTCTAAGAAAGATAGTTGATTTTAACTACTCACATGATTTAAAACAAGCATAAATAATATAATTTGGAAACAAATCTTACACATTAGTTTTCTTACTTATCGCTTCCTAAACTTAATATTATCAGTTAGTTTATAATTCCAAGTAATAAATTAATGTATTTTTCATACACAATGTGAATACCAATATACATTATATAAGGACATATTGATAAATTAAAGATTTAATTATAATCTAAAATGAAAAATTGGACCATAATTTGAGATACACTAAAATGGAAACACAAATTATCTTTTTGGGATAAGGGAAGTATTATTTTGTAGCAACAAATACTGTGTACAAGTCCATCTCAGTATTTGGAAATGCTTAAAGCAAACCTTTACAATTGAGCATTTTGAAAGTTATAACAAAATAAAAAATACCTCAAATTTTATTTTATATATAAAAGCTATTAATTCAGTTTTCTTTGTTATAACTCATCAATTAGTTATCTCTATTAAAATAACAAAAAAAAGCTCAACTAAAACAAATATAAGAAAACATTTTTGAACTATTAAATATGAACTCAATAATAATAATATATCATCGTACATGCGTTTTTATGGAATATATATAGGCTTTTTAACAAATCAAGCTAATATTGTTCATTATTTGACCAAATGTGACTGATTGCCTAAAAAAATGACTTACTATGCGTTGAAAATTCTCTTAAGAAATAACTTAAATGTGACTGATTGCCTGATCATCAGAGTATTAAAAAATACTTTGATATTTAATTATTAAAAAATATGAGAAAATAGAAAATAAAAATGAAGATTAAGATAAAAAAAATTGTAATTGAAGTGAGAGAAAAGGAGATCATGAGATTGATAGAAATGAAAAAAAATAACAATGCTTAGTTTAAGAAATTTAATGGACTAAGGAGAAAAATGTATAAATACATTAAAAAAAAGCATAAAAATGATCAATAAAAAATATCATGCTATATATATTTATGAAATATTAGAATTATCAATATTCAAAAATTTGTATATAAATAATTTTCGGCCACTAAAAAAATAGGGACTAAAACTTTTGCATTATTAGCTTTATGGTTAAGCTGGACGTGATTGTATATAACATTTTGGCTAATTTAATTTCCATATTTCCATAAAAACCAAAAGGATTGAACCTACAGAGCCCAATTAAAGTAGAAATCCATTAGAAGAACCCAGCCCACCCAACCTGATTGGATATCAAATAGGCCCAAGTTTCAAGCTCCTAAAATCTCTTATCTCTAAAGTCTAAATAAAGTAGTCTATTTCCCGCCAAACTCCCAAACGCCCAAAATTGCCCGCCAAAGCTTCATGACTCAGGCAGACGACCATCCAAAGAGAGTAGTTTTAATTGAAACAAAACCCTAAATTTAGATCAATCTCATTTCCAATCTTCCATATCTCTCACCATGAGAATCCGTACACTCAAGCTGCGAGAAGCCCACAAATCCTCTGCCACTTCCTTCTGCTCCATCTTGTGGGACAATAATGCCAACCACTTCGTTACCGCCTCCTCTTCTGATCCAGCTATCTGTATCCATGACCCTCTCCTCCTTTCAAATGTTCCAAAGATACTCCGCCACCATCGCGATGGTGTTACTGCTCTTGCCCTTAGCCATAACTCTACCTGCCTTGCCTCTGGATCTATTGATCATTCCGTCAAGCTTTACAAGTTTCCAGGTTTCTTTTTTATTTTCGCTTAAAGTGGACATGTTCGTTATCCATTTATGTTAGTTGCAATCTGTCAAGCATTTTATTAGTACATAGAAAATGGATTAAGTGTTAAGCCAATGAGACTTGCACAGACCTATTCAATTTTTCAAAGAAATTGAGGTAAATTAGCTGTTACTTGATTCAGAAATTGTAATTGAGCCTTTTAGGTGTTACAACGCGGTTGAGGTGTCAAATGGTTTTTGATGATATTAATTACCATTTGGAATTTTATGATACATTAATGCTTGCCCAGAGAAATTATATGGATATTTTTGGGTTGGATTTCCATTATTTTATTCTTCTCATGTATGCTGTTACATTTGGACTAACGTTCAAGAAATTTCCGTATAATGAACAATTTGTAATAGAGTTTTATGATTATATACATTTCCTTTGCTTTTGATTGCATCCTTGCTACAAGAAGTAATGTTCTGAGGCCTTGATGACGATTTAGCATTTTTTGAGTTAATCTGAGCTCTCAATTTATCATTGTTTCTGATGTAAAGGTTGTTTTTTGTTTCACCTGTCTAATTTCGATGTGCTTGTCTTGCTAATTGCTATTATAATCAACATCCTTCCTTTGGTTTGCTTCCAATGGCATTTTTCAACTGAAATCATTTGTTGAATCAACTCTGTCATAGTTTGAAAAATTACAAGATTGTGCGGAATTTTATATGGAATTTACTATTTTCAGTACTTTAGCATGGCAATAAGATCCAACCAATTTCCCTCACACTCGTGTCATCAAATGGGAATATTGTTGTACTGTTAAGGTTTTAGCTACACTTGCTTGCCATAGGTTTCTACAATCCTAGTTTGATAAACATTCTTTTTTTCTCTAAACAGCTGGTGAGTTTGAGACCAATATCACTCGTTTCACGCTTCCACTACGTTCTCTTGCATTTAATAAGTCAGGGAGCATGCTTGCAGCTGCTGGTGATGACGAAGGCATTAAACTTATTAATACAATAGATGGCTCAATTGCCAGGGTTCTCAAAGGGCATAAAGGACCTATTACTGGACTTGCTTTTGATCCTATTGGAGAGTACTTGGCATCAGTTGACTCGATTGGAACTGTTATATTTTGGGAACTACAGTCTGGGATGATGTTGCATACCCTCAAAGGCATTGCTCCTGACACTGGTTCAGACACTTCAATGATGAATATGGTGAGCTGGAGTCCTGATGGGGAGACCTTAGCTGTCCCAGGTTTGAAAAATGATGTGGTGATGTATGATAGAGACACAGCTGAAAAGCTGTTCTCATTGAGAGGTGATCATGTGCAACCTATATGTTCTCTTTCTTGGTCACCTAATGGTAAGTACATGGCTACTTCTGGTTTAGATAGGCAGGTGCTTATATGGGATGTTGGCAAGAAGCAAGACATTGACAGGCAGAAATTTGACGAAAGAATATGTTTTATGGCTTGGAAGCCAGTTGGCAATGCATTGGCTGTTATTGATGTCATGGGGAAGTATGGAATTTGGGATTCAGTTGTTCCTACTTCAATGAAATCTCCGACAGAAGATATTCCAAGTTTGCAATCAAAGAATAGTAATGGACTTCTTTTGTTTGAAGAGGACGATGAGGAGCCAAGTGTATCTGGTAGTTTAAGTGATCTTGGTGAAGACAGCCTCGGCGATACCCAACCATCAAGCAGGAAAAGGTTACGGAAACGCTCAGACTTTGATGAGGAACTAGATCAAGACATCAATGATGACTTGAACTTGTTTGCAGAGACTGAACCCAGAAAAAAAGTGCATCGTCCTGGCAAGGATTACATGGATAAGACAAATGAGGGACTAAGAAGCTCAATAACATCAACTAAGTCAAAATTGCAAGAGGCTTTTCAGCCTGGAGCAACTCCAATTCAGACTGGGAAACGACGCTTTTTGTGTTACAATATGCTGGGGACTGTAACTACAATTGAACATGATGGATATTCCCATATAGAGGTAATGTTGTTTATATCCAGTGCTCTTTTTTTTGGCTCATTTACTTTTGGGAAGAGTGGGTATGGGGCTCTAGAATTGTTTAAATAAGTTGACAACCTCTAATTTCTCCATCAACCCGAAGACGAAGTCAAAATGACTTTTTGATAACTTCTCCATAATAATCCATTGGATACAGATAGATTTGCATGATACGGGCAGAGGTCCACGAGTTCCTGCGATGACTGACTACTTTGGCTTTACAATGGCATCATTAAATGAGAATGGGAGTGTTTTCGCAAATCCTTGCAGGGGCGAGAAAAACACGAGTACTCTCATGTACCGGCCATTTAGTAGTTGGGCCAACAACAGTGAGGTTTGAACTTACAATTTTCCAAAGTATCTTTTCTGTGATCTATATTTATCTACTACAGCAGTGAATGGAATTTTTTTTTTTTTTTTTTTGTAATGCTTTTCATCCATTTGCTTTTTTGGTTTTATTTTAATTCACTGACGCTTGATGCATATGCCACCAGTGGTCAATGCGGTTTGAAGGTGAGGAAGTCAAGGTTGTGGCACTTGGCACTGGTTGGGTTGCTGCAGTTACTAGTCTTAATTTTTTGCGAATCTACACTGAAGGTGGTCTGCAGGTATGTTATGATTGAGTCTTTACGTGTTTAATTGATTTGAAGTATGTGTGCTATTGACTGATCTGCAAAATTTGTAGTCCAATGGAAATAAATGTGGGTGCATAATCAACTAATTATTCAAGTGGGAAAGAGTTCTGCAATTGTAGTTAGACATGGATGGAGATAATGTATTAATGCATACGTCATGTCAACTAATCAATCTTGCTGTACTATTCCCCATATGTATATAATGATATCATTGATGAGTCATGGATTGGCGCGATTGTGTAAAATGTTTGTTTCAAATCTTACACTGCAGTGCTTAGTCATCACTGAATAAGTGCAATGATGCCTATTCTCTTGTTATTGCTAGTGAAAAAGTAGGCATGTTTCAGTTAATATTTCTGTTTGCTGTATTGTTTCTCATCATGAGAAAACCCAAGTTCTCATTTGCTACTATGTTTTGACTTCAATATTTAGATGCAAATTCTTTCACTTGATGGGCCAGTGGTGACTGCATCAGGCTTCAGAAATCAACTTGCAGTTGTCACTCATGCGTCTGGCTCTCTTCCCTCAAATGACCAGGTCTAATT
Organism: Euphorbia tirucalli; assembly: GCA_039660915.1. Lineage (NCBI taxonomy): Eukaryota > Viridiplantae > Streptophyta > Magnoliopsida > Malpighiales > Euphorbiaceae > Euphorbia > Euphorbia tirucalli. The sequence goes on from CM077637.1 coordinate 18,384,944, forward strand.
TTCAACTGTTACTTGTGTTGTTTTCATTATTATCCTAGTTCAGGAGAGTGGGATGGAATGGAAATAATAAGCAGGAACTACTGCTGATCCAGTGACTGGATTTTCATTAATTCATAAACAGTGTGTTTGCAATGTTATTTATTCATTCAAGTAGTTTATCTCCATTGGAAACAGAGATAATTCATTTAGGGTATTGATGTTATGATATTTTCTTTCAATGAAATTTGCAGATGTTAGAATTCAGAGTATTCGACATATCAAACAGAACCCAACCGTTCAGGGGAAATCTTCCATTGAGTCCAGGTTCACATCTAGTTTGGTTTGGATTTAGTGAGGAAGGTCAATTAAGTTCATATGATTCTAAGGTATAGTAATTTCTCTTCTCAGCCCGTGTTACTACATTGATTGCAATTATGATTTTGAATTTGAGTCTGAAGAATTTGTAGGGTGTTTTGAGGGTTTTCACAAGTGAATATGGTGGCAACTGGTTTCCACTCTTCAGGTTCAAGATTATTCTGTTTAAGATTTTGAAGCAATTCATTGAGTTGTAATATTCACTGTGTTGATTTGGAGGATTTGTTCATAATGAAGTTCTTATTCTCCAGTGCTGCTAAAGAGAAGAAATCTAATGAAAGCTATTGGGTGGTTGGACTAAATGCAAGCAAACTGTTCTGTATTGTTTGCAATGGTCCTGAATTATTCCCCCAGGTACGCCTTTGCTTTCTCTTTATTATAGTTTTTCCCTTATCTGATTTCATTCTCCTCTCTGCATGCAGGTGATGCCCAAACCAGTTCTTACCCTGGTGAATCTTTCATTTCCCATTGCTTCATCTGATCTCGGAGCGGATGCTCTTGAAAATGAGTTTATCCTCAACAATATGCATCTCTCTCAGGTTTTCAATATACTTCTTCCCCAAAACAAACTTCTGTTTATTTGTTGGCTATGCATTAATTACTGTGTTTGGTAAAAATAACTTTTTTTTTTTTTTTGTAATTGGTCATATAGAACGTATGATGAGAATAAGGGATATTTTGGGGATTAGGAGTTGCAAGGTTTTGGGGTTTAGTGGGAGTTTGTTATAGGAGAGAGATAAGTCTTCAGCTGGTACATAAGTGTGGGATGAGAGAGGGAGGTATCTTTTGAATATTATTCTGTTTGGGTTTTCTATTTAGATGTTTGGGGCTCTCCTCTTTAAGTAGAGAAAAGGGGAGAACTCCTTGGCTGTGCCTCTGGAATAGAGTTTGTTTTCTAATTCATTCCTTCTCTCTTTCTTGTTGCTTCTTGTTCTTCCATTCATCTATATCAGTGTGTTTTCTGTGTTCAGTGTTGAATTATCATTGTGTTTAGTTTGCGTTTTCTAACAATTGGTTTTGTTTCTGTGGTTTCTTTTTCTTCAAAGATTACATTGACGGTTTCTTCCACTAATGCTGTTTAGTGATTAAACAAGTTGCATTTATATGCAGATCCAAAAAAGAATGGAAGAAGCAACAATTGCTGGTTTGGACACTAGTTCAATTGATGATGAGGCTTTCAATATGGAGGCAGCTCAGGATAGGTGCATCTTAAGACTGATTGCATCTTGCTGCAATGGTGAGTCTGTTTTCACAGGCTAAATTGATTGCATGATGTTTCCTTTTTATGGCAATAAAATGAAAGACAGAAGATGCACTGGAGGCCAGATTAATCTGTTTATTGGTTTGTTCTTTCAGGTGACAAGCTTGTGAGAGCCACCGAATTAGCAAAGTGTTTATCATTGGAAAAATCGCTGAAAGGAGCGATTAAGCTAGTCACTGTCCTGAAGCTTCCCAATTTAGCTGAACGTTTCAACACCGTATATGAGGTGAGCCCTCTTAGCAATCGAGGTTCTGCAAATCTTATAATTTCTTCCATCTAGCAAGTTTGTAATTTTGCTCCTGTTTGCAGGAGAGATTGCTGAAAGAGTCTAAAGAAACTCAGAATGGCTGCGCTATTGCAAATTCAGACAATGGTGCGCCTGTTAAAGGTTCTGTCAGCAAAACCTTAACTTCATCAGGAAAAACTGAAACATCGGAGCCTAGTACTTCAATGTCATCACCAAAACTGTCAGCTCCAAATTTTATCAAGAAAATGAATAAACATGAAATGGAAAATACTGATAAGAACCAAACTACAAAAGGGACTGAAGGGAGTGCTGGGAATAACACAGAGAAGGTAAACAAAGCTGGGAATGTGAAGATTGCAGGAGAAATGGCCAAGTTACAATCTCAGCGTCCTTCTAATCCATTCTTAAAGTCATCAAACAATCAAGAAGACACAAATCAGGTGAAGCCTCAGCGTCCCTCTAATCCATTCAAAAAATCATCAAGCTAAAGATTAACCATGGGGAATATAATCTTACTGACGACTAAAATGTGCATCTGATTATTGCTTTCTCCATTCTTCTTGAGCTGAAAATGTTTGTTGTACATCGTTCCGGTTGTCGAGGAGAGTGCATACTTTTGATTCGTTTATAGAAGTGTAGATATAGTTTATTATTGTTGCTTTTCACTGCTCCCTCCCAGCAGGTTGTGCCTATTTTCTTTTTCGTGGCATAGTAATAATATTAGTAAGCTACCAATCATTAGGTTTTAACTTATTTGAAAAACAATTCTCTCTGACTTCCTTTTCTTTTTATCTTTTATAAAATAGGTTATTATTAATTTATGTGCTCTGATCTCTTCAGGCAATTAAGTTGAATGATTTCTAGTCTAGGTTGTGGCCCATATACAATAACGAAACCCGGCTTCTAAGGATTTCAAGTTGTTTATACTAAAAGGAATATAAGTTTCCTCTTCTTTTATATAACCCTATCATTTATTTCTATCACATTTTTTACATGATTTTAATAATTTTGATAGCATTAACTTTAAACTTTTTTTTTTCTTTCCTCGTGTGGGCTTAGTATTTGTTATTACTAACATTTTTTTCTAATTACCCATTGTAGGTTAAAATACTCAATGTTTGGAGATCTAAAAGTGATTTTTTCTATTATGTCTTTTGGAAATTATAACACTAAAAATTAGATATTACATTAAAATTTGGAAAAAAGTATAAAACATATATGTGTTTTGCTGGTGTTACAAATCCAGGACTGTGTTTTAAAAGCTGAAAAATAGAGATATCAGCCTTTTTTTTTTAGCAAACAGATACTTTATTGTTAACAAAATAAATTCTTACATCCAATACATACCATAAAAAATGTTCAATTTTTTGGTGTTATAGTTGAAATTTTGCATGTTGATGGATTAACATCTAAAGTTTTTGATAAATACAAGTATTTTTTTAAGGAAAAAGTACAAAAAAAATATATGCGGTTTGCTTTTCTACAAACATAGGCTTGTGTTTTAAAAGTTGAGAAAGAGATATGAGATTTTTTTTTATTAGTAAACTGATATCTCGTGACTAACAAACAAATTTCTACATCCAACATATGCTCTAAAAGTTGTCCAATCTTTTAGTTCTTTAATCTAGTTTTTGCATGTTAGTTGATATGAATATAATGAACATTGATAATGAAACTATGAAATTTTCAATAAATATAAGTATTTTTTAATTAAATAATAGAAAAAATGAAAAAAAAATTAAAAAATATATAAATTTGCAGCAAACCCTGACAGATAATTATTAAATATCGTGGGTAAAATATTTAAATGCTAGATGATAAAAAAAATTAAGTTTAACACATAAATCGGGATAACAGTGTGAACACAAATATTTTTTATCAGAATTCCATGCAAATCTCAACAATTTTTTTCCTTTTAACCTCTTAATATTTTGTCCATTGTTATTTATGAATTTCTCTATAAAAAATTGAATATTTTCTAGTAATAACTTTATTTTTTTGTGATTTTTTTCAACCTTTGTATTATTTAATTAGAAAAATACATACGCTTCTTGAAAATTATAAAGTTTCATCAATAAGGTCAATTGAATTCGCATTAACCAACATATAAAATTTCAGCCTAAAATCCAAATAATAGACTAGTTTCTAGAGGGTGTATTAGATGAAAATCTTTATTTATCAAACGTTGTAAGCACAAACCTGTGTTTGTCAATTTTTAAAACACAAACTTGCATTCATAAATCCAACAAACCACATTTTTTTAAAATTTTCCCTTAAACTTTTTATATAAAATTTGTTTTTCCAACTTTGTTAAGTTTTTTAATGAAACTTTCATAATCAATTTTTTTAAGAAGTTTTTCAATTAATAAACTTATTGCGGCAAGTCTATTTTCCTTATTCTTTTATGATAGGGAAAAATATATATAAAAAAAAAAAGGAAAAAAAAAACCTTGTGGTTTGACCGATTTATAGATCAAACTGTGTTTTAAAACAGTACAAAAGCATGACACGTAATTTGGCGAGTTTACAAATCAAGGATTTATTATCAAATATGCTTACCTAAAACTTTCTTATCCTTTAAAATTTTATCCGAAATTTTTCAAGTTTGTTGATTAAAGTATAATGAATCCTAGTATGAAAGTTTGGAATTTTTTGAGAAATGGATATATTTTTATTAATTAATAATGTAAAAAAAATCATAAAAAAATATCTAAATTTTTTAAGACTTTAATCAACAAACTAAAATTTTAAATTTTTTAAAAAATCATAAAACCACAATATCTAAATTTTTAAAACTTTTTGTAAAGTTATTATGTAATATGCATATATTTTTCGAATATTTGTCAATAATTTTTTCCTTTTTTTTATGATTTTTTTATTAATTAATAAAAATATACTCACATTCCAAAAAAATTTTAAACTTCCACACCAAAGTTTATCGTACTTTAATAAACAAACTTCCGAATTTTGGATATATTTCGACAATTTTTATATTTTCTATGTTTTTTTATATTTTTTTTATTATTAATTAATAAAAATATACCCACTATCCAAAAAATTTTAAACTTCCCCACCGGGATCCATTGTACTTTAATCAACAATCTTTCAAAATTTCATATGAAATTTTGAAGGATAAGAGAGTTTTAGGGGAATATATTAGATGATAACCTCTTGATTTGTAAAATCGTCAAAACATGTATCATGCTTTTGTACCCTTTTAAAATACACTCCTTTATCTGCAAACTGGCCAAACAACAAGATTTCTTTTCGTACTTTATTATATTGTTGCCTTTTTTTTTTTGTGTTAAAAAAAACCACCTAATTCCATAATGTAGTTGAGTAAACACTAAAACTCAATCCGATTAAAGTAAAAAGGAAACATTTATCTAATTGGATCTATCTAAAATGTACTGCTTTTACCCATGACTTATATGTAAATTACTATAGACACGTTATAATCGTATATTTAAATTGAATTAAATGTGCTAAATCACAATAAATTAGAAGATAAATGTTTGTTAACCGAATGTGTTAAATCAATATATCACGCCGAATAGTTCAAGGGTTAAAATGTAATTTTTATCAATCTAAGTAGAGCATTTAATAATTTGTAGAAGAGCGTTAATGAGCGAAATTCCAATTGGAAATAAGAAAAAAATTTGCACGTGGTATGACTCCACCACATCATATCATATCTACGAGACAAAACACATCCTGCGCTTCCTTATCTTTTATTAAAACTGTAATTGGTCTCATATTCAATTTTTTTTAACACATTGAGTACTTCATCTTTTCATTTTAATATTATGAGTCACAAACTCGATTTTATTTTATGTTCATGTAACAAGCTCTATTAAGTGATATGATCAATAATATTTTAGTACGTAACACAATTTTAGAAAATTGGTCAGATAAAAAAACAGATTTGTTTTAATTTTACAGTTTCAAGTGATAAAACCATTTCATAATAACATCATGAACAATACATATTATATCTACGTAAAAAAAAATAAAAGATTTAAGCATTTAATATATTTAAAAAATTAATTATGAAACTAACTGTAGTTTTGGTACAACATCAACGCCTTGGGATATCTTCTGCCAACCTACAATTTCAGCGCCATCATTTTCACCCCTTCAAATGGAATTGAAATACTAATCTAATTTCATTTCACAGAACAAAATAACTATTTCTTCTCCTATTTCTCTAATCACTTATGGCAAATCTTTCGTACCTTCACCACGACTCCGACGACGACTCTCACCTCCACCATTTCCGTCCTTCCAACAACCCCCGGCGCCTTACTGTCGACCGTTACTTCCCTCTCTTTTCCTCCTCCTCTTCCGATCATCATTTTCCACCCGCTTCTCTTCACGACCCGTACCCGCTTTCCGAACGCTCCAATTTCAACATCCGCACCTTCGATGATGACGCCGTCTCTGATCCCGAATCAGTAATCCTCGGAGGCCCCGATCTCCTGGACCGCGAGAACCAGGTCAGTTTCGTCATGGATCTGTTTCAACAGCGAGTCGAGCAGTCTCAGGTAACGGGTCATTCTTCCCACTTGGTTTCCGATTCACTTAACGAATCTGACTTTGGTGTTATCGAAGAGACTTGTGAATTAGGTTTGGATAATTCGGAGCTAGAATTAGGGTTAGGGTTTGTTATAGACAGCAACGAGAATTGTGAATTTTCAAATTTAGACCATCTTGATAATCGTAGTCATAATAATAATAATAATAATAATATCGTGATTGATGATGACGATGATGATTTCTTTGTGGAACGAAGGCTTTCCGGGATCCATTCTTGTGAGGCTGGGTCTTCAGTTAGCGTTTGCACTAATGCTATAAGGGTTGTTGGGTTTGGGTCGGATTCTGATTCAGAGGAGAACGATAACTCTTTAACTATTGATTTGCAATCAGGGGATGAATATGGATTAGATCGCGTGAATTTAGAAAATGATAGTTATAATAATTTTGATAACGATGATGAAGAAGATGCAGGTGTTACCATTCCACTTTGTTGGGACTCGCTTCGGTTGGATGAGCACAGAGAAAACAACGATGATTTCGAGTGGGAGGAAGTTGATGGCCGTGTTGATGAGAGAGAGGTGCTAAGCATGTTTGTTGATGATGCCTCTGTATCTCTCTCCATTTCGCCTATTATTACTCCGGAGGATATAGTGAATGTAGAGAGGGCAGGAGGATTGGGGAATTTGGAGTGGGAAGTTCTATTGAATTCTAACAACTTGGATTCAAATCCAGACCGCGACCAGGACCGTAATGCTGAGCCATATTTTGGGGATCGTGATGATTATATTTACACTGCAGAATATGAGATGTTGTTCGGTCAATTTATAGAGACTGAGAGTGCATTGATGGGTCGACCTCCGGCAGCCAAATCTGTTGTTGACAAGCTTCCATCTGTAATTTTGGCAAAGGAGGATGTAGAGAATAATAATGCACTCTGTGCAGTTTGCAAGGATGAAATTAATGTTGGAGAGAGTGCAAAGCAGCTGCCTTGTACACACAGGTACCATGGGGAGTGTATCGTGCCATGGCTGGGAATTAGGAATACTTGCCCTGTATGTAGATACGAGTTGCCTACAGATGATAAAGATTATGAGCGGAGAAGAGCAGCACAAAGAGCCATCGCAACTGGGCACCGCTTTGATGGGTAATTCGCTTAGTCTTGTATGCATTTTGATGTTTTTTTATTTGAGCATTAGATTTGTGAAGAATTTAGATGCAGCTTTGAGTTGATTTGGTTTCCTTTTGTAATGATAGTGATAGTCTAATATTTTGGTGAGAGTATAGGAATATTGTTATGGCTGCCTTGTACTCTTGGGAAACTTTTCTTTTCCCAATGTTAGTTGACGTTTTGCATTGATTCTGAATTTTTTTTCCAGCTGAGATTTTTCTCTTATAGAGTGATTGGAGGTTGAATGGTTGTCCCTAGGACATGCTTTCCAGAATACTGCTGATAAAATTATAGTAGGGATCTGCAGATTCACTGTGGAATTCTGGGTCTTCCTATTCATTTTGGTTGATTTGTTACTATAAGCTATTGAAAGCAGAATTTACATATTAGTTTATGTTGTTCTTGTTGAAGTTTAAAGATTGGATTTTGTTGGCATAGTTGTTTTTGGATGTTCGATGTCTGTCAAATGGGTACTAAATCATGAACAATCAAGGAACATTTCAGGCAAAGTATTGGGAGCTGTAGTTTAGCAGTGTTGGTTCTTTATAGAACGTTACTCGTGCTAGAAAGATCAGTACTTCATGGTGGAAGTATTGCATTAGACTAACTTCCAGATTACTGAATTGACGGATTGCGTGTGATTTAACTTGAGAGGTACCAGTAGGTATGGTATACAGAGAATGACAGATTCTTTTATATTTCCTTGAAGACAACTGATAGCTACATGACTGTTGATTATTAGTACTTAAAAATCAAGATATAGGTTCTTATCAGTTGCATTGAACATATAAGATTTCATGTTCAGATAGGCAATTCTGAAAAGTTGTGGATAGGGAGCTCTTCATTGGCCTTGGCATTGGTGGTCAGAGCTCTGGTCCACCTAGGGTGACCTGGGATGGGGATTTAGAGGTGACAAAGAATCTAGTTCTTGAAAATGTTGGTAGATGAATTTAATAATGAGTTACTCGAGGCATGAAGGAAGGCAAAAGTACAAAAGGGTAGGCGTATTCTTTCTATATCATTATTATCACTCCATTTGAGTAGTCAATTAATTGATGGGGGTAAAAGGCAAGAAATGGCTAGTGACTTAAATTGTGAATCTGAGAGTATTTTTAATGAATTATCAAGTTCATCTTTTCCTACACTATGTTATAGGGGTTAAAATTGATTAATGTGAAGACTCCGAGTCATTTTAAGAAAGAGGAGGGAAAAAAAAAACAAAAGGGAATTTTGCGAGTAGAAAAGTTTGCAGATGCATGGACTGGAAGTATTTGTTCATTAAATTGTGTTTGGTGGTGCAGTTCAAAAGTTGCTTTTCTATCCACTCCAAAAGGGAAGAGAAGAATTATGTCCGTTGAAGGAAGAGGTGTTTAGCTGATAACTTTGCCAATAATTAAACTTATCATAATTGCAACCACTCAAATAAGCATATCAATCAAGTACGACTTTACCTTTATCTTCATCATCTAAAAACTGCAGTGTTTACTCCAATGCTCTCTTAGTGCTGCTACAAATGAGCCTCTTTTTCGTCTCATATTTTTGTGACCAAGGTTGAGTTTTGGTTCCTTCGCTTTTGAACTGGTTGTGAAACTAACCGAATGGAATTATAATATTATTCGATTTCAAATTAAGTCTGTTTTTCTAGTTTGGTTAAGTTTCAACTACGTTAAAACATAAATTTAATAATTTATATATATTTTTTCAATCTTCTAAAGTAATTTGAAGTATATTTTCAAATCTTTTTGAGAAATAGTTTAATTTGTATAAAATATATTATTTATTATGAATTAATAAATAAATCTAGTTACATTTATATAATATTTATTATTTTGTTTCAGTTTCAACTGAACTGAATATATCTCCCTAAACCATTGCTGGTACAACAGATTAATGTTTAACATTTGCGAAATATTTTTCATAATGAAATCGATGTGCAAAATGCAGCCTATCTGGAGGGTTAATTATGTGCTGAAAGCGCTAATTTCTTTCATATATTGGAATCTCGACAAGCTTAATGGTTGATAAAAGAGATTAAGTTAAAATAGACAGTAGTTAAGTAATCTATTATCTATATAAAAACTGAATACATCTCGCTTACGTGTCATTTTCTCAGTTTTTCTAAATTATTTTTAATTAATTTTAAATAAGTTAAATCATTTATCTATTAAATTTTTTAGCTAATTATTAGTTTTTACAATCCTTATGCCTCGCCTGATATGATACCTTCAAGTTTTAGAATTTGAATTTCTTATCCTATCTTTTCTCTCCTCTATCTAATAATAATAATAATAATAATAATAATATCCTGTCTCTTTTCTCATTCCAAAATCTAAATCCCCATTTTATCTCCTCCTCCATTTTTTCCAGTTTCATCAGGAGTTCAATTCCACTTTCAAATTTCATTTTTCAGTTCTATTTTGCCTCTGTCAATCCGCTCAGTAGCATCTCTAAGAGCTTTCCGCGGTGCAATATCAACATTTCCATCATTTCTTCCCCTCTCTCCAAAACACAGATCAGCCTCCATTTCTAAATCTCCATTTCTCTCCTTCTGATCCTCTTCTCGAAGCGTCATTTGATCTGCTTATGGGGATGGAAGCTTCTTGACTCACTCTTTCCTTTTTCTGATATCTGGTAATTATTCTATTATAAACAGTTTTGATTGCTTAATATTCCTGCGCTTTTTCAGTTGGCTTTTGTTTATGGACAGTTTTTTAGATTTCACGGTTACTTCCTTTCCGCTATTGCCGTTCCTTTACTTCTTTACATCTTCATCTTCTTTGCTAAATCAGGCCATTCTCCTCCTTTAAATCGGCTACTCTATTCACCATTATTCTCCCAGAAATGGTAATTTCAACATGTTCCTGCGAGTTGGTGCGCAAGTTTGGACATTTTTTTATTGTTTGCAAGGTAAATAGGTAATTGATCTCACCTATCCTTTTATTTTATGCTATTTTTGTGACAATTGATTGTGGTTAGTCTATTTTTGCTTTTTATAATTTCAGAAAAAAAGAGGAAGAAGGAAGCTATATCCAAATTCATTCAGGTCTGGTGAGATTTTTTTTATGTAATGGCGTTGTGTTGCAAATCACTATCTCTCTCAGATTCTCATTGAGATTTTTGAATTATTATTTGTGTACGGATATCTGATTTTTGCTTTGTTCTTTGTCAATTACAAAGGGTTTTTGAAAAGGCCCAGTTTTCCCCAAATTGCATAGCAAACTCCTCTTTCTTAATTGTTGGAGGTCGAGGTTTGGCTTTTATTTGTGTTGCTTTTTCACCTTTTTGTGAATTTTATTTTTTTATGGTGTTTTAGTTTTGACACTACAGTTTCATGATTGTTTTGATTAGTGTTGTCTTCCTCTTTCTTTAGTTCATCTTTTATTTTATTTCTCATACTCACTGCAATGTTCAAAATTGAAAGTTTTGACATCACATTGATCAGCTCAGAACATCATTTGGAGGTATTGCAAGATGGATGTCCAGATGTTCAACATGATTGTTTTTAATGTGCAAATTTGGTAAATCAATGTAGCTTGGTTTGGGATTCTTTATATGACATTGTCATCTTAATCCAAGTGTAATTACCTTTTTTATGATATTTGGAAAATCACAAATGATCAATTTTTATTGTATTGTGTAGTGATATTTGGAGGCAAAGTAGGTCTCCAATGAAGATTGCAAAATTGGATATTAATTCGTATGCTCAACATGGTTCAAAATAGTTCATGAAATTATTTCAAATGTAAAACAGTTCATGAAATTATTTCAAATGTAACTGAAGAATTAGAAATATATATGTCTATATATATGTCTGTCTCTGTTGCTATCTCTCTCAAATGCTCTTCTCAGATCTCACTCAGGTTTTTGAATTATTGATTAACCTTTTAAAAAGGTTATCCTTTGAGTTGGTTATGATTCTTATTTAAGCTATGCTACCAACTCAATCTAAAAGTAATTTTTTTTTGTTTTCCTTTTGCTGAAGAGTTTGGAAAGAAAGTTCTTTTGTGAAATCTGAATATCTTTAGTTCTGTATCAATAATGGTTTTAGCAAGGAGAAGTAATTTGATAATTTTAAAATCGTCTGCTAGAGTTGATAGTGATGCCAAATTTAAGTTAAGACTCTAAAATATACGCATAGTTTTGTAAGGAAATGATTTTGATAACTAAGTTTTAACATCTATTGCTTAATGTTGACTTATACTCAATTGAAAAAGAGAACCTGCAGCTCTGAGCCTAATCATAAATTTGTAATAGAGAGATTTCCTTAATGTATATCGATCAGTGTTACCATATATGTGTCAAGTCTTAACTCGATTTTATTGAATAGTCAGTAATTAGGATTCCAATTCAGGATTAGTAGATTAGGATTCATTTTTAGTGGATTATGATGATTTGAAAAGTAACTTTTTCATGTTTCTAGAGTAACCAAAATAGCTGCAACTGGATTAAAAGCATTCCTTTTGTCAATTAAATAATTAAATGTTTCTTCTCATTAGCAACTGATTTAGGTTTGTTTTTGTTTAAATTAAAGGCTTTAATTGCTCATAAATTGCATTTTGCATGTTGTACCAAGAAAAACATGTGTTTTTTGGGATCCAATTGATTTTGCAGATGAGTTGGATGATACTATATTCCCGAATGCATCTTTGATAATTTAATGGGTGAGAGTCAGTCCCTCTCTATCTTTTGATATGTTTTTGCGTTTATGCCACTAAATTTGTGATACCTGATGATTTCTTTCTCTATTGGTTTGAGCAGAATATCCAGCTTGAGTTCTTCACTAAAAACAAGAACATTGTTGGCTTTGAAAATGTAAGTCATGAATGACGCATAGTTTAATGATTGTAATTTTCATTTTTTTCTTAGTCCAGTGTTATATGTAAAGGTGTGTTAACTTCAAAAGTGATTTGCATGGAATCACAGAAAAGGCTTTAAAATTCTTTTAGTTTGATCGTGCTAAACGTTCAAACTTTTTTGTTATATTTTTAGGGTTTAAACAGTAGAACTACTTAGTGTTAAAGGAATTTAGGGACCTTGGATCAACCACTAAGTGTGGCTTGACAGGTCGTTTTCATTTCCATCAACTCTGTTATTAATTTTAATTTCTATTGTTTTCCATTTACATTAAGATGTTGTCAACTTCAAAACTTTCAATGGTTGTAAAGTCCACAAGTTGAAAAGGTATATAATTTATGGATTTTGTTTGCTAATTTTACAATTGGCCTCATACATAGCCATAAAGGAGCCTAATGTTTATCCTATTCCATTTTTTCTTTTTTCTACATTTGCTATCTATCTATCTATCTTATTTTGGATTTAGTTTGTCAACTTCAATTTGGGCTGCATTTTCCATGTGTAGTGCATTTTGAGATCATTGAAGAATTTTTTTAATATTTTGACATACTCACCAAAGTATGTTAAAAAATTTGATGTGTTATCTCGGTGGTTTACTGAATTTTTTTATTTTGTTTATAATTTAGTATACTGGTTTTATTTGAAACGTGATTTACTGAATTACGGTTCTATTATAAATGTGTTTTACAGTTTCCTTCTATAATGCTTTAATTTCTTTGTATGTTAGATTAGGTCTTACCTTTATCTTTCTAGCAAAGATTTCTAACTACCATTGGTTCCCTTGCTTTTTGAAATCACAGTTTCATTCATTCTGTGTTTCTTTTCTTCATAACAAAGTTGCTTGACTTGTGATGAAAGGATGAGTGATCTTTCTGGGTTTCAAAAAGTGAAAGGGGCGGATTATATTTGAAAACTATCTCAACAATATGCGAAAGAGAGCTTTTTTCCATTTATCGTATTTTATAGTATTGATAATTCCTCTTCCTTCGCTCCCTCATTTCCTCATTGTTGATATATGAGTATATTTGATTACAAAATATTTATTTCTTTTGATGTTAAATTATTTAAGGGAAATACATTTTAATGTAAAATTTCAAGCTGATCCTGTTAATGATAATTTCTATTATTTCCATTTACATCAAGATTGATTACACTTTGTTCTTGTAGGATGCCCATAATGGTGAGCATCATATGAATAAATATTTTCTCAAGTTTTATACTATATTATGCATGAGTTTAGTTTTTCCAATTTTGTTAAAATTATCTTTATTTCAATTTATGAATGCATTACTATTGAATATACTGATAATTATTGAATTTACTCCAGCAACGGATCCGCTTATAGGATTATATTTGGTGAAACTATGAATTATTATTATTATTATTATTATTATTATTATTATTATTATCTGAAATTAACTATTTGAGTGAAGAAATTAGTATAAGATTCTAATGAATCAATACGAGAGAGGACACAGGAATAAAAAAATACTGAAAAATCATGTTTATTTTTTTGTTTATTTTCACAGAGCAAACCTCTTTAAAATAACTCTTTCTTATTTTCCCTTTCCTTTCACTATAATGTATGGTGTAGAAGGATTGTAAATTATTAATTACGTATTATATTTAGTTACTTCTAATATATATAAAGATATTAGATGCACTATCAAAATATACACATCAGATATACCATACAAGAACTTTTAATTTGTCAAGTGCATTATATGATGCCTTTTTACAAGAACCGAGTACATGATATTTTTCATATATATTTTTTTATGTATAATTTCAGACTACTTATGTCATGTGTGTTGATTTTCATAATATATTTTATGATTTTTTTTAATTATTTATACAATTCAACAAAGTATATAAAATTAATTTAAGAATATATTTTTTTATTTTTTTTTATAATCAAGAATTGAAGATTTAAGAGTAAATAATATATTAAAACTAAAATATATAAATTCAAAAAATATTATAAAAATCCGTGCATTTGCACGGGCCATGAACTAGTTAATTTAAAAACTTGCTGAAAAACAGAATGAGAGTTAAATGCAATCTGAAAACTTTGGACTTCTATGTTATTGATTTCTCTTAAAGTCCTTTTTAGGGCTTTTTATATAAGTGTTATGAAAATACGAAATAAGTATCATAAAAAATAACTTACAAAGCCAATGTTTTGTAAAATTATGAATTATAACGCCCAATAGTTACTTTATAAAAGAGAGAAACTTGCTCTTAAGCTTGGATTGGAAAGAATATCAAGCTTTTTCAAATTTTACACATCAAATCATTGTCACTATGAAGCATAAAAATTTATTTATACATAAATGTTTTCATTTTATTTCAAGTGGGACTTAATATAGTGTTTATGACATATGTAGCAAGGATAAGTATACTAATGTGTCAATATTAACCAGTCAGTATTGATTGAGTTGCCACCATACTCAAAGAAATGTGAGAATTTGAAATTCATGTTCTGTTAATCTCATTTTTCTTTCCAAAAATCAACATTTATTTAATATTATTTTAGTTGCTCCTTGTCACGCTTGGAAAAAGATTAAAACTTATTATTATTATTCTATAAAATTAAGTATCTACTTTTTCTAAGACTCGATCTCTTAATTAACCATTTAAATTACTAAATAGGTAAATACTTATTATATATACAAATATATCAATTCTTTTGTAGATGGTAACACAAATTTTTCATTTTTGAAAAATGGAACAGAGAATACCATTATACTCCATTACAAGTTATATAAATAAATCCTAGTCACAACTCATTATCATTAATTAATTAATTAATTAGCATTTTACCATTGTTTTCACGTTGGAATTGTTGGTCTACAATGTAATTATTTTTACAGTAAAACATGGACACTTACAATTTTGACTAATATAGTTTCTATCTACTTGAAGGAATGCCATAATTAATTATGATGCTTTTATTAGAATTTTCACATGTGATTTTTGTGCGTTTGGTTTAACTTTTAACTTTTTGTTTTCCTAAATATAATTTTCAACACATTTCATACTTTATACCATAGTTGTGAAAACCGGACCAGATCGGCTGGTCGGACCGGGTTCGATCGAAATCGTAGGTCAATCCGGTCGGTTTGTATTCGGTTTCCATTCTGATAAAAAACCGGTCAATTTTCGGTTAAACTGGACAAGCGAACGGGAAAACCGTGAACCGGATCGGTTTTTCGGTTCGACTAGACTTTAAAAAAATATTTGAATTAAAAATTTAGGTTCTTATTTTGAGGTGTTTTTAATTAAAATACAATATATTTTTTATTTTTAAATTATTTTAAATTAAATTGACATTTAATTGTAACTATAAAAACTATATTTCATAAATTGAACTTTTTTAATTACTATATTGTATTGGAAATGCTTAAACTTAAAAAATTATAATAAAAATGTTCAAATTTTCATATATTATAAATATTATAAATATAAATATATTAATATTTTAATATATTTATTAAATCCGGTTCGATTCCGGTTTATTCCGGTTTAATCCAAAATCTATGAATCCATCTCTTTACCGGTTCGATGACCGATTTAGGTCTGAAAACCATGCTTTATACATACATATATACATATATACATATTTTTGCCTCAAACCAATGTAATATCAAAAAGAACAATTACGATACATTATGGTTTTTAACTATCTATTGAAGCTAAACTATTTCTATTGGATCAATAGAGGTATGCTGTTATACAGCCTTTACAATTCCTAATTATCAAATAATAATTATTATTATAATTATAGAAAGCTATTACTTTTTAAATATTCTCGATTTATTTTTAACCATAATTCCCACTAAAAAAAGGCAGCTAAGTAGAGCCTTAGGTGATATAAGTCAAATTGTCTTTACTTGTAATTGTTTCTTTTATCTATTCTACATCTTATTATCAATTACAGTATTAATTAGTGCTACTTTGAGAAAATAAATCAATCCTTGGTTTCTTTTTCCTTATCGGAAATATTATCAACATTAAAATAAATAAATAAATAAATAAAACAGTTTCATTTTTTACATATGACTTTTCTTGGTAAAATATATTCTAAACCCTTCGAATTTTCATAGAATTTAAAATTAGCTCCCTAATTAATTTTTGCAACACATTAAGCACATGTTCTTTCCATTTTGATAATTTTAGCTCCAAACTTTAAACATTTGTCTCGTGTTGACTATGGTATCCGTAAGTAGACATATAGCACAATTTTTGCAAGCATGTGGTACTGAATCAAAAGTATAAATAACATCTGTAGCTATAATATGCATGCATAGAAATTATGATTTAAATTCCTACTTTTCACAAGATTGTGTCACGTGCTAATTAACAAATATTGTAGCCCATGCGAGACAAGAGGTGTCAAATTTAGGACTAATACTATCAAAAATAAAAAGATCATCTACTCAATGTTTTGAAAAAATTAATCAAGGTGCAATTGCGAAATCTATAAAAGCTTAATGGGGCTTAGGATGAGTTTTGCCTGAACAAAAATAAATAAACAACTTTGTAGTTTTTTTAACACTTTGGCAAGTAGATTGATTGTTGAAGTAAACTTTGACTATTGTACATTATGAAGTATCGATTGTCTACCATGATGATAATGAGAACACTGAAAGAAGCAACCCCAAATATATAACCTATTGGTCTAAAGTGCAAAGGGTTAGTAGCTCAAATTCATGAATGGTATCAAGGTCTTCCCTTTATTTTCATACACACCAGCTCACCTAAACATACTATAAAAACCAGTTATAACCTTGCATAACAAGAAATGATTTCTTCAGTTTATCATCCCTTGAAGCTTCCTTCTTCCAACCAAATTCGACAGCCATGGAGTCGCATGAAATCAAGCAACTCCATTGTCTTCCCCATTCTCATTCACCCTTTCAAAACATTCTCACTCTATCTCCCACCAATCACACTTCATCCCATTCTAATTTATCTCAGAATCCAGACTCCAGCTCCAGTTTCTTCAATACACCGTTCTCACCAAATTCTTCGATCCATTTCCCACCCCATATCTTCTCCCCGAACACAAACTCTTACTCTACTGAGTCTACTCTACATGAAGTGTGTGAAAATCAACAAGGGGCTTCCAATGAAAGAAGACTTAAGAGGATGAAATCCAACAGAGAATCTGCTCGACGATCACGTATGCGCAAGAAGAAGCAAATCGAAGAGCTTCAATGTCAGGTTAATCATCTTCAAACCATGAATCATCAGCTTTCTGAGAAGGTTATTCAGTTGTTAGAAAGCAACCATCAAATTCTCCAAGAGAATTCTCAGCTCAAGGAGAGAGTCTCTTCTCTTCAAGTTGTTCTGTCTGACCTGTTGCCACCTATGAAAAATCTGGAAGATAAAATTTGGGGCACCAACCAGCTTCAAGGTGAGAATTGACTCTATATAACTCCTAAGTATACAATTACAAGCTGAAATAAGTTGAGAATAGCCAGCCATTAGACTAGAAACCGAAATTATCTACCTTCTTCTCTGAAACTCATGGGACCTTGTTGAATTTAAGTTTCCATGTCATAGTGGATACAGAAGATTTTTTCCATGGCTTTATATTATCAAATATATAGACATTTCCTTCCAAAGAAAATATACATATAGACATACATACATATATATAACTAGGAAAGATGGTGAGAATTGACTAGGAGTTTCAACTGAAGTCCACAGTTTGCTGAAAGCAATCAACGGCTATTGGCTAATTTACTCTCTCAATAATCATAAACCTCAATCTATGTGCACCTATTTTAATTAGCAATGCTTATAGGTATTGGCCAACATATAGCAGAGGATGTGTATTTAACGTGTTATTAATGCATTGTAATCTTCTTTTAGCTACTTGTCCTTATCAATTATTTTATTATTGCCACTGATTTAGCTATAGCTCCACATATCTACCACTTGAAGCTGCAAGTTCCAGCATTCATCAATACAAACTCATGCATGATATGTTCCAGGGATGTGAATTTGTGATAATTGCTAACCATATATACTATAATTAAAAGAATATAGCAGCACATTTGAAAATTATTATAGCATCCAGGATATTTCACAGTTGCATATGAATAAATCATACTTTCTTCACTTATTAGAAGTTATCAACACTAAGCTGCTCTTATATCTTTACTAAGAGAACAAATTAATGATAGGATTCTGATTTTTGAAAGTATGGATTCTATTAAACAAATTACCGGAGTGATGCAAGAAATAAAACATCCACCTAATATGCATTTACATCTCATTAAGATGATAAAACTCAAAATCCAATTCTGTTGAAGACTAAAGCATGGGGGATAGTGTAGCAATAACTTAAACAAATAACAGAAATTGATTCTATAAGAAGATAAATCAGCAAACTTACTTCATAAGTATTCTCTTCTCTCCAGAGTAATTCTCTTATAATCCGATACCGTGTCAGACTAGGCCTATCATCTTAGATAGGCTCAAATACCAATTTTGCTGTAGCAAGTGCATTGATATTTTACTTTTCTAGCACTTGATAATATAAGTCTTTTTGATTTGTTATTCCAATATCCCTGTCCATATCAACTATGTTCAGTTATATACAATACCACATTTGAGAGAACGGATGCCATTTGAAATGCTAGTCAAGTTTCAGATGTTGAACCAACAGCACTCTGTTCTTCAAAACCCTTCACTGGGTCAGCAAATGTTCGAGTGGAAGGCCACCTACAGACAGATGGTGAAGAGAACTAAGCTTATGTTACAGCAAAAAAATACCGACAGAAAAGGTTGAATCAAATATTTTATGAGCTTTTGCTCTACTTGAAATATTGCTCCTACCTGCTTGACATTATAGTTTCCTCATCTATGGTCATTTTGTCATCAAATATGTTCCCTGAATGGATAAAATATACAAGATGTAATAATTATAATCATCATATGGTCAACCATCATTCAGGTAACGCACAATTGAGAGAAAACAACCAATGCACAACAATATTTCATTTGAGGAAAATAATTGACCTCGTTGATAATTTTGCAATACGTGGAAAAAATATACAAATCAAATTCAAGTATTGTCACCGTACCTAAGACTTGGCATGAACTTGGCAAAACCAAAATGAGAAAAGAATACCACAATCATCAAAAGAATATTAACAACCAGTAGTAATGCAAAATGAGTGAGCAAGTCTAAACAAACAATAGAGTGTCAAAATACAAGGACCATTACATTAGTGAGAATGTCAAACAACAGAGGGCGTGATACCTCCATAAAGATTCTTCTTCGAGAAGTACTTTCCCATCAACCGACGCGTGTACTCAGCTTCATATCTTCTGTACTTTTCCATATTTTCCGTGCTGTCAAGAATTCTAAACACGTCGAAATAAGCTTTGGTAAGAATATAACACGGAGACATGTACATATACAGAATATCCAATTGTTCCCATACGGGGATTTAGATGAAAAACAAGTTTCAGAACAATAATGTTTTGTTACTATTTCGCATGACCTTAGAAAGCAGAATGCTAACTGTTGCAAACAAAGGACACAACCAGCATTAGTTCTTCAGAGTCGATGGAAACGAATATTTAACGATAAAATTGCATGCAGCTCAAGTTTTCAGCAAATTATTTTATTGCAAGTAAAGTGAGGAATACAAATTACATAAGATCAGGAAGAAAAAGGAATTCAATATTTAATGCATATACAGTGTTCCAGAACAGGAAGGTAATTCATATCAGCAATCAACATAATGTAAGATGATTTAAACAACAAAGACTTGCATTCCAAAAATTAAAACTTTATAAGGTTCATTCGATTTTACAACTGACATTTTAGTAACAACTAATTCTTTGAAAATTCTACCTATTTGACCTGCAATATTACGTAAACATACATGTTGTTACTCAGTAACATAGCTCTATTTCTTCACAAAGGCATGATTGGATAGTTAGGTTGCTCAGGCTAATCCAGTTTGGGGAATTATCAAATGAATCGACAGGCACATGATATTTAACGATGAGTAAACTGAACGAAGGGTATTTCACATAAACTCCTTTTATCAATAAGACAATAAGCAGGCAGGAAAATTACAACGTCCTTCTGAAAGAGCAGAATTAGAAACTCAAACATTCAAATTTTCATATCAACAAAAGCAATAAATAGATATAATTAATAATTCAGGAACTAAATCCACTTAAAAGGACCAGATTTTAAATTCTGTATGCTACCCTTAAAACACGAAACTCAATTTTCTTGAAAAACATTATAATCGTTCAACAATTCCTCTAACAGTCTCAATTAATTTAGCCATTGTTCCATTTATTCCCCAACTGAAGCAATACAATACACATGAGATAACAAAAAAAGGAAGGATAAGTACAAATTAATAACAAACATAAATCCAATTCGACATGAAAATACCACAGCAACAGGAAAAGAAAAGGGAAGAAGCAGTAAAATTGGCCTCCTTCTCCAGAGAGAAAAAACTCACCGGAAATGGGATAGGACGAGCTTTTCCTCGGGCACATCGGGCACACCATTCTTGCTTCCACCATCGTCAACCTTTATACACACCAGAAAAGGGATCATTACGCAATAAAAAAAATGCGCAGTAACAAATATGGGGAAAAGAAAAAGAAGACCTTATTAGGAGGCATTAAAGGAGTGGAGTGAGTAGGCGAGTTGTGGGAGTTGGAGGCAGGAGGAGGAGGAGATTTTGACGCCATCTTTAGTTAAATTGTAATTCGGCAGTGTCCCTGTGTTTCGCCGATGGAGTCTGACACGACTCGGACTCAGGAAGGCTGAGCTCATATTTCTCTTATTTGGGCTCTGCCAAATTTTCCCGGCCCGGCCTGTAATCTTTTTATCATTTTTGCACAGTTGAACATTCTAGTAGAAATTATGGAGTAAGTCAAGAAAACTAAGTTATTTATCGTGTTTATCAATGCTTAATTAGTGTATTTGTTAATTTTTATAATTAATTAGCTTTTGATCAATTATGTAAGACTTAATATATTGATTATCAAAATAATTAACTATGGTAATATTTTAATTGATTGTAATAATTAGTATTGGTGTCCGACTTGTTGACCTCCTTAATTATGGTCAAAAAAAAATTTTTTTTTTTACCAAATTTTAATATTTCTCTCCTATATTGATACTTATTTCATTAATTAGCTCTTCATCTCTTATTTTACTAATTTATATATATTAACAAAATAATTTTCTCTCTATGTCGTGTATATTTATATTCCTTAATTACAAATAGATCTCTTGCATCGTGGGAATTAAAAAAATATTTTAGATCCCTTATATTGTGGAAATTATTATTTCAATATAGATATATAGATCCAACTTAGTCTATATTTTTTGAATTAAGTGCAATAGCCAAAGATGTTTTATTTCATTAATACAAATAGATTTTTTTTTTTGTAATTGTGTTTTTGTATATATTTTGTATACACATGATTTATAATCTATGTTTTGTTTACACATGATTTACGTATAATATATATATTTATGTATACGTTTGTATAAACAATTGATCCTTTTTACACATCTATACAAGATTATCAAATTAGACTTATTACACTAATGGTTAAAAATAAAAAAAAAATAAAAGAAATCCCTTACATTGTGAGAATTATTATTTCAATATCAATAAATCGAGCCAACATGTCCATCTTTTCTATGTTAACAACAGGTGAATTATTTGTAGTTATCTATTTGCATATATTTTGTATACATATGATTTATTGTATATGTTTTGTTTTATATATATATATATATATATATATATATATATATATATATATATATATATATATACGAATTAAGTTTTAGTATTGCATCAATCATTAATCATAATAAATGTTCAATGCTTATATATATTAATTCAAATTTCTTATATTGCAATAATATATAATTGTTATTTATTATTTAATTTGAAATCTTAAATGTAATATTTTATTGAATTTTATATTTTTTATTAAAATAAATAAAATTATTGTAAACTGTAATCAATTTGTTTAATGGAAGGATTTATTTCCATAACATAACATTTAGAAACTAATGTATTAATAATAACTTCCTTATTTAAATTATCACAGATTTTAATTATATTTTATTTATATATATTTGTTTCCATTTATGTTGGTTTTGATATTTAACAAATTAAGTTGTACTTTTTGATTATTAGCTTATTAAGTTTTGTATCATTTATTTATGACTAATTAAGTATAGTATTCATGACTTCTACAAAATTTTCCCCGACATTATATTCTTATTGCAGCAAAAAAGCATGCATACTTTCAAGGAAGACTTTGGGCCAATCCATCATCTACTATTCTCCAAAAATCGATTTAGTCCTACTCTTTTGAAATCATCAATATCCACCATCAACTTTTAAATTTTTAATAATTTGCCCTCTTACAAGGGTTGTTAGTGCTTTTGTTGAAAATTTATACTCAATGACATACCTAAATATAATTTAAACAATTATTAAATGAAAATTATTTTTCGTCATCTCTTCCTCTAAAAGGTGATATCTCTACTAATTTTAAGCACTAAGACAAATGATACAGTTATAACCCTAATATATTGAGAAGATGTGGCAAGCAAGCAGCACAAATTAAAAAAAAAAAGTTTGATAAGGTAAGCAATAAAACTTTTGCTAGGTATAGTAGTTAAAATTTCCCAATTCATTTTGAGTTGTTGCAAAAGAGGTCAAATTATGAAAATTTAAAAAATAAGGGGTAACATTGATGGTTTAGAAAGATTAGAGATTAAGTCGACTTTTGAAGAATAATTCAAGGGCAATTTAACTCTAAAGCCTTAAAAGAAGATAATACTTCGATTTAACTTCTATAACCACTATGTATCCAACTAGTATGTATTCTCATTACTAAAACGCACCACAAGGAGCCCAGAAATTTGATGTAAGTGAAAAATTAAAACTAATTTATTTTTTCGATCGCCTAAAACTGAAATCAGAGTTACATTTGTAGGTAACATTTATACCATATATACTGTTAACTAAATGAATTAATAAAAAAAAACTTTTGAAATGAATAATTAATATAAATTAAGAAATGTACATCTAGTAATGTCCCGATGATAAAAATATTTCTCCTTCAATGGAAGAATTTAAATTTGTTTGAAAATTGGGCATTTGACAAGTGATTATTATTGAACTTTAGACTTAATTATATTATGGTTAGATTGTGGTTTAAATAATGTGAGTTGTGTCATCGTATTTTATGCAATGAGATCTTTTCAACGTTATATAATACGTCTAAAACAGATCAAGGATGAATGAAAAATTGATACTCAAAGTGAGCTTGAAAGAAAGGAATTTGTAGACGAAAATGTTATGAAAGTCACAAAATCTCACATTTCTTGTTTACGGGAAAGTTGAGTGGTTTATAAGGAATAGCACTTCCTTAGGTTTGAAAAAATTTCTAACTAATAGGCTCTCTCTTCCGCACGCAGGGCTACAAGCCCCGAACCTCCAAAACCCCAATGCGCATCCCTGCCTTTTAAAGTTTATTTCATGTTTATTTTATTTTTCTGTAATTTATGATTCAATTTAATAAATTATTATTCTTTTGTTTTTATCTTGTTAATTATTTATATACATATTGCGTCTAACAAAATCTCATTAAGACTACATATTCTATATATGGAAAAAAAAGTGTTGAAAAAAGAAACATAAATAAAGAAATGATTCGAAGTTTCCATCCATAACTTGTTACGCTACATTATTATTATTATTAAGGATTTTATTTATACTTAGTACAAATGTTGTTACGAAAGAGAAGAAAAAACCGAGAATAACTACTAAGTTATTAAAATTAAAATTGGAAAACTGTGTTTAAGATTTGACATTAAATTTGTGAAACTGAATCATAAGGTATTTGTTAGTTTGTTAGGAAAAGATATGATTAAATTTTGTGTTATTTAAATCTAGATTAAGTCTTTTAGAGGCATTATTCTTCATTAAGGTATGGGTGAATTTGCAGGAATTCGGTTAGGCACAATTGTTGTAGCTAGATATAGATAACTCTATCTTTTATCCTTTGGACCCTTTCTTAGTTGAAGCTATACCTTTCAAAGAAGCTCTCGCTTGGATGAAGGATGCTGGAGTTATTCACTTGCACATGGAAACAGATAGTCAAGTTCTTTTCCATGCTTTTTCTTCGGACTCAATTAGTGCATCTCTTCTCAGCTTAATTGTTAAGGATTGTATTTCACTTTGTGTTTCGTTTAGTAGTTGCTTATTTGCCTTTGTAAGAAGATCAAATAATGTTCTTGCTCATATTTCAGCTAGAACCTCTGTTGTTTTTTATGGAGTTAATTATACTACTCCGCCTATCTGTACTCAACGATTACTTTAATGAAAAGATCCATCTCTTTCTTCAACATCAATTGGTTAGTTTTTGAAATAAAAAATTGGCTAAGAAAATAAGAAACGGATAAATGCAACATTTTTTAGCACATAACTATCGAACTAAAAAATAGTAGCTAAGCAACAAAATTTCCAATTATAATTGTGAAGTGTTGCATGTGTTGATGAAGGAGAACCTTCTTTTTCTACATGTTTACAAATATTTATGATTGATTTTTTTAGGAGAAACAAGTTAGGCTTATCAATAGAGCGAGTTGGTGATGAGGCGAGTTATTTCATCTCCGTCTCAGCTTCATTAAAGAAAAAGAGAATAATCTTATTCCTATCCCATTGCAATGCGTATGGAAATTACACATAAGGACCCAAAGCATTATATTATTTTCTCTAAATAGATATACATTCAATTTACAAAAATAAAATTTTAAAATAATTAAACTTAAAATAAAGTCATGTAAGATTTTTAAAATCTCATATTAACATAATAAGTTATATTTTTTTATTGTGTTAATTAATTAAAGGAAATTGTCAAAAATACATTTGTTATAGGTTTTGTTTTGGACTCCACTTTCAAACTTTTCAAAATTATTCAAATACGTGATTCTACTTTGTCCATATTTCCCTCTCCTCTTTTTATAATTTTAATCTAATTTTACATTTATCTTTCAATCCCTTTTTTTTTTGTCATCCAACTTTAGAAATTTTTTTTTTCTAAAATGAGATACATATGTATATATGTTTTTTCATATATTTTTTTCAAAGGTATCAATTACATTGTATCAAAAAGTATAACTAAGGTATAACATAAACTAAGGTATAATAAGAGTATCAAAGGTATAATTAAGGTATAACTAAGATATAATAAGAGTATCAAAGGTATAACAGTTGTACAAAGGTATAAGTAAGGTATAACAAAAGTATCAAAGGTATAACTAAAGTATAACTAAGGTATAACAGTTGTACAAATGTATAAGTAAGGTATAATAAGAGTACCTATGGTATAACAATTGTACAAAGGTATAACTAAAGTATAATAAGAGTATCACAAGGTATAACTAAAGTATAATATTTATAAAAGTTATAAATACACTGTGCTTGTACACTACAATGCCTATACATTGTTGTAAGCTGTTTATACACTGCGTATACACTACAATGCTTAAACAATGTATAAATAAGGTACAAACAATATATAAATAAAGTATTATCACTGTATCAGAAGGTATAATAAGGTATAATCAATGTATCAGAAGGTATAATTAAGGTATAATCGGTGTATCAGTGTATCAGAAGGTATAATCAATGTATCAGTAAGTATAACTAAGGTATACTCAGTGTATCAATAAGTATTAAGGTATAATCAGTGTATCAGAAGGTATAACTAATGTATAATAAGTGTATCAAAAGGTATAACTAAAGTAGAATCATTGTATTAGTGTATCAAAAGGTATAATCAAAGTATCAAATGATATAATCAATGTATAAACAATGTCTAACAGTTTTACAATGGTATAAACAATGTATAACTAAAGTATAATCAGTGTATCACTGTAGGGATTCTTCATCAAAAATCAACCGAATGGCAGTGTAAGCCGATTAAGATTTTCTAGAATCCAAGCCCAGGAGCTTATGCAATAGAAATCAAAAACAAAAGAATGGAAGCAAGAAGAAGAAACCAATCTCACCTTGTATGTCTCTGCTAGAGATGACTGCAAAAACCAACAGAGGCTCCCTCTATGATCCCGTACACGAACGGCTATCAAGCAAAAACCCGTGCTAGCGGAGGGTGAAGATCAAGAGAGAGAGCAAGGGGCCGAAATTTTTTTTTCTCTTTTTGAATGGCTTAAGGTTTCATTTCATTTAAGTGGGCTTTCTTCAAAAAGCCTAGGTCTAAATTAATAAGCATAGGTTAAAATTTAATTGCAATTCAATTTTAATTTCATATGCATGTGATTATATTAAATCATAATATAACACATAACACTTAAACTAAAATTAATTTGCCTAATTAAATTAACCCAATAAATTAATTAGACTTTACTTAAATGAAATACATAAAAACCTATATATGTATCATACTTCCACTAGGAAATAAATTCATGAATTAATTTATTATTAATTCTATAAAATCCAACTAAAATTGATTATATTATTTTGATCAATCTAATTGATCTATAATTTAATCAATAAATTTCACCTCTCCAGTCAGTATACTCTAAGTATACAGTTGATCCATTTAGTTAAAGCTCAGACGTTCAATGTGTACGATCTTGTGGGCCCGTCTTTATATTGGCAGTGGGCTCATGGCCCACAGACTGTAGTTGGGCTCTAGCAAGCCATTACAGACCCCAATTAAGATGGAGACTGCAGTCTAACAGAAGTCGTAACCCTGTAGTTTAACTTATATATCCCATGTTATTGATATCGGTGCCCAACATGGAGACATGGTATCATCACCATCTTTTGTGTCTGGACATTAATTTGATCTCGAATGAACTTATGCTCATAAAGAAGTTCCAACTTATTTGAGTGTGGCCACACTCTTATCAGTTGCACTCATCAAGTGGCCGGTGATATCTTCTCAGTGGACTACTGAGTGAAATATCCCTTTTGCATATTCACGGCCTTGTCATGCTCACTGGCACACCCGAATGTACCCATACTTCGTACCCCTTTTACAGACCCTTTAGGCGTACACCAAAGTGTGTGAGTTCACATACGAGACCATAATATGGTCAGGTTAAAGGATCCAATATAAGTACTACATGAGAATCACTTGTGATACTATACCATGTGGATTTCTCGTTTAGTGGATCTATCCAGTACCATGTAACACCCCTTATTTTCTGTGCTATATGTGAAAATGTCCTGATAACATATTTTTGTAGGGATTTTCAACGGAAATCATCCGAATAAATGCGAAAGATCGCGACAATTTCCTCAAATCCGTACGTACGAGCAATTGAGATGAAAATTGCAAAATCAAAATTTTATCAAGAAGAGATTAAACTCTTACCAGGAGTATCTATTCTAGAGATGGCTGCAGAAATCAACGTAGATTCCCTCGTACATGAACGCCTGTGGAACACGACCCGTGCTAGCGTTGGAAATCGGAAAAACTTGGAGAGAGAAGGGGAAGATTTCGGCAATGCTTGTATTACACCCCCTTGGACGAAAATCCCTAGGTATTTTACCTAGGGTGGGCCAAAATTCTCCTTGAGATTTCGGCCTAATTTTCTTCCTTGTCTCATGTGGGCTTTTCTCCTTTTAAAACCCAGTTCAATATTAATTTGCTAGGTCCAATAAATTATCAAACCCAATTTCATTTAACTTGTATCTTTAACATATTATTCCAAATAATATTATTGATACAATTAAATTAAGATCAATTTGATCAATTAATTATACCATGGAATTAATTTTGACATTCACATGACAAAGACACGTGTAAACCTATACATGTGAAATATTTCCACCTAAAAACCAATCTTATAAATTAATCTAATTAATTATGAGAAGGCCAATCAAATATCAATTTTATTATTATGATCAATCCAATTGATCTTTATAATATAATTAATATAATTCTCTCTCTCCGGTGTGTATACTCCAAGTATACAGGTGATTCCCTAAGTTCGTGTTTCGACGCTCAATGTGTATGATCCTGTGGGTCCATCTTTATGTTAGCAGTGGGCCTATGGCCCACAGACTATAGGCGGGCTCTAGCGAGCCACTGCAGCCCCCAATTAAGATAGGGATGGCAGTCTAACTGTAATCATAACCCTGTAGTTTGAACTTGTATATCCCATGTCATTGATATCGGTGTCCAACACAGAGGTATGGATTGATCACCCTCTTTTATGTCCAGACATTAACTTGATCCCAAATGTACTGATGCTCACAAACAAGTTCCAACTTATTTGGGTGTGACTACACTCTTATCAGTCATATTCATCAAAAGGCCTGTGATATCTTCTCAGTGGACTACTGAGTGACAAATCCCTTCTGCATATCCATAGTATTGCCATGCTTAGTGGCATACCCGAAAGTACCCATACTTGGCACCCTATTACAGGTCCTTTAGGCGTACTCCTAAGTATGCAATCTCGCATGCAACACCATCATATGGTCAGGTCAAAGGATCCATACAAGTACTACACGAGAATCACTTGTGATACTATACCATATGGATTTCTCGTTTAGTGGATCTATCCAGTACCATGCCCCTTTTGCATGTACCCATTAACTTAGTTGACATCCCATGTCCAATGACCGGTAAGACACAGCCATACAACCATGTTAATGATAGTCTCTAGTTCCATTCATTCCCATGACTGGAACAGATCACGGATCTCTTTATGGTCATATCATTTTCCCTATCCATGGTCTTACTGCCAAGTGCATGACACTTGTCATCATGGATATGAATATGTCCATTGGATACTTCATTTAAGATATTGCACAAGATATATATATATATAATAAATGAATTAATGCGTTTATTAATGGCACAAAATGTGTATAATACATAAATCCAATAAATGTACAATACAAATATAAGGTCCAATGCCTCGGGACTAGGGCATATCCAACAATTTTTTCATCAAAGTGTACTCCATTTATTTATTAACATAAATTCACTAATACATGACACAAGTACATCTTCTATTATACATACTTCAAACCACACTTATAATACAAAATTTTAAACCCAGAATTTATCTCTTATACATGCTTGAGATGAGAGGAAAGAGAGTGAGATGGAACTCAGCCGGCCGACCTTTCATCCATGGCATCTACTATACAAAAAAAACTTCTATTTCCAAGCTTTATCTTACAACTTCACCTAGCTGGAAAAATTAGCGATTTTTATGAATCGCTACTAAGTGAGTATAAATAAACAATATAAACACAACCACACATATTCACACATACAAAATTTATCACACAAGCATACTTATATTCAAATGAATGAACCATTTCTTTATTTGTTGTGACACAACCAGCCAAACAACTGCCCTGGGATCATATACTAGATATCAAATGATTTTGCTGGCCAGCTCATATAAACATGTATTTGACCTTTCGGTCCATATAATCAGATATTCCATGTGATTGACCATATAGGTCCAGATAATTAGATAATCCATGTGAATCATGTAATT
The DNA here is from genome assembly GCA_039660915.1 of Euphorbia tirucalli. Lineage (NCBI taxonomy): Eukaryota > Viridiplantae > Streptophyta > Magnoliopsida > Malpighiales > Euphorbiaceae > Euphorbia > Euphorbia tirucalli. The sequence continues at coordinate 18,414,945 of CM077637.1, forward strand.
GTAGTGTTTGGTTAGGTATGTCACAATGCCCTTAATCTTTGATGTAACCATGTGCACCAACTTTCACATATAACATTTAAGCTAAACCATTCCATATAATTTATGTAGTATATATAATCGGTTAAACAACACTTCACTTTTGTACACTACACAATCACCATATATTTAATATATACTCATATACATATGGTTTCATCTCAACACATAAATCCACTTAAAATTCACTTCCAACAAATCATAGTAATACAAACACAAACATACCGATATAACAAGTCACAATCTTCATCAGCAGATATCACATAAATCAAATCACAACTATCACCACACACAAGCAAATTCAAATCAAGTTTATACTGACCAATTAGTTGTTAATTTTCTTGTAGGCAGCTTGAACCCTCTTCCAGATTATCTCCAAGGTTTTGAGCTCCTATAAATATAAGTTACATTAAATACAAATATACATGTTGCATTTCTTTTCTATAAAATATTCTTTATCCCAAAACTTCTACTTCTTGTTTTTAGATTCTCATGACCTTACTACACTTACAAATTCATAACTTACATTATATCTATTCAAATGACCTGATTTTTGTTTTATTTTACTCCTAAAATACAGAAACATAACATATTAAAATCACATAATTTTCGGTTTATTATACAATTTATTATCAAATTTACTTTCTAGCCCTGTTTCTGTCCAGTTTTACCAAATGAATGCATTAAAAATGGGATGTTACATACCATGCCCCATTAAATGTACCCATAAGCTTGATCGACAATCCATGTTTTATAACCGATAAGACACCGCTATACAATCAAGGCTATGATAGTCTTTAGGATATGCTTTTCCTGTCTGAGCTCTTTTCTACTACTATCGATACTTCACTCAATGGCCGGTTTAATAGGGTAAATCCTCAGGACTGTCTGGGGTCCCTTCTTTCCCTCTTCGATCGCCTGTCCTCTGATCTCCTTTCTCCCTCCTTGCGGTTCTTGACCGGTGCTCCTACCTCATCCAACTCTATGAATGTTTTTATCATAGAGTTCATTTGAGTTATATTTTGAGGTTTCCTCAAGACTAGATCTGCCCTCAACCTCTCATTGGTAGTGTTGGCTATTAACACTTCTAGTGTTGTGTGGAAATCTAGCTTCTGTATTTATATGTCGCCAAATTAAATAGGTCCACAAAGTCTCTTAGAGATTCCCTTTGTCTCTGTTTTACATCATGTAAGGTTCTGCTGGTTGTTCTGTAGGCACAGATTCGTAGAACTTTGTGCAGAATTATTCTCTTATATGTTCCCAGCTATTGATTGAAGCTGGCTCCAGGGTCTCGAACAAGTAGGAGGCTGGGCCTATTAGAGTTGACGAAAATAACCTGCACATCAACCCTTCACTTGCCCCCGCTGTTTCAATTTGGTTTTTGTAATTCCTTGAAAAGACTCCTAGCTGTTCCTATCCCCAATCTGCCTATCATGCTTGTGATTAAAGGGGATATGCTGCTGCTGATAGTTGGGCCTACTATAACGAAATTCTGGATCTGAAGAACTACCTGCCTAAGATCTCTGACATCGGCAGGGCTTAGGTTGCTGGCAATGCGATTGATCATTGCTGCTTGAGGGGAAACCGATGAATTTAGTGTCGTCAGGGATGGGGTTGTCATGGTTGTGAGAGAGTTATCTCCAGTGGTTTCTGAAGTTGTCATGTTAGCGGAACTTGAAGTCATGATTAGTCATTCCATGCTCACCGCACCAAATGATGGATTGCCTGAAATCCTTCGAGTGATCCGGGTTTGGGTTGTTCTCGAGCCGGATCTGGTATCATTCCTGCAAAACAAAAAAGTTAAGATACCAGTAACCTCTGGGGTAAACTCCGATGCCTAAGTTAGTCTGGGTTGTTTAAGCTGTGAATGTATTAGCTTGAATAGATTGAATCCCATTTACCTCTACGTACCCTTCTTTTATAGGACTAGTGATAGAGTTCGCTGTGGATTAGGAATACTCCCAAGCCTTTTTTTAGTCAAACTAAAAGACTGTCTTCTAGACTCCATAAGGGATATAGAGTCCTTCTCCTAGTACAACACAGTAAGTAGACTCTTAGAAGGGCACCATCACCTATCTTCTGGAATCTTTCCGCAGATGAAGAAGATGTTGGAGATTGTGCCCTAAGGCCAATATTGGATTATGTAATTTGACTTCTAAGATTAATCTAGTGTAGATTAATATTATCATTTATGTTTGTATGTTAGCATTTATGATAAGTATCCATGAATAAATCGTGTTATTCTAAATATCCCTAGTCGATTGTTATTATGGGAATAATAACAAACTAAGACTAGTGTGAGTGATAATGGATATTCATAAGATGAATATAGTGTATACAGATACAGATTATACTCACGGGTAATATGTTAGAGAACATGTTACTGGAGACCCACTATGAGATCAAGTTCATGGTTATGTGTCACAACTGATCTTGATTATAGTAGTGTCATTAGCTGATTCCTTTGACCTGAGGTCACCATGGATTCCGGGATGAATTCATGTTGTGCTTTGATGCAGTCAAACGCTGCTTGTAACAGAGTAGTTATAAAGGCTGTGATTGGGTACGATATGACTCATGCCTTGGGATGTGAGTGACAGATATGGGATTTTGTCCCTCTCTATCAAGAGAGCGATATCACTGGGCCCCTCGATAAGTAAGACTGTTAAATGCATGGCCGTGCTCAAATAATTGATAGAGTATCAATTAATTTGTTTAAACAGTTCACTTTGAGATCGAGAAAGCATATGATTAATTTATATAAGATTGACAAGTGTACCATGTCTTATAATTAATCATGATATCAAGAGACAAAAGGGAATATGACACATTCTATAAGTAGGTTTATTGGATTATACCAATCATATGAATTGGGTAGTCATAATGGCTTGCTAGAGTCCGCTTATGACTTATGAGGGCATTATGGTAATTTCCTCATTGCCAATTTATATGATCCTACGGGGTCACACACAAAGAGCAAAATGAGATTCACTAAATTCGGGGATAAATCATTATGAGATAATGATTTATTATTGATGAGAAATTAAATATATATAAAGATATATATTTACATGTATATGTATATACACATGAACATATTAATAAGATTAATATATTTATGACATAAAGTATGCTATATATATATATGTATATTATAATTATATTATATGGTGATATAAATAATTATAATATACATTTACGTATATGTGTATATATATATATGTATGTATGTATGTAAATATTAATAAGATTAATATAGCATAAAGTATGCTAATTATATTATATGGAGATATAATTAATTTTACATACATATGTGTATATGATGGAGAATTGACTAAGTTTAATATTAATTGAGAATTAATAAAACTTATGGGGGCTAATTTATAATTATAATTAAATATAGTATTTAATTACAATTATAAGTTAATAATAAAAAAAATAAAAATAAAAATAAAAACCCTAGACACAGGTGTAGAGTGGGACGAAAAAGTTGCAGCCCCATTTTCTCCAAAATGGCCGAAAATTGCTTTTGGCCAAGAGTGAAAAATATCGATTTTTCACCTTCTCATTCGAAGAACTGTTCTACGATCCCGGCGCTAGCACGCGGTGAGTCAATTGCTCGGTGTGGATCAACTGTAGAGGGAATCTGCTTTGGTTCCTGTATCCAATCCTGCAAAAATTAAGAGGTAATTCTTTAACCCTCCTTCCAATTCAATGCAATGTACATGGGTCCTTGGTGGGGATTAATCCTTTTATTTCCGCTGCGTTTTGTTTTGTGCGATTAAATTCCCAACAGAAGACCTAGACTGGATCAGCTATGAAAAACCTTCATGTCCTTCCTAAAGAACCGGATGAGAAATTCGGCGTCACGGACCTGGATAAGAGACCCGATCTTTTGATGATCGGATGTCATCATATACAAATTGCAGCTAATTTCAGATGAACTCTTCAAATCCTTCCTCTCTTCCTATGTTTTCTGGTGATGAACCTCCTCGTTCTTCACTTTTTCTCACCTCTCCTTCTCTATTCGTTGTCGTCTAATAGCATCGGTCATTTTCAACAACCAGCGCTGCCTTTGCTGTCGCCGGATCCGACCAGCACCATATCAGTCGGCATTGTCTATTCCTATTCAATCAACGCTGTCAACCACCGTCCACTGTTTCAGAGTCGTTGTAGTCACAATTACCCACAAATACCAAGATGAACAATAATCCTAAGGTTAGAGATGATGGATGGTGCGGGTGGCAGCTGGAGAAGCAAAAGAGGAGAAGTTAGGGTTAGTGGAGGGGATAAAGTAATTAATGAAAAAGAAAAAGATTAAGAAATTAAAATAATAAGGTTATATATATTTTTGAAATTTAAATGTATAAACAAAAAGTTAATTCATTTTGATAAAAATGCCCCTAGTCATGTTACCAATTTTGACCAATTTGTCAATAATCCTCTTTTTGATAACAAATTAAATCACAGATCTTCTTTTTGCCAAATATATATATATATATTATCCTCATTTTGAAAGCGAATTAAACCATTGGATTTATTTTTTAAGTTTACCTTCTTCTTTTTTTTCCCACAATTGATTTAACAAAAGATACTTAAAACAATAAAAAGAGAAAATGTAAGGAAAAAGAAAAAATATATATATATATTATCCTCATTTTGAAAGCGAATTAAACCATTGGATTTATTTTTTAAGTTTACCTTCTTTTTTTTTTTTTCCCACAATTGATTTAACAAAAGATACTTAAAACAATAAAAAGAGAAAATGTAAGGAAAAAGAAAAAGCTTGTTAAAGTGCGAGAATAATTGTAAAAAGCTAGATAAAGTGAAAATAAGCACCCAATTTAATTTTTGAAAATGGTATCCTTGGTTTCAAATTAAATGGAAAAGCCGTATTCCCTTTTTTTTAATCTCAGTTCTTTTTAATAATACCTATTAATCAAATTGAGGTTGTTTAAATAATTTTTGGGTAGTTTCTTACCCAATAATAATTTTCTGTGTAAACTAAAAATCAAATTCTAGACTTACTTAAATGAATAGAGACCCTAAAATTCAAGTCAACTTTAATTAGTTTTTCGGCTCTTGAATTTAATTGTATTACACATGTGAAAATCGGATCCCCAATCCAACTTTATATATGTTGTACCCTATTTAATGTACATTGATATTTAAATAATATAAAAAACACATTAACTTGATCCTCAAATTATAAATTGACCAACAATATTAAGTTTAAAGGGAAATATATAAGTAAACTTATGTGTAAAACTTTTTCCTTAAATATTATAGTTAATTATATTTTTTCCAGCCACACGAGTAGTTAAACTGAATTATCTTTTTTTGGATGGATGGATTAATATAAACGTAATTTTAAAATAAAGTTGAATTATATTTATTATAATTGAAGAAGTAAAGGTAGCATGATGCATTATGTGCATTGTTGATAATTCATCACAAAAAAAAAATAGTGAGGCAATATGGATCATCCACGTGGAAACCAGAAAAGCATATAATAAATATTGGGAGAAATTCTACTGTAAATCTACTCTATATAGACCTTTTCAAATAAAAAAAAAAAAAAATCAATACAAAAATATCTTTTAGGGTCTGTTTGGTTCTATTGTTATTGTTTTCGATTTACTATTGTTGTTTGTTATTGGTAAACAATTGTTTTTTACCTTTAAAACAGTTAATAACAACTATTTGATAGTTCTAATTAAATATTTAAAAGTTGTTTTAAGAAAAAAAATCAAAAAATAGTTGTTCAGAGGAAACCAAATAGTTACTTAGTTTCCTAACACATATTGCAGGAGTGTTATCCTTTCATTGGAAGTGGTTCACGTGGACTAAGTCTACTATAAAATTTATCCAGATATTAGAGCTTGCAAGTTGTTAAAAGTTTTTCCCCCTTGAACATATTAAGCTCTTATGTCTAGTGTTATTTATCATGCATAATACAGTGCACCTGATTAGGCTTGCCACTAGAAATGTTAACTGAGATATAGTTCAGTTCAACTCGGGATGAAAGATTAATTCTTAGTCCCTAGCCCAATCTCACCTACATTAAAAAGCTAAACACATCTTAATTACCTTAATTTTTACCAAAATTATAATTGTTTCTTTGATCAATTTCTTTAACATATCAGGTAATTGATATTTTTATTTTAATATCATAAGTCTCAAAGTTGAATTAGTTTTAGCATGTGTGTAATACGCTTCTTTCAGTGGTGGAACTGTGCAATAAATATTTCTAAATAATTTAAGAATTACATGGTTTTATTGTTTGAAATTGTGAAAGTTAATATGTTTTCTAATCTAAATGATTCTTTTGGAATCGTGTTACGTGTTGAAATATTATTAGTTATACTACTTAACAGAATATGTTACACACACGTAAAATAAGATCGATTTTGGAGCTAATAGTATAAAAATGAAAAGATAAGTATCTAGTATGTTAAAGAAATTGATAAGAATCCAATTATGATTTTTCTTAAAAAATCAGAGAATCATTATCGTTTTCCTTATAAAAAAATTTGAATTATTTTTTTCATATATAATATATAAGCATAGAGAATGAGTCATGCCATTTCTCTTTGTTAAAATCAGCTCTTCCGACAACTTTTGATAGGTGATGCATACTATTGGCATGTTCGATGTTTTGGTTTTTGTTCAATAAACATATGGATTTAAGGAGTACCGTGTTATAACCTAAATTTAAAACCTTCTAAAAATAGAGGAATAAGATAAAGATATTGATAAAATAATTATATATTGCTATATAAACTCGTCAATCCAACTGTAGTCTGGTAGTAATGGTATCCCTTGTTGATCCAGAAGATCCTGGGTTCGACTCTCGATGTATTCAGATACTGCACAATTAATTAAGAGTTTGAGAAGTCAAAAAAAAAAAAAAAAACTCAATTGTGTAGTCCATTAGATGATTATGATAAAGAAATAAACTTTAAGAGTTAAGAATAAACTATGGTAAAGAACAATAATTTTAAAATGATAAAATATCGGTTAATTAGTTGTTTAAATCAAACGTTGAAATAGTTCTTCACTCCTCTAGAACACTTATAATTAATCTTTGAAGAGGAAGAAGAAGATTGTTTTTGTTTTTTTTTTTTTTTTTTTTATCGTCTCTTATGCACCGCATGAATAATTATTCAACTGCAATATTTATTTATGTGTTTTTACGTTTTTTTTTTTTTTTTTTGTGGTTCGAGTAAGAAACTGCATTGAAAATTATTTTCTAATTTGTTGCCGTTATCTTTTTAATTTACAACCTTCCAAATAAAGACAACCAGTGAAAAGATGTTTTCCCTATGCAATAACTTTTGGTCGTTGTTTGTGCATTATTTCATAAATAATTTATTTTAAAAGAATTATAGAGATGAATGTTTCAAGTGCTATTTGGAAATGTGGATTTGTGGACGAGATGGGACTTCCTACAGAATATAAATTATAATTCATCTGTTGATTTTATTTTTATGTTGTTTGATCTTCTTCATTTCCTTTTGTGAGTTTGAAAAATAACTTTAGCTCCTAAAATATGTTTTCGTTACTGGTTAACCATTTTTTTTTTTTAAATCTCAAGAATTGTGAAAGAAAATTATAATGTAATTAAGAGTTACAGTTTGGAAGAGTTTGACAAATAAAATAGCAGAAAAATAAGGTAATAACAATAAAAGGTTGAATTTTAGTAATAAAATCTCAAAATACAGCAAGTTATATAATATTTCCAATATTGTTTAATAAATTTTGTTGATATTTGGAAGTGCCATTCAAATTAAATTTAAGTATGAAGCGGTTTTATATGGCAATACTAGGCATATATATCTTTGAATGAGATGACCAATACCTACTCTTTCATTTTTTTCCTTAACGGTAATCTCATACATATTCAAGAATTAAGAATTCCACCTTAATTAAGACTATAATTAATAATTTCTTTAATATAGTTTTCTAAGTTTGGAGTGTTGACGTTGGTATTTATTTTCTTTAATTTATATTTTTGTAATAATAGTTTTGAGGAGGGGATGACTTGACTGAACTTCTTACTTTCAAATTTATAATGTTTAGGTTTTTCCTAGAAACTGGCATTTCGTTTTTTTTTTTTAATTTCAATTCTCTATGAAAATATAATTGTTATTATGCTAATTTTCTTAGATCAATATAACGGAGTCGTAATCCAATTGGAAGATCGTATCAATGGGCAAAAAACACGAGTTAATTTGCATTTAGATTAAAGTGATCAATTATTTTACGGATGAATTAACTTAATAATTCTAGTATGTTCCAATCCTGTCAAAAAATAATTATAATATGAACTAGCAAATATTCAAATGAAAATGTTGTAAGTCCGTCTTTAATCTACGAAACACGAAAATAATACTATTTTGATATAAATATTTTCAATACTTGAGTTCTAATTTAAGCGATAAAAGCAATGAACTATTTTTGATAATGTACTATCGTACCTTTTAATGCATATTAGTGTTTATGACAATATTTATTAGGTAGATGTGTATGGGGTAGTTTTTAAGAGAATTAGTTTGAATTTATTTCTCTATTTTAACATGGTTTGTCACTTTTTATTATTATTACTTTTTTTTTTTTTTTGCATCGTCACTTTTTGTTACTAGTCAAAATACGAATTCATTTTTCAAAAAGAGTCTGTATTTCTTATATATATTAATAGTTAAATTGTGCCCTAATTGGATGCTTCGAGTCATATTTAATTTATGTTGTAAACAAATAAGATAATATCATTTAAATTGTAAAAATTTTATATTTCAAAATCATTCGTTGTAAACAAAGTGGATAATATCATTTAAATTATAAAAATTTGATATTTGAAAATGATTCGTCCTTATTGGTGGTGAGATATGATGTGCCATTATATAGATTAGAAGAAGTTGTTAGTTCGTAAAAGAAAAATTAAATTTAAATGAAAGTGGAGGGACTTGAATAATTTTTGTTTTTTTTGATGTTGTTGTGTGACTTAAATGTAAATGTGAATAAAGTGCATTTCTTTTATTGATTGAAATAAAAAAACGGAGGGACAAATAGGATTGAAGGCTGGCTATACATATCTATAAATGTAACGAACCACATAATTGAATAATAGAGAGACTGAGTCTGGAGGATGAAACTCATTTCATATGGCATATGGTCCCCCTGATATTTTTTCTTTAAAGAAAAAAGAAAAAAAGGGAAAAAGAGAGAGAATCAAGTATAAATGAAGAAGAGCCAGCTCAAATCTTCAACGACCTGACACCGAGTACCCTTTTTAATTTTTATTATTATAAACCCCCCCTGCTCTCTCTCTCTGCACAATCTCCCTGGCGTCATATTTTCCGGCCGAACTATAAACAAACAAATTTAAGCAAACCTCTGTTTTGACTTTATTACTCTTCCCCACCCTTCTTTTTTTTTTTGCTTTCCTGAGCCTGTCTGCCTCTATTCAACACCTTTGTCAGTTAATGCTGTTGCCCTTTTTTTATTTTATTTGATTAACGAGAACCAGAAGACGAAGGCTGATGAGGAGTCGTCAAATTATTGGAAGATACTAGATACCGCTGTTGCCTTTGCTCGGGATTGATGCTACTACCATCGCTATATTATTATTATTTTTTTAATTCCTTTTTCTCGGGAAAAATATTGCTGTTTGGCTAACAAGAAAATTTCATAATACCACGGTGGTAAGTTTTCTTTTTTTTCTTCTTTTTTTTTTTTTTTTTTGAAGCGATTTGATTATATTAGTTGGTTATAGTTGGAGAGGTATTAATGGCTAAAACTGAGGCTAATTAATAGGGTGAAGATGACAGTAGAAGGAAAATGTATGCGTGGGAGAGAGAGAGAGAGAGAGAGAGAGAGAGAGGGTGAGGGAGAAACCGTTTGCTGATCTTAAGTTTGGGCATTAATTACAGAGTCCAGAACGGAGAGAGAGAAAACAGAAAGAGAGTGTGTGTGTGTTTTAGTAGTTGACCTTTTTATTAAGGTTTAGATTATTAGATAATTACACCACTATCACTCTTCTCTTCCTTTTCTGTTATTTTCTCTGTACAGCGCCATTAGTCTCTCTCTCTCTCTCTCTCTCGACTCCACCCTGTCTCTGTTTCTGCATTTATTTCTTTTCTTCCCCTTCTCTTTTTCTTATTCATCCAACTTGGTTTTGGGATTTGATTGAACCCATCAATTTATCTATTTCTCACTTCAAATTCCACCATGGAATGTTTCTCTCTTTGCCTCTAAGATCATCGAGTCACGTTATCCGTAGATCCCTTCTTGTTCCTTTTTCAATAAAGGATGATCAATTAAAGAGTTGGTTCTTTTTTCTTTTCATTTTCAGTAATTCTTCTTTGCTAATTTTGTTAGTCTGTAGTTTTGGCTCACAGTGACCTTGTTTTTGGTATTTTTTTTCCAGTGATTGATTCTGAACAAGAAAGCCGAGAGAGAGGCTAATCTCCTTTGTTTGGATCAAAAAAGGTATATCACTTGCTGTGAAATGATAATATTATTCAATTTAAGTATTATTACTTTTTTAGTTCCATTTTTAGGTTTGTTTATTTGTTGGGATCTGCTTTCAGATCTCTCTTATTCCTTCGTTTTGGTTTCTACTGATTTTTCGAATCAGAGTGAGTTAAAAAGTTCAAACAAATGTAAGATTCTTCGTTTTAGACCCAGTTCTTCTTCTTTTTATTTTTTCCTTAATTAATTCGTAATAGTTGCTGTTTAGATCTTACGAAAGGCCTTCCAAACAAAAAGAAAATGATATTCTAACAGGAAGCTAGTCTACTAGTGAATTTGTTTATGTTTTTTTTTTGGTCGACAGTTTATGTAAGCTTTCGTAAAAGTTGAAATTTTCTCTTGTCCTTTTGCATCTATGATGGACAGGTTTATAATTAGGCAAATTTGCCGAAAGTTTTTAGGTCTAAAGTCATCTGTATCTGTGTGTAGCCATTTTATTGTATTTTCTTAGTTTAATTGGAATGATTTCATAATATTTGAGCATAATTTTTCTTTTTGGCACTCTGTTTATTTCCTCCCATCTGTATTGTTCTTTTGATGGGAAACTGAAGCTGTGGATGTGTGAATTTGTTAGTTTGACTTTGTTGTTTTTGTTCCTATGCTCTTAGACATATATATGTTTAATCCCCCCTGGAAATTTATGTGATCTGATTACCTCAACTTTGTTTGAATTCTGTTCCACCAGTGATATTTATGGCTTACTATAAGTATATATTTTAAAGATTTTCAACTATCTACTGTTGTTAGTACATGTAAAAAAAACTTGGATATAGCCCTTTTTCAATGGTCCATACAATGTTTCCTCATCTTCTTCTTAATTGTCTGTTATAGCTCTCTTCTTCTTTCTTCTTCTTCTTCTTAATGATTGATAAAACGTTAACTCTGGTTCTGGCTCTGCACTTGCTTGAACTTTTTTACCTATATTGCTTTGGTTGCTTTTTCCCCCTTAATTTTAATGTACAGGATGTTGTGGTTTCCTGAGTGAGTGGCTTATGCTTGAAGATGTCACTAAAACAAAGTTGAAGAACTACAAAATCTTACATCTTATGCAACGTATGTGAAACATGAAGCTTGGTAATGATCAATATCTCTTTTATATCAACCAATGTTATTGTATCATCTCTACTTGGAATTTCTATTATCATTACCTAGACTTAGGAGCAATTGTGTTTCCTTTAATTTTTTTCCCTTAAAACTACAATCATGATTGAGTGTGGTTGGTGGTTGTAGCTTCTTCAGTGTTAAGCAATAATAATTGTTTCTTGTGGTTGAATCTTGCAGTACAATAAGTAATCTAGTGAAGTAAGAGTCTAATATGATTCTCAACATGCAAATTTATTTAATAGTTATTTGCTTCAGGTTTTAATTGCTATACTTCAGTTTTCAGATTTCATAACCATTTAATATTTTATCTTGTAGATGGTGAAACAGTACTTTGCCATGGAAATGTTGATCGTAAATCTGACCACAAACCTGTTGGAGACAACAATGGTGCTATTGACTCCGTTAGACTCAGGCCTGAAGATGAATTGGAGAGCAAAGAGCATAGTGGGGCCTTAAGCAATATGAAGTCCAGGGGAGGCAAAGCAGGTCGGTTACAATATGCAGTCAATGATTCGACAAGTGATGATGAGGAGAAACTGAGAGATTTTGTGGCACCAATACGATTTAGTCGTTCGTCACTGGAAATTGAATCATTTGAGAAGGATTCTGTTTTCTATGTAGATAAAAGTGTTATGGAACCTGAACTACCCGAGTTAGTCGTTTGTTATAAAGAGAATACTTACCATGTTGTGAAGGACATCTGTATTGATGAGGGAGTTCCATCCAAGGACAAATTCTTATTTGACACAGATGTAGATGAGCAGCAACTGTGCACATTTCTGATATCGGAAGACAAACATAGTGAAATAGGACTAAAAGAGGGTGATCTTGATATGCATATTCCAGATCTACTGAAATCTTCAACAGAAAAAGAAAATTTAGCCATAGGCAACCCTGTTACTGATGTTTTAATATCTTCGAAGGAAAAGGGCTCAAGAAATGAGTTTTCTCTTGAACATGATTTGAACAAATCGATGCCTGCCGGGAAAATAGAACAGGGTGCAATAGAGAACGTTGTAAATGGTGCATCGAGAGAGATCTTTTCCCTTGGTGAATTGCTTTCAATGGCAGCGATGGGTGCAGATCTTTCACAACCCAAGTCTTCCCATAACATGGACAAAGCTGAACAATTGGCTCAGGTGTGTTTGTTTAAGATCAATTCCAAATTTACGAATCATTTTAATGACTGCATAATCTACATTGAGGTAAAGCGTTTCACCAAATAACCTTACTGGCAACAACTAGCATATTAGTTCTCTCCATATCAAAGTGATACTGAACTTTATTGACTGCTTCACAATTACCTAATGATAAGACCTCATCCGGGAAAGTTATTATAGATGATTCTTGATACTTAAGTCATAGTTGGCCCTATATATAGATCATTAGACATTTGAGCTAAACTTTGTATAATATATGTAGTTGTAGAGGCACTGAAACTAATATTTCAATGCCTAATGCAGAGGCCACTAGAAAACACAATCTTGACAAGGTCTCGTGATTCTGAAGAATCTGAAAATGTCAATGAGGAAAAGTCATTGGTCAGTCCTCCAACTGTTTATAAAGCTGAAGAATCGGATTTTGGCTGCGAGGAGGCGAGCATACAAATTCTTAATTCAGATTGTGCTGGTAAGGAATCAGATCATGGTTGTGACAGAACACACCTATCAAGTCCTCCAGAATCTGTAGCAGAAGAATCACATAATGACAGCAAAGAGGAAGTACTGGAAGGTCATAATACGGATGTAGTGTCAGAGTTGAACAGAACAATTGGAGATAAATTTAACAATAGTAAGTTGGATACTAAGAGCATAACCTTTGACTCCAACTCTTCTGCACCCATTGCTAGTCGAGGAGAGGACGGTGGTTCTCTAACTGGCAGCTCCGGACATCCAGAGGCTCGAAGTTCATCAAGGCCTGAAGATAATGGTACCGAACCATTTTCAAGTCAACTTCAGTATTGTCCAGGGGAGTCAAGCTTCTCAGCTGCTGGTCCTGTATCGGGTCTGATAAGTTATTCAGGACCGATTGCTTATTCTGGCAGTCTGTCACTAAGATCGGATAGCAGCACAACAAGCACCCGCTCCTTTGCTTTCCCCATGTAAAATAACTCTCAAACTCATTTCTTGTTCCATTTCTAACCCTCCACATTTTGAGCAGTTAATAACAATTTTACATTGCTAATAATGTGTACAGATTGCAGTCGGAATGGAATAGCAGTCCTGTGAGGATGGCGAAAGCAGAGCGGAGATGCATCCGTAAGCATAGGGGTTGGAGGCAGGCCATTCTTTGCTGTAGATTCTGAAAGCCGTTGTGTCCATAGGTTGAAGTGAAAGGAAATTTGAATATACGTATTGGTAATTGGGTTAATGGTTTAGGGAGTATAAATACACATCATTCTGTTTCTCTTGGAATGTATTTGCAGTAGGCGTACAGTACAGTGGCGTGCATTTAGGTTTATGGCAGTTGAGATAATACTATTAATCAAATATGTTCTAGTTTTGATATTAATTATTAATGGTAATTATTGATTGAAGCAAGCTCAATCCCGTGATTGTATATTAAAAGAGAAAAAGAAAACTATTTGTGAAGAGAGAAAATGCAAGAAGTTGGCAATCCTCGTTTTCTGAGTTCATGTTTCTTGAAGCCAGAGATGGTTAGCATGGCTGGCTCCTCAATCCTAGAGGAAGGTCGGACTCCATGTTCATCATTTTTGTCAATTCAATGTTGAATTTATTTCTTTTAATTCTTAATTTGTGGGTGATTATTGTATGTATCTCTGTGGTTAGCAATGTTGTGAAAACCAGACTGGACCGGCCGGTTCGACCGGTTTTACTGCAAACCGACCATGGATCCGGTCGGTTTGATTAAAATGAACGGTTTGATAAAAAACCGGAGATGACCGGTTCGACCGGTTAAAAGCCAGTAAACCGGCGAACCGGTCACAAACTGGTTTTGATCATTTTCTATCTTTGGTTTTGATTCGGTTTGGTTCGATGGTTCGATTCCATTCGAACCAAATCAAAAAATAAACATATAAAATTATAAAAACCAAAATCAAACCAATATACATTCGGTTTGATTTGAACCAAACTGAACTAGTTTTCATTGGTTCTGGTTCGGTTTAGTTTCAAACCAAAATTTTTCAAATTTTAAAATTTAAATCAATTATCATTAAATTTAAAATTGATAAAATTTTAAACCGAACCAAAAAATAAACATATAAAATTATAAAAACCAAAATCAAATCAATATATATTCGGTTTGACTTGAACCAAACTGAATTAGTTTTGTTTGGTTCTGGTTCGGTTTGGTTTCAAACCAAAATTTTTCAAATTTTATAATTTAAATCAATTATCGTTAAAATTTAAAATTGATGAAGTTTTAGGATATTTCATGAAATTATTTTGAGTATTAAATATTTGAAATTTGTGTTTGATGAATTTATAAGCTTATTTAATTTTTTAAATAATATTTTTTTAAAAAAAATAATAATTCGGTATAACTACCGGTATTATCCGGTTGAACCGGTTGTACCACGTACCAGTAGCTTCATCGGTTTGATATCCGGTACGGTTATGATAACATTGGTGGTTAGTAACATGAGGTGTTAATTAGGACACGTCAAGATTTGGATAATCAGATGAGGTTATATACAATAAAATTTTATGTAACAGTTTTATCTTTCTATTAATTTGATTTGTTTTACATGTCTCAGCATTAAAAATCAAATATATTATATACTAGTTAATCACAAATTGTAGTTTATTATTTATTATTATTTTGCGCAATTTGAGTGAAAATTGATGATTGGAGTTTGGTTTCTGAAAAAGATCAAAGTAAATTTGATCGTCTCTAGATATATTTAAACTTAAATATGATGCAAATGTAAATGGGAAAATTGGGTCACGTGAATTTTCGTCGGGAAAATGAAAGATAACGCCAATGAAGAAGATTTTCCTTATAGAATATATGTTTTCTGTATAGGGTTATTCATAGGTTATGCTTTTATTATTATTATTATTAAAATATCTTATTGATTATTCTGATCAACATCTTAGATGAAGTATAATGTTCATATCTCATGTTATTTCGTAGTTTCTCATTGTTCTTCGAGATTGCAATAGTAAAAATGCATTTTCAACGCTGTGAATTGTTATAGATTTCGTGATTGATCATCTAATAAATTTTTTTTTGACGTATTGAGTACATAGTTTATATGTTTTCACAATTGATCTGTCTACAGATCGGCCTCGGGTCAGGTCTAAGTGAATCACTAAGCCCGAGCCTAGCTTAGCCCAGCTCAACTGATTGATTTATGTAGATTGTATAATAGTATTTGTAATACTAAAATTATATAATAGTATAATATAAATTATAAACTATATAAATATAATATTATAATTTATATAAAATGAAAATTATGATATTCATGCTCGGTCCCAAACTAGGCAGGCTTTATACTTTTCCATTTTTAATCTGCCCAAGCCTGGTCAAGAGCGGGTGGACTTTGGCTGACCGGGCGGGCTCCTAGGCCCATGGCCATGTCTATTTGATAGTATTTGCATGTGCTGCAATATATGTTAACCTGCACGTGGCCCTAACGATTTTGTGAAAAATAAAAAAAAAAATTCCAAAATTCACTAGAGAGATCTGAATTTTACTTCTTATACAAAAGTGTCATAGCTACGTAACTTATACATCCGGTTTAATCTCATGTATCTGAAAAAAATGTGTTATGCGTCAGTTAACGGATACTACAGCCTACACGAGATAAATGTGTCAAGTTTGGAGCTAATACTATCAAAACAAAAAGATCATGTTTGTAATGTGATCAAATTTTTAAATATATGGTGCGCAATTTCATAAAAATTTACTATTTTTAAAATTAATGGAAAAAAAAAAAAAATTCATATATACACCTAACTACCAGACCCCAAAAACAGGGTGATATGTTAGGCGCCAAATCAAAACTAATAAAAAGTGGTTATTTCTGATTTAGTCATAAACGTCAAACTGGGCCATGTACGTAATTCTGACTTTCCTGCTATCTAAAAAGTGAAAACATAAAGCACCCAAATTTGCATAATCAAATCTCATTAGAGAGAAAATGAGCTGTCTAATTGAGAAGTGACAGAAGAATATTAACAATTTCGATTCAAAGCAAACAGAAATTATGGTATTGTTTAATTTAATTAATCTAAAGAGAATATATTGATTTGGGATATGCAAAATGAATGGGTTACACAGCAAAACCAAATAAAAGGTAGGTGACAAAAAAACCCAACTCAAATTGTGTGAAGCCTCCTTAAAAGGTCAAGCAATCGTTTTGGAACTCTTTATTTTGTGCTTTGTGTAAAGCTTTTTCTGTCTCTTTCTCTTTCTCTTTCTCTTTAATCAATTAATTCATTAATTAATTTGGTGTTGGACTAGCTAGTATAAGTAAGCCTTACTTCCCATGCAAAAGTTGGAAGTAATTACAAAATTAAGCAATGGAGCTTTTACCTTTAATTGCAGCCTTAATCATTTTCTTCTCTATCATGCTAACACCTTGTGTTAGTATGCATATTCCACATCAATCAGCTTCACATGCACAAGGTAACATTAATTTTAAGCATCTCTTCTTCTATTTCTCTTCGTTTTAATTAAACTGAAAAATTGAATGACGTCATTAAGTTCTGTTAGTCTCTAATTAATTAATTAATGTTAATGTTGATTTGAGGCAGATAGTAGCAGAGTTGAAGAAATCAAGTCTTCTCACCCAACTCTTCCAAGGAAGCTCAGAGTGTTGATTCCTGATGATCAGAAAGCACCTTCTGTGAGTGTTTTTTTTTATTCGTTTCAATTTTTGAAAGTTAAAACAATTAAATTAAATACATAATCACCCTAGCTATAATTAGTTAAAATTATGGAAAACAGGTTAATAATAAAGATGTGGCAAGTCAGGTTTTTGGTGGGGACAGAAAGCAGGAGGCAGATTTATCAGGGAAATTAGGAAATGAGAAAAGAGAGGAATGGATGGAGGCATCACAGTTTATGTCGATGGATTATCGTCCAGTTACAAGAAGACGTCCTATACATAACAAATCCTTGCCTCTTGCTCCATAAGACATCTATGGAATCACCATCCACAACCAACACTTTTTCTTTTATTTTACTACTTTTGTAATTAAGATTAATATCAGGATTTGTCTTCTTCTTTTTTTTTTTAATGTATTTCCTCTATTATGGCCGACATTATGGAGCAAAATCCTAAAATTTTGTAACAAATTGCTAAGTGTATTCGTTTTAGATAATGATAAATAATATGTATCTCTAGACTCTTCTCTTCATTTCATGAGTCAAAATTTGGATTTCCAACTTCAATATCGGACGTTTAGTAGTTTGAATGCAAATTTCTAAATTTATTTTTGTTATATATAGTTAATGAATTTAGTGCTAGCTAGCTGTAACCAAAGACTTAGCTCACTGCAAAAGGTACCTTAAAAGGAAGGATTGTTTCAAATGTATATTATATATAAGGAGCAACACAACTCTCTAATTAAGTAATGTGAGATTTAAACACCTCCTATACATCTCCCTATTTAAACAATGAGGGATTCCACACACCTCTCATGGCCAGAACCATTTGGAGTATAAAGTATCCATAGGTGACACAATATCCCCGAAAAGGCTTAAAGGTTTAACTCACGTCAAAAGGTAATTCGAAGCAGAGAAATACAATGTATGTGGGATTGCAACACTGGCTAAGTAGCTAAATAGATGAAGCAAACAAGTCATTTTAGAAGGGCAATTTGTTATCCGTAAAGGCTAATTGTAGGGTTGAAGTGATTCACCAGCATAACTTAATAATAGATAAATTTGGTATATGTATAGCTGGCTTTTAAATTTAGAAGGGTACCCACAAATTCAGCTTATTGTTTTTTGGGGTTGTCAAATAAAGAAACAAGTTTGATCACAATACCCTTTGTAATCCAAACTATTAATTACTTTATTTGTCTATTGTTGGTGTCTAAGCTGTCTGTCCATAAGTTTTGTCTATTAAAATGATTGATATTGGATGCCATATTTATATGACCTTCCATTATGAACGAATTAAATTGCAATTACTGCAGTCGCCGGAATTTTTCTTGAACGTCGATGGTGGCTTTGCAGGAGAAGGTTGCAATTGGCACGTGGAAATTTCAGTCTTGGGTCCACCGCACATGCTTAACATTAATCCATCTTTGCATATATTTTATACTCTTTCCGATCGATTGTCATGTTAGAAAAATTCTTTTGTTTTAAAATAGTTGTCATTTTGAAACGCCGAGAGAACATTTATAACCTTTCTATTTAACGTTGATTACAATAAAATTAATAAACCGATTTATTTTTTCAAAAATAGTTATAAGGATATTTTAGTGAAATAACACTATGATTAAAACGTTTAATAATTTTTTAATAGATATATCGATTTCTTACATGACATCTTTTAAAAAACAGAGGGAGTGATAAATGATGTATTAAAATACATTTATCTAAATTTATCAATTTAGTTAGATAATGATATGTACTATTTTAGAGTTCTTGTGGTTGTTACCTTATAATAAAGGATGGTATAACTTAACCAAATATAGGTTGAATATGTTTTTTTATTTTTTTTATTTTTTTTATTGCATGTGTTTTCACTTTTTCTGTTAGCAAGTTTAGTTCCATTGCAAATATGGTGAATTTCATCTTTATTTAGATTTTTATAGGAGAAAGTTTTTTTGTTTTATCTAGTTTTCTAACCACTCGAATCAAATTTTGACGTATTTTGTAATCTAAAATATACAAATTTTCTTGGTTCGATTAAAAAGAATTTATTTGTTTGAGAAAAGTACTTAAAAAGTTGTATTTTGTTGGCCTTTTCACATTGGAACTTAGTTAGGCAAAAAATTTAGAAGTTTAAAATATAAAAAGCTGTCAAAGTCTCTCACAAAGAATAAAAAGTTGCATGGAGAAAATTCTTACAGTAATAACACCCCGTTTTGAGTCCTAAACCCCTTATAAAGTCAACTAAAATACATGATAGGTGGAGGAGAGTTTTTAAATGCTCACCAACTGTTATGAAGTCAATTTCCATTTTCATGTGGTTAGGATTTCTTCTCATTTTTAGCTCGAGAACAGTTATTCTATGATATTTTTTTGTAAAACCTAGTAGCCAAGCATTGGCTATCGATTCATCTCTTTTGTAGGTTGTTAAAGACATCATTAACTCTTGTAATCTCGGCTTCTCTTCTCATTTAATTTATGTAAACTCTTAAATGTTAATTGTGCTAGTATTAATGAAGTATTCTTTCATCAAGAAGTGTGAGTAGTTTACTATAGCAAGCTTGACTAGCTTGTCTGGCCTTCTCTTTCTCATTTATTCGTAAATGACATGTTTGTTGAATGTTTGATGATGTTTTTAATGTTATATGAGCTTGATCACATCATTGTTAGTGGTTTAAATGTAATAAGACTTGATTTAACCCATGAGTCTATCATTAAACACTTGTATATTATGGTTAGAAACACGAATAATTGCATGTTAGGGATTTTTACCTTTGTTGTAAAATACTTCCTTATACTTAATGCTTAAAAATAATGTCTATACAAGGAGACTTAGGCTCCGTTTGGAATCAATGAACTATGTATATATAATTCATTTGTAAATGAATTCCATGTGGAATTCAATTGTAAATGAATCTCCTGCTTAGAATGAAATAAGTTAAATGATAAAATTGAAATGAATTCTATAAATTTATGTTTGGAACGAATGAACAAAAGTAATTCATTTGTGCATATTTCCTGAATTATCCTTATTAGTAAATTTTTTTATGATAAGTAACCAATTAATTAATTATGTATAAAATATAAAATTAAGTAACAAGATTTTTTTTATTTTAACAATTTATAACTAGATTTAGATATAAATATTTTTTTTTATCATAATCTATTTTTTTTATTGGCTAAATAATCGGTTTGATGTTATTCAAGCACTTCTTAGATGACTTTTTCTCCAAATTAATTTTGTGTACGCTAGAAATCAAATTTGAAACTCGACATAAGCGACTACAGATCGTTACCATTCAACCAATTTTTATCGGTTTTCATGTATACTTGAAAAGGAAATTTTGTTGTTGTTGTTTCGTATCCTTAACAATATTTAAAATAAAATATAATACAATCAGTTAAAAAATAAAAGTAAAATAATAATGAGTTATTATTTAGAATCGATATTGAAAAATATTAATCAATAAAAAATTTATATGAAAAAAATAAAAGTATAATAAAAGTGTAGTGAGGGTATAATTGTCCCAAAATATTTCTCTGCATAAAACACGAAATTCATTTGCAAATTCTACCTATTTTGATGGAATTTGCCCAAGGCATGTTGAATCCGCAGAATTCCTCATTTTTTTTCATTCCAAGCACGAAAAATTGGAATTGAAATGAATTCCTCAAAATTTTGAGGAATACATTTATTTCAAGCTGAGTCTTAGTATATGATAAGTAATAAATATACCAATAATTTCAGGTATTAATTGGAATTAAATTGAGTTTTATTGAATTAATTTTGGCTAATTAGAGCTTATTTCAAGGTATAAATTAAATTGAAACAAATCTGTGAAAAACCTTAACAAGCATGCTGAAAGGAGCTGGAAAAGAGCTGTTGAACAGAGAGAAAAAGGATGGCAGAATTTGGACCATGCCATGGGCCCTTAGAGAAGCGGAGGAGAATATATCACTTGTCTCAAAAAGTAGAGATTTGACTTTTGGAAAAGATTTTACTTGTAAATCTACATTAACTTGAGTGATTGTATTTTATATTATTTTAATTTGTGGTCATCTTTAAGCCACATTGTTAAGTACTTTATTAATATTTTAATTCTTTTGGGTATTTTAGTCTTTTGAGGAGTGCTATATATGCTCCCGTGGTTCTTGTAGAAGAGAGTTTTTTGGGAACTTTTGACTCTTGCCTCATTTTCTCCTTTGTATTCTAATTCTTTAGTTAATATAATTAATTTCTCTTCAATTTATTTTCTCATTTTATTTTTCTGTTGATGCTGCTCATATATTGTGAGTAGTCCGTTTCAAGCACGCTTGAGCCAGCTCGGCTTGCAGTAGTAAGTATTCC
Organism: Euphorbia tirucalli; assembly: GCA_039660915.1. Taxonomy (NCBI): domain Eukaryota; kingdom Viridiplantae; phylum Streptophyta; class Magnoliopsida; order Malpighiales; family Euphorbiaceae; genus Euphorbia; species Euphorbia tirucalli. The sequence continues at coordinate 18,436,762 of CM077637.1, forward strand.
TTCTCCTTCTTTATTATGGGTATTATGTTTGTGATGATTGTTTCTTGGTATGCTTCATCTTCCTTTGAGACTGATCACCTCATATGCTAGTGGTTAGGATGAGACCGAAATGAGACTCTTAACCATGGAAATGCCTTGAAACACATACATGTTTATTGTTGAAGTAATTCGAGTAGACTATATGCTAGGGGTTTTTATCTTTGATAAAATGCTTGCAAGATTTTAATACATGATTAAGTAGTCTATTGCTGAAGAGATTTAATTAGATTGCTTGTTATAGGATTCATATGTCCAGAGGTTCCTAGTGTGGTGATTTGAGAGCGAGATACCCTAGATCTATGTTCTGTAATCCTGCTCATAATAGTTAAGGAGAGAAATGTACTGAAACTGCTCGCTATACTTGGTTTGGGTCTGCTACCTTTTTATTATTGTTGTTGTCATTTTTATTATTTGCTATCTTGAATTCGTTAATGCTTGGAACTGTTTAGTTTGCTTAGTTATTTTGTTTTAAAACTTCATTTTATTTGTGAAAGATATCAGATATGCCTGTCTTCTAGGAAAATTGAGGTTGTTCGCATAGATCCTTGTGAGAACGATACTTTGTCTTGCCTACATACTACAATTGACTTAGTGTACTTGCTAGAGTCCAATCTTATAGGCATCAGTATAATAGTATAAATAAGTCGAAAATATCCTAGTCTTATGTGCTTTATTATCATTCATATTTATAAGGCAAAACGCATCAAAAACCCACTGATCTTTCTCCTTTTATGCAATCAGCCCCTTGATCTTTGTTTTACCTATATCGAGTACATGATCTTTTATTTTTTTGTCTAGTCGCCCGCATTTTTCATGGCCCCTTACACGTGTAACCCAGTTCCCGTTATATGGCGCGTCAACCGTTATGTATGTCAGGCAAAACACATCTAAAACCCCCTGATCTTTCTCCTTTTATGCAATCAGCCCCATGATTTTTGTTTTACCTACATTGAGTACATGATCTTTTATTTTTTTTGTCTAGTCACCTACATTTTTCATGGCCCCTTACGTGTGTAACCCAGTCTTTGTTATCTGGCACGTCAACCGTTTTGTATGCCACGTCATCCGCCACATCAGCGTTTTGGTCCCACTTACCCATACCTATACCTGAACTAAAAATCCAACCAACCCAGCTAATATAACCCGACCCGAAATGCTGAAACTGGATTTTTACATTCTAAAATAACGCCGTCTTCTTCTTCTAATACTGGTTTTAGTGTTAGGGTTTGAACGAATTTAAGAAGAAGGCGTTATTTTAGAATGTAAAATCCGGTTTCAGCATTTCGGGTCGGGTTATATTAGCTAGATTGGTTGGGTTTTTGGGTCGGGTATAGGTATGGGTAAGTGGAACCCAAATGCTGATGTGGCAGATGACATGGCATATATAACGGTTGACGTGTCAGATAACGGAGACTGGGTTACACGTATAAGGAGCCGTGAAAAATGCGGGCGACTAGATAAAAAAAATAAAAGATCATGTACTCAATGTAGGTAAAACAAAGATCATGGGGCTGATTGCATAAAAAGAGAAAGATCAGGGGGTTTTGGATGTGTTTTGCCTGTCATACATAATGGTTCACGCGCCAGATAACGAGGACTGGGTTACACGCATAAGGGGCTGTAAAAAATGCGGGCGACTAGACAAAAAATAAAAGATCATGTACTCAATGTAAGTAAAACAAAGATCATGGGGCTGATTGCATAAAAGGAGAAAGATCAGGGGGTTTTGGATGTGTTTTGCCTATTTATAAAGTAAGATTGAATGCTGAACAGCCTATTACAGTCTGAACCAAGCTTGTGCCTTTAATATTATTTGTAAAAGTTACCTTTTTACCTTCTTATTGCTAGATCTATTGTTTTACATTTAATTTGTATGCTATTTACATCATCTTTAGCTATAACTCTTTTTTAAATAACCATCAAAAGTCACTCTTACTTGTTCTCCAAGAGTTTTGTTATTTTCACTCCTATACAATCCCTGAGGATAATATTCTAGACTCATTCGACTTATTACTTGTGACTGGTGCATTTACGAGTATCATTTTAGGGACAACATAATATGTAGGCATTTCAATTTTTTTTTTCCTTAATTCTTACAAACAATTGCTCAACTTTTTTTCTAAGTATTTCTTAAACTATTTTTTCTCATTTAATACAATTCCAAACACTTCTTGATAAGTACTTTTTTCTTATTTTTATTATCCCGAAGATGCTTCAATATTATAGCTTATTAAATATAATAATAATAATAATAATAATAATAATAATAATAATAATAATAATAATAATAATAATAATAATAATTAGTATTATTATTATTATCCATTGCTACTAATTATTAAAAAATTGATGTGCAAATTTAAAGATGAAAATGTGTAGAATACTCATGATTTTTAGGATTACTCGTCTCATACTCTTTTACCAAAACAACTATTCATCTCTTTCCATTATCCATTTATTTACACAACCTAAATTTCATTCTTATCCACAAATTTTTCCGAGTACCTATTATTTGTGTCCTTGACAACTACTTGTTTTTTTGAATGAAACATGAAATTCAATTTATTAAATCATGAATATTACAAACTCTTGCAAACAAGGTGGTGTCAAAAAATATATAGATTTATATATAAACTCCATTATTCGCAGATCAATTCACCAAAATAAACATAACATTAACTAGTTTTATTAAAATACCTATAAATAAACAATTAACTGAATGAACAATGAGATCATCAATAAAATACTAGCAACAAACCCTAATAAAAGTAAATTTAATCCTTAAAAACTTAATCTAACTTAATGTTTCACATAAACTAATAACTTGATGGTCAGGATACGAGTCAACTCCCTCTACATGTCAACCTACGGTTGAGAGGAGATACTACAACAGAAATTCCTCATATTTAATTCAACCTGCTTTGATTTTATTGTCATTCCAACATGCTGCAGGATTATGATCCCATCTGCCAAAGTTAATCGTTGCAGATTATGAATAGTTTTTATTGCCTCCAACAATAGAAACAAATAATGAAAAACCATAAAGAAACAGTTAAAGATTACCAATGATTAGGGGTGAGCAAAACCGAACCAATGTCCAAAAACCGAAAATCCAAACCGAACCGAACCGAACCGAACTAAACCGATCCATTTTATAGTTTGGTTCGGTTTGATTTTAAGTTTTTAAGAAGTTTGGACTTCGGTTCGGTTCGGTTTAAAACCGAATTATTGGTAAAATACTAAAATTAATTATAAAATTTATATATACTAATTGTGGAGAATTTTAGATATTATATTATTTTATAGTTTTATGTTGTGATTTTTGGATGCTAATTTATAGTTGTTAAAACTTGAGAGTTGAAAAAAAAAGTAAACAATTTTAGTATTTTATTGTGATGTAATAGTATTATTTAGTATTACCGAGCCGGTCCATGCTCACCCTACCAATGATGCTTACAAAATCACCAATGAAGAAGATAGGAAAACTGTCGAAGACAAACCAATAAACACTAGCAAATTCCAAGGGAAATTTCAAAGAAAACGTAAGAAACTCCAGCAAAACTTACAAATAAACTCCAACAAAATCTAAACACGACTTAGCAAAACATAGAGAGAAAAAACCTACATATGTATTATTTCACAACTACATGTTTAATTAAAATAAAATATGAAGAATATGTTAATAACTATATATTAATAATAATTTAATAATATTAAAGTGTATTATATAAATAAAAATATAATATTATATAGAGTTTGGGAAGCTGCGAAATTTGTACCCCCTACCATCGCTAGCCAAATCCAATTGGAAATTTGGGAAGGTTCAAAACGACACCGAACGATCACATTTTATCGACTAATGTCCCAGGGTCGCAATAAAAGAAGAGAAAGGAAGTATGGAAGCAGAGAAGTAGATAGTAACGTCAAAAATGGAAGATATATGGAAGAAAGCGAAGCAATATGCTGAAGATGCGGCCAAGAAATCCCAAGCCCTAACTTCATCCAACAGAATCGCCGATCTAGTCGCCGAGACTGCCAAGAAATCCAAAGAGCTTGCATTTGAAGCTTCCAAAAAAGCCGATCAATTGAAAACTGCGGCTCTTAAGCAAGCCGATCAGATCCAAATCAAGTCCATTTCGGATATCATCCCTCCGCAGCTGTCCTCCCTCTCGATTGTGAATTCCTCTTCTTCGTCGTCTTTTTCCTTTTCTTCTTCTGACTCGGCTGCTTCGGATCCAGAGGAGCTTCGGAAGTTCGGAGTTACTGATGATTTGAGAGATTTTGTTAAGGGACTGACTTCCAGTACTTTCAAGAATTTTCCAATTCAAGGTACATAAGTTGAATGTATAATGTGATTTCTCCTCGTTGGATATTTACGTAGGTCAATTGATTTGTTTTTTGATGATGTGATGATCGGTGCAGATGAAGCTGAGGCATCTGATGTGGCGACTACGGCATCGAATGTCCGGAAAGATCTTAACGAGTGGCAGGAAAGACATGCCACTCTTGTTCTCACTAATGTTAAGGTAATTTTCTGTTCCAATTTTGCATTTCCAATGTATTTACTCATTTGACAGATTTGATTAGGAAAAGTCTTCATTGTTGTTGGAGGAGTAAATTGAGTATACTTTTGCAACCATGTTACAATTATTAGAAGTAGTGTTGCATTGTTCACTGCATTTTCAACAATTCATGAAAGCTGCATAATGCAGCGGGTACCTGTCTCCTTTAAACTCAGTTTTCTTAAAGGTTGTCTTTAATGGCTAAGGATATTGTTCAATTCTCTGTGCTCGGTGTCACTTTTGCACTTATTAAGTTAAATTGCGTAGAAGCATCAAAAGAAAATGACACAAACAGCATTACTTTAAGGAAAAAAAAAAAAGAATGGTTAATGTCCATGATAGAATAATTGTTCTAAAAGATTCTGTTTATTGTTTAAACCTTCTCAAATAAGAATTTGTGTGTCAATTTGGATGTCTTGGTGTTACTGTCAGTTCATGTTTTACTTTTACATTTTAAGATTTTTGTCGTTTTATATTTTTGGGTTGTATCTATCTCTAAATAGAGGTAACATTGCACTTCTTTCTGGTGATTAATCTAATGCAGCAAATCTCGAAATTAAGATATGAATTATGCCCTCGGACAATGAAAGAAAGAAGATTCTGGAGGATTTACTTCACACTTGTGAGCACTCATGTTGCAACGTAAGTTTATGTTCATTTTATCGAGATTTAAATAATGCTTGAAATTATAACACTCAAAGTAGTTGATTTGTGAACAAATTTTGTTCATGCGTTGTTAAATCATATTTTGAAGTTGCTATGCTATAGATTTTATTGGGAAACAAAAGTTGATGAGGTGAGTTCATAATTCAGGTCAGAGCTGATTAAAGCAAGTCTTTGTTGATGTTTGGTGGTAATATATTTTTGCCTCAGCTGGGTTGTTTTATTTCAAAGATTCATCTTGTTTTTACATGCTGAATCATGAGAATAAAGAATAGGGCCACTGCTGCTATTGTTGAAGCATTCCTCATCATGGGCTTGTAAAGCCATGGTCTGTTGGGTCGATCTGTCTATATGAAAGAGAGCTTGCTGTTGAATTAACAAAATAGACTCATGTTCTGTCTTGGTCTTGTTAAAACTCAGGTATGAGAAGCAATATATGGAGGATATTAAGCGCAAAGGAGAGGAACAAATAAAAGATGACAAATCCAATCAAAGTGCAGTATCTGGAGAAAATAGTGGATCTCAGATGAAAGAAAAGAACCTGAAAAGCAAGACATCATCGACTGAGCAGGACTTGGACTCTTTTCTTTTGGGAGACCTTGAAGACAGTGATGGGGATGCAGGTATATTGTTTGAACTTGAATCTGTAATAACTTCTTAGATTAATTGGTCGCAAGGCCATATTTTTTCTCAAATGCGGCTTGAGTTGAATTTTTGAATAATGAGCAATACTAACATTTTTCTAGCTTCCATGCTGCGCTGGTGCTGAAAGAAAAGCTTCGAGGAATAATACATTAATTGTGTGAATTTCTCATTTGACACCCTTCGTTATTGCTGTTAATTGTAATGAAGTTCCCAATTCTTATGCGGGTAGCATTATGCAGGATTGTGAGCTTCTTGTAAACTTGTTTAGATACATGTATGTATCATTTGTGTGTAGATCAGGTTGCCCATTTGTTGGCTAAGGAAGGTGGCGCTCAGTCTGATTGGTCTGAGTGGGTTCATAACCCTCCTGGCATGATTGTTGATGTCTTACATTCTGATTTAATAGTTCTTGTTCTGTTGTCAAAAAAAAGAGAACACTGGTACCTCATAATCAATTCTTGAAAGTTTTGTTAGTTTATATAGTCCAGGGCAATGTTTTACTATCCAATTGTTTATTCTATGTCCTTTTAGGGTGGGCAGTCTCATGTGCGCGTCATGCATTCTGGTAACTTTATCATGAACTTACTGGTGAATGTGGGAAAAAAATAATGCAGGCTTAATGAGTTAGATTACTACAAATGATTGATAAACCGAAGACGGTTGAATTTTTTTTTTACAATTTATTTTTCGTATTGTGCTCTTTACTTTAAGTTGGTTGATCATGTGCAATGTTTTCTCAGGTGATGATGATGGTGATGTCGATGGCAGCTTTGATGATGATTTTGACAAGATCGACAATTCTGTGAGTTGATTTTGTCTTTCATTCTAACGGTATCACCGTGTATCTTATGGTACATTTTAGTGTAACACCTTTCAGTTTAGTCATTGCTAAGCGTGAATAGATTGCCAGGATTATGATTTTAGAAAAGAGATAATCTAGTTTGAAGCACTTGTTGAAATTACTGTACTGTGTGCTATGAGGGAGTTGTTTGAATTTTTTGACCATTTGCAGGATATTGAAGATGAGAAGCATTCAAAGAAAGCATCTGCTTCTACTGGTTAGATTGGAGAGATTAAGGAGTTAAAACAAGGATGTATGCAACAGGTCAAAAAGGGTACAACGAAATGAATAGCAAGCAGTTGCATGAACCTTAAAGAATATTATGGAGGCAATGGGAGAAGCATATATTAATAGTTTGCAGCAAATGCCCCTTGGTAGAGGCACAAATTGCGCAGTTTGTTATATAGTATAGATATCATTTATATTCTTTCACATATTTTGTATGTTTGGACCGTGATAAGTTATTTCTGTTTGTTGAAAGATTAGGGTATCGTAAGATCTTTTTTTGCCGTTGTACAGATTTCTTGATACAGTTGACTTGAAATTTTAATTCAAAATTTGTTTCGTTATAATGAAGCATATCTCAATGTGTTGACAGTTGTCTAACGACTTAGAAAGCAAGAGAATCCTGCAACTACAAGGTTGAGGTTCATTGGAGGTTAAGAGATATGATCACAAACTTTTATGGATATGAAAAACAAATATTCATTTGATTCAGAAAATGGGATCTCAATTTTGGACTTAACCAAGAATATTAGTACGTCAACAGATTCGTGGAACTCAACATGAATTTCAAGAAATTCTCTAATGGTACTGGTAGAAATTCCACCACAATTATTCTTCTGCTGTTGTTTCCTAATTTTGATTGTAAACTTAATACTCATTCCTTCAGGTATTTTTACGCATTTATTAAATGTCCTGTACATTATTTAACAATTCAACATGACCTGTAGAAAAGCTAGAACAAGAATTAGCAATTGCCATCTCTTCTGACAAAAGAGAATTTAAAAGAGGGACAAGAAGGAAATAAAAGATGACAATCATCCAAAATCATTCCTATGGGAGAAAGATTACATGTCGTGAGTTGTTTTTAATGGATGTCTCTCGAATATCCTTCAAAAATATTCACACAAGAAAAAGGGAGAGATTCAATCAACAGAAGCATATCCTTAATAGGTAAAATGAAATAATATGCACAAAGAGGCAAGACTCAATCAAAAATTAATTAAACCTAGGTGTCTATGTAATCCTATGTTATTATATCTTTATAATCCTGTAGAAAGAATAGAAAATGGGTTAATGGTAGTAAGTAGAAACCTTATAATAAGAAGGCAAAGTATTCATTTTCAGCCACACAGACCTCCAACTTCATGGCATTTCCCGCTCTCCTAACATCCAAACCTTCACTCAGAATCTCTATTCTCTCCATTTCTCTTCACTTGATCCCCATTATTCCCAATTCTTCTTTTTCTTCTCACTGTAGACGATTCCCACCTTCTGCTTTCTCACCTCCCCCACTCTCTCCTCCATTCCCAAAGAAAGTTCCTTTTACAGTTTCGGCTCATGGAAAAACTTGGCAGGATCCCTATCATTGGATGCAAAGCACCAGTGACCCTGATTTTGTCAATTATCTTAACCAAGAGAACTCCTATTCTCAAGCATTCATGGCCGACACTCAATATCTTCAAGAAACTCTGTTTAATGAGATGAGAAGTCGAATTCCCGCTAAAATTTCTACTCCTCCCGAGCCTTGGGGTCCCTGGTTTGTGCATTTTCACCTACCTTTCTCTTTACTATGCTAATTTGGTACTTTATTTTATGTACCCTTGCTATTTTATTTCTAACATTTTCGATCAAACCTGATTTCTTCCTTTCTAGACTGAATAATATTCTGCCTTGTTAATTGATGAACGTGGTTTGACCTCTAGCATTATATAAGCTGTTTATGTCGTGCTGAGCACTACTTTAAATGAACAGAAGCTCAGGCGTTATGGGATTGATATCCGATGCATGCTTGGTGTTTGTGTTTATGCGTTTGTATGTGGAATCAATTTGATCCGCTGGTCGAGACGCTGAGCTGTTAATTAGTTCACTGTTGTTTTTTATTTAATGGTAAGAATTAACAATTATAGAAATTGTGAGTGGAATTCGTCTATTTGCTTGCAGGTTTTACTATCAATATGTTCCTGAAGGGAAGGAATACCCAGTTCTATGCAGGAGGTTACGCTCTGTAAAAGGTGGCTGGATAAAGACAGTTCTCAGTTATGCTAGCGGACAGTTTGGCGTGGAACAAATTTTGCTTGATTGGAATCAGATTGCTGAACAATATGGCTAGTTCCTTCCCTTACCCCTTACCCCTTCATATTCATATGGGATCTTTTTTTTTTTTTTTTTTTTCTTTTTTTATTTAATTTATTTTATTATTATTCTTACATAAATGTTTTTTTTTGCCGGTTAATTAGACCCATCGTCTTCAAACTTGTAACTTTTTGTTTTTTTATTACTCATGTTTTCAATCAACAAATTTTTATTGTCTATATTTGCTTCCTGATATTTGATCATAGTCTAAAAAGGTAAGAGAAATATGTAGTTTTGAGGATCCTTCTAAGAAAAAGGGTCAAGAAGAGAGAAAAAAAGTTATAATCTTGACATGTTTCCATATAAATGCAACTTGAATATATGGGCACGTAATTCTTAGCAAAGTCCCCTTACTATGCATGGCAACAGGGTGGGGACATGACAGGGAGTGCCAGCTGAAACAGTGAATCCCTTCCCCACTGCTTTATTGAAAATCTGAAAGATGTGTTAAAGCACAGTCTTCAGTTCTTTTTTGGTAAATGAAACTAATTAGATTCTGCACATTCTTTAACTGACGGACCAGCAATATTGCTAACATATGCACTGACTGAATGTACATTTGCCATTGCAGGTTATGTACATGTGGGTACATGCCAAGTTTCACCTGACCACAACTTTCTGGCATACACACTTGATATTGCTGGAAATGAACAATTCATTCTTCAAATTAAGGATCTCAGAAATGGGTCAGCTGTTCCAAGATCAGAAACTACTGGAGTTGTTAGTTTGGCATGGGCTGAAGACAGCAAGACTTTGTTCTATACAATTTCAGATGAGAATCAACGACCTTACAGGCAAATATTTTCTTTCTACTCTGTTGAGTGTATCCTTGTTGTTTAACATTGTCTCATCTCTGATATTTCTCCTGTTTGATAGGGTTCTCTCCACAAAACTAGGATCTGGAGAGATAAAAGATGTTACTGTATTCACTGAAAGTGATTCAAGCTTTTGTGTGGATATAACAAGTACAAAAGATGGCAAGTTCATAACTGTGAACTCAAACTCAAGAACTTCTTCCGAGGAAGGAATTTACTTATTTCCTTTTAAAGTTCTTTCACTCCCAGGATTACTTGTTACAGGGGCTTATATCATGCACTATGTTACAGGTTTATGTTATTGATGCAACGAAACCACTTCATGGATTACAAAGAATACACAAGCGTATTTCTGGTGTGCAGTTCTTTTTGGAACACCACCATGGTCTATATTACATTCTCACTAATGCTCCTTCAAGTGGGTGGGCAGGTGAAGGTTATTACCTGGCTACATGCAGGGTTGAAGATATTCACATGTCTAGGTGGAAGGTCTGTACTTCAAAAATTTAATTGTTCAATTGGACCCTTCTTATGATTCAGTTTTTCCCAATCCCTCACCTTTCGCTCAACTCTCTATCACTTTACAGAACATCATCCTTCCAAGTGAAAACATGAACTTTCAGGACATGGATATTTTTAATGGACATTTAGTAATGTTTCTCCAGAAGAAAGGTTTACCTATGTTTTGTTCCATCAATTTGCCTATAAAGGTCGACTGTAAGGTATTGAAAATTCCTTTTACAAAAGTCTTAATTCACAAGTAGGATTCGTTTAAGTTTGAATCTATCACTTATTAATTTTAAGAGGTTAATATCAATCTTGTTGATGAGATTAATGAGTAATCAAGAAGTATGCAATCAATTCGTTTTTAAAGACATATTATTGTTCGTAGGTACAGGTGGTTTTGAATATGTGAAGCAATGATGAAGAAAAGTATATTATGATGTAGTGCCAATGTAAGGGATCTAGAAATAGATTTTTCTTTGCAAGGGGTCACTATCATCTTGATAATAGATCTCTGACAGTGTTGCTTCTGTTCTGTAGGAAACAAGCATGGTTATTCTAATAACTAGTGTGATACCATATTACATTATATCCTGTGTGTTGTTCTTTTGTGTGCTTGTTCAAACTGCTTTTCAATTATGCCTTGAAAATTTCACTCTGTGAACAATGAGAGGATAACAACAGGGACATATATTTAGTTTTGTATCAGAAAATGGTTGTTGCTTAATTTCTTTTTTTCCCTGATTTTTTACAGAGTGAATTGGAGATTGGGGATCTTCAACCATGGTTTTTCCCTCTGCCTTCAAATCTATGTAGCATTGTTCCAGGGTCGAACCATGACTTCATGAACCCAATATACCGTGTGGTGGTGTCATCTCCAGTGGTATAACTTCCACTGACAAAAGTACTAGAATTGAAGTTGCAATGCCGTGTTGAATTGGTTTCTAAATCAAATATCATTTTATGTCTTGTTTATATCCTATCCTAAAACTCTCGGAATTTCTGCTACTTCTCCATGTCAACTCTCTTCATTAACATGCATTCCAGAAATATATTTTTAGTTTCAATTTTAGTCCAAAGCTCATTGTTCTTCTCTGACTGACATGGTTTGTTGCACTGCCTATTCAGCACTTGGTTTTCATATGGTATGTTAATCGTCAATCATCCAGTAGAAATCTTGTCATTTTTGTTATGAGTTCCTCGCATATAAGATCAAATTCTCCCATCATGACTCAGTAAGTAGTCTCATATGTTTTACACTTACCAAATTCGGTTCCCTTTGAATGTGCAGATGCCTGATGTGATTGTCGATTATGACATGTCAAAACAGACATTCTCAGTTGTACTGCAAGAGGAAGTAAGAGGAATGCCCAATGATTATGAAACTTGCTTATTAAACTATGATCTAGATAAGCCTGAGAATCTTGATATGCAAAATGGTGAAGAGAAAAATGACCACGGTGTTGAATTGAGGAGATGGAAAGATTTTTCTGATATATACTGTTGTGAAAGAAAGGAAGCAGTATCTCATGATGGTGTAAGAATCCCCCTGACCATATTGTACTCTCGAAAATCGTGGCAGAGGGATCTGTCTCCCGGACTCTTACAAGGCTATGGAGCTTATGGAGAGGTTTTGGATAAAAGCTGGTGTCCGGATCGAGTGAGTTTGCTTAATCGTGGTTGGGTGTTGGCTTTTGCTGATGTGAGGTTTGGTTCCATTGAGATTAATGTATTTTCTATTGAGCCTTAACACATACTGCTGCTTGTGGAAAGGCTTCAATCTCAGTTAGAATTTATAGATTTAATGAAATCAGATCATGTTTAAAGCTTCTTATTTAGCTACTCATAAATTTGTTTAAGTGTAAACTTTGATCTGTTTCCGGTTTTGCCTGGATAAAGGAACATATCTTTTCTTAGAACCACTCCATTGAATTTGATAACAAGATAGTCAAATTCTATCTTGCTCATCTTTTGTGGTTTAACAATATTTTCATGGCCATGTTAGTTGAGTCATTTGAAAAGCTTCACATCTTTTGCTTGGCAGGGGTGGCAGCGGTGGGGATCCTTCCTGGCATAAATCTGGCAGTGGATTGAACAAACTTAATTCTATATATGATTTTATATCATGTGGTGATTACCTAATCAAAGAGGGTTATGTTCATAAAGACCAGCTCACTGCAATTGGATACAGTGCTGGGGGCCTTCTTGTTGGCGCAGCTATCAATATGAACCCAAGTTTGTTTCGAGCTGCCATATTGAAGGTAAAGAAGGAAATGGGATACTGTAAACGTCAAATTTCAATTATTACTTTTCTTTTCTTCACTCTTTCTTGTTGAGAACGATTAGGTTCATCAGTCAAACTTTTTCTTTTTTTCTTCTTTTTGCCAGTTAAAAAGAGAATCAAATTTTTAGTGTGTAATAGACTTGAGGATGAGAGTTCATTGTTAGGAATGATTTTGATTGTTAATAAACAAAAGGCAAGTTGTGTCTTCTTATCATCTTCTACATGAATTATAAAAGAATTATCACAAAGCAAGGTTGAAGGCAAAGATTAAGTGCTTGGAAGGCATTATTCGAGAATTAAGGAGGATGAGAGCTTCATTTGTGCTAAAATTCAAGAAATCTTAGACTTAAGACTTTGATTTAGTTCATTTTATTAAGTCAATCTTGGATAATGCTGATGAAGCTAAAATTCTTTTGAGTCATTACATCTATAATTAGATTTTTGTGCAAAGTTATCAATTGTGATTTACATTAAAAGTAGTTGACTACTTTCATCGAGATAGGTGAAGAATTCCAAAAAGTTTACTAAATATTTACCTAGGAAAGTCGTCAGGTACTTCTGTGAGAAGAGGTGCAAAATTCTAGTACTCCTGACAGTGTGCTTTAACACTGTTAATGTGAAACAGAACCTGGTTGTAACTTGAGCTTAGAACTGACGTTCGGCCTTCTGTCAGGTTCCATTTCTTGACGTATGCAACACATTGTTGGATCCAAGTTTGCCTCTTACCTTACTGGACTATGAAGAATTTGGAAATCCTCAGATGCAATCCCAGTTTGAGTATATTTTAAGTTACTCTCCTTATGACAACATTCCTCGAAATGTCTGCCTTCCATCAATGCTTGTTACAGCATCGTTTCTTGACTCAAGGCAAATATATTTCTTACTATCCAGAAATATATTTGATGCAAGTTTTTCTCAATATTCTGCCTCTTGAACCTTTTAACATATGCTATTGGTGTTCAATAATCATCCTCAGGGTTGGAGTTTGGGAAGCTGCAAAATGGGTGGCCAGTATACGTGATAGTACATGTTCAAGTTGTTCCCGATCGGTCATTCTGAAGACGAATATGACAGGAGGACACTTTGGTGAAGGCGGTCAGCTTAGTCAAACAGAAGAAACAGCTTATGATTATGCTTTCTTGATGAAAATTATTGGGGATTTAAAAGACACAAAAAGTTGGTCAAGGCGCATGGAGAGTTTGAAATCAACCTAGATGGTGCTTTTGTGTTGCAGATGATAATGGATAACTGAAAAAATTTGTTCCAAAAACAAGGTAACACATTTACATGATTCATAATATGTCCATTTGATTTGCTCAAAATTTTAGTGATCTAGCAGAAATGTTTTAGTAATGCCATTAGAAAATTATTATCCAGTCTCAATGAAGGGAAAAACATTAGATCTTATGTTTAATATTTGTTTGCTAATTGTATGCGAATCGAGTTGCTCATATTTTAGCTAGCATGGGCACAACTGTACTAGTTTTGTTTCTCATTGAAATTCCTCTCCCGTCAGTATCTTTTATGTGCTTGGATTATGCAATGATCTCTTATTCAGTCAAGAAAAAGAAAAAAGTTAAAAGATGCTTCATTTTCAAGTGAATATTTGATCGATTGAAGTTGTATTCAGATTTCTTTTAGCAGCTTGCAAATCTTAGATTAACCAAAATAGATCATTAGTTGATTCCTAATGGATCCTTAATTTATCATAGGACTAGCAATGCATTTGTTTCACAAACTTGGTATCATGATTTCATTAGGTTTGTGAAAAGCTATTTAATATTTATAGATTTTATTGATTAGCTGATAAGTGAATCTCGTTAAAACGTTGAATTTGCTAAAAATTACTATTCCCACAGACGAAAAAACAATAGAATTAAGAATGAGAAATTCAGTAACTATACAAAAATTGGGTTAGGAATGAGTCAGAAATAAATAAATAAATAAATAAATGGATAGTTTATTTATTTTTAAGAGTTAAGTGGCAGAATGGGCTTATAATGAGACGAATAGAAGATCTAGATGTTAAAAATTATATAGATTATAAAACAAAACGAACTCCTCATGTAATTTCAAGGATGTTCAAGTACTATCCTTGATAAATATGACATTCCAAATTGAATAAAATAAATAAATAGCTTATTCGATTTAAGTGGGGCAAAATACAAGTCAAACTAACCTTGCTATCATTTCAACAGAGATTAAGTTTTCTATTATGTGGTAAAAATGAAATTTAAAGATTAAAGTGGAAAACATAATAAGTTTTAAAGAATCATAGATAAAATTTACTCGTAATTAATGATATAAAAAAGGACATAAAAAAGAAATCGATTTATGATATACAAGTATATAGATAAAAGGCAAATCCATTTCACAAGTAAAAAATATACATTATAGTTTCTTAGATAATGGTACAAAAGAAGTTGTATATCATTAACTTGCTAGGTAAGAGCAATTAAGTCATAATGAACTTTATGATTAAGTAACCCTTTCATCTTTTGTTTTTGGTTTAGTACCCACTTTATACCTTTAACATAAGTACTCACCACTTGGACGATATGTTCAACAATTTTTCATGGTTGGATTATTTGGCTACAAAACTTAATGGAAATTTCTTTGTCGCCATTTGCTAGGTGCTTTTTCTATAATAAGTGATATTTTAAAAGGGAAGGAAATTAGGGATTTACATACCCAAAAAAAAAAGAAAAAAGAAATATCCTATTTCTTTAGATAGTATTCTATCCGTTTGTTTTTATATAAATATCAATTAGGATATTAAAAGGAATAATTAATTTTTAATACTTTTCCCCTAAAATTCTATTCTTTTTCTATTTAATTATTATAGCTTAATTATAAGATAGTCTTCATTAATAATAAACCTCTTTCTCAGGATAAATAATATAAAACTTTAAAAAAAGAAACATATTTATATAATTAAAACCACATATGAAAAAGAATCGAGGGGAGTATTAAGTAAATAGTTGTTTTGTTGGACAAGTTTTTTAACCATCATTCAACCTTAATGATCGAGAAAAAAGGATATATTATTGCTTTCAAATTAGTCTTAGACAAATTTTTTTTTTTTTTTTCCTAGAAAAAAAGTTGAGAGTATTGTTTCTTCTATGTGATATATTATGAGTGGGGAACCATAAGTTCTGAAAGAAAGGAAAAATAAAAATAATGACTATTGCTTAACCATTTACTTAATTAATGAATAATAAATATGTAATATATATTTTCACTAAAACTGATTATTTACATTCCACTTTATCAATTCTTTTCCACCGATCATTACCTGAAAATGATCTAAAACTAAACTCAAAATATGGAGGTGACAGAAATATTTGGCATATTTTCATTTTTCTTTTCCCCTTTTTCTTACATGATAAAGAAAATAAAATAAGTTTCTCTAATACATAATTTGCATATCCCACAAAATGTGTAGGCTGAGGAATAGTTTATGTATGATACAAAGACGATAGAGGCAAATGGCATCTCCTGATCAGAGATGTACAAGGACAAGAAGATTCCATTTACTAACATATCATCTTTGCTCAAAACCTCTTAACACCAATCTCACCAAAATAATATCAAGACACTCATAAACCAAAACCATTCCATTTACACCAAAGGGCCCAAAAGACAAAAAAAAAACAAAAAAAAAAATCACAAGACTACAATATAGTGAATATGAGGACACAAAAAAATCCATACTCTCTCTTGTCATGTCATGTCTTTCGTCTCTTTTGAGCCGAATCTGAATCATCTCCGTTGTTCACTT
The DNA here is from genome assembly GCA_039660915.1 of Euphorbia tirucalli. Lineage (NCBI taxonomy): Eukaryota > Viridiplantae > Streptophyta > Magnoliopsida > Malpighiales > Euphorbiaceae > Euphorbia > Euphorbia tirucalli. The sequence goes on from CM077637.1 coordinate 18,453,254, forward strand.
CCCTGAGATGTGTTGCTGCTTGATTTCTAGAAGGGATACTCTGCAAATCCTGGAAATAAATTGTAGACTCATCAAGATTGATGCATTGTTATATTAGCAAGAGACGTTATATTGGCGCCTTATTCGGTTTTATACCTTAGCAGCAGATGTTCTGGATGTCAGTTCTTCATTTCCCTTCTTCCCAAGATCAATCTGTACTGAGATATTAGCATTCGACAAATCGACGCCAGCACTTTGTAGTGCTTGTGTCAGATTGTTCAACAACCTGGTTCAAACAATATTCCATACTTGATGTTAGCCTTAGAGTTAGCAACCAAACCAAAAGGAAACCATCCAAGATAATAACCCTAACTAGCCCTACACTCCAGATTGTCATGCAGGATTCATGAATTATAGATGAAGGTCCTCAAGAAAAGCTACCAAAAAAAAAAAAAAACCAATAAAATTCCACCCACCCTAACAGTGGGATCACATCTGCTGCAACAACCAAGATATACGAGGTTTTCTTCAATGGCATTCAAAATTGTGAAACTTCTGACTATGTAAAGTGGCTGTTGCTAAGCATCTTCAAGCAATAATAGAAACAAGGACCATTCTACTTTGATCATAAGGTGCCTTCTCCTCATACAAGCTAACACAAAATTGGCAAGAATAGATGAAACAGGAAACGAACAAGAGAATTTGCATTCCATATATTAGAACATCATTCTTATTCGAGTTTAAAAGAAAGATAAAAATGAAAGGGAGAGAATATTGCACCAACCCTTGAGAGTAAATACTGGATATATTGATTGTCCCCCCTTCAACTGTTAGCTCCTCTGGCTGGTCCAGAGCATCAGTAGAAATGGGAAACTCGACTGAGTGTGTATAAGAGACAGTTTGCTGAAGAGGATTAGCAACAACAGCATCGCTTCGAACAGATGTAGGAATGGCTGTCTGCAGGGGCATGGGAAGAGTTTGCCGTTCTACTCCCTTGCTAGGGTTAGAATCTAATTGATTTTGTGTTTCTGTCGGAATGACCTGGTTGACCATGTTATTCTCATCAAATTTCCCAGGTATTGTTGACCCTGGACCAGAACCATTTTTTACTGCTTGCGGATGACCAGAGAAATTCTGAACCCTCCAATGACTATTTCTCTATTTCAAAAGAGAAACCAGAGTAAATCCAAAATGTTATAAATGGTAAACAAAAACAGAAACTAGATGCATTTTCAGATTGCTTTCACCACTACTAAATTTCAGCAGTTACAGCGAAGAACAATAAAGAGGCAGCTGAAGTTTAGTACTTAAATGCGATATATACTTTTGTGAGTAAGACATCTACCAGATAAGCAGACAATATTGAAGCAAAATATGCCTCACTCAATTGGAACACTTGTCTTGGTAAAAGTAGGCAGAAGTCACAGATTCAATGTTTATGTCCTTGCCCCAAACCAAAAGAAAAGGAGCAGGGGGAAGCATATGATGAAGAAGAAGAAGAGAAAGCAAATCATTTGCGCGTTTAAGGAGACAACTTTCCTTTTAATATGACAAGCTCAATCTTTATACCAAATTTAAAATCAAAACACCTGGACTAAGATTATTGGCAATTCAGCATATAGGCGTCAAAGGCTTATCAAAAGGGGCATATAGAAAATGAAACCATGCATGGTAAATCAAACATTTCACTGCCTAAAAGGTTTAAAGTGTGAAAACCCGATACCAAATTTTTACGTTTAGTAATTTGAATTAGCAAAAGTGCAAACATCAATTCTACTCCCAGGGGCTAGCAGACAGTATTTTCTGTATACACCTAAAAAACCAAACTTAACCATATAAAGATGATTAAGCAGACAAAATACTTGACTGAGGATTAGAGCCTTACCCATGGCATCAACTTCGTGGGCTCAGAATTCCATCCCTGGTACGAACCCTCAAACTTTTGCACCTTTTCCTGTAGGTACTGGACATATTCAATCACCTGCAGAAAAATATTAATATTGAGTAAATAAATTTTGAACTGAATAATTTATGATAGATGCAACCGTTAGTTCCCATATTAAAGACATACCTCTAATAGAAAAGATGCTGTATCTCTCTTTTGATCACTGTGAGGTATGAGATCTCTTAATATCTGAAATCTGAAAGAAACAAATAATGGTCAATGAACATTTATGAGTTTTTACTAGTAAGGAACAACAACGGAAACAGCAACATATAATATTCTAAAGCCTCAAAAGCCATATCAATCTCTGAAGGTCAGCATAAACTCTGCATAAAAATTTAAGAACCTGCTTTTATCTACTAGTATACTTTCCCACTACAGATGCATGATTAGAAATGTGGAAATTAGAAATAAAATAGATAAGTGCATATATCTAAAAAGCCACAGCCAAGGTGAATTCTGGGCTACTTAGCTAAGACACTCAAGAAAATTCACAAAGAAAAGTCTGGGATACAATCAACAAGTTAGCAGCAAATCCACCATCTAGAATCTATAGAATCTAGATATAGTGGTTGAGAAGAAATAAGAATGTGTAAAAGCACAAAAAGATGAGGACGTGATGACAAGTTTAAATGTCCAAGAAGCATTAGCTGGAAAAACAGTCCCACATTTTACACTTCAACACAACAGGAAAAGTGTTGAACAGATAACTCCAACTTAAACCACAGGATACTCTCCACATTGACATGATTTCCAACCAGTTGGCAACCACCTCATGAAAATAAGCTCAAATCACATTGTTTCTAATTGATAAAATTTAAAGGAATGGCTGTGAAGTTCTTAGATCATCTAGAAACAAGCAAGCAAAGATGTGCCTAATCCTAAGTGCTTTCAGTTATTAGTACTGACTTTATCTAGCTACCATTCTGTGGAGATGAAAGCATATGCAACAATAACAACCATGAGTTGAACAAAAGAAACAGGTAAAGATACAGAATAGAAAAAAAGAGTTTTTTATGCCTAGAAAAATGAAGGATGTGGCATAACCTCAGATGCCAAAATCTCTCCCTTCAGGAAAATGCCTGAGAGTAACAAACCTTTCATTAATCTTGCTTCGCCTCCTCTGCTCAGTGACAGAATGTTTCGATCTTATTGCATTAGCTCTATCACTATTCTTCCCATCTGAGATTGGCATAGAAACATCCAACAACAGGCTATTCAATTAAAACGGAAAATCAAGAACATCAAGTACAAACTGAATTCCCCATTTCAAACTACTAATTCTCACCCCCAAGGACATAAAGGCTCCAAACTTTACGGTTGGGCAAAAAGAAATAAACAAAAATTTGCTCTCGGTATAGTTTTTGAGAGAATTACAAATTAGTTCAAGTCTCAAAATAACAAATAATAAGAACAATACTTTTATGACCTTCAAAGAAAGCAACGAAACAGAGTTGGATCTAAAAAGAGATAAACATACCTTTGATAATATTACTACTGTTGTTGTTATTAGAAGTAACATTCGAAGAGGGCCCCTCTTTTCTGGAACCAAAATCCTCTTCGTCGTACTCTTCCTCTTCATGATTTTGATTTCCTTTTCCTCTCATTGTTACCAGTCTCAATGCTTGAAAAAGAACGAAAAGGGTTAAGGATTCTGAAAATATAATAAATTGTGTACCTTGTGCTGACAACGAAGAGAGAAACAGATTGGAAAATACAGGACCAAAGTTGTAAATGAAAAAGAGAGAAAGATATTGGGAAAAAAAAACTACCCGTATTTCAAAATTTAGAAGATAAGCGCCGGCCTGTCAGTGTAATTTCCGGTGAGAACCACGGTGGTTGGATTGCCGCTCCGCCTCTGCCAATAGCTTCTGTTTCTCCGTGAGTTAGGAATGCAGCGGCTTTCTTCTTTTTATTTTTTTTTATTTTTTTTGCCGTAGAAAACAGAGCAGAGGATTCTATATGGGGGAGCACATGTTCTTCCCGTGAGCTTGACCTTTTTTCTTCGTAATTCTAAGTCATTATAGCATATGTGTTAAAGATAAATTTGTTTATATACGAATTGTCTTTATTCTTCTACTTAATTAGTGTTGTCAATAGGATGACCGGGTCCATCCCTGGTAGAGACCCATCCAAACGGGGATGGAGAACCCCCAATTAAGATCCCCGCAGGAGGCAGGAATAAGGACGAATTTATCCATGTTTCTTAATGGAGAACGAGGATGGTAATAGCTCTACTAGTCCTGCGGGCCGCCGTCCGCATCCCCGTTTAAAATCCGCAGGAATCCCCGGTAAATTCCCCGATTAAATACCAAAATCCCTGACAATTTCCCACTTACATTTCTTTATTATTAATATTATTACATTACTGATGGATTCTGTACAAATCCCTCTTGAGATCCGGGCTTGAGTTGTGCCAGGCCGGATCTGGTTATGCTCCTGCAAGATAGAAAAGGTGAGTTACCGGTAACCTTTGGGTTACATTCTGATGCTCAAGTCAGATTTGATTATGTTAATCTCTAGCTATATAAACTTGATTTTTGTCAGTTGAGTTTTACCTCTCTGTTCCCTCCTTATATAAGCTAGTGGTAGAGTTTGCTTTGAATTAGAAGTACCTAAAGCCTCTTATCTTAGTCAACTAAAAGACTTTCACCTTAGTCTTCATATGAGACACGAGCCCTTCTTCAACCAGAACACAGTAGGTAGACTCCGTTAAGAACTCCATTATCCACCTCCAAAAGCTTTCCCTCAGGTCGAAATAACATGACCTGGATTTAGTCTCTACTAACCCGCCGCATGCCTACTAGAGAATTGGAAAAAAGACCTGACATTAAAATGTCCAAATGGTAGACTTAGCATCATAATGTCTGGATGTATCAGAAGTCCCCCGCCAGTTCAGAGAACTCTTTAGGGTTCAAATTCCTAAAAACTCCTGTATTGAGCCATGCACCCACCAACTTCCTGCCACATGCCAGGCTACCCTTGGCTATCCCGTCAGTTTTCAAAGGCTATAACCTTTCGTTTTCCCTCCAAAATACTATTAACTAGCTCATTTGGCTCCTCCAGGCATCATCTTCCATTATGCCTTCTACTCACTTCCTCTCAAGCAAAAATCAATAAGTTCCTCCTCTCTTCCTCTGTAATTTCTTTTTTGGCTTCTTTTTAATTTTGGATCTAGAAAACTACATTTGTGCCCGAAAAACCCACCGCAAAACTACAAGTTTTCCTATGCAATCCCCCAACTACACCTGTGTTGGTGTGCCCTAGTTCTTAAGGCATTGGATTCTTGTATTTTGTATTATACATTAAGACTCATTGTATGAATACATTATTTGTGTCACATTAATAAAGGCAATTAATCTATTTCATTTATATCTTGTGCTATAATATGAGTAGAGTATCCATTGATTGATAATCATAAAACCTATCCCAGGTCTGTTCTAATCGTGGGAACGAATAGAACCACAGACTTGTATATTCGATGACTGTATGGTAGTCCTTAACTAGGCATAGTACTTGTATAGTCAGTCATGAATATAGGTACATGTCGTTGACATGGGACTGGATCGATCCGCACAAGAAAGCCACATGGTTGTCACGTCATAGGTCTTTCTTGAGCAGGTCTCTTTTGTCCTCAGACCAGATTTCATTATAATATCGATATGGAATCCGGTTCACTTTGACATATGCCTAACAGGTCTGTAAAAGGATGCTAAATACGGGTATGATTGGGTGGACCGGTGAACATGGTGATATTGATGATGAAGTGATAGAATTGCCACTCGGGTAACACCGAGATGATATCATTGGCCACTTGATGAGTGGGACTGATAAGTGTATGGCCATACCCAAATAAGTTGGTTGCTTATTTGATTAATCAGTCAACTCAAGATCAAGAAATATAATAAACAACAGAAGAGGATGACAGACACTATGCCTCTTGTTTATTCATATCGATATCGTTAGGCAAAGGACACTATGAGATTACTACCGGGTGAGTGTCTTCTAAAGACTGCTGCATCTCTGTCTTAATTGGGGGCTGTAATGGTTTGCTAAAACCCACTTACAGTCTGTGGGCCTTGGGCCTATTGCCAACATAAAGATAGACCCATAGGATCGTGCACATAGATCAACTGAGCTGGAACTTATAGAAATTGTATATGTAATGTACATTGGAATGAATGCGTTAATTAATTAGTTGACATTCGGTGTCAAGGTAATTAATTGACATTGGGTTGAATTTAATTTAATTAATAAGTTTACATAATGTAATTAATTAATTTATCAATTAATTGAATTACATAAAGTAAACAATTAATTAAATAATTTTTCTAAGTAGGAAAATTAAATACATGTATTGTATTAACTTAAGTATGATTTAATTTTATTTAGGAGTAATTAAATTTAGCCAAATGGAATTAAATTACATAGTATATACTTTTTAATTAAAGTTTATTTATGTAATTATAATCCTAATGGGCTTGGGTTTAATTAACCTAATTAAAACCCAATTAGACAAGGTGTCTATATAAGGGCACACTTAAGGAGGAAAAACCCAATTCAACTCTAATTAATTGCTGGAAATTTCAGCCACCAATAGCAGCCCCAAATCAGCCGAAAATCCCAGCATTAATCCTCCATTCCTTCGCGTCTTCGGCTAGCACCGGTTCCCGCTCAATAGTTGGTCGTGCCCCGGACTTTGGAGATCGCAGTTTCAAGAAACGATTCTGCAACAGTCTCTAGAGGAGACGAATCCGGTGAGTTAATCTCTCTTGATTCAAATTGTTTTATTCTAATCAATGGTAATTGGACATGATAGGTGGATTCTTGGAAATTTTAAACGGTGTATTTTCCGCTGCGCCACGTTATTTTTCCAATGACGAATCTAGGTGGATTCTTGGAAATTTTAAACGGTGTATTTTCCGCTGCGCCACGTTATTTTTCCAATGACGAATCCCAACAACCTGGTCCTCTAGCCTTGACAACCGCCCTCCATCACCCCCAGTAGATGTGGACTCCAACATTACCAGGCTATCCTCGTTGGAGTCTTCAGAAAGAACACCGTCGGCCGGAGAAACAAGTGCACCAGCACGCCGTACTACCACACGTTAACCAACCAGAGCTTGCCTATAAGAACACTGACCCTCATATCACGGACATGCCGTTTATGATCACAAAAAGAGAAATATGCTAACTACAAACCTCCATTAGATGACTAGAGGCTAGTGAGTGGCTTCAACCTTCCCCTAACCAGAGAGTACATCAACCCCCTAAGGGCTTCTTCTCCATATACCTTCACCATATCGAGGGTGGATTCATCTATCCCCTGCAAAAAGAGATCTATAGCATTTTGGATCAGTACAACGTATGTCCAGCACAACTACATCCAAATGTCATCGAGGACATTGTCGCGCTGTACTGGTTGTGCTACAACCTAAACATCCGGCTAACCGGTGTAATGTTCCGGCATTGCCACATCAGTCCTCCGAGACATAAACAGCGATCACCTCACCCTGGGAAACGGTCCTGACTTCTGATTCTTCATAAGCCGCACCTCATCTGTCAAAGGCTTCAAAAAACTATTCTTTTTCATTAGGCACAAAGACGATGCTCATGCATTTCCTTTCACTTAGTCCTTTCAACGCACCGCTAAGATGAAAGGAACAAAAGACCAACTCTTCCCTCAGGAGACAACTGATTTGGAGCTACTAAGCTCTATCCTTACCAAATACTGGAAGCTCCCATATGCGGCTAAGGCCTTTCTTCTGAAGCTACCCTTGGCCGCACTAGACGACCGAACAGGGCTTCTAGTCTTTTTTAATGACCCCCTAAAGGACCCTCAAAGTACTAGTTTTCATTTACTCATTCTGTATTTTGTATTTTTGGCAGGGATGTCAGTCGCTGATACTATTGCAACCTTGAAAACCCGGAAGAGGGGATCTAGATCTGCAACCCCTGCTGCTGCCATACCACCGGTTCTTCCCTCAACCACACTGTAACTTTCGGAGCCGACAACCATTCTAAGTGGGGGCACAGAGCACGCTCATAGAAGCAAGAAGAGAACCGTCGGTGCCACCTCTGCTATGGACAAAGGCAAGAACATCTGCATGGTAAGACTCTTTTCCCTCCACTTTCTACCTTCATAAAACATACAGCTAACCACCATCCATTTCTACAAAACGTTGTTCCAGACTTCAACCATTCCTCGACTGATGATGGCCCCACCATAAAGGAGATCCTGTTGTCAAAGTTTGGAGAAGAAGTGAGTCTGGCAGATCCCCGGGTAAAACTAGAGTTGAGCACTGGGATGTACCTGCCGACTGACGCCTCCCGGATGGGCAATCTAAGCAACCACACCATACAGTACTCGGTTCCTGAGCAACCTCTATAGCGTGAGTTCCATCAAAAATAACCCTGTATTTTTAACAATCACATTAACTCCTCCTTTCCTTGTAGACCATTCCCTTCCTCTATGATGAACTAAAGCAAGTTGAGGAGGTAGACCGCTTCTACAGCCAGCACCTGGCTGAGACACTGAGAGAAAAAAGATGGAGAAGGCGCTTGCTGACACCCTCGAGAAAAATGAAGAGCAGCAAAAGGCCCTAAACGAGGCTAAGGCTAAAATTGCTGCCCTGAAGAGATTTTGGGCTGCCTCTGAAGCAGCTCTATAGAAGGAGAGGGAAAACCACCAAAAGGACCTGGAGATAGGGGAGGAGCGATTGAAAGAAAGGACAGTGACGTACAGGAGACTGGCCCTTCTATAAGGCAACCGCATCCTCCAGAAATGTGCCGATGCATATCTAGACTTCTCTTTTGAGGAGATCAACGATGATTTTCCTCAGGAGTTGGATCTTTCTCCCTTCTCTTTGCCACTACCTAAAGTTGAAGGCCTTACTTTACCTGATATAGATCCAACCGCATCTGCCCCGGTAATGGTAGAGACAACTGAGGCAATTCCTGGTCCGACGAATCCACCCAATCCCGAAGGGTAGCCTCCTCTTGTAACTGTGGTTCAGTGTAATTTACCGTCCCCTTTGGTGGGGCATTAATGCAAATATTTTTCCATTATGATATATTTTAGATACGTGTTTACTTGTTCCGGGGTCCCCTTTTGACCCTTACATTGGAGTCAACCGAGCCATGTGAACAATATTTCATTCGAAAGCGAATTTACAATTAAATAAAATCTGGACAAATCTAATAAAACACCAAAAAGCATATTGTTATTAATAGGAAGCTGAAACGATACAACTTTTAATGCCCTTGTACATTGCCTTGTTGAAAAACCTTAACAAGGAAAACCCTGTGAGAAAAACCATTGATGAGGGAAAAAGAATGTAACATTTACAATGTGAAAGTTTAGCTCTGATGATATTTTCGGAGGGCTCGCGAGCTCCACGTACGCTAGACTTCCTTTCTGTCCAACCAGCTCAACTTATAAGTGGCCGAGCCCAAGGATCTTCTCGACTCGGTAAGGCCCTTCCCAACGCACTGCTAATTTTCCTTTGCCTTCTCGTGCCTGTGAAGCCTCTGCATCTTGGAGTACTAGATCTCCCTACTGGAAGGCAACTCTCTTAACATGTCGTGATACCTTATGATCCTGTTTTTGTAAACAACCATGAGAATAAAAGCTTGGTCCCATCTCTTTTCTAATGATTCTAGATGGTAACAGATGTTTATATCATTTTATGCTTCGTTGTAGTATACCACCCTGTCGCTAGGGGAGCCTATCTCTACTGGAATCAAGGCCTCAGTATAATATGTCAAGACGAAAAGAGTTTCTCCGATCACTCATCTTGGAGTAGTCCAGTATACCCAAAGGACGTTGTTGAGCTCTTCCACCCATGCCCCTTTGCACTCTTCTAACCTCTTTTTTATCTCGTCTCACAATGTGTGATTCGTGACCTCTGTCATACCGTTACTCTGAGGATGGGCCACCGAGCTGTATTTATGATTAATGTGAAAATCTGAGCAGAACTCAGTAAACTTCCTAAAGGTGAACTGGGTGCCATTGTCCATGATGATCACTTTTGGTATGCCAAACCTGTTGAGAATGTGTTCTTGTATAAAGTTTATCATCTTCTCAGGAGTGATGGTGGAGACAGCTTTGGCTTCCACCCATTTGGTGAAGTGATCTACTGCATAATCAACCATTTCCATTGCCTATTAGCCTTCAGCATCGGACAACTAGGTATATTCCCCAGGTGGAGAAAAGCCATGCAGTTAGAATTGGCATTAGTTCTGTTGGGCGCCGACTTATCTTCTTAGCATGTACTTGGCACTGGTGGCATACTGTGACATAGGCATCTGCATCCTCCTTCATTTTTTCCCCAAAATATCCCATTAGCATCGCTTTTTTCAATTATAGCTAGGGCAGCTTGATGAGTCCCACATATTCCCTCGTGGAGTTCCTTTGGCACATAAATCCTTTTTTTTGTTGATATGCACTTTAACCACATGTGACTGAATGACTTTTGGTAGAGTTGCCCCTCCGATGATTGCATATCTATCGGATATCCTAGAGATCTAGCTTGCCTCTGCTTCTTCTTTCGATAACTTATCTTCTATAAGAAAGTTAATGATGGGTTTCATCCAACACGAGATGTCCTCCTTCACTATCAAAATTTCTAACTGTTCTGTACTCGGGCAAGGTTGTACCTCATACGGGCAATATAAGTGCTGCCACTCTACTTGGCTATAAGCAGCTTTGGCGAGTTCATCTGTTATGTTGTTCGCATCTCAGGATATATTTTCTATCTTCCAAACTATCCTTTGGAGTTTCACTTCCTTAAGCAGTGCTCAAACTTTCTCCAAATATCGGCCATGGATGGGTCTCTTACTTCAAAATAGCGGTTTACCTAGTTAGATACAAATCTAGAATCGCTAAGTATCTGGACCCTTTCTGGTCCAATTTCTTTAACCAACTCTAACCCCTTTATCATGGCTTCATATTTTGCTGCATTATTGGTGGTGAGGAAATCCAATTTGACTACATAGTGTAATTGTATTCTGTTCGACCCCCGAATGTTTATTCCGGCTCCTGCTCCTTGTGACGATGCCTTCTGAAGCTAGCACTAATGCTGGTTCTAAGTCGATTGTAAGCACAGGGTTTTCTGAGAAACTTGTATTACCTGTTAAGCAGACGGACACGAATTGGACTTGAAAATGAGCAGAATGTCATCCGAAATATCTCAGATGCTTCGAAAACCGAGCTATCATCAATCTGAAACCTCGAGAAAGGTCCCCCGGGTGGTTTTAGGGTTTAGGGTGAGCGTTGCTTTTTTTGCGGAATTGGCCCCAGCTCTGCCTATAGCCACACGGCTGTAGTTTAGAGTTGTACGACTCTAATGTTAGAGTCACACGACTCTAACTTTAGAGTCGCACCACTCTAATGTTAGAATTGCATGACTCTAATATTTAAAGCCGTGCAGCTCTAGTGGGTCAATCAAGTTGCTCTACAAAGCATATCAACTTGACTGAACGAAATAAGAAGTGGCCGAAATCCACAGAAAAATAAACGGCTCATTTAATTCTTAAAATGATTAAAGATTATGTGAGATATAAAAGAAAAAAAAATCAAAGAAAAGAGGACAATCAAACTTACAGAGAAAAAGAAAACAAAAAAAAAGAGAAAGTAGAGAGAGGTAGAAGCCGAAAACAGAGAAATAAGGTGAGGAAGAGAGAGCCAAATTCAAGACAAAAAAAAACAACACCTAAGCATCAAAGGAAGTGTTCATGACCTTTACACATTCAATTGGGATCATTTCGGATTGATTCGAATTCATTTTTGGGATTTCGGGAAACATTTCGGCTTTTCAATCCGATTCTCAACGTTAAACACATCAAAACAATATCAAGGTAAACTCTGAGAGACCTTAAACCTATGTACATTGCTTTTTCTTTGCATTTTTCTCTGTTTCTCAAATTTTCAAAAAATCAATTGCCCAGCTAGAGCTGCACGGCTGTGTTTGACAAGAACACAGCCACACGGCTGTAGTTCTGAAGAACAGAGCCGTACGGCTTTAATCTAAAGCCGCACGGCTCTATCCTTCTGGGTAGAAACCCGAAACTGCCCCGGATCAGCCGAAAACAGTCTGTTTTCCATTTTTTTGCAATTTCTATTGTGATATATTTCAGCCTAAACATATCCATACACTATCAAACTTTGGTTTCTGGATTTATATTCATACGGGTGTGAGATTTTTAGTTTTCGTGGTTTCATTTTTTGGAATTTGGGGTTGTTCGATCTGAAATGAACTCGTTGTCCAGCAATAACGGACCCCTAGACTCTATAGAAATCTTGAGAAACTATTGAAATCGAGCGAATCGGCATTTTCAAAATGAGAAAACCGTTTTTTGGGGTTCTGGATGCAACAGTCGCACGACTGTAATTGGAGCTGCATGGCTCTAACTACAGTCGCACAACTATAATAAGATCCGTACGGCTCTAACTATAGTCGTATGACTGTAGTCTCCAAAAGGAGATAGAATCATGGAACGACCCATACGGACATCATCACGCAATGCTGTCTTCAGAATCAAACCATTTTTGGGGTATTTACTGTTCTTGGACCCTAGATAGATGTTAGATTTAGGAAACCCGCACGAACAGAACCCCAAGTTTTAGGATAACAGACCCGCCAAACGGAAATGAAATCGAGCCAAATGGTTTTCCAAAATTATTTTTCAGCATAAAACCTACAAGGCATTTCAAAATTATTTTCCAGGTCTGGTCAGGCCAACTGGGTGAGTCGGCCCGGCTACCCCCTAAATGTATGTCCCTATTCCTAAAAATCCCAATTCTGTCCAATTTTAGTCCTATTTGTATTGTGATATAAATTGTGTTAACCGATCTGTTTTGTAGCTTTTAATTTTTCTTTACTTTCATTTTGGATGTACTTTGATAGATTTTCGTGTAAATTAGGCGACTGTAATTTTCTAGATTTTCGTGTATTTAGGATTTTGTAAATGTGAGGATGAGAGCTTTTTATTTTTATTCGATCTGGTTGTATAAGCGGCCTTTTTTCTTATTCTTTTAACTGCTGGGATGTATGGTTTACTTATTTTGCAATTTATTTCTATCATTTGCTTGAGCATGGGCTAAATAAACATAAAATGGGTAGAAAAAGATAATAAAGCGAATAAAATATGGTAATATGAACCGTAAAGTGAAAGCAAGCTTGAGGTTAAGTAAGTCAGTTGCCCGAACCCTAAATCTCTGGATTAGGTACAGTAGTCTACCCTCGGTAGGGAACTGTACCGGAATTTCCAAGATAAGCTGATCCGGGTAGCGACTCTGTCACTAATCTTGGAATTTAAGTTTCAAGGTCTTTAAGTTAAAATGGGAAAAGGATTTCTATAAAAGGGATTTCCAAATAAATCAACGGTTTTCCTAAGTAAAGATAATCAAAATCCGGTTTCGAAAAACTCAAGTCGCAATCAATCCGTTTTCCTTTTCCCCGGTTTGCTTCGACGTGTTCCACTTTTAAGGTCGTCCTCTCACACCGGTGAATTCTACTATGAAGTCTGCCAGGACTTGAGCTTTCAAGGCATGCCTTGGCTCGAACCAGATGTCAAATTCTCCCAAGCGTATTACCCATTTGTCCGGTCTTCCAGACGTCTGTAGTCTTTGTAGCGCCTTTTTTAACCGGAATCCGGTTCTAACTATGATTGCATGGGCTTAAAAGTATGGCCGCAGCCTGTTGGCCACTGATAGTAAGGCCAACGCCAACTTCTCGATACCCGGATATCTGGTTTCCGCACTTTTCAGTACCTTACTTATATAGTACACTAGGAACTATTGTCCCTGTTTTTCCCTCACCAAAACTAATAGAAACTGCTTGATTTGATCGAATGCTGTATGGCACTCCTTGTCCCACTTGAAGGCTTGGCCTTTCTTTAGCGCTTTATTAAAAGGCATGCATCTCTTAGCGGAGAAGGAAATGAATCTCCCCAGGGCTGTAATCCTACCATTGAGCTTCTGGATCTTGCTCAACGTTTTGAGGGGGGTCGTTTCCAAAATGGCTTTTATTTTTTCTAGGTTTGCCTCTATTCCTCTCTGAGAGATCATGAATCCTAAGAATTTTCCCCTTTTTACCCCAAATACACATTTATCCAGGTTGAGTTTGAGTCTGTACTTCTGAAGGATGGTGAATGTCTCCCTAAGCTCTCTGGGAGGTTCGTGTCAAGGTACGGCTCTTGATGATCATGTTGTCCACATGAACTTCAATTGTTTTTCCGATCTGTTCTTTGAACATGTCATTCATTAATCTCTGGTAAGTTGCCCTTGCATTCTTCAACCCGAATGGTATGACCTGGTAGCAGTATGTCCCTTTGTGATTGATGAAGGATGTTTTCTCCTAGTCAACCGGGTCCATGGAAATCTAATGGTATCCAAATGCCACGTCGAGGCATGAATACACTGAGTATCTTGTCGTGGAATCTACCAACTGATCTATGTTTAGTAGTGAGTAACTGTCCTTTGGGTATGCTTTGTTAAGGTCGGTGAAATCGACACACATGCACCATTTCCCATTTGCTTTTTTTACCATCACCAGATTTGCCAGCCGCTTCGGATAGTGGACTTCCTGGATGTGTCCTGCGTCCATTAGTTTCTGGATTTTCTCCTCTATTGCTCTTTACCTTTTGGGTGTGTACTTCCATTTCTTCTAAATTACCATGGTTGCTTCTGGGTCAACATTGAGGGAGTGTTTCATAATCTCTGGTGGTAACCCTTCGATGTCGTTGATTTTCCATACAAAAGTATTTTGCTCTTCTTTTATTACTTGAACTATCTGTTCTTTGAGATTATTGAGCTCCTTGGAGATCCAGATACACCTACTCGATGTTATTGTCAGCATTTCCAGTTCATCCACTGGCTCCACCTTTCTTTCTTCGATTTCTGTATTAGTCCTTTTAGGTTGTAGGGATGCTAAGTACATTTTTTAGGCTACTTTCTGGCTTCCTCTTGCCACTGCCCATCCTGCGGGGGTTGTTATCTGTAGTGTTAGGTACTGGATGGATAGCATCTCCTCTGACTTTGATAGGAACAGCCTTTCCAATATCATATTATAGCCAATGGGGATTCTATAACTATAAAGTCTGTTTTGGCTCTCCAGACATGTTTCTCATCCCCAACTTTAAGGTCTAGTGTAACCTGGCACATGAGTGAAACAGTATGGCTGCTTAGGCTGACTAGTGGTGCATGCACCGGATGGATCCAACTTGGGATGACTTTCAGTTTTTCTGCTGCGTGCCTCGTGAAGATATTGGTAGAGCTTCCCGTGTCTACTAAGAAATGTTTGGCTATATATTCCTCAATCCCGGCTTTTATAACCAAGGCGTTCGAATGTCCTAGTTGTACCTAGCTTCCGGTTGAGAATGGTAGGTTAAGTTTATAATCTTCTCTTGTTTCCTTGGCCCTTCTAGCCTTTTTGCTCGGCAGATCTCCTCCGGTGATTACCATTACCACACCCGTCATCTTTTTGGCCAATTTATGTCCTTTGAATTCGGCTTTTTTGGTTCTTCCTTGCTTGATTTCTTATCTACAAACTTTTAAAGTCTGCCTCTCTTGATACCAAATGTCTACATTCATCCGTGTCATGGCCGTTCACCCGATGATACTTACAATAGGCATTTTTATCTTCGCCCATTGTTTGTCCTCTCTTTGCTTCAGGGTAGGATGGACCTTTCTTATCAGAGCTTTTTTCCACCGCCACTAATACTTCGCTAAGTGGGTAAACCCTCCAGACTGTCTGAAGTCCCTTCTATCTCTCTTAGACCGTCTGTCCTCCATTTTTCTTTTTGGTTCCTTGCGGCTTCTGACCAGTGTTCCTACTTCATCCAACTCGATGAAGGTTTTGGCCATGGATATCATCTAAGTTATCTTTTGAAGTTTCCTCTGGATTAGGTCAGCCTGCAACCGCTCGTTGGTGGTGTTAGCCATCAATGCCTCCAATGCTGTATGAAAGTCTAAATTCTTGATCTCTACTGTTACCCAATTAAACTGGTCCAAGAAGTTCCTGAGGGATTCTTCCTATCGCTATTTCACGTCATGCATAGTTTTGCTGGCTCTAGGGTCTTAAACCAATAAGAAGCCGAGCCTATGAGTATTGATGAAAAAAACCTGCACATCAAGCCTTCGTTCGCCCATGCTATCTCCATCCGGTTTTTGTAGTTTCTTAAGTGGACATAAGGGTGGGTTTTTCTGTTTTAATTCTTGAAGTTAAGCTATTTGAACTTCGGGTCGTATAGCATCTCCAAGATCCGGTTTGTGAAGCAGGATCCTCTACTCTCCACTAGCAGCTCTTGGATTGGGACTGAGAACTGGGAAAAGTAACACTTGAACAGCGCTATCATCTTGGGATCGTCTTCTCCCTCTGGTATAGGCAATGCCATTGGTGTTGGTGGTAGCCCCAACATATACCCATGGGTAGCGTGGTAGCTGGGCAGAGGTGTCTAAATCAGGGTTTTGTAGTTAGGGAGTCTTGCCTACGACATTGCTGGGAGGCCTGAAGGATTAGGAGGTGTTTGCTGGTATGCCTCCTGGGATCCTCTGTGCCCTGCGAAAACAAGGTTTGGTTGATTCATCTGCCTCCTACTCCCTGGAAAAGAAAAGACTAGCGGAATCACCGGTTATTGCTCCATATGGCCATTTTCCAGTTGGGGCTGCAGGAAGAGGTTTCTTTCTGCTCCTGATCCAAGGCCACCTGCCATACTTATGATTAGAGGGGATGCGCTACTACTAACAAATGAACCTGCCATGCCGAAATTATGGATTTGAAGAACTGCCTGTTTGAGGTCTCTGGCGTCGGCAGGGCTCAGGCTGCTTACAATGCGGTTGATCACCGCTACCTGATTTGACACCGATGAGTTTAGTGTTGTCAAATATGGGGCCATTATGGCCGTGGGGGAGCTATCCATGATGGCCTCTGAAGTCATACTAGCGGAACCTGACGTAGTCATTATTCAGTTCATTCCACTCTCACCGCACCAAATGATGGATTCTGTACAAATCCCTCTTTAGATCCAGGCTTGATTTATGCCAAACTGGATCTGGATATGCTTCTGCAAGATAGAAAAGGTGAGATACCGGTAACCTTTGGGTTACGCTCTGATGCTTAAGTTAGACTTGATTATGTTCATCTCTGGTTATATTAGCTTGATTTTTGTCAGTTGAGTTTTACCTATACACTCCCTTCCTATATAAAGCCAGTGGTAGAGTTTGTTTTGGATTAGAAGTTCCCAAAGCCCTTTATCTTAGTCAAACTAAAAGACTTCCACCCTAGTCTCCATGTGGGACACGAGTCCTTCTTCAATTAGAACACAGTAGGTAGACTGTGTTAAGAACTCCATCATCCACCTCCAAGAGATTCCCTTCAGGTGGAAACAACATGACCTGGATCTGACCTACCAACCCGCCACATGCCTACTAGAGAACCGGTATTAAAATGCCCAGATGACAGACCTGGCATCACAATGTCCAGATGTCATCAATTTCATTATTATTATTTATAATTTTATAAACTAAAGTAAAGAAGAAAACTAATCTCTCTCATGAATAATTATTAATTATATGTTAGTGTACTTGAGAATTGAGTTTTTAAAATTTTATGTCTATAGTTTAATGCACATTTGGATAAGTTAGAGAGTGAAAATTGAAATTTTATAGGGTTTTTTTATAAAATTGAAAATTAGTTTAACGGGAATGGAAGTCCCCGATTCCCCACCAGCATCGGGGATGGAACAAAAATTTGTTCCTGATTAATAAACAGGGCGGGAAAGGGGATTCCCGAATAGTTTAGGGACGGCGATGGCAAGTGCAATCCTCACCCCGCCCCGCCTTGTTTACAACCCTATACTTAATGTTATATTATCTCCATTTAATTTGGACTAATATCACTTTTGTCCTTCAAATGGGAAAAAGAGATTATTTGGATCCTCAAATGAGAAAATATAAAAATAAAACTCTTTTTTAGCGTTAGTTGGAGTGGTGAAAAACTCCTTCTTTAAAATTAGGTTTGAGCCCAGTAAATAAAAAAACATTTGCTAGAAAAAGTTTTTCCCTTTTAAAGAATTTATTCCGGCTCAAATCCACATTCTAGAGGTGTGCATTATATAGAAAAACCGAATACCAATCCCATACCAAACCAAATAAAAATTTTGGTTAGGTTTCGTAATAATTTCACACATAATTTGGTATTCGGTGTCGATTTGGTTTGATCGTGCAAAATTTTGGATTAACCGAAACAAAAACTAATTATCATAAATATACTAAACTTTTTTTGTGTTATAATATTTTATTTAATGGTTTTATATTTCTAACTGCTCGTTTAGTCTATTTAATACCAATCAATCACTAATTTTTTATGTATTATATTTAATTTATATCAAATTACACATTTTTAATTATTATAATTTTTTTTATTCTTATAATAAAAAAATCGATTACCATGGTTAATAACTGAACCAAACCGAAAAATTTCGGTTCAATTATATTTGGTTAGTGTTCTTATTTGGTTTAGTTTGGTTCCTATTTTTGAGCATATTTTGGTTCGATTAACCGAAATTTGGTTCGGTTCGATGACCGAACCAAACGATGCTTTGTCCTAAGGCATTCAAGTGGATGATTTAAACAATAAAAAAAGTTATCACGAAAGTAAAGGAAATATTACAAAAAAATCCATTTTTTATACCATCACTAGTTTTAAACCTCCGCTTCGCTGGGGGAGGAAATAAAAAAATCTAGGTTTTGGAACGTTTAACGGTTCGTTATTCTAAGTGGATTTAGTTTCAATGTTTCTTTTTTATTAGTTTTGAAGATTTTCAATATCATTAAGGGAGAAATGGAAAATAAAAGAAATGGTGTTTTGAATTGGGCCTTCGATCGAAACTTGCATTTATCAAATGTTTAAAAGGGAGAATCGGATAAGAGGATCTATTACTGGGGAAAGAGAAGATTGCAGGACAAAAATTTAAGAGACGAAACGAGAAGAGCAAATGAGGAGAACCGTGAGCAACAAAGAAGACTGACGGGGGAAAGAGAAGACTACAAGAAAAAATTTATCCATGCTTTCACTAAATCCAGCAACTGATATTGTCTAAGAAAAATCCAACGAAAGAAGAAGACTGACTAGGAAAAGAAAAGATTACAAGGAAAAATTTGTCTATGCTTTGACCAAATCCAACGGCTGAAATTTTTCAAAAAAAAAAATCTAACGGCTAATAGCGCAGTGGATAAAAAAATGTATGCCTCATGATTTTTGATAAAAGGCCATTACGCACGGCCCATGTCCGACCAGTGAAAAGGGCTAATCATATAATAAATTTAAGGGAAATTGTCAAAACTACCATCGTTTTTTGTGGCTTACCTTTATTATTTACTCGTTTATATTTCTTTTAAAATCCAATTCTTCTCTATGTTACCACTTGAGTTCTTTCTTTTTTATGTTTTTTTTATTTCTTTTTTGCCTTTTCATATTCTCTTCTTCACGTTCTTCATCGTTGATCGTGGTTTTGCTGGTGTTATGAATAAAACTTTCTTCTTCATCTTCAGTTTCTGCATTTGAAAGATGATCAAGTGTTTTCGATCTCCATTTTTTGTTTTCATGTTCGTGTTTGTTTAGTTTCTGGGTCCATTTTTTCACTTTTTGTTGCATGCAATTTAGATTGCGTGTTTCTTTTTGTTTCTGATACAAAAATGGTGAAAGATTGTTAGAATTCTGTTTCTTTTTTATTTCTTTTTCCTCTTGTTATTCTTAAGTTATACTTTTTGTACAATTGTTATAATTATACCTTAGTTACAGCTTCTGATATAGTATTTATACCTTAGTTATACTTACCAATGCACTTTTACATTGATTATACATTTTGATTCTCTTATTATACATTTTGATTCATTGATTATCTCTTGTTTATACCTTACTGATACTCTGATTGTATTCTATTTGGTAATGGTTTGTTTTCTATTGTGATTTTGTATGAATTTTGCATAATATTTTTATATACTTTTGTATACTTTTTGTTTTTTTAGTTTGATACAGTTATTTAGGTTAAGTATACATCAAACCTTGTTTATAGCTTAAGTTCACAGATTATACCTTAGTTATACCTTATTTATACCTTAGTTGTATCATCTGAGATACTAACACACTAATTATACCATTGTTATACCTTAGTTATACTTTAAGATCTACTTATTACAGCTTTGAATATATTACTTATACCATAGTTATACCTTCTGGTACACTGATTATACCTTAGTTATACTTACTGATACATTGATACACTAATTATACCTTAGTTATACCTTCTGATACACTAATTATACCTTATTTATACATTGTTTAAGCATTGCAGTGTATAAGCAGTGTATAACAGTGTATTTACAACATTTATAAATATTATACCTTAATTATTGTGATACACTAATTATACCTTAGTTATACATTGTTTATACCTTTGTAAAACTGTTAGTCTTGTTTATACATTGATTATACCATCTAATATTTTGATTATACCTTTTGATGTATCGATACCCTGATTATACCTTAGTTATACTTTCTGATACACTAATTATACTTTTTGGGGGTGCACTTTGGGACTACATTTTATTTTATTAATGAGACTGCATCTTTTTGGACTGCATTTTATTTTATTAACTGGACTACATTTTGAAACTGCACTTTGGGATTGCATCTTTTTGGACGTATTTTATTTTTGAGGCTGCACTTTGGGACTGCATTATTTGAACTGCATCTTTTTAGACTGCATTTTGAAATTGCACTTTGAGACTGCATTTTGGGACTGTATTTTATTATTAAGACTGCACTTTGAGACTGTATTTTAGGACTGCACTTTTGGGACTGCATTTTATTATTGAGATTGCACTTTGGAACTGTATTTTAGGACTGCACTTTTGGAACTGTATTTTATTATTGGGATTGCATCTTTTTGAACTGCACTTTAGGACTGTATTTTATTATTGAGACTGCATCTTTTTGAACTGTACTTTGGGACTGCATTTTGTTGAATTTGATCAGGTAGTGGCACCTCTGAAACATGAACAGCTTGCATAACCATTTTTTTTATTATTTTTTTAAATTTAATTATACATTGTTTATACACTTATAAACATGAACACTATTTATACACTTATCATACATTGTTATACCTTGTTTATACACTTCTTATACATTGTTATACACTGTTTATATACTATTTATACACTTTTTATACATTGTTATACACTGTTTATATACTTCTTATACACTGTTTATACACTACTTATACATTGTTATACACTTCTTATACAATGTTATATGTTTATAAACTTATTATACATTGTTATACACTCTTTATACACTGCTTATACTTTGTTATACATTCTTTATATACTACTTATACATTGTTATACACTTCTTATATATTGTTATACACTATTTATATACTTCTTATACACTGCTTATATATTGTTATACACTATTTATACACTTCTTGTTCATTGTTGTATACTGTTTATACACTTCTTATACACTGCTTATACATTGTTATACACCATTTATACACTTCTTATACATTGTTATGCACTTCTTATACATTGTTATACATTGTTTATATGCTTCTTATATATTTTTATATACTGTTTATACACTTCTTATACATTGTTATACACTGTTTTATACATTGGTTATACACTATAATGCTTAAACAATGTATAAAATAAGGTACAAACAATGTATAAACAAGATCTAACAGTTAAACCAAGGTATAAACAATGTATAACTAAAGTATGATTATTGTATCACACGGTATAACTAACATACAATATTTATAAAAGTTATAAATACACTGCTTATACACTATTATACACTGCATATATATTGTTATATATGGCTTATACACTACAATGCTTAAACAATGTATAAATAAGGTATAATTAATGTATCAGAAGGTAAAACTAAGGTATAATCAGTGTATCAGAAGCTATAACTATGGTATAATCAACGTATCAAAAGGTATAATAAGAGTATGAAAGGTATAACTAAGGTATAACAATGATTATATCTTAATTATACCTTAGTTATACCTTAAGATACACTGTTACAATGATTATACCTTAATTATATCTTAAGATACACTATTACATTGATTGTACCTTAGCCATACTTTAATTATACCCTAAGATACACTATTACAGTGATTATACCTTAGTTATACCTTAAAATATACTATTATATTAATTATACCTTAGTTATACCTTAAGATACATTATACCATGATTATACCTTAGTTATACCTAAGATATACTATTACAGTGATTATACCTTAGTTATACCTTATAACAGTTTCGTATTGTTGTTATATATGTTCTCATTGTCACATACGTCGTTTATACATTTTTTTCTGCTATATACTATTTTCATACATTGTTTATACATTTTTTATATACTATTTATATAAAAACTGAAGGTGAAAAAAAATATTGGGAAAAATATATACATATGGATCTCATTTCGAAGAAAAAAAAATGAAAAAAACTTTCTAAAGTCACATGACGAAAAAATGAATGGATTGTGAGATAAATACGAAATTAGATTAAAATTATAAAAGAGGTGAGAAAAAAGTGGATAAATTGGAGAAGATATTTTGGAGATTATAATTTTTTGCTTTGTTATTTATTGGGGAAGAATTACCTAAAAAAGAAATGCTTTGTTTTAGATATTTTTGAAATTTTGGAAAGTTTTTAATGTATTTATGCAAAATTTTCCTTTTTAGGTAAAAATGTTATATGGTGTCAAAAAGTAAATATTTTTGTAAAATTCCTTAAATTTAATATGTAAAAAATTCAGTCGTATACATATTTAATAATAAATTTGAAAAAAATTTGAGTGAAATGTGCATAAAGATACAATTGAAAAAAAAAAAAAAAGAAATGGGAAATGCTTATATCTATATATATATATATTGAGCAAGAAATTGGAAGAAAATAAAATTAAAAATAAAAATATTTGAAAAAAATTAAAAAAAAAAAAGAAAAATTGAATCCTGTGGTAACCTTTCAGGATTCAATTTTAATATATATATATATATATATATATATATATATATATATATATATATATATATATATATATATATATATATATATATGAACCCCACAGGATTCAATTTTAATTATATATAGATTACATTCATATTACGCCATGTGCTTTGATTTTCATTTCCAAAATATCAATACTCTTTTCAAAATAGATTTTCTTTCTTCATTCTATCTTTTCTTTTTTCTCTTTCCCATGTTTTCTTCTTTATCATATTTACAATTTATTCGTTACTTCTACTATTCTTTATTATTTCAACTTTTTTTCTACAATTCCATCATTTATATCTATTTTTCTTTGTTATTTTTCAATATTCTTTTTTATCTTTCTTTATTTTTCTTACATATTTTTTTTTACTTTCCGTATTTGTCTGTATTTTGTATGTATTATGCACTTTTTGCGTGGTATCACCAGTTTATCTTAAATATCTTAAGGTATCACCCAGTATCACCATTGTATTTACCAAGATTTGACCAAAATAATAAAATGATTTAAAAACAACATTAAATGTAATTAAAGACAAGGTAATATATATATATATATATATATATATATATATATATATATATATCCAAGAATTTCACTTGAGTTTCGCCGAGGTATCACTAGTTACACCAATGGTATTAACAAGGTATCACTACCCTAATCATCCAGGGATCACCAATATTATAACTTGTTTTAGGAATGTTTTAATTAATATATGTTATTTATTTGCTTGTTTGGAAATTGAGACATATATCCCTAAAATTTTGGTATTTTGCTAAAATCACAAATACAAAAATACATGCACTGAATCAGGATAATAGTGTAACATAATGCAACAAAAAATATCTCCAAATTTTTTCTTTTTAATTCTAAGGTTCTAGTTATCCATCCTAAAATGATAGTTCACTCTCAGCCTTTATATCGTTTAACAATTGATTGTTAAGATAACATATAACTTTCCTAACACGGTCCTATATAAAATTTAATAATTTCATTTTGGAAGGAGTTGTGTTAACCTATATTCCAAGCAAATGTTATTTGGTATACAATTGAATTATAATATTATTGTCATTATGAAAATATAGAAAAAAAAATGTTTACTTTAAAAGATTTTAGTGGCGATATATAAGTTGAGAATAGGCTTGCAAATAATCTATGTGATTATATATAGAATCTTGTAATAAAGTTTTAACATGCCAAAGTTTTAGTTAGATATTTAGCTATAATTTTAGATAAAAGAAAAATATCATTAGATATTTGCTTTTAATACAAAGTAGTTTATTCTATTAAAAGTGTGCTGTATTTTATCAAGTGCTAAATTTAGTTATATTTTTTTTAAATATGTGGATAAGAATTTCAATGAATAAATTACAGAGATGCTACTTAGATTTTAGGCGTTTTTCATAGTTCAATACACAAACTTTATTTTATCACGGTAAAATATATAAACTTATACGTAACCTGATACTAAAGTACATACAAACTATTAGCAAAGGTAAACAAAAAAAATATGCTAACGGGACTTATGTTAACTTAAATATCTGACTTTATTTTGGTTCCACTAGTATAAAAGTACACTTTTACTCTTATACAATCCCACCATTTCCCAATTATTACCTTTGTCTCCTGTTAACCTTTTCCTACAACCTTGCATGTTCAACCTAGAAAACATTATCCAATTTTAGATATAACATCTTCCACCTCAGTGTTTTGTAAGAAAATACATAATCACAAACATTGAGAAAATTTTTCAACATCTATAATGTTTACCAATTGCAACCCATTCCCCTTCTCTCCCCTTCTATGCATTTTCTAGTAGACAAAAATTAGTATTGGACCGATAATTGCTACACTGGCAACCAAGTCTATGTTGATGTATCCTATTCCAAAGGCATTAGTTCTTGATTGTATTATGCATTGTATGCAGATATTTTGTATTATGCATTGTGTTATATATAAAGACATTTAATCTATTTGTTTGTTTCTTGTACAATTTAATAAATAGAGTATCCATTAATTATAGCCACACTCATGTTAACTAATGTAGGTCATTAGCTATTGAGACCTTGAGTAGTGTTAAAGCAATAATCATAAAGTTGTCTCGGGTCTGCTCTAATTATGGGAATGGATAGAGCTAAAGACCAGTATGTACTTGACTGGATGGCAGTGTCTCACTAGCCATTGGACATAGGATGTTAGTCAAGTATATGGGTACATGTTAGGTTACCTGGTACTGGACCGATTCGTCTCCAGAACACCTTATGATCCGATTGTCATAAGGGTTTCTCATGTAGTTCTTGATATTGTCCTTAGACCTAATTTCACTATAACATAACATGGGATCTCATACGCTTTGATATATACCTAACGGGCCCATAACAAGGTGCCAAGTATGGGTATGTTGGGTGGGTAGGTGAACATGTTGATGTTGATAGTGAGTTGACGGAATTGCCACTCGGCGTCCTTTGATATGACACCACTAGCCACTTGATGAGTGGGACTGATAAGTGTAGAGGCATACCCGAATAAGTTGGGATATTTATTCACAATCATCAGTCTACTTGGAATCAATGAATGAATAAGCATAGAAGAGGTTGATTAGAACCATGCCTCTTGCTTATACATTGATGTTAGTTGGCAAGGAATATACACGAATACTACCGGATTATGTTTCACATGAGACTGCTAGTCTCCGTCTTAATTTGGAGCTGTAATGGTTTGCTAGAATCCACTTACAGTCTGTGAGCCTTGGACTCACTGCCAATATAAAAACGGACCCATAGGATTGTACATAAAGAGCAGCTGAACTTGTGACTCATCGAAATTGTACACATTGGGTGTATTTAGAATGGAAAGTCGGTTAATTGAATTAATGACAATATGTTTTGTCAAAATTAATTCAATTAATATAAAAGGAAAATTGATTGTATTTGATTAATTAATTACAGTGTGTAAATAATTAATTAAATATATTTTTCTTTGTGGCAAATTATATACATGGGTTGTATTTGTTTAAGGTCGGGTTAAATTAAATTTTGGTTGAATAAATTTAATTAATTGGATTGAATTAAGTCAATTGGAATTTTATTATATGGTTTAATTTAGTTCCAATTACATAATTGAATTAATTAATTAAAATTAAAATTTAACCTAAAGTTAATTTTAAACCTAATTTTGTACTGGGTACAAAAGGGACCTTAAGAATCGATTTCTCCAACCCTAGCCACTATAGCAAAATTTCAGCCAACCTAAGAAAGGGAGTAGCCGATTTCTTCTTAGTGCAAATCCGAGTTCTGTTTGTCTCGGTTCACTAGCACGAGTCAAGTTCGTGAGTTGTTCGTGTATCTGACTGAGTAGAGTTGTTGTTCTCCAATTTTGCAATCTTCAGCAGTCTCTAAAAGAAACGAACAAGGTGAGAAAAATTCATTTTTCTTTCCGTTCTTGAGTTCTATCAAAGTCATGGTTTCTGAAATAATGGGATTTGAGGGGAAAATTTTAATCAGTATTTTTTGTTGCGCACCGTTTTTCCCAGTGAAAATCCCTTACAGTCTATTCATACGATGATCTTTTTGTGTCGGAGCTCAATCCTAGTGGAAAAATTGGGAATTTATTAATTTGTTCAATTATAAATTAATGGTGTGTTGAAGGCTAAGCTAACATGCAAAATATTCTAGCAAGTGCACTAGAGTCAACAAGTAATATAAATGGTAAGTCCAGGTATTGTATTCCACAGGGATTTGGGCTTTAGTACAAGCAAACAGAAGTGGTTCCTAAACTAAAGCAGCTTGCGGCAAATTTATGGTCAATTTATAAAGTTTGAGTTTTAAGTTTAAAATCTACTAAAATTAACTAGATCTAACAAATATCATGAAAACAGATCTGGAACAACAACGATAACAGGCGGAGTAAGGTATGGAAACAGCTTGTACCTTTTATGTACCCTAAATAATTTCAATCTAGCATGCAAAAGAGTATCTTCCTCTACAGTTGTTATAATCAGTTTAATCGAAGCATTCCCCGTAATTAATTCTTATAAACCATATGCTTTCAAATAATTAACCGGAGCATTCTCCGCAATTAACATTCAAAAACATGCATTAAGAAAAGGAAGCATTAACGTGGCAATTCCAACATGAACCTCAATCATATGAAGCAAAGCCATTGTTAGGTCAACATATGTATTTGACCTTGTATTTTCTACATATAAAGTTAATAAACATTTCACTGAACATGTTATTGCATGAGGTAATCAAACTCATTTAACAATAAAATTATAAGGTAGACACACATACACATACTGAAATGTAACTTAGATTAACATTAAAAAAAAAAAAAAATTCTTACATACACCCAGCCACTGTAGGCTACATAACGGTACCAAGGTAATAAGGAAACGATAATCAGAATGTTTTAACAAAAAGAAAACATGCAACACTCTAATGCTAAATGGACTTGAATGTAGCCAACGTAAGTTTCGTCTGGTCCGCTATCAAGCCCTTGTGCTTCACGAACAACTCAGTTGAGCCACGTTCAGTTTCATCCATTCCTCTCCCATCTTAGATTTTGTTGTCTCATCCAACATATCAAGCACTTTTTCAGTTATCTAATCCTCCATTGCATTTGTTGCTCTTCCCACACCCATTTCAGTTTCAATCTTCTTTGTTCTACAAAATTTCGTCTCCCCATATTTCATTCGACAATTCAAACTATGTCTTATGATGCGATTTACGGAATATTATCTTTTTTCCACTCGCTAGTTTGCCTTTTTTATTCTTAAACTTACTCCTCAGTTTCCAAAACTTATCAACATCACTTCATTTCTCTTTCTATTGTTTTATATTTAAATATTCAGTTGATTGTATGTATTAAATATTTATAATATTATGAACTCTAAAACTTAGCAATTGAGCACTTCCTTTTGAGTATTTTATTTTATGGAATAACATACTATATGAAAATTTAATTAGAAATTATTTTCATTTGTGTATCATTTAATATTTTTGTGTTATATTAATTGGCAATTTTTAAACAATATCATATTTTTGCTTGATTATGATAGTTTTATTAATATCATTGCTGTAATATTATTTCTACAGTATTATATTATTGTTGTTGCACAAATGTAAAGCCATTTTATTTTTTTTATTTCTAAATAATTCAACACACAGTTCATTTAAATTTAATCTATTTAGTTTTTTTTTTTTATTTATGAACAATCACATTTTCAATTGAGTAATTTGTATTTAAGCATTATTTTTTATTAGATTATATGCAAAATAATATACTAACACTACAATGAAATGGTGGCAAAAGAAAAAAAAAAATGAAAGAAAGGACAATTTTTTTAAAAAATGTAATCAAAGATTTAATAAAGAGAAAATGTGAAAAATGATTGAAAAGAAAAGATGGGGTGACTACAGTCTGTAGCTTACACTTAGATAACTACTCCTTCATGGCCAGAACAGGTTCTGCCATGGAAGGCATTGAAGAAAATTTAACTAAAGCTACAAAATATGAAAGGAGGTTGGTGGGACACCATTACTAAAGTTTAAGAGGAGTTCATATAGGAACTCCAAGAAAACTAGGGCAACATGCCCTCAAAACACCACAAAATGACACGTGGCTTACATCTAACAGCTACAATTTAAAGAGAAATTCAAAAGGTGCTCTGATTATGTCTCCCAACTTTAGCCAATATGAAAGCAGTCACAAAATGTTCTTATGAATAATTCCCATTTTTTGTTAAAGTTGTTATGCGGCCAGTTTGCCTGTTTTTGCCATTTTCAGCTAAGTTCTGCTACAGCACCAGCGACAGGCAACTTTTGACATCCTTTTCAGCAACAAATCAAGGATTTTGCCCAAAAACTTTCAAAAACTACAAAAAGCAAGTCAAACACGAAATTTAACCATAATTACTACCATCTTAAGCCGTTTTAACTATAAAATAATTCAATTAAGCACAAATTACTATATAAAATATTAAGATATTTTCTCTTATCATGGTGAACTTAGAAAGTGGATTGTAATTCTTTTGGTTCTTGTCACGTTAATCGAGTCTCTACCATGCAAAGTAGCAGAGGATGTGGAAGTTATAGATCGATTCAAGGAAGAGGCACATGACTCGAAGAAGAATCCTTCTGTTGCAGGCATGGAAACTGGAGAGAACCCTTAGTTAAGGAAAAGCCGCAGAGGGGAAACAAGAAAAAATCTTGAATCCACAATCGGTGGTGAAAGTCTGGTGAGAAAGAAATGGACAGATTTGGTAAAAAAAGAAAAAAGAAAACGATAATGGCAGATTGGAGTCGAAGGAATGAGAGAAGAGAAAAAGGCGAGATGGCAGTGCAACCACCAATCGGTGGTGAAAATTTCGGCAACCTAGAGAAAAAAATGGAGAAAACGCAGTCAGAGATATTTGAAAATAAAGGAAAGAAAGATGAATGGCAAAGGTAAAGGGACAAGGAAGAGAGAGAGAGACTTGTAGAGTTTCTAGAATAGGTTAGTCTAACTTGGGTTAAAAGAGTTTCTTAATATATAGGTTTTAAATCGTCAAATTTAGGTCAAAACAAGCCAAGTCAGCATTTTTTTTGGTTTATTTTGATAACATGTCGTAAGTACTTTAGAGTAAAGTCATATATAAGTTTGTGTGTTTTATTATGACAACATGAAGTACGAATATCAAACTGTAATAAAAGTTAAATTCCGTATACCATCGATGTAATTTATCAAAATTCAATTAAGATATTTGCAAAATTAATATTAGATTTATATACAATTTTAAAATATGTTTAAAAGTTATGAAATTCTATAATCATAATATAAGCAATTGAATGTCATGTTTCCTAAGAAGAAAGATGGAAAATGGTAAAGTAAACGAAGAAAGAAGAAAATTTGCGAGACGGAGACGACAGTATCACGTGATTCACGTGGCATTAAGTTCCAATGGTCTGGCCCATTCTGCTATTTTGGGCTTGGCTCAGTTATTCTCTCTGATTGAACTATTTGACAAAAAGTTGAATGAGTAGGTTAATTACAATTTATAAATGATCAAGTGCTTATATGTGTAAAAAGAAAAAAATATATATCTCAATTTGTAAAAATGAAAAAAATACAGAGATACAAGATGAAAATGCTTATCAGAAAGTTTTTCTTCTAAAAACAATTGAGCTATAAAATGAAATGGATGGGAATAAAGAACTTTTTATGTTTTCCTCAAAAAAAAAAAAAAAAAAAAAAATGTTTTAAAGATTTAAAACATACAAAATGAGCAAAATTGATTTATGCATGATAATGAAAATATATTTTAATGAAATACCAATGTGATATATTTAATTAAACTTTTTGTATCTCTAGAGAACATTAAATTTACTTATTCTCAAATTATTTAAGTTAATGTTTATTATACATTAACACAAATAAACCCATAAAAAATTAATACAAAAAATATCAAGAATTTTTAAATAAAAATATAAATATATTTATTCGTTAAATGAATACCATGAATTTAAATTGAACAAAATCATTTTTATACCACTACAAAAAATGTTAGATTTAGCAGTAAAAGAAATTATTGCTAAAAAAACCCATTTAGCAACAAATTCCAAAAGTTGTAGCCAAATAATACATTTAACAGCAAACTTATATTAATTTGTTGTTGCAAATCTCTACAGTCACAACTTCAAGTGAAAATATTTTTGTTATTTCTATAAATTATGACATCAATAAAATAGTTGTTGCATATTATAAAATTGTAAATGTAGGTATTTGTAACAAAATTCGATATAATTTTACTGTTAAATGTATTTTTTGACAGCAATTTTTAGATATTACTGTTAAATGAGCTTCTTGATAGTAAAATTTATTTTGCTATCAAATCTAACATTTTTTGTAATTTTAGTATGCAAAAGTAATAATCTGTAGATTGTAAATTTTGATGGGTACTACTAAGAATAGTGTTTTATCTCTTTTCTTAATTCTATAGTTTTCTAATAAATATTGCAAAGTCATTTAGGTTGAATAATTCAGTTATTATTCTGTTGAACATAGAAAATAACTGCTGACAAAATATGAAATACAGCAAATAGATATGTCTGTCCAACTAATTATACAACCAGATTGAACTAACAGTCCAGTAGTTGATTACAATACATTTTTTCCTTTTTTTAAAAAAAAAAAAAACCTGATTTTAATTTGACCAAATGTACCAGATAATTAAACTTTACAAAATAGAATAAAAAGAAAAGAAAAGGAAAAAAAAACTAATTAATGTGGTGGCATTGGGTGATGACAGGTGGAGGGTAGAGGTTAAAAATGAAGAGCGGTTGAGTAATTAACAAACAAAAACCTCTATTTTCACCTCTAAAAACATATTTATATATCTCAGCAAATTACTCCAAATCTATTGTTCGACATCTCCCAAATTAATTTGTGTGGGCTAATCCCATTTTGACCAGTTCATCCTCTGTTAATTAATCCCATTCATATAAGCCCATTTTGGCATATTATTGAAAGGTGAATTCAGCAAATATAGAGGGCGAGACAGGGGAAAACACTAATTAATTAAAGGGTAATTAAATTAGTGAAGAAGAGGTTGAATTGGTGACAACATTTTTCTGCCTGGGGAAGTGTTAGTGACGATATATATATCGAAAATAAATATGGATCATACTCATACTCATCCATATCATTATTCTTCCCATTTATTAAATACCATATTAATCCCAGTTCACATGATAAGTCACCGAAACACCATAATGCCTCTTGAGAAGTACCCTACCCCTTTTAATCTATTTAAATTATGTGCAATTCTTGTAGTTGCTTGTCCCATTTCTTTAATTTGCTTCATTTTGTTTCCTTTTGTTTTGTTAATAAGTTTTCCTTTGTTGTTTAGTTTTGTAATTGGGCGCCTAATTTTGAAGGTAGTAGGTATTCAGATGGAGTTTATTAGGAGTGTAATATTTGTTAATAATCTATTATCTAGTGTTAATGAAAAGATTGAAAAGGGTAGTTATGATGAGGAGGGAGTGGGAGTGGGAGTGGGAGTGGGAGTGAGGGATAGGCAGGAGAGTATTGAGTTGGATTCATGGGAGTTTCCGTCTTCTTGTGTTACTGAAGAAGATGAACATGAACATGAACAAGATCAATTAATTGAAGAAAACCGACAGGAATCATGCCAAATTCTTCTCCCCAAATCAAGCTCCACCGATAAACAAATTAAACAGGTATATTTATTTGCATTTATTTGTTTTTCTTGGTCTATTTCAATTCGTTAGCTTTTGATAAAGTCGTATTACAGTACACTAGTAGAGGTGGGGGTTAATATATATTTCTAGTTAAAAACAAATTAATAGGGCTTTTTGACATAAAATGACAAGTTGAACAACGAAATTGAGTTGTTATTATTTGTAATATTGGATTTGGATTTTGATTATTGGCTGTTTGTTGTCAGTTTAATGAAGTTCTATCCTATTGGAAAAAGAAAGAGAGAGGGGAAATATAGAAGATATGAACTGGAAATGATGTGTATGTAGAAATAATGGTGATGCTTCACATTTCTCAAACCTCAATATATGTATTTTGAAGCCAATTTTGTACAAAAACTGATTTAACAAATATACAAGTTTGTTTATAATTTCAATTTGGACTACATCTATTTTCCTATTTTATCTTATTATGACATGAATTATAATATTATATCATCACCAACATCAAAATAAGATTGAAACCTTTTGGTTTAGTTGTTGTCTTACAGCAAACATGTTCTCAAGTCCACCAAACAAATTTATAGTAATAATAAATTTTTTCTGTTAAAAAGGCTTTGTCATGTCACGATTTAATTTTTTTTTTTTTTAAAAAAACTACATGACCCCTTTTGATAAAAAAAAAAAAAAAATTCCATTGTCTTTTTTTTTTTTTTTTATGAATGTGAGAAACGAGAATGTAGCAAAAATGTTTGGGTTTCTTTTCTTTTGAATGGATTTATTTTTTTATTCATCCAAATGTAACTTTATACAAAGTAAAAAAACTTGTAAGAAGTGGACCTGCTAAAAAAGCAGATGGAGGCTGAAATGGAAGGGATTAAGGCCCAGAATATCCACACTTGTAATTGACTAATTGTTTCAAAAACTGGTCCAAATCCTTTGCTGTGAATTTATAGGGAAGATTCAAGTGTAAATGTGAACCAATAATGAGCAACATTTTTTAGTTTAACTCATTAAAATTGACCAATTGCTAAAAAAAAAAAACAAAGAAAGAAAGAAGAAAAAGTTTTAACCACAACTTATATATACTGCATACCACCTCAACTCTACATGTCAATAATTTATTAATGAAGTTCATCAAACTTATGCTTTCGCATTCCTAGCACATATTTAATTTTATATATATATATATATATATATATATATATATATATATAAGAAATTAAGAGTTGTTAGTGAAAAATAAATATGGAGAAAAAAAAAAAAAAAAGAGAAATCAGACTTCCGAGCATTAGATTTAATGATATTTCGGGTACAATATAATTAAGTATTTTTAAGTTTATATGATCGGATTTTTATTTTGAGATCTAAATGATGATATGTTTTGAAAGAAAATTTTGGGATCTTTATGTAAATTAAATTCCAAAGATTGAGTGATTTGGGAATAAAATTGGTATTTTTGGACTTGTAACAATGTTGTGAAGCTAGATGTGTTTTCAGTTTAATTTTTGGGTACTGTTCTGGCAAGATTTTATTAGTTGAAATATTTTATATTAGTTTATGAATTATTTGGAGCAATATTAATTTTGAGAGTTTTTTATTATTTTATGAATTACTGAAGTATTTTGGGTTAATTAACTATATTATTGTTGGATAATTAGTTTAATTGATATTTCTATGTGGATTTATAGGTGAATTTACTAGAAATGCATTTAGAGAAGTATATGATATTTGGGTAATGTGTGGTATTTCGTAAATAGTGATATACTGTATTTGTGAACAGCAGCGCGTGTCAATAGTAACTTTATATGTGAATATTGACAAAATAAGTTTTATGTGAAATAAGTTACATTGGAATGAAAATTAAATTATTTAAGTTTACGAGAACTACGTGGCTTTGATTCCCAATTGGAATTATTGATGTACGTAAGAAGCTTGATAATAAGTTAATATCAGCTTCAAGCTAAATATGTAGATAAAATTAGATAGCTTTTATAATATTTTATTGTCAGAATAACATGGGAGTACTTGGTATAAGAAAGAGTGATTAGATGTTAATAAAGATTTTATTTAGGGATATTTTAGAAGATGGTACAAGCCGCCAATAAAAAGAATTAGAGATCAAATTTGTGAGTATAAGCTTGTCATGAATTTATATGTGATTTTGTGATATTATGTGAATATTTGATGATGTATGTTTCCTAAAATAAAAATCATATGTGATAATATGATAATATATGTGGTATATATGATGTCGCAAATAATTGTATTTAGATATTTGTGAATTACAAGACACATGGATTATATGATACATGCATTTGTATATGAATACATGAAACATAAAAGGTGAAATACATATCCAAACACATTAATCACTTAAATTATCTGTTATCTGGACCTACATGGTCAACCACATGGATTATATAGACTTATATGATCAACCATATGGATTTTCTAATATACGGATCGAAAGGTCAAACACATATTTATATGAGTTGGCCAGCGAAATCATCTGATATATGTTACATGATTCCGGGGCAGTCGTTTGGCTAGTTATATCAATAAAAATAAAATAAATGATTCATTAATTTACATGTGCATGCTTGTGTGTTGACTTATGTGTGTGCGATTGCTTGTGGTTGAATTCTTTAACGGTTTATACTCACATAAGTAGAGACTCATCAAAATCACAGTTATTTTTCAGATAAATGGATAAGTTGAAGAAGGGCTAGAAATCTGAAGTTATTATGTGAAAGGCGCTAGTTAAATACTTGTATATAGCAAAAGTATAAGGATGTTGTGGGTTACGGTGGCTCAACCCCTAATTAGCATAATTGAGGCTACTGGTCATATTTATTTTTTTTATATTTATTTTATTTGAAAAAATTACTCTGTCATCTTCGTAAGTATTTTCTATAAATAAATGCTAGATTTTCTCATTCTGAGGAAAAAGTTTCTTACGGAATTTTTAGGATTTCGATAATAGTTTCTGCACTCGGTTTAGTTCGACAAACATCTGTTGTTGTATTATGGAAAACAGTCTTTCATACGTGGGACAAATTCTACCATAAGAAACTGATTCAGGACTCAACAGAATACTCCTACCATTTATTCCAGATTGCTATCAATGTTAAAAGTCTTTAGTAATTTTTCCATATTGAGCTAATATTGAGTTTTCAAAATACTAATTCTATTCGTTATTTTAATTGCTTAAACCGATTAGTTTTAAGCAACTAAATATGGAGTATGAATCTCAATGAAAAACTTTGATTTTAACCCAAAAGACCATACTAACTTTTAGTTAGGTTTTTTTCTACTTTCCAATAGTTTTAAATAGTAATTAACATTAGAAAATACCGATACTTTTTTAAAGATTGTCGTCAAATTATTTTTCTAACTACAACATAAAGTGAAAAGCTTTGTTAAATGATAATAAGAATTGACACAAATAGAAAAGTGCTGCTAAATTTATATATATAATGACAAAAATAAAGTGTCTTAATGTGAAAAATATTGGGACACTTTTATTGACGCAAAATTCAAAATGTCTTTAACTTGAAAAAAATACCGAAAATTTTTCCAAAAGTGTAGTTAAATTTTTAAAATTAACGACAAAATAATAAGAATGTCCTTAAACGATAATGACAATTGACACAAATAAAAATGCGTTGGTAAATTCTGAAATATGGTGACACATTTTATTTACGTGGCAAAAAATTATCGCTAGAGGCCTCTTTTGTTGTAGTGTAAGGGTATACTTCAATGTCTAAGTTAGTAATCTGAGCTTAGAAGGTTTATTTATTTACTCGAGTATGAGTTGTTCTTTACTCATAGTTGATGCTACATTTATATGGGCCTTTTTGAGTTATAATCATGTTTGGACTAAGATTGCGTAATCTCCTTTGGAGATATATTAGGAGTTAATGTCTAATGGTCTTAATTAGATTCCAACTAGAATTCCTAATAAGATTTGCCACATGATTAGGTGGTTATTTTTAAATTGAAAGATTTCTCATCCTCATCTTTTTAGGAGCGAGAATCGTACTTGGACTCGATGATTGGATTTGATACTTTTGATCGGCCATATGAGAGATCCGGTCTCAGGTTTGAGCCCGTCTAGCCTCTCTTGTGGATGCATATATGATCAAGTCTAGTCATAAGTTGGTTTTGAATCTAACCCAATTTGGTCTCTCTTGTCGGCATACTCCTTGAATCCAACATCATTTATATCGAGATGTCATCATATTTGTAAGTAAACTTTCAGAAATTAAAAACCCAAAAATGAAATGAATAAAGAGTTAATTGGGTTTATCAGATCGACTTGTTTATTATACGAATTAATCGAGTCGATATGTTGATGATCCTAACCCTTTAAGGTTGAACCCTGAACCAATTAATTTACGGGTATATCAAGATTCATTTCGATGGTCCTACTAAAATGCACCTAAAAATATTTATATAAAATTGAGTTATCAATTATCTTAATAAAAAGTGTTACTGGAGTTATTATTATTTCATATTATTATCAATTTTGGAACAATACTATAGTATAGTGTAATGTTTAGGTTATCAGAATGTTTATTAATTGATGAACAAACATAAAGTGTGGAAACAGTTATTGCCGTTAATTTGGGAGGCACTGAATGTGGTAGACCTAAAAATACAATTAAGGAATCATAATTGCCCATTGTTTGTTCGGATGGGTCTTATAAATGTAAATGGTAACGTAATAAATGCAATACAGAGAGCATTATCTCCTTGTGTTTGGGAAAACTTAATTATTTGAAAATGCTGAGGTTTTTTTTTTTATGATGGTTTGATTAAAAGGTAAAATTATACTGAAATGACAAAATTTCCAGTCAGTATTTTGTAATTATAATTTTAATATATATGTAATATATGAAAGTTTATAATATAAAAATACGTCATTTTCAATTTAATTATGGAATAGTTGTGAACTTTTAAAAGGTGTGTAATTATGTTATAAAGAGTATATAACTTTTTTATTTAAAAGTGTGATATGAATTTATTATTAAATAATTGATGAAACAAAAATAACGGATTGTGTATAGTTCAATTGGTCTCCTGTAGAGATTGGAGGTCATAGATTAAATACTATCTAGCCTCTTTAAAAAAGTCATATTTATTTTTAAAAAAAAAAAATTGATTCAAAATTAATTTACAAAGGATAAATATAATAAAGTGAAGAAAAAATCAAATAAAAAATATTAGAAAATGCAATTTCCTTATGGCAGTCGTATAATATGGTTGAAGAAAGATTTTTTAAGGAAAATTGAGTAAAATGAAAATGAAGCATGATATAAATAATATAGTAGGGGTAGAAATGGGAAATTTGGATTATAAAAAAAAGGGAAAAGGTATATATAGAATGGGAAGGAATGAATCCTAAAAAGGGGAAGTTTGGTTTAGGTATTAAGGAAAACAAAATAGGAATAAGATGTCACCCAAATTCAATTATTCTCTGCACTCTGCTCAACATCACATGATTCTCATTCAATTCCAATTCAATTGTCGTTTTGTGTTATGTTCATTGGACCATTTCCATCTCCTCCATCCTTCTCTTCTTCTTCTTTTTTATTTTATTTTATTTTTCGAATTTCAGTTTTTCCAAATTATTAAAACGATATATACATTACTGATTTAAAATACATTGTATCCAATCACACTCCATATATAAATATATTTTCCTCCAAACTTATTATATATGAAACTTTGATTACTCTGCAAAAGTTTCTCTCCATTTCTATTTTCAACCTACCAAAAAAAAAAAAAAAAAAAAATCTTATAATAAAAAAAAAGTCCATCTGAAAAGAGTATAAACAATAATAATTGAATTTCATTGTCGCAAAAAATTTTTGATGATGCTCATCTTCTTATCATCAAAATTATTAGTTCATATTGTCATATAGACATGCATGTCAATATTTATTTTCCATTATTAAAAAAGAAAAACAATCATTCATATTCAAATACTTTATTTAATATAGGCAAAACATATCTGGAACTCCCTGAACTTTTATGGATTTTGCAATTGGCCCCCTAATCAATTTTTTCAATAAATTGAGTGCCCGATTTTTCTGTTTTAATAGTATTGGCCCCAGACTAAACTTTTTTTTTTCTCGAATGAACTATAGTTGTGAGCGGCGGATTTTTCCGACCTCGATAATGAAAGTTTATTTGGTTATCAGTGCTTCCAGGTCTTTGTTGAAACCAGTTCATGGAGTGAGAATACGGATTTGACGAGTTTGAGAATTGAACCCCGAAACCATTTTCCGGACCGACTGTTTAAGTTATTGGGCTAAGAGTCACATGGCAGCCATACGACTATTATATAATAGCCACACGGCTGCAAAGTAAGAGCCGCACGGCTCTTATCCTTTAACTTGAGCCATACGGCTCTCGACGGACAGAGTGTATTTTGGATTGAAGGCAGCTCGATGGGTGGAATGAAGGAAAATCCACCTCTTGCTTCTTAATTCTTAGGAATTAAGTAAGAGGATTACAGGATAAAAGATGATGACGAAGAAAAAGGGAAGAACAGAGGGAGAAAAAAATCAAGGGAGAGATAAAGAAGTTTGTGAGAAAAACCCTAATCCAAACTTTAACTTAAATCTTCAAGCTTGACCAATTCAACTCCTCAGAGTTCATTCTGGGCTCATTAGTGAATCAATATCAAGCTGGAAAACAGTGGAATCAAGTTCAATTAAAGCTTTGGAATTCAAATTCTAAAGTTTTCTCAAATCTCAATTTCTCACTTCAAATAGGTTTCTAAAGATCAAAAGCTGGATAAAAGCATCAAAGGTCATTTATGAGAGGCCTTAAATCTTGTTTACAACTTTATAGATTGATTTCTAATTGTTTGCATCATTTTTTGAAAATTTTGTGATTTCTAAAAATCAAATCCGTATGAATATCACAACGGCCGTACAGCTGTAAAATTTAATCCGTACGGATGTAGTTACAGAATTTTTTCATCTTCGTTTACTTTTAGCGATTTGGAACAAGAGCCATAAGGGTTAAGGAATAGCTGCACGGCTGTAAAGAGGAGTCGTATAGCTCTTGTCTCAAAATCAGATTTTTTTTATTTCAATTGTTTTTCATGCATTTCAACCTAGTTTCATATCTTGTTGTTTATAATAAGCCAGTTCAATGATAGAAACACCAGTTTCTTAAAAGCAGATCGAATTTTTGCATGTTTAATATAATTAAAATTGGATTAAATGTTTTCTAAAATTGTTTTTATACAAATTTAGCATTTTAAACGATTTTCCAGACCAAATCGGGTGAATTTTTGAGATTCATTCAGATCCCGCATTCACTTTCGGAGCTATCTAAATTCCTCATTCTATCTGTTTGAGTCCTATATGCATATTTATTTGTGTATTAACCTTTGTTTTGCAGGTCAAA
Organism: Euphorbia tirucalli; assembly: GCA_039660915.1. Taxonomy (NCBI): domain Eukaryota; kingdom Viridiplantae; phylum Streptophyta; class Magnoliopsida; order Malpighiales; family Euphorbiaceae; genus Euphorbia; species Euphorbia tirucalli. The sequence goes on from CM077637.1 coordinate 18,492,886, forward strand.
TTAGGTTAGATGCATGTTAGCTTTTATTTTAGACTCCATGTAAAATAAGCGAGTGTAAATATTATATTTATGTATATAGGAATTTTGTACAGATTTCTCTTTTATATAAATGTATCCCTTAGGCTAGATTATTCGATCGGGTTGTAATAATTTTCTTTACCAAATCTACTTATATTCTATAATTCATTTGTTTCCTGTGTGAACATGTAAATTAAACTAAAATAAACCATAGATTGTAAAAGGCTTTGAGATAAAATTATTAATATAATATTTTGAATCAATAAGAAATAGGTGAATTGTGTGGACCCTAATTTCTGACTAAAAGGTATAGTGATTCCTGATCGATTTAGTTATACCGTAATTTCTCCATTGAGATATGTGGAAAATGTTGATGAGAAAGAAGAAGTGGGCTTCAGTATGGACTTCAGTGTTTTGGGCTGGATATCCTACACAATCTCAACCGTTGATCATTAATCAATTGGTATAATCTGTACCATTGTTTCAAAACCGCTTTTTTGGCGGCAAACTAACAGTTTTCTGTTTCTTGTTTTACTTTTCCCTTTTATATACAGAACAATATTCATTTTTTGTAAATTCATTATGATAATTCAATAAAAGATTCTTTTTCTTCAATTTGTTCTCACATGGTATCAGAGCAAGGAAAGGAGAACGATCCTTGAAGATGCCGCCTCGTCGGAATAATGGCAATCGGTTTCACAATCTTCCGCCAGAAGGTTTTAGGGAAGATGAACTGGAGAACGAGATTGAAGAACAAGTTGCGATTTCTGCTTCCGCTGCGTCTCAAACAAGTGAGAATCCAGGATTGGTGCTTACATCAGTTCAGTTGTCTGGTAATAACTACATGGCATGGAGTAGAGCAATGGTGAGAGCGTTGAAGGTGAAGGAAGTTTCTGAATACGTTCTCACTGATCTGGAGATTCCTACAGAAGGATCTCAAGCTTATCGAAAATGGCTTAAAACTGACTGTTTGGTCACTTCTTGGGTACTAAACTCTATTTCCAAAGATATAGCAGATGGATTTCAGTATGTGTCAACAGCCAGAGAATTATGGAGAGATTTGGCACATCGGTTTGGGGAAAGCAATGGACCTCAAATCTTTCAGATTAAGCGAGAAATCAGTCTCTTGACTCAAGGTAATCTCTCCATTATGATGTATTTCAACAAATTAAAACGATGCTGGGATGAATTAGCCTTCTTAAGGCCAATTCCTTCTTGCAAATGTGGAGCAATAAGGAATTGTATGTACAATGCTTTTCAAAGGATTACTGACATGAATGAAGAGGACAAACTGATTCAGTTCCTAATGGGATTGAATGATCAGTATGATCATGTCCGCAATCAAATTTCTCTTATGGATCCTTTACCAAACCTAAATAAAGCATACTCTATGTTATTGCAAGTGGAGAAACAGAATGAAATAGCGATTGAACAGACTATTGATATAGCAAATTTTGCACGAAATGACAAACACAAGAAGAACAATCTGGTGAAAGGAAAAGGAAAGAAAAAGTATGAGTCTAAAGAAGATCTCTACTGTGATAATTGTGATTCTGTTGGACATGTACGAGCCACTTGTTTTGAATTAATTGGATATCCAGAGTGGTGGAATAAAAACAAAGAGCCTCGAAAGGAGAAAGTCACAGTTAACAGATTTGCATCAGGGAGCAAAACAAGAGCTAATGCAGTTTGTGCAGGTGAAAATGCAGTTAAAAATGCAGATAGTGATATTGAATCTTTTTCTGAAGAACCAGACATGACAACAATGATTAAAGAGGTGTATAAAATGATGAAGGGGAAAGCTGTTTCAGAGTCACCTCTACATTCAACTGATTTCTCTGCCTTTGCTGGTTTTTCAGGTCAGTGCTCTGTTAACTCAGTTTCACTTGATAGTACAAATATTTGGATTGTTGATAGTGGTGCAACATCTCATATGAGTTATGACAAGGAGGTTTTTGAGCATCTGAATCTGTTAATGAATAGGCAAACAGTCACTTTGCCTAATGGAGAAGTAATCAGTCTTAAGTATAAAGGAGATGTGATGTTATCTCCTCAATTGAAGCTGAAGGATGTTCTGTTTATCCCACAATTTAGATACAATTTACTGTCTGTTAGTCAAATAATGTTGCACACACAATTGGAAGTAGTCTTTACTGAAACTTGCTGCTATATACAGGACCTTCATTCTAAGAAGCTTGTGGCTGTAGCTTGGAAGGTAGATGGTCTGTATTTGTTGGATGGGAATTCTTTTTCATTGTCTGTATTAGAGAAAGTGCAAAGGTGTGTCAACAATAACAATAATGTAGTAGCTTCTGTTACTAATATACCAAATCTTTGGCATTTAAGGCTTGGTCATGCCTCTGCTGATGTATTAAGTCATGTTGCAGATAATACAGTAAATTTTCATTGTTTGAGTGAAGATTGTACAGTGTGTCATCTGGCTAAACAGCACAGATTACCTTTTCACCGCAGTAAAAGTGTTGTCACAGGGTGTTTTGATTTGTTGCATGCAGATTTGTGGGGACCTTATAAAGTTCCTTCTCTTACAGGAGCAAGGTATTTTTTAACATTAGTAGATGATTTCACCCGCATAACCTGGGTTATTTTGTTACATCACAAGTCACAAATTAGTCAAGCTTTAAGGAATTTCTTTCTTTTAGTTGAGAACCAGTTTTCTACTGCAGTGAAAGTTTTGAGAACAGATAATGGGACAGAGTTCCTTAGTACTGATTGTCAAACTTTGTTGGCAGAAAAAGGCATTTTACATCATAAAACATGTGTTTATACACCTCAACAGAATGGTGTAGTTGAAAGAAGACATAGACATCTGTTAGATATAGCCAGAGCTATACTTTTTCAGGCTTCTCTTCCAGTGCAATTTTGGGGGGAGGCAATTCAGATGGCTGTTGCCATTATCAATGTTTTGCCTTCTAGGGTCTTGGCTTGGAAGTCACCATACCATTTGTTCTATGGTTCTGATCCTGATTATAAGAAGTTTTCTGTTTTTGGTTGTAAGTGTTTTTTTGCAGATCCTCATCCTCACAAGGATAAGTTTTCTCCCAGAGCTTCCCAGGGAGTTTTCTTGGGTTTTTCTACTGGCCAAAAAGGATACAAGGTTTGGGATTTGCAACACCAAAAATTGATTGTTAGTAGAGATGTTTCTTTTCAGGAAAGTTGTTTTCCTTTTGCTAATCCTACTGATTTGTCCCACAATGCTGATTCTGATTCTACTGATGTTCCACCTCCTATCTCTTCCACTAATGACTCTCTTTCAGTTTCATCATCAACTATGAGAAGGTCAACCAGAACAAGAACCAGACCAGGCTGGATGGAAGATTTTGTGGCTTCTGTTCAAAATAGTAATGTGTCCTCTCCCACACATTTACATTTCACTACTGATCATAGTGTTTTTTTGGCCAACTTGTTACAGACCAAGGAGCCTAGAACATATTCTGAAGCTTGTACAGAATCCTGTTGGATTGAAGCAATGAACCAGGAAATTTCTGCCCTCGAAGCAAACCACACTTGGACAATTGTCCCTCTTCCTCCGGATAAGAAGCCTTTGGCTACGAAATGGGTCTACAGAATCAAATATAAGCCCACAGGGGAGATTGACCGATACAAGGCCAGGTTAGTTGCTAAAGGATATAATCAGGAGTTTGGCATTGACTATCATGATAGTTTTAGTCCTGTTGCTAAGACTGTCACTGTGAAGCTGTTTCTGGCTATTGGGGCTGCTTTTGGTTGGCACATTCATCAGGTCGATGTCAACAATGCTTATTTGCATGGGGTATTGGATGAAGACATTTATCTTCAGCCACCTTTAGGATATCCTAAGGTAGCAGCAGGGCAGGTTTGCAAACTCACAAAGTCCCTGTATGGCCTTAAACAGGCAGGTAGGCAGTGGCATAAGGAGATATCTACCAAATTGCTTCAGTTTGGTTTTACAAGGTCTCATCATGACCATTGTTTTTTTACTCTTCATGCTTCTGCTGGATTTGTTGGTTTGCTTATATATGTTGATGATATATTAATTTTAGGCCAGAATGAAGATCAAATTGTGACTGTCAAGTCTTACTTGCATGAACTCTTTACCATAAAAGATTTGGGTCCAGCAAAGTATTTCTTAGGCATTGAGATTGCCAGGTCTTCTTCTGGTTTGTTTCTATCTCAAACCAAGTATATTCATGACATTTTACAAGATGCTCACATGGCTGAAACAAAGCCAGTTCACAGTCCTATGCCTTATGGACTTGATCTAACAATTGCAGGGGATCCACTTCCAGATCCCTCTATCTTCCGGAGGATAGTTGGCAGGCTTTTGTATCTTCAATTCACTCGCCCTGATTTGTCCTTTATCACACAGCAGTTAAGTCAATTCATGCAGCATCCCTGCACTCACCATCTACAGGCTGCTTTCCATGTTTTGCAGTATTTGCAAGGCACTATGCAATATGGATTATTCTATCCCAGTACTTCAGATGTTTATACTATCACTGCTTATTGTGATGCTGACTGGGCTAAGTGCAAATTGAGTCGCAGGTCTTTAACAGGGTATTGCATCTTCCTTGGTAATTCTTTGGTGTCTTGGAAAACCAAAAAGCAAGCAACAGTTAGCCGTTCCAGTGCTGAGGCAGAATACAGAAGTATGGCATCTACCAGTTGTGAGCTCAAGTGGATTCAATACCTATTGCAAGACTTTGGCATTCAGGTACATCTTCCTATAACTATGCACTGTGACAGCAAATCAGCAATTGCTCTTGCACACAATCCTGTCGCTCATGAAAGAACAAAGCACATTTCTATTGATTGTCATTTGGTGCGTGATCATATTGCTACTGGCTTTCTTCAAACACCCTACATCTCCACTACTCAGCAGCTAGCCGATCTCTTCACCAAAGGCCTCAGTTCTGATTCAATGCACCCAGCTCTTCACAAGATGGGATTAGTTCCTGCCACTTCACTTCCATCTTGAGGAGGGGGTGTGGAAAATGTTGATGAGAAAGAAGAAGTGGGCTTCAGTATGGACTTCAGTGTTTTGGGCTGGATATCCTACACAATCTCAACCGTTGATCATTAATCAATTGGTATAATCTGTACCATTGTTTCAAAACCGCTTTTTTGGCGGCAAACTAACAGTTTTCTGTTTCTTGTTTTACTTTTCCCTTTTATATACAGAACAATATTCATTTTTTGTAAATTCATTATGATAATTCAATAAAAGATTCTTTTTCTTCAATTTGTTCTCACAAGATAAATCGAGTGGAGACTCCTGTCACTTTTAGAGAGATTGATCAGTTTCGTTAATTTTCTCGCCAATTTTTCAACACTTACATTCATTTTTATTAAAACTCCGGCCCGGTCTCCTGGCCTGTAACCTATCTAAAGGATCGTCTGCTCACAATAATACACATAGAATAAATTGGAAGTATAATTTACATCCGTTGTTATGAAATACATCCATAGAAAATATAGTTTATATCCCTCCAGTGAATTCCAAAATCGTCTACTATTTTCAAAAATTATATCATGAGCCAATTAACGGATACTATAGCTTATGTTATAAAAAAGTGTAAAACATGAGTCCAATACTATCAAAACAGAAAAATCATATATTCAATATGTTGAAAAAATTAATCAGGGACCGATTGTAAAATCCATTGAAGTTGAGGGGCTCAGGATGTATTTTACCTTTAATATGTAATTTGTTAGTAATCTCATGCAAAAAGTTTGTGATGAAAGTGTATGTTTTTGTTCAATTGTGTCATGTCACATTATTTATGTTACTGTTAACTATGACATTTAAATTATATGTGTTAAAATCGAATTACATAAAGTCAGAATGATAACTGTAGTAATTCTAGCATAAAATTAAAAAAACTAAAGTTAAAAGTTTAAATCGAAAAAATGTGTTGATTATAAAAATTTTAACTTGCCTATGAGGATGGAATATTAAGCAATAAAGCAAGTGATTCTATAACAGTGGCATTTCATTTGCGATTCTCATTATTACTTATTAGTATTGTTGAATTCTCTATAAGTGATATTGTTATCCAAATCAGTGTTATTAGGCCCTTTCTAGCAAAACCAGTGTCCCAATGTCAAGTAATTGTTATGCTTATGCAAAGCATAAAATTCATTATTCAGCCTATAAATTTATTTTTCTCTGTTAAGTATTATATTATTTGCTGTATTTTCAGAGAAAAGTATTATATTATTAGTCTTTAACCATGCAATCTCACAATAATAAATATTAAATTTGAGGTTCCAGTAGTTTATTGTGTTATATCTAATTAATCCATCCATTTTGCCTTGGTACAAATGATAATAAAAATTATAGAGACAATAATAAAAAAAATTAAATACAATTCTTTTAATTAATAAATTAACAATAAACAGTAAAATTATATGATCAAATAAAAAAAAAGTTTGGGAGAAAACAATGCTATTTTCGTTGTGTTAGTAAAAATTTCAATTCCCCTTTCTCCTCTACATTTTAATACCAAAAAAAAAAAAAAAGTAAAAATTTCAATTCTCAGACTTTTAAATAAAATTAAAATGTTTGGTAGAATTTATAAATAAAATTTTAATACCATATTGTGTCGCAACATAAATAAAGTGATAAAAAAATGATTGAGAATATTTATTAATTTTCTTCCTACATTCTCTAGTCCTCCCTTTCAACAAAACATGTTTACTGCGCAGGGTACCAACCTATCCTGCTCAGGCCTGATTTCTAAAACTAAAGCTTGGATATACATTTTACATATTAGGTCTGTCCAAACCCGAGCTTGGTGAAGCCCGAAATTTAGTGGTTGAGTTTGATATTTGTGTAAATATCCAAGCTTTGCCCAAATAACTAATTTATACTTGTACTTTTTTAAAAGAATGATTTCAGTTAATACTCCATATAACTAATTTCTAAATTCATTATGAACTTTTTTACCAAATTTATTTATATGATATTAGTTTTGATGTGCTATATTTGTAGTTTTTTTTATATATATATTATCTTTGTTTTAGTATGATTATTAAAAGAAATTAAAAAGTAACCAATATTTACGGATGAACTTGAGTTGGGCTTGAAATTGATGTTCAAAACTCAGCTGAAGTCCTATCCAAGCCTGAATGATTTATTATATGGAATGGGATTGGGTTTGGAAAAGTTTTTTATTAGGGGATTTTAAAAAAATACTTACATTTTGGCACCCTCTTTTTTTTTAATGGAAACATGAAATTTTTGCCAAAATCCCTTTCAAACTTTTCAAAATTACTAAAATACTTGATTCTACTTCGTCCACATTTCTCTCTCATCATTTCATAATTTTAATCTAATTTTACATGTATCTCTTAAACAGTTTATTTTTTGTCATGCGACTTTATAAATGTTTTTTTGTTTTTGTTATGTCCTCTTCGAAACAAGATGCATATGTATATATTTTTTCCAACTTTATTTTCACTAATGTATAACTAATTATACTTTTATATCTTAAGGTATAACTAAGGTAAAATCATTGTAATAGCGTATCTTGAGGTATAACTAAGGTATAATCACTGTAATTGTGTATCTCGAGATATAACTAAGGTATAATTACTGTAATAATATATCTTAAAGTATAGCTAAGGTATAATCATTGTAATGGTATATCTTAAGATATAACTAAGGTATAATTAAAGTATAATCACTGTAATAATGCATCTTAAGGTATAACTAAGATATATTTGCTATAATAGTGTTATTATACCTTAGTTGTATCTTTGATACTCTTATTATGCCTTACGTGTACCTTTGTACAACTGTTATACCTTAGTTATACTTTAGTTATACCTTTGATACTTTTATTATACCTTAGTTATACTTACTGATACACTAGTACATTGATTATAGCTTAGTTATACTTTCACGTCTAATCAAAATAAATTTGGCCAATGTTCATTGATGATATTTTAAATTTCTAAAATTGATTTTTATTAATTAAACCAAGCAGCGTACACACAAATAAAAAAAAAGTAAATAAATAGATTATTACAACCCGATCGAATAAGAATAAAAACTCTCGTCCTCACATTACAAGCGCCTAAAATACACGATGATCTAGAAAATTACAGTCGCCTAAAATACACGAATTAAACTATTAATTACATTAAAAATAAAAATAAAAAGAAACTAAAAGCTGCAAAACAGACGGTTAGCACAATTTATAGCACACCACAAATAAGACTCAAATAGGACAGAATTGGGAAATTAGGGATTGGGGACATGCATTTAGGGGGATAGTCGGGTAAACTCGGCTAGACCTAGAAAACGGTTTTGAAACGTTCATGTATCTTTGTTTTGTGAGAAAACACATTTTGAAAATATTTTCTTTTTCCGGTTTACATTAATTTAGCATATGAGGTGGGTCGGTTTTCGGGAGATTTGGGTCTCCGTCGCTGCATTGTTCTAAATGCAATAACTTTAAAAATTAAATCTAAGGTTGTGAATGCACACAATAAAATTCATTTTTGATGATTTTTCTGAATTTTTATGATTTTTTAATGGATTTTTCTGAATTTTCTGCTCCTGGACGAAAATTACAGTCGCCCCGCTGTGATTACAGCCGTGCGACTGTAATTCACCTGATTGCAGAAAATCTCCAAAATTATTTTAAGTAAAACGGATAGCCGCGGGATTTTAAGAACAATCGTACGACTATAGCTTCGGTAGCACGATTGTAATTAGAGTCGTGCGACTGTTCATCACCACAAGAACAGTCGTACGACCGTTCTTGCTACCCAGAAACGGCAAAACAGAGAAAATCGATTTTATGCACAAAAATCAACCAAAACACCCAGAAAGAGCAACAAAACTAATGTTTTAAGTGGAGTTACCTTTGTGGCGCTGATCCATTGTCGATTTGATCGCTGGAAACACCTTAATCTACTCCAAATTGCTACTCCTCTTTTGTGTGTCAGTTGTTCCACAATGAGTCCAAAATCTCCAAAAAGTCATGGATTTTAGTGAGTTAAAGGTCTGGGATTGATCAAATTTGGCGTGTCAAGTTATTAACCTATAATTTCTATCAAGTTTTCAAACTTATCACACTAGAATTAAAAGAAAAAGATTAGAAGAAAGTAATGGTGCTTGGTTGGTTTTCTTTCTTCTTTTTCTTTTCCCTTCTCTTCTTTCAATCTCTTCCTCTCAATCCAAGTTTTTTTTTCTCTATCCCCTTCTCTCTCCTTTTCTTCTCCTTTTATATCTCTCTCTCCTCTCTCCCTGATTTCCAGCCGCAGCAGCATTAAATGCACTTCCCATCACCCTCTTTTTTTTCTTCTTTCACGGTATGGGCTTCTGCTACTTGCAACGGATTTACAGTCGCACGACTGTAATTTTGATTACGGTCGCACGACTGTAACAACAGTCGTGTGTCCTGAGGTTTTTTTTTTTTTTTGGAAGAATTCCGGCGCTTACAGTTATACCTTAAGGTACAAAGGTATAATTGGTTGTACTTTAGTAAAAAAATATATACATATGCATCTTATTTCGAAGAGAAAAAAAAAAAAGAACTTTATAAAGTTGCATGACAAAAAAATAAATGAACTGAGAGATAAATGCAAAATTAGATTAACATTATAAAAAGAAGAGATAGAATTGTGCATAAAGTAGAATCATGTATTTGAGTAAATTTGAAAAGTTTGAAAGAGATTTTTGCAAGATAAAATGTATAAAAGATATGAATTAAGAAAAAAAGGCAATTCAACAATTATGAAAGCAAAAAAAAAAAAAGTGGAAAAGTAATTTTGAAAATGTAGAATAAAAAAAAAATAAAATAAAATAAAACAGAGGTATTTTTGACAATTTCTATTTTTATTATTAAGCTTAACAAATCCGACCCAAACTCATCCAGACCCGCCCAATGAAACAATTCTACTTTCAACCAAACAAAACTTCAAATGGATCTGATGCTTATTGATTTGTTTATATTACTAACCAAAATAAACTAACAGTTAGTTTATCGTTAAAGAAAATATACATTTCATTTCTAAGAAATGTATTTTCGCTTATTTGAGTGTTTGTTCGAACCATTTGTAATTATAAATAGATTTTTTTTTTTTTTCCATGTATAACATATAAATCCAGTAAATAAATATGATATCGTATATAAATAATGTTGTGCAGCAAAGCAAGCAAGTTGTGTTTAGGATAAAGAAGGTCCGGTAAGGCTGACAGTGTAACTACAGCAAAACTACAATTTTGGTTCAACTTGCTGAAAACTTGGGGCGCACAGCACAATGATTTTATTTTTCTGATTATACCAGACGTATTTTCAATCCCATCACACGTGGCGGGATAATGCCAGACTAATGAGTCACCATCACGTGCACTGCTCATGATTCTATTTCCTCATTTATTACATTATTTAATTTTGAGCTTAATCTTATGCGGCCGAAAACATATATATTAATATATTGTTCGGCCATGTTATCGCCATTAACAATATAACGTACACAAATCTGCTTTTTAATTAAAATTAGGTAGGTAAATCTAAATAACTTTTGAGTGGATGTTTGTGGGACCCATATTATATATGCCTTATTTATTTTCTTTTTTAAATAATTTTGAGCTGAAACCGGCGACCGCCCTGCACGACCCCTTGGTGCCTGCATTTGTCGCTCTTTCCGGACCTAACCACCACTTGTTTTCACTTTTTTTTTATATTCATATTTATATTATATTAATTCGTTTGTTATCTTACTTCATATTTTTAAAATAATGTTTAAATTCAAGTTATGTTACATCCCATCTTTGACTATTTATGCTTGATATTATCGCTCCTTTAAGGACCAAATGATACAATAATCTATTTTCTTGTCTTCGATTTCCTTGCCATTTCAACAATTTGATAAATCTTATGGCACCTTTTTATTTATTATTTAATGTTGGCAGTCCTATTGCTTAATTCAACTGTTTTTCTATCGTTTGAAACAATGCATGTTGATAAAAGGATATATATTAAGTCATTCATGATCCAACATAAGGACTTTAAATTTACTACGACTCTAGTAAGGGATATAGATTATGAAAAAGTAGATTTTGTTGAAATTGTACAAGTATAGGTTTGATATTCATATTTGTACGAGTACAGTACCATTATCATCAACAGCTTGCGCGTGTAACGTAAATATTTTACTCCATCTTTATAGTATCGTGTGGACCAATTAAAGATCGCCTAGCTTAAGGACGAACGTATAAACCTTTCTTTAAACATATTTAATCCAGTGTATAATTCTCTCCATAATTAATTATTTTATACCCAAATACCATACTAACTTTATCATTAGAGTGGTTTTACAACCATCACACATGTATTAAATTATAGGGATAATGTTTAAAATGTCTAAAGTTTAATTTCCTTAACATACTGATAATTACAAATTTAGTGTGATCGCCCAAAACCATTTGAGCAACCGACTAAAGGAATTTTAATTTTAGTAATTCCTTCACTTCTAACAATACGCTTAAAAACAATAACTCAATTTATACTGTAGATTGAGTTTGTGGAAATAAATTTTAGGTTTGATTTCTACTAAATATGTTCGTAGAAAAAAGTGAGAAGTTTTAACTGTGATTAAACTATTTAAACATGATTATTTCAATGAGGAATAATTATTATTGTAGTTAAAATATATATATATATATATATTCTTATAAAACAAAATATATTTGATTTAGTTTCTTACATATTGAAACCAGTTGATAATAAATTAATGACAATTGATTTTTTAACTTATCATGCTATAGTCAAGAACACTATTTGCTAAAATATTTTTGTAACACTTGTAGAGGTATTTTAACTTAGCTTAATACAACGTAGATAAGACTACTTATTATTTATTAATTTAAGCAAGTCACTCCATGCATCCTTTAAGATATTTCTTGAAATTCTTAATTTTATAGGAGAGCCAATTAATTACGTTTGACCCGGTAAATATTTTTTATAGTTTAGATTTTGGGATTTAAGTATTGCTAATATTTTCATATATGATTTTTATTCAAATTTGTAAATCTGGTAACTGGATAAGTAATATGTATAGTGATCACTGTTGAAACTAATGTTACTAAAAGTTATTATAGTAATTAATATTTAGTGTTATTTCAATGAGTATTACCTTTAGGGATGGCAACGGGTAGGGTACCCGCGGGTAATGGCGATACCCGTCCCATTCCCGTTTAGAAAAGTAATTACCCGTATCCGTCCCATTACCCGCGGGTATTAAATTTTAAATCCCATTCCCGTCCACGAAATTTCCGGGTACCCGTTGATTACCCGTATCCGTGAAAATTACCCGTTTAATAGAATTCTATACTAATCAATCACAAAATTATAAAAAAATAATTTTGAACCCGTACCCGTCCCATACCCTTTTATACCGGGTTCGGGTAGTCCCGGGTTTCATGGGTATCCATGCCCGTTGCCATCCCTAATTACCTTAGTTATCCATTAAAGAGGAATTTCTTTTGTTCTAATTTAGTAGATATCAACAGTATTTGTATTTTTTTTAACAAATAACTCAACAAACTTCAGGGGGCTTAAAACGAGTTTTTAAATTGAGGCTTTCTAAAAACTGTAATATTATAAAAATGTACTCTAAATTGGGAATTAGTAATTTATAACTTTACTATTTTTAAAATCCACAGGCAGTAATTTGTTCATTTGAATAACAATCACTAATATTTTCAAGTTTATCATTTTCTGTGAATTTTAAAAAATTTATCCATAGCGCCCTTTTATGATTATTCAGCATAGACATTCTTTTGACTCCTAATCTTTCTACCAAATGCACTTTTGTTCCTTGACCTTCAGGATTGGCCCTTTTATAATTAATTAATTATCATTTTTGTAAAGCAAAAAAATTTTATTATAAAACTTTCTTCTAAAATTGCCAAAATAAATTCATTTTTTTTTTTTTTATTGGAGTGAGATTGGCTTTGACATGGGTAAAAGGCCAATTCTAAGATCGGAAGACAAAAAGAGACTTTGTGGATAGATTGGTGTTTGAAGTCTTCTCCTTCTTCTCGAGTTGACATTATCAAATAATTATTTAAATACCTAAATTATTCTCAATACCTATGAATCTATATATAAATTTATTAAAATATAATTAAATATAAAAGTTAGAGCAATAGGACCAATACAAAGCAATTTGAAGAGGTACTATGATATAAAAAGTAGGGCTGTCAAAATGGGTGGTGACACGATAACACGATTCGTTTAACACGGAATATAATGAATTAGGGTTGGGTTTATGATGGTTAGTGTCGGAAAAGGGTCGATACTTTTATGACACGAGATAAATAGGTTGGGTCACGAGTCAACCCATGAACCCGTATAACCCGTATAACAAATAAGTAATTTTGACTAATATGAAGGTTAAAACTATCATTTATATTTGAGAGCTCATAGTACAAATTTATTCTTTCTTTAATGCTTCCAAACCTTTATTCATTGTGATTTAATGGATATTTTTTGGACTATACTAGGCTAGTAGCTATTATGGCTTTTGATGTAGAAATTACAGCTTCGGATAGCCTGTATGAATGAGATGTAAAAGCTTCACCAGATATTGTTTAATTAGTAAAAATGCAGAAATTTAAACTAATTTTTACTTTCTATTGCCTATTTGCAAAGTTGCATGTTTAATTGAGTTGATGAATTTATGTTGATTTATTTTTAGAAGTGTAATTGTTATTTTTATAGATAATGTGGTTCAATATTGAATTGATCTATAAATAATCTTTTTTTTTACTATAAATAATCTATTTTTAAATAAATGGGTTGAACATGTTAATAATGTTAACCCGTTATAATATAGTGTAATGTTCTGTCAACCAGTGTCAGTGTTGACCTTATAAGTGTCACCAAACTATGTCAACACGAACACGACACGCGAACCCATTTTGACAGCCCTAATAAAAGGTACTTCTTGAGGAAAATGAACAACACTATCAAATATATAAAACCCAATGAAATGTTGTAGACAAAAGAAGTGGACAGTCGAATACAAAAGAAAAACAAATATTAGTTCAAAGTTGATGCAACCAAAACATAAAAATCTGGAAAAAAAATTAATAGTAAAAGAAAGTTCAAAATTCCAGCATATAAACAATATTAGTCGCGATCGATTTTTGCACAAAATTATAGCAATATTGATGATTACATTCCTTCCAAAAGTTAACGTTACTTATATGGGTGTATTAGATTAAGACTTTTAATGATTTTTACATACTTTTAAAATCCGGAGGTATTCAATTAAGACTTTTTAGAAGTCTTTAAAAGTTATTAGGTATTCAATTATGACTTTTTAAGAGTCTTTAAAAGTCATCAGGTACTCAATTATGACTTTTTAAGAGTCTTTAAAAGTCATCCTATATTCAAAAAGTCATTGATAATTAATGAGAATGACTTTTTGAATATAGTCTTTAAAAGTCATCCTATATTCAATTATGACTTTTATAGACTTTTTTTACAAAATATAACACAAAATCCTTAGAAAAAAGTCTTGCATCTATATGCAAGACTTTTTATTTATCATTTATCATGAAATCCATAATCACCTGCCCTTTCTGTCTCCGGAAACAACCGACCTCCACCCTCTCCGACCTCCATAATCACCCGCCCTTTTTCGTTCTGCAACAAGCGCAAGCTGTCATCCTCTCTATCCCCAACTTCAAGAGATACGATTTCTTTTCCGTTTGTTTTTTCTCATTGGTCTTAGGTTTTCCAGTGTGAAACTGGAATTGATTTTCCACTGAAATCTCCATCTACTTCTTTGATTAACTGAATCATCAATTATCGGTAATGAGAGTTATCCCCCTTTCCTTCTGCCCTTGCGGACAGCTGCCTTTTATACTCGTCAGCTGCAGGCACAATTTAGCTTCGTTGCTTCTTATTTCTCTATTTTGGGATTGGGCAAACCATGCTACTTAATTTTCTGATGTTTCAACTTACTTAATTGTGTTGATTAAAGGGTCTGTTTGGTCATAAGTTAGATTGTTCTACACCAATGTCAATTAATGAAAAAGAAGATTTTGAACCATTTGTTAGAACACAAGAACAACAAAGAAATGATGCTAATGAGTGGAAGCTAGTATTGCTACTGACATGTGGAATAATGTTGAACATATGAATGATGATGAATATTAGAAATTTTATAGCCAAATTACAATTTTTTAATTAACATTACTACTCAATTTTTATGTTACTATTTCATATTTTATGTTTGGCGATTGTTGTGGTCATTTATGTGGTGTATTATCATTGCATACATGGAGATTATTATTATTTTCTAATAAGTCTACAAAAGTCTTTAAAAGTCTATAAAAGTCAATGTAATAAACTTTTTAAAAGTCATCAACACTCTTAAAAATTCTCTGCAAGATATTAAAATTCACTGAAAGTCATTAAATTCTATAAAAGTCATTCACTCAAAAAAAGTCCATAAAAATTTTTATCGAATACCCCCTTAGTTTAGGGGTTCGGAGAGATTATTAGCAGCTTTACTTATTTATTTTATCAAACTTTTTTTTTACTGTGACAACATGTTAAATTATTAGTATAAATCTTGATTTATGAAGTATTATTAACTTTATATATATATATATATATATATATATATATATTTATATATATATAAAATAGCAAAATAAAAATTTTGGGGCCTTCAAACTTATAGGGCTTAAAGCACTTGCTCGAGCAGTTTTATGCTTCCAGCCCCGAGCGATAACAAGGTTTTTATAACTTATCGGATCCAGCTCTTGCGGAGGCTTTCAGCTGTAAAAGAGTTATAACTTGGTTTAAATATCTTAATTATAGTATGTTATTATAATATCTATTGAAGATTGTATTTCTCTCACTGCTAAGTTTACTCTTGTGCAATTTTATTTTGTTAAAAGAGAAGCAAATAATGTGAACTTTTTTTTTTTTTTTTCTATTTAAGGATTATTAGATTAATGCGTCCTTCCCCTTGTATTTTGTTTGGAATATCCTCCCAACTTTTTAGTTATCTTTTATAGCATGATTTAATACAATGGTCCATTTTTGCTAAAAAAAAAAAAAAAATAGTATATATATTTTATCCTAGTAGTAAATGCATTTTTTCCCATATAAATCCTTTTGAGAAATCTCTAAACTGCAATTTTTTTTTTATCATATTTTATCAATATGCATAATTGATATATATATATATTTTAAATTTATTTTTTAATCTCTAAATTTACTTTTTTTGGGTCTAGTCTTTCACAGTACTTAAAAGCAAATAAAACATAATCAATAAAAGAAAAAATAATAATAGTTGGTGATGATTTAGATTGAATGTCGAAAACAAAATTATATAAGAGGATAAAGACATAATAATAGTATAATCAGAGTATAATTATTTCAAATATTTTACTGCATAAAATGTGGAATTTATTTACAAATTCCACATTCCTCAAGATAATGAATTCCTCAATTTATCTCATGACAAACACAAAAATTTATAATTGAAATTGAATTTCTTAAAATTTTAAGAAATTCATTTATTGTATACAGCGTCTAAGAGATTTTAGGCACAAAATGTAGAATTTATGAAATTTGCCTTATATATTTAAAATTTTATGAAATTCAATTCAATTCAATTATTATAATTGAAATTTTATTTTATTTTTTTCATTCCAAACACATAATTTTTGAACTGCAAATAAATTTCTCAAAATTTTGAGAAATTCATTCATTCTAAGCGACGTAAAAGAGCAAGCAATTTATTTTATCTTGTACCTATGAAGTTCACTAACAATAAACATGTGAAATGACCTTCATTAATTAACTATATAGTCATGTTTGGTTCATAAAATAGAATAGGGTGAGAATAGAATAGCTATTCTATGGAAGGAAATAGAAGAGGGATGGAACAATTATTCCTTTTTCTACTCTATTCCAATCTTGGTTCAACGCTAAAATAATATATAGAATATGACTTAATGAAACCGAAAAAATGAAGAAAAATAGGTTAAATAAATTAAAAAAAAAAAACAAAAACGAAAAAAATGAAAAAAATGAGATAGAATAAAGCAAAAACAGATAAAATTGAGTAAAATAAAGAAAAACGGAAAAAAAAAGAAATGGAAAAAAACTAAAAAAAGAGAAAAAAAGGAAAAAAAAAAGAATATAAAAGAAAAACGAAGAAATAAGAGAAAAACGAGTAAAATAAAAATAAATATAAAAAAATTACAATATAGCTATTCTTTATATTGAATAATGACTATTCCATAGCCGCATATCGAACCAAATATTAGAATAGTTATTTCACGTGGAATAGCTATTCTATTAATTATCTATTCAATGAACCAAACATGACCTAATGAATATCAGTATATATATTTAAAAGAAACGAATTTAGGACCACTCGTAACATAAAAGGATGGAACAAGTAAAATAGATTATATGCTAATTTTTAATGTATTACATTTTATTTGACATTGATTATTTTAGAGAGGTAATATGATGAAAATAAGAATTTTTTGTGTGTAATTTTATTTTATTTTTACCCTAGTAAGACTTTAATTTTATCTAAATATTAGGTGAGATAATAAGTGAAAATTCAGTTGAAGTGACTATTAATACAATAAAAGTAAGAAAAAGTCAAATATTCATTTTTAGACCCAAAAAAATTGAAGAAATACTATAACGTCTACAAAAAGCATATAAAAAATAGAACCTCAGCAGTGTATTAGTAGTAAATATCTCAAATCAATTTTAGAAAATTTCTATTTATTCAACTTTGATTGGAGATAATATTTTAGTTAATGGATTAAAATAGCTACCTGAACAATTTTTTTAGTAATTAAAAAAAAATCAATTGAGGGTAATTTCGTAATATTGTCGACCAACAAGCGTTCAACGGCTGAAAAAATGGAAATGTAAAAATTATACTTACTCCCCCCCCAATCGGATTCGCTGACACTTCCTGTTTAGACGGTGACTCCTGCCACGTCACTACCCAATCCCTTATCTCCACGTAGCCACCCTCTGTCTTGCTCCTTGCATGTTTCATCTAACGGCTTTAGTATTTCCACGTTTAACTTGATCCAACGGCTTACCCTTACTTTTCTAGACCCTTCCACATCCCACAGCAAACCTAGAGAGAGAATAAGGACAATATAGAGCAGGACTAGAGTAAATAAACTAACCATGGTTAAGTTTTAACCCTGGCTTTGCACCGAGTTAAAGAAGAACGTTCTTTGAAAGAGAAAGAAGGAGAGACAGAGAAAGATAGGAGAGAGAACAGAGGCGAAAGGATTAAAGAAATCGAAAGAGGAATTCGTATTTAGGTTTTTTATGGTATCAGCTTTGGTTGAATAGTGACTCAGTCAACTCGAGCGATTCCATTTCTATTCCTCTTTTACTTTATCTTCTTCTCTCCTCATGGCCTTCAAATTCGCCTGAACGCGGTTTCACGATACTTCATCGTTTCTCCTTCTGGTGATTGCTTTTGCTTAGTTTTTTATCCGAAGTTTCAATTTGTAATTTGTGCGGCTTCGATTCATTCACTACTTCAGATCTCGTTCTCTGTGTGAGTTCTTGGCTGCCATTTTCATTTCTTGCTAGTTTTAATGGTGTATTTTTTCATTTCCGGGTTATCAGGCGATTAGATTTTTTTTTCTGTTTTTGTCAAATTAGTGTTTTATAGGTTTTTAGTCAAACAGAGCTATCAGAAGACATTTGCTTTATTATTTTTTTTTTAAGTTTGTATTTTGATCTAGAATCTTGAATCTTCCGTTTATGTGTCTTTTTCTATTAATTTCTGGGTGAAAGAGTAATGTGAGCTACTATTCAATGTACTTGTTCAGCTTAGGGAGGATGTTTGGGTGGATTTATATATGTCTTGGCTCCAATTTTTCAGATTTAGCAAGTAGACTGAAGTTTTCTGGGTTTTGTTTGTTTAGTTCTTGTTTTGTTTTTTTATTCCTGAAGTTATATGACTTTTCTTAAATTAGGTGCTACTGGTCCATTAATGTTTACAAAATCCTAATAACAGAAGTTGAGTGAATTAGAGATTTCTAAATGCCGAAGACGAAAATGAGTGTGACCAATATTTCCAGAAGCATTTCAATAGGTAGTAGTATCTCTTTAATAAGTAGGAAACTGATCTATTTGATATACTTTTGGAGGTAGTTGTTTCAGTCTTATTATGCTGTATATGAATGATCTTTCTTGTTGTGATTTGTTGCTTCTGACATTGATACAAGTCTGTTGTTATTCTGTTCACTTTCAGATGCTTTAAAACTATTCAATATTGAAGATATGGCTTGCTGAATGTAGCATTATCTTCAAACCTTTGCTTCTGTGTCATTTTTCCTTTTGTGGGTGATGGTTTCTGCATTTTGACTCGTAGATAGAATTTGAGATTGGAGCTATCAGTTTGATGATTGATAGTGAATTCTACATTTTGACACAAACTCAATCAGAATCGGCTTTGGTGTTTGGCGCTTTCTGGGGAGGGAAGAAGCTCTCTTCCTTCTTTGTCGCCTGTGTCACTGGCCCCTTAGACTACAAGGTTCTTGCTCCATTTCATGTCTCGTAAGCTAGACAGCCCAGTTCAGACACAAATGGCAGTGGCAGTCTTTAAGAGTCCGCTCAGCGGGGAATACCATGGGAGCAGGAAAATGGAGGGGAAACAACCTGCCGGGAGGAGAAGGGTCTTTGTGCAGACTGAGACTGGTTGTGTCTTGGGGATGGAATTGGATCGTGGTGACAATGCACACACAGTGAAAAGAAGGTTGCAACTTGCCCTGAATGTCCCTACCGAGGAGAGTTCCTTGACGTTTGGGGATATGGTGCTGAATAATGACCTTAGTGCAGTTCGTCACGACTCACCTCTTCTTTTGACACGGAACTTTTTGCATAGAAGCTCATCAACTCCTTGTCTTTCGCCGACTGGAAAGGATATCCAACAAAGGGATCAGAGTGGTGTTATTGAGATAATAGGGCAGTCGGAGAGCTTTGGTAAAATGAAACAATTGGTGAAGGATAGTATCAAGGCGATCAAGATAGGGGTAGATCCAGTTCCTGTACACAGTGGGCTTGGAGGTGCATACTATTTTAGGAATAAGAGAGGTGAAAGTGTTGCAATTGTAAAACCAACAGATGAAGAACCTTTTGCACCAAACAACCCAAAAGGATTTGTTGGTAAGGCTCTTGGGCAACCAGGCTTGAAACGGTCTGTGCGAGTTGGGGAGACTGGCTTCAGGGAGGTTGCTGCTTACCTTCTTGATTATGATCATTTTGCGAATGTGCCTCCTACTGCCTTGGTGAAGATCACTCACTCAATCTTCAATGTTAATGATGGGGTTAATGGCAACAAACCACATAAGAAGCAGCAGGTTAGCAAGATTGCATCTTTCCAACAGTTCATACCGCATGATTTTGATGCTAGTGATCATGGAACATCAAGTTTCCCAGTTTCTGCTGTGCATCGAATTGGGATATTAGATATTAGAATTTTTAACACGGACAGGCATGCTGGCAACCTTTTAGTGAGGAAGCTTGACAGCGTTGGTAGATTTCGGCAAGTAGAGTTGATTCCAATTGACCATGGTCTTTGCTTACCAGAAACATTGGAGGATCCATATTTTGAGTGGATTCATTGGCCACAGGCTTCAATCCCATTTTCAGATGATGAGCTTAAGTACATAAAGAATCTTGATCCTTTTAGGGACTGTGAGATGCTGCGAAGGGAGCTCCCTATGATTCGAGAGGCTTGTCTACGGGTCTTAGTTCTTTGCACAATTTTCCTCAAGGAAGCTGCTACAAATGGTCTCTGTCTTGCTGAAATTGGTGAGATGATGAGCAGGGAATTCCGTTCTGGTGAGGAGGAACCCAGTGAGCTTGAGGCCGTATGTATTGAGGCGAAAAGGCTGATTGTGGAGAGGGAGTTGTTTTCTCCCCGATCCGATCTGGGAGATGCGGAATTCCTGTTTGATTTAGATTGTGCCGATGAAACAGAATTAGACTTCATGCCCAAGATGACAGCAGAGGATTATATGACCCGAGCATCTTTTCCATTTGGATCTGGTGTTGGGAATTGCCACAGCACTCTTTCAAAGTTGGAGGAAAGTATACAGGAGGAGGAGGAAGAGGAAGAGGAAAGCATGGAGGAGGAAAGGGGGAAAAAGGGATTTTGTGTTGTACCCTTGCTTGAGAGGTTGCCAAGCATTTCAAAGCTTTCTATGTCACTTAAGAATACAACATTAAGCGACAAAAAACAGAAATCGGCAAACTTCTCAGGATTAAAGCCAGGCAATGGCTATTATATGAATACATCATCTGGGCACAGGAGCGCAAATGAGCAGCTTCCTGCAAGCATGAGTTTTGTGGAGCTGGCCGACATGAGTGAAGAGGTATGGATGCTGTTTCTGGAGAAATTTCAGGGACTTCTGTATCCCGCATTTGCGAAACGAAAATCTGTGACCATTGGTCAGAGGCAGAGACAGAGGCTTGGTACCTCGTGCCAGTTTTGAGATTGGGAAACAATATGAAGAGTTATAGTTTGTGGTAATGAGGGATGGATAAATAGGATAGGATTCAGTTGATGGGTTTTTCCCCTGGAAGGTGTTGTACAACAACAGTAGGAAAAATGCTGTAAATATTTCATGGAATTAGGTGAGTGAAGACTAAGGAGCCTGAGTAGAATTGGTTGTATTTTTTTTTTCTCGCAATGCTTTTGCTTTGATTTCTTTTTGGCCTTTATCACTCTTGAAGACCCCTGTTTGATAAATAAATTTGTAGAATGACATCCTAAAAAAAAAAAAAAAAAAAAAAAAAAAGAATGTTATGTGAATAGTGACTTTGCTGGGTTTTTCCCTTTTTGGATTTGCTTTGATTCAATCATTCATTCATTCTGTCTTCCTTATTATCTCGAAAATATTTGGTCTTCAGGCGTTGTCTAATTATGATTTTCCAGATTCTGTAGTACCTTTTGAAAGATTCTAAATCAAACATTACCCTGCCATCCACAGGTTTAGTAGTGTGTTGGCAAGACATGTTCTCAAATTTTCAAGTCGGCTAAAATTTGTGGGATATATTGTTATTGTTATTTTTATTTTTTTAAATTAATGGAGTATTGAATGATGAATGTAAAAGGACGCGAGTCTTCTTGTGTCATGGTTGTTGAAGATCAAGTGCTGAAGAAGGATGATTTCGAGGAAATTTTGTTGGTGCTGACATAGAAAGCAAGAAATACTGGCAACAGCCAACAAAAGAACATGATATGTTAGGGTCCCATCAACGGTGCTTTATTTTAATCAAAATTCGAGCTTTCTCTTTTTAATGAGACTCTATTATCAGGTTGTTTGTATTTGTAATGAATGGGTATGGTTATGACTTAATTGATGTTTTGATCCATTTAATTCCAATTTGTATAAATCTAGTATATTAAAACTTTCCATTGTCACATTGCGAGTCATTTTTATGAGTGATAGGTGGTAATTATGTACTTGATCTGTCGGCACGATATGAATCCGATATGGATTTTTGGTAAGTTAATATTTAATTAAATAAATAATGGGTCATTTTTGGATTAACTTAAAACTGACATGATAACTTTTATATTGAGTTAAGGTTCACTTGCTTAATCAAAAATGAAATAAATATTTAAAATTATAATAATGTATATTTATATTTTCACATGTAAGTATTGACATATGCAATAAAATATATATTACTTGCAATACGATACAAATCGTCTATAATTTTATATATCATCCTCAACAAATATAGTAAAATTATACTTGAACGTGAAGAAAGTATACATTATAATTTGCAAAATAGGTTTTGGTCAACAAGATTTTAGGTTGTCAAGGATTAAATTATTATTGGAAATTATTAATATATCATCTCTGATATTTTTACTAGTCACCCAAAAATGCGACACAAAATCCACACAAACCCGATTATGTTGACTCAATTATGAAACGAAAGATTTTGGGTTGGACTAGGGATAATTGGCTCATTAAACACGAATCCGATTATTGACAGGACACAAACATTATTCTCGTACACAAATTGCGACCCTAGTAAAACTGTGGCTTGGTTTTATCCACTGACCAATTATTTATTTTGGGTTTGTTTAATTATTCATAATTAAAGAAAAAGAAATGAATTTCAAATAATTAAGCTGAATATTAGATGTGTGGTCACATCATGCAAGATGAACAAACTAGTGCAGAATGTTAACCGATTGAACTCTAATGCTTAAACTGAATTCCAATATAGTTTTTAAATATTAAGTGTCGTATAACTTAATTATTAGTGATAGAGAGTTTTGAACTTATAATGACATTAGTGTAAAGAATACGATCGCCTTAATTAATTCTACTAATTTCAATAGTATTCTTAATTATCTTGTTATGAATTTGTAATTTCCATTTGTAACCTACTTCATTTGATCAATTCAATTCGATCATATTGATCACAAGGCACATAATTTCATCATTATTTTAGTTTGACAGAACTATAAATTGGTAGCGCTGCAATGCAAAACATATAAATCTGGATGATTGTGCTCCCCACCAAATCATAGTTGTCTATAAAAAATGAGTTTGGAGTAATTACGCTAATGTTCCTTTAACTAAAGCACAATTCCTATATATAATGATTCAATTCTTAACTAAAAAACCTCATGAAGTCATCATCTTCGGTTTTTTACAATAATTCACGTAACTTCAATTTGCGTGTTACATAAATCGTGTTAGCGTGTAGTCAAATGACACTCCTAACAATAATGATTAGTTTAGTTAAAAATTAAAGTTTTTTTAATGTAGATTTTGGATAGTTGAAGAAACATGAGATAAATTAAGCCGTGTTTGGTGAATGTTTTAAGTAGGAGTAACAATTTCTGACACCACAATACAGTTTATAGAGACAATCCGACTGACATAACCAGTTTGATACAAAAATCATTTTTGTTATTTTTATGTCACATATATCATGTGAAATACTTTAAACAATA
Organism: Euphorbia tirucalli; assembly: GCA_039660915.1. Lineage (NCBI taxonomy): Eukaryota > Viridiplantae > Streptophyta > Magnoliopsida > Malpighiales > Euphorbiaceae > Euphorbia > Euphorbia tirucalli. Next base: position 18,516,931 of record CM077637.1, read on the forward strand.
TAACATGATTATAACACGAATTACCAGCTCTAGTTTTAAGTGCGCGTGGACAAACACAGCCTCCTTTTCCAATTTTAGCACAACCACATCGATTAAGAAACTACAACCAACACAACAGGTTAATATCAAGGTTTTCAATTGGAATTAAGACACTGAATACATCTCATCTACGTGGCATCGATCCTCATCTCTTTATTTCCCCTATTCTGTCCTTTTGTGATTGAGGGACAAATGTCTATTCATCCAACTCATAAGAAAATTTCAGTCTTCAAATTCTCTCAGAAACTAAATACTCAAGTATTTATTAATTATAAAAATTTCCAATAACAATAATTATCATTCTCGTTTATTCTTCAAATTAACTACTACTTTTTTAATGAAGTTGGCCAATTAGGGAATTCTTTTTTAAGATTAAAAGTTTATTTGTTTAAGTGTTTTTCCAATTGAATTTAACTTTTAATTTTCTTATGATTTTTTAAAGTGAATAATTATAGATTTAAAGTTTATTTCCCTATGATTTTTTTTTTAAGAAAATAGCATAGTTGTGAAAAACAGACCGGACCGGCCTGTTGAACCGGAGGTTAGTCCGGTCGGTTTGTATCCGGTTTTCACTATGGTCATTAACCGGTCAATTTTTGGTCGGACCGTCTGATCGAACCGGAAAAACGTGAACCGGACCGATTTTTCGGTTCGACAAGATTTTTTTTAAAATTTATTTGAATATAAAATTTAAGTTATTATTTTGAGGTTTTTTAATTAAAATAAAATATATTTTGTATTTTTAAATTATTTTAAATTAAATTGACATTTATTGTAACTATAAAAACTATATTTCATAAATTGAGCTTTTTTAATTACTATATTATGTTTGAAATGCTTAAACTTAAAGAATTATAATAAAAATGTTCAAATTTTCATATATTATAAATATAAAAATAAAAATATATTAATATTTTAATATATTTTTTAAATCCGGTTCGATTCCGGTTTAATCCAAAATCCATAAATCCATCCCTTTACCAGTTCGATGACCGGTCCGGGTCTGAAAACAATGGAAAATAATAAAAATAAGTAGAACCAATTGAAATATATATGAGGAGGTTTTTTTTTTTTTTTTATGGGTTATGAAGTTGAAAAAAATAAAATTATAATGAAAAAGTATATGAAATGGGAGTTATTAAATAGATTGAAGTTGAAGGTATAATAATGCTAAACAATGGGCAGAAGAAAGCTAAAAAGAGAAAAAGGGTTCTAAGTGTGACAGATAGATATATAATATTGGAAGCAAAATGATAGTTAAGATAGATAACGATTTGATTAATTATGATAATGGGGGGTCTTAGTGAAAAAGGACATATGATATGACCATGTGACCAACAAAAGCAAAGCAACTTCTATCTTAGCTTTTGTTTTGTTTTTTTTGGGCCAACTTATCCTCAAATGAGCTGACCCTTAATTCATCACTGAACTCAATTAATAGAGGGTAATTAACTCTTATTGTTTACACCAAACCTACTTACACTTGTAAAATTCGACACACCATGTTATTTGTATAGTAAGCCAAAAATATAAAGCCAACTTACTCTAAAAAATAATATGTAATTAATTTATTAATTTTTATTTATTTAAACAAAATTATAGACTTTAAAATAAAAATGCTAGACCCTAAAATATAAATTCTAAACCCTAAAATATAGGGGTAGTTACTGCATGCTCACATGTGAACATCATTAACTGGAAACCAAACCTATTGCACATGCTGGGTTTTGTTATATTAAGGAAACAACTGCCTACCCTATCTCTCATCATAATAATAAAAAATTTTAAGCAAAAAGTATACTAAACCTGTTTGAACTTTTATAAATTTTGTAATTGGTTCTAAAATAGTATTAGTTCAAAATTTGACTTTACCTTTTCTATGTAGGCTGTAGTATTCGTCAACTAGCTCGTAACATAATTTTTTGAGACTAAATCAAAACTACGGTTTACATCCGTAATTGTTGCATAATTGCATATAAGTTATGTTTGATTCATGGAAAAGAGGAAGAATAAAATAGCTATTCCAATATTTAGTTCAATATTTTACCATGGAATAGCTATTACAAGGAATAGTCATTCCTTAAAGCAAGGAACAAATATTCCATACTTCACTCCATATTTTTTTTATATATTCATTTTTCTCTATTTTCCCTTAACATTTTATGTTCGTTCGTTTGTTTTCTTTCTTTTTTTTTTTTTCCATTTTTTCTTCATTTTTTATTTTTATATTTCTCTTCATCTTACTCAAGTTTATCTTCATTTTATTTCATTTTTTTTATTGTTTTCTTCGTTTTTGTTGTTTGATTATTTTTTTATTTGCTTAACTCAATTTCATCCATTCTTTTTCAATTTTTCGTCTTAATAAGACGTATTCTATATATTATTTAAATATTGAACCAAATATTGGAATAGGATGGGAAAAGGAATAACTATTCCATTCATCCTCTATTCAATTCCATGGAATAACTATTATATTCCCACCCTAATACATTCCATGAATAAAAAATGACCATAAAGTTTAACTTAGATCTGTCTAGTGAACTCTAAAGTCTTATAATTTTCTCAAAAATTATGTCACATGCTAATTAATATATACTGTGGTCCAAATGAGACAAAAATATCAAGTTTAGGATTAATATTATCAAAACAGAAAAAAAGTTGTGTTAAAAAATTTATCAGAACTGCAAAATTCATAATAAAATTCAGAAAGTTCAGAATGCATTTTGCCAAAAATGTAAGAAAAAGATTAAAAGAAAAAACCTTCAGATTTTGTGGTACTAAAATTGAAAAGGGGAATGCAAAAATTGAATGAGAAATACATTAAAAAAAAAATTGTAGAGTGATATCTATAGATAGTGATAAGAATGAGTTAATGCGAAAAATATAGAAATAATTAAAATAGTAGATGTAATTTTGATGAAATGATGTAATAGCAAAAGGTCAATGAGCGTGAGTAGATGGGACCTAACAAAATTGATACATATATAAGATGTTGATATAAAGCAGTTCTACAGTACTACTTCATAACTTTATGGGCGAAACACATAGGCGGCCCTTTTAACTGTAATTTTTAAGTTGTTTGGCCACCTCAACTATTTTAACGACCTATCTAATCCCTTATCTAAAAGCCAAATACATACGTAGTCCCTTCAACTTTTATTTTTGAGCCGCTTGGTCCCCTCAACTATTTTAGCGACCTATCTAACCCCTCATCTATTTTAAAGTGGTATTTTTAGACATTTGAATGATGATGTATCGTATTTTTTCCCCCTCTTGAGTTTAATTAATTGCTGGGAAATCTTCATTTTATAATGGTTTGTAATATTAATCAGACAGAAGATAGTTTCCAGCGTGTGTCCTACATATCTTTAGCGTCGGACGAGTGTAATGCATGGTACTCTGTTGTGTCTAGTTATGTTCACTCAAAGGTTTAAAAATACCACTTTAAAATAGATGAGGAGTTAGATAGGTTGCTAAAATAGTTGAGGGGGCCAAACCGCTCAAAAATAAAAATTGAAGGGGCTACGTATGTATTTTACTTTTAAATGAAGGGTTAGATAGATCTCTATGATAGTTGAGGGGGCCAAGCGGCTCAAAAATTAAAGTTGAAAGGACCGTGTATATATTTGGCTTAACTTTATGTATCTATCTTTCTTATTTTTACAATCCTTTCAATGATCATATTACTTAGATAAAGTAGGAGACAATTCGGGTCGACACAAACATATATATATATATATATATAAATCATTTTAACTTAAGATCTCTCTAAAAGTTGTGTAATAATCTCAGAAATTGTCAGAAATTGTCACTCCTAATTTTATATTTAAATTTTTAATCTTTTATTATGTATAAAGTGTTTAGTCTTCTGACGGTCACAAATGACTAGCTACAGTACTAGAGGGGGGTGAATAGTACTTCAGGACGAATAAAAATTTTTGCAAACTCTCTTTAAAAATTCTTTTTGAAGAAACACAAATTTCTTTCTAAAAATGAATAAACACAAGTTTTATAAAAATATAAATTTTGTGAATAAACACAAGTTTTATAAAAATACGAAATTAATTAAAATAATAAAACTTGTGAATATAAATTTGCTTTTCTAAAAATGACTTTTAAATAATAAAGCTACTAATTTAAATTGCAAGAATTTAAATAGCAGAAAATATAAAGAGAGTAGGGATAGAGAAATGAAGATGCCGAATTTTATCCTGATTCGACTCAACCGATCTATGTCCAGTCCCCAAGCCAACCGCTTGAGATTTCCACTAACGTTTCATTTACGGGCAGGAAACAAGTCTATGTTACTTTTTGCGAATTCAAGTAACAAACTCAATACTTTTGCAGGTTAAGTATCAAACCTCTACCGTTACTTTTTCAGAGCTTAAGTAACAAAACTCCACCAATGCTTTTTCTAAGCTCAAGCACTAAACTTTTACAGACTTTGTTGATCACACCACCAACAAAGTAAACCCTCTTCACACAGCCTTGTGTGAATATTCAATTCCCGACTATATGAATATTTGGATGAAACAATGTAGCTCTTTTCTTGACTTTGCTTTCTTTGAGAATTTGGAAGACTAGAGATGAATGCTTAAGAGTGTGAGAGTTGCAAATTGGTCTTCATTGCCTTCAAGTCTTGATCTCCATTCCTTATATAGGGAAAAACAGCTTTATGGCCGTTTGATACAAGTTGATCTCAAGTCATAAGGAAATGATAGCCGTTTGAATTGATTCATAAGGAGAAATGGAATTTGATCTCAAGTGATAAGCATCATGTAGCCGTTTGTATTGATTCATAAAGTGAAATGGTAGTTGTTTTCAAGTCATATAGTTGTAGATCTCAAGTAATAAGCTTATGTATCCATTTTCTTTAATTCATAAAAAGAACTGAAGTCATAAGCAATTTTGAACTCGAGTCATAAGTTCACTTTATGTAGCCTTTTGTATCACTTCATAAATGGGAAAGATGGTTGATCTCAAATCATAAGCAAATCTAGTTATTGATCTCAATTCATAAGATCACTTGTGTAACCGTTTGACACAAGTCATAAACTTGTACAAAGTAAGCCAGGAATTCCCAAGTAATAAGGCAATTACTTCAAGTTATAAACTAAGATGTTCAAGTAGTATAGCTTTTAGTTTATAAGTTAAAGTGTGTATCAAATCATTGTATGACTGAATACATATCCTTCAACTCATAAGCCAAAGTCTTTCAAGTCAACTCATAAGTTAATGCCTTTCAAGTGATATAACATCTTAGTTTAAGTCATAAGTCATATAATAAACTTTTGTGGCCGAGAGAATTAGCTTCAATTAATAAGTCATTTTAGCTCTTTTAAGCATTATAAAGTCATAAAGAATTTATGTGACTTATGAGATCATTTTATCTTATAAAGCGAAATTATCAACTCAAAAAATACTTAAAACTAAGAGTTAAATTAAGAAACACATTTGATTAAATGTCAACTTGTGATCATCAAAACCGAAGTCAACATCTTCAAATCCAATGAATATAAAGCACCTTATCAATATTTTAATACTGATAACTTTTAGGGAAAATTGGATAAAAAAATTCATAAATATTTATAAAAGCATATCATTTTTATTTGTTCTCTTTCATTTTTATTCTCTTCTTGTTTCTCGTCTCGTCTTTCTGTTTTATTTTCGTTAAGATTTTATAAATATTTTGTATTTTAAACAAGTTGTGCAAAAAGCTCTAACTTTTTAACTATATGATATCTCATAGGAGTAAGATTGTCAGAAACTATTTTGATTGATTTTTCTGTCCATAATCTTACCAACCCAATGTAATTAGTTGTTTGATTCTATACTGCAAGGAAATTAAAAATATTTTGGACTTGGAAAAAAATAAAAAAAATAAAAAGAAAAGGATCAGAGCTGAGCCGGAAGATGGGTTAGTTGTAAACTCTTGGGTCGTTTAGCCCATTGGCGCTTGTGGGTGTCCATTGACAAACTGGGCAGCGCTATGAGTATGAAAGAGGAAAGCTATTCCTTATAGCCCGCAATGAAAATAGCAATAAATTACTCAAAATGACATTTTTAAAAATTATTTACGCTGTATAACTATAGTCTAGTGGTAAAAGCATCTCTCTCTAATTAAGAGGCCTAGAATTCGTGTCTCATTAAGATTAAATACCACACTCTTAATTAAAAATGATAATAGTAAAAAGAAAACTTATCGAAATTTGGTAAAATATATCAGAATCTCTATGCTTTTTAATTACTGGATTTATAACTCTTCGCATTTTTCATTTGTTCTATTATTTCCCCTTTCTGTTTGTTATTATGTCATAATCTATTAGAATTTTTGACGGCATATATTTTTGAACAAAATTAGTCCGGTTAATTTTCCTAAGTCCTTAATTACAAAATTGTCCTTTCACTTATCATCAGATATTTGTTCTACCCTTCAAGTTATGGTTGCATTAAAAAAAGAGGCATTAAAATAGTCTCTTCAAGAAGAATTTGAATCTAGAATAGAATGTTCAAAAATATGAAAGATAATACAAATTTTGTCTATAAATGTAAAAAAAGATAAATAAATAGGAGGATGTGAGAATGTAATAGAGAAAAAATGTGAGGAAGTAAAATTTAAATGGGTAAAATAAGAGGAATGATGAGCATAATTAGAATGAATTAAAACCCAAACAAAACATAAGAATGAATTATATATACAAAGTGAAGAAAAAGAAGAAGTTAGAAATGCCTCCAAGGCCTTTCAGCAAGGTTTACACATTGAGAGAACCTAAAACAATCAAGAAGATGATCAATGGTTAAACCAGCAGCTTGCATGAAGGAATAAACAATAACTGGCCCCACCAATCTGAATCCTCTTTTCAATAAATCTTTGCTAATTGCTTCTGCCTTTGGCGACCTCAATGGTACATTTCTTGAGTATTTGAATCTATTAATTGTTGGTTTGTAATTCACATTCCCCCACATGTAACTGCTAAATGATCCATATTCCCTTTCCATCTGCATCCATCATTTTCCATTCACCATACAATTCAATTCGTAAACACCAACTTAATCAAACTTATTAACCACTTACTTGATAAAAATTTGGTATAATAACAACTATTGGGGGAGCTTATGTATATAACACAGCAAGTGTAATGGCTTAACCAGAAAACCAATGTTATTAATTAGATATGTTGACTTGCCTTGATTATGCACTTTGCATTGTCTACTATGCACCTCACTCTGTTTTCAGCTAACATCACTGCCCTATTGGAGGCTATCTCTGTAATTTCGTTTTCTCCCATTTTGGCAACAATTTTAGGATCAAATCCGCTAAATGCTTCACTGTTCAATAGCATATGATATTCATGCTTAGTTTTATTTATCAGAAAATCAAAACAAAACTCGTTCTTAATTAATTTCTTACCTCAAAACTTGTCTCCTTTTTAGAATTTCAGTCCAATTGTAGTCCATCAACATACCAGATAAGGCAAGCAACTCGAACAATTGACTGGCAATATAATTATAATTAATTTATTTGGCATGATTAATTAGTAGGTAAGACTCTATTATCAAATAAAAATAATAATAATTAATCACTTACTTATCATCATAGACTGGAACCCCCCAGCATTCATCATGAAATGCGACGTAGACTCTGTCTGTGTACATAATTCCAATTTTTGTTTTTAATTAAACACTCAAATAGATAAAGCATAGATGGCTCTGTATAATATATATGGTTGTTGGGAAGTAACAGATATACATGGAGCCAAAATATATAATACAGCAATTAAATTGTTAAGATTTAATGTTAATATTTATAATAGTTTGAGAGATCATCCATTATACTGTAATTTATATAATATATATTACTAAAATAACATGAGCTCATTGAAAAAAAAAAAAACAACAAAGTTTAGGATTGTGAGTTGTGATATCTAATCAATTAATAGTATTTCATAGTTGGTAAGAAAGCTTTTGTGAATTATTTCATTAATAGTATTAGTAGGGTGAGATTATACATTTTAACCACATTGATCAAAGTCAAAAATTAGTTTTGGCAATGAAGCAACAGCTCATTCATGCATTCTTTCCTTTTTTGTTTGCTGGGTAGTAGTTGAATTAAGTTGAAATTCTATAATACATATAGATACTAACTTGTGAACTGATTAGTTGAGATAAGGTCAACACCAATCATAACGGAAATAAAATAAAATAAAAAAGAATGCTTTAACTCCAGCTTAATTTTCTGGTTGGATCATTTATAACATAAAAACACATTAATCTCACACATTGACTTGATAATTAAACACTCCATCTCAAGGTTCAAAAAAGCGTCAAGGCCACAAAACAAATTTACTAGTAAAAATTCCAATAAGAAAAACGAGAAATTAAACTCAGATTTTAGTATCACAAATATTTCTTTCATAACTGAGCTCAGTGTTATATTCCTACTATCAAATTTAGCTACATTCTAATCTTATGTAATATAATGTACAGAAGAAAGGTGAAAGTAATGAAATTTCAGTGAATCAAAACTATATATTTATACTTTTTTTTTCATTAGATGTACTTTGTTTAGGTGCTGCCTTTCCCAAATTGAATTCCAATCCTAACTTTAACAGCTTGAGTCCTTTACCGCTCAAACCACGGTAATTGGTAAACTACATATTGATTAATAAAACAACGTACCACTATTGTTTGTGATCCAACTGCACCTCCTCAGGTCCCCAACATTAGAGTCTTGGCATTGCGGTTGATGAACAATTTTGGGCAGTGCCGGAGCAGGAGCTTCTCTTCTTTCTGGCGGATCAGAGAGAAGGCGAAGAGCCAAGGAAATCTTCTGCTCAAGGGGAGTATTAGAATAATCAGTGAGACAAGAATCATTTGAATTCTGTGACAAAGATAATGATAAAGATGACAATGATAGTGATGAATTGCTCCTTTGGAGGCCGATTGGGTACACTTTCTTCAAATTCTTAAACAGATATCCTTGCTGCTCATTATTTGACTTCTTTTTTTCTTTCATCAATATGTTCTTCTTTTCCACAACTTGCTTTCTTACACTGCAAGTTGTTTTTGACATAATTAATCCTACAATTGAACTGTTTGCGTCTGATTTTATTTCTTGATTTGGGGAAGATATATAGATAGAGAAATTAAGGTATGTGATAATTGGTATAAATTTATTGGAGGGTTTTGGTGGGTTTTTTTTTTTTTTTGGGAATTGAAGGGGTCTGAAACTTCTTCACCTAAGTTGGTGAAGTGTGAATTTCATTATGGACTGTCTCTTAAATGGGTTCTTGCTATTTAAGCAAGATATAATTATTTGAGTATATATGCTTAATTAATTAAATATTTCAAGAATTTTATTTTTGTTTAGAAAATTTTGCAGTTAGGTATAGCTCATATCTAAAATATTCTGTGTATATATAATTGTTCAAGTTGCAGCAACTGACTTGTACCCGGCCAATTGATTATTAATGAAATTTTTTGATGTTCCGAGTCAAATTTGATATATTCTTTTTGTTCATAATATTCGCAATTTTGTTCATTAATTAGGGTGACATTTGGAATGATACTTAATTCTTGTTAGAGGAATACTAAGAGCTTGTTCGGTTCTGCTGTTGTTGTTTGCTGATACTGTTTATTATTGTTGTTTATGATTGTTGTGGCTATTTGTTATTTGATAATTAATGTTGGTAAAATATAATAAATTTTTGATGTTATGATATAAAATAACCAATTTGGAAAAAATAAAAATACAATGAACTGTTTTTTTTATTAAAAAAAAAGGTTTTATCTGCTGATGGAAAACAATAGTTTTTCCTTCATAAAACGTGTAAAACCTAACAAAACATCTCTAAAACTGTTGTTTGACATTAAACAACAAAAAAAGCTAAAAAAACAAGTATTCAAACAGGCTCTTAGTATATAATTAGACAAGGTTTCAACCCACACAATGTGCAAATTTAATTTGATATATTGTAAACATATATGTATAAAAAATTACAATTTCTTTATTCATTTCAAATAATTTTTTCTGTATTGTTTTAGTAAGAAAAAAAAAACCATAAATCAATAAATAAAATAGTGTTGAAAACAATATAGGAAATGTAGAGCCTATCCAATTATAGACCAGATACAACACCCTTAATTAAAAATGGAAATATTAAAAAAAATCCACAAAATATTGAAAACAATGTCAAATTAATCTTAATATACTTCGAGTTCTAGTCCTATTAAAATTGGCTTAGTTGTTCGGTGTCATAAAATGGAAACAAATCTATGCTTTCAAAAATAAGTGTATATAGAGTAAAAGAATTGACCATTTACATTAATCATTTGTAGATGGATAATAATTTAAACAAAGAAAAAAATGAGAAATTGAGACATGCAATTCCTTATATCTTGATGTTGAAAAAACCCTAATTAAAAATCATAATAATCGTAGTAGCAACCCTCAAAATAGGTCTTTAAAAAAAAAAGAGATCTGGAAATGCATTCGACTGGTAGATTGAAAAGACATGTATTTAGATATAAAATGTTAGTCAAGTGGGAAAAACAAAGATCAACCATGCAATTATTACCTAGTGGAGAAAATCGGAAAAAGTAACACATTTGCTGCTTTTGATCGAACGTAACAAACTCTAAAATTCGATTTATAATCAGATCACACCAATACAAAAAATAATACAAAAAAATTAGCATACCAAAAAACAAAAACATAAAGTAAGTTGCAAAAATTTGAAGAAAAAAAGAAGAGAAATAGAGCAATCCTTAGATTAGAGAAAAAGAAAAAATAATATATTAAAGGAAGCGAGTAAATGACTGTATAAGATATTATTCTGGTTATATGCTAAATAACCGTAAAACAAACCAACTAATATCAATTAAACGGGATAAAACCGGAAATAAATTAAAGTTAATTCAAAAAGAGTTATTAATTTATAGATAAGATAAATATATAGATTTTTGTAGAGATTTTAGGGATTATAAAATGTAGGTAAATGGCTAGACAAAAAATTAATATAAAAATTAATTTGTACAAATTTGAGAAAATGATACATCAGTGTTATGGTTAGGGCTGAGCATCGGTCGGTTTGGTAACCGAACAGAACCGAATTGTCGGTTAACCGAACCAGAATTTATATAATAATTAGAACCGAATCAAACTAAATAAGGATAAAAACCGAACCAAATCAAACCGAAATTTTTTGGTTCGGTTCGGTTATTACCAAAATTTGTCATTTTAACCGAAATTATATATAAAAAAATATTTGTAAATGATTTATAGGGCAATTAATTGAACCATTAATTCATCATTTTATGTTGATTATAGCTTATTAACCTACTGTTCAAGTCAAGACTTAAAAATTAAAAATATTATCAATATCAATTAAACCAATACAATAGGAAGAATAAAACTTGTGGACCAAGACAACACCAATTAAAGAACAAACCTATTAGAGATGAGTTTTAATGGATTTATACAAAGTCCAACCTATATATATATATATAACACAATTTGGTTCGGTTTCGGTTAGTCCAAATTTTTTTAGGGAAAAACCGAACCAAACCAAATATCAAATTATTTGTAAAATTACTACCAAACCAAACCAGAAAATATTTGGTAACTGAACCAAACTTTTTTTTCGGTTTGGTTCGGGATTGGTATTCAGTTTTACCAAATAGTGTTCATCCCCAGTTATGGTTATATAGCTTTAATACATATATAGATATCGATTATAATGAATTACACAATGGAGTAAATTAGATTCTATATGGGTTTATTTGGTGGATGAACATAATTTAATTTTATAATTTTCCTATCATATTATTACATGATTAATTTTTGTTCGATATATCATATTAATCGATTGAAGATTGATGAAACAATTTTTAAATGATATATATATATATATAATTTAGCAATCAAATTAATCAAAACATTGCTCAAGACAACTTTAAATGATTTACATGCTCAAATTAAGGCCTACAAAATGATATTTTAAAGATTAGATGTGGTTATTATTTATTTAGTGTGTAAAACTCAATGTTTTAATTTGTTTATGGTGGTGGGGTAGTAATTTAATCCTATCAAACTTTTTCTCTGTTATATGATTGAGAATTTAAATATATGTGACTGAACACATATGTGAGACAATTATGCATGCTCCAACTTTATTTAAGATTAAATAAGTTGTGCTGAGTTTGTTTAATAACACATTATGTGTTGGATATGCCCTAATTCCGAGACATTGGTCATTGTATTTGTATCATACATTTGTACTTTGATGTGAGTTTTATGTATTATACAACTTGTATTATTAAATAAAGGCACTAATCTATTTATTATATATCTTGTGATATGTTTTAAATAGAGTATCCAATGGACATATCCATATCCATGTTGACAAGTGTCATGCACTTGGCAATAAGACCATAGATAGGGAAAACGATACGACCATAAAGTCATCCGTAGTCTGTTCCAATCATGGGAATGAATGGAACTAAAGACTATCATTAGCCTGGTTGAATAGCGGTGTCTTACCGGCCATTGAACATGGAATGTCAACCAAATTAATGGGTAAATGCAAAGGGACATGGTACTGGATAGATTCACTAAACGAGAAATCCACATGGTACAGTATCACAAGTGATTCTCGTGTAATACTTGTATGGATCCTTTGACCTGACCATATGATGGTGCTGCATGTGAAGTGACATACTTTGGTGTACGCCTAACGGTCCTGTAAAAGGGTGCCAATTATGGGTACGTTCGGGTATGTCAGTGAGTATGACAGTGCTATAGATATGCAGATGAGAATGTCACTCAGTAGTCCACTGAGAAAATATCACCGGCCTCTTGATGAATACAATTGATAAGAGTGTGGCCACACCCAAACAAGTTGGAGCTTGTGTGTGAGTATCAGTTCATTCGGGATCAAGTTAATGTCCGGACACAATAGAGGGTGATCAATCCATGCCTCTGTGTTAGACACCGATATTAATGACATGGGATATACGAGTTTGAACTACAGGGTTACAGTTCCATTTTGACAGCTATTTCTGTCTTAATTGAGGAATGCAGTGGCTTGCTAGAGCCCGCCTGCAGTCTGTGGGCTATAAGTCCACTGCCAACATAAAGACGGACCCACAGGATCATACACATAGAACGTATGAACTTAAATTAAAAGGATTTAGTGTGTACTTGGAGTATACACGCTGAAGAGAGAGAGGTTTATTAATTATATTATATGGATCAATTGGATTGATCAAAATAATATAATTAATATTTAATTAGGTCTTCTCATAATTAATTCAATGAATTAATTAATGAGATTATTTCATAGGTAGAAATATTTTATATATATAGGTTTACATGTATTTCATTTTATGAATGTCTAACTTAATTCCTCGGTTTAATTAATAGGTCAAATTAATTTTAATTTAAATGTATGTTATATATTCTATTGTATAATATATAAGCATACATATTGAATTAAAGTTACATTTGAAATTAAATAAAACTAAGGAATTAAAATGGACTTGGGCTTGAAAGGAAAAGCCCACATGAAATTATAAGGAGGGCTTTTTACATAAATACTTACCTTTTTACACCACCTAACTTTTTTACCTACAAGGGAAAACTTTACTTAAATACTTTAAAAACTTTCCAAAATTACAAAAATACATAAAACAGGAAATTCCTGTTTTACGTAAATCTGCAGAAAAAAACACAAAACAGAAAAACATAAATCTCCAAAATACGTGATTCCCTCCGGCTCAAAAACCTCCCAAACGCCAAGAAATCGCAGATCAATTTCGCCAAGAATCACAGATCAGTTTCTTCACCTGGAATCGCATACCTGGATCGATAATCACAGATCAGTTTCGCCATCTAGAAATCGCACATCTATATCGATCGATCTCTCTCCTACACATTCAATCGATCACTGCAATTCAATCGATCACTGCAAAACAGATATAACAATTCAATCGATCACAGAGATATGCAAGAAATCACAATTCTGCTCCATGATAATGGAACTTGGACTGAAGATTACAGATTCATCAATTACAACTCAGTATAACTCAGTATAAAATAAGGTATAATTCAGGTATAACTAAGGTATAAACAGTGAAAAGAGTGTATCAGAATTTATAACAAAGGTATAATCACAATAACAGTGTAACTTAGGGTATAACTAAGTATAACTAAGGTATAATTCAGGTATAACTAAGGTATAATCAGTGAAAAGAGTGTATCTGAATGTATAACAAAGGTATAATCACAATAACAATGTGTCTTAGGTATAACTAAGGTATAACTCAGTATAACTAAGGTATAATTCATGTATAACTAAGGTATAAACAGTGAAAAAAGTATATCTGAATGTATAACAAAGGTATAATCACAATAACAATGTATCTTAGGGTATAACTAAGGTATAACTCAGTATAACTAAGGTATAATTCAGGTATAACTAAGGTATAAACAGTGAAAAAAAGTGTATCAGAATGTATAACTAAGGTATAATCACAATAACAGTGTAACTTAGGGTATAACTAAGGTATAACTCAGAATAACTAAGGTATAAACAGTGAAAAAAGTGTATCAGAATGTATAACTAAAGTATAACTCAGTATAACTAAGGTATAGTCAGTGAAAATAGTGTATCTGAATGTATAACAAATGTATAATCACAAAGGTATAACTAAGGTATAATTATAACTAAGGTATAATTCAATATAACTCAGTATAACTAAGGTATAATTCAGGTATAACTAGGTATAATCAGTGAAAAAATTGTATAATCAATGTATAACTAAGGTATACTTCATGTATCAGAATGTATAACTAAGGTATAATCATAATAACAGTGTATCCTAACGTATAACAAAGGTATAAATCATGTATAACAGTGTATCTTAAGGTATAATTAATGTATAACTCAGTATAACTAAGGTATAATTGCGGTATAACTAAGGTATAATCAGTGAAAAAAGTGTATCTGAATGTATAACAAATGTATAATCAGTGAAAAAAGTGTATCTGAATGTATAACAAAGGTATAAATCAGGTATAACAATCTATCTTAGGGTATAACTAATGTATAACTCAGTATAACTAAGGTATAATTGCGGTATAACTAAGGTATAATCAGTTACTATAGTGTATCAGAATGTATAACAAAGGTATAAATCAGGTATAACAGTGTATCTTAGGGTATAACTAAGGTATAACTCAGTATAACTAAGGTATAATTTAGGTTTAAATAAGGTATAACCTTTCCCTGTCAAGAAAGCAACAAAACTTGAAAGTAAATTCTGTAATAGTGAAAGGAGTGAAATTACCTGAGTTGAGGGAGTAGTGACATTACTCTCCCACATTATATTCTCAGCAACAAACCACTCGATTTCAGATCCATTTGTGAAACCAAGGGTTTATACAATGTTGTTTCTTCCTGCAACATTGGTTCAGGGACTGTAGAACCAGCAACGTTATCGCCAACAACACCCTCATTTCCATTCCCAAAATCAGCAGCCTCCGTCGCATTCCCTTGCCAATCGCTCCGGCTATGCTTCTCCGGCAATAGATTATCACCGTCGCCACTATCTTCACCGCCGTCCATCAGATTCCTCTTAAACAACTTCAGCAGCTGTTTATATTGAGTGAATGTTTGAAGAAGAAAAAAAGTAGAGAACAGAGAAAGAAGAAAAAGAAAATCGTAAAGATGGGAGAAAGGAGAAGAAAGGGGTAAAGATGAGAGAAAAGAGAAGAAAAAGGTAAAGAGGAGAAAGAAAAAACAAAAACACGTAATTCAGTAAATAGGAAAAGGTAGGCCCAAAAACAAAAGCCCAAATCCAACGTAAAATTGATAATTTCCCTTATAAGGATGGGCCGAATTTATAGGATAAGGATGGTGAGTCATCCTTTTGGATGAAGATGATGAGTCACCCTTTTGACTAAAATGTAGCAAAATTAGACTTTGCTTCTTTTGGATGAAAGGTAGAAGAAGAAAAGTTGGACTTTGCTTCTTTTTATGCCGATAACAAGAAAAATTAGATTTTGCTTCTTTTTAAGCTTATCATCTTCTTTCTTTTGGTTAAAAAAAAAAAAAAAAGATATTACCACTTGATTTCCTCTCTTCTCTTTTTAAGAGTTTCCTTCTGTTAACATGAGTTTAAGTTCCATAGCAATTCGTGTACGTGACGGTGGAGGAAGTCAGTTTTGATTTCTACAGCTATCTCTTTAAGAGATTTTCTGGTGAGAATATTACTTTTCTCTTATTGGCTTTTGGTTTTTGATTTCCACATCATTAACTCCTGGGCACGGATTTGAGGAAATCAACGCGTTCTTCTGTTTTTATCGGTTGATTTCCAATGAAAAATCCTAACGTTATGTACATAATATTTAAATAAATAATCGAACATACTTATGAAAAAAAAAATTTCTGAAGAAATATTTGACCAATTAGTACAAAAGCATGTGCATGAGTAGCAACAAAAATAAATTAGTTTAATAACTATTAGTAAAAATCCGTAATGCTCGCTTTTCCTTATGGTATATATTTATTTCTGGCATAAAAAAAATATAACTCTATTGGCCCCATATTTAATGTAAAGGTGTAATATATTGTCTCATGGTTACTCAAACCTTAAATTTTTCAATTATAAAAAAAGTACTTTTAACACTAAAATATAACTGAATAGGCTAATATACGTATCCACATATATGGTACTGTTTCCTCAATGTTTGATTGAAAAAAAAAACTATTTTAAAAATTAATTTCTAAAAGATTTTTTCTATTCTTCGATTGAAATTTATTTTTTTGTCGTTAGAAAATAACTATTCGTTCTTAAAATTATTTTTTAATGATCATTAACTTACATTTTTTTGTACTTAATTTTATAGAGTTTTCAATATCAGGAGATTCTTTTTGGAATTCACATTTTATAATTATATATATATTAATTTGAAATATTAATTTGAAACATACATCATGAGTTGAATATGAGCAACAAATATTCCTGAAATTACATGACTACAGCTTCAGTTAGGAGTGTAAATTTATTAAAGGAAGTGTTTAGTAGTGAATTTAGTTGCAGTGTTTGTTCTCAGAAGAAAGTGGGAAATGGGACCATAATTAATATTCTTAACTTGTACTCCTTTAATTGTTTTGAAGCTTTGGCTGATTAGACAAAGAAATTTCATCTCACCATTATCATATGTGGAAATTACATAAGCTTTAATTTTGATTTGTTTAAGTGATCGATGTGCTCTTTTCTCCTTTACTTTAATTTATACAATTAATCATGAGTGCAATTTCAGCAACTTTAACTATCTTTTGTTCAATTCATCTCCTTCTTAATATTTAAGTTTCTCCTTTTTATTTATTTTCTTTTTCATTTTACTATTCTTTATTTCTTCTATGATAGTAATTTTATAGGATGAATTCAATTGCTAGATGATTTTAAAGTTTTGAAAGCACAAAATAAACTAAATTGGTAATAATATCAAAATGAAGGTAACGTAATCAATATGGACAAAAAATAAAGTAATAAATTTTCATGAAAAATATTTGTGTAATTTTATTACAGTTTTTCCTCAAAAGTGAAAAAATTTAATATTTTTATTTCTAATATCCGTACTTAGTCCTATGTAGTTTTACCTTGTAGTTTGAACCATGATAAAAGGCAAGAATGATTTGTCAATCACATCCGAAGTTCAAAAAGGTTAAACTTAGAGCATCTTTAACCTTATCACATCATCCAACACAATAAACTCAACTCTATTAAATTTTCTTCCACAATCATTAAACTCTACAACAACTTATTTGTGAGACCCTCTATCAAATCACACTTTATTTCATAATACTTTTTTTATTTAATTATTCAACAATATATATATATATATATATATATATATATATAAACACAACATAATTAATTTTAACGAATAATTAATCTAGCCAAATACTTCAAATATTTATTTTACATTATTAATAATTAATAGTTATTAAATAATATGAAGTCAGAATTCCATAACGATTATACAACAAATGTATAAATTACCATAAACATAATAAATAAACAGACTTACAGTTTATATACAACGGAAACTCGTTTATGGAATGGATCTGATCTATGCGAGAAACCGGATCGTTCTAGTTGCCTTTCCTATGAGTGTATGAATACACTGAGTACGGGCTATCTCTGTGAATTCTTCCGACGAACGAAGAAGTAATTCGTGTTTTATCGGTAGAGACGTTTTCCCCGAGTTTAGAAGAGAATCTCTACGATTCTCCATCCCTTACAAAATAGAGAAACTTCTTCTCTATTTATAGTGGAAATCCCAACTTCCATCTATATATAGGGTTAGATCAAATTACACATTTAGTCCCTGTAATTTACATATAATTGCAGTTTAGTCCCTGCCATTCCAAAATGTTATGGGCGGACCAAAAACCAACATCTCCCACTCGCACATGACAAGACACACTTTCATTGCGATTGAACACACATACTTCTTTCAATTCTTATTCGGCGAATTCAAGCGACCAGTCAACGTAACGGTTAAACCTTGAAGCTCTCCTTCATCGTTCCACCTTTAGCTTAACGTGACTTCCCCCTAGTCCATTTTCCATGATCACTAGTTTTCGACTCACTTTTGATCTCACGAAAACATTCATATACACTACATACCTTTTCCATGAAAAGGTATTGAGCTCGAGTGTTATATGATTACCAAGTGACATGTTACTGAAAATATACTTCCTCTCTATAAATAACCTTCTGCCATATGTCTAATGCTTATCTAACTGGTCCTTATATGCCCGTTCATAGCTAACGAAGCCTGTTTTAGGGTTCCAATCAAGTTAATCATCAGACATACCCTTCTTGTTATTTACAAGAGTCTTTAAGGGTGAACTTGAAACTCATAGTTTCATTTGGGTCTCACATTAGGAAAGTTGAGATCAATTTTCTTCTTTCCATCCCTTGGTCGGCTTTTACACATATTACTAAAATATGCCATAGTGTTAATCCACTTAGGACGTATATTTTATAAACATTATGCGAAGGCATTCAGTCTCTAAATGTAACTCATGCATTAGTACCTCTATTCCACTTTTAAGCCTTTCACAGGACAGCTTTCAGTATAAACGAAATAATGATATTTCACATATCACATATGGAGTTTCTCACACTCCACTTTTACCTATGAACACACAATTCATAGTACAAGGTTCATCTATGTGAGTAGATGCATTTCGTCAACATGCTGAACTATACTCAATAGCTCTATGTGTATCGCTTTAATTAGTGAATGAATTTGAACACAACAAATAACTCACATTCTATTCCAATAGAATTTTCCAAAGTTATTATAACAGTTCAAAAACAACAACATGTTCCTATAACCTACGAAGACCAAATTCCAAAATGTGTTTACTCAAAACATTTGGAGCTATTGGCTTCGTTAACGAATCTGCAATCATATCACCAGTTGGAAGATGCATTAAACTTATTTCTCCTTGTGCTATTTTGTCTTTAACAAAATGATATTTTATATCGATATGCTTGCTTTTTCCATGATAACAAATATTCTTGGAATAAGATATCGATGCAGCGCTGTCGGAATAGATAGTCGTATATTTCCTTTTAGGCAATAGGTCCAAAAGATTTATGAAGCGAACCAAAACGCTTCTTGTACTGAAGCTACTGTAGCTACATATACCGACTCCATAGTCGATAATGCCACGCAAGTTTGTTTCTTGCTACACCAGGAAATTGCACCATTTCCTAGAATAAAAATATACACAGACGTGGACTTCTTCCCGTCTTTATCAATTCCGTGATCAGCATGTGTGTATCCCTTTAACTGCAGATCCTTTCCTTGGTAATAAAAGGGAATAATTTGAAGTCCCTTTTAAATATCTCAATATCCTTTTCACTGCTGCCCAATGCTTCAAACCTGGATTAGCCTGATAACGGCTTGCGAGACCCACCGTAAAACTTATATCAGGTCGTGTACAAATCATAGCGTACATCAAGTTACCAATTGCACATCTATAAGGAATTCTCTCTAGTCTCTTCTGGAGTCATGCGACACATACTTGCATTTAGTTCCGTGCCTTATGCAATAGGGGTTTGGATCGGGATCATAGTGAGCCATATTAAACCGTTCTAAGATCTTATTGATATACGTCTCTTGTGAAAGAGCCAATAATCTCTTAGATCGATCTCTTGAGATCTTAACCTCAAGAATGTAATTAGCTTCTCCTAGATCCTTCATCTCAAAGTTAGAAGACAACTAAGTCTTTACTTTCTTGAGTAAGGAAGTGTAATTTCCTGCTAACAAAATATCGCCAACGTATAACGTCCCTCCATTTTCACGCTTAATGTAGACACACGAGTTTGCATTAACACCTTAAATTACATTGATATAATCGCTTCATGGAAACGAAAATAGCATTGTCTTGAAGACTGCTTAAGGCCTTAAATTGATCTTTTCAACTTACAAACCTTATGTTCTGGTCCCTGGACAATGAAACCATATAGATTTCTTCGTTCAGTTTGCCATTTAAGAACACAGTCTTTACATCCATTTGATGTAATTCAAGGTCCATACATGCTACAAAGTAAGTACTATTCTTATAGACGCGAAACGGACAACAGGTGAAAAAATCTCCTAATAGTCAATTCCTTCCTGTTATGTAAACCCCTTCGCAACCAGCCGACTCTTAGTCTGGATAGGTTTCCCATCCATTGATCGCTTAATAGTATGTATCCATTTATTCCCAAGGCTCTACGCCCGTTGGATAGATCAACTAGTTCCCAAACTTTGTTGATCCTTATTGAATCCGTTTCACTTTCCATTGCTTTAATCCATTCTTCTTTCACTGGGGATTCCAATAACTCTCTCATGTTAGTTGGAATATCTTCAATTTGAGCTACAATCGAGAGAGCTTCGCTATCAACTAAATGACGGCGTTACGGAATATTTCCCCTCTGTGATCGTTTTAGAGGTTCTGTTTCTTGATAAACATATCTCATATATTCATCAAGATTCGGAACAGAAATCCCACTGGGGCCACTCCCACTAGGATCTATATCCATATTCACATTTGAATTTGGAACATAACTCCCACTCAAATCAAGACCACTCAAGTCAGGGTCAGGATTACTCAAATCTGCTTGTGAAGGTTGAAAAACATCATTCTCTTCCCTTTCCCTTAGGTCTTCAACTTCATTCCTCCCACTCGGATTGAGCGATGCTAAAGTTTCAGACTCTTGAGTTTCAAAGAAAGTGAATCCCTTATCCACTTCTCCCAGCTTAGGAAATTCATTCTCTAAGAATGTGACATCTCGTGACTCAAATTCTGTTATTTGACCATTCTCATTCTCTCCCACTAGAACGTATCCTTTGGAGAGATCAAGATATCTTATAAAGCTACCTTTCTTGCCTCTTGGGCCTAGCTTGCCATGCTTACTAGATGTATCACGAATATAGGTAGCACATCCCTATGGTCGCAAATGGTTCAAATTGGGCTTGCTGCTCGTCTACAATTCACAAGGCGTGGTTTCAACGGACTTAGAAGGTACTCTATTGAGTACATATGTGGCAGTCAATATTGCGTCTCCCCAAAAGGAGATAGGCAAATTGCTTCAGCCATCATAGACCTTACCATCTCTAAGAGGGTTTGGTTTCTTCTTTCTGTTACTCCATTTTGTTATGGAGTCCTAGGTATTGTCAATTGATGTTCAATACCTTTTCATCACATAAAACTTTAAATTCCTCGGAGAGTTACTCTCTTCCCCGATCGGTCCTTAAAGCTTTGATTCTTTACTCTAATTGATTTTCAACTAGAGTTATAAATCGTTTGAAACATGCTAATGCTTCAGATTTATGTGCAATCAAATAGACATGACCATACCTTGTATAGTCGTCTATGAATGTAATGAAATAGTACACACCATGCCTTGCCCTAACATTCATTGGGCCACAGATGTCAGAATGGATTAATTGCAATGGTTGGTCAGCTCGCGTAGCTTTACCAAATGGTTTTCTTGTCATCTTTCCTTTTAAACAGCTTTCACAAGTTGGAAGATCTACTTTTGATAAATCAGCCAACAAACCTGCTTTAGCCAATCGTACTAAACGATGTTGACCAATGTGACTAAGTCTCGCATGTCACATTTTTGAAATGCTAACATTATCCACAGATGCGTTAACATTAAAAGAAAAGCTATTATTACAAAAATAAATTGGATCTATATCCAGTACAATAAAACCATCCAACAAATATCCACCACCAAAGCAGATATTATTTATAAAGAGACTAAAATTTTTCAATTCAAAAGATAACATGAATCCAAATTCATAAGGATAGAAACAGATATCAAGTTCCTTCGAATTCCAGGAGCATAAAGGACATCTTTAAGAAATAGTGGTCGACCACCATTCAAGACTAGCTGACAACAGCCAATCCGTAAGACTTCCTCTTTAGAGTTGTTTCCCACGTATATCCACCTTGTTCCCCGTGGAACACTATGGAACTCAACAAAAAAACAAAAGAATCTCGATCCTTTGTTATGTGGTCTGTTGCTCCTGAGTCTACGATCCACAAAGGATGAGATTCAGTTTGGAAAACAGAACTTGAAACAAATGAATAACACTTATACACTTCGATAACATTTACCTTAGAAATGTTAAAAATCTTTCTTGCCCTTCTTTTGAACTGGAACACTGCCCACCATTCTCTTTGCCTTCTTCTTGAAGAACCTCTTGTTCCTCTCCTTGGACTTCAGACCAGGACTTGAACTTGTCATGTGAAGCTCAGATTTCACACTAATGAGGCCAGACGGTCCTCTTCCAGTTCAAGATGACGAACTACATCGCCAAGGGTCTTAATGTCGTTGGCATGGGTTAGGTGCAACTTCATATGCTCCCATTCATTCGGCAGAGAACGTATCACAACTTGAACTTTCTGCTCCTCGAGAGCAAAAATCGCAGTAAGCATGTGTTGTATACGTGAAACTTTTTCATGATATCATCATTCATCGCACTAAGCATGGTGATGTGGGCAGATGAGTTCTTCCTCTTCCAGGCTTGATAAGCCTCAAGGTCCCTCCTTGCTTGAATAGTGTTACCCTCTTCAGGAGGAACCATAATTCTCTCCAGAGTATCCAGAGCCTTTTACTTTTCAATTACGTATTGGACTTTCATAGCACAAACTTCATAATTGTCACCGTTCAAATGAAGGTCCTTATTTAGTTAAGCAACTATTGCTTTTGAAGCAGTCATTGAAAAACCGTTAAAGGCAAAGTAGCATTAATAAGTAAGCGATACACCATATTTATTATAAGATCATTTAAAACTAAAAATAGTGTTTGGTTCACGTAAAATCGAACATCCATGCGCAATGCATCGAGTCACCATTTACATAGGCTAATACAAACACCATATTAGGTTTAAATTTCCAATAATAAATATATATTTAGTTTTGTTTTAGATTATATTTTAATTTATTTAACATTTATACTTCTCTTAAGTATAAAACTAATGAGTAATATAACTTAGTTATAATCTCAAAATAAATAAATTAAAAATAACTAAAACAAATTACCAAAACAACAATGTTTAACAAATAAACATTTTATAATACCATAAAAATATCCAACATTTAGTCAAAATTACCACCACAATAAAAACTTTAGCACAAAGCCCTTTAATACAAAATTGAAAAACGAAATCAGCAAGAGAAAGAGTGAAAAATGAAGAGTTCAATCTTCATTTCCATCGAGTTGAACTATCTTAATTTCTTTTGAAGTTACTGGGATCATCTCTACGAACTTATAGTAGAGATCCAAAAGCATGTTCTCAACACCCTTAATAATAGCATCTAGACATAGGCGACGAACCAACTTGTTACTTCTAAGTAACTTGGTTCTAGGATTATAGGATAACTTAGCTCCCGCTTCAGCCAAGTTCAACACAAATACCTTGCATTGGGATCCATAATCCTGTTCAGGAACTAATCCTTCAATGGAGTCCACTACTTCGTCAAAATCAGAATTTTCTCAAAAACAGAATTTCTTAAAGTGCTTTTCACGAAAAACCTTTTTCGAAAATTTTAACATTTTTTAATTGATCAGCTCCAAAGGAAAAACCTCATTTCCAACAAGCTCTTGGATTTCCCGGTTTAACGCATTAAACCGATCCATAACTCTAATAATATTCCCTTCCTTCAATGGGGAATACCGTTTAGAGAAAAGCTCATCTTCAAGTTTTTTTTTTGTATAGTCCTGGCCTCCTCTTGAGATTGGATTATTTTACCATTTTTACAAACGTTTCCATTTTTATAACATATATAGAAATAACAAAAACTTGTTAATGATCAACCAAAAATCAGTATATAAATACATAATAAATATACTGAATTTTCTTGAATTTATTAAACATAAATTAAGCATTTATACACAATAAATACTAGTAAATTTAGTTTAAAATATCAAATGAATTCCAAAAATTCATCACAATATACCAAAAATTCAAGAAAAATGTAAATTTTAATTCTGGAAAAAATTTGACGAAATTTGGACACCGGAAGCCACTGCACGCGCCGACACATGCCACCTGTTCCTGTTCCACGCGCCTCCACACGCTCCATCGGGGTTGCTGACTCACATGACACGCGGCAACTTGTGATTCATGCTGACGTGGCACACATGCCACATGTCATCACCTGATTGGGTCAACGGATGATGTGGCATGATGTGGCACTGCCTTAACACGTGGCATCGTCCTATTGGTCCACAATGATGATGTGTCACGATGATGTGGCACAATCACAATGTTTTGACACGTGGCGACATCCAATTGGTCCACGTTTCTGACACGTGGCAGTTGACCGTTTCAGAAGCAGTTGACTTGGACATATGTCATAACGTGATTGGTTGGACTTTTCAACCGTTATAAAATCAATGAATCGCATCGTGCCATGTGTCCCTAAACCGTAACTTCTCCCAACCGTTTGGAAACAAACTCCAGTCGTAGCGGTGGCACGTGAGGGCCACGCGCCGCCTTCCGGGCCTCCATTGGTCGTGAAATTTGACATTCTGACTCGATTTTTCATGTTGATTTCAGTAGTATAGTCAGATTTTTGAAATTCTGACAAAAAATTTTGACACTTTGCACTGTTGGATCTAATACGGTATAATTTTGACACGGATAACAATGCAAATCCATATCAAAACGAACGATAACGAATCCAAATGAACAAAAAACATATTCTTATTCATGGGGCATCAAATATCAAGTTTTACAGAATCATTTTGACACAAATATCAATATAAATCCGTATCAAAACGAACAAATATGTATTTAAACAAATCAATACGTATTCGAACGAATAAAGAAACGTATTCTTATTCACGGATTTCCATAAACCAAGATATGAGCACATCAATTATTCATGGAATACCAGAAAACTAGATTTGAACACATAAATCTATAAACCTTTCGGCTCTGGTACCAATGAAGTCAGAATTCCATAACGATTATACAACAAATGTATAAATTACCATAAACATAATAAATAAACAGACTTACAGTTTATATGCAGCGGAAACTCGTTTATAGAATGGGTCTGATCTACGCGAGAAACCGGATCGTTCCTATTGCCTTTCCTATGAGTGTATGAATATACTGAGTACGGGCTATCTCCGTGAATTCTTCCGACGAATGAAGAAGTAATTCGTGTTTTATCGGTAGAGACGTTTTCCCCGGGTTTAGAAAGGGAATCTCTACGATTCTCCATCCCGTACGAAATAGAGAAACTTCTTCTCTATTTATAGTGGAAATCCCAACTTCCATCTATATATAGGGTCGGATAAAATTACACATTTGGTCCCTGTAATTTACACATAATTACAGTTTAGTCCTTGCCATTCCCAAATGTCATAGGCGGACCAAAAACCAACATAATATTAATGTAAAATGAAAAAAAATATGAGATAAAATTAAATAACAAACATCCATAACACAATTATAGTTTAGCAAAAACATCATAATTTCTAAAAAATAATAATGAATACTAATCTTCTAATTCAATCTTATTAAAATGTTCCCAAATATATTTGACCAAGTCAGATTGAAGTCGATGATGAACTTCTTGGTCATGTAGTTCTGCATTCCTTTAAAGATAACTTTGAAATTCCGGGACATATGACCTCGATTAACTATAATAGGAGTCTCTCCTTCATCCTCCCAATCAATTATGGCATCGTTTTCATCTTCAACAATCATATTATGCTATATGATACATGCATACATTATATCACTCAACTTCTCCCGATACCATAAGCGCTTTGGCCCCCGTATAATAGCCCATCGAGATTGTAACACACAAAATGCTCGTTCAACATCCTTTACCGCAGCCTCTTGCATCTCTTTGAACTTCTTTCTTTTTTCATCTTCCAGAGATGAAAAACTTTTAAAAAGTATTGCCCACTCTGAATATATTCCATCAGCTAAATAATATCCATTTGTGTAATTGTTGCCATTCACCATGAATTGGATGTTTGGTCCACTTTCTTGCAAGAAATCATTAAATAAGGGAGATTGATTGAGCACATTGATGTCACTGTTTGACCCCGCAACTCCAAAGAATGCATGCCAAATTCATAAATTTGCTGAAGCAACTACTTCTAGCATTATTGTTGGAGCCCCTTGATCACCTCGAGCAAACTGACCTTTCCATGCAAACGGACAATTTTTTTTCCATTGCCAGTGCATGCAATCAATGCTACCAAATATACCAGGAAAACCATATCGCTCAGCATGCATTTTAAGTAGTCACTCAATATCTTCATTATTAGGTTTTCAAAGATATTTTGGTGCAAAAATCTCAAATAACGCAGCGATAAAAATTTTTCAAACACCGAATAGACGTAGATTCAACAATATCTAAGTACTCATCATATTTGGTCAGTTGGCCGTCCATATGCTAACTAGGGATGAGAAAAACTGAACCAATGACCAAAAACCGAAAATCCAAACCGAATCGAACCGAACCAAACTGATCCATTTTATAATTTGGTTCGGTTTGGTTTTAAGTTGTCAAGAAGTCTGGACTTCGGTTCGGTTTGGGTTGGTTCTATTCAAAAATTAAAAAACCGAAAACCGAATAATTGGTAAAATATTAAAATTAATCATAAAATTAATATAAACTAATTGTAGAGAATTTTAGATATTATATTCTTTCATAGTTTTATATTGTGATTTTTGGATGCTAATTTATAGTTGTTAAAACTTTAGAGTTGAAAAAAAAGTAGAGAATTTAGTATTTTATTGTTATGTAATATTATTATTTAGTATTACTGATTTTTTAAGTTAATTTTTTTATATTTCTTTTTTTTTTTTAAAACTACTTATATAAAATTTTTATTTTGATTTTTTTTAAGAAGTTGATGTTTTTGGTTCGACCTAGTCCAAACCGAACCGAACCAAAATTTAGTTTGGATCGGATTGGTTTATAAAATACAGTGTTTTTTGGATCTGTTTTTTTCGGTTCGTTTCAGTTTTTGAACCGAACCGGTCCATGGTCACCCCTAATGCTAGCTGCAGTGCATTTTTGAAGTGGAGAAAGTCCCTTTTTTCCAGCTACATCAAACGATTCACATGAATAACTCCCTTCTTATCCTATAACTTCGACGAAACTTATCTGCTGGATATACCAGTGCATTAGAAAAATAATGTTTGAATGTGCTCCTTTACGATCTCAGTTGATATCCCTTCGAGTTCTCCTTTGATTATTTGTTCCCTTCTCCAAATAAGACAATATCATAAGATCCTCCTTCTCGTCTGAATCATCTTCAAATTCATCAATACTTTTTTCCCAGATTTTGATAATAAGATCGACAGGATCCATTCGAGTGAATAAAGTGAGCGTTTCTTTGAGAAATATTTTAGTGGTTGAAGTTGTAACCCTATAGTGGAATGAAGAGTGTGTATATAGTGATATGGGAACGACTACTTTTACAATGCCTAGTTTTATAATAAAAGTTACAGTATAAATAAAATCTACATTTGAAATAAAAACTACATTATAATAAAAATCACATTAAGATAAAACTAACAAATTCAAATAGCATGTAATTATTGATGAGAATATTTAGCCTTGATTTGGAATGAAGTGATGATTTTCAAGTTGCTCCGCGTTCATATGGCTGGTGTCCGCAGTCAATATTTAATGATCTTCAGATATTTGATATGAATTTTTCAAATCTTCAATTGATTTTTTCAGTTCTTCAATTACATCTGTTTTTTTTCCTTGTTGCTCTCGCTGCTACTAAATATTCTTGTAATTCTGTTGTTTCAATACCAGACTTCCCTTTTCTCTTAACCTTTGCCTTGCCTTCACAGTCATCTGCTCCAGTATTTGTGTCTCCATTCGATGAGGAAGAGTAAGCACCACTTTCATTGATTCGAGTCTTCTTGGACGACTGGTGAATAAAATAGTTGGGCTGCCATTTTGGATCATCTTTCAACATCATCCAAACATGATCACGAAGGAAGTTCTTCTTTTTTGTTGTTTGTAAAGTGAGCGAGCACGTTCTTTCAATTGATCATCGCTCCAACCACTATGATGTTCTGCAACCCAACTTCTTGTAGATTCGATTGAATTCATTAATAAATGGAAGCATCCAAAACCAATGGGTCTTGATGCTAGAAGCCTTTATTTTCGGACGAAATTTGACATTTTCATTGAAGTAATCCATGATTCGCTGCCATAATGTATTTGATATTTTGCTGTTTCCAACAATGCTACAACTTGATGTAATGAGCCAAGAACTGACAAACAATTTTTCATCTTCAGTGCTCCAAGGCAAACGTTTTTCTTTACTATTATCCTTAAGCTCGATAATATCATTATTCAACTATGTAGAACCAGAAATTTTCTGCATTGTTGTTTTATTGCCAGTAGCTGATCATCTCTCCAAATTTTCTTTCTCATCTGAAGGGTTGGAGAATGCACCAGGGGCACCAAAGTTTGTAATATTGGCTCTGTACGAATTAAAATTAGGAGTGAGCAAAACCGAACCAATGTGCAAAAATCGAAAATCCAAACCGAACCGAACCAAAATGATCCATTTTATAGTTTGGTTCTGTGTGGTTTTAAGTTGTTAAGAAGTTTGGACTTCAGTTCGGTGCGGTTTGGTTCAGTTCAAAACCGAAAAAACCGAAAAACCGAATAATTGGTAAAATATTAAAATTAATTATAAAATTAATATATACTAATTGTAGAGAATTTTAGACATTATATTCTTTTATAATTTTATATTGTGATTTTTGGATGCTAATTTATAGTTGTTAAAACTTTAGAGTTGAAAAAAAAGTAGAAAATTTTCGTATATTATTGTGATGTAATAGTATTATTTAGTATTATTGATTTTTTAAGTTAATTTTTTGTTTTTTTTTTTAAATAAACTACTTATATAAAATTTTTATTTTGATTTTTTTTAAGAAGTTTATGTTTTTGGTTCGACCTAGTCCAAACCGAACCAAACCGAACTGGTTTGGTTTAGACAGAACCGAACCAAAATTTAGTTTGGATCAGATTGGTTTATAAAATACAGTGTTTTTTGGATCAGTTTTTTTCGGTTCGGTTTGATTTTTGAACCTAACTGATTCATGCTCACTCCTAATTAAAATACTCTTGTCCTGGCACTGAAAAATACGGATATTGAAAATTTGTTTGATTTCCTAAATTTTGTTGGGGGTGTAGTTAACAAAATTTGGAAAATTGAAAGGATGTTGGAAATTTGGATTTTGATAATTTGGAGGAATTTGTGAATTATTGGTATTTTGGCCAAAATTTAAAGGAGGTTGGATATTTGGATTTTGATAATTTAGAGGAATTTGAGAATTATTGGTATTTTGGACAAAAAATTAATATTCAAAATTTGGTTGGGTTTTGAGAGGATGGATTTTTTCCCATTGAAGAAAATTTAAAATGAAGAAGATTGATGGAGAAGAATGAGAAATACTTTGAGAATTTTTTGGAGAGTATGTGGTATTTATAGAGTAAAATGAGTATTAATTAAAAAATTTTAAAAATTTTACTTTTTTTCTATTGAACACCAACGGCTATATTTTCTTTGTCCCCATATCAATTACTTAAGGTTAATTAAAGTAAAAAAAAAATTAATTACTTTTGGTAGCCAACCCGCTTAATATATATAATTCTCATTATGGAGAAGTTAATAAGAAAGGAGGTTAATAAGTGGGTATCAACCCCTACTGTAATTGCCTTTAATGAGTTTGTTTTTCAAGATTGAGCTAGACCATTTCTTTTAAGGTAATTAAGTAAAAGATAAAACATTAATTTTTTCACAAATAAAGAGAGAATTTGATTAATAATTGTATGATAAAGTAAAAAATTAACCTTAGGAGATCGTTGGTTGAAGATGACACCTTTTTTGAAAGGGGCTGATGGCACTGTGATTCAAAATCCGGGCGGTAAAACTATAGTTAAATCTTTGGAGAAGTCCCAGGTAATTTCCATCATTAATGGAGGGGCTGGAGTAGGATCCCATAATTAAAGGGATTTGGGTGAGTATGGGATTTCTAGAAATTCAAAAGGTCCATATAAGGAAGGCCAGAGTGATAAGCGGGAACAATCTAAGGTAATTTCTTTTTTGAATATGGAAAATATGGAGGAGGATAATAAGGTGGAATGTGGGGATTTAAAATGCAAGAGAGTGGGCTCACATATTCAGGCCCAAGAGCAAGCTGTGACCATGGAGGTGGGAAGTTCTTTCAAAGATGGCCCATTTCCATTAGCTGGAATTGCCGTGGCCTGGCCAACCCATGTGCAATTCGTGTGTTAGTGGATTTAGTCCGCGATCATAAGCCTGCAATTTTGTTTCGTATTGAAACTATTAGTGGAGTTGAAAATGTTAATGCAATAAAGAACAAGATAGGTTATGATGAGGCTTTTGTTATGCCCAGATGAAGACATACTGGCGGCTTAGCCTTGCTGTGGAAGAGTAGTGTGGGTGTTAGTGTTCTGAGTAGTTTTGACCATCACATTGATTTTATGGTCACTTTGGAGAGAAAGAGAGTCCATAAAGGATGACGGGCTTTTATGGGTATGCAGATAGGGCTCAGAGACACTTATCGTGGGCCTTGGTGATAAGGTTGGCCCAAGAATCCAATTTGCCTTGGGTTGTAATTGGGGACTTCAATGAGCTTTTAGGGTCTTATAAGAAAAGAGGGAGATTGGGGCACCCTGCTGCTTTAAATGACCGGTTTCAAAGTGTTTTGCTTAAACTCGATTTACATGACTTGGGTTATGTGGGCACAAAGTATACCTGGGAAAAATGAAGAGGAACTGATCGATGGTTCGAAGAAAGGCTCAATAGGGCGGTTGCTTCATCTTCTTGGCTGGCTAGGTTTGGAAGGGCACACATTTACCACATTGCTGAGACTTCATTAGACCACTTACTGATCTTCCTTGAGCTCGCCAAATTTGTTCCAACCCAAAGGCGGAAAGCATTCAAGTTTGAGAACTTTTGGAGTTAAGAGGAGGAGTATGGGCAGGTCATAAGAGAAGTGTGGATGCATGGGAATGGGCTGAGTTTCCAAGATCATTTGGAGAGGTGTGGCTTGTGTCTTAAGAAGTGGACAAAAGAGCCGATTGGGGATCTTCGAGTTCACATTAAGGAATTAAAGGTTCGTCTGGAGCGGTGTAAAAGGTGAAGAGATGTTCATGCGGTATTGGAGTTGAATGAAATGGAGAAGGAATTGTTTCGTTTACTGAAGGAAGAAGAAGACTTTTATAAGTAAAGGACCAAAGTCTTCTGGCTTAAGTCAGGGGATTTGAATACGAAAGCTTTTCATGCCGTGGCTTCTGGAAGACGAAGGAAGAATATAATTACAATGCTTCAGGATAGAGATGGGTGTTGGTTAGAAGCTAGGAAGGGAATGGAGGAGCATGTTCTAGATTACTTTGAGCACTTGTACAGATCTCAAGATGTTAATGTACAGACTGTTACTCAGTGTCTGAGTAGGCGGGTTACAGAGGTCTAGAATATTGATCTTTTACAGCCGCTTACGGATGAAGAGATTAGGGTTGCAGCTTTTTCAATGAACCAGGATAAATCACCAGGGGAAGATGGTTTTAATCCTGGTTTTTATTATAAGTACTAGCATATTATAGGGGCTAATGTCATTGCAGAATGTAAGCAATGGTTTGATACCAGTGTTCCCAGAGGGGCTCAATAATACGAATTTAGTCCTAATCCCTAAAAAGAATAGACCCACGAGTATGAAGGAGCTCCGTCTAATTGCATTGTGCAAATTCATTTATAATTTTATGATAAAGACCCTAGCCAATCGAATGAAGAGTATTCTTCCAGGTATTATCTCTGAGACACAAAGCGCTTTTGTAGGTGGCAGGTTAATAACGGATAATGTGATTGTTGCCAATGAAGTAATTCACTATATGAAAGGGTTTTGAGTAGGAAGGGTAAAGGGTATGCGGCTCTAAAAATTGACATCGCAAAAGCCAATGATAGGCTAGAGTGGGATTACATCGAGCCCATGCTGGTCGCTTTGGGTTTTGTAGATCGATGGGTTAAATTAATGATGTTATATGTAAGAACAATACGGTTCCAGGTGCTTGTGGGGGATACAGTTGTTGGTCCAATTGCTCCAAGTAGAGGGCTGAGGCAAGGTGATCCTATTTCTCCTTATCTTTTTATTATAGGGGCTAAAGGCTTTTCAGCATGGCTACTACAAAGAGAGGTAGTTGGGTTGATTCATGGATGTCGAATTAGTACGCATGCTCCACGGATCAGCCATTTATTTTTTTCTGATGACTCGTACTTGTTCTTTTATGCTTCTCAAAGTGAGTGTGCTACGATTAAAGAGGTCTTGTAGACGTACAGGTTGTCGTTAGGTCAAGAGGTTTTTTTCCTAAATCCTCTATTTTCTTCAGTAAAAACTTTAATTCTGTTATACGGTAAGCTATGTGTACTGTTGGGAGTAGTTGAGGATGAGGGGAAAGACCATTATTTGGGTATGTCGATTATGGTGGGGCAAAAGAAAAAGTTGTGTTTGATTTTTTAAAGGAGAAACTGACTCTTAGGATGAAAAAATGGTTAGAGAAAAATTTATCGAGAGCCGGGAAATGTATTCTTTTGAAAACAGTTGCTCAAGCGCTCCCAACTTATGTGATGAGTCTGTATCTCTTACCTAAGGATACATACGAGGAGCTTCAGATTTTAATGAACAAATTTTGGTTGGGGGGGGGGGGAGTTCAATGGATGAAGTGGGATAGATTAAGAATGGAGGTGGTTTAGGGTTTAGGAATTTGAGAGATTTCAACTTAGCATTACTTGCTAAACAAGGCTAGAGGCTTATGGCTAAACCCTATTGTTTGATGGCAAGAATTAAGCCGACCAAGTGTTTTTATGAGGGTAATTTTTTGAATTCAGAACTGGGTGGAAGTTCGAGCATGGTTTGAAGGAGTATTTGGGAGTCAAAAAAGCTGCTTTTACAGGGAAGCCATGTAAAAGTTGGAGATGGACATGATATAAATGTGTGGAATAGTGCATGGCTGCTTGATATAGTTAATGGAAAGCTCACTACAGAACGGAGAAAGGAGCTTTCTAACTTGAGGGTGTGTGATCTTTTGTATGATAATTGTAAAGCCTGGAATGATGAAAAGATCTCAGGCATTTTCAATGAAAGAGACAGGGCTCTGATCAAGTCTGTCCCTTTAAGTCTTAGACGAGTTAGAGATGATTGGTTGTGGCTACCTGAAAAGAGTGGAGTCTATACAGTGCGAAGTGGTTATAGGCTATTAAGGGAGCGAGAGGGAGGTGATGCGATACCTATTCAGCAGTCTTTCTGGCAACGTTTTTGGCATATAAGGGCAATGCCGAAGATGAAGGATTATGTATGGAGGGCTGCCTCAAATACAATTCCTACAAGAAGTAGACTGATTCAGAAAGGGGTGTTAATAGAGGATGGTTGTCCGGTTTGTGGCAAAGCCCTTAAAAAACCCTTTCATATTTTTTATATATGTGATTTGCCAAAGAAGTTTGGCAAGTTTCCGATATGGGATGGTTTGTTGGTAATGCCGCGTCAGTTAAGGATTGGTTGGAAATGGTCTTCAATCGATTGGGCTCTGAAAAATGGGCAGATGTTGTCGCCTTCTATCGGGCCATTTGGAAGCATCGTAATGAGGTTGTGTGGCAGAATAAAGGTACTCCAGCAAGGATGGTGGTGAGTGCAACACTTTTGTTACTTCAGTCTTGGGTTAATGCCACAGTTAGGGAACAGGGGCAGCTTAAGCAATTGAGTAACGCAGAGGTGTCTATGAAGTGGGTTAGGCCGCAGGTCGGGTGGTGTAAAATGAATGTGGACGCTGATGTGTTCGGGGAATAATAGGGCTTGCAGTGCTGCGATAAGGGAGGAAACTGGCCAATTCATTGGGGGTTACATGAGGAAGTTGGTAGGTCTGTGTGATCCAATGCTACTTGAAGTCACTGCGATCCGAAAAGCGCTCAACTGGTTGAAAGAGAGGCAGAAGAGCAAATTTATAGTTGAGTCTGATTGCCTGGTTGTTGTCCGTTTGCTTAATCATTGTTTTTTGGGTAATTCTGCACTTCATGAAAACAGTTAAGGATTGTCAAGTTCTGTTATTTACTCTTGTTGATGTAAGAGTAGAATTTGTTATGAGGACTGCTAACTGTGTAGCTCATGGTCTTGTTTGAGCTACAGAGTCTTTTTCGGACCTCTATGTTTGGGATTGAATCCGTCTTCATGTATTGGTGTAGCTTTAGCTGCTGATTTGCTTTAATTTAATCACTTTTGTTCCAAAAAAAAGAAGATAAAATTTTCATTTAAATTGTTATTGAGTTGACAAACAATTTGAATACTAAACTAGTTTTATTTTGGATGAGTGTAATGTAAATTATTAAAAAAATATTTTATTTTCTTTGATAATATTTTCATTAGAAAATATGTTTACAAATGAAGAAAAGGAGCATGAAGCAAATGGTTTGAAAAGCAGTTTGTACTTTTACTTGCATCAGATTGTTGTCGTCGTATTTTTGGGTTTCACTTTCAGTTGAATACAGCGGAAATAGAGATGCTAAACCCCTAAACCCTCCGTCATTACTTGTTTGCTTCGGCAGGCTTCAAAATTGCCTGGAAAATCAACGGTTCTCTTAAACCCTACTCCCTCTGTGTTTAGTCATCTCTTATTCCAAACACCTCTCCCTCCATTTTCCTGAAATATTTCCCACCAATCAATCAAAATCGCCTTCCTTCCCTGGAATCCCTTTTCCATGCTTAGCAAATGGAGAAAGCCCCTCCATTTTGCTTTAAAATCTCGACTTCTTGCTTCTAGCTGTAACTCCATTATCTCAAAACCCGCCGCCTCCACTGCCGCCGGTCTTGCCGATGAACTTACTACCACTCCCGATGTTCAAGACGCTGCCAACCCTGTTAATGTGATTCTATCTGGCTTTAAGTGCTCGGGTTTTAGTAGTTTTATCAGTGGTTGTAACTTTAAAAACTTGATTTCCATGCTTAACTGTTATCAGGTTGATCAAATCATGGAATATTTGGGCGTTGAGAATGCGGATTATGCACTGAGTTTCTTTGATTATTTGAGGAATGAATTTGGATTCCAACACTCGAGGATTTCGAGGCTTGTTATCTCACATGCTTTGGCGAGAAAGAGGCGATTAGAAGAGTTGCGATGGGTTTTGGACCAAATGCTGGTAGAAGAAGGTTAGTTTACTACTTATTTATATTTAGGAAGAGGAGACAACTTTTACTTTCTTTTTGTTTGTTCTATTTCCGCGTATTTGAAAAAGAAGTTCTTGAATATTGTAGTTGTGTATTTATAGGATTTTATTTTTCCATGAGCTTGTAAGTAGTGTTGTGAGTCTTGTAAATAATGACATAGTTCCTGATGAGAAGCATTGCAATGAACGTGTTTGATTCATTTGCTTTTCGTTTTTGAAAAATTTTAAATGTTGCTCACTTTGTTGTTTATAGATTTGGTGTGATTTCTGTTAGGCTCCGGCTCAGCTCCTGTGGTTTGTGAGATGTTGTTGAGTGGCTTTAGAAGCTGGGATTCAAGTGATATCGTCTGGGATATGTTGGCTGGTGCTTATTCGAGATCTGAGATGGTTAATGATGCTCTCTTTGTTCTTCTGAAGATGAAAGACCTGAATTTCAGTGCTTCAATACAAACCTATAACAGTCTGTTGTACAATCTGAGGCAGAGCGATATCATGTGGGATGTGTATGATTATATCAAAGTTAGTGGAACCTCACAGAGTGAGTACACTAGTTCTATAGTTGTAAATGGCCTATGCAGGCAATCTAGATTTAAAGATGCAGTTTTATTCTTACGAGATGAACAACGGGGTGAACTTGAGCCTTCTGTTGTTTCATTCAATACCATCATTTCGAGTTATTGCAAATTGGGATTTGTAGATGTTGCAAAATCATCTTTTTGTATGATGTACAAGTGTGGACTTTTTCCTAATGCATACAGCTATAATATTCTTATTCATGGTTTATGTATAGCTGGTTCAATGGAAGAAGCATTGGATTTAGCAAATGACATGGAAAAGCATGGCATCCAGCCTGATATAACAACATACAACACTCTAGTCCAAGGGTTTTGCTTACTTGGCTTAATGAGTGGTGCATGTGAGATCATTCAGAGGATGTTAATTAAGGGGCTTAGTCCAGATCTTGTTACATATACCATACTTATATGTGGGAATTGCCAGATAGGCAATGCCTTGGAAGCATTGAACTTGCAGAAAGAAATGAAATTACAGGGTCTTAAATTGAGTATCACCACATATTCAGTTTTGCTTAGCAACTTGTGTAAAAGTGGGCTGGTTAATGAAGCACTGAATTTACTTTGTGAAATGAAAGCCAATGGCTCGCAACCAGATATTTTAACATATTCTATCCTCATTCATGGTCTGTGCAAGAGAGGAGAAGTCAAACAGGCTATCCAGTTATATGATGAAATGTATGCAGATGGAATTCTTCCAAATTCTTTTGTATGCAGAGCTATTTTGATGGGTCTTTGTGACAAAGGAATGATATCAGAGGCTAGAATGTATTTTGATTCTCTGATCAGGAGCAACTTGACACTTGACATTGTTTTGTATAATATAATGATCGATAAATATGTAAAACTTGGTGCTACTGAGGAAGCTATAAATTTATACAAACAAATTGGAGAGAAAGGGGTATCTCCTACAACAGTTACTTTCAATTCTCTTGTATATGGATTATGCAAAATCAGAAATGCAGTAGAGGCTAGAAGGTTGTTCGATACAATCAAGCTGCATGGACTGGAGCCAAGTGCAGTGACTTATACCACTCTTATGAATGCATACTGCGAAGAAGGTAATATGAGGAATGTACTTGAGTTGCTTTCAGAAATGGAGGCAAAAGCTATAGAACCAACTCATATCACATACACTGTAATAATCAAAGGACTTTGCAAAAAGTGGATGTTGCTAGAATCTTGCCAAGTACTTGAGAACATGCATGCCAAGGGCCTAACTCCAGATCAAATTACCTATAATACCATAATCCAAGCATGTTGCAAGGCCAGAAACATGAGAAAAGCATCTCAGCTATTTGAGAAAATGTTGCTGCATAATCTTAAACCTACAGAATCCACATACAATATCCTCATCAATGGCCTCTGTATGTACAGTGATCTAAAGGATGCTGACAACTTGCTGGTTTCCCTTCAGGATAAAAAATTTAATCTGAATAAAGTCGCTTACAGTACAATAGTCAAGGCACATTGTGCCAAAGGTGATGTTCATAGAGCAGCGATGTACTTCTGTCAAATGGTGGAAAAGGGGTTTGAAGTTTCAATTAAAGATTATAATTCTGTAATTAGCAGATTGTGCAAACGAGGTCTATTGCCTGAAGCCAAGTACTTTTTCTGCATGATGTTATCTAATGGTGTCTATCCTGATCAAGAAATTTGTGAAATGATGCTTAATGCCTTCCGACAAGGTGGCCATTTGAATTCCTTGTTTGAATTAATGGCTGGGATGATCAAATCTGGCTTACTTCATTATTAGTCAATGAAAAAGCAATTATTCTCATGCATCTCATCAGGTGTGAAGAGGTATCTGATGGATTATGTTGAATCTTCAGTGCTTGCTCTGGAGATGAGGTATGGCATACAAAAAAATCCTTCACATCTTGTACATCTATCTGTGAGATATGTAGTTAATTTTAAATCGTGTTTTTATAAAATCAACAATTTAAATTCTAACAACTTACCCATAACAGCTTTGCTTCTTGTCGTTTTAGCTGATTCAGCAGATCAGATTTTGTCAAGTCATTCATGAATGCCTCTACAAGTTTATGTTGTTTTATGCTTGCTTCCTGTTGTTACTGTAAACAAGTTTTCAAAAACTTCAGTTTCTTGTTATGATTTGCAGGGGAATTTTCTTGTGCATGAAGAAGCTGGTCAAACTTTTTAAAAAGAATGCCTAAAGATACTCTTCATGGAACATAAATTGAGGAGTATTCTGGAAGCATCCTTCAGTTTGTCATTCGGTCCATCTAATATGAACAACAACTCTATCTCCTGCTGGATCATTATGGTACCTGCTGCCCGTTAAGAGTGAAAATTTCGTGGAATGCTTTTATATGATCTCAGCAGTAAAAGGTAATGAAACACTGTGACTCATATCTGTGGCATTCTCTTCCTTTGACTTTATATCTTCATAAGAATAGATTATAATTTTTATGCTACCAGACATGGCACAAGGTAAGCAAATGCTACAGTGGGGAATTCAATAATGGAAAAGAATTATCATTTCTTTTCTTACAGCAAAGAATTTTTCCTTGGAAGTAAATTGGTATGCGATTATCATTGCATAATTGGTCTCTTTTGGGTGTCTGGAACGTGTTGATGTGGGATCTTCATCATTTTGGTTGTTTGCCTCATCTACTAAATTACACAAAATTAGGGCAATTTTATTTACCATTTTGTGTCAATCTTCCTACCATGCTAATAGAGTTGAGGATCAACTGAGGATTGCTGATGTCTTATCAAGCTGTGAGAAACCGTGCTATTTATCTAGGGGAAGAATTTCATTCGTGGCCCTTAAACTTAGCACTGGATCTCATTTTAGTCCCTAGACTTGAATGTCAAACCTAAAAATACTTAAACCTACGTAATATAACATCAACTTGAACTTTTATAAATGTAACATAAAAGTACTTGAACTTATATAAATGTTATGCAAAAATACCTGGACTTATATGAAAGTAACATAAAATATACTTTTGGCCAAAATTCAGTAAAAATTTGACCAAAATATCCTTGGAAAAAAAATTATGCATGCTTTTAATCAGGATTTTGAATTTTTCTGATTTGGTAGCTTCTCAAACACTTACAATTTGAGAATAAATTAAAATATTTTAGTCGCATTTTGATATTAGATAAGGTAATAAAAAAAAAAACTTAATTAAATTGAAGTGGAGTTTATGTTAAATGATCACTATATATTGTAAACTTAATATAAGTGTGCACAATATTTTACTAAAGGTATTGCGTTTATGTAAGTTTTAAATATTTTTAGGTGATAAATTGAAGTTTAAAGGCTAGTGTAGAGTTTAGTGCTAAGTTCAAGGGATCTAAATTTACACTTTTATTTAGATGCAGAATTCTTGGAAATCATCTTTTGCCTTTCCTCAATCATACACATGTGAGCACACATGACCTCATAGGATGCACCTTAAACTAGTTGGAATCCTTCTTAAACAAAATGCGTAGTTGCCTGCACAAATAATGTGGTATCTGAACTGACAATGATCTGATATCTATATTACATTTGTTTAAACATTGTGATATTTTTCTTGGTCCAGACTATATAATATAGGTGGCAACTTTTTTGTTCACTGCCATTCGACACGTAGGATGCACCCCCATAATGACCATCTGATTTGAACCCAGGGAGACTGTTTTTAATTCATCAATCATACTGTTAATCTCGTGAATGACAGATTATTCTCTGAGCTACAAGGATTGCAGTTCCAAC
The DNA here is from genome assembly GCA_039660915.1 of Euphorbia tirucalli. Lineage (NCBI taxonomy): Eukaryota > Viridiplantae > Streptophyta > Magnoliopsida > Malpighiales > Euphorbiaceae > Euphorbia > Euphorbia tirucalli. Next base: position 18,557,098 of record CM077637.1, read on the forward strand.
TGCCTAGCTCTTTGTTTATTTACTCAGGTTACTACAAGGCTTTAGAAGACCTGAAAGAGAGCACAGAAAGATGGTGATAATAATATGCTATCTGCTAGTACCAACTGCATTTTCATAGTTTCATGTGATGGTGACTCATAGTTTTTGTTTTCTTTTATGACAGGGACAAAAGGTGTGAACAATTCTTGCTGAATTCCAACACAAGCTTTTGTGCCTGATAAGGAAAATCTCATCTTTGACACATTCCACACTCAGCAAGCTATTGCTTTAGCGAGTTGTCAATATTCACTCTGTGAATGTTATGCAGCTTGAATCAGCCCAAACGCCTGGTTCCTGCAGCTTCTGGAACAATCATTTACAATAAAGGCTTAAGGATATAACATGCAGGTATGGAATTTACGGTATTCCATGCTGATATGTTGTATTTGTTAAAAGAGTTTTCTTCTACATCTCATTTTTTGAGTTCGCAAGCTAAATTTTAGATTTTATGTAAGCTTTGGTTAACACTCTTAGTTTCAGCTATTCGGTTTTTTTGTTTTTAAAAAAATGGTTGGGTTGTTATGTCCACTGAAGCATTATTTAGAAAGGAATAAAAAGATTTAAAGAATCCATAGTATGATATTGCATTACTTGCTTTGATCTTTGAGAGAATACAGTGATTAAGGATTTAGGTGAATATTCATAATTGTCATTGGTTTTGATTTTATGAATTAATGTTAGAATCTACCTCCTAACGAAAAACCAGTGGGACCTATATTGTATGATTTCTTTCATTATTTCTTGGACAATAGGAGTTGACATTTATATTCATATACTGACAATGGTGGTTATTGTTAATGTTCTGTTGATCATTATCAAGGCTATGAATGACAATGGTTGTGAAGGTGATTCCAGTTTAGGCTTTGTCTATGTCTTAAATATCAATTGACAATTTGAAAATGGCGAAGTTCAAACGGTATATGAATCAATCAATACATTATTTGTTTAAAAGAGCTTTTAATTGATTCTGAAGCAACTTTGTTATTGTTTTTGCATCTGCATCATCATGTTTGCACGTATATTGGCAGGACAGGTGTATAAGGTATCATGATTGTGTTAATTGCCGTTTCAGAGAATGAATAGAACTATGTTAATCTATTGTAGTACATGCTAAATCTAGTTTTTAGTTGTAGTTCCAGACTTCTAGTAAGGCAATGTTTGGTTTGGGGGACTGGAGAGAGGAAGGGAGAGGATGGTGGATGGATTTTTGGGGATGAATATAACCCCTCCCTTTCTCCCTCCAGTCCCCCAAACCAAACACTGCCTAAATCTAGTATTTTCTTTTTTATTAGGAAGCTCAATCAATTCATTATCAGCTGTAAGAAAATCTGAATTCTTGACTTTGGGTTTCTTCCAGTTTGTTGTATAGATCAGCTCTAAAATTGTGGGCTGTTATTGCTGTTACCAACTTTCTAATTACAGATTAATTGAGATATGAAACATTTAAGTTGCATTGATGCCATTACATAATTCTCTTAATAAATTACCACTTCTCATTTGTTACAGAACAGTGGGTGTTTTGATTTGTACCCTATATATATATAGTTAATTCAGTTCAATTGTCACTTGTCCTGGCCAAAGAAAAAAAAAAAATCCAAACATTGAATAACTAAAATCAGCTAGACATTATATTGAAACCCTTTCTTCTCAGTGTAACTTATCAATCATCATCTGGTAATAATTAACACCTACTTCTGTGGTAATAAACCATTAACATACCATATGCATCGATCAATAGTAAAAAAAACATATCATGTGCATGCCCATTTAGCTGTCCTAAACAAGTAGGAAATTAACGTCTGTTAATTAGTTCAGCTTGTAATGCTAGAATTTTATTGCTATTAATCACTAAACAACACATCTACTGACCATTATTGGATTCTGAATACTAAGGCAGTCGTTGTTAGCCTGTTTGCACATTATAAATAAGTCTCCTCTGCTTATCTTTTGCATCTAATTAATTAAATGTTCATGAAAAATCTCTAATGATGCTTTGGTTTCCCCTTGTTATTTTATCTCTTCAACTTTTCTGTACGGGTGCTGAAAATTCCCAGCTCGTACCAGCCCTATACGTCTTTGGTGATTCCAGTATAGATGCTGGAATCAATAATAATCTAAAAACAAATGCCAAAGCAAATTATCAGTTCTATGGTATTGACTTCAATAATACACCAACTGGTCGTTTCACCAATGGCATGACACTGCAGATTTTATTGGTAGGCAATTCTTTTACATTATATGATCAGTCTTATGGCATTAACTTTATTAATTTTTTTTTTTTTTTTTCTTGTTACAGCTACATTTCTTGGCTTGCCACTGCCCCCTGCGTACTTGAATCTTTCAGATACGGCAAGGAGTAAAGTAACAACAGGTTTGAATTATGGGTCTGCTTCTTGTGGTGTTCTGCCAGATACTGGATCTACAGAGGTAACAAATTTATCATATGTGCAACTTTTCAAGGAGAACCATTGAAGACTATAAAAGTTGAGAAGTTCTCGTTTTTCTTGTTCCTTTTGGGCAGGGAACATGCTTGTCATTGGATAAGCAAATAGATTATTTCGAAAGCTACATAAAAAATGATGTGCATGCAGAGAACACGAACCTGCATCTGGCCAATTCCATTATTTTCATCTCCATTGCTTCCAATGATTACATCCTGAATTACTTCAAGTTCTATAAGCACACTTTCACCAGCTGGCTTTGCCGGCTTGCTTTCCAATGAGCTCATCAAACGATTGCAGGTTTTCTTTTCTCGCTGTCTTTTTCATCATAAATTTTCATTGGCATGAGTGGCGTATCAGCCCTGATGAAACATTCATATCTTTCAATTCAGGAAAATCTGAAGTCAGACTTTCTGTTATTATTTTGAGATTGTGATCTTCTTGCTTTAATTTCCTTTCCAATTTACACATTTTCTCTCGACTTGCAGAGACTGTATACGATAGGTGCCAGAAAGTTTGTGGTGAATGGAATTGGACTCATAGGATGCGCAGCGGCAATTATGATGACAGTTAAACATGAAGGAGAGTGTGTTGAATTCATGAATGCAGGTGTGCAGCTCTATAATGATCAATTACTCTCCAAGCTGCAAAAATTGAACTCCAACTGCCTAACTCCAGCTTCAGCTACTCAAATTGTTTCAAGGTTTTTCAAGATTTGAGATCAATGCCACAAAATACGGTGATAATCATCATAATTATCAATTCTGCACTGATTACTGAATGAACTATTTCCACATCAACACATGTTATATGTTTTGGTTGTATGACAGGGATAACAGATGTCAAGACTCCTTGCTTTCTCCCAAATTTTCCAGTGTGTCTAGCGAGAGACGAGCTGTTATTCTTCTATATAGCCCACCCATCTCAGCTGCCTTACAACATTTTTGCAACCCTTTGCTTCAATGACTCGTCTGTTTGCAGTCCCATGAATTTTAAGCAGCTTGCATCTGCCTAATTAAGCGTTTTTTTTTTTTTTTTTGTCACTTGCACCATTTTCATTTTCAGCCTATAGCTTCTTATCAATAATAATTACTGCTAAGCCTCTGAGTTTTTCAATTTGCAAAATTTCGTTCTACACCAACTCCACAATTTAAATGTAATTACAACAAAGTTAAATGCTAAATATACGAATAAAAATAGAAAAAGGAATGAGGTTCAGTAGCTCTAATGACGAGCTGCAATATGATAACAACACCATTGAAGGGGCTAAAGGCCACGGCCCAGCTGAAGCTCAACCCACATACAAGCCCAAAGTTTGGTATGTTTACAAGAGGAGAAAAGGGGGAACACCCGGAAGATAACTAATGACTAGGCTGTATGTGTGTAGTGTCAGAATTGGTTATTGTTTTGTTCTGTTTTGTTTGCCCATTTAAGGGATTCTTAGGGGAGCATAGGGGTAGTTGATTTTTATGTTATGGCTGGTCTCCTGCAGTAGGCAGAAACATTGTTGGGCAGTGATCATGTGTTTGTTCTTTTGTTGAAATTGTTCTATTGTTTTTGGTCTTAATACGATATGATATTGTTCAATCTTTTTTTTTGCTTTATTCATTTTAAGTGTTGACCCTTATTGCTTTATGCTACTCGTCAAAAAGAAGGATGAATCCTAGAGGTTGTGTGTGGTCTATCGAGCCCTCGACAAGGTAACGGTCCCGGATAAGTACCCCATTCCAGTGGTCGATGAACTACTTGATGAATTGCATGGTTCAAGGAATTTCTCTAAGATCGACTTGAAATTTGGTTTCCATCAGATTCCTATGAAGACTACCGATGTTGAGAAGATAGCTTTTCGTACTCATGATGGGCACTACAAGTATTTAGTCATGCCTTTCGGTTTGACAAATGCCCCAACAACCTTCCAATCCGCAATGAATGATGTTTTCAGAAAATTCCTCAGGAAGTTAGTGTTGGGTTTCTTTGATGATATATTGGTCTTCAGCAAGGAATGGGAGGAGCATTTGTGGCATCTAGAAGCTGCCCTAAAAACCTTGCAGGAACATCGGTTTGTGGTAAACTTGAAGAAATGCAAGTTTGGAGGGGAAACTGTTTAGTACTTAAGGCATATTGTTTCGAAAGAGGGGGTATCGATGGATCCATCCAAGGTATCAGCCGTTCTTTCCTGGCCAATCCCTAAAACAGTGAAAGGAATTTGGGGTTTTTTTGGGGCTAACCGGGTATTTATCGGAAATTTTTGAAGAACTATGGCAAATTTGCAAAACCATTGACTGAACTCACAAAGAAGGAGGGCTTCCACTGGAATTCCACCACACAATTAGCCTTTGAAGAGTTGAAAAAGGCAATTACATAAGCCCTAGTGTTGGCGCTTCCAGATTTCTCCCAACCTTTTGATATTGAATGTGATGCCTCGGGCAAGGGAGTGGGGGCTGTGTTGATGCAGAATTCGCGACCCATCGCCTTCTTTAGTAAGGCTCTGACTGAGAGGAATCTAAATAAATCTGCTTATGAGAAAGAGCTGATGGGATTAGTGCTAGCTATTCAACATTGGTGAACGTACTTAACTGGAAGGCAGTTCCGAGTATTCACGGATCAAAAAAGCTTGAAACATCTTTTGGAGCAGTGAATAACTACCTGCGATCAACAAAATTGGACAGCCAAGCTCTTAGACTATCAATTCCAGGTTCTGTATAAACCCGATAAGACAAACAGTGCCGCGGATGCCCTCTTTAGGAGAGAAGATGGTGAACTCAGCAGCTTATTAACGTATCCTTGTTGGGACGATGGAAAGAGGTTGATGGAAGAAGTTGAGCAGGATGAGTTCCTAAAGAAGGTGAAGGCTGACTTAAAGAAAGATCCCTTATCCAGACCCGGGTTCCATATCAGCAGGGGGACCCTTTTCTACAAAAACAGGTTAGTAATTTTTGCTACTTCACTTCTGATTCCTGCCCTTCTCGAAGAATTTCATGCCTCTCCCCTGGGTGGTCATTCTGGGTATTATAGAACCTACCGGAGACTAGCTGCTAATTTGTATTGGGTGGGAATGAGTAAAATGTTGGTGTGCCCTAGTTCTTAAGGCATTGGATTCTTGTATTTTGTATTATACATTAAGACTCATTGTATGAATACATTATTTGTGTCACATTAATAAAGGCAATTAATCTATTTCATTTATATCTTGTGCTATAATATGAGTAGAGTATCCATTGATTGATAATCATAAAACCTATCCCAGGTCTGTTCTAATCGTGGGAACGAATAAAACCACAGACTTGTATATTCGATGACTGTATGACAGTTTACTAGCCGTAGTACTTGTATAGTCAGTCATGAATATAGGTACATGTCGTTGACATGGGACTGGATCGATCCGCACAAAAAGGCCACATGGTTGTCGCGTCATATGTCTTTCTTAAGTAGGTCTCTTTTGTCCTCAGACCAGATTTCATTACAATATCAATATGGAATCCGGTTCACTTTGACATACGCTTAACAGGTCTGTAAAAGGATGCTAAATACGGGTATGATTGGGTGGACCGGTGAACATATTGATATTGATGATGAAGTGATGGAATTGCCACTCGGGTAACACCGAGATGATATCATTGGCCACTTGATGAGTGGGACTGATAAGTGTATGGCCATACCCAAATAAGTTGGTTGCTTATTTGATTAATCAGTCAACTCAAGATCAAGAAATATAATAAACAACAGAAGAGGATGACGGACACCATGCCTCTTGTTTATTCATATCGATATCGTTAGGTAAAGGACACTATGAGATTACTACCAGGTGAGTGTCTTTTAAAGACTGCTGCATCTCTGTCTTAATTGGGGGCTGTAATGGTTTGCTAGAACCCACTTACAGTCTGTGGGCCTTGGGCGTACTGCCAACATAAAGACAGACCCATAGGATCGTGCACATAGATCAACTGAGCCAGAACTTATAGAAATTGTACATGTAATGTACATTGGAAGGAATGCGTTAATTAATTAGTTGACATTCGGTGTCAAGGTAATTAATTAACATTGGGTTGAATTTAATTTAATTAATAAGTTTACATAATGTAATTAATTAATTTATTTAATTAATTGAATTACATAAAGTAAACAATTAATTAAATAATTTTCCTAAGTAGGAAAATTAAATACATGTATTGTATTTACTTAAGTGTGATTTAATTTTATTTAGGGGTAATTAAATTTAGCCAAATGGAATTAAATTACATAGTATATACTTTTTAATTAAAATTATTTATGTAATTATAATTCTAGTGGGTTTGGGTTTAATTAACCTAATTAAAACCCAATTGGACAAGGTGTCTATATAAGGGCACACTTAAGCAATAAAACCCTAATTCAACCCTAATTAATTGCCGAAAATTTCAGCCACCAAGAGTAGCCCCAAAACAGCCAAAAATCCCAGCATTAAACCTCCATTCCTTTGCTTCTTCGGCTAGCACCGGTTTCCACTCAATAGTTGGTCGTGCACCGGACTTTGGAGATCGCAGTTTCAAGAAACGATTCTGCAGCAGTCTCTAGAGGAGACGAATCCGTTGAGTTAATCTCTCTTGATTCAAATTGTTTTTATTCTAATAAGTGGTAATTGGACATGATAGGTGGATTCTAGGAAATTTTAAACGATGTATTTTCCGCTGCGCCACGTTATTTTTCCAATGACGAATCCCAACATAAAAGGGTGCAAGAATATGTTAGGGAATGCGATACTTGCCAGCGGTACAAGGTTGCCACTACTGCTCCGACAGGGGTGCTCTAGCCTTTAAGAATTCCAAAGATAGTTCGGGATGAGATTTCCATGGATTTTATTACGGGGCTTCTTAAATCAAAGGGTTATGATGCAATTCTTGTTGTGGTAGACAGGTTAAGTAAATACGCACATTTTCTTCCCTTGAAGCACCCATACACAGCCAAAATAGTGGCTGAGCTCTTTGCTAGAGAGATTATCCGGCTACATAGCATTCCATCAGCAATTGTGAGTGATCGGGAACCTATTTTTATGAGTGTTTTCTGGAAGGAATTGTTCAAAGATCCAGGGACCAAACTATGCATGTCTTCTGCCTATCACCCGGAAACCGACAGACAAACAGAGGTGATCAACTGGTGTTTAGAGACTTATTTGGGGTGCTTATCGGTAGAACAACCTTGTTCTTAGAGCCATTGGCTCCTTTGGGCAGAGTATTGGTACAACACATCATTCCATTCATCTATCGGAATCACTCCTTTTGAAGCCGTCTATGGAAGGAAGCCCCCAACTCCACTGTAGTTTGTACCAGGAGAGATTAAGGTTGAAATGGTGGCAAGGGAGCTAGTAGACCAAAATGAAGCCTTAGCCCAGTTGAAGTTCAATTTGGTCCGAACCCAACAGCTGATGAAGTCTGAAGCAGACAAGCATCGAAGAGAAGTGAAATACGAAGTTGGCGATTGGGTTTATTTAAGGCTAAGGCCTCATAGGCAGCAATCCGTGGCAAGGCGAATCAATCAGAAGCTCGCTGCCTGGTATTACGACCTTTATAAGGTGAAGAGAAGAATTGGGGAAGTGGCTTATGAACTTGAGCTGCCCGAAGACTTAAAAAATACACCTTGTTTTCCACGTCTTAATGCTAAAACAGGCGGTAAAACCAAGAGCAACCGAACTTTTCCTTCATCCTGGGTTTGATATTGAGTTTAACTCCCCAACCCAACCAATCAAAATTCTGTCAACTCTAAAAGTCCAACGAGGAGGGGAGATGATTAACCAAAGGCTGGTCCAATGGAGCGATAAGGGAGTGGAGGAAGCTACATGGGAAAATGATGCGACTCTTCAAACTTAATTTCCACAACTCCGTCTTTGAATTTTGAGCAACTGTACTATTCTTTTGCATCATTTTGTTTCACCGCCATTTATTAAAAATATTCCATTTTAATAATAAAATTGGTAAGGAATATTCAACTATGCATATTAGAGGTAGCTTTTGGTGGAGGTGAGCAGGGGTATGTGAGGCCCTTTTGTTTTTGCTTCATAAGTAACGTATCAAATGGTTTAATTTAGAACTTAATATGACCACTCAAGGCCAATTTTAAACTCTAACTAATGAAATTTTTTATTTCTCTATCTAACTTTAGGTATGGTTAAAACGTATGGAATCACATTTATTTAGATTAATGGTTTACAATAGAAAGTTGTGCTTTGTGGTAAATAACAAAAATAAGTATCACTTATCAGCAGTTAAATTGCTGCTTTGCAATTTCCACATCTCATTGACCGATTCAAGTCTCTCAACGACGTTCCACCATCTTCGACGGCGGCCACCGCCTTTCTTCTCAATTCCTCAGCTTTCTTTTTCTCCACCTCATGTACAACTCCATTCATCGACTCACCAATCACTCTCCCCAACTCGTCCGAGTCCGGAACCGAGTCAGCCCCCCTACATGCTTTCACCGCCACCCCCAAATCATTCACCAATAACCTCTCATTCACAAATTGATCCGCCTCCATAGGCCAAGCAAATATCATCACTCCATTCACTATCCCCTCCAGCACCGAGTTCCAACCACAGTGACTCAGGAACCCGCCCACAGCCCGGTGACTCAGTAACAGCACCTGTGGAGCCCACCCCCTAATTAGTATTCCTCTCCCCGCAACCCGTTCTTCAAACCCGTCAGGCACTGCTTCGTACCCGGAATCCACTTGTTGGGCCGTACCCGTTTTCACTACCCAAATGAATCGGGCCATGCTCTTCTCCAACCCGGCAGCTAATGCCTCCATTTGTTGGTTATTCATCAACTTTTGACTCCCGAAGCAGACGTAAAGCACCGATCCATCGGGGCACCCGTTTAGCCAATCGAACACATGACTAAACGAATCCAGATGCAGGCCTCCACGAAGAGATTTGTCAGGACCCAAGAGGCTAAGCGGGCCAACCCCATAGACCCGTTCATGCCCCATCCTCCTCTTCAAATGACCCAAATATTCCCCCTCCAACGCCTCGCAGCTATTGAAAATGCACCCATAACTCGAATAATTCGCTACCATGCCGTCCTTGATAAGCTCCCAATCCGCGTCGGATTCCCTATAAAACCGGAAAACAGACGGCAGTTCCTCCTCCTTCAATGACGGAGATCCAGGCAAGCCAGCAAAATTAACGACTTCCAAATTCCTAATAACATCAAAATTATCCCAACAATAAGCAGTTACAGCAGCGAGGAAGGCGCCGGAGGAGAAAAAAGCAAATCTAGGGATTTGGATTTGGTCAGCGAGGCGTAAAGTCCAGCCGAGGAAGAAATCGGAAATGAGAGCTACAGGAGGGTTAGGGTGGGAACGGAACCATTGGATTATGGGATTGTATAGCTTGCTTAGAGCTGAAACAATAGGTAAATTGCCGGAGTTTCCGAGGTCTTTGACGTTTTCAACTCCGGGAGGAAGTTTAGGGTGGGGAGGAAGGGGAAGAATTAAAGGAAGAATGTTAGGGTGGGCGGAGAGGAGAGGAGACAGAGTAGAGAGGTTTTTGGGAGTGGAAATGATGGTGATGATGAAGTTACGGAGAGAGAGTTGGTGGGTTAGGTCTAAGAGCGGAAGGAAATGGCCTTGAGCTGGATATGGAAATATCAGAATATGCGGAGGTTGCTTTGGTGCACAGACGGAGGCCGACATATTGATCGGCTGGCGGATGACTTTCCTTCTTCGGGTCTTCCTGTAACTAGTGTGTGAATATATAATATGTCTTTTGAAATTAAGTGAGCATATGGATTGGTTGTGGTTATCCTAACATTAAATTTGTTTTATCCTTATCTTTTTGTCTTATCAAATTTACTTTTCCTCTTTTTCTTTTTTCTTCTAAAATTAAACCTCAACTTTTTTTTTACAATAAAATTATAAATTTATGCATATAAGTTACACAAAGTTCAATTTTTATATGTTGTGAGCCGAATTTAATTAAAATATTATTTATACAATTTTATAAATATTATTATGTAAAAGGTATTGATAAAAAAAACATTCAACCAAATATCCATAGAAATAATTAAATATACACCATCAATTTTCTAATAATAATTTACAAAATAACATAAATATTTCTAATTTAAAATTTTTTTTTAACTAAAATAACTTGGTTCAATCCAATTTCTTCTAGTCAAACTCAGTTTTACCATGAAACGTTTAATTGAGTCAAATTAACTAGACATACTATCGATTATTGATTAAATTAATCTGCTTGATTGACGCAATGTAGTTTTAATAACACTACGTTTTACTGTTTGCTACAGAGCCGTTTCATAACATAAAAATGTTAGAAGTTTGCGGTTTGGTGATAATAAGGCTAAAATGATCAATTATCAACCTCAAAAATTTCTAATATGGATCAGGTCCATGTCGTTCGCACCATTGGAGGTGTAACATGTCAGCAACTATGATGACGTATCAAGTATCCAACGGTGACCTCTCACTATTAAAGAGGCTACAAGTCATAGTTTAACCAAATATTTGATCCATTTTAAGGGTGAAATTAAATATTAACATAGATTTCTTTTGATAAAGCGATATATGTGAGTACTTTCGTAATTCCCTTTATGGTCTTAAAGCTTTCTTCAGGCCCGGGTTAGAGAAACCTCTCATGTCCCTAAACTTTTTTCTAAAAAAAAGAAAAAAAAAAACTCACATGAAAAAACTCTTAGAACCAAGAGTACTCAAAAGAGTACTCAAACTAATTAATCAAACTATTGTTCTCATCATGTCTCTGATCAAAAGAAGTGAGTGAGAGAAGATAAACAAAATCATGAGATTGTTCCTTCTCAGCTGGAATAAAATGGAAATCGAGTTTAATAAATGGTTGGTGTGCTAATGACTTTGAATTTTTGGGAATTTTGAATTGGAGAAACATTAACATGAATATTCAAAGATACAGTGAACACATTGCATTGCATATAACCAACCACTGATTCAACTTGAATCAGACTTAAATTTCATCTTCAAGACCCGCTTAACTAATTAAGTGCATCCAATTGTGACTTAATTAAGTTTTACTAATTACTTTTTCCCAAAGCATTGATAGGAGTGTATTATAATTGTAATTATAATTTTATTAGTATTTGATTAGGAATCCATGTATATTTACAGCTGTGTATTGGAGTATAAATACCCAAGGGTTTCCACAAATATTATATGGCATCAGAGCAGGCCGGTTTTCTTCCCTAACCCTAGCCGTTTCTCTTCTTCCTTTTCCTCTTTTTTTCCGGCGTCCTCCCCTCTGCTCAGCCGCTGTTCAGTATGTCCACCGTTCCAGCAGTTTCCTCCGGCGTCCTCACCGTGGTCGACTCCTTGGCAAGCCCAGCCATGCCGCCGCTGCCTTCTCTTGGCACCCAAACGCCGACCAAACTCAACAGCTCCAACTTCTTGATGTGGAAAACGCAGATGCTCCCAATGATTCACGGCAGCGGTCTTGACGGACACTTGGATGGATCAGAGGCGGCCCCGGCAGAATTTCTTGATGATGGAACTCGAAACCCAGCATTCTTGATTTGGTTAAGGAGAGACCAGCAGGTATTATCTTGGTTATTAAACTCAATTTCAGATTCTTTATTACCTCAATTTGTGGGTGTTACGTCCGCTAAAGTTGCTTGGGATAAGCTGAATACTTCGTATGCTTCTAGGTCTAGATCACAGATTAGAGAATTACGTAGTAGGTTACATAATTTGAAACAAGGAAACGATGACATAGCTGTGTATTTAATTCGGGCAAAATCTATTTTTGATTCTTTATTGGCTTTGGTTTATTCGGTTAAAGAAGATGATTTAGTGGAAGCAATTATTGATGGTTTGCATGAGAATTTTGATGCTTTTGTTAGAACTTTTGAGGTACGAATGGATGATGTGACATTTGATCACTTATATGGCATGTTATTAACGGAGGAGAGGAAAATTAATCGACGTGTGAGTCGAGAGCAATCAGTCCCGTCCGCACATGTGACAGTGAGGCAGCATTCCAATGCGCCAGGGTATGGTTCCAGTGTGAATTCTGGTTCGTATAGCGTCGGTAGGGGGCATGGTAATGGCCGTGGAGGCCGAGGCCGAGGCAGGTAGCAGTTTCATCAGACAGGACGAGGTAGTAATTCCTACCAAAATAATTCTTTCCAGCAAGGTAACTCAACTATGGCAGCAGGTTTTGATGTAACTTCAGTAGTGTGTCACAACTGTCGAGGATCGGGTCACTATGCGCGTCAATGCCCATCCCCGAAAATTAACCCTCAATACCAACGTAACCCTCAATCCAACCATACAACATTATCAACCCAACCTTCCCAACCTTCCCAACCGTGGATCATGGACACCGGTGCAACCCACCATCTGACTTCTGATATGGGAAATCTTGCCCTTCATTCAGACTATACTGGGCCGGAAGAAGTTGTTTTAGGTAATGGTTCTAAACTCTCTATCTCTCATACTGGTCATTCCTTATTTCCGGTTACTGGTGGGTCTCTAAATTTGTCAAATATTCTTCATGTTCCTGGGTTTAATTCTAATTTAATTTCTGTTTCTGCCCTCACTAACCATAATGATGTTTCTGTGGAATATTTTAATGATTGTTTTGTTGTGAAGGACCTGAAATCCAGGAAAGTTCTCTACCAAGGTCCGAATAGAGGGGGTCTTTATACAGTACCGAGCATCTCAGCCTTTCCAGTTCGGGTTCATGTTACGTCTCTTTCAAAGTGGCATGAACGCTTGGGTCATCCGTCACTTCCAGTTGTTCGCAAGATCATCAGTCAGCATAATCTTTTAGTTTCCAATAAAATTAAGTCTGTTTGTTGTCCGAGTTGTGCTGTGAGCAAAAGCCACAAACTTCCATTTGTTATGTCCAATTTTAAGGCCTCTCGGCGTTTGGAACTTGTTTTCTCAGACTTATGGGGCCCTGCTCCAGTGCGATCTTATGACAATTTTTCATATTATGTGCTATTTTATGATCATTACAGCAAAGTTTCTTGGATTTATTTTTTGAAATATAAATCTGATTTTATTTTTTGAAATATAAATCTGATGCCTTACCTGCTTTTATTAAGTTTCGAACCCTGGTGGAAAAACAATTTGATTGTTCTATTAAATTTTTCCAATCTGACTGGGGGGGAGAATACCAATCTATTACCTCATATTTATCTCAGCATGGCATCCAACACCGGGTTTCCTATCCGTACACTCCTGAACAAAACGGGTGTGCAGAAAGGAAACACCGCCACATTGTAGAAACAGGTTTGGCATTACTGGCTCACTCTAAACTCAATAAATCCTTCTGGACTCATGCTTTTGACACTGCTGTATATTTAATCAATCGAATGCCTACCAAGTTACTTGATTATTCCTCTCCATATGAGACCTTGTTGCATTCTCCTCCTGATTATAATTTTCTTCGTGCCTTTGGTTGCTTGTGTTATCCGTGGCTTCACCCGTACTCTGAGTCGAAACTTGATTTTCGTTCTCGTCCTTGTATTTTTGTTGGTTATAGTCACTTACACAAAGGTTATCGTTGCTTTGATATTTCTTCTGGCAAAGTATTTGTCTCACGCCATGTTATTTTTGATGAGCAGGTTTTCCCGTATCCGGAGTTGTCTCGATCCCGTGATCCACACACACCTTTATCCACCACCAATCCCGTCATCCATTTTCCCATTCCTCTACCACCGCCCACCAGGCCTGAACCGCCCACAACCACCCTCCTCCCCTCATCACCTACCCGAACCAGCGCAGCCATAACCGACCCCGTCAGCCCCACACGCCCTTCCTGCCCTTCCCCTACCCAAACCGAACCCGTTAGCCCCACCAACATCCAGCCCAGCCCTTCCACGTCCTCAACCGCACCAACCAGCCCCTTTACCACCCCGCCTCCTTCCCCGGTTCAACCCCAGACCTCTCCAGGCCTTTCCCTTGTTGTGGATCTCTCCAAGTTTTCCCCTTCAAAGTCTGACACTCCCCGCTCATCTACCCAGGCTCCACGCCGCATGGTGACCCGTTCTCAAACAGGTTCTTTACCTCCGAAAGCCTTCCATACATCAGTAATTATGGCTGACCCAGTTACATATTCAGAAGCTGTCAAATCATCTCATTGGCGTCTGGCTATAGCAGAGGAATATAATGCGTTGGTTGTAAATGGCACTTGGGAATTGGTGCCTCCTTCACCAAATGCCAATATTATCGGGTGTAAGTGGGTTTTCAAAATTAAAAGAAAAGCTGATGGTTCAATTGATAGATACAAAGCCAGGCTAGTGGCGAAGGGATATCACCAAAGGCCCGGGATGGAGTTCACCGAAACTTTTAGTCCAGTTGTTAAGCCTACAACCATTCGGGTTTTGCTTGCGTTAGCTGTTTCATTGAAGTGGCAGGTTTTGCACTTGGATGTGTCTAATGCATTCCTTCATGGAGATCTTGAGGAGCGGGTATACATGCAACAACCTACAGGTTTTGTTGATCCTATTCATTCCTCCTATGTCTGTGCTCTTAAAAAGTCGCTATATGGTCTTAAACAATCACCTCGCATGTGGCATAAACGACTCACAACTGCTCTCATTAGGTTTGGTTTTTCTTGTTCAAAGGCGGATATCTCCTTGTATTGGTTTCGTTCTGGCTCTGTGATTATTTTCTGCCTTATCTATGTTGATGACCTTCTGCTATTAGGCAATGACTCTGCCAAACTACATTCTTTGGTTTATTACTTGCAATGGCAATTTGCTATTAAAAACTTGGGTCGTGCAGAGTATTTTTTGGGTTTAGAGCTGAAATGGGTGAACAACTCTTTGTATGTTTGTCAACACAAGTATATACAGGATTTGCTGGATAAGTCAGACATGTCTGGATGTAAACCACTCAACACCCCAGCTTGTGTCTCCACCAAGTTATCGGCCTCAGGGGGTGAGTTGTTAGCAGATGGGATAATGTATCGGAGTATAGTCGGGGGTCTTCAGTATTTGACTATTACTTGGCCGGACATTGCATTTGCTGTCCACAGGGTTGCTCAGTTTATGCATGCGCCCACTGATGCCCACTGGCTCGCTGTCAAACGCATCCTGCGTTATCTTTACGCATCTTCCTCTCACGGTTTGGTGTTTCGGCCTAGTTCCTGTTTTCAATTGCATGGGTACTCTGATTCTGATTGGGGTGGAGATTCGGATGATCGTCGGTCCACCACGGGGTTTGCTATTTTTCTTGGATCTAATCTGATTTCTTGGGTGTCTAGGAAGCAGCGTACAATTTTCCGTTCATCTACGGAGGCCGAGTATCGTGCCTTGGCCACCACAATATCTGAGCTTTCTTGGATTACTATGCTTCTCCGTGACATTAGGTTTCCGTTGACTATGGCCCCTACTCTTTGGTGTGATAATTTAAGTGCAACATATTTGACTGCGAATCCTATTTTTCACTCTCGTACGAAGCATCTGGAGATTGATTTTCACTTTGTTCGCGAAAAGGCAGCAGCCAAGTCCCTCTTTGTTCGTTATTTGCCCACCGATTACCAGATTGCTGATTCTCTAACCAAGGCTCTTCCCAAGACTCGATTCCTTCATCTGCGAGACAAGTTGCGCGTTTGTTCCCCCGCTCAACTTGAGGGGGTGTGATAGGAGTGTATTATAATTGTAATTATAATTGTATTTGTATTTGTATTTGATTAGGAATCCATGTATATTTACAGCTGTGTATTGGGGTATAAATACCCACCCTTTAATTAATAAAATCAAGGGTTTCCACAAATATTATAAGCATCTCATAGTATTATTTATGAGAAGGTATAAGTAAACACAATTTCTTCTCATTTTCTGCAAATTAATCATATTAAAATGGAGGCTTTGCTTCGATTTGGAGAATTAAATGTTGTTTATAGTACTTTATACTAGATCAAAACATAGATTCTTCTCTCCATCCCTCACTTGCATTAGTTACTTTCAAATGCATACAAATTCATCGTTATCAGAAAATTAATTCATGAATTTATTTTACCTTTTAAAATACTAATTTCTCAAACTATAAGAGTCAAACTAAAATGTCAAAAGTTAGTAATAGAGAGTGTAAGAGAATTATGTAGTGGATCATTTATTAGCTAAAGATTGCAAAGATAATATGCAACAAATGCTCAATTGAAAAATTAAATTAATTAAACTATATTAAAACAAATATTCTATATATTGTCATCATTTGAAACAAAAAGTTCATACACTAATATAAGTAATTAGAGAACATAATATAATTAATAATAAGAAGAAAGTAAGACAAACGAAGTAGTAGCTATTTTCAGATTGTTTATTGCTAGTAAGCAAGTGTTGATTGTTGCAATGAGTTAATTATTTTTAGGAGGGTGATGCCTGGGAAAACGATAATCAGCATTGAAAGCCACAAAACCAGAGTCATCATTTATCTCTTTCTTACGATAAAAATAGCTCCTTCTCTTGCTAATTTCACCATTAATATCAACATTTTGCTTCTTCTCTTTTTTCGCTTCATCAATATTTGCACCCAATATTTTCCTTACTCCTATTATGCTTTTTACAACAACATTTTCATCCTCAAGGCCTTCTCCCTAAAATGACACAACTGTAATTAAAAGAGGTAAATTAAAATTAAAAGAGTGCAAGCACAAAACAAAATATTACCTTCTGAATTGAAATACCATCATCATCTCCTACAGCTGAAGAGAAAAAAAAAAAAAGTTAAAGAATGAATTAAAAAGCATGTATAAGTACTGGTGCTTAATCATATATACCTCGATTGGTAATTAGTTGGTGGTTAGTGGAGAACAGAAGTATTAGTAGAAGCAGTAATATGAAATTAAAAGCAACAGCAGCCATTTCTGAACTGTCTTCAAATAAAATCAAATCTGTCAGTGGGAATATTTGTCTTTTAAATTAGCTTAAGACTGAACTTAAACAGCAGAAGAGAGAAACAAAAGAAAGCACAACATGTTATATTTATAGGGATATTCAAACACTACTGACCAGTCCAAATATATGTATGTGGAGTAACATATACGTACACAAGTCAAACAAAATTCAGACTACATATATATATATGTGTGTGTGTATGTGTGTATATGGTCCCAACATTCGCTTTAATCAATATTTTTATTAGTATAATAAAACAATATTTCTAATGTAAAAATAAAAGAAAAATAAGTAAAATGTGTGGAGTGAAGGGCCAATGCGAAAATCTCAAGAACGGAAGCAGTACAAAATGGGGAGTAAAACAAGGTTTTGTGGCAATGAAAAAAGAGTAACGTGGAATGGAAGGTACGTGTGTTTTGCTCCTGTCTGCCGTCACACTATCATAATTTTTTTACGCCATCCATGCAAACTCTGGATTAAAGAATATTTTGTTACACTATTCCAAATTATTACACAATACAGGGTAAAAACTGAACTAATTTATAATTTGTGGTGTTTTTGTAAAAGTCCGCGTATAAGGTTGACAGACATTGCCATTTTTTCTAGTGGGTCAAGTCCGCTTGTCAAAAGTATGGACTCAAACAGGTCCGCAAAAATAAAAAGCGAACTCAAACAGTCCGCAACTACTATAAGCGGACATAATAAGTCAAAATATTAAAATAGCGGACAAAAAGTGTCCGCAAATTAAAATAGCGCACTTAAAGTGTCCGCAAATTAAAATAACGGACTAAATGGTCCACATATTAAAAAAGCGGACTTGGAAAAGCTGACCCCTCAGCAACTGATGTGACCAAGTATGATCCGCATCTGTCAAAAGCGGACGCATGGTCTGCATCGGTCAAAAGCGGACGCATGGTCCGCATTTGTCAAAAGCGGATTCAATTTCCGTGTGGCAAAAAAGTGGACATTTAATATGTCCGCATCTGATAAAAACGGACCAAATGGTCCGCATGTGGTAAACGTGGACGTTTTTTATTCTGCCCCTCCCCCAGCCGTCCGATCATTAACTAAAAATGAATCCAACCGTCCGATGATTTCAAATTAATTTCAACTGTTTGTTCTCCCTTATAAAAATTAAACATCCTTCTTTTATTTTTCACGCTCAAATTATACAGCCTTCCTTCGTCCTGGTTTTGAAGCTCAAATTCTTTTCCTTCTTCTTCAGCTCTTTGAAGCAATTTTCTACCTCTTTCAAACTATAAATTTCGTTATTATTTAGTAGGTCATTACTAACCCTAATTTTATTTTATATCTGTAATTTAATTAATTTTTTTAATACATTTAATTAACTTTTTATAATTTTTTTTAGGATTGGCATCATCAAATTGGAAACAAAAATCTTACTAAACAAAAAAAAAGGTAAATATAAAATTTTTCTAAAATATTTATTTTGTGGAATAATATATATATGAGATGTATGCAAAAATGGAATATGTATATAATATTCGTGTATAAATTTGTATTAGATTTATTTTTTTTTGAAGTTAGTATATAATATTTATATGTTTGAAAAATCTTAAATATTATGATATAAACTATATAGTTAGTAAATGTAATTTTTGTATTAGTTTTGTTTAGAAATTGTTATTAGATTTCGAAATATTATTATTATTATAAGTTATGGAAAAATAAGTGGAGTAGTAAATAGCTGTAATTTAATAATAATAATAATTATTATTATTACAAGTTATTGAAAAAAAAAAAACTGAGTTAGTCAAATAGATTTTTTTTTTTGGTGTAAAATTTTATATTTATTTTTATCATTACTATTGTTATTGTTATTGTTATTATTATTATTATTATTATTATTATTATTATTAATACAAGTTATTGGAAAAAAAATAAAAGTGGGGTAGTGAAGTAGATTTTTTTTTGTGTGTAAAATTATATTTATATTTATATTTATATTATTGTTGTTGTTGTTGTTGTTATTATTATTATTATTTTTTATTTAAGTTGTAAATTAATTAATTAATTAATTAATGTGTATTTGAATTGTTAAAATTAAGGTTTTTTTTTTATGCAACTTATAGATGGTTAAAAAAATACTTACCCCGAAGAGGATGCGGTACCTGGAATTTGCAATGAAGAAATTAGAAAATTTAAAAGCAATTTGGATGAGAAGGGGGAAAAAGTTATTGAAGTACTTGCTAAATATAAATGAAAAGTTGCAAGACATAATAATGTCTGAGTACAAATTCGATGTGCGAACGAGGGAACAAATGACGCTGCTAAGAAATGGATTATCTTGGTGTTATCAACGCTTATTTGATAAGATTTTCGACGAATCACCTGTAGATTATGATAATATGGTGAAGATATTAATTACGAAGGAGAGTGAATGTATTAAATTACCCCAAGAATTGGTTGACAAAGTTCTAGAAACTCTGCTAATATGTCAAGAAGAATATTGTAATAAAGTGAACGCTAGTAATGGTTTCAAATTCAGGTTTAAGAAAAGACTATAGTAGTAGTTTAATTTTACGATTTTGTAACTTAGGTAGTTTTTTGTAGTTTAATGTTATAATTTAATTTAATATTATTATGTAATTTCGTATTATGATTATCTAATTCAGTGTTAATATTTTTAGTAAAGTCCTTAAATTATATAGAACATAAATAAACTCTAGAGTTATAACAATCGTTGAATAAATATACAATTTTACTATTGTGGTATTATTAATAACAGTCAATGGGGAAAAAATACAATAAATATGGAAATAATTTATTACCAAAATACAATAAATATGGAAATAATTTATTACCACTCGTATTTTAAATCTTACCATTCATTTAAAAAAAAATTCCTTCAGATTACAATCTTTGTAGTATTTATATTTAACCTAAAAATGAGTATGACATTACTCAAATTCTGACACGTAATCGTAACAACAAATGCTCGAAACATTTTTTTTCTTAATTTATAATTATACTTCACAAAGGAAAGAAACCCGTAAAAAAAATATTAAATCCAACCTTAAGTATCCCTTTTTGAGTTTATAATATGTTTCTTTTAGGTTAATGTTTCTGTAAAGAGACATTATTGAAAAGTCTTCTCCGCCTAACCCCATCATTTTAATATTTAAATAATTGAGAAAAAAAAAATTATTTGTCACAATAATGAGAAATCTTATTATTCCTTGAACCTCATTTGCTAGTGTTAAGTAGGGTTAAGAGCTTGCCTTTAGAAAAGTGATTACCATCATTTTCTATCTCCAATTTTAATATATCAATCTTTCATCTCTAATTTTCATTATTATTATTATTATTTTCAATATATTTATTAATACGTAAAATATAATATAAAAGTTTGTATCCATATATATATATATATATATATATATATCACTATATGTTATTTTAAGAAATGATAACTTCAATTACTTTTTATAAATATCCTAACAATAAAAAGTTACAAAAACTTATTAATTTTGTATAGCAAAGTTATTACAAAAACATTTATGATATTAAGTTTTATATGTTCCATGGAAAAAAATTTCAAATTCTGATCCTTTAGTTTATTACTTATTGATTTGGCACATTAATACATAAGTGCATATTTCGCTAAATTTTTTTTCCATTTGATTGTATAATTTAAAATAATTTTCTTTATTTGTAAAAAAATATTTGTATATACATAGTTTTTATATGAAAATCTATAAAATAAAAATGTTATTATAAAAAAACAATGAGTATGTGAAAAAATTTTACATTACTTTGAAAATATGCATTACACTCGTTCGATTAATTATTTAATAGTTAAATAATTAATTATAAAACACTATTATTTAAAATAAGATAAAATTTTAATAACAATATACAATTTTTTAATTAATTAACTATAAAATGTTCTTTGTATATTAATTACAACTATACAATTACTAAAAAAGTATACATTATAAAAAAAACTATGATTTAAAATACGATAGATATGTTAATAAAATCTTAATTACCACTCGTTCGATTTCAAAGGAACTGAGATGCACAATAAAAAAAATATATGACATATTATTTATAGTAAATATTCTAAATATTCAAAGATATAAGTCTCAAACTAAAACATAAAAATATTATACATTATTTAAAATGAAACATCAAATATTACGTCCACTTCTATTCGAAGGCTGCGATGGATCAGTGCACCGTGATGGATTATATTCAACATTTGATGTTGTTCCATAGTTGGAATAGGGAAAAGTGGGTTGTTATTGAGAGTACATACTAGACATACCAACACACTGTTCCACTGAAGATGGCCACGCAAACGATGGAAATATTATATTAGAAGGAGTACGGGGTGTACCCATACTATGCATAGCCCAAGGTGATTGGCCCGACCCAGTCCATTGTGTAAATAGGTTTTGAGAAGTGTTAAACCCATACTGTGATGGACCAGTTGGGCTAACAAATGAACCAGGAGCAGATGGGTTAGGAACCCATGATGAATATTGCTGTGTTGGTTGTGATTGTTGTGATGTGCTAGCTCCATATGGATCATGTGAATGGTAGGATACTGGATGTGGCACAATGTCATAAGAAGGAGTTGGTCTTGTGACCTCACGTCTCCTCGATGTGGTACGTTGGCGGCGTCTACCAGTGGCGGCAACAGGTTCCTCTTCATCCACATCAATATTTGGATAAGTAGCAGCCGGAGCTGGATAAGGAGGTAGGGAACCCCGACCATAATGCCGTTCCTCCCCAAACACACCGCATATGCTGTTTTTTATCCCGTGCACAACATCTAAATCTCTAACTAAGGCAAGTTACTCCAATCCATCAACCTATACATAACATATATTATTACTATGTAGTTGGGCATAAAAAAACTTAACCACATGAATTTTCAATTTTAATGACTTACTGTGGCACCATGGGCAGCACCTCTAACAGAAATCCATCTCCTTGTTATTCGCCTATACCATTCCATGTATTCAGAATGATAATGGAGTGGTTCGGCACATGGTTGAGCTGCAAATATCAAATTTTCCTTATTATTCCAGATTGCGACCCAGTAGGCCATTTTCTGCATAATGGAACCTTTAACCTAAATCAGTTCAATATCATGCAGCTTATTGGTTTGCATGGGCGCAACAGGTATGTGTTGTCGCAAACCAAATTGTTGAAGGACTCTATCTGGTTGATGCTATTCCACAATGTGCATGCAAATCAATAGGACAACAGCTCTCCATAAATGATTTCCTTGAAAGCAATATTCCGGTAATGCTGCCCGGATATCATCAGTGTATGGCTCCCAAGTGAACTACAAGCAACACAAGTTTACATATATATGTATATGATTTTACCATTCCAAAGCAAATTTTTAGTCATAAATGTTTAACATCAATGCATGCCTAATTTGTATGACTTACAGAATCTTTGTCAGCCAAATCAAGTACATATCGTATATGTCTGAGAGTATGAGTTGGCACAGCAGTGGAATCCTTAGGTGTGCTCCATCTGTAATTAATTAGGAGATATTAATTTACATAGTAAACATGTTATAATAAATTGTACAACTATATCATAACAAAGAAACATAAATATGCAGAAGTTAATTTTGAATACTAAACATGTTATTAATTTTGTTTAGATTCTTTTTTTCATGGAATGGTATAACATGTGTGTGAGCGGACGACCTTTTTCAGAACGCGCGGTGAAGCGGGAACCGGGGATTTTCTTTTTGGGTGTTGATGTTTTGGTTTTGAAAACAGGTTTTAATCTTTCTTTGAGAAACCTTTCATTTTATTGGAAAAGTCTTTTTGTAGAAAACTTAATTTTAGGCATGAATTTTAGAAAACGAGCTTTTTAGAAAAGCCCATTTTAACTTAAAGGTCTCGAAACGCGAATTTCGAGATTAGATACAGAGTCGCCACCCGGATTAGCTCATCCGAGAAATTCCAGTACAGCTCCCTACCAAATGTAGACGCAGTACCGAATCCAGAGATTCGAGGTTCGGGCAACATATCTACTAATCCTCACTAATTTTTAATTATTATTTCATAATATGACATTTCATTCACTTGATTCTACTCATTTTACCTCTTCTTTTATTATTAGCCAATGCTCATACATATGACATAAATATAAAACCAAAA
This sequence comes from Euphorbia tirucalli, assembly GCA_039660915.1. Taxonomy (NCBI): domain Eukaryota; kingdom Viridiplantae; phylum Streptophyta; class Magnoliopsida; order Malpighiales; family Euphorbiaceae; genus Euphorbia; species Euphorbia tirucalli. Next base: position 18,580,598 of record CM077637.1, read on the forward strand.
TAAAACTACGGAAAAGTAAAAGTGCGGAAAAGTAAATCAGAGGCCAAATTATACAACCCGAGAAAAAAAAACTCTCATCCTCACCTTTTACAATCGCCTATTATACACGATGATCTAGAGAATTACAATGGCCTAGATACACGATTTAATCTATAAAATACATTCAAAAATAAAAATAACACAAAATAAAAGCTGCATCCAAATACGGTTAGCACAGATAAATAAATCACAACAAGGACTCATATAGGACAAAATAGGGGTATTTTAGGAAACGGGATCATGCAAAGGGGGTAACCGGGTCGACCCGACCGGTCAGCCTGGTTAGACCTGGAAAATGGTTTTTTAAACGCCCTGTAGGTTTTATGGATGAAAAATCGGTTTTAAAAGCGGTTTGGCTCATTTACATGCACTTATCCAACTTTAGCGGGCCGGATATCCCGGGACCCGGGGTCCCGTTCGTGTGTGAGCCTAAAACAAACATCCATCTAGGGTCCAAAAGAATGCAAACACGTCAAAATTCATTTTTCAATGTGAAAAGAATGTAAAATTACAATTTTGGGGCCTAAAAGGGCAAAACTGTAATTCTGCCCATATTACAGCAGCGCCCCTGTAGCTTACAGCCGGGCGGCTGTAATGCTCCAGAATCGATTCCAACTTATTTTTCGTGTTTTCGAAGATCATTTTGCAAAGTTTGATGATTTTAGGCGATCCGGGACTTCTGGAAAAAATACTAAAACCAACAGTAAAGACCCGAAATGGACCAAATCGAATCCGGAAGTCCCTAATCGTCCAAAATCACCAAATTCATCACATCCGCTCATAAAAAATGGAGAACATGGAATCGAAGCATGCACAGATGTGATTGGATCGATAACAGATGTGAAAAACACATTTAATTAAAGCGTGGGAGCGTTATCGATCGATTTGGGCCAATGGAGCTTCGGCCCCTGTAGGTTACAGCCGCGCCCCTATAGGTCACAGCCGCGCGGCTGTAGGTTACAACTGGGCGGCTGTGATCTTGTGGAGCTGCTGTAATCACAGAAAACTCAAAGAAAACACAAAAAATCCAATAAAAAATATTACAGCCGCGCCCCTATAGGTCACAGCCGCGCGGCTGTGATCGTGTGGAGCGGCTGTAATCAGAAAACTCCCACGGAACAGAAAGAAAAATGGAAAAGAACTACAGCCGTGCCCCTTTAGGTCACAGCCGCATGGCTGTAGGTTACAGCCGGGCGGCTGTGATCTTTGGTGGGGCGGCTGTAGTCCAAAAAAAAAAACAACCAAACGCGAAAAAACTCAAATCATGCAATTGAATCACAACCAAGATGAACACAATGGATTTTTAAGGCCTCTCAGAAAATTACCTTGTATGTGTTCCAGCGCTTGGACCACAAAAAAGATTTTTGGATGCCAGAAAACGTCCCACAGTCACGGACGACCCGAGCAAAGTGTGTTTTCCGAACCTTGAACGGAACCACAAGGAAAATTCAAGGATTGATTTTTGAGTGTTCCCTCTTCTTCTAACCTTTCTTTTCTTTCTTTTTAGCCTAATTCTTTTTTTTTTTTTTTTGTTGTATTAAAAAAACCTTAATAAAAACTCCGTGTTTTTTTTTCTTTTTCTCTAGGTTTTCTCTCTTTTTTTTTTCTTTTCTTCCTGCCTGCCTTGCCCTAATTCCCGAATAGCAACCTTAAATATCTCTTGTTTTGGTATTAAATCGGAATTAATTGCTGATTTCGTAAAAAAAGGAAAACTGATGATTACAGCCGCGCGGCTGTAGCATAAAAAATTCATATTTTGCTCAAAAAACCGAATTAAATGCTGATTTTACCCAAAAAAGGAAATAGGGATATTACAGCCATGTGGCTGTAGACTACAGCCGGGCGGCTGTAATACCCAGAAAATTATATTTTCACTTATTTTCTTTGGTTTATTTTTTGGTTCTCTTAAATACCAGCGCAAATTTTCCAGGGTTCCGTACTAGGACTTGTCAGACACCTCCGGGCTATCCGGGACATTTCCGACATCATCCTAGTCGGTCCGAATCCACTTCACGTTTATCCGTGAAAAAGGTAATAATAGCTTTCATCACCGAGGTCGGGAAAAAACCCGTGCTCACAATGTGTTATAACTTAATGTACCATTTAAGTCATGACCCTAATTAATTTATATTTACTCATTACACAAGTTCGGCATCGTATACCCTAATTTGTTGTATTTTATTGATTGTTCGGTATCCACTATGTGAATTCTATGTTGGTTTCCTTTTACAAAGTAGGAGAGCAAAATTGATTTCTCTTGCTTATTTGTAATTTCAATGATTTGTCTATATATATATATACAAGTGAAAAAAAATTGATATATTAATACGTATATATCATAAGTGTTATATATACGTACCGCCGACCAAGTGGTAAACCAAGCATGATAACTCCACTCCGTAGGTTCGGCGATATATCTCTCAATCTCTCATATGCCTAAACATGCAACAAAATTAAAGCACCACCAATTTGTGCAGTGTTGTGTCGGGCAACTTTACATAGCTCTCTATACAGATATGCTAAACACCCGCTGCCCCAGCTATACTGACCAATTGTTGCAATATTCTCCAACAAAGGTAGAAACATAAGGTTGACATAACCTGATGTTTTTGTACTAAACAATATGCCCGATAAAAGTTGCAACAAGTATGCACGGATGTACTGTGCAATGTCTTCTTCATTATCATTAGCCGGCATAGCAGGAAAATTAGCATTCAACCACTAATAGTCTTTCACACTCATCAACCCATTTTGCAGGAAGTGGGCAAATCTATGGATTACCATCTATTGGTAGTCCAGTTTGTATAGCAACATCCTGCAGTGTAATTATTGCCTCACCTTCGGGAAGATGAAAAGTATGAGTCTCCGGTCTCCATCTCTCAACTAGAGCAGTTATGAGATGATGGTCCAACTGAAAAAAACCTAAACGTGCAACTCCATAGAAACTAGTCTGTCTCAAGACTTGTTCTAGTCGATCATCAATTTCTTCTTCACATAGGATTATACCGTCCCTCCTGCAAGTAAGTGTTGTCTCCTCATCCTAATATATTGACCAAAAATTATATTAATGAATAACATAGTAACAAATATAACAAAACATATACACTTAGAAATAAAAACAAACGTGTAATGAGATTATGGGTTTTGATCTATACTAAACCTTAATATACTAAACATTCATATATTAACTCAATTGAACTTAATATATTTCTTAATATATTAAAGAGGACAATGTTTTTAGAAGTTAAAATTTTGGATAAATTTATAAAATAATGCCATTAATTTAATTCATCACACACTATTTAATTAATAGTTCAATTTTGTAAATAGAAAGTGACATATTTGCACCTCATTGAACCATACTGCCTCCGATCTATGTGATCTCTATGAATGTAAAACGCTAGGGTTAATCGGCCTAGGCTAAATGTATGCTCGCTGTGGTGGTGGATTACCTGACATACCTAAAAATACAAACAATTGATGTCAATATAATAAAATGATGCATATTAAGAATTCAACATACTAGTAAGCTTTACCAATTGATGTATTACTATTAAAGCAATATAGTCACAAAACACACATGATCATAGTAGCAAGCATTCCAAATAACATATTAGAATCCATTACAAATTATTCATTATAATTACAATATATTTAACTATGCCCACATGTCCTAGTGTTATGACCGGGTAAGCCACATTTACTACAAAAACTGGTGGTGTTAGCACCGGTAACTTTCCAATCCATCTCATTCCGAATCCGTGTTGTTTTTGGTCGACCGTTCTTTCTCATCAAATTCGGATTTGGTACAAGTGATGGTCCATCGATTGTTGGCCAGTAGTCACGTTCTCCAAGTGGGATAAATGCTGTTGACCAGCATTTTATGTTGTTTTCTAATTTATAAATTGGATGAATAAATTGGCTATGGTCAATGCCATATGCCAAACACCTAGCAATGGCATGGGAGCATGGTATTCTCAATTGTTGAAACTTTCCACAACTGCAAGTCATTTCTTTCAAATTGACCACTTGCTTGTGTCCTCCCTTCCTTGCTGAATTCCAACGTGCAGTATTAATCTCAAACACACCATTCCTCGAATCAAAGCTTTGTACTACATGTCCAGGTGCCTTTTTAAACCTTGTCCTCAAGAGGTCTATTGCAAAAGTAGTATATAAGAATCCCTTTTGCATTTGGGCTGCGATTTCAAGCCTACGTTTTTTGAAACGATCGACCAATTTAAAAAACAGGCTTTCTATCATTGTTGTTATTGGCAATCCCCGAATCTCTTTTAGCAGCCATCCGTTTACTGATTCAGCAATGTTAGTTGTCATACTACCCCATCGACAACCACCATCAAAAGCGAGATCCCATTTCTCCTTTGGAAACCGATTTAACCATTCAAAACTATCTGGTTCTTTCTCCTCAAGCAACTGTTGGATATGCCCTAGTCCCGAGGCATTGGACCTTTTATTTGTATTATACATTTATTGGATTCATGTATTATACTCATTTTGTGTTATTAATAAAGGCATTAATTCATTTATTATACATATCTTGTGCATTATATTAAATGAAGTATCCAATGGACATATCCATATCTATGATGACAAGTGTCATGCACTTGGCAGTAAGACCATGGATAGGGTAAACGATATGACCATAAAGACATCTGTAGTCTGTTCCAGTCATGGGAATGAATGGAACCAGAGACTATCATTAACCTGATTGTATGGCAGTGTCTTACCAGTCATTGGACATGGGATGTCAACCAAGTTAATGGGTACATGTAAAAAAGGGCATGGTACTGGATAGATCCACTAAACGAGAAATCCACATGGTATAGTATCACAAGTGATTCTCGTGTAGTACTTGTATGGATCCTTTGACCTGACCATATGATGGTATTGCATGTGAGGTTGCATACTTAGGGGTATGCTTAAAGGGCCTGTAATAGGGTGCCAAGTATGGGTACTTTCGGGTATGTCACTTAGCATGGCAATGCTATGGATATGCAGAAGGGATTTGTCACTCAGTAGTCCACTGAGTAGATATCACCGGCCTCTTGATGAATGTGACTGATAAGAGTGTGGACACACCCAAACAAGTTGGAATTTGTTGGTGAGCTTCAGTACATTCGAGATCAAGTTAATGTCCGGACACAAAAGAGGGTGATCAATCTATGCCTCTGTGTTGGACACCGATATCGATGACATGGGATATACAAGTTCAAACTACAGGGTTATGATAACAGTTAGACTACCATCTCCTTCTTAATTAGGGGCTGTAGTGGCTTGCTATAGCCCAACTACAGTCTGTGGGCCACAGGCCCACTTCCAACATAAAGATGGGCCCACGGGATCGTACACATTGAGCGACTGAACACTAACTTAAGGAATCACATGTATACTTGGAGTATACACTCTGGAGAAAGAGCAATATATATTAATTATATTATAAAGATCAATTAGATTGATTATAATAATAAAATTAATATTTGATTGGCTTCCTCATAATTGATTGGATTAATTAAGAGATTATTTCCTGGATGGAAATATTTATATGTATAGGTTTACATATGAATTTATTTTGTGAAGATCTAATTTTAATTTAATGGATTAAATTAATTAGTCAAATCAATTTTAATTTGAATGTAAATAATATGTTACTTGGTGTAATATATTAAATACATGGGTAAATTAAAGTTGGGCTTGAAATTAATTTAAACCAGACTAATTAAAATAGGTTTGGGCCTGAATTAAAAGATGGAAGCCCACACAAAAGGAGAAGCTAATTGGGCCAAAATTCTCCTTGAGAATTTCGGCCACCTAGGGTTAAAATAACCCTAGGATTTTCGGCCTAGGAAGGGAACATCACTGGTGGCCAAAATTCTTCCTCCTCCCTCTCCAAAGTTTCGTGTTTTCCGGCGCAAGCATGGGTGGTGTTCGTTAGGCGTTCGTGTACGTGAACGAGGAGGGATTCTAGATTGATTCCTGCAGTCTGCATCCATCTCTTAAAGAGATATTCCGGGTAAGAGATTTATCTCTTGTGATTAATTTTTGTTTTTCCAATTTCCATCTCAATTGCTCCTGGGCACGGATTTGAGAAAATCATCTCGTTCTTTCGCTTTAATCGGGTGATTTCTGGTGACAAATCCCAATAGCAACCTCATCATCAGATTAAACTTCCGAGGTTGCTGTTGATATGCTAAAAAAACATGAAAACATATTTCAAAGCATAATGAGTTAAACAATTGTATAACTTGTTCATTATGGTTTAGGTTTAGGGCAATTGAAAAAGCAATACTCTTAAATACCTGCATTGATGATAAAGTTTTTAACTTCTTTATTTTTGAATTGCTTATTGTAGTTGCTTGCTAAATGTCGAATGCAGAATCGATGAGGTGCCGTATTCCATTTTTCACACTCCATAGCTCTTAAGATTCCAGCATGCCTATCAGATACGACACAAGCATCGGGCATATCTGGGCAAACAAAATCCCGTACACAACGCAAGAAGAATTCCCAATTTGCCGTATTTTCAACTTCAGCTATGGCAAATGCTATTTGAAATATGTTTCGTTCGCCATTAAGCACTGATGCTACTAGTATTACACCTTTATAGTTTCCAGTTAGAAAAGTTGCATCAACGTACAAGACTGGCATACAATGTTTGAACCCATCAATGCATGGTTTCAAAATCAATAAAAGATGCTCAAAACGTTTAACTCCCGGCACAAATCGATCATTGACAAAGTGATTAGACTCAGTAATATGGTAGATTGAGACGGGGTTCATTTCGGTTACAGCATGAAGCCAAGGGCGAAGATGGTTATATGACTCATCAAAACTTCCATATATATTCTCAATCGCTTTTTTTTTCCAACCATGCCTTCTTGTAAGAGATTTTTATATTATGACTTTCATCAAAGTTTGCAACAATCACCTTTACCTTTAGTGAGGGATCCTCCCTAATCATAACCTCTACTATGGGATACATATAGGTCGTGTCAAGATTTCGGTTGTCTTGAGACTTTTTTAACCCACGACAAGTATGTTCACCGACATACTTTGTGATCTCCCATAGATGAGACTTCTTATTCAGCGTCGCATGTAACCTCCAAGGACATCTTTCATCATGATAATGACATACCAATGTGATAGTATTCAGCCTTGTCTCTCTCTTCCGAAACTCTTTTTGAATTCTCATAGAGTATTTTTTAGCTGCAGTTTTAACTGCTTCTCTTGAATAAAATAACATCCCCTTTGAGAGTTCCATTGACGAATCCCATCTTATAGCGTTCCTGTTTTCATCAATATCATGGACTGTTATATCTGATGCATCAAATTGGGTAAGCTGGGGAATATTTGGGAAAAATGTAGAAATAAAATTATTATGTAATGTAGTGTCATCAACATTTGAAGAAGAAGCCCTACAATTCCCTTCAACCTCATCCTTATTCTCCAACCCATCATGATCATTATCAGCGTCAGCAGAATCCTCAAATTCACTATCATCACCATCAACATCATCCTCTTCATAATCATCACCATCAAATTCGCTATCACCATCACCACCACCACCACCACCACCAACACCACCACCACAGCCATTAAAACCAATAGGTTCATAATCATCGCTATGATCATCATCATCGCAACCATAACCACCAAGTCCACCGCTACCACCACCATCATAATTAATAGCTTGAGAATTAAATGGTCCAGCTATATCCCTCGTGTGTGTAGATGGTGTATTATTATTGCATTCGACGTATAATTCAATACAGAACAAGCTATGACATAAACTGCTGACTATCCCCGACATCGTATTCAAATCATCATTGTCACATAGATCAAAACACTTATACACTAACTATACTCCATTGATTGCAATTGGGTTTTGAAATTGCACCCTAATCAAATCTTTGTTCGCTGGTATATTCATAACAGTCCTAATCTTATCAAACAATGAACTTAGATTGAATGAACCATTCATTGATATTACTTTTCAATATCCATTCCCATAATCAACTCCAAATTGATTCCTTATTATTTGACCACCCCAATGAATATATCTTGGTAATGAAGTCGATATTATTTTGTCATATAATTAAAAATCATTCAATATATATATATATATAATTATCTTAAATAAAATTAAGATTTTTTTTAATTAATTCTAACATAAATGCAAAAATATATATATAAAAATCTAATAAAAATTTCTAAACAAACTATATAGTTTATATCATATATTTAAGATTTTCAAAACATGTAAACATTAGGGCATCTCCAACCCAACACCAAATTGGGTTGGAGAGCCAAAATTTGGTGGTGGGTGACCTCCAGCCCACCACCAAATTCCAATTTCTTTTTTTGTTTTTTTTTTAGTTTCTTTTTCATTTTTTCTTTCAATGTTTTATTTATTTGTTTTTTGGTTTTCAAAATGTCTATTTATTTTATGCTATTTGGCTTATGTGTTTTTATTATGGTTTTCAGACCCGGACCGGTCATCAAACCGGTGAAGGGATGGATTCATGGATCTTGGATTAAACCGGAATAAACCAAAATCGAACCGGATTTAATAAATATATTAATATATTAATATATTTTTATTTTTATATTTATAATTTATGAAAATTTGAACATTTTTATTATAATTTTTTAAATTTAAGCATTTCAGACACATTATAGTAATTTAAAAAGCTCAATTTATGAAATATAGTTTTTGTAATTACAATTAAATGTCAATCTAATTTAAAATAATTTAAAAATACAAAATATATTTTATTTTAATTAAAAACACTTGAGAATAATAACTTAAATTTTATATTTAAAAATTTTTATTTAAAAAAAAAGTCTGGTCGAACCGAAAAACCGGTCCGGTTCATGGTTTTCTGGTTCGTCCCGATAGTCCGACAAAAAATTGACCGGTTGTTGACCAGAGTGAAAACCGGATACAAACCGACCAGCTTGACCTCCGGTTCCGGTCGAAGCCGGTCCGACTGGCCGGTCATGTCCGGTTTCACAACTATGGTTTTTATTAATTTGTGTGTTTGATTTAATTTATATGTGTATTTATGGTCTTGAATTATTTTAATAATTTTGCTTAAATTCTTAAAATTTTTAAAATTAATATTGATAAAATATCAAAAATAAATTAAAATGGTGAAAAATAAAAAAAATATTAATAAATATATAACTTGGAACTATCATAAAATTTGTTATATCCTTTTTTTATATCATTAAGTGTTATTTTTGCATTTCAATTACGTGTGTTGTGTTATTTTAACTGTATTGCTTATAATGTACTACTTTGTATTGTGTTTTTTTAATTAACTTTTATCGTGTTTTTAGTGTAAACGTATTTGTGATTTAGAATAATATCTATGTAATATTGTGATATTATCGTATTTATTTTGTTCTTCGGTTTAATTAAATTATTGTATTTATATAGATTTTTATGGTGTGGTTGTACTCCGGTTTAATTAATATATATTAGCTATTATGTATTAATGTGTTAATTTTAACTTTATATGATACGATTTTATTTTGTAAAATTATTTATTTATTAAAAAATTATTATGTAATTAAAATTATTTATTTATACATTATTAACATTAAATGTTTTTTTAAGGATTTATTAAAAAATATGAATAACATTATTGTATGTAAAAAGGAATATAATAATAATAAAAATGTTAGTAGAAATGAATAAATTAAAAATATTTTAATTTAGTGTAGAAATTTAGAGTGAAGAGTTGGAGATGGTCTTATATACTAACTTCACAAAAATCAATCTAATACAAATTTATAAACAAATATTATATACATATTCTATTTTTGCATACATCATATATATATTATTACACAAATTTAAAGAAATTCACAACATAATTTCAATAAAATACACAAAATAAAAAATTTCATAAATTTTTTATATTTACCTTTCTTAGGTTTAATACTTCACAATAGCTGCTATTTGATGGTTGTAGTGCTAGGATTTTCGTTTCCAATTTGCTGATGCTAGTCCTATATAAAAATTACAAAAAAATTAATAAATTAATTAAACATATATAAATATAAAATAAAATTATAATTATTAAAATCTAATATAAATTTATAAACGAACATTATATACATATTCCATTTTTGCATACATCACATATATATTATTACACAAATTTAAAGAAATTCATAACATAATTTCTAAAAAATATACAAAATATAAAATTTCATAAAATTTTAATATTTACCTTTCTTGGGTTGAATACTTCACAATAGCTGTTATTTGATGGTTGTATTGCTAGTATTTTCGTTCCTAATTTGATGATGCTAATCCTACAAAAAAAATTACAAAAAAAAATTAATAAATTAATTAAATATATATAAATATAAAATAAAATTATAATTACTAATAACGTACTAAAAATTAATTAAATTGATAATTTGAGAGAGGTAGAAAAATAACTTGAAAAAGGCAGAAGAATGAACAAATTTAGCTTTCAAAATGTTAAAGATCTAACAAATGAAATTTTTTTTGAATAAGGTAGGAGAAGAAGGGGAAGAAGGGGAAGAAGGCTCAAGGGAAAGGCTGGTAAATAAGAGAAAGAAAGAGGCTGCTGGTGAATTAAATTTTTTTTAACCGAGAGAATAAATGAATAAGAGAAGAAAGGAGGTGAACCCAATAAATATCAAAATTCATTGGATGGCTAGGATAATATTACTTACTGATCGGATGGATGGGGTTGAGTGGAGGGAGAATTGAGTCCGATTTTCTTACATGCGGACATATAGGTCCACTTTTGTGAAATGTGGACCTCTGGCAGGTCAAATCGGGCAGCTTTTGCAGTCCGCTTTCTAGGAAAGCGGATTGATAACGTCCGCTTTTTCAGAAAGCAGACACAGAGAGTCCGCTTTCTGAAAATGCGGACTCAATTAATCCGCTTTCCAACAAGGCGGACTGAAAGCGGGGCCAGCTTTTTAAATCCGTTTTTTAAATATACGGACCATGCAGTCCGTTATTTTAATTTGCGGACACTTTAAGTCCGCTATTTTAATTTGCGGACACTTTTTGTCCGCTATTTTAATATTTTGACTTATTATGTGCGTTTATAGTAATTGCCGACTTTTTGAGTCCGCTTTTTATTTTTGCGGACCTCTTTGAGTCCATACTTTTGACGAGCGAATTTCGCCCACCAGAAAAAATGGCAATGTCCGCCAACCTTATACGCGGACTTTTACAAAAATACCACAACTTAGGAATTAGTTCAGTTTTCATCCTATATTGGGTAATAGTTTGGAATAGTGCCACAAATTATTCTTTAATCCTGCAAACTCTAGTATTACACAAATTCTCTTGCTCTATTCAAAATTGTTACAAAGGTTTATACATAGCCGGTGTAATAGAAAAATATAAATATCTTCTCATAATCAAGAGTATATATATATTCTATATTCTCCAGGAGTGTTATTGGCCTATACATTTTTCATTTTTTCCTCTTTTCATCATAAATCATCACTAATTCATCCATGCAAAATATTTTTTTGAATTTATGTATATATATACTAATCTATCAGTGGTTAATATAAATAATTCATCGAGATTGATTACCATATATAAAAGAAAAATAAAAAGAAGAAAAGAATGCATCAAAATTCCGTGGTTCAACATTGTTTATATATATGCATACATAACAAATGAAAAACTAATTTAGTTTGCATGGATTGACCAGTAAGAGCTGGCCTCTGTCTAGATAGATCTATAGCTAGCCAAAACTAACCGCATATTGAATTCAATTTTTAGTGTATAAAAAAAAAAACTTAATACAACTAAAACTGATTAATAATATTTAATTAGTAAAAATATTAATAGGGGAAAAAAACATTGGGTGTTGCAGTGTGATAAAAGTTTCGAAGATTAAAAATTGAGTAGGGCATTTAGTAGAGACGAAGAGTAGAATTCGGTGGGTGGTTAATTAGTTTTCAAGACTGAAAATGTAACAACACAATGGGAACTTGTGTTGCTAATAATTTTCACTATAAGGCCACAAGCATGTTCTTCCACATATTCCCATGCAAATTTCACATGCACCTCTACACCGTTCAACAATGTCACCAAAATTAACCATTCTTCTTTTCTTTTCTGTAGAAGACTTAATCTTATCTCATGCATACTACTGCCTCGGCAACTTCATTTTTACTAATTTAAATTACTAACCTCAGCCATCTTCATCTTATTATTACTTCCAACTCAGTCTTAAAAAATAGTCTATTTTAACTAATGTGGTTTAATAAAATATATATAGTTAATATAGTTTAAGGGAAACATTTTACACATAAATTTCTTTATATATTCTTTCTTAAACTTTATACTAATGGTCAATATATACTTCAAAAGAAGATTTTAATATGTGTATCTAATACATTATTTGAATATCAATAGACATTAAATATGGGTATATTGAAAAACTAAAAATTTAATCATAGTCTAAAAAAGAAATTGGGCTACAATTTGGGACACACTAAAATAGAATGATAAGTACATTTTATGCACTTAATTTTCTCTTCTTTTTTTTTTTTTTTTTTTTTTGTGAGCTTTAATTAATATATTTTGATTTAACTTAGTAGATTTATTTCATCTTGTGCTTTTTTTCATGCTAGGGGCCTTAAAAATAAAAATGAGCTTGAAGAGTTAATTTTGAAGCTTGGAATTCATCAAAGTTGGAGCTCTAGAGTCATAACCCATGAGAATGGCTTATGGTAAGCTGCTGATGCTGAATAGTTAGCTGATTTTGCATAAGCTAAGAGAATGGCTTGAGAAGAGCTACGAATTTGAAGTTATTTTATGGGATTAGAAGACTTTCTAACTAGCCTTATTTTATTTTATCAACTTTTAGTTTGTTTAGGATATATTTGGATTTTATTTAGGATATTCTCTAATTTTTCTAATTAGAGTTGTATTCTATTTAGGATTTTAATTCTTTCTTCTTTCCAAATCTACAAAGGGAGTCTTCTTCTTCTTCTTAGAGATAGTTTTTAGTTTTAGTTTTTGTTTTGTTTTCTTTCTCTCATGGAGAGATAAATTTCTCTTCTGGTTAAGGAATTTTCAGTCTTGGAACCTCAATTATGAGATTATTTTAATCTTAATCTATTTCATCTTTTTCAAGTATTTATTTATTTTCTGTTTTTATTCGAATTGAATATATAATCAAATATGTAATTCAGTCGACATGCTAATTTAGATATTCAAATCGGTAATTGTTTGAACTATCTAATGCTAGTAGCAAACAACATAGTTAATTATGGACAAGATTTTAATTCTATGTTGTGAACTTAAATAATCTTCTTTAAATAATCTCGTTTGTGCGATTATTAACCTGAATTGGCCTCTCTAGTTTGTTAATGCAATCAAATGAGTTAAATTCCAAAGCTTGTTTGAAACTATTTATTTGATTAGAGATAATTAATGAGTTTTGTTTGATTATCTATTTGGCAAGGAGAAATTGGTTATTAGATCTTATCAATAACTATAATCAATTTACTTAATAAGATTTGAAACTATCTTTTATCAATGAGCAATCGTTGTTTGATTCCAAGACTTGAATATCTCCTTAGCTGGAAATCTTTCTTCTTTTATTTTCTTAAATTTTAATCTCATTTTGTTTATTTTTATACTTTAGATACATTATTCACAAAACCCTCCATCTTATTTTCTCTTCTTTTATTTAAAAGAAATAACTAACCAATCTATGTGGGTTCGATCCTGCTCAGTGCTATCTACAAATCAATTGTAGTTTAAGTAGGAATTTATTTTTGGTGTTCTTGGCACACATCATAGAATTACATAGACTATATTTTAGGATGGATGGGAGTTATTATTATTATTATCAATGTTTTATTGTTATTTCCAATGTTATCAAAATTGGATCGAACTAATAGGTTCGATCATTTTTACTACGAAGGGGCCATGGATTCGGTTGATTTAATTAAAATCAGTGGTTTAGAAAAAAAACCGGAGAAGATTATTTCAAACAGGATAAAACCAACAAACCGGTAAAAACCGAGTAATCTACTCCATTCTATATTATACAACGTCGTTTTGAGCAGAGAAGGGGAAATTTTAATCTGAAAATCATGATCTCCGTCCTTCATCATGAGTATCAATCTTTAGTTCATCGCTTCAATCTTTATCAATTCCGCTGCTCCTTAGCCTTGTCATCGTCACTGATCAGACTTAAAGGCGTAATTTCTGATCCTCTGTTTCTAATCAGAAACCCTAGTTCTGCTCTTATATTTGTGATCAAACTCAGTCATTCTTTATCTTCTCTTTTTCTTTGGAATCTCCTGTTGAAGTTTGTTACAAGTGATCCTAATGATGTTAATTTTACCTTTGAGATGTTGAGGAGTTTGATTCAGAACACTGATTTCTACTCTAAAAAGTGTAATCCTTATTTAGATCCTCCTCGTTCTTCTGTTTCTATTGATGATCTTGTGACAATTGATGGGCTTTTTGATGGGTTTGTAGGAACGATGATTTGATGAAATGGGATGGTGTAGGGGTGGTAGTGGGGCGGGGATTACCCGAAAACCGTGGGGATCTGAACCGACGGGTGCGGGGAATAACCGATATTATCCCCCGCATGGATGAGGGTGGAGGTTATTTTATCCCGGTACTTAAACAGGTGTGGGGAAGGGGAGTTGTGAGCGGAGGACGTTTTCCTCTCTCGGAAGGGAGCCTCGATGTCGGGCAACCCTCCCTCGCGTGGGTTTTTTAGAATGAAAATTTGGTTTTGGAAAATTATATTACTTCGTAAAAGAGTCAAGACCTAAGTCTCGATAAAAAAGTATAAGAGTCGCCACCCGGCTCAGCTCAACTGGGAAATTATAGCGTAGCTGAACCGGACGAAGGCCGCTATACTTTCCAGAGATCTAGGTCTGGACAAATCCCTTATTTCATGTCTAATCAAAATAAATTTGGCCAGTGTTCATTGATAATATTTTAAATTTCTAAAATTGATTTTTATTAATTAAATCATGCAGCGTACACACAAATAAAATAAAACAGTAAATAAATAGATTATTACAACCCGATCGAATAAAAATAAAAACTCTCGTCCTCACATTACAAGCGCCTAGAATACATGATTATCTAGAAAATTACAGTCGCCTAAAATATACGAATTGAACTATTAATTACATGAAAAATGAAAATAAAAAGAAATTAAAAGCTGCAAAATAGACGGTTAGCACAATTTATAGCACACCACATATGGGACTCAAATTGGACAGAATTAGGATTTTTAGGAATGGAGGCATGCATTTAGGGGAGTAATCAGGTCGGCTAGGCCAGCCGGCCCAGTTAGACCTGGAAAGCAGTTTTGAAATGTCCCTGTGATTTTATTTCATGAGAAAATTCATTTTGAAAACATTTTCTTTTTCCGGTTTACTTTTATTTAGCATGTGAGATGAGTCAATTTTTGGAAGATTTGGATCTCCATCATTGTATTGTTCTAAGTGCAATAACTTCAAAAATTAAATCTAAGATCATGAATGCATACAACAAAATTCATTTTTGATGATTTTCTTAATTTTCTGAATTTTTATGATTTTTCTGATTTTTTTTATGAATTTTTCTGAATTTTCTATCTTGGACGAAAATTACAGTCGTTCGGCTGTGATTACAACCGTGCGACTATAACCACAGTAGCACGACTGTAACTACGGTTGTGCGATTGTAATTCACCCATTTGCGGAAAATCGCCAAAATTATTCAAGTAAAATAGATAGCCGTGGGAGTTAGAAAACAGTCGTACGACTATAGCTGCGGTAGCACGACTGTTATTACAGTCGTGCGACCGTTCATAGCCACAAACTGTTCTTACTACCTAAAAACAGCAAAGCAGAAAAATTGATTTTATACACGGAAATGAACCAAAACACCTAGAAAGAGCAACAAAACAAAGGTTTTTAGTGTAGTTACCTTTGTAGCGCTGATCCACTGTCGATTTGACGGCTGAAAACACCTTAAATTAACTCCAATTTGCTCCTCTTCCTTTGTGTGTCAAGGCTCCAAAGTTAGTCCAAAAATCTCTAAGAGTTACAGATTTGAGTGTGTCTAGGGGGTTTATGTGTGTTTGTCAAGTCCAAACCTATGATTTCTAGCCGGTTTTAACTTCACAAACTCAAGAATTGAAAGAAGAAAAAGAGGAAAGAGATGGTGGTTTTTCTTTCTTCCTTTTCTCTTTTTTTTCCTCAATCTTTTCTCCTTTCCTTAATGTCTCTCCCTCTCTCTTTTTTGCCTCCCCTTGTTTTCCGGCTCTCCCTTTTCTTTCTGGCTCCAAGAGGCATTAAATGCCCCTCAAATCGCACCTCACTTTTTCCTTCTTTGTGGCATGGGCTTCTGCTACCTGCTACAGACCTACAGTTGTATGACTATAATTTTTTTGTTACAGTCGTACGACTATAAATACAGTCGCACCACTGTAATTACAGTCATGTGACTCAAGTCCCTTTTTTTTGGAAAATACCGGTGCTTACAGCTGCCCCTTGCGTGACCAAATTCGACACCTGAAGTCAGGTTTAACGTACCTGAGGTGATGAATTCGAGAACGCGAATTGAATCGCTGTAAACGTAAGGGAAGAAAGATATATCTGACTTGTCGAGGTCTCATTGAGATGATCATCTGAGTTGATTGGGTGACATAAACCGATACCGGGTTTACATTACCCCAGTCGAAACTGATCTGGGCCGATATCGGATTTACATATATCCGAGGCGGATCTGCTGAGTTCTTGAAATGACGAATCTGACATAAGCCGATACCGGGTTTATGTTACCCGAGGCGAAGCTGATCTGGGCGGATACCAGATTTACATATATCCAAGGCAGATCTGTTGAGTTCTTAAAATGACGAATCTGACATAAGCCGATACCGGATTTATATATATTTTTAAGGCGGATCTACTGAGTTCCTGAGACGATGAATCTGATATAAGCCGATACCGGGTTTATGTTACCCGAGGCGAAGCTGATCTGGGCCGATACCAGATTTACATATATCCAAGGTAGATCTGCTGAGTTTTGAAATGGTGAGTCTGACATAAGCCGATACCGGGTTTATGTTACCCGAGGCGAAGCTGATTTGGACTGATACCGGATTTACATATATCCGAGGCGGATCTGCTGAGTTTTGAAATGATGAGTCTGACATAAGCTGATACCGGGTTTATGTTACCCGAGGTGAGGTTGGTGATAAAATAAGCTGATACCGGATCTATGTTACCCGAGGCGAAGATGATGGTGAAATAAGCCGATACCGGGTCTATGTTACCCAAGACGAAGCTGATCTGGGCCGATACCAGATTTACATATATCCGAGGTGGATCTGCTGAGTTTTGAAATGATGAGTCTGACATAAGCTGATACCGAGTTTATGTTACCCGAGGCGAGGTTAATGATGAAATAAGCCGATACCGGGTCTATGTTACCCAAGACAAAGATGATGGTGAAATAAGCCGCGACAGGGTCTATGTTACCCAAGGCGAAGCTGATGGTGAAATAAGCCGATACTGGGTCTATGTTACCCGAGGCGAAGCTGATCTGGGCCGATACCGGATTTACATATATCCAAGGTGGATCTGCTGAGTTCCTGAAATGACAAATCTAATGTAAGCCGATACCAGGTTTATGTTACCCGAAGCAAAGCTGATCTGGGCCGATACCAGATTACATATATCCGAGGCGGATCTGCTGAGTTTTGAAATAATGAGTCTGACATAAGCCGATACCGGGTTTATGTTACCCAAGGTGAGGTTGATGATGAAATAAGCTGATACCGGGTCTATGTTACCCGAGGCGAAGATGATGGTGAAATAAGCCGATACCGGGTCTATGTTACCCGAGGTGAAGCTGATCTGGGCCGATACCGGATTTACATATATCTGAGGTGGATCTGCTGAGTTTTGAAATTATGAGTCTGACATAAGCTGATACCGGGTTTATGTTACCCGAGGCGAAGTTGATGATGAAATAAGTCGATACCGGGTCTATGTTACCCGAGGCGAAGATGATGGTGAAATAAGCCGATAACAGGTCTATGTTACCCGAGACGAATTTAATGGTGAAATAAGCTGATACTGGGTCTATGTTACCCAAGGCAAAGTTGATGGTGAAATAAGTCGATATCGGGTCTATGTTACCCGAGGTGAAGTTGATGGTGATATAAGCCAATAACGAGTCTATGTTACCCGAGGTGGATCTGTCGAGGTTGAAGTGAAGCCGATCTGGACCTAACACCGGGTTTATGTTACCCGAGGTGGATCTGCCGAGGTTGAAGTGAAGCCGATCTGGACTTGACACCGGGTTTATGTTACCCGAGGTGGATCTGCTAAGATTTTGAGGTGAGGATGGAATGAACCTGTACCGGATTTATCTGTATCCGAGGCCGAGTGGATGAGATGAGCCTGTGCCGGATCTATCTGTATCCGAGGTGGCGAACTGAGTTGAGTTTTTGGTTTAGGGACCTGGTTCGATGTCTGTATGAAACGGTGGCCTTACCTGAATTGAGTTGGATTCAAGGATTTGAATCTTGCTTGAATTGAATGAGGTTGGATCTAGGAGTGATAATTTTGAGATTGAGTCGAGAATGAGTATTTATTCCTTAATCGATAATTTTGGGAATAAAAATTTTTGGCCCTTCGATCAGGAATAAATACGGCTTGATTGTTTTGTCCCTGGATACTGGAGATGCTGAGGTTTAGGTCCGTACAG
Organism: Euphorbia tirucalli; assembly: GCA_039660915.1. Taxonomy (NCBI): domain Eukaryota; kingdom Viridiplantae; phylum Streptophyta; class Magnoliopsida; order Malpighiales; family Euphorbiaceae; genus Euphorbia; species Euphorbia tirucalli. Next base: position 18,599,409 of record CM077637.1, read on the forward strand.
CTTTAATTCGTATCTTAGGACCCGGTGAATGCCCCAGTGTTGGACTATTTCCGCTTTGAGAGTGATCTCGATCCAGGGCAGCCCGATGGTGGTGATGGATACCTATACCTGGATTGGTTGTGATGCATGTATGCATGAATATGCGTATGTTTTGAATGTATGTATGAATGCGGCATGATATTTACGCTGCTGTTCTTGGTATCCGTGCGAGGCTAGGGATGGGATTTGCAGCTTGTGATGATCCTCTGTAGCGGTCCAGATGGTTTATAATGTTTTACCCGTGGGGGTTTACTTCAGCTCAGCTTCTGATTTTTCTGAGTTCTGTTCGTTTTATTTGCCCCATTGTGACCGATGGATGTTTCTTCCCGGCTTGGAGCATGTTTCCATGTCTCGCTTGCTCAATCTGGTACTCTCCAGACCTTTTTGATCAGCTAACTATTACATAAGTTTGGTTGCTGGCTAAGTTGTGCCTCCTGGATATCCTTCTATTTTATCTGCGACACGCCCCTAAAGTGCTAGCGGGCTTGGCATATCGGTACCACAGACTTTGCTACCCATTTCGCCAAGGAATGGACCATTTGTCTGAGAGGAAGGATAGAGAGCTGGATCTTGTATTCTGTATTGCATTCTCGTACATGACACTCTGGTCGGATGTTGTCACTTATGGCATGAATTCCATTTTCTTTGGCATGGTCTTGGATGTAATGTCCTACTAATTGGTGTTTATATGTAATAGCACGATGCATGCAAGATGAATATCTAAGCAGAAATCCAAGCATGTATAATATTACCATGATGACATCAGGATGAATACAATAGGAAGATCAGATGTGACTCTGGCTATAAACATCACCCTCTTCTTGTTACCAACACGTCCTCTTGGTTTTCCGTGTCAGAAATTTTCCCTCTTTTTTTTTGGAAAATTCAGGCGCTTACAGGAGTACTATCCGCGCCCCACCCCCGTATAAATATATATATATATATATATTAATGAATTTATTTATCTGTAAAATCTTACCACAACACAACATAAGCCTATCTATTTTTTCGTTCTGTGTAAAATCTTATCTTTCCTTTCTTCATCCTTGCTCAAAGCGTCAAACCCTAGCTTGCCAAATCGCAGCCGCCTCCGCCTTCCTTTCTCCCCAATGATTTCGTGTGCAACTCTCTAGTGGCTTCTCTGATGGTTTTTTGGGATTCTTGATTCTCTACGTTTAAATACTAGTATGATAATTCTATCTTAAGTGCCTTCTACTTTGAAGAGTACGGTTGCTTAAGCTATATTGTTATTACATTCAAATCTATCTTAAGTGCCTTATACTTTCAGGGAATACAATAATAGAGAATGTGCTTCCATTTAACAGCTACTGATGTTGTTATAATCTTAACTCCTACAATACTAATTTGATTTTTGTTGAACAACTAATTAGAAAATACAAGTTATTAGCATTTCCTATATCTTTCCCTAGTTCTTTGTAGACATGAAGCTTGCTAGGATGCTAATTTGGAACTAATTTTTTGATGAAAAAAAAAAGAATTTGTTTGGCTACCTGCTGGTTTGTATATTAGTTATCTTTTTTTGTGAAAAACTGAATTTCATGTTGGTATTTTCTATTTCAGTTTTATTTTGCCTTTGTGGTTTTTCGACAGTGCTTAGTTCTCAGTGTAATTGGCTCTCGTTTATGCATGCAATGGCAGAATGCTATCCGTAGTGGCTTCTTTTTTTTTTTTTAGTTTCGACTTTAGAGTCAATTTTAATCTGGCTCTTTGATAGTAATGCTAGAAAATGAAATCTAGACAAATCTTTAGAAATTGATAATCTCTCTCTCTCCTCTCTGATTTACTTAACAACATCTTTTATTTATTTGCTTTACCAGTTTATATCCATCCTCACTTATGTGATTCATTCAAGTTTGTGATTTCGGGCTTTTTCGTCTAAAAGAGGGCAAATAATGTTTGTTACTAACTGATTTGTAATTATCTTTTATAGGTAAATTATGTATAGGGAAAATAATATTGATTTGTCATCAAATGATGTTACAATGGAAAGTGTTACTAATAGTTGTCGAAGATCTATTCCAAAATGTCAAATTGGATCAATATTAAAAGGAGAGGAGAAAGAAACACAAGAGGATTCTACTCAAATTGAAGCTTCAAGTGAAACATTAAGCTTGGGAAATAAACAAACTCTGAAAATCTGATGTGTAAAACCACTTTAAAAAGCAAAAAGTTGGTGATAAAATTAAGGCAGTATGTAACTATTGTCAAAAGAAACTTGGTGGAGAGGCAAGGGATAGAACTACACATTTACGTGGCCACTTCAAAATATGTTCATTAAGAAAAACTAGGGACATTAAGCAAAGTATCTTGGGAATTAAGGAGGGTAACAAAGGAAAATCACTTGCAACCTGGGAGTATGATGAAGAACTTGTAAGAAAAGATGTGGCTTGTATGATTGCCTTCCATGAATATCCATTGGTAATGGTGAAGCGTTACTGGTTTCGAAGATTTATGAGTATTGCTCGTCCAAAGTTCAAAACCATTACTAGAAATACAGCTAAAAGTGACATCTTCAAGGTATATCAACATGAGAAGAAAAAGGTACTGAATCTTCTTGAACAAGATGATAGTAAAATTGCCATTACAACTGATATGTGGACAACAACACACCAGAAGAAGGGTTATATGGCAATAACAACATATATTCTTAATGAATCGTGGACTTTGCGAAGTCGAATCATTAGGTAAAATTTTTTAAACACATTAGATTAATTGATGCAATAAATTATGATTTAGTAAATATACAAAGGGCTTTAATTTGATTTCTCATTTTTTATGATTAGGTTCTTACATGTGCCATGCTCGTATATCGCTCAAGTGCTTTGTGATGTGCTCTTTGATCGCTTGATGGATTGGAATATTGACCATAAGATTTCTACTTTGGCTTTAGATAATTGCTCAACAGATGATGCAATGGTGGCTTTACTTGGTAAGAAGTTAACCCCTAATTGTCTTTGGTTGGATGGAAAAGTATTGCATACATGTTGTTCTGCACATATATTGAATCTAATAGTGAGAGATGGATTGGAAATTATTGATACATTTATTGAGAATGTTCGAGATACTGTTTCTTTATTTTTGGATTTCTACACCTAAGAGATATGAAAAATTTGAAGAAGCAGCTAGCCAATTGAAGATTCCTTTGACCAAAAAAATAACACTTGATTGTAGGACTAGGTGGAATTCAACATATCATATGCTTACTGTTGCTATTTCCTACAAAGATGTTTTCAAGAGTTTGAAAAAAAGAGGGTCTCTTTTTACTTGTTGTCCATCGAATGATGATTGGGATGTTGCTCAAAATATTTGTGATAAATTGAAAGTTTTTTATGCTGCCACTGAGTTCTTTTATAAAACTGAATATCCTACAGCTAGCGTTTTTCTTCCTAAGATTTCTGAAATTAGAGTGAATTTAAGGCAGTGATCCTCTTCTGGTATATCATATATTAGAGACATGGCAGCAAGAATGATTCAAAAATTTGACAAATATTGGATAGATTTTAACCTTGTTTTGAGCATAGCAACAGTTTTAGATTCTAGGTACAAGTTCAAGGTATTGCAATATTATCTTCCCCTCCTTCATGGTGATGTAATGGCAAAGGTTGAGATGGCAAAAGTTAGAACAGTTTGTTATGAGTTAATGGCTGAATACTCAAAAGTTTATGGTGGTGGATCTGATATAAATTTTAGGTCAAAAACTAATAATGAATTGTCGCCAACTCACCAAGTTCAAAGAGATGGAGAAATATGTAGCTTTGAATAATTTGTTGCTGCTTCTGAACAATCTATTGAAAATGTTGGGGTTGAACTTGATCATTATTTGGAGGAGCGTTTGTTGCCAAGGAAAGAAGAATTTGATTTACTTGGTTGGTGAAAAAATTGCCTCAAGTTCCCTATGTTGCGATTAATTGCTCGGGATATTTTTGCAGTTCCTATGTCAACTATGGCTTCAGAGTCAGCTTTTAGTACCGGTGGTAGAGTTATAAGTGAGTCTCATAGCAGTCTTAATTCTGAGATGGTAGAAGCATTGATGTGCACTCAAATTTGGTTAAAAGTTGAAGTAAAAGGTATTATACTTATAAATGATTACTTATTAAGTTACTTTACTTCAAAGTTATATATTAAATGTTTTAATATAATGAATACTTGTGTCTTTAGATTCTAAATCAATTATGGATTCATTGTTGTGGAACATGAACAAAGATATGGATGCTCTTCAGGTAGTTTTTTAACTTTTGATATTTGGTTTTTTTATTTATTATTCTATGCATCTAATGCTTGCTTTTATTCCTATATGATGATGAAAATATGAATCACAACGAAACAACAAAACCAAGTCCTAGCTCTTAAATGATTGGAGTTCAAATTCAAATTATTAAAAAAAAGTTCACTTGGAACTTAAATGTTTGTAATATTGGATATATTTTTTTAATTTGGATATTAATGTTAAACCACATTTGTGATGTGGTAGAATTTGTATTTTGGATATTGAATGTTAAAATAGTTATTAAAATAACGAAATATTAATTTATTTTATTTGCTGGATATGGGTGGGGATTCACCGATACCCGTAGGAACCTGCGCCAGGCAGGAATGGGAGTGAAAAAATCCCCGAAATATTAAACGGGGAATCCCCGAAACCGTCCCCTCAATCATTGGGGGCGGAGTGGGGAATGCACCCCCGCCCCTGTACCCGCACCCGCACCATTGCCACCCCTAGGTTGGTGGGTTTTTTTATTGGTTGAGATTGGTTAATGTAAGTTGGGGTTTTTGTTTGATTTGTAAATCCATTTTATTCATTCATTTGTTTATATTTAAGGGTTTGACTTAATTGCTTCTCAATTGAAAATTGGAAGCAAATTGTCTTCCATTGATGTATACAATTCAATTGTTGTTATTGGATGGAAATTTCAATTATGTCTACTGTTTGTTTGGAAGAATTTGATGAACTCGAAACCGAAATGGAATTCTTGCATGTATTTTTCTAATTCATGGATTCAACGTTGCTTCTTTCATATTGTGTGGAGCATTTCTATTCATAGTGTGTGGTATGAATCTTGTTGAATCTGATGGTTGTGGGAAGTGTTGGATATGCCCTAGTCCTAAGGCCTTGGTCCTTGTGTTTGTATGATACATTGTACCTTTTATGTAAGATATGTATGATACAATCTGTGTTAATCAATAAAGGCATCAATCTATTTACTATATGTCTTGTGCAATATTTTAAATAGAGTATCCAATGGACATATCCATATCCATGTTGTCAAGTGTGAGGCACTTGGCAGTAAGACTGTGGATAGGGAAAACGATATGGCCATAAAGTCATCCGTAGTCTGTTCCAATCATGGGAATGAATGGAACTAAAGACTATCATTAACCTTGGTTGTATGACGGTGTCTTACCGGTCATAGAACATGGAATGTCAACCAGGTTAATGGGTACATGCAAAAAGGGCATGGTACTGGATCGATCCACTTAACGAGAATCCACATGGTATCACATCACATCGCATTCTCGTGTAGTACTTGTATGGATCCTTTGACCTGACCATATGATGGTACTGGATGTGAAGTGGCATACTTTGGTGTACGCCCAACGGGCCTGTAAAAGGGTGCCAAGTACGGGTACGTTTGGGTATGTTAATGAACATTGCAGTGCTATGGATATGCAGATGGGAATGTCACTCAGTGTTCCACTGAGAAGATATCACCGGCCTCTTGATGAATATAGCTGATAAGAGTGTGGCCACACCCAAACAAGTTGGAACTTGTTTGTGAATATCAGTGCATTCGGGATCAAGTTAATGTCCATACACAATAGAGGGTGATCACACCATGCCTCTGTGTTGGACTCCGATATCAATGACATGGGATGTACAATTTTAACTACTGGGTTAAAGTTTCAGTTTGACTGCTTACTCCGTCTTAATTGGGGGCTACAGTGGCTTGCTAGAGCCCAACTGGAGTCTGTGGGCCTTAGCTCACTGCCAACATAAAGACGGGCCCATCGGATCGTACACATTGAACGTCTGGACTTTGACTAGTCGGATTAAGTGTGTACTTGGTGTATACACATCAAAGCAAGAGAGGTGTATTAATTATATTATTTAGCTCAATTGGATTGGTCAAATATAATATGATTAATATTTCTTAGGCCATTACTTAATTAATGCAATGAATTAAGTTAAGTATCACTTAATTAATTCAATGAATTAAGTTAAGTATTTATTTCCTAGATGGAAATAGTTATACATGTATAGGTTTACATGTTTGTCATCTTATGGATGTCATATTTAATCTCTTGGTTTATTTGATATGTCATATGAATTTCATTTATGGTGTAAGTAACATATTATATGGTATAAGAATGTTACATGCATGTAGGAATAAAATTTAATGTGACATCACATAAAATCAAAGATGTAAATATGGTATTGGGCATGGAAAAGTGATGCCCTTCCTTGGTGACATGTTGGCCGAATTTTTGGAGATATTTTGCCAAGTTGTGGTGAGTCATAAGTGATAAGAAGGATGACTCATAACATATGCAAGATATTAATTCACCAAGAAATAAAATCTAGCATACAACCTAGATGCAAGAAATTAAATCAACCAAGAATTAAAATCAAGCATCCATAAACTCTCTATATATATATACATATATACATAAATATTTGCAAAAGGAAATTGAACCCTAGCAAGCTCCATATGCTAAACAATTTCATATGCAAATATCATGAATAACCAACACAAATAGAAAATTAAATCTAGCATAAACCCTATGCATATAATTTTCCATTTACCCCAAACCGAAAATCAATCCCATCCACAAAACCGCCAAAATTTTAAACCATGGGATTCACTTCAAGTTAGAGATTTCCACGGAACATAAGCCCGCTCTGATACCACTGTTGGGATTCGTCACGGGAAACCGACCGATAAAAGCGGAAATACGAGTTGATTTCCTCGAATCCGGCCCAGGAACTTAAGTAGTGGAAATCAAAAACACAAAGCACAAGGAAGAAGGTTTTAAAAATTCACCTTAAGTCTCTCCAAGAGACAGATGATGACTGCAGAAACCAAAATAGGATTCCTCCTTCGTCCCGTACACGAACGGCTCTCGGACTGAAACCCGTGCTAGCGGTTCGGAAAAACAATAAGAGAGAGTGAGGGGAGAAGTAATTTCGGCCAAGAAGTAGAGAAATATGGCTGCCATATTTCTTTTATATCACCAAAGGACAAACCATGACTCATCACACAAATATCTCAAGTAGAAAAGTCCAACTTTTCCACGCCAGCAGCTGTTGCTGGGCAGCAGCGCCGCGGCTGCCCCGCGAGGCGGGCCGGGCCCGAATTTGGATTTGGCGGGATTTTTGGGCGGGGCCGAGTTTTAAAATTTGTAAAATGTTTTAAAATTTGCGTGTTTAAATTTTGGAAATTTAATGCGCATGGTTTCTTGAATGGAATTTATTTTTCGTTCATGTGATATTTATTTTGGAAATAAATACGGTAAATTGAAATTGGTTCGGGTTTTCTTGGCACGATTACCCGGACGGCTAATTTTGGAATTCATGGTTTCCCAATCGGATTGGGAGCAATTTTGCCTGGGTTGGAGGCCCAAAGCCCACTCGGGTTAAGAACCATGATCGACCATAATTTGGCAATTTCAAGATAATGGCTATGGACAAATGAAATCGGATTAAGTCATGCATGTAACATGCTTATAAATTACATGTATTGGTTTACATGATGTATTGAATTACATGTTGTATGATTGAATGTTTGGATGGATGTAAATGGGCCTCATTTATGTTGGGTTGTAATATTCTTTTTACGGCCTGCGCGTCGTTTTCCTTTTATGTAATTTTATTTTATATCTTTACCATGAAATTATGTAAGCAAGGAGCTAATTGGATTGGCGGACCCAGAAGGAATCGGAGGCGGCCCACCTGTTACTGTTCTAGTATAGGTTTACTAGAATGATATTAGGATGTAAATTTTGGCCTGTTGCATTCCATTCTTTATTTAATTATGCGATATTTTATTGGCATGTGCGAATGTATGTCCATATCCTATTTCACCCGCTTTTGCATCTAAGCCGTTATTAATTGAATCTAATAACCAAAAGGCAATTACTAAGTCTCTTAAAAGTGCTTCCCTCATCCAAAACCTACTCAAAGTGGGGATGGGCCAGTTGTAGACCAGCCCTTGCTGGATGCGTTGGAGCATCGTCATTTTGTATTGGGTTGGAGTATTGGTTACTCTAACATTTGGATGGAGGTTTGGACTTAGCATGGGCAGTAGGATGTTCCTGGCCCTAAGCACAGATGGGTAAGTGCCAACAGGCCCATCAAACCGAGAGTCCCTAGGTTGGGATTGGACGGCGTTCCTACCTAAAAATTAGGGTATAGTTGTTCCAGGCCCTCGTCTGGCTATATCTTGATATAATATGGATCTCAGCCCATGAGCCCAACAACTCGGATTAATTAATAACATGATTCATTATTAATTATTTTATGGGAAAATTTTGTTAAGTCCTTTATTAACACTCATTTATTTTTTTGTGTAGTAATCAATGGCATCGAATAACACTTTATCACTGCGCACTATCCTTGAGAAGGACAAGCTTTCTGGTCCTAATTTCTTGGACTGGTCTAGGAACTTACGAATAGTTCTAAGACAGGAGTCTAAGGAATATGTACTGGAAAGGCCTGTACCGGCCGCACCTACTGGGCGTAATCCACCAGCTGCTCAGCTGGAGGAATACGGGGTGCATGTGAAGGATAACCGGGATGTTACTTGCCTTATGTTGGCGTGCATGGTCCCCGAACTACAAAAACAGTTTATGGACCATGAGGCCTATGCTATGATAACAACTCTAAATGAGATGTTTCAGGAACAGGCACGTCAGGAAAGGTACCTGACGAATAAGGCATTCTATTCCTGCAAAATGGGGACTGGGACATCTGTGAGTGCTCACGTGCTCAAGATGAAGGGCTATTTGGATTCTTTAGCCCGTCTCGGGTCGCCCATTTCACAGGAATTGGCGGTTGATACCATCCTGGCTTCCTTGCCGGAGTCTTATGATCAGTTCATCTTGAATTACAACATGCAAGAGATGAACAAAGCTGTTAGTGAGCTGCATGGGATGCTTAAGCTTAATGAACAGTCGGTCAAAAAGACTCCACCGGTACTTATGGTAAACAAGGGGAAGGCTCCTCTTGTAAAGGCCAAGGCTAAGACAAAGGCTAAAGCAAAGGCTAAGAAAGCCAAAGCTAAGAAGGCCAAGGTCCAGCCTAAGGCCCGTCCTGAGGATGTCTGTTTCGGGTGCAAGCAGACGGGACATTGGAAATGATCATGTCCAAAGCTTCTGGGAGAGCAAAAGAAGGCGCAGGGCGCGTCTTCATCAAGTATATATGTCATAGACATTAACCTTACTGTTTCAACATCTTGGGTATTGGATACTGGATGTGGTTCTCACATTTGTTGTAATGTGCAGGGACTTAGGAACAGAAGATCACTGGGATCAGGAGAAGTGGACTTGCGGGTCGGCAATGGAGCAAGGGTTGCAGCCATTGAGATCGGCGAGTACCAGCTTAAGATGCCTAATGGATTAGTTTTGTTACTGGAACAATGTTATTTTGTACCTACAATGTGCAGGAATATTATTTCTGTTTCAGTTTTGGATACTTCTGGATATGTATTTACTATTGGTAATGGTAAAATGGTTATATCTAGAGAAGGCATATTTTATGGAAATGCTCTATTAAATAATGGCCTTTATATCCTGAATTTAAATGAAACTAATCAAGTCTATAACATAAATACTAAAAGGATTAAACCAAATGAGCTTAATCCTGTGTACCTTTGGCATTGTCGTTTAGGCCACATAAACGAGAAACGCATAGCTAGACTCCACAAAGCTGGAATTCTAGGATCTTTTGACTTGGAGTCACTTGATATTTGTGAGTCTTGTTTACGGGGTAAAATGACTAAAGTGCCTTTTAGCAAGAAAGCTGAAAGGGCTACTGGCTTATTAGACCTAATACATTCGGATGTATGTGGACCTATGAGCACTGCTGCCAGGGGTGGGTTTCTATACTTCGTCACCTTTACAGACTATTTCAGCAGATATGGCTATGTCTATCTGATGAAACACAAGTCTGAAACACTTGATCGGTTCAAGGAATTTAGGAACGAAGTACAGAACCAATTAGGCTGAAATATCAAAGCCCTTCGGTCGGACCGAGGTGGCGAGTATATGAGCCTAGAGTTTGATTCATACTTGAGAGAGCATGGAATAGTTCCACAGCTCACTCCTACAGGAACACCACAATGGAATGGGGTGTCCGAACGGAGGAATAGGACCCTGTTAGACATGGTCCGCTCAATGATGAGTCATGCTTCTCTCCCAACAAGTTTTTGGGGATATGCTCTTGAGACAGCAGCTCTCATTTTGAATAGTACTCCGACTAAGGCAGTGGAAAAGACCCCATTTGAGATATGGACGGGCAGGGCGCCCAATGTGTCTTTCCTACGGATTCGGGGTTGTTATGCCCATGTCAAGAAATTGACTGGGGGCAAACTAGAACCCAAAACCGACAAATGCCTGTTTGTGGGCTACCCTAGGGAAACCAAAGGGTATTACTTCTACAACTCCGCCGAGAACAAGGTGTTCGTGGCACGGAAAGGGGTCTTTCTTGAGAATGAGTTCATTTCCAAGAAAGATAGTGGGAGTAATGTTGAACTCAGGGAAGTTCAAAGCTCAGCAACTCCTGAAAAGGATAACTCGGAGACCAGGATGGAGCTTCCACAGGAGGAAGCACCTGCCCAGGTCACACAAGGACCTAGAAGGTCTGGTAGGGATCGTCGGGAACCTGAGAGATATGGGTTTCTTGTTACCGATGATAACACTCTTTTTGTCTTCGACGAAGAAGAGCCGAAAACCTACCAGGAGGCTATAGCTAGCCCACTGTCCGTAAATTGGCAAAAGGCCATGGAGGCAGAAATGCAATCTATGTACGATAATCAGGTTTGGAATCTGGTTGATCCACCTCCGGGTGCTAAGGTAATAGGTTGCAAGTGGTGCTACAAGCTTAAGCCAGATAACACCTTCAAGGGGCGGCTAGTAGCGAAAGGTTTCAGGCAAGTCCATGGAATCGACTATGATGAAACTTTCTCACCAGTCGCTATGCTCAAATCCATAAGGATCCTGCTGGCCATAGCCGCATGGTACGACTATGAAGTCTGGCAGATGGATGTCAAAACCGCTTTTCTTAATGGAAAGCTACTCGAGGATGTGTATATGACACAACCTGAGGGTTTTGTCGATCCACAGTATCCTGAAATGGTATGCAAGCTTCAAAGGTCTATTTATGGATTGAAGCAAGCATCCCGAAGTTGGAATCTTCGATTCAATGAGGCTATCAAGAAATATGGCTTCATACAGAATCAAGATGAGCCTTGTGTGTACAAAAGGATTAGTGGGAGCATTGTCACATTCCTGGTCTTATATGTGGATGACATCCTTCTTATTGGAAGCGACATACCAACACTGCAAGGGGTACAGCAGTGGTTGTGTAAGTGCTTCGCAATGAAGGACTTAGGCGAAGCTGAGACGATCCTAGGGATCAGGATCTACAGGGATAGATCCAATCGGCTCCTGGGCCTAAGTCAGGCCAAGTACATAGACAAAGTTCTGAAAAGATTCAGCATGGACCAGGCTAAGAAAGGTTTCTTGCCAATGGGTCATGGGCTGAAACTTAGTAAGAAAAACTGTCCTAACACAAGACAGGACAGGGAGAACATGAAAGTAGTCCCATATGCTTTGGCTATAGGATCAATCATGTACGCCATGCTATGTACAAGACCTGATGTCGCCTTTGCACTAAGTATGACTAGCAGGTACCAGCAAGATCCTGGGGAGGATCACTGGAAAGCTGTCAAAGCAATCCTAAAGTACCTTAACAGGACTAAGGATAGCTTCTTAGTGTATGGAGGTCAGGAAGAGTTATCAGTTACTGGGTACACTGATGCAAGCTTCCAGACCGACCAGGATGAATATAAGTCGCAGTCAGGATATGTATTCATGCTTAATGGTGGTGCTATAAGCTGGAGAAGCTCCAAGCAACCGACCATAGCGGATTCTATCACAGAAGCTGAGTACATTGCAGCGTGTGATGCAGCTAAGGAGGCTGTATGGATAAAGAAGTTTATCATGGAACTGGGGGTAGTTTCAACTATCCAGGACCCAGTTGATATCTTCTGTGACAACAATGGGGCTGTTGCACAAGCTAAGGAGCCCCGGTCACACAGAAACTCGAAGCACGTACTCAGGAAGTTTCACCTCATCAGAGAAATAGTTGAGAGGGGTGATATTTCATTACGATGAGTGAACACCAAGGAGAATGCCGCAGATCCTTTGACCAAGGCGCTGGCTCAGCCCAAGCACGAGGGTCATATTAGATCTATAGGGATTAGGCCCATGCCTAGTTGGTACTAGTGCAAGTGGGAGATTGTTGGATATGCCCTAGTCCTAAGGCCTTGGTCCTTGTGTTTGTATGATACATTGTACCTTTTATGTAAGATATGTATGATACAATCTGTGTTAATCAATAAAGGCATCAATCTATTTACTATATGTCTTGTGCAATATTTTAAATAGAGTATCCAATGGACATATCCATATCCATGTTGTCAAGTGTGAGGCACTTGGCAGTAAGACTGTGGATAGGGAAAACGATATGGCCATAAAGTCATCCGTAGTCTGTTCCAATCATGGGAATGAATGGAACTAAAGACTATCATTAACCTTGGTTGTATGACGGTGTCTTACCGGTCATAGAACATGGAATGTCAACCAGGTTAATGGGTACATGCAAAAAGGGCATGGTACTGGATCGATCCACTTAACGAGAATCCACATGGTATCACATCACATCGCATTCTCGTGTAGTACTTGTATGGATCCTTTGACCTGACCATATGATGGTACTGGATATGAAGTGGCATACTTTGGTGTACGCCCAACGGGCCTGTAAAAGGGTGCCAAGTACGGGTACGTTTGGGTATGTTAATGAACATTGCAGTGCTATGGATATGCAGATGGGAATGTCACTCAGTGTTCCACTGAGAAGATATCACCGGCCTCTTGATGAATATAGCTGATAAGAGTGTGGCCACACCCAAACAAGTTGGAACTTGTTTGTGAATATCAGTGCATTCGGGATCAAGTTAATGTCCATACACAATAGAGGGTGATCACACCATGCCTCTGTGTTGGACTCCGATATCAATGACATGGGATGTACAATTTTAACTACTGGGTTAAAGTTTCAGTTTGACTGCTTACTCCGTCTTAATTGGGGGCTACAGTGGCTTGGTAGAGCCCAACTGGAGTCTTTGGGCCTTAGCTCACTGCCAACATAAAGACGGGCCCATCGGATCGTACACATTGACCGTCTGGACTTTGACTAGTCGGATTAAGTGTGTACTTGGTGTATACACATCAAAGCAAGAGAGGTGTATTAATTATATTATTTAGCTCAATTGGATTGGTCAAATATAATATGATTAATATTTCTTAGGCCATTACTTAATTAATGCAATGAATTAAGTTAAGTATCACTTAATTAATTCAATGAATTAAGTTAAGTATTTATTTCCTAGATGGAAATAGTTATACATGTATAGGTTTACATGTTTGTCATCTTATGGATGTCATATTTAATCTCTTGGTTTATTTGATATGTCATATGAATTTTATTTATGGTGTAAGTAACATATTATATGGTATAAGAATGTTACATGCATGTAGGAATAAAATTTAATGTGACATCACATAAAATCAAAGATGTAAATATGGTATTGGGCATGGAAAAGTGATGCCCTTCCTTGGTGACATGTTGGCCGAATTTTTGGAGATATTTTGCCAAGTTGTGGTGAGTCATAAGTGATAAGAAGGATGACTCATATTAAGGACAAAAGGTGATGATCATTTGTGATGAGTCATGGTTTGACTTAGGGTGGAAAAGTTGGACTTTTCTACTTGAGATATTTGTGTGATGAGTCATGGTTTGTCCTTTGGTGATATAAAAGAAATATGGCAGCCATATTTCTCTACTTCTTGGCCGAAATTACTTCTCCCCTCACTCTCTCTTATTGTTTTTCCGAACCGCTAGCACTGGTTTCAGTCCGAGAGCCGTTCGTGTACGGGACGAAGGAGGAATCCTATTTTGGTTTTTGCAGTCATCATCTGTCTCTTGGAGAGACTTAAGGTGAATTTTTAAAACCTTCTTCCTTGTGCTTTGTGTTTTTGATTTCCACTACTTAAGTTCCTGGGCCGGATTCGAGGAAATCAACGCGTATTTCCGCTTTTATCGGTCGGTTTCCCGTGACGAATCCCAACAGAAAGCAATTAGTATCAATGCTCTCTCTTGTTCAATCTTTATTTTTCATTATCTGCTTCTGTTCTTTATCAGCATAGCCAAATAAGCGATCCAAATGCCTATGAATTCTCTTAAGTCTCAAGCTACTTACATATTATTTGTGCAATTTAGTACAGAACCAAAAACTTCTTTATATTTAAATCGTACTTGTATTGATGTTAATCCTGCATATTATATATTTGTAGACTTTGTAGTATTAAATAATTAAATTGTCATGTATATCAACAATGAAGAGTATATTAATTTATTTTTGGCTTGTGATGTTTTTATATTAATTTAAATGATTTTTGTCCAAAAAAAATAAATCATCTGGTAGAACTTCTGGTTGAACTGATCGAACCATGTACCAATAGTTTTACAAGTTTAATATCTAGTATGGTTATGATAACATTGGTTATTCCAATTTTGAAATACTCTTTTTGTTATCATTGTAAAACTCATTCCTTCATCCGCAATGCCTAAAAGGATATATTTTATTTTCCAAGGCTACGGAAAACTGAAATTTAGGGCTGTGATCTATGAATTTAGTTAATTACGACACTGAATTTTGAATCAGTCCCGAATGATATGATTGGGAAAATAGTAGTAATTCAGTGCTATTAATCAATGGAAAAATGCATCACAAGCCCCAAATATTCGTGAATTTTGCAACCGAATTTTTTTCTATTAATTTTAATTTTTCAACTATGTTTTTTCTATTCTAATGGTAGCTAGTCCATACTTAACACTTTCGTCTCGTGTGGACTGCAATTTTCATTAACTGGGACGCGATACAAATTTGTTGGAAAACATAAGGTTATAGAGTTTATTATATGGATATGAATCATACTTCCAATTCAATTCTATGTATCCTCAAAAATCGTGTCGTGTATTAGTTAATAAAACCTACAATCCATATTAGATGATGATATTAATGTGAAGATACAAAAAAATATTTATTTAATACATTGAAAAAAAATTAATTAAAAAGGTAATTGTAAAATTCACAAAAATTGAGGAGCTAATAAGTCCTTTGTCATCGCTATTGACCACAAGTAGTGCATGAATGTTAAAACTGAGCTTCATGTTGAGTACACTCTTTGATTGACTTCTTAGATTTTGAAAAAGACGGATGTGTCGGTTCAATTTGTTTAATTACGGTTTAATAGATCGAGAGTAAAACCATGGTGGCAAACCAAGATCATGTATGAATAAATTGACCAGATGGCGAGTTATTATTCCAGTTTCTATGTTTACAATAGAGTATTAATTAAAAATTTATAATTAAATCTCCCCAATGACGGTCAGACCACACAGCTGGCTTGGTTTCTTTGGGCTGGGTTCAATCCGATGTGGATTGCCTACACGCACTGCAACTTTTAATAAAAATGATTACGGAGTTGATCATCCAAAGTTCAGAATACAACATAAATTATTAAATTAATTTAACACGTCCAACAAATTATTAATATAACAATTAATTATATGAAAGGAAACTAATTAATTAAAATTTTATACAATTTATTATATTAATATTGAAATTTATTAATTATAATCATCACAATTTAAGTGCTTGAGTTTTATTAAATCTAAAATTAATGAGATTGTCTTAAGCCACATGTATCTTGAAATTCTTGGTTATTATAATGTTTCATACGTTTAATTTGTTTGATTGACCAATTTAATCTTTTGATAAAGCTTAAAAGCAAGTTTCCTTAATAGCATAAGCTGACAATTCGGATTCTTAATTTCAATAGAAGTGTTAGAATAAATATGAAAAAAAAAATATACTGAAAGCTATTTAAACTACGTAAAGCGGATAGACATGTTCATAAGCTTGGGTATCCACCTGGCCCGTCCTAGATCGAGGCAAATAGACTAAGCTTAGACAAGGATAAATGACTTCAACCTATATATTTTAGGTCCGAACTTGGACGCCGTATAAAATGTCACAGGCCGGGCCAGCCCAGGTCATCTTTTATACAATATATATTATATATTGTATAATTGTCAAGCTATCATATTATATATTTTTATATTATTTAAAATGAGAAGTATATGAAGAAAAAACCCTAAATATCTAATATAACTCTGTCTCTCAAAATGCATCTCATCCCGTTTTCTCTCAGTTGTCATCCTTTCTAATGGGAAGTCGAAAAAGCAAGCAAAAAGCCAGACATGACCTAGGATGTGAGAAAATTTTACCGTCTTAAAACAAAGAAACTAAAAAATTAAATGTTGTATGCCAATCGCTTCCTCCACTGGAAAACATGAGAAAATTAGCCCAAATGAAGTAAAGGGGCTTGCCTTACCACTCCTAGGGATCTCGCCCTCTTGACTTCATATGTCAAGAAGACTACGCTAAGGAGCTAATTCGTGAAGAACTTAGGTGACTGCATAGAGCGGATCAGACACCATAAAACCCTAACCTTAACTGCCACCATCACCATCCTCTCCGCCATATTCTTGTTGACATGCTCTCCTTTGGTATTGCAACATCATTCTCTCCTTATGTTTGTAAAGCCGTCATTGTCTCATCCTTTATTGGTTTGTTTCAACTCATTCTCTCTATTTTTTCTACGCAACAGTTATTCCTTTTGCTACCCTGTTTCTGCTACCGATCTCTCACTAATTTGCGCCGTCATGCCATTCTCTCACCCATTCATTGCTCCTTTCATTTTCTGATGTCCCCATCAATTTCATATTTTTCTATTGAATTAATCTATGCGTCTGTGAATAGATAAATAGTTTTGTTATTTTTTAGTTTGTAGATTTTGCTAAACTATAAATGCGTCTGTTGATTTATGTTTCTGTAAGGGTTTTTTTTTTTTTTTCTAAAAGATGTTTTTGTAAGTATATGGTTTTATATCTTTCTCAAGAAAAGCAAAAAAAAAAAAAAAAAGTATATTATTTTATACCAAAAAAAAAAATGAGAGTATATTTTGTATGAAATTGCTTGAAATAATTGATTATATATTTGGGTATGGTAATTAATGTTTTTTCTAGGTGGGCTAGGCCGGGTTGGGCTTGAGATTTGATTTCAAGCCTGAGCTTGGCCGAGTCCAAGCCTGCTTTAATTAATAAAGGGATGGGCTAGGCTTGGGTTTAGTGTTTTTAGGTAAAACTCCAGTAGGCCTAGCCCTAGCCTGGCGCAACCCGTCCATTGAACAAGTCCTAATTACATCATGTTGTATCTTTTAATAGGCTTGTCAATAGGGTGGGAAATACCAATACCCATTTGGTCCTACCCCATTAAGGTCGGGGAATCCCCTAAATCCATTTCCATAGGATTGGAGATAGCAATAAAAACTATCATCATTCTTGGAGATGGGTTGGGAACGGTAAATCGTATCACTGTCCCATTATCATTATAGCTACCCATGGGGATGCCCATTAATATTAAAAAATTTTATAATATTAATAGTATAGTATATAATATATTTTTTCCTAATTAGCCAATTTGTTTAAGGTTAAAAAAAAAAAAAAAACTCATTTAACTTTTAGCCTTCAAATTGAATTCATCTAAAACCAATATAGTGATATATGAAATACAAATGGGGAACCTTACCACAACTAAGAAAAAAACTAAAACCTAATTTTCTTTTATATATTATGCTCAACTTGCAATCTGCCACAACTCTGCAAACATCACCTACTGATGTTCTGATAGCTTGGAATACAGTGAACTTGGTGATGCTCATTGAAGGAGAAGGTCTACTCTATTATGCTCCAAAAAGAAAACAAAAGGTCAAACGAGGTAATGGCAATTAGATTTATTATTATAGTAGAATCATTAAGTATATGGAATTTGCACATGCAACCGTATTGAATAGTAACTTCTAGGATATATATATATATATATATATATATATATATATATATATATATATATATATATATATATATATGCTTTCTTTAAATTTTGCAAAAGCTGGTGCCAATTTGTTAAATAAATGCATTTTAGATATTTGTTTTATGTCATGAATATTTTGTTATGCATAATATGGATGAGTTTATTTAAGTTATTTTATTATTTAACTTTTCTTAAAAAAAATTGTATTTCGTCAATTGAATATACAAATATGCAATATTAATTTTTTTTTTTTTTTAAATATAATGGGTTGGAGATTCCCATAGGAACCCATGTATCCGTTGGGGTGGGAGATGGGTACAAATTTACTCTCATTTTTCTCAATAGTATAAGTCATCACATCCTTAGCCCACCTCATTGACAAACCTACCTTATAAGAATGAACTGAATCTAGCTCAGAAATTACCTCTTTCATAGAGAATTTTGGAAAAATTGTATAATAAGGCAAAACGAAGAAATCAAAACACTGTATGTAATAAACCATTTACCGCACTTAACAAGGCAACACACATAAATTGAAATTAAGAGTGTGTTTGATAACCCATTTAAACAACTGAGTTAAATAGAAATTATGAGAACAATCAATAATTAGGATAAATTCAATTAAATATCAACAATATATTAATCTGTTGTCAATTATAAATAATAATTATTACAATATCAATTAGATTCATTAATATTTATTGATATTTGTTTTTGCATATTTTATAATATATTAACAATTCCATGCTATATTAATTGTTGCTAATATAACTACAGATTTTGACATAAACTAATTCGTTTGAATCTTCTTTCCTTATTCACCACCATCCCAACAACCATCATCTACAAAATAACGTCATTTACCATTAGTTAATTAGTTTGACTCATAGTCAAACTCTTTTGTTTATTCCTACCGTCTGATTGAGAGACCATCATCACATCACATCCATTTAACCCTTTTTTTTTCAGTTGATTTGGACGGATGCATATAACAATATAATACAGTCTAAATCTCCTGCAAAAATAAAAATAAAAAAATAAAAAAATAAATAATAATAATAATAATAATAATACCCCCTCTGTTTTTTTTTTTATAAATGACGTTTAAGGTATATTGATAAGATCAAGGTGAAATTAATTAGACTAAGTAAAATACTGATTTACCTTTATTTCCTGTTTAGGACTCTTCCTAATTTTCAGAATAGAATTTTCTTTCTTCGTAAATATTCCTATATGCAAATCTCCATTGTCACAAACTCCTATTGCAGCTCGTTGAAATTCTGATTTTAGGCACTATATGTGATTTTAAACATTCGATATCAAATTCGTTTTAGCAAAACTATTCCGCCAATATTTTCAATTTAAATTTTTGTATATTTGTTTATTCTCACTTGAAATTTATTTAAAGGAGGCAAAAGATGAGACAAATTCCATGGAACCAATGGAAGATGCTAATTTCAACAATTCTAATCTGGTTTTTGAGATCATGATAATCCAAATCCTTCAACAATGGAAATTTCATCACATAATTTACGATTGGACTCGAATAGTGAGCCATACGAAGAAGATGAAGAAAATGATACACATCAATTCATCTTAAACTTCGAGCCATGTATTGAAGAAGACGATGTTGATAACAATCATCAATTGGATGAAGAATCACACTAAGAAACAATCTTCAATACTGGAAGTTTATAATCAATCCTTTTTTCTCTATGTGTGTTTTCTTTGCATATGCTTTCATCTTGATTTTGACCTTTAGCTTTGTTTCAATACAAAGGTTTCTTCATTGTTTTGTTTTCTTTTTATTATACAGTTGTGTATATTTATTTGTTCACCAGGTTCACTACCTTAGATGACACTAATACACTGTTTTAGGATTTAGGGTTATTTAGGAGTATAACTCTATATGTTGCATTTTCTGTTCCTTTGACATTTGTCATTGTATTTTTTTCCTTTTGATGATGTAATAAACTAAACTTTTCACTGCACGAGTTGAGAATATTTTGGCTACAACACTTCAGCCACAAGGTTTATAAAATCTCAACAGTTCTGTTTCTATTCCACTTCCATTTCCTTTTTAAGTGTGTGTTTGGACTGTTCTATAAATACATTATGTTTATGTACTTTCAATGGAATATGTTTATTCTCTTTACTGTAGTTGGCATTGCATATGTGAAAGTATAAATAAGTAGAATCTATATTATGCGCACACATTTAAAGTTAGAAAATCTTATGTGGTTATCAATAGGTGTCAATTTTATTTTTTTCTTTATTGATTATACTATGACAATGTGACATTTCATATGTGAAAGAATAGACTAGCATAATTCATTACATAAATATGGCAAAATTAATAAATTTTATATGGTGAACAATGGTTCTCTTTGTTCTCCTTAATCCTATTCTAGAGTATGGGTTTGGATTGAAACATATCCTATTTCGTTGTGCTTAAATAATTGGGATTTTAGTCTTTAAGCGATAAAGGTAAACTAGCTCTTGTTGACATGTGTGAATCTCTCTTTAAATGAAGTATTACAGATGTTAAATTGTGATGATGAGGCGATGTTGCCATTGTGGAGGTCATAGCTTTATAAGGATTAGATTACTTGAACAAGTTGTGATCATCTGCCTAATCACTAGATTAGATTATTAAAAGTTCAAATTATATAAATAAATTTCCCATTTTGCATCTAAAGTCTACAGTTAGGCTTTTTATATTATTCTTAATTACTTTCATTAGATTATTATCATCTACATTACTAATTATTGTTTCTAATTTATATATTTTCAGAGAATTGTGTCAACGGGAGAAAAAAGGTTCTTAGTGATGTTGAACGGAGAGCGATATATACCATTCTTCAACAGAAAAGTGTTGACGAAAAATTAAAAAAATGATTGACAATGGTGGTTGCATAAGATTTTTCAGTTCCCATGCAAACTGTTCAATGAATTTGGAAACAAGGTAAAGAATCTTTAAATGGTGATGTATCAAGTAAAAAAAATTGAATTATGGCCACATGAGAATTCAGATTGACTACAATCAAATCCGTGAGCTTCCTTTACATCAACAAACCACTCTTGAATCTTTAGCTTGTTCCTTGAATATTAGCAAGACTAAGGCATTCAAGATTTTAAAGGTAAGAGAATTATGAAGATATTCTAATGCTATTAAGCCTTTTTTTAAAGAAGAAAATAAAATATCCCAATTACAATTTTGCATATCAATGCTTGAAGAAAGCAGTTTGCCACATCATCCAGTCTTCAAAGGCATATATAACATTATTCATATTGATGAGAAATGGTTTTACATGACGAAGAAATCTTAGAATTACTATTTATTACCCGATGAAGAAGAACTTATGTACACATGTAAGAGCAAAAATTTTATTGGAAAGGTTATGTTTTTTGTTGCTATTGCTCGTCCAAGATTTGATACACAAGGGAATGAAGTATTCTCCAGAAAAATAAGGATATTTCCTTCTGTCACATAAGAACCAGCTAAACGTAGTAGCAAAATGGAGACTCAACCAATAACTTCTGTGAAAAGAGAAGTCATGAGATCATACTTGATTGGAAAGTTAATACATGCTATTAAGGAGAAATGGCCAAGAGATGAAACAATGTATCCAATATTTATTCAGCAAGACAATACAAGGACACACATTGATTGTGATGATAATGAATTTTGTGAAGCAACTAGACAAGATGGATTTGATATCTGCTTAATGTGCCAACTTGCAAATTCTCCAGATTTTAATTTTTTACACCTCGGCTTTTTTTGTGCCATTCAATCTTTACAGTATAAAGAATCGCCTAAGAAAGTTGATGAGCTTGTGAATGTCGTTGTGAATGCATTTGAGAATTTTTCTGCGACCAAGTCTAACCGTATATTTTTAACATTACAGATATGTATGAATGAGATCATGAAATCGAGAGGAGGCCACAAATACAAAATTCCGCATATTAAAAAGGCAAAGCTAGAAAGTGAAGGCAAACTTCCTATTCAACTAGATTTGATATCCGCTTAATGTGCCAACCTGCAAACTCTCCATATTCGAATTTTTGAGACCTCGGCTTTTTTTTTTTTTTTTGTGCCATTCAATCTTTACAGTATAAAGAATTGCCTAAGAAAGTTGATGAGCTTGTGAATGTCGTTGTGAATGCATTTGAGAATTTTTCTGCGATCAAGTCTAACCGTATATTTTTAACATTATAAATGTGTATAAATGAGATCATGAAATCGAAAGGAGGCCATAAATACAAAATTCCGCCTATTAAAAAGGCAAAGCTAGAAAGTGAAGGCAAAATTCCTATTCAACTGGATTGTGACGCTGCATTAGTACAAGATGTTCTACAATTTTTAAGTCAAGCCAATTGATATTGTTGCTAAGATGTTTTGTAATTTTTTACGAATTCTGAATTTTGTTAGACTCTGTCAAGTATTTGAAGAACTTTTAATGTAAATAGTGTTTTTTTGATAGATTGAATATAGTGACAATATATTTTTAATTACATAAATGCTCACTCCTTGAATGTAGATCATGTTTTACTTGGAAAAAGTTTTCTATAATTATTTTCAATTACTCAAATTTGATGCTAGAGTCATCAAAGATGTGTTATAGGAGTATTTGCCTTGTATTAGTTGTGTATCACTTGCAGTAGTTATTTTATTGGCATTAGTGGACTCAAAATCACTGTCAATTGTTCATTGTGTTGCGTAATTTGTTTATATTAAATGCAGTATTGTTTATAGTCTTCTCTGACTTATGATTAATCCTTCATGCAATAGTATTTGCAACATTAGCATGGTAATATGTTTAAAGTCATAATAACATTACCAACAGTATATATAAGATTATAGGCCAAATTAATTATTCACTGAAAATTAATTAAAGTTGATTTATTAATTTGTGGTAGTTGGCAGGTGCAATAGTTATTTTTCTCAAGGTTTAATAGATACAAAACAAAAGAAATTGTAAATTACAAACAGTTTACTCTAGTTTGTTCTTAACTCATTTATTTATCCATACAACAGGATAATAGTAATTGTTCATTTGTTTTGTTCCATTGGGCTACTAATCTTGTCATGGGTATTGGGTGTAGGTATATTCCTAGAGTTAGCTATTGGTCCTCTTCAAATTTTCATGGCAAAGCCACGTGGGTAGATCAACAGTATGATCAATATGCTTTGTGTCGAAGATGCACATGATTTTTGTAGATAAACCCAGTTTATTATTAATGATGCTGCAATTCTAGATTGGCTCCTTAAGAGTCTTATTGTATTTGTTTGATGGCTTTAGCCTCTTTTACAATCAACTGTGTAATTAAAGAAAAAGAATCCAAAATATATATCATAACTCACAAAATTTATTCTTCATATACAAACAAAAACAGAGCCGGTTTTTACATAGCAACTCTAATTTGAGAACTTTGGCATATAAATGATATAAAATGCTACAAAATTCAAAACCGTGTTTAATTTGGCCGACTGAGGTATTCCATCCTCAGCCTTCAGTAGAAAGAGTCATCAGCATTTGCTTCAAAGTGGCGTTACAACAATATGAACTAATGTTTTTAGAAATTCTTCAATATTTTCTCACTTGAGACTCCATCCGCTATAAGCATTGTTGTCACTTCCTGCAAATGGCAATCAAAAAAATCAGAGAATCATTCCTTTTACATCTGTCTAACATCTGTAAGTGTTGTTTGCTTATACATAGATAATGTCAACGAACTACCAACTAGAGACCAGTCATGTAACCATAATACATGGATATAAACCAAAATACACTTACTCTGCTAAAATGACAAGAGCTATGTTTTTTAATAGCATTCCAATATATTGATGTGAAGCTTTTACAAACCAAAATGAAATTATTCAAAATAGTTAAATACCAGTATAAAGATAACAGACATAAAACTAGGGTATCTCCCATCGGATTGTTTCTGTTGAGATGTGAGGTAGAAAAGTCCCACATCGGCCAACAATGAGCAAAATAAAGAGCTTATAATTAGAAAGGGTAAACCTATTACTTGACTTAAGTCATGCTAATAGTTAGACTCATCTCATTAAAAAAGCAAACTAAAATGAATTAAGCCACTTGCACTCCTCTCATTAAGACTTGGTCTATATCTAAAATCTTTCATGGTATCAGAGCCACGGATTAAAATGGGACCATTAAAATTGGACCATGGACATGAAATGTAGCCAAATGTGCTAGTCCGGTCCACGAACTGTCAAGTGAAATTTCACGTCAAAATTTGGACCATGGGCATGAAATGTAGCCAAATGTGCTAGCCCGGTCCGCGAACTGACAAGTGAAAATTTCACTTGAGGGGGGAGTGTTGAGATGTGAGGTAGAAAAGTCCCACATCGGCCAACAATGAGCAAAATAAAGAGCTTATAATTAGAAAGGGTAAACCTATTACTTGACTTAAGTCATGCTAATAGTTAGACTCATCTCATTAAAAAAGCAAACTAAAATGAATTAAGCCACTTGCACTCCTCTCATTAAGACTTGGTCTATATCTAAAATCTTTCAGTTTCCCACATGTGTTATTCAAGAATTATCAGGTCATAGAACACAATTACATTCATCCCCATT
This sequence comes from Euphorbia tirucalli, assembly GCA_039660915.1. Classification (NCBI taxonomy): domain Eukaryota; kingdom Viridiplantae; phylum Streptophyta; class Magnoliopsida; order Malpighiales; family Euphorbiaceae; genus Euphorbia; species Euphorbia tirucalli. The sequence goes on from CM077637.1 coordinate 18,624,355, forward strand.
AGTTGTTGAAACATTTGTATACATATTGAGAATACTAGTTGTGGCCTGTATTTTCTATTCATTATATTAAGCCATGGATGTTTCATTACTTATGTTTCCCCACTTGTTGCTACTAAATCTGCAAATTCTTCGTCTACATTATCTGCTGCTCTGAGTTTGATGAGTTGTTGCTTAGTTCTATCACTATGTCCTCTTTCTATCAATGAATTTAGGGTTTCAGGTAGAATAAAAGCACCCACTATTATATTAACTGTTGGAACTACAGCTAGGCCTAAACTCAAATGCCAACCCCATCCTCTTTTTATTTCATTAAATTTGTTCTTCCATTAACCAAGATTAACTACTTCCCATTTACGGGCAATATGTTTCTTGAGACAGCTAATTAAGAAATCGAATTGGTGAATTGATTCAAAAATAAAATCAGTGAATTAATTAAAAAATAATCTAAGTAGAATCATAAAACGCAGGAAAGTTTCATTGTTTTTCTTTGTCAATCACTGTTACAAATGTGTAATCCATAAACGACAAAACTTATAAACAACATCCTTAACTACAAACGATATTAACTAAAAGAAACTTGCTACTCTTAATACATATTCAGTAAGAAAATCCTCAACATCGCCCTAATTACTTTTCGAATTTCTTCTTTCTTGAAATCACCTTCTTCTCTTTCATCTTCAGGAAACTTGTTCAAATCAATTTCTGGATAAGCCGATAAATTCAAATCGATATTCAACTCGTGAAACTTCTCCTTCTCCTCCATGGAATTCTTTCTGTTAGATAACAGTAAACAAATACAATTTATATAATTAAATTGCAGAAACGAAATAAATTAAAAAACAAAAAATAAGATACTTTTCAACTTTAACAAAAAGGAACAGTAGAGTTGAGGCCTAAAAATACAGTTTTCTTAAGACAATTATCTGCTCGTAGTTGGCGATTTGTCTCCCAGGATACAACAACTCTCGATGGCGAACTCAACTGTGCGAAGCGGACTATCACCGGAGAAGAAAGGAAAAACGACAGCCTATGTAGAAGGAAACAGATTGCAGAAAAAGGAGGAAAGGAAATTCGAAATTCTTGCAAGTGTATTCTGCAACTGATGGAGCAAGAAAATATAGGCTGGTTAAGAGGATTTATTGGATTAATAATGACAATTAATTGGATTAATTCTCTTATGAAGAGATAATTAATTCTGCAGTTTTTTTTTTTTTTTTTTGAAAAATAAAACTGACAGAAAAATTGAAGAGGCTCAAAAAATAAAATATCTGGAGAAAATTAGTCGGACCGGAGCAAAAGTTAGGCAGGCCCGTAGTGGCCCAATTCAGTCTGGCATTTGCAACGCCCACGTCGTGCTGGTACGTATTGGGCCTTTGAAGGCTCGGGGCTAAGATTTGCACCCCCCCTGCGTGCGCAAGAGAGAGCCTTATGGCTTACATAAGTTAACACCTTACAAAAGTGTGTTTCAATATAAACACCTTTTCCACTTTATATTTTTCCCATGTGGGATAAGTTAACATAAGCTAATTTTTCTCTAAATATTTCATTCCATTAGTCTAACTTTGAGCAACAATTTCTCATTCACTACTTGTCCGTTTTGGGTAAATTAAATACCGTTGGAAAGCTCACGTTACGTACTATACAATGACACTAATCATTTGATGTAATACGCTTCCTTTCCATAATATAATTTGGCCCAAAGTTGACAAATAATCATTAGTATATAATCCAATATATTTGTCAAATTTCCAACAATCCCCCCACATGAATGAAATTGATTGACGAAAAAAAAGATCAAAATCGAAGTGGTGATAGTAAAATACAGTCAATATTTACATAGGATAGGTAGACATCAACCTTTGAACCTTCCCTTGTGCTAGTATATTTACTTTACTGGCTGACTAGTAGACACGATGTCCTTGAACTATTCTGCCATTTGTGTAAACGATGATATACCCCACACAAATACCAACATAACACATTTTTTGGTTCTCATGGTTATGTCCGTTATGGTCATGGACATCTCCTGGTTCTGCAAGAGTTTCAGATAACTAAGCCCCATTAGTCTCTTTTGAAGCGATCCCACTTCACTCTCACGTAGGTGATCTCTTTTGCTCAAACTTTTGAAGCATAAAGAATCATTAAAAGCATAGCTTAACCTTTCCACATTTTATCACTGTTTACATCACAGGAAGGGATAAGGGGTTGACCCCCACAGTGACCTCACAAGGTCTATGCAATTAGGTTGTCCCATTGAACCTAGATCTTAGGATCTCCAGTCAACAAGGTTGGGTTTTCCTTCACATAGTGAGTTAAATACTCATGGGCTTTAGTCCTATTCCCCTTGATGTCTTTTCAACTTGATCTCGGTTTAACCCCTTGGTTAGCAGATCCGCAGTGTTATCCTTTGGCCCTACAAAGTCAATAGAGATAACTCTGTTGAGATCAGTTGTCTAACGGTATTATGACGACGACGCATGTGTCTTAACTTACCGTTGTACATAATGTTCAGTGCTCTTTTAATCGCTGCTTGATTATCACAATGTATACAAATTGTGGGCACAGGCTTTGGCCATTTTGGAATATCTTCTAAGAAATTCCGTAACCATTCAGCTTCTCCTCCAGTTTTATCCAAGGCTACAAACTCAGCTTCCATAGTGGATCTAGTTATAATCGTTTGCCTTGAGGATTTCCAGGACACTGCTCCTCCTCCTAGAGTGAACACGTACTCACTTGTACCTTTAGAATTCTTGATGTCAGCTATCCAACTGGCATCAGAATATGCTTCTAGTACCGCAGGTTCTCTCGTATAGTGTAAACCATAATTACGAGTATATCACAAATACCTTAGTATTCTCACGATAGCTACCCAATGAGTCTTTCCTGGATTACTCGTATATCTGCTTAAACTACTTACAATGTAAGCAATATCTGGTCTTGTACAACTCGAAAGGTACATCAGACTACCTATGACCCTAGCATACTCCACTTGGTCTATGCCTTCACCTTTGTTTTTGGACAAATGTTGACTAATGTCCAACGGAGTTTTGGCTATACCAGAATCATCCGTGTTAAACTTATCAAGTATCTTGTCCACGTAGTGTGACTGAGTTAAAATGAGACCGTTAGGTGAATGTTTAACTTGGATGCCTAAAATCACATCCGCCAGTCCCATATCTTTCATGTCAAATCTGGAATTTAACATGTTCTTGGTACTTTTTACCATCTTCTCATTGCTTCCCACAATGAGTATGTCATCAACATACAAGCATAGGATAACATGTCCTTCAGTTGTTGACATAAATACATTTGTCATACTCATTGATACGATAGCCACTAGCCATCATGGCATCATCAAACTTTTTGTGCCATTGTTTTGGTGCTTGCTTTAAACCGTATAAAGACTTCACCAATTTACAGACTTTCTTTTCTTGACCTGGAACTACATAACCTTCAGGTTGTTCCATATAGATTTCTTCTTCCAGATCTCCATTCAGGAAAGCTGTCTTCACATCCATTTGATGTACCTTAAGATTCTGTAGAGCAGCAATAGCAAGTACCATCCTAATGGATGTTATTCTCGACATTGGAGAATAAGTATCAAAGTAGTCAAGGCCTTCCTTTTGTCTATAACCTTTTATAACCAAACGAGCCTTAGTTATCAATTGTTCCATCTGCTTTCAATTTTCGTTTGAAAATCCATTTAGAGCTAAGTGGTTTAGTTCCGGGAGGAAGATCCACTAATTCCCAAGTATGATTTTACAGAATGGAATCAATCTCACTCCTTATGGCTTCTTTCCATAAAGGACTTTCAGTTAATCTTACAGCTTCTTTGTAAGTTTGTGGTTCAGCCTCTAACATGTAAGTTAGAAAATCTGGACCAAAAGATTTTTCCACCCTTACCCTTTTACTTCTTCGAGGTTCAACCTCTATATCCATCTCATCCTCTTCTTGAAGATCTTGAACATTCTCTTCAACCTCTTATTGAAGTTCTTCACCATTCTCAACTTTGTCATGTTGACCATCTTGACTGTCGACTTCAATAGTCTCACGAGACCGTTTAGATCCCGACCCCACATCGTTTTGTTTACATGGAAACATGTTTTCAAAGAACGAGGCGCCCTTTGACTCTATTAATGTATTCTTGTGTATTTCTAGGTTTTTAGATTCATGCACAAGAAACAGATACGCATTACTGTGTTCCGCATATCCAATGAAAATACAATCCACTATCTTTGGGCCTATTTTCATTCTCTTAGGTAATGGGGCCATTACCTTTGCAAGACACCCCCATACTTTCAAGTAATTATAAGAAGGTTTTCTACCTTTCCATAGTTCATAAGGGGTTTTATCTTGTTTCTTACTGGGTACCTTGTTTAAAAGGTAATTTGCTGATAAAACAGCATCCCCCCACATGTTTTATGGTAACCCAGAACTAGTTAGCATAACATTCATCATTTCTTTTAAGGTACGATTCTTTCGTTCAGCTACACCGTTAGATTAAGGAGAGTACGGTGGTGTTACTTCGTGAATAATACCATGTTGGGAGCAAAACTCACCAAATGGTACAACATATTCACCACCACGATCACTTTTTACCACCTTAATCTTTTTATTAAGTTGGTTTTCTACTTCTTACTTATAGAGAACAAATTTCTCTAAAGCCTCATCTTTGCTTTTAAGCAAATACACATAACAGTATTTTGTGCTATCATCTATGAAGTTAATAAAATATTTATTTCCTCCCCTTGATTAAACAAACTTCAAGTCACAAATATCTGTGTGTATAAGATCAAGTGGTTCTGAATTTCTTTCAATAGAATGAAATAAGGATCTTGTCAATTTTGTCTCTACATAAATTTCACATTTATGGTTTTTATCAATTTGAAAGATGGGGATATGATCTAAGTTAATTAAACATCGCAACGTATCAAAATTAACATGTCCAAGTCTACTATGCCATAAATTAGAAGACTCAATAATATAAGCAGAAGAAACGTTATTCTCATTCATTTCAATTGAATTTGATTTACAAGAGATACAATTAAATTTGAACATCCCATTACATTCATATCCCTTGCCCACATACATACCCCCTTTAGACAAAATAAATTTCTGAGACTCAAAAACCATCTTGAAGCCATGTGAGCTCAAGAGGCTCCCAGAAACCAGATTCTTCCTCATTTCAGGAACATACAAGACATTTTGCAGCTTCACTTCTTTCCCAGAAGTCATTTTCAGAATGACAGTTCCATGTCCCTTGATCTTTGAAGTAGCAGAATTACCCATGTAGAGATTTTCTCCTTTCTTTGTAAGAGTCAATCCAGCAAAAGACCCTTCATCACATCAAATGTGGCATGTAGCACCAGTATCAAGCCACCATTCTCGTGGGTTCGAGTCAACCAGGTTGACTTCAGAAATCACTGCACACAGATCGATGTCTGACACATCTTTAGCAATTTCTTCCACAGCATTTGCCTCATTTTTGTTGACCCTTTTTTACAGCCTACAATCAGAGGACTTATGTCCCATTTTGTTGCAATTGAAACATTTCCCATTAAACTTTGGTTTCTTGGAAATGCCCCCTTTAGGTCCCAATTTGGACTTAGATCCAGCAGGCTGTTTGCCTTTCTTGGTGTCTTTCTTGACCTCCACTACATTGGCTCTAGCCACAGCTTGATTAGTAGCAACAGAAGATTTCCTCTCTGATCTTCTATTTTCTTCTTCAATACGAAGTCGGACAATTAGATCCTCAACCGACATCTCTTTCCTTTTATGCTTGAGATAGTTTTTTATATCAATCCAACCAGGTGGCAATTTCTCAATGATTGCAACCACTTGGAAGGTTTCACTAGTGTCCATCCTTTTAGCTTGCATCCCATGGATCAAAAGCTGGATTTCTTGCACTTGACTCACAACAGATTTGGAATCAACCATTTTGTATCTAAGGAATTGGCCTACTAAGTATTTCTTAGCACCAGCATCCTCAGTTCTGTACTTCCTATCTAAGGAGTCCCATAATTCCTTTGCAGTTCGTTTAACAGTGTAAACCTCATACAAATCAGGAACCAATCCATTCAGGATGTGGTTTCTATAAAGGAAACCCAAGTGATTCCAAGCATCAACAGCTAATTGAATAGAAGGATCCACCACACCCTCGGGAACAACAGGAGGATCTTCTTTCAGCAGCCTATGATATTGCATGCTAGTCAAGTAGAAAAGCATTTTCTGCTGCCACATCTTAAAATTCATTCCGTTGAATTTTTCCGGCCTTTCAGGCACTGTTACTGGGTATGAACCCGAACCAGCTACAGGACCGTTAGGCATAACAAGCCTAGAACCACTAGGACCATTTTGTCCATGTTGGTTATTCTGGCCTTGGCCAGTTTCAGAACCATTGCCTACAATAGGTGGGACAATATCAGCCATTTTTCAATCTGAAAATTTCAAACAAACAAAGTTAGTGAAATTCCAGAATCAACAAAACAAATACAGAAACTAAATCACAAAATAAGAACTGTTAATTTAGAATAACAAATGTCCAAACAGTCCAAAATAATCCAGTAAAAGGTCCGAAAAATTCTCCTAGTGTCAAGGTATAAATATCCAGAATGCCAAGGTATTAATTATCCAGAATGTCAAGGTAATCCTGCAAAACTTAACCAAGTACTACGTATAATTGTCTTAAGATTGTTAAATAACAGTAAACAAATTCAATTTATATAATTAAATTGCAGAAACGAAATAAATTAAAGAACAAAAAATAAGATACTTTTCAAACTTAACAAAAAGGAAAAGTAGAGTTGAGGCCTGAAAAATACAGTTTCCTTAAGACAATTATCTTCCCGTAGTTGGTGATTTGTCTCCCAGGATACAACAACTCTCGATGGCGAACTCAACTGTGCGAAGCGGACTATCACCGGAGGGGAATGGAAAAACGACAGCCTATGTAGAAGGAAATAGATTGCAGAAAAATGAGGAAAGGAAATTCGAAATTCTTACAAGTGTATTCTGCTACTGATGGAGCAAGAAAATATAGGCTGGTTAAGAGGATTTATTGGATTAATAATGACAATTAATTAGATTAATTCTCTTATGAAGAGAGAATTAATTCTGCAGTTTTTTTTCATTTGAAAAATAAAACTGACAGAAAAATTGAAGAGGCTCAAAAAATAAAATATCTGGAGAAAATTAGTCAGACCGGAGCAAAAGTTAGGCAGGCCCGTAGTGGCCCAATTCGGTCCGGCATTCACGACGCCCATGTCGTGCGGGTGCGCATTGGGCCTTTGAAGGCTCGGGGTTAGGATTTGCACCCCCCTGCGCGCGCAAGAGAGAGCCTTATGGCTTACACAAGTTAACACCTTACAAAAGTGTGTTTCAATATAAACACCTTTTTCACTTTATATTTTTCCCTTGTGAGATAAGTTAACATAAGCCAATTTTTCTTCAAATATTCCATTCCATTAGGCTAACTTTGAGCAACAATTTCTCATTCATTACTTGTCCGTTTTGGGTAAAGTATATACCGTTGGAAAGCTCACGTTACGTACTATACAATGACACTAATCATTTGATATAATACGCTTCCTTTCCATAATATAATTTGGCCCAAAATTGATAAATAATCACTAGTATATAATCCAATATATTTGTCAAATTTCCAACACTTTCCTCCTTCAGTTTTGCTTTCTTGTGGTTCCTTCTTCATTCTTTTCTTCATTGTTTCAGGAAAGTTCACAAATATGTTCTTAAAGTAATGAATCCAAAAACTCTTCATATTCTATCTTAGAGAATGAAACCTTAAAATCTTTCTTTGCTTGTTTACTTGAGAGCAAATTTCATTCATGATGAGTATAATAAATAAGGGTAGTTTAGAGAAGACGGGCTAAAGATGCATTAATTAGTGAGAACGTCAAATAAAAAAAAAATCTTATCTCTTTTCTAAAGCGTGATTTATAAAAAAAATGGAGGGGGTAATAATAAAAAGTTGAAGATCTTGAAAGTGTTGAGTTCAAGGTTAATATTTATTTATTTATGTTTTTATTATATATTTTTCTCTGTTTTGGAATGAAATATTATGATATTATTATATATTTATTTATTGTTGGAAAACTCCTAATTTATAATTGGATTATTATTGGTTTACTATTAGTATATTGTTGGATTAAACTTAGTGTATATTTGGATTAAATAAGTATTTTAATTAATGGGTTTTGTGAAATACCACCTACTATATTTTGGAATATGGATTTTAGACATGCATTTGTCAACAATTGACGTTTCTTCAAGATCTTTTTGTTCAAGAAACAATCTGCACGATAATACTACTTAATACGTACGGATGGGACGAGCAAAATATGGTTCGGTTTAAAAATTAAATCAAACAGAACTGAATAAATGTTGCCTTAAAATATTGGACTCTAGCTAGTGTACTAGGTCTATTATAGTATGCAGGTAAGACCAAGTATCGTTCTCACAGGAATCGTAGTGAGTAATCTCAATTTCTCAAGTAAACAGGCAGATTTGTATTCTTTTATAAATAAAAATGAGAGATTAACTAAAAATAAATAAATAACCAAACAATTTCAAGCATTAAGTTCAAGATAACGAGAATAAAAATAACAACGACAATATTAAGAAAATAGCAGACCTAAACCAAGCACAGTAAGCAAGTTCAGTAAATTCCTTCTCCTTAACTATTATAAGCAGGGTGACAGATCGTAGATCTAGGATTTCTTGCTCTAAAATCACCACACTAGAAACCTCCGGACATGTGGATACTATGATAAGCAGCCTAATCGAATCTCTTCAGCAATAGACTACTTAATCATGCATTGGGATCTAGCAAGCATTTCATCAAAGATAAAAACCCCTAGCATGTAACCTACTCGAATTTCTTTAGCAATAAATCACATGTGTTTCAAGGCTTTTCCATGGTTAAGAATCTCCTCTCAGTCTCATCCTAACCACTAGCATATGAGGTAATCAATCTCATGAAGAAATAAGACACACCAAGAAACAATCATCAACATAAAATGCTGATAATAAACAAAGAGAAGGATTACTTACTGATGAATTATATGAAAATTCATACCCGCTAGGAGGTTTCTCGTTTTGAGGAAGACTAGGTCAGGACCTGTAAAACAAAATAAAGATACTCCGATGCTCAAGTCAGTAAGAGATCAAGAAGCAGTAGAGTAAAAATAAGAGAATCTCTTGGTACCTTTTGAGGTAGAGATACCTTTATATAGGCTCCAAACTATACTAATTAGATTAGGATTGATATTCTTATTTGACCAATAGGAAATATTCTTAATTGGGGTAAAATAGTACCTTTGCAGAGTTCTATCCTAAATAGGATTCAGACTCCTAGATACGCAAGTAAGAGAGAATTATGCCTTGATTAGGATACAGTCCCCTTGTTATGGTAGGATTATAGTCTGTCCAATACTAGATTCTTCGCTTGCTAGGGAATTTTCCATTATGCCATCAGAAGTCCCCCCTCAGTCTAGTTCAAGCCTTTTAAGGTTGCAAGTTACTCCAAGCCGAAAAGGGTTCGGTCCACATGTGATATGTGTTTGACTAGATGAAGATCAATTTTCCTTGTTAAGGATTTGATTTGGTTTCCAGCATTGTTGTGCCTTAACCTTTCCTGCACTGCTTTGTTTGGGACCAAGCCAAGGTCCTTCATATGAACAGACTCACCACTTTTAGGAACCTTCTATAGGTTTTTCCTTTCAAGTTTGTAGGGTTTTGCTTGTTCTAAACCCGATGAAGTTATCGATTCAACGAGTCCACGCTCACCGCACCAATGATGAATTATATGAAAATTCATACCCGCTAGGAGGTTTCTCGTTTTGAAGAAGACTAGGTCAGGACCTGTAAAACAAAATAAAGATACTCCGACGCTCAAGTCAGTAAGAGATCAAGAAGCAGTAGAGTAAAAATAAGAGAATCTCTCTGTACCTTTTGAGGTAGAGATACCTTTATATAGGCTCCAAACTGTTTTAATTAGATTAGGATTGTTATTCTTATTTAACCAATAGGAAAGATTCATAATTGGGGTAAAATAGTACCTTTGCAGAGTTCTATCCTGAATAGGATTCAGACTCCTAGATAGGCAAGTAAGAGAGAATTATGCCTTGATTAGGATATAGTCCCCTTGTTATGGCAGGATTATAGTCTGTCCAATACTGGATTCTTCGCTTGCTAGGGAATTTTCCATTATGCCATCACTTACTAATACCAGCCTAGTTGGCTCAAGCCTACTTAGAACGAGTACTCACTCTTTATGAGTAGTTTCGGCAGAGAAAGAAAATTAAGAGGAACTTGATGAATGGAAATTATATAAAAATTAAAAGCAAAAGCTCTCCCCAAAAGAAAAAGTAAAAGTCTCCTACAACTAGAACCAAGGGAGGTATATAAAGCACTCCCTCACAAAGACTAAAATACCCTAAACAATAAAATAATAAAGTTGTTCTTAAACTTGTGGCTAAATCTTAACTATACAATGAAAATAATAGAATAGGGCAACCACTACATGTTTGGCAAGATATTATCAAAAAGATCTTCAAAAAGTCAAGGCATCATTCTCCCTTCTTCTTTGGGTCCCACGGCATGGCACTTCTGCCGTCCCCTTCTCTCTCTAGATACAGCTGCTTTCCGACCCTCTTCTGGCTTGCTCACAAGCCTGCTTACTCAGCTTTTTCACGCTTTTTGTTCTAAGATAATTTTTAACCTGAAATTAACTCTAATTAGCAATTAATTAACCAATTTGGCTCATTTTAATTCCAATTAATACCTGAAATTATTGTCATATTTATCACTTATCAATAAAAAAACCAAATAAAAAAGTTTGTAAAAATCAAAACCAAACTAATATATATTCGGTTTAGATTGAACCGAACCGAATCAGTTTAGTTTAGTTCTGGCTCAGTTCGGTTTAAAACCAAAATTTTCAAATTTTCAAATTTAAATAAATTATCATTAAATTATTATTAATTATATCCAAATTATTGTCAAAAAATGATCTATATTACATATATATTATTAAAATCTCATAAATTTAAATTATATAATAATATAAATATATATTATATCAAATAAAATGTATTTTATACATATATATAAATAATTTATAAATGTTTATAATTAGTTCGGTTTTGTTTGGTTTTGTTCTTTTTTCCATAAAAAACTAAAACCAAACCGAAAACCAAACTATCACATTTTTAAAAACCAAAATCAAACCAAACTAAATTTAGTTCGTTTTTTCTGCTTGGTTCAATTTGGTTTTCGGGTTGCAGTTTGGTTTTGCCCACCCTTACGTACGAACAATGCTATTTAAGCACTTACATATGTTATACATTACATTTTCCTCTAATAATATATTTAGCTCAATATATTATATTGTATAATAGCATTAATTAGTTGATATCTAAATAATTTGTAACATCTTTTGGATATATTTTTAATTAATTTAATAGGGGTTAATTTTCACTTAATTTATTTGGTATTATCGACTTTTGGTTTTGATTAACCCTTAAATTAATATTTTAAGTACTTATTAGTTTAAATTTGTTTGATAATATTATTTAACAATTTCAGTTAAATAAAAAAATCATTTAATTTAATAAACCAAAATATATGACTTAAAAATTTTAAGTTGAATACTGTTGATAATTTTCTCAAATTGACATAGAACCATCTTGTTATCTTTATATCTAGAGAATTATGATAGACTAAGGGCCTGTTTGGTTTAGCTGTTAGCTAATTGATTGATAGTGTGATAAATTTATGATCAGTTGTTACTGTGAAGATGTAAAAAGACTAATATAGATATATATTCCATACCAATATACAATAATTATACAATAAAATATTACATAAATATTAGTAAAAATAACTACATAATTAGATAATTTAAAAATAATGTTAACCTATTAGTCATTTCAAAAATTATTATTTTTATTAAATAACAACTTCATAAATATACAAAAATAATTTAAATTCTAGTTTCATTGAGGTAAAATACATCAAAATAATATATTTTTTATCTTTGACTAAACTAATATATATAAATTAAAAAAAATGTGAAACTAGCTTAAATAAATTAATTTGAAGAATTGATCTCACTTAATTTTTCAATATTTATAAACATGAAAAAAATTCTATAAAAAAAATCCTATGTAATCATATAAAAGTATAATTTATTATTTTGGAAAGATTAAATTTGTAAAAGTTAAATAATTATAAAAAGTTTTTCGTAAAAAATTCTAAAAAGGAGCTTTTCGTAAAAAGCTGCTTTTTTCTACAAAACAGCTAAAAGTTACTGTTTGAAAATCTAACCAAACGCTCATTTTTTTGCTTTTCAGGATGAAAAGCTAAAAGTTGTTCCGAAAAGTATAAATAAACACGCTAACTAATTATTTAGATAAATTAATGAATGAGCTCAGTGAACCAAAAAAAAAAAAATTTGTGGCTATTGCCACGAAAAGCAATTAATTTGAAACCACAATTTATCGCTAAAAAGGAAAAAAAAAAAAAAAAAAAAAAAAAAAAATCACATTTGAAAGTCAAAAAAATATATGATATCAATTTAAATGTAATCATGATGTGTTCCCTCTAATACCTCTAAACTAGTCCCACCCGTTTAAATTACTTTTAATTTATTCTTTTATATACATTTTGTCCCACCTGTTCATCATATTCTTCACCTTTAGATAAGCATATACATATTCACCAATATTGTATGTTGGAAATAAATTAATAAGTAAATGAAAAATACTGTAAGCAAATAAATTACTCATAATTTATAACGTTATATTGTACGACATATATCTATTAGTTTCTTTTTTTTCTATTTTCAAATTCAAATGAAAAAATGGGAATATTTTAGCATAAATTAATATTAAAAAAAATTGAAGTGTGTTTTGTTTTGCACAAAATTATTCGTCTGTTTTGAAGCTATAACATCATAAAGTTACACCATAAAAAAGGTAAACAAATAGAGTATATATCGATCCATTAATACAAGATTTTGCACTATTATCTCTTTCATTACCAAATCCATACCATTAAATCTCATATCACATTTAATTAATTTACCTTTATGATTATCTTTCAATCAGTGCATGAATTACGCCTTATCAGATAGGAAAATTCATTTTTTTCAATTTTGTTTTATCCTACAAAGGAAAATTCAAATTCCAAATAATTCCAACGTCAAAAAAAAAAAAAAAAAAAAAATCAAAGTGTCGTTGGCCTTTTTTCTTTCATTCATGTACGTATTTTTTTTTTTTAAGAAAAAGAAAAATAGCAGGCCGAAATGGTTAATAATAACAGAAAATAATTCCAATTCCTCCTTTTGACTTATGATCCTTCCATATATATCCTCTCTCTCAAACCACACTTTTGATTGATTTTCTCAGGAAACAAACAAGAATTAATGTTAGAATTCCCATCAAACACACACAGACACACGCTTCTATCTCTCTCACTCATCATAATCACAAACTTTCTTTCTCTCTCCGCCGCTCCACAAAAATTTGAAAAATAAAACCAAAATTATAATTAACCATGCACCTCTCCTAAACAGCCTTCGCTTGCAGCAACTAAGAAACCAATATGGGGACTACAACGTCGTCAATGGCGGCGAAATTTGCCTTTTTTCCTCCAAATCCACCGTCTTATACGATCAAGGTGGACGATTCCACCGGCAAACTTGGGATCTCCGGTATCCGGCGAAGTCAATTGAGTGAAGAACAAGTGGTGGAGGTGTTGAAGATTAGCACAAAGAAAGGGAATGAGATCGTAGGCATGTATGTGAAGAATCCATCTGCTTCACTCACTGTTCTCTACTCTCATGGCAATGCTGCTGATCTTGGCCACATGTTTCATATTTTTCTTGAACTTAGTTTGCATCTCAATATTAATCTTATGGGGTCAGTTCGCTAATTAATCCTATCCTTTTCGATTATGTATTCTTTGACAATATTTAATATCAACACCATTTAATTAATTAAACGCTCTTCTTTAATTTGCAGGTATGATTATTCTGGGTATGGACAGTCTTCTGGAAAGGTAAATATATATAGTTAATTGTGTCTAATTGGACATTCTTATTGAGGCTTTTCTTAAGGTACCTAAAGTCAAAGGAGATTTGATTGACTTTTTTTTTTTGACAATAATTGATTCTTACACCTGTTTATGCATAATTTAATTGAACTATGCCAAACGGGACACTCATGAGAGTTCATTGTTAGAAATAAGATTAGTAACTAATGAGTAGTTAATGCACCATATATAACAATAGTACTAGTGTCTTATTTATCATACAAAATAAATATAGTTTAGCAAACATAAAAAATAGAATTAGAACAGCGGTGACTAATTAGGTGTGATAGAATGATGTCAAATAATTACTAATTAGTTAATTAATTTATATTCAGCCAAGTGAACAAGACACATATGCTGATATAGAGGCAGCATACAAATGCCTAGAAGAGACTTATGGGGCAAAACAGGAAGACATAATATTGTACGGACAATCAGTAGGGAGTGGACCGGCTCTTGAATTAGCTACTCGTTTGCCTCAATTAAGAGCTGTTATTCTTCACAGTCCTATTCTCTCTGGCCTTCGTGTCATGTATCCTGTTAAAAAAACTTTCTGGTTCGACATTTACAAGGTACATTTTATACTATTGTTACGCATAATAAAAACTATATTCTCGATTATTACTTATCAGTTTGAGTTTTTACACATACAGAACATCGACAAGATTCCTTTGGTCATCTGCCCAGTTCTTGTCATTCATGTAAGCATATGAATCCCGGGCCCATACTGCTGGAATTGGCACGTTAATGGGATGTATTATAGCTTTCTTTTTTTTCTTTTTTTCTTTTATGTTGAGAGGATGTATTATAGTTAGATAGCTTAACTAATGAGAATTTAATTGATTGCAGGGAAGTGAAGATGAAGTAGTGGACGTTTCTCATGGGAAGCGGCTGTGGGAGCTGTGCAAAGAGAAATACGAACCGCTATGGCTTAAAGGAGGAAACCATTGCAATTTGGAACTGTTCCCAGAATACTTAAGGCATTTGAGAAAATTCATATCTGCCATTGAGAAATTGCCTCCTCATATTCGAAACCTATCTGCACAAAATACTACTGCGGATGATCAACCTGAGATTAATTCTTCAAACACTAGTAGTGCAGAATGCAGCAAGGAGAAGTCAAGGCCAAGCACAGATAATAGGCAGAGGGAGAAATCCAGGCTAAGTACGGATAGCAGAGACAAAACAAGAAGCAGCACAGACAAGAGAGATAAGTCAAGAAAGAGCATTGATCGCCCTAACAAACCCAGGAATAGCACTGATCACCCTGACAAACCAAGAAACAGCTTGGACAGGTTAGTTTTTTTTTTTTTTTTTTTTCTTTTAACTCTTATTTATTTCGATAAATAGTCAATTTGGTCCCAAGGTTGAGTTTAGGTTAATAGTTTCACTTGACATTTAAGATTAATTAAATTAACCCAACCCAAATGACACGCGTCAATATGTTCAGATGAAACTTGTTAAAGTTACAACCGATCATGTGCTATTATATGTCATTTTATTAAACTGATTTAATCATAATTAATGCCAATTCGAAAGTTCCTTTATTCATATTTATTTATTGGTGATGGTGATAATTAATTAATTGTTGGCATTGACACAATGTGCATGGCAGGTTGGGGGAGATGGTTAGATCTGTGGGATTATGCAATGTCGACTGTTTGAAGCAGACAGCATCACAAGCTTAATCAGATTAAATTCAAAACAAAATAAAACATTTTGCTACTTCCACCTGATTTATAAGTTGAGATTACGTACTCTTGTGGAAATTGCTCGTTTTACTACTTTGTAGCTGTAGATTTTTATTTTGATTTTTTTAATGTTCATTAATTTTCTTGCTCATTATCATCACAAGTACTGTTCTCTTCTTGGACAATGATCCATGTTTTTTAATTTTGTTGTTAGAAGAGAAAGAGGGTATGGGGCGATTTAAATTTAATTTGCAAAACAATTGATGGGATAAATTAATCAACCCGAAGAGAAAGGGATATAAATTTTCACCTCGAAAAGGAAAAAAGGGCATTTGCAGGTTCCTTTGGTCAAATGGATTTATGCCCAAACATCACATTATTTAGAGAAATTTATTAGCAATATTTTTCAGACAGCAACACATTATCATATAGTAGCCTTTTTTTTAATTTCGTTTTAATGCCACCAAATAAATTCACAGTATTTGATTGTTTTTGTGCATGATAGTTTTATATGATATATTGAATTTGATATATTAATGTCAAGTGGCCTTCAAAGTCCTTACTATAAATTGGACATGTGTGCCACACGTCACGCGTGTATTTGATTTCACATTTCTTATCAATCAGCACAATTGTTTCTAAGAAAAAAATCAATTTTGATTTATTTCAAATCTAGTTTAATGTTTCAGCTGCAGAATCGACATTTTTTATTTTAGTTTTCATAAATGGACTTATGCACTCTACAACATAATTCAAGAAACAAAAAATCTATTGTAGCCTTTAATAGTTTAAACGAAAGTTTAATGAATATACAATTTATTAGACAATAATCGATCAAAGTGGGTTTTTTTTTTTTTTAACATTGTACACAAAACAATTTAATTGATGAAATGTAAAAGGGAAAGAGGATACTGACCTCTCTCTATCTGCATTTTGGAATGTAAATTTATTTAATTTAATTATAATATATTGATATCAATTTCTTTTTGTTAATGATAATACTTGTTCCATTATATGAGGAAAATATAATTAGTTATGCATATCGTAATAAGAAAGCTTAACGATGAGTGTAATGAGCATACAATGGAGGAAGTGGAAATTTGAAGGAATGAAAGATATGTTGAAAATATATTGAGTGAACACTTATAATAAGGGTGTTATCGTCTGAAAAATTTCACTCCTAAGATAATAAGGATTTCGTTTTACAAATTTGTGAAATTTGGTATAAAAATAAAGAAATCCATAGAATTTATTCATGGACTTAAATTCTTACTTTTTTTTTTTACACATTTTAAGCATAAAAATAGAAATTACAAATTAATTCCATAAAAATTCATGGAATTCGTTTGTTCCAAACGGATTGTATAAAAAATTAGGGTATCTGTCACGTAATGTTAAAATATATTAATTTGACACATGAATAATGTGGTGTATCATACATATTTTAAAATTCTCCCATTTTACATGTTTATTATTGTATTGGTATTATTTCTTATTTTTATTTAAATTTAATGATAACATACCTAATTTTATTTCATAGAATTGTTTATATATATATAATTTTAGTCCAGTTGCTTAAGCTTAGGGCATCTCCAACCCAATGCCAATTTGGGTTGGAGATGCCGTCTTTGGCGGTGGGTTGGGAGAAAACTCACTGCCAAAAATTGCTCCAAATAATTGGTGGAGAACAGTGCCCCGCCCAATTTGGCGGGGACTGTTCCCCTCCAATTCTTTTTTTTTTTTAATTTCTTTTTTTTTCTAATTTTTTATGTTTTTAGTTTTAAAAATGTGCTTTTATTTTATGGTATTTAGGTATGTGTTTATATTAATTTGTGTATTTGATTTAATTTATATGCGTATTGTGGTCTTGAATTTTTTCAATAATTTTGCCAATTCTTAAAATTTGATTAATTGATAATTATAAAATATCAAAAATAAATTAAAATTGTGAAAATTGAAAAAATATTAATACATATACAACTTGAAAATATCATAAAATTAATATCAAATAAATATTAAATGAGCAAATAGAAATTGACATTGTATTACAAGTTTCTGCACGCTACAGTGAAAATACAATACCACAACTTTCAAGGTATAAAACAATTACCAACACAAGCTAAAACACATGTTTCTGCACGCTACAGTTGTTCCCACTACCACCACAATGTAATAATGTATCAGAATTTGAAAAAGAAAAAAAAAAGTCTATGCAGGCTACAGCTGTTCCCACTACCAACACAATGTAATAATGTATCAAAATTTGAAAAAGAAAAAGACAAGTCTCTGCACGCTACAGTAGCAACACAATACCATAAATTTCAAGGTATGTAACAATTACCAACACAAACTAAAATACATGTCTCTACACGCTACAGTTGTTTCCACTACCACCACAATGCAATAATGTATCAGAATTTGAAAAAGAAAAAGACAAGTCTCTGCATGCTATAATGATAATCACTAATGACATACACTATACGCCAGTGACAACCACTACAACAACAGTAACATACACTATTTCAAATAAAATATCTCTGCAAATGGCAAAATAATTGAGAAGATTTCAAATGGTCCAATAATTCATACCACTTCTCTTTAAATATCAAGCATACATCTTTCTTTAATTCACACCATACATCCTTCTTTAATTCACACCCTATGTTCTCTTCATTATCTGATACACTATTTCTCTTACTTCTTTCCTTTGAAAATGAATAACAATTTTGAGCTGGGTGATGAAGATCCTACTCAATACCTCTCATCAAATCAGGAAGCTTATATGCAAAATGAAATGTTATTTTCTGCTTTCCAAGAAAATCAAAAGTTTATCATGGAATGTGAAATGGGTGGTCAAAGCAGTAATTCATCTCATGTTGGCTCCATGAAAGGTCATCAAGTCATCCATCGTAACAGAGAAGAAGTAGACTTCATTATATATGGAGACTATTTCAGTGATAATCCACGGTTCAAAGATGATAAGTTTCGAAGAAGGTACCGAATGCAACGCAGCCTATTCCACAAAATTCTTAGTGTCGGTAGGCATCATGATCACTACTTCGAACAATGACGCAACGCTGTTGGTAGACTTGGTTTATCGACTCATCAAAAAGTTACCGCTGTAATGCGAATATTGGCATATGGTGTTCTTGCAGATGCCCTTGATGAATACACCAAAGTTACTGAATCAACTGCAATTGAATCCTTCAAGAGATTCTGTCAAGTTATTGTTGAAATTTTCTTGGAAGAATATCTGAGATCACCAAATGCTACCGATGTCGCTATATTGCTTCATATTGGAAAGAGTTGAGGTTTTCTAGGAATGTTGGGAAGTTTGGATTGCATGCATTTGGAATGGAAGAATTATCGACAACTTGACATGGATAATTCAGCGGTCGTTCAGGAAAACCAAGTATTATTCTAGAAGCAGTTGTTGATTATGATCCATGGATATGGCATGCTTATTTTGGTATTAGAGGGCCCTAGGCGAAGTAATGAAACTAAACCTAGAGTCGCACAACTAAGGCAGTGTACCTATCGTTGACAAGTAATAATTCTGGTTGGTCCAGGTATCGATCCCACAGAGAAAATATTTTGCAAACACTCAACTACTCGGGTTCCTTACGTGTCCTAAGCGGAACTTAAATTTGGTTTGTGATTATACTAACAACTAAATTATCCTACTCCTAGTTGATCTATCCCAGCTTACTTTGCACTTGAATTCGGGTTATCAATTGGCGGTTTAACCGACCTATGAATGCTAACGGTGATGGCTTTATCAATTAATTAAAACAGATGAATTCAACTCAACAGTTAAATTTTAATTATGTTCTTTCAATAATTCAACCTAGCGTGTCTAGATCTTTTAGGTCCTTTGCCGGTTTCCCTTGTTTAGAGGCGGTCTAATTCTAAAGCTCAGAAAATAGGGGCACGTAAATTCCACAGTGTTGTCAATACTAATGGTTTCCTAGGCGTCAATCTAGGTAATGCCACAAATATGAACTTAATAAGTTAAGATCTTATGAGACTAGATTATCATTAAAGGAATTGCATAAAGAGAAGATGTAAATATTGAAATTAAATTGCAGTCAATTGCATTAATCAAGAAAGATGACAAGAATTCAATGTTTACAACCAAACACAATCAATTGAGTAATAAAAAAAACTAACTAATCGAATTACAAAAGAGAAGAAGAGGAACTTCTGCCCTTTTGGTCCGATTAACCGGATTCCAGCGGTGTGAAGATGCTTGGGGGTGTACCTCTATAAACGAACTCATCCGGAACCAAGAACGTCGCAAAAGGGGAAGATTCAATGCAAAACATCTACCAATTAAAGGTTCAAACTCAAAGTAACAAAGAGTTCAAGCAATAAACCTAGCTACAAGTTTGTGCTTTCTACTTCAAAAGTCTGGAAAAAGATGCATACAACTTAGAAAATGTCCTATTTATATGGCTAGCTAAAACCACTAAACAGGAAGGAGGAAAGTAGGGCAACAACACTTTTCCGATGTTCGGCATGCCGTGCTGGTGTTGGCACGCCGTGCTAGGATAGATTTGGGGGTGGCACGCCGTGCTGGTGTTGGCACGCAGTCGTGCCGACCTACTGGACTCCATCTTTTGGCACGCTGGAATGGCATGTCGTGCCCTCATTGTGGCACGCCGTGCCACCTAACTTTTCAGCACTTCAATCTCTTCTTCGTCGCCATCGCTCCAACTTTCGGCCCGGGTCATAATGCCTGTCCAAAACAAACATAAAGAAACATAACCGCACCACAGCAACGGACCACAATCAAGATGCAATGTCCAAAATTACAAAAACACCCCTAAAAACACGAAAAAAACTAAAAAGCTATGAAAATCTAATCAGAACATAAAAACCGCAAAATATGCAAGACCAAGCAAGCATTCACACAAAGGACTCTAAAATATTACGGTTTAAACCACGAAATTGCCTAAAAGATAAGGTCAAAAACCGACCTTATCAACCACCCCACACTTAAAGTCTTGCTTGTCCTCAAGCAAATAAACTAAAGACAAAGGAGTAAAATTGCTCGCTTTTACTTGCAAATCCAACTAAGGGTTTAACCGTACGAAATTCATAAACTCAAGGAGGTAAAACATCGCTTTCGAAATGACACTAGGCGCGCCAGGTTCAAAACCACTCAATACCCGAACCCAACAAGATTTAGCTAATCAAAGGGCGAGGAACAAGCAGAGTTTATACGACCACAAAGCACCTCACAAGATGTCACTCTAACATTCAAGTTCAAGGTGAGGCGGACGAGCACAAAAACAAACAATGGCACACATCACATAGTGAACTAATGGCAATCCCGATGAAGTCATTGGTCAAGGAGCAAAATCAGAGAACTTGGGGTTTGTAATGTTACGGCTTAGGGTAGGTTTGATAAAAGGGAAGTTTTTAGGTGTACAACTCCTACAAATCAAGTGATATATGCAAATTGACTCTAAAGATGTGTCATGCAATTTCAACTCAAAACTAGTCCTAAGAGTGCTTGTTTTCCTATTTTTTTTCTTCTTTTTTTTATAACAAGAAATTCTACTAACAATGAGAAGGCCTTATACACTACAAAAGGCCAAAGCACAACCCAACGGGGAAAAGATGACAAGACATAGGTCAAGGCAATTAGATGATCGCCCTAATCCCTTATTCAAACAAATGAACCAAAAATGGAACACACACCGGCTTAAAAACGAGAGCCGGACAAACAAGACATGCCTCTACAAACTCCGACTTTTAAGGAAAGAAGCCGAACACACACACATTGACTCTATTTGGATTTTTTTTTTTTAAAATATATATATATATAGCACAATTTTTCCATAGGACTAGATGTGAAAGAGTTGAAATGCAAATGGTGATTGACCCCAAAATGAATGAACAACTTAGCCAATTACTTGATTTAAGAGAGGAGGGTAAGAAAGGAAAATCAAAGTGAATGGTAATAAGTTAGGATGATAGATTTGGCTTGGTGAAGGTTTTTTAAGTCAAAAAGGTTAATTTAGTGGCTTTGGGTGATCTAAGGGATAATCCAGTAGTTAGAGTTAGGCTCATTTAAGTCGAGGGGTTAATCCTAAGGGTCTCCACATACTAAGCTCTGGATGCCAAGTGCAAAACGACGCCGGATTCTACGATCTAGTGTGCCATGATTGTTTTTTTCCCTCACAAAGAAATAGAACCGATGTGAAATGGTTCCAAGGGCTCAAATACTCACAAGTGTACTAGGGGTTGTGTGCCAGGTCGTGTGACTCAACCAATGTTCCAAGGTGTAATCCTAGCTCGATCATGAAAGTAGAGGTAGAGGGTTAATTCCCTAATGCAACCTAAATGACAAATCTAACCAATGATTACCATCAAGAATCACAAATCATGCACAAACAAGCTAATGACTCGCAATCGACTCCCAATGTCTCTAGCTAATTCTTACCAATCCAAGCACAGAGACTTAGTTCCGAGGGTAGATTAGGCAATGTTACTCAAACGGCAATTGACACTTAAACAACCTAAAACACTAACATACCAAAAATAAACCAAACCAATACCACATGCATCAAAAGCTAAAGCCTAAACCTAACCAAAGCACACCTAGAACCAACCATGCATGTGAACACTAAAACCATAACAAAACATCCAAACACGCAAAAACACACACAAACATACGAAATAAAACAAACCAAAATGTGCAATGTAGAAAGAAACAAAAGAAAGGAAGAGATCCCTTTACCCACCCCACACTTAGATTGCACTTACTTCCAAAAGTGCAATAGAAGAAGGAACAAAAAAAAAAGGGGAAAGAAAAAGGGTTACCTCACATGTCGGGGGCTAGTGGTGGCGGAGGCGGATACGGCCACCCTTGGGCCGCACAATAACGAGAGGCGAACACCTCGAAATTGGCGAACTGAGCCTCCTGTCGGTCAAAGTGCACGTTCATCCGCTCCTTAAGTACAAACTGATGGACTGTCAAACCTTCCAACTGCTCGATTATACCATCCAGCAGCCCTTCAATCCGCTCCATAAAATCCATGCCTACCGAAACTTGCTCCTCATCCTCCTCACCGTCATCATTATCCTCATCACCCTCACCCCCGTCATCAGCATCCACGTCCATAGGGGCCTTACCCGTGCCCGAACCTCCTGCGCTTGATGCACCTGCAGCTGCCATAACATGGGAACAAGATAAAATTTTCCTCGAGAGCTTCTTGGGAAGGATGCTATAGAGGTTCTTATAGCAAGTATTACCACGAAAGAAACATGCAATACAAGTTATAACATGGCCTAACTCGAGTTCTGATTTAGGTCGGTTATGGTGGGTGTATAGGACTTCCATGACGAAGAAGCCCATGTGCACCTTAACGTCATTTTGCACGTGCCACAATATTAATAGCTCAAATGCATTGACCCGGTTACTTTCAGTTTTTCCCGAGAAGTTAAAACACAAAAATTTGTGGATCAATTGTAGGGTCGGGTCATGTAATTGGGAGGTTTTGGCGAACCTAGGTTGGTATTCTCCTTGACCCACAATACGCCAAAATTTCTTAGCATCCATGTCCTCTGGCCACTTATAACTATCCCCCTCAATTCCTATGCAAGTTTTAAGACCCTCAATGTCTAAAGAATGCTCATCACCAAATAGTCGGAAGGTCATAGTCCTAAGGCCGGTATCGGGGTTCGTTCTGAAGCTCAAAGTTGAATAGAATTCTAAATTCAACTCTCTAAATACAGGCGGAGCAGACCTCACAAAAGCATACCACCCTAGACTGTTTAATTTAGCACGCATAACTTCGGACCTATCTTGCACGAACAAAAAATCCCAATCAAAGGTTAGAAAAGGGGTACTCTCTAAAGGAAAAAGAGTTTTATAGCGTTTACCTTTGTCATCAGAAGAAGAGGGAAATGGCATCTATACTTCCTTAAGAGGCTAGTTAGAGGACCCATCTGCTGCTCAGAAGGCAGTTCTTCATTTGGCACCGGTTCCATTGACAGGTCTATCGGCCAACGCGAAGAACCGTGCTTCCAATCAGCTACCGTCTTCTTTCTCATCTTACTACTGCACAACCATCAAAACACAACCAAGGCCAAAAACAAAAGAAGAAAAATCCAATTAAACCCTACTCACATAAACACAAACCCATTAAATATGAACATATAAAGAAAATTACCTAAATACAATCACCCTATTAAGCAAGTAAATCATTCAAATTCAAAGTGCGAGAAGAAAGAAACAAAAATAAGAGAGAAGAAAGGAAAAACAAAGCACAAGTTCATACCTGGGTTCCAAGGAGAGTTATGCAAAAACAAAATCCTAGATCAAAATAACGGTTGAAGAGGAGTAGGGGAGTAAGAAATTGGTGTAAATGTAAGGAAGAAAGTGAGAGGGGGAAGAAAGAAGAAGGGAAATATGAACGAGGGTGAAGGAGGGGGGCTGATTCTAGAGAGAGAAAGGGGCAGTTGCAGAGAGTGAGAAGGTGAGGAAGAAGAAGAAGGGGCTGAAACAAAGGAAAAAAGGGCTTATATAGGACGGCAATTTTGACTTAAAATTTTCGAATTTTAAACGCTCGGCACGCCGTGCCAAAAAAACCCCGTACGGCGTGCTGAGCAGAGAATAGAGATTTACCTGGAAACAGTAGGACGGCACGATGGCGTGCTGGCTTGGGACGTCGTGCCGACTGAAAATCCTTTGACTAGCACGGCGTGCCAAATTACAGCACAGCGTGCTAGCTCCCTTCGCATTAATGCACTTTGAACCACCAAGTGGGCACGTGACATGCAGCCTAGGCACGGCGTGCTGATTGGAAATCCTCTTGAGTGGCACGGCGTGCGGCTTGCCCTTGCACCAACTCACATTCGAAACAGTAGTTCAGCATGTACGCGTGCTGCATCAACCCATCTCGTGTTGTCTTGGTCCCCATCTTTGGCACGACGTGCCAATGCTGGGGCACAGCGTGCTGAACTACTCAAATGCACTCTTTGGGTTCCAGCGGGCTAGCACGATTACGTGCCAGGCCAGCACGTCACGTGCTAACCCCGCACTCATCCTGGCACGACGTGCCAATGATGGCACGGTGTGCCACCCTGGAATTCTGCCATCCTTTATATTTTCACACTTTTGATCGAGACTGTGATTGACTTGCTTAGTGACCTATTCCTACACACATAAACACACAAAAACATATCAACACAAAAATTAATGTACAAGGGAAGTACACGTACCCCATGCTATGTTTATAGTCGGAATAGCTCGACTTCCACGTCCACGGGTATGCTTACACATCACGAAGGAGTAAGACTTGCTTCTCCTCCTTCACCCCTCCGCTAACGTAGGGCTTCAACCAATGCCCATTTACTTATTAAATTCCCTCCGGAGTTTCAATTTCTACCATCCCGGGGGGATAGACCTTGTGCACGGTAAACGGTCTAGTCCACCGACTTCTCAATTTGACCGGAAATAGTTTCAACCGGGAGTTATACAAGAGCACCAACTCCCCTTGATTGAAACCTTTCTCTATCACATGCCGGTCGTGCCACTTCTTGGTCCTCTCCTCGTAGATTTTGGCGTTCTCATATGAACTCAACCGAAGCTCATCTAACTCCATGAGTTGCCTTAATCGAAGCTCACCTGCAGCTTGCATATCAAAGTTAAGAAATTTTAAAGCCCAATAAAT
The DNA here is from genome assembly GCA_039660915.1 of Euphorbia tirucalli. Taxonomy (NCBI): domain Eukaryota; kingdom Viridiplantae; phylum Streptophyta; class Magnoliopsida; order Malpighiales; family Euphorbiaceae; genus Euphorbia; species Euphorbia tirucalli. Next base: position 18,649,844 of record CM077637.1, read on the forward strand.
TTTAAAGCCTAATATGCCTTGTGCTCTAGTTCCACAGGTAGATGACAGGATTTACCGAAGACTAAGGGTTAGGGGGACATTCCTATAGGTGTCTTGAAGGCAGTCCTATATGCCCATAGTGCATCATCTAACTTTAGACTCCAATCCTTCCTAGATGCACCTACCGTCTTTTCTAAGATTCGTTTCAGTTCCCTATTCGATACCTCAACCTGCCCACTCGTCTGAGGATGGTAAGGAGTTGCCATCTTATGCTTAACTCCATACTTATGCAAAAGATTGTCAAATTGTCTATTACAAAAATGGGATCCCTCATCACTGATGATAGCCCTTGGGGTTCCAAACCTAGTAAGAATGTTCTTCTTGAGAAACTTGACAACGACCTTTGCATCATTGGTTGGTAAGGCGACAGCTTCTACCCACTTAGACACATATTCAACTACCACAAGAATGTATTGGTTGTTGTGGGATATTGGGAAAGGTCCCATGAAATCTATGCCTCAGACATTAAAAAGTTCACACACTAAGATGCCTTGTTGAAGCATTTCATTCTTTTGGGAGATATTTCCCATCCTTTGACACGCATCACAGGCCCGAATATAGCTAATGACATCCTGTTTCATGGTCGGCCAATAAAACCCACTAGATAAAATCTTTCCTACGGTTCTATCAGGTCCAAAATGGCCACCCGCTTCTCTATCATGAAACATCCTAATAATGGAGGGAGCCTCCTCATAAGCAACACACCACCTAATCACATTGTCCGCACATAATCTAAAAAGGTAAGGATCATCCCAAAAATAATCCTTAGCATCATGAAAGAATTTACTTCTCTGTGCATGTGAGAGATTAGGTGGATGGATGTTACCGACTTTGAAGTTTGCGATGTCCGCAAACCATGGCATAGAGGTTACCCCACACAACTGTTCATCCGGGAATGTGTCACGAATGTCCGCTTCTGGAGAGGATACAGATCCTTCACTTGGCAGTCTCGATAAATGGTCGGCCACTACGTTCTCTACTCCCTTCTTTTCCTTAATCTCCACGTCAAACTCCTGGAGAAGTAGAATCCATTGAATCAACCTGGGCTTTGCATCCTGTTTAGCCAACAAATACTTAAGAGCTGCATGGTCAGTATACACAAGTACTTTTGATAAGACCAAGTAAGACCTGAACTTATCGAAAGCAAAAACAACAGCTAGTAATTCTTTCTCAGTCACAGTGTAATTCATTTGAGCACCGTTTAATGTCTTACTAACATAGTAAATTGGGCGAAAAATTTTATCCACCCTCTGACCTAAACATGCCCCGATAGCTATGTCGCTCGCATCGCACATAAGTTCAAAGGGGATTTTCCAATTCGGGCTCACCATGACCGGTGCCTCAATCAATTTCCGCTTAAGCAAATTAAAAGCATACATACACTCATCATTGAAATTAAATGGGGCATCCTTTAGGAGTAGCTCAGTCAACAGCTTAGCAATCTTAGAAATGTCTTTCACAAAACGCCTATAAAAGCCCGTATGTCCTAAGAAGCTCCTAACTAACTTAACTGAACTTGGGGGAGGCAGTTTCTCAATCACCTCAATCTTAGCCGGATCGACCTCAATCCCCTTTCCCGACACCTTGTGCCCTAAGACAATGCAATCCCGGACCATGAATTGACACTTCTCCTAACTAAGTGCCAAATTGGTGTCTTCACATCTCTAAAGCACCTGGTCCAAATTCCCAAGACATGACTCAAAGGTATGACCAACAATGGAAAAGTCATCCATAAAGACTTCCATGAAATCCTCAATCATATCAGCAAAAATGGCCAGCATACACCTTTGAAAGGTGGCCGAGGCATTACACAAACCAAAGGGCATCTGCCTATATGCAAATGTCCCATATGGACACGTAAACGTGGTTTTCTCTTTATCGAGAGGGTCCACTGGAATTTGCATATACCCAGATAGCCCATCTAACGTACAAAAATATTCGTGTCCGGCCATCCTCTCTAACATTTTATCAATAAACGGTAATGGAAAATGATCTTTCCGGGTGGCGTCATTCAACTTCCTATAATCAATGCACATGCGCCAACCCGTGACAGCTCTAGTAGGGATTAGTTCCCCTTTATCATTTTCCACTATCGTTGTGCCTCCCTTTTTAGGCACACACGAAACCGGACTCACCCACTGACTATCAGAAATAGGAAAGATGATACCTGCGTCGAGGAGTTTTATCACCTCGGCTCTTACCACCTCCTTCATATTTGGGTTCAACCAACGCTGAGGCTGTGCACACGGTTTTACCTCATCTTCCAAAAAGATTCTATGTGTGCAAAACATTGGACTTATTCCCTTGATATCGTGGATTGTCCACCCGAACGCTCCCTTGTGCTTCCTCAGCACCTCTAGTAGCTTGTCCTCCTCCTCTCCTGTCAACAAAGAAGAAATTACAATTGGTAAGTCCTTTGGAGGATGTAGAAAAACATACTTAAGGTTAGGGGAAGGGTTTTGAGCTCCAATGATGGAGGTTCCTCCAGTGAGAATTTAGGTGCAGGCTTGACTTCACGATCCAGCTTGTCAAACCGTCCCTTCACCCATGAGCATTCTTCAACTAACACTTCGTTCGCCTCACTTTCAACTAGGCCTTCTCCTATGATGCACTCTAGTTCACTGCACACATTCTCAACCACACAAGCTTCAATAGGATAAAAGGAGTCTACAAAATTATAGTTTTCAACATCTAATGGATATTTCATTGAGTTATAGATGTTGAAACTTACCTCCTCATTGTGCAACCTAAGAATAATCTTACCTTCTTGGACATCTATCAATGTCCTACCGGTTGCAAGAAATGGCCTTCCAAGCAAAAGGGGCACTGAGCTATCTTCCTCTATATCCATTACCACGAAGTTAGCGGGGAAGATAAACTTGTCCACCTTTACTAACATGTCCTCGACCACCCCCTTTGGCCTCATGAGAGATCTATCCACCAATTGGAAGGTCATATTGGTCGGCTTTGGGTTTCCCAGTCCGAGTCTCCTGAAAAACGACAAAGGCATCAAATTGATACTTGCACCCAAGTCACATAGGGCATTGGCAATCTCTAAGTTTCCTATCCGGCATGGGATTGTAAAACTGCCCTTATCTTTGAGCTTGGGTGGAAGTGTTGGGATTTTTCACCGGAAATCACCCGATAAAAGCGGAAGAACGCGGTGATTTCCTCAAATCCAGTCCCAGGAGCAATTGAAGTGAAAATTGAAAAACATAAAATTAAATAGAAAGAGATTAAAATTTCATACCAGAAAAATCTCTTTCAGAGACGGATGATGACTGCAGAACTCAATTTAGAATTCCTCCACTCTCACGTACACGAACGCTTGGCGAATGCAACCCGTGCTAGCGTCGGAAAAACTGAACAAAGGAGAGGGAAGAGCTATGGAAATTTCGGCTAGGAGGCTATTGACTTAGCTTGGCCGAAATTTTCTAACCCTAGGTATTTATACCTAGGGTTGGCCGAATTCCTTAGGGGATTCTGGCCCATCCTGGCTCCTCTCTATTCTGTGCGGGCTTTCTTGTATTAATCCAGGCCCAGTCTAATTTTAATTAATTTGGTTCAAATTAATTCAAGCCCAATTTTAATATACCCATGTATTTAATATATTACTCCAAGTAATATATTATTTACATCCAAATTAAAATTGGTTTGACATTTAATTTAATCCATCAAATTAAAATTAACTCTACACAAAATAAAATCATATGTAAGCCCATACATATGAATATTTCCACCTAGGAAATAATTTCATAATTAATCCAATTAATTATGAAGAGCCAATAGAATATATTAATTTTATTATTATGACCAATCCAATTGATCTTTATAATATAATTAATATATACACACTTCTCCCTCCATTGCGTATACTCCAAGTATACATGTTATTCCTTAAGTTTGCATTCTATCGTTCTGTGTGTACGATCCTGTGGGCCCATCTTTATGTTGGCAGCGGGCCTTTGGCCCGCAGACTGCAGTTGGGCTCTAGCAAGCCACTGCAGCCCCCAATTAAGATGGAGATGGCAGTCTAACTGATATCGTAACCCAGTAGTTTAAACTTGTACATCCCATGTCATTGATATCGGTGTCCAACACAGAGGCATGGATTGATCACCCTCTTTTGTGTTCGGACATTAACTTGATCCCGAATGTACTGATGCTCACAAACAAGTTCCAACTTGTTTGGGTGTGGCCACACTCTTATCAGTCACATTCATCAAGTGGCCGGTGATATCTTCTCAGTTGGTTACTGAGTGACAAATCCCTTCTGCATATCCATAGTATTACCATGTTCGGTGACATACCCGAAAGCACCCATACTTGGCACCCTATTACAGGCCCTTTAGGCGTACCCCTAAGTATGCGACTTCATATGTAACACCATCATATGGTCAGGTCAAAGGATCCATACAAGTACTACACGAGAATCCATTGTGATACCATACCATGTGGATTACTCGTTTAGTGGATCTATCCAGTACCATGCACCCAGGCATGTACCCATTAACTTGGTTGACATACCATGTCCAATGACCGGTAAGACACCGCCATACAACCAGGTTAATGATAGTCTGTTGTTCCATTCATTCCCATGACTGGAACAGACTACGGATCTATTTATGGTCATATCGTTAACCCTATCCATGGTCTTACTGCTAAGTGCATGACACTAGTCGTCATGGATATGGATATGTCCATTGGATACTTCATTTACTATACTGCACAAGATAAATATAATAAATGAATTGATGCCTTTATTAATGACACAAATAAGTACAACACATAAATCCAATAAATGTATAGTACAAATACAAGGACCAATGCCTCGGGACTAGGGCATTTCCAACAGGAAGTTTGTTAGTGATAATTGCCGAACATTCCTCTGTTAAAGCCACCACTTCATCCTCGCCTAGCTTTCTTTTCCCTGTAAGAAGTTCTTTAAAGAATTTAGCATAAGAAGGCATCTCTTAGAGTGCCTCAATCAATGGCATATTGAATTCTAAGTTCTTGAAAATTTCCAGAAATTTAGAATATTTCTGCTCCAGTTTATCTTTCTTCTTCCTTTGAGGATAAGGGAGTTTAAGCACATAGGCTCTCACTGGGTCAGAAATTTTCCCCTTTTCATTTGTGCTAGGTTCGGGTTCAGAAATCGAGTCGGGGTTGCTTACCTCTCCCGACTCTTCACTTACCTTAGTAGGTTGGGATGGAATATCAGCGTTTTGCACTCGGCTCTCCACTTGCCTACCACTCCGCAGGGTTATAGCTTGAGCTGTCTCCCATTAATGTCCCTTAGGGTTTTGCTCAGTTTTACTCGGGAGTGCTCCTTGAGGTCTTTCCTACCTCTCCCTACTCATTTGAGCCACCTGCTTGCCCAAATCCCTACAGTATGCCTCATTATCGGCAAGCCAAGACGAGATGTCTTTTATCAAAGACAAAACCATCTCATCTTGCTTGGATTGTTGAGGTTGCTGTGGGGGTTGGTCATTAGGAACAAATGGGGCCTTACCTAACCCCTGCTCATGGTGCTCATAATGGAACCCGGAAGGAGGTCTCAACACATTTTGGTCATTACCATAAGACATGTTTGGGTGTTGATACCTTCTTCCATAATTGTTATTATTATTGAAATTTTGTGGGTAAGAGTTAGAGTTATTGTACCTTTGGTTTCCTCCCACAAAACTTACATTCTCGGACGATTGGGTGAATGGATCGCCCAATGCACATTCTTGACCGGGATGCTCCGCGCCACACGATACACACAACACCGGCTGATATTATGGCGCATTTAAACTCAAGCGGGACATCAACAGGTCTGGCTTCTTGTTCATGTGGTCCATGGCTGCATCTTACCGTCCGGAGTCCGCAGCCCAAACCTCACTCCTTGTTGGCATGTCTGACTACCACAAGGTACTTTTCCTAGCCAGCTCCGCGATCAACTCCTCGACTTACGTAGCAGTCTTCTTAAAAATGTCTCCACCTGTAGAAGAATCAAGAATGGCACGGTTAGCTGGTGTCAAACCATGATAAAACGTGCTTACCTGAGTGAATCGCGGTATGTCATGGTGGGGACAGTTCCGCAACAACCGTTGAAACCTTTGCCATGCTTCGTTGAGAGTCTCGGTCCCAAATTGCCGGAATCCCGTAATCTTGTTCCTTAACTGAACCGTCTTTGATGGTGGAAAGTAATACGCCAAGAATTGTTCTTCCAGTTGGTCCCATGAAGTCACCGACCCGGGCCTCAAGGACTTGTACCATTCTATTGCTCCCCCGCATAATGAGAAGGGAAACAAACTGCACCACATCTTGGGGCACCCCACCGATTCGGACTGTATCGGCCACCATGAGAAACTGGTCTAAGTGATCATTGGGGTTATCACTTATTCCGCCACTGAACAACCAGTTCCCTTGGATCAAATTGATCATACCGGACTTCAACTCAAAGTGATTAGCAGTGATGGCCGGGAGAACCACTCCGGATCTGTTCCGGGGTTGATGTGGAGCCATTAGGTCAGTTATGACCATGTTGTCTCTATCACCACCCCTTTTTCTTTCAAACTCCTTCCGCTCTCACTGGAGTCGCTCTTGCTCAGCTCTTTCCCGTAGCTGTCTCTCCTCTTCCTCATGTTGCTGAAGATCCATTCGGGCAATTCGCTCTTGTTGTACTCTACGGTTCCTGCTACAAAAATGCTCAATTTTAGGGTTATAGGGTAAAAGCTCAGGGTGCTGAGAACGAGTTTGTATAAGCTAGAAAGCACACACACACAGAGAAAAATTTACAACAAATATCCACAAAAAGAAAAATTACATAACTGTATGCACATAAACAGTACCTAGATCAGTAGATAGACCTTTGGTTTAATGATGCAGGAAAATAAGTTCCCCGGCAACGGCGCCAAAAATTTGGTGGGCCCTAGGCGAAGTAATGAAAATAAACCTAGAGTCGCACAACTAAGGGAGTGTACCTATAGTTAACAAGTAATAATTCTGGTTGGTCCAGGTGTCGATCCCACAGAGAAAATATTCTGCAAACACTCAACTACTCGAGTTCCTTATGTGTCCTAAGTGGAACTTGAATTTGGTTTGTGATTATACTAACAACTAAATTATCCTACTCCTAGTTGATCTATCCCAGCTTACTTTGCATTTGACTTCGGGTTATCAATTGGCGGTTTAACCGACCTATGAATGCTAACGGTGATGGCTTTATCAATTAATTAAAACAGATGAATTTAACTCAATAGTTAAATCTTAATTATGTTCTTTCAATAATTCAACCTAGCGTGTCTAGATCTTTTAGGTCCTTAGCCGGTTTCCCTTGTTTAGAGGCGGTCTAATTCTAAAGCTCAGAAAATAGAGGCACGTAAATTCCACAGTGTTGTCAATACTAATGGTTTCCTAGGCGTCAATCTATGTAATGCCACAAATATGAACTTAATAAGTTAAGATCTTATGAGACTAGATTATCATTAAAGGAATTGCATAAAAAGAAGATGTAAATATTGAAATTAAATTGCAATCAATTGCATTAATCAAGAAAGATGATAAGAATTCAATGTTTACAACTAAACACAATCAATTGAGGAATAAAAAAAAACTAACTAATCGAATTACAAAAGAGAAGAAGAGGCACTTATGCCCTTTTGGTCCGATTAACCGGATTCCAGCGGTGTGAAGATGCTTGGGGGTGTAACTCTATAAACGAACTCAATCCGGAACCAAGAACGTCGCAAAAGGGGAAGATTCAATGCAAAACGTCTACTAATTAAAGGTTCAAACTCAAAGTAACAAAGAGTTCAAGCAATAAACCTAGCTACAAGTTTGTGCTTTCTACTTCAAAAGTCTAGAAAAAGATGCATACAACTTAGAAAATGTCCTATTTATATGGCTAGCTAAAACCACTAAACAGGAAGGAGGAAAGTAGGGCAACAACACTTTTCTGATGTTCGGCACGCCGTGCTGGTGTTGGCACGCCGTGCTAGGATAGATTTGGGGGTGGCACGCTGTGCTGGTGTTGACAAGCAGTCGTGCCGACCTACTGGACTCCATCTTTTGGCACGCTGGAATGGAACGCCGTGCCCTTATTGTGGCACGCCGTGCCACCTAGCTTTTCAGCACTTCAATCTCTTCTTCGTCGCCATCGCTCCAACTTTCGGCTCGGGTCACAATGTCTGTCCAAAACAAACATAAAGAAACATAACCGCACCACAGCAATGGACCACAATTAAGATGCAATGTCCAAAATTACAAAAACACCCCTAAAAACGCGAAAAACACTAAAAAGTTATGAAAATCTAATCAAAACATAAAAACCGCAAAATACGCAAGACCAAGCAAGCATTCACACAAAGGACTCTAAAATATTGCCGTTTAAACCACGAAATTGCCTAAAAGATAAGGTCAAAAACCGACCTTATCAGGTATGCCAGGTACCAACAATGACATTAATGTGTTGGATTCATCTCCTCTATTCTATGATCTTGCTAATGGCATTACTCCTCTGGTCCATTACGAAATTAGAGGGAAAGAATTCAATATGGGCTATTATTTAGCTGACGGAATATATCCAAAATGGTCAACTATTGCTCAGACAATAAAAGACCCTCAAGGGAGAAAGAAAAAATTTTTTGCAATGATGCAAGAAGCATGTAGGAAGGATGTTGAGTGTGCGTTTGGAGTTTTGAAATCTCGATTCTCAATTATTGCTAACCCAGCACGTTTTTGGAGAAAGGTTCAGCTACATTATATAATGAAGACTTGCATTATTCTCCACAATATGATAATTGAGGATGAACGTGAGCTAGATGCACCAGTACCTCGTCCTATCATAACTGAAGGAAGAATTGCAAATCGAGTCCAAAATCCTAATGATCAATTTGATGAATTCATCCGTCAGCATCACAAAATTAGAGATCGAACAACACATTTTGAACTCCGAAATGCATTAAGTGAGCATTTGTGGGAGAAATATTCTAATTGAAGCATTTAGTAATTTGTTATATATTATTTTTTAAGTGTTATTATTGTATTTCAATTATATGTGTTGTGTTATTTTAGCTGTATTGCTTATCATGTACTACTTTGTATTAAAGTTGAGCAAAACATGGTTCGGTTCAAAAACCGAACCGAACCAAATCGAACCGAAAACCAAAGTAGAAGAAAGAAACCAATGCCATACCAAAGTTCATATGGTTTGGGTCAAATCGAACCGAACCAGTTCGTTTCGGTTACGGTTTAGTTCGGTTAAAACCAAATCAATAAAAATTTTAATTTTTTTAATTTTTGTTATCATTATTTTTTATAAATTATATGTAAAGTATTGCTTAAAAATGATTTATATGACATGTATATTACTAAAGTCTCATAAATACAAACTATATAATAATATAAATATATAATATGCCAAAAAAATTTTATTTATATACATATACATATTTTTAAAAAATATTTTTTTCTATTACGGTTCGATTCGGTTCAGTTTCTGTTTTTTCAACAAAAACCGAAAACCGAACCAAAAACCAAACTATTATATTTTATAAAACCAAACCAAATAGAGTTTGGTTCGGTTCGGTTTTTCAACCTCGGTTCGGTTTGGTTTTTTGTTCTCGGTTTGGTTTTGCTCACCCCTACTTTGTATTGTGCTTTTTTTTATTAACTTTTATCGTGTTTGTAGTGTAAACGTATTTTGATTTAGAATAATGTCTGTGCAGTATTATAATATTATCTTATTTATATTGTACTTCAGTTTAATTAAATTATTGTATTTAAATGAATTTTTATGGTGTGGTTGTATTACAGTTTAATTAATTTATATTATTTATTATGTATTAACGTGTAATTTTTACTTTCATCCAATACGATTTTATTTAATTAAATTATTTATTAAAAAATTATTATGTAGTTAAATATATTTATTTATAATTTATTAAAATTAAATTTCTTTTTGATGATTTGATAAAATGATATGAATAATATAAATATATGTAAAAAGGAATATAATAATAATAAAAATGTTAGGTAAAAAGGAATAAAGTAATAATATTTTAATTTGGAATGAATGGTTGAAGAAAAAAAACCCTAGCTCCCTCTAAATTACAGAGGAAATTAGATTTGGAGTGGAAATTTGGAGTATAGGGACATCTCCAACCCAACACCAAATTGGGTTGAAAAGCCAAAATTTAGTGGTGAGTGACCTCCAACCTACCACCAAATTCCACTTCAAATAATTGGAGAGGAACAATGCCCCTCCAAACTTGGCGGGGACTATTCCCCTCCAATTCTTTTTTTTTAATTTTAGTTTCTTTTTTATTTTTTCTTTCAATTTTTTTATTCTTTTTAGTTTTAAAAATGTGTATTTATTTTATGGTATTTGGGTTATGTGTTTTTATTAATTTGTGTGTTTGATTTAATTTATATGTGTATTGGTGGTCTTGAATTATTTTAATAATTCTGCTTAAATTCTTAAATACAACTTAAAAATATCATAAAATTAATACCAAATAAATAACATTGCATTACAAAATATGACGATACGATACAATACACTTAAACATATACACATACATAAATTTTATTTTAACTAAAATACACAGTTAGGCTAACATAACTTTATAAACTTACATATTACGAATAATATATAAAACACTACATATGCCACAAGGTTTCAATAATCTGAGAAATCCACGTTGTCAGCATTGTGAACGAAATTATTAATATATGTATACTCCTCATCAGTGCTCAGATTTGGTGTTGAAGAGGGGGTTGGCACCTGAATTGGTGACATCATTCTGCTTTGTATAATTTCAGTCTGTCTTTGCATCATGCAATTACAAAGAAGTGGATCAAGAATTTTTAACGTATCTGTCATTAATATGGCATCTTCTTGTAGCTTCAACGCTCGGTCGGTGGCCTGAGATTTTGGTTCTTGGCCTCTGCTTCACGGTTCCTAAGCTCCAATTCTCATTCTTTCCACTGTAAATGTTTGCTTCGGATCTCATTTGACTTTTATATTAACGCACATATTCTTTCATTCTGCTCTTCCCTTTTACGCATAACTAACATGGTTTTAGCATCCATTGCCTTTTTCTTTTTTGCTTTCTTAATCCGATTGGTCTTTCAGATGAACCTACACCAACAGAGCTTTGATTCAAGTTGATAGAGAAATCAAACAAACCTGGCAATTGTTGACTCGGAACTTCGTCAATCGGGTTATCAAGAGTATGATTCTCCAAAGATGAAGATACATACGAAACCATATGAGCCCTAGCCTTCCTTCTTGCAGTTTGGACATTATCTTCAAATTTGACAAAATCTTTCATAACTTCCCAAACATTGTCATACTTGAAGCCACCTTTGTATCCATTGTCTGTCTACATTAACATTTTCAACGAACCATCTACAAATCATGAATTAATATTAACAATCATCCTCCCAGATGTAATATGAAAACTTAATTATTTATTTTAAATAAATGTTACTTACAATATCTGCATCTGATGCACCACTAGGGTTATTGTTTTCAATCTGTCTAATGCAAGCCATCAGCTTTTTCACATGCTTCTCTATTTTCTAGATTCGACACTCACATGATCTGTTGTTCCTCTCCTCCCATTTTGGTTCTTTCCTTTCATTGTATAACTCTGATATTCGTTTCCATAGATGTTCCTTGGTTTGGTTTTTTCCCTATTATTGGATCTTGAACAATTTCCAAATAAGCCGAGCATAACAACACATCTTCAGTAGCTTTGAAACCATGCCCACAAGACATTTTGATGAAATGAAGAATTTACTAGTGTTTGAAATTTTAGAATAGAAGTATGAAATGTGTGATTGGTTTTTACCCCAAAAGTTTGTACTTATAGTGAAATTAAGGTCCGATCATGTATCAGAATTTGAATTTGAAAAAGAAAAGTCTCTGCATGCTACAGTGACAACACAATACCACAACTTTCAAGGTCTGTAACAATTACCAATACAAGCTATAAGATAAGTCTCTGCATACTACAGTGACAACACAATGCCACAACTTTCAAGGTTTGTAACAATTACCAACACAAGCTAAAACACATCTCTGTATGCTACAGTTGTTCCCACTACCACCATAATGCAATAATGTATCAAAATTTAAAAAAGAAAAAAGACAAGTCTCTGCACGCTACAATGACAACACAATACAATAACTTTCAAGGTAACACAAGTTAAAACATATGTCTCTGCACGCTACAGTGACAACACAATACCATAACTTTCAAGGTAACACAAGCTAAAACACATGTCTCTGCATGCTACAGTTGTTCGCACTACCACCACAATTCAATAATGTATCAGAATTTGAAAAAGAAAAAAGACAAGTCTCTGCACGCTACAGTGACAACACAATACCACAACTTTCAAAGTAACACAAGCTAAAACACATGTCTATGCACGCTACAGTTGTTTGCACTACCACCACAATGTAATAATGTATCAGAATTTGAAAAAGAAAAAAGACAAGTCTCTGCACGCTGCAGTGACAACACAATACCACAACTTAAGCTAAAACACATGTCTTTACACGCTATAGTTGTTCACACTACCACCACAATGCAATAATGTATCAGAATTTGAAAAAGAAAAAAGATAAGTCTCTGCACGCTACAGTGACACCATAATACCACAACTTTCAAGGTAACACAAGCTAAAACACATGTCTCTACACGCTACAGTTGTTCCCATTACCACCACAATGCAATAATGTATCAGAATTTGAAAAAGAAAAAAGATAAGTTTATGCATGCTACAGTGACAATCACTAATGACATTCATTATACGCTAGAATTTAAATAAAAAAACTGCAACCTATAATGACATACACTATACGCCAGTGACAACCACTACAACAACAGTAGCATACACTATTTCAAATAAAACATCTCTGCAAATAGGGGTGAGCAAAACCGAACCGGTGTCCAAAACCAAAAATCCAAACCGAACCGATCCATTTTGTAGTTTGGTTCGGTTTGGTTTTAAATTATTTAGGAGTTTGGATTTCGATTCGGTTCAAAACCGAACAAACCGAAGAACCGAATCATTGCCAATTGAAAGAATAATAATTCAGTGTGTTTTGTAAATTGCAATCTTCTCAGACCTAATTGCAATCGTTCTCTCAAACACCACCGTCGGCGTCGCTCCCTCTTCTATCCCAACTTCGTTCTCATTTGACCTAAACATCACTATTCTTTTCGTTATTTCTTCCTCCTTCTGTCGTCTAAATACTGTATCTTTTTGCAAATTATTTTCTGCTCCTATTTCCGGGTACATACATCGTTTTCTCCCTCTAATTCTGTTTTGCATTCTTCATTGCCTTTTTTTGTTTCAATTAATGCCTTGATCTGTAGATTTCAGCTATGTTTTGTTGTTTTTCAATCTTTCCATATCTTCTGACTTAGTTGACTTTTAGCCCTCTTCTGTCTTTGATTCCTTTGTATTTCAGAGATTTAATGGGAATCAGCACGGATTTTTCTTATTTTGAATTCTATGTTGGCATCTGGATTTTGTTTGTTTGGAATTGATTTTGGTATCCTTCTTGTTATATTAGGATTTATTCCAATTAATTCAATCAAAAATTTTATAACGACTAGATTTAGGTTAATGGAATTTAATATTGAAAATAAAAAGCAAAGAGAGCAAAACAAAGCTTCTTTTGAAAATAAAACTTAAAGTAATTAGAATAATAAATTCCAATTCATGGAGATGCAGCAAAAACAACAAAACTGGAAAATAATTTAAAGAAACAATTATACAAATAGAAGAATTACAGAAACCTACTGTGAGCGGACGACGCATTTTCGACGGGATGCGGGACCCTCCCTCGCGTGGGGTTTTTTATTTGGAAATTTGTTTTTTGGAAAAGCGGATTATTTCGAAAAAGAATCGAGATCTAAATCTCGATAAAAAGTATAGGAGTCGCCACCCGGCTCAGCTCAACCGGGAAATTACAGTGTAGCTGAACCAAAGCAGGAACTGCCACACTTTTCAGAGATCTAGGTCCGGACAAGTCCCTTATTTCGTGTCTAATGTAAATATTATTGCCAATGTTCTATTTACGACACTTTAAATTGCTAAAGATTGATTTTCATTAAATAATACACGCAGCGCGCATACGTAATAATATAGCATAATAAAAAATAAACAGAATAAATATTTAAGATCTTACAACCCAATTGAATGGAAAAATAAAAAAAAACTCTCGCCTCACTGATACAATCGCCTAGAATACACGGGAATATAAAAATATTTACAACCGCCTAAATACACGATTAATTCTATTAAATACAAATAAAAAGAAAATTAAAATAAAATAAAAGCTGCAAAACAGAGGTAAGAACAATTTATACGGCACAATATAAGTAGGACTCAAACAGACAGAATTGGGAAATTAGGTATTTGGGGTCACGCAATTGGGGGTAACCGGGTTGGCCCGGTTAGACCTGGAAAACCATTTTGAAACGTCCCTGTATTTTTAATTTTGTGAGAAAATCGTTTTTGAAAACATTTTTCCGGTTTATTTTAATTTATCACATGTGAGGTGGGTCGGTTTTCGGGAGAACCGTGTCTCCGTCGTAGTTCTGTTCTAAATGCAATTTCACCGAAAAATAAATCTAGGGTCGTGAATGCACATACCAAAATTCATTTTTGATGATTTTTTATTTTTCAAGATTTTTCTGATTTTCTGAAATTTTCCAATTTTTATGAAATTTTTTTTTTTGGGTTTTATGAATTTTTTGGATTTTAGGGATTTTTTTAGGAATTTCTGCTCCTGGCTGAGGACTACAGTCGTACGACTATATACTACAGTCGTGCGACTGTAAACTTTGCCAGAGGCAGAAATCGCTAAAAAACCCTAAAAGAGAACTTAAACCTGAGAAAATAAAGACAATGGTACGACTGTACGAGGTTTGGGATGACTGTAATTACAGTCATGCCCCTGTTCTTGGCTGAAGCACAGTCGTACGACTGTTCTTATTTTTCCAGAAATGAAAACTTAAAAACTTGAGTAAAAACGCACCAAACACAAGCAAATCACCCAGAAAGCTGGAAAATGAGTTGAGTTAAAGGTTGTTTACCTCCTTAGCGATGATCCACAGCTGGAATGACCCCTGGCTACGCACCAATCCATGTGAATTCGCTCCTTTTCCTTGGAAAGTTAAGGTTGCAAAAGTGTCCAAATAATCCCAGAAAAGTCACGGATTTGAGTTTGTTTTTGTCCCAAAATGATTTAGATTTTTAGTGTGGATGTTAACCTAGGATTTCTAATTCATTTTAGTGATTAACAACAAGAAATTAAGGAGAAAATGTGAGAAGAAAGTAAGCTTTTCTTGTCTCTCTTTTTTCTTTTTCTCCCTTTTTCTCTCACTAAATCTCTCTAAAATCCAGATTATCTTGCCAAAAGTCTCTCATACTATGATTTTCCACTTTTTATATCCTTACTTACCCGGAAATCTTGAGCATTAAATGCTCAAGATTTCCCCACCACTTTTCCAAGTCAAGAGGGTATGGGTTCTGCAACTTGCCCCCGAAAGTACAGTCGTACGACTATACTTATGTTATAGTCGTACGACTGTAAGTAAAATCCCACGACTGTATTTACATTCGTGGGTCAACGGTCAACAACGATTTTTTTTTTGAATGTACAAATTTCGTGTTCACAGGCTGCCCCTCGTGTAGCTGAAGTCTGATTTTCGAAACGGATTTAGGTACACGACAAAGAACACGAAATCACGATGATATGCAAATATGGTTCTCACAGGTGGACTGTAGGTGACTTTGGTAGTCAGGTGGTCTATATGCCTTTTGCATGAAGATGACACCGAGAAAAGGAACGACTCTTGGAGTCTGGCGGTTACTTACGATGATTTTTGCGCAAGGATGACGCCGAGATAAAATGACTTTTAGAGTCGAATGGTCGTGTATGATCTGTCATACAGAGCCAAAAATACGCGTAAAGTGTGCTTGGCGAACGTATTTATTCCTTGATCGATAATTTTGAAACAAAAATTTTTGCCCCTTCGATCAAGAATAAATACGGGAATGAGTACCCTGGTTGCCTTTTATAGTCGTGCGGGACTGGACTTGTAAATGAGAAATGTGATAGTCGCGTGCGATTGACGCACGCAACAGACTGACACGGGATTTGGGTTCCTTTTTAAAGTCGTGGTGGACTATGATTTTTGTGAGCATATGTGACAATCGCGTGCGGCTGGGCACACTTGACGGACTGAGACTAGATTTGGGTTCCCTTTTAAAGTCGTGGTGTACTGTGATTATGTGAGAATATGATAATCGGGTGTGACTTGGCACACAGAACTTGTTGAAAATGCAATTTGGTGAGATTACACTTATAGTGAATTTTTCTTGGTTTTCTCGGGTTTCGTGCCCCTTGGGTGAGGCAGACCGTTGTTGGAAAAGAAAAAAAATTAGTCGCTGCTGGGTTAGCCCTGTAAAATTACTGAAATATCTTCCCGTAGGGAAAAATTCAGCATCGGGTAATGAAAATAGGGTTTAAAGAATAAATATAAAAAAATTAAAATTTCCCCTTTTTTTTCCTACTACAGTCATGCGACTGTATTCAAATTTTGAATACAGTCGTACGACTGTAGATGAAGTACAGTCGTACGACTGTACTTCGCGGGCAGAAAGAATTTAAGGGGCGGTTTCCGCCCCTTTCCTCTCCACACTCATTTTTTCCGAAAACCTCTTGTCTTTTTCTCTCTGAAACCGACTCTAATCCTCAAAAACTTGCCAAAATGTTGAAGAAATTGGGAAAGAAGTTGAAAAAGATCCAGGGTAACTTGATTCTGGAAACCGATAACCCGAATGAGATCCCTTTCATGGGCATTGCACAAGGATACGGGCATCCTCTATATATGGGGCACTTCGGGATTTGTTTCGGGACGGAGATCCCAATTCTGCTGGAGATGGACTCCCATTTCTCCGTTACTCAGGTTGGTATCCGATTTTTAACCCTTAATTTTGAGTTTTTTGGATATTTTTTCTTTAAATGCATGAATCCGATTTGGCATGATTTATAAACTTTCTGGGTTGATTGGTTGAGTAGACTGTATGCTAGGAGTCCCCTCTAGTTAATAGGAACAAGAAACTAGGAAAAATGAGTTAGAAATTACAAAAATTGCATGAATTTTGAAATCTGCCTGCAGGGATATGAACAGTCGTGCGACTGTTCATGCCAAAGAAGAACAATCGTACGACTGTGGGCACTACAGTTGTGCGACTGTAGTTACACTTGTGCAAAGCGTACTACAGTCGTACGACTGTAGCAAGAAAAACAAGCCTTAAATTTTATATTTTCCAATTAATTTTAATTATGTTATTGTTATGCAAAAATTGAATGCATGTGTGTTGTACTTTCCCATAATGCAGGCACACAGGATTTCCGGTAGCGGGAATCTTTCCCTGCCACGTGTTTGGTGGGACCGGCTTCTCGAGCCTGTGCGGGTCCGAGTTAGGATTCTGGGGCTAGAGTCTTTCATATTGTCGCTGCCCACGAGTACGTCACATACTACACATGCCGTGTTGACGGCCTTATGCGAGAGGTGGGCCTGCACCACCCACACGTTTTATCTGCCCATCAGGGAGTTCACTGTCACTCCCTCAGATTTTGCTGCGATCACAGGATTCAGGTTCGGTGGGACCCCCATCATCTTCAACTGTAGTTTGACCTGACATCAGTAGGTGGATACTTACATTGGGAGATTGATTGGTTGCACCCCTGAAAAGCAGAAGATCCTGTGTTCGCGGGTGGAAGCTTATTGGGCCACTCGCGCAGACTTGTCCGAGGAGGATGTGGAGCAGTACACCCGGGCTTATGTGCTCGTACTTCTATCATGCACGCTATTCCCCACCGGGCAGAGTACCTGCAATCTGACTCTGCTTCCCACATTGGCGGACCTGGCTACCTTCCCTTCCTTGGATTGGGCGCGAGCTGCATTAGGGCAGCTGAATTACGGGCTGGACTTATGCATCCGGGGAACGCAGCAGGAGATTCTAGGCTTCTGGTTTGGCCTTCTGGTATTATCTCTTTTCTCTCTTCTTCTTTTTTTTTCAATTTTGTTGCTTCCTTTCATCCAGGCTTTTACACTTTTCTAGAATCATTACAAGATTTTAATTGGCTTAAATTGAAGCCCTTCGGGTTGTGGAATATCAAGGCCTATTATAAACACTCTTGGAACATCGAACTGTTGAATGCCTGTCATCGTTTCTGGGATTCGGTGGATAACGTTTTCCGTTTCTTATGCCAAGAGCTCTGGCCCTTATATGAAGAATTCAGCGCCATTCTGAACATCCCATGTCACAAAGGGGTGGACATTGCCGTCCCTGAGTTCACCTTTGGCAATATTTCTTCGTTGGTGAGCTTGTTCGGGCTTCCCAATCCCGAGGTGGAAGCTTTACTTGCCACCGGTTCCCCTTCTCCCGGGTTGAGCTCGGATTCTCTACTGGAGTGGTGTATCAATGCCCCTACGGACCACATGAGCTGGGCCTTTATGGTTAGCCTGTTACTGGTGAGCTGGTATTTCTGTGGTCCTAGTGATGGGGTCGTCTCCTTCAGGGCTGTCTCCCTTATTTCTTAGACGGCTGCGGGGGCATCTCCAGCTCCTTTTGCACTTGCTGAGACACTGATCAGTTTGCATACATCTAAGACAAACGGTGTTCTCCACATTGGCCCTCATCTCACACTGCTCCAGGTAAAACTCCTTATTGTCGGGTGTATTTCTGGGTCAAATGAACTTCTAACCCTTGCTTCCTATCAACTGCAAATCTGGTTGTTGGAGAAGCTATCGATTCTTAAGATCCCGAGAGGGAATTTTAAGAAATACCACCAGGCCAATTTCAGGGAAAGAGACTTCTCCACTGACTCCTATGTTGATATGTCTGCTGATGAATGGGGCGTTTGGTTATCTCGCCTAACTGATGACCAGATTAGGTGGGTGTGCCCCTGGTGGAAGATTACCCACGTGATTGTGGATATGTGGGCACATGGTATGCAGTTGTTGGGACTGACCAGGGTGACATTCTACTCTCCGAGTTGCCTTTGCCGGCAGTACGGCCATCTATAGGATATCCCCCAGTGCTCTTACGTCACCAGTTATGAGGAGTACACTGCTTCTTAGCCAGATCACATCAGACTTCGCTGGGCTAGAGATACCCGTCGTGTGGCATTGAGCTATGCTTTGCTTGCTCCCACAGAGATAGATGATCGTTACAAGCGGTGGCTGGCTGAGATCCAGGACCTACCGACCCGCGAGGCGCATGAGCGTGCGACTTTCCGCTGCTTGGCTCCTTCTGAAACCACGAGTCCACTTCCTGTCAAGAAAAGGAGAACATAAAAGAAAAAGTGATTTTCATTATCATGCATGTATTGACTACCATTATTATTATTTATATATATCTCCTTTATTATTGATGCGATCTCTCTCTTTTTTTTTTTTTTGCCTTAATTTTTGCTTAAATCGCCCTCGCGGGTTTTCGACTTAACAGGCCCCTTTTTTTTATGAATGGATGATGTTCGCAATTGCACACTTAGGCGTCTAAATGTCTTTGTTTATTTGGATGTTTCGACAAATGAATCATGTAACATACTCCAAACATTCATGCAATATGTTGAGCAAAACGCACTTCATTAATGAAATTTAATTATCGCATCAATTGAAAATGTCAAAATTAGTACATATCTCGAACGAACTCATTCCTATTATCAACCATCCTATTTAGGTTTTCTGGTCGATAAGCTAACCCTCGTTGCCTTAATTTTTGCTTAAATCGCCCTTGCGGGTTTTCGACCTAACAGGCTTTTTTTTTTTACACATGGTAGCGTTTGAGGTGATCTTGATTAATCGGATTGGTGAACTCGTTGCCATCTATGTCCATAATCTTCACTGCACCTTTGGAAAGTATTTTCTTAACCACATACGGCCCTTCCCAGTTGGGTTTGAATTTGCCCCTCGCATCTGTGTTAGTCGGTCTCATTTGCTTTAACACTAGATCTCCCGCTTTCAGAGGCTGTTTCTGATGACGAACCCGTCGATTATAGGCCCTAGCCATCCTTTGGTGGTACATTTGTAGATGATCTAGAGCCTTAAGACATCTTTCATCGACCATAGCGAACTGCTCAAATCTTGCCTTTACCCATTCTGTTTCAGGCAACTGGGCTTCTAAAACCGTCCTTAGTGACTTCAATTCCACTTCAATAGGAAGGACTGCTTCCATCCCATAAACCAGCGAATAAGGTGTTTCTCCAGTTGGTGTCCTAACATTGGTTCTGTACCCCCATAGAGCATAAGGTAATCTATCTGCCCAATCCCGGTAAGTTGAAGTGGTCTTGGACAATATCTTCTTAATAGACTTATTTGCCGCTTCCACTGCTCCATTGGCTTGTGGCCTATAAGGGGAAGACTTACAATGTTCCACATTGTACTCTTCGAATAGTTCAGCTGTGGCCCCTTGAAATTACACTCCGTTATTAGTCACCACGTGATGTGGTATTCCATATCTTGCAAAGATGTGCTTCTTTACAAACTTAGCCATATTCTTAGCTGTGACCGTGACATAAGACTCGGCCTCAACCCACTTGGAGAAATAATCGACTACCACTACAATGAATTTGTGACCATTCGATGCTGGAGGCCAGATTTCACCAATTATGTCTATACCCCATACTGCAAACGGCCAAGGAATCATGAGGTTTTACAACTCTATAGGTGGAAGATGGCTGATGTCCCCGTAAATCTGGCACTCGTGGCACTTTTTCACTTCTTCTGCACAGTCTGTTTGCATAGTAAGCTAGAAGTACCCTTGTCTCATGATTTTCTTTGCCAGAGCTAAGCCATTCATATGCGGGCCACAAATCCCTGAATGCATTTCTTGCATAAACTTCTTGGCTTCTGCTTCCGTCAGACACTTTAATAACAATCCATCAGCGGTCCTTCTGAAAAGCTGTCCACTAAACCACCTGAACTGAGATAAGTGGCCTTATCTGACGCATCTGCTTCTTCAGGATATTGGTCATTTTGTAGAAAGTCAGCTATATCTTGGTACCAGGGCTTATCATCTGCAACTAATTCCAGGACCTCACTAGAATGATGAAATGGTGTTCTAGCAGTCTCCAGGATCAAAGGCTGCATCGGTGCTTTCTGAGGTCCTTCCCACATGGATGACAAGGTAGCTAACGAATCCACCATCTGATTATCATCTCTAGCCACATGCTTGAATTCAATATGCCCGAATACTTTCACCCTTTCCCACAAAGTCTCCAAGTATGGGCGAAGTGATTCTTCTTTGATTTCCCATTCCCCGGTGGCTTGACGGATTACCAACAGTGAATCTCCAACAATGGTCACATCATTTGCCCCTAGTGCGGTGAGAGCATCAATGCCAAACAAACAATCTTCATATTCTGCACCGTTGTTAGTTACCGGGAATTCTAGCCGTTTTGACAAAGGAATTATCTCCCCCTCAGGAGTTACAATAATTACTCCGAGGCCTGCTCCTCTCTTGTTTACGGCTCCATCAAAGTGCATAATCCATTTTCTGACCTCCACCTCTACCAAGGCCAACTGTTCATCCGGAAACTCCAGGTTTTCCACATAATCAGATTCAAGCGGCTGATTGGCTAGGAATTCAGCCACTGCTCTTCCTTTGATCACCTTCTTCGTCACGTATTCAATGTCGAATTCCGATAGCAAAAGTAACCACCGGGACAATTTCCCCGTTAAGGATGGGGCAGAGCAGAGGTATTTCATTGGATCAACTTTCGCCACAGCTTGTATCTTGTAGGATTGGAAATAGTGTCTCAACTTCTTCGTCAGCCAAACCATAGCAGTGCAAGTCTTTTCCACCACAGTGTACCGAGTTTCATAATCTAGCAGCTTCTTACTGAGGTAGTAAATGGCGTGCTCCCTTTTATCTTCTTGTTCTTGAACCAACATCGCCCCTATGGAGATCTCTTCAATGGCTAAGTACAGAGTCAAAGGCTTTCCCAATGTTGGAGGCTTCAGCACTGGTGGGTTGATCAAGTATTCTTTGATCCTATCAAATGTAACCTAACACTAGTCATTCCACACAACGGGTTGTTCTTTTCGAAGAAGCTTGAAAATCGGCTCACAGACAGTGGTCAATCTGGCAATGAATCTGCTGACATACTGAAGCAACCCTAGAAAAGATCTGACTTCTTTCTCTGTTTTCGGTGCTGGCATATCTCGAATAGCTTTAATCTTGTCGGGGTCCATCTCAATGCCTTTCTGACTGACAATGTACCCCAACAGCTTGCCCGATGCAACTCCGAATACACATTTCTTTGGGTTGAGTCACAGGTTATACTTCTCAATCCTGGTCATAAATCTATCCAGGATGGCAGGGTGCTCTTCCCAGGTCATGGACTTCACCAACATATCATCAACGTACACCTTGACCTCTTTGCGAATCATGTCATGCAGCAACGTCGTAACCGCCCGCTTGTGAGCGGACGACGCGTTTTCGACGGGACGCGGGACTCCCTTTCGGAAGGGCACCTCAATTTCGGGCAGGGCCCTCCCTCTCGTGGGGTTTTTGGTTTGGAAATTCATTTTTTGGAAAAACGGATTGGTTCGAAAAAGAATCGAGACCTAAATCTTGATAAAGTATAGGAGTCGCCACCCGGCTCATCTCAACTGGGAAATTACAGTGTAGCTGAACCAAAGCGAGAACTGCCACACTTTTCAGAGATCTAGGTTCGGACAAGTCCCTTATTTCATGTCTAATTTAAATATTATTGCTAATGTTCTAGTTATGACACTTTAAATTGCTAAAAATTGATTTTCATTAAATAATACACGCAGCGCGCATGCGTAATAATAATACAACATAAAAAGTAAAAAGAATAAATATTTAAGAGCTTACAACCCAATCGAAAGAAAAATAAAACTCTCGCCTCATTGATACAACCGCCTAGAATACATGAGAATCTAAAAAAAATTTACTACCGCCTAAATACACGATTTAATTCTATTGAAATACAAATAAAATAGAAAATTAAAATAAAATAAGGCTGCAAAACAGAGGTTAGCACAATTTATACGGCACGCCATGAATAGGACTCAAGTAGACAGAATTGGAAAACTAGGATTTGGGGTCATGCAATTGGGGGTAACCGGGTTGGTCCGGTCGGCCGGCCCGGTTAGACCTGGAAAACCATTTTGAAACGTCCCTGTATTTTTGGTTTTGTGAGAAAACCATTTTGAAAACTTTTTTGAAAGCATGCAAAGTGGGTCGGTTTTCAGGAGAACCGGGTCTCCGTCGTGGAATTGTTCTAAATGTAATTTTACTGAAAATTGAATATAGGGTCGTGATGCACACAACAAAATTCATTTTGATGATTTTTAGGGTTTTCTAATTTTTTTAGGAATTTTTGGGGATTTTTATGATTTTTTATGGATTTTTTATGAAGTTTTTGGGTTTTAAAGGTGAAATTCTGATTCTGGAAACGACAGTGGTACGACTGTAAATTACAGTCGTACAAACTCAACTACAGTCGTACGACTGTAATTACAGTTGTACGACTGTAAACACTCCAAACTTAGGATTTCGCCAAAATCTTATTTAAAACAAGCTGGAAATAAAATCACCTGGAAATCAAGAACACCCAGTCGTACGATTGTTCATCAATTCCAAGAACAGTCGTGCAACTGTTCTTGATTTCCAGAAGCAGAAACGGCCGAAAATGAGATAAAAATGCACAAAAATCGCAATCAACACTCAGAAAGCAAACAAAAGTAAAGAGAAATGGGGCACCTACCTTTTAGAAGTCCCTCCAAGTCGAAATTGACCCCTAGCGTCGCTCCAATCCACTAAAATCCGGACTTTTCTCCTTGATTTAGGGTTTGAGAGTTTTGGGTCCAAAGATTTCAAACGCTGAGGGATTCTGATGAGGAGTTCCTCCTTTTCTTTTTGATTTTCTCCTCTCTTCCCTTCTCTTTTTTTGTTTTTCTTTCCTTTTCCTTCTCTTCCGTCTCTCCCCTCTCTTCTTCTGTTCTTTCAGCTTTTGAGGTGTGGGTTGGCTCACCTGCCCCGATCATACAGTCGTACGACTGTAATTTTTAAATTACAGTCGTACCACTGTAATTACAGTCGTACCACTGTAAAATTTTTTTTTTCGATTTTTTTTTAAATTTTTTTTCGATTTTTTTTTTCAATTTTTTTTTGGACGATAAAATTTGGTGTTCACAGGCTGCCCCTCGTGTAGCTAAAGTCTGATTTTCGAAACGATTTAGGTACACGACAAAGAACACGAAATTCGAGATGATATGCAAGCATGTGACTCGTGTGTGGAGAAAAATATGACTTTTGGAGTCGGGCGGTTTCTTACGACGATTTTCGCGTAAGGATGATGCCAAGATGATACAGAGAAGAATGCGACTTTTGGGGTCGGGCGGTTCCTTACGACGATTTTCGCGTAAGGATGATGCACGAAGATGATATAGAGAAATATAAAACGACTTTTGGAGTTGAGCGGTTCCTTACGATGATTTTCGCGTAGGGATGACGCACGAAGATGATACATAAAAGAATACGACTTTTGGAGTCGAGCGGTTCGTCACGATGATTTTTGCGTAGGGATGACACTTGAAGATGATACAGAGAAGAATACGACTTTTGGAGTTGAGTGGTTCCTTACGACGATTTTCGCACAAAGATGACGCACGAAGATGATATAGAGAAATATAAAATGACTTTTGGAGTTGAGCAGTTCCTTACGATGATTTTCGCGTACGGATGACACACGAAGATGATACGAAGAAGAATACGACTTTTGGAGTCGAGCGGTTCCTTACGACGATTTTCGTGTAAGGATGACGCACGAAGATGATATAAAGAAATATAAAACGACTTTTGGAGTCGAGTGGTTCCTTACAATGATTTTCGCGTAGGGATGACGCACGAAGATGATACAGAGAAGAATACGACTTTTGGAGTCAAGCGGTTCCTCACGATGATTTTCGCGTAGGGATGACGCACGAAGATGATACAGAGAAGAATACGACTTTTGCAGTCGAGCGGTTCCTCACAATGATTTTCGCGTAAGGATGACACCAACATAAAATGACTTTTGGAGTCAAATGGTCGTGTATGATTTACCATACAGAGCCAAAAGAAAGCATGCAATGTGTGCTTAGTGAACGTATTTATTCCTTGATCGATAATTTTGAAACAAAAATTTTTGCCCCTTCGATCAAGAATAAATACGAGAAGATGCGTTTCGGGTCACCTTTTATAGTCATGTGGGACTGAGATTTTTGAAATGTGTGAATGTGAATGTGTGACAGCCATGTGCGACCTGGCGCACTCAACGGACTGACACAAAAAGCCTAGTTTCGTTTTATAGTCGTGGGGGGACTGAGATTTAGTAAAGGGTACGTGTGTGTGTGTGTGTGTGTGTGGCAGACTAGTGCGACTTAGCATACATGATATGTCGAAAATGAAATTTGGTTAAATTATACTTACAGTGAGTTTTTTTAGGTTTCTCGGGTTTCGTGCCCCTTGGATGAGGTGGACCATTGTCAGAAAGATCAACCGCTGACTTGTTGGCTTTCCTCATTGTGTAGGACCGGGGAATTTCCGGCAGCATAAATCTCTCTCCGCCCGGGGTCTGGTGGGGCCGCCTCCCCGAGTCTGTGAGAGATCGGGTTAGGATTCAGGGTCCAGAGACCTTTATTATATCATTGTCGACGAGCACGCCGCCTACTACCCATGCTGTGTTAACGGCTTTGTGTGAGAGGTGGGTTTGCACTTACTTACACATTTCATTTGCCCATCGGGGAGTTCACCGTTACTCCTTCAGATTTCGTTGCTATCACTAGGTTCTGGTTCGGTGGGACCCCGATCAGCTTCAACTGCTATTTGACTTGCCATCAGCTAGAGGACGATTATATAGGCAGGTTGATCGGCTGCACCCCTGAGAAGGGGAAGATCTTATGCTCCAGGGTGGAGGCTTATTGGGCTGCTCGCCTATACCTGTCCGAGGAGGACGTGGAGCGGTGTGCTCGCTCTTATGTATTTGTCTTGTTATCATGCACACTTTTTCCCACCAGGCAGAGCACTTGTAATCTGACTTTGCTCCCCACTCTAGCGGACCTGGCTGCCTTTCCTTATTTGGATTGGGCTCGAGCTGCGTCGGAGCAGTCTCTACGGACTTGAATCGTGCGCCAGAGGGTGGCAGCAGGAGATCTTTGGTTTCTGTTTTGGCCTTCCGGTATCATCTTTCCCCTTTCCTTTTTCTTTTTTTTTCTTTTTTTTTTACAGGTCAAGAGACGTAGGGGATGCTGTTCCAGTCAGCGGACTAGCCCAGCATATGAAAGTGCTGAGAGTGCCACTACTGGTGGGCATGGCCCTGTTCAGGATAGAAGTCATCCCGTATGTTCTGCCAGTGTTGCGGCATCTACTTCTCAGGTCGCTTTAGGCTTGGAGGCTCATCTGGTCTAGGAGAACGCCAGCTAGGCAGTAAGCATTCTACAATCCCTGTATCATTACATGATTTATGCAATGCATGGATGAATATGCATGTATGTATACATGTTAACTTATGTTGTTATTTTGCAGATTCGAGTGCAGATGCTCTAGGATCAGGCCAGACAGGCAGCTGCTTCTGAGGCTCAAGCTTTGGCTGCGACCCACGAGTTGATCCGGGTGCGGGTTGACATGGCCCGGATGCAGGCTGATTTGACTCGGGTGCAGGAGGACTTTGACGCCTATAGGGCTTCGCATCAGAGTGAGGCCGAAGAGAAGGAGGTGGGTGAGGGACAGGATGAGAGCTAGATTGAGTGCTCCGTACTACACTTTTTTTTTTTTGAATTTTCTGTACACGATATGGACTTCATTTTTATTATTATGGGAATTGGATGCAACAACCTACTGATGGATGTTTATGTGTAATGGCACGATGTATGCAATATAAATGTCTAAGCAGAATGTCAAACATGCATAATACCATTACAACGACATCACAATGAGTATAATAGGGAAATTAACAGTGACTTCGGCTTTAGACATCACCCTCTTCTTATTACCAACACGTCCTCTCGGTTTTCCGTGTCAGAAATTTTCTCTTATTTTATTTTTGTATTATTTTTGTATTATTATTATTTTTTTGAATGGTGCGAGAGTTCTGCGCGAGCGTCCCAACCGAATTGATCTCTTTGTATTGATCCGTTTTGAGATTGGAAAGCACACCTTGACAATGCTCATCAGAAGTCATGAGGACATTGCTGCTGATGACACCCAGTGGTTTGGCTTTTACCTGCCCCTAGCATTAAGGGTTTGTGTTTGGGGTATGAAACACTGAATCGGACATGGTTCGCTGCATGCTGTCACCCGTATGTGGACATTGACATGCAATGACATGAGGAATGCATATTGAACATCAAAATTGAATATAAAACATCTATGACATAATGAATGTGGATGCATTAGGAAAATCCAAAGTGTGGCTCTGGTTTTGATTGACGCCCCTTCAAACTACCAATATGTCCTTTCGGTTTTCCACATTGGAGTTTTTTTTTTTTTTTTAGATGACTGCCCAATCACTGGATAGAGTTACCATTGTGGATGGATAACCTGAGATGAATTCAATTAACCATTGGATTCTCCTGCGGTCTGATGTCATATTCATGTTTCCAATTCACCCCAGATTCCAGTTCAGGCAAGGTTTCCGAAGACTGAATACTTGAAATGGTTGGTAAGTGCAACTTTCCCTTGGAATATAAGCACAACAGACTTTGTAAGCTTTCCTGTTGATGACATTGTCCCCTTCATGATTTTTGAAAGCTTTGTAAAGCCAAGTTGTCCCAACACTGTTGGTGAAGTCCACAAATGCATAACCAATATTTCCTCCAGTCTTGAAATCCATAGGCGAATAGAGGAAATCATAAGCAGACTTCCCTTTGGACTTATTCTTGTTTTCCTCCAGATAATGCTTGTCCAGAATTTGCACCAGATCATGTCTTGGAAACTGATTTGGTAGATTTCTGATCATCAGGCTTGTTTTTCCACCAAGATTAACTTCAATCTCTTTGTTTTTATTCAGCTTGGTCTCTTCAATAGTCAATTTCTTGGGTAACCATTGTTGAGCTCATTTGAAGTAGACTTGTATTCAAATTCTCTCTCTGCTCTGTCGCCCTTCTGGTGATGAGATGATGCAGAAAAATGCGATATGGAGCAGCATTGAGGTTCTTTTTTTTTTTGAAGGAACTAAATCAAAGCCACAGGCACCTTTTGGTTTTCTACTGCATTCAAATTCGTGCATGTCATGTGTGCTTAATATGCCTTTTTGGATGAACAATGCATGCGTAATGTCATGTGCACAGGAATGTCATGCAAATAAGATTATACATGCACTACAACCAAGAAAAGGCCCAGAGTTTCACAATAAGTTGGATAGTGAAGGTCATTTGAATTTCTTAGTGGTTGGTGCTTTGGATAAGTTTGGATAAGCTTGATTTCACCTCAATAAGGGCTTTTTGGTTTGATTTTGCCTTAAGGAGGGCTTTCTGTTTTGATTTTGCCTTAAGGAAGGCTTTCTGGTTCGATCTTGCCTTAATTGGAGTTTTCTGGTTTTATTTTGCCTTAAGAAAGGCTTTCTGGGTTTGGGTGCCTCAAGGAGGGTTTTTTGGTTTTGTTTTGCCTTAAGAAGGGCTTTTCGGTTTAGGGTGCCTCAAGGAGGGCTTTTTGGTTTTGTTTTGCCTTAAGAAGGCTTTCTAAGTTTGGGTGCCTCAAGGAGGGCTTTTTGGTTTTGTTTTGCCTTAAGAAGGCTTTCTGAGTTTGGGTGCCTCAAGGAGGGCTTTTTGGTTTTGTTTTGCCTTAAGAAGGCTTTCTGAGTTTGGGTGCCTCAAGGAGGGCTTTTTGGTTTTGTTTTGCCTTAAGAAGGGCTTTTCAGTTTAGGGTGCCTCAAGGAGGGCTTTTTGGTTTTGTTTTTCCTTAAGAAGGGCTTTTCGGTTTAGGGTGCCTCAAGGAGGGCTTTTTGGTTTTGTTTTGCCCTAAGAAGGGCTTTTCGGTTTAGGGTGCCTCAAGGAGGGCTTTTTGGTTTTGTTTTGCCTTAAGAAGGGCTTTTCGGCTTAGGGTGCCTCAATGAGGGCTTTTTGGTTTTATTTTGCCTTAAGAAGGCTTTCTGAGTTTGGGTGATTTAGGTATCGTACGTGCTTTTTAAGTTGAAGCTTTGGGGCAAGATTGGTAGTGTCTTTCAAGGATTGTTGAATTGAATTAGCAGATGCCTCGGCAGAAGTGGTACCATCGTATTATTTTATTTATCTCACAAGCTTACCTTTCAAGAGAGGGTTCATTCAGGGCCAGGTTCACTTTTAGATTCCCCACAATACTCAGAATGATGTCATGCATTTTGATATTATGTGTGTTGGACATGTCATTTCAGATTGTCAAATGCATGCATAATGCCATGTACAAGTAATCATCACACAAGTAAGATGAAGATAGCTTTCATTGCATTCATAATGAATTCAATACATCCCATAAACAAAATGAGTCCCTTGTAAGAAGGAATCTCCAAGAGGTATTGATCTCACAAAATCCGGTTATTCTCCGATTGGTCACCATTTCAGCTTCAGCATCCTCGACCCACTCTTATCAGAGTAGACTCAGAATTTCTTCATCATATTCCTCTCCTCGGGAGGTTTGAGAAATTTCTTTGGTGGTTTCCCTGATTGCCCCTGGTTGGTTATCAGAGAAGGCCGAGATTTCCAATTTTCCATCATCAACTAGTCTCTGGATCTCCTTTCTTAAAGCATGACATTCATTGGTCTGATGGCCTGCGATCACATGATAGCTGCAGAAATTACTCCTTTGCTCTGGTGTTGGCGCCACATACGGTCTGACACTCTGCAGGAGACCCATATTTCTGAATCTGAGGAATAGCATACCTAATGAGTCAGCCCACGGAGAAATGCCTTTCCCACTACTCCCGGTAGGTGAGTTTTTGGTATGCCGTGGAACGGAGTCGGTGCCAACATTCGTCTTGAGGGGCCTCTTCAGTTCTACCTCATCAGTTAGCCTTGGCAAACCTGAATCCCGGAGAGAGGGTCTTCCAAGGTGTCGAGGGCGAGTGTTAGCAAACTGGGCATTCTGTCCATCGCTAGCATCAGTATTGGAGCCTGAGAATGCTGCATTTTTCATTCTCCTTTCGAGTTCTGCCACTCGTGCTTCTAATTCAGTGCACCTCGCTGTCAGCCTTTCTATTCTGTTAAGGTCATCCCCCAGCACTTCTCTCAGCATTGCCGCCGCTTCCTTCCTGACCGCATTCCGGAATTGCGATGAGGCAAGATGATCCTTCATGATATCCGTTATGGAGTTAAAGGTCATTGGGTTGGCCATCCCCGAAATCTTTCCTCTTCCTCTGATAAGAACACTTATGAGCATTAACGGGCGCATACGCGTGAAGAACACCAAATCACATGTGATGCAGTCATGGATGCATGATGGGATATGTATGTGTATGAATGATGAGTTGCATATATGATGTCATGAGGGAGATGATGATAATGATTGATTTTTTTTTTTGGGACATTCCAAGAACACCCAATGTCATGCAAGAGATAATGCAAAAAGATCACGTGTGGACCGCCACACAAACAAGAGTTCGGTGCTTTTGGAGCACCTAGTGAATATCATGAAATGATCACTCGTGTGCCAACACACAGATATAGTTTCGACAGCTTATAGGTCTATGAGATGAAGTGAAATGGTCTCATAGGGGCCGGCTCATGGACAGAGTTCTGATGCTTTTGAGGCATATGATATAAGATAATGTTTACAGACAAGTCTCGTGCAGGTAAGGACATGGACGAAAGTTCGGCGTTCATGGAACACCTTTCATGATTTGGTAATGCTATGAAATGCCCCTATTTGCGTAATAATTCGGTACTCGTGGAGCACCTCAAATGATACAATAATGTCAATGTCATGTAACAATCCGAAATAGATTGCGACGCACCCACAGAACTTCGGCGTCCCCACGACGCCAATGATAAATGATGTGAAGCAATGCGATGATGTCACATGACCTGCTGCACGAAAATAGACCTAAGACCATTGTGGTCTCCTATTGAATGAAATGGTTTAGTGAAATGGCCAAGTGCATTCCGGTACACGGGCAGAACACGGGTAGTTTTAGGACTCCCGATATGTTATGAAATGAAATGACCGTGAAGGGTATCCTCAGAAGGTCCTTAATTTAAATGATATGAGATAACGTGAATGCTTGTGTCACATAAAATGCAAGTGGCTGCATAAAAACGTGGTTAGGATGCATGACATACATGATGATGTCGTGTATGCTTCATGAAGATAATAATATGCAGGACATAAATATGCATAGCACACAAATAAAATGTCGTGGCTGCATGAAAATGTGGTTAGACTAAATGTCATGCTTATGTAGATGTCTTGAAAATGGCTGCACGAGAACGTGGTTAGAATGACACATAAGCAAAGTTTCGGCGCTCGAGGAGCACCTTGGTTTTTTATGATATGAAATGGGGTGAGCATGTGCGTGGTACATGGTAGGGATTTTCGGCGCTCGGGGAGCACCTAAATGATTTGATGCATGAAATGTAATTTTTCGGCGCTCGTGGAGCACCTAAATGATTTAATTGATGAAATTTTTCGGCGCTCGTAGAGCGCCTAAGTGGTTTAATGTATGTGATGAAATTTTTCGGTGCTCGTGGAGCACCTAAAGGATTTAATGAATTTTTCAGCACTCGTGGAGCGCCTAAATGATTTAACGTATGAGATGAAATTTTTCGGTGCTCGTAGAGCACCTAAACGACTTAATGAATTTTTAGGCACTCGTGGAGCGCCTACATGATTTAATGGATGAAATATAATTTTTTCCGGCGCTCGTGGAGCACCTAAATGATTCGATGAAGTGAAATGAACTTTTCGGTACTCGTGGAGCACCTAAATGATTTGATGCATGAAATGTAAATTTTCGGCACTTGTGGAGTGCCTAAGTCACTTGATGTATGCGATGGAATTTTTCGGCACTCGTGGAGCACCTGAATGCATGGAATGTAATTTTTCGGCACCCGTGGAGCACCTAAATGATTCGATGAAATGAAATGAACTTTTGGTGCTCGTGGAGCACCTAAATGATTTGGTGGAATGAAATGAATTTTTCGGCGCTCGTGGAGCACCTCTGATTTAGTGGAATGGAATGAATTTCTCGGTACTCGTGGTGCACCTAAATGATTTCATGGAATGAAATGAATTTTTCGGTGCTCGTGGAGCACCTAAATGATGGAATACTTGAAATGTAATTTTTCGGCGCTCGTGAAGCGCCTAAGTGACTTGATGTATGTGAGGAAATTTTACGGCGCTCGTGGAGCACCTAAATGATTTGATGGCATGAAATGAAATTTTTCGGTGCTCGTGGAGCACCTAAATGATTTAATACAATGGGTTCCCGGCGCTCGTGGAGCACCTAAATGATGTGATGGATGCGATGAAATTTTTCGGCGCTCTACATGATTTAATGAATGAAATGTAATTTTTCGGCGCTCGTGGAGCACCTAAGTGATTTAACGCATGAAATGTAATTTCTCAGCGCTCGTGGAGCACCTAAGTGATTTGATACATGAATGAGACCTTTGGCGCTCGGCGAGTACCTCGGGTTTTGTGAAATGAGATGAATGTTCTTAGTGAACGGACAGAGTTTCGGAACTCGAGGAGTGCCTCGGATTTTTTTGTGATGTGAGATCGACATGTGCATGGCACATGGTCGGGGTTTCGGTGTCAGGGGGACACCTCGAATTTTTGATGATGTGAAGTGAACTCGTGCTTGGTGTACGAGCGGAATTTCAATACTCGGGGAGTATCTCGGTTTTCGCGCCGTAACGTGAAATGAATCCGTTCTTGGTGAACGGGCAGAGTCCAGGCGCTCAGGGAGCACCTAAATGGTTTAATGTGTAAAATGAATTTTTCGGCACACGTGGAGTGCCTAAAATGATTTGATGAAATGTGATGAATTTTGTCGGCGCTCGTGGAGCGCCAAAAGTGATTTAATGAAATATGATGAATTTTGTCGGTACTCGTGGAGCACCAAAAGTGATTTAATGAAATGTCATGAATTTTGTCGGTACTCGTGGAGTACCAAAAGTGATTTAATGAAATGTGATGAATTTTGTCGGTACTCGTAAACACCAAAAGTGATTTAATAAAATGTGATGAATTTTGTCAGCACTCGTGGAGCGCCTAAAATGATTTCCTACTTGGTAGGCGGTGTGATGTGTGTGAGCTTTATGGAATTGCCCAAGGTCCATGTGAATGTTTTATGCATGACACGCGTTCCATATGGCTACAAGACAAATCGGTTAATGCTTATGGCATTCAAATGATGTATTGAATTAAAGTTTTTCACACAATGAAAAGATGCATGGCTGCAAAAAAAGTGGTTAGCGTAAATGTCACACGGGTGATCAATGAATTCTCATGCGAAAAATGCAAGTGGCTATACAGAAGATGTGAGTTAGTATCACACAAATGCTTTGCATGCGGTATGTTATGTTTGTGACAAATGTGGATGATGATATGTTATGGAGGGACAAGAAGACACGTAGCAATTAGCACACGGATCGTAATATTCCAACCTTATTCCTCCAAACGTGGTCAGGTCGATAAAATTCTAACCGAGTCCTAGGCGGGGTTCACTTCGATCACCAACCGGGGATGATGAAGGCGCATTTTATTTTATTCACACAATTTATTTTGGTATCCTAAGGGAATCCAACTAAGGTTGCCTAAGTGAGTTCGGTCCAAAGTCAGGATAACGTCAAGGCTCCCATAGCAAAATATACTCCTCACTTCTCCCCACTCAAGGGTCTGAACGAAGGGGTTCGTACGAGGCTATGGGTGGTGTTTCGTATTCATGCCCCCAAGACCAAGAGGAACTTAGGCGACACCTCAACGATTCACCGGGCTAAATAATGGATACCTAACCTAATGCAAAAAATGTCTAACTACAAAAATGCATAAAGTGCCATATAAGAATCATCCGCTTAATTTAAATTAGACACTTTTCAGGGCTTGTCAAATTCTTTTAAGTTTTTGAAAAACTTTTGAGAAATCCCCAGCAGAGTCGCCACTATGAGCTGACGACGCGTTTTCGACGGGACGCGGGACTCCCTTCCGGAAGGGGTGACTCGATTTCGGGCGGGGCCCTCCCTCGCGTGGGGTTTTTGGTTTGGAAATTCATTTTTTGGAAAAACCGATTGGTTCGAAAAAGAATCGAGACCTAAATCTCGATAAAAAGTATAGGAGTTGCCACCCGGCTCAGCTCAACCGGGAAATTACAGTGTAGCTGAACCAAAGCGAGAACTGCCACACTTTTCAGAGATCTAGGTTCGGACAAGTCTCTTATTTCATGTCTAATTTAAATATTATTGCCAATGTTCTAGTTATGACACTTTAAATTGCTAAAAATTGATTTTCATTAAATAATACACGCAGCGCGTATGCGTAATAATAATACAACATAAAAAATAAAAAGAATAAATATTTAAGAACTTACAACCCAATCAAAAGAAAAATAAAACTCTCGCCTCACTGATACAACCGCCTAGAATACACGAGAATCTAAAAAAAATTTACAACCGCCTAAATACACGATTTAATTCTATTGAAATACAAATAAAATAGAAAATTAAAATAAAATAAGGCTGCAAAACAGAGGTTAGTACAATTTATACGGCACGCCATAAATAGGACTCAAGTAGACAGAATTGGGAAACTAGGATTTTGGGTCATGCAATTGGGGGTAACCAGGTTGGCCCGGTCGGCCGGCCCGGTTAGACCTGGAAAACCATTTTGAAACGTCCCTGTATTTTTGGTTTTGTGAGAAAATCATTTTTTTGAAAACATTTTTCCGGTTTATTTTAACTTAGCATGCAAAGTGGGTCGGTTTTCGAGAGAACCGGGTCTCCGTCGTGGAATTGTTCTAAATACAATTTTACTGAAAATTGAATCTAGGGTCGTGATGCACACAACAAAATTCATTTTGATGATTTTTGGGGTTTTCTAATTTTTTGGGAATTTTTGGGGATTTTTTATGATTTTTTATGGATTTTTTATGAAGTTTTTGGGTTTTAAAGGTGAAATTCTGATTCTGGAAACGACAGTGGTACGACTGTAAATTACAGTCTTGCAAACTCAACTACAGTCGTACGACTGTAATTACAATTGTACGACTGTAAACACTCCAAACTTAGGATTTCGCCAAAATCTTATTTAAAACAAGCTGGAAATAAAATCACTTGGAAATCAAGAGCACCCG
This sequence comes from Euphorbia tirucalli, assembly GCA_039660915.1. NCBI lineage: Eukaryota > Viridiplantae > Streptophyta > Magnoliopsida > Malpighiales > Euphorbiaceae > Euphorbia > Euphorbia tirucalli. Next base: position 18,685,245 of record CM077637.1, read on the forward strand.
CACGACTCAATTCCAAGAACAGTCGTGCGACTGTTCTTGATTTCCAGAAGCAGAAACGCAGAAAATGAGATAAAAATGCACAAAAATCGCAATCAACACCCAGAAAGTGAACAAAAGTAAAGAGAAATGGGGCACCTACCTTTTAGAAGTCCCTCCAAGTCGAAATTGACCCTTGGCGTCGCTCCAATCCACTAAAATCCGGACTTTTCTCCTTGATTTAGGGTTTGAGAGTTTTGGGTCTAAAGATTTCAAACGCTGAGGGATTCTGATGAGGAGTTCCTCCTTTTCTTTTTGATTTTCTCCTCTCTTCCCTTCTCTTTTTTTCTTTTTCTTTCCTTTTCCTTCTCTTCCGTCTCTCCCCTCTCTTCTTCTGTTCTTTCAACTTTTGAGGTATGGGTTGGCTCACCTGCCCCGATCATACAGTCATACGACTGTAATTTTTAAATTACAGTCGTACCACTGTAATTACAGTCGTACCAATGTAAAAAAAAAATTTTTTTCGATTTTTTTTTCAATTTTTTTTTAATTTTTTTTCGATTTTTTTTTCAATTTTTTTTTGGACGATAAAATTTCGTGTTCACACCGCTGATAGGTTGCCCCAGCATTCTTCAACCCAAAAGGCATTACTCTGTAGCAGTATACCCCCCACTCGGTGATGAAGGCCATCTTGACTTTATCAATGACATTCATTAAGATCTGATTATACACCGAGAAACCATCCATGAATGAGTACATAACTACCCTTGTTGCACTGTCGATCAGGACATCAATATGAGGAAGTGGGAAGTCATCCTTTGGGGAGGCCTTATTCAAATCCCGATAATCCACACAAACTCTGACTCTTCCATCTTTCTTGGCAACTGGGACTATGTTGGCTAACCATTCATGGTAGTCCACCACCTCCAGGAAGTTAGCCTTAATATGCTCTGCTACCTCTTCCTTGACTTTCTCGGCCCATTCTGGACGTAGACGCCTGAGTTTCTGCTTTACTGCACTGAACTTGGGATCAATCGGAATTCTGTGCTCTGCTATCTTCTTGTCAACCCCCGGCATATCGTCGTAAGACCAGGCAAACGCTCCCACATGTTTTTTGAGTATTTTTGTCAATTCTCTCTCTTCTTCAGGATTGAGTTCATTAGAGATAGACACCATTTTAGGATTTTCAATTGTGCCCAAATTAATTTCATGTAATGCAGTGTCGTGAATGCTGAACACATTGAATGAATGATTGCATGTATGCACAGAGCCATTAGGAAAAACATCACACAAATAAGCAAAGTTAGATTTCATTTCATTCATCGCCTTAAAAGTGGAATTGTTCATATCAAATACATAGGATAAGTTTACAAAGAAATCATTCTCTTCCTCCACATGCGGAGGGTCGTCGGTAGCATGGTCTTCTGGATCAGCAGGTCCTTCCCCGAACAAGTCGTTCAGGTCAGCCTTGAAGGTCTCTTTCTGTGCTTCCGACAGAACATCTTCTTCCTTCTTTGCTTTCCCTTTAGCCATCATCTTGGTGAGCTCAGCAACAGCCTTTTCTACCAACTCTGCCTGTCTCGAAACAGCTTCCTTTCTTACAGGGCTCTCTTTTAATCCTTTCTTCAGCAAGTCAGCAAATGCCTTAGTAATGGCGTCCACCAGGGGGTCTGCATCTTCTTTTGGTTGCTTTTCCGGAATGATGGGAGCCACTACTTCAGCTTGGGTTATTGGAGGAGGATTGATCTCTTTCACAGCTTCAAGCTTAAGCATTTCTTCCACCGAACCAACCCCATATTTTGAGAAGTCGACGACATTAGCAAAGATCTCAAACCCGGGGACTGTTTCCCCATCAATAACCATCGGCTCCGCCTTACCACCATATGGCCCACCACTTGCTCGAACAAAAATGTCCAAGAGATGGACTTTCTTTGTCTCCGGGATCTCCTTCTTTTTAGCACCTTTGTAACCAAGACCCCCTCGGTGTGATTGGCCCATAGTGATATCAAACTTAGCGAGCCCTTACTGATGGACTCCCAGCCCCTTCCCCGGGATGAAATTCTACTTCTGAAAGTACTTATGGATCCACGGGGAAAACATCAGGTCTTTCTCCTTGTGTTCTGAGACGACCGCCACCTGGAAGCCAGTCAGGGGTTGTTCAAACGAGTTCAACGCAGCTACCACAGAAGATTCATCCACCTCAAGAGTCACAATCTTCTCTCCCATTGGAATCTTCACTTTCTGATGTAGGGTTGATGGCACGCCTCCTAATGCATGGAACCGGGGCCTTCCCAAAAGCAAGGAAAGCGTCACCGGAATGTCAATGATAGTGAACAACACAGTCGATTTAACTTCCCTAACTGACACATCCACCTCAAAAGTACCAATCACAGTACGCTTCGAATCGTCATAGGCCCGGATCACTGTGTTAGATCGTGATAATGCTTCTTCAGATAGGTGGAGACTAGGTAATACTTTCAGAGGACAGATGTTCAGTGCTGAGCCATCATCAACCATTACACAAGGTAAAGTTCTATCCATCATTTCCACTTTCAAGTACAATGCACGGTTGTGATTAGTCCCTTCCGGTGGCAGGTCATCATCAGTAAAAGTGATTCCCTTAGGACTATCAGGTTGTGGACTCTTTGTACTCCCAATTACTATGCACACCTCCTCAGGAGACATTAACGGATTAACATCAATTTCCATAAGCTTTTTCACCCCCGCAGCCCGGTGCCTTTGGGACTCCATAAGCGGATGCCACACAGACGCACGTGCAGGCATCTTTTTAAGTTGTTCCACCACTAGATCTTCTTTTTCATCCACCTTGACAGGCAAATAATCCTGGACCGAGGCCTCTGCTCTTTTACTCGGTTCCCCTAACCGCTGTGGCTCAGGTTGATATACCCTTCCACTCCTCGTGACATTATTCACAGGGGCATCCTCCTTTCTTATGTACATCACGTCCTTGGTGCAAACAGGATAAACAGGTGTTGTCCGGCCTACAAGCTTGGGTCTACTCATCAGTTCGAACTCATCCGCATCGTCATCCAACTCCATATCATCTAGATTCATGGGCTTACTCTCCTCCACAGATGGGTTAGCATCCTCACCCACTACCACTTGAATTGCAGGATTCGCCTTTGCAATCTGAGCCAGGACAAAGTTAGGAGACAATCCCGACTGCACCATATTCACCCTCCTTTCAAACTGAGGCAGTGGATTACTCTAAACATTAGGCTTTGAGCGAGGTCCTTCTATCTTCTTTTCATCAATCAATTGCTGAATCGCCTTTTTCAAAACATGGCATTCATTGGTTCGATGCCCCTTGGTCACATCATAAGAGTAAAAATTGTTCTTGTCCGCCTCGGCCGGAGGCGTGTACAGTTTCAGGCTTTGAAGAAAACCCAAATTTCTGCACTTCAAAAAAATCCACCCGAGAGAATCCTCCCAAGGAGAAATCCCTTTTCCAGCTATTTGTTGACTTACCCCTTGTGCTACTACTGCTACTTCTACTTGCTTGACAGGGGTAGGTGGCTGACTCGGATTGGCACTTGTCGAAGAGGAAGCTACTGGATTGTTATTACTCTTGTACCCTGAAGAATATGTCCAGCTTCGGTACCCTCCCCCAGAACTGTTATGAGCCGGATCAATCTTGTATTTCTCCACTTTGCGGGCCAACTCATGTACTTCCACCAAGGATTGAAACTTGTGATATTTCATCACATTCTGATAAACCTCTAAGCTCCCATCAATCAACTTCACAATCAGTTCATCTTCCAACGGCTTCTGATGAAGGAGGATCATCTTGTCCATCCACCTTTGATAGTACTCCGAGAAGGTCTCATTCGGTTTCTGCCTCACTGCCTCTAGGTCTTGTAGCTTGACCTCTAGCTGCGTATTGAAACTGAAGTACTTTATGAACGCATCAAAGAGTGCATCCCAGTCGCCTTGTACACTCTTGGGCTGTTTGTTATACCATGTGATGGCTCCTCCTTCCAAAGTAGTAGGGAACAGTCCCACTAATTGATTCATTGTCAGCCCCGCCATGGTCATGATCCGCACGTATTGATTCAAGTGAGCCGTGGGAGGACTTTTCCCGACATACGGGTGCAATCCTAGGCATCTGAAAGCCCACAGGTAACATTTCAACCCCTCCAGCTATGAGTGTGGAGGGGTCAATGCGCTTGGCAGATTGGATCTTAGATTTGGCACGCAGCTCCGCTATAGTTTCTTCTATCTCCTTCATCTTTCTTTCTAAAGCAGACTCCACAGGTCGCTCAGCATTATCCCTTCGGCCTTCTTCAGCATTCGACTGCCCATCATTCAATCTCCCACCGCTACTCTCTTCTCGGGCAGCCCTTTCTGGTCGCTGATTAGACGACTCAGTCAATGCACTCTGCACTTGGTTCTTAATAAGGTTCTTAAACTCATCAGAATTCATGAATTCTCGAATAGCAGAGGTGGCCATCATGGCAGCAGCAGCTTCAGGTGTGAGTGCCATATCTTGAAATCTTTGTTTTAACAGTTCAAATTCCGGCGAAAACTCAGCACTTAATTCAGATGATGCTTCAGCCTCCCTGAACTGAGCAGACTCCTCGGACTCACTAGACGACGAATCGCTGTGCTCTAGTCTCACGAGTCTTTACCCCGACCGGAGCCAAACTACAAAACATTTCGAACAAGAGTTAGTGAAAGATGATCACCCAAAGAGTTATGAACTCCAGGGGATATGCATGTATGCATTAGATGAATGACATGCGAATGTTGTATGAAATGGATTTGCAACACGAACCTTGAACAACTAATCCTTCGGGTGGTGAAGTATGCATGAATTCCTATTTATGTATGTAAAAATTGCAATTTAAGTATTTGATGCATGGATGAGACCTTTGGCGCTTGGGGAGTACCTCGGGTTTTGTGAAATGAGACGAATGTTCTTAGTGAACGGACAGAGTTTCGGCACTCGTGGAGTGCCTCAGATTTTTTGTGATGTGAGATCGACATGTGCATGGCACACGGTCGGGGTTTCGGTGTCCGGGGGACACCTCGAATTTTTTGATGATATGAAGTGAACTCGTGCTTGGTGTACGAGCGGAATTTCAATACTCAGGGAGTATCTCGGTTTCCGCGCCGCAAAGTGAAATGAATGCATTCTTGGTGAACGTGCAGAGTTCTAGCACTCGGGAAGCACCTAAATGGTTTGATGTGTAAAATGACTTTTTTCGGCACTCGTGGAGTGCCTAAAATGATTTGATGAAATGTGATGAATTTTGTCGACGCTCGTGGAGCACCTAAAATGATTTAATGAAATGTGATGAATTTTGCCGGCACTCGTGGAGTGCCTAAAATGATATAATGAAATGTGATGAATTTTGTCGGCACTCGTGGAGCGCCTAAAATGATTTCCTACTTGGTAGGCGTTGTAATGTGTGTAACCCTTATAGGGTTGTTAAAGGTCCGCATGAATGTTTTATGCATGACACGCGTCTCCCGTGGCTACAAGACAAATTGGTTAATGCTTATGACATTCAAATGATGTATGTGAATTAATTATTTTTTATTATTTTTTTATTTTATTTTTTTCACACAATGAAAAGATGCATGGCTACAAAAAATGTGGTTAGTGTAAATGTCTTGCGGGTGATCAATGTATTTACACACGAAAATTAATGGACATGGCTGTACAAAAGATGTGAGTTAGAATCACACAGATGCTTTATATGCGGTATGTTATGTTCGTGAAAAATACGGATGATGATATGTTATGGAGGGACAAGAAGACACGTAGCAATTAGCACACGGATCGTAATCCTCCAACCTTATTCCTCCAAACGTGGTCAAGTCGATAAAATTCTGACCGAGTCCTAGGAGAGGTTCTCTTCGATCACCAACCAGGGATGATGAAGGCGTATTTTATTTTATTCACACGATTTGTTTTGGTATCCTAGGGGATCCAACTAGGGTTGCCTAAATGAGTTCGGTCCAAAGTCGGGATAACATCAAGGCTCCCATAGCAAAATATACTCCTCACTTCTCCCCACTCAAGGGTCCAAACGAAGGGGTTCGTACGAGGCTATGGGTGGTGTTTCGTATTCGTGCCCCCAAGACCAAGAGGAACTTAGGCGACACTTCAACGATTCACTGGGCTAAATAATGGATACCTAAGCTAATGCAAAAAATGTCTAACTATAAAAATGCATAAAGTGCCATATAAGAATCATCCGCTTAATTTAAATTAGACACTTTTCAGGGCTTGTCAAATTCTTTTAAGTAGAATTCCCCAGCGGAGTCGCCACTGTGAGCGGACGATGCGTTTTCGATGGGACGCGGGACTCCATTCGGAAGGGGCGCCTCGATTTCGGGCGGGACCCTCCCTCGCGTGGGGTTTTTGATTTGGAAATTCGTTTTTTAGAAAAGCGGATTATTTCGAAAAAGAATCGAGATCTAAATCTCGATAAAAAGTATAGGAGTCGCCACCCGGCTCAGCTCAATCGGGAAATTACAGTGTACCTGAACCAAAGCGAGAACTGCCACACTTTTTAGAGATCTAGGTCCGGACAAGTCCCTTATTTCGTGTCTAATTTAAATATTATTGCCAATGTTCTATTTACGGCACTTTAAATTGCTAAAGATTGATTTTCATTAAATAATACACGCAGCGCGCATATGTAATAATACAACATAATAAAAAATAAACAGAATAAATATTTAAGAGCTTACAACCCAATTGAATGGAAAAATAAAAAAAACCCTCGCCTCACTGATACAATCGCCTAGAATACACGGGAATCTAAAAATATTTACAACCGCCTAAATACACGATTAATTCTATTAAATACAAATAAAAAGAAAATTAAAATAAAATAAAAGCTGCAAAACAGAGGTTAGCACAATTTATACGGCACACCATAAGTAGGACTCAAACAGACAGAATTGGGAAATTAGGTATTTGGGGTCACGCAATTGGGGGTAACCGGGTTGGCCCGGTCGGCCGGCCCGGTTAGACCTGGAAAACCATTTTGAAACGTCTCTGTATTTTTTATTTTGTGAGAAAATCGTTTTTGAAAACATTTTTTTGGTTTATTTTAATTTATCACATGTGAGATGGGTCGGTTTTCGGGAGAACCGGGTCTCCGTCGTGATTCTGTTCTAAATGCAATTTCACCGAAAAATAAATCTAAGGTCGTGAATGCACATACCAAAATTCATTTTTGATGATTTTTGATTTTTCAAGATTTTTCTGATTTTCTGAAATTTTCCAATTTTTATGAAATTTTTTTTTTGGGTTTTATGAATTTTTTGGATTTTAGGGATTTTTTTACGGATTTCTGCTCCTGGCCGAGGACTACAGTCGTGCGACTGTAAACTTTGCCAGAGACCGAAATCGCTAAAAAACCCTAAAAGAGAACTTAAACCTGAGAAAATAAATACAATGGTACGACTGTACAAGGTTTAGCACGATTATAATTACAGTCGTGCTCCTGTTCTTGGCTGAAGCACAGTCGTACGACTGTTCTTATTTTTCCAGAAATGAAAACTTAAAAACTTGAGTAAAAACGCACCAAACACAAGCAAATCACCCAGAAAGCTGGAAAATGAGTTGAGTTAAAGGTTGTTTACCTCCTTGGCGATGATCCACAGCTGGAATGACCCCTGGCTACGCACCAATCCACGTGAATTCGCTCCTTTTTCTTGGAAAGTTAAGGTTGCAAAAGTGTCCAAATAATCCCAGAAAAGTCACGGATTTGAGTTTGTTTTTGTCCCAAAATGATTTAGATTTTTAGTGTGGATGTTAACCTAGGATTTCTAATTCATTTTAGTGATTAACAACAAGAAATTAAAGAGAAAATGTGAGAAGAAAGTAAGCTTTTCTTGTCTCTCTTCTTTCTTTTTCTCCCTTTTTCTCCCACTAAATCTCTCTAAAATCCAGATTATCTTGCCAAAAGTCTCTCCTACTTTGATTTTCCACTTTTTATATCCTTACTTACCCGGAAATCTTGAGCATTAAATGCTCAAGATTTCCCCACTTTTCCAAGTCAAGAGGATATGGGTTCTGCAACCTGCCCCCGAATGTACAGTCGTACGACTGTATTTACGTTACAGTCTTACAACTGTAAGCAAAATCCCACGACTGTATTTACAGTCGTGGGTCAACGGTCAACAATGATTTTTTTTTTTTGAATGTAAAAATTTCGTGTTCACACTTACCTACACAAAAAGAACACTGTAAAATAGAAATTAGTATAAGGATATGCAATTAATTAACTAATTAACTTACTTGAACACATAAATTGATGTAATTTTAAACGTGAATTAAAAGGATAAAAAGGAAAAAGATACTTACGAGGAGGATGTGTGGAAGCCACAAAACTATACCACACAACAAAAGCGAAGTAATCTAAGGAATTTATAACCAATGAACTAAACGAACTTTGATAAAATTAACACTTCTGTACTTCTCTTAAATCATAAACATAAATTATTAATTATGATTGCTTAATTAAATTGATTTGTTATTTGCAGAGTTTGAAGAATTGAAACTCAAAAATACATCATGTAAGTCCGCCCTAAGTAGTAATGACAAATAAATGATATAATTTTCTTCCTTTTATTAATTTATTAATATTTGTGTTGTAAAATTTATTTGTTGTATTTTGTAATTTGTAAACTTATTTTATTTGTTGTAACTTGTATAATTATTATTGTATTTGTAAGCTATATATATATATATATATATTTGCTAATTTAGCATTGATTACTTTTTATTTTGTAGGTTCTTCAACCTTGATTGATTAAACTTTGTTTGGATCTTGGACTTTGAAGATAATTTTTATTTAATTTTTTTGTGGTTTGTGGAGGTTTAGACATTATATTTCTTTATTATTTTATATTGTGATTTTTGGATTCTAATTTATAGTTATTAAAGAGTTAAAAAAAAAAGTAGAGAATTTTAGTATTTTATTGTGATGTAATAGTATTATTTAGTATTATTGATTTTTTAAGTTAATTTTTTTTTTGTATTTTTTTTTTTTAAACAAACTACTTATATAATATATATATATTTTTAAAGAAGTTAATGTTTTTGGTTCGACCAGTCCAAACCGAACCGAACCGAAATAGTTTGGTTTGGACTGAACCAAACCAAAATTTAGTTTGGATCGGATCGGTTCGTAAAATATGGGATTTTTTATTTGGTTTTTTTGGTTCGGTTCGGTTTTTGAACCGAACCGGTCCATGCTCACCCCTATCTGCAAATGGCACAATAATTGAGAAGATTTCAAATGGTCCAATAATTCATACCATTTCTCTTTAAATATCAAGCATACATTTTTCTTTAATTCACACCATCTACTCTCTTCATTATCTAATACAATATTTCTCTTACTTCTTTCCTTTGAAAATGAATAACAATTTTGAGCTGGGTGATGAAGATCCTACTCAATACCTTTCATCAGATGAGGAAGCTTATATGCAAACTAAAATGTTATATTCTGCTTTCCAAGAAAATCAAAAGTTTATCATGGAATGTGAAATGGGCGGTCAACATAGTAATTCATCACATGTTGGCTCCGTGAAAGGTCGTAAAGTCATCTATCGTAATAGAGAAGAAGCAGACTTTATTATGTATGAAGAACATTGCATTGATAATCCATGATTCAAAGATGATAAGTTTCGAAAAAGGTACTGAATGCAACGCGGCCTATTCCATAGAATTCTCAGTGCCGTTAGGCATCATGATCGCTACTTTGTATAACGACGCGACGCTGTTGGTAGACTTGGTCTATCCACTCATCAAAAAGTTACCGCTGCAATGCGAATATTGGCATATGGTGTTCCTGCAAATGCCCTTGATGAATACACCAAGTTGCTGAATCAACTGCAATTGTATCCTTCAAGAGATTCTGTCGAGCTATTGTTGAAATTTTCTCAGAAGAATATCTAAGATCACTAAATGCTTCCGATATCGCTAGATTGCTTCATATTGGAAAGAGTCGAGGTTTTCCAAGAATGTTGGGAAGTTTGGATTGCATGCATTGGGAATGGAAGAATTGTCCGACAGCTTGGCATGGACAATTTAGCGATCGTTCAGGAAAACCAAGTATTATTCTAGAAGCAGTTGCTGATTATGATTTATGGATATGGCATGCTTATTTTGGTATGCTAGGCACCAACAATGACATTAATGTGTTGGATTCATCTCCTCTATTCTCTGATCTTGCTAATGGCATTGCTCCTCCAGTCCATTACAAAATTGGAAGGAAGGAATTCAATATGGGCTATTATTTAACTGATGGAATATATCCAAAATGGTCAACTATTGTTCAGACAATAAAAGACCCTCAAGGGAGAAAGAAAAAACATTTTGCAATGATGCAAGAAGCATGTAGGAAGGATGTTGAGCATGCGTTTGGAGTTTTGAAATCTCGATTCTCAATTATTGCTAACCCAGCACATTTTTGGAGAAAAGGTCAGTTACATGACATAATGAAGACTTGCATTATTCTTCACAATATGATGATTGAGGATGAATGTGAGCTGGATGCACCAATATCTCGTCCCATCATAACTGAAGGAAGAACTCCAAATCGGGTCCAAAATCCCAATGATCAATTTGATGAATTCATCCATCAGCATCGCGAAATTAGAGATCGAACAACACATTTTGAACTCCGAAATGCATTAATTGAGCACTTGTGGGAGGAATATTCTAATCGAAGCGTTTAATAATTTGTTATATACTATTTTTTAAGTGTTATTTTTGTATTTCAATTATGTGTATTGTGTTATTTTAGCTGTATTGCTTATCATGTACTACTTTGTATTGTACTTTTTCTTTTTTTATTAACTTTTCAAACGTATTTGTGATTTGGAACAATGTCTATATAGTATTGTAATATTATCGTACTTATATTGTACTTCGGTTTAATTAAATTCTCGTATTTAAATAGATTTTTATGATGTGGTTGTATTCCGATTTAATTAATATATATTATCTATTATGTATTAATGTGTTAATTTTTACTTCATCTGATACGATTTTATTTAATAAAATTATTTATTTATTAAAAAATTATTATGTAATTAAATATATTTATTTATAAATTATTAATATTAAATTTTTTTAGTATTTAATAAAAAGATATGAATAATATAAACATATGTAAAAATGAACATAATAATAATAAGAATGTTAGGTGGAAATGAATAAAGTAATAATATTTTAAATTGGAGTGGAAATTTGAAATGGAGGGTTGAAAAAAAAAACTTTAGCTCACTTTAAATTATAAAGGAAATTAGATTTGGAGTGGAAATTTGGAGTGTAGGGTTGGAGATGGCCTAAGGGACTTATTGGAGTGGAGGGTTAAAGAAAAAAAACTGTAACTCCCTCTAAATTATAGAGGAAATTAGATTTGAAGTGAAAATTTGGAGTGTAGGAATGGAGATGGCCTTAGAGCATCTACAACCCAACGCTATATTGGGTTGGAGATGCAAAATTTGGTGGTGAGTTGCAAAATTTGGTGGTGGGTTGTACCCCTCCAATGTTGGCGGGGACTGTTCCCCTCCATTCCTCCTTTTTTTTTTTTTATTTGTTTTTTACTTTCTTTTTTTTTTCTTTTTTTATTTGTTTCTTACCCTCCATTCCTTTTTTTTTCTTTTTTTATTTGTTTCTTACTTTTTTTTTCGTTTTTTACTTTCTTTTTTTTTAATTTTTTCTTTGAATATTTTTTTTTTAGTTTTAAAAATATATATTTATTTTATAGTATTTGGGTTATGTGTTTTTATTAATTTGTGTATTTGATTTAATTTATATGTATATTTGTGGTCTTGAATTATTTTTAATAATTTTGCTTAAATTCTTAAAATTTGATTAATTGATAAAGATAAAATATCAAAAATAAATTAAAATGGTGAAAATTAAAAAAAATATTAATATACATACAACTTGGAAATATCATAAAATTAATACCAAATAAATGACATTGCATTACGAAATATGACAATACAGTACAATACAATATACTTGAACACATACACACACATAAATTTTATTTTAAATAAAACACACAGTTAGGCTAATAACATAACTTAATAAACTTAGATATTACGAATAATATATAAAACACTACATATGCCACAAAGTTTCAATAATCTGGGAAATCCACGTTGTTAGCATTGTGAACGAAATTATTAATATATGTATACTCCTCATCATTGTTAAGATTTGGTGTTGAAGAGGGGGTTGGCGCCTGAGTTGGTAACATCATTCTGCTTTGTATAATTTCAGTCTGTCTTTGCATCATGCAATTACAAAGAAGTGGATCAAGAATTTTTTATGTATCTGTCATTAATATGGCATCTTCTTGTAGCTTCAACGCTGGGTCGATGGCTTGAGATTCTCGGTTCTTGGCCTCTGCTTCTCGGTTCCTAAGCTCCAATTCTCGTTCTTTCCACTGCAAATGCTTGCTTCGGATCTCATTTGACTTTTCTATTAACGTACACATTCTTTCATTTTGCTCTTTCCGTTTATGCACAGCTAACATGGTTTCAGGATCCATTACCTTTTTCTTTTTTGCTTTCTTAATTCTGATCGGTCTTTCAGATGAACCTACACCAACAGAGCTTTGATTCAAGTTGATAGAGAAATCAGAGAAACCTGGAGATTGTTGACTCGAAACTTCGTCAATGGGGTTATGAGGAGTCTGATTCTCCGAAGACAAAGATACATACGAAACCATATGAGCCCTAGCCTTCCTTCTTGCAGTTTGGATGTAATCTTCAAATTTGACAAAATCTTTCATAACTTCCCAAACATTGTCATACTTGAAGCCACCTTTGTACCCATTATATGTCTGCATTAACATTTTCGCACGAACCATCTATAAATCATGAATTGATATTAACAATCATCCACCCAAATGTAATATGAAAACTTAATTATTTATTTTAAATAAATGTTACTTACAATATCTGCATCTGATGCACCACTAGGGTTATTGTTTTCAATCTGTCTAATGCAAGCCATCAACTTTTTCACATGCTTCTCTATTTTCTAGATTTGACACTAACATGATCTGTTGTTCCTCTCCTCCCACGTTGGTTCTTTCCTCTTATTGTATAACTCTGATATTCGTTTCCATAGATTTTCCTTGGTTTGGTTTTTCCCTATTATTGGATCTTGGACAATTTCCAAATAAGCCGAGCATAACAACACATCTTCAGTAGCTTTGAAATCATGCCCATGAGACATTTTGATGAAATAAAGAATTTACTAGTGTTTGAAATTTTAGAATAGAAGTATGAAATGTGTGATTGGTTTTTACTCCAAACGTTTGTACTTATAGTGAAGTTAAGGTCCAATAATGTTTCAGAATTTGAATTTGAAAAAGAAAAGTCTCTGCATGCTATAGTGACAACACAATACCACAACTTTCAAGGTCTGTATCAGAATTTCAAAAAGAAAGAAGACAAGTCTCTGCACACTACAGTGACAACACAATACCATAACTTTCAAGGTAACACAAGATAAAACACATGTCTCTGCACGATACAGTTGTAAAAAAACTAGCACCGCAATGCAATAATGTATCAGAATTTCAAAAAGAAGGAAGACATGTCTCTACATGCTACAGTGACAACACAATACCACAACTTTCAAGGTAACACAAGCCAAAACACATGTCTCTGCACTCTACAGTTGTAAAAAAACTACCACCACAATGCAATAATCAGAATGTAAAAAAAAAAAAGAAGACAAGTCTCTACACGCTACAGTGACAACACAATACCACAACTTTCAAGGTAACACAAGATAAAACATATGTCTCTGTAAATGGCACAATAATTGAGAAGATTTCAAATGGTCCAATAATTCATTCCACTTCTCTTTAAATATCAACCATACATCTTTCTTTAATTCACACCATCTACTCTCTTCATTATCTAATACAATATTTCTCTTACTTTTTTCCTTTGAAAATGAATAACAATTTTGAACTGGGTGATAAAGATACTACTCAATACTTTCATCAGATGAGGAAGCTTCTATGACAACTGAAATGTTATTTTCTGCTTTCCAAGAAAATCAAAAGTTTATCATGGAGTGTGAAATGGGCGGTCAACAAAATAATTCATCTCATGTTGGCTCCGTGAAAGGTTATAAAGTCATCTATCATAACAGAGAAGAAGCAGACTTCATTATATATGAAGACTATTTTAGTGATAATCCACAATTCAAAGATGATAAGTTTCGAAGAAGGTACCGAATGCAACGCGGCCTATTCCATAGAATTCTCAGTGCCGTTAGGCATCATGATCGCTACTTCGTACAACGATGCGACGCTGTTGGTAGACTTGTTCTATCGACTCATCAAAAAAGTTACCGCTGCAATACGAATATTGGCATATGGTCTTCCTGCAGATGCCCTTGATGAATACATCAAACTTGCTGAATCAACTGCAATTGAATCCTTCAAGAGATTCTGTTGAGCTATTGTTGAAATTTTCTCAGAAGAATATCTGAGATCACCAAATGCTACTGACATCGCTAGATTGCTTCATATTGGAAAGAGTCGAGGTTTTCCAGGAATGTTGGGAAGTTTGGATTGCATGCATTGGGAATGGAAGAATTGTCCGACAGCTTGGCATGGACAATTCAGCGGTCGTTCAGGAAAACCTAGTATTATTCTAGAAGCAGTTGCTGATTATGATCTATGGATATGGCATGCTTATTTTGGTATGCCAGGCACCAACAATGACATTAATGTGTTGGATTCATCTCCTCTATTCTCTGATCTTGCTAATGGCATTGCTCCTCCAATCCATCACGAAATTGGAGGGAAGGAATTCAATATAGGCTATTATTTAGCTGATGGAATATATCCAAAATGGTCAACTATTGTTCAGACAATAAAAGACCCTTAAGGGAGAAAGAAAAACATTTTGCAATGATGCAAGAAGCATGTAGGAAGGATGTTGAGCGTGCGTTTGGAGTTTTGAAATCTCGATTCTCAATTATTGCTAACTCAACACGTTTTTGGAGAAAAGGTCAGTTACATGATATAATGAAGACTTGCATTATTCTCCACAATATGATAATTGAGGATGAACGTGAGCTGGATGCGCCAATACCTCGTCCGATCATAACTGAAGGAAGAACTGCAAATCGGGCCCAAAATCCTGATGATCAATTTGATGAATTCATCCATCGGCATTGCGAAATTAGAGATCGAACAACACATTTTGAACTCCGAAATGCATTAATTGAGCACTTGTGGGAGGAATATTCTAATTCAAGCGTTTAGTAATTTGTTATGTACTATTTTTAAGTGTTATTTTTGTATTTCAATTATGTGTGTTGTGTTATTTTAGATGTATTGCTTATCATGTACTACTTTGTATTGTGCTTTTTTTTTATTAACTTTTATTGTGTTTGTAGTGTAAACGTATTTGTGATTTGGAATAATGTCTATGTAGTATTGTAATATTATCGTATTTATATTGTACTTCGGTTTAATTAAATTGTTGTATTTAAATGGATTTTTATGGTGTAGTTGTATTCCGGTTTAATTAATATATATTATCTATTATGTATTAATATGTTAATTTTTACTTCATCCGATACGATTTTATTTAATAAAATTATTTATTCATTAAAAAATTTTTATATAATTAAATATATTTATTTATAAATTATTAATATTAATTTTTTTTATGATTTAATAAAAAGATATGAATAATATAAATATATGTAAAAAGGAATATAATAATAATAATAAAAATGTTAGGTGGAAAGAAATAATGTAATAATATTTTAATTTGGAGTGGAAATTTGCAGGGTTGAAAAAAAAAACTGTAGTTTACCCTAAATTATAGAGGAAATTGGATTTGGAGTGGAAATTTGGAATTAATGGTTGGAAATGATCTTAAGGGACTTATGAATAGAACATGAAAATTTCAAAGGCCTCCTAAGGTGTATTTCCAGAAACAATAAAGAATCACATGTTACATGTAACACGTATTTTTCTCTTTGAAATAAAAAGAGAAAAAGAAAAATTGAAGAGGATATTATAGAGGCTGAGATGGCAGCATCTAGGCCTTACAATTTCGAAGAAATATACTCCAAATTCCAAAGACAAAACCTCAACGTTGTTTCTAGAACCCTCTTCTCTTCCCCTTAAACCCCTCGAGGGTTTTCTGCATTTCCCATTTTAATAGCAAAATAGCATAGATAACCAAACACCTAACCGCAACCTATCTTCTTCTTCTTCTTCTTCTTTCTTTCCCAATGGCACCAGTTCTAAGCAGAAGCTTGGCTGCTGCTTCTTTACTGTCTCTCCCTTCTTCTACATCATTTTCATCCAAACATCTCAACAATAAGTCCTTCAATCTAGCAACTCCTTTTTCTCCCAAAAACATCAGAAAGGGCTTTTCTTGTGCTGGCCTCAAATGGAAGCTTGAGAAACGAAATAATCGACTTGCTGTCCGGTGCGAGGCGGCTGTTGCTGAGAAAGAGGCTTCCGATGCTTCTGGCGAGAAGTTCGAGTATCAAGCTGAGGTAGGTCACTTCAGATTTTCTTTTTTTCTTTTTTGGTGCTTTTAGTTGGAATTTGCTTGGTTTCAATTTAATTAGTTAATGAATTTCATTATTGAAGTTCAAATAGTTATTAATATTTGATGGTATCATTTCTTATGCTATTGGAAATGATTGGTCTGCTAAAGATGGTATGCTTAAACAAGGGAAACGTCAAATTTGATGTGTAGGCAGGAAGCTTTTGAGTGTGTTTTTCTTTTGCCACTCAAATTAAGGATCGGACGAACTTTCATGTTAAGCGCTTTTGAAATAGATTTTTATCATCTATATTAACAAATTTAATTTCCTCAGGTTAGTCGCTTGTTGGATTTGATAGTTCACAGTCTATACAGCCACAAGGAGATTTTCCTCCGAGAGCTTGTGAGGTAAGCTTGTTTCTTCATTTGAAAATGGAAGAAAATGTGTATTGTTAGTGGCTAACTTTTTGTTCTGTGATTTAAAACTCTTGTTCTAACCTATATGTCAACTTAATTCTGTTTTTCTGCTCCAGCAATGCAAGTGATGCTTTAGATAAGTTGAGATTCTTAAGTGTGACCGAGCCCTCTTTGCTTGGAGATGCTGGTGACCTGGAGATACGCATAAAACCTGACCCAGACAATGGGACCATTACAATAACGTATACTACTTTCTTTTCTCATATTTTTGGTTGCAAAAAGAATTTTGGAATGTGTTTGGATTGATAATTTTTTTTTTAAAACTTTGCAGAGATTCAGGCATTGGAATGACAAGAGAAGAGCTCATTGATTGCCTTGGAACTATTGCACAGAGTGGCACTTCAAAATTCTTGAAGGCTCTAAAGGTGTTTGTTTCTTCTTCATTACAAAAAATCCCATCACCTGGCAATTTTATATTAGATGTGGTATACAATTAAGTTCTTCCTTATCATGAACAGGAGAATCAAGATGTTGGAGCAGACAATAGTTTAATTGGTCAATTTGGTGTTGGCTTCTATTCTGCTTTTCTTGTTGCTGAGAAGGTGCAGTATGACTTCTAAAATTCTCGACATGCTCAATATGCCAACTCCGTACATTTGTTTGTTGCCGAATGCAGATAGTATTTGTGGTAGTTTGCTACTGACTCATTTATATGATCGGTGCAAATAGGTGGTTGTGTCTACAAAGAGCCCCAAGTCAGACAAACAATATGTCTGGGAGGCAATGGCTGACAGCAGCTCTTATGTGATCAAGGAAGAAACAGATCCTGAAAAGCTTCTACGTCGTGGAACACAGATCACACTGTATCTAAGGGTACTCCTCGATATCTAGAATTTGTGCTATTTAAAGACAATAGTTGTGGCTTCACGTAGTTGTCTTCTTTCTTAAAATTATCTTTTATGACTTGAAGGTGACATGTTCAGTGTAATCCTCGAAATTGATAATTTTTGTCATTCACCGACATCTATCATCTCTCATATATTTGTTTTCTCTGGTTCAGATATTGCTTAGTTACAATTCCTGAATTTTTCGAAGGATTATTGGCTCATTCATGGCATTGTCCTTTTTGTGGACAATTATCATACTAATATTCTAGTCTCTATTGTAGGAGGATGATAAATATGAATTCTCGGATCCAGTCAGAATTCAGGGTCTGGTGAAAAACTACTCGCAGTTTGTTTCTTTCCCCATCTATACATGGCAAGAGAAATCTAGGACTGTGGAGGTGAGATTTGGGGTCTGCCTTTTTCACTGGGGATTAGGTGTGGCTGAGAACAACTCTATTTAGATATTTGTTGTTTACTTTAAATTTATGACTTTCATAAAATCATGTCAGAATATTTGCATATCTCGTGAGGGTATTACTTGGGGGCAACAGAATAATTATCTCATGCTTACCATATTGGTCCTGTGAAGCCAATGGTTAATTAGACAAACTTTATTGGATTGAACCTTTTGGCAGGTTGAAGAAGAGGAAGAACCAAAAGAAGGTGAAGAACCAAAGCCTGAGGTAAATTAAGATCCAATTTTTTAGTATACTTGTGAAAATATGTTTGCTTGACTATTTCATTCAAGTCTGTTTAAATGCCTAATATATTGTCAGGATGAGAAGAAAAAGAAGAAGACAACTAAAACCGAGAAGTATTGGGATTGGGAGTTGGCCAATGAAACAAAACCCATATGGGTGAGTATACTGGAAGTTCATGAATATTGTACTGAGTCCTAGTTTTGCTTGCATGTCCTTGTGCTTTAGGGAGAGAACAAATTCGCAATTAATGTCGGTTCTTCTCACTTCTATACCAGGTACCTTTCACATGTATTTTTTTAACATCATGTGTATTGTATTTGTTTGGTTTGTTGTAGATGCGTAACCCAAAGGAAGTTGAGAAGGAAGAATACCAAGAATTTTACAAGAAAACATTTAATGAATTCTTGGAGCCGCTTGCATACACACATTTTACCACAGAGGTAGGTACTGGAACAGTAAAAAAAAAAAAAAGCTGCCTTACTTGACTAAATGATGCCTCACTAAGAAGTTTACTCTGGTAACTTTTGCAGGGAGAGGTGGAATTTAGGAGTGTTTTATACATACCTGGAATGGGGCCTCTTAACAATGAGGAAGTTATGAATCCAAAAACAAAAAACATACGTTTGTATGTGAAGCGGGTGTTTATCTCAGATGATTTTGATGGAGAGCTTGTAAGTTTTTCTATCCATAGGGTTCCTTGAAATTCTTGAAAATTGCCCCTTGAAGTAGTATAGTAATTAGAGTGCTTTTATTTTTTATTTTTTCCAATGCCAAGAAATACCATATGCCCATGACAAATTATTGTAAACATAAAATTAATTGGAGAATATCTCTTGCCGCATCCTTTTCTATGCGGTCATAATATGATAGTATTTCTGGAAGTTTAAAATGCGACTTTGATTTATGAAGGGGCCTGAGGTTGCTATTATCTATTCTATTTTGGATGTTTAGTTTGTGTAGTAATGAATTAATTAAAATGTTTGTATTATATAAATTAAAGATTTTCTTCCAAGGAATAATTCTAAATGTGATTTTTGGCAGTTTCCAAGGTATCTGAGCTTTGTAAAGGGTGTAGTGGATTCTGATGATCTTCCTTTGAATGTGTCTCGAGAAATACTTCAAGAGAGTCGAATTGTGAGGATTATGAGAAAGAGACTTGTCAGAAAAACATTTGATATGATTCAAGAGCTCTCTGAAAGTGAAAATAAAGAGGTTGGTAGAGATAAATTGTTGTCAACTTTGTTTCTTGTTTTGAAGTTTGGCTAACATTAACAAACTTGTGTTTAACTTGATTTCAGGATTACAAAAAATTCTGGGAGAATTTTGGTAGGTTTCTGAAATTAGGATGCATTGAAGACTCTGGTAACCACAAGCGCTTGACTCCATTGCTGCGATTCTACACTTCGAAAAGTGAGGATGAACTAACAACCTTAGATGATTATGTTGAGAACATGGGGGAGAACCAAAAGGCTATCTATTACTTGGCAACAGATAGTTTGAAAAGTGCTAAGACTGCTCCATTTTTGGAGAAATTGGTTCAAAAAGGCATCGAGGTATGTCCATCTGCAGATTTTAGCTTAAGTATATATGTTAGCTTTCAGCATCTTGAATGAATGTTCAATAGCAAGTTAGATGTTTTATTTGATGTCTGTCATTGTAATCGAGTAATGGGGACTAAATGATTTAACCATTCATGCATATATAAAGGGGATAGATGCACCAAGGGAGAAATAGAATTATGGTGAAGTAGGTTCATATAAACTACTGTTGAGTGTTGCACGGAAATGAAACTAAAACCATGTATGTTAAATGAATTGATATAATTATATATGGATCCTAGTCCTTCTCCTGCAAGGTTGGTGGTTGTTGTTGCAATGACATTATTTCGTCTTATGTTCCTTTTTTTTTTCTTTTTCCTGTACTCTGTATCACATTTTCAGGTTCCCTGTATTGGTATGGGTGACTCTCCTTTTTCTCTTTGTCTTTCCTGAATCTGATGTGGTTGATGATTTTCACTTATAGGTTCTTTATTTGGTTGAGCCAATTGATGAGGTTGCCATTCAGAACCTGCAGACCTACAAAGAAAAGAAATTTGTTGATATCAGCAAGGAAGATCTAGAACTGGGTTAGAACCTACGACTTCATAGCAACTATGCAATTCTTTTTCTATTTGTTATATTTTCTGTTAGAGCATACAGCATAATACCACAATCTTTTTGGGAATGAGCCTCCACTACAATCGTTTGGGGTTATGATACCAGGTGATGAGGACGAGGTCAAAGAAAGAGAAACCAAACAAGAATACACTCTCCTCTGTGATTGGATAAAGCAGCAACTTGGTGACAAGGTGGCCAAAGTGGAAGTTTCGAAGCGTCTAAGCTCATCTCCTTGCGTGCTTGTTTCTGGCAAGTTTGGATGGTCAGCCAACATGGAAAGGTAAGGATGGACTTCATTGGTGCAACCCTCCATAGGTCACAATTGATTTAAATCTCAATCATATATTTCGTCATATTTTAAATTTCTGCTCTTTTTAGGTTGATGAAAGCACAAGCTCTTGGAGATACTGCCAGCTTGGAATTCATGAGGGGCAGGAGAATACTGGAGATCAATCCAGATCACCCTATCATTAAAGACTTGAATGTAAGCCATTAGACTCAGTGTTGGTTAAGCAAATTCTGATTTGGCTTATTTCTTCATACTTAATAATGGTGAGTATACTGATTGATATGTAATTTGCAGGCTGCATGCAAAAACGCCCCTGATAGCACTGATGCCCAGAGAGCTGTTGACCTCCTATATGACACTGCATTGATCTCAAGTGGATTCTCGGTGAGATGAATTAACTTGCTCGTGGTTTGTTTCTCGAATATTGAGCTTAATGTTGGATTAACTAATATTTTATGTTGTTACATTGCAGCCTGATAGCCCAGCTGAATTGGGTAACAAGATATACGAGATGATGACAATGGCACTGGGAGGGAGATGGGGTAGGAACGAAGACTTGAAGGAAGAGGCAGCAGAAGCAGAGGATAATGCTGTAGAATCAACTGCTACTGCAAATGAAGCTATGGAGCCAGAAGTGATTGAACCATCAGAAGTGAGGGCGGAAAATGATCCTTGGCAAGATTAAATTAAATTAGCTTAGAAAACATGAAGGAAATTTTGTGCAATGTGTCATTAGCCTCCCACGGAAATAATGCATGCAATTTGATACATGAGAAAAGAGAAGGGAAGTGTGCGAAGGCACGGCAAAAATTTTATGTGGGAACTGGGAATAGAATTTATAGAAAGGGTTGCTGGTGCCCATGATTTGCAGGTGGAGAGGCAAGAGAAAATCAAGAGGTAGTGTTGGGTGTTTGTGAATTTTAAGTGGTTCAAAATGGTTACAGGACTGCATTGTTTCCTTGATCTTGATGAATGGCATTTAATCATATTTTTATCGTCTTGGGCTCTAAAGTATAAATTGCTCCCTTTTTCAAACGTTTCTTTCTGGATCTCTCCTTTCTTGGATGAGCAGTGCTCAGGGTGTATGCCCTGAGAGGCTTCTCTCTGTCTTCTCTTTTTGTTTCAAGAGCAAGTTACTTTTTTCATTTAGTGAGAATATTTGTTCAAATCTTTACGTCCAAGATTACATGTTTGAGAACATCGATAATGCAACTCTTTTGTGTTATAAAATGTTACCCTTAAAAAGTTAGGCATGACAATGATAACAAATGGCGTTGGTTCAGTTCGAACTTGAACCGGATTGCATTGAGCACTGAGATTATATGACCACCATCGGAATATGTTTATTGCGTCATTATTTTCATGTATGTTACTGACATATGGAAGTCTATTAAAATGGCACTGGGTTATACGCTTGGAAAAATAGTGGAGGAGAGATTGATGCTTGTTGCAGAGGAATTGTTGAAGGAGCTTTTCTTGAAATGGTTAACTTGTATTATTCACAAAGCTCTTTCTTGTACCGGTCGAAGAGTGTAAATCCAATTTTGAATAGCCAAATGGGCGCTCCCACACCAGGTGATTGATGCGATTGTCGGAGCGAAATGGGTCGCTACAGTCTACATACTTTTTCTTTGGCCTATACTATTTTTTGCCTCTAAAATGTTTGAGTCTCTTTGAATTCTTTAAGCTGAAATTCCTGCAGATTTAATTGTAATTCTCGTTGGGGAGAATAATTCTCCATTATGCCAATTTAATTTAATTAAATCTCCGCTTCATGCTAAATGTAACAATGATTTTCATTTTTCTTTTGGACATTGAAAAAATTTGATAAAATAATTTTACGCTCCCTTTCGTTCAAGCCTGCTAGTCAATGATAGATTCTAGTGATACTAGTCTAATGCTTGTGCAATGTATGGATAAAATGTTCTTTATTGTTGTTTCTAAAAAAACATATCTTTAGTATTACTTTAATCGTTCCTATTTAATATTATATTTTTGAATAGATAAAAATTATATATATAATAATTTTAAAGTATGATTTAACATTACTCAATATTTAAAGTTTTTTAAACCTGAACTATCCATTTTATTAGTAGAAACTTTGTAGTAGTATTTTAAATATAAGAAAACATAGTATAGATTTCTTATAGAAATATTATGAGTATCACACATATTCTTTAGTAAAATAAGACAAATGTCGAGAATTTTTTTACCAATGCTGTAAAAAGTGAAGAAAATAAGACGAAAACCATTGAATCAACAGGATACGACCTACGCAAGGAAGAAAACCATAAAAAACAATTCAATCAAAAAAGGAAATTCCCAAAAACAAAAATTGAAAAAATTTAGAATAGAGCCTAGGTTTTACCTAACTGAACATCGAGAGTGCCGTATTAGACCATAAGAAGGTTTTCTGAGATGCTACTAAGAAGATTGACAAATGTAGAATAAAATTGAAAGCTGTTACTACAGATGTCGAATCTGAAGCAAAAAAGTAAGCTGCAATAGAATATGGAAATTGAGGAGAGTGAAAATCATGATATGAGAAAATGGAGGAGATAAAATGGGATTTTGAAAATTGAAGTTGTTGGGTTTTTTAGGGAGAGTGGAATTCATTTCTTTTTAATTAGTTTAGGATACTTTATTATCCGTTAAACATTAACCAGATAATTAAGATTTATTTTAAATTAATAATAATTATTAATTAACTCAAATTAGGAGATAAATTACATATCAGTATTCAGTATTCATATTTAGTATATATAATAATGATGATGATAATGATTACTCTGCATGCAGTTGAGTTTGTTCATATTATTGTTGTATATTGGGAGACAGTTATTCATAACGGATAATCCTCTCTTAAAAGGACTATCCATGCGGGCCTCAACATTCTTCTGTAGATTTGATTTGATATGAGTTTAACTTTGTTTATTTAATTGCTTAAACTAATGAAGTATTCTTAATTTTCGAAATTAATATTATATCATTCTTCTTTTATTTCTGGTTCTACAAATATTATGATTCTCTAAGTATATAAATTCATAGAAGTATCATTCCTCCTTAAATTAAGGTAAGTAAATATTTTGAGTTTTTCTGAAACTTTATAATTATAGTCCATTTTTTTAATAAATATAATGAAAATTTTAGTTTATGAATATTATACATGTTTAATGTACATTGGAATTTAAATATTGTACATGTAATATATTAAATTCCACTTCCAATTATAAATTGACCAATAATATTAAGTTTAAGAATATATATAAGAAAACTTATACATAAAATTATGCACTATAGTAACAACCATGTGCGAATTAAATTAGACTCTTTTTTAGGAAGAAGATAGTAATTAGAGGAAATTAAAAAAAAAAAAAAAGAATAGACTAGAAATATAAACTTATGTAAGGGTTATAATATTTAACCTTATAGATTACGTTGCTAAAAAAAACTTTATAAAGATTAAAAAGAGTGAAAATTTCAAAAACCATCTTTGTGGCTCCATTCTCTAGCATATATATATATATATATATATATATATATATATATATATATATATATATATTTGTCAAAAAGAGACTTTATAGTTTCAAAAGTTAGTAAAAAAAGAAAAGGATAATTATCATTAAATCATGACATATAAAATGATATTTTTATCTATTTTGAACTGAAAATTTTCAAGTTGGTTAATAAAAATATAATATACCTTAACGATGAATATTGAATTTTTTTTTAGAAGTGTATACATATATATTTTAATTAAATAGTTATTATGAATTTAAAAAAATACAAAAAAATGAAAAAATTATAAAAATATTCAAATCTTGATATAAAATTCTTAAATAATATGTATAAACTATTAGAATGCTAAATTGATAAAAATAACATATTTTATATTATCATTTTTAAAGAAAAAAGGATTAGTTATTGAACCACAAGACCTCTTTTTGAAAAAAAAAAAAAAAAAAAAACTTAATACTTAATTTGTCATAAAGTAAAACCATAGAGGTATTTTTGAAATTTCCCCCAAATAAATTATGAAAACTTATATTTTTTATATTATCTCTAAATTTCTTAATGTTTCATATTGGTCATTAATTTTTATTTTTTTATGAACTAATTTTATTTTATTTTTGTAGCTAATATGCAAGAATAATATGTTTATGAATTTTATTCTATGCATGTTTGAAAAAGAAATTTAAACCTTGAATCCTAGTTCTTGTATAAGAATTATTAAAAAAATTTATGAGCGGATGTTTCGCTTCCTCTCCAAACAGTTTTTTTATATATTTCAAACAATAAATTTTAACTGTTAGGTTAGTGTCAAATAACTATTATTAGCTATTTCTGGGACAAAAAAAAAAAAAAAAGTTATTCACCAACAACAAACAATAAATAGCCATCAATAATAATAAACAACAATAATAAATAGCAAGCAACAATAGTATAACCAGAAAGATCCTAAAAGTTTAGGGAAAACTGAAAGAATTAAAAATGGTTTCTAGAAATAATGAACAAATAATTGAAAAACAAATATCATCTTACTAATAAAATAAAATAAATCAAATCAAATATCATCAAGTCATTGTTTGCATTATTATGAACTTGTTTCTGATGTCGGGTCGGATCTTAAAAAACCATCGAGAAGTGGGTATAGTACATAGGTTTTAAGGAGGGTTTAAAGGCGGCTATTGTCACCATTGGCCTCCACTTCCTTCTCCGTATTTCATTCTCAATCTGATTTCTTCCATCAATGTCCGTCTTCTCTCTCTAAAACTCACCTCCTCACTTTTTCCTTGAATTTTTTCCCTCACCTTTCCTGTTTCTTCATCTATCAAGCATTAACATGTGGAGGAACTTGCCCAAACGAGCTGCTTATTCTAAGAAGCTCAATTTTTTATCAGATCACACTAAATTCCATCAATATTCAAACCTTTTACAGAAATTCAGACCTTTAGAGGCTCAAACACGTCTGAATTCTACTTACTCTGTTCTGGCTTTTTGTCGAAATAGCTTATTGTCATCTCATAATGATGATTTGATTAAACTTAGTTTTGCTAATTCTATACACCCTTTTGGTTTTCCTTTCTTCTTCAAAGGATATGCTACTGCAGCTGCGGAGACAATTGTTTCGACGGATGAGTCAGACTTTTCTGGGTCTGATGAATTGCTAGAACATATGAAGGAAACTCAAAAACAGCACCGCCAAATGGAGTTGCAGTTTAGGCCGCAACCGAAGAAGGCAATTGCAGGTATACCGATAGGAAAGTATAACATTCTTAAAAAGAGGCAAATCAAAATTGAGACAGAGGCCTGGGAGGAGGCAGCTAAAGAGTATCAGGAACTGTTGTCGGACATGTGTGAGAAAAAATTGGCGCCCAATTTGCCTTATGTGAAGTCTTTGTTGCTAGGTTGGTTTGACCCTTTGAAAGATGCAATTGCCGCAGAGCAGGAATTGTGCCGCCAGCATAACAGTAAATTGTCCCATGGACCCTATTTTGAAGCACTTCCAGCCGATATGATGGCGGTCATTACTATGCACAAGTTAATGGGATTGTTGATGACTCTTAATGGGGGGAACGGAAGTGTTAGGGTGGTTCAAGCAGCATTGGCGGTTGGTGAGGCCATTGAGCATGAGGTGAGCGAACTAATCTAACATTTTATTTTCTGTACATTTTTTATTTATTTCGGTCTAAAGTTCAACATTTCATGTTAATACAGATAATTTGTTGCATGGTTGGGACATTTTGATGAAGAAAGTTCAACAATTGTAGCAAAGATTTGTTTACTTTGGTTATATTTTGAACCGATAATGAAATATTATGAATGATAAGGAAATGCAATGCCATTATATCATGTAGTTGATTATTATATTCCAAGAAATGCATTGCACATACTGTTTGTGCATAGAATAGCCTTAACCGCATCTTTTAGGCTTGTCTATTTACTTTAAGATTATATCAAATTTGCATCTTTTGCTATGCTACTTGCACATTGTCTTCCTTAATTTGTTGAATGACATATTGACAAATAAATGATGTTCAAAGTTATGTTTGTAAGTAAATATCCAATCTGTATTGAGTAATTACTTAGATATTCCTGCATGGATCAGGCCAGGATACATCACTTCTTGGAAAAGACAAAGAAGACGAAAAACTCTAAAGGAAAAGAACCTGAAGTTGAACCGGAGCCAGTGATCAATGAGGAAGTTGCAGAAGAACAGGCAAAGCTTAGGAAAAAGGTATCTTATCTAATGAAAAAGCAAAAGATTCAGCAAGTGAGAGGAATAGTAAAGGCCCACGATAATTCAAAGCCCTGGGGTCAGGAAGCTCAAGTAAAGGTTTGTTTGTAATAACTGTAGTTACATACTTGTAGGCATTATCCTTGGCATTTTTTAATGTTTCTTTAACATCTCAGGTTGGTTGCCGCTTGATTCATTTGTTAATGGAAACAGCCTATATACAACCTCCTGTTAATCAATTGGGAGATGGCCTACCTGATATTCGACCTGCATTTTTTCACACACTTAAAAATGTTATGCAAGATGCGCAGTGAGTATATTTTTTTCTTGTTAATTTCATGATTACTTCTCTTAAATGTGCAGTTATGATTAAAATTTTGTGTTTCTGGATAGGAAAACTAGCCGGAGATACGGTGTCATTGAGTGTGACCCTCTAGTTAGTAAGGGCCTTGAGAAATCTGTAAGTAAAAAGTTATTACTCTTGATATATCTCAAATTGTATTGTTGCATGCTTATTCTGCATATAATTGAACGAATCTTAAAGTATTGTCTATTCGTGTGGTTTGGTACTATAGCTTTCATTAATTACTGTTTCCTTGTGTAGGCCAGGCACATGGTCATCCCCTACATGCCGATGTTGGTGCCTCCTATAAATTGGACAGGGTAACAAATTTATGCTTATACATTCTATATTCTTACATGCTTCTTTCTTCTTTTGAAGTTCAAGGTCAAGAATAGTTTTAATTTATCAACTAAACTCTAACTTCTGACGTAACAATCTCAAATTCTGTTGGTAGTTCCTATCAAAAGTTTAGTTTTTGAGTAAAAATACCTGATCTGGTTACTCACATATTACATATGGCTGCCAGATATTGATCTTCAGTGTTTTGTGTTAATTCTTATCCTTGTAGTAATCTATAAATTTGAAAATATTTTAGGTACGACAAAGGTGCATACTTTTTTTTGCCATCCTATGTGATGAGAACACATGGAGCAAAACAACAACGTGAAGTGGTCAAAAGGACTCCGCGAAAGCAACTAGAACCTGTTTTTGAGGTTTGCGAAAATATTCATTACTTATCTTGTTAAAATGCTATTAAGATGAAATTGTAAATGTGTTGCAGCATGGAGGCAAGCATTGCATTTGATTCTAAAATTTTCATCTCCTGTTTGATTGCATTAAAGATGCTGAGTTCTAATTTTTTTGGCGTGTGATTGAATCAGGCCCTGGACACACTAGGCAATACCAAGTGGAGAATAAACAAGAAGGTGCTTGCAGTAGTTGATAGAATATGGGCTAATGGAGGCTGTCTTGCTGGCTTAGTTGACCGTGAAGATGTGAGTTACTTTTCCGGAGAAAAATTATATGTCTGCAATCTAGCTTTGCTGTTTTAGTTTCCTGCATGTTTTATTGTACTATTCCTCTCACTGATCTCAATTTTTCTTGTTTCAATTTCTTAAGGTTCCTCTGCCAGAAGAACCAGATACAGAAGATGAAGCTAAATTAAAAAAATGGAAGTGGAAAGTGAAAAACGTGAAAAAGGAGAACAGAGAGAGGCATGCACAACGGTGTGATATAGAACTTAAACTCTCTGTAAGAATCTCCCTTTTCGATGGGATATATTTAGTGCTATTCTTTGCATTGCTGGATGTCGACAACATGATAAAATTGGTATTTGTTGGAGCAGGTTGCGAGGAAGATGAAGGATGAGGAAGGGTTCTATTACCCTCACAATCTTGACTTTCGTGGTCGTGCCTACCCCATGCACCCACACTTGAATCATCTTGGCTCTGATATCTGTCGGGGCATTTTGGAGTTTGCTGAAGGGCGTCCTCTTGGGAGTTCCGGCTTGCGTTGGCTAAAGATACATTTGGCAAATGTATACGCTGGTGGTGTGGATAAGTTATCTAATGATGGCCGGATAGCTTTTGCTGAAACTCATCTGGATGATATTCTTGATTCTGCTGACAGACCTCTTGAAGGACGACGCTGGTGGTTGGGTGCAGAGGATCCTTTTCAGTGCTTGGCAACATGCATTAATCTCTCAGAAGCATTGAGAAGCTCCTCCCCGGAGACTGTTATTTCACATATGCCCGTTCACCAGGTGCCTGTTCTATGTGGTTAATAGTTATATTTCAAGTTATTGGGAGAACACAGAGTTAATTCCTACGATGATGGCTTATGATGAAACTTTGGCAGAGAGCAGCATACTGTCTTCTAAATAGCCCAGTGACTTGTCATATCATTTGGTTTTTCTTCTTCTTCTTCGAAGACTTTGAGAGGCTATCAGATACATCTGCATTTACTGTCTTCTTACGTTGAACATTTTAGAACATTTTATTCTTATATCTCTTGTTATTGCTTTTTTCCAGGATGGTTCCTGTAACGGTTTGCAACACTATGCTGCTCTTGGGAGGGACAAGGTAAGCAACTCTCTTTGCTATAAAATGAGTATGGTGCAAGAAATTTGATTCACTATTTTCAAGCTTGGTTTACTGAGGAATTTCCAGTGACTTGAATAGGGAATCCTAATTTTTCTTTTTTTTTTTTTTTTTTTTTTTTCTGGCCTTCACTTCTGGAACTTATGCCTTTGGAATGAACATTTAGGATTAAAAATATGAAGTCCTTATTAATTAAAATTTTTGTACTTGATTCCTTTAAGTTAGTCTTTCTTCAAGCAAAACTGTCAGGTTTCCAATGTTTGCTGAAACAAATTGAACTCTTCTTGCAGTTGGGAGCAGCTGCAGTAAATCTTGTCAGGGGTGAGAAACCTGCAGATGTATACTCAGGAATTGCTTCCAGGTAGATATTGCACTAGCTCACTTTGTGCCATGTGGAACCGGGGTGTGCAGATGAAGGTTACTGCAATGTGTATATAAATTGGAACAAGGAATTGATTATTAACATCAAGCACAACAATGGGATATGATGCCAAGTTTTCCCTAGTTGGATTTTTGGAATATAAATATACTTCCTCCTTCCCAAAAAAAAAGTCCAATTTAATTACCCGTGTGGTTTAAAAAAATATAATAAATATAGTCTAATGACAATTTTTTATGCATAAGTTTCCTTATATATCCTTCGTTAAACTTCATATTATTGGTCAATTTATAATTCTGAAAAGAAATTAATATATATCCTATATGTTAGTTGAATATCATTGTACATTAAATAGGGGTATATTGAGAAACAAAAAGTTTAACTATAGTTTATAAAAAAGAAACTGTACTATAATTTGGGGGCGCACTAAAATAGAGACATGGACTATCTTTTTGGAACAGAGGGAGTATTAACTATAAAGATTCATGTGAGTGATAGAATTCAGGACACAAATGGGTGTTATTGGATTCTAAAACAACTGTTCATGTTATGATCTTTTTGTAGAAAGTAACTACAGATTATGTTGAATGGCTTTGATAGGTCTTTGAATGTGCAGTCTTATGAATTTGTCTAAGTTGGCGCATTGATGTAGGGTTCTTGAGATAATGAGGAGTCATGCAAAAGACGATACTGATTCTAAAAATGCAATCTACTCTAAGCTTTTAATTAATCAGGTGCGTTTTTTTATTCTATATATTATTTGCAGCATGGTCCTAAATGTTTATGAGATTATTAAAATGAAGTCTTATTTGGATTACTAAATCTTGGAACTGTTATTTGGATTACTAAATCTTGGAACTGTTCATTTATTTTGATAATTCAGCCAGTACAGTGTAGTTGGGCTAATATTAGATATGTAGGTTGTTAATATGAATGACTTCCATAAACTGTTGCTAATTATTTTCCTCCCTGACTCGGGAACCTAGGTGGATAGGAGATTGGTAAAGCAGACAGTGATGACATCAGTGTATGGTGTCACTTATATCGGCGCCAGAGACCAAATAAAAAGGAGACTAAAAGAACGGGGTGACATTGCAGATGATCAAGTGTATGCTGCTGCTTGCTATGCAGCAAAGGTAAGAAAATTAAACTGGTGTAGGTGCGTGCTTGAGTGCATTCTGTAATGAAGGAAGATTTTATTAATGTTGACTGCATGAACAGACTACCTTGACAGCTTTAGAAGAAATGTTTGAAGGTGCTAGAAGTATCATGGCCTGGCTTGGGGACTGTGCAAAGGTATCCTCCAATTTTATTTACTTCAGTTGTTAAAAAATGTATTCAAGGATTATTGATAAAACTAGCCATGCTCCTAGACAGATGGACTATATACCTTTGGTCCGATCAATTATAATTGCATCGAGAGACCTGTTCACTGAATATTATGGCCTAATACTCGACTGTCTCTTTTCCTTTTTTTTTAGACCTTGATGAAAGTAGAGGGAAGTTCTGGTATGATAATTTTATGAAAAGGGTGTTATGAGGATAGCTTCTTTCTTTGTTTTGTTTTACCATCTTGATGACAAGGTCAGTTTATGATCCTAGTTTACCCTCACAAATTTCAGTGATCATGAAACTTACGTAATCAAGGATAGTGATAGGGACAGTTATTCCATCTATTTTTGATATTGAAAATAATGTTTTTGGGATTGAGATTGATTATCCTTTTCTGGGTGAACTATGAAATAAATAGAGAAATAATTATCATATAGAAATAATCATTAAATAAAAAAAAGAAATTTGAAAATAAATATTATAATTCTAAGACTCTTTTTGGTAGGTCAATTAGAGATAAGCATTGAAGTTCCCATTTGATCGTGCTATGCAAAACTATGGATAATCACCATGTTTATCGCATAACAATTTACCTAAACATTAGAATTTGTTATGTGGTTTTGAGATGTAGAGCCTTGATTGCCGGGTTAAGGACTCATCTATCATTTCTAACGCGTGAAATCTAATTAATTCTGAAGCTATCAATTTGTGTTATCTACACAAATCATTATAGGGCCATGCAGGGCAAGAACACAGAGGGACTGAGATAGTATTGTTGCAAAGTTACCAATCAGCATAATATTATGCATGCTACAAAGGGCAGAAGAAAAAGGGGAGGGGGATGAAAGTTTTTATTCTCATTTTGTATAAAAAAGCAGATAAGGAGAAGACATGCATTTGGTTGTCTGGATACAAGTGAAGCAGCAAAAGAGTCTAGCACAATGAGATGTCTACAATTAGGGCCAGAATAGGGATTGTAGTTGGAATAAAAGAAAATCATTATTTTCAAGGAAAACCGTAGAACTAGTAAAATTCTGAATTTGAAGAGAAAATTCGAACATGTAAACTTATTGTTCTAGTGTTTTTGATGCAGCAGCATCTGATTCAAATTAGGTTTCCTATTTTTCAGTAGTTTTAATTTTCCTGATTTCTCAGCTTGCTTATTTGATTTAAGTATTTTAATTAGAAACAGTTTTCTGTTTAGAATTAGGAATCCTGACTTATATTGGGTTACATTAATCTCTGTATCTTTTTGGAACTACAATTTTCTCCAATGGTCTCAATAGTGATTAACAGTTGCTGACAGCTATGTATAACGTAAACAGATAATAGCTTTAGAAAATGAATCAGTTCAATGGACCTCTCGTCTTGGGCTTCCTGTTGTACAACCTTATAAACTGCTGGGAAGGCATCTTGTAAGTTAATGAGAAAAATTTGAGCTTTCAAATTGGATAGTATCTCTATTCAATTATTCAATTTGATACACAACGGATATTCTTTAACTCTTTCTCTAATATGTTTTGTTGAATTATGTGCAGATCAAAACTTCCCTTCAGATGTTGGCTCTGCAAAAAGAAACTGACAAGGTAGTTTTCATGGTCATCTTCACTCTCATGTTGTCTGAATTTATCATATATGTAATGTAGGTTTCTGAATAATTTTAGCATCTTATCCATTTTGGTTGTATGTATGGCATTTTTTTCCCCTCATAAATGTTGACAGGAAAATCCCCAAAAGGATAATATTCATCAATGACAAAGTACAATTTATATTGCATTCTCTTCTATTTCTAATTACATTTTCTGGTGATTGTTAAAGGTAATGGTCAAGCGGCAAAGAACCGCTTTTCCCCCGAACTTTGTGCACTCCCTTGACAGTTCTCACATGATGATGACTGCTGTTGCCTGCAAACAAGCAGGTCTAAACTTTGCAGGTCCGTACTGACATAATGGCTCTCTTGACTCTTGACACAGTAGAAAATATATATATATATATATATGCCTGGAAACCTTACTATCTTATCTAATTCTGCAACTACAGGAGTCCACGATTCATACTGGACACATGCATGTGATGTTGATGAAATGAACAGGATACTCCGTGAAAAGTTTGTTGAACTCTATGAAGCACCAATACTGGAGAATGTAAAGTATCTCTTGCTATAGAATGTTATATAACTTGTGCATACAGTTTAATGCTTCAGATGTTTGAGATTTCTTTAACCTTTTTTTCTTCTTTGAGAGAATGTCGGAAGCTGGTGATTGACCATTCCATCTTGCCACATTACGCTACCTTTTCTTTTTTGTTTTTCTCTTGTCATTGTCTGTTTACTATTTGCTCTCTCTTAAGCTGAGCAGAAAATGCAAGTGATATGGTCATTTGGCCATGACTGGTAGATCTTTCAATATGCTTCCATTTTAGATCTTCAAGCACGATCCTTCCGCTCGTTTGTTTTACTGGGAGTCTCCTTTGTTGGAAAGCAAGAATTTTAGTTAGCTATGTTAGTGTGCTTGTTTGCAGTATACTGTGTCGATTAGTGGTTGACCGGAGCATTGTCATGTCTTAGACTGTTACTTGACTAATGGACTTGATATAGTACGCAGAGAAGCGTGCATAATCTCAAACCTGTTCTTAGACCTTCAATGTGCTCTAAAGAAGTAACTCTTATCCATACGCCAGTGACAAACCTAGTTCTTGAAAAAAAAAAAAAAGAAAGAAAGAGGATGCAAGAGAAAGGGGTTACCTTATTCAAATTCTATTGGTTAAAAATTAATGACTATGAATTTCCTTTATAAAATTTGTGATCGCTATGCTATTAAGGATCTTCTAGGCTGTGCGTTTCTGTTTCAGGCATCTTTATTTTCTAATCTATCATGGTTACTTGAAGCATGAAAATGCCAAATTCCTTAATTGAATCTTTTAAATACTGGCTTATGGTATTAACTATATTATTCCTTTGTATACATGCAGTTATTGGAAAGCTTTGAGAAGTCATTCCCGAAGTTGGACTTTCCTCCTTTGCCAGAGCGAGGGGACTTTGATCTCAAAGAAGTTTTGGACTCTCCCTATTTCTTCAACTAGTCGGAGCTATATACTGATCTTTGATTTTCTGAAATTGTACTCTGTATATCATTCAGCCTCAAGGTGCTAGCAGTTGCACTCATTCAGCCCAATATACGTATTTCTGGAATCTCTAGTACCAATCCATCAAATTGAGTACAAAAGCCGAGAAGAAACTTGGGGTTCAGCAACAATATCTGTACATATTTAAAAGGATAAGGAACACATATGACCATTTGGAAGAGTTACCCGAATTATATTTGAGGTTCCCTGCATCAAATTGTACCTAAATGAAGAATTACGTTGGGACCAGATGCAATATACCTTGGAAAGGGAAGCGGCTACATTTAATTGCCAAACAAGTTAGTCTAAGCGCTGGCTTTGCGCAAAAGGGCAATCAAAGCTGCATCAGAGTGGGAACGAGATTGAAGATGGATGAAAGCACTGTTTTCAATTTGCTCCTCTATAGGAGGTTCTGACCGCAGCATACTTCAGAAAGGGTGACTGAAAATAAAGCATCTCCAAAGTAAAAGTAGCATTGGAGTTGACAAGCATGAGTTAGCTCTTTGTGGTATTTTTCCACCTCTCTATTCTTTGTGGTATTTTGCACTATTAACAAGATTTCTAGTTTGTAAAAAACATGAATAATACAAAGATCGATTTTTTCAATGCTCTTAGCATAAAAAGTTGCAACTTGTGTAGTCAGGAAAAATCAGAAATTGATCACCAACTTTGCAGTGAAAAGTAGATGTTTAATTTGGAAAACTGGGAAAGTCAAAAAGTGATTGCAGTTTAAAAATCACTTTCTATATGTTTACATATAATCACAAAGGTGAAGGCAACACAAATAAAGCACAAGGACATGGAGTACAATCCGCACCAAGCTCTGATGAGAAACAAAAAAAGAACTGCTCACTAAATATTTATATATATACTTAAGTTATAGCATTTCTTCCAGAACTTAAATTTTCTCAATTCAGGCACCTTCTGCTGCCTTTTTTAATTTTGATCTTTCAGCAAATGATGAAAACATTTCTGCATTATGTATACTTTTTTTGTTGTTGGAACCAGAAGCAATCAATCATTCTCGTGGATAGGTATTCTTTCTGAAAAGGGCATAAGCATCACTGTATATGGCCACCAAACTTGAGAACAAAGCAAGAAAAACCATGAATAAGGACACAATCTTATCCTTCTTCGATGCTACTGAATTAGAGTCCCTGAAAATACAGAAAATTTGGAAAATTTTAGAGCAGAAGAGACATTTTTGTGGGCTAGAAGGTAAGAATGAAGACAAAACTACACAAGTACCTGAGGGCAATTGCAGCTGGGAATATAAATCCAATACAAACAGCAGAAGTTGCTCCAGTGAACTGGAAAGCAACCCAGATACTTGGGACGAAATTTGCACCGAAAAAGATGACAGAAATGAGTGCTATGGTTATCAATATAAACCTGCAGTTATCTAAAACCAAAGACCTTGCTGAGGGAAAAAGAAGACCATCCAGATTTAGACGCAGCGGATGAAAGACAACAGGGAAAACAAGCATAAGATGAAGAGCGTAGCTGATTCGGACAATGTCATTTAGCACATAAGTGTAAGGGACACCAAGATTAGTGTCAAAGTTAGCCAAAACATCATCTAAGGTTGAGTCTCCAAATAGGAGAACACCAAAGAAGCTTGTCATTATGTAGACAGTAGAACACAAAGCTAATGAAGTCCACACAACTGGCTTTATCATAGTTGAGTCTTCCAGCTCATTTTGGATTGTATGAACTGCAGCGAGCAAAAAATTCAATTAATGCCCTTGTTAAGATAAGATGTTGAACTTGAAATCAAGGATGTGAAGATGATGAGAAGATTACTAATTACCATTGAAATGACAGATGAACGCTGTGACAAGAACAGGCACAACAGTGAAGAGATTCCAGAATGATGTAATATCAGTGACATCAGGAAGTAATCTAGGCATCCGAATACTTCCATTGACTAACTTGAACAGTGTGATTCCAGCAGTTATAACCAGAAAAACAATTGCAAGTGCAATTGCTAATACAGATGTATATTTCAATGAATCTGCAAGAATCAAGAGGTTATATGCACTAGGAATATTGAAGTGTGTTGTAAACTTGAAATGAGTGAATACAAGCAAGGATGAAAAATGGAAGAGTGACCTATCCGTTTGAAGAATGCTAGTGGAGTAAACACAGCAAGGGTCACAAAAAGAAGAACACAAGTACGGCCAGTCCACCATTGATTACCAAACCATTGTTCCAATAATCCAGCATGATGAACTCCACTTGAAGATGTTCCAGAAATTACATCACCTACTCAATGATTATTAAAATTATTATGTTTAGGCAGCAGATTGATTCTTGATTAGTTCTAAATGGTTAAAGAAAGGTACTAATTGCACATACATACCAATTATAATCATGTAGACAATAAGGGTCCCAATATTGTTAAGCAAGACAGAAATCTGAAGCAATCTTTTGCCAGCAAAACCAAAAGCATCACCCATAACTCCACCATAAGAATCAAATTTCCCAGCCTTGCTATATCTCAAAAGAAATGCTATAGAACGTTCAGTTAGGACAGCAACAAATAGAATCATAGCAATCCCAAGGCCAAGTCCTAAAACCTTCATAGTGGCAGGTAATGCCATGATTCCAGCACCAATGATTGTAGTTGAAAGATTAGAGACAGCTCCAACAAATGAACCCCCATTAAGCTCTTTCCCATGATCATCTCCTCGTGTTTTGGGTAGCAATGGTACTGTTTCCTGGTTGATGGGTTCTCGTGTTTTCTTTTTCATCTTGTGCTTCTTGTCATGAATCCCCATGTTAATTTGCTTGCTTGCTTAATTTTGGATTTTTGGCTGGAGAAGAAAAGTGGGATCAGTTATAATGGTAATATGGATATGATATGAGAAATTCTAGTTATGCATTGCATTGCTAGCATTCTTATCAGAAGTGACTCAGAAAGTGGCTTTTTAATGACTGAAAGGACAAATTGTCTTAATTTGGTTTTGTCCATATTTGGATATTTTGATATGTTGTTGAACTTGGAGAATGATGATGTTATGAACATATTGTTAGGTCTGAGTTTGTTGTCTTTTTTTGCTTCTGTTGCTGTAAGACTTATCTTAAATCTTAAATGTGCTGAATTGATAAGGATTCCTTTCTATACATATTCCAATTTAATAAGGAATTATTTTAGTTATTTTTATTTAGCTAGAAATTTTACACTACTTATAAGTGTTCAAAAATTTGAACTTACGTTGAATAGTTTTCCTATAACCTATTTCGTAATTTGTATGGAAGACTTCTAATCAATCAAATATGCTATTTTGACATTAACATTTATTTTGATCATGTGATGAAACTTGTAAATCGTTCCTAAACTGGACTATACTAATGGTCATTTTTTGTGTTATTTAATGAATGCTACTTGCTAAATCATTGTTTGTCAAGACAAAAAGCCAGCAAACCAAGTCCGAGTGAGAAATGAGAACTGAAAAATTGCGGAAAATTTTAAATACTCTTAAAGTATGACACACTTTAAAAATATATTAGGCTACCAAATAAGCCTTTTAGTGTATAATAAATTATATAAATTTCTTTCTATATAATTACTATTAATGAGTTATGGATGTGCGGATTTTGAGTTGGGCAAAGAGAAAAACTGATTTGGGTTCCACCTCCATATTCCTATTCTTATGTTTTGGAAATTACAAATGGCATGTTTTAAATACTCTATCCGTTCCTAAAAGGATGTCCTTTTAGCCTTTAGCACAAGAATTAAGAATTTTATTAAAATGTCTTAATTATAATATTGTTTTACTAAAATATTCCTATAAAATATTTTTAGAAAACGGATAACCTTATTAGTTAGATTACAATCAATATTAAATGTAGAGATATATTTATAAAAAAAGTAATAAATGTTCTCTTGATTTATGAAAAAGACACGTATTACATAAATATATTTTGCTAAAGAAACATCCTTTTAGGAATGGAGGCAGTAGAATTTACAAATAAGGTAGACCCAATTTTACATTTAATCACTTCTTACAAAACTAATTTGAATACATAATTATTTTTTCAAATTTCTTATTCTTTTTATTATTTTGATACCATAAAATATATAGATTTATTAATAATAGGATAAACATAAAATTATATTTATTTATTTTGTTTGAATAACAAGTGATATTTATTGTGTCTCAAGCATTGTTATGAAAACTGGACTAGACTAACTGATCTGAGTGGGTATAATCAAAATCAAAAGCTGATATGGTCAATTCTTATACTATTTTTCGAGCTTGTTAAAACTAGCTGTTGACCGGTTGAATTGGCCAATCAAATTGAAAACTGGATAACAATATTGATTTTCTAATTTTTTTTAAATTATTATTTTTATAGAAAAATATGGTTAAATAGTACCAATTATTGATTTTGCTTATTAATACATATTATAAAGAACAATAAAATTTAAAATATTATTATTTTAGTTTTATTTAATTTTCACATGTTATAAACTTAGATGATATAAATATATCATTATTTTAACATATTTTACAAAATCAGTTTGAACTCGGTTGAACTTTAAGTTGAATATGATTATATGAACTGGTACCTTCACTAGTTCAATGACTGATCCGATTATGAAACTATGGTCTTAAATAAGTGCTTTTGATGTATTATAAAGTTTAACTTGATATCAATATGTCACTTGCTTTTATACATTTTTTTTTTACAGTTGCGTTTAACTATCATACATGTTTAAATATATAAATTAAATCCACATTATTTCAGAACTCCTATTAATTACCCGTAGCCATGAAAATTACTCGTTTAATATAGAAATAAAATAACAATCACATATTTAAATAAATCAATGAAATTCATCGTTATGGAAACTTAATATGCAACAAACTTGACTTGCCATTCAGAAATTTAACAAATGTTTCTTATTCAAACTCTTGAAGTTCTAATCAAATGTTACGTAACATTCAACAATAACTACTTAACTAATAAATACATAATCGGACACGGGGTAACGGGTGGCCTCGGTGTATATCCGTACCCGTGACATGTAAATTTTAAATCTCATTCTCGTCTCATACCCTTCTATATAGTATTCGTATAGTGTCATTTACTTGATGTAATCCCTAATTTTGTGATGTATGTACTAATGAAGTTGGTTTGCTAGCTTAACAACTCCAAATCAACAAGCCAGTCTTATGAATAGTTATCCATGTCCAAATTCTTAATCCAATTAGGACCCTTTCTTTCTTCACATTTGAACGTTTTCTTGTGAATTAGAGTTTACCCAATATTTAATTGAGGCAGAATTCAGTTTCATTTCCAAATTGATTTTTCATTTTTAGGAATGAATTCCCTAGTATTAAAAAATGTAAAATTTATTTCAAACAAAATGAAATTCCCATTCAAATATGGAATTCGATTTTACATGTTTATTTTTGTTGAACTATCGAGGTTATAAACTTGTTTTACATTCATTTAAATCAAATATATTAATTTTGGATCTGTAAATGACTGTTTGGAATTTCAAAGAACTGAAGTGTATACGCATATCAAAACAACAAATCCATGAGTCCACCAAGAATAATGTTACTCCATAGCAAGTAATTGAAATCCATAGAAACAGTTTCCAGTAGTTGCTTACCGAGAATCAATGGCTTTTGTTCTTTCCAGGAAACTTTTGTTGAAATGGTGGATATTTCAATTGTTATCAAGAAATCATGGCTGAAAAGATGGTCGCACGGAG
This sequence comes from Euphorbia tirucalli, assembly GCA_039660915.1. Lineage (NCBI taxonomy): Eukaryota > Viridiplantae > Streptophyta > Magnoliopsida > Malpighiales > Euphorbiaceae > Euphorbia > Euphorbia tirucalli. Next base: position 18,725,470 of record CM077637.1, read on the forward strand.
AATATACAACGAGCCGATGAACTCAAGAAACGAGGCTGATGCGATTCTTGCAAATATCTGCGAGAATCTCCATGTAAACAACCATGGACGTAAGATAACTTCATACTATATTCTGACCACTATCATCTACATGCTCAATAACTGAACTCCTGATGAACTACACATCAACGTCATACGAATTCTTTTATGCGTGATGAAGTCCCCCAGATCCACGGAGACAATCGTCTCAGTGATAAAACAGACAGAAGCAAAATATACCTTGGTTGAGCTCATCAATAACCCTCATGTTGAACTTGGGGTTGTAGCAATAAAGTTACTGATTGAACTATCGCCTCACATCGGGTACCCACTAGTAGACAGACTTTGCGAGATAAGAGGTCAACCTGAAAACTTACTCCTCGCCTCGGCCATACAATGCCAGCAATCACAGAAGGGCAGGCAGTTTCAGCAAACTTATTAATTTCACCAAAACCTGACACTCAATCTAGCTCTTATCAGAAAGAATACAGTCCCTAAAATCCTTCAAATGATAGATCAAATCCAGATAACTGGAACGAGAACAAGCAGGTATGCAAGGGCTTACTTTGAAGGTCTGGTCGGCATTCTGGTTAGATTCACCACAATACTTTATCAAACCCCAAGTGCTGTCTCTAACAAGAAACTATAACTTCACGATGCGTTTCACAGAGTTGCTCATGAAAACATCAAGCCATGAAGTTCAGAGATTATCAGTATTTGGCTTGGAAAATCTGTCTCTGGAATCCATAAATTTATCAATACCACAAGTAAAGAAAACTAAATCCTGGAAGAGAACATTTCCAAAGTTCCTATCTTTTGGTTCTTCAAACAAAAGGAAAATACCGATATGTCTGGTCCACAGAGGGGTTTGTTCCTCTCAAGACACGTTCTGTTTAGTTGATGCAGATGCAGCGAAGAGCTTATTGGCATGTCTGGATCATGAAAATAAGGAGGTTGTCGAGGCTACATTATCAGCTATATGCACTTTGCTAGATGACAAGGTTGACATTGACAGCAGTGTTTGCATGTTAAGCGAGGCAAATGTTGTACACCATGTTCTGAATACAATTAAGGAACACAAAGAAGAAGGTTTGTGGCAGAAAGCCTTTTGGGTATTGAGAGATTCCTGATGAAAGGTGGGGATAAGTCTGCTTCAGATATATCACAGGATAGATTACTGCCTGCCACTTTTATCAGTGCATTTCACCATGGAAATGGTAATACAAGGCAGATGGCAGAGAAGATCCTGAGGCTTTTGAACAAGAAGCCTAATTTACCTCATTCTATTTACACATCATAGAAATGCAAATGCAATGACAATCTGCTGCTGCTCTCAACCTCCGCAACAATCTAATCTTATTGCAGTAAGTATGTCCCTTACATATATTGTTATGTACTTTAATTAGGGAGTTATGACCAAAATGACATGTTTTTTAATTTATGAAGAGGTGGATTCATAAATGTCTGTTTGAAGTAGAGAATCTTACTGTGGTAGGTTCAAATGTGTAACAATATCATGGAGTCAGCTGAAAGATAATTATTTATATTGAACAAACAATTACATGGTATATATACACATATCCCACCTACTTTCTTACCCTATAGAAATACCTACCAAAGTATGTCTCACATACATAGCATGCTCCAACTATGAGCAGTAAGGTTTAACTGATGAAGAAAAGATCAGAAGAATTGTACATGCATTTCAAACTAAGCAAACAGCATTCCCAATTAATCTTTTATTTTTTAGGAAACTTTCTAGAACAACTGCCATTTGAATTGTTTTCAGCGAAAATGTCACGTAATCGGCAAGAAATGGATAAAAGCCAGACACAAACATCAGACACCAAGAGTACTTACTGAAAGGGAAATTACCAACTTAATATAGCCTGCAAAACTTAGTAGAGATAAAAGACCGGGCGTAAGCAACAAAAAATCCAATCACTTTGGACAACGAATAAACAATGCCCAGGCAACTTGTATATTATAAAATTGAGGCAAACAAACATTACCAGCTTTGTAATCATTCTGTTAACAAACATCACATTCAGTTTTTCTTTTTTAATTCCCCTGGATATTAATATTTTAAGCCTTATTTCTTCTCTACCTCTCTTGGAATCTTTTCGCCGTTTCGAAGAAAAATATTAGCAGACTTCATTTTGCATTTAGCTATTGGATTTAAGCAAGCATATTCTTTAATTGGTATTCACTTCCTAACATTAGCCACTTGATTAAAAGTAGCCTGCAGTCCAAATATGTCAGTTTCAGAATCCATTTAACCTATCCATGAATGGACATATTCAATCATTATGCATGAATTTTTAATTTGGATACCACTTATACAAAAAAAAAAAAGAGCAACTAAAGACAATAGTAACAAATATCTGATTGAACTAATCACCAGGGTAGTGGATTTTTTTTTTTCAATCTCAAGGCCGTGGAGGCTCAATAAGACTTAATAAAAGCCATTCTATGTTCCATCATCATCATTACATATTCATTACTCTTTTCTGTATTGATTCTCAGGGTCCGTTTCTTTATGAGAGGTTGACCTAACAATAACAATACAATTCCTATACCTCACCCCCGGTCTCTTTCTGCAACAAGATTTTGGAAACTGCTAAAAAAATGGCTTCCTTTTCAATAGAAGACTTTGTTGGGAATGGTGCTTTGAGGAAGCTGCTTCCCAACTTATTGGAAGATGGTTGGGATGATGTACCGACCTTAAAGATCATGAACTCAGAAGACATGGATGCAATCAAAATGACACAGCAGCAAAAGGTTGGTCACAATTAGTTATTCATTATTTTTAGGCATAGACTAAATTCCATGATGAAATTACTGGAGTTTTGAGCTTCCCTTTCTCACAACAGGATGCCCTGGAAATACGATCGTACCTGCATGATCGAGTTCTTATGCAGTACGGAGATAAGCTTGAAGAATCTGGGAAATGTTTGCCTGAGCTCCTGAGCTTAAGCATTGGAGATCTATCATCCCAGTTTGGAATGAAGCGAGGACACATAGCCCGTTTCACAGACAGAAGCAGTCAATGTAGTGAACCCTTGCCTAAATCACATGCTTTCGGTTCAAGGAAAATGACCAGCATGCAATTTAGAAATGAGAGCACTTTCAAGAGTTTGGCATCTGTCAACTCAAAATATACAAGAAGCATATCAAAATCTCCGACTACAAATAGCAAAACGTTCGAAAGATCAATTGAAGAATCAATAGCTGATTTTAAGATCAAAGATGGATACATCTTCAAAGGAATTGTTGCTGCTGAGCCTGCAGAACCTCGAGCTTGTGGCTGTGTACAACCTCCTCCAGTAGTTGATGAAGTTGCCACCTATTCATTTATTGAGAACATATCAATCGAGAAGTTAACTCCTGAGTACAAGATTGGGATGGAGCGCTTGGTGACAACAAGGGCACCCCCAATGAAGGCCTCAGGGTTGTGGCGAGATAAACCAGTTGTGCTCCTCTGCATCAGACGTCCTGGGTAAACACCACTATGTTGTATCCTCACATGGATTTCTTGTGTAGATAAACATTTCCAATCACCTGCATTTGAGTGTGAAAATACAATCATAAGTATTTACAAGATTTGAAGACTTGGCATGATATGCTTTCCATGTCTTGAATTTCAAAACAGGTGCATCATGTGCAGAGCTGAAGCTCACCAGCTGTATGCCAAAAAACCCATATTTGATAAACTAGGAGTTCAACTAGTTGCAGTACTCCATGAATATCTAGAGTCAGAGGTACCCGGTGGACTTTCAACTTCTCTCCAATTAGTAAGAGACTTCTCGCCACAAAATCCTCTTTGTTTGATGTGCAATTGTTTTGTCATGCAGGTAAAAGACTTTTGGCCCCGGTACTGGGGTGGAGCTGTATTCCATGATCGGGATATGGGATTCTTCAAGGCTCTTGGTGGCGGGCAACTGCTAAAGGATAAGTTCATATCAGGATTTGTATTCAACCCACGAGCTATTGCAAACTATAAGCGTGCTAAAGCCATGGGAATAAAGCAAAACTTCAAAGGGGAAGGAGAAATTAAAGGAGGACTGTTTGTAGTAGGCAGAGGAAAGAGTGGCGTTGCTTACCAGTTCATTGAAAGGAACTTTGGTGATTGGGCTCCTAGAGCTGAAGTAATTGAGATGTGTAGCAAGTTGCAGGTAATTCTGTCAGCTTCCTTAATCCAGCGTTAAGGCTTTATCTGGTTTGCGTTTACTTTAAGCAAAGTTTTCTTCACTTTGATGCAGAACCACCAGCAACGTCAGGAGGAATCCATCAAAATAACATAGGAATAGAAGAAGTTTGTCTCAATCATCCTTCTTCTTCTGATTCACCTTTACATGTTTCAATTACTTGGAATTTCAGGATAGATAAAATGCTCCTGTATTCTTTTATTTCTTTTGATACACAAAATAAATGTTGCCAATCAGTCCAGAATAAATTTGTCTACCATCTAAGTACTGCAAGACTTGCTCATTTTTCATGATTCGTTTATGATCAATTGTACCACTTATATTGAAGATATATATTTTTTAAGTTCTCAAGTGTTTCAAACACCAACTCATAAACACACACACACACACACACACACACACACATACTCAACAAGTATATCATTATACACCAAGTCAAATTATTAGGATACAAGTTGTCAAGGGAAATCTGAATAATGATTGAAAACTATATGGTACAACTATAGGTCCAAAATTGAAGACGAAAACAATTTACAGATATAGGTCCACAAAACGTAAAGATGATACAAACCAATGTCAGCAGTGTTTCCAGCTGCCAACAGGAAATGAGTTGCAATCCAACTCAAGGAACTAGCATATCTGCTATTTGACATGCATGCGCTTAAAAAAAAAAAATATCGTTATGCATGTAAATATATGCATATAAACTATTAATGGATGAATTCGAGGTAGAAACAAATATGATGTGGCGAAGCTAGCAGAACACTGATGGTACTTGTGTTGCTCAGTTGCCAAAACAACAATTTCTTGAAAGAGATGTATGAGAATCATGGAACAAAGATCAAGTTTGTGCATACCAGCGTAAAGAAATGTCGTTGATCCAAGAAAACATGTTGAACATTCAGGTGCTGCAAAATATGCCACATTAATAGCCAAATCTCCTTCCAGCCCATTAAATCATAGATCTTGGTCATTCTTCTCAGTAAAAATCAGATTTTAACATCCTCAGTAGCTTTGGACAGTAAGAGAACCATATCACCAGAAATCTCCACATGAACATGTTCCATCTTTGAATAAATGGAAGCGGACAGCATCTCTAACAAGTATTTCTCTCTGAGTTACCTTAGAAATATATTTAGTGGCATTATGACAATCCCCACACACCCTCAGATTTTTAACTACTCTTATTGGAAGGCTGCTAGGAATAAATATCAATGCAAAAGCAATTGCAAGCCTCTCACTATGTCGGCTAAGCATCTTGATCTTCGCTGATTCCTCAACATCGTGAAGCACTGAACTAGTATCTGGCTCATAGCCTTCCTCTATGATTTCTTGTTTCAGTTTATCTAATTTAGCATTTATCTGATCATAAAATGGATTTGACAGGTCATCAGCTGAGAAAACGTAAACTTTGTTCTTATACTTGATCCAACTAAATCCGGGTTCCTTTCGGGCTCCTCTTTCTCTCATTCTTTTTCTTAGTTGGGCTACATTATTCCATTCTCCTTGTGCAGCGTATATGCTTGAAAGTAAGACATAACCTGCTGGGTTGTGGGGCTCTAGTTCCAGAAGAGAGTGACCTGCCCATTTCCCAATTTCCATGTTACCATAAAACCTACAAGAACTGAGCAAAGTAGACCAACCAAATGCATCAGGACAGAAAGGCATTTGTTCAATAAAACTTTTCGCTTCTCCTAACTTTCCAGCTCGACTGAAAAGGTCAATCATGCAAGTATAGTGGTCAGGACCTGGACGTAATCCATGTTCATTCAACATCGATTTGAAATAATGCTGTCCTCTTTCCACCAATCCTGCTCTGCTGCAAGCAGAGAGAACACCTATGAATGTAACTGCATCCGGTTTCAACCCATGGGCCAGCATTCTTTCAAACAATTCTATTGTCTCATTAGCTTTTCCAAATTGAGCATAACTTGTAACCAATGCTGTCCATGAGACTTCATCTCTCAAGTTCATTTCATTGAACAAGTGAGTAGACTCTTCTATGCTTCCACACTTACCATACAAAGTAACAAGTGCATTAGAGACTGTTCTAAAAGAAATCAAGCCAGTAATTAAGGCTCGACAATGAAACTGAGCACCTTCTTCTAAGCTGGCTAGGTTCGCACATGAACTTATTACACTTCCTAGAGTAAAATCATCAGGCTCTATCCCGTTTCTCTGCATGTCACAGAAAATTCTAACAGCTTCTTCACTCAAGCCATTCTGCCCATAACCCACTAACATTGCAGTCCATGATACAACATTCCTATGTGTCATTCTCTTGAAAACTGCTTCTGCATACTGTACATTTTTGCACTTGGAGTACATGTCAACAAGTGCACTACCCACAAAGACATTGTCCTTATAATAGCTCCTAATTATGAATGCATGAATTTGTTTGCCCTCTTCTACGGCAGTCTGGCTCGCACAAGCAGTCAACACACTACCGAACGTATACTGATCCATAGATAGCCCTTCTAGTCTCATTTGTCTAAACAAATCGATAGCCTCTTTCTCCAGTCCATTTTGAATTAACCCCGTTATCATTGTTGTCCATGAAATGGAATCTTTTTCATTCATACCATGAAACAGCATTTTTGAATCCTCTACCATTCCACATCGCAAAAACCCTGTAATCATTGTGTTATGCATTACGACATTTCTCTCTGGCATCTCCTCGAAAACCTGTTTTGCATCATAAATTAAACCCAATTTAGCATACATATCCACCAAAGGACTACCCACAAAAACATAAGCACCAAACCCAAATTTCACTATTTGCCCATGAATCTGCTTGCCCAAATCAACAGAACCTCGACCCAGTGCCAAGCCAAGCATGGTCGAAAATGTAATCCTATTCAAATTGATAACTCCATCTCTCAACATGGACTTATAAGAATTAACAGCCTCACTAACCGAACCGTTAGAGGCATACCCTGAAATAAGAGAGTTCCAAGAGACTCCATCTCGACTAGGCATAAGGTTGAAGATTTCTTGCATTTTTGAGAGATGCCCAGTTTTTGAATAAGCAGTAAGGATGACATTCCATGAAAAAGGATTTGGCTGCGGCATTTCCTCGAACAGGTGGCGTGCATATTTCAAGTTGCCCAGTTTGGCATAGGTGTTGATGAGGTTGTTATATAAGAGAGGTTCTGGATTTATAAGGATCTTAATTAAATGGCAATGGAGCTTCTTGGCCTGCTTGTGATTTCTTGTTTCGCAGCAGAGCTTTAGTAAGGAGCAATAGTGATTGGTGGAGGTGGACATCATGATTGCTCGCTCTGCCTGCCTCCGCTACTAATTTTGGCGGGAAATATGTTGTCGGGTAATTCGTTATACGGGAACAAAAAATACAAAAAGAAGCAAATGAAAGAGTAGAAATAAATTTGAAGTATTAAATGGTGTTCCCTCGGTTCCAAAAGGATGTCATTTTGCAGCGAGAATTAAAAATATCATTAAAATATCTTAATTATGGTATTCCCTCCGTTTTTGAATATTTTTGTTTAAGTTTATTCATCAAAACCAATAAATTATTAATTGTATTATTAAAATGACTAATCTACCTTTAATAATTTTGTACTAAAACTCTACTTTATATGTTAAAATTCTTTTACTTCTTAATTATTAAGACTTATTTATATTAAATATTAAACTTCTCATACTTTTAATAAGGGTAAATATGAGAAAATATTGTAAAAAATATATTGATAATGTAAGATGACATATAAAAAAAACAAAAGTAAAAATCCTAAAACGACCAATATTTAAAACCGGAGGGAGTATTATTTTACTAGAATAAGGTTATCACTATATTTCTGTAAAACGGATAACTTTATTAATTAAATTACAATCAACATTAAATATAGGGATATATTTGTGAAAAAGTAATAAATATTTTCTTAATTTCTGAAATGGATAAGCATTTTCGAATAAAATATATTTTCCTAAAAAAATATCGTTTTAAAAATGGAATGAGTAATACAATACTCTTTCATCTTTCAGTTTCTTAGATGATACTTCATGGATTTAACATTAATTTAAACTATGCCACTTAATTTTAAACAAAAATTTTTTTTTCTTTACGGAAAATTTGGCAAAACTATGTCACTTACTTTTAAACAAAATTTTTTTTTCTTTATGGAAAATTTGGCAAAATAACATTTTGTCTTTCTTCTATCACTCAATGGACTCTTTTAACTCGTATTGTTTTAAAATTGTCCTTTTGATCCATACCTTATATTATAATATTTCAAAATTACCTTTTTGACCCATATCTTATATGAAACTATATCTAGCTGGACCAAATTTGACCTCCAATTAGATAAAGTTCCATATAGAATAAAATTAAAATGACAACTTTAAAATGACAAGAACTAGAAAGAACAATTGATTGACATAGTCGGACCTGAAAAAGTCATTTTACCTCAAAGTTTTTCTATCTATTCAATCAATTGAAAAGGGAAAGGAAAAACACATCGTGCGTCCCTTGATCTTTTATCAAAACTGCAATTGACCCCATGATCAACTTTTTGAACACATTGAGTAGGGGTGAACAAAATACGGTTTGGTTCAAAAACTGAACCGAACCAAACCAAACCGAAAACCAAAGTAGAAGAAAAATATAAACCAAAGCCAAACCAAAGTTCATATGGTTTAGGTAAAACCGAACAGAACCAATTCGATTCGGTTACGGTTTGGTTCGGTTAAAACTGAATCAACAAAAATTTTAATTTTTTAATTTTTATTTTCATTATTTTTTATAAATTATATGTAAAGTATTGCTTAAAAAGGATTTATATTACTAAAGTCTCATAGATAGAAACTATATAATAATATAAATATATAATATGCCAAATAAAATTTATATATATATATATATATATTTTCTATTACGGTTCGGTTCGGTTTTGGTTTTTTCAATAAAAACCAAAAACTAAATCAAAAACCAAATTATTATATTTTATAAAACCAAAACCAAACCAAATAAAATTTGGTTCGGTTTTTCTGTCTCGGTTCGGTTTGGTTTTTTGTTCGCGGTTTGGTTTTGCTCACCCCTAACATTGAATACCTGATCTTTTCATTTTAATATTATTAGATCCAAACTTGATTTTATTTCATGTCTATATAACAAGTTTTATTAAATTATATGACCAATAATATTTTAGTACGTAACACAATTTCAAAAAATTGCTTGGATAAGAAAATAAATTTATTGGAAGTATCAATTTTATAGTTTCAAGCGATAAAACCATCTCATTTTTGAATTATTTTGAAATTTTTGTTTCACAGTTCCATCTCTGAACGTATTACACCTACACAAAAGATAGATTGAGTTTGAATCTAATAATATTAAAATAAAAAGATCAGGTATTTAATGTGTTAAAAAATTTGATTAGAAAACCAACTATAGTTTTGAAATAAGATCAAAAGGCAAAAGATGTGTTTTGCCAAATGGATAAAAAAAAAATAACTTGACTTCAAAAGCCATCGAATTTAACCGACAACGTTTACAAACAAAACAGTACGAGCCCTGCACCCAAACAATAATAACAAGAAGGCGCAACCATAGCATGTTTCTGCTCCAATATGTGCATAAGCTGTAATTATGCTACTAACAAGGGAAAAAAAAAACAAAAAAAAATCCTCAAATGTCAAATTATATGGTACTATAATCCACAAAGATGTGGTATATATGTTAGTGGTGAGACATGCATGAACAAAATGACAACATGGTTTATCATTGGTAAATTACAAAGCTCATCACATTTCAGAATAATACATGAGCTTCTTCCTATTTACCCCCTACATCCATGATCCATCCATTTCCTTTGGATTGGAATATCAATCTATACAAATATGTTGCATTCTCTACCTATTCCAATATTTCATCCCTCTTTCGCTTTTCCTGTATGCAAGCTTCATATGCACAAGCATGGCGATCAATGTAGCACCACACCACACCGGACAAACCTTCTCCATACTCAAAAAGGCCATCTGCAGAAGCTTTCAAAATTTTGTCTTCAAGATGCTACTGAATCTGACTCCCACCTTTTAACTAGGTAGAAGAAAAGGCAGAACAATCCACCAATCAGCCGCCATATTTGGTAGTGTCTTTGGGCGCTTTTTATACCAAAAATAGTGGAAAATGCATTCTTTGTCGCTTTGAAAGGAAGCTGAATGATTAAAGTTCAGCTTTCATCTGACCAGGTGGCAATGGTCCTGCAATAAAGATTAGTTCTTTATATGTTACGCACTTGGAACATAACACAAAAAGGGAGGTTACTCGAGCGAACGGAACAAGCCTTACTGCTTATATCTTGACCCTCTTGGGGACCGCTGGTCCCATACCCCATCTGGACAACATTGTGGAGCTCATCATCCCATGCATTTGGTAGCTGGTTAAGTGCAATACGATCAAAGGCGAATTTAACATTAGAACTTTCATAAGGCAGAGAGGAATGACTAATTTCACTTATACAAAACATCAATATTGGAATTTCGAACTATCCCTCAGAACTTTCTCATTTTATTAGATACATGAAGATCTAATTATTTATTTAGCATCGTTACTTTTACAGCCCAACAAAGATTTGAATGAAATTATATCTGCACAGATTGTGCAAACCAATGCTAATATTTCAAAATGCCAAGCAAGCAAATATGTCAGCAGAAAAAAGAAATCCAGATGTTAGCCAAGAAGTACCTGAGTAGGTTCCTTAAATCCTCCAGTCATTGATGTCAATTGGGAAGTAATAGTTCTCCGGAGTACATCAGAATTGCTATCCATTCCAGGAAAAGAAGCTTGAATCAGTCCTGGTTGAGATGTACTAAATGGGGGATAAGCCATAGGCATGTCTGGGGAAAATGAAGGCATAGTCCGCGAATGAAGGATCTGCAGAAACAGGACAATCCGAAATGCATTTACGCTTATTATGACTAATCCACAAGATAGAACTCTGTTAAGGACATCAGGTAAATATTCACTTACATCTTTTGCAAGCAGGCCTTCGATGTTAAAGTCCAGCCTTGGATTCACAGTCGCAAGTTTCATTGACAGAAACTGAAAAGAGCAAAATGGTAATCTCAACTCAATAAAATCACATTCAAGAGCCAAATAGGAGATGAAATCTGAATACGGAAAGAAGTGCCAGGAGTCAGAGCTATCTTTCTTTTTTTTACTCGAACATGTAACCTTGAGAGAAAACCCTCGTATTTATGTAAACTGAAAGCCATCAATCCATCATATCAAAAGCATTTTGTCATCCACCCCAAGTTTATAACATTAGCAAAAGATAAAGTTGAATTACTCATAACGCAGATGCACTGAACTATTTATGAATCTCCCCAGGCAAAGGGAGCTAAAATGAAAAAAGATCAGACTCACATACCTCAACCTGTCGCTGCAATGATTGCACATAGTTGATTATCTCATCTAGCATTACTGCCTTGCCAGTAACCTGCAAAATTCAATCGATGTTTACTTCAATTATGTGGAGAACTCAACTTCACTATACTTTCTAAGCTATCAATTAAAAACAAACCAACCTTGCTGCAACCAGGCACAAGATCTTGCAAAAACTTCATTCGTTCACTGATCTTTTCCCTTCTCACCTGTTTTAATGGATGATTAATTACATGCCAAACACTAGAATGAAATGACTTTTAACTATATATATTTAATCGAGAATCTTACTCTTTCTGCAAGACTATGGCTATTTGTTGCCTGACCTCTTCGAGCTCTGACATGAATATATTCTTCCTTCGGTTCTGAGGCGTCAGACCCTTGTTTCCCTTGTTTTCCAGCAGCCTTATTAGAACCGGATGTTGGGTTTTGACCTGCCTTCTGTTGAACTTCAGGACTATTGTTTGCAGCTTCAACGGTTTGCTGGTTTCCTTTAGGATGGTTGAGCTCAGTATCCTACCACAGGAAAAGCAGCAATACACGTTGGAAATTCAATAAAAATGCCAAACAAATAAAGAAGAATTATGCAAAAACAACCCCAACCTGCCCATTTCTTTTCCTTTTCTTCCAGCTAAGACTCTTGGCAGACGATTCCCCTCCATTTCCATCCAACGTAGATGGGTCATCTTTACCACCACCACTAAACTCAGCTTCCTCAGAGTCATTACTAGACCCACCAACACCTTGTTTTGCTTCATCATGTGATCTTACAAGACTATCACTTTTTCTATCATTCTTGAGTGGGCTCCCTTCAATGGCCATCTGTTCAGCTGACACAGAGGTACCTTTAGAAGCTTCACCCACATTCATGACATTCTTCTGACCCTGTGAACCAGATACCGATTGCAACCCACTACCGGCAAATACCTCTTGTGGTCCTTGCATCAAACCCCCACTCCTTGGAAAAAGACCCATAGGCTCAGGAAGTCCAAAAGGGTTCACCATATCACTAAAATTGCCACCATTGAAGCAAGAAAACCTAGCAGCACGCTCAATGAATGCAGAATCAGCAGGAAACTGAGATAAGTTCTGGGGGAACATCCCAGGTGCACCGGGCAAGAAAATGCCGCCTTTCAGCATAGAGCTTGGTGGATTCCACCCCATATCCATGGCTTTATGATCAATTCCACTTCTCAAAGAGGCAGGCCCCCCTTTTCTATGTACTGAAGGGTTTGAAGTGGTAGCATGATTTTGGACATTAATGTCACAAAACCCCAAATTTTGTGAATTAGTAGGATGGTCCCAAAGCCCTGGACCAAACGAATCTACCATAGATGCAGATGAGCAAGAAGAAGCACCAATTATATCTCCTCTACATACTGGCATCTGGGTATCAGTAGGAACCAAACCCAAAGATGAACTACTGATACTTCCACTGCTAAATCGCCAATCAATGGGCATACCAGCAGATGAATGGTAATTTATAGGGTTATCACCCCTCTTCTCCAGCTCTAGTTTATCCTTCTCACTCATATCCATCTCTCCTTCACAACTGAATTACTTACTCTCACAATTCTGTTTGAGCTATCCGTAAAAGTATATCCAATTCTAAATTTAAAACTCCACGGGCAGTCTAGTAGGCCAATTGATTAGGCATACACCTAAAGAAGCAGAGGAAAATAACCAAAATAAAAAAAAAAAAACCTAAAAATATCACATCATATACTCTAAAGAAGCTTCAACTGAAAACAAAGTATAAACTTACAGTATAAGTAACTTGGCAATTCAGATGGGCATCCACATATTCCTTCAAAGGTTCATTCATCCAAACAGGGAGTAATGGATAATCAGAAAACCCACTTCAATTAATTAGCTTAAAAACCCAACAGTCCCTTGACTGAACCTACCCAGGTGCCAAAGTATGCATCAAAGATTAACGAAATTGAATGGGAACCATTTTGAAAGCTAACCCAACACAAGTGAAGTTCAATTTCACCAAAATTACAACAAAAGGAAACAAAAGAAACTCACAGAGAAAAGAAAGTTGAAAGAAAGCTGCAAAAGGTTTCAATAGAAACAGTCAAAATAAACAAAAAAGAAAAGAAAAGAGAACGTTGATTTCAGGACAATAAATATCCCATTCAAAACCCTAGTCAGAGTTAAGCAGGAGCAGAGAGAGAAACCCCAGCTAAAAGTGGCAAGAGAAAGATACCCATTTCAGATTCTGTGCTACTTTTGGTACTCTGCTCTTCTTTGAAGCTTTTTTCCCATTCAAAAACAAAACTTTATTCAATTTTTGGGCTCTGTTCTGTTCAAATCCCCTCCTCCCTCCTGCTTTTTTGAACTTACAAACACACACTCTCTCCTACTTAACTGCCACAACAGACCCACCCAACCCAACCCACAAAAACACGAACCCAGTACAGACGCAGAAGGAAAGTTTAGTTGTTTAAGGGAGGAAATTGAAGAATGGAAATCTATGTATTTGAAGATGGACTGAAAGGGAAGAGTATTGGCAAAGGTGCTGGATTTATACCCACGCTTGCATCAAAAAGAGAGCTTTGATGATTAACCACCGCCACTGCTACCGTAAAATTATTAAAAACACTTCTCCTTTAACTAAACATATTTTCTTTTCTCACTCCACATTTATTAGTGTCTTGATTTAACTTTAAATTTAATCACTTTACCTTCTTTTTAACTGCACTTTTGTTTATTTTAATGGGTACACAGTATTTTTTTTTTTTTTTAAGTGGTTTAATTATAGTTAGTGTTAGCTAGCAACTGACATTGCCAACTCTCATTATGGATTTTCTTTATCGTGTTGTGATTATTCAACTTTGTCCTTCCATTGAAAATCTTGGAATTAGAGCTTAAGATCTTTAATGGGGGTTTGTTTGGTCAAGCAGAGGGAACCCAAAATCTAGCTTTAACTCATTTTTCCTTCTTTGTTTTCTGTAATCAAGTGTCTTTCTTTCTTACCCATATGCCTCATGCGGTGACCATTATTTTGGGGGAAAATCATTTGTAATTTTCATATTCACACCTCATTATCATAACTATATACTTCACCATTGTAATAAACCCAATAATCCACTAAATTACATCCACTTCAACTATTATTTTCTTTAGTTAATCTGAATCCACTGGTGTATCCACTTTTAATTTTAATTAAAGTTTCTTGAATACATTACGATTTAAAGTCACCAATTTTTATACAGTTTTTTCTAATAACAAAAGCTCTATTTATAGATCGGAAATTCAAAAATTAACTATGTTCACATCTCCAAGAGTTAATTTATAATTTGATACACAAAGGATCACGATAAGACTCAAAATTAGATGTCAAAATTAATTAGGATTCAGATGAAAATATCCATTAGTTCAAATTTCCTTGACTTCAGCTAGATTACATGTAACTCGTACGGTTAAATTTTATTTCTTATATTAGTTATGTGTAACTCACATATCCAAGTTAGTCATTATTCGGGCGAGTAGTTATTGATTCAGCTCTCAGGTTAGACTTTTCTATTGATTTGTTAAACTAATTTTCATCTAATTTTCACTTGTTTTTGGTTGTTTGCAGTAAAAGTGTTTTTTAGTCTCCTGACTCAATTGTTTTTCTGTAATGTACTAACTAATTATGATGATCTTCTTGGCTTCAAATTGAATTTAGCAACTATGTTATTAGAATTTGGAATCATTTTTAAGAGTTTGTGAATAATTCTTATTATTATAAGTATTAAACTTCAATTAAAAAGTGAGACCTCAAACCATCAAATAAATCCACTACAAATAAAAGACAACCCTTTTTAAAGTTTGTATGCATCA
Source organism: Euphorbia tirucalli (assembly GCA_039660915.1). NCBI lineage: Eukaryota > Viridiplantae > Streptophyta > Magnoliopsida > Malpighiales > Euphorbiaceae > Euphorbia > Euphorbia tirucalli. Next base: position 18,740,929 of record CM077637.1, read on the forward strand.
TTTAATTTGCGTGGTTTCTCAAAATCTCTAAAATAAAATTTAGCCATGAATGGAATTTTCCACAAAAATTAATTTAGAATTTCTCCTACTTCCATATGGCTTCCCAATTACTCCTTAATCTTAACCTTGTGAACTATTTTTGTTAGTTTAATATGTTACCTACCATACTGTTTTGCAAGTGCGTATATATATATATATATATATATATATATATATATATATATATATATATATATATATATATATATATATAATCTTCCATTGTACGTGAAGTTACAACCACAAGTCTTATTTCTAAATATAATATGTGATAATTATGTACCAAACATATGCAAGTTGAGACTTTATTGGATTCAAAAAAATTAGTTCTCACAAAAATGTGTAACATGATAATTAATATTGATTTCTTGGTCAGCTAGCAGATTGCTTAATAAAAATAAAGACTTGATGTGAGTTTGTTCAATGATGTTCAAGTTGTCAAATATTCTTTCTTAGCATATAAAATAAAATAATAACAATTAATTAATGTATCTTAAAGGGCCCCAAACTTTTTTTTTTTTTTATTTTTTGTATTTTTATATAATTTCTTCTGGCAACTGGGAATCACCTGCAAAAGCAAATTGAATCTATGATCATAACTTATACATTCTCATCAATTTTGAACCCTTTCTTTTCTTCTATGTCAAGGCTTTACCTAGAGAGCATCCATGAATTATAAACAATTATAGTATTAGTACTACTCAAATCAAATTAACTTATTACTTCTTATTTTCTTTTAAACAATTAATTGATATTTTTCTACAATTGATGGACTCTCTCTCTCTCTCTCTCTCTCTCTCTCTCTCTCTCTTCTTCTCATGTCATTATTAGTTGGCATTGGGACTTTAAATCTCAAAGACCTAAGCTTTAAAATAATGGAATCTCCTCCAGCTTTTCTTTACTAAACCCCAATTTTTACTTAACCCTAGGATTTAGAAAATGATTTGTATTGATTGGTTTGGTTTTACTAGATATATATATTAATTTGAGATTTGGGAAAGAAAAACAAATATAATTAGTAATTAAATACCTAAATGTGAACAAATTCTTTTTATTTTTTATACCCTAATTACTAACATATATATTAACTTATCCTTGTACATTGTACAACAAACCATAAACAAAATCCTTAAAAGTATAGGCCAAAGGAAAGACAACAAAAATTATAAAAAATTATTAAAAAAATAAAAAAATAAAAAAAAAACCTATCACCCCTACACATTATATGATGAAGGGATCGGATTCATTAGTAATATATATATATAGTACTAACATATTAGCTAACGAGATAACAAATGGGGTATTGCCATGTGTAATAGTTTAGCCAACCGATTATGGTCAAACTATTTAATTATAAAATCTTAGAATATATATACACCCATATAATTATATAAAATTCATTTAAGATTAGGTCTATCAAAATGGGTGGTGACACGATAACACAATTCGTTTAACACAGAATTTAACGAATTAGGATTGGATTTATGAGGACTAGTGTTGGAAAAGAGTCGACACATTTATGACACGAGATAAACAGGTTAGGTCATGAGTCAACCCATAAACCCGAATAACCCGTTAACAAATTAATAATTTTGACTAATATGAAGGTTAAAACTATCATTTGCACTTGAGAGCTGATAGTATAAATTTATTCTTTATTCAATACTTTCAAACCCTTATTCATTGTGATTTTGAGAAAGCAATTGAAACAAGAAATTGATTTATTGCTTTTGTATTTTCATACATTGAGAAGCTAGATTACTCTTCTATTTATAGAAGAGGAAATACAAAATTGAAACAGAAAAGAGAGAGGGAAAAATGGGCGGGAAAGTAGTTAGATTAGTTGGCAAAAATAACAACCTTATGCCACCTCAGCCAATTGCCTTTTACGCCTGCCTTTCCTTCTTACTTTCTTCCAATTTCTTCCTTTCTTCCTTCCTTTTTTCCTGCCTTATTTCTTCTTTGGGCTTGTGCTGCGTTGATGGGCTGATGTACTGGGCCTCACTTCTCATGCCCCCTCCACGAGGAGCATCATCGTGGCGAATGGAAACCAGCCCTAACTGAGATAAAGCAAAGAGCATGGTGTTGTGAGTCTTTGCTTTTGTAAAGAGATCAGCCAGTTGATTTGGAGAAGAAATGTAAGGAGTGCAAAGAAATCCAAATTCAACACAGTCGTGAACCAGGTGACAATCGATTTCAATGTGTTTGGTGCGCTCATGAAAGACTGGGTCCTTGGCGATACCAATGGAAGCAACATTATCACAGTGAAAAGGAATAGGGAGAGTAACTGGAATTTGCAGTTCTTTAAGTAGGTAGCTAATCCATTTTAGTTCGCAAGTGGCAGACCCCATGCTCCGGTACTCTGCTTCTGTAGAAAATCGACTAACAGTGGACTGTTTCTTAGTTTTCCATGAAATGAGAGAAGAACCCAACAAGACACAAAACCCAGTGATAGACCTTCTACTCTGTTTGCAGGTGGCCCAATCAGAATCACAGTACCCTTGAAGTGGAAAATCGAACTTAGAAGAATAGAACAAGCCATAGTGTATAGTCCCTTTAAGGTAGTGAAGAACATGAAGAGCTGCCTGTAAGTGATGCAGGCATGGAGTTTGCATAAATTGGCTAAGTTGTTGAGTAATAAAGGAAATGTCTGGTCGAGTGAATCCAAGATAAAGTAAACGACCCACAAGTCTGCGATATAATTCTGGGTCATCAATGGGTGTGCCAGAATCAGAAAGGAGAATGCCTGAGAAGAAGGGACTAGGAGCAGGGGTGACCTCTTGGTAGCCCACATCAGTAAGCATATCCAGGATGTATTTGGCTTGGGAAAGTAAAATACCATCTGGAGTGCGAGAAAGTTCAACTCCAAGGAAAAAATGTGCTAGGCCAAGATCCTTGATGGTGTACAATTGATGCAAAAAATCTTTGAATTGCTAAATTTGTAAAGGATTGGAACCACAGATGAGAATATCATCAACATAAATTGCCACCATGAGAAAATTGCTATCCTGAGTCATAGTGTAAAGACAAGTGTCATGGTAAGATCTCTGTAAACCAAATTGAAGAAGTTTACTGGTGAGTTCCTTATGCCACTGGCGACCAGCTTGCTTAAGCCCATATAAGGACTTGGTGAGCTTGCACACTTGATGAGAAGCAGCAGCAGAGTAACCTTCTGGTGGTTGAAGATAAATTTCTTCATCAAGAAAGCCATGAAGATAGGCATTGTTGACATCAACCTGATGGATCTCCTATTGTTTAGCTGCAGCAATAGCAATTAAAAGTCTAACAGTAACAATGCGAGCAACAGGACTGAAGCAGTCATTGTAATCAATGCCAAAGGTCTGGTTGTAACCTTTAGCAACCAACCTAGCTTTGAACTTGTCAATGGCTCCTATTGGTGTATATTTGATACGATAGACCCATTTGGAGGCAAGTGCATGCTTTCCTAGGAGGTAAAGTAGTTAACTGCCAGGTCTGATTGGCTTCAAGAGCTGAGAGCTCCTGCTGCATTGTTGCAACCATGGTTTTCAGACCTGGACCGGTCATCGAACCGGTGAAGGGATGGATTCATAGATTTTGGATTAAACCGGAATAAACCGGAATCGAACCGGATTTAATAACTGTATTAAAACATTAAAATATTTTTATTTTTATATTTATAATTTATGAAAATTTGAATATTTTTATTATAATTCTTTAAGTTTAAACATTTCAAACACAATATACTAATTAAAAAAACTCAATTTATGAAATATAGTTTTTATAATTACAATTAAATGTCAATTTAATTTAAAAGAATTAAAAAATAAAAACTATATTTTATTTTAATTAAAAACACATCAAAATAATAACTTAAATTTTATATAAATATTTTTTTTTATAAAACATTCTGGTCGAACTGGAAAACCGTTCTGGTTCACGGTTTTCCGGTTCGATCGGTCAGTCCGATCGAAAGTTGACCGGTTGTTAACCAAAATGAAAACCGGATAAAAATCGACCGGTCTGACCTCCGATTCCGGTCAAACCCGGTCCAACTGTCCGGTCCAGTCCGGTTTCACAACTATGGCTGTAACCCATCGATCATCCTAACTGGCCTTTTTGTAATTCCGGGGCAATTTGTCCTGCATAGCATTACTGAGAAAAGCCATTTGTTGCTCAGAAATAGAAATTTCTAGCAAAGGGTAAGAAGCAGCATTAGCAGTAGCAGTAAAATAATCAGAAAGCCACTAAGGAGGATGAGTTATTCTTGTTGTAATGACCCAGTCCTAAGAGGGGTGGCGTCGGGGTGGATGGCCTGAGCAAGGAGCTGCCCAGTGAGGGGTGGCGTCGGGGCAGAGAAACCTGAGCAAGGAGCGGCCCTGAAGGATGTCGAATTGGGCAGGAATGAACTGAATCTATACTGGAAAGAGAGGGTTTCGAGACTATGCTGGTATGGGACGGTATAGTTAAGAAGGGCTAGATTTCAAGACTGTACTAGTATGGGACGGTACAGTTGAGAATGGCATAAGAGATTTGATAGGTACTACCTATACCAACAAGATGCATCTTCTTTTCGGTAGCCCATTCCGAAGTAACTTCAAAGTTAAGTGTGCTTGACTTGGGGAAATTTCAGGATGGATGACCTCCTGGGAAGAAATTTCCAGGAAGCATGTGAGTGAGGACAAAGCATGCTGGAAAGACACGTATTGGTTTGTGGGGGCAGACGATCAGATCCCGGATGTTACACTTGTAGACCTGCGAAGAGCATCAGAAGGATTTGATACAGCAGGTGGAGTAAAAACAGGAACTGAAGCAGAAGAAGGCAAAGTAACTGATGAAGCAGTAAAAGGAAAGATATCTTCAAAAAAGTGCACATCTCTGGATACTACAAACTTATTGGCTGCAACATCCCACAATTTGTACCCTTTTTGACCGGGGGAAAAACCCATGAATACACCAGAAAATGCGCTGGGTTCAAATTTATTTTTGTGAGGCTGAGTGTTGGTATAAAAAAATTTACACCCAAAAACTCGAAACCGTGTATAATCTGGAGAAGTATAATATAATAGAGCATGTGGAGTCTGCCATTGTAACACCTTACTAGGCAAAACATTTATAACTGCAGTGGCATACAATATAGCTTCTCCCCAAAATTCATTTGTCAAAGAAGCTTGAAATAAAACAGACCTAGCAACATTCAGCAGGTGTCTGTGTTTTCTCTCCACTATACAATTTTGCTGTGGTGTATACACACAACTTCGATGATGTAAAGTACCCCTGTCATGAAACAGTTTTGTGACTTTGTGATTAAAAAATTCACTTCCATTGTCAGATCTGATTACCTTCACATTTTTCTCAAATTGAGTCTGTATCATAGTGAGAAAAATATCCAATGCAGAAGCAGTTTGTGTTTTATGTTGAAGTATAATGACCCAAGTGTACCTAGAATAATCATCAACAATGGTAAGGAAATACCTTCCTCCACTTTTAGAAGGAATAGAATAGGTGCCCCAAAGATCAATGTGAATCAACTGAAAAGTACTTGTAGAAGAAATACAACTTCGATAAAAGGGAAGTCTACTCTGAGTAGCTATAGGACAAATGGAACATACATGATTATTACATTTGTACTGTATTTCAGGAATATGAAGTAAAGTTTTTGAAAAAACATGGCCTAATCGTAAATGCCAAATATTTGGCTTATTAAAATCTGTGTCCAATGCAGTCACACTATTGAAACAAATTGCTGATTGTAACACATTAGGATCGAAAGATCTTGTATCCAGCTTGTATAAACCGCCAATCTTCCACCCTATTGCCAACAATTCACTTGTATTTTGATCCTATAAATAACAATGATCAGTACTGAAAATTATTTTCACATTGTCTTCTTCCAGCAATTTCCCAACAGATAATAAATTGTATCGAAAAGTAGGAATGTGAAAAACATTCTTTAGTATCAATCTTGATGTTAAAGCCACATCTCCTAAGTGCTGCATAGTTTGTTTAGAGCCATCAGGAAGTAAAACCACTTGATTTCCAGCTGGATAAGATTTCTTTGTAAACAGATTGATTTGAGAAGTCATATGAGAGCTTGCTCCACTATCCACTATCCATTCATTCAATTTTATATCAAAAGAATGAAATGAAAAGGAGGTAGAAATATGCTCACCAGAACTAGATCCGGAATTTGCTGTTTTTATTAAAGGTCTTGTCTCAAGAAAACCTGCTGAACCTGCAAAAGCTGAAAGATCAGTTGTATCAACAGGTGTATCAAAATGTTGTTTCAGTTTGTGCTTTTCTCCTGACACTTTATCTTTCTCTCTATATTGTTTGTACATCTCCTCAATCATGTTGGCCATATGCTTTTTACTGATAAAATCTTCTTCACTAGTTGTTGAATCTGTGTCTGCTTCAGCCATATGTGCCTGAGTCTGTTTCTTTTTCAAATCCATGTACAAATCCGGATAACCAATTAACTGGAAACACGATTCTCTAGTATGACCAGGAGCATCACAATGTGTATAAGTAACATTCCTTTTGTTTTTATCATCTTGCTTCTTCTTTTTGAAACCAGATCCAAAACCTTGAGGAAGTTTTGAGCTAGATCGATGGAATTGATTTTGAGTCAGATTTGCAATTTCAATCATATTATCTGCTGACACTTCATGTTGTTTTTCAACTCTTGTAAGCATTGAATCAGCATTATTTAAAGAAGGCAGTGGATCCATAAGCAGAATCTGATTCTTCACATGCTCATAATTATCATTAAGTCCCATCAGGAATTGAATAAGCCTGTCTTCTTCTTGTAAATCTGAAATCCTCTTAAATGCATTACAAGCATAGTTCTGTGAAACTCCACAATGACACATAGGATTCGGTCTCAACAGATTAAGTTCATTCCATAATCTTTTGAGCTTTGTATAATACTGCATTACAGATATGTTACCTTGAGTGAACAGACTGATACTCCTCTTTATTTGATAAAGCAGAGGACCATTGCTATCACCAAAACGCTGTTCCAATTCCTACCACAAATCTCTCGCTGTTTCGACATAAAGAAAATCTTCACATAGTTCTTTAGACATAGAATTAAGAATCCACGATGATACTAAGCAGTCAATCTTCTCCTATCTTTCATACTCTGGAGTGTCTGCTTCTGGCTTGAGATTGTCTTCAAGGATGTACTTCAACTTTTCTTTGGCTGTTAGTGCTCTTTTAATTGCTCTGCTCCATGGTAGATAATTTTTCCCTGTGAGTACTGCATTGACCAAAGAAATACCTGGATTTTCCGGCTGATTTATTTGCACAGTCCGGTTACTCTATTCTTCTTCATTATTGTTAGTAGCTTCTTCTTCTTCATGAAACACCTCATATCGATTTGCATTTCTTCTCACCATGGCTCTGATACCATGAGAAAGCAATTGAAACAAGAAATTGATTTATTGCTTTTGTATTTTCATACATTGAGAAGCTAGATTACTCTTCTATTTATAGAAGAGGAAATACAAAATTGAAACAGAAAAGAGTGAGGCAAAAATGGGTGGGAAAGTAGTTAGATTAGTTGGCAAAAATAACAACCTTATGCCACCTCAGCCAATTGCCTTTTACGCCTGCCTTTCCTTCTTGCTTTCTTCCAATTTCTTCCTTTCTCCCTTCCTTTTTTCCTGCCTTATTTCTTCTTTGGGCTTGTGCTGCATTGATGGGCTGATGTACTGGGCCTTACTTCTCAGATTTAATGGATATTTTTTGGACTATACTAGGCTAGTAGCTATTTTGGTTTTTGATGTAGAAATTACAGCTTCGGAAAGACTGCCTGAATGGGATGTAAAAACTTTATTAGATATTGTTTAATTAGTAAAAATACAGAAATTTAAACTAATTTTTACTTTCTATTGCCTATCTGCATTGTTGCATGTTTAATTAAGTTGATGAATTCATGTTGATTAATTTTTAGAAGGGTAATTGTTATTTTTATAGATAATATGGTCCAATATTGAATTGATATATAAATAATCTATTTTTTGTTACTATAAATAATCTATTTTTAAATAAATGGGTTAAACATGTTAATAGTATCAACCCGTTATAATATAGTGTTGTATAGTGTCAACCCATTTAATATATGGGTAGTGTCAATATTGACCTTATAAGTGTCACCAAACTGTGTCAACACGACACGAATATGACACGCGAACCCATTTTGACAACCCTATTTAAGTTTGTCTTGCGCAATAGAATTTCTAATCCTTATTTAATTTTTAATACGTGTAAAATATCTTAATTAATTGAAAGATGAATCACGTAAAGGAAGTCTAAAGTATCTCAAACTCATTAATCAAAATTAATTAAAAATAATAATTTTTAATACCATTTTATTTGTAGTGATATGTTATTTAATGTTAAAGGAAGCTCTAAATTTGATTTCTACAAGTAAAATAAATGAGAAGTTTCACAGTTTATATTTGATTTTAATTGCTTAAATTATAAATTATTTATTTGAATTTCTTTGTGTAGATAATAAGTTTTAAAAATTAAATGTCCTGATAAATCTCTTATCAATTAATTATATTTAAATGTAAAATCAATTAATAATAAATTTTGCAGTGGACCATAAAAAAAATATTGTCCATATTCATAACAAAAATGTACATGTAAAACTTTATTAATAGGATTTGGTCTCAAGTCTTAATATGATGAATCAAAGATTAAAGAGAATTAGAAAGTATTATTAAGAGGAAAAGGAAGAAAGATGTAATTGTTACAACGAGATTGAAAGCTTATATAACAGCCTTCTAACAACCCAAAAAGCTAAAAAAGTATAATTTGCCCTTAATCTCTAACGTCTAGTACATGATATTTATAACATATGATTAACATCCCCCTACAAGATGAGCATCATGAATGTCTACCAAGCATAATCTATCAACTATGCTTTAAATGATAGCGAATTCAATAGCTTGGTAATTAAATGAGTTTTTAAGTTGATCATAAGACTACATTGACATACGATGAATGATGCCATCTTGAACTTTGGATCGTACAAAGAGACAACCGATATCATGATGCTTAGTACATTTGTGAAACACTGGGTTTTTTGCTATGTGAATTGTAGAGATGTTGTCACAAAAGAGTCATGCAATTGTTGACTACTATATCTTAAAGTCTTGAAGTAAATATTAAATCAACTGAAGTTCTGTCGATGTTGATGCCATAGCTTTATACTTTGCTTCAGAGGAATTTCTACTTATTGTGTTCTGCTGTTTTAATTTCTAGGATATCAATGAATCTCCAAAAACACACAAACCCCAATCACTAATTTCCTAGTTTGTTTATAGTTTTCCTAGTCTTTGAATTAGTGAGTCCCTTCAACTGGATACTAGGTTTGGTTGAATAAAATAATCCTTGTGGAGGCTTTCCTTTTAAGTACCTTAAGATTATATTTATTGCTATAAAATGTGACTTAGTTGGACTTTATAGATGTTATGAAAATTATTGAACAACATACGAGATGTTAGGCCTAATGTTTGTTAAATAAAGCAGCTTTCCTATGGGTTTCCTGTAACATGTGTTATCTTTACGCAACTTTGATTGTATGTGATATGTTTAATCTACTGTAATAGGAGTATAATATGGCTTAGAATCCATAAATCCATATTTTGTAAGAAAATCTAGAGTGTAATTCCTTTGATACAAATGAATTCCTTTGGTTGTTCTAGCTACCTTTAAACCCAATGTAAACTTCAATTGTCCTAAATCCTTAATATTGAAGCAATCATGAGGATATTACTTGACTTCCTTAATAGCTTGTTGACTATTGCTTACAAGTCTAACATCATCTACATAAGTTGTCAAGATAATAAACTAACTTTATGTTTCTCTAACAAAAAAAGAAGGATCTGCCATTGAATGTTGAAACCCTTTCTTAAGAAGTGATGATATAGTGGAATTTTATTGTCTACTTGCTAGTTTTCACCCATATAAAGACTTCTGTAATATAAAAACAATATTTGGAACTTAGTAAAACACTCCTTATGATAATTGCATATATATTTCTTCATCTAGACTCCTATGAAAAAAAGCATTTTTGATATCCAATTTCTCCAAGAAACAATTTTTCTATGATACTAAAGTTAAAAGTAATATGATTGTTATGATCTTAGCCATAGGGGAAAAGGTCTCTAGATAATTATTTCTAGGCTATTATATATATCCCTTTGCCACTAAATGACCTTTGAACCTTTTTATTGCTCCATCACTTTTCTTTTTTATCCTGTACACCTATTTACATCCCATGGGCTTATTTACTGTAAAGAAATAATTTTCCAAGTTTTATTATTCTCTAGAGCCTACAATTTTGCTTGTATTGCCTCTTGCCAGGCACCATTCTTTGATGCTATAGCATAACTCTTTGGCTCTTCTTTTACAGTAATAGCTTTAAAGAAAATCTTTTGCGAACATAAGATAAATTTGCGCAAGACATTACAAATGACAAAAGATGCTTTTTTTGTTTTTCATAAGAATCTGCTATTCTTGTTTCAGCTAATGAACAATAATAATCTTTCAAATAACTAGCCTTCCTATGCTTTCTAGTGATTCTTCTTACATAGCTAGGTTGAGAATCACTTGTTGTTGTTATATCACATTGTTTTTTCATCCTTAGCAACATATGGAAACAAATTCTCATGGAAGACTACATTTATGAAAACCATAATCTTATGATTCCTTAAACTATAAACTCTATAGCCTTTCATACTATTAAAATACCCTAGAAAAATTACATTTGTTTGCCCTGGCATGAAATTCGGTCCTGTTTCTAGCTAAAGTACTTACATAACACAAATACACAAAAGCTTTTAACTCACTATAATCAGGAACCTTATCACAAAGCTTTCATATGGATTTACATTACCTAATAAAGGAGTGGGCAATCTATTAATAACATAAACTCCATAACCAACAAAGTAAGTCCAAAAAGTAGGAGGAAGATTATCTGAAAACAAAGAGATTTTGCTACATTCAATATATCTTGGTGCTTTCTCCTTATAAGACCATTTTGTTGAGGTCTCTTAACACAAGATATATGATGCACAATTCCATTTTTAGAATAAAACTACACTAACTTAAACTCTAGTCCATTATTTGACTAATTACCTTAATATTTCTACCAAATTGGGTTTTTACCATAATATAAAAATATTGTATTATCAGTGATGCATCTCCTTTACTTTTCATCATAATAACCCAAGTAAACTTAGTACAATCATCAACAATAGTAAAAAAAATACATATAACCTTCTAGAAATAATATAGTTGTACTCATATATCTATATGCACAAGATTCAAAAAATGAAGTGAAATGGATTGAGAAACTAGAAATTGCAATTTCCTTTGTTTAGATTAAGAACATACATCACAAACAAAGCCAGAGGAAATAGAAATATTAGGAAATAGTCTATGCAAAGCTACTAATCTAGAGTTTGACAAAAGTCCTAGCTTATAATATTAGAGATGCTCTTTATTATGGTAGAAAAAACAAGATCAACATCAAAACCATCAAGCATAAATGAAGTAGTTTTCGAATGATAACGTCCATCAAGAACTTCATTTGAACCAATCTTCTTCTTGGATGCAACATCCTATATCAAGCGAGATGTAGAATAAAACACTAACTCACACTTCAAAGATTTAGACAATTTCGTAACAGATGATAAATTATAGCATGAATCATACATCAAACAAAATAAAATCAGCAGTGAAATGTATATCTCCTACATATGTAGCATGCAACCTAAGATTATTAGGCAGAAACACATACTAATTTTTTTTTTATCTTTATAATATTAACAAACAAATGCATAGAATTAGCTAGATGGCTACTAGCCCCTGTATCTATAATAAGTATTAAGCATAGAAGAAAGTGAAAAAGATGTACCTAATGTAATAGAATTGGTACAATCAACTTGTTGTGATGCAGTTTATGGTGTAGTAATGACTCTAGCAAATGAAGCATGCACTACTGATGTTTGCATTTGAGCTAAAGACTACTAAGTCTACAACTAAATCAACTGTGAAAGCTGATTTAATTGTTCTAGAATAAAGGCATTTGTTGTAGCAATCACAAGCATTACTTGACTCTGCCCTTGACTAACAACACCTTTATAGCTACCATATTCAATAGAATCTTGTTTAACATAAGTACGATCTTGCTCCTCTAAATCCTCAACTTCTACAACTACATTGGCCTCTATATATCTTGGTTTAAAACCAAGTGGATAACCATTTTTCTTCCAACAATTGTCAACATAAGGATTATCATTACAATAAGAACACTTCTTGTTAGCTTGACTTTGCTACTTCTTAAAAGGCTTATTGACAAACTGAGTATTACTAGAAAATTAAGAACTAAATTTAGAACCACACCCAAACGAAGAACCCCCAAATTGAGATCGTCTTTGATAAGAACCACTTTTATTGGCAAAAGCAACAATTTATTGTGGTATAATCGCCTTATCAGTAATAAGAAATTCTCTAACATGTTGTAAGACTAAAGAAAAGACTTTATTCATAAAAGGTTATGGTTCCATTACCATAATTTGTGACTCGATTGAAGCAAAGGAAGTATTCAACCCTTTTAGAAAACAAATTACTTATTAGACTCACGAGTCCTATGCATAGCATCATTAACATTGTAAAAACAACCCTCACAAACACAAACAGGTAGAGGATTCAACCCAATATATTCATCCCATAGAGTTTGTAAACGAGCAAAATAATCTATGACTAACCTTACTCCCTAGGAAATAGTAAAGATCTCTCCCTGCTACGGGTGGCAATCGGGTGGGGAATATTCGAAAACCATAAGGATCCAAACCGACAGGGATGGAGAATAACTAAAATTTTCACCCACGGGGACAAAGAACGAGGAAATTTTATCCTCGTAGCTCAAATAGGGATGGAAACGGGGATTGCTATATCCGCCCCGTGGGGATCCCCTTAATTGTCACTACTTATGGATTCGAACCTGGGTGATCCATAAAAATCCATTATAAGTCAAAAAATTACTTACCACTTTGCTCATATAAATCCCCGTAGGGATCCTAAAAAAAAATACCTGTGGGGGTCCCCAATATTTTACAAAATTTTAAAAAATATACTTGTTTTGCATTCTCTATACCCTTGACATATATGTATAAGTTGTATGTCTTAATAAAAAAACCCTAACTACATGATTCCCACTTTAGCTTTCTCTCTAACCCAATCATACTTCCCTTAACAATCTTACTCTCTCCCTCTCAGTAGCTTTTTTTTATTTCCACTTAGTCATCGTTCACCGATTCATCATCACTCTTCTTACCACTACCTCCAATCCATCAATGATCTCTAGTCTAACATAGTTGCCAGAAGCTCTTAGTTTTCTCTTTCTTTCAAGTGGCACAATCACTCAACAATTCACGATTGCACTATCAACAGTTGATTCACCATCTCCCTATCATCAGTCACTGGTTAGTTTAGTATTCTGTTCTTTTGATTTCTAAAGCTTCTCTCTTGGTGTTTGAGGAGTTTGTTTTATAGTTAGGGCAATTAATTGGTTATGGACCCTGTGATTTTTGGCTTGGAAATTTTACTCTATAGTTTCTTTGGACTTATAATGGTGTTGATGTAGTTTTCTCCATTTTCAATTAGTTACCCCTACTTGCTTCCACTTGACCATATTGTTAAGGATTTTTAACTTTTCACATGCTCTGCCAGTGGAGCTTAATTCATTTCAATGGGAAAGTTTCATATGTTTCTAGTTTCAATTATTTGGGTTCAAACTTGTGTTTTGTTAAATGTATTAGTTGTATGTTTAACAAATGAGTGTATGTGGCTTGGAAATATTACAACAGATAAAAAAGTCCAATGTAGAGCTCTATTCTAATTATTCTTTTGACATTTTTCTTATTACCGATTGAATTTATGGTATGTGGTTATTTTTGTTATACTCATATCAGGTAACTTTTCAATTTTTGACTTTCTGCTTGTTATTTGATGCACATGATATTTACTTTTCATATTATAGGTTGATGACAAGAAGGATTAAAACAAGTCTCAAGAGTATCATCAAGTACCACCTATTAGATTGATTGGGCTACAAAAATATTGAGAAAAGACATTGTTACTTGTTAAGTATTATATAGTTTTGGAATAATCCGTACATTGTTTGCAAAACTAAATTTATGTTTGTAATTTTGGAGATTTAATGTTGGATATTTGTTTTAATGTATTTAAACATGGATATTTTTAAGTGAAATGAATATACAACCAGTAAACTAAAATTGGTCATACATTTTGGCTAATAAATTTTGTTTTTTTTTTTTTATGGGGATCCTCACGGGGAGGGTATTGGGTTGAAAAAATCCCCAAAGCATTTAATGGGAGTTCCCCAAAACCGTCCCTACAAGTGTTGGGAACAAGGAATGCAAAATCGTCTCCACCCCACCCTATTCTGTACTCCTACAAGTCTACAATTCTATACACATTTGATTGAGAAAAACTTTCCTTGAAACTATCCCAAAGCTGCTTCATAGTCTCAAAATTGAGGGACTCAAAGAGAGAATTAACCAAGACAAAACCATATTGTTGCACCGATGGCAAGAACTAAACATCACATCCCCTGAATTCGACCTCTAAATATAACCATCGATAAACTCCAGCTTGTTCATAGACATCAGTGTCATCTTCATGTTGCACACCCAAGAATGATAATTTGCTCGATCTAACAAAGGAGTAAGACGAACCAACAATGGGTTCTCACCTGGATGCAAATAATATGGACTATTCTCATCAAATTGCGATCACCATTTATCAAAGAAAACAAAAGAATCAAAGAATCAATGAAAGCTTTTAATCAGAAAAGCTCAAATACCATCTTAACATGATGATCAAAGATTAAAGAGAATTAGAAAGTATTATTCAAAGAAAAAGGAAGAAGAAGAAACTGTTACAATGAGTTTGAAAGCTTATATAACAGCTTTCTAACAACTTAAAAATGTAAGACGTCTAATTTGCCCTTGGCCTCTAACGATTAGTACATGATATTTGTAACATATGATTAACATCAAGTATACTCAAACTTGATCGAATCTTCAATTGGAGAGAAATGTCTTTATCATCAATAATAAGTAAGCTGGATAGGTATTTAAAAGGTTAATGTAATACAATTAACATTGACAAGTTACATGTAATTATGCCGGCAATTAAAAAAAAAAAAGGCAAAGAGGGTAGTTTCTTTTGGGAAAGGTAAAAATCCCATCCAAAGTAAATTAATATGGGTATCTCTTTAATTCCTATTGTTTATGATTAATCAAACACTCTTTCTTCTCAATTATCATTTCATTACTGTCTCTGCTAATTATTAAAAGTGGGCTTTGGTTTGAGCTTTAATCAATTGAAGGGAAGCACGTCTGATCCTACTTTATACCATACCAATCCATTACATTAATGTACTACCCTAATTATTTTATTATTCATTAATTAATTTATTGTTTAATTCACCTTCCTTCAACATCTTAATTGTATTTTACTTAAAGCGTGCTACCACTGAATAATAGTCCAACTACTAACTCAGCTCTTATTTAATTATAATACAACTAAGTTAATTAAATAACCTACCTATTAGATCTATGCTTCTATGAACACCATTCACTTTTAATTTCCTTCCTAGCTAGTCAATTAAATTTTCAATCGGAATTTTTTTTTATAGAACTTGTATTATGTGAAATAAGTTAACAATGAGCCTTGTATTGTTATTCATACTTAGTTTATAAGTGATCACATAACCAATTTTTGTTAAGGTTCGATCTATTCTATTTATATGTCACTTTTTTATTTTCAATGTGGGATCACCAATACTCTCCCTCAAGTGCATACAACTGGGTCTAGACCTGTTGTCACTTATCAAATATCCTTTTATCTATCTCTTTTAAGGCCTAAAGTTATCGACGAGTCTAGTATTCTCTACTATCTCACACTGCACCATGGTTTCTAAATATGCGTTTAGGATCTTTCGATTATTAGAGCTTTTTTAACTTTGATACCATGAAGAAATTTCGTTGTATTAAAACTGATGAGTCAAACTGTATAAGTGAGCATATAAATAGGTTGAGCGTATATAACATAAAACCAATTGGCTTGCGTTAAGGTCCAAACTCGAATCCCCGACTTCTAGGTCTAAGAGATTTTCATATCATGTTATGAAACTATTTGATCGAAAAACTTAAGTTAATAGGTAAAACCAAATAATACTTATAATGACGGAAGTTTCAACTATTGTGGTTCCATGACATTGCATACACTAAGACCTAATAATACTATTAATAACAGAAGCTTAAGCTATTACGATTCCATGACATTGCATATACTAAGATCCAAACTCAAGATTTATAATTTAAGCCTTTGGAGTTCTTACCAATCAATAAGTTAATAATAGGACATTTTATCATAAATTGATTCAATTTTACATTTTTTTTAGTATACTTACAGTAAAAAGCATAAAATAACGTTTCAATAACATTTTAAATTACAATTTCAATTGATAAATACTTGAAACTAATACATGGTTTGACTAGGTCATACATATGTGTACTTTATAATGTAGGGATACATCCACCACAAATGAAGAAGGAAAATTAAGTTTGATATATTTGTAAATTAAGATTGGGAAGGAAAAGAGAATGAAGTATTTTTCGCAAAGCATATGATAAAATCCGGTTCAACTTGTATGAATTTTATGCAGACATCATTACACAAACATGATGAGATGTTGTTCAGTTTTTGTTTTCAAACTTTTCTACTCCTTTTTGGTTCACTTTTCATAAAACCCTAATTTCATAACACCCACTTTTCCCCCCCTCTCTCTTATGGTCAGAAGATGCTTCTAAAAAATGTGAGGACTTTATTTATTTATTTATTTTTTTAAATTTTAACCCACAATATTTTTTCACTTACTCTGATCATGTGTTAGTAAGAAAGTTGAGTTAGGTATGGGACCCCCCAAATGGGTGGATCAAATTGTGATGATAAAAGACTGCCTACTATTCCAAACTTCTTGTCCCCTAGCTATAATCGATGTTGTATTCCCAAATTACAAAAAATTTCGATCAACTTCTCAATTAGAAATTACGGTTAAAAAAAAAAAAAAAGGAAACTGCGGTTAAATAATTATCTACCCAATTAAGTAAGGGTAAGATATTGTTATGAATTTTGTGGTATATATTCAAAGGAAATTTTGGTATATCATACATATAACAAATTTTCTAGCAAGAAAAATATTCCATACAGGAAGCCACTCATGGTCAATAAGTGGATTAATCTTAGAGATTTTGTGATCAATTTAACATAATGAGACTGTTCTTGAGAAATAACATGCTTTACGAGTAATTGATTTGGAAGGATATTGCCTCCCAAAAGAGAATTACGATGTTGTTGGTATACCTTTCTTTAGAGTTTTATTATTCACCAACCTTTTGGAATTAATAGCAATTTTGTTATGTATCATATCATAATTCGGAAACACCTAACCTTTACACTTAACTTGATACATAATTAAGACTTAATAATAGTATTTATTAATTCACCAAAACAAGATAATAGTATTTATTAACAATTTTTTTTTTTTTATCGGCATAAGTATCGTATATGTCCACGAATAAGTTAGTTTTCAAGCATATGATTACCAGACGTATTTCAAATTTATCCGGTTATATTTCATTCATTTTTGAAAGGATGTCATGGAAGATTTTTTTTTTTTTTTTTTAAATGGTTGTCATTTTGAGAAACTATTATATTTAATAATTATTTTTAAATATACTCTCATAAAGTGATTTATATCCTAAAAACCAGTTATAGTAAAATGACATTGGAATTAAAATATTTAAATGATTTTTCTAATGGATGTACCAATTTTTTACAGTGAACAACATCCTTTTTAAAACAGAGGAAGTAGCTTGGATTAATATGAGTTTCACTTTTTAAATCATACAAATATACATTTTAGAAAAACAAATAGAAAAAGGTATATATTACTTCATATCGTTTGCTCAAAATTTCAAAATTCAATTTTTATTGTTGAGACTTTTTGTGTAAAAATATTTATCGTCAGCTTCACATGTAAGTATAGAAAGAGTAATACGATCTATTTTAAACAAGAACACATGGAAGTTGGTATGGATGGAGACTGTGGCTTATTGTTCATACAGGTGAGGATGCATATATAATACTAATTATTTATTGAATATGTCGTTTTTAATTAATAGCATCACATATTAAATCTTTAGCTATCATTCAGTAAAAAAAAAAAAAAAAAAAAGAGAAAATCTTTAATTTATTAGTTATACATATAAAATTATATAATAAAGTTAATTGGTAGATTGATTTGGTGAGTAAAATATAAGCATTAGAATATGGTAATAGACGCACAAATGATGTGTCTAAATTGGGTTCAGTAGCTCAAAGCCATGGCTTTTAAGTTTTAAATAAGGATAATTAATTAGAGTCAATAAATAAAAGGCAAAAGCAACTTCATTTTAAAATTTGTGGACTATGTTCATTTCATCATATGCCTATATAAATAAGTCATGATTTCAAGTATATATTTGGTGGGTTTTGGTGCGTCCCATTTTTCAAAGGCTACAGTGCTTACCGATTTAATTAGGCTCCATGTCAACAATAAAAGTAAAAATATACAATCCTCTCAACAATCTAACGTTCTACTTACATTCTACAAATTAAACACATTATTTGTATTTTGAATGGGGATTTGATCCGGTAGAACGCTTGTATACAGTGATAGTACCAAGAATTGGCAGACGACTGACGGAAATTCCCTTAAAAAAATTTCCGACAGACAAACCTCGGACTAACCAATTTATCAATTCAAATTCAAACCTAATTTATCAATTATCAATTCAAACTT
This sequence comes from Euphorbia tirucalli, assembly GCA_039660915.1. Classification (NCBI taxonomy): domain Eukaryota; kingdom Viridiplantae; phylum Streptophyta; class Magnoliopsida; order Malpighiales; family Euphorbiaceae; genus Euphorbia; species Euphorbia tirucalli. Next base: position 18,759,902 of record CM077637.1, read on the forward strand.
ATCAATTCAAACTTATCAATTTATCAAAATTTTCAACACACATACACAGATATACAATTAATTTATCAATTCAAACTTATCAACAAAAATACACAACTTATCAATTTTTCTTTAATCCCTAATTCAAATCAAACCTAAATTAGAATTTAGAAACCTAAACTTTTAAATTTAAAACTAATCGGAAGGGAGGGCTTGGTGAAGATGGAGGACTGACGAGGGTCGGCAGAGGCAGAGGACGGTGGTGGCTTGCCAATTGGTGGCAACAACAGCCTACAAAGAGGGGCGTCGCTTCAAAGAGAGGGAGCTAGAGAACGATTTGTTGTTGGAGAGGGGCAGAAACAATATATCGATTGTTTAATTGTTTTTAAAAGATGTTTTAATTTTTTTTAATTCGCCGTTTTGCCCTTGAATTTGAAAAAAAAAAAAAAAAAATTAAAACAAACCTTAAAGGTTTGGCCATCTTCTTCGGCCAAACTTGTATGGTTTTGGGGGTGGCAGCTATAAAGGGAGGTCGCCGAAAGCCCTCTACTTAGGAGTTTTTCTAGCGGCTAAGGAGTCAGGTGCCCTTTTATGACCACCTCAAATCTGCCCCTACCTGTAAAATAACAAGAATGAGACACTAATTATCCATATAAATGAATACTTCAATACCTAATTAATTCAGTAATTAGTTGAGAGAATGGTTGTAGTGAAGTTGTAATAGTAGGGTTTATCAATTGGGGTTGATGGCCTTTTTATAGACATAGATTACAATCCCAGTCTGATTAGGAAAGTTGGGTGCACTTGTGTCTCTATAGATACTCGTATTCTAATTAGGAATGTGACACCTATTTAGGTCGGTGCCTAGGAGGAACACTATTATTTAAGTCAAGTTATTATGTAAAGTTTAGTCATGCCCATAATTAGACCAAATTTAGGAATTATCATCCTAATAGAAGTGAAATTGCCTATTTTGGACTAATATATGGTCTCCACTTGTACATGTCAAATGATAGGTCTAGTTACATCTCCGGGGTATAAGGCTTATCAGTCATATATACATAATTATTTCTGACATACTCTGCATAGGAATGTCTTTTATAATAAGGATATGTGTTAATAGAGATATTATGTATAGGTTGTATTTATGTAGTTGACATGTACAGGATTCTTTTCTACTTGTATTCCCTAACCTACGGCTTATACAAGACTATAAATAGTCTAATTATTCATCAATAACATATATCAGAAACCTTAAACATTATATGGCATCAGAGCACTAAATGGGCTAATACACGAAATCTCAAAAACCTAACATCAGAATGTTATTGGGTGTAAATGGGTCTTCAAGACCAAAAGGAAACTAGATGGTTCAGTTGAGCGATACAAAGCTCGTTTGGTAGCTAAAGAGGTACCATCAATGTCTAGGTATGGACAATACTAATACCTTTAGTCCTGTAGTTAATCCCACTACAATCCAACTTCTTTTATCTTTAGCGATATCTTAAGCTTGGTCTGTTATTCATCTTGATGGTATCAAATGCATTCCTCCATGGTGATCTTGAGGAGAATGTATTTTTGCAACAACCAACAGGCTTTATTGATGTCCTGCACCCTACTCATGTTTGTGCTCTACAAAAATCTCTGTATGGCTCAAGCAGTCTCCTCAAATGTGGCATAAACACCTTACCTAGGTTTTGCTCTCATTTGGGTTCACATGTTCCAAAGCAGATATCTCTTTATATATGTACTGTCAGGATTCTTGTTTCATTTTCTACTAAATTTATATTGATGACCTACTGCTTCTTGGTAGTGACAATGATAAAGTTCTATCTCTTATCTTATTTTTGCAAACACAAATTGCAATTAAGAACCTTAGTCAAGTTCAGTATTTTCTTAGGTTGGAGACTACTTAATTGGCGTAATGGTAACTTGCATATTACATAGAAGAAGTACATTAAAGATCTATTATCTTGAGCCCTAACAGTTGGTTGCAAGCCGATTACTACACCACCTTGTGTGTCCAACAAGCTGTCTAGTACAGGGGATAACTATTGCAAGATGGTTCCTTGTATCGTAGTTTGGTTAGTGGTCTCTAGTATTTGACTATTACTATACCAATGTTGGTGTGCCCTAGTTCTTAGGGCATTAAATTCTTATATTTTGTATTATTCATTCAGATCATTTGTATAAATACATCATTTGTGTCACATTAATAAAGGCATTTAATCTATTTCATTTATATCTTGTTGGTGGATCCTAAGCGAAGTAGTGAAACTAAACCTAGAATCACACAACTAAGGCAGTGTACCTATCGTTGACAAGTAATAATTCTGCTTGGTCCAGGTATCGATCCCACAGAGAAAAATATTCTGCAAACACTAAACTACTCGGGTTCCTTGCGTGTCCTAGGCGGAACTTAATTTTGGGTCTGATTATGCTAACAACTAAATTATCCTACTCCTAGTTGATCTATCCCAGCTTACTTTGCACTTGAATTTGGGTTATCAATTGTCGGTTTACCGATCTATGAATGCTAATGGAGATGGCTTTATCAATTAATTAAAATAGATGAATTTAACTCAACAATTAACCCTTAATTATGTTCTTTCGATAATTCAACCTAGCGTGTCTAGATCTTTTAGATCCTTAGCTGGTTTCCCTTGTTTAGAGGCGGTCTAATTCTAAAGCTCAGAAAATAGGGGCACGTAAATTCTACAGTATTGTCAATACTAATGGTTTCCTAGGCGTCAATCTAGGTAATGCCATAAATGTGAACTTCATAAATTAAGATCTTATGAGACTAGATTATCATTAAAGGAATTGCATAAAGAAAAGGTGTAAAAATTGAAATTAACTTGCAATCAATTGTATTAATCAAGAAAGATGATAAGAATTCAATGTTTACAACTAAACATAATCAATTGCGGAATCAAAAACTAACTTAATCGAATTACAAAAGAGAAGAAGAGGAACTTATGCCCTTTTGGTCCGATTAACTGGATTCCGACGGTGTGAAGATGCTTGGGGTGTACCTCTATAGACGAACTCAAGTCGGAACCAAGAACGTCGCAAAAGGGGAAAGTTCAATGTAAAACTTCTACCAATTGATGGTTCAAAACTCAAAGAAACAAATAGTTTAAGCAATTAAACCTAGCTACAAGTTTATGCTTTACACTCTAAAAGTCTGGGAAAAGATGCAAACAACTTGGAAAAAATAACCTATTTATACGGCTAGGTTAAAACCACTAAACAGAAAAGATGAAAGTAGGGCAACAACAGAATTCCGGAGCTCGGCACGCCGTGCTGATGGTGGTGGCACGCCGTGCTGCGTAGATTTGAGGTTGGCACGCCGTGCTGGTGGTGGTGGCACGATTTCGTGCCGATCCACTGGATTCCGTCCCTGGGCACGCTGGAATGGCACACCGTGCCCTCATTGCGGCACGCCATGCCCTCATTGCGGCACGCCGTGCCACCTTACTTTTCAGCACTTCAAACTCTTTTTTGCCGCAGTTGCTCCAACTTTCGGTCCGGGTCATAATGCCTGTCCAAAACAAACGTAAAGAAACATAACCGCACCACAGCCACAGACCACAAAAATGATGCTTTATCCAAAATTACAAAAACACCCCTAAAAACACGAAAAATACTAAAAGTTATGAAAATCTAACCAAAACATAAAAATCACAAAATAAGCAAAACCAAACAAGCATTCACATAAAAGACTCTAAAAAATTACAGTTTTAACCATGAAATTGCCTAAAAGATAAGGTAAAAAACCGACCTTATCACTTATGCTATAACATGAATAGATTATCCATTGATTAATAATCATAAAACATATCCCAAGTCTATTCTAATCATGGAAATGAATAGAATCACGGACTTGTATATTCGATGACTGTATGGTAGTTCTTAACTAGCCATAATACTTGTAAAGTCAGTCATGAATATAGGTACATGTCATTGATATGAGACTGGATCGATCCACACAAGAAAGCCACATGGTTGTCACGTCATAGGTCTTTCATGAGTAGGTCTCTTTTATCCTCAGACCAGATTTATTATAGTATCAATGTGGAATCTGGTTCACTTTGACATGTAAAAGGATGCTAAATATGGGTATGATTGGGTGGACATGTGAACATATTGATATTGATCATGAAGTAATAGAATTCTCACTCGGGTAACACTGATTGGCCACTTGATGAGTGGGACTGAAAGTATATGGCTATATCCAAATAAGTCGGTTGTTTATTTGATTAATCAGCTCACTCAAGATTAAGAAATATAATAAATATCAGAAGAGGATGACGGACACCGTACCTCTTGTTTATTCATATCGATGTCATTTGGCAAGAGACATTATGGGATTACTACCGAGTGAGTGTCTTCTAAAGACTATTGTATCTCTATCTTAATTGGGGGCTGTAACGGTTTGCTAGAACCCACTTACAGTCTGTGGGCTTGGGTCTATTGCCAACATAAATACAGACCCATAGGATCGTGCACATAGATCAACTGAGCCGGAACTTATAAAAATTGTACATGTAATATATATTGGAAGGAATGTGTTAATTAATTAGTTGACATTCAGTGTCAAGGTAATTAATTAACATTGGGTTGATTTAATTTAATTAATAAGTTTACATAATGTAATTAATTAATTAATCAATTAATTGAATTGCATAAAGTAGTCAATTAATTAAATTATTTTCATAAGAAGGAAAAGTAAATACATGTATTGTATTTTCCTAAGTGTGATTTAATTTTATTTAGGGGTAATTAAATTAGCCAAATGGAGTTAAATTACATAGTTTAAACCTTTTTGTATAAGGTTTATTTATGTAATCCAAATCCTAATAGGTTTGGGTTTAATTAACCTAAATAGAAACCTAATTATAGAAGGACTATATAAGGCACACTTAAGTGGAAAAAATCAGGCTAACCCTAATTGCAACAAGGAGAATTCGGCCAGCCTATAGCAGCCCAAACAGCCAAAAATTTCGGCATTAATCCTCCACTCCTTCGCTTCTTCGGCTAGCACCGGTTCTCGCTTAATAGATTGTCATGCATCAGACTTTGGAGATCGCAGTTTCAAGAAACGGTTCTGTAGCAGTCTCTAGAAGAGACATATATGGTGAGTTTAATATCTCTTAATTAAATTTGTTTTATTCCAATCAATGGTAATCGGACACGATTAGGTGGATTATAGGAAAATTTTAACCTGCCAAATTCCGCTGCGCCCTGTTATTTTTCCCGTGATGAATCCCAACAACCAGATATTGCTTTTACTGTCCATGAAGTAGCACAGTACATGCATGCTCCGACTGCATTTCATTGCTAAGCAATTAAGAGAATCTTGTCGTACCTCCAAGCCACTCTATCCCATGCTTAATCTATTGTCTAAGCTCGAGTTTAACTTTACATGGTCATTCTGATTTTGACTGGGAGAGAGACATTGATAATTGTCAGTCTACCATGAACTTTGCTCTTTTTATGGTACAAACTTGATTTCCTGGGTGTCTCACATGCAGCTCATAGTATCTCGCTCTTCTACCAAAGCGGAGTACCGTGCACTAGCTCCTTCTACTCTTTGGTGTGATAACTTGAGTGCTACCTTACGGCGAATCCAATTTTTCACAACCGCGCCAAACACTTAGAGATCGATTTTTATTTTATTCGAAAGGAAGTTGCTCATCGGCCCTTACAAGTTTGCTACTTGCCGATTGAAAAAGAGTTAGTTGATCTTTTCACAAAGCCATTATTCAAGACCCGATTTCAAGTTGTTCGAGACAAATTGTCAGTCATTGCCACTCTTGCTCAACTTGGGGAGAGTGATAGATATATTATGTATATATTATATATTTTAGTAGTTGTGTACAGACTATTTGTATTCCCTAATCTACGAATTGTAGAGGACTATAAAATAGTCTCATTATTCATCAATAATACACATTGAAAACCCTAAATATTATATGTGTCTTATATATATTATTATATCACGCCTTGTATATGATTTAGGATTCTCCCTATTTTTGGGTTTTGCCCTCTTGATGGTTTAATTTCATATATATATATATATATATATATATAAAATACTTGAAGCATGTACTACTTGTTCTACTATGTATTAAAATTGAACAACAACTAATATTATTAGTATTAATTTAAACTTTCGGTGACTTGGTAAAATTAAAACTTTCATAACACATTGATTCATAGAAAATAAAGTAAAGAACATAGTATTTTCAATTAGTTGTGACAGTTGGAGCCAAACATTTTGGCATAATAAAATAAAGGCGTGAGGTTAGTTAAACATCGATCCATTCTAAAACAAAAATGGGCAAAAGAAATTACTCTTCCCATGCATCTAACATTATGTATATATAATTGTATCTACATAAAGTTGCAGGTTGAGCAAAATCCTTGAAGCTCTTTTAAACATGAAGGAAATGCTATTTATGATAAGAGTTTCCCCATACATTAAAACGTTTTTATTACAAAAGTGAGGACCGACTTAGCCATGAAGCTACTCAAGCAAGCAAGGATTTTAGCCCCACAATTTTGAAAACCCCAAAATTTTATTTTAATATTCTATTACATATAAATATTTCCACAATAAACTTTTAATAATATTTTACAAATTAAAATTTCATAAATAAAATTTTATACTAATAATTTAACAAGTCATGAAAATTTTTCATTAAATAAATAAGTAAAGCTATTAATAATTCTCAGTTAACCACTAAACTAAGTAACTAATATAGCATTATCGAAAAAAAATAATAAAAAAGAAATCATACTTGAACTTGAAAGGCTAATTTCGTGTTAATATAGCTTGTTGAACCTATAAATTTGAAAGTGTATTTATTGATACATTTGAGCATAAAAAGATTAACTTGATTTTTAAAAATGATTTACACGTTAATTTTGATTTAAAATGAAATTAATTTGGTATAGCATGTTGAACCTATAAATTGAAGGTGCAAATTGATTGATGCATTTGAGCATAAAAAGATTTAAGTTGAACTGAATTTAGTTGGAAGGAAAAGTAATGATGAAAGCCGCAGTTAAAAAACTGAGGTTGAGGTGAACCTGCAAATGTGTAAATGTGGTTGGTAGTGAGGGACAAGAGTAATAAAGTGGTATTTTATGTTTTATGGGCATTCCCAAAATGGGTTAACATAAAAATGTAAAGCTTTTTATGTCTTTGTAATTTATGTTATTACATGTGATTATTATTGTCAACGTGTCATAGATTTGGTATGATATGATTGATAAGGGGGCCTATCAAACCTACCTCTCTCTCTCATCATTTTATTATTACACGCAAACATACGTCTCACACTTCTCTTCACCTATCTACATTCATTTCATTTTTTCTGATTTTTATTTATTTTCTTTTACATAACTTAACTTTTAATTATACATATCCCTTATTAATTTATTTTGTTTTATTACTTTTAAGTATGAATCACAACAATTTCTGTTTTGTCTAGATTTTACATTTCTAATTTTAGACTAAGTTAAAGCAACAAATTTAACTATAATAGTGCGATTAACATATACAATACTACAAGGAAAACTGCCTATCGCTGCTAAAGTTTTTAGTTTAGAGTTTAAGTTAGATTTTTACTAGTTTAGAGTTTAAGTTTATCTACTATTTCAATGAGAATATATGTTAGTTTGAAAAACCAGAAGATTTTTTTCCTTCCAAGTATTTATTCGGTGAATACTAAACAACCCTTATATTTAGTAATTCTCATAGTTTAACACCATATTTTATTTAATTCTTAGAGATTCGGGTACTACGGTTTGATATCACTTTGTGGATCTTAAGAATATTAGACCTAATTGCATAAGCGAGCATATTAATGGGATTGAACCCATGTAATACAAACTCCACTTCTTTTCTGATACAATGAACATACTCCATGATGATAAGCACATTTATGGGGCTGGCTCATGTAACACAAAATTAATCGGTTTATGTCAAGGTTTAATCTATATCACTTATATTATACTCTTTAGTCTTCTTTATTTTTAATGTGAGATTCATTCTCCAACAAGGGTCAAGGTCTAACTCGATAAAGTCAATGTATCGATGAATAACGCCATGCATGAAGAGACTCTTTGATCTTATTTATTTCTGATGTGGGATTCATTCCTCAACATCTTCAACACTCTACCTCAAGTGCAACTAAGCATGGACCAATTGTCACTTATCAAATATTCCTTGGCCTATCTCTTTTGAGGTCCAAGATCATCAAAGGGTTTAGTTTCACTACTAGCCCAAACTCTACCAGGACTTTAAACACAGGTCCAAGATCTTTTCGGTTGTCAAGCCTTCTTCTGCTTTAATACCAACTAATTGACCTGAAAGCTTAAGCTAATAGGCAAGGCATAATCATAACTTTTATTATTATCTTTGACACTCCCTCGCAAGCGAATGTCCATTGGGCTTGAAATGTGTACAACACAGGCCACCTTGTCATGTGTTGAAGTTTAATCAACAAATGGAGCTACCAGAATTCGAACCCTCGATCTCTAAGTCTAAGCGGTTCTGATATCATGTCATGGAACCATTTAACCCAAAAGTTTAAGCTGATAGGTATCCAATAATAGCTTTTATTATTATCTCTGACACTTCCCCACACGCGAATGTCCTTTGGACTTGAAGCGTGTATAACACAGGTCCACCTTGCCATGTATTGAATTTTAATCAATGAATGGAGCTGTCAGGATTCGAACCCTCGACCTTCAAGTCTAAGCGGCTTTGATACCATGAAGAGATTTCGTGGGCCTTGAGAGTGCTAGGCTTGATTGGATGAATGAGCACATAAGTGGGGGTTGAGCCCATGTAACACAAAACCAATTGGTTTGTGTTAAGGTCAAATCTAAACCACTTATATACTACTCTTTGATCTTATTTATTTTTGATATAGAATTCATTCTTCAACATCTTCAACATGAAAAAAAATAAGATATATAGGTCTAGTAGGCATTTGACAAGTAGCAGTGGACATTTGATCATGGTTGGCTTTGAATGAAGTTGTCTCAATAAGTAGCATTAGCCATTTAGCTATCTCATAGGGAATAAATACTCACAGATAATAATAAAAATTATAATTAGACATTATCCATTAGCTTAAACTCTTGGGTTAAATAGTTCCATGAGAGAGTCAAAGCCAACGAATCATGTCAAGACAATCTAGGTTTCCAATGCTTTACCAAAATTTATTCATTCATTGTTTTCATGATGGATCCATCTTAGTAAACAAAGGACTTATTATTTAGCTTAGAACTTAACTTAATTTTGAATAATCTTGTAGTATTACGAACCACCGAGGCTAGTGCTTAGATATGATGAAATTAAGTTGGGCAATGGTACATTAAATTTGTGTCTTTCATAGAAGCCAAGTAGTTGGCTTTGAAGATTGAAAAGATTATTCAAAATGGAACTTTCGTCTGAATTAATTTTAAAGAAATTTTTGGAGAGAAAGGAAGGTCGTAAGATTAAGAGGGTTGTTTACTCCCAGGTTTTTATTTAGTATCCAAGTAGAAATCCTTTCCTTAATTAGTGGGATTGTGATCATGACGGTATGACTTGGCGATATTATTATTAGTTTATTGGCAGAAATGCAGAATGAAGTTGCTTCATAGTTATCTCTTCAATTAATAAAGTAAATCTCTCTACACTCATCACTTTATTTATTAGTAGTCAGTCCTCCAACTTTTTAATTAAGTAAAATTGCTTTTTTTTTTAAAAAAAAAAAAAAAAAAATCTTTACATGGATCTTTTATGTCTTTGCAGGCGCGGCTCTATCATTGTGTTCTATTTAATTTATTAATAGGTTTACGTGTAATTTGATCTCGAAATAACAAAAATATCATTCTAAAGCTCAACTCTTTTCTAAAATATGAACAATTTTCAGATACATGATTTATTATTTTCTAAGTTTTATTTTCGTCAGAATCTTTAGTCTCTCAGTCTAAAATTTATCCAAAATTCAGTTTCAGTTGCTAAAACACTAGCATATATGTGGTAAATATACGCATGTATTGTAAATAGCGGATAATTCATTAACTCCTAAGTTTTTGCATATTACGCAAATTAGTACTTCAATTTTTTTAATTACTATCATACATATGTTCTATATAGAAGAAAGGCATTTTCAGAAAATATCCCCATTTGAAAGAATTTTTTTACAAATATATAAACAGAAGATTTTTTATTTTCCAAAAATATCTCCAAATTTTGACTAATTCCCAAAATATTCCATTTTTATCATTCTTGAAATATACCGATTTAGAGAATAAAATAGTAATACAAAAATCTCAAAATCTTAAAAATACCTCATTTCTTTATCCATGTGATTTCTTCTTATTCTCTCCACTTTTTTGTAATTTAAACGTTAAACTTTCATTTATCTCTCAAACCGTTCACTTTTTCGACATTTCAGTTTAATAAATTCTTTTCGTCTCTTTTTTATTTTCGAAACGAGATCTATATATATATATTTTTTCTTATTTATTTTCCCGATCGTCAGGAAAGTATAAAAAATGAATAAAAAAGTATCAACAAATAGTTATTGATAAAAGAATTACTTTATTTGTATTTTTTTTCTATGATTGGCTTTTATTCAGCCTTCATAACAATAAAAACAATTAATATTCTCCACTACAGATAAAACATATAGAATGAATGCATAATACAAAACACAAAAATGTAAAAAAAATGTATCGAAACTAATACATGTATCAAAACATATAAAATGAATACATAACAAACCGTACACACAAAATATCGTCAAACATATCGCAAAATGTATTGGAGTTGAAACATGTCGTAAGATACTTTTGATACTTTTTTTATACATTTTTTATACTTTCATTGCGATTGAAAAAAATAGAAAAAATATATACATATGGATCTTGTTTTGAAGATATATATATATATATATATATATATATATATATATATTCAAAAGTGACATGTCGAAAAAATTTACTGATTAAGAGATAAGTGACAAAATTAAAGTTAAAATATAAAAGAGGAGATAGAAATTAAGAGAATCTGATTTGGCAAAAGGAAAAAGGTAAAAAAGAAAATAAAGTGGACAAAACCAAATTTAAAAGAAAAATAGCGTATTTCAAGAATCAAGAATGAGTACGGCGTATTCATAAAACAAAATCTCAAAAATGAAGTATTTTTGGTAATTTTAAAAAGAAAATCACAGAATGCACGTCTATAACGATTCATTGATGAAAATTCATATATTTCATCCATATTCATGGTATGTACAATATTAATAGTATTTTTTATTTCAAAAGAAATATTAATTGAATTAATTATATAAACACACTATAAATACATAATAATTCAAATCAAGTACAATATACCTGTGTGTGTTTATTTACTTATTTTTGAAAAATTTATTTATTTTTTATTATTCAAACTATAAGAATAAGCTAGTGTACTTCAAGTATGAATTTTCATCAACAAAATATTATATGTATTCTATATGATTTTTTTAATAAATAAAAGAAATGTTAGAAATAATATTTGATGGATGGTTATTTGAGAGAAATTAATTTATCACAAACATAACAATAATAAATAAAATAATACTTTATTTATATTTTTTAAATAGAAGACTAACTACTGTAAAAACTTGATTAGGAACTAATAAATTATTGGTTATCCTATAATACATGGGAACTTTTTCATATGCTAACTTTTGACAATAAAAAATAGTTGATTTACAAAAATATGAGTGTATTTTATGATATGTATATGGACTAAAAAGTTTAACAAGGATTAATTTTGAGACTCTATATTATAGTGAAGGTCCCAAATAAGCTAGTTACAGTACTACAGGGGTGAATATTGTGAGCGGACGACGTTTTCGACGGAACGCGGACTCCCTTTCAGAAAGGGCGCATCGATTTCAGGTAACCATCCCTCGCGTGGGGTTTTTAGGATGGAAATTCGTTTTTAGGAAATTAGATTATTTCATAAAAGAATCGAGACCTAAGTCTCGATGAATAGTGTAGGAGTCGCCACCCGGTTCAGCTCAACCGGGAAATTTACAGCGTAGCTGAACCGGACGAACGGCCGCCACACTATCCAGAGATCTAGGTCCGGACAAGTCTCTTATTTCGTGTCTAATTAAAATAAATACGGCCAATGTTCATAGATGGTATTTTAAATTCTAAAATAAATTTTATTAAATTAAATCATACAGCGCGCATACAAATAGAATAAAATAAAGCAGTAGATAATTAAATTATTACAACCCGATCGAATAAAAATAAAACCCCTCAGCCTCACTTTACAAACGCCTAAAATACACGATTTATCTAAAAATTACAATCGCCTAAAATACACGAATAAATCTATTAAATACATCAAAATAGAAAATTAAAAGCTGCAAAACAGAGGGTTAGCACAATTTACGGCACGCCACAAATAGGACTCAAATATGACAGAATTGGGGAAATTAGAAATCGGGGGCATGCATTTAGGGGATAATTGGATCGGTTTTGGGGAGAATCGGGTCTCTGTCGTGGCATTGTTGTAAATGCAATAACATTGAAAATTGAATCTAAGGTCGTAAATGCACACAACAAAATCCATTTTTGATGATTTTTCTGATTTTCTGAATTTTTATGGATTTTTAGAAATTTTTATAGATTAAACTGGAAATTCTGCCATTGGACGAGCATTACAATCGTGCGACTGTAACTACGGTCGTACGACTGTTCATCAATTCAAGAACGGTCGTACGACTGTTCTTGATCTCCAGAAACGACAGGTGTAAAAACAGAGTTTAAATGTACAAAACACACCAAATCACCCAGAAAGTGCAAAAAAATGAAGGATTGAAGTATATTTACCTCTTTGGCGCTGATCCATCGTAAGAATGACCCCTGGAAACGCCCCAATCCACTCCAAATTTCTTCTTTTCCTTTGAATTGATGTTTGAAGAGTTGGGTCCAAAATCTCCAAAATGTTAGGGTTTCTGAGAGTTTTTAGTCCGAATTTGATTGAATTTAGAGTGCCAGATTATTAACCTAGGATTGCTACTAGGCTTTTAATTTAAACACTCAAGTATTACAAAGAAAAAGAAGAGAAAAAGAAGCTTGAAGTTGTGTGGTTTTCTTTTTCTTCCCTTTTTCTCCAATTCTCTCTCTAAATTCTCTCTGATTTTTTTCCCAAGAACCAAAAGTCCCTTATTTCTCCCTTCTTTTCTTCTCTTATCCTTACTTTCTTCCTGCAAGAGGCGAGCATTTAATGCTCTGAAAATCATCCCATTTTTCTGCTCCATAGGTATGGGCTGCTGTACCTGCTCCGAGGTTATAGTCGTATGACTGTAACGACAGTCGCACGACTCTAAATACAGTCGTGTGACACGTGTAATTTTTTTTAAGACGTAAAATTCTGGCACTTACAGCTGCCCCTCGCGTGATCAAATTCGACACCTTGATCCAGGTAAAATACTTAAGATGATGAATTTGAGAGCGCGAATTAAAGCGCAGTAAACATAAGAAAGAACCCACTGAAGAAGTAAGCCGATATCGGGTCTAGGTTACCTGAGGCGAAGCTGACGAAGAAATAAGCCGATATCGAGTTACCCGAGGCGAAGTTGACGGAGAAATAAGCCGATACCGGGTCTAGGTTACCCGAGGCAAGAAAGGTGGAAAGCAGATAGGCCGATACTGGGTCTAGGTTACCCAAGGTGAAGGGAGGTGGAATGTGGATAGGCCGATACCGGGTCTAAGTTACCCGAGGCGAAGGGAGGTGGAATGTGGATAGGCCGATACTGGGTCTAGGTTACCCGAGACAAAGGAAGATGAAAGGCGGATAGGCCAATACCAGGTTTAGGTTACCCGAGGCGAAGGGAGGTGGAATGCAGATAGGCCGATACCAGGTCTAGGTTACCCGAGGCAAAGGAAGATGAAAGGCGGATAGGCCGATACCGGGTCTAGGTTACCCAAGGCAATGCTGGAGATGAAATAAGCCGATACTGGGTCTAGGTTACCCGAGGTGAAGTTTGCTGGGGATTCGAAGATGAAGCGGATCTGGGCCGATACTGGGTTTACATTACCCGAGGCGGATCTGCTGGAGATATGAAGCTGAGGATGATGAATTCCTGCACTTACAAAGGTAAGTCTTCATTCCTTAATCGAGAGATTTTGAACAAAAAGTTTTTTCCCCTTCGATCAAGAATGAAGACTAGCTGGGGATGAATGGTTCATGTATGCTATGTATGCATGCATAATGATATATATGCACATGGATGCACTTCCTGCTATTTGATATTTCCTCTTTCTGCTGGGGAGAGGTATGTTGTGCCTTCAGTTGACTTTGGCTGGTGTAGGGCATTGTAAGAGGATTGAGATGTCTGCTGGGGATGCATGGCACTGCTGGGGAAATGATTGTGGTGTTCTTTATAGGGATTCCACTGGGGAATAGTGTGGAGAATCCTGTTGGAGAATAATGTAAGGACTCCTACGGGGAATTGCTGGGGAAATTTTAACTTCCTGCCCCTAGGAATTTATGAATTTGTGGGTGCTCTAAATTTTTCCTGGGTTTCCCAATGTGGGTTTTCAGCCCAGCGAGCCGTTCTAACTTTTGCATGAGGCACCTTTTCGGTTTTCACCTCAGCGAGCTTTTTTTTTCAAATGAAAAAGGATTGATTAAAATGGCGCCTTGACCACTTGCCCCTTCATGCTTCTAGTGCTGAAAGATGCTATATGGAGCAGCATTGAGGTTTAATTTCTTGCTAGAAGCCATTGATGGTGGAAAAGATGGTTTTGCATAAGGTTGATCTTCTCAATAGTTAAATTATTGAACAACCCCTATTGCTCTTTTAGGAAGATGAATTGGATCTGAAGGATGATAAAAGATTTTAGATTGTATGTATTTAATGCATTCTCATTGTCAAGTAACACGATGAGTCTAGCCAGTTAAATGCAAAGTGCTTTCCTTAAATGGATGTTTAAGCAGGATAACTTTGTTTATGCATTTGTCATACCCATGCAAATATATTTAAGCAAACACTCCACTTTATTGATAAAATCAAGATGAGTACATTTGAAAGGATTAGCTCCTAAATGGTATACATTTCACACAGAGCCAGAATCCATCATCAGTCATCTTTTTTAGATTTTCCGACTGATTATTTTCTCTCGTGTCTTAACTTTTGCCTAGACCGCTCTTTTCGAGTTTTCAGCCTAGCAGACTTTTTTTTTTACACATGATAAAGCTTTAACCAGTCTTGGTTAACAGGATTTGTGAACTCATTTCCAGCCATGTCCATGATGCTAACACCACCTTTCGATAGCACCTTTTTCACAAAATAAGGTCCTTCCTAGTTGGGTCTGAATTTCCCCCTAACATCAACATTTGAAGGCCTTAATTGCTTCAGCACTAAATCTCCTACTTTCAACTGCCGTTTGGAGTACTTCACATTTCGGTTATAGGCTCTGGCCATTCTGTGCTAGTACATCTGCAAGTGATCCAGTGCTTTCAGCCGCCTTTCATCTAGCGCTGCCAACTGCTCGTATCTAGCTTGAACCCATTCAGTCTCTAGTAACTGAGCTTTCAAGGCAACTCTGAGTGATTTGAGCTCCATTTCTACTTGTAATACTGCTTCCATCCCATACACCAAGGCATAAGAAGTTTCTCCTGTTGGCGTTCGGACACTGGTTCTGTAACCCCAAAGAGCATATAGTAGTTTGTCAGCCCAATCTCTATAGGTGGTCACCATCTTTGACAAAATCTTTTTTATAGCCTTATTAGCTGCTTCCACTGCACCGTTGGCTTAGGGTTTGTATGGAGAAGATTTATGATGCTCAATGCCATGTTCTGCAAGCAGCCCATCTGTTGCCCCTTGAAACTGTGCTCCATTGTCAGTCACTATGTGATGGGGAATCCCATATCGAGTGAAGATATTCTTCTGGATGAACTTGACCATTTTCTTAGCTGTTACATTAGCGAAGGATTCTGCCTCCACCCATTTTGAAAAATAATCAACTGCCACGATTATGAACCTGTGCCCATTAGACGTAGCTGGATGAATTTCACCAATCATATCTATCCCCCATACTGAAAACGGCCAAGGAGACGCCAGGTTCTGTAATTCAAGTGGTGGAAGATGACTGATGTCCGCATGGATCTGACACTCGTGACATCTCTTTACTTTTCTTATGCAATCTGCTTGCATTGTCATCCAGAAGTACCCTTGTCTCATTATCTTCCTGGCCATGGCAAGTCCATTCATATATGGCCCGTAGGATCCTGCATGTACCTACTGCATCACTGTTTCTACTTCTTGCTTTGTCAGGCATCTCAAAAGAACCTCATGTGCAGTTCTTTTATATAGCTTATCCTTAAAGATTCTGAACTGACTGGCTAATCTTCTTAACGACAGCTTATCAGCAGTACTGGGTTCCTCTGGATACTTTCCTTCCTTAACATATTGGTAGATGTTGAAGAACCATGGCTTTTCTTCAGCTGTTAATTCCATTACTTCATGCACTTTGAAGCAGGGTTGTCTAGAAGTTGCTATAACCAGTGGCTGTACTTGAGTTTCTTCTGAATTTTCCCACGTAGAAGATAATGTCGCTAGAGCATCAGCCATTTTGTTCTCATCCCTAGGGATGTGTCTAAATTCACACTGGCTAAATAACTCCTTTATGTACTGTAGCAGCTCCAAATAAGGCTGTAAGGCTTCTTCTTTCAGCTCCCAATCGCCTTGAGCTTGCCTAATCACCAAAAGTGAATCTCCAACGATCAAGACATCATTTGGCCCTAGCGTCAACAGAGCTTCCATCCCAAACAGGCATGCCTCATACTCTGCCCCATTATTTATTATGGGAAAATTCAACCTCTTTGATAAAGGAATGATTTCACTGTCCGGCGTTGCTATTAGCACCCCGATTTCAGCACCCTTTCTGTTCGCTGCCCCATCGAAGCATATGACCCACCTTTTTACCTCAACCATGCCCAATTATTCATCTAGGAACTCCAAATTCTCCGTGTAATCTGATTCCAGCGGTTGATTTGCTATAAATTCTGCTACGGCTCGCCCTTTGATGGTTTTCTTAGTGATGTACTCAATGTCAAACTTCGATAAGAGTAACAGCCACCTAGACAACTTCCCAACTAGCACCGGTGCTTCATAAAGATACTTCATTGGATCTACTTTAGCGACAGCTTGTATTTTGTATGATTGAAAGTAATGGTGCAACTTCTTGGTCAGCCAGATCATTATCACACATGTCTTTTCCACTAGCATGTACTTTGTTTCATACTCTAACAGCTTCTTGCTGAGGTAGTAGATAGGGTACTCCTTCTTCCCATCTTGCTCTTGTTCCAGCATTGCCCCTATAGAGGAATCTTCAACCGCTAAGTACAAAATCAAAGGCTTGCCTGGAATTGGTGGACTCAGGACTGGTGGATTTACCAGATAAGCCTTGATCTTCTCAAACGCCAGCTGACATCTGTCATCCCATATAATCGGCTGATCCTTCTTTAACAGCTTGAAAATTGGTTCGCAAGTGGAAGTCAACAGTGCTATGAAGCGGCTGACGTACTGTAAAGAACCCAGGAATGACCGAACTTCCTTCTCCGTTTTTGGAGCTGGCATATCTCGGATGGCTTTGACTTTGTCTGGGTCCATCTCTATTCCCCTCTGGCTGACTACGTGACCCAACAATTTCCCTGATGTGACTCCAAATATGCACTTCTTGGGATTAAGTCACAAGTTATATTCTCCAATACGTGTAAGAAATCTATCCAGGATAACAGGATGTTCCTCCCAGGTTGTTGACTTGACAAGCATATCATCGACATATATTTCAACTTCTTTATGGATCATATCATCCAACAAAGTTGTGACAGCCCTTTGATAAGCGGCTCTAGCATTCTTTAATCCAAAGGGCATCACTTTGTAGCAGAAAGTACCCCATTCTGTGATGAATGATATTTTCACCTTATCAATCACATCCATCAAGATTTGGTTATACCCCGAAAAGCCATCCATGAAGGAATACATTGCTGCTTTTATCGCACTATCGACCAGGACATCAATATGAGGCAGCAGGAAATTGTCCTTTGGGCATGCCTTATTTAGGTCCCGGTAGTCAACACATACTCTGACCCTTTCATCCTTCTTGGGTACTGGGATGATATTAGCTAGCCATTCTGTGTATTCTACCACTTCAAGAAACTTGGCTTCCATCTGCTTAGCCACTTCCTCTTTTACCAAAGTATCCCACTCTAGTCTCAATCTTCTCAGCTTCTGCTTTATTGGCAGGAACTTAGGGTCCGTTGGGATCTTGTGCACTGCTATCTCTGTGTCTACACCCGGCATGTCTTTGTATAACCAAGCGAAAGCTTTAACATGTTTTTGTAATATTCTTATTAGTTCTCTCTCTTCCTCGGGTTTTAGCTCGTGTGAAATGAATACCATTCTGGGATTTTCAATTGTACTTATGTTGATTTCATGCAATGTAGTGTCATGTATGCTAAATATGCTTGATGGTGATTCAAATGCATGCACAGAATTATCAGGATAAACATCACACAAGTAAGCAAATTGAGATTTCATTGCATTGAACTTGTCATAAAGTACATCATTTACATTGAAAATGGAAGAAATAGATACACCAAAATCGTTTTCATCCTCCACAGGCGGAGGGCCTTGCACTTCTTCAGCTTCCATCTTCATCTTCAGACCACTATTCGGGTCTACAGATGCTTTGGCTTCTTTTTCAGCCACCTGCGCCTTAGCCTTTTCCATGATCTTGGCTATTTCGACAACCACAGAGTCCAGGTTCACCTTGGCCATTAACTCCTCGCCAAAACCTTCTTTGGACTTCCCTAATGCCTTGCTTAAGGCAGCAGTCAATACGCCTAAAATGACTTCCATAACTTCATTACAGGCTTTCTCTTCATTTTTCTCCTTGGGCGCCTTTACTGCTTTTGCCATCACTTCAGACGACTCACATTGCGGAACATCAGACTTAGTAGCTGCCTCTTCTACCACTACAGGGGCCACTGGTTCCTCCCGGCTTTTCTCAAAGTCTACAACATCGGCACAAATTTCAAAGCTGGGGTATTCAACATTTCCGACCCTTACTGGTTCAGCTTGGCCATTGTAAAGCCCTTCTCCCACTTTCAGGAATGGTTTCATCATAACCTTGCCATTTTTGCCCTGTCTCGGGTTCTTCTGATCAGATGTCTCCTCTGTATACCCAAGGCCAAACTGCTTTGTCTTTCCCGAGTCCATGTTAAACTCAGGCACCCCTTGCAAGTTGATTCCAAGTCCCATGCACGGGACAAAGTTTTGTTTGTGTAGATATCTGGATAGCCACTCCGGTGTATAATTTTCATAAATAACCATTGGAGCGTCTGTGATTTGGAATCCGCCAAAAGGTACAACTCCTTCCTTCACAGCAGCAATCATTGACTGGGCATCTACCTCAACAGTCACTATCTCAACATTTATCGAGAACTTGATTTTCTGGTGCAAGGTAGAAGGGACACCTCCTAGAGGGTGGAACCATGGTCTTCCTAACAGTAGGGAGAAGGTGACCGGGATATCTATCACTGTGAACACGACCATTGACTTGACTGCCCAACCTCTACTTCAGTTTCAAAAGTCCCTATCACTGTTCTCTTGGAATCGTTATATGCTCGGATTACTGTTGAGGACTTTTTCAGGACATCTTCATTCAAGCCCAGGCATGGCAGCATTTTTGAAGGACATATGTTCAGTGCCGAGCCATCGTCCACCATAACACATGGCATCACCTTATCCATCACGTGGGTGTGAGCGGATGACGTTTTCGACAGAATGCGGACTCCCTTTCGGAAGGTGCGCCTCGATCTCGGGCAGACCCCTCCCTGGCGTGGGGTTTTTATAATGGAAATTCGTTTTTGAAAAATAAATGGAATTAATTCTTAAAAGAATCGAGACCAAAGTCTTGATGAATATTGTAGGAGTCGCCACCCGGCTCAGCTTAACCAGGAAATTGATAACATAGCTGAACCGGACGAACGGCTGCTACATTATCCAGAGATTTGGGTCCGGACAAGTCCCTTATTTCGTGTCTAATTAAAATAATATTAGCCAAAGTTCTCAAATGGTATTTGAAACTCTAAAGTCAATTTTATTGAAATAAATAGACATACAGCGCGCACACAGACATATAATACAAAAATAAAAGTAAAGTAGTAAATATTAAATGGCTTACAACCCAATTGAATGAAAAATAAAAACTCTCGCCTCACTTTTACAACCGCCTAATATACACGATTTATCTAAAAAAAAATACAGTCGCCTAAAATACACGATTAATTCTATTAAATACATATAAGATAAAAATAAAAATAAAAGCTGCAAAACAAAGGGTTAGCACAAAATACGGCACACCATAAGTTGGACTCAAACATGACAGAATGGGAAATCAAGAATTGGGGGCATGCATTTAGGGAATAACCGGGTTGGCTCGGCTAGCCGGCCCGGTTAGACCTGGAAAACATTTTGAAATGTCCCTATATTTTTGGTCTTGTGAGAAAATCATTTTGAAAACAATTTTGCCAGTTTACATGCATTTTTTACATATGAGGTGGGTCGGTTTTTGGGAGAATCGGGTCTCCGTTGTGGCATTGTTCTAAATGCAATTTTACTGAAAATTAAAATCTATGGTCGTGGATGCACACAACAAAATTCATTTTTGATGATTTTCTGAATTTTTAAGGATTTTTATAAATTTTTTGGAAATTATTCTGGAAAAATGTTACAGTCGTGCGACTGTAACTACAGTCGTACGACTGTAAGCAATCCAAACTCAAGATTTCGTCAAAATTTTATTTGAAACAAACTGAAAGAAAATCATCTGGAAGCCTAGAACACTCGTACGACTATAGTTACAATCGTACGACTGTTCATCAAATTCAAGAACAGTCGCACGACTGTTCTTGATTTTCAGAAACAGAAAACGCAAAAAATGGATAAAAATACACAAAAAGCACACCAATCACCCAGAAAGCATGAAAAATAGAGGGGACAAGGAGTGTTTACCTCTTTGGTGATTCCACCGTAGGATTGACCCCTGGCCAATCCACTAAAATTTGCACTTTTCTCCTTGGATGAAAGTTGGAAACTTTGGGTACAAAATCTCCAAAATGTCACGGATTCGTAGTGTTTCTAGTCCCGAATTTAGCTTGTTTGGAGTGTTAAATTGTTAACCTAGGGGTTTCTAATAGATTTTAATTCCAACTTCAAGGATTAAGAAGAAAAAGAGAAGAAAAAAATTCCTCTTTTGGTGTTTTCCTTTCCTTTTCTTTTACTCCCCTTTCTCTCTCTAAAAACCAGAATCCCAAAGCTCCCCCTTTCTCTTTTTTTTTTCTTTTATCACCTTTTCCCCCCTCTTTTCTGCTGCCAAAATCCCGAGCATATAATGCTCTCTTCCCCTTTTTCTTCTTTCCGCCGTAGCGGTATGGGCTTCTGTACCTGCTCAGATGTTACAGTCGTATGACTGTAATTTTTTAATTACAGTCGCACGACAATAACCACAGTCGCACGACTGTAATTACAGTCGTGTGACATCTGCTCTTTTTTTTTGAAGGAGTAAAATTCCGGCGTTTACAGTGGGCTCCGATGTAAAAGGCTTTATTGTGAGCCTTTCCTTCGTTAGGCAGATCTTTTTCAGAGAAAGCAATATCAGGAGACCCATAATGGATCTTATCCAACAGACAGCACATGGCCTCCGGGGATGCAATAGGAGAAACCTCGATCTCCGACAACTTCTTTACTAAGGCCGCCTTATGCTCCTTAGAAGTCAAAAGCAGATGCCACAGGCTAGCTTGTGCAGGGGTGTTCTTTAATTGAGAAATAACTAGGTCTTCTTTCTTAACTCCTTCCTGTGCTGACGTGTTGCCAGACCCAGTCATCGGGATTTTATCCTTCACTTGGTCTGCTGGTTGATACACTCTGCCACTTCGGGTCACATTCTGGACCTCCTGAACTTTCCACTTCTCAATGGCTAGAGGCTTAACTATCTCCTCTCTACCAAACTCTTCATATTCGTCTTCCGAGTCAAGGTCATTCAGGCTTATTGGCTTGATTTCCTTCTGTTCTGCCTTCTTCTCACATTCTGACTCTACTTCAGCTTCTCCTATTGCTATAGCTTGAATAGCAAGATTCGTCTGGAGGACTTGGCCGAAGATAAAATTAGCTGGCAGGCCTGAATGTACCATGTTGTCCCATTTCTTAAATGCTGGTAACGGGTTAGTCTTTGTGCTGGGCTTAGCGGTCTCTTACAGTTTCCCTTCATCAATCAACTTTTGAATGGCGTCCCTCAGCTTGTAACAATTATTAGTTCTGTGGGCAGCAACAATATGGTACGTGCAAAAATTGTCTTTATCTTCCTCGGTAGGGTTTTGCAAATGGCCTTAGGGACTGTAGCAACCCACCATTTCTGCACTTAGCAAAAATCTTGACCAAGGGAAGAGTCCAAGGTGATATGCCCTGTCCCCCTGGATTCCTGTTTTGACTGCCTTGTTGCTGGGTTATTGTAGCAACCTCTACTTATTTCACTTCCGAAGTCTGCCCCCTTTTTCCTCCAGAGCTTCAGCGAGCACCACCACCAGACCCGGATGCAGCTGTTGATATATATCCAGAACTGTACCCTGAACTTCTACCACCCTTATGACTTGCCGCTTTCTCTTCTTCATCTCGCTCGATCTTCATAGCCATGCTGTAAACTTCACTAAGTTCACTGAATGGATGAAACTTCATATTGTTCTTGAAGACATCCTTACTGCCATTGATCAGCTTTTATATTAATTCATCTTCATCTGGGCAATTTTTCAGAAGGATCATCTTATTCATCCACCGCTGGTAATACTCATCAAAAGGCTCATTGGGCTTCTGCTTGATCCGCTCCAAGTCATACAGCTTTACTTGAATCTTGGTGTTGAAGCTGTAATATTTAATAATGACTGCTGACAGAACCTCCCAATCTGACTGTTTCTCCTCTGATAAAGAGTTATACCACCCCAATGCTCCTCCCTCCAAGGTAGTCGAGAAGAGATTAATCAATTGTTGCTTAGTGGCGCCCGCCGTCAGCATGGCCCGAGCGTATAAATTCACATGGGCTTCTGGTGAACCCATTCCCTTATAAGAAGGCACCTTTGGCACTTGGAAGCTGATGGAAAAAGTCTCGATACCCTTATTGATTATGGCATCAACATTAACCCCCTTCTTGGATTCAGAACTGACACTGGCCCTTTTCTTTAGCTGGGCCATAACTTCATCTAATTCCGAGCATTTCGCCTTCATCCTTTTTTCCATAACTGCCTCGATTTCTTACAGCTTTTCCAGACTAGCCGAGGCATCACCACCCTACTGGGATGATTCGGCTTCCTTCTCCTTTCCAGTTCCACTACCTCCAGTTTCTCTAGCCTCTCTCACTACTGCCCGTATTTCCTCCTTCAACATATCACGGAAGTCTTGTGATCTTAGGAAATCCTTTAAAGCATCAGCAAGGCTCGATGTCAGATTAGCCATCTCTACTTCTTCCCCAGAATCAAAATCACTTTCTGTCTCAACTGCTCTTCGTTCCCCAACTGCCCTCGAAGCCTGAGATCTCATCCAAGGTCACTCCAGTTTATTCTGCTCGGCATCATACTGGGAAGTATTAGGGATATGAATGAATGGCATGGTGACATGAAGAGTAAGACATTGAAAGTGCTTATAATGAATGAATGGAGTGGTGTTGTGCTTGAAATGATGGTAAGGATGATATTATTTATTATTCTATTCTCTTTTCCGGACACTCCAAGAACACCTAATGCTATGCAAAAAGGTCACGTGTGGACCACCACACGGACCGGGTTTCGGCGCCTTTGGGGCACCTAGTGAATTTTATGAAATGATCGCGTGTGCATCGACACACGGACAGGGTTTCGACACTTTGTAGGCATATGAGATGATATAAAATGGTCACATAGGACCAGCCCATGGACAGAGTTCTGATGCTTTTGAGGCATATGATATGAAATGATGTTATAAGAAAGTCATATGTAACAGGGACACGGACAGAGATTCAGCATTCAGGAAACACCTTTTATGATTTCATAATGTTATGAAATGCCCCTACATATGTACTAACTCGGCACTCGGGGAGCGCCTTGAATAACGTAGTAATGTCATGAAATTATCCAATGTGGACCACGGTGTTATATGATGTTTATGATAAATGAGTATGATGTCGTGAAATGTGTCATGTAAATCGTTACACGAAAATAGACCTAGGACCATTGTGGTCTCTATTGAATGAAATAATTTGGTGAAATGGCCGAATGCAATCCGGTAAACTGGCAGAACACGGGTAGTTTTGGGAATACCCGATATATTATGGAATGAGATGATCGTGATGGGCACTCTTGGAATGTCCTTAATTTAATTTAAGTGATATGTCATGAATGCTTATGACACACAAAATGCAAATGGCTGCACAAAAATATGGGTTAAGATGCATGACATACATAATGATGTTGTGTATGTTATGTGAAAAAATACTAATCACACAAATATAATGTCATGGCTGAAAAAGAAATGGTTAGTATGAATAACAAACGGATGATTTAATGTTTCACACGCGAAAATAAAGTGCAAGTGGGTGCATAAAAACGTGGGTTATTTATCACACAAATGTTTTATGTATGGTGTGTCGTATGCACGGGAAATGTTGATTATGGTATGTCGTGAAACGTCAAGAGGCATGTAACACGTAGCACATGAAGCGAATTCCTCCAACCTTATTCCTCCAAACGTGGTCAGTCTAAAAAATTCTAACCGAGTCCTAGGTGGGGTTCTCTTCAATCATCAACCGGGGATGATGAAGGCGCGATTTTATTTTATTCACACGATTTATTTTGGTATCCTAGGGGAATCCAACTAAGGTTGCCTATATGAGTTCGGTCCGAGTTGGGTTAAAATCAAGGCTCCCATAACAAAATATACCCCTCACTTCTCCCCACTCAAGGGTCCGAACGAAGGGGTTCGTACGAGGCTATGGGTGGTGTTTCGTATCCGTGCCCCTAAGACCAAGAGGAACATAGGCGACACTTCAACAATTCACCGGGCTAATAGTAGGATACTTAGCCTAATGCAAGTATGTCTAACTAAAAATGCAAAATAAAATACTAATCAAGAATCATCCTCCTTATTTCAATTAGACACTTTTCAGGGCTTGTCAAATTCTTTTAAGTTTTTGAGAAAACTTTTGTAAGAAATCCCCAGCGGAGTCGCCACTGTGAGCGGACGAAGTTTTCAATGGAACGCGGACTCCCTTTCGGAAGGGGTGCCTCGATTTCAGGCAACCCTCCCTCGCGTGGGGTTTTTAAGATGGAAATTCGTTTTTAGGAAATTAGATTATTTCATAAAAGAATCGAGACCTACGTCTCGATGAATAGTGTAGGAGTCGCCACCCGGTTCAGCTCAACCGGGAAATTTATAGCGTACCTGAACCGGACGAACGGCCACCACACTATCCAGAGATCTAGGTCCGGACAAGTCCCTTATTTCGTGTCTAATTAAAATAAATACAGCCAATGTTCATAGATGGTATTTTAAATTCTAAAATAAATTTTATTAAATTAAATCATACAACGCGCATACAGATAGAATAAAATAAAGCAGTAGATAATTAAATTATTACAACCCGATCGAATAAAAATAAAAACCCTCAGCCTCACTTTACAAACGCCTAAAATACACGATTTATCTAAAAATTACAATCGCCTAAAATACACGAATAAATATATTAAATACATCAAAATAGAAAATTAAAAGCTGCAAAATAGAGGGTTAGCACAATTTACGGCATGCCACAAATAGGACTCAAATATGACAGAATTGGGAAAATTAGAAATCGGGGGCATGCATTTAGGGAATAACCGGGTCGGCTCGGCTAGCTGGTCCGATAAGACCTGGAAAACATTTTGAAATGTCCCTGCGATTTTTTTTTGTGAGAAAATCGTTTTTGAAAACAATTTATTTTCCGATTTAATTTAATGTAGCATGTGAGGTGAGTCGGTTTTCGGGAGAATCGGGCCTCCGTCGTGGCATTGTTCTAAATGCAATAACATTGAAAATTGAATCTAAGGTCGTGAATGCATACAACAAAATCCATTTTTGATGATTTTCTGAATTTTTATGGATTTTTAGAAATTTTTATAGATTAAACTGGAAATTCTGCCATTGAACGAGCATTACAGTCGTGCGACTGCAACTACGGTCGTACGACTATAACTACGGTCGTACGATTGTAATTACAGTCGTACGACTGTAAATCTTCCAATTTCAGGATTTCACCAAAATTATTCAAATAAAACTGAAAGAAATTACAGGAAATCAAAAACACTCGTACGACTGTTCATCAACTCAAGAACGATCGTACGTCTGTTCTTGATCTCTAGAAACAACAGGTGTAAAAATAGAGTTTAAATGTACAAAACACACCAAATCACCTAGAAAGTGCAAGAAAATGAAGGATTGAAGTATATTTACCTTTTTGGCGCTGATCCACCGTAGGAATGACCTATGGAAACGCCCCAATCCACTCCAAATTGCTTCTTTTCCTGCAAGAGGCAAGCATTTAATGCTTTGAAAATCATCCCATTTTTCTGCTCCATAGGTATGGGCTGCAGTACCTGCTCCGAGGTTACAGTCGTACGACTGTAATTTTTAATTATAGTCGCTCGACTGTAAATACAGTCGTGTGACATGTGCAATTTCTTTTTAAGACGTAAAATTCCGGCGCTTACAAATAGTATTGTATACCGAATAAAAATTTTTCCCAAATAATTTAGAAAATTCTTTTTGATGAAAAATAATTTTCTATCAATAAACACAAGTTTCACAAAAATGCGGAATTGATAAAATAGTGAAACTTGTGAATATAAAAATTAGACGTGCCTTCAAAAATAATGCTATTAATTTAATATTGCAGAAATTTAAATGGCAATAAAAATAAAGAGTGTAGGGATAGAGAAATGAAGACATAAGATTTATACTGGTTCGATCCAACCGGTCTGCGTCCAATCCTCAAGCCAACTACTTGAGATTTTCCACTAATATTTCCTTTGCAAGCAGGAAACTAGCCTGTATTACTTTTTATGAGTTCAAGTAACAAACTCAATACTTTTGCAAGTTAAGAATCAAACCTCTATTGTTACTTTTTCAGAGCTCAAGTAACAAAACTCTTTCGGTATTTTTTCAAAGCTCAAGCACCAAACTTTTACAGACTTTGTTGATCACACTACCAACAAAGTAAACCCCCTTTCACATAATCTTGTGTGAATATATGATTCCTAAAAACATGAATATTTATGAATGAAAGAATGAAGCTCTTCTCTCTTGACTTTGCTCTTGTAGGAATTATGGAAGACTTGAATATAAGAAGCTTAGAATGTGTGAATATTGATTTAAGTCTCTTGCATCACTAACTTGAACTTCATTTCTTTATATAGGTGATGGACTGCTTTATGGAATGAAGAAATGGCCGTTTCATCCAAGTCATAAAAGGAGATATGACAGTTGATTTCAAGTCATGAAGAGAATATGGAAATTATGTTCATATCACAAGCTAAGAAGATGTTGAATACACTTATATGTATAGCCGTTTGTTTCAAGTGACAAAGTGATATGATTTGTTGTTCTTATCTAACAAGAGATTATGGCAGTTGAAGTCACTAAGGGTGGCAATTCGTGTTCATGGGTCTTGTTGAGGTATTCTGTTGACACGTTTAAGGTTGACACGAACACGACCCGTTTAATTTCGAGATGATTAAATAAAACATGAACATGACTCGTTTAACAAACAGGTAACACGACATGACCCCGTTTTACACGATTAATAAAAAAAATTCAATTATACGATATACCCATGTATGACACGACCCTTTTAGTGACCCGATTATAAATATTAAAACCTAACCAAACATTGCTAATTTGCTACTAAAACTTCAAAATTATTAATAAAACATCACTAAAAACGATGGATGGAAAATGGAGATTAGGGATTTAGTCTTTAAGGTGGCGCTACATCAATGCGAATATGTGATGGAATTGGAATTAGAGTTTTTTCTTTACAATTCTTATTTATATATGCCCTTGATTTAGTGACTAGTAAAATATTAAAGAAATAAACACGTTATGCGGGTCATAAACGGGGTTACGTGGGTTGACCTATTTACAACTCATTTATCTCGTGTCATAAACGTGTTGACCCGTTTAACTTCAATCCAAACCCGCAAAAACACGTGTCGTGTTATCGTGTCGTGTCTAAAATTGTCACCCCTAGAAGTCACCTCCTGAGGAGAGTGTATTTTGTAGCTCCTGAAGGTAGATTTTCAATTGAATTTAATCTCACAAGCATGAAATGACATTTGTATATATGTCATAAAGAAGATGTTGAAACCATCTCATGAGCTATATGTTGCCGTTTGATATAAGTGAAAAGATAACATGGCTTTTGACTTCATCTTATAAGTAAATGTTGTTTATGACTTGTAAAGACATTTATCTTTGAAAGGATTTGAATATTCTAAGTCACATAGTGCTTCTTTATGATTTTTATAAGACATTTTATCATTCTTTGTTAAATGATCAAATAATCTCATTTCCTTTTATATCAACCTTTTTGTGATATCAACGTATAGAAATTATAATAATTAATTAGTGTAATATGTAAAAATATAATTACTAATAAATATTTACCAAGAAGTATTTAAAAGTTTGTCATGTTTCATTATTGTAATATTAAACTATTTTACTCAAAAATTTTATTAAGCTAATAGGTGAACCTAAAAATAACTTTATCTATATGTTATCTGTAATATACTTCATCCGTAAATATCATTCAAACTTAAAATGTGTATAGTATAACTATTTTATTATGCGTTGAAATTCAATAATAAATAATAAACATAATTTAAACTCTTAAAGTTTTAGTCTAATATCTTGTGTTATGATAAATTATCTCTAATATTTGGTTTAAAGACCTTTTTACTTCATGTTTTATCGTAGTTTTTCATTTCGTTCGACGTAATATATTTTGTAGCATTTTAAAGTTTTTTTAAATAGTAAAGTGGGCAAAAGAAAATGTTAATTGGACGGAAAGTAAAAAAGCAAATCATTGATGTGGCTCGGCTAAAGCGCTCTTGATCCCTAATAATTGACTAGGAATTATGGAACAAAGCCAATGTGTGACAGTGCACCTGGCGTTATCATTAGTGCTTATTAGAATCAAAATATAAAAATTGAGGAAATTTGGGTCCATAACACGCAACTCTATCCACTCTGTAAATGGGTTTTGTTTGTAAGACTAGCCCATAATTGCCATGTCTACAATGGAGACTTTATATTATTGCCATCCGCCGATATTATTACAATTATCATTGTTATTAACAAATTTTATTTCACAAAAAGATCAAATTAGACAATTAACTCAATTTGACTGGAGCCTTAATGATCTCATTTGTCAATGTTTGAATCTTAGCCTCAATGATCTCACCAAACAAACTTTTATAATAATTCTTGTAATTCTTTTTGTTTACTTCAAACCATGATTTTCAAACCCAATTCGATTAAAAACTCATAAAAAGACCAGAGTTAGAGGTTCAATCAGAATTTCCTTAAAGTTTAACAGAAATCTATGAGATTACTATATTTTTAGAAGATATATCTTTAGAATTTTATCTATCTAGATTCATCAGAAATTTTTTGACTAAATTTGAAGTGAAGTCAAAAATAGAATCTCAGATGCCTATTTCTATGCATCTGATAGAGGATTTCATCTAATAGAAATATGAGAAATGGGTTGCTCGGGACTCGAACCCGGAACTAGTCGGATAGAGTAGAAAGTTTCCTTGTTAAAAAATAAGTAAAAAAAAAAAAATCCCTCTCCAAGCCGTGCTTGCATTTTTCAGTGCACATGGCTTTCTTTATGTATACATCTAAAAGTCAATGCAAAAAATATAGAGATACATTGCTGATACATATTTACTACAACTTTAAATACATGCATGCGACATGTATGATACATTTAAAAACAATACAAAATAACAATATCCATGTGGAAACAACACAAAATAGCAAAATAGATATAAAAACAACACCAAATAAATAAAAAAAAATACAAAAACAAAACAAAAAGACCCAAAATTTTAAATAGTCAAATGACAATACAAAAATGTTTCACATACATATGATATATGTATAAAAAACGTATCATTTATGTGTTAAATGTATGTTATATACGAATCAACTGCTTATTTTTGAGGTTTTATGTTTCATAAATATCCATTTTCAATGTTTTCTTTTTACTAAAAACAAAAGGTCATCTATATAAATGTTGACAGTTAATTTTCATATTTTTCCCCATTTCAAGCATGTTCTTCTTTTTGGTATAATTTTCTCCTTTTTTAATTGATTTTTATTTTTAAAAGTTGTGTTGTAAGTGGTTGGGAGAGTGGAACAGTAGCACAATAATTCATCCAGGATAGACAGCTCCTGCTTGGCTAACGTGCGCCATACAATTATGAATTTAACCATCACGGACTGCTTGTTATTCACGTTGACTTGCCTCTACACCCCCAGCTCATTTTAGACTTCGTCCATTAATCACCCCGACCATTGCACAGATCCCAGCATATCAACGGTTTTATGAAATTAGAGGCCAAAGTTAGCAACTCTGAGTTCTTCCTTGCATGGCTGCTACTGCTGGACGATCTTTCTTCTGCTTCTTGTCTTCTTTAAAATTCCAATAAAGATTTCCCTTCAAGGTAAACTTTCTTTATAAACCCAATTCACTGCTTCTTTCTCATTTGCTTATATACACTGCATTCTGGAGCTTTTTGTACTTAATTATGTTCTTCTATGGTCTCATTGTTTTTGATTTTGCTTGTTTGGGTCGAAACTTTTAGTGAAATAAAGTCTGAATTCTCATTTTGACTTTGTTAGACTGTAATCCCAATCTTCTAGGCTTTAGCAAGCCATTGTTTGGTTCATAATTTAATTTACTTGATTCTCATGCTTTAACGAGCTTTTGGGCTGTCCAAAGTTTGACGCATAGTTTGTCAGCTTTAAAGGGATGGATTAAATTCAATAATGGTGGTTGGTTTCTGTTCCTGTGTCAGTTAATGTATGCAATAATGGAGTTAAAAGTCTCCAGAGATCTGCTCTTAGTGAATAGGTTATTGAAGAATTAAGCTTCAGGTTAAACTAACATGCTGTAGACAACTGAAGGTAGTATATTAATTTGTGTCTTCAAATCTCCGTAAACGTAGGAATTTTGTATTTATACTATCTGAGGAGGGAGGATGTAGCTGGATTAAGTGGAGCTAGAGTCATCATTCCTATGTTTCATGCTTTGTTGGATATTTTGTTTCCCCAAATTCAAGGGAGGGCAAAGGATGTAAAAGGAAAAAAAAAAAAAAAAAGTTTATGGTTCTGTACTCGGGGAATCCTATTGGTGGCATGTTGCTGCTGTATGGGTGGGAATTCAATTATGTTTCATCTTTTTGACAAGTTGGGCATAGAATTGTGTTGCCTTTTCATACCGCCCAAGCCACCGTTCTGTGTGATTTGGGTCTTATCCCATTAAATCAGTGGATAAAGGTTATAAAATTTGAGTTGCAATGCAAGTCTAGATGTTCATTTCTTTTGTGTGTTCAATGAGGGAAAGCTGCATATGCATAATCCTGTCAACACAAGGCCATGAGCTAAACCCTTTTTCTGTTGCTTTGCATTAACTCTGGAAAGTAAGTCTCCGGATATTTGTTTTCTTCCATTCAGTTCTGGTGATTTCTAGGTTCAGTTTTTATAACTCTCTGGATGAACTTCAATACATGTCTTCTAATATTGATATTCTGCATTTAGTTGGAGCAGGTGATTATAATATCTTATTCATTTTGACAAATTCCCTTGTCCTTCCCTAGGTTTTCCGGATTAAGAAATTGAGAAGCAAGAATGGAAGGCCATAATATTAACTATGCATACGCTGGCAATCCACAAAATAATGAAGACAATCTAAATAAAGGAAACTTAACCAACGGTGGTGGCATGCAAAATATAGAAAGTAGTATCGATGTTATAAACCGAGGAAGCATACATTTGACTTATGCTTCTGAAAAGTTGGTAAATTTGCATGCGCTTTTGATGCATCTATTGGCTCAGCATAATGATTTTGATGTAGTGGACACGAAAAACAGCCATATCGCAGCAGCATCTGTTGAGAAGGCATTGATATTGGATATTCTATCCAGTATATTGGATTCTGAGGTAAGAGAGGTGGAGAATTTCGTGGATAATATCCAATTAGATATGATTGATGCTCGTCACAAAATAGATTTATGCAGAAACTCAACTGAATTACTTAGCATGTTGGAAGAGAAACTGCATCATTTTGACGAATCATTAAAGAAGACTCAAAAGCAGGTTGCTGAGTTGAAGATGCAGTCGTTCAAGTTACAGAGGGCCTTTTCAGCATTAAGACCTGAGAACTGTAAGTTAGATTTATTGATTTCAGAAAGTATATGTATGAAGCCTCTACTTTTTGGTTATTTACCTATTTAAGATTTCTGCATTAACAGGGAAAAATAATAACAGTGTGGAGTTACCGGCCCCAGCCCAGGGTAAAATGTCGAATCTTATTACAAATTTGAAAAGGCAGACAGCTGAACAACAAAGACAGATTATAAAAATGATGGAGCACAAGGCTCCTCCCAGAGAAGTATATCTCGAGAGGAAATTGTCTGAATTAAGACAGAATGAAGAACAGCTGAAGCTAAAGCTGCACTATACTGAACAAATATCCTTACGAATGGAAGAAGCGTCAGAAGTGGTCTGGGGAAGATTTTTAGAGGCAGAAAATTCTACTGAGGTTCTCATGGGAATTTCAAAGGAATTAGTAGGTAAACTTCAGCTTGTTCAGTTTAATCTAAATGGTTCACTTAAAAGGGAAGCTGAACTAAAATCTGAACTCCAAAGTTGCTTAAGACAGCTAGAAGCCAAAGATTCAGCTTTAAAAGAGCTTGAGAGAAGCATTGTTGAACATATTAACAAAAGCTCTGAAGTGCCCATTTTGATGGAAAAAGTAAATTCGGTTGAGGAGCAGCTGAAAAAATCTGAATTGCGACTAAAACATTCCAATGATTTCAATGAGGAAATGCAAGAACAACTCAGTGAAATGGAAAATCTTGTTGATTCTCTGAAAGAGCGCATCGATGAAGCAGAAAGTCAAGCTCAGACTGCTGAGGCCAAAGTTACACAGTTAACAGAAACAAATTTAGAGCTTACGGAGGAAATTAATTTTCTTAAAAGTAATGGAGATAGTAACACCAAAAAGGTGACCATGCTTGAGAAGCAGGTAAGGGAATTCGAAATCCAAGTGCAGCATTCGAAGGCATCATCTGAAGCAAATCAAGAGCAACAAAATATGTTATATGCGGCCATATGGGATATGGAAACGTTGATTGAAGATCTAAAATCAAAGGTAGCCAAAGCAGAAAGCGTAGAGGAGCAATGTATAATATTATCAGAAGGAAATATGGAACTCGATAAAGAAGTAACTTTCTTAAGGTCAAGAATAAAAAGCCTGGAGGGTTCTTTGGAGCAAGCCAAAAGCTCTAAAGCAGCAAGTGCAAAACAAATTAATATGAGAACCAGACTCATCATGGATACAGTTGTGCAACTAGCTGGAGAAAGGGAGCGCATTGAGAATCAGGTGCCGACTTTTTATTGCATATTGACTTCACGTATTCCTGATTGACTTCTGTTTAGTCCGTCATTTTCTTTAAGTACAGAGTCTGTTTATTTATGCTGCCTTCTATATTTATTTGAATGGAACATTAATCTCAAGTTCCTGTGGCTGTGGCTGCAGCTATTATCTTTGACGAAGGAGAATGAAATATTGATTGAAAAATTGAGAAATGGCAAAAGAGTTGCTCCTGTTAATGTGTGCAGAAATGGAGACCAAGACAACAGAAAAGTGATCATATCAGAAAATGATATATCCGATGAAACATATAGAAAAGCTTCAGATGAAGCCGTTTCCGTATGTGAAGTTCCCAGGCAGGTATCCTCTGGTGCTCTTTCTGTTCACTAATGCTTATTCTTTCAAATTAAGACCGTCTCTGATCTTCTTAGCATAGGAGTTAGAGTTGAAGCACAAAGTGTACTGGTTCTTATAGCTTTTACGTTATTGAGAAACAATATTGAAATGGAAGAGATGAGGAGTTGATTCATTTTTGAATGATTTGCCAGCATGGAATAGCTTTTAGATGCTCATAAATTTTGATTCATCTTTCTTGGTTAAGCATTCTTGTTTCTGTCCGCTGTATAGACACACGTTGAACTAGCAGCAAAGGACATATACATCTTGCAGATTCTTCTCTACTTATAGGACCTATGCTACTGCTGCCATGATTGAGTACCATGTGCAATGCATGTATATGCACTTTATTGTTAGTGTAAATGAAAACTAATTCAAGTGTCATTTTATTTCATTTGCCTTATTCTAGCTGTTAAGTGAAAATGCTTCCGAGTGACTAACAGCAATTATCTACTTTGAATACCCGCAATAGACCAAACCCTTGTACAAGGCCCTGGCTCTAGGTTCTGCTGCTATTGCCATGATTGTTGAATTAAAAACCACATGATTGCCTCTGATGCATATCCTAAGATTAAAAAGAGTTACTGCTCCAGTTTTACCGAATTTTGCGATCTGAATTATCTTGTGAACGGAAATGTATGTTGTTTGGCAAACTAGATGTTGGCAACACCGACACAGTGTGATAAAAATATGGTGCTCTATTAGACTTGCTGAGAGTGCATAGTAGTGTACTTTCGTGGCTCAATTACAATCTCTGTCGTTAGTACAAAACTTGCTCTAACACTGGGTTCCGTATATGTTCTTGTCCCGAATCAGGTAAATGAAGTTCGTAGACATGCAAGTCCACATGAAACTGAAGCAGGGAGTTCCCAGTCAACACATGGAAGGGCAGAGACGGCTTCTAAGCTTGAACTCGAGAGAAACAAAAGGGGAAAACGTGCTAGTTTAACACTTGGGTTGAAGGCAGTTGTTGTAGCATTATTTGCAGCTGTTGTCATATATTTGATACACAAGAATGAAGAAACCGATCGTGTTTGGAAACTTTGGATAGCTAAGTTTCATTGGTGACAAACATCATTGGAAATATTGAAGTAGTATTGGACTGGCTTGCTGTAACTGTGTAAATGCATATAATGTTATTTTTCGTTTTTCTTTTGGATGTCATTCATGAAAAAAAAAAAACATGAATGTTTGTAATGGTGTTGTTACCCATTCTTTGATTGTAATATCTGAAATAGTATTCACCTGTAGTTGTTCCTTTTCTCTTTCTCCAATCAGTTGCATATATCATATATGTGGGCTTAATGTTAACGCATAATTGTTCCAGTCCTACCACAATGGCAGTAGCTTCTGCCAAATCGTATTTCTTTCCCAAGCGACAAAATCCAACTCGAAGAAATAGTTTATCTTATAATTTATTTTGATTTATACATTTGGGGTTACTTAACTTAAATTCACAAATTAGACAATAATTTTGATTTATATCTTCAATGTAGTTTCTTTAGTTAATTGTTTTGCTCATTTTAGGGTTAATAATTTATTTTGATTTATAAATTAAGAATTTAGGTTGATAAATTAGGAATTCGGAGTTGAAATTTGAGTAATTTATTGGTTGATTAATTGATTTAAGTCAATGTTATACATAATATGGGATCCCGAAAGTTATTTTTAATAGATATTAATATCCATTAGTCATTCCCATGATGCGAGGTATTGTCAACAAGAAATAATTTTCGTTATGTGTAAAAACTGTTGGAATATCAGCTGGCAAAAGGAAGGAAAAACAACAACAATTTATCAATTATAAAGACTATGTCGTGGTAGAAGTCACTGTCTTGAAAGCTATTTTTAGGCAGACGGAGGTGCAATCAATATTCCGGTTACTCCCCATGGTTAATACAGCTATCTTCAAATTCGTGCACTGAAATTGAAGATTTGGAACAGTAAATTGAACCCAGAAATAAATAGAAAACAAAAGAAATCTATTTTTTGGGCCACGCCCAGTCCGAACAGGCGGAGGGTATGTATGGCTTTTTTCCCAAAACAACACACTACATAGTTAAAACATGAAACAAAGCTCAAATCAATATAAACCCAAATACTACTCTATTATTTTCTCATGTGAGATAAAAGTAAAATACAAGTTTGAAAGCCAAACTTTTTCCAACAAAAACTATTTGACTATTATTATAACATTTATATTTTATAGATTCGATTTCTTTTATTAGTTGGTGCAATTTTTATTCTTTACGTGATGATACTGGCACCTTCGGACTACAAGTCCTAGATCCGCCCCTGGTTGCAAATGAATGTAAAACGGATGGAATCTGAAAAGTGCTTGGCTTAGTACTACAAGCAGGAACCATATAAAATCTATCTACATATATATATATACACTAAACCAATAATCCTAGAACTGACGTGTCAAATTCTAGTTTTTTTTTTTTTATATATTATTAATTAATTAATTTAACTCTTAATTTGTTAGTTAAAAGATAATAGAATTTATAAAATTTAATTGAAAATAATTAGTTAATATTCCGCTCTAAAAGTTTGAAGTAACGCTTATCTCTCAATTATTTCTTCCTTTCTCTTTCGATCACTTCATGCTTGGGTGTTCTTCTAGGGTTTCCCTCTATGCCTCTCCATCTCTATCTCTTTTCACGCGTTTTGCTCCATCTTTGTTTCATCATCCTCTTTCTCTAAGTTTCCTACTCCTACAATTGAGTTTCCAACTTTTCTTATTGATTTGCAATGATATCCATATTAAAAAGAATCACAGTTCTCGACTCCTATTTTCTTGTTAGGATTTTCATTATGTCAAAGTTGTTAATGTTTCTTATATATTGTTAGTTAACAAAAAAACGTTGTATCCCTTTTAGGTAGGGATGTAAACAGGGCGGGACGGGGATTAGCAATCCCATCCCCTTTCCCGGGCTAGACGGGAATCCCCGTCCCCATCTCCGTTTAACAAATGGGAATAATCCTAATTCCCATCCCTGGTTTCGTTGGGGAACGGGTTCCTTGCGGGGATCTCCGTCTCCGTTAAGTTAATTTTTTTAAAAAAATAATAAGTAAAATTCAATTTTAAAGCCATGGCTTTTTTATTTGTGAATTAAAATTGAAAACCTTAGTTTTACTTTTATTTTAGTATTACAAAATTTAATTATTTATATAAGATAAATATATAACTAATACTATATATATAATAATTATAAGTGGGGATTTTGAGGAGAATATTGTCAGGGATCCCGCAGGGACTAAATTGGGACAGGGACGGGCCGCGGGGTGGGGAGAGGTAATCCCATCTCCGTTCCCGTTTATTATTTGGGGATAAATATATCCCCGTCCCCGCCCCCACCCTGCGGAGATCCTAAACGGGGAATTCCCATTCCCAATTGGGTAGGCCCCTGCATTCCCGTTGACAACCCTAATTTTAGGTATAAGAAGGCTTGAATTTTCGATTTTATTTTTATTTTCATTTTTTTTTCCTTTTTGAAATTTTACTGCAGCTTCGTCTTAAATTCATGACGTGAGGGATTTCTTCTGCCTATTATGTGTGGTTGTTCCAAACTTAATTAAAAATGGAATGGTAAAAATTGAATTGACACAAACATCTAAATGGGAAAGCGCAACGTGTGGTTTTAATAGTGGTTTGGATTAATATTTTTGTGGTTATCACTCATTGATATTCATACTTCTTTCTTTTCTATTGTGTGCTTATATTTGTAAATTTGTTACCTCATATCAGATTTGTGGTCTTTTGGAGCTTGCTGTGATGGAGTTGATTCTTATTTTGGATGTACTAATGTAGAAGGCTATGTGTTTCCACTTTATGTTTCTTTCTCTCTATTCTGTTTGAGAATTACTTCCTTAAAATCTCAATAGTTTCCGTTGATTCCTTCTTCAAATTGCTTTATCTTGCTTCTCGAGTTGTAAATCGCTACTGCATCTCTCTTTTTCTAGCGATCTCAATTGGTGAGAGTGAAAAGGAGTTTGTCTTGACCTTGGATTAGTCCATTTTCACTTAAATTGTTAGCAAGCGACTTTATCATTGTTGAATTCTAAGCTCCTTGGTATGCATTTTTCTTTTTGAACTTTGTGCTATGATGTTGATATGCTTCTAAGTTATGAATCAATATGTATTTTAAGGGTCTAATTTTAGTTTTATGACATGAGATTGAGATTCTATAAATTGAGAAAAATAAAACATAGATTCTAAATTGATTTTCCTTGATCGTATCCACCTCATACTCCATCCCCTGTTCGTCCTCATCTTTTGTTTGTTTTGCATACTTAGTTTTTTGGCCTATGCTTTTTAGTTGTGTGTTCGTCCATCTCAATTGATATATTCATTAATTTTACCTTTTTCTAGGTTTATGTTCTGATTTCTTTTGCTCCTTATATCTAAGGGTCTCAATTTTTTCTCACTCATCTACTGTGTTTTTAGAGAATAGTTTTTTTTTTGTGAGATTTGCTTCATCAATCGGATTCAGAACTTGGGTTATGGATGAAGAGGAGTTAACTGTGTAGGAAACCGTTATAATAAATGACATATTGATCTTCTTTGTATTCTCTTCTGAAATTGGATCTTATGGGTAAGAAATTTTAGTAATTTGCTTCGTTCTATTTTGCCTCGAAATTCAAATGCCATTTCGTTTTTTTCTATTCCTTTATCAACTTCAATACTGATGAAATTAATGCAATTGATGCTCGAATGTCTTTACTCATTATGATGTTTTTAGAATGATTGAATTCCTGATTTCCTTTATGTATTGTATTACCCTTTATTCCCATGATTTCTTAAATCTTTTGTTTGGATTTATTGGATCATCCTTGAAGCATGTCTGTAATATAGGTCAATTTCTTGAGAAACAGATTTTAAACCATTACTATATGTTGATATTACTGGTTTTGTTCAATGTAAATGCAACTAATTTGTTTCCTTTCTTTTGTAATCTCAGAGTCAAAAATGGATATTTTAGAGTCCACAGGGAATTCAAAAACTTGAGCCTGCAAATGTCTCCCACAGCATTGGATTTCTTCTTTTACAAGATTATGGTGGAATTATATTCTCAAAAAGCAACACGACCTTAAAAAAAACCCAAGTTGTTTTCCATCTTAAAATGTTAGTTTTTGATATTGTTCATATATAAATAATCTATAATAAGTTTTTTTGTATTGCCTTAGGATCTAATTGGTCTAGATAGATAAAGCTTTTTTGTTTCCCTCCTTGTCTTTAAATTCATATGTGAGGTCTTTGTTGTGTGTTTTCCGATTTGTGAGTAATTTATGTTCTGCTGATTTTTTTTTTTGTAGGGTGTTATTTCCTCTTATTGGTGTGGATCTGATCGATTTGGATAGGTGAACTTTTATTTTTCTTTGTTTGTTTCGTCTCTTAAATCCATGCGCAGTGATTTTGCTATTTACCTTACAAACTTTGGTATTTATTTAATTTTTTTCCGTTTTGTATTAGACCCATAAAAGGTCTTTCATTAGTTTATTACTCCAAGATGTTCTATTTACGAACTAGATGATTCCATTTAGCAAAGAAAGGAATCAAACAAACAGATGGACCTTTCAGTCATTGACATATGACTTGACAACATATATATTAAAGATTACAAAGAAAGGAATCAAAGAAATAGGTTTACTTTTTTACTTGGGTGCTATGACATCAAATATGGTCACCACTTATCAAAATTTATCCAACAGTTTATTTTGGAACAACCATCGAATTTTATGGATTTCTTTTCTTTGCTACTTGCATTGCAATTTACAAGTTGGAGTTTTGATTTCAGGTGATCTTTCTGGGTAGTTTATTAGAACCTGTAGTTATCTTCCTATATTGTCATTATATCCCTTTTCTTAAATTCGTAGCTCTATATTTATTCTAAATTCAAACATTAGCTCGGTTCAAATATTCTTTATGTGCCATTTTCCTTCCATGTTTATTAATTATGAATCTGCTGTTATTGTTGTTATGTCTCACAAATCTATCCTCTGTTTTGCTACTTATTGATTACAATTGATATGCCTTTTGTGATTAGTTGTTTCACCAACTCATGAATGTGTGCATTTTCACTTCAAGTACAGCCTATATGCAATCGGCAGGTGTAACAAACTTGCCCATTTCAGCTTATTTAGTTTAATACTACACGGTGATTGTGAGTGGACGACGTTTTTCCTCTCTTGGGAAGGAGTCTCTATATCGGGCAATCCTCCCTCGCGGGGGTTTTTGTAATGAAAATTTGGTTTTGGAAAATTAATTTTTTCGTAAAAGAATCGAGACCTAAGTCTCAATAGAGAGTGTAAGAGTTGCCACCCGGCTCAGCTGAACCGGAAAATTACAGCGTAGCTGAACCGAACAATGGCCGCTACAATTTCCAGAGATCTAGGTCCGGACAAGTCCCTTATTTCATGTGTAATCAAAATAAATTTGGCCAATGTTCATTGATGATATTTTATGTTTCTAAAGTTGATTTTTATTGATTTAATCATGCAGCATACACACAAATAAAAATAAAGTAGAAATAAATAAATTATTACAACCCAATCGAAGCATAAATAAACTATCCTAGGGGATACATTTGTATAATTTGGGGATCGGGATACAATCGCCTATTTTACACTAGTATCTATTGAATTGAAA
This sequence comes from Euphorbia tirucalli, assembly GCA_039660915.1. Classification (NCBI taxonomy): domain Eukaryota; kingdom Viridiplantae; phylum Streptophyta; class Magnoliopsida; order Malpighiales; family Euphorbiaceae; genus Euphorbia; species Euphorbia tirucalli. The sequence continues at coordinate 18,800,736 of CM077637.1, forward strand.
TTAAAAATAAACACATAAAAATAAATAAACCGAACCCTACAAAACAAAAGTTAGAACAGATATATGCAGCAAGTTGGACTTAAACAGACAGAATGGAGAAATAAGAGATTTGAGGACATGCATTTAGGGGATAGTCGGGTAAACTCGGCTAGTTCGCCCGACTAAACCTGGAAAACGGTTTTGAAACGTTTCTGTGTTTTTGTTTCATGAGAAAATTCATTTTGAAAACATTTCCTTTTTCCGGTTTACTTCCGTTTAGCATGCAAAGGTGGGTCGGTTTTCGGGAGATTTGGATCTTCGTCGTTATTCTGTTCTAAATACGATAACTTCAAAAATTAAATCTAAGGTCATGGATGCATGAGATAAATTCATTTTTTATGATTTTCTTATTTTTAGGCATTTTAATGATTTTCTATAAATTCATTTTTGATGATTTTCTGATTTTTAGGCATTTTAATGATTTTCTATCGATGGCCAGAAACTACAGTAGTGTAGCTGTAATTACAGTCGTGAGACTATAATGCATTTCTGATCCAAAAAAAGGAAAAAACACTTAAACGGACAGGATTCAAAGCCAAGGAGCAAGAACAGTCGTGCGACTGTAATTATAGCCGTACGGCTGTTCATCCTGTCCAGAACCAAAATACTTTTATTTTTGGATTTTATGCTGAGGTGATGCAAGATGGAATGATTTACAGCCGTGGGAACCAACTACAGTCGTACGACCGTATTTACAGTCGCACGATTGTAATTATGGCCGTACGGCTGTTCATCCTACCCAGAAACAACAAGTTTACATTTTCAAATTTTATGCACGAAAACAAATCAAAACACACAGAAGATGAAGCAAAGCACAAGTTTTAAGTGTAGTTACCTTGTAGCGCTAATCCATGAGAAATTTAGAGAAGATTTTATTATCAAAGCTTATTAGCTTGAGGAAAAACGATACAACTTACAGAAGAGTAAAGTGGCTTTTATATACAGCTATATATCTAACTACTAATTAGTTACAATTAGTTATAACTAATTGTTAACTAATTATCATATGAAAATACAATAAAGCCCCTAATCAAGTATTTATTTCCACAGCCCCCCCTCAAGATGAAGGTAGTGAAACAAAATTCATCTTGCCCAAAGCAGGAGACATATGGGCAGCAGTAAGAGGTTTTGTAAACAAGTCAGCCAATTGCAAAGAAGTAGAGACATAAACTGGAGAAAGGAAACCAGCAGCAACATGCTCACGAATCAAATGACAATCAATATCAACATGCTTAACCTTTTCATGAGAAATCGGATCCTTAGCAATGGCAATGGCAGACTGACTGTCGCAATGAAGTGGAATAGGAAGGACTGGTTGTAACTGAAAATCTGTCAAGAGGGAATGAAGCCATTTAAGCTCACAACTTGTGGTAGCCATGCTGCGATATTCTGACTCAGCAGATGAGCGGCTCACAGTAGATTGTTTCTTGGTTTTTCAAGAGATAAGGGAATCACCCAATAGCACACAGTAACCTGTTAAAGAACGACGGGTATCTCTGCAACGGGCCCAGTCAGCATCACAAAAAGCAGTAAGCTTGGATAAGTCAGACTTAACAGGATAGAATAAACCACAAGTCAGAGTTCCTTTTAAGAACCGAAATACATGAATAGCAGCTTGAAGATGGTGCTTACAAGGTTGCTATATAAATTGACTAAGTTGATTGGTGGCATAAGCTATATCAGGGCGAGAGAAACCCAAATACAGTAGGCGACAAACCAGGCATCTATACATAGCAGGATCCTGTAGCAACTCTCCTGAACTAGTAAAATTAGAACCAGCAGCCAAAGGACTAGAAACAGGGGACGCTTGCAGTAAACCAGCATCATCCAACAAATCAGTGATATATTTGGTTTGAGTGAGAAAAATACCTGCATCAGTCCGTGTCAACTCAATAGCCAAGAAATAGCGAGCATCCCCCATGTCTTTGATGGTAAAAAGATTATGTAAATAATCCTTGATGGCCTGAATTTTGCAAGTATGAGAACCCATAATCAAAATATCATCGACATAGATTAAAATTGCTGAGAAAGAACCATAATGACTATCACCAAGGTAAACAGACAATGGTCATTGATGGACCTTTGAAAACCATAAGCCAAGAGTTTGGTGGACAACTCTTTGTGCCATTGATGCCCAGCCTGTTTGAGACCATATAGGGACTTCACTAGCTTGCAACAATGACCTGCAGGAACAGTTTTATAACCAAGTGGCGGTTTCAAATAAATGTCTTCATCAAGGATGCCATGGAGGTAGGCATTATTAACATCAATCTGATGTATACTCCAACCTTTAGCAGCACCTATTGCCAAAAACAGTCTAACTGTAACTGTGCGAGCTAAAGGGCTAAAACAATCATGGTAATCCACACCAAAAATCTGGTTGTAACCGTTGGCAACCAAATGTGCCTTATAACGATCAACCTCACCATTACTCTTATACTTAACCTTGTATACCCATTTGGTATCAAGGGGTTTGATGTGAGAAGGAAGAGGCACAATCTCCCAGGTATGATTGGCTTCTAGTGCCTACAATTCAGTATTCATAGCTTGAATCCAATGAACATCAGTCTTAGCTTCATGATAATGAGCAGGCTCCTTTATCTGCAAAATCTTTGTAAGAAAAACTGTTTGCTGAAGAGGTATTTGGGAAACAACATGAGTTTTATCTGTAACATAATCTTGTAACCAACAAGATGGTTGTTTAAGTCTTACTGACCGCCGCAGAGAAACAGATCCAGCATCAGGAGATGGAGCAACATCAGCATCAGGAGATGGAGCAACATCAGTGTGAGGAAGGAAATGTGAAACAGGATCAAAAGAAGGATAATTCAGTGAAGAAGTTGGGAGGTGAAAAGGAAATTCATTCTCCATAAATTGCACATCCCTGGAAACAACAAGTTTCTGAGTTGTTAAATCAAAAATCTTATAACCCTTCTTACCTGATGTAAAACCGACAAAAACTCCTGGAAAAGCACGAGAAGAGAACTTATCACGAGCAGGAGACACATTAGTATAAAAGCAACTACACCCAAAAACATGAAACTTTGTATCATCTAGCCTACACTGAAATAATCTGTCAAAAGGAGTTTGCCAATTCAACATTCTAATAGGAAGAACATTAATAATAGAAGTAGCCATCAAAATGGCTTCTCCCCAAAACTGCAGTGGTAAATGGGACTGAAATAAAATGGCCCTGGCAACTTCCAACAAGTGTCTGTGTTTGCGCTCTACAACCCCATTTTGCTGAGGTGTATAGACACAAGTAGTCTGATGTAAAATACCTTGAGTTTGAAATAACCCTGCACAGAACTTATTTACAAATTCTGTACCATTATCACTGCGGATCACCTTCACTGTTGTATTAAATTGACAGGTTACCATTTTAAGGAAAACTGCAATAGCATGCCCAACTTGTGCCTTAGTGTGTAATAAAATAACCCAAGTGTATCTAGTGTAATCATCAACCAAAGTCAGAAAGTATCTAGCACTAGTAAGAGAATTCAGTTTGTAAGGTCCCCATAAATCCATATGCAACAAATCAAAACACTTTTTGGTAGTTATTGTACTTCTAGTAAAAGGAAAACGGTGCTGTTTAGCACGAGGAAAGATAGTACAAGAATATGAATTACATTGAATATCAATATTACCAACATGACTAAGAACATCAAAAGAGGCATGGCCAAGTCTCTTGTGCCATATATCAGACTCTGTGTTATTTGAATCAGTCACAGCCAAACATAATTGCTGCACTTTATTGATAACATCTGCAGAAAAAGAATATGCATCTAACAAGTAGAGGCCATCAACATGCCACCCCACTACCTTAACCACATGAGTTTCCCTATCCTGCAGATAACAATAGTGAGAATGAAAAACCACCTCAAGATTGCTATCCTGCAACAGCTGTCCAACAGACAAAAGGTTGTATCGAAAACTTGGGACAAAAAGAACCCCATGTAAAGTGAGAGTAGATGACAATTCTACCTTTCCAACATTCTTAATCTGTTTTAAAGTACCATCAGGCAAAGCTACTGTTTGCCTAACTAAACCAGAAGAGGTAGGGATAAAATGACTTGAAACATAAGTCATGTGGGAGGTAGCACCACTATCAATAATCCAGCAAGATGTGTGCACAACACTTAAACCAGAAGAACAAGAAGAAGAAGTACATGAGAATCCTGCAAAAGCAGTGAAGTCAGGAGTCTGTAAAGGTGAGTCAGCCATGGAAGTCTTCCCCTTCATCATCTTGTAAACTTCCCTCACCATTTGTTGGAAATCTTCTTTTTGTTCATCATCTTCATCAGTATCACTGCCCACTGTCATCTTCTTTATCCCTTCCTGTACTGCATTAGCACGATAAGGCTGAATATTCTTCTTTGGTTTGGAGTTTTGTTTCTTAGACTTGGGATGCCAATCTGGATACCCTATCAACTTGAAACAAGTAGCCCTAACATGCCGTGTCCCATCACAATAATCACACTTCAAGTCATCCTTGTTAATCTCTGGAGGTTTCTTGTTATCATTCTTAACAAAACTGGCTATTTCTGTTGTATGCATCAAGGAAATCTCCTGCTGCTTCTCAACTTTTAACAACATAGCATATGCCTTATTTAAACCAGGTAAAGGATCCATTAACAAAATCTGATTCTTTACATTATCATAAGCCTCATGTAATCCCATCAAAAATTGAATCAATTATTCTCCTCTATAGAATCTACCATCCTCTGAAAAGCATTGCAGACACAGTTTCGAGAGACACCACAGTGACAACTCGGTACAGGGGTAAGGTAACTCAACTCATCCCACAAGTGCTTAATCTTGTTATAATACTGTAAAATTGACATGTTACCTTGTGTCAGAAGTGTAATTTCCCTTTGAATCTTGTAAAGGAGAGGACCATTGCTAATTCCAAAACGAAGTTCTAGTTCCAGCCATAATTCTCGAGCGGATGAAACATACTGAAAACCATCAGCAATGTCCTTTTCAAGGCTATTAATTAGCCAAGCCGTGACCAAGCTATCAGTCTTTAACCATGACTGATATCCAGGATCTGTTTCCTTTGGTGACTCAACATCTTTCAACACTAAATCACTCTTTTCTTTAACATTTAGGGCTCGAATCATAGCTCTTCGCCAGGAAATGTAATTGTTGCCATTTAATTGAAAATTGATAATCGAAATACCTGGATTATCATGTGATTGAGTGAAACCAGTGAACATATGGCGATCGAAATCCGGAAAAACGCGATCTCAATTTCTAGGTATGCGTTCTTCATCTGGTTCAGGAAAATCGCCTTCGTCATCAAATCTTCCACCAGCCGGAATCTCTGTCACCCTTGCTCTTTGGCCACTTCTCACCATTTTGCTGAATCCAGCTCTGATACCATAAGAAATTTAGAGAAGATTTTATTATCAAAGCTTATTAGCTTGAGGAAAAACGATACAACTTACAGAAGAGTAAAGTGGCTTTTATATACAGCTATATCTAACTACTAATTAGTTATAATTAGTTATAACTAATTGTTAACTAATTATCATATGAAAATACAATAAAGCCCCTAATCAAGTATTTATTTCCACAACCGTCAATTTGGCTCGGAAAACGCTTTGGATTGGCTTCAAATTGCTTCTCCTCCTTTGTATGTCAAGGTTCCAAAATAAGTCCAAAAATCTCCAAAAAGTTACGGATTTGAGTGTGTTTAAGGGTTTATATGTGTTTGTCAAGTCTAAATCTATGATTTCTAATAATTTTTACTTCATAAGACCGAGGAATAAAGGAAGAAAGAAGAAGAAGAAGGTTGTGTTTTTGTATTTCTTTTTCTCCCTTTTCTCTCAATCTCAAGAGCTCCCCTCAATCCCAAAACATCTGTCCTCCCCTCTGTCTTTTGCTTCCCTTTTTCTTTTCTAACCACCCTCCTTTGTTTTCTGGCTGCAGGAGGCATTAAATTCCCCTCAAATCACGTTTCTTTTTTTTTCTTTCGCGGTATGAGCTGCTGCATCTGCTGCGATCCTACAGTCGCAGGACTGTAACTACAATCTTGTGGCTGAAGTTTTTTTTTTTTTACTGGAAAATTCCGGCGCTCACGGTGATGAGTTAACTTCTATCACTTTAAATACTGTATTTTTCTTAATATTCTTTTTCTTTGTGTTTTTTGTTCCTCTACTTTAGTCTTCTTCTCTGATTTATGTTTTTTGATGATAAATTCTGCTTTCACTAATGTAGACATCTCTTTGAGAAGGCCATTAGATTCTTGTTCCATTTTTTTATCTGTTTTGCTTTCTTTCCCCTGTATGTTTATGTGAAACTGAATGGTTCTGGATATTTTTGTACTACCTCAACTTAGATCCATTGACAATGCTATATTGATAGGAATGACTATTTTCTCATTTGGAAACCTTTGTTATTTTGATATGTTGATAGAAGAATTTGTCATTTTTAGGCACGTTCCCCTATTTTCCAATTGTATGCGACTCAATCACGATTTATTGTATATACCACTTAAATTGTTGAACCAGTTATACTTGGTGACATTCATGTATGTTCTTTTTCCTATAGTTCTTACGGTTCCATTCCTTTTGCTCTAAAAAATTGGTTAGCCTGATGATAATCTTTTTATTTTTAGATTTCATATTTATTTTGTTCCTATTATTTCCCTTTCCGATGGTATATAAGATTTCTTTTTGGTTTTGACAATGTGAAAATCCTTTGCTTATTGCTGCTAAGGTAATATTTAGTATTATGCTTTGTTGAGCTTCTATTTGTGTGCTTGTCTGTTATGTCTGTTGACTATTACTTGCTTTTGTTCATTGATTTGATCAAATTGTTTAAATGTGGATGTAGTGCTTTGTTTGATTAATTATCTAGTTACTCCTATATCTTGATTGATATCTGAATTAGTTTGCGTTTGTTGAATACGTTATGAATTATGTGTATTTGGCGTTAAATTTAATAATTATTCCTTTTATGCTTTTTCTTAGGAGTTTGTAACCCATGCCATGATCTTAGATCCTCTATGATGGTTTCAAATAGCCTAGTTACAGTACTAAAAGGGGTGAATAATACTGTATATCGAATAAAAAATTTTGCAAACAATTTAGAAAATTCTTTTTGATAAAAAACAATTTTCTTTCAATAAACTCAAGTTTCACAAAAAATGCAGAATTGATAAAATAGTAAAACTTATAAATATAAATTTGCTTGACTAATATAAAAATGTCTTCTAATAATAATGCTGTTAATTTAATTGAAAGAATTTAAATAGCAATAAATCTAAAGAGTATAGGATAGAGAATTGAGGACACCGAGATTTATACTAGTTCGACCCAACTGGTCTACATCTAGTCCCTAAGCCAACTACTTGAAATTTTTCAGTAGTATTTCCTTTACAGGCAGGAAATAAGCCTGTGTTACTTTTTACGAGTTCAAGTAACAAACTCAATACTTTTGCAGACTAAGTATCAAACCTCTACCATTACTTTTTCTGAGCTCAAGTAACAAAACTATTCCAATGCTTTTCCAAAGCTCAAGCACCAAACTTATCCGGTATTTTTTAAAGCTCAAATACCAAACTTATTCCGATACTTTTTTGAAGCTCAAACACCAAACTTTTATGAACTTTGTTAATTCACACAATTAACAAAGTAAACCCTCTCACACAAATCCTTTGTTTGAAAATACAATTCTCATGAATAAATATTTCAATGAATGTCAAAGATGAAGCTTTCTCCTTATTTTCTCTTTTAAGGAATCATGGAAGACTTGAATAAAGTTGCTTGTAGGTATGAATATTGCTAAGTGAGTCTCCCACTTGACAAATTTGATCCTTCTTGCTTTTATAGGTGTTGGAAAGCTCCTCATGAGGTGAAATAGCTGTTGCATTGAGGTCACAAGTGAAATATAGCTGTTGAGATGACCTCTTGATGAAGATGTGGCCGCTGGAGCTCCTAAGGCAGATTATGGCCGTTGTATCTAGCTCATAAACTAGATATAGTTGTTTGCATTCACTTCATAAGGAGGATATGACTGTTGGAAGCTTTGAACTCATTTGGTAAGAAAGATATGAAACTCTTAGAGCAATTTTTCACCTTCTGAAGCAAATGAAGTCATTGGAGAACATTAAGCTCATATGCAAGGATAGAAATGTAGCTCTTGAAGCAATTTCTTTCTTTGTGAAGATAATGTAGCCGTTGGAGATTTGAAGGTTATAAGCAAGAGGTTGTTTTGCTCATGAGCACCAATTTTACATGTAATAAACTTTTGATCTCTTGATGCTTTGTTAAGCTTCTGATTGCAAGAGTTTATTGATATCCTTGATGTAGCTTCATCTTCTTCATAATCACAATATACTTAATAATTAATCACAAAGTGATTGTAATAATATTAAGGTAAATATGATTTTGCTTTTTATCTTGTATGTCAACTTTTTCAAATAGTTGTTATTATCAAAATAAGATTCAACACTCTATTAATTCAACACTCTATTCGACTTTGTTTAGCATTTTAGTTTAAATTGAAAAAATAGTAAGATGTTGTTTGCTTTTTTCTTGGATTAACTAGAGTATGGAAGTGCTAGATGTTGAAGCTAGGATCAAATAGACCCCTCCCAATCCACTTGTTGATGGATTATTGCTGTTTCATTACTTTTTAGTATATTTTCTATATTTTTCTTTTATTTGTATTAAATGTTGGTTTGGGTCTCTTGCTTCTCTACTCTTAACTAATCTCTCTCCCTGGCTCTATCTCTATATATCTATACCTAAAGCAAAGAGAAAACTAGACATTGATTATTAGAGGGATTCTACTGCTGTGGTAGGTTGCTAAGGTTGCTAATCCCTCTCTTTACAAAAATTAATTGCTAATCCCTCTCTTTATAAAAATTAATCTTGTATTGTGAGTGTGTATAGGAATTGTTTCGTGGAATAGATTAATATGCGTTAATATGGGTAGGTGACAAACCGTTTCAGCTGTGTAGTTAGATCTCTCGGCCATGGTGAGCTACCTGAATAGAATGCTTGCTTTCTCTATCCAAAATACTTTGGTTATTGCATCGTTTGTACTGCTCTCAAAGTCTTCAGGTATAATTTATTCTATCATATGTCCTTTTAGTTTATTCTTTCCCCTTTTTATTTGTTGTTGTTTGTCTCAAACGTACTCCCAATTGTTAAAAGTTTTTTTTTCTAAGATATGGAGAATTTTGGTGCATAAAAGTGTTAAGAAGAATTTAGTTCGGTGGGTTTTTAGCTTGAAGTTGTAGCATAAGGGTTGTGTAGCCAACCTTCCCAATGCTAGAGATTCTACGTATTTGAACGTATAAATAGTTATCATGTCAAAATCTTAGTTAATTATATGTAGAAAATATATATTTACGTTCTACTTCAAATAATTTATATTCCTATTTTACTTCGTATGTTGGGCTTTTAAGAAAATTATAGGCTTTAGTTAGGGAAATTGTCAAAATTACCCTCGTTTCAGGGTTTTTTTTAGTTGCCTACCTTTTCTTATTTACACTAGTACGTTCTTTTCGAGACTCTTTCTTCTTTATGCTATTTTCCCCTTTTTCTTCCCAACCAAAGATGAAAGAGAAAACTTCAATTCTGGCGCTCTACATTTGGACGCAATGCTTCAGTCCTGTGAAGCTTCCATTCTTCTCCTCTCCTTCCGTTTTTGCTACTACTGATGATCCTTCTCCCCTCCAAGTCACCACCAGTCGGTCTACTTCTATTTGTCTCCTTCTGTTTCTCTTCTATTCCCCCTTTTAATGGCCTGGCTGATGCTTAGCTCTACTTTTTGAGGGAGAAGAGATACAATTTCTTCTCTTCTTCTTCTTCTTCGTCTAATTTGAGCTTTTTTAGGTTTTGGGTTCTGTACTGCAAGTATTGACAATGGCTGAATATATTTGTTTATTCAACAAGGCACTTTCTTTTTTCCTTTATTTTCTTTTGAAAGATTAAACTTTGTTTTGTTTTTGGTATGGAATATGTGCTGGTGTAATCTGTTTATTGTTTTTTTAACTTAAAAATCTGGTCTTTTTTCAAATTGTTGTTCAAGTTTTGTCATAGATTCATGGGTTTGTGCGATTAGGCTAAATGGGTTTTGTAGAATGCATGTTCTGATCTGGTTCTGAAACTAGGTTTTTTGCAATTTTCTGCATTTTACACACATTTGACTTTTTGGTCCTAAATCTATTGTTTAAAGTTCTCATATTTTGTTGTTGTTGCTGAGATAATATTGCTGGTACTATGGCTTTTGTTCGTCTTCTGTTATTTGCTCTTAGCTTGATGTTTCACTGTTGCTCAGATTAGGATTACAATCATTGTTCATAATTTAAGTGATTATCCCATTAATCACTTAAATTATACTTTATTTATACCTTAAGATACACAATTACAGTGATTATACCTTAGTTATACCTTAAGATACACTATTACAGTGATTATACCTTAGTTATACCTTAATTATACCTTAGTTATGCCTTAAGATACACTATTACAGTGATTATACCTTAGTTATACCTTAATTATACCTTAATTATATCTTAAGATACACTATTACAGTGATTATACCTTAGTTATACCTTAAGATACACTATTACATTGATTATACCTTAGTTATACCTTAAGATATACTATTACAGTGATTATACCTTAGTTATACCTTAAGATACACTATTATAGTGATTATACCTTAGTTATACCTTAATTATACCTTAGTTATACCTTAAGATACACTATTATAGTGATTATACCTTAGTTATACCTTAGTTACACCTTAAGATACACTATTACAGTGATTATACCTTAGTTATACCTTAAGATACACTATTATAGTGATTATACCTTAGTTATACCTTAATTATACCTTAGTTATACCTTAAGATACACTATTATAGTGATTATACCTTAGTTATACCTTAGTTACACCTTAAGATACACTATTACAGTGATTATACCTTAGTTATACCTTAATTATACCTTAGTTATACCTTAAGATACACTATTACATTGATTATACCTTAGTTATACTTTAATTATACCTTAAGATATACTGTTACAGTGATTATACCTTAGTTATACCTTAATTATACCTTAAGATACACTAGTACAGTGGTTATACTTTAGTTATACCTTAATTAAACCTTAGTTATATCTTAAGATACACTATTACAGTGATTATACCTTAGTTATACCTTAATTATATCTTAAGATACATTATTACATTGATTATACCTTAGTTATACCTTAATTATACCTTAAGATACACTATTACATTGAATATACCTTAATTAGGGCTGCATTTGCACTTTAGGACTGCAAATTTGGGACTGCATTTGCACTTCATGACTGCATTTCAATTTTGGGACTGCATCTGCACTTTAAAACTGCATTTAAGGACTGCAATTTTGGGACTGCATCTGCACTTTAAGAGTGCATTTCAATTTTGGGACTACATTTGTACTTTATGACTGTATTTCAATTTGGGACTGCATCTGCACTTTAAAACTGCATTTTGGGACTGCATCTACACTTTAAGACTGCATTTCAATTTTGGGACTGGATTTGCACTTTATGACTGCATTTCAATTTTGGGACTGCATCTGCACTTTAGGACTGCAATTTTGGGACTGCAATTGCATTTTATGACTGCATTTTAGGACTGCAAATTTGGGACTGCATATGCACTTTAGGACTGCAAATTTAGGACTGCATCTGCATTTTAGGATTACAATTTTGGGACTGCATTTACACTGCATTTTAGGACTGCAATTTTGGGAATGCATTTATATTTTAGGACTGCATCTGTAATTTAGGACTGCAATTTTGGGACTGCATCTGTACTTTATGACTGCATTTTAAGACTGCAATTTCGGGACTACATCTGCACTTTAGGACTGCAATTTTGAGACTGCATCTGCACTTTAGGACTGCATTTCATGATTGACTATTTATATATTGTTTATACACTGTTTATACACTTCTTATACACTGTTTATACACTTCTTATACACTGTTATACACTGTTTATACATTGTTTATACACTTTTTATATATTGTTATACACTGTTTATACATTATTTATACACTTCTTATACACTGTTGTACACTGTTTATACATTGCTTATACACATTTTATATATTGTTATACACTTCTTATATATTATTATATATTATTTATACGTTGTTATACACTGTTATACATTGTTATACACTGTTTATACACTTATTATACATTGTTATACACTCTTTATACATTGTTTATACACTGTTTATACACTTCTTAGAGACTGTTATACATTGTTATACACTTCTTATATATTGTTATGCATTATTTATACACCGTTTATATTCTTCTTATACACTGTTTATACATTGTTTATACACTGTTATACATTGTTTATACACTTCTTATACATTATTATACACTGTTTATACACTTCTTATACATTGTTATACACTTCTTATATATTATTATTCATTGTTTATACATTGTTATACACTTCGTATACCTTAAGATACACCATTACATTGATTATACCTTAATTATACCTTAAGATACACTATTCTAGTGATTATACATTAGTTATTCCTTATTTATACCCTAAGATACATTATTATATTGATTATGCCTTACTTATACCTTAATTATACCTTAAGATACACTATTACAGTGATTATACCTTTGTTATACCTTAATTATACCTTAGTTATACCTTAAGATACACTATTACATTGATTATACCTTAGCTATACATTAATTATACATTAGTTATACCTTAAGCTACACTATTACATTGATTATACATTGTTATACACTGTTTATACACTTCTTATATCTTAAGATACACTATTACAGTATTTATACCTTTGTTGTACCTTAATTATACCTTAGTCATACCTTAAGATACACTATTACATTGATTATACATTAGTTATACCTTAATTATACCTTAAGATACAAAGGTATAATTAGTTATACCTTAGTGGAAAAAATATGTCGGAAAAAGTATATACATATGGAGTTTGTTTCAAAGATAAAAAAAAAAATTTTCTAAAGTCGCATGATAAAAAAATAAACGGATTGAGAGATAAATGCAAAATTAGATTTAAAATTATAAAAAAGGAGAGAGAAACGTGGACAAATTAGAGGAGTGTTTTGGAGATTATGATTTTTTACTTTTGTTGTTTTTTTGGGTAAGATTCACGTAAAACAGGAATAAGTTTTTTAGGTATTTTTGAAATTTTGGAAAGTTTTTTATGTATTTATGCAAACTTTTGATTTGTATGTAAAAAAGTTATATGGTGTCAAAAGGTAAGTATTTATGTAAAAAGCCCCTTTATGTAAGTATTTATGTAAAAAGCCCCTTTAGTTACTTGCTGTAAAAAGCCCCTATGTGAAACAAATTAACAAAATAGAGGATCTATTATCCTTGACCAAGTTTTATTTATATTTGTTAATTTTAAACTATATAAAGGTGGTTGTGTTGCTGGTCTATGTATCTAGCAATTGTTAAAGATATGCATTTTGTGATTTGAAAATAATCCACCAAAACATGTTTGAAGCTCATAAAAAAACATGTAGTTAATAATAATATATAACTAATCTGAAGTTGCATTTTTTTAATTATATATTTGAGGCGAAATATTTAAGCTTTTTATGCTGAGATATTGCAGTTCTTTTTTGTTTTGAGATATACAGTCGATTAGGTTTTATTTATGTATGGCGAGAAAATGTTCCATTTTACATAATAAATAAACCCTGAGACATGAGCATTGAGGTGTAAGCCGAATTCTTTAATTGTTAATAAAACCATGACCATATAATAAGGACCACAAAGAGAAAAAAAACACAATGTGATGTCTCAATGATCCAAGGGTCAAGACCTATCTAGAACGCTTCCTTTCCTGTTACAAAACAAAGATGAAGCTTCGGGTATCCTGGCCGGATAAACTCCGACACTTAAGTCAGTTTTCTCTCTACTAAGGTTAATGAAACAGTGAACTGGGGTTTCTTGAATGTCATATCTTGCATAATGGTGAGGCTGTCCTTATATATGCCTTTATTCGGTGTCACCATTAGGCCATTACGTACGGCTCTTTTATTATTGGTTATGATCTGCACATCATCATCTGCCCTTCCGCATGTAAGGCTAAGATCGTAATCAATTATCTATTCCCTTAATCATTGACATGTGGCCTGTGGCCTAGGGGATTTTCTGTACAATGTCTTATAACAAAACTCCCAGACGTACATCTGGTCTTTATATGAAAGTACTGGATGGGGGTCACTACACCAGTTTATTCATGGGTCTTCCAGATCCCTTTGTCTTCTCGATTCGGTTTCTTGGCATTCATCCGGTATGTATATATTTTACCCGGTGGCATCAAAAGTCCCTCAAAAGCCTTGTAGAGCTCCTTTAAGGGTGGTGTATCACCTTCACCCGGCATGGCTTCCCTGTTTCTATATTAGCACTCCTCCTTTAGCTATTTGCCACATGTCTCCTGTTATTAATGCGATGGAAGGCGCCCCTTGGTTTTCCCCCCTTTTTGTTATTAAACTTCATTCTCGTGATTATGCCAAGCTTCCGTTCTCTCTTCATTAATTGACAATTCTTGTTGGCGGAATTCTCCTTTCGTTCATCTCATTTCTTGAGTTTTTAATCTTCATCTCTTCGTCAAGTAAGTATTCATTGATCTTCATTGGTCTTATTTATCGCTTTCTAGGATTTTTCTTATTGATCCTCGTTTTCTCTTTGCTGTTCTGCTGTATTTCTTTTTCCTTTAGGGTTTTTGATTTTGTCTCTGCTGCTTGTGTATGTCTTCTAGCGATAGCAAGACTGATCGATTTCTCAGAGAGAACGATAGGTTTATTAAATCTTTTCATCCCCGTAGAAATTGTAAAGTTATTGGTAGGAGACCTTCTAGCACTTTTGTAATTGCTATTTCTTCTAGTTCTTCGTGTGATTTTGTCATTTCCTTTTCTTCTGATTCTATCACCAGTTCTTCCTCTGCCAATTCCGTTATGTCTGATCAAATTGCTTCTACCTCTGGTTCAAATGGTCCCGGTGGCCCTCAGGCAAAGAATGTCACAGTGGGGGTTTAAGACATGGTGTTTTTAGTTTCCCAAGTTGTTCTAGGATTTTGCCAAGGAGTATCCTTGGTTGAATCACTATGATGTAATTCTTCCCTCACAATCATAACAAGTTCATCTTTCCCCTGATGGGTATTTTTCAATACATTTGCATCATATCAAGGCGGGATTTACCTATCCCCTTTATTATTCCATCTATGACATTCTAGAGTCAATCCATCTTTTCCCAGCACAGCTTCACCCAAATGCATAGGGGGATATTAATGGGACTTGGTGGTTGTGCCGGGGTTTATATTTCTTTCTATCTGGCGCTAATTTTAGCCATTTAGCCTCCCAAAATCGAGTGGTGATCACTTTACCCTTGCCAAGAAGGATGCCTTCTGTTTATTTTCCCATAGAACTTCATCCGTGAAGAACTGGAAGTAGTTTTTCTTTTTCATCAAGATCAATGAGGATTTTACTTCTTTCTTACCAAATGGTTTAATGATGGGTCACATCCCAATTAGGATACTCAGTTTAAATTAACTGAGCAATAAAGGGATTACATAGAGCGTTATACGAGTCTCCCCAACTATAGTTTTTCCTGGGGTGGGCTGGTTGCCGTGTTCTTTCAAAGACAACTAGTCATCCGTTTTGACAAAGAGCTGAAACTGTGGAAGCCTTAGCTACCCTTTCATTTTCTCTCGGTAATTTTATTTTGTGCCTTATTTCTCCTTCCCTATATATCACAAGAATGGATCCTGACCAACTGATGGATGATGTTACAACTAAGAGGAAGTCCAAGGCTCCCAACACCAGGACTATGCCCTTAGGGGTTCTTGCCTCTACCTAGCCTTTTAAGACTCATCAAGGCATTGGTGCCCCTTCAACCGGTGCTTCAAAGCGCTCTACGAGACCTCCCGTTAATCTTCCCAAAGAGGTCTCGGTGGAAAAGGTAAGACTCATGGTGCTCTCTCTTATTCTTATCTTCTCTTGCTTTTTATATAATTTGTTTTCCTTTCATTACTTAGGTTGTTAAGGCTGCTCCCGGTACATCCAATACTGAAGGTCAGCCGAAGAAGTGCACCATCCTATTCCATTAGTCAGAGGACCATCCAACAGTTAGTATTAGGGATGTGGATGTTCAAAGGGAACTGCTTGTTGGGCTTCCCCTTGTGGGAGATGAGTATGTGTATGATGGTTACACAAACACACACATGATGAATGCTGGCTTCAAACACTTGTGTTTGGTATGGCAACTTCCCAATTCTTTCTTTTTGAGTATTCACTTGCTATCTTTCTGATTTTTATTGTTCTACCAGGGTCTCTCCCATTTCGCCAAGCTCAACAAGCATGTCTACAACTACAGGCGTTTACTTGGAACAAAAGAAGAAATGAACCACCATTGCAAACAGGTGGAGATAGAATTGGTGATGGAGCGGTCCAAATATGAAAAGGAAAAAGAGGACTTGGCTGTCGCCTCCACCTAACAGAAGGTATCAGAAAAATCTCTGGAGGCGGTCAAAGCAAGCATAAGGGAAAAGGTATGCTTGCTGACTCAAGAGGTGGCCAGTCGGGATCAGGAAATTGCCTAGCCTTAGAAAGAGATAAATGACTCTACTGAGCTCTATCATGATAGAGGGATCTTCTATGGTAAGAGGATCCTTGATGCCTGCAAAGAGATTCATCCAGATATTATCTTTCTAGTGGAAGATATACCTTTTCCTAAGGCCGCTAAGGTTAGAGTGAAAGGGACATTTTTTTAAAGGTGCAAAAGGATGGCTGGTATGGGGAGAAGGTTCTAGCAGCTCTGGAATCCGGCCTGAATCCTTCAATCGGTGTCCCCGAAGCTGAGGTTGCAACTCCTCAAGAACCAGAGACAACTGTCCCAGAGAAGGGGGAATCATCAAGGTTTGCTCAGCCTTCAAAAAAGTGATGTAATAGATTTTGTAAAAACTCTTGATGGCTTTTGGAGCCTTTTAATTCAATTATTTTCATATGGTCTTTTCAATCCTTACAATGAAATTTTTGATGTGTTTTCAGTGTCTGCCTATATTTGATATTGTTATGCCCGGCTTCAGCCAGTTATATATGCACGCTTAGGATCTGTAATAAAGTCGTAATGATATCCATGATGACGCATGAATTGAACCAATGTGCCTTTCGTTAATAAGACCCTTTACATTGTAATGAAATTTTATGGCTCCTAAGGGACTTGCCTCATTAAAAACCTTAGTTGGCCTTTTGATAATATCATTACGTTTAAATGCTAGCAGGAAAAAAGAGTGCAAGGATTTTACCTCTTAGTTGGCCTTTTGATAATATTTTCTTAGATTTCTCACATCCTATGTCCGTGGTACTTCCTGACCATTTAGACGTCTTAGCTTGTATGTAGCTGATCCTATGATGCTTTTGATGCGGTAGGGTCCTTCCCAATTTGCTCCAAGTTTTCCTTTTCCCTCCCGAGATTGGGATGCTGTGGAATCTTTAAGCACTAGGTCTACTTTTGCAAACACCACCTTCTTTATTTTTCTATCATGGTATCTTGCTATGCAGGACTTGTATGCTGCCATTAATATTTGTGCCATGTTTCTTCTTTCTTCTAAAGAGTCTAGATGGTATCTAAGATTAATTCTATTTTACTCTTCATTGTAAAAATTTACTCGGTAGCTTGGTGATCCGATTTCAATCGGGACTACCGCTTCTAGCCCGTACACCATTGCAAATGGAGTTTCTCCTGTGGCCCGTTGTAGGGTTATCTTGTATGACCATAGGACATTATTTAGCTCGTTTGTCCAAGTGCCCTTGTGTGCTTCTAGCCTCTTTTTGATTCCTTCCCCTAATGTTCTGTTGGTGACTTTCGTCTGACCATTACTTTGTGGGTGTACCACCGTAGTTGAGCTGTGTTAAATTTTCAAGTTCCTATAGAACCACTTGAACTTTTCAAAAGTGAATTGGGTTCTGTTATCTGATATGATCATGCTGGGAACTTCGAATCTAGTAATGATTTAATCCAGCATGAAACTGATAATCTTCTTGGTGTTAAAGCGTTCAGTGGCTCTGCTTCTATCCACTTGGTGAAATGATCCACTATAACCACTATCCACTTCCTCTGCTGGCTTGCTTCAGGCATTGGGCCCACTATGTCAATTCCCCATATGGCAAAAGCCCATTCGGTCTGTATAGCTTTCTAGTTAGTAGGAGGCAAGTTGGTTTTCTTTGCATAAATCTGACATTGGTGGCATCTTTTGATATGGCATCCTCTTCCATGCTATCCCAAAAATAACCATTGAGCCTAGCTTTCCTGACTAATGTTTTGCTGCTTGGTAGGCACCGCATTTGCCTTCATGGATCTCTCTTAGGATATAATCCCCTTCTTCTTTATTGACACATTTCAATCATGGATGGGTGAAGGACTTTCTATATAATTCTCCACCAATCATGAAGTATCTTTCTACCTTCTTCATTACTCTTTTAGCTTCTATTTCATCTTCTGGTAATGCTCCCAACTCTAAGTAATCCATGATAGGCTATATCACCTGGGATTTGTAGCATCTGCAACTAGGATTTTGATAGGTACATTTTGTGCATATATTTTTGTCCTATTTTGTGGCTTTAATGGCCCTATCCTGCTTTAATTTAGGCGGATTTTATCTCATTGGTTCTATTTTTATGTGTTACGACATTAAAAGCAGAATTTGAACATTTGGAGACTAAATCACCTATTTTTGGAGCTCAAACGTGCAAATTGGAAGAGCAAGGAAGTCCTAAGGCATTGGCATGTCTTATGAAGAACCAAAACTAAAGAATTTTTGATAAACAGAAGCTGACCAGTCTTAAGACACGCCCGGGTTGCAGAAATATGAATTTTGCACTCCAACTAGGACTAGGAGTTTTCCTTTTTAGTTTTTGGGCTATTTTAATTTCTCTCTTTTTGCAATTAGGATAGGGAGAAACAACTTGCATTTAAGACTTTTATTTTAGGAACAACTCTAATTAAAAGGAATTATTTTAGCATTAATTTTAGGGGAGTTATTTCCCAAGGAGGTCTCTCTCTCTCTCTCCATCTCTTGAAAGAAACGTGTTTTAGTGGGAAAGAGGGGGTGGATGTTTATCATCATCATTGATCAAGGCTGGAATTTAATTTTTTGATTTTTTTTTGGGAAGAAAACGTGATTTTTTGGGAAGAAAGGCAAGAAGCTAGGTTTTGAAGGTTGAATCCGCAACTCCTCTCCGATTTCTCTCCGCAAGCCTCCATTGGGATCTTCATCTTCCTAGTTTTTCTTCTTAACTCCCATTATTGTGTTTTCTTTAATCTATTCATTTGTTTATAACTCAATTATGAACTAATTCCTCCATAGCTAAGGCTATGGTGGAGCTTAATAGGATTTCTATGTAATTTCCCTTGTTTAATGCAATTCATTCGTATTATTTTTCCATTATTGTGTTATGATTGCTTAAAGCTTTGAATGCGTGACCATCTATTTCAAAGTTCATAGTTAATTCATAATTGACCAAAGGACTAAATTAATGGAATTTCATAACATGACAAATGCATGACCATTGCTTTGTGGCTCACTAGTTGTGCTAGGTTTTCGTATGCTTGATGCTTCCCAAATTAATTACTTAAGACCGAACAAGTTTAAGTAGTTAGGTTGAGGATTAGAGTAGCAGCCCTAACCGGTGTTAATTGTTTTAGGAATTCGCCATCTTGGAAATTTAATAAGTTTGATTGCATAACCCGAGGAAATTGCTAGAATGAATCTAAGTAAAACCATTTGCCTTAGCCAATTTCTCCATTGAGTTTTATCCAATTGCATTCCAATTTTAGTTTAAATTATTTTATTTAATTTGTTGTTTTATAGTAGATTTTATTTTACAAACCACAATCAAAGATATAATTTCTTCCTCCTAAATTAATAGAAACCCGACTGCATTTAGGATTAGCATACATAGTCTCCATGGGATCGACATTCTTCTTATTTCTATATTACTTGAGTGAAAGAGTACACTTGCTCTATAGTGTGCATTTTAGACGCATTAGATTTCTTTTATCTCAATGTATGGGTGAGTTTGGATCTCAACTATGCAAGTCAAGCTCTTCCACTCCTTCATACTTGTAGCTGCTTTTACCAGCTTATTTGCTTCACCGTTCTCGCTTCGAAAGATATTTTCTACCCATCATGACGTTCCCTTCTTCTCGATGCTTTCAAGCAGGGATCTTACTTTCATCAAATACTTAGGTATGGATTGATCTTTAGTTTCAAAGTTCTTATTGATCTGGTTTGAAACTCGCCTCGAGTCATTAAGGAGCTTGACTCTATCCAGCTCGATCTCACTTGTCAGCTCTAATCCTCGAATCATAGCCTCATATTCTGCAGCATTATTTGTGGTGAGAAAGGCTAATTTTACCTTATAAGATAGGCAGATTTTATCTGGTCCTTTGATGTAGATTCCAACTCCTACCCCTTCCGATGATGAGGCTCTATCTACATAAACCTCCCACACTTCTGCCTTTAAGATCTCCTATTCTTATAGTCCTGTGAACTCTCATACAAAGTCTGCTAACATTTAGGCTTTTAATGCGGGCCTTGCCTCATACTGGATGTTGAATTCACTAAGGCGGATGGACCACTCGGCCAATCTCCCTGAGGTGTCCTGTCTCTGTAAGACTTTCTTTAGTAAAAAGTTTATGTGAACCCAGATGGTGTGAGCTTGAAAGTAAGGCCTCAACCAGGTAGATGCATAGACAATGGCTAGGGCCAACTTTTCGATCCTTGGATATTTGATTTCTGGCCCCCCTTAACATTTACTGGTGTAATATATCGGGTGTTGTTGCCCCTGTTGTTCCCGAACCATCACCACTCCTATCGCTTCATTTGTTGCAGCTAAATATAAGAACAAGCTTTCTCCTTCCACAGGTCAGCTTAAGAAAAGAGAAGATGCCAGAAACCATTTTATCTCCTCAAATGCACCCTAGCATTCCTTATTCCATTTGAAGCTATGCTCCTTTTTTATGACCTTATTAAAAGGTAGACACCTTTTGGCTGAAAATGAGATGAAGCGCCCTAGGGCATTGATCTGGCCGTTCAGCTTTTTGTACTTTATTAATGCTTTTTGGTGCGGCCATATCCTGGGTAGCTTTAATCTTTTCTGGATTTGCTTTGATATCTCGCTAAGATATCATGAACCCTCAAAACTTGCCTCTATGTATGCCAAAGATACACTTCTCCAGATTCAGCTTCAATCGGTATTTTTACAGCACTTTGAGTGCTACCCTTGTATCTTTTGGGTGATCCTCCTCATTCTTGCTTTTGATGATCATGTCATCCACATATACTTCAGCAGTCTTTCCAATCATGTTCTTGAATATTGCATTAACCAAGCACTGGTATGTTGCTCCAGCATTCTTCAAGCCGAATGGCGTTACCTTGTAACAGTATGTTTCCTAATGTGTAATGAATAAGGTTTTCTCCTCGTCCTCCAGATTCATCTCGATATGGTTGTATCCAGATTTTGCATCAAGGCATGTATATACCGCATGCCCTGTTGTTGAATCCACCAGCTGATCAATGCTTGGAAGTGGGTAACTATCTTTTGTGTAAGCCTTAATCAAATCAGTGAAATCGATGCACATTCTTTAAGAGCCATTGTGTTTTTTGACTAACATAACATTGGCAACCCATTTGGGGTACATTACTTCCCTGATATGTCCTGCCATGATTAGCTTTTTGATTTCTTCCTCAATGGCCTTCATCCACTCTGGGGCATGCTTATTTTTCTTCTGCACAACCGGCTTTGCTGCCAGATCCATATTCAGGCTATGTTTTATGATAGTTGGTGGGACGCCCTTTATGTTGTTGCTGGTCCATACGAAGGTTGCCTACTCCTATTTGAGGACTTTGGTAATTTTCTCTTTAATTTGTTGGTTTAGCTTCTTAGATATTCTAACTACCTTCTCTAGCCCTATTATCAGTGTTGTAATCTCGTCTACCAGCTTTATGTGTTCGCCTTTCTCCGAGTCCCAACTAACTTCATTCTACTTCAAAGATGCCAAATATGTCTTTTGTGTCATTTGTTGACTTCCCTTAGCCACTGCCATCCCTAAAACAGTTGGTCTTTGCAAGACTAAATACCAAATGGATAATAGGGCTTCAGACTCCGCCAAGAAGGGTCTTTCTAATATGATGTTCTAGGCGAGAGGGTGTTGATAATTATGAAATCTCCTTCAGACCTCCAAGGGTTGTTATTGTCTCTAACTTCCATACTCAGACTCACTTGTCCCATAACAAAAACTAAGTGCCTGCTAAGTCCCATTAATGGGGAATGGACTGGTTGAATTCAACTAGAATGAATCTGCAACTTTTGTGTTGTGTGCTTTGTCACAATGTTCACTGAACTTCCCATGTCTATGAGTATTCTCTTCACCATGTATCCCTCAATCATAACTTTTATTACCAATGCATCAGCATGCTATATTGGGATGTCATACAACTCTGCAAACAATTTATTCAATTAGTCGACCTTTCCTATACTAGAAGGCCAGCTTTTCGAGGTTTTTACCCGCTTGTTGGGGGGTTCAAACTCAAGACCTCCTGCAATTACCATTATTACACCTTTTGCCTTCTTTGTAGTTTCGTCTTCCTCCCAGTCCTTCCGATCTTTTCTTTCTCCCTGTTGGTTGGTAGGTTCATTTTTCCTATATACATACTTGTTAAGCTTCCCGCCTTTGATCAACACATCTATATCCGCTGCTAAGACCCTGCAATCATCTGTATGATGGCAATATACCTTATGGTATTCACAGAATGATTGCCTATCCTTCCCCATGACTTGATCAGGTTTGGTTTTTGGATATTTGAGCTCCCTATTCTCAGAGCTTCATTGAACAGCCACCAGCACCTCGCTTAATGGTGCATTAAGTGGGTGAACCTTGGTCTGTCTCGGGGTTAGTCTGTAACACTTCTTATCTTTTCTGATTAATCAAAATTCATCATAAGTTTTTTTTTTTAATAACACAAACCATATCTACTATTAGATAACAACTTTACTGTTACACATATCAGAATCCACAAATATATTACACTGTTTTCAACCTGAACTTATTTATTCTACATGGTTGTGATGAGAGGAGAGGGAGTGAGATCGAACTCAGCCAGCCGACCTTTCATCTACAATTTCTACTATACAATAAACTTCTATTTCCAAGCTTTATCCTACAACTTCACCTAGCTGGAAAAATTAGCGATTTTTATGAGTCGCTACTCAGTGATTATAAACAATCAATGTAAACACAACCTACCATAACACACATACAAAATTTATGAAATAATCATACATATGCAAATGAATGAACTATTTCTTTATTTGTTGTGACACACCAGCCAAACTATTGCCCCAAGATCATATACTAGATATCAATTGATTTTGCTGGCCAGCTCATATAAACATGTATTTGAACTTTCGGTCCATATCAGATATTCCATATGATTGACCACATAGGTCCAAATAATCAGATAATCCATGTATTTCATGTATTTGCAGTGTTTAGTCTGGTATGTCACAATGCCTTTTATCTTTCATGTAATTATGTACACCATCTTTCACATATAACATTTAGTCCAAATAATTCCATAGAATTCATGTAGTACATATAATCAGTTTCATAACATTGCACTTTTGTACACTATACAATCACCATATATTCAACATATACTCATATACATATGGTTTCATCTCAACACATAAATCCACTTAAAAACCACCTCTAACAAATCATAGCAATACAAATACAAAAATATCAATATAACAAATCACAATCTTCATCAGCACATATCACATTAATCAATTCACAACTATCACCACAACATATGCAAATTCAAATCAAGTTTCTACTCACAACATTAACAGCTAATTTTCTTCAAAGCGGCTTGTACCCTCTTCTGGAATAGCTTCAAGATTTTGAGCTCCTAAAAATATAAATTCATATCAAATACAAATACATCATATATGTTTTTTTTTCCACTTTCTATGAGAACACTCTTATGCATAACTATCCTCACTTATATATATAGGTTTTTATGCCCTTACCACACTTAGAAATTCTTAACTTTCACAATATATATTCAAATAATCTGATTCTTATTTTATTTTACTCTAACATGTAGATACATAACATAATAAAATCACATAATTTTTGGACTATCATATAGTTTATTATAAAATTTACCTTCAAGCCCTGTTTCTGCCCACTTTTACCTGAACAGCTCCTAGTAATTTTACTATAACTTTATTCGTACAACTTGGATTAAGCTAATTCTTTTTTCTACTTAAACTAGACACATAAGGGAATAACATATCCCAAAATCAGCAATTTTTGGATGCTATAATAATTATGGCATAACTTTGAATCTAACCTTATCTCTTTGATCATCCAGTTTTGAGCACATCCTCTTTCAAAAATTCTAGCTTTCACTATACTTTCCTAAAAATTACGAAATTTTGCAAAAAATGTTCCTGAGACATAGGTAAACAATTTACTCTTTTATAACTTTTACTAATTTTACCTCTAAGACCATAGAAATAATATCACAAAGTGTAGATCTTATCTTTCTCTTCTTCTTCTCTACTTCTTTATTTCTCTTCTTCTTTTCCTCTTCTGTATTTCCTATAAGTTTCTGCAAATTCTTGCAGATTTTCTTCTTATGAAGACTAAGGATAACCCTTATCATCTATGAGCACGGGTTTTCCCGGCCTCCGTGATGAGAGTCCTTTATTACCTGTTAAGCAATCGGACTTGGAAATGAATAGGATGTCGCCTAAAATACCTCAAACGCTATGAAAATCAAACCACTTATGATCCAAAACCTCGAACAAGGTCCCTCAAGTGATTACAGGGTTTAGAGGTGAGCATAGAAATTAGGAGAGTTTGCCCCGGCTCTGTCTAGAGCCGCACGGCTCTAACCCTTAGAGTCATGCGGCTCTGGTAGGCGGCCAAGTTGCTCTACCAAAAGCAAAGCAACTTGGCTGAAAGAGAAGGGATTTTGGCTCAAAGTGCTGCGGCCGGATTTCTTTTGGGGGCTCATTAAATGTAGGAAGTGACTAAAGGGGAAGGGGAGATATAAAAAGAAAAAAAATTTTCGGATCAAAGGGGAGAGAGATTTCTCAGAAAAGAAAAAAAAGGATTGAAAGAGAGGAAGAAGAAAATAGAGAAAGAAAAAGTAAAAAGGGAGAAGAAATAGAGAGAAAGAGAGAAACTAAGACCAAAAACACACCCAAAGAGACCAAGGAGTGTCCTAGACCATTTCTCATTCGTCCGAACATATTTTCGAATTCGTTTTGGATGAACGAATCTTGGGAAGTTTAAGGATTCAAGGCACATTCTAGCTTCTTAATATGTTTCTGATTGTTTAATACACTGGAACAACAACAAGGTAAACTCTGAGAGCGTTAAACTTATGTTCATTACGTTTTTGTGCATTTTCTCCTTTGTTTTGTCAATTTTCAGAAATCGGGTGCCTCGACAGAGCCGCACGGATGTGTTTTCTTTGAACACAGCCGCACGTCTATAACACTATAGCCGCACGGCTGTGTTCCTTTCGGGTAGAAACCTGAAAAAACCCTCGAATCGGCTGAAAGCAGTCCGTTTTCCATTTTGATCATCCTTTTGAGATATATTTTGGCCCAAATACATACGTGCATTATCAAACTGTGGTTTTCAGATTTCTATGTACGTGGGTGTTAAGGTTTCGGTTTTTCTTGGATTTTGTTTTCTGGAGTTCGAGGTTGTTCGATCCAAATCGGATCCATTGTCCAGCATTAGCGGATCCTCGTACCCTACGAAAATCCTCAAGAAACATAAAAAAACAAGTAAAATAGTGGTTTTTGAAAAAAACAATAAAACCGATTTCGGGTTCCGGGTGGTACAGCCGTACGGCTGTGGATGTTATAGCCGCACGGCTTTAACTTGAGCCGCACGGCTCTAACCATAGTCGCACGGCTGTAGTTTCTGGAAGGTGACAGAATCCCGAGCCAACCCACACGGACGTCGTTACGCGATGCTGTCTTTAGAATCAAATCGTTTTTTGGTGTGTTTACCGTTTTCAGACTCTAGATGGTTGTTGAAATTAGGAAAACCTGCACGAACGGAACCCCAAGTTTCGGGATAACAGACCTGCTGAAATATAGAAATTTGCATAAAACCGAGCGAAATGGTTTTCCAAAATTATTTTTCAGCACAAAAACCTACATGGTGTTTCAAAATCGTTTTCCAGGTCCAACCGGGCCAACTGGCCCAGTCGACCCGGCTACCCCCTAAATGTATGCCCCCGCTCCTAAAAATTCCAATTCTGTCCCATGTGAGTCCTATTTGTGTATGTGTGATAATTGTGCTAACCATTTATTTTGCAGGATTTATTTTCTTTTTTTATTATTTTAGATGTATTTAATAGATTAATTCGTATATTTTAGGCGTTTGTAAATTTTTAGATACTCGTGTATTCTAGGCGCTTGTAATGTGAGGACGAGAGTTTTCCTTTTTTTTTATTCGATTTGGTTGTATAAACGGCCTTTATTATTTTTGTATAATTCGGATGTATGATTTACTTTTCTGTAATTTATTTCTATCATCTGTAAGAGCATTGACTGATAATTAAACGAAATTAGGTAGAAAAAGACAATAAAGTGAATGAAATATGGTAATATAAACTATAAAATGAATACAAACTCGAGGTTGAATAGGTAAGTTGCCAGCACCCTAAATATTTGGATTAGGTACAACAATCTACGTTCGGTAGGGAGCTGTACCGGAATTTCCCCGGATGAGCTGATCCAGGTGGCGACTCTGTCACTGATATTGAAATTTAGGTT
Source organism: Euphorbia tirucalli (assembly GCA_039660915.1). Taxonomy (NCBI): domain Eukaryota; kingdom Viridiplantae; phylum Streptophyta; class Magnoliopsida; order Malpighiales; family Euphorbiaceae; genus Euphorbia; species Euphorbia tirucalli. The sequence continues at coordinate 18,827,706 of CM077637.1, forward strand.
TTGAGGTCTTTAAGCAATAAAATGGGAAAATGTTTTCTATAAAAGGAATTCCCAAACAAACTAATAGTTTTCCTAAAGCAAGATACACAAACCCGTTTTCATAAAACCAAAACCACGTTCCTCCCCAGTACGCTTCACCACGTTCTGCGCTTTTTAGGTCGTCCGCTCATACCATCCTTATCTCTTCCTAATTGGTCCATTTGTCTTTTATCCTTAAGGTTATTGGTCCATTTGTCCAATATTAAACTAATAATAATAATAATAATAATAATAATAATAATAATAATAATAATAATAATAATAATAATAATAATAATAATGATAATAATAATAATAATAATAATAATAAATAAATAAATAAATAAATAAATAGGCTGTAAAGATTTTAATCTCTAACAAAAATATCCCCCTAAATCACATTTTAATCCCTTGATTTCTAATTTTATTCGATTATATCTTTAGACATTTAAAACACATTTAATTTCTAATGTTGTATTTTCGTATACTCAACTAACTAAATCGTCTTACCTATTTTACATTAATCCATAACATATATGATGCAATTGTATATACACTCTATTAGTGTTATGTAATGTCCATGCACAAATGCAAAATGGATGCATAGAAATTGGATGTTACATTGTCTCTCTTATCTCTCCTTCCAGATCAGTTGTCCATCCTGTTGGATTTGTCTTGGTCACTAGGTTTGTTATTCCTTACTGGCATATCTACTTCATCTACTTCTACCAAGCGCTTCGCCCATTGGATCATTAGAGTAAGGTCCGTGGGTTTTTTGAGTATCAGATCGCTCTTCTATTTCTCATTGGTGATTTTTTTTATAAAGGCCTCAAAAGCCATGCTGAAGTCTAGCTTTCTAACCTCTAGGAATGCCCAATTAAATCGCTCTATGTATGCCCTCAATGATTCTCCCCGCTTCTGCACCAACTCGTGCAAACTTTTGCTGGACACCCCTGTGGGGATGGATCTAGAGAACTTCATATAGAAGAGCTTTGACAAGTGTTCCCAACTTTGGGTTGAGCCGGCCTCTATCGATTCGAACAAGTATGATACTGGTCCCACCAATGTAGCCGAGAATAATCTGCACATTTAACCCTTACCTGCTCCAGCTATCTCCATTTGGCTTTTGTAGTTTCGTATATGAGTGTAGGGGTTTGTGTTGCCCTTGTAATCCTTAAACTCTAGCTGCTCAAACTTCTTGTGAATTGGTAATTTTAGAATCCTTTCATAAAATTGAGATTCTCGTGTCTCCAGCAAGGGTTCCTGGTAGGTAACTGCAAAGTGTTCGAATGCTTTTTTGAAAGTGGCCATGAATTTAGAATCTGCCAGGATATCTAATTCTGAGCTTGCACTAGCTACTTTACGTGTATCGATGTCTGGTTGAATCAGTTGTGGGGTAACCGTGGGTGGTTGTGGTTGAACTACAGTGGAGGCCGGTTCCATGACTAAGTGGCTATGAGGATGTGGAAAACTTACTGATGCCTGGAAGTTACCTGCAGCATAACCCATTCCAAATGGGGAATAATAACCAATATAAGGGTTAAAATTCATTACCTGAAGATACGACATGGACGGTTTTTGCAGTTGCAAAGGCAATGCCTGTTGCCTCTTGTTATATTCATAGCCACTGTCGACTCCTCTCAGGCAGCTCATCATTGCCATAGGGTCAACTTGGAATGATGGGGGCATCTACAACAACGGGTTATGCATCTGCAGAGTCCTAAGGGCCAAGGTTGGGTGATTGCCATACATAGATGCTGGCGAGATTGACTCTGCCATCCTGGTTGTGTGCGGGGGTGGTGGGAATAATGCTCTAGCCGTGCTTTGCTAGGCTGTGCTTTGCTGGGAGAGAATTGACAGTTGTTGAGGACATAGCACCACTCATCGTGGATCCTGCCATGATGTAGTTTTGCATCTGCAAAATGGCTCGTCAGAACGCATTAGCGTTATGTGGAGTCATTGAGTAATTTCGAGTGATTCTGGTGATGTCACTCATGGGAGTAGTAGTTCCATCACCTACCAAGGCTGACGTTGATTGATTGTTTGAAGGTAATGGGGTTGCCATGACCTTCGATGGAGTTGCCAACGCCATCAAGGGTAGAGAGTTTCTTTCTTCAAGAGGAGTGATTTTAGCAAAAGAGGGGGTTGTGTTCATCTTCGATGAAGCCATCTAGTTCAATGGAGGCATGCTCACTGCACCAAATGATGTCTCAACAATCCAAGGGTCAAGACCTAACTAGAACGCTTCCTTTCCTGTCACAAAACAAATATGAAGCTCCGAGTATCCCGGTAGGATATACTCCAATGCTCAAGTCAGTTTTCTCTCCACTAAGGTTAATGAAACAGTGAACTAGGGTTTCTTGAATGTCATACCTTGCATAATGGTGAGGCTGTCCTTATATATGCCTTTATTTGGTGTCACCATCAGGCCATTACGTACGGCTCTTTTATTATTGGTTATCATCTGCACATCATCATCTGCCCTTCCATGTATAAAGCTGAGATCGTAATCGGTTATCTATTCCTTTAATCATTTACACGTGGTCTGTGGTCCAGGAGATTGTCTGTACAATGTCCTACAACGAAACTCTCAAACATACATCCAGTCTTTATGTGAAAGTACCGGATGGGGGTCACTATACTAGTTTATTCATGGGTCTTCCAGGTGTGCCCCCTTTATCTTCTCGATTCGGTTTCTTGGCATTCATCTAGTATGTATATATTCTACCCGATGTCATCACAATTGATCCTTCAAACTTGAAGTAGGGATAATTTTAACAAATGATATGATTTCACATTCCAGAAAGTGATTTTCATGTTAAAGTATATATTTTAAGAATTTAAATTACATGCAGTTAAAATTAAAGAAATATTATATGCAATTATTTTATTTTTTTAAATATTTTAAAAAATATATCGAGCTCAATTATATTATTATATGATAAAAAAAATTATATTACGTAATGTAAATTTTAAAATGTGTGTATACAAAATTGTTATATACAAATGGATAATTCATATATATTTAGGTAGATTTAAATTTTTAATTTATATACCTTTATGCATAAATAATATTAAATTTATCCGGACATCGTCCGGGTTTAAAACTAGTGATAAATTAAATCAGAATGCCTTTTTTTTTAATTTATTGTTAAAATTATGGCAATAATTTAGTCACCAACACAAAGGTAAATTTTATTCATGTCTCTCGTATTTTAGCCCCCTAAATTTTAATTTTTTTAAAACATATAAATAGAGTATTTTGGTAAGACTCATTTAAATTCAGGGTATGTTTGATTTCATTTCTGTATGAAATTTCTTTCATTTGCTGATGAATTCGTTTGTTTTGTATTGGTGTGAATATGAAATTCATTTTATTTTTTTATATTTCAAAACTAACCTTTTAAATATTAACATTTCATATTTTTCATAATTAATGTTAGATGGATAGAGTATCCGGTAAAATGTTCATTCGCAATCCTTACCCATTTACCAAAAGAATTACCATACATTTCGTTTCATTACATGTTTATACACATAACTACATTATCAATTCTGTTCTGCATAATATCGAATCAACCATTAATTATTTGCACTCATCAAAATATAAAAATTAAATAATAAATAGATAAATAGATAAATCAATCACAGAATTAAAATTAACACAAAAGTGAGTTGACTCAATAGTTGAAACTCGTTAACTCCATATATGAGCATACCCTACTTGAGAGGTAATTTTTTAACACTTCATTCATCCGCATCGCATACCAAATGTTCCAATTGTCGCGCTACGGTCGGATAGCTGCCAAATCCGGAAAAATCACGTGAGATATACGTGCGGGCTATAAACAACTATACTGAGAAATAGTTGAAACCCTAAAGTCGTCATCCCCAATCAAAGCCCTAAACCTTGGAAGCGATATAAAAGCATCTTGACCCAGAAGTAGAACTCAATAGTGGTTGCGGGAAAAGAAGGAAGAAATATAAATGGCAGATGCAAGATATGATCTTTCTGAAATTTTAGTTCACAGAATAAACGATACGTGATTATCATTTTTATCTTGTATCTTGCTTCTTTGCCAGTGCACCTATTTGCCCCTTGATTCTTCGAGTACAGAGTTTCAAGGAATCAACGAGAATAGGGTATTGAAGGTGCGATATTGAAAATGAAAAAAAGGCAGGCAATTACTATTATCATGTGCTGATTACCAGAGCTTGGTAATCTGGCACTGGGTGCTTGCTCTGCCTTAAATCTTTTTTTTTTTTTTTATAAATTTTTTCTGTTTTTAAATATTTTCTTCAAGATTGCTTTTGCTGTGCTGTTAATTTTTTTCAAGTTGGAAGGCAAGGTCAAGATGATGAGTTTTTTTATTATCTGAATGTAGCTGTTGAATCGCATCTTGTCGTATGGTCTTCAAAGTTCTCTGATTGCTTTGCTGCTTCCATTTGTTATTATTATAATTTTTTTTTTTATGAATAGTTATTAATTTCCAAAATGGTAGGAAAAATTAGCATAGGCTTTTAATGCTGTGCAGAGGCAAAAGAAAAATGAAGATATTCCACTGACTGAATTCCATGTGGAACCTTCATATCCTAATGACCTTCAAAGTTCTCTGATTTCTTTGCTGAACAGCTTTATCTTGCTTAAAATTATTGTTTGTTGAAGTTGTTTGCTGATACAGCTGCATATTTGGTTTCATATCAGGCTATTCTTGTGGTCTTAAAAGAGTCCAATTATGGTTTTGGCTTATCACAAAAGATCCTGTCTCTGTAATTCTTGTTCTTTTTCAAGTTTTAATTCGCTAATTTGAGGGAGTGTTTAAATAATTTCGGCACTAAAATTTATAGATTGTTTTTTTATTATATGTTTTTCAGGCTATACGAACTTGGTGCCATATTACTAAATTGTGTTGTTCAATGAGGCTAAAATGCTCTTTCTTATGAGCTGTTGAGGAACAATTTTAAGAACATATGCACTATGTTAAAATTCGTGTTCGATAGTCTATAATTGTTGTATACCACGTTGCCTTTTGCCACTGAGTATATAAATGATTATTAGTTTTCAATAGATTACTCTTGTTTAAACCATAGAACTTGTAGCTCTATGCTCTGTAGTAGTATGTACCTCACCCCCTCTCTTCCCCCCTTTATGCATCCATCAGCAATTAGGGATACCATTTGGAATCCTGTGGTTGATACAAATTCTGATTTAGTGAAGAATTTCCAGCCTTGCTTTTACAGGGGATTGTGCTTGCCGTATTCTTTCTTATGGTGCTATGCTTTTATAGGTTGGTCATATATATATATATATATATATATATATATATATATATATATGTTTTGTTTGGTGGGACTTCTCTTATATTAAGTTGTTTTAAATATGTATTCATCCTTCATTTTTCTGAGCATGTGGATGTTGCTTTTTTATTTTTCTGACCTTCGAATTAATAACTCGTTGATTGTCGTACAAATAAACTAACATACTTTAGTTTAAGAAATGCAAAACTATAATTGATCCAAACATACTCTCCAATTAGCTACGCACATATTAAAGACTTTTATTCCATGCGTTCAAGGCTTTTTTTTTTTTTTTTAATTATAATTATCATTATTGTTATTATTATTTTTATGTGCATGTGTGGGGAATAATGGTTTTCGAGATTCATTTTGAAAGGAGAAGGCAGATGTTTTTGTGGAGTGACTGTTCTTAACGCTATTGCCAATAGCTGCTCTAAGCAATGATTTTAAAACAGTTGTTTGAAGAGCTGTAGAGATAGGCTGTTTTACAAGCCTTGTATTAGACAGTTTACCATCAGTAACGTAGATATGTTTTTAGTTTTTTGATTATTCTTGAAAGGCCTTCTCCTGACATCTGATGAAGTATGTAGACAATTGTTGAATTTGATAAAGGTTAGTTTGTCACCAAGTAGTTGTACATGCTCGCTGTCTGACCTGGTCAGGTATGCCATAATAGCAAACTTATATTTTACTGAATGCAGTTGAACAGCTACCTCGTGCATTTTCTATTATCAGTGAGTACCTTTATGATTAACAGTATAATGTTATATGGTATAGTCATTACTAATAGACTATAGGGTAATGAACTGGATGGTAGAGAAAGTCAATTTTGAGAAATTATATGCTGTTTACCAGAGCTTTGTAAACTCGCACTGAGAGCTAGTTGCTCTGCCTTAAATTTTTTGTTTGTCACTTTTTTTTTTTCTTGAAATAATTTCTTCAATATTGCTGTTGCTGTGTTGCAAATTTTTATTTTCAAGTTGGAGGGCAAGGCCAAGATGATGAGTTCTTCATTATCTGAATTTGGATGTTGAATCACATCTTGTCGTATGGTCTTCAAAGTTCTCTGATTGTTTCGCTGCTTCCATTTGTTTGAATGTGAATTTTCTTTCTTCTGAATAGTTATTGATTTCTAAAATTGTAGGAATAGTTAACATAGGGTTTCAATGCTGTGCAGAGGCAAAAGAAAAATGATGATATTCTAGTGACTGAATCCCATGTGGAACCTTCATATCATAATGACCTTCAAAGTTCTCTGATTTCTTTGCTGCACAGCTTTATCTGCTTAAATTATCGTTTGTTGAAGTTGTTTGCTGATACAGCCGCGTACTTGGTTGATATAGGCTATTCTTGTGGTCTAAAAGGAGCCCAATTATGGTTTTGGCTTATCACAAGAAATCACTTTTTAAAACTTGTTCTTTTGAAGTTTCTTATGGCCAATTTGTGGGAATATTTAAATAATTTGGTCACTTAAATTCATGGATTGTTATATTAATATGTTTTTCAAGTTATACGAGCTTGGTGCCACAGCCATATTAGTACTCTTCATTGTGTACTTGCTGAATATTGTTGAAATGAATTTGTTGCTACACATGACAATTCAGCAAGGAATTTCAACTAGCATGTGCAAGGCATTGTGCTTGACATATATATGCATCGTGGTGCTATGCTTTTGTAGATTAACCTAGTTGTTGGATACAAATGATTTGTTTGATGGGATTTCTGTAATATTTTGTAATGATGCTGCTGCTGAGCATGTGAATAATTGTTTGACCTTAGAATTAGTCTCAAGCAAACTCAGCGTTGTTAGAGATGCAAACATACCCTCCAATTACATATGTTGAAGTAGGTTGTTTGGTAACAAATATAGAAACAATATTCTTTCTTTCTTCATGTTTGCAGATGGGAAACAAAGATAGAGATGATATAGACTTGTTCAATGGGCTGGGTAGAAGCCCGATCTTTAAAGCCGGGTTAGGACATGTATTTTACATGTTGGACCTGTTGGAGCCCATGCTTGGTAAAGCTTGAAGTTTAGTGGGTTGAGTTTGAAATTTGAGTAGATATTGAAGTTTTGTCTGAGACCGGCTGGACTCATATGTACATTTATATTTTTTATTTTTAATTTCAATTTATACTTTATAAAAATAGTTTCTAAATTTATTACGAATTTTTTTATTAAATTTATTTAGATGATATTAGTTTTATTGTGTTGTATTATGTAAATTTTTTTTTTTTTTGGATCATATTTTCTTTATTTTAGTTTGATTGTGAAGAAAAATTGAAAAATAACCAAAAAAAAAACAATAAAAACAAAACAAAACAAAAACAAAAAAATTCAATTTTAATGGATTAACATGGGTTGGACTTGAGATTCCTATTCTAAAACCGTCCCTAAACTCAAGACGGAGCCTGGATTATTTTTTATATCGTATTTCTATAATGATGTCTGATAGGTTGGATTGAAGCCCGCGCAATGGATTCCTACTTCGCATGCTCTCCTCTCACTCTGCGTTATTCATATATGTTTTAGCGCCAATTAATTAAAATTAATTAATATTGATCATTGCCATATGAAAAGGGTTATTTAATTGAATGACAACTTTCTAGGCAAACAATAAGAAAATAAATTGCCAATTCTCTTCCAATGTCTACTAATATATTTTCATTTATCTAACCAATAACCCATGGTAAAATTTTAACACCTTTGATTTTGTTTCTACTAGTTTTGTCATTTACAGTAACTCAAGCGCTTTTCATTTACTATCCTTAGTAAACTAGGACATTTTTTTATCAATTAAAGTTGACTTGACCAGTATGGATTTGAAGCTTGATATAAGTTTCTAGATCAATTTTTAGTACATATATAATCAACATCGAATTGAATAAACTTTTTTGTTTTCCCTGAGTGATTGAAAATTTTATTAAAATTTAGTAGCACCATCACATTTAGAAATAGTAGAAACGTAGCCGCTCTTCTCCTTCTCCGAAGAAAATATTTTGCTAAAGTTTTAAGAAGTTTTCTTTGGTTTGTTTTTTCTTCGTATCTCCTTACAACTTCTTTCTTTTAACATTTTTACTTTGGTTTGATTTTCTCTTTCTAACCTTTTCTTTTAATCATTCTCAAAATTGCTTTTGTCAACAATAGATATGATTATGGAAAACACGGTTTTGATAGTTTCTATTCAAAGGGTTGATCGTCATATGTTTTTAGATAGAGTTTTATAATTGAGATCTTTGCACAGAATTTATCCTTTTTTAAGTATGATTTATTCGGATTTGTTAAGCTATGATAGCTCCGGAAGAAAATTCAACGTCACTCGGTCTTAGCGGGGTGAGAAGCCGCCTCGTCTTGTCAGAAGGTCGGCTACCTGGAAAAGAGAAAAGTTGAGGACCGGGTGACCTCTGGGTCCACTCCGATGCTTAAATCAGAAATTTAGAGAATAGAAGATAAAAGAATAGAGAAATGTGTTGAGAGAAAAGATACCTGGGGAGTTTCTCATCTTTCCCCTTTTATAGTAGGTTGATCCGCGTGGCCTTGTCAGGCCGTTATGTACGGTTTATTCTTATTGGCTGGGTGTGGTCCACTTTTTGGTCCCCCTTCTGGCATGGTTGCGCGGCGGACTCACCCTGCTCTTGTCTCCGTGGCACTCACACTGTCTCTGACCTTTGTGGCATCCACCCTGCTCTTGTTCCCGCGGCACCTATTTCTGGTACGACATCGTGCCCTTACACGTGTACAGTAGAGATAAACTCACCTGTCTTTTGAGATAGAAGACTTAATAAGGCATTAAGCTGTTTGAGCCGTCGTTCCTTGGGATCCATTCTCTAGAAGAACCGGTCTTATCTTCCTAGGTGGCCGAGTGAATTAATGGGGAGCTGATGGATGTGTTGACGCGGTAGCAAGCCGTGTGGTGCACGCGGTAAGTTTTAGGGCTCTATGCTATCAAGAGTCCCCCCTTGGTGAGAGGGAAAACCCCTTTTAAGGGTTTGTCATTATGATTTCTGGCGGTTGGTTTACGAGGATCGAGGAGGCTCTTGGGATCGTTGCTTCCTGTGTTGGGATGACACGTGTCCCCCTACTGAAATGGTGTCAGGGGGCGTCCTTTCACCTGCCCCTTCCCTGACTTCTTTAAAAGGGGGGCAGAGGCGCCTTCTCTCTCCATTTTGAAACTTCTCTGTTCTGAAAGTTTTCTGGGATTCTTGCGATTTCTGGGATTTCCTTTCCTGTATCCTCAGTTTACTTCCAACTCTTAGTTTCCAGTAAGTTTTCTCCGCTCCTTTGCTGGTTAGTGTTCTGATTTTGTTTGGTTTCAGCTTAGGGTTTTGTATTTCTGGATTTATTAGCTTCTATTTCGCCTGTTCTTCTCCCATTTTTTTTTACTGTTCATCTTCCTGGTTGTGCTTTTCATTTGCGTTTTCTCTGCCTTCTTGTTGCCATGAGTTCATCCATAACCCTGAGCGATTTAGGATCGACTGATAGTGATAGATCTGGGGAGTTGGTGAATTCCAGGAACCGCCCTAGGGTAGATAAGGGTAAGCGGGGTTTCAATTTCAAGACCACCGGTTCAAAGCCGGCTCGCCGCCTCTTAGACCCTACTGACCCTGCTGACTATCTGATAATTAGCACTCCCAACCTGCCTAGCCCGCCTTCTTCTTCGGGGAATGAGTATCACCTTACCACTTCCTCAGATTCCAGCTCTCACCCTTCATCCCCCCCTACCTTGGGTGAGGATGGGCACCTTTGCTCAGCCTCTGCTGAACTGCCTGCTGAAGGGCCTATTCAGATGGACTCTTCTCCAGCTGAAGTTCCTCCACCCGGTCCTAGTAGAACTGGGGCCAAGAGGATGACTCCTCGTATTGAGGACATGGTTGCTGAGACCCATGAGGAACACATTCGGCTATGTAGGGAGTTCTACCCCTGGCTGCGTAAGTGCCAGGTTATGCTTTTGTCCTCGAACCAGCGGGTCCATAAGCCTCCACCAGGCTATTTCTCCATTTACATGGATCAGATCAGTTCTGGCTTCTCCTATCCTCTTCCACCCGGTCTGGGGCGATTTCCCGGATGAGTTCTAGCCCCTTGATTATGGCTTCGTATTCCGCAGCATTGTTGGTGGCGGGAAAGGCCAGCTTTGTGGCGTAAGATATTCTTATTTTCTCGGGTCCTTCAACATGCACCCTGATTCCTGCTCCTTCCTGAGACGAAGCCCCGTCCACATATACTTTCCACTTTTCTGCCTTTAGCACCTGATTTGGCTCTAGCCCTGCAAATTCTACCACAAAATCTACCAGGACTTGAGCTTTTAGTGCTGACTTGGGTTCGAACCGAACGTCAAATTCACTGAGCCTGATGGCCCACTCAGCCAGGCAGCCTGAAGTATCTGGTCTCTGGAGCACTTTCTTCAAGGGGAAGTTTGTTCTCACAATCATCGTGTGGGCTTGAAAATAAGGCCTTAACCTGACGGAAGCTGAAATTATTGCCAAAGCCAGCTTCTTTATCGTCGGATACCTGAGCTCCGCTCCTCTTAGTACTTTGCTGGTGTAGTACACGGGGTATTATTGGCCTTCTTCTTCTCTGATCATCACTGAACCCACTGCTTCATCCGTTGCTGCCAAGTACAAATACAATGTTTCGCCTGGAATTGGCCGACTCAATAATGGCGGAGTTCCTAAGAAGCTCTTTATCCGGTCAAAGGCCTATTGGCATTCGCTGTCCCAATCAAACTTCTGACCCTTCTTGATTGCCTTATAGAAAGGCAGACATTTTTTGGCTGAGAAGGAAATGAATCTCCCAAGTGCATTAATGCGGCCGTTGAGGCGTTGAACTTCATTCACCATTCTCAGGGGCACCATGTCCAAAATTGCCTTAATCTTCTCCGGATTTGCCTCTACCCCTCTCTGAGAAATCATGAAACCCAGAAACTTCCCTTCTCGTACTCCGAATACACACTTTTCTGGGTTGAGCTTGAGGCGGTACTTCTGCAGTATCTTAAAGGCCTCCTGAATATCACAAGCGTGGCTCTCCTCATTCTTACTTTTGATAATCATATCATCAACGTACACCTCGATTGTCCGTCCGATCTGATCTCTGAACATGTCATTGACCAGTCGTTGGTATGTTGCTCCTGCGTGTTTTCAAGCCAAAGGGCATTACCCGGTAGTAGTAGGTGCCTTCATGCGTGATGAATGTAGTCTTTTCTTCGTCCTTCGGGTCCATTGGAATCTGGTGGTACCCTGACTTTGCATCCAAGAATGAGTATATTGCGTGCCCAGCTGTGGAGTCGACCAGCTGGTCAATGCTAGGTAGAGGGTAGCTATCCTTTGGGCAGGCTTTATTTAGGTCATTGAAGTCTATGCACATCCTCCATGTCCCATTCGGCTTCTTCACTAGCACTACATTTGCCAACCACTCAGAGTACAGCACCTTTCTGATGTGCCCTGCTTCCAGCAACTTGCCTATCTCTGCCTCAATCGTCTTTTGTCGTTTCGGGGCGTGCTTTCTCCTTTTCTGGGCCACCGGTTTTGTAGTAGGGTCTATGTTTAGGCTGTGCTTTGCCACTTCAGGCAAGACCCCAATAATGTCGCTTGTGTTCCAGGCGAAGGTTTCCTGCTCCTCTTGGAGCACTGTTGCGATTGCCTGCTTGAGTTCAGGTTTCAATTCTTTGGCCACCTGGATCGATCGTTCTGGCCCCACCACCAAAGCTTCAAGTTCATCCACCAGCTCAGCCCTTTCTTGCCTCTCTGACTTCTCCGACTCCCAACTGACCTCTTCTATTTTTAGGGAAGCTAAGTATGTTTTTTGGGCCACCTGTTGGCTTCCCCTAGCCACTGCTACCCCCTTCGTAGTTGGTATTTGAAGGGCTAAATACCGGATGGAAAGGACCGCTTCTGACTCCACTAGAAACGGTCTTCTCAAGATCATGTTATAAGTAAGCGGGGTGTCGATGATCACAAATTCCTCCTCGGATCTCCAGGTGTGTTTTGTGTCGCCCACTTCTAAGGCGAGGGTTACCTGTCCCACGACAATGACTGAATGGCCACTCAGGCCGACCAATGGGGAATGTACTGGCTGGATTCTGCTCTTGTGGATATTCAGCTGGCGAGCCGCTTCTTTGGTGATGATGTTTACTGAGCTGTCGGTGTCCACGAGGATTCGCTTTACCATATACCCTTCTACCAAGGCCTCAATCACCAAGGCGTCAGCGTGATGTGCCTGTACGTCACTATGGAGGGAGAATGAGCGATTCAAGCTGTTGAGTTTTCCTGTGTTTGCCGGTTGATGCGCCGAGGATCTAGCCCGTTTACTGGGCGTCTCAAAATCCGGCCCTCCTGCAATATCCATGACCACCCCTTTTGACTTCTTGGCCGGTCTCTACTTATCATCTCGCCTATCTCTCTGCTCTCTGTCCTTATTTGTGCTCCTCGTGATGCTTTCTACGAATCTGCTGAATTTTCCCGCCTTGATCAACAGGTCCACTTCCGCAGCAAGGACTCGGCAATTGTCCATGTGGTGGCCCTTTGCTCTGTGAAATTTACAATATGCCTCTTTATCACTGCCCATCGTCTGGCCCGGCTTCGTGTGAGGATACCAAATGCTCTTTGTATCTGGGCTTCTTTGGATGGCAACCAGCACTTCACTGAGTGGGGTGTTCAGCGGTGTAAACCGTGAGCGGTCGTTGGGGCGGTCTCGGTGGGAGCGATCTCTGTGATCCCGTCTCTGTGGCCTCTCATCAAACCGGATACCCTTATCTTTTTCACCGGGTCTTCTGTTCTTCGTTGGCATGTCGATTTCATCAATCTCCACCATGATCTTTACGAGGGCTATCATCTGGGTTAACTCTCTGGGCTTTCTCGTGATGATCTCTCCCCGAAGCCTCTCGTTTATGGTGTTTTTGATCATTGCCTCCTTGGCCGTACTGAAGTCTAGATTCCTGACCTCCAGGCAAGCGAGGTTGAACCTGTCAATGAATGATCTTAAGGATTGTCCTGGCTTTTGGATTACCTCGTGAAGGGTACGACTGGCCGTTCCAGTCGGTATTGAACCCATAAAATTCTTGCAGAACTCCTGCCTCAATCGATCCCAACTGTCGATCGTTCCCAGCTCTAAGGACTCAAACCAATAGGCAGCCGCTCCTATCAACGTAGTCGGGAATAGGCAGCACACCAGCCCTTCTGTAGTGCCTGCTATGTCTATCCGGTTCTTAAAATTCCTCGCATGGACCCTGGGGTCTGTGTCGCCCTTGTAGCTGTTAAAGGTCGGCTGCTTGAATCTATGGTTAATTGGTTGGTTGAGGATTCTTGCTGAGAAAGGGGACTCCATATTTTCCATCAGTGGCACTTGGTAAGGTATCACAAATGTGCTCAGTGCCTTTTTAAACATGGCCATGAACCTAGGGTCATCTGTAGGCTCTACCCCTAAGGATGACGGTGTTGGAGGGGGAGGAGTATTGCTTAGAATGCTTGGAGTGGGTGTGTTATACGGGATGGCCGCACTGTTGCCAATGCCGTATGGAGTGAGGAAGTTAGGTGTTTGTGGTGGAGTCGGCATCTGGTATGACTAAGCAACATGTGGTAAATAAGGGTGCGGTACTCCATACCAGGAGTTGGGAAATAACGTTTGGGGACCCATGCTCCCCGGGGCAGCCACACTGGGGGTCACCTGCATAGTAGCCTGCTGGTTCCCTACTGGCGTAGGTATCCAGCCAAAAGCGGGTAGATATCCTCCTGTTTGGGATCCTCCAACCATTCCGCTGCTTCCCCTGATGGAGTGAGCCACACCTAGCCCTGACCCCTCCCGTCTAGCACCAGAAATCCCAAGCTCAGAAATGGGGAAAAGGGCTCGTATAGTGTTTGAATGAGGGGCTGGCTCTGTCAAAGTGTTCACTATAGGAAGAGGAGTACTGCTGCTCAGCAATGATCCTACCATGCTTTGCTCCTGCATTTGCAGGACAACTCGCCGGAAGTCATTCTGGTCGGCCTGTGTTATTCCGTAGTTTTTGGCAATCTGATCTAGAACCGCGCTGGCAGAATTGCCACTGTCACCTGAAACGGTAGCGAAGGTGTGGGATGAACTTGGAGTAACGATTGTTGCAGATAAGGGCATCATAATCTCTGATAATGGCGGCATCCTCCTCCTTGAGAAGGAAGAACCGTAGAAACAGTGTTCGAAGCTGTTGATCCCGATGACATTGTTTCGTCCAGCGGGTCCACGCTCACCGTACCAAATTGATAGCTCTGGGAGAAAATTCAACGTCACTTGATCTTAGCGGGCTGAGAAGCCGCCTCATCCTGTCAGAAGGCCGGCTACCTGGAAAAGAGAAAAGTTGAGGACCGGGTGACCTCTGGGTCCACTCCGATACTTAAATCAGAAATTTGGAGAATAGAAGATAAAAGAATAGAGAAATGTGTTGAGAGAAAAGATACCTGGGGAGTTTCTCATCTTTCCCCTTTTATAGTAGGTTGATCCGCGTGGCCTTGTCAGGCCGTTATGTACGGTTTATTCTTATTGGCTGGGTGTGGTCCACTTTTTGGTCCCCCTTCTGGCATGGTTGCGCGGCGGACTCACCCTGCTCTTGTCTCCGTGGCACTCACACTGTCTCTGACCTTTGTGGCATCCACCATGCTCTTGTTCCCGCGGCACCTATTTCTGGTACGACATCGTGCCCTTACACGTGTACAGTAGAGATAAACTCACCTGTCTTTTGAGATAGAAGACTTAATAAGGCATTAAGCTGTTTGAGCCGTCGTTCCTTGGGATCCATTCTCTAGAAGAACCGGTCTTATCTTCCTAGGTGGCCGAGTGAATTAATGGGGAGCTGATGGATGTGTTGACGCGGTAGCAAGCCGTGTGGTGCACGCGGTAAGTTTTAGGGCTCCATGCTATCAAGTTATATGGTGTTTTGCAGTAATTTAGAGTTCTTGAAGTTGTATCTTCGATAAATAGTGGTAGTACTTGACAAAACGTATGTAGCAATATTTTGTTATTTATTTATTTATTTTTTTACTGCACATGTTTCCTTTTACTATATTGATAAATTTTTGTTGTCTCGCCTATATGTCGAGTTTTGTTTTTATTGACTTTTTATAAGAGAAAAGTTGCTTGATTTATGTGGTTTTTAACTGTTGACCTACTTTGCATTACAAAATATATAAATTTTTGATTTTTATATAAAAAAAAAGTAGAAACAAACTAATCTAAATAAATTAGATTAATAAAAGTTATGGGAATCCAAGTGAGATCTGAATTTTGGGATTTTGCGTGGAGATGTCAGTTTAAAAAATCAAGTAGGATTTTCCTTCCATAATAAATCAAACATATTAAGCTATAAATATATACAAAACTAAAACCAACTAAACCATAATGAATCGAAAAGGAGATTTAGAGATGACGACTAAATCTTGGTTGATGCTCACTCTCATAGTTGCTGTATTAGTCACTGCTTCTTGTTAGTAAATCTCTTTCTCGATATATCGATATTGTAAATATATTAGTAGTATAAAACTAATTAAGTTTAGTTAATGTAAATTACAGGTGGGGAGATGATGGGTAAATTGAATTTGAAGCCACCGGCGGAATGCAGAACAAATGAGGATTGCATTGCAAAATGCACATGTCCGCCATGCATCTGTACTGCTTATCGTATTTGTGAATGTGTTGACTCCACCTAATCAATCCATTTGTATCGCTTTACAAATGCCTCTTTATAATAAAATAAAATAACTCTCATTATCCTTCTTATTATTTTAATTGAGTTTATTAATTTCTGAATCCATTAAAAATATAGTATCCCAATCAAACAAATTTAAAATTTCATTCGCGCAAGTTAAAAAAATATGTACTTTTCTTCAGGGAGAGAAGATATATTAACCAAAATACTGCAAAATATAAAATTATGTGTTACCACCAAAAATATGTTTTGGACTTTTAGTCTTGGATTTAATCCTCGCAGGGATTCTTGTTCACCTTTAAGATTAGTAATTTATTTATTTATTTATTTATTTTTTCAAAAAACTACTTTGTATTTCAATAACAATTCAATTATCCTAATTAAATATTCTTACTCCTAATTCCTAAAGCTAAATATTAAATAATTAAGAGAAGAAGAAAGATCATTAGACCAAAGAGTTAATTTTGACTCCAAATTTTATTAGCAAAAATTCATTGAAAAAAATTCAATGATTCAAAATAATAAATTTTTTCTCTGTGTGGAGGCCGGGGATTTCTCGAGTGGAGGATGGTTGTGAGCGGACGACGCGTTTTCGACGGGACGCGGGACTCCCTTTTGGAAGGGGCGCCTCGATTTCGGACGGGGCCCTCCCTCGCGTGGGGTTTTTTTTTTTATTTAGAAATTCGTTTTTGAAAAAGCGGATTATTTTGAAAAAGAATCGAGACCTAAATCTCGATAAAAAGTATAAGAGTCGCCACCCGGCTCAGCTCAACCGGGAAATTACAGTGTAGCTGAACCAAAGCGGGACTGCCACACTTTTCAGAGATTCGGGTCCGGACAAGTCCCTTATTTCGTGTCTAATTTAAATATTATTGCCAATGTTCTAGTTATGACACTTTAGTTTACTAAAATTCAATTTTATTGAATAATGCACGCAGCGCCCATACATGATAATAATACAAAATATGAAGTAAAAAGAATAAATATTTAAGAGCTTACAATCCAATCGAAAGAAAAATAAAACTCTCGCCCACTACAACAAAAGAGACCTATAGCGACGCTGAAAATCGTTGTTTAACGACGATTTTTGTGTCCTTAAATACTTGTTGACGCTTTTAAAAGCGTCGCTATTAGCGTTGCTAAAACTCGTGTCGCGATTTATTTAATGACGCATTAACATTATGTTGCTAAGAATAATTGGACGACGGTTTTAATTTAAGCATCTCAAATTGACGACGCTTCCATTTTTTCGTCTTAATATTTTTTTAATTATTTATTTATGAATTTATATATATTCACTACATTTTCTTAAAGCGTCGTAAAATTGGCAACGCATCAGGTATAAAATCAAGCCATGAAAACATCAGGTACAAAATCAGCATTGAAAGTATGAAATTTAATAATGAGATCTGGTTATATAAACCAATCAACCATAGCATTATTTCTCTTCAACTTGTGCATGTCAAGTTACAATGATAACAACCAATGAGAGAAATATATCAACATCATGACAAACAGTCAATGATTCTTCGGCATATATATGACATAGATATGATCAATCTGGAATTACATTTTCTTCTCCCCTCGGTGCAAACTCCTCTTAAGCAAACTCCAAAGCCTCTTCTACTTATCCATTTCGAATCAATTCTATCAACCGCTGTTGTTGGAGATGGAAAAACAGTTGGGGATTTGTGTCTAATATCTGCATCCAGAATTTTCAAATTAGATGGATGAAATGGTATTATATTCTTGATAAAATTGCACAGAAATCACTAAACCATAGAATAAACTCATAACGCATCATTTTCCTGAGCTACAATTTTTCAAAGATAAGAAAATTTATAAAGTGCATATGTGAGCCAAACTGCAGTGTGCAACAGTTTTTGCAAAAAAAATAATCATAGACATAGTGAGCTAGTTGCTACACAATAAAGCATCCTACCTCCGGATTTAAGTCATTAACTTTCTCGATTGCATCCTCAACATTTCCGCATTGTACTGCCTTCTTAACAGCCATCCTGTCAGTAATTGTTGCAAGATCTATATCTGCTTTTTTCTTAAATAAGAAAAATCAATATTCACACAATGCATCATCAAGGTGCAGCAAACACCAAAAATAAGAATAAACTTAATAAAAACTCATGAGTAAAAGGATACATTCGGTTCCAGATTCCTTTCGGAACTTCTCAGCTGCATCAACATAACCCTCGGTAACAAGAAAGTTCATCACTAATTTATTCATGTCTTCTTTTCTAATCTTTACATCATTGAGCTTATTTTCCCATTCTTCCCTTGTGATCACCTTTTTTTACGTAGCCTGGTCCGCAATAAAAACATACAATAGTAAACAAGCATAAATCTCTCTAGATGTTCTGCTTCAAACAACGTTTTCGCTATAGAATCACAGTAGACGCAAACTCTCTAATTCATATATGCATCACTTGATCTAGACTCATTCATCCAACTTTTGTCCATTGTGCTTATCTAATAAAAAGAAATCAGAATATAAAATTATGAAAACATTAGCAGAAGCAAAGCAAATAGTGTCTATTGATAGTTAAAAAAATACCAAACATGTTAAAACAACCTAATTTATACTTGACAAACCGCTTTTGAGAAGTGTTAACTATTCCCTATTCGTAGGTGAAGAAGAAATTCATCTATATCAGTTTACAGATCTAAATAAAACAAAAACCCAAGCCATCGCCTACGATTACAGCATACCACCAGTCATCTAAATAGTGAAATCAGTCTTAATTGGATGAATAATTGACTTCTTACTACGCTTAAGCAATGCTCTTTGCAAGTAAATAAGATAGTTTGTTCCGTTTTAAGAAGGGGTTTCATAATAAGTTGAATAAAATACAAACAAAGGATGTTGAAACATCAAAGTTTGCCCTAATCCTGAAATATACAAATAAAAAGCAGTTGAACTAACCTATTTCGGCGGCCGACGAGCACGAAAGAGCAGCCGTCTGTTGCTGTATTAAAGGAGCAGAAAAACTGGAACAATTGAAGAGAAAAAAAGACCCAAAACTCATGCGATTTGAAGTGGCGCTCGGAAAATATTGTAGACTGATAATTGACTGCAATTTGTTGAAAAAGGTAGTTATAATCGATCAAATTTGAAAGTGCAGGTTAGACGGAGAAAGGGTTTCGAATTAATAACAGGGGCTCTGTTTTCAATTAGGTGAAAATTGGTGTTTTCCCAATTTAATAGAAAAAATTCCCTTCTTTTTTGCAGCCATATATTACTTTTTCTTTCGTTTGTGGGCCATAGTGAACACATGATATATTTTTTACTTCTATTACTTAATATTTTTTTATTATTGTTATTTCATAAAATTTATTGATCAAAATTGTTTTTTTTTTTTTTCAAAACTGCAGTTAAGTTTTTTTATAAATGCCAACAAAAAAGTGAAATCGTTATTAAATGATAATGAGAGGCAACACAAATAAAAAAAACGTTACTGAATTTATAATTATAGAGACAAAATTAATGAGTGTCTTAAAGTGAAAAAATGATGAGACACTTTTTATTGTCGCAAAATCTGAATTGTCTTCAACTTAGAATAAATTGGTGATGCTCTTTTCAAAAGTGTCATCGAATTATTAAAATTACCAACAAAAAATAAAAAATGTCACCAAGCGATAATAAAATGCGACATAACTAAAAATGTGTTGGTAAATTGCCGATGCTTTTCTCAAAAATGTCACCGAATTTTTAAAAATACCAACAAAAATTAAAAAACGTCATTAAGTGATAATGAAACACGACACAATTAAAAATGTGTTGGTAAATTTATAAATATGACAACACATTTTATTTGCGTCGCAAAAAATGTGTCGTTATAGACCCATTTTCTCGTAGTGGCCTCACTGATACAATCGCCTATATACACGAGAATCTAAAAAATTAGAATCGCCTAAATACACGATTTAATTCTATTAAATACAAATAAAAAGAAAATTAAAATAAAATAAAAGCTGCAAAACAGAAGTTAGCACAATTTATACGGTACGCCATAAATAGGACTCAAGTAGACAGAACTGGGAAATTAGAATTCGGGGTCATGCAATTGGGGGTAACCGGGTCGGCCCGGTCGGCCGGCCCGATTAGACCTGGAAAACCATTTTGAAACATCCCTGTATTTTTGGTTTTGTGGGAAAATCATTTTTGAAAACAACTCTCCGGTTTATTTTAATTTAGCATGCAAAAGTGGGTCGGTTTTCGGGAGAACCGGGTCTCCGTCGTGGAATTGTTCTAAATGCAATTTTACCGAAAAAATAAATCTAAGGTCGTGATGCGCACAACAAAATTCATTTTGATGATTTTTGGGGTTTTCTTATTTTTCTGATTTTCTGATTTTTCTGATTTTTATGAAATTTCTGGTTTTTCTTTGGGATTTTCTTTGGATTTTAAGGATTTTTAGGGATTTCTGCCTCTGGCCGAGGACTACAGTCATGCAACTGTAGTTACAGTCGTACGACTGTACACTACAGTCGTGCGATTGTACTCCTGGCTAGGCAGAAATCGCTAAAAAACCCTAAAAACAAAATCCTGAAACTGGAAAAATAAGCACAGTCGTACGACTGTAGATGATTTGGCACGACTGTAATTACAGTCGTGCCCCTGTTCTTGTTTCAAGAACAGTCGTACGACTGTTCTTATTTTTCCAGAAGTGCAAACTTGAAAACTTGAATAAAAAGACACCAAACACAAATAAATCACCCAGAAAGCTGGAAAAAAGGTTGAGTTAAAGGTTATTTACCTCCTTGGTGACGATCCACAGCTGGAATGACCCCTGGCTACGCACCAATCCATGTGAATTCGCTCTTTTTTCCTTAGGGAGTCAAGGTTGCAAAAGGGTCCAAATAATTCCAGAAAAGTCACGGATTTGTGTTTGTTTTTGTCCCAAAATGATTTAGATTTTTAGTGTGAGTGTTAACCTAGGATTTCTACTTCGTTTTAGTGATTAACAATAAGAAATTAAAGAGAAAAGGCAAGAAGAAAGCAATGAGTTGATTATCTCTCTTCTCTCTTTTTCTCTCTTTTTCTCTCACTAAAAATTTGATTTCTGGCCAAAAGTCCTCAAAATCTGGTTTTCTTCACCTTATATACCTCCCCACTAACCCGGAAATCTTGAGCATTTAATGCTCAAGATTTCCCTTCTTCTCCAAGTCAAAGGGGGTATGGGCAGCAACCTGCCACCGAAAGTACAGTCGTACGACTGTACTTACGCTATAGTCGTACGATTGTAACAAAATCCCACGACTGTATTTTACAGTCGTGGGTCAATGGTCAACGGCAGTTTTTTTTTTTTTAAAGAAAATTTCGTGTTCACAGACTGCCCCTCGTGTAGCTGAAATCCGATTTCCGAAACGGATTTAGGTATACGACAAAGAACACGAAATCACATGGATATGGAAACACAGTTTTCGCAGGTGAACTGCAAGTGACTTTTGTAGTCAGGTGGTCCATATGCCTTTTGCATGAGGATGACACCGAGAGTATAAATGACTTTTGCAGTCGGGCGGTTCCTTACGATGGTTTTCACACAAGGATGACGCCGAGATAGAATGACTTTTAGAGTCAAAAGGCCGCGTATGGTTTGTCATACCAAGCCAAAAATGCATGTGATGCGTGTTTGATGAACGTATTTATTCCTTGATCGATAATTTTGAAACAAAAATTTTTGCCCCTTCGATCAAGAATAAATACGGGAATGCGTGTCATGGTTGCCTTTTATAGTCGTGCAGGACTGGATTTACAAATACAAGATGTGATAGTCGTGTGCGACTGGCGCACTCAACCGACTGACACGGGATTTTTGGTTCCCTTTTAAAGTCGTGGGAGACTATAATTTTTGTGTGAATGCATGACGATCGTGTGCGGCTGGGCGCACCCGACAGACCGAAATTGGATTTGGGTTCCCTTTTAAAGTCATGGGGGACTATGATTTTTGTGCGAATATGATGGCCCGGTGTGGCTTGGCACACAGGATGCGCTGAAAATGCAGTTTGGTGAGATTATACTTACAGTGAATTTTTCAAGATTTTCTCGGGTTTTGTGCCCCTTGGGCGAGGCGGACTATCGTTGAAATAAATTAGTCGCCGTTGGATGAGCCCTGCAAAATTACTGAAATATCTCCCTGTGGGGAATAATTAAGCATCAGACAATGAAAATAGGGTTTAAAGAATAAATAGGAAAAAATTAAAAAATTCCCCCCTTTTTTCCACTACAGTCGTGCGACTGTATTCAAATTTTGAATATAGTCGTACGACTGTAGACGAAGTACAGTCGTACGACTGTACTTCGCGGGCAGAACAAAATAAAGGGGCGGTTTCCGCCCCTTTCTCTCCCATTCCTTCAAACCTCCGAAAACTCTTCTTCTCCCTCTCTCTGAAACCGACCCAAATCTTTGAAAACTCGCCCAAAATGTTGAAGAAAGTGGGAAAGAAGTTGAAAAAGATCCAAAGCAACGCGGTTCCAGAACCCAATAACCCCGATGAGATCGCTTTTGTGGGGATTGCGCAAGGATATGGGCACCCGCTTTATATGGACCATTTCGGGATCCGCTTCGGGATGGAGATCCCTATTCTATTAGCGATGGACTCCCACTTGTCCCTTACACAGGTTGGTACCCGATTCTTAGGCCTTAATTTTGAGTTTTCCAATATTTTTCCTTTTGAACTTTTGGAACTGATTTGCATGATTTACTGCTTTCTGGGTTGAATTGATTGAGTAGAATGCATGCTAGGAGTCTCCTGTAGTCAAAAGAAACAAGAAACTAGGAAAAACGAGTTAGAAATTGTGAAAATTGGACGAATTTCGAATTTTTTCTGCAGGGATATGAACAGTCGTGCGACTGTTCATGCCAAAGATGAACAGTCGTACGACTGTGGGCACTCGTACTACTGTAGCAAGAAAATTAGGCTTTAAAATTTTATTTCGTTCGATTAATTTTACTATGTTACTATTATGCAAAATCTGAATGCATGTGTGTTGCACTTCCCCATAATGCAGGTACACAGGATTACCTGCAGCGGGAATCTCTCTCTGCCGCGGGTCTGGTGGGATCGACTTCCCGAGCCTGTGCGGGTCCGAGTTAGGCTCCTAGGGCTCGAATCTTTCGTCTTGTCCTTACCCATGAGCACTCCGCACACCACACACGCCGTGCTGACGGCTCTGTGTGAGAGATGGGTCTGTACCACCCATACCTTCCACCTGCCCATCGGGGAGTTCACCTTCACTCCCTCGGACTTCGTAGCGATTAGGCTTCGGGGTTTGGCGGGACCCCTATCATCTTCAACTGTAGCTTGACTCGGCATTAGCAGGTGGATACCTACATTAGGAGGCTGATTAGCTGCACCCCTGAGAAGGGGAAGATCCTATGCTCCCGGGTGGAGGCTTATTGGGCCGCCCGTGCAGTCTTGACTGAGGAGGATGTAGAGCAGTACACCAGAGCCTACGTGCTCGTCCTCCTATCCTGTACGCTGTTCCCCACTGGGCAGAGTACTTGTAATCTGACTCTGCTTCCCACGCTAGTGGACTTGGCTGCTTTCCCATCTTTGGACTGGGCACGGGGCTGCACTAGGGCAGCTATATTACTGGCTGGATTTGTGTGCCCGGGGGGCGCAGCAGGAGATCCTGGGCTTCTGGTTTGGCCTTCTGGTATTGTCTCTTTTCTCTCCCTTTTTTTTTACAAGTATTATTATATTTATTTTTATTATTATTATTTTTTTTAACTACATATCTGGGCGTTCGAGCATCGCGTGTTGGAGCCGCCCGAGTTGAGGGACGTCCAGGGCGATGTCCGTCCAACCGTTCTGCGTTGCTAGATGCAGGGGTGGCAGGGTACTGCCCGTGATATAGAGGAGGTGCGGCAGAGTTTGCTCGATACGACCTGGGGGAGGGTAAGTAGACAAAACTCGTTAGTAAGAAAACTTGAACAACTTTTGTTTACCTGTACTGAATTTCCTTTATTACACTTCTTATAGATCCGGCACCACCCTTGGGAGAATCTGGGTGCCATCACCCTTCTTGCTCAGTCCTCCGCGCGCTTCGACCGCTGCCGGTTCGTCATGGAGAGCCCTATGTCCCAAGAGTGGTACTTGGGCGAGCGCCTCTTCCTCTCTGACCACGTCGATGGTCCAGTCGGCCGGCTTGTGCCCCCGCCGCTTCCACAGGCGCTCTTCTGGCCGCATCTGGCGGACCCCACGACATACCCCGATATATTCGGAGAGGGGTATTGTGTAGACCCCATGGATGGAGACTATTTGACTTATATCCAGCAGTGTTTACTGCCTGCTGCGGGTGTCGCGCCAGCAGCTCCTCCTCCTCGTCCTCGCCAGGTATTCATTTCATTTTTTTTTTTTGACTTTTTTATTCTCTCCGCAGGTTAAGAGACGTAGGGGAACCGGGTCCTCTCAGCCTAGTGGCCCGGCCGGCGAAAGTGTTGACGCGGCTACTGCCGGGGAGGATACTCCTATTCAGGATAGGACCCACCCTGTCCACGCAGGCAGCACCGCAGCTTCGGCTTCGCAAGCCGTCGGCGCTAGTGGTGTAGTGGAGGGCCGTTTAGTGTCTGAGCTTAGGGCCGGCTTCACTCTGATAGGGTTGGATGGCACCCAAGCTTATACGACATGGAGTATTCCTCGTGAGGAACCAGCTATGTTCTTTCCAGAGGACACCACCCACGTAAGTCTTTTTTTTTTTTTTCAATTTTCTGATATCTTCTAGGTTCGACGAGCTGACGTGGAAGAGATAGCCTACCGGTACAAAGGTCTAGAAGACTTCTTAGTCCGGGAGAATGGCGTTTGGGCTGTAAGCATCCCGTGTTTCCTGCATCATAATTTATGTAATGCATGAATGTATATGTATGTATGTATGAATGTTAATTTATGCTGTCGACTGCAGTCCCGAGTCGAGATGTTCCGAGAGCAGGGCAGGGAGGCTGCTTCTGCCGTGGCTCAGGCCCAGACTGCGAGCCAAGAGGTGGATAGGGCGAGAGCCGAGATAGCCAGGCTGCAGGCTGGGATGGCTCGTCTGCAGGTGGACTTTGACTCCTACAGGGCTACACATCAGAGTGAGTCCGAGGAGGAGGAGGATGATGAGGGGCAGGATGAGAGCTAGATGGAGTGTCCTGCTCTTCTTATTTGTTGTCTTTATAGTTTCTTGTCTTTTGTATTGAATTTTTAGACACATTGTGAATTGCACTTTTTATATTATGGGATTTGCTTTTGCTTCATTAATGTTTGGAAATTCACTCTTCTTCTTTTCCTTCTTCAATTTTTTTTTTTTTGCTTCTTTTTATCCAGGCTTTTACAATTTTCTAGAATCATTACAAGACTC
Source organism: Euphorbia tirucalli (assembly GCA_039660915.1). NCBI lineage: Eukaryota > Viridiplantae > Streptophyta > Magnoliopsida > Malpighiales > Euphorbiaceae > Euphorbia > Euphorbia tirucalli. The sequence continues at coordinate 18,853,044 of CM077637.1, forward strand.
TGATTGGCTTAAATTGAAGCCTTTCGGGTTGTGGAATTTGAAGGCCTATTACAAACACTCGTGGAACATCGAGTTATTGAATGCCTGTTATTGCTTCTGGGATCCAGTGGACAACGTTTTCCGCTTCTCATGCCAAGAGCTCTGCCCCTTATATGAAGAGTTTAGTGCTATCTTGAACATCCCCTGCCATAAAGGAGTGGACATCGCCATCCCCGAGTTCACTTTTGGTAGCATTTCCTCTTTGGTGAGCTTGTTCAGGCTTCCCAATCCCGAGGTGGAAGCTTTATTTGCTACTGGTTCCCCTTTTTCCCGGGTTGAGCTCGGACTCTATACTGGAGTGGTGTGTCAATGCCCCTAGGGACCACATGAGCTGGGCCTCCATGGTTAGTCTGTTACTGGTGAGCCGGTATTTCTGCGGTCCTAGTGATGGGGTTGTCTCCTTCAGGGCTGTCTCCCTTATCTCTCAGATGGCTGTGGGAGCATCTCCAGCTCCTTTCGCACTTGCTGAGACACTGATTAACTTGCATGCATCTAAGACAAACGGTGTTCTCCACATTGGTCCTCACCTCACACTGCTCCAGGTGAAATTCCTTATTGTCTGGTGTATTTCTAGGTCAAATGAACTTCTAACCCTTGCTTTCCATCAACTGCAGATCTGGTTGTTGGAGAAACTATCAATTCTTAAGATTCCGAGGGGGAACTTCAAGAAATACCACCCGACCAATCTCAGGGAACGAGGCTTCTCCATTGACTCCTATACTGATATGTCCGCTGATGAGTGAGGCGTTTGGCTATCTCGCCTGACTGATGACCAGATTAGGTGGGTGTGTCCCTGGTGGAAGATTAGCCACGTGATTGTGGAGATGTGGGCACATGGTGTGCAGTTGTTAGGACAGACCTGGGTGACATTCTATTCTCCGAGTCGCCTTTGCCGGCAGTACAGTCATCTGTAGGATATCCCCCAGCGATCTTGTGTTACCAATTGTGAGGAGTATACTGCTGCTTGGCCAGATCACATCAGACTTCGCTGGGCTAAAGATACCCATCGTGTGGCGTTGAATTATGCCTGTCTTGCCCCTACAGAGACAGATGATCGTTACAAGCAGTGGCTGGCTGAGATCCAGGATTTACCGACTCGTGAGGCGCGTGAGAGTGCGACCTTCCGCTGGCTGACTCCTTCTGAGGCCGCGAGACCACTTCCTGTCAAGAAAAGGAGAGCATAAAGGGAAAAAAGTGATTTTCATTATCATGCATGTATTGGCTACCATTATTATTATTTATATACATCTGTTCTATTATTGATACAATCCTTTTCTTTTTTTTTTTTTTTGCCTTAACTTTTGCTTAAGCCGCCTTCGTGGGTTTTCGACTTAACAGGCTTTTGCTTTTTTTTTTTTTTTTTACAAATGGATGATATTCGCAATTGCACACTTAGGCGTCTAAATGTCTTTGTTTATCCGGATGTTTCGACAAATGTATCATGTAACATACTCCAAACATTCATGCAATATGTTGAGCATAATGCACTCCATTAATGAAATTTAATTATCGCATCAATTGAAAATTTTAAACTTGGTACATATCTGGAACGAACTCATTCCTGTTATCAACCATCCTATACAGGTTTTCTGGTCGATAAGCTAACCCTCGTAGCCTTAACTTTTGCTTAAGTCACCCTTACGGGTTTTCGACTTAACAGGCTTTTATTTATTTATTTATTTTTTATTTTTTATTTTACACATGGTAGCGCTTGAGGTGATCTTGATTAATCGGGTTGGTAAATTGGTTGCCATCCATATCCATAATCTTCACTGCACCCTTGGAGAGTATTTTCTTTACCACATACGGCCCTTCCCAATTAGGTTTGAATTTGCCCCTTGCATCTGTGTTAGTCGGTCTCATTTGCTTCAACACTAGATCTCCCGCTTTCAGAGGCTGTTTCTGATGACGAACCCGTCGATTATAGGCCCTAGCCATCCTTTGGTGATACATCTGTAGGTGATCCAGAGCCTTGAGATGCCTTTCATCGACCATAGCCAGCTGTTCAAATCTCGCCTTTACCCATTCTGTTTCAGGTAACTGTGCTTGTAAGACCGTCCTTAGTGACTTCAATTCCATTTCAACAGGAAGGACTGCTTCCATCCCATAAACCAACGAATAAGGTGTTTCTCCAGTCGGTGTTCTAACACTGGTTCTGTACCCCCACAGAGCATAAGGTAATCTATCTGCCCAATCCCGGTAGGTTGAAGTGGTCTTGGATAAGATCTTCTTAATAGACTTGTTTGCCGCCTCCACTGCTCCATTGGCTTGTGGCCTATAAGGGGAAGACTTACGATGTTCCACATTGTATTCTTCGAATAGTTCAGCCGTGGCTCCCTGAAATTGTACTCCGTTGTCAGTCACCACGTGATGTGGTATTCCATATCTTGCAAAGATGTGCTTCTTCACGAACTTAGCCATGTTTTTAGTCGTGACCGTGACATAAGACTCGGCTTCAACCCACTTGGAGAAATAATCAACCGCCACTACAATGAATTTGTGGCTGTTCGATGCTGGAGGCCGAATTTCACCAATTATGTCAATACCCCATACTGCAAACGGCCAAGGGGTCATGAGATTTTGCAACTCCATAGGTGGAAGATGGCTGATGTCTCCGTAAATCTGGCATTCGTGGCACTTTTTTACTTCTTCTGCACAGTCAGTCTGCATAGTAAGCCAGAAATACCCTTATCTCATGATCTTCTTTGCCAGAGCTAAACCATTCATGTGTGGGCCACAGATCCCTGAATGCATTTCTTGCATAACCTTCTTGGCTTCTACTTCCGTCAGACACTTCAACAACAATCCATCCGTGGTCCTTCTAAAGAGCTGTCCATCAAACCATCTAAACTGAGCTGCGAACTTTCTTAAAGTGGTCTTATCTGATGCATCTGCTTCCTCGGGATATTAGCCATTTTGCAGAAAGTCAGCTATATCTTGGTACCATGGCTTATCATCTGCAACTAAAGCCAGGACCTCGCTAGAACGATGAAACGGTGTTCTTGCTGTCTCTAGGATCAAAGGCTGCATCGGTGCTTTCTGAGGTCCTTCCCACATAGATGACAAGGTAGCTAATGAATCTGCCATTTGATTATCATCCCTGGCCACATGCTTGAATTCAATATGCCCGAATATCTTCACCATTTCCCATAAAGTCTCTAAGTACAAGCGAAGTGATTCTTCTTTGATTTCCCATTCCCCAGTGGCTTGACGGATTACCAACAGCGAATCTCTGACGATGGTCACATCATTTGCCCCTAGTGAGATGAGAGCATCAATGCCAAACAAACAGGCTTCATACTCTGCACCGTTATTAGTCACTGGGAATTCTAGCCGTTTTGACAAAGGAATTATCTCTCCTTCAAGGGTTACAATGATTACTCCGAGACCTGCCCCTCTCTTGTTTACAGCTCCATCAAAATGCATAATCCATTTCCTGATCTCTACCTCTACCAAGGCCAACTGCTCATCCGAAAATTCTAGGTTTTCTACATAATCAGATTCAAGCGGCTGATTGGCCAGGAACTCAGCCACTGCTCTCCCTTTGATCACTTTCTTCGTCACATACTCGATATCAAACTTGATATCAAAAGCAACCACCGGGACAATTTCCCTGTCAAGGATGGGGCAGAGCAGAGATATTTCATTGGATCAACTTTTGCCACAGCTTGTATCTTGTAGGATTGGAAATAGTGTCTCAATTTCTTCCTAAGCCAGACCATAGCAGTGCAAGTCTTCTCCACCACAGTGTACCGAGTTTCGTAATCTAGCAGCTTCTTACTGAGGTAGTAGATAGCATGCTCCCTTTTGTCATCTTGTTCTTGAACCAACATCGCCCCTATGGAGGTTTCTTCAATGGCTAAGTACAGAGTCAAAGGTCTTCCCAGAGTTGGGGGCTTCAACACTGGAGGATTGATCAAGTATTCTTTGATCCTATCAAATGCAACCTGACACTGGTCATTCCACACAACGGGTTGTTCCTTCCGAAGAAGCTTGAAAATGGGCTCACAGACCGTGGTCAATCTGGCAATGAACCTGCTGACATACTGAAGTGACCCCAGAAAAGATCTGACTTCCTTCTCTGTTTTCGGTGCTGGCATATCTCGAATGGCTTTAATCTTATCTGGGTCCATCTCAATGCCTTTTTGACTAACAATGTGCCCCAACAACTTGCCCGATGCAACTCCGAATACACACTTCTTTGGGTTGAGTCGCAGGTTATACTTCTCAATCCTGGTCATAAATCTATCCAGGATGGCCGGATGCTCTTCCCGGGTCATGGACTTCACCAACATGTCATCAACATACACCTCTACTTCTTTGTGGATCATGTCATGTAGCAACGTCGTAACCGCCCGCTGATAGGTCGCCCCAGCATTCTTCAACCCAAAAGGCATTACCCTGTAGCAGTATACCCCCCACTCAGTGATGAAGGCCGTCTTGATTTTATCAATGACATTCATTAAAATCTGATTATATCCCGAGAAACCATCCATGAACGAGTACATAACTGCCCTTGCTGCACTGTCAACCAAGACATCAATGTGAGGAAGTGGGAAGTCATCCTTTGGAGAGGCCTTATTCAAATCCCGATAATCCACACAAACTCTAACTCTTCCGTCCTTCTTGGCAACTGGGACTATATTGGCTAACCATTCAGGGTAATCCACCACCTCCAAAAAATTGGCCTTAATCTGCTTTGCTACTTCTTCCTTGACTTTCTCAGCCCATTCTGGATGTAGACGCCTGAGCTTCTGCTTTACTGCACTGAACTTGGGATCAATCGGAATTCTGTGCTCTGCTATTTCTCTGTCAATCCCCGGCATATCGTCGTAAGACCAAGCAAACGCTCCCACATGCTTTTTAAGTATTTTTGTCAATTCTCTCTCTTCTTCAGGATTGAGTTCGTTAGAGATAGATACCATTTTAGGATATTCAATTGTGCCCAAATTAATTTCATGTAATGCAGTGTCATGAATGCTGAACACATTGAATGAATGATTGCATGTATGCACAGAGCCATTAGGTAAAACATCACACAAATAAGCAAAGTTAGATTTCATTTCATTCATCGCCTTAAAAGCGGAATTGTTCATATCAAGTACATAGGATAAGTTTACAAAGAAATCATTTTCTTCCTCCACATGTGGAGGGTCTTCTGCAGCAAGGTCTTCCGGATCAGCAGGCTCTGCTTCGAACAAGTCACTCAAATCAGCTTCAAGAGTTTCTTTCTGTGCTTCAGATAAGGCATCTTCTTCCACCTTCGCTTTCCCTTTAGCCATCATCTTGGTGAGTTCAGCAACAGCTTTTTCCACTAATTCTGCCTGTCCTGAAACAGCTTCCTTCTTCACAGGGCTCTCTTTTAACCCTTTTTTCAGCAATTCAGCAAATGCTTTGGTAATGGCGTCCACCAGGGGGTCTGTATCTTCTTTTGGTTGCTCCTCCGGGATGATGGGAGCCACCACTTCAGCTTGGCTTATTGGAGGAGGACTAATCTCCTTTACACCTTCAGGCTTAAGCATTTCTTCCACCGAACCAACCCCATATTTCAAGAAGTCAACGACATCAGCAAAGATCTCAAACCTGGGGACTGTTTCCCCATCGATAATCATCGGTTCCGGCTTACCACCATATGGCCCACCACTGGCTCGAACAAAAGTGTCCAAGAGATGGACTTTCTTTGTCTCCGGGATCCCCTTCTTTTCGGCTCCTTTGTAACCAAGACCCCCTCGGTGTGACTGGCCCACAGTGATATCAAACTTTGCGACCCCTTGCTGATGGACTCCTAGCCCCTTTCCTGGGATGAAATTCTACTTCTGAAAATACTTATGGATCCACGGGGAAAACATCAAGTCTCTCTCGTTGTGTTCTGAGACAACTGCCACCTGGAAGCCGGTCAGAGGCTGTTCAACTGAGTTCAATGCAGCTATCACAGAAGATTCATCTGCCTCAAGAGTCACAATTTTTCCTCCCATTGGAATTTTCACTTTTTGATGCAGGGTTGATGGCACACCTCCCAATGCATGGAACCAGGGCCTTCCCAAAAGCAAGGAAAAAGTCACCGGAATGTCAATGACAGTGAACAGCACAGTCGATTTAACTTCCCCAATTGACACTTCCGCCTCGAAGGTACCAATCACAGTACGCTTGGAATCATCATAGGCCCGGATCACCGTGTTAGACCGTGACAATGCTTCTTCAGATAGGTGGAGACTGGGTAATACTTTCAGAGGGCAAATGTTCAGTGCTGAGCCATCATCAACCATCACACAAGGTAAAGTCCTGTCCATCATTTCTACTTTCAAGTACAACGCACGATTGTGATTAGTTCCTTCCGGTGGCAGGTCATCATCTGTGAAAGTGATCCCCTTGGGACTGTCAGGTTGCGGACTACTTGTACTTCCAATTGCCATGCACATCTCCTCAGGAGACATTAACGGATTTGCATCCATTTCCATAAGCTTCTTCACCACTGCAGCTCGGTGTCTTTGGGACTCCATAAGCAAATGCCACACAGATGCACGTGCAGGCATCTTTTTAAGTTGCTCCACCACTAGATCTTATTTTTCATCCACTTTGACAGGCAAATAATCCTGGACCGGGGCTTCTGCCCTTTTACTCGGTTCCCCTAACCGCTGTGGTTCAGGCTGATATACTCTTCCACTCCTCGTGACATTGTTCACAGGGGCGTCTTCCTTTCTTATATACATCCCGTCCTTGGTGCAGACAGGATAGACAGGTGTTGTCCGGTTCAGAGGCTTAGGCCTACTCATCAACTCAAATTCGTCCGCATCATCATCCAATTCTACATCATCCAAATTCACAGGTCTGCTCTCCTCCACAGATAACTCAACATCTTCGCCCACTACCACTTGAATCGTGGGATTCGCCCTTGCAATCTGGGCTAAGACAAAGTTAGGAGATAACCCCGATTGCACCATGTTCACCCTTCTTTCAAACTGAGGCAGTGGATTATTCTGAACATTGGGCTTTAAACGAGGCGCTTCTATCTTCTTTTCCTCTATCAACTGCTGAATTGCCTTTTTCAAGGCATGGCACTCATTGGTTCGATGCCCCTTGGTCACATGATAAGAGCAGAAGCTTCAACCTTTGAAGAAAACCCAAATTTCTGCACTTCAGAAAAATGCGCCCGAGAGAATCCTCCCAAGGAGAAATCCCTTTTCCAGCTGTTTGTTGACTTGCCCCTTGTGCCACTGTCGCTACTTCTACTTGCTTGACAGGAGCAGGTGACTGACTTGGCTTGTCACTGGTCGAAGAAGAAGCTACTGGATTGTTATTACTCTTGTACCCTGAAGAATATGTCCGGCTTCGATACCCTCCTCCAGAACTGTTGTGAGCCGGGTCAATCTCGTACTTCTCCACCTTGCGAGCCAATTCATGTACTTCTATCAAGGACTGGAACTTATGGTACTTCATCACATTCCTATAAACTTCCAAGCTCCCATCAATCAGCTTCACAACCAGTTCATCTTCCAACAGCTTCTGATGAAGGAGGATCATCTTATCCATCCACCTTTGATAATATTCAGAAAAGGACTCATTCAGCTTCTGCCTTACCGCCTCTAAATCTTGTAACTTGACTTCCAGCTGCGTATTAAAACTGAAGTACTTTATGAAAGCATCAGACAGTGCATCCCAGTCTCCTTGCACATTCTCAGGCTGTTTGTTATACCATGTGATGGCCCCTCCTTCCAAAGTAGTGGGGAACAATCCCACTAATTGATTCATGGTAAGCCCTGCCATAGTCATAATCCGCACATACTGATTCGAATGGGCCGTGGGAGGACTTTTCCCAACATATGGTGCAATCCTAGGCATTTGGAAGCCTACTGGCAGCATTTCAACTCCTCCGGCTATTAGTGTGGATGGGTCAATACGCTTGGCAGATTGAATCTTAGAACTGGCACGCAGCTCCGCTATAGTCTCCTCCATTTCCTTCATCTTTCTCTCTAAAGCAGACTCCACAGGTCGCTCAGCATTATCCCTTCGGCCTTCTTCAGCATCCGACTGCCCATCATTCAATCTCCCGCCACTACTCTCCTCACAGGCGGCCCTTTCCGGTCGCTGATTAGATGATTCAGTCAATGCACTCTGCACTTGGTTCTTGATGAGATTCTTAAACTCATCAGAATTCATGAATTCTCGAATAGCAGTGGTGGCCATCACGGCAGCAGCAGCTTCACGTGTGATTGCCATATCTTGAAATCTCTGTTGCAACTGTTCAAATTCCGGTGAAAACCCAGCACTTAATTCAGGTGACGCTTCAACCTCCCCAAACTGAGTAGACTCCCCAGACTCACTAGATGATGAATCGGTGTGCTCTAGCCTCACGAGTCGTTGTCCCGACCGGAGCCAAACTACAAAATATTTCAAACAAAAGTTAGTGAAATGTGATCACCCAAAGAGTTATGAACTCTAGGGGATATGCATGTATGCATGGCGTGTTGGATGAATGATGTGTGGATGTTGTATGAAATGAATTTGTAACACAAACCTTGAATAACCAAACCTTCGGGGGTGAAGTATGCATGAACTCTTATTTATGTATGCATATGTTGCAATCTAAGTATTAGATGCATGGATGAGACCTTTGGTGCTCGGGGAGTACCTTGGGGTTTTGCGAAATGAGATGAATGTCCTTATTGAACGGGCAGAGTTTCGGCACTCGTGGAGTGCTTCGAATTTTGTGATGTGAAATCGACACGCGCATGGCGCTTGGTCGGGGTTTCGGTGTCCGGGGGACACTTCGGATTTTTGATGATGTAAAGTGAACTCGTGCTTGATTTGCGGGTGAAATTTCGATACTCGGGGAGTATCTCGATTTCCGTACCGCGATGTGAGGTGAATGCGTTCTTAGTGAACGGGCAGAGTTCCAGTGCTCTAGGAGCACCTAAACATTTTGATGTGTGAAATGGAATTTTTCCGGCACCCGTGGAGTACCCAAAATGGTTTAATGAAATGCGAAGAATTTTGTTGGCGCTCGCGGAGCGCTTAAAATGCTTTGATGAAATGCGATGAATTTTTGTCGGCACTCGTGGAGCACCTAAAATGCTTTGATGAAATGCGATGAATTTTTGTCGGCACTCGTGGAGCGCCTAAAATGCTTTGATGAAGTGCGATGAATTTTTGTCGGCACTCGTGGAGCGCCTAAAATGCTTTGATACTTGGTAGGTAATGTGATGTGTGTGACCCTAATGGAATTATTCAAGATTCGTATAATGTTTTATGCATGACACGCATTTCCCATGGCTACAAAATAAAATAGTTAGTGTTCATGACATTCTAGTGATGTATGTGAATTAATTAATTTTTTTTCACACGAAGAAAAGATGCATGGCTACAAAAAATGTGGTTAGTGTAAATGTCATGCGAGTGATTAATGTATTTACACGCGAAAGAATGGAAATGGCTGTATAAAAGACGTGGGTTAAAATCATACAAATGCTTTAGATGCGGTATGTTATGTTCATGAAAAAGAATGTGAATGATGATATGTCGTGGAGGGACAAAAAAAAAAGACACGTAGCAATTAGCACACGGATCGTATTCCTCCAACCTTATTCCTCCAAACGTGGTCAGGTCGATAAAATTCTAACCAAGTCCTAGGAGGGGTTCTCTTTGATCACCAACCGGGGATGATGAAGGCGGATTTTATATTATTCACACAATTTATTTTGGTATCCTAAAGGAATCCAACTAAGGTTGCCTAAATGAGTTCGGTCCAAAGTCGGGATAACATCAAGGCTCCCATAGAAAAATATACTCCTCACTTCTCCCCACTCAAGGGTCCGAACGAAGGGGTTCGTACGAGGCTATGGGTGGTGTTTCGTATTCGTGCCCCTAAGACCAAGAGGAACTTAGGTGACACTTCAACGATTCACCGGGCTAAATAGTGGATACCTAACCTAATGCAATAAATGTCTAACTACAAAAATGCATAAAGTGTTATATATCAGAATCATCCGCTTAATTTAAATTAGACACTTTTCAAGGCTTGTCAAAGTCTTTTAAGTTTTTGAAAAACTTTTAAGAAATCCCTAGCAGAGTCGCCACTGTGAGCGGACGACGCGTTTTCGACGGGACGCGAGACTCCCTTTCGGAAGGGGCGCCTCGATTTCGGGCAGGGCCCTCCCTCGCGTGGGGTTTTTTTTTATTTAGAAATTCGTTTTTGAAAAAGCGGATTATTTTGAAAAAGAATCGAGACCTAAATCTCGATAAAAAGTATAGGAGTCACCACCCGGCTCAGCTCAACCGGGAAATTACAGTGTAGCTGAACCAAAGCGGGACTGCCACACTTTTCAGAGATTCGGGTCCGGACAAGTCCCTTATTTCGTGTCTAATTTAAATATTATTGCCAATGTTCTAGTTATGACACTTTAATTTACTAAAATTCAATTTTATTGAATAATGCACGCAGCGTGCATACAGGATAATAATACAAAATATGAAGTAAAAAGAATAAATATTTAAGAGCTTACAACCCAATCGAAAGAAAAATAAAACTCTCGCCTCACTGATACAATCGCCTATATACACGAGAATCTAAAAAATTACAATCGCCTAAATACACGATTTAATTCTATTAAATACAAATAAAAAGAAAATTAAAATAAAATAAAAGCTGCAAAACAGAAGTTAGCACAATTTATACGGCACGCCATAAATAGGACTCAAGTAGACAGAACTGGGAAATTAGAATTCGGGGTCATGCAATTGGGGGTAACCGGGTCGGCCCGGTCGGTCGGCCCGATTAGACCTGGAAAACCATTTTGAAACGTCCCTGTATTTTTGGTTTTGTGGGAAAATCTTTTTTGAAAACAACTCTCCGGTTTATTTTAATTTAGCATGCAAAAGTGGGTCGGTTTTCGGGAGAACCGGGTCTCCGTCGTGGAATTGTTCTAAATACATTTTTACCGAAAAAATAAATCTAAGGTCGTGATGCGCACAACAAAATTCATTTTGATGATTTTTGGGGTTTTCTTATTTTTCTGATTTTCTGATTTTTCTGATTTTTATGAAATTTCTGGTTTTTCTTTGGGATTTTCTTTGGATTTTAAGGATTTTTAGGGATTTCTGCCTCTGGCCGAGGACTACAGTCGTGCGACTGTAGTTACAGTCGTACTACTGTACACTACAGTCGTGCGACTGTACTCCTGGCTAGGCAGAAATCGCTAAAAAACCCTAAAAACAAAAACCTGAAACTGGAAAAATAAGCACAGTCGTACGACTGTAGATGATTTGGCACGACTGTAATTACAGTCGTGCCCCTGTTCTTGTTTCAAGAACAGTCGTACGACTGTTCTTATTTTTCCAGAAGTGCAAACTTGAAAACTTGAATAAAAAGACACCAAACACAAATAAATCACCCAGAAAGCTGGAAAAAAGGTTGAGTTAAAGGTTATTTACCTCCTTGGTGACGATCCACAGCTGGAATGACCCCTGGCTACGCACCAATCCACGTGAATTCGCTCTTTTTTCCTTAGGGAGTCAAGGTTGTAAAAGGGTCCAAATAATTCCAGAAAAGTCACGGATTTGTGTTTGTTTTTGTCCCAAAATGATTTAGATTTTTAGTGTGAGTGTTAACCTAGGATTTATACTTCGTTTTAGTGATTAACAACAAGAAATTAAAGAGAACAGGCAAGAAGAAAGCAATGAGTTGATTATCTCTCTTCTCTCTTTTTCTCTCTTTTTCTCTCACTAAAAATTTGATTTCTGGCCAAAAGTCCTCAAAATCTGGTTTTCTTCACCTTATATACCTCCCCACTAACCCGGAAATCTTGAGCATTTAATGCTCAAGATTTCCCTTCTTCTCCAAGTCAAAGGGGGTATGGGCAGCAACCTGCCCCCGAAAGTACAGTCGTACGACTGTACTTACGTTACAGTCGTACGACTGTAACAAAATCCCACGACTGTATTTTACAGTCGTGGGTCAACGGTCAACGACAGTTTTTTTTTTTTTTTTTTTTTTAAGAGAAAATTTCGTGTTCACAATGATATCTCCATCTCCGTTACCCTTAGGGGTTTGTGGATTAAAAAATCCTCGTCCCTACCCCGTGGGATTCTTTATCGGAAAATTTTTGTTCCCATTGGAGCGAATCTCGGTCGGAGACGTGGAATCCCCTCGTTTACAAGCATACAAAAAGATATTCAATAGAAGAAAAATATTTTTTTAGTCAAAGCAATAGTATGTGATCTTAGGGAGACTTGAATTTTATAGCTCCTACTTGGAGAGAGATTACTTTTATCATTAGGATATGACTGAATATATAGTAGCAAGTGGAAAATTAAAATCTGAAAAGTAACCATATAATCTTCCTAGTTTGAATTCAGCGATGAACTAAACATAAATCTTATTTTACTTTGAAATGAATTGGGTTAAGAACAAAGACATACACCAGTATCCTTTCAACATTTAAAGGATTTGGTACCAATGGGGCAAACTTTTTTACAATCCTTATCTGTGTGACATACAAATTTGTTGGAGCTATCTGCTGCATCAAAGGATTCTTGGCTTTGTTTGCAATTACATTCATCATTGTAACACTCTTCTTTTTCTCCTTTCAAACGCCTACCTTCTCCACATTCTTCCATTGATTCCTGCAGTTTCTTAACTGACATGCCTGCCAATTAACACAGGAAAAAAAAAAAGATTAGAATTTATGAATAATGTAGTAATTTTATTGGATATTGAATACATAATTGTAATATAAGAGGAAATGATTAAGATAGACCTATAAGAGGAAATGATTAAGATAGACCCACAATGAGATGCCACAACGAAAATGACTAGGATAGTGAAACTCAAATAAAGTAATTTTGACATGTTGAATTGCTTGGGTTGCCACTAATTAAGTTATTTGGGTGTGAATTTTAAGCCTCAATCAAGCTTAGTTATAATGTTATATATTGGGAATTTGGACAGCTTTATATAATATCCTCAAAGCTAATCAGATATATATGGATCCGCTTCAAAATATTAGATGCCTAATAATGACTTACAAATGGGGTAAAAGCATTCCTTGTTTGGATTTTGTAACTGATTATGTTTAGGGATGGTTATGGGGCGGGGATTCCCATTTCCCACGGGGATCTACCCTGACGGGGGCGGGGATTCTATCTTAAAATTGGGGTGGGGTTGGGAGAAAGTTTTCCCCCACAAACGGGGATGGGTTGGGGGATCCCGTCCCGCCCCATTTCAGTCTCCACGGGTAAATTTATTAAAAAATTATTATTTTTATTTATTAAAAATATATTATGACTTTTTTTCTAGCTATCTACAAATTTAAAATAAAAGTAAAAAAACTAGTGTAACCAAACATTTTCTCTCAACTTTCATTCATTAATGTTTGTTTGAGACTGTGCTTAATATCTTTTATTTGTTTGTCAATCCATAATTTTAAAAAAAGATTTTTAAAAAAATTAAATGGAAAATGGGGATCCTCATGGGGACTGGAATCCCCGTGAGAGTGGAGATGGTTTGAATTTTTTCCCAGCTACCCTCGTGGGGATGAGGATGAGAATCCCTGCTAGTGGTGGAGAGGGGGATGGTATTGTATTCCTCGCCTCCACACCGCCCCATGGCCATCCCTAATTATATTGAACTTTATGCTTGGCTAGCAAAGATAAATTATACTCCCCCCATTCATAAAAGAATATCCTTTTAGCAAAATATATTTATTAAAAAATGGTTATCCTTTTCATAAATCAAAGGAACATTTATTACTTTTTTTACAAATATATCCCTAATTTAATGTTGATTGTAATTTGCTCCCTCCGGTTTTGAATAATTGTCGTTTAAGGTTATTCATCAAAACCAATAAATTATTAATTGTGTTATTAAAATGACTAATCTACCCTTAATAATTTTGTGCTAAAACTCTACTTTCTATGTTAAAATTCTCTTCTTTCTTAATTATTAAGACTTAATTGTATTAAATATTGAACTTCTCTCATATTTTTAATAAGGGTAAATATGAGAAAATATTGCAAAAAATGCATTGGTAATCTAAAATGACATATAAAAAAAACTAAAGTAAAAATCCTAAAGTGACTAATATTTGAAACCGAAGGGAGTAACTAATAAGGTTATCCGTTTTTCAAAAATATTTTATAGGGATATTTTAGTAAAACAAAACTATAATTAAGATATTCTTTAATTTTTTGTGACAAAAGCTAAAAGGATATTTTTTTAGGAATGAAAGGTGTAATTAATTGCAATTAATTTTTTTCCAACCGAAATCTTTTCGGTTTTTATGAATTCAACTTATATGCTTTCAATTGTCACATTGAAATTCTGATGAACTATAATTATTTACTTTGAGATATTAGCTAATAAGATAGTTAATTGCAGTGGTGCAACCACCGCAGGCTTGGTTATCATGTATGGTATCTAAAATAAATTTTTTCCATGTGTATAAATTAAAGTAAAAATTTCATACACATTAAAAAAAAGCTACTTAATAATGTGAACATTTAAATTTATTGTGCCAATCGATAAAATTGCATTTTATACTTAAACATCTTCTAATAATATTATAAAATTGTTTTATTTTCAATTGTTGCAACAATCTCCTTCTCATCGTAAATGCCCACATGTTGTCATGTTAGTCAATCATCTCACATTGTATTACGCGAGTCCATTTTCAAATCCTACTTTTGGCTAATTATCCATTTATCCATATCGTACATAATACATAATTATTTTATAAATCAACTTATTTCAATCACTATAATTAATTATAATTTCTAAATTTATCTATCCATTTTAAAATTATAATTATAATTTTGGATAAATTGAAAAAAAAAAAAAAAAAAAAGCCTTGTGGTTTTACTTTTTTGCAAATAAAGGACTTTGGTTTTTTTTTTTTTTTTGGGTTAAAAAATGAGGACTGTGTTTTAAAATGTTAACAAAAAAAGAACAATTAACATTTTTCCGTTAAAAATGATGATATAGCGGAGGGTATTTTGGTTATTTAACATACCAATACTTTATGCATATTATTTAAGAACTTTACATAAAGATTTGAATATTTTTCAAATATTTTTCAATTTGTTATGATTTTTAAAATTTATTATCATTATTTAATTTAAAAAAATATTTGCGCTTTTCAAAAATTTTTAAAATTTATCATTAATCTTTATTGTATTTTTATTAACCAACTTGAAAATTTTGAGTTCAAAATGAACAAGAATACCTTATGTAATATCATGATTTAATTTTAGTTGTTCTTTTTTTGTTAACATTTTAAAACACAATCCTCATTTTTTAACAAAAAAAACCAAATTCCTTTATTTGCAAAAAAGTGAAACCACAAGGTTTTTTTTGTAATTTGCACTATAATTTTCTAATTTAAAAGTCATTTCTAACACTAATAAAACATATGAAATTTAAAAATTTCTACATTTATCTATCTTTTTAAAATTAAAATTATAATATGCTAATTTAAAAAATCATTTCTAACACTAAACAAATATGAAATTTTGTACATACTTATACTTTCAATTTAAAATTTATTCTAATTAGTTAAATTCAATAATTTCAATTTGTACAAAACCCGAAATATATAAATTTAGACCTAATAACTTAAAATATAAAATATTTAGGAATTCAAACACAAACTAATTAATAAAAGTAATATGGTAATTATCTAATTGGTATCAACTATTAGTAAAATGGAAAAATAAAAATAAACGTAAAAAAAATTAAAAATACCTATTAAAACTTTGAAGAAATGAAATAAAAAAGAAAAGAAAAATAAATTTCAAGTATTTTAGTGATAAAGAAAGGGAAAGAGGAAAAGGTAGGGTTGTCAATGGGGATGGAGGCCTCTGTCCCATCGGGAACCGCTTGGACTGGGACAAGTAATCCTTGATTAGCATCCCCGCATGAGGAGGGGGACAGATTTGTCCCAGAATCCTAATAGGGGATGGAAATACTTTTATCCGTCGCGTGGACCGCCGTCTCCATCACCATTAGCACCTATGGAGATCCCTAGTAAATTCCTCAGTTAAATACCCAAATCCTCCATTATTCCTCGTCCTTTAATTTCTTTCTTATATTATTTATAATTTATAATATTTGTTTTTATGCACAAGTAATATATTGAGTTTTGAGGATAATATATGTTAGTGTATTTGAGAATTGAGTCTTGGGGATTTTATGTTTATTGTTTAATGAACATTTGGATTTCTAAATTTTACGATGAGTCTGATGTAGGAATGTTTTAATAAATTAGATTGTGAAAATTGAATTTTAGTGAGAAGTTAACCGGTGGTTTTCTTTAAAAAAAATTGTCTTAACGGGGAAGGGGATCCCCGCGGAGAACCGATTCCTCATCGAAATCGGGGATGAGACAAAAATTTATGCCCAATTAAGAAATGGGGACGTGTATGGGAATCCCCGACTAGTCAGGGAACGTGAATGGAAAGTCCAATCCCCACCCCATCCCACTCCACCCTTGTTGGGGTTTTCCCAATATATATTTATATATATATATATATATAAATATATATATTGGGAATAAATTCAGTGAAAGCATAATAAGATTTATATACAAACTCGTACTTCAGAGTAATCCGTTCAGAAAATAAATGAACAACAAGGATTGACTCAACCAGAAAGTGGATTTAAACTATACATATGTTGTCTCTGCAATAAGATTGACTATGAGTTCTTAGGTTTGCGCAAACACGTTCACGCACATGAGTACCTCAAGAATACGTCGGTGTGCTATCACGAGACCAAAAGAGCCATCTCACTTTTTCCCTATGTTAGCCGAAATCCCATTAAGTAAGAACTCTAGTTGGCCGAATTCTATGGATGGTTAGGGAGAGAAAGGAGACTTGTGTTAGGATTAGGAAGTTAGAACTAATTAGCTTAGTATTTATTTCTTATTATTTCTTTTATTCCCTTGTAGTTCTATTTCCATAAATGAAAATAACTAAATGGGAAATAATAGAAACTAAATAAGAAGTAAAATAAACCTTATTATTCTAATTTCTTGATTTAAAAAAATACGCCAAATATTTATGTGATATCCCATCTAATAATTAATTTAATTATACCATATAATTAAACTAATTAATTCTCCAGTGGGCTTATTTTACCAGGCCTTAACCATAAGGTCTATAAGCCCAAATGCTCTGAATAAATATGTATCTAATACATATTATAACAAGTCCGTGATAAACATGCTTAGATGCTCTATGTGTGCGATCTTATGGGTCCATTTTATGTTGGTAGTAGGCCCAATAACCCATGAAGTTGTGAGCGGACGACGTTTTTATAAAACGAAATAGACAGACTCCCTCGGAAGGGAGCCTCGAGATCGGGCAACCTTCCCTCGTGTGGGGTTTTTAGAATGGAAATTCATTTTTGGAAAATTAAATTATTTCATAAAAGAACCGAGACCTAAGTCTCGATAAATAGTATAGGAGTCGCCACCCGGCTCAGCTTAACCGAGAAATTACAGTGTAGCTGCACCGGACGAACGACCGCTACACTATCCAGAGATCTAGGTTCGGACAAGTCTCTTATTTCGTGTCTAATCAAAATAAAATTGGCCAATATTCATAGACGGTATTTTATAATTCTAACATCCATTTTTATTAATAAAAGCATGCAGTGTACACACAGATAAAATAAAGTAAAGCAGTAAATAATTAAATTATTACAACCCGATCGAATAAAAATAAAAACTCTCGTCCTCACCTTACAAAGGCCTAAAATATACGATGATCTAAAAATTTACAATCACCTAGAATACACGAATTAACTATTAATTACATCAAAAATGAAAATAAAACTAACTGAAAGCTGCAAAACAGACGGTTAGTACAATTTACGGCACATCACAAATAGGACTCAAACAAGACAGAATTGGGAAATTAGAGTTCGGGGGCATGCATTTAGGGGATAACTGAGTCGGTTTGGCTAGCCGGCCCAATTAGACCTAGAAAACAATTTTGAAACGCCCCTGTATTTTTGTTTTGTGAGAAAATCATTTTTGAAAACATTTTCTTTTCCCAGTTTACTTTAATTTAGCATATGAGGTTGGTCAATTTTCGGGAGAATCGGGTCTCCGTCGTGGCATTGTTCTAAATGCTATAACATCAAAATTAAATCTAGGGTCGTGAATGCACACAACAAAATTCATTTTTGGTGATTTTCTGATTTTTTCTGAATTTTCATGAATTTTTATGGATTATTCTGGAAATTCTGCCCATGGACGAGGATTACAGTCATGCGGCTGTAATTACAGCCATGCGACTGTAACTACAGTCATACGACTGTAATTACGGTCGTGCGACTGTAGTCCTTCTGTTTGCAGAAAATCACCAAAATTTGTTAAAAGCCGCGGAAAATCAAGAACACTCGTATGACCATATATACAGTCAGGCGACTGTTTTTTGCCATAAGAACAGTCGTACGACTGTTCTTGATTTCTAGAAACAGCAAGTCCGAAAAAAATGAGTTTTATGCACAAAATCACATCAAATCACCCATAAAAAGCAACAAAATAAAGGTTTGAGGTATAATTACCTTTGTGGCACTGATCCACCGTTGGTTTGACTGCTGGAAACTCCTTTATCGCCTCCAAATTGCTTCTTTTTCCTTGTATGCAAAGGTTCTAAGAGTTGTCCAAAATTCTCCAAAATGTCACGGATTTTGGTGAATTTGAGGTCTGGAATTAATTGTGTTAAGTTTTAACCTATGATTTCTATCCGGTTTTAACTTATCACACTAGAATTAAAAGAAAAAGAGGAGAAAAGATGATATTTGTTGGGTTCCCTTTTTCTCTCCTTTTTCTTTCTTTTCTCTACCAATTTCTCTCTCAAATTTGCCAAATCCCAAGAGTCCCAAAAGTCCTTTACTCTCTCTTCCTTCTCCCTTTTATTTCTGATCTTTCTTGCTGCAAATCTGGGCATTAATTACCCCTCAAATCAATCCCATTTTTTAATCCTCAAGGTATGGGCTACTGTACCTGATCCGCATTTACAGTCGTACGACTGTAATTTTTTCAATTATAGTCGCACGACTGTAATGCAGCTGCACGACTGTAATTACAGTCGTTTGGTAAAATTTTTTTTAAGTGTGGAAAATTTCGGCGCTTACAGCTGTCCCTCGCGTGATCAAATTCGACACCCGACTCCAGGTCTAAAATACCTGAGGTGATGAATTTGAAAGCATGGATTGAAGCGCCACAGACGCAAGAAAGAAACATGCACTGGCTTGTTGAAGTCTCACTGTCGTGATGATGCACTGAGTTGATTGGATGGAATAAGCCGATACCGGGTCTAGGTTACCCGAGGCGAAGCTGATCTAGGCCGATACCGGATTTACATATATCCGAGGCGGATCTGCTGAGATGATGGATCTGACATAAGCCGATACCGGATCTAGGTTACCTGAGGCAAGGTTGGTGATGAAATAAGCCGATACCGGGTCTAGGTTACCCGAGGCGAGGTTGGTGAGATAAGCCGATACCGGGTCTAGGTTACCTGAGGCGAGGTTGGTGATGAAATAAGCCGATATAAGGTCTAGGTTACCCGAGGCGAGGTTGGTGAGATAAGCCGATACCGGGTCTAGGTTACCCGAGGCGAGGTTGGTGAGATAAGCCGATACTGGGTCTAGGTTACCCAAGGCGGATTTGCTGGAGATCCGAAATGAAGATGATCTGGGTCGATACCGGGTCTATGTTAACCTAAGCGGATCTACTAGGGATCCAAAATAAAGCTAATCTGGGCCAATACAGGGTCTATGTTACCCGAGGCGGATCTGCTGGGGATCTATCCGTGTCTGAGACAGTGATGATGAATTCCTGCATTTGAAATAGCAAGTCTTCATTCCTTGATCAAGAGATTTTTGGACAAAATTTTTTACCCTTTCGATCAAGAATGAAGACTAATTGGGGATGAACTGTGTATGTTGTGTATGTATGCATGATGATGCATATGCGCATGGATCCTAGATGATGCATTTCTCGTTGTTTGTTTAATATTGATGCTTCTCCTTTCTGCTTGGGAAGAATGTTTTGCCCCCGACTGGTGGAAGACACTCTTCATATAAAGCTTCTCCTTTTTGAAGACATATGAGGACTGCTGAGGAAATGAGATGACTACTGGGGATGTGTGACATCTACTGGGGAAAGGATCATAATGTCCCTTGTAATTGTCCCGCTGAGGAGTAATGTAGAGGATCCCGCTGGGGAAATGCTATAAGGATTCCTGTGGGGAAACAGTGAAGAGATTGTATCCTTTTATTCCTATGATTTATGAATCTGGAGTTGCTCTAAATTTTACCTGGACTGCCCAATGTGGGTTTTCAGCCCAGCGAGCTACTCTAACTTTTTCCTGAGGTGCCTTCTTGGTTTTCATCCCAGCGAGCTCTCTCTCTTTTTTTTTTTTTTACACAAAGACCGATTGAAACGGCACCATGACCATTCGTCCCGTCATCCTCTTGGTGATGATATGATGTAGAAAGATGCTACATGGAGCAGCACGTGATCCAATTTCTTGTTAGAAGCCATTGATGGTAGAAAAATAAGGTTTCACAGAATCAGTTCGAGAGATCAGATGAAAAGAGCAACTCATCAGGCCAGTGTAACTTTGATTCAGCTTGATTTCTTCAATAGTCAAGTTCTTAGACAACCACTGTTGCTCTTTGGAAAGATGAATCAGTTTTTGGAGGAGGATAAAAGATTTCAGGTTATATGTATTTAGTACATTTTCATTGTTAAATAACGTGATATGTTCAACCAGTTAAATGCAAAGTGCTTTCCTTAAATGGGTGTTTAAGCAAGATAACTTTGTTTATGCATTTGTCATAACCACACAAATATATTTAAATAAACATTTCACTTTATTGATGAAATCAAAATGAGTACATTTGAAAAGATTGGTTCCCTAGATGGTATACATTCTACACAGAGCCAGAATCCGTCACCAGTCGTCCCTTCCAGATTTTCAGACTAATCATTTTCTCTCGTGTCTTAACTTTTGCCTAGACCGCTTTTTTCGAGTTTTCAGCCTAGCAGACTTTTTTTTAGACATGATAAAGCTTTAAGCGGTTTTGATTGACAGGATTCGTGAACTCATTTCCATCCATGTCCATGATGCTGACACTACCTTTTGATAGCACTTTCTTCACAACATAAGGTCCTTCCCAATTAGGCCTGAATTTCCCCCTAACATCGACATTTGAAGGCCTTAGTTGCTTCAAAACCAAGTCCCCTACTTTCAACTGCCACCTAGGGCACTTCACATTTTGATTATAGGCTTTGGCCATTCTGCGTTGGTACATCTGTAGATGATCCAGCACTTTCAGCCGCTTTTCATCTAGCACCGCTAATTGCTCGTATCTAGCTTGAACCTATTCAGTTTCTGGTAACTGGGCTTCCAAGGCGACCCTGAGTGATTTGAGCTCTATTTCTACTGGTAACATTGCTTCCATACCATACACCAAGGCATATGGAGTCTCCCCATTGGTGTTCTGACACTGGTTCTGTAACCCCAAAGAGCATACGATAGTTTGTCAGCCTAATCTTTGTAAGTGGTTACCATCTTTGATAGGATCTTCTTTATCTCCTTATTAGCTACCTCTACTGTAACGTTAGCTTGGGGCCTATATGGAGAAGACTTATAGTGCTTAATGCCATGTTCTGCAAGTAGTTCAGCTGTTGCCCCTTGGAATTATACTCCGTTGTCAGTCACTATATGATGGGTAATTCCATATTGAGCAAAGATGTTCTTCTGGATGAACTTAACCATTTGCTTAGCTGTTACATTAGCGAAGGATTCTGCCTCCAGCCATTTTGAGAAGTAGTCAACAACAACCACTATGAATCTGTGTCGATTAGACGCTGTAGGATGAATTTCACCGATCAGTTCTATCCCCTATGCAGAAAAGGGCCAAGGAGACACTAGATTCTGTAGTTCGAGTGGTGGAAGATGACTGATGTCAGCATAAATCTGACACTCGTGACATCTTTTAACTTTCCTTATACAATCAGCCTGCACAGTCATCCAAAAGTATCCATGTCTCATTAACTTCCTGGCCATAGCGAGCCCATTCATGTGTGGTCCGTAAGATCTTGCATGTACCTACAGCATCACTGTTTCTGCCTCCTGTTCTGTCAGACATCTTAGAAGAACTTTGTTTGCTATTCTTTTGTATAGCCTATCTTTAAAGATTCTGAACTGATTGGCTAGCTTTCTTAATGACACCTTATCAGCAGTACTGGCTCCCTCTGGGTATTTTTCTTCCTTCACATACTGGTAGATATCGAAGAACCATGGCTTTTCTTCAGCTGTCAACTCCATTACTTCGTGCATTTCAAAGCAGGGTTGTCTGGAAGTTGCTATTAGCAGTGGTCTTACTTGAGTTTCTTCTGGATTCTCCCACATAGAAGACAGTGTTGATAGTGCATCAGCCATCTTGTTCTCATCCCTGGGGACTTATCTGAATTCGCATTGGTCGAATAACTCTTTCCTGTATTATGGTAGCTCCAAGTAAGGATGTAAGGCTTCTTCTTTCAACTCCCTTTCGCCTTGAGCTTGCCTAACCACTAAAAGTGAATCTCCAATGATCAAGACGTCATTTGCCCCTAGATTTAACAGAGCTTCCATCCTGAACAAGCATGCTTCATACTCTGCTCCGTTGTTGGTTATAGGAAAGTCCAGTCTCTTCGAGAAAGGAATGATTTCACCATCCGGTGTTGCTATGATTACGCCGATTCCAGCACCCTTCCTGTTCATGGCACCATCGAAGCGCATAACCATCTCTTTACTTCCACCATGGCTAGCTGCTCATCCAGTAACTCTAAATTCTTTGTGTAATCTGATTCCAGCGGTTGATTTGCTAGAAATTTTGCTACGGCTCGCCCTTTGATGGTCTTCTTGGTGATATACTCAATGTCGAACTCCGATAAGAGTAACAGCCACCTAGAGAACTTCCCCACCAATACTAGTGCTTCATACAAATGCTTCATTGGGTCCACCTTGGCCACAGCTTGTACTTTGTATGACTAGAATTAATGGCACATCTTCTTGGTCAGCCAGATCATGGCCACACATGTCTTCTCCACCAGTGTGTACTTGGTTTCATACTCCAACAGCTTCTTGCTAAGGTAGTAAATAGGGTACTCCTTCCTGCCATCTTGTTCTTGCACCAACATTGCCCCTATGGAGGAATCTTCAATAGCCAAATACAAGATCAAAGGCTTCCCTGGAATTGGTGGGCTTAGAACTGGCAGATTTACCAAATAAGCATTGATTTTCTCAAATGCCAACTGACACCTTTCATCCCACACAATCGGCTGGTCTTTCTTTAACAGCTTGAAAATTGGCTCACAGGTGGAAGTCAACCGTGCAATGAAGCGACTGACATATTGTAAGGAACCCAAGAATGAACGGACTTCCTTCTCTGTTTTTGGAGCTGGCATGTCTTGAATAGCTTTGATTTTATCTGGGTCCATTTATATTCCTCTCTGGCTAACTACATGACCCAACAGCTTCCCTGATGTGACTCCGAATATGCACTTCTTAGGGTTAAGCTGTAAGTTATACTCTCCGATGCATGTAAGAAATCTATCTAGAATAACAGGATGTTCCTCCCCGGTCATTGATTTAATAAGCATATCATTAACATACCTCGACTTCTTTGTGGATCATATCATGAAGCAAAGTTGTGACAGCCCTTTGATAAGTGGCTCCAACATTCTTCAATCTGAAGGGCATTACTCTGTAGCAGAAGGTACCCCACTCCGTGATGAATGACGTCTTCACTTTGTCAATTACGTCCATCAGGATTTGATTATATCCCGAAAATCCGTCTATAAAAGAACACACTGCTGCTTTTGTTGCACTATCAACCAAGACATCGATATGAGGCAATAGAAAGTTATCTTTTAGGCATGCCTTATTCAGGTCCCTGTAGTCGACACACACTCTGAACTTTCCATCCTTTTTAGGTACTGGAACGATGTTGGCTAGCCATTTTGTATACTCCACCACTTCAAGGAACTTGGCTTCTATCTGCTTGGCCACTTCTTCTTTCACCAATGTAGCACACTCTAGCCTGAATCTTCTCAGTTTCTGCTTCACTGGCTTGAACTTAGGGTCTGTTAGGATCTTATGAACTATAATTTCCATGTCTACACCTGGCATGTCTTCGTATGACCAAGTGGAAGCTTTA
This sequence comes from Euphorbia tirucalli, assembly GCA_039660915.1. Taxonomy (NCBI): domain Eukaryota; kingdom Viridiplantae; phylum Streptophyta; class Magnoliopsida; order Malpighiales; family Euphorbiaceae; genus Euphorbia; species Euphorbia tirucalli. Next base: position 18,877,297 of record CM077637.1, read on the forward strand.
AAATGTTTTTGCAATATTCTTGTCAATTCTCTCTCTTCCTCGGGTTTTAGCTCATGTGAAATGAATACCATTTTGGGATTTTCATCTGTACTTATGTTGATTTCATGCAATGCAGTGTCATATATGCTAAATATGCTTGATGGTGATTCAAATGCATGCACAGAACTATCAGGATAAACATCACACAAGTAAGCAAATTGAGAGTTCATTGCATTAAACTTGTCATAAAGTACATCATTCATATTGAAAATTAAGAAATAGATACAACAAAATCATTTTCATCCTCCACAGATGGAGGGCCTTGCACTTCTTCAGCTTCCACTTTTATCTTCAGAGCATCATCCGGATCTACAGTTGCTTTGGCCTTTTTCTCAGCAGTAATAGTGGTCTCCTCAATCTCAGCCACCTGTGCCTTAGCCTTTTTCATGATCTTGGCTATGTCAGCAACCACAAAATTCAAGTTTACCTTGGTCATTGGCTCCTCTCCAAACCCTTCTTTAGAATTCCCAAATGCCTTGCTTAAGGCAGCAGTCAGCGCACTTGCAATTGCTTCTACAGTTTCATTACAAGCGTTCTCTTCATCTTTGTCCTTGGGCACTCTCACAGTTTCTGGTATTTCTTTAGGCGGCTTAATTTGCAGAATAGTAGACTTAACAGCTACCTCTTCCACCACCACAGGCGCCACTGGTTCTTCCTGGCTCTTCTCAAAGTCTACGACATCAGAAAATATTTCAAAGCCTGAGTATTCAACATTCTCGACCCTCACTGGTTTGGCTTGACTGCTATATAGCTCTTCTCCTGCCTTTATAAATGGTTTCATCATAGGCTTGCTGTTCTTACCCCTTCTCTGATTCTTCTAGACAGATGTTTCTTTTGTATACCCTAGCCCAAATTGCTTTGGCTTTCCCGAGTCAATGTTAAACTCAGGCACCCCTTGTAGGTTGATTCCAAGTCCTATGCCAGGGACAAAATTCTACTTATGCAAATATCTGGACAGCCACTCCGGCATATAGTTTTCATAAATGACCATTGGAGCATCTGTGGCTTCCTCTTCCCCGACCATAGCGATTTGGAACCCGCCAAATTGTATAACCCCTTCATCTATAACAGCAATTATGGATTGGGCATCCGCCTCAACAGTCAAAATCTCTCCATTTATCAGGAACTTTATTTTCTGATGCAAAGTAGAGGGAACACCTCCTCATGGGTGGAACCACGGTCTTCCCAGCAGCAGGGAGAAAGTGACCGGGATGTCTATTACAGTGAAAATGACCATGGACTTGACTGGTCTGACCTCCACTTCAATCTCAAAAGTCCCAATTACAGTTCTTTTGGAGTCATCATATCCCCGGATCACTGTTGAGGACATCTTCAAACTTTCTTCGCTCAGGCCCAGGATGTTGGGATTTTTCACCAGAAATTACCCGATTAAATGTGGAAGAATGCGGTAATCTCCTCAAATCCGTGCCCAGGAGCAATTGAAATGGAAATTGCAAAACATAAAATTTTTCCAACAAGAGATAAATCTCTTACCTGGATTATCTCTTCAAGAGATGGATACAGACTGCAGGGATCAAAATAGACTCCCTCCTCGTTCATGTACACGAACGCCTCTCGAACACAACCTATGCTAGCGTCAGAAAATCACGAACTTTTGGAGAGGGAGAGGATGAGAATTTCGGCCCATGTTGGCTCAGTTTGTGTGGGCTTCACTTCTTCTCTTGAGGCCCAAATCTATTTTAATTTATTTGGTTTAAATTAATTTCAAGCCCAACTTTAATTTTAACATGCATATAATATATTACACCATGTAACATATTATTTACATTTAATTAAAATTGGTTTGACTAATTAATTTAATCCACGAAATTAAAATTAGATCTTCACAAAATAAATCCATATGTAAACCTATACATATGAATATTTCCACCTAGGAAATAATCTCATAAACTAATCCAATTAATTATGAGAAAGCCAATCAAATATTAATTTTATTATTATGATCAATCCAATTGATTTTTATAACATAATTAATATAATCCTCTCTCTCCAGAGTGTATACTCCAAGTATACAGGTGATTCCTTAAGTCTGTGTTCAGTCGCTCAGTGTGTACGATCTTGTGGGCCCATCTTTATATTGGCAGTGGGCCTGTGGCCCACAGACTGCAGTTGGGCTCTAGCAAACCACTGCAGCCCCCAATTAAGATGTAGATGGCAGTCCAACTGTAATCAAAACCCTGTAGTTTGAACTTGTATATCCCATGTTATTGATATCAGTGTCCAACACAGAGGCATGGATTGATCACCCTCTTTTGTGTCCGGACATTTACTTGATCCCGAATGTACTGATGCTCACAAACAAGTTCCAACTTGGTGTGGCCACACTCTTATCAGTCACATTCATCAAGAGGCCGATGATATCTTCTCAGTGGACTACTGAGTGACAAATCCCTTCTGCATATCCATAGCATTGCCATGCTAAGTGACATACCCGAAAGTACCCATACTTGGCACCCTGTTACATGCCCTTTAGGCGTACCCCTAAGTATGCGACCTCGCATGCAATACCATCATATGGTCAGGTCAAAGGATCCATATAAGTACTACACAAGAATCACTTGTGATACTATACCATGTGGATTTCTCGTTTAGTGGATCTATCCAGTACCATGCCCTTTTTATATGTACCCATTAACTTGGTTGACATTCCATATCCAATGACTGGTAAGACACCGCCATACAACTATGTTAATGATAGTCTCTAGTTCCATTCATTCCCATGACTGGAACAGACTACGAATCTCTTTATGGTCATATCATTTACCCTATCCATGGTCTTACTGCTAAGTGCATGACACTTGTCATCATGGATATGGATATGTCCATTGGATACTTCATTTAAGATATTGCACAAGATATATATAATAAATGAATTAATGCCTTTATTAATAACACAAAATGAGTATAATACGTAAATCCAATAAATGTATAATACAAATACAAGGTCCAATGCCTCGGGACTAGGGCATATCCAACACAGGAATGGTAGCATTTTCAAGGGACATATATTCAGGGCTGACCCGTCATCTATCATCACACATGGCATAACCCTATCCATGATATTTACCTTAATATACAGAGCTTTATTATGAGCCCTTCCCCCGTGTGGCAGATCTTTCTCCAAAAATACAATGTTAGGGGATCCTATATGAATTTTATCCAACAAGCAGCACATTGCCTCCGGAGAAGCAATCGGAGACATTTCGATTTCAGAGAGCTTTTTGACCAAAGCTGCTTTGTGCTCCTTAGAAGTCAGCAGTAAATGCCATAGACTGGCTTGGGCTGGAGTTTTCTTCAGTTGCGAAATAACGAGATCTTCCTTTTCTACTTCCTTTGGCACTGACATACTACTTGATCCGGTCACTGGGGTTTTCTCATTCTACTGCACTACTGGTTGGTAGACCCTACCACTTCTTGTTACATTTTGAACTTCAGACACCTTTGGCTTTTCTACAATAGGCAGCTTAACGGTCTTATCATAGCCGTACTTTTCATATTCATCCTCTGAATCCAGGTCATCCAAGCTCATAGGCTTCACTTCCCTCTGCTTTATCGGCTTTCCACTTTCTGACTTCACCTCAACATCCTTGGCCACCACAGACTGTATGGTGGGGTTTGCTTGGAGGATTTGAGCAAAGATAAAATTGTCTGGTAACCCTGACTGTACCATGTTGACCTGCCTTTCAAATGTTGGCAGCGGATTAGTCTTTGTACTGGGTTTAGGAGGTTTCTACAATTTTCTTTCATCAATCAATTTTTGAATAGCATCCCTCAGTTTGTAGCAATTATTGGTTTTGTGGCCAGTCACAACATGGTATGTGCAGAAATTGTCGTTATCTGCATCATCATGTTTCTCAAATGGTCTTAGGGACTGCAACAAGCCTCCATTTCTGCACTTTGCAAAAATTTTAACCAAGGGAAGAGTCCAAGGGAATATGCCTTGTCCTCTTGGGTTTCTATTCTAATTGCTTTGTTGTTGGGTTACTGCGGCAACCTCAACTTGCTTCACCTCCTAAGACTGCCCCCCTTTACCTCCAGAACCTAAGTTAGAACCGCTACCAGACCCGGTCGTAGCTGTTGACCTATACCCAGAGCTATATCCTGAACTTCTGCCACCTCTATGGCTCATTGCTTTCTCCTCTTCATCTCGCTCAATTTTCATGGCCATACTGTATACTTCGCTGAGCTCATTAACAGGGTGGAATTTCATGTTGTTCTTGAAGATGTCTCTACTACCGTTGATCAACTTCTGGATCAATCATCTTCATTAGGGTAGTTTTTCAGCAAAATCATCTTGTTCATCCATCGTTGATAATACTCGTCAAAGGGCTCGTTTGATTTTTGCTTAATTCGCTTCAGGTCATAGAGCTTCACTTGAATCTTGGTATTAAAGCTGTAGGATTTGATAAAGGCCGCCGATAAAGCCTCCAAGTCTGATTGCTCTTCCTCTGATAAAGAATTGTACCAGCCCAATGCTCATCCCTCAAGTGTAGTCGGGAAGAGATTAATGAGTTGTTGCTTAGTGGCGCCTGCCGTTAACATGACTCGGGCATAGAGACTTATGTGGGCTTCTGGTGAACCCATTCCCTTGTAGGAGGGAACTTTTGGCACTTGAAAGCCAATAAGAAAAGTCTCAATGCCTTTACTAATCATGGCATTTACATTAACTGCTCTTTTAGAATCCGAACTGACACTGGTCCCTTTCTTCAGCTGGGCCATAACTTCATCCAACTCTAAATACTTTGCTTTCATTTTTCTCTCCATAGCTGCCTCAATTTCTTGCAGCTTCTCTAGACTAGATGAGGCATCACCACCCTGTTGAGACGATTCAGCCTCTTTCTCTTTTTCGGCCCCACTAGCGCCAGTTTCCTCGGCTTCTCTCACAACAGCTCGCATTTCCTCCTTCAGCATGTCACGGAAGTCCTGTGATCTCAGGAAACCATTCAAGGCATCAGCAAGACTTAGTGTCTGATTGGCCATCTCTACTTCTTCCCCGGAGTTAGATTCACTTTCTGGTTCAACTACTCTTTGTTCCCCAATAGCCCTCAAAGCTTGAGATCTTGTCCCAGGTCGCTCCAGTTTACTCTGCTTGACATCATATGGGAAACATTTAGGGACATGAGTGAATGGAATGGTGTCATGAAGAGTGAGACATTGAAAGTGCTTATGGTGAACGAATGAAATGATGTCATGGGTGAAATGATGATAAGAATGATTTCTACTTATTATTCTATTTTCTTCTCCAGACATTCCAAGAACACCCAATGTTATGCAAAAAGATCACGTGTGGACCGTCACACAGACAAGGGTTCGGCGCCTTTGGGGTGCCTAATGAATTTTTGTGAAATGGTCGCATGTGTGCTGACACACTGATTGGGTTTTAACGCTTTGTAGGTCTATGAGATGACATGAAATGGTCGTATGGGACCGCCCCATTGACAGAGTTCTGATGCTTTTGAGGCATATGATATGAAACGATGTTATAAGAAAGTCACGTGTAACACGGACAAAGGTTCGGCGTTCGGGGGACGCCTTTCATGATTTAGTAATGTTATGAAATGCCCCTACATGTGTACTAATCTGGCACTCGGATAGTACCTTGAATGATGTGATAATGTCGTGAAGTGATCTGATGTGGACCATAGTGTGCAAACCGGACCCCGGCATCATATGACACTTATGATCAATGAGTATGGTGTCGTGAAATGCCTCGTGTAAATCATCACACGGAAATAGACCTAGGACCATTGTGGTTTCTATTGAATGAGATGATTTGGTGAAATGGCCGAGTGCAATCCGGTTTACGGGCAGTTTTAGGACTCCCGATATGTTATAAAATGATATGATCGTGATGGGTACCCTTGGAACGTCCTTGATTTAAATGAGATGAGATGATATGAATGATTATGTCACACAAAATGTAAATGGCTGCATGAAAATGTGGTTAGGATGCATGACACACACAATGATGTTGTGTATGATTTGTGAAAATGTTAACATACGGATATAATGTTATGGCTGCAAAATAATGGTTAGTATGAATGGCACATAGATGATTTAATATTTTCACACACAAAGAATAAAATGAAAGTGGCTGCACAAAAGACGTGAGTTAGTGTCACATAAATGTTTTGTGTATAGTATGTCATGTGAGTGGAAAATGTTGATTATGATATGTCATGAAATGTCGAGAGACATGTAACACATAGCACATAAAGCGTATTCTTCCAACCTTATTCCTCCAAACATGGTCAATTTTTTGAGAAAATTCTAACCGAGTCCTAGGAGGGGTTGTCTTCAATCATCAACCGGGGATGATGAAGGCACGATTTATAACATTCACATGATTTATTTTGGTATCCTAAGGGAATCTAACTAGGGTTGCCTATATGAATTCAGTCCAAGTCGGGTTAAAATCAAGGCTCCTATAGCAAAATATACTCCTCACTTCTACCCACTCAAGGGTCCGAACGAAGGGGTTCGTACGAGGCTATGGGTGGTGTTTCGTATCCGTGCCCTTAAGACCATGAGGAACATAGGCGACACTGCAACAATTCACCGAGCTAAAATTGGATACTTAACCTAATGCAAGGATGTCTAACTAAAAATGCAAAATAAAATACCATACAAGAATCATTCACCTTATTTTGATTAGACACTTTTCAGGGCTTGTCAAATTCTTTTAAGTTTTTAAGAAAACTTTTGTAAGAACATCCCCAGCAGAGTCGCCACTGTGAGCGGATGACATTTTTATAAAACAAAACGGACGGACTCTCTGGGAAGGGAGCCTCGAGATCGGGCAACCCTCCCTTGCGTGGGGTTTTCAAAATGGAAATTCATTTTTGGAAAATTAAATTATTTCATAGAAGAATCGAGATAAATAGTATAGGAGTCGCCACCCGCCTCAGCTCAACCGGGAAATTACAGTGTATCTGTACCAGACGAAAGGCCGCTACACTATCCAGAGATCTAGGTCCGGACAAGTCCCTTATTTCGTGTTTAATCAAAATAAAATTGGCCAATGTTCATAGATGATATTTTATAATTCTAACATCCATTTTTATTAATTAAAGCATGCAGCGTACACACAGATAAAATAAAGTAAATCACCTTACAAAAACCTAAAATACATGATGATTTAAAAATTTACAATCGCCTAGAATACATGGATTAACTATTAATTACATCAAAAATGAAAATAAAACTAACTGAAAGCTGCAAAATAGACGGTTAGCATAATTTACGGCATATTACAAATAGGACTTAAACAAGACAGAATTAGGAAATTAGAGTTCGGGGGCATGCATTTAGGGGATAACCGAGTCGGCTCGGCTAGCCGACCCGATTAGACCTGGAAAAAAATTTGAAACGCCCCTATATTTTTGTTTTGTGAGAAAATCATTTTTGAAAACATTTTCTTTTCCCAATTTACTTTAATTTAGCATGTGAGGTATGTCGGTTTTCGGGAGAATCGGGTCTCCGTCGTGGCATTGTTCTAAATGCTATAACATTAAAATTAAATCTAGGGTCGTGAATGCACACAACAAAATTCATTTTTGGTGATTTTCTGATTTTTTCTAAATTTTTATGATTTTTATGAATTTGTATGGATTATTCTGAAAATTCTGCCCCTGGACGAGGATTACAGTCATGCGGCTGTAATTACAACCGTGCGACTATAACTACAGTCGTACAACTGTAATTACAGCCGTGCGACTGTAGTCCTTCCATTTGCAGAAAATCACCAAAATTTGTTCAAATAAAACTAAAAGCCGTGGGAAATCAAGAGCACTCGTACGACCATATATACAGTCGTGCGATTGTTCTTTGCCATAAGAATAGTCATACGAATGTTCTTGATTTCTAGAAACAGCAAGTCCAAAAAAATGAGTTTTATGCACAAAATCACATGAAATCACCCAGAAAAAGCAACAAAATGGAGGTTTGAGGTATAATTACCTTTGTGGCACTGATCCACCGTTGGTTTGACCGATGGAAATTCCTCGATCGCCTCCAAATTGCTTCTTTTTCCTTGTATGCAAAGATTCTAAGAGTTGTCCAAAATTCTCCAAAATGTCACGGATTTTGGTGAATTTGAGGTCTGGAATTAATTGTGATAAGTTTTAACCTATGATTTCTGTCCTGTTTTAACTTATCACGCTAGAATTAAAAGAAAAAGAGGAGAAAAAGATGATATTTGTTGGGTTCCCTTTTTCTCTCTTTTCTCTACCAATTTCTCTCTCAAATTTGCCAAGTCCCAAGAGTCCCAAAAGTCCTTCACTCTCTCTTCCTTCTCCCTTTTATTTCTGATCTTTCTTGCTGCAAATCCGGGCATTAATTGCCCCTCAAATCAATCCCATTTTTTAATCCTCAAGGTATGGGCTATTGTACCTGTAATTATAGTCGTGTGGCAAAATTTTTTATTTTTTTTTTAAGTGTGGAAAATTCCGACGCTTACAGAAGCCTATAAGCTATAAATGGGTTCTAGCAAATCATTATAGCTACCTAAATAAGATAGAAACATCAATCTTAACGGAAGATACTCATGTAGTAAACTTATATATGCTATGTCAATCAACATAAGTGTCTTATAAGAGGCATGGTGAAGTCACTTCTCAAACAAGATTGATCCAATACCATATAACTTAACATGTACCTATGCCATTGCTTGGCAATCCATATCCAATGGTCGATAAGACACCACGATACAATCAAGGCACATGCTAGTCTTTATTTATTATCATTCCCATGACATTAACAAACGAGGGATAACTTTATAACTTTGTTCTTTCCTTACTCAATGTATTACTCCCCTAAGAACATTACTGACTGATGCGTCTAAAACACACACTATAAAGCAAGTGTACTCTGTCGCTCAAGTAATATAGAAATAAGAAGGATGTCGATCCCACGGAGACTATGTATGCTAATCTTAAATGCAATCTGGTTTTTATTAATTTAGGCTGAGGAAATTATGTCTTTGATTGTAATTTGAAAATAAAATCTACTACTAAGCAACAAATTAAATAAAATAATTTGAACTAAGATTGAAATGCAATTGGATAAAAAAAATGGAGAAGTCGGCTAAGGCATATGGTCTTACTTAGCATTCATTCTAGCAATTTCCTCGAGTTATGCAATTAAACTTATTAATTTCCCAAGATGGCAAATTCCTAAAGCAATTAACACTGGTTAAGTATGCTAACTCTAATTCTTAATCTAACTACTTAAACTAGTTCGGTCTTAAGCCGTTAGTTTGGAAAACATTAAGCATATGAAAACCTAGCACAAACTAGTGAGCCACAAAGCAATGGTCATGCATTTGTCATGTTATGAAATTCCGTTAATCCAATCCTTTGGTCAATTATGAATTAACTATGATCTTTGAAATAGATGGTCACGCATTCAAAGTTTTAAGTAATCATAACACAATTATGGAAAAATAAGATGAATTAATTGCATTGAAAGAAGAAATTACATAGAAATCCTACTAGGCTCCATCATAGCTTTAGCTATGGAGGAATTAGTTCATGATTAAGTTATAAACAAATAAACAAAATATAGAAAACATGATAAAGAGAGTTAAGAATAAACTAGGAAGATGGAGATCCCAATGGTGGCTTGCAGAGAGAAATCGGAGAAGAAAAATTGTGGATTGAACCTTCAAAACCCTAGTTTCTTGACTTTCATCCCAAAATCCCGTTCTTTTCAGTTGAGAGCCAAAATAAAATTCTGCCTTTATAGAATGAAAAAGAATCGGTCCTTTCCCCCCTCCAAAACACGTTTCCAAGAGAGAGAGAGAGAGAGAGAGAGAGAGAGAGAGAGAGAGAAGAAGACCTCTAGTTAGGATATAACTCTCCCAAAATTAATGATAAAATAAATCCTAATTGAGAGTTATTCCTAAAATAAAAGTTTTAAATAGAAGTTATTTCTCCTTATCCTAATTACAAAAGGAGAAGAAATAAAATAGCCCAAAGTTGAAAAGTCAAAACTCCTAATCCTAGTTGGACAACAAAATTAGTAATTCTATAGCCCGAGCATGTCTTAAGACTTGTCAGCTTCTATTTCTCAAGAATTCTTCAATTTTGGCTCCTCATAAGGCACGCTCATGCCTTAGGACTTCCTTGCTCTTCCAAATAGCGCGTTTGAGCTCCAAAAATAGGTGATTTAGCCTCTAAATGTTCAAATTCCAACTTTAATGCCCTAACACATCAAAATAGAAAAAATGAGATAAAATTCACCTAAATTAAAGTAAAATAGCACAATTAAAGCCCACAGAATAGGATGAAAATATATACACAAAACGCACTTATCACAGACATAAAGAGTAAAACAATTGTTAATGGCTAAGCCAGCATGAAAAATACCCTAGCAAGCGTACTAGGGTCAACAAGTAGTAAATGGATCTAAGTCTGAATATCATTCCCTCAGAGATTTAGGTCTTAGTACAAGTAAAACAAAAGTGGTTCTTAACTGAAACAACTTGTGGTAGAAAGATGGTAATATTGTTAATTTTGAATTTTAAATCTAAAATCTACTAAATTTAACTGGATCTAACAAATATCATATAAAGAAGTCAAACTGAGTACAGATCTAGGTAACAGGCGGAGTAAGCAATAAACAGGGCATGGAAAATCTTTTACAGTTATGCAATCTAAGTAATTTCAGTCTAGCATGTAAAAGACTTTCTTCCACTAAGGTTATATAATCAGTTTAACCGGAGCATTCTTCGTAATTAATTCTTATAAACCTACGCTTTCAAATAATTAATCGTAACATTCTCTGCAATTAACACTTAAAAACATGCATTAAGAACAAGAAGCATCAACATGGACATTCCCAACGTAAACATCAATCACATGCAACAGAGGCATTGCTAAATCCATATATACATCTAACCTTGTATTTTTCCATATGCAAGCAAATAAACATTATACTTCACACATTGTACATGAGTTGATCAGACTCATCTAACAAGACTATCACAAGGTAGACATACATGCTTAAAACTGAAACACACTTAAATTAATATAGAAAGTACTTACATAATCCCAACCACTACTAGCTTATACCTATAGACTACTCCTCCATGGTTAGAACAAGATCTTCCATGGAAGGCATAAGAGAAAAAAAACTAAATTACTATTTTAATAGGAGCTAAGTGAAGGTAAAATGAAGAAGATGAACTTCCAAGGACGTCCTCAATACTAATAAGGAGCAGTATCTAAAAGAGTTCAATACAAAGTATAGGTAAAGACCCCAAAAAGGTTTACACAAAGGGTGTCTTTCAAAGTCAGCGATATCCAGCAGTTAAAGACCCAAAAAGTACTTACTAAAGTTACTTTTACAACATGTCTCCAGCTCCATCCAATTAGAGTTAAGCTTTATACATTTTTGGAAGAAATCTTCACAAAAGCATGCTGTTTCAGCTACTTTTCCTCCTTATAAGCCCTTTTTGCTGCTGATGCTAATTAGAAAGCTCCAAAGCATGGCTTTTAGCTTAGATATCCACAATTGGCTGCAAATAAGGTTTAATCACATAATAAGCCATAAGTATCCCTATTTTAAGATATTTTAATAATGAAATTAAAAAAAATTAATTTTTTTAAGCTCTAATTACATGGTAAAATATCAAGATATTTTCCCCTTATCAACCATAGTTTATAATTTATTATAAATGTACAAGAGAGATAATAAATATGATTGTGCCCTTTTTATTTATAACAAAATCTGATTACATCATATAGGGACTAGGACATACACTAACAACCCCGCCCCGTTTACAACCCTAAGAAAAGGGGATGAGACGGACACATTTGAGATAAAAAGCAATTGGGTACCCTCATTTCCCCTAATGAAAATATACAACAGCAGGCTCCAATATGCATGGAGGGTCCTCCGACCATTGGAACTGAGGGCGAATTGGAGCCCCCTAATTTCATCCCTAGTTAGTGATGGGTCCTAGGTGAAGTAGTGAAACTAAACCTAGAGTCACACAACTAAGGCAGTGTACCTATCGTTGACAAGTAATAATTCTGGTTGGTCCAGGTATCGATCCCACAGAGAAAATACTTTGCAAACACTAAACTACTCGGGTTCCTTGCGTATCCTAGGAGGAACTTAATTTTGGGGTGTGGTTATACTAACAACTAAATTATCCTACTCCTAGTTGATCTATCCCAGCTTACTTTGCACTTGAATTCGGGTTATCAATTGGCGGTTTAACCGACCTATGAATGCTAATGGTGATGGCTTTATCAATTAATTAAAATAGATGAATTTAACTCAACAATTAAACCTTAATTATGTTCTTTCAATAATTCAACCTAGCGTGTCTAGATCTTTTAGGTCCTTAGCCGGTTTCCCTTGTTTAGAGGCGGTCTAATTCTAAAGCTCAGAAAATAGGGGCAGAAAATAGGGGCACGTACATTCCACAGTGTTGTCAATACTAATGGTTTCCTAGGCGTCAATCTAGGTAATGCCACAAATATGAACTTAATAAGTTAAGATCTTATGAGACTAAATTATCATTAAAGGAATTGCATAAAGAAAAGGTGTAAATATTGAAATTAAATTGCAGTCAATTGTATTAATCAAGAAAGATGATAAGAATTCAATGTTTACAACCAAACATAATCAATTGAGGAATCAAAAACTAACTAATCGAATTACAAAAGGGAAGAAGAGGAACTTATGCCCTTTTGGTCCGATTAGCCGGATTCAAGCGGTGTGAAGATGCTTGGGGTGTACCTCTATAGACGAACTCAATCCGGAACCAAGAACGTCGCAAAAGGGGAAGATTCAATGCAAAACTTCTACCAATTGAGGGTTCAAACTCAAAGTAACAAAGAGTTCAAGCAATAAACCTAGCTATAAGTTTGTGCTTTCTACTTTAAAAGTCTAGAAAAAAAGATCCAAACAACTTAGAAAATAACCTATTTATAGGGCTAGGCTAAAACCACTAAACAGAAAGGAGAAAAGTAGGGCAACACACGCCGTGCTGGTGGAGGTGGCACGCCGTGCTGGGTAGATTTGGGGTTGGCACACCATGCTGGTGGTGGCATGCATTCATGCCGATCCACTAGACTCCTTCTTTTGGCACGCTGGAATGGCACGCCGTGCCCTCTGCTCGGCACGCCGTGCCACCTTGCTTTTCAGCACTTCAATCTCTTCTTCGCCGCCGTCGCTCCAACTTTCGGTCCGGGTCATAATGCCTGTCCAAAACAAACATAAAGAAACATAACCGCACCACAGCCACGGACCACAAAAAATGACGCATTGTCGAAAATTACAAAAACACCCCTAAAAACACGAAAAAATACTAAAAGTTATGAAAATCTAACCAAATCATAAAAATCACAAAATACGCAAGACCAAACAAGCATTCACACAAAAGACTCTAAAAAATTACCGTTTAAACCACGGAATTGCCTAAAAGATAAGGTCAAAAACCGACCTTATCAGTTAGTTATAAAACTAGTTAGTTGTAACAAGCATCAAAATACATGACATATATGTCTATGAAAATGTACTTTTTATATTCCAGAAAAGTTTTTTTTATGTGTCCAATATAACTGAAGAGAAATTGCCAAAATGCAATTTTAAAGGCAAATCATACAGGACATATAGTATAATTGATTTTATGTTTATAGTTATTTGTCTTGTTAATGAGAGCTAAATATGTGAATATAATTGATCAAAGGCTCAATATGATAAATGAAGGTTTTAGAATCAAATTACCCCCTAAACTATCCTTTAAAAGTTGGTTCATTAATTTGCTGCACAAGACATATAGTAATAATTTTATGAGAACATACAACAACTTTTTTACAACTGTCAAAAGTTATGGTTATAATTTTTTATACTTTTAGTAGTAAAATTTTTTGCGGCCAAATTTTATTTGTATTTCTTATAGTGAGGGTTTTTTTTTTTTTTTTTTTTTTGAAGAGGAAATTTTTATTTCGTTCTCCTAATATAGTATAAATATAAAAAGAAAAATATTTTAAGCATAATAATCTGCCTGAAATCTTGTATTTATTGTTTGGGATTCTACATGCTTGCTTAAAAATGGCAAAAAAAAGGGGATAAGTATGCATGTGAATCTAATTACAAGCATTTGTTTTCCTAATTTATAAGTCAGATACATTTAGCTATAAATAAATAAAGCATTGTGTAATATATATACTAAACAAATTTAATCCAAAATTTGCTTAAAATTAAAAACAAGGAGATGGCGGCTATGGCTTCCCTAGTGCTAATTACTTTGTTGGTTGCTTCATGTTGGCTTCTTAATTTCTCTCTTTGTTTATATATATATATATATATATATATATATATATATGTTTAGAATGAAGTAAAATTTTTAATAATTAAATTGGTTTGATTAAGATAAGTGAAAATGCAGGTTCGGGTTCAGGTTTAGATCCAGAGACGAATGGAGGTGGAGGAAGACAAGAGATAAATAGGGGACCAATAGTTTCATTGAGATGCAATTCAGATAAAGAATGCGTTGGGTCAAAATGCCATTGTCAATTTCGTTGTTTATGCTACAATCATATTTGTGACTGTGCTCCTCCACTCTTATTTTCACCATCTCACTTTCGCACTTGAATATATATTCTCTCTTCTTAATAAATATCTATTGTGTTAATCATCATACCCTACTTGTTAAGTCATATTAAATTACAAGAAAATACAATTTGTTTTTTTTTTTATCTCAAGTGGATGGAAAATTTCTTGAAAATACATTAGCAAAAAGGGTTGCAGTTAATAAAGAGTATATTGGATAATTTTATCTTCATTCGCTTGTCTCATTATTCTAAATATGTTGGATAATGTACAGTTAATGAAAAATTTGAATTCATCACTCTAATTGTGAATTCGAGGAAAACATTTGGTGATAATTCTACGTTTGGTCCAGTATTGATATGATTCAATCGGCAAAGTGGTTGTAGAAGGTCGGAACAAAAGCTTAAAATGTTGTCTGTGTGTAACTGGTTTTTGCAAGTGTTTTTTTGACTGCACCTCTTACAGGCGAAAAATCAAGGCTTACTTCACTGTCCAAAATAAATAATTCATTTGAATCCTCATGTATTGCAATTGTGGTCTATTTAATCCAATGGCAAACTTAAAGCTGATTGATGTTCTGCAAGGATTCTGTTGAAAAGCGGAACTGATATAATTGTGTATTCAAATATGGTCAAGTAAAACGAGTGAGACAATTGGTTGAGAGAAAGAATATACATAATCTCAGAACAACGATTGTGAAGATGTAATTGTATATGATTGTAGGGTTTACACTTTTGATGGTTAATTAATGTCCCTTTTATAAGCATGGATTCTAGTCCTAGTCAAATTTATTTTGCTATACAAAAACATTGAAAAGAGTTATCAAACACTTCAATGAAAAAACAAAAGAGGTAAGACAGCTATTCTCAATGAGAAAACATCATTAATTATTGTCATCGAGTAAAATTAATTCAACTTTGTCAAAGAGATCTTATATATGAAATGAAGATCAAAAGTATTTTCTCTGTCATTTCTCAAATGTATCCATTACTATATATATATATATATATATTTATTTATTTATTTATTTATTTTTTATACATATTTTCATAACAAATAATTAATTTATGAAATAATGAAAGCTAAAATTTAATGGAGGAATTCATATCTTAACACTACAAAATTAATTGTCATTCATAAAAAATAAATAATAAAATAATGCATTATGCAATAGCTCTAATAATTTAATGGATTATAATGGCTATAAAATCGAATTAATTCAATCATCTTTTATATATAAATAAATGTCTACAATTTTTGTACATGCATAGTTATTCTTTTTCCCTCTTAGCAGCCATATTGGATGTATATTTCTCTCTTTTTCTCTCTCTCAATGAGGTTTATCTTCAAGATTTTTACAACCTTTTTGTTTTACACTTTTAAGTACAAACCATTTATAACTTTTGTATTTTTATAGGAAAAAAGATATTTTTAGCCCATATGTTATCAATCAACTGCCCCTTTTAGCACATGTCGTTTTAAAGTTGCCCTTTTAGTCCATGTTCTATTCAAAACCATACACAAGTGAACCATAATTGACTATTTTGCACTTCATCTTTAACTCATTATGATGACAAAATGGTCAATTATGGTTCAAATAAATATGATTTTGTATAGTAAAGGGGCTAAAAGGGCAACTTTGAAACAATAGGGGCTAAAAAAGGAAATAGAGTGATATGACAGGGCCAAAAATGTCATTTGACCTATTTTTATATTTTTGTTGTTCTTTTATAAAAGCTTTTTTATGGAGATTGAAGAAGTTGGCAATAAGCAACTAGACATGAGAAAAAGTAAAAATTAATAATTTTTAAGGCTTCCACAGAGAGTAAAGATTGTTTTTTTTTTATCTTCATTTCTTCTCTTTGGTCTTTTTTTTTTTTCTTTAACCAGTCATGTAAAGATATTAAAAACTTTTATTTGTATAGTTTTAGTTACAAATCATAACTTTTATATTTTGTGGTCATTTTATAGGTATTTTTTTTTTATATAGATTAAAAATGTTGGTAATGAGCAACTAAATTTAACAAAAAAGAATAAAGAATAAATTATTTGTAAAGATTTCAAACAGACTAAAGATTATTTGTTATTTGTTATTTCTTTTATCTCTCCTTGTTTGTTCTTTTTTTCTTTTCTTTAATTAGAAATGTAGAAAAATTAAATAATTTTTTTATACAGTTATAATTACAAGTTGTGACTTCAATAAATTAATGTCTCCATTAACTAAGACTTCAAACAAAAAGATAATATAAAACTTCAATTTGTAGAATCATGTGATCACCTATAATTTATTTTAGTTTTTGTGTTAATCAAACCTAATTTAATTACTAGTGGAGTGAAGGATAATTGAATTTCAATAGTATAATTTATTTAGTTATATTGTTCTGTATCCTAATTATAGAATAAAAAGCCTATAATGATAAATCTAAAATTAACTTCTTAAGAATAAATTATTAATGATTTTCACGGTAGACAAGTTTTTCTTTTTTGAAAAAGAAAATAAAAAATCTAATGGTCTATTGGTTTAAATAGGCTATGGTTTTGTCATATCGGGTCATGTTTCGTGGGCCCTTTGTAGAACATCACGTAGCATTTGTGATTTTTCTTTCATACATACATTCTGCTATTCTTTGAAATACGTCCATTTAATTGTAAATTTTATTTTTATCCACTTCTTTTTCCACCGTGCGATTCTCTTTCCTCTTTTATATTTTAAATCTTAATTTTATCATTTATCTCTTAATCTGTTAATTTTTTTGCTATGCCACTTTAGAATGTTTTTATTATCTTTTTTTTTTTCTCTTCAAAACAAGATTTATATGTATATATTTTTTCAGATTTCCAGAAATGTATCAAAATTGTATCATAAATGTATCATAATTGTATCAAAAATGATTTTATCTGTAATGATGTTTTTTTTTAATATTATGAAGGCTAAATAAAAGTTAACCATGGAAAAAAATATAGAATAAAGTATATTGTATCAATGTTTGTTTGTCGGTATATTCTAATACAATTCTGATACATTTGTGATACATTTCTTATACTTTGCGTTCTGTGTTTTACATATTAATCCCACATATTTTTATATGTAGTGAGGAATCACCTAAACTGATTTTTTTTATTGTTATGGAATTAATGCATAACATAGTACATAAAGTATCATAAATATATAAAAAATGTATTAGAAATGTATAAAAAATGTATCTTTGATGCAATTCTAATACATTTCTGATACATTTTTAGGATTTTTTTTTCGGATTTCCAGAAATATATCAGAATTGTATCAAAAATAGTTTTATCTGTAGTGAGGAACTAAACTAGTTTTTTTTCATTGTTTTGAGGGTTAAATAAGAGCTAACATGGAAAAAAATATTGAATAAAGTATATTGTATCAATGTCTGTTTGCCGATATTTTCTGATGCAGTTATTACACTTTGTATGTATTAATTCCACTTGTTTTATCTGTAGTGAAAAATAATCTAAACTGATTTCTTTTATTATTATGGAATTAAAGCATAAAACTATACATAAGGTATCTTATCAGAAATGTATAAAAAATGTATTAGAAATTTACAGAGAAATATAAAAAATATATCTTTGATACATTTCTGATACAGCACTGATGATCGGAAAAAAATCAGAAAAATTATACATATATGGATATCAATTCGAATATAAAAAAGAAATGAAAAGAACTTGCTAAAGCTGAATATCAAAAAACTGAACGGTTTGAGAGATAAATGGAAAAATAACATTTAAATAATAAAAGAGGAGTGAGAGAATAAGATGGAGTAATTCAAGAATGCTTGGAACGATATAACAAGAATTGGCCATAATTTTGAAAGTATTTTTAAGAGATTTAGAGGAGAGCGTATTTTTGATATAATAGTTAAAAAAAGTAGAATTTCTTTAAATTACCTATCTTTCTACTACATTGGGCCTCATCATACACTAATCTAACTTAATTTATAAATTAAAATATCAAATGTTTCATAAATTAAAATATCAATTTTTAATCATGTGTGTATAATATTATTAATATTATAAAATGGCTTTAATATATAGAGGTTATAATAGTAATAAAAAGACTATAACAACAATAGAATTGAGATAGAGATAAAATATAAGAATCAAAATTTTCTACACTGATTTTTAGTTGTATGGAATAAGAAAAACTACCATCTATTTATAGGAAAAGTTGAGGCGCTAAAGAGTAATTTTGCAGCCCCAAATAGTTAAAGGTTGCAGCAACCTTTATGGACAACAATAATGCAATAGTTATAACACTCCTCCTTAGATGTCTATAATTGTGAATGAGACACTGCCTCGTTAAAGATCTTACCAAGGAAAACTCAGTGGGCCAAAATCTTTGTTCAAGGGAAAAATAGTACATTGTTTACTCCCCATGGTCGCAACATTACTAAAGATCTTTGAGACGATGCATTCCAATATTGTAAACCAATTTATTGAAAGTTGCAGTAGGTAATGCTTTGGTAAAAAAATCTGCGTGATTGTTGCATGAACGGATTTGTTGAATATTGAATTCACCCTTCTTTTATAGATCATGACTAAAGAAAAATTATGCTTTATTCTGTCTCCTTTAATATAGCCTTCTTTCAATTGAGAAATGCAAGGAGCATTATCTTCATATATTGTTGTTGAAGTTTATTTATTTCATGATCTACGACATGTCTCTCGTATATGCCTAGTTAATGATCTTAGCTAAACACACTCTCGACTAGCTTCATGAATAGCTATTAATTCTACATGATTAGAAGAGGTCACAGTAATAGTTTATCTTGTTAAGCGCCAAGATATAGTTGTACCTACATATGTGAATAAATAGCATGTTTGAGATCGAGCTTTATATGGATCAGACAACTAACCCGTATCCACATATCCAACTAATTTGGGTGCAGACTCATATGAATAAAATAAACCCAAATTAATAGTTGCTGGAAGATAGCACAATATATGCTTAATTCTATTCCAATGTCTCCATATAGGTGCAAAGTTTGTATCTTGATAATAAATTAACAGAAAAGGCAATATCAGGCCTTGTATTATTAGCAAGTTACATTAATGCACCAATTACACTAAGATATGGTACTTTAGGTTCATGAATTTCTTCATTATCTTCTCGAACAACCATTGGGTTACTCAATGGATGTGCTTTATCCATATTAAATCGTATAAGAATTTTTTTTTTGTGTAACTAGATTGATGAATGTAATTTTCCTTGTCTAGGTGATCAATTTGTAATCTAAGATAAAATTTCGTTTTTCCAAAATCCTTTATCTCAAATTCTTCTTTCAAAGAATCTATTGCTTTTGGAATCTCTTCTGCAGTTCCAATGATATTCAAATCATCTACATAAATAGAAATGATAGGAAATCCAGATTCTAATTTCTTTACAAAAACACATAAATAAATTTGATTATTTTTGTAACCTTATTTCATCAAATATTCACTGAGGTAATTGTACCACATGCGCCTATGAGCGGACTATCCTTTCGACGAGCGACAGCGGGCTGCCAGGCTGGGCGATGAGAAGGTTTTAGATAAGTCACGGAAAATTGTTTTGATTTAAAAAAAAAAAATGAAAGAAACACATGCGAAACAGGATTTCCTCGCTAAAAGATTTAAAGAGTGGCCACCCAGTTGTGAGCGGATGACGTTTTCAACGGAACGCTGACTCCCTTTCGGAAGGGGTGCCTCGATTTCGGGCGGACCCCTCCCTCGCGTGGGGTTTTTAGAATGGAAATTCGTTTTTAGAAAATTAGATTATTTCATAAAAGAAACGAGACCTAAGTCTCGATGAATATTGTAGGAGTCGCCACCCGGCTCAGCTCAACCGGGAAATTTATAATGTAGCTGAACCGGACGAACGGTCGCTACACTATCCAGAGATCTAGGTCCGGACAAGTCCTTTATTTCGTGTCTAATTAAAATAAAAACGGCCAATGTTCATAGACGGTATTTCATAATTCTAAAAGTCAATTTTATTTAAATAATTCACACAGCGCACATACACATATAATACAAAATAAAAGTAAGCAGCAAATAATTAAATGGCTTATAACCCAATCGAATAATAATAAAAACTCTCAACCTCACTTTTACAACCACCTAATATACACGTAGATCTAAAAATTTACAATCGCCTAAAATACACGATTAATTCTATTAAATACATATAAAATAAAAAATAAAAAGCTGCAAAACAGAGAGGTTAGCACAATTTACGGCACACCACAAATAGGACTTAAAACATGACAGAATGGGGGATTTAGAAATTGGGAGATGCATTTAGGGGGATAACCAGGTTGGCTCGGCTAGCCAGCCCGATTAGACTTGAAAAACATTTTGAAACGTCCCTGTATTTTGGTTTTGTGAGAAAATCATTTTTGAAAATGATTTATTTTCCGGTTTAATTAATTTTAGCTTGTGATGTGGGTCGGTTTTCGGAAGAATCGGGTCTCCGTCGTGGTATTGTTCTAAATGCAATAATATTGAAAATTAAATCTAAGGTAGTGAATGCACACAACAAATTTATTTTGATGATTTTCTGATTTTTCTGAATTTTTATGGATTTTTAGAAATTTTTCTGGATTAAAATGGAAATTCTGCCCCTGGACGAGCATTACAGTCGGGCGACTATAACTACAGTCGTACGACTGTAATTACAGTCGTGCGACTGTAAATGGCCCAAATGCAGGATTTCGCCAAAATTATTCAAAATAAAACTGATAAATTGCGGGAAATCAAGAACACTCGTATGACTGTGTTTATAGTCATACGACTGTTCGTCAACTTAAGAATAGTCGCATGACTGTTCTTGATTTCCAGAAACAAAAAACGCAAAAATTGAAATAAAATGCACCAAATCACATCCAATCACCTAGAAAGCATGAGAAAAAGAGAGGATGAAGTGTGCTTACTTCTTAGGCGCTAATCCACCATAGGAATGACCCCTGGCGTCGCACCAATCCACTTAAATTTGCTCTTATTCTCCTTTAGTTAAGGTTGAGAAGTTTGGTCCGAAAAATCTCTAAATGTTAGGGTTTCTGATGATTTTAGTCCGAATTTGATTGAATTTAAAGTGTCAGATTATTAACCTATTGGTTTCTAATAGATTTAAACCTAACACTTGAGAAATAAAAGAAAAAGAAGAGGAAAAGAGCTTGTGGTTTGCGTTTTTCTTTTCCTTGTCTTTTTCTCTCTGAATTCTCTCTCCCTAAAACCAGAAATCAAAATGTCAAAAGTCCCCTCTCTTCTTCTCTTCCTCCTCTTATTCTTCTGCTTTTTCGCTGCAAGGGGTAGAGCATTAATTGTTCCCCCCTCTTCTTCTCTTTTCTGCTGTAGAGGTATGGGCTTCTGCACCTGTTCTGATGTTACAGTTATACGACTGTAATTTTTAATTACAGTAGCACGAATGTATGCTACAGTCGTGTGACACACGATGGATTTTTTTTTACAGAAAATTCCGGCGATTACAGCTGCCACTCGCGTGATCAAATTTGACACCCGGATCCAGGTTCAAAATACCTGAGATGATGAATTTGAGAGCGCGAATCAAAGCTCCGCACATACAGGAAAGAACCCACTATTAAAATAAGCCGATACCAGGTCTAGGTTACCCGAGGTAAAGCTGGGGAATAAATAGGCTGATACTGGGTTTAGGTTACCCGAGGCAAGAAAGGTGAAAGGCGGATTGGCCAATACCGGGTTTAGGTTACCCGAGGTAAAGGAAGGTGAAATGTGGATAGGCGGATACCAGTTTAGGTTATCCGAGGCACAGGAAGGTGAAATGGGGATAGGCCGATACTGGGTCTAGGTTACCTGAGGCAAAGGAAGGTAAAATGTGGATAAGCCGATACTGGGTATAGGTTACCTGAGGCAAAGGAAGGTGAAATGCGGATAGGCCGATACCGGGTCTAGGTTACCCGAGGCAAAGGAAGGTGAAATACGGATAGGCCGATACCGGGTCTAGGTTACCTGAGGCAAGGAAGGTGAAATGCGGATAGGCCGATACCGGGTCTAGGTTACCCAAGGCAAGGATTGCTGGGGATCTGGAATGAAGCTGATCTGGTCCGATGCCCGGTTTATGTTACCCAAGGTGGATCTGCTGAAGAATTGAAGATGGAACCAATCTGGACCGATACTGGGTTTACATTACCCGAGGTGGATCTACTGTAGAACTTGATGATGAAGCCGATCTAGACCAATGCCGAGTTTATATTACCCGAGGTGGATCTGCTGTGGATATGAGACTGAGGATGATGAATTCCTGCATTTGTATTGGCAAGTCTTCATTCTTTGATCGAGAGATTTTGAACAAAAATTTTTACCCCTTTGATCAAGAATGAAGACTAGCTGGGGATGAATTGTTTATGTATGCTATGTATGCATGCATGATGATGTATATGTACATGGATGCACTTCTCGCTAGTTGATGTTTCCCCTTTCCGCTGGGGAGAGGTATGTTATGCCCCCGGTTGACTTTGGTTGGTGTAGGGCATTGCTTGATGATTGTTGGAGAAGTGAGGTGACTGCTGGGGATGCATGATACTGCTGGGGAAATGATTGTGGTTTTCTTTATGGAGATTCTGCTGGGGAATAGTGTAGAGGATTCTGCTGGAGAATACTGTAAGGACTCCTACGGGGGATGCTGGGGAAATTCTAATTTCCTGCCCCTAGAGCATTTATGAATCTGTCGGTGCTCTAATTTTGCCTGGGTTGCCCAATATGGGTTTTCAGCCCAGCGAGCCGCTCTAACTTTTGCCTGAGGAACCTTTTCGGTTTTCACCTCAGCGAGTCACTCTAACTTTTGCCTGAGGCGCCTTTTTGGTTTTCACCCCAGCGAGCTCTCTTCTTTTTTTTTTAAGATGAAAAAAGATCGATTAAAAATGGCATCAGGACCACTTGCCCTACCATACTTCTGGTGCTGAGAGATGCTATATGAAGCAACATTGAGGTTCACTTTCTTGTTAGAATCCATTGATGGTAGAGATCATGGTCTCACAGAATTGATTTCTTCAATAGTCAAGTCTTTGGATAACCCTTGTTGCTCTTTTAGGAAGATGAATTGGACTTGGAGGACAATAAAGGATTTCAAATTGTATGTATTTAGTGCATTTTCATTGTTAAATAACGTGATGAATTTAACTAGTTAGATGCAAAGTGCTTTCCTTAAATGGATGTTTAAGCAAAATAACTTTGTTTATGCATTTGTCATAACCATGCAAATATATTTAAACAAACAATCCACTTTATTGATAAATCAAAATGAGTACATTTGAAAGGATTGGTTCCCAAATGGTATATATTCCACACAGAGCCAGAATCCGTTACCAGTCGTCCTTTTAAGATTTTCCAACTGATTATTTTTCTTCTATCTTAACTTTTGCCTAGACCGCTCTTTTCGATTTTCAGCCTAGCAGACTTTTTCTCTCTTTTTTTTATTTTTATTTTATTTTTTTATGCATGATAAAGCATTAACCGGTCTTGGTTGACAGGGTTGGTGAACTCATTTCCATCCATGTCCATGATACTGACACCACCTTTCGACAGCACCTTCTTCACCACATATCCCAGTTGGGTCTGAATTTGCCCCTGACATCGACATTCGACGGCCTTAATTGCATTAGAACTAAGTCTCTTGCTTTTAGCTGCCGCTTGGAGTACTTCACATTTCGGTTATAGGCTCTAGCCATTCTGCGTTGGTAGATCTGCAAATGATCCAGTGCTTTCAGTCCCCTTTCATCTAACACTGCCAGTTGCTCGTATCTAGCTTGAACCCATTCAGTCTCTGGCAATTGAGCTTCCAGGGCAACTCTGAGCGATTTGAGCTCTATTTCTATTGGCAACACTGCTTCCATCCTATACACTAAGGCATAAGGAGTTTCTCTTGTTGGTGTTCGGACACTCGTTCTGTTACCCCAAAGAGCATATGGTAGCTTATCTACCCAATCTCTGTAGGTGACCACCATCTTTGACAAAATCTTCTTTATTGCCTTATTAATTGCTTCTACTGCACCATTAGCTTGGGGTCTGTATGGAGAAGATTTATGATGCTCAATGCCATGTTCTGTAAACAGCTCAGCTGTTGCCCCTTGAAACTGCACCCCATTGTCAGTCACTATATGATGGGGAATTCCATACCGAGTAAAAATATTCTTCTAGAGGAACTTGACCATTTGTTTGGCTATTACATTAGCAAAGGATTCTGCCTCCACCCATTTGGAAATGTAATCAACTGCCACGACTATAAATCTGTGTCTGTTAGATGCAGCTGGATGAATTTCACCAATCATATCGATCCCCCATGCTGAAAACGGCTAAGGGGTCGCCAGGTTCTGTAATTCAAGTGGTGGAAGATGACTGATGTCCGCATATATCTGACACTTGTGACACCTCTTGACTTTTCTTATGCAATCTGCTTGCATAGTCATCCAGAAGTACCCTTGTCTCATTATCTTCCTCGCCATAGCTAGTCCATTCATATGCAGCCCACAGGAACCTGCATGTACTTGCTGCATCACTTCTTCTGCTTCATGCTCTGTCAGACACCTCAGAAGAACACCATTTGTTGTTTTCTTGTATAGCTTATCTTCAAAGATTCTGAACTGACCGGCTAGCTTTCTTAATGACACCTTATCAGCAACACTAGCTACCTCTGGGTATTTTCCTTCCTTTGCATATTGGTAGATATCGAAGAACCATGGCTTTTCTTCAGCTATCGACTCCATTACTTCGTGCACTTCAAAGTAGGGTTGTTTGGAAGTTGCTATAACTAGTGGCTAGACTTGAGTTTCTTCTGGATTTTCCCACATAGAGGATAGAGTTGCTAGTACTTCAGCCATCTTGCTTTCATCCCTGGGGACATGTCTGAATTCACATTGGCTAAATAATTCTCTTCTGAACTGTAGTAGCTCCAAGTAAGGCCGTAAGGCTTCCTCTTTCAACTCCCATTTACCCTGAGCTTGCCTAATCACTAGAAGTGAATCTCTAACGATTAAGACGTCATTTGCCCGTAGATCCAACAGAGCCTCCATCCCAAATAGGCATGCTTCATACTCTACCTCGTTATTGGTTATGGGAAAATTCAGCCTCTTTCATAAAGGGATGATTTCACCACCTGGCGTTGTTATTAGTACCCCGATTCCCGCACCCTTTCTGTTCACTGTCCCATCGAAGCACATAACCCATCTTTTAACTTCAACTATGGCCAATTGTTCATCTAGGAACTCCAAATTCTCTGTGTAATCTGATTCCAACGGCTGATTTGCTAGAAACTTCACTACGGCTCGCCCCTTGATGGTTTTCTTAGTGATATACTTGATATCAAATTCTGAAAAGAGTAAGAGCCATCTAGACAACTTCTCAACTAATACTGGCGCTTCATACAGATACTTCATTGGATCTATTTTGGCGATAGCTTGTATTTTGTATAACTGGAAGTAATGGCGCAACTTCTTAGTCAGCCAGATCATTACCACACATGTCTTCTCCACCAGTGCGTACTTAGTTTTATACTCCAGCAGCTTCTTACTGAGGTAATAAATGGGGTACTCCTTTCTGTCATCTTGTTCTTATGCCAACATTGCCCCTACAGAGGAATCTTCAATCGCTAAGTACAAAATCAGAGGCTTCCTTGGAATTGGTGGGCTCAGGATTGGTGGATTTACCAGATAAGCTTTGATTTTCTCGAATGCTAGCTGACATCTGTCATCCCACACAATCGGCTGATCTTTCTTCAGTAGCTTGAAGATTGGCTCAAAGGTGGAAGTCAACCATGCTATGAAATGACTGACATATTGTAAGGAACCCAGAAATGATCGGACTTCCTTTTCTATTTTTGGAGCTGGCATATCACGTATGGCTTTGATTTTTTCTGGGTCCATTTCTATTCCCCTCTGGCTGACTACATGGCCCAACAACTTCCCTGATGTGACTCCAAATATGCACTTCTTAGGGTTAAGTCGCAAGTTGTATTCTCCAATGCATGTAAGAAATCTATCTAGGATAACAGGATGTTCCTCCCGGGTCATTGATTTGACTAGCATATCATCGACATACACTTTGACTTCTTTATGGATCATATCATGTAACAGAGTTGTAACAGCCCTTTGATAAGTGGCTCCAGCATTCTTTAACCCGAAGGGCATTACTCTGTAGCAGAAGGTACCCCACTCTGTAATGAAAGATGTCTTCACCTTGTCAATCACATCCATCAGGATCTGATTGTACCCCAAAAAGCCATCCATGAAGGAATACATTACTGCTTTTGCTGCACTATCAACCAGGACATCAATATGAGGCAGTGGGAAGTTGTCCTTTGATCATGCTTTATTTAAATCCCGGTAGTCAACACATACTCTGACCCTTCCATCCTTCTTGGGCACTGGAACGATATTAGCTAGCCATTCTGTGTATTCTACCACTTCGAGAAACTTGGCGCCTATCTATTTAGCCACTTCCTCTGTCACCAATATAGCCCATTCTGGTCTCAATCTTCTCAGCTTCTGTTTTACCGGCCTGAACTTGGGGTCCGTTGGGATCTTGTGCACTGCTATCTCTATGTCTACACCCGGCATGTCTTCATATGACCAAGTGAAAGCTTTAACATGTTTTTGTAATATTCTTATTAATTCTCTCTCTTCCTCGGATTTTAGCTCGCGTGAAATGAATACCATTTTAGGATTTTCATCTGTACTTATGTTGATTTCATGCAATGCAGTGTCATGTATGCTGAATATGCTTGATGGTGATTTAAATGCATGCACAGAATTATTAGGATAAACATCACACAAGTAAGCAAACTGAGACTTCATTGCATTAAACTTGTCATAAAGTACATCGTTTACATTGAAAACAGAAGAAATAGATACAAAAAAATAATTTTCATCCTCCACAGGCGAAGGGCCTTATACTTCTTCAGCTTCCACTTTCATCTTCAAAGCATCATCCAAGTCTGCAGCTGCTTTGGCTTCTTTTTCAGCCACATGTGCCTTAGCATTTTCCATGATCTTGGCTATTTCGGCGACCACAGAATCCATATCCACCTTGGCCATCAGCTCCTTGCCGAACCTTTCCTTGGACTTCCTAAATGCCTTGCTTAAGGTAGTAGTCAATGCACCTGAGATTATTTCTACAGCTTCATTACAGGCTTTTTCTTCATTTTTCCCTTCGGGCACCTCTACTGCTTTTGCCATCACTTCAGGTGGCTCACCTTGCAGAATATCAGATTTAACAACTGGCTCTTCTACCACCACAGGGGCTACTGGTTCCTCTTGGCTTTTCTCAAAATCAACGACATCAGCAAATATTTCAAAGCCAGGGTACTCGACATTTCCAACCCTTACTGGTTCAGCCTGGCCCTTGTATAGCCCTTCTCCCGCTTTCAAGAATGGTTTCATCATAACCTTGCCATTCTTGCCCCTTCTCAGGTTTTTTCTGATAAGGTGTCTCCTCTGTATAGCCAAGGCCAAACCGTTTTGGCTTTCCCGAGTCGATATTAAACTCAGGCACTCCTTGCAGATTGATTCCAAGTCCCATGCCCGGGACAAAGTTCAGTTTGTGTAAGTAGCGGGATAACCACTCCAGTATGTAATTTTCATAGATGACCATGGGAGCATTTGTAGCTTCCTCTTCCTTGATCACGGTGACTTGGAACCCGCCAAATGGGACAACGCCTTCATTCACAGCAGCAATCACCGATTGGGCATCCACCTCAACAGTCACAATCTCGCCACTTATCAAGAACTTAATCTTCTGGAGCAAGGTGGAGGGGACACCTCCTAGAGGGTTGAATCATGGTCTTCCTAATAGTAGGGAGAAGGTGATCGGGATATCTATCACCGTGAAAACGACAATGGACTTGACTGGTCCAACCTCTACTTTAGTTTCAAAAGTCCCTATTACTGTTCTTTTAGAATTGTCATACGCCCGGATTACTGTTGAGGATTTCTTCAGCACATCTTCATTCAGACCTAGAAATGGCAGCATTTTCAGTGGACATATATTTAGCACCGAGCCATCATCCACCATAACACATGGCATCACCTTATCCATTACATAGGCCCTAATGTAAAGGGCCTTATTGTGAGCCTTTCCTTCATCAGGCATATCTTTCTCAGAAAAGATAATGTCAGGAGTCCCAGAATGGACCTTGTCCAGTAGACAGCACATGGCCTCTGGAGATGCAATAGGAGAGACTTCAATCTCTGATAGTTTCTTCACTAAAGCAGTTCTATGTTCTTTAGAGGTCAAAAGCAGATGCCACAGGCTAGCTTGTGCAGGAGTCTTCTTTAACTGGGAAATGACTAAGTCTTCTTTCTCAACTCCCTCCGGTGCTGATGTACTTCCTGACCCAGTCATCGGGGCTTTGTCCTTCGCTTGATCCACTGGTTGGTACACCCTACCACTTTGGGTCACATGCTGTACCTCCTGAACCTTCAGTTTCTCAATGGCTAGGAGCTTAACTGTCTCTTCTCAGCCAAAATCTTCATAATTGTCCTTTGAATCAAGATCATTCAAGCTTATTGGCTTGATTTCCTTTTGCTCTGCCTTCTTCTCGTATTCTGACTCTACTTTAGCCTCTCCTATTGCCACAGCCTGAATTGCGGGGTTTGCTTGAAGGACCTGGGCAAAGATGAAATTAGCCGGTAGTCCTGAATGTACCATGTTGACCCATTTCTCAAATGTTGGTAGCGGGTTGGTCTTCATGCTCGGCTTATCTGGCTCTTGCAACTTCCCTTCGTCAATGAGCTTTTGAATGGCATCCTTTAGTTTGTAACAATTATTTGTTCTATGGCTAGCAACAACATGATACGTGCAGAAATTGTCTTTATCTGCCTCACAAGGTTTTTCAAATGGCCTTAAGGACTGTAGCAACCCACCATTTCTATACTTAGCAAATATCTTCACCAATGGAAGAGTCCAAGGCGATATGCCATGACCTCCTGGATTCCTACTCTGATTGCCTTGTTGCTGAGCCACTGTAGCAACTTCAACCTGCTTTACTTCTGAAGACTGCCCCCCATTTTCCACTAGAACTTGAGCTAGAACCGCCACCAGACCTGGCTGCAGTCACTGACCTATACCCAGAACTGTAACCTGAACTTCTTCCAGCTTTATAGCTTGGTGCCTTTTCTTCTTTGTCTCGCTTGATTTTCATTGCCATGCTGTAGACTTCACTAAGCTCATTGAATTGATGAAACTTCATATTGTTTTTGAAGATGTCCTTACTGCCATCAATCAGCTTCTGTATCAGTTCATCTTCATCTGGGCGGTTCTTCAGAAGGATCATCTTAGTCATCCACCGCTGGTAATACTCATCAAAAGGCTCATTGGCTTCTGCTTGATCCATTCCAAATCATACAACTTCACTTGAATCTTGGTGTTGAAGCTGTAATATTTAATAAAGGCTGCTGACAAAACCTCCCAATCTGACTGTTCCTCCTCTGATAACGAGTTATACCACCCCAATGCTCCTCCCGCCAAGGAAGTCGGGAAGAGATTAATCAGCTATTGCTTAGTGGCGCTCGCCGTCAGTATGACCCAAGCATGGAGATTTACATGGGCCTCTGGTGAACCCATTCCCTTGTAAGAAGGCACTCTTGGCATTTGGAAGCCGATGGGAAAAGTCTCGATGCCCCTACTGATCATGGCATCAATGTTAACTCCCTTCTTAGACTCTGCACTGACACTGGCCCCTTTCTTCAACTGAGCCACCGCCTCTTCCAATTTCAAGCACTTTGCCTTCATCTTTCTTTCCATGGCTGCCTCTATCTCTTGCAGCTTTTCTAGACTAGCCGAGGTATCACCACCCTGCTGGGATGATTCAGCCTCCTTCTTTTTTCTGGTTCCACTGCCACCGGTCTCTCCAGCCTCCCTTACTACCGCTCGCATCTCCTCCTTTAGCATATCACGAAAGTCTTGTGATCTTTGGAAATCTTTCAAAGCATCAGCAAGGCTCGATGAAGGATTAGCCATTTCCACTTCTTCCCCAGATTTAGAATCGCTCTCTCTTTGAACTGCTCTTTGTTCCCTAACTGCCCTCAAAGCCTGAGATCCTGTCTAAGGTCACTCCAGCTTATTCTGCTCTGGATCATACGGGAAACGTTTAGGGTCATGCATGAATGGCATGGTGACATGAAGAGTAAGGCATTAAAAGTGCTTGTGATGAATGAGTTAAATGATGGTATGAATGATTTTCTTTTATTCTTTTTCTTCTTTTTGGGACATTCCAAGAACACGCAACATATGTAAAAATGTCACGTGTGGATCGTCACATGTACAGAGGTTCGGCACCTTTGGGGCACCAAGTGAATTCGTGAAATAGTCGCGTGTGTACCGACATACGGACAGAGTTTTGACACTTTGCAGGTCTATGGTATGACATGAAATGGTCACATGGGCCCGACCCATAGACAGAGTTCTGATGCTTTTGAGCATATAATATGAAATGATGTTATAAGAAAGTCACGTGCAACAGGGACATGGACAGAAATTCGGCATTCGGGGAAACACCTTTTATGATTTGGTAATGAAATGTCTCTACATGCGTACTAACCCGACACTCGGGTAGTGCCTTGAATAATGTAATAATGTCATGAAATGATCTGATGTGAACCATGATGTTATATGATGTTTATGGTGAATGAGCATGGTGTCATGAAATGTATCGTGTAGCTTGTTACACGAAAATGGGCCTAAGACCATAGGGGTCTCTATTGAATGAAATGATTTTGGTGAAATGGCCGAGTGCAATCTGGTACACTGGCAGAACACGGGTAATCTTGGGATACCCGATATGTTATGAAATGAAATGATCGTGGTAGGTGTCCTTTGGATTGTCCTTAATTTAATTTAAATTTAAATGATATGTCGTGAATGCTTATGACACACAAAATGCAAATGGCTGCACAAAGACGTGGGTTAGGATGCATGACATACATAATGATGTTGTGTATGCTATGTGGAAAAAATGCTAATCACCCAAATAAAATGTCATGGCTGAAAAAGAAATGGTTAGTATGAATGGCAAACGGATGATTTAATGTTTTTACACACGAAAATAAAATGCAAGTGGCTGTATAAAAATGTTGGTTAATTATCACACAAATGTTTCATGTATGGTTTGTCATATGCATAGGAAATGTTAATTATGGTATGTCATGAGATGTCGGGAAACGTGTAACACGTAGCACATGAAGCGAATTCTTCCAACCTTATTCCTCCAAACGTCGTTAATTTTTGGCAAAAATCTAACCGAGTCCTAGGAGGGGTTCTCTTCGATCACCAACAGGGGATGATGAAGGAGCGATTTATATTATTCACACGATTATTTTGGTATCCTAAGGGAATCCAACTAAGGCTGCCTATATGAGTTCGGTCCAAGTCAGGATAACATCAAGGCTCCCATAGCAAAATATACTCCTCACTTCTCCCCACTCAAGGGTCCGAACGAAGGGGTTTGTACGAGACTATGGGTGGTGTTTCGTATCCGTGCCTGTAAGACCAAGAGGAACTTAGGCGACACTTCAACAATTCACTGGGCTAAAACGGGATACTTAACCTAATGCAAGAATGTCTAACTAAAAATGCAAAACGAAATACCAATCAAGAATCATCCACCTTATTTTAATTAGACACTTTTCAGGGCTTGTCAAATTATTTTAAGTTTTTAAGAAAACTTTTTGTAAGAATTCCCCAACGGAGTCGCCACTGTGAGCGGATGACGTTTTCGACAAAACGCGGACTCCCTTTCGGAAGGGGCGCCTCGATTTCGGACAGACCCCTCCCTCGCGTGGGGTTTTTAGAATGGAAATTTGTTTTTAGAAAATTAGATTATTTCATAAAAGAACCGAGACCTAAGTCTCGATGAATATTGTAGGAGTCGCCACCCAGCTCAGCTCAACCGGGAAATTTATAATGTAGCTGAACCGGACAAACGACAGCTACATTATCCAGAGATCTAGGTCCGGACAAGTCCCTTATTTTGTGTCTAATTAAAATAAAAATGGCCAATGTTCATAGACGGTATTTCATAATTCTAAAAGTCAATTTTACTAAAATAAATCACACAGCGCCCATACACATATAATACAAAATAAAAGTAAGCAGCAAATAATTAAATGGCTTACAACCCAATTGAATAAAAATAAAAACTCTCAACCTCACTTTTAGAACCGCCTAATATACACGGAGATCTAAAAATTTACAATCGCCTAAAATACACGATTAATTCTATTAAATATATATAAAATAAAAAATAAAAAGTTGTAAAACAAAGGGGTTAGCACAATTTACGGCACACCACAAATAGAATTTAAAACATGACAGAATGGGGGATTTAGAAATTGGGGGCATGCATTTAGAGGGATAACTGGGTTAGCTCGGATAGCCAGCCCGATTAGACCTGGAAAACATTTTGAAACGTCCCTGTATTTTGGTTTTGTGAGAAAATCATTTTTGAAAACGATTTATTTTCCGGTTTAATTAATTTTAGCTTGTGAGGTGGGTCGGTTT
This sequence comes from Euphorbia tirucalli, assembly GCA_039660915.1. NCBI lineage: Eukaryota > Viridiplantae > Streptophyta > Magnoliopsida > Malpighiales > Euphorbiaceae > Euphorbia > Euphorbia tirucalli. The sequence continues at coordinate 18,910,462 of CM077637.1, forward strand.
TCGGGAGAATCAGGTCTCCATCGTGATATTGTTCTAAATGGAATAATATTGAAAATTAAATCTAAGGTAGTGAATGCACACAACAAAATTCATTTTGATGATTTTCTGATTTTTCTAAACTTTTATGGATTTTTAAAAATTTTTCTGGATAAAAATGGAAATCCTACCCCTAGATCAGCATTACAGTCGTGCGACTGTAAATGGTCCAAATGTAGGATTTCGCCAAAATTATTCAAAATAAAACCGAGAAATTGCGGGAAATCAGGAACACTCGTACGACTGTTCATCAACTCAAGAATAGTCACACGACTGTTCTTGATTTCCAGAAATAGAAAATGTAGAATTGAAATAAAATACACCAAATCACATCCAATCACCCAGAAAGCATGAGAAAAAGAGAGGATGAAGTGTGCTTACTTCTTAGGTTCTAATCCACCGTAGGAATGACCCTTGGTATTGCACCAATCCACTTAAATTTGCTCTTTTTCTCCTTTAGTTGAGGTTGAGAAGTTTGGTCCGAAAATTCTCCAAATGTTAGGGATTCTGATGATTTTAGTCCGAATTTGATTTAATTTAAAGTGTCAGATTATTAGCCTATTGATTTCTAATAGATTTTAAACCTAACACTTGAGAATTAAAAAAAAAAGAAAAGGAAAAGAGCTTGTGGTTTGTGTTTTTCTTTTCCTTGTCTTTTTCTCTCTTTTCTCTCTAAATTCTCTCTTCCTAAAACCAGAAATCAAAATGTCAAAAGTCCCCTTCTCTTCTTCTCTTCCTCCTCTTATTCTTCTGCTTTTTCGTTGCAAGGGGCGGAGCATTAATTGCTCCCCCCTCTTCTTCTCTTTTCTGCTGTAGAGGTATGGGCTTCTGCACCTGCTCCGACGTTACTGTAACGACAGTCGCACGACTGTATGCTACAGTCATGTGACACATGATGGATTTTTTTTACGGAAAATTCTGGCGCTTACACCGGTTCAACTCTAATGGGAAATTGCGGCATAGCCAAACCGAGCAGGAATCCCTATACCTTTTAGTCAGTGATTCTGGTATGGACAAATCACTTATTTCTGTCTTGTTTCAAATAATTATTAACTAAGTCAATCTTCACATCTTTTATATTTATTTCCTATTCCATCTTCAGCCTTACTCATTTTTATATGCTCATGCGAAAAACAGTAAGTAAATGCAGAGAATTAAATTAATACAACCCAATCGAATGATTTGTCATAGGGGATACATTTGTAAAAATGGGATATAAGGTATAATCGCTTATAATACATGCACAATCTAAAAAGGGAAAAGGTAGATCTAACCTAACATACATCTACCTATAAAACAAATGTTAGTAGCACAATAAATATATAAACGCACATAGGACTCAAAAAATACAACAAGGGATAATAGATAGCTAAGGATGTGAAAGGGGAAAATCAGGAGAATCCGGTAGATTCAACCAACTCGACCTAGAAAATGATTTTGAAATGCATTTTTGAGAAAATAATTTCTAATATATTTTTCTGGTCAATAGATCAATATATATTTCGGTGAGTCGGTTATCCCAGGATATCTATAGAATCTCATTCGTGTGGGTCCTAGTTACTTCACGGAAATTTAATATAGGTCGTAAAGTGGTAAACACATCAAAAACAATTTTCACAGAAACATATTAAAATGTATTTCATACTCAAAATAATTTTAATGGAAAAATATTTTTCTCTTTTTTATTTTCTATTTTTATTTATATTACAATAAAAATATAATATTTTATCCAAAAATAAAGTTCCAGAATATTTCTTCCTCACATGAGTTCGATTGTTTGGCCTGCCCCTCGGGTGAGATCTCACTAATTCATGAGAAAACCTGACTAGAACAAAGAACGAAGCCGTGTGGCTCTAGATGAGAGCTGTGCGGCTATGGATTTATGAAACCAGAAAGATTTTTCCAAAAAAAAAAAAAGAAATTTTGCATGGGCTGCATGGAAATGGGAGCCGTACAGCTTACTTGAAAGCCATGCGACTTTTAAGTAGAGTCGTGTAGCTCTGTTCTAGTGAAGAATAAAGCTGTATGGCTCTGGTTTCCAAAAAACAACAAATTTTGTTTTGATTGAAAAATCATCAAATACACAACAAAAACAACCCAGAAAGTAGTAAAAAGGATTTAAGGCCTCTCAGAAGTTACCCATAGTGTTCATATCCAGTAGTTTGAGTTTTTGAAACTGATTCTTAGGAAGCCAAATAAGTTTGTTTTTGTCCTAAATCGTCCCCAAGATCAAGAACCAAAGATGTGTTTGTATTGTGCTGTTGCATTATTTTTTTTCAGTAGTAAATAGAGCCGTGCGGCTCTTGATGAGAATAATGCAGCTCATGTTGAGAGCCATGTGACTTTAACCTCTAGGTTTAGAGATCTATTTTTGACTTGGTCTCTCAGCTTAACCCTCTTTTAGATAAAGCTGTGCAGCACTAATGACTGGGACTCAGACAAGAGCTGTGCGGCTCTTACTCAATTAAGGTTTGGATTGCTAATATCTCGGGTTCGTTTTAAAGTTCATTTAGTTCATATCTTTCATCACTTAAATCGATTCATGTAGAAAACTTGACACAAAGGATAACTAATTTGGTTTTCATCATCGAGGTCGGAAAAATCCACAATCAACAGTGCCCAAACTAGTTTAGTCCATACAAAAATCTTTATAATTTCATCGAATAAATCCCATGTTTGCCATGTTTTTCTGGTAATTTAAATCCTTCAGGGATTTTCATATAAATGTTATTATCAAGCGATCCAAATAGATAAGTTGTAACTACATTCATTAGATGCATACTCAAATTTTCTTGTACTACCAAACTAATGAGATATTGAAACATTATTGCATTCGGCACATGAGAGTTTCTTCTTGTGAACATGAGATTTTTCAAAAAAAGAAAGAAAAAAAGAAAAAAAAGAATACAGTTGTGTAAGTTGAATTTACAGTTGTACGACTGTAATTCCAATCGTACGACTGTAGTTTTGTTACTACGACTGTAATTTAAATTTTCAGTCAAAGTCAAAGAAACAACCAAACTTTACAGTCGTCCACCTCTAATTACAGTCGTATGACTGTAATTATCGACATATTACAGTCGTACGACTGTAGATCTATTTTCTGACATTCCAACCAAGCCCACTTGGGAGAGGAATGGGCAGATTTCGGAGGTGTTTTCCTGTCTTCTTGTCCCATATTTAAGCAAAAATGATTGCAGATTTTAGGGGGGACAACCAGATAACCAAAAAGACAAAAATTTGGATTGAAGAAAGTTCTTAGCATTGAGAGAAGGGAAAAGAAGAGAAGAAAAGATATCCGCATATTACTTTCTTCTACTCTTTTCTTTTTTATCTTTGTGTTGTAAGGTTTAAAATTGGATAGAATTCATAGGTTAAGAACTTGATATACGCAATACAATTGATTCTGGAACTTAAAATCATCTAAATCGTTAGCTTGTTGGAATTTTTGGACATTATTTTTGCACCTCAACATACTAAGGAAGAGAAGCAATCCGGAGTCCATTCAAGGCGTTGTCTACGATTAAATCGACAGTGGATCCGCGCTACAAGGGTAACTATATCTAAAACTAGTGTTTTGCTTCATTTTCTAGGTGTTTTGGTTCATTTTCATTCATAAAACCATCTAAAACCCAAAATGCAAGTTTGATGTTCTTGGGCAGGTTGAACAAACGTACGTTTGTAATTACAGTACGATTATATTTACAGTCGTACGACTATTCTTGGTAACGACGGCTCTAAATCCTTACTGTTCAAATAATTTCAGCAATTTTCTGGCCAGAAATAGCAGTCGCACGACTGTAGTTACAGTCGTACGATTGTAATTACAAACGCACGACTGTGATCTCAGTCTCACGGCTGTAGTTTCTGGTCAGCAACAGAAAATTACAAAAAATTCTAAAAAATTCTAAAAAATTCCAAAAAAAAAAAAATCAGAAAAATTATGAAAATGCATAAAAATCAGAAAATCATCAAAAACAACCTAAAATAAATTCATTTCATGCAATCACGACTTTAGATTTAATTTTTGAGTTGTTGCAATTAGAACAGTACAACGACGGAGATCCAAATCTCCCGAAAACCGACCCACGTTTACATGCTAAATGGAAATAAACCGGTAAAAGAAAATATTTTCAAAAATGTATTTTCTCATGAAACAAAAACACATGAACGTTTCAAAACCGTTTTCCAGGTCTAGTCGGGCGAACTAGCCGAGTTTACCCGACTACCCCCTAAATGCATGTCCCCGATGTCTAATCCCCCCGTTCTGTCTACTTGAGTCCAACTTATTGTATATGTTCGTACTAACCTTTGTTTTGTAGGAATTTAATTTAATTTAATTTTACTTAATTATTTTAATTTTAACGCATTAGATACTCATGTAAAATAGGCGATTGTACCCCGATCCCCAAATTATACAAATGTATCACCTAGGATAGTTTTGTCATGATTTGATTGGGCTGTAAATAAATAATTAATTAATTTATCGCTTTTATCCGCATGTACGTCGCATGATTAAATTAATGGAAAATCAACCTTAGAAATATAAAATGCTATCAACGAACATTGGCCATATTTATTTTGATTAGACATGAAAAATGGGACTTGTCCAGACTTAGATCTCTGGAAAGTGTAGCGGCCCTCGTCCGGTTCGGCTACGCTATAATTTCCCAGTAGGGCTGAACCGGGTGGTGACTCTTACATTTTCTATCAAGAGTTAGGTCTCGATTCTTTCATGACATAAATGATGAATTTTCCAATACCCTATTTCCACTAAAAACTAAAACCCCCAAAAAGCGGCCCGCCTCGCGGCGCATTTTTTTTCTCTTTCCCCTAAAAAGGTCTTCCGCTCACAGTGGCAACTCTGCTGGGGATTTCTTACAAAAAGTTTTCTTAAAAGTTAAAAGAATTTGACAAGCCCTGGAAAATGTCTAATCAAAATAAGGCGGATGATTCGTTCGTGGCATTTTATCTTGCATTTTAGTTAGACATACTTGCATTAGGTTTAGTATCCAATTTTCAGCCCTGTGAATTGTTGAAGTGTCGCCTATGTTCATCATGGTATTAGGGGCATGGATACGAAACACCACTTATAGCCTCATGTGTACCCCTTCGTTTGGACCCTTGAGTGGGGAGAAGTGAGGAGTATAATTTGCTATGGGGACCTTGATTTTATCCCGACTTGGACTGAACTCATGTAGGCAACCTTAGTTGGAGTACTTTAGGATACCAAAACAAATTGCATGAATGTTACAATTACGCCTTCATCATCCTCGGTTGATGATCAAAGTGAATCCCTTCTAGGACTCGGTTAGAATTTTCTTAAAAATTGACCACGATTGAAGGAATAAGGTTGGAGGAATACGTTTCGCATGTTATGTGCTACATGTTTTTTTTCATTTCTTCATATCATACCATCATCAACATTTTCCACGAGCATAACATGCTACACGTGAAGCATTTGTGTGATACTAACTCACATCTTTTGTACAGCCACTTGCATTTTTCGTGTGTAAATACATTAATCACCTGTGTGACATTCACGCTAACTATTTCTTTTGTAGCCATACATCTCCTCATTGTGTGAAATACATTAATTCATGCACATCACTTGAATTTCATAAGCACTAACGAATTTGTTTTGTAGCCATATGGAATGCATGTCATGCATAAAACATTCATATGGACCTTGAACAATCCCACAAGGATCACACACACCACATCACCTACCAAATAGGAAAACGTAAAGGTGCTCCACGAGCACTGAGAACATCATTTCATGCATCAAATCGTTTAGGTGCTCCACGAGCGCCGAAAACCTTCACTTCATGCATCAAACCATTTAGGTGCTCCACGAGCACCGAAAACTTCATCTCATACACCAAGTCATCTAAGTGTTCCACGAACACCGAAAACTTCATTTCACACATCAACCCATTTAGGTGCTCCACGAGTGCTAAAAACTTCATGTATAGATGTTCCACAAGCATTCACAAATCACAACATAAAAACCCAAGGCGCTCTCCAAGCACCAAAACTCTGCCCATGTGCTAAGCACACCATTTCATCTCATTTCATATGTGAAAACCCGAGGTGCTCCCCGAGTGCTAAAACTCTATCAGTGTGCTAAGCATACCATTTCATCTCATAGCATGACATTAAAACCCTCCTTGAGCACCAAAATCCTGACCGCGTGCCAAGGGCGCGTTCACTTCATCTCATATCATAGCATGAAAACCCAAGGTGCTCCCCGAGCTCCGAAACTCTATCCATGTGCCAAGCACACCATTTCATCTCATAGCATGACATTAAAACCCAAGGTGCTCTTCTAGTGCCGAAATCCCGACTGCGTGCCAAGCACGTGTTCATTTCATCTCATGTCATAACATGAAAACCCAAGGTGTTCCTCGAGCACCAAAACTCTATCTGTGTGCCAAGCATGCCATTTCATATACATGAAAAGCCAAGGTACTCCATGAGTGCCAAAAATACCACCTCATCATGCATTTCAGTTCATGTACTTAAATACTCCAAGAGTGCAAGAGTACTGTCCACATCTTCATGTACACTTCACCACCCGATTGGTTAGTTGTTCAAGGTTCGCATCATAAGGCCATTTCATACAACATACATCTACCATTCTTTAGACATGCCATGCATACATGCATATCGCCTAGAGTTCATAACTCTTTGGGTGAACATCTTTCATTAACTTTGATTTAATATGTTTTGTAGCTTTGCACAGATCAGGACGCAGACTTGTAAGAGTAGAACAGAGTGATTCAACATCTAGTGAGTTTAAAGAGTCTGTCCAGTCAGGGGAAGTTGAGGTAGTATCCGAGACAAACTGGGAATTTGAATTTTTGCCAGAAGTTGACTAACTCCGACAATACTTTCTAGAAATGGCGATCTCACCTGATGTTGCTGCTACCATGTTGGCCACCGCTGCTATTCGGGAATTCATGAACCGGGATGAATTCAAGAACATCATCAAGTGTCAAGTGCAAATTTCCATGGATGAGTCATCTTCTCATCGAGCCGAAAGAGTTACCCGAGAACCAGGTAATAGAGGGAGAGTGAGTGAGGAGCTATTTGAAATGGGAGAAGCTCAAAGGAATAGTGCTAAAAGACCAGTTGAATCTGCCATGGAAAAGAAGTTGAAAGAGATGGAAGAATTCATGGCTGAAATGCATGGGAGTACCAAAGCTCATACTTCCAAACACATTGATCCAACTACACTTATAGCTGGAGGTATTGAAACACTGCCTGTGGGCTTCCAGATGCCCAAAATTGCTCCTTATGTTAGGAAGAGTCCTCCTACCGCACACCTGAACCAGTATGCGCAAATCATAACGAAGGTGGGGTTATTCCCCACTACTGTAGAAGGTGGAGTAATCACCTGGTACAATAAACAGCAGGAAAGTGTACAAGGAGACTGGGATGTATTATCTGATGCATTATATGAAGTACTTCAGCTTTAACACTCAGTTGGAGGTCAAGCTACAAGATTTAGAAGCTGTAAGACAAAGGCCTAATGAGACCTTCTCGGAATATTACCAAAGCTGGATGGACAAGATGATCCTCCTTCATCAAAAGCCATTAGAGGATGAATTAATTGTAAAGCTAATTGATGGCAGTTTGGAGGTGTATCGAAATGTAATGAAATATCATAAACTCCATTCTTTGGTAGAGGTGCATGAACTAGCCCGAAAAGTAGAGAAGTACGAGATTGATCCAGCCCAAAATAGTTCTGGAGGAGGGTATCGAAGCCGGACGTACTCGGGATATAAGAGCAACAACAATCCCACAGCCTTTTCCTCGATGAATGTTAAGCCGAGTCAGCCTTCTGCTCCAGTCAGACAAGCATATGTAGCGGCTATAGCACAAGGGGCGGACCAACAAGTGATTAGCAAAGGGATCTCCCCATGGGAGGATTCTTTAGGATGGATTTTCTTAAAATGCAGAAATTTAGGCTTCCTCCAAAGCATGAAACTGTACACGCCTCCAGCCGAGGTAGACAAAAACAACTTCTGCTCCTACCATGTATCAAAGGGGCATCACACCAATGACTGCCATGCCCTGAAGAAGGCTATCCAGTAGTTGATTGATGAGAAGAAGATAGAGGAGCCCCGTCCAAAACCCAATGTCCAGAATAACCCCTTGCCTCAATTTGAAAAGAGGGCAACATGGTGCAAATGGGATTGCCCACTAATTTTGTGCTTGCTCAAATTGCAAACCCAAACCCGGCAATACAGGTGGTGACGGGTGAAGAAGCTAAGCTGATTGCAAAGGGGAATAAGCCTGTCAATCTAGACGACATTGAACTAGATGATGATGAGCCAGCCCAAGCCCATAGTCCAGACAAAGCCCGTGTATCTTGTTTGCACCAAAAGCGGGATGTACGTCAAAAAAGAGGATGCTTCGGTGAATCATGTCACAAGAAGCAGAAGAGTATACCAATCCGAGCCACAATGGCAAGGGGAACTCAGCAGGAGAGTCGAAGCCCCGGCTCAGGACTATGTTCTAGTTAAGACTAAGGAAAAGGAAGACTTGGTGGTAGAGCAGCTGAAAAAGAGTCCTACACGTGCATCCGTGTGGCATCTACTGATGGAGTCCTAAAGACACCGAGCTGCGATGGTGAAAAAGCTTATAGAGATGGACGCAACTCCATTGATGTCCCCTGAGGATGTATGTGCGATGATCGGAAGTACGGAGGGTCAATGACCCAACAACACCAAAGTCATTACTTTTACTGATGGTGACCTACCACCCTAGGGTATCAACCATAATCAGGCATTATATCTAAAGGTTGAGATGATGGACAGGTTGCTTCCCTATGTATTGGTGGACGATGGATCAGCATTAAACATTTACCCTCTAAAGGTGCTCCTGAGTCTCAACATGAGTGAAGAAGCCCTCTTGATGTCTAACACAATGATTTACTCTTATGATGACTCAAAGCGCACGGTGATCGATACCTTTGAAGCGGAAATGGTGATTGGAGATATTGGATCCAAAGTGCTATTCACTGTCATTGACATTCTGGTGAAATTTTCTTTGCTCTTGGGCCAGCCATAGTTCCATATGTTGGGAGGGGTGCCTTCGACCCTACATCAGAAAGAGAAGATCCCGATAGGGGAAAGGGTAGTGACCTTTGAGGCTGATGAATCATTAATGGTGGCAGCATTAGATGCCTACGAGCAACCCATGATAGGTTTTCAAGTGGTGATCATCTTAAAGCAGGAAGAGAAAGACCCAGTGTTTTCTCTATGGATCCACAAGTACTTCCAAAAGCAGAATTTCATTCTGAGAAAAGGGCTCGGAGCCCATCATCAGGAGATCACAAAGTTTGACATCGGCACGGGCCAATCACACCGTCGAGGTCTTGGTTACAAAGGAGCTGCTGAGAAGGAAAGGCCTGAATCGAAGAAGGTCTGCCTTGTGGATACATTTGTTTGTACAAGTGATAGGCCATATGATGGAAAGCCTGAACCAATGACGATCAAGGGGAAACAGTCCCTGGGTTTGAAATATTTTCTGATGTTGTCGACTTCTCAAAGTATGGTGTTGGCTCTATCGAGGAAATGCTTAAACCTAAAACAACAACCAAGATCACCTTCTCTCCAAGGATCCGAGCTGAAGTGGTAGCCCCTATCCTTCCGAAGGAAAAGCCAAAAGAAGAAGATGCAGATGCACTAGTGGATGCCATCATGAAGGCATTTTCAGCCCTGTTGAAGAAAGGTTTGAAGTAGTGTCCTGCGAGGAAGGAAGCTGCCCCAAAACAAGCTGAGCTAGTGGAGAAGGCTATGGCCGAACTGACCCCGATGATGGCCAAAGGAAAAGCAAAAGGAGAAGAAGCTGCTCTTTTAGAGGCATAGAAAGAGACTCTAGAAGCGGACCTGAATGACCTGTTTGAGGAAGGATCTGCTGACCCTGAAGATTCTGCTTCTGAAGACCCTCCGCATGTGGAGGAAGATAATGATTTTTATGTAAACATTTCCTTTGTATTCGATGTGAACAATTTTGCCTATAAGGCGATGAATGCAATGAAATCTAAATTTGCTTACTTGTGTGATGTTTTCTCGATGGCTCCGTGCATACATGCAAACATTCATTCAAAGTGTTCAGCATTCATGACACTGCATTACATGAAATTAATTTGGGTACTGTTGAAAATCCTAAAATGGTATCTATCTCGAATGAATTCACTCCTGTAGAAAAGAGAGAGTTAATAAAAATACTTAAAAAGCATATGGGAGCATTTGCCGGGTCTTACGACGACATGCCAGGGGTTGATAGAGGAATAGCAAAACACAGAATCCCAATGGATCCCAACTTTAGCGCAGTAAAGCAGAAGCTAGGACGTCTACGTCCGTAATGGGTAGAGAAAGTCAAAGAGGAAGTAGCAAAGCAGATTAAGGCCAACTTCCTAGAAGTGGTGGAATTTCTAGAATGGCTAGCCAATATAGTCCCGGTTGCCAAGAAAGATGGGAGAGTTAGAGTTTATGTGGATTACCGAGATTTGAATAAAGCCTCTCCAAAAGACGATTTCCCACTCCCTCACATTGATGTCCTAATCGATAGTGTAGCAAGGGCAGTTTTGTACTCATTATGGATGGCTTCTCCGGATGCAATTAGATTCTGATGGATATCATTGACAAGGTCAAAATGGCTTTCATTACTGAGTAAGGGGTGTACTGCTACAGGGTGATGCCTTTTGGATTGAAGAATGCTGGGGCAACCTATCAAAAGGCTGTCACGACACTGCTACATGACATGATCGATAAGGAGGTCGAAGTATATGTTGATGATATATTGGTCAAATCCATGACCAAGAAGAGCACCCTGCTGTCCTAGATAGATTCATGACCAGGATTGAAAAGTATAACTTGCACCTCAACCCAAAGAAATGTGTATTCAGAGTTACATCGAGCAAACTATTAGGACACATTGTCAGCCAGAAAGGGATTGAGATGGACCCAGACAAGATCAAAGCTATTCGGGATATGTCAACGCTGGAAACGGAAAAGGAAGTCAGATCATTCCTGGGGTCACTTCAATATGTTAGCAGATTCATTGCCAGGTTGACTACTGTCTGTGAACTTATTTTTAAGCTATTTTAGAAAGAACAACCAATCAAGTGGAACAACTAATGTCAAGTTGTATTCGATAAAATCAAAGAGTACTTGACCCATCCTCCAGTGTTGAGACCTCCGACTCCAGGCAAACCTTTGATATTGTACCTAGCCATTGAAGAAACCTCCATAAGGGCAATGTTGGTCCAACAACAGGATGACAAGAAGGAGCATGCTATTTACTACCTTAGTAAGAAGCTGGTAGATTATGAAACGTGCTACACTGTGGTGGAAAAGACTTGCACTGCCATTGTCTGGTTGACGAAGAAGCTGAGACACTATTTCCAATCATACAGGATACAAGCGGTGGCAAAGGTTGATCCAATGAAATACCTCTGTTTTGCTCCATCTCTAGTAGGAAAACTGTCCCGGTGGCTACTATTGCTATCAGAGTTTGATATCAAATACGTGACAAAGAAGGTGATCAAAGAAAGAGCAGTGGCGGAGTTCCTAGCGAATCAGCTGCTTGAATCTGACTCTGTGGAGGATCTAGAATTTCCAGATGAGTAGTTAGCCATTGTGGATGTGGAAACCAAGAAATGGGTCATGCACTTTGATGGGGATATGAACAAAAGGGGCGCAGGTCTTTGAGTAATCATTGTAACTCCAACGGGGCAAATAATTCCTTTATCAAAACAGCTGGAATTACTGGTAACCAACAACGGTGCTGAATACGAAGCCTGTTTATTTGGCATTGATTCTGTTATCACACTAGGAGCAAATGATGTGATCGTTATCGAAGATTTATTATTGGTGATCTGCCAAGCCACTAGAGAATGGGAAATCAAAGAAGAATCCCTTTGACCATACCTGGAGACTTTATGGGGGCTGGTGAAGATATTAGGGCACATTGAATTCAAACATGTAGCCAGAGATGATAATTAGATGGTTGATTCATTAGCAACCCTATCATCCATGTGAGATGGACCTCAGAAGGCACCAATGCAGCCTTTGATCCTTGAAACTGCTAGAACACCATTCCATTGCTCTAGTGATGTCCTGACTTTGATAATGGATGATAAACCCTGGTACCAAGACATAGCTAATTTCCTACAAAATGGTCAGTATCTCGAAGGAGCAGATTCATCGGATAAGGCTACGCTAAGGAAACTAGCAATTCAATTCAGATGGTTTGACAGACAAATCTTCAGAAGGACTACCAACGGATTGTTGTTGAGGTGTCTAACTGAGAATGAAGCCAAGAGGGTTATGTAAGAGATGCATTTTGGGATCTGCAACCCACACATGAACGGTCTAGCTTTGGTGAAAAAGATCATGAGATAAGGGTATTTCTGGCTCACCATGCAGATAGATTGTGCCGAAGAAGTGAAGTGTCACGAATGCCAAATCTATGGGGATATCAACCATTTTTCACCCATGGAATTACAGAATCTCATGACCCCATGGCCATTCTTAGCATGGGGTATAGACATAATCGGTGAGATACGGCCTCCAGCATCAAACGGTCACAAGTTCATCGTAGTGGCAGTGGATTACTTTTCCAAGTGGGTTGAAGCTGAGTCTTATACCAAAGTCATGGCTAAAAACATGGCTAAGTTCATAAGGAAGCACATCTTCGCAAGGTATGGTATACCACACCATGTGGTGACTGACAATGGAGTACAGTTTCAAGGGGCAACAGCTGAACTACTTGAAGAACACAATGTAAAACATCGCAAGTCTTCACCTTATAGGCTACAAGCCAATGGAGCAGTGGAAGTGGCAAACAAGTCTATTAAGAAGATCGTGTCAAAGACCACCTCGACCTATAGAGATTGGGCAGATAGAGTGCCATATGCCTTATGGGGTTACAGAACCAGTGTTAGAACACCGACAGGGGAAACACCGTATTCGCTGGTTTATGGGATGGAGACAGTCCTTCCCATTGAAATGGAACTAAAATCCTTAAGGATTGTCCTAGAAGCTCAATTCCCGGGACAGAAAAGGGTAAAGGCAAGATTCAAACAGCTGGCTATGGTCGATGAAAAGCATCTCAAAGCTTTAGATGATCTGCAAATGTATCATCAAAGGATCACTACAGCCTACAATCGACGAGTTCGTTATCAGAAACATCCTCTAAAGACAGGAGATCTGGTATTGAAGCAGATGAGACCATCCAACACGGATGCGAGGGGCACATTCAAACCCAATTGGGAAGGGCTATATGTGGGTAAGAAGGTACTTTCCAAAGGTGCAGTAAAGATTATGGACATGGACGACAATGAATTCACCAATCCGATCAACCAGGATCATCTCAAACGCTACCATGTGTAAAAAAAAAAAAAGAAGTCTGTTAAGTTGAAAACCCACCAGGGCGGCTTAAGCAAAAATTAAGGCAATGAGAGGTAGATTATCAGCTAGAAGACCTGTACGGGATGGTTGATAATGGGAATGAGTTCATGTGAGATATGTACCGATTTTAGAATTGTTACAATAATTGAATTTCATTAATGAAGGGCATATTGCTCAACATATTGCATGAATGTTTGGAGTATGTACGTACGTGACTCATTAGTTGAAACATCCAGAGGAACAAAGTCATTGATACGCCTAGGCATACGAACTGCACACATCATAAAAAAAAGAAAGAAAAAAAAGAATAAAAAAATATGTTAAAAAATGGTAATAGGAATCATGTCTCTTTCATGTTTTTCTCTTCTTGACAGGAAGCAGTTTTGCAGCCTCGGAAAAACCTAGCCAATGGCGAGTCATACGTTCACGCACCTCATGGGTCGGCAGGTCCTTAATCTTAGCCAACCACTGCTTATACCATTCATCCGTCTCCATAGAAGAAAGGGAAGCATGATTCAATGTCACACGGCGAGTATTGTTAGTCCAACAAAACTTGATATGATCTGGCCAAGAAGCAGTGTATTCCGCACATGTGGTGATACATGAAAGCTGAGGAATGTTTTGTGATTGGCCATATTGGCGATGAAGGCGAATTGGAGAATAAAAAGTTACTTTTGTCAATCCTAACAATTGAACACTATGAGCCCACATCTCCACAACCACATAGGTAATCTTCCACCAGGGGTAGACCCATCTAATCTGATCATCAGTTACGCAAACTAACCAAGCGGCCCCTTCACTGGCGGACGTGTCAACTTAAGAGTCTATGGAGAAACCTCTTTCCTTAAAGTTGGTCGGGTGATACTTCTTAAAACTTCCCCTCAGAATTTTAAGAATCGACAACTTCTCCAACAGCCAAATCTGCAACATAGTTTGAAGCAGTGGTCAGAAACTCATTCGGACACCAGAATGTACACAAGCCGATGAAAGGAATTACCTGGAGCAACATGAGATGGGGGCCAACTCGGAGGGAACCTTTCATCTTGAAAGCATGCAAAGTAATCAGAGTCTCGGTGAACAAAGCCGGAGGAGCTCCACCAACCATTTGCAGAATAAGAGAAACAGTCCTAAAGGAGGCAACCCTGTTTGTAAGTGATGGAATTTTCCGTCCTAAAAAAAAAAAAATTCACGCGTGTCACACGACTGTAACCTACAGTCATGCAACTGTTGTTACAGTCGTGCGACTGTAATTAAATTATAGTCGTACGACTGTAACATCGGAGCAGGTGCAGAAGACCAAGCCCATGACATAAGAAAAGAGAGGGGAAAAGATGGGCAATTAATGCCCAGTTTTGGAGGAAGCAAAGGGAGAAAATAAGAGGAGGAAGAGAAGAAAAAGGGGGGACTTTTTGACACTTAGGATTTTCTGGTTTTAGAGAGAGAGAGAATTGGGAAAAAGAGAAGAAAAAGAGAGAAAAACCATACAAACATAAGACTTCTTTTTCTCTTCTTTTCTTGATAATTCTTGAGTGTTTAAATTTAAAATCTGTTAGACATCAATAGGTTAACAACTTAACACTCTAAATTCAATCAATCTCGGACTAATAAATCATCAGATACCCTAACATTTGGAGATTTCGGACCAAACCTCTCAACCTTGACTCAAGGGGAAAAAAGTAAATTTAAATGGATTGGAGCGACGCCAGGAGTAATTCCTACAGTGGATAAGCGCCTAAGAGGTGAACACTCTTTATTTCCTCTATTTTTCATGCTTTCTGGGTGAATTGATGTATTTTTGTGCATTTTTATCCATTTTTTGTGTTTTCTGTTTCTGGAAACCAAGCACCGTCGTGCGACTGTTCTTGAGTTGATGAACAGTTGTACGACTGTAAATACAGTCGTACGAGTGTTCTTGGTTTCCAGATTGTTTTCTTCCAGTTTTTTTTTGAATAAATTTTGGCGAGATTCTGAAGTTGGAGCGATTTACATTCGCACGACTGTAATTATAGCCGTACAATCGTAGTTACAGTCGCACGACTGTAGTGCTCGTCCAGAAGCAGAATTTCCATAATAATCCCCAAAAATTTCTAAAAATCTCTAAAAATTCAGAAAAATCAGAAAATCATCAAAATGAATTTTGTTGTATACATCCACGACCCTAGATTTAATTTTCAGTGCATTTGTATTTAGAACAATACAACGACGGAGATCCGATTCTCCCGAAAACCGATCCACCTCACATGTAAAAAAAAATGCACGTAAATCGGTAAAAATCATTTTCAAAATGACTTCCTCACAAAACCAGAAATATAGGGACGTTTCAAAATGTTTTCCAGGTCTAACCAGGCCGGCTAGCCGAGCCAACCCGGCTATCCCCCTAAATGCCTGTCCCCAATTTCTAAATTCCCCATTCTGCCACGTTTTAAGTCCTATTTGTGGTGTGCCGTAAATTTTGCTAACCCTTTGTTTTGCAGTTTTTTATTTTTGTTTTTGATGTATTTAATAGATTCCTCGTGTATTTTAGGCGATTGTATTTTTTAGACAAATTGTGTATTTTAGGCGATTGTAAATGTGAGATTGAGAGTTTTCCATTTTTATTCAATTGGGTTGTATAATCGGCCTCTATTATTCTTTTGTATATTTTGAATGTGTGATTTTATTTCCCGCAATTTATTTCCTGCATTTTGTTTTAGCATCGGATAATTAAAATAAACAAATTTGAGTTAGAGAAAGATAATAAAGCAAATTTAATATGGTAATATAAAATGTAAAGTAAAAGCAAGCTAGAGGTTAAGTAAGTTACTTGCCCGAACCCTAAATCTCTGGATTAGGTACGATAGTCCGTCCTCGGTAGGGAGCTGTACTGGAATTCCCGGATGAGCTGATCTGGGTGGCGACTCTGTCACTGATCTCGGGATTTAAGTTTCGAGGCCTTTAAGTTAAAAGCGGGAAAATGTTTACTACAAAAGAATTTCCAAGTTAAATCCACAATTTTCTAACTTAAGATAAACAAAACCCGTTTTCCAAAATAATCTATAATAATCATCATCTTCCCCGGTCCGCTTCGCCGCGTTCCGTTTTTAAAAGGTCGTCCGCTCACAGTGGCGACTCTACTGGGGAATAATTTCTAAAAAGTTTTCATAAAAACTTAAGGAACTTAGGCAACTACCGAAATAAAACCTCGCTTGTAGTCACTTCACTAGTTCATATTACCATATTTATTTGCACATTGCATATCATGACATTTTCTTCTTCTCAACCCCTCCAATACACTGTTTAACCTTGGTTTAACCAAGAAGGTGGCCTACCTCTTCTGCCAGGATTGGAGACACCCGACGGGGTAAACCACTCATAGCCCCGCATGACCTTACATCGTCTTCTACGGAAGGGAAGTGTATACTCGCTATGGGAACCTGTACGACCCTTGGTTTTGACTTTGGCCCACATGTAATGGCTTAGTAAGTTCCCTTAGGATTACCAAAACTTAAATTCAAAATGAACATTGAGCGTGCACCTTTGGTATCCCCGTTGATGCTAAAGAGGCCCAACACCTATGAAGAATGCGAGACCAATCGAAAGGAGGAATAAGGAAGGAAGGGAGCGCATATTTTGCGTGTGCTGATGTTTGTTCCATGTTGTTTTCTACTTTTTGACTTTTCACAAAGCATCAAACATGTATAGATTTCGTATGCCATACTAACCCACATTTTTATGCAGCCATTTGCATTTTTATTTTCATGTGAAGACATTAAATCATCTATGTGACATTCACACTAACCTTTTCTTTTACAGCCATAATATTATATTTGTGTGATTAGCATTTTTTCATAAAGCATACATGACATCATTACGCCTGTCATGCATTCTAACCACGTTTTTGTGCAGCCATTTGCACCTTGTATGACATAAACATCCATCTCATTTCACTTCATCTAAATTAAGGGCATTCCAAGGATGCCCACCACAATCATATCATTTCATAACATATCGAGTATCCCAAATTACCCGTGTTCTGCCAATGCACCGGATTGCATTCGGCCATTCCACCAAATTATCTCATTTAATAGAGACCATAATGGTCCTAGGTTTACTTCCGTGTGACAATCCACATGATGCATTTCATGACATCATACCCATTCATCATAAATATCATATAACACTGTGATCCACATCGGGTTACTTCATGACATTACTACATTATTCAAGGCGCTCCCCGAGCGCCGGATTAGTACGCATGTAGGGGCATTTCATAACATCCCAAATCATAGAAGGTGTTCCCCTAACGTCGAACCTTTGTCCGTGTCTCCGTTACACGTGACTTTCTTACAACATCATTTCATATCATATGCTCAAAAGCATCAGAACTCTGTCCAAGGGACGGTCCCATGTGACCATTTGATATAATCTCATAGACCTTAAAAGTGTCGAAACTCTGTTCGTGTGTCGGCACACACGCGACCATATCACAAAAATCATTAGGTGCCCCAAAGGCACCAAACCTCTGTCCTTGTGGCGGTCCACACATGACATTTTTGCATCATTTGGTGTTCTTGGAATGTCCCACAAAGAAGAAAAAGAATAAAAGAAAATCATTCATACCGTCATTTCATTCATAACCTCACTCCATCCATTCATTACAAGCACTTTTAATGCCTTACTCTTCATGCCACCATGCCATTCATGCATGTCCCTAATACTTTCCGTATGATGCCTAGCAGAATAAGCTGGAGCGACCTTAGACAAGATCTCAGGCTTTGAGGGCTGTTGGGGGATGGAGAGCAGTTGAGACAGAAAGTGATTCTGATTCTGGGGAAGAAGTAGAAATGGCTAATCCAATTTCGAGCCTTGCTGATGCTTTGAAGGATTTTCTAAGATCGCCAGACTTTCGTGATATGCTGAAGGAGGAAGTGCGGGCAGTAGTGAGAGAGGCTGGAGAAACCGGTGGTAGTGGAGCCGGGAAAGAGAAGGAGGCTGAATCATCCTAACAAGGTGGTGATACCTCAGCCAGTCTCGAGAAGCTGTAAGAAATATAAGCAGCTATTGAAAGAAAGATGAAAGCAAAATGCTCTGAGTTGGAGGAGGGAGTGGCTCAGTTGAAGAAAGGGGCCAGTGTCAGTGTAGAGTCTAAGAAGGGAGTTAACATTAATGCCATTATCAGCAGGGGCATCGAGACGTTTCCCATCAGATTCCAAATGCCAAGGGTGCCTTCTTATAAGGGAATGGGCTCGCCAGAGGCCCATGTGAACTTGTATGCCTGAGTCATGCTGACGGCGGGCGTGACTAAGCAACAAGTGATTAATCTCTTCCCGACTACCTTGGAGGAAGGAGCTTTGGGATGGCATAACTCGTTATTAGAAGAAGAGTAGTCAAATTGGGAGGTTCTATCAGCAGCCTTTATCAAGTATTACAGCTTCAACACCAAGATTCAGGTGAAGCTGTATGACTTGGAAAGGATTAAGCAAAAACCCAGCGAGCCTTTTGATGAGTATTACCAGTGGTGGATGACTAAGATGATCCTTTTGAAAAACTGCCCAGATGAAGATAAACTGATACCAAAATTGATTGATGGTAGTAAGGACATCTTCAAAAACAATATGAAATTCCAGCCATTCAATGAGCTTAGTGAAGTTTACAGTATGGCGATGAAGATTGAGCGAGACGAAGAAGAGAAGGCACCAAGCCATAAGGGTGGAAGAAGTTCAGGTTATAGTTCTGGGTACAGGTCAACGACAGTAGCCGGGTCTGGTGGTGGTTCAAGTTCAAATTCTAGTGGCAAAGGGGGGCAGACTTCAGAGGTGAAACAAGTTGAGGTTGCCACAGTAACCCAGCAACAAGGCAATAGCCTTGGACTCTCCGATTGGTGAAGATATTTGCTAAGTGCAGAAATGGTGGGTTGCTACAGTCCTTAAGGCCTGTTGAAAAACCTTCTGAGATAGATAAAGATAATTTCTGCAATTATCATGTTGTTGCTGGCCACCGGACTAACAATTACTACAAGTTGAGGGATGCTATTCAGAAGCTAATAGATGAAGGGAAACTGCAAGAACCAGCTAAGCCTAGCACGAAGACCAACCCGCTACCAACATTTGAGAAGTGGGTCAAAATGGTGCATTCAGGACTGCCGGCTAATTTCATCTTTGCCCAGATCCTTCAAGCAAATCCCGCTATCCAGGCTGTAGCAATAGAGGAAGTTGAAGTGGGGACAGAATGTGAAAAGAAGGCAGAACAGAAAGAGACCAAGCCGATAAGTTTGAATGACCTTGATTCCGAAGACGAGTATGAAGCGGAGAGGAGAGGGTTAAGACTCCAGCCATTGAGAAGCTGAAAGTTCAGGAGGTCCAGCATGTGACCCGAAGTGGCAGGTTGTACCAGCCGGCAGATCAAGTGAAGGATAAAGCCCCCATAACTGGGTCGAGTAGTTCATCAGCACCGGAGGGGGTTGAGAAAGAAGACTTGGTTATTTCCCAGTTGAAGAAGACTCCTGCACAAGTCGGCCTGTGGCATTTGCTTCTAACATCTAAGGAGCATAGGGCGGCCCTAGTGAAGAAATTGTCAGAGATTGAAGTCTCCATGTGCTGTCTACTAGACAAAGTCCATTCTGGGACTCCTGACATAATCTTTTCTAAGAAAGATCTACCGGGTGAAGGAAAGGCTCATAACAAGGCCCTTTACATCAGGGCTCATGTGATGGATAAGGTGCTCCCGTGTGTAATGGTGGATGATGGCACAACTCTGAATATATGTCCACTGAAGGTGCTGCCATGTTTGGGCTTGAATGAAGATTTTCTGAAAAAGTCCTCAACAGTGATTCCGGCATACGACAACTCCAAGAGAACAGTGATAGGGACCTTTGAAACTGAAGTAGAGGTTGGGCCCATCAAATCCATGGTTATTTTCACGATGATAGATATCCCGATCACCTTCTCCTTACTGTTAGGAAGGCCATGGTTCCATCCTCTAGGAGGTGTCCCTTCTACATTGCACCAGAAGATTAAGTTCTCGATGAATGGTGAGATAGTGACTATTGAGGTGGATGCCCAATCGGTGATTGCTGCTGTGAATGAAGGCGTTGTCCCTTTTGGTGGGTTTCAAGTTGCAATGATCGGAAGCTACAGATGCTCCCATGGTGATCTATGAAAATTATATGCCGGAATGGCTGTCCCGCTACTTACACAAACAGAAC
Source organism: Euphorbia tirucalli (assembly GCA_039660915.1). Taxonomy (NCBI): domain Eukaryota; kingdom Viridiplantae; phylum Streptophyta; class Magnoliopsida; order Malpighiales; family Euphorbiaceae; genus Euphorbia; species Euphorbia tirucalli. Next base: position 18,931,108 of record CM077637.1, read on the forward strand.
TTTGTCCCAGGCATGGGACTTGGAATTAACATGCAGGGAGTACCTGAGTTCAACATTGACTCGGGGAAACCAAAGCAGTTTGGCCTTGGGTATATAGAGGAGACGTCTGAAAAGAAAAGCCCGAGAAGGGGCAAGAATGGCAAGGTTATGATGAAGCCATTCCTGAAAGAGGGAGAAGGGCTATACAGAGGCCAGGCTGAACCAATAAGGGTTGGAAATGTTGAATATCCTGGCTTTGAGATTTTTGCTGATGTTGTTGATTTTGAGAAAAGCCAGGAGGAACCAGTGGCCCCAGTGGTGATAGAAAAGGCAGCTGTTGAATCTGATGTTCTATAAGGTGAACCGTCCAAGGAGTCAGCGGAAGTAGTAGAGGTGGCCGAAGAGAAAAATGAAGAGAAAGCCTGTGATCAAACTGTAAAAGTTATTTCAGGTGCATTGATTGTTGCCTTAATGAAGGCATTTGGGAAGACCAAGCAAGGGTTCGGCGAAGAGCTGATGGCCAAGGTGAACCTGGACACTGTGGTTGCCGAGATTGCCAGAATCATGGAAAATGCTAAGGCACGGGTGGCTAAAAAAGGAGCTGAAGTAGCTGTAGACTTGGATGGTACTCTGAAGATGAAGGTGGAAGCTGAAGAAGTGCAAGGCCCTCCGCCTGTGGAGGATGAAAATGATTTTGTTGTATCTATTTCCTCTATTTTCAGTGTAAACAATTTACTTTATGACAAGTTTAATGCAATGAAATCTCAGTTTGCTTACTTGTGTGATGTTTATCCTGACAATTCTGTGCATGCATTTGAATCACCATCAAGCATATTTAGCATACATGACACTGCATTGCATGAAATAAACATAAGTATAAATGAAAAACCTAAAATGGTATTCATTTCACACGAGCTAAAACCCGAGGAAGAGAGAGAATTAATAAGAATATTACAAAAACATGTTAAAGCTTTCACCTAGTCATATGAAGACATGCCGGGTGTAGACACTGAGATAGCAGTGCATAAGATTCCAACAGATCCCAAGTTCAGGCCAGTAAAGCAGAAGCTGAGAAGATTGAGGCCAGAATGGGCTACACTGGTAAAAGAGGAAGTGGTTAAGCAAATAGGCGCCAAGTTTCTCGAAGTGGTAGAATACACAGAATGGCTAGCTAACATTATCCCAGTACCTAAAAAGGATGGAAGGGTCAGAGTATGTGTTGACTACTAGGATTTGAATAAGGCATGCCCAAAAGATAACTTTCCATTACCCCATATTGACGTCCTAGTTGATAGTGCAGCAAAAGCAGCATTTTATTCCTTCATGGATGGCTTTTCGGGGTACAACCAGATCCTGATGGATGTGAATGACAAGGTAAAGACATCCTTCATCACAGAGTGGGGTACCTTCTGCTACAGAGTAATGCCCTTCGGGTTAAAGAATGATGGAGCAACTTATCAAAGGGCCGTCACAACCCTGCTGAATGATATGATCCACAAAGAGGTCGAAGTGTATGTTGATGATATGCTGGTTAAGTCAACAACTCAGGAGGAACATCCTGTTATCCTGGATAGATTCCTTACACGCAATGAAAAGTACAACTTACGACTTAACCCTAAGAAGTGCATATTCAGATTCACATCAGGGAAGCTATTGGGTCATGTAGTCAGCCAGAGGGGAATAGAAATGGACCCAGACAAAATCAAGGCCATTCAAGATATGCCAGCTCCAAAAATAGAAAAGGAAGTCCAATCATTTCTGGGTTCCTTACAATATGTCAGTCGTTTCATTGCACGGTTGACTTCCACCTGTGAGCCAATCTTCAAGCTACTAAAGAAAGATCAGCCGATCATATGGGATGACAGATGTCAGCTAGCATTCGAGAAAATCAAAGCTTATCTAGTAAATCCACCAGTCTTGAGTCCACCAGTTCTAGGGAAGCCTCTGATTTTGTACTTGGCGGTTGAAGATTCCTCTGTAGGGGCAATGTTGTCATAGGAACAAGATGACAGAAAAGAGTATCCCATTTACTACCTCAGTGAGAAGCTGCTGGAGTATGAAACTAAGTACACACTAGTGGAAAAGACATGTGTGGCAATGATCTGGCTGACCAAGAAGCTGCGTCATTACTTCCAGTCCTACAAGATACAAGCCGTGGCTAAGGTGGATCCAATGAAGTATCTGTATGAAGCACCGATGATAGTCGGAAAGTTGTCCAGATGGCTGTTACTCTTATCGGAATTCGATATTGAGTACATCACTAAAAAAACCATTAAGGGGCGAGTCGTGGCAGAATTTCTAGTGAATCAGCCTCTGGAATCAGATTACACTAAAGAATTTGGAGTTCCCGGATGAACAGTTAGCCATGGTTGAAGTAAAAAGATGGGTTATGTGCTTCGATGGTGTAGTGAACAGAAAGGGTGTTGTAATCGGGGTGCTAATAGCAACGTCAGATGGTGAAATCATCCCTTTATCAAAGAGATTGAATTTCCCCATAACTAATAACGGGGCAGAATATGAAGCATGCCTATTTGGGATGGAAGCTCTGTTGACATTAGGGGCAAATGATGTCTTAATTGTCGGAGACTCACTTTTGGTGATTAGGCAAGCTCAGGGTGAATGAGAGCTGAAAGAAGAAGCCTTACGGCCTTACTTGGAGCTGCTACAGTTCAGGAGAGAATTATTCGGCCAATGTGAATTCAAACATGTCCCCAGGGATGAAAACAAGATGGCTGATGCACTAGCAACTCTATCCTCTATGTGGGAAAATCTAGAAGAAACTTAGGTCCAACCACTGGTTATAGCAACTTTTGGACAAACCTGCTTTGAAGTACATGAAGTAATGGAGCTAACGGCTGAAGAAAAGCCATGGTTCTTTGATATCTACCAGTATACAAAGGAAGGAAAATGCCCAGAGGGAGCCAGTGCTACTGATAAGATGTCATTAAGGAAGCTAGCCAATCAGTTCAAACTCTTTGAAGATAAGCTATACAAGAGAACAGCAAATGGTGTTCTTCTGAGGTGTCTAACAAAGCAGGAAGCAGAAGAAGTGATGCAACAGGTGCATGCAGGATCCTGTGGGCCACACATGAATGGTCTAGCTATGGCCAGGAAGATAATGAGGCAAGGGTACTTCTAGATGACCATGCAGGCAGATTGCATAAGAAAAGTGAAGAGATGTCACGAGTGTCAGATCTATGCAGACATCAGTCATCTTCCACCACTAGAACTACAGAATTTGGCGACCCCTTAGCCGTTTTCAGCATAGAGGATCGATATGATTGCTGAAATTCATCCAGCTGCATCTAATGGGCACAGATTTATAGTTGTGGTAGTTGATTAATGTTCCAAATGGGTGGAGGTAGAATCCTTTGCTAATGTAATAGCCAAACAAATGTTCAATTTCATCTAGAAGAACATTTTTACTCGGTACAGGATTCCTCACCACATAGTGACTGACAATGGGGTGCAGTTTCAAGGGGCAACAGCTGAGCTGCTTGCAGAACATGGCATTGAGCATCATAAATCTTCTCCTTACAGACCGCAAGCTAATGGTGCGGTGGAAGCGGCTAATAAGGTGATAAAGAAGATTTTGTCAAAGATGGTGACCACCTACAGAGATTGGGTTGATAAGCTACCATATGCTCTTTGGGGTTACAGAACCAGTGTCCGAACACCAACAGGAGAAACTCCTTATGCCTTGGTATATGGCATGGAAGCAGTACTGCCAGTGGAAATAGAGCTCAAATCACTTAGAGTTGTCCTGGAAGCTCAGTTACCAGAGGCTGAGTGGGTTCAAGCTAGATACGACCAGTTGGTAATGCTAGATGAAAAAGCATTGGATCATTTACAGATGTTCCAGCACAGAATGGCCAGGGCTTATAACCGAAATGTGAAGTACTCCAAGCGGCAGTTGAAAGCTAAAGATTTAGTACTGAAGTAGTTAAGGCCTTCAAATGTTGATGTTTGGGAAAGTTCAGACCCAACTGGGAAGGACCCTATGTGGTGAAGAAGATGCTATTGAAAGGTGGTGTCAGCATTATAGACATGGATGGAAATGAGTTCACAAACCCTATCAATCAAGATCGGTTGAAGCTTTATCATGTATAAAAAAAAGGTCTGCTATGCTGAAAACTCGAAGAGAGCAGTCTAGGAAAAAGTTAAGACAAGAGAGAAAATGATTAGTCGGAAAATCTTAAAAGGACGACTAGTGACGGATTCTGGCTCTGTATGGAATGTATACCATCTGGGAATTAATCTTTTCAAATTTATTCATTTTGGTTTCATCAATAAAGTGAAAATGTTTGTTTAAATATATTTGCATGGTTATGACGAAATGCATAAGCAAAGTTATCATGCTTAAAAATCTATTTAAAGAAAGCACTTTGCATTTAACTGGTCGAACATATTATGTTGTTTAACGATGAAAATGCATTAAATACATATAATATGAAATCTTTTATTGTCCTCCAAATCCAATTCAGCTTTCCGAAGAGCGACAGTGACTGTCTAAGAACTTGCTTTTTCAATTGGTTTTTACTTAAAAAAAAAAGAGCTCGCTGGGGTGAAAACCAAAAAGGCGCCTCGGGTAAAAATTAGATCAGATCGCTGGGGTGAAAACCGAAAAGGCGACTCAGGCAAAAATTAGAGCAGCTCGCTGGGCTGAAAACCCACATTGGACAACCTAGACAAAATTAAGAGCACTCCCAAATTCATCAATTACGGGGGTGAGAAGCCAAGTCTTCCCATCATCTCCCCAGCAGGGTTCTCCACATCATAACCCCAACGGAACATTTACAAAGAACAGTATGATTCTTTTTCCCCAGCATCATCATGCATTTCTAGCAATTATCTCATTTTCCCAGCAGTCCTCACATATATCGTCAATAAGGTGAAGCCTTATGTAAAGAGCGCCTTCCACCAGCCAGGGGCAAAGCATGCCTTCCCCAGCAGAAAGGAGGGATACCAATCTTGCACAAACAATGAGAAATGCATCGATTGATCTCCATGTGCATATATATCATTATACATGCATACATAGCATACACAAGTCATTCATCCCCAGCTAGTCTTCATTCTTGATCGAAGGGGCAAAAATTTTTGTTCAAAATCTCTCGATCAAGGAATGAAGACTTGCCATTTCAAATGCATGAACTCGTCATCCATAGCTTCACATCTCTAGCAGATCCGTCTCGGGTAATGTAAACCTGGTATCGACCCAGATCGGCTTCATCTCAAGTTCTCCAATAGATCCGTCTCGGGTAATGTAAACCCGGTATCGGCCCAGATCAGCTTTATCTCAAGTTCTCCAGCATATCCGCCTCGGGTAACCTAAACCGGCATCGGCCCAGATCTGCTCCAGCATCATATCTCCAGCAGATCCACCTCGGGTAACATAAACCCGGCATCGGTCCAGATTGGCTTTATTCCATATCCCAGCAAACTTTGCCTCGGGTAACCTAAACCCGGTATCGGCTTATTTCATCTCTTTTCCTTTGCCTCGGGTAACCTAAACCTGGTATCGGCTTATTTCATCTCTTTTCCTTTGCCCCGGGTAACCTAAACCCGGTATCGGCTTATTACATCTCTTTCCCTTTGCCTCAGGTAACCAAAACCCGGTATCAGCTTATTTCATATCCTTTCCTTTGCCTCGGGTAACCTAAACCCGGTATCAGCTTATTTCATCTCCTTTCCTTTGCCTCGGGTAACCTAGACCTGGTATCGGCCAATCCATAGTCCACATTTCACTTTCCTCCACCTTGGGTAACCTAGACCCGGTATCGGCCAATCCATAATCCACATTTCATTTTCCTTTGCCTCAGGTAACCTAAACCCGGTATCGGCCTATCCGCATTTCACCTTTCTTGCCTCGGATAACCTAGACCTGGTATCGGCCAATCAGCATTCCACCTTTCTTGCCTCGGGTAACCTAGACCCGGTATCGGCTTATTTCAACAGTAGGTTCTTTCTTGTGTTTGCGGCGCTTTGATTCGCTCTCTCAAATTCATCATCTCAGGTATTTTAAACCTGGATCCGAGTGTCAAATTTGATCGCGCGAGGGGCAGCTGTAAGCGCCGGAATTTTCCGTCCTAAAAAAAAAATTCGCGTGTGTCACACGATTGTAACATTCAGTCGTGTGACTGTAATTAAATCGTCGGAGTAGGTGCAAAAGACCATGCCCATGACATAAGAAAAGAGAGGGAAAAGATGGGCAATTAATGCCCGATTTTGGAGGAAGCAAAGGGAGAAAATAAGAGGAGGAAGAGAAGAAAAAGGGGGGACTTTTTGACACTTAGGATTTTCTGGTTTTAGAGAGAGAGAGAATTGGGAAAAAGAGAAGAAAAAGAGAGAAAAACCACACAAACATAAGACTTCTTTTTCTCTTCTTTTTCTTGATAATTCTTGAGTGTTTAAGTTTAAAATATGTTAGACATCAATAGGTTAACAACTTAACACTCTAAATTCAATCAATCTCGGACTAAAAAATCCTCAGAATCCCTAACATTTGGAGATTTCGGACAAAACCTCTCAACCTTGACTCAAGGGGAAAAAGAACAAATTTAAATGGATTGGAGCGACGCCAGGGATCATTCCTACAGTGGATAAGCGCCTAAGAGGTGTACACTCTTTATTCCCTCTATTTTTCATGCTTTCTGGATGAATTGATGTATTTTTGTGCATTTTTATCCATTTTCTGCGTTTTCTATTTCTGGAAATCAAGCACCGTCATGCGACTATTCATGAGTTGATGAACAGTCATAAGACTGTAAATACAGTCGTACGAGTGTTCTTGGTTTCCAGATTGTTTTCTTCCAGTTTTGTTTTGAATAAATTTTGGTGAGATTCTGAAGTTGGAATGATTTACAGTCGCACGACTGTAATTATAGTTATACGACCGTAGTTACAGTCGCACAACTGTAGTGCTCGTCCAGAAGCAGAATTTCTAGAATAATCCCTAAAAAGTTCTAAAAATCTCTAAAAATTCAGAAAAATCAGAAAATCATCAAAATGAATTTTGTTGTGTGCATCCATGACCCTAGATTTAATTTTTAGTGCATTTATATTTAGAACAATGCAACGACGGAGACCCGATTCTCCCGAAGACCGACCCACCTCACATGTAAAAAAAATGCACGTAAACCGGCAAAAATCGTTTTCAAAATGACTTCCTCACAAAACCAAAAATACAGGGACGTTTCAAATTGTTTTCCAGGTCTAACCGAACCGGCTAGCCGAGCCAATCCGGTTATCCCCCTAAATGCCTGTCACCAATTTCTAAATTCCCCATTCTGTCATATTTTAAGTCCAATTTATGGTGTGCCATAAATTGTGCTAACTCTGTTTTGCAGCTTTTTATTTTTATTTTTGATGAATTTAATAGATTCCTCGTGTATTTTAGGCGATTGTATTTTTTAGACAAATCGTGTATTTTAGGCGATTGTAAAAGTGAGATTGAGAGTTTTCCATTTTTATTCAATTGGGTTGTCTAATCGGCCTATATTATTCTTTTGTATATTTTGAATGTATGATTTTATTTCCCACAATTTATTTCCTGTATTTTGTTTTAGCATCGGATAATTAAAACAAATAAATTGGAGTTAGAGAAAGATAATAAAGCAAATTAAATATGGTAATATAAACTGTAAAGTAAAAGCAAGCTAGAAGTTAAGTAAGTTACTTGCCCGAACCCTAAATTTCTGGATTAGGTATGACAGTCTGTCCTCGGTAGGGAGCTATACCGGAATTCCCGAATGAGTTGATCTGGGTGGCGACTCTGTCACTGATCTCGGGGATTTAAGTTTCAAGGTCTTTAAGTTAAAAACGGGAAAAGGTTTTCTATAAAAGAGTTACCAAGTTAAATCCACAATTTTCTAACTTAAGATAAACAAAACCTGTTTTCCAAAATAATCTATAATAATCATCATCTTCCCTGGTCCGCTTCGCCGCGTTTTGTTTTTAAAAGGTTCGTCCGCTGACACCGTTGCTAGCATCACAGAAGTGTTGGCTCACTGGCAATAGGCTAACCATGCTAGCCCAGCCAACATGGTCTCTAAGGGCATTGGTACACCACTCTAGTATGGATTCCAAGTTAAGACCAGGAGAAGAAGTCTCAGTGGAAAGCAGAGCTTCCACTTCAGGAATGTGGAGCCCGAACAAACTCGCCAACGAAGGAGTATTGCCAAAGGTGAACTCAGGAATTGCAATATTGATCCCTTTGTGGCGCGGGATGTTTAAGATGGCACTAAATTCTTCATACAAAGGGCAGAGTTCTTGGTGCGAGAAGTGGAAGACATTGTCAATTGGATCCCAGTAGCGACAGCAAACACTCAACAATTCGTTGTTTAATGGGTGTCTATAATATGCCTTAATGTTCCACAGCCTGAAGGCTTTAATTTGAGCCAATCGGAGTCTTGTAACGATTTTAGGAAATTGTAAAAGCCTGAATGAAAGGAAGCAAAGTTGAAAAAGGAGTGAGTCATTAAAATAAGCAAAATGAAAGGCCATGATAATGAAAATGAAGTTCATGTTATGTGCAAAAATTCAGTACAAAATACAGAGAGCCCTAATCTAACTCTCATCTTCTCCCTCCTCAGAAGACTCCGACTAACTCGGATGTGCCTTCCTATAAGCATCGAAGTCGGCTAGCATCTGGCCCAACTCAGCCTGATAATCAGCTCGCACCCGAGTCAACTCGTGCATTGCAGCCAAGGCCTGAGCCTCAAAAGCAGCCGTCTGCCTACCCTGCTCCTGCAGCATCTGCACCCGGGACTGTAAAATGACAATACAAATTAACATGCATACATACATACACATTCATTCATGCATTGCATAGATCATGTGAAAATGCAAGGACTGCAGAATACTTACCAGCCAGGCAGCATTCTCCTTCGTCACAAAAGACTCAAGGCCCAAATACTGTTGGGCCATATCCTGCACCTGAGCTCGAGGAATCTGCAAAAAGAGAGAGAGAGAGAGAGAGAGAGAGAGAGAGAGAGAGAGAGAGAGAGAGGTCAGTAGACATCCAAAAGTAAAGGCTATAGAGGAAAAGTGAAAGAAACAAAGGAATGACAAAACGGGCTGAAGACTTACATGAGTAGCGTGCTTCGGGGCGAATATGATCTGATGGTCCTGATAAGGGGGTAGCTCCCTAGCAACATATCTACCATCTAGCCCCATCAGACTGAAGCTTGTCCTCAACTGTGTCACCAATTGACCCTTTACTACCCCGGCAACTTGGGAAGTGGATGCTGCAGCGCTGCCAAAATGTACAGGGTGTCTCCTACCCTGAGTAGGAGGATACCCTTCAGTGGTAGTGGCCCCAGTGTCTTCATCTTCTGGGGTAGACTACTGAGCAGAACTCGACGCCCTCCGCCTCTTGACTTGGAATTGAAGGGAAATTAGACACTGAAAATCAAATTCGAACAATAAAGGAATAATGAATAGGGAATACCTGATGGGAAGGAGCCGTCAGAGCATTGAGCCGGACTGGCAATAGGGACTCTCGGATAAAAGCCAGATAATCACCCTTGACGAAGTCGACAATATATCCATCCCCGTAGATATCCGGGTGCTCAGTAGGCTCCGACAAGTGGGGACAAAATAGGGTGTGCGGAGGTGGTGGAGGAACTGCCTGGCCAACAGGGCCGTCCACATGGTCCGAAAGGCAAAGGCGCTCGCCCAAGTACCATTCCTGAGATGTGGGACACTCCATGACAAATCGATAGTAGTCAAACCGCAAGGACGCCTGCACAACAGGAGGCTGAACCCTCTGACTAGACCATGAGGAGTGATCAAGCTGCAAAAACACAATCAGAGAAGCAAACATTCAATCGCAAGTAAGTAAATGTTGAATTAAAAATTTATTAACTAACGAAATTAGCTTGCTTACCCTCTCCCAGAAGACTCATCGAAGACCCTGCCGGATCTCCACCAAATTACGGCCGATGCCCTTCCATCCTTGCATCCAATCATGCAGAACAGTGGGATGCTCATCGCCCTGCACATCCTTCAAAGCTGGCGGCTCTAGAATGCCGCGCTCAAACACCCAAATCTGCAATCAATAAACAGAGTCAAAAAAAAAAAAAAGAAAAGAAAAGGAAAGGGAGAAGGGTAATACCAAAAGCCCCAGCCAGAAGCCCAGGATCTCCTGCTTCTTCCCCCTGGCGCACAGGTCCAACCCATAATACAGCTGACTAAGAGCAGCTCAAGCCCAATCCAAGGTCGTTAAGATGGACAAATCAGCCAAAAAGGGCAACAGAGTCATATTGCACGTACTCTGCCCGGTAGGAAAAAACGTGCAGGACAGAAGAATAAGTATGTAGGCCTGAGTGTATCGCTCCACATCCTCCTCGGACAGATTTGGGCGAGCAGCCCAATATACCTCCACCCGAGAATAAAGGACCTTCCCCTTCTTGGGGGTATAGCCAATCAGCCGGCTGATGTAGTGATCCACCAATTGCTGCCGGGTCAGATAACAGTTAAATCGGATTAGTGTCCCACCAAAACTAAATCCGGTGATCCCGACGAAGTTTGAAGGAGTAATCATGAACTCGCCAATGGGTAGATGGAAGGTGCGGGTAGTGCAAACCCACCTCTCACACAAGGCAATCATCACAGCGTGAGTAGTATAAGGCGTGTTCTTCAGCAGGGAAAGAATGAATGCCTCTAAACCGAGACCTCTCATATGGGCCTTCACAGCCTCAGGGAGATTTCTCCACTAGACTCGGGGCAAGGAAAGATTCCCACGGCCCGATATCTCTCTATCCTACACATCCAGTGAAGTAAAAATCAACATTTATCTAACTTTTGCACAAATTAAAAAAAATAATAAAATAAAAAAAGAAAGAAAAGGCCTATAGTCATACCATTGTATCCACAGTCGCACGACTGTATCCATAATTTCACGACTGTATGTACAGTCGCACGACTGTAACGACACTCGTACGAGTGTTCACACTACACTCGTACAAGTGTTCTTCTTGGACTGACAGATTTTGCTCCCTGTTCGATTATTCGTGTTTTCTAACTCGTTTTTCCTAGATTCTTACTTCTATAAACTACAGGGAACCTTAGCATGCATCCTACTCAACAAAATCATCCACAAAGCAGTAATAGCATGCCAATCAAATCAAAAATTCAAATGGAAAAATCCCAAAAAATCCAAAATCAAAGCTTTGATTCAGGTTCTAACCTGGAGAGAGGCGAGATGTGAGTTCATCTCCAGCAAAATGGGGATGTCCGAGCCAAAACTGTTGGGATTTTCACCGGAAATCATCCGAACAAATGCGAAAGATCGCGACAATTTCCTCAAATCTGTGTCCAGGAGCAATTGAGATAAAAATTACAAAATTCAAAATTTTATTAAGAAGAGATAAAACTCTTACCAGTAGTATCTCTTCTAAAGATGGCTGCAGAAATCAACATAGATTCCCTCCTCGTTCACATGCACGAACACCTGTGGAACACGACCCGTGCTAGGGTTGGAATCGAAGAACTTTTTGGAAGGGAGAGGCTGCAAATTTCGACCAGGAGGAGTTCTGTATCCCTTGGCCGAAATCCCTAGGTTATGTTACCTAGGGTGGGCCAAAATTCTCCTTGAGATTTCGGCCCAATTTTCCTTCCTTGTCTCACGTGCGCTTTTCACCTTTTAAAACCTAGTCCAATATTAATTTGCTAGGTCCAATTAATTATCAAACCCAGTTTCATTTAACTTGTATCTTTAACATATTACTGCAAATAATATATTTGATACAATTAAATTAAAATCAATTTGATCAATTAATTATACCATGGAATCAATTTTGACATTCATAAGACAAAGACACATGTAAACCTATACATGTGAAATATTTCCACCTAGGAAATAATCTCATAAATTAATTCATTGAATTAATTATGAGAATGCCAATACTAATATTAATTTCATTATTATGATCAATCCAATTGATCTTTATAATATAATTAATATAATCCTCTCTCTCCAGTGTGTATACTCAAAGTATACCGGTGATTCCTTAAGTTCGTGTTCAGACGCTCAATGTGTACGATCCCGTGGGCCCATCTTTATATTGGCAGTGGGCCTATGGCCCACAGACTGCAGGCGGGCTCTAGCAAGCCACCACAGCCCCCAATTAAGATAGAGATTACAGTCCAACCGTAATCATAACCCTGTAGTTTGAACTTGTATATCCCATGTCATTGATGTCGGTGTCCAACACAGAGGCATGGATTGATCACCCTCTTTTGTGTCCCAACATTTACTTGATCCCGAATGTACTAATGCTCACAAACAAGTTCCAACTTGTTTGGGCGTGGCCACACTCTTATCAGTCACATTCATCAAGAGGCCGATGATATCTTCTCAGTGGACTACTGAGTGACAAATCCCTTCTGCATATCCATAGCATTGCCATGCTAAGTGACATACCCGAAAGTACCCATACTTGGCACCCTATTACAGGCCCTTTAGGCGTACCCCTAAGTATGCGACCTCGCATGCAACACCATCATATGGTCAGGTTAAAGGATCTATACAATGAGTAGGATGTCGTTTACATAAAGTACCAGGAATGTGACAATGCTCCCACTAATCCTTTTATACACACAAGGCTCATCTTGATTCTGTATGAAGCCATATTCCTTTATAGCTTCATTGAATCTAAGATTTCAACTGCGGGATGCTTGCTTCAATCCATAAATGGACCTTTAAAGTTTGCATACCCTCCCCGGATACTCTGGATCGACAAAACCCTCAAGTTGTGTCATGTACACATCTTTGAGTAGCTTTTCATTAAGGAAAGTGGTTTTGACATCCATTTGCCAGACCTCATAGTCGTACCATGCAACTATGGCCAGTAAGATCTTGATGGATTTGAGCATGGCTACTGGTGAGAAAGTTTCATCATAGTCTATTCCATGGACTTGTCTGAAACCTTTCGCAACTAGACGCCCCTTGAAGGTATAATCAGCTTTTAGCTTGTAGCACCACTTGCAACCAATTGTAGCACCACTTGTAACCAATTACCTTAGCACCCGGAGGTGGATCAACCAAGTGCCAAACCTGGTTATCATACATGGATTGCATCTCTGCCTCCATGGCTTTACACCAATTTATAGACTGTGGGCTTGCCATAGCCTCCTAGTAGGTTTTGGGTTCTTCCTCATCTAAGACGAGAAGAGTTTGATCATCGGTGACAAGGAAACCATACGTCTCTGGTTGCCGACGATCCCTACTAGACCTTCTAGGTCCTTGTGTGGCCTGGGTTGGTGCTTCCTCCTGTAGAAGCTCCACCTGGGCCTACGAGTTATCCTCTTCAGGAGCTTGTGGACTTTGAACTTCCTTGAGTTCAACATTGCTCCCACTATCTTTCTTGGAAAGGAATTCCTTTTCTAGAAAGACCCCCTTCCTTGCCACGAACACCTTGTTCTCGGTGGGGTTGTAGAAGTAATATCCTTTGGTTTCCCTAGGATAGCCCACAAACAGGAATTTATCGGTTTTGGGCTCCTGCTTGCCACTAGTCAATCCCTTGACATGTGCTTTGCATCCCCAAATCCTTAGGAAAGACACATTGGGCTCCCTGCCCATCCATATCTGATGTGGGGTCTTTTCCACTTCCTTAGTCGGAGTATTATTTAAAATAAGAGCAGTTGTCTCGAGGGTGTGTCCCCAGAATCTTATTGGGAGAGAGGATTGACTCATCATCGAGTGGACCATGTCCAACAGGGTCCTATTCCTCCATTCGGACACCCCATTCCACTGTGGTGTTCCTGGAGGAATGAGCTGTGGAACTATTCCATGCTCTCCCAAATATGAGTCAAACTCTAGGCTCATATACTCACCTCATCGGTCCGACCGAAGGGTTTTGATATTTCTGCCTAGCTGGTTCTATACTTCGTTCCTAAATTCCTTGAACCCATCAAGGGTCTCAAACTTATGTTTCATCAGATAGGCATAGCCATATCTGCTGAAATCATCTGTGAATGTGACGAAGTACACATGTCCACCTCTGGTCACTGCGCTCATGGGCCCATATACATCTAAATGTATTAGGTCCAATAAGCCAATGGCCCTTTCAGCCTTCTTGCTAAAAGGCGCCTTAGTCATCTTGCCTCGTCAACATGACTCGCATATATCAATTGACTCCAAGTGAAATGACCTTAAGACTCCAGCTTTGTGAAGCCTAGCTATGCGCTTCTCGTTTATGTGGCCTAAACGATAATGCCATAGTAGACAGGATTAAGTTCATTGGGCTTAATCCTCTTAGCGTTTATGTTATAGACATGACTGGTTTCTTTTAAGTCCAGGATATATAGGCCATTATTTAATAGAGCTTCTCTATAAAATAATCCTTCTCTAGATAAAGAGATTCTACCATTTGAAATAGTAAAATAAAATCCAGAAATATCCAACATGGAAACTGAAATAATATTCCTGCACATAGCAGGTATAAAATAACATTGTTCCAAAATTAAAACTAATCCACTAGGCATTATGAGGTGATATTCGCCGATCTCTATGGTAGCAACCCTTGCTCCATTACCGACCCGCAAGTCCACCTCCCCCGATCCCAGTGACTTTCTGTTCTTAAGTCCCTGCACATTACAACAAATGTGAGAACCATATCCAGTATCCAATACTCAGGATGTTGAAATAGTAAGGTTCATGTCTATGACATAAATACCTGATGAGGACGCACCCTGGGTCCTCCTCTGCTCTCCCATCAGCTTGGGACATGACATCTTCCAATGGCCTGCCTGCTTGCACCCGAAACAGACATCCTCGGGATTTGCCATTTGCTGGACCTTGGGCTGGGCCTTGGCCTTCTTAGCCTTGGCCTTGCCCTTCGCAAGAGGAGGGTTCCCCTTGTTGACCAGCAGCACCGGTGGAGTCTTCTTGACCGACTGTTCCATGAGCTTAAGCATCATATGCAGCTCAGTAACAGTGTAGTTCATCCCTTGCATATTTATAGTTTAGGACGAACTGATCATAAAAATCCGGTAAGGATGCAAGGATTGTGTCCACCACCAACTCCTGAGAGATGGGCGATCCAAGACGGGCCAATGTATCCAAATAGCCCTTCATCTTGAGCACGTGTGCACTCACAGATGTCCCAGCCCCCATCTTATAGGAGTGGAATGCCTTATTGGTCAGGTACCTTTCCTGACGAGCTTGCTCTTGAAACATCTCGTTGAGAATTGTTATCATGGCATAGGCTTGATGATCCATGAACTGCTTTTGTAGTTCAGGGACCATGCAGGCCAACATAAGGCATGTCACATCCCTATTATCCCTTACATGCACCTCGTATTCCTCCAGCTAGGCGGCTGGTGGATTACGTCCCTGAGGCGCAGCCGGCACATGCCTTTCCAGCACGTACTCTTTGGACTCTTGTCTTAGAACTATCCTTAAGTTCCTAGACTAGTCTAAAAAGTTCGGACCGGAAAGCTTGTCCCTCTCTAGGATAGATCGTAGTGAAAGTGTGTTGTTATTTTTCCATTTTAGAGTTTCTACACAGAAAAATAATTTAAGAGTGTTACTAAAGGGCTTTGCTTTGTTTTTCCCATATATAATTAATAATGAATCAAGTTATTAATTAATCCGAGTTGTTGGGCTCATGGGCCGAGATCCATGTTTCATTAAGATATAGCCAGACGAGGGCCTAGTACAACTATACCCTAATTATTTAGGTAGGAACGTCGTCCAATTCCAACCTAGGGACTCTCGGTTTGATGGGCTTATTGGCACTTACCTATCTGTGCTTAGGGCCAGGAGAATCCTACTACCCACGCTAAGTCAAAACCTCTATCCAAGTGTTAGAGTATCCTATACCCTAACCCAATACAAAATGATGATACTCCAGTGCATCCTACGAGAGCAAGGTCTACAACTGGCCTATCCCCACTTCGAGCTGGTTTTGAATGAGGGAAGCACTTTTAAGCGACTTAGTAATTTCCATTAGGTTATTAGATTCATTTAATAACGGCTTACATGCATAAGGCGGGTGAAATTTGGCTGTTGGATCATACGTTCACACATGCAAATAAATATAAAGCATAATTAAATAAATAAGTAAAATGGATTGCTATGGGCCTATATTACATCCTAATATTATTCTAGTAAACCTATACTAGAAACAAATATCAGGTGGGCCTCCTTCATTTCCTTCCTTCTGGGATTGCTCCTCCACATGGGCTCACCACTCCATTGGGCTTCTTCTTTTACAAATTTTATAATAAATAAATAAAATAAAATTACATTAAAAAAGAAAAACGTCACGCAGGCCGTATTTACCCAAAACGAAAATACAACCCATCTTGAATAAGGCCCAATAGCATCCAACCATACAAATATTTAATCACACATATGCATCCAATACATAAATTCATAAGCATGTTATAATGCATGAATTAAGCCCATTTCAATTATGTCTAAGCCATTATTTTGAAATCGCTAATTTTGGCCCACCATGGTTCTAGCCCTTAATGGGCTTTGGGCCTCCAGCCCAGGCAGTCTAATTACTCCCATTGGAATTGGGAAACCATGGGTCTATATCAACCATCCAGGTAATTGTGCCAAAATTACCCGAACCGATTTCAATTAACCATATTAATTTCCAAAATTAATATCCAATGAATAAAATTAAAATTTCATTTAAGAAACCATGCGCATTTAAATTGCAGAAATTTAAACACACGAAATTTTAAAACCAATTAAAATTTGAAAACTGGGCCCCGGGCCTGAACCCGCCAAATCCAAAACACTGGGCCTGGCCCGCTGCAGCTAGGGCAATAGAGTTTGTATCCATCCGAAATACCCACAAATGGAACATCCTGTGCATTGTCAGGGTTCCGAATCTGAGCAGGAGTAAGCTTCCTTAACTTCTTACCCAATTTCTTCAACATTTTCATAGGTCTATGGTTTAGAGTCAAATTTTTCAGAGAAAACAGAGAAGAATGGAATGAGAATGAAGGAGAAGGGAGGGCAAATCGCCCCTTTAATTTTCTCTACCTGCAAAATACAGTCGTACGATTGTATACAAATTACAGTAGCATGACTGTATTTACAATCGTACAATTGTAAAATAGTCACACGACTGTAGTAAAAAAAACCCCGAATTTTTTAATTTTCTCATCTATTTGTTAAACTCTGTTTTATCGCTGAATGTTTGATCTCCCCCGGGAAGTATAATTTTGCAAGACCAACGTGTCGACACCTTTTTTTTTTTCAACGACGGTCCGCCTCGTCCATGGACACGATTCCCCGAGGAAATCACAAAAAATTCACTGTAAGTACACCATTTCACTCCACAAAATTTATTTTCCACCAAGTCACACGAGATTGTCTCACTACTCATAAATCACAGTCCACCACGACTTTAAAAGGGAATCCAAAATTCGTTTTCAATGTATACCAAGTCAAATGAGATCGTCACACTACTCACAAATCATGGTCTCCCATGACCTTAAACCGGGAAATATAGATGACACCTTCAACCTGTCTTGTATGCCAAGTCATACACGACCTTCACACACTTCATAAATTTAGTCCCACATGACTATAAAAGGTAACCAAAACACATTTACCTGCATTTATTCTTAATCGAAGGGGCAAAAATTTTTGTTTCAAAATTATCGATCAAGGAATAAATGTGTCCACCAATTGCATACTACAAACACTATGGCTCTGTATGCTAGGTCATACACGGCCGTTCGATCCCAAAAGTCACTCTGTTCCTTGGCGTCATCCTTATGCGAAATTCATCATAAGGAACCGATTGGCTCCAAAAGTCATATTTCCCAGGCGTCATCCTTATGCGAAATTCATCATAAGGAACCGCTTGGCTCCAAAAGTCATATTTCCCCGGTGTCATCCTTATGCGAAATTCATCATAAGCAACCGCTTGGCTCCAAAAGTCATATTTGCCCGGTATCATCCTTATGTGAAATTCATCGTAAGAAACCGCTTGGCTCCAAAATTCATGTTTCCCTGGCGTCATCCTTATGCGAAAATCATTATAAGGAACCGCCTAGCTCCAAAAGTCATGTTTCTCCGGCGTCATCCTTATGCGAAAATCATCATAAGGAACCGCTTAGCTCCAAAAGTCATATTTCCTCAGCGTCATCCTTATGCAAAAATCATCATAAGAAACCGCTTGACTACCAAAAGTCTCAAGGAATAAATCCACAAGCCACACATGAGCACACTACCATTGATCCCGTGTTCTTTATCGTGTACCTAAATTCTTACCCAAAATCAGACTTTAGTTACACGAGGGGCAGCTTGTGAACACGTGATTTTTCAAGTAAAAAAAAAGAAAAAAAAGAATACAGTCGTGTAAGTTGAATTTACAATCGTAGGACAGTAATTACAATCGTACAACTGTAGTTTTGTTACCATGGCTGTAATTTAAATTTTCAGTCAAAGTCAAAGAAATGACCAAACTTTACAGTCATCTACCTCTAAATACAGTCTTACGACTGTAGTTGTCGATAAATTACAGTCGTACGACTGTAGATCTATTTTCTGATATTCCAGCCAAGCCCACTTGGGAGAGGAATGGGCTGATTTTAGAGGTGTTTTCCTATCTTCTTGTCCCTTATTTAAGCAAAAATGATTGCAGATTTTAGGGGGGACAACCAGATAACCAAAAAGACAAAAATTTGGATTGAAGAGAGTTCTTAGCATTGAGAGAAGGGAAAAGAAGAGAAGAAAAGATATCCACATATTACTTTCTTCACTCTTTTCTTTTTGAGCTTTGTGTTGTAGGTTTAAAATTGGATAGAATTCATAGGTTAAGAACTTGACATACAAAATACAATTGATTCTAGAACTTAAAATCATCTAAATCCTTGGCTTGTTGGAATTTTTGGACATTATTTTTGTAGCTTAACATACGAAGGAAGAGAAGCAATCCATAGTCCGTTCAAGGCATTGTCTACTATTAAATCGACAGTGGATCCGCGCTACAAGGGTAACTACATCTAAAACTAGTTTTTTGCTTCATTTTCTGGGTGTTTTGGTTCATTTTCATTCATAAAACATCTAAAACCCAAAATGCAAGTTGCTGTTACTGGGCAGGTTGAACAAACGTACGTTTGTAATTATAGTACGATTATATTTACAGTCGTACGACTATTCTTGGTAACCATGGCTCTAAATCCTTACCGTCCAAATAATTTCAGCAATTTTCTGGCCAGAAATGAATAACAGTCACACGATTGTAGTTATTCTCGTATGACTGTAATTACAAAAGTACGACTGTAATCTTAGTCTCACTGCTGTAGTTTCTGGTCAGCAATAGAAAATCACAAAAAATTCATATAAATTCCAAAAAAAAAAAACAGAAAAATTATGAAAATGCATAAAAATCAGAAAATGTTTTCAAAATTATTAATTAATTTTCCTTATGAATAAGCAGCACATAAAAATTTATTATCTTGAAGAAAAGTCTGGTTCTTTAATGAATTCCCATGTTCATTTTCTATAATTTTTCTCGTCATTATTGATCCAAGATGATCTCATCAATCATGCCAAATTTTATAACTATCTATATTTGTAAACTTCTGGTTTACAGTAAAATTTGTTTCAATCACATTTATAAATGTGTAATACAAAGCAAATGGATGAGTATAAAATTTTTCAAGTACAAGTTTCTTCCCTGAATTTATTTTTTGTAACATAAATACATTCTTGATTATTTTCATTTAAAGTCTCAACATGATATCTATTTCTACGAATATTTTTAAATTTCTTGTAAAACTTTGAAGAAAATAATGTCTTATTAATTATAATAAATTTAGTTCCCCTTGGAAAAATTATACTAGCTCTTCCAAAGCTTTCAATTATTTTTTTTTTGTGTTACTCGATATTGTAGTAAAATTGAATTAAAATAGGGAAAAATTCATATTCTTCATTAAAAGAAAATAAAAATTAAAGATTACAACTTACTTTGGATGGACAAATCAGAATTGATATTATTGAATGTGCGAACCTGTACTTAAATTAATTGAATGAGCAAAACTGGTGTTGATAACAATGAGCGGATGATGTTTTTGACATATACGAGATGCAATGAAGTGAATGTAAGTGCCGAAATTTTCCAGTCTTAAAAAAAAAAGAAAGAGGTGTCACACGACTGTAATTGAAAATTACAGTCGTATGAGTGTAGGTTCACAGCAGGTGCAGCAGCTCATACCTTGAAAGAAAGAAAAACAAGTTGATTTGAGGGGCATTAAATGCTCCTGCGGCAAAAAATCAGAGGGGAAGAAAAAGAGATATAAAAAGGAGAAGGAAGAGAGAGAAAGGGGGATTTTTGGACAGACTTTAGGAGATTGAAAAGAAGAGAAGGAAAAAGAAGAGAAGAAGTGAAAACAAAAAACCACCATTTTCTTCTACTCTTTTTCTTTCAATTCTAGTGTTATAAAGTTTAAAACCTGATAGAAATCAATAGGTTAAAACTTGACACACTAAATACAATCAATTCCAGATCCTTAACTCATTCAAATCTATGACTTTTTGGAGAATTTTGGACAACTTTTGGAACCTTGACACATAAGGAAAGAGGAGCAATTTGAAGCCAATTCAAAGCGTTTTTCGGGCCAAATCAACGTTGGATCTGCGCTACAAGGGTAACTACACTTAAAGCCTTTGTTTTGCTTTGCTTTCTAGGTGTTTTGGTTCATTTTCATGCATAAAAATCAATATTTTCGAGCTGCTATTTCTGGGTAATAAGAACAGTCGTACGACTATTCTTGTGGCTCTGAACGGTCGCACGACTGTAATTACAATCGTGCAACCAAAGCTACAGTCGTACGACTGTTTTTAAATTCCCACGACCATCTATTTTACTTGAACAAATTTTGGCGATTTTTCTGTAATGGGTGAATTACAGCCGCATGACTGTAGTTATAGTTGTGTGACTATAGTTACAGCCGCACGGCTATAATCATAGCTGGGCGACTGTAATTCTCATCCAGGAGCACAAAATTCAGAAAAAATCCATAAAAAATCAGAAAATTATAAAAATTCAGAAAAATCAGAAAATCATCAAAAATGAATTTTGTTGTGTGCATTCACGACCTTAGATTTAATTTTGAAGTTATTGCACTTAGAACAATGTAACGACGGAGACCTAAATCTCCCGAAAACTGACACACCTCATATGCTAAGTGAAAGTAAACTGGAAAAAGAAAATGTTTTCAAAATGTGTTTCTCATAAAACAAAAATACAGGGACGTTTCAAAACTGTTTTCCAGGTCTAATCGGGCTGGCTGGCCAAGCCGACCTGGTTACCCCCTAAATGCATGCCCCCATTCCTAAAAATCCCAATTCTGTCTAGTTTGAGTCCTATTTGTGGTGTGCTACAAATCGTGCTAACCATCTGTCTTGCAACTTTTAGTTTCTTTTTATTTTCATTTTTAATGTAATTAATAGTTCAATTCGTGTATTTTAGGCGACTGTAATTTTTTAGATAATCGTGTATTCTAGGTTCTTGTAATGTGAGGACGAGAGTTTTTTTTTTATTCGATTGGGTTGTAATAATTTATTTATCTACTGCTCTTTATTTTATTTGTGTGTACATTGTATGGTTTAATTTAATAAAAATCAACTTTAGAAATTTAAAATATCATCAATGAACTGTTAGAGATTGTGCCCTAAGCCAATGTTGGATTATGTAAACAATCTTCTTAAGTCATTAATAAAGACTTATTTTATCATATATATTTGTATGTTAGTATTTATGATAATGTATCCATGAATTAATTGTGTAATTCTAAATTTCCCTAGTCGATTGTTATTATGGGAATAATAACAAACTAAGACTAGTGTGAGTGATAATGGATATTCATAAGATGAATATAGTGTATACAGATACAGATTATACTCACGGGCAATGTGTTAGAGAACATGTTGCTGGAGACCCACTATAAGATCAAGTTCATGGTCACGTGTCACAACTGATCTTGATTATAGTAGTGTCATCAGTTGATTCCTTTGACCTGAGGTCACCATGGATTCCGGGATGAATTTATGTTGTGCTTTGACGCAGTCAAACGCTGCTTGTAACAGAGTAGTTATAAAGGCTGTGGTTGGGTACGATATGACTCATGCTTTGGGATGTGAGTGACAGATATGGGATTTTGTCCCTCTCTAACAAGAGAGCGATATCACTGGGCCCCTCGATAAGTAAGACTGTTAAATGCATGGCCGTGCTCAAATAATTGATAAGAGTATCAATTGATTTGTCTGAACAGTTTACTTTGAGATCGAGAAAGCATATGATTAATTATGTAAGATTGACAAGTGTACCATGTCTTATAATTAATCTTGATATCAAAGAGACAAAAGGGAATATGACATTTTATAAATAGGTATTGGATCATTCCAATCATATTAATTGGGTAGTCGTAATGGCTTGCTAGAGTCCGCTTGTGACCTATAAGGACATTATGGTAATTTCCTTATTGCCAATTAATATGAACCTATGGGGTCACACACAAGAGCAAAATGAAGTTCATCTTATCGGGTATAAATTATTATTGGATAATAATTTATGAATGAGAAAGAGTATAAATATATATAGTGATATATATTTATGTATATATAAATATTAATGTGATTAATATTGCATAAAGTATGCTACATATTATAATTTAATTATATAGAGATATAATTAATTATAATATTATATATACATATGTGTATTATGGAGAATTGATTTGATTTAATGTTAATTGAGAATTAATATTAAATTGTGTGGGTTAATATATAATTATAACTAATAGGTGTATTAGGTTATAATTATAATTAACTAATTAGGTTTTATATTTAAGGAAATAAAAACCTAAAACCTAATCAATCCTATAATGATATAGAAGCAGAATTCGGCAGCCACACTAGACCAAGCAGCCAGCCGAAATTCTCCTCTCCAAGCCAAGAGAAAATTTGATTTTCTGCCTCTCTCTCGATTCGAGGAAACCGTTTCTTCTATCCCGGCGCTAGCACGCGGTGAATGTATTGCTCCGTGTGGATCAACCATAGAGGGAAGCTATTTTGGTTCCTAAGTGATTCAAACTTCAAAGTATTAAGGTAATTCTTTAACCCTCCTTCCGATTCAATGTAATGTACATGGGTCCTTGGTGGGGATTAATCTTTTTCCGCTGCGTTTTATGTTTGTTTTGTGCGATTAATTCCCAACATGAACATTGGCTGAATTTATTTTGATTAAACGTGAAATAAGAGAGTTGTTCGGACCTAGATCTCTGGAAAGGGTAGCATCCTTCGTCCGGTTCAGCTACGCTGTAATTTCTCAGTTGAGCTGAGCCGGGTGGCGACTCTTACACCTTCTATCGAGAATTAGGTCTCGATTTTTTTACGAAATAATTTAATTTTCCAAAACCAAATTTCCATCCCAAAACCCCCCGTTGGGGAGGGTTGCCCGATATCGAGGCTCCCTTTCCGAGAGAGCTAAAAAACGTCGTCCGCTCACAGTGGCGACTCCGCTGGGGATCTCTTATAAAAGTTTTCTAAAAACTTAAAAGAATTTGACAAGCCCTGAAAAATGTCTAATCAAAATAAGGTGGATGATTCTTGCATGGTATTTTATCTTGCATTTTAGTTAGACATCCTTGCATTAGGTTAAGTATCCAATTTTCAGCCCGGTGAATTGTTAAAGTGTCACCTTTGTTCCTCTTGGTCTTAGGGACACGGATACGAAACACCACCCATTGGCGAGTACGAACCCCTTCGTTTAGACCCTTGAGTGGGGAGAAGTGAGGAGTATATTTTGCTGTGGGGACCTTGATTTTATCCCGACTTAGACCAAACTCATGTAGACAACCTTAGTTGGATTCCCTTAGGGTACCAAAATAAATTGCATGAATGCTATAAATTACGCCTTCATCATCCCCGGTTGATGATTGAAGTGAACCCCTCCCGGGACTCTGTTAGAATTTTCTCAAAATTGACCACGATTGGAGGAATAAGGTTGGAGGAATATGCTTCGCGTGCTATGTGTAATGTGTTTTCTCGTTCTCTCATGACATACCATCATCGACATTTTACACAAACATGACATGCTACACGCAAAGCATTTGTGTGATACAAACTTACGTCATTTGTGTAGCCACTTACATTTTATTTTCGCGTGTGAAAACATTAAATCATCCGTGTGACATTCATACTAACTGTTTCTTTGTATAGCCATAACATTATATTTGTGTGTTAACATTTTCACAAAGCATACACGACATCATCACGTATGTCATGTATCCTAACCACGTTTTTATGCATCCATTTGCATTTTGTGTGACATAAGCATTCATGTAATGTCATCTCATTTAAATTAAGGAAATTCCAAGGATGCCTATCACGGTCATTTCATTTCATGACATATCGGGAGTCCTAAAACTGCTCGTATTCTGCCAGTGCACCGGATTGCACTCGGCCGTTTCACAAAATCATTTCCTTCAATAGGGGGCCGTAATGGTCTTAAGTCTATTTTCATATGGTGGTTCACATGATGTTGTTACATGGCATCACACTCATTCCCTATAGGTGTTACGGTAACGCCAAAGTCCTGTTTGCGCATTATGGTTCACATCGGACCATTTCATAACATTATGAAATCATTCGAGGTACTCCCCAAGTGCCGGATTAGTACACATATAAGGGCATTTCATATATTATCAAATCATGCAAGGTGTTCCACGAACGCCGAACCGCTGTCCGTGTTCTGAGTCATAAGTGACCTTTCTATAACATCATCTCATATCACATGCCTCAAAAGCATCAAAACTCTATCCATGGGGCGGTACCCATGGAACCATTTCATTTCATACCATTGACCTACAAAGCGTCGAAACTTTCCCTGTGTAACGGTACACACGCGGCCATTTCACGACGCTCATTAGGTGCCCCAAAGGTGACGAACCCCTGTCCGTGTGGTGATCCACACGTGATCTTTTTGCACTATTTTTGCATAAGCATTGGGCACTCCTTGGATGTCCAAAACGAAGGAAATTAACACATAAAGATCATTCTCATCATCATTTCCCTCATTACATCATTTCATCCATCATCCTTGATGTCCCACTCTCTATGTCACCATTTCATTCACTCATTATCCCTAATATTTCCCGTATGATGGTAAGCAGAGTAAGCTGGAGCGACCCTGAACAAGGTCACAGACTGCAAGAGAGTGTGGGATGAGGAAGACAGCTGTGGCAAGTGAAGAATCAGAATCTGCTGAAGAATTTGAGATGGCTAATCCGACACCTAAAGTCACTAATATCCTAAGGGATTTCTTGAAGTCTCAGGACTTCCATGGTATTCTAAAAGAGGAGATATGGGCAGTCGTGAGGGAAACTGGTGAAACCGACACTAGTGGGATTGGGAAAGAAAAAGAGGTTGAATCATCTCAGCATGGTGCTAATGCCTCGACTAGTTTGGAAAAGCTGCAAGAAATTAAGGCAGCTATGGAAAAGAAAATGAAGGCGAAGTACTATAAGTTGGATGAAGTTGTGGCCCAGCTGAAGAAAGGGGCCAGTATTAGTTTGGACTCCAAGAGGGGAGTAAATGTAGATGCCATGATCAGCAAGGACATTGAGACCTTCCCTATTGGGTTTCAAGTGCCAAAAGTTCCTTTTTACAAGGGGATTGGGTCGCCAGAGGCCCATGTGAATATGTATGTTCAAACAATGTTAACGGTAGGTGCTACCAAGCAGCAGTTAATCAATTTCTTCCCTACCACACTCAAGGGGGGAGCCTTGTCCTGGTACAGTTCATTATCAGAGGAGGTGCAATCAGATTGGAAGCACTGTGTGCAGCTTTCATTAAATACTACGGCTTCAACACTAAGATCCAGGTTAAGCTGTATGACTTGGAAAGGGCTAAACAGAAGCCAAACGAGTCCTTTGATAAATATTATCAAAGGTGGATGAATAAGATGATTTTGCTAAAGAACCATCCTGATGAAGATGAGTTGATCCAGAAGTTGATTGACGGTAGCAGAGACATCTATAGGAACAACATAAAGTTCCATTCTTTTAATGAGATAAGTGAAGTCTATGGTTTGGCCATGAAAATTAAGCGAGATGAGGAGGAGAAGGAAACAAGCCACAGAGGTGGCAAAAGTTCAGGATACAGCTCTGGGTATAGGTCAATAACTGCGGCTGGGTCTGGTAACGGCTCTGGCTCAGGTTCTGGAGGTAAAGGGGGGCAATCTTCAGAGATAAAGCAAGTCGAGGTTGCCGCTGTAACCCAGCAGCAAAGCAACCAAAGTAGAAACCCAGGAGGACAGGGCATATCCCCTTGGACTCTCCCCTTGGTTAAAATTTTTGCAAAATACAGAAATGGAGGCTTGTTACAGTCCCTGAAACCATTTGAGAAACCTGCAGATGTGGATAAAGATAATTTCTGCACGTACCATGTTGTGACAGGCCACAGAATAACTGTTATAAAGTGAGGGACACCATCCAAAAACTGATTGATGAGGGGAAATTGCAAGAGCCTGCTAAACCCAGTACAAAGACTAACCCGTTGCCGACATTCGAGAAGCGGGTTAACATGGTACACTCAGGATTGCTAGCCAATTTCATTTTTGCTCAAGTCTTACATGTGAATCCCACTGTACAGTCTGTAGCAACCAGTGAAGCTGAAGCATAGTTAGGATATGAGGGGCAGATGGAACAAAAAGAAGTTAAGCCGGTAAGCTTGAATGACCTCGACTCAGAAGATGCATATGAGGAGTTTGGCAAGGATGAGACAGTTAAGCCGCCAGGTGTTGAAAAGCTGAAAGTTCAAGAGGTTCAAAATGTGACCCAAAGTGGCAGGGTTTATCAACCAGCGGCCCAATTGAAAGATAAGGCCCCGATGACTGGGTTGGGTAGCATATCAACACAGGAAGGAGTTGAGAAGGAAGACTTGGTTATTTCTCAATTAAAGAAAACCCCTACCCAAGCTAGTTTATGGCATCTGCTGTTGACCTCCAAGGAGCACAAAGCAGCCTTAGTGAGGAAGTTGTCAGAAATCGAGGTCTCCCCCATTGCATCACCGGAGGCCATGTGTTGTCTATTAGATAAGATCCATTCTGGGTCTCCCGACATTGTTTTTTCCGAAAAGGATCTACCCAGCGAGGGAAAGGCTCACAATAAAGCCCTCTACATTAGAGCCCATGTTATGGACAAAGTAATGCCATGTGTGATGGTAGATGACGGGTCGGCGCTGAACATATATCTGTAAAAAATTCTACCATATTTGGGCTTGAGTGAAGATGCCCTAAAGAAGTCCTCAACAGTGATCCGGGCATATGATGACTCCAAAAGAACTGTAATCAGAAATTTCGAAGCTGAAGTGGAAGTCGGGCCAGTCAAGTCAATGGTCATTTTCACTGTGATAGACATCCCGGTCACTTTCTCCCTACTGTTGGGAAGACCACGGTTCCACCCATTGGGAGGTGTCCCTTCTACTCTGCATCAAAAAATAAGTTGTCGCTAAACGAGGAGATTGTGACTGTTGAGGCAGATGCCCAATCCATGATTGCTGCCGTAAATGAAGGGGTCATACCATTTGGCGGGTTTCAAATCGCCATGGTCAAGGAAGAGGAAGCCACGGTGCTCCGATGGTCATTTACGAAAACTATATGCCGAAGTGGCTGTCCAGATATTTGCATAAGCAGAATTTTGTTTTGGGTATAGGACTCAGAGCAAATTTACAAGGTGTGCCCGAATTTAACATTGATTCTGGAAAGCCGAGGCAGTTCGGCTTAGGCTACACAGCAGGGGCATCTGAGGAGAAAAGTCTGAAAAGAAAGAAGAATGGCAGGCCTAGGATGAAGTCGTTCATTAAGGCAGGAGAAGAGCTATATAAGGGCCAAGCTGAACCAATGAGAGTCGGGAGTATCGAATACCCAGGCTTTGAGATATTCTCTGATGTTGTAGACTTTGAGAAGAGCCGGGAAGAACCAGTAGCACCTGTGGTAGTGGAAGAGGCAGTTGTTAAGCCTACTATCCTGCAAAATGAGCCATCTGAAGTGATAGCAAAAGTAGAAAGCTAAAGAGAAAATCTGCAATGAATTTGTAGAAGGAATTTCGGAGGCGCTGGCTACCGCTTTAAGCAAGGCGTTTAGGAAATCTAAGGAAGGGTCCGAAAAGGAGCTGATGACCAAGGTGAACTTGGATTCTATGGTTGCTAAGATAGCCAAGATCATGAAGAAGGCTAAGATGCAGGTGGCTGAAATTGAGGAGACCTCTATTCCTGCTCAACAAGAGGCCAAGATAGCTGCAGATCGGGACAATGTCTTGAGCTGAACGACAAAGCTGAAGAAGTGCAAGGCCCTCCACCTGTGAAGGATGAAAATGATTTTGTTGTATCTATTTCTTCCATTTTCAATATGAATGATGTACTCTATAACAAGTTCAATGCCATGAAATCCCAGTTTGCTTACTTATGTGATGTTTATCTTGATAATTCTGTGCATGCATTTGAATCACCATCAAGCATATTTAGCATTCATGACACTGCATTGCATGAAATCAACATAAGTACAGATGAAAATCCCAAAATAGCATTCATTTCACATGAGCTAAAACCCGAGGAAGAAAGAGAACTGACAAAAATATTGCAAAAACATGTTAAAGC
The DNA here is from genome assembly GCA_039660915.1 of Euphorbia tirucalli. Classification (NCBI taxonomy): domain Eukaryota; kingdom Viridiplantae; phylum Streptophyta; class Magnoliopsida; order Malpighiales; family Euphorbiaceae; genus Euphorbia; species Euphorbia tirucalli. The sequence continues at coordinate 18,959,726 of CM077637.1, forward strand.
TTTCGCTTGGTCATATGAGGACATGCTAGGTGTAGACACGAAAATAGCAGTTCACAAAATCCCAACAAACCCTAAGTTCAAGCTAGTGAAGTAGAAACTAAGAAGATTGAGGCTAGAATGGGCTACATTAGTGAAGGAGGAAGTGGCTAAGTAGATAGAAGCCAAATTCCTCAAAGTGGTGGAATACATAGAATGGCTAGCCAATATTGTACTAGTACCTAAAAAGGATGGAAGGGTCAGAGTGTGTGTCGACTACAGGGATCTGAATAAGGCATGCCCAAAAGATAATTTCCCACTACCTCATATTGATGTCCTGGTCGATAGTGCAGCTAAAGCAGCAATGTATTCCTTCATGGATGGATTCTCAAGATACAACCAAATCCTGATGGATGTGATTGATAAGGTGAAGACATCATTCATACAGAGTGGGGCACGTTCTGCTATAGAGTAATGCCCTTCGGGTTGAAAAATGCTGGAGCCACTTACCAGAGGGATGTCGCAACTTTGCTGCATGATATGATCCACAAAGAAGTCGAAGTGTATCTCTATGATATGCTTGGTAAATCAATGACCCGGAAGGAGCATCCTACCATCCTGGATAGATTTCTTACACACATTGGAGAGTATAACTTGCGTCTCAACCCTAAGAAGTGCATATTTAGAGTCACATCAGGGAAGCTATTAGGTCATGTAGTCAGCCAGAGAGGAATAGAAATGGAAACAAATAAAATCAAGGCTATTCGAGATATGCCAGCTCCAAAAACGGAAAAGGAAGTCCTGTCATTCTTGGGTTCCTTACAGTACGTCAGTCGCTTCATAGCACAATTGACTTCCATTTGTAAGCAGATTTTCAAGTTGTTAAAGAAAAATCAATCGCTTGTATGGGATGACAAATGTCAATTGGCATTCGAGATAACCAAGGCTTATCTGGTAAATCCTCCAGTTCTAAGCCCACCAATTCCAGGGAAGCCTCTGATCTTTTATTTGGCTGTCGAAGATTCCTCCATAGGGGCAATGCTGGTGCAAGAACAAGATGGCAAGAAGGAGTACCCTATCTACTACCTCAGCAAGAAGCTGATGGAGTATGAAACCAAGTACACACTGGTGGAGAAGACGTGTATGGCAATGATTTGGCTGACTAAGAAGCTGCGCCATTACTTCCAGTTATACAAAGTACAGGTTGTGGCCAAAGTGGATCTGATGAAGTATCTTTATAAAGTACCTATACTAGTCGGGAAGTTATCTAGGTGGCTCTTGCTTTTGTCAGAATTCGACATCAAGTAAGTCACCAAGAAAACCATCAAAGGGCAAGTCGTAGCAGAATTTTTGGCAAATCAGCCACTGGAATCAGATTATACAGAGAATTTAGAGTTCTTGGATGAACATCTGGCCATGGTGGAAGTAAAAAGATGGGTCATGTGTTTTGATGGCACCGTGAACAGAAAGGGTGCTGGAATTAGGGTAATCATAGTGACACCAGATGGTGAAATCATTCCTTGGTCAAAGAGATTGGATTTTCCCATAACCAACAATGGAGCAGAGTATGAAGCATGCTTGTTCGGGATGGAAGCTCTGCTAACACTAGGGGAAAATGATGTCTTGATCGTAGGAGATTAACTTTTAGTGATTAGGCAAGCTCAAGGTGAATGGGAGCTGAAAGAAGAAGCCTTACGACCCTACTTGGAACTGCTGCAACATAGAAAAGAATTATTCAGCCTATGTGAATTCAGACATTTTCTTAGAGATGAGAATAAGATGGCTGATGTGCTAGCAACACTGTCTTCTATGTAGGAAAATCCAGAAGAAACTCAAGTACAATCGCTGGTTATAGCAACTTCCAGACAACCCTGCTTTGAGGTGCAAAAAGTAATGGTATTGACAGCTGAAGAAAAACCATAGTTCTTTGACATTTACCAATATGTGAAGGATGGAAAATACCCAAAGGGAGCCAGTACTGCTGTTGTCTTTAAGAAGCCTAGCCGGTCAGTTCAGAATCTTTGAAGATAGGCTATACAAGAGAACAACAATGGAGTTCTTCTGAGATGCCTGACAGAATAGGAGGCAGAAATAGTGATGTGGCAGGTACATGCAGGGTCCTGCGGGCCACATATGAATGGACTCGCTATGGCCAGGAAGATAAGGAGACAGGGGTATTTCTGGATGACTATATAGGCTGATTTTATGAGGAAAGTGGGGAGATTTCATGAATGCCAGATCTACGCTGACATCAGTCATTTGCCACCACTTGAACTACAGAATCTGGCATCTCCTTGGCCATTTTCAGCATGGAGAATAGCTATGATTGGATAAATTCATCCTATAGCATCTAATGGACACAGATTCATAGTGGTTGCTGTCGACTACTTTTCGAAGTGGGTAGCAGCAGAATCCTTCACTAGTGTAACAGCTAAGCAAATGGTCAAATTCATTCAGAAGAATATCTTCACTATGGAATTCCCCACCATATAGTGACTGACAACGGAGTGCAGTTTCAAAGGGCAACAGTTGAGCTACTTGCAGAGCATAGCATCGAACATCACAGATCTTCTCCATATATACCATAAGCTAACGGTGCAGTGGAAGTAGCCAATAAGGCAATAAAGAAGATCTTATCAAAAATGGTAACCACCTAGAGGGATTGGGCTAAAAAACTGTCGTATGCTCTTTGGGGTTACAGAACCAGTGTCAGAACACCAACAGGGGAAACTCCCTACGCCTTGGTGTATGGCATGGAAGCAGTGTTACCAGTAGAAATAGAGCTCAAGTCACTCATAGTCGCCTTGGAGGCTCAGTTACCAGAGACTAAATGGGCTCAAGCTAGATTCGAGCAACTAGCAACGCTTGACGAAAAGTGACTGAAAGTATTGGATCATTTGCAGATGTACCAATGTAGAATGGCTAGGGCCTATAATCGGAATGTGAAGTACCCTAGGTGATAGTTGAAAGTGGGAGATTTGGTTCTAAAACAATTAAGGCCTTCAAATGTTGATGTTCGAGGGAAGTTTAGACCTAATCGGGAAGGGCCTTACATTGTGAAGAAAGTGCTATCAAAAGGTGGTGTCAGTATTATGGACATGGATGGAAATGAGTTCAGAATCCTGTCAACCAAGATCGATTAAAGCTTTACCATGTTAAAAAAAAAAAAGAAGAAGAAGAAGAGTTTGCTAAGCTGAAAACTCAAAAAGAGTGGTCTAGGCAAAAGTTAAGACACGAGAGAAAATGATCAATCAAAAATCTGAAAGGGATGACTAGTGATGGATTCTGGCTCTGTGTGGAGTGTATACCATTTTGGGAATTAATCCTTTCAAATTTACTCATTTTGATTTTATCAATAAAGTGGAGTGTTTGTTTAAATATACTTGTGCGGTTATACCAAATGCATAAATAAAGTTATCTTGCTTAAACGTCCATTAAAGGAAAGCACTTTGCATTTAACCGGTTACATATCATGTTATTTAACAGTGAAAATGTACCAAATACATACAATCTGAAATCTTTTATTATCCTCCAAATCTAATTTATTTTTTCAAAGAGCAACAGTGGTTGTCCAAGAACTTGACTGTTGAAGACATCAAGCTGAATGAGAACAACCTTCCTCTTCAGTTTATATACAAGGCACAACACTTGTTTGATGAATTGCCTCTTTCATCTTCTTGAGCTAGTTCTATGAAACCTTATTTTCTACCATCAATGGCTTCTAACAAGAAATCGAACTGTAATACTGCTCCATATAGCATTTTTCTGCATCATCTCATCACTAGGAAGGACGACAGGGCAAGTGGTCACGGTGCCATTTCAGTCAGTCTTCATTCATCATCAACTTGTAAAAAAAAAAAAGCAGCTCGCTGAGATGAAAAACAAAAAGGAACCTTAGGCAAAAATTAGAGCGGCTCATTGGGAACTGCATTGGGCAGCTCAGGCAAAATTTAGAGTACCTCCAGATTCATAAATTCCCAGGGGCAGAAAGATAGAACCCTTTCACCATTTCCCCGCAGGATCCCTACAGTATTCTCCAATAGGATCCTCCACACTATTTCCCAGCGGAACCTTTATAAAGGACATTATGATCCTTTCCTCGGTAGTTGTCATGCATCCCAGCAGTTATCTCATTTCTTAAGCAATTGTCATACATCTTCAATAAAAAGATATGCTATACGAAAGAAGCAAAAGCTTTGTGCAAAGAATTTCTACCACCAGCCAGAGTCAGCTGGGGGCATGACACATCTTCCCCAGCGGAGAAGGGAAACATCAATATTGAACATACAATGAGAAATGCATCCTTTAGGATCCACATACATGTGCATCATTATGCATACACACATAACATACACGGAGCATTCATCCCCAGCTAGTCTTCATTCTTGATCAAAGGGGCAAAAATTTTTGTTCAAAATCTCTCGATCAAGGAATGAAGAGTCACCATTTCAAATGCAGAAATTCATCATCACACCTCCAAAATCCAGCAGATCCGCCTCGGGTAACATAGACCCGGTATCGGCCCAAATCAGCTTCATCTCAAAATCCAGCAGATCCGTATCGGGTAACATAGACCCGATATCTACCCAGATCGGCTTCATCTCAAAATCCAACAGATCTGTCTCGGGTAACATAGACCCGGTGTCGGCCCAGATCGGCTTCATCTCAAAATCCAGCAGATCCGCCTAGGCTAACATAGACCCGATTTCGGCCTAGATCGGCTTCATCTTAAAATCCAACAGATCCGCCTTAGGTAACATAGACCCGGTATCAGCTCAGATTGGCTTCATCTCAAAATCCAGTAGATCAACCTCAGGTAACATAGACCCGATATCGGCCCAGATCGGCTTCACCTCAAAATTCAGCAGATCCTCCTTGGGTAACATAGACCCAGTATTGGCTCAGATCGGCTTCACCTTGAAATGCAGATCCGCCTCGGGTAACATAGACCCGATATTGGCCCAGATTAGCTTTGCCTCGGGTAATGTAAACCCGGTATCAGCTTATGTCAGATTCATCACCTCAAAATTTAGCATATCCGCCTCTGTAACATAGACTCGGTATCGGCCCAGATCGGCTTCATTCCAGAAACTCAACAGATCTGCCTCGGGTAACATGGACTCGGTCTCGGCCCAAATCAGCTTCATTTCAAAAAAAAAAAATCAGCAGATCCACCTGGGATATATATAGATTCGGTATCGGCCCAGATCAACTTTGCCTCGGGTAATATAAACCCAGTATCGGCTCAATTCATCCAATCAACTCAAATCAGATCATCATCACGATAGTGAGACTTCAACAAGTCAGCGTGTTTTTTTTTCTTTCTTGTGTCTACGGTGCTTCAATTCACGCTTTCAAATTCATCACCTCAGGTATTTTAGACCTGGAGTCAGGTGTCGAATTTGATCACACAAGGGGCAGCTGTAAGCGCCATAATTTTCCAGTCTTAAAAAAAAGAGGTGTCACACGACTATAATTATAGTCATACGAGTGTAGCTTCGCAGCAGGTGCAGCAACCCATACCCTAAAAGAAAGAAAAAATAGTTGATTTAAGGGGCATTAAATGCTCCTACGGCCAAAAATCGGAGGGAAGAAAAAGAGATATAAAAAGGAGAAGGAAGAGAGAGAAAGGGGGATTTTTGGACAGACTTTAGGAGATTGAAAAGAAGAGAAGGAAAAAGAAGAGAGGAAAAGAAACAAAAAACCACCATTTTCTTCTACTCTTTTTCTTTTAATTCTAGTGTTATAAAGTTTAAAACCTGATAGAAATCAATAGGTTAAAACTTGACACACTAAATACAATCAATTCTAGATCCTTAACTCATTCAAATCCGTGACTTTTTGGAGAATTTTGGACAACTTTTGGAACCAGGGATGCTGGATAAGCTATGAGTTATGTATTTATTCATTGATCGATTATTTTGGAAACAAAAATTTTCACCCCTTCGGTCAAGAATAAATACAAGAGTGAGATTGGCTATTGAGTGCTAAGTCTTGGTGAAAGGAGCTTTAATGTACCTGGATGCTAAGAGCGATGACTGAAGTTTTTGGTGTAAATTAGAATAAGAGAATGAATGTCAATTGACGGTAATTGAACCTTTGGCTGGTGGTTTTTTGGAAAACCATAATTCAGTGGGGCTATTTATACCTGCATCGTAAACACAAAATAAAACTTTATTGGAAGAAAGCGAGTTAATTCATCATTGATAAATCGATGAAATTGATAATTATGAAGATAAGGTCGACGGTTATAATAATAATAGTGAAATAAATGCATGGCTAAGGCTAATAAATAAAATAAAATAGTAAAAATAAATTAAAAAAAGGAGAAAAATAGAGTTTGCATGGCTGAGCTTAATAGCCGTGTAGATGACACATGACACAGTGTGGCTATTGTGATGCTCGTATGGGTGTCGATCCTAGTATATATGCAGGAGCAGCACAAATGTGTTTTTTTCATGCAAAAATCAAACCCTCTCTCTCAACTCCTTTTCTCCAAACTTTGATTTTTCACCAAATCTCAGCTAAGATGATGAAGAAGCAAGATAAACATCTTCCTAAGGTCCCTAATAGGCTTGTTTAGGTGAGTGAAGGTGATCCCTTTCCTCTCTTTGGCTAATGGATGTGAGTTGATGTGGGACATGCCCATTTGGGCGTTTCTTTCGGGCAAAACATCCCTCTGCTCTTGGAATTCCCGAATCATGCGCCTCATAACACCAAGCAAGTATCTAAACTTCCTTGATTTAGAGTTATAAATCAGATATCAGGAATTTAGGTTTTGTTTCATGTTTTTTTGATTTTGTGATTGTTTAGTGAAATTAATGAGTAGAATGCATACTATGGACCCTTTATAAACTGTAGGAACAAAAAAATTGGAGAAAAACAGGGCAAAAATGATGATTTTGGATTTTTTAGGTATCTTGGATCGACAACTGTGCAGGCCTGGTTTAGGCGGCACAGTTGTCTATCGAGTGCCGTGCAACTATCGATGTTACACCTACACGGGTGTCACGTCACCCGCGTAGGTGTTGAACCTAGGGATGAATTCTTCTCTCTCTTTTTTTTAACATGTCTAGGACTAGGAACTCGTATGCAAATGTATTAGACTAGATGCATGATGGATAGATTTAGGGTTTGCTGCAAACTCCCTATTTTGGTGTTTATTTGTCGTTTGATTTATAGGAGCATCATTTTAAGGGTACCGGATCCCTAACTCAGGCCTGCCTTTAGTGGGATGAGATGCCCTCGTATGTGAAGAGGCTTGTTAGTATTCTTGGCTTTGCTGACCTGGCTAGATCCATTTCTCCTTCTGCCCCACATACTAGTCATGGGGCACTAACGGCCCTAATTGAGCGGTGGGTGGACATGACCCACACCTTTAATTTCCTGATAGGGAAGTGCACTATCACACCTTTTGACTTCATGGTTATTACTGGGCTACCATTCAGTGGGACTCCCCTGGAGTTCAACTACTAGATACCTCGGGTTTCCTACCGAGACTCATACTTAGTGCAGATGATTGGCATGAGTAGCACTTAGGGGAAGGTGATGTGTTCAAACCTTTGACACCACTGGGTCAGAGAGAGTCAAAGGTGTTAGATACCCCTTTCCAATATAGTTGATTAGCACTCTCGTGCCTTCATTGCCACACTTCTTTCCACACTTCTCTTATCGACTGAGGGAGTTATGTGAATTTAGTGGTGCTTCCCCGCCTGGCTTATTTGGAGAGGGCCAAAAAGTTCGATTAGGCCCAAGCAAGACTTGGGCAGCTCTATTATGGGCTTGATCTGTGCACCCAAGCTGCACAAAAAGAGCTCAAAGGTTGCTGGATCACCATTTTCGTAAGAATTCTAACTTTTCCTCCTCCTTATTTTTATAACTGTGTATCTTTCTACAAACATGGACCTATGAGCATAGGTTTCTAACCAAACCTACTCTGGATAAGCTATAGGGGGCGATAGACTAGCTACACTGTTGAGGTGGACTTAGAGCTGGAGTGACATCGTGATGGATGTTAGACGGACTCGAAAGGAGCTATGGGATATAACTTGGGAAAAGGTATGACAAATACAAACCAAAACTTGTTAGTTTAAACTTAATTGACCATAGTTATAATTTGTACCTAATAAGTGTTTTAATTTTCTCTCTTTTTATGGAATAGGTGAACCCAGATCTAAGGCATCGTGTCCTAAATCCTGTGGTTTTCCAGGCTGCCACAATGTAGGACCATCTGCAGTTTGTGATGAAGTGCCTATGCTTTTAGGAGTGGTATTTGGGTGAGAGAGTGAGGAACTGGGATACCATTACCACTCCTGCTGCCAAGCGGTGCCCCTATAGTTGCCCTTGACTCTCTTTTGGCTTCATGTCTGCTCTTCAGCTGATCAGGCTGATTTTTAGAGTCCCCTCTGTGCCAGGTAACTACATCACCTTCTTGAGCCGCTTGTTGCCTGAGACTACTTGTGTCCCGATTCTTCATGAGGTAAGTAATCTCAATTTTTGAATCTTGGATTTTGATTATTTTGTTGTCATTTCAATTGATTTTTGACCTGTGTCATCCTTCTCCCTCTTCTTATGTAGAAAAAAGGGAAGAAGAAAGTATCTAGTGAAACACATGAGGATAAGGAGGAGGAGATTGAGGTTGCTGGAGCTAATGTAGAGCCTATCGGGTTAAGGAGCCAGGTTAGTTCTAGATCCTGGGGAGCTGGGTCTTGCTCGGGTGCTGCTAGCGGGGCCACCCTTTCTTCTGCACCAGCTGGAGTGGTTTATAGGGAATTTTCAACTCCTTTCCTGAGTTAGTTCAGTCTTATAAATCTATACAGCTGGTATGAGGAGAGGGAGCTACCCTTGTACAACCTATTCTCGGTGGACTTTGTCCCACCTGAAACCACCCACGTGAGTACCTTTTTTCCCTTTCTTTTTTTTTAACTTGAGGTTTAATCTTTACAGGTTGCACACGAGGTCGTAAAGAGACCTATGCAGATGCATGTCTTTGCACCATCTCATTCTTCGGGAGAACGCAGTGATGTCGGTGAGTTTCCTGCAACTATTATTATAATGTATTATGAGATGAATGCATGAGATATATGAATGCATGAGTGTGCTAATGTGAATCATTCTGGTTTGAGTTTGCAAACTCATTTCCAGTCATTGCAGGCTCATCAAGGGGCTGCTAAGTGGTCGGTGCACCTTAAGCTGGAGCACTAAAGGCTATAGATGCAGTTAAAGTAGAAGACTTAAAGGCTATAAACCGACTTAGACTAGTATAGGGCTAGGTATCTGGATGCAAAGGTGGATACGGTGGATTTATACACTAACAAGAATAAGGACAAAACGCTGGGTCCTGGGTAGTAGATGATAGGATCCCATATACATTTCTATTATTTCTATTCCTTCTTTATACATTCAATTCTTGGATTTATATAGTTTATGCTGTTGAGACCATTTGTTACATCTTTTTTTTATTTTCATGGAAATTTCTATTGTTTTCACTAAATTCGGTCGCTTCCGTCCATAAACACACATAATCACACACTGGAATGCCTAAATATGCTGAAAAGCACTCCCGAATCATCAATTCTCGTACGGATCTCAGAAAATCATTTCGCCTATAGATATAACCACACAATTAAAGAATCAATAGCCTCATGGTTGATACTATAGTAGCACAGTTCACGGATCAATCACGCGGGTCATACATCACCTGTATGGCTGTTGAGTCTACATTCTCAACTTTTTGTTTGTTCAATCATCATTCCGGCCATAGATTCTTTCGATTCTTATTTCCTAAGGACTCAAATTGGCTAAGACTAAAGCCTTCTAGGCTTTGGAATATGGAAGCCTATTACAACGGGTCGAGGAATCAAGCTCTGCTGCAAGCTGCCATACGTTGCAGGGATCCGGTTGACCATGTGTTCCACTTCTCGCATAAGGAGCTATGTCCTTTGTTCAAGGAATTCAATGCAATCCTGAATGTGCCCTGTCCTAAAGGTACTAAGATCGCCATTCCTAAGCTTGTCTTTTGTGATGCCCTTTCTTTGGTCTATATGTTCGGCATTCCATAGTCTTAGATAAAAACACTATTTCCACTACCACTTCAACTCTGGGCTTCCACCTAAATTCTTTGTTGAGCTAGTGTATGGATACTTCTCGGGATCATTCTGGATGGGCTAGTATGGTTAGCTTGTTGTTGATAAGTTAGTATTTATGTTGTGTGTGTTGGTGTGCCCTAGTTCTTAGGGCATTAGATTCTTGTATTTTGTATTATACATTAAGACTTATTGTATGAATACATTAGTTATGTCACATTAATAAAGGCAATTAATCTATTTCATTTATATCTTGTGCCATAATATGAGTAGAGTATCCATTGATTGATGATCATAAAACCTATCCCAGGTCTGTTCTAATCATGGGAACGAATAGAACCACAGACTTGTATATTCGATGATTGTATGGCAGTTCTGAACTAGCCATAGTACTTGTATAGTCAATCATGAATATAGGTACATGTCGTTGGCATGGGACTGGATCGATCTGCACAAGAAAGCCACATGGTTGTCACGTCATAGGTCTTTCTTGAGTAGGTCTTTTTTGTCCTTATACCAGATTTCATTATAGTATCAATATGGAATCTGATTCACTTTGCCATACGCCTAACATGTCTGTAAAAGGATGCTAAATATGGGTATGATTGGGTGGACCGGTGAACATATTGATATCAATGATGATATCATTGGCCACTTGATGAGTGTGACTGATAAGTGTATGGTCATACCCAAGTAAGTCGGTTGCTTATTTGATTAATCATTCCACTCAAGATTAAGAAATATAGTAAACAGCAGAAGAGGATGACGGACACTAGGCCTCTTGTTTATTCATATAGATATCGTTTGGCAAAGGACACTGTGAGATTTCTACTGGGTCAGTGTCTTCAACAGACTACTACATCTTTATCTTAATTGGATGTTGTAACGGTTTGCTAGAACTCACTTATAGTCTATGGGCCTTGGGCCTACTGCCAACATAAAGACAGACCCATAGGATCGTGCACATAGATCAACTGAGCCGAAATTTATAGAAATTTTGCATGTAATGTATATTTGAAGGAATGCGTTAATTAATTAGTTGACATTCGGTGTCAAGGTAATTAATTAACATTGCGTTTATTTAATTTAATTAATAAGTTTACATGTAATTAATTAATTTATAATTTAATTGAATTACAGAAAATAAACAATTAATTAAATAATTTTCCTTCATAGGAAAATTAAATACATATATTGTATTTACTTAAGTGTGATTTAATTTTATTTAGAGGTAATTAAATTTAGCTAAATGGAATTAAATTACATAGTATACACTTTTTAATTAAAGTTTATTTATGTAATTATAATCCTAGTGGGTTTAGGTTTAATTAACCTAATTAAAACCCAATTAGACAATGTGTCTATATAAGGACACACTTAAGGAAGAAAACCCAATCCTAACTCTAAATTAATTGCTGGAAATTTCAGCCCCATTTTAGTCCAAAAATAGCTGAAAATTATAGCAATTAATTCTCCATTCCTTCCGCTTCTTCGGCTAGCACCAGTTCCCGCTCGATAGTTGGCCGTGCACTAGACTTTGGAGATCGCAGTTTTAAGAAACGATTCTGCAGCAGTCTCTAGAAGAGACGAATCCAGTGAGTTAATCTCTCTTGACTCAAATTGGTTTTTATTTCAATCAATGGTAATTGGACACTATAGGTGGATTCAAGGAAAAATTTAACGGCGTCATTTCCGCTGTGCTATGTTATTTTTCCGATGATGAATCCCAACAGTGGTATCAAAGTATAGGTTTTGTCCATTAGATTGATTGAAATTCATTCTTGATTGTGTTCTTGAAGAAAGAATAGGTTTCAAAAATGGTTTTTCGGGTTTTGATAATTTTTCCCCGATTGGTTTTATCGTTTTTTTTTCCCTGCTGCGATTTATATTCTACTGCTAATTAATTATTCTTTGGCTGCTGTGTATTTTTTCTTGGCTGGTATTTTTTTAATGATTAAAAAAAATATTTGGGAAAGGGAATCGCAAATTTGCGATTCCCTTTCCTAGCACAGCAGCTGCTGGCCGCAGCAGCTGGTGCTGCGTGGCTGCTGCTGTTGCCGCCCAGCGGCACTGCTGCCTTGCCGGGACAGCAGCGCCAACGTGTGGGGTTTGGGTTCGGTTTTAGATTTTGCGGGTATTTTTTATCCCGGACCCTAATGCAAATTAAATTAATTTTTTTTTAAAATTAATTTGTATTTAAATTGTTTATTTTGTTGGTATGCATATTTAATTTAATTGTTTTGCATATTGAATTGAATATGGACTTTGTGAAATTGGCCCAATAAACTATGGCACCGGTTAAAATTATAAGAGCTAAATTTTAAATTTGTGACAACCCAAATTCAAGTGGGAGCAAAATTGTTAATTTTGCATTAATGGATGTAATCCATTAGGCCTTAGTCACATTTGTTAAAATTAGCGATTTCATCCTAAGTAACTCGACTTAACACTTATATTTATAATTTAGAATGCCATGATCATGCATCATATTGGTATGTATGTGCACGACATGTACTTGGTTTGAAATGTGATGTTGAGTTCTATGGGCCCTAAATTATTATCGGTTGTAATTTGATTTTGGGAAATATGGCCTATGTGCCATTTTTTAATTTTGATGTCATTTTAGAATATATTTTATTTTAAATAAAATTGTTGTAATTGCATCAAGTATGGAGGAAAGCCCAGATGGAGCAAGCCCATGGTGGGAGCCCAAGAAGGATTGCAGTCTGGCCCATGAAGAATTAGGTAGGATATTTAGTTTTTCATTAGGTTGTAATTAAAGGCCCATAGGATCTCATTTTTTAAAATTAAGTATGCTATTGCATTTGTCATATAATATGGATGTATGGATCACCAAATTATTACCCGCGTTTATGCATGCTCAGTCGTATCACTTAATTTTAATCCGGAAATTAAAATATTGAGTCGTTTAAAAGTGCTTCCCACATTCACACCTTTTCCTCCTATTGATGCTGCAATGTGCGCCAAGCCCTAGCTTGGTACATTGTAGGATTCGTTGGGTCGTCGAGGGTTAAGATACTTGGTATGGTTAACATGTGAATGGTGGTTTGACTCAACATGGTAGCATTAGCTCAGAGCGGGCCCTAAGCACAGATGGGTAAAGTGTCAATAAGCCTATCAAACCAAGAGTCCTTCGTGGAAGGATTGGATAGGTTGTCCTATCAAACGAATCAATGATTGGTTAGCGAGCCCTTTCGGCCAGTCATTGATAAGTTGCGAAACTTGGTCAAGTCAGCCAATTAACATCACCAACGAACAAATTAAAATCGGATTATTAATTTGAATTGGCAAAAGTCCTTTATTTCTAACTCAAGCAATGATTTCTTCCATGTAGAGAATCCTATTTCACATTAGCAATTTAAAATGGCTGCAACAAACAACAACTCACTCTCACTTAGGTCACTCCTAGAGAAAGAGAAGCTTTCGGGGACTAACTTCTTGGATTGGGCTAGGAACTTACAAATAGTTTTTAGACAAGAATCCAAGGAGTATGTACTGAATGCTCCTTTACCAGTTGGCCCTCCCGTAGGTCGACACGTCACCACGGCGATGGTGGAGCAGTACGACCAGCACATGAGGGATGACTGAGATGTCTCGCGCCTCATGCTAGGTACCATGGCTTCTGATCTTCAGAAGCAGTTCATGGACGAGCATGCTTATGAGATGATGGATGAACTTAAAAAGATGTTCCAAGATCAGGCTTGTCAGGAATGTTACCTGATAACTAAGGCACTTTCCACGACTGGAATGGTAGCCGAGACTCTGTTAGTACTCATGTGCCAAAGTTAAAGGGGTATATTGATACACTTGCCCACCTCGGTTCGCCAGTTCTGTAGGACTTGGCAGCAGACATTATTCTCGGTAGGGGTGGCAATGGGGCGGGGATTACCCGAAAACCGTGGGGATCCAAACCGGCGGACGCGGGGAATAACCGAGTTTATCCCCCACGGGGATGGGGGTGGGGGTTATTTTATCCCCGGTTCTTAAATGGGCGTGGGGGCGGGTAGTACTATCCCCGCCCCGTGGGGATCCCTGCCTCGCTCCCGTATAAATCCCCGTATATATATATATATACACATTGTTTCCACACTCACCTATCATATTCAGAAATTGTCAGTAATGGATGTGTTAGGTTGTATTAATTTATTCATTAATTAACAACATAGATTAATGCACCTTTGAATCATTACACAATCGAATGTATTTCTGCAATAAATTTCTTCTTCTGTTATGCTCTTCGGTGACATAATATCTCACTTGATCTTGGCTCAATTGGCTCCTAGATAATCTTCCAACTTCACAACAAATTTCAATTAATTCAGCCCAGCAGCAAAGGAAATTTAATTAGAGGGAATTAATTAATACCTGGAGTCGAACAAAATAATAATAAAAAGGAGATTCTCTTTTGTCAAGTTTTGCTGCCTATTGGATTTGTCACGTAACACTATACATTACATATGTCTTTGTTTCTCCCCCTATTAATCACTATATAAATTGACATTTTCATCAACTTTTTTTATTTGTATTATCCTGCATTATTTTTTATTTGTTTAAGCATTTAATTAAAATAACAAAACACTAATTTTTTTTATTTGTTGGATATGGGTAGGGATTCAACAAAACTCATAGGCACCCGCGCGGGGCAGGGATGGGGGTGAAAAAATCCCCGAACTATTAAATGGGGAATCCCGAAACCGCCCCTGCAATCATTGGGGCGGAGTGGGGAATGCACCCCTGTCCCCGTCCCCGCACCCGCACCGTTGCCGCCCCTAATTCTCGGGTCACTTCCTGAGTCTTACAACCAGTTTATCATGAGTTACCATATGCAAGGGTTGGATAAATCGGTTGTTGAGCTGAATGGCATGCTCAAGCTTGCTGAGCAGTCTCTTAAGAAGACTCCTGAATTTTTGCTGGTGAATAAGGGCAATACGCCTATTGCTAAGGGGAAGGCCAAATCTAAGGCCAAGGCTAAGGGCAAAAAGGTGGTGGTCCAACCAAAAGCAAGGGTTGCTTCTCCTGACGATGTCTGCCATGAGTGTCATGAGAAGGGGCACTGGAAGAGCTCATGTCCAAAGCTAAGTGAGCAACTGAAGGGCAAAACTGCTGCTTCAGGTATTTATGTTGTTGAGATTAATCTGGCTATTTCTACATCTTGGGTCTTGGACACTGGATGTGGATCTCACATTTGCTCAAATGTGCAGGGTCTAAGAAATAGGAGATTACTAGGATCTGGAGAAGTAGATCTTCGAGTCGAAAATGGTGCTCGGGTTCAAGCCATGGAGATCAGAGATTATTTCTTAGAGATGCTTAGTGGACTTGTTTTGGAATTAAGAAACTGTTATTTTGTACACATGATGCACAGGAATATTATTTCTGTTTCTTTGTTGGATATTTCTGGTTTTGTATTTAATATTGGACATGGTAGAATTTCTATGCAATGTGGCAATATTATTTATGGAACAATATTTCTTGAAAATGGCTTATATATCCTTGATCTAAAACGTGAAATATCAATCTATAACATAAATACTAAAAGGATTAAACAGAATCAAATTAATCCTATATACATCTGGCACTGTTGACTTGGCCATATAAACGAGAAGCGTATAGCTAGGCTTCACTCTAGTGGAGTGCTAGGGTCATTTGACATCCAGTCTTATGACACATGTGAATCTTGTTTGAAAGGCAAGATGACAAAGGCGCCTTTTAGCAAGACTGCTGAAAGGGCCTCAGAGCAATTGGAGCTGATACATTCTGATGTATGCGGCCCAATAAGCACTAGTGCTAGATCCGATTTTCTGTACTTCATCACCTTCACGGATGACTCCAGCAGATACGGTTATATGTATCTGATGAAGCATAAGTCTGAGACTCTTCAAAGGTTCAAGGACTTTAAGAATGAAGTAGAAAACTAACTTGGCAAGAAAATAAAAGCACTTTGGTCTGACCGAGGGGGTGCATATTTGAGCCAAGAGTTTGACTCATTTTTTAGAGAGTGTGGGATTGTATCCTAACTCACTCCTCCTGGTACACCCCAGTGGAATAAAGTGTCAAAAAGGAGGAATAGGACCTTACTGGATGTGGTCTGCTCGATGATGAGTCATGCTACACTCCCTGTCTCCTTTTGGGGATATGCTTTAGAGACAGCTGCTTACATTCTTAATAATACACCAAGCAAGGCACATATGAACTATGGAAGGGCCGCAAGCCCAATGTTTTCTTCTTGAAGATTTGGGGCTGTGATGCATATGTCAAGAAATCGACAAGTGGCAAACTCGAGTCTAAATCTATCAAGTGCCAGTTTTTGAGTTAGCCTAAGCAAACTAAGGGTTATTACTTCTACAATCCGGTAGAAAACAAAGTTTTCAGAGCCAGGAATGCAATCTTCTTGGAGAAGTAATTACTTTCCAAGAGAGACAGTGGGAGCAATATTGAACTTTCTGAAGTTCAAGACTCATAAACTCCTGTAGCTAATGCTGAGGATACTTTGGGGACCGAACCAGTGACTTAAGAAATTGAGGAAGATGAACCAGTTACATAGGACCTTAGAAGGTCTAGTAGGACACGTCATTAGCCAGAGAGGTACGGATTTCTCATGACTGATGATGGGGACCTTATGGTCATTGACCAAGAGGAGCCCAAGACCTATCAGGAGGCTGTTGAAAGTCTACACTTAGATCAATGGCATAAAGTCATGGAGGTTGAGATGCAATCTATGTACGATAACTAAGTATGGAACTTGGTGGATCCACCTCCGGGTGCTAAGGTGATAGGTTGTAAGTGGTGTTTCGAGTTAAAAGCGGACAACACCTTCAAGGGGCTATTGGTGGCAAAAGGATTCAGGCAAGTTCAAGGAACTAACTATGATGAAACCTTTTCACCAGTTGCTATGTTCAAATCCATTAGGATACTACTAGCCATAGAAGCATGGTACGATTATGAGATATGGCAGATGGATGTTAAGACCGCTTTCCTTAATGGAAAGCTACTTGAGGATGTGTACATGGCACAACCTGAGGGTTTTATCGATCCGAAGTATCCTAACCGGATATACAAGCTTCAAAGATCCATTTATGGATTGAAGCAGGAATCCAGGTCTAATAAAGCCATTATGGAATATGGCTTCACACAGAATTCTAATGAGCCCTGTGTGTATCAGATGGTTAGTGGAAGCGTTTCCACCTTCCTATTGCTGTATGTTGACAACATCCTTATTATTGGAGGTGACATACCAACACTGTAATAGGTAAAGCAGTGGTTGAGTAAGTGCTTCGCAATGAAGGACTTAGGTGAAGCTGAGATGATCTTAGGGGTCAAGATCTACAGAGATAGATCCAGTCGGCTTCTAGGCATAAGTCAAACCACGTACATTGACAAGGTTTTGAAAAGATTCTGCATGGACAAGGCAAACAAAGGTTGACAAGGTTCTGAAAAGATTCTGCATGGACAAGGCAAAGAAAGGATTCTTGCCTATGCGCCATGGGTTGAAGCTAAGTAAGAAAGATGGTCCTAAAACAAAAAAGGACCGGGAGAACATAGAAAAGATCCCTTATGCATCTGCTATTGGATCTATCATATACTGCATGTGATGTAAAAGGCCTGATGTAGCATTTGCACTAAGTATGACTAGCCGATACTAGTTCGACCCCAGGGAGGAACACAGGAAGGCTGTTAAGGTAATCCTGAATACCTTAATTGGACTAAGGATGCTTTCTCAGTGTATGGAGGTCAAGATGAGCTAGTAGTGTCAGGTTACACTGATACAAGCTTTGAGACCAATGAGGATGAGAAACAGTCATAGTCTGGTTATGTTTTTCTCCTGAATGGCGATGCCATTAGTTGGAGGTCCTCAAAGCAGGCCACCATTGCTGACTCTACAGTGGAAGCTGAATACATAGCTACGTGCGAAGCTGCAAAGGAAGCCGTTTGGATCAAGAAATTCATAACCAAGTTAGGACTAGTACCCACTATCCTAGACCTAGTTGATATTTTTTGTGACAACAACGAGGCCATCGCACAAGCTAAGGAGCCTTGGTCACACAAGAGATCCAAACATGTGCTCAGAAAGTTTCACCTCATTCGGGAGATCGTGAATAAAGGTGACATATCATTGCAGAGGGTTGACACCAAGAATAATGTCACTGATCCAGTGACCAAAGTGCTGCTGCAGACAGAGTATAATGGTCATACTAGATCTATAGGAATTAAGGCAATGCCCACTTGGAACTAGTGCAAGTGGGAGATTGTTGGTATGCCCTAGTTCTTAGGGCATTGGATTCTTATATTTTGTATTATACATTAAGACTCATTGTATGAATACATTATTTGTGTCACATTAATAAAGGCAATTAATCTATTTCATTTATATCATGTGCTATAATATGAGTAGAGTATTCATTGATTGATAATCATAAAACTTATCCTAGGTCTGTTCTAATCATGGGAATGAATAGAACCACAGACTTGTATATTTGATGAATGTATAGCAGTTCTGAACTAGCCATAGTACTTGTATAGTCAGTCATGAATATAGGTACATGTCGTTGACATGGGACTGGATCGATCTGCACAAGAAAGCCACATGGTTGTCACGTCATAGGTCTTTCTTGAGGAGGTCTCTTTTGTCCTCAGACCTGATTTCATTATAGTATCAATATAGAATCCAGTTCACTTTGACATACGCCTAACATGTCTATAAAAGGATGCTAAATATGGGTATGATTGGGTGGACCAGTGAACATATTGATATTGATGATGAAGTGATGGAATTGCCACTCGAGTAACACCAGATGATATCATTGGCCACTTGATGAGTGGGACTGATAATTGTATGGCCATACCTAAGTAAGTCGATTACTTATTTGATTAATCAGTCAACTCAAGATCAAAAAAATAATAAACAGCAGAAGAGGATGACGAACACCATGCCTCTTATTCATTCATATAGATATCGTTTGGCAAAGGACACTGTGAGATTACTCCTGGGTCAGTGTCTTCAACAGACTGCTACATCTCTATCTTAATTGGGGGCTGTAACGGTTTGCTAGAACTCACTTACAGTCTGTAGACCTTGAGCCTACTGCCAACATAAAGACAGACCCATAGGATCGTGTACATAGATCAACTGAGCCAGAACTTATAAAAATTATGCATGTAATGTACATTGGAAGGAATGAGTTAATTAATTAGTTGACATTCGGTGTCAAGGTAATTAATTAACATTGGGTTGATTTAATTTAATTAATAAGTTTACATGTAATTAATTAATTTATCAATTAATTGAACTACATAAAGTAAACAATTAATTAAATAATTTTCCTAAGTAGGAAAATTAAATATATGTATTGTATTTACTTAAGTGTGATTTAATTTTATTTAGGGGTAATTAAATTTAGCCAAATGGAATTAAATTACATAGTGTATACTTTTTAATTAAAGTTTATTTATGTAATTATAATCCTAGTGGGCTTGGGTTTAATTAACTGTGAGCGGACGACGTTTTCGACGGAACGCGAGACTCCCTTTAGGAAGGGACGCCATGATTTCGGGCGGGCCCCTCCCTTGCGTGGGGTTTTTTTTTTTGGATTGGAAATTCATTTTTGGAAGATTAATTATTTCATAAAAGAATCGAGACCTAAATCTTGATAAAAAGTGTAAGAGTCGCCACCCGGCTCAGCTCGACCGGAAAATTATAGTGTAGCTGAACCAAAGTGAGAACTGCCACACTTTCTAGAGATCTAGGTTCAGACAAGTCCCTTATTGAGAGAAAAGAGTTAGTGAAAATACTACTTAAGCATGTAAAAGCATTCGCATGGTCCTATGATGACATGCCCGGGGTAGACAGGCAGATAGCAGAGCATAGAATTCCCATCGATCCAAAGATCACACTAGTGAAGCAGAAGCTCAGAAGGCTGTGTCCGGAATGGGCAGAAAAAGTAAAGGAGGAGGTAGCGAAGCAAATTAAGGCCAAGTTCTTAGAGGTAGTGGAGTACCCTCAATGGTTGGCGAACATCGTACCGGTTGTGAAGAAGGATGGAAGAGTCCAGGTTTGTGTGGATTACAGAGATTTGAACAGGGCCTCGCCGAAAGACGACTTCCCGATTCCACATATTGATGTTCTCATCGACAGTGCTACTAGGGCAGCTATGTATTCATTCATGGACAGTTGCTCTAGGTATAACTAGAGCCTCATGAACATCAATGATAAGGTAAAGATGGCCTTCATCACGGAATGGGGAGTTTACTGTTACAGGGTCATGCCGTTTGGGCTGAAGAACATCGGAGCGACTTATCAACGGGCCATCACGACACTTTTGCACGATATGATCCACAAAGAGGTAGATGTGTACGTTGATGATATGCTAGTCAAATCAATGACCCGGGAAGAGCATCCTACCGTCCTAGATAGATTTCTGACTTGGATTGAGAGGTATAATCGACGTCTGAATCCAAAGAAATGCGTGTTTGGAGTAACATCAGGAAAGCTTCTGGGGCACGTTGTGAGCCAGAGGGGTATAGAAATGGATCCAGATAAGATCAAAGCCATCAGGGATATGCCTGCGCCTAAAACGGAGAAGGAGGTGAGGTTGTTCCTGGGATCACTACAGTATGTTAGTCGGTTCATTGCAAGGTTGACAACGGTCTGTGAACCGATATTTAAGCTTCTAAAGAAGAACCAGCTGATAGAATGGAATGAGCAGTGTCAGATGGCATTTGACAAGATTAAAGGCTACTTGATGAATCCTCCAGTACCAGGAAAGCCTTTGATCCTCTATTTGGCCATCAAAGATGCGTCGGTTGGGGCAATGTTGGTTCAAGAGCGAGAAGATGGTCGAGAGAATGCTATTTATTATTTGAGTAAGAAGCTACTGGAGTATGAGACTTGATACATAATAGTAGAGAAGACTGTTCTGTAATGGTATGGCTAACAAAGAAGCTCAGGCATTATTTTCAGTCTTACAAGGTTCAGGCGGTGGCCAAGGTCGATCCGATGAAGTATCTATGCCAGATCCCAATGTTAATGGGGAAGCTGTCACAGTGGCTGTTATTGTTGTCAGAATTCGACATCGAATACATCACTCGGAAGACCATCAATGGAAGGGCAGTGGCCGAATTTTTGGCAAATCCGCCAGTTGACTCAGATTATATGGAGAATCTCGAATTTCCAGATGAACAGTTGGCAGTGGTAGAAGTGGAACCAGTCAGATGGGTTATGTACTTTAACAGGGCTGTAAATAAGCACGGAGCAGGATTGGGCATGATCATTGGGACACCTAACAGAGAATTTATTCCCCTAGCAAAAAGGTTGAATTTTCCTATAACCAATAATGGGGCAGAGTACGAAGCATGTCTATTTGGAATTGATGCCCTGATCACCTTAGGAGCGCATGAAACCCTTATCATCGGAGATTCAGCATTAGTCGTGAAGCAAATCACTGGAGATTGGGAAATTAAATAAGAGTCCCTTCGCCCCTACCTTGAGGTCGTTTGGGAAAGGATCAAAGTCTTCAGGAGTTATGAATTCAGACATGTGCCTAGGGAAGAAAATCAGATGGCGGATTCATTGGCCACTTTGTCGTCCATGTGGGAGGGTCCCCAGAAGCAACCGATTCGGCCAATAGTGTTGGAGGTATCACAGAGTCCTTAATATAGAGCAGAAGAGGTTGTGGTGGCTGTGGTAGAAGATTGTCCATGGTATGATGACATTTTACAGTTTCTTCAGAAAAGGTCATACCCTGAAGATGCCACTGAAGCAGATAAGATTACTCTCCGAAGGTTAGTAGCGCAATTCAGGATCTTTGATAATCATCTTTTTAAGCAAACCGCTAATGGATTACTACTGAAGTGTCTAACCGGGAAAGAAGCCAGAGTGGTGATAGATCAGATTCATACGGGAACGTGCGGCCTGCACATGAGCGGTTTAGCCCTAGCATAGAAAATTCTGAGACAAGGGTACTTTTGGCTCACTCTCCAGGATGATTGTATTGAAAGGGTAAAAAGGTGCCATGAGTGTCAGATATATGGAAACATTAGCCATCTTCCTCCACTCGAGCTTCAGATGTCCTCGACTCCCTGGCCGTTCGCTACTTGGGGAATCGACATTATTGGAGAGATAAGGCCACCGGCATCAAATGGACACCACTTCATTATTGTGGCTGTAGATTATTTTTCAAAGTGGGTGGAGGCAGAATCTTCTACGAACCTCACGGCCAAGAAGATGTCTAAGTTCATTGAGAAAAATATCCTCGCTCGATATGGAGTCCCACACCATGTGGTAACAGATAATGGTGTTCAGTTCCAAGGGGTAACAGCGCAGTTGTTTCAGGACAGAGGGGTCGAGCACCATAAGTCTTCACTGTATCATCAACAAGCCAATGGGGCAGTGGAGGCAGCCAATAAAAGTATCAAGAAAATTCTAGCTGAGATGGTTGTCACGTACAGGGACTGGGCAGACAAGCTACCTTTCGCTTTGTGGGGGTACAGAACGAGTATCAGGACTCCAACTGGTGAGACACCTTACTCATTTGTGTACGAGATGGAGGCCATATTGCCAGTTGAAATCGAGCTGAAATCCTTGAGAATAGTGATGGAGGCACAGATACCTGAATCAGAATGGATGCGGTCACGGTACGAACAGTTGGCCCTGATTGATGAAAAGGGACTTCAAGCATTGGATCGTCTGCAGATGTATCAACAGTGAATGGCCCGGGCTTATAATGGTAGAGTTCGCCATCTGAAGCACCCTCTTAAAGCTAGTGATCTTGTGCTCAAACGGATGAAGCAGACTCATACGGATGCGCGAGGGAAGTTTAGACCTAATTGGGAAGGACCGTATGTAGTAAAGAAGGTGCTATCTAAGGGAGCCGTAAAAATCATGGATATAGATGGAAACGAATTTGTCTACCCCGTCAATCAAGACAAGCTTAAGCGGTACTTTATTTAAAAAAAATTAATTAGGGTAATAAGTCCGGTGGTCTGAAAACCGAAAAGGCGGTCCACGCAAAAATTAGGACAAGTGAGGAATTCCTATTAGCCAGAAAACCTGTATAGACTGGTCGATAGCAGGTGTGAGTTCAGTCGAAACGCATACCATTACTATACTTTTCCTTAGTTTTATTTCATTAATGTCATTTGTGCTAAAACGTTTCTTTAATGAATGAATGAATTTATGCTCATTTTCGTTTGATAAACATTCCAAGTTCACTGAATTTAGTAATCTATTATGCATAATTGCTCACTCTTGTCTTTTTGCTCTTCCCGTTTATTAAAAAAAATAATAATAATAAAAATCTAGTGGATTAAAAACCGAAACGCGGTCCACGCAAAATTTAAGATACGAATAAAAAGTCTGCTGGATTGAAAACCCGAAAGGGCAGTCTAGGCAAAAGTTAAGACAGTCCAATAGATTGAAAACCCGCGAGGGCAGTCTATGCAAAAGTAAGGACATAAAATAAAACAGCAAAATAAATGTCATCCAGCCATAACTTCATACAGCATAATGGAGACCTACAGGCCGAGATACCTCATGGTTAGGATCCCACGCTCGCGCCTTGTATGACAGGTCACCAACTCAACTAACCAAGCTCTGTACCGACCATCTGACTTTGTCAAGGCTATTTCACCATACCTCAAAACCTCAAAGCCGGTGGGATTCATCCACTACTGTTGCATGTGCCTGGGCCACTATTGTATGAAGTCACCGCACTCTGTCGTGCATAAAGAACGAGGCACCCCTGTGCTTGCCCGTATTGTCTACATAATCGTGCAGGAGAATAAAATGTCACCTTAAATAGTCCGAGGAGCTGTACACCTCCTGCCCAAGTCTCTGTAGTCACCTGCGAGATCTCCCACTAGGGACACACCCAGCGGATAGATACGTTTGTTCTTTCCCTCAACCAATTGAACCATTCTTCTGTAGTCCATGTGGCAAAGTCTGCAAGTTCTATACGACGGGCCCAGAAACGTTTTGGAACATATCTCGGCTGAGGTGGAGGAGCACTCAGGAGATTCAACTTCTCCAATAGCCAGATCTGCATAAAAGATGGTCAATTAGTAGAGTGCGTGTTTCATCAGAATGTCAAACTCGAAGTTGAAGGCCAACCTGAAGCAGAAAAAGACATCCATATGTCTCAATCGGGTGACCAAAGTGGATAGAATCCAGATAGATCAAGGTCTCGGCTAGGATGATTCCCACAGGTGAAGCACTGTCGGCCATCTGGATCACCACCGGAATTAATCGGAAATCACAAGTCCTGTCTCTCGACTCACACAAATAAAGGGACATCAATAGCAGACCCATCAGAAAAGCCCAACTAGGGACAGAGGGGTTTAAGGCAAAACACACGTCCAAAACAAGGGATATGTTGAGTCTCCTAAGGGCAGTCTCACCAGGGAGCAGGTGGTCCAAATGTGCTGTATTCAGTAACCCTCGAAGTGTCTGCAGGCTGTCTAAATCGGGGTTAGGAACGGCAAACCTGACTGAATTAGGACAAGGAGCAAAGAGGATGGCCCCAAATTCCTCCACCATTGGGCATAATTCTTGCACGGAAAAGCGGAAAACGTGGTCCATCGGATCCCAGAATCTAGCTATAGTCTCCAGAAAGGTCCGATTTAAGGGCACATTCATGTAAAATCACATGGAATGTAGACTAAAAGGTGCCAATAAGGTCCAGTTGGAAGTGCAGCATGTTCTCCAGTAGTCCCTGAGGCGGTCCCAAAGCTGATCCATCAGAGAGGATGCGGGAAATAGAACTGGATGGTTACTTTTCTGTATAAAAAATAGATGAAATGCCATCAGTAAAACAGGTTCCAGTAAAGAGAAGATAACAGATCAACAAGAAGGAGGAGGAATTTTCATAGAATATCAACAAAAGTGGTACATCAGTCAATGGTCACACAATGAAAATATGTACATGTACACAACGATGTTCTATCCTAGCCCACAGGCGGGCTGCATCAACACAAAACTACAAAAATACAGAAAATAAGATCTACAATTGTCCCCTATTAGTTGAGTCATTATCCTCCTCACCCTCAACTCCGAAACCATCACCAAAGATACGCCGACCGGCCTCCCAGTCATCTAACTAAGTGCAGAGAGTCTCATTCATGAATGTGAGGTTTGTAATGGTCCTCTGCATCTCCTCCATCTCCACCCTGGTACAAGTATCCTCACGTCGGCGGGCGGTGAGTGCAGCCCATACCATAAACAATAGGAACATCATGTCATGCGTACACGTGCATTTGAAGCATACATACATGCATATGCACTTGTCAGCATAGGTACTTACCGTCAACACTCCATTGTCTCAAAGAAAGAGATTCCTAAGAGCAGATGTCGCCTGGCATAGGGCCATCCCCTATGTCACTGAAATCTATACAAAGAACAGCACACAAGATTGGATCAGCAGCCAAGACAATAATCAAAAGAAGACAGGGGTAGAGATACACACATGTGTCATGTTGGGAGGCACAGTAGTAGGAGGAGGGTGTGCCTCGATTTGCAGATCTGCTCAATAAAAATTCCCCGCTTCATTTTGCAGCATCACCCAAGGCTCCACGAAATACTCTAAACGTCCTGGGGTGAAGCCAGCAGGAGGAACCACCGGAGGGACCATAGAGGGAATGGGCTCAGTGTACTATGCCTCGGTGTCAACACTAGGTAAACCCGTATGGGTAGAGGAACCTCCATCTCCCCAACCGTCGGTAGTCCCAGATCCACAACCACTGGAACGCCTGCCAGATGAAGAACATGGACGCTTACCTCTCTCAAATGGCTAAAGAGAAAATAAAGAAACAAATGGTAAGTGGCAGTCCAGCCTCAAAATAAACGGAAGTTAAAGCAAGACAAAGAAATACCTTGGCTGGCGCATCCTCTAGTGGTGCAGTCCAGATGGGAGGGAGAAGCTGTGTGCGGATGAATGGCAGGTAATCGCCATCATCTCCCATAACTACATACTCGGACCCAAACAAATCCGGATGATCCTCCTCCGACAACAGATGTGGCTAGAATAGTCCAACTGGAGATGCAGGTGGGATCCTGCGCTCCTGGGGTCCAACACACCAATCAGTGACCCTCTCCTCGAGGTACCACTCCAAGCTAACAGGCCTCTCCATGACGAATCGTTGGGGGACCAGCCTCCGAGCATTTATAAGCTCTATGGACCACACAGCATTTCCCCACGGCTCCTTGATAACCTAAAAAACAGACTACAGTCAAAAAAAATTGAAATGAATAATAATGTTTGAATTGGAAGAATACCTGCTCAAAAGTCATATCCGCCAAAAGCTGACAGCAAACCCAAGGGTTGGTGTCCACCTCAATACAGACATAGCCCAACCACTACCGCAACCGGGGGAAGTCAGGAGTCACAGCACTAGCCGGTATGGCTAATTTCGGTTGAGGAAAAAAGGCATACTCATACGCCCAAATCTGTACAATAACCAAAAAAGTCAGTTAAAAAAAAAGAAGAAAGGTAACTCACATGAAGAACTATCCAAGCACCCTTCAACTCCTTGTGCCTCCCGCGGGCACAGACGTCAAGGCCATAGTATAGCTGAGCCAACCCGGCTCGCCCCCAGCTCTGACTCCCAATATCCTCTAACTGTATCAGTGATGGGAGCACAGCAAAGTTTAGGTCGCTCTAACCTGTGGGGAATAGCAGAGTGCTCAAGGCGAATAGCAAGAACGCGCGAGCGTAATGTCTCACATCCCTAAGTGGGAATGAAGCACTCTCAGGCAAACTGTCATGTCTACTCAGCCAATAGTCTCGAAGGGTACTCCTCTGGACCCGCTTGCCCGCGGGAGTCAAACCAATCAGTATGGTAATCACGTCTGGCCTGAAGCCTCCTCACTCCAGTGACTGATTAAAATCTATAGTACGCCCACCGAAGGATAGCCCGGTGATAGCCATGAAATCCTCCGGTGTAACGGTGAACTCCCCGATCGAGAAATGGAAAGTATGGGTGGAGTCCATCCACCGCTCCAAGAGCACCATTAACAAATGCCTACTCCTCTGAGGCGCAGACTCACACATCGAGTAAACAAACCGGTCCAAACCAGTTGAGTCGATTAACTCCCGCACCTCGTCGGGAGCCTCTGATACCAGGTCAATGCATCAGTCACAGAACCGGCCCCCTGGTTGTTCTGCCGCGTCTGCAAAACAATATACAGGGAGTTTTATGAGTTGTTTACATTTTGCATGGCATAAATAAATCGACTGAAAGCATTTAAAACAAATTTAGAAGCTCAAAATCTCAGTTTTGGTCAAACCAGAGCCGCCCGGCCATGGTTAGAGCCCCCGGCCCTAACCATAGCCGGCCGGCTCTGCTCTGGCTAGAACAGAGCCGGCCGACTTTGTTCTTGACAAGAGCCACCGGGCCAAGAACACAATCGCCCGACTCTAGCATTGAGCGGGCCGGCTCTATTCGGAAAACCAGCGGTTTGGTTCTTAAAACTTAGGTTTTGTGATTTTTCACCCAAAAATCAATTTTAATCAACTCTAAATCATCAATTGAGTTTCCTAGGGGCAAAATCTACTCTAAAAATGCATCAATTTCATGTAATTTCAACTAATTTCATCAATTTTGCAGGAATTCAAAAAGAGGGGAAAAGGTCAATTAAAGAAAATAAAACTAACCAAATTTTGCATAATGTGCACAGATGGTTTCAAAGTCACAGGCACAGGATCATTTCTTCTAACTCCGCAATATGGAACCATCTCTCGTAATCCATACCAATCAACTGTAGATTCAATGGGCAGGAAAAATTCCCCTTCGGGTAAAGAATACCTCACATGAGGAGATGGTTGTGTGGGAGCATTTGGAAGAATAGCTCTTCGTATCTTCCTCATTTTGTGCTAAAAGAAATGAAGAAGTTTTTCACAAGGGAGCGAGCAAGGCAGAAGTGAGAGACAGAAAATGGGAGGCAGGGGGGGTGCCCCCCTTTTTATTTCCAAGCTTTAACCCGCTAGAGCCGGCCGGATTGTATTTCCTATAATTTTTTTATCCAATTTAATACACGGGTGGGTATTATTCAATTTTACAAGTATTTGGGGGCCAAAAAGCCCCAAACCGTATTTATTCTTGATCGAAGGGGCAAAAGTTTTTGTTTCCAAAATTGTCGATCAAGGAATAAATACGCACTTTCAACTTAACTTTTACGGGCATACTCCACCACAGTGAGTCGATACCATGGGCAAACTCCACCACAGTGAGCCGATACCACGGGTAAACTCCACCACAGTGAGTCGATAACACGGGCAAATTCCACCACAATGAGTCGATACCACGGGCAAACTCCACCACAGCGAGTCGACATTACGGGAACACTTCCCCACAGCGAGTCTATGACACTGTACCCCAACGGGGGGGCATCAGGTGTGTTTTCTCATCCTTTCTCACTGCGCTCTTTGTCGCGAGACCAAACTCGTTCTAAGCTTCATAGCCCACTATGAGCCGAATTTGGTCCCGTGAGGGGCAGCACGTGAGCACGGGTTTTCCCGACCTCAATGATGAGAGTTCATATATTACCCTTGGAGCAGACAGACTTGAATTGCTCTCGAAAGCAACCGAATTATTGCCTGGAGTGTCTCAAATGTCCTGAAAACCAAGCAATCCGTGATCCAAAACTCTCGGATAGGTCTCTCGAGTGCTCTCTAGGGTTTAGGGTACATGTCTGATTTTTTGATTTTTGCTCCAGTTTTCGCTAGAACCGGGCGGCTCTGGTTTCTTGAACTAGAGCCGGCTGGCTCTAGACTACAGCCGTATAACTCTAGTGCACACTAGAGCCGACTGACTCTAGGGGGCAAGACAAGTTGCCTTGCAAAGCAAAGAAGCTTGTCTCGCAGAATGAAGATATGGGCATTTTAGAAAAGTTAAGCAGCCATTTAATGAGAGATATGATATGAAAGAGAGAATATAAAAGGAAAGAAAAAAAGATCACAAAAAAGGAGGATTTTTACAATCTTGAGACAGAAAAAAAAAGAGCAGAAGAGAGAAAGAAAGAAGAAAAAAGAGAGAAGAAAAGGAAAGAAGAGAGACTAAGACATTACAAGCAATGAACTGAACCAAACACTGGGATTAAAACTTGAATCAATGTCAAAACATTAAACTTAAGTTCCATAACCTTTGCTTACTGGTTGGAGATCATTTCGGGTTCGTTTCAGCTTATTGTGGATCATTATGGTTCTTAACCAGTCAAGACTCCAGCAACAATTTCAAGTTTTTAATCCATTCTTGCATATCCAGTACACTAGAAAGACACCAAGGTAAACCTTGAGAGGCCTTAAACCTATTTACATTGTGTTTTCTGCATGTTTTTCTCTTTTTTAAATTTTTCCGGAAAACAGACTCAACCCATCATAGCCGTACGGCTGTGTTCTTCATGAACATAGCCGCACGGCTGTGATTGTGAAGAACACAGCTGTACGGCTATGATGGGTTGAGTCTGTTTTCTGGAAAAATTTAAAAAAGAGAAAAACATGCAGAACGAAAACAGACTCAACCCATCATAGCCGTACGACTGTGTTCTTCATGAACATAGCCGCACGGCTGTGATTGTGAAGAACAGAGCCGGCCGACTCTGACCCTAGAGCTGCCCGGCTCTGTTCCTCAGGGATAGATTCCCGATCTTTCCTGAACGGCCGAAAGGAGTCCGTTTTCCATTTTATGCCTTTCTGTTTTGATATTTTTCGGCCCAAGAATATTTATACGTCGTTTTAATGTCAGTTTTCGGATTTCTTGATGTATGAATATTGGTTTTTTGGTTCTTTTCGGGTTTTATATTACGGTTTCGGGGTTGTTTGATCCATTACGGGTCCATAGTCCAGCATTTGCGAACCCCCGAACATTATAAAATCTCAGGAAAACATCGAAAACAAGGAAAAATAGAAATCTTTCAAAAAAACGAGAAAACTAGTTTCGGGTCCGGGCATTACAGCCGCCCAACGTGGACTAGAGCCGTTCAGCTCTATTTTTAGCCACGCGGCTGTGATTTCCGGAAAAGACAAAATCACGGAATGACCCGCACGAACATTGTTGCGCGATGCTGTTTTTGGATTCAAACTGATTTTGGTGTGTTTACTATTTTTTGGACCTTAAATGTTTGTGAAAATTAGGAAAACCCACACGAACAAAACCTCAAATTCCAGGATAACAGACCCATAAATGTGGAAATTTACATGTAACTAAGCCAAATATTTTCCAAAATCGATTTTCCAGCACAAAAATCTACAGGGCGTTTCAAAACCGATTTCCAGGTCTAACCAGTCCGACCGGTCGGGCCGAACCGGTTACCCCCTAAAAGCATGCCCCCAATTCTAGAAATCTCAATTCTATCCTGATTTGAGTCCTATTTGCGTTTATAATATAAACTGCACTAACCAGTTTATTTTGCAGCATTCATTTTTATTTTTACTGTATTTAATAGATTAATTCGTGTATTTAGGCGGTTGAAATTTTTAGATCCTCGTGTATTTTGGCGCTTGTAATGTGAGGACGAGAGTTTTCATATTTTATCGATTTGGTTGTATAAGCGGCCTTTACTATTCTTATGTATAATTTGTGTGGATGATTTAATTTCCTGCAATTTATTTTCTGCATTTCTACTTTAGCATCAGATTAATAAAAATAAACAAATTAGGGTTAGAGAAAGATAATAAATTGAATAAATATGGCTTTGTAAATAATAAACGAATACAAGCTTGAGGTCAAGTAGGTAAGTTGCCCGAACCCTGGATCTCTAGATTAGGTACAGTAGTCTGCGCTCGGTAGGGAACTGTACCAGAATTTCCCGGGTGAGCTAATCCGGGTGGCGACTCTGTCACTGATCTCGAAATTGAGGTTTCGAGGTCTTTAAGTAATAAAACTAAAAAATGTTTTTCTACAAAATCAAATTTCAAAACAAACGAACGATTTTCCCTAAAACAAGATAAACAAATCTGCTTTTCCCAAAACATCACTAAACCATCTATTTCTTTCTTTTCCTTTTCCCCGGTTCGCTTCACCGCATCCCGCTCTTTTTCAAGGTCGTCCACTCATAGACGATCTTGGTTGACTGGGTTGGTGAAATCATTCCCATCCATATCCATTATCTTGGATGCACCTTTCGAGCGGATCTTCTTTACCACTTACGGGCCTTCCCAATTCGACTTGAACTTGCCCTTGACGTCTGTGTTGGAAGGTTTTAGCTGTTTCAATATGAAGTCTCCTACTTTCAGAGGATGCCTCTGGTGACGAACCCGGAGATTGTATGCCCTGGCCATCCTCTACTGATACATTTACAAATGATCCAAGGCCTTTAGATGCTTTTCATCAACCATAGCCAACTGTTCAAACCTAGCCCTAATCCATTCTGTCTCTGGTAGCTGAGCTTTTAAGGTGATCCTCAGGGACTTCAATTCTGTTTCCACTAGCAGTACTACTCCCATCCTATATACTAATGAGTATGGGGTCTTACCAATAGGAGTCCTGACACTAGTTCTGTAACCCCAAAGAGCGAACAATAACTTTCTGACCAATCTCTGTAACTGGTGACCATTTTAGCCAGGATTTTCTTAATAGACTTGTTAGCCACTTCTATTACCCCATTGGCTTCTGGTTCGTAGGGAGAAGATCTATGATGCTCTATACCATCTTCTGCAAGTAATCTTACCGTCACACCCTAGAACTACACACCATTATTGGTTACCACGTGGTGCAGAATGCCATATCGTGCGAAGATGTGCTTTTCAATGAACTTAGCCATTTTCTTCGCCATTATATTGGGTATTGTGAGCGGACGACGCGTTTTCGACGGGACGCGGGACTCCCTTTCGGAATGGGACGCCACGATCTCGGGCGGGCCCCTCCTTCGCGTGGGGTTTTTATGAATGGAAATCCGCGTTTTGGAAAATGAATGGAATTAGTGCATAAAAGGACCGAGACCTAAGTCTCGATGAATATTGTAGAGTCGCCACCCGGCTCAGCTCAACCGGAAAATTCTTATGTAGCTGAACCAGACGAGCGGTCGCTACACTATCCAGAGATTCGGGTCCGGACAAGTCCCTTATTTCATGTCTAATTAAAATAAATGTTGTCAATGTTCTCAAATGGTATTTCAAAATCTAAAGTCAATTTTATTGAATATAAAAGGGCATACAGCGCGCATACAAAATATTTAACACAAAAATAAGGAAAAGAAATAAATATTAATTGGCTTACAACCAAATCGAATGGAAAAATAAAAACTCTCACCTCACTTATACAATCGCCTAGAATACACGAAAATCTAAAAATAATTACAACCGCCTAAATACACGATTTAATCTATTAAAATACATTAAAAATAAAAATAAAAAGAAATTAAAACATGCAAAACAGAGGGTTAGCACAATATATACAGCACGCCACAATTAGGACTCAAATAGACAGAATTGGGAAATCAAGAATCGGGGGCATGCATTTAGGGGGTAACCGGGTTGGCTCGGCTAGCCGGCCCGGTTAGACCTGGAAAACATTTTGAAACGTCCCTGTATTTTTGGTTTTATGGAAAAAAAACATTTTGAAAACAATTTTTTTCTTTTTCGGATTACATGCATTTATTTATTTTTTTTACATTTAAAATGAGTCGGTTTTCGGGGAGAACCGGGTCTCCGTCGTTGAATTATTCTAAATGCAAATTTACAAGAAAATTGAATCTATGGTCGTGATGCACACAAAAAAATTCATTTTGATGATTTTTGGGGTTTTCTAATTTTTTGGGATTTTTTGAGAATTTTTGGGAATTTTTTATGATTTTTTATGCATTTTTTAAGAAATTTTTGGGTTTTAAAGGTGAAATTCTGATTCTGAGAACTACAGTGGTACGACTGTAAATTACAGTCGTGGAAACTCAACTACAGTCGTACGACTGTAGATGTTGAAAATTCAATATTTCACCAAAATCTTATTAAAAACAAGCTGGAAAAGAAATCACCTGGAAATCAACTACAGTCGTACGACTGTAACTACAGTCGTACGACTGTTCATCGACTGTTCTTGATTTCCAGGAGCAGAAACGCAGAAAAAAGAGATAAAAATGCACAAAAATCACAATTAACACCCAGAAAGCAAGCAAAATTAAAGAGAAATGGGACGCCTACCCTTTAGAAGTCCCTCCAAGTCGAAATTGACCCCTGGCGTCGCTCCAATCCACAAGAATTTGCACTTTTCCCCTTGAATTGAAGTTGGGGACTTTATGTCCAAAAATCCAAATTGCAAAGGATTCTGATTGTTTTAGTCCGAAATTTCAATTTGTTTGTGAAGCTAACTCATTAACCTATGGATTTCTATCAAGTTTTAATCTTAATTTCAAGAATTAAAGAAAATAGAAGAGGAAAAGATGAGTTTTTGTGGCTTTTTTTTTTCTTGCTCTTCCTTCTCTCTTTTCTCCTTCTCTCTCTAAATTTTTCACCAGAAATCCAATCTCTCACTCTCTTTCTTTTTTTCTCTTTTTCTATTCTGATTTCTCCCATTTTCTCTCCAAAATCCGGGCATTAATTGCCCAAAATCCTCTCCTCCTCTTTCTTATGTCATGGGTATGGTGTTCTGCACCTGCCCTGATAATACAGTCGTACGACTGTAGTTTTTAAATTACAGTCGTACGACTGTAATTACAGTCGTACCACTGTAAATTTTTTTTTTTTCAATTTTTTTTTGTAAGAAAATCCCGGCGCTTACAGCTGCCCCTCGCGTGATCAAATTCGACACCTAGATTCAGGTTTATAATATCTAAGATGATGAATTTGAGAGCGCGAATCAAAGCGCCGCGAACCCTCTGATGAGATAAGCCGATACCGGGTCTATGTTACCCGAGGCGAGACTGGGGAAAGAAATAAGCCGATACTGGGTCTAGGTTACCCGAGGCAAAGTTGATACGGATAGGCCGATGCTGGGTCTAGGTTACCCGAGGCAAATGATGGGTGAAATCAGCCGATACCGGGTCTATGTTACCCGAGGCGATGCTGGAGATGAGATTAGCCGATACCGGGTCTATGTTACCCGAGGTGAAATTGATGAAAAAATTGGCCGATACCGGGTCTAGGTTACCCGAGGCGAACTTTCCTGGGGAAATAGATGAAGCTGATCTAGGCCGATGCCGAGTTTACATTACTCGAGGTGAATTTGCTGGGGGACTTGGATGATGGAGCGGGTCTGGGTCGATACCGAGTTTACATTACTCGAGGCGGACTCGCTGGAGAAAGTTGAGATAATGGAGTGGATCTGGGCCAATACCGAGTTTACATTACTCGAGGCGGATCTGCCGACTTGCTGAGGATATTAAGCTGGGGAAGAATTCCTGCACTTAAAATGGCAAGTCTTCATTCCTTGATCGAGAGATTTTTAAACAAAAATTTTTCCCCCTTCGATCAAGAATGAAGACTAGCCGGGGATAAGTAATTGATATATGCAATGTAAGTAATTGATATATGTAATGTGTGGATGCATGATGATGTATATGTACATGTATGTATTTTCTGTTATTGGACGTTTCTGTCTTCCGCTGGGGAGATATGTTGTGCCCCTGGTTGATTTTGCTTTTCTTGGGGCATTGTTTGGTGATTATCGACGAAGTGAGGTGACTGCTGGGGAAATGATCGTAGTATTCCTTGTAGAGATTCCGCTGGGGAAGAGTGTGACAGCTTGACTGGGGAAACAATTGTGGTGTTCTTTGTGTAGACTACACTGAGGAGTAACATGGCGACTTTGCGGGGAAGTAATTGATGGTGTTCTTTATGTAGACTCCGCTGGGGAATGGTATGGGAAACTCTGCTGGGGAGTGATGTGACGAATTCTGCGGGGAATACTGAGGATGTTCTGTTGTTCCTGCTCCGTGGGAAGTTATGAGTTTTTGAGTTTTTTTTTTTTTTTAGATTCGACTAAAATGGTGTTGTGACCCTTTATTGCTCGTCTGGGAAGATGAACTGGACTTTAGAGGACGATAAAAGATTTTAAATTGCACGTATTTAATACATTTTCATTTGCTAAATAAGGTGATGATATTGATCAGTTGAATGCAAAGTGCTTTCTTTGAATGTGTGTTTATGCAAGACAACTTTGTTTGTGCATTTGTCATAACCATGCAAATATATTTAAACAAACACTTCACTTTATTGATGAAGTCAAAATGAGTACATTTGAAACAAGTTGGTTCCTAAATGGTACAGATTCCACACTGAGCCAGAATCCATCACCAGTCGTCCTTTTCAGATTTTCCGAGTGGTTATTTTCTCTCATGTCTTAACTTTTGCCTAGACCGCTCTTTTAGAGTTTTCAGCCTAGCAGACCTCTCTTTTTTTTTATACATGATAAAGCTTTAGCCTGTCTTGGTTGATCGGGTTGGTGAACTCGTTTCCATCCATGTCCATGATGCTGACAGCGCCTTTTGATAACACCTTCTTCACCACATAGGGTCCTTCCCAGTTAGGTCTGAACTTGCCCCTAACATCAACATTTGAAGGCCTTAGTTGCTTTAGACCAAATCTCCTGCTTTCAACTGCCGCTTGGAGTATTTCACATTTCGATTATAGGCTCTAGCCATTCTGCGCTGATACATCTGAAGATGATCCAGTGCCCTTAATCGCCTTTCATCTAGCGCTGCCAACTGTTCATACCTAGCTTGAACCCATTCAGTCTCTGGTAACTGAGCTTCTAAGGCAACTCTAAGTGATCTGAGTTCTATTTCCACTGGCAATACTGCTTCCATTCCATATACCAAGGCATAAGGAGTTTCTCCTGTCGGCGTTCTGACACTAGTTCTGTAACCCCACAGAGTATAAGGCAGTTTATCAGCCCAATCCCTGTAAGTGGTTACCATCTTTGATAAGATCTTCTTTATTGCCTTGTTAGCTACTTCTACTGCACCATTAGCCTGAGGCCTGTATGGGGAAGACTTATGATGTTCAATACCATGTTCTGCAAATAGCTCAGCTGTCGTCCCTTGAAACTGTACTCCATTATCAGTTACTATGTGGTGAGGAATCCCATACCGAGTGAAGATGTTCTTCTGGATAAACCTGACCATGTGCTTGGCTGTAACATTAGTGAAGGATTCCGCTTCGACCCATTTGGAGAAATAAATAACTGCCACAACTATGAATCTATGCCCATTAGATGCAGCTGGATGAATTTCACCAATCATGTCTATCCCCCATGCTGAAAACGGCCAAGGAGATGCTAGATTCTGAAGTTCAAGTGGAGGAAGATGACTAATGTCTGCATAGATTTGACACTCATGACATCTCTTCACCTTTCTTATGCAGTCTGCTTGCATTGTCATCCAGAAGTACCCTTATCTCATGATCTTCCTGGCCATGGCAAGCCCGTTCATATGTGGCCCACAGGATCCTGCATGTACCTGCTGCATCACATCTTCTGCTTCTTGTTCTGTTAGACACCTTAAAAGAACTCCATGTGCTGTTCTTTTGTATAACTTGTCCTCGAAGATTCTGAATTGACTGGCCAGCTTTCTTAATGTCAACTTATCAGCAGCACTGGCCTCTTCTGGGTACTTCCCCTCCTTAACATACTGGTAGATGTCAAAGAATCACGGCTTTTCCTCGGCTGATAATTCCATTACTTTGTGCACTTCGAAGCAAGGATGCCTGGAAGTGGCTATGACCAGTGGTTGAGCTTGTGTCTCTTCTGGATTTTCCCACATGGAGGACAAAGTAGCTAATGCATCAACCATCTTATTCTCATCCCTGGGGACATGTCTGAATTCACACTGGCCGAATAAACCTTTTCTGAATTGCAGCAGCTCCAAATAAGGCCGCAAGGCTTCTTCTTTTAGCTCCCACTCACCCTGAGCTTGCCTGATCGCTAGAAGTGAGTCACCAACAATTAAGACATCATTTGCTCCTAAGGTTAATAGAGTCTCCATTCTAAACAAGTATGCTTCATATTCCGCTCCATTGTTGGTTACAGGAAAGATCAGCCTTTTGGATAAAGGAATGACCTCACCATCTGGTGTTGCTATAAGTACTCCGATTCCAGCGCCTTTTCTACTCACTACCCCATCGAAGCACATGACCCATCTTTTCACTTCCACCATGGCTAACTGCTCATCAGGGAATTCCAGGTCCTCTGTGTAATCTGATTCTAGGGGCTGGTTTGCCAGAAACTCTGCCACGGCTCGCCCTTTAATGGTTTTCTTCGTGATGTACTCGATGTCAAATTCAGACAAAAGTAACAACCACCTAGACAACTTCCCAACCAATGCTGGTGCTTCATAAAGGTACTTCATTGGATCCACCTTAGCCACGGCTTGTATCTTGTAGGATTGGAAATAGTGGCGCAGCTTCTTGGTCAACCAAATCATCTCCACACATGTCTTCTCTACCAGTGTGTACTTGGTTTCATACTCCAGCAATTTCTTGCTAAGGTAATAGATAGGATATTCCTTCTTGCCATCTTGTTCTTGTGCAGGCATTGCCCCTATAGAGGATTCTTCAACTGCCAAATACAAAATCAGGGGCTTCCCTGGAATTAGAGGACTCAACACTGGTGGCTTTACCAGGTAGGCCTTGATCTTCTCGAATGCCAGCTGACACTTGTCATCCCACACAACCGGCTGATCTTTCTTTAATAGCTTGAAGATTGGCTCACAAGTGGAAGTTAGCTTGGCTATGAAGCGGCTGACATACTGCAAGGAACCCAGGAATGATCTGACCTCCTTTTCAGTCTTTGGAGCTGGCATATCTTGGATGGCTTTGATTTTATCTGGGTCCATTTCTATCCCCCTCTGGCTAACTACATGGCCCAACAACTTCCCTGATGTGACCCCAAATATGCACTTCTTGGGGTTAAGTCGCAA
Source organism: Euphorbia tirucalli (assembly GCA_039660915.1). Taxonomy (NCBI): domain Eukaryota; kingdom Viridiplantae; phylum Streptophyta; class Magnoliopsida; order Malpighiales; family Euphorbiaceae; genus Euphorbia; species Euphorbia tirucalli. Next base: position 18,997,640 of record CM077637.1, read on the forward strand.
GTTGTACTCTCCAATGCGTGTTAGAAATCTATCCAGGATAACAGGGTGTTCCTCCCGGGTTGCTGATTTAACAAGCATATCATCGACATACACTTCAACTTCTTTATGGATCATATCATGCAACAGAGTTGTGACAGCCCTCTGATAAGTGGCACCGGCGTTCTTCAATCCAAAAGGCATCACTCTGTAGCAAAAAGTACCCCACTCTGTGATGAACGATGTTTTCACCTTGTCGATCACATCCATCAGAATCTGGTTATACCCTGAAAAGCCATCCATGAAGGAGTACATTACCGCTTTTGCTGCACTATCAACTAGGACGTCAATATGTGGCAGTGGGAAGTTATCTTTTGGGCATGCTTTATTCAAGTCCCTGTAGTCAACGCATACTCTGACCCTTCCATCCTTTTTAGGCACGGGAACAATGTTTGCTAGTCATTCCGTATACTCCACCACTTCGAGAAACCTGGCATCTATCTGTTTGGCCACTTCTTCCTTCACCAGTGTAGCCCATTCCGGCCTTAGTCTTCTCAACTTCTGCTTTACCGGTCTGAACTTGGGGTCCGTTGGGATTTTGTGCACTGCTATTTCTGTATCTACACCTGGCATGTCTTCATACGACCAGGCGAAAGCTTTAACATGTTTTTGGAGTATTCTTATTAATTCTCTTTCTTCCTCGGATTTTAGCTCATGTGAAATAAGTACCATTTTAGGGTTTTCATCTATACTTATATTGATTTCATGCAATGCAGTGTCATGTATGCTAAATATGCTTGATGGTGATTTAAATGCATGCACAGAATTATCAGGATAAACATCACACAAGTAAGCAAACTGGGATTTCATTGCATTGAACTTATCATAAAGTACATCAGTTACATTGAAAATGGAAGAAATAGATACAACAAAATCATTTTCATCCTCCACAGACGGAGGGCCTTGCTCTTCCTCAGCTTCCATCTTCCCTTCCAGAGCATCATCTGGGACTGCAGCTTTCTCGGCCACCTGTGCCTTAGCATTCTCCATAATCTTGGCGATTTCAGCAACCACAGAGTCTAAGTTCACTTTGGCCATCAGTTCTTTGCCAAATCCTTCCTTGGATTTCCCAAAAGCTTTGGTTAATGCAGCAGTCAAAGCTCCCGAGATCACTTCTGTAGCTTCGGCACAGGTCTTTTTTTCATCTTCTTCCTCAGCCACCTCTATGGTTTCTGCTATCACCTCAGACGATTCTCCTTTCAAAATTTCAGATTCAGCAATTGCTTCCTCCACCATTACAGGGGCTACTGGCTCTTCCTAGCTTTTCTCAAAATCCACAACATCTGCAAAGATCTCAAAGCCAGGGTGCTCGACATTTCCAACCAGCACCGGTTCAGCTTGGCCCTTGTAAAGGCTTTCCCCTGCCTTCAGAAATGGCTTCATCATGACCTTGCCATTCTTGCCCTTTTTCAGGTTCTTCTGCTCGGATGATCCCTCTACATAACCAAGGCCGCACTGCTTCGACTTTCCCGAGTCGATCTTGAATTCCGGCACACCTTGCAAATTAATCCCGAGTCCCATTCCCAGGACAAAGTTCAGCTTGTACAGATATCGAGATAGCCACTCCAGCATGTAATTCTCATAAAGAACCATAGGGGCATCTGTGGTTTCTTCCTCCTCAATGACAGCAATTTGGAATCCACCAAAAGGAACCACTCCTTCATCCACCGGAGCTACCATCGACTGGGCATCCGCCTTAACAGTCACAATCCTGTCATTCATAGAGAATTTAATCTTCTGATGCAATGTGGAAGGAACACCTCCCAAAGGATGGAACCAGGGCCTTCCAAGCAATAGGGAGAATGTGACCGGGATATCGATCACTGCGAAGACGACCATGGACTTGATGGGCCCAACCTCCACTTCTGTTTCGAAGGTCCCTATCACTGTTCTTTTAGAATCATCATACGCCCGAATGACTGTTGAGGACCTCTTCAACACTTCTTCATTCATGCCTAGAAACGGTAACATTTTCAACGGGCATATATTCAGAGCCGAGCCGTCATCCACCATAACGCACGGCATCACCTTATCCATGACATAGTCTCTGATGTAAAGAGCCTTGTTGTGGGCCTTTCCTTCTGCAGGTAGGTCTTTCTCAGAGAAAACAATATTAGGAGCTCCAGCATGGACTTTGTCTAGCAAGCAGCACATAGCCTCTGGTGAAGCTATAGGGGAGACTTCAATTTCTGATAGCTTCTTCACTAAAGCCTCCCTATGCTCTTTGGAGGTCATAAGCAGATGCCACAAACTGGCTTGTGCAGGGGTCTTCTTCAATTGGCAAATGACCAAGTCTTCTTTCTCGACTCTTTCCGGTGCTGAAGTACTGCCCGACCCATTCATCGGTGCTTTATCTTTCATCTGATCTGCCGGCTGATATACCCTTCCACTTCAGGTCACGTGCTGCACTTCTGAAATCTTCAGCTTCTCAACAGCTGGGAGTTTAACAGCCTCTCTTCTGTCAAATTCTTCGTACTCATCTTCGGAGTCAAGATCATCTAGACTTATAGGCTTGATTTCCTTACACCCCTCCTTTTCCTCACACTCGGGTTCCACTTTGGGTTCTCCTACCGCCACTGCCTGAATCGTAGGGTTCGCTTGTAGAACTTGGGCAAATATAAAGTTAGCCGGCAACCCCGACTGAACCATGTTAACCCACTTCTAGAATGCCGGCAATGGGTTGGTTTTAGTGCTAGGTTTAGCTGGCTCTTGCAGCTTTCCCTCGTCAATGAGCTTCTGGATAGCATCCCTTAGCTTGTAGCAGTTGTTGGTTCGGTGGCCTGTCACCACATGATAAGTGCAGAAGTTATCTTTGTCGGCTTCTGATGACTTCTCAAATGGCCTTAAGGATTGCAACAGGCCGCCATTCCTACACTTGGCAAATATCTTTGCCAAAGTAAGAGTCCAAGGCGATATGCCTTGTCCTCCAGGACCCCTATTCTGGTTGCCTTGCTGCTGATTCACATTAGCCACTTCGACCTGCTTCACCTCCGATGATTGCCCCTGTTTGCCACTGGAACCTGAACCAGAACCACTACCAGACCCAGCTGCTGTAGTTGATCTATACCCTGAACTATACCCTGTACTTCTTCCCCCTTTCTGACCAGCTGGCTTCTCCTTTTCATCCCTTTCTATCTTCATGGCCATGCTATATCGCTAAGCTCCTTGAAGGGATGGAATTTCATGTTGTTCTTGAAAATATCCTTGCTGCCATCAATGAGCTTCTGTATAAGCTCGTCTTCATCAGGGCGGTTCTTTAGGAGGATCATCTTGTTCATCCACCTCTGGTAGTATTCATCAAAGGGCTCGTTGAATTTCTGCTTCACCCTCTCCAAATCATACAGCTTCACCTGGATTTTAGTGTTGAAGCTGTAGTATTTGATGAAGGCCGCAGATAAAATTTCCCAATCAGATTGCTCCTCCTTTGACAGTGAGTTATACCATCCCAAAGCACCTCCCTCTAGTGTGGTGGGGAAAAGATTAATCAATTGTTGCTTGGTAGCGCCTGCTGTTAGCATAACCAGGGCATATAAATTCACATGGGCCTCCGGCGAACCCATCCCTTTGTAAGTAGGGATCTTCGGTACTTGGAAGCCAATGGGGAATGTCTCGATGCCCTTACTGATCATGGCATCCACATTCACCCCTTTCTTGGATTCAGCACTGATACTGACCCCCTTCTTCAACTGGGCCATAACTTCATCTAGTTCAGAGCACTTGGCTTTCATCCTCTGTTCCATAGCTGCCTCTCTCTCCTACAGCTTTTCAAGGCTAGCTGAAGCGTCACCACCATGTTGGGATGACTCAGCTTCTTTTTCCTTCCTGGCTCCACTACCACCGGTCTCACCACCTTCTCTAACCACTGCCCTCATTTCTTCCTTTAACATTTCGCGGAAATCCTGCGACCTGAAGAAATCTCTCAAAATATCAGCCATGCTCGGTGTCTGTTCTGCCATATTCACTCCTTCCCCAGACTCAGAGTCACTGTCACTCTCGACTACCCTCTGTCTCCTAGCTGCCCTTGAAGCTTGGGATCTTGTCCAAGGTCGCTCCAGTGTATTCTTCTTGGGAGTAGACAGGAGGTATTAAAGTCATGAATGAATGACGTGAAGTGACATGAAAATTAGGGTATTGAGAATGCTTGAAATGCTTGAAGTGGAATTATGTATGGAATGATGATATGAATGGTTTCTTTTTATTATCTTTTTTTTTTATTTTTTTTTCGAGGCATTCCAAGAACACCCAATGTTTATGCAAAAACGTCACGTGTGGGCCATCACACGGACAGAACTTCAGTGCCTTTGGGGCACCTAATGAATTCGTGAAATGGTCGCATGTATACCGGCACACGGACGTAGTTTTGACGCTTTATAGGTCTATGAGATGATATGAAATGGTCGCATGGGCCGGGCCCACAGACAAGGTCTTGATGCTTTTGAGCATATGATATGGAAAGATGTTATGAGAAAGTCACGTGTAACAGGAACACGGACAAGGATTCGGCATTCGAGGAATGCCTTTCATGATTTGGTGATGTTATGGGCCTACATGTGTACTAATCGGGCACTCGGGGAGTACCTTAAATGGTGAATTAATGTCATGAAGTGGTCGGATGTGGACCACAGTGTTATATGATGTCTATGATAGATGGGTATGATGTCATGAAATGCATCGTGTAAATTATTACACGAAAATGGGCCTAAGGCCGTTGTGGCTTTTATTAAATGAAATGATATTGGTGGAATGGCCGAATGCAATCCGGTGCATTGGCAAAACAGGGGTAATTTTGGGTACCCGGTATGTTATGAAATGAAATGGGATGGTCATGATAGGCGTCCTTGAAATGCCTCTTAATTTAATTTGAGTGAAATGTAGTGAATGAACATGTTACACTATATGCAAATGGCTGCACAAAAACGTGGGTTAGGATGCATGACATACATAATGATGTTATGTATGCTATGTCAAAAATAAAATGCTAATCACACAAGTTTAATGTTATGGCTGAAAAAGAAATCGTTAGTATGGATGACAAGCGAATGAATTAATGTTTTACACACGAAATAAAATGCAAAATGGCTGCATAAAAATGTGGGTTAGTATCACACAAAGATGTTTGTGTATGGTATGTCATGTGTATGGAAAATGGTGATTATGGTATGTTATGCATGCGTCGGCGATGTGTCACGAAATGGTGAAGAACACATAGCAAGCAAAACGAATTCTTCCAACCTTATTCCTCCAAAGTGGTCGGTCTCGAAAATTTCTAACCGAGTCCTAGGCGGGGTTCACTTCAATCACCAACCGGGGGTGATGAAGGCGCGACTTTATTATTATTCACACAATTATTTTGGTATCCTAAGGGAATCCAACTAGAGCTGCCTATATGGGTTCGGCCAAAGTCGGGATAACATCAAGGCTCTCATAGCAAGATATACTCCTCACTTCTCCCCACTCAAGGGTCCTAGCGAAGGGGTTCATACGAGGCTATGAGTGGTGTTTCATATTCGTGCCCCTAAGACCAGGAGGAACTTAGGTGACACTTCAACAATCCACCAGGCTATAAAAGGATACCTAATCTAATGCAAAAATGGCTAACTAAAAATGCAAATAAAATACCAAAAGAGAATCATCCACGTTATTTTAATTAAACACTTTTCAGGGCTTGTCAAAATTATTTTAAGTTTTTAAGAAAACTTTTTTTTAAGAGTTCCCCAGCAGAGTCGCCACTGTGAGCGGACGACGCGTTTTCGACGGGACGCGGGACTCCCTTTCGGAATGGGACGCCACGATCTCGGGCGGGCCCCTCCCTCGCGTGGGGTTTTTATGAATGGAAATCCACGTTTTGGAAAATGAATGGAATTAGTGCATAAAAGGACCGAGACCTAAGTCTCGATGAATATTGTAGAGTCGCCACCCGGCTCAGCTCAACCGGGAAATTCTTATGTAGCTGAACCGGACGAGCGGTCGCTACACTATCCAGAGATTCGGGTCCGGACAAGTCCCTTATTTCGTGTCTAATTAAAATAAATATTGTCAATGTCCTCAAATGGTATTTCAAAATCTAAAGTCAATTTTATTGAATATAAAAGGGCATACAGCGCGCATACAAAATATTTAACACAAAAATAAGGAAAAGAAATAAATATTAATTGGCTTACAACCAAATCGAATGGAAAAATAAAAACTCTCACCTCACTTATACAATCGCCTAGAATACACGAAAATCTAAAAATAATTACAACCGCCTAAATACACGATTTAATCTATTAAAATACATTAAAAAAAAATAAAAAGAAATTAAAACCTGCAAAATATAGGGTTAGCACAATATATACAGCACGCCACAATTAGCACTCAAATAGACAAAATTGGGAAATCAAGAATCGGGGGCATGCATTTAGGGGGTAACCGGGTTGGCTCGGCTAGCCGGCCCGGTTAGACCTGGAAAACATTTTGAAACGTCCCTGTATTTTTGGTTTTATGGAAAAAAAACATTTTGAAAACAATTTTTTTCTTTTTCGGATTACATGCATTTATTTATTTTTTTTACATTTAAAGTGAGTCGGTTTTCGGGAGAACCAGGTCTCCGTCGTTGAATTGTTCTAAATGCAAATTTACAAGAAAATTGAATCTATGGTCGTGATGCACACAACAAAATTCATTTTGATGATTTTTGGGGTTTTCTAATTTTTTGGGATTTTTTGGGAATTTTTGGGAATTTTTTATGATTTTTTATGCATTTTTTAAGAAATTTTTGGGTTTTAAAGGTGAAATTCTGATTCTGAGAACTACAGTGGTACGACTGTAAATTACAGTCGTGGAAACTCAACTACAGTCGTACGACTGTAGATGCTGAAAATTCAATATTTCACCAAAATCTTATTAAAAACAAGCTGGAAAAGAAATCACCTGGAAATCAACTACAGTCGTACGACTGTTCATCAATTCAAGAACAGTCGTGCGACTGTTCTTGATTTCCAGGAGCAGAAACGCAGAAAAAAGAGATAAAAATGCACAAAAATCACAATTAACACCCAGAAAGCAAGCAAAATTAAAGAGAAATGGGACGCCTACCCTTTAGAAGTCCCTCCAAGTCGAAATTGACCCTGGCGTCGCTCCAATCCACAAGAATTTGCACTTTTCCCCTTGAATTGAAGTTGGGGACTTTATGTCCAAAAATCCAAATTGCAAAGGATTCTGATTGTTTTAGTCCGAAATTTCAATTTGTTTGTGAAGCTAACTCATTAACCTATGGATTTCTATCAAGTTTTAATCTTAATTTCAAGAATTAAAGAAAATAGAAGCGGAAAAGATGAGTTTTTGTGGCTTTTTTTTTCTTCCTCTTCCTTCCCTCTTTTCTCCTTCTCTCTCTAAATTTTTCACCAGAAATCCAATCTCTCACTCTCTCTCTCTTTTTTTCTCTTTTTCTATTCTGATTTCTCCCATTTTCTCTCCAAAATCCGGGCATTAATTGCCCAAAATCCTCTCCTCCTCTTTCTTATATCATGGGTATGGTGTTCTGCACCTGCCCCGATAATACAGTCGTACGACTGTAGTTTTTAAATTACAGTCGTAAGACTGTAATTACAGTCGTACCACTGTAAATTTTTTTTTTTTTCAAAATTTTTTTTTTCGAATTTTTTTTTTCCCGAATTTTTTTTTTTCAATTTTTTTTTTTTTGTAAGAAAATCCCGGCGCTTACAGGTATGATTCAGCCTCTACCCATTTTGAGAATTAGTCAACTGCCACCGTAATGATATGGCCATTCAATGCTGGAGGTCGAATTTCGCTAATGATTTCTATTCCCTTTGCCGAGAATGGCCAAGGAGTAGAGAGGCTTTGTAGTTCTATTGGTTAGAGGTGGCTAATATCTCTATAAACCTGGCATTTGTGGCATCTCCTTACCTATTCTACATAATCTGCTTGCATGGTAAGCCAGAAATATCCTTACCGTAGAATCCTTCTTTGCTAGAGCCATACCTTTCATATATGGACCATAGGATCCTAAATGCATCTGCTTTATCACTCGATGTGCTTCTGATTCCACTAGACATCTTAGAAGAAGACCATCCGCTATCCTCTTGAAGAGTTGGTTCTCAAATATTTTGAACTGCACTGCCAACCGATTGATTAATGCCCTATCAGTCATGTCTGCTCCTTCTAGATATTGTCTATCTTGTAAAAATCTAAAATTTTCAGAGTACTAAGGCTTATCATCCACTGTCAGACTCAGAACATCATCATAGTCGTAGAAGGGTCTCTTGGGGACTCCCAAGACCAAAGGTTTCATGGGTTATTTTTACAGTCCATCCCACAGAGATAAGAGTGTTGGTAGAGCATCTGCCATCTGGTTGTCATCTCTGATCATATGCTTTAACTCACAATGGCCAAATGTTTCGATCAACCGCCATACGGACTCCAGATAAGGTCACAGAGACTCCTCCTTGATTTCCCATTCTCCCATGGCTTGGAAAATGACAAACAAAGAATCTCTAATTATCAATACATCATTTAGCCCTAGGGTAATTAAGGCATCAATATCGAATAAGCAGTCCTCATATTCTGCTCTGTTGTTGGTCACAGGGAATTCCAAATGCTTAGAGAATGGGATGATCTCTCCATCTGGGGTAGTGATGGTAACTCTCAAGCCATAGCCTTGCTCAATTATAGCTTTGTCAAAGTACATTGTCCATCTTCTCAGTTCAACTTTGATCATTGCAAGCTGTTCATCCGAAAATTCTAAGTTCTCCATCTATTCCAAATCCAATGGTTGATTGGCCAAGAATTTTGCTACTACTCTTCCTTTTATCACCTTTTTGGTCATGTACTCAATGTCAAATTTGAATAACAATAACAACCACCTAGATAACTTCCCAACCAATGCTGGCACCTTACAGAGATACTTTATTTGGTCCACCTTGGCTATTGCTTGTATCCTGTAGGACTAGAAATAGTGTCTCAGCTTCTTCATCAGCCAAACCATAGTTGTACAAGTCTTCTCAACTACTGTGTATCTGGTTTCGTAGTCCAATAGATTTTTACTGAGGTAGTAAATGGCATGCTCTCTCTTGTCGTCTTGCTCCTACACTAGCATTGCCCCTACCAAAGTCTCTTTAATGGCCAGATACAAGATTAAAGGTTTACCCTGTGTCAGAGGTTTCAACATGGGTGGATTCATCAGGTAAGCCTTTATTCTGTCAAAAGCAATCTAGCACTGGCCATTCCATATTACTGGTTATTGCTTCCTGAACAGTTTGAAGATAGGCTCACAAACTGTAGTCAATCTAGTGATGAACCTACTAACATACTAGAGTGACCCCAGGAATGATCTGACTTCCTTTTCAGTTTTTGGCATCAACATATCTCGGATGGCTTTGATTTTATCTAAATCCATCTCAATTCCCCTTTGACTAACTATGTGCCCCAGTAACTTGCCAGAACTGACTCTGAATACACACTTCTTTGGATTAAGTTGGAGGTTACATTTCTTAATTCTGGTCATAAATCTATCCAGGACAATAGGGTGTTCTTCATGGGTCATGGGTTTGATCAACATGTCATCGACATACACCTCGACCTCTTTGTGTATCATGTTATGAAGAAGTGTGGTGATGGCCCTTTGGTACATGCCTTCAGCCTTCTTCAATCCAAATGGCATCACTCTGTAACATTACATGCCCTACTTTATGATGATAACTATCTTGATCTTATCGATGATATCCATTAGGATCTGATTATACCCAGAGAACCCATCCGTAAATGAATACATGATCGCTCTGGCTGCACTATCGATCAGTACGTCTATATGTGGCAGAGGGAAGTCATCTTTAGGAGATTCTTTATTTAGGTCTCTATAGTCAACACAGACTCTGACCCTCCTATCCTTCTTCATAAAAGGCACAATGTTAGCCAACCACTTGGGATACTCAACAACTTCCAAGAATTTGGCTTTGATCTGCTTAGCCACCTCATCCTTAACCTTTTCTACCTATTCTGGTCAGAGACATTTGAGTTCCCTGACCTTATATGTCAAGCTTCTTGTTTTGAACAACCAAAGCATAGACATTTATGTTCTTTTTAGATTCTATAGGGAGAACTTCTTTCTCCTTCTTGGATTCAGGATAGAGCATGCCTTTGATTGGTTCCATCCCATATTTAGAGAAATCTATGATTTTGATGAAGATCTCAAATCCCGAAACCACCTTTCCTTTCACCTCCACTGGCTCAAGTTTGCCATCATAAGCACCACCGATGGCACGGATAAAGCTGTCCATAAGGTGCACTGCTTTCCACTTGGGCCTGCTCTTTAAGGTCTTGCCTTTATATCTAAGGCCTGCCTGATAGGTCTTCCCAGTGTCGATATCAAACTTAGGCATGCTCTACTGATTTGCTCCTAGTCCTTTTCCTAGGATGAACTTTTGCTTCTTTAAATATCTATGGACCCAATCTATGAACACAGGTTTTTTGCCCTTCGCACCAGATACGATAGCTATTTGGAAGTTGGTCATAGGCTAATCAAAGGTGTTCAAAGCAGTAATGATTGGAGGTTCATTAGCCTCAAGGGTCACTATCTTTCTCCCAATGGGGAACTTGACTTTTTGGTACAGAGTGGAAGGCACACCCCCCAAAGAGTGGAACCACAAATGCCCTAACAACAAAGAGAAGGTCACTGTGATATCAATGACTATGAATAGCACCTTAGAATTTACTTCCCCGACTACCACTTCTGCTTCAAAAGTCTCGATCGCTGTGCACTTTAAGTCATCATAAGCACAGATCACAATGGCCTCTTCACTCATGTTCAAACAGGGTAGAATCATCAGGGGGCAGATGTTGAGGGTGGAGCCATCATCCACCATGACGCATGACATCACTCTGTCCATGATCTTTACTTTTAAGTACAGGGATTTATTGTGATATACTCCCTCTGTAGGCAGATTGGCATTGTTGAATGCTATCTCTAAAGGACGATCTATCGGGAGCTTGATAGATCTGCCTATCATTATGCATACTTCTTCAGGAGAAGTCAGAGGGGTTGGTCCATTTCAATCAACTTTTCACCACCGCAGCATGATGTTTCTGGGACTCTATCAAAAGGTGCCAAATAATAGCTTTGGCGGGCATTCTTTTCAGTTGTTCAACTACCAGTTGTTCTCTTATACTGGAGTGGTAGGACAGTCATTACGAACTGGTGTTTTTGTCCTCAGTGTTGACTCGTTCTGCCAGGGTTGATTGGTGGGTTGGTAAACTCTCCTACTCCTAGTGATGTGGTTAATCGGTCCATCTTTCCTCACATACATCCTGGCTTTGGTATAGACCAGGTAAACTGCTTTGGGTTCAGGGACTTCATACTCATCGTAGCCATCGTCTAGCTCAACATCATTCAAGTTGATCGGCTCTAGCTTCTTTTCAACCAATTCCATGGGCTCAATTGCCTTCTCAGCCTCCCTGAAGAAGGAAACTGCCAGTATTGTAGGATTGGCTCGGATAATTTGAGCAAACACAAAATTAAAAGGTAGTCCAGTCTACATCATATTGACTTGACCCCCAAAACTAGGCAGTGGATTTCTCTGCACCCTTAGCTTGGCATCAGGCTCTTGGATCTTATTCTAAGTTACCAACTGCTTAATGGCATCCCGCAAACGGAGGTAATCATTCGACTGGTGGCCTTTCGCCACATGATAAGTGCAGAAATTATCTCTGTTTGTCTCAATGATAGGAGAGCAAGGCTTCAAACTCTGTAGGAGCCCCAACTTTCTATATTTGCCAAATATTCTGCTTAATGATTTGACAGGTGATATCCCTTTCAGATTGGCCTAGGGAGCTGACCTTTGAGCTACTGCCACTACCTCAACTTGCTTAACGGAGGTAGATGCCTGTATAGGCTCTGGGCTATAGCTAGGACTAGCTAAGGTTGTGGTGGTTGTGAGCGGACGACCTTTCGAAAGTGGAAGTGGAATGCAGCAAAGCAAACCGGGAAAATGAGAAGTTTTTGGTTTTGGAATTTTTGATTTTGAAAGCGGTTTCCATATATTTTAGGAAAACCATTGATTTATTTGGAACTCCCTTTTATAGAAAACCTTTACTTTGAATGTGAACTTTTGGAAAACTGGTTTTGCATTTTTAGAAAATCCTATTTTATTACTTTAAAGACCTCAAAACCTAAATTTCAAGATCAGTGATAGAGTCACCACCAGGATCAGCTCATCCGGGAAATTCAGGTACAGCTCCTTACCGACCGTATACTACTGTACCTAATCCAGAGATTTAGGGTTTGGGCAACTTACTTATTCAACCTCAAGCTTGCATTCGTTTTATAGTTTATATTACCATATTTTATTCAATTATTTATCTACCCATTTTTATTATGTATTATTTAGCCCATGCTCATTCAGATGACAAAAATAGATAAAGTGCAAAAAAAGTAAATCATACATCCAAGCAATCGAAAGAATAAAAGTAGAGGCCGCTTATCTACAACCCAAAAAAAGGAAAAATCTTTTATCCTCACTAATACAATTGCCTAGATACACAAAGATCTAAAAATTACAGTTGCCTAAAATACACGAGTTAATCTATTAATTACATTCAAAATAATAAAGAGAAAGGAAAAACTAAAGGCTGCAAAACAGATGGTTAGTACAATTACAGCACAAACACATAGAAGACTCACGACAGGACTGTATTGGGATTTTAGGAGCGCGGGCATGCATTTAGGGTATAGCCGGGTCAACTCAGCCAGTCGGCCCGACTAGACCTGGAAAATGGTTTTTGGAAACCCCCTGAGGTTTTGCGCTTGGAAACCATTTTGAAAAAAAAATTGGCTCGATTTCATGCAAAATTTCTCCCTTTTAGTGGGTCGGTTATCCTGGAACTCAGGGTTCTGTTCGTGCGGGTTTCCTAATTTTGAGATACATCTAGGGTATAAAAAACAATAAACACACCAAAAACAGTTTAATTCTAAAGACTGCATCACACGACGACGCCCGTGCGTGTCGTCTCGTGATTCTGCCTCCTTCTGGAGACTACAACCGTACGGCTTTAACCACTACAGTTGTACGGCTGTAACACCCATAACCGGAAATTAGTTTTCTTCACTTTGAAAATCACTGTTTTACCCCGTTTCGAGGATTTCTAAGGATTTTTATGGAGTCCGAGGGTATGCTAATGCTAGATAATGGATCCGATTTGGATCGAACGACCTCGAATTCCAGAAAACCAAAACCAAGGAAACCAAAAACCTCAATTCCATGTAATTAGAAATCTGAAACCAAAGTTTTGTAATGCACAGACGTGTTTGGATAGAAATAGATCATAATAGAATGAACAAAATGGAAAACAGACTGCTTTTGGCCGTTTCGGGGCTTTTTGGGTTGCTGCCTAGAAGAACACAGTCGTGCGGCTGTAGTGTTACAGCCGCTCAGCTATATTCTAATGAACTATAGCTGCATGGCTGTACTCAAGGTAAATACAGCCGTACAGCTCTAGCTGGGCAGTCAGTTTTTTGGAATTTGATGAAACAGAGAAAAAACACACAACAAAAGCAATAAACACAAGTTTAAGGCCTCTCAGAGTTTACCTTATTGATGTTCTAGCGTATTGAACGTCCAGAAGTGGATTGAAACATCTGAATGCACTTAGAATCCCATGAACATCCCGAAATCCTGAATACGAGTCCCGAATCGATCCGAAACAAACCCAAAATAAACCCGGACGAGTGAGGAGTGACTGAAGACCTTTCCCTCTCTGCTTCTAAGATGTTTTCTGGTGTTTTTGTCTCTAGACTTCTCCCTCCTTTTTTCTTTCTTTTCTTTTCTTCCCCTATTTTTCTAACTCTTCTACCTTTCTAATTCTCTCTGTTTTTCTGATTTTTTTCCAATCCGTGAATCCCCTTTCAATTTCCCCCTTAATCCCTTTTGTCACTTGTCAATCTCTCATTAATGCCTCTCTAAAATTTCAGCTCTGATTTTTGGAGCCCCTCCCCTGCCATCAAGTTGCTCTAGTTTTCTGCCAGGCAACTTGGCCGCCTGTCAGAGCCGCGTGGCTCTAGGAATTACAGCTGCACGACTCTAGTTCTATAGCTGCATGGCTGTAGTCTTGATGCTACAATTGTGTGGCACAAACTAGGACCGTGATGGATTCCCCTGAATCCTACACCTACCTTTTAAGCCTTTTAATCACTCGAATGACCTTTCTCAGGGTTTTGGATCGAGAACTGTTTGATTTTCGGAGTACTCGAGACATTCTAGGCAACATCCAACTCATTCTCAAGTCTGACTTATGTCCATCTGCTTAAAGGACTCTCATCACAGAGGTCGGGAAAACCCATGCTCACAAGCTGCCCCTCGCGGGATCAAAGTCGATTTGTGGTCGGGCTGTTAAGCCTAGATCGAGTTTGGTCTCACGATCGGGAGCACGGTGAGAAGAGGAAAGAAAACATACCTGACATCTTGGTTTGTCAAGAAAATCAAGCGCAACGTCTAGCTGGGGGACGTGTCTTGGCTCTTTGTGGAGCGATGGTTGTGTGTTGGCCCAAGGGGCATTGGTTTTGAAGTCAACACAGGGGGTGTTGGTTTGAAGTCGGTCCAGGGGGTGGTAGTTTTGGAATCGACTTAGGGAGCATTGATTTTGAAGTTGGCCCAGGGGGCATTTGTTTGAAGTCAGCCCAGGGACGATGGTTTTGGAATCGACTCAGGGAGCATTGATTTTGAAGTTGGCCCAAGGGGCATTGGTTTGAAGTCAGCCCAAGGGGTGTTGATTTTGAAGTCGGCCTATCGGGTATTGATTTTTTTTAAATTGTGTCGGGAATGCGTATTTGTTCCTTGATTGATAATTTTGGAAAAAAAAAATTTTTGCCCCTTCGATCAAGAATAAATACGGCTTGGTTGTTTCACCATCGGATACCTGTAAAAGGCAAGAAATACCCTTCTCGGGATCATATCGGTATGAATGGAAATTATGAAAAATTGAGAAAACTTGCTTAGTTGAGAGTTAGAGACGTGTTGCTCTAATTTGCAAGATACAGTCGTGCGACTATAATACATAGCCACGCGGCTGTAACTTGCCACATCGTTAGAGCCGCGCGGCTCTAGCGTGAAATAGGAAGAACCTTAAAATGGCAAACAGACGGCCTCATTTCCACAAAACATACTTTTCTTCCTTTTCTTCTGCCTCTCTTTTTCTCCTAATTCTTTAACCCGATTCTCGGCTTCCAAGATGTTAAAGAAAC
Organism: Euphorbia tirucalli; assembly: GCA_039660915.1. NCBI lineage: Eukaryota > Viridiplantae > Streptophyta > Magnoliopsida > Malpighiales > Euphorbiaceae > Euphorbia > Euphorbia tirucalli. The sequence goes on from CM077637.1 coordinate 19,012,908, forward strand.
TTAGAAAGGCGATTCGTCCATCTACTCCTTCACAACCCGCCCCTCACACAAGATATATTCTGCCAGAGGGGGAGTTTTTCTTGCCCACTGAGACTACAGTGGATGTATATGGACTCCAGGACTCGGTTGAGTACTGTGGAGTCAAGAGGAATGATCCTATACCTATCACACTTTAACCGTCTATGCATGCATCCCAGAAATTGGTTAGTTTTCCCAATTTTCTCCTTTTTTCAATTTTTTCAATTCCTACAAATGTAGAAAGAATTAGGTGAAATTAGGTGAAATAGATGCATGTTTAGGATAGATTTTACCCCTAGGAACTTTAATTGATGATTTGATGACGATTAGAGTTGATTTAGGGTTGAATTTTCAAAACCTAGGGTTTTTTTGAAACTGTTGCGTTTTTCCAAATAGAGCTGTGTGGCTCTACGTTATAGCCGTGCGGCTTTGTTCTAAAGCCTGGCTAAAAATGCCTGAACAAAGCCGTGCGGCTCCATATCTGATGGTTACAGCCGCGCGGCTGTAATCATAGCTGTGCGGCTCAGGGGACCGAACAAAAAAAAACCTTATTCTTTCCTTTAATTTCAATGCTTTTTATTTGGTTTATGTGATTCATGCATAACCCTAATAACTCATAAAAACTCCCTGTTTATTGTTTTGCAGGATCGGTCCCATAATTGTGGGGCCGGGGCACTATCGGACACTTTGAGGTGGTATAGGTGACTTCCGGACGGGATGAGGGGGATAGTCGACGCTACAGGATTGGAGAGAATGGTGTGTTGTATGTGTGAGCATCCTCTCCGGATGAGCCGTGGTCTATTGACGGTGTTGATTGAGTGGTGGATGGATTCCACACACACCTTCCATTTTCTGACTGGGGAGTACACCATCACCCTGAGGATTTCGCAGCTATTACCGGGCTTTCTTTTCGCAGGCCCATTATCAACTTCAACCAGACTCTGAAGAGAGGGGGTTATAGCCCCGCGATCATCGGCTTGGTTCCTCAGGATAGAAGGATCCAGTGTAACACCCTCTGGGACTACTAGTTGGGGAGGCAAGCTGAGCTTCCTAAGGGCTCTACTTTCACACCTAAGGATGCGAGCCGCTATGCTAGGGCTTTCCTCCGTTACGCCCTTAGCACCTTGGTTTTCTCTACAGGTCAGAGCGACCTAAACTTGGTTGTCCTCCCCTCACTGATCCAGTTGGGCGACGTGAGGGACTTGAGTTGGGGATGAGCTGGCTTGGCTCAGCTATACTATTCCCTCGATATATTCACCCGAGGGAAGCATAGGGAGATGAAGGGCCCTTGGATCATCATTCACATGAGTTTCTCCAACTTTTTTTTAATTTTCTTATTATGCACCATTCACAGATTTGGGAGTATGGTTCATCCCCTAGCCAGTGGTACACATCCAAGAGATCACAGAGCTCCCTGATTTCCCCCGACTGAGATGGTGGTTGGGTCTCAGCTGGGGTGACATGGACAGGACTGTGGAGGACTGCCGACTGTTCCTGACCCAGATGACATTCGAGGAGGTATACATCTCCCCCTTCTATGCATACTGAGTTATGGTATTTCACAACTGTTCTCTGCTCTTCTAACTTCTGGCTTTCTGATTTCAGCTAACCAAGGAGCCATGGAGGGGAGCTACATTGCCCTAGGAGGTAGTGGATGCCCAGAGGCTGACACCTAGGAGGTTTGTTAAGGAGTGCTCATTTGGTCTGGAGTGGTACCTTGGAGAGTGGGTCTCTGATTGGCTTTCAGGTCCTATAGGGCGCAAGATCCTAGCCGCTCTACCTGTAGGACTATTTTGGCCGCATCTCCTGTCAGCAGAGGACCATCACGACCTCTTTAGGTCTGGGTACGTGGTAGATGGAGTGGAGGGAGACTATCTCCAGTTCGCCACCACACAGCTCCTCCCTCCTACCAGAGCAATGCAGGCAGGGGTATGTTTCCTCTTCCACTTTTTATTTTTCTATACTGTGTCACTGTTAACTGACATCATTCATTTTTTTCAGCCATTTGGGAAGGGTAAGCACCCTCATACTTCGTCTAGCAGACGCTCTAGCGGTCGGGGATCCCAGACTACCAATGGTCAGGGCGATGGGAGCTCCTCTGCATATGCGGCTGAGTATGATGCTGATGCTGGAATAGAGGGTGCTCCACCTATTCTTCTGGTGATCCCTCCAGTGGTCCCCCCTGCCATTTTTATTCCTGGATGACTTGAGTTCCTGATAGATCCATCCATTCAGCTACTCGATAAATTCGGGCATTCATATCGAGTTGACCTGTTTCTCCAGGACCACCTCTACCCCACTGCTAACCCTCCTGATACCACTCATGTGAGTACCCATGCTTTTATCTATTTTTTGATCCTCACTGTTGTCCTTTGTCTGATTTGTGCAACTGTTTCCTATGCAAATTTTGGTATCTCAGGGGATGGCTCTGTGTCAGGCCGTTTCCGTACTCAGGACACTTATGATCTAAGACAACATGACATTGACAGTAAGTACCTGCATTTGAGTTAGCATTGATGCGTATATGCATGTGTGGGTGTATGTTGCAAGTGTGTGCATTTATGCGACATGATGTTTATGTTCTTGATTCTGGTGCAGTCCACAATTACTGCTCATCGAAGTGAGGAGACTCATCTGAGGTCGGAGGTGGACCGGCTACAGAGGCATTGTTTGGATCTAGAGCTTATGAACCAGAGCCTCCGTACAAGGGTGGATGCATAGGAGGCTCAGCATGCTATCTCTGAGGATTCTAAGGGCGAGGATGAGGCGGACGATCAAGATGATAGGGGACACTCTTAGTCTTCTTTCGCTTGATATAACAGCCTGCTTGTAGGATTAGCTTTTTGTATTGTAGTACATTTTGCTCGTCTGTGGGCTTTACTTTGTTGTACTTGTTCATTTGACCCGATATATTAGCTATTTTGATATTCATTCTAGTTCATTTGACCTGATATATTAGTTATTTTGATATTCATTCTGAGATTCATTGCTTTCTTCTGTGACATTTGCATTCCTAAATGAGTTTTCTTTCGCCCTACTCACCTTTATTGCCATTTAAATCGATTTAAGATCTCTCAGAACCTTATTCGATGATTTTAGACTCGATTTTGACTAAAAATCGCTTCTGAGCAGTAGAGCCGGGCGGCTATATGTTTAGAATTCTGTATATATGTATAGATAGAGTGCTACCTCTAAATTATAGCCGCACGGCACTATATACAGCTGCACCATTATAATTACAGCTGCATGGCTTTGCATACAGTTGCACCATTATAATTACAGCCATACGGCTATAGGTGACTTTTAGCAACTTTCCTTCTTTCTACACCACTTTCCAATAGATTAACTCGTCTTAAAGATTACTGGAGGACTTCCCACTCTTCTAACTGGGCCTCACTAGCTCTTTTCGGTCTATAGTCCTTACGATTTTACATGACTCTAGCTCGGAATCAGGCTTTTCTGGCTGCTACGGCTAGTTTCTGGGATCCAATGGATCATGTTTTCCGCTTCTCTAGGCAAGAGCTGTACCCCATGGTTGAGGATTTTAATGCCATTCTCTGCATCCCTTGCCCCCACGGAGTCAGGTTAGCTATCCTTGAGTCCAATCCGGATAGCTTACATACACTTCAGAGGTTGTTCATGCAAGACATGACAAGTTTTGACCGTTTACTTTTTGGTGGTGCTGCCCCTAGGAGTTTCAACCTGTCTGCTATCATGGATCCGTGCTCCATCTCAACCACTTCCGCCCTTGGTTAGACCCCTCTAATGAGTCTACTGTTGATGTCTAGTTACCTGTGCGAGTCTAGAGATGGGACTTGTGGCTTCCAATTAGCCTCGGTAGTATCCCAGATGGCCAACTGTGCCTCACCCGCAGGGCTTATCTTAGCTGAGACCCTAATTTATTTAGATTCTATTCATTCTGGTTGTTCCATCGAGACCAAAGGATGTTCCTTCTTACTTTAGGTATGTTCCTACCCCGTGTTTTGTCATTCTGACTGATTCTACACCCTCCTGATTGGCTGGCTATTGTGCAGATCTGGTTACTAAAGAAGTTGAGTCTCCTGAGTATCCCTCCACCTTATCCGAGATATGCTCCAAAGCGCTATTAAGCCCGACATATTAAGATCACAGACTTCACCACCCGGTCTGCAGAGGAGTGGTGGCTTACTTGGCTGAGAGGGAGGACAGATGCATCCATCAATTGGGTTTGCCCCTAGTGGGATATCTCACATGTGACTACTGAGACTTAGGCAGAAGGTGTGCAGCTGCTCAGGTTGACTAAGGTGATGTTCTACTCTCCTACACGGTTATGCAGACAGTATGGGCATGTACAGGGAGTGCCCCATTCCTTATGCACGATCGAGTGTGGAGAGTTCACACAGCGATGGCCCAGACATGTGCAGCAGCAGTTGATGAACCCTATTCGCTCTGAAATCTTGAGATATGATAGCATAGCTCTAGCGGAGACGAATGGCTGTTATAGAGCTTGGTTGGCCGACTTAGTGACTTGCCCTACAAGATGCCAGTGTGAGACATTGACTTTGAGATATCTCGGTCAGTTTATTCTTGATCGAAGGGGCAAAAATTTTTGTTTCCAAAATCAAGGAATAAATATGCATTATTGACCCAACTACAAAATTATTGCTCCTAGATCCAACTTCGAACCAACTCAGGCTAGACTGTTGTTTCGTACAGATATCAAAACAAGTCCCTGAATCAACTTAACTCAAGCTAGATTGCTGTTTCGCACAGACATCAGAACCAGTCCCTTAAGCAACTTAACTCAGGCTAGATTGCTGTTTTGTACAGACATTGTAACCAGTCCCTGAATCAACTTAACTCTGGCTAGATTGCTGTTTCGCACAGACATCGAAACAAGTCCCTGAATCAACTCAACTCAGGCTAAATTGCTATTTCGTATAGACATCGGAATTAGTCCGTGAATCAATTTAACTCAAGGTAGACTATTGTTTCACACAGACATCGGAACCAGTCCCTGAATCAACTCAACTCAGGCTAGATTGTTGTTTTGCAAAGACATCGGAACAAGTCCCTGAATCAACTCAATTTAGGGTAGATTGCTGTTTCACACAGACATCGGAACTAGTCCCTGAATCAACTCAACTCAGGCTAGATTGCTATTTCGCTTAGACATCGGAACCAGTCCTTGAATCAACTCAACTCGGGCTAGATTGCTATTTCACACAGACATCGGAACCAGTCCCTGAATCAACTCAACTCAAGCTAGATTGTTGTTTCGCATAGACATCGGAACAAGTCCTTAAATGAACTCAACTCAAGCTAGATTGTTGTTTTGTATAGACATCGGAACAAGTCCTTGAATAAACTCAACTTAAGTTAGACTGTTGTTTCGCACAGACATCAGAACAAGTCTCTGAATCAACTTAACTCAAGTTAGATTGTTATTTAGCATAGACATCGGAACAAGTCCTTGAATCAACTCAACTCAAGCTAGATTGCTGTTTTGCACAGACGTCGGAATAAGTCCTTGAATAAACTCAACTCAAGCTTAACTATTGTTTCGCATAGACATCAGAAAAAGTCCTTAAATCAACTCAATCAAGCTAGACTATTGTTTCACACAGACATCAGAAGAAGTTCTTGAATCAACTCAACTCAAGCTAGATTGTTGTTTCGCACAGACGTCGAAACAAGTCCTTAGATCAACTCAAATTGGGCTAGACCATTGTTTTGCACAGACACCGAAACATGTCCCTGAATTAAATAAAATCAAGCTAGGCTACTGTTTCGCATAGATATCGAGACAAGTCCCTGAAGCAAGTCAACACTATTCCAGTAGTGATATAAGCACTAAGGAGAAATGACACAAGAAAAACGCCAGGTAAGTTTTCTTTCATTTTCTCACAGTGCTCTCTATCGCGTGACCAAACTCGAACAGGATAAAATAGCCCGACTATGTCGACTTTGATCTCGCGAGAGGCAGCCTGTGAGCACGGATTTTTCCCGACCTCTATGATGAAAACCCTTTGTTACCTGTTAGACAAATGAACAAGAATTGGATTTGAGAATGAATGGAATAATACCCAAAATGTTCTCAAACGGCTCGAAATTCAGAAGAGTCCTTGATCCGAAACCCCGAGAAAGGTCCATCAAGTGATTAGGAAGCTTCCGTGTGAGTATAGGTTATAGTTAAAGTATACATGTTCTATTTAAAGCCATGCAGTTGTAGTTTCATAACTACAGTCGCACGACTGTAGTAACTATAGCCGCACGACTGTAATAACTACAGTCGCCCAACTATAGTTAGAGTCGTGCAGCTCTAGTCTTTGACTCAGCAACTTGCTAAATAAATTATAACTCTATCTTTGACTCGGATTTAGCTCCTGGAATTAGGTAAGTGGAGTAGAAAAAACTAGGTTTAAGAGGCAAAAAAACATAATAAAATAGGAGGGAATCAATTGGGGAGAGAGGAGATCATTCTAATGAGAAAAAACAAGTTTACAGAGAGAAAGTGAGAGAAAACTAAGGAACACCAACAAAAATTGACACAAAAGAGGGAAAAGGGGATCAGTAACAATTGGGAAAGACATTGAGGGAAGTTTTTGGTCACTTAATCACTTGTTCGGGTCATTTTCGAGTTGTTGGGATAGATTCGGGACGTGTATTCGAGGATTTCAGGATGTTTATGTTAGGATTTTTCACCGGAAATCACCTGATAAATGCGGAAGAACGCGATGATTTCCTCAAATCCATGACAAGGAGCAATTGAAATGGAAATTGTAAAACAAAAAACATATGATAGAAAGAGATAACTCTCTTACCCAGAATATCTCTTTTAGAGATGGATGAAGACTGCAGGAATCAAAGCAGAATCCCTCCTCGTTCTCGTACACGAACGCCTAACGAACACGACCCGTGCTAGCGTTGGAAAAATGAGCAATGGAAAGGAGGCATGCTTGAAAATTTCGGCTATTGTGTGTTGTGCTTAGGGTGGCCGAAATTTTCCCTAGGTTAAAACCTAGGTTGGCCGAATTCCCCTAAGGGAATTGAGGCCCAGCTTGGCTCCTTCATTTTGTGCGGGCTTCATTCTTTTAATTCAGGCCCAATCTTATTTTAATTATTCTGGTTTAAATTAATTTCAAGCCCAACTTTAATATACCCATGTATTTAATATATTACACCAAGTAATATATTATTTACATTTAAATTAAAATTAGTTTGACCAATTAATTTAATCCATCAAATTAAAATTAGATCTTCACAAAATAAAAACATACGTAAACCTATACATATGAATATTTCCACCTAGGAAATAATCTCATAATTAATCCAATCAATTATGAAGAGCCAATTGAATATATTAATCTTATTATTAGGATCAACCCAATTGATCTTTATAATATGATTAATATATATATATACCTCTCTCTCCATAGTGTATACTCCAAGTATACACTTGATTCCTTAAGTCAGTGTTCAGTCGCTCAATGTGTACGATCCCGTGGGCCCATCTTTATGTTGGCAGCGGACCTTTGGCCCACAGATTGCAGTTGGGCTCTAGTAAGCCACTGCAACCCCCAATTAAGATGGAGATGGCAGTCTAACTGTTATCATAACCCTGTAGTTTAAACTTATACATCCCATGTCATTGATATCGGTGTCCAACACAGAGGCATGGATTGATCACCCTCTTTTGTGTCGGACATTGACTTGATCCCGAATGCACTGAAGCTCACAAACAAGTTCCAACTTGTTTGGGTGTGGCCACACTCTTATCAGTCACATTCATCAAGAGGCCGGTGACATCTTCCCAATGGACTACTGAGTGACAAATCTCTTCTACATATCCATAGCATTACCATGCTAAGAGACATACCCAAAAGTACCCATACTTGGCACCCTATTACAGGCCCTTTAGGCGTACCCCTAAGTATGCGACCTCACATGTAACACCATCATATGGTCAGGTCAAAGGATCCATACAAGTACTTCACGAGAATCACTTGTGATACTAAACCATATGGATTTCTCGTTTAGTGGATCTATCCAGTACCATGCCCCTTATGCATGTACCCATTAACTTGGTTGACACTCCATGTCCAATGACCGGTAAGACACCGCCATACAACCAGGTTAATGATAGTCTCTTGTTCCATTCATTCCCATGACTGGAACAGACTACAGATCTATTTATGGTCATATCGTTTGCCCTATCTATGGTCTTACTACCGAGTGCATGACACTGGTCATCATGGATATGGATATGTCCATTGGATACTTCATTTAATATATTGCACAAGATAAATATAATAAATGAATTAATGCCTTTATTAATAACACAAATAAGTATAATACATAAATCCAATTAATGTATGATACGAATACAAGGACCAATGCCTCGGGACTAGGGCATATCCAACAGTTTAGAGGTTCTAGGTGGATTTCGGTATCCAAATCCAATTCTGGTTGTCAAACACACTAGAACATCAAAAAGCTAAACTCTGAGAGGCCTTAAAACTTGATTCGTGTTGATTTGTGGTTGCGTTTTTGTGTTTAAACGATTATCCAGAAAACTGCCTGTGCAACTACAATCGCATGACTATAACTATAGTCGCGCGATTCTAGTTGCAGTCGCATGACTCTAGTTACAGTCGCACGACTGTAGTTGTCTGGAATACAGCGGCATAACTATATACTATAGTTGCATCACTGTATTCTTTTAGGCAAAAGCCTGAAAAGCCCCAAACGACCTAATACGGCTGGTTTTCCCATTTTAAATGATTTTTCTTGATTCATTTTGGTCAAATCACATCTGTACACTCTAAAATTGTGGTTTTCAGATTTCCAATAATGCGGATGTGAGATTTAGGGTTTTGTTAGTTTTTATTCTTGGAATTTATGGTTGTTAGATCCATAATCGTATCCTCGGTCGAGTGTTAACGGACCCTAGGATTTTCAGAATCTCTAGAAATCATCAAAATTGATTGAAATAAGTGATTTTAGAAAAGAAAACCACTGTCAGGCACTGTTCACTATAGTCGTGCTAGTGTAACACTATAATTGCTCAACTCTAACTAGAGTCACACGACTATAGTTCTTGGAATATAGTCATGCGACTGTATGTTACAGTTGCACGACTGTAGTTCATCAGAATACAACCGCACGGATGTAGTTACAGAAAGGAGCCAGAATCACGGGACGACTACCATAGACATCATCGTGTGATGATGTCTTTAAAATCAAAACTATTTTTAGCGTGTTTACTGCTTTGGGCCTTAAATGGATGCTTGGAATTAGGAACCCCTACGAATGGAACCCCGAGTTCCGGGATATTCGACCCACTAAATGGAGTAATTTACATGTAATTTAGCCAAACTGTTATTCAAAACTGTTTTCAAGCACAAAACCTACAGGGCGTTTCAAAAAGGGTTTTCCAGGTCCAATCTAGTAAGTCGCCCGGACTTCTTGATTACCCCCTATATGCATGCTCCTATTTCCTGAAATCCCCATTCTGTCCTGTATGAGTCCTATGTGTGTTTGGGATATATTTGTGCTAACCCATCTGTTTTGCAGCTTTTAGTTCTTTTTATTTTTATTTTGGATGTATTTGATAGATTCTCGTGTATCCTAGGCAATTGTAATTTTTAGATATTTATATATCTAGGCAATTGTATTGGTGATGATGAGAGTTTTTGGTTGGAAATGCCCTAGTCCCGAGGCATTGGTCCTTGTATTTGTATTATACATTTATTGGATTTATGTATTATACTCATTTGTGTTATTAAAAAAGGCATCAATTCATTTATTATATTTATCTTGTGCAATATATTAAATGAAGTATCCAATGGACATATCTATATCCATGATGACAAGTGTCATGCACTTGGCAGTAAGACCATGGATAGGGTAAACGATATGACCATAAATAGATCCGTAGTCTGTTCCAGTCATGGGAATGAATGGAACGATAGACTATTATTAACCTGGTTGTATGGCGGTGTCTTACTGGTCATTGGACATGGAATGTCAACCAAGTTAATGGGTACATGCCTAGGAGCAAGGTACTGGATAGATCCACTAAACGAGTAATCCACATGGTATAGTATCACAAGTGATTCTCGTGTAGTACTTGTATGGATCCTTTAACCTGACCATATGATGGTGTTACATGTGAAGTCACATGTTTAGGGGTACGCCTAAAGGGCCTGTAATAGGGTGCCAAGTATGGGTACTTTCGGGTATGTCACTGAGCATGGTAATACTATGGATATGCAGAAGGGATTTGTCACTCAGTAACCCACTGAGAAGATATCACCGGCCTCTTGATGAATGTGACTGATAAGAGTGTGGCCACACCCAAACAAGTTGGAACTTGTTTGTGAGCTTCAGTACATTCGGGATCAAGTTAATGTTCGGGCACAAAAGAGGGTGATCAATCTATGCCTCTGTGTTGGACACCGATATCAATGACATGGGATGTACAAGTTTAAACTACAGGGTTATGATAACAGTTAGACTGCCATCTCCATCTTAATTGGAGGCTGCAGTGGCTTGCTAGAGCCCAACTGCAGTCTGCGGGCCAAAGGCCCGCCGCCAACATAAAGATGGGCCCACGGGATCGTACACATAGAATGACTGAATGCAGGCTTAAGGAATCACATGTATACTTGGAGTATACACGATGGAAAGAGAGGTGTATATATATTAATTATATTATAAAGATCAATTGGATTGATCTTAATAATAAAATTAATATATGGCTCTTCATAATTAATTGGATTAATTATGAGATTATTTCCCAGGTGGAAATATTCATATGTATAGGTTTACATATGATTTTATTTTGTGAAGATTTAATTTTAATTTGATGGATTAAATTAATTGCCAAACTAATTTTAATTTAAATGTAAATAATATATTACTTGGAGTAATATATTAAATACATGGGTATATTAAAATTGGGCTTGAAATTAATTTAAACCAGAATAATTAAAATTAGACTGGGCCCAAATTAAAGCAAGGAAGCCAGCACAGAATGAAATGGAGCTAAGCTGGGCCTGAATTCCCCTAAGGGAATTCGGCCACCCTAGGTATAAAACCTAGGGTGAAAATTTCGGCCCCTAACCCTAGCTCACACTAGTAGCCGAAATCTTCTAGCCTCCTTCTCTCCATTGTTTCGTTTTACCGACGCTAGCACGGGTTGCATTCGTTAGGCGTTCGTGTACGAAAGCGAGGAGGAAATCTGCTTTGATTTCTGCAGTCTTCATCCATCTCTTGAAAGAGATTTTCTGGTAAGAAAATTAATCTCTTTCTATTTATTTTAAAGTTTTTCAATTTCCACTTCAATTGCTCCTGGGACTAGATTTGAGGAAATCACCGCGTTCTTCCGCTTTTATCGGGTGATTTCCGGTGAAAAATCCCAACATTTTTCTCTTTTTGGGTTGTAATAAGTGGCCTCTATTTCTTTTTTGGTTTGGTTTGGATATATGCTTTACTTTTCTGCACTTTAATTTTATGTTATTTGTTTATGTCGTTTAAACAAGCATGGGCTAAATAATAAACGATAAAATGGATAGAGAATTAAGTGAGTAAAATATTGTCATATGAACTTATAAATGAAAGCAAGCTTGAGGTTGAATAGGTAAGTTTCCTGAACCCTAAATCTTTGGATTAGGTACGGCAGTCTATACTCGGTAGGGAGCTATACCGAAATTTCCCGGATGAGCTGATCTGGGCGGCGACTCTGTCACTGATCTTGAAATTTAGGTTTCGAGATCTTTAAGTTAATAAAATGGGATTTTCTAAAAATGTAAAACCAGTTTTTCCAAAAACTCATATTCAAAGAAAAGGTTTTCTACAGAAGGATTTCCAAACAAATCAATGGTTTTCCTAAGCAAGATACAAACCCGTTTTCAAAACAAACATGCTCCAAGTCTATCTTTATTTCCCCGATTAGCTTTGCCGCGTTTTGCTTTTCGCTAAAAAGGTCGTCCGCTCACAACTGTTCACTAACATGTACCTATGTTCTTGATAGACTTTCCAAGTCCTATGATCGGTAAGACACCACCTATCCAACAAGGAACATACTAGTCTTTAGTTCTATTCATTCCCATGATTATAACAGACTAAGGATAATATTAAAACTGTGTCCTTCAAACTCATGGTCTTACTCGTTCAGTACACGCTACTAACAAACATGAGCGAACACCAGTTTATGGATTCTCAATATTTATTAATTACACAAGTAATTCAATAAATATGATTATGTATTTTATTAATATAGAGAAAATGTATTCTCATACACAAAATGAATAGAGTACATCATATAGGGACTAGGGCATAACCCAACAGTTACTTGTTATCTAATTAAAATAAATGCTTCAACAATCTAATTATAGCATTTTATGAAACTAAATCGATCTTATTTAGAGCATACGACATTCATGTGAGGTACTGAAAGCAGTAAACAAATTAATTATACAGACCGAATCATATAAGCTACCCTAAGGGATATATATGAATCAAATAGGGAATCAGGGTACAATCGCCTAAAATATATGAATTTATCTACGCAATAATAAAACCCAAACATCTATTTAATCCTGCAAAATAGATGTTAGTACACGAACGATCGCATGTAGGACTCAATTAAGACAAAATGGGATAATAAATGAGTCGAGGTCATGCATCTAAGGGGATAGCCAGAGAGATTCAACAAATCTCATTTAGTACACCTGGAAAACATTTTGAAACCTCCCTGTGTTGATTTTTGAGAAAAAGGTTTTGAAAATGGTTTTTCCGGTTAATTATTTAACATGGTAAGTGTTGGATATGCCCTAGTCCCGAGGCATTGGACCTCGTATTTGTATTGTACATTTATTGGATTTATGTATTATACATATTTTATATCATTAATAAAGGAATTAATTCATTTATTATATATATCTTGTGCAATATTTTAAATGAAGTATCCAATGGACATATCCATATTTATGATGACGAGTGTCATGCACTTGGCAGTAAACCATGGATAGGGAAAATGATATGACCATAAAGAGATCCATAGTCTGTTCCAGTCATAGGAATGAATGGAACTAGAGACCATCATTAACCTGGTTGTATGGCAGTGTCTTACCGGTCATTGGACATGGGATGTCAACCAAGTTAATCGGTATATGCAAAAGGGGCATGGTATTGGATAGATCCACTAAACGAGAAATCCATATGGTATAGTATCACAAGTGATTCTCGTGTAGTACTTGTAGGGATCCTTTGACCTGACCATATGATGGTATTGCATGCGAGGTCGCATACTTAGGTGTACTCCTAAATGGCCTGTAATAGGGTGCCAAGTATGGGTACTTTCGGGTATGTGACTTAGCATGGCAATACTATGGACATGCAGAAGGGATTTGTCACTCAGTAGTCCACTGAGAAGATATCACGGGCCTCTTGATGAATGTGACTAATAAGAGTGTTGCCATACCCAAACAAGTTGGAACTTGTTTGTGAGCATCAGTACATTTGGGATCAAGTTAATGTCCGGGCACAAAAGAAGGTGATCAATCCATGCCTCTGTGTTGGACACCGATATCAATGACATGGGATATACAAGTTCCAACTACAGGGTTATGATTTCAGTTGGACTGCCATCTCCATCTTAATTGGGGCCTGCAGTGGCTTGCTAGAGCCCGCCTGCAGTCTGTGGGCCATAGGCCCACTGCCAACATTAAAATGGGCCCACGGGATCATACACATTAAACGTCTGAACACGGACTTAAGGAATCGCCTGTTTACTTAGAGTATACACACTAGAGAGAGAGGATTATATTAATTATATTATAAAGATCAATTGGATTGATCATAATAATAAAATTAATATTTGATTGGCATTCTCATAATTAATTAGATTAATTTATGAGATTATTTCCTAGGTGGAAATATTTCACATGTATAGGTTCACATGTGTCTTTGTCTTATGGATGTCAAAATTAATTCCATGGTATAATTAATTGATCAAATTGATTTTAATTTAATTGTATCAAATATATTATTTGGAATAATATGTTAAGGATACAAGTTAAATGAAATTGGGTTTGATAATTAATTGGACCTAGCAAATTAATATTGGACTGGGTTTTAAATGGAGAAAGGCCCACATGAGACAAGGAAGAAAATTGGGCGGAAATCTCAAGGAGATTTTCAGCCCACTCTAAGTAAAAATACCTAGGGATTTCAGCTAAGAGGTAGAGCAGACATCCTAGCCGAAATCTCAAGCCTCCCTCTCTCAAAAGTTTTCTCGATTTCCAACGCTAGCATGGGTCGTGTTCCACAGGCGTTCGTGTACGTGAACGAGGAGGGAATCTACGTTGATTTCTGCAGCCATCTCTAAAAGAGAGACTCCTGGTAAGAGTTTAATCTCTTCTTGATAAAATTTTGATTTTACAATTTTCATCGCAATTGCTCCTAGGCACGGATTTGAGGAAATTGTTGCGATCTTCCGTATTTATTCGGATGATTTCCGATGAAAATCCCAACAATAAGCGGGTTGGAATTCAGGAAACTAGGTTTCCATCATTTTTCTGTTTTAACACATGCTTCTAGAATATAAATCTAAGGTTCCAATGTCATGAAATTTACGAAAATCGATTTTCGGTGTTTCTATCCCTAGCTGATACCCGCGCGGGTGTTGAGACAACAACTGTGCGGCTGTATATTTACACCCATGCCGATGTCACTTTAAGATTAGAAGCGGATTTCAAAATCCAAAGTTTTGCTATTCTGTTTTGGAAACTACAGCCGTACGGCTGTTGCGACAACCGCACGTCTCTGGTTCTCAGTCCAAAACCAAAAAAACAGAGTATTTTTAAAAATAATGCAAATGATACCCAAATACAACACAAACAAGTCAAATATTTTGGTTTCTCAGATATTTACCCTTGTAGCATGGATCCACAGCTTTAAGAGGTGAAAATCCTTCAAGAAAAGCTTTGATTTCGAACCCAAACTTCAAGCTCCAAAACGGTCTCAAGTTTCAAAAGTTAAGGTTTTAGTATTCAGATTAGTCTCTAAACCTATTAGAAGTCTTAGTGAAGTGATTTCCTAATATTTCTAACCGATTTTAAGCCTAGAAATAGATATTTAAGATGAAAATTGAAGAAAAACCTTGATTTTTCTCTTCCTTTTCTTCCTTTTTCTTCTCCTTTCTCTTTAAATAAAAATTGCCAACCCTTAATTAAAAAACAAAAGGCCTTTTTATAGGTAGAAAAGTGGCTTCTCATTATAGAACCTGCCCCCTAAAATCCAAAAGATTATTTCCAAGAAGAAGAATCACGGTTCTATCAAGGATCAACACCCGTGTGGGTGTTGATGCAACAGCTGTACGGCTGTTGTTCCCAGAAAGCCTCCTATTCGTCCAGAAAATGTTTCGAGGCTTGAAATTTGGTCTACCAGAGCTTTGATCTGCAGCTGTAGAAAGCAATACAAATAAATGGACAACTTATTCATCATTGAAACTGGGGATGAAAATCCCTCGCTCACAAACGTGTTATAAAATGTCTTCAATATATAGACCTTATAATAATAATAGTAATAAAGAAATTATAACAATAATAAAACTAAAATAGAGATAAAATATAAAAATATAAATTTTATATTATTGGTTTTGAAGTTGTACAGAATAAGAAAAATTAACTTCTATTTATAAGAAAAGTTGAGAGAATAAAGAGTATATTTATAGCCGCAAATAGTTAAAGGCTGCGGGAGAGATACATCCTCTATTTAGAGTAGGATGAAAATTGATATTTAGCACAAAATTTTTTACTAGATGAGTGGATGACTCATGTGGTAGGGTTGACAAACGCTGGTACATGGATTCATAATATCTCATTCAATCACAAAATCAAGTACTCGATTTGTTACCAAAAAAGAATTAAAACTACTCGATTACATTGCATATGGTCTAGAGGAAACTAGTATATATATGCATATATCGCACAGACCTAAAATTAAATAACTAAGATGGCTAAGTATTCTACATTGGAGTTAATTGCCTTTATTGTTATGCTCTTCATTGCATCTCGTACGTTTCTTCCCTCTTAATTAATAATCAGTTGTCTAATTCTAATTTAAAACTCACTTTATTAAAAAATATTGAGATATAATTTATTATCTTATATTTTATTTTTATACGAAAATATGTAATATGCTTAAGAATTGTTCCTGTTTTTTTTTTTTGTTTTTTTTTTTTCCTTTTTTTTGTTTTTTTGTTTTTTTTTTTTTTGTTTTTTTTTTTTTTGCAGATATGCATATGGTTGGTGGTGCTACTATGGCCAGGGGGCCTCTGGCATCTATCTCTTGCAATAATACTTCAGACTGCAACAAGAAAAATTGCTGGTGTGAACACTGCATTTGTATAGCTCATGTTTGTTACTGCGCCAATCAACAAAATCAGCCCCTTCTCGGAGAAGAAACTAATTAATGGCAATATTGTATAAAAGTTATGTGGGTGTATGACATGTATTAACCATCCCATCAATTTTAAATTTTAATAAAAATGACAAATTATATAATCACATAGTGCCACCAATACATATTTATAATTTTCCCTCTGGTTTTTTTTTTTTTTTAATGAAATTTTCTATTGTAACCGAAATCATTACATAGTCAAATGTTTTTTAAATATTCTGATATATTTACATGGGTTATAGCTAAGTTACCACCACAAGTTGAATATATCGGAGCAAACCCAAGTTTGAATCTTACTAAATATATCTTCACCCTTTAACTATTATTACACTCCGGAAAAAATTATGTCAATGAGAACACTTATAAATGATTTATATCAAAAAAATTTCTAATATATTCCAACTCTAAACAATTAATAAACAGATCCTCTCAAATGGGTTAATTTGTCAATATAGTGAAATGAAACTTTTCGTGACTATTTTTATCTGTGGGAAAATTATGCTTCAGAAGTCATCATTTAAAGGATTCAAACATACTGTGGGAAGCTGCAATATGCAAACAATTACTACTTTTCATGTGATAGTTGGAGATTGATCCATCTGCGCCACTGTCCATAACATATGGAGTTTGGCTTTTTTGACAAATATTATGAGCAATTAATTAATGAGATTGGAAAATTTTCAAATCACATCTTACAAAAATCTCCACCTTAATTTCAAATTCATTTTATTATTTTATGATTACCGTGGTATTTTCCAAATTAGCCCACTTATCATAAGTATTACAGCAAAATAAAGTTTATTGTAAAAATTGATATAGCAATACAATTTCTAAGAGTTGCTACTATATGTATATTATTCGCTGCAAATTTATTTAAGGTTTACATATTACAGTTGTTAATTTATTAAATATAGGATTGGATATTTTTTAAACTGATATATGTTAATTTTGAAAACAAATAATCCTTATATTCTGGTTTATATTAGATAACTTTTTAAATAATATATCAGTATTTAATAATTTTGTTTGGTCTAATCTAGAATTAAAATTTATTTATTTATTTATTACATTAATTAAAATCCACATTACATTTATACATAACATCAAAATGTCTATAACATTAAAAAAATTTTTTTTAAGATACAAAATAATATATTTAATAAATAATAATTGATATTTATTTAATATATTAAGATATAAAATAAAAAATTATATATTTTAAGTAAATTTATAATTTTACTGTTTTAAATATTATTTCAATTTATACTATAACATATTATATTAGTACCTAAACTATAATATGATATTAAAATTCAGCATAATATTTTATACTATAATACAAATGACAGTATAAAATAATATATTAAATTTTGATATATCTATCGATATGTATATATGTAAATAGAAAATAGAAAATTTATTAAATTTTTTTAAGTGGGTGGGCTTGCTATATAACAATTTTAGAAGCAAACCTGGTTAGATCTGGCTTGAGCCCAACTCAAGTACCTATTTGATGGTTAATGGATCTAGTTACTGGTCCATCTCCTATTCACAGTCTGTAAAACTGATATGTAACACAATTTATTGGAAAGTAGAAAAATAATTGAATTATTCAATTGCCAAATGGTAGTGCATGGATTCATCATTTATGAGAATATCTCGTTAAATCTAAAAAAAAAATTGGATTAAATAATTTGGCCTTAAACTTGAGAGGTCAAATTAATTGTAATATCAGTTATTAAATACATAATTACATATAGTTTAGATCTGTTAAGATTTGATTTTTAAATTTTCAAAAATTTTTTGTCATTTATTAAATAATTAAATCTGTCAAGTTCAATTGAAATTAAGGATCCCAAAAAGCCACAAAATTAAGTAGTCAATTTAATTAAGATACAAATTAATATTTGCATATATATCCCTTGCTATATCATATCTTCACAAACTTGAAATAAGCTAGGATGGAAAAATCTTCATGCAAGTTAATTCATGTTGTAGGTATGACTTTTAAAATGAGTCATAACAATATAATTTATAGAAAAAACCTAATTAACACGACATCGTTGACACAAATATTATTTTTATTGCGTTCATAACACAATTATGACAAGAAAACCCATTTTAACACCTCTATTTGTAGGTTTCTCTTCCTCACAAATTGTATATTTCTTAATTTAACAACGTATTAATTTATTAGTTAAATAGAATGCATCTTACATGAAAAAGAATTTATATGGTTGGTTGACTTGTAGGTTTCTCTTCCTCACAAAGTATACGCACATATAAAACTTGTGATATATGGATTTTAATACAAATATATTTTTAATAAGTGTACGAAGTAACAGCAAATTACGCCCAACTTCACTTATTATAAATAAATAATTTATAAAATTACTCTATATGTCTTTAAGTTGGTAAATAAATACAAAAATTAAGAGATAATGGTTCCCATAAATAAGGATATTGATATGTCTATAATAAGTTTTTTTGTTTTCTATATGCATAGGATACAAGTGTAGTATGTGATTGCCTTGTATTTATTTATAGGGGTTGAGAGTTTCATGTAACTAACCGAAAGGCCATTCTCTCGTGATGAGGTGATAGTGCAGAACTCATCCGGACAAACAAAACTTTTATCGTTTTATGTACGAGGCTTAAATTAAAATGAAAACCCATTGAAGATCAAGCTTCAAAAACTTTGTTATTTTTATGCATAAGGTTGCTAATAGATTACATTTAGGCAAATGCATTCTTAAGCCCTTCTAAAGTCTTATGAATTTCGTAATTCTCCATCTGATTGTTCTTTTTAGCACATTGTTAAATTTGACACATTTGTCTCATGTGCACTGCAATATTTGTTAACTAGCACATGACACAATTTTTGAGAAAATTGTAAGACTTTAGAGTTTATTAGAAGGATTTGAATTATACTTTCTATGCAAAAATATCATAGTTGCATAAAACAAATGTGTTAAGTGTGGGAGTAAATACTATCAAAACAGAGAGATCATGTATTCAATGTATTGAAAAAATTAATCAGAAGGCTAATTGCAAAATCCATAAAAATTTAAGGGGCTTAGGATGTGTTTTACCGCTATTTAACCATATTGAATTCCTAAACTTTCGTTTTTATATTCGCATAATTAGCTCCCTATTAATTATTTTTTATATTAATTAATAGTTGTCACAATTGTATTGCATAGAAAAATTCTAGTATAAGCTGGAAGTATATTACTCATCTAAAAAATGTGACACGTTAGCATCTATGTTAACGTGACATGTTTTGATTTGCATGAAATAGTCTACTCCTAGCTTATACTAGAATATCTCGTATTGCAGGTTCCATCAAAAGCGTGTGAGTGATGTATTGAGCTGATGACTTTGTTTTTATTAAAAAATGGAGCATAATCATAATGAACTATTAGTGCAAGGCCAACTGATATAAAAAATAAATCCATAAAATAATATGACCAATTGTTTTTGTGCTCCAACTTATCACGAATAGCCATAATCACCAGCGCAAAATATGTTTATGTACCTTTGACGAAATATAAAACACAATTATTGTAAAATTATTAGTGAAGAATCAGTTAATCTCGAAAATAATTTATCAGGAGCATTTTGCATAAACAATTAAAGTTTAATTAGGGGCTCAATTTTTCGAGATTCTTATGCATAAAATAATTCAGGTTCAATGAAATAAAATAATTAATCTGTAGAGTCTTATGCATAAAACAATAGAATGTTGCCAAAAAATACAAAATCATCTATTGACAATGAGATCATCTCATGATTTTGTATATTTCAATGTGTTTTGCCAACTCATTGAGATCCAACGTGGATGATCATTGGTTCAACTATGCGGTCCCTATCGCTGCTAGTTCTTCTTCAACCTCGTCAGACTTTTGCCCTTCGTATATAAGTATCTACCTCTGACTTAGTATTTTTTTTTTCTCTCTAAAATTTGCCGTGACTGTGCTAATGCACATGACAACCTAAATTTCTTACTGTGGCATCTTTACACTGTACCAATAAATTCATATTGCTTGTAATAAAATTCATTAAACATCCAAAACTAATTGGTTAAGGAAAAAAGAAGGCGGATTAGACAGAATTGAAAACTCTTACAAGCAAATAAGAACATGATTTGCTGAACTCCTAACACAAGAAAATTGACAGGAACCAAAAGATGATACAATATGCTTACAATCAAGAATAATAAATCCTATTTCGCTTGATATTTAAATTAATATTATAATAACACTCCGTAATTAATTAATAACTCTAATTTGTTTTTTTGCAAATACTGTCATAGTATGAAAATGATCCTACATATAAATTGCGGCAAAACAATCCAAGTGAGTGATACAATTTATGCCTGAAATACAAATAATGAGACCAAAAGAAAGACCAAGAAGAACACGTAACTTCATAATCTAAATGTATATGATTGGAGACCCAGCATCGGGTTATACTTGTTGATAATAATGTATCGAACAAAAGACAAATTCATCGATATGAAATATGTAGATCCATGCTAGCGTAAGGCATATTTTCAATATATATATATATATTTTATTGTCTCATCAATGCATAGTTGCTTGAAGAATTCATTAGTATATAAGAGGGAGGAGTTGCACTTCCTCAGGAAAAGGGTCTTTTTTTCTTCTCTTTTTAGTTTTTTACGCTTCTCTCTTTTATTTTTTTTTCTTTTCTTTTATATATTTAAATTTTTTCATGCAGCAAGTACGTTACGAAACCTGACTATTTTTCTCTCATATTTGCATGCGTAGAAGTATCAAGCATTGCATTTTGTGTAACATTTCTTTCTTTATCTAAAAAAAAAGCTTGACACATTTTGGACCTCTCTAACTTGTATAAAAAAATTATTCAGCCCTCATAACTTAAGATTTTACATTTCTATCTCTCCAATTTGTAAAAAAAAATCACCTAGCCTTTGTAACTTGTCTAACATATATATGCACACCTCTTGTATTCTATATGGTGTTGACGTCGCTAAGAACATGTATTTCTTTGTCACATAGGACACAATAGATGAATATATACATGTTAGACAAATTGGAGGGGCTATGTAGTTTTTTTGATACAAGTTGGAAAGACAAACAAATAAAATTTTAAATTGGAAAGATTAGATGATTTTTTAGTACAAGTTGGAGAGGCGAGAATGTATTAAGCAAATGATTATTTATGAATTTATTTATTTTTATATATTTGAAGTAAAATGTATTTACTTTGCGTGGGAATCGAATTGGATTTTTAATTTCTCAATATGATCAGGTGTTTGAGATTACTGGTTACAAAATTGTATTAAAATGTCTGCATGCGTCATTCTTTGACCATTTAAACATTTAATTAAATGCCCAATTAAATCCCAAAGTAATAAAACTATGATCGAGTTTCAATTTATAATATGTGTTACGTACATAGTCTAATCTCGACGACAGTTTCAAATGATTAACCTAACCTTATATAGATAATACAGTTATTCTTCCAGCCTTCCACTAGTTCAGCTAATATATGAAAAAAAAAGGTACATTCAATTTACCTATGAAATCAACATTTAGTTGGTTTTTTTTTTTTTTTTTTTTTAAATAAACTTATGGTTAGAATTTTTTGATAAATAAAATCTCATTTTACAGTAGGCCTACACAAAAATAAAAAATAAAAAAATCGAAACCGAATCGAAATTGTGGTTAATCGAAATTGATGGGCTAATATTCGGTTTTTAATTTTAAATTTTCAGTTTGAGTTTCGGTTTTTGTTTTCAAAGTCCACATGGACTCTGTTAACCAACCATTTAACATATTTTATTTAAATAAATTATATATATATATATATAGGTAATTAGTGAATAATATAAAGATAATTTTATATGTTTAATAGGTATAAATAACCACTTTCCACCCCTAAATTTAATTGTGAATTATCGAATCTTAATTCTTATTCTCACTTTTCTCCGCTCACTACCCCACCACAACACTATTCTGAGTTTTCTATTTTGGCTCTTTAATTACATTAGGAACTTATTGCAATAAAGTATACTTTTTTTCAATTTTTGGGATAATTTTCCAAATCAATGTAATATATCTTCAGTATATATAACAATTTTCTTCTTACTTCCTATAATTTGTTTTTGTCAATTTCAACCTTGACAATTGAAATCTTCATCAAGTTAAGATAAATTAGCTGCAACAATATACTTCTTTTCAATTATATTTGCAGCATAATACTAATTTTTATAAATTAGTCTTTGAAATTATATATATATATATATATATATTACTTACAGTTGGGATTATATGTTTCATTTTCTATCAATTTAAGATTTTATTTAGACAATATTTATAGTTAATGGCTTTAAAAATTTTCAAAAACATAATTTATTTTTTATAAATTTGTTAATGGTTAACAACTAAAATAAAATGTTAACCGACTGTAAGCGTCAGAATTTTCTAACATCAATAATGAAAACCCAAAGGTCATCTTTACAGGTGTAAACATAGAATTTTCCGGGATAAAAAAAAAGAGAGAATAGCCCCACGACTGTAATTACAGTCGCACGGCTATAGTCAAATTATAGTCGTACGACTGTAGGTCTATAGTAGCTAGTTACAGCTCATCTTGCATGGGAGAAGAATGGGGTGTGATTTAGGGGTATCATTGCGTCTTCCTGGCTATTTTGAGGGTCTATATGTGTCAAAAGAAAGGGAGGAACCAGGGAACAGAGATTTTTGGATTGAAGAGAGCTCTAGAGATTAAGAGAAGAGAAGGAAAAAGAAGAGAAGAAACACACCCAAAATATCATCTTCCTCTACTCTTTTTCTTTTGATTCTTATGTTTGTGAGAATAAAACTTGTAGAAATCATAGGTTAAAACTTGGTAAACACACATAAATCATTCCAGAGTCCTAAACACACTCAAATCCCTAACTAGTAGAGATTTTTGGACATATATTTTGTACCTTGACATACAAAAGAAAGGAGGCAATCCGGAACTAATTCCAGGTGTTTTTCTGGTCAAATCGACGATGGATCTGTGCTACATGGGTAAATATACCTTAAACCAGTATTTTGCTTTATTTTCTGAGTGTTTTGGTTCATTTTCGTGTATAAAATCATTTAAAACCAAAAATACAAGTCTACTGTTTCTGGGCAGGATGAACAGCCGTAGGGCTATAATTATAGTCGTGCGACTGTAATTACAGCCGTACGACTGTAGTTGGCTCCCACGGCTATAAATTCTCCCACCTAAATCATTTTTTGACCAGAAGCAAATTACAGTCGCATGACTGTAGTTATAGCTGCATGACTGTAGTTACAATTGCATGACTATAATTACAGCCGCGCGGCTGTAGTTTCCGGCCAACAATAGAATATCACAAAAAGTCCACAAAAATTCAGAAAAATAAAAAAAAAAGGAAAAATCATAAAAATGCATAAAAATCAGAAAATTATCAAAAATAAATTTATTTCATGCATTCACGACCTTAGATTTAATTTTTGAAATTATCTCATTTAGAACAGAACAACGACGGAGATCCAAATCTCCCGAAAACCGACTCACATTCACATGCTAAATGGCAATAAACTGGCAAAAGAAAATATTTTCAAAAATGTGTTTTCTCATGAAACAAAAACACATGAATGTTTCAAAACTGTTTTCCAGGTCTAGTCGGGCGAACTAGCCGAGTTTACCTGACTATCCCCTAAATGCATGTCCCCAAATCTCTCATTTCCCCGTTTTGTCTATTTGAGTCCAACTTGTTGTATATATTTGTACTAACATCTGTTTTACAACCTTTTATTTTTTCATTTTGGATGTATTTGATCGATTATCCGTGTATCCTAGGCGACTGTAATTTTTTTTGTAGATATTCGTGTATCTAAGCGGCTGTATTAGTGAGGATGAGAGTTCTCTTTTTCATTCGATTTGGTTGTATAAGTTGGCCTCTATTTTTACTTCCTTGCACCTTATTTTTCCGCACTTTTTTTTTGTAATTTATTTCTATCTTTCGTATGAGCATTGGCTAATAAATATTAAAAGATAAAAGTGGGTAGGGAATAAGTGAGTATAATGTGGTACTATAACTTATAAATGAATGCAAGCTTGAGGTTGAATAGATAAGTTGCCTGAACCCTAAATCTCTGGATTAGGTACAGTAGGCTACGCTCGGTAGGGAGCTGTACCGGAATTTCCCGGATGAGCTGATCCGGGTGGGGACTCTGTCACTGATCTTGAAATTTAGGTTTTGAGACCTTTAAGTAATGAAACGGGATTTTCTAAAATGCAAAACCAGTTTTCTCAAAATTCACATTCTAAATGATGTTTCCTACAAAAGGAATTTAAAATCAAATATACTAGTCTTCTTAAACAAAATCATCAAACCCGTTTTGTTTTCCATATCCTATAAAAAACTTCCCCGGTCCGCTTCGCAGTGTCCGTCCGACATCGTCGTCTGCTCACACCGGCCGAAATAAATGGTTAACTGATTAGTAGTTAACCGAATTTAATGTACTAGTGTACGGTTAGTGATTTTCAAAACCGTATGGACAGTTAACCGATTGAGTAAGTCCAAATAGATTGGTTAACCGACCATGTGCGTTCCTATTTTACAGCTTTGAATCCCAATAAATATATCTGGAGTACCAAGGATTGAGAATTTTTTTTTATCAATAACAAACCTTGCATTTAAATAGCCAAAGAGGTTAAATCATAATGAATACAAGGTAGGATAAATGAAGGGAAATCTTCTAACAAAACCAAAGACTGAGTAATGGGATAACCCCCATTTAGCAAGACCATGAGCCACACTATTAGCTTGACGATTCTCGTACATAAAACTGATAGAACTGAAGCTCTGGGATAAAAGGAGAATATCAGCTACCGCTGCACCAATATAATCTGCATAATTGCTTTGGTCATTGCAGGCATTTTCTAAGAAACCAGCTTGGAGAACAACTATGCCATTCCTTTCTTGATGCTGCTAAGCTTCGTATGACGGGCAAATATAAAACCTCCGATCGGAGGTCAACCGGACATCAACACAACAACACTACCATCTTTAACCACAAAACCAACCATACACCTTTCTAACTCACTAGAGGCCGCTGCATCAACATTTAATTTGAACAGGCCAGAAAGAGGGCACCATGCTGCAACCATAAATCGAGTCCGATAAGATTGGACTCCACCTTCTGCAATTTAAACTCTTACACCATCAATCTGGCCACATCCACTAACTTTCATAAACCTAGGCTAGCATCCCCATGAACAATTCTATTATGATCAAACCACATCATCCAGACAATGGGCACAAAACAAAGATTGACCTTTATATGAGATGCTATCAAAACCATTATCAAACCAATGAAAACAGTTAGCACCTGTAATCTTATACACTTTAACTTGACAATCTGCCGCCTTCCACACTCCTTTCGCAACCTGGCAAAATTTAAACATGTGGATAAGATTATCTTCCTCATCACCACAAAAGGGATAGGTCGGATTGACAATGAGATGGCTCTTAAAAAGATTAGAGTTACAATCCATCACTGCAAACCATACACAATGCAGAATCTTTGGTTGGATTTTAACATTCCATAACCGTCTCCAAAACCAGCTAGTGCCACTCGAGGATGAAGGATAAACTTCAGTTCGCATATCGAAGTTATTGTCATGGAATCATTTAACCTAAAAGTTTAAGCACGCGAATGCCTTTTAGGCTTGAAGCGTATACAACATAGGCCACCTTGCCATGTGTTAGAGCTGCCAGGATTTGAACTTCTAAACGGCTTTGATACCATGTCATGGAACCATTTATAGGGGTGCACACGGTCAGTTAACCGGTCCATGTGGACTTTTGCTAACGGTTAACCGCTTGAACAGTTTTTCTATTTTACTAACCGTACACTGTCCACTAAATTCGGTTAACCATTATTCGGTTAACCATTAATTTCGGTCGGTTAACCATTTTTTTTACGGTTAACGATTTCTGAAATAAACATTATATTTTAAACCTCAAAATTTTAAACTATAAATCTCAAATATCAAAGACAAACATAAAATTACAAACCATAATCTTCATAATTGATTAAAAATGACGAGTAAATCTTTGTTGTAATTAACATGAAAATCTTTATTCCTTAATTGATTTTATTCTTTCTCTTTTCTCTTCTTCTTCATGTTATCATGTTTTCAGAGCAAGCTTCTGCGTCTTGATTCTCCTCTTCTCAAATTATGTTCTTTTTCTTTTGTTTTTCCTATTGCAATTGCAATTTCATTCGCTCTTGGTATTATTTTGCAATTCAATTTAGGTTTTTTTTTTTTTCAATTTGGGCTTTCTTGTTCTTAAGCTTCCGCATTCAATTTTTCCCTAGTATCATTTCTTTCTCATTTTCTTCAATGGCGGGTCATCGAATTGAAGAAGGCTGTCCCCATTATTGAAACATGGGAAATTTGAGCATGAAAAGATCTGCAACCATGCGCTATATTCATGCCCTGTATCAAGTAACCATGCGCTATATTCATGCCCTGTATCAAGTTGCAAATTCGTCGGCACATCAAAGCAGCTATATTAACATTTTAGCAAATCATGAACTCACCATTTTTGCAGATTTGCAAAAGGTACAGATCAGGTGATCGAGTGAGCGAGGAGAGCAGGTGCAGGTGAGTGAAATATTGGAATTAAGGTAAAATTACAATAAGCACCCAAATCTTTTATTTTAATTCATTTAACCTATATATATATATATATATATAAATTGAAACGATCGGTTAACCGAGTCCACTTTCGGTATAAAAACCGAAACCGAAACCGAAACCGTGAAAATTTAAAAATAAAAACCGTACACTAGTCCATCGGTTTCGGTTAACCACATTTTTTGTCCGGTTTCGGTTCGGTTTCACGGTTTTTCGATTTTTCGGTTTTTTTTGTGCACCCCTAACTATTTAACTCAAAAGCTTAAGCTGATAGGTAAAGTCTAATCATAGCTTTTATTATTATCTCTGACAATTATAAGCACATAAATAACCAGACTTTACATTGTACTTCCCATCTTTGGAAAATCTCCAAAAAAATAGAATCGCCATTAGAGAATCTTATTATAGGGATTTTACTAACAACGTGAGCAATATCTGGGTAGAAAATAAGGTTTAGGACATTTAACCTTATAGTAAAATAAATTTAGCCTCCATTAAGCTCCTCCATGAAAAACTCGCCCCACTCCCAACAGAGGCTGAAAACACATCACCATGGGGGAAATATTTTCTTTGAAGATGGAAGCACACAAGGACAGACTGAAACACATCACCATGAGTTTATTAATAATCCCAAATGGCACTCACACCGGTTTACTAAAGTTCAAATATTAAAACTTTATTATAAGTGTTTGTTGATGCAAGTTGGAAATGTGGTGCGAATTTAACTTGAAATTTAAAGAAAAGAGTGAGAGAATTTTAACCATAAACCCATAATGAATACTAAGAGTCCACCTAGTTCTTCAAGAATGCACTTGGAATCCACAAAGGAAATGAGAGATTTCTCAAAAAAAGAAAAAGCGCACAGATTTAACAATTTTTATAGATAAAAAAATCCATCCTTACAAAATCAGAAATTGATTAATTTATACCCCTCCACATAAAAGAAACCACAAAAAAGAGAGTTAAATTTGAAAACATAGAAAATAAAAATAGGAAGGACTGAAACAATAAATTTTCCTTGAATACAAAGGAATCAAGCAGCCAGAAACTCGGCGTGTTTCTTTTATTGTATTGAAATTTGATTTAAACAATTGCTGGGAGAGCTTTACCCTCTGTAAAAAAATTCATTTCAGCTCGAACCCAGTTTCAACTGGATGGTTCAAAAAAAAAATTTTTTTTTTTGAAATTTGATTTAGCTTCTTAGGGACCAAATTTTCTTATCACCTTTTTTGTTCACCATTAATATTTTTATTGTTTGTTCCATTGTCTCCCTCTTTGGTATTCATTTTTTATGGCTTAAAAGATATCCGCATCATTTGTGCAGTAACAAAAAATTATAAATGTTTTTTCGTTAAATAAACAAAATTCTTTAATAAATATTGAAAATAAAAGCTAGATATTATATATATATTCCTATAATTTGCAACATCATATGATGCCACAAAATACATAAGAAGGATATCTCTGGACTTAACAGTCCTATCTTCAATTCAAGAAAGTGTATATATATAGAACTAATTAATCAGAAATGCAAAATAAAAAATTCAAAAATGAAAACTTTGATCCTCTTACTTTAAACTGTAAAGCCCTCTTCGATCCTAACATATATCCCAATGGAACATAACATTTGTAGTAGAACAATTAGTCCTTGTTCGGTGGCAAATATGTGGCAGAAGCTGGTAAATGAGAGCTCCAACAGTGCAAACCCCGCAAACCCATGGAATCCAATTCAAGGAGGAAGGTAACAGTATCGAAGACAACAACGTAAACGAAACAATCAGACCCATAAATGCAATCACACTGAACACTTTGCTTATATTAGGATGTTTCTTGTTCAAAATAAATCCAATTATTGGAAAATAAAAGGCAGCATTTATAACCATCAAAAACATGATATAAGACCACTGGTTCTTGAATGTCCTTGGAAAGAATTTCTCATTAGTAATTGAAAAATAGGAGACACTCAACAGAGAAATGAGGGCTGTAAAAGCAAGAATCATTGCCACTCTGTTCCATTTCACCAACTCCTTTTTCTCTGTAGTGATACTGGTGCCACTTGAATTACTACTATTATCAGTCTCCTTGTCCGCAGGAGGATCTTCTTTGCTTCCCGTTTCTATCTCTTGTTCACTATTTGATTCCATAGAGTCTAAAGAAGCCAAAAATTCCTGAAAAAGAGTTACCCTTAATCGACGAAACACAGGAAGCAGAAATGCTGATGAATTAATGCAGCAAAATTAGATATAAGTCATTACTAACTTGTGCGTTTATAAACAAGTAGGAGATGAAAATTAAATTATGTGTTGGTATAGAAAAACAAACATGTTATGACAACGATTCCTGCAATTTCCTCCCAATAGCCTAGAACTTCACTAGCCTTTGTTCTATCGTATCTAAGGCTAGCTTCGAGAGAGGATAAGAAACACTACAAGGAAACTTTGACAAATAACAGAATGTGTAGTGTAATACTAAGATATCAATATGTTTGTTTAGGTTAAATTGTCGTTTAAGAAAGTCTTTGACGGAAATTCACAACAATGCCAATGACGATCATGTCTTGCGGGAATTTCTATAAATTAGGATCCCAACTAATGATAAATGACCAAAGGGGCATATATATAGCTCAATTGGTACATTTCTCTTGTGCGAGGTGGGAGATTGTGGGTTCTTGAATACTGCTAGATGTTGGAGAATCCTACATCGGAAATAATTGGGACCAAAGAGTAGTATATAAGTGGTGTAGATTGAGCCTTAACACAAGTGGATTGGTTTCGTATTACATGGGCTTAACTTCACTTAGTGCTCGCTCATTCAATCAAGCTCAACACTATCAAAGCCCATGGAGTTTTTTCATGGCATTAGAGCTAAAGAATGCCTAACAACTAGAAGATCCTAGGCCCTTGTTCCCGTTGATGACCTTGGGCCTTAAAGGAGATAGGCCAAGGAATGTTTAACAAGTGACAACTAATCCAGGCTCAGATCCAAATAATAGTATATAAGTGATTTAGATTAAGCCTGATGCATCTAAAACACACACACAAAAGCAAGTGTACTTTGTCGACCAAGTAATATAAGGTAAATAAAGTATCGATCGCTTGAGGACTACGCATGCAATCTAAACACAATCGGGTTTCTATTAATCTAGGCGGAAATGATTATATCTTTTATTGTTGTGTATAAAATAAAATCTACTGGTAAGAACAGGTTAAATAAACTAATTTAAACAAAGATCAAAATTCAGATGAATAAACTCAATGGAGAAATTAGCTAAGGCATATGGTTTTACTTAGCATTCATTCTAGCAATTTCCTTAAGTTATGCAATTAGCCTAATTAAATTTCTAAGATGGCGAATTCCAAAAGCAATTAATACTGGTTATGGCTACTAACCCTAAGTCGGAACCTAAATACTTAAAATGATTCGGTCTTAAGCAATTAGTTTGGAAACTCATTAAGCACTTGAAAACCTAACACATACTACAAACCAACAAAGCAATGGTCATGCATTTGTCATATTATGAATTTCCGTTAATTCATTCTTTTGGTCAATTATGAATTAACTATGAACTTTGAAATAGATGGTCACGCATTCAAAGTTTTAAGCAATCATAACACAATCATGGAAAAATAACAAGAATTTAGTTGCATTAAACTGAAGAAATTACTTGAAAATCCTTTTAAGCTAAACCATAGCCTTAGCTATGGTGGAATTAGTCCATGATCAAAGTGTGAGCAACCCAAGAGAATAGAAGAGACATGATAAAGAAAGAGTTGAGAATAAAATAAATAAATGAAGATTCCAATGGTGGCTTGCGGAGAGAAATCAGTGAAGAAGAATGTTGGATTGAACCTTCAAAACCCTAGCTTCCTTTGGTGTAGAGAGAATAAAATTGTTGCCTAGGTGAATGAATAAAAACATAAAACCCCCTCCCAAATCCCTCAGCTAAACATTTCCAAGGAGAGAGAAAGAAGAAAAACCTAGCTAGGAAATAACTCCCTGTGAGTAGATGACCTGAAATGAAAGGAAAAGGAACACGACAAAGCGAACCGGAGGTTTTCGAAAACAGGTTTCCTGCGATGTTTTGGAAGAAATGGATTTTCGTTTATCTTGCATTAG
Source organism: Euphorbia tirucalli (assembly GCA_039660915.1). Taxonomy (NCBI): domain Eukaryota; kingdom Viridiplantae; phylum Streptophyta; class Magnoliopsida; order Malpighiales; family Euphorbiaceae; genus Euphorbia; species Euphorbia tirucalli. Next base: position 19,044,210 of record CM077637.1, read on the forward strand.
GGAAAAAAATTCATTCGTTTTAGAAATTCTTTTTGTAGAAAACGTTTTTCCATTTTATTACTTAAAGACCTCGAAACCTAAATTTCGAGACCAGTGACAGAGTCGCCACCCGGATCAGCTCATCTGGGAAATTCCGATACAGCTCCCTACCGTGCGCAGACTACTGTACCTAATCCAGAGATTCAGGGTTCGGGTAACTTACCTACTTAACCTCAAGCTTGTATTGGATTATTATTTATAAAAGCATATTTATTCAATTTATTATCTTTTCTAACCCCAATTTTGTTTATTTTATTAACCCGATGCTAAAACAAAATGCATAAAATAAATTGCGGGAAATTAAATCATCCACACAAATTATACAAAAGAATAGTAAAGGCCGCTTATACAACCCAATCGAATAAAATATAAAAACTCTCGTCCTCACATTTACAATCGCCTAAGTACACGAAGATCTAAAAATACAACCGCCTAAATACACTAATTAATCTATTAAATACAGTAAAAATAAAAATAAATGTTGCAAACAGACTGGTTAGCGCAGTTCATATTATAAACACAAATAAGACTCAAAACAGGATATAATTGGGATTTCTAGAATTGGGGGCATGTATTTAGGGGGGTAACCGGTTCGACCCGACAGGTCAGACCGGTTAGACCTGGAAAACGGTTTTGAAACATCCTATGGATTTTTGTGTTGGAAAACACTTTTTGGAAACCATTTGGCTCGGTTTCATGCAAATTTCCATTTTTGTGGGTCTATTATCCCGGAACTTAGGGTTCCGTTCGTGGGGGTTCCTAAACACATATTCCATCTAGGGTCCGAAAAGCGGTAAACACACCAAAAACTCTTATGAAAAATACCATTTATTCGTTTTCGATATTTTCCGGGGAATTGGTAGGATTCGGGGGTCCGCTAATGCTGAACTGTGGATCCGATTGGGATAAAACAACCCCGAAACTCAAGAAATAAACCTGAGAAACATCAAAAACCCTAATATCCGTATGTACAGAAATTTAAAAACCAAAATATTACAACATACGGATAGATTTGGGCCGAAAATGATCGTAGCAGAATATTTAAAATGGGAAACGGGCTGTTTTCGGTCGATCGGGACAGACCAGGAATCTGTCCCTGAGGAACAGAGTCGGGCGGCTCTAGGGTCAGAGCCGGTCGGCTCTGTTCATCACAAACACAGCCGTACGGATATGGTGGGCAGCCCAGTTTCCAGATTTTTGCAGAAATGAAGAAAACGTGCAGAAAACACAATGCAAACAGGTTTTAGGGCCTATCAGAGTCTACCTTGATGTTGTTTAGATGCTTGGAGCATCAAGAAGCGGATTGAAAGCTGGAAATGTGCCTTGGAGTCTCAACCGGCCGAATCCCACGACGGTCCGAAACGATCCAAAACCAAGCCGAAATGATCCCGAATCCAAGAGCAAAGGGTAAGTAACTTGTGTTAATGTTTAAAGATCGATTTTAAGCTTTACTCCTTGTGTTTGTGAATCCTCAAGTTCACGGTCACCTTTCTCTCTGCTTCTTTTTTTTTTTGTATCTTCTTCTTTCTTTTCTTAAGATTGAAAAAGCTTCCCTCTCTTTCTGATTTTTTTTCTTTTTATCTCACTCTCTCTCACACTCGTTTCGTTCCATCAATCAGCCGTCTGAACTGTTGGTGTGCCCTAGTTCTTAGGGCATTGGTTTCTTGTATTTTGTATTATACATTAAGAGTCATGTATGAATACATTATTTGTGTCACATTAATAAAGGCAATTAATCTATTTCATTTATATCTTGTGCTATAATATGAGTAGAGTATCCATTGATTGATAATCATAAAACCTATCCCAGGTCTGTTCTAATCGTGGGAACGAATAGAACCACAGACTTGTATATTCGATGACTGTATGGTAGTTCTTAACTAGCCATAGTACTTGTATAGTCAGTCATGAATATAGGTACATGTCATTGACATGGGACTAGATCGATCCACCGTTTAAATACACCTGGCGCAGCGGAAAATACACCGTTTAAAATTGGGAGAGCTAAATTTTAAATTTGTGACAACCCAAATTCAAGTGTGAGAAAAATTGTTAATTTTGCATTTATGGATGTTATCCATTGGGCCTTTATGGGCCTTAGTCACATTTATTAAAATTGGCGATTTCACCCTAAGTAACTCGGCTTAAAATTTATATTTATAATTTGGAATGCCATGATCATGCATCATATTGGTATGTATGTGCACGACAGGTACTTTGTTTAAAATAAATGAGATCCTATGGGCCTTTAATTACAACCTAATGAAAAACTAGATATCCTATCTCATTCTTCATGGGTCGGACTGCAATCCTTCTTGGGCTCCCACCATGGGCTTGCTCCATTTGGGCCTTCCTCCATACTTGATGCAATTACAATAATTTTGTAAAATAAAATCTATTCTAAAATTACATCAAAATAAAAAAAAATGGCACGCAGGCCATATTTCCCAAAATTAAATTACAACCGATAATAATTTAGGGCCCATAGAACTCAACATAACATTTCAAACAAAGTACCTGTCGTGCACATACATACCAATATGATGCATGATCATGGCATTCCAAATTATAAATATAAATTTTAAGCCGAGTTACTTAGGGTGAATCGCCAATTTTAATAAATGTGACTAAGGCCCATAAAGGCCCAATGGATAACATCCATAAATGCAAAATTAACAATTTTGCTCCCAATTGAATTTGGGTTGTCACAAATTTAAAATTTAGCTCTCCCAATTTTAACCGGTGTCACGGTTTATTGGGCTAATTTCACAAAGTCCATATTCAATTTAATATGCAAACAATTAAATTAAATATGCATGCCAACAAAATAAATAATTTAAACACAAATTAATTTAAAAAATTTAATTTAATTTGCATTAGGGTCCGGGATAAAAAAAATACCCGCAAAATCCAAAACCGGACCTGAAACCCGCGCGCGGCGCTGCTGTCCCGGCGGGGCAGCAGTGCCACTGCGCGGCAGCCTGCCGCGGCAGCAGCTAGCTGCTGCCGCTGGATGGAATCGCAATTTGCGATTCCATCCAGCCCAAAATTTTTTTTTTAATTTAAAGTTTTATTTTAATTTCTAAATCATAAACATTCCAGCCAACTAAAGAATGAATAATCAATAAAAAAATGGATTGAGAACCAATTGGGGAAAAAAAATCAAAAACCCCAATCCAAAATTCTAGGGTTCAACAAAACCAAAACCAATTGAATAAAAACCCTAAAACCACAAACTTGAAACCCATTCTTTTTTCAAGAACGCTTTCAAGAACCAATTCCAATCAATCTAATGGACAAAACCTAGGCTCTGATACCACTGTTGGGATTCGTCATTGGAAAAATAACGTGGCGCAGCGGAAAATACACCGTTTAAAATTGGGAGAGCTAAATTTTAAATTTGTGACAACCCAAATTCAAGTGGGAGCAAAATTGTTAATTTTGCATTTATGGATGTTATCCATTGGGCCTTTATGGGCCTTAGTCACATTTATTAAAATTCGCGATTTCACCCTAAGTAACTCGGCTTAAAATTTATATTTATAATTTGGAATGCCATGATCATGCATCATATTGGTATGTATGTGCACGACAGGTACTTTGTTTGAAATGTTATGTTGAGTTCTATGAGCCCTACATTATTATCGGTTGTAATTTAATTTTGGGAAATATGGCCTGCGTGCCATTTTTTTTATTTTGATGTAATTTTAGAATAGATTTTATTTTACAAAATTATTGTAATTGCATCAAGTATAGAGGAAGGCCCAAATGGAGCAAGCCCATGGTGGGAGCCCAAGAAGGATTGCAGTCCGACCCATGAAGAATGAGATAGGATATCTAGTTTTTCATTAGGTTGTAATTAAAGGCCCATAGGATCTCATTTATTTTAAATTAAGTATGCTATTGCATTTTTCATATAATATGGATGTATGGATCACCAAATTATTACCCGCGTTTATGCATGCTAAGCCGTATCACTTAATTATAATCCAGAAATTAAAATATTGAGTCGCTTAAAAGTGCTTCCCACATTCACACCTCTTCCTCCCATTGATGCTGCAATGTGCGCCATGCCCTAGCTGGGTATATTGTAGTATTCGGTGGGCCGTCAAGGGTTAAGATACTTGGTATGGTTAACATGTGAATGGTGGTTTGACTCAACATGGGTAGCATTAGCTCAGAGCGGGCCCTAAGCACAGATGGGTAAAGTGTCAATAAGCCCATCAAACCAAGAGTCCTTCGTGGAAGGATTGGATAGGTTGTCCTACCAAACGACTCAATGGTTGGTTAGCGAGCCCTAGTTCGGCCAGTCATTGATAAGTTGTGGATCTTGGTCAAGTCAGCCAATTAACAACACCAACAAACAAATTAAAATCGGATTATTAATTTGAATTGGCTTAAAAGTCCTTCATTTCTAACTCAAGCAATGATTTCTTCCATGTAGATAATCCCATTTCCGTTAAGCAATTTAAATGGCTGCAACAAACAACAACTCACTCTCACTTAGGTCACTCTCGGAGAAGGAGAAGCTTTCAGGGACTAACTTCCTGGACTAGGCTAGGAACTTACAAATAGTTCTTAGACAAGAGTCTAAGGAGTATGTACTGAATGCTCCTTTACCAGCTGGCCCTCCTGCAGGTCGAGGCATCACCACGGCGATGATGGAGCAGTACGATCGGCATGTGAGGGATGACCGAGATGTCTCGTGCCTCATGCTGGGTACCATGGCTTCTGATCTTCAGAAGCAGTTTATGGACGAGCATGCTTATGAGATGATGGATCAGCTTAAAAAGATGTTCCAAGATCAGGCTCGTCAGGAACGTTACCTGACAACTAAGGCACTTTGCACGACTATGATGGCAGCTGGGACTTCTGTTAGCACTCATGTGCTAAAGTTGAAGGGGTATATTGATACACTTGCCCGCCTCGGCTCGCCAGTACTGCAGGACTTGGCAACAGACATTATTCTCGGGTCACTTCCTGAGTCTTACAACCAGTTTATCATGAATTACCATATGCAAGGGTTGGATAAATCGGTTGTTGAGCTGCATGGCGTGCTCAAGCTTGCTGAGTAGTCTCTTAAGAAGACTCCTGAAGTATTGCTGGTGAACAAGGGCAATACGCCCATTGCTAAGGGAAAGGCCAAATCTAAGGCCAAGGCTAAGGCCCAAAAGGCCAAGGTTAAGGGCAAAAAGGTTGTGGCCCAACCTAAAGCAAGGGTTGCCTCTCCTGACGATGTTTGCCATGATTGTCATGAAAAGGGGCACTGGAAGAGCTCATGTCCAAAGCTAAGGGAGGAACTGAAGGGCAAAACTGTTGCTTCAGGTATTTATGTTGTTGAGATTAATCTGGCTATTTCTACATCTTGGGTCTTGGACACTGGATGTGGATCTCACATTTGTTCAAATGTGCAGGGTCTAAGAAATAGGAGATTATTAGGATCTGGAGAAGTAGATCTTCGAGTCAGAAATGGTGCTCGGGTTCAGGGCATGGAGATCGGAGATTATTTCTTGGAGATGCCTAGTGGACTTGTTTTAGAACTAAGAAACTGTTATTTTGTACCTGCGATGCGCAGGAATATTATTTCCGTTTCTTTGTTGGATATTTCTGGTTTTGTATTTAATATTGGACATGGTAGAATTTCTATGCAATGTGGCAATATTATTTATGGAACAGCATTTCTTGAAATGGCTTATATATCCTTGATCTAAAACATAAAAGTTCAATCTATAACATAAATACTAAAAGGATTAAACAAAATGAAATGAATCCTACTTACATCTGACATTGTCGACTTGGCCACATAAATGAGAAGCATAGCTAGGCTTCACTCTAGTGGAGTGCTAGGGTCATTTGACATCCAGCCTTATGACACATGCGAATCTTGTTTGAAGGCAAGATGACAAAGGCGCCTTTTAGCAAAACTACTGAAAGGGCTTCAGAGCTATTGGAGCTAATACATTCCGATGTATGTGGCCCAATGAGCACTAGTGCTAGATCTGGTTTTTTGTACTTTGTCACCTTCACGGATGACTTCAGCAGATACGGTTACGTGTATCTGATGAAGCATAAGTCTGAGACTCTCCAAAGGTTCAAGGACTTTAAGAATGAAGTAGAAAACCAACTTGGCAAGAAAATAAAAGCACTTCGGTCTGACCGAAGGGGTGAATATTTGAGCCAAGAGTTTGACTCGTTTTTGAGACAGTGTGGGATCATATCCCAACTCACTCCTCCTGGTACACCCCAGTGGAATGGAGTGTCGGAAAGGAGGAATAGGACCTTACTTGACATGGTCCGCTTGATGATGAGTCATGCTACACTCCCTGTCTCCTTTTGGGGATATGCTTTAGAGACAGCTGCTTACATTCTTAATAATACACCAAGCAAGGCAGTTGAGGGAACACCATATGAACTATGGAAAGGCCGAAAGCCCAATGTTTCCTTCTTGAAGATTTGGGCCTGTGATGCACATGTTAAGAAATTGACAAGTGGCAAACTCGAGTCCAAATCTGTCAAGTGCCAGTTTGTGGGTTACCCTAAGGAAACTAAGGGTTATTACTTCTACGATCCGGCCGAAAACAAAGTTTTCATAGCCAGAAATGCAGTCTTCTTGGAGAAGGAATTCCTTTCCAAGAGAGACAGTGGGAGTAATGTTGAACTTTCAAAAGTTCAAGACTCACAAACTCCTACAGCTACTGTTGAGGATGCTTCGGGAACCAATCTGACTACTCAAGAAATTGAGGAACCAGAAACGGTTACACAGGACCTTAGAAGGTCTGGTAGGACATGTCATCAGCCAGAGAGGTATGGCTTTCTCGTGACTGATGATGGGGACCTTATAGTCGTTGACCAAGAGGAGCCCAAGACCTATCAGGAGGCTGTTGAAAGCCCACACTCAGATCAATGGCACAAAGCCATGGAGGCTGAGATGCAATCTATGCACGATAACCAAGTATGGAACTTGGTAGATCCACCTCTGGGTGCTAAGGTGATAGGTTGCAAGTGGTGTTTCATGTTAAAGGCCCTGTGTGTATAAGATGGTTAGTGGGAGCGTTTCCACCATCCTAGTGCTGTATGTTGACGACATCCTTATCATTGGAAGTGACATACCAACACTGCAAGGGGTTAAGCAGTGGTTGAGTAGGTGCTTCGCAATGAAGGACTTAGGCGAAGCTGAGACGATCTTAGGGATCAGGATCTACAGAGATAGATCCAATCGGCTTCTAGGCCTAAGTCAGGCCACATACATTGACAAGGTTCTAAAAGGATTCAGCATGGACAAGGCAAAGAAAGGATTCTTGCCTATGCGCCATTGGTTGAAGCTGAGTAAGAAAGATGGTCCTAAAACAAAGAAGGACCGGGAGAACATGGAAAAGATCCCTTATGCATCTGCTATTGGATCTATCATGTACTTCATGTTATGTACGAGGCCTGATGTCGTGTTTGCACTAAGTATGACTAGCCGGTACCAGTCGGACCCCGGTGAGGAACACTGGAAGGCAGTCAAGGCAATCTTGAAGTACCTTAACCGAACTAAGGATGCTTTCTTAGTGTATAGAGGTCAAGATGAGCTGGTAGTGTCAGGTTACACTGATGCAAGCTTTGAGACCGATGAGGATGAGAACCAGTCACAGTCTGGTTATGTTTTTCTCCTCAATGGCGGTGCCATTAGTTGGAGGTCCTCAAAGCAGGCCACCATTGCTGACACTACAATGGAAGCTGAGTACATAGCTACGTGCGAAGCTCAAAGGAAGCCGTTTGGATCAAGAAAGTCATAAGTGAGTTGGGAATAGTGCCCACTATCCTAGACCCAGTTGATGTTTTTGTGACAACAACGAGGCCATCGCACAAGCTAAGGTGCCCTGGTCACAGAAGAGATCCAAACATGTACTCAGAAAGTTTCACCTCATTCGGGAGATCGTGAACATAGGTGACATATCATTGCAGAGGGTTGACACCAAGAACAATGTCGCTGATCCATTGACCAAAGCGCTGTTGCAGACACAGCACGACGGTCATACCAGATCTATAGGAATTAGGGCAATGCCCACTTGGAACTAGTGCAAGTGGGAGATTGTTGGTGTGCCCTAGTTATTAGGGCATTGGATTCTTGTATTTTGTATTATACATTAAGAGTCATGTATGAATACATTATTTGTGTCACATTAATAAAGGCAATTAATCTATTTCATTTATATCTTGTGCTATAATATGAGTAGAGTATCCATTGATTGATAATCATAAAACCTATCCCAGGTCTGTTCTAATCATGGGAACGAATAGAACCACAGACTTCTATATTCGATGACTGTATGGTAGTTCTTAACTAGCCATAGTACTTGTATAGTCTGTCATGAATATAGGTACATGTCATTGACATGGGACTGGATCGATCCGCACAAGAAAGCCACATGGTTGTCATGTCATAGGTCTTTCTTGAGTAGGTCTCTTTTGTCCTCAGACCAGATTTCATTATAATATCAATATGGAATCCAGTTCACTTTGACATACGCCTAACAGGTCTGTAAAAGGATGCTAAATACGGGTATGATTGGGTGGACCGGTGAACATGTTGATATTGATGATGAAGTGATGGAATTGCCACTCGGGTGACACCGAGATGATATCATTGGCCACTTGATGAGTGGGACTGATAAGTGTATGGCCATACCCAAATAAGTTGGTTGCTTATTTGATTAATCAGTCAACTCAAGATCAAGAAATATAATAAACAACAGAAGAGGATGACAGACACCATGCCTCTTGTTTATTCATATCGATATCGTTAGGCAAAGGACACTATGAGATTACTACCGGGAGAGTGTCTTCTAAAGACTGCTGCATCTCTGTCTTAATTGGGGGCTGTAATGGTTTGCTAGAACCCACTTACAGTCTGTGGGCTTGGGCCTACTGCCAACATAAAGACAGACCCATAGGATCGTGCACATAGATCAACTGAGCTGGAACTTATAGAAATTGTACATGTAATGTACATTGGAAGGAATGCGTTAATTAATTAGTTGACATTCGGTGTCAAGGTAATTAATTGACATTGGGTTGAATTTAATTTAATTAATAAGTTTACATAATGTAATTAATTAATTTATCAATTAATTGAATTACATAAAGTAAACAATTAATTAAATAATTTTCCTAAGTAGGAAAATTAAATACATGTATTGTATAAACTTAAGTGTGATTTAATTTTATTTAGGGGTAATTAAATTTAGCCAAATGGAATTAAATTACATAATATATACTTTTTAATTAAAGTTTATTTATGTAATTATAATCCTAGTGGGCTTAGGTTTAATTAACCCAATTAAAACCCAACTAGACAAGGTGTCTATATAAGGGCACACTTAAGGAAGAAAAACCTAATTCAACTCTAATTAATTGCTGGAAATTTCAGCCACCAATAGCAGCCCCAAAACAGCCGAAAATCCCAGCATTAAACCTCCATTCCTTCGCGTCTTCGGCTAGCACCGGTTCCCGCTCAATAGTTGGTCGTGCACCGGACTTTGGAGATCGCAGTTTCAAGAAACGATTCTGCAGCAGTCTCTAGAGGAGATGAATCCGGTGAGTTAATCTCTCTTGATTCTTATTTGTTTTTATTCTAATCAATGGTAATTGGACACGATAGGTGGATTCTAGGAAATTTTAAACGGTGTATTTTCCACTGCGCCACGTTATTTTTCCAATGACGAATCCCAACATGAACCCTCTTCAATCCTGCCCAATTTTCGTCTGCCAAGACAAGTTACTCCGCTTTGCAGAGCAACTTGTTTTGACCACTAGAGCCAGCCAGCTTTAGTTTGTACTAGAGCAGTACGGCTCTAGCCAGAGCCGGCCGGCTCTAGTTCAAAAACCAGAGCCGCCCGGTTCTACGGAGAGTTGGGACAAAATTTCGAAAGTCGAACGCACAGACCAAACCCTGGAAATGATTTGGGAGACCCTTGCGGGGGCTTCAGATCGCGGATAGCCTGGCTTTCAGGACATTTGAGATTCTCCAGACAACATTCCGGTCACTTTCAAGTCCCGTTCGAGTCCGTCCGGTCCACAGGTAATTAAGTAATTCTCATCACCGAGGTCGGAAAAAACCCATGCTCACACTCCCCCAAAATAATAAAATAATAATCTAATTGAGAGTTATTCCTAAAATAAAATTATTAATTAGAGGTTATTTCTCCCTATCCTAATTACAAAAGAAAAAGAAATAAAATAGTCTGAAGTTGAAAAATCAAAACTCCTAACCCTAATTGAAATACAAAATTCACAACTCTGCAGCACGGGCGTACCTTAAGACTAGTCAGCTTTTGTTTCTAAAAAATTCTTCAGTTTTGGCGCTCCATAAGACATAGTCAGGCCTTAGGACTTCTTCCAAATAGCATGATTGAACCCCAAAAATAGGCGATTTAGCCTCCATTTTGTTCAAATTCAAATTTTAATGCCCTAAGACATAAAAATAGAACAAATGAGGTAGAATCCACCTAAATTAAAGCGAAATAAAGCAAGTAAAGCTAAAAGAGTAGGACAAAATTATATGTGCAAAATGCATTTATCAGAGCCTTAACACAAGCCAATTAGTTTTGTATTACATGGGCTAAACTCCACTTATGTGCTTACTCATCTAGTCAAACCCAACATTCTAAGACCCACCAAGTTTGTTCACTGAAATCTAGAAAATATATTAGTAAAAAGAGTTGCTCCTTTTATCAAAAACTAATAAGTTTATATAGGTGTAAGTATATGCATATACCAATCCTTTCTCAATTTGAGTTAATTGTTATATTAGAGTTTAAGAGAGGGAATTTTAATCAACAGTTACCTCTATTATATTATAAATCCAATTCACATCAGCATCAGATATAGTTGCGCAACTAGAACATCTACTAGGGCGAGTTGAGCAAAATTCAGCCTTTTCACTAATTTCTCCTACTGTTGCTTTCTTAAATGCTTGGTTTGATCTACCAAACTAATACTTGAAAAAAAAAAAAGAAAATTGTTGCCTACTAATTAAACACTAGCAAGTATACTAGGTAGCTTGGTAGTACTGAGGCAAGATCAAGTATCATTTCCTTTGGGAATAAGGGTAAACAACCTTAAATTTCTTTGTTAAAACATAGATCTAATTTCTTTCAATAATTTCATAAAAAGAAAAATGTAAAATCAACTAAAACTATGGGCATAAAGTAAACAGTCATAAAACAGTTAAGATTGCTTAAAAAAACATATTAAAAGGATAACAATATTAAAATGTACAAACTTGTCCAGCCAGGTTAAGCAAGTTTAGTAACTCTCTCTCTCTCTCTCTCTCTCTCTCTCTCTCTCTCTATATATATATATATATATATATATATATATATATATATATATTAAACAAGTTAAGAACGTAGATCTAAGGTATCTTACCCCTCAAGCCACTAAGCTTAGACATCTTCCTCACTTGGATTCTATGAAACTACCCCTACTTAGATCTCTCCCTCATAGGATTCATTTAACGCATTAAGTTAGGTAAGCATTTTATCAAATAAGATAAAAGCCCTTAGCATGTGCCTAATCTCCTCTTGGTCTCATAGTGCACATGTATTTATTTATATATCCATGTTTATAAATCTCCTCTCGGTCTCGTTATAAACACTAAGCATGAGGTAGCCAAACTCATGAGAAAATGCAAAACATCACTAAACAATCATCAAAGTATTTTACTTATAATAAACAGAAGAGAGAAAGATTACTTACTACTGCCAGTCTAAGCTAGCTCAAGCCTACTGAAGAACTACTCACTACGTATACTAAATGATAAGCAAGTAGTCTTCCAGAACAGAATTGAAGAAAATAATAATACTAATATTAATAATAAAATAGAAATTAAACTAGTTGTTGAGAGAATTTACTACTACTATTAATTACTACCCAAAAGTTCCAACTACCAAAAAGGGCAAAGCTATTTATAACCCTTAAGAAAGATCTCGATAGCCTTAAAAATATTAAGGACTATTCAATATAATATTCCTAAATTACAATAACATAAATGTAACTTCAATAATAACCAGAAGTCAAAAAGTAAGGTTAAAGCTATAATTTCCAACATAAAAAGATCTATTCCTCTCTCTAATTGGGCTCCTTGCATGGTCCATCTAAATAGATTTTTTTCTGAGTGATCTTCAGCTACTTTTTAAGCATGCTTTCTTTAGATTTAAGCCTGTTTGCTCTGGTTTTTAGACAGCAACCATCATTAGCTATCCAACAACCTCAAAATAGACTTTTTAGCCATATTTCCTTCATTTTAACTCCAAATTAAATCAAATTAATTCCATTATGCTCTAAAAAAATTGGTATATTATTCAATTCTTAAAATATCCCCATACTTGAACATTGCTTGTCTTTAAGCAATCAAAGCAAAAAAGAAAAGAAAACTAAAGAACACTTGAAGAAAATAAGAAACAAAAGAAAACAATAGAACACACTTAAGAAAACAAAGGCAATAACCAATAAGCACTTTCTCACCCTAAGATAGCACAATAATCAGATGGAAAATATATGGATTAAGGAAGCAAGATATTAGAAACCCACACTAGTAGCCTGATTTAGCTTGAGAAGTAAACTAAGACAAAGAGATTAGATTTCATACTTCAACAACTTAGCAAGCAATCAAACCAAACTGCCTCACCAAAGGATTTCACTCAATTCACTCAAGGGTGATTAAGGTAGGAATTTGAAAATTTACTCAACAGCTTAACACAACAACTTTAGACCATAAGCTTGATTATCAATCTCATCACCACCACTTGAATTGATCACATGTATAATCAAAAGGAATTCACAAGGGCTGTAACGTGGTTAAGGTTAGGGGTGTGTCAAAAGGGTAATTTAGGTGAAAAAGACCTACCAAAGGAATATATAATAAGGATCAAGCAAGTAAGCAGCCTCAAATGCAGAGATACTAAACTCATGCAACCTAAGGACTAGGAATGATGAATCAAGCACAAGGATTTCAAGCAGTCTTAGAATCAAGATTTAGCTTAGGAAGCATATCAAGCAATCACAAAGATTTCTTATTATAAAGAAACATTGAGCAATGAAGATTTTTTTTTTAAGAAAATAATAATACTAATAATATTTTTCATATAGACAATTAAAGCAAGCAGTCAAGAGAATGATGATTAGCAAGAGAATAGTAGCTTGCTTGGATTAAAATGATTCAGCAACCTTAAAAATAGGATAATAACTTTTTAGAGATGGGCTGCTTTTGAATTTTAAAGATTTTTATTAAAACTTTGGAATTAAGATTGCAAGATACAACTTTTGAAAGATGGAAATTCTTCAAAGACAACTTGGAAAAATTAAGTCACACAAGCTTAGCAAACCACAACTGATGGGCCAACTTACTTGACAAAATGAAAAGATACAATTCCTTTGGTAAATTATTGGGTGATTTTGGTCAACATAGTCTGAAAAAAGTTAAGGAAATTTTGCAAATTTGGGTTTGAAAACAAAAGAGGCTTAAGCTCAAAGGGGTTTTATCCAAAACGTGGAAAATTAACATCAACATGGTGGCTTTTTGGTTTGAAAAAGGTTAAAACCTAATCCTTTATCATTTTATGGATGTGAGCAACCATATGGTCTTGAAAAGCACTAACCAAATCAAGTTTAGCTAAGGCTAAACTGTGCAAGCCCACTCAGCATGGAAATTGAGCTAACAATATTCATTCAAAGGTAAATTTTAAGATTTAAAAATGGAATTCAATTTAAGGGTTGAATCAAGGAAAATCAAGCAGGCTCAGATCCTCACAAGATAAAGGGGTTCAAATTTCAGTTGGTTTAAAGCATACTAAAAAGTTGAAATGCAATTTAAAATCTCAAAGTCCTAGAGTGCTTAATCCACTTCCTTAAAACTGACTAATATAAGCCTAACATCAAGCAACTAGACTCTAAGCATCTTCAACAGATTACATGCATTCATAGGCCCTAAAGATTTCGCTAGCTGCCACAAAACAGAAAATATGAAAAATTTTGGAAAAAATTTTACAAACATAAACTTTACAAAATAGAAACACAAAACAAAATAAGATTGCTTAGAACACAAGGACACAGAAAAACACAAAAGAAAAATACAATGAAAACACCATTTCAAGAACTAGAAACATTATTCAAGCAGGGCATAACCATCAATAAGCGAATAATAACCAATTATATCAATTTAGAGTTTAAGCAGTCTTAACCCTTATCCCCACACTTAAAGCTTGATTTGCCCTCAAAGCAACAACCTAGTAAGCAATCTACATAAAGAATAGGGAAAAGAAACTACCTATTATCATGGCATTGTATTGAAATTGTAGGGGCAAAAGTAAGAAATTCATACTAGAGATAGAGAGAGGAGAGTAACAAGATTACTCATCAACATGCTTGGAGGATTGCTGGTCCTCCTCTTCCATTGGGGCAGGGGTGTCTTTCACTTCAGCTTGTGGGGTGGTGGTCTCAACAGCAGCACTTAAATCTTCCTTCTTGATCACTCGCTCAGGAGAAGTGTCAAAGCTTGCTTCCTTTGGAGCAACCTTCTTCTCCAAATCAACAACTTTCTTCTCCAACTCCTTAATCCTAGGGTGATCCTTAATGTGCTTAATCCACAGTTTATCAGTAAGCAACACCAACTTCTCAATAGTCATTTTATAATAGTGTTCATAATGCTAAAGATTGGCTCTAGCATCAACAAGCAAGGGCTCTGTGTTAGTAAACTTCCTTTTCTTTCCAGCAAGCTCATCTATCTGGATTACTTTCTTGCTAGCTTTGGCTTCAACAATCTCCTTCTCCTTCTTTTTAGCATCACGGTACAACATTCACTTCCTAGTGATTTTCTTGCAGACTTCAATTTGACTGAGGTTGGTGTAACCCATTGGATCCGGGTAACATTATAGGGTCATTCCAGTAGGAGAAAATTCATGAATTATGAAGCGAGTAATCTTGGTCACATAGGAACCACATAAAATCTTATTGTTGGTATTGCTTGGCAAATCCATAACGTAATCCACAAACCAGGAAGCGATATTCATTCTTCGTCCTTTCACCATGCACTAGAGAGCAAAAAAGTCCTGAGTGGGCACGTAAGATTGGTTGGCCCTAATAAAGAGTACGGGTGTAGTCATAAAGACTGCTGGCATTGCTCCCAAAGGATGAGTAATTGTCCAAGCTAGTAATCTCCTTCGAAAAGGTGGCAAGGTCGAACTCTGGTGGATATGAAGTGAGAGCAGTCTCAAACTCATCTAAATCAAGGGTCTCTTCATCAGCTGTACCAAGGAAGCGATTAAAGTCATTCAAAGAGATGGACTTGGCTTTCCCCATAATCCGAAACTTATTCTTGTTTGCATTGTTTGGGTCTGCGATAGTGGTGTCATTAGAGAATGTGCAAAGAAACTCCAAAGTGAGTTCTTTGTTGTTGGTGTGCCTTAGTTCTTAGGGTATTGGATTCTTGTATTTTGTATTATACTTTAAGACTCATTGTATGAATACATTATTTGTGTCACATTAATAAAGGCAACTAATCTATTTCATTTATATCTTGTGCTATAATATGAGTAGATTATCCATTGATTGATAATAATAAAACCTACCCTAGGTCTATTCTAATCATGGGAACGAAAAGAACCACAAACTTGTATATTCGATGACTGTATGGCAGTTCTTAACTAGCCATAGTACTTGTATAGTCAGTTATGAATATAAGTACATGTCATTGACATGGGACTGGATCGATCTGCACAAGAAAGCCACATGGTTGTCACGTCATAGGTCTTTCTTGAGTAGGTCACTTATGTCCTCAGACCAGATTTCGTTATAGTGTCAATATGGAATCCAGTTCACTTTGACATATGCCTAACAGGTCTGTAAAAGGATGCTAAATATGGGTATGATTGGGTGGATCGGTAAACATATTGATATTGATGATGAAGTGATGGAATTGCCACTGGGGTAACATCGAGATGATATCACTGGCCACTTGATGAGTGAGACTGATAATTGTATGGCTATACCCAAATAAGTCAGTTGCTTATTTGATTAATCAGTGAACTCTAGATCAAGAAATATAGTAAACAGTAGAAAAGGATGACAGACACCATGCCTCTTATTTATTCATATCGATATCTTTTGGCAAAGGACACTATGAGATTACTACCGAGTGAGTGTCTACTAAAGACTGCTGCATTTCTATCTTAATTGGGGGCTATAATGGTTTGCTAAAACCCACTTACAGTTTGTTGGCCTTGGACTTACTGCCAACATAAAGACAGACCCATAGGATCGTGCACATAGATCAATTGAGCCGGAACTTATAGAAATTGTACATGTAATATATATTGGAAGAAATGCGTTAATTAATTAGTTGACATTCAGTGTCAAGGTAATTAATTAACATTGGGTTGATTTAATTTAATTAATACGTTTACATAATGTAATTAATTAATTTATCAATTAATTGAATTACATAAAGTAAACAATTAATTAAAAAAAATTATGAAGTAGGAAAATTAAATACAAGTATTGTATTTACTTAAGTGTGATTTAATTTTATTTAGGGGTAATTAAATTTAGCCAAATGAAATTAAATTTACATAGTCTATACTTTTTAATTAAAGTTTATTTATGTAATTATAATCCTAATGGGCTTGGGTTTAATTAACTTAGTTCAAATCCAATTAGACAAGGAGTCTATATAAGGGCATACTTAAGGAAAAAAACCCAACCATAACCCTATTTTAAGTGCTAGAAATTTTAGCCCCAAAGCAGCCCCAAAACAGCAAAAAATTTACAGCAGTTAATTCTCCATTCCTTCCGCTTCTTCGGCTAGCACCGGTTCCCGCTCGATAGTTAGTCGTGCACTGGACTTTGGAGATTACAGTTTCAAGAAACGATTCTACAGCAGTTTCTAGAAGAGACGAATCCGGTGAGCTAATCTCTATTGATTTAAATTGGTTTTTATTCCAATCAATGGTAATTGGGCACGATAGGAAAATTTTAACGGTGTAATTTTCACTGAGCCACGTTAGTTTTCCAATGACAAATCCCAACATTTGTAAGTAGGCTTGTTGTTCTTCATAAACAGGTCAAATCCTCCATTTTTCAACAAGATGCTTAGAGTTTCATCAAGGCCTAACTTCTTGAGTGTAGTCCTACAAAAAGCACGTGATGGGGCGAAAAGGAGAGCACTAAAGATTGTATAGCATTTCACATCTTCATCTGCAGTAGAAATTTGCATCTTCTTAAGGGTTCTCTCAACATCAATGGATTCAGAACCAGAAGCAGAGGTTGAAATTTGCCTATGAGAATGCTGAGCAGCCTTCTTCATATGCCTAGTATTCACCATACTTGCTTGGTCTAGAGTTTTCAAAGGAAAGATAGAAATAATTGGGAGATAAAATTGAACAGATAAGAAACAAAAAAAATTGAGAAGGAAAAAAAAGTGAATTAATTTGGGAATTAAAGGTGAGAAAATTAAATTAGTGCGATTAAGGAAGGAGGAAGTTGAAAGGTTTCAAAATTCAAACAAAACCATTGAAAATATAGAGATAAAATAGGGGCAGTAAATAGTGGGTGGTTAGAGAGATAGGTATGGGGGCATGATTGGATTAATTCTAAATCCCCATGCTTATCTCTTCCATCAACCCAAGAAGGTAATCATTAGTTAACCCCTACTTTAACCTCTACACTAATTGGACAATTAATAATAAATAATTGTTATGAGCGGACGACCTTTTCGACAGAACGTGAGACTCCCTTTCGAAAGGGGCGCCACGATCTCGGGCGGGCCCCTTCCTTGCATGGGGTTTTTGATAATGGAAATCGGGTTTTTGGAAAATAAATTAATTAATTCTTAAAGAAACCGAGACCTAAGTCTCGATGAATATTGTGGAGTCGCCACCCGGCTCAGCTCAACCGGGAAATTCTTAAGGTAGTTGAACCGGACGAACGGCCGCTACACTATCCAGAGATTTGGGTCCGGACAAGTCCCCTATTTCATGTCTAATTAAAGTAAATATTGTCAATGTTCTCAAATAGTATTTCGATTTCTAAAGTCAATTTTATTGCATATAAAAGAGATACAGCACGCATACAAATATGTAATACAAAAATAAAGAAAAGTAATAAATATTAATTGGCCTACAACCAAATCGGATAGAAAAATAAAAACTCTCGCCTCACTTTTACAATCACCTAGAATACACGAAGATCTAAAAAATGATACAATCTCCTAAAATACATGGTTAATTCTATTAAAATACAAATAAAATAAAAATAAAGATAAAATAAAAGCTACAAAACAAAGGTTAGCACAATTTATACGGCACGTCACAATTAGGACTCAAATAGACAGAATTGGAAATTAAGAATTGGGGGCATACATTTAGGGGATAACTGGGTTTGCTCGGCTAGCCGGTCCGGTTAGACCTGGAAAACATTTTGAGACATCCCTGTATTTTTGGTTTGGTGAGAAATTCATTTTTGAAACAATTTTACCGGTTTACATGTATTCTTATATTTAAGGTGGGTCGGTTTTTAGGAGAACCGGGTCTCCGTCGTTGAATTGTTCTAAATGCAATTTTACTAAAAATAAATCTAAGGTCGTGAATGCACATATCAAAATTCATTTTTGGGATTTTCGGATTTTTCGGATTTTTTTATGGATTTTTATAAATTTTATGGATTCAAAGGGAAAATTCTAATTCTGGAAAATAGGTTACAGTCGTGCGACTGTAAACAGCCCAGAATCAAGATTTCGCCAAAATTTTATTTGAATCAAAATGAAAGAAAAACAAACTGGAAATCAAAAACACTCGTACGATACTCGTACGACTATACATACAGTCGTATGACTGTTCATCAAATCCAAGAACAGTCGTGCGACTGTTCTTGATTTCCAGAAGTAGAAGCGCGAAAACATAGAAAAAATGCACAAAAATACACTTCAATCACCCAGAAAGCAAGAAAAAGTGAAAGGAAAAAGAGTACCTACCTTTTTAGAAGCTTATCCAAGTCAATTTGACCCCTGGCGTCGCTCCAATCCACATGAATTTGCACTGTTCCTTTAAAATTGAGAGGGGAAGCTTTATGTCCAAAAATCCAAAATGCTTGGGATTCTGATGATTTAAGTCTGAGATTTTAATTTGTTTGTGAAATTAAGTGATTAACCTAAGGATTTCTATGAAATTTTAATCCTAATTCTGAGAATTAAAGAAAATAGAAGAGGAAAAGAAGAATTTATGAGTTTTGGGTTTTGTTCTTTCTTTTCCTTCTCTCTTTTCTCCTTTCTCTCTCTAATTCTTTCACCAGAAATCCAAAATTGCTTCTCTCCTCTCCTTTTCTTCTTTTTATCTGCTTTTTCGGCTTGCTTATCTTCAGACTGCAGCAATTAATGCTGCTCCACTTTTCTCTATTTTTCTGCTGCAGAAGTATGGGCTTCTGCAACTGCTCTGACATTACAGTCGTACGACCGTAACTACAGTCGCACAACCGTAACTACAGTCTCACGACCGTAACTATAGTCGTACGACTCTTTTTTCTTTTTTTTTTTCTTTTTTTTTTAAGTATAGAAAATTCCGGCGCTTACAACCGCCCCTCGCGTGATCAAATTCGACACCTAGATCCAGGTTTACAACACCTGAGATGATGAATTTCAGAGCTTGAATCAAACCGCCGTGAACACTGGAATGAACCCTCTGATGAGATAAGCCGATACCGGGTCTAGGTTACCTGAGGCGATGCTGGGGAGGAAATAAGCCGATACAGCGTCTAGGTTACCCGAGGCGAAGTCAATACGGATAGGCTGATACCGGGTCTAGTTACAGGAGGCAAATGAAGGGTGAATTGCGATTTAGCCGATATCGGGTCTAGGTTACCCGAGGCGAAGAAAGATGGATTGCAGATTGGCCGATACCGGGTCTATGTTCCTCGAGGCAAAGGAAGAGTGAAATTACCCGATACCGGGTCTATGTTACCCGAGGGGAAAGATGAGTGAAATAAGCCGATACTGGGTCTAGGTTACCCGAGGTGAGCTTTGCTGGGGAAATAGATGAAGCTGATTTGGGCCGATACCAAGTTTACATTACTCGAGGTGGATTTGCTGAGGAAACTTAGATGATGAAGCCGATCTGGGCCGATATCGAGTTTACATTACTCGAGGTGGATCTGCTGAAGAAACTTAGATGATGAAGTCGATCTGGACCGATACCAAGTTTACATTACTCGAGGCGGATCTGCTGAAGAAGTGAATGATGAAGTCGATCTGGGTCGATATCGAGTTTATATTATTCGAGGCGGATCTACTGAGGAATTGAAGCTAGGGATGATGAATTCCTGCATTTAAGATAGCAAGTCTTCATTCCTTGATCGAGAGATTTTTAAACAAAAATTTTTGCCCCTTCGATCAAGAATGAAGACTAGCTGGGGATAAGTGATTGATGTATGCAATGTATGAGTGCATGATGATGTATATGTACATGTATGCATTTTTCGTTATTTGACATTTCTGCCTTCCGCTGGAGAGAGACATGTTGTGCCCTTGGTTGATTTTGCTTTCTTCGAGGGCTTTGCTTAGTGATTTTCGAAGGAGTGAGGTGACTGCTGGGGATGTATGATACTGCTGGGGAGATAATCGTAGTGTTCCTTACAGAGATTCCGCTGGGGAAAAGTGTGGCAACTCGATTGGGGAAACAATTATAGTGTTCTTTATGTAGATTCTGCTGGGGAATTGCATGGCGACTCTATGGGGAGTCGATGTGATGACTTTTGTGGGGAATTTTAGGGACATTCTACTTTTCCTGCTCCGTGGGGAAATTATGAGCTTGTAAGTGCTCTAATTTTTGCCTGCGTTGCCCAATACGGGGTTTTCAACCTAGCAAGCCGCTTTAATTTTTGCCTGAGGCGCCTTTTCGGTTTTTGCCTTAACGAGCTGCTCCAATTTTTGCCTGAGGTGCCTTCTCGGTTTTCACCTCAGCGAGCCTTTTTTTTAAGATGATTGAGATGTCTCCATGACCATTTTATTGCTTTTTTAGGAAGATGAACTGGATTTTAGAGGTCGATAAAAGATTTCAAATTGCATGTATTTAGTGCATTTTCACTTGTTAAATAATGCGATGATTTCAATCAGTTGAATGCAAAGTGCTTTCTCTAAATGTATGTTTATGCGAGACAACTTTGCTTGTGCATTTGTCACAACCATGCAAATATATTTAAACAAACACTTCACTTTATTGATGAAGTCAAAATGAGTACATTTGAAACGAGTTGGTTCCTAAATGGTACATATTCTACACTGAGCCAGAATCCGTCACCAGTCGTCCTTTTCAGGTTTTCCAACTGATTATTTTCTTTCGTGTCTTAGCTTTTGCCTAGACCACTCTTTTCGAGTTTTCAGCCTAGCAAAAATTTTTTTTATACATGATAAAGCTTTAGCCTGTCCTGGTTGATAGGATTAGTGAACTCGTTTCTGTCCATATCCATGATGCTGACAGCGCCTTTTGATAGCAGCTTCTTCACCACATAGGGTCCTTCTTAGTTGGGTCTGAACTTGCCCCTAACATCGACATTTGAAGGCTTTAGCTGCTTTAAAACCAAGTCACCTGTTTTCAACTGTCGTTTGGAATACTTCACATTCCGATTATAAGCTCTGGCCATTCTGCGCTGGTACATCTGAAGATGATCCAGTGCCCTCAGTCGCCTTTCATCTAGTACTGCCAACTGTTCATATCTGGCTTGAACCCATTCAGTCTCTGGCAGCTGAGGCTCCAAGGCGACTCTAAGTGACTTAAGTTCTATTTCCACTAGCAATACTGCTTCCACCCATTTGGAGAAGTAATCAACTGCCACAACTATGAATCTATGCCCATTAGATGCTGCTGGATGAATTTCACCGATCATGTTTATCCCCCATGCTAAAAATGGCCATAGAGATGCTAGATTCTGTAGCTCAAGTGGAGGAAGATGACTGATGTCTAAATAGATCTGACATTCATGACATCTCTTCACTTTTCTTATGCAATCTGCTTGCATCATCATCCAGAAGTAGCCTTGTCTCATAATCTTCCTGGCCATGGCAAGTCCATTCATATGCAGCCCACAAGACCCTGCATGTACCTGCTGCATCACTTCTTCTGATTCTTGCTCTGTCAGGCACCTTAAAAGGACTCCATATGCTGTTCTTTTGTATAACTTGTCCTCGAAGATTCTGAATTGACCAGCCAGCCTTCTTAGTGATCGTTTATCAGCAGCACCGGCCTCTTCTGGATACTTTCCTTTTTTAACATACCGGTAGATGTCAAAGAACCATGGCTTTTCTTCAGCTGATAATTCCATTACTTCGTGCACTTCGAAGCAAGGATGTCTGGAAGTGGCTATAACTAGTGGTTGGACTTGGGTTTCTTCTGGGTTTTCCCACATGG
The DNA here is from genome assembly GCA_039660915.1 of Euphorbia tirucalli. Lineage (NCBI taxonomy): Eukaryota > Viridiplantae > Streptophyta > Magnoliopsida > Malpighiales > Euphorbiaceae > Euphorbia > Euphorbia tirucalli. Next base: position 19,066,682 of record CM077637.1, read on the forward strand.
AAGATAATGTTGCTAAAGCGTCAGCCATCTTGTTCTCATCCCTGGGGACATTTCTGAATTCACACTGGCCAAATAAATCTTTTTTGAAGTGTAGCAGCTCCAAGTAAGGCCGTAAGGCTTCCTCTTTCAGCTCCCACTCACCCTGAGCTGGCCTGATCACTAGAAGTGAATCACCGACAATTAAGACATCATTTGCCCCTAAGGTTAATAGAGCTTCCATTCCAAATAAGCATGCTTCATATTCTGCCCCATTATTGCTTACGGGAAAGATCAGCCTCTTGGATAAAGGAATAATCTCACCATCTGGCGTTGTTATAAGTACCCCAATTCCAGCACCCTTCCTATTCATAGCGCCATCGAAGCACATTACCCACCTTTTTACTTCAACCATGGCCAACTGTTCATCTGGGAACTCTAAATTTTCTGTATAATTTGATTCCATCGGTTGATTTGCTAGAAACTCTGCCACGGCTCGCCCTTTGATGGTTTTCTTTGTGATGTACTCGATGTCGAATTTGGATAAGAGTAACAACCACCTAGATAACTTTCCCACTAGCACTAACACCTCATACAGATATTTCATTGGATCCACCTTAGCCACAGCTTGTATTTTGTAGGACTGGAAGTAGTGGCGCAGCTTCTTGGTTAGCCAGATCATCGCTACACATGTCTTTTCTACCAGTGTATACTTGGTTTCATACTCCAGCAATTTCTTGCTAAGGTAGTAGATAGGATATTCCTTTCTGTCATCTTGTTCTTGTGCCAGCATTGCCCCTATGGAGAACTCCTCAACTGCCAAGTACAAAATTAGAGGCTTTCCTGGAATTGGTGAACTCAAGACCAGTGGCTTTACCAGATAAGCCTTGATCTTCTCGAATGCCAGTTGACACCTGTCATCCCACACGATCGGTTGATCTTTCCTCAATAGCTTGAAAAATGGCTCACAAGTGGAAGTCAACCGTGCTATGTAGCAGCTGACATACTGTAAGGAACCCAGGAATGATCTGACTTCCTTTTCTGTCTTTGGGGCTGGCATATTTTGGATGGCTTTGATTTTGTCTGGGTCCATTTCTATCCCCCTCTGGCTGACTAGATGACCCAATATCTTCCCTGATGTAACCCCCAATATGCACTTCTTGGGGTCAAGTCGCAAGTTGTACTCTCCAATGCGTGTTAGAAATCTATCTAGGACAACAGGATGTTCCTCTCGGGTCGTTGATTTAAAAAGCATATCATCGACATACACTTCGACTTCTCTATGGATCATATCATGCAACAGAGTTGTGACAGCCCTCTGATAAGTGGCACCAGCATTCTTTAACCCGAAAGGCATCACTCTGTAGCAGAAAGTACCCCACTCTGTGATGAATGATGTTTTCACCTTGTCGATCACATCCATCAGAATCTGGTTGTACCCCGAAAAGCAGTCCATAAAAGAATACATTGTTGCTTTTGCTGCACTCTTATTTAGGATGTCAATATGGGGCAATGGAAAGTTATTTTTTGGGCATGCTTTATTCAGGTCCCTGTAGTTGACTCATACTCTGACCCTTGCATCCTTTTTAGGCACAAGGACAATGTTGGCTAGCCATTCTGTATACTCCACCACTTTGAAAAACTTGGCGTCTATCTGCTTAGCCACTTCTTCTTTTACCAGTGTGGCCCAATCTAGCCTCAGCCTTCTCAACTTCTACTTTACCGGTCTGAACTTAGGGTCTGTCGGGATTTTGTGCACTGCTATCTCTGTGTCTACACCCGGCATATCTTCATAAGACCATGCGAAAGCTTTGACATGTTTTTGGAGTATTCTTATTAATTCTTTCTCTTCCTCGGATTTTAGCTCGTGTGAAATGAGTACCATTTTAGGGTTTTCATCTGTACTTATGTTGATTTCATGCAATGCGGTGTCATGTATGCTAAATATGCTTGATGGTGATTTAAATGCATGCACAAAATTATCAGGATAAACATCACACAAGTAAGCAAACTGGGATTTCATTGCATTGAACTTATCATAAAGTACATCAGTTACATTGAAAATGGAAGAAATAGATACAATAAATAATTTTCATCCTCCACAGGCGGAGGGCCTTGTTCTTCATCAGCTTCCATCTTCCTTTTCAGAGCATCATCTGGGACTGCAGCTTTCTCTGCTTCTTTTACGGTCACTTGCATCTTAGCTTTTTCCATAATTTTGGCAATTTCAGCGACCACAGAGTCTAAGTTCACTCTGGCCATCAGTTCTTCACCGAGTCCCTCCTTGGATTTCCCAAAAGCTTTGCTTAATGCAGCAGTCAAAGCACCCGAGATCACTTCTGTAGTTTCATCACAGGCCTTCTTTTCATCTTCTTCTTCGGCCACCTTTACTACTTTCTTAATCATTATAAGAGGCTCACCTTGTAGCACATCAGATTCAACAACGGTTTCTTCCACCATTATAGGGGCTACTGGCTCCTCCTGGCTTTTGTCAAAATCAATTACATCTGCAAAAATCTCAGAGCCTGGATACTCGACATCTCCAACCATCACTGGTTCAGCTTGACCCTTATAAAGGCCTTCTCCTACCTTCAGAAATGGCTTCATCATAATCTTACCATTTTTGCCCTTTTTCAGATTCTTCTGCTCAGATGCCCCTTCTACATAGCCAAGGCCACACTGCTTCGATTTTCCTGAGTCAATTTTAAATTCTGGGACTCCCTGCAAATTAATTCCGAGTCCTATTCCTGGGACAAAGTTTTGCTTACACAGATACAGGGATAGCCACTCCGGTATATAATTCTCATAAAGGATCATAGGAGCATCCGTGGTCTCTTCCTCTTTAATTACAGTGACTTGAAATCCACCAAAAGGAACCACTCCTTCAATCACTGCAGCTACCATCGATTGGGCATCCGCCTCAACGGTCACAATTCTGCCGTTCATGGAGAACTTGATCTTTTGATGCAATGTGGAAGGGACACCTCCTAAAGGATGGAACCAGGGTCTTCCAAGCAATAGGGAAAATGTGACCGGGATATCAATCACTGTAAAAGCAACTGTGGACCTAACTGGCCCAACTTCTACTTCTGCCTCAAACGTACCTATTACCATTCTTTTAGAATCATTATATGCTCGAATGACTGTTGAGGATCTCTTTAACACTTCTTCATTCAGCCTCAGAAATGGCAACATCTTTAGTGGACAAATATTCAGTGCCGATCCATTATCCACCATAACGCAAGGCATCACCTTATCCATCACATGGGCCCTGACATAAAGAGCCTTGTTGTGGGCCTTCCCTTCAGCAGGCAGGTCTTTCTCGGAGAAGACAATATCAGGGCTTTCAACATTGACTTTATCTAACAAACAGCACATAGCCTCTGATGAAGCTATAAGGGAGACTTCAATCTCTGACAATTTCTTTACTAGGGCAGCCCTGTGTTCCTAGGAGGTCAAAAGTAAATGCCATAAGCTAGCTTGGGCAGGAGTCTTTTTTAGCTGAGAAATGACTAGGTCCTCCTTTTAAACTCCTTCCAGTGCCGAAGTACTGCCCGACCCATTCATCGGTGTTTTATCTTTCATCTGATCTGCCGGCTGATATACCCTACCACTTCGGGTCACATGCTGCACTTCCTGAATCTTCAGCTTTTCAACAGCTGGGAGTTTAACTGCCTATTCTCTGTCAAATTCTTTATACTCATCATCGAAGTCGAGATCATTTAAACTTATGGGCTTGATCTCCTTACATTCCTCCTTTTTCTCACATTCGGGTTCCCCTACTGCCACTGCTTGAATTGTAGGGTTTGCTTGAAGAACTTGGGAAAATATAAAATTAGCCGGCAACCCCGATTGGACCAGGTTGACCCGCTTCTCGAATGCCGGCAGCGGGTTGGTTTTAGTGCTAGGTTTGGCTTGCTCTTGCAGCTTTCCCTTATTAATAAGCTTTTGGATGGCATCCCTTAGTTTGTAACAGTTGTTGGTTCGATGGCCTGTCACCACATGATAATTGCAGAAATTATCTTTGTCAGCTTCAGATGGCTTCTCAAATGGCCTTAGAGACTATAGCAGGCCACCATTCCTACACTTGGCAAATATCTTCACCAAAGGAAGAGTCTAAGGTGATATGCCTTGTCCTCTAGGACCCCTATTCAGGTTGCCTTGTTGTTGATTTACAGTAGCCACTTCAACCTGCTTGACTTCTAAAGATTACCCCTGTTTGCCACTGGAACCTGAACCAGAACCACTGCCAGACCCAGCTGCTGCGGTTGATCTATATCCCGAGCTGTACCCTGTACTTCTTTCCCCCTTGTGACCTGCTGATTTCTCCTCTTCATCCCTCTCTATTTTCATGGCCATGCTGTAAACCTCACTGAGCTCCTTAAAAGGATGAAACTTCATGTTGTTCTTAAAAATGTCTTTGCTGCCTTCTATCAGCTTCTTTATAAGCTCATCTTCTTCAGGGCGGTTCTTTAGGAGGATCATCTTGTCCATCCAGTGCTGGTAGTATTCATCGAAGGGTTCGTTGAACTTCTGCTTTACCCTTTCCAGATCATACAGCTTCACTTGGATTTTGGTGTTGAAGCTGTACTATTTAATGAAGGCCACCGACAAAACTTCCAAATCAGATTGTTCCTCCTCTGACAATGAGTTATACCATCCTAAAGCACCTCCCTCTAGTATGGTGGGGAATAAATTGATCAACTACTGCTTTGTGGCGCCCACCGTCATCAGAACTCGGGCATACAGATTCACATGGGCCTCCGGCGAGCCCATTCCTTTATAAGTAGCGACTTTCGGCACCTGGAAGCTGATGGGGAATGTCTCGATGCCCCTACTGATCATGGCATCAACATTTACACCCTTCTTCGATTCAGCACTGATACTGACCCCCTTCTTCAACTGGGCCATAACTTCATCTAACTCAGAACATTTTGCTTTCATCCTCTGCTCCATAGCTGCCTCTATTTCTTGCAGCTTTTTTAGGCTAGCCGAAGCGTCACCACCATGTTGGGATGACTCAGCCTCTTTCTCCTTCCCTGCTCCATTGCCACCGGTCTCACCAGCTTCTCTTACTACTGCCCTCATTTCTTCTTTTAACATGTCGCGAAAGTCTTAGGATCTGAAGAAATCCTTTAAAACATCAGCCATGCTTGGTGTCTGATATGCCATATTCACTCCTTCCCCAGACTCAGAATCACTGTCACTCTCAATTACCCTCTGTCTCCTAGCTGCCCTTGAAGCCTGAGATCTCGTCCAAGGTCGCTCCAGTGTATTCTGCTTGGGAGTAGACAAGAGGTATTAAGGTCATGAATGAATGACGTGATGTGGCATAAAAATTAAGACATTAAGAATCCCTAAAATGAATGGAGTGATTATGTACGAAATAATGGTATGAATGATTTCTTTTTATTATCTTTCTTCTTTTTGGGACATTCCAAGAACACCCAATGCTTATGCAAAAATGTCACGTGTGGGCCGCCACACAGACAGAGCTTCGGTGCCTTTGGGGCACCTAATGAATTCATGGAATGGTCGCGTGTATACCGACACATGGACAGAGTTTTGACGCTTTGTAGGTCTATGAGATGGTATGAAATGGTCGCATGGGACAGCCTCTTGGACAAAGTTCTGATGCTTTTGAGTATATGATATGAAAGGATATTATAAGAGAGTCATGTACCATAGGAGACACAGACAGAAGTTCGACGTTCGAGGAACACCTTTTATGATTTGGTAATGTTATGAAATGCCCCTACATGTATACTAACCCGGCACTCGGGGAGCACCTTGAATAATGTAGTAATGTCATGAAGTAACCCGATGTGGATCACGAGGTCGTATGATATTTATGATGAATGGGTATGATGTCATGAAATGCATCGTGTAAATCGTTACACGTAAATAGACCTAGGACCATTGTGGTCTCTATTGAATGAAATAATTTTTGTAGAATGGACAAATGCAATCCGGTGCATTGACAAAACACGGGGTAATTTGGATACCCGATGTGTTATGAAATGGAATGGAATGGTCATGATAGGCGTCCTTGAAATGCCCCTAATTTAATTTAGGTGATATGTCATGAATGCTTATGACACACAAAATGCAAATGGCTGCATAAAATGTGGTTAGGATGCATGACATACATAATGATGTTATGTATATTATGTGAAAATAAAAATGTTAATCACACAAATATAATGTTATGGCTGAAAAAGAAACGGTTAGTATGAATGACAAACGAATGAAGTAATGTTTTATACATGAAATAAAATGCAAATGGCTGCATAAAAGTGTGTGTTAATTAACACACATATGTTTAATGTTTGAAAAATGTCATGTGTATGAATTATGGTATGCTATACTGATAAGGTCGGTTTTTGACCTTATCTTTTAGGCAATTTCATGGTTTGAACGGCAATTTTTAGAGTCTTTTGTGTGAATGTTTGTGTGGTTTTTGAATATTTTGTGATTTTTAGGTGTTGGATAGATTTTTATAACTTTTAGTATTTTTCGTGTTTTCTAGGGTTGTTTTTGTAATTTTTGATAATTTGTCGTTTTTATGGTCCGTGGCGTTGGTGCGGTTATGTTTCTTTATGCTTGTTTTGGACAGGTATTATGACCCGGACCGGAAGTTGGAGCATCGGCGGCGAAGAAGAGTTTGAAGTGCTGAAAATCAAGGTGGCACGGCGTGCCACAATTAGGGCACGGCGTGCCAACCCGGCGTGCCAAGTGACGCAGTCCAGTGGAGTGGCACGAAAATGTGCCACTCAGATCAGCATGGCGTGCCAACCCCAAAATCACACGGCACGGCGTGCCAACTCCAGTAGCACGGCGTGCCGCCTTCAATTCTGCACAGCACGGCGTGCCACTTCCACCAGCACGGCGTGCCGAGCCCCGAAACCTGCTGTTGCCCTACTTTCATCTCTTCTTTTTCCTGGTTTTAACCTAGCCGTATAAATAGGTTATTTTCTATGTTTGAAAGGATCTTTTTCCAGTCTTTTTGAGTGAGAGCAGAAACTTGTAGTGAGGTTTTGAGCTTGAACTATTTGATTTCTTTGAGTTTCAAACCATCGATTGGTTGTAGTTTTTCATAGAATCTTCCCCTTTTGCGACGTTCTTGGTTCCGACTTGAGTTCGTCTATAGAGGCACACCCCAAGCATCTTCACACCGTCGGAATCCGGTTAATCGGACCAAAAGGGCATAAGTTTTTCTTCTTCTCTTTTGTAATTTGATTAAGTTAGGTTTGATTCCGCAAATCGATTATGTTTGGTTGTAAACACTGAATTCGTTCATCTTTCTTGATTAATACAATTGTTTGCAAGTTAATTTCAATTTTTATTCCTTTTCTTTATGTAATTTCTTTAATGAATGTCTAGTCTCATAAGATCTTAATTTATTAAGTTCATATTTGTGGCATTACCTAGATTGACACCTAGGAAACCATTAGTATTGACGACACTGTGGAACTTACATGCCCCTATTTTCTGAGCTTTAGAATTAGACCGCCTCTAAACAAGGGAAACCGGCTAAGGACCTAAAAGATCTAGATACGCTAGGTTATATTATCGAAAGAGCATAATTAAGGGTTAATTGTTGAGTTAAATTCATCTTTTGTAATTAATTGATAAAGCCATCCCCATTAGCATTCATAGGTCGGTAAACCGCCAATTGATAACACAAAACTCAAGTGCAAAGTAAGCTGGAATAGATCAACTAGGAGTAGGATAGTTTTGTTGTTAATATGATCAACCCAAAACTGCGTTCCGCCTAGGACACGTAAGGAACCCGAGTAGTTTAGTGTTTGCAGAATATTCTTTTCTCTGTGGGATCGATACCTGGACCAACCAGAATTATTACTTGTCAACGATAGGTACACTGCCTTAGTTGTGCGTTTCTAGGTTTAGTTTTACTACTACGCCTAGGACCCATCAAGTTTTTGGTGCCGTTGCCGGGGAAATTTATTTTTCTGCATCATTGAGCCAAAGGTCTATTTGCTGATCTAGGCAACATTTCTGTGCATATAGTTAAATAATTTTTCTTTTCTGTGAATATTTGTTACAATTTAGTTTTCTTTAATTTCTGTGTGTGTGTGTTTTCTAGCTTATGCGAACTTGCTCTCAGCATCCTGAGCTTTTACCTTATAACCCTGAAATTGAACGTTTGTGTAGTAGGAACCGTAGAGTACGCCAAGAGCAGATTGTTCAAATGAAGCATCAGCAACATGATGACGAGGAGAGACAACTCCGGGAAAGAGTTGAGGAAGAGCAACTCCGGTGAGAGCGGGAGGAGTTTGATAGAAGAAGGGGTGGCGATAGAGATAACATGGTCATGACAGACCTAATGGCTCCACATCGGCCCCGGAACAGATCCGGAGTGGTTATCCCAGCCATCACTGCCAATCAATTCGAGTTGAAGTCCAGTATGATCCATTTGATCCAAGGGAACGGACTATTCAGTGGCAGAATAAGTGACAACCCCAATGATCACTTAGACCGGTTCCTCATGGTGGCCGATACAGTCCGAATCGGTGGGGTGCCCCAAGATGCTGTGCGGTTGAAGCTGTTCCCCTTTTCATTATGCGGGGGAGCAATGGAATGGTACAAATCCTTGAGGCCCGGATTAGTGACATCATGGGACCAATTGGAAGAGCAATTCTTAGCATACTACTTCCCACCATCAAAGACGGTTCAGCTAAGGAACGAGATCATGGGATTCCGGCAATTTGGGACGGAGACTCTTAATGAAGCATGGCAGAGATTCCAACGGTTATTGCGGAACTGCCCCCATCATGACATGCCGCGATTTACTCAGGTAAGCACGTTTTATCTTAGTTTGACACCAGCTAACCGTGCCATTATTGATTCTTCTGCAGGTGGGGGCATTTTTAAGAAGACTGCTACACAAGTCGAGGAGTTGATTGCGGAGCTAGCTATAAAGAGTACCTTGTGGCAGTCGGACACGCCAACAAGGAATGAGGTTCGAGCTGCAGATTTGGGATGCCAAGATGCAGCTATGGACCATGTAAACAAGAAGTTGGACCTGTTGATGTCCCGCCTAAATTTAAATGGGCCACAATACCAGCCGGTGTTGTGTGTATCATGTGGAGCGGAGCATCCCTAGCAAGATTGTGAATTGGGCGACCCATTCGCCCAATCGTCCGAAAACGTAAGTTTTGTGGGAGGAAACCAAAGGTACAATAATTCTAACTCTTATCCACAAAACTTTAATAATAATAATAATAATTACGGAAGAAGGTATCAACACCAGAACATGTCCTATAGTAACAACCAAAATTTGTTGAGACCTCCTTCCGGATTCCATTATGAGCACCATGAGCAGGGGTTAGGTAAGGCCCCATTTATTCCTAATGATCAATCTCCACAGCAGCCTCAACAGTCTAAGCAAGATGAGACGGTTTTGTCGTTACTAAAAGACATCTCGTCTCGGCTTGCTGATAATGAAGCATACTGTAGGGATTTGGGTAAGCAGGTGGCTCAATTGAGTAGGGAGAGGCAGGAAAGACCTCAAGGAGCACTTCCGAGTAGAACTGAACAAAACCCTAAGGGTAATCAACGGGAGACAGCTCAGGTTATAACCCTATGAAGCGGTAGGCAAGTGGAGGACCGGGTGCAAAATGCTGATATCCCATCCCAACCTACCGAGGTAAGTGAAGAGTCGGGAGAGGTAAGCAACCCCGACTCGATTTCTGAACCCGAACCTAGCATAAATGAAAAAGGGAAAATTCCTGACCCAGTGAGAGCCTATGTGCCTAAACTTCCTTATCCTCAAAGGGAGAAGAAAGATAAACTGGAGCAGAAATATTCCAAATTCCTGGAGATTTTTAAGAAGTTAGAGTTTAACATGCCATTGATTGAGGCTCTCCAAGAGATGCCCTCTTATGCTAAATTTTTTAAAGAACTTCTTGCAGGGAAAAGAAAGCTAGGCGAGGACGAAGTGGTGGCTTTGACAGAGGAATGTTCAGCAATTATCACTAACAAACTCCCACCTAAGCTCAAAGATAGGGGCAGTTTCACTATTCCATGCCGGATAGGAAACTTAGAGATTGCCAATGCCCTGTGTGACTTAGGTGCGAGTATAAATTTGATGCCTCTGTCGTTTTTCAGGAGACTCAGGTTGGGAAACCCAAAGCCAACCAATATGACCCTCCAATTGGTGGATAGATCCCTCACGAGACCAAAGGGGGTGGTCGAAGATGTGTTAGTAACGTTGGACAAGTTTAACTTCCCTGCGGACTTTGTGGTAATGGATATGGAGGAAGATAGTTTGGTGCCCCTTCTACTTGGAAGACCTTTTCTCCCAACCGGTAGGACTTTGATAGATGTCCAGGAAGGTAAGATCATTCTTATGTTGCATAACGAGGAGGTAAGTTTCAATGTCTATAATTCAATGAAATATCCGTTAGATGTTAAAAATTGTAACTTTGTGGACTCCTTTTGTCCTATTGATGCTTATGTGGTTGAGAATTTGTGCAGTGAACTAGATTGCATCATAGGAGAAGGTCTAGGTGAAAGTGAGGCGAATGAAGTGATTAGTGAGGAATGCTCATGGGTGAAGGGACGGTTTGATAAGCTGGAGCGTGAAGTCAAACCAGCACCTAAATCCTTATTAGAGGAACCTCCATCATTGGAGCTCAAAACTCTTCCCCCTAACCTTAAATATGTTTTTCTGCATCCTCCAAAGGACTTACCCGTTGTATCTCTTCTTTGTTAACAGGAGAGGAGGAGGACAAGCTGCTAGAGGTGCTAAGGAAGCACAAAGGAGCATTCGGGTGGACAATCCATGACATCAAGGTAATAAGTCTGACGTTTTGCACACATAGAATTTTTCTGGAAGATGAGGTAAAACCGTGTGCACAGCCTCAGCGTCGGTTGAACCCCAACATGAAGGAAGTGGTAAGAACCGAGGTGATAAAACTCCTCGACGCAGGTATCATCTTCCCTATTTCTGATAGTCAGTGGGTGAGTCCGGTCCAATGTGTGCCTAAGAAAGGAGGCATGACGGTAGTGAAAAATGATAAAGGGGAACTAATCCCTACTAGAGCTGTCACGGGTTGGCGTATGTGTATTAATTATAGGAAGTTGAATGACGCCACCCGGAAAGATCATTTTCCATTACTGTTTATTGACCAAATATTAGAAAGGATGGCCGGGCACGAATATTTTTGTACATTAGATGGGCTATCCGGTTATATGCAAATTCCAGTGGACCCTTTTGATCAAGAGAAAACCACGTTTACGTGTCCATACCGGACATTTGCATATAGGCGGATGCCTTTTGGATTCTGTAATGCCCCGGCTACCTTTCAAAGATGCATGCTAGCCATTTTTGCTGATATGATTGAGGATTTTATGGAAGTCTTTATGGATGATTTTTCTGTTGTTGGTCATACGTTTGAGTCATGTTTGGGGAATTTGGACCAGGTGCTTCAGAGATGTGAAGACACTAATTTGGCACTTAGTTGGGAGAAGTGTTAATTCATGGTCTGGGATTGCATTGTCTTAGGGCATAAGGTGTCAGGAAAGGGAATCGAGGTCGACCCGGCCAAGATTGAGGTGATTGAGAAACTGCCTCCCCCAAGTTCGGTTAAGTTAGTTAGGAGTTTCTTATGACATGCGGGCTTTTATAGGCGTTTTGTGAAAAATTTTTCTAAGATTGCTAAGCCGTTGACTGAGTTACTCTTAAAGGATGCCCCATTTAATTTCAATGATGAATGTATGTATGCTTTTAATTTGCTTAAGCGGAAATTGATTGAGGCACCGGTCATGGTGAGTCCGAATTGGGAAATCCCTTTTGAACTTATGTGCCATGCAAGTGACAATGCTGTTGGGGCATGTTTAGGTCAGAGGGTGAACAAAATTTTTCACCCAATTTATTATGCTAGTAAGACATTAAACGGTGCTCAAATGAATTATACTGTGACTGAGAAAGAATTACTAGCTGTTGTGTTTGCTTTTGATAAGTTCAGGTCTTACTTGGTCTTATCAAAAGTCATTGTGTATACTGACCATGCTGCTCTTAAGTATTTGTTGGCTAAACAGGATGCAAAGCCTAGATTGATTCAATGGATTCTACTCCTCCAGGAGTTTGATGTGGAGATTAAGGATAAGAAGGGAGTAGAGAACGTAGTGGCCGACCATTTGTCAAGACTACCAAGTGAAGGATCCGTATCCTCTCCGCAAGCGAACATTCGTGACACATTCCCCGATGAACAGTTGTGTGGGGTAACTTCTATACCATGGTTTACGGACATCGCAAACTTCAAAGTCGGTAACATTCTTCCACCTAACCTCTCACATGCACAGAGGCGTAAATTCTTTCATGATGCTAAGGATTATTTTTGGGATGACCCTTATCTTTTTAGATTATGTGCTGATAATGTGATTAGGCGGTGTGTTGCTTATGAGGAGGTTCCCTCCATTATTGAAATGTGTCATGATAGAGAAGCGGGTGGCCATTTTGGACCCGATAGAACTGTAGGAAAAATCTTATCTAGTGGGTTTTATTGGCCAACCATGAAACAGGATGTCATTAGTTATATTCGAGCCTGTGATGCGTGTCAAAGGACGGGAAATATCTCCTAAAAGAATGAAATGCTCCAACAGGGTATCTTGGTGTGTGAACTTTTTGATGTTTGGGGCATAGATTTCATGGGACCCTTCCCAATGTCTCACAACAACCAATACATTCTTGTGGCGGTTGAGTATGTGTCTAAATGGGTAGAGGCTGTCGCTTTACCAACCAACGATGCAAGGGTAGTTGTCAGGTTTCTAAAGAAAAACATTCTTACTAGGTTCGGAACCCCAAGAGCTATCATCAGTGACGGGGGTTCCCATTTTTGTCATAGGCAATTTGACAATCTTTTGCATAAATATAGGGTTAAGCATAAGGTAGCGACTCCTTACCATCCTCAGACGAGTGGGCAAGTTGAGGTTTCGAATAGGGAACTAAAACGCATCTTAGAAAAAACGGTAAGTGCATCTAGGAAAGACTGGAGTTTAAGGTTAGACGATGCATTATGGGCATATAGGACTGCTTTTAAGACACCTATAGGGATGTCCCCTTACCGTTTGGTCTTCGGTAAATCCTGTCATCTACCTGTAGAACTAGAGCACAAGGCATATTGGGCTTTAAAATTTCTTAACTTTGATATGCAAGCTGCAGGTGAGCTTTGATTAAGGCAACTCATGGAGCTAGATGAGCTTCGGTTGAGCTCGTATGAGAATGCCAAGATTTACAAGGAGAGGACCAAGAAATGGCATGACCAGTATGTAGCAAAGAAAGGTTTCAACCAAGGAGAGTTGGTGCTCTTGTATAACTCCCGGTTGAAACTCTTTCCGGGCAAACTGAGAAGTCGATGGACGGGACCGTTTACCGTGCATAAGGTTTACCCCTCCGGGATGGTGGAAATTGAAACCCCGGAGGGAATTCAACAAGTAAACGGGCACCGGTAGAAGCCCTACGTCAGCGGAGGAATAAAGGAGGAGAAGCAAGTCTTACTCCTTCGTGACGTGTAATGCTAAAACGTGGACGTAGAAGTCGAGCTATTCGGACTATAAACATAGCACTGAGGTACGTATGCCTCCCTTGTACATTAGTTTTTATGTTAATATGTTTTTGTGTGTTTTTGTGTGTAGGATTAGGCACTTAAGCAAGTTAATCGAAAATCGTAATCAAAATGTGGAAAAAAAGCAACAGTTGACAGAATTCAGGGCGCACGCCGTGTCACTAAGCAGCACGCCGTGCCAAGGTGAAATTGGGTGTAGCGTGGCGTGCCAACCCCAAAATCACACGGCACGGCGTGCCAACTCTAGCAGCACGGCGTGCCGCCTTCAATTCTGCACAGCACGGCGTGCCACGTCCACCAGCACTGCGTGCCGAGCCCCGAAACCTGCTGTTGCCCTACTTTCATCTCTTCTTTTTCCTGGTTTTAACCTAGCCGTATAAATAGGTTATTTTCTATGTTTGAAAGGATCTTTTTCCAGTCTTTTTGAGTGAGAGCAGAAACTTGTAGCGAGGTTTTGAGCTTGAACTATTTGATTTCTTTGAGTTTCGAACCATCGATTGGTTGTAGTTTTGCATAGAATCTTCCCCTTTTGCGACATTCTTGGTTTCGACTTGAGTTCGTCTATCGAGGTACACCCCAAGCATCTTCACACCGTCGGAATCCGGTTAATCGGACCAAAAGGGCATAAGTTTTTCTTCTTCTCTTTTGTAATTTGATTAAGTTAGGTTTGATTCCGCAAATCGATTATGTTTGGTTGTAAACACTGAATTCGTTCATCTTTCTTGATTAATACAATTGTTTGCAAGTTAATTTCAATTTTTATTCCTTTTCTTTATGTAATTTCTTTAATGAATGTCTAGTCTCATAAGATCTTAATTTATTAAGTTCATATTTGTGGCATTACCTAAATTGACACCTAGGAAACCATTAGTATTGACGACACTGTGGAACTTACGTGCCCCTATTTTCTGAGCTTTAGAATTAGACCGCCTCTAAACAAGGGAAACCGGCTAAGGACCTAAAAGATCTAGATAAGCTAGGTTATATTATCGAAAGAGCATAATTAAGGGTTAATTGTTGAGTTAAATCCATCTTTTGTAATTAATTGATAAAGCCATCCCCATTAGCATTCATAGGTCGGTAAACCGCCAATTGATAACACAAAACTCAAGTGCAAAGTAAGCTGGAATAGATCAACTAGGAGTAGGATAGTTTAGTTGTTAATATAATCAACCCAAAATTGCGTTCCGCCTAGGACAGGCAAGGAATCTGAGTAGTTTAGTGTTTGCAGAATATTCTTTTCTCTGTGGGATCGATACCTGGACCAACAAGAATTGTTACTTGTCAATGATAGGTACACTGCCTTAGTTGTGCGTTTCTAGGTTTAGTTTTACTACTACGCCTAGGACCCATCATATGCACGCGTAGGTAGCAATGGCGATGTGTCACGAGATGGCGAGAAACACATAGCAAGGCTGCTGTGGCACGAAATCGTGCCAGGTTGCTGTTCCGGAAGAAAATTGTGCATAGGTAGACAGCACGCCGTGCCAGATTTTGCACGCCGTGCCAAGGTGATGATATGCAGGGCGGCACGACGTGTCACCTCAGCACGCCCGCGTGCCGCTGTTCTGTTCCGCAAGAGTTTTATGCGTAAAATGGAGCACGCAGTGCCAATCACATCTGAAGGGCGGCACGACGTGCCAATATGGCACGCCAACGTGCCGTCCCGCTGTTCCTAAAGTGAGTTGTGGAAGAGAGACCAGCACGCCGTGTCAAAACTTCAGCACGCCGTGCCCCATATTCAAATTTCAAGGCAGCACGCTGTGCCGAGACAGCACGCCGGCGTGCCATCACGCTGTTTCCAGGTAAGAGTTTTTGTCCCGCTCAGCACGCCGTGCTGAGTGTTTGGCACGGCGTGCCGAGCGTTTAAATTTTGAATTCCAAGGGTTATTCCACCGCCTATTTAATGCTTTTTCCACCTTCCCCCCTTCTCATAACCGACTTCTTCTTCTTCTTCTCCTTCATCTCTCTCACTTTCTCTCACCCTCTCACTTTCTCTCTCCCTTTTTACTCTCTCTCTCTAGAATCCATTCTCTCCTTCTCCTTCTCTATTCTTCTTCTTCTTCCTTCCTTTCTCTCTTTCTCCCTATCCCCTCTTACTCTCCTTTCCTTCTTCTTATTCTTCTCCATCTCACCCCTTTTCCTCCACTATTTTGCCCTAGGGTTTTATTTTGCTTCAATTTCCTTGAACCCAGGTATGAATTTCTACTTTATTCTTTCTTTTATTATTATTATTGTTGTTCTTTTTCTCATTTTGGCTTTGATGGATTGACTGCTTAATAGGGTATTGTTTTGCTTCTTTTTTTTTTTCTTTTTCGTGGTTTGTATCTTTGATAGTAGATGTTCTTTGGCTTTGTGTTCTTTTGTTTTTTATTTTTGCTTTATTTTTATGGTTATGCAATTGTAGGATGAAGAAGAAAACCGTCACCGATTGGAGAAACGGTTCGTCTCGCCGACCCATGGAACCGTCACCGGAACCGGTGCCACGTGACGAATTGCCCACCGAGCAATTGATGGCCCCGCTGACAAATCTCTCAAGGAAATACAAATGTCCCTTTCCTTTACTTTCAGACGATGAAGGTAAGAAGTACAAAACCTTATTTTCTTTAAAGAGCACCCCCTTTCGCACTTTCGATTGGGAATTTCTGTTTGTACAAGATAGGTCGGAGGGAGTGAAAGCTAAGTTGACTAGTCTAAGGTGGTACGAGTTTGTGAAATCTAATCCTCCAGTCTTTAGGGAGTTGAACCTAGAATTCTACCCCACCTTGGGTTTTAAAACCAACCCGGATACGGGCCTTAGAAGCATGACCTTCTGCCTCTTTGGCACTGAGCGGACTTTGGATATTGATGGCCTTAGGGCTTGCATAGGGATTGACGGGAATGGTTATAAATGGCCCGAAAATTTGGATGCCAAGAAATTTTGGTGCTTGATAGGGCAAGGGGTATACCAACCTCGGTTTGCCAAAACTTCCCAAATCCATGACCCTGTTTTGCAATTAGTTCATAAATTTGTATGTTTTAATTTTTCGGGAAAAACTGAGAGCAACCGGGTTAATGCATTTGAACTGTTGATCCTGTGGCATATGCATAGTGAGATTAAGGTGCATTTGGGCTTCTTTGTCATGGAAGCTTTATACATTCACCACAACCGAGCTAAGTCCGAACTACGGTTAGGACATATTGTGACTTGTATTGCATGTTTTTTTCATAGTAATACTTGTTATAAGAACCTCGATAGCATTCCTCCCAAGAAGTAGGGGTGAGCATGGACCGGTTCGGTTCAAAAACCGAACCGAACCGAAAAAAACCGATCCGAAAAACATTATATTTTATAAACCAATCCGATCCAAACTAAATTTTGGTTCGGTTCAGTCCAAACCAAACTAGTTCGGTTCGGTTCGGTTTGGACTAGCTCGAACCAAAAAATGAACTTTTTAAAAAAAAAATCAAAATAAAAATTTTATATAAGTAGTTTGTTTAAAAAAAAAAAAAGAAATACGAAAAAATTAGCTTAAAAAAATAGTAATACTAAATAATACTATTACATCACAATTAAATACTAAAATTCTCTTCTTCTTTTTGTTTAAACTCTCAAGTTTTAACAACTATAAATTAGCATAAAAAAATCACAATATAAAACTATAAAACAATATAATGTATAAAATTCTCTACAATTAGTATATATTAATTTTATAATTAATTTTAATATTTTACCAATTATTCGGTTTTTCGGTTTTGAACCGAACCAAACCGAACCGAACCGAAGTTCAAACTTCTTCATAACTTAAAACCAAACCGAACCAAACTATGAAATGGATCGGTTTGGTTCGGTTCGGTTCGGTTTGGATTTTCGGTTTTTGGACATTGGTTCGGTTTTGCTCACCCCTACCAAGAAGCTTTCGAGGGGAATCTTGTCTTGTTCCCATGTTGGGGCAGCTGCAGGTCCTTCAAGTGCAGGAGGTTCAAGTCGGGGAAAGGCCCCTATGGAAGTAGACGAGGAGGAAGAGAGTGAGGAAGCAGAGGACAGCAAGGAAGACGCGGAGAATGTATCGGTGGGAGTAGATTTTATGGGGCGGATTAAAGGACGGTTGGATGGCATAATTGAGCAATTGGAAGGCTTAACCGTCCATCAGGTTCTGCTTGAGCAGCAGCTGAACGCGCGCCTTGATCGGCAAGCAGCTCAGCTCGCCAACGTCGAGGCGTTCACCTCCCGCTTCTGTGCCGCCCAAGGGTGGCCGTACCCGCCGCCACCACCACCAACTCCCGATATGTGAGGTAACCCTTTTCCTTTCCCATTTAGTTTGCTTCTTCTTCCATTGCACTTTTGGAAGTAAGTGCAATCTAAGTGTGGGGTGGGTAAAGGGACTTCTCCCTTTCTTTTTTCTTCTTCTTATATTGCACTTTTTGATTGTTTGTTGGTGTTTTTGCATGATTGGATGTTTTGCGTTGGTTTTTGGTTAGATTTAGGCTTTACTTTTCAATGCATGTGAAGTTGGTTTTGGTTGTTTTTGGTTTGTTAGTGTTTTTAGGTTGTTTATGTGTCAATTGCCGTCTGAATAACATTGCTTAATCCACCCTCGAACCTAAGTCTCTGTGCTTGGATTGATAGCAATTGGCTAGGGATATTAGGAGTTGTTTGCAAGTCATTAGCTTGTTTGTGCGTGGTTTGTGATTCTTGATGGTAACCATTGGTTAGATTTGTCATTTAGGTTGCATTAGGGAATTAATCCTCTACCCCTACTTGCATGATTGAGCTAGGATTACGCCTTGGAACATTGGTTGAGTCACACGACCTAGGATACAACCCCTAATACACTTGTGAGAATTTGAGCCTTTAGAACCATTTCACATCGGTTCTATTTCTTTGTGAGGGTAAAAACAATCGTGGCACACTAGATCGTAGAACCCGGTGTTGTTTTGCACTTGGCATCGAGAGCTTAATATGTAGAGACCCTTAGGATTAACCCCTTGACTTAAATAACCCTAACCCTAACTACTAATTCATCCCTTAGATCACCCATAGCCACTAAATTAACCTTTTTGACTTAAAAAACCTTCACCAAGCCAACTCTATAATCCTAAATTTTTACCATTCACTTTGATTTTCTTTTCTCACCCTCCTCTCCTAAATCAAGTAATTGGCTAAGTTGTTCATTCATTTTGGGGTCAATCACCATTTGCATTTCAACTCTTTCATATCTAGTCCTATGGAAAAATTGTGTTAAAAAAAAATCCAAATACAGTCAATGTGTTTGTTCGGTTTCTTTTTGTAAAATTCGGAGTTTGTGAACACCTGTCTTGTTTGTCCGGTTTGCATCTTTAAGCTGGTATTTGTGTCCTATGTCTTGTAATTTTTCATTGGTTGAATAAAGGATTAGGGCAATCATCTAATTGCCTTGACCCATGTCTTGTAATTTTTGTTCTCGTTTTCCCATTAAGTTGTGTTTTGGCCATTGGGTGTGGATAAGGCCTTCTTTTTGTCAAGTTAATTTCAAAAAAAAAAAAAAAATTTAGCAAAGCAAACACTCTTAGGACTAGTTCTGAGTTGAAAGTTGCATGACCCGTCTTTAGTACTTAGTCAATTTGTATATTTTACTTGATTCGTAGGAGTTGTACACCTAAAATTTCCCTTATCAAACCTACCCTAAGCCATAACATTACAATTCCCAGGTTCTCTGATTTTGCTCCTTGACCAATGACTTCACCGGGATTGCCATTAGTTCGCTATGTGATGTGTGCCATTGTTTGTTTTTATGTGCTCATCCGCCTTGCCTTGAACTTGAGCGTTGGAGTGACATCTTGTGAGGTGCTTTGTGGTCGTATAAACTCTGTTTGTTCCTCGCCCTTTGACTAGCTAAATTGTGTTGGGTTTGGGTATTGAGTGGTTTTGAACCTGGTGCACCTAATGTCATTTCGAAGGTGATGCTTTACTTTCTTGAGTTTATGAATCTCGTACGGTTAAACCCTTAGTTGGATTTGCAAGTGAAAGCGAGCAAGTTTACTCCTTTGTCTTTAGTTGATTTGCTTGAGGACAAGCAAGACTTTAAGTGTGGGGTGGTTGATAAGGTCGGTTTTTGACCTTATCTTTTAGGCAATTTCGTGGTTTGAACGGCAATTTTTAGAGTCTTTTGTGTGAATGTTTGTGTGGTTTTTGAATATTTTGTGATTTTTAGGTGTTGGATAGATTTTTATAACTTTTAGTATTTTTCGTGTTTTCTAGGGTTGTTTTTGTAATTTTTGATAATTTGTCGTTTTTATGGTCCGTGGCGTTGGTGCGGTTATGTTTCTTTATGCTTGTTTTGGACAGGTATTATGACCCGGACCGGAAGTTGGAGCATCGGCGGCGAAGAAGAGTTTGAAGTGCTGAAAATCAAGGTGGCACGGCGTGCCACAATTAGGGCACGGCGTGCCAACCCTGCGTGCCAGGTGACGCAGTCCAGTGGAGTGGCACGAAAACGTGCCACTCAGATCAGCGTGGCATGCCAACCCCAAAATCACACGGCACGGCGTGCCAACTCCAGCAGCACGGCGTGCCGCCTTCAATTCTGCACAGCACGGCGTGCCACTTCCACCAGCACGGCGTGCCGAGCCCCGAAACCTGCTGTTGCCCTACTTTCATCTCTTCTTTTTCCTGGTTTTAACCTAGCCGTATAAATAGGTTATTTTCTATGTTTGAAAGGATCTTTTTCCAGTCTTTTTGAGTGAGAGCAGAAACTTGTAGTGAGGTTTTGAGCTTGAACTATTTGATTTCTTTGAGTTTCGAACCATCGATTGGTTGTAGTTTTGCATAGAATCTTCCCCTTTTGCGACGTTCTTCGTTCCGACTTGAGTTCGTCTATAGAGGTACACCCCAAGCATCTTCACACCATCGGAATCCGGTTAATCGGACTAAAAGGGCATAAGTTTTTCTTCTTCTCTTTTGTAATTTTATTAAGTTAGGTTTGATTCCGCAAATCGATTATGTTTGGTTGTAAACACTGAATTCATTCATCTTTCTTGATTAATACAATTGTTTGCAAGTTAATTTCAATTTTTATTCCTTTTCTTTATGTAATTTCTTTAATGAATGTCTAGTCTCATAAGATCTTAATTTATTAAGTTCATATTTGTGGCATTACCTAGATTGACACCTAGGAAACCATTAGTATTGACGACACTGTGGAACTTACGTGCCCCTATTTTCTGAGCTTTAGAATTAGACCGCCTCTAAACAAGGGAAACCGGCTAAGGACCTAAAAGATCTAGATACGCTAGGTTATATTATCGAAAGAGCATAATTAAGGGTTAATTGTTGAGTTAAATTCATCTTTTGTAATTAATTGATAAAGCCATCCCCATTAGCATTCATAGGTCGGTAAACCGCCAATTGATAACACAAAACTCAAGTGCAAAGTAAGCTGGAATAGATCAACTAGGAGTAGGATAGTTTAGTTGTTAATATAATCAACCCAAAACTGCGTTCCGCCTAGGACAAGCAAGGAACCCGAGTAGTTTAGTGTTTACAGAATATTCTTTTCTCTGTGGGATCGATACCTGGACCAACCAGAATTATTACTTGTCAACGATAGGTACACTGCCTTAGTTGTGCGTTTCTAGGTTTAGTTTTACTACTACGCCTAGGACCCATCAAGTTTTTGGCGCCGTTGCCGGGGAAATTTATTTTTCTGCATCATTGAGCCAAAGGTCTATTTGCTGATCTAGGCAACATTTCTGTGGATATAGTTAAATAATTTTTCTTTTCTGTGAATATTTGTTGCAATTTAGTTTTCTTTAATTTCTGTGTGTGTGTGTTTTCTAGCTTATGCGAACTTGCTTTCAGCATCCTGAGCTTTTACCTTATAACCCTGAAATTGAACGTTTGTGTAGCAGGAACCGTAGAGTACGCCAAGAGCAGATTGTTCAAATGGAGCATCAGCAACATGATGACGAGGAGAGACAACTCCGGGAAAGAGTTGAGCAAGAGCAACTCAGTCGAGAGCGGGAGGAGTTTGATAGAAGAAGGGGTGGTGATAGAGATAACATGGTCATGACTGACCTAATGGCTCCACATCGGCCCCGGAACAGATCCGGAGTGGTTGTCCCAACCATCACTGCCAATCAATTCGAGTTAAAGTCCAGTATGATCCATTTGATCCAAGGGAACGGACTATTCAGTGGCGGAATAAGTGACAACCCCAATGATCACTTAGACCGGTTCCTCATGGTGGCCGATACAGTTCGAATCGGTGGGGTGCCCCAAGATGCTGTGCGGTTGAAGCTGTTCCCCTTTTCACTATGCGGGGGAGCAATGGAATGGTACAAATCCTTGAGGCCCGGATCAGTGACATCATGGGACCAATTGGCAGACCAATTCTTAGCATACTACTTCCCACCATCAAAGACGGTTCAGCTAAGGAACGAGATCATGGGATTCCGGCAATTTGGGACGGAGACTCTTAATGAATTATGGCAGAGATTCCAACGGTTATTGCGGAACTGCCCCCATCATGACATGCCGCGATTTACTCAGGTAAGCACGTTTTATCATGGTTTGACACCAGCTAACCGTGCCATTATTGATTCTTCTGTAGGTGGGGACATTTTTAAGAAGACTGCTACACAAGCCGAGGAGTTGATTGCGGAGCTAGCTATAAAGAGTGCCTTGTGGCAGTCAGACACGCCAACAAGGAATGAGGTTCGAGCTGCAGATTTGGGACGCCAAGATGCAGCTATGGACCATGTAAACAAGAAGTTGGACCTATTGATGTCCCGCCTGAATTTAAATGGGCCACAATACCAGCCGGTGTTGTGTGTATCGTATGGAGCGGAGCATCTCGGGCAAGATTGTGAATTGGCGACCCATTCGCCCAATCGTCTGAAAACGTAAGTTTTGTGGGAGGAAACCAAAGGTACAATAATTCTAACTCTTATCCATAAAACTTTAATAATAATAATAATAATAATTACGGAAAAAGGTATCAACACCCGAACATGTCCTATAGTAACAACCAAAATGTGTTGAGACCTCCTTCCTGATTCCATTATGAGCACCATGAGCAGGGGTTAGGTAAGGCCCCATTTATTCCTAATGATCAATCTCCACAGCAGCCTCAACAGTCTAAGCAAGATGAGACGGTTTTGTCGTTACTAAAAGACATCTCGTCTCGGCTTGCTGATAATGAAGCATACTGTAGGGATTTGGGTAAGCAGGTGGCTCAATTGAGTAAGGAGAGGTAGGAAAGACCTCAAGGAGCACTTCCGAGTAGAACTAAACAAAACCCTAAGGGTAATCAACGGGAGATAGCTCAGGTTATAACCCTACGAAGCGGTAGGCAAGTGGAGGACCGGGTGCAAAACGCTGATATCCCATCCCAACCTACCGAGGTAAGTGAAGAGTCGGGAGAGGTAAGCAACCCCGACTCGATTTCTAAACCCGAACCTAGCATAAATGAAAAAGGGAAAATTCCTGACCCAGTGAGAGCCTATGTGCCTAAACTTCCTTATCCTCAAAGGGAGAAGAAAGATAAACTGGAGCAGAAATATTCCAAATTCCTGGAGATTTTTAAGAAGTTAGAGTTTAACATGCCATTGATTGAGGCTCTCCAAGAGATGCCCTCTTATGCTAAATTTTTTAAAGAACTTCTTGCAGGGAAAAGAAAGCTAGGCGAGGATGAAGTGGTGGCTTTGACAGAGGAATGTTCAGTAATTATCACTAACAAACTCCTACCTAAGCTCAAAGATAGGGGCAGTTTCACTATTCCATGCCGGATAGGAAACTTGGAGATTGCCAATGCCCTGTGTGACTTAGGTGCGAGTATAAATTTGCTGCCTCTATCGTTTTTCAGGAGACTCGGGTTGGGAAACCCAAAGCCAACCAATATGACCCTCCAATTGGCGGATAGATCCCTCATGAGACCAAAGGGGGTGGTCGAAGATGTGTTAGTAAAGGTGGACAAGTTTATCTTCCCTGCGGACTTTGTGGTAATGGATATGGAGGAAGATAGCTCGGTGCCCCTTCTACTTGGAAGACCTTTTCTCGCAACCGGTAGTACTTTGATAGATGTCCAGGAAGGTAAGATCATTCTTAGGTTGCATAACGAGGAGGTAAGTTTCAATGTCTATAATTCAATGAAATATCCGTTAGATGTTGAAAATTGTAACTTTGTGGACTCCTTTTGTCCTATTGATGCTTATGTGGTTGAGAATTTGTGCAGTGAACTAGATTGCATCATAGGAGAAGGTCTAGGTGAAAGTGAGGCGAATGAAGTGATTAGTGAGGAATGCTCATGGGTGAAGGGATGGTTTGATAAGCTGGAGCGTGAAGTCAAACCAGCACCTAAATCCTCATTGGAGGAACCTCCATCATTGGAGCTCAAAACCCTTCCCCCTAACCTTAAATATGTTTTTCTGCATCCTCCAAAGGACTTACCCGTTGTAATCTCTTCTTTCTTAATAGGAGAGAAGGAGGACAAGCTGCTAGAGGTGCTAAGGAAGCACAAAGGAGCATTCGGGTGGACAATCCATGACATCAAGGGAATAAGTCTGACGTTTTGCACACATAGAATTTTTCTGGAAGATGAGGTAAAACCGTGTGCACAGCCTCAGCGTCAGTTGAACCCCAACATGAAAGAAGTGGTAAGAACCGAGGTGATAAAACTCCTCGACGCAGGTATCATCTTCCCTATTTCTGATAGTCAGTGGGTGAGTCCGGTCCAATGTGTGGCTAAGAAAGGAGGCACGAAGGTAGTGAAAAATGATAAAGGGGAACTAATCCCTACTAGAGCTGTCACGGGTTGGCGTATGTGTATTGATTATAGGAAGTTGAATGACGCCACCCGGAAAGATCATTTTCCATTACCGTTTATTGACCAAATGTTAGAAAGGATGGCCGGGCACGAATATTTTTATACATTAGATGGGCTATCCGGTTATATGCAAATTCCAGTGGACCCTCTTGATCAAGAGAAAACCACGTTTACGTGTCCATACGGGACATTTGCATATAGGCGGATGCCTTTTGGATTGTGTAATGCCCCGACTACCTTTCAAAGATGCATGCTATCCATTTTTGCTGATATGATTGAGGATTTTATGGAAGTCTTTATGGATGATTTTTCTGTTGTTGGTCATACGTTTGAGTCATGTTTAGGGAATTTGGACCAGGTGCTTCAGAGATGTGAAGACACCAATTTGGCACTTAGTTGGGAGAAGTGTCAATTCATGGTCCGGGATTGCATTTTCTTAGGGCATAAGGTGTCAGGAAAGGGAATCGAGGTCGACCCGGCCAAGATTGAGGTGATAGAGAAACTGCCTCCCCCAAGTTCGGTTAAGTTAGTTAGGAGTTTCTTGGGACATGCGGGCTTTTATAGGCGTTTTGTGAAAAATTTTTCTAAGATTGCTAAGCCGTTGACTGAGTTACTCTTAAAGGATGCCCCATTTAATTTCAATGATGAATGTATGCATGCTTTTAATTTGCTTAAGCGGAAATTGATTGAGGCATCGGTCATGGTGAGTCCGAATTGGGAAATCCCTTTTGAACTTATGTGCCATGCAAGTGACAATGCTGTTGGGGCATGTTTAGGTCAGAGGGTGAACAAAATTTTTCACCCAATTTATTATGCTAGTAAGACATTAAACGGTGCTCAAATGAATTATACAGTGACTGAGAAAGAATTACTAGCTGTTGTGTTTGCTTTTGATAAGTTCAGGTCTTACTTGGTCTTATCAAAAGTCATTGTGTATACTGACCATGCTGCTCTTAAGTATTTGTTGGCTAAACAGGATGCAAAGCCTAGATTGATTCGATGGATTCTACTCCTCCAGGAGTTTGATGTGGAGTTTAAGGATAAGAAGGGAGAGAGAACGTAGTGGCCGACCATTTGTCAAGACTACCAAGTGAAGGATTCGTATCCTCTCCGCAAGAGAACATTCGTGACACATTCCCCGATGAACAGTTGTGTGGGGTAACTTCTATACCATGGTTTGCGGACATCGCAAACTTCAAAGTCGGTAACATTCTTCCACCTAACCTCTCACATGCACAGAGGCGTAAATTCTTTCATGATGCTAAGGATTATTTTTGGGATGACCCTTATCTTTTTAGATTATGTGCTGATAGTGTGATTAGCCGGTGTGTTGCTTATGAGGAGGTTCCCTCCATTATTGAAATGTGTCATGATAGAGAAGCGGCTGGCGATTTTGGACCCAATAGAACTGTAGGAAAAATCTTATCTAGTGGATTTTATTGGCCAACCATGAAATAGGATGTCATTAGTTATATTCGAGCCTGTGATGCGTGTCAAAGGACGGGAAATATCTCCCAAAAGAATGAAATGCTCCAATAGGGCATCTTGGTGTGTGAACTTTTTGATGTTTGGGGCATAGATTTCATGGGACCCTTCCCAATGTCTCACAACAACCAATACATTCTTGTGGCGGTTGAGTATGTGTCTAAATGGGTAGAGGCTGTCGCTTTACCAACCAACGATGCAAGGGTAGTTGTCAGGTTTCTAAAGAAAAACATTCTTACTAGGTTCGGAACCCCAAGAGCTATCATCAGTGACGGGGGTTCCCATTTTTGTAATAGGCAATTTGACAATCTTTTGCACAAATGTGGGGTTAAGCAAAAGGTAGCGACTCCTTACCATCCTCAGACGAGTGGGCAAGTTGAGGTTTCGAATAGGGAACTAAAACGCATCTTAGAAAAAACGGTAAGTGCATCTAGGAAAGACTGGAGTTTAAGGTTAGACGATGCATTATGGGCATATAGGACTGCTTTTAAGACGCCTATAGGGATGTCCCCTTACCGTTTGGTCTTTGGTAAATCCTGTCATCTACCTGTAGAACTAGAGCACAAGGCATATTGGGCTTTAAAATTTCTTAACTTTGATATGCAAGCTGCAGGTGAGCTTCGATTAAGGTAACTCATAGAGCTGGATGAGCTTCGGTTGAGCTTGTATGAGAATGCCAAGATTTACAAGGAGAGGACCAAGAAATGGCATGACCAGCATGTAGCAAAGAAAGGTTTCAACCAAGGAGAGTTGGTGCTCTTGTATAACTCCCGGTTGAAACTCTTTCCAGGCAAACTGAGAAGTCGATGGACGAGACCGTTTACCGTGCATAAGGTTTACCCCTCCGGGATGGTGGAAATTGAAACCCCGGAGGGAATTCAACAAGTAAACGAGCACCGGTTGAAGCCCTACGTCAGCGGAGGAATAAAGGAGGAGAAGCAAGTCTTACTCCTTCGTGACGTGTAACGCTAAAACGTGGACGTAGAAGTCGAGCTATTCCAACTATAAACATAGCACTGAGGTACGTATGCCTCCCTTGTACATTAGTTTTTACATTAATATGTTTTTGTGTGTAGGATTAGGCACTTAAGCAAGTTAATCAAAAATCGTAATCAAAATGTGGAAAAAAAGCAACAGTTGGCAGAATTCAGGGAGCACGCCGTGCCAAGGTGAAATTGGGTGTAGCGTGGCGTGCCAACCCCAAAATCACACGGCACGGAGTGCCAACTCCAGCAGCACAGCATGCCTCCTTCAATTCTGCACAGCACGGCGTGCCACGTCCACCAGCACGGCGTGCCGAGCCCCGAAACCTGCTGTCGCCTTACTTTCATCTCTTCTTTTTCCTGGTTTTAACCTAGCCGTATAAATAGGTTAATTTCTATGTTTGAAAGGATCTTTTTCCAGTCTTTTTGAGTGAGAGCAGAAACTTGTAGTGAGGTTTTGAGCTTGAACTATTTGATTTCTTTGAGTTTCGAACCATCGATTGGTTGTAGTTTTGCATAGAATCTTCCCCTTTTGCGACATTCTTGGTTCCGACTTGAGTTCGTCTATCGAGGTACACCCTAAGCATCTTCACACCATCGGAATCCGGTTAATCGGACCAAAAGGGCATAAGTTTTTCTTCTTCTCTTTTGTAATTTGATTAAGTTAGGTTTGATTCTGCAAATCGATTATGTTTGGTTGTAAACACTGAATTCGTTCATCTTTCTTGATTAATACAATTGTTTGTAAGTTAATTTCAATTCTTATTCCTTTTCTTTATGTAATTTCTTTAATGAATGTCTAGTCTCATAAGATCTTAATTTATTAAGTTCATATTTGTGGCATTACCTAGATTGACACCCAGGAAACCATTACTATTGACGACACTGTGGAACTTACGTGCCCCTATTTTCTGAGCTTTAGAATTAGACCGCCTCTAAACAAGGGAAACCGGCTAAGGACCTAAAAGATCTAGATAAGCTAGGTTATATTATCGAAAGAGCATAATTAAGGGTTAATTGTTGAGTCAAATCCATCTTTTGTAATTAATTGATAAAGCCATCCCCATTAGCATTCATAAGTCGGTAAACCGCCAATTGATAACACAAAACTCAAGTGCAAAGTAAGCTGGAATAGATCAACTAGGAGTAGGATAGTTTAGTTGTTAATATAATCAACCCAAAACTGCGTTCCGCCTAGGACACACAAGGAACCCGAGTAGTTTAGTGTTTGCAGAATATTCTTTTCTCTGTGGGATCGATACCTGGACCAACCAGAATTATTACTTGTCAACGATAGGTACACTGCCTTAGTTGTGCGTTTTTAGGTTAGTTTTACTACTACGCCTAGGACCCATCATATGCACGCGTAGGTAGCAATGGCGATGTGTCACAAGATGGCGAGAAACACATAGCAAAGCTGCTGTGCACGAAATCGTGCTAGGCTACTGTTCCGGAAGAAAATTGTGCATAAGTAGACAGCACGCCGTGCCAGATTCAGCACGCCGTGCCAAGGTGATGATATGCAGGGCGGCACGATGTGTCACCTCAGCACGCCCACGTGCCGCTGTTCTGTTCCGCAAGAGTTTTGTGCGTAAAATGGAGCACGCCGTGCCACATTCAGCACGCCGTGCCAATCACAGGTCTGAAGGGCGGCACGACATGCCAATATGGCACGCCAACGTGCCGTCCCGCTATTCCTAAAGTGAGTTGTGGAAGAGAGACCAGCACGCCGTGTCAAAACTTCAGCACGACGTGCCCCATATTCAAATTTCAAGGCAGCACGCCGGCGTGCCATCACGCTGTTTCTAGGTAAGAGTTTTTGTCCCGCTCAGCACGCCGTGCTGAGTGTTTGGCACGGCGTACCGAGCGTTTAAATTTTGAATTCCAAGGGTTATTCCACCGCCTATTTAATGCTCTTTCCACCTTCCCCCCTTCTCATAACCGACTTCTTCTTCTTCTTCTCCTTCATCTCTCTCACTTTCTCTCACCCTCTCACTTTCTCTCTCCCTTTTCACTCTCTCTCTCTAGAATCCATTCTCTCCTTCTCCTTCTCTATTCTTCTTCTTCTTCCTTCCTTTCTCTCTTTATCCCTATCCCTTCTTACTCTCCTTTCCTTCTTCTTCTTCTTCTTCTTCTCCATCTCACCCCTTTTCCTCCACTATTTTGCCCTAGGGTTTTATTTTGCTTCAATTTCCTTGAACCCAGGTATGAATTTCTGCCTTATTCTTTCTTTTATTATTATTATTGTTGTTCTTTTTCTCATTTTGGTTTTGATGGATTGACTGCTTAATAGGGTATTGTTTTGCTTCTTTTTTTCTTTCTTTTTCGTGGTTTGTATCTTTGATAGTAGATGTTCTTTGGCTTTGTGTTCTTTTGTTTTTGATTTTTGCTTTATTTTTATGGTTATGCAATTGTAGGATGAAGAAGAAAACCGTCACCGATTGGAGAAACGGTTCGTCTCGCCGGCCCATGGAACCGTCACCGGAACCGGTGCCACGTGACGAATTGCCCACCGAGCAATTGATGGCCCCGCTGACAAATCTCTCAAGGAAATACAAATGTCCCTTTCCTTTACTTTCAGACGATAAAGGTAAGAAGTACAAAACCTTATTTTCTTTAGAGAGCACCCCCCTTTCGCACTTTCGATTGGGAATTTCTGTTTGTATAAGATAGGTCGGAGGGAGTGAAAGCTAAGTTGACTAGTCTAGGGTGGTACGAGTTTGTGAAATCTAATTCTCCAGTCTTTAGGGAGTTGAACCTAGAATTCTACTCCACCTTGAGTTTTAAAACCAACCCGGATACGGGCCTTAGAAGCATGACCTTCCGCCTCTTTGGCACTGAGCGGACTTTGGATATTGATGGCCTTAGGGCTTGCATAGGGATTGACGGGAATGGTTATAAATGGCCCGAAAATTTGGATGCCAAGAAATTTTGGCGCTTGATAGGGCAAGGGGTATACCAACCTCGGTTTGCCAAAACTTCCCAAATCCATGACCTTGTTTTGCAATAAGTTCATAAATTTGTATGTTTTAATTTTTCGGGAAAAACTGAGAGCAACTGGGTTAATGCATTTGAACTGTTGATCCTGTGGCATATGCATAGTGAGATTAAGGTGCATTTGGGCTTCTTTGTCATGGAAGCTTTATACAATCACCAGAACCGAGCTAAGTCCGAACTAGGGTTAGGACATATTGTGACTTGTATTGCATGTTTTTTTCATAGTAATACTTGTTATAGGAACCTCGATAGCATTCTTCCCAAGAAGCTTTCGAGGGGAATCTTGGCTTGTTCCCATGTTGGGGCAGCTACAGGTCCTTCAAGTGCAGGAGGTTCAAGCCAGGGAAAGGCCCCTATGGAAGTAGACGAGGAGGAAGAGAGTGAGGAAGCAGAGGACAGCGAGGAAGACGCGGAGAATGTATCGGTGGGAGTAGATTTTATGGGGCGGATTAAAGGACAGTTGGATGGCATAATTGAGCAATTGGAAGGCTTAACCGTCCATCAGGTTCTGCTTGAGCAGCAACTGAACGCGCGCCTTGATCGGTAAGCAGCTCAGCTCGCCAACGTCGAGGCGTTCGCCTCCCGCTTCTGTGTCGCCCAAGGGTGGCCATACCCGCCGCCACCACCACCAGCTCCCGATATGTGAGGTAACCCTTTTCCTTTCCCATTTAGTTTGCTTCTTCTTCCATTGCACTTTTGGAAGTAAGTGCAATCTAAGTGTGGGGTGGGTAAAGGGACTTCTCCTTTTCTTTTTTCTTCTTCTTATATTGCACTTTTTGATTGTTTGTTGGTGTTTGTTGGTGTTTGTTGGTGTTTTTGCATGATTGGATGTTTTGCGTTGGTTTTTGGTTAGATTTAGGCTTTACTTTTCAATGCATGTGAAGTTGGTTTTGGTTGTTTTTGGTTTGTTAGTGTTTTTAGGTTGTTTATGTGTCAATTGCCGTTTGAATAACATTGCTTAATCCACCCTCGAACCTAAGTCTTTGTGCTTGGATTGATAGCAATTGGCTAGGGATATTAGGAGTTGTTTACAAGTCATTAGCTTGTTTGTGCGTGGTTTGTGATTCTTGATGGTAACCATTGGTTAGATTTGTCATTTAGGTTGTATTAGGGAATTAATCCTCTACCCCTACTTGCATGATTGAGCTAGGATTACGCCTTGGAACATTGGTTGAGTCGCACGACCTAGCATACAACCCCTAATACACTTGTGAGAATTTGAGCCTTTAGAACCATTTCACATCGGTTCTATTTCTTTGTGAGGGTAAAAACAATCGTGGCACACTAGATCGTAGAACCCGGTGTTGTTTTGCACTTGGCATCGAGAGCTTAATATGTAGAGACCCTTAGGACTAACCCCTTGACTTAAATAACCCTAACCCTAACTACTAATTCATCCCTTAGATCACCCATAGCCACTAAATTAACCTTTTTGACTTAAAAAACCTTCACCAAGCCAACTCTATAATCCTAACTTTTTACCATTCACTTTGATTTTCTTTTCTCACCCTCCTCTCCTAAATCAAGTAATTGGCTAAGTTGTTCATTCATTTTGGGGTCAATCACCATTTGCATTTCAACTCTTTCATATCTAGTCCTATGGAAAAATTGTGTTAAAAAAAAATCCAAATAGAGTCAATGTGTTTGTTCGGTTTCTTTTTGTAAAATTCGGAGTTTGTGAACGCCTGTCTTGTTTGTCCGGTTTGCATCTTTAAGCCGGTATTTGTGTCCCATGTCTTGTAATTTTTCATTGGTTGAATAAAGGATTAGGGCGATCATCTAATTGCCTTGACCCATGTCTTGTAATTTTTGTTCTCGTTTTCCCATTAAGTTGTGTTTTGGCCATTGGGTGTGGATAAGGCCTTCTTTTTGTTAAGTTAATTTCAAAAAAAAAAAAAACAAAAAAAAAAATTTAGCAAAGCAAACACTCTTAGGACTAGTTCTGAGTTGAAAGTTGCATGACCCGTCTTTAGTACTTAGTCAATTTGTATATTTTACTTGATTCATAGGAGTTGTACACCTAAAATTTCCCTTATCAAACCTACCCTAAGCTGTAACATTACAAGCCCCAGGTTCACTGATTTTGCTCCTTGACCAATGACTTCACCGGGATTGCCATTAGTTCGCTATGTGATGTGTGCCATTGTTTGGTTTTGTGTGCTCATCCGCCTTACCTTGAACTTGAGCATTGGAGTGACATCTTGTGAGGTGCTTTGTGGTCGTATAAACTCTGTTTGTTCCTCGCCCTTTGACTAGCTAAATTGTGTTGGGTTTGGGTATTGAGTGGTTTTGAACCTAGTGCACCTAATGTCATTTCGAAGGTGATGCTTTACTTTCTTGAGTTTATGAATCTCGTACGGTTAAACCCTTAGTTGGATTTGCAAGTGAAAGCGAGCAAGTTTACTCCTTTGTCTTTAGTTGATTTGCTTGAGGACAAGCAAGACTTTAAGTGTGGGGTGGTTGATAAGGTCGGTTTTTGACCTTATCTTTTAGGCAATTTCATGGTTTGAACGGTAATTTTTAGAGTCTTTTGTGTGAATGTTTGTGTGGTTTTTGAATATTTTGTGATTTTTAGGTGTTGGATAGATTTTTATAACTTTTAGTATTTTTCGTGTTTTCTAGGGTTGTTTTTGTGATTTTTGATAATTTGTCGTTTTTATGGTCCGTGGCGTTGGTGCGGTTATGTTTCTTTATGCTTGTTTTGGACAGGTATTATGACCTGGACCGGAAGTTGGAGCATCGGCGGCGAAGAAGAGTTCGAAGTGCTGAAAATTAAGGTGGCACAGCGTGCCACAATTAGGGCACGGCGTGCCAACCCGGCATGCCAGGTGACGCAGTCTAGTGGAGTGGCACGAAAACGTGCCACTCAGATCAGCGTGGCATGCCAACCCCAAAATCACACGGCACGGCGTGCCAACTCCAGCAGCACGGCGTGCCGCCTTCAATTCTGCACAGCACGGCGTGCCACTTCCACCAGCACGGCGTGCCGAGCCCCGAAACCTGCTGTTGCCCTACTTTCATCTCTTCTTTTTCCTGGTTTTAACCTAGCCGTATAAATAGGTTATTTTCTATGTTTGAAATGATCTTTTTCCTGTCTTTTTGAGTGAGAGCAGAAACTTGTAGTGAGGTTTTGAGCTTGAACTATTTGATTTCTTTGAGTTTCGAACCATCGATTGGTTGTAGTTTTACATAGAATCTTCCCCTTTTGCGACGTTCTTGGTTCCGACTTGAGTTCGTCTATAGAGGCACACCCCAAGCATCTTCACACCGTCGGAATCCGATTAATCGGACCAAAAGGGCATAAGTTTTTCTTCTTCTCTTTTGTAATTTGATTAAGTTAGGTTTGATTCCGCAAATCGATTATGTTAGGTTGTAAACACTGAATTCGTTCATCTTTCTTGATTAATACAATTGTTTGGAAGTTAATTTCAATTTTTATTCCTTTTCTTTATGTAATTTCTTTAGTGAATGTCTAGTCTCATAAGATCTTAATTTATTAAGTTCATATTTGTGGCATTACCTAGATTGACACCTAGGAAACCATTAGTATTGACGACACTGTGGAACTTACGTGCCCCTATTTTCTGAGCTTTAGAATTAGACCGCCTCTAAACAAGGGAAACCGGCTAAGGACCTAAAAGATCTAGATACGCTAGGTTATATTATCGAAAGAGCATAATTAAGGGTTAATTGTTGAGTTAAATTCATCTTTTGTAATTAATTGATAAAGCCATCCCCATTAGCATTCATAGGTCGGTAAACCGCCAATTGATAACACAAAACTCAAGTGCAAAGTAAGCTGGAATAGATCAACTAGGAGTAGGATAGTTTAGTTGTTAATATAATCAACCCAAAACTGCGTTCCGCCTAGGACACGCAAGGAACCTGAGTAGTTTAGTGTTTGCTGAATATTCTTTTCTCTGTGGGATCGATACCTGGACCAACCAGAATTATTACTTGTCAACGATAGGTACACTGCCTTAGTTGTGCGTTTCTAGGTTTAGTTTTACTACTACACCTAGGACCCATCATATGCAGGCGTAGGTAGCAATGGCGATGTGTCACGAGATAGCGAGAAACACATAGCAAGCAAAACGAATTCTTCCAACCTTGTTCCTCCAATGTTGTCATTTTGGCAAAAATCTAACCGAGTCCTAGGTGGGGTTCACTTCGATAATCAACCGGGGATGATGAAGGCGCGATTTTATTATTTACATACGATTTATTTTGGTATCCTAAGGGAATCCAACTAAAGTTGCTTATATGAGTTCGGTCAAAGTCGGATTAAAATCGAGGTTCCCATAGCAAAATATACTCCTCACTTCTCCCCATTCAAGGGTCCGAACGAAGGGGTTTGTACGAGGCTATGGGTGGTGTTTCGTATCTGTGCCCCTAAGACCATGAGGAACAAAGGCGACACTTCAACAATCCACTGGGCTATAAATGGATACTTAACCTAATGCAAGCATGTCTAACTAAAATGCAAAATGAAATACCAATTGAGAATCATCCACCTTATTTTAATTAGACGCTTTTCAGGGCTTGTCAAATTCTTTTAAGTTTTTAAGAAAACTTTTCAAGAAATCCCTAGCAGGGTCGCCATTGTGAGCGGACGACGTTTTCGACGAAACGCGAGACTCCCTTTCGGAAGGGGTGCCATGATCTCGGGCGGGCCCCTTCCTTACGTGGTTTTTGATAATGGAAATCGGGTTTTTGGAAAATAAATAAATTAATTCTTAAAAGAAACCGAGACCTAAGTCTCGATGAATATTGTAGAGTCACCACCCGGCTCAGGTCAACCGGGAAATTCTTAAGGTAGCTGAACCGGACGAACGGCCGCTACACTATCCAGAGATTTGGGTCCGGACAAGTCCCCTATTTCGTGTCTAATTAAAGTAAATATTGCCAATGTTCTCAAATGGTATTTCGAATTCTAAAGTCAATTTTATTGCATATAAAAGACATACAGCGCGCATACAAATATGTAATACAAAAATAAAGAAAAGTAATAAATATTAATTGGCCTACAATCAAATCGAATAGAAAAATAAAAACTCTCGCCTCACTTTTACAATCACCTAGAATACACGAAGATCTAAAAAATGATACAATCGCCTAAAATACACGGTTACTTTTATTAAAATACAAATAAAATGAAAATAAAGATAAAATAAAAACTGCAAAACAAAGGTTAGCACAATTTATACGGCACGTCACAATTAGGACTCAAATAGACAGAATTGGAAATTAAGAATTGGGGGCATACATTTAGGGGATAACCAGGTTGGCTCGACTAGCCGGTCTGGTTAGACCTGAAAAACATTTTGAAACATCCCTGTATTTTTGGTTTTGTGAGAAATTCATTTTTGAAAACAATTTTACCGGTTTACATGCATTCTTATATTTAAGGTGGGTCGGTTTTCGGGAGAACCGGGTCTCCGTCGTTGAATTGTTCTGAATGCAATTTTACTAAAAATAAATCTAAGGTCGTGAATGCACATATCAAAATTCATTTTTGGGATTTTCGCATTTTTCTGATTTTTTTATGGATTTTTATAAACTTTATGGATTCAAAGGGAAAATTCTGATTCTGGAAAATAGGTTATAGTCGTGCGACTGTAAACAGCCAGAATCAAGATTTCGCCAAAATTTTATTTGAATCAAAATGAAAGAAAAATAAACTGGAAATCAAGAACACTCATACGACTGTACATATAGTCGTACGACTGTTCATCAGAAGCGGAAGCGTAAGAACACAGCAAAAATACATAAATATACACTTCAATCACCCAAAAAGCAAGAAAAAGTGAAAGGAAAAGGAAAAGGAGTGCCTACCTTTTTAGAAGCTTATCCAAGTCGATTTGACCCCTGGCGTCGCTCCAATCCACACGAATTTGCACTTTTCCTTTGAAATTGAGAGGTGAAGCTTTATGTCCAAAAATCCAAAATGCTTGGGATTCTGATTATTTAAGTTCGAGATTTTAATTTGTTTGTGAAAGTAAGTGATTAACCTAAGGATTTCTACCAAATTTTAATCCTAATTCTGAGAATTAAAGAAAATAGAAGAGGAAAACAAGAATTTATGAGTTTTGGGTTTTGTTCTTTCTTTTCCTTCTATCTTTTCTCCTTTCTCTCTCTAATTCTTTCACCAGAAATCCAAAATTGCTTCTCTCCTCTCCTTTTCTTCTTTTTTTCCTATGCTTTTTCGGCTTGCTTGTCTTCAGACCGGAGCAATTAATGCTCCTCCACTTTTCTCCATTTTTCTGCTGTAGAGGTATGGGCTTCTGCAACTGCTCTGACATTACAGTCGTATGACTGTAACTACAATCGTACGACTCTTTTTTTTTAAGTATAGAAAATTCCGGCGCTTACAATTGTCTCTATCCTTACCCAATTAAATAAACATTTCAAGTGAGTTAAATTTTCAACTTGTGTTAGATTTATTAAGTAGTCTAATCCGCAGGCTGTAAATTCTCTGAAGTATAATTTCTTATCCCCAAATGGAAATATGAATAAAATAATTGTGTGGTTAAAATTGAATATGAGTTAAAAATCAAAAGTTAAATTTCCAAAAATAAGCATGGAATTGCAACAAAAAGTAATAAATTAATATTTCGGCTAGGACTCGATATTGCTTCCCTATACTTAGATTGCTTGAATATGTACAAAGAGAAAACAAAGTATTAAAAATATTTACTCCAAAAAGTCTTAATAAATCAAATATGTACAGGTCAGATTAGTTGGGATTGTTCAACAGGTTGCTTCAATTGGTGTTTGAAGTGGACACCAATATTTCTAAGGCTGCTTAAGATGGCTCAAGGTATTGGTTACTATCCACAACCTTGAGGGTTTCATGAGCAAGATGTGGCTTGAGTCTTTAGCCGTTGACCTTGAAAATTTCTCCTTTATAGTTCATAATTTCAACAGCTCCATATAAGAACACTTCTATGATTGTGTGAGGGCCTGTCCACCTTAATTTAATCTTACCTAGAAACAATCTTAATCTTGAATTGTACAAGAGAACTTGCTAGCCAAGATGGAAATCTTTCTCCTGAATTCTCTTGTCATGCCATTTCTTTGTCTTCTCCTTATAGTTTATGGCATTCTCATAACTGAACAATCTGAACTCTTCAAGCTCGTTTAGCTGTATCCTTCTCTTTTCTCCAACAGCTTTTTTATTAAAGTTAAGATAAGTGAGAGCCCATAAAGCTTTAAATTTTAATTCTACTGGTAGATGACAAGCCTTACAGTAGAGCAGTCTAAAAGATGACATCCTAATGGGAGTCTTAAAGGCTGTTCGATAAGCCCAAAAAGCATTATCGAGCTTGCTTGACCAGTCTCTCCTAGAATTGCTCACTCTTTTTTCAAGAATTTGCTTTAATCTCTCGATTTGAGATTTCAGATTGCCCACTATTTTGTGGGTGATAGGGTGTGGTAATTTTATGAGTGACTTCATACTTATTAAGCAACCTTTTAAACTGAGCATTACAAAAATGAGTACTTTGATCGCTTATAATTGCTCTAGGCACACCAAAATGAGTAAAAAACTTCTTAAGAAATCTTACCACAACTCAGGCATCATTAGTAGGACTTGCAGCAGCTTCTACCCACTTACTAACATAGTCAACCGCAACCAAAATATACTTATTACCATGAGAGCTTGGAAACAGACCTATAAAATTAATCCCCCAAAAATAGAAAATTTCACAAACAATTACATTATGCAAGGGCATGGCATTCTTGGTAGAAATGTTACCTGTCCATTGACATTCATTGCATTCCATGACAAAACTTTGCAAGTCATTGAAGATTGTGGACCAATAAAATCCACATTCCAACACCTTGGAGGCTGTTCGATTTGCACCAAAGTGACTTCCAGCTTCCTTGGTATGGCATATGGTTAAGAGTGCTTGAACCTCTTCTTGGGAGACACACATGCGAATTATTTGATCTGCACACAATCTAAACAGAAAGGTTCCACCCAAAAATAGTATTTAACATCCGAAAAGAATTTTTTCTTTTGTTGAAAGGAAAGATAACGAGGCACGACACCACAAGCAAGATAGTTAGCAATGTCAACGAATCATGGGAAAGAGTTTACTGCATAAAGTTGCTCATATAGAAATGAATCAACAATCTAATTATAGCATTTTATGAAACTAAATCGATTTTATTTAGAACATAAGACATTCATGCGAGGTACTAAAAGCAGTAAACAAATTAATTATACAGACCAAATCACATAAGCTAACCTAGGGGATACATATGAATCAAATAGGGAATTAGGGTACAATCACCTAAAATATATGAATTTATCTACACAATAATAAAACCCAAACATATATTTAATCGTGCAAAACAGATGTATTAGTACATGAATGATCGCATGTAGGACTCAATCAAGACAAAACAGGATAATAAATGAGTCGAGGTCATGCATCTAAAGGGATAGCCAGAGAGATTCGACAAATCTCATAGAGTAGACCTGGAAAACGTTTTGAAACGTCCCTGTATTGATTTTTGAGAAAATGGTTTTGAAAATGGTTTTTCCGATTAACTATTTAACATGGTAAGTGGGTCAGATTTCAGGAAACTAGGTTTCCATCATTGTTCTATTCTAACACATGCTTCTAAAATATAAATATAAGGTTCAAATCTCATGAAATGTACGAAAATTGGTTTTCGGTGATTCTATCCCTAGCTAATACCCCGCGCGGGTGTTGAGACAACAACTATGCGGCTGTATATTTACACCCTTGTGGATGTCACTTCAAGATCAGAAGCGGATTTCAAAATCCAAAGTTTCATGATTTCTATTTGGGAAACTACAGCCATACGGCTGTTGCGACGGCCGCATGGCTCTGGTTCTCAGTCCAGAACCAAAAAATAGAGTATTTTTAAAAATGATGCAAATGATACCCAAATACAGCACAAACAAGTCAAATATTTTGGTTCCTCAGATATTTACCCTTGTAGCGTTGATCCATAACTTTAAGAGGTGAAAATCCTTCAAGAAAAGCTTTGATTTTGAACCCAAACTTCAAGCTCCAAAACGGTCTCAAGCTTCAAAAGTTAAGGTTTTAGTATTCAGATTAGTCTCTAAACCTATTAGAAGTCTTAGTGAAGTGTTTTTCTAATATTTCTAACCGATTTTGAGCCTAGAAACAGAGATTTAAGATGAAAATTGAAGAAAAAAGCTTGATTTTCTCTTCCTTTTCTTCCTTTTTCTTCTCCTTTCTCTTTAAATAAAAATTGCCAACCCTTAAATCAGAAACAAAAGGCCTTTTTATAGGCAGAAAAATGGCTTCTCATTATAGATTTCGCCCCCTAAAATCCAAAAGATTATTTCCAAGAAGGAGAATTACTGTTCTGTCAGGGATCAACACCCGTGTGGGAGTTGATGCAATAGCTGTACGGCTGTTGTTCCCAAAAAGCCTTCTCTTCGTCTGGAAAATGTTTTGCGGCTTGAAGTTCGGTCTACCAGAGCTTTGATTTGCAGCTGTAGAAAGCTATAGAAACAAATGGACAACTTATTTATCATTGAAATTGGGGATGAAAATCCCTCGCTCACAAACATGTTATAAAATGGCTTCAATAAATAGAGCTTATAATAATAATAAAGAAATTATAACAATAATAGAACTGAAATAGAGATAAAATATAAAAATAAAAATTTTATATTACTGGTTTTGAAGTTGTACAGAATAAGAAAAATTAGCATCTATTTGTAGGAAAAGTTGAAGGAATAAAGAGTATATTTATAGCCTCAAATAGTTAAAGGCTGCGGGAAAGATAATGGAATAATTATTACAATTGAGTTAATTTGTAGACCGATGCCATACTAATATTTTGTTTGCATATATATAATTACTAGGCAGTGCATCCTCTATTTAGAGGAGGATGAAAATTGATATTTAGCACAAAATTTTTTAGTAGATGAGTGGATGACTCATGTGGTGGGGTTGCCAAACGCTGATACATGGATTCATAATATCTCATTCAATCCACAAAATCAAGTACTAGATTTGTTACCAAAAAAGAATTAAAACTACTCGATTACATTGCATATGGTCCAGAGGAAACTAGTATATATATGCATATATCGCACAAACCTAAAATTGAATAACTAAGATGGCTAAGTATTCTACATTGCAGTTAATTACCTTCATTGCTATCCTCTTCATTGCATCTCGTATGTTTCTTCTCTCTTAATTAATAATATAATCAGTTGTCTAATTCTAATTTAAAACCCAATTTATTAAAAAATATTGAGATATAATTTATTATCGCATATTTTATTTTTATACGAAAATATGTAATATGCTTAAGAATTGTTCTTTTTTTTTTTTTTTTTTTTTTCGCAGATATGCATATGGTTGGTGGTGCTACTATGGCCAGGGGGCCTCTGGCTTCCATCTCTTGCAATAATACTTCAGACTGCAACAAGAAAAATTGCTGGTGTGAACACTGCATTTGTATAGCTCATGTTTGTTACTGCGCCAATCAACAAAATCAGCCCCTTCTCGGAGAAGAAACTAATTAATGGCAATATTGTATAAAAGTTATGTGGGTGTATGACATGTATTAACCATCCCATCTATTTTAAATTTTAATAAAAATGACAAATTATATAATCATATAGTACCACCAATACATATTTATAATTTTCCCTCTGTTTTTTTTTTTTTTTAATGAAATTTTCTATTGTAACCGAAATCATTAC
Source organism: Euphorbia tirucalli (assembly GCA_039660915.1). Lineage (NCBI taxonomy): Eukaryota > Viridiplantae > Streptophyta > Magnoliopsida > Malpighiales > Euphorbiaceae > Euphorbia > Euphorbia tirucalli. The sequence continues at coordinate 19,107,222 of CM077637.1, forward strand.
ATAGTCAAATGTTTTTTAAATACCCTGATATATTTACATGGGTTATAGCTAAATTAGCACCACAAGTTAAATATATCGGAGGAAACACAAGTTTGAATCTCACTAAATATATCTTCACCCCTTAACTATTATTACACTCCGAACAAAATTATTTTAATGAGAATACTTAAAAATGATTTATATCGAAAAATTTCTAATATATTCCAACTCTAAACAATTAATAAACAGATCCTCTCAAATGGGTTAATGCTTTGTCAATATAGTGAAATGAAACTTTTCGTGACTATTTTTATCTGTGGGAAAATTATGCTTCAGAAGCCATCATTTAAAGGCTTCAAACATACTGTAGGAAGCTGCAATATGCAAAAAATTACTACTTTTCATGTGATAGTGGGAGATTGATCCATCTGCGCCACTGTCCATAACATATGTTTGGCTTTTTTGACAAATATTATGAGCAATTAATTAATGAGGTTGGAAAATTTTCAAATCACATCTTACAAAAATCTCCACCTTAATTTCAAATTCATTTTATTATTTTATGATTACTGTGGTATTTTCCAAATTAGCCCACTTATCATAAGTATTACAGCAAAATAAAGTTTATTGCAAAAATTGATATAACAATACAATCTCTAAGAGTTGCTACCATATGTATATTATTCGTTGCAAATTTATATAAGGTTTACATATTACAGTTGTTAATTTATTAAATATAGGATTGGATAGTTTTTAAACTGATATATGTTAATTTTGAAAACATATACTCCTTATATTCCGGTTTATATTAGATAAATTTTTAAATAAATTAAGTTATCCACATAAAACATTGTCATTTTGTATTAATAATGCACTTTTAGCGATTGTTTATTAACTTTGTCCTTACTTTAAAAAGGGAGATGTTTGGTTAAACGTTATCTAATACGAACATAGAGGAGTATATTGTTATTATTAGATGATTTCATTTTTATCCAATTATGTTATATTTTCTTCGAAACTTACCACCAATTAAGGACTAAATTCTCTCCTGAAATTCAATTGTTGCATCGTGTTCAAACTCTTCTTAGGTAGCGTTGATTTCCATTTTGGAATTGGAATGAAAATCAAAATTGAAATAATATATCAGTATTTAATAATTTTGTTTGGTCTAATCTAGAACTAAAATTTATTTGTTTATTTATTACATTAATTAAAATCCACATTACATTTATACATAAAATCAAAATGTCTATAAAATAAAAAATAATATTTTTTAAGATACAAAATAATATATTTAATAAATAATAATTGATATTTATTTAATATATTAAGATATAAAATAAAAAATTATATATTTTAAGTAAATTTATAATTTTACTGTTTTAAATATTATTTCAATTTACACTATAACATATTATATTAATACCTAAACTATAATATGATATTAAAATTCAGCATAATATTTTATACTATAATAAAAATTACAGTATAAAATAATATATGAAATTTTGATATATCTATAGATATATGTATATATGTAAATAGAAAATAGAAAATTTATTAAAGTTTTTTAAGTGGGTGGGCTTGCTATAACAAGTTTAGAAGCAAACCTGGTTAGATATGGCCTGAGCCCAACTCAAGTACCTATTTGATGGTTGATGGATCTAGTTACTGGTCCATCTCCTATTCACAGTCTGTAAAACTGATATGTAACACAATTTATTGGAAAGTAGAAAAATAATTGAATTATTCAATTGCCAAATGGATTCATCATTTATGAGAATATCTCGTTCAATATAAAAAAAATTGGATTAAATAATTTGGCCTTAAACTTGAGAGGTCAAATTAATTGTAATCTCAATTATTAATACATAATTATATATTAGTTTAGATCCGTTGAGATTTGATTTTTAAATTTTCAAAATTTTTTTATCATTTATTAAATAATTAAATCTGTCAAGTTCAATTGAAATTAAGGATCCAAAAAAGCCACAAAATTAAGTAGTCAGTTTAATTAAGATACAAATTAATATTTGCATATATATCCCTTGCTATATCATATCTTCACAAACTTGAAATAGCTAGGATAGCAAAATCTTCATGCAAGTTAATTCATTTTGTAGGTATGACTTTTAAGACGAGTAATAACAACATAATTTACAGAAAAAAAACTTAATAAACACGACTTCTTGACACAAATATTATTTTTAATGCATTCTTATCAAACAAAATACATAAATCATATAACGCAATTATGACAGTAAAACCCATTTTAACACTTCTATTTGTAGGTTTCTCTGCCTCACAAAGTGTATGTTTCTTAATTTAAAAGCGAATTAATTTATTAGTTAAATATTAAAATGCATCTTAATGAAAAAGAATTTATACGGTTGGTTGATGGTGTTGGTTATGGGCAGGGGTCCAATAGTTTCTCTACATTGCAATCAAACATCAGACAAAAAAGACATGCCTTTGCATACAACATTTTTGTTATTGCGAGAGTGAAAAATTTCTTCAAAATAAATTTAATTAACAATGTCATGAGTTCAACAAAATATACGCACATATAAAACTTGTGATATATGGATTTTAATACAAATATATTTTTAATAAGTGTTTTTACTTTATTTATATTTAAATTTTAAGGTTAACTTTATTATTATTATTATAAAAATATATAATTAAGTGGACTATGTTGCATTGGGCTCAAGATTGAGTCACAAACCTTGAAGAGAATCAGCAATGTTAAGTGGGTTGGCAGAATATGGGCTATAATTTTGTACGAAGTAACAGCAAATTACGCCCAACTTCACTTATTATAAATAAATAATTTATAAAATTACTCTATATGTCTTTAAGTTGGTAAATAAATACAAAAATTAAGAGATATTGGTTCCCAGAAATAAGGATATTGACATGTCTATAATACGTTTTTTTGTTTTCTATATGCATAGGATACAAGTGTAGTATGTGATTGCCTTGTATTTATTTATAGGGGTTGAGAGTTTCATGTAACTAACCGAAATGCCATTCTCTCGTGATGAGGTGATAGTGCAGAACTCATCCGGACAAACAAAACTTTTATCGCTTTATGTATGAGGCTTAAATTAAAACCCATTGAAGATCAAGCTTCAAAAACTTTGTTATTTTTATGCATAAGGTTGCTAATAGATTACATTTAGGCAAACGCATTCTTAAGCCCTTCTAAAGTCTTATGAATTTCGTAATTCTCCATCTGATTGTTTTTTTTAGCACATTGTCAAATTTGACACATTTGTCTCATGTGCACTGCAATATTGGTTAACTAGTACATGACACAATTTTTGAGAAAAGTGTAAGACTTTAGAGTTTATTGGAAGGATCTGAACTATATTTTCTATGCAAAAATGTCATAGTTGCACAAAACAAATGTGTTAAGTGTGGGGGTAAATACTATCAAAATAGAGAGATCATGTATTCAATGTATTGAAAAAATTGATCAGAAGACTAATTGCAAAATCCATAAAAATTTAAGGGGCTTAGGATGTGTTTTACCGTTATTTAACCATATTGAATTCCTAAACTTTCGTTTTTATATTCGCATAATTAGCTCCCTATTAATTATTTTTTATATTAATTAATAGTTGTCACAATTGTATTGCATAGAAAAATTCTAGTATAAGCTGGAAGTATATTATTCATCTAAAAAACGTGACACGTTAGCATCTATGTTAACGTGACATGTTTTGATTTGCATGAAATAGTCTACTCCTAGCTTATACTAGAATATCTCGTATTGCAGGTTCCATCAAAAGCGTGTGAGTGATGTATTGAGCTGATGACTTTGTTTTTATTAAAAAATGGAGCATAATCATAATGAACTATTAGTGCAAGGCCAACTGATATAAAACATAAATCCATAAAATAATATGAACAATTGTTTTTGTGCTCCAACTTATCACGAATAGCCATAATAATCAGCGCAAAATATGTTTATGTACCTTTGACGAAATATAAAACACAATTATTGTAAAATTATTAGTGAAGAATCAGTTAATCTCGAAAATAATTTATCAGGAGCATTTTGCATAAACAATTAAAGTTTAATTAGGGGCTCAATTTTTCGAGATTCTTATGCATAAAATAATTCAGGTTCAATGAAATAAAATAATTAATCTGTAGAGTCTTATGCATAAAACAATAGAATGTTGCCAAAAAATACAAAATCATCTATTGACAATGAGATCATCTCATGATTTTGTATATTTCAATGTGTTTTGCCAACTCATTGAGATCCAACGTGGATGATCATTGGTTCAACTATGCGGTCCCTATTGCTGCTAGTTCTTCTTCAACCTCGTCAGACTTTTGCCCTTCGTATATAAGTATCTACCTCTGACTTAGTATTTTTTTTTTCTCTCTAAAATTTGCCGTGACTGTGCTAATGCACATGACAACCTAAATTTCTTACTGTGGCATCTTTACACTGTACCAATAAATTCATATTGCTTGTAATGAAATTCATTAAACATCCAAAACTAATTGGTTAAGGAAAAAAGAAGGCGGATTAGACAATCATACCTCCCAAACAGACAGAATTGAAAACTCTTACAAGCAAATCAGAAACATGATTTGCTGAACTCCTAACACAAGAAAATTGACAGGAACCAAAAGATGATGCAATATGTTTACAATCAAGAATAATAAATCCTATTTCGCTTGACATTTAAATTAATATTATAATAATACTCCGTAATTAATTAATAACTCTAATTTTTTTTTTTTTTAGATGAAAGCAAGTAAGGTCTGTGGTGTTGCTCAATTCCAACTCATCATTTTAAAATTTTGCAAATACTGTCATAGTATGAAAATGATCCAAGTGAGTGATACAATTTATGCCTAAAATACAAATAATGAGACCAAAAGAAAGACCAAGAAGAACACGTAACTTCACAATCTAAATGTATATGATTGGAGACCCAGCATCGGGTTATACTTGTTGATAATAATGTATCGAACAAAAGACAAATTCATCGATATGAAATATGTAGATCCATGCTAGCATAAGGCATATTTTCAATATATATATATATATATATATATATATATATATTTTTGTCTCATCAATGCATAGTTTCTTTAAGAATTCATTAGCATATAAGAGGGAGGAGTTGCACTTCCTCAGGGAAAGGGTCTTTTTTCTTCTCTTTTTAGTTTTTTACGCTTCTCTCTCTTTTTTTTTTTTTTTTTCCCTCTTTTCTTCTTTTCTTTTATATATTTAAATTTTTTCATGCTGCAAGTACGGTACGAAACCTGACTATGTTTCTCTTATATTTGCATGCATAGAAGTATCAAGCATTGCATTTTGTGTAACATTTTTTTCTTTATCTAAAAAAAGCTTGACACATTTTGGACCTCTCTAACTTGTATAAAAAAATCATTCAGCCCTCACAACTTAAGATTTTACATTTCTACTTCTCCAATTTGTAAAAAAAAAATACCTAGCCTTTGTAACTTATCTAACATGTATATGCACATCTCTTGTATTCTATGTGGCGTTGACGTCGCTAAGAATATGTATTTCTTTATCACATAGGATACAATAGACGAATATATATATGTTAGACAAATTGGAGAGACTAGGTCGTTTTTTTTAATACAAATTGGAAAGACAAACAAATAAAATTTCAAATTGGAGGGATTAGGTGATTTTTTAGTACAAGTTGGAGAGCAGAGAATGTATTAAGCAAATGATTATTTATAAATTTATTTATTTTTATATTTTTTAAGTAAAATGTTTTTACTTTGCATGGGAATCGAATTGGATTTTTAATTTCTGGATGTGATTAGGTGTTTGACATTATTGGTTACAAAATTGTATTATAATGTCTGCATGCGTCATTCTTTGACCATTTAAACATTTAATTAAATATACAATTAAATCCCAAAGTAATAAGATTATGATCGAGTTTCAATTTACAATATGTGTTACGTACATAGTCTAATCTCGACGACAGTTTCAAATTATTAACCTAACCTTACATATATGATAAAGTTATTCTTCGAGCCTTCGAATAGTTCAGCCAATATATGAAAAAAAAAGGTACATTCAATTTACCTATGAAATCAACATTTAGTCGTTTTTTTAAAAATAAATTTATGGTTAGAATTTTTTGATAAATAAAAACTCATTTTACAGTAGGCCTGTCATTGAACCAATTAATCTAAAAGTTTAAGCTGATAAGTAAGGTCCAATCATAACTTTTATTATTATCTCTAACACTCCCTCGCACGCGAATGCCCCTTGGACTTAAAGCGTGTATAACACAGGCCTACCTTACCATGTGTTGAAAACAAATGGAGCTGTTAGAATTCGAACCATCGACCTTTAGGTCTAAGCGGCTCTGATACCATGTCATCGAACCATTGACCTAAAAGTTTAAGCTGATAGGTAAGGCTCAATCATAACTTTTATTATTATCTCTAACAAAGCCCAAAAAAAAAAAAAAATCGAAAAATCGAAACCGAATCGAAACTAAACCGAAACCGAATTGAAATTGTGGTTAATCGAAATCGATGGGCTAATATTCGGTTTTTAATTTTAAATTTTCAGTTTGAGTTTCGGTTTTTATTTTCAAAGTCCACATAGACTCTGTTACCCAACCATTTAACATATTTTATTTAAATAAATTATATAATATACATATGCAGGTAATTAGTGAATAATATAAGAATAGTTTTATATGTTTAATAGGTATAAATAACCACTTTCTACCCCTAAATATAATAGTGAATTACCGAACCTTAATTCTTATTCTCATTTTTCTCCACTCACTAGCTCACTACAACACTATTCTGAGTTTTCTAGTTTGGCTCTTTAATTACAGTAGGAACTTAGTGCCATTAAGTACACTTTTTTTCAATTTTTGGGATCATTTCCAAATCAATATAATATATTTTTTTTAGTATATATAATAATTTTCTTCTTACTTCCTCAAATTTGTTTTTGTCAATTTCAACCTTGACAATTGAAATCTTCATCAATTTAAGATAAATTAGCTGCAACAATATACTTCTTTTCAATTTTATTTACAGCAGAATACTAATTTTTATAAATTAGTCTTTGAAATTATATATATATTACTTACAGTTGGGATTATATGTTTCATTTTCTATCAATTTAAGATTTTATTTAGACAATATTTATAGTTAATGGCTTTAAAAATTTTCAAAAATATAATTTATTTTTTATAAATTTGTTAATGATTAATAACTGAAATAAAATGTTAACCGATTAGTGGTTAACCGAATTTAATGTACTAGTGTACGGTTAGTATTTTTTAAAACCATTCGGACGGTTAACTGATTGAGTAAGTCTAAATAGATTGGTTAACCGACTGTGTACGTCCCTATTTTACAGCTTTGAATCCCAATAAATATATCTGGAGTACCGAGGGTTGAGATTTTTTATTTTTTTCAATAACAAACCTTGCATTTAAACAGCCAAAGGTTAAATCATAATGAATACAAGGTAGGATAAATCAAGGGAAATCTTCTAACAAAACCAAAGACTGAGTAATGGGATAAACCCCATTTAGCAAGACCATGCGCCACACTATTAGCTTGACGATTCTCGTACATAAAGCTGATAGACCTGAAGCTTTGGGATAAAAGGAGAATATCAGCTACCGCTGCACCAATATAATCTGCATAATTGCTTTGGCCATTGCAGGCATTTTCGAAGAAACCAGCTTGGAGAGCAACTGTGCCATTCCTTTCTTGATGCTGCTAAGCTCCGCATGAAGGACAAAAATAAAACCTCTGATGGGAGGACAACCGGACAGCAAAACAACACCACTACCATCTCTAACCACAAAACTAGCCATACACCTTTCTAACTCACTAGGGGCCGCTGCATCAACATTTAATTTGAACAGGCCAGCAGGAGGGTGCCATGCTGCAACCATAGATCGATTCCGATAAGTTGGACTCCACCTTCGGCAATTTAAACTCTTACAACAACAATCTGGCCACATCCACTAACTTTCGCACACCTAGGCTAGCATCCCCCTGAACAATTATATTATGATCAAACCACATCATCCAGACAATGGGCATAAACCAAAGATTGACCTTTATGCGAGATGCTATCAAAAACATTCTCAAACCATTGAAAACAGTTAGCACCTGCAATCTTATACACTTTAACTCGACAATATGCTAGCCTTCCACACTCCTTTCGCAACCCGGCAAAATTTAAAGATGTGGATAAGATTATCTTCCTCATCACCACAAAGGGATAGACCAGATCCATTGCTGCAAACCACACACAATGTAGAATCTTCGGTTGGCTTTTAACATTCCATAACCGTCTGCAAAACCAGCTAGCACCACTCGAGGAGGAAGGATAAACTTCATTTCACATATTGAAATTATTGTCATGGAATCATTTAACCTAAAAGTTTAAGCACGCGAATGCCTTTTAGGCTTGAAGCATATACAACATAGGCCACCTTACCATGTGTTGGAGCTGCAAGTATTTGAACCCTCGACCTCTAGGTCTAAACGGCTTTGATACCATGTCATGAAACCATTTAACTCAAAAGGTTAAGCTGATAGGTAAAGCCCAATCATAGCTTTTATTATTATCTCTAATAATTATAAGCATAGAAATACCCAGACTTTACATTGTACTTCCCATCTTTCGAAAATCTCCAAAAAAAAAAAAAAAATAGAATCACCATTAGAGAATCTTATCATAGGGATTTTACTAACAACGTGAGCAATATCTGGGTAGAAAATACGGTTTAGGACATTTAACCTTATAGTAAAATGAATTTAGCCTCCATTAAGCTCCTCCATGAAAAACTAGCCCCACTCCCAACGGAGGCTGAAAACACATCACCATGGGGGAAATATTTGCTTTGAAGATGGAAGCACACAAGGACAGGCTGAAACACATCACCATGAGTTTATTGATAATTCCAAATGGCACTTGAAGAGACTCCGTGGGCCTTAAGAGCGTTGGGCTTGACTGAATGAGTGAGCATATAAGTGGGGTTGAGCCCATGTAACACAAAACCAATTGGCTTGTGTTAAAGTCCAATCTACACTACTTATATACTACTCTTTGATCTTACATATTTCCGATGTAGGAATCATACCTCAACATCTCCAACAGCACTCACACCGGTTTACTAAAGTTCAAATATTAAAACTTTATTATACGCGTTTGTTGATGCAAGTTGGAAATGTCGGGCGAATTTAACCTGAAATTTAAAGAAAAGAGTGAGAGAATTTTAACCATAAACCCATAATGAATACTAAGAGTCCACCTAGTTCTTCAAGAATGCACTTGGAATCCACAAAGGAAATGAGAGATTTCTCAAAAAAGAAAAAGCACACAGATTTAATAATTTTTATAGATAAAAAATCCATCCTTACAAAATGAGAAATTGATTAATTTATACCCCTCCAAATAAAAGATAACCACAAAAAAGAGAGTTAAATTTGAAAACATAGAAAATAAAAATAGGAAGGACTGAGACAATAAATTTTCCTTGAATACAAAGGAATCAAGCAGCCAGAAACTCGGCGTGTTTTTTTCATTGCATTGAAATTTGATTTCAACAATTGCTGGGAGAGCTTTACCCTCTGTAAAAAAATTCATTTCAGCTCGAACCCAGTTTCAACTGGATGGTTCAAAAAAAAAAAAATTTTTTTTTTTGAAATTTGATTTAGCTTTTTAGGGACCAAATTTTCTTATCACCTTTTTTGTTCACCATTAATATTTTTATTTTTTGTTCCATTGTGTCCCTCTTTGGTATTCATTTTTTATGGCTTAAAAGATATCCGCATCATTTGTGCAGTAAAAAAAAATTATAAATGTTTTTTCGTTAAATAAACAAAATTCTTTAATAAATGTTGAAAATAAAAGCTAGATATTATATATATATTCCTATAATTTGCAACATCATATGATGCCACAAAATACATAAGAAGGATATCTCTGGACTTAACAGTCCTATCTTCAATTCAAGAAAGTGTATATATATAGAACTAATTAATCAGAAATGCAAAATAAAAAATTCAAAAATGAAAACTTTGATCCTCTTACTTTAAACTGTAAAGCCCTCTTCGATCCTAACATATATCCCAATGGAACATAACATCTGTAGTAGAACAATTAATCCTTGTTCGGTGGCAAATATGTGGCAGAAGCTGGTAAATGAGAGCTCCAACAGTGAAAACCCCGCAAACCCATGGAATCCAATTCAAGGAGGAAGGTAACAGTATCGAAGACAACAACGTAAACGAAACAATCAGACCCATAAATGCAATCACACTGAACACTTTGCTTATATTAGGATGTTTCTTGTTCAAAATAAATCCAATTATTGGAAAATAAAAGGCAGCATTTACAACCATCAAAAACATGATATAAGACCACTGGTTCTTGAATGTCCTTGGAAAGAATTTCTCATTAGTAATTGAAAAATAGGAGACACTCAACAGAGAAATGAGGGCTGTAAAAGCAAGAATCATTGCCACTCTGTTCCATTTCACCAACTCCTTTTTCTCTGTAGTAATACTGGTGCCACTTGAATTACTACTATTATCAGTCTCCTTGTCCGCAGGAGGATCTTCTTTGCTTCCCATTTCTATCTCTTGTTCACTATTTGATTCCATGGAGTCTAAAGAAGCCAAAAATTCCGGAAAAAGAGTTACCATTAATCGACGAAACACAGGAAGCAGAAATGCGGATCAATTAATGCAGCAAAATTAGATATAGTCATTACTAACTTGTGCGTTTATAAACAAGTAGGAGATGAAAATTAAATTATGTGTTGGTATAGAAAAACAAACATGTTATGACAACGATTCCTGCAATTGCCTCCCAATAGCCTAGAACTTCACTAGCCTTTGTTCTATCGTATCTAAGGCTAGCTTCGAGAGAGGATAAGAAACACTACAAGGAAACTTTGACAAATAACAGAATGTGTAGTGTAATACTAAGATATCAATAAGTTTGTTTAGGTTAAATTGTCGTTTAAGAAACTCTTTCACGGAAATTCATAACAATGCCAATGACTATCATGTCTTGCGGGAATTTCTGTAAATTAGGATCCCAACTAATGATAAATGACCAAAGGGGCATATATATAGCTCAATTGGTATACTTCCAGTGTGGGAAGTGGGAGATTGTGGGTTCTTGAATACTGCTAGATGTTGGAGAATCCTACATCGGAAATAATTGAGACCAAAGAGCAGTATATAAGTGGTGTAGATTGAGTTTTAACACAAGCTGATTGGTTTTGTGTTATATGGACTCAACTTCACTTAGTGCTCGCTCATCCAATCAAGCTCAACACTCTAAAGGCCCATGGAGTTTTTTCATAGCATCAGAGCTAAAGAATGCCTAACAACCAGAAGATCCTAGGCACTTGTTCCCGTTGATGACCTTGGGCCTTGAAGGAAATAGGCCAAGGAATGTTTAACAAGTGACAACTGATCCAGGATCAGTTCCAAATAATAGTATATAAGTGATGTAAATTGAGTCTGATGCATCTAAAACACACACACAAAAGCAAGTGCACTTTGTCGACCAAGTAATATAAGGTAAATAAAGGATCGATCGCTCGAGGACTAAGCATGCAATCTAAACGCAATCGGGTTTCTATTAATCGAGGCAGAAATGATTATATCTTTTATTGCTATGTACTGCTAAGAAACAGGTTAAATAAAATAATTTAAACTAAGATCGAAATTCAGATGGATAAAATCAATGGAGAAATTAGCTATGGCATATGGTTTTACTTAGCATTCATTCTAGCAATTTCCTCAAGTTATGCAATTAGCCTTATTAAATTCCCAAGATGGCGAATTCCAAAAGCAATTAATACTGGTTATGGCTATTAACCTAATTCATAACCTAAATACTTAAAATGATTCGGTCTTAAGCAATTATTTTGGAAACTCATTAAGCACTTGAAAACTTAGCACATACTAGTGGGCCACAAAGCAATGGTCATGCATTTGTCGTATTATGAATTTCCGTTAATTCAATCCTTTGATCAATAATGAATTAACTATGAACTTTGAAATAGATGATCACGCATTCAAAGATTTAAGCAATCATAACACAATTATAGAAAAATAACAAGAACTTAGTTGGATTAAACTGAAGAAATTACATGAAAATCCTACTAAGCTCCACTATAGCCTTAGCTATGGTGGAATTAGTCCATGATCAAAGTGTAAGCAACCTAAGAGAATACAAGAGACATGATAAAGAAAGAGTTGAGAATAAAATAAATAAATGAAGATTCCAATGGTGGCTTGTGGGGAGAAATCAACGAAGAAAAATGGTGGATTGAACCTTCAAAACCCTAGCTTCCTTGAATCTTTCAAAAGTCACGTTCTTGGTGTAGAGAGAATAAAATTGTTGCCTAGGTGAATGAATAAAAACATAAAACCCCTTCTCAAATCCCTCAGCTAAACGTTTCCAAGGAGAGAGAGAGAAGAAAAACCTAGCCAGGAAATAACTCCCCCAAAATAATAAAATAATAATATATTTGACAGTTATTCCTAAATAAAATTATTAATTAGAGGTTATTTCTCCCTATCATAATTACAAAAGAAAAAGAATTAAAATAGTCGGAAGTTGAAAAATCAAAACTCCTAACCCTAATTGAAATACAAAATCCACAACTCTGCAAATCTTGTTTAAGAGGCAAAATGACAAAGGCGCCTTTCAACAAGAAAGCTGAGAGGGCCAAGGGCTTGTTGGATCTAATACACTCGGATGTGTGTGGGCCCATGAGCACTAGTGCTAGAAATGGTTTTCACTACTTCGTTACTTTCACAAACGACTTCAGTAGATATGGCTATGTCTATCTGATGAAGAACAAGTCTGACAGGGTGCCAAGTATGGGTATGTTGGGTGGGCCAGTGAATATGTTGATGTTGATAGTGAAGCTGACGGAATTACCACTTAGTGTCCCCTAAGATGACATCACTGGCCACTTGATGAGTGGGACTGCCAAGTGTATGGCCATACCCGAATAAGTTGGGATACTTATTCATTAGGTTCAGTCCACTCACTGTTAACAGATAAATAAGCATATAAGAGGATGACATGGCCATGCCTCTTGCTTATATATTGATATCAATTGGCAAGGGATATACAAGATCACTACCGAGTTATATTTCACATTGGACTGCAAGTCTCCGTCTTAATTGGGGGTTGTAACGGTTTGCTAGAACCGACTTACAATCTGTGGGCCTTGGGCCCACTACCAACACAAAAACAGACCCATAGGATCGTACACATAGAACGACTGAACATTGACAAATCGGGATTGGAATGGAAACCAAATTAATGAGTTATTGACATTAGGTTATGTCATAATTAATTCAATTATGAAGGGAGAAATTTATTTTATTTGATTGATTAATTACATGTAGTAAATAATTAATTAAATAAAATAATATTTCCTTGGTGGAAATAAAAAATACAAATGTTGTATTTATTAAGGGTGACTTTAATTTAACTTTGGGTTATTTTAATTTGATGAAATCCTATTTAATTGTATCAATTAGGATTTTATAATATGGTTTTATTTAATCCTAATGATATAAGATAAATCAATTAAATCAAATTAAATAATCTATAGTTTTAATTAAAATCCTAGTAGGCTAAGGAGTATATATACTAAAGGAGAATATATAGGAAGCCTTAACCTAATTTTCCTAACCCTAATAGAGAATTTGCAGCCACGATACAGAAATTACAGCAACCCCCTTTAGCACTTTCTCTTGGTTTTTGTTCAATCCGTTCGCTAGCACGAGTCCCGTTCTAGAGTCGCTCGTGTACCGGATTGTGGAGGAAACGTGTTTGGGTTTCTGCAGCAGTCTTTAGAGGAGACAGTTAAGGTGAGAAAATTTATTTTTCTCTGTTCTTGATTTCATTCTATTAAAATCTACATGTATCTTGGGCTTTGGAATCGAAGAAAATTTTAATCGGTATTCCGCCTCGCGTTTAATTTCTCCCGTGACGATTTCCTACAGTGGTATCAGAGCATAGGTTCATGTTTCGATTAATAGAATGATTGGTATTAGAGTTCTTGGTGTTTGAATTGATTTTATTGAATTGGTTTTCAATTTAATTTTGTTTGGAACCCTAATTGGTGATTTAGGGTTTTTTTAATTATTTTCCCCAATCCTTTTTTTTTTGGTTTGAATTTAATAAATAATAATAATAATAATAATGCAATTGCCCAAATTGGAATCACAATTGCGATTCCAATTAGGGCAATTGTTGTTGCTTGCTGCAGCAAGTAAACCTGCTGCGGCATGCAGCAGCTGCTCTCTGGAGACAGCAGTGCTGACGCGCGGGGTGCTGGTCCGTTTTGAATTTTTGTGGGTATTTTTTTTTGGACCCTATGTGTATTTTTAAATTGGTTTTAAAATTCGCATGATTTTATTTTCGCTATTGGATTCTTGTTGTTTCTTGTGTGATTTAATTCAGGCATATCATTTAATTTTTTGGTTAAAATTAAATTGGTTAATAAAATTGGTCCAATTGGCCCTTGGCACGGGTTGAGAATTGGACGGCTAATTCGGATCCGTGACCAGGCATCGGTTATGGATGGCAGAATCGGCGATTTCACAAACGGCTGGATATAATATTTATTAAAATTGGAATTGCCATGTTTATGCATTTTAATAATTATATGTATATTGATATTTGCTATATGTTTATAATTTTCTACATGTATCTTGGGCTTTGCAATCAAGGAAAATGTTAATCGATATTCTGCCTTGCGTTTAATTTTTCCCGTGACAATTCCCTATAGTGGTATCAGAGCATAGGTTCATGTTCTGATTAATAGAATGATTGGTATTAGAGTTCTTGGAGTTTGAATTGATTTTATTGAATTGGTTTTCAATTTAATTTTGTTTGGAACCCTAATTGGTGATTTGGGGTTTTTTTAATTATTTTCCCCAATCCTTTTTTTTTAATTTTTTTTTGGTTTGAATTTAACAAATAAAAAAGATAATAATAATGCAATTTCCTAATTGGAATCGCAATATATATATATATATATATATATATATATATATATATATATATATATATATATATATATATATATATATATATATATAAATAATGCAATTGCCCAAATTGGAATCACAATTGCGATTCCAATTAGGGCAAAACGCGGCAATGCTGCTGTCCGGAGACAGCAACGATTACGTGCAGGGTGCTGGTCCATTTTGGATTTTTGCGGATATTTTTTTTTTCGGGCCCTATGTGTATTTTTAAATTGGTTTTAAAATTCGCATGATTTTATTTTCACGATTGGGTTCATGTTGTTTCTTGTGTAATTTAATTCATGCATATCATTTAATTTTTTGGTTAAAATTAAATTGGTTAATGAAATTGGTCTAATTGGCCCTTGGCACGGGTTGAGAATTGGACAGCTAATTCGGGTCCGTGACCAGGCATCGGTTATGGATGGCAGAATCGGCGATTTCACAAACGGCTGGACATAATTAATTAAAATTGGAATTGCCATGTTCATGCATTTTAATACATGTATATATATTGATATTTGCTATGTGTTTATAATTTTCTACATGTATCTTGGACTTTGGAATCGACGAAAATTTTAATCGGTATTCCGCCTCGTGTTTAATTTTTCCCGTGATGATTCCTTCCATAAACAACCTTAAATTTCTTTATAAAAAGGTAAATATGATTTCTTTCAATAATTTGATAAAAAGAATAATATAAAATCAACTTAAACTATGGGCATAAAGTAAAGAGTCATAAAATAGTCATGATTGCTTAAAAAAACATATTAAAAGGATAACAATATTAAAATGCATAGACTTGTCCAACCAGGTTAAGCAGGTTCAGTAATTATATATATATATATATATATATATATATATATATATATATATATATATATATTATAAACAAGTTAAGAGCAAAGATCTAAGGTATCTTACCCCTCAAACCACCAAGCTTAGATCTCTCCTTCACTTGGATTCTATGAAACTACTCCTACTTAGATCTCTCCCTCATAGGATTCATTTTACGGATTAAGTTAGGTAAGCATTTTATCAAATAAGATAAAAGCCCTTAGCATGTGCCTAATCTTCTCTCGGTCTCATAGTGCATATGTATTTATTGATATATGCATGTTTATAAATCTCCTCTCGGTCTTAGTATAAACCCTAAGCATGAGGTGGCCAAACTCATGAGAAAATGCAAAACATCACTAAACAATCATCAAAGTATTTTACTTATAATAAAAAGAAGAGAGAAAGATTACTTACTACTGCCAGCCTAAGCTAGCACAAGCCTACTGAAGAACTACTCATTACTTATACTAAATGATAAGCAAGTAGTCTTCCAGAACAGCATTAAAGAAAATAATAATACTAAAATTAATAATAAAATATAAATTACACTAGTTGAGAAAATTTACTACTACTATTAATTACTACCCAAAAGTTCCAACTACCAAAAAGGGCAAAGCTATTTATAGCCTTGAAGAAAGATCTAGACAGCCCCAAAAATATCAAGGACTGTTCAATATAATATTCCAAAATTACAACAACACAAATATTACTTCAATAATAACCACAAGTCAAAAAGTAAGGTTAAAGCTATAATTTTCAACATAAAAAGATCTATTCCTCTCTCTAATTGGGCTCCTAGCACGGTCCATCCAAATAGATTTTTGCCCAGTGATCTTCAGCTCCTTTTTAACCCTTCTTTCTTT
Source organism: Euphorbia tirucalli (assembly GCA_039660915.1). NCBI lineage: Eukaryota > Viridiplantae > Streptophyta > Magnoliopsida > Malpighiales > Euphorbiaceae > Euphorbia > Euphorbia tirucalli. Next base: position 19,123,982 of record CM077637.1, read on the forward strand.
AGATTTAAGCCCATTTTCTCTGGTTTTTAGATAGCAACCTTCATCAGCTATCCAGCAACCTGAAAATAAACTTTTCAGCTATATTTCCTTCATTTTAACTCCAAATTAAATCAAATTAATTCCATTATGCTCTAAAAAAATTGGTATATTATTCACTTATCAAAATATCTCTATACTTGAACATTGCTTGTCCTTAAGCAATCAAAACAAAAAAGAAAAGAAAACTAAAGAACACTTGAAGAAAACAAGAAACAAAAGAAAACAACAAAACACACTTAAGAAAACAAAGGCAGCAACCAGCAAGCACTTTCTCACCCTAAGATAGCACAATAATCATATGGAAAATATGAGGATTAATGAAGCAAGATATTAGAAACCCACATTAACAGCCTGATTTAGCTTCAGAAGTAAACTAAGACAACGATATTAGACTTCACACTTCAATAACTTAGCAATCAATCAAACCAAACTGCCTCACCAAAGGATTTCTCTTAATTCACTCAAGGGTGATTAAGGTAGGAATTTGAAAGTTCACTCAACAGCTTAACACAACAACCTTAGACCATAGGCTTGATTATCGGTCTCATCGCCACCACTTGAATTGATCACATGTATAATCAAAAGGTCTTCACAAGGGCTGTAACGTGGTTAAGGTTAGGGGTGTGTCAAAAAGGTAATTTACGTGAAAAAGAACTACCAAAGGAACATATAATAATGATCAAGCAAGTAAGCAGCCTCAAAAATTGCAGAGATACTAAACTCATGCAACCTAAGGACTAGGAATGATGAATCAAGCACAAGGATTTCAAGCAGTCTTAGAATGAAGATTTAGCTTAGGAAGCATATCAAGCAATCACAGAGATTTCTTATTATGAAGAAACATTAAGAAATGAAGATTTTTTTTGACGAAAATAATAATACTAATAATATTTTTCATATAGACAATGAAAGCAAACAGTCAACAGAATGATGATTAGCAAGAGAACAGTAGCTTGCTTAGATTAAAATGATTCAACAACCTTAAAAATAGGATAATAACTTTTTAGAGATAGGCTGCTTTTGAATTTTGAAGATTTTTATTGAAACTTTGGAATTAAGATTGCAGGATACAACTTTTGAAAGATGGAAATTCTTCAAAGACAACTTGGAAAAATTAAGTCACACAAGATTAGCAAACCACAACTGATCGGCCAACTTACTTGATAAAATGAAAAGATGAAATTCCTTTGGGAAATTCTTGGGTGATTTTGGTTAACATAGTGTGAAAAAGGTTAAGGAAATTTTACAAATGTGGGTTTGAAAACAAAAGAGGCTTAAGCTCAAAGGGGTTTTATCTAAAACGTGGAAAATTAACATCAACAGGGTGGCATTTTGGTTTGAAAATGGTTAAAACCTAATGTCTTAATCATTTTGTGCATGTGAGCAACCATATGGTCTTGACAAGCACTAACCAAATGAAGTCTAGCTAAGGCTAAACTGTGCAAGCCCACTCCACAAGGAAATTGAGCAAACAATATTCATTCAAAGGTAAATTTTAAGATTTAAAAATGGAATTCAATTTAAGGGTTGAATCAAGGTAAATCAAGCAGGCTCAGATCCTCACAAGACAAAGGGGTTCAAATTTCAGTTGGTTTAAAGCATACTAAAAAGTTGAAATGCAATTTAAAATCTCAAAGTCCTAGAGTGCTTAATCCACTTCCTCAAAACTGACTAATGTAAGCCTAACATCTAGCAACCAGACTCTAAGCATCTTCAATAGATTACATGCATCTGTAGGCTTAAAAGATTTCGCTAGTTGCCACAAAACAAAAAATTTGAAAAATTTTGGACAAATTTTTACAAACATAAACTTTACAAAACAGAAACACGAAATGGAATAAGATTGTTTAGAACACAAGGACACAAAAAAACACAAAAGAAAAACACAATGAAAACACCATTCTCAAGAACTAGAAACATTGTTCAAGCAGGGCATAACCATCAATAAGCAAACAATAACCAATCATATTAATTTAGAGTTTAAGCAGTCTTAACCCTCATCCCCATACTTAAAGCTTGCTTTGCCTTCAAAGCAACAACCTTGTAAGCAATCGACATAGAGAATAGGGAAAAGAAACTACCTATTATCATGGCATTGTATTAAAAGTGCAGGGGTGAAAGTAAGAAATTTATACCAGAGATAAAGAGAGGAGAGTAACAAGATTACTCATCAATATGCTTGGAGGACTGCTGGTCCTCCTCTTCCATTGGGGCAGGGGTGTCTTTCACTTCAGCTTGTGGGGTGGTGGTCTCAACAGCAGCACTTAAATCTTTCTTCTTGATCACTCTTTCAGGAGAAGTGTCAAAGCTTGGTTCCTTTGGAGTAACCTTCTTCTCCAAATTAGCAACTTTCTTCTCCAACTCCTCAATCCTAGAGCGATCCTCAATGTGATTAATCCACAGTTTATCAGCAAGCACCACCAACTTCTCAATAGTCATTTTAGAACAACGTTCCTAATGCTTAAGCTTGGCTCTGTCATTAGCAGGCAGGGGCTTTAGGTCAGTAAACTTCCTCTTCTTTCCAACAAGCTCATCTATCTGGATCACTTTCTTACTAGCTTTGGCTTCAGCAATCTCCTTCTCCTTCTTTTTAGCATCACGATACAACATTCACTTCCCTGAGATTTTCTTACAGACTTGGTTTGACTGAGGTTGGTGTAATCCATCGGATCTAGGTGACATTACAGGGTCATTCCAGCATCAGAAAATTCACAAATCAATGAGCGAGCAATCTTGGTCACATAGGAACCATATATAATCTTGTTGTTGGTCTTGCTTGGCAAATCCATAATGTAATCCACAAACCAAGAACCGATATTCATTCTTCGTCCTTTCACCATGCACCAGAGAGCAAAAAAGTCCTGAGTGGGCACGTAAGATTGGTTGGCCCTAACAAAGAGTGAACCAACAATGAGCTTTTGCAAGATTTTATGGGTGTAGTGATAAAGACTGCTGGCGTTACTCCCAGAGGATGAGTAATTGTCCAAGCCAGTAATCTCCTTCTAAATGGAGGCAAGGTCGAACTCTGGTGGATATGAAGTGAGAGCAATCTCAAACTCATCTAAATCAATGGTCTCTTCATCAGTCGTACCAAGGAAGCGATTGAAGTCATTCAAAGAGATGGGCTTGGCTTTCCCCATAATCCAAAACTTAACCTTTTTTGCTTTGTTTGGGTCTAGGATAGTGGTGTCATTGGAGAATGTGCAAAGAAACTCCAAAGTGAGTTCTTTGTAAACAGGCCCGTTGTTCTCCACAAAACAGGTCAAATCCTCAATTTTTCAACAAGATGCTTAGAGTTTCATCAAGGCCTAACGTCTTGAGGGTAGTCCCACAGAGAGCGCACGATGGGGCGAAAGGGAGCGCACTGAAGATTGTATAGCATTTCACATCTTCATCCGCAATAGAAATTTGCATCTTCTTCAGAGTTCTCTCAACATTAATGGATTCAGAACCAGAGGTAGAGGTTGAAATTTGCCTATGAGAATGCTAAGTAGCCTTCTTCGTATGCCTAGTATTCACCATACTTGCTTGGTCTGGAATTTTAGAAGGAAAGATAGAAATAATTGAGAGATAAAATTGAACAGATGAGAAACGAAAAAAATTGAGAAGGAAAAAAAAAAGTGATTAATTTGGGAATTAGAGGTGAGAAAATTAAATTAGTGCGATTATGGAAGGAGGAAGTTGAAAGGTTTAAAAATTCAAACAAAACCACTGAAAATAAAGAGATAAAATGGGGGCAGTAAATTGAATAGTGGGTGGTTAGAGAGAGAGGTATGGGGGCATTATTGCATTTGTTCCAAATCCCCATGCTTATCTCTTCCGTCAACCCAAGAAGGTAATCATCACTTAACCCCTACTGTAACCTCTAAACTGATTGGACAATTAATAATAAATAATTGTCTCTCTCCTTTCCTAATTAAATAAACATTATAAGTGAGTAAAATTTTCAACTTGTGTTAGATCTATTAAGTAGTCTGATTCGCAGGATGTAAATTCTCTCAAGTATAATTTTTTATCCCTTAATGGAAATATGAATTAAATAATTGTGTGATTAAAATTGAATATGAGTTAAAGATCAAAAGTTAAAATTCCAAAAATAAGCATGCAATTGCAACAAAAAGTAATAAATTAATATTTCGGCTAGGGATCGATGTTGCTTCCCTATACTTAGATTGCTTGAATACGTACAAAAAGAAAATAAAGTATTAAAAATATTTACTCCAAAAAGTCTTAATAAATCAAATATGTATAGGTCAGAAAAGTTAGGATTGTCCAACAGGTTGCTTCAATTGGTGTTTGAAGTGGACACCAATATTTCTAAGGCTGCTTAAGGTGACTCAAGGTATTGGTTACTATCCACAACCTTAAGGGTTTCATTAGCAAGGTGTGGCTTGAGTCTTTAGCCATTGACCTTGAAAATTTCTCCTTTATGGTTCATAATTTCAATAGCTCCATGTGGGAACACTTTTGTGACTATATGAGGGCCTGTCCACCTTAATTTAAGCTTGCTTAGAAACAATCTTAATCTTGAATTGTACAAGAGAACTTGCTGGCCAGGATGGAAATCTTTCTCCTGAATTCTCTTGTCATGCCATTTCTTTGTCTTCTCCTTATAGTTCATGGCATTCTCATAACTAAACAATCTAAACTCTTCAAGCTCATTCAGCTGTAACCTTCTCTTTTCTCCAAGAACTTTCTTATTAAAGTTAAGATAAGTGAGAGCCCATAAAGCTTTAAATTTTAATTCCACTAGTAGATGATAAGCCTTGCCATAAAGCAATCTAAAAGGTGACATCCCAATAGGAGTCTTAAAGGCTGTTCGATAAGTCCACAGAGCATTATTGAGCTTGGTTGATCAGTCTCTCCTTGAATTGCTCACTGTTTTTTCAAGAATGTGCTTAATCTCTTAATTTGAGATTTCAGCTTGCCCACTAGTTTGTGGGTGATAGGGTGTGGCAATTTTATGAGTGGTTCCATACTTATTAAGCAGCCTTTCAAACTGAGCATTATAAAAATGAGTAGTTTGATTGCTTATAATTGCTATAGGCACACCAAAATAAGTAAAAAACTTCTTAAGAAATCTCACCATAACTCGAGCATCATTAGTAGGACTTGCAGCAGCCTCTACTCACTTACTAACATAGTCAACCGTAACCAAATATACTTATTACCATGAGAGCTTGGAAACAGACCCATAAAATTAATCCCCAAACATCAAAAATTTCACAAACAATTATATTATGCAAGGGCATGGAATTCTTGGCAGAAATGTTACCTGTCTGTTGACATTCATTGCATTCCATGACAAACCTTTGTAAGTCTTTGAAGATTGTGGGACAATAAAATCCACATTCCAACACCTTGGAGGCTGTTCGATTTGCACCAAAGTGACTTCCGGCTTCCTTGGTATGGCACATGGTTAAGATTGCTTGAACCTCTTCTTGGGAGACACACATACGAATTATTTGATCTACACACAATCTAAACAGAAAGGCTCCCCTCAAAAATAGTATTTAACATTTTAAAAGAATTTTTTCTTTTGTTGAAAGGAAAGATAACGAGGCATGACACCACAAGCAAGATAGTTAGCAATGTCAATGAACCATGGGAAAGAGTTACTGCATAAAGTTGCTCATATGGAAACGAATCAACAATCTCAGGTTACTCATTGAGGTTTCTTGAAGGAATTCTAGACATATGGTCAATAGCCACGTTCTCTTATCCTTTCTTGTTTTTTATTTCAATTTCAAATTCTTGTAGCAATAAGAGCCATTGGATGAGTCAAGGTTTGGCATCTTTCTTTGCAAGTAAGTATTTCAAGGTTGCATGATCTATGAAAACAGTCACCTTTGAAAGCACCAAGTAGGATATGAACTTGTCAGAAGTATACACCACTACAAGCAATTCTTTCTCTGTTATGGTGTAATTCTGTTGGGCTTTCGTAAGTGTTTTCCTTGAATAGTAGATTGGCTGAAAATGCTTCTCAATTCTCTATCCCAAGACTGCTCCAATGTAAGCATCACTTGCATCACACATTAGCTCAAAGGGAAGATCCCAATTATAAGCAATCAAGATTGTTGAATTGATTAGTCTTGTTTTTAACTCCTCAAATGCCTTCAAGCAAGCTTCATCAAATCTGAAGTTGACATCGTTATGAAGAAGGGCTGTAAGTGGCTAAGCAATCTTAGAAAAGTCCTTGATGAACCTCCTATAAAAGCCAGCGTGTCCAAGAAAGCTTCGGACTTCTTTGACTGATGTAAGAGCAGCAACTTCTCAATCACTTCAACTTTTGCTCGATCAACTTCAGTGCCTCTTGTTGAAATCTTATGGCCAAGGACAATGCCCTCATTGACTATAAAATGACATTTTCCTAATTCAACATTAGGTTTATCTCTTTACAATGAACCAAAACAACTTCAAGGTTGCTCCAGTCTTGCCATAAACCAAAAAGTCATCCATCAGTCTTGCCATAAACCGAAAAGTCAACCATAAAAATCTCAACTATCTTTTCTACCATATCATGAAAAATTAACATCATCCACCTTTGGAAGGTTGATGGGGCATTGCATAGACCGAAAGGCATTCTCTGATATGCATATGTTCTGTATGGGCAGTAAAGGTTGTCTTCTCTTGGTCTTAGGGATGGATTGGAATTTGATTGTATCCTGAGCAACCATCGAGAAAGCAATGAAATGTACAACCACACAGTCTTTCGAGCATTTGGTCTATGAATGAAAGAGGAAAGTGGTCTTTCCTAGTTACGCCATTGTAAGCACCGAAATTTTACTCCCTAAAAAAAAAAAAAAAGAAGCAGATGTCACAGGACTGCAATGTACAGTCATGCGACTGTCATTACAGTCGTGCGACTGTAATGTAAAAATTACAGTCGTACGACTGTAATATCGGGGCAGGTGTAGAAACCCATACCTCTACGGTGGAAGAAAGAAAAAAGAGGAGGGAGCATTAAATGCTTGGCCCCTTGGTAGAAAGAAGAGAGAAAAAAGAGAAGAAGAAAAAAGAAGAGAGAAAGGGAGAGCTTGGGAGATCTCAGAAAATCAGAGAGAGAAAGAAGAAAAGAAACAAGGAAAAGAAAGGGAAAAACTCATCTTCAAGGATCCCTCAGCATTTGGAGATTTTGGACCCAAAGTTCCTAACCCTAACTCAAAGAGAAAAGTGCGAATTTCAGTGGATTGGAGCGACACCAGAGGTCAATCCTACGGTGGACGAGCGCCCAAAAGGTAGACACTCCTTTTCTCTTCTCTTTTTCATGCTTTCTGGGTGATTGGTGTGATTTTTGTGCATTTTTATTCAAGTTTTTGCTTTTCTATTTCTGGAAATCAAGAACAGTCATACGACTGTTCTTGAGTTTGATGAATAGTCGTACGACTGTATTTACAGTCGTACGAGTGTTTTGATTTCCAGCGATTTTCTTTCGGTTTATTTCAAATAAAATTTTGGCGAAATCCTGAGTTTGGATCGCTTACAGTCGCACGACTGTAATTTACAGTCGTACAACTGTAGTTACAATCGCACGACTGTAATGTTATTTCCAGAATCAGAATTTCCGTTTTAATACCCAAAAATTTCCAAAAATCCATAAAAATTTAGAAAAATCCTAAAATCATCAAAATGAATTTTGTTGTGTGCATTCACGACCCTAGATTAAATTTTCAGTAAAATCACATTTAGAACAATGCCACGACGGAGACCCGATTCTCTCAAAAACCGACCCACCTCACATGCTAAGATTAAATCAAACCGGAAAATAAAACATTTTCAAAACAATTTTCTCACAAAACCGAAATACAGGGACGTTTCAAAATGTTTTCCAGGTCTAACCGGGCTGACTAGCCGAGCCAACCCAGTTATCCCCTAAATGCATACCCCCAATTCTTGATTTTCCTAATTCTGTCTATTTGAGTCCTATTTGTGGCGTGCTATTTATTGTGCTAACCCTCTTTTTTTCAGCTTTTTGTTTTATTTTTGATGTATTTAATAGATTAATACGTGTATCCTAGGCGATTGTATTTTTCTAGATAAATCGTGTATTCTAGGCACTTGTAAAAGTGAGGCTAAGAGTCTTTTATCTTTTATTCGATCGGGTTGTAATAATTTAATCATTTACTATTTTACTTTTCCCTGTATACGCACTGTATGTCTATTTATTTCAATAAAATTGACTTTTAGAATTACGAAATACCATTTGAGAACATTGGCCAATTTTATTTTAATTAGACACGAAATAAGGGACTTGTCCGGCCAAATCTCTGGGTAGTGTAGCGGCCGTTCGTCCGGTTCAGCTATATTATAAATTTCCCGGTTGAGCTGAGCCGGGTGGCGACTCCTACAATATTCATCGAGACTTAGGTCTCGGTTCTTTTAAGAATCCATCCATTTTTTCCAAACCGATTTTTCATAATAAAAACCCCACGCGAGGGAGGGGCCCGCCCGAGATCGAGGCGCCCCTTCCAAAAGGGAGTCTCCCGTTCCGTCGAAAACGTCGTCCGCTCACAGTGGCGACTCCGTTGGCGATCTCTTCAAAAAGTTTTCTTAAAAACTGAAAAGAATTTGACAAGCCCTGAAAAGTGTCTAATTAAAATAAGGTGGATGATTCTTGATTGGTATTTCATTTTGCATTTTTAGTTAGACATGCTTGCATTAGGTTAAGAACCCAAATTTTAGCCCGGTGGATTGTTGAAGTGTCACCTTAGTTCCTCCTGGTCTTAGGGGCATGGATACGAAACACCACCCATAGCTTCGTACAAACCCCTTCATTTAGACCCTTGAGTGGGGAGAAGTGAGGAGTATATTTTGTTATGGGAACCTTGATTTTAACCCGACTTGGACTGAACTCGTATAGGCAGCCTTAGTTGGATTCCCTTAGGATACCAAAATAATTGTGTGAATAAATAAAATCGCGCCTTCATCATCCCTAGTTGATGATCGAAGAGAACCCTACCTAGGACTCGGTTAGAATTTTTGAGACCGACCATGTTTGGAGGGATAAGGTTGGAAGGATTCGTTTTGTGTGTTACGTGTTTCTCGCCATCCCATGACACATCACCATCACTATCTACGCGTGTATAACATACCATAATCGCCATTTTCTATACACATGACATACCATTCATAAAATATTTTTGTGTCATATTAACCCACATTTTTATGCAGCCACGTGCATTTTATTTTCGTGTGAAAATATTAAATCATCCGTTTGCCATTCATACTAACCATTTCCTTTTCAGCCATGACATTAAATTTGCGTGATTAGCATTTTTCATATAGCATACATAACATCATTATGTGTGTCATGCATCCTAACCACGTTTTTGTGCAGCCATTTGCATTTTGTGTGTCATAAGCATTCACGACATATCACCTAAATTAAATTAGGGGCATTCCAAGGATGCCCACCATGATCATATCATTCCATCATATATCGGGTATCCCAAAATACCCGTGTTCTACCAATGCATCAGATTGCATTTGGCCATTCCACCAAATCATTTCATTCAATAGAGACCACAATGGTCCTACATATATTTCTGTGTGGCCATCTGCACGATGTATTTCATGACATCATATCCATTCATCATAAATATCATATAACACTGTGATCCACATCAGGTTACTTCATGACATTATTACATCATTCAAGGCGCTCCCCGAGTGCCGCATTAGTACGCATGTAGGGGCATTTCATAACATCCCAAATCATGAAAGGTGTTCCCCGAACACTGAACTTCTGTCTGTGTCTCCTATGGCACATGACTTTCTTACAACATCATTTCATTTCATATGCTCAAAAGCATCAGAACTCTGTCTAAGGGGTGGTCCCATGTGACCATTTCATATCATCTTATAGACCGACAAAGCATCGAACTCCATCCGTGTGTCGGTACATATGTAACCATTTCACAAAATTAATTAGGTGCTCCAAAAGCACCGAACCCCTATCCGTGTGGTGGTCCACACGTGTTCTTTTGCATAGCATTGGGTGCACTTGGAATGTCAAAAAAAAAAAGGAAAAGAAATGAATAGAAAAGGTCATATTCATTATCATTCACATTCATGAGGCATCATCCAAGCATTATCATCCATACCATCCAACAATGCATTCTTTAACCCTAACATTCTTTATGTGCATTAAAGCAGGGTAAGCTGGGGCGTCCTAGAACAAGATCCCGGGCTGCAAGAGCACGTGAGAGCAAAAGATCAGTCGAATCAAGTAGCGCAACAGAGTCCGGGGAAGAAGTAGAAATGGCTGATCAAACGCCAACATTGCTAGTGTTCTGAAGGATTTCTTCCAATCCCAAGACTTCCGGGATATGCTAAAGGAAGAACTGAGGGTTGTTGTTAGGTGAAAGTGGTGAAGCTGGTAATGGTGGAACCAGGAAAGAAAAAGAAAGGGAGACCTCTCAACATGGGGCTGATGCTTCGGCCAGTATAGAAAAGCTGCAGGAAATCAAGGCAGCTATGGAACAAAAATGAAGATCAAATACTCTGAGCTGGATGAGATGCTAGCTGACTTGAAAAAGGGAGCCAACATCAGTTTGGGTTCCAAGCAGGGCGTCAATGTGGATTCCATGATAAACAAAGGCATCGAGAGATTCCCTGTGGGGTTCCAAGTCCCAAAAATTCCTTCTTACAGGGGGCTCGGATCACCAGAACCTCACATCAAACTCTATACCCGTATAATGCTAACCGTAGGCACTACCAAACAGCAGTTGGTCAACTTCTTCCCAACAACACTAGAAGAAGGAGATTTGAACTAGTACAACTCTCTAACAGAGGAAGTAAAGTCGGATTGGGGAACATTGTCAGCGGCCTTCATCAAATATTATAGCTTCAACACAAAGATCCAGGTGAAGCTATATGACTTGGAAAGGATTAAGCAGAAGATCAATAATGTTGGGATTTTTCACCGGAAATCACCCGATAAAAGCGGAAGAACGCAGTAATTTCCTCAAATCCAGTCCCAGGAGCAATTGAAATGGAAATTGAAAACTTAAAAATAAATAGAAAGAGATTAATTTTCTTACCAGAAAATCTCTTTCAAGAGATGGATGATGACTGCAGAATTCAAAGCAGAATCCCTCCTCGTTCACGTACACGAACGCCTAACGAATGCAACCCGTGCCAGCGTCGGAAAAACGAAACAATGGAGAGAGAAGGGGGCTAGGAATTTCGACAACTATGCTTGTGTTAGGGTTGGCCGAAATTTCTAACCCTAGGTATTTATACCTAGGATGGCCGAATTCCCTTAGGGGAATTCAGGCCCACCTTGGCTCCTTTCTATTCTGTGCGGGCTTCCATGCTTTAATTTAGGCTCAATCTAATTTTAATTGTTCTGGTTTAAATTAATTTCAAGCCCAATTTTAATATACCCATGTATTTAATATATTACACCAAGTAATATATTATTTACATTTAAATTAAAATTAGTTTGATCAATTAATTTAATCCATCAAATTAAAATTAAACCTTCACAAAATAAAATCATATGTAAACCTATACATATGAATATTTCCACCTAGGAAATAATCTCATAATTAATCCAATTAATTATGAAGAGCCAATCGAACATATATATATTAATTTTATTACTAGGATCAATCCAATTGATCTTTATAATATAATTAATATATATACACCTCTCTTTCCATAGTGTATACTCCAAGTATACATGTGATTCCTTAAGTCTGCATTCAGTCGTTCTATGTGTACAATCCCGTGGGCCCATCTTTATGTTGGCAGCGGGCCTTTGGTCCGTAGACTGCAGTTGGGCTCTAGCAAGCCACTGCAGCCCCCAATTAAGATGGAGATGGCAGTCTAACTGTTATCATAACCCTGTAGTTTAAACTTGTACATCCCATGTCATTGATATCGCTGTCCAACACAGAGGCATGGATTAATCACCCTCTTTTGTGTCCGGACATTAACTTGATCCCGAATGTACTGATGCTCACAAATAAGTTCCAACTTATTTGGGTGTGGCCACACTCTTATCAGTCACATTCATCAAGAGGCCGGTGATATCTTCTCAGTAGGCTACTGAGTGACAAATCCCTTCTGCATATCATAGTATTACCATGTTCAGTGACATACCCGAAAGTACCCATACTTGGCACCCTATTACAAGCCCTTTAGGCGTACCTCTAAGCATGTGACTTCACATGTAACACCATCAATGGTCAGGTCAAAGGATCCATACAAGTACTACATGAGAATCACTTGTGATACTATACCATGTGGATTACTCGTTCAGTGGATCTATCCAGTACCATGCTCCCAGGCATGTACCCATTAACTTAGTTGACACTCCATGTCCAATGACCGGTAAGACACCGCCATACAACCAGGTTAATGATAGTCTCTGGTTCCACTCATTCCCATGACTGGAACAGACTAAGGATCTATTCATGGTCATATCGTTTACCCTATCCATGGTCTTACTGCCAAGTGCATGAAACTTGTCATCATGGATATAGATATCTCCATTGGATACTTCATTTAATATATTGCACAAGATAAATATAATAAATGAATTGATGCCTTTATTAATAACACAAATGAGTATAATACATAAATCCAATAAATGTATAATACAAATACAAGGACCAATGCCTCGGGACTAGGGCATTTCCAACAATCTCCGACTTGCACTAGTTCCAACTAGGCATGGGCCTAATCCTTATAGAACTAGTATGACCCTCGTGCTTGGGCTGGGCCATCGCCTTAGTCAATGGATCTGCGACATTATCCTCGGTGTCCACTCTGTGCAATGCAATGTCACCTCTCTCCGCGATCTCTCGTATGAAGTGAAACTTTCTGAGCACGTGCTTTGTGTTCTTGTGTGACCTGGGCTCCTTAGCTTGTGCGACGGCCCCATTATTGTCACAGAAGATATCGACTGGGTTCTGGATAGTTGGCACTACTCCCAACTCAGTGATAAACTTCTTCATCCACACAGCTTCCTTAGCTGCATCACACCCAGCGATGTACTCAGCTTCTGTTGTAGAGTCCGCTATGGTTGGCTGCTTTGAGCTCCTCCAACTTACAGCACCACCATTCAGCAAAAATACATACCCAGACTGCGACTGGTACTCATCCTGGTCTGTCTGGAAGCTCGCATCAGTGTACCCAGTAACTGAAAGCACTTCCTAACCACCATACACTAAGAAGCTATCCTTAGTCCGGTTAAGGTACTTGAGGATCGCCTTGACAGCTTTCCAGTGATCCTCCCCAGGATCTTGCTGGTATCGGCTTGTCATACTCAGTGCAAAGGCGACATCAGGTCTCGTACATAACATGGAGTACATGATTGATCCAATAGCTGAGGCATATGGAACCAATTTCATGTTCTCCCTGTCCTCCCTTGTTTTAGGACAGTTCTTCTTACTAAGTTTCAGCCCATGGCCCATTGGCAAGAAACCTTTCTTGGCCCGGTCCATGCTGAATCTTTTCAGAACTTTGTCAATGTACGAAGCCTGACTTAGGCCCAGAAGCCGATTTGATATATCCCTGTAGATCCTGATCCCTAGGATCATCTCAGCTTCGCATAAGTCCTTCATTGCGAAGCACTTACTCAGCCACTACTTTACCCCTTGCAGTGTAGGTATGTCGCTTCCAATGAGTAGGATGTCGTCTATATAAAGTACCAAGAATGTGACAATGCTCCCACTAGTCCTCTTATACACACAAGGCTCATCTAGATTCTGTATGAATCCATATTCCTTTATAGCCTCATTGAATCTTAGATTCCAACTCCGGGATGCTTGCTTCAGTCCATAAATGAACCTTTGAAGTTTGCATACCCTACCCGCATACTTATGATCGACAAAACCCTCAGGTTGTGTCATGTACACATCCTCAAGTGGCTTTCCATTAAGGAAAGTGGTTTTGACATCCATCTGCCATACCTCATAGTCATACCATGCGGCTATGGCCAGCAGTATCCTGATGGATTTGAGCATGGCTACTGGTGAGAAAGTTTCATCATAGTCTATTCCATGGACTTGTCTAAAACCTTTCGCAACCACACGCCCCTTGAAGGTATTATCAGCTTTTAGCTTATAGCACCACTTGCAACCTATTACCTTAGCACCCGGAGGTGGATCAACCAAGTTCCAAACTTGATTATCGTACATAGATTGCATTTCTGCCTCCATGGCTTTACGCCAATTTGCAGACTGTGGGCTAGCCATAGCCTCCTGGTAGGTTTTGGGTTCTTCCTCATCCCAGATGAAAAGAGTTTGATCATCGGTGACGAGGAAACCATACCTCTCCGGTTCCCGACGATCCCTACCAGACCTTCTAGGTTCTTGTGTGGCCTGGGTCGGTGCTTCCATTTGTGGAAGCTCCACCTAGGCCTCCGAGTTATCCTCTTCAGGAGCTTGTGGACCTTGAACTTCCCTGAGTTCAACATTGCTCCCATTATCTTTCTTGGAAAGGAACTCCTTTTCTAGAAAGACCCCCTTCCTTGCCATGAACACCTTGTTCTCGGCGGGGTTGTAGATGTTGGGAATTAATCGCACAAAACAAAATGCGCAGCGGAAATAAAAGATTAATCCCCACCAAGGACCCATGTACATTGCATTGAATTGGAAGGAGGGTTAAAGAATTACCTTAATTCTTTGTAGGTTTTGAATCAATTAGGAACCAAAGTAGCTTCCCTCTACGGTTGATCCACACGGAGCAATTCATTCACCGCGTGCTAGCGCCGGGATTGAAGAACGATTCTTCGAACGAGACAGAGAAAGCGAAAAATCAAATTTTTCTTGGAGTTTTTTTGAGAAATTTCGGCTGCCACTATTCACCTTTTTTGGTGTGGCTGCCGAAAAAAAAATCCTCATTAGTGTTGGCTAGGGTTAGTCATTTTAGGTTATAAAACTTCCTTTTATATCCATTAAACTTAATTATAATTATAACTTAATACCCTTATTAGTTATAATTATAAATTAACCCACACAACTTAATATTAATTCTCAATTAATATTAAATCAATTCCATTCTCCATCATACACATATGTATATTTGATATTATAATTAATTATATCTCTATATAATTGAATTATAATATGTAGCATACTTTATGCAATATTAATCATATTAATATTTATATATACATATATATATATAAATATATATATATATCATTATATATATATTTATTCTCTTTCTCATTCATAAATTATTATCCAATAATAATTTATACCCGAAAAGATGAACTTCATTTTGCTCTTTGTGTGTGACCCCATAGGTTCATATTAATTGGCAATAAGGAGATTACCATAATATCCTTATAAGTCATAAGCGGACTCTAGCAAGCCTTTATGACTACCCAATTAATATGATTGGAATGATCCAATACCTATTTATAGAATGTCATATTCCCTTTTGTCTCTTTGATATCATGATTAATCATAAGACATGGTACACTTGTCAATCTTATATAATTAATCATATGCTTTCTCGATCTCAAAGTAAACTGTTCAGACAAATCAATTGATACTCTTATCAATTATTTGAGCACGGCCATGCATTTAACAGTCTTACTTATCGAGGGGCCCAGTGATATCGCTCTCTTGATAGAGAGGGACAAAATCCCATATCTGTCACTCACATCCCAAAGCATGAGTCATATCGTACCCAACCACAGCCTTTATAACTACTCTGTTACAAGCAGCGTTTGACTGCGTCAAAGCACAACATAAATTCATCCCGGAATCCATGGTGACCTCAGGTCAAAGGAATCAGCTGATGACACTACTATAATCAAGATCAGTTGTGACACGCGACCATGAACTTGATCTTATAGTGGGTCTCCAGCAACATGTTCTCTAACACATTGCCCGTGAGTATAATCTGTATCTGTATACACTATATTCATCTTATGAATATCCATTATCACTCACACTAGTCTTAGTTTGTTATTATTCCCATAATAACAATCGACTAGGGATATTTAGAATAACACGATTTATTCATGGATACTTATCATAAATGCTAGCATACAAACATAAATGACAATATTAATCTACATTAGATTAATCTTAGAAGTCAAATTACATAATCCAATATTGGCCTTAGGGCACAATCTCCAACAATCTCCCACTTGCACTATGGCCAATCATACAAGTATCTTATACCCATTGACCTACATGACCTTCATGTATTCACTCGTGCAGGAGTCTTTGTCAGTGAATTATTAATTTTCGTTTCCGTTGCTACTTTACACATTTTCACTCTTTCTTTAGAGACAGCCTCTCTAAATTAGTGAAAGACGCCTAAGTATATGCTTGTGTCATACAGGGTTCTTATGCATTGAACTATTGTCCCTACAATAGTCTCACAGGATAAGCAATGCTTAGAACAAAACACAAAATTTTGATGAACTTCTTCATCCAAAATTTACATCATATGTAGCTATATACTTTGACTATTATTATAGATATTTAGCTATAACGTTTTATTTTGAACCTTTCAAAATCATAACATCTCTTTTAAGAGAATACGATATCTCGATTGATATATTGCAACTAATTGCAATCAGTTGTATATGTGCAACTATTTACACAGTTAACATAAGCAAGCTTCTTTTAAGTCTTTCTCATTGAACGCTTTCAATGCTTTGACTTAAACCTAAACATTCTTTTAGATCTATCTCTATAGATTCTAATTTCAAGAATATAGGCCACCTTGCTTAAACATTAATTGAAATTACTTTCTTAGCCAAGATTTTACTTCTTGCAAGGTAAGAATGTTATTTCCAACAAGCCATATGTCATCCACATATAGCATTAGGAATACCGATATGCTCCCACTGATCCTTTTGAAACACAAGATTCATCATCCTTTTGATAAAATCAAACCATTTGATTTCTTTATCAAAACTATGAGTCCAACTATTTGATGCATGTTTTGATTCTTATAAGAATCTTTGAAACTTGCATACGCTACTTAAATTCTTTGAATGCTCAAAACTTTGGGTTGTGTCACGTACACATCCTCAATCATGTTTTCACGTAGAAAACAGATTTTGATATCCATTTGCCATATTTTATAATCATATTATGCGGATATGGCAACAAGAACTCAATATGACTTGATCATGATTAATGATGAAGGAGGATTTCATCATAGTCCTACTATGAATTTGTTCGTATCCTCATAGTCACTACTATGAATTTGTTTATAACCCCTTTTGTCACTAGTCGTGCTTTATAAGTTTGAAGATCACCATCCATGTCGGTTTTCAATTTGAAAACTCATTTGCAACCATTGCATATACATCTTCTAAAAGATTTATCAAAGGCTATACTTTGATTGTCAGACATGGACTTATCTTCAACCTTTGTAGCATCAAGTCACTTATTAGATTCAAAATCTAACATTGCTTCTTCATAAAAGAAGACTTATTCCAATCTAGTAAAACTACATCATGATTTTGAGAAATCCATATCTCTCCTATTCATGTCGTATTCTATTAGACTTTCATTGGACTTGTGTAATTTCAACAATGATCATGAAACCATTTCCATGTTCCTCTTCAACGTTAATGTCACTTTATGAATTACGAGTTTTGTAGGTGTACTTTACTCCCACTAACTCTTCTAGAAATTAACTCCCTCTTCAAGGGGAAACCATTTCTAGCTACAACTACTTTGTATCCCAAAGAAAACACAGGAGTAACAACTCCTACTTTCCTTTTGAGTAATCCACAATACGACATTTAAATTTAGGTGCCAACTCATTCGAAATAAGCTTTACAGCCCTAAACTTATTCAATGAAACAACTTGGGTCTCTTACCCAACCATATCTCATATGTTGATTCATGAATTGTTTTAGACGGAACAATATACACAGCTGCTTTAATGGCATATTTTTGAGAAAACGATGATCAACTTGACTTCATCATAGATTGAACTATATCTGTATAGAGTTCGACTACTCCCTTTTTGACACAACATACTTTGTGGCGTACTTGGAGAAGTCAATTGTGAGACAGTCCCACAATCTCTAAGATGATTGTCAACATCTTGACTCAAATGTTCACCACTTGGATCATATCTAAGTGACTTTACTATCTTGTCAAGATACTTCATACTCCTTTTACAAGCTTTTGAACACTTCAAAAGTTCCAAACTCGTGTTTCATTAGATACTCTTATCTAGTGAAAAGTTCCATAAAAGTAATGAAGTATTAGAACCTCCTTTAGCAGTTGATTTATAATTCATGTACATCCACATGTATAATGCTTAATAAATCGATTATTCTTTAACTACTTTTAGCAAAGAAACACTTTTGTCATCTTTTACAATAAGCAACATTCGCATGATTCAAGATGATTCATAATCTCATGAATCCAAAAGTCCATTCTCATGGAGTTTCGAAATGCAACTTTGCTTATGTCTCCAAGACGACACTGCCAAAATGGGTTGGATCAAACTATTTGATTCGATCCTTACAGTATTTATGTTACAGATGGGCTCCACATATAAAGACAATTATGTAAATCTACATTTCATAATCATGTCTTTATAAAGTTTATAATTCACAATTATAAAATAAACAACATTTGTTTACTCAAGTCAACAAGCTCAATAGACAACAAGAGTTCGTAACTCACATGTAAAAGTTCATAACCTTTAACCAAAGTTCATAACTTTCATATAAAAGTTCATAACTTTTATGAAAAGAGGTTCGTAACTTTTAACTTGAAGTTCACAACTTTCATGTAAAAGTTCAGAACCTTCGAGTAGCAACCTTTGCTTTTCTTGTCTATTCGCATTCTACCTTTCACCTTCATAAGGTTTCTATTCAAGTTGCGATTCATCATATTCTACTAATATGAGATCCACAACTGGTATCTAATACCTTTGATATAGAGACAAAAGTAGAATAGTTAATAAATACTTAAGGTAGCAGTCTTACTGCCTTTCATCTTCTCATAGTTCTCCAAACAAAGTTTGCTATTTCCATTCTAATGAACGATTCATTCTAGAAATGGCAACATCCTTCTTTTGGAGATCTCTCTATGCCAACAGCTTTGGTCTTTAAAACATGTTTCACCCGAACCTTTCGGTCTTTATGCTTTTCGACCTTCCTTTTATCCTTTTCCTTTTGAACCTTAAGCACACAATTCGAGGCGGGCTTATCCTTTATGGATAACTTAACATTCTTTTGCATCCTATGCAACTAATTCACAATTTTCTCCATGTCATTCAAATGATAGTTCATCACCAATGACTATCAATTAATGAATTCAAGATCACATCTTAATGCCCTTTTGGAGGCCAATGAGAAAATGTTGCCTCAAACATTTATCTTTTCTTGCTCACTAACTGATGGAACATTTCCATTTGTGATGTATCATATATCTCAAGTAAAACTTCCACGTACGGAAGAATTGGTGGCAAGTGTAAGATAACAAAATTTAACAGAGTCCCTTCGATGCTTCAAGTAAGCATCTTTTATACTCGTGTTACAATTGCTAGTGGTTCATTGGGTAAAAGGATTATTGCGAACATATGATTCCTTTTGATTTGAGAACAATTCTCAATGTTCAATAACAATCGAGATCAAGGTAATAGCAATTATAACTATAATAAAGCGTGTAAAGATTTTAGTTAAATGCTCCCACTTAAATTATAAAACCCTTTAAAATATTTAAGTGGGTGAAGATCCAAAATCCATACTTAACCATAGCACTGCTTTGGCATGTCCCTATGATTAAATATAATTTCGGTAGGCAAAGACTCAAAATCATGCTTTAAACCATTTAAACATATTTTGGATGTGCACTTCTTTGCCAATTGCATCATTATGCAACTCTTCTAATTTATGAGATGCATGATATCATATATCATATTTAATTTGTATGTTACTCATCTCATCCTTGCCTCGAGCTCAAACACCTTTTTGATTAACCCTTTAGTTAAACCAATTACAACACAATGAGAATCACCTTTTCTCATATTATTGCTTCGCTAAGGTCACAACATGCGTACCCGCCCTGGCGGTATACCATGATGCGAACATAGTACTTGACAAGTGTTATGCGTAATTGGGTGGCAAAAATATAAACTTCATAAGTTTATTTAGGGTTTATTAATTCCTGTGAGTTAGTTGTATCATATACAATTTCATGGCATTAATATTAATCATACTTTTGTTAATATTAATTAGCATGGATTCTTATGGCATACAATTGTCTAGCATGCATATAGAATATCTAGCATGGCATCACATGGCATCTAAATAAAATAAAGCATGCATATGACTCGAACCGTGTTATGGTATGGTTTAAATCTACATTGATTTTCATAGGCCAATATGAAAATCAACAGGGTCATATCCTAGGTAGTAGCATCCATCACATGGTCATTGCACCGCCTCTTGGATCCGCCTCCACGTCTTTGCTTCCAAGCACCATCTCATGGATTTATATTTTACAAAAAAAAAATTGCAACCTATACAATTTTTCTAGTAAAATTAATTTTACATATCATAAATTGCATCCTATACAATTTTTCTAGTAAAATTAAAATTTAAAATTTACATAAATACAAACGACTCGCAGGTCGTATTTATATAAAACCATAATAAATAAAATAAAGCATCCACGGGGTCCAAAACCATACCATAACACCATGCATAAAATTATCAACAATAATTTTATATCTAAAAATATTTAGGGTTCAAAGTGGTAAAATACAATCACATTGTATTTAGAATTAATTAATTTGGAAAAATTCGTAAATATGCAGAAACAATTTTCCACACTTAAAACGAAAAAGGGGTAAAACTGTCGGACAGTATGCTCGTCGGGCCGCGCACTGCAGTATCCAATACTGCGCGCAGCCCGACGGGCTGCGCAACACAAAGCTGCGCAGCCCATGCTGCGTAAGCAGCATGCTGCTTACGCAGCATGTGCAATTGCAATTGCAATTGCAATTGCAGTTGGGCGCAATTGCAATTGCAATTGCAATTGCACCCAAAAAATATTCTGGGCATTATGCCCAGAATAACGAAACAAATTTTCTTTTTTTTTTTTTTTTTTTTTAATTAATTGAAACAATTTCAATTAAAATCCCATGAATCAAATTCATGATTCCAAAACCCCTTAAACATTCCAAATCATTAACATAAAATCATTCACAATGATTAATCAATAAAATCAAATTTTATTTTGTTATTCACAATAACATAGAACCCTAAATAAAACATACAAACTCCTAACAACAATTTTGATCCAATCAAAATCATATAAACCCTAACATGCAATTTTGATCCAATCAAAACATAAATCCAATTCAATCAAAATACAAGTGGCTCTGATACCACTGTTGGGAATTAATCGCACAAAACAAAATGCGCAGCGGAAATAAAAGATTAATCCCCACCAAGGACCCATGTACATTGCATTGAATTGGAAGGAGGGTTAAAGAATTACCTTAATTCTTTGTAGGTTTTGAATCAATTAGGAACCAAAGTAGCTTCCCTCTACGGTTGATCCACACGGAGCAATTCATTCACCGCGTGCTAGCGCCGGGATTGAAGAACGATTCTTCGAACGAGACAGAGAAAGCGAAAAATCAAATTTTTCTTGGAGTTTTTTTGAGAAATTTCGGCTGCCACTATTCACCTTTTTTGGTGTGGCTGCCGAAAAAAAAATCCTCATTAGTGTTGGCTAGGGTTAGTCATTTTAGGTTATAAAACTTCCTTTTATATCCATTAAACTTAATTATAATTATAACTTAATACCCTTATTAGTTATAATTATAAATTAACCCACACAACTTAATATTAATTCTCAATTAATATTAAATCAATTCCATTCTCCATCATACACATATGTATATTTGATATTATAATTAATTATATCTCTATATAATTGAATTATAATATGTAGCATACTTTATGCAATATTAATCATATTAATATTTATATATACATATATATATATAAATATATATATATATCATTATATATATATTTATTCTCTTTCTCATTCATAAATTATTATCCAATAATAATTTATACCCGAAAAGATGAACTTCATTTTGCTCTTTGTGTGTGACCCCATAGGTTCATATTAATTGGCAATAAGGAGATTACCATAATATCCTTATAAGTCATAAGCGGACTCTAGCAAGCCTTTATGACTACCCAATTAATATGATTGGAATGATCCAATACCTATTTATAGAATGTCATATTCCCTTTTGTCTCTTTGATATCATGATTAATCATAAGACATGGTACACTTGTCAATCTTATATAATTAATCATATGCTTTCTCGATCTCAAAGTAAACTGTTCAGACAAATCAATTGATACTCTTATCAATTATTTGAGCACGGCCATGCATTTAACAGTCTTACTTATCGAGGGGCCCAGTGATATCGCTCTCTTGATAGAGAGGGACAAAATCCCATATCTGTCACTCACATCCCAAAGCATGAGTCATATCGTACCCAACCACAGCCTTTATAACTACTCTGTTACAAGCAGCGTTTGACTGCGTCAAAGCACAACATAAATTCATCCCGGAATCCATGGTGACCTCAGGTCAAAGGAATCAGCTGATGACACTACTATAATCAAGATCAGTTGTGACACGCGACCATGAACTTGATCTTATAGTGGGTCTCCAGCAACATGTTCTCTAACACATTGCCCGTGAGTATAATCTGTATCTGTATACACTATATTCATCTTATGAATATCCATTATCACTCACACTAGTCTTAGTTTGTTATTATTCCCATAATAACAATCGACTAGGGATATTTAGAATAACACGATTTATTCATGGATACTTATCATAAATGCTAGCATACAAACATAAATGACAATATTAATCTACATTAGATTAATCTTAGAAGTCAAATTACATAATCCAATATTGGCCTTAGGGCACAATCTCCAACAGTAGAAGTAATACCTTTGGTTTCCCTAGGGTAGCCCACAAACAGTCATTTATCGGTTTTGGGCTCCAGCTTGCCACTAGTTAATTTCTTGACATGTGCTTCGCATCCCTAAATCCTTAGGAAAGACACATTGGGCTCCTTGCCTGTCCATATCTGATATGGGGTCTTTTCCACAGCCTTAGTCGGAGTATTGTTTAAGATGAGAGCTGCTGTCTCGAGGGCGTGTCCCCAGAAACTAATTGGGAGAGATGCTTGACTCATCATCAAGCGGACCATGTCCAACAAGGTTCTATTCCTCAGTTCGGACACCCCATTCCATTGTGGTGTTCCGGGAGGAGTATGCTGTGGAACTATTCCATGCTCTCTCAAGTATGAGTCAAACTCTAAGCTCATATACTCACCGCCTCAGTCCGACCGAAGGGTTTTGATATTTCTGCCTAGCTAATTCTGTACCTCATTCCTAAATTCCTTGAACCTATCAAGGGTCTTGGACTTGTGTTTCATCAGATAGACAAAGCCATATCTGCTGAAATCATCCATGAACGTGACAAAGTACAGATGCCCACCTCTAGTCGCTGCGCTCATAGGCCCACATACATCTGAATGTATTAGGTCCAATAAGCCAGTGGCCCTTTCAGCCTTCTTGCTAAAAGGCGCCTTTGTCATCTTGCCACGTAAACATGATTCGCATGTATCAATCGACTCCAAGTCAAATGACCCTAGGACTCCAGCTTTGTGAAGTCTAGCAATGCGCTTCTCGTTTATATGGCCAAGATGACAATGCCATAGGTAGACAGGATTAAGTTCGTTAGGCTTAACCCTTTTAGTGTTTATGTTATAGATATGATTGGTTTCATTTAAGTCCAGGATATATAGGCCATTATTTAGTAGAGCATCTCCATAAAATAATCCCTCTCTAGATATAGAAATTCGACCCTTTGAAATAGTGAAAACAAATCCAGAAATATCCAACATTGATACAGAAATAATATTCCTGCACATAGCAGGTACAAAGTAACAATGTTCTAAAATCAAAACCAATCCACTAGGCATCACAAGGTGGTATTCGTCGATCTCTATGGCAGCAACCCTTGCTCCATTCCCGACCCGCAAGTCCACCTCTCCCGACCCCAGCAACCTTCTGTTCTTAAGTCCCTGCACATTGCAACAAATGTGAGAACCACATTCAGTATCTAATACCCAGGATGTTGAAACAGTGAGGTTTAAATCTATAACATAAATACCTAAAGAGGACGCACCTTAGCCCCTTCTTTGCTCTCCCATCAGCCTGGGACACGATCTCTTCCAGTGGCCCGCCTGTCTACACCCAAAACAGACATCATCAGGACCTGCCTTCTGCTGGGCCTTGGGTTGGGCCATGGCCTTGGCCTTTTCCTTGGCCTTACCCTTGGCAAGAGGTGGGTTCCCTTTGTTAACCAGCAGCACCGGCGGAGTCTTCTTGATCGACTGCTCAGTAAGCTTAAGCATCCCATGCAGCTCACTGACAGTGCGGTTCATCCCTTGCATATTGTAGTTCAGGATGAACTGATCATAAGAATCCGGTAAGGACACGAGGATAGTGTCCACTGCCAACTCTTGAGAGATAGGCGATCCGAGACGGGCCAAAGTATCCAAATAGCCCTTCATCTTGAGCACGTGTGCACTCACAGATGTCCCGGCCCCCATCTTACAAGAGTGGAATGCCTTATTGGTCAGGTACCTTTCCTGACGAGCTTGCTCTTGAAACATCTCATTAAGAGTTGTTATCATAGCATAGGCTTGGTGGTCCATAAACTGTTTTTACAGTTCAGGGACCATGCAGGCCAACATAAGGCATGTCACATCCCGGTTGTCCTTGACGTGCGCCTCGTATTCCTCCAGCTGGGCAGCCAGTGGATTACGCCCATGAGGCGCAGCTGGCACAGGCCTTTCCAGTACATACTCTTTTGACTCTTGTCTTAGAACTATCCTTAAGTTCCTAGACCAGTCTAAAAAGTTAGGACCGGAAAGCTTGTCCTTTTCAAGAATGGATCACAGTGATAAGGTATTTGTGTTTGCTATTTGGGTGTTTCTACACAGAAAAACATTTAGAGTGTTAATAAAGGGCTTTACTTTGTTGTTCCCATATAAAATTAATAATGAATCAAGTTATTAATTTAAACCGAGTTGTTGGGCTCATGGGCCGAGATCCATATTTCATTAAGATATAGCCAAACGAGGGTTTGGTACAACTACATCTTAATTATTTAGGTAGGAACGCCGTCCAATCCCAACCTAGGGACTCTCAGTTTGATGGGCTTGTTGGCACTTACCCATCTGTGCTTAGGGCCAGGAGAATCCTACTACCCACACTAAGTCAAAACCTCGATCCAAGTGTTAGAGTATCCCATACTCTAACCCAATACAAAGTGACAATACTCCAGTGCATCCTGCGAGGGCATGGTCTACAACTGGCCTATTCCCACCTCGATTCGGTTTTGAATAAGGGAAGCACTTTTAAGCGACTTAGTAATTCCATTTGGTTATTAGATTCAATTATAACGGCTTACATACATAAAGCGGGTGAATGGACTATTGGAACATACATTCATACATGCAAATGATATAAAACATAATTAAATAAAAGTAAAATGGATTGCTATAGGCCTATATTACATCCTAATATTATTCTAGTAAACCTATACTAGAAGTAAATATTAGGCGGGCCTCCATCTTCTCCTTCCGGGCTTGCACCTCCAATTGGGCTTGCACCTCCATTTGGGCTCACCACTCCATGGGCTTCTTCTTTTACAAATTTTATAATATTTAATTTAAATAAAATGAAATTACATTAAAAAGAAAAACGACACGCAGGCCGTATTTACCCAAAATAGAAAAATTACAACCCATCTTGTTCAAGGCCCAATAGCATCCAATCATACATACATTTAATCATTCATATGCATCCAATACATACAATTCATAAACATGTCATAAAGCATGATTTAAGCCCATTTAAATTATGTCTAAGCCATTATTAGGAAATCGCCAACTTTTAGCCCACCATGGTTCTAACCCTTAACGGGCTTTGGGCCTCCAGCCCAGGCAGTCCAACTGCTCCCACTGGAATTGGGAAACCATGGGTCCAATTCAGCCGCCCAAGTAATTGTGCCAAAATTACACGGGCCAATTTCCATTAACCATATTAATTTCCAAAATTAATATCACATGAACGAAATTAAAATTCATCCAAGAAACCATACGCATTTAAATTACATAAATCTAAATACACGAATTTTAAAACCAATTAAAATTTCAAAACTGGGCCCCGGGCCCAAGACCCGTCAAATCCAAAATACAGGGCCCGGCCCGCTGCAGCTAGGGCAACGGAGTTGCCCTAGCAGCAGCAGCGGCTGCCCGCTGCTACCGTGCGGCAGCCACTGCCCAGTAGCAGCCCGCTACTTCGGCAGCAGCTGCTGTCCAACAGCGGCTGCTGCTGGAACCAGCGGCAGCTGCCGTTGCCTGCAGCGCCCAGGGCCACGGGCAGCAGCTGCCGCCGTGCCTCCCGCCGCCGGCAGCCCCGTATCTTGGGAGGCAGATTTTTTTTTTTTTTTAAATTAACTTAACAGAATTAAAATAAAAAAAATTCACCATCCATCAACACAATGTAATTCTCTAAGAATTCCAATAACATAAAACATAATTAAAATAACATAAATCAATATGCAAAATTAATTTTCATTGTATAAAACATATGGGAAAAAATCAAAAAACCCATACCATGAATCCAAAAAAAAAAAAAAAAACTCCAATTTCACAAAACGGGATTCAACCAAAATTTATCAATTTCCACGGATCAAAAGCCCCGCTCTAATACCACTGTTGGGATTTTTCACGGGAAATCATCCGATAAAAGCGGAAGAACGCGGTGATTTCCTCAAATCCAGTCCCAGGAGCAATTGAAATGGAAATTGAAAACTTAAAAATAAATAGAAAGAGACTAATTTTCTTACCAGAAAATCTCTTTCAAGAGATGGATGATGACTGCAGAATTCAAAGCAGAATCCCTCCTCGTTCACGTACATGAACGCCTAACGAATGCAACTCGTGCTAGCATCGGAAAAACGAAACAATGGAGAGAGAAGGGGGCTAGGAATTTCGGCAACTATGCTTGTGTTAGGGTTGGCCGAAATTTCTAACCCTAGGTATTTATACCTAGGGTGGCTGAATTCCCTTGGGGGAATTCAGGCCCACCTTGGCTCCTTTCTATTCTGTGCGGGCTTCCATTCTTTAATTTAGGCCCAATCTAATTTTAATTGTTCTGGTTTAAATTAATTTCAAGCCTAATTTTAATATACCCATGTATTTAATATATTACACCAAGTAATATATTATTTACATTTAAATTAAAATTAGTTTGATCAATTAATTTAATCCATCAAATTAAAATTAAACCTTCACAAAATAAAATCATATGTAAACCTATACATATGAATATTTCCACCTAGGAAATAATCTCATAATTAATCCAATTAATTATGAAGAGCCAATCGAACATAGATATATTAATTTTATTACTAGGATCAATCCAATTGATCTTTATAATATAATTAATATATATACACCTCTCTTTCCATAGTGTATACTCCAAGTATACATGTGATTCCTTAAGTCTGCATTCAGTCGTTCTATGTGTACGATCCCGTGGGCCCATTTTATGTTAGCAGCGGGCCTTTGGTCCGCAGACTGCAGTTGGGCTCTAGCAAGCCACTGCAGCCCCCAATTAAGATGGAGATGGCAGTCTAACTGTTATCATAACCCTGTAGTTTAAACTTGTACATCCCATGTCATTGATATCGCTGTCCAACACAGAGGCATGGATTGATCACCCTCTTTTGTGTCCGGATATTAACTTGATCCCGAATGTACCTCACAAACAAGTTCCAACTTGTTTGGGTGTGGCCACACTCTTATCAGTCACATTCATCAAGAGGCCAGTGATATCTTCTCAGTAGGCTACTGAGTGACAAATCCCTTCTGCATATCCATAGTATTACCATGTTCAGTGACATACCCAAAAGTACCCATACTTGGCACCCTATTACAGGCCCTTTAGGCGTACCCCTAAGCATGTGACTTCACATGTAACACCATCATACGGTCAGGTCAAAGGATACATACAAGTACTACATGAGAATCACTTGTGATACTATACCGTGTGGATTACTCGTTCAGTGGATCTATCCAGTACCATGCTCCCAGGCATGTACCCATTAACTTGGTTGACACTCCATGTCCAATGACCGGTAAGACACCGCCATACAACCAGGTTAATGATAGTCTCTGGTTCCACTCATTCCCATGACTGGAACAGACTACGGATCTATTCATGGTTATATCGTTTACTCTATCCATGGTCTTACTGCCAAGTGCATGACACTTGTCATCATGGATATAGATATGTCCATTGGATACTTCATTTAATATATTGCATAAGATAAATATAATAAATGAATTGATACCTTTATTAATAACACAAATGAGTATAATACATAAATCCAATAAATGTATAATACAAATACAAGGACCAATGGCTCGGGACTAGGGCATTTCCAACAAATGAACCCTTTGATTAGTATTATCAAAGGTGGATGAACAAGATGATCCTGTTAAGAATCACCCCGATGAAGACGAGCTGATTCAGAAATTGATTAAAGGTAATAGGGATGTCTACAGAGACAACATGAAGTTCCATACTTTTAATGAACTCAGCGAGGTCTACAGCATGGCCATGAAGGTTGAGAGGGATGAAGAAGAAAAAGCGGCCAGCCAAAAGGGTAGCAGAAGCTTCAACCACGGTCTAGGGTATCGATTGACAACTGCCATCAGATCAAGCAGTGGATCCAGTTTCGGCTTTACAAACAAAAGTGACCAATCCCCAGAAGATAAGCCGACTGAAGTTGCTGTAGTGTCTCAACAACAAGGAGATCAAGCTGGAGATTCGCAAAATCGAGGCCTATCCCCGTGGACCCTTTCTCTGGCCAAGATTTTTACGAAATGCAGGAATGGTGGCCTCTTGTGTTCTCTGAAGCCATTCAAGAAGCCGGCTGAGATAGACAAAGGCAAGTTCTGTTCCTATCACGTGACAGTGGGGCACCACACGAATGACTGCAAGCAACTACTGAGGGCTATTCGTCAACTGATCACTGATAGGAAAATTGTGGAGCCACCCTTGAAGCCCAATGTCCAGAGCAATCCTTTGCCCAGCTTTGACTAGTCTATGTGTGTGAAGCTATCAAAGTTAATGATGCAGTAGCAAAAGAAGACCCTCCGTATGTGGAGGATGTTAATTATTTTGATATATCTCTTTTGTTCTTTATCTTGTTTTGTGAAAAATGTAACCCACAAGGCGTTTAATATAATGTAATTTGATTTCAATTATTTATGTGATATTTTCCTAGACGGAACACTGTGCATGCATACAAACATTCATTTAATGTCTTTAGCATACATGACACATCATTACATGAAATGAACCTAAGGACAGATGAGCATCCAAAATGATATCCGTCCTGAAAGACCTCACAACTGAAAAGACAAAGAAAAGAAAAATTGCAAAATACCTGAAAGCATGTGAAGACCTTCGCCTAGTCCTATGACGACACACCTAGAGATCGACAAAGGATCGTAGGATACAGAATTACATAGAATCCGAAAGACAAGTCCAGCTAAGCGGAAGTTCCGTAGACGTAAAAAAACCACAAACAAAATAAACATGGTTTCAAGTTCCAAAATAAGAATGTATCTGTATCATATGATGCTTAGCACCATATCATCCCCGATAATAGAATGCAAGTTCTAGGGCAACAGTGTAATTATTCTAGAATAAAGGAGAGAGGCATCATGCATCGCCTCCATACCACCCATAAGCCGGCAGGATGGTATAAGCAGCTAACAAGCACATCAAAAAAGGAAACAGCATAGCCATCAACCTGCAAGATCGAAGCAGTCCTACAGAGAAAGACAGAGACCAAGTCATCAACCCCTTCAATTAGGACAGGCTCAGGTTTCCACAAAAAAAAAAAAAGAAAAAAAAGAGTCCGATGGATTGAAAATCATGAAAGCAATCCATGCAAAAGTTAGGACAGTGAAGTGAGCACCACCGGCAGGAAAATCTGCGAGGACCAGTTGGTGGCTGTCGTGGGTTCGATCGAGACGAATATCATGCTCATCTTGTCCTTAATTTCATTTCATATATAATGTGCATTATGCTAAAACATTATCAATGAATGAATGAATGAATGCCTTACTTTGTTCATTTAAATATCCCAAGTTTGCTTGAAATTGAATTCACATCATGCATCACATATGGCTATACGCTTGTGAGCTTCAGCAACAGTGATGGAACAACCAAGTCCTACAAGACTTTCCACAATCATCTCATCATCAAACGGACAGCGGAGCAAGTGGACATAGCTCCACTTCAATTAATCCCCGGTCATCATCGACCTGTACTGAATTAGAAGTCTTCTTCTAATTCTATGACATCTTAAAAAAAAAAAAAGAGCTCGCTGAGTGAAAACCGAAAAGGTGCCTCAGGCAAAAATTAGAGTAGCTCACTAAGCTGAAAACCCATATTGGGCAGTTCAAGCAAAAGTTAGGGCATGAAAAGCTCGCTAAGGTGAAAACCGAAAAGGTGCCTTAGGCAAAAGTTAGAGCAGCTCGTTAAGTTGAAAACACACTTTGGGTGGCTCAGGCAAAATTTAGAGTACTTCCAAATTCATGAAGCCTAAGGGTAGAAAAGGCAAAATCTCTTCGTCATTCCCCCAGTAAGAACATTTCATTAATCCCCAACAAGATCCTCTACATTGTTTCTCAACGACATCGTTACCAAGAACATCATCACTTTCTCTCCAACAGTTGTCATCGTACTTCCTCATTAGCCATCATATATCCCTGGCAAGAATGCAAGAATTACATTACACCTAAAATTTTACTTCTCCAACTGTGGACGATCAATCGCACAACATATCTTCCCCAGTAAGAACCTGGAGTGTCCAGATTGAGCAAATGGCGCGAAATGCATTTTATAAAGTTCATTTGCACATGCACACATTGAAACATATACATGCATTCAAATCATACATGCATACATGCATATATGTATCACAACCAACCCAAGCACAGGTATCCACCATTATCATCGGACTATTCCGAACCAGGATCGCTCTCAAAGCAGAAATGGCACAATGTCGGGGCATCTATTGGGCCTTAAAATGTAAGAAGGATCTGTGCAAATCCAAATCTCAACATATCAAATCTCCAAGGGGCAGAACAATGAAGTCGTATTTATCCTTAATCGAAGGGGTAAAAATTTTTGTTTCCAAAATTATCAATGAAAGGATAAATACCCATCCTCGAGCCAACTTCAAAATTATCATTCCTAAAGCTATCTCCTTATTTCATTCAAGCCAGATTTCGAACCGTGAACTCCATTACGTTCAAGCATGGTTGCAAATCCTTGAACCCTTTTCTTCATTCAAGCCAGATTTCGAACCCTTGAACTCCATTACATTCAAGCATGGTTGCAAATCCTTGAACCCCTTTCTTCATTCAAGCCAGATTTCAAACCCTTGAACTCCATTACGTTCAAGCATGGTTACAAATCCTTGAACCTCTTTCTTCATTCAAGCTAGATTTTGAACCCTTGAACTCCATTACGGTCAAGCATGGTTGCAAATCTTGAACCCTTATTTCATTATTTTGAGTTCATCCATTCCAGCAAGATTTCAAATCCTTAAAATTTCTGCAGATTTGCCTTGGGTAACCTAGACCCGGTATCGGCTTAGTTTTACATCAAACCCCTTATTTCATCCAAGCTAGATTTTGAATCCTTGAACTTCTTCAAGCATGATTCCCAATCCTTAATAAACACCTCCTCAAAGCCAGATTTTGAATCCTTGAACTTCTTCAAGCATGATTCCCAATCATTGATAAATACCTCTCCAAGCTAGATTTCGAATCCTTGAACTTCTTCAAGTATGATTCCCAATCCTTGCAAACTTCTCCAAGCCAGATTTTGAATCCTTGAACTCCTTCAAGCATGATTCCTAATCCTTGATAAACACCTCTCTAAGCTAGATTTTGAATCCTTGAACTTCTTCAAGCATGATTCCTAATCCTTGATAAAAACCTCTCTAAGCTAGAGTTCGAATCCTTGAACTTTTTCAAGCATGATTCCCAATCCTTGCAAACCTCCTCAAGCGTGATCTTGAATCCTTGAAACCTCTTCAAGCCTGATTCTTAATCCTTGAAAATCGTCCAAGTTAGATTTCGGATTCTTGAAGATCGATTCGAGCAAGATCCTAGATCTTTGAAACCAATTCAAATCCCGCACTTCATTTTCCTCACCTCGGGTAACTTGGACCCGGTATCGGCTTATTTCATCATCAACTCTGCCTCAGGTAACATAGACCCGATATCGGCTTATTCCATCCAATCAACTCAACGCGTCACCACAACTGTGAAGCTTCAGCAACTCAGTTGCATGTTTTATTTCCTGTGCCTGCGGCGCTTTGATTCGCACTCTTAAATTCATCACCTCAACTATTTCAGACCAAGATCGGGTGCTTAATTTGATCACGCGAGGGGCAGCTGTAAGCGCTGGAATTTTACTCCCTCAAAAAAAAAAGAAGCAGGTGTCACACGACTGTAATGTATAGTCGTGCGATTGTCATTACAGTCGTGTGACTGTAATGTAAAAATTACAGTCGTACAACTGTAATATCGGGGCAGGTGCAGAAACCCATACCTCTACGGCGGAAGAAAGAAAAAAGAGGAGGGAGCATTAAATGCTCGGCCCCTTGGCAGAAAGAAGAGAGAAAAAAGAGAAGAAGAAAAAAGGAGAGAGAAAGGGAGAGCTTGGGAGATCTCAGAAAATCAGAGAGAGAAAGAAGAAAAGAAACAAGGAAAAGAAAGGGAAAAACTCATATTTAAGGATCCCTCAGCATTTGGAGATTTTGGACCCAAAGTTCCTAGCCCTAACTCAAGGAGAAAAGTGCAAATTTCAGTGGATTGGAACGACGCCAGAGGTCAATCCTTCGGTGGACGAGCGCCCAAAAGGTAGACACTCCTCTTACCTTCTCTTTTTCATTCTTTTTGGGTGATTGGTGTGATTTTTGTGCATTTTTATTCAAGTTTTCGCGTTTCTATTTCTGGAAATCAAGAATAGTCGTACGACTGTTCTTGAGTTTGATGAATAGTCGTACGACGGTATTTACAGTCGTAAGAGTGTTCTTGATTTCTAGTGATTTTCTTTCGGTTTATTTCAATTAAAATTTTGGCGAAATCCTGAGTTTGGATCACTTACAGTCGCACGAATGTAATTTGCAGTCATACGACTGTAGTTACAATCGCACGACTGTACCTTTATTTCCAGAATTAGAATTTCCGTTTTAATAGCCAAAAATTTTCAAAAATCCATAAAAAGTTAGAAAAATCCTAAAATCATCAAATTGAATTTTGTTGTGTGCATTCACGACCCTAGATTCAAATTTCAGTAAAATTGCATTTAGAACAATGCCACGATGGAGACCCGATTCTCCCGAAAACTAACCCACCTCACATGCTAAGATTAAATCAAACCAGAAAATAAAACATTTTCAAAATGATTTTCTCACAAAACCAAAATACAGGGATGTTTCAAAATGTTTTCCAGGTCTAACTGGCCTGGCTAGCCGAGCCAACCCGGTTATCCCCTAAATGTATGCCCCCCAGTTCTTGATTTTTCCAATTCTGTCTATTTGAGTCCTATTTGTCGCGTGCTATATATTATGCTAACCCTCTGTTTTGCAGATTTTTATTTTATTTTTGATGTATTTAATAGATTAATACGTGTATCCTAGGCGATTGTATTTTTCTAGATAAATCGTGTATTCTAGGCGCTTGTAAAAGTGAGGCTGAGAGTCTTTTATCTTTTATTCGATCGGATTGTAATAATTTAATCATTTACTATTTTACTTTTCCCTGTATGCGCGCTGTATGTCTATTTATTTCAATAAAATTGACTTTTAGAATTATGAAATACCATTTGAGAACATTGGCCAATTTTATTTTAATTAGACACGAAATAAGGGACTTGTCCGGACCCAAATCTCTGGATAGTGTAGCGGCCGTTCGTCCGGTTCAGCTGTATTATAAATTTTCCGGTTGAGCTGAGCCGGGTGGCGACTCCTACAATATTCATCGAGACTTAGGTCTCGGTTCTTTTAAGAATCCATCCATTTTTTCCAAACCGATTTTTCATAATAAAAACCCCACGCGAGGGAGGGGCCCGCCCGAGATCGAGGCACCCCTTCCGAAAGGGAGTCTCGCGTTCCATCGAAAACGTCATCCGCTCACAGTCATTGAGCTTACATTAATCAATGCAAACTCGGAAACTGGTTATTGTCCTTATAGGAATAAGCTCATTCTTGTCAGTTTGAACAACAGTCGTTCACCCTTCTTAGGAACAACCTGAACCAGGTTGGTCTAGATACTATATGAGATTAGGTAGATTATGCCAGCATCAAGCAGCTTGTTCACTTCTTTTTTACCACTTCCTTAATATTAGGATTGAGTCTCCTTTGAGGATGCATAGTTGGTTTATGGTTTTCCTCCATCAAGATGCGATGAACACAGAGAGAAGGGCTGATCCTTTTTATGTTTGAGATTGTCTATGCCATTGCTTCTTTATTTCTCCTCAAAACATAAAGCAATTGCTCTTTTTTATTGGGTGTAAGTTTAGAAGATATGATCACTGGAAGATTGCTTGGAGGGTTTAAGAAAGTATATTTTAGATGTGGAGGTAATGGTTTGAAATCTAAAGTGGGTGGCCCTTCAATTGATCTTCAATTGATGGTTTTGGAGGTAGTGTGGGTGTATGATTAAGAGGTTTAATAAATTGTTTGTTTCTTTCTCTTTTAATTTGCTCTTCGACAATCTCCTTTTCATCATCAAATATTTCTTCTTCACATTCCTGCATAAAATATGGATTGAAATTCAAATCAGTGGTATCAATGAAGTAACAAGAATCATCACAAGCAGAAGGGTATTTCATTGCCTCATTCATCTTAAAAACAACTTCTTCATCATGGATTTTTAAAATGAGTTTTCCATCATGTACATCAATTAAGGCATGACCTGTTGCAAGAAATGGTCTACCTAAAATAAAGGGCGTATGTAAATCCTCATTCATATCTATTACAATAAAGTTCACAGGCAGTATAAACTTTACTACTTTAACCAAAACATCCTCAACAATTCCTCTAAGGTGTCTAATAGTCCTATTAGCAAGTTGTATAGACACTCTAGTAGGTTAAGGTTCTCTTAGCCCAAGTTTCTTTTATAAATGTAGTATGGCATAAGGTTTATACTTGTTCCTAGATCACAAAGTGCATTCCAATGTTAAGTTTGCCTATAGAGCAGGGAATATAAAAACTCCCTGGATCTTTCAATTTTATAGGCAAAGGTTGCTTGCTTTGCAGGATCGACGAGCAGTCTCTGTTAAGTTGCACCATAAATAAATTTTTCCAATTTCTTTTTGTTTGCCAACAATTCCTTCAAGAACTGCACGTACATGGGCATTTGTGTAAGTGCCTCTGCAAAGGGTATGTTTATGTGGAGCTTCTTGAAAACTTCTAAAAACTTATCAAATTGCTTAGCCATCTCATGTTACTTGGCTCTTTGAGGATAAGGGATACTCAGTTGATATGCTGGAATAGGTTGCGTGACTGGAACTAAATTTCTTTGAGTAGGGCCTGACATTCCTGGAGTTTGAACAAATTACTTAGGAACAGAGTCAGATTGAGCTTGAGATTGCTCGACCTTATCTGCAGATTGCTCACTATTCTGTATAGATTGCATCTGAGTCTCAGCAGGTTGCTTGTTCACCTACATTTTCATCAACATCAACAACTACCATTTTGTGAGTGCTTTGAACAGCCTTACCACTCCTAAGCATGATTGCTTTGCACTCCTTCCTAGGATTTGGTTCACTGTTGCTTATAAGGACTCCCTTGTTCTTTGGTGTAACAATTATGGTAAGTTACTAGAATTAAGTCTCCAAGTTCTTTATAGAAGTTTGATTTTTCTTCATAAATTGCATCATCATATCCTTCATCTCATCAAACTCAGATTTCTTGGGTTCATGAGATGGTCCAGTTTGCTGGAAATTTTACTAAGTCTGCTAATGTTGTTAAAAATTGTTGTGAGGTTGCTGAAAAGGAACTTGAGATTACTTTCTAGGTTGCTGATTCCATGAAAAATTGGGATAATTTTGCCAATCGGATTGTATGTATTGGATAAAGGATTGTTCTGACTTTGATTGTTTCCTATGAAATGACATTACTCTTGGTTGAGTGTGTTGGATATGCCCTAATTCCGAGGCAATGGACCTTGTATTCGTATTGTACATTTTTTGGATTCATGTACTATACATATTTTGTGTCATTAATAAAGGCATTAATTCATTTATTATATATATCTTGTGCAATATTTTAAATGAAGTATCTAATGGACATATCCATATCCATGATGACAAGTGTCATGCACTTAGCAGTAAGAGCATGGATAGGGAAAACGATATGACCATAAAAAGATCCGTAGTCTGTTTCAGTCATGGGAATGAATGGAACTAGAGACTATCATTAACCTAGTTGTATGGAGGTGTCTTACCAGTCATTGGACATGGGATGTCAACCAAGTTAATGGGTACATGTAAAAAAAGGGGCATGGTACTGGATAGATCCACTAAACGAGAAATCCACATGATATAGTATCACAAGTGATTCTCGTGTAGTACTTGTATGAATCATTTGACTTGACCATATGATGGTGTTGCATGCGAGGCCGCATACTTAGGGGTACGCCTAAAGGGCCTGTAATAGGGTGCCAAGAATGGGTACTTTCGGGTGTGTCACTAAGCATGGCAATGCTATGGATATGCAGAAGGGATTTGTCACTCAGTAGTCCATTGAGAAGATATCACCGGCCTCTTGATGAATGTGACTGATAAAAGTGTGGCCACACCCAAACAAGTTGGAACTTGTTTGTGAGCATCAGCACATTCGGGATCAAGTTAATGTCCGGACACAAAATAGGGTGATCAATCCATGCCTCTGTGTTGGACACCGATATCAATGACATGGGATATACAAGTTCAAACTACAGGGTTATGATTTCAGTTGGACTGCCATCTCCATCTTAATTGGGGGCTGCAGTGGCTTGCTAGAGCCTGCCTGCAATCTATAGGCCATAGGCCCACTGCCAACATATAGATGGGCCCGCGGGATCATACACATTGAACGTCTGAACACGAACTTAAGGAATCACCTGTATACTTGGAGTATACTACCTGAGAGAGAGGATTCTATTAATTATATTATAAAGATCAATTGGATTGATCATAATAATAAAATTAATATTGCATTGGCCTTCTCATAATTAATTAAATTAATTATGAGATTATTTCCTAGGTGGAAATATTGCACATGTATAGGTTTACATGTATCCTAATTTTACGTTTGTCAAATTTAATTCCATGGTAAAATTAATTGATCAAATTAATTTTAATTTAAATGTATAGAACATATTATATGGTATAATATGTTAGGATACATATTAAATAAAATTAAGTTTGATAATCAATTGGACCAAGGGAATTAAAGTTGAACTGGGCTTGAAAAGGAGATAATCAAAAATTTCAGCCCACTAGGTCATGTTATGACCTAGGGATTTCGGCCAAGATGAACAACATAAGCCATAGCCGAAAATTTGAGCCATCTCTCTCCCAAAAATTCTTGATTCCGACGCTGGCACGGGTCGTGTTCCACAGCCATTCGTGTACGTGAACGCGGAGGGAATCTGCTTTGATTTCTATAGCCATCTCTTGAAGAGATACTCATGGTAAGAGTTTAATCCCTTCTTGATAAATTTTTGGTTTTACAATTTTCATCTCAATTACTCCTGGGCACGTATTTGAGAAAATCGTCGAGATCTTTCGCATTTATTCGGATGATTTCCGGTGAAAATCCCAACAGAGTGGTCCTTCATAATCAATGTTTCTATGGTTGCCACCATAGAAATCAAATGATAACTATGCATTTAAGATTGCTAAGACATTCTGCTTAGCCAACTGCCTCAGAATCAGATCCACCTTGTTTGATAACTTTGAAATAGCTTCAAATTCTCCTTGCCTTATTTTATCTTTGCTCACTGTGTGCCGTATATAGCTTGTATTAACTAGCCTTTCGATTAGCTCATAAAGTTCTTCCAAAGCAAGCTCTTTTGGATCACCATTAGCTATAGACTTAATTTAGATATTGTAGGCATTGGTTAATCCATTGTAGAAGTTTTGGATTTGCATCCACATTAGAATCACATGATTTGGCACTTTCCTTAAAAGTTATTTATATATCTCCCATGCTTCGAAAAGAGATTCATCAGATTGTTGGGAAAAATGAGTAACCTTATTTCTCAGATTGATTGCTTGCCTGGGTGGGAAATATTTCATCAAGAAGGCTCCTACCACTTCATCCCAGGTTATGATTGAACTAGGTTGAAGATTCTTAAGCCAACTCTTAGCTTTATCTCGTAAGGACGAAGGAAAAATCTTAAGTCTTTTAACATCATCCGAAACTCCATGATTTGTGCAAGAGTGTAACATATGGTCATGAAGTCTTGGATATGTGAATTTGGATCTTCTGCCGGTAATCCTCCTAACTGTAAGGCTGCTTGGAGCATTTATACCATCGAGGCTTTGGTCTCAAAGAGATTGTTCCCTTCGTCGGCTATCACAATGCATGAAGAGTTTCCCTTAGTCGATGGTCTCGAATACTCTTTAAGTCTCTACCTTTGGGGATTTGGATTAACTTCCCCTATACCTTCAGGTGGTCAATTGCCATTAGGATTAGGTTGTCTAAGGTCAGCCATCCTTTGTCTTCGCCTAGCTCGCCTGGCTATACCACTTCTTCATCTACAGGTCCTTTCTATCTCAAGATCTATAGGAAGTAATTGTAAACCAGCTCTTCGTATACAACAGAAGACTGCTTAGATAGAAATTATTGCGCAGGCTGAACACACAAGGTTAAAAGCTACCAATTTGCTAAAAATTTAAAATTTTTCACCATTTTCCCCAGTAACAGCGCCAAAAACTTGTTGCCTACTAATTGGATACTAGCAAGTATACTAGGTTGCTTAGTACTACTGAGGCAAGACCAAGTATCGTTTCCTCAGGAATAAGGGTAAACAACCTTAAATTTCTTTCAATGATTTGATAAAAAGAATAATGTAAAATCAACTAAAACTATGTGCATAAAGTAAACAGTCATAAAACAGTCAAGATTGCTTAAAAAACATATTAAAAGGATAACAATATTAAAATGCAAAGACTTGTCCAGCCAGGTTAAGCAAGTTCAGTAACTCTCTCTATAAATATATTATAAGCAAGTTAAGAATGTAGATCTAAGGTATCTTACCCCTCAAGCCACCAAGCTTAGATCTCTCCCTCACTTGGATTCTATGAAACTACTCCTACTTAGATCTCTCCCTCATAGGATTCATTTCACGCATTAAGTTAAGTGAGTATTTTATTAAATAAGATAGGAAAAACACATCCTGAGCCCCTTGATCTTTTACCAAAACTACAATTGGCTCCCTGATCAATTCTTTGAACACATTGAGTACCTGATCTTTTTATTTCAATGTCATTACCCCAAACTCAATTTTATTTTATGTCTGTGTGACAAGCACTATTAAGTGACATGGCCAGTAATATTTCAGTATGTAACACAATTTCATAAAATTGAATAAATAAGAAAAAAAATTTGCTGGAAGTGTCCATTTACAGTTTCAAGCAATAAAACCATATAATTTTTAATTTATTTAGAAATGTTTGTTTCATGGTTCCGTCACTAAACGAAGCGTATTACACATACATAAAAGATAAGTCGATGTTAGAGCTAATGATATTGAAATGAAAAGATTAGGTACTTAATGTGTTCAAAGAATTGATCAGGGGGCCAATTACAGTTTTGGTAAAAGATCAGGGGGCTTAGGCTGTGTTTTGCCAATAAAATAAAAACCCTTAGCATGTGCCTAATCTCTTTTTAGTCTCATAGTGCACATGTGTTTAGTGATATGTCCGTGTTCATAAATCTCCTCTTGGTCTTATTATAAACACCAAGCATGAGGTGGCAAAACTCATGAGAAAATACAAAACATCACTAAACAATCATCAAAGTATTTTACTTATAATAAAAAAAAGAGAGAAATATTACTTCCTACTGCCAGCTTAAGCTGGCTCAAGCTTGCTGGAGAATTACTCACTACTCATATTAAATGATAAGCAAGCAGTCTTCCAGAACAACATTGAATAAAATAATAATACTAAAATTAATAATAAAATAGAAATTACGCTAGTTGTTGAGAGAAGTTACTACTACTATTAATCACTACCCAAAAGTTCCAACTACCAAAAAGGGCAAAGCTATTTATAGCCCTTAAGAAAGATCTAGACAACCCCAATAATATCAAGGACTATTTAATATAATATTCCAAAATTACAACAACCACAAAGGTAACTTCAATAATAACCACAAGTTAAAAAGTAAGGTTAAAGCTGTAACTCCTCTCTCTAATTGGGCTCGTTGTACGGCCTATCCAAATAGATTTTTGCCCAGTGATCTTCAGCTCCTTTCTAAGCCTGCTTTCTCTAGATTTAAGCCTGTTTGCTCTGGTTTTTAGACAGCAACCTTCATCAACTATCCAGCAACCTGAAAACAGACTTTTTAGCTATATTTCCTGCATTTTAACTTCTAATTAAATCAAACTAATTCCATTATACTCTAAAAAAATTGGTATTATATTCACGTATCAGAAATCAACAAGTCTTAACACATTTAAACGAAATAAAACAAGCTAAGAGAATTTATCAATTGGTAACTAAAATTAAATTAAATTAAATGCATGCAAATTATATTTACCAAAATTAATACTAAAATGTCACTAAAAATGATACTAACAGGTGACTCCAATACTGGGATTTATTTAGGAGAAGTTGTAGAGTACACATGACATATCATGTCATCTATGTTCCAAGTTAATAGTATTATGACAAATTGCACTCCAACCAATAGAAAAATGACACGATGTAATTAATTAATTATTTATTTAATAGCTAATTATTTTTTAAAAAAAATTCTTCACCCTAAAATATATTACGTGGCATGATTTTATTGGCTTGACACACAGATGGCATTGTGTGCCAGGCGTATTGTATAATTTCTCTTTATTTAGATGATCGATATACCTATGGCTTATTTCGGTATTAGTTAGAATTTATTTGTTTAATATCAACAATTATTGATTGGAGTTGTAATGAGTGCATTTTCCTTAAATAATGTCACGGGTTCGAACCTTGAATGAAAAAAATAGTTACTGGGAAAGCATCACCCCTTTAAAGAGTCCATCTTGGCTCAAATCCAAATTCAACTGGATGATTCGAATAAAAAAAATCCTTTTGTTAAAGTTGTAAAATTATCTTATGAAATTTAAATTAGATAGGCAAAATGCATCATGAGCTCCTTGAACTTTTATGAATTTTGCAGTTAGCCCTCTAATAAATTTTTTTAGCACATTGAGTACATTATCTTTCTATTTTGATAGTTTTAGCCTAAAACTTTTTATTTTTTTTATCCTATATGAGCTATAGTATTTGTTAATTAGCATGTGATATAATTTTTGAAAAAAGTAAAAACTTCTTGAGTTCACTAGAGGGAGTTGAATCATACTCTTGATGTAGTTGTGCAATAGCTACGGATGTGAATTGTACCTTTAATTTAGTCTCACATGTCCTTAAAAATTGGTCACACCAGTTAATAGATACTAGAGCCTACATGAGAAAAAAGTGTTAAATTTAGGATTAATACTATTAAAACATAAAATTCATATACTTAATGTGTTTAAAAAATAATCAAGGGGCTAATTGTAAAATCTATAAAATTTCACGGATTTAGGATGTATTTTGCTTTTAAACTATGGTTCATATAAAGGAAATTATAGGTGGATAACCCATTCATGCTTGGCATTAAGAGAAAAGAATGACATTGAAGAATTCATATGTTGTTACCCAAAAAAAGAGAAACGAATTCATATGAGAGGCTAAATTAAGTAATAATAAGGTATTGTACATGGGAGAGAAAAAAACCTAAAAACCAAACCTAACCTAAAAACCCGATAAAACCGAACCAAATCAAATCGAACTGAATCGAACCGAATAAATCCAGTTCGGTTCTCGATCTTTATATGAGATAATTTCGGTTTTAAGTTCGGTTCTTGATTTCTACTATAAAGAACCTAAAAAACGGAAAACATAACCTAATAAAAATTATAATAAAAAAATTATAATTTGGTTTGTTAAATATTGTAATTTGAAGTTTGATTATAATTGAAATATTAGATTGTAATTTCGAACTCTTTAATGGTGTTCGTTTATAGTTTATATTAGACTTAATGATCATTGATACTTTATACTTTATATTATAATTTCAAATGTATCAATTAGGTTTTTTCTTGGACCGAACCGAACCTAACCTAAATATTTCGGCTCGGTTCAAACTGAACCAAACTCTATTAGATTCGGTGTTCGGTCCTAACTATTTTCATTATTAGATTCCATTCGGTTCGGTTCTTGGACCGAACCGGCCTTTGCTCCTCCATAAATATATATAAGTGAATAATTTATGACAAAATCTCATGTAATCCTCTTTAGAATACAATCTTTTATGACAAAAT
Organism: Euphorbia tirucalli; assembly: GCA_039660915.1. Lineage (NCBI taxonomy): Eukaryota > Viridiplantae > Streptophyta > Magnoliopsida > Malpighiales > Euphorbiaceae > Euphorbia > Euphorbia tirucalli. The sequence continues at coordinate 19,166,768 of CM077637.1, forward strand.
CTCATGTAATCCTCTTTAGATTACAATCTTTTCTCTCTTGCATAACTCTCCTTGAATTTTATATTATATAAATCAATCAAGGGATAGAGGACCCTAACATGCATAGCTGTAGCTCACATACCAAACATGGAAAAATCTTCATTGATGCTACCTTGCTTACTTACTCTCTTACTCATTGCATCTCGTAAGTTTCTCTCTCTTTGATATTTTTTATATCTCTAAATTAAAGTTACTATATATATCTTCAACATATATTTGGTAGGATGAAAGGAGAGGAGAAAAGATGGAAAGTGTGAATTGTGATTACTTCATCTATTTTCTAGATGCAAACATCCAAATTCGGATTTCCCATATTTTTTCCTCTCCCTAAACATATCAATAATCCAATATTATTAAAACCAGAATGGACAATGAATTGATATGGTTACTGGTTCATGGTTTGACCAGTTCAACTAAATTTTTATTTTATTTTTTTTATAAAACTAGTATTTAATTTACTTTATTAACAATATTATTTAATCAGTGGTTTACTAGTATGACCGGTTTCTTTTTCCACTCGAACTTATTAATACATTATTTATCCAAAACTGACACTTTATATCAAACCAATCAAAGTAATGGTTAAACTGACTTATCTGGTCTGGTTTTTATATCATCGCATAAATCTAGGATGATGCATATGAAATGGAAGAAATATATGTTGTATTGTACAGATATGCACATGGTTGCTGGCGGGAGTGAAAACAGGGGACCAATAGTATCCTGGAATTGCACATTGAATGCAGATTGCGTACAAAATCCAGTATGTGCACCACAACTCTGTCATAGCGGACGCAGATGTTACTGCCTACATCATATGTGCCATTGCAGTTGGGCCGCCCAACCTTCACTAAGAACAGTTATTATTCCAAATCAAGAGTAGTTGAAATATGTGTCCTAATTAATGGATCTATGCTGCTTAATGAAATTAATATGAAGCTTTAATTAAACGCTTTATATGAGCAACTCTGTAATGCTTCTAATTTTCTTTTTCACGAGTATTTTACTGAGTGCCACGGTTTTTGTTTTCAATAAAAGAAATTATGAATAAAAAATAAGAAGAATGAACATATATATATATATATATATATATATATATATATATATATATAAGTCCAAAGGTTAATAATTTGGGAAGGTTATAATATATATAAAAAAAAAAAAAAAAAAAAAACCCTCATCCAAATATATATTAAGAAATGAATCTTGATTGTTAATTGTGGATGAAATGATACGAATAGATTATACACATCTTTGGTAGATGGAATTACACTAAAAATAAGAAAATTAATACAATCTACAATTACATCAACTAATATTTGGGAAACTTTATGTTCAAATCAAAGATTTGGCCTGTGTACATTATCAACAATATTTGGCCTCTCTCTCTCTCCCCCACGTATGCCGTGGTCGTGATGTGGATATAGATTTATTATAAGTTTTAATTTTCCCATTTAATTTTAAAACTAGGCGGGTGTCTACGTGATGTGTGAATTTTTTAATTATTAATTAAAACAATATTTTTATTTATATTTTACTTAATTTTATAGAATGTAAAAACTAATAATATATATTCTCAAAAAGGGAAAAAATAAAAAACTAATAATAAACTCCAATCATTTAAAAAAATAGTTAAAAATTTTAACCTAATAAGTTTATTGATTAGAAAAAATAATAAAAAGGTAAAAGGTAAAGAAGCAAAAGTATAGATTATGGTTAAAAATAAATCACATAAGTTTATATATATAAATTTTATTACAAATAGATAGACAAATTCACTGCTTAGAGACAAAAAGATTTGTCATAAGAGTATTGCTTCATCAAGGTAACTCCAATTTAACATATAGTCACTGCACTACTAATATTGATGGTTGATTATTAGAAAGCTTGAATTGTTAAGATACAAAATCAAGTTCATGAACTAAAAAGAAATTTATTGGCGTAGTAAACTAAAATGTGAAGAAATAAAATCAATTTTTGAAAACGAAAGAGTAAGAGCAATGTTGCCTAAAAGATTGGACTCTATCAAGTGCACTAGGTCAATTGTAGTACTTAGGCAAGACCAAGTATCGTTTCCTCTGGTATCTGTACGAACAACCTTAAATTTCTAGCAAACAGGCAGATCTAATATCTTTCACAACAAAAATGAAGATTTTAAGCAAACTGACTAAGTAAACTAAACCAGATTCAAGCTTTAACAGATTCAAAATGGTGAAGAATAAAAAATAATTACAACAATAATAAAAAGGCAGTAGACCCAAACCAAGCACAGGCAAGCAGTTTAAGTACATTCCTCTCCTTAACCATTATAAGCAGAGTTATAGAATATAGATCTAGGCTATCTGACTTTCAAATCACCACACTAGGAACCTCCGGACATACGGATTCTATGACAAGCAGCCTAATCGAATCTTCAGCAAAAGACTACTTAACCATGCATTAAGATCTTGCAAGTATTTTATCAAAGATAAAAACCCCTAGCATGCAGTCTACTTGAATTTTTTCTGCAATAAACATGCATGAGTTTCAAGGCATTTCCATGGTTAAGAATCTCCTCTTGGTCTCATCCCAACCACTAGCATATGAGGTGATCAGTATCAAAGAAAGAGGAAACACACCAAGAAACAATCATCATATACATAATACCCATAATAAAGAAGGAGAAGGAGTACTTACTATTGTCAGCTGAGCTGGCTCAAGCCTGCTTGAAACGGACCACTCACAATACATGAGCAGCATCAATAGAAAAATAAATAATAAAAAGAAATTGCTACTAATTATATTAAACTAAAGAATTAGAATACAAGAGAGAAAAATGAGCCAAGAGTCAAAAGCTCTTTACTACAAACACTAAGGGAATATATAGCAATCTCCAAGATACTAAAATACCCTAAAAATTAAAATGATAATGAAGTACCTAGCATAGGTGGCTCAAAGATAACCACAAGATAAAATAATATTAAGTCCAACCACTAAAGTTTAACTTAGATTTGCAAGTAAAATCTTCCCAAAAGTCAACTCTCTTTTCAAGACAAATCACATCTTCTCCTCCATCCCTCCATGGGCACACGGTAAGGATCAATTTCTGCCGAACTTTTTCTCTCTCTTCCAAAGCTCTTTTCCATCTTCTTCCAACCTGCTTGCCGAGGTTTTTCATGATTTTACTCCAAATTAATTTATAACATGAAAAACCTCTAATTAGCCAAAATTAATTAAATAAAGCTCAATTTAAATCCAATTAACACCTAAAATTATTAATATATTTATCACTTATCAAATATCCCCATACTTGAACATTACTTGTCCTCAAGCAATAAGAAAAGAAAAGAAAAACACTAAAAACACTTGAGAACAAAAAAGAAACAACACTTGAAATACTTAAACAAGGGTAGCAGCAGTAGCAAGTACATCAAACTTTGAATCAATATAATGATCATGAGGAAAATGCAAAGCTTAAGAAAACTAGATATCAAGCCCACACAAGTAACAAGCTTCAACTTCAAAAATAGACTAAGACAAAAGATTAGACTGCTTAGTTCAACAATTCAGCAAGCCTCAAACCAAACTGCCCCACCAAAGGTTGTCACTCAATCACTCTAAAATAGTAAGGTAAGGCTTTTTAAGATCATTCAATAGCTTACACATCAACATTAGACCATAGGCTTGATAATCGGTCTCATCGCCACCACTTTATATTGAACAGCAAACACAATCAAAAGAACTTTACAAACAGGGTTGTAACTTGGTTAGGGTTGGGGGTGTCAAAGGATACATTTAGGCGAAAAGGATTACCAAAGAAACATAATAAATGCATGAACAAGTAGCCTCAACAATTGCAACATTACCAAAACTCAAGCAATCTAAACAAAGATATGGAATGGGTTGCAAAAGAAAAGATATAACAAGGAAAAGCACAAGGAATTCAAGCAATAATCACAAGAAACATGGTAAGATGAAGCACAAAGTGTCAAGCAATCAAGGATATTATTTTAGAGTTTTCTTTAAAAAAAGAAATTAACAAGCAAGCAACCTCAGATACTGATGTATAATTGCTTAGGAAGATTAACTTGCAACCTTGAATTTTGATTCATATAATAGGCTCACAAATGATGAAACTTGAGACTTTTAAAGAGCTATCAAAGATTTGAAAGAAACTTGGAATACTTGATTCTATCTTTGAGAATTTTATTTGAATTTTACATACTGACACTGCTGGATACAAGGAAATTTCAAATTTCTTATGATTTTTGGAAAATGATAAAGCTTTAAGGAACAAATAAAATTCTTGAAAATTAAGAAAGCAAGAGATTAGCAACAAAACAATTGATCAACTACTTGCTCAAAATGAGAAAATGACTTTCTTTGGTAAATTCTTGGGTGATTTGGGAGAAAACATAAAGTGAAAAGGCCAAGGGAAAACAATTTTGAGGGTTAACAACAAGAAACGGGCTAAGGCTCAACTTGGGTTAACAAAAATGAGGGGAAAAACACATAAACAGGGTGGTTGTTTAAGCTAAATGGGTAAAAACCTAATGTCTTTATCATATCATCCATGCGAACAATCATGTGGTCTTGACAAGGACTACCAAACCAAGTTCTAGCTAAGGTTGACTGTGCAAGCTCACTCAGTAAGGAAATCGAGCAAATAAATTTGATTCAAAGGGTTATTTAAAGATTTGGAAATGAAAATCAATTTAATGGGTTGAATCAAAGAAAGAGTAAATAGGCTCAAATCCTCACAAATAGAGAAGAGGTTTAAATTATTTGTAATTAATTTTAAGCAAGCTAAAAAGTTAAGAAAAGCATTAAAATCCTAAGCCTTAGAATACTTAATCAGCTTACACAAGCTACGAATGTAAACCTAACATCATGCTTCCAAACTCAATGCATTCTACAAGTGATCACATGTGTTCAACAGTTCAAAAGTTTATGCTAGCTGCCACAAAACAACAAAAATCGAAAAATTTTGACAAATTTTTACAAGAAACAGAAACAGAACATAAAACACAATAAAAACTTAAGGACTTGCAACATTTGTTCAAGAAAGACAATATTCAACAAAGCAACAATAAAGTTCATCATTAATAAACATCAATTTCAGGCATCAATTAAATTTCATGCTATTCATAATCATCAATCCAAAATTAACCTTCCCATCCCCATACTGAAAACTTGCATTATCCTTAATGCAACAATCTAACAAACAAACACAAGTCATAAAGAGAAAGGAAAAGAAATTACTAAGCAGGGCATGGAATTGGAAATTTCAAGGGCCGAGGGCAATGAAACAAACTAGAGAGCAAAAGGAGAAGAATAACAAACAGTTACTTTTCAGGCTGTTAGGAGGACTATTGGTCCTCCTTCATTGGAATAGCCTTCTCACTAGGCTATGGAGTGGTCATATTGGGAGCAGTGGAGGTCACTTGCTTAGTTAGGTGATCCAGAGTAGACTCAAAACTAACTTCTTGCTCAAGTTGTGCCACCAGTTGAGTCACTTTCTTCTTAAGTTGCTCAATTTCTTTTTGCATTCCCTCCATCTTAAGGGTATCCTCTTTTCTCTTAGCCACCAAGTCATCAATCCATATAGAAACTTTAGAACATTTCTTATAGAAAGTAGCATTGTCAACAACCTCCTCCACCTCAGGAGTATTCATACCTTCAGCTTTCTCACTGTTCTCTAACTTTCTCTTCTTTTTCGGTTGGTCATCATCAATCTTAATCACTTTCTTCCCTTCTCGAGCAGCTTTAACATTTTCTCTTTGATTTCTCCTTCATGGTAAAGATACCATTTAGTTCCAACTTTCCTTGCTACATTAATCTGCCTCAGATTGTTGTAATCAATAGGAGTAGGCTTTCATTCCATGGTCAAGTGGGTGTCATCAAATTCTCCGACAGCCTTTGCAATCCTTGTGAAATAAGAACCACACATGATCTTTGTATTGGTCTTTCTAAGAAAAGTCCAAATGTAGTCTGCAAACCAAGCTCCAATGTTCATCTTCTTGCTCTCACCATACACCACAAAAGCAAATAGGTCCTGCTAGGCATATGAGACTAATTAGCACAAGCAAAAATGGAACCACCAATTAACTTCTACAGAATGCGATGGGTGTAAGCTACTAATTGGCTGGAATTACTGTATTAAGAGTAATAGTTTATCTGTCCGGTTATTTCCTCCCAAAAAGCAACAGCATCAAAATCAGTCAAAGCATTCTCAAACTCCTCAGAATTGATGATTTCATCATCAACAGCCCCAAGGTATTTATTGAACTCATTCAAAGAAAGTGATTGGCCTTTACCATAACTCGAAACTGAAATTTCTTTTAGTTGTTAGGGTTTGTGATTTTGGGATCACTGGTAAAAGTGCAAAGAAACTCTAAGGTAAGTTCCTTATAGGCAAGCTCGTCAACTTCCAGAAATTGTTTGAATCCTCCAACCTTGATCAAGTCTCTAATATCCTCATCTAATTATAGCGCAGAAAGAACTGACTAGGCAATAAGGCGAGAAGGAGCAAGAGGCAGGTTCTCAAAAACTTGATATCTCTGCTGCTTATCATCGTAGAAGGTCATCATCTTCTTAAAAAGTTGTTCCTTTATGAGAGAACCAGCACTGGTTGAAGAAGGTGGGGTAGGCTTAGGCATCACTGAAGGAGCGGCTGCACTTGCACTGAGGGCGGCAGCGCTGGGCTTAGTGGTGGAATGCTTTACTCCTCTAGGCATGGCTGTTTAGATGATTCTGCAGATGGAAGAATGGAAAAGAAAGGTTGAGAGATAATTGCTACAGTGATAGAAAATTGAAAGGAAAATAGTTCTTAAAAAGGAAGAATAGAATAGTTAAGGCAAGAAAAGGGGAAGTTGGACAATTTTTCCAATTTAAAATTCAAAAATTAAAAACCAAAAACTGCTATTAGGGAAAGAAAACCACTAGATTTGGGCAGTCAAAAGGAAAGAGAGAAATTTGGGGGCTTAATTTGACATTTGTCAAATCCCCATACTTATCTCTTTTCCATAACCTATGCTTTAATTAATTACCCTTTACTAACTCCTAATGATTTGACAAGTGAGAGAGAAATTATAGCCTTTTTCTTTTTATCTCCTCTTGATTAAATAAATAATTTCAGATTTGGTGAAAGATTATCAAACTAAGTCAAGCAGTCAGACTGACAGGGTTGAAAGATATTTACCAAACGAGATTTTAAGCAATAAAATAATTATGTGGTTGCAAAAATTTTAATTCTTAAAAATTGCAAAAATCAAAATTAAGTATGAGATGAAACACAAGCATGAAAAATATTTTATAATTAAAAATTTGAACTGCATGTTGCCATCCCCATACTCGTTAGGTTGCTTGGGTACCTATAAAAAAAATAAGCAGGCCATTAAGAGAGATATTTACACCAAAAAGATTACTAAATGAAATATTTACAAGGTAAGAGAATTGGCAATTGCCCTAATAAATTGCTTCAATTGGTGTTTGAAGCGAACACCAATTTCTTTTTGAGGTTACTTATGGTGGTTCAAAGTATTAAGTGCTATCAACAACCTTGAGGGTTTCGTGAGCGAGATACGGCTTTAGTCTTTGACCGTTTACTTTGAAGATTTCACCTTTATCACTTGTGATCTCAATAGCACCATGGAAAAACACTTTAGCAACCAAGTAAGGTCCAAACCATCTTGATCCGAGCTTACTTGGAAATAATTTCAATCTTGAATTATACAAAAGAACATGTTGTCTAGGATAAAACTCCTTGTTTTGAATTCTTTGGTCATGCCACTTCTTCATTTTCTCTTTATAGTTCATAGCATTCTCGTATGCAAACAATCTAAATTCTTTAAGCTCGTTTAGCTGTAACCTTCTCTGTTCACCAGTAGCTTGCCTGTCAAAATTAAGATATGTGAGAGCCTATAAAGCTTTAAATTCTAATTCAATAGGTAAATGGCAGGCTTTGCCATAAAGTAATCCAAATGGTGACATCCCAATGGGAGTCTTAAAGGCTGTTCAATAAGCCCATAAAGCATTATCAAGCTTCTTGGACCAATCTCTCGTAGAATTGCTCATCGTTTTCTCAAGAATTCGTTTAATCTCTCGATTTGAGATTTCAGCCTACCTATTTGTTTGTAGGTGGTAAGGTGTAGCTATCCTTTGAGTGACTCCAAATTTCTTAAGCAGCTTCTCAAACTAAACATTATAGAAATGAGTACCTTGATCGCTTATAATTGCTCTAGGCACACCGTATCTAGTAAAAAACTTCTTAAGAAACCTTACAACAACATTTACATCATTGGTAGGACTAACAATTGCTTCTACCCACTTTCTTACATAGTCAACCGCAACTAAAATGTATTTGTTATTGAAAGAACTTGGAAATGGACCAATAAAATCAATACCCAATATATCAAAAATTTCACAAACAACAATGTTATGTAAGTGCATGGCATTCTTGGCAGAAATGTTACCTAAGCATTGACATTCATGGCACTCTAAAACAAACCTGTGAGCATCCTTGAAGATTATAGGCCAAAAGAAACCACATTCCAATACCTTTGAAGCTATTTAGGTTGCACCAAGATGACCTTCGACTTCTTTGGTATGACACATTGTTAAGATTGCTTGAACTCCATCTTGGGAGACACACCGCCTTATAATCTGATATGCACATAATCTAAACAAGAAAGGTTCCTCCCAAAAATAGCATTTAACATCCGAAAAGAACTTTTTCTTTTAATGATAAGAAATATAACAAGGCGTTATACCATAAGCAAGATAGTAAGCTATGTCAGCAAACCAAGGGATAGAATTTACCAAATAAAGTTGCTCATCTGGAAAAGAGTCAACAATCTCAGGTTGCTCGCTAAGGTTGCTCTCTGAAATTTTGGACAAATGGTCAGCAGCTACATTTTCTGATCCTTTCTTATCTTTGATTTCGAGATCAAACTCTTGAAGTAACAAGAGCCATCAGATGAGATGAGGTTTCGTATCTTTCTTTGCAAACAAGTATTTCAAGGCTGCGTGATCTGTGAAAATAGTCACTTTAAATAACACAAGTAAGATATGAACTTGTCTAATGCATACACCACTGCAAGTAATTCTTTCTCCGTTATGGTGTAATTCTGTTGAGCTTCTATAAGCGTTCTTCTTGCATAATAAATTGGCCAAAAATGCTTGTCAATTCTCTATCCCAAGACTGTTCCAATGCAAGTGTCACTTGCATTGCACATTAGCTCAAAAGAAAAATCCCAATTAGGAGTAATCAAGATTGATGAATTAATTAATCTTGCTTTAAGTTCTTCAAATGCCTTCAAACAATCTGCGTTGAAGTTGAAATCAACATCCTTGTGTAAAAGGGCTGTGAGCGGTTGAGCAATCTGAAAAAAGTCTTTGATGAACCTCCTATAAAAGCCAACATGTCCAAGAAAGCTTTGGACTTCTTTGACTGATGTAAGAGCAGCCAACTTCTGAATTACTTCAACTTTGGCTTGATCAACTTCAATGCCTTTTTTAGAAATCTTATGGCCAAGGACAATGCCTTCACTGACCTTAATATGGCATTTTTCCCAATTCAACACTAGGTTTGTCTCTTTGCAATGAACTAAAACAGCTTTAAGCTTGCTTAAGCAGGACTAAAAAGTCTTGCCATAAATCGAAAAATCATCTATGAAAATCTCCATGGTCTTTTCTACCATGTCATGAAAAATCGACATCTTGCATCTTTGAAAGGTTGCTAGGGCATTGCACAGACCAAAGGCATTCTTCGATATGTGTAGGTTCCATACGAGCAAGTAAAGGTTATCTTCTCTTGGTCTTGGGGATGACTTGAAATTTGATTGTATGCTGAGTAACCATTAAGAAAGCAGTAAAAAGTATAGCCCAAAAAGTCTTTCAAGCATTTGATTTATGAATGGAAGAGGAAAACTATCTTTCCTTGTTGCATCATTAAGCTTGCGGTAATCAAGACAAACTCTGAAACTAGTGACTGTTCTTATCAGAATAAGCGCATTCTTATCATTCAGAATTGCAGTCATTCGACCTTTCTTAGGAACAACCTGAACCATACTGGTCCAGATACTGTCTGAGATTGGGTAGATAATTTCGGTGTCAAGTAGTTTGATTACTTATTTCTTAACAACTTCCTTCATTTTTGGATTTAGTCTCCATTGAGGTTGCACAAATTTTTTATGATTTTCCTCCATCAAAATGTGATGAACACAAATAGAAGGGCTGATCCCTTTAATACCTGAGATTGTCCATGCCATTGCTTCTTTGTTGTTCCTTATGACATCAAGAAATTGCTCTTTTTGATCGGGTGTAAATTTAGAAGATATGATCACTGGAAGATTGCTTGGGGGTCTCAGAAAGCATATTCAAGATATGGAGGTAATGGTTTGAGTTCTAAAGTGGGTGGTTCTTCAATGGAAGGTTTTGGAGGTAATGTGGGTGTATGATTAAGAGGTTCAACAAACTGTCTGCTTCCTGAGATTACTGGATAGCTAGTTTCTCTTTCAATTTCTTGCTCTATAATCTCCTCTTCTTCAATGAATTCTTCTTCAAAATTTTTTCTAGATGAAAAATGGATTCAAATTAAGATCAGTTGCATCCATAAAATAACAAGTATCATCACAAGAAGAAGGATATTTCATTACTTCATTCATCTTAAAAACAACTTCTTCATTATGGACTTTCAAGATGAGTTTTCCATTATGAACATCTATAAGAGCATGACCAATAGCCAAAAATGGTCTACCTAAAATAATTGGAACATGAAAATCCTCATCCATACTCATAATAAGAAAGTCAACATGTAAGATGAATTTTCCTACTTTCACTAAAACGTCCTCAACAATGCCTCTAGGGTATCTAATAGATCTGTCAGCAAACTGAATAGACACTTTAGTAGGTTAGGGTTCTCCTAATCCAAGTTGTTTATAAATATGATATGGCATAAGATTAATGCTTGCACCTAAGTCACACAATGCATTGTCAATGTTAAGATTGCCTATAGAGCAGGGTATAGGAAAAACTCCCTACGTCTTTTAACTTCTTGGGCAAAGGTTGCTTGCATTGCAGAATAGATGAGCAGTCATGATTAAGCTGCACCATTGACACATTCTCTAACTTCTTTTTGTTTGCCAACAATTCTTTGAAAAACTTCACATACATGGGCATTTGTGAAAGAGCTTCTGTAAAAGGGATGTTTTTATGAAGCTTCTTAAAAACTTCAAGAAACTTATCAAATTGCTTAGCCATCTCATGTTGCTTAGCTCTTTGAGGATAAGGAATATTCGGTTGATACGCCGGAGTAGATTGCATAACTGGAACTGGATTGCTTTGAATATGATCTAACATTACTGAAGTATGAACAGGTTGATTATGAACAGTATCAGATTGAACTTGAGGTTGCTAGACTTTATCCGTAAATTGCTCAATATTTTGAACAGGTTGTGTTTGAACAAATTCAGGTTGCTTGATCACTTCCTCAGCTTGCTTACCTATATTTTCATTAGCATCAACAACTACCATTTTGTTAGTACTTTCAACAATCTTACCATTCCTAAGAGTGATTACTTTGCATTCGGATTTGGTTCAGTGTTGTTTGGAAGGACTCCTTTGTTCTTAGGTGTAACAATTGTAGTAAGTTGCTGGAACTGAGTCTCCAAGTTCTTTATAGAAGACTGAGTCTGCTTCATAAACTACATCATCATGTCTTTCATCTAATCAAAATTAGACTTCTTGGGTTCACAAGATGGTCCTACTTGATGAAAATTCTGTTGAGTTTGATGATGCTGTTGAAAATTGATGTGAGGTTGCTGAAAAGGAACTTGAGATTGCTTTCCAGGTTATTCATTCTATGAAAAATTGGGATGATTCCGCTAACCAGGATTATATGTGTCGGAAAATGGATTATGCTACCTTTGATTGTTCCCTATGAAATCACATTGCTCATGATTAAGTGGTCCTTCATAATCAATGTTTCTATGGTTGCCATTACAAAAATCATAAGATAACTACACATTTGAGATTTCTGAAACATTTTTCTTAGCCAACTGCCTCCAAATTAGGTCCACCTTATCCGATAATTTTGAAACAACTTCAGATTCACCTTGCCTTATTCTATCTTCACTCACCGCATCCCATTTATAGCTAGTATTGACCAGCCTCTCAATAAGCTCATGAAGTTCTTCTGGAGTAAGCTCCTCTGCTATTTAATTTGATTTGGATATTGTAAGCATTGGTTAATCCATTATAGAAGTTTTGGATATGCATCCACATTGGAATTTCGTGATTAGGCACTTTCCTCAAAAGATCTTTATATCTCTCCCATGCTTCAGAAAGAGATTCATCACATTGCTGGGAAAAATGAGTAACCTCATTTCTTAGCTTGATTACTTGCCTGGGTGGAAAATATTTCATCAAGAAAGCTCAGGCCATTTCATCCCAGGTTGTCTGAACCAGGTTGAAGATTTTTAAGCCAACTTTTTTAGCTTTATCCCTCAAGGAAAAAGGAAAAAGCTTAAGTCCTATGACATCATTTGAAACTCCATGATTAGTGCGAAAAGTATTACACATAGTCACAAAGTCTTGAATGTGTGAACTTGGATCTTCTCCTAGTAATCCTCCAAACTGAACAGCTGCTTGAAGCATTTGTATCATCGGGGCTTTGATCTCAAAGAGATTGTTTCCTTCATCGGGTGTCACAATGCATGAAGAGTCTTCCTCGGTCAATGGTCTCAAATACTCTTTAAGTCTTTACCTTTGGGGATTTGGATTAATTTCCCCTTCACCCTCATGTGCTCCATTTCCATCTCGATTAGGCTGTCTAAGGTCTGCCATCCTCTACCTTCACATTGCTCGCCTGGCTGTACCACTTCTTCATTTACAAGTCCTTTCAATTTCAAGATGTATAGGAAGCAATGGTAAGCCAACTCTACACATACAATAGAAGACGTCTTAGACATAAATTATTGCACAAGCTGAACACACAAGGTTAAAACTATCAATGTACTGAAAATTAAAATTTTCTGCTACCGATCCCCAGTAACGGTGCCAAACACTTATTGCCTAAAAGATTGGACTCTAACAAGTGCACTAGGTCAATTGTAGTACTTAGGCAAGACCAAGTATCACTTCCTCTGAGATCTGTATTAACAACCTTAATTTTCTAGCAAACAGACAGATTTGATATCTTTCACAACAAAAATGAAGATTTTAAGTAGAATGACTAAGTAAACTAAAACAGATTCAAGCATTAACAGATTCAAAATGGCGAAGAATAAAAAATAAAACAACAATAATAATATAAAGACAGCAGACCCAAACCAAGCATAAGCAAGCATTTTCAATACATTCCTCTCCTTAACCATTATGAGCAGGGTTACAGAACATAGATCTAGGGTATCTCACTCTTAAATCACCATACTAGAAACCTCTGGATATGTGGATTCTATGACAAGCAGCCTAATCAAATCTCTTTAGAAAAAGACTACTTAATAATGCATTAAGATCTTACAAGCATTTTATTAAAGATAAAAACCCCTAGCATGCAGTCTACTCGAATTTCTTCAGCAAACATGCATGTGTTTCAAGGTAATTCCACGTTTAAGAATCTCCTCTCGGTCTCATCCTAACCACTAGCATATGAGGTGATCATTCTCAAAGAAAGGTGAAGCACACCAAGAAATAATCATCACATACATAGTATCCATAATAAAAAAGGAGAAGGAGTACTTACTACTGTCAGTCGAGCTAGCTCAAGCCTGCTTGAATTGGACTACTCACAATACATGAGCAGCATCAGTAGAAAAATAAATAATCAAAAGAAATTGCTACTAATTATATTAAACTAAAGAATTAGAATACAAGAGAGAAAAATGAGCCAAGAGTCAAAAGCTTTCTGCTACAAACACTAAAGGAGTATATATAGCACTTCCCAAAAGACTAAAATACCCTAAAAATTAAAATAATAATAAAGTACTTAACATAGGTGGCTTAAAGATAACCACAAAATAAAATTATATTCAGTCCAACCACTAAAGTTTAACCTAGATTTGCAAGTAAACTCTTCCCAAAAGTCAACTCTCTTTTCAAGACAAATCACATCTTCTCCTCCATCCCTCCATGGGACCATGGCAAGGACCAATTTGTGTCCAACTTTTTCTCTCTCTTTCAAAGCTCTTTTTCATCTTCTTCCAACCTGCTTGCCGAGGTTTTTCATGATTTTGCTGCAAATTAATTTGTAGCCTGAAATAAGCTCTAATTAGCCAAAATAAATTTAATAAAGCTCAATTTAAATCCAATTAACACCTGAAATTATTGGTATATTTATCACTTATTAAGCGATGGACAAATTAGAATTTTTTAGAAAAGCTAATTCAAAGAAAATAGAGAGGTAAAACACAATTGAAATAGAAGCAACAAATACCGCTTTTGATACAGAGTCACTATTGTAATTACTATTTGAAACCAAAAAGAGATTAAGAAAAAAGAATGAACCGTAACAAAATAAAGCATGGAAAGAGTTGAAATGAGGTTATTACTATTAAAAATTTACAGAGAGATTTTATGGATTATGAATATAAAAAAATTATTATGAGAAATTATAGGATTTTATGAGATTATGAGAGATTATTACGATTTATAGAGAAAAATAAAATAGGAAATAATTAGAAATTTGATTAGTAACTTATGAACGGAGGCAATTAAGGGAAAATCTTTTTAAATTTATATATAATTAGTTTAAAAATAATTAGTAATAAATTGAAATAAATAAATAAATAATTCAAAAATTAAGAAATCACACTTGCCCTAAGCGTCTACTGTTAATATATGGATTAATCAAATGAAGCATGTGAATGCAAGTAAAACAATCAAACATTTCTAGACAGCCATGGATTTTTATTTTTTTAATCCATCACACCAAGAAGCATACGGCTTGATTTTTATATTATGGAACACTAAAAATCTAGAATAAAAGAACCAATAGTTGAATTTGTAATTGATGATTATTTAATTTATTACATATATATTTAAAATATCCACACGTATTATATGTAACATATGTGACACATAAAGAAAATAATTGAAAATAATTCATATCTTATCATTTTATTGGCATAGAAACATCTAAATCATCATCATCATCACCATCATCACCATTATTATTATTATTATTATTATTATTATTATTATTATTAACTACATATTAGCCATGTTGGAAATAAAGAAGAGCAAAAAGAAATAAATTTATCGAATTGAAAGGTTGAGACATGGACGAGCCATTGCCTTAAAAGAATTCTGATAAGATCAAAGTGCAATCACAAAGACCGATCACTCCCAAGATTAACACAGCAAATTGCAAACTTGTGCACTTGAAAATCGCTTCGGAACATAAACTACAATGCCCAGAAATAAAGAAAAGCAATTTTGAAGCCATTTTCTAGTTTTAAGAAATCTATTAAAACCATATGTCAAAGATCCCCTTTGTGTATTGCCAAAGCCGTAACATATATAGAGGTTGGAGAAAAATCCGGAATAGAATCGTGTAGTTAACTGATTTTTACCAAATGAAAAGACCATTTAAAATAGGAAAATTGTCAAAATTACCCTCGTTTCAGGGTTTATTTTAGTTGCTTACCTTTTCTTATTTACACTATTACGTTTTTTTTAGATCTAATTCTTCTTTACGTTATTTTCCCTTTTTCTTCCAAACCAAAGATCAAAGAGCGAACTTCAGTTCTAGCCCTCTACATTTGGACTCAATGCTTCGACTCAGTAGAACAAATCAAGTAAATCTGTAGTCTTTAAGCCGCCAATTCCTCCAGCTATGTTGGGTGAGCGATATAGCTAATGGGAAGGCCAAAATCAAAGATGGTCAGGCCAAAAAAGGCTCCAAAATCACCACTAAGAAATCTGATTATTCCGCTCAATCCCGTCAAGATTCCACCAACAACGCCTTATACGAACTATGCCTCAACGTTCCTACCCCTGTTGATTCTGGATTTCAGGCTATTTCAGATCGTGATCACAACTACCTCATTGTGTATGAATTATAATTTCTTGTTTTCTGGGATAGGTTGGTATTGTTTAATTTTTCATAATTTAGTCCGTTGTAATTTGGTTCTTTACTTTTTGTGGCTCTTCAATGGAGTTTTGCTAATTTATTACCTGTTTCTCACCTTTTGTTGTTCTGCATTCCTTTAAAGAGCCAAAAACACATTTGGTTTTATGGAAATCTTTCAACTTTTTTTGCGGATAGCAATAGCACAAGGACACAGCTGAAGTATAATTTTGTCAATTTGACTTGTTTCTGATCGCTTTGGTTAATGATCGAACTTTTTGAAAATTAGTTAACCATTCAAAATAAAGATGGGAGGGAATAGATGTAAATCTACCATTGATTGAATTTTGCCTTTTGGATTGGTTTCCATAGGATAGGCTTCTTCAGTTTCTTAGAAAATGGGGGTTATGTAAAATCGAAGTTTCTTTCTTCAAATGGTGTCATGCTATTGTGTAAAAATTGAAAGCATACGCTCGTTTACACTGTTGTTAATGGTGTTTTCCTACATGAATTTG
This sequence comes from Euphorbia tirucalli, assembly GCA_039660915.1. NCBI lineage: Eukaryota > Viridiplantae > Streptophyta > Magnoliopsida > Malpighiales > Euphorbiaceae > Euphorbia > Euphorbia tirucalli. The sequence goes on from CM077637.1 coordinate 19,183,370, forward strand.
CAGCATGTATAGGCCATCAGTACAAGCAGGTGTAATAAATGGTGGAACAAATATGAGATCAACAATGCCTCCATCATACCCTGTGGCTGCTAGTCAACCTCAAGTATACTATGATCTTTCATATTTAACAGAAGGCATGTACAAAAAATGGTAACCAAATTTGCCAAATTCCATTATAGAGATAGATACATTAATTAATTTCAAGAAATTCATTTTCTTCATATCACCTTCTAGGCTAGTGGCCTTCGTATTTGATTTGTTTTCATATATCATTATTCAATATAATAAAGTTGGGTTTCATATTAGTTTAATTAGCAACTTGATGCCATGATTTGTATTGATCTGTGCATATTAAGTTTATCAATTTGTACTTCTATTGATACTTCTATTGTTTCTTCTGTCCTTCATTGCGGGCAAGCTCTAGACAGCCTGTTAAGCGTTATAAGAAGTTTCTTGCTGACATTTTCCCCCCGAAATCAGGTGATGCCTTGGTCTTTTTTTTAATGTTAGTTAACTTTTGAGATTGTATCTTTATAAGTATGTCTTCTGTCACTTTAAATTTTTGTAGCAAATCAGATAAATTCCTTCTTAACTTGGCTAGTCACTTTTTCACTTTGTTATTTTCTTGTGGAGGTGATCCATTGCGTGTTGTACTTTGAGTAGTAAAGTGGTAAGCAAGTGGTGATTGGTGGACTTATAAGATTCTGCATGAACGTGTGGATGAATTGATGCCTTGAAACTTATAAGAAAAATATATCTTATCAATGTTTTAATGAAATCTTAATATCATGATGGTCTCTCATTTGAAGTGCTTGAGGGCTTTTGATTTCATTCATCCACTCTATCATACCCACAGGAAGGGTTAGCAAAAAATAGAAAATATACTTGGATAAAGTATTAGAGTTTACATGTTATTTCTTTTCTATATCATTTTTCAGGAGGCTGAACCAAATGATCGAAAAATTAGGAAGCTTTGCGACTATGTTTTAAAGAATCCACTGCGGGTTCCCAAGGTGTGTTGTCTTGAACATTTAACCAGATTTCTGAACTTATTGAATTAGTGTGAGCCAACATTTTCTATGGTTTTGTTACTGCATTTGTTGGTCTTAAAGAAATGTTCCAACTAAGCATAAAATTTTTGTTTTTCCCTTTGTTGTCAAGCTTTCTCTCTCTCCCATTGGCTTTTTACTAATGGCCATATTCTTATTGATAGGAATTTTTCAAAATGTTACACAACAGATTTAGATGCTTTTTTCTAATTTGTAATAATGGAAAAAAGTGTACTTAGGACTGCACTTTTGGGACTGCATCTGCACTTTAGGACTGCATTTTGGGACTGCATTTTATTATTGGGACTGTATCTTTTTGAACTGCACTTTGGGACTACATTTTGTTGAATTTGATCAGAAAATGGCACCTTTGAAACATGAACAGCTTGCAGAACCATTTTATTCTTATTTTTTTTAATTTAATTATACATTGTTTGTACACTTCTTATATAATGTTATATGTTTATACACTTATTATATATTGTTATACACTTTTTATATAAACATTGTTATACATTTATTATACACTGTTATACACTCTTTATATACTGCTTATACATTGTTATACACTTCTTATACATTGTTGTACACTGTTATACACTTCTTATACACTGCTTATACATTGTTATACAATGTTTATACACTTCTTATACACTATTTATACACTTCTTATACACTGCTTATACATTGTTATACACTGTTTATACACTTTTTATATACTGTTTATAAATTTTATATACTTCTTATACATTGTTATACACTATTTATACACTTCTTATATATTATTATACACTGTTTATACACTTTTTATACATTGTTATACATTGTTTATACACTACTTATACACTGTTATACATTTTTTATACAATGTTATATGTTTATAAACTTATTATACACTTCTTATACATTTTTATGCATTATTTATACACTTATTATACACCGTTATACACTGTTTTGATGCAGAGCTGGTAGCAGATGAGTTTCTGGACTGAGAGTCAAGGAAGAAAAGGGATCTTAGGCTCAATTAAGGTAATAAGTAGTTTTGTTTTTGGTAGACCTTAAAATGGATGTAATTTTGCTATAAGAGTCCGATTAACTATTATATTATGTTTTAGAAATGTGATTTTTGAGCTCTATAAGGGCTGTCACAGGTTTACTGTGACAGGTCGCATTTGGGCCCAAAAAAACGTTGTTTAGGCCTTCATCTGTTAGTTTATACACTGTTTATACACTTATTAACTGTTTGTACACTTCTTATACATTGTTTATATACTTCCTATACACTGCTTATACATTGTTATACATTGTTTATACACTTCTTATACACTGTTTATACATTGTTATACACTGTTTATATACTTCTTATACAATGTTATACGTCATTATACACTTCTTATATATTGTTATACACTGTTTATGTATTGTTTATATACTGTTTATAAATTGTTTATACACTGTTTGTACACTTCTTATATATTGTTATACACTGTTTATACATTGTTTATACACTATTTATACACTTCTCATACACTGTTATACATTGTTATACACTGTTTATATACTTCTTTTACATTTTTATATACTTCTTATATATTGTTATCCACTGTTTATATATTGTTTATACACTTCTTATACATTGTTATACAATGTTTATACACTTATTATACATTGTTATACACTCTTTATACACTGCTTATGCATTATTATACACTGCTTATACATTATTATACACTGCTTATACATTATTATACACTGTTTATACATTGTTATACACTTCTTATACATTGTTATACACTTCTTATACATTGTTATACACTGTTTATACACTTCTTATACATTGTTATGCACTTCTTATACATTGTTATACACTGTTATACATTGGTTATACATTGTTATACATTGGTTATACACTATAATGCTTAAATAATGTATAAAATAAGGTACAAACAGTATATAAACAAGGTCTAACAGTTTCACAAAGGTATAAACAATGTATAACTAAAGTATGATTATTGTATCACAAGGTATAACTAACGTATAATATTAATAAAAGTTATAAATACACTATTATATACTGCTTATACACTATAATGCTTAAACAATGTATAAATAAGGCATAATTAATGTAATCACAATTTATAATTAATGTATAATTAATGTAATTAATGTATAATTACAGTGATTATACCTTAATTATACCTTAAGATACACTATTACATTGATTATACCTTAAGATACACTATTATAGTGATTATATCTTAGTTATTCCTTATTTATACCCTAAGGTACATTATTATATTGATTATACCTTACTTATACCTTAATTATACCTTAAGATATACTATTACAGTGATTATACCTTAATTATACCTTAAGATACACTATTATATTGATTATACCTTAGTTGTACATTAATTATACATTAGTTATACCTTAAGATATACTATTACATTTATTATACATTAGTTATACCTTAATTATACCTTAAGATACACTATTACAGTGTTTATACCTTAGTTATACCTTAAGATACACTACTACAGTGTTTATACCTTAGTTATACCTTAAGATACACTATTACATTGATTATACCTTAGTTATACTTTAGTTATACCTTAGTTATACTTTAGTTATACCTTAAGATATAAAGGTATAATTAGTTATACCTTAGTGAAAAAAAATATCGGAAAAAGTATATACATATGGATTTTGTTTCGAAGATTAAAAAAAACATTTTAAAGTCACATGACAAAAAAATAAACAGATTGAGAGATAAATGCGAAATTAGATTAAAAATTATAAAAAGGGGAGAGAGAAACGTGGACAAAGTAGAGAAGGTATTTTGGAGATTATGATTTTTTGCTTTGTTGTTTATTGGGCAAGAATCATGTAAAATTGAATATTTTGTTTTTTAGGTATTTTTAAAATTTTGAAAAGTTTTTGATGTATTCATGCAAACTTTTTCTTTTGAGGTAAAAATATTATATGGTGCCAAAAAGTATATATTTATGTAAAATGCCCTTTAAAATATCTAAAATAAAACAATTTGTCACAAAATGATTTATTGATTGGGCCTGGCCCCACTTACATGGGAAAGTAATGCATGTGTAATTTATTGGGCTTTTGAAGAAAATATTCTAATTTTACTCCACCATTTCTTTTATACACTAAAAGTTGATTCTCTAAAAAATACTTCAAAAACTTTTAAAATTAGAAGTATACGCTCTTATATCTCCATCTTATTCCTTACTTTCTCTCTCTTATTTTGTAGTTTAAATATAATTTCGTTATTTATCTCTCAACTAGCTCATTTTTTTGATATTCCACTGCAGAAAGTTTTTTTTTATTCTTCGAAGTGAGATCCATATTTATTTTTTGCAAAGATATAAAAACGATATACTGAAGGTATAAGAAGGTATAACAACAAAAAAAAAACGCATGAATAATAACAATAAAACACCAATACATATCAACATAGTATCACAAATGTAGAAGAAGGTATAATAAAGGTATCATGACAATGAAAATTTTTAGAATACTCCCGGTGTATGGTACTCCCGTAAGATATATTAGTAAAAAGAGTTGTGACTTTCCTTTTTAGGGTATAATAAAAAAATATAAATCACATTTTATAACTATGGGAGTATATACTCCAGAAGTATTCTAAAATTTCTCCATGACAATATATGACAACAAAAAACGCATATATAACAACCAAACACCAAAACATGTATCAACACAGTATCGCAAGGTATCATACATTGATAATGTGTTGCAAAATGGATATATCACCATAAATGAATTCCTACATGTTGTGTGTTGTGATACCTTTCTTATACTGTGTATACTTTTGTTATCCCTTATTTATACCTTTATGAATGTTAACTGCTTTTATACCAAAAAAGGTAAAAACAAATGTAAAAGGTAATGCATAACTACTAGTATCAAGAAGGTATAAACAAAGATTAACAAAGATATAATCACAGTATAAGAGGTTATAAACAACACAAATGTAAAATGAACGCATAATATCAGTATAAAGAAGGTATAATCAAAGTATAACAAACGTATAATTTAATAAGATCCGAAGAAAAGAAATTAAATGGATGGATTTTTTTTTTCTTTTTTTACCAAAGTTGGTCCTGGAATATAATTCAATACCTTTAATTTGACCCATAAAAGAAATAAAATTGGGACATTTTCTCTCAATAGAAGAACCAAGCAGAAATGGGATTGCTGGAGTAAAAAATAGAAGGAAAACAACAATCTTGAGGCAACCAAGCAGCAGCATTATTACTCCATGGAGATTCAATTGCCATTAAGAAAAGATATAATAAAAAGATTGCAAAAGAAAGATAAATTTCATGTGTTTCCATTGATGATAAATATTGTGAAGCAAAAATGGAGGTATAGCAGGTGTTATTTATAATTGAAAAGGGAACAAATGTATTGAAACTGATAAATTAATGTGGGCATAACATAATAGCTTAAGGGAGGAGTGATAAAGCTGTGGGGTGGGTTCATAAATCCAATTTTACAAATTTATAAAAATGGAAAAATTCACTGCATCTCACCTGCAATTTGATTTGAATCTGCCCCTTCATAAATCAATTTCATTTAAAAAATTATCATTGAATATCGAATGGAATTGAACTGGGTCTCAGTTTGACTTTGTAATTTCTATACGATACCAGCTCAATTGATATTCGCTTTTCCTTATTTACAAGGATTTTAGAGTTTCTAATTAAGAACTCAATTTCAGATGATGAAGACGTGCCAGAGAATGATCATTGTTAGATGTCTATGTTAGTTGTATATACTCCAAGGACTACTCGGCATATTATGTACATATTATTGGGGTCTTATGTAATTATTCCCCAATCTCTTGTAACCATATAAATACATGATTTACATCAATTCAGATTAAGGAGGTTCATCAACTCTATTATGGTATCAGAGCCCTAAACGTGAAATCCCTAAATAGAAAAAACAAAGGAAGCCGTCGATCTCCAATTGCAGCCATGTCCACCAGTGAAATCTCCCAAACGGAAACAACACTCGGCGCCCTTCCTGCTAAAGACAGCACACCAACTCAGCCGTCAATTCCGTTACCCAGCCTCTCCACTCAGATGCCGACTAAACTCACATCTACCAATTTTCTCTTATGGAAAACACAATTATTATTGATGATTCGAGGCTGCAGACTGGAAGGGCATTTGGACGGGTATGAACAAGCACCTCCAGCAACGTTAACAAATGGCTCCAATACTAATCTTATTTCTGCGTCTGCCTTGACTAATCAGAGTGATGTTTTTGTTGAGTTCTTTAACAATTTCTTTATGGTGAAGTACCTGAAATCCAAGAAAATAATCTTCAAAGGGCCGAATAGACAAGGACTTTACACAGTGTCGCATTCTGTAGTTCCTCTAGCATGGGCTCATGCCACGACCTTGTCCATGTGGCATGCACGATTAGGCCATGCAGTACTCCCAATTGTCAAGAAAATAATTAGTCAGCATAGTCTTTATGTTTCCAATAATTTGCAAAATTTTTTTGTTGCCCTAGCTGTGCTATTAGTAAGAGTCACAGACTACCTTTTGTTGAGTCTAATTTTTAGGCCAAGGGGCCACTTGAACTTGTTTGTTCTGATTTATGGGGCCCCTCCCCAGTCAAATCTCATGATAATTTTTCTTATTACATTCTATTCTATGATCACTTTAGTAAATTTTTGCCTTTATTAAATTTCATACACTAGCTGAGAAACAATTTAACTGTTCTATTAAATCTTTCCAGTCCGATTGGGGCGGAGAATTCCAGTCTATATCTAGCTGTTTGTCCTCACAAGGCATCATTCATCGAGTTTCCTGTCCCCATACCCCATAATAAAATGGGTGTGCAGAGAGGAAACACCAACATATTGTTGAAACGGGTCTGGCTTTACTTGCTCATTCTAAATTAGACAAGAAATATTGGACAAAGGCTTTTGATACAGCTGTTTTTCTTATTAATCGTATGCCCACTCCCTTGCTGAATTTTATTTCCCAATTTGAATGTTTAATACATGCTGCCCCGAATTACAATTTCTTGCACACTTTTGGTTGCCTTTGCTACCCGTGGTTACGGCCTTACAACTCAAATAAACTTGATTTTCATTCTCGTCCCTATGTTTTCCTTGTTTACAGTCATCTTCATAAGGGTACTATTGTCTTGACCCTCCCTCTGGTAAAATTTTTATCTCACGCCATGTGCTCTTTGATGAACAGGTGTACCCATATCCGAAGCTCACTCGTATCCCGGCATCCTCAGCACCTTCCACTCCTACAAACACTAACCCAACCCTTACCTATCCACTTCCTCAATCCCACATATAGCAGCCACCTTCCCCTACTCCTATGCCCACAGAACCTACACCCACGCCCTCACCTGCCGCACCTGTATCCTCGCCCATAGCACCCACAACCTCACCCACAGCGCCTACTCCACCCTCACCTGTACTAGCAAACACCTTCAGCTCCTCGCCTATACCTTTGTCCCCTCCTACCCCTCACACGCCTCTCAATACCACTCCAACTGAACCCTCTCCACCAGCAGATAAAAATCTATCTCTGAGATTACCTCTCATTGTTGATTTATCTACATTCGCCCCCAGCGAACCTGAACCAGCTCCTGCACCTGTTCCCCCTCCTAGGCATATGGTTACACGCTTCTTGACAGGGTCATCTCGACCCTGGATTTTACAGACGATGATGTATGCCCCTGATCCAACTAGCTATATTGAAGCTGTGAAACATAATCATTGGCGTCAAGCCATGGCGGTTGAATATAACGCCTTAGTCACAAATGGAACTTGGGAATTAGTTCTTGCACCCCTCCCCCCCAAGCGAATATCATTGGCTGTAAATGGGTTTTCAAAACCAAAAGGAAGGCAGATGGGTAACTTGATAAATACAAAGCAAGACTTGTTGCTAAAGGGCACCACCAGCGACCCGAGATGGATTTCACTGATACTTCAGTCCTATTATGAAGCCCACTACAATTCGGGTTCTGTTGTCTCTTTATGTATCTTTTTCCTAGCAAGTACTCCATCTTGATGTTTCTAATACATTCTTGCACAAAGATTTGGAGGAACGAGTTTTCATAACACAACTGCTTAGCTTTGTGGATCCTTCTCACCCGACTTATGTCTGCTCCTTGACGAAATCATTATATGGGTTGAAATAGTCTCCTCGTATGTAGCATAAACGTCTGACTACAGCCTTGATTGGTTTGGTTTTCGCAGTTCCAAGGCTGATGTGTCCCTCTACATGTTCCATTTCGATAAAGTTCTTATTTTCTACCTAATTTATGTTGATAATTTGCTACTCTTGGGTAATGACTCTGTGTATCTTACACGACTAGTTAAGTACCTTCAGATGCAATTTGATTGCAAATTTAATTTAAATTGAAAAATCAATGGGGAAAAATCACAAACCCCAATCCAAGAATCCCAAATATAAAATCCAATTTTAAATCCAAGGGATTCAATCCAATTAAACAATTTTCATGGATCAAAAGCCCGCTCTGATACCACTGTTGGGATTTTCACCAGAAATCATCCAAATAAATGCGTAAGATCGCGACGATTTCCTCAAATCCGTGCCCAGGAGCAATTGAAATGAAAATTGCAAAAACAAAATTTTATCAAGAAGAGATTAAACTCTTACCAGGAGTATCTCTTCTAGAGATGGCTACAGAAATCAACGTAGATTCCCTCCTCGTTCACGTACACGAATGCCTGTGGAACATGACCCGTGCTAACATTGGAAATCGAAAACTTTTGAGAGAGAGAGGCAAGGAATTTCGGCTATGGCTTGTCTCTTATGTCTTGGCCAAAAATCCCTAGGTATTTTACCTAGGGTGGGCCGAAATTCTCTTTAAGATTTCGGCCCAAATTTCTTCCTTGTCTCATGTGGGGTTTTTCTCCTTTTAAAACCCAGTCCAATATTAATTTCCCAAGTCCAATTAATTATCAAACCCAATTTCATTTAATTTGTATCTTTAACATATTATTCCAAATAATATATTTGATACAATTAAATTAAAATCAATTTGATCAATTAATTATACCATGAAATTAATTTTGACATTCATAAGACAAAGACACATGTAAACCTATACATGTGAAATATTTCCACCTAGGAAATAATCTCATAAATTAATCTAATTAATTATGAGAAGGCCAATCAAATATTAATTTTATTATTATGATCAATCCAATTGATCTTTATAATATAATTAATATAATTCTCTCTCTCCGGTGTGTATACTCCAAGTATACAGGTGATTCCTTAAGTCCGTGTTCAGACGCTCGATGTGTATGATCCCGTGGGCCCATCTTTATGTTGGTAGTGGGCCTATGGCCCACAGACTGCAGGCAAGCTCTAGCAAGCCACTACAGCTCCCAATTAAAATGGAGGTGGCAGTCCAACTGTAATCATAACCATATAGTTTGAACTTGTATATCCCATGTCATTGATATTGGTGTCCAACACAGAGGCATGGATTGATCACCCTCTTTTGTGTCCGAACATTAACTTGATCCCGAATGTACTGATGCTCACAAACAAGTTCCAACTTGTTTAGGTGTGGCCACACTCTTATCAGTCACATTCATTAAGAGGCCGGTGATATCTTCTTAGTGGACTACTGAGTGACAAATCCCTTCTGCACATCCATAGTATTGCCATGCTTAGTGACATACCCGAAAGTACCCATACTTGGCACCCTATTACAGGCCCTTCAGGCATACCCCTAAGTATACGACCTAGCATGCAACACCATCATATGGTCAGGTCAAAGGATCCATACAAGTACTACACGAGAATCACTTGTGATACTATACCATGTGGATTTCTCGTTTAGTGGATCTATCCAGTACCATGCCCCTTTTGCATGTACCCATTAACTTGGTTGACATCCCATGTCCAATGACCGGTAAGACACTGCCATACAATCAGGTTAATGATAGTCTCTAGTTCCATTCATTCCCATGGCTAGAACAGACTACGGAACTCTTTTTTGTCATATCATTTTCCCTATCCATGGTTTTACTGCCAGGTGCATGACACTTGTCATCATGGATATGGATATGTCCATTGGATACTTCATTTAAGATATTGCATAAGATATATATAATAAATGAATTAATGCCTTTATTAATGACACAAAATGTGTATAATACATAAATCCAATAAATGTACAATACAAATACAATGTCCAATGCCTTAGGACTAGGGCATATCCAACAATCTCCCACTTGTACTAGTTCCAACCAGGCATGGGCCTAATCCCTATAGATCTAGTATGACCCTCGTGCTTGGGCTGAACCAGTGCCTTGGTCAAAGGATCTGTGACATTATCCTCGGTGTCCACTCTATGCAATGTAATGTCACCTCTCTCCGCGATTTCTCATATGACGTGAAACTTCCTGAGCCCGTGCTTTGTGTTCTTGTGTGACCGGGGCTCCTTAGCTTGTGCAACGGCCCCATTGTTGTCACAAAAGATATCAACTGGGTCTTGGATAGTTGGTACTACTCCCAACTCAGTGATAAACTTCCTTATCCACACAGCTTCCTTAGCTGCATCACACGCCGTGATGTACTCAGCTTCTGTTGTAGAGTCTGCAATGGTTGGTTGCTTTGAGCTCCTCCAGCTTATAGCACCACCATTTAGCAAAAACACGTACCCAGATTATGACTGGTACTCATCCTGGTCTGTCTGGAAGCCGCATCAGTGTAACCAGTAACTGACAGCTCTTCCTAACCTCCATACACCAAGAAGCTATCCTTAGTCCGATTAAGGTACTTGAGGATTGCTGTGACAGCCTTCCAGTGATCCTCCCCAGGATCCTGCTAGTATCGGCTCATCATACTTAGTGCAAAGGCGACATCAGGTCTCTTACATAGCATGGAGTACATGATTGATCCTAGAGCTGAAGCATATGGAACCAATTTCATGTTCTCCCTGTCCTCCCTTGACTTAGGATGGTTCTACTTACTAAGTTTCAGCCCATGACCCATTGGCAAGAAACCTTTCTTAGCCTGATCCATGCTGAACCTTTTCAGAACTTTGTCTATGTATGAGGCCTGACTTAGGCCAAAAGCTGATTTGATCTATCCCTGTAGATCCTGATCCCTAGGATCATCTCAGCTTTGCCTAAGTCCTTCATTGCGAAGCACTTACATAGCCACTGCTTTACTCCTTGCAGTGTTGGTGTGTCGCTTCTAATGAGTAGGATGTCATCTACATAAAGTACCAGGAATGTGACAATGCTCCCACTAATCCTCTTATATACACAAGGCTCATCTTGATTCTGTATGAAGCCATATTCCTTTATAGCTTCATTGAATCTAAGATTCCAACTATGGGATGCTTGCTTCAATCCATAAATGGACCTTTGAAGTTTGCATACCCTCCCCGGATACTCTGGATCGATAAAACCCTCATGTTGTGTCATGTACACATCCTTGAGTAGCTTTCCGTTAAGGAAAGCTGTTTTGACATTCATTTGCCAGACCTCATAGTCGTAACATGCGGCTATGGCCAGTAAGATCCTGATGGATTTGAGCATGGCTACTGGTGAGAAAGTTTCATCATAGTCTATTCCATAGACTTGTCTGAAACCTTTCGCAACCAGACACCCCTTGAAGGTATTATCGGTGTTTAGCTTGTAGCACCACTTGCAACCTATTACCTTAGCAGCTGGAGGTGGATCAACCAAGTTCCAAACCTGGTTATCGTACATAGATTGCATCTCTGCCTCTATGGCTTTACGCCAATTTGCAGACTGTGGGCTTGCCATAGCCTCTTGGTAGGTTTTGGGTTCTTCCTCATCTAAGATGAGAAGAGTTTGATCATCGGTGACGAGAAAACCATACCTCTTTGGTTCCCAACGATCCCTACCAGACCTTCTAGGTCCTTGTGTTGCCTGGGTCGGTGCTTCCACCCTTGGAAGCTCCACCTGGGCCTCCGAGTTATCCTCTTCAGGAGCTTGTGGACTTTGAACTTCCCTGAGTTCAACATTGCTCCCACTATCTTTCTTGGAAAGGAATTCCTTTTCTAGAAAGACCCCCTTTCTTGCCACGAACACCTTGTTCTCGGTAGTGTTGTAGAAGTAATACCCTTTGGTTTCCCTAGGGTAGCCACAAACAGGCATTTATCGGTTTTAGGCTCTAGCTTGCCACTAGTCAATCTCTTGACATGTGCTTCGTATCCCCAAATCCTTAGGAAAGACACATTAGGCTCCCTGCCCGTCCATATCTGATATGGGGGTCTTGTCCACTGCCTTAGTCGGAGTATTATTTAAAATAAGAGCAGCTGTCTCGAGGGCATGTCCCTAAAAACTTATTGGGAGAGAGGCTTGACTCATCATTGAGCGGACCATGTCCAACAGGGTCCTATTCCTCTGTTCGGACACCCCATTCCACTGTGGTGTTCCTGGAGGAGTGAGCTGTCGAACTATTCCATGCTCTCTCAAATATGAGTCAAACTCTAGGCTCATATATTCACCTCCTCGGTCTGACCGAAGGGTTTTGATATTCCTACCTAGCTGGTGTGAGTAAACGATGTTTTTTTTCGAAACGCGTGGTGAAGCGGGAACCGGGGATTTTATTTTTAAGCGTTGATGTTTTGGATTTGAAAACGGGTTTTAATCTTTCTTAGAAAAACTCTTTCATTTTATTGGAAAAGTCTTTTTTGTAGAAAACTTAATTTTAGACACGAAATTTAGAAAACAGGCTTTTAGAAAATTCCCATTTTAAAAGATCTCGAAACATGAATTTCGAGATTAGATATAGAGTCGCCACCCGGATCAGCTCATCTGAAAAATTCCGGTACAGCTCCGTACCAAGTGTAGACGCAGTACCTAATCCAGAGATTCGAGGTTCGGGCAACATATCTATTAATCCTCACTTATTTTCAATCATTATTTCATAATGTAATGTTGCATTCACTTAATTCTACTCATTTTATCTCTTCTTTTATTATTAATCAATGCTCATACATATGACATAAATATAAATCCAAAATAAAATGCAGAAAAGTAAAAGTACAGGAAAAGTAAATAGAGGCTAAATTATACAACCCATAAAAAAGAAAAAGCTCTCATCCTCACCATTACAACCGCCTATAATACACGATGATCTAAAAAATTACAATCACCTAAATACACGATTTAATCTATAAAATACATTCAAAAATAAAAATAAAGTAACAATAAAAGCTGCATCCAAATACGGTTAGCACAAGTAAACAAATCACACCAAGGACTCAAATAGGACAAAATAGGGGTATTTTAGGAAACGGAATCATGTATAGGGGGTAACCAGGTCGACCCAACCAATCGGCCCGGTTAGACCTGGAAAACGGTTTTTTGAAACGCCCTGTAGGTTTTATGGATGAAAAACCAATTTTGAAAACCATTTGGCTCATTTACATGCATTTTCCAACTTTAGTGGGCTGGATATCCCGGGACCCGAGGGTCCCGTTCGTGTGTGGGCCTAAGTTAAACATCCATCTAGGGTCCAAAAAGAATGTAAACACACCAAAATTCAGTTTTGAATAGGAAAAAAATGTAAAATTACAAGTTTGGGGCCTAAAAGGGCAAAACTGTAATTCTGCCTCAACTACAGCTGCGCCACGGTAGGCTACAGCCTCGCGGCTATGGGTTATAGCCGCGCCCCTGTAGATTACAGCCGCACGGCTGTAATGCTCCAGAATGTGTTCCGGCCTTCTTTTTTTGTTTTTGTAAATCGTTTTGCAAATTTAGCGATTTCAACTCAACTACAGCCACGCCACTGTAGATTACAGTGCGCGCCCCTGTAGATTACAGCCGCACAGCTGTAATCATCAGGTGGGGCGGCTGTAACTGGAATCGCTTCCAAAATCGCAAAAAAAAAACTCAAAAACACAAATAAATAGCACCCAGAATGAATTAAAAAGGATTTTTAAGGCCTCTCAGAATATACCTTGTTTGTGTTCCAGTGTTTTGGATCACCAGGGATGGATTCGAATGCCGAGAAATGCCTTGCAATCACGAACAACCCAAAAGTGTATGTGATCTTCGAAGCCCGAACGGAACCCCGAATGAGTGATTATGATCTAAGAACGTTCCTAGAAAACTAATCCCTTCAAAGTTATATGATTTAAACAGATTTTGTTAAGGTTTCTTTTATTATTTAGGATTAAAACTTTCAATTTTGGCCTTTTCTTCTCCAAAAGTGTGGATGTGTTTTTCTCTCAATTTCTTAATTCTCTCTCTTTTTTAATTTTCTATCTGCTGTGTTAACCCTAAAATCCGGTCACAATCAATTTATATCTCCTATTTTGGTTAAAAATCCGAATTAAATGCTGATTTGGCACAAAAAAGGAAATCTGTTGATTACAGCCGCGCGGCTGTAATGTACTATAGCCGCACGGCTGTAGTACAGTCGTGCCCCTATGGTACAACCGCGCGGCTGTAGTGACCAAATTAGCCTATTTTGCTTAAAAAACCGAATTAAATGCTGATTTGGACAAAAAAAGCAAATCTGTAGACTACAGCCGCACCACTGTAGACTACAGCTGCATGACTGTAATGTCCAGATTAGGCCATTTTCACTTATTTTTCATTCTTTTCCTCGGTTCTCTTAAATACTCACTCGAACTATTCGGGGTTCTGTATTAGGACTTATCACACACCTTGGGGTTATCCGGGACATTTCCAACATTATCCCGGTCGGTCCGAATCCATTTCACGTTTATTCGTGAAAAAGGTAACAGTAGCTTTCATCACCGAGGTTGGGAAAAAACCCGTGCTCACAGGCTGCCCCTCGCGTGACCAAAGTCGACTTGAACAGGTGCTTATGCCTGGTTCAAGTTTGGTCCCGCGATAGGGAGCACGGTGAGAAGGAGAAGAGGATGTACCTGGTGGCTCTCCTCGCGTTGACTTGTTTTGATGTCTGTAGGGACTTATCTCAGTTGTTTTGCGAAACAGTGGTCTTACCCAAGTTGATTTGATTTTTTGGGGACCTACTTCGACTCTATTACGAAGCATAAGACTTTGCTTGAATTGGTTTGATGTTCTCTAGGGACGTACTTCGACTCCTTCGTGAAACAAAGGACTTTGCCCAGATTGTATTGGTTTTCTAGGGTCGTGCTTCACCTCCATTGCAAAGCAGAGGACTTTGCCCGGATTAGGTTAATGCTCTAGGGACATGCTTCGACTCCATTATGAAGCAGAGGACTTTGCTCGGATTGGGTTGATGCTCAGGGACGTGCTTTGACTCCATTGTGAAGCAGAGAACTTTACCCGGATCAGATTCTCCTTGTTAATTGATGTTCATGAAGGTGAAGGGTATTTTGGTAATTTTGTAACTTGGAAAGTTGGCATCCTTTGGAGGAAGGTTATTTTGGTAATATCACCTCTAGTGGAGCCTATGTCACTAGGGGAAGACATATTTCGATGATTTGGTTTCCCGTGAAGCTTGCATCACTAAAGGGAAGTTGTTTTAGCCATCTGGTAGTTTGGTTACTAACAGAAGGACATTTTGGTCATTTCACTTCTAGTGGGGCCTGTGTCACTAAAAGAAAGGATAATAGTGTTTCCCGTGAAGCTTTTATGGCTAGGGAAAGATGCTTTGGTTATTTGAGAAGCTTGCCCCTTGATATTGTTGAAATCGGCTCTCTGTGGCGGAGCAATACCATTAAAATTGGCTCTCTGTGGTGGAGCAATACCGTTGAAACCGGCTCTCTGTGGTGGAGCGATACCGTTGACATCGGCTCACTATGGTGGAGCAATACTATTGAAACTGGCTCTCTGTGGTGAAGCAATACCTTTGAAGTTGGATTAGGGGTATGTATTTAATTTTGGAAACAAAAATTTTTGCCCCTTCGATCAAGAATAAATACGGCTTGATTTTTTTTTTGCCCCTAGATACTTGGGATTTAAGGATGCCCTAGTGTTAGATTATTTCTGCTTCTGGAGTACTTATGGCTCGAGATAGCCTGATGATGACAGCATGTACCTGTACTTGAGTACACATTGATGCGTGTATGCATGTGTGTGTGCATGTTTTAAGTGTATGTGTATGTGGATGTCCTGGATGCATATGCATATGATTACGGTGCTTTTATGGTTTGCTTGGTGTAGACGGTGAGTGGGATTGAGCGCCGTGAGTTTGCTGACTTGGGACATATAACCTGAACAGAAAACAACATTCATTCATTCACTCATTTATAATGCTTTAGCAGAATGCATATCAAAGATGAAATGAAGCTAAGGACAGAATCAGTAATGGTATCTGTCTCGATCGGACCCATGCCTGCCACCAACTGGTCTTTGTAGATTTTCCCGCTGATGGTGCTCGCCTCTCTGTCCTAACTTTTGCATGGACCGCCTTTTCGATCCATCGGACTGCCCAGATTTTTGCATAGATCACCTTTTCGATTTGCGACCCATCGGACCTTTTTTTTTTACACGTAACAGCGCTTGGGCTTACCTGGGTTGATGGGGCTGACGACTTAGTCTTTATCTCCCCTGATGGAACCGCTTCCATCCTATAGGTTAAGGAGTATGACGTTTCTTGAGTGCGTACTCTGATGCTATTTCTGTGTCTTTGCAAAGCAAATGGTAATTTATCAACCCATATTCTATAGGTAACCACTACTTTTGATGGATTTATTGGCCGCCACTATCACCCCGTTGGCTTTGAGGGACACGGAGATTGTCTATGATGTCTAGTCCTTTATTCTGGAGTACTGTGTTATTGCCCCTTGGGATTATAGTCCATTAACAGTCATGACATATTTTTTTAGAAGTGACATTCATATATAGTTCTGATTCTACCCACTCTGAGAAGTAGTTGGTGGTTGCGACCATGGAGCGATGCCCATTCGAGTCTACAGAGCTCCTGCTTGATTAATTTCATCTTTAAATCCTTTGGACCTTGGTGTTCAGTAATTTCTTTGTCAACCCCCGCACGACACTGTACAGCCAAGCAAAGATTTCCATGTGCTTTTGTGGTACTTTTAATTTTCTTTCCTCTCATCAGGCGTGAGGTCTTTTGAGACGAATATCATTTTTGGGTCATCATCTGTCCCTAGATTCATTTCATGCATTGATGTATCATGTGTGTTGAAGGCATTAAATGAATGTATGCACAGTTCCATCCGAAAAATATCGCACAAGTAATTGAAATCAAACTGTTAAATTAAACACCTCAGAGGCCAAATTGTTCACATGATAAATGATAATAATAATAATAATAATAAAACAAATTAAAACATCAAAATAAGTATCGCCTCCACATGCGGAGGTTCTTCTCTTTATTGCAGCGTCATGGTCCTCAATGTCTTATGGACCCGAATCATCCAAGGTTGGGCAAGGGATTATTTTGAATGCTAGGTTTCAAAGCTGGCTCGATAATCTTTCTGTCAGCGACCAACTGCTTGCTGGCCTTAATCAACTGGGTGTATTCATTTGTACGGTGACCCATCATCACATGGTAAGAGCAGAAATTGTCTTTATCTGCCTCAACCGGAGGCGAAAATGGCCTCAAACTCTGCAACAGACCAGCTTTTCTACACTTAGCATAGATCAGGCTTACTGACTCAGCCCATGGACTAGTGACCATTTGAGGAGTCTGCCTTCCTTGGATCACGACGGCCACGTCCTCCCATTACATTTCAATCGGGGCTACACCCTGAGTCATCTTAGCATTAGACCCCACTGGAGTAGCCTTAGAGCTGCTGCCTTTGTGCCCTTGAGAGTACCCCTGATTGCTTTTGTAGGAGCCCGAACTCTGTCTGCCCCTCTGCTCCTCTTCCTCGTATCGCTCGATACATTTGGCAAACTCCACCACCTCATTGAAGGAGTGGAATCTCTTCAGCTTCATTTTATCCTTGTATTGGGGCAGAGTACCATCTACCAGCTTCACAATGAGTGACTCTAACTTTGGTGCCCCATCCACCAAAACTTGCACATCCATCCACCGCTTGTAGTAAGCCGAGAAAGACTTATTCGGCTTCTAACGAATCCTTTCTAGATCCTCAAGAGTTGTCTCAGTCTGGGTATTGTAGGCATACTGCTTCACAAAAGCATCAGATAAATCCTCCCAGGTGGAGCGAGTGTGTATGGGCATCTTCATGTACCACTTTGCCGCAGCAACCCTCAGAGTAGTAACAGATGACCTTTTCCAATCCCCATGCTGGTCATCAATCTCACATAACTATCCAGGTGGGCTTCCGGTGGTCCTTCCCTAGTGTAGGGAGGCAGGTAAGGCATCTGAAAACCAGCTGGGAGCGGCTCACCTCCATCAGCCATCAAAGTAGTCGGGTCGACATACTTAACAGGGTTATAGCGGACCATCTCCTTCAGCTTAGGTAGCATGGCTTCAATATCAGAAAATTTCTGATTGAGGCACTTCTCTAGCATCATCTCAATTGAGGCTTCCCTTGCCTTCTCAAAGGCCTCATCCTCTTCTGACTGACGATCTGGTTCTCTGTGATTGACAACTCCACCACTTCCTCTGGGAAGGCTTCCTACAGCACCATTAGCAACTTGGACAAACTATTGTCCCTCACTTCCACCTGAAGTCTGAGCCGGTGGAACAGTCTAAACAGGGATGGTGCTTATTACGGCTTGCACTTGTTCCCTAAGAGTAGCCTTGAATTCTTCTGAGGTTAGAAAGCTCCTCATAAAAGTAGCCATGTCAAAAGGCAAGTTTCCATTGTTTCCGTCGGCCATCTCCGCTCTGTCAGCTTCTTCTAACAAAATCTGTCTGTCAACTGGTAGAGTAGGCAATTGAATTTCGATCTCCCGATCTGAGTCTGACCCTGAATTGATCCCCTCCACGGTGACCTGCTCTGATTGAACTGATTGAACTGATGGGTTTGGCACTGACTCGACACGAACTAACCGCTTTGAGGTTTGTCTCCAAACTGCACATTCAACACAAGGTTAGAGTCGTGGATGGATGTCATGGACCTAGACTCGACACCTAATTGACATGTATGGTGTGTTCATGTTCATGATTGGATGATGCTTTATGGATGCGGATGGTGATGAAAATGACTTTAGTATTTACTCACTTTTTGTTTTGGATGTTCCAAGCATGTCCCATGCCATGCAAAAGACAATGCAAAAATCTCACATGTGGACCGGCACATGGACAAAAATTCGGCGCCTTCAGGGCACTTAGCGGATGTCGTGAAATGGTCACGTGTGTACCGACACATGGACAGAGGTTCGATGTTTTGTAGGTCGATGAAATGGTATGTGATGTTCATATGGGAGCCGTTCCATAGACAGAGGTTTGATGCTTTTATGGCATCTTAGATGAGGTGATGTCACAAACAAATCATGTGTAACTCGAGACACGGACATCATTTTGGTGTTCATGGAACACCTTGCATGATTTAGGCCTGTTATGAAATATCCTAGTACAAGTTCTAATTCGGCACTCATGGAGTACCTTGAATGAGTTTTCAATGTTATGAAACAATCCGATGTGGATTGTGACACACAAATAAGACTTTAGTGTCGCCATGACACCATGATGAATGGACATGATGTCATGTAATGGTATTGTGTGGTCCGCCACACGAACACGAGCCTAAGACCGTTGTGGTCCCCTAATGGTGCAATGATGTAATGAAATGGCCAAGTGTAATCCGGTGCACAGGCGAACACGGGTAATCTTGGGGACTCCCAATATGACATGAGATGAAATGTCATAAGGGGCATACTAAGAACATCCTTCATTTTAGATGGGATGAGATGATATGAATGCCCATGTCAAGCAAAATGCCAATGGCTGCACAAAAACGTGGTTAGAATGCATGACACATGAGATGATGTCATGTATGCTTTATGAAATGCGGGCACACAAGATGTGTATGACACACAAGTAAGATGTTATGGCTACATGAAAATATGGTTAGTATAATAGCACACGTACGGTGATGCTTGCAAATGGCTACATAAAAAAATGTGGTTAGAAAATGGCACAAGGATGATGCATGCATGATGTTGCCTGTAAAGGTCAAGAATGGAACCACCATAGAACAAACATTAGCACTTGCAACAATATGCTCACCCTTCCAACCTTATTCCTCCATTCGATTGGTCTCGCGTTCTTCCTAGGTATTGGGTCTCTTTGGTATCAACCGGGGATACCAAAGGCGTATGCTCAATGTCCACTTTCAAATATATGTTTTGGTAACCCTAAGGGGGAGTAGCTAGTCCATTACATAAAGGTATGAGTCAAGCCAAGGGTCGTACAGGTTCCCATAGCGGAAATATACTCCTCACTTTTCCCCACTCAAGGGTCCAAATGAAGGGGTTCGTACGAGGCTATGAGTGGTTTACCCCCTCGGGTGCCTCCAATCCTGGCGGAAGAGGTAGGTCACCTTTGGAAATAAACCAGGCTTAAATGAGTGTTGGAGGGATTTAAGAAGAGAAAATGTCATGCTTTATGCGATGTGAATGAAGCATCGACTTATGATTTAATAATTGACTACAAGTGAGGATGTACTTCGATTGTTGCCTAAGTTCCTTAAGTATTTATGAAAACTTTTTAAAAGAAACCGTTGATCCCCAGCAGAGTTGCCATTGTGAGCGGACGACATTTTTTTCGGAACGCGCAGTGAAGCGAGAACCGGGGATTTTCTTTTTAAGCGTTGATGTTTTGGATTTGAAAACGGGTTTTAATCTTTCTTAGAAAAACCCTTTCATTTTATTGGAAAAGTCTTTTTTGTAGAAAGCTTAATTTTAGACACTAATTTTAGAAAACAGGCTTTTAGAAAATTCCCATTTTAACTTAAAGATCTCGAAACATGAATTTCGAGATTAGATACAGAGTCACCACCCGGATCAGCTCATCCGGGAAATTCCAGTACAGCTCCCTACCAAGTGTAGACGCAGTACCTAATCCAGAGATTCAAGGTTTGGACAACATATCTACTAATCCTCACTTATTTTCAATCATTATTTCATAATGTAATGTTGCATTCACTTAATTCTACTCATTTTATCTCTTCTTTTATTATTAACCAATGCTCATACATATGACATAAATATAAATCCAAAATAAAATGCAGAAAAGTAAAAGTGCAGGAAAAGTAAATATAGGCCAAATTATACAATCGATAAAAAAGAAAAAGTTCTCATCCTCACTATCACAACGCCTATAATACACGATGATCTAAAAAATTACAATCGCCTAAATACACGATTTAATCTATAAAATACATTTGAAAAAAAAAAAGTAACAATAAAAGCTGCATCCAAATAAGGTTAGTGTAAGTAAACAAATCACACCAAGGACTCATATAGGATAGAATAGGGGTATTTTAGGAAACGAGATCATGCATAGGGGGTAACCGGGTCGACCCGACTGGTCGGCCTGGTTAGACCTGGAAAACGGTTTTTTGAAACGCCCTGTAGGTTTTATGGATGAAAAACCAATTTTGAAAACCATTTGGCTCATTTACATGTATTTTCCAACTTTAGTGGGCCGGATATCCCGGGACCCGGGGGTCCCATTCGTGTGTGGGCCTAAGTTAAACATCCATCTAGGGTCCAAAAAGAATGTAAACATACCAAAATTCAGTTTTGAATAGGAAAAAATTGCAAAATTACAAGTTTGGGGCCCAAAAGGGCAAAACTGTAATTCTGCCTCAACTACAGTCGCACCACTGTAGGCTACAGCCTCGCGGCTGTAGGTTATAGCCGTGCCCCTGTAGATTATAGCCGCACGGCTGTAATGGTCCAGAATGTGTTCCGGCCTTCTTTTCTTGTTTTTGAAAATCGTTTTGCAAATTTAGCGATTTTGCCTCAACTACAGCCACGCGGCTGTAGGTTACAGCTGCACCCCTGTAGATTAGAGCCGCGCGGCTGTAATCAACAGGTGGGGCGGTTGTAATCGGAATCCCTTCTAAAATCGCAAAAAAACTCAAAAACACAAACAAATAGCACTCAGAATGAATTTAAAAGGATTTTTAAGGTCTCTCAGAATATACCTTGTTTGTGTTCCAGTGTTTTGGATCACCAGGGATGGATTCGGATGCCGGGAAATCCCTTGCAATCATGAACAACCCAAAAGTGTGTGCGATCTCCGAAGCCCAAACGGAACCCCGAATGAGTGATTATGATCTAAGAACGTTCCTAGAAAACTAATCCCTTCAAAGTTATATGATTTAAAGAGATTTTGTTAAGGTTTCTTTTATTATTTACGATTAAAACTTTCAATTTTAGCCTTTTCTTCTCCAAAAACCCTAAGTTTGGATGTGTTTTTCTCTCAATTTCTTAATTATCTCTCTTATGTATTTTTCTATCTGTTGTGTTAACCCTAAAATCCGGTCACAATCAATTTATATCTCCTATTTTGGTTAAAAATCCAAATTAAATGCTGATTTGGCATAAAAAAGGAAATCTGTTGATTACAGTCGCGCGGCTGTAATGTACTATAGCCGCACCGCTGTAGTGACCAAATTAGCCTATTTTGCTTAAAAAACCGAATTAAATGCTGATTTGGACAAAAAAGGAAATTTGTAGACTACAGCGCGCGGCTCAAATGTCCAGATTAGGCCATTTTCACTTATTTTTCATTCTTTTCCTCGGTTCTCTTAAATACTCACTCGAACTATTCGGGGTTCCGTATTAGGACTTGTCACACACCTTCGGTTATCCGGGACATTTCCGACATTATCCCGGTCGGTCCGAATCCGCTTCACGTTTATTCTTGAAAAAGGTAACAGTAGTTTTCATCACCGAGGTCAGGAAAAAACACGTGCTCACAGCTGGTTCTGTACTTCGTTCCAAAATTCCTTGAACTTATCAAGGGTCTCAGATTTATGTTTCATCAGATAGACATAACCATATCTGCTGAAATCATCCGTGAACTTGACGAAGTACAGATGTCAACTTCTGGTCGCTGCGCTCATGGGCCCACATACGTCTGAATGTATTAGGTCCAATAAGCCAGTGGCCCTTTCAGCCTTCTTGCTAAAAGGTGCCTTAGTCATTTTACCTCGTAAACATGATTGGCATATATCAATTGACTTCAAGTCAAATGACCCTAGGACTCCAGCCTTGTGAAGCCTAGCTATGCTCTTCTCGTTTATGTGGCCCAAACGACAATGCCATAGGTAGACAGGATTAAGTTCATTGGGCTTAACCCTTTTAGTGTTTATGTTATAGACATGATTGGTTTCATTTAAATCCAGGATACATAGGCCATTATTTAATAGAGCTTCTACATAAAATAATCCCTCTCCAGATAAACAAATTCTACCATTTGAAATAGTAAAATAAAATCCAGAAATATCCAACATGGAAACTGAAATAGTGCAGGAACAAAATAACATTGTTCCAAAATTAAAACCAATCCACTAGGCATCATGAGGTGATATTCGCTGATCTCTATGGCATCAACCCTTGCTCCATTACCGACCCGCAAGTCCACCTCCCCCGATCCCAGTGACCTTCTGTTCTTAAGTCCCTGCACATTGCAACAAATGTGAGAACCACATCCAGTATCCAATACCCAGGATGTTGAAATAGTAAGATTAATGTCTATGACATAAATACCTGATGAGGACGCACCTTGGGTCCTCCTCTGCTCTTCCATTAGCTTGGGACATGATCTCTTCCAATGGCCTGCCTGCTTACACCCGAAATAAACATCCTTGGGATTTGCCTTTTGCTGGACCTTAGGCTGGGCCTTAGCCTTCTTGGCCTTGGCTTTCTTGGCCTTGGCCTTGCCCTACGCAAGAGGAGGGTTCCCCTTGTTGACTAGCAGCACCGGCGGACTCTTCTTGATCTACTATTCCGTGAGCTTTAGCATCCCATGCAGCTCAGTAACAGTGCGATTCATCCCTTGCATGTTATAGTTTAGGATGAACTGATCATAAGAGTCAAGTAGGGAAGCAAGGATTGTGTCCACCGCCAGCTCCTGTGAGATGGGCGATTCGAGATGGGCCAAAGTATCTAAATAGCCCTTCATCTTGAGCACGTGTGCGCTTACAGATGTCTCAGTCCCCATCTTACAGGAGTGGAATGCCTTATTGGTCAGGTACCTTTCCTGACGAGCTTGCTCTTGAAACATCTCATTGAGAGTTGTTATCATAGCATAGGCTTGATGATCCATGAACTGCTTTTGTAGTTCAGGGACCATGCAGGCCAACATAAGGCATGTCACATCCCTATTATCCCTTACATGCACCTCGTATTCCTCCAGCTGTGCGGCTGGTGGATTACGTCCCTGAGGCGTAGCCGGCAAAGGCCTTTCTAGTACATACTCTTTGGACTCTTGTCTTAGAACTATCCTTAAGTCCCTAGACCAGTCTAAAAAGTTGGGACCGGAAAGCTTGTCCCTCTCTAGGATAGATCGCAATGAAAGTGTGTTGTTATTTGCCATTTTAGAGTTTCTACACAGAAAAATAATTTAAGAGTGTTAATAAAGGACTTTACTTTATTTTTCCCATATATAATTAATAATGAATCAAGTTATTAATTAATCCGAGTTATTGGGCTCATGGGCCGAGATCCATATTTCATTAAGATATAGCCAGACGAGGGCCTGGTACAACTATACCCTAATTATTTAGGTAGGAATGCCGTCCAATCCCAACCTAGGGACTCTAGGTTTGATGGGCTTGTTGGCGCTTACCCATCTGTGCTTAGGGCCAGGAGAATCCTACTACCCACGCTAAGTCAAAACCTCCATCCAAGTGTTAGAGTATCCCATACCCTAACCCAATACAAAATGACGATACTCCAGTGCATCCAGTAAGGGCATGGTCTACAACTAGCCTATCCCCACTTCGAGCTGGTTTTGAATGAGGGAAGCACTTTTAAGGGACTTAGTAATTTCCATTAGGTTATTAGATTCATTTTAATAACAGCTTACATGCATAAGGCAAGTGAGAATGGGTTTGGATCATACATACATACATGCAAATAAATATAAAATATAATTAAATAAGTAAAATTGACTGCTATGGGCCTATATTACAACCTAATATAATTCTAATAAGCCTATACTAGAAAATACATCAGGTGGGCCTCCATCTTCCTTCCTTCTAGGCTTGCCTCTCCACTTGGGCTCACCACTCCATTGGACTTCTTCTTCTTTTACAAATTTTATAACAAATAAATAAAATAAAATTACATTAAAAAAAAGAAAAACGACATGCAGGCCGTATTTACCCAAAAAGAAAATACAACCCATCTTGAAATAAGGCCCAATAGCATCCAATCATACATCCATTTAACCATATAAAATGCATCCAATACATCAATTTATAAGCATGTTATAATGCATGAAATTAAGCCCATTTAAATTATGTCCAAGCTATTATTTTGAAATCGCCAATTTTGGCGCACAATGGTTCTAGCCCTTAACGGGCTTTGGGCCTCCAGCCCAGGTAGATAACTGCTCCCACTGGAATTGGGAAACCATGAGTCCATATCAGTCGTCCGGGTAATTGTGCTAAAAATACCCAAACCAATTTCAATTAACCATATTAATTTCCAAAATTAATATCCAATGAATAAAATTAAAATTTCATTCAAGAAATCATGCGCATTTAAATTGCAAAAATTTAAACACACTAATTTAAAACCAATTAAAATTTTAAAACTGGGCCTCGGGCCCAAATCCGCCAAATCCAAAACACTGAGCCCGACCCGATGCAGCTAGGGCAATAGAGTTGCCCTAGCAGCAGCAAGCAGTGGCTGTTGCCGCTATTTCTGCCAAGTGCGGCGGCCGCCGGCGGCAGTCCCGCATGGCCGGAAACAACCCGTGATTTTTCCAAAAAAATAAAAAACTGCAGCCAAACCAAAATAATTCACCAAGAATCACAACCAACCAATAAAATTAAATAAACATAAACCTATATGCAAATTTAATTTAAATTGCAAAATCAATGGTGAAAAATCACAAACCCCAATCCAAGAATCCCAAATAAAAAATCCAATTTTAAATCCAAGGGATTCAATCCAATTAAACAATTTTCACGGATCAAAAGCCCGCTCTGATACCACTATTGGGATTTTCACAGAAAATCATCCGAATAAATACAGAAAATCACGACGATTTCCTCAAATCCGTGCCCAGGAGCAATTGAGATAAAAATTGCAAAAACAAAATTTTATCAACAAGAGATTAAACTCTTACCAGGAGTATCTCTTCTAGAGATGGCTGTAGAAATCAACATAGATTCCCTCCTTGTTCACGTACACGAAAGCCTGTGGAACACGACCAGTGCTAGCGTTGGAAATCGAAAACTTTTGAGAGAGAGAGGCAAGGAATTTCGCCTATGGCTTGTCTCTTATGTCTTGGCCGAAAATCCCTAGGTATTTTACCTAGGGTGGGCCAAAATTCTCCATGAGATTTCGGCCCAATTTTCTTCCTTGTCTCATGTGGGCTTTTTCTCCTTTTAAAACCCAGTCCAATATTAATTTCCCAAGTCCAATTAATTATCAAACCCAATTTCATTTAATTTGTATCTTTAACATATTATTCCAAATAATATATTTCATACAATTAAATTAAAATCAATTTGATCAATTAATTATACCATGAAATTAATTTTGACATTCATAAGACAAAGACACATGTAAACCTATACATGTGAAATATTTCCACCTAGGAAATAATCTCATAAATTAATCTAATTAATTATGAGAAGGCCAATCAAATATTAATTTTATTATTATGACAATCCAATTGATCTTTATAATATAATTAATATAATTCTCTCTCTCCGGTGTGTATACTCCAAGTATACAGGTGATTCCTTAAGTCCGTGTTCAGACACTCGATGTGTACGATCCCGTGGACCCATCTTTATGTCGGCAATGGGCCTATGGCCCAGAGACTGCAGGCGGGCTCTGGCAAGCCAGTGCAGCCCCCAATTAAGATGGAGATGGCAGTCCAACTGTAATCATAACCATATAGTTTAAACTTGTATATCCCATGTCATTGATATCGGTGTCCAACACAGAGGCATGGATTGATCACCCTTTTTTGTGTCCGGACATTAACTTGATCCTGAATGTACTGATGCTCACAAACAAGTTCCAACTTGTTTGGGTGTGGCCACACTCTTATCAGTCACATTCATCAAGAGGCCGGTGATATCTTCTTAGTGGACTACTGAGTGACAAATCCCTTCGGCACATCCATAGTATTGCCAAGCTTAGTGACATACCCGAAAGTACCCATACTTGGCACCCTATTACAGGCCCTTTAGGCATACCCCTAAGTATACGACCTCGCATGCAACACCATCATATGGTCAAGTCAAAGGATCCATACAAGTACTACACGAGAATCACTTGTGATACTATACCATGTGGATTTCTCGTTTAATGGATCTATCCAGTACCATGCCCCTTTTGCATGTACCCATTAACTTGGTTGACATCCTATGTCCAATGACCGGTAAGACACCGCCATACAACCAGGTTAATGATAGTCTCTAGTTCCATCCATTCTCTTGACTGGAACAGACTACGAAACTCTTTATGGTCATATCGTTTTCCCTATCCATAGTCTTACTGCCAAGTGCATGACACTTGACATCATGAATATGGATATGTCCATTGGATACTTCATTTAAGATATTGCACAAGATATATATAATAAATGAATTAACGCCTTTATTAATGACACAAAATGTGTATAATACATAAATCCAATAAATGTACAATACAAACACAAGGTCCAATGCCTCGGGGCTAGGGCATATCCAACAGATCCTTTGACCAAGGTGCTACCTCAGCCCAAGCACAAGGGTGATACTAGATCTATAGGGATTAGGCCCATGCCTAGTTAGAACTAAGTGGGAGATTGTTGGATGTGCCCTAGTCCCGAGGCATTGGTCCTTGTATTTGTATTGTACATTTATTGGATTTATGTATTATACATTTTGTGTCATTAAATAAAGGCATCAATCTATTTATTATATATCTTATGTTATGTTTGAAATAAAGTATCCAATGGACATATCCATATCCATGTTGACAAGTGTCATGCACTTGGCAGTAAGACCATGGATAGGGAAAATGATATGACCATAAAGAGATCCGTAGTCTGCTCCATTCATGGGAATGAATGGAGCTAGAGACTATTATTAGCTTAGTTGTATGGCGGTGTCTTACAGGCCATTATACATGGGATATCAACCAAGTTAATGGGTATCTGTAAAAGGGGCATGGTACTGGATAAATCCACTAAACGAGATATCCACATGGTATAGTATCACAAGTGATTCTCATGTAGTACTTGTATGGATCCTTTGACCTGACCATATGATGGTGCTGCATGTGAAGTGGCATACTTTGATGTACACCTAAAGGGCCTGTAACTGGGTGCCAAGTATGGGCACGTTCAAGTATGTTAGTGAACATGGCAATGCTATGGATATGCAGAAGGGAATGTCACTCAGTAGTCCACTGATAAGATATCACTGGCCTCTTGATGAATGCAACTGATAAGAGTGTGGCCACGCCCAAATAGGTTGGAACTTGTTTGTGAGTATCAGTTCATTCGGGATCAAGTAAATGTACAGACACAAAAGAGTGTGATCAATCCATGCCTCTGTGTTGCACACCGATATCAATGACATGAGATGTATAATTTTAAACTACAGGGTTATGATTACAGTTGGACTGCTATCTCTGTCTCAATTGGGGGCTGCAGTGGCTTGCTAGAGCCCGCTTGCAGTCTGTAGGCCAAAGGCCCACTTCCAACATAAAGACGGGCCCATAGGATCATACACATTGAACGTCTGAACTCGAACTAAAGGGATCAACTGTATACTTGGAGTATATGCACCGGAGAGAGAGGATTATATTAGTTATATTATATACATCAATTGGATTGATCAAGATAATATGATTAATATTTGAATTGGCCTTCTTATAATTAATTCAATGAATTAATTTATAGGATTATTTCCTAGGTGGAAATATTTTACATGTATAGGTTTACATGTATTTAATTTCATGATAGTCTAATTTAATTCCTTGGTTAAATTGATTGGTCAAATTAATTTTAATTTAAATGTATGTAATATATTATATGGTATAATATAATGACATACATGTTGGATTAAAATTACATATGAAATTAATTTGGACTCAGAGAATTAAATCGGACTTGGGCTTAAAAGAGAAAAATAGCCCACATGAGATTAAGGTGAAAATTGGGCCTAAAATTCCCTTAAGAATTTCTACCATCTAGGTTAGAAACCTAGAAGATATTTTCGGCCAAGGAGAAGAAAATTACAATAGATTTTTAGGCCCAGAAACTCTCTCATTCGACCGATCCTCTCGCTAGCACGGGTTGTGTTCTATAGCCGTTCGTGTACATGAAAGTGGAGGAAGTCGGATTCGATTTCTACAGCCATCTCTTAAAGAGATTTTCTGGTGAGAATCATATTTTCTCCATTTTGTTTTGTTGTTTTCAATTTCCATATCAATTGCTCCTGGGCATGGATTTGAGGAAATCAACACGTATTTCCACTTTATCGGTTGATTTCTGGTGAAAAATCCCAACATAACACCTAGCACCAAGAACACCATCTAGCAAATTTGTGTTCATGTTACCAAAATACGCGTTTAGGTGTCCACTTGCGAATCCCATTCCATAGTCACCAGCCATATTCAAAGCTGGCATAACTATATTGCCAATTACATCAAAAGTTTGTGATCCAAAGGCCACAATATTTTGTTGCAGTGGAGTGCAGAACGAAGCCCCTGAATCAGCAGCATTGGTAAAGGCAGAAGTAGATTCCTCGTCCATATTCCATCTTGTACCAAAATTAGTGTTAAGTAGGTCTGTAAAAGAACCCCATTGTGTATCCCCTTGTCCTTGTCCAGCACCGGATGTTCAAGCAATAGAAGCACCAGACATGAAGTCATAGCCAAAACCACTTTCATATGCTTGTTCATAGCACTGAATTGGAACGTTTTGAACTTCATTCAGATTCAAATCGAAATCACCCACCGTATGATCAACATTATCAAATTGTGTTTGTGGATGATCCTGATATTGTTGGGGAACTTCATGTATGGCGATTATACTCCCACCGGATGGACCACCAAAATCATCATGACATTGAAATTGTGATTCCTGCTAAGGGTAAATAAGATGTAGTAGGGGAGGACGAATCCACTAAATTCCTTCCAGAATTTGAGGGGGAGGAACTCTCATACGTCTTTCATCAAAGGTTAACTTCCTTCGATTTCTTTCCGAAACAGGCAATTGGACATTAGGAAACATAATTGCTGGAGGAGTAGGTTATGCTTCGTATGTATTACACATACGAAATTATTGGTTTAAACCTCCTACC
Source organism: Euphorbia tirucalli (assembly GCA_039660915.1). NCBI lineage: Eukaryota > Viridiplantae > Streptophyta > Magnoliopsida > Malpighiales > Euphorbiaceae > Euphorbia > Euphorbia tirucalli. Next base: position 19,213,798 of record CM077637.1, read on the forward strand.
ATGCTTCCTGAGAGATTCATCACATTTTCCCTATTCAATTGATCTGCACCCATGTGATAAAAATGTTCAAGTCCATCTCCCTGCATTAATTAATTCAAAACCCAACACAATCAATGCAATGAAAAAATTGTATCATAATTATCATTGAACACATATGAGGAATTTTCATACCATCACATCAATATGAGCACCATATGGGGTCATCCATCGTCTGGTTATGTTTTTGTATCATTGCATATATTCAAATTATGGACCCACAAATGATGCAACAGTAGCATTCTTGCAACCCTTTCACTACACATTTCCCACTTTTCTAGTATGCGGCATATTTAACCGCCCAATCACGAGCTTTATGCCCTGTCATTTTAACTGTGGCTAGCATGTAGTTTGATTGTTCTATCCGGTTCGGGATAGGTTGTTGCACACCAAATTGTCGCATACATTGGTTGGGATGGTGAAACTCTACAATGTAAAAATAAATAATTGGCACAACAGAACACCAAATATTTCACCCACGGCGACAATATGGTGGCAATAATTGAACGATTTTGTTGTATGGTTATCAGATAAACTGTGTAAAAAATGATATCACCAACTGTAAAATTACAAAATTTTAATTCATCAATCTAAAATTCAGTTAAAAAAATTTAAGAAAAAATTAAACTTGTTCAAGAGTTAAACTATCCAACTGCAACCTCAATTCCCTAATATTGAAGCACCACCACCTTCTTGTATAGCTACTTTCCACCTGCAAATTCATTAAATTATGTATAACAATTAACCAGATATCAAACAATAACATTTGTTTTAATAATAATATTTAATCTATTTCAATTAAATTTTTAAACAAATAATATAGATATTTACTTCATCGCATATGGATATTCATAAGAAGGGATGTAGTGTGTTGTGAGTGTAGGGGCAAGAGTTGTGAAGTGCCCGTAAGCCCATACTTATGATTTGGGCACATCCACCAATTTGTTTTGTCTGGATCGGTAGCTTTTGACATCTCTCGATATAAAAACGACAAAATTACTGCTCCCCATGCAAAACTACCAACTCGCTTTTAAGATAAATTCTCAAGCAAACTTAGCATCATGACATGTACTATGGTGGACTCCTATAGTAGGTCCGGTGTAGATCCTCTTCATCTGCGGAAAGGTTCTAGAAGAAGAGTGATGGTATTCCGCTGGGAGTCTACTTGTTGTGCTGTGCGGTAATAGGAGAAGGTCTCTATATCCCACGTGGACCCTAGAAGACAAGTCTTTCAGAGTGACTAAAAGTAGGGTTTGGGAGCTCTCCTAAATCCAGTCCAACTCTATCACAAGCCCTATAAAGGAGGGTACTCTTAAGGTAAAGGATTCATTCTATTCAAGCAAAAAATAATTACAGCTAACAACAAACCATACTGACTCAGGCATCGGAGCTTACCCCAGAGGTTACAGGTGCCTTAGCTTTTCTATCTTACAGGAACAACACCAGATCCGGCCCGAAAAGCAACCCGAACCCAGATCACTTGAAGAATTTCAAACAATCTATCATTTGGTGCGGTGAGCGTGGAATAACTAATTATGAATTCAAGGCAGCAACCTAAGCCCTGTCGACGCCGGAGACTTAAGGCAGGCAATTCTTCATATTCAAAACCAGGTGTGGCAGGCCCAACTATTAGTAGCAGCACATCTCCTCTAATCACAGGAATAGATGGTCTAGGATCAGGGGCAGCCAGGAGCCTTTTTCCATTACCCTAACCTGAAAGTAGTTTAGTGGCCCCATTAGTAGCAACTCCACCAGCATATACCTTCTTAGGAGATACCAGATAGATAAATCAACCAAATCCAATTTTTGTGAGGTACGGGGAACCCCAAGGCACATTCCAACAACCCCTGACAGTGGGAACTCCACTAGCCTCGCCAACCTCACAAGCAAGGCTACCTAATTACGAGACCCTAGTTCAGACACGCCCTCCTAGTTATCACCCTACTTATGGGTACATGTTGGGACCGCCACCAACATTAACAGCAGTATCCGTACCGGAAGGAGCGGACGATCAAAAGATGATGACACTTTTCAAACACTACTTCTCTCGGTTTTCAATTCTGGTCCAAGAACCGTTACTAGAAAGTAGAGGATCGTGTTTCACTAATCGAATCCTGGACATGCCGTGCGACCCCAAATTTAAGTAGCTCAACTTCGGGGAAAACAGATCCCTACGTCCACTCAAGAAACTACAAAAACCAAATGGAGATAGTAGGGGCCAACGAAGAGTTGATGTACAGGCTATTCTCATCAACACTTGTAGGCCCGGCTTCTTATTGGTTCAAAACCTTGGAACCGGCCTCGATCAATAGTTAGGATCAGCTCAGAGAACAGTTCTGCACAAAATTCTATAGATCGATACCCACCGAAACAGCCAGCAGAACTCTGCACGATGTGAAACAAAGACAAGGGGAATCCCTCAGAGAATTCATAGACCGGTTTAACTTAGCGACAGTGGAGATACGGAAACTAGATTTCCACACAGCAATGAAAGCATTAATCGCCAACACTACCAACGAAAGACTAAGGGCAGACTTGGTCTTAAGGAAATTCCAAAATATAACCTAAATGATCTCTATGGCCAAACCCTTCATAGAGCTAGATGAAGTAGGAGCAACTGTCAGAAACTGCAAGGAGGGAGAGAGGAGATCAGAGGACAGGCAGTTGAAGAGAGACAGAAGAGACCCCAGACGGTCCGGAGGGTTTACCCCACTAAACCGGCCATTAAGTGAAGTACTGATAGCAATTGAGAAGAGCAAAGACAGGAAAGGCCTATCCTAACTAGAAGCTAGGAGAGGACAAATGATGGGCGAAGACAAAAAGCATACTGCAAATACCACAGGGTGAATGGCCATGACACCAATGACTGCAGGCACCTAGCTGAAGATATTGAGGAACTGATAAGGAAGGGCAGGCTTCAAAAGTTCGTAGATAAGAAGAGCAAAGAGGAGATAAAGCAGCGGGTCTTAGAAGAGAGCAAACCGGCCAAAAGAACTAAGGGAGTAGTCATGGTAATTGTAGGAGGTGATCCACCAACCAAAAAAACCAAAAGGGCCAAGGAGACAGGGAAGGACCGTAAGCCCAACCCTTCCTTCTCGGAGGAAAGCCGAGTGCAACCAGGTCACGCGGACGCCCTCGTTATGGAGGCCAAAATCAAAGGATACCTAGTCAAATGGATCCTGGTACACAGGAAGCTCCACTAACATCATCACGAAACACGCGATAGAAAAACTAAAAGTAGCACCAACCTGTATCCACATGTATGCACCATTGGTCAGCCTCAGCGGACACACAGTACCGGTCGCAGGACAGGTGACACTAGACATGGAGATCGAAGACGAGAAACACGTTTGGAAGGCCAAGGTGGACTTCACCATCATAGACTCCCCGTTGGCATACAACACCATATTAGGTAGGCCACTCCTCTCAGAATCAGAGGCAGTACTATCCATCCGGTACTTGACGCTGCAAATACCTGCCTCAGCTAGATAGGCGGTAGCCAAAGGAAGTTAGTAGATAGCTTAAAGAACGTACTTGGCATCCCTGCAGCCAGAAAGAAGAGACCCAGAGGAAGAAGAAAGAAAGGCAGAACCGGTGGACAAGCTAGAAACACTGACAATTGCATCAAAGAAAAGCATCTGGATCTCCTAGAAACTTGATAGTAGTATCAAGGAATAGATCGTGCAAGTAATAAAAGAAGAGCAGAACACATTCACCTGGAAGATTAGTGACATCGAAGGGGTACCTCTGGAAATCATGAAGCACTCCCTTAATGTAGACCCGGAGGCAACACCAGTAGTCCAGAAAAAGTGAAAGTATGCACCAGAAAGGCAAAAGGCAATCGAAGAAGAGGTCCAGAGACTAATGGAAGCAGGGCACATTCGGGAAGTTCGCTATCCCAAATGGCTGGCAAAAGTAGTAATGGTCAAAAAAGCAAACGAAAAATGGCACATGTGCGTTGACTTCACTGACCTAAACAAAGCATGTCCCAAAGACAGTTACCCGCTACCGAACATAGATCAGCTGGTAGCCTCAACGGCAGGATACACCATCTACTCGTGTCTGGACGTGGCTTTCGGATATCATCAGATCCCTATGGACCCCACCAACCAGGAGAAAACATCATTCATCACCCACAAAGGGACCTACTACTACCAAGTCATGCCCTTTGGACTAAAAAATACGGGAGCCACATATCAGAGACTGGTAAACAGTATGTTTAAGGAATTGATTGGGACGACAGTTGAAGTATACATGGACGACATGATCATCAAAAGCCGAAACCTGGTAGACCACCCCAGAGACCTCAGGGAAGCATTTTCCATCATCCAGAAGCACAGACTCAAACTTAACCCAGAGAAGTGCATATTCGGGGTGCGAGGAGGAAAATTCCTAGGGTTTATGATCTCGCAAAGAGGGATCGAGGCAAACCCGAAAAAAATAAAAGCAGTGTTGGAGATGACTCCACCAAAAACCCTTAATGAGGTCTAGAAGCTGAATGGGAGGATCACCGCCCTAGGAATGTTTATCTCGTTCTCCGCAAAAAGATGTATGCCCTTCTACAAAGCACTAAAAAAAGGCGAGGCTTTCAGGTGGGATAAAGAGTGCCACGAAGCATTTGCTCAACTCAAACAATTCCTCACCTCACCCCCACTACTGAACAGACCGGTACAAGGAGAAAAACTGTACCTATACTTAGCGGCTATTGACGAGGCCATTGGATCAGTCGTGGTAAGAAAAGAAGAGGGACAACAATTTGCAGTGTATTATACGAGCAAGGTACTGAAAAGGGGCAGAAACAAGATACCCAAACATTAAAAAGCTGGCGTTAGCCCTACTATCTGCAGCCAACAAGCTAAGACCTTACTTCCAAGCACACACTGTCATCGTCAGAACCATATTCTCGCTGAAAAAGGTGCTGCAAAGACCGAAAACATCCAGAAGACTAGCAAAATAGGCGATACGGTTAGGGGAGTTTGACATCAGGTTCGAACCCAGGCAGGCCTTAAAAGCACAAATCTTGGTAGACTTCGTAGCAGAGTTTACAGGTCTAGAACAGAGCTCAACACCCCCATCTGAAGAATGGGACGTTTTTGTGGATGGAGCATCATCAATAGAAAGAGTAGGAGCTGAAATATACATCTGGGGACCAAATCGGATCCATCTCCATTACACAATAAAGCTGGATTTTTCGACCATAAACAATGCGGAAGAATAAGAAGCAATGATCAAAGGGTTAGAATTGATAAGAGAGCTAGGACTAGATAAGGTCTGGATACTCAGCGACTCCCAGTTGGTGTCAAATCAGATAAACAAATACTTCAAGTTCAGGGACCCATCCATAAGCGGGTACTTAGACAGAGTCCAGATATTGCTAAAATAGATCGAGTCACAAGGGACGACATGGAAGATAGAAAACATACCTCGAGAAGCTAACATTCTAACAGATGAGCTCGCTAAAGCTACTTCTAGTATAGAATAATGGTAGCACTTATACTGCCCATACAAGGTACAGTCACACCCGTGCACGGAACGAACGGAGTATCTAACGATAAGCCATGACATCTCATGCTGGACAAAACCCATTATTGACTTTCTCAAGGAAGGAAAACTACCGGAGGAAAAAATGAAAGCTCATCGGATCTCAAGGAAGTCAGCCAGGTATGCAGTCATTGGCGGACAACTCTATCGGAAGTCCTTCAATCGCTTGTGGATGAAGTGCATCCCATCAGAGAAAGGTAACTACGTGTTGAAAGAGCTCCAAGAAGGGATTTACAGATCTCATCAAGCGGCCTTAGCCATGGTACGAGCGATGCTCATGGGATATTTCTGGGAAACAATGAAAGAGGACGCAGATGCCTATATTGCAGCGTGCCATCAAAGCTAGGTACATTCCAAGAAAATGAGCCAACCCCCAGCAAAGCAAAAGCCCATAGGGAATCAACCTAGTGGGCCCTATGCCGGAAGCAAGCCGACAGTGAAAGTGGATAATCGTAGCCATTGATCACTTCACCAAATGGGTAGAGGTAGAAGCTATCTCTACCATCACTCCAGAAAAAACAATAAGCTTCATAAAAGAGTACATCTTAGAAAGGTTCGGTATACCAAATGTGATCATCACAGACAATGGAACCCAGTTCACCTCCAGGAAATTTGGAGAGTTCTACAAAAGCTTCCACATTACCCACAGATGCAGCTCGGTTGCTCATCCACAAAGCAATGGCATGACCGAGGTCACGAATTGCATGTTGTACGATGGCATTAAGAAGAGATTGGAAGGGCATAAAGGAGCATGGGTCGAGGAACTCAACAGCTTCCTCTGGGCTTACCGGACCACTTCATGACGAGCAATGGGAGAAACACCCTTTGCACTAACATATGGCACTGAGGCTGTGATCCTAGTGGAGATAGGCTCCCTCAGTGACTGGGTGACTTATTACAAAGAGGTCTAGAATGACATCAACCTGTGTTTTCATTTGGACTCGTTGGAAGAAAGACGAGATAGGGCTTTTGTCCTCATGGCAGCCTACAAAAGTAAAATCACTAGATATCACGATAAGAGAGTTAAAGTAGCAGCATTCCAGCCAGGAGATCTAGTGCTCCGAGATGCAGAGGCTTCTCAGGCGCGAGAGGGCAAAGGAAAGTTAGCAGTAAAATAAGAAAGGCTTACCAAGTTGAAAAGGCACTGGGACCAGCCACGTACAAATTAAGCCACATGGACGGGAAGGAAATCCCACGCACCTGGAACTCAAGAGTACTCTAAAAGTATCACCGGGAATAAGACCCATTGTATGTTACACTCTTTTTCCCTCAGCAACGGTTTCTCCCATAGGGTTTTCCTTGCTGAGGTTCTTAACAAGGCAACCTTAGCATTTTAATGCTGTATCATTTCACATAATAAATTCACTTCTAAATATATATTTCTACCCCTTATGTTAAGATCGTTGTGTTATTCGCTTTCGATAAACCTCGGCCTTTACTAAATATTCGCTTCCGAATACGGATCCTGTCAAGTCTGGTTTTATGAATTCACTTTCGATTCCCGACTCTATCATGATAAACCAGTTTGCTTTCGGACACGGTTCATATTTAAGTTCAGATAATTATTTGCTTTCAAATAAAAACTGCTAACTATATCCACCAATGGACGAAGATTCAATCGAGGATAAAAAGCTATGTAACATAAAACAAAGTCAAAGCAAAAGAGAGAATTTTTGTATTAAATACCCTCGAAGGGCAAAATAATTACATAAAGATTTGGCTTAAACTATTCGGGATCTAGTGTGTCAGCGGAATCCCTACTCAGCTCAACTAAATCTGCCCCTGATACAGGAGCTTCAGGAGGAATATTACTTGCTTCCTCAGGCAGGGGGGAAGAGGAGGGAGATCCGCCTCCTGAGAAAAATCCACCTTAATAGCCTCGTAGGAGATACCCGGATGGGCCTCGGCGCACCTCTCTAGGATGCGGTCGCGGTACAAAAGGGCCAGCCGCCTGTACATGATCATCCTTTCCTTGAGCTTCTCCTCCGTCGCCACAAGGTCACTTTTATGGCCCTCCTTCTCTTGCTCAAGAGTGGCTTCAGCAGATGACAGGGAACGTTTCAGGGTAGTGTTCTTAATAACGGCCACATCAAGAGCCTTTTGCTATTGCTCGGCCTTTTCAACAGCCTCAGCCAGGGCCCCCTCCATCTTTTTTCATTCCAGAGCGCCTGTCAAACTCTGGGAATAGATGCGGTCTGCCTCTTCAAGTCTTTTCAGTTCCTCATAGAGGAACGAGATGGCCTACAAGACAAGTCAAGTAAATAGTGCCTAAAGACCTAGGGGGAGTAATGAAATCAGAAGACTTCGGGTATAAAGTTTGCTCAGGACTCAAGTACTGATGGTTCGGTTACTCATAACCCCCACCTGAGATGAGTCAGCCAGGAGATACATGTCATTGCTCAACTCCAACTAGACTAAAGGATCGGCCAAGCTAGCCTCCTTCCCAAACGTAGAGATGAGGATATCCCGGATAGCGCTGTCAGTAACTACGGGATGAGAGAAGTCCGGAGCCACCTCCTGCAAAACAATAAGATGTGTAAACTTCACCTAGTGTTACAAAAGGTAACAGGAGAAGGGGATCTTACCATCCGGATCTTCTTCCCTTTACCCGTACCAGATGCAGGAATGGAAGTCCTCTTTTTACTCCCAGGGGCCAGCTCAATACTCCCACCCGGGATAAAGATAGGCTCCGATTGGCTCAGAGTTGAAATCGGTGGAACGGGAGCAGCCGTGGAAGTGGTCGAAGGCTTGGATCCACTCCTCTAGGCACGTAAGGCTGCAACAGTATCAACGAGTAACATCCCTGCCAAAAATGGAAAATACAAAATAAGTATCAGGGAATAAGTACCTTGGTCCTCTAAGGGATCACTAAAGAATGCAAGGAGCCCAGTCCGGTCATCGAGTGCCGCCAAGGGTAGCCCCTGGCAAAAAGCCTTTACCGCATACTGGAGCTTCCAGTACTTGATGGGGACGGATATCAATAGTTCTAGATTCGTCGTTTCTTAGAGGGAGAGCGTGTCCTTTACTCCCTTCATTTCGGATGTGGGTTGGAAAGACCAAGCGATTGGGAACGACGGGGCACCATCCTTCAGTTTGATGAAGCAAAAAAGGCTTTTGAAGCCCTTGATAGATGAAGTACGGCCCGAGCTAGGTGTTAGGGTTTTCCCTGTGGTGTTTCTGGTTGTCTGGTGTGATGAGGGGCGGTGAGTTGGCATGCTAGTTTCCCCAACGGAATGTGTCCTCTCAGAAGACTCCGATGAAGAAAGTCTGGCAGTGGCGGAGTCCACCTCTACAAAGGGGGATGAAGGATAATGAACAGTACTCAAAGACCAAGAATAGTTTGGAGATTCCATAAATCCCAGGAAAAATTCATAACAACAGAGGCAATGTATTTAAAACTAAGGCGAGAAAACAAAGGAAAATGCAATCAAAACTAACAACAGAAGGAAATGAGGAACTTACTGGCTTTGCTTGGAGATGGGAAGAAATTAAAAATGGTTAGAAATCAGAGTGAGGCCTGTTGGAGATGAAGATCATGAAATAAATAGCCTTCTAGGGGGAAAGTCACAACTTTTGAAAATTGAGGGTCAGATCAAAGGTCATGTCTTTGCTGCTCCTCAGTACGTGGCAGGCAGGTGAGCGCATGGCTCCAGGCAGGGTTTTAGGAATTAAAACCCTAAAGGGTTTTTCAAGACAATGGAGGACTTCTGATGACATCCAGTTATCCGGACACCGAGTCCTTTACCCGAGTAGGGTGCACCGGATCTTTCGTCTGGTTCTTTGGAAGGAACGCATAGGTTCCTATAGCAGGTCCGACGTAAATTCTCTTCGTCTGTGGAAAGGTTCTAGAAGAGGGCTGATGGTATTCCACTAGGAATCTACTTGTTGTGCTGTGCTGTACTAGGAGAAGGACTCTATGTTCCACGTGGACCCTAAAAGACAAGTCTTTCAAAGTGACTGAAAGTAAGGTTTGGAAGCTCTCCTAAACCCAGTTGTAAGCGGACGACGTTTTCGACGAGACGGAGAAAAAATGATGCCGCGAAGCGGGCCGCTTTTTGGGGGGTTTTGGTTTTATTGCTCGAAATTTGGTTTTGGAAAATTCATCATTTATTTCATAAAAAAATCGAGATCTAAATCTCGAAAGAAAATGTAAGAGTCGCCACCTCGTTTAGCTCAACCGGGAAATTACAGCGTAGCCGAACCGGACGAAAGTCGCTACACTTTCCAGAGATCTAGGTCCGGACAAGTCCCTTATTTCATGTCTAATCAAAATAAATTTGGCCAATGTTTATTGATAGCATTTTATATTTCTAAGGTTTATTTCCATTGATTTAATCATGCGGTGTACATGCGGATAAAAGCCATAAATAAATAAATTATTTACAACCCAATCAAATCACAATAAAGCTATCCCAGGGGATATATTTGTATAATTTGGGGATCAAGGTACAATCTCCTATTTTACATGAATATCTAATTTGTTAAAGTTGAAATAAGTAAATAAAAAAAATTAATTAAATTAAATCCTGCAAAACAAAGGTAAATTATGCAACAAGTTGGACTCAAATAGACGAAACAGGGAGATTGGAGATTGGGGACATGCATTTTAGGGGTAGTCGGGTAAACTCAGCTAGTTTGCTCGACTAGACCTGGAAAATGATTTTGAAACGTTCCTGTGTTTTGTTTCATGAGAAAATACATTTTTGAAAATATTTTCTTTTACCGGTTTATTTCCATTTAGCATGTAAAGTGTGTCGGTTTTCAGGAGATTTAGATCTCCGTCATTGTATTGTTCTAACTGCAACAACTAGAAAAATAAATCTATGGTCGTGAATGCATGAGATGAGTTTATTTTGGTTTATTTTTGTGATTTTCTAATTTTTATGCATTTTTATAATTTTTCTAATTTTTTTGGGATTTTTCTGAATTTTTTTTGAATTTTTTGTGATTTTTTATTGCTGAGCAGAAATTACAGCCTTGCGACTATAATTACAGTCGTGCGACTGTAATTCATTTCTGATGCAAAAAATGGCAGAAACTATTTAGAATGACAGGATTTAGAGCCGTGTGTTGGAAATGCCCTAGTCCCGAGGCATTGGTCCTTGTATTTGTACTATACATTTATTGGATTCATGTGTTGTACTTATTTGTGTCATTAATAAAGGCATCAATTCATTTATTATATCTATCTTGTGCAATATATTAAATGAAGTATCCAATGGACATATCTATATCCATGACGACAAGTGTCATGCACTTAGCAGTAAGACCATGGATAGGGTAAACGATATGACCATAAATAGATCCGTAGTCTGTTCCAGTCATGGGAATGAATGGAACAACAGACTATCATTAACCTAGTTGTATGGCGGTGTCTTACCGATCATTGGACATGGAATGTCAACCAAGTTAATGGATACATGCCTGGAAGCATGGTACTGGATAGATCCACTAAACGAGTAATCCACATGGTATGGTATCACAATGGATTCTCGTGTAGTACTTGTATGGATCCTTTGACCTGACCATATGATGGTGTTACATGTGAAGTCGCATACTTAGGGGTACGCCTAAAGGGCCTGTAATAGGGTGCCAAGTATGGGTGCTTTCGGGTATGTCACTGAACATGGTAATACTATGGATATGCAGAAGGGATTTGTCACTCAGTAACCAACTGAGAAGATATCACCGGCCACTTGATGAATGTGACTGATAAGAGTGTGGCCACACCCAAACGAGTTGGAACTTGTTTGTGAGCATCAGTACATTCGGGATCAAGTTAATGTCCGGACACAAAAGAGGGTGATCAATCCATACCTCTGTGTTGGACACCGATATCAATGACATGGGATGTACAAGTTTAAACTACAGGGTTATGATATCAGTTAGACTGCCATCTCCATCTTAATTGGGGGCTGCAGTGGCTTGCTAGAGCCCAACTGCAGTCTGCGGGCCAAAGGCCCGCTGCCAACATAAAGATGGGCCCACGGGATCGTACACATAGAACGATAGAATGCAGACTTAAGGAATCACATGTATACTTGGAGTATACACAATGGAGGGAGAAGTGTGTATATATTAATTATATTATAAAGATCAATTGGATTGGTCATAATAATAAAATTAATATATTCAATTGGCTCTTCATAATTAATTGGATTAATTATGAAATTATTTCCTAGGTGGAAATATTCATATGTATGGGTTTACATATGATTTTATTCTGTGTAGATTTAATTTTAATTTGATGGATTAAATTAATTGTCAAACTAATTTTAATTTAGATGTAGATAATATATTACTTGGAGTAATATATTAAATACATGGGTATATTAAAATTGGACTTGAAATTAATTTAAACCAGAATAATTAAAATTAGACTGGGCCTAAATTAAAACATGGAAGCCCGCACAGAATAGAAAGGAGCCAAGATGAGCCTGAATTCCCCTAAGGGAATTCGGCCAACCCTAGGTATAAATACCTAGGGTTAGAAATTTCGGCCAAGCTATGCATTGAGCCTCCTAGCCGAAATTTTCCTGACCCTCTCCTCTCTGTTGTTCTGTTTTTCCGACGCTAGCACGGGTTGCATTTGTCAAGCGTTCGTGTACGTGAGAGTGGAGGAATTCTACTTTGAATTCTGCAGTCATCATCCATCTCTAGAAAGAGATTTTTCTGGTAAGAAATTTGATCCCTTTCTATTTAATTTTAAGTTTTTCAATTTCCACTTCAATTGCTTCTGGGACTGGATTTGAGGAAATCACCGCGTTTTTCCGCTTTTAATCGGGTGATTTCCGGTGACAAATCCCAACACCATGATGACCGGAACAGTCGTGCGACTATAACTATAGTCGTACGACTATAGTTATAGACGTACGGCTGTTCAACCTGCCTAGAGACAGCAAACTTGCATTTTGTGTTTCAAGTGATTTTATGCATGAAAATGAACCAAAACACACAGAAAATGAAGCAAAAACACTAGTTTTAGATATTGTTACCCTTGTAGCGCGGATCCACTGTCGATTTGACCGAGTAAAACACCTTGAATCTGTTCCCGATTATTCCTTTTCCTTATTGTGTTGAGGTACAAAAATAATATCCAAAAACCTCCACAAGTTGCGGATTTAGTCAAGTTCAAGTTCTGGAATTGATTATCTTTGAGTGACAAATTATTAACCTACGATTTCTATCAATTTAAGCCTGAAAATACAAAGATTCAAAAAGAATAAAGTAGGAGAAAATGGTTGTATTTTCTACTCTTCTATTCCCTTCTTTCAATGCCTCTTGAGCTCTCTTCAATCTAAAATTTTGTGAACCCTGGTTCCTCCCTTTTTCCTGATATTTATAGACCTAAAAAAGGGACAAGAAGACACAATAATGCCCCTGGATCACGCCCCATACCTCTCCCATTCAGAATGAGTTGTGACTACCTATTATTTAGTTATACAGTCGTACGACTGTAACTGCCGACAAAATACAGTCGTACGACTGTATTACAGTTGTGAGCCTATAATATAGTCGTGCGATTGTATTTATTTTTATTTATTTCATTTTTATTTTTTTATTTTTTATTTTTTTACTTTTTATTTAATTTATTTTATTGATTTTATTTTTTTTTTCTATCGGAAAATTCCGTGTTCACACCAGTCCAACTCTATCACAAGCCCTATAAAAGGAGGGTACTCTTAAGGCAAAGGATTCATTCTATTCAAGCAAAAAATACTTACAGCTAAGAACAAACCATACTGACTCAAGCATCGAAACTTACCCCAGAGGTTACCGTTATCTTAACTTTTCTGTCTTGTAGGAACAACACTAGAGCCGGTCCGAAGAGCAACCCGAACCCGGATCGTTCGAAGAATTTCAGACAATCTATCATAGACCTATCTACAATAAATAAAAAAATTAAGACTTGAAAAAATTAGATGATTATAAGATTACCGACATAGAGATAATAAGGTTGGCATCCCACAATAAAAGAAAGCTAAATTTTGTTTTATACGATCTAGCCCATTTATAAATTATTAATTAGTTTAAGATATACTGATACCACTTTAAACCTTAGTTTAAGACTAAGAAACATAATTGAATGTTCTACAAGTAATAAATTTTTTATAAAAATTAATATTCATCACAATCCCATAAATTTTTCGTCAAATTTACAAATAATAATTAGATAAACAAGTTGTAGCACTTAGCATTCAATCCAATTACTGATAATACGTATGTCCCAAAAAACAATAAACAATATTAATCTAAAAAATACCTAACTAAGGATTGATTATTGATACGATAATAATATTTCGTAATTACAAATTTTCAATCTGCATAAAATAAAATAGCCTCTTAATTAATTAATTTATTTATTAATAAAATAGCCTGTTAATTAATTACAAATCAAATGGTGCATTGTTTTGTTAGTATTGTAGTATTCATATTATCTTCAAATTTTGTACTTCAATAATATTTTCACTATTTTACATACAAATGTCAACTACTAAACACTTTAAAAATAAATTTAATAAATTAATAAATTAACTCATAACTCATATATTTATAATATAATTAAAATTACATATCAAAATAATTAACTCATAAATTACATACCTTTAATTGAATATTAATAATTCACTGCAAAGATTAAATAAACCAAAAATGTCAAACAATGGAATTTTATTCACTAATAAGAACAATAAAAAATTAACAGCTAATAAAAAAATTAACAATTAAATGAAATTAAAATTATATTTTCATACCTTATTACAACACAAATTTGTTTGTGAACGTAGAGAAAGATATACGGTGATGAGTGAAAAAGGGGATGAGTGAGTGGAAGATGTAAAATGTAGTGAGTGAGTGGAAGATGTAAAATATATTGAGTGAGTGGAAAATGAGGGAGTAAAAGAAATGATTTTTAAGAGTATTGAATGAGTGGATGAGAGGGAAGGAGAAGGAGTAGTTATATATAAAAGTTAGGGTTTGTGTAATAAAAGACAAGAAAAAAAGATTCGATGAAGAAGAAAAAAAAATGAAAAGGCAGTCAAAGACCGCATTCATGAAGTGATCCCACCGCAGGGTCGGGTCGTTTCATACGCATGGAAATCTGGATTCCCTGCTTTTAATTTATTATTTTTTTAAAAAAAAATTCATGTCTGTTTTCGGAAGGAGACATGTGTCAGGCCTTTTTGCAGCGCCTGACACATGAGCTATTTTCGGAAGGTCCCCTTCCGAAAACAGGTTAAGTAAATAAAAAAAGGATAAATTCTCCACTTTCAGAACAGCTGATTCAACCAGATTTTGGAACCGCTGGTTCTGAAAATGCCTTGGTTAAACAAGCATTACTCTCATATTTTTTTACTAATCAAACACTAATATAGGCTTTTTTCTTACAATTAGCATTATTCTAAACATAAATCCTATATATTGAGCATATGGCCAAAAAAGAAAATTAAAAAATAAAAATAAAAAACGAAGTATTTATTACAATTTCCTTAGTTTATTACAAAACCTCTCCTTAACGCAGCTCAAGCCCAAGTTCAGACCCACTAATCAATAAATTCAGAATAAACTTTTTACGTGGGACAAAAGCAAAATGCAAGTTCAAAAGCTTAATTAAAACAAGTTATTCTTCCAAAAAGCTATATTTAAGGAAAATTATAAAAATTGCACCTGATTTAGGTTTTATTTTTGAATTTTATCTTTTCAAAATTATTTTTTTACATTTTTTTGCTTTCATAAATGTTGAATTAACTTCTTTTCTTAATTCATATTTTTTATATATTTTCTCTTGCAAAAATCTCTTTCAAACTGTTCAAATATGCTTAAATACGTAATTCTATTTTGTCCACAATTCTCTATCTTCTTTTTCTATTTGTAATCCAATTTTGCATTTATCTCTCAATCCATTTACTTTTTTGTGATGCGATATTAGAAAGTTTTTTTTTTCTCTTCGAAACAAGATTCATATGTATATATTATTTCGGACATTTTTTTTTATTAAGATATAACTCATTATACATACCGGTGTATCTTAAAGTATAACTAAAATATAATACTAGCAGGTCCTTTTTGTTGATTTGATTTTGGCAAACTTCATTCCTAAAAATTATAAGGTGTTACAATGGTCGGCAAAATTCTTAAGCTGGGATTCAATGAAAAGTTCAACAGGACATGGGAGTATTACTTCGATTACTGTTCAGCTGGCTTCAAAACGCTTACAATTGGAATTATCAGGTATTCCTAGCATTTTCCATTTGCTGTTCTACTCTATCTATGCCATGATCAAATGATCAAGTTGTTGTTCGTAATATGAATATTATTGACTCATTGGCTAATGATTTACAAATACAAATTAATGTAGGTTCTTCTTTCCCGTCCCAGAAATATGGCTGCACTCTCAGATCCAGACACTGGATTTCCTTCAGCTTCAGCCTTTTGATTTTTTTTTATTCGGAAAACATCTCCTTGGAATCAACACAACTCTTTCTTTTTTTTTTTTCTTTTATGGGTTTCGTTAATCTTTCTTCCCTGGTTTAATTCATTCTTCATCTAGTGAGTGGATTATAAACTCTGTCATTCTCTCTTATTATACTTTACTTATACCTTTGTACAACTATTATACATTAGTTATACTTTAGTTATATCTTTGATACTTTTATCATACCTTAGTTATACTTACTGATACACTAATAAACTGATTATACTTTAACTGTACCTTCTGATACACTAATTATACCTTCTGACACGCTGATTATACCTTATTTATATATTGTTTGTACCTTATTTATTCATTGTTTAAGAATTGCAGTGTATAAGCTGTATGTAAGCAGTGTATAACAATATATAACAGTGTAATAGAAGGTATAACTAAGGTATATTCAGTGTATCAGAAAGTATAAATAAAGTATAATTAGTATATCAAAAGGTATAACCAAGGTATAATTAGTGTATTAGTATATTAGAAAATATAACTAAGGTATAATCAGTATATCAGAAGGTATAACTAAGGTATAATCAGTGTATCATTAAGTATAATTAAGGTATAATTACTGTATTAGAAGATAACTAAGATATAATTAATGTATTAGTGTATTAGTAAGTATAACTAAGGTATAATAAGAGTATCAAAAGTATAACTAAAATATACCAGCTGTACAAAGGTATAAATAAGGTATAAGAAGAGTATCAAAATATAACTAAGGTATAGTTACACTATTACAGAAATTATATTTTAGTTATACCTTAAGATGCACTATTACAGTTATTATACTTTAGTTATATCTTAAGATACACTATTACAATGATTATAATTTAGTTATACCTTATCTATACCTTAAGATACAATATTTCAGTGATTATACCTTAGTTATACCTTAAGATATAATATTACAATGATTATACCTTAATTATACCTTAAAATACACTATTACAGTGAATATATCTTAGTTATACTTTAGTTATACCTAGGTATAATTAGTTATACCTTAGTGAAAAAAAAAAAAAAAAAGTTGGAAAAAATATATACATATTCATCTTGTTTTGAAAAGAAAAAAAATTTCTAAAACTGCATGACAAAAAAATAAACGGTTTAAGAGATAAATGCGAAATTAGATTGAAATTATGAAAAGAAGAGAGAGATGCAAACAAAGTAGAATCAAGTATTTTAGTAATTTTGAAAATTTTGAAAATTTTGAAAAGATTTTGACAAAAATTTCATGTTCACTGTAAAAAAAAGAAAGAAGGTACCAAAATATAAATATTTTTGTAAAATCCCCAATATTTAATAATTAAAACAAACAGCTACTAAAGGATCACTTACGTGAACTCGTTAAGATTATAATTTTGAAGTCCGTTTGAATTCTTCAAAGAGCAAATTTGTTTATGCATAATGTTTTTTTTTTTTAATTTTAAATATGTTAATATATTTAACAACGTTAAAATGAGTTGTTATATCAAAATACATAAATAATGGTATTTATCATAGTTTTAAAAATTGAACTAGATCGTCCAATCGGACTAAGTTTGACCGAAACTAGAAGCTAGTCCTATTGGTTTTCAACCAGTTCATTTTGACATAAGAAAACTTAATCAGTGAATAATCCGATCGGTTAATGAACTGAATCTATTTTCTAATTCGACCAAATTTGTGCTTTTAATATTATTTTAATTAAAAAATTTAGGATGCAATTTTTATTTTTTTTATTAATTATTTTAAATAGTCTTTTAATATTCTTTTAATTAAATAATATATGGTGTGATTTTTTATTTTTTTTTTATTAATTCGTTCCCTCTTAAGTAGAAATTACACCAAAAATCACCTTTTAAAAGGCTTATGTATTTATGACACCCTACAATTTAAAATTAACAATGAGATAATCTTGAATATAAAATTATCAAAACTATATTATTTTATTATATTTGTATCCCTTACTAAATTTATTTATTTAGTATTGTTTTAGTTAATTATCTAGTAAAATAGAGTCAATTATCTAATAAATTAAAGGTAACTATCTACAAGTTAATTAAGAGTTATTGCCTCTTAAATGTCTTATTTAAGTCTTCTTCTTCCCTTTTTTTTTTTTTTTATAAACGTTTTCTTCCTTTTTACTTTATCTGCATTCAGTCCGTATATTTTTCACAAATGAACTTAGCATGAAAACTTGTGAGAACTTTTATTTTCTTCAAACTAACTTGTATTATTTAGATATGTTGTTTATTGCCAAGAGTTTTATCATTTCATGCTTCTAGTTTTATGTGAGTCTTTTTTCTATTCATTCAATATTGAAGTTATATTCAAATTATGTTTGATTTATATTCATGTTATATTAGAGTAATATTGAAGTTATATTAAACAACCAATTTAATAAATAAGTTAAATACACACCAAAATTACATATTAAAGCTATATTAAAGTTATATTGAATCCATATTAAAGTTATATTGAACCTACATTAAAGTGATATTCAATATATATCCATAATGAATACACAAAAATACAACTGATCTTATTTGTACATGAAATTGATATTATATGAATATTATGTTAACTGCTCATATGCATATAGATTGGATTATGCATATATTCAAGCTATATTGAAGCTGTATTCAATACACAAAGCAATTCACCAATTTCCAAAAATAATTCATAGAAAAAGCAAAATAAAATAGCTAAACGTGAATCAAAGAAAGTTGTTTATAGAACTATTAGTTGAACGAGTATTAATTGAATATTCAATACACAAAGTACATCCAACCATTTCACACATGAACTTTACAAACTTAATAAATTATATTCAAATTTTATTGAAGTTATATCCAAACTATATTGAAGTTAAATTCAATACACAAAGCAATTCACTAATTTCAAGAAAAAAAAATCATAGAATAAGCAAAACAAAATAGTTAAAGATGTATTAAAGAAAACTGTTTGTAGAATATTACTTAGTATAATTTTATTATATACAAATCTTAGTGATTCTAAAATTATCTTTGGAATAATTACTAACAAACTGATTACTATTACGAATAATTGAATACAAATAATTAAAATAATTACTAAATAATTAGATTAGTAATATAAGAATTATTAAGATATAATAATTAATTGAGAAGATAAGAATAAATACGAAATAAGAAAAATAATTAATATTAATATAAATTTGATATTAATAAAGAATAATAAAAATAGAAAGTTTGAATGGGTATTAATTGAATATTTGAATGGATAAATGAATAATTATTACTAAAAATAAAATATATATAGATAGAAAGTTTTTACATATTTGAAAATTTATTAGAAGATAAATATTGATTTATTATATATTAATTTAAAAAATACAAATTTCTATATTTCTATATTTTTTACATATATTTAATAGATTTTTGTAGTTTTGTTATATATTGAAAGATAATGGTGATGGTCACAAATATATAATTTTTATAGTTAATGATCACATATATGTAAAAATCACTTAGTTTAAATCAAATTAGCATTTAATTGTAACCTTAAAAAACTTTATTAAAGATATTTATTTTTACAGTTTGTATATTGTGTTTTAAAATCTTTAGTTTTATGAAAAACATTCTGTCATGGTGACAAATTTCATGTCAAATTAACCTACTTGGATAATGCCAAATCAACTCAAACCAATTTATAAAAAATTTCTCACTTGTCACCTTGCAACACGCACATATACAACACCAAAATAATAAAAATAATAAAAAAAAATAATAATAATAATTAATAATATTAACTTAACACGTCGCCCATTCAACAATAGATTTTCGAAATAAAGATTTTCTAAATAAAAATTCAATAATTTTATTGACACAAGTTACATTTTAGTATTCACAAAAACAAAAACCCTTAACTTCAATGATTATCGGAGCAATTTTCCCGTAGGAAAAGCAATTGAAAATAGTGGAAATTCTTTCAGCATACTAATATGATTGTTCATATATTTTATCGTGTTCAACCAAGGTACCAGGTAGTATTTTCCGTAGAAGAATTTAGGGCAGGTATCATGATATATATATATACACACACACACACACACAATATTTTAAACCTCAACTGATTGATTGGACAACACAAATTTAAGCAGCTATGTTATGTTTATGAGAATCCAAAAAGCATATAAATATTTATAGCCCAATTATTCTTCTTTTTAGGGATTAATTAACAGGAAATAATAATGAGGTAAGAAATTACAGAAAGAAGAGGTATCAACCCCCTTATTGCATAACTGATCTCAGATTTCATGCAAAGTGATGTACAACAATAACATATTTTACTGACCTCCACCACTGCCAGAGCAAGTGAGACCTAAGAGCTGGAGTGCTAGACTTCATAATCACAACACAAGATCAGCTTCCTCTGTCAAACTGAACTGTAAACCTTCAAACTTGGTTCCTAAGCTTAATTGTTTGCAAAATTTCACCAAAAACTTAGTCATGTACTTGAAAAAGTCTAACACCAAGCGAATGAATTGCACCATTGTTATCATTTATAATCCTTTGTAGACAACAGCATCATCCCGCTGCTCTCTAGAGAAGAACAATTTCACTGCCTGGTCAAAAATTGTCTCAGCGCACCAACCACAGCGAGAGGGTTCTCTATATGGACAGCATGTCCACAATTAGGAACCTCAACAATTTCAGGAATATGGTTCCCAGCACTACAACTGCCCTTTCTCGATTGTTCAATTTCATGGCACATTTTTTTAGAAATTGCCTTGAACTTCCTATCTTTTTCTCCGACAATGAGCAAAAGGGGTATATTGCATTGCTTCAAGTCGTTCCACAATGGTCTGTCACACAAGTATAAAAGATTCAAACTAAAACAACAATGCCAGCAACAACATTAATAACCGAACATAACAAAATACAAAATGAATTCAAAAAGTAAAATACATAACTAATGTTTTTCGAAAAAATGCCAGGACCAGTTTGTCCTTTATTTTATGCAGAACTTCAAGAATGGGTTTCTTTCTCATTCAATGATTCTCTCCCTTTCAGTTCAGTTCAAAAAGATATGACATCCCTATAGAAATTGAACCATTTCCACCACTCTGGTTGATACAGCATTTCTGGAAAGAGACCTAAATCCCTTGACTTGATGGTGAAATAAAATATGCAGACACAAACTAACTAAAGGTGTGAGAGTGAGTCAATTACTTCGCAAAAAAAAAAAAAAAAATATGCAGCACGAAATTTCATATGAGAAAGAATATATAAGAACTAACTATCCAACAAAAAACTTCTCAAAATGCCAGAAATTTCTTTTACAAGATGTAGCAACATGAAAATATCAATATTTCATGAGATTTCTTCATTTAATTATTGAATAATTGCTAATACTCAAGGATGCAGTAAGAGTAGAAGAAATTGCGGATGAATTTACAAAAAAGATCACGCTCAAAGTGATAATTAAGGAGTAGGCACGTCATATGGTCTTTTGTCTAGACTCAGAGGTCAGATTTGTGATAAGACACTTGATGGTGCTTAGTTTTGCTGGATAAGATACATACAGCCAAGGAGATAATTAGTGGGTGGTAATATTTCCCAATTGACAGAATGAATGATAATAGAAGAGTTACACTATGCATAGATTATATGATGCAAATGATGGTTGCACACATGCATTAATGGGAAATCGGGCTAGCCCAATTTTTCCGAGCAACAGTTTAATTTGGTAGAGGAACTCGAAGGAGAAGTGAATGATTTTTACGAAGATAATTGCTAACAGGAATCAAGTAGGAATTAATACTCAAAAGAATTTTTTGATTAGTGGATGACAGTAGAAGAAATGTTGGAATTCACGGTAACACCTAAAAATAAACATGTGGCCCTTGTGGCAACGAGATTGCATGATCAGGCAACGGCAAGGTGGCAACAATTAAGTCTCATACTCTTTTGGAAATATGCAAGACTGATTCATGTGAGAAGATGAATACACATCCATGAGCTATTTTCTCACCCTAGTACCAATGACTACACAATTTAACGTGGAAGGTCATTAGATGAATATACTACAAAATATAATAGGTTAACTGCCCAAAATAAACTGTGGGAAATGGAAGACTAGTTTCTAGCTCAATATGGAGATTCACCGCCACCCACGAAGGAAATAAAAATTTCTCTACACAGAGCAAGGAGAAGTACCCGACAGCCTGCCACAAAGCTCTCAGTCAGCAAGAAGAGGTAGGAAGGTGTAAGATTAGACCATGAGCTATTACATGCTTGGTTGTCAGCTGGTCTAGTAAGCTATTACATGCTCGTGGGCTTATAAATAATAGTCAACCTATTTGATCCTATATCCATTATAGAAGCACACGAACCAACCTTGCTAGTTGAAAAGCAGAATCGATATTCAGGTAATACGGTTTTCCAGTCGGTTTTCTTAGTAGCAATTTTAGTATTAATAGTAGCAAATTCTGTTGAAGCATTGTATGAATACCAATGCGACTAAAAGAGGCTCTCTTAGTTCATCACAATCTAATAAATGTATAATAGGATCGGAAGTGTTTTAATTGTGGAGAGAATAGTCACAGACAATCAAATGTAAGAAGTTTATTAGGGAAGAAAGCATTAGTTGTTGAAAACGAATATGAAGATGATGAAGAAAAAGAAATGGGGATTAACGCAGAGTTAGTAGCAAGAGATATTGGACAACCCTGATTATTAAACGTGCTTGTTTCTGCTATCTCAATATATGATAATTGGCTGAGAGAACATTTTTCAGTCTACTTTTACCATCCCGGATAACAATGGGAAATTGTGAAAATATTACAGCTGCAGAAGTTGTACAAAAGCCCATTGAAGATATAGAAATGACCCAGATCATATAAGCTTTTTTGCCTCAAAAAGGGAAGTGAGGTAACTGTTTCTCAGGGTAGCTTAGTTTCTTTTTTGATAGGATTAAGACATAAGGATGCATCAAATGCATAACTTCTTCTGGAACAACTTATCCCTTAACTTCTACTCTGTTTCCCAACATAACATAAACCTCTCCAGATTCTTTTTCTCCTCTTCAAATCTAAACAGGGTTATGTCAATTTAATCTGTTCTTCATGGGCTTGCTATTAGCTACCTTTATTAGGAAGTAACACAATCTTCACCCCACTAAATAAAAACTATAATGAATAGCCTTGCAAACATTGTTTATCCTTCTATCAAACTGCGATGGACTCCTAGACAATAAACGATAAGCTTCCACAATTACGACATCACACGACATGATATCTTTACTTCTTGAGCCAATTAAAAAAGAAATTTATATGTATTCAAAAATAGTTCAATACCCTCCCTTCTTAAGCCTTGGTCTAGGATTTTTCTCTATCTTCAATCTCAACTTTTGTACCACTTTTGGGACTATAATATTCTCACTGCTTCCAAACTCACTAGCAAATTTGCAAACCTTGCCCAGGATAATACAAATAGACTTGAAAATGTTGTGTCTCTGTCAATTGTCTTTGTTTCCCTGAGAGCAAAATAAGCACGCCAATCAACTAAGTTCTCCCAGTATCTCTTGCTACATACTCTGCTTCAAAACCCATTCTTCCTCTTTCTGTACTTCTTTGTCTCCCTTTTCATTCTCTTCAGTTTCAATTAGTATTGCCTTTTTCCTTCCCTTCAAATATGATCCACTCTCTCCACAATTAAAACAGTTCATACCTCCACTTCCTATTCTATTAGCCTCATTGCTATTCATACAGTTCAGATTAGTACCAAATCCGCCCCTTCTGATTTTAAACTGCTACTGAAAAAAAAAAAAAGCAGAAAAACCATAATCATCTGCACAGAGTTTGCTTTTCCACCTAGAAAGTGTATGCTTCTACAATGGACATAAAATCAAATAGGTTGACTATAAGAAGTGAAGGCGCACCCAAACCTTCAATGTACTGAGCTACCATTTCTCATCACTCCAAGTCCCATGTTTTAATAAGTTCTTCAACTATCACTCCATCACTAAAAGTGTATCAAGTAATTATACAGTATTCTTTTGACATAGATGAAAAATGGAAATTGGGGCAAAGAAACATGCCCTCTGAACCCTGGAAGTCATAACACCAAGTATTAATTTGATCCCATGAAGACTCCACTCTTTCCTTAAATTATAAAAATAAAAGAAAAAAATCCAGAAAATATGTATAACAAGGAACTGCGAACAACTTGTATGTAAAGGAAAACTGCAAATTTCGAATTACTTACGTCTGCCTACCAAGGCTCAGGTGAGACAGAACTTCAGCAAGACCAGAAACATCGTCATGCAACAAACGGCTGGAAACTATATCCTTGAAACGGGGATGGCTTCGCAAGCTGTTGCATGTAGGCAATTTATCCAGGTGATCATTGATAAGAGCATAGAGCTTTAAAGCATAAGAAATACATTTTTTTTAAAAAAAAAGTTAAATATGGCTTAAAGTCCTATTTGGCCTCTGACCTATCCCAAGTATTAGTATTATCCCCTTGACTTATTGATTGGTAACTTTTGCTCCCTGCTATCCAATTTGATAAAATCTCATCCAATTTGATAGTATCTATTTGTTAGTATTTACTTTTATAGTAGTGTTTCTTAAGCAACTTTTGTTTTTCATGTGTTTAATAGTTGGGGTTAAATTGGCTGAGATTTTATCAATTTGGACAAGTTATAGGTTAGGGGGCAAATAGATCTTTAAGCCCCTTTAAATATCAAATTTCAGAATCAAAATGAGAAACTACCTGTTCCACATTTCTCCAGCATACCAGGAATCTACAAACGATTGTAGCCCATAAGCAATTAGTAAGCGTGACCTAGACGCATCCTTAGCCAGACGAACTTTTCTTGCCATCTCGTCTCTTAGTCCTGGGCTACCAGATATTATAACAGCTCTGTTGATCTGCATATCAAGCTTACTTCTGTTACCTAAATATATATATATATATATATATATATATAAAAAAATGAGCAACTCAAATTTAAATGTTTTGCAGCTGATGCACCTTATCAACATGCCTCAACGCCATGTGCAGTGCAATTCTTCCTCCCATTGAATACCCAACAAGGGAAACCTTTCCAGGAGTTATTTTTTGGATCAACTCATACAACAAATATGAGACTATATCAACAGACAAAGTAGCATCCTGTTTGGCATCTTTACCACAACAATTTTGCATCTTTGATCCTCCATGACCAGGAAGATCAATTGAAATGCATCTTGCTGATCCTGCGATGGCCTTCATGATAGAGATCCAATCTTCGCCCGTTCCAAGAAAACCATGAAGAAATATGACAACATTATCCTGCATCAAAAAGAAAAATTTGATGACGCAAGCAATTAAATTAAATTCAGGGCATAATTGGCATTCCACTAATCTGTACATCAATGGTTATTAGCATGCAGTCTTTAAGAAACGAAAACTAACTGCATAAAATTTATTGAAGACAGAGCCAAGCACACCTAATTTGTTGCAAGATTGTAGATGCGACCAATAAAGAGCCCTATAGATTAAACTGACAGCTTGCTGTTTTAACTCACTGACCAATTAGATAATCAAGCCACAGAACTTACTCATGTAACGACTAAAACATTAACAACCTCTTCATTACACAAAGGAAATTTTGCAAGTGTCAAAAAATGTTAACACATTGAAATCACCAATTTCTGATGCCATATAGCAGAAGTGCAGTGCAATTCAGACCAAGTAACTTATGTTATCCCTTGTTTAGGTTAACTGATAATGTGCTACATGAATTAGAAACCTCTCGGATAGTCAAAACAATCAAATTATAGATTTTTATAGAAGAAAGATGATAGAAGAATTTACATTTAATAAAAAATTGTCAATTACATACATCACTTTTTGGTCCAATATCGTGCACTTTGATGGAGCAGGAAAGATCTTTTAAGTTGACATCCAAATGGTATGTGCATACTTTCTCCTCAGTAAATTTTCCACAAATAGCATTTTGACTGATTTGAATGCTCCGCATCAAATGAATGGCATCAATGACAGATGCCCCAACAAACCCATTACAAGGAAAATAGCGAATCCCCAGAGGTTTAGTTGTTATATCTTGTTTAAGCCATCTATAAGTTCCAAGACCATGGGCAACAGCAGGTTGACATTTTCGTCTCATAACCTTGCAAAGGTCAGCATTCTGCAGCTCAAGGTAATAGGAGAACTGTATATAAGTTGAGAGACCTAAGGCGCTTTCAAATGCAGCACTGACAACAGCCATCTTCCCCTGTTGATGAGCCCATTTTGCAATTAACGCTGCTCTCTCAAGCCCACCAACAACACTTGGTTTAATTACCTGACAAGACCAAGAAATCAATTCCAAATGCAATATGAAAAGAGAGTACCATTCCCAACAACAAGTAGACTTTTCAAGAAAAATATAAAAAAGTCCCAGAGAACGACTCATATAAAGAATTTGTAGTCGCTCTGCAAATAATAATTTTTATTTTTTTCTTACTATAATGATGACGACGACAACTTTGATCATGGAAAATGATGAACATAAAGTCTATGAACTAGTAAAAGGGACCTGATGGCTTGGAGGAAAGATTTGAAAGTCAATCATTCAACCTTCACCACAGACTTGACTAAGATACAATTACAATTTGTTAACAGAGATAGAAAATGTGAATCAATCACTTCATCACCTGCTAACACATCTGAATTACCTATGAACCCTCCACATGAAATTAAACAAGTGAAAGCTACAATTTGGTAGGGATGCAAATTAGGCTGCTTGTGCCTCTGCTAGCAAAAGTATTGAAGACAAGAGTAAATAAATATTCATGTCACTCACCACAGCAACTATTCCAGGGTGGTGAGCATACTTCGCAAGCATATCGAGGGGATTTACAGAGAACTCGTCAACAGTTTCATCAAGTGCCACTGGTAAACCGCTCTCTTCACAGTACTTTATAATATCATCTTCATCCTGAACAGGTTCCTGAAACATAGGAGAATAAGAACTGCTGACAGCAAGGAATATAACAGCCATAAAAAGTGTAAATCAATTAAATTCTAGAAAACTAGTTGATTCTAACAAGCGAATTAACTGTAATGTGCACCAACTTCCTGAAAATCATACCTCAATATACTGCAGTTCACAATCTTTCACCAGAGAACCAAACTGAATAGCTTCTTCATAGGACCAGTTTCTGTTAGCATCTACACGAAGTTCAATGTCCTTACCAACCTTCTTTCTGATTTCTTGTACAACTGCAGCATCTTCCACAGGATTAACCCGACGAGCAACCTGTTGGACAATAATCTTCAGAAATCTAACCTACTTTACCTACTAGGCATAAATGTTGAAATAACTTGCTCAACAAAATATATCACAATACAAACTCGAGAACTTTGGCAAGAATGTTGCAGGTTGAAAATGAGGCAACAGTAACAGAAAGACCTACTTTTAGCTTTAATGCAGAAAACCCTTCTTCCACAAGGGAGGAAGCAATATAAGCAACCTCAGCAGGAGTCCCGTTAGAATCAATAAGGCCACATATCCTGACAACTGAGTTGTCATAAGTATCTTCATTTTCACTTTGTGGTTGTATTATGTTAAGTAACCCAGAACCTTCTCTTTCTGCTATAGCATTAAGAAGAGCCATTTCTAAGCCCAATCTGACACTGGGGAAGACTGAATTTTCCTGCATAATAATGATAGAATATGAATTCAGCTAAAAAGATGTCTGAAACAAATAATAGAAACTTTCCATTTAAAAATAACATTAGAGACAATCCAAGCATATTTATATCATGGACAGAGAATGGAGATCCAGTACCCACCGGAATTCCTAAGTTGTACCATATCCAAGAGGAAAATGCACCATTCAGTAGAGGAAGGGAAAAACTTATCTTGGTCCCTTTGATCACATGAGCAAGAAAACGAAGTTGCTCCTCTACATCTAATAAATTTTCTTTATGAATTTCAATAGGTGCAACCTGTTAAATAAGAATATGCAGCATGAAGTAAATTAAGGAATCCCAAAAACAGGGTGATAGAGAACAAGCTGAAATGGGAAGGAATGGGCTGCCATGTGTCTGTGAAGAGTGTGTTCTTCAATCCAATTTATCTTTCCTAATTGTGTTTAGTCTTTTTCCTTCTATTTAATAAAATTTATGTTCTTAATTATTCGGTTGCTAACACAGGGGAATATATCATAAAGAAACATCATGGAGTGCGTTTATAAGGGATGTAGATGAAGATCACAGCAACAAATTATACACAAACGCATGCACACATAGACATATTTTGAAGAGGGTTTCATATGTCTGAAACCATTGCATTAAATTAATTACAACAATTTCACAACATAATCTATAGTTAATATTATTTTTTTTCATTTTCTAGTTTTTACTAAATTAGGAAAAAGTGAACATAATTTTTGGGGGTTTGGAACAAACAACAAATATTACTTAAAATGTTTAGAATTTTAATGTTATACACTACATGATAGAAGATTCTTTTTGGGAGTGGCTTCCCTTGAAATAAAAAAGGTTCCCCATGATTTTTCAACCATATAACTACGTGAAAGACAATAGAACATATGTTTAAGCACATTTCTGTGCACTATAAGTTGACAATGTAAAATAATGTATATGCATAACAATGGCATACGATAAATATTCTGCCACTCACAGGTGTACTTTTTAGCACAGATAAAGGCATGTGATTTTTTCTTGTTCTTTCATACTTTTTGTCAAATAAAAAAAGGAAAAAACTAGTTCATTGACTTGCAAGCCTCTTATGCTTTCATATTTGATAACATCCTATGAAAAGCAAAGAAGTAACCACCAACCTCGCCATACCCAACACTTCCATCTTCAAGATACAATGAAAAAATGTACCCTTCCTTATGGAACTCATGACCACCCTGATCCACTACTGCTGAAGTAGGAGGAGCGCAGAGTTTAATTCTGTCACAGCCCACATTTCAAACAAGTGAACATATGCCTTTGCAATGTCAAAATCTAGTTGCTATGGAGAACCCTAACCTGTACAATGAATACTCCATTTTGAGGATCTTGCAAAGAAAAAATCGATCTGGGACATCATAGGTAAAAGAAAACCTTGAAAGAACATTTAGAGCATGACCTGCTGATTGGCATGCAAATTTCCTCAATGTACTGTGACACAAAATACTAGTGATCAGAAGAATACAAAAATGAAAAGTTTATAACCTCAAAAGAATAGGTTTTGAAAGAAAGACAAAGACAACCTATGGAAGGTCGAATTGGTGCTAATGCAACTCTCCACTTCAATGACACAATCAGTGTTCTCTTGCTCAGATTTGAGCAAGGCATCTAGAAATTCCATTTTTGTCTTCACTTGTAGATGTCTCACACTGCACTTCATTTAATACTTTGAATTGAAAGTCAGAAAGAACTCATGTTTTTACAGCAAGACATTGAAAATTCAACTACATTGCTTCTCAACTATCAATAGCAATCTATTTGGTCAGTTAACAAATGGCATTCCAAAAGGGAATCTTATTCAATCTTGTTCCGTAAAACCATCAAATCTGTCAGTATATTCATGTAAAAGAAAATCAAAATAATCAAACACAGATTATTAGCGATTTATATAACGACCCCTACTTAATAAGCAACAATGTTGTTTCGTTATAGGTTAAAAACATGAAATCAAATCATGGACCAACGGAAACTGAAACAGCAATTCATTTTACCAGTAATCTACATAAATTGCTCATCACTCTCTGAAGAATGTAATTCAAACTATAGAATGAATACTTCAAGCATGACCAGCTAGTCATTCAGGTTTCTTCACCTGTGAGCCATGCAGAGCTTGTGAATTGAAATGCTATGGGAAGTGTAGAAATACTGATCAAGTATTCTGTGATCAGTTCTATCTGCTATAGGAAGAAGACTGAAGATTGCTCCACCATGATTGTTTATCACAATTATCGTCATTGGCCTCCTCGAAATCCTTCAGGTAAAGTAAATCTTCATAAACATTCAAGGAAAAAAGTCGGTATCTGAATCATGTTCTTATTATGAGATAGCAAGTGGTATTTCCTGATAGATTACAAGTTCATTTACACTAAACAAGTATTTGACTAATTAACGCATGTCAACACCTAAAAGTACATCAGTCAAATGAGAATTAAAATATCGTAACCCTCTACAAAACCCATCAAGAAAATTGAGAGGCCAATAGAAAACAGAAGCAAAATCCCCACCTTGGCTTCAAAATTGACAAGCCATTTGTATCATGGAGGAAAGAAACATCCCCAATTACGCACAGTACCTAAACATCAACGCAAACGTACAAAACAATATAAGTTCATACAGAAGTTCATAATTTAAATATGATTCAGAAATTTCAAGGCAGCTAATGCACTATCTGGGAACATCGAGACACAACAAAATGAATATTTTTAATTTTATTAGAAATTTACAACAAAAAGCAGCAAACAGTAGCTATCACTTCTCCTGCAGTCAGTCAAGCTCAGCAAACTCAATTTTTTTTTTTTTTTTTTTTTTTTTTGTATGTGTGTGTGTGTGTGTGTGTGTGTGTGTGTGTGATTAACAGGTTTTCTGTAAACTACAAGTACTTCTTCAATGTGCCACGTGCTTGTGTGGGGTTCATACTCCCTTTTAATTTACGGAATGAAGCAATGCATGAATTATCCTCCAATTGTACCTTTTGGAGGAAAACAGTTACAACAAATGCAACATATATTGCAAGTGCCCTAGGAAGGCAAACAAACTTACTCTTTTGCTGCATCCAACCGCAAAACCAATTGCTGTGCTAAGCAAACCATCAATACCACTTGCACCCCTGTTTCCAGCGACACAAATACCAAGAAATTGAAGTTCTGAGTTCAACACCACATCTGAAATGACACGTGAATTATTTCTGTAACTGCATCCATACATATTTGCATCACGTATTGCCATACTGTTGCCCATAAAAAGGGCGGACTCAACTGAAAGAGCTTTCGAAACTGCATGTGCAACATATGGTTCAGTCAAGGAGTTCTCTGCAAGAATTTGAAATGATAATTCCCAGCCAACCTACACGAGGTGTCATAAAATATAAGTTACACCTGAAGTGAGATATGAAAATTCTGATGGCACCCACACCAGAAACATGCATGCATAATGCTATAGGAAAATAATGTCAATAACATCTAAGCAGATGGTAGACAATGCTCCACAATGTAAATAACATAAATCATTATCAAAATCTCTAAGACATGTATTTTCTATCAATGCATGAGACAGGCAAAAGAGTATCCTACCCTATAGTTGTCAGTAGGATTTACAGATAAGGGGTTTCTACTTTAAAGGATAAAAACATCACTGTATATTAAGGTTCTTTTAGCTTTAATAAAACAAACTAAGCAGAAACCAGCTAAAAAAATCTAGTCAACTCTCCATGAGAGAAAACTACAATCACATGTGGCTAAATTTAGTGAATCCAAAAAAATATTATTAAACAATTTCAGCAGTACAATTAAACAATAATATGTGGAGCTCAATTTGAAATATATATATATAAAATAGGTAGCAAGGCATTACTCAGTATATCCATCAAATAATAGAAGGATACATTAGTATACACAAATAAGATAACAAAATAATATCATAGCTCTCAATTACCATTGAATCCAAAGCCCTTACAAAATGACACCAGCTGTTACTCTTACATGGCAATTGAGCTTTCATTAAACTGTCGACGAACTCAAGAACAGAGCAATGCAACCTATGAGTTACAATATGTGATGGATCATGACGGTATGGATGATTTTCAACCAAGATGTATGAGCATGGATAACACAGCTCGATCATTTGAGAAACACGTTTACTTGTGATTGGACTTCCAATCTACATGTCAGAATAAGAAGACAATCAATGAGGCATAAAGTGCTTTATGTAAAGAAGAATATATGTGACATGCAAACTGTTCAGAATTCACAGTGCAAGGCTAATATGCCAAAACAACAGTACTGTTATGTCTGATACCATACAAGATG
This sequence comes from Euphorbia tirucalli, assembly GCA_039660915.1. NCBI lineage: Eukaryota > Viridiplantae > Streptophyta > Magnoliopsida > Malpighiales > Euphorbiaceae > Euphorbia > Euphorbia tirucalli. The sequence goes on from CM077637.1 coordinate 19,245,876, forward strand.
CTCAGGGACTGCAGTACAAAGGAAAAATATAGCCAGCATAAAATTCTCAAGCAAAGTTATTTATCCATATTAAAGTTGAAAAGGCATGTCCAACAATCAATGTTCTTTTTTTTATTTTTTTGTTCATATAACCACTGTTCAACAAAAGGCTATCAACTTTCCAAATAACAACTTCTGATCCCATCTTCAATCATGAATTTATCAAAATTAATTTTCAAAGAGGAAAAATATATGTTGAACTGCTTTTTTACAATTGCCACAGTTCTACGGCAATACAACTGCAGAGTTTATTAAGATATAATTATTTACCACTTAACCTTTTACTATCATATTAGAACAGTCTATGAAATGTCTCACTACTTCAATTGGTACACACATAAACACACGATCATGACTACATATAGGCAGAAACTGAAAATCACAGTTATTCCTCTACATCCCAAGTTCTTTGATTCAACTTATAGTTTACCTTTTGACCTCTATACTAAGCATCAGCAGGTATTCATAAGCTCTAGAAGCTTTATAAGTTTATTATAAAATAAAAAAATTTCCATTACCCCAAGGCTATTTCCTGATGTTATCCAGCTTTTCTTAAAATATCAACTCCTTCACAATACTTTGACAGTGGAAGTTCTGATGTATTTCCCTATTTACCGATACTTTGAGATTGCATTTTCCACTCATATGTCATTTTCCTCCATTCCCTTCTTTCTGATGAACACGTGTTCCAGAAAAACATTCATAATTCACTAGAAAATAACTTTGCCATGGAACTTTAATTAACTTCTGAACAGAAACATGCAAATATGGGACCTAGGTTAGCCAACAAAAAAAAGTATCCAATAGTCTAGTGTATCCTGGTGCAGCTTAGATACATTTGATGATTAACAGAGCTCAACATTGTCTAAAATTCTAGATGTTCGGCTGGGACATCAATGAGGCAATCCCAAGAATAGGCAATAATTTAGAGCGAGAGCAACAGATTAAAAAGTTTTACCTGAATAACAACATCAAACCTCACCCAACCCTTGACCATATCAGAGAGCAAAGCTTGGTCAAGATGATCGAGAAATAAAACGTTCTCTTCTTCATGAAAAAAAGTTAAGAGCTTTCTTAATCGTAAACCAGACAATATATCTGCAACAATTGGCCAATTAAGGTGTTTTGCCAAGAGAAGAGCTGCCCATATTTCATCTTCTGAATGGATTGCACCAAGAATTATAAGCCTTCTTTCAGCTGCTTGAATTATTTCAAGAACTTCAGACATTGGAAAGTGATTGTTACGATCACATGCAAGAGAGTTTTGCATTTGAATATACTTAGTAAATGGCTCAGCACTAGACATCCAAATATCCAATCCCTTCAAACAGTCTGACATCCATTTGTTTGGACTGTCATCCAACGGCTCTCTAAAAGGACAATTAATATGAACTGGGCCACATGGTGAAGAGGTTGCCCAATGTACGGCAGAGTCAAGTGTTGTAAGAACCATCCGTGCAGGAACATCATCAGTGGGAGTAGGCAGACTGAAGAAGAACCTGACGAAAGAACCAAAGTGGTTCACCTAACATACAAATTCAGCAGCTTGTTTCATAAATACTTCAACAAAAGAATTGTTGCCACACACCTTTAAAAAAAAAAGCCAAAACAATATTCACAAAAATAAAAATAAAAATAAAAATTGGGAAAATATAAATGGAGGACTGTGACTGTTAAAATTGTTTAATATGACTTGGTTTCATAACAATAACTTTGGTAATAAATAATTTTGGAATTATTTACCTGATTGATTGATTGGTTTGCCCCAGCAGTTTGAAGCTCAGGAGGACGGTCTGCAGTTAATAAGATAAGTGGCACAAAATCCTGACTGGCTTCCACAACCTGCAGATTGATAGCTTCGAAAATAGTATGCATCAATACAAATAAATGAAAGACTCGGTATAGAGAAATTCTATGAAATGAAACTCACAGCAGGAAGAAGATTTGAAACTGCAGTTCCTGAAGATGTTATGACAACTGCTGGTTTATGAGAACCTCTTGCATATCCAACAGCATGGAATGCCAATGAGCGCTCATCAAAGCATGAAATACAAGTTGTGCGGGGATGAATGGAAGCAGCAATAGCAAGGGGGGATGATCTTGATCCTGGAGCAATACAAAAATACTGGAACAAGGAATTAATAAGATATGTACACAAATGAATAAAATATAAAAGAGTGTCCAAATAAGTCTCACTGTTAGTCCAAGACGAGAACATTCTTCTACAATAAGAAAAGCCCAAACTGCATTAATATTTGTACAATCTTGCAAAAATTGACTTGTTTCACCAGTATGATCTATCTGAGTCAAAGGAAAAAATAAAAATAAAACAACAATCATCAGAATTTTTGTCAGGATTCATATATTTACCATATGTATTTATAAATAAAAAATAAAAAGGGCAGTGTCTCATATATAACACTAGATCATCTTTGTTGAAAGATTTAAGACAGCTATAGAGCTTTGTATTCTCCAGAAGCACCTAGAGCTCATGTTTGTAGTATTCTGTAACTGTATTTCCATACTTCTAATGGCATATAATGCCCAACATAACACTTGTGATTTTCTACTCTTGAAATACAAAATATGCATGAAATAGTGAACTAAATCGATGGTTTGCCAACAAGTCAGCTATAGGATTGTCTTTAAGGCTCTTGATTCTGTCGCTACTAGGAGAAATAGAAAAGGAATTGTATATAATTGACCATGCAAATGGAGAAGAAGCCTCTGCAATTTGTAACAGAGCATTCTTGCTTTTATAATTCTCAGAATGATTCACTAGTTATAATAAGGTAAAGGCTCCTCAATACACCAGCTCCAAATGATGTAAACCAGAAAATTAATGAACAGAAACTCTTCTAGAAACTTACCATGTTGCTAGAAGCAGCAAAGCTTGGCGAATGCCTAAAATAGAATTGATTGAAACTTTTCTGCAATGCAAATTTAGCAGATACTCATATTCAGAGAGATTTACAAGAGGATCCAGATAATATTTCTAATTTCTATAATAGGCACAACATATCAAATAAAACGGGGGTCAGAAAGGATTAACAATTACCAGGAAAAAGGAGATACCAGTTCCAAGAAGTCATCCTGATAACCCTCTCTGCCCAACAACAGTGTACTCGAAGACACCTAGAAAACCACAGTGCTCAAGGGCTAAACAAAAAACAAGTAGAAGTTTCTGAAATAATAATTTAACTTTTTTAGGTCAGCTGTTGTAGATTTCAATACCACCAACACCAACATCCAGGTACCCTCCCCTCTACTCTTTTCTTAAGGTCTCAATAATGAAGACTAAACAAGTGGTTACCAAGAGATGGGTTAGCTACATTTTTCACCTGATATTAAATGGAAAACCCAGAAATAAAGATATAAACCCAATCCAGATTAGGCAAAACTTAAGATAAAAAGTTATCATAACTCCAAAATGAAAAGGGAAGAGAGAGACAGCTCTGCAGAAACAACACCACCTCATGCAATTGTCAATTGAAGATTAAGATAGAATCCCTCTGACAATCCCTCATAAAGACTCACACAGCCTGGTATCAAAGTTTTAGCAATCTAATGCAACTACGCATCCTTGATGTCATTCTTTACAGTTCTATCAACAAGGATTATCAAACATTAAACTCTCATGCACTTTGACTTAGGTCTAGACCATCCACTTGTTTTACAAATGTGCACGGCAACAAAAGAATATAAAGATATCAACTATTATAAATTATAATACTATCTAAGTATTACTAATATGAGTGCACCACTAACATTAGAGAAATTAAACTAGCATAGCTCAAAATAGAGCAGGAAAATACATACCATTTGAAAATTTTTAGCCTCGACTGGATTGACCTTGTCTGAAGTAGCTCTTAGGCATTTAGAATAGCATCTTTCTCTGCTTGACAAAAAATGATAACTGACCTGAAAGCAATGAGAAGGATACAGAATAGAGAAAAACTAGAACAGAAAATATCATTTCTTAAGATATCTTCCAGTTGAACCGATGGTTGAAACGAATATATGCAAGGAAACAATACCAACAATAAAAGGAATAATATCCGGTTAACTGAATTAACAATATGTTACATTGATGAACATGCTATGGTGTGGACCAATTTTACTAAATAATGATATTTTCAAATTAAATTTCCCCTGAGTTTTGAACTACACTTCAGATAGGACAGATGAACTATAATTGCTCTCAATCATGCAAGTCAGAGACTATCAAATGTCAATAATACAATAAAAGACTAATTTTCTGCAAACACATTACTTTATAATGCGCAATAATAAGTAACATCAAAACTGTTTTCAAGTGGTTCAGTTAGATGTCACATTTTCTTTTTAGATCAATTCTTTGATTAACATATTTGACACATGAAATTTGCGGTCCAATTAAGTTACAGTAAATCATAATGTCACATAATACAAGATGATGACATCAGATACCTGGTAAATAGATGACTCAAAAGATTGTATTGCCTGCTTAAACGTGCAAAAGAAAGCATCATCCCAGGCCAATGTCGCTGACAGTAGGGAGACATCCTCATGCTCATCTAATTCAATCTGTTGAAACCAAATTTTCCATAAAAGCCACAAAAAGGTTAGTGCCCCACCATCTGAAGATCAAAAACATAATCTTTGAAGGTATTATTTTAAACGCAGAATTCACCTTTCACTGTAACTCACAAACTAAAAATTTCATACCAAGAGAAGCAAAAGAATCCAAGTACCTCAGGAATTACAAAGTAAAAGGAACCAGCCTCGTGCTCAACTGAAGATGAGCCCATATCAAGTTTAGTATCCATAAAACCATAAGTTGCTATGTCGAACGAATCACTCGACAAAAATCTGCAGAAAAACTAACCACACATGAAGTTAATGATAAGGACAAGGAAGCCCTCAACTCTGTTTACGTTAATTGCTCTTAGCTTCCTCCAAGGTTGTATATGAGGGAAAGCCAGACTGACAACTTTCTTAAATGTTTATTCCAAAGTAAAGAATATGCATGGTTTAAAAAAGATTTTATCATCCTTTTCCCCATATCCACGATGCCCCTCACCTTTCACTCATCAATTATCAAATAGAAACCAAATCAATATTTCTCAATATGGGAAAACTATATCAGTTTTGCACAACGGATAAACCCCACCAACCAAATTACCTTCATTGCCATATTGACATTGAAAAAATCATTAACAAATGCCATCTTGTACTTTTATCCATTCATTCTGACATGTTGAACAGCAACACAGTTCTAATAATATAGTTAACCAAATAGATTGTTAATTATATGGTGCCCATTGGCACATCACGAAACCTATATTAATTAAACTTCCAGTGATATATTTTTGGAAAAAAAATGGAGTACTAAAGGCAAAATCATAAAATGAACCTTCTAATCAACCTCTGCTCCTGTGATGTATGAGAAAAAGAGTTCACAAAGAAAATTGCAGCTCCAATTCCAAAAACTCCACGGGTACTGCTTAAATGAAGAGATTTACTTGATGGATTCTCTGTCTCCTTAGAAAGAAAAAATTGAGGAAACACACCAGATGTCTCTGGTTGGCAACAGAACCATTTTAATGCTTTTGGACTTGGAGGAACAGGAACCTGTAGATTCGCAGAAATATTGTACAATGTAACCTTGCTCTGTTTTCACTGTAGATCCATACCATATATTTTCTAAGCATTTCAAGTTTATTGTCCTCCTTATATTAATTTTTCTGTGGCATTATTCATATTTTAATACATGATTTATAGTGAAGGCATGCATGACAAAGAAAAACTACCAAGAACAATGATTACGGTTAGAGAAACGTCAAATCACATTTTCATATAATCCATATCAATCACCTCATATTCATTTTTACATGATTTACAGCAAAGACATACATGAGAAACTGCAAAAATGTGAAAACGAAATTCTAACAATTTGATTTTCAATGACATGGTGAGTCTCACTCTGACGTGATGTTGTACACATATGGAAAAAAAGAATGAAGTCTCACTCATCTATATCAACAAGAAATGCTGCTTAACCGCATTGCACCAATTATCTCACGGGAATAATTAATAGTCAAACAATTACCTGAAATCTCAGTACTCCACTGCTCGGAACGAGAGAATTCAATTTCAATTCCTCCACAGCCTCTCTAATACTCTGAAGGCCATGTTCCAGCGTCAGAGCAGGAGGAAGAGTACGTGTAATGCAGGTCTCTATCACCAACTCACAATCTTCAGCAGTCCTTATATCTACAACAGGACCATCAAACCTCACCGCTTCCACAACCTTAACGAACCAATAACAACAACACACTAAAACCAATTGCGCAAACAAATGGAGAATAAATGCAGAAGATTAGAAAAAAAAAAAAAAAAAAAGACCTCGAAATTTGAGTTTGCAGTCGGAGAGAGACGAAGAAGATTGAACTGCAAGTGACTCGTTCTATTGAGGAGTCGAAGAGCTAGCGGAGACTTAGGGGGCGGGAAAGACCTTCTGATACAATAATGAACATTTGTAGAGGAGGAAATTGAGAGCTTGTGCGAGAGTAATGAAGGAGGTTTCATTTGTGATTGACTGAAGAGAAAATATTGAAGCAGGGGAAAATTCTGAAGTAGATGAGAGAACAGAAAAGAAGGTAAGAGTAGATAGGTGAGGGAAGAGAGGGAAATTTGGATTGGATATATTCCAGGATAAGCCTCCTGAATAGGACCTTGCCACGTCAGCTAAGTTGCTGACAAGCATAAGCCAGTATTGTATACAACCCTGGTGGGTCATGCAATACACATGCCCACAGAAGCTTTTTTCATTACCAAAAAAACCCAATTTTTAATTCGAATTTACATCTATTATAACATAACTGTTACAGTTTCCCATTAGGGCATTAGAGTCATTTCCAGTGATTGCTTACCCCAACTGAATTATTCAAAATATGAATTCTGGTGGAGAACGTATCCATAAATAGTATGATGCAATACAACTCACTCCACTCTGCAACTGTATCTCCAATACAGTCATGATTTCCCCTGCAAAGATCACAATCCTAGTGCTTGTTATTCAGTTTTTGACGGTATCAACATTTGCTGCCGAAGAATGCCAGTACGCCAAATCAGAAGGGGTATGTCACAACCCGAAGGAGGCATTGAAGCTGAAGATTGGAGCAATAGGATCGATTCTTCTGGCCAGCATGATAGGGGTGTGTTTGCCATTGCTAGCACGTTCAATTCAGGCCTTTCATCCAGATAAAGGGCTATTCACTGTGGTGAAAGCATTTGCTTCAGGGGTTATTCTAGCAACGGGTTATATGCACGTGTTACCGGATTCATTCGAGTGCCTGCAGTCGCGGTGTTTGCCGGAAAATCCGTGGAGGAAGTTTCCGTTCACGACGTTTGTGGCAATGATATCGGCAGTGGTGACGCTTATGGTGGATTCATTTGCTACGAGTTATCATAACAAGTGCAGAAAAATAAGAGAGAATAACAAGATGGAAAATGATGATAATAAGGTTGAGGAGGGTGTGATTGAGAGAGGATCCCAATCAGAATTGTTAAGGCATCGAGTAGTGGCTCAGGTATATTAATTTAATTTAGTTAGTAATTATATTGGATGAATAAATTAAGAATGAATGAATGCAGGTATTAGAAGCAGGAATAGTAGTGCACTCGGTGGTGATAGGGCTGGCAATGGGAACATCAGATAATGTATGCACAATAAGGCCCCTTATTGCTGCTCTTTGCTTTCATCAACTCTTTGAAGGGATGGGACTTGGAGGATGCATCTTGCAGGTGAATCTCATTAATTTACTGATTAAACCATATATTAAATAAATAATTCAATAAAATGATGTGCAGGCAGAATATGGGATGAAGATGAAAGCAATGATGGTGATATTCTTCTCAGGAACAACACCATTTGGAATAGGAATGGGAATGGGATTGTCAAAAACATACAGCCCTAACTCTCCCACTGCTCTTATTGTTGTTGGCATTTTAAATGCTTCCTCTGCTGGTTTACTCAATTATATGGCACTCGTTGATCTCTTAGCTGCTGACTTTTTGGGCCCTAAACTTCAACAAAATCTCAAACTTCAGTTCAAGGCTTATCTTGCTGTTCTTCTGGGAGCTGGCGGCATGTCGTTGATGGCTAAATGGGCTTAAAACCATACTGAAACCAACCAATTAGAATTATAATGTACCCAAAGAACATTTTGTTTTAAGCTAGATTGTAATCAATTTACAGTTTCGTATATATCTGTAGTTTTTTATTATGGTAGAATTCTCTTCGTTTTTCTTCCATCTCTCTAGCTGATTTTTTTTTTTATCAATCTCAAACTGATTCCAAATCAGAGAGAAAATAAATAAATTAACTTGACAATGGTAAATTTATTTTTTGAGCTTAAAGTTACAGAATGTGTCACCTAAAAAGGATGCATTGCCAATTTAATGCGAATGTTACCCACACTTGACCAATTAAATGCAACATGATTTGAACTAGTAAACTTATTAGTGCATTTTCACAACAGAGAAGTTATACAGTACGTCTAGCATACAACATTATCCGTGTGCCAAGCCAATAAAATTATGATAAATTACCCTTCAACTAATAAAAAAAATAACACGTTGTAATTAATTATTTATTTATTTAATAGTTGATTATTTAAATAAAATTCTAAACCCCAAAACAAAACGCTAAACCCTAAAATATAAATCTTAGAATCTAATTTATTAACTTTAGATGTTAAAATATATAACATGGTGTGATTTTATTAGTTTAATATACGGATGACGGAATGTGCCGGATACATTCTATAATTTCTCTTCACACCGTTAACAGATACCGGGTGATTAGATGTCCAGATCCACCCAGTAGCTTACTTGATTGAAGTTCACTGGGCATAGACTTTTCTCCGTGTTGTTGGGCCTCTAGGCCATTTTGTAATGTATGTAGGAGTTGACTTCCTCGTTTGTTGCGTTAATGCATGAGATTCCTTTGATTCATGTTCTTTTTTCTGTTTTCTATTCTTGATAGTGGATTTTGGCTTTGAAACATTGGTTATTATCAACGTTATTGAAACCGGCCGGACCGCCCGGTTCGACCGGTTTTATAGCGAACCGGTCATTGGTCCGGTCGGTTGAATTAAATTCAACGGTTTAGTTAAAAACCGGATTTGACCGGTTCGAACCGCGAAAAACCGGTAAACCGGCGAACCGGTCAAAAACCAGTTTCTTGACCAATTTTAAGTTGAAATTAAGAAAATGCTGAAAGTAGGATTTGAACCCATGTCCCCTCACTTAAATTTGACATCTTATACCACTGGGCCATCCTGACTTTACTAATGGGTTTTACTTAAATTTTTAATATATCAATTAAATAAAAATGTATCATAAAGAAAGCATTTTCATGAAATTATTTGCTTATATCAGAAAATAATAAAATCAAAATGACACTTTTCGTCCTTAATCTTGAAAAACGTACATAAATTGAATTTGAATTTATGAATTTTTGTATAGTACAATAAAACTGAATATTCTATATTAGTTCATTATGTTTTATTGAATCCTACCATTTTGTAAGTTAATTTCTCATTCAAAATCCAGTTTACTACTTGCTTAATCTAGCAGTAATACCTTTGATTTCTTTAGTATTGCCCTTACTATTATTAGTCTCTGTTTTTGCCCTTGCTATTACTAGTTTATTTTTATTATTTAAGGCTTGTATTTAATTAAGTTTTAAAATATTTTGTGAAGTTATTTTGAATATTTAACATTTAAAACTTATGTTTGATGAATTTATAAGCTTATTTATTATTTAAATAATATTTTTTTCAAAAAATCAATAATCCGGTATAACCACCAGTTAAACCGATAAACCACATACCAATAGTTTTACCGGTTTGATGTCCGGTACGGTTATGATAACATTGGTTATTATGGTGGGCTTGAGAGGCATCCCAGTACTTAATGGGACTAACATGAGGCACTCATTCCAAAGACCAGAAAGCACAAGAAGCCTCCTAAATCAACACATGGCATTACTACTAGCATTGTCAACAAAACAAAGTAAAGAATATAAAATCATCGAAGATTGAAATCTGCTTATAAATGATGTCTGTAAAATGGTGATGTTCCCTAGGAAAGAAATTAGGCATTGACACCTCTAAACTTTTGACTTTTGGGAAAATTAATTTCAATGCCCTCATTCATCCCTTCCCAATACCCTTTTCTCACTTCTCAATGCTCTGCCATTATATACCCTTCTTCTACTTCTTTCCTTCTATTCACTCTTCTCCACCTTTCTTCTTTTAAACCCTTTTAAATGGCAAACAAACTCGATCTCCTCATAATTTTGTTATTCTTTGTTCTTTCCCCTGCAAAATCGAGACCTTTATTATCCACTGCCAACCCAGAATCTAACTCACAACTAGTTATTTCTTTTACATGAACTTGTGTTATTGAATTTATCCATGTACTTTTTATCCCATATACATGCATCTGCTGTGCTTATTTTATTTAACTTTTGCAGGAGGATTCAGGCATCGTGGATGATGGATGTGCAAGTGAAGAATGCTTAATTAGGAGGGTCATGGTGGATCATACAGATTATATCTACACACAACAAATAAATGGACGACCATGATTTTAATTGTAATTTCCATTCTCTCTTTTCTTTTTAATTTGACTAATCATATTGTTATTGTAGGAAATTGTGCTCTATTTTGATTATGATGGAAATCAACATATTTTGCTTTTTGTGGAAGGAATATAATACATCATAATTAGTTACTAGACGGTCCGGTTCAACTCTTTTCAACTATTTAAATTATGAATTATCTATGATCTTATCAGTTTGATAAAAAAAAATTCCAGTTTTTATAAAATTGGCTAAAAAAGTTCAACCCACGATTGAACTGGAGAATCAACCATTTGAATCGCCAGCTGAACCAGAATTTAACTATATTTTTTTATAAAAAAAATAAGTATTTGGTTAAATTATTAGTTCACTGTCTGGTCCGGTTTTAATATCAAACTTTTCTTTTCTTTTTCTTTTTTGCAAAACACATGTCAAGTTCCCTAAATTTTGGTGGATTTTACAATTGGTTCTTTGATCAATTTTTTTAACACATTAAATATATAATTTTTATGTTTTGATAGTACTAATTTCAAAATTGATATATTTATCTCGCATTGGCTGTAATATACAGCTTAAATGAACATAATTTTGATCGACAAGTAAGACTAGATTTGAAAGTAGGCACGTCTAAATAATTAATATAATTTAGATTTTTTCAGGGAACTACAGAGTTTTGTACTTTCCATAGAAATTATGTCATGCGCTAATTAATAAATAGTATAATCTATGTGAGTCAAATGTGTTAAGTTTAAGATTAATATTATTCAAATAGAAAAATTATGTATTAAACTTATTAAAAAAAAATTAATCAGTAAGGTAAGTGTGAATTCTATAAAATTTCAGGATGATGACTTTTGTTTTTTTTTTTTTTTTTTTTGTTTAAATATCCCCACGTATATATTCTTCTTAGTTCTTGCGCATCAATGTTGTTATATGTTGGGCGGCCAAAAATCTTGATCCTTTGAGCAAGTCCTAATGACTTTTAAAAGGAAAAAAAAAAAAAAAGCGCAAAAACTATCTGTCCGTTGAGTGTTATTGTAATGATGCTTATGCATAAAGACATAATTTACATATGTTGGGTGAGTTCTTTTTAAATTGCATGTCAAATAAGATTTGAAATTGTTATGCACTTAGTATCCGAATATAAACTTTCATATTAAACTAAAACTACTATAAAATCAACATATCACCTCAACAAATCAATAGCCATATTTCTTTTGGTCATATTTCTCTAATATATATGAACTTTTCAAACAAAGTAATCATATTTAAAAATATACATATTTCTTAAAAATTCAAAATCTATATAACAGAAATACAATTTTTTTTTTTTTTTTTTGAGTGAAAATATGAGAATTTCATTAAATAGCCAAATCGGCATTAAAAGCCTGAACAATCGAAGAGGGGATATGATCTAAAAAAAACCGGGTGATGAGTGAGCAAACCAAGCTGAGCAAACCGATGTGCAACTTGGTTTGTCTCCCAGCGAACAAAAGAAAAAGAAACTGAAAGTAAAGTTTTGCTAATATTCTACCATACTCAACCATGAAACCAAAATACGACCAATTTTATTTAGTAAAAGTTTATGGTCATTTAAGCTAACTCTCGAGTGTAATTATTTATATATAAAATTTATTTTGGGAGAAAGATGGATTAAAATATGTATCTAAACTCGAGCTTAATCAATAAAATCAAAAAGTTAAAAGAAAAAAAAAAAAAAAAAACTAATAAAAAGCTAATATATATATACTTTTTTTTTAAATGTTAAAGTGTACTAATATACTCTTTTTTTTTTTTCTTTTTTTTTTTTTTTGCTTTTTTAAGTAAGTGTACTAATGTACTCTAGAGAACCAAATCACTAATATGTAATGGATTCCCACATTTTTTCTGTCTCCTGTTATCATATCCTGATCAACAAGCTATTTAACTGTATACAGGCATCTATGCAACTTACTTAGCTTTGCTTCTAAATCTAATTATTCCCTGTATATGCACTCAATGCTCAAAATTCCATTTTGTGCTTAGGATTCCTAACGATCAACTTGAAATTTTTTAAATTAGACCCTGCAACTGCTTTGTGAAACTGTAAAAATTTGGTACTTGTCCACTTCAACTAAAAAGCACAAACTAGATGGAATTAGGTGCTTGGATCATTACGTAAAGATATGCTTTTCTTTTTTCTTAGATGATTTTTTTTTTTTTTTTGCTTGATTCCACAAAGATATGATCCTCACAAATCCACATTGTCTGCAAAATTTGATCCGAGTATCGATTCGGGCTTCATGAAATATGAAATAAAATCCAACAGAAGGGAAGTTCTTGTCAAAATTCTGGCTTAAACTGATTGAGACTCTAAAGTCAATCATATAATGACAAAAATAAAATTCACACCTTAATTATCCTTAGAGGATTAGCGTTAACGTATTTTAATTAACATAAACAAAATATATTTATCTCGTGTACCCTTTATCCACAGGAACAGAGCATTATGCAGGAAACTACATGTGCTTATAAATCCTCATAAGGGCTTGAGGCCTTGATTAGATGGGTCCGATAAATTGGTTCGAGGTTCTCATATACCCTTAAAGTGGCTAGTTCCATACACTCGAAATCGAAATCGAATAAGAGATTCATGAAATAAACTGAGGGGAAGAAAGTGATGGAAGCACCAGAAATAAAGGGAAGAATAGTAATGAAGAGGGTGAGTGATTAAATTAGTGGGCAGCCCTTTTGAAATGTTTTAGGAAAATGCAGAAGAAGTATTTGTATGATGATGATGATGAGCCACTACACTATGAGTAACCCCTCCACCACCATTTGTCTTCTTGCCCCTGCCCCTCACTCAGACTGCTTTGCTTATTTGGGTATTGTCTTTAGACAAGCTCCACTACTTCCAACATTTACTTGTTTCTTTGTCACATTTTAGTACACCTGAGAAAAAGTTAATTTCTCTACCTCTTTTAGCTATCAATATCATTTCCTATTTTTCTCTTTTTTCGTTCTAAAAGATTTCTTCTTCTTTTTCTTATGATTAATAGTTTTAATGAGATGATGCTAATGCAAAGAAAATATATGAAACAAATGATTCAATTGAGTAGGCAAAATGGTTAAATTGCAGACTGTTTCTGATCTGATACAAGTCATGAAGACAAAATTAAACAGCCACAACAAAATAAAAGGTAAACAACAAAGTAATTACTAAGGGAAAAACATTAATTAGTAGTGTTTTATATCTCAATGGAGCAAATGATCAACAGAAGTACTAGACATGGATTGGTTAGAGGATTCGGCTCTCATATGGGCAGTGTTACAAGGGACTTCTTCAAGATCTCTCAAAGCAGTAGCTGTAAAAGGACTACCAATTTGCCAATCTGTCAGCATTTTTCTGAGATCCGAAGCTTCTTCTTTGAGCCTTGCATTCTCTTGAAGAACATTATCATGACACTGAGAAACATGATTTAACTTGTCTAAAAGGTTATGATTCTCGGTGCGGAGACGAACCACTTGAGACCATAGCTCATCAAGGTGCTTTTGTTTCCTCATTCTTGACCTTCGAGCAGACTCCCTGTTCGATATCATTCTTCGCTGCTTCCTTTCGTCGATGATCCTCAATTGGTTCTCTTCTGCTTCATCAGAAGTACTTGAATTGTTGCTCAGACTAGTACTGGACTGTTGAGGGAATTTCTGGACAGGAAAGGGAGGACAATTATTACCATAGAAGTTGTTTAACAATCTGTTAAAATGGTAGGCTGCAGGTATGTCGTCGGTCTGCTGCATCAGGCCAATGTTAGCAGCAGCAGCAGCAGCCAATGGAATCCGGTTTTCGGAGGCTAGGTACTGCAGACTTGCAAACTCCTCTTGAAGCATCTTTGAGATGATATTATGCTTTAACAAGTTTTGTATTCAGAAACTGTGTTAACTTGAATGGGTGGATTGGTTGGGTTTTATAGGAGGAAAAGAAAAGAAGTGGGCCAATTACGGCAACAAATGATGTTGTATGGTATCAGGATTGCTGCTTACATGAGCAGAAACTGAGGCAAATATTTAAAAATTACACCTTCAAGTTTTTGTATCTTTATGTATCCACATGTTTATGGTGAGAAATGGATATCCCATAAAGCTAATTGGATGGAAAAGATAGATGTTGATGCTGATTTCACAACAAAAATAATTTTTGCCGTCAAAAAGCTCATTTAGCACTAATATTCAAAAGTTGTTATTATATGTATATCAATAGTTATAATATTTTATCAAATTTGGTTGACAACTCGAGAAAGTGTATATTTTACCGTAATCTTCTTTCCTAATGGTACGGAACAATAGTATCATTGAAGTAGATACACAAATCTCTTTAAATACAAGAAGTTGAGGAATGAATTGGTCCGAATTGAGAGAAAAAAAAAATCGAACTGAGATATCCGGTCATAGTGGTATCTTGAAACCACCAGAAACAGAAAAAACAAGTAGTAAAGAAAATAAATAAATAAATAAATTGGATCTATATCCAACGAATGGCACCTACCAAAAAAAATATTTTGTTTTGATTACAACCACAACTTACAACAGCAACGTGCAATAATTATTTGTAGCTACCGAAATTTTAAATTTTTGACAATAAAAATGTTAGTGTCAAATCTTTTATTTTGATAGTGCTCGAGTATATGCATGGGTATGTTAGTATTTATGTATGGTATGCAAAAGATGATGATGCATGAGGAATTAATGGCAATCCTGAAAAATCAAATATATGGATAATCATTTGGCTAAGATATGATGGTTACTTGAAAAAAGTTTGATGATGTATGTGGGAATGTAATTATTAAAATGGGAAATGAAATACTAATTGGTTTTAGAAGAGAAATTAGAAAATGATGTTATAAAAAGTCAAATCTCAGCTCAGGGGAGGTTTTCCTCAGGAGGCATGACAATTTCAGAATCACAATGGGAATTCTAAACTATTATCAGCCAATAATACTTTGTGCTCCATGACGCTACCAAATTCAGTTTAAAAGTTAACTTAATTATATATTATAGATTTTTTTAAGTTTATATGATCATCTTTATTATATAGATGACTCATTCACCACTAATTTTTTTTTTTTTTTTTTTTTTTTTTAAGATTGGAGGGGTCCATGAGAGTGGAATTATTATCTAAATAGTTCACATCAAGTACCTAAATCCCATTTCTTCTTCTTTTTTTTTTTTTTTTTTTTTTTTCCGAACTTTTTTTTGAAGTGAAACTAGACAACACTACGAAACAAAAAATGTTAAACAAATTGCAGTAAAATAATTTTGTTATTAAAGAGCAAATTTGATATCAATATCTAAAAATTGCTGCCAAAACGCGCATTTAACAATAAAATTATATCAAATTTTTACTGCAAATGCATATGGTCACAACCTTATAGTAATAATATGTGGAAATTATTTTATTGCTATCATAACTTATAGCAATAATAAAATATTTGATGCATGTTGCTGCAATAAAGTTGTGACCGTAGAGTTTTTTGTAAAAATTTGATATCATTGTGCTGTTAAATATGCTTTTTGACATCAACTTTTAGATATCACTGCTAATGAAACCAATATCCTATGTTGAATTCTATGCAGAATTTGTGATTATGATACCAGCACCACCTTTGCTACTGTGTTTATTGAGAAATTGAAAGAAAAATCAAAACAACGGTAACATAAACAAAAAAATTAAGCAGCCAACAAGAGATCAATTTCACCTATGTCCATGACCGCATCGAATTTTTTTTTTTTTCTTTTTTGTTGCGTACCCAGAGGCATCTATCATCGTTTACAATGACTAATTCTCTACATTGACTTATAGATACCTTAAAAGGTAGAACACCTGGTCCAGAGTTTTAAGACTGTTTGAAGCCCAAAGCGAGGGTTCAACCCTTAACACTTGGTTAAAGATGGATGAGTACTTACCACTCAACCAAATTTTATTATTTAACAATTAGTAAAGATGTTTTTATCATAGAAGAACAATGAGTAAAACTCTTGTTTGAAATTATATATATGAAAAAAATTTTAGTTTTAAGGACAAGTAAGTACTCTAAGAGTATTCTAAAACCACAACTCCCCTTTGGTCACAGCTCGCTGACCCCATCGATGTGCTTCACCATCGTGGACTCTAGCTTGTTTGTATCGGGTCAATAGTCCATAAAGGCAAAACATTAAATTCTGCATGATAAACAGTGATTCCTTTGTCTCAATGGTTTGCAAATTATTTTTTCAACGACAAAGTCTAGTATTCACCATAGCTGAAAAGATTTAAATTGGTGGGTATTGAATGTCCTACAAATGTCAATGACAATTAACTGTAACAATGTCAATGCAACAGATAGTCCTATAGTTCATACTATAGGACAAAAAAAAAAAAAAGCCTCAAATTATCCCTTTGGAAAAAAACTCAAAAGTATATACTTTCCATCATGTTTTTAATATCGATAGCTAAAGAATAAAAGAGATGTGCTGTTGCATCGTTGTGATGTTAGGGAATAAGTGCGAACTATAACATCAATTAATTCTCAATTAAATATTCTTTTATATCGTATCAAGGAACACCCACTTCTCCATCTATATATAACGACCTAACCTTTAATTCCTCTTGCATTTAAATTATCTAAATTCTACCTTATCAGAAATTAAAATGTGGCAGCTATATGTTTTAATTAATTCTTTTGGTTTGTTCTTTCTTTTTTTCAGTCCATTTGTTAATTAACAAGAAGAGAATATTATTGGATCATAGAAGTGTCGACAAATCTTGGAGAGGCAGCAAACTGTAAATGACAACATATATTTCATATTTATTTATTAGTGTTTGAATATTCTATAGTTAGCCTTTTATATTTAGCTTTCATATATATCAATAATTATAATAATCAGTTTAGAAGATTATCCGCTGCGGAATGTTACTTTTGTTTTCAAATTCTTTTACAAATCAGAATATATAATGAATAATCTAAAATCAAAATAAAGATCCTCGTACGGAATCAAACTCATTCACGAAACGAAACAAATTAAAGATGAGTTAATATATGCAACTTCATTTTTGTTTTTTTGTGAACACATATATAAATAAACAAATCTAATGGATTAATCAATTCCACTGTATATATAGATAAGGGGCTGAAATTAGATTAATCATAAACCTGTGATATATATGCAATTAGTACAAGAATAAAATCTCCACAAAGAAGGAAAAAAAAAAAAACATGAATTAATATAACACGTTACTGTTTTGTTGATTGCTTGCTTTATGCATGCAGTAAAAATGATTTGTTACTTTCAGTTATAGCCACATAAATAAAGATTTGAAAATTAAGTAATCAAGTTGTTATGTTATGATTTACCTTGAAGGTTTTGAAAAATGACAAGGAAGGATTTAGTTGAGTGGAATATGTTCGCACCCTCCACTAGTAAATATGAAAATATTTCACAAAGTAATAATAAGAATATATATGTATATAAGCTGCCAAAAATAAGTTGGACAAGACATGTTTTTGTCCCAAATAAAGGTATATTTTAATACTATTATTTCTGAAATAAATTTAAGATAATCTTTATCTATATATAAAATGATAAATATGTGGGTATTATTGTACATGCCATTCGTGGAAGGTAAAATTTGGTTGTCAGCCAATATTAAAAGTTAAAATTCGACAGCGCACAGCTATTCTGTAAGATTATGGCTCCAGATGTCACCCTCTCTAGCTACTATAAATTTTAACTGATATAAGTGTTTAACTGTTAAAAAAAAAAAAAAAAAATTATGATGGTATTAGTACTGGAGGATGCATGGATCAGGTGACCCGTCCCATTTGGCTAATTACATGATTAATTATTTATTGCACGGATAACGCCGTACGGTAAGTGTATCCTATAACTTTTTCCCTGCAAGAAACTCACCAAATCTTTTTAATTGTATGGAAAATCTCTAGAGAATTCTATAGCTAGTCTCTTGTATACAAGATGAACAATACAAAACTATTGGTGAGAACCGCCGGATGGGATCACTTCAACCAACTTTTCCCTCTAAAATTCTGTTAGCCAGCTCTTCAACAAGAGGATGATGGTCGCAATCTGCTACGTTGCTGCTCATTGCAATCGTGATGATCACCAACACATTCTTCATACCTTATTAATTATTTAAACTGTGGTATAATTAATTTACAGAAGATGATTTTCCACCATCAAATATGATAAAGATGAATACTAAAGTTAATTAAGGCCATTATCAGGAACACCCAGCTATCCCAGTGGATGAGAGCATAAATGTACCTAAAGAGCAAAATACTAAAATTCAAGAATATGGCTTGATTTGATGAATCATTAACGATATTAGAGGAGTAATTGCTCAAACAGGGTCCTACCCAGATGAAGGGAAAAAAAACTTTAATAAAGGATATATATACTCCCCGTGACCATGAACTAACTATTGGATGGAGAAGAGATTATAAAATACGCTTAGCATACAACGTAATTCACATGTCAAGTCAATAAAGTGTAACAATTCACAAGTCAACTAATAGAACAATAACGTGTAATTAATTAATTAATTAATTATCTCTAAAATATAAATTTTAGACCCTAAAATATAAACTCTACGGATTAATTAAATAAAAAACTCTTAAACATCGTGTCTTTATCGATTTAACATATAAATAACGTAATGTGTCAGACATATTATAAAATTTGAGGTTGCGAGTACTTATTTTTGTTTCTTTATCCACAACTCAAAACATTGCATTACTGAAAAATAATGTAGGTAGGAATAAGCAAACAAATGTATATGGCTATAAATAATAAAGGAGACAGAAGGCGCGAGAAAAGTGATGAGAGTGCTAGGTACGGAGGGGGACTCGATTTAACAGGTTGCATATAGTTGCATATGGTCAGAAACATTTTTATTTGGTCTAATTAATTAATTCCTTTGAAGCATTAAAATGGTTTGTGGAAATATTGGGTCCGGCAACGTAATTTATTTATTGGCTACGATTGGTGGCCGGCGCACCACCACATCCATTTCTTTTGCCTGTCAGCTCATTCTAAAACTACTCCATTTTCCAATTAATCTTTCCCCTCTCTATCACTCGTTTGCTCACCTCCACTACTTGACATTTTTCTTAACCAATAACACACCTTCTGCATCTTTTTTTCATTTCTATCTATTATAATTCTGCTTATAGAAAATATTCTATACCAACGACGGAGTAGTGTAACCCTAGTGCATAGTAGAGATATAGGTATTTGTAAGTACGCTATTCTGATGCGCTATTTGCACTACAATAAATGTTAGATTTAGCAGCAAAATGAATTTTGCTGCCAAGAAATACATTAAACAGCAAAATCCAATAGCTGCTATTAAAAAACACAATTGGCAATTAAATTATATCAATTTTTTTGTTGCAAATATCTGCAGCTACAACTTTATAGCAGTGACATGCAACAACTACTTTATTGCTGCTAAATGTACCTTTTAGCCGCAAATTTTGGATATTATTGCTAAATGTACTCTTTAGCAGCAATAAAATAATTATTGTAAGTTGCTGCTATAAAGTTGTGAGCGGACGACGTTTTCGACGGAACGCGAACTCCCTTTCTAAAGGGGCGCCTCGATTTCCGGTGAACCCCTTCCTCGCGTGGGGTTTTTAGAATGGAAATTCATTTTTAGAAGGTTAGATTATTTGCATAAAAGAACTGAGATCTAAGTCTCGATGAACAGTGTCGGAGTCGCCACCTGGCTTAGCTCAACAGGGAAATTTCAGTGTAGCTGAACTGGATAAACGGCCGTCACACTATCCAGAGATCTAGGTCCGGACAAGTCCCCTATTTCATTTCTAATCAAAATAAATACGGCCAATGTTCTTTGAAGATATTTCATAATTCTAAAGATGGATTTTATTGCATTAAATTAAGCATACAACGCACACACAAATAAGGTAAAATAGTAAATACTTAAATTATTACAACCCAATCGAATAAAAATAAAAACTTTCAACCTCACTTTTACAACCGCCTAAAATACAGGAGAGTCTAAAAATTTACAATCGCCTAAATACACGAATTAATCTATTAAATTACATCAAAAATAAAAATAACTAAAAGCTACAAAACAAAGGGTTAGCACAATATACGGCACACCACAAGTAGGACTCAAACATGACAGAATTGGGAAATTAGGATTCAGGGGCATGCATTTAGGGGGATAACCGGGTCGGCTCGGCTAGCCGGCCCGATTAGACCTGGAAAACATTTTTGAAACGTCCCTGTATTTTTTTTTGTTTTGTGAGAAAATTATTTTGAAAACATTTTTCCGGTTTAATTTAATTTAGCATGTGACGTGGGTCGGTTTTCCGGAGAATCGGGTCTCCGTCGTTGTATTGTTCTAAATGCGATTACATGGAAAATTAAATCTAAGGTCGTGAATGCACACAACAAAATTCATTTTGATGATTTTCTGATTTTTCTGAATTTTTAAGGATTTTTAAAAATTTTTCTGGATTATTCTGGAAATTCTGCCATTGGACGAGCATTATAGTCGTGAGACTGTAAGCCCTCCAATTTCAGGATTTCGCCAAAATTTTATTCAAAAACAACTAAACTTGGAGGGAAATCAAGAACACCCGTACGAATGTAATTACAGTCGTACGACTGTTCTTCAATTCAAGAACAGTCGTACGGCTGTTCTTGATTTCCAAAAACAGAATGCACGAAAATTAAGCTAAAATGCACAAAAACACACCAAAACACCCAGAAAGCATAGAAAAATGAGGGATTGAAGTGTGTTTACCTCTTTGGCGCTGATCCACCATAGGAATGACCCCTGACAACGCACCAATCCACTTCAAATTGCTCTTTTCCCTTTGAGTTGAGGTTTGAAAGGTTGGGTACAAAATCTCCAAAATATTGAGGTTTCTGATGGTTTTTTAGTCCGAAGTTGATTTAATTTATAGTGTCAGTTTATTAACCTAGGATATCTAATAGGTTTTTAACTTAACACTTGAGAATTAAGAAGAAAAAGAAGAGAAAAAGAATGATTGAAGTTGAGTTTTTTTTCCTTTTTCTTCCCTTTTTTCCCAATTCTCTCTCTAAATTCTCTCTCTCTGATTTCTTTCAAGCCAAAAGTCCCTTTTCATTTCTCCATTTTCCTTCTTATTCCCGGTTTCTTGCTGCCCCTCCCCGAGCATTAATTGCTCCTTCTTTTCTTCTCTTTTTTTCTGCTGCAGAGGCGTTGGCTTCTGCACCTGCTCCAATGCTACAGTCGCACTACTGTATATTACAGTCTTGTAACACACTGATTTTGATTTTTTTTTAAGGATGGAAAAAAAATCTGGCACTTACAAAAGTTATAACCGTAGATATTTACAACAAAAAAAATTGATATAATTTTACTGTTAAATTTGTTTTTTAGCAGCAACTTTGAGATTTTGCTGCTAAATGTGCTCTTTATTTCATTACTAATTTTTTTTGTTGCTAATTCTAATATTTCTTCTAGTGGTGCATCTAATGTCATACATTTATAAATTTTAAATAAGAATAACTTATAGTAACAATAAAATAGTTGTTACATATTGCTGCTATAAAGTTGTTACCGTAAATATTTACAACAAACAAATTGATATAATTTAACTACTAAATGTACTTTTTAACAATTTTTGAATATTGCTGCTGAATGAATATCTTTTATTATTGAATCTAACATTTCCCATAACATGTTTAATTTAGACTAAATATTCTCTGTAAAAAAAAAAAAAAGCCAAACCTAATCAATCACAATTTTTGAAAGACGAAATATACTGATAACAATACACATATTAAGGTCAAAAAAAAAAAAAAAAAAACTTTTATACATGAATTGAGTTTGAGTAAGCAATTAAAAATTCGTCTAAGTAACGAATTCCATCTTATGTGTAAATTAGTTGCAGTGTTTTCGTTTCAGTTATCATATGACAGAAACAGTATATCGATAAAAAGAGATATTAAAATCCATTAACAATGGGAAAAATCTAGTAAAATTTGAGTGTTGATTAATTTTATGTTGTGGCAACTTATGGTATATTGGCACGTAGGTCAACACTGAAAGATATTTCTATTTGTAACTAAATTATCATCACAAATTCAAAACTCAGTCATCGCCTTTATTATAAAAAAAAAAAAAAAGAAGACATTGAATTTTTTCAATACACTGGTTAAAAGTTTGAAAAGTGAACTCCTCCAATAAAAACTTGTCACGTGTCACCACTTGAAATCAAAGCAACACCATAAACACTAGCCAGTAGCCACATACAAGCAATCAATATAAGTATCATTGCTTTTCATTAAAAAGTATATTGATCTGTTCTGGCCTATTTAATTAGCTGACAATTGAAAGCAAATAGTTAATGAAGGAAAAATATTAAGTCTTAGATATAATTTTATTAGCAATTTGTAATATTTTTTTTTTAAATTTAAAAATATTTCTAAAATATATATTCGTATAGTTATAAGATATTATTTATATTTTTTTATTATATCTTAAAAATAAAAACATCAATCCTTTTTATTAATATATTTTACAGAAGTACTATACACTGGGAGTATTCTAAAATTTTTTCATTTCTATATGACAAATGACAATTGAGAGAGTAAATATTTATTTCAAATTATAATTTTTCTATATATACAACTTAATTTTTTCTTTTATTAAAAAGGAGATACTATACACTATATATGATATAAACTTTTAACAAGTTATATAATCACAAGTGTCGAACTTTTATTTTTTACATGTTATATTTCTTTTTCTAGATATATAATTATAAAAAACATAAAAGTTATTAATTTTTTATATAATAGATCCAATTAATCATTTCTTGACTCTAGTCTAAAAACATAACTCTTATGTCCTTAAACTAAAAAAAGAAAAAATTCTTAATCTAATGTTGTTTTGATTAGCGCAGGGTATAAGATAGAAACAATAAACTATGCTCAAATAAAAAATAAAAAATAAAAAATAAAAAATAAACCCTTTTAAATTTTGGGTAATTACTACTACTAATAATAATAATGCAATTAATTAAGCAAAAGATTTTGGTACCATAGATGTACTATATGTGTGCATTGCGTCCACTTTTCCCCAGTTAGAAAACCCAAGTTTTATTGTTTTGTTTAATTTAATCAAAATTATAATACCCTTGATCTATTAATAATTAAGATACCCCATGGTGAGATTGTCCCAACTTTTAGCATAGATTGGTCGAAAGAGGATAAGCTCCTCATCATCAACATATATTATATATTTTAACCCAATCCTAAATTCTTCAAATGCCAATAGTTTTATATTCTTAATTGAATTGTTCCTGACAACACTTATTCATAAAAATAAGTATAAAGTTCACTTGGTGGAAGGTGCATTGAGAATAATTAATAGCAATAAACTATATATAGAACTTGCACGCATGTTTAGTTGATTATGTGTTTACTATATGTTGATTAAGGTCGTAATCCACTAATTATATGTGGATGATAAAGTTAAAGCCTTTAGGTGCTTCAAAGAATCAAATTAATTGACATAGTTTACTCATCAATCCATGTTGTTAATTAATTAATTAATTAATAATTAATGTGTGGGCATTGCGTGTCAGTCCATTGATGGATAAGAGGTCGAAAAAAAAATTGTTAAAAAACAGTAGAAGATTATTGGAAATTTGAGGATTAGTCACCATCAGATATACTACTTCCTAGTACTATATCATATTGTAAAAGCATGGTGTTGCCAAACTTGCAACCGGTAGACGTGCCACGGTGAACTATCTCTTTCGTTATTTAATTCCTATATATATGTTTACCTCAAAGTTTTATATCAACGTATTTTTTAGGAAAAAAAAAAAAAAGGGTTTTGCCGATGATTAACGTCCACTTGTTTGGTAACTATGATGTGTTTTAATCGTGCAAAGCTCCGCTCCTTCTTGTGTTTTTTTTTTTTTTTTTTAAATTAGAAGTTTAATTATATATAATAATAATAATAATAATAATAATAATAATAATAATAATGGTATTATGATGGAAATTAAACTAACAAATGCATCTCACCTTTCTCCTGTTTACATTTTGTAAATCGATGAGAGAATTTTTAAGTATGAAAGTACAACACAAGATAAGATAAGACTTAATTCAAGTTTGACATTAATTAATCTAACTATGTTGATAAAGTTGTGATGAAAACATTTTTTTATGTTCATCTACATGAAATGAGGATATAAATATATGATCAGTAGGATGAAGATAGAATATAAATTTAGAAAAATGGCTGCAAAGCTGATTGCTGGTAATAAATAAAGTTCCCCACCAATAGCAAAGTTAATTCTTTAATGGTATCAAATACAAAACGGAAGGAAGCTTGGGCAATGTGGAAAATGCACAATGCATTACTTATCATCATCATCATCATCTTTAATTTTGAAACCTAATT
Organism: Euphorbia tirucalli; assembly: GCA_039660915.1. NCBI lineage: Eukaryota > Viridiplantae > Streptophyta > Magnoliopsida > Malpighiales > Euphorbiaceae > Euphorbia > Euphorbia tirucalli. The sequence continues at coordinate 19,271,015 of CM077637.1, forward strand.
AACCAAATTAATATAGTTGGCGTAAGCATGCATGTCTATTTCGGAGCTTTTGGTTTCTCCATTACCTAATAATTAAATTTTCAGAATTAGCTTAACGTCAGTTGCAAGTAGTTAAGTGAATTTTTTTTGGTTTTGCATGGCTCTCATACACAACTCTGTACAAATTACGACCACATATTTTTGTCACTCTCATTTTCATTGTTATTATCTCCAATTCTCCATCCAACGTTTACCCTTCTTAACAAACCCATTAAACGGAAAATCAATTAAAAAACACAAAGAAAGAAAAGTATCTATCATCTTCTTTTATTAAAAAAAAAATCCGTTACTGGGAAAATCAATAAAAATTTGAACACTTTGAGAACTATAAACTTCAAAAACTAAAATATCTTAAGAGAGAATTGGAGAATTTTGTGTAACTTTGAACTAAAAGAGAGATATCTTGTGTAAATTTGCATTTTCCAAAGAAGAAAGTTAGAAAAATTGAGTTTATATATGGATAGTTTGTGTGTGATCCTCTTAAAAAACAAGACATGTTCGGCTTTGATGAACTAGAAGAGGGGCTACATATACGGTAATTAAGGAGTAAGAGATTATGGATATATTTGATTCAATTGTTAGATATTAGTTGTTGATGACGTTTGTTTGATGTTGCTATTGTTATTAGCTATTTTGCGTTGCTGATTGATATTAGTTCTTGGCAGATTAAAATTACTATTTAATAAAAATATGTATTATTGTTATTATGATGCAGAAATAATCCAACTGATTAAAAATAAATTATTAATAGAAATAATTTTTTAAAAAATTGTATATACAAATTATATAAATAAAATTTTAAAAAATTGGATAGACAAAGAAAAAAACAGTAAAAGAAAAAAGAAAAAAAAAAAGGTTAAATAGATTAGCTAAACACCGAATGCTGAAAGGAAACAAAACTAATACTCCCTCCGTCCAACTTTGATAGGTAATTTTTTAATTGCACTGCAATTAAGATAATTAGTTAACAACTTATATTTTTATTAAAAGACCCTCGATATGCCAAATAATTAAGTGAAATAAATGTTGTCAATTTAATTGCCTAGGTATATGTAACAAGGGTATTTTCGATAATTTATCACTTAATTAATAATTAGACATTGAAATATGTCTATATTGTTGGACACCAAAAATAGAAATTTTACCTATCAAAATCAGACGGAGTGAGTATTTTTTTATATAATTTAAAATATATATATAAACACCTTTTGGATTTCTAAAAGCTAACAACAACTGTTTGAAATTTTTTTACAAGCACCTATAAGTTGCTTTTGGAACAAAGAAAACAAAAAAGTACTTATGGACCCAAACACTCTTAGGCTGCAGCAGCCTCGAAAGCAGCTTTCAGCCAAAGTAAGGGAACCTTACTTTTGCAGAAAGCTGCTTTTGGGGCTGCGGAAAGCAGCCTCAAATGCATAATTGGTGAAAGTCAGATTGTATTCAGGAAAGCATTGGAAAAACACTTAAAACTACTTTTAAAAAAAGCAATGAAACCTAGCTTTCTCTGACAGCACTTTCACTAACAGCAATCCCAAACTGGCTCTTAGAGTTTCGAGACAACTAAGGTGGGAACGACAGTTGTGGCTGTCGTTGAGACATAATATTCTTTTTTTTTTTTTTTTTTTTGTAATATTAACTTCTACAAGGCTTTTATTTTTGGGCTTCTTATATAAATAGCTCCCAAAGTTTGTTCTTAAAAAAATGGGGTAAAAGTGAAACTAAAGCATAAAAAAGTTTAAAGAAGTTATAAAAAAAATGTGAAAATAATGGGCCAAAAGTGAAAAACAATTATAGAAAATGCGTAAAACTGTATAAAAGGGATTTTTAGCAAAATCTCCATATTTTGGCTCACATTTTCCTTTTTACCTTATATGAAGATTTTCACTAAAAATATTACAAAAAAGTTTCAAAATTTCAAAAAAGTTTCAAAATTTCTAAAATACATGTTTTCCAAATTCCTAAAATACGTACACTAAAAAAACAGAATAAAAAGATTTAAAATAACCAAACCACCTACGCACACTAGTCTCTCCAACCTCGAGAAAATTTTTCAATCGCAGAAATTCTCCGTCATTGCTACAATCGCACACATCACTGTATCATAAACTAAATCGGAATTAGAAACTTAGAGTGCAGAAAGAATTATGTCATCTACGAAAAGCTCATCCACTAAAGAAGATTGGTGATTTAAGTTGTTGCATATGCTGAATTCGAAATCAGAATTTGATTTAAGGAGATTGCAATCTCTTTGAAGCTCATGGTGGATGAGTGAATCATCTTCATCTTGTTGAATTAGATCATTAGAGTAGGATATTCGATGGCTTGTTTCAGAGCACATATTGAAAAATTAATAATCAAATGAAGAAATGGATAGGAGGAAGAAGAAAGAAGATTCAAACATGGTTGGCTAAACCATTAGTGAGAGATATGGTGAAATTAATTAATTAGTATTCGTAGTTATTAAAGGGGGAGTTTGTGTTAGCTTGTGCATGGTATACAAGTTTTCCTCCAAATGCTTCTTAGCTTATGCATGGTATACAAGTGTCATCCAAATGTTTTTTAGCTTGTGTTAGCTTGTGTGTGGTACACAAGTGTCCTCTAAATGTTTCTAGTGATACAACTACTATTTGGTTCTAAATTTTTGTTATATACAAATATATCTACTATAATTAATTAATAATGAAAATCTACATTTCTATTTTTGATACACATTCTGTACAATGACACACATAAGATACGGTTTTGATACATTTGTGATATTGTTATGATGCAAAAAAAATATCATGAATGTATAGTAAACAGTGCTGAAAATATATTATAACAGTATCATAAACGTATCATAAATGTATCTGGTGTGTGTCATTGTATCATCACTATATTAAACATACATAAAACATGTATCAAACATAAATCAAACATGTATCACCAATATGTTACTTTAATATTTTTATTTACATGATTTAGTATCATGAATGTATAGTAAAACAGTTGTGAGCGCGGGATTTTCATCCCCGGTTTCAGTAATGAATAAGTTGTTTATTTGCTTCTATAGCCTTCTACAGCCATTGGAGTCAAAGTCAATTCAAGAGCAAAGCTCCGGTCGACCAAACTTCAAGCCTCGGAACATTTCCTAGGCGAAGAGGAGACTGTCTGGGAACAAAAGCTGCACGGCTTTAACATCATTCATACGACTGTCATGCCATCAGCTGCACGGCTATTGCATCAACATCTGTATGGGCACTGATGCCTGTGAGCACGGTATTTTAATCCTTGGTTTCAATGATGAAAACAAACTCTTATTTGATATGCTTCTACAGCCACGTGAGTTAAGGACAGCTCAAGGTTGAAGCTCCGGATTACCAAATCTAATAAATTAGGATTTGTAGTCAATTAACCATAGCCATATAGACATGGTCTATGACCGTGCGGATGTTTAATAATCCATCCCACTTGCATTTAGATTAGATTTAGATCTCTAATTTGAAAGAGGTATATAGGGAAAAGGATAAGAAAAGAGGAAGAGGATGGTCATTGAGAGCTTAGAATCTGGAATTGGGATTTCAGGGAGAGTTAGAGAGAAAAGAGAAAAGAAAACTTGCTAAGGATTTCTCTTCATTTTCTTACTTAATTCTCTATTATTAGGCTATAAAACTTGTTAGAAATTATAGGAAAACACATCACTAAGTTTAATAACAGGTTTAGAGACTAAAACACAAACACAAACCCGTAACTATCGAGGATTCTTGGTGATTTTGGACTTGTGGAACCTTAACCGAAACTCAACAATTTGGAGCTCCTTTAAGACATTTTAGAACCTATAAAAACAGTGAATTCACACGTCAAAGGATTAAATTTACTGTCGTTACTTTATTCCTTTGTTAGTAGAATTCATGTATATTAGGCGGTTGTACCCCGATCCCCCTTTTAATTCATGTATATCCCCCTAGGATAGCTTAATCTAGGTTGTAATTTAACTTTACTCTCTGTACTTTGCATGAACGCTGTGTGCTATAAAATAAAAATTGATCTAGTTCTATAAAAGTTTATAGTTGAATATTATAGCTATTATTTTAATTGGATAATAAGTAAGTGACTCATCCGAACTTATATCTCTGGAAGGTATAGTGGTTCTCACTTGGTCCCAGTTGTACCTAAATTTCCCGGTCGAGCTTAGCCGGGTGGCGACTCCTATAGTTTCTTTGGGATCTTGGTCTCGAATCTTTTATGAGTATCGTAGTTTCATAAAATGAGTTTCCTATTATAATTATATGCTTAATCTGAATTGATATAAAAAAAGCCCTGCAGCCCGCTTCACCGTGCCGAATCGTCATCCGTTATAATGCTTGACAAAACCGTGACTCTTATTCTTGTAAAATGATTTTTTGGATTTTAAGGGGTAGATTCTAAAAAAAAGAAGCTATTTTTCTGCCTATAAAAAGGCCTTTTGTTTCCGAAATAGAGGTTGGAAACTTTTACTTAGAGAGAAAGGAGAAGAAAAAGAAAGCAAAGGAAAAAAGAAAAATTAAGTTTTTTCCTTAATTTTCACTTCAATCTCTGTTCTTAGGCTTAAAATCAATTAGAAATCTTAGGAAAACACTTCACTAAGACTTATAATAGGTTTAGAGACTAATCTGAATAGTAAAACCCTAAATTTCGGAGCTTGAAACTGTTTTCGGAGATTGAAATTCGGGTTCAAAATCAAAGCTTTTTTTTAAGGATTTTCATCTCCTAAAGCTGTGGATCCATGCTATAAGGGTAAATATCTGAGAAACCAAAACATTTGATTTGTTTGTGCTTTATTTGGGCATCATTTGCATCATTTTAAAAAATACTCTGTTTTTTAGTTTTGGACTGAGAACCAGAGCCGTGCAGCCATCGCAACAATCGTACGACTATAGTTCCTAGAACAAAACCGTGAAACCTTGGATTTTGAAATTCTTTACTGATCTTGAAGTGACACCCACACGGGTGTAAATATACATTTCACGGCTATTGTCTCACTACCCTCGTGGGTATCATCTTGGGACAAAATCACCGAAAATCGATTTTTGTACATTTCATGACATTCGAGTCTTAGATTTATATTCCAGAAGCATATATTAGAACAGAAAAACGATGCAAACCTAGTTTCCTAAAATTTGACCCACTTACCATGTTAAATAATTAACCGGAAAAACCATTTTCAAAAACCATTTTCTCAAAAATCAAGACAGGGACGTTTCAAAACGTTTTCCAGGTCTAGTCGGTGAGATTTGTTGAGTCTCTCGAGCTATCCCCTTAAATGCATAACCCTGACTCATTTATTATCTCATTCTGTCTTGATTGAGTCCTACATGCGATTATTCATGTAGTAACTTGTGTTTTATAGGATTAGATGTATGTTTAGGTTTTATTATTGCGTAGGCAAATTCATGTATTTTATGTGATTGTAACCCGATTCTCTATTAGATTCATATGTATACCCTAGGGTAGTTTATATGATTCGGTCTGTATAATTAATTTATTTACTGCTTTCAGTATCTTGCATGAACATCATATGCTCTAAATAAAATCGATTTAGTTTCATAACATGCTATAATTAGATTGTTGAAGCATTTATTTTAATTAGATAACAAACAACTGACTCGTGCGAACCTAAATCTCTGGAAGGTATAGTGGCTCTCACTTGGTTTCAACTATACCTAAATTTCTCGATTGAGCTGTGCTGGATGGTGAATCCTATATTTTCTTTGGGATTTCAGTCTCGAATCTTTTATGAAAATCGTTTTCAAAAATGCATTTCATATTATTATTACAAAGACCTCATATTTTATTATAAAAATTTATTGGTTCACTTTGCCATGTCTCGTGTTCCAAAAAGGTCTTCTGCTCACAACAATATAAAAAATGTATCATAACAGTATCACAAATTGATGTATCATAAACGTATATTGTATCAAACATGTAACACAAGGTAAACATGTTAGTTTGATATATCTATTTACATGCTTTAGTGAAAAATCATATATCATAAGTGTATAGTAAATAATATAAAAAATGCATCACAATAATATCACAAATATATCATAAAAGTATCTGAAATGATACACACACACACACACACACACACACACACACACATACACATACACACACACACACACACACACACACACACACACACACACACACATATATATATATATATATAATAACAGTATCACAAACATGAAATATTGATTGCTTGTTGAACCCTGTGAATTGTGTAAAAGTAAGATACTACGTATCATGAAAGTATTGAAAATGTATCATAATAGTATCACAACCGTATCTGACATGAGTCATTGATTGATTTAGTTACATTTAGTGCATGTTTGGTTCTCCTGTTGAAGTTTGTTATTTTTTGTTGCCGGTGGCTTTTGTTGTTTGTTATTGCTAAACAATTGTTTGTACCTCTGAAACAGCTAATAACATTTGTTTAACAGTCTTAACCAAATACTAAAAATCTGCTATTCGAAACAGTAAAAGCAAAAACTTGATCCGTCTAAAACATACACATAAGCAAATGTGCTTCGTCGACCAAGTGATATAGAATAAGAAGGATGTTGATCCCACGAAGACTATGCATGCTAATCCTAAACGCAGTCGGATTTCTATTAATTTAGGTGGAGAAAATTACATCTTTGATTGTAATTTGTAAAATAAAATCTACTGCTAAGCAACAAATTAATTCTAAGATTGAAATGCAAATAGATAAAATCAATGGAGAAATTAACTAAGGCGTATGGTTTTACTTAGTATTCATTCTAGCAATTAGCTCAATTAAATTTTAAAGATGGCGAATTCCTTAAGTAATCAATACCGATTAAGGCTATCAATTCTAATTCTTAACCTAAACACTTAAACTTTTTCAGTCTTAAGCAATTAGATAAGAAAGCATGACGCATTTGAAAACCTAACACAAACAAGTGAGCCACAAAAGCAATGGTAATGCAATCGTCAAGTTATGTAATTTCGTTAATTTAATCCTTTGGTCAATTATAAATTAACTATGAATTGTTGAAATAGAAGATCACACATTCAAAGCATTAAGCATTCATAACATGTCCCATGGAAAAATAATAAGAATTAATTGCATTGAACTGAAGAAATTAAATAGAAATCCTACTAAGCTCCACCATAGCCTTAGCTATGGTGGAATTAGTTCATAATCAAATTATAAATAAATGAAAAGAATACAAGAGACATGATAAAGAGAGAGTTAAGAATAAACTAGATAAATGAAGATTCCAGTGGTGGCTTGTGGAGAGAAATCGGAGAGAAAGAATGGTAGATTGAACCTTCAAAACCTTAACTGTCTTAAATCTTTCAAAAGTCACGTTCTGGTGTAAAGAGAAAAATAAAATTGCTGCCTAGATGAATGAATAAAAACGTCCAACCCCTTCTCAAATCCCTCAGCTAAAACGTTTCTAAGAGAGAGAGAGAGAAGAAAAACCTAGTTAGGAAATAAATCTTCCAAAATAATAAAATAATAATCCTAATTGAGAGTTATCCCTAAAATAAAAGTATTAATTAGAGGTTGTTTCTCCTTATCCTAATTATAAAAAGAAAAAAATTAAAATAGTCTAAAGTTGAAAAATCAAAACTCTTAACCCTAATTGGATTACAAAATCTGCAACTCTACAGTACGGGCGTGCCTTAAGACTAATCAGCTTCTGTTTTTCAAAAATTCTTCAGTTTTGGCTCTCCATAAGACATGCCCATGCCTTAAGACTTCCTTGCTCTTCCAAATAGCACAATTGAGCCCTAAAAAAAGACAATTTAGCCTCCATTTGTTTGAATTCAATCTTTAAAGCCCTAACATGCAAAAATACAACAAATGAAGTACAATCCACCTAAATTAAACGAAATAAAACAATTAAAGCTTAAAGAATAAGACAAATTATGTGATAAAACGAACGTATCATTGTTTATAAGTGTATCACACATGTATCAACAATCTATCTCATTAATTTTTGTGCATTGTCTTTTATCCTATTTAAAATTGCATCTTTTTCATTATTTTAATTACATTTGGTGTTATTTTTACATCTTTTCCTTTTATTTTGTTTTATTTTTACATGTATCTCATTATTTTGTATTGTTCATATGTGTATCAACTACACATATATCAAAACTGTATCAAACGTGTATTACTTTTATTGTGTATCTAGACTGTAATGTGTGTATATATATATATATATAGCAAAAACCTATAACATTATTTTGTATTGTTCATGTGTATCATACATGAATTACATATGTATCAAAATTGTATTCTAATTTTATCAGTGTAATAATGTATCTTGACTATATCGTGATTGTATCGTGGAAATTAGACACGCAGAAAAGTGCAAAAAAGTGAAGAGATTACATAGATATACAGAAAAAATACAAAAATAATGTATACATCATAAAAAATAACAAAAAATGGAAAAAAGGAAACATAAAATAACAAAAACGAACATAAATGAGCAGAAAAGAACAAATAGCAAAAGAAAACATAGATACAATCACAAATTTAAAAAGTTAATGAAAAATTAAATAAAATCAATGAGAATTGCAGAAAAATGAAAAAAAATAAAAATCAAATAGCAACAAAGAATTGAAAACTAAAAGAGAAAAAGAAGACAACTAAACGAATTCCTACTCATTCCATTCCAATGATATCAACCAGTAAATCAATGGAGAAAACTAATAAATCCATGATTTTTTTATGATGAAAACAAGGCAAGAAGCATGAAGATGAAGAACTATAAACCAAAGAAGAAGAAGAAGAAGAAGAAGAAGAAGAAGAAGAAGATACAAACAATCGCAAACAAAAAAAAATAAAAATAAAAATGAAATAAGCAACATAGAACGAAAAAAAAAAAATCAAAATGAAATAACCAACATAGAACAAAAAAAATTGAAAGAGAAGAACAACAACAATAAACAATTGTATAGAAAAGAGAAGAAGAAGAACAATAGTACAAAAAAGAGAATAAGAAGAACACTCATACAAAAAGAAAACTGAAAATGTATAAAGGAAACCGTGTAAGTTGTGTTCTTTAAAACTCCATTTAATAAAAAAATGTATTTAGGAAAATAAGGGAGGTAGGGTTGGAAACTAATATTACCCTAGCATTAGCTCAGGATCAACCTTATATTATGATTTTATTTATCATATGTTATTAATAAAGTGGTTATTAAATGATCAAACTGTCAATTCATGTCTCTGGAAGTTACAAGGTAAACGTGGAACATGACTTTTCATCGGGTAATATCCACCCATGAAGGATATAAATAGCTCTTCATTTTAGGGTATAAAAGGATTTTTTAGGATTTCAGAGCTACTACTATGTCATCTAACTTTAGCATCAGTGTTTGTGGGAAGAACACATTCTCTTACTGCAACAAGTATCTTATCGAGTATCGCCAACCGTCACATCAAGACTTTAATCTCATGATTAAACTTTTCACCCTATCAAGACCCTCGAATCAACATACGACAATCGATCTTCCCTTCATAAATACATTGTTGTATTCAGGTTACAACAAAAACTAAAGTTAAAACAATGTATTTCTGGTAGTGACCATTTAATTAATTTTGAACAAGTAATTTTGTTATCCAAATTATAAACCGTAGATTGTTGAGAAATAATTTAAATGCTATCGTTACAAGAAATATAAGTTTGAGAGCAAAAGATTTTACTATCGTAATTTTAGACAAAAAAAAAAAATTTGTTAATATAAAGTTGTAGTGTATATATGTAATAGCAAAATAAATTTTTTTTAGAGCAAAATATGTTTTGGTGAAATTTAGCATATCATATAGTATATGTTGACCGATTCCACGCATATAAAAGCAAAAGAGGGGCATCCCCAAAATATCACTAGAAAGAACACGTGTGTAGTTAGAGAGCAAAACAAGGCCATTATGTATAACTGGACATAGTTGGTCATAAGAGGCAATGATTTTATCTTTTGATCACAAAATGATAGTTGCGACACTTTGGTCTCCCCATTTTTCTTCTACGCCACAACTTTATTTCTTTCTTTCTTTTGTTCTTTTCTCTCTAATTATATTCAAGGTCCTGTTAATGTTCTGTCTTTTTCATCATTTATGTATATCGATGTTTTAATCATATTAAGGATTTTGTTATTACAACAGAATTTATTATAGACTTTTTAAAATGATTAAAATAAGTTCTCATGAATATATTTTAAATTAATAATTCAATAAAAAGGTATGTATTAACAAAATTTAAAATTTAAAAAAAAATCTAAAAAAATGATTTCAGATGCCAAAAAAGTATTATACCGACGAGATATATCGTCTTTCGTTTCTTCTAGCCTTGTGAAGGTCATGCACTGGCTTTTATTCTTATAACTCAAATTTGTATCATAACAAGATCTAGAAAGATATTTCATAATTCAATACTTCTCACTATATACACTTAAAACTATAATGCCAGGGCATTAATTAAGTGCGCCTCTGATCAATTAATTAAGCAATATTGTTTTAACTTTTTTTCAATTGAGGTGTTTTGATTGGGAAAATCATCCTAATATCAAGAACCATTAAGTCATAATTACAAAAACTATGATCCACCTTAGAGAATCAGAGTACGTGCTAAGTGGCCCTCAAGAGAGACGTAATTAGTTAATTAAGTTTATTTCTTTTTTAAGTATCAGGCTGAAGTCACTAAACAAGCCATGAAATTTGGTTTCATTCAAAGATTTAATTAGTAAGACCACAAACTATATATATATATATGTGTGTATGTGTAGATTTCGATTTCGATTTCTCATCAGGTGCCAGAAAATAAAACAAATATGTGATTTACGACTTTAAGGATATATGTATAGAAGAATATATATTTATGACGTTTTTTTTTATCACAAATTAATTTTTTATCATCATAGTGAAATATTTCTATAATTTGATTAGGGGTTAATTTGAGTGATATAATCAATAAAGTTTCAAGTTTATGTATTTATAGTCACTTAGCTTTAACTTGTGTCAATAAAGTCATTGAACTTTAATTTTTTTTGTGTTAATAAAGTAATTCTTGAACTAATTAGTCAAAATCTAACGTCAGAATGATGAAGTGACAAATCACCACCTAGCCCGATTTACTAGAAAGATGCCACGTTAACTTCAGCCAATTAAAAAAACCTAGCACTCATTTGAACAACACTATATGGAAAAAAAATAAAAAATTGGTTGGAACTGACGTGGTGCCACATTGGTAAGTTAAACTTGATATCAACTTATCACGTTATTATTCGGTGTCAGATTTTAATAGATTTAAGTGAGAGTGATTTTATTCTAATTTCATAAATATATTGCCTTCTAATCCAACTGTTTAGCCTTGAAAGCTGTGATCTGTTCTAGTACAGTAAATTAGGAATTGACGAAAGAATCACATTGAAATGATGGTGCATGATGATATGATAGTCATTATCCAGTTCAATGCAAGTATGCAAGTAGATAAATATCGTTCATCACTGACGCAAATTGTTCCATAGTTGAGGTAACAAATTAACCTGAAGAGTATTAGTTTGGTTGATGATGAATTGAAAAGGGAGGAAAATGAGATATATAGGAATGTCGGTACCAAGGAGGACATCCATTGGAATTGGAGCAAGTTGCATAGCATACAACCATAAATATATATCTCAATTTTAGACTTAATTAATATTGCCTTGCCTGACAGAGACTGTACAAAATGGTAGCATTGCTATGGAGCACTGACCAATATCCTACTTCATAAAATGCACAAATTAATAACTTTTACTTTTAATTGTTATAATTAATATGCGTTTCTTTCTATATAATATAATGAATTATTTGTGCTCGCAATATCCTTTATTAATACTCCAAATATTGTAATTATCTAAACAAATGTGAAGTTTTGGAATACATTTACCACACCATGTCATCCTGCTATTAATTATATCAGACAAGTTTGTTACAACTTTATAATTAATTGTTACATGATCACCTTAACAACTTGATATTTAATCAATTTTCCCTTTTGACTTTGTTTTCCCAAGATTAGAGAATTTGTCACCTTGTAACTTTTCTTGCTAATCAGTCTCAAGATTAATTACCATAACTAAAATGACAATGTATACAATAAACTTTATTGGAAGAAAATCCATTTACGCATAAAGATTCTTGAACTGATTAATAGGATAACAACCATAATAACAAAATTGGATAATTGACTGAAATTGATCCCTAAAGCGAATTTTCGGAAAAATTTTGCTCTTAAACTTGGCATTTAAATGAGTCTAAAATAATACTTGTGGGCAAGAAGAAGTGGCATGTGTCAAATATCATCTAATTATATACTGAAATGTGTCATTTTGGCATAATTTGATTTTGAATGTCAAGTTAAAAGGTCAAATTGATACTCAAACTTGAATTTGAACCAAATTAGTCCCCCAAGCCAATTCTAATGGCCTAATTGACTCTCTTAACACTTAATCTAAATTGATATACAAACTTGACTTCAAATCAAATTGACAAGAATTTCAGACAGGAAATTTATCCTTTATCCTTTTTGTTATACTAATTTCTTACATATACATATAGACTTTCATCACCCCAAAGGCACAATTGTATAGACAGCTTTTGCCCAATTAATTTCTAACTTCGACCAACTAAATCAGTAATCTAAACCCCGATTCCCCGTTAGTGCTGTCAAAATGCGTTGAATTCAAATTCTAATTGGGCCGATTTCAAATGGTTCAAGCCCATTTAGCCATCAAGGACATACCACCACATAGCAAGATAAGCCTTGAATTGAAGTTTCAGATTTTGTTGCAGTTGGGGCCCAAAAAGTCAGCAGCCGAAGAGATCGTCAAGGCGGAAATTACCCATTCATCCATAAATTTGTATGTTATTTATTTTAGCATCCCATGCTTTTTATATTATAAATATTTTTTTTTTTCATTTAGCCCTAGATTATAATTATCATTGTTTTATATGTTATACTATTATTTTTTATAATTAATTTCAAATATTATCTAACAACCTTTCCTTTTTAATTATCAACAATTTTATCCCATCTTATATGTGATTTATAGTGATATTTCGTTTTTTCACATACGAGGCATATTTTCTCCATATTTCCATGTTCCAGTCAATTCGATTGGCTCTCCTATTAAATTGGATTCAGTTGATTATGGTGTTATAGTTTAGGCTTGTGTCAAAGTTTGACTCTGTGTTACTGATATAAGTTTGTCGGGTCCTTCGCTGATGTGTGCGCGTGTTACCCAACTCCAACTCTGGTACCGTAATCTAGGATACAGTTAGCACAGTTGTGGAGCGGCGCCAACATTTTCCATCTTTTAGTCTATAGATATTTTTGCGATGTGCGTATCTTTCTCCTTATCCTCCAAATCATTCACTCCATCAAAATTCAAATTAAAACTATCTTAATCTGTCTATCTTTTAACCGCAGACTGAACAATGCTGATTGCTTCAACAATGGCATGCTCATCAGCCACTCCAATTGCTGCACTATCTTTCACTAACCCAGCAGTTCCCAAAAGGGTCGCTTCTCCTTCATTGTTGAGTCCTAAAGCCATGGCCAAGGAGCTTTATTTTAACCATGATGGCTCAGCAACAAAGAAACTTCTGGTACTCTCCAATGCTCTAAATTTGTCGTCCAAAAAAAAAAAAGTTAATTTGGGTTAAACATTTATTTGTATTCTCCAATTTCCAGCTTTGGTTTCGGATTTGATTTGGTTTTTTGCAGGCTGGGGTGGATATAGTTGCACAGCTAGTAGGAGTGACACTAGGTCCCAAGGGAAGAAATGTGGTGCTTGGAAACAAGTATGGACCTCCTAAGATTGTTAACGATGGAGAAACTGTTCTCAAGCAGGCATTTCTACAAATACCTTTTACTCCTAATTTCATGAGATTAGGCATGGGGAAAGCAATCCCTTTTATTTTCTGATTGAGAAATTTTCTTCTGATAAATGTGATTTTGTTGATAATTAGATTGAATTGGAAGATCCCCTAGAGAACGTTGGAGTGAAATTGGTTAGGCAAGCTGGTGCAAAAACAAATGATCTTGCAGGTGATGGCTCTACAACATCTATAATTCTAGCTCACGGATTAATCACTGAAGGTCTAAAGGTTAGATATTCTAACATAGAGATGTATGGTTTGGTGTTTTTATCATTGATTCCTTCACCTTCTTGCTTTTCAGTTTCAATCTCATTTAAGGGCATGTCTATTTCAAATTTCTCACTATCTATAAACTTTTCATATTAAAGATGACACAATTTCTAGGTGACTGCCGCTGGCACCAATCCTGTCCAAATTGCCCGTGGGATCGATAAAACATCAACTGCTCTTGTTTATGAACTCAAGCTAATGTCTAGAGAGGTTAACGAGTTTATTTTTCTCCTTCTCCTTTGCTTAAATGAAATTTAGATCCAGGAAAAGTAGATCAAAAAGCATTGAAGTAGAATAAGGGGATAAAGATGCCTCCTCTCTTTAAACAAGAATACTGAAATTACTTCAAAAAACCATTGCAGGTTGAGGATGATGAACTTGCAGATGTTGCTGCAGTCAGTGCAGGGAATGATTATATAGTGGGAAACATGATATCAGAAGCTCTGCAAGAAGTAGGAAAGAAGGGTGTAGTCACAATTGAAAAAGGAAAATACATGGAGAACAGTTTGCAAATAGTAAAAGGGATGCAATTTGATCGAGGATATTTGTCTCCTTACTTCGTCACTGATCGAGCAAAGAGGATAGTTGAGTTTCATGACTGCAAGGTATGAACCAAATAAATGCTTTGCCTGCTGCGTTTTCTCTAGCTATGAAATGAGTAGAGAATGGAACTGTTCGGTTGCAGTTACTTTTGGTCGACAAAAAAATCACGAATCCAAAGGAGCTGATCCGAATACTGGATAATGCTGTTAAAGAGAAGTACCCAATAGTGATAGTTGCAGAGGGCATTGAGCAGGAAGCCCTGGCTCCAGTTATTAGGAACAAACTCAGGGGTGTTCTGAAGGTAGCTGCTATTAAGGCTCCTGCCTTTGGCGAACGCAAGAGCCACTATTTGGATGATCTTGCTATCTTGACTGGAGGTAGAGGATTATTTACTTAATATAGTCAAATGTTTTTCTGTGAAGTCCATTTCCAGCACTAGCAATACTAACTTGCTTTGCAGTATATGAAGTCTCAAGTCCAGCATTGATTTTAAATCTTCAGTTGTTCTTTCCTTGCATTATCATTCTTCTTTTTCACATGGATACTCACTTATCATATGCTTTTTGTAGGCACCGTAATCCGAGATGAGATGGGGCTCACCCTAGAAAAGGCTACCAAGGAGGTTTTAGGATCTGCTACAAAGGTTACAATAACAAAAGATTCTACACTTATAGTAACTGATGGAAGCACACAAACAGCTGTACAGAATAGAGTTTCTCAACTCCGTAGTCTCGTCGAGGTGCATCTGCCTGATAAAACGTTATATAAATCATTATAGCTTGATATCCCAAGTTTCATGCAGTAGCTTCAATTGCAAGATTAAAATGACAAATCTATGCATCAAAATTAACTATGCAGGACTTCTGTTGAACGGTTTTAACTTTGTCAAAGGAATGATATTGAAAAAGTTTATCCAAACCAACTTATGAATAGTTTATCCTTTCTGAGAAGACCAATACTCTCTCCCATTTTGCAGAATACTGAAGAAAAATTCCAAAAGAAAATAATAAATGAAAGAATAGCAAGGTTATCAGGAGGAATTGCCATCCTCCAGGTATCAAGTGTATATGCTAATCAATAGCTTGTCCTCAATGTGAACATGTCAAGGTTCTAACTTTGCTTTAAACTCTTTATTTATCATTAAACCATAGGTGGGAGCACAAACACAAGTTGAGCTGAAGGATAAACAACTGAGAATTGAAGATGCTTTGAATGCGACCAAGGTAGCTGGTTGTTCTTCTCGATCTTTCATTTCTTTTGTTTGCAATTGTAAATAATAAGCTTGTGGCTTAGTTTATCGCAGGCAGCAATTGAAGAAGGTGTAGTAGTTGGTGGAGGATGTAGCCTTCTTAGGCTGTCTACTAAGGTTGATGGTATTAAAGAGATTTTGGATAATGAAGAACAAAAGGTACCTTATTTTCTCCTTCTTCTGTTCGTATTTTACTTTTTTTCACACTTAAAAGTCTTGATAGTATGATAAGAGTTGAAAGTTTTTTATTGATCAATCTGAAGTGAATGGTACCTAAATATCACTTATCAACAATTCTCAACTTCCCTTTTGTTAGTTTTTCTTTGGCATGGTCCATAACCAGAGAGCCTATGCAATCTTTAACTGGTCGGAATAATTCAACTTAAACTGATAATGTCAGTCTGCAGGAAAAAAAACACTCCACTAAGGGAATCATACTATTATTCCTTGCTTCCTATTTCGGACAATAATATATTCTATTATTGATATTGACATGCCAACTGTTCAGTATGTTCTGTTGTGTTTATAATATGCAAATGATTTATGCAGGTTGGAGCTGAGATCTTCAGAAAAGCTTTGAGTTATCCTACAAGACTAATAGCTAAGAATGCTGGTGTGTGTAGCAGCGTTGTTATAAACCAGGTGTTTTTTTTTTTTTTTTTTTTTGACTTATTCTCTATTATATGCGTTACTGAATTTGTTTCAACAATTGGAACAGAAGTTTGATTCAAAACCAGTTGAATGATATGTAGATTCTTTCAAAAGATGATCCAAGGTATGGATACAATGCTGCAAGAGACAAATACGAGGATTTGATGACTGCAGGAATTATCGATCCAACAAAGGTATGATCATTTGTATGGTAATTCGAAAGATGAACACAAGTTTATGTCTTAGGCACTTTGGATTATGACCATTGCAATACTGAATAGTTCCAAAGCAATTTGGCAAGATATACAAATTAAATCAGCTAATTCATGCATCTTGAAGAAACAAAAAGTAAACATTTCTAAGGGGAGATGTTTTTTTAACTTCTCAATTAAAGGAAAATTAATGTAGAAAATGCTGATGATGCTTAATGAATATATGGTGCAGGTAGTTAGATGTTGTATAGAGAATGCTGCATCAGTAGCCAAAACATTTCTGACTTCTGATGCTGTTGTAGTGGATATTATTGAACCACAGCCTCTACCAATGAGAAAACGAATGCCGAAAATGCCCGGTAAGTCCATCTGCACCATATACTTGGGTACCTACTACAGTAAGTAAATGCATCTGCATTGCAGAAAAAAGTTTTGCCTACCTAGATAATAACTAACGAATATATAGTTTTCAACAATTCAGGTATTGCACCTCCTATGAGCCCTATGAGCCTACAATTGGGGAGCCAGAGGTGATAATACTGCTTCATTTAAGGGGCGTGTCAACCCTGCTCCATAGATTTACTCGAAACACCGCCAGGGATTTGAAGGCAATGAACACTGTAAGTAAACAAAACGAGCATAACTTCTCGAACTATCCTTTTTTTCCTTGTTGAATGGTGCTGATGATCAATCAAATACTTGCTGATAGGCATACTGGATTTGCTGTTATATCAAGAGGCTCATTTCCTTCTAGAAAATGAACAATTAATCCTGAAATTTGAATCCTAAAATGAAGGGTGATTGAGGAAGATGATGTGGTGAAACTATTTGAGCGACTTTTAGAGGAATTCGATGTCAGAACTGATAATATGGAGATAACAACCATTTGATAGAGTAAATGTAGTACGGACATAAAAAGATACAACTAATGTTTATGTTTTCAAATGTGTACATTATAAACAATCGAACGGCTGATATATTTTATGAAGATCATGATCCACGGATTGGATTTTTTTTTTAAAAAAAAAAACAACACATGAAAACCAGAGATTGAAGCGGAGAGAGGAAGGGATAGAGAAAACAAAGAGAGGTGGCGGAGAGAGGAATTGAATCATCAAAGAAAGGGACAGAGACGGTGGAGAAGTGAATTGAATCGACGGAGAACGGGATCCATAGAAAGAAGAAGAGAGAAATCGAAGGGGCAGTGAGATTTGGGGCACTGACACAGGCGAGTACGGTGGTCGGGGTCGAAGTATGAAACACCGCCGGCTCAATCCTAGCGGACAGGCTTGAATCCGGCGAATTAGCACGTTGCCAGGCTGCCAAAAAGCCCAAAGCTTGCCATGCAATTGTTGCTGCTGCGATTTTTTAATTCACCCGAATCTTCTAATTTCTGTTCACCCAAATGGACCAAAGGACAGCAACAAGTAGGTCTCTTTTGTCCTTTAATTGGACATTATCAAGCATTTATCAATTAATTAATGTTCATTGTTATGAAATTATGACTTCACATCATCAGTTGAAAAATCCATTTCAATCAAATTCACTACAATGGGTGTTCAGAAAATTGCTTCTCGCGAATCAAGTGGAAAATGAAAATATCATATGTTGCCGTTTAGTTAAAAATTACAGCTTAAATGGAGGTTTTTGAAGGAGATAGAGAGAGAAAAAAGGAGGAACAAGGTGACGAGAAAATGAAGAAGGAAGAAGAAAGTGCAGTTTCAACTTTCAAGTCAATATTTTTGGCCACTTGTCAAATTATATAGGTTATTTTTTTGGTTTGAAAAGTCAAATTTGGCATGTGACGGAGAGTGTGAAACACTCGCCTTGAGTTGTCTGGTCAAGTCATATTAGAAGGATAATATAGGTTGGTTTAAAAGATTAAATGAATAAACTTGAAATTTAAAAAACCAGAAAATATTTAGTGTCAAAAGGGCTAAATAATATATTAGGGTTTTTTTTTTTAAATACGTTTTCAAAATGATTTGGAACCCGGAACTCTGATGAAGTTGTATAAGACGACTTGATTCAAGTTTCAATAATTTTAAATAAATTAAAAACTTATTTTCTAAAATTTAAAAATTTAAAAATTCTTATACTTTTATTATGTACATATTTCTCCAATTGATATTTTTACAAACATTATTTTTCAGTGCTCATATTCTCCATATAATATACATAATAAATAGTAGTTATTTGATCATTCAATTCATCCGACATCCAAGAAGAAAATAAGATATATCGATTTTTTATTAATTTATCTTTTATAGATAATTAACTTCAGTTGCCAGACACGTGTGTGAGCTGATGAAATTTTTACGGAACAAACTGCGAAGCGGGAACCGAGGATTTTTTTTTTTTTTTTAAGTGTGATGATGTGGTTTTGAAAACGGGTTTTAATCTTCTTTAAGAAAACATTTCATTTAATTGTAAAAACTCTTTCATAGAAAACTTAATTGTAAGTATGAATTTTGGAAAATAGGTTTTTTAGAAAATCTCAATTTAAACTTAGAGATATCTAAACCTAAATTTCGAGATTAGATACAGAGTCGCCACCCGGATCAGCTCATCCGGGAAATTCCGGTACAGCTCTCTACCAAATGTAGATGCGGTATCTAATCCAGAGATTCGAGGTTCGGGCAGCACATCTACTAATCCTCAAACTTGTTTTCAATTATTATCTCATAATGTGATATGACATACACTTAAATCTACTTATTTTATCTTCTTTTATTTTAGTTAATGCTCATACACATGACATAAATATAAATCCAAAAATAAAGTACAGAAAAATAAAGTGCAAGAAAAGTAAAGTAGAGGCCAAATTATACAACCGAAAAAAGAGAAAAAACTCTCATCCTCACCATATACAACCACCTATAATACACGATGATTTAAAAAATTACAATCGCCTAGATACACGGGGTAATCTATTAAGTACATCAAAAATGATAAATAAAAAGGAAAGCTGTATCCAAATACTGTTAGCACAAATAATTAAAACATACCAAGGACTCATACAAGATAGAATAGGGGTATTCTAGGAAACAGGGTCATGCATAGGGGGGTAATCGAGAAGTTCGGGCGACTACTCGATTAGACTTGGAAAACATTTTATTGAAACGCCCTGTAGATTTTATGGATGAAAAAACAATTTTGAAAACAATTTGGCTCATTTTACATGTATTTTCCAACTTTTAGCGGGCTGGATATCCAGGGACCCGGGATCCCGTTCGTGAGTGGGCCTAAATTGAACATCCATCTATGGTCTGAAAATATAAACACGCTAAAAATCCGTTTTGAATGAGGAAGAGAGGCAAAATTACAAGTTAAAGACCCAAAAGGGCAGAACTGCAATTCTGCTTCTCGGACTACAACCGCGCGGCTATAGGTTATAGCCGTGCGGCTATAACACGTACAGCCGTGCGGCTGTAATGCTCCAGAATGCATTTCGGCTTTCTCTTCTCATTTTGAAAATCGTTTTGGAATTTTGATGATTTTGAGCAATTTGGGATTTTTGGAAACTCATGAAATTCCACAAAAAACAGATCCGGATTGAATCAAACGAGTGCAGAAATCCCTAAAAATCTGAAATCACCAAACTTTATCATTACATCCACCAATTATAAATCTGAAAACCAATAATCAAACACATATGGATGTAATTAGACCGATAATATTCATGAAAAATATATTTGATTTGAAAACGGAAGTGTTATCGATCGATTTGGGGCATTCAGAGCTTCTGCCCCTGAAGATTATAGCCGTGCAACTGTAGGTTACAGCCGCGTCCCTGTAGATTACAGCCGTGCGGTTGTAATCGTTAAATGGGGTGGCTGTAACCGGAATCGCTTCCAAAATCGCTAAAAACACAAAATCATAAACCAACAACACCCAAAATGAATAAAAAAGAGTTTTTAAGGCCTCTCAGAATTACCTTGACTGTGTTCCAGCGTCTTAGATCACCAAAAATGGATTTGGATGCTAGGGAAACGCCTTGCAATCATGAACAACCTGAAAATGTACGTGATCTCCGAAGCCCGAACAGAACCCCGAATCGAATTGGATTAGCGTTTACAGATTAGAACCACTCCAAAAAATTAATCCTTAAAGAATTCTAATCGTTTCTTATTGATTTAATTAAGGATTGTTTAATCGTTTTTTATGGAGTTGTTTGATTTTCTCTCCTTTTCCCTTTCAAAACTCTCAAAAAACCCTAATTTTTCTCTATGGTGGTTGCTCTCTCCCTTTTCCCCCTTCCCTTTTCGTTATTTTCCTTTTTATACCCCCCTGAATAGGTTAAAAAATTAGAATTTAAGACTGATTTACGCTAATTAGGAAATCTGATGATTACAGCCGCGCGGCTGTAATAGACTACAGCCGTGCGGCTGTAGTGCATTACAGCCGAGCGGCTGTAATGGCCAGATTAGCCTAATTCTATGTTTTTCGTCTTTTCTCTTTGATTCTTCCAAACGCTCACTCGACCTTCTTCCGGGTTCCATACCAAGACCTGTCATACATATTCGGGTCATCCGAGATATTTCCGACATTGCCCCGGTTATTCGGAATCTTCTTCACGTTTATCCGTGAAAAAGATAATAATAGTTTTCATCACCGAGGTCCGAAAAAAAACCCATGCTCACAACGTGGCAGGAGGCTAGTGGGCGCATGGCTTAAGATAGGGGTTTTGGAAGTTGAACCCTGAAAAGTTCTCCAGACTAGCGGGGCATTTCTGATGACATCCGCACATTGTGATATCGGGTCTGTCATCTGGGTATCGTAATGCTGGGTCTCCTACCCGGATTTCCAAAAGGTGTGCAGCCAGTTTTCAAGGCTAGTTCTGGGTCGACTTGGTTCTGCCTGATCAGGGGTTCTAGAAGGAAGGTGATAAAGTCTATGTGAGAGTCTACTTGCTGTGCTGTGATTGAGAAATGACTGATTTCTCACATGGAGTCAAAGATGCAAGTCTTTTAGTCTGACCAGGATAAGGGCCTTGGAGCATTCCTAGTCCAAGGTAAACTCTACCACTGACCTTATAAAAGGAGGGAGCATACAGGTAAATCGATTCATTCCAACTAAACTAACTAAAGTTAAGCTAATATAGCCAGAGATTAACATAATCCAGGTTGACTTGAGCATCAGAGCCTAACCCAAAGGTTATCAATGTCTCACTTTTACTCTTACAGGAACATATCCAGATCTGGCCTGGAACACCTCAAACCCGGATCTCCAGAAGGATTTGTCCAGAATCCATCATTTGGTGCGGTGAATGTGGAAGATTGAATTATGACTTCATCAAGTTCTGCTAATATGACAACTTCAGAGGTGACCAGAGATAGCTCTCTCATGGCCATGACAACCCCACCCCTGATGACACTGAACTCATCAGTGTCCACCCAGGCAACAATGATCAACCGCATCGTGAGCAGCCTCAGCCCTACTGACGCCAGAGACCTCAGATAGACATTCCTTCAAATTCAAAATTTTGGCATGGCAAGTTCATCCATCAGCAGCAGCACATCCCCCCTGATCACGGGCTACCTGGGGACAAGGACGGCCAGGAATCTCTTCCCTTTACCTAAAATCGAGAGAGACAGGGCGGCGCAGTACGTAGCAACTCCACCCGTTCACACCTTCCCAGGAGATACAAGACAGATGAATCAGCCAAACCTCATCTTTACAAGGTATGAAGAATCCCAGGATGCTTACCAACAACCTCCGATAATGGGAACGCCACCCAATCTGACAGCTCTGCCAAAAATGCCACAGGTGAGGCTTCCCAGTTACTAGACCTTAATTCAGACACGTCCCCCTAGTTATCACCCTACTCATAGGTATATGTTAGGGTCATCGCCAAGACCCATAATAGATTGGTACCAGAAGGAGTAGATGCCCCGAAGATGTTTGCGCTATTCAAACACTACTTCTCCCGATTCTCAGTCCCGATCCAGGAGCCGTTAGTAGAAGGTGGAGGATCGCATTTCACCAATCGGATCCTAGAGATGCCTTGCGACCCCAAGTTTAAACAACTCAACTTTGAGAATTACAATGGAAAAACAGATCCTTATATCCATTCAAGAAACTACAAAAATCGGATGGAGATAGCTGGAGCGAATGAAGGGTTGATATGCAGACTCTTCTCATCAACACTAGTAGGTCCGGGCTCTTACTTGTTTGAAACTTTGGAACCAGTGTCAATCAATAGCTAGGAATAGCTAAGAGAGCAATTCTGCACAAAGTTTTATGGATCTGTGCCTATGGGAACTGCCAGCAGGAACCTCCTTGATGTAAAGCAAAGGCAAGGGGAATCCCTTAGGGACTTTGTGGACCGATTCAACCTGGTCACAATAGAGATCGGAAGTTAGACTTCTACACAGCACTGAAGGCACTGATAGCCAACACTACCAATGAGCGGTTATAAGCTGACTTGGTCCTACGAAAACCCCATAACATAATTCAAATAATCTCCATGGCTAAAACCTTCATTGAACTAGACGAGGTAAGTGCACCCATCAGAATCTGTAAGGAGCAGGAAAGAAAAACCGAAGATAGAAGGTCAAAGAGGGATAGAAGGGAATCCAGATATTCCGGAGGGTTCAACCCTTTAAACGCACTACTCAGTAAAGTATTGGTGGTGGTTGAAACGAGCTCTGATAGGAAGGGTCTACTTACCTCAAAGCAAGGAGAGGACAAACAATGGGAGAAGATAAAAGCGCCTACTGTAAATACCAAAGGGTGAATGGCCATGATACGGATGAATGCAGGCATTTAGCTAAAGATATCGAGGAACTGATCAAGAGGGACAGACTCCAAAAATTTATAGAAAAAGCAAGTTCCAAGGACGAATCAAAAGGGCCAGTCCCAAAAGAAAGCAAACCGACCAAAAAGACAAAAGGAGTAGTGATGGTAATCGCTGGAGGAGATCCGCCAAGTAAAAAGGCCAAGAGAACCACGGAAATAAGAGAAGACAGTAAACTCAACCCATTATTCTCAACCGGAAGCCAGGTGCAACTGGGGCATTCGAACGGCCTAGACATGGAAGCAGAGATAGAAGGATACACGGTCAAACGTATCTTGGTAGACATAGGAAGCTCCACCAATATCATCACGCGACACGCGATAGAAAAACTAAAAATCAACCCCAGCCGGATCCATCCTGTACACGCACCACTGATCGGCCTTAGTGGACACACGGTACCAGTCATGGGGCAAGTAACACTGGATCTCGAAATCGGGGACGAGAAACATGTTTAGAGAGTCTAGGCATACTTTACAATCATAGAATCCCTATTGGCATACAACACCATATTGGGACGACCATTCCTTTGAGAATCATAAGCTGTGTTGTCCATCCAGTACCTAATGCTACAAATGCCGACCTCTGCAGGATGGGTAGTGGCTAGGGGAAGCCAATAGGTAGCCCAAAGAACATACTTGGCATCCCTACAATTAGAAAGAACTAGTCCAAAAAGCAAAGAAAGGAAGACGGAGCTGGTGGGTGAGCTGGAAACATTGACAATAGTGGCAGGGAGGTGTATCAAAATCTCCAAAGAGCTCGATAACAACCTCCAAGAACAGATAGTGCCAGTAATAAAAGAAGAAAAAAATACTTTTGCCTGGAAAATTAGTGACATTGAAGGGGTAACGCTAGAAATTATGAAACACTCCTTCAACGTGGACCCGGAAGCAACTCCGATAATTCAAAAGAGGCAGAAATACGCGCCCGAGAGACAGAGAGCAATAGAGAAGGAAATCTAAAAATTAATGGATGCAGGGCATATCAAAGAAGTCCACTACCCAAAGTGGTTGGGAAATGTGGTAATGGTAAAAAAAGGCAAATGGGAAGTAGCGCATGTGTGTCGATTTCACAAACCTCAATAAAGCATGCCCCAAGGATAGTCATCCATTATCGAACATAGACCAATTGGTGGATTCCATGACAGGATACGTGGTGTATTCATGCCTTGATGCAGCCTCCGGATACCATTAGATCCCTATGGACCCGGCTGATTAGGAGAAAACATCCTTCATCACCCACAAGGGGACTTATTGTTGTCAAGTTATACCTTTCGAGTTGAGGAACGCAGAGGCAACCTACCAAAGGTTGGTGAATAACATGTTCAAGGAATAGATTGGAAAGACAATTGAAGTATATATAGATGATGTGATCGTCACGAGCCGCACCGCAGCAAAACACCCCAGAGACCTTAGGGAAAATTTCTCCACCCTTCAAAAGTACAGACTCAAGCTCAACTCGGAGAAATGAGTGTTATGGCTGAGAGGAAGAAAATTCCTAGGATTTATGATCTCACAGAGAGGAATCAATGTGAACCCTGAGAAGATAAAGGCCGTGTTAGAAATGACCCCTCCTAAGATGTTGAACGAGATCCAGAAGTTGAACAGTAGGATCACAACCTTAGGAAGGTTCATTTCATTTTCCTCCAAAAGATGCATGCCTTTATATGAAGCACTGAAGAAAGGTGGAGCCTTCAAATGGGGACAAAGAGTGCCATAAAACGTTCGAGCGAATCAAGCAGTTCCTAATCTCTCCCTCATTGCTTAGCAGGCCAGTCGAAGGAGAAAAACTATACCTATACTTGGCCGCCATCAACAAAGCTGTGGGATCGGTTCTTGTGAAGGAGGAAGACGAACAACAGTTCCTGGTGTATTACACAAGCAAGGTTCTCAAAGGAGCAGAGAAAAGATATCTGAGTATTGAGAAATTAGCCTTGGCCTTATTATCAGCGGCCAGCAGGCTGCGGCTGTATTTCCAAGCACACATAATTATAGTCAGGATGGGATTTTTTGCCAAAAAAGGTGCTACAAAGACCAGAAACATTCGGAAGACTGGCCGAGTGGGCGATACGCCTGGGGGAGTTTGACATCTGGTTCAAGCCAAGACAGGCCTTGAAAGCTCAAGTCCTAGTAGATTTTATGGCATAATTCACCGGTCTAGAGCCAGACTCAGTGCCACCCTCAGAAAAGTGTGACGTCTTCGTTGATGGTGCATCCTCACAGGATGGAGTGGGAGTCGGAATATATATCAGAGGACCAAACTGGATCTGGCTATATTATGTAGTAAAACTCGATTTCCCCACCACCAATAACACAGCAGAGTATAAGGCCATGATAAAGGGACTAGAGCTAGTTAAGGAATTAGGATGAGAAAAGGTCAGGATACTCAGCAACTCGAGGCTAGTGTCTAACTAGGTGAACAAGCATTTTGAAGTCAGAGACCCATCCATGAGCAAATATCTGAAGAAAGTCTGGGTGTTGTTGAAAGAAATCAAGCTCCAAGGAATAATCTAGAAGATAGAAAACATACCCCGAGACGCGAATAGCATAGCGAATGAGTTGGCCAAAGTCGCTTCTAGCCAAATAGAATGGCAGCACTTGCATTGCTCATACGAAGTGCAATCCCATCCAAGTATCGAGTAGTTGGAGGCTTTAACG
This sequence comes from Euphorbia tirucalli, assembly GCA_039660915.1. Classification (NCBI taxonomy): domain Eukaryota; kingdom Viridiplantae; phylum Streptophyta; class Magnoliopsida; order Malpighiales; family Euphorbiaceae; genus Euphorbia; species Euphorbia tirucalli. Next base: position 19,297,359 of record CM077637.1, read on the forward strand.
GTGGAAGAAGACAGGCGTGCTGGATGAAACCCATCATGAGATTTCTAAGTAAGGGCAAGCTGCAGGAAGAAGAAGAAGAAGAAGCAGAAGCGGGCTGGATCTTGCAGAAATCCACTAGATTCATAATTATTACAGGGCAGCTATACCGGAAGTCATTCAACCGCCTATGGTTGAAATGCATCTCAACAAAAGAAGGAATTTATGTATTGAGGGAACTCCATTAAGGGATTTGTGGATCTCATCAGGCGGCTGTGAGCGGACGATGTTTTCCTCTCTGGGAAGGGAGCAGCGATATCGGGCAACCCTCCCTTGCGTGGGTTTTTATAGCTGAAAATTTGATTTTGGAAAATTCATTATTTCGTAAAAGAATCAAGACCTAAGTCTTGGTAGAGAGTGTAAGAGTCGCCACCTGGCTCAGCTCAACCGGAAAATTACAGCGTAGCTGGACGAGGGCCGTTACACTTTCCAGAGATCTAGGTCCGGACAAGTCCCTTATTTCATGTCTAATCAAAATAAATTTGGCCAATGTTCATTGATAGCATTTTATTTTTCTAAAGTAGATTTTTATTGATTTAATCATGCAGCATACACGCAAATAAAAAGCAGTAAATAAATTAATTATTACAACCCAATCGAATCACAAATAAACTAACCTAGGGGATACATTTGTATAATTTGGGGATCAGGGTACAATCGCTTGTTTTACACGAATATCTAATGAATTGAAATTAAAATAAACAAATAAACATAAATAAACCAAACCCTACAAAACAAAGGTTAGCACAGATATATGCAACAAGTTAGACTCAAATAGATAGAAAGGGGAAATGAGAGATTTAAGAAAATGCATTTAGGGGATGGTCGAGCAAACTCGGCTAGTTCACCCGACCAGACCTGGAAAACAGTTTTGAAAAGTTCCTGTGTTTTTGTTTCGTGAGAAAATACATTTTTGAAAATATTTTCTTTTTTTTTTTTGTTTACTTCCATTTAGCATGTAAATGTGGGTCGGTTTTCGGGAGATTTAGATCTTTGTCGTTGTTCTGTTCTAAATGTGACAACTTCAAAAATTAAATCTAAGGTCATGGATGCATGAAATAAATTTATTTTTGATGATTTTCTGATTTTCTGATTTTTATAATTTTTCTGATTTTTTTGGGATTTTTCTGAATTTTTTTCGAATTTTCTATTGCTGACCAGAAACTACAACAGTGCGACTGTAATCGTGAGGCTGTAATTATAGTCGTACGACTGTAATGCATTTCTGATCCAAAAAAAGGAGGAAATTGTTTCAAAGAGCAGGATTTAGAGCCAAAATAGCGAGAGCAGTAGTATGACTGTAGTTACAGTTGCGCGACTGTAATTACAATCATACGACTGTTCATCTCGTCAAGAACCAGAAGACTTATTTTTTGGTTTTATGCTGAGTTGAGGGAGGATTTACAGCCGTGGAAGGCCAACTACGGGCGACGATTGTAATTATAGTCGTACGACTATAATTACAGCCGTACGGCTGTTCATCCTACCCAGAAGCGGCAGAATAAAATATATGGTTTTATGCACGAAAATGAATCAAAACACCCAAAAAATAAAGCAAAACACAGGTTTTAAGTACAATTACCCTTGTAGCGCAGTTCTACCATCGATTTGGTCACTTAAAACACCTTAAATTGCCTCCGGATTGCTCATTTTCCTTTTTATGTCAAGGTACAAAAACAATGTCCAAAAATCTCCACAAGTTGCAGATTTAAATGATTTTATGTTCTGAGATTAGTTATATTTGAGTGACAGATTATTATATGATTTCTATTGATTTTAAACCTTACAATACAAAGATCAAAGAGAAAAGAGTAGGAGAAAGTATTATTTGAACTCTTCTTTTCCCTTCTCTCAATGCCACTTTTGAGCTCTCTTCAATCCAAATTTCTGTCACACCCCCTCTCCTCCTTTTCTTCTGCCACTTACAGCCATAGTAAGGGGAAACCAGAGGCATTAATGCCTCTGATTTTACCCATACCTCTCCCTCTTTAGGTATGGCCAAAATGTCAAAAAACGGATCTACAGTCGTACGACTGTAATGTTTAGTAATTACAGTCGTACGACTATAATGAGAGGTGGACGACTGTAAAATTTGTTTGCTTATTTGACTTTGACTGAAAACTTAAATTACAGCCGTGGTAATAGAATTACAGTTTTACGACTGTAGTTACAGTCGTACGACTGTAATGCATAACACACGACCATATCCTTTTTTTTAGGGCTGGAAAATTTCGGCACTTACAGCGGCCCTAGCAATAGTCCGGAAAGCAATGCTCAGCGGGTACTTTTGGGAAACGATGAAGGAAGACGTAGATTCTTACATTGAGGCATGCCATCAATGTCAAGTGCACGCTAAGAAGACAAATAGGACCCCAGCAAAACAGAGACCGATTCTAACTGAATGGACCTTTTCCACATGGGGAGTACATCCGGTTGGCTAAATACCGAAAGTAAGCAGGTAAAAAAAATGGTTGATTGTAATGGTTGATCATTTCACCTAGTGGAACGAAGCAGAAGCCATCTCTACCATCACTCCAAAGAAAGCAATAAGCTCCATACATGAGCACATCCTTAGTAGGTTCGGTACACCAAAGGTCATCATCATAAATAACAGGACTCATTTCACCTCTAGGAAGTTCGCGAAATTCTACAAAGGCTTTCATTTCGACCACAGGTGCAGCTTGGTGGCTCATCCCCAAAGTAACGGAATGACCGAGGTCATGAACCGGACGTTATATAGAGGTATCAAGAAGAGGTTGGAGGATCATAAAGGGGCGTGGGCGGATGAACTCAACAGCGTCTTCTGAGCATACCGGGCCACTCCAAGATAGGCAACCGGAGAAACGCCCTTTGCCCTAACATACGGTACCGAAGCCGTGTTCCCGATAGAGATAGGTTCCCCTAGTGACAGGGTGATATATTACAATGAGGCATAGAATGACATCAATATCCACTTCCACCTGGATTCGTTAGAAGAGAGAAGAGATAGGGCCTTTATTCTTATGGCTGCTTACAGAACAAGATCACCAGGTACCACGATAGAAGATTTAAAGCAGTAGCCTTTCAGCCAGGAGACCTCGTGCTTCTAGATGTAGAGGCTTCATAGGCATGGAAAAGCAAAGGAAAGTTAACAGTAATATGGAAGGGGCCCAACCGGGTCGAGAAGGTCCTAGGTCCGACCACCTACAAGTTGAGCCGGCTAAATGGAAAAGAGATTCCACCAGATGGAACTCAAGAGTGGTCCAAAAGTATTATAACGAAACATTCATATTGTACATGTTGCACTCTTTTTCCTTCATTAATGGTTTTTTTCCACAAGGTTTTCCTTGATGAGGTTTTTTATGAGGCAACTTTAACATTGTATCATTTCGGCTTTATAATAATAATAAATTTGCTTTCAAATGTATTATTCAAATTGTCTGGTTTTATACTATTCACTTTCGCGTAAAGTTTTTAGACATTATTTTCTTTGTGGTTATAATCAGTTCTTACAAAGGGCAAAAAGACCCAAAACAGGTAGCCATATATCTGAAATTCACAACAAAAAATTGATGTTTGTATTAATGTCCCACTAAAGGGGAAGTGATAAATACATAAAACCAATATTACATAGAGGCCGTAACTACTCCTTGGGATTTGGCGCATCCGCCGTACCAGTATTAGCCTCATCTGGGCCTGCAGCAGCCGAAGTAAAAGTTTCAGGATCTGTCTTGGGGGTGGTTCATCTCTATTTTCTGGCAAAGGAGAAGAGAAAAGGGAAAGATACGTCTCTTGAGGGAAGTCTGCATCGATCTCCTCGAAAGAGATGTTCGGATACACTTCCGCACACTTTTGGAGGATACGGTTGCCCTATAATAGGGCCAGTCGCTCGTACGTCAAAGTCCTCTCCCTCAGCTTCTCCTCTTTGGTAGCTAGATCCCTCTGATGACTCTCTCTCTTTATTGCCAAAGCCGCCTCAAAGGAAGCCCAAGATCTCTTCAGGCTTGCAATCTCAGCCTTGGCCACATCTAGAGCCTTCTGTTGCTCCTCACTTTTTTCAGCAGCATTAGCCAACTCTTTCTCCGTTCTCTTCCTTTCCAGCACCCAGATCAAGTGTTAGCTGTAGATAGGGGCTGCCTCTTCAACCCGCTTTAGCTCCTCAAAGAGGAAGGGGATGGCCTGTAAAAATGAATGGCGTCACCTAATTGTTCCAAAAAGGGCGCGAGTAACAAGTTCAAGAGCACTCACGGTGTAGAGCTTGCTCAGAACCTGGGTACCAATACTGCGGTTGCTCAGGCCGTCCATCCGGATTGCGTCAGCTGGTAGATACATCTCGTTGCTTAGTTTTAGTTGCACCAAAGGATTTGCCAGGCTTGCCCTTTCCCCGAACTTAGATAACAGAATCTCCTTGATGGTGGGACCATCATCAGTGGAGGGCTTAGTAAAGTACGGGACCACATCCTATAAGAAAATCCAGCTGTTAATTTCTTGTTTCATGAGAGAGGCAGGGGGGAGAGGAAAAGTCTCACCATGCGAACCTTCTTGCCTTTGTTTGCCGTAGGGGCAGGGGCGAAGGCCCTTTTCTTGCTCACAGAAGCGCACTCAGTGCTCCTACCAGGTGCTATGATCGGACCTTGAATGCGTGGCGTGGGCGCTGATGGAACTAGAGGTGCGGCGGTGGAGGAGATCGAGGCCCGGGACCACTTCTTTTGGTTTTTCAATGTTGCAACAATATCAACAAGTGACATCCCTGCCAAACATGCAAAGTGAAAAATGAGTAAACAGGAAAAATTACCTTAGTGGTCCTCTAAGGGGTCACTAAAGAAAACTGGAAGCCCTGTCCGGTCATCCAGTGCGACTACGGGTAGTTTCAGGTGAAGAGCCTTAACCGCGTACTGGAGCTTTCAGTACTTGGTGGGGATGGAGCTTAGCAGCTTCAGATCAGATCTCTACTGAGGGAAAAGGTTGTCTTTCGCCCCCTTCATCTCTAGGGAACGTTGGAAGGACCAGGCATTGGGGAATACAGGATCATCGTCTTTGCTCCTGATGAAGAAGAAAAGCTTTTTAAAGCCCTTGATTGAGGTGCGGCTAGTAAAGAACCGGAAGTCAGGTCCTTTCGCCAAGGTGAGGTGGTCGTTGTTAGTGTTTTGGAGGTCAGGGTGGTAATGTGCCAGAACATAGCACCAGTTAGCCGGATGTTGAGATTGCGGCATAATTAGTAAAGTGCACAGATGTTTAAACTAGGTATCAAAGGGAAAACAAACCAAAAAAGAAATTAAAGAGAAAGAAAGGAGGAACTTATTGATTTTGCTTTAGAGAAGTTGAGGAGGAGGCAGAATGGAAGGAGGACGCTTGCAGAAGCCCAAATGTGCCAATTAGTAGTGTGTGGGGGGAAAATGAAGGGTTGTGACTTTTGAAAATTGACGGGATGGTCAAAGGTCGCATCTCTTCAGTTGCCAGACACGTGGTAGGAGGCTAGTGGGCGCACGGCTCAAGACAGGGTTTTGGAAGTTGAACCCTGAAGAGTTCTCCAGATTGGCGGGGGACTTCTAATGATATCCGGACATTGTGATGCCACGTTTGTCATCCAGGTATCGTAATACTAGGTCTCCTGTCTAGAATTTTGAAAGGCGTGCAGCCGGTCTTGGAGGCTAGGTCCGGGTCCACTTGGTTCTGCCTGATCAGGGGTTCTAAAAGGAAGGTGAAGGAGTCTATGTGGGAGTCCACTTGCTGTGTTGCGATTGAGAAATGACTGGTGTCTCACGTGGTGTTAAGGATGGAAGTCTTTTAGTCTGACCATGACAAGGGTCTTGGAGCATTCCTAGTCTAAGGCAAACTCTACCACTAACCTTATAAAATAATGGAACGTAGAGATAAATCGATTCATTTCAACTAAACTGACTAAAGTTAAGCGAATATAGCCAGAGATTAACATATTTAGGACTGACTTGAGTATCGGAGCCTAACCCAAAGGTTGTCGGTGTCTCATTTTTACTCTTGCAGAAATATATCCAGATCTGACTCGGAAGACCTCAAACCCGGATCTGTAAAAGGATTTGTCCACAATCCATCATTTATCTTTTACAGAAAATTAACTTTTTCTTTCCTTCCTTTTTTTTATATTTTTAAAAATAAAAAAGTTGAATTAAGTGAAAATTTGTAAGCAAAGACCAGAAGGGATACATTTTTTATAATCCCAATTGACCAATAAGAACACAAAAATGGAGGAAAGGATAAGCTCCGTGTCTGGATAAACTTCTGTAATATTTGTATTGGTATCATCGCCTCCATATCTACTATCAACGACAACAGCAATGGCACTAGGCCCAATTACATCCATACCAGCCCATAAGCACCGAATTGAACTTTCCTTCATCTATCTATATCTTTCTACAAATGTATCGTATATCGTGCCCGAAGTCCCAAACAGCCATCACTGGTAGTCTCACAGATATTTTTTTTTTTTTTGGCAATTGCTATGCCTTTAAAATAGTGGGAATGGGTAGAGATCATGATTTCCTTGAATGAGCAGAAATTAGGAAGAACCCAGTTCAAAAAAGTTCCAGTTTTAATAACGGGGTAATTAATCAAAACTCAAAAGGAGAAGAAAGATGGTGCTTTTTATGGGATTGAGTGTGCAGTACTTAATAGATTTGGTGGTGGCTGGAATTTCTTTGATGATCGGTTTAGGCATCTTCGCTTTCATTGCTTCCATTCTTTGCTCTGCTGCTTTTCTTTACAACGCCAAGCCTATCTCCTGAATCTCAAGGTCATATTTCTCTCTCTGCTTTTGTTCGTCTATAGAAAAGATTAGTCGAATTCAATAGGGATTTTCTTGATCCAATGATTTCTTTTATGAATTTAAATGAACGACCTTGTTTATTAATTAGCATACGACTCCCTGTTAATTTATAAGTTCGTTAGGTTAAACCCAGTTTACTTCATTTTCCAATTTCGATACATTTGCAATTTTTGCAGCAATTATGATTTAGGGTTTCTCTCTTGGAAAATTATAAGGATGTGAGTAGACAGGGAAACTTGATTTAGTCTCTCATCAAATGCACAAATTATTGAGTTTTTGGAAATTATTTATGTTGTTTCAGGTGTCCAAACTTGAAAATTGATGAGAATGGGTTCTCAATACAGCAAAAGCAGGGGCCGTTAAGGCTAAAGGATATTGACTTGTTTTTAAATTTGTCATCACGTCTTCCTTCCTCTTTACCATAGGGTTGTTATTGATGTATGTATTTGCTTTTATTCTAATAAAATTAAAATGCTGAAACGACATTGATGTCTTATTATTATTATTATTATTATTATTTATTTGATGAATAACACGTTTTCTTTCAAAATCACAATAATTTTGATGAACATGGAAATGATTAGGGAGTGTCACAAAGCATGTGGATGGCGCATGATTCCCAAACTGCAAACTCCTTTGTTAGATCTGTGTTTCATCATTTTAAATGATGAAGTTTAGGAGATATTTAAATGATGAAGTTTAGGAGATAATCAAATCCTTTATGACAAAGATACACATATTTAATCCAAATGGCTCCACCAGCTCATTTGTTTTGGCTCCTTGCTCGCTGCTCTGACAGGATTTTTTCTTTCGATGAAACGGACATATTTTAAAGAGTTCAAAATTCACAAGCTCAGACAAATATATATGGTTTTTTGGTATTGCCAGTTTACCAATTAGATAAAAGACTGAATACTACAGGGTCAAAATTGGGTACAATAGGGCCAATTAGCTAAAGGAATGAATAGTGTAGGGTCCAAATTGGTAATGAATATGACAATGGGCAGTAATGGATAAATTGGCTATACTATAGGCACAAAAAGGTCTTTTTGCTAAATATATATTGACAATTAACTTTAATATCTGATGATACTGTTAACTATGGTGTCTCTCTCATGAAGGCGTTGGGTTCAAACAAGTTTTCTATATGTTGGGGTTATGGGTTCTACTTAGACCTGTTTTGATCAGCATTCAGCAAGGCTCGGACTCAGCGTGTCTTATAAAAATAAAAGTGTTTGTTTAAATCGGTCCCGCATAAAAATTAATGGGGTTCAAGTTCAGGATTGGATTACGCTAAAAACATCAAATTCCAAACTGAATTGATTATTTTAATTTTTTTTTTAAAATTTTTTTTTGAATAATTAAACTTACATAAAGCCAAAAAAAAGAAGAAAGAAGATGTAATTCAGAATATGATACCCAAAACTATTGTAATCACAATTAATTTAATAAAAATTGTTCATAATATATGTTACATCATAACTTTGTGTTAATTCTCACTGGTAGAATTAACTATAACTACATAACATAACTAATTTTTTTTTTTTTTGGCCAATAACATAACCAGTTCATTGGGTATAAAATAAACTATAAAAATAAAAAATAATTGTATATATTAGCTCTGGACACAAATTTCAAGTTCAATTCGTTAAATTTCAGGTTTTGTTAGCCTTAAGTTGGAGCGAAACCTTATGTGAAATATGAATATCCAAATACGGGTTTTTAAAAGCGGAACATCATAAAAATGTAATGAAATGCTACTTTGAGTTTCTATTGATAATAACTATTAGATAGCATTATGGTCAGTTGAAATATAGACAATACAATAGAGTGGAGCATCATCCAAATGTAATGAAATGGTACACCACCAAAATCATACTGCACCAACTAGTGCAAAATTATCAATTTCAGAAATAGAATTCTCTGATCCCAACCATGGGAACCATATTAATTATCTCATAATTATCTACAATTCTGTTTTACTCTTCCATAACATAAATACTTAATGGTGTTATAATAATAATAATACATTTTGGGTTTCTCTTGCCTCTCCAACTTAAGATTTTACCTCTCCTTGAGTCTTTTGTGATACTGATATGGCTAAAGATGTGTATTTCTCTGCTTACATATAGCATATATACATGTTACATAAGTTAGAAGGGTTAGGTAATTTTTTGTTACAAGTTGAAGAGGGAATAAAGATGAATTCTTAAAGTCGAAGGAACTATATGGTTTTTTTGGTACAAGGTGGATTTCACAACATGTATTAAGCCTAAAACAAAGTAAACTCAGGAACAAATCAGAACTAAACCAGCAGACACAAATCAAGGATGAACAATTAATTAAGAAAAAAAAAAAAAAAACGTCAGTGGATGACAAAATATTACTAGCATCATTTCTTCTTTTTCTGTTTTCTAGAGTAGACCATACCTCGGATTCCATCCGGATCCGCCACAAAACCTAGGGGCCGATAAAACCCGAGGACTCGGGGCTCCGAATACAAAGCAATATTTACAATCCCCTTCTCTAAAAGCTCCTCAACCAGTCTTTCCATCACCGCTTTCCCCAACCCGAGGCCTTGATAGGACGGGTCGACCACAACATCCCATATTATGGCATTGAAAACATTATCACCGGTAGCTCTAGCAAATGCCACAGGCTTCTGTGTCCTCTTGTGTTCAATCCATAGAAGTGAGCTTGTGTTTTCTAAGGCCAATTTGATCTTATCCGGGTCTCGTTTTGGGAATCCAACCGCTACGAAAACCGAATTGAGTTGGTTTAGATTGAGATCGGAGAACGTACGGCGGAGAAGGAAACCTCGGGACTCGAGAGACTCGTCGGAGATGGAGTACTTATTAGTGATTGATAGGCGAGAGGGAACAGGGTTGGAGATTATGCCACGTAGAAGCATTGTGTGGTAGCTATGGCGATCTCTGCTTCAAATATTTGTTTTGGTTATGGGTTTGATAATGGCGGAGTGATTTGGTTGGAATTGGAAGTTGGAACTTGTGGCTGTTGTTTTACCGTTATCTACTAAGTTGCGCGGGATAATGTGGGCCGATCCAGAAATTATACTTTGAACCATTTCAATCAACCCAACCAATAAGAAAAAAGAAAAAACTGTTTACAATCTTTACATGAGAAACTAAAAACTATATATGTTTTTATTTATTATTGAAAGGGTTAATACCCGCAATTCTATATTTATCGATTTTAATTTTTAAAATGAGGTGGATAATTTTATTCATCAGAAATTTTATTATATGTTAGACATATCATGTCATCTGGATACAAAAATTAATAAAATTATGATAAACCATATTTTAATTAATAAAAAATTGATAATGTGTAATTAATTATTTAATTAATTAATTATTTAGTAGTTGATTATTTAAATAAAATTTTAAACATTTTTACTGGCTTGACATATTGATGTTGATGATGTGTTGTGCTAGACTTGTGCTAAATTTTTTCTTTTATTGACATAGAATTGGGCTGTTTTCTTTTTTTTTTACTAAAAAAATGTTAATTGTATTAAATCTGTGAATATTTCAACAATTAATGTTACTAGGAAAAATATAGAAATGAAAATAATAATTTTGACTTTTTAAATCCTTGTAAACTAAGACATGAGCTATTTTAATTAAATTTATCCTAGTAAACCTGAATTAAATATAATTGAAAGAAGAACATAAATTAAAACAATTTGCAGAGTGATATCCAAATAAAAAGCATTATCTACCATTTTGTCTTGAAGATGTTGAATGACAACTTGAGAGCCGCCTTCAATAATCACCTGCTGGCTACTGGTACATGTTTGACATGTTTGTAAGTCAAGAATGACTCTTTTGGCAACTTAAGCTTTCATCTAAACGAGCATTATGTGAGCCTAGAATTCTTCTATAGTCACTATTAGACCTATTTATGGGTTTGAGTACTCGTCAAGTTCGCTCAATCCTGTAAAGAATGGATTAGACTTAATCATATAATTTTTTACTTTTGTCCAGTTCACTCTGAATGCATTAAAGCCTAAAGCCTACATAAATTATTTCTTATGAATTTTTTTATGTACTATATAGGTATTTATTAAATAAATGAGTAATAAATGGGATGGACTTTGTTAGTAAGAGCCTGAGCCCGAGAAATTTTTACTATTGCGGGTGGGCTTAATTGGGCTTGTGATTCAAATTTGCAGCCAAGTCCAGTCTAGCTCGAGCTCGAGAAATTGTAACTATGGTATAAGTTGGGCAAACCTTTTTAGGGGTTGGCCCATTCAAGCTGGACCCAAACCCTATCCAACCCAGCCCATAACAGGTCTAGTGACTGTTAATAAACATTGAAATATCCCTAGTGATCCCGAAACCAATAAAATCAAAATGAGAGACAATGACGTCAATATATTAGGTAAAATATATAGCAACAATAGTACTCTAGAAGTACATACTCCTATAGTTGTAAAATGAGATTCTTATTTTCTTATTATAGTCTAAAAAGATATTCAACAACTCTTTTTGCTAATGTATTTTAAAGAAGTACCATACTATAAGAGTTTCTAAAATTTTCCTTAGTAAAAGTTTACTTTTTTTTTTTTTCGCAATTTGCTAGTGGAGTATGTTGCAATGACTCTTATACTCAATGTTATCGAAACTAAACTAGACCGATTGGTTCAACTGATTCAACTATGAAATAGTCATTGATCCGGTCGGTTTCATATAAAATTTTAGCTTTTGAAATCCAGTCAAAACTGATTTGAACAAAAAAAACTAAAACGGTTGAGCCGCCAATTCAACTATCAATTCAATAATATTTTTAAAAATAAATAAATATCTAGTTGAATAACTAATTAAATTGGTCAAACTATGAATGTAGCCTTATAGTTCGTTATCTTGTCGGATTTGAATAACATGCTTATTATTTAATTGGTAGATAGGCCAAAAACAAATGATGTATTTTTCTTTTTACTTGTTCCAAAAAAAATAAAATCTCATTTGTTTTACTTACAAGATCAATCAAATTCTATATAGAAAATGAAGTCAGAATTCCATACATAACCATAAACATGATAAATAAACGGACTTACAGTTTATATGCAATGGAAACTCGTTTATGGAATGGATCTGATCTACACGAGAAACTGGATCATTCTGGTTGCCTTTCCTACGAGTGTATGAATACACTGAGTACGGGCTATCTCCGTGAATTCTTCCGACGAACGAAAAAGTATATCGTTTTTCTCTCTAGAGACGTTTTCCCCGGAACTAGAAGGAAATCTTTACGATTCCATCTCCTTACGAAATAGAGAAACTTCTTCTCTATTTATAGTTGAAATCCCAGCTTCCATCTATATATAGGGTCGGACCAAATTACACATTTGGTCCCTGTAATTTACATATAATTACAGTTTAGTCCCTGTCATTCCAAAATGTCATGGGTGGACCAAAAACCAACATCTCCCACTCGCACATGACAAGACATACTTTCATGGCGATTGAACACATATACTTCTTTCAATTCTTATTCGGCGAATTCACGCGACCAGTCAACGTAACGGTTAAAACCTTTGAAGCTCTCCTTCATCGTTCCATCTTTAGCATAAAGCAACTTCCCCCTAGTCCATTTTCCATGATCACTAGTTTTTGACTCACTTTTGATCTCACGAAAACATTCATATACACTACATATCTTTTCCACGAAAAAGTATTGAGCTCGAGTGTTATATGATTACTAAGTGACATGTTACCGAAAATGTACTTCTTCTCTATAAATAACCTTCCGCCATATGTCCAATGCTTATCTGACTGGTCCTTATATGCCCGTTCATAGCTAACGAAACCTGGTTTAGGGTTCCAATCAAGTTAATCATCAGACATACCCTTTTTGTTATTTATAAGAGTCCTTAAGGGTGAACTTGAAACTCATAGTTTCATTTGGGTCTCACATTAGGAAAGTTGAGATCAATTTTCTTCTTCTTTCCATCCCTTGGTCAGCTTTTACACATATTACACAAATATGCCATAGTGTTGATCCACGCAGGACGTATGTTTCATGAACACTATGCGAAAGCATTCAGTCTCTAAATGCAACTCATGCATCAGTGCCTCTAGTCCACATTTAAGCCTTTCACAGGACAGCTTCCGGTATCAACGAAATAATGATATTTCACATATCACATATGGAGTTTCTCACACTCCCACTTTTACCTATGAACACATAACTCATAGTAAAAGATTCATCTGTGTGAGTAGATGACATTTCGCCAACATACTGAACTATACTCAATAGCTCTATTTGTATCGCTTTAAATAGTGAATGAATTTGAACACAACAAATAACTCACATTCTATTCTAATAGAATTTACCAAAGTTATTACAACAGTTCAAAAACAACAACATGTTCCTATAACCTACGAAGACCAAATTCCAAAATGTGTTTACTAAAACATTTGGAGCTATTGGCTTCGTTAACGAATCTGCAATCATATCTCCAGTTGGAACATGCACTAAACTTATTTCTCCCTGTGCTACTTTGTCTTTAACAAAATGATATTTTATATCGATATGCTTGCTTTTTCCATGATAACAAATATTCTTGGAATAAGCTATCGATGCAGTGCTGTAAGAATAGATAGTCGTATATTTCCTTTTAGGCAATAGATCCAAAAGATCTATGAAGCGTTTTAACCAAACCGCTTCTTGTATTGCAGCTGCTGCAGCTACATATACCGACTCCATAGTCGATAATGCCACGCAAGTTTGTTTCTTGCTACACCAGGAAATTGCACCATTTCCTAGAATGAAAATATACCCAGACGTGGACTTCCTCCCGTCTTTATCAATTCCGTGATCAGCATCTGTGTATCCCTTTAACTGCAGATCCTTTCCTTGGTAATAAAGGGAATAATTTGAAGTCCCCTTCAATTATCTCAATATCCTTTTCACTGCTGCCCAATGCATAAAACCTAGATTAGCCTGATAACGGCTTGCGAGACCCATCGCAAAACTTATATCAGGTCGTGCACAAATCATAGCATACATCAAGCTACCAATTGCACACCTATAAGGAATTCTCTCCATCCTTTTAGTCTCTTCTGGAGTTGTGGGACACATACTTGCATTCAGTTCCGTACCTTTTGCAATAGGGGTTGGATCCGGATCACAGTGAGCCATACCAAACCGTTCTAAGATATACGTCTCTTGTGAAAGAGCCAATAATCTCTTAGATCGATCTCTTGAGATCTTAACCCCAAGAATGTAATTAGCTTCTCCTAGATCCTTCATCTCAAAGTTAGAAGACAACCAAGTCTTTACTTTCTTAAGTAAGGAAATGTCATTTCCTGCTAACAAAATATCATCAACATATAATGTTAGAATGACAAACTTCCCTCCGTTTTCACGCTTAATATAGACACACGAGTCTGCATTAATCACCTTAAATTGCATTGATATAATCGCTTCATGGAAACGAAAATACCATTGTCTTGAAGACTGTTTAAGGCCATAAATTGATCTTTCAACTTACAAACCTTATGTTCTTGTCCCTGGACTATGAAACCTTCAGGTTGAACTATATAGATTTCTTCGTTCGGTTCACCATTTTAAGAACGCAGTCTTTACATCCATTTGATGTAATTCAAGGTCCATACATGCTACAAAAGCAAGTACTATTCTTATAGATGCGAAATGGACAACAGGTTAAAAAGTCTCCTGATAGTCAATTCCTTCCTGTTGTGCAAACCCCTTTGCAACCAGCGACTCTTAGTCTGGATAGGTTTCCCATCCGCTGATCGCTTAATAGTATGTACCCATTTATTCCTAATGGCTTTACACCCTTTGGGTAGATACTAGTTCCCAAACTTTGTTGATCCTTATTGACTCCATCTCACTTTCCATCGCTTTTATCCATTCTTCCTTTGCTGGAGATTCCAATATCTCTTTCAAGTTAGTTGGAATGTCTTTAATTTGAGCTACGATCGAGAAAACTTCGCTATCAACTAAATGATGGCGTCGCGGAATATATCCCTTTTTCGATCATCTTAGAGGTTCTGCTTCTTGATAAACAAATCTCATATATTCATTAAGATTTTGGAACAGAACTCCCACTGGGATCCATATCCATATTCACACTTGAATTTGGAATAAGACTCCCACTCAAACCAAGACCACTCAATTCAGGGTCAGGATTACTCAAATCCGCTTGTGAAGGTTGAAAAACATCATTTCTCTTCCCTTTTCGTTACGTCTTCAACTTCATTCCTCCCACTCAGATTGAGTGATTCTGAAGTTTCAAACTCTTGAGTTTCAAAGAAAGTGAATTCCTTATCCACCTCTCCCAGCTTAGGAAATGCATTCTCTAAGAATGTGACATCTTGTGACTTAAATTCTGTTATTTGACCATTCTTATTCTCTCCCACATATCCTTTGGAGAGATCAGGATATCTTATAAAGATACATTTCTTGCCTCTTGGGCCTAGCTTGCCATGCTTGCTAGATGTATCATGAACATAGGTAGCACATCCCTATTGTCGCAAATGGTTCAAATTTGGGCTTACGGCTCGTCCACAATTCATAAGGCGTGGTTTCAACGGACTTAGAAGGTACTCTATTAAGTACATATGTGGCAGTCAATATTGCGTCTCCCCAAAAGGAGACAGGAAAATTGGCTTCAGCCATCATAGACCTCACCATCTCTAAGAGGGTTCGGTTTCTTCTTTCCGTTGCTCCATTTTGTTGTGGAGTCCTAGATATGGTCAACTGATGTCCAATACCTTTTTCATCACATAAAACTTTAAATTCCTCGGAGAGGTACTCTCTTCCATGATCAGTTCTTAAAGCTTTGATTCTCTTCTCTAATTGATTTTCAAGTAGAGCCATAAATTGTTTGAAACATGCTAATGCTTTAGATTTATGTGCAATCAAATAGACATGACCATACATTGTATAGTCGTCCATGAATGTAATGAAATAGTACGCAGAATGGATTAGTTGCAATGGTTGGTCAGCTTGCGTAACTTTACCAAATGGTTTTCTTGTCATCTTTCCTTTTAAGCAGCTTTCTTAAGTTGGGAGATCTACTTTCGATAAATCAGCCAATAAACTTGCTTTAGCCAATTGTACTAAACGATGTTGACCAATGTGACTAAGTCTCACATGCCACATTTTTCAAATGCTAACATTATCCACAGACAAGTTAACAGCAAAGGAAAAACTATTATGACACACATAATCTTGGATCCAAATCCAAAACAATAAAACCATCCAACAAATGTCCACCACCAAAGTAGATATTGTTCATAAAGAGACTAAATTTGTGCAATTCAAAAGATAACATGAATCCCAAATTCATGAGGGCAGAAATAAATATCAAGTTCCTTCGAATTCTAGGAGCATAGAGGACATCTTCAAGAAACAGTGGTCGAACACTATTTAAGACCAGCTGACAACAGCCAATCCTTAAGACTTCCTGTTTAGAGTTGTTTCCCATGTATATCCACCTTATTCCCTGTGGAATACGGCGGAACTCAACAAAAGAATCTCGATCCTTTGTTACGTGGTCTGTTGGTCCTGAGTCTACGATCCACAAAGGACGAGATTCAGTATGGAAAACAGAACTTAAGACAAATGTGTAACACTTATACACTTCGGTAGCATTTACCTTAGTAGCTGTGCAATCTTTTGCAAAATGCCCCTTCTGTCTGCGATTGTAACATTTCACCCTAGAAATGTTAAAATCTTTCTTGCCCTTCTTTTGAACTGGAACACTGCCCACCATTCTCTTTGCCTTCTTCTTGAAGAACCTCTTGTTCCTCTCTTTGGACTTCAGACCAGGACTTGAACTAGCCATGTGAACCTCAGATTTCATACTAAGAGAGACCAAACGGTCCTCTTCCAGTTCAAGATGGCGAACAACATCATCAAAGGCCTTAATGTCGTTGACATGAGTGAGTTGCAACTTCATATGCTCCCACCCATTCGCCAGAGAATGTATCACAGCTTGAACTTTATGCTCCTCAAGAGCATAAATCGCACTAAGCATGTGTTGTATACGTGAAACTTTTTCACGATATCATCATTCATCGCACTAAGCATGGTGATGTGGGCAGATGAGTTCTTCCTCTTCCAGGCTTTGATAAGCCTCAAGGTCCCTCTTTGTTTGAACGGTGTTAACCTCTTCAGGAGGAACCATAATTCTCTCAAGAGTATCAAGAGCCTCTTGCTCTTTAATTATGTATTAGACTTTCATAGCCCAAACTTTATAATTGTCACCGTTCAAACGAAGGTCCTTATTTAGTTAAGCAACTATTGCTTGTGAAGCAGTCATTGAAAAACCGTTAAAGACAAAGTAGCACTAATAAGTAAGCGATACACCATGTTTATTATAAGATCATTTAAAACTAAAAATAGTGTTTGGTTCATATAAAATCGAACATCCATGCGTAATGCATTAAGTCACCATTTACATAAGCTAATACAAACACCATATTAGGTTTAAATTTCCAATAATAAATATATATTTAGTTTTGTTTTAGATTATATTTTAATTTATTTAACATTTATACTTCTCTTAAGTATAAAACTAATGAGTAATATAACACTTAGTTATAATATCAAAATAAATAAATTAAAATTACTAAAACAAATAACCAAAATAGCAATATTTAACAAATAAACATTTTATTATACCATAAAGAAATATCCAATCATTTAGTCAAAATTACCACCATAATAAAAACTTTAGCACAAAGCCCTTCAATACAAAATTGAAAAACGAAATCAGCAAGAGAAAGAGTGGAAAAACGAAGAGCTCAATCTTTATTTCCATCGAGTTGAACTATCTCAATTTCTTTTGAAGTGACTGGGTTTATCTCTACGAACTTATAGTAGAGATCTAAAGGCATGTTCTCAACACCCTCAATAACAGCATCCAGACATAGGTGACAAACCAACTTGTTACTTCTAAGTAACATGGTTCTAGGATTATAAGATAACTTGGCTCCCGTTTTAGCCAAGTTCAACATAAATACTTTACATTGGGATCCATAATCCTGTTCAGGAACTAATCCTTCAATAGAGTCCACCAGTTCATCAAATACAGAATTTTCACCAAAAACAGAATGTCTTAAGATGTTTTTCACGAAAAGCCTTTTTCGCAAATTTTAACATTTTTAATTGATCAGTTCCAGAGGAGAATCCTCCTTTCCAGACAAGCTCTTAGATTTCACGGTTTAACGCATTAAACCGCTCCATAACTCCAACAATATCCTCTTTTTCCAACGGAGGATGCCGTTTAGAAAAAAGTTTATCTTCAAGTTTTTGTATAGTCCTTGCCTCCTCCTGAGACTGGATTATTTTCGGCGTTCTTACGAAAGTTGCCATTTCTATAACACATATAGAAATAACAAAAAAAAAAAAAAAACTTGTTAATGATCAACCAAAAATTAATATATAAATACACAATAAATATACTGAATTTTCTTGAATTTATTAAACATAAATTAAGCATTTATACACAATAAATACTAGTAAATTTAGTTTAAAAATATCAAATGAATTCCAAAAATTCATCAAAATATACCAAAAATTCAAGAAAAATGTAAATTTTAATTCTGGAAAAAATTTGACGAAATTTGGACAATGGAAGCCACCGCACGCCCCAACACGCACCTTCTGCATCTGTTCCACGCGCGGACACGCGCCTTCACGCGCTTCATAGGGTTTGCATGACGTGGCTTGTGATGTGGCACTGCACTGACACGTGTCGTCACCCTATTGGACCACAGTGATGATGTATGTGGCAGATGACATGTCATACTTATGTCGCACAAACACAACTGGTTTGCCATGTGTCGTTGTGCTATTGGTCCACGTGGCAGACATGTCGCGTTTGACCGTTTAAAAACGGTTGACTTTGTACACGTGTCAACACGTGATTGGTTGGACTTTTCAACCGTCAGAAAATCATCCAATCCAATTTCACCACGTGTCCCTGAACCTTAACTTCTCCCAACCGTTTGGAAACAAACTCCAGTCACAGTGGTGGCGCGTGAGGTCCAAGCGCTGCCTTTCGGGCCTCTGTAGGCCATGAAATTTGATATTCCGACTCAATTTTTCGTACTGATTTCAGTGGTGTGATCGGATTTGTGAAATTCCGACAAAAAATTTGACACTATGTACTGTTGGATTAAATACAGTATAATTTTGACATGGATAACAATGCAAATCTATATCAAAACGAACAAAAACGAATCCAGATGAACAAAAAAACATATTTTTATTCATGGAACATCAGATATCAAGTTTTATGGAATCATTTTGACACGGATATCAATATAAATCCGTATCAAAACGAACAATTATGTATTTAAACGAATAAACACACATTCAAACGGATAAAACTTATTCTAATTCACGGAATTCCAGAAATCAAGATTTGAACACATCAATCATTCATGGAATACTAAAAAATTAGATTCGAACACATCAATCTATAAACCTTTCGGCTCTGATACCAATGAAGTCAAAATTCCATATATAACCATAAACATGATAAATAAACGGGCTTACAGTTTATATGCAGCGGAAACTCGTTTATGGAATAGATCTGATCTACACGAGAAACTGGATTGTTCTGGTTGCCTTTCCTACGAGTGTATGAATATACTGAGTACGGGCTATCTCCGTGAATTCTTCCGACAAACGAAGAAGTATATCGTTTTTCTCTCTGGAGACGTTTTTCCCGGAACTAGAAGGGAATCTCTACGATTCCATCTCCTTACGAAATAGAGAAACTTCTTCTCTATTTATAGTGAAAATCCCAACTTCCATCTATATATAGGGTCGGACCAAATTACACATTTGGTCCCTGTAATTTACACATAATTATAGTTTAGTCCCTGCCATTCCAAAATGTCATGGGCAGACCAAAAACCAACACAAAAGAGCTAATAATCATAATGCTTATGTTTTCTTGGAAACATATCGATTCTATGGGTAAATTGTTTGTCTTCTTCCATGTTTTTTTTTAAGAGTTGAAACTTTCTTTTTTTTTTTTCCTTTTACAATTAAATTAAAAAAACTTTACAATAGTAAATAGTAAAACTGCCGGGTGAAAATAACTGACTCTGCTGCAGGACAAACAATAGACAGTTGATGTCTTGTGCATGTGAAGCCGATCAACAAACCCGATTTCCACGCACCGAAAATCGTAGCGGAAATGCAGTGAATTTGGTCTGCCTAAGCAAATAGAGAGCTGAGATCTTCAGTTTAGTAGGTAACTATAATCATTTTATTTCTTTGATTGTTTCTCTTGTCTACTATGCATGCCTTTTGGAATTCTTCAAATATGGATTTTATTTTCTTGTGCCCAAATTTCGTATTGCATTTGATGGTTCCCAATTGGTTCATATACTGGTTGATAGCATGGAGTCCAAAACATACCGCGTGTTTCACACGGCCAATAACCGCATCCTCGTCAATCACTTTACACAACAAGAGATTACCTCATGACACCTCTTCTGGCTTTCACTCGGTCACCAAAGACTAGGGCGAGGCAACACTGTTAATAATAACCGACTGGATCAGGGAAATGAGCCTGTTGAGTACCTATTTAGACAACTTATGCCCTAATTAGGTTTTCTGTTTAAAGGGATAGGTAAGCTAGTTTCCACTGTACATGTTGTGAGCGGACGACGTTTTCGACGGAACGCGAACTCCCTTTCGGAAGGGGCGCCTCGATTTCGGGCGAATCCCTCCCTCGCTGGGGTTTTTATTATGGGAAAAATCGGTTTTGAAAAAATAAAATTAATTATCTTCAAAGAACCGAGACCTAAGTCTCGATGAATATTGTAGGAGTCGCCACTCGGCTCAGCTCAATCGGAAAATTTATAATGTAGTTGAACCAGACGAACGGCCGCTACACTATCCAGAGATCTAGGTCTGGACAAGTCCTTTATTTTGCGTCTAATTAAAATAAAAACGACCAATGTTCATAGATGGTATTTCATAATTCTAAAGTCAATTTTATTAAATAATTCATACAGCGCACATACACATATAATACAAGATAAAAGCAAAGCAGTAAATTATTAAATGGCTTACAACCCAATCGAACAAAAATAAAAACTCTCAACCTCACTTTTACAATTGCCTAAGATACACGATTTATCTAAAAGAAATACAACCGCCTAGAATACACGTGTTTATCTATTAAATACATCAAAGACAAAAATAAAGAAATTAAAAGCTGCAAAACTAAGGGTTAGCACAATATACGATACGCCACAAATAGGACTCAAGTAAGACAGAATGGGATTTTAAGGATTCGGGAACATGCATTTAGGGGGATAACCGGGTTGGCTCGGATAGCCGGCCCGATTAGACCTGGAAAACATTTTGAAACGTCCTTGTATTTTGGTTTTGTGAGAAAATTGTTTTTGAAAACAATTTATTTTCCGGTTTAATTAATTTTAACATATGAGGTGGGTCGGTTTTCGGGAGAATCGGGTCTCCGTCGTGGTATTGTTCTAAATGCAATAATACTGGAAATTAAATCTAGGGTCGTGAATGCACACAACAAAATTCATTTTGGTGATTTTCTGAATTTTTAAGGATTTTTAGAAATTTTTGGGGATTATTCTGGAAATTCTGCTCTTGGACGAGCATTACAGTCATATGACTGTAATTACAGTCGTGCGACTGTAATTCTCCCAATTTCAGGATTTCGCCAAAATTATTCAAAATAAAACTGAGAAATCAATGGAAATCAAGAACACTCGTACGACTGTATTTACAGTCGTACTACTGTTCATCAACTCAAGAATAGTCGTACGGCTGTTCTTGATTTCCAGAAACAGAAAACGCAAAAGTGAACAAAAACACACCAAGTCACCCAGAAAGCATGAAAAATAGAGGGAATGAAGAGTGTTTACCTCTTTGGCGTTTATCCACCGTAGGATAAGCGCCAAAGAGGTAAATTTGCTCTTTTTCTCCTTTAGTTGAGGTTGAAAATTTTGGTCCGAAATTTCCCAAAATGTCAAGGATTCTTATGGTTTCTAGTCCGAAATTGATTGAATTTAAAGTGTCAGAGTATTAACCTATTGATTTCTAATAGATTTTAATCCTAACACTTGAGAATTAAAAGAAAAAGAAGAGGAAAAGAGCTTGTGTTTTTGGTTTTTTTTCCTTGTCTTTTTCTCTCTTTTCTCTCTAAATTCTCTCTCTCTAAAAACCAGAAATCAAGTCAAAAGTCCCAATTTTCTCTTCTCTTCCTCCTCTTATTCTCTGGTTCCTTGCTGCCAGCCCGGAGCATTAATTTCTACCTCTTTTTCCTCTCTTTTTCTGCTGCAGAGGTATGGGCTTTCCGCACCTGCTCCGAGGTTACAGTCGTACGACTGTAATTTAATTACAGTCGTGTGACACCGCTGCATTTTTTTTTAGAACGAAAAATTCCAGCGCTTACACATGTGAAAGGGTGTGATTCTGTACCAGCAACAAGTGCCGCGGGGACAAACACAAGGTGAACCTGCAGCAAGGACATGCCAGAAGGGGACCAAGGGCAGCCCATACCAGCCAATAAGAAAAGACCGTATATAACGGTCTGACAAGGCCATGCTGATTGATCATGTATAAAAAGAGCTGTGGAAAACCTCGCAGTTATCTCATTCTGAATCCCAAAAATTTCATTCTTGTTTTTTATTCTCATTCTCTTGAGATTTTTGACTTAGGCATCGGAATGGACCCAGAGGTCACCCGGTCCTCACTTTCTCTTTGTTCCAGGTACACGGTTTTTCCCTTTTGCAGGCGGTCTTTTGACCATCTTGGACCGCGTGGAGTCATATCTTTTTCCTGGAGCTATCACTGGTCATTAGGATTTGCGATGAAAGCCTAGTTGTGAATTCTGATTATATGTAAATTCATTCATTCATACAGATATAGCATAACCCCCAATTGGGTTAAAATTCAAAGAACAGTCTCAAATTCAAATTGATCTATTGTGCTTTTTAGAAAGCTCGACAGGTGCTTCTTCATGTATCAAAAGCAATAAGTATCAACTACTTAATTGTGATCTCTGCAAATGTGTGAATCTATTGAACTCGACAAAAGAAAAAAAATGTAATGATCTGTTGTTGAATTTGCTGCAGGCATTCAAAATCCTCATCTGTTTTTGGGCTATTCTATTTTCATGATTAATTGGCTTTGTGTAAGCCTCAAATCAGATTATCTGCAGTGTTGCTACAATTCTAACTTATGATGATGGGGTTTGGCATTGGCTTAATTGGTCCCCAGAGAACTTGATGCTTCTGGTGGCTTCATTTGAAAGGCGTTTTCCTTCCTAATGTAGGAAGGCAAAGAAGCCATCTAGCTGATTACAGTTCTTGTTCTTTTTGTAACATCCATGACAAGTCTTTGATCCATGTCTTGCATGAAGTGTGGGAAGGTCATTAAAGGAAGGGAATGAAATAGTATTTAAGGGTATGGTTTGTATTCTTCTAAACCCTCAATTTGGAGTGTTGAAAATTGGAAGAAAATTGAGGGTTTTAGACACTTATAAAACTTTACAACACAAATTAATTTCTTCCCAAATGAGGGTTGGTTTTAGCCATTCCTTTATTAACCCTCCAAAAACTTCCATCTAAGCAGGTTAGTTTGGTTAGAACTTGTCCCTCGAACAAGCTTTGATAGTGTCATCTGAATGGATCAAGAGAGTTACATCTTCTTGTGTTGCAATTCCTTTTCAGATGACTTTTCTTTGACAGATTACCGTGCTTTCACAATCTGCTTCTTTTAGGTAAAGTCTAGATTTTAGTTTAACTGAGTAACTGTAAAACATTAGACAGGTCAAGTAAATTCATTGAAAGTCAATTTTCCCTAGAAAAACATGGTTTTTAGGATATTTGAAATAACCTTTTTTGTTTGTTATGATATATTGTGTTAGTAATGCACATAATTGTTTGCTTTTGGCTAGAAGTCTTCTGTGCTAACAGGAGGAATTTTGTTATTTCATGCGTACAAGTTAAAGGGGAGAGGAGTGTCCACATGTGCACTTGTTATCTAGGATGAAATCCTGCATGATCATGTACACATGAGCACTAGTGCACCAAATGTGCGCCCGTATTGAATCGTTGTTATTGCAGATATTGAATTCTGAATGTCTCAACTTGATAGGTATTGGGCCGGCTGGCACTTCCCAAGATAAGGCAGCATAAGTCTACACGTCAGTTGCATAGAGAGTACAATCTTTTGTCCTAATTTTTGTCGGTTCTCACAAATCACAATATTGCAAATCAAGTATCATTAGTTAGTTAATGTTATACTAAACTGCTTTTCTTTGTTGAGAATTGAGATTCCTAATAGGTGGACACCAAGCAGTTGAGCCAACAAACACTCTTGAAAGTGCATTTTTTCTGCATTCAGTTAACATCTAATTTCCTACATTATTGAAATCAAAAAGGAATATCTTGACATGCATAAAGTTTTAGCTAGACTCAACCAAACCACTGTGGTTTTACATAAGAATTTCTTACACTAATCCTTATGGTCTTTCTTCAAGCCACCATTAGTACATTAGCTTTCTTCATTCTTCATTGTATTTATGCAGGAATTTGTGAGTATCAACATAGATGTTATGCATCATGCTGATGCAATTATTCTGCAAGATCGAACAAGAAAATAATAAAAAGGTACGTGCTTCTACAATCTATCTTTGCTTGCAAACATTACTAATTAAATTTCAAGACTCTGGGTTCACATATTGCCCTACGGTCGCTTAAAGAACATGAACCAAAAGAAATAAGCAACAGAAAACATTACAGCACTCTAGAATAAGTGGCACTTAAAAGCACCTTTTCTTACTCGGCAAGTTGGTTCCACAATAAACATGACTAGCAGCACTCTTGACTTGGAGTGCTTTGGATACTTCTTTTGCCAATTTGATCCTTGGCCTTACAACCTCTTTTTGCTTAATTTGTTTCTGAAGTTTTTTTCTTGACGAATTTTCAGTTCTTGAATGCTTGAAAGGACCCATGGTGACATTTCTTTCATTGCTTTTACATGGAAATTCTACACGAGTTGGACCAGAAGATGCATCTGAGTTCATTGAATCATCACTCTCAGTATCATCATAATTGTAATTACTGTAGTTGCCCATTTTGTAATTTTCCCGCTTAACAAAGCTATGATCATCACCATCATCAACAAGGCTGTAGTGGCGGTAGTGGCGGTTTTCTTGGATGGGGGAACAAATATAGGTCGTCCATCCCGACTCATTGCCGTTATTACCACTCCATTCCTCTGTACAACCTATGATTTGAGAAGACTCCATTACTGTAGCTAGATTAGCAGAAGACAAATGATAGGCAGACCAAAGTGAAGAGAACAAAGTTTTAAGAAACTAAGTAGCTTTTGTTATAGTGTCCAATCTCACATTTGGAGGTTCACTAATTATAATATCCTTTTTTTCCTCTCTTTACAATAACCATAGGCGTCTTTCCATTCATGGGTTTTAAATAGACCCCTCTATTGATGCACATAAAACCTTAATTATTTAATTGCGGGATCAAATTTCACCACTTGTCACTCCTAGCACCATTATTTCTTTAGTTGGATCACTAGATGACAAACTAGGATGATAGAGAAGAGATAGTTGTCGGCTAAAATAGGACAAAAATCCAACTTCTTGGATATATAATGAACTGGGGTGGTTCATTTGGGTCATTTAGACTTATTAGTTCCACCTGAGAAATACCGCATTTACTTCTCTGAGTATTTCATAAATCAAGAGCAGCTTTAAAAGTGGTAGTACTGGTGAGGCCCACTCTAGAAGCAGAATGTGAGACCCATTTACTTAATTAGGCCAGAGAAGTGGCATTTACTATTGAATTCACACCTTTAATTCTCTGTCTTGTCATCAAAACAGGGCACGTTTTCCTGCAAACAGCCCAATTGGACCTTTGGCATTTTGCAAAAGGTTGGAGGGAATGACTGAGGTTGAGTAATGGTTATTCTGTTTTGTCCAAATTTATGTAGAAAGTAGGTTCACGTCTATCTGTCTCAAATGAGGATACATTATAATGGAAATATGAGACAGTAAATTTTCAAAAGAAGCTAGCTGTTCTTAAGCAAACAGGATAAGTATCAATTGTGAAGTAATTGACGGTATTACTGAATTGTTTTGTTTTACCTGTTGTCATTTATCTTTGGATGTTGAATATGTAATTGAATGCAATGGCAGTAAGTTGCATATGAAGGGTTAAGCATGGTATTGAGTAGGCCATTGTGTGGCAGAGCTCCTCTTTCCTGCTTTAATTTCATTGACAAGGGATCATGTTGTTACAATGAACAAGTTACACGGAGATAGGCTGGGCCCTTGGCCCATGAATTTTGTTGCCACTTGTTGCTTCCTAACTGGGGTCACAACTTTGCTTCTTATCCTAATACGTTTTGTTTGTTGCAGATGCTGGGGACAATGCCTTGTTTCTGAATTTTCAACTTACAACACTATTCATTGCTTTGGAAGTTTGCCATTTGACACCTCTGGTTTTTGGGCTCCATTAACTTCTCTTCTCACCCTTGGTGTTGGACTGTTGATTAGCTATGTAATGAACCATCATTAGATTTATTTGTTCTATATTTCTATGTTTGATTGCAAACTGTTTTGAAATTGCAATAGAATGAGTTATGTGTTGTCAACTGTCAAAGTGTCAACATTGATTGCAAACTGTTTTGTAATCGTTATTTAGTATTACATTCATTTTGTTCATTCTCGGTTTTTCAATCTTATTGTGAAGAAAGATTTTGTTCTCTCTTCTTTTTGTACCATAGTGCAGATTTATTCTAATATTCAGTTTCCTTTTTTTTATGAAATGGATAAATAAACATAGTAATATAATTTCATAATGTTATTTTATTTTATTTATTTATTTATTTATTTTGTCACACATATACCTTAAGCTTTAGGTTTAAGTGTATGATATTTTTTCTAATTAAAAGTTCAAGTAAGGCTAGGTCTATTTTCAAAATCAATCAAACAATAGATCTTGATAACGCTTTGTTCATAACTTTATATATATATATATATATATAATGAAAGATTTATAGCTGATTGGAATTATAAGAAAAAGCTACAACTATTTTTTAAGAAAATGAGAATCTATAAAGTGTATTTGGTTGAATTTCAAAAAAATTTAGAATTATTTACCAAAATCAAAATGGCTTTTAGACTATTATGGTGGTCGTACTCTTCCAACCTTACAATTTGTTTGTTGGTAATTTATATTTGATAATAGAGGTTTTTACCAAAATACTACTATTTTTCTACCAACTAACTTTTTTACCATATACGAAACACTTCTTTAAAAAAAAAATCAGAAAATAGTTTCAATATTCCTAAAATACCACTTATTCTAATTCATAAAATACCAATACTACAAAAAAAAAAAAAAAAAAAAAAAAAGAAAAAAGAAAAAAAGAAAAAAGAATGTGTTTCAAAATAATTCAAATACCAGAATTAGATAAGCCAAAGTGTTTTTTAGATAGAAAATGTTTCATGATAATCCCTTTTTTTTAATATTTTTTTTATTTTTTGTGAAAACTAAATGATACGTTGATATATATTTGATCCGTTTATGGTACATATACGATATGTCTATGATATATCTTGTTATTTTATATATTTTTTCTTATAAATATATTGTATACGTGACCCATATATGTATCAAAGCTATACCAATAGTCTATCTCATTAATTTTTCCCATTGTGTTTTAACTTATTTAACACCCGCACATTGTGCTGATTTATTTAGTATTATTTAACATAGAAATTCAAAAATTAAATTTTAAATTATTCACTACATATTTACCTATAGTTTTATCTAAAATTTCAGACATTGTACGAACAATATTAAATTTTGTATCCATTGAAGTCATTTAAGTTTTCCATAGTTGATAAATATGAACTCTTTTTATAGGAGATAAATATGAAACTTAAGTGCTCGAATGGAGGAGAAATTTTAGCCATATAAAGCAATTAAAATTAAATAAACCCAAAAATTTTGTGATTTTAAGTAATTTAAAAATCTTAGAAAATCAAATTTGAAAATCCATTAATCTATTATATATAATTTAGAACTTATTATACAATTTAAAATAAGAAAATATTTCAGTTGCTTGAAACTTAGGAATTTTTGAAACCACGATTATAGCCATAATTTAAAATCTTTAGAATAATATTAGAATTTAGGGGCAACATCTTGAAATCATAAAAATTTAAGTTCGCAGAAAATATACTTAATTAATGTAAGATAAATGCTTACTCAATTATGATTTAATTTAAAGAGAACGTAATATTGTAACACAAATATATAAGCCAAGGTACTCCGTGTAAGGAGCTGCACATTGATATCAACCAACAGTGTCTCATAGGTGGCTAGAACCAGCTGCAATATTGGAACTTCAAGAAATTATTGAATACGCTAACCACACCACATAATAAATTTTACAATCTAATAACCTTCGAAGTTTATATTTTAGAATCGAGAATTTTATTTAAATAATCAACTTTTAAATAAGTAATTAATTAATTACATTATATCATTTTTAACTTATCATAATGCTATTAACTTAGCACATGTATAATATGGTATGACATTAAAATTCTATAATTTCTCCGAAACTTCCTTTCAAATTTCAGCATTTCACTTTTCTTATTACACCATTTTCACGTCAAAAAAATCATATTTATTTTGCTTCAAAACTAAATTAAAATATATTATCAATCTATTAATGGAGGGACAGTGATAGCTTCAAAATGGACGTGTGCAAAACCTAGCACAACCAATTTCATTAAATAAAATTAAAGATATATTTCATCGAATTTGTTGATATTTAATATTTGATATGAACAGATCTTGTATGTCCATCTTTCAACTTCAACTACCTCAACATCACTATCACAAGAAAAAAATTTATTCATAGGAAAAGAATTAGTCAGCATTTCACATCCTCTGAAGCCACCTCAAAATTTTCTTCTCAATTCACTTGTGTATTGTCAACATCACCAATCCAATTTAGATTCAATGACACAAATATTCTAGTGGATATATAGAAATAGAATGATAGAAAAATAGTGAGAAATAACCTCCTGTTATTACTTATTGCCAGGTAAGCCCATTCCATTTTTCGCATATCGAGATCATGAAACTTTCACCATAGGCATTTATTGAAAAATCGAATAAATGGATTTGACAAAGAAAAATATCCTTTTCAATAAAAAAAAAAAGAAGCAAATTAATGAGATATTCATCTGCAATGCAACATAAATCAAGACCTAAATCAGCACCAAAAAAAGTATGTAACTTTGTAAGAAACAAGTGGAGGTAAAATCTTAGTCCATAAAACGAATGCATATGAAGGTAGAGATCCTTTAGGCACTTAAATCGTATTTAAAAAAAAGAAAAAAGAAAAACCAACTTAAAAAAAGGATACGAAGATTTTGCAGACGAAATTGGCATATTGGAAGGGAGACACATAGGAGGATTCATGGTTGTATTGGAAATGCTAAACCAATTGAAAAAGTACACTTATAAGCTTGCTAGGAAAATCGAAACTTTGAGTTGTTGAGGATGCTAAAGGTTTATTTAATAGACAACACATCGTGACATTTCACAAAGAATAGAAAAGAAAAGCAAGAAGGTTATTATCAGAAAAGAAAATTATTTAAAAAGACTAATTGATACTAATGCATATAGTTGCAAACTTCATACATGTCCTTTGATATGCAGCATATAAGGAATTTCATGTGTTTTCCCATCAAACAAAAATTGGATTAGATACAAAAATCTATTACTAAGATAACTAAGTGAATTAGGTAACAACAACACCAAAACTTAACTGTCAAGATCTTTTTAGGTAGCAGTAAGAATATGTAGTAGATGAAGACTACCAAGAAAATAAGACTTCCTATATATTAAAAATGTAAGAGATATATTCTAATTTTATTTATTTGTATTTATCCTAGTTTGTATAGGATCAATTATGTAATTGTTACTTGTCATTAGAGTTTGTAATGTTTGTATAAATACCATATTATGAATGAAGTAAATACACGATTGATTCATTTCATGGTATAAGAGCAACAAATAGGGTTTTAATCACCAAAGGATCATCAATATGTCCACTGTAAAAAACATAGTTCCGCCCACCGTAAGCTCTAACATTAGCTCAACTTCATCCACTGTTGTGGCTGACTCAACCATTGTTGTCCTAATTTTTTCATTCTCCATTCCTAGCATAATTCATTCCAATTTCAAGCTATCGGTGAGCACCGGATCTTTCCAACCTCAATAATGAAAAGCAAAAGTCATTTTTGCAGGTGTAAATACGGAATTTTCTGGGATTAAAAATAATAATAATAATAATAAAATAAAATAATAAAAAAGTAAAAAAAAATTAATAAAAAAAACTACAGTCGTACGACTGTAGATGCCGACAAATTACAGTCGTACGACTGTAAATCTATTTTCTGACATTCCAGCCAAACCCACTTGAGAGAGGAATGGGTGGATTTTGGGGGTGTTTTCTTGTCTTCTTGCACCATATTTAAGCAGAAATAATTACAGGAGAGAAAGGGGGACAATCAGAAATAGGAAAATTTGGATTGAAGAGAGCTCTAGAGCTTAGGAGAAGAGAAGGAAAAAGAAGAGAAGAAACACATCAAAAATATCATCTTCTTCTACTCTTTTTCTTTTGATTCTTGTGTTTGTGAGGTTAAAACTTGTAGAAATCATAGGTTAAAACTTGGCAAACACACACAAATCGTTCCAGAGACTTAAACACACTTAAATCCATAACGTGTGGAGGTTTTGGACATATATTTTATATCTTGACATACAAAGGGAAGGAAGCAATCCGGAGCTAATTCAAGGCGTTTTTCAGGTCAAATCAATGGTGGATCTGCGCTACAAGGGTAAATATACCTAAAACTAGTATTTTGCTTCATTTTCTGGGTGTTTTAGTTCGTTTCCATGCATAAATCACTTAAAACCCGAAATACAAGTTTGTTGGTTCTGGGCAGGTTGAACAGACGTTCGTTTGTAATTACAGTCGTACGACTATAATTACAGCCGTATGAATGTTCTTAAAAACCACGGCTCTAAATCTTGTCCATCTAAATAATTTCAGCAATTTTTTGATAAAGAATAAATTACATCCGTACGACTGTCGTTTCTGGTCAGCAATGGAAAATAGGAAAAATCACGAAAAATCCAGAAAAATTCATAAAAAATCCAGAAAATTCCCAAAAAAAATCAGAAAAATTATAAAAATGCATAAAACAAATCAAAATAAATTCATCCCATGCATTCACGGCCTTATATTTAATTTTTGAAATTGTTGGAATTAGAACAGAACAACGACGGAGATCCAAATCTCCCGAAAACCGACCTACTTTGCATATTAAATGGAAATAAACCGGTAAAAGAAAATATTTTCAAAAATGTATTTTTTCATGAAACAAAACAGAGGAACATTTCAAATTGTTTTCCAGATCTAGTCGAGCGAACTAGCCGAGTTTACCTGACTACCCCCCTAAACGCATGTCCCCAATCTCTAATCTCCCGGTTCTGTCTATTTGAGCCCAACTTGTTGTATATATTTGTGCTAACCTTTGTCTTGCAGGAATTTAACTTAATTTATTTTTATTGATTTATTTCAATCGTAACGCATTAGATACTCGTGTAAAATAGGCGATTGTACCCCGATTCCCAAATTATACAAATGTGTCCCCTAGGATAGTTTTGTTGTGATTCGATTAAGTTGTAAATAAATGATTAATTTATTTATCATTTTTATCCGCATGTACGCCGCATGATTAAATCAATGGAAATCAACCTTAGAAAAAATGCATGCTATCAATGAACATTGGCCATATTTATTTTGATTAGACATGAAATAAGGGACTTGTATGGATCTAGATCTCTGGAAAGTGTAGCGACTCTCGTCCGGTTCAGCTACGCTGTAATTTCCCGGTTGAGCTGAACCGGATAGCGACTCTTACATTTTCTTTCGAGATTTAGATCTCGAATCTTTCATGAAAATGAATAAAAATTTTCCATAACCCAATTTCGAGCAATTAAAACCAAAAACCCCCGAAAAGCGGCCCGTCTCGCGGCCTAGTTTCGTTCACCAAACATGTCGTCCGCTCACACTATCCGCCTCCAATTTTCTTCTATGGGAAACGACTAATATTCCTATGTTGAAGGGATATAATCTCGTGGGCCATGTTGATGGCCAAATTAAAGCTCCAACTCAATTCTCGGAAATCAACGAACAGATGCCTAAATATGTTGCTTGGGAAAGAAAAGACTAGCAAATTCTTTCATGGTTATTGAATTCAACAATGGCCAAGGAGGTGTGGGATTGCCTCATGACTGCCTATGCGATGGGATCAAGGCCTCAAATCAGAAATCTTCATCATCAACTTGCAAACTTGCAACTCGATAATGACTGTATCACCACCTATGTGCAATCCACCAAATTAATTTCTGATCAACTTACCGTCCTAGGCTATAATCTACCTGAAGAGGACCTTGTCGATTCTATGATTATGGGATTGGGAGATTCCTATGGAATCTTTATTCGAACAATGGCCACTAGAACTAATTCGATTTCATTTTTTAATTTATTATGTATGCTCCTTACTGAGGAAGGTCAAATGAAGCATTTTTCCAGTGCACTGATGATTCCACCGATGACAAATCTTGTTGCTCGGAATTCTACTTCATCTAGGGGACGTGGTGGTAGTGGTAGTCATGGTCAAAGTGGCAGAAGGGCTGGTTTTTTAGTGGGCAGCAGCAGTTCATTAATTATACTAAGGTTTCAAATCCTAACCCTAATCTTGAAGACTGTTACAATTGCAGAGGCTTGGGTCATAAAGCAAAGTAATGTCCATCTCCAAAACTCAACTTGACCTGCAACAACTTGTAAGCGCCGGAATTTTCTAGTCTTAAAAAAAAGAAAGGAAAAGAAGAAGTTTCTTGCGTCACACGACTGTACAGTAGTGTAACTGTATTTATAGTCGTGCGATTGTAATTGAAAAACTACGGTCATACGACTGTAAGTCCGTAGCAGGTAGCAAAAGCCCATTCCTTAAGAATAAAAAAAATGGTGATTTGAAGGGCAATTAATGCTTGGTTTTGGTCAACAAGAAAGGGAGAAAAAGAGAAAAAAAAAAAGGAAGGAGAGGGACTTTTTGGATAGAAAGAACTAGGATTGAGTAAGAGATTGAAAGAAGAGAAGGAAAAAGGAGAGAAAAAGGGAAAACCCAACCAAAGAGTACCATCTTTTTCTTCTCTTTTTCTTTTAATTCTAGTGTTCTGAAGTTTAAAAACCGGTTAGAAATCATAGGTTTGGACTTGACAAACACACATAAATCCCCAAACACACTCAAATCCGTGACTTTTTGGAGACTTTTGGACTTATTATGGAACCTTGACACATAAAAAAGGAGGAGCAATTTGGAGTCGATTAAGGTGTTTCCAGCGGTCAAATCGACGGTGGATCAGTAATACAAAGATAACTACACATAAAACTTTTGTTTTGTTGCTCTTTCTGGGTGTTTTGGTTGATTTCCGTGCAAAAAATCAATTTCCTCTGTTTTGTCATTTCTGGGTAGGAAGAACTCTATTTTGCCATTTCTTGTAGCAATGAACGGTCACATGACTGTAATTACAGTCGTGCCACCGTAGCTACAGTCGTACGAGTGTTCTTAAATTCCCGCGGTTATCTGTTTTATTTGAACAAATTTTGGCGATTTTCTGCAATTGGGTGAGTTACAGTTGCACGGCTATAATCACATCCGGGCAACTGTAATTTTCATCCAGTAGCAGAATATCCAGAAAAATCCATAAAAAAATCAAAAAAATTATAAAAATTCAGAAAATCATCAAAAATGAATTTTGTTGTGTGCATTCACGACCTTAGATTTAATTTTTGAAGTTACTGCACTTAGAACAATGCAACGATGGAGATCCAAATCTGCCGAAATCCGATCCACCTCACATGCTAAATAAAAGTAGACCGAAAAAAGAAAATGTTTTCAAAATATATTTTTTCTCATAAAACAAAAATACGGGCACGTTTCAAAACCGTTTTCCAGGTTTAGTCCGACAAATCAGCCGAGTTCACCCGACTACCCCCTGAATACATGTCCCCAATCTTTAATTTTCCAATTCTGTCCTATTTGAGTCCTATTTGTGATGTGCTATAAGTTGTGCTAACTGTCTGTTTTGCATCTTTTAGTTTCTTTTTATTTTTATTTTTAATGTAATTAATAGTTCAATTCATGTATTTTAGGAAACTGTAATTTTCTAGATAATCGTGTATTCTAGGCGCTTGTAATGTAAGGATAAGAGTTTTTATTTTTATTCGATTGGGTTGTAATAATTTATTTATTTACTGCTCTTTATTTTATTTGTGTGTACGCTGTATGGTTTAATTAATAAAAATCAACTTTAGAAATTTGAAATATCATCAATGAACAATGGCCGAATTTATTTTGATTAGACGTGAAATAAGGGACTTGTTCGGACCTAGATCTTTGGAAAGTGTAGCAGCCTTCATCTGGTTCAGCTACACTGTAATTTTCCGATTGAGCTGAGCCGGGTGGCGACTTTTACACTCTCCATCGAGACTTAGGTCTCGATTCTTTTACGAGATAACTCAAATTTCTAGAACCAAATTTCCATTCATAAAAACCTCACGTGAGGGAGGGTTGCCCGATATCGAGGCTTCCTTCCGAGAGGTTAAAAACGTCGTCCACTCACATAACTTACCCTCGTCCCACATAGCTACTACAAACAACTAAACTCAACCTTGGGTTGTTGATACCGGGGCTATGCATCACTTGACATCAGACATGGAGAACTTAGCTTTGCATTCTGAGTATCATAGACCCGAGGAGTTCCAAATTGGTAATGGTATGCTTCTTCCCATTACTCATAATGGTATGCTTCTTAAGTAAAAGTCACAAATTTATTATTTCATGATTCTGTGTCTATTTCTAATTAACCTCTTGAATTGATATGTGTTGATGTATCGGGATCTGCTCCAGTCAAATCTTCTGATGACTATTCATATTATGTTTTATTCTTTGACTATTACATAAAATAGACCTAGCGTTATTTCATGCACAAAAAATCTGATGTATATGACATCTTTATTCAATTTTGCACATTGGTCAAGAAATAATTTGATAAATCCATTAAAATATTCCAATCTGATTAGGGTGGAAGCATTACCAAGAGAAAATGCGATTACTTATCGGGGTCTCTTGTCCTTATACAACAGAACATAACGGGAGGGCTTAGAGAAAACATAGACATGTTGAAACAGGCCTTTCATTGTTGCATCATATTCACATGCCTATTCAAATCTAGACTGTTGCTTTTGAGTGTGTTGTCACCTTCCTACATTTATAATTGCACATGATAACCTTTTCTATAAGCTGTTTGGAATTGATCCTGGTTACAATTTTTGAAAGTGTTTAGATGTTTGTGTTACCCATGCTCTGTCCCTATACTAAGCATAAACTTGAGTCTTGTTCTATTCCATATGTCATTTTGGGGTACAGTAAGGTTCATAAAGGGTACAAATGTTTTGATTTTCATAATGGCAAATTGTATATCTCACTTCATGTACTCTTTGATGATTCGGTTTTTCCCATTTGATGGTCTCTCTGATAATGTGACATCGATAGCAACATCTTAAACTGCACCTTGTCCTGTTTATCACGATGTCACTCTACCTTCAACTTCTATACCACCACAGATATCACCAATCCATCCCACAGCTCAAACCATAACCCCTCCATATCCACCACTAATAACCGAACCCTTAAACACACTCACTGATACATAGCCTGAACATCAAACACCAATCTCAAATTGTTCTTATGAACTTAGTTCACATGCATGTCTAATGGCTGCTTGAAGATTAGTTTTTGGAGGGTTTGATACTTGGATTATATCTTGTACTTCAGGTTCGAGTGGAGGAGTTCTTAGTCTCCATCTGGGTTATCTCTAATTATTGATTTTCAGGAACCCCCGTTTAGCCTAATTCTCCACACCCTATAGTTACTCACAGTTAGAAAGGAATTGTCAAACCCAGGTAAATTCTCAATCTTGTTGCTGCTGCAGCTCCGTATACAATTTTGGAGTCTCCTAGTTACAATCAGGCTATCAAAATCCCTAAATTGTGAACTTCCATGGCTGCTGAATTCACACCTCTCATCTCCAATGGTACTTGGGATCTGGTTCCTTAATCAAAGAATTAAAATGTTATTGGTTGTAAATGGGTCTTTAGGGTGAAACAGAAAGCCGATGGTACTATTGAGCCGTGTAAAGCTTGTTCAATGGCAAAGAGTTTCCATCAATGGCCTAGGATTGATTTTCATGACACCTTTAGTCCGGTGGTCAAACCCACCACTATTTGGATGCTTTTTTCTTCAGCAGTGACTTTCAAATGGTCTGTGATTTAGCTTAATGTCTCGAATGCTTTTTTGCATGGTCAATTGGAGGAAGTTATTTTTATGCAACAACTGTCATGATTTCTTAATTCTCGGTATCCTAGCCATGTTTGCCGATTGAAATAGTCCTTGTATGGGCTTAAACAAGCACATATTCAATGGCATAAATGTCTCACATCGTCTCTGGTTTATTTTGGTTTCATTACTTCAAAATTTGATTGCTCCTTATACTTTATTTCTATAGCTTTTGTTTGAGTTTTTTGCCTCATCTATGTTGATGATATATTGTTCATGCGTGATTCCAATAGTTTTCTCGATAAAGTTGTTACTTTTCTATGGACTCAGTTTGCAGTAAAAAATTTAGGTAGATTACACTATTTTCTTAGTGTAGAGGCTGAATGGGTATCTCAAGGATTGTTTCTCCACCAAACCAAGTATGTGAATGATATATTGGTCCATAGGAAAATGCATACTTATAATTTAATTTCCACACTTGTCAATACTAGTCAAAAATTAATTCTCATCGGTAGGAACCATTCAATGACCTAACACTATTTAGTTCCATTGTACAGGATTGCAGTATCTTGCATTCATTCGGCCTGAGATTGCTTTTGGGGTGAATCGCATTTCACAATATATGCATTTACTACTTTGGAACATTAGAGTGTTGTGATGCATGCCGAGCACACAAAAAATAAATACCTACTCTTTAGAACCAAATTTTGTAGCAAGGGTGAAGCAGGATCATATCCACAGGGATTGGGTAAGTTATTTCTTCTAAAATGTAAACAAAGAAAAGTAAAAAGGGGTTTGTAGATTTCAATTAATTGTAAAAATAGAAAAAAACAAAAGTAAATTGGTGGAAAATCTATATGGGATAAATTCCAGCTAGAAGGCAGGTTCGAGTCTTGCATTAAACCAACTGATCATCGATCAACAATAAAAGATAATTTCAATACATTCAAACAAATTAGCTATGGCTATCACAAAGCATGAATCACTTATCTCTTCTTACGGAATAGATAATCAAGAGAAGCTTATTAATTATCTCTATTCAATCAAACAGTTTCAAACAAGCTTTAGAATTTAATTCAATCAAAAGCATTAGCATACAAGAGAGCTACTAATTCTACTCAATAATCACACAAGCGGGATTATTTAAAGCACATCAACTTCATTCATAGTATGAATTAAAAACTTTTCCATAATTAATCATGCTATTTGCTACTTAGGTTAAATATATTAAACGATTACGTATTTAAGCACCTAACTAGCAAATCAATCACAAGTAAATAATTAAATCAAGGATTCAATTAAATCATGCAATAGAAATAAGAACAGAATGAAATTAATTACTTGAATTAAAGATAATAATAAGAATAATTGATCTCATAGTTGATTCTACAAGACCAAATTCCTCCTAGCTAAAAGTTAGGGTTTAGTTCTTTATGGTAAGAACAAAAAAGCCCAAAGGAAAAATAAAGCTAGAAAAATCACATTCAAAAATTAGAAAAGAAGAAGAAGAGTGTTTTTTTCTACCTAAACTCTTTTAATCTCCTGTAAGAGGATGACCTTTTAAAAGCAGAGTGTGATGAAGCGAATCGAGGAAAAAGAAAGAAGTGTTTTTGATTGTTTTGAAAAACGGGTTTGTGTCTTACTTAGGAAAACCATTGATTTGTTTGGAAATCCTTTTTGTAGAAAACCTTTTCTTTGCATGTGAGTCTTGAGAAAACTGGTTTTGAATTTTAGAAAATCTCGTTTTATTAACTTAAAACCTCGAAACCTAAATTTCAAGATCAGTGACAAAGTCGCCACCCTGATCAACTTATCCGGGAAATTCTGGTACAGCTCCCTACCGAGCATAGTCTACTGTACCTAATCCAGAGATTTAGGGTTTGGGCAACTTTGCATTCATTTATAAGTTTATGGTACCATATTATATTCACTTAATTCCCTATCCATTATGCTCATTCAAATGATAGAAATAAATTGCATAAAATTAAAGTGCAGAAATATAAACCATACATCAAAACCAAACCAAAAAGAAATAGAGGCTGCTTATTACAACCTAGAAAAAGAAAAAGCTCTCATACTCACCAATACAATCGCCTAGATATATGAAAATCTAAAAATTACAATCACCTACAATACACGAGTTGATCTATAAAATACATCCAAAATGATAAAAAAGAAAAATAAAAGCCGCAAGACAAATTAGTTAGCACAGTCATATTACAAACACAAGTAGGACTCACACAAGATAGAATGGGGAATTTAAGAAAGTGGGAACATGCATCTAGAGGATAACCGAGGAGTCCAGGCGACTTACTCGGTTAGACCTGGAAAACGATTTTAGAAACGCTTTGTAGGTTTTTGTGCTTGAAAATAGTTTTGGAAAACTATTTGGCTCAATTACATGCAAATTACTTCGGTTTAATGAGTCAGGTATCTCGGAACTCAGGGTTCCATTCATGGGGGTTCCTAATTCCAAACATCCATCTAAGGTCCAAAGACAGTAAACACACCAAAAACAGTTTTAGTTTTGAAAACAGCATCACGCGACGACGTCCATGCGGGTCATCCCGTGATTCTGCCTCCTTCTAGAAATTATGGCCGGGCAGCTCAGTTAGAGCTGCGCAGCTATAGAATCATAGCCGTGCGGCTGTAGCACTACAGTCATACGGCTATAGCATCTAGAACCCGAAATTGGTTTTCTTTGCTTTAAAAATCATTGTTTTGATCTTTTTTAATGGTTTCTAAGGGCTTTGAGGAACCTGGGGATCCTCTATAGCTAGACGAAGGATCTGGTTTGGATCGAACAACCCCGAAACTTAAAAACTGAAACCAAAGAATCCAAAAATCTCACATCAACATTTAGTGAAAACCGAAAACCATAAGTCAGAATATAACGGATGTGATTGGGACCGAAATAAATCATAACAGAATGAACAAAATGGAATCTTACTGTTTTCGGTCGACTTTAGGGCTTTTCGGGTTTCTGCCCTGAAGAACACAGCCATGTGGCTATAATATTACAGCCGCGCAACATTGTTCTAAGGGATTACAGCCGCCCGGTTCTAGTTAGAGCCGCACGACTGTAATCAAACAACCAGTTTCTGGAAATTTGCGAAATACAGAAAAATCACAACAAAAACCAAACAAGTACGAGTTTAAGATCTCTCAGACGTTCGGAAGTGGATTGAAACATCGGAATGCTCTTAGAATCCTGCGAACACCTTGAAATCCTCAAGTATTGTCCCAAATCGATCCGATCACAACCTAAGAATGGTCCCGAATGAATGAAAGTCTCACTGGAAACCCTCACTCAATCTGTTTCTAAAGTGTTTCTCGGTGTT
Organism: Euphorbia tirucalli; assembly: GCA_039660915.1. Lineage (NCBI taxonomy): Eukaryota > Viridiplantae > Streptophyta > Magnoliopsida > Malpighiales > Euphorbiaceae > Euphorbia > Euphorbia tirucalli. The sequence goes on from CM077637.1 coordinate 19,337,044, forward strand.
TTGGTGACTTTCTCGGTTTTTTGCTCTCCTAGAATTTTTCCTCCCTTGATTTCTCTAATTTTCTTTGTTAATAGTCTTCCCTTTTTGTCTTTTTCCCTCCTTTCTGCCTTTTATCATTCCCCTCAAGACTTTCCCTAAAATCCTAGCCAAAGTCCACTTAATTTTGGGATTTTTTCCCTATCCAAGACTGATTCCGATTACTTGGGAGGTAATCTGACCGCTCGCTAGAGCCGCACGGCTGTAGTATTATAGCCGTGCGGTTTTGGTCTTACAGCTGTGCGGCTGTAGTCTTGAAACTACAGCCATGCGTCTGTAACCAAAGCCGTGACAGATTCTCCCAAATCCCACACTCACCTCTAAGCCCTTTAATCACTCAAAGGACCTTTCTCGGGGTTTCGGATCGAAGATTGTGTGGTTTTCATAGCGTTTGAGACATTCCAAGTGACATCCTGTTCGTTCTCAAGTCCAATTCACGCTCGTCTGCTTAACAGGTAAAATAGGACTCTCATCACAGAGATCGGGAAAACCCATGCTCACATCCCCATCAACTAAGAAAAAGAGTCATAAAGAGGAAATAACTCTAATTAAGATTTATAGGAAAAATGTAATTAGAGTTAGAATAACACATTTTGTGTTCTACGGATCAGATTATGATGTTTTGGCTAAAGGGCTTTCCAAGCAACGGTTCTTGTGGTTACGAGACAAGTTGATTATTCGATCCTTTCCCAGTTCAACTTGAGGGGAGGTGTAAGAGATATATTCTAATCGTATTTATTTGTAATCCTAGTTTGTATAGGATCAATTATGTAATTGTTACTTATCATTAAGGTTTGTAATGTTTGTATAAATACCCTATTATGAATGAAAGTAAATCACGGTTGATTCATTTAAGAAAAAAAACTTAAACTAAAATGAGCGCATTATTTTAAATCATATTAAATATATCTAAAATTTGAAGAAAGTGAAATATAGGTATAGGTATTCAGCTCACCATATGGATGCCTAAAAATACAATTCATAAAAAGAATTAAATTGGATATCGAGTCAAGCGAACAAATATAATTAATAATTGAAATCGAAATAAAGCTTAAGCAAATGAAGTCAAAGCAAGTAATATGAAAGGCAAGAGACATAATAGAAAGGAAATGACAAATCTGTATATGAGCAGCAAATACATCTTCCACAAAACTAAATTCAATTATTAAAAAAAAAAGAAGCAAACTTTTGTTTTTTAAACTTCATATAGATGGTTTAAATTGATTTTCAAACTTTTCAAATGCAATGTACTACAAAATCATCTTTATTTAGCATTGGATAGGTTTCAATTCATAATTCACTTTGAAACCATTTTGGATAGGTTTCATATACATGAGCCTTCTGTTGATTTTCTATAATTTATATCTTTCTATTAATTCCTTACAGATTTTCGTTTTCATGACGACACAAATATGATTTCAGTTCATCCCGATGCATTGAATATGTTATTTTTGTTCATATTTGCACAAATTCATAATAAAAATAAGAATTAATAGAGGGAAAAAGAATAAAAGAACTAAGTATTGGCATACCTCACGTCCAACCTCCAAAGAAATCTTAAAAAATCCAATGGAAATGAAGTTTTTAGAATCAGATTTTAAAACTTTAATTTGTTTTAAAATCATAATCACAATCCTTAATCTAACATCCCACTTATTAGAGGAGGAAAAGGGAAAGCAAAAAGGGAAGCACATAAAGTACTAAAAGAAGAATAATGAAGAAAATTGATCAAAAAGAAAGAAAATTGATCAAAATCAAACAAAGTCGAACCAAATTGAACAAAAAAAAATGAAACACTTTATTTCATAGATACAATTACAAATCGAAAAAAATGAAGAAAATCGATGAGAATTGGAGAAAAAAAATAGCAACAGAGAATGGAAAACTGAAGGAGAAGAAAAGGAAGAAGAAGAAAAGAATGATCGTGGATGAAGAAGGGAAGATTAAAAGGAAAAAAATGAAAATCAGTATAAAAGTAAGCGTACAATTAGTTGTGGTATTAAAAAAAATGTATTTAAGAAACAATGGTATTTAGGAAAATAGGAAAAGGTATAGTGTGGAAGTCGAACTTAAAAGTTGGCAACAATGGCAATTACCCTTGATAATACCACTAATCTAATACGCAAAAGACCACCTCTCTCTCTTTTCTTTGTCTTTCTACAAACTTTGCAGGAAGAAAACGTAGTTCTTGAGTTTTTTTGTTGAGCTTCCTCCTCCTTCCTCAGCTTTTATTTCTTGATCTTTGCTTGTCTTTTTCATTTTTCTATGCTTTGATTCTGTTTTGTGTGGAATAAATCTATATTCAGTGTTTTTTCTAGTTTATATTCTGAATCTGTTTCCTCAGTGATAAATCTACTTCGGTACACCACAAATCTGATATAATTTTGGATGGATTGGTCGTCATCAATTATTAGTCAAAGATTCTTTAAAATCTTTACACTATAAGTACCTAGATTTGTCATTTAAATGCAAGATCTATAAGTTTTATTCATATTTGCTACACTATCTGGTGATATGCGGGATGTGAAAATCCTTGTACTTGTGGATCTCCGATGAAGAATAGTAAAGTTTTTATAAATGCAGGAAACATTTTTGTTATGTTGTTCTTGGTTTTATTTTATGTATTTCATCTTCCTCCAGTGGCAAGTTTCTCATTCTCACTAGTATGGTGTGTTTTTATGTTTGTTTGTTTCAATTTTTTAAAAGAAGTTATTGAATTTATTTGGTTATTACCGATAAATTGATCTTGATATATTCTACAGATGTGGAACAAATAAAGTTATCATTGTTATAAAAAATATTCTAATAAGCAAAAGGCTACGACCCAAGAAGAGGAACCTCATTCCAAAGGCCCGAAGAGTAATAGTCAGATACAGGAAGAATCTTATTATATAATAGAAATTCTAAATAAAGGTCTGTTTATTAAGGAGAAAAATTTGAATTTCAATAAATATATTTAGATGGATTATAGATATATACCTAGGCGCTAACATTTTCATTCCTTCTTTCCTCCAATTAACTCATAAACATGTATGACTAGTAAAAAAATACTTGTCTAATGACCTTTTTGGCCCTTCTTGTATCACCCGATCACTTTTTTAGCTCCTATTGTTTAAAAGTTACTTTTTTAGCCCCTGTACAATACAAGTTATATCCATTTGAACCACAATTGATCCTTTTACCCTCAAAATAAGTTAAAGATAAAGGGTAAAATGATCAATTATGATTCACTTTGGTATGATTCTGAATAGAACAATGGTTAAAAGGACAACTTTAAAATGACAGGAGCTAAAAGGACAGTTGATTAATAGCACAGGAGCTAAAAAGATCTTTTTACCTATATTATTCTCTTTGTTTTTTTTTTTTTTTTTTTTATATAATGTGTTTAAAGTTTTACCATATGGATTTAGAAAGTCATTAATATATTTTAATTGTAGTATTACTTTATTAAAATATATCTACAAATATTTTTTTAAATGTGAATCATTTTATTGATCTTATTATAATCAACGTTAAATTCAATGATAGTTACAGAAAACTAATATTATATATTCTCTTAATTTTTTAAATAACACGTATTTTAGTAAAAAAATATTTTATTTTCACAAATTAAAGTATCATTATAGTGAAATACTGTCTTGTTGAATGGCTAAAATGATCTTAAAAAAAGATAAGGTTTAAAAATACTTTTAATGCTTGTGTGAAAGTGAAATTTTATTGTTGATATATTAAATAGTTCAATTAAGTGCCTAATGTTGTTTATCAAGACCAATTTAGCTCATAACTAACGAAACGCTTCATTGTTGATCACGTAGACATTGAGATTTATCAATTCCTTGTGATAAGAATTTTTGAAAATTCGTTTATCGGACTGATAAGTTGGTCAGCATTTCAATAATGGATTTAATGTTAGGGCAAATTAGAGAAAGAAAATTGAAGAGATAAATAGATTCCGTTAATACATGACTAATTTTTAATTTGTTTCGATTATCTCAAAATGCTGATATTACTAAACGATACCAGAGTTTATAGAAAAATAAAGAGTCATATTTAATTAGAAGTTTAATTAGTTTAAAATGGCAATATTGATTGTCAATTCAACCTTTTAATATATCATGGATAAAATTTATATTTACTCTCAGCTGTTTCAGGAAAAAAAAAAAAAATTACCCCAATTCTCCAACTCATCACCTTTCTCTCCCACTCGCACATGCACCCATCTAGGGTTATCAATAGGGATGTGGAGCCTGTTTTCATCGGAAGTCTTCCCAAACAAGGATAGGGATTCCACATTTAAGATTCCCGCAGGACGGAGATGCCGATAAATTTATCTCCGAATACTAAACGAGACGGAGATGAAATTACCTCTTTCCGTCCTGTAGTGCTGTTCTCGTCCCCGTTTAGTCCCTGCGGGGGATCACCGACAATATCCCCACTTGTAATTATTTATATTATTATATTTATAGTAGTTTTTTTTATATATTTATCTTATATAAATAATTGAATTTTGTAATACAAAAATAAAATGAAAAACTAAGGTTTTCAATTTTCATTCATAAATAAAAAAGTCATGGTTTGAAAATTAAATTTTACTTATATTTTTAAAATTATCTTAATGGGAAAGGAGATTCTCGCGGAAAACCCGTTCCCCAACAGAACTAAAAATCCCGATATAGCCAGAAAATCAGGATGAGATTATCAATTCCCTTTCCGTCATATTTACATCCCCACATCCATCTAATTCCCGCAGCTCCTCTCGTATTTCCAGCCCCCTTCATACTTCTAAAGGCCAAAAAGTTTTAATCATTGTGATTTCACTTTTCTTTTTCAACAACCATTCTGATTTTGTCTATTTTTTATTATTAGAGTTAATTATATGCAATGTTATCTAAATTTAAGTCAGATTTCAAGAAGTAAACAAAGTGAAAAAAACTATAAAGCTTCAATTGTGGCAACAAAAATATTACAAATGTTGACTTGATTTATAGTTATAGAAAATCTAAACAACTCGGTAATGGTAACGGACTCGTTGAATGGACTGTGAGAAAAGAATTACTAAAAATTAAAGGAAGGAAATTGAACTGTATTAACAAACCTTTAAAAACAAGTATAAAATTTGGCGATAATATCAACGAAAAAGCAGTTGGGGTTCGTTGGAAAGAAAGAGGATAGAAATTTTGAAATGTTTTTTTTTTTTTTTTTTTTTTTTTTTTTTTCCGTCCATTTTGATGTGTATAATATTAAGGGTGTGGTATTCGATTAAGACTTTTATGGACTTTTTTTAAGTGAATGACTTTTATAGACTTTATTGATTTTCAGTGACTTTTAATATCTTGCAGAGAATTTTTAAGAGTATTGATGACTTTTAAAAAGTTTATTTCATAGACTTTTAAAGACTTTTAAAGACTTTTGTTGATTTATTAGAAAATACTAATAATCTCCATGTGTGCAATGATAATACACCACATAAATGACCAAAACAATCGCCAAACATAAAATATGAAATAGTAAAAATTAAGTAGTAATGTTAATTAAAAAATTGTAATTTGGCTATAAAATTTATAATATTCGTCATCATTCATATGTTCAACATTATTCCACAGGTCAGTAGCAAATACTAGCTCTCCATTCATTAGCATCATTTCTTTGTTGCTCTTATGTTCCAACTAATGGTTCAAAATCTTCTTCTTCATTAATTGACATTGGTGTAGATGAATTAGTTTTACTATTTTGTTCAATTGGAAACTCATCTGACCGACACTTATTTTTAAGAAAATTATACAATCCTGCATAAGCAAGACTAGCTCTGTTTGTATCAAACTGAAATAGGAGAACTGTCTTAAAGATGGTAAATCTTGATTTGAAAATCCTGAATAACCTCTCAACTGTATTTCTCAGATAAGCATGACGAAAATTAAATAACTCAATTGCATATTCAGGATGTCGACCTTGGTCATTAAAATCATGTAGATGATAGCGAACACCTCAAAATAGAGCTAAAAATTGTCTTCGCGCTTGTTACAGAACTAAAAAGGATGGGTGATTATGGAGGTCAAAAAGGGTAACGAAAAAGGGCGGGTGATTATGGAGGTCGGAGAGGGTGGAGGTCGATCCCTTCCAGAGACAGAAAGGACAGGTGATTATGGATTTCACGATAAATGATAAATAATTAGATGCAAGACTTTTTTTTAAGGATTTTGTGTTATATTTTGTAAAAAGAGTCTATAAAAGTCATTCTCATCAATTGTCAATGACTTTTTGATTACATAATGACTTTTAAAGACTCTTAAAAAGTCATAATTGAATACTTGATGACTTTTAAAGACTCTTAAAAAGTAATAATTGAATACCTGATGACTTTTAAAGACTCCTAAAAAGTCTTAATTGAATACCTTCGGATTTTAAAAGTATGTAAAATTCATTAAAAGTCTTAATCCAATACACCCCTGTAAATACTTCTCCAAATGTCAATATCAAAATTCAAGAAAAACCTTATTTTTTTTAAATACAGTAAGAAAATTTTAATTACTTTTGAAATTCAAGAATTTTAATATTAAATACTTCTCCAACTTTTTATATGAACTTTTTTCCCTAGTTGAATTATGGTATTTCATATTTTTAAAATTTTAATTATGCTATTCAAAATTCAACTTGCATCATTAAAGTGATATAAATCAATATGAATACAAATATGCCTATCATCTATACATAAAACAATGTTTTGTACCAGGAAGTCAATATGTGAAGGTACTGGTTGGCGGTTCAATCGGTTCGAACAGATTCAATTGATATTTTAAAAATATTATTTAATTAAAAATATTATTAAATCATGATTTAACTAGTTGATTCACCGGTTCAACCAAATCAAAATTCTATTGCTCAGATCAACGTATTATTGCCCATATCATTTTCTCATTATTTTTTGATGACAATCACTTTTTCTATATAAAGAAATCTGCCATAAATTATCCTTTCTTTTTCTTTTTTTTTTTTTTTTTTTTTTTTAATAGAAGAACTTTATATTATTTATTTATCTTTTTGGTTTCTATCTTTTTGAGTTTTCTTTATACCCTTCGTGCTATCTTAAAAGTTCTAAAATAACCTCCTAATAAGTATATTCCGTTATAAATTTTGTTAACATAATATGCTTATGCTTCTCTATATCATAGGAATAAATGAATAACGGCCATACCATAGGAAGAAAATGTAAAAGTGTAATACTATAAGTAAAGAATGGAGAGATTAAATAATGTCCTTGACAGAACCTTCTCCTTTGCAGTTGTTTTTCTGGTTTTTGAGCTATAAATAATATAAAGTTCTTTTATTAAAAAAAAAAAAAAAAGAAAGGACGATTTATGGCAGATTTGTATATATAGACAAAGTGATTGTCATCAATAAAATAATGAGAAAATGATATGGGCAATAATAAAATTTTGATTTGGTTTTCTAAACGTTTATCATGTATCTTATTATTCTTCACATGAATAATATCGTAAGAATCAATAAATCAAATAAAAAATATGGGTAAATTTGAGAATAAATTAAAAATAGAGGAGCAAATTGTAAATTGTCCAAGGCAACTCAGGAACAGAGCACACTGATGGTTAAAAAGTTCAAATATTATAATACCACAAAGAGTTTGTTTTGGAATAAAAAGAAAAATCTCGTTTTCAGGCAGAGTTGAAGACGACTCTCTCTCTCTCTCTCTCTCTGCTTTTATATGTAATTTCTTACAAGCTTTAATTATTGGTTATCCCTCGAGGAATCTTGGATCCATTCAAAGAAAGGATAAGTTTTCCTTATGGGTTTCATTGAATCAATTGATTGGGAGCATGAATCATACCCTTCCTATGATGATTACATTGTTTTACCTTTCTTCGCTCTGTTCTTTCCTACTGTTCGGTTCTTTCTCGATAGATTTGTATTCCAGGTACTTTCTTACTTAACTTTAGATATTTTTGGATATGTCTTTGGATAAGCTGATTCCTCTTTGATTCAATTGCAGCTTCTTTTCCCGTTCTCTTGCCTTTTATATTTGCTTTGCGATTACCTTGTGCTGTTGACCAATCCTTTTTTTTAATTCGGTTTGTTCATAAGATTTAAGGTTTTATATAATGGGCTGTGTTTCTTTTAATGCATTTGGGCATTGGTAATGAGTTGCTTCATTGATTTAACTTATTGATATACTGTTGCTTATCACCTTTGTATGTATGTATGTATGTGTGTGTGTGTGTGTGTGTGTGTGTGTGTGTATATATGATTCAGTACTTAGTCAACGAATTTTCATTGAGAACTTGGTAAAGGATGTTAGTTTTGTTTCTCTTGCCTAATCTTTTACCATTCGATTTTGAAAGGTAGCAGCTACATGAAATAATTGGATTGAAAAGGTCATGTTGATACGTTGATTCAGTTTTAAAATCTAATGCCATGTAAGAGTAAGACTGTTACCATGAGTAATCAGTTTGGGTGGGAAGTATAGGTTTGCAGATATGTTAAATATTCGAGTTTCTGCAGAGCACTTCAGAAGCACTTGAATAATCCTTTTTACAACAGAGAATCAATAATCTTCTGGTCGGAAGGTATTCTATCTTTGGAAATTCAGTACACATGTTATCAGGATTTTGGGTTTTTCTGATTGAGCCTAGATTTTGATAAGCAACCATACAAGTGGTAGGTGTGTTCTATTAAGCTAGCATTGAAAGACCCCAGTACAATAGTAAGACAATAGAAGTTTGAATTGTTCTTGTTCCACAGTGCTTTCTTTTTGTTGAAATTTTACCATATTCTCACTCATACACCTAGGTTGTTCCTTGCGCGTTGCCTTTTCCATTTTTATTAGAGGAGAGATTTCAGTGATGTATGGGAGATTTACTTGCTATGGAATCATATATTAATTAGTTTCTCAAACTAATCATGATAGATCATATTTGAGGCCGGGAATGAAATAGGAAGAATGGACTATGGAGTACTAGGCTGTTCCATGTAACTTCACTAGTCGACCCTCTATAATTGATTGTTTCTTGCACAATTTTCTTGTAGATGAATCTTTGGAGCTTCTATAATCTCACCTTCTTCCGCAGCGGCGTATCTATAAACAAATATATGCTGTTGTTGCTATGATAGCACCAATCATTGGATGCTATTATATCTAAGTGTTAAATGACCTACCATGTGATCATTGTTGACGAGACTTGATCCTTTTCCTGTTGGTTTTGTGCTTGGCCTCTAAAATGTGGCTACTACTTGAACTCTTTGGACATAATTTTTGGAATTTGATTCTTTGGAGAAGTTGCCCTGACTTGGACTTTCCTGTTCTGAGTTTTCTGCTGTTGATTTTTCTCCCCGGACTCATGGAGCATATGTTATCTGATTTCACTGTGATAGCATATTAAACATCAATTAAGGGTAGAACAATAGTGGGCCATAGAATACAAATGATTAGGTTTCCTCTTCTATAAAAGAAAACGAAAATTCTCCTGAAATTTCAGTAGCGTGTACGTCATATTTCTAGAATTGATGAGTGAGTTTGTGAAAGTCGGTGCAAGGATGGGAATGAAAATCAGTTGTGATGCATGTCCCACATCCAACTCGACAAGACAGACTCAAGAACAAACCCTTCCATTTCTCCACCATGTGGACGGTTTTGTTTTCAAATGGAACATTCTTGTTAAAATTAATGATCTGTGGATGCCAACTCCTCATGCAGGGATCGATAAAACTGTAGATTACACAAAAGACAACTCAAATGGGAGTCTTCTTCATTCTTCTAGCTTTAATGTTATCAGTTTCTAGCATTTTTCCTATGCATTACTTTGCTCTTAACCAATTTTAATATGTACTGTGAGATTTGTTCTTCACTTCATGTAGTAGAAGTTAGAGACTCCCTAAATTGTCTTTGTTTGGTCCATTGTATTTTTATTATAAAAAAATGAAATTTTCCTGGGCAGTAAAAATTAATATTTTGATATGCGCAAGTCTGTTGTCGGTTGAATGTGCTTCCACCATGTTTGCTGACTGCTTCAACAGTGAATTTTAAGATGCTGACTTGCCAACTCTGTATATCTTTACCTTTCCATACAGCATGTTATGAGCATGTAGAGATGACCTGGAGATGTGTGGTTATGGTTAATGTTCCATTCTTTTCATTTTAGTTTCTCATAAATATTATATCAGGATAACTATTTATTAATATGAAGTGCAAGGGGATGAATGTGGCTTTTATTCTTATTGTCTTTTAGCACTGTCATTCTTTTTTCCCCTTCAGATTTTTCTTTTATAATTCATCCTAGTACTTTGTTAGGTCTGTCTGAAATAACTATGCATCTTGCAGAAAGTGGCAACACGATTAATTTTTGGACATGAGACGGTGGTTGTTGATTCAGATGAGAGAAAGAAGAAGATAAGAAAATTCAAGGAGTCTGCTTGGAAATGCATTTACTTCCTTTCAGGAGAGATTCTAATTTTGACTGTTACTTACAATGAGCCTTGGTTTCGTGACACAAATTATTTTTGGGTGGGACCAGGAAATCAAGTCTGGCCAGACCAAAAAATGAAGTAAGATTTTGTGACGTATTTTTAAAACCTGCACTTGTATGAGTCAGCTCTTTGTTTGATTTGATTATCCATATCTTGATTGTTATTCGGAGCAATATGCAGATGTCAGATAATGAATTCTGCAGTTATATGTAATGAATTTTCAGGTTAAAATTGAAAGCAGTATATATGTATGCTGCTGGATTTTACACGTACTCCATATTTGCTTTGATATTTTGGGAAACAAGGCGTTCGGACTTTGGGGTGTCAATGAGTCATCACGTTGCTACTGTTATTCTCATTGTGCTGTCCTACATATTTAGGTATGTTGTAATCAAGTTCCCTCTTGTTGCTTACAAGTGTATTGTGACTATACGAGATCATTATGTTGGCTTTACCTGTTGAACACAAATGAAATCATAGCCATATCCTGTAAATGAAGTATGATGCTGATGGATATTGTTTTCTAGGGCTTGTTAATAGCTATAGCCCAATGTCATGGTTCGTACAAGGATCTCTATCAAAGGTCTCACACATCTTCCAACTTGGTCTCTTGGTTGCAGGTTTGCTCGTGTTGGTTCAGTTGTTTTAGCTCTTCATGATGCTAGTGACATATTTTTGGAAATAGGAAAGATGTCCAAATACAGTGGCGCTGAAGGGCTGGCTAGCTTTGCATTTATTCTTTTTGTTTTGTCTTGGATCATCCTGCGCCTCATTTACTATCCATTCTGGATTCTTTGGAGTACAAGGTCAGTGGATGTTGATGCATATGTTAATTCCCCTATCAAACTTATTATTTTTTGTGTTCTCATAAATATATGATTATCAGCATATGAAAACCACACATTCCACTAGAAAATTAAGCACTAATGATAAATGTGCTGAATTGAGGAAGCTGATATGCTCCACATATGATATTACTGCTGATGTGTTAACTACATTAATTGTCTTGCTTTCTGATACATGGCAATGAAGCCCCCTCTTGTTCATCTTATATTAAATATTGACCTTCCATCTTGCAAAACAAACCAGGCCCTATCTTCTATGACATCCTGTACATTTATAGCTTCGCTCGGTAGAAAGGTTACCATTTTGCTGACCTTATTTGGGATGCAATCCAGAGGATGAAAGACTGAACATACATTTTGTATTAGGATATAAATGCATGAGCTAATGCATTAGGGTATTTCTTTTTTATACCCTCTTGTTTAAAGTTCTCTTATTGTTTTATTTTTTATTCTCCATCAGCTATTTAATGATTCATCAAATATTCTCTTAATTTCCTTTGTTTCAATTGCAGCTATGGGGTTATCCAGACCTTGGACAAGGAGAAGCATAAATTCGAGGGTCCAATCTATTATTATGTGTTCAATACTCTTCTGTATTGCTTGCTTGTTCTCCATATTTACTGGTGGGTCCTGATTTACCGGATGCTCGTCAAGCAAATCCAGTCAAGGGGCCAGCTAAGTGAGGATGTTCGATCTGGTACGTGAAAAGAAAAATGTGATTTATATAGAGTTGAATGCGGCATGAAAATAGAAAAGCATCATAATAAGAAAGGAGTAAAATGTAAAATTAAACTCTAGAACGAGAATTTTCAACTAATTACATTGCAACATCTATACTGTTGATGCGTGCTGTACGAGATGTTTTCCAATCATGAGATACCAGCTGTTTCTCGAAGGTTTTGCTTATCAATCTTCTTTTTGCTTGGACATCCTTCGTTGATGGGTTCATTCTCAAAAAGCCTTCTATTTATGTTGTGCAGATTCAGAAGGTGAAGATGAACATGAAGATTAACAAAACAAGGTAGTTATAACCTCAGCTTTATTGAACATCTGATTGAAATTGCCATAATTCTCTATTGTACTCATTTTCAAACTCTTCTTTTGGATCAAAATCTGTATTTTTCTTTCCAGCATGAGAAACATGTTACTGGAGCGTTGTAGTTTGCTTTCAGTTTAATCAAACCTTGCCTTTTCTTTTGTAGTTGAAAACTTGGTCGTTTTTACGTAACGATGTATTTGCTCACAAAACAAGAAGGACTTCGAATCCGAAAAGTCTCTGGGAATTCAAGGGCCTGTGGATATAAACTTGAGAACAGATGTTAAAGCAAAAGCAGCAATAGAAGGTTGCAATATGCAATTGGTTTGATTATTCATTTACAAAGGATTTACTAATTTCACCAATGATCTGTAGTAAGAAAATTTTTCATTTCAAACTATTACAGAACTTGGAGCCCATTACCAATTTTGAGGCTTGCAATTCATTTTTCCTTGTTCCCTAGGCAGAGGAACTTTACTCTGGTTATAATTCTTTTACACCTTGTTGTGAAGTTGTGATAGGTTAATAACAAATGATGTAATTCTTTTGAATTTGGTTGATGATGTGTTGTTGGTATATATTTGAGAGCTATATTATTACATTGCACAATGCCACTTGGTAGAAAGCAAATTAGCTTTAGGAAGTAAGATTAGAATTCATGTTTTCTGATTGTACCAATTATTTGCTCTGGGAGTTTACTTGACAATAAGATGAACCTGTTCGCATTAGGTGTTGTGTTTTGATAAATGTTATCGGAGAATAATGAATGGAAGTTTCAAAATAATGTTCAAGTCATTTCCCTTTGTCTTATTCAATTTTGAAATAAATTGTCACATTAAGGTGTCAATATTTCGGACGTTTGACTTTTACATGTATGCTTTTTTTTTTTTTTTTTTTGCTTTTTTTTTTAAAGAGAAAAAGCCTAGAACAGACTATACGGCACATAAACGTTGCATGGACACCTGAGCAATGTCCTGCAAAATAAGAGTGTAATGGGAGATTATCAAAGGAATGAAACCCGAGCGGTAAGGTAATAATAAGATCGCCAAAAAATAGGCACAATGATTCTCTTCTCGATAAAATGAGTGATTTTTACTGTCCAATATCGATTCAACAGGTCTTTTATGTTTCAAATCAATCTTCTGAGGTCTTGTTTGGAGACTAGTCTCTCGAATAGCTTGAACAATGTTAACAGAATTGTATAGAATGTAAATAGGAACCACTGTAATCAGGGAGAAATTAGTGGAGCTAATCTAGGTCATTGAATGCTTGTTTCCTTAATCTGTAGTATCAATTCTATATATATACCATAGGGTATTCATCAATAATATACAACTAATTCTCTCATACTCTCTAAGATTACATGGTATCAGAGCTGTCATTATGAGCAGTCAATTTCCGGCCAGAATTCAGCTCTGTCCCTGTGAACAGACATTTTTCCGTTAGTTCTGTCCCTGGAGACAAACGTTTTTGGTACTCCAGATTCCAGACCTTGGTTTGTCTCACCGCCCACCCAGGAAGAACATCCCTCCGCCGATCGGCCATTCTGTGTAGTTCCGGCCAGCAGCGCGTGTGTCTCACGCGCCTCTTCTGTTTTTCGCCGGAATTCCACTCGTGACCATGGTTTGCCTCATCGCCTGCCCAGGAAGATAGCCCCTCTGCCGATCGGCCGTTTCGCGTAGCTCCGATCACCGTCCTGCAACGCACGCCACTGATCTCGCCGGAACTCCACGCACCGGCGACTCCACCGAAATTTCATCTTCAGTTTCAGTTTTCTGTCCTCTCCTTTTTGACATGGCTGATGGAAAGAAAGATGCTGCTGTTGTTACCGAGATTATTCCAACCGTTGCCAAAATTACAGAACAGAAGTTAACTGGACCCAATTTTTTGGACTGGTCCAAAAGGATTCGCGTCTATCTGCGCTCTATTTCACTTGATGACCATTTCACTGATGATCCACCAGAGGGTGATAAGGCATGGTTGAGAGCTGACTCCAGAATTTTTGTTCAAATCCGCAATTATATTGATGATTCGATTATCAGTCTTACCAATCACTGTGAATTTGTCAAACAATTGATGAGTTATTTGGAATTTCTTTTTGCTGGAAAAGATAATATTTCCCGTGTTTATGACATCTGTAAGGACTTTCATCGTCCTCAACAGAATGGGTTACCCCTTCAGGCCTACTTTATGAATTTTAAGAAAACATATGAAGAATTGAATAATGTGATGCCTTTTAGTTCTGATGTTCGAGTGCAGCGCACTCAACGGGAGAAGACTGCAGTCCTGAGTTTTATGGCTGGGCTTGATCCCCAATTTGAGATTGCTAAGTCTCAAATCCTATCTGGAGCCGAAATTTCCAGCCTTGATGAGATTTATACCCGACTGCTTTGTAGTGCCACCACTCACTCTGCTGCTTCGTTTGATCAACCTTCTAATGCTCTATTAGGGCATACGAATGGTAGACCCTATAAAGGTCAGAATCATGGTGGTAGTCGGGACACAAAACCCTCTCCTACTGAAGGACCTATTCGCTTCTATTGTCATGAACCAGGCCATACCAAGCAAACCTGTCAGAAATTGCAGAATAAGAATCAACGTTCTCAATCCGCTCATATTGCAACTAATAATGCTGCAGACTCATCTAGCAATCCTCCTACTTATACTGTTTCAGCAGAAGAATTTGCAATGTTGACCCAATATCAGGAAGCTCTAAAGACTTCATCTCATCCTATTGCTGCCATTGCGGAGTCAGGTAAAACTAATAAGTGTCTCCTTTCCTCTTCTTCCAAATGGGTCATTGATTCTGGTGCCACAGATCATATGACAGGTAACTCTAGTCTTTTCTCTACTTTTACATCACAAAAAGTTCCTACCCATGTTACTTTAGCTGATGGTTCTTCTTTTACTGTTACTAGTTCTGGCATTATTAATCCCACCCCATCCTTATCCTTATCGTCGGTTGTGAGCGGACGACGCGTTTTCGACGGGACGCGGGACTCCCTTTCGGAAGGGGAGCCTCGATTTTAGGAGGGGCCCTCCCTCGCGTGGGGTTTTTGGTTTGGAAATTCATTTTTTGGAAAAGCGAATTGTTTCGAAAAAGAATCGAGACCTAAATCTCGATAAAAAGTATCGGAGTCGCCACCCGGCTCAGCTCAACCGGGAAATTACAGTGTAGCTGAACCAAAGCGGGAACTGCCACACTTTTTAGAGATCTAGGTTCGGACAAGTCCCTTATTTCGTGTCTAATTTAAATATTATTGCCAATGTTCTAGTTATGACACTTTAAATTGCTAAAGATTGATTTTCATTAAATAATACACGCAGCGCGCATACGGAATAATAATACAACATAAAAAAGTAGAAAGAATAAATATTTAAGAGCTTACAACCCAATCGAAAGAAAAATAAAACTCTCGCCTCAATGATACAACCGCCTAGAATACATGATAATCTAAAAAATTACAACCGCCTAAATACATGATTTAATTCTATTGAAATACAAATAAAATAGAAAATTAAAATAAAATAAGGCTGCAAAACAGAGGTTAGCACAATTTATACGGCACGCCATAAATAGGACTCAAGTAGACAGAATTGGAAAATTAAGTATTCGGGGTCATGCAATTGGGGGTAACCGGGTTGGCCCGGTCGGCCGGCCCGGTTAGACCTGGAAAACTATTTTGAAAAGTCCCTGTATTTTTTGTTTTGTGAGAAAATCATTTTTTTTTAAAACATTTTTCCGGTTTATTTTAACTTAGCATGCAAAGTGGGTCGGTTTTCGGGAGAGCCGGGTCTCCGTCGTGGAATTGTTCTAAATGCAATTTTACTGAAAATTGAATCTAAGGTTGTGATGCACACAACAAAATTTATTTTGATGATTTTTGGGGTTTTCTAATTTTTTGGGATTTTTTGGGGATTTTTATGGATTTTTTTATAAAATTTTTGGGTTTTAAAGGTGAAATTCTGATTCTGGAAACTACAGTGGTACAACTGTATATTACAGTTGTACAAACTCAACTACAGTCGTACGACTGTAATTACAGTTGTACGACTGTAAACTCTCCAAACTCAGGATTTCGCCAAAATCTTATTTAAAACAAGCTGGAAATAAAATCACCTGGAAATCAAGAACACTCGTACGACTGTAACTACAGTCGTACGACTATTCATCAATTTCAAGAACAGTCGTGCGACTGTTCTTGATTTCCAGAAGCAGAAACGTAGAAAATGAGATAAAAATGCACAAAAATCGCAATCAACACCCAGAAAGCAAACAAAAGTAAAGAGAAATGCGGCGCCTACCTTTTAGAAGTCCCTCCAAGTCGAAATTGACCCCTGGCGTCGCTCTAATCCACTAAAATCCAGACTTTTCTCCTTGATTTAGGGTTTGAGAGTTTTGGGTCCAAAGATTTCAAACGCTGAGGGATTCTGATGAGGAGTTCCTCCTTTTCTTTTTGATTTTCTCCTCCCTTCTCTTCTCTTTTTTGTTTTTTCTTTTTCTTTCCCTTTTTTTCTTTTCTCCCTCTCCTCTCTCTTTTTGTTTCTTTTCTTTCAGCTTTTGAGGTATGGGTTGGCTCACCTGCCCCAATAATACAGTCGTACCACTGTAATTTTTTTTTATTTTTTTTTCGATTTTTTTTTTCAATTTTTTTTTTCAATTTTTTTTTCGATTTTTTTTTAGACGATAAAATTTCGTGTTCACAGGCTGCCCCTCGTGTAGCTAAAGTCCGATTTTCGAAACGGATTTAGGTACACGACAAAGAACACGAAATTCGAGATGATATGCAAGCGTGTGACTCGTGTGTAGAGAAAAATACGACTTTTGGAGTCGGGCAGTTTCTTACGACGATTTTTGTGTAAGGATGACGCCAAGAAGATGATACAGAGAAGAATACGACTTTTGGAGTCGGACGGTTCCTTACGACGATTTTCGCGTAAGGATGACGCAAAGATAATACAAAGAAGAATACGACTTTTGGAGTCGGGCGGTTCTTTACGACGATTTTCGTGCAAAAATGACGCACGAAGATGATATAGAGAAATATAAAATGACTTTTGGAGTCGAGCGGTTCCTTACGATGATTTTCGCGTAGGGATGACGTACGAAGATGATATAGAGAAGAATACGACTTTTGGAGTGGAGCGATTCCTTACGACCATTTTCGCGCAAGGATGACGCACGAAGATGATATAAAGAAATATAAAACGACTTTTGGAGTCGAACGGTTCCTTACGATGATTTTCGCGTAGGGATGACGCACGAAGATGATACAGAGAAGAATACGACTTTTGGAGTCGAGCGATTCCTTACGACGATTTTCGCGCAAGGATGACGCACGAAGATGATTCAGGGTCTAGAGACCTTTATTTTGTCATTGTCGACGAGCATGCCACCTACTACCTATGCTGTGTTGACGGCTTTGTGTGCGAGGTGGGCTTGCATCACCCACACATTTCATCTGCCCATCGGGGAGTTCGCCGTTACTCCTTCAGATTTCGTTGCTATCACTGGGTTCTGGTTCGGTGGACTCCCGATCAGCTTCAACTGCTATTTTACTCACCATCAGTCGGAGGATGATTATATAGGCAGGTTGATCGGCTGCACCCCTGAGAAGGGGAAGATCCTTGATTTCTGGTTCGGCCTTCTAGTATCGTCTTTCCCCTTTCCTTTTTCTTCCTTTTTTTTTTTTTTTTTTTTGCAGGTCAAGAGACGTAGGGGATGCGGTTCTGGTCAGCGGACTAGCCCAGCATATGAAATTGCTGAGAGTGCCACTGCTGGTGGGCATGGCCCTATTCAGGACAGGAGTCATCCTGTATGTTCTGCTAGTGTTGCGGCATCTACTTCTCAGGTCGCTTTGGGCTTGGAGACTCATCTGGTCCAGGAGAGCGCCAGCTGGGTAGTAAGCATTCTACAATCCCTGTATCATTACATGATTTATGCAATGCATGGATGAATATGCATGTATGTA
This sequence comes from Euphorbia tirucalli, assembly GCA_039660915.1. Taxonomy (NCBI): domain Eukaryota; kingdom Viridiplantae; phylum Streptophyta; class Magnoliopsida; order Malpighiales; family Euphorbiaceae; genus Euphorbia; species Euphorbia tirucalli. The sequence goes on from CM077637.1 coordinate 19,355,409, forward strand.
TGCATGTTAACTTATGTTGATATTTTGCAGATTCGAGTGCAGATGCTCTAGGATCAGGCCAGACGGGCAGCTTCTTCTGAGGCTCGGGCTTTGGCTGCGACCCACGAGTTGACCCGGGTGCGGGTTGACATGGCCCGAATGTAGGCTGATTTGACTCGGGTGCAGGAGGACTTTGACACCTATAGGACTTCGCATCAGAGTGAATCCGAGGAGAAGGAGGTGGGTGAGTGACAGGATGAGAGCTAGATTGAGTGCTCCGTACTACATTTTTTTTTGTACATAACATGGACTTCATTTTAATTGTTATGAGAATTGGATGCAATGACCTACTAATAGATGTTTATGTGTAATGGCATGATGTACGCGATATGAACATCTAAGCAGAATGTCAAACGTGCATAATATCATTACGACGACATCATAATGAGTACAATAGGGAAATTAACAGTGACTTCGGCTTTAGACATCGCCCTCTTCTTGTTACCAACACGTCCTCTCGGTTTTCCATGTCAGAAATTTTCTCTTTGCGATTTTTTTTTAATGGTCCAAGAGTTTTTACACGAGCGTCCCAGCCGAATTGATCTCTTTGTATTGATCCGTTTCGAGATTGGAAAGTACACCTTGACAATGCTCATCAGAAGTCGTGAGGACGTTGCTGCGGATGAAACCCAGTGGTTTGGCTTTTACCTGCCCCTATTAAGGGTTTGTGTTTGGGGTATGAAACACTGAATCGGACATGGTTCGCTGCATGCTGTCACCAGTATGTGGACATTGACATGCAATGACATGACGAATGCATATTGAACATCAAAATTGAATATAAAACATCTATGACATAATGAATATGGATGCATTAGGAAAATCCAAAGTGTGGCTCTGGTTTTGATGGATGCCCCTTCAAACTACCAATATGTCCTTTCGGTTTTCCATATTGGTTTTTTTTTTTTTTTTTGAGATGACTGCCCGATCACTGGGTAGAGTTACCATTGTGGACGGATAACCTGAGATGAATTCAATTAACCATTGGATTCTCCTGCGGTCTGATGTCGTATTCATGTTTCCAATTCACCCCAGATTCCAGTTCATGCAAGGTTTCCGAAGACTGAATACTTGAAATGATTGCTAAGTGCAACTTTCCCTTGGAATATGAGCACAACAGACTTTGTAAGCTTTCCTGTTGATGGCATCGTCCCCTTCATGATTGTTGAAAGCTTTGTAAAGCCAAGTTGTCCCAACACTGTTGGTGAAGCCCACAAATGCATAACCAATATTTCCTCTAGTCTTGAAATCCATAGGCAAATAGAGGAAATCGTAAGCAGACTTCCTTTTGGACTTATTCTTGTTTTCCTCCAGACAATGCTTGTCCAGAATTTGCAGCAGATCATGTCTTGGAAACTAATTTGGTAGATTTCTGATCATCAGGCTTGTTTTTCCACCAAGATTAACTTCAATCTCTTTTTTATTCAGTTTGGTCTCCTCAATAGTCAATTTCTTGGGTAACCATTGTTGAGCTCATTTGAAGTAGACTTGTATTCAAATTCTCTCTCTGCTCTGTCGCCCTTCTGGTGATGAGATGATGCAGAAAAATGCGATATGGAGCAGCATTGAGGTTCTTTTTTTTTTTTTTTGAAGGAACTAAATCAAAGCCACAGCCACCTTTTGGTTTTCCTGCTGCATTCAAATTCGTGCACGTCATGTGTGCTTAATATGCCTTTTTGGATGAACAATGCATGCGTAATGTCATGTGCACAGGAATGTCATGCAAACAAGATTATACATGCACTACAACCAAGGAAAGGCCCAGAGTTTCACAATAAGTTGGATAGTGAAGGTCATTTGAATTTCTTGGTGGTTGGTGCTTTGGATAACTTTAGATAAGCTTGATTTCGCCTCAAGGAGGGCTTTCTGGTTTTATTTTGCCTTAAGGAGGGCTTTCTGGTTTGATTTCGCCTTAGGGAAGGCTTTCCGGTTCGATCTTGCCTTAATTGGAGTTTTCTGGTTTTATTTTGCCTTAAGAAAGGCTTTCTGGGTTTGGGTGCCTCAAGGAGGGCTTTTTGGTTTTGTTTTGACTTAAAAAGGCTTTCTGAGTTTGGGTGCCTCAAGGAGGGCTTTTTGGTTTTGTTTTGCCTTAAGAAGGCTTTCTGAGTTTGGGTGCCTCAAGGAGGGCTTTTTGGTCTTGTTTTGCCTTAAGAAGGGCTTTTCGGTTTGGGTTGCCTCAAGGAGGGCTTTTTAGTTTTGTTTTGCCTTACGAAAGGCTTTCTGGGTTTGGGTGCCTCAAGGAGGGCTTTTCGGTTTTGTTTTGCCTTAAGAAAGGCTTTCTGGGTTTGGGTGCCTCAAGGAGGGCTTTTTGGTTTTGTTTTGCCTTAAGAAAGGCTTTTCGGTTTAGGGTGCCTCAAGGAGGGCTTTTTGGTTTTGTTTTGCCTTAAGAAGGGCTTTTCGGTTTAGGGTGCCTCAAGGAGGGCTTTTTGGTTTTGTTTTGCCTTAAGAAGGGCTTTTCGGTTTAGGGTGCCTCAAGGAGGGCTTTTTGGTTTTGTTTTGCCTTAAGAAGGGCTTTCTGGGTTTAGGTGCCTCAAGGAGGGCTTTTCGGTTTTGTTTTGCCTTAAGAAAGGCTTTCTGGGTTTAGTTTTCTCAAGGAGGGCTTTTTGGTTTTGTTTTGCCTTAAGAAAGACTTTTCGGTTTAGGGTGCCTCAAGGAGGGCTTTTTGGTTTTGTTTTGCCTTAAGAAGGGCTTTTCGGTTTAGGGTGCCTCAAGGAGGGCTTTTTGGTTTTGTTTTGCCTTAAGAAGGGCTTTTCGGTTTAGGGTGCCTCAAGGAGGGCTTTTTGGTTTTGTTTTGCCTTAAGAAGGGCTTTTCGGTTTAGGGTGCCTCAAGGAGGGCTTTTTTGTTTTGTTTTGCCTTAAGAAGGGCTTTTCGGTTTAGGGTGATTTGGGTATCATACGTGCTTTTTAAATTGAAGCTTTGGGGCAGGATTGGTAGTGTCTTTCAAGGATTGTTGAATTGAATTAGCAGATGCCTCGGCGGAAGTGGTACCATCGTATTGTTTTATTTATCTCACAAGCTCACCTTTCAAGAGAGAGTTCGTTCAGGGCCAGGTTCACTTTGAGGTTCCCCACAATACTCAGAATGATGTCATGCATTTTGATATTATGTGTGTTGGACATGTCATTTCAGATGTTCAAATGCATGCATAATGCCATGTACAAGTAATCATCACAAAAGTAAGACGAAGATAGCTTTCATTGCATTCATAATGAATTCAATAAATCCCATAAACAAAATGATTCCCTTATAAGAAGGAATCTCCAAGAGGTATTGATCTCACAGAATCTGGTTATTCTCCGATTGGTCACCATTTCAGCTTCAGCATCCTTGACCCACTCTTATCAGAGCAGACTCAGAATTTCTTCATCATATTCCTCTCCTCGGGAGGTTTTTGGTGGTTTCCCTGATTGCCCCTGGTTGGTTATCAGAGAAGGCCGAGATTTCCAATCTTCCATCATCAACTAGTCTCTGGATCTCCTTTCTTAAAGCATGACATTCATTGGTCTGATGGCCTGCGATCACATGATAACTGCAGAAATTACTCCTTTGCTCTGGTGTTGGTGCCACATACGGTCTGACACTCTGCAGGAGACCCATATTTCTGCATCTGAGGAATAGCGTACCTAATGAGTCAGCCCATGGAGAAATGCCTTTCCTACAACTCCCGGTAGGCGAGTTTTTGGTATGCCGTGGAACGGAGTCGGTGCCAACATTCGTCTTGAGGGGCCTCTTTAGTTCTACCTCATCAGTTAGCCTTGGCAAACCTGAATCCCGGAGAGAGGGTCTTCCAAGGTGTCGAGGGTGAGTGTTAGCAAACTGAGCATTCTGTCCCTCGCTAGCATCAGTATTGGAGCCTGAGAATGTTGCATTTTTTATTCTCCCTTCGAGTTCTGCCACTCGTGCTTCTAATTTAGTGCACCTCGCTGTCAGCCTTTCTATTCTGTCAAGGTCATCCCCCAGCACTTCTCTCAGTATTGCCGTTGCTTCCTTCCTGACCGTATTTCGGAACCGCGATGAGGCGAGATGATCCTCCACGATATCCGTTATGGAGTTGAAGTTCATTGGGTTGGCCATCCCCGAAATCTTTCCTCTTCCTCTGATAAGAACACCTATTAGCATTGACGGGCGCATACCCGTGAAGAACACCAAATCACAGGTGATGTAGTTATGAATGCATGATGGGATATGTATGTGTATGAATGATGAGTTGCATATATGATGTCATAAGGGAGATGATGATAATGATTGATTTTTTTTTGGACATTCCAAGAACACCCAATGTCATGCAAGAGATAATGCAAAAAGATTACGTGTGGACCGCCACACAAATAAGAGTTCGGTGCTTTTGGAGCACCTAGTGAATATCGTGAAATGATCACGCGTGCGCCAACACACAGATATAGTTTCGACACCTTGTAGGTCTATGAGATGAAGTGAAATGGTCTCATAGGGGCCTGCCCATGGACAGAGTTCTGATGCTTTTGAGGCATATGATATGAGATGATGTTTACAGACAAGTCTCGTGTAGGTAAGGACATGGATGAAAGTTCGGCGTTCATGGAACGCCTTTCATGATTTGTTAATGCTATGAAATGCCCCTATTTGCGTAATAATTCGGTACTTGTGGAACACCTCAAATGATACAATAATGTCAATGTCATGTAACAATCCGAAATGGATTGCGACGCACCCACAGAACTTCGGCGTCCCCACGACGCCAATGATAAATGATGTGAAGCAATGCGATGATGTCACATGACCTGCCGCACGAAAATAGACCTAAGACCATTGTGGTCTCCTATTAAATGCAATGGTTTAGTGAAATGGCCGAGTGCATTTCGGTACACGGGCTGAACAGGGGTAGTTTTAGGACTCCCGATATATTATGAAATTAAATGACCGTGAAGGGTATCCTCAGAATGTCCTTAATTTAAATGATATGAGACAACGTGAATGATTGTGTCACACAAAATGCAAGTGGCTGCACAAAAACATGGTTAGGATGCATGACATACATGATGATGTCGTGTATGCTTCGTGAAGATAATAATATGCAGGACATAAATATGCATAGCACACAAATAAAATGTCGTGGCTGCATGAAAATGTGGTTAGACTAAATGTCATGCTTATGTAGATGTCTTGAAAATGGCTGCACGAGAACGTGGTTAGAATGACACATAAGCAAAGTTTCGGCGCTCGAGGAGCACCTTGGGATTTCATGATATGATATGAGATGAACATACGCGTGGCACATGGTCGGGATTTTCGGCGCTCAGGGAGTACCTTGAGTTTTAATTAGGATATAAAATGAACTCGTGCTTGGTGCACGAATGGAATTTCGATGTTCGGGGAGCATCTTAACTTCCAAATCATGATATGAAATGAATAAGTTCTTAGTGAACGGGTAGAGTTTCGGTGCCCCAGGGAGCATTTTGGGTTTTTGTGATATGAAATAAGATGAACATGCGCGTGGCACATGGTCGGGATTTTTGGTGCTTAGGGAGCACCTAAATGATTTAATGCATGCGATGGAATTTTCGGCACCCGTGGAGCGCCTACATGATTTAATGGATGAAATGTAATTTTTTCCGGTGCTCGTGGAGCACCTAAATGATTCGATGAAGTGAAATGAACTTTTCGGTGCTCGTGGAGCACCTAAATGATTTAGTGCATGAAATGTAAATTTTCGGCACTCGTGGAGTGCCTAAGTCACTTGATGTATGCGATGGAATTTTCCGGCACTCGTGGAGCACCTGAATGCATGGAATGTAATTTTTCGGTGCCCGTGGAGAACCTAAATGATTCGATGAAATGAAATGAACTTTTGGTGCTCGTGGAGCACCTAAATGATTTGGTGGAATGAAATGAATTTTTCGGCGCTCGTGGAGCACCTCTGATTTAGTGGAATGGAATGAATTTTTCAGTACTCGTGGAGCACCTAAATGATTTCATGGAATGAAATGAATTTTTCGGCGCTCGTGGAGCACCTAAGTGATTTAACGCATGAAATGTAATTTCTCGGCCCTCGTGGAACGCCTAAGTGATTTAATGCATGAATGAGACCTTTGGCGCTCGGGGAGTATCTCGGGTTTTGTGAAATGAGATGAATGTTCTTAGCGAACGGACAGAGTTTCGGCATTCGTGGAGTGCCTCAGATTTTTTGTGATGTGAGATCGACATGTGCATGGCACATGGTCGGGGTTTCGGTGTCCGGGGGACACCTCGAATTTTTGATGATATGAAGTGAACTCGTGCTTGGTGTACGAGCAGAATTTTGATACTCGGGGAGTATCTCGGTTTCCGTGCCGCAACGTGAAATGAATGCGTTCTTGGTGAACGGGCAGAGTTCCGGCGCTCAGGGAGCACCTAAATGGTTTGATGTGTAAAATGAATTTTTCGGCACTCGTGGAGTGCCTAAAATGATTTGATGAAGTGTGATGAATTTTGTCGGCACTCGTGGAGCGCCTAAAATGATTTAATGAAATGTGATGAATTTTGTCGGTACTCGTGGAGCACCAAAAGTGATTTAATGAAATGTGATAAATTTTGTCGGCACTCGTGGAGATCCTAAAATGATTTAATGAAATGTGATGAATTTTGTCGGCGCTCGTGGAGCGCCTAAAATGCTTTAATGAAATGTGATGAATTCTGTCAGCACTCATGGAGCTCCTAAAATGATTTAATGAAATGTGATGAATTTTGTCGGCACTCGTGGAGCACCTAAAATGATTTAATGAAATGTGATGAATTTTGTCGGCACTCGTGGAGCGCCTAAAATGATTTAATGAAATGTGATGAATTTTGCCGGCACTCGTGGAGCACCTAAAATGATTTCCTACTTGGTAGGTGATGTGATGTGTGTGACCCTTATGGAGTTATTCAAGATTCGCGTGAATGCTTTATGCATGACACGTATTTCCCATGGCTACACAATAAAATGGTTAATGCTTATGACATTCAAGTGATGTATGTAAATTAATTAATTAATTTTTTCATACAATGAAAAGATGCATGGCTACAAAAAATGTGATTAGTTTAATGTCCCGCGGGTGATTAATGTATTTACACGCGAAAAATGGAAATGGCTGTACAAAAGATGTGAGTTAGAATCACACAAATGCTTTAGATGCGGTATGTTATGTTCGTGAAAAATGTGGATGATGACATGTTATGGAGGGACAAAAAGACACGTAGCAATTAGCACACGGATCGTATTCCTCCAACTTTATTCCTCCAAACGTGGTCAGGTCGATAAAATTCTAACCGAGTCCTAGGAGGGGTTCTCTTCGATCATCAACCGGGGATGATGAAGGCGTATTTTATCTTATTCACACACTTTATTTTGGTATCCTAAGGGAATCCAACTAAAGTTGCCTAAATGAGTTCGGTCCAAAGTCGGGATAACATCAAGGCTCCCATAGCAAAATATACTCCTCACTTCTCCCCACTCAAGGGTCCGAACGAAGGGGTTCGTAGGAGGCTATGGGTGGTGTTTCGTAATCGTGCCCCCAAGACCAAGAGGAACTTAGGCGACACTTCAATTATTCACCGGGCTAAATAACGGATACCTAACCTAATGCAAAAAAAATGTCTAACTACAAAAATGCATAAAGTGCCATATAAGAATCATCCGCTTAATTTAAATTAGACACTTTTCAGGGCTTGTCAAATTCTTTTAATTTTTTGAAAAACTTTTGAGAAATCCCCAGCAGAGTCGCCACTGTGAGTGGACGACGCGTTTTCGACGGGACGCGGGACTCCCTTTCGGAAGGGGCGCCTCGATTTCAGACGGGGCCCTCCCTCGCATGGGGTTTTTGGTTTGGAAATTCATTTTTTGGAAAAGCGGATTGTTTCGAAAAAGAATCGAGACCTAAATCTCGATAAAAAAGTATAGGAGTCGCCACCCGGCTCAGCTCAACCGGGAAATTACAGTGTAGCTGAACCAAAGCGAGAACTGCCACACTTTTCAGAGATCTAGGTTCGGACAAGTCCCTTATTTTGTGTCTAATTTAAATATTATTGCCAATGTTCTAGTTATGACATTTTAAATTACTAAAGATTGATTTTCATTAAATAATACACGCAGCGCGCATACGGAATAATAATACAACATAAAAAAGTAGAAAGAATAAATATTTAAGAGCTTACAACCCAATCGAAAGAGAAATAAAACTCTCGCCTCAGTGATACAACAACCTAGAATACACGATAATCTAAAAAATTACAACCGCCTAAATACATGATTTAATTCTATTGAAATACAAATAAAATAGAAAATTTAAATAAAATAAGGCTGCAAAACAGAGGTTAGCACAATTTATTCGGCACGTCATAAATAGGACTCAAGTAGACAGAATTGGGAAATTAAGTATTCGGGGTCATGCAATTGGGGGTAACCGGGTTGGCCCGGTCGGTCGGTCCGGTTAGACCTGGAAAACCATTTTGAAAAGTCCCTGTATTTTTGGTTTTGTGAGAAAATCATTTTTTTTTAAAACATTTTTCCGGTTTATTTTAACTTAGCATGCAAAGTGGGTCGGTTTTCGGGAGAGCCGGGTCTCCATCGTGGAATTGTTCTAAATGTAATTTTACTGAAAATTGAATCTATGGTCGTGATGCATACAACAAAATTCATTTTGATGATTTTTGGGATTTTCTAATTTTTTGGGAATTTTTGGTGATTTTTGGGGAATTTTTGGGGATTTTTATGGATTTTTTTAGGAAATTTTTGGGTTTTAAAGGTAAAATTCTGATTCTGAAAACTACAGTGGTACGACTGTAAATTACAGTCGTGCAAACTCAACTACAGTCGTACGACTGTAATTACAGTCGTACGACTGTAAACTCTCCAAACTCAGGATTTCGCCAAAATCCTATTTAAAACAAGCTGGAAATAAAATCACCTGGAAATCAAGAACACTCGTACGACTGTAACTACAGTCGTACGACTGTTCATCAATTTCAAGAACAGTCGTGCGACTGTTCTTGATTTCCAGAAGCAGAAACGCAGAAAATGAGATAAAAATGCACAAAAATCGCAATCAATACCCAGAAAGCAAACAAAAGTAAAGAGAAATGGGGCGCCTACCTTTTAGAAGTCCCTCCAAGTCGAAATTGACCCCTGGCGTCGCTCCAATCCACTAAAATCCGGACTTTTCTTCTTGATTTAGGGTTTGAGAGTTTTGGGTCCAAAGCTTTCAAACGCTGAGGGATTCTGATGAGGAGTTCCTCCTTTTCTTTTTGATTTTCTTCTCCCTTCTCTTCTCTTTTTTGTTTTTTCTTTTTCTTTCCCTTTTTTTCTTTTCTCCCTCTCCTCTCTCTTTTTTTTTCTTTTCTTTCAGCTTTTGAGGTATGGGTTGGCTCACCTGCCCCGATAATACAGTCGTACGACTGTAATTTTTAAATTACAGTCGTACCATTGTAATTTTTTTTTCAATTTTTTTTGATTTTTTTTTTGACGATAAAATTTCGTGTTCACATCGGTTTTAAATCTTCCTGGTTTTACTTTTAATCTTATGTCTGTCAACAAACTCACTCGCTCCTTGAATTGCTCGGTCTCATTTTTTCCTGACTATTGTCTATTTCAGGATCTTATGACGAAGAAGATTATTGGTAAAGGACGGGAATCTAGAGGACTCTACGTCTTGGATAACAGCCCCACTGCTTGCTCCAGTATCTCTGGTCCTTTTGAAATGCATTGTAGGTTAGGGCATCCTTCTCTTCCTTTTTTGAAGAAGTTGTGCCCTCAATTGCATTATGTAACCTCTTTAGATTGTGAGTCGTGTCAGTATGCTAAACACCATTGTGTGTTGTCTATTCCAAGAGTCAATAAAAGATCTTCATTTCCTTTTGAGTTAGTTCATTCTGATGTTTGGGGTCCGGGTCCAATAATGTCTAAAACTGGGTTTCGTTATTTTATTACCTTTGTGGATGACTTTTCACGAGTAACTTGGCTTTATTTAATGAAAAATTGTTCTGAATTATTCTCAAATTTTACCGCTTTTTGTGCTGAAATTAAAACTCAGTTTAATGTTTCCATACATACTCTTCGAAGTAACAATGCTAAATAATATCTTTCCGACCAATTTAACACTTATATGCTTCAAAATGGCATCCTTCATCAAACATCATGTGTCGACACACCTTCTCAAAATGGTGTAGCTGAACGCAAAAATTGCCATCTTCTTAAAACTGCTCGTGCCCTTTTATTCGAAACACATGTTCCTAAGCAATTTTGGGGTGATGCTGTTTCCACTGCCTGTTTCCTCATTAATCGAATTCCTTCTTCCATCCTTCATGGTGAGATCCCTTACAATACTCTCTTCCCTAATAAACCATTATTTCCCATCTCACCAAGAATTTTTGGAAGCACTTGTTTCGTTCGTGATGTTCGCCCACATCTCACCAAATTGGATCCCAAATCAGTAAAATGTGTCTTTCTTGGATACTCTCGTCTACAAAAAGGGTATCGTTGTTATTGTCCCTCTCTTAACAAATACCTTGTATCTTCTGACTTTACTTTTCTTGAACATACACTATTCTTTACTACACCTTTGATCCCACCGTCTAAAGCAGAAGATGACAATGTCTTACTTTATGAGATATAGCGACCCGTGGTCTCTCCAAGTACTGCTTCAAGTATTCAAACACCAACAAGACCTCCCATTCAGCATGTTTATTCACGACGGCAGCATTCTCCTGACTCTAGCCCTTTACCAATATCTACTTTGTCATCAGACCCGCCACCTAATGATCTAGATCTCCCGGTTGCACTTTGAAAAGGTAAACGATCCTGCACTTATCCCATTTCCTCATTTGTTTCTTATAATCAATTATCCTCTTCTTCGTCTTCGTTTATTGCATCACTTGATTCCATAACTACTCCTAAGTCGGTCTCGGAGGCCTTATCTCATAGTGGTTGGCGCAATGCTATGGTAGAAGAGATGAATGCTTTGGATGCTAATGGTACTTGGGACCTTGTAAATTTGCCTGCTGGAAAGAAGGTTATTAGATGTAGATGGGTGTTCACAGTAAAAGTTAATCCTAATGGTTCCGTGGCTCGTCTTAAAGCTCGCCTTGTGGCTAAAGGGTATGCCCAAACTTATGGTATTGATTATTCAGATACATTCTCTCCTGTGGCTAAAATGACTTCTATCCGACTATTCATGTCCTTGGCTGCTTCCCATGATTTTCCATTGCATCAATTGGACATTAAAAATGCCTTTTTACATAGGGATCTCTCAGAAGAAGTCTATATGGAGTAACCACCAGGGTTCATTGCTCAGGGGGAGAATGGGAAAGTCTGTCATCTTCGCAAATCTCTCTATGGATTGAAACAGAGTTCTCGGGCATGGTTTGGTAAATTTAGTCAAGCAGTTGAAAAGTTTGGCATGAAGAAAAGTAAGTGTGATCATTCTGTCTTCTTTAAACGCACACCCTCTGGCATTATACTACTTGTCGTTTATGTAGATGATATTGTCATTACTTGTAATGATTCAGCTGAAATCTCATCCCTGAAGTTTTTCCTTCATAGTCAGTTTCATACAAAAGATTTGGGGAACCTAAACTACTTCTTAGGGGTTGAAGTAACAAGAAGCAAGAAAGGCATTTCTCTGTCCCAAAGGAAATATGTTCTTGACTTATTATCAGAAACAGGAAAGTTAGGAGCTAAACCATGTAGTCCTCCAATGATGCCTAACTTACAGCTTACAGCAGATGGAGAATTATTTGGAGACCCTGCGAAGTACAGGAGATTTGTTGGAAAGTTGAATTATCTCACTGTTACTCGGCCTGATCTAGCATATTCAGTTAGTGTTGTTAGTCAGTTCATGACATCGCCAACCATTCATCATTGGGCTACTCTTGAACAAATTCTATACTACTTAAAAGGAGCTCCAGGACGAGGAATAGTGTACAGAAATAATGGCCATAATCAAATTGAATGTTTCTCTGATGCAGATTGGGCAGGATCCAAAATTGATAGAAGATCTACTATCGGGTATTGTATTTTTGTTGGAGGAAATTTGGTATCATGGAAGAGTAAGAAGCAACATGTTGTATCTCGGTCCAGTGCTGAATCCGAATATAGAGCCATGGCACAATCTGTTTGTGAGATTATATGGATTCATCACCTCTTGTCTGAACTTGGATTCAAAGTTTCGACTCCAGCTAGATTGTGGTGTGACAACCAAGCTGCCCTTCATATTGCATCCAATCCTGTATTCCACGAAAGAACCAAGCATATCGAGATTGATTGTTATTTTGTTCGTGAGAAGCTTCAACAGAATCTGATCTCTATAAAGTTCGTTCGTACCGGAGAACAACTAGGAGATATCTTCACTAAAGCTCTAAACGGGGTTTGGGTTAACTACACTTGTAACAAGTTGGGCATGATCAATATCTATGCTCCAGCTTGAGGGGGAGTGTTAACAGAATTGTATAGAATGTAAATAGGAACCACTGTAATTAGGGAGAAATTAGTGGAGCTAATCTAGGTCATTGAATGCTTATTTCCTTAATCTGCAGTATTAATTCTGTATATATACCCTAGGGTATTCATCAATAATATACAACTAATTCCCTCATACTCTCTAAGATTACAAGCAACAAATTGATTGTCCACCTCGATTACAATTTTTTGAAACCTTATCTCCCAAGCTTAGAGCAATCAGTCCCTTACTCCATACAACTCAGCTTTAGGCACCGAGCAGACCCCAATAGATCGAGCAAAACCACTAGGACAACATCCATTGTTGTTCCTCAAAATACCCATGCATTAGCTCTAAAATCCTTTCCATTAACCGAACCATCAGTGTTAATCTGAATCCAACCCATATCATGTCTGTTCCACCCACTAAAGGCCATATTTTCTTAGGGCAGGCAATAGAAATCTTATTCCTACAGGCTTTTGTAATATCTGCAACAAAAATGTTCACCCCTACTACACATTTTCCAGCAATACCTAAGTTATTCTAGAAGATAAAGACATTTATAGCCTTCCATTGGCTCCAAACACCCACCCCAAACATAGTTCCCCAATCATCAAAACCATACCTCTTGCTAGCCCATAGATTATCTAACAGCCAATTAGACAAATCAGTGGAGGCAAAATCCATGAAGTAATGTGCCGAAACTAAACTCAGCCAATAAAGTCTCACATTTGGACAGTCTTGTAAGGCATGAAAGCTAGATTCATCATGTAGATTGCATCGTGGACAAAAAGAATTTTTATCTGCAATAAGAGCAAACCCCAGTTTCATAAGGAAAGTTATGATTTTTATCCGCAATAAGAGCAAACCCCAGTTTCATAAGGAAAGCTATATTCGTAGTTCAAGGTTTTCGAATCCCCAACCCAATCCACCTTGATACAAAGGCTTACAGACATCATCCCAACTAACAAGATGAATTTTCCTATCATTCCCTGAGTTTTCTGATAAAGCTTCTCACATGTCTAGAAAGAACAGATTTAACTAGAGTAACTCGTCCTGCTAGGGAGAGCGACTGAGCATTGAACCCGGACAACTTCTGTCTAATTTTATCAATGACATAACCATAAGTTCTGCTACTGTGGGGGTTCTCAAGTAAGGGGACTCCCAAATATTTTTTTTCAAATAGACATATTAAGTTTTTTTGTTTCTAATTTTCACCCATTGAGTCTCATACGGATTGAGAGAACTAATCAACTTAATTACTGACACAAATTGAAAGGTATATTTAGAGAAAAGTTAAAATATTTAGTTGTAAATAAAAATAACAAGATACTTATCGCGTATTTTTTATTCTTAAAATTACTCCTTTTATTTTTATATATTTTATCGAATTTGCATAAATTCTTATTATTTAATACTCCTAATTTAAATACTAATATATATATATATATATATATATATATATATATATGTAGTTATATGTAGTTATAAGTTATTAACTACTATTCGGGAAAATGCTGTGACAAAAGATTAATGCTTTCATATGAGTTTGTGAGAGGAACATCCCTCTCTTTAGTCTTAATGTTCAAATTTGTTTTGAACAACTTATCTCTTATACTGAGTTCATATATTTCATGTTTCTTAACATGAGGTATATGCCAATCACTAATGCATTTGGTAAAATCTTCAACAGTAATTTCATTACTACTGTTGATCCTTATATTCTCTAATGATGTAGATGCAGAAGATGCAGAGCATGTTCTTGGTAGAAGAGTGTAATCCATCATTAAAAATGCAAATCAAAACATACACATACTAATATTGACTACGGAACCCAGTAACTGCAGAGAGACTTAAACCAAATTCAAAGGTGATTATGCATATATAACAAGTTAAAAAAGATTCAGGAAAATATATAAATTCAGAAATAAGAAGATAATATGCTCAAGAACAAATATAGAAAATTAATTAAATGCAGAAATAAATTAGGCGGTATAAACCTGCCATAAATTCTTAAAATTAAATAAACTCCTTAATCATATGTAGCTAAATTCAGGCGGTAATCCGCTACAACTTATAACTACATATAATTAAGAAACTAAGAAGATGAAGAAACAATGCTTACTCTTTATTTACAGAAATTCTTTTACAGCTCGGGGAATACTTTGATTCCAGAAAGAGAATTATAAGCAGAGAAGGAAGAGAGAATTAGAGAGAGAAAGAAAAGAATCTCCGAAACTCCGGATGCCTTACAAAAGAGAGAGCCACACCTTATATAGACAGGTGAGGAGCAAAAGACAAAAATGCTTTCGGTGCCTGGGACCCACTTTACTTTTGGCGCCGAGCCCACCAAAGATGCTTTGAGACAGATACGTCTGGATACTGTAAATACGTAACCTTATACGAATATATTTACCAGTATGCTTACATTGGCAAGTATGCATATTAGGGAATTCCTGGTTATGAGCCAAGTACCCCTAACCACAAAACCAAACCAAGCGGCTACTAGCTCGGTTCATATTCATTTGAACATTGGAACCAAATTATTATTCTGGTATAATATTCATTAGGTTATTGATTTACAATAAACCAAAAATATCTTCATTTTCATCAGCCAGTGAAGGGGGCTTGGAAGATGAAGTCGAGCCAGAAGCTTTGGATCCAGCAGCTGAATCTAGCAATTCTTTCATAATTCTAAAAAAAATTCATCCTCTGATTTGGCCGCTGCGAGCTGGGGCATAGCAAAGGATTTTTTAGCCAAAAATTCTGATTGGGCTTGAACCTCTTCAAGTGGCAAATCAATTTTGCCTTGATCTTTAAGCCAAGATCTGACAGCAGCTTCATTGCATTTATTAAATGCTTGGAATTTATTCCACCACTTAATCTTAAAAATTCTTATAAGATCAATGGTTACATTGTGATTCGTTTGGTATGAAAAATGCCAGGTTAAAGTCTAAGGTACAAAAAAGATTGTACTAAATAATAAAAGCGGTGAATGCCTTTTTTGTAAAGGTGAAGGGTCAAATTTTTCTTTGAAAAGGGTAAATGCTTGGTGAACTGGTTCAGGAAGGATTTCGGTAGAAGACCCAAAAAAGCCCCACCAATGGTTAAACCAGTTTGGAATTTTGGATATTGTTTTTCTGGTGTCAAACATGATCAACCAGGTATGAGATCCTTTGGAATTCTGGATCATTAATGCATTGTACCAGGCTTGCTGGTAGTCCCAATATGAAAAAGTTTTGTTGGTTGTTATTCTATTGGTAAAAGATGCAGGAAAAGATTTCAAGTCTGAAGGACTTGAACCCCAATCTTGAGGATGGATGATCTTCAAGATTTTAAATTGGGAATATGCAGGTTCTCCTGAATCACCATGCGAAGTATGCTTTATATCTGCAGATCCTGTAACATTTAGGATGGTTAGATAAAAGTCTATGGGCTTAGAATAATCCCAAGGCTTGAAATTCCATCCATGAGGAAAAAGTTTTGAAACAGCCACAGAAGGGTTTTTGTCATAAAATCCATCTTCTATGGAAGTGATATACTGAAAATTCTTTTTTGTGAAATATTCAGATTTTTGCTGAGAGACCTCATTCTGGGAAATAACATTTGCAGAAATGCTTTGAGAAGATGAAGAAGGAAATTTTATAAAATTTTCTTTAAAAATTTCTTTAGCTTCTTTCAAAGATACAGGTCCGAAAGGACTAGAAACAGTTAATGCTTTTGGAGGTTGAGCAATTTCTTTTCCCTTTGAAATAGGATTCTTTTGTAAATTCTTTTGAGAAAGAGATTGTGCCGAAGAAGAAGACGATGGTTTTTCCAAAATTCGTTTTGCTTCAGCAATAGAGTCAAAATAATTTTTAAATGCATTTTCAAGAGATTGAGAGGCCTTAGTAAGAGCCAAAGTATTCGGATCATGCTGAGTCTTTTTGACAGAACTGGAGCTGTCTTTGCTCTCTATGCTTTCACCTTGTGCATCCTGGAACATAGTTGTCCAGGCTTTTACCTTTTCTAATGCAGTCAGTTTTGCTTGATCCTTTGAGGATCCTACTCCTTTTTTCTTTTTAGGAGGCATGGTCCTGCAAAAATTCTCTGGTTAAGAAATCGGGAATAGAATTTTGTTCTCCCCTGATAAATTCTATGTCAAAATCAAATATGCTTAATATGGCTTGCCACCTAGCAAAGATTTGCTTGGAGGCTATATTCTGGACATCCTTTTGTAAAACTTCTTTTGCAGATTTACAATCAATTCTTAATAAAAATTTTTGATTAAGTAAATCGCTTTGAAATTTTGAAATACATTTTACAATGGAAAGAATTTCCTTTTTAATGGTAGAATAATTCTTTTCAGTATTATTCCAGTGTCCTGAAGTAAACTGGACAATATATTCTTGATTAGCTTGCAATTGTTTTAAAATTCCTCCATAACCTAATTCAGATGCATCGGTTTCAACAATTTTAGGGACTAAAGGGTTAGCAATATGCAAACAAGGAATTTTACTAACATACTTTTTTATTTCTTGAACTATTCTAGTATGCTCTTCAGACCATGAAGGCGGATTCTTTTTTAATCGATCATGCAAGGGTTTTGCCATTCTATTGATGTTAGGACAGAAATTTAATACGTAATTCAAGCTTCCTAAAAATCTTTGAAGCTGTTGTTTTTCCAGAATTTGATCTGGAAATTTACTTGCAAATTCCAAAGATCGCTCAATAGGAGTGATCGTTCCTTGGGTAATATAATGGCCAAGAAACCTTATTCTGGTTTGAAACAATGTCATTTTACTTTTAGATACAACTAAACCATTTTTCTTAGTAACATAAAAGAATGATTTTAAATGCTTAAAATGCTGTTCAATAGATTCTGAAAAGATGAGTACATCATCAATATAAACAATGCAGTATGCAGAGTATGGATTAAAAATATCATTCATAATGCGTTGAAATTCTGATGGAGCATTCTTTAAGCCAAAAGGCATAACATTCCATTCGTATTGACCAAATGGAACAGTAAACGCGGTTCTATACCTATGTTTTGGATCAATCTGGATTTGCCAAAAACCAGACTTAAGGTTAAATTTAGAAAATATATATGCAGAATGCAATTTTTGTAACAGGTCTTTCTTATTAGGTATTGGGTACCTAATCCATCTGAGAACCTGGTTCAAGGGCTTATAATTAATTACTAATCGCGGAACTCCACGTTCAATCTCAGATGCCTTAATCACATAAAATGCTGCACAACTCCAAGGAGACCTAGATTGGGCAATTAAACCTTTATCTAAGAGATCCTGGATTTCTTTTCTACAATGATGCTCAAGCTCAGAATTCATTTGGATTGGCCTAGCTTTAGTCGGAATATCCCTTTCATCGAAACTAGGCTCATAAGGCAAATCTACCATATGCTGTTTCCTATTCCAAAAGGCATTAGGAATATCTGCGCAAATTTCATTTTCAACTTGCTTTTGAAAATCTAAAATTCTTTTTTGAGTAAATTCATTTTGCAAATGTGCAGAAATTCTTTGAAAATTAATGTTATGCTTTAAATGCATGATTTCAAATTCTTTAGTTTTAATCAGGTTGTTAATCTGATTATCAAAAATTGAATTGGCTTTCAAGATATTAAGATTTCTGGTTCTGGGTTTTTCAATAAAAGGGAAAATAATATTTTCATCTTTTACTTTGAAAATAATACCAGAATGCGATACAGAAAAAGGAGTAATAAGAGTAATAAAAGGTGTGCCTAAAATAACACTATGATTTATGTTATTAACAAGAACAAATGCAGTTTTAATGCGGGTATTACCACTCAAAATATATGCTTTAGTCTTACTGCTAATAACCATCTTTGAGTTATTAGCGGCAGACAGTTTTTCTTCGGTTTGTTCCCAAAATCTTTTAGGAACCAAATCAGATTTTATGCAGTTCAAGTCAGCACCAGTGTCAAATAATGCAATAGTACTGAGTTGAAAATTATCGGAGAAAATCAAAACAATACTGATTAAATACTTTCTTGAAGTAATTTCTTTTAAAATATACAGAAAATCTTCGGGTGCGCATTCCAAATTATCTAACTTAGGTTCATCTAAGTTAGTATCATTCTCATTTTCACTTTCTGAATTTTCTAATTGATTATTTAGTAATGCTTGGATTATAACTGAATCCTTTTCTTGCTTTTCTTTAACTTGTTTGAGTTCAAGTTTAATATTCTTGATCTCAGTTTGCATATCAGAAAGGGACAAAGAAGTATTCTTTCCCTTGGCTTTTTGCTTTTCTAAGATACTAGTTAAGTTATATGTGTTAGTACTAACTTTAGGTAGACTAACAGGCTTAACTACAGGTCTGCTTTCTAAGGTATTCTTTAATCGATCAAGGTAATCCTTTTGAAGTTGAGGATCAGAAATATGCTTAATGATATCTAACAGAAGTTCTTGGTCTTTTGTCAAAACATTTATGCTTTTACTATCAAAATCAGAAGATAATAAAGATGATGATGAATCGGTTGCTAATTCATCAATCTGATATGCATTCTCTTTCTCAGATCCTGAATCTGAATCTGAAGAGTAGATGAGAATAGCTTCAAGTTTACTCAAGACTTCTTCTTCTAATCCTAATTCATGTAACTTTTTACTAAAACGACAATACTTTGCAGTATGCCCTTTCCTATGACATTTATAACAAGTAACATTCTTTAAATCTCCAAAGGGTTTTACCCCTTCTGGTTTTTCATGTCTTTTAAAACCAGACTTATGCTTATGAAATTTCCTTTTGTATGCAGGAAAATCTTTTGAACGATTTTTCTTTTGGAATTCCTTTTTATAAAAATGTTTTTTATGGGATCTTTTAGACTCCTTATGGCAAGAACCATTACAATCAGGCTTGTCCATGGAAACATCAAATTGTTTACAGAACGAACCTAATTCTTGCCTAGTCCTTTTCATTTCCCATTTCAAATGCCTTTGAAGTTTCAAATCCTGGCAAATCTTTAGTCCTTCCTTCTGGATAAGACTAATAAGTTCACCATATGTTAATGTTGAGTAAGGGATTGGAACCCCTAAAGTTTCTTTTATTCTGTTTCTTACCTTTTCACCTAACAGGGTAGGTAAACCTGCAAGAAACTTTTCTTTCCAGAAAGGCTGGTTGGAATCTTCTCTCAACATAACACGAGATAAAAATGTATTTTTATAATACTGAAAATCACTGAGTTTTTTACACCTTAAATTTGATAAAAGCTCAGCGTTTTTATCTTTTAGGTGCGAAGAATCACCCAAAAAATGCAAAGAAATGGTTAAAATTAATGTAGACACAGCATCTTGAATAGGTTGACCCTCATCATTTAAAATGGGTTCTGCGTCCTCATCAATTTTAACGGCATTTAAAATGCTAAGACGTTCAGTTTCAGTAAGATGGTAGTCCCACCATCCTTTTAACTGCCCTGCAAAGCCTGCAGTAAGAAGTTCTGCAATGGCTCTATCCTGAACATTGGTCTGTATTCTATATGCATTGGCAGCCATGGTCATTTGTTGCAAAAAATTCAAAATCTGATATTCAGATAATCCATCTAGATTCCATTCATAAACAGAAGATGCATTAAACCTAGACTGGCTACTTGATGCCTGATTACTTATGTCTAAATGACTAGCAATAGGAACTATAGGCCAATTAATTCTATTGATCTGAGGAATAGGTTCAACCTTTTCTTCACAGATACTCTGGGATTCTGAGGGAGAATCCTCATTTAATACGTTTATCTCTGGTCTTAGCCGAGACTGAGGTGTATCAGGAGCAATTAAATTAGAGGTTGAGGCCTCTAACTTACTTAATTGATCCTGGATAGCTTTTACAAATTCCATTTTATTGTTCTGGAATTCCTTTTGGCTATCTCTGGAAATTTGAGACGGCTTAAAAATAGGATTCTTAAGCCTTTCCTGCTCCTGTTCTATTTTTACAACAGAAGGCTTAAGGGTTCTCTCAATTCTAGTTAATTGTTTGCCTAAGGTATGCAGATGCGTGTTTGAGAAATTATTCTGTTCAATAACAGATGCAAAGTGTTGGGAATTAATCGGACAAAAACAAAATAAACGCAGCGGATAAAAGATTAATCCCCACCAAGGACCCATGTACATTGCATTGAATCGGAAGGAGGGTTAAAGAATTACCTTAATTCTTTGTAGTTTGAATCACTTAGGAACCAAATTAGCTTCCCTCTACGGTTGATCCACACGGAGCAATTCATTCACCGCGTGCTAGCGCCGGGATTGAAGAACGATTCTTCGAACGAGACAGAGAAAGCGAAAAATCAGATTTTTCCTTAGAGTTGTTTTAGAATTTCGGCTGCCACTATTCACCTTTTGTGTGTGGCTGCCGAAATCAGTGTTTTTTTTGTTGTATATGAATTAGGTTATATATTTCCTTATATATATAACCTAATAAGTTAATTATAATTATACCCTAATACACTTATTAGTTATAATTATAAATTAACCCACACAACTTAATATTAATTCTCAATTAATATTAAGTCAAATCAATTCTCCATAATACACATATGTATATACAATATTATAATTAATTATATCTCTATATAATTTAATTATAATATGTGGCATACCTTATGCAATATTAACCATATTAATATTCACATATACATATATATATATAAATATATATCACTATATATATATTCTCTTTCTCATTCATAAATTATTATCCAATAATAATTTATACCCGATAAGATGAACTTCATTTTGCTCTTTGTGTGTGACCCCATAGGTTCATATTAATTGGCAATAAGGAAATTACCATAATGTCCTTATAGATCACAAGCGGACTCTAGCAAGCCATTATGACTACCCAATTAACATGATTGGAATGATCCAATACCTATTTATAAAATGTCATATTCCCTTTTGTCTCTTTGATATCATGATTAATCATAAGACATGGTACACTTGTCAATCTTATATAATTAATCATATGCTTTCTCGATCTCAAAGTAAACTGTTTAGACAAATTAATTGATACTCTTATCAATTATTTGAGCCATGCATTTAACAGTCTTACTTATCGAGGGGCCCAGTGATATCGCTCTCTTGTTAGAGAGGGACAAAATCCCATATCTGTCACTCACATCCCAAGGCATGAGTCGTATTGTACCCAATCACAGCCTTTATAACTACTCTGTTACGAGCAGCGTTTGACTGCGTCAAAGCACAACATGAGTTCATCCTGGAATCAATGGTGACCTCAGGTCAAAGGAATCAGCTAATGACACTACTATAACCAAGATCAGTTGTGACACATGACCATGAACTTGATCTCATAGTGGGTCTCCAGTAACATGTTCTCTAACATATTACCCGTGAGTATAATCTGTATCTGTATACACTATATTCATCTTATAAATATCCATTATCACTCACACTAGTCTTAGTTTGTTATTATTCCCATAATAACAATCGACTAGGGATATTTAGAATAACACGATTTATTCATGGATACTTATCATAAATGCTAACATACAAACATAAATGACAATATTAATCTACACTAGATTAATCTTAGAAGTCAAATTACATAATCCAATATTGGCCTTAGGGCACAATCTCCAACAATCTCCCACTTGCACTATGGCCAATCATACAAGTATCTTATACCCATTGACCTACATGACCTTCATGTATTCACTCGTGCAGGAGTCTTTGTCAGTGAATTATTAATTTTCGCTTCCGTTGCTACTTTACACATTTTCACTCTTTCTTTAGAGACAGCCTCTCTAAATTAGTGAAAGACGCCTAAGTATATGCTTGTGTCATACAAGGTTCTTACGCATTGAACTATTGTCCCTACAATAGTCTCACAGGATAAGCAATGCTTAGAACAAAACACAAAATTTTGATGAACTTCTTCATCCAAAATTTACATCATATGTAGCTATATACTTTGACTATTATTATAGATATTTAGCTATGACGTTTTATTTTGAACCTTTCAAAATCATAACATCTTTTTTTAAGAGAATACGATATCTCGATTGATATATTGCAACTAATTGCAATCAGTTGTATATGTGCAACTATTTACACAGTTAACATAAGCAAGCTTCTTTTAAGTCTTTCTCATTGAACGCTTTCAATGCTTTGACTTAAACCTAAACATTCTTTTAGATCTATCTCTATAGATTCTAATTTCAAGAATATAGGCAGCCTTGCTTAAACATTAATTGAAATTACTTTCTTAGCCAAGATTTTACTTCTTGCATGGTAAGAATGTTATTTCAAACAAGCAATATGTCATCCACATATAGCATTAGAAATACCGATATGCTCCCACTGATCCTTTTGAAACACAAGATTCATCATCCTTTTGATAAAATCAAACCATTTGATTTCTTTATCAAAACTATGACTCCAACTATTTGATGCATGTTTTGATTCTTATAAGAATCTTTGAAACTTGCATACGCTACTTAAATTCTTTGAATGCTCAAAACTTTGGGTTGTGTCACGTACACATCCTCAATCATGTTTTCACGTAGAAAACAGATTTTGATATCCATTTGCCATATTTTATAATCATATTATGCGGATATGGCAACAAGAACTCAATATGACTTGATCATGATTAATGATGAAGGAGGATTTCATCATAGTCCTACTATGAATTTGTTCGTATCCTCATAGTCACTACTATGAATTTGTTTATAACCCCTTTTGTCACTAGTCGTGCTTTATAAGTTTGAAGATCACCATTCATGTCGGTTTTCAATTTGAAAACTCACTTGCAACCATTGCATATGCATCTTCTAAAAGATTTATCAAAGTCTATACTTTGATTGTTAGACATGGACTTATCTTCAACCTTTGTAGCATCAAGTCACTTATTAGATTCAAAATCTAACATTGCTTCTTCATAAAAGAAGACTTATTCCAATTTAGTAAAACTACATCATGATTTTGAGAAATCCATATCTCTCCTAATCATGTCCATTTCCACTAGACTTTCATTGGACTTGTGTAATTTTAACAATGATCATGAAACCATTTCCACGTTCCTCTTCAACGTTAATGTCACTTTGTGAATTACGAGTTTTGTAGGTGTACTTTACTCCCACTAACTCTTCTAGAAATTAACTCCCTCTTCAAGGGGAAACCATTTCTAGCTACAACTATTTTGTATCCCAAAGAAACACAGGAGTAACAACTCCTACTTTCCTTTTGAGTAATCCACAATACGACATTTAAATTTAGGTGCCAACTTATTCGAAATAAGCTTTACAGCCCTAAACTTATTCAATGAAACAACTTGGGTCTCTTACCCAACCATATCTCATATGTTGATTCATGAATTGTTTTAGACGGAACAATATACACAGCTGCTTTAATGGCATATTCTCGAGAAAACGATGATCAACTTGACTTCATCATAGATTGAACTATATCTGTATAGAGTTCGACTACTCCCTTTTCGACACAACTTCCTTTGTGGCGTAATTGGAGGAGTTAATTGTGAGACAGTCCCACAATCTCTAAGATGATTGTCAAAATCTTGACTCAAATGTTCACCACTTGGATCATATCTAAGTGACTTTACTATCATGTCAAGATACTTCATACTCCTTTTACAAGCTTTTGAACACTTCAAAAGTTCCAAACTCGTGTTTCATTTGATACTCTTATCTAGTGAAAAGTTCCATAAAGGTAATGAAGTATTAAAACCTTCTTTAGCAGTTGATTTATAATTCATATACATCCACATGTATAATGCTTAATAAATCGATTATTCTTTAACTACTTTTAGCAAAGAACCACTTTTGTCATCTTTTATAATAAACAACATTCGCATGATTCAAGATGATTCATAATCTCATGAATCCAAAAGTCCATTCTTATGGAGTTTCAAAATGCGACTTTGCTTATGTCTCCAAGACGACACTGCCAAAATAGGTTGAATCAAACCGTTTGATTCGATCCTTACAGTATTTATGTTACAGATGGGCTTCACATATAAAGACAATTATGTAAATCTACATTTCATAATCATGTCTTTATAAAGTTTATAATTCATAATTATAAAATAAACAACATTTGTTTACTCAAGCCAACAAGCTCAATAGACAACAAGAGTTCATAACTCACATGTAAAAGTTCATAACCTTTAACCAAAGTTCATTACTTTCATATAAAAGTTCATAACTTTTATGTAAAAGGTTCATAACTTTTAACTTGAAGTTCACAACTTTCATGTAAAAGTTCAAAACCTTCGAGTAACAACCTTTGCTTCTCTTGCCTATTCGCATTCTACCTTTCACCTTCATAAGGTTTCTATTCAAATTGTGATTCTTCATATTCTACTAATATGAGATTCACAACGATATCTAATACCTGTTTGATATAGAAACAAAAGTAGAATAGTTAATAAATACTTAAGGTGGCAGTCTTACTGCCTTTCATCTTCTTATAGTTCTCTAAACAAAGTTTGCTATTTCTATTCAAATGAACGATTCATTCTAGAAATGGCAACACCCTTCTTTTGGAGATCTCTCTATGCCAACAGCTTTTGCCTTTAAAGTACTTTCACAGAAACCCTTTCGGTATTTATACTTTTCGACCCTACTGTTATCCTTTTCCTTTTGAACCATAAGCACACAATTCGAGGCGGGCTTATCCTTTATGGATAACTTAACATTATTTTGCATCTTATGCAACTAATTAACAATTTTCTCCATGTCATTCAAATGATAGTTCATCACCAATGACTATCAAATAATGAATTCAAGATCACATCTTAATGCCTTTTGGAGGCCAATGAGAAAATGTTGCCTCAAACACTTATCTTTTCTTGCTCACTAACTAATGGAACATTTCCATTTGTGATGTATCATATACCTCAAGTAAAACTTCCACGTGCGGAAGAATTGGTGGCAAGTGTGAGATAATAAATTTTAAACAGAGTCCCTTCGATGCTTCAAGTAAGCATCTTTTATACTCGTGTTACAATTGCTAGTGGTTCATTGGGCAAAAGGATTATTAAGAACATATGATTCCTTTTGATTTGAGAACAATTCTCAAAGTTCAATAACAATCGAGATCATGGTAATAGCAATCATAACTATAATAAAGCGTGTAAAGATTTTCATTAAAATGCTCCCACTTAAATTATAAAACCCTTTAAAATATTTAAGTGGGTGAAGATCCAAAATCCATACTTAACCATAGCACTGCTTTGGCATGTCCCTATGATTAAATATAATTTCGGTAGGCAAAGACTCAAAATCATGCTTTAAACCATTTAAACATATTTTGGATGTGCACTTCTTTGCCAATTGCATCATTATGCAACTCTTCTAATTCATGAGATGTATGATATCATATATCATATTTAATTGTATGTTACTCATCTCATCTTTGCCTCGGGCTCAAACACCTTTTTGATTAACCCTTTGTTAAACCAATTACAACACAATGAGAATCACCATTTCTCATATTATCGCTTCGCTAAGGTCACAACATGCGTACCCGCCCTGGCGGTATACCATGATGCGAACATAGTACTTGACTAGTGTTATACGTAATTGGGTGGCAAATATAAACTTCTTAAGTTTATTTAGGGTTTATAAAATCCTGTGATTAAATTGTATCTCATACAATTCATGGCATTAATATTAATCAACGTTTGTTAATATTAACTAAGCATGGCATCTTATGTCATCCATATGTCTAGCATGCATATTGAATATTTAGCATGGCATCACATGGCATTTAAATGTATCAAAACATGCATTTACATACATATATATTAACATTTGCATCACATGCAAAATAATTTCTAACATGCAGCAATATTTATTAACATGGCATCTTATGGCATAAAATAAATATAACATGCATAAGACTCAAAACCGTGTTATGGTATGGTTTTATCTACATTGATTTTCATAGGCCAATATGAAAATCAACAAGTCATATCCTAGGTGGTTGTAACCATCGTATGGTCACAGCACAGCCGCACCCCTTGGATCCGTCTTCACGTCTTTGTTCTTTGGCACCATCTCATGGATTTACATATTACACAAAATTGCATCCTATACAATTTTCTAGCAAAAATAAAATTTACAAACAATAAATTGCATCCTATACAATTTATCTAGAAAAATAAGGTTACATAAATACAAACGACTCGCAGGCCGTATTTATAAAACCTTACATCCACCAAAACCAAAAGAAAACAAAAAAACATCCACGGGGTGCAAAACCATACCACAACACCATGCATAAAATTATCACAATAATTTTACATCTACAAGATTTAGGGTTCAAAGGCAAAATACAATCTTATTGCATTGAGGAATTGATTTGAAAAGGCTAAATGTGTAGAAACAATTTCTACACGGCAGCACCAAGGGAACACGGCCTGCAAAACCGGTTTGCACGGCGTGCAGCACCTGCACGCCGCCGTGTTCCTCGCTGTGTCTCAGCACACACGGAAACAATTTCCGGTTGCACGCCGTGCCAAACCATCACACGGCGTGCACTTCATGTTTGCACGGCGTGCAGAGCCTGCACGCCGTCGTGTTCCGAACTGAAAGCCAATACTGGAAACAATTTCCAGTTGCACGCCGTGCAAAGACAGCACACGGCGTGCACAGCATGTTAACACGGCGTGCAGCACCTGCACGCCGACGAGTTCGGAACTGAACTCATATCTGGAAACGATTTCCAGTGCACGAATGAGCAAAACAATTGAAGAAACACATCATTCACAATGATCAATTCCAAATCAATTCAAAATAGTTATTCACAATAACAGAACAAATCATTCATAATGATCATCATTGAAATCAAATTTCAATTTGTTATTCACAATAACAAAAGAACCCTAAATCAAAACACACAAACCCTAACATGCATTTTGATCTAATCAAAATAACAAATCCAATTCAACCAATGCACAAGTGGCTCTGATACCACTGTTGGGAATTAATCGGACAAAAACAAAATAAACGCAGCGGATAAAAGATTAATCCCCACCAAGGACCCATGTACATTGCATTGAATCGGAAGGAGGGTTAAAGAATTACCTTAATTCTTTGTAGTTTGAATCACTTAGGAACCAAATTAGCTTCCCTCTACGGTTGATCCACACGGAGCAATTCATTCACCGCGTGCTAGCGCCGGGATTGAAGAACGATTCTTCGAACGAGACAGAGAAAGCGAAAAATCAGATTTTTCCTTGGAGTTGTTTTAGAATTTCGGCTGCCACTATTCACCTTTTGTGTGTGGCTGCCGAAATCAGTGTTTTTTTTTGTTGTATATGAATTAGGTTATATATTTCCTTATATATATAACCTAATAAGTTAATTATAATTATACCCTAATACACTTATTAGTTATAATTATAAATTAACCCACACAACTTAATATTAATTCTCAATTAATATTAAGTCAAATCAATTCTCCATAATACACATATGTATATACAATATTATAATTAATTATATCTCTATATAATTTAATTATAATATGTGGCATACCTTATGCAATATTAACCATATTAATATTCACATATACATATATATATAAATATATATCACTATATATATATTCTCTTTCTCATTCATAAATTATTATCCAATAATAATTTATACCCGATAAGATGAACTTCATTTTGCTCTTTGTGTGTGACCCCATAGGTTCATATTAATTGGCAATAAGGAAATTACCATAATGTCCTTATAGATCACAAGCGGACTCTAGCAAGCCATTATGACTACCCAATTAACATGATTGGAATGATCCAATACCTATTTATAGAATGTCATATTCCCTTTTGTCTCTTTGATATCATGATTAATCATAAGACATGGTACACTTGTCAATCTTATATAATTAATCATATGCTTTCTCGATCTCAAAGTAAACTGTTTAGACAAATTAATTGATACTCTTATCAATTATTTGAGCATGGCCATGCATTTAACAGTCTTACTTATCGAGGGGCCCAGTGATATCGCTCTCTTGTTAGAGAGGGACAAAATCCCATATCTGTCACTCACATCCCAAGGCATGAGTCGTATTGTACCCAATCACAGCCTTTATAACTACTCTGTTACGAGCAGCGTTTGACTGCGTCAAAGCACAACATGAGTTCATCCTGGAATCAATGGTGACCTCAGGTCAAAGGAATCAGCTAATGACACTACTATAACCAAGATCAGTTGTGACACATGACCATGAACTTGATCTCATAGTGGGTCTCCAGTAACATGTTCTCTAACATATTACCCGTGAGTATAATCTGTATCTGTATACACTATATTCATCTTATGAATATCCATTATCACTCACACTAGTCTTAGTTTGTTATTATTCCCATAATAACAATCGACTAGGGATATTTAGAATAACACGATTTATTCATGGATACTTATCATAAATGCTAACATACAAACATAAATGACAATATTAATCTACACTAGATTAATCTTAGAAGTCAAATTACATAATCCAATATTGGCCTTAGGGCACAATCTCCAACACAAAGTTCTTATGCACATCTTCAGTCACATACTTGTATGCAGATGCATTAACAGATGAATTTTCTGAGACTGGAATTTTTATTCCTCTCAGAGGGGGATGATCAGACTCAATTTTTGAGCCGTTAGATAAATTCCAAGTACTAACCTTTTCTTGGCTAGAAACTGGATTAATGCACTTGAATGGATATGCAATGTGGTTCTGTGATGCATAAAGTTCAAACCAATCGAAAAACATGATATGGACTTTATGTTGCAAAACAAAATCATAATATTTTTCTTGAATTTCTTTTCTTTGGTTCAGGAAATTCTTAAAAAACCAAAGTTTTTTCTTTTCATTATGAGGAGCATAAAAATCCTTATGCAGAATGGTTTTATCTAAAACAAATTCTTTTTCTAAAACATTGATAATATTCTCAGTTACTGAAGAAAAAGTAGGTGATGTAGGTTCAGATTTTTGAACACTTGAACCTCCTAATTCTTCTTTAGTATAGATAGGTCTGGGAACATTATCAGCATAAAGAACACCAGTTAAATGCGTATTAGGGATGTCAGAGGTAGAATGTCTGTGAGGCATGCATACAGGGATCCTTCTTCTATGGATTAGATGACAAGAATCCTTGTCTTCATTCTCATTAAGTTGGTGATCAATTCTACCAATTTGGGATACTCTTCCCAAATCCATGGTATCACTAGTGGAAGAGTCATCAGAAAACCTTGTGCTTACCGATTTTCTGTCAAAGTTTAAGGTGACTTTTCCATTAGGATATTGATTTATTTCTCTGACATTCGTATTAGGCATTACCTTAATTGGTGGCTCAACAGCACATGCTTTCTCCAATACCCATTCCTCAGGAAGAGTTACATCTTCCCATTTAATGAATTTTGGAACAATAGCATTTGCCTTGGACATATCTGTTTGCAAAACTAAAGTTTCTCCTTTATGACATGAAAACTTGTGTTTTGAGTCAAATGCAGATGTCATGGCTTTATAATGAACTCTGAAAATTAATGCAATGGGAATAGATCCTTTTTTCATGCGATAATTGTGCGTTTGAATTTGTAAAACAAGAGAATCTAAAATATTTTTATCATTTAAAGAAATGGTCAAATTAGGGTAACATGAAAATGATATGGGACCTGCACACAGACTAGACTCAACCGTGCCTAGGATGCCTTCCTCATACACTTTCATTCTATTATCCCTAACAACACATAATATGCTTGTGTTCAGGCCTTCCTTGGTCAAGGGCTTAATCCCTATCTGAACAAGGCCAATATGAATATACTTAAAATTCTTTTGTTTATGCTTGTCTAAAGAATGCTGTGACAAAAGATTAATGCTTTCATATGAGTTTGTGAGAGGAACATCCCTCTCTTCAGTCTTAATGTTCAAATTTGTTTTGAACAACTTATCTCTTATACTGAGTTCATATATTTCATGTTTCTTAACATGAGGTATATGCCAATCACTAATGCATTTGGTAAAATCTTCAACAGTAATTTCATTACTACTGTTGATCCTTATATTCTCTAATGATGTAGATGCAGAAGATGCAGAGCATGTTCTTGGTAGAAGAGTGTAATCCATCATTAAAAATGCAAATCAAAACATACACATACTAATATTGACTACGGAACCCAGTAACTGCCCCTTCTTCCCTGTCCGTCGGTACTTCTAGGCATACAAGGGTCTAAATGACTCACCAATATAAGTACATGCAAGTATGATATGCACAGTAAATCTGGAAAACGGATGAATGTGAACAGTGTGTTGATGAATGAACAGTACCCTCACCCCTCCTGGCTCTGATACCACTAGGGAATGTAACGATCGTACGGGTGTAATGAAGACTAATGCAGAGAGACTTAAACCAAATTCAAAGGTGATTATGCATATATAACAAGTTAAAAAAGATTCAGGAAAATATATAAATTCAGAAATAAGAAGATAATATGCTCAAGAACAAATATAGAAAATTAATTAAATGCAGAAATAAATTAGGCGGTATAAACCTGCCATAAATTCTTAAAATTAAATAAACTCCTTAATCATATGTAGCTAAATTCAGGCGGTAATCCGCTACAACTTATAACTACATATAATTAAGAAACTAAGAAGATGAAGAAACAATGCTTACTCTTTATTTACAGAAATTCTTTTACAGCTCGGGGAATACTTTGATTCCAGAAAGAGAATTACAAGAAGAGAAGGAAGAGAGAATTAGAGAGAGAAAGAAAAGAATCTCCGAAACTCCGGATGCCTTACAAAAGAGAGAGCCACACCTTATATAGACAGGTGAGGAGCAAAAGACAAAAATGCTTTCGGTGCCTGGGACCCACTTTACTTTTGGCGCCGAGCCCACCAAAGATGCTTTGAGACAGATACGTCTGGATACTGTAAATACATAACCTTATACGAATATATTTACCAGTATGCTTACATTGGCAAGTATGCATATTAGGGAATTCCTGGTTATGAGCCAAGTACCCCTAACCACAAAACCAAACCAAGCGGCTACTAGCTCGGTTCATATTCATTTGAACATTGGAACCAAATTATTATTCTGGTATAATATTCATTAGGTTATTGATTTACAATAAACCAAAAATATCTTCATTTTCATCAGCCAGTGAAGGGGGCTTGGAAGATGAAGTCGAGCCAGAAGCTTTGGATCCAGCAGCTGAATCTAGCAATTCTTTCATAATTCTAAAAAATTCATCCTCTGATTTGGCCGCTGCGAGCTGGGGCATAGCAAAGGATTTTTGAGCCAAAAATTCTGATTGGGCTTGAACCTCTTCAAGTGGCAAATCAATTTTGCCTTGATCTTTAAGCCAAGATCTGACAGCAGCTTCATTGCATTTATTAAATGCTTGGAATTTATTCCACCACTTAATCTTAAAAATTCTTATAAGATCAATGGTTACATTGTGATTCGTTTGGTATGAAAAATGCCAGGTTAAAGTCCAAGGTACAA
This sequence comes from Euphorbia tirucalli, assembly GCA_039660915.1. Taxonomy (NCBI): domain Eukaryota; kingdom Viridiplantae; phylum Streptophyta; class Magnoliopsida; order Malpighiales; family Euphorbiaceae; genus Euphorbia; species Euphorbia tirucalli. The sequence goes on from CM077637.1 coordinate 19,387,386, forward strand.
AAAAGATTGTACTAAATAATAAAAGCGGTGAATGCCTTTTTTGTAAAGGTGAAGGGTCAAATTTTTCTTTGAAAAGGGTAAATGCTTGGTGAACTGGTTCAGGAAGGATTTCGGTAGAAGACCCAAAAAAGCCCCACCAATGGTTAAACCAGTTTGGAATTTTGGATATTGTTTTTCTGGTGTCAAACATGATCAACCAGGTATGAGATCCTTTGGAATTCTGGATCATTAATGCATTGTACCAGGCTTGCTGGTAGTCCCAATATGAAAAAGTTTTGTTGGTTGTTATTCTATTGGTAAAAGATGCAGGAAAAGATTTCAAGTCTGAAGGACTTGAACCCCAATCTTGAGGATGGATGATCTTCAAGATTTTAAATTGGGAATATGCAGGTTCTCCTGAATCACCATGCGAAGTATGCTTTATATCTGCAGATCCTGTAACATTTAGGATGGTTAGATAAAAGTCTATGGGCTTAGAATAATCCCAAGGCTTGAAATTCCATCCATGAGGAAAAAGTTTTGAAACAGCCACAGAAGGGTTTTTGTCATAAAATCCATCTTCTATGGAAGTGATATACTGAAAATTCTTTTTTGTGAAATATTCAGATTTTTGCTGAGAGACCTCATTCTGGGAAATAACATTTGCAGAAATGCTTTGAGAAGATGAAGAAGGAAATTTTATAAAATTTTCTTTAAAAATTTCTTTAGCTTCTTTCAAAGATACAGGTCCGAAAGGACTAGAAACAGTTAATGCTTTTGGAGGTTGAGCAATTTCTTTTCCCTTTGAAATAGGATTCTTTTGTAAATTCTTTTGAGAAAGAGATTGTGCCGAAGAAGAAGACGATGGTTTTTCCAAAATTCGTTTTGCTTCAGCAATAGAGTCAAAATAATTTTTAAATGCATTTTCAAGAGATTGAGAGGCCTTAGTAAGAGCCAAAGTATTCGGATCATGCTGAGTCTTTTTGACAGAACTGGAGCTGTCTTTGCTCTTTATGCTTTCACCTTGTGCATCCTGGAACATAGTTGTCCAGGCTTTTACCTTTTCTAATGCAGTCAGTTTTGCTTGATCCTTTGAGGATCCTACTCCTTTTTTCTTTTTAGGAGGCATGGTCCTGCAAAAATTCTCTGGTTAAGAAATCGGGAATAGAATTTTGTTCTCCCCTGATAAATTCTATGTCAAAATCAAATATGCTTAATATGGCTTGCCACCTAGCAAAGATTTGCTTGGAGGCTATATTCTGGACATCCTTTTGTAAAACTTCTTTTGCAGATTTACAATCAATTCTTAATAAAAATTTTTGATTAAGTAAATCGCTTTGAAATTTTGAAATACATTTTACAATGGAAAGAATTTCCTTTTTAATGGTAGAATAATTCTTTTCAGTATTATTCCAGTGTCCTGAAGTAAACTGGACAATATATTCTTGATTAGCTTGCAATTGTTTTAAAATTCCTCCATAACCTAATTCAGATGCATCGGTTTCAACAATTTTAGGGACTAAAGGGTTAGCAATATGCAAACAAGGAATTTTACTAACATACTTTTTTATTTCTTGAACTATTCTAGTATGCTCTTCAGACCATGAAGGCGGATTCTTTTTTAATCGATCATGCAAGGGTTTTGCCATTCTATTGATGTTAGGACAGAAATTTAATACGTAATTCAAGCTTCCTAAAAATCTTTGAAGCTGTTGTTTTTCCAGAATTTGATCTGGAAATTTACTTGCAAATTCCAAAGATCGCTCAATAGGAGTGATCGTTCCTTGGGTAATATAATGGCCAAGAAACCTTATTCTGGTTTGAAACAATGTCATTTTACTTTTAGATACAACTAAACCATTTTTCTTAGTAACATAAAAGAATGATTTTAAATGCTTAAAATGCTGTTCAATAGATTCTGAAAAGATGAGTACATCATCAATATAAACAATGCAGTATGCAGAGTATGGATTAAAAATATCATTCATAATGCGTTGAAATTCTGATGGAGCATTCTTTAAGCCAAAAGGCATAACATTCCATTCGTATTGACCAAATGGAACAGTAAATGCGGTTCTATACCTATGTTTTGGATCAATCTGGATTTGCCAAAAACCAGACTTAAGGTCAAATTTAGAAAATATATATGCAGAATGCAATTTTTGTAACAGGTCTTTCTTATTAGGTATTGGGTACCTAATCCATCTGAGAACCTGGTTCAAGGGCTTATAATTAATTACTAATCGCGGAACTCCACGTTCAATCTCAGATGCCTTAATCACATAAAATGCTGCACAACTCCAAGGAGACCTAGATTGGGCAATTAAACCTTTATCTAAGAGATCCTGGATTTCTTTTCTACAATGATCCAGACTTATGCTTAATCATATGTAGCTAAATTCAGGCTCTGGGAACATTATCAGCATAAAGAAAAAGAATTTGTTTTAGATAAAACCATTCTGCATAAGGATTTTTATGCTCCTCATAATGAAAAGAAAAAACTTTGGTTTTTTAAGAATTTCCTGAACCAAAGAAAAGAAATTCAAGAAAAATATTATGATTTTGTTTTGCAACATAAAGTCCATATCATGTTTTTCGATTGGTTTGAACTTTATGCATCACAGAACCACATTGCATATCCATTCAAGTGCATTAATCCAGTTTCTAGCCAAGAAAAGGTTAGTACTTGGAATTTATCTAACGGCTCAAAAATTGAGTCTGATCATCCCCCTCTGAGAGGAATAAAAATTCCAGTCTCAGAAAATTCATCTGTTAATGCATCTGCATACAAGTATGTGACTGAAGATGTGCATAAGAACTTTGCATCTGTTATTGAACAGAATAATTTCTCAAACACGCATCTGCATACCTTAGGCAAACAATTAACTAGAATTGAGAGAACCCTTAAGCCTTCTGTTGTAAAAATAGAACAGAAGCAGGAAAGGCTTAAGAATCCTATTTTTAAGCCGTCTCAAATTTCCAGAGATAGCCAAAAGGAATTCCAGAACAATAAAATGGAATTTGTAAAAGCTATCCAGGATCAATTAAGTAAGTTAGAGGCCTCAACCTCTAATTTAATTGCTCCTGATACACCTCAGTCTCGGCTAAGACCAGAGATAAACGTATTAAATGAGGATTCTCCCTCAGAATCCCAGAGTATCTGTGAAGAAAAGGTTGAACCTATTCCTCAGATCAATAGAATTAATTGGCCTATAGTTCCTATTGCTAGTCATTTAGACATAAGTAATCAGGCATCAAGTAGCCAGTCTAGGTTTAATGCATCTTCTGTTTATGAATGGAATCTAGATGGATTATCTGAATATCAGATTTTGAATTTTTTGCAACAAATGACCATGGCTACCAATGCATATAGAATACAGACCAATGTTCAGGATAGAGCCATTGCAGAACTTCTTACTGCAGGCTTTGCAGGGCAGTTAAAAGGATGGTGGGACTACCATCTTACTGAAACTGAACGTCTTAGCATTTTAAATGCCGTTAAAATTGATGAGGACGCAGAACCCATTTTAAATGATGAGGGTCAACCTATTCAAGATGCTGTGTCTACATTAATTTTAACCATTTCTTTGCATTTTTTGGGTGATTCTTCGCACCTAAAAGATAAAAACGCTGAGCTTTTATCAAATTTAAGGTGTAAAAAACTCAGTGATTTTCAGTATTATAAAAATACATTTTTATCTCGTGTTATGTTGAGAGAAGATTCCAACCAGCCTTTCTGGAAAGAAAAGTTTCTTGCAGGTTTACCTACCCTGTTAGGTGAAAAGGTAAGAAACAGAATAAAAGAAACTTTAGGGGTTCCAATCCCTTACTCAACATTAACATATGGTGAACTTATTAGTCTTATCCAGAAGGAAGGACTAAAGATTTGCCAGGATTTGAAACTTCAAAGGCATTTGAAATGGGAAATGAAAAGGACTAGGCAAGAATTAGGTTCGTTCTGTAAACAATTTGATGTTTCCATGGACAAGCCTGATTGTAATGGTTCTTGCCATAAGGAGTCTAAAAGATCCCATAAAAAACATTTTTATAAAAAGGAATTCCAAAAGAAAAATCGTTCAAAAGATTTTCCTGCATACAAAAGGAAATTTCATAAGCATAAGTCTGGTTTTAAAAGACATGAAAAACCAGAAGGGGTAAAACCCTTTGGAGATTTAAAGAATGTTACTTGTTATAAATGTCATAGGAAAGGGCATACTGCAAAGTATTGTCGTTTTAGTAAAAAGTTACATGAATTAGGATTAGAAGAAGAAGTCTTGAGTAAACTTGAAGCTATTCTCATCTACTCTTCAGATTCAGATTCAGGATCTGAGAAAGAGAATGCATATCAGATTGATGAATTAGCAACCGATTCATCATCATCTTTATTATCTTCTGATTTTGATAGTAAAAGCATAAATGTTTTGACAAAAGACCAAGAACTTCTGTTAGATATCATTAAGCATATTTCTGATCCTCAACTTCAAAAGGATTACCTTGATCGATTAATGAATACCTTAGAAAGCAGACCTGTAGTTAAGCCTGTTAGTCTACCTAAAGTTAGTACTAACACATATAACTTAACTAGTATCTTAGAAAAGCAAAAAGCCAAGGGAAAGAATACTTCTTTGTCCCTTTCTGATATGCAAACTGAGATCAAGAATATTAAACTTGAACTCAAACAAGTTAAAGAAAAGCAAGAAAAGGATTCAGTTATAATCCAAGCATTACTAAATAATCAATTAGAAAATTCAGAAAGTGAAAATGAGAATGATACTAACTTAGATGAACCTAAGTTAGATAATTTGGAATGCGCACCCGAAGATTTTCTGTATATTTTAAAAGAAATTACTTCAAGAAAGTATTTAATCAGTATTGTTTTAATTTTCTCCGATAATTTTCAACTCAGTACTATTGCATTATTTGACACTGGTGCTGACTTGAACTGCATAAAATCTGATTTGGTTCCTAAAAGATTTTGGGAACAAACCGAAGAAAAACTGTCTGCCGCTAATAACTCAAAGATGGTTATTAGCAGTAAGACTAAAGCATATATTTTGAGTGGTAATACCCGCATTAAAACTGCATTTGTTCTTGTTAATAACATAAATCATAGTGTTATTTTAGGCACACCTTTTATTACTCTTATTACTCCTTTTTCTGTATCGCATTCTGGTATTATTTTCAAAGTAAAAGATGAAAATATTATTTTCCCTTTTATTGAAAAACCCAGAACCAGAAATCTTAATATCTTGAAAGCCAATTCAATTTTTGATAATCAGATTAACAACCTGATTAAAACTAAAGAATTTGAAATCATGCATTTAAAGCATAACATTAATTTTCAAAGAATTTCTGCACATTTGCAAAATGAATTTACTCAAAAAAGAATTTTAGATTTTCAAAAGCAAGTTGAAAATGAAATTTGCGCAGATATTCCTAATGCCTTTTGGAATAGGAAACAGCATATGGTAGATTTGCCTTATGAGCCTAGTTTCGATGAAAGGGATATTCCGACTAAAGCTAGGCCAATCCAAATCAATTCTGAGCTTGAGCATCATTGTAGAAAAGAAATCCAGGATCTCTTAGATAAAGGTTTAATTGCCCAATCTAGGTCTCCTTGGAGTTGTGCAGCATTTTATGTGATTAAGGCATCTGAGATTGAACGTGGAGTTCCGCGATTAGTAATTAATTATAAGCCCTTGAACCAGGTTCTCAGATGGATTAGGTACCCAATACCTAATAAGAAAGACCTGTTACAAAAATTGCATTCTGCATATATATTTTCTAAATTTGACCTTAAGTCTGGTTTTTGGCAAATCCAGATTGATCCAAAACATAGGTATAGAACCGCGTTTACTGTTCCATTTGGTCAATACGAATGGAATGTTATGCCTTTTGGCTTAAAGAATGCTCCATCAGAATTTCAACGCATTATGAATGATATTTTTAATCCATACTCTGCATACTGCATTGTTTATATTGATGATGTACTCATCTTTTCAGAATCTATTGAACAGCATTTTAAGCATTTAAAATCATTCTTTTATGTTACTAAGAAAAATGGTTTAGTTGTATCTAAAAGTAAAATGACATTGTTTCAAACCAGAATAAGGTTTCTTGGCCATTATATTACCCAAGGAACGATCACTCCTATTGAGCGATCTTTGGAATTTGCAAGTAAATTTCCAGATCAAATTCTGGAAAAACAACAGCTTCAAAGATTTTTAGGAAGCTTGAATTACGTATTAAATTTCTGTCCTAACATCAATAGAATGGCAAAACCCTTGCATGATCGATTAAAAAAGAATCCGCCTTCATGGTCTGAAGAGCATACTAGAATAGTTCAAGAAATAAAAAAGTATGTTAGTAAAATTCCTTGTTTGCATATTGCTAACCCTTTAGTCCCTAAAATTGTTGAAACCGATGCATCTGAATTAGGTTATGGAGGAATTTTAAAACAATTGCAAGCTAATCAAGAATATATTGTCCAGTTTACTTCAGGACACTGGAATAATACTGAAAAGAATTATTCTACCATTAAAAAGGAAATTCTTTCCATTGTAAAATGTATTTCAAAATTTCAAAGCGATTTACTTAATCAAAAATTTTTATTAAGAATTGATTGTAAATCTGCAAAAGAAGTTTTACAAAAGGATGTCCAGAATATAGCCTCCAAGCAAATCTTTGCTAGGTGGCAAGCCATATTAAGCATATTTGATTTTGACATAGAATTTATCAGGGGAGAACAAAATTCTATTCCCGATTTCTTAACCAGAGAATTTTTGCAGGACCATGCCTCCTAAAAAGAAAAAAGGAGTAGGATCCTCAAAGGATCAAGCAAAACTGACTGCATTAGAAAAGGTAAAAGCCTGGACAACTATGTTCCAGGATGCACAAGGTGAAAGCATAGAGAGCAAAGACAGCTCCAGTTCTGTCAAAAAGACTCAGCATGATCCGAATACTTTGGCTCTTACTAAGGCCTCTCAATCTCTTGAAAATGCATTTAAAAATTATTTTGACTCTATTGCTGAAGCAAAACGAATTTTGGAAAAACCATCGTCTTCTTCTTCGGCACAATCTCTTTCTCAAAAGAATTTACAAAAGAATCCTATTTCAAAGGGAAAAGAAATTGCTTAACCTCCAAAAGCATTAACTGTTTCTAGTCCTTTCGGACCTGTATCTTTGAAAGAAGCTAAAGAAATTTTTAAAGAAAATTTTATAAAATTTCCTTCTTCATCTTCTCAAAGCATTTCTGCAAATGTTATTTCCCAGAATGAGGTCTCTCAGCAAAAATCTGAATATTTCACAAAAAAGAATTTTCAGTATATCACTTCCATAGAAGATGGATTTTATGACAAAAACCCTTCTGTGGCTGTTTCAAAACTTTTTCCTCATGGATGGAATTTCAAGCCTTGGGATTATTCTAAGCCCATAGACTTTTATCTAACCATCCTAAATGTTACAGGATCTGCAGATATAAAGCATACTTCGCATGGTGATTCAGGAGAACCTGCATATTCCCAATTTAAAATCTTGAAGATCATCCATCCTCAAGATTGGGGTTCAAGTCCTTCAGACTTGAAATCTTTTCCTGCATCTTTTACCAATAGAATAACAACCAACAAAACTTTTTCATATTGGGACTACCAGCAAGCCTGGTACAATGCATTAATGATCCAGAATTCCAAAGGATCTCATACCTGGTTGATCATGTTTGACACCAGAAAAACAATATCCAAAATTCCAAACTGGTTTAACCATTGGTGGGGCTTTTTTGGGTCTTCTACCGAAATCCTTCCTGAACCAGTTCACCAAGCATTTACCCTTTTCAAAGAAAAATTTGACCCTTCACCTTTACAAAAAAGGCATTCACCGCTTTTATTATTTAGTACAATCTTTTTTGTACCTTGGACTTTAACCTGGCATTTTTCATACCAAACGAATCACAATGTAACCATTGATCTTATAAGAATTTTTAAGATTAAGTGGTGGAATAAATTCCAAGCATTTAATAAATGCAATGAAGCTGCTGTCAGATCTTGGCTTAAAGATCAAGGCAAAATTGATTTGCCACTTGAAGAGGTTCAAGCCCAATCAGAATTTTTGGCTCAAAAATCCTTTGCTATGCCCCAGCTCGCAGCGGCCAAATCAGAGGATGAATTTTTTAGAATTATGAAAGAATTGCTAGATTCAGCTGCTGGATCCAAAGCTTCTGGCTCGACTTCATCTTCCAAGCCCCCTTCACTGGCTGATGAAAATGAAGATATTTTTGGTTTATTGTAAATCAATAACCTAATGAATATTATACCAGAATAATAATTTGGTTCCAATGTTCAAATGAATATGAACCGAGCTAGTAGCCGCTTGGTTTGGTTTTGTGGTTAGGGGTACTTGGCTCATAACCAGGAATTCCCTAATATGCATACTTGCCAATGTAAGCATACTGGTAAATATATTCGTATAAGGTTACGTATTTACAGTATCCAGACGTATCTGTCTCAAAGCATCTTTGGTGGGCTCGGCGCCAAAAGTAAAGTGGGTCCCAGGCACCGAAAGACTAATGCAGAGAGACTTAAACCAAATTCAAAGGTGATTATGCATATATAACAAGTTAAAAAAGATTCAGGAAAATACATTCATATGAGCCAGGAGATTAATACCCGAATAGTAGTTAATAACCCCTAAAACAAAATATCATTATCAAAAAATAATATTCTCTCTATTTTTTAGGTTTTTTTTATCTTGTTGTTTTTTATTTGAAATTTTATATTATCAATATATTTTTTATCATGTTTTCTCATATCTATCTTTATTTAAAATACGAAAAATATTTATGTTTTAATATAAAAAATATTATATTAAACTTTAATAATTAAGAACGAAAAAAAATTTTATATAAAAAATAGAGTTTTAGAAAAAATATATCAAAAATAAACTAATTATTTTAACAACTTAACTAATAGTTAATTGATTTTTTTACGCAACCTAAAACATCATATAAGGTAATATCATCTTTTATTAGTATTAATTTGAATTTTTGTAGACAAATTGGCCACCGGCACAACTAAGTCACTGACGTCGACAAAAGGTTAACTACAGTCCCCTCTTTCTTGGCTCCCATCCCCTCTCTGATCTCTCTCCCTCTCTCTCTATTTCCATCGCCAAATCAGGTAAATTTTATTCTGCTTTGTGCTATTTATCGCCAGTTTTGGAATTCTTCTCCTCTTTTTGGATTTTTCAGCGATTCAATTGTGAATCTTACGTGTTCCTGTTAGCGATTCCGACAACAAGAAACTGAATAGAGGTGTCGGATGTCATCTTCGTTGCCGAATCTGAGGGTGCGAAGCAGCACCTCAGCTTGTAATCTCTTGGCAGAGGGCCGCTTGGAACAACCCCTCTAAAGGGTGGATTTCGGCGGCCGGGGTTGCAACGGCACCCCCTCCCTCCGCCTCTGCTTGCCCGTTGGGTAGTGATAGGGATGCATGTGATTTCACTTAAAATGACTGTTTGCTTGAATGCTTTCCTTGAAGTGATTCTTAATAATTTCTTAAAATCATTATTTCTTCATTATTTATTTTGTTCTTTGAGAATTACTAACTTCTGCCCTGCCCATATATGTTGTCCTGGTACTCATTTTTCAACCTGAAAATTATGTGTACAAAAGGTTGACAAGTTTCTGGTAGGAAAATTTATATAACTAGGACAATGCTATATTGGTTGTGGAATTGTGATTTAAGTAGTTTAAATGTATTTTCTTTAATGCCTTCTCAAGAGTCCCAATCTTTCTAGATTTAAATTGGAATGCATTTACATTACATTATTACTTGTACGGGTGGCATTTTATGGTCAATTTCTATTGATAATTTTGGTCTCAAGGTGGAGATGCAAAATAGAGATCATCTTCACAATACCTTGTTTAGTAGGAGTGACACAAAGTCTGAGACTTGCAGGAGAAAAATGTGAAACGTACAAAATAGAATAATTGATTGTAGAAGAGGGACAAAAAGTTTTCTTCATATGCTTACAGAGACAAAATATATTAAGATATTGATATTATAACGAGAAATTTACTTAGGATGTGCAGCATCAATCACCTTTTTCTCTCCTATTTTTCTTTTCCTTTTCTTCAATTTGAGAAAATAAGAAAATGTGAGCGTCAGACATAATCTGTAGTTCCTCTGAATTTTTTAGCTTACCATGTAAATAAATTTAGCCTCCACCTTCAAATCTCCCTGCTATTTTTCTGGGTTTATGAATCAAAAATTGAGAAAATGTTACCCTTAGACATGAAAATGATCGAGGTTGTGGCGTGCATTATGCTCAAATGCATGGGTCCTGTTTTCTAGTGAGATATATTTAAACCATAGTAATGTCCTGTATAACATAAGTGAGTGAACCTTCATTATTTAGTTCAATTATTTAATGATGTTTTTCTGATAATATGCTAATTAACTTAGTGGTGGTGTTGGTCTAATATTGAATACTTTAACCCTTGCTAGCTGTGAGCACGTAATGATGCTGATGACATATGTTTTGTAACAGCTTATTGAACTTGTAATAGAGCAAGAGATGGAAGATGTGCTAACAGAAATTCCACCGCCTTCAAGGTTCTTTCAGGAAGATCTCAACAACTTCACACCCCCATCACCTGCTCTTCCACCTCCTTTCCTTTTGTTTTCCAATCCTAAATCTGATCAACCTCTTCGACCATCTCTACTCATCATCACCTTATCTACTCCATCTCATTTTGTCTTCGACCATGTATCTTCAAAGACTCTAATTGGCAGTGTCATAATACCTGAGATCCCTTTCTCAGGCAACAACATTGAACCCTCCCTCCAAGACAAATCCTGCAACATTTATACCCTGAATGATGCTGAAAGTCTGACTTTTCTGGTTTCTGTCCAGTGTGCTGTAAGTGCTGAGAGGTCTAATGCGGTTGCTAAGTTGCTCATTGGGAAACAAATTATTCCTGAGAGGGTTGTGATATTGGATTCTGTTCAGAGCCATAATTTCCGGGGTAAGCTCTCTCGAGATGAGACATGTGCTTTCAAGCTAGAGACATTGGCAGAGCGGAAAGGGCTTGAAAATGGTTCTGGTGGATCATCATTACTGAAAGATTTGGACTATTTTCCATCAGGGAGTATGGTGGATGGCTTATCAGCTGCACTTCTAGCTCAATGCCAGATGAAGAACATCAGAGGAACTCTTTGTAATACCTGGCCTGAACATGGCAGTTCCGTTGTTGCCCTGATTAAGTCTATACTGCAGAGAAATGTACTGTGCGGGTTTAACTTGACCTGGAATGGGGATGCTAAGCATATAAAGTTGAGCCAGATTAAGGATCATCCTTTTGAATCTGAACTGTATACGTAACACATGTGAAACAAGTATTGTTTTGCTGTTTTTGTTTTCTGTTTCCCTTGACCTCTTGCTATAGTACTATTTCATCTTATGTCAAAGAAAGAAATGCTTCAGAAGGCTTTAAGATTTATCATCATAAGTTATTCGTTTTCAGCTTCACCCTGTGGTTTGCCTCAAAAGTTGTGGAAGAGTGCATGTTGGAACATATGTTACATGATCTCTTAACTCAATTGTATTTCTAACTGAACCATGTGCTTCATTTTCTGAATGGCAAAATTTCCCCCAGTGGGAGTGTTGCGCCTTGCTGCTGAAAGGAATATGTAGACCAGCCTAGTGAAAAGTTAAGATACACATGCTGCCAAACATTCCACTCCTAAATTACGCCCATGATAAGTTTAAAGTAGCTGTCTTTTAGGAAAAGGAATAGATTGGTTAACCAATAAGACATTGACATGCAAGCATGTATAGCTGATGTGCTGCTTTCTCACTGGTCGACATTTGGACCCGGACCATTATTGAATTCCTCAACTTTTAAGGTATTTCCAGCCAACTGGTTGCCGGAATAGCTACTCCATTGTTGAATCATGAAAATTAATGTCCATTGTTTTAATGATGAAGTCAAACTCCCTTTTCTTGCACTTCATGGTCATGACTTGGAATCATTTCCCTTCATTCTAGATGCACACTCTTAGAAACGTAACCCAGAATCTTAGCACGCCAATATATGCATATGCACATTATTCTAGCTTGTTTTTGAAGGAAATTGTTCAAAAATGAAGTGCAGATTGACCTTAATATCTTACAAGTTAAATTTAAAATAATAATAATAATAATAATAATAATAATTTCCAATTTTAACTAAAAAAAAAAGGGGCTACAGGAAGATTTTAAATCAAATCAATTGAATCCGAAGGACCAGATAATAATTATTAGTGTCATAATATATAGGTCAAAGTAGATAGCCACACGTTTTACATAATAGAATAGGGTAGGATCTTTCTTGGAGATAACCGCATGATGTCTCAAATTGAGCTTCGATTAATAAAAGCAAAGATACGGAATTGCAATAAATGGAGTAAAATATGGCAGACATCACGTACGTCGGCTGTAATCAGTTTAAGGTTTGGTGAGTTAACCCAAATTATTAAGTAATTTATAAACGTACATGAGGAGCATTCCTGTTTATAAAGTAAAATCTCTCGTCTGATCCCTTTTTTTTTGTGTGTATTTGGTGATTTTAGTTTGAGATTACTCACCAACCAGAGCCTACATTATTATTAGTTGCATCTGCTCTTGACTATCCAAAATGATACTCAATTAACACATCCACACTACTCCACACTCCACATTATAATCTTAATTCCTCCTATTAATTATCTCTCACATTCTAACCCATTCTCCCCCACCTTCAAAAAAATTATTCAACAATGGCACATTTCCTCTCATTCCTATCAATTTTTTCGATCTCTATCTTCATCTTCAGCAGCAGATTATGTGCAATTGAGGACCCCCATTTGAGTTTTGATTACTATGCTTCTTCTTGCCCTACTGTGTTTGATATTATAAGGAAAGAAATGGAGTGTGAAGTTCTGTCGGATCCGCGCAATGCAGCTCTTGTAGTCCGTCTACATTTCCACGACTGTTTTGTTCAGGTTATTATAGCAGCACACAACAAGAAATCTAAGATTTAGTAGCAAAAGATTTTGCTGCTGAAAGTATAAAACTTTTTACTGTTAACTTTAGACAGCAATAAAAAGTAGTTGATAGTGTGTATTTGTAATAAAAATTTGATATAAGAATAATTGTATTTAGTAATGAATGGGTGCAGGGGTGTGACGGATCGGTTTTGTTGGATGACACAATCAGTTTACAAGGAGAGAAGAAAGCTTCAACAAGTATAAACTCATTGAAAGGTTTTAAAATAATTGATAAGATCAAGAACAAGCTGGAATCTGAATGCCCTGGAATTGTGTCTTGTGCTGACTTACTCACTATTGCTGCTAGAGATGCTATTATTCTTGTATGTACATTTTTATATTATATTATATTATAGCAATAATGGTTATTCAATAACAATAATAATAAGGGTTCATCTTAATTACTAAGTTAATGTGTATGTTGTTTTTTTTCAACTGCAGGTTGGTGGACCGTATTGGGATGTTCCAGTGGGAAGGAAAGACTCAAAGACTGCGAGTTACGAATTAGCAGAATCTAATATTCCAGTTGCAAATGAAGGCTTATTATCTATCATTTCCAAGTTTCTTTATCAGGGACTCTCTGTCACTGATATGGTCGCTCTTTCTGGTAATAATCTTCTTTAAAAAAAAAAAAATTGATTCAATTATGTTGCACTAAAACAAAAATTAAAAGAGAAATAATAATGGAAAACAATATTTATGGAAACATATAAGAAATATAATATATTCATAAATTTGAAAATTACACGGATGCAATTTGTAATTTATTCTATAAAATGAAAATTATCATGTTGGAATTTTTGTTTAATTATTCAAAAGGTTGAAAAAGATGATCAAGAAAAATTATAGATTTTTATAAAATATAATCGCCCTTTTTACCAAATGATGAATTGAATAAGAAAATCCATTCATTCCCTTCTCTGGCTTTTTAAAAATTATTTATTATTCTACAAAATCAGTTTTTAAGTTTACTAAATTATAGAAACGTTCATTAAAAAAAAAAAAAAAAACCTATAGAAACGTGATTTAAAACATAAAGTAAAAATTTCCAGAGTTAATGATGATTTTGCCCATAAATTTATTGGCAGATCACTTTTTTTGTTATTGTTCCAAATTTGCTCGACTGTATTAGCTCAAGTTTATTATTTTTTTCAAAGGATTATTTTCAATGATTTTTATCCACATATTTTGATTGGTTCGTATTATTACTTGAAAAAAGGGGTAAAATTTTGCTACAATTTCTATCTTGGGCAAAACATTATCCCAAATTTGTATTAACTTTCCAAATTATGAAAACTCTTCAATATATATCAAAGTAGCCATGAAACATATATATATATATATGGAGACTTATGAAATTAAGGAGTGTCAATTAGGCTTGTTTATTGGGTAAGCCCACTCTCTAAAAGTCGAGCTTAGACATGTATTTTGCATGTAAGGTCCGCCTGAACCTAAGCATGGTGAAACCCAAAATTTAGTATCCAGATGGGTTTGGGTTGGGCATAGGATTAATGTTCTAAGCCCAACTCGGGCCAGTCTAACCTCAAATTAATTCTTATGTGAGTTGGATTAGGCTTGGAAAAAAAATTTTTATTATCAAGTGCAATATGCCATGAAAACACAAAATACATATTGTATTTTATAATACCTAGTGCTTATAATCATGAATTAGTTATATGATATGTATATGTAGGGTCACACACGATAGGAATGGCAAGGTGTGAGAATTATCGAGCAAGAATCTATGGAGACTGGGAAACAACTTCAGACAAGACACCAACCTCAGAAACATACCTTAAACAAATGAGGTCTTCATGCCCAGCTGGTGGTGGAGGAGATAATAATGTATCAGCTATGGATTATGCAACTCCTAATCTTTTTGACAACTCTTATTTTCAGATTCTATTGAAAGGAGAAGGACTTTTAAATTCAGACCAAGAACTGTATTCAAGCATGGTTGCAATTCAGACCAAGAATCTTGTTGTCAAGTATGCTCATGATTCCATTGCTTTCTTTCAGCAATTCTCTGAGTCTATGGTCAAATTGGGTAATATTACAAACGCTGATAGCTTTGTTAATGGCGAAGTCAGGAAGAATTGCAGATTTGTCAACACATGATTAATTAATTCCACTTCCGGCTCCAATTAACTCATACTATTTGTTTTCCATATCAACAAGTGAAATTAAGAACACAATTTTATGTAAACCCGAAGCTATTACATATTGATTTTTCGTTTTTTCTTTCATTCATTGTAATTTTATATAAGATTATCGTCTGTTTTTGTTGTACGTTTCCTATATTTCTCTTTTTTTAACTTTTAATCTTCTCATCAAATTTAATTTGTTTTGAGTATATGCATCTAATGCAGAATAGATTTAAAAAAATAAATAAATAAATAAACTGAAATTGGAAACATACTTGAAATATACACACAGTACAAAGATTAAATCTTACATCTCGAAAGCTTAAAAAGAAAAAAGGAAAAAAAAATCCTTTATATTAGGTTGACCAGTCCATTGTAAAAGATTTTGTGAATTTGTTTGGTTGAGGGCTTTTAGGGTTCGGTTGAGGTTCTGAGATTTTAATTTTGCCGATATTAATATTGTAGATTCCCGCACTGCATCCATCTAAGATCACTTTTTAAAAATCTATACATTTTGCATGTTAGACCTCCCGAATTTAAACCTGAAATGACCTGATATTGTGCAAATTGGCTTAGAATTATTGACCTAAAGCCAATCCCGGATCTGGTCTCATGTTATAGAATTATATATGTTTATTTTTTTTTTTATGTAAACCACAAGTATTTTTATTGAGATAATTTTGTTCGAGAGTTAGTCACAGTTAAGGCTTTCCATCCCTCTCTACGGATGTAATTATTGGAATTTGAACATGGATTTTTTTTGCACAAACTCAGCATGTGTTGCCAACTGAATTCAATCTGCATGGTTAATTATATATGTTTATTAATATATTATAGATACTCAACATATATATATAATATTAAATGTTAAAGAATTATTATTTTAATTTGACATGTGAGTGGGTTTGGAATATTGATTTCAAAGTGTGAATGGGTTGAGCTAGATTTGGGTTCACGATCCTAGTGACAAACCCATTTAGATCCAGTAAAAATCTAACCAAGTTCTTTTGATATATAGGTCTAACTAAGAACTAATGAGTTTGATCCAGATAATGATGAAAACATGTAACTAATCATAATGATTTGTGAGGTGTTATTTTTCAGTGATATATATAGATAGGGAACATGTTACGTGTTGAAAGAGAAAGATGAGAAGTGATAAGGCAGGCATTTTTCATGAGAGAGTTTGTGATAGGCACCTAATTAACGTTTTGTATACATTTTTACACCTTTTTTGAACTTTGTTTTGGATGATCTGATTGATTCACTTTTGTTACAACAATTGGGTTCACGTTGCTTCATAATCTAATCCACCACTTCTCTACCTAATTGTATTAATTTTATTAATCATGTTTCAAAGTATTGGTCAAAAAAACAAAAGAAAAAGCTCAATATATTATAACCTCATGTTGTTGACGATAAAGATTCTTCACGAGACTGCATGAAAATTGCAATCAAATGTCAATTTTAAATCATAACTTCTTCAATTATTCATTTTACATTAATTAATTAATTGCTTTAATAATTTTAGCTGCAATATCTAACATTTTCCACTATTCATTCATCAACTTTTTTTATAAACTAAGAGATATGGGGTTTTTGGATTTTCAATTTCATCATTTCCTAATTTATAGATTCCTTTTCAAATGTAGGCAGCATATGTCGCACGGAAATAAAAAATAGTATTTTGAAAATATATAGGACGTGGAAACGTGTAAATAATAAAAACATAAGAGTATATTTATAAATCTAAAAGTTATAAAAGATGTATTTTTTAATGTTAGAAGAAGAAAAATGAAATTTCAATTTTTTACATTTGAAAAATAAGTTTTAATTTTCTAAAAGTACGGAAAAGTGACCCCAAATGTTTTATTTAAGTTTCCGGTTTCCAAAACGTTTTTAAAATGCAGAAGCGAGGAAACGCTTCAAAAGCAAAGTTTTCGTGTAATACAGTATATTGTTAGTAATATATATAAGATAAGTTTTCAGTGGGAATTGATACGATGGATAGTGTAATATGTGAAAGTAAAATAGAAGAAGAAATTTGTTTTATTATTGATCTAATCTTAAACAGAAAAACAACAATGACATTTATAACAGGAAAAGGAAAACGCTAGAAGAAACACAAAATGGCGCCAATTCTGTTAGAGAGGGAAGAGTTACAGCCGTGGATGTTTCCATGTCAGCAATCCACTCCAAGAAGAAGAATGAGCCATTGGATCAGCTTACTAAATTCAAAACACATAATTCAGCCAAGACCCAGAATGCTTCATAAGGCCGGCCCAATAAGCCCATATATGTTCATCATCCCCTCCTCAAGATGGAAGAGTCGAAGACTTGAGAAATCCCATCTTGAATAAGGCAGGCAGCATATGTGAACTACTCAGAGGCTTTGTGAACAAATCTGCAAGCTGAAGATGAGTGGGAATATAATAAGGAACAATAAAACCATCTGATATATGATCCCGGATAAGATGGCAATCAATACCAACATGCTTTGTCTTATCGTGATGCACAGGATTTTAGCCAAAGCAATGGCTGCTTGGCTATCACAGCGCAAAGGAATAGGTAAGGGAATCTATACCTTCAAATCTTGAAGAAGAAAATGAATCCACTTCAATTCACAACATGTAGCTGCCATACTCCGATACTCCGCTTCAGCAGATGAACGGCTGACAATAGTCTGTTTTTTCGATTTCCATGAAATTAATGATGGACCAAGAAAAACACAAAAACCAGTCATAGGCCGTCTTGTAAGTTTACAGGTACCCAATCAGAATCACAAAAAACTTTAAGCTTGAGATCTCTATTGCTGAGATAAAACAACCCATATGAAAAAGTGCCCTTAAGATACTTCAACGTGTGTAAGGCTGCTTGAAAATGATGCTCACTTGGGTTTTGCAGAAAGTGACTTAGCTGATGTGTCACATGTGTAATATCTGGTCTGGTAAATCCAAGATATAAAAGCTTGCCCAAAATTCTCCTGTATTGTTCCGGATTACCGTATAATGGCCTGTCAATACTCAAATCTACACCCACAGCTTGAGGACTAGGAACACGCTTTGCCTCAGATAAACCAGCTTCAGCAATCATGTCAAGAATATATTTTGATTGAGAAAGAAGAATACTAGCCTCAGAACGAGCCAATTCAATGCCTAAAAAATACTTCACCAAACCTATATCCTTTAGAGCAAAAAGGCTACGCAAATATTCTTTTACTTCAGTAATTGCTGCCTCCGAAGTGTTGGAAATTAAGATATCGTCAACATAGATGAATAAAACAGTAAGGATATTCTTATGCATTCTGATAAAAAGGCAATGATCATGGTAGGATGGAACAAAACCAAAACTTATAAGCTTGTATGACAATTCCTTAGGCCACTGCCTACAGGCCTGTTTTAGGCCATACAAGGAGTTAAGTAATTTACAGACTTTTCCAGACGGAACATTCTGATATCCAAGTGGCGGAGATAAGTAAACTTCCTCTTCAAGATGTCCGTGCAGATATGCATTGTTGACATCGATTTGATGTATGGGCCACTAATTCATTGCTCCAAGAGCAAGAAACAACCGAACTGTAACACTTTTAGCCACTGGACTAAAAGTTTCATGGAAATCAATGCCCTCCTATTGCTTGAAACCTTTAGCCACTAATCTGGCCTTAAAACGATCCACCTCACCATTTGGCTTATACTTGATGCGATAAACCCATTTGGAAGCTAATGATTTCTTATTGGCATGAAGATTAGTAATCTCCCATGTTTGATTCGATTCCAAAGCATGAAGTTCATCCTGCATCGCCTGCTGCCATATAGGATCTTGTTGTGCTTCATGAAAATTTCATGGTTCAATTTCCTGCAAAAGATTAGCAAGAAAAACTACACGTTGATCAGTAAAAGCTACACAATTGGAATTAGTAGCAGAATTGGAAAAGATAAAGTCTTTCATCCATACAGGAGATTGAGTCTGTTTGGAGGATCTGTGTGTTTCCGCAGTAGGAGGGACTATGGAAGTATCAAAAACCAGAATATCAAGGGATGATGCCACTGTAATAGGAGCATAAGGAAATATATGCTCTTAAAAAATCACTTCCTGTGTAATACATATGCTGCCAGATTGGAGATCATAAACCTTATAGCCCTTTTGATTAGATGGAAACCCAAGAAATATCCCCTTATGAGCCTTAGGAGAAAACTTATCTGTATTATGCAAGTCTTTATAGAAACATTGAGACCCAAATACATGATAAGCACTATAATCTGGTAATTTGCCAAAAAAAATTTCATATGAAGAATCCAACCCAATTTTCTGCTTGGTAGAACATTTATAATAGTTATGGCCATTAGAATAGTCTCGCCCCAAAAACTAACAGGTAAATTAGCTTGACACAAAATAGCTCGAGCTGTCTCTAACAAATGTCGATGTTTTTTTTCAGCCACGCCATTTTGTTGAGGCGTATAAGGACATGATCGCTGATGAATAATTCCTGCCTCTTAGAAAATTTTACCACAAGTTTGGTTCAGACATTCCCTGCCATTGTCACTCCAAATAATCTGCAATTTTGCATATTATGTTTTGATTTGTTGTAAGAAAACATTTATAGCATGACTAAATTGACCCTTTGATTTTAAGAGTACAATCCATGTAACTCTTGTGAAATCATCAATAATGGTTAAAAAATATCTAGCTCCAGTAAGTGATTCAATTCGATAAGGGCCCCATACATCCATGTGAACCATTTGCAATCTATAAGAAGTACAAATATCACTTTTATTGAATGAAAGTCTATGTTGTTTGGCACTTGGACAAATCTCACAGCTAGAAGAATTACAATCCATAGCTATACTATTTATATGACTAAGGGCATCAAAAGACGCTTGTCCTAGTCTTTTATGCCAAATATCCACAGCAAACTTGTCTGCAACATTTATGACTAATATGCTACAACATTTCTAAACCTTCAAAATCATATCAGGAGCAAAAGAACCTTCATCTAGCAAGTACAAACCATCCACCATCCAAGCTATAGCTAAAATTTTCTTAGTTGGCACATCCTATAGGCAACAATAAGAAGAGGTGAAATGAATTTCAATCCGTTGCTGTTGCAGCAATTGACCCACTGATAACTGTTGGGATTTTCACTGGAAATCATCCAAATAAATGCAGAAGATCACGACGATTTCCTCGAATCCGTGTCCAGGAGCAATTGAGATGAAAATTGTTAAATCAAAAATTTTTATCAAGAAGAGATTAAACTCTTACCAGGAGTATCTTTTCTAGAGATGGCTGTAGAAATCAAAGCAGATTTCCTCCTCGTTCACGTACACGAACGCTTGTAAAACACGACCCGTGCTAGCATCGAAATCGAAGAACTTTGGGAGAGAGATGGCTCAAAATTTCAGCTATGGCTTGTGTTTACTCCTTTTGCCGAAATCCCTAGGTCAAAACATGACCTAGTGGGCTGAATTTTTGAGTAAAAATTTTGGCCCAAGCTTCCCCATTCTACGGGGGCTCTTTTCTCCTTTTCAAGCCCAATTCAACTTTAATTCTTTTGGTCCTATTGATTATCAAACTTAATTTTATTTAACATGTATCCTAACATATTATACCATATAATATGTTCTATAAATTTAAATTAAAATTAATTTGATCAATTAATTTTACCATAGAATTAAATTTGACAAACGTAAAATTAGGATACATGTAAACCTATACATGTGCAATATGTCCACCTAGGAAATAATCTCATAAATTAATCTAATTAATTATGAGAAGGCCAATTAAATATTAATTTTATTATCATGATCAATCCAATTGATCTTCATAATATAATTAATATGATCCTCTCTCTTTCTGGTGTGTATACTCCAAGTATGCAGGTGATTCCTTAAGTCCGTGTTCAGACGTTCAATGTGTACGATCCCGTGGGCCCATCTTTATGTTGGCAGTGGACCTATGGCCCACAGACTGTAGGCGGGCTCTAGCAAGCCACTGTAGCCCCAATTAAGATGGAGATGGCAGTCCAACTGTAATCATAACCCTGTAGTTTGAACTTGTACTTCCCATGTCATTGATATCGGTGTCCAACACAGAGGTATGGATTGATCACCCTCTTTTGTGTCTGGACATTTACTTGATCCCGAATGTACTGATGCTCACAAACAAGTTCCAAGTTGTTTGGGTATGGCCACACTCTTATCAGTCGCATTCATCAAGAGGCCGGTGATATCTTCTCAGTGGACTTCTGAGTGACATATCCCTTCTGCATATTCATAGTATTGCCATACTCAGTGACATACCCGAAAGTACCCATACTTGGCACCTTATTACAGGCCCTTTAGGCGTACCCCTAAGTATGCGACCTCGCATGCAACAACATCTTATGGTCAGGTCAAAGGATCCATACAAGTACTACACAAGAATCACTTGTGATACTATACCATGTAGATTTCTCGTTTAGTGGATCTATCCAGTACCATGCCCCTTTTGCATGTACCCTTTAACTTTGTTGACATCCCATGTCCAATGACCGGTAAGACATCGTCATATAACCAGGTTAATGATAGTCTCTAGTTCCATTCATTCCCATGACTGGAACATACTATGGATCTCTTTATGGTCATATCGTTTTCCCTATCCATGGTCTTACTGCCAAGTGCATGACACTTGTCATTATGGATATGGATATGTCCATTGGATACTTCATTTAAAATATATATATATAATAAATGAATTAATACCTTTATTAATGACACAAAATATGTATAATACATGAATCCAATAAATGTACAATACAAATACAAGGTCCAATGCCTCGGGACTAGGGCATATCAACGATAACAGATTATACCGAAATTGAGGCACATAAAGAACATCTTGTAACTTGATATCATCAAATTGAACTTCACCAATATAATTGACCAATTGAAAATTACCATTCGGCAAACTCAATCTCTGTTTTGCAGAGACAAATTTCAAAACAGTAAATCGTGATTTATTAGCACACATATGTGCAGAGGCACTACTGTCAACAATCCAATAATGAGAAACAGAGGTAATGTTTTTACCTGAAAATCCAGCAAATGTTGAAAATTTTGTTCCAATGGAAAATGGAGTGTCTCCTGCAGATTTGTTCTCCTTTAACAGCTTATACACCTCTTGCATTAGAAATGTGAGATTACCAGACTATGTTGCTTCCTTATCTTGAAGTGCGTCTAAGTATGCCTATCACTTGGCCAAAGAAGAAGAAGAAGAAGTAGTAACATTGAAAGAGGAAGCAGATTTACCTTGAGAAACACCTTTTGGCTTAGGACCTTTCCACCAATCCCGATAACCAATAATTTTGAAGCATGTTGCCTTCACGTGTCTTTCTGCTTCACACAAGTCACACCATCCTTCCTTTTTATTCTTGCCTTTTTTTCTGTTTTATATGATATAGTTTTGCTGTAACTCGCTATCTCCACCTGAGAATCAAGAGTAACCTCATGCTGACTTTTAATACACAAGACCATAAAATAAGCTTGATTGACATCAGGCAATGGTCCCATCAACAAAATATGATTGCAAACATGATCATATAGCTCACTGAGTCCCATCAAAAATTGTAAAAGCTTATCCTCTTCATTTACATCAACCAATCTCTTAAAAGCATTAAAATCACAGTTTCAGCTAGCTCCACACTTGCAATGAGGTAAAGGCCGCAACATACTCAATTCATCCTAGAAACGCTTCGTCTTGTTAAAATAAAGCATCAATGAAAGATTACCTTAATGGAATAGACTCAATTGGCGTTTGATCTGAAACAGCATCGGACCATTGCTGTATCCAAAACGATGTTTCAAATCCTTCCAGAGACTTCTTGCAGACTCCACATAAAGAAATCCTTTAGTAACCTCTTTAGAAATTGTATTCAGAATCCATAAGGATACAAGACAATCATTTCTATGCCACTGCTTGTATTCTGGCGAATGTACTGCTAGTGGATCATCGTCTAAAATAAATTCGAGCTTCTCTTTGCAGTTAAGGCTCTGATCATTGAATTGCTCCAAGAGAGGTAATTCTTCTATCCAGTGAGTACTATATTAATAAGCACCAATCCAGGATTATTAGAATTGTTTGATCGATTTTGTTGTTCTGAATGATTCAGCTGCATCTCTGCATTTGATTCATTATCATCTTCAGTTTCTCCAGGAAAAAACGCTTTAGAAGGAATTTCTTATGCATTCCTTCGCTTTCTTACCATGACCGCTCAAAGCCTTGAGCTCTGATACCATGAAAGTAAAATAGAAGAAGAAATTTGTTTTATTATTGATATAATCTCAAACAGAAAAACAACAATGATATTTATAACAGGAACAGAAAAACGCTAGAAGAAACACAAAATGGCGCCAATTCTGTTAGAGAAGGAAGAGCTACAGCCGTGGATCTTTCCATGTCAGCAATCCATTCCAAGAAGAAGAATGAGCCATTGGATCGGCTTACAAAATTCAAAACACACAATTCAGCCAAGACCAAGAATGCTTCACAAAGCCAGCCCAATAAACCCATATATGTTCATCAATATGTAATAGAATCTTATGAAAAGTAACTCACGCTATAAATTAAAAATGTATAAATAATTATTGATGTAAAGATGTTAAACTTTAGATCCAAACTGCCTAATCAACTTTTACCTAAAAGTTAATTTCATCCCCAGCCTTCTAAAATTATGAATTGCCCCCCACTCGCTTATATCAACAACGTGGCCCTCCCTCTAACACCGTTAACTTGTTCGCTTCTTCTGACCTAGTAATGTGCTTTTTGACTTTATTTACAATCAAAAATTAAACTAGCGGGTCCCACCCAACCTTCTTCTTCCTCAAAAAAAATCCAAATCGATAATAAAGCCCTAATTTCAGAATTAGAAACTAAACAAGCTATATCAGTAACTCCCATGGCGTCACACTAAGGTGGCTATTGTAGGTAGTAAAAGATTGGCAGCAAAAAATTTCAATTCAGCGGCAAATTCAAGTTCTTCAACAGGGGAATGTGCAGTGGGCGCTAGATGTCGAATTAACTGGAATTTCTTACATCAAATGATCATTAATTTAAGTAATTGATACCTTACCCTTTTTTTTTTTTTTTTATCTTTTCTTAAGTTAATCTAAAGATGGTCAACAATTGCTGCGAAATTATTAGGAAGAACAGACAATATGTAGCACACCCACTTCAAACAAAGCAAGGCTACAATAATCTACTCTAAAGTGCGGCAGCAAAAAATTGTGAATCAATCAGAAATTTAATATTATTTGTAAAATCGAACTAGATCGAATAGGCTTCAATTTATTATAGATATGTTTAAGAGCTTATAAAAGATTCCTAGCCTAAACTTTAATTTTCATAATTGGAAAGTTCTCTAGTTTGAATAAATGGCAGAATCGATAATCGAGGAGATTATTTAGGATTTAGGCCAAATCATGCCTAAATACATTCTGCTAGTGCTATCATTTATTTGATCTAATATCATATGCAGAATATTCTTTTAGTCAAAAAACCATAAGTTTTATATAAAAATATAAAATCAATTTTCATTTCTATTAATTAAAATTTCAAACTAGAATTTTCTATCCTTCTTTTTTCTAAGTACTTAGATAGATGCAATCTTCTTTTATATCTTTTTTTTTTTTTTAATAGTTTATTCATTCCAAAACCATGGAAAAATTCTAATTTTATACCAATACTTAAATTAAAAATCAATTCAATCCAACTCTCTTCGCTATCCATGAATTGGTATGGTTTTTGAACCCTACATGTATTATTGGTTTGAATTATTTTTCGCGTGTGCAAATTAAAAGGTAAGCTAGGCCAAGTGGCAATTGGAATTGAAAACAGAACAAATGCTCCATACAGACGAAACAAAAGAAAAAAAAGATGTGAAAATTTTGCCTTTTATATGAATAATGAGGATGTATGACTGAACAATTTTGACCATAAAATGTTGCCTATATACGCAAACAACTCACTAATAGCCAGTGATTAAGTTGTAAAGTAGGATGATTATATATATTCCCTGAAGAGTGGAGAGTAAAGATAATTTGTAGGGACTGGGTTTAGAAGTGAAATTGAACCATTAAAAGTGCAAGAAAAAACTCATGAGTTACAGTCCACATTAATGTTTATGGAAAGGGACAATATTGAAAAGGTACATCTTAGAAAATTAAGTAGCCAAATATTTCATTAATCATAATTAAAATCTTTGAAATTCCACAATGGAAAATTACAACTCAAATCCACTCTGTTTAGGAATCCAACTCAAATCTTTGAAATTCCACAATTTTCAACATAATTATATAAGTGGGACAAACTCTTCCTAATTTTACAAGTTCTAATACTTTGAAGATTGTTTATTTAGGAATAGAATCATTTTAATTAACGTCTCAATATATACCCTTTTTACAAAACAGTTTTGAAGAAAACTAAAATCACTCTTCACTTGTAATGTTAATCCTGATAAATTGCACCAACGGTTATTGAAGTTTGGAGTTTGTGCACTCATGCTCATTAAATTTTAATTCATGTCAATAAGTCATTAAATATTTACTTTGTCATAATAAAGCCACTCTCATTATAATTCGTCGAAATTTAAGGCCGAAATAATGACAAAACAAATCAATGTCAAATCAAACCTATTATCATAGTGTCAAATAAACTCCGGCCAATAAAAAAAACTAAACGTGGCACTCACTTGTGCAATATTATTCAGAAAAAATGAAAAAGATGAAAATTCAAAATTGGTTGGAGTTGACATAGTGTTGCACTGGTATTTTAGAATTGATATTAACTTGTCACGTAATCATTTGGTTGCCAGAATTAGATAAATCAGGATGAGAATGACTTTATTGACACTAGAAAAAAAGTTCGGTGACTTTATTTACACAAATTAAAGTTTAGTGACTGTAAATGCACAAACTACAAACTTGAGTGACCATCGATACAATTAACTCATAGTGAGGGGCATCGTTGGATGATTGACATATTATCAATTATGTTAACGTGTCAATCATCTAACGGTGAGAATGACGTGGTTCTTAAACCATTTCAGAAAATGAGAGGGTCATCGAGTAATCAAGAATAAGTAATAGAAAAAATCATGAAAATCATTACTCTGTTTTAAACTTTTTTTTTTATTGTACGCTTATACTATTTGTTAAATTCGCTTGTTTCGATTTTTTTTTTTTTTTTTTTTTTTTTTGGTATTTTGACGTCTTTTTTCTTAACTTGTTTCTCTTTCACGTTTTGCTTCTCCCCCTCTTATTCCTTTACTTTTATCTCTCCATTTTTATAATGTAAACTTAATTTTATTATTTATCTCTTAATCCGTTTATTTTTTCCATTATAAGACTTTCAAAAGTTTTTTTTTCTCTTCCAAATGAGATCCATATGTATATATATTTTCAGCTTTTTTTTTTCATCGTTGGTTTTTGTATCATAAAGGTATTACAAAAGTATCAATACAATATATTGTGTTAATACCTCCATGAAACATTTGTGATACTGTGTTGATGCATGTTTTGGTGTTTGGATGTTGTTATATATGTGTTTTTTTTTTTTTTTGGCCATATACTGTGTTGATATTTTTATGATACGTTAAGGATACATTTGCGATACTGTGTTAATACATGTTTTGGTGTTTGATTGTTGTTAAATATGTGTTTTTTTGCCATATACTTTGTTGATACCTTCATGATATAAAAACTGAATATGGAAAAAAAAAAAGGAAAATATATATATATATGGATCTCATTTTGAAGAAAAACAACTTCCCATAGTCAAATGTCGAAAAAACGAACGAATTGATAGATAAATGACGAAATTGAGTTTAAATTCTATAAGAGGAGAGAAAAAAGTAAGGAATCAGATCAGAAAGGAAGAGTATATTTTTCAAATTGTCAATAGTTTTTAAAGTATTTTGGAGAGTTTGAGTATGTAACATAAAAAAGAAATTGTTAGGCAAAATAAAAGTACTTTTCTAGAAACCCCTTTTATATATATAAGAAAAGAGAATATCTAATTGTTGATTTATATATCTGAAATTATATGATGTATCAAGCACATCATTGGACACATTTTTATTACCAAATCACAGCGTATGATATATATTTATCTTATAGGTCATTTTAAAATATCTATAGTTATATATAATATAAAAGAATTGATAATAAGACACGTCTTATTTTATGACCTTGTTTAAAAATTTTAATTATTAAAATAAAAATTATTTTTTTTTATATATTATTAAAAATTTCTCATAATTATTTATATCTAATTATCTTTACCAAAAGTGAATACTTAGAGATGATTGAGGTAAATTCTCATATTTTATAATTTTTTTATAATTTTTTTCCGTTTTAGTTTATGTTTCCTTTTTTGTTAGAGAAACTTTACTCTATATTTTAGCCTTATACTCCTAAAAAGCTTACCCTACTCTCATCACTCATATTTTTAAAATTGTTGATGACATCTGGATATTATAATGCCGAGTTTGTCATCTGGATTGTGCAGCAAGGACGGACTAGTTGAAAGAGATCTGGTCCGAGTCAAGATGCATCTGCCTGGCGTTAAGGAAACCTTCTAGAAGGAAGGAGATAGAATCCTTATCAAAGTCTACCTTTATCCAATGGTATGATTGAAGGTTACCAATGTCCCAGTCCGTGGGGCTTAAGGTGGAAGTCTCCTAGTTCGACTCAGATGAAGACTCTGGCAATTCCTAGTCCTGAGCAAACTCTACCACTGACCTTATAAAAGGAAGGGATGTAGAGATAAAGAACTAATTGATAATTCATAATCAAGCAAATATAGCTAGAGATTGTCATAATCAAGGCTAACTTAGGCATTGCAGTATAATCCAAAGGTTACCAATGTCACATCCTTTCTGTTTTGCAGGAACTTAAGCAGATCCGGCCTTAATCAGCTCACACCCGGATCTACCGAAGGATTCTACCGAATCCATCATTTGGTGTGGCGAGTGTGGACCTTATTGAATAAAAACTTCATCTGGTTCTACGAATATGACTAATTCAGAGGCTTTTATGGAGAACTCTTGCATGGCTATAGCGACCCCACCACTAACGGTGCTAAACTCATTAGTGTCTCCCCAGGTGGTAGTGATTAATCGTATAGCCAGTAGCCTTAGCCCTATCGATGCCAAAAACCTCAGGCACGTGGTTCTACAACTCTAGAATTTTGGTGTGGCCGGCTCCATCATTAGTTGCAGCACATCCCCCCTGATCACCAACACGGTGGGTGGCCTTGGATCAGGAGTAGCAAGAAACCTCTTCCCACAGCCCCCACCTCAGAGAGATCAGACCATGCAGTACATGGCAGCCCTGCTGGTTTTTGCTTTTTCGGGGGGTGTAGGGTAGGCAAACTAGCCCACCCCTGGTTTTGTACAATATGAAGAGTTCTCGGTGGCGTACCAGTAACCTCTGGCGAGGGGAAACTCGCCTAGTCCTTTAGGCCAATTTACAACCCTAGAAGAAAGGCTCCTCAATTATCAGACCTTGATTCAGACTCCTCCTCCTAGCTACCACCCTACACACAGGTAAATGTTGGGACCACCACCAACCCCGGTGAAAACACCTGTATGGGTAGGGGTGGACAATCCAAATATGATGGCCTGGTTCAAGCACTACTTATTCTGGTTCTCGGTCCCAATCCAGGAGCCGCTGGTTGAAAGTGGAGGATCTTGTTTCATGAACTAGATCCTGGAAATGTCATGCAATTCAAAGTTTAAGCAACTAAATTTCAAGAACTACAACTGGAAAACTGACCTTATATCCACTCAAGGAATTACAAAAACCGGAAGGAGATAGCAGGGGCAAATGAAGGCCTGATGTGCATGCATTTATTATAAACACTCATGGGCCCGACATCTTACTAGTTTGAAACCCTGGAACCAGCCTCAATCAATAGTTGGGAGCAGTTGAGAGAGCAATTTTGCATAAAATTCTATGGATCAGTACCTACGAGAACAACCAAATGGACCCTGCATGATGTGAAGCAACGGCAAGGAGGATCCCTCTGGGACTTTGTTGACTAATTCAACCTAGCAACAGTAGAGGTTCGGAAGCTTGACTTCCACACGGCATTGAAGGCACTGCTAACTAACACCATGAATGAGCTGTTAAGGGCTGACTTGGTCTTGAGGAAACCAGAACATAACTCAGATGATCTCCATGGCCAAAACTTTCATCGAGCTGGATGAAATAGGGCCCCAGCTAGGAACTGTAAGGAATTTGAAAGAAACAAGATAGATAATAGACGGTCTAAGAGAGACTAAAGGGACTCTAGACAGTCCGAAGGATTCATCTCTCTAAATCGACCATTCGGCGAAGCATTAGTGGCGGTAGAGAAGAGTTCAAACAAAAAAGATCTCTCTTATCTGGAGGCAAAGAGAGGATAGATAATAGGCAAAGAAAAGAACGCCTATTGCAAGTACCACCGAGTAAACGAACATGATATAGATGAATGCAGACACTTAGCAGAAGATATCTAGGAGCTGATCAAGAAAGGCAGGCTCCAAAAGTTTATAGATAAAAAAGCAAGCAAAGAAAAGCCAAAGGACCAGGATTTAGAGGGAAATAAGCCCGCTAAAAAATCAAAGGGCATAGTGATGGTGATAGCAGGGGGCGATCCTCCTAGCAAGAAAGCCAAGAGAGTCTGAGAAATAAGAGAGAATAGCAAGCTGAACCTTGCCTTTTCGTCTGGAAGCGAAATCCAAGTGGGCCACTTGACCGTGCTAGTGATGGAGGTAGAGATAAAAGGTTACACTGTCAAACAAACATTGGTGGACATGGGGAGCTCAACCAACATCATCACAAAGCATGCAATGGAAAAACTGAGAGCCACTCATAACCGGATCCAGGTGGTCCATGTACCATTGGTGGGACTGAGCGGGCATACGGTACCAGTTGTAGGGCAAGTCACTCTAGACCTCGACATCAAGGATAAGAAGCATGTTTAGAGATTGAAGGCTGACTTCACAGTAATAGAGTCTCCACTAGCATATAATGTAATCTTAGGAAGACCATTCCAATCAGAATCAGAAGCAGTGTTTTCTATTTGGTACCTAATGTTGTAGATATCGACTCCTTTAGGGGTAGCAGTGGTAAGAGGAAGCCAACAAATAGCTTAAAGAACATATTTGGCATCCCTACAGCCCGAAAGAATCAATCTAAAACCAGAGGAAGAAAGGAAAATAGAACCAGTGGATAAGCTGGAAACGCTAGTGATAGCACTAGACAGATTGATCCAAATCTCCAAAGAGCTCGATCAAGATACCAAAGAGCAGATGATACAAGTGATAAGGGAAGAGCATGTTACATTTGCCTGGAAGATCAGTGACATAGAGGGCGTACCACCGGAGATCATAAAGTACTCTTTCAACGTTGATCTGAAAGTGACCCCAATAATCCATAAAAAGTGAAAGTATGCACTAGAAAGGCAAAGGGCTATAAAGCAAGAAGTTCAGAACTTGATGGACGCGGGACATATTCGGGAAGTCCATTACTCGAAATGGCTGGCAAATGTAGTAATGGTGAAGAAGGCAAATGGAAAGTGGCTCATGTGTGTAGAATTTACGGGCCTCAATAAAGCATGTCCCAAGGACAACTATCCACTGCCAAGAATAGACCAATTGGTAGATTCCATAGTAGGATATACGGTATATTTATGCCTTGATATGGTGTTTAGCTATCATCAGATCCTTATGGACCCGGCTGACTTGGAGAAAACCTCTTTTATTACTCATGAAGGGACCTACTACTATTAGGTCATGCCTTTTGGATTGAAGAATACGGGGGAAACTTGCCAAAGATTGGTTAACGACATGTTTAGGGAGCAAATCGGAAAAACGATTGAAGTCTACGTGGACGACATGATTGTTAAAAGCTGGACCCTAGCGAAGCACCCCAGGGACCTTAGAGAGACATTCACCATTTTTCAAAAGTACAAACTCAAGCTCAATATGGAAAAATGCATATTCTAAGTGAAAGGGGCAAAATTCATAGGGTTCATGATTTTGCAAAGGGGAATAGAGGTAAACCCAGAAAAGATAAAGGCCATGTTGGATATGACTTCTCCTAAAACTCTTAATGAGATCTAGAAGCTGAATGGTCAGATCACAGTCCTAGGAAGATTCATCTCATTTTCTACCAAGACATGTATACCATTTTACAAAGCACTGAAGAAAGGCCAAGCCTTCAAGTGGGACAAAGAATGCTATGAGGCATTTGACCAAATTAAGCAGTTCCTGGTTTCCCCTCTGTTACTCAACAGACCAGTTGAAGGGAAGAGGTTGCACCTGTACTTAGCTGCCATAGATGAAGCTATAGGATCAATCCTAGTAAGGCAAGAAGAGGGACAGTAATTCCCAGTATATTATACAAGCAAGGTGTTGAAGGAGGCAGAGACCAGGTATCCAAGTATTGAGATGCTTGCACTTGCCTTATTATCATCAACAATCCTGCTGCCGCCGTACTTTTAAGCCCATACAATCATAGTCAGAATCGAATTCCCATTAAAGAAGGTGTTACAAAGGCTGGAGACATAAAAAAAAGGTTGGTCGAATGGGCAATCCGATTAAGCAATTTTGACATCCATTTTGAACCAAGGTAGGCTTTAAAAGCATAAGTTCTAGTAGATTTTGTAGTGGAATCATGGGCTTAGACACAGACTCGGTGCCACCATATGAAGAATTAGACGTTTTTATGGATGGGGTATCCTTATAGAAGGGGGCAGGATACAGGATCTACCTTCGAGGCCTAAACCAAATCCGCTTACACTATGCAGTCAAGTTGGATTTTTCCACTACCAATAATACAACATAATACAAAGCCATGATCAAAGGTCTGGAACTGATAAAAGAGATTAGACCAGAAAGTGTCTGAATACTCAGCAATTCCCAGTTAGAATCCAACTGGGTGAATAAGCACTTTGAAGTCAGAGACTTGTCCACGAGTAAATACCTAGAGAAAGTCCAAGGGTAGCTGAAAGAAATAGAGAATTAAGGCACAGTTTGGAAAATAGAGAACATCCCCACAGACGCGAATATCATAATAGACGAACTCGCCAAAGCCGCCTTTAGCTGGATTGAGTGGCACAACTCGACTACCTGTACGAGGTATAAAATCATTCGAGCACTGACCAGCTAGAAATTTTAACTGTATATGAAAGCAGCCGGACTGGATGAAATGTATTATTGACTTCCTTCGAGAGGGAAAATTATTAGAGGATGAAGCAGAGGCAGTCCGAATCTCCAGAAAGTTCGCCAGGTATGCCATCATTGGACGACAGTTTTACAGAAAGTCATTCAGTAACCTATGGTTAAAGTGTGTCTCGGTGGAGGAAGGGAATTATATGTTAAGAGAGCTCCACAAAGGAATTTACGGTTCACATCAAGTCGCTCTAGCAATTTTCTGAAATGCTATACTAATAGGGTACTTTTGGAAATCGATGAAGAAGGACTCGGATGCCTATGTGCCAGCATGCCACCAGTGTTCGATACATTCCAAGAAAATGCGGCCTCTGGAAGAATAGAAGGCAATCTTCACTGCATGGCCCTTCTCTATGTGAAGAATCGATATGGTAGGACCAATGCCGGAAGCAAGCAGGCAACGGAAGTGGCTGATAATGGCGGTTGATCACTTTACTAAATGGGTAAAAGCTGAAGTTATCTCCACCATAACCCCAAAGAAAATGATCAGTTTCATCCAAGAGCACATCCTAGACAGATTCGATATTCCTAAGGTCTTCATCAAGGATAACGACACCTAGTTTATCTCCAAGAAGTTTGTTGAATTCTGTAGAAGCTTTTATATTGACCACAGGCACAGTTTAGTGGCTCACCCTTAAGCCAACGGAATGATGAAGGCCGTAAATCAGACATTGTATGAAGGGATAAAGAAAATACTAGAAGAACATAAGGGAGCTTGGGCGGATGAGTTGAACAATGTTCTTTGGGCATACCGAACCCTCCAAGATGGGAAATAAGAGAAACATCTTTTGCTATGATATACGGAATCGAGATAGTTATTCCAATAGAGATTGGCTCCCTCAGTGATAAGGTTGCATATTACAGTGAGGCACAGAATGATATCAACATTCGTTTTCATCTTGATTCCTTAAAGGAAAGAAGGGCCGGGCTTTTATTTTTATGGCTACCTATAAGAGCTGGATCACAAGATACCATAATAAGAAATTTAGAGCAGTACTTTCAGTAGGAAGACCTGGTCATCAGAGATGTCGAGGCTTCCTAAGCAAAGGAAGGTAAAAGGAAGCTAGCGATGAAATGGGAAGGACCCTACCAGAATAAGAAGGTCATTGGTCTGACCACCTATAAGTAGATCTAGATGGCCCGGGAAGGAGGTCCCAGGTACCTGGAATGTAAGAAACTTTTAGAAGTACTACCAGAATTAACTATCGACACTTTGTAAATGTTGCACTCTTTTTCCCTCATCAGTGGTTTTTTCCCACAAGGTTTTCCTTGGTGCGATTTTTAACGAGGTAACTTTCTTTAGAAGAGCATTAGCAATTTTGCATTTATTCGGCTTTACATCAATAAAAATTCGCTTTTGAAATTTATTGTTAATTATGAAGTGTATGTTTGGTCCAAACCAACAGATAGACTTCAAACTCAAAGCAGGACTACAGAAGTCCGGGATATAATAAGAGGAACATAATAGGCAAATATAAATGCTTCTTTTATAAATAACCCGTTAAAAAAGGGGAAGAATTGGTTACAAAAAGTCTCCTTTGAGGACTTGTGCAAAAACAAAAAATAAAAAAGATGAAGGCCTGAGCTAGTCTTCCAGGTTAGACACTCCCTCTGTCGGCTCTGGAGGAGCGATCTCATTTTGCTCATTTGTCACCAGTATAGAAGTGGTGAGGTCTGCTTCCAGCCTTGACAGTGTGAGGTCCTCAATTTCTGTTAAGGGAGAAGAAAGAGGAGAAAGATTCATCTCCTGGGGGAAGTCAGCATCAATTTCATTAAAAGAGATGTCCGGGTATGTCTCGGCATATTTCTCGAGGAGGCAGTTGCCGTAAAGTAGGGCTAGTTACCCGTACACCACTGTCCTCTCCTTCACGTGCCCTTCCTTTGTTGCAAGATTCGCTAGGTAGGCTTCATTCTCCTTGTTTAAGGCCTATTCAGATGCAGCCCAAGACTTCTTCAGGGCAGTAATTTTGGTTGAGGCTGCGTCTAGGAATTTTTTGCTGTTTAGCACTTTTTTCAGCAGCCTTAACCAGAGCCCAATAAGGTGCTGGTTATATATGAGGTCTACCTCCTCAACCTGCTTCAGCTCCTCATAGAGGAAAGAGATGGCCTAGAAAAGGATCGTTATTCTAACAGTTTCAAGGCTGAGAATAAAAGACTTAAAGGTACTTACAGCATACAATATACTCATGATCCTAGTCCCGATTGTGCGGTTGTTGAGTTCATCCATCCTCATTGCATCTACTGGTAAATACATCCTAGTTATCAGTTTCAGCTGCACTAGGAGATCTGCTAAGCTTGCCTCTGTCCTAAATTTGGACAACAGGATCTTTTTTATAGAAAGGTCATCATTGTCAGCTGGGGTTCGGTCAAAATCCGAAATGACATCCTATAGAATTCATTAATGGTAATAGTGCAAGTATGGAGGAAGGGATAACGGATGATGGATCTTACCACGCAGATCCTCTAGCCCTTATCCACTGCTGTTTTCCTCTTACTCTGAAGTGCAGGCTCCGTATTCCCTCTTAGTTGGGTGGCTGGCTCCTCGAGTCTCGACAAGGTGTTACTAGTACAGAAGGTGGGCTAGAAGTGTAGCAGTAGTAGGGGCTCGGGCCCCTCTTTTTCGGTTCTTCAAGGCTGTAACAGTATCAGTTAGTGACATCCCTGTAAAAAATACAAGTATAGAATGAGTACAATGAAAAATCGGTACCTCGACGTTCCTTGATGGGATCATTAAAGAAAGTTAGAAGTCCCGTCCGGTCGTCCAGTGTGACTAGTGCCAGCCTCAGGCGAAAGGCCCTAACCGCGTATGAGAGATTCCAGTACTTGGTTAGAACTGAGCTCAGTAGTTCTAGATGGACTTTCTCCTTTGGTGAAAGCCAGTCCTTTACCCCATTCATTTCCTTAGTGCTCTGGAAGGACCAGGCTTGGGGGAATGCATGAGCATCATTTTTACGCTTAATGAAGAAGAATAACTTCTTGAAGCCCTTAACTGAGGTGGTGCGCCTCTTGAAGAACTGAAAGCTTGTGCCTTTAGCTAAGATGAGATGGCCGTTGTTGGCATCCAGATGGATTTGTATGGCAACGTACCGAAACATGGCACCAGGCAACTAGATGTTAAGATTACAATACAACCAGTATAAGGCACATATGTCTTCTATTGCATTCTGGTGGATTTATGCCGGTCATACGTTGTACCAGTATAGCATACTGTAAATCTCTTCCGACAGGGGTTAAGTGAATCCACCCTTGATATGATATTGGTATATGGAGAAAAAGCCCTTAGATGGTTTATGGACCTTTTGACTAGGTGAAGGCTTGAGCCAATCGCAGGTTTCTAGCCACTTATGGGTAGCCTATAATCGACGTATCTCTCCCTCCTTGATTGCAGATGCCATATCTACAATCAGAGGAGTTAAGATCCTTTCTTGATTCCTTCCTCCTTCGACATTGTTCTTCATCGGTCGAGGGACATTTATGAGGCACACCGTTGCCTCAGATGCAGCGGCAGATGGTGTTTTTTCTAAGGATTCTGATAAGGAGATCCTCGCAAGGTCTGAGTCAACTTCTATTAGGGGCAATAGGGCGCAGTGTTTAGGGCTTGAGGACCAGGTTTAACTGGGGGATTCCATGGCTTTGAGTGTGTGGAATCCTAAGAGTGTCTAGGAGGAGTTGCAGTCTTAAAGGGAGGAGTTTCCAGGCATGGACACAATATTTGAAGCTTGCAATCTTTGAAAATAAACTAGTAGAAAGAAAAATTACAAAAGAAGAAGAATACTTACTGGCTTGGTGAGAGCATTCTGAAGAAATTGTTGAGAATTGGAGAGCTTTTTGAGAGGGAAGATGTAGGTTCTCCACGAAATTGCCAAAGTATGGTGAAGAGGCTATAAAGAGGGGGTAGTAAGGTTGTAACCCTTCCCTAATGGGATAGCTAAAGGTTGCGTCTCTTCTGGATCTGGCATGTGGCGAGGGGATGTTGGGTGCGACGCTCAAGATCTGCCATTTTAAAATTTGAAATGGAACCCTAAAGAGTTCTTTAGACCAGTAGGGGACTTCTAATGATATCCGAATATTATAATGTTGGGCTTGTCATCCAGATTATGCAGCAGGGATGGGGCCAGTTGAAGGAGACCCAGTCCGGGTCAGGATGCATCTGCCTAGCATTTAGGAAATCTTCCAGAAGGAAGGAGATAGAGTCCTTACCAAAGTCTACCTTTATCCAGTGGTGTGATTAAAGGTTACCAGTGTCCTAATCCGTGGGGCTTAAGGTGGAAGTCTCTTAGTTCGACTCAGATGAAGACTCTGGGCATTCCTAGTCCTGAGCAAACTCTACCACTGACCTTATAAAAGAAAGGGATGTAGAGGTAAAGAACTAACTTATAATTCATAATCAAGCTAATATATCCAGAGATTGTCATAATCAAGGCTGACTTAGGTATCAGAGCGTAACCCAAAGGTTACCGGTGTTACATCCTTTTTGTTTTACAGGAACTTAAGCAAATCCAGCCTTAATCAGCTCAGACCCAGATCTACCGAAGGATTTCTACCCAATCCATTAATTCTTAATCTCAAAAAATGTAATTCCTCCTTTGTTACCCATTGTCATTTTTCGTGGTTAAGCTATAAACATAATTACTCTGAAAAGCTTCCTTTTGTCATGTTGATTTCTTGCTTGAGCTTTTCTTTCTGGTGAAGATTCTTTTTGTATTTTTTGTTTACTTTCAGTTATAAATATGTAAATATCTAGTTTATTTGAAAATTTTATTCACGTCATTTTTCTATTGGGTTCATTCTCAATTCTAGTTATTCTCTGGTGTTTGTAGTTTAGGGTAGTATCTTTTTATTGCTATTTTATATAAATTACTTGAAGTGGTTCCCAGCATTTTTTTACACATGAAAACATCATTTAATCTCTATTCTTTTTTTTTTTTAAATAATAATCTTGACTGTACAAGTATCCTATTTTTTTTTATAGTCCCACGAGATAATCCTAGTTAGGTCCACACCACTACGATGGGTAGCTTTAGGCCAAAATCTACAACTAGACTAATTCCCACTCAAAACATGCTGAGCCCATTTATGGGGTACTTCTTCCTAAGGTGTTGTTGAGACCTCTTGCTTCAGCGATCATAGCCCTTCCCCTAATACCAACACCTTTTGGTTTACAAGTATCATATTTAATAACATTTGGTCAATTAATGGCTTCCATAGGAGAAACACTATGTCAACTCAATTTGTAATACATTTGGTGCTGCTCTTTTTCATTAACTTTTAGAAGAATCACTTTTATTTAAGGAAATTCATCAATGTTTAATCATATTATAAATATTCAGATTTGTAGGTTAAAGATCTTCAATAGCTTGTCGTGAATCCAAAATCAAATTTCTCCGAATTTTTGGTACAGAAAGCTTCTGAGGTAAGAGGTATGGCTTAATTGTAGGCTTTCTTTTTGTTTTCCTTTTTGATTTGTAGGATCCTTAATTATTTTTTAAATTAGGAAAATAGAAAATCTAAATTATAGCTAAAACAAAATTGGAAACAAGTTCCTAAATATCCAATCCAATAAAGTTCATTTCAAGAAAATTCACATAAGTGTTTGATCATATTATAAATATTTGGATTTGCAGCTTAAAGATCTTTAACAGCTTGTTGCAAATTCAAAATCAATTGTCTCTGAAATTTTGGTAAAAGTAGCTTTGAAGGCACGAGGTATTACTTATTTTTAGGCTTTTTTTTCCCTCTTTGAATTGTAGTATCCTTAATTATTTTTTAAATTTAGTCAAACAGAAAAATCTAAATTATAGTTAAAACAAAATTAGAAATAAGTTCCTAAATATGCAATCAAATAAGGATGTCAAAATTAGTTTAGTATGTTAATTAAAATCTATCCTTAGTTGTTTTTTAATTTAGGAAATCAATCAAAGCTAAATTATAGCTTACACAAATTTGGAAATCAAGTTAATATATTATACGGGAATCAATTCACTAAATTAGAATTAATGATAATAAATTTCCAATTAGCTAATTTAGTATTAAAGCCTATTTAAATTAAATCTAAATCAAATAATCAAAATAACTCTGTTTGGAAATATATATATATATATATATATATATATATATAGAAAAATTTGAAAATATATATTTTAGAAAAAAAGCAAATGTGAAAAAGCTAATAATTCAGCTTGCATCATAATAGATTTAAATTGTTTATATAATATCATTCATTATAATTTTATTTATAACGTTGTTTACATAAAATAGAGTGATTTATACCTTTACTTGTTTTTTCTTTTCGTAGAAATCTAATTTCACTAATAAATATTAATATATTTATATTAATGAACCGTTTTGTTACTGCTTTGGTTAAGAATGTTATACAATGTGTCTTTTTATTATAGCTTTGGTTAAGAATGTTATACAATAAGCCTTTCTACTCCTATTATGGTTAACAATATAATAAAATGAGCTTTTTTGCTCCTACTATGGTCAATAATGCAGTACATGAGCTTTTATGGTGCAATTGTGATTAATAATATTCACTATTGTGACTGGTATCTCTATCTATTTTTTTTAATCTTCTTTAATTAGATTTGCTATAGCAATTAAACTCTTAGGGATTAGTTGAAAGAGCATGATTATACACTATAATTTTACAAGTTCAATGGAAGTCCATGATGGATTTCTTTGGATTTACCTTTGAGCTTTTTGCACACGTCTATTTGTTTTTTCTCCTATTGTAGAATTATGGAAAACTTTCATACCTTGGCATACATGATTTATTCCTCATAAAAAGCTTTGGCTTCATTAGTGGTTTACTATCATTTCTAGGATTATTACTAACTCTACATCGTACTTATTTGTTTGAGCTTAATCTTTTAGTATGAGGTATACTTTTTATTATTTGAATGTTTTTATGATGAGAATTCAGGATACTATCTTACCAAATTTGAACTGTGTGGAAAGACCCTAATAAATTGAATTATTCAAAGCACATGCTACTATGCATCCTTTTTTAACACTTAAGGTTTTTGTTGCAGATTGAGGTGGCTAATTGTCACTGTGATGAACTCTGCTTTTGACGGCTCAAACTGCAATCTTGCTTGGGTTGAGTTATTACAGTTGCAGCAAGTTTAGCATAGCCAGAAAGCTTCATATTAATTAGTTTCTTTTTTGCGACCAAATAGTTGATAAGAGAAAAGAGATAGGGTAGAAAGCACTAAATTACGAGT
The DNA here is from genome assembly GCA_039660915.1 of Euphorbia tirucalli. Taxonomy (NCBI): domain Eukaryota; kingdom Viridiplantae; phylum Streptophyta; class Magnoliopsida; order Malpighiales; family Euphorbiaceae; genus Euphorbia; species Euphorbia tirucalli. The sequence continues at coordinate 19,427,047 of CM077637.1, forward strand.
GTAACAGATTTATAGCTATTTCTTTATATGGTTATAGCCTTTATTACTTATCTAAAATGAAATATGTGTGTATACATGGTTTTTTTCTTTCTTTGATGAGGTATTTTTCTGTCATTACAGTGTTCATTACTCATGTTGTTGACTCCAAAACAGGCTAAAGACACACAAGAGGAGGGGGTGAATAGTGTGTCTTACTGAATAAAAAAATCTTTTATTAAAACTTTTTTGGTAAAAACAATTTTTCCCAATAAAACAAGTTTTACTTAAAATGCGAAAGTAAATAGTTGGTAAAACTTGTGAATATAATCGCTTTGATTAGTTTAAACAATATCTCTAAATACTACTAATGCTATTAATTTAACTACTTAACAATATATAAAGAGAGTAGGGATAGAGATAATTAAGACACAACGATTTATACAGGTTCGGCTCAACCGACCTACTCCTGTCTCTAAGCACACCACTTGAGATTTTCCACTATGATTTCTTTAATGAGATATCAAGCCAACCAGTGTTTTTATAGCTTTAACACTAAACTTTGGCTAGTACTTTTTATAGCTTTAGCACCAAACTCTAACCGGTGTTTTTGTAGCTTTAACACCAAACTTTAGCCAGTGCATTTTATAGCTTTAGCACCAAACTCTACAAATGTTGTTTTTCAAAGATCAACAAACAAACTTATGCAAACTTTGTTGATAACACTTAACAAAAAAGCTCCCCTGCACATAAAGATCTCTTTGTGTGATTTTACAATTCCCTTAAAATATTGAAATTGAATTTGTATGAATTGCTTTGATGAAGACTTATTTTTCTTTGAACTTGCTCTTTGAAGAATGTTGGAAAGACTACTCAAGATTGCTTGTATTATATGCTTTGTAATTTGTCTTCCCAAGTTGAAATGTTTGCAATTGCGTTATATTTATAGGCATTGGAGAAGTGGTCTGTTGCCTATAAAATTGGACTCTAGCAAGTGCACTAGGTCAATTGTAGTACTTAAGCAAGACTAAATATCATTTCCTCAGGGATCTGTACGAACAACCTTAATTTTCTAGCAAACAGACAGATCTAATATCTTTCACAAATAAAATGAAGATTTTAAGCAAACTAAGTAGACTGACACAGATTCAAGCATTAACAAGTTTAAAATTTCAAATAGTAAAAGTAACAACAACAATAAAGATAAAAGCAGCAGACCCAAACCAATTACAAGTAAGCAATTTCATTACATTCCTCTCCTTGACCATCATGAGCAAGATTACAGAACATAGATCTAGGGTATCTCACTCTCAAATCACCACACTAGGAACCTCCGGACATGTGGATTCTATGACAAGCAGCCTAATCGAATTTTTTCAACAAAAGACTACTTAATCATACATTAAGATCTTGCAAGCATTTTATCAAAGATAAAAACCCCTAGCATGCAGTCTACTTGAATTTCTTCAGCAATAAACATACACGTGTTTCAAGGCATTTTCATGGTTAATATCTCCTCTCGGTCTCATCCTAACCATTAGCATATGAGGTGATCAGTCTCAAAGGAAGATGAAGCACACCAAGAAACAATCATCACATACATAATACCTATAATAAAGAAGGAGAATGAGTACTTACTACTGCCAGCCGAGCTGGCTCAAGCCTGCTTGAAACAGACTACTCACAACACATGAGCAGTATCAATAGAAAAATAAATAATAATAAAATAAATAAAGAGAAATTACTACTAATTATATTAAACTAAAGAATTAGAATACAAGAGAGAAAATGAGCCAAGAGTCAAAAGCTCTCTACTACAAACACTAAGGGAGTATATATAGCACTCCCTAAAAGACTAAAATACCCTAAAATTAAAATAATAATAAAGTACTTAGCATAGGTGGCTTAAAGATAACCATAAATTAAAATAATAGTAGGTTCAACCACTAAAGTTTAACTAGATTTGTAAGTAAAATCTTTCCAAAAGTCAAATCTCTCTTTTCAAGACAAATCATGTCTTCTCCTCCATCCCTCCATAGACCCACGGCAAGGACTAATTTCGGCCCATCTTTTTCTCTCTCCTACAAAGCTCTTTTTCAGCTCTCTTCCAGCCTGCTTCCTGAGCCTACTCGCCGAGGTTTTTCACAGTTTGCTCCAATTTAATTTATAACCTGAAATAAGCTCTAATTAGCCAAAATTAATTCAATAAAGCTCAATTTAATTCCAATTACGTGAAATTATTGTTATATTTATCACTTATCATGGTTTGGAGAAGAAATTCAATTTCTGTTCAGGTCTCTGAAACTAATCGTTGTATAGTATTTAGCCCTCTGAAGCTTTAATTCTGATTCTCTTCAAGTCCCTAAAACTAGCCATTGTATAGTATTTAGCCCTCTGAAGACTTGTAATGAACTTTCTTCAGGTCTCTGAATGTATCCGTTATACAGTGTTCAGGACTCTAAATATTTGAGTTTGACTTTTTCAGGTCTTTGAAGGTAGCCATTATACAGTGTTCAAGACTCTGAATATTTGTAATGAACTTCTTTAGGTCTCTGATGAGGGCCATTATATAGTGTTTAGACCTCTGAAGATTTAAGTTGAACTTTTTCAGGTATCTGAATGTAGCGGTTATACAGTGTTTAGACATCTGAAGATTTGTAACAAAATTTCTTATATATTCAACATGAAGCAATGTTTATCTTACTATTCCAAACTTTTTATCCTCTTTTTGTAATATCTTTCCAATGTCTTTGTTGTAAGTTTTCACCTTATACTTTGTTAACTGATTAAAAAAAAGCATATTTATTTTTAATTAATTCTCAAAGTATTTATTTAATTTTTATCTTCTTCAAATATAAATTTGTTTTCATCAAAACAAGAGTCAACACATGTATATTTTTGTTCTTTTCATAACCAAAGTAATTAAAGTATGGGATGAATATGCATTATGTGTTGTTAAATTGATAGCACTACATATTTCATAGAGAAGATATATTACTTATTTATAAGATGCATTGGGATAATATTTTGATAATAGCTAATGAATTTGTAAAATACATTGAGTTATTGTAATCTAGCTATGTATTTTCAAATTTTGTAAAAGAATAAATTATATCTTGTAATTTTCTTTTCTTTTAGTACTCATATGGATTGCCACAGAAATAAAATCAAACGAACATTGGCTGATTTTTTTTTTTCCCTTAGGATATAAAACACATGATGTCATTTGAGAAAGGAAAAAGAACAACTCTAATTGCTTGAAAATGTGCAAAATGATACGGATAATTTGCTTTTAATTTTCCTTGATTTGTATATGTTCACCCTTATATTAGTCAATTTATACAAATTGACGTGTCATTCTCTCATAAGATGACCTTTTAATTGTTTTATTATATGTCAACAAATTAATGTCTCTTGTTGGTAATAACTTGTATTTATTCGCAATCTGTCAACATATTAAGTAAAGAATTAAACCAAGTAAACTGTGGATATTTATTGCTAAATATTCTTCAAAAGTGGAAATCAACAAATATATAAATAAATCATCCTATAAATGTTATAATGATAATCCTTCCAACCCAATTTCCAAAAATATAATTCATATTCCTACTTTCTTCTACCTAAGATATTTTAATTTCTCAATCTCCTAAATTTAATAATGTTGCTATTAACAAATTATATGTGAACAAAATCTATTGAATTCCAATCAGAAATATAAGTTGATTGATAATATTAAATTTATGTGGAACATATTAAAATATTATATGTAAGACTTAATCTTAAATTATTTTGATTAATTATATATTCAAACCACAATAAATATAATGACCAGCATAATTGCATAAATATTAATTATTTGAGCGTTCAGTATATTATTTTCTTATACCATCAAAATTATTAAACCTCAATTAGGGAATTCAAGCTTAGATATTTTAATATATATTGTAGAAACTTTGTCACATTTAAGTTTTTCCACTGGAAGTAAACGTAAATAATTTATGAATTATAAATAAATTCATAACGCAAAAATTTATACTCAATTTTTATTAAATACAATTGTAAAAAGGATTAAGTAGCTCCAAAAATAAATAAATAAATATATGAGACTTCTTCCACAAATTTACTCATTATAATGCCAATCAACATGGGTTCAACATTAAGAAAGCGACTCGAAAAAATAAAAATAAAAAACAATAGGTTATAAATGGTATTAATAGTTTTTAATAACCGAACCATAGCAAAACTGAAAACACAAAATAAATAATTGAAAAATCAAGAAGGTTGTAAGAGGTAATGTGAAGGCAGAGCCAGCTCAGTCCAACCCAACCCAACCGCCCTCTCAAACCGCTGCAAAATATCATCCCTTTCCTTAATCACAAAAACACTCCTAATTACACTTGTGATTATTCACTAAACACCTTAATCTCAATTTTTAATTCAATATTAAACAACCCTATAAAGCCACCATCGCTCTGCCTCGTTTCTCTAGTGTAATTCTGCAGATACTCTCTTCATAGCAAACTCCGTTACCCAAAAAAATCTGATGCATCTTTCTACTCCGGGAAAGCAAATATCTCTATTTTATTCAGAAACCGACTTAATGAGACTCATTTAACTCATCTTCTACTTCTCCTTCCTTTGATCATACGATTCCTCTTTCACTCATTGCCGTTAAAATAAACTCCTACTCTCTCTGATTCCGTCTCTGCTCTCACCGCTTTGCTGATTTTCATCCATTTTCCCTTTTGGTAATGTGCTTTTCTCCATTTTATATCTTGGATTGATGAAGGCGGTGGCTTGTTTTCTTTCTCAACTGATAACATATACGATTTATGATTTTATCTTGATTCTCTTTTTATGGCTGCAACAATGGTGGTTGTTTGCTTTCAAAATTTTCTTGGTTAAGGATTTTTTCTTTTTTTCTTTTTTTTTTTTAGCTTTCTTTAAATCTTAAGTTTTTATCAATATGAAAGCTCACTGTATTGTTAACTTGTTAACTTTATTCTTTGCCTCTTTGGGGGCATCACTGAAGAGAGTTTTGTATTTGGAATATTTATGTTTATGTTAAATGCTGCAGTTATTTGATAGTCGCTTGGCATTTTGGTATCAAGCTAAGGTTTGATAGTAACTTTTTATAGCAATTTAATGCCAAAGTACTTTCTATTTCTATTTTTTGGTTGCACGAGGTCCAAAATATATTTATTTTGATCGTGCATTAATTTGGCTTTTTTAGTGTCTTGCTTAACCTTGTTTTATATGAGGGCAGCATCTTGCTTTTCTTGTCGTTCTTTTTTTCCCTTTGTTCTAATTGCTACTTTTGTCTACATGTATCTGGAAGATGTGTGAATATTATAGTAGAAGAAGACGGTCAATAAAAAGCTTTTTAAGTCAATCAGGCAACATTTTCACTAACCTTTGAGCTTTGAGCTTCTAGTATCTGCAGGACATAGTTAATTTCTAATGCAATTGACTGATGGAATAACTGACTAGGATGATCTGAATATGTCTAAAAGCATGCTATAACTTGCACTTAACATAATCCTTAATACACTGGAGTTTTGCTTTTCTCAATAAATTGGATCATTTTGTTGCACTGTGAATAAAATAGGGCGAGGCAAATGAGTTTTCTAAGTATCATTTATATGAATGGTCACTGTCGAGCACTGTTGTGCATTTTTTCAATAACGAGCTTGGATGTCGAGATGCTATTCATAAAGAAACTAATAATTTTAGTGGTGTACCATTGTATTTTTAAATGACTGTTTAGTAATTTAGCTTAGGGTCCTTGCTTTTCCTAAGCATGTATGATTGTGATTTAGAAAATACATTCTCTTGGGCCTCTAATTTTTTGTTCTCAGTTGTCACATTTTTACACTCATTTATGGTGCAGTTGCACCTTTAGCAGTTCATATCAATTTTTTGGTGTGGTTAGTCATGTCATTAATAAACATTTCTGCACTTCTCTATACTGTTGTTGGTCTTGTTCTCTTTCTCTCTCACTTGACACTAATGTTTTGGTCCTTTTTTTCCCATCAGATAAGAGCCAGCATATACAGTATGTCTGGCAGTGAATTGCATCAGAAAAGGCATGGCCTCTTGAAAGAGCAAGTCAGACTATCTAAGAGGAAAGATTCTGATCGCTATGAGATTGTTCCTATCCAACAGACTTACACATTTGAGAAAGGATTCTTTTTATTTATCCGTGCATGCCAATTGTTAGCCCAAAGCAATGATGGAATTACACTGGTAGGTTTGGCAGGTCCTTCAGGGGCTGGAAAGACTGTGTTCACGGAGAAAGTACTCAATTTCATGCCCAGTGTTGCTGTCATATCAATGGACAACTACAATGATTCTAGCCGAATTGTGGATGGCAATTTTGATGGTGAAATATCTTTGAACTCGCTTAGGCCTTTCATATGAAGTATATTATTCTTTTTAGCAGAGCATGTTTAATATAAAAGGTGTGGCTAGATCTATTATGGTATTTAGTTGAATAACTTACAATAATCTCACGCAATATATTATCATTCCTTGGCTTTGACATTTTCATTCACTGATAGAAGACAACTTTTTGCCATGTAGATACTTTGAAAAAAACCAATTCATGATCTCATTGTACTGCACAGCAGAAGCTTTTTATCGAGAAGAATAGCCATGTCTTGTCATTATAATTTTTTTTTTTCTGTTACAATTTCTTTTAAACCATTTGCCATGTAATTTAGTTTGTCTGAAGAGCTTGTTTTATTAGGAAAATGCCAAATCATATTTTTATCTGATCAGAAAACGGTGGGGCAGGTATCCATGCTTTCATGGATTGGAGTCATGAACTTTTAGGAGTCAGAGAAGGTGGCTAATGTGATCTGTTCACTAAGACTTTTAAACCTCATTTTGTTTAACATGAGTTACGTATGTCGACTTAAATTCTCCCTTGATTTTTCTGATATGTGCCTCAGGTGTGTTTTTTATTTTTGTTATTATCTAATTCATCTGTTTCCATAACTAAGTTTATTTTCTTATTTTGGGTCGTAGAGTCTAGTTCAACATCAGTTTCTTATTTTTATTGGTTTCAAACCTATATTACAAATGTCTAATGTGTTTTCACTTGTCAATTAATAACGATTTTCTTGCTGGTATTGTTAATTAATTAACAAATACTTTTCTAACAATAATGGATGTAGTCTAGATTTGAGGGGTTTATAGCTGTGTCATCTACCTTTATTTCTCTGTTGTTGCTGTCATGTTGATTTTCGGATGTGAGTTAACATGCCTTAGATTTCTCTTCCGTTGATACTGATTTTCATCATAGTTGTTGATTATTTTATTTATTTAGCCTGTGAGTTAACATGGAAACCAAATCTTGGACTTACTAGTGCCTGCAAGAACATAATATAATGGAAGTTTCATGCATCTCAAATCTTTAATGGCAAGTACCTGCACCGTAAATGTTCTCTAATTATTCAGTCAACTTTGGTTGTATCATGTAATATTTGGATGCTGCTATTCTACATTTTGAATCTGTTGGTGCCGTTGCACACTTTGGAAATCATTTTTCTGTTTAATAGTATATATGTATGTGTCATTTTCACTGCTGACATGTATGGGAATTGAGAGCACTCTTTCTTAAATGTATTAAGAGAAATTCCAGAAAGTGGTATGGGTGGAAGAAAGCAGTGGGGAAGGTTAAAGGTTTTCAAGAGCGGTTTCTATTTATTCATGGTGAGACAAGATGGTCTTGATTTTGCTAGAGATTTTGGAATAGTTGAAAATTGAAATGTATTTTAGGATGCTTTGCGCTGGGCAAACTTTTCCTTTGATTTTATTTCTTTTAATTTTTAAGTCAAGCATGGACCAAAAGATGAACCACCTGAATTTCCATCTTGTAGTTGCAAATTGAGTGGCACCTCAGGACAAATTTGGATTATATAGTATTCTTTGATTCCTATGAGGAGGTAGATTTGATTATGATGTAACTAAGTTTGGTTCCTCTTCTTGTGTATTCCTTGCAAGTTATACCATTTCTTTGTTCCCTCTTACAGTCTGAAACTGAGGCAAAGCTTGTATTCTTATACTATTGGTTCCGATACTTCTTTGAAACAGATCCACGTTTAACAGACTATGACACGTTACTCAAGAATCTCCATGATTTGAAGGCAGGAAATTCAGCTGAAGTTCCAATCTACGATTTTAAGTCTAGCTCTCGAATTGGATACAGGTCAATCATTGCTTCCTTTTTTTTACTTAAAACTTCTGTTGCTTTTGATCCATAAATTTGTTGTTGTTTTGATGACTGATTTTACATTCATATGATTTTTACTCTGGCTTTTCTTTCAAACCTAATCTAAGCAATTATTGTGATAGAACACTTGAAGTCCCAACTTCTAGAATAGTGATTATTGAGGGAATCTATGCTTTAAGTGAAAAACTGCGACCTATGGTAGACCTGCGGGTATCAGTAACAGGAGGAGTTCATTTTGACCTTGTAAAACGAGTTTTAAGGGACATCCATCGTGCTGGACAAGAGCCAGAGGAAATTATTCAGCAGATATCTGAAACGGTTAGCACTTGTACATCTTGCTTTAAAATGTGCAAAATGCGCTCTTAACCTACTTGGATATACATCATTTGCAGGTATATCCAATGTACAAAGCTTTTATTGAACCGGATTTGCAAACAGCTCATATAAAAATCATAAACAAGTTCAACCCTTTCTCTGGATTCCAGAGTCCTACTTATATATTGAAGGTAGTTTCTTATGTTAACTTGTTTGTTTCCAGTTAATGAGATTGCTAAGATATTCCTTTTGGAAGCAAAGCCATCTACCGATCTTTTTCATCATGCTGTTCATATATTTGATAATTATGCTTTTTTTTTTTTATGATGTCCAATTACTTTCTTTTATTGTAGTCAGCAAGGAAACTGATACCAGATCAGATCAAAGCTGTTCTTTCTGAAGAACACACAGAAGCAAAGGAGGAGATCTATGATATATATCTTTTACCACCTGGTGAAGATCCAGAATCTTGCCAGTCTTATCTGAGAATGAGGAACAAAGACGGAAAATATAATCTTATGTTTGAGGTTTGCCTACTAGAATTATAGTTTTGCATTATACTGTGACAATATATTATGGTAGACTCAAATGTTCTGCTGACATCAATAAAAGATAAAAATAAGTTAACAGGAAATATAGTGCTATAGACAGAGGGCATGCCTATGTTGCTGAACTACATAAAGTAAGAACATAACCAGCCTAAACCCGCTTGTTGGTTTGAATAGCTCCTGACTCTGTCAAAGGATGATGCTGTTTGTATACTGGTGAATGGTGATTTGCTCATTATGCCTCTTTCGCCTGAGTCAAACATTTATTAGATTTGAGCTCAGCATATGTTCTCATTCTTCTTCTTATTCTGAAGATAAGCAGATTTATGGATGCTGCTTGGAGTTGGGATAACATCCACCCATTTTATGTCTAGCAGTCACCACTATAGTACATATTGATGAGATAATTGTAACAAAGTTCAAGTGTAGTTCGATTAATATTTTGAGGTGGTTGTAAGTGTCATCGTCCCTAGATCTGCTTCTAATCGTGCCTCCATCTAATTATGTTTGCTGCCATATAAATGCTAAATTTCTGAAATGAGGAAGGTCTATTGAAGCTGTAATTGGAGTTGAGTGATTTTTGTGTGACAAACTGAATTGAAATTACTGCTTTCCTGTTTAGTGAATTTGATGAAATAAACCTAGGATATGTGACGAAAATCTCAAAGGTTTTAAATGTTCAACAGAGTCATTTATGAATTCACCTTTGTTCAGTAGCCTAAAAACAGGATTTTTGGTTTTGTCGACTTTTCCTTCTGTTTCATAGATGTTGACTCTTCTGTGAAATGTAATGCAAAATCAAAAGTCATTGGCTGCTATACATCTAGTTGGTCTGTATCATTAACTAAATATAGTCTTAAATCTTTTCGCAGGGAAAATTAGTACATATGACATTTTGTTACATTAGACATTTCCATAATTTAAATGAACCAATGTGTTTATTGTTCCTAATTTCAGGAATGGGTCACTGATATTCCATTTGTCATATCACCAAGGATCACCTTTGAAGTCAGCGTGCGGCTTCTTGGTGGGTTGATGGCCTTGGGATACACAATAGCAACCATTCTTAAGAGAAGCAGCCATGTTTTCTGCGATGATAGAGTTTGTGTGAAAATAGATTGGCTGGAACAAGTAAATCGTCAATATATTCAGGTAGAATTGATGAACCTCACTAGTGGGTACTATGAGTACTTCCCTGTAAATGGGGAATCTTGCAGGGTGGAAACCTTCTATGTAGCTTTTCATAGTTGTCTTATAGTTTAGCATACATATTGATACTTGAACATGCATTAATGCATGTAAATTTATGCTTGCCGAGTGTTCTTTCTGATATTTATGGAATAAAGAAATAGCAATATGTTAATTCTCTCTTTTTTTTTTCTTTACATTAGATAGTGGGACCCATGACCCCTACCTTCACCAGTGGAAGGTAGTACCGCTAGACCAAAGGCTAGTGGACTAGTTTCATTTCTATTCACTTGAATTTTGTTTTAAATTATAAATTTGCTGACTAATTTGCAATGGGTACTGGGGTGAGATAAATTGATCTTATGTGATAAGAATAATCTGAGACATGGCTTTTTCTCACCTTTCTTGGGTATTCTTTCCTAGTTCTCTCCAAAGATGCAGTATTTTATAAGCTTATCATGTTTGTGAACAGACTGTAATGAAGTACAACTAATTGCTGATTGAAAATGCAATATGGTAATGAGGGAGAATTTTTTTTTTTTTCACTATTTCACTATCTAACAACTGTACACTTTTAGCAGTTATATAGGGTCTAGTAATCATGTGCAGAAGATGTCAGATTTTAATTATAAAAACCATCAGAAATGGTAGTCAAGCAAGCTGTACAGAACTTACCATTCTTCTTGTTTTGTTCAAAAAGGTGCAAGGGAGAGATCGCTTAATTGTGAGAGGTGTTGCAGAGCAGCTAGGTTTGGAAGGCTCATATGTTCCTCGTACCTATATAGAACAAATTCAACTGGAAAAGCTTGTAAATGATGTTATGGTAGGACGATATCCAGAAGTTATGGTGGCTTTTTTTTGCATATATTGTCCTGATCTGATCATTTTGCAGGCTTTACCAGATGATTTGAAAATGAGCCTTAAGCTAGATGAGGATTTGGCATCAACTTCAAGCCCCAGAGAAGTACTTTTGCGAGCCTCCGCTGATAGGGTTGCCTTGCAAAGTAAGAACCGAAAAAGGTACAATCTACTAATACGAGCATCTTGTTTGCGTGTATTTCTGATATACTGTATTCTTATGTTTCATTTTCTTTATTACCTTCAACCATGGCATTGAAACATTCTCAGATGGTTGTCTTAGCTAATATAGTGTCTATCTTTCACATCAAATAGTGGTATGTCACATTCATTTTCAACTCAAAGGGACAAGAACTTGTCCAAACTTACTGTAAACAACCGAATGTATGAGGACCGAAATTCAGATGCTCCATCAATGCAAGCAAACCAGGTATTAGGAGATTTTTTCCTTCACAACATCTTGTTATTGTTTTACTAGATCAAAGATGAAGATTCACTCTTCTCTTAGTTTTCCATTTTGTTTAATTTTTGGGTCTAATCGGATTATCATCCACACTAGGATTAGACTCTTTCTAACTCTTTCTCTGTGTAGGGAATTGTCACTCAACTTTCGGAGCAGATTTCCTCACTACATGATAGAATGGATGAGTTCACAACCCGTATAGAAGAGCTAAATTCCAAACTAAACATCAATAAAGATTCTCTCAGCCAACAGAATTTGGCTCTCCAAGCTGAGGCATGCAATGGCTCTGGTCCAACTTCATACTTCCTCACTGGTTTAAGCAATGGATCTTTGACTGGATCCAAACTATCCAATTCCTCATCATCCTCCCAATTGGCAAAGGAATCTCCTTTAATGGAAGAGGTACTGCTACACCTGTACCTAACGCTTTTTTATTTTATATCTTGTCCTCAGAATTAGGTTTGTTGTTGAATAGAGTTAAAGTGATGGAATTGTGTGCTTAAAGACAGTAACCTATATTCAGTTGTCATAGGTGTTGCATCATTAATATTTTGTGTAATATCTATATGTGCAGATATCTGGAATTGCTCGAGGACAACGTCAAGTGATGCATCAGTTGGATACTTTAAGTAATCTTCTTCGTGAGAGTTTACGAGAGAGGTCTCGTCAAGCAAGAACAAACAGGAGAAGTCTGATTTCTGATTTCGAAATGACTAAAGTCGTTCTTATATTATCAGTTGGTATTTTAGGAGTCAGTATGTTCAGGAGGATTTTCTAGTCGAAAATCATCTCCAGTAGATTCACAATTGTGTTTCTTCCTGGAGAGCTTTTTCTAGTTTATGTTTTCTTTGATGCTCTCTGCGTCACGGCCAAAGTCTAAATGGAATTTCATTATTGAGAAGAGGTTTTGAGGCAAATAGGAGTCTTCAAATTCCTCTGATGTTCTGTAGAAGAGGGCTTTTTATTTTATTTTATTTTCTTTTGGTAGCCTTAACAAAATTTACTAGTACATTGCAAGCGGTATAGATGGCAAAAATAAATATGAATTTATATAAATCTCTGTGGAGTTCTTCGCAGCATGATATGGATACTATTGCTGGGCGTTGTAGCCGAAGAGGGCAAAAAGGATTAATTGCATCAACCAACATAACTGCGATTCCATTGGTTGAGTAGTTTACACCTGGCGAGCTGGTTGTGAAGTTGCCAAGTAAACCTGTTCGTGGGTGTGGACTACATAAATATTTAATCCAAGTTGGCAGGTTTTGTACATGCTGTGGTTGGGATAGGCAAGAAATTTTAAGCTGTGTCTAACCAAATCTGATTAAATATTTTTCAAATCCAGTCCATCAGGATTTTGGCCAAATTTGAGTAAGCTCAGTCTATCTAATGCATGCATGGATGGGTTATACAGGTATCCAAAGCTGCAAACAGATCTACTATTTCTATATTTGGTTCATGAAATTGGATATGAGTAGAATACTTTTTTCATTTGAAATAGTTATTGCATTATCTGGTTTAAAATTGGATCATAGAATAACTATTCTATGGAATACCTATGCTTCAAACGTAAGGAGTAGCTATTGTTTATGAAACTAAAGAATAGTTATTCCACATTTATATATTTGATTTATTTTCCTTCTATTTTGTATTTCATGCAATGATTTTATCAGATTTTTAGGTTTTTTTTTTTTGGTCTAATTTCCTTGTTTTTCTTATTTCCATTATTTTTTTCAATGTTTCTCCTTTTTTCTTTATTTTCTTCATTTTTTTTTATGTTCTTTCATGTTGTATTCATTTTACTAAGTTTTGTTTGTTTTTCATCGTTTTATCCAATTTTTTTACATTGTCTTCGTTTTTTGCTATTTTATAAGTTTTTTTTCCCCATGTTCTATGGAATCATGAACCAAACATTGAAATAGTGTGAGAACGGGATTAACTATTCCATTCCCCCCCTTATTGCATTTTGTGGAATATCTATTCTTATTTCTTTTCTATTCCATTCTACAAACCAAACGTAACTTATGATACTTTTACATTGAGCGCTACCCCATGATTTTCTTTGTTTTCACTTTCCATGTTTGTGCGGAAGCTCTCTCATTATTGTTCCAAATGGTGTTTAAAAATTCTTATCTTGCTGGACTTATAGCTTGCTTATTCAATTTTATCTCAGCTGCATTACTGATATGCACAATAATGTAGTGTCATCTAATTTCAAAAAAATTCTTTAAAGATTCATTTACTGTTTCACGATTTTGACAAATGTTTGATTTAGTAATGTCGTGTATTTTCATCAAGCATCATGATCGTTAAAATACCTTAAAAGTTAGGATTGAGACACTAGCTTCATCTCCTATTATTGAACCAATCTTGATTTTAGTTAGACTGCTGCCAACTTAGGAATCTCAGTAATTTTGTTGTCTAGACAAAATTCTGCATTTTGGCTGCCACTTGACCCATAATTGACAAAATTAAGTTCGAATTCTAAACGTTATTCTTGTATAGAAAAAAGTTGATGTTCATTGTATTAATTGGTTACAATGCTGTATTTTCAAATTTATTTGCCACATTTCGTAACTTAGGATATCATGTTAAACTTTTTCTTTTCTTTTTGTAGCTTGAACCCCCTCATAGTGCAGGTCAGTTATATCCTTCGTTCTGGACTAGACATTATGATTTTCTACTGGTAAGACATTGTTGATGAAGAGAGTCAACCATTATTGTAGTATTTGATATGTCAGATTCAACTTGGTGAGAGCATAGAATGATATAAAGCATGTTAATGTGGGAAGAGGAAGAGATTCTGGTTCGAATTCTGCTAAATACATCTGCAGAGAGGGGTGAAGAGCTTTAACTGTGATTAAACCTTGTGATTAAACCTTGAACAAGATTACTTATCTCAATTAAGATACCAGTGGGTTATACCAGATAATTTGGTACAATAATGGTTGGAATAAGTGGTTTCAACGCAAAAAATTTGCACTTCGGACCAGGAAATGATTCCTTATGCACATGAATACTTACCGACTGAGTCGAAATTGGTGCAGAATAATTGTGAGACTAACGTAATCTCCACAAGAACATTTATCATTTTATCTGAGATGCGTATCTGATGGCTCGCTGTATGAGAGTCGGTGCAAACTCAAATGTTTTTCAGTATTCTTAGTGGCATTCCAAGGGGAACGCTCATAAGACCAAAAGCAATAGCCGACTCTTCACTACGGTGGGCCAAATTGTATTCTTTCTCCTCGTTATCCATATCACGCTAAACAGAGGCAGTACAAGGCACATATCCATGGAGCTTCAACTCTGCCATCAAATCTTTCAAAAACAAATCAATTGCCTCCAAATTTGGATGGGATTTATCAGCCGTGCAGAACTGATGAACTTGGTTTTCAATTTCCAGCCAACTTACACCTGGTTCCTTCTTCACATTTCTATCTCTCATGGCTTTCCATACCTCTGAAGCATCGTGCCAACTCTTATCAGATGCATGAATGTTAGCCAGAAGCACATAAGCAGCTGAATCTTGAGGATCAAGCCTTAGAATTTCTTCAGCAACCCTTTTTGCCATATCTGCATTCTTGTGGACTTTACATGCAAACAATAAAGTCTTCCAAATAATAGTATCGGCTTTTATGGGCATTGACCTTATCTTTGCCTCTGCCTCATCCAAACAACCTGACCTACCCAGCAGGTCAACCACACATGTATAGTGTTCTAGTCTAGGCTTCAGTTCGTACTTTCTCACCATCAGGTCAAAAATTTCCATTCCTTTGTCCTTTAATCCACAATGGCTACAAGAGTAAAGTAAGCTTAAGAACGTAACATCACTTGGCTCTAATTCTTCTTGCTCCATCTGCTGAAACAGATATATGGCTTCCTCTCCTCGTCCATGGAACCCATAAGCAGAAATCATGGAGCTCCATAATACAGCATCAGCATCTTTGCATTCTAAGAAGACTTTGACTGAATCTTCGAAGCACCCACAACTTGAATACATGCTAATCAACGAACTAATCACTGCAACAACAGAACTAGCACCAGCTTTGATCACTTCAGCATGAATTTGCTGACCTTGACTGACAGTTGCCAATTCTGAACATGAACTAATAACAGTCGCAAAAGTTATTTTATCAGGCCTGAAACCTGTCATTCTCATCATATTGTACAGGTCCAGAACATCTTCAAAGTAGCCATTTTGAGCTTTCCCTGCTATTAGTGTATTCCATGCCACAACATTACGGGTTGGCACAGATTTGATAACTTTTTCTCCTTCTCCCAAACTTCCACCTTTCATATACATGTGAGCTAAGGAGTTGACAGCAACCAAAGTGAATTCAAACCCACATTTTATCACATAAGCATGAACCTGTGTTCCCGCAGGCAGAGCTTTCAGTCCAGCACAACCCCTAAGCACACTACCTAGAGTAAATTCATCAGGGAAAAATCCGGATTCATACATTTTCTTGAATATATACAAACCCTCCTCATTACGCTCAAACTGAGTCATGCCAGCAATCATAGCATTCCAAGTGGCAAGATTTCTCTCAGGCATTTCATCAAACAACTTCTGGGCAGCTTCCAAATCCCCAGCCTGTATATACCCATTAATCAATATGTTGCAAGACATGACGTTTGTGTTTAGCATAGAATTGAACAATGAAAGAGCTGCTTGCAATTCTCCAATCTTGCAATACATGTTCAGGAGATGGTTGCTGACAAACTTCTCTTTGTAAGCCCCAGATGTGATCACCAAAGAATGAAGCTGTTTTCCTAGAAAGACTGACCTTGTGGGTATGCATGATTGTATAAGGTAAGAGAAGAGAGACGGGTGTGCCCATATATCCGCTTTATAGCAGTCGAAGGCTTCTTTTACAAGTCCTACAGAGCAGAGGTCCGTGAATTCTCCCTGAGATGGAAAAGCCGCAGTAACCACCGCGTTTGAAGAGACGAAACGGCGCCGTATGGAGATGCAAAGGCGACGATCCGCACATAATTTTCCACCCATATGATATTACGCATACCCAGGAGAGCGGCTGACTGAAGTACTCTTCATTGACGCCCAGCAAATGACAGTCCTCTAGTGATATACGACAATGATACTATATTATAAAAGTGAAGGGCTGGAACAGTGCCAATTTCAATTTTTGGCACAAATTATCCCATCTTTTCTCTCTTGCCGCTACTGATGCTCCTCTCTCTTCTTTACCTGCAATTTTTGCTGCACCCTTCTGTGAAATCTTCGGTCCTTTCGAATTGCAGCTTCTCTTTCATCTTCGTTTTCCGGATCTTTTTTTTTTTTTTTTTTTTTTTCTAAGTTTAGATTTCTGTTGGGTTCAAGATTTTAGGCTTTGTTTTCAGTTTCTTCCCACAATTTTTTGTGTTTTGATTAAGGTGTAGCATCTCGTTTTGTTGAAACTCAAAATGCTTTTACAACTAGGATAATAGCTAGATAGAAAACCATTTTTGAGTTAAAAAAGTCTCCTATTCTCTCTGTGGCTCTTACAGTTTCACTTACAGTGGACGCTTTTCCTTTTCAGAAAAAAAAAAAAAAAAAAAGGAAAAATTGGTGCTGTCCTACTTTTGATACTTATTATGTAAGTTGTCTCATGCAGATTTTGGCTCATGGACATCAATTGCTACCTCTTGTGAGGTAAGTTTTAATGTTAAACGTTTGTTGTTTGCTTATTTGTAACTAGTAATTTAATATTGTTTTTGATTTGGATATGGTGAATGGATGTTTTCGAATTGGTCTTGCGTTTCTCTAGCACATCTAAAGGTATATTGCAAATTCCTGTTGATTATGGGATTCCAGAATTTGTCATCTGCATCAAATTTTTAACGGTTCCATATGAATTATGAATCAGGTTTATTCAGTCTATTCCAAATATGAATGATGCAACTGGAGCTTGATGACCTTTTTGGCCCTTGTTGTATTACCTGATTGCCTTTTTAACTCTTATCGTTTCAAACTTACTATTTCAGCCCCTAAACTATATAAGCCATATCCGTTTGAACCATAATTGATCCTATTATTCTCAAAATGAGTTAAAGATGAAGAGCGAAACAGTCAATTATGCTTTACTTAGGTATGGTTTTAAATAGGATATGGGCTAAAAGGACAACTTTAAAATAAGATAGACTAAAAGGGCAGTTGATTAATAGTATAGGGGCTAAAAAGGTTTTTTTTACCAAATTTTTTTCCTATACGTCATAATAGTAGAGTTATTTGCCTTCGTTGCTTGCTTTGTTACGATCTGTTAATTGTTTTGCTATTTTTTCCCTTCGATACGATTATTCCATTCTTGTAATCCTTGCTTTGTGTACTAGGTGTGCAAGCTTTAATTCTCCAATGTTTTTCCAGATAGAAAGTTTTCAAGGAATGTAATCAATGTAATATTGAGTAGCAATAAAGTTATTGTCATTTTTGAAGCTCTTGATTAAGAAGAGATTTGATTGAGTAAACAGGAACCATTCCTGAGCTTGAGGAAATCTCCATAACAGTGTTATCAAAAGTGCTGGAGGTGCTCGCCTAGACGCCAAGACGCAACGGGTCGATGTTGGAGCGCCTTGGTAGCCTTTGGGCAAGGCGTCTTCAAAGAAGTGCTACTTAGGCTAGCGCCTTACCGTAAAATTAAAGCGATAAAAGTGGTGCCTCACTTAATTGAGGAATATGTACAAACTTTTTTCCTAATATATGTAAAGTTTTTAAATAGAAATTGAGCGAAATAAACGTTAAGAAAATATGAACACATTAGAAGAGGAAAAAGCAACAACTTAGCAGTTTAAGGGAGTAGTTTATACAAGAAATAGTAGAATGGCCAAGAGATTGTACGATGGAAGCAACAGAAGAAGACTCAAGATTGCTATTTCTGAATATCTATAGAAGAATAAGAAAAGAAATATTGATAGGCTTTATGCATCTTTAAAAGCATGTCCAGATTGCGGTCGAAGGCTGCACAACACGTTATCATGAGCGTTGACGTCTCACACTCTTATTGGTCAGGAATAGTATATTCGTGGCATAGGCTAGTAATATTCGTCTATGTTGTGACATAGGCATAGGCTAGTGAAGATTGCAATAAGGAGAAAGTCTAGCCTATGTTGGGATTGCATTGGAAGGTAGCACAACACGTCATCATGAGCATTGACGTGTCACACGCTCATTGGTCGGGAATAGTATATTCATGGCATAGGGGTTATGAGCATAAAATGCTCATATTTCGTGTTGTTTTATCTTTATAAATATTTGTGATTGTTAGTTTTTATTAGGATTTTTTGTTCTGTGTGATGCTTTTTATGTGTTTTTGTGACATTAGGAGTAGTGAAAATCGCTTGGGGAAAGATCGCACGAAAAGCGGATTAATCGTGTGAAAATTCAACAAAGGAGTGCTGAAAGCAACTATGTCACCGGCGCGACTCCACCTGCGTTCACCTTCAGAAAATATTTTGGCCATGTCGCCGGCGCGACCAACCCAATTCCAGCAACCAGAAGTCATTTCTCTTCACCCAAAAGTCATGCCTTTATGGAGAGACATCTTCACAAACCATTGTGTTGTTTCATATACTATTTAAGTGGTGAATTTGCAGCCAAAAGGGATATGATATATGGAGAAAAAAGCAAGATACCGAAGATTTGTAGAAATCAAGGGATCGGATTAGAAGAAGAAGAAGTACAAGAAAGATTGAGAGTAGTTTAGGAGTAAAGGATTGAGAAATTCTTACTCTACTTTTTTTTTAATCTTTCTTGTACTCTTTTATGCATACTACTTGGTTTTGTGAACAATGATTTTCTCTTTTCTATGTTAAGTTATTTTAATAAAAGTTCTTGTGCCAAATTTTTTTTATATTTGGTTTTGATATGAGTCTAATATTGAGAAATATACTCTTATGTATGCCAAGTATGATTTCTATTTTCGTTCTAACGTGAGTTTAATATTGAGAAATATTTTCTCACGAAAGTTTGCAAGAATTTATAAGTATGATAGTAGATGAGAGATCACGTATTATGTTAATCAAGTTGCACTTCAACTTAAGCATATTAGTGTTAATAGAATTGGTTCACTAATGAGAATTAGGAGTCATGTTTAATAAAAATATGTTCAAGTAAATCTATGTATTGTTCGAGAGAAATTACATAGGAAATTAGGATAACTTGTCTAAATAACTGAAACATAGATTTGATAATAAGTTTGGAAAACACTTATGGTTGTCTTCTTACTCTAATTTGACCAACTTTAGGATTAGTTTAATTTAATAGTTTAATTTAGGAGTAGAATTAGATTAAAAAAAACAAAATTTTTGATTTAAGTGCAAACAAAATCGGAAATCAAAACCCAGTGTGTAATAACAATCATTCCTCGTGGGAACGATATCTTTTGTACTATAACAGTAACCGTATACTTGAGGGAAATTCATCAACAATAGGCTAGTAATATTCTAGCAATAAGACATCTATTTTTCCATTATCTCTAGAATATATTATTTTGATTGATTGTAATAGTGAACTGTTTTCTCCACTATCTCTAGAATATATTATTTAATTAATTGTAAAGGTATGTATCATGCAATAGTGGAAAATGATGTAAAATCAAATGTCTTAATTATACTATTTTCACTCTAATTACATAAATATTTGGTGAACATAGTTAGTCCAGTTACTTTTGTATAATAAGATTAGTTAGGATATTTTAATACTATTTTGTACATTTGTTTGCTATTTTTATTAAGTAGTGCCTCGTTTCATTAGGGTGAGCGCCTAGCGCCTCAAGCGGTCTAGTGTCTCAGAGTCTCAAAAGCGCTTAGGGCTTTTAACAACACTGCTCCATTCCATAATGATAATGTGAGCAATTTGGATAAAATGGTGACTCTGATGATGTATAGTTTGTATGAGGTTGCAATTTGATGGATTGAATGGTAAAGCCCTTTTTCTTTCTTTACCCATCCTGTCTTTGTTCATTCCTTTTGTTGATAGATAAAATTCGTTTATATTTGTCTTTTTTTTTTCTCTCGGAATCCATGTATCAATTCTTCTATATCTTGCTTACGCATTTCCTTCCCTTATAACCAGTTCTCCTTTTCATCATTTTGGTTATTTTTATGTGCTTTGGCTGTTAATTTTTTTTTTTGTTAAATTCATGATATCTACTTTGTTTTTATGCTATGTTTTTGCCCCTTATTTTCCCCTCTTCTCTGATTAGTTAGGATAAGCAAACATTGGATATATTCTTCATGACCTTATTTGTAATTATGGCTATTTAGACTTTTATGAATTTTCATGTTTGCTCTTTAACTTTTCTTAATGTTAAAGTGTATCATTTCATGGCAATTCTTAATTGAGATTTCTCGAAGAATAGTTGATTGCTATGTCAAGTTGTTATTCCTTTTATTCCTTGCCTTCTTCCTCTCATTCTAGAGCCACCTTGCTCTATTGGGTATAGTTTGGATCTTTAACTTTATCATTGTAGAACCAAGAATTGAAATTAAGGAGCAAATTGGGAATACAAAATCTTTAATATCTTATCACTCTACCAGATGAGAGTTTGGGTTGGACTCAGTAAAAACCGACTTGGACTCATATTGTTAGGTCCATAAACTCTGTCTTGATACCAAATACCTATAAATTTTAATAGGAATGAGGTACAAAATATCTATATTGTGCAATTTAACCTAAAAATGTATTAAATGGTGCAATTAAGCGCCTAATGTTGCCATTCAAGATTAATTAAGTCCCTAACATTCGGTCACTAAAAGCTTTTAACTAATGGAACTCTTAATTTTGTTGAGATTTAGCCATATAAGCGTTATGTAATCACCTAAACAATTAAAGATTAGTCATGTGTTTACGAGGCCTATCTATTTCTCTAAATTTGCTCTCATTATATCTGGCATTGATTACATCATTGAAATGTAAGCCAACTAACCATTAGGGTGAACTAATTTTTAGAAGTTCTTATTAACAACTACATAATTTAGTGATAATAAAGCATTCGTGTTGCTAAATATCAACATAATTGATAGATAAATGAATAAAATTGTAAGTGAGAGGCTAAAGGTAGAGTGACTCATGGATAATAAAGTATTAAATGAAAGCTCAACTGTTGACCTGAGCTAATTCTTTTCTTGCAATGTTAGGTTCTTAATTATAGAATGTAGTATGTCATGAGGTAAGCATTTAACTGCCAATAACAAGAGGTTTTTTTCTAAAAAAAAAAAAAAAACTTATTCCATTTAAAATAGTAAAATTTTATGATGGATTTTAATTTAAGATCTTTTTCATTATCTTCACATTACATGTGATATTGGAATTTATATTTTAAAAAATAAGGGTAAACAATCACTACAATTTGGTATGCCTATTAGTTTAATTAAATTTAATGTGTCACTCGCGATAAATCTATCACCAATATAATGACATGGCAAGTCAACATGAAACGTGTCAAATTGTCATTGGCCTGCATTGACGTAACATTGTGCTGGCGCGTGTGATCAACTTTGGTGTTGACTTCCCACACACTGATTTCAACAAATCATACGAAAGAAAATTTATTGACAATTAATTAAAATTCATGTACATTAACTTGAGTCTGCATTTCTGTTATTTATTGCCTTAAAGGATTTAGTAGGCTTACCTATCTTCAGCCTGAGGATGTTTTTTTAAGATCTGACTTGAACAAATTTATCCTCAGGTGCATATTGCTTTCACAGCTGAAAGCACACAATTGTATAAATCTTGAAGATTTTAGAAGTTGAAGCTCCAAATCTCAAATCCTTTTCCTTTGAGGTACACTTTGTGATATCTCTTTCAAAAATAAACCAATTCTCAAAGAAGCTAGAATTCATTCAAGCAGGTGTTCATTATTAAAATATAAGAAAGGTAATACCTCTAATTTTATCAAAGTCCTCGGCTATTTACCTCTCACGAAATCCCTATCTGTCTCTCATTGGTATCCCAAGGTATGAATGTTACCTTTTCATAGCTCTATATTTATTAGCACTCTGCAAGTACTTCTTATCTTTACCACGGTATTTGCTTCAAGTATCTGGCTTTAGGAGGTTTACCAGACAAACTTCAAACTATGCTCAAGGTTCGTCTCTTTGCCAGATTATAAGCTCTCCAAACTTGCAACAACTTCATATTAAGGTTTATTATGACCTTTTTGCACAGGTGAGTCGAGATAACCATTGCTACATGCACGGTGATCTTGAAGCTGAAAGGATGTTATAATTTAGTTTGTAATTTAGTTGGCAAGAATATAATAAATATGTATATATGAGGAATTATAAGCCAATAGTCACCAACCATTGTCTCTTTCCAAGTTGAAAAGATACAATGGTTCCTAATAGTTGTGTCTTTCCAACAGGTTATGTCTTTCCAAGTTGAAAAGATACAATGATTACCAACAATTGTGTCATTCCAACGAGTTATGTCTTTCTAGGAAAAGATGCAATGGTTCAAAACAAAAAAAAAAAAAACAATTCCTATATATATATATGAATGATAAATTGGTTAAGAGACAATTCAACAATTCTTAATTTCTCTTCTCTTCTTGCATATATAGTTCTTCTCTTTCTTTGGGTGTCTATATTTTATTGCTGAAATAAAGACACATCATTGACTCTGTGTAATCCTAGAAGATATTGCTATAATCCCAGCAACAACTAATAAGGGCAAATATTCTTCAAGGACAACATCAATTTGGTGTGCAAAGTCAAAGTTGTTTTTTTAAGGATTATTGTTTTGTTTTCCAACAATCTTGAAGCATATTTTCACAATGGAGGATGCAAGTTCGGATGTTATGATCAACAAAATGTTTAATCCAGAAATGTTTAAATTGGACCGGTTTGATGTGATCAAGATACAGATGCCATAAGGGCTTCAAGGAAGAAATGCGAAGAGGATGAAGTTCATTGTAGAGGTTTCCTATTCAATTATCTATCTGACCATCTTTATGATCTTTTTTGATGTATAACCTCACCACAAGAGATTTGGAAGGCTTTAGAAAATAAATATACATCCGAAAAACAAGGTATGGATAGATTCCTTAGCATGACATTTTTTGAATATCAAATGAATGAGAGAATGTTTCTGTAATGAGTCAAGTTGATAATTTATTGGTTTTGGTATCAAGACTCAAAGAATTAAAGGTGGAAGTGTCTGAACCATTACAAGTGGCTGCTATGATTCCTAAATTGCCAGTCACTTGGAATAATTATCGAAAGAAATTATTGCACACTTCTGAAGATATCACTATTGACCAACTCATAAAGCATATTAGAATTGAAGAAGAAACTCGCATACGTGAGAACAAATTTGCTTTAGAGTCTAGTTCAAAGATGAATGTAATTGAGTCCAAAGGTAACAAATCATTAAACAAGAAAAGGAAACATTCTGAAAGTGTTGAGAGTTCCACCAACAAGAAAAATAAGACTTGCTACTTTTGTGGAAAGAAAGGACATTTTAAAAGGGAATGTAGTTTCTCTAAGAAAATGAAAACTGAAAATTTTTCCCAATAAAAGAAAGTAAATCTTATTGAGGATGCTGCCGAAATTGTTGCCATGATTCATGAACTTGATGTAAGCATGATTACGGAATGCAATATGGCAACAAATGAAAAGTCCACTAATTGGTGGTATGATTCTGGTCCAACTATTCATATTTCAACAACAAATATTTATTTAAACATTATGAACTTGTTGCAAATGATGAAATAGTGTTAATGGGAAATAATAATACCGCTAGGGTTCTTGGAATGAAAACTGTGCAGATACAATTTACTTTAGGAAAGAAACTCATTTTGACTAATGTCTTCCATGTTCCTAATGTGAGAAAGAATCTTGTGTCCGTAAGCTTATTATGCAAAAAGGGACTTAAAGTTGTACTTGAAGTAGAAAAGGTTATTTTCTCAAAGAATGGTGTGTTTGTTGGTCAGGGATACTCTTGTAATGGAATATTCAAACTAAGTATTAATAAAAGCGATGTTTCTATTTATACTGTTGATTCTTCTTATTATTTACGGCATGCTAGATTATCACATGTAAATAATACGTATATTAAAATTATGTCTAAAGAAAGGTTGACACCTAAAATTGACATAAGTAATGATAAATGTGAAATATGTTTACAAGCAAATATAACAAAGAAAACATTTCATAAACATGAAAGAAATATGAAATTGCTTGATATAATACATTCTGATATTTGTGAATTGAATGGTCATTTAACTAGATGTGAAAATAGATATTTCATAACCTTATAGATGACCATTCTAGATTTACTCATGTTTATTTGATGAAAACAAAGGACCAAGCTTTTGACATGTTCAAAAGTTACAAAAATCTAATAAAAAATCAATTGGAAAGGAAAATTAAAGTCTTACGAAGTGATCGTGGGGGGTGAATACTTTTCAATTGAATTTTCTAATTTTTGTGAGCAACATAGTCTAATTCATCAAACAAGTCCTCCATATACCCCACAACAAAATGGTTTGGCTGAAAGAAAAAATAGGACATTGGTAGACATGGAAAATTCAATGCTTGTACATTCCAAGTTACCAATGAACCTATGGGGAGAAGCTTTATTAACTGCAATAGAATACCTTTATAGAAAAGTAAGATTTCACCTTATGAAATTTTGAAGGGAAGGAAACCCAACTTAAATTATATTAAAGTTTAGGGATGCATTGCTTTCTATAAAGTACCTGATCCTAAAAGAATCAAATTAGAACCTAGAGCTTTAAAAAGTGTTTTTGTTGGTTATGCTGAAAATTCTAAAGCTTATAGGTTACTTGATTTAGAATCAAATGTTATAGTAGAATCTAAAGATGTTGAATTTTAAGAAAATAAATTTATCAATGATTCAACTAATTATAATATGGAAAGACCAACTGGTAAAAATTCTAGTTCGTTAAACAAGAAAAGAAAAGGAATATAAACCTCTAATGAACCTAGAAGGAGTAAACGAACTAGGATTGAAAAGGACTTAGGTCCTTATTTCATTTCTTTAAAAGCTCTAGTCTTCTTGGTAGAAGGGACAAGAACACAAGTATTAAGAAAAATACCCATGGAAGAAGATCCTAAAACTTTTCTAGAAGTTATGTCTTCACGAGATTCGGCTTTTTGGAAAGAAGCAATTAATGATGAAATGGATTCTTTATTAACAATGGTATTTATGTATTAGTCTACCTCCTAGTGCTAAACCTATCGGTTGTAAATGGATTTTTAGGAGTAAATTCAATACTGATTGGTCTCTTTAAACATTCAAAGCAAGACTAGTAGCTAAAGGGTTTAAGCAAAAGGAAGGAGTTGATTATTTTGATGCTCATGCTCCTGTTGTTAGAATAACCTCTATTAGGGTGTTATTTGTTTTGGCATCTATATATGACTTGCATATTTATCAAATGGATGTTAAAACAACATTTTTAAATGGTGATCTTGATGAAGAAGTTTATATGGAACAACCCGAAGGATTTGTGCTTCCAGGAAATGAAAAGAAAGTATGCAAGTTGATTAAGTCCTTATATGGATTAAAGCAAGCTCCTAAGCAATGGCATGAAAAATTTGATAGTATCATTCTTTCTAATGATTTCATTTATAATGGAGCTGATAGATGCATATATTCCAAATTTACCAAGGATTATGGTGTAATAGTATGTCTATATGTTGATGATATGCTAATTATAAGTACCAATATGCAAGGAATTAAAGATACTAAGAAGTATTTGATTTCTCAATTTAAAATGAAAGATTTAGGAGAAGTAGATATTATCTTAGGAATTAAAGTTAGAAAATATAGTGGGGGTTTTGCTTTGTGTTAATCCCATTACATTGACAAAATACTATTAAAGTTCAATCACTTAGATATAAATGAAGCAAACACCCCATATGATGTTTCTAATAAGTTGACTGTAAATAAAGGAAGATCAACAAGTCAACTTGATTATGCTAGTGCAATTGGTAGCTAAATGTATACAATGCATTGTACAAGACCTGATATAGCATTTGTAGTTGGTAAATTATCAAAGTATACATATAATCCTGGTAGTTAACATTGGAAAGCCATTGGTAGAGTTCTTAGTTATCTCAAAAGGACTAAGTCATATGACTTATTTTACAATCGGTCTCCTTCAATTTTAGAAGGATATAGCGATGCAATTTGGGCTACTAATGTTTAAGATACAATTTCAACTTCGGATGGATATTTATGTTAATCGGAGGAGCTATTTCTTGGGCATCCAAGAAACAAACTTGCATCACTCATTCCACCATGGAAGTTGAGTTTGTAGGCCCTAGTAGCTATAAGCAAAGAGGCAGAATGGTTGAGAAATTTATTATTTGGTATAAAGGTGTGACCACAACCGATGCCAGCTATCTCTTTATATTGTGACGGCGAAGCAACAATGTCTAAAGCTTTTAATAAGGTTTATAATGTTAAAGCAAGACATGTTGCTCTAAGACATGAATATATACGACAACTATTATCTGATCTTGCTGACCCATTAACAAAAGGACTCTTAAGAGGTATGATTACAAGCACCACAAGTGCGATGGGTCTAAAGAAATTCTAAGCTTATCACTATCAATAAGAACATCACCTTAAATTGCTAAGCAATACAAAGGTTTAAGTGGTAATAACAAGTTATTATTGATTGTTAAGGGAACGCTAATGAATTACTATCAAAGTAAGTTAGTGCTTATGAAACAGAGGGTGAATATTTAGTATTCTTAATGAAGTTATAGTTCGGTAAAGAACTAATTAGTACAAAATTATGAGACTAAACTTCACCTATGTAAAACACGTGAAGCGGTGCCGCTTCAAATGAAATTTGGAAGGAGCTACAATTTTATAAGTGTTTTATAAAGAAGGATGTAGCACAAGGCCGTTCCAGTGGTGTTAAAGCTCATAGTAAAAGAATGAAGAAGTAATGGGTTAATTGTGTGTGTAAATATTTCCGATTCTAATGTTAAGGAATCAAGGTTTAAAGTAATCACACTACCTTTGATTTCATTAGAATTTTGAAATATTACACTAAGATAAAAGTTTAAATCGAAAGATACTTTATTTATGCATAATTACCAAAAACTAAATTACAAGCTAAAGTGGGAGATTTTTATAATTTAGTTTGTAATTTAGTTGGCAAGAATATGATAAATATGTATATATGAGGAATTATAAGCCAATAGTCACCAACTATTGTGTCTTTCCAAGTTGAAAAGATAAAATGGTTCCTAATAGTTGTGTCTTTCCAATGGGTTAAGATACATTGGTTCATAATAATTATGTCTTTCCAACGAGTTATGTCTTTCTAGGAAAAGATACAATGGTTCGAAACAAAAAAAACAATTCCTATATATATGAATGAAAAATTGGTTGAGAGACAACTCAACAATTCTCAATTTCTCTTCTCTTCTTGCATATAGACTTCTTCTCTTTCTTGGAGTGTCTATATTTTATTACTGAAATAAAGACACATCATTGACTTTGTGCAATCCTAGAAAATATTGCCATAATTTCAGCAGCAACTGATAGGGGCAAATATTCTTCCAGGACAACATCAATTTGGTGTACAAAGTCAAAGTTGTTTTTTAAGGATTATCATTTTGTTTTCCAACAAAGGAATTCAAATCCAGATAGCCCTGCTAGCGTGGATACAATCCTTAAAATTATAGAAGTTCAAGTAGCTCCAAATTGTGTTCTAAATCAGCTTCGGTACATAGAACTGTGTAACCTAACTAGTTCAAAGTCTGAAATGGAGTTTGTGAAGTTTATGTTGACCATATCCCTACATCTTAAGAAGATGCTTACATGGACTCACAAGGCTGATGAGGAAATAAGGATCTTGAAAGAATGTAATCGATATTGGCATGCCTCACCTAAAGCTGAAGTCTTTGTGATATAGCAATTTTGAGACTTGGGGAGGAATCCCTTTTCTACTATATCTTCAGAAGTGGAATTCTTAGGCCTTGGGAGTTATGCCAGAGGTAGAAAGCAAGTGATTTAGATGAAATTATCTGTTCTTATAGTAATCTTTTGGTAGACTGAAACACTTGACTGTGGACGATGTAATATGTTGTCTAGTTGTGTTCATGTAGGGAATAGGGAATTTTTTTTTTTTTTTTAATTTCCTTTTACTTGAAAGTTTTGTTTTCAGATTTGGGCGCAAGTCAAGGTTTCAGGTGGTGATAATAGTGAATCTCTTTTTCTTCTGTCTTTAGAAATGAGTTGTAAGGCCAAAGGAAGACAACATTTTGATTTAAAGGAAACTATCTTTTGTTTTTTTAGTAAATATTTGATGTTTGAAAAGGAGGTGATTAGCATTCTGCACACTACACTGGATCAAAACATTGAGGTGCTATGCTAACGGGGTATAAGCCTAAAAACCCATACAATGTATATTTGTTTTGTACATAGTTTTAATCAAGATAGCAAGAATGGTTTTTGGTGAGTTTTAAGGGGAAATTTTACAATGGATCCGGTCCATGTGGACCTTTCCAATAAAAAATTGACACATAAGTGTTTTTTACTTTTTCAATACTCATATTGTTTATGTGTCAATTTTTCAGTAGAACGGTCCATATGGATCCGGTCCACTATAAAATTTCTCTGTTTTAATTCAAACACAAAACAAGTGTAATTATTAGAGGGATTTTTTTTTTTTTTTTTTTTTTTTGTGATATGTTTGACATTAGGGATAAGCAGTGGCGGTTTTAGGGGGGGGCCGACGGTGGCGGCGCCCCCCCTGCCACCGGCGGTCCCCTTGGACCGCCATTGCCACAGAAAAGGGGGTGCTGCAAAAGCACCCCCTTTCCTTCAAGCAGGCAGCGCCTGCTTGAAGAAGAAGACAGCCCAGGCTTAGGCCTGGGCTGGGTGTTTTTTTAAATTTGGCCCACTAACCAAAACGACGTCGTTTTGGTTAGTGGGAAAAAAAAAAAAAAAAAAAAAAGAAGACAGAAAGGAACGATAAGGCTGGGCTGAGTTTTTTTAATTTAGCCCACTAACCAAAACGACGTCGTTTTGGTTAGTGGGGAAAAAAAAAAAAAAAAGCTTAAAATGCAAATAAAAAGTGCAGCCCCTTTCGTTCTCCCGCCCACTTCTTTTACCTGCACATTCACTTTCCCTTTCTTTCTTCCACTTCCAAATTCCCAATTTTTTTTCTTTTATAATATTTCTTTATCATTTATTCTCAATCTATCTTTATGGCTTAAAGCAAAGCAAGGTTAGTTATTACCACTCTCTCTTATCATCAAATAGTAGCATTTTATTTTGAAAGTTTTATGTTAAATTTTCTTTTAGGGTTAAGGATTACAAATTGATAAATTAATTATTAGTTGTTTTGCACACTTAATTACAGTTTATTTGATTAATTTAGTTGATTGTGAAACTCAATTTTGGATTTATATGTTAGTAATTTAGTAACTTTAGTTGTTTGACATTGGTTAGTATTAGAGATATAAGCATGCTTATATATAGTAAATTTGAATATATGTTTATGTAGATGTTAGAATAATTGTCTTCTAAATCATAATTTTTGAGACATAATTAAAGACAACATATATATATATGTATCCATCGGAAATTTTTGTTTTTTTTTTTTTTTTTTTTTGTAAATTATGTATAATTCTAGAAAAAGAAATAATAAACTGTACATATATATGTCCTTTTTTCTTTAAGAATTAGAAAATTGGCAGTCCAAATTTCTGTTCATGCACCTGAAAATAAAAATAATAAAATATAACCGGATGGGAGATGATTATCTCACAGATTGCTTGGTGTGTTATATTGAGAAAAAAATTTTTAAAAGTATTGATGATGAAGTCATTTTGCAACAGTTTCAGAATTCAGGATCTCGAAGGTTACAATTGTTACACGCAAGAGGTTCAGGCACTGCAAATAACTAGTCAAAAACTCATAATCATTATGTAAGTAAAAACTATTTTCTAACTAGTTTTAGTAGAATTTTAATTTTATATATTTTTTTAAATTCTAGCATAAATAAAAATTTATTTATAAATTCTAGCCCCCCCTAAATTTCAATGCTAGATTCGCCACTGGGGATAAGTTTAATCTTTTTTACAGGAAGTTATTAATTTTGATCATCGATGTAAGTGAAAGATGCATTCATTTTCTTGTGCTGTGTTCGGCAAAAGATTAGAAGGAAAAGAACAAAGTACAAATTTTGAGTGATATGTATATATATTAGGGAAATAGATTTAAGATTCATAAATTATCTAAATTAAATTTATTTATGTAATATATAATTTCATGTTGGGGTGAGTAAAACCGAACCGTGACCTGAAATCGAACCCAACCAAACCTAAAAGTCGAACCGAACAAAAGTTAATTTGGTTTGGTTTCGGTTTTTAAACATGTAGTAGTTTGGTTTTTGATTTAGATTTAGTTTTTGTTGAAACAATAAAATAAAAACTAAACTGAACCGAATTAAAAAATTAGTTTAAAAAAATATATATAATAAATTTTATTTCATGTAATACATATTTATTTTATTATATAATTTATATTTATGAGATTTTAATAATATATATGAATAATATACACTTTTTAGTAATAATTTTTATATAATTAATAATAATATAATGATAATAAAAATATTTTTTAAAAAGAAAATAAAAAGTTGAGAATTTGATTTTGAACCAACCTGAACCGAAACCAAACCGAAATAGTTTGGTTTAGTTCAAATCGAACCGAATGTAAATTGGTTTGGTTTTAGTTTTTAAATATAGTTCTTTGGTTTTTTGTTTGGTTCAGTTTTTAAACCAAACCGTATTTTATTCGCTCCTAATTTCATGTACATATAATTAGAAAAATTTTAGAATATCTTGAGGGAATGATAATTTCTAAAAATACATGAAGCAAAAGGGTTGTTGCATGAGCTTTTAAGATATGATCATAAAAAAAATTTATATATTGCACTAATTCCATTAAAGTATATGTTATTAATCTCATAAATTGTTATTATCGTGCTAATTAGCTGATTTTTTTTTAATGTATTCATTAATCTCCTAATAATTTAATTTCACATTGAGGTTTTAATCATTTAAAATTGTACACATTAAATTATTTGTTACATGTGAATGTAAAATGTTAGTTAAAGTACACTATTAATTTCATTTGTCATAAATTAGCTACGAAATTAAAAAAAAAAAAAAAAAAAAAATTGTAAAGAAGAAAAAATTTCAAACCGTAATTTTTTTACTAATACGATATTTGTAACTAGCTTTTTGTTTTTATAATATTGAACTTAAAGTGTGCTATTGACGAACACTTTAGAGTATGCTATTGACGAAAATTTCTGTATAATACATAATAAATAAGTTATTATTGAATGTATTCAAACTAAAAAAAAAAATTAGGAACTGATGAGAGGCTTAAGTATTTTTTTTTTTTTTTTTTTAAAACAATCTGAAGAGTCAAGATGACTTGTGTTATGTCCATATCCATGCGATGACAGAAACGGCATGACGTTTTAGGAAAGATCACCGAGTATTCAGCCATGCTGCCCACCTGCCAAAAGAAACAATCATATACTGTGACGCTCATCACCTTCACCAAATTCCCAGGTGAAGTCCACTCTCCATAACCTACTTTTTTCACTTCTTCGCCGATTCATTTATTCATCTGGGTTTCTTTCTTTCCTCTTTTTAATTTTATATTTCATTCATCTTTTCTTTTCCTTTTACCCCTTTCCCCGCTGTCTCAGATTTCCCTGTATTATCCTCATCACCAGTTGCCATAATTCAGAATATTATGCCTCGCATTTCAATTTTTTTCTTGTGTAATTTTTGCATCTTTCCGTGATCCATCTTTTATTTTCTACAATTTCTTCAGCTTTGTGTCTCTGCTTGGTTTCCAGGAAATTGGGGGCCAAAGGGGAAAACAGAGACCATTTAAATTAAGGAACAGAACAGCAGAGCACTAATGGGCGATTTTGAAGGTGGGGATTTGATCACTGATCTGCCTCAAAGCATTATTGAAAGCATTCTAACTCGATTGCCCATAAGAGATGCTGTAAGAACAAGCATCTTGTCCACCAAATGGAGATATCGATGGGCTTCACTCTCTCACCTAATTTTTGACGACAATTGTGTTCCAATTTATTGTGACAAAGGGGGTGTAGAGAGCAACCTTATCAAATTTATCACTCGAGCCCTCTTTCTTCATCAGGGCCCCATTCATGAGTTCAAGCTTTCCACTTCTTATCTGCAGTGTTGCCCTGATATTGATCAGTGGTTACTTTTCCTCTCAAGGTCTGATATCAAAGAGTTGAATCTTGAATTAGGGGAAGGGGAATGGTTTAGGGTCCCTTCCTGTCTTTTCAATTGTAAGAAATTGACTCGTTTGGATCTTACCCGTTGTGAATTTGATCCACCTCCTGGCTTCAAAGGATTCTTGTGCTTGAAAAAACTCAATCTATATCAAGTTTTGGTTGCTCCTGAGACAATTGAGAGTCTTATATCCGGTTGCCCTCTTCTTGAGAGTCTTTCTTTGTCCTATTTTGATAGTTTGGCTCTTAATATTGATGCCCCAAATCTAAAGTACCTGTGTTTGGAGGGTGAATTCAAGGATATTTGCCTTCAAAATACCCCACTTTTAGTTGCCATGTCTGTTGCTATGTATATGACTGATGATATTGCCGAACACTTCGAGCAAAGTTCGAGTTGTAATTTTATCAAGTTTCTCGGGGGCGTGCCGCGTCTTGAGAGACTTATTGGGCATATCTACTTCACTAAGGTAGTAACATTTTTCATGTTTTAGTTATGAATGTTGATGCATTTTGTTCTTCCCAGTCCTAAGTATATATGTTTTTTTCATTTTCATTCAGATGCAGACCTTAGTATTAGCTAATTAAATATGATGGAGCTCAATTATGTAGCAATGCATCATATTAACTTGTATCTTTCCTTTTTGGGTTGAAGTATTTGAGTATAGGTGATTATCCAGGTAGACTTCCAATTACTTATAGCTACCTGAAAGTTATTGAATTATACCAAGTTAGTTTTGAAGATATGAAAGAGATACTTGTTGTTCTTCGCTTGATCACCAACTCTCCCAACCTGAAGGAACTCCAAATTTCGGTAAGGAATCATGTCTTGTGGCTTATTGGTTTGTGTTTTTAGGTGAATCAATTAGCTAATATGTGTACTTTATCATATGTTTGTAGTTGGAGATTGACCTTTCTCAATTCTCATTCTGGTTTGTATTGCAGGGCTCCTCCAACACTTTGGCTGCTATAGAAGCACCTGATTTGGAGTTTTGGACAAAGGAATGCCCCAAAAAATATACTTTCGAAAACCTTAAAGCAGTAAAGATGACTGATATGTCTGGTGTGCCACATGAGATGGAATTTATCAAATTTTTGCTTGCAAATTCACCCCTGCTTCAGACCATGAGCATCACTCCCTGTGTTTATGTCATGGATGGAAGATTGAATATGCTGATTGAGTTATTAAGGTTTCGGCGTGCTTCTGCTGAAGCTGAAATTCTATTCATCAAAGATTAACTACTGTCTTTGCCATGTAAAGTTTCTTCTTCCCTGTTACTTTCCTTCAAAATTTACCTGAGTGATGAAGAAGGCTTTTATTTGTCTTTGTTTGTATTACAAAATTACGGATGGAATAAATTTAGTAATTTCTAACCTGGTGATAATCTGATTCCAAAGTTTAAGAAAAAAAAAATCAATTAACAATATGCTGATTGTCCAGACTTAAAAAATTTGTGGCTTCTATTCTATTACTGAAATTTCAGGTTGGGTAGGCAGGAAAAGGAGAGAAATTAGGTGAGCCAACAACATCAAAATCCAAGCTTTTACCATGATAGCATCTGTTCTGTGCTTTATGTGCCCATAAGCAAACCTTGAAGAGGAAGTTTCAGCTGTTGATTTCTCTTCCAAATGGAAGATTCTATTTTTAGAAGTGAAAAGAAGAAAACAAAATTTTATTGAAGTATTGTTTTTACAAGCAACCCCTGCAGAAATTCTCCAAAGAGAAGAAAAAAAAAAATCTCACTCAGTAGGAAGAGAAGACATGTAATACTCAACTATATGTCATTTTCAAATCCTGATTCTGTACAAGTCAGAAAATTTGACACAGTGTTTGAGCTCCAATGGGTGTGATAATATACACTAAGTTTGTTTTCACTTGGGTGCTATCACATTCTTGTCAAAGTGTAAATTTCTTGTGTATCTGTTACAGATTCATGTCACCTGGGTCCAGAAAGCTCCATAGCTTGCACAAGTAATGAAGAGTCATCAGTGAGATCAGAGTATCTCTCGGAGGATGAGAACTCGTATGCTCTTGATCTGGTTGCTTCAGCTCTCTGCGATGCTTCCCATTTCTCTGCAAGCCCATCTCCCTCTAGCATCCGAACAACTTCGGACATTTTAGGTCTATGACTCGGAGCATATTGGGTACACAATAGAGCTACTCGAACCATTTCTTCTAGCTCGATTCGATCGTAATTGTTCTTTAGATCCTTGTCTACTATCAACTCCAGTTTATTTTCCTGATGAATCTTCTTCACCTACAAATTACAGTTGTGAATTATCTAATATCATGAACAAAACATGACTACAATGTATGAAGTCTCAATCTTTAACTTACCCAATCAAGCATGGCTCCCCCTTTCTGGTTTGCCGACTTGCCAAATTCCAAAGCCCTTAAACCAGATATCAATTCGAGCAGGAGGATTCCAAACCCGAAAACATCTGTTTTTTCGGAGGATTGACCCGTTGACAGATACTCCGGGGCTATGTGTCCCACAGTACCTCTCACAGCAGTGGTAACATGCGAATCTCTGTGATCTAAAAGCTTTGCCAACCCGAAATCTCCTACAACAGCTTCACAGTAGTCATCGAGCAATATATTAGCAGCCTTCACGTCCCTGTGAATTATCTTAGGGTCACATTGCTCGTGCAAGTAAAGTAAACCTCGGGCAGCTCCTAACGCTATCCGTTTTCTTGTGCCCCAGTCCAATGCTGGTTTGGCTGCAGAGGGAGTTGCATAATTTTTTCACCTTCAACATACTATGATCTGATATATAGATATACAAAGAATATATATAAATAACAACAGCTGAGATGATAAATGTTTTACCCTTGAGACGAGTAGCAACACTTCCGTTTGACATGTAAGGGTAAACCAACAGCCTTTCGTTTGCTGTCATGCAAAATCCATATAGACGTAGGAGATTGCGGTGCACTGCTAAGCTGATCATCTCTACTTCAGTCTGAAATTGAATCTCCCCTCCAATGGATCCATTTCCATCTTTCAGCCTCTTGACAGCTACAACCGATCCATCTTGGAGATGCCCTTTGTAAACATTCCCAAAACCTCCTTTTCCTATCAAGTTCTTGCTGCTGAAGTTTTTGGTGGCTACCTGAAGTTCTTTGAATTGGAACTTCTTGAGGTTTCCGAGATTGAGTTCCTCCTGGCGTTGTTCTGAAATATCGAAAAAAACACAGAAGTATTTATAAGACTCTGCTTTGTTTCTAACAGTCAAATAATGCTGCTAGTGATTTTATTTGTTGAACTCGAGTTAAGCCATACTAACCATTAACATCAAAGAATATCTGCTGGTTGTGCCTTTGCCTCCACCAAAAGAGAAAACCAAATCCAAGAAACAACAGGCAGATGCATCCCACGCTTGAACCGATTGCCAAGGCAATTTTGTTACCTTTTCCATTTCCAGAAGGCATAGGATCTTTAAAATAATAGGAAAATATGTTAGCATATGTAAAAGAAGAATAGTGATAGCAGTAAGCTTTAAATTACAATAGAAAAAAACTCTCCCTAAAGCTTTGCACTGCCTAAAAAGGATAAAGAAACATGCAACTGGTAACTAAAGTCAAAAGATATACATTTTTTACTAAAAGAACAGAAAACAAAAAGAACACATAGCAGCTGCTTTTAAAGCACAAAGATTTGAACTTTAATAAGTGTTTAGAAGAAATCAAAATAGGAGGAATGAAATTAATTACTTTGTGAATTATTCAAAGACAGAGATTGTGGAGTTTGTATGATTCCAACACATTCTTGTTCTGCTCCGCATATGAGAGGGTTTCCTACAATGCTGTGTCATTTCATACAAAAATAAGTAAGGAAATCATGGACTGAAACTGAAAATTATACTGTGAAGACAAGTGAAAATTTCAGAATTGACTTACTTGAATGTTCTAGTATGAAAACCAGGCACAGGAGCACTCAGATTATTGTAAGACAAGTCCCTAGAATATTATATTATAAAAAAAAAACACATAATCAGTATCTAATTATGATCAGAAAGAAAAAAATTAACATAATAAATAGAGAAAGGATAAGAAATTATGAGAATTACAGAAAGGAAAGTTGGGTCATATTAGGCAAAGAGGGAGGAATTGGTCCATGAAGAGTGTTATTGTTCAGCCTCCTGATTCCAATTCACAAAGGAAAAAGATGTCAGATTTCAATTAGTCACCTAATTATAATGAACTCTCAAACAAAACCCAGAAAACAGAAAAAAGGAGAGGAAGAACACATACAAAATGTACAGACAGAATCTAGACTTACAAGTATTGTAGGTTTTTCAAATTGGATAGAGTAGAGGGGATTTCTCCAGAGAAGAAATTGTTAGAAAGATCAAGTGTTTTTAGCTTTGAAAGCCTCCCAATCTCAGGGGGTAAATGTCCTGAAAAATTATTATTCTGCAGTAGCCTGCAAAATTTATTTAAATAAAGAAATAAGCTTTGTTGAAATTAATCAAGAATACTATTAAAGAAAAATACATCCTACTCCTGCAGGTATAATTAGATTATGGAAACTCACACAAGCTGGAGATTTGTCAAGTTTCCTATGCTTGGTGAAAGAGTGCCAGACAAATATTGGCTTGGTGCTCCTCTGCACAAAAAAACAAGCAATTACCAAATAAATTTTCTTTTGTGCAAAAACAAATTCATAATTTACTGTTGTATGAAGTTTTTTAAAGAATCTTACAGGCCAGTGACCAGACCATCAGGAGAACAAGTAATCATAACCCAGCTGCATGGATCCACAGCAGTTTCATCCCAGTTTAGAACATTCTGAGGATCAATCAATGAATTCTTTATGCTCATCAAAGCCAGCACTGGAAAAACAAAAAAGTTTGGAACTTTAAGCCTTATGGTTTACAATTTTTAAGATTTGGGGGAAAAAAAATTACACATTTACCTTCATAATTAACACCTTTAGGAGACAGTAACCCATATGCAGTAGACCATAAGCAGAAGAGCAGAATGCTAATAGAACAAAGAAAACTTCTCTCCCTTGCTTCCATTGAACCCAAGTCAGAAAAACAAAACCCCAGATTTAATAGTGATTGTAATTGAAAAAAAAAAAAATCAAGAAAAAGACAATCTTGGTTTGGGTATTTTGTGTTGTATTATAATAAAAGGAAGCAAGGCTAACATAAGCAGTAGAGAGTACAATATCTCATGTTTTCCTATAATTGCACTCACTCCCTTAAGTTGCTTGTTCACAAACTTATGTCAGAACCCAAGAAAAAAAAAACCAGAGGAGATTTGGTAAAACTAAAGAGAGAAACAAAGTAACATGCCTGCCAGTTCCAATGGTTCACCAAAAGAATATATAAAAGCTAATATGCTATGGCCCCCTATTAGTCACTCTTTACTTAACCAAATCTTTGAGAATACAAAAGATGATTGTATAATAAAGAAAAAGATATATATTAAAATTCCTTCAATCATGCATTTGTTTAAAGAAAAGGACTGTTGGAGAATTCTCCTCTATTATAAGATGGAGAAAATGAACTTTTCAGTCCATATTCTATCTATTAATTAGCTTTTTAGTCTTAATAGTTTCAAACTAGTCATTTTAGCTCTCCTCCGATATAAAATCATACCTAACTGGACCACAATTGACTTTTTTTTTGCTCTCTAATAGAAGGGTTTTGTGTCAAGCAGGGGGTGAAAAGATCAATTTTGAAAGTAGAAAGACTAAAAGGTGATTTTACCTCATAAAGTGTGAAGCAAGCGCAGTATTCACTGGGATCCATTTGTAATAATACGAAAGATATAATTTTCAAGGGGTTTAAAAAATAATTAAGTGGGTCAGACAAATTGTTGGTGTCACATATAGAGAGAAAGATAGAGGACAGATGTTTGGGATTTGCTAAAATTCTACAGTGGACTATGGGGAATCCAACATTCCCCTCGGCCTGAATTTTGAGGTTGTCCATTTTTTGGAAATTAAAAATAATAAAGCTTTAATATTCCATTCTTTTTCTTTATCTTTACTTTAGTTTTTATGAGAATCTCGAGGGATTAAAATTGAGATTGTTAGGCTCCTTGTGATATAATATTATGTGATGAAGAATTAAGTTGGAGTATTGCTTTACTGAATCTGATACACTCCCAATGTGTCCACGCTCAGTAATATGTCGCTATATAATATCCAAAAGCAACCTACTTTAATATAAAGCAAAAGCTTCTCCCTTCCTTCTCTCTCTCTCTCTTTTTTTATATACTAATTTGATTCTGTTTCATCTATCTCTATTTTCCATTTTATATTCCACAAATAGCTCTGCAACATGCATAATTAAGCCTCTTAACCTCCTTTTAATTAACTATTACTCATTAAATTAATATCATTTCATTCACACCACAATCCTAAAGATATTCTACATGTATCCAAGTATATAAAGATCATCATTATAATTATCAACTTAAAATAAGACTACAATTCAAAATGGAAACCCAATTTGACTTTTATTCCCACATCAGTTTTCAAATGCATTTTTTGGATAAAAAGTCAATTTGGTCCTTGAACTTAGCTAACATGATCAATTTGGTCTAAAGTAAATATTAGGTATTAATTTAGTCCATCATTTTTTTTATTAAATTTTCTAAAATTAACTCTAAAGGTATGCCCCTCTGTCCATGATTGGTGGTTTGTTTATATTAACAACGGTGTATTCAATTAAAACTTTTAAAGACTTTTAAAATCCAGTGGTATTCAATTAAAACTTTTTAGGAGTCTTTGAAAGTCATTAGGTATTTAATTAAGACTTTTTAAGAGTCTTTAAAAGTCATCAGGTATTCAATTAAAACTTTTATAGAGTCTATAAAAGTAATTATGTATTCAAAAAGTCATTAACAATTGATGACAATGACTTTTATATACTTTTTTACAATTTCTAACTCCAAACACAATTAAAAAAGTCATACATATTGATAAAAGACTTTTTATTTTGATGGAAGACTTTTTATTTTCACTTTCAATCTTCATTTTTCATAACCCTCATTCATTATCTCTCTTTGTTCTCCCCACTCTTCCTCCACCCTCTCTCTCTCCTCCATCCTATCGCCGCTGGAAACCTCCACTCAGTCCCCTCTTTCCGTCGTTGATTGGCTGCTCTTCTATTGCCACCATTTTGTTCCACTGCTCATCCTTTCCAAGCCACTTGTCATTCATTTAATGAGGTATTTGTCTAGTTTCTTCCTCCATTCTTTGTTTTCTTTGTTGAATCTCCTTGAAATTGATCAACCGTAAGCAAATCAACCATTAAGTTTGGCCTAAATATTTTTTTATGGTAAAATTTATCGGTTTGAGATGAAATTCAAATAAGTATGCGTTTTGAGATGATTTTTTTATTGTTTGAACTGGTTCTATACTTCTTTTAGATAGATTACATTTATAATTTATGTTCTGATATTCTACTCTTTTGAATGAGATATTTTCTTGGCGAACTTCTGTAAATTCTATTCGATAATTCATTACTCAGGTATACGGTTGTTCCATATTTATGAATTGCTTACACTTGAATACATAATTTTCCTAGAAAAGAGTGTTGATAAGTTGAGTTTTCAATTGAACCAAATAGTGAAACTTTTTCACACCAATGTCAGTTAATCAAGAAGAATATTTTGAACAATTTGTTAGAACGCAAGAGCAACATAGAAATAATGCTAATGAATGGAGAGCTATGATTGCTACTTACATGTGGAATAATGTTGAGCATATGAATGATAATGAAAATTAGAAATTTTATAGTTAAATTATAATTTTTTTTAATTAACATTGCCATTCAATTTTAGTGTTATTATTTTATATTTTATGCTTATAGATTTTTGTAGTTATTTATGAAAGTCTATGAAATAAACTTTTTAAAAGTTATCAATACTTTTAAAAACTCTATAAAAGTAATTAAAAGTTACTAAAAGTGATTAAAATCTATAAAAGTCATTAAAGTCTATAAAAATCACTCACTTAAAAAAAGTCTATAAAAGTCTCAATTGAATACGACCCCCTAAATGTGTCATTTTGACTAATTTGATTCAGAATATCAAATTAAAGGGAAATTAAATATATAATGTTCATTTTAAATCGAAATGAACTTATAAGATAAATCGAAAGAAGAAATTAACCTTTTACTCTTATAATTTTATATAGATTGGTTTTGACTGCATGTAACAATGCATCGTTTTGAAAAGTAATATGCAATTGCTATCATTATTACTATTATTATTATTATTATTATTATTATTATTATTATTATTATTATTATCGGATAAACTACAATTGTTATTTTGAAGTGGCTTGTCAAACATAATAATAAACTCAATATATACTTTGAATTAAATTAATTCATGAGTTACCCATTATCCGAAACAAAAGGCACTGAGAGCTGAGGAGTTATTTATTGTGAAAAATTTTATAATAATTCCTATTATAGATCATTCGGATGAAATTCAAAGTGAAAAAATGCATATGTATTTTTTTATTTTTTAAATATGCAATATGTCTATGTATTGTTTTTT
This sequence comes from Euphorbia tirucalli, assembly GCA_039660915.1. Lineage (NCBI taxonomy): Eukaryota > Viridiplantae > Streptophyta > Magnoliopsida > Malpighiales > Euphorbiaceae > Euphorbia > Euphorbia tirucalli. The sequence goes on from CM077637.1 coordinate 19,468,435, forward strand.
TAACTGAGTGTAATGGACCCGGTTGGCTTGAAATCTCTCAAACATAGTGTACATATAACAGTCCAAAAAAAGAACATATGGTAATGGGGATGAACTATTGCACTTGCAATCAAACAGTTACCTATAATATTGTTATTAAAAAAAAAAAAACAAAAAAGAAGAGTACAAAAATATGCTTAATTTTACTACCAAAGTGGAAGCAGTGGGTTCCAGTCATTATGTAAGCACACACACTTAATCATACTGCATAGGAGCACGTGCAAAATAGGCCCCGCATTGACCCGTTGACTTAGTTTAGAAAGTTCAAACACAACGACTTAAAATTAAATGTGGATATGTGAATATGATGTTCATCATTTCATTTGGAAGCAAAGCATCTTCTGTTCTATGAGATTATTGTTAATTAATGATCAGACATAAAGTATTACTATGCTGTATCAGAGCTAAGATTACCCATTAGGAACCTAACCTAATACAGACAACTTAACTTAAATGGGTGTTTGGATACAAGCTTTTTTGTTTCCCTTCCACGGCTTACCATACCACCACATCTTGATACCGACGTTTCCTTCAACTGTCTCTCTCTCTCTCAACTCATTTTTGACTTCTGATTATTCAAATTATTACTACCAAAGAATGTGTTTCTCTCTCTTTGCCCTTTTTGGTCTTTTTCAAAGAACGGTTATTCATGTGAACTTGTAATTTTTAGAAATTGTTAATAGTTTTTCTTTCAAGGAAATTGGTTTTTTTTTTTTTTTTTTTTTTCATCCAATTTGTTTCAGTTATTTTTGTTTTATATTGTGGTTAAAGTTATACTATAAGATTATTCTGATCACATAACAAAAAGACTATGCATTTTTTTGTTTAATTGTTAAAATCATTTTGACTATCAATGAATAGTTAAACCTGTTTAATAATCGATATTAGTTTTTTATTTAATAAAAAAAAGGAAAAGACGAAGAAAAAACAAACGAACAATGATACACTAAAGTTAAAGTAAATTAATATAATAAAAATTATCAAAGAGAAAATATCTACAGATATATATAACAAGTACGTTACATTTGTTATGATTCAAGAAAATACTTTATGTTAAATTAGTCATCCAATTAGCTACAGGATTACCCTGTGAAAGAGTGTATTATTTAATAATCTATATTAGTTAACCAATGATAATGAACCAAAATGCTTAAATTCTTATTAGGGAAAAGTTGTTAGAACCAATTAGGGGATGACAGTAGGAATGCATTCAAATAAAGTAGGAAATCTTAGTTAGGTGGTTGATTGAGATAGGATAAAACCCGACCCAATTTTCCCCAAAGAAATCTTTACATACTAATTCATTGATATGCATGAAAATTGCTTCCAACCAATAATATGAAATGAAATTGCCACTTTTTTCAGGCAAGATTTTTTGCTGATGAAATTTGGGTCCAATTAAATATTTACCCACTTAATAAAAAAGCACTATAAGCTAATCACAGCTTGTGATTGCAACATGCACATAATAGACCTCATATAATTGTGATTAGAAGAAGGGTGGGAGTAGGACCATTGCCGTTGGATCAGTTCGTAGATTAGCTTTACAAGTAAATTAAGGGCCATTTAACTTTATTATTTGCATCCATGTCCCTTCCCCCACAGCCAATAATCAATCAATTTGGTGGATTCTTTGCAGATTCTTGTGGAATTTTTGACAAAAGTTTTTCCTTTTTAATTACAAAAATTCCATAAATATTGAAGTTAAACACCTCAAAGAAGTACTGAAAATACTTCCATAATAATACACATAAGGATAATTAGAATATTAATTTCTCAATCAAATGTTAATTAACTTAAGCTAAAAAAAGGGTAGGAGTCAAAAGGGAGTCAAAAGAGGTGGGGTAAGTTGGACAAAATAATCCTAATGAAGATATGCACTCAGGGATGCCCATGCCCCAAATGAGTAGCAAATAATTGTTGTTTTTTTAATAGCACTGGTTTATGTTTGAATGAAAATAGAACTAGAAGTGTGTGCGTGTGCGTGTGTAATAGTTTTCGAGTAGGCGAAGTATTTTCAGTTCAAGGTCATAAAAGGACTTATATATCGGCTATACCAATGGAGACTTCAACAGTGGCGGTGAGATTTGAACCAGATGGAAATACCACAAAAGTCGCTTCCTTATCTGTAAGTTCACCCTCATTCGCGCTTGAAGAGTTAGTATTAATTTGAATAATGATAATTCAAGTACCAAATGACATGATAAAGGGGGTGTCCTATATGTCTCTAAAAGAAACATAAGAAGACACAATGAACACTCCAAAATGTAATAGTTGGCACTTTCCTAACCCCACCTTTGCATTGCATCACAATTTCATTCATTGGTTTTGTACCTAATCTATGAAGCCAGTTATGATATATATTTCAAACCTACTCTCTCAAATTCTATACGTACATGATGATCTATGATTCTATCACGGGCCAACTACACTGCCATGTACACTTCAATACCTTTTTCTTTCTATTTTCTTTTATGTCAATTCATTCCAAGGACACAACAATTTCTATATCTTTTAAAGTATACAAAAATCATCCTCAACTCCTCATTCTTTTCCATTTTTATCAAAGCTTCTTATTAATTACAATCATGGACTACGTTAAATTCTTGAATACCAATAAAGTTAGTTCTGAATAAAAAAAATGGTTAAATGTCGTTATTCATTTAACTTGCATAAGAAAATGCATTTTTAACGTTCCAAAAATAATTTTTTATATGTCCAAAGTGGAAATAGAAAAACTATAAAAACCTTATTTCGAACCATAAAAATTACAAAGCAATGAAATTAGCAAGTCTCGTCTAACTAAGTTTGATGTTTACACATGGCGTTATGTGTGCAATTATAATTAATTGATGGAACAATGTACAAAATTGAAAGATAATTAATAAAAATTAAAAAATCCAAGAGCCTAAAAATATTTTTTACCCATAAAATATTTTCATAAATAAATGAGAAAAGGAATTACAACTTCAGCCCCTCCCATTATACCCTAAAGTATCTTATTATAAATTGCATATGTCAATTATGAATGTATAGAATGAGATTCTCCATATTATAGCTATACATAAAGTTCGAAAGTGAGATCTTATTCAAAGGGAATGAGCTTCAAATCATTCCAACCAAATAAATGATATATATTTTATTGTCTTAGTATATAATAGCCTAATCAACAGGCAATAGTTGTTGGTTGGAGGAACAAAAAACTTCTTTCCCTTAAACAAAGTCTATGTTCGAACCTTATGAATGGAAAAAATAATTATTGAAAGAGCTTCACCCCTGTAAAAGATCTATCCCGGCTTAAATTCAGATTAACTGAATAGTTTAGAAATATATATATATATAAAATAACCTGATGCGTAAAGAATGTAAATAATTGAAGATGGGAGAAATTCAAATATTAATAAGGTAAGCTGATGGTCTAACTTTTGATGAGGGAGGGCCATAGAATAAATTCTATCTCAAAAGCTGCCTCTTCAAAAGCTTAGGATACCATGCCCACACACGTAACCCTTCTTTTTCTTTTTCATCTACTCCATTTATATATATATATATATATATAAACAACTTTTGCTTTCTCTTTACATATATTCTAATTCTAATGGGCTCTTATATTCAGCACAAGGATGTACGTACAAGCATTCACTATGTTGAATCTATAAAATATTCCTCTATCCAACCATTGTAAACAATTACACATATATGCAATCAGTACATCTAGATTAAAAGAAAACGTAATTATTATGCCCTTAAATCGTGTAATTTCGTTTAATTAGATCATTTAAAGAATTCTTTCAACAGCAACCTACTGTATGTATAGCATAAAAACAAATGTTAGAGTTAAATCCATCCAATAGAAAATTAATTTATAAACTCAACAGAATATTTGGTAACTTAATGATTTTGTCCACTACATATTCATTTGTAATAAAGAAGAAAAGAGAAACAACGGTAACCTGCTATCTCTCTTTTTCCCGTTGGCTAAAATAAGAATGTTAGCAGTACCATATTAACCAGTCAATACGAAAAAAGATAAGAGAAGCTAAACAACCATGATGTCATGTTCTACTACCACAAACACTAACACTCTTTTGTTGAATAATTCTGATCCCTTTAACACACAACGCTCTGTGCTACACTATTTTGGTCTACAAACTGTGGTTTCCAATCCCCCCCTACTCATTTTGTCACTTAGTTTTCACTTTTCATCTTTTTAGCTGGGACTCATTTAGGTTTAATCAGTCACAAACTACATCTACTAATAATTATTTAAGCTTCTTTTTACTTCCTTTGGCCTCTAAGTCACAGTGCTAATCTGTTTTCTTTAGAATCCATTTACTTAAGATTTTACCATGATTTAACATCTTTTAGAAGCATTAGAGAAAGTTAGAACTTAAGTGGAAGGATTATTGCTAAGACAAAAGAAAAAGTTAAATCAAAGATTAAAGTAAGCACTAACTAATTAAAGCAAGATATAAAAACTGACATAAAACAAAGATTTGCTACAAAAAGTTCCTGAAAGTGAATGTTAAATTGTTACTTTAGCAGAGGATAATAGTCCTTCACTGGTATACAGGCCGGTCATATGTTAAATACAAAATATTAAATTGATAGCGGTAAAAACGTAGGTTATTTCCCTAACAAATATCTTACCATCAGACGTGTGTGAAATTTCATGAAATGAATCCCAATAGGATGGTGTTTTTACTCTAATAACATTTCATGGTAAGGCCTACAAATAAGACAGAATGCTCATGTGCGCTCCATCCCATGTAACAATTTTTCATGTATCAAGGAGTTTATTTCAATGAAAAATACATGTACAACATATCAAGATATAAACAAACAAATATGATGAATGCCAAAATCTCTACTCATTTTTTCTGAGAATAATCCTTTTTATCTTTTACACCGTCTAATTTGTATTTTGGTAAAAAAATAAACATCAGGAGAGATGCCTAATAAGTTATCAACTTCGTGGGGTTTGTGATGTCCCAAGGAAGGTCACAGCCATATGGATGAACTTTACATGAATATCCAGTAGTAGAAAAACTTGCTATATCTTTTTGTGCTAGGTTCTTTGAACCTTGTATCCACAGGCTCCATATGGGTCATTCTCACTCAATTAACATGACAAAAAGCTAAAATTCTAAAGTAGCAATAGCAGGAGGTTTTGATTTTAAAAAAGTAGCAGAATTATTTCTTAACTACGCCTTACTCTGGTCCGTGGCCAATAAAATAGTTGGAGGAAACACTATTGATGCTAAAAATTGAATCTACGATATTAAGGACTGAAATTGTTTATCTCCAATTATGTACAAAACCTACCAAATATCAGTAAAAATGCAGGAACAGAAACCTGTGTGGGATCTGTAAGTATATTAGCAATCGTGCAAAGTAGACACATACTGAGTCTTTGATTGATGTACTGCAACACATCCCGTTACAAAAAGAAAATGGGAATTAAAGGCAGGCCCATAATGGAGTTCGGAAACACATAGGTTACTAACATCATAAAAGCCAAAAGGAGATTCAGCAGTTGAAATACTCGCTCACACCTTGGTTTTAATCGTGCAACATATGGTTTTCATGTTCTGCATTTAGAAGAAAATCCTTAACCAAAGCACTGTGTTATGTGTCAACAGTAGTGGTAGATATTGTTTTAATGTTTGTGTAATTATGTTTATTAGTATGCTTGTGTTGGTTTTCTGTAGACAGCCTATAAAAGGCAGTTATGTTATAGTTACTTCTTCTTATCCAGAGAAGTCTTTGTCGGAAGGCAGTTATTGCTATAGGAAGTAACTATTTTTGTAATTCTATTTATTCTGAATTAAATGAAGAAGAAAGCAAGAAGCAAGTATTTCCAAAAATAGTTCTAAAGAGAGATTGAAGGGTTCTCTCTAACAACCCCTTAACTTCAAGAGATTGAAGGGTTCTCTCTAAACAAGCCCTTAAACCAACCACAAAATCATACTATTCCCATAACTACATCCTAGGACCATAATACACCGCCAAACATGTTCACCAACCACATAATCATACTATTCCCATATTACACTGCCAAAAATATTCATACAAACAGAATATACAGGTACATACACAAAGCAATTAAGCAGGCACATGCATGTATACATCTACATAAGTTTTGCTCAAAACTTCAGTAAATGTATCAGGCATTTCAAATGCTTGATGGTCAACTGAATTGCTTCATGTGCACATAAAATGAATGTGTTTTCCATTTCATATAAAGACAAGTCATGATAACCATGGAACAGATCATATCTATAGTTAAAGGGAGAAAAGTATAGTTAATGGAAGAAAAAATACCAGAGCAACATTTGTCTTCCAGAAAAGTGAGGATGTGAGTTCAGTTACAACTTGTGTATAATCTGCCTTGGTATTCTTGGCCAACACTAGAACACAGCATGTAGGCCTCTCGGTGGACAGCTGCGAGGTCCTAAATGGTAAATTGTCAAGCAGAAAATTTAAATCACTGATCATGTTCCACTTCAATAAGCAGCATCTTCAATCCAAGGACTTAATAAGTTAAATCAAAAGCCAATATTAACAGTGCAAACATGATAAAAGTTGGAATTGATTCCTCAAGCAATAAGAATAAAAATATGTGAGACGACTCTGGAAAGATGACAAGTTGTATTCAATTGGTAGGAGCACAAGTGACTAAATTGATGAAATATCAGGCAGCCTCTTCTTGATATAAGATTGGAACATGAGTTATGAAATCTGTTTGAAATATTTCTCATGTTTTGAATCGAAAATGAATTGTTAATATACTTGGGAGCCATTTATCGATTAAGCTACAAAATTCAGCACAACTTGTTCAAATAAAAGCTGCATCAGTAAGGAGAAATATATAAATGGAGCTAACACAGGCAGTAGAAGAATTAAACGAAAGAATAGTAGAGCATGTTCTTTTATCAATATTTATCACAGACTTGTGCAGTTTTCTTAATTTTTATGTCCGAGATTGATTTGAAAAAATGGCAAACGAGTCGGCAAATCCCTTATTGCACAAAGAAACAACTCTATAGTCTATTCAACAAAGTATATCATATCTCGATTATCCACAAAACTTGCAAACACTAGATTAATTCTCAATACCATTGAAGAATTACAAATGTAAATCGGAAAGAAAAGACAAACCCTCCGTGGGCGAGGTGAATGCTCATCATCAGCCCCTCTTTCACTCCTCTCTTCAAGCATTTTCACGCACATTTTATACAAAATTAAAAAAAAAAAGAAATGCAATATTCAAAACAAGAAGTAGGAGCTAATGGACGATAATCTAACAAAAAATTATTGGCATAAAAAAGTGTGGCCGCTGGGATTCGAGCCCAGGTCTCTACGGCCACAACGTAGAATTCTTACCACTAAACTACAGCCACTTGTTAGCTTAAGCCATTGAAAACAACATTGTCACCTATGTTAATCCCAGTGAGATAAAAAATTAAGCGGATTTCATCCAAAATATTTGATGTGGCTGCTGGGATTCGAGCCCAGGTCTCTACGGCCACAACGTAGAATTCTTACCACTAAACTACAGCCACGATATGTTTTAAGGGAGTGTAGTTACAAATACATATAAATATTTATTTATTAGATCACGTGTTATTTGAGCAACTTGCATCGATAGTTACTAAAATTTTGAGTTCTTGTATCCATGATCACTAAACTTTAATTTGAATGAATAAATTCATCAAAATTTTATTTTTGTATCAATAAAACTACTTTCATTCTACTTCATCGAAATTTAACGACGAAATTAGTTAACGCCAAACCAAAACATATTAGCAAAGTGTTATATTCTCTGATAGATAAAAAAAATTAACATGTATCAAAAACATGACGCCCACTTATACAATATTATTGGAAAAAAATTTAAAAAAAAATTAAAATTCAAAATTGGTTGGAGCTGATATAGTATTGCACTCGCATTTTAGAAATCATAATGACTTGTCACATCATCATTTCAGTGCTAAATTTTGACGAATTAGGGTGAAAGTCACTTTATTAACATAAAAGTAAAAATTTAGTAACCATGACTACATAAATTTCAAATTTTAGTGACCCTCGATGCAATTAACCCCGTTATACCGTGATCTGTATTTAAGAGTAACTGGTATTGATTATATTTATATGTGTATTCGAAATTGAATTTGAAGTTCAGATCTCATCGAACCAACTGTTCTCACTAGTCACTCCCCTCGTCAATGCTGTTTATAAGCAAAGTTCGAAACTAATCATCTAATCAAATGATAATACATTGGTTGAGATTTTCACAACAATTAGTTCATACTGTGAAGTGAGCTAATGTGAAAACATATACTCTCTCCATCCAACTTTGATAGGTAATATTTTGATTGCACGATAATTAAGAAAATTAATTAATAGACTATATTTTTACTAAAAGACCCTCAACATACCAAATGATTAAGTGAAGTAAATGTTGTTACTTTAATTGTCTAGGTATATGTAATAACGGTATTTTTAACAATTCATCACTTAATTAATAATTAAACATTGAAAAATATCTATATTGTTGTACACCCAAAATAGAAATTTTACCTATTAAAATTGGACTCACGAAACATCAATAGTGTTTAACAAACCTTTCGCTGCAATTAGTGATATTATTAGAGTGATACCTATTATATATAATACTAGAAAGACACTCCATAATCCATCATTTTCTTAAAAACACTGATATATTTCTCTCTATTTTTCTTCAGTGCTTGTATCCAATAATCTAAGGGTGCTGATGAATCAATCTGATGAGTATTGGGTGGAAATCCAATCCAATTACGAAAGTATTTTTTTGATTGGTTGTTCAAATCCAATTCAAGCCAAGGAAACTCAATTAGATTGGACTGGTTAAATATTTATGTATTATTTTCTTTTCTTTTCTTTTTTTTTTTTTTTTTAAAAACGTATTTTTTTAACATAATTCTACATACATGTATCAACTTAGAATTTAATTTCTGTAATTAATATCCAATAAGTAAATATCAAATAGTCTAATTACCTAACATTAAATAATCCAATAGCTAAACCTCTCAATCAACCAGTAACTAATTAAAATCAAACACAGTGATGCTAATTCTACCAAAGCATGAAAAGAAACTCTAATCTATATATTTGCTAAAGCTGTACCATTAGAGCTGACGTGTAATTTTCTCAAATTTTTGGAATTATTTATAATTTATTTTTATTATTATTTTTTAATTAATAACTTTAATTATTTAGAGTTATCTTATACTATCTTATCCCACTATTGAAAGAGAAAAGCTACTAGGGTAGATTTTGGCACAAATCGATTGGAAAAGTCGTAGAATCATAGACTTTGTTTCATCCTCCGCTATTCAAATATCAGCCTCTTCTCTCTCATACCCTCTCTCTAATTTTTTCATCGTTTGTTTTCTAGTCTCAGTTTTTTTATATAGTTTCTTATGGATTTCTTCATTTTGCATCACTATTGTTCGTCTGTCTTTTCCATTGTGCTACTTTAATGAGTTTTGTCTTCCTTTCTTTACATTTCTAGCACTGGTAAGAAACTTTTTGATCTTTTTATTTTCTTTGCCTCTTAATTTAAATACGATCACTCCTTGTCATTGTTTTCATGCATTGGTTTCAAAACTAGCCTTGTGGCGAGAGTTCCTTATTTATGATAACAGAAAGACTTAGAGTTAACACATATTATGTCATAATCATAAATAACAAAGAGAATTTTAGTGGGGTTAAATAGGTCGTTTTAATAGTCTAATTGATATTGGTTTTGGTGAACAAACTTAAACGGAGGGAGGAGTTGCCTAATTTTTCATTTGCTTTTCCTACGAATTTGCTTCATCACTCGGAGTTGTAGCTTTGAACTTTGGGTTTGGACCAAGAGGAGTTAAAAAGAGAGATAAAATTCCATTTTGATTAAATACATGATAGGCTTATTTTTGAATTATTTTATGGTTGTTCTAATTCATCTGTTGTTGTGTTAACATATTGATTTGCTTGACAGGTTAAAGGCGCAGTTTCACTTTGCTCAATGAAACTCATTTGAAGGTATTTTTCTTCTGCACTTGTGTTGTACATGCTTTTTCTCTTTGTATGGTAAAAATGATGCTGCAAATTAAAAATGATTACTAGACAAATTCGGGTTAAGTTAATACTGCTGCTTGATGATGAATTAAAGTCAAATAATTAAATTTGAACAAATCATGTAATTTTGGTTGAAACTTATTGCACTATATTTTTGAAAGCTTTGAGTTGTTGAGTTTTATTTTTGTATTTCCAATAGTCAATGATGTAGAAATTTATATTGTCTTAGAGATTAGACTGAGATTTCATTTCTATTGTGAATCATTGGCTTGTGAGCTATGTTGGGATTTTCACCAGAAATCACCGGATAAAAGTGGAAGAACGCGATGATTTCCTCAAATCCATACCCAGGAGCAATTGATGTGGAAGTTGTAAAAATTTAAAATTAAATAAAAGAGAATCAATTCTCACTCGGAATAACTCTTCAAGAGATGACTGCAGAAATCAAAGGAGATTCCCTTCACTCTCACGTACACGAACGCCTTTGGAACACGACCCGTGCTAGCGATGGAATCAAATGTGAGAGAGTATGTTAGGGCTGGAAATTTCGGCTATGTGTGTTACATCCCTCTTGGCCGAATTCCCCTAGGTGATATACCTAGGGTTGGCCGAAATTTTCAACCCTTACTTGGCCCAATTCCCTTTCTTTATTTTATGCGGGCTTTTCTTCTTTTAAAGCCCAGTTCAAAATTAATCTCCTTGGCCCAATTAATTATCAGACTTAATTTTATTTAACATGTATTCTTAACATATTATTCCAAATAATATATTTGATAGATTTAAATTTAAATTAATTTGATCAATTAATTTTACCATGGGATTAATTTTAACTTTCATAAAATAAAGATACATGTAAACCTATACATGTGAAATATTTCCACCTAGGAAATAATCTCATAAATTAATTCACTGAATTAATTACGAGAGGACCAAAGCAAATATTAATTTTATTATTTTGATCAATCCAATTGATCCTTATAATATAATTAATATAATCCTTTCTCTCTTGAACGCATACTCCAAGTATACAGATGATCCCTTAAGTCCGTGTTCAGTCGTTCAATGTGTACGATCCTGTGGGCCCATCTTTATGTTGGCAGTGGGCTTGTGGCCCACAGACTGCAGGCAGGCTCTAGCAAGCCACTGCAGCTCCCAATTAAGATGGAGATGGCAGTCCAACTGAAATCATAACCCTGTAGTTAAACTTGTATATCCCATGTCATAGATATCGGTGTCCAACACAGAGGCATGGATTGATCACCCTCTTTTGTGTCCGGACATTTACTTGATCCCGAATGAACTGATGCTCACAAACAAGTTCCAACTTGTTTGGGTGTGGCCACACTCTTATCAGTTGCATTCATCAAGAGGCCGGTGATATCTTCTCAGTAGACTACTGAGTGACATATCCCTTCTGCATATCCATAGCACTGCCATCTCAGTGGACATACCCCAACTGTTGGGATTCGTCACAAGAAACCGACCGATAAAAGCGGAAATACGCATCAATTTCCTGGAATCCGGGCCCCGGAGTTTAAGATGTGGAAATCAAAAACTTAAAGCATAAAGAGAAAGTTCGAAAACTTACCACAAAGTCTCTCTAAGAGACGGATACGGACTGCAGAAATCAAGTGTAGATTTCCTCCACCGATGCGTACACGAACGGCTCTCGGACCGAAATCCGTGCTAGCGACTCGGATGACAAGAAAAGAGGGAGAAAGAGAGAAGAAAAGGGGCGGCCAAGCTTCGATATTATGGCTGTCCAAAATATTTCTTTCCAAAAGAAATAATTTCATTTCTCTCTTTTACTCACAATGGTTTCTTCCAAAGAAAACCAAAATGCAAAAGTGGGCAAAATATTCTTTTCAAAAGTATGTATAGCTACGGCCAAGTAGAAAAAATAAGAAAAAAGTGATGCATTAATTTCTTTCTTTTCATCATCAAAAGAAAGAAAAAGGATGAGTTGAAAAGTAAACAAAGTCCAACTTTGCTTTCCAATTTTCAACCCATTACTCACACCATGAGTCATCATCATTCCATTTTTGTCAAAAAAATGACTCATCACTTGCCTTATATATTCGGCCAAATGATGGGGGAAAATGGTTGATTTTTTTCTTCTTTCTTACCATAAGAAAGATGACAAAATCAAAAAAGCAAAGTCAAACTTTACTACCTAAAAGTCATACCATATATATGACTCACCATTTTTCATCATCACTTTTGTCCAACAAAATGACTCACCATTTAGCAAAAAATTCAGCCCATTAATGCCCAACATTTTGGCCAACATAAGTCCCACATCATGTGGGCTTTTTTTTCATTTTAATCCCAAGCCCAATTTTAATTCCATCCATTTAATTAAATTCAAATCCAACTTTAATTTAACATGTATGCTTATATATTATACCATATTATATATTACATATATTTAAATTAAAATTCATTTCCTAGTAAAATTCATTTATATTATACCATCATATGGTCAGGTCGAAGGATCCATACAAGTACTACACGAGAATCACTTGTGATACATTACCATGTGGATTTCTCGTTAAGTGGATCTATCTAGTACCATACCCTTTTGCATGTACCCATTAACTTGGCTGACATCCCACGTCCAATGGCCGGTAAGACACCGCCATACAACCAGGTTAATGATAGTCTATGGTTCCATTCATTCCCATGACTAGAACAGACTATGAATCTCTTTATGGTCATATCATTTCCCCTATCCATGGTCTTACTTCCAAGCACATGACACTTGTTAACATGGATATGGATATGTCCATCGGATACTTCATTTAAAATACAGCACAAGATATATAGTAAATTAATTAATACCTTTATTGATGACACAAAATATGTATAATACATGAATTCAATAGATGTACAATACAAATACAAGGTCCAATGCCTTGGGACTAGGGCATATCCAACAGGGTAAACCATGAAGAGAGGAATTGACTCATGTAAACTGCCCAAAATGTAATTTTAGCTGATAAGAGAGTTTTTTTCTGGTAAGTAGCTGAGAAGATAGTTTACATCCCTTGAAGAATCGCCTTACTTTAAAAACAATTTGGAAGTTAGCTGCACTACCCTTTCATGAGGATAAAATTAGTGGCTAGGATGTTTTGGAATGGTTACTTAATGTTAAGAAGTTGTGTCAATAATTTTCTTTTCATTGTTCACATTACATACTGCTTTACCGTATATTTCGAAAAAAATATGTACCAATTATGTGATTGAGAATACAAATGAATGATAAATAGTTATATTTGAATTTTCATTAGAGTTTCAACATGCTTATGTTGATACTCAGGGTAAACAATAAATTTAGCTGTAATATTCAGAGACCAATGAATTCACTTAATATGTGTTTTGTTTATGTCGAATTTCTTGGAGGTATTTTGGATTAAACATGTTAACGGAATTGCCTAACATGACATGTTTTTCATTTGTGGTGCTTATTTGGTTCGCCTGTTAAGAGCTTAACTTAGCTTCTCACTATCGTAATATCTACAATCTTTATTATGTATAAAATTATATTGATGTAGATTTTACATTATGATATTAATCTATTAGTAATTTTATATACAATTTATGAGGTGCATCTACTATCTACGACTATAGTAAAGAAACAAGTTTTTATGAATTACGAAAAAAACCAATACCTTTTTTTCTATTTGTAACATTGGAAGGGTGAAATTTTCTGTAAAAAAAAAAAAAAACCATAGCTACATTTGAAAATGTAGATGCATATCAAACGTGATAGTCCACAACTTGAATAGTAGAATTATTATACACATTAATATCTAATGAATTTACTTTCCTATAACTTTTCATCAATGTTTCTAGAAAAATTAGATGATAATAATAATATCTTTATCACGCAAAGTGCGGGCCATTATCTAGTTTTTACATAAATCTTAACCTACCTATCACAATAGAACAAAATAATTCTTACCACTTTACTAGCATCTTGTAAAAGAAGAAAGTAACCTCAATTATGCTGATTTATTCTAGAATGAATGGTGGACATAGTTGAGAAAATTCTAAAATAAAAAACAATTGAAAATCAAAATTCACAAATTTAGAATCAAATAAGTTTCACAATATGTGTAACGATACTTGATTCAAGCTCTTTGTATGTTTCTACAAAGTCTCTAGTATCTCGAAGGTCAATTGGAGCACTACCTGATGTCAACCAATTTTGGCAGCAAACCAATGCTTCCACCATCAAAGGTGATAGTGAACTCCTAAAGGGTTCAAATATTCGTCCACAGTGCTAAAACATCAAATATTTCCTTAATTTCCTTACAACTTTCTGACAAGTATCTAGCAATTTCTGATTTGCTCTCTAATTTTTGCATTACTTTTCTATGCTTAGAATACTTTTACTGGAAAGAAACAACTGAGTCCTCTACGATGTCATCTATTTCATCAGAAGCTTGACTACTTGAGTACTTCCGAATACCAATGCTTTAAGCTCATGAAAAAAGGCATTTGATATGACATACAATGAACCTAAAAATTTTAATGTCATGTTGTAAAAGATCTTCAAAAACTTCACAAAGACCCTAGCAATATCCCAATCATACTTTATAGGAGGAATAATTTTCTTAGAGCTATCAAAGTAAGGAATATAATTTAGGTCATCAAAACATAGCCTTTCCAAAAGCTTTCTCAAATTTTTCTGCCACTTTTAACATTTTGTATGTAAAAGTCCACCTAGTTTCAACATCTTGACATAACAAACCCTTCCTTTGTACTTTAACTTTGTCTGCACACATCTTGAATGTTTGTTTCCAAGAAGAAGATGACCTCACATACCTAATTGCATTTCTAATTCTGACAATTGATTCATAGACTTCTTGCAAACCCTCCTTAACTACAAGGTTCAATATTTGAGCATATACATGGCCAAGGTTCATGAACCGTCGGTTCAACAAGTTCAAGAAATCCTTGAACCTGAACCTTACCTTCAAAGAGTTGAACCGCCGGTTCGGTCTAGTCCAGTTCAGGTGGTTTGGCCCGGTTCAGGTTTGGTCTGATTCAGGTTCAACCCTTTTGAATAAACATTTAGAATTTAATATGTGTAATTTCGATGTAGACATTTCTCGATAAATTATTAATATACGTAACAAAATAATATAATTTTTCAAATATGAAAAACAACTTACATTTTTTATTTTACAATTAATAATTTACATAATATACAAATTATTATAAAAATATAACTTGTACAAATACACCATTTATTTCTCTTACACCTTTAAAAAGAAAATCAAGTGAAAGAAGTTAAATATGTTAAAAGAGAGAGAGAGAGAGAGAGAGAGAGAGAGAGAGAAATATGTTCAACATGTTAAAACACGTTAAAAATATAAGGGTTGAACCACCAGTTCCAAGGGTTAGGGGTTGATTGACCCTGACCCTTAACCTTCTTTTCTTCTAAACTATCAGTCTAGTTTCAGTCTAGTCTGGTTCAGGATTTGACCAGTTCTGACCCAGGCCGGTCCGGTCTGGTTCATCCGGTTCAGGTTCAATTTGGCCACCTCTATGTGAACATAACATCTTACATGCACAAATTCATGCCCTAAGATTGTACCTTTCCAATCCACAGTTTCTTTCTTTAAATTTCTAAAAGCCCCATCATTTGAACTTGTATTATCTAAGGTGAGAGTGAAAATATGATTTATTCCCCAATCTAACAAACAACTCTCAACCATCTTCCCAATTGTATTCCCTTTATGATTAGTAACTAAACAAAAATTTAAAATTCTGTTATGCAAGTTCCATTCACTATTTATCCAATGGGCAGTTAAACACATATAATTCAAATTTTGAGTTGATGTCCAAGTATCAATAGTAAGACATATACGTTGAGATTGAAAAACACTTTTTAACATTGTATCCTCCTCTTCATAGATTTTTACACAATCTCTAGCCACAGTCATCCGGGATGGAACTTTGAATCTTGGTTTTAAATACTCTGAATAGTCCCTAAATCCAATCCCTTCTAAGTCTATAAGGATACTTTATACATTGATTATTCAAATGAACCCACAAATTGTTAGTACCATACAACTTATCATAAGCATAAGGCTTATCACAATACTTGCAAATTGCCCTAACTCTAGCCTCAATATCTTTTACATCAAAATGATCCCATACAAGTAACTTTTCTAGAATTGTTACACCCATGTTCAGTTTCAACAAATGAAGCATTTTTATATTCCACCTAGCATTATAAAAGACCATCAATAGGTAACTAAATACTTACTTAAATCTTATTACCTAGATTATAGCACCACAGAAAAATAGACCATCAACAACTATCCAATATACGTATATACATATATGAATATATTAAGAAATAGAGCTTGCCATAATTGCAGTTGAAATTAATGGTACATCTTTCTACAGCCTTCAGTTGAACTTGTCAATAATACTTTTGCTTTCTGCGGAAGCCTACAAACACATATAAACTAAATAAGTCAAAACAGGTTCCTTGCTACTGGCACAGTTTATAATGATGTGAAAACTCACAATAAAAAAGGTGTATACATACATAATACTAAGGATGAGCAAAGGACAGTTCAATTCGAAAACCAAACTTAACCAAAAATCAAAGTACAAGAAAAATAGAAACCAAAAGCAAACCAAAGTTTATATGGTTTAGGTTGAATCGAACCGAACCAAAAATCAAAGTAGAAGAAAAATAAAAACCAAAAGCAAACCAAGGTTTATACTGTTTAGGTTGAACCAAACCGAACCGATTCGGTTCAATTCTAGTTGGTC
This sequence comes from Euphorbia tirucalli, assembly GCA_039660915.1. NCBI lineage: Eukaryota > Viridiplantae > Streptophyta > Magnoliopsida > Malpighiales > Euphorbiaceae > Euphorbia > Euphorbia tirucalli. The sequence continues at coordinate 19,485,376 of CM077637.1, forward strand.
GGTTAAAAACCGAATTAGCAAAAAGTTCCAACTTTAATTTTTATTATTATTATTCTATTAATTATATGTAAAGCATTGCTTAAAAAGGATTTATATTTTATATATAAGTCTCATAAATACAAACTACATGATAATATTAATATATAATATGCCAAATAAAATTTATTTATATATATATATATATATATATACACATAATTTTTCAATATTTTTTGCTACTTTGGTTCAGTTCGATTTTGTCTCGGTGTTTTCAATACAAACTAAAAACCGAACCAAAAATCAAATTATTATATTTTATAAAACTGAAACCAAACCAAATAGAGTTTGGTTTTTCGGTTCGATTTTAAATCTCAGTTCGGTTCGATTTTTGGATCGCAGTTTGGTTTTACTCACTCCTACATAATACACAATGCATACACCTTAAAACTAGCTAGGAGAAGAACGAGGAAGGTGAAAAGCAAATTTAGCATTGGTTTTAATTTAGGACATCCATGTGCTTATATTTAAACCCCAAGTTTTAATTTGAAACATGGATGTGTAGACCATTTTTTATTTTTCAACTAGTGCGCTTGCAAGTCAAATACTTTTGGCATTTCGATAAATAAAATTAACAATAATAATTTTGGCATATTAATTATATTAAATGTATACAAATATGCATGCAAGTTGCCCAACATGTAGTTTGGATTGCTTTAACTTAGCAATACAACTAAAATTTCTCTTCCACTCCTACAAATTAAAATGGATACTTCAATTATCAATTATCTATGTTGACTCCACCTTCCTGGAAAGTATCAGAGCAGAGACCCATTCAATTTGCAATAAAATTAAAAACCAAAATCAAAATTCCAATCCTATTAAAATTTATCCGAAAAAGAAAGCGATGACAATTGCTATTGTCATGGTCTTCTTCAACCCCTATATATTGTCATGAGTCGCCTTAAAACATGCCAAAGAAAGGGAGGTTATGCTGCAAAAGATGGTGGTTGGGCGGAGAACAGGCCTAGCGAGCATGCAAGTAGCTCAGCCAGTGCCCAGCGCTTTAGCAACGGAAAATCTGTAGCTGTTTTCAGTTCCAGAAGCTCCTAGAAATGACTAGTCCATTCCAGATCCGTAGGAAAACCGACTTAAGTGTCTCTAAAAGCTTCTAACCGACCTTAGGAGATATTTTGTATATTATTGAGTAGAATATTCTAGGAATATTCCAAATGAATGTCAACCACATGTTAAGGAGGTGGAATTGCTATAAATGGGCCTCTACCCCTCATTTGTAAATCATCCAAGAAGTTGTAAAGCATTCTTCAAGTAATAAAAGCTCTCTTTAAGTTTGTAAGCTTTGCTCTTTGTTCACTTTGCCATTTTACTTACTTAAGCATCCTTGCTTAGCATTTGTGGGAAGGCTGACTAGCATAGCACTTGGACATTTTGCTCGCTAGTGTCACACATCTCAACTAATAAAGAGTTGTGTACGTGACAATTGGTATCAGAGCTCAGGATCGAGAATGGAAAGTGGTGATAAAGGAAGCATGGGCATTGAATTAGGTGCTACTGCCACACACGTGGAGGAACCAAAGATTACCAAGGCCAAGAGAAGGTGGTCAAAGATAAGGGATCCGACAGGGGATACCTTGGCAGAATTCAACGGCCGGCTAGCAAAGGTAGAACTTGCTATAGTCGAAGGTCAAGATCAATATCTTGACAGGTTGGAGGAGGTCGAAAGGCTCGTAGAGGAGTTCGAGGGAGATGAGCTCCGGGAGGAGGTGCTGACCACTCTTAACAAGGTTGCTGCTAAAGGTGAGGACCGCATTAAAGCCTTGGAAGGAGTCTTTCGTTCCGAAATAGCAACACTTAGGAAAGAATTGGAGAAGGTTCTGGCCTAGTTGGCTTTGACCAAGAGAGAGCTAGAAGAGACAAAGGATGAATTAGTCCTTTACAAGAAGAGCCGAAGGCCTATGGTGGCGCAAGGAATGCAAAGGACATCGACAACTTCCTTTAGAGTTTGGAGAAATACTTTAAGGCTCACGTGATAGTAAACGATGTCCAAATGATGGACACTGTTTCACTATATCTCCAAGACGCTGCAGCAGTATGGTGGAGAACGAAGGAGTTGGACATGCAAAGCGGAACTTGCACTATTGGCACTTGGGATGACTTTAAAAGAGAGCTCAGGGCCCAGTTCAATCCCGAGTCAGGAGAATTAGAAAAGAGGGCCAGTTTGAGACATCTCAAGTAGAAAGGTAGCATCCGTGAGTTTTCCGAGGTTCTTTTGGAGCTTCCCGGGTATCCTCGAGAAGAGGCATTCTACCTCTTCTTAGAAGGTATCCAACCATGGGCGAGGATGGAGATCCAACGAAGGAATGCTATTGACCATTCCACTGCCATCACTATTGCGATTCATTAATTAAGTGCAACAAGTCTGAGAAACCCAAGTCTAACCAAGACAAGGGTAACAAAGGCAAGAGTGGGGGAGCCAGTAGTTCCAAGCCCAATAATGGCAACAAGCCCAAGGATGGCAAGCCACCCAAAAGGAAGGAAGAGAAGAGCGGGAATAGGCCGCTAAAATGCTTCTTCTGCGAAGGGTCGCATAAGGTAAGGGACTATCCTATGAAGGCCAAGTTGTCTGCCCTAGTTGAAGAGAGGGAACAATAAGAGCAGCAACAGGAGAGGGATACAAGGATGGGTTCCTTGCAACTTCTTAGCGCTATTAAGGCCAAAGTAGAAATGCCCAAGACTGAGAAGAAGGGTGGACTGTTCATGGAAGCAAAGGTAGGTAACAGTGTCGTCAAGGCACTAGTAGATACTGGAGCTACCAATAACTTCCTTAAAGCGAAGGAGGCCGACAGGTTAGGCATTCACTACACAAAAGAAAGCGGGTGGTTAAAGGCTGTCAACTCCGCGCCAAAGGCAAACCACGGCACAGCTAAAGGAGTCCAAGTAACCTTAGGTATGTGGACTGGCCTTATAAATTTCTCGATTGTACCCATGGATAACTACCCCATTGTACTTGGCATGGAGTTCATGGACCAAGTACAAGCGGTGCCTATTCCCTTCACCGATGCCATATGCATCTTGAAGAAGGATAATGCATGCATGGTGTTGTTGGCTTGAGAGAGTCCAACAAAGACGAAGCAACTCTCGGCCATGCAAGTTTCTAAGGGCTTGAAGAGGGACGAGCCCACATTCCTTGTGACTATCAAGGAAGATGGAAATAAGGAAGTTAGCCATGAATTGCCCAAGGAGGTTATTCATGTCCTGGAGGACCTCAAAGATGTAATGCCATCAGAATTGCCAAAGAAACTTCCCCCAGAAAGGGAAGTAGATCATAAGATCGAATTAGTACCTAGTGCCGTACCACCTGCGGAAGTTCCTTACCGAATGGCACCTCCCGAACTTGAAGAATTAAGAAAGCATTTGAAGGAGATGTTGGATGCAGGCCAAATCCAACCATCGAAGTCACCTTATAGGGCACCAGTATTATTTCAAAAGAAGCACAATGGGTCATTGCAGCTGTGTATCAACTATAGGGTGCTCAACAAAGTGACCATAAAGAACAAATACCCTATCCCCCTCATCGCGGATTTGTTTGACCAACTTGGAGAAGCAAGATGGTTCACCAAGCTGGATTTGCAGTCAGAATATTATCAAGTAAGAATTCACAAAGGGGATGTGCCAAAGACGGCATGCGTGTCGAGGTATGGTTCTTATGAATTTTTATTCATGCCCTTTAGCTTGACCAATGCTCCTACCACATTTTGCACAATTGATGAATCAAGTGCTCCAACCATTCTTGGACAATTTTGTTTTAGTGTATGTTGATGACATTGTGGTGTATAGCAACTAGTTGGAGGAGCACGTACACCACCTATGATAAGTTTTCCAAGTATTAAGGGAGCATGAGTCATATGTCAAGAAGGAGAAATGTGCATTTGCCTAAAGAGAAGTACCATTCTTAGGGCACATTATGGGAGGAGGCAAGATTGATAAAGCAAAAATCCAAGCCATCGTAGATTGGGAACCACCTAAAAAGGTGACCGAACTACAATCGTTCTTGGACCTTGCTAATTATTATCGAAGGCTCATTAAGTACTATTCAACCTTGGCATCCCCTTTAACGGATTTATTGAAGAAAAATCGCACGTGGAATTGGGATGATAAGTGCCAAGCCGCATTCGAAGATCTTAAAAGAGCCATGACTGAAGAACCTGTCTTGGCACTACCCGACCACAAGAAGGCATATGAGGTACATACCGATTCCTCTGATTTCACCATAAAGAGAGTTCTTATGCAAGAGGGACATCCGATTGCATATGAGAGTAGAAATTTGAACGACACTGAGTGCCGTTATACGGTCCAGGAGAAAGAGATGACCGCCATCGTTCATTACCTGCGCCTATGGAGGCATTACTTGTTGGGGTCCAAGTTTGTGGTAAAGGTGGACAACGTAGCCATTAGCTACTTCTTAAAACAGAAGAAGCTCACGCCAAAGCAGATGAGGTGGCAGGCATTCTTGGCAGAGTTCGACTTTACCATGGAATATAAACTGGGCAAGAATAATCTAGTGGCGGATGCCTTAAGTAGGAAGGGTGAGCTAGCCGCCCTCACCCAACCTAACTTCCCTTTAGCATCTAGCATAAGGGAAGGAATGGAGCATAATCCGCAAGCCCAGAGTTTGATAGAATTGGTGAAAAGCGAAAAAACTCGTCAGTTTTGGCTTGAGGATGGGTTATTTTTTACCAAGGGCAACCGCCTCTATGTGCCAAAATGGCAAGGCTTGAGGAGGACAATTATTAAGGAGTGCCATGACTCCAAGTGGGCGGGACATCCGGGCGTACACCGCACGTTAGCACTTATCGAACGAACCTATTATTGGCCCCAAATGCGGACGATATGGAGCTTTATGTGAAGACTTGTCTTGTGTGCCAACAAGACAAGGTCGAACAAGATAAGCCCGCTGGCCTACTACAGCCCCTACCAATCCCTGAAATACCTTGGGAGAGCATTTCGATGGATTTTATCGTTGGTCTGCCCAAGTCCGAGGGATGTAGCAACATCATGGTTGTAGTGGATCAATTTAGTAAGTACGGAATTTTCATACCTGTGCCTACTAAGTTAAATGGTGAAGATGCTGCTAGGCTATTTTTCAAACATGTGGTAAAGTATTGGGGCATACCAAAGTCCATTGTGAGTGATCGAGATACTTGTTTCACCGGCCGCTTTTGGACAGAATTGTTCAATCTATTAGGGTTCGAGCTCAATTTCTCCACTAGCTTTCACCCCCAAACAGATGGGCAAACAGAAAGGGTGAATGCTTTGTTGGAGCTATTCTTAAGGCACTATGTGGGTCCTAACCAAAAAGATTGGACGAAGTTGCTAGACATCGCCCAATTCTCACATAACTTACAAAAGAGCGAATCATTGGGGCTAGCCCATTTGAGATTGCCATAGGGCAACAACCTACAACGCCATAAGATCTTGCTATTGCCTACAAAGGCCAAAGCCCCGCCGCATTCAAATTTGCCAAGGGATGGCAAGAAAAGAAGGAGATAGCACGTTCCTCCTTAGCCAAAGCTGCTAAGAAGATGAAGAAATCGACCGACAAAAAGAGGCGCCACTTAGAGTTCGAAGGAGACTTGGTGATGGTGAAGCTCCTTTCCCATCAAACCATAAGGTTTGCCAAGTTACAGAAGGGGTTAGCAAGGCGTTATGAAGGCCCATTTCCAATCGAGAAAAGAGTTGGTAAAATGGCTTATCAAGTCAAATTGCCAACACACTTGGAGATGCATTCAGTATTCCATGTGAGCTTCCTAAGACCTTATCACGAGGACAAGGACGATCCAAGCCTAGGCGAATCGAAGAGGCAACCGACTGTTGTGACAACCCAACATGAGCACGAGGTAGAAGAAATATTATCCCACCAAAGGATCAAAGCAAGGGGCTCACATCTGAGTTATATGGAGTACGTTGTCAAATGGAAGGGACTACCGGATAGTAAGGCAAGTTGGGAGCATGAGCTCTCGCTGTGGAACTCTCGAGACAAGATTGAGGTGTACCACCAAGAGGCAACGAGGACGTTGCCCGATTGAGTGGGGGAGAATGTCATGAGTCGCCTCAAAACATGCCAAAGAAAGGGAGGTTATGCTGCAAAAGATGGTGGTTGGGCGGAGAACAGGCCTAGCACGCATGCAAGCAGCCCAGCCAGCTCGCAGCGCTTTAGCAACGGAAAATCCGTAGCTGTTTTCGGTTCCAAAAGCTTCCAGAAACAACCAGTCCGTTCCAGATTCGTAGGAAAACCGACTTAGTATCTCTAGAAGTTTCTAACCGACCTTGGGAAATATTTTGTACATTATTGAGTAGAATATTCTATGAATATACCAAATAAATGTCAACCACATGTTAAGGAGGTGGAATGGCTATAAATAGGCCTCTATCCCTTATTTGTAAATCATCCAAGAAGTTATAAAGCATTCTTCAAATAATAGAAGCTCTCTTTAAGTTTGTAAGATTTGCTCTTTGTTCACTTTGCCAATTTACTTACTTAAGCATCCTTACTTAGCATTTGTGGGAAGACTGACTGGCATAGCACTTGGACATTTTACTCTCTAGTACCGCACGTCTCAACGAATAAAAAGTTGTGTACGTGACAATATATATTCCAGCAGTTACTAATTCTTATACCGCACGTCTCAACGAATAAAAAGTTGTGTACGTGACAATATATATTCCAGCAGTTACTAATTCTTATTTGCTAATAATCAATATATATTCCGCTTCCTTTCTTTGGTCCCAATGGCAGTGTTGAATCGAAAATCAAACTTAGGGATTCGGCTTGAGCAACTTATCGCCTTTGTTTTTTCTTTTTAATTAATTTGGATTGGTTTGATTATTCTTTTGGTTGAAGAACCCAAACCAACGCGAAATAAATATATTTAGTTTAGAGTAATTTTTACCAATTCAGTAAATAAACTATAAATTAACACTTTTTTTTTTGGATTTTTTTTTCTTTTTTTTTTTTCAGCCCTACAATAATTTATTGAGTTTCTTGATACACACAGACACATTTATCTCTAGTTTGTTCAAAACTTCACATTCATTTTGAAGAATACACTAATCAAGCATTCAACTGCTAAGCAAACCAATGGTACCATGAATCTCAAGTGAACAATAAGAGCATAACGTTAAAATTAAGAACATATAACTGAAAATAAAGTCAGTACAGAGAAGAATCTGGTTACATATGAATATCCAGGACTCTATACTCACAGATAGAGTTTATGCCCCTCCCCAAGTGCTCAGGACAGGAGAGCAAACGGGCAGAAAATCCAAAATCAAACAATTCAGAAATACTAATATTCAAACACCACTTCCATTAGGGGATGCCTAAAGAAAGCAGATACTTTATTTAATAAAAGACACGGAACACAACAATACAACTAAACTAATTACTCTTCTTCCTCTTCTTCCTCTTTCCAGCAGCATTTCAGAGTGGACCTAGGGGAGCCAGAGTCCCCAGTCCTAACGAATTTCTGGTAGACAATGGAGCCACCACTTCCAAGCTCTTCGAGGCTTCTCTCTCCACGACAGTATCCCTTGACATCCACTGAGCAAGTACGCAATAGCTTTTTACCAGCAACTTCAGCATGCACAGATATTGAGAATTGGCTTGGCTCAAAGCAAGCCAATACCCTTTCAACCAGCTTGTTCAGATTCACTTCTTCAGGATCATACCCTACTGATTCAAAGCTTGCATAGCTGAAGCCATCTTCTGGAGTAACATGAATTGTAGAAATAGCAGCTCCTTCAATCGCATTCATAGAGTATCCACACGGATCAAAATCAAAGTCACAAATCTTTGAGTCTGGAAGGATCTTCCTTATACCAGAATTAACAGTCATGATATTTGCAGAAGCTGATTGGGTTTTGAAGAAAACCGAAGCCTTGTCCTGATCCAAACCAGTCATGCACATCTCTAGAGTGTGAACAGTGTCACGTGAGATTGCAGAGTCTACAGATGCAGTGTAAACGTGCCATTTCTGTGGGTTGTCCAACCCTCCCATAACATAAGCATTGCTGCCAGCACCAAGTTTTCCGAAATAACCATCCAGGACAGCAACTTCTTCAGAGAAACTGCGATGAGGGTAAGACTGAGCCCCAGGAAAAATAAAGCTTCCACGAGTGTATTTCACAGATTTCACATTAAGAGAAAGGGAAGCAGCCAGCTTCAGGATAGGTGGGATAGCTAAGAGAAGCTTTGTAGTCCCACAGGTTTTGATAATCATCTTGTAAGGATAAACAAAGAGGCTAGACTCCGAAAGCACATAAGAGTCCACATGATCATTCGACAGAGAGTCAACAATAGTGCACTCGGCTGGTCCAAGAATCTCATCCAACTGAGACTTGGACAAAGATCGAAGGCCCTTTCCTTCAGGATCAACAAAAATGCCTAGCTCAAAGAAGGTTATCTCTAGCCTCTTCTCATAACCTTCAAACCCAATGGCAGAGGCCATATTCACCATCACAAATTATCAAAGCAGTAACACAAGCAAAAGTCGCACAAACAAGGAGATCAAGTTTCAAAATCACAGTTGAAGATGTCACAGTTGCCAGGAAATTGCAGTCGCAGAGAGAGCCAGAGAGGGAGGAAGAGGAAGAGCTTATCGAAAACGAAATGAAAACTAAATAACTAGAGCTATATATCTTTTTATTAACCACTTGTCCGTGGCCTTAGATTTCTACTTGAGAAGAGTATCAGGACGGTTTGCGAGCGCACTGCACAAAACAGTATGGTAAACAACATATTAGCAATTGCTTAATTTGATTACTAAGTTTTATCATCATTAGTACACAAATGCACATAATACTTACGTTGGAGTATGCAGCAGATCTGAATTTCTTGATGCCACCGTTTGGTCGAATGTCTTCAATGCTGTAACCGAGGGGAGCTTCGTAGAATAAGGATTTACTACTGGACTTTTTCCCACCTTTCGACTCCATTAGAACATTCAGTTCTGCGAATGGACCCAGTAAAGATCACAGAAATCAGTTGTAAGGAATATATATATATATATATATATAAAGAGGTTCTATTAAATCTGAAGAAACCTGAGTAGATTGTATTAAATCCGTAAAAAAAATCAAACAGACTGGAACTGTCAGGAAAACAACGTAAAGAAGCCCAAATAGAAAATCAATGAATACAAAATCCAACGAATGGATAAATAATCCAACGAATGGCTAAATAAACCTATAGTGAGTACTTTAAAGAGCCAAGCCACAGATAAATCACAAGCGATAATAAAACTAATCACAAGAGCCTACAAACAATAGTTAAATGATTTCGAAAACAGAGACTTCATTAAATCTGAAAACCAGAAACAAAAAAGAATCCAATACCATTTAGGATCAAACCCTAGCCGAACTTTATTTTACTCATCAAAATTCATATAAAATCAAAGAAAATATCAGAAGGAAAACGATCGGTATATCGGTAACAAAATGTAACGATCAAATCCAAAAGAAGCGCAGATAAAACAACAGTACTTACAAATACAAAAAACGTTAAATTCCTTGAAACCAGAAATAATCACCAGAGCTCCTGATCTTAAGCCAAATCCTGGTACAGAAAAAGGAGAAAACAAAAAGACAGTACAATGGATCAACAGAAAGTTGTAGACATAAAAGAATAAGAAAAAATGGGAAAAACAAACACGAGATGAACACAAAGGAAACAAACACGCACCAAAAAGGAGATGGAATCGACAATTATGATTGGAAAATTATGACGAACCCTAGAAACTTATTGAGAAGGTGAAAAGAGAGTAATTATAGGAGTTGTGCGTTGCTGCTTTTCGGCTTTTCTTTAGGCAAAATGAAACGAATATGTTATGAAGAGACGGGTACCATCCTTGCGTTTATAAATAGATTAAGCATGGAAATTTGATGCCCTTGTATAGAAAGTTACTTTTTTACCCTTCGATCGGTTCCTCGAAGTTTCCGAACAGGCAAATTTGTGCTGTTGTGCGGCCCTAATTAAAAGGGGTCAATAACTTAATTGACTTGCAGTTTCTGGCAATAATTAAGAGGCTGGGAAAGATACTCGAAGCAACTCACCACTAAATTTTACATCTCTAATTTTAAATAACGTGGAGTTGGAGCACTATTTTTCACATTAACTTTTGTAATAATAAATAAATATATAAATTTTAAAAAAAAATGAAATGTGGAATTCAAGGCATCCCATCTCATTTCTCTTAATTTTAATAATATTTTTATATATAAATATAAATATGTGGCCATATAGCTATTTAGAGTATTTTCAACCCAGATTTATTCCATTAAGGAATGGATTTTTGTCAGATATTTTCTGATTTGCTGTGATTTTTTTAAAATAAAAGTTTCTTTTATTTTACACCTAATGTAGAAAAATTTAAAAATTTTTTTAGTGAAATTTTCAATGATTGGATGAGAGAATAACTTAAGAAATTTTTTTTTATAAAATGGCATGCAGAAAATAACACGAAAAATAATAATTTAGAATATTTTTTGCTCTGGGTGACTTTATAGAAAAATAAAGTATTTGTCATTTAAAATATTTAATATTCAGAAAAAGTCTATCCTACAATAACATTAAAAGAAAACTACAATTGAAATATGGTAATATGTTTCAAAATTTTTAGTAAACCTAATTTGAAAATTGTTGTTGCCACTATGAGCTCTATCATAAATAAATAAAAAAATTACAGTGAGTGATTTTAAAACTTAGGTTGAATTTAGTAGAGCCTAAGGTAAATATAATAAATAGTGGTACTGCACCTAAACATGTGGCCATGAATTTTATAGACTGTGCTGTAGACTTGGCAGCTCAGATGAGTGGTTGGTTTGTGAGGCTCCAACACATACTTACAAGCAAAAAAACAAAAAATAAATAAAGGAGTCAAAGAGAAGGGGTAATTGGGACATTTTAATGCAGCTGCCTTGATGGAATTTTTCACGGTCCAGGATTTTGGAAAGATATTTTTTTTTTTTTTTAAAAAAAAAAAGTAAAAAGAAAGCGGAAAATATTGATTGTGTGTGGGAAAGAGAAGAGAAGAGAAGAGAAGAGAAGGGAAGAGAGAGAGGTGTCTCACTGCTTCTCTCTTTCTTTTTCGTTTTTCCTTTTTTGACCTTTACTTGTTGATAAGATACTCTACCCCAATAATTGGCCCCCATCTCTTCAAATCAAATCTTTTTATTTTATTCATAATATATGATCCTTTAAATCTTTTTCTTTTTGCAAATTTTATGCTTTGTCTATTTTAATTCAATTAATGCACGTATTGTTATTGTAATGCGCCCTTTACCCTTTTTTTTACACGTATTCATTTATTTTACTAAAGAATAATTATAAAACACTACAATAAATTAAGAACCTCATCTAAATTCTAAGGCTAGGGATTATCATCAGATGGGGATTTTCAGTTCCCGCAAGGATCTATTCCGTAATTTCACAAAGATACAGATGAAAAAAATCTTTTCTCACCATTTTTAATGGGGAGGGGAGTGGTGTAGGGACCTCCATATGATCCTGTTTAAATCCCTGTAGAAATCCTTTAGGAAAATAAATATTTTTATATAGAAGTATAGTTGCATATAAAGTTCAGTTTTAAATACGACTTATGATAAAAATATAAAAGTTCGATAAATAATTAGTCCATAAAATCACAAAACCCATAAGTGCTTAAAATAATATTCGATATAAATATCCTATTCAATACATTTCTACTTTCTTAACTGACAAGTTCATTGGCAAATATACATTTTATTATGAATGTATATTATTTACTGATATTTACTATTAATCACTTATACATTTCTTTGTATCTCTATTTCTTTTATTAGTTCAATTCGTTAACTGACAAGCCTATATTACTTACTTTTAATCACAAGTATACTACTGAACGTTATTATTTATTGAGTTTTGGACTTGTAGTCAGGATTTTATTTGTTGGTTTTTAGACTTGTGATCTATCAAATGGGGAATGGAAATCCTCGTATGGACAAGGGTAGTAAAGATTTTCCCCCTAACACCTTCATGGGGAAGGGATGGGGATTTTTCGTTTGTGACAGGAAAAGGTACGATATGGCATTCTCCGACCCCACATCTAACCACAAACATCTGTAAGTTGAGCCATAGCTACATACCAAACTCAGTTTCTCTCAACCTTTTTTTTTGAAGAATTCATGTTATATTTTTCTCTCAAAAAAAAAAAAGAAATTCATGTTAAATTTATATATACTTCATTGTCAGGCAGAAAAAAAAAAAAAAAATCACGTGGTTTGAATTTATTGGAAATCGGGGGATGTGATTGTTTTCTTGTTATTGTATTTGGTTAGCAAACTGAGAATTTTCATTATAGCGCTCCTCTACTAACGCGATGAAGAACATTTGTAGAAATAAAATCACTTTCGTAATATAAAAATTTCAAATAATACATTTTACTCTATCATGACATGCTCCAAAACCCACTTAATCCCCTTCAGTGAAGTGAAGCGAAGCACTTATAAAGATGCTTCTGTCTGCATCAGCATCTAGGTTTACAAGTCTTATTTATTTTTTTATGGGGTGGGGCCGGAGAAAAATATGACCCTCAAAACTATGCTGACACAAAAACAATTAGCAAAAAATTTTATAGTGGACTGTTCTAATAAAACATTAACACGTAGATAATATGAACATTAAGAAAATAAAAAACACTTAATTATAAGTTTTTCATTAGGAAAATTCACGTAGACCGGTCTATTGTATAATTTCTCATAATTTTCTCTTTTCCATCCCCGTTATGTTATGAGGATTTCCTCGAAAATTCCTTAAATAACAAGAAAAATTTAATTTTATACATCGAAACACAAACACAACACATCATCTAAAATGAAATAATTTTATTTTTTAAAATATCATCTATTGTAAGCCGAAAAGAGGAATATCTAAATCGGAAGAGAACTGTTTAGACTAAAAAACAACTGAATTTCACCAATTTAGATATTTTTTTGTTTGGGTTCAATTTTTCAACACCCCTAAATTGAACCGAATACCAAAATGATGATTCATGACAATTCTAAGGAACAAATTTAAACATTATCCATTTTGTTTCACACGACTTGATGATTTAGATGGATATTAGACATTCCTTGATTAAGAATGTAGCACCTGATCTCAGTAAACGGTTCAAGGTTCGACCACTCAACTGGGGAAAGATACCTTTCCCATCATTCCTAGTACTAGTGTCAACCAATATATAATTTTAATGGTAGTACGAAGACAACGCTGAATCCACATTGCAAAGATAGATGGATACTAGCAAATAACTTGTGCCCACATATCAACATAAAATCTTAGTGATTTCGGCAAAACATTTTTCCAGCCATCAGAATCCGGCAACTTACCGGTGAGAGCAACCGAGCTATCATCATTCCGATCTCCAATACTCAAAACAGATAGATCACCGTCAAAAACCTGTTGCATTGCTTTCAAAGTATCCACCATAATTAAATCCCCATCTCTTCTCTTATCCTCTGCCTCCACACAACCGCCCCCAACATTCACCATAATCCTTCCTTCTTTTCTCAAACACTTTCTCAATTCCTCCCATGTGTTTGGATCCTGAAGCTCTGGTATCACACTTCCCTTGCTAAATAGATCTACAATAATCCCCGAGAATCCGCCTTTGAAATCACAAATTGATGTTAATGCGTTTCCGATGTATATGAATAGTCTGTCTTTGTACTCCTTTTCGAGCTTTTCAAGGCCGAAATACTTTCTTCCCACTGCAATTACAGATGGATCAATCTCCCATCCGTGAACTTCAACTTCGGGGTATAACTTGAGTATCAAACGGGCGGCGGAACCAGCTCCGAAACCGAGAATGGCGACAGGTCCAGGAGGTATAATGGGAGGCAGAGTGGCGAAAACGTCGAAGTAGGAATCGGTGAGTAATTTGAAGTGAAATGAAATGCTGTGGATATTTCCAGGGGTATCGAGGAGGAGGAGGCGAGAACCGGCAAGAGGATGATCGAGTTTTCGAGAGATTTCTAGAACGCGAATATAATTGAATCTGGACTTGAATTTGGCGATGAATTTGACGTCTTCGATTGGGATGCCGTCGTCGTGGGCCTTGGTTTGGGGGGCGGCGTCAAGTGCTCGGCCAAGTTCAGCTGCTATTGAATATTTATGCAGAGAATTGGGAGAAGATTTGAAGGAGAAATTGATGTTAATAGGGAAGAAATGGTTGGAGATATGAATTGGGGAGTTAATAAAGGATGGAATTTGGAGTGACGAAGTGAGTTGAAGAAGCATTGCTAGGGTTTCGATTAGGTGGCCACTGGGCAGTTTCCCTCCTTCACAATGTTAACGATTAAAATGTACAAATTCCCTCTTTCTATTTGTGAGTAATTAACCAAAAAAAAATTAAAAAAAGGTTGAAAGTTGGAGTTAATCATGTTTTGGGATGTAAACAAGGGGAGGATAGCTCCGCGTCCCATGAATTTTGGAGAATTTCTGTTTTCGTACCCATTTATCAATTGGGGAAATCTTTGTCCTGCCATATGAGGATTCCGACTGGAATTTTTACTTTTTAAAAAATATCAATTAAAAATTAAATTTATAGAATAAATATATCAAATTAACCACATAAAATTTATAATCTTTTGATATTTAAACTAAATACAAGTAATATGATTAAACTTTTTAATTATTATAATTAGACTAATTAAACATAAAGCTAATATTAATATTTAAAAATAGATAAATACATAAAATAAAATTAGAATTTTAAAGATGGAAATTTTAGTGGCACGGAAGGGTTTTTCCATCCACATTCCTGTTAAAATTATGGAATTTTATCGGGGTTCTGCACTTGTCTAAGCGGATCTCTAATGATTTCCATCTCAAATTATGCTATAAAAAATCGTTAGGGATAAACTTGAAGCTACCCCAAAATTTGGAGTTATTTATGTTCCCAAAAATTAAGGACAATTTTTATTATTCTTAAGTAAGAAGAAAATTATGAAGAAAGAATATAAATTCAATACTGCATTATCAATTGTAGAATATAAACAAGGATTTTGATTAAATAATGCTTATAAATCCGAAATGTCGATATTGACTACCAATATAAAGATATGTAAAATTACATTCATCGATTTAATAATTCAAAATTAATATAAAAGTATTTTATTATATAAATAATTATTCATTTTAAATGTTAGCATACAAATTAGTCGTTAGTATATTATAACTTCATTTCACGTATCCTAACCTATTTCACTCCAAATTCTGTAACATTTCGTTTTAACAAGACAACAACCACATAAACAAATAAAATAAATCCGATTTATAATATATATAAATGAAAAGAAAAATGCAAAGATGACAGTTTTCAATGTCTACATGGGACCTGTTAAACATTCTTACAAGTTGCAACCTTAATGTAATCATGCTGTAAATAAACAAAAAATTCTATTGTGGTGGCCCACAAGTCACTCAAAAGAAATCTAAAATTACAAAACCTTGGGCTACAATCACATAGCCTTCATCCATATGTTACTTGATGATGCTAATGCCTTACAAACTGTCTGATATCATCTCCATCTTTTTGTCTTCCATAAGGATTGTTCTCACTGAAACCATTTCTGCTTCTTTTTTGCTTTTTGTTTCTAAATTTTGAAGCATTGCTGTCTATGTTCAGGTTCACCTTTGGTGGACAAGAAAAGCAAAATGATGTCGCAACAGCCTGCCAAAATCCAGCTATTACTTTGCCATTTTTCTTTTTTCATTTTACTATAACCGACGCGACTTACTCTGCCAATTATGATCTATTGCCTATACTAGGATTCAAACTCACGACTAAAGATCATTCCCACTTAACCCAACCTTAACTGGTAACAGTTATATAACTTATATTTGATTTTGACCATCATCAGCCCAAATGCAAAAATTCCCAAAATCTTGATGTGCATTATAGTATCAGCGTACGCGAGTTATCATTCACAAACATGTTACTTTGTAGAACATTAAATATGAGTTAAATACATACCTGCATATCAAGGCGGTGGACATTAAATATATCTTTCATGGAGTGTGAATTATATGCCAATATGTAGGATCGATATGCCTCTTTAGCTGACTTGTTAAGATAATAGTTATTGGCCACCAACTTCTCCTGCAGCAATCCAATAGTTTCATTCTCAGCTACATTGTCTACGTTTATTAGGAAAACATAAAAAGGAAAGCAAACTAAGAAAATACCAGATGAGACTGAACATTTGCCAACTTCTTATCATCAAATTCATACTCCTTAACAGGAACTTTTGCAGCCTGAAAAGACATATTTGGGTTAGGTCATAGAGAAGCACTTCTAACAGAAGAATGGTTTTATTATTTCCTTTCCAATCTAAGGGTCACCAGATTTAAAGCCTACTTAATTCATACCACTAGAAGAAAACAGAGTGAATTTAACGGTTCTATTGCAATACTCCACATCACTAGCTCATTGGAAAATAAGTTAAGTACTCCAGATGAGAAAACCCCCTAATAAACGAATAGGGATGTCCAAACCAGTATCCTGCAAGATTTGTTATACCTTCAGATACCGCAAAAATTGTAGCTCTTCTGGAATAAGAAAAAGTAGGGCATTCCCTTTTCCGCCTTCTCCACGTGCTGTACGCCCAACCCTATGAATGTACTCCTGAAAGTAGCAACGTCAACTTGCATGTAAATGTACATGCATGAAAGAGTGAAAAGACAGTTCATACATGTTAACCAGAAGTTACTGTACCTTTGGCTCATCAGGAGGATCATACTGAACTATCCAGTCCTACATGGTAAGAAGGAAACTTTTCAGGACTAATCAACCATTTACCAGAAAACCTTCCATGCATCTAGCTGATATCAATTATAGTACTTTCTCAATAGATTCCATCTGTAGTCTATAGCTCATATACAAAGTTTAAAGCAAGAAAATGCTCTCATCAATCCCAAAAGTTACTAGAGACTTGTTACTAACCTAGTCAAACCACCAGTGATTGCCCATCACTTTGGCAAGAAACTTTCACTTTTTGAATTTCATATGTTTACATTCATTTCCATTGCAGGAATGAAAATACTGGATGCATCATTGCTAGACAGCTTGGCAATGTAAAGTTCTTTCTCCATTCAATTAATCATCAGATTTCATCATACTTTATCACATTCCACCAAATAAATATAATTACCACACTCTTTAACACCATCCCTAACTTCCAGCACTAAGTTCCTACTGATTCACAAATTGCTCCATGATTTAATAAACAAAATTATAAAACACTACTCAAAAAATCTAGATGTTTCTTTCATTTTAAAGCATAGTGGTCAGATATATAAAAAAAACTAACTCGAGACAAGGAGTATACAAATGAAAACCAAAAATAAGATATGAAAAATTAGACACTAAAAGTATTCATTAGTTTTCTGAGTTTGCATTTTCAAAAATGTAAATTAATGAAGTAAGAGAAGTGGAATAAAACTAAAGCACAAAACAGACAATGGTTTTGTCAACTAAATGGTGCCAAAATGTTTCCCAAGGGTGAATGAACAGAGGAACATGGCATGACTATCAGTAAACCAAAAAAAATCTAAAGGCATTAATTATATAAAGATTTTTTAGAAACAGTTGCACAACAAAGAACTAAAAGCACAAGTGTCATAAATAGCAAGTCACAACTCAACTTAAGAAAGATACATACAACAGCAGGAATATCAAGTCCACGAGCAGCAACATCTGTACATAGCAAGAATCCTTTCTCTGCTTTGCAGAAATCAAAAAAGGTAGAAGTTCGCTTCTGCTGCTTCTGTTTCCCGTGGATATCAAGGCATTCCACCTGAATGTATCTAAGAAGCTCTGAATGAAACTTGACTGAGTTACAAGAGGAGAAGAAGACCATCACTTTCTTTGATAAATTCCTCTTCAGAAAGGAGTAGAGAAGAAGAAATCTCTTAGCACTAGGCACTACACAATACCCTTGCTGCAAGCCTTCATTTGTGACCTGTAATACCCTATGTCCGTTAGGACATAGGCAAGCATTGCGATTGAAAACATATAGGTAACAAATTCATTATAGGTATACCTTTGTTCTTCCATCATCCACATCAACATAGATAGGAGTTGTTTGAAAGGACAAACGAGCGAGATCCTCCACCTGTATGTATAGTAAGAAGGCCATCCAAGAAATAAGGCAAATTTTAATTAATGAAAAGGATAAATGATGAAGTTTAATGAATACTCCACTAATTATTTTTAGGAATTTAAATAACAAATAAACATTACTAACAAACAAAACTTAGTAAAGCAATTTGAACCCAGGCAAAAGATCCTGAAACAAACCTTCTTGGTTTGAGTTGCTGAAAACAAAGCAGTTTGCCTACTCTGCACACGAATAAGCAATTCATCAGCTAAAAAATTATAAATTGCAAATCCAGACATGAAAGAAGTCACTGTCTTGGCTAGTCATACGAGTTAGTAAAAATTTTGGAAACCTTACAAATTCAATTGTCACAAAATATTACAATAGGCACAAGTTGAGGCAGCCTCATCAAAATAGCAGTGGCAGTAACCATTAGAGCAATATTCACTCAATCAACTTACTTAACCACTGTTATTGTAATCAGTGCAATGTTAATTAGCATAAATTAAACTCAACAAAGTTGTAGTGCAAATCTTTCTCAAGAAAGACATTCAATGAAAAATGTGCTACCTTAGGCAGAAGCTTGATAATTTGTTTCATTTCTTCCTCAAAGTTTGCCTCCAATATCCTATCTGCTTCATCAATCATGAGGCACTGCAAGTAAAATTTTTTCCCCCGGATATCAGGAGTCAGGACTCTATTAAACATCCATAACTCTAGTTGAAAGAGGAAAGGTTGCTAATAAACAAAATTGCTATCAGCATGAGCCTAAAGTTGAATTTTCTGAATTGAATGATAATAGAATTAGCTAAGCTAATCACCAATCAAAGAATAATCACATTACATACAAGAAACCAAAATTAAATATCATACGATCATAAGAACTGGAAAGATTTTTGCAAGATTACCTTTAAGTTCTTGTACACAAACCCTTTAGTATTTTGTAGGTGATCAAGAAGTCGACCAGGAGTAGCAACCAATAGATTTACCCCTTTAACAATGCGTTCTGCTTCTCCTTTTCTTGCAGAACCCCCAATGACCAAGCCAAGAGTCTGTGAATGGTACTTCAGGAGATCCTTTGCCACAGCATGGGTCTAAACAAGTTGAATATTAAAAGAGACAGCCCAGTTTAAGAGTTAAGACAGTTGAAATGGCTAATGCAACAAAACACTACAATAAAAATCAACAAAATTTTCAGTTTATTTGTTGACTAAATGTTAAATAGAAAGAAATACTTGAGGGGATGAATGGGATAGACTGAAATTATACACAAACCATCATTCTCAGATAGCAGTATATGATACATTGAATGATAATAAATATATTCTACACATATATGCTTATTAAATGTGTCCTTTGTTTATAATGTTATGTGCTAATCCTTAAGCACAGAGGATACATCCATGGGGTAACACATAGCTAGACACTACCAATGCAATGGAATGCTACTTTTGTCCCTGGTATCATACTCAAACCAACTAAGGCCGTTTTTCATAGACACCCTTTTTCCCATAAAGATTATCACTTGAGAGTTCAGAAATTTATTATTCACCAAGATATCAACCTAGCAAACATTCAGGATCCAACTTTATTTAAGAATTTCTCCACCAAAACCACAACTCAAAAAAGATCATAACTTTTAAGGAGAGTTCATATCTTAAGAAACAAGCATATTCAAGCAACTGCAATCAATATTTAGAAACTAGAAAGACAATGGACAACATTATTATTTTGAACGAAATCACAATCTTGACTTATCCCCTAACTAAGCTCTGGAAGAGAGGCCCATGATGTACTCATCTGTAGGAGACAATTTACCCAAATTAAATTCTTCTCTTTTTTCAAATTGAACCAACACTTTTACTTTTGGAATAATTTGATCCAACTAGGAAACATGTTATATTCTAAACCATCATAACTGTGCACAGTCAACTAACTAGACAGTATAGGTGTCACGGTTGGCCAACATTATCTTGACAAGTAGAAGTTTTGGCTCAATTTGGCCAAAAAAGTTATTTGGAGTAAATTGCCTATCGGTGACAGTTTAAGAGACTAATTTAGGGGCAAAGACAGACTAAAAAAAAAGGTGACCATTTAATCCTTAGGATATCAAATAGAATATGATCAGAACGGAGATAGTATACATTGGTTTTCCTCCTATTTTCTTTAATTTTCAACTTATACATTATGAGCATAGCTTTATTCTGTTTAGTTTTTGGCCTCCCTCACTAAATTTTCTAGCTATTTCCCCCAGCTAGATTTAGTTGTGGTCACATTATTTTATGAGAGCAATGTTACAGCAAATGGATTGCATAGGCATACTATCATGATTCATAAACTGAGTGAAAACCGGTATTTGGTAAGAGTTTATAAGAGTAATGCACCTGAATGGCCAGCTCTCTGGTAGGGCAAATGACAACAACACCTGTTCCATTGCGAGGAGCAAAATGAACATTGTATAACAACTCTACAGCTGGTATTAGAAAAGCAAGAGTTTTCCCAGAACCAGTCCTTGCAGCACCGAGAACATCCTTGCCAATTAGAAGAGGCGGTATAGCCCTGGCTTGAATCTGCAGTTGCAATTAAATGTCGATAGCAAGAAACTCATACAAACAATTTACATTGCGCACTAACACCCCCCTCCCAAAAAAAAAAGAAGTAAAACAACCAAAACATTCGAAAATGCATCACAAATGAAACTATTGTAGAGTCTGATCCCGCATACAATTTTTTTTCCTTATTAGTTAGAAATTTGTACTTAAATAAATATCACAAATCAGAAAGAATTTTCCAACCAACATGACATGCTATGAAAAAAGATGGCTCTTATTTCATTAAGGATTAGTATAAGTAAGCACACAGAAAATTCACAATGAGTATGAATATTCCATTAGGAAGGAAATGCTAATTATCCAAACAGAGTAGAAATTACTGCACTTCTCAACAAAAAAAAAATACATGCTTTCATCTATCTACACCCAACATAAGCCGAATAGTTATACTAATAAATTCACAATACTGACACTCAAAACGGGAAAGAAAGAGAAACCTGAGTCAAGTAATGGAATCCTATCTCTTGTATAGCCTTAAGAGTAGGCTCAGATAATCCCAGAGATTCAAAAGACTCTGAACTCATAATCCCACTCCCAGTTTTAACCATCCCCTCCTTTTTAACCTCCTCTTTCTCCTTGGCGAAATCTTCTCCTTCCCCAACCAATTCCTTATCACCATTATTCTTATCTACTTCGCTTCGGTTGCGCTTTCGGTTCCTTTTCTTCTTTGGCCCCTCATCTAAAGCATTGACCAGATGCTTTTCCTCTGCTTCAGTCATGGAATGAGGACTTGTTGAAGCTGCGTCTGAAGCTTGGGCGGTGGTGAATAGGAAGCTGGTGAGCTATGGCCGCCAGACAAGAAGCTAAAGAGGCTAGGGCTTGGTGGTGAACACAACGAGGGAAGTAATTATATCAAACGAGGACCGGACCATCCGGTTTAACTGCAAAACCAGTTAATTATCCGGTCGGTTTAATAGAAAATTCTGCTCTTGTTTTTTTTTTTTTAAAGAAAATCAGCTAAAACTTGTTTGATCATCAGTTGAACCGGTAAATTAGATTAGTCCAACTATTGGTTGAACCAATTGAATAATATATTTAATAAAATTAATTAAATAATATTTTTTAAAAAAAATAAAACAACTAATTAAACGATCATATCATAAATCAATAATCTTTTCGTTTTATCATAGGAGTGTGAACGAAATATTAAGCCTAAATCCATAAATCTTGCAAACCACGTGTTTTGAGTTCTATACATATATGTCGAAAAATGAGTTTTCTTTTTATTTGTTAAAATAAATTAAAAAAAAATAAACATAATGTAATTAAAATTTCATAATTACTCGCTAATTCTGGATAAAATTCCCTACCACTCAAATCAAATTTGATTAGAATCAGGGTTCATGTGTTTTGATGAGAACAATTGTACTTGAAAGAATAATTTTCATATAAAATAAAATATTCTTAAAACCTTGATAGAGTTTCTTTTCATTTGGTTTTCTTTCCCGTTGGATTCTGTTCTACATCTCATCATTTACATTTACATTGTTTAGAGTATGACAGTGTGGTGGTTCATTTTATGTTCTTTCATGATTTCTTCAAATCTGCATATTGATCAAAGAGATTATTTGAATCGACGACTAAGGAATGCTTTGCTGTGTTCATCTTATTTTTTTTACCAATCGATTTCCTATTGTTCTCGAATTTCATTTTTAGTTCCTATAAATGTTGTGCATTGATACATTTTGTTTCATTTTTATTTGTTAGAGGTAAAAAACTATGGTTTATGGTTTTTCATAAAGCACATACACATGACCACACTACATCACAATGAGTTACCAAATTATTTAATTAAAAAGCTGAACATTTTATATAATTGTTTTCAACATTCTTTTAAACACAATCATAAAGGAGTCATGTTTAAAAAAAAAAAAAAAAAAATTAAATAATGGAGTCCTTTAGTTTATGCTAGTATAAACGGTATATGCATTTGTATTTAGTAAGGGTAAAAATCGTATAATTTGAGGTTTCTTCGTTATTGTTGGTTTTTGGTCCGCCCATGACATTTTGGAATGGCAGGGACTAAACTGTAATTATGTGTAAATTACAGGGACTAAATGTGTAATTTGGTCCGACCCTATATATAGATGGAAGTTGGGATTTCCACTATAAATAGAGAAGAAGTTTCTCTATTTCCGGTGATTGATGGAATCGTAGAGATTCCCTTCCTATGCCGGGGGAAAACGTCCCTACCGGCAAAACACGGTTTACTTCTTCGTTCGTCGGAAGAATTCACGGATATAGCCCGTACTCAGTGTATTCATACACTCGTAGGAAAGGCAACCAGAACGATCCGGTTTCTCGCGTAGATCAGATCCATTCCATAAATGAGTTTCCGCTGCACATAAACCGTAAGTCTGTTTATTTATTCTGTTTATGTTTATGGAATTCTGACTTCATTGGTATCAGAGCCGAAAGGTTTATAGATTGATGTGTTCGAATCTAGTTTTCTGGTATTCCATGAATGATTGATGTGTTCATATCTTGGTTTATGGAAATCCGTGAATAAGAATACGTTTCTTCATTCGTGCGAATATGTATTGATTCGTTTAAATACATATTCATTCGTTTTTGATACGGATTCATATTGAAATCCGCGTCAAAATGATTCCGTAAACATTGAAATCCGATATTCCATGACAAGAATATGTTTCTATTTATTTTGAATTCGTTTTTATTTGTTTTGATATGGATTTGTGTTGTTATCCGCGTCAAAACGATACCGTATTAGATCCAACAGTACAAAGTGTCAAAATTTTTTGTCGGAATTTCGTAAATCTGACCGCACCACTGAAATCAGCGCGAAAAATCGAGTTGGAATGTAAAATTTCACGGCCAACGGAGGCCCGGAAGGCGGCGCGTGGACCTCACGCGCCACCACTGCGGCTGGGATTGGCCGCTTGACGGTTGGGAAGTTTGGGTCGGCAGGACACGTGGCGCAACGCGATTCGTCGATTTTCTGACGGTTGAAAAGTCCATCCAATAAAGTCTCGACACGTGTCCACGTCAACTGCCTCTGAACGGTCAAACGCCACGTGTAAGACACGTGGACCAATAGCATGTTGCCACGTGGCAAAACGGTTTGTGATTCTGCCACGTCATCGTGACACGTCATCACCATGAACCAATAGTATGATGACACGTGTCACGTCGTGACACATCATCTCGCCATGTCATCAACCACGTCATAAGTTGACCCAATCAGGTGATGACACGTGGCATGTGTGCCACGTCAGCGCGAATCACAAGTTGCCACGTGTCACGTGAGTCAGCAAACCCTTTGTGGCGCGTGAGAGCGCGTAGCGGCGCGTGGAGCAGGTCCAGACGGCGCGTGTGGGCGCGTGCGATGGCTTCCTTCGTCCAAATTTCGTCCAATTTTTTCCAGAATTAAATTTTACATTTTTCTTGAATTTTTGGTATATTGTGATGAATTTTTGGAATTCATTTGATATTTTTTAAACTAAATTTACTTGTATTTATTGTGTATAAATGCTTAATTTATGTTTAATAAATTCATGAAAATTCAGTATATTTATTATGTATTTATATACTGATTTTTGGTTGATCATTTACAAGTTTTTGTTATTTCTATATATGTTATAGAAATAATAACGTTCGTAAAAACGCCGAAAATAATCCAGTCTCAAGAGGGGGCGAGGACTATACAAAAACTTGAAGGTGAGCTCTTCTCTAAGCGGTATTCCCTGTTAAAGGAAGGGATATTGTTAGAGTTATGGATTGGTTTAATGCGTTAAACCGGGAAATCTAAGAGCTTGTCTGGAAATGAGGTTTTTCCTTTGGAGCTGATCAATTAAAAAAAAAAAAAAAAAAAATGTTAAAATTTGCGAAAAAGGCTTTTCATGAAAAGCACTTTAAGAAATTCTGTTTTGGAGAAAATTTTGATTTTGACGAACTAGTGGACTCCATTGAAGGATTAGTTCCTGAACTGGATTATGGATCCCAATGCAAATTATTTGTGTTGAACTTGGCTGAAATGGGAGCTAAGTTATCTTATAATCCTAGAACCATGTTACTTAGAAGTAACAAGTTGGTTCGTCACCCATGTCTGGATGCTGTTATTAAGGGTGTTGTGAACATGCTTTTGGATCTCTACTATAAGTTCGTAGAGATGATCTCAGTCGCCTTAAAAGAAATTGAGACAGTTCCACTTGATGAAAATGAAGATTGAGCTCTTCATTTTTCACTCTTTCGCTTGCTGATTTCATTTTTCAATTTCGTATTGAAAGGCTTTGTGCTTCAGTTTTTTTTGTAGTGGTAATTTTGACTAAATGTTGGATATTTTTATGGTATTATAAAATGTTTATTTGTTAAACATTGCTATTTTAGTTATTTGTTTTAGTAATTTTTAATTTATTTATTTTGAGATTATAACTCAGTGTTATATTACTCATTAGTTTTATACTTAAGAGAAGTATAAATTTAAATAAATTAAAATGTAATCTAAACCAAAACTAAATATATATTTATTATTGGAAATTTAAACCTAATATGGTGTTTGTATTAGCCTATGTAAATGGTGACTCGATGCATTGCGCATGGATGTTCGATTTTACGTGAACCAAACACTATTTTTAGTTTTAAATGATCTTATAATAAATATGGTGTATCGCTTACTTATTAGTGCTACTTTTGTCTTTAACGGTTTTTCAATAACTGCTTCAAAAGCAATAGTTGCTTACCTAAATAAGGGATTTTTGTTTGAACGGTGACAATTATAAAGTTTGGGTTATGATAGTCCAATACATAATTGAAGAGCAAGAGGCTCTTGACACTCTGGAGAGAATAATGGTTCCTCCTTCAGAGGGTAACACCGCCCAAACAAAGAGGGACCTTGATGCTTATCAGATCTGGAAAAGGAAAAACTCTACTGCCCGCATCATCATGCTTAGTGCTATGGATGATGATATCGCGAAAAGGTTTCGCGTCTTCCCCACAACTAAAGAACTTTGGGATGCTCTCAAAGAAAATTTTGGAGGTGTCTCCTTAACCAAACTCCGTTCCTTGAGTATCAAATTTGATACTTACAAGAAGAGAGCAGACCACACAATGAAGAGGCATTTAAGAGAAATGTCCAACATGATGACGGAGCTTCATGATGCTGGTCATAAGTTGACTGAAGAGCAGAAAGTTCAAGCTGTGATACGTTCTCTACCGGCCGGGTGGGAGCATATGAAGTTGCACCTAACCCATTCTAATGACATTAAGAACTTTGACGATGCAGTTCGTCATCTTGAACTAGAGGAGGACCGATTGGCTTCTTTCCGTGTGAGATCTGAGGTTCACATAGCTAGTTCAAGTCCTGGTCTGAAGTCCAAGGAGAGGAACAAGAGGTTCTTCAAGAAGAAGGCAAAGAGAATGGTGGGCAGTGTTCCAGTTCAAAAGAAGGGCACGAAAGATTTTAACATTTCTAGGGTGAAATGTTACAATCGCAGATAGAAGGGGCTTTTTGCAAAAGATTGCACAGCTCCTACGGTAAATGTTACCGAAGTGTATAAGTGTTATACATTTGTTTCAAGTTCTGTTTTTCTTAACTGAATCTCGTCCTTTGTGGATCATAGACTCAGGAGCAACAGACCACGTAACAAAGAATCAAGATTCTTTTGTTGAGTTCCGCAGTGTTCTACCGGGAACTAAGTGGATATACGTGGGAAACAACTCTAAAGAGGAAGTCTTCGGGATTGGCTGTTGTCAGCTGCTCTTGAATGGTGGTCGACCACTATTTCTTAAAGATGTCCTCTATGCTCTCGGAATTCAAAGGGACTTGATATCTGTTTCTACCCTCATGAATTTGGGATTCATGTTATCTTTTGAATGGAACAACTTTAGTCTCTTTATGAACAATATCTACTTTAGTGGTGGACATTTGTTGGATGGTTTTATTGTTTTGGATTTGGATCCAAATTATGTGTGTCATAATAGTTTTTCCTTTACTGTTAACTCATCTGTGGATAATGTTAGCATTTCAAAAGTGTGACATGCGAGACTTAGTCACATTGGTCAACATCGTTTAGTACGATTGGCTAAAGCAGGTTTGTTGGTTGATTTATCAAAAATAGATCTCCCAACTTGTGATAGCTGCTTAAAAGGAAAGATGACAAGAAAACCATTTGGTAAAGCTACGCGAGCTGACCAACCATTGCAACTGATCCATTCTGACATCTATGGCCCAAATGAATGTTTGGGCAAGGCATGGTGTGTACTATTTCATTACATTCATAGACGACTATACAAGGTATGGTCATGTCTATTTGATTTAACATAAATCTGAAGCATTAGCATGTTTCAAAAGATTTATGGCTCTAGTTGAAAATCAATTAGAGTAGAGAATCAAAGCTTTAAGGACCGATGTGGGGAAGAGAGTACCTCTCCGAGGAATTTAAAGTTTTATGTGATGAAACAGGTATTGAACATCAGTTGACAATACCTAGGACTCCACAACAAAACGGAGTAGCGGAAAGAAGAAACCGAACCCTCTTAGAGATGGTGAGGTCTATAATGGCTGAAGCCAATTTGCCTATCTCCTTTTGGGGAGACGCACTATTGGCTGCCATATATGTACTCAATAGAGTACCTTCTAAATCCGTTGAAACCACGCCTTGTGAATTGTGGACGAGCCGCAAGCCTGATTTGAACCATTTGCGACCATAGGGATGTGCAACCTATGTTCGTGATACATCTAGCAAGCATGGCAAGCTAGGCCCAAGAGGCAAGAAAGGTATCTTTATAAGATATCTTGATCTCTCTAAAGGATATGTTCTAGTGGGAGAGAATGAAAATGGTCAAATAGCAGAATTTGAGTCACAAGATGTCACATTCTTAGAGAATGAATTTCCTAAGCTGGGAGAAGTGGATCAGGAATTCACTTTCTTTGAAACTCAAGAGTCTGAAACTTCAGGATCACTCCATCCAAGTGGGAGGAATGAAGTTGAAGACGTGAGGGAAAGGGAAGAGAATGATTTTTTTCAACCTTCACAAGCGGATTTGAGTAATCCTGACCCTAACTTGAGTGGTCTTGATTTGAGTGGGAGTCTTATTCCAAATTCAAGTGTGAATATGGATATAGATCCCAGTGGGAGTGGTCCCAGTGGGAGTTCTGCCCAACATCTTGATGAATATATAAGATTTGTTATATCAAGAAGCAGAACCTCTAAAATGATCACAGAGGGGAAATATCCAGCGACGCCGTCATTTAGTTGATAGCGAAGCTCTCTCGATCGTAGCTCAAATTGAAGATATTCCAACTAACATACGAGAGTTATTGGAATCCCCAGCGAAAGAAGAATGGATTAAAGCAATGGAAAGTGAAAATGGAGTCAATATGGATCAACAAAGTTTGGGAACTAGTTGACCTGTCCAAAGGGCGTAGAGCCATTGGGAATAAATGGGTACATACAATAAAGCAATCAGCGGATAGGAAACCTATCCAGACTAAGAGTCAGCTGGTTGCGAAGGGGTTTACACAACAGGAAGGAATTGACTATCAGGAGACTTTTTCACCTGTTGTCCGTTTCACGGCTATAAGAAAAGTACTTGCTTTTGTAGCATGTATGGACCTTGAATTACATCAAATGGATGTAAAGACTGTGTTCTTAAATGGCGAAATGAACAAAGAAATCTATATGGTTTCATTGTCCAGAGACCAGAACATAAGGTTTGTAAGTTGAAAAGATCAACTTATGGCCTTAAGCAGTCTTCAAGACAATGGTATTTTCGTTTCCATGAAGTGATTATATCAATGCAATTTAAGGTGATTAATGCAGACTTGTGTGTCTACATTAAGCGTGAAAACGGAGGGAAGTTTGTCATTCTAACGTTATACGTTGACGATATTTTGTTAGCAGGAAATGACACTTCATTACTCAAGAAAGTAAAGACTTAGTTGTCTTCTAACTTTGAGATGAAGGATCTAGGAGAAGCTAATTACATTCTTGAGGTTAAGATCTCAAGAGATCGATCTAAGAGATTATTGGCTCTTTCACAAGAGACGTATATCAATAAGATCTTAGAACGGTTTGGTATGGCTCACTGTGATCCCGATCCAACCCCTATTGCATAAGGTACGGAACTGAATGCAAGTATGTGTCCCACGACTCCAGAAGAGACTAAAAGGATGAAGAGAATTCCTTTTAGGTGTGCAATTGGTAGCTTGATGTATGCTGTGATTTGTACACTACCTGATATAGGTTTTGCGGTGGGTCTCGCAAGCCGTTATCAGGCTAATCCAGGTTTGAAGCATTAGGCAGCAGTGAAAAGGATATTGAGATATTTGAAGGGGACTTCAAATTATTCCCTTTATTACCAAGGAAAGGATCTGCAGTTAAAGGGATACACAGATGCTGATCACGGAACTGATAAAGACGGGAGGTAGTCCACGTCTGGGTATATTTTCATTCTAGGAAATGGTGCATTTTCCTAGTGTAGCAAGAAACAAACTTGCGTGGCATTATCGACTATGGAGTCGGTATATGTAGCTGCAGTAGCTGCAGTACTAGAAGCGTTTTGGTTCGCTTCATAGATCTTTTGGATCTATTGCCTAAAAGGAAATATACGACTATCTATTCCGACAGCACTGCATCGATAGCTTATTTCAAGAATATTTGTTATCATGGAAAAAGCAAGCATATCGATATAAAATATCATTTTGTTAAAGACAAAATAGCACAGAGAGAAATAAGTTTAGGGCATGTTCCAACTGGTAATATGATTGCAGATTCGTTACCAATGCCAATAGTTCCAAATGTTTTTAGTAAACAGATTTTGGAATTTGGTCTTCATAGGTTATAGGAACATGTTGTTGTTTTTGAACTGTTATAATAACTTTGGCAAATTCTATTGGAATAGAATATGAGTTATTTGTTGTGTTCAAATTCATTCACTAATTAAAGCGATACACATAGAGCTATTGAGTATAGTTCAGTATGTTGGCGAAATGTCATCTACTCACATAGATGAATCTTTTACTATGAATTGTGTGTTCATAGGTAAAAGTGGGAGTGTGAGTTACTCCATATGTGATATTTTGCGTAATATCATTATTTCGTTGATACCGGAAGCTGTCCTGTAAAAGGCTTAAAAGTGGACTAGAGGTGCTGATGCATTAGTTGCATTTAGAGACTGAATGCTTTCGCATAGTGTTTATAAAACATACGTCCTAAGTGGATTAACACTATGGCATATTTTAGTAATATGTGTAAAAGCCGACCAAGGGATGGAAAGAAGAAAATTGATCTCAACTTTCCTAATGTGAGACCCAAATGAAACTATGAGTTTCAAGTTCACCCTTAAGGACTCTTGTAAATAACAAGAAGGGTATGTCTGATGATTAACTTGATTGGAACCCTAAACTAGGCTTCGTTAGCTATGAACGGGCATATAAGGACCAGTCAGATAAGCATTAGACATATGGTGGAAGGTTATTTATAGAGAGGAAGTACATTTTCAGTAACATGTCACTTAGTAAACATATAACACCCGAGCTCAATACTTTTTCGTGGAAAAGGTATGTAGTGTATATGAATGTTTTCGTGAGATCAAAAGTGAGTCGAAAACTAGTGATCATGGAAAATGGACTAGGGGGAAGTCACGTTAAGCTAAAGGTGGAACGATGAAGGAGAGCTTCAAGGTTTAACCGTTACGTTGACTGGTCGCGTGAATTCGCCGAACAAGAACTGAAAGAAGTATGTGTGTTCAATCGCAATGAAAGTGTGTCTTGTCATGTGCGAGTGGGAGATGTTGGTTTTTGGTCCGCCCATGACATTTTGGAATGGCAGGGACTAAACTGTAATTATGTGTAAATTACAGGGACTAAATGTGTAATTTGGTCCGACCCTATATATAGATGGAAGTTGGGATTTCCACTATAAATAGAGAAGAAGTTTCTCTATTTCCGGTGATTGATGGAATCGTAGAGATTCCCTTCCTATGCCGGGGGAAAACGTCCCTACCGGCAAAACACGGTTTACTTCTTCGTTCGTCGGAAGAATTCACGGATATAGCCCGTACTCAGTGTATTCATACACTCGTAGGAAAGGCAACCAGAACGATCCGGTTTCTCGCGTAGATCAGATCCATTCCATAAATGAGTTTCCGCTGCACATAAACCGTAAGTCTGTTTATTTATTCTGTTTATGTTTATGGAATTCTGACTTCAGTTATTTTACAAACATCTTGTCTAATTATGCAAAAGTTTCATACATATAATTAGGGATGACAATAGATATGGTACTCGCGGTTAATAGGACTCTCTATTCTATTCCCGTAAATAAATGTAACTACTTATTTCGTCTCATTACCTGTAGGTATTGACTGAGTAAATTTCATTATCATCCTACCACAAATAGCAGATACCCATTAAATATAAGTCCACGAAATTTAATAATAATTTAATAATATTCAAATATAGTGAATAAATATAATTATATGGATAAATAATCAAAAAAAACTAAAGTTGTTTCGATACGTGAAGAGTTAAATACCTCAATCAAAAGGTAGTGGGTTCGAATCCCACCACAAACTTAGAAAATATTACAATATTTTGTGTGTTAATGGGATCGGTTCGGATATCGGGTATCCTGAATGGGTAATCTCATTCTCATCCTGAACCTATGACGAATAGGAAATTAAATCTCATTCCCTTCCTGTAGCCTTCTATATCGAGTTCGAGTAGCCTCATTAGGGTCTGGTAGCGCTAAATACCCGCAAAACCCGTACCCGTTAGCATGCATCCTTATATATAATTGGAAAATTATCATCAATACCATCGTTTTAAAGTTCGTTTCATGCCTTATGATTTGTTCATTACTTTTTTACATTTTTTTTTTAAATTCATTTCATTCTTACATTTTCCGCTTAATACATTTATTTTTTACCTTTTTTTGGCCTCTTCATATGCTTTTATTCAAGTACTCCATCATTGATAATGAGTTTGTTGGTGTTCTCGATGTTACCTTCTTCTTCATCTTCAGTTTCTGCGTTTCAAAGATAATTAGGTCTTATCAATCTCCATTTTTCGTTTTCATTTTTGTGTTTGTTTAGGGTTTGTTGTTGTGTTTTCATTTTTTGTTGCATGCAGTTTAGATTGTGCATTTTTCTTGTTGTTTCTGATACAAAAATTGTGAAGGATTGTTAGAATTCTATTTCTAAGAGAGCATATATTGGTTATAGTTTTTTGGATACTTTGATTATGTGTTTGTTTTGATAAATTGTTGATTATAGCTTGTTTATATCTTCTAATACTTTGTTTATGCCTTATAGTTACTGATTAATTTATTTTACATTAGTTACACCTTAGATATACTGATACACTGATTATACATTAGTTATATCTTAGATATACTAATACACTGATTATACATTAGTTATACATTTTTTATACCTTAGTTATACCTCTTTTATACTTTAGTTATACATACTAATACAGTGATTATACCTTAATTATAATTTCGGATACACTGATTATACTCAGTTATATTTGTTGATACACTTATGCCTTTTTTATACCTTAGTTATATATACTTCTTCATTGATTATACCTTAAGATTCACATATTATATCTTATTTATACCTTAAGATACACTTATCATAGTTTATGACATACTGATTATACCTTAGTTATACCTTTGTACAACTGTTATACTTTAGTTATACCTTAGTTATACCTTACTTATTCACTGACTAGACTTAATGATACATTGGTTATGCCTTGATGCATTGGTTATACCTTGATGCAGTTACTTATTGAAAGAATTCATTCAAACCACCACCAAAGAAAATGTGATCCTTTTCTTTTCTTAATTGGAGTTTCCAAACATAACCATTAGGTACCGTTATCTTAACTACATTACAAAGTCCTTATTCAAATAATATTTGTATGAATGCTCTTTTGTTTTTGGATATGGACTTCTTTTATCTTTTTGGGCAGAGACTTTCTTTGAAATGTTCTGTTTGATTTTGGTTATGGATTTCTTGTATCATTTTGGGCAGAGTGTTGCATTGAAGTTTGTGAGTAAATTTGGAAATGAACTGTCCAACATAGTTCAGCTAAGGGTGCTTAATGGCTATGTTTGAAAAGTGCAATTAAGAAAAGTAAAGGATCACATTTTCTTTAGTGGTGGTTTGAATGAATTTTTTCAATAAGTAATTGTATCAAGACATAATCAGTTTATAGTCATTCTACCAATAAGTATAATCAGTGTATAATTGTTAGATCTTAGTTATATCTTTGTTATACCTTGGTTATAACCTTGTTTATACCTTTGTTATACCTTTTGTTCTACATTCGTTTATACTTACCAATACATTAATTATACCTTAGTTATATATTTTGATACACTGATTATACCTTGTTTATACCTTTGTAAAACTATTATACCTTAGTTACAACTTTTGATATAGTGATTATATCTTAGTTGTACTTACTGATACACTTTTACACTGATTTTATGATTATACATTCTAATTCACCGATTATACCTTGTTTATATTTTGATACCTTGTTTATACCTTACTAATACTCTGATTGTATTCTATTTGATACTGGTGTGATTCTATTGTTATTTTTCTATGAAATCTGCATATTATTGTCATATAGATTCTATTATTTAGGTTATGTATACCTTAGACCTTGTTTATACCTTAAGATACAGTTATTTAGGTTAGATATATATTTTATACCTTAATTATACTTTATTTATATATTAGTTATACCATGTAATATACTAACACACTAATTATATCTTGGTTATACCTTAATATACATTTATTATAGCTTATGATATACTGATTAAACCTTAGTTATACCTTTGTACAATTATTATACGTTAGTTATACCTTTGATACTCTTATTATATCTTAGTTACACCTTTGTACAACTGTTATAACTTAGTTATACATTTGATACTCTTACTATACCTTAGTTATTCCATATGTCTGTGATCGACGATGTTTGTGTTTCAGCAATGTGTTTGTTTGAATTAGTGAGGCAGTGGTGGAGAGATTTTTGCGATTTCTATGAATCTGTATTCTTCAGTCCAAGTTCCACTATGATTGAGTAGAATTACGATTTTCATCCATGTTTGTAATCAATTTTTTTTATGTTTTGTGATGCAACAATATCTTTGATTGTATCAATGAAGCAGTTATGGAGAGTTTACAATTTGCGATTTTCGCTATTGCTGCAATTTCTGTGATTTATGTAATTACTGCAACTTCTGTGATTTAGGCAATTGCTGCGAGAATAGAGGTATTTTAGAGATTTTGATTCTTTATTATGGTGTTTTTTCCCGAAAAAATCACGTAATATAGGAATGATTAAATCACGTAATTTTGAAATTTTGAAAAGTTTTTAAGGTATTTAAGCAAAGATTTCGGTTTCATGTAAAAAAGAAATAGGAGGCCAAAACTATAGTATTTATGTAAAACCCCCAATATAATTTTGGATTCATTCTTTAAACTTCTTGTTCAGTGAAGTTCATATAACTCATTATTCTACTAGAAAGTCTATGTTGACGATTTGACACTATTCATGAAAGAATAACTTACATTTATAGAAAAGATACCTGTAAACATGACAAAATTGGCATAAGAAATGCAGCTTTGTGATAAAACCTTATAAACCTAATGAAGGCCTTTTTTTTTTTTTTTTTTTGGAAGGGGTCATGCGAATTCGCTTTTTTCTAAGCTAATTATATATATATATATATATGGAATATCACAACACAAAAACAAAACAAAAATATAAATATGATTTTAATCACTCTATAGAGAGAAAACACATGCAATTGATCTAAATAAACTACTTGAATATCAGTTGAATGACAGCATATACAATTTCAAATAACGGTGACCAATCATGACTCAAAAAAATTAAAAAAAAAAAGACCAATTAGTAATTAAAATAAGTGGCGGAGCTTGAGTCGAATCTTGGGAGAACACAAATTAAACTAGGGATTTCCAAATTTAAAAACGTCGGTGACAAGCTATCGGCGGGTGTTTTTCAGAGCACAAACACCTCTTACTAGAAATGTTTTTGAAAATCGATATTGAATTTCTCTTATTTCTAATAACAAACTTTTACATATTTCTTATTTCTAAAATAATCACCAATCAAATTATTAAATATAAATTTAAAATCTCAATTTATTAATTTCAATCTAAACTATAACACAATTAATTAATAAAAAAATACCATCCATAAAATAAAATATAATAATTTTGATGTGTCAGTATAATTTTGATGTGTTCTTCCCTTTTTTTTTTTCTTTTTTCTTTTTCAAGAATTCTTCTATGTATAGTAAAATTTAGCTTAATTTTTGCCCATTAACTACCCATAAGCCCCTCCATATTTCATGGCACATTCCCACAACTTTAGGAACAAGAAAAACATGTAAAGAATTGGTTACAATAATTGAAAAGATCAATTATAAATTCTACTACGTTTTTGTTATTGCATGTGCATAGTATGAATTGTTTTGACGTTTCCTTTCTCAATACGGCTCCGTTTTGGACAAGAAAGATATCCTTAAACTCATGAAATCCCTGAAAAACTAAAAACTTGATTCACATGATAGGAAACCACCATATTCCATTTCGAAAAATTAGAAACTTAAAACTGTTCAAAAATCTGAAAAAGAGCGTTTTGACAAACTACTTTCCTGATTTCTCTTCTTCAAATCTATTCTTAAATATTTGATATTATTTTAATCGATTGGGAAAACATAAAGTTCTTAAAATAATTATTTCTAAAGTCTAAAAATAATTAAAATGAAAGTTTAGTTTACCCCAACGGTTTCAAATGAATTAATGAAAAACTTAATCTGAAATGGATAATAAAACTTATAAGCTAAAAATCCTAATAATAAAATTGATAATATCAATTTTCAATAACTTAAGAATTTAATTAACATCAATTAAAATTGATATTAGGTATATCTACAATTATAACTAAAACTTAAATATAATTCAAAAAGAAATATTTAAACTTAAATATAATTCAAAAAGAAATATTTAACATTGAATTGTTTAATAAATTCTATTTAACATTGAATTGTTTAATAAATTGATTTGCCTGGAGCGAGCACTAAAAGTAGAGTAAAATGGGCTGGGTAACAAAAGGTCTGGGATTTTTTATTTTTAAACCCAGGTAAAACGGGCTTTAAAAAAAAAAAAAATCTTGGATAAAACGATGTTGTTTTGCTTGGGATAAAAAAAAAAAAAAAAAAAAAAAAAAAAAAAGACAGTTTTCCTTTAGTTTTGGGGGGTAAATCAGCCCCCCCAAAACCAGTTCTTGGTTACCGAGAGGGCAACGGCCTG
This sequence comes from Euphorbia tirucalli, assembly GCA_039660915.1. Lineage (NCBI taxonomy): Eukaryota > Viridiplantae > Streptophyta > Magnoliopsida > Malpighiales > Euphorbiaceae > Euphorbia > Euphorbia tirucalli. The sequence goes on from CM077637.1 coordinate 19,521,510, forward strand.
CCCATAACCTCCTGGCTCCACCACTGGCTAATCAAATAATAAAATAAAAGTTAATTTAATTTTTATCCAATAAAATATATGTTGCATTAAACATATTAATTTGGAATATACATGTCATAGCTTGTATAAATTCATGTATCACTACAAAAAGACCGTGTAATACCTACCGAATTTTCGGTAAATAATTACATAAATCCAGTAGTAAAACGCGGTCACCAACCGAGTGTATTCGGTCTGCATAAAGCTAATAGGTGATGTCAACCTACCGCGTCGGTGCAAATACCGATTGGTACATCAGTAGGTGAATTCACCTACCACATTTCTGGTCGCATGTGAAGGTTTATACTTTACAAGTACTAAAAGTTATACGACTGCTGTATTTTTATTTCGACGAACTCACCAACTGCTTTTTCGGCCGGTAATGTTAATTTATTAATTTGAGAGAAAATCATCTTGCAAATATACCAAGCGATTTTCCAACGAATTCCCGGTGGTGATACAATAATTTTGTTTTCTCTTTTGGACTAATTTATTTTATAATAATTAATTTATATTAATAATTTTATTTAAACTAATAAAAATTTATAGCTATCAAGTAATAAATACACAAATAATGCATAAGCTAATAAAATATCATTATATATTTACTTATAACATGTCAAATATCTTTTACGAAATATGATTAACTTACAATAGCTTTAAAATTAAGTCCCAGAAAGTGAGACTATTCCAAGTTCCTAAATTACAGCAATTATTCCTTGTAGCAAAGTGCAACAAAAGTATTCTTTCTAGGTTGCAAAAGTGCAACAAGTATTCTATATACCAACAGCTACAACAACAGTTCTGTGCAGCAACAGTACCAAAAGTGCCGCAATGTAGCAAAAGTGCACTAAACCTATATATATATATATATGTTGGTTTTAGGTACGCCTAGACCTGTGCAAACGACCCGCGGCCCGCAAAGCCCGCCCAAACCCGCCCGTTCTGGGTTGGGTTTGGACATACATATTTTACTTTAAGCCCAGCTCGGTCCGAACCCGTAGAAGCCCGAGTTAACGATGGGTTGGGCTTGGGAATAACTATAAAACCCATGACTGGTCCGGCCCGGCCCGGATAATTTTATAATATATACTTTTATATTTTTATTTATATAATTATATACTAAATATTTAATCTGAACCATTGAAAAACTTATATAAGATCTTGACCATTATAATTTCTCTATGAATGCTGTCTGTAAATTAAATTTATCTATGAATACTATTTATAAATTAAATTTGTTTAAAATAAGCTATATTAGAAAAATATAAACATTTATTTGATGGGCCGGTTGGGCTGGGCTTGGGAATGAGGTTCAATTGCCCGGCCCAGCCCGGCCCGAGCCCGATGAAAAATTAGTGCGGGCTGGGCTGGGCTTGGACAAGAGATTTTTATCTCAAACCCGACGTAGCCCGGCCCGAACCCGGCCCAGCCCGACCCATGAACAGGTCTAGGTACGCCCATGATATTTTGGAATGACAGGGATTAAACTGTAATTGTGGTAAATTACAGGGACTAAATATGTAATTTGGACTAACCCTATAAATAGATGTAAGTTGGGATTTCCTCCATAAATAGAGAAGCATTTTCTCTGATTCATTTACGTGTAAGAACAGAAAACGCTCTCTGAGAGAAAACACAAAACGAAAAACATTGTAAGTTAATTCTGTAAACAATTTTTCGTAATCAGATTCATTTTGTAAACAAGTTTTCGCTGCATATAAACTGTAAGTCCGTTTATTTTTGTTGTTTACGGAAATCTGTACATTAGTTATACGGTAGATTTATATACAAATATGATATATATATATATATATATATATATATATATATATATATATATAAGTCTATAAATGTACCAAAATTACTGATGCTATCCCTTTGATCTGAGCAAATGCGACATAGACTCTCAAGTTCCTCAGAAAGCCGAGCTAAGATACCTTGCTGATACCCTAACCGCTCAATGACATCACGGACAACATCATCCCTGAATTCCCACATCTCCTGAGATATCTACCGCCTCAAAACATCACCAGTGGATGGATGCTGTTCCTGAGCATTGGCTACTAAATCACCTAGCGTTTCCTGTATTTCCTTTATCTCATTTTGCAATTGTGCATGGCACTCCTCACCTATTGCAGTTGTAGAAGTTGAAGATCCATCGCTACATGAAGATGAATCAGCTGATCTCTATGTGGCTTGACATCCATAGTACTCATGAGCTGCCACACTAAGTCTGAAAAACTCAATCTTACGGTTAGGCCCTCCAACAGCATCATAGAAAAGATGCTCCTCTAAAACTGGAGTAATATTTTCATGAACACCCGCTACCTCATTCCTTATGCGCTCATATTCATCCTATAATTAATAGTTTTTGTCATCAATTAGTGTCCCAAGAATTACTTCCTTAATATTTTTGTATACATTCATAAGTATATAAATCATAGAAAGTATCTATTACCTCAACAACTTGAGAACGGTCTATCACAAATGAGACCCCATCATGGTCACGAGCGTGGGTGTACAAAAAAGGTCATATGGTGTCAGATCTTTATTCGATATTATTGCCTATATCAAATTATGATAACAGTAAGTAAATGCTTATATAAAACAATTACACAAGCATATGTTCTTACAAAGCCTATTTACAGAACTATTTATTTATAATTCTTGATGCTCAATTCCATTTACAAAAGTACTCTATCGATTTCCAAAACTGATAGCCCAAGTACAGATTTGTATATATATGCCAAAACCCAGAATTGATCATGGAGCATGAATTGACATTTTCATTTCCAAACTCATCATAATAAATTAAATGGCAGTAAGTTATCAATCATAATAAGAACCTTTTCATATAATTCCATAATTATCTATGCTAACTTATGACAATCACATGATAAATATACTTTCATGCATATGTGTGAAGAGTAAACTAAAAGTAGTAGCAAGCATTTATTTTGGCCAAGCCCAACAAATATGAAACATCATCAATTCACAACTCTGTAATTAAGTATAAAAAATTCACAACTCTGTAATTAAGTATAAAAAATTAAGGTGATGTATACTCACAAGGCGTTCTCTAATCTCTTGATGGGATATAAATCCTCCAGTGTGTGTAGCTGAAGCTTTCTTTGTAGTTCCTTTTCTATTATCAACAACTTGTTTACATCGTTTCTGGAATTCATTTTTTTTCTACATTGTATTCCAGCAGTTTCAGATCTTATGGCTGCACCATTTAGGTTCCACTTTCCTTTTGTTTTTGTAATTTGATAATGTATCAGCATATCTTTCCTTTAACTTTTCCAGATACGCCTCCCAAATATCGTCAGCACTATATAGTTTGTTATCCCAAGAACAATGCTTCTACATTCAGAACATATAATATGACTTCAGTACACATTATGACACTTTCAATCACAACTATAATATATAAATTTATTACTTTGAAGAATTTCTATCACAATTGTAAGCCTATGACATTATTATAAAAGGAAAAGGCTAATAACTCGTAAAAGCAAACAATTCAAAACCTAATGATCTCAAACAAGAAATCCATAATTAATGTTAAATGTTTTTACGTGGAATTCCTCCTAATAAATGTCCACAATAGATTTAGGTAGTCTAGCAAATGTCCACCTCGACAAATTAGGATGCATAGTGAAGGAATCAGTAATTTCATGCAGAAGCATTATTATTATAAGCATATATGTATATGTGTATCTATTGATGAACACCAAATTGTTTAGCCACGTACCTGCAAGATGAATCCAAAGATATTCTCAACCTTCCCTCCGAATCTCGTGGAAGGCATGATTTACGTGGAACATGTAATTTGCTTACTTAGATAGATGTATTAGGTAGAATAGATGTTGGACTAGAATCATGCGCACAGCAGGAGAAACAACTGGTTGTCAAGGAGAGACACCATGCGCTGGATGAGAAAGAACCAGTGGAGTTTGAGAAACATTTGCTTCTGTTGGAGGAAAGGTTGTATGCATTGATACAACTGGTGGAGAGGTAACAGTTGCAGTGGGGACAGTAGAGAATTGATATGCAGTTGAAACATTAGCAGTGGTATGCATTTCAACTAAGAAAATAATAAAATGAATGAGCATTATAACAACTAGAAACAAGCACTAAGAACATAACATAACAGGAAACCTAAACTGTAAATATGAAGATATATTTCTAAAATTCTTTCCTTGGTGCTAATAGTTCATTTTGAAACAGAAAAATGTGGAATAACTAACATTGCTCGATAAGTATTTAAGTTACTTATTCAGCAAATGCAATGGAGTAACTTACATTAAGAAAACAGATTACTCTTTCCTAACATTATACTCAAATGGTGAAAGAAAAATCTCATTTTTAAATGACACAAATTTGTAATTTGATTGGAGCCAATTGCAACTCAAGGAATTCAAAAATCACAAAAGCACGTATAATTGGAAAAAAAAAACTACCAAGTACGGATAGATGCAAATAAAAATAGAGCTTAAAACAAATAAGGAAGTTAATATGATTAACCTACATAAATTACATAATCCCGGGGCAAATTTTGTTGATGACGAAGGTGAACTAATATTGGATCCCTGTAAGCGCCGGAATTTTACTCCTCGAAAAAAAAAGAAATCGGGTGTCACACGACTGTAGCACGACAGTCGTGCGACTGTCATTACAGTCGTGCGACTATAATTTAAACATCACAGTCGTACGACTGTAAGATCGGGGCAGGTGCAGCAGACTATACCCATGACATAAGAAAGAAGAAGGGAGATTTGGGGCATTAATTGACCCTGATTTTGTTGAAGAAAGCAGAGGAAATTAGAGATTAGATGACATAAAAGAAGGAAAAAGAAAGAAAGAGGGGATTGGACTTTTGATCTCAGAAATTTAGAGAGAGAAAGGAGAAAAGAGAGAAGGAAAAGAAAGGGAAACTCAACTTGAAAGTTTTTCTTTTCCTCTTCTATTTTCTTTAATTCTTCAAGTTTAAATCTAAGAATTTGATAAAAATCCCTAGGTTAATAACTTGACTTCACAAACAAATCAAATTTTGGACTAGAAACCCTAGGATTCCCAAGCATTTTGGATTTTTGGACACAAAGCCTCCAATCTCAATTTCAAGGAGAAAAGTGCGAATTTTAGTAGATTGAAGTGACGCCAGGGGTCAATTCGACGTTGGATAAGTGTCCAAAAGTTAGATACTCCTTTTCTCTTCTCTTTTTCATGCTTTTTGGGTGATTGGTGTGATATTTGTGCATTTTTTTCCAAGTTTTTGCGTTTCTGCTTCTGGAAATCAAGAACAGTCGTACGACTGATCTTGAGTTTGATGAACAGCCTTACGACTGTATTTATAGTCGTACGAGTGTTCTTGGTTTCCAGGTTGTTTTTTTCAGTTTATTACAAATAAAATTTTGGCGAAATCCTAAGTTTGGACTGCTTACAGTCGCACGACTGTAACATGTTTCCAGAATCAGAATTTCCCTTTTGAGCTATAAAAATTTATAAAAATCCATAAAAAAAAATCATAAAATCATCAAAATGAATTTTGTTGCGTGCATCCACGACCATAGATTCAATTTTCAGTAAAATTGCATCTAGAACAATACCACAACGGAGACCCGATTCTCCCGAAAACCGACCCACCTCATATGTAAAAAATGCATGTAAACCGGCAAAAATGTTTTTAAAATGATTTTCTCACAAAACCAAAAATTCAGGGACGTTTCAAAATATTTTCCAGGTCTAACCGGGCCAGCTAGCCGAGCCAACCGGGTTATCCCCTAAATGGATGCCCCCAATTCTTGATTTCCCCAATTCTGTCTATTTGAGTCTCATTTGTGGCGTGCCGTAAAAATTGTGCTAAGCTTTGTTTTACAGCTTTTATTTTTATTTTATATGTATTTAATAGAATTAATCATATATTTTAGGCGATTGTAATATTTTTAGATAAATCGTGTATTCTAGGCATTTGCAAAAGTGAGGCGAGAGTTTATATTCGATTGGGTTATAAGCCACTTAAATATTCACTACTTTTCTTTTATTTTTGTTATACCTGTATGCACGCTGTATGTCTATTTATTTCAATAAAATTGACTTTTAGAATTATGAAATATCATTTGAGAACATTGGCCAATTTTATTTTAATTAGACACGAAATAAGGGACTTGTCCAGACCCAAATCTCTGGATAGTGTAGCGGCCGTTCGTCCGGTTCAGCTATAATATAAATTTCCTGGTTGAGTTGAGCCGGGTGGCGACTCCTACAATATTCATCGAGACTTAGGTCTCGGTTCTTTTATGAAATAATTCTATGTTTTCCAAAACGCAAAACCCCATGCAAGAGAGGGATCCGCCCGAAATCGAGGCGCCCCTTCCGAAAGGGAGTCCGTGTTCCATCGAAAACGTCATCCGCTCACAGTGGCGACTCCGTTGGGGATAAAAAAGTTTTCTTAAAAACTTAAAAGAATTTGACAAGCCCTGAAAAGTTTCTAATTAAAATAAGGTGGATGATTCTTGATTGGTATTTCATTTTGCATTTTTAGTTAGACATGCTTGCATTAGGTGAAGTATCCCATTTTAGCCCGGTGGATTATTGAAGTGTCGCCTTTGTTCCTCATGGTCTTAGGGGCACGGATATGAAACACCACCCATAGCCTCGTACGAACCCCTTCGTTCGGACTCTTGAGTGGGGAGAAGTGAGGAGTATATTTTGCTATGGGAACCTTGATTTTAACCCGACTTGGACCGAACTCATATAGGCAGCCTTAGTTGGATTCCCTTAGGATACCAAAATAATTGTGTGAATAAAATAAAATCGCACCTTCATCATCCCCGATTGGTGGTAGAAGAGAACCCCACCTAGGACTCGGTTAGAATTTTTGAGATTGACCACGTTTGGAGGAATAAGGTTGGAAGAATTCGTTTTGTGTGCTATGTGTTTCTCGCCATCCCATGGCACATCACCATCGCTATCTAAGCGTGCATAACATACCATAATCACCATTTTTCCATACACATGACATACCATTCATAAAACATTTTGTGTGATACTAACCCACATTTTTATACAGCCATTTGCATTTTATTTTCATGTGAAAACATTAATTCATCCGTTTGCCATTGGTACTAACCATTCCTTTTTCAGCCATAACATTATATTTGCGTGATTAACATTTTATTTTCACAAAGCATACATAACATCATTGTGTATTTCATGCATTCTAACCCACGTTTTTATGCAGCCATTTGCATTTTGTGTGTCATAAACATTCATTACATGTCATCTAAATTAAATTAAGGACATTTCAAGGACGCCTATCATGACCATTTTATTTCATAACATATCGGGTATTCCGAAATTACCCGTGTTTTGCCGATGCACCGGATTGCATTTGGCCATTCCACCAAAATCATTTCATTCAATAGAGACCCCAATGGTCTTAGGCCCATTTTCGCGTGACATTCTACATGATGCATTTCATGACATCATATTCATTTATCATAAACATCATATAATACCGTGGTCCACACCGGATCATTTCATGACATTAATTTATCATTCAAGGTGCTCCCCGAGTGCCTAATTAGTGTGCATATAAGTTTACAACATTACCAAATCATAAAAGGCGTTCCCCGAACGCCAAACCCCTGTTCGTGTCCATGTTACACGTGACCCTATCATAACGCCATTTCATATCATATGCTCAAAAGCATCAGAACTCTGTCTATGGGCCCGGCCCATACGACCATTTCATGTCATCTCATAGACCTTCAAAGTGTCGAAACTTTGTACGTGTGCCGGTACACAAGTGACCATTGCACAAAATTCATTAGGTGCTCCAAAGGCGCTGAACCTCTGTCTGTGTGGCGGCCCACACGTGACATTTTGCATAAGCATTGGGTGTTCTTGGAATGTCCCAAAAAGAAGAGAAGAAAAATAAAAAGAAGACCATTCCTATCATCATTTCACTCATAATCTCACTCCATCCATTCATAAACATTTTTAATGCCTTACTTCTCGTGCCATACTATGCCTTTCATTCATGACCCTAACATTTCCCATGTAATCCCGAGCAGAATACACTAGAGCGACCTTGGACGAGATCCCAGGCTTCGAGGGCAGTTAGGAGACAAAGGATAGTTGAAAGTGACAGTGATTCAGAGTCTGGGGAAGAAGTGAATATGGCAAACCCGACACCAAGCATGACTAATGTTCTAAAGGATTTCTTTAGATCCCAAGACTTCCGCGACATGTTAAAAGAAGAAATGAGGGCAGTTGTAAGGGAAGCTGGCGAGACCGGTGGTAGCGGAGCTGGGAAAGAGAAAGAGGCTGAGTTATCCCAACAGGGTGGTGACGCTTCGGCCAGTCTTAAGAAGCTGCAATAAATAGAGGCAGCTATGGAGTAGAGAATGAAGGCGAAATGTTCTGAGCTAGATGAAGTAGTGGCTCAGTTGAAGAAGGGGGTCGGTGTCAGTACAGAATCAAAGAAAGGGGTGAACGTTGATGCCATGATCAGTAGGGGCATCGAGACATTTCCCATCGGCTTCCAAATGCCGAAAGTCCCCACTTACAAAGGAATGGGCTCGCCGGAGGCCCACGTGAATCTAAATGCCCGAGTTATACTAACGGCGGGCGCCACAAAGCAGCAGTTGATTAATCTCTTCCCTACCACACTGGAAGGAGGAGCGCTAGGATGGTACAACTCACTATCGGAGGAGGAACAATCTGATTGGGAGATTTTGTCAGCAGCTTTCATAAAGTACTACAGCTTTAACACTAAAATCTAGGTGAAGCTAGGGGTGAGCATGGATCGGTTCGGTTCAAAAACCGAACCGAACCAAAAAACACCGATCCAAAAAACACTGTATTTTATAAACCAATCCGATCCAAACTAAATTTTGGTTCGGTTCAGTCCAAACCGAACTAGTTTGGTTCGGTTCGGTTTGGACTAGCTCGAACCAAAAACATCAACTTTTTTAAAAAAAAAATCAAAATAAAAATTTTATATAAGTAGTTTGTTTAAAAAAAAAGAAATACAAAAAAATTAACTTAAAAAAATAGTAATACAAAATAATACTATTACATCACAATAAAATACGAAAATTCTCTTCTTCTTTTTTTCAACTCTCAAGTTTTAACAACTATAAATTAACATAAAAAAATCACAATATAAAACTATAAAAGAATATAATGTCTAAAATTCTCTACAATTAATATATATTAATTTTATAATTAATTTTAATATTTTACCAATTATTCGGTTTTTCGGTTTTTTCGGTTTTGAACCGAACCAAACCAAACCGAACCGAAGTCCAAACTTCTTCATAACTTAAAACCAAACCGAGCCAAACTATGAAATGGATCGGTTTGGTTTGGTTCGGTTTGGATTTTCGGTTTTTGGACATTGGTTTGGTTTTGCTCACCCCTAGGTGAAGCTGTATGATTTGGAGAGGATAAAATAGAAGTTCAACGAGCCCTTTGATGAGTACTACCAACGCTGGATGAACAACATGATCCTCTTGAAGAATCAGCCAGATGAAGACGAGCTTATACAGAAGCTGATTAATGGCAGCAAGGATGTCTTTAAGAACAACATGAAATTCCATCCCTTCAATGAGCTCAGTGAGATTTACAGTATGGCAATGAAAATTGAACGGGATGAAGAAGAGAAGGCAGCCAGTTATAAGGGCGGCAGAAGCACAGGGTATAGTTCGGGATATAGATCAGCTACTTCAACAGGGTCCCGTGGTGGTTCTGGTTCAAGATCTGGTAGCAAAGGAGGGCAATCTTCAGAAGTAAAGCAGGTGGAAGTTGCTATTGTGACTCAGCAATAAGGCAATCAGAATAGGAATTCGGGAGGACAAGGCATATCACCTTGGACTCTTCCTTTGGTGAAGATATTTGCCAAGTGTAGAAATGGTGCATTGCTACAATCCTTAAGACCCTTTGAAAAGCCTTCTGAAGCAGATAAGGATAATTTTTGCACTTATCATGTGGTTGCCGGTCATAAGACTAATAATTGCTACAAGCTAAGGGATGCCATCCAAAAACTTATTGACGAAGGGAAGCTGCAGGAGCCAGCCAAGCCTAGCACCAAAACCAACCCGCTGCCAGCATTCGAGAAGCAGGTCAACATGGTTCATTCAGGGTTACCGGCTAATTTTATCTTTGCCCAAGTTCTTCAAGCAAACCCGACGATTCAAGCTGTGGCGGCAGGGGAACCTAAAGTAGAACCAGAATGCAAGAAACAGGAAGATCGGAAGGAGATCAAGCCAATAAGCTTAAATGATCTCGATTCTGAGGATGAGTATAAGGAGTTTGATGGAGAAGAGATAGTTAAGCTCCCAGCCATTGAAAAGCTGAAGGTTCAGGAAGTGCAGCATATGACCCGAAGTGGTAGGGTGTATCAGCCGGCAGATCAGATGAAAGACAAAGCCCCGATGACTGGGTTGGGTAGTGCATCGGCATCGAAGGGAGTCGAAAAAGAGGACTTAGTCATTTCCTAATTAAAGAAGACTCCCGCACAAGCTAGCTTATGGCAGTTGCTTCTGACTTCCAAGGAGCATAGGGCTACTTTGGTGAAGAAACTATCAGAGATTGAAGTCTCCCCTATAGCTTCGCCAGAGGCTATGTGCTGTTTATTAGATAAAGTTCATGCTAGAACTCCTGATATCATTTTCTCTGAGAAAGATCTACCCGCTGAAAGGAAGGCCCACAACAAGGCTCTTTACATTAGAGCCTATGTCATGGATAAAACAATGCCTTGTGTTGTGGTGGATGATGGCTCGGCACTGAACATTTGTGCACTGAAGATGTTGCCATTTCTTAGGCTAAATGAAGATGTGTTGAAAAAGTCCTCGACAGTCATTCGGGCATATGATGACTCTAAGAGAACGGTGATAGGGACCTTTGAAGCAGATGTAGAGGTTGGACCAGTCAAGTCCATGGTTGTTTTTATAGTGATATATATCCCAATCACCTTTTCCTTGTTGCTTGGGAGGCCATGGTTTCATCCTTTAGGGGGCGTCCCTTCCACTTTGCACCAGAAGATTAAGTTCTCTATGAATGGCAAAATTGTAACTGTTGAGGCGGATGCCTAATCAATGATAGCTGCTGTGAACGAAGGAGTGGTCCCTTTTGGTGGGTTCCAAGTTGCTATCATTAAGGAGGAAGAAACTACCGATGCTTATATGGTCCTTTATGAGAATTATATGGCTCTCCCGGTATCTGTATAAGCAGAACTTTGTCTCGGGTATGGGACTTGGAATCAATTTGTAAGGAGTACCAGAATTTAAGATCGACTCAGGGAAGTCGAAACAGTTTGGCCTTGGGTATGCAAAGGAGTCATCTGAGCAAAAGAATCCTAGAAGAGGCAAAAAAGGCAAAGTCATGATGAAGCCATTTCTGAAGGCAGGAGAAGGCCTTTACATGGGCCAAGCTGAACCAATGAGGATTGGAAATGTCGAGTATCCCGGCTTTGAGATTTTTACTGATGTTGTTGATTTTGGGAAAAGCCAGGAGGAACCAGTGGCCCCTGTGATGGAAGAAGAAACAGTTGCTGAATCTGTTATTTTGCAAGGAGAGCCATCCGAAGTGATAGCAAAAGCCGTAGAGGTGGCAGAGGAAGAAAATGAAAAGAAAGTTTATGATGAAGCTACAGAGGTGATTTCAGGTGCTTTAACTACTGCCTTAAGCAAGGCATTCGGGAAGGCCAAGGAGGGGTTTGGTGAAGAACTGATGGCTAAGGTGAACTTGGACTCCGTGGTTACCGAAATTGCTAAGATTATGGAGAAGGCTAAGGCGCAGGTGACTGAAAAAGAAGCTGAAGCAGCTGTGATCCTGGATAATGCTCTGAAGATGAAGATGGAAGCTGAAGAAGAACAAGGCCCTCCGCCTGTGGAGGATGAAAATTATTTTGTTGTATCTATTTCTTCCATTTTCAGTATGAATGATGTACTTTATAACAAGTTTAATGCAATGAAATCTCAGTTTGCTTACTTGTGTGATGTTTATCCTGATAATTCTGTGCATGCATTTAAATCACTATCAAGCATATTTAGCATACATGACACTGCATTGAATGAAATCAACATAAGTACAGATGAAAACCCTAAAATGGTATTCATTTCACACGAGCTAAAATCTGAGGAAGAGAAAGAATTAATAAGAATACTCTAAAAACATGTTAAAGCTTTCGCCTGGTCATATGAAGACATACCGGGTGTAGACACAGAGATAGCAGTGCACAAGATTCCAACAGATCCCAAATTCAGGCCAGTAAAGTAGAAGCTGAGAAGACTAAGACCAGAATGGGCTACACTGGTAAAAGAGGAAGTGGCTAAGTAGATAGATGCCAAGTTTCTCGAAGTGGTAGAATACACAGAATGGCTAGCTAACATCATCCCAGTGCCTAAGAAAGATGGAAGGGTCAGAGTATGCGTCGACTACAGGGACCTGAATAAAGCATGCCCAAAAGATAACTTTCCACTGCCCCATATTGACGTGTTAGTTGATAGTGCAGCAAAAGCAGCAATGTATTCCTTTATGGATGGCTTTTTGGGGTACAACCAGATCCTGATGGATGTGATCGACAAGGTGAAAACATCGATCATCACAGAGTGGGGTACTTTCTGCTTTAAGTGATGCCTTTCGGATTGAAGAATGCTAGGGCCACTTATCAAAGGGCTGTTACAACTCTGTTGCATAATATGATCCATAAAAAAGTTAAAGTGTATTTTGATGATATGCTGGTTAAATCAACAACCCGGGAGGAACACCCTGTTATCCTGGATAGATTTCTAACACGCATTGGAGAATACAACTTGCTACTTAACCCCAAGAAGTGCATATTTGGAGTCACATCAGGAAAGTTGTTGGGTCATGTAGTCAGCTAGAGGGGGATAGAAATGGACCCAGACAAAATCAAAGCCATCCAAAATATGCCAGCCCCAAAGACAGAAAAGGAAGTCAGATCATTCCTGGGTTCCTTACAGTATGTCAGCCGCTTCATAGCACGGTTGACTTCCACTTGTAAGCCGATTTTCAAGCTATTGAAGAAAGATCAGCCGGTTGTATGGGATGACAGGTGTCAGCTAGCATTTGAGAAGATCAAGGCTTATCTGGTAAAGCCACCGGTCTTAAGTCCACCAATTATAGGAAAGCCTCTGATTTTATACTTGGCAGTTGAAGAGTCCTCTATAGGGGCAATGCTGGTACAAGAACAAGACGGTAGGAAGGAATACCCTATCTACTACCTCAGCAAGAAGCTGTTGGAGTATGAAACCAAATACACACTGGTGGAGAAGACGTGTGCGGCAATGGTATGGCTGACCAAAAAGCTGCGCCACTATTTCCAGTCCTACAAAATACAAGCTGTGGCTAAAGTGGACCCAATGAAGTATTTGTATGAAGCACCAGTGCTAGTCGAAAAGTTATCTAGGTGGCTATTACTCTTATCTGAATTCGACATCGAGTACATAACAAAGAAAACCATCAAAGGGCGAGCCGTGGCAGAGTTTCTAGCAAATCAGCCGCTGGAATCAGATTACATAGAAAATTTGGAGTTCCCATATGAACAGTTGGTTATGATTGAAGTGAAAAGGTGGGTAATGTGCTTCGATGGTGCTGTGAATAGAAAGGGTGCTAGAATCGGGGTACTTATAGCAACGCCGGATGGTGAGATTATTCCCTTATCCAAGAGGTTGACCTTTCCCATAACCAATAATGGGGTAGAACATGAAGTATGCCTATTTGGGATGGAAGTTCTGTTAACACTAGGGGAAAATGATGTCTTAATTGTCGGTGATTCACTTTTAGTGATCAGGCAAACTTAGGGTGAGTGGGAGCTGAAAGAAAAAGCCTTACGGCCTTACTTGGAGCTGCTACAATTCAGAAAAGGTTTATTCGGCCAGTGTGAATTCAAACATGTCCCCAGGGATGAGAACAAGATGGCTGATACATTAGCGACTCTGTCTTCCATGTGGGAAAATCCAGAGGAAACACAAGTACAACCACTGGTTGTAGCCACTTCTAGACATCCTTGCTTTAAGGTGCATGAAGTGATGGAGCTGACAGCTGAAGAGAAACCATGGTTCTTTGACATTTACCGGTATGTTAAAGAAGGAAAATACCCAGAGGGAGCTAGTACTGCTGATAAACTGTCACTAAAGAGACTGGCTAGTCAGTTCAGAATCTTTGAAGACAAGTTATGTAAAAGAACAGCACATGGAGTTCTTTTAAGGTGCCTGACAGAGCAAGAAGCAGAAACAGTGATGCAGCAGGTGCATGCGGGGTCCTATGGGCCACATATGAATGGACTCGCTATGGCCAAGAAAATAATGAGATAACGGTACTTCTGGATGACAATGTAGGCAGATTGCATAAGAAAAGTGAAGAGATGTCATGAATGTCAAATCTATGCGAATATTAGTCATCTTCCACCGCTTGAATTACAGAATTTGGCATCTCCTTGGCCATTGTCAGCATGGGGGATAGATATGATTGGTGAAATTCACTTAGCTGCGTCTAATAGGCACAGATTCATAGTCGTGGCAGTTGATTATTTTTCCAAATGGGTAGAGGCAGAATCCTTCACTAATGTAACAGCCAAATAGATGGTCAAGTTCATCCAGAAGAACATCTTTACCCGGTATGGAATTCCCCATCACATAGTGTCTGACAACGGAGTACAATTCCAAGGGGCAACAGCTGAGCTACTTGCAGAGCATGGCATTGAGCATCATAAGTCTTTTCCATACAGACCCCAGGCCAATTAGGCAGTGGAAGCAGCTAATAAGGCAATAAAGAAGATCTTATCAAAGATGGTAACCACCTACAGAGATTGGGCCGACAAACTGCCTTATGCTCTTTGGGATTACAGAACCAGCATCAGAATGCCAACAGGAGAAACTCCTTATGCCTTGGTATACGGTATGGAAGCAGTGTTGCCAGTGGAAATAGAACTTAAGTCACTCAGAGTTGCCCTGGAAGCTCAATTACCAGAGACTGAATGGGTTCAAGCTAGATACGAGCAGTTGGCTGTAATGGATGAAAGGCAATTGAAAGCATTGGATCATCTACAGATGTACCAACGCAGAATGGCTAGGGCCTATAACCCTAATGTGAAGTACTGCAAACGACAGTTGAAAGTAGGGGACTTGGTTCTAAAACAGTTAAGGCCCTCAAATGTTGATGTCAGAGGCAAGTTCAGGCCCAACTAGAAAAGGCCTTGTATTGTGAAAAAGGTGCTATCGAAAGGTGGTGTCAGCATCATGGATATGGATGGAAATGAGTTCATAAACCCTGTCAACCAAGACCGGCTGAAGCTTTATCATGTATAAAAAAAAGAGGTCTGCTAGGTTGAAAACTCGAAAAGAGCAGTCTAGGCAAAAATTAAGACACAAGAGAAAATGATCAGTCGAAAAATCTAAAAAGGACGACTGGTGACGGATTCTAGCTCAGTGTGGAATATGTACCATTTGGGAAACAATCCTTTCAAATGTACTCATTTTGATTTCATCAATAAAGTGAAATGTTTGTTTAAATATATTTGCATGGTTATGGCAAATGCATAAGCAAAGTTATCTTACATAAATATACATTGAGAGAAAGCACTTTACATTTAACTGATTGAAATCATCGCGTTATTTAACAAGTGAAAATGCACTAAATACATGCAATTTGAAATCTTTTATTGTCCTCCAAAATCCAGTTCATCTTCCTAAAAGAGCAATAAGGGGTCACGGTGTCATTTTAATCATTCTTTCAAAAAAAAAGGAAAAAAAAAAAAAGAAAGAGCTCGCTGAGGTGAAAAACCCAAAAGGCACCTCAAGCAAAAATTAAAGCAGCTCGCTGAGGTGAAAACCGAAAAGGCGCCTCAGGCAAAAGTTAAAGCGGCTCGTTGGGCCGAAAACCCATATCCGGCAACCCAGGAAAAAATTAGAGCACTTACAAGTTCATAATTTCCCCAGGGACAGGAAAAGCAGAATTTCCCTAACATTTCCCACAGAAGTCATTACATTACTCTCCAGCAGAGTTTTCCACACTATTCCCCAGCAGAATCTCCATAAAGAACACTACAATTATTTCCCCAACAGTATCATACATCCTCAGCAGTCACCTCACTTCTTCGACAATCATTAAACAATGCCCTCAAAGAAAGCAAAATCAACCAGGGCAACAACATATCTCCCCCAGTAGAAGGAGGAAACATCAAATAACAGAAAGTACATACATGTACTATACATCATTATGAATACATACATTGCATACATCAATTATTCATCCCTAGCTAGTCTTTATTCTTGATCGAAGGGGCAAAAATTTTTGTTCAAAAGTCTCTCGATCAAGGAATGAAGACTTGCCATTTGAAGTGCAGGAATTCATCATCCAGTTCCCCAGCAGATCCGCCTCAAGTAGTATGAACTCGGTATCGGCCCAGATTCGCTCCATCATCTCAAGTTCTCCAGCAGATCCGCCTCGAGTAATGTAAACTCAGTATCGGCCCAGATCGGCTCTATCATCCAATTCCTCAGCAGATCCACCTCGAGTAGTATGAACTCGGTATCGGTCTAGATCGGCTTCGTCTCAAGTTCCACAGAAGATCCACCTCGGGTAATGTAAACCCGGTATTAGCCCAGATCTATTCTATTTCAAACCCCCAGCAAAATTCGCCTCGGGTAACCTAGACCCGATATCAGCTAATTTCATTATCAACTTCGCCTCGGGTAACCTAGACCCGGTATCGGCTAAACTGCAATTCACCTTCCTTTGCCTCGGGTAACCTAGACCCGGTATCAACCAATCCATCAATCCATCTTCCTTCACCTCTGGTAACCTAGACCCGGTATCAACCAATCCATCAATCCATCTTCCTTCACCTCTGGTAACCTAGACCCGGTATCGGCTAAACTGCAACTCACCTTTTTTTTTCGCCTCGGGTAACCTAGACCCGGTATCAGCTTATTTCTTCCCCAGCATTGCCTCGGGTAACCTAGACCCGGTATCGGCTTATTTCTATAGAGGGTTCTTTCCTGTGTTTGCGGCGCTTTGATTCGCGCTCTCAAATTCATCATCTCACCCGGATGCCGAATTGGATCACGCAAGGGGCAGCTGTAAGCGCTAGAATTTTATTCATAAAAAAAAGAAAAAAAAAGAAAAAGAAAGCAGGTGTCACACGACTATAGCACGACAGTCGTGCGACTGTAATTTAAACATTACAGTCGTACAACTGTAAGATCAGGGCAGGTGCAGCAGACCATACCCATGACATAAGAAAGAAGAAGGGAGATTTGGGGCTTTAATTGGCCCTGATTTTGTTGAAGAAAGCAGAGGAAATCAGAGATTAGATGACATAAAAGGAGGAAAAAGAAAGAAAGAGGGGATTGGACTTTTGATCTCAGAAATTTAGAGAGAGAAAGGAGAAAAGAGACAAGGAAAAGAAAGGGAAACTCAACTTGAAAGTTTTTCTTTTCCTCTTCTATTTTCTTTAATTCTCCAAGTTTAAATCTAAGAATTTGATAGAAATCCCTAGGTTAATAACTTGACTTCACAAACAAATCGAATTTTGGATTAGAAACCCTAGGATTCCCAAGCATTTTGGATTTTTGGACACAAAACCTCCAATCTCAATTTCAAGGAGAAAAGTACGAATTTTAATGGATTGGAGCGACGCCAGGGGTCAATTCGATGTTGGATAATAACCCAAAAGGTAGATACTCCTTTTTCCTTCTTTTTTTCATGCTTTCTGGGTGATTGGTGTGATATTTGTGCATTTTTTTTCCAAGTTTTTGCGTTTCTGCTTTTGGAAATCAAGAACAGTCATACGAATGTTCTTGAGTTTGATGAACAGCCTTACGACTGTATTTACAGTCGTACGAGTGTTCTTAGTTTCCAGGTTGTTTCTTTCACTTTATTTCAAATAAAATTTTGGCGAAATCCTGAGTTTGGACATGTTACAGTCGCACGACTGTAACATGTTTCTAGAATCAGAATTTCCCTTTTGAGCTATAAAAATTTATAAAAATCCATAAAAATTAAAAAAAAATCAGAAAATCATCAAAACGAATTTTGTTGCTTGCATCCACGACCATAGATTCAATTTTCAGTAAAATTGCATTTAGAACAATGCTACGACGAAGACCTGATTCTCCCAAAAACTGACCCACCTCACATGTAAAAAATGCATGTAAACTGGCAAAAATGTTTTCAAAATGATTTTCTCACAAAACCAAAAATACAAGGACGTTTCAAAATGTTTTCCAGGTCTAACCGGGTCGGCTAGCTGAGCCAACCTGGTTATCCCCTAAATGCATGTTCCCAATTCTTGATTTCCCCAATTCTGTCTATTTGAGTCTTATTTGTGGCGTGCCGTAAAAATTGTGCTAAGCTTTGTTTTGCGGCGTTTATTTTTTTTATTTTATATGTATTTAATAGAATTAATTGTGTATTGTAGGCGATTGTAATATTTTTAGATAAATCGTGTATTCTAGGCATTTGTAAAAGTGAGGCGAGAGTTTTTATTTTATATTCGATTGGGTTGTAAGCCACTTAAATATTCACTACTTTTCTTTTATTTTTGTTATACCTGTATGCACGCTGTATGTCTATTTATTTCAATAAAATTGAATTTTAGTATTATGAAATACCATTTGAGAACATTGGCCAATTTTATTTTAATTAGACACGAAATAAGGGACTTGTCCCGACCCAAATCTCTGGATAGTGTAGCGGCCGTTCGTCCGGTTCAGCTACAATATAAATTTCCCGGTTTAGCTGAGCCGGGTGGCGACTCCTACAATATTCATCGAGACTTAGGTCTCGGTTCTTTTATGAAATAATTCTATGTTTTCCAAAACGCAAAGTTCCATTATAAAAACCCCACGCGAGGGAGGGATCCACCGAAATCGAGGCGCCCCTTCCGAAAAAGAGTCCGCGTTCCGTCGAAAACATTGTCCGCTCACAATCCCATAGATGGTGAAGGTGAAACAACAAGGCCTTTGTAATGTCGAGGGGGGGTGGACGGATAATGCCAACCACACCAGATCTCCTATTGCGGCCTCCTCTACGACCACCATGCAATGACATTGGTATGAAAGTAGGAGGACTCTGATCTTCTGGTGTTGCTGGATCTTGTAAACCTGGCATTTCTAAATCATATAAATTAGATCACTGCATTTAAACATAGCAAACAATGACTTTATACATTAAACAAGCAACAAAATACCACAATATTCAACCCAAATTTAAGCATTCAATTTAACAAAATAGTTTAATAATTTAGTCCTTGATAATAAGCAACAAACTAGTCATTATTAGCATATAAAATATTGTCATCAGAATCATTTTCCGATTCAGTTTCAGATTCAGTCTCAAATTCAAAATCCTCCTCTTCTTCACTGTCTTCAATGGGCATATCAAGTAACTTAGTGTTTGGATCAGCGAGGGGAAGCTCATGTTTATCGGCTACTCCAATATCGACTAATTGTGCATTCTCTTCTTGAAATCTAACACTTTAAAAACTATATGGCAGCAAATCAACTTCAGAGAATTATTTTTTTAAGTTGCAATTTAATTATTAATTCAAACAGCTTTTCTATGTCTTGTTTTGCATGTCATATTAGGGGTAATTAGTAGAAACCCTTTGTAACTTCATAAAGTTAATCAAAAGGAAGCAAAAACTTGAAGAAAATTTCAAATTTCAATCCTAAAGTCAAAGGAATATGACACAATACATGCATTTTATCAAGTTAGGGAATGAAAAAAGCAAGCACAATCTAATCTATAACCTTCCTTAATGCAACTCATTAACCAAATACCTCAAAACTAAAACTAAAATAAGGAATATATTGTCACGGACCGCCTAAGTGCAAGGCTAAAATCCCCCTACTAGGGCCCAATTTGGCTTCAAATTGGCATAAGAATGACTTTTGGGGCAAAACAAGCCTAGCCCAAAGTGCTGAGAGTTACCTACAGAATATTGGTCGGTGTTATGTTTCTGTTCCGTTCCAGAATGTGCTGGATGGTTCCAGATTAGTAAGGAACGAGATTCGGTGGTAAATTTCAGGAAGAGCTTAGTTCCGTCGGTAAATCTCTAGAGGGGTCCAGAACCATTGGGAAACGGTTGGTAACTGCCTGAAATGCCTCTAAATTGTTCTAAACCGCCTCTAAGATAGGAATATGCTTAGAATTTGTCTTGTAAATGATTATTAGCAGCAAAATAGGAGGTGCATTCCTAGCCACACATTGTGGACGTGGAATGCCTATAAATAGAAGTTAGGGGCATTAACATAAGTGTCTTTGGAAGTGCTAAGACCTTTATGATTTGTAAGGTTTCCTCACATTAATAAAACCTCTCTTTATTTGTAATCCTTGCGTTCTTTACTTTACCACTTGCTTGACATACTTGTGTAGCATCTGCGAAGGCTGACTAGCAACACATTTGGGAGGTTGTATTGCTAGTGCTGCACGTCTCAACTAGTGAAGAGTTGTGCACGTAATAATATACTTGGGCCAGTGGATGCATATTCCTCTTTCTCGATCTTCCTCAAATGTTGAAACCTGTCATAAGCATAATAGGAAAGAGATACATAAAGAAAAGACACATGAAGATTAGGCGTGAGCAAAACTGAACCAATGTCCAAAAACCAAATTTCCAAACCGAACCGAACCAAACCGATTCATTTTATAGTTTGGTTTTAAGTTGTTAAGAAGTTTGGACTTCGGTTCGGTTCGGTTTAAAACCGAAAAAACTGAATACTTGGTAAAATGCTAAAATTAATTATAAAATTAATAAATACTAATTGTAGAGAATTTTAGACATTATATTATTTTATAGTTTTATATTGTGATTTTTTTATGCTAATTTATAATTGTTAAAACTTGAGAGTTGGAAAAAAAAGGGTAGAGAATTTTAGTATTTTATTGTGATGTAATAGTATTATTTATTATTACTTATTTTTTAATTTTTTTTTTGTATTTCTTTTTTTTTTTTAAAACAAACTACCTATATAAAATTTTTATTTTGATTTTTTTTAAGAAGTTGATGTTTTGGTTCGACCTAGTCCGAACCGAACCGAACCAAAATTTAGTTTGGATCGGATTGGTTTATAAAATATAGTGTTTTTTGGATTGGTTTTTTTGGTTCGGTTCGGTTTTTGAACCGAACCAGTCCATGCTCACCCCTAATGAAGATTGTTAATCTTGAATATCTTAATACATAACTCAATCAACAATCAAACAATTAATATGAGATGTATATGACTTGATCAAAATTTTAATTTAAATTAGTGCCAAACTTTATATAATTTTGTTAAATCATCGATCCTAGGCTTACCATTTTGGTAAACTTAAAAAGTATTAGATATAAACATGTGTAATTATATAATATAATGGAGGTGATAAGGAAGCTCAATTAATACTAGAAAATTTTCATGTAATTACATGTGTGTGTGTGTGTGTATATATTTGATAATCCATAAATTTTATTAAAAGGAAAACAATTACAAGTCCACGAATTGAAAGATCAAAACACAAAAGAGCTACAAACATTGCAAATTCCAACAAAAAAGGAGCAGCTCCCAAATACATAAGAAAAAAAAAGGCAACAAGAAGCTAAAGACTAAAAGACAAAGATGCAAAAAAGGAGCACATAACAAGCAACCCCAGTCATATCTATCTGAAAACAAGAATGAAGCATTAATAGGTCATGTCTCCATAACTGAAAAAATGCAACAAAATACAAAAGTACTAATTATAGAGAAGTTGCATAAAAACATTAGCAGCATCAGAATTTGATTGCAAATAGAATATATGCAAGAGTTTCAAGTTCATGTGAATGTATGCAAGAGTTTGGGTCTGGATTCTGCAAAGAGGTAAGCCCCTAGGTGATGGTTCATCACAAGGGAGTTATGCAGAAATGAGGCTAGTTGTAGTATTGTTATTATTAACTAGATAATATCCCTAAAAAATACTTTCACCAAACATCCAAATTGAATAGACCGAACAAGCAAAGAGAAACATAACCCAGTACAAAACCATCCGACGGTGATAAACATAACATCATCAACCATAACCCAAAAGCATTAAAGCAAAAATAAATTAATATATATAAATAAATACCTGAATTATTGAGCTATGGAGTAGATTCTTGTTTGTGAATCTTCTTCAAAAGCTAAAACCTACAACTACATAGAGAAAGAGATACAAACTTTTAATCTTTATAAACAATAGACTAAAACTGGCAAATTTTTCACGTAACAAACACAATGAACATAAAAAAAGGGGCATAACAATACCAACTATCATCACTTTGTCAAATAAAGCCAATCAACCCAAAAGAGGAAGGTTTTCTTTAGATCTTCACTTTTAAATTGAAGTCTGATAATGAACCCTAAGTCAATCGAAACCAGCATTTTGACATAACAAACAATTTTAAAAGCAACACCTAACAAAGAACTATCTTTCTATATGAAGCTGGTCAATCTAATCAGAAAAGATGGAAAGAAGAGGGAGAGCAAAGAGCCGAGTACCTGCAGCTTTCCAAGGAAAAAAGTGGCGTTCTAGGGTGGACGGGTACTTCAATGACAGTCAAGGTTGAATAGGAGGTTGACGGCATTCGCCGGTGGTCCATGGAGAAGACACCTAAAGAAAGGGGGCTACATACTGAGAGTCGAGTAGAAAGGGGGTTGGTGTGTACAATAATACTTCATTAATTGTAAGTATTTGTATCCCTAAAACTTTGTCTAAAATTTTTCTCTCTTTTTTTTTAATTTATTTTTTTACAGCACCTACTAACATCCAGTTGATGTTGCTTGACCCGGTAGTTGATCAGTTGCTGGGTCACCGACTAACACTAAAATTGGCAGGTGATTTTAGGCGCCAAAGTTCCCTCCAACAATCAACTACTGGCAGTAAGTAAGTTGGTAGTTGATCACCTACCGGTAGAAATCGATAGGTGATTTCCGGTAGGTGATTCACGATTTTCTTGTAATGAATCCTTGTTCGAGTTCTAATTCCATCAGCCAACAGTTGATAAGTAGAAAAATTTAAGGAGAATTATTGAATTTGGTGCCATCAAGCCAATTTGTTGATTTAACTAACATGGAATGTTTACCAATTAAAGCAAAATAATACTATAATATTAAGAAGAAAAAGAAATTTAAAATGTAAAATAGAGTAAAATAGAGTTGTAGAAGAAGTAAATCGAAATATGTTGATCCTCTAGAAAAAAGTTTGAAGTTTTCTTTTGTCATGTTTGAAAATTTTATTCTTGATGAATGGATAATTGGAATTTCCATAAAGTTAAGTGGTTGAAAAAAAAAAGAATGAATGCTATTCTAAATACCAATAATTGTAATTGTATAGTATGAAGGAGTAATTTCCTTGCATAACATGAAGTAATCTCCATCGTATCGTCATGGACATCTATGAGCTGCTTAATCGTGATTGTTAATGTCGGATTTTATGGCTGATTTTGCAGCTATAATTTTGTTTTTTTGTTTCATCCTTGGAGATATGTTGCTTTATTTCAACATTAAATGGTGTTAGCTTTTGGGCCTTTCTCTTTTTATAAAAAGATTCAGAAGAAATGATAGTTTACAGCGTAAAAATCTTAAAAATAATAAAACTAAATATCTAAAGAATAATAAATTATTTACTAACAAATTGCCTCTCAAAAAGACAAAATCATTTATTTTATTATATCTCAAACATGTGCAGGCACACACATCCATTTGGGGAGTTAAATAAGTAGATGTAGCCACAGACGTGTGATTTCTGTTTTTCAATTTTAGTTGAACGATGTTGACTTTGACTTGTCATCTAAAAAAAAAAAAAAAATCTGAAATAACACACGCTGCATAGCATTATAGGAATAAATAAAATATCTTTTCACGTTCTGATCAATATTATCATAACCGTACCAGATATTAAACCGGTAAATCTATTGGTACGTGGTACAACCAGTTCAACCGGATAATACAGGTGGTTATACCGGATTATTTTTTTTTAAAAAAAATATTATTTAAAAAATAAATAAGCTTATAAATTCATCAAACACAAGTTTCAAATATTTAATACTCAAAATAATTTCATGAAATATCCTAAAACTTCATCAATTTTAAATTTAATAATAATTGATTTAAATTTTAAAATTTGAAAAATTTTGGTTTGAAACCAAACCAAACCAGAACCAAACAAAACTAATTCAGTTTGGTTCAAGTCAAACCAAATGTATATTGGTTTGATTTTGGTTTTTATAATTTTATATGTTTATTTTTTGATTCGGTTCGGTTCGGTTCGAACAGAACCGAACCATCGAACCGAACCGAATCAAAACCAAAGATAGAAAATGGTCAAAACCTGTTTTTGACCGGTTCGCCGGTTTACTGGTTTTAACCGGTCGAACCGGTCATCTCCGGTTTTTTATCAAACCGTTCATTTTAATCAAACCGACCGGACCCATGGCCGGTTCGTGGTAAAACCGGTCGAACCGGCCGGTCCGGTCTGGTTTTCACAACATTGGTTCTGATTTATATATGCTAAATTGTTATTTTAGTTTTCGGTATATAGAAATTGATAATATTTAGTATTTGATATAAATAAATCAAAAATAATTTAATTCTTAAAATAATTATCATTATAACTAGGGTTGAGTATTGATTTTGGAGATATTTGACTAAAAAGAAGTAAAATTTAATTGTATTAATGACTTTTATTTTATAGAACCAAACCAAATTATACCGTTTACTTTTATTAGGTACAATTTTAGAGGTTTTTCTAGTGCCCGGATGTAGAACCGTATGGAATTATATTGACTTGAACCAAATTGTAATGTCCGAAGGAACCGAACCTTTTTTTATAGTTATATGTATTTTTATTTTTTAATATAAATAGACTTTTATATGAATAATCTTTCACAACATATATTATAATTTGTTAGTAATTACATTATGTGTTACTTGTTTTATTATTAAAAATATATATATTTTGTTTTTATTTATCCAATACTATAGTTATATCTATCACGTTAACTCACAATAACAATTGAAAGCTTTATTGGTTATAATAGTTTGCTTTTTTTTATTAATCAGGAAATATATATCATAATTTATGTTGTTGCTAAATATCCAAATAATCGAACAATTGTATTGATTTAATTGAAGCTGAACAACTAATTACTCAGACAGGGCGTTTGGTATTTGATGGGGATAGGGATAGGGATAAGGATTGGGATAGGGATAGGGATAAAAGATTGGGATAGGGATAGGGATAAAAGTTAAAAGTGGGATAGGGATAATTTAAGATATGTTTGGTATGTGGGATAGGGATAGGGATAAATCAATGTAAAAGACAAAATTACCCCTAAACATGTTCCAAAATGGCGTGCAAGAGTAATTCAGCACGCCGTGACTGACATAGAGCACGCCGTGCCAAAGTAAGGGTCTTCAAGGTTGCACGTCATGCCAAAACAGCACGTCAACGTGCCGTCGTGCTGTTCCAGAAGAGGATTGTGGTCAAGAAAGCAGCACGCCGTGCCAAAATTCCGCACGCCGTGCCATTTAAGGTGGCACGACGTGCCAACTCAGCACGCCAACGTGCCGTCGTGCTGTTCCAGAAGAGGATTGTGGTCGAGAAATCAGCACGCCGTGCCAATATTCAGCACGCCGTGCCATTTATAAGGTCTTCAAGGTGGCACGACGTGCCAACTCAGCACGCCAACGTGCCGTCGCGCTGTTTCTAAGGTGCATTGTTGTAGAGCGAGCGGCACGCAGTGCCAAATTGTAGCACGTCGTGCCATTTATAAGGTCTTCAAGGTGGCACGACGTGCCAACTCAGCACGCCAACGTGCCGTCGCGCTGTTTCTAAGGTGCATTGTTGTAGAGCGAGCGGCACGCCGTGCCAAATTGTAACACGCCGTGCCAAATATGAAGTTTTCAAGATAGCACGACGTGCCGAGACAGCACGCCGGCGTGCCCTTACGCTGTGTGCAGGTAAGTTTTAATGCTTTTTTCGCCATCGCGAGAAAATTTCCACGCTTGCGACTAACAAGGTTTTGAACAAAAAATAATGAAATTTTTCTCATAACGACCAAATTATGCCCATATTCGCAATTTTTTTTAAGTAACAACAACATGACTTATGCTTTGATATGCTTTTGAAATTGGACGCACATAATTAGAAGTATAGAACAAACAAATAATTAATTTACATATATTATATTAACCGACCCAAAAGATAGTCAACAAATACATCAGATTCATACAAAAAAACATACATGTTTATATAATATCTACTGTGAATCATCAATTTCTTGTCGAGCAAATATAACTTTGTAATCATCCGGCATATTAAAAAAAAGTTCCATCTTAGCTGTATCTTGGCCAATGAGACGTGTGGCCATCACAACTTGTGCCGGGTTCAGTCCAGGAAGTCCGCGAAGAACTTCGAACAATTCTTTTCTTCTATTACTATTTTGCTCATGAACATCAACCTCATGTACAAATGCTTTTTTCATTTCATTCATTGCCAAAGCGCTCTCCTTTTCTGCTTCCAATAAGCTTGAGATTGATTTTGAAATTTTAATAAACTCCGCCTCAAGTGGATCAGTGTCACAAGATTTTCTTTTTAGCGATTGCCTTGAGCTAGGGGTAGAGTTACCTTTCGATTGAGACACAGATTCATCGACTGATTGGATCTCAACATCAACTCTATTTGTATTGGGTTGATCTTCATCCATTTCTTCAAGATCTCCCGGACCCCGAACTTTTGATCCCTTTGCCAAGTCACTAGCATAAATCTCTACAAGCTTATCATAATGAACCATGGGCTTCATCCATAAAGAAGCTGCTCCATCTCGACTCTAGTCACAAAATTAAATTTCACAAACATATAAGTCTCAATTATTCATCCATATGAATCACACACATTGTACAAAGTAATAAAGCCCGAGTTAGAGGATTACCTTTGCCCACCCCATAAAGATTTCCTTTTCACCAGTCACCATTTTTTGCTCATTGTCCCATCCAAAGCCACTTCCATATTGTTGGATTTCAAGAATATATGACAGATTCTTCTTCATAACCTTGACTTTTGATTTTATATGGGGATCGGCTTTAATATCTGAATTTGGCAATTTCTTGGATAGTTCTTTCTCAATGAATGCTAGATATCCCGACTTGTGGCCTGTATCCACCTTCCAACCAGAAGTATTCATATCATAGAGTATATCAATTAGCATGGACTCTTCTTCAGCTGACCAAACCTTCCTGTCCCTTTTCTTTGTAGTCATTTTTTGCTTGCCTTTTCTCTTAAAAAACAACATAATGTCATAATAACAACAAATAATGCATAGAAAATTGCAACTTTATTATGAAAGCTCAAATAATTCTCAATTCACAAAGACATACAATCACACATAACAAATTCAAGTGTCAATGAAATACAAAGCAATGTAAAGATAAACAAAGTTTCACAATTAAAAAAACACAATCGAAAATTTCACAAACATCAAACAATGTGGCGTCTAGACATCCAATCATCCCACATAGCTTGAGCTAGTTCATCTCTCCAATTACTCCACTGGCTTGATGTCTCTATAGAATCAATACCATCAACATCTTGGGATAGTTGGCTATGCATGTATTCATTCAATTCTTCTTCAATTGGTTCATAACTCATTTGTTGTCTTATGAAGTTGTGAAGATAACAACATGCTAATATTATATCGGTGTGGGTTTCAACTGAATAATAAGATGGATTTCTTAGTATACCCCATCTTATTTTTAGCAACCCAAAAGTCCTTTCAATAACATTCCTTGCAGAAGCATGCCTCATGTTAAATAATTCCTCTTTCTTAGTTGGTGGATTTTTCCATTCTTGTAAATGGT
Organism: Euphorbia tirucalli; assembly: GCA_039660915.1. Lineage (NCBI taxonomy): Eukaryota > Viridiplantae > Streptophyta > Magnoliopsida > Malpighiales > Euphorbiaceae > Euphorbia > Euphorbia tirucalli. The sequence goes on from CM077637.1 coordinate 19,549,439, forward strand.
ACCGCTGCCCTCTATATGGAGCAAGAAAGCCTTCACAATTCTTATATCCAGCATCAACTAGATAGTAACAACCTATAATAAAAAGCACCACATAAGACAATAGAATCACGTGTACGATTCAATAACATTTATCAAATGCATATGAAATTTCTTACCTCTAGGAACCTTAAGACCATTTGCTCGTGAAATAGCATCACGAAGTATCCTTCCATCTGCAGCCGAGCCTTCCCACCCAGCTAATACATAAATAAATTGCATGTCGGGTCCACATACACCAAGAACGTTTGTTGCAATATCATTCTTTCTACTCCGATATCGTGGTTTATCAACGGCACGAACATGAACTTTTATATAAGTTCCATCTAAAGCCCCAAGACAATTCTATAATACAAAGGATAGTTAAAATAATTTTTAATGTTCATATTAAGGATAGGAAAATAGTTAGTTTAATTCATTTTTACCTTGAACCATTTCCACCTTTCTTCTGTACAATCATCAGAGATTGGTTGAGGGGGTTTTAGTAACACTCGCCAAAGCTTTAAAATTGCTCTCAAAACATTATGAAATTGTCTACTAATTGTCTCTTGTGATCGTTGAAAGTTAAACTTAATTTCTCTATTTTTCTCATCATAAGCAATTATATGCAAAAAAATTGCAACCATTTCTTCTACGCTCATGTTTTTCGTATCTTGTAAGCCACCAATCTCTCGAACCAAAGAGCATAGCACCCTAAAACAACGTCTATCCATTCGAAGTTGCTCAATACATAATCTGTCACTTCTATCTATGATATTACTCAAATGTTGTGATCGAATATTTCGATCATACCAACAAGGTTCCCTAAACATCTTACGTCTACGTCTCCTAATCAAAATAATCAGCATAAGCATAAGAAAATATGTTATAATTAACATTTTAACTCTACGTTGTCTCATTGAATGCCATAACATTAGAAATTGTCGATTGGCCGGTGGACGAGCCATTGCTGCCAATAAAACCCAAGCTAATATCAATATGTTTGACATAAAATAGAGAAATTAACGTTTCACATACATTCATACAAACAGGGCAAACAACTCATACAATCGACAAAATAGAGGTTCAATAAAACACAACATATTCCACATAACACGTATTAGCACTATATCATATTTGGGACCCCATCAAATACCTTATCCATAGTGACATCCTCCATTGCTTCAGCATGAAAATGTTGAACATAAATTTCAAGAAAGACATTCGGCTTTGCCAACCTTAACATTTGTAAAACAGACTCGTCATGTTGAATTTCGTCTAAACCACCCTCATCAAGACTAAAACCCGGAATGGTGTAATATAACTTATCACCATCTGTTAAGCCTACGTCTTTTAGCATATGGAGCAAGTGACTATAGTCTGATATTTGATCCACATGTAAATTCCGAAAAAAAGAAACTTGACCTCCAACATAAGTTAAAACACCTTCCTTTGAAAAGGAACCCCCATGATGTATTTTGATATTCACTACACGATCAGCCATTCTGTATAAAAACAAATTACGAAACGTATAACTCCGTAAGGGTCAAGGAATACAACTTAAAGCCAAACAAAACCATTTTCTTACATTGCCACTACAAAGTATAATCTCTGCATTATCTCACACAATTTATTCTTCCCACATGCTCAAGACAACACAAACAATAAACATGCATGTTTTTAGTAGTGATCTTTGATTTCTTGTATATTGATATTGGTCATGTAATTGTAATAGCACCAATTTCACAAAACACTATTATAACAACACAATCATACACAACATTCCATAATCATACATTCATCAATAAATAGAAATTGAAATTGAAGAGAAATAACATATTTGTCAATGTGTACATATGTAAGTAAATAACATCCACTGTGAATGGAGAAAGTCTTGTAGGTTCACAAACATAAACATATTCATTCTAAAATTGAATGGAAGCACATGCCAAGATTTCATCCAACACAAATAACATACAAACAAAATGCAATTGAGGCATAAATCAAGAAACGAAACCATAGCATTCTCAGAATTTATCAAATTATATGAGAGAGAGATTACCCACAAATTCAATCAAGAACAAAATCACAAATCTGCAAAAGTTTAAAGACATAACCAAGCACAACAAATTGAAAATGAAATCACAAAAATTGGAGATGAAATCAGAGATATAACTCACCAATTGAAGAGTAGCTACCACGGAGGCGGTTAATAGTTCGCCGGCGACCTAACCGGAGGTGAGAGGAGGCACCTTGAAGAAGATGATGTTGGGGATTTAATCGCACAAAAACAATACGCAGCGGAAATAAAAAGGATTAATCCCCACCAAGGACCCATGTACATTGCATTGAATTGGAAGGAGGGTTAAAGAATTACCTTAATTCTTTGTAGGTTTTGAATCAATTAGGAACCAAAGTAGCTTTCCTCTACGGTTGATCCACACGGAGCAATTCATTCACCGCGTGCTAGCGCCGGGATTGAAGAACGATTTCTTCGAATGGAAAAGCCAAAGTTTCGAAAACCTTGGGTGAAGGAGAAGGGTGAAGTCGGCTGGCTACATGGAGGCTGCAGAAAAACTGCATCTTATGTGTAGGCTAGGGTTAGAGATTTTAGGTTATAAAACTTCCTTTTATATCCATTAAACTTAATTATAATTATAACTTAATACCCTTATTAGTTATAATTATAAATTAACCCACACAACTTAATATTAATTCTCAATTAATATTAAATCAATTCCATTCTCCATCATACACATATGTATATTGATATTATAATTAATTATATCTCTATATAATTAAATTATAATATGTAGCATACTTTATGCAATATTAATCATATTAATATTTATATATACATATATATATATAAATATATATATCATTATATATATATTTATTCTCTTTCTCATTCATAAATTATTATCCAATAATAATTTATACCCGAAAAGATGAACTTCATTTTGCTCTTTGTGTGTGACCCCATAGGTTCATATTAATTGGCAATAAGGAAATTACCATAATGTCCTTATAGGTCACAAGCGGACTCTAGCAAGCCATTACGACTACCCAATTAACATGATTGGAATGATCCAATACCTATTTATAGAATGTCATATTCCCTTTTGTCTCTTTGATATCATGATTAATCATAAGACATGGTACACTTGTCAATCTTATATAATTAATCATATGCTTTCTCGATCTCAAAGTAAACTGTTTAGACAAATCAATTGATACTCTATCAATTATTTGAGCACGGCCATGCATTTAACAGTCTTACTTATCGAGGGGCCCAGTGATATCGCTCTCTTGATAGAGAGGGACAAAATCCCATATCTGTCACTCACATCCCAAAGCATGAGTCATATTGTACCCAATCACAGCCTTTATAACTACTCTGTTACAAGCAGCGTTTGACTGCGTCAAAGCACAACATGAGTTCATCCCGGAATCAATGGTGACCTCAGGTCAAAGGAATCAGCTAATGACACTACTATAATCAAGATCAGTTGTGACACATGACCATGAACTTGATCTCATAGTGGGTCTCCAGTAACATGTTCTCTAACATATTACCCGTGAGTATAATCTGTATCTGTATACACTATATTCATCTTATGAATATCCATTATCACTCACACTAGTCTTAGTTTGTTATTATTCCCATAATAACAATCGACTAGGGATATTTAGAATAACACGATTTATTCATGGATACTTATCATAAATGCTAACATACAAACATAAATGATAATATTAATCTACACTAGATTAATCTTAGAAGTCAAATTACATAATCCAATATTGGCCTTAGGGCACAATCTCCAACAGATGAGACCGAAGATGATGATGAGAAAGGGAGAGCAGAACAGGGACGTAGGAGATGGAGAGATATGGCTGGAAAAATGGAGATGGAGGAGAGCAGAAATGGAGAAGAGCAGGAGATGGAGGAGAACATGGTGGAGAGCTGCTGGAGAAGAGCAGGAGAAGGAGAGGAGAACGTGGATGAGCTGCTGGAGAAGATGAGGACAAATGTGTCAAAATTAAACTTCCCCTTATCCCAGCTGAGTTATACCTGGGGGGGGAAGTTTTTGGATTTGGGATAGGGATGGGATAAAATCCCTTATCCCTATCCCTGTTAAGTGGAAACAAATGGGGGATAAGGGTGGTATAGGGATAAGAAATCCCTATCCCACCCTTAATCCCCCAAAACAAACACCCTGAGAGTGGATGGTCGATAAAATTCAATCCGAATATATATTTTTTTTCCAATACAATTTTGGAGACTTAATTTTTTAAAATCCTTGTCTTCCAAGACAATTCCGGAAATTTTTAAATCTCTGAATTGTACCAGACCGAACTCATCCCTAATTATCACTATAATAACTAGACAAATCATTTTTTCTCTTCACTGCTACTCTTTAAATTACTAATATTATTAATTTTATTAAATTTTACATGTCAGGTATTAAATATCAAGTGGACAAATTGTGAATAACTGAGGTGCAAAAAAATCTCACTTTTTAATAAGAATATGCTATTATCAACTAATCAATATTATCAATTAATATTGTGATTAATTATATAACGTAATTTAAGCCATAAAAAATCACTATTGGAGAATTTATGCTCGCCGACATATGACAGAATATTTTTATTGAACTTTACATGTTTTTGTATTTTTTTGAATTACATTTGATTAATTAGTTTGGAATCGATAGAGATATTTAGTAATCTCATTTTCAGTTTCAATGTCATGCATACATAATAATAAAATTAAACTTGAGAACTCCCTTATTACTTTTCAAGCTAACGTTAATTAATTATATAATAATAATAATAATAACATTTGAATATTTATACAAATTAATATCAATTTTATTAGACTCTCTTGCCAATACTTTTATTTATAGTTCTCAATGAGTTTGACCATAAAATACTGAAATTTTACCCATTACCACAAAACCTTTTTTCATGAAATAATTAAATTTTATCATTTTGAGCCAAAATTCAATTTTATTCGAAAATTTCATCGTAATTTTATCAAATACTGATTATCAATAAACATAGCAAACAACTGTCAGCAACAACAAATAGCAAACATCAACATCAAACAACAAATAGCAACATCATAAACGAATAACCTTAAATATTATTTGCTTTAAATACTTAAAGACTCATTTTCATAAGGTGGTATATAATTAATGTAATGTAATCTACTATCATTTCATAAACTTACTTTTATTATATTCTAAGACAAACTTCAAAAGCATACCTCATGTTTTAGCTAGTTTTCAAAATGAGGATCATGGAATTTTTTTTTTTTAAAAAAAATCAAGATAATGATTTTTTACCATTATCAGAAAAAGGACTACTAACATTAAATCATTACATTACAAAGCATATTTTTATCCATTTTGAACTGAAATTTTTCAAGATATTTAATAAAAATACGATAGAATTTAACGATAAATTTTGAAAAATTTCGAGGAGCACATATATTTTCATTAATTAAATAATAATAATAAATTTAAAAAATTATAACAAAATGAAAAATTTCCAAAAAAATATTCAAATCTTTATATAAAATTCTTAAGGGGAAACTTCAAAAAACACTATATGGTTCCACCCTCTAACAAATCAATGATTGTGTTTTATTTTTATGAAAAAGATGACTTGTGATTTCAAAAATTAGCAAAAAAAAAAAAAAAAATGATAACTAGCATTAAATTATGACATATAAGATAACATTTTTATTCATTTTGAACTGAAAATTTTCGATTGATTAATAAAAATACAATAGACTTTTACGATATTTTGAAATTTTTTAGAAATGCAAATATTTTTTTAATTAAATAGTGATTATAAATTTAAAAAAAAATTATAAAAAATATTCAAATCTTGATGTAAAATTTTTAAATAATATGGATAAACCATTAGAATATTTAATGGACAAAAATGTATATACCATATCATTATTTTTGAATGAAAAATGTTAGTTATCTTTTTTTTATGACTTTTGAAATCACAAGTCCTTTTTCAAAAAAAAAAAAAAAAACACAATCCTTCATTTGTAATAGGGTGGAATCACGGGGTGGTTTTTGAAATTTTTCTAATTCTTAAATAATACACGTAAACTATTGGAATGATAAATGGACCAAAAAACCCTCAGGTACATCGTTTTTAACAAAAAAAAATGTTAGGTGTCTTTCTTTTAATAACAATGCAAAACACATTTCCTGTTTTGGAAAAAAATTCCATAGTCCTTATTTTGAAAACGAACTAAACCATATGGCATGTTTTTGAAGTTTGCCATATATTCTACTTCCTTGTGAATTAATAAATATAACATAAGATCCCAAATGAAAGTTGAATAAGTTATTCATCTTAAGTAAAATTTGAGAAATTTAACATGTTTTAAGTACCTATAATGCATGGAAATTAAAACCGAAAGCATCACAAAAATTGGAAAACGATATTTGTAAAAAATATAGAATACAGACAAATATAAATAATTAAAGTATAATATATTTATAATTTTTAAAACTAGTTTATTCTTTATTTTATTATTTTATAAAAAAAAAAAGAATTTAGGGGTAAATAAAAAAATAAATATTGTGGTTTTACCTATTTGCGAACTGTCACTTAATGTTACAAACTAATAAATAGTAGCATAGAGGTTCAACAGACAAAATAAAAAAATACAATTAATATTAAGGCGAATTTCTAATTATTTTCCATACAAAATTTCTAATTGTTTTTAATATTATTATGTGATTATGAGATTGTTAAAAAAAATATCAATCAATCAAATATCAATTACTTATTATAAATATGAACTAAGACACTTAGACACCTTTCTTAAATGGAAATTTTCATTGAATATCAATCAGGAGAGAGCAGTACATTACACGTACACCCTTCTTAATTTGGATTTTTTTATTCAAGAGGAAAAGCAAAGAATCTTTGAGCTGTAAATTTAATTTATATCCCAACATAAAATTTTCTGCCAAACGAGACTTCTGTAGTACGTGTACTTCAAAAATTAAAAAAAAATATATATAAAAAAGGGTCCAACGTATTATTGTTTTTCCCATCTTTTTGAAAGAAAGAAAAGAGCTTTCTCTCCGCAATTGAAAGGGATTCCGTATTCAAGCTGGTTGGTTCCTTCTTCGGTAAGCATTTCTCCTCTTCTTCTTTTTTCCCTATCCCAAAGTTTCTTACATTTTTTCATTTTCTCAATTCATTGATCGCACCTCCAAAAGCTAACCTAGATCCGAACTTGAGACCCCAACAAATTTGAAAATTTTCCCAGGCACACTCGCAGACCTCACTCCCCATCTTTTTGTTCTTTTTGTTCTTCAACGGTGTTTTCTTTCTAATTACTTACTTATAATTTCATTAGCAGTTACGAAAATCAATACTGTTGATTCCTTTAAACTTTTTCATTTTATATTATTAATTCGAGCCTTTTCCCTGTGATCATTTTTTCAGAGCAAAAGCCGAGGAACTTCAGAGATAGTTGCGCTTGCGGATTTCAGCACTAGTCATTGTAAGGTTCACTGTTTTGTTGAGGCTTTTCAGGTTTCTGAAGAACTGTTTCTGATATATATGTTATTTTCTGTTTTATTTGTGGGCAAAAAAAGGAATGGGTTATATTGGTGCCCATGGAGTTGCAGCACTTCACAAATACAAGTACAGCGGAGTTGATCACTCTTATGTTGCTAAATATGTACTCCAACCGTTTTGGGGTCGAGTTGTTAACTTCTTTCCTCTTTGGATGCCGTGAGTTCTTCCCTTTTGTCTGGAGATTTGAGTATTTTCTGTATTTTTACCGTGTTTTTTTAGCTTGTTTGCTTAGCCGAGTTGAACTATTTTAGTCAGGTAATGTTGGATTAAAATTAGTGGGGTGGAGTTCTTTATCTACTGGATAGAAGGTGGAAATTGAATTCTTTATATTTGGGGAAGTATCTGACCTTGCGTGGTTTCGAATTGGTTGACTGGAGGAACAATTTAAGGTTTCTTTTTTCAAAAAAAAAAAAAAAAAAAAAAAAAAAAAAAATCTCAGTATGCTTAAGTTATAATCTTATCGATATTATATTATGCGTACCCACTATATGTATTCATTGGTTAATTATTCATCATTGGATTTAATGTTAATTTAGAATTTTAAGAGTTTGAATGAGATTTATTTTATATATTTCTGAACGGTTTGTGAAATTTGTTGAATATTGAGTTTATGTGACAATGTTTTTGTGATTAATTTATTAATTTATTTATTTATGTGTTCGTTATTGAATTTTTATATTAAATAGAAGGTTTTCACGGGTACGTGTAATTAGTGGGTACCTTGAAATTATGTGGGACAAGAATGTGATTTAGGTTGTGGCTATAAAAGGGTAATGGGATGGGACAGATATTAGTTTTGATAAATGGGTAAGGAATGGGTAATGCATATTTTAGCGGGTATCCTACCCGTTGCCATCCCTATTTGGGACATGCAGTTGGAGCTTTGCTTTGAAAACATTGCTTGATTTGGTTGAAAATCAGTTTTAGAATTACTTTGTATAGGATTTTACTATATGTAATGGTCATTTAATGACAATCCGAGCATTGTGGTTCAAATTCTTCTAATATTTGATGATAACTAGAGTTGTAAATCATGTACTAGCGTGTTTCTTTTCTTCCTTTGAGTAGCATTTCATCCTTATAGTCATGTTGAATTTCTTAAGGAAAAATTGGACTTGTTTTCTAGCATTCTCTAATGCTTTCCTTTTCACTCGTTTCTCTTTCCGGATGCAAATTTGTCTTTGGATCTCCTTCAGGCCCAATATGGTAAGATGTTTTGCTTTTTTTATTTATCAACTTGTAATTTTAGGTCACATATTGATTACATTTTTTTTCATCTTTGATGTCTAATTAATTCTGCTTTTGGTTTTAGATCACTCTCATGGGATTCATGTTCTTAGTTATTTCTGCACTTCTTGGCTATGTAAGTAGAATTACTTTGTCAACATGTTTGTAGAAAAGTACTGTTGGATTTGGTCATTTTTTCTTTTTCAACAGTTTCAAACTTATTCTTTCAATCTCAGATATATTCACCTCACCTGGATTCACCTCCACCGAGATGGGTTCATTTTGCACATGGGTTACTTCTATTTTTATATCAGGTATGAGTCTTAACTCTCAGCCGCTGTAATCTTATTTTGTGTGTTTCTAGTGGGGTTTTCTTTGTTTTGAGATGGAGTTCACTGACCTCTTACTAATTTTATAGACTTTTGATGCTGTTGATGGCAAGCAAGCACGGCGGACAAACTCCTCAAGTCCATTAGGAGAACTTTTCGACCATGGTGATCTCATTGTCATTGGACGAGTTATCATTTTATTAATAATAGCATTGCTGAGAATCACTGATATATTTCCTTTTGTTTTCTTCTCAATTGTAGGATGTGATGCACTTGCTTGTGCGGTATGTGTTTTTCCTTCTTTGGTGAACTCTAGCAAGTGGAGGTTCTTTTAACATCTGTTATCGGTATTCCTCAGTTTGAAAGCATGGCTTATGCTAGCACTGCCATGTGTGGAAGGGACAGTTTTTGGTTTTGGGTCATTTCAGCTGTACCATTTTATGGTGCAACATGGGAACAGTAAGCGATCTTGACATGCTTGTTCATTATTTTCTTTTAAGTGAATAAAGTAATTTTTACTCTATTTCCATCTCTCTCAATGATAGTTGCTATTTTATTTTTTTTCCCTAAATGTTCATTGGATATATATTTTTGGGTTCATTGTGTTTCAGCAGCTTTAGTTTTCGCCATTGTAACTTCTGTATATATACTGCTAATTTTGTACTATTTTCTCCCTTCAATCCAGCTTCTTTACCAATACACTTATTCTTCCAGCAGTTAATGGACCTACTGAGGGACTGATGTTAATATATGTTGCTCATTTTTTCACAGCAATAGTTGGTATTGTCTTTCTAGCCCTGATACTTAAAATAATTCATTTATTGACCTCTGTAAAATTTTCACTGTTCTTAAATTTGATAATCATTTCTAGTTTTCGTCAATCTCTGCACTCTTCTATTTTTTTATTTATTTATTATTATTATTATTTTTTTCTGTAAGGTGCTGAATGGTGGGCTCAGCAATTTGGGAAGTCTATTCCCTTTCTAAGTTGGGTGCCAATTATCAGTGGTAAGAATGAAGTCCTTGTATGTATATTTCTGCTGGTTTGCTTTTCTTTTCAAGGACTAGTTTCGACTATTTTTTGACATTAAGAATATGAGATATCTTTATAGTTTTGTTTTATGTGTGATTTTCTTTGCTTTTTTTTTTTTTTGATTTTAGACATGTTATTGTAATAATCTTAGCATGAGAGAATATTTGCATGTTCAAAATATTCTCCCTGTGATTGCTGTATGTACGTGTTTCTTTCATTTCTTATGCATATGAGACTAAACATGTTCCTGAGAGTTTCAATCTTTTCCTTGGATATTCCACGATAATTTTGTCATGGCTTGACTTTTAACATGATATTGTTCCCGACAGGCATCTTCATAGTATTCTTATTTGCCTACATATGTACATACCTTACAACCTGCATTGAATTTTGTCTCTTTACAGAAAACTCCGATTTAATCTTATTTTCTGATGGTATTCTTTTTCATTGGTTAAGCATTTTAGTTGGGGAAAGTTAAGTAGCTGGATTTTGCTTATATTTTTAATTGCTCTTATGATTTTTGAGTTTTTTTTATGGTATTTATTTTGTAATGATACTTTAAACATAGCTATTTGATCTGTGATTCATCTCAATCTTGCTGGCTCAACTATACGATTGTTGATAAATACTTTCTTGTTTCGTTTAACTTTTTATGTGCTTCTCTTGCCTCACTTTTGGCTTGTCTTAGCATTCCTATTAATGAGCCCATGTGTTCATGGTCAGCAGAAAAAAAATTTCACCCTCTCTCTTTTCTTTTTGAGCACAGAAATCACAACTTACAGAGCTGTGCTGTATGCTATGATAGCCTTTGCTGTTATACCAACAATTGCGTTCAAGTAAGTACTTAATTTTTCTTCTGATATGTTTTTGAATATATATATGTGTGTATGTGTGTGTTGTGTCCTTTGAACTTCTGTAAATTATTGTATCAAAGTTTAGTTTGCTAGTGCCGCATCTTTCTTTTGTTGTGGAAATAGTTCTGTTTTCTCTCTCTTTAACTGGGTGGCAGGTGCTGTCTGGGGAATTTTGATTTTAAAATTAGTGGATTTGGAACTGCTTTGCATGACATAACCTATATAAATTGTTTCCATGAGGTTCCATTTGAGGTCATATGTGTGCATAATTGCAGCTCTTAATTTACGATTCTTAGTTCCTGTTACAGGGTATGACTTTTTTATGTAATGTGACTTTTCTGCAGTGTGTCTAATGTCCACAAGGTAGTTCAGGCAAGAAAAGGCAGTATGTTACTGGCATTGGCTATGGTAATTAGTGACCTTTGCTGTAAACACTTATTGATTGTAGTATGCTTGATTGATGTCTTATTTTTCTCTATTTTTGCAGCTTTATCCATTTGTTGTGCTTATGGGAGGTGTCTTGGTGTGGTATGGTTCAGCCTTCCAAATTATCTTGCACATGATGAAGTCTTATGGTTCACTTTTGTATTTATCGAGGATCTGTTATCTTATGCAGGGATTATTTGTCTCCATCTGATTTGATGGGAAATTATCCCCATTTGGTTATACTGGGAACTGGACTTGCATTTGGGTTTCTAGTGGTAAGATGTCCTTTCTCTCGTTTTTTGCTTCTCTTATAAATTTCTAATGTACGTGTGCATACTTCACTGCATGGTTTGCTATCAAATATTGATATTGAGGGGATTGATTGCGTAGCATGGATTCGCTCCTGGATCGTCAAGTTATTCGAAGTAGACAAACTACAATAGACATTGATGCATTTCTGCTGAATAAAAATTCATTCCTCGAAAATGCAAATCTAGGGACTTTACTAGAGTGATACCGAAGAATTGCAGAAGCACCTCTTTTGTATCAGTGTAAACTGTTGCTGTCAGATATGATAACTATGTTTGTGAACATGACAGCAGCATAGGTGTTATTTACGTGCATTACCTCGAGATAAAGTCCCCACTTAATGCTGTGTTTCGCAGCAAAATCATGTGAAAGTCATGATTCACAAAAGAAATTTGAAATTTGTAATGCAAAGGAAACATTTTCATAAATTGGAAATTGAACATGTTTTCATCATAAATTCTGTGCACAGGTGCACCTCATGTTATGTTTGAATTAGGAGTTGCTTGAATGACGTTTCAGTCCTCATTAAAGGACACCTGACAAATTGCAAATGTTCTGGGCATCTTGTATAAGGAATAAACTATATCACCATGTGCATCTGTAAAGACCATGTGTTTTCTTGCACATGTTGCTATTGTGTTAGCATAAAGTTAAATGCATGCATTAAGAACTCTTTGCATATATGCTTCTGTTTTGTTCACTCCATAGTTTGAATTTCAGTTTAATACTGTCAGGTTAAGATTGGTCTTTCTCATGGCCTTTTCATTTTCGGTTCAAGTCAAAGCTTAATCATTAGTTTTGTGCTAGGTTACGGCTGGTAATGAGTTGACTGAGTTCTCACACCCCCCCCCCCCCCAAAAAAAAAAAAAAAAAAAACAACACCCTTTTGGCAATTAAGTTGTGGTTTTAATAGTTTCTCATATGGAAATTTTGAAACCTTTTTTCGTTTGTTTGTGTTAGTTGAGCCGTGATCCACCTGATACTAAATTTTCTGTGTTTAGAGCATGTTAGAGTGAAAGTTTGACCTTATTTGGTTTGGCATGTTTTCTCAGATTTATTATTGCCCACTGAGTGCTGAATGTCTTAATTTTACTTTGGTTTTCTCTTTTCTGTATACAATTACTTAACAAGGGTGTTTGATTTCAGTGCACTTATCATATAAAGACTGTTTTTTCCTATATTTATTAGCACAAGCTACTACAGGGAATTAAGCACTTATATTGTGTCTGAAAGAAAGTATTATTTTTGACAGGGAAGAATGATCCTTGCTCACTTGTGTGACGAACCTAAAGGATTGAAAACTAACATGTGCATGGTATGTAGATTTGAATTCTTTACTCTAAGCTCATTCACCAATCTCAAGTTTTTTTGTATATAATTGTACCAGACCTTATTTGAGATGGAATTGCTTTCCCTGCTCTGCAAAGTATCGGATGCAATATAACTTACCACTCGTTCATTATAGTTTATGTGCTTTATTGTAATGAAAATATGAGAACTGCTATTTGCAAAGAAAATATATGCATGCTTAGCACTTTTGACAGATTTATAACAAATGCCCATGGGGTGTCCTCCATTATCAAATATTCCTTTGAAAAATTTCTTCATCATTAATTTATATTTCATATTTTCTTCATGGATATCTAATATTCATAGCCAGGAAACTATTGACTGAAAAAGAACTGAGTTTGAATTTTATTTTTTGCAGTCGTTATTATATCTACCATTTGCCATTGCAAACGCACTAACCGCCAAATTGAATGATGGGTACGTAGTAATTTAACTGTAACTTTTGATAATGGATATTCATTGGAATCTCAATTAAGGATGTCATGGTAATTTCATGCAGAGTTCCATTGGTTGATGAGTTCTGGGTTCTTCTTGGTTATTGTGTATTCACAGGCATGTCGACTTATAACTTATTTTGTGAATTTATGTGTGTTGAGAATATTAAAATGAAAACACATGTGCACGGGCACAGACACATTGCTCTTTCAGTTAGCTATCATCTTCTTATATTCTATTTCTTACTACTGTATTCTCACTTCAGCTGGGCTCTATCTACACTTTGCCACATCTGTCATTCATGAAATCACAACTGCCTTGGGAATTAATTGCTTCAGGTGATGATTTGATTTTATTTATATATTGTACATAATTTGCTGCTTTCTTTGTGTTTTTGATTTTTGAGCATTTGATTTTCAAGAAACATCATGCTGTTCTGTTCCATTAGGAACCTGTAGTGGTTCATTTCAAATGGCATCAGGACAATATGATTTACTAGTTTCTCTTTTTGTGGCATTTATATTTTGAATATACTGATCAAAAAGTAATCAAAATCAACAAAATACTATATGTTTATGTGAATTTGTACACTGTTAAATAAATTTCCATGAAAAGGAAAGGTCCTCTGTCCTCAATTGTTATACACTTACTTTTTACAACATCAAAGAGGTTATATTTAAAACCAATACAAATAAGGGCAGACTGTCACTTTCATGTAGCATTGGGTGTTAGTTAACTTAATTCTATAGTTAGTTAACTTAATTCTATAGTGGGTGTACCTGCTCAACTGTACTGCAAGTTGAGGGTTAATCTGCATTTTGTTGTGAAGGTTTCCTTGCTAATTGTTTCTTATTCGAATTGACAGGATAACTAGGAAAGAAGCTTGAAAGATGCAGGTCCAGATTCATGGTGTGTCCATTGATCTTTGCTTGTTTTGATTTCTGCAAAATTTTGGTTTTGAATATCATGTTAACCTGTGTTTATCATCCACAAATATGACTAGATAGCAACTCAGGAACAATGAGGCAAATAGATGATTTGGCAAATTTTTTTGGTTTAATATTTAATGATAGGATAGTGGGTGGATGCTGGGCAGCCTGGTTTGACCATATTGATGGAGATTGTTTACTCGATGTCGATGTAGGCAATTCGAGGAATACAAACCTCCTACAGTTAATTAGTGTATTGAATTCTTAAGAAAGCTGCAATTACATTGTATTTGTGGAGGCAATGGAGGGCTTTGGTTGTAACAATATTGGATGAGTCGAGGGATTATTTATCTGTGGGCCTTAGCTACAAACCGGTTATATATAATTGTTTGAGCAACTGGCTTGTGGCTGTTTATCATCGTTTCATGATGAAATTTTGGCTAGGCAATTGTATACTTGAATTTCTTACAAGTTGTGTGATGGTCAATTATTTTAGTGCTTTTTTTCAATCTGGCTGTCTGCAATAGAGCTGCACAAGGTAATTGTAAACCGAATAAAAAAAATAGGTTAAACGAACCAAAAAAAAAAAGGTTCACTGACATCGATAAATTACGGATGGATTTTACTCTGATTAATTTGCCCACAATGTGCATTCCTACTCTGCAGTATGTCTGGCAGGGTATAGCACTTTTGACTAGAAACTGGGTATTTTGTTCACCAAAATGGTGGAATCTGATATTGTATGTTGCTCAACGAGACAATAATAGCAATGAACCTCTTATAGAATCTGGCTTTCAAGACAGGACAACCTGCGGATCAAAGTGATATAAGGTTTTTACAGTTCAGATTCGGAGTCTGTACAAGGAAATTAGGAGGCAACTGGAGATATTATTAGGTAATTTTACAACTTGTGGATTTGGGAAATTGACACTATTGAATAATTAGATTCATAATTTTTTTTTTTTTTTTTTTGGGGGGGGGGGGGGGGGGGGGGGGGGGGGTGCTAAAATCCACCCTAAAAATTGCCACATTTGGTTAAATTCCACCTTTCATTTGGCACAAATTTCGTGCAAAACTTGATATATACATATATCCCTTTGGCCTGAATGTGTATCACATTGTTCATAATATCAGTATTAAGTCCTTCGTTAAAACAAAACAAAATATTCTTGTCCAAAAAATGACATAAATTAAACACACAAAAAACAAGTCCTTATCCAATATGGTGAATTTCTTATTTATCTATTAGGTGAATGCTTGTTTATCTATTTCATGAGGTAATAAACTAATATTTTTGGTCTTGATTTCTTCATTAAGTATGCTTGAATTATGGAATATGACATAAGGAAGTTAAATGGACTATTTTTCCAAATGTATCAAGTTCAAGGATGTAACTTAGAAAAGTTAAATTGAATCTATTTGTCCAAACTGGGCAAAATTTAGGCTTGAAGCTGCACTTCCATCCGATTAAATTTTCTTCATTAATTAGAATATAAATTTTCATAGGATTCATGTATTGCAATTCTTGTAATTGGATAACTACGAAGGAAGATAATTAATTTAGCATGGTTAACTGTTCCAACATGACACACCATCGTAACGATGCTCTAAATAAAAGCATTTATCGCAACATAAATAGTGAAACGCAAATTGATGATGTGCCTCGTAAAAATTAAAGAACAAGATCACAGCGGAGCAATTTAATGAGGAAAATAGAGCTTCTTTCATAGACAAATGGGGCTCGTTAACAAAAAATTATCCAAGAACAAGAGGCACTCATTTCACAAATTCACAAAACTTCAGTTCCTTTAGCTTACTCAATTTTTTATTCTTCATTGTCTTTGGTGCGTTTTCATTGAGTGATTTCTTTTATAAATTTGAGTTATAGGTTCTTTTACTCAATTTACAATCACTTTAACATGGCTTTTATTACAAGTCAAATATTCATTTAATCTTAATTTGTGTGAACTTGAAATCAAACTTTTATAACTACCAGAAGGATTTAATCCAGATAACGAGGACTGATGGCAGCTTGACCCAAAAAAAAAAAAAGTGCACATCAAGTACTAGGACATAGTAACAGAATTTATACACATTCATATTTGGAGTTTGTACATAAGTTGGGAATTCAATTTGCTGTAGGTCTTGAGCACTCTGCCTAAAGCCTACAGTGAAATATCTCCCAACACTATCATTTCGAAACCAACCTAATGTACAAACAAGCTCTAATGTTGAAGATGTAACAGATCTTATGCTTATAGTGATATGGATGTCAATTGAATTCATACCGTAATTTAAGTACATTAATATATTGACTATGTGTGAAAGAGTGATGAATTGACCTATAAGGCCTTCTCCAGCCATCCAGGCAATCTCAATGAATCTCTCATGCCCAGTCGAGTAAGGAGCACAGAATACAATAGGTGAAGAAGAAACACAAAGAATCCACTATTTAGCAATACCTGTTGTACAATTTAACCACGATTTATCTTTTCCTCCTTTGATAAATAAAAAATCGATAGGACAAAAAGATAGGTAGCTGAAACTTACCAAAACCCCAAATATGGTGTATATTGCGTTCATTGATGGAATTATATTAATCCCGAGGGCAGCAAATATTAGTGTTAGAGAAGCATGAATATTTACTGTGATCTACACAATAGTTAAAGAACTCAGTAACTGATTTGCAGATGCTGAATGTATGGAAATTACAGCCTTTACACGGGAAAAGTTAAAATTACCAGAGCAAGGATGTTCTCTCTTATTAAGAACGAGGATGTAAAGACGTACCCCATTGCACCAGCTGATCGAGCCTGCATTATAGATGAATATGTCTGTTAGAATAAATTCAAATACAATAAGCGCCATTGCTTCAAAGAGGGTATAAGGTCAAAGGGAACAAACACTACAATTGTGCACAAAAAAACTGACAGACGCCAATCAGCTCCCAACCTGCAAATACACACAAAAAAGAGTTGTGATTGCTTTGTTTACAACTCAATGTCCACATGTTTTGACTTGGCTCATATGTTACTAAAACTCTTTTGTATGCCAAAAGAATAGCTTAATTCTCAGATCAAATCAGCTCCCAAAAATCACTAGGCAGCAAATTGTGTGACTTCACCACATCCAGGTGGGTCAGTTCCTAGCTAGTATTGAAACATTCTGGTTTCTGATGAAATGAGTAAATTTTGATATATTCAGCAAAAGAAATCAATGCTCTATGGCAAAAATTATTGAGATCAAGATAAGATTTTCAAAATAATGAGGGTATTTCAATATTTTAAGCACATCAGGCATGAGAAAGTTATAATGTAAAAATCAGTAGTTCAGTGTCTAACGCAAAAGAAAATCAGAGAATATAGGCAGCGGAAAGTCTGAAGCTAGTAAATCATATATACCTCCACAAGGAACCCATAGTAAATCCAACTACACCATGCGTAAGCTGAAAGTAAGATAATCAAGGGATAAAATCATCAGCGCCCTTTTCAGAATAATTAGATCGTAAATTCATTGAGGAACCCAGAGATGTACAGATAGTTCTGCATATTATACTTTTTGTTTCGAAAAAGATAATTGAAGTATACTTCTCCAAACTAAGTTGATATGCACTCCAACTAACAAGTCTTATCATGTATAATTATAATTGGAGAAATTTACCGAATAAAGGGTATTACATTTAAGATATTTTCTTTATTCCACTAAAACATGGAATGATCATACATCAGCATTAACACAAAGTACTTAAATTGGCCATGGCCTTCTTTTCATTTTAACCGTGGCAGTGAAAAAAATAACAACCATTACTTAACAATAGGCAGCCATTTCTCTTCAACTTTCAACATCAATGTTGATCTAGTTTTCGATGTCCTTTCTTTCCCTAACACAATGTAAGTAAAAACTTGCTATTTCCCCAATATTTTAAATTGTATTAGTTCTGGTCTTCCAAAACCAAAGGCTATTTTTGCTACATTTTCATCTATAAGTTTATCCTTTTCCATTGTTCAGTAAATTCATGAAATTTGATTTTTATACTAATTATGCCTTCAAATTGTGCGATTTGATTACAACTAAAAGCTGCTAACATGTGGCAAAGTTTTAGGTCTTGCCACAACCCTTAAATTTTCTTTTTTTGTTGCCTTAATGTTGAATCTAGAACATAACAAACATGGAGTAATCAGACAATTTGCAAGGTTCAACAAAGATTAGGGATGGAGCTTTAACATGAAATAGAAGAACATACAACTAGGCAAAGATGAAACTGATACTCTGCTTACCAGATATGTTAAAGCTTTCAATGGACCAGACAAGACAAACAAAAGCATAGCTGTAGCCACCTGCCATAATACACCATTAACTCATAGATAATAAGACGATTACAGGAATTGAATTGAAAAAAAAAAAAAAAAAGTTCAGGCTTTGGATAAAAAACCAGTCATAGATGGTAACAAACCATTGTTTTCCTCCCAGCTCCAACACCCCATCTCATAGAAGAAATTACAATTGGCAAAGAGAAGAAACATCCAAAATAATTCTGTACACAACAAAATAAGGAAATCATTGTAACCAATTGGATGAAAGACATGTGTCATTCATGCTGAGAGACGCTACAGATTCCATTATTCAATTTGAATAAGTGCAGAATGTAAAAAATGAGGCATTAATAGATGAAAAGCAAACCTCAATGGAAAGAGAATTGCTCAAGAAGTAGATGAGGCCAGTTACAGCAGCGAACATGGAGCACTCCACCAGCCTCAAGGTATTCTGGAAAACGGCACCGTCTTGAGCCAAGTAGTCGAATTCAGTAGCATCATGATGTAGCTGCGGTTGTTCCTTGTTGTCGAAGAAGGAAGCTTCAGTCTTCGTAAGACTGGAGATGGTGAAGTTATGTCGAGAAGGAGAAAGAGGTAAAGAATTTGGAGAAGAGAAGGGACTGAAAGTTGAGAGGGGAAATCTGAGTCCATAAGGAATGGAGGGAAAATGTGAGAATCTGAAAAGAGGGGAAAACTGGCGAAGACAGGCATGGATTTTGGGTTGAGTCATGGTAGATGAGGGAATACTATAGCCTGCCTCTTGCTTCACGAAACACTTCTAGTTGTCGACGAATGGAATGATTGGCTGAGAATTTTGAATAGGCCCAATTAAAAACCCATTTAGGCCCATATACATCTATCCCTCCCCAATCAAATACTTACAAAATGATACTTATTATTTACATTAAATAGCATTAATATCTTATATTATATGTAGCAAATCTATTAGAATATGTTTTATCATTTATAAATTTAATATAATTATATGTTCTCTTTCTTTTTATCTCTATTTTTTTTTTCTCATTCTTTAATTGAAATTCTTTTTTCATTTATCTTTATATTCGTTCATTTTTTTGTCATTTAAATGTAAGAAATATCTGTTTTTTTTCTCTGCAAAATAAGATTTTTATATATATATATATATTATTTTGCTTCGTTTTTTCATTGATACTGTAAAAATACTACTTCTCTTTGTTTTTTTCCACAAACATGACACTTATACCACACTTATATGATGCAAGTGCCACATAAATACTGATAAAAAGCATGCAAATGATGTTATTATGATATCATCATTCACATTTTAGGGAGTATGTTTCTCTCTCCTATAAAAAATCTTATATGTTGCACTTTATAATTTTAAACAACACAATTGAGTTGATGGTGGAGCTGGGTTTGATGCTTTGAAGTTGTCCCTTTTGTTTTTCTTGTTCTTGTGACATCCAATTTTCCATTCCGAGTTGTGGCTTCTTTGTTAGTAATGGTTTTGGCCTCTGATGCAGAGTTTTGGTTCTGGTCTTAATTAATTGCTGCTGCACTTATTTGGTTCGGCACACGATTGCTGTGAAATATGGCTATTTTGGATTAGGGAGATATGAACTGATGGTATGATATATTTTGGATTGGAGACGTTGATGCTGTCAGTTATGTGGAGTTATGAACTGCTTCTTGGGTGAATTAGTGGGGCTGCTAAAGCTTTTCTTTTTGTTAGCTATAGCTAGTCTGCTGAGTTTAGTTGCCCATTATGTAATTTTTGCCTTCATTTTTGGGTTCTGCAACCCATTTAAATGTTAGTTATTTTAATAAAACTTAACTTTGTAATTTATTTTTTTATAATGCAACATGCTCGTGCATATGGAGAAGAGCACTACTTTGCTCAAGATCGTCTCCAATGTGGGCATATGACGTGTCTGAGTTTATATATACATGTGGGTTTTAATTAATTAAAATTAAGTTTGATGTAGTTAAAATCTGTTAGTTAAGAGACAGTATGTCGTTAGCTTTGTGCACACCAAAAAATAAAAAATAAAAAAAAATGTGGAAGTTAGATGTCGATTTGAATATGAATTAATGCAGTGAAGTTTTGTGGACTGTGATTTCTGACGAACTCGACACAATGTGTTGATACGGAGGAAATAGTGGGGCTGTGCATAAAATGTTATCTTTTCATTTTCATCAACAAAACGGAAATTGACAAATCAAATCGGATCCCTTCAAATAGACAACAAAGCAACGTCGTAGGAATGGCCAAATATTCCCTTTAGGAGTGCATGTGTTGTGTTTAAATAAAAACTACTAAGTAAGACAAGTGCTCAAATGCCTATTCGTATACTGAAGTGGAATTATTAGTGTCAAATGCACCAACCGTCATTAAAATTTTTATATATTCACTAAAATTAAGTTTTCGATACCAATTATACATTCACTATGTCTGGACTTGTGAAAAAAAAAGCTAATGCAGTAGCAAGTGATCAACCCAAAATGCTACTTGCTAGATTAATTCCCCATCCGCTTTACTACTATCAATTAATAAAAAAATATTTTTCTAATAAAGAAAATACTTATAAAATATTGCATGTAATTGTAAGTAATATATTATGCTGTTCAATTAATCTTTCTAAGTGTTAAAGAAATTCCAACTACGAGAATTTAACACTTCCAAATATATATTGGTGTTAAATATATCTTTTTTTTTAAAAAAAAAAAATGAAATGTCCATAAATAATTCGAGTCTATTTTATTTTAGATTAAATAACATAACTTCAAAAGAACGACAATTAAAAAAAAAAAAAAAAATCACATTTTGAAGTTTTTGATTAATTAAAAAAAAATTCATAACTCTGTGGAGAATGATAATGCCTATCATAATGAATGCTAGATGCGAAACTCCAAAGTTCATATATTCCCACTTTTCCCATCCCACTTCAGAAAATAATGCAAAGAGCTAATTGGACTAATTATGAGTGTGGGTCTGGTTAATTATATACTACTAATTTTATCTGAAATCTTTTATTCTATTTTCATGTCATGTCATAGAATTTTTATTTTTAGAAAACTGAATAATTCATTAAGAAAGATAATTAGAGAAGATGAGTAACACAAGTTTGAGAAGATCTAGACCAGATTCCGATTCCCTCATTAAGAATATAGATCCAGGTAATACTATGGAAGAACAAATTAGCTTGTTTCTACACCAAAGAAAACTGGCACGATGAGAAAACAGACATCAAAGTTGTACATTCCAAAATAATACTACATAAATAAGAAAAACTAAATGGATAATGGTAACCTAAAGAATTTAATCAGTTCAATTTTTATTTTTTTATCTCGAAACAATGGTACATGAGATGAGAAAAGAGAATGTAGGTTTTGGGGTAAGTGGAGTGAGGAGAGTTTCGAAAATGCTTTTTGAGTTGGTCCAATTTCAAAAGTAGCCGCCGACTACTCCCTACCTAACTATATTTATATATATATAATCTTTTCTTTTCTTTTCTTTTCTTTTTTTTTTTTTTTTTTACGAAAAAATTAAAAACGTACTAACTTTTTTTTTTTTTTTTTTTTTGTGATTTTATAAGTAAATCTTTTCGAAATTATAGTTTACTGTGTACTTACTAATACACACTTAATATGATCTAATGGAAGTTTTACTTTTATGTTAAAATGGTTATAATACCACTACAAGAATTTTAGATTTAACAGTATTTTGCTGCTAAAAACTCATTTAGAAACAGTATCTAAAAGTTGGGGTAATTTACATCTATGGTATACAGATTTTATCTAATTTTACAGTATGGTACACAGACTTCATTTTTGTTTAATAAAATACATGAACTTAGTAGTGACCTAACATTAAAGTACATATAACCTGTAATCAATGGTAAAGTAAAAAAAATTACGGGTAAATTACACCTATGGTACACAGACTTTATCTACTTTCACAGTATGGTACACAGACTTTATCTAATTTCACAGTATGGTACACAGATTTCATTTTTGCTCAACATAATACATGAACTTAGTGGTGACCTGACATTAGAATATATATAACCTGTAATCAACAGTAAAGTAAAAAAAATTACTAATGAACAGCTCTCCGATTCTCAAAATCGGTGAACAACTCTCCGATTACCAACTCTCTCTCTCCCGAAATTTTGATAATTTTCGATCCAATTCTGGGATTTATGTCTTTCGCTTCCAAAATGTCCAACAATTTCATCAAGAATCTGCTTTCTCATATACCAAAACGCTTTCTGCTATATTCTGAAATACATTCTGCTACTCCTCTATTAGGCACCAGTGGAGCTTCATTTTCGTCAGTAATTTTTTTACTTTACCATTGATTACAGGTTATATGTACCATAATGTCAAGTCACCATTAAGTTCATGTATTTTGTTGAGCAAAAATGAAGTCTGTGTACCATACTGTGAAATTAGATAAAGTCTGTGTACCATAGGTGTAATTTATCCGTAATTTTTTTTACTTTACCGTTGATTATATGTTATATGTACTTTAATGTTAGGTCACCACTAAGTTTATGTATTTTGTTGAGTAAAAATAAAGTCTATGTATCATACTGTGAAATTAGATAAAATCTGTGTACCATAGGTGTAATTTACCCTTAAAAATTGCTACTAAAAAGTATATTTATGAGCAAAATTATATCAAATTTTTATTATAGATATTTACGGTCACAATTTTATAGTATTAACATATAACTTTTTTTTATTGCTGTAACTTATGGTAGCAATCATATAGTTGTCACTATAAAATTTTAATCGCAATAAAAGTGTGATATAATTTTACTAACTAAATGTGTTTTTTGGTGATAACTTTTAGATATTGCTGCTAAATGAACTTTGTGGCAGATCAATTTATTTTGGTATGCTAAATCTAATATTTGTTTGTAATGTAGTTATAGATAGCTGGTTTAAAAAAAAAATAATGAGACGTAATATTTATATAATAGTAATACAAATTTTACCTGTAATATTATTCCTTTAAGGGGTAAATCACCATATTTCACTTTGACACGAAATTAAAAAATAAATTATCAAAAAAGGAAAATTTGGGTCCTTTCAACATCAAATTAAGAAGAACGTGATACTTTACGAAGGCTTTTTCATTTCATTTATATGTATAGTCATTTCGGTCCAAATTAGCTCAACTCCAAAATTACTGATCAACTATCATTTTCTTATATAGAAATTAAGCAAGCTTAATGGGACATGTTAAGTATAATAATGGCTTACACCAAAAGGAAAGTGCTGTTTGTCCTAAATAATGATAAAATATGCAATCTAATTATTACTAAATAAAAAATAATAATAAATATAATATCAGAATTAAAAAATAATAATAATAATAATAATTAATTAAGTAGCCATGCAAACACACATGATCAAGTTCATTTAGTAGTAACACTAAATATATATAGCTATTTGTTGGACATGATGGGTCCTAAACTCTGTTGGACAGCATATATATGTTGTCAAACCATTTCCTCTCAATCATTATCATATTCTTTTCCTTTCTCCACTTTCTTTCTGTTCCTTTTTTATTTTTATAGTTTCAACTTGCAAATGCCAAAATTAAACCTATAATTTGGTGACTTGGTCCTTGCATTTTTTTTAATTTATTTTTTCTCAAGTCCTATGTGTATTTTAGAATATGAAGATAGAATTAAGGCTTGATACATTCTAAGTCTGTTAAAATGAGTTCATCGAAGTACGTCTACATTTGATCATAAATTGAAAATGATTCTTTAATTAATACACGAATTAACTAAACATAGTTTAATAGCTACATTTTCACGCAAGAGGATGGGAGAAGTTATGAATTCAATAAAGAACATATGGGTTATTTTTGGCATACAGTAATAACTCAGAAAACAACAAAATAATTAGTAGAGAAAGACAAAAGGGACAAGATGATGATTAAGAGCATTAAATTGAATTAAATTAAAAAAGAAAAGAAAATGACATAAGAAAGGAATGATGCATGAGAATAGAAAGAATGGGCATGCGAGGGGTGCGCCTGCTTCCCCTACCATTATGCACTTATGCTTCCTTCACTACCCATTCTCCTTTGCAATTGCTTCCACCTATTTTTCTGTATTATGTTTTTCATATCTCATTTCCCTAATTGTATCTTGGAACATACGTGTCTATTTATACAAGTACATACAAGAGTTTGAATTGAAACCAACTTAACTATTGCATATGTCTTGAATAAGGATGATTTTATATATACAGGAAGTGCCTTGCCTTGCGCACCACACACATGCTTGTTCTACTAGGAATAAAACTCTTTCCTTGTTGATCCTTATCCTTGTCATATTCCCTTTAAGCTGAAGGAATTAAGATGATCGAATTCACCATGTCTCTAAGTAATAGAAATTACCAACCACAATCAATATCATCTAAGGTTGTTAATCTAAAATTTGGAGTGAACTGGATTTTAAAAGCTTTTTAATACTTTTTGCAATAATATATTACATGAAGCAATAATGAAGTGCTCAAACTATAGCTTTTTATGTAACTGATTAATGATATTATCAAGTATAAAGATGGTGTCAAAGGTATGGATAACAAATATTACTCAGATACGTTTAATCGTGTTATCAAATGCAATGAATGTGCTGCTGCTGAATGAATAAATCTTTAAAAGCATATCATAGATAAGCAGTAAAGAGCAAGAATAGAGAATCAAATTATTGCTCTCAAAAGGTAACACTAACAAGTACATTAGGTTTACATGTAATGGTAGATCGAGTATCGTATTCGTAGGGATTGAAAAAGTAGAAATTTCTAATTTATACTTGTAAAATAGTGAGAGAATGTAAAAACGTACAATGCATAAAAGTAAAGAAATACAATAGGTCCAATGAACAAGTAAGCAATGTCAAAGCAAAAACAATAAATAAATAACTTACCTTTTTAAATGAAATGTCCTCTTCTTTTCATGAGGTATACTCTCATCAAAATAAATAACAGAATTCTAATAACTAATAATATTATTAATTTGCTGTTCGTAAAAAAATTGAAAATTGAAAAACCACACTAGTATGTTAGTTTTGGTTAATATGATTTTAGGTTTAATTTCGGTTTAGTTGGTCAGTTTATTTTGTGCAACTCTAGTTAAATCAACCTTTTGGTTTCTAAACATTTTCGTATTTTTAGCATGGCAAATTAAATAAATGTTTGGTCTATTTTCAGATTAAATGTCAAATCTTTGTAGGATGGTGAGACAAGACTACAATCAATAAAGTTGTTATGAATTATTGAATTGTGAAGTATAGTGTTGTTTGATAAAAGGTAATTAATTTTTTTAACAATAAGAATATAAATTTCCTGATTTTACATTATTTGCCGTAGATATAATATTTTCCGTTTTTTTTTTTTTTTTTTTGAGCCGCAGCCTCCGTTAGTTAGTATGTAATCTGATTTTTAGGGACATGATTAAATCACAAATATGATTCAAATATGTAATTACAATAGATTTACACTAAAAGTATAATTCAGATCTTTCTAATATACTTTATAATCTTATATTTTTTTTTTCACAAAATTCATGATACACCACATTTAATGGAAATTATTATTAAAAAAAAATCATTAAATTAGTAGAATTAAGATAGATGCAACCATTTTCTGAGTGGGAATAATTTTTCGTTAATTTATATTAAGATGGAAAATAAATTGGGGTCCCGTATTCACATTTGAGAAAAGGACAGTAGAGAGACTTGCGAAGTCTACTACGACACGTTAAAGGAGACATATGTTTCTTCTCGATACGTATTAGGGTGTGCGTGGGGCACTTCTTCACTTCTCTCTTACTATTGTCAGTCTTCTTTTTAGGTATCCGTAGCATTTGAATTTGCCTCTTGACCAATTTTTAAACCAAAACGTTTATTTCGTTTATAACTCACTTAACTAAATATCTTTTTTTTTTTTTTTTTAGTTTATTTCGCATCAAGAAAAGATTCATTTATGAATAAGAAATGATTCTTGAAATTATTAGGAGTAATTGACTAAATCCAATTCATCTATAAAATTAAAGGTAAAATACATTCCAACCTCCCAACTTTTATAGATTTCGCAATTAGTTATTTTGATTAATTTTTCAACGTATTAAATATATTATCTTTGTGTTTTGATAACATTAGTCTCAAATTTGGCACATTTTTTCTTGTATGAGTTTTAATATCCGTTAACTGATATATAACATAATGTTTTTGAAGACATATCAAATTAAATCGGATGTATAATTCACATGGTTTAGATCTCTCTAAAATAATTTCTAAAGTCTTCTACTTTTTTCAAAAATTTTGTAACACGCCAGTTAATATATACTGTAGTTTATATGAGAAACAAATATCAAGTCTGAGGCTGATACTATAAAACTAGAAAGATCATATAATTAATGTATTGAAATAATTGATAAAGAGACCAATTGCAAATCCATGAAAGTTCACAGGTTGAAGGAGTGTTTTTCCAAAATAAAAAAAAAATATTTTAATAAAGTGCTTATTATTAAGCATTCCTTCAACATAATGATAATTGGGTGTGTAGTGTAGGGGGACTGTATGAGAGCCATCAATCTAGTGACAAAGTCAACCTTAGAGAATGTCTAGTCTCTCAATGTGGGACCATGTAGATTTTGCCGGTGCACACGTGTCCAAGACGTGTGAAATAAAACGACACAGTATTGGAGGTGGTTCAAGTAGAGAAGACAAGTGAAAATTTGGCATGGGTTGCCCCTGTCCTGATTGTGATAATGCCACTTCGATGTTTTTGTTGATAAGATTGTAACCCACCAATTGTAATTAAAACGAGATACCTAACAATTGTGTCATTTGTGGAAAAGTCAATACTTAAAAATGGAAAATATTTGCAAAGCGTGACAATTTAAACACCGACAAAAGATTTTTGGATTTTCGCTTCATAAATTTAGGAATTTTATAATAAATAAAGGTTAAATCTTTTGCAATATCAGTTTGTTTTGTTATTTTATCCTACATATAAGGTTATCAATCGGGTGACGGAGACCCATTCTCGGTAGGGGTTCGCCAGAACGAAGATAGCGAATTCCCGATTAAGAACCTCACTGGACGGGGACGGATTAGTTTAACAAGGATGCGATTCTCCATGGGAAACCGATTCCTCGTTGGAATCAGAGATGGTAATATTATCATATGATTATAAATAAGTTATATATCTTAAATAATATCAGATTAAATCTAGGGAATAGAATATAATTATTGATAGATGTACGCAAAACACATCACGTCATTCGTATTATTGATAAATAAATCATGCCAATTCACATTTTAACCAATAAAAATTTGGCAAAATGTAATAAATTAATTAACAAATCCTTAGACCCTATAATGTATTATGTGACATGATTTTATTGCTTAAATACACGGATGACGTGGTGTGCGTTTTCTATAATTTCACCTTATCTCAAATTATATATATATATATATATATATATATATTTCATAAACATCTCCGACTACTTAGTTTGAAATTGATCAAACACTAAAACTCAAACTCAAGATCTCTAATTTAAGCGGCTGGAATTTTTATCACTAAAAAAAAAAAAACTTAATTGGTGGATGGTAAACAGTATGATTACAACTTACAAGCAATGAATTAGAAATTATGATTAATTTTGAATATTAACTTAGATATATAGTAATACCCACCCATTACAGAAAATTAAAATATAATTGAAGAAGTGGCAAAGAGAATGGAACGCAGAGAGGAGGAATCATGTAAAAAGAGAGTTTTGTCCACTACTTTACTCAATTTGCTGTTCCATTCACTTCCCCTACACAATTATACCCTCCCCCTACTGCTTTCCTTCTTTTTCCCCTTTTTATTTATGTTTTTCTTACACTTTAGTCCCTATTTCTCTGCGGCAATTAAAAAAAAACAAAAAACGTAAAGTTGAAGCTTCAATTCTCTCCATCACATTTGTCACTCTGCCTTTACTTCCTTCAAATCAAAAAAGTCTCAGTCCTGTCATCTTTAAGTTGAACACTACTACTTCTTCTACTTCTTCTCCCCCTGCCACTAATTTCAGTTTTCATTATTAACAAATTCAATTTCGTTGAATTATCAATTTAGATATGAAGAAAGAGAGAGGAAAAGCAGTGGAGATATACAACAGCAGCAGTGACTTGTTTCAAGATTACAGCACATCCTCTGATCTTCCTTGCAAGAAGCATCCTTCTTCTTCTTCCGTCGGTATATGTGCTCACTGTCTCAAAGATCGGTTGGTAAAATTGGTGTGTTCAGATTGTGGAGAGCAAAGGCTGTCTTCCTGTTCTTGCTCTGATGAGATCTCTTCCAATCGTAATTCTTGCACTGTTGAGGTAGGAAGTGTTGGCCGAGTCTCATTTTTGATTGAAAATGACAATCAGAAGAATGAATTTTTCAATTCTAAGCCCAAATTGAGCGGATCAGATGATGTAATCTTGCTTAAAAGAAGCAGTAGTAGCTGCGTTGAGATGAAGAGGAAAAATGGGTTTTGGGGAATTGGGAAGCTGTTTAGGAAGAAAAGAGAAAAGGGGAATTCTAATCAGAGGAGTAGCATTCATGGGTTTGAAGAAAAAAGTGATCTTTGGGTTGTTGATTATATGGGTGTATCAAGATCAAGGTCTTTATGCAGTTTCAGAAATGGGGGTGGATTTTTTGGGTCAGAAGATGGTACTTTTTCTGGTGCCAGGAGTTCAATTTCTGCAGCTAGAAGTTCAATTTCAGCTGCAAGGAATTCAGGTCTTTTTGATCCTGATAGAAAAAGTGGGTTTAGTGAAACAGAGCCGAGAAAAAGTGGGTTTGATGCTGCTGCTGCTGCTTCAGATCCTGAAACAGGTTTTAATAGTAATACTAGGCGTATATTTTCACTTAAAGAAGGGAACTTTACAACAATGGATGATTCAGGATTCATTGATTTGAAATTTGATTTCCCATCAGAATCAAAATCAGAAATGCTCCCAACACTGTATTCGAATTCAGCTTTTGGTAGCATGAGATCGGGTAGGGATTTTGTAGGAGGAGGAGGAGGAGGAGATCAAGAAGTGTTTAGCAATGGAGGTTCGTGTAGGATTACAGTGAGTGACAGAGGGATTAAAAGAAGCAGAAAAAGTTTCAAAAGTTGGAGATGGATTTTCAGGCCAAATTCAAATGCCACCAAGAAAGACGATGAAGATTTTGCGCTCAAAACTTAGTTAGACCTGTATTGTTATTCAGTGGTAATTTGTAATTTTTCTTTCTCTAAATTAATATCTTGGTGTACTTTTATCAGTTTTTGAATTATGTATGATTAAGTTAAGAACAGATATGGAAAATCACCAAGTCTTTAATTTATTATCTATGGGTAAATGTGGGTTTTGGGGGTTGGTGAACATTTCATCTTAATAAAAACAAGACCTCAGTTTTTAATCCAAATTAATAATTTATTAGAGCATTCACACAAAATTAGTCCTGTATATCAGTCAATAAAATGGTGAAGTTGCAAATGAGGTGAAGTTATAATACGAGATTTTTAATTTTTTTTGTTATATGCAATTTTCGATGAGGTGAAATATTTTAATGCTTACAGGAATTCGCTCCATGGAGATGAAAATTTCCAAAAGAAATATCCAGTAAACAATTTTCATGTAATTGATTAAAACTTGATTACTTTTTTTTTGTTTTTTTCCCCCAAGGCAGTGCTGCCAAAAATTTAAACAGAGGGTTCACTTGGCTGGGAATCTTGAATACGAAAGTACCAGAATTTAGTAACATCATGAGGCCAGAGTTGGCGAAAATGCTCCAATGGAGATCCAATAATGGTGAAACCTTCAGACCACCAGAAATACCGTCAGGAGATCTTTCAGCTTTGATTTTTTGATGAACAGGCAAAGAGAAAAGGGCATCACTAGCAAACTCAATGTCATGAAGAAGGTGTAGAGGGACACCATGGTTAATGACTTCAAAAACGCCCCAGTTTTCGCATGCATGGACTATGTTTTTAAGTGCATTGGAGTCAGAGAGAACGATAACAGGGACGGATTCGACCTGAAAAGGGCCGGTTTTCGTGGGGGAGTTGTGGTCGGATTGAGTCCATTTGTAGGAGTCAGGGACTTCTTGAAGAGAGTTGAAGTCAAGGAATTTGGTATGGAGAGGGGGAGGGGGAGGGTCTGAGTGGGCTTTGAAGGCATAGTGAAAAAAGGCAGATCAAATGAAGTAGAAGATATGTAAAAAAGAGGAGACAAATTAGGCAGCAGAAAGGGATATAGGGTAATTTAAGTAGGATGTACCAGTTTAGTTCAATTATGGGAGGAAACATTCAGAGGAAGTTTATTGAATTTTAGATGAGAGATACGCTGCAACTTGTGAGCTCCCATGTATATATACATACACACACAAGATAGTGGGTCCACACTACAAACATATTTAATTTCTTGATCTATATGATCAGATTCATTAAAAAAAAGCTCAAATTCTAACAAAAGGGTTGGTATAAATTTGTAAATACATAAAATTATAAAAAGTTCACAAAGATGAAATTTGCTGTGCAGGGAACTTTCTCTTTTTGTGTTGAACATCGGGCAGCCTATGTCGGATTGGGCCGGATCTATTCGGACTTTTCATTCAAGTGTTAGTCCAAGCCCAACAAAATCTGCCAAATAATTTTACAGGCTCGGGGTTTAAAGCAATTTTTAAATTCAGCCCAAGTCTAACAACTTTTTTTTTTTTAATTAATTTTATATTTAATAATATATATATATATATATATAAAAACCAATATCAAATTCAACATATATAAAATGAACAATTTCAAGTTGATAAACTAAAAACCATATTTAAATAAATCAAGTTAAAAAAGAAATTATGAAACATAATATAATATAATTTATAGTTTTAATTTTAACATGTTATAATAATATAATATAAATTGGGTGGGTTGGGATCAAACTGGGCTTGTACATAAGAACTCAAGCCCAAACCATATAAAATGGAATATGTTGAAGTCTGGGTCATTATAGTTGGGCCGCGATTAGATTAGCTCAATAGCTGTGGATGCATATAATCCAATCCAGCCCGGTTCAATCTCAAAAGTCACCAACTATCCATTTGTGAAAACAAACAAGAATAACAACGATTGTTATCATTTTATTATCTAAAGAGAATAAAGATCCTGTAAGATTCCACGTTGTTGCTTTTTTTATTTTTATTTTTTATTTTTGGTGGAATAACAACTGCTGCACACATATCATTTTATTATATTTCTAAAATTGATTTTTATTAATTTAAACATGCAATGTACACACGAGTAAAAATAAAACGGTAAATAAATTAATTATTACAATCCAATCGAATAAAAACAAAAAATCTCGCCCTCACATTACAAGCGCTTAGAATACATAATTATCTAGAAAATTACAGTCGCCTAAAATACACGAATTAGGCTATTAATTACATTAAAAATGAAAATAAAAAGAAACTAAAAGCTACAAAACAGAAGGTTAGCACAATTTATAGTATACCACAAATTGGACTCAAATTGGACAGAATTGGGATTTTTAGGAACATGGGCATGTATTTAGGGGGGAAACCGGGTTACCTCGGCCAGCCGATCCGGTCAGACTTGGAAAACAGTTTTGAAACGTCCCTGTGATTTTATTTCATGAGAAAATTCATTTTGAAAACATTTTCTTTTTCCGGTTTACTTTCATTTAGCATATGAGGTAGGTCGGATTTCGGGAGATTTGGATCTCCGTCGTTGCATTGTTCTGAGTGCAATAACTTCAAAAATTAAATCTAAGGTTGTGGAATGCACACAACAAAATTCATTTTTGATGATTTTCTGATTTTTCTGAATTTTTATGATTTTTTTGATTTTTTATGGATTCTTCTGAATTTTCTGCTTCTGAACGAGAGTTACAGTCATGCGACTGTAGTTCATCCTTTTGCAGAAAATCGCCAAAACTATTTTAAATGAAAAGAGAAAGCGGGGAAATCTAGAAACAGTCGTTCGACTGTGGCTGGAGTGGCACGACTGTAATTACAGTCGTGCTACCGTTATTTGTCACAAGAATAGTCGTACGGCTGTTCTTATTTCCCAGAAATAGCAAGCCAAAAATATGAGTTTTATGCACGAAAATTAACCAAGGCACCTAGAAAATGAAGCAAAACGAAGGTTTCAAGTATAGTTACCCTTGTTATGCTGATCCATCGTCGATTTGACCGCTGGAAACACCTTAATTGGCTCTGGATTGCTCCTTTTTCTTTGTGAGTCAAGGTTCCAAAATAAGTCCAAAATTCTCAAAAAAGTCACGGATTTAGGTGAGTCTAAGGTCTGGAATTGATTTAGTTTGGTGTGTCAAGTTTTAACCTATGATTTCTAACAGATTTTAAGCTTTAACACTCCAGAATTAAAAGAAAAAAGAGTAGAAGAAAATGGTAGTTTTGGGTAGAAGCAAATGGTAGTTTTGGTTTTTTTTTTTTCTGCTCTTCTTTTTCCTTTTCTTCTCTTTCAATTTCTCTCTCAATCCTAAAATTTCTGTCCTTCTCTCTCTCTCTCTCTCTCTCTCTCTTTTTCTCCTTTTTATATATGATCTTCTCTTTCCACGTTTTCTAGCTCTTGGGCATCAAAATGCCCCTCTTTTCAAGCCAACTTTTCTTCTTTTAGGGTATGGGTTTCTACACCTGCCGTGACCTTATATTCGTATGACTGTAATTTCAATTACAGTCGCACGACTGTAACTACAGTCATGTGACACGAGACTTTTTATTTTTTTAAGGACCCGGAAAATTCCGTGTTCACAGCGACATATCTAACCCCTTATCTATTTTAAAGTGGTATTTTTAAACCTTTGAGTGAACATAACCAGACACAACAGAGTATCATGCATTACACGCATCTGACACTAAAGACATATAGGACACACGCTAGAAACCATCTTCTATTTAATTAATATTACAAACTATTACAAAGTGAAGATTTCCGAGCAATTAATAAACTCAATAGGAGGAAGAAATATGATTACAGAAGAGACAACAAAGAAGAACGAAGAGAGTTTAACCAAAGTGAGGAAAGAGAGAGAAAAAAATGCAGATAATTTTTTTATATAATATTTACAAAATATTACCTTTATAAAATCGTAAACTTCATCCTAAACACATTGAGATTTCTCGTATCTCCAGGTCATACGACACATTAGAATTCAAATGTCTAAAAATACTACTTTAAAATAAATGAGGGGTTAGATAAATTGCTAAAATAGTTGATGGGGCCAAGCGACTCAAAAATAAAAGTTGAAGGGGTCACATATGTATTTGGCTTTTAGATGAGGGGTTAGATAGGTCGTTAAAATAGTTGAGGAGGCCAAGAGAGTCAAAAATAAAAGTTGAAGGGGCCGCATATGTATTTGGCCATTAATTTTTTCAATTCATTATGTACACGATCTTTTTGTTTTGATAATCACTACCTAAACTAAACACTTAATGTGCATTATAATTTCCGTTAATTGGTACATGACACGAATTATAAGGAAAGTAGAAAACTCTAGAATTCACTAAAGAGATTTAAACTATAATTTTGATGCATGATTGTTATAATTGCGTTTTTTAATCATACTTCCGATTCAATCTTACGTGTCTATAAAAATTGTGTCACGTACTAGTTAATCAGCTTGAAATTCAATGATAGGATATTGTACAAGTGCATCAACGTAAGAAGGTGATGCACTGTTATATTTTTTTTATTCTTTGAATGAAATGCAGTTTATCCTATTACTATGTCAATGTCAATTAGACAACATCAAATTAGAGCAATGTGCTATTATAAGTGCCTAAATTATGAAAAATTATCACTTATTTTAAAATGTTAAAAATATTAAATGAAATAAAAAAGAATAGAAAGTAATATATATAGTAAACCTTGATGAATAAATATTTAATAAATTAATAATCTCGGTTAAATAATGATATTTTTATATTTCAACTCATGTAAAAATTTTCAGATAATCTCCCTAAATGTATAAGACAGTTACTTTTTAAAGATTTCTTAAGACCTAACAAAACAATATAAAATATTAATTTATCAAAATATATAAATTTTATAATGTCAAATTATTTTCTAGATTACTTTCTATTTTTTAAAGTTTTTTCTTGCAAAATATGCTTCTAAAGTAAAATATTTTTGTTTACATGTCAACTATCTTGAATTTTATCTTTCATATTTTTGTGTAATAGACCATACTTAGTATTTTTTATTTTTTATTTTTTTGCATAATTTAATATATAAGTTTTAAGGTATCTACGATCATAAACGGCATTGATATACATGCAGAGCCAGTTTGAGGCCGCGGAAAGCAGCTTTCAGCCAAAGTATGGGGAACCTTATTTTGGGTAAAAGCTGCTTTCCGCAGCCTCAAAGGCACAATTGGTAAAAGTCAGATTGTATTCAGGAAAGCACTAGAAAAACACTTAAAACTACTTTTAAAGAAAGTAATGAAATCTAACTTTCCCTGACAGCACTTTCACTAACAGCAATTCCAAACTGGCCCGTAGTAAGGCATGATCAACTGACAAACATATTATTTATCGAATTACTATTTTTGATATTGTGTAAAATGTTAATTACAAAGTAGAGATAAGTACAAAAATAAACCCCTATGGTTTTGACCATTTGCAAATTGGTATTGTGG
This sequence comes from Euphorbia tirucalli, assembly GCA_039660915.1. Classification (NCBI taxonomy): domain Eukaryota; kingdom Viridiplantae; phylum Streptophyta; class Magnoliopsida; order Malpighiales; family Euphorbiaceae; genus Euphorbia; species Euphorbia tirucalli. The sequence goes on from CM077637.1 coordinate 19,584,997, forward strand.
TTTAAAACATTACAAACTTGGACATATTGTTTCACAATATTAACAAAAGTAGTATGGAAAATCTTACGTATTTCCATCGGCTCATTTTGATAATGTAATTAGTAATTTATTACGAGTTAAATTGATAAGGATTGAAAGACAGAGACATTCCGCCGAGCCGACGCTCAAAAGAGAAAGTTCCTATTAACAACTATTTTAAAATATAAGATGAGTATGAGAAAAAGTTCTTAATTAATGTAATTGGGTTTATGTTTTTTAATCTCGTATCAAATTTCAAAATGGTTAATAATTGATAACGTATTAAACCGGAGACAAACCCTGGTATAAATACATGTAAGGCCATAAAAGACAACCAACATAATCTATATATATTATAAAATAAGGTTTAATGAATATTCTCTCTCATCTCTCAAATTCTCTCAACCTGTTTATCTAATTTTCTAGAATTTTTGAAATTTAAATTAGAAATTTTCTAGATATTAATTCTTATTCTTATTTTCTAAATTTCTTTACTTAATCTATTTCACATATAACAATAACAACGATTGTTATATTAGATGCCAGCTGCATCATTTTATTATCTAAAGAGAAGAAAGATCCTGTAAGATTCCACCTTGTTGCTTTTTTTATTTTTTATTTTTATTTTTGGTGGAATAATCAACGAAAGCAGTATTGCGTACATTGCTTAAAGATTATTAAAAAAAAAAAAAAAAAAAACAATTGTGAAGATACAGAAACCACAAAATGCAAACGAAATTTCTCATCTGTTTTTATAATTGGAAAAGTCAAAGTGAGAAATATCTCTTAATATAAGACGAAGATACAGAAACCACAAAACAAAAACTGATAAGATTTTTAATTCTTGAACCTTCCTACCACGTAATTTGACTTTCAAAATTCCAATTAAAATTGATTTTTTATATTTGTCGACTAAAATTCCACCTTGATTAAGCAATACATACAATACAAGTATCTATGATTATATATACTCTAAAATGGGTTTATGTGCAAGGAAAAAGCAAAAATGTATGTGACAAAGCTTCTGTCCAGGTACCAAAGAGACCCATCAGCTCTCTCGTTGCCTCCTCCAGAAGGTCCAAATTCAGGTATTTTAGTAATCCAAGATGAAGAAGCTCAACCTACTTGCTGTTTCGGGTCATGCAATTCTGATCAAGTTAAAGACCTTCCTTTCCCCCAAAACTACAACTTAAGAGTTGAATACTCCACACAAACAGGAGAGCATCGACATGTCTCTATAAATCGAGTTATCTTCATTCCTGTTGTTAATCAACCTTTGTCTTCCAATCAATACTACTGCATAGACCGAAAAGGCAAGCATAGAGGGTATGTGCTACTGCTACTGCTTTAACTCCTTTATTCATTTCAGTTCAGCCTATTAAATCCAGTGCTTGAGACCTATCAAAAATATCAATTTGAGAGGATCCTGATTAGTCCAAATTCCAAATTCTGACATGTTTCAATCAGATTTAGTTGGTTATTTTGTATTGAATGATTGAGATTATGTGGTATTATGAATCAGGGAAGCTTACAGAAGCTCAACAGAGGAGGACATGACGACATGCTGTTTCTGCACACATATTACTGATTTCAAACCAGAAACTTGCGATCCTCAAGACGTTTATCAACAGTTCGAGATTCAACGCAGAAGGAGCTCCAATTTTGTTGCCAAATCTGTAACTCCTGATGGGTTCCCTCCACTTTTCTTGAGAAGAAAAGGTTGGTCAGTAACTTACAGTACATCAACTCCATATCAATTATCCCAGTTAAATGAAGCACATGGCCTTGACAAGGCTCTTCGTGCTCGCCTTCCCAATTCGAACTTTCCATTATCAGAAAATAAATCTCCACCTGTGGCAGTAGGAAAATGGTACTGCCCTTTCATATTTATCAAAGAATTAGGAATTACACTTGAAGATCAAATGGATAGTTCAAGATTTTATGAGATGACACTTGAACAAAGATGGGAACAAATTTTTTCATGTGACAACAACAACAATAACAACAACGTTAATGTTGTAAGTGTGGATGTTGTAATAGAAACCGAAGCGATTGAAGTGTATGGGGAAGCAGGCATGGATGGTGGGGAGGATGGAATCATACAGTGGTTTAAAAGGGTGGGAAATGGAGAAAAGGATGTGGGATTAAGTTGGGGAGTTGTTGAGAGGATGAAATGGGAGGAATTGAGATTTGGGTGGAGTGGTGAAAGGGAAGTGAGGGTGAAGAGAGTGGATGAATTTGGAGGGAAAAGTGATGAATGGAAGAAATTTGGATGCTATGTTTTGGTGGAGAGGTTTGTATTGAAAAGAATGTATGGAAGATTGGTCCTTACCTATGATTTTAGACACCCTCAACACATTATCACCAAATGGGAATGACATCTTTGTGTAATTCTATAATATATATATGTTTTTAGTAGGTTAATATATATATAATAAATGTTTTCAATTTATTAACCACGTCTTTTATTTTTATTATTCTTCATGTGAATTTGTAATTGACTCTTTGATTAATTTTTTCAATACATTAAGCATACGATCTTTTTGTTTTGATAATCACTACCTAAACTAAACACTTAATGTACATTATAATTTCCGTTAATTGGTACATGAATTATAAGGAAAATAGAAAACTCTAGAATTCACTAAAAAGATTTAAACTATAATTTTGATGCATGATTGTCATAATTGCATTTTTTTAATCATATTTCCGATCAATCTTAAGTGTCTACAAAAATTGTGTCACGTGCTAGTTAATGAATGTTATAATTTACGTGAGATAGAGGTGTTAAGTTTGAAGAGAGTTGTCAAGACAAAAAATTATATATTCAATGTGTTAAAAACAACTCGTTGGGAAGCTAACTGTGAAATCATAGTAGCATAGAAGATGATACTTTGAGTATATTCTTTATATATATATATATATATATATATAAAAATACAAAATCGGCTGTTGTTGTATGTCACATATGTACCAAAATGTTACAGAATTCTGAATTTTTGTTAAAAATATTATTACTCTGACATATCTTTTCAATATTTATATTTGTATATCTTGCACATATTTGTTGGCAATTTAGTTCTTGCTACTTAATAAAGAGATATTCAAGAACTCGGATGGTATTTTCAATTAAATTCACTTTTATTTAATTGAAAATCTTACAAGAAAATATCAGCATGTAATGTTGAAAGAAATTGAATGAAACATGCCAAAAAATTTTATAGTTGAAAAACTCATATGTAATTATTCTCTTGCGTACTTCCATCGGCTCATTTTGATAATGTAATTAGTAATTTATTAAGAGTTAAATTGATAAGGATTGAAAGACAGAGACGTTGAATGTTATATATATATATATAAATACAAAATCGGCTGTTGTTGTATGTCACATATGTACCAAAATGTTACAGAATTCTGAATTTTTGTTAAAAATATTATTACTCTGACATATCTTTTCGATATTTATATTTGTATATCTTGCACATATTTGTTGGCAATTTAGTTCTTGCTACTTAATAAAGAGATATTCAAGAACTCGGATGGTATTTTCAATTAAATTCACTTTTATTTAATTGAAAATCTTACAAGAAAATATCAGCATGTAATGTTGAAAGAAATTGAATGAAACATGCCAAAAAATTTTATAGTTGAAAAACTCATATGTAATTATTCTCTTGCGTACTTCCATCGGCTCATTTTGATAATGTAATTAGTAATTTATTAAGAGTTAAATTGATAAGGATTGAAAGACAGAGACGTTGAATGTGCAAGATCTTCAGCCGAGCATACGCTCAAATGAGAAAGTTTCTATAAACAACTATTTTAAAATATAAGATGAGTATCTAGAAAAAGCTCTTAACAAAATGGTTAACAATTGATAACGTATTAAACCGGTGATAAACCCTGGTATAAACACATGTAAAACCATTAAAGACAACCAACATAATCTATGTATATAGTAAAATAAGGTTTGACAAGTATTCTCTTTCATCTCTCAAATTCTCCCAACCCGTTTATATAATTTTCTAGAATTTTTGAAATTTAAATTACAAATTTTCTAAATATTAATTCTTATTTTCTTTTTTAATGACCCAATTACAATAACAGTTACAAAAAATTGTAACGGTTGACATTTTCTTTTGCTCCATTAAAGTATTAATAATTATGGTTTAATTGAGGTTATAATTTACAAAAACGTTATCAAAAACAATTATCTTCAAATATCATGCCTACAATTTTGCAAAATGTTGGAAAAATATTCAATTGGTGAGAAAAAAAGTTTTGAAATAATTTGTAATCTCCAAGTAAAACATATGAGGTTTCATTTTCAAATTATTTCTCTTTTTACTCTTCGTCCTTTCTTTTTCTTTTTACACTTCATGCTTTTTGTTCCAGATATTTATTTATTTTTCTTACTTCATCTTTCTTTTTTTTCCAGTAATATCTGGTTTTAATTTTATTAATTCACTTTCCACTTTTTCAATTTCCATAGATTTTATTTTGCTCCTGAATTTAAGATATAAGAAGATTTCATCGTAGATTAAGCTTGAGATTCAATAATATTCAAACTCAATTATACAATGATATTTGTCAAAAGAGAGAAAGTCTCATAAACTAATCAAACTATGTAATAATATTTTATATTGCTTTCTATTTTCTCTTTTTTGTATAAATTTGGGATATTATTCTATGTACATATATATATATATATATATATATATATATATATATATATTTTGTCAAAAAAAAAAAATTCAGAATTCATTTTTTATAAAGTCAATATCATTGTTTCAGCTTTTATTCTTCCACGAATATTAATACATGGATTTTATTTAGTCATATAGGATACTTTTGCAGTAATAAAGATTATCTCTATAAAAAATTATTAAGGTTTTCGTGATAACAATAATTGTCAAGTAATTTACGCAGTTATCATATAAGAGTTTGTTGGATGGATTTGATTTATCTTTTATATCCTTACTATATGCGTGCATTTAAAATTGATTATTATTTAAGTTAAATTTTACATATTGTACGGTTCTTATCATTTAAGCTTGTAAGACTAGAAAAATTTCTTCAGTCTTTTAGATTTCTGATCAATCTGTTTTGTAAATAAAAAATATAAAGTCAAGACAATTCAGTTATTCTAAAAATTTTTTGTTTAAGTTTGAATTTGATAATACTTATTTATTAGGCTAACACCAATGAAGGACAAACTAAGCGTAAGGCACATTAAATTGTTATAAATGACCATTTCTAAAATATAAGGTGCATTGCAATTTTAATTAATATCTTAAATCTAATATATTAATTATTGCATTTTCATTTCAGTTTTTTTTATTTGTTTAGTTTGTTGACTTCCATAATATATTTTTTTTAATAAATTATACACAATTTTATTGAATAATCATAAAAGATTAACAGTCATGGAAATTATTTAATCAAAATATGATAATTGAGATGATCAATATAAATATTAAGTAAAGGATTATTGTGATATTATTGTTAGAACACATGTTTAAGGATACTATGAAAAATGAAATGTCCAATTGCAATAAGTGTGAAATGTGACTACATGAGACCATTTTATCTGCATACATCAGTTCATTAGACTAATGATACCTTAAATTTTTTTTCATATAAGTAATTAGATATTAATTTCAAACGTTAAAACCTGATTTTATTACTAATTAAATTTATATCATAATTTATCACAATTTACATGAAAAATAATTTTAACTCAAAAAGCTTTTTAACAAAAAAATTTAAATCCAGATACATATTTCCAGGGTCAGAAAATTTAAGTGTCAAGAATGTAAAAGGATTTGCAAGAGGGTTTACATATTGTTTTACTTATGAGAACCCCAATAATAGTGACAATAAAAATTAAACAAAGTGAAAGTGCTACAAGAGTTGTTTGTTTACCGTTACGCCAAATTGCAAATTGTACTTTGACGATTGTTAATTATAATCATACAATCCAATTTTAAGGCTCTAATTGACCCATTTTCTGTTCCTAATTAATTTATTTTTTAATCATGTATTAAAAATATACACAATCTATTTGCACAAATTTTATATTTATAAAACTAAGAAAACTTTAACATTGAGGGCATCTCCAAGACTCCAATCCTACCATTGGGGTTCGAGATATCAATTTTTGTCGGTGGTTTTCTCTGTTACTTTTTAATTTTTTTTTTTTTTTTTTTGTTCTCTAAATTTGTATTTGTTTTATGATATTGGGTTATGTGTTTTGTATTAATTTGTGTATTTGATTTAATTTATACGTGTATTTGTTATCTTGAGTTTTTTCAATAATTTTGCTCAAATTCTAAATTTGGTTAATTGAATTTTAAAATTACCAAAAATAAATTAAATGGTGAAAATTAAAAAAAAATATTAATATGTATACAATGTGGAAATATCATAAAATTAATACTATAAAAAGTATTAAATAAGCAAATAGAAATTGACATTGCATTAGAAAATAATAATATGTAGATGATATCAGAATTCCATAAACAGAATTGATAAACAGACTTACGGTTTATGTGCAGCGGAAACTCGTTTATGGAATAGATCTGATCTACGCGAGAAACCGGATCGTTCTAGTTGCCTTTCCTATGAGTGTATGAATACACTGAGTACGGGCTATCTCCGTGAATTCTTTCGACGAACGAAGAAGTATGTCGTGTTTATCGGTAGGGACGTTTTCCCCGGATTTAGAAGGGAATCTTTACGATTCTCTATCGTTAGGAAATAGAGAAACTTCTTCTCTATTTATAGTGGAAATCCCAAATTCTATCTATATATAGGGTTAGACCAAATTACACATTTGGTCCCTGTAATTTACACATAATTACAGTTTAGTCCCTGCCATTCCAAAATGTCATGGGCGGACCAAAAACCAACATCTCCCACTCGCACATGACAAGACACACTTTCATTGCAACTAAACACACATACTTCTTTTAATTCTTGTTCGGCGAATTCACGCGACCAGTCAACGTAACGGTTAAATATTTGAAGCTCTCCTTCATCGTTCCACCTTTCGCTTAACGCGACTTCCCTCTAGTCCATTTTCCATGATCACTAGTTTTCAACTCACTTTTGATCTCATGAAAACATTCATATACACTACATACCTTTTCTACGAAAAAGAATTGAGCTCGAGTGTTATATGATTACTAAGTGACATGTTACTGAAAATGTACTTCCTCTCTATAAATAACCTTCCGTCATATGTCTAATGCTTATCTGACTGGTCCTTATATGCTTGTTCATAGCGAATGAAGCCTGGTTTAGGGTTCCAATCAAGTTAACCATCAGACATACCCTTCTTGTTATTTACAAAAGTCTTTGAGGGTGAATTTGAAACTCATAGTTTCATTTGGGTCTCACATTAGGAAAGTTGAGATCAATTTTCTTCTTTCCATCCCTTGGTCAGCTTTTACACATATTACTAAAATATGCCATAGTGTTAATCCACTTAGGGCGTATGTTTTATAAACACTATGCGAAAGCATTCAGTCTCTAAATGCAACTCATGCATCAGTACCTCTAGTCCACTTTTAAGCCTTTCACAGGACAGCTTTCGGTATCAATGAAATGATGATATTTCACATATCACATATGGATTTTCTCACACTCCCACTTTTACCTATGAACACACAATTCATAGTAAAAGATTCATCCATGTGAGTAGATGACATTTCGCCAACATACTGAACTATACTCAATAGCTCTATGTGTATTGCTTTAATTAGTGAATGAATTTGAACACAACAAATAACTCACATTCTATTCCAATAGAATTTTGCCAAAGTTATTACAATAGTTCAAAAACAACAACATGTTCCTATAACCTACGAAGACCAAATTCCAAAATGTGTTTACTAAAAACATTTGGGGCTATTAGCTTCGGTAACGAATCTGCAATCATATCACCGGTTGGAACATGCACTAAACTTATTTCTCCTTGTGTTATTTTGTCTTTAACAAAATGATATTTTATATCGATATGCTTGCCTTTTCTATGATAACAAGTATTGTTAGAATAAGCTATCGATGCAGTGCTGTCGGAATAGATAGTTGTATATTTCCTTTTAGGCAATAGATCCAAAAGATCTATGAAGCGTTTTAACCGAACCGCTTCTTGTACTGCAGCTGCTACAGCTACATATACCGACTTCATAGTCGATAATGCCACGCAAGCTTATTTCTTGCTACACCAGGAAATTGCACCATTTCCTAGAATGAAAATATACCCAGACGTGGACTACCTCTGCTCTTTATTAGTTCCTTGATCAACATCTGTATATCCCTTTAATTGCAGATCCTTTCCTTGGTAATAAAGGGAATAATTTGAAGTCCCCTTCAAATATCTCAATATCCTTTTCACTGCTGCCTAATGCATCAAACCTGGATTAGCCTGATAACGGCTTGCGAGACCCACCACAAAACCTATATCAGGTAGTGTACAAATCATAGTGTACATCAAGCTACCAATTGCACACCTTTAAGGAATTCTCTCAATCCTTTTAGTCTCTTCTGGAGTCGTGGGATACATACTTACATTCAGTTCTCTACCTTATGCCATAGGGGTTGGATTGGGATCACAGTGAGCCATACTAAACCGTTCTAAGATTTTATTGATATACATCTCTTGTGAAAGAGCCAATAATCTCTTAGATCGATCTCTTGAGATCTTAACCTCAAGAATGTAATTAGCTTCTCCTAGATCCTTCATCTCAAAGTTAGAAGACAACTAAGTCTTTACTTTCTTGAGTAAGGAAGTGTCATTTCTTGCTAATAAAATATCGTCAACGTATAACATTAGAATGACAAACTTCCCTCCGTTTTCATGCTTAATGTAGACACACGAGTTTGCATTAATCACCTTAAATTGCATTGATATAATCGCTTCATGGAAACAAAAATACCATTGTCTTGAAGACTGCTTAAGGCCATAAATTGATCTTTTCAACTTACAAACTTTATGTTCTTTTCCATGGATGATGAAACCATATAGATTTCTTCGTTCAGTTTGCCATTTAAGAACACAGTCTTCACATCCATTTGATGTAATTCAAGGTCCATACATGCTACAAAAGCAAGTACTTTTCCTATAGACGTGAAACGGACAACAGATGAAAAAGTCTCCCGATAGTCAATTCCTTCTTGTTGTGTAAACCCCTTCGCAACCAGCCGACTCTTAGTCTGGATAGGTTTCCCATCCGTTGATCGCTCAATAGTATGTACCCATTTATTCCCAATGGCTCTACGCCCTTTGGGTAGATCAACTAGTTCTCAAACTTTGTTGATCCTCATTGACTCCATTTCACTTTCCATTGCTTTAATCCATTCTTCTTTCACTGGGGATTCCAATAACTCTCTCATGTTAGTTGGAATATCTTCAATTTGAGCTATGATCGAGAGAGCTTCGCTATCAACTAAATGACGGCGTCGCGGGATATTTCCCCTCTGTGATCGTCTTAGAGGTTCTGCTTCTTGATAATCAAATCTCATATATTCATCAAGATTCAGAACAGAACTCCCACTGGGATCTATATCCATATTCACACTTGAATTTGGAACATGACTCTCACTCAAATCAAGACCACTCAAGTTAGGGTCAGGATTACTCAAATCCGCTTGTAAAGGTTGAAAAACATCATTCTCTTCCCTTTCCCTTACGTCTTCAACTTCATTCCTCCCACTCGAATTGAGTGATCCTGAAGTTTCAGACTCTTGAGTTTCAGAGAAAGTGAATTTCTTATCCACTTCTCCCAGTTTAGGAAATTCATTCTCTAAGAATGTGACATCTTGTGACTCAAATTCTGTTATTTAACCATTCTTATTCTCTCCCACTAGATCATATCCTTTGGAGAGATCAGGATATCTTATAAAGATACCTTTCTTGCCTCTTGGGCCTAGCTTGCCATGCTTGCCAGATATATCATGAACATAGGTAGCACATCCCTATGGTCGCAAATGGTTCAAATTGGGCTTGCGGCTTGTCCATAATTCACAAGGCGTGGTTTCAAAGGACTTAAAAGGTACTCTATGGAGTACATATGTGACAGTCAATAGTGCGTCTCCCCAAAAGGAGATAGGCAAACTGCTTCAGCCATCATAGACCTTACCATCTATCAGAAGGTTCGGTTTCTTCTTTCCACTACTCCATTTTGTTGTGGAGTCCTAGGTATTGTCAACTGATGTTCAATACCTGTTTCATCACATAAAACTTTAAATTCCTCGGAGAGGTACTTTCTTCCCCGATCGGTCCTTAAAGCTTTGATTCTCTACTCTAATTGATTTGCAACTAGAGCCATAAATCTTTTGAAAGATGCTAATGCTTTAGATTTATGTGTAATCAAATAGACATAACCATACTTTGTATAGTCATCTATGAATGTAATGAAATAGTACACACTATGCCTTGGCCCGAACATTCATTTGGCCACAGATGTCAGAATGGATTAGTTGCAATGGTTGGCCAGTTCGCGTAGCTTTATCAAATGGTTTTCTTGTCATCTTTCCTTTTAAGCTGTTTTCACAAGTTGGGAGATCTACTTTTGATAAATCAGCCAACAAACCTGCTTTAGCTAATCGTACTAAACTATGTTGACCAATGTGACTAAGTCTTACATGTCACATTTTTGAAATGCTAACATTATCCACAGACGAGTTAACAGTAAAGGAAAAACTATTATGACACAGATAATTTAGATCCAAATCCAAAACAATAAATCCATCCAACAAATGTCCACTACCAAAGCAGATATTGTTCATAAAGAGACTAAAATTGTTCAATTCAAAAGATAACATGAATCCCGAATTCATAAGGGTAGAAACAGATATCAAGTTCCTTTGAATTCCTAGGAGCATAGAGGACATGTTTAAGAAATAGTGGTCGACCACCATTCAAGACCAGCTGACAACAGCCAATCCCTAAGACTTCCTCTTTAGAGTTGTTTCCCACGTATATCCACCTTGTTCCCGTGGAACACTGCGGAACTCAACAAAAGAATCTCGATCCTTTGTTACGTGGTCTGTTGCTCCTGAGTCTACGATCCACAAAGGACGAGATTCAGTTTGGAAAACAAAACTTGAAACAAATGTATAACACTTATACACTTCGGTAACATTTACCTTAGGAGCTGTGCAATCTTTTGCAAAATACCCCTTCTGTCTGCGATTGTAACATTTCACCTTAGAAATGTTAAAATCTTTCTTGCCCTTCTTTTGAACTGGAACACTAACCACCGTTCTTTTTGCCTTCTTCTTGAAGAACCTTTTGTTCCTCTCCTTGGACTTTAGACCATGACTTGAACTAGCCATGTGAACCTCAAATTTCATATTAAGAGAGGCCATACGGTCCTCTTCCAGTTCAAGATGATGAACAACATCATCAAAGGCCTTAATGTCGTTGACATGAGTGAGTTGTAACTTCATATGCTCCCACCGATTCGGCAGAGAACGTATCACATCTTGAACTTTCTGCTCCTCGAGAGCATAAATCGCACTAAGCATGTGTTTTATACATGAAACTTTTTCACGATATCATCATTCATCGTACTAAGCATGGTGATGCAGGAAGATGAGTTCTTCCTCTTCCAGGCTTGATAAGCCTCAAGGTCCCTCTTTGTTTGGGTGGTGTTACCCTCTGCAGGAGGAACTATTATTCTCTCCAGAGTGTGAAGAGCCTCTTGCTCTTCAATTATGTATTGGACTATCATAGCCCAAACTTTATAATTGCCATTGTTCAAACGAAGGTCTTTATTTAGTTAAGCAACTATTGCTTTTGAAGCAGCAATTAAAAAAAAAACCACTAAAGACAAAAGTAGCACTAATAAGTAAGCGATATACCATATTTATTATAAGATCATTTAAAACTAAAAATAGTGTTTGGTTCACGTAAAATCGAACATCCATGGGCAATGCATCGAATCACCATTTACATAGGCTAATACGAACACCATATTAGGTTTAAATGTCCAATAATAAATATATATTTAGTTTTGTTTTAGATTATATTTTAATTTATTTAACATTTATACTTCTCTTAAGTATAAAACTAATGAGTAATATAACACTTACTTATAATCTCAAAATAAATAAATTAAAAATTACTAAAACAAATAACTAAAATAGCAATGTTTAAAAAATAAACATTTTATAATACCATAAAAATATCCAACATTTAGTCAAAATTACCACCACAATAAAAACTTTAGCACAAAGTCCTTCAATACAAAATTGAAAAACGAAATCAGCAAGAGAAAAAGTGAAAAATGAAGAGCTCAATCTTCATTTTTATCGAGTTGAACTATCTCAATTTCTTTTGAGGTGACCGGGATCATCTCTACGAACTTATAGTAGAGATCCATAGGCATGTTCTCAACACCCTCGATAACAGCATCTAGACATGGGTGACGAACCAACTTGTTACTTCTAAGTAACATGATTCTATGATTATAAGATAACTTAGTTCTTGTTTTAGCCAAGTTCAACACAAATACTTTGCATTGGGATCCATAATCCTGTTCAGGAACTAATCCTTCAATGGAGTTCACCGGTTCGTCAAAAGCAAAATTTTCTTAAAGTGCTTTTCACGAAAAGCCTTTTTCACAAATTTTAACATTTTTAATTGATCAATTCTAGAGGAAAATCCTCCTTTCTAGACAAGCTCTTGGATTTCACGGTTTAACGCATTAAACCGCTCCATAACTCCAATAACATCCTCTTTTTCTAACAGAGGATACCGTTTAGAGAAAAGCTTATTTACAAGTTTTTTTGGTAGAGTCCTTGCCTCCTCCTTAGACTGGATTATTTTCGCCGTTTTTACGATAATTGTCATTTCTATAACATATATGGAAATAACAAAAACTTGTTATGATCAACCAAAATTCAGTTTATTAATACACAACAAATATACTGAATTTTCTTGAATTTATTAAACATAAATTAAGCATTTATACACAATGAATACTAGTAAATTTAGTTTAAAAATATCAAATGAATTCCAAAAATTCAAGAAAAATGTAAATTTTAATTCTGGAAACAATTTGACGAAATTTGGTGGCTGGAAACACCCGCACGCTCCTCCATGCGCTAACAAGGGTTCTGCTGACTCACGTGACACGTGGCAACTTGTGATTTATGCTGACGTGGCACACCAGCCACGTGTCATCACCTGACTGGATAAACGAATGACATGGATGATGATGTGGCATGCTGATGTGGCATCGCCTTGACACATGTCATCACCCTATTGGTCCATAGTGATGACGTGTCACGATCACAACTGTTTTGCCATGTGGTGACCTTCTATTGGTCCATGTGTTTGACACATGGCAGTTGACCATTTCAAAAACGGTTGACTCGTACACGTGTCAACACGTGATTGGGTGGACTTTTCAACTGTCAGAAAATCAACCAATAGAGTCGCACCATGTGTCCAACAGACCTAAACTTCCCCTAACCATCATGCGGCCAATTCCAGCCGCAGTGGTGGCGCGTGAAGTCCACGCGCCGCCTTTCAGCCCTCCGTTGGCCATGAAATTTGACATTCCGACTCGATTTTTTGTGCTGATTTCAGTGGTGTGATCAGATTTTTGAAATTCCGATTAAAAATTTTGACACTTTGTACTGTTGGATCTAATATGGTATCGTTTTGACACGGATAACCATGGTTTTCAGACCTGGACCGGTTTTGGATTTAACCGGAATAAACCGGAATCGAACCGGATTTAATAGAAAATATTAATATATTTAATATTTATGACATTTCATTTTCTAATGTGCAATAAAATTTACTTTATAACAATAATTAGAAATAATTAAGAAATTTTAAACACTCCATAATAATTAATAAAAATTAAAATGTCTTACAATAAGTTCACAAGTTCATATTTTATAGTAGGATTTAATCATCACAAACTTTTCTTGCAAACAAAGGAGAATTTGATACTAAAGGATCATAAAAATGGTGAGTAGAAGAGTTCAATGTGGTGGAAGGATCAAACAAATCCAAATTGATATTCTCCAAATCATTCTCATCAATGGTGTCCACTCCTACATATGGAAAACAAAATTATATAGTAAGACATGCATTACCAAAAACTCAACTTGAATAGGATGCAAAAAAATTAATCCAACCATATTCATTTGTGTCCTCTTGAATAATTGGTTGCAAATAATTTTCTTGCCAATTAACTTCATCCAAATCTTGACCACCTTCTATTTCATTATCTTCTTCAATCCAAAAATTCGTTTTCTCAATGCACTCATAATCAATAGGATCCATATTATACTTTTTGCAATACCTAATAAACATATTAGCTTGAAGTTAAAATATGAAAATGCATAATACAAAACAATTTAAAAGGAAGACTAAAGATAAATTACTACCTCTTGCCCGAACGCAAATTGCAATTCACATAGACAAGATCGTTTAGTCTTCCATGCTCCAATCAATTCCTCTTTTTGGTATGAATTCTTTCAAATAGACTCCAATTTCTCTCACATCCAGAAGAGGAAGCGGTTTGACTCAAAATACGAATAGCCACATTTTGCAATAATGGAGCACTAATACCAAATGTTTTCCACCAAGTATCTATATATTTAAACAAAAGCATGATTAGAATACATCAATTATACAAAAATTAGGACAAAAGACTATAAACTCATTAAGTTCAGTGAAAAAAGATTAGTTTGTTACCTGGTCTCATTGTTTTGGCTCCACTAAGAGCAAATTTCCGAGAAAAACTTTCCAATTGATCTTCATAGAGAGCTATATCTTCTGTTGCTTGTTGTCCACGTTCACATATAGATTTCTTTTCAAGCATCTCAAGTAAACCAAGCTTAACCTCTGGCATTTTACAAAATTTCTCACCATATTGAAAATTTGGATTCAAAAAGTAAGCAGACACATGAAGACTCCTTTTAAAGTGTTTATCCCATCTCGCATCAATGATGTTAATAAAAGGTCCATAAAGTTCTTTATTTTTCTTGAACATGTGCTTGATAATCTTTCGTGCCCTACGGATCCCATCATAAACATATGGCAGTGAAGGTCTTTCATCAGAATCTACTATCCTCAATAATCTAATGATAGGACCCACAATATGAACCACTATTTCTATCTCATCCCAAAAGGCTTTATCTAATACTGTTGCATTGACTATTTTTCCATTTGCACTTTTAGCTAGCTTGTGATTACTGAACAAATTACTTATCACTAAAGCTTGCAAGTCACCCTTATGTTCCAAAATACTACTCAAAGTGATAAAGCTTGTAGCAGAACGAGTCACTGCTGGACGAACAATTTCCTTCCAACCCTCTCTTTTTCGCAACCAAGACAAGAAAATTATGTGATTATAAATAAAAACTGTAATCTTGGAAGCACGAGTTACTAAGTGAGACACACGATTCAAGCTAGCAATATCCTTTAATATGAGATTTATGCAATGAGCCGCACATGGTGACCAATAAATATTTTCATATTTCTTGTGAATTAATTTCCCAGCAGCTACATAATTAGCTGTATTATCAGTGACCACATGCACCACATTTGGTGGCCCAACCCAATCAATCACTTCAAAAAACATTTGGGACAAAGTTTGAGCATCTTTGACAACATCAGATGCATTAACAGATTTCAAGAAACACGTACCACATGGAGAATACACTAAAAAATTAATCAAAGTTCTTTGTCTCCTATCACTCCAACCATCAGCCATAATAGTGCATCCAAATTTTGCCCAATCTCTTCTATAGGTATCAATAAGTAAAGCACATTCCTTTTTGCAATCATTCAAATAATTCACCCTCAAATCATGATATGAAGGAGGTTGAAATCCACTACCAATAGCAAGCATGGCATCCAATGCAGGTTTCAAATAAGGTGAATTTATTGCTTTAAAAGGAATGCATGCATCATAAAACCATTTAGCTAGAGCCAAGCAAGCTTTACCTTTTGCTTCTTTTCCAGCCATAGCACTTCTAATTCCCGGTTGAGACCCTGAAGATGTTTTTGGACCAAGAAAAGTACCCAATCCCTCTTTTTCCTTTCCCTTTTCTAAAACTGGTGACTCCTTTCACTTTGATGGATTAGACTCTTCCACATCTGCTTCTTCCAATTCTAGTTCAAATGGATCCTCATTATACTGCTTCAATGTTCTCTTAATTCCAATGCTCTTGTCTAATGATTTAAGGCATGAAAGCATTTGTTCACGAACATCAGGAGGAACTTTCTGACATGGTACTACTTGACCCTTCTTCCCTGCAAGATGTTGCTTCATTCTATTAATCCCTCCTCCTTTGTATACCTTTGAACAATAACAGCATTTGTAACTTGGTTTTCCATTTTCTAAGATTTCTTCACAATGTTTCCATGTGGGATCAGTCTTTCCACGGCCATGAGGAGTTGATGCTGTACTAGCATTTTCACTTGCCATTCTATTATATAGATAAATAAAGAAGAAAAAAAACAGTGGATTAATAGAAGCCAAAGGAACTTAAATTTCTAATTTCACTGTAATTTATTATACCATCTAAATTTCTAATTTCACTGCAATCTATTATACCGTCTTCCCCTTTCAATTTTTTTCCACTTTTGTTTTTATTAGGTGGAATTCGATTTAATTCTCCACTGTAATTAATTCTCCACCCTCCATTATTAGGTGGAATTCGATTTCTAATTTCACTTTTCTTTTTTTTTTTCAATTTTTTTTCTTTCAATCTATTATAGCTTTGCGCCACTGTAATTAATTCTCCACCCTTCATTTTCTTACTTAATTATATCCAGGTTTAATTTAAGTGCATGTCCACAATTAAAATGCAACGATAGTGATTTTGTTATACATATTATTAAACGCTCAGTCCCTCTCTCCATAGCTGGGTATTTCATTAGAAGGGCAGAAACAAATTATGAACAGATCTTTGCTCTTATTATAAGCTCTCTGTTAGTAGATAGCTACCTTTCCAAAGTTTAAAGCCTAAATTGTTGTAAATTAACAATGGAAACTCAGACACAACCAACAATGGCGAAAATTTAAACAGAGATGGGTTACTTACCAGTTTGACAAGGGAGCTACTGAAGCGAGGAGAAGATTGATGATAATTTAAAATTAGGAAGCGATGAGTGGAGAAGAAGTAGTTGTCGGTGCTAATTTGTGCTCATTGATGATGATTTGTGGTGGAGAAGTTGAGTGAAGAATAGAATGGTGTGGAGGCGGTGAAGAAATAAGGTTCTGCAATTGATGTTTAGGGTTTTTTAAAGTTTTTTTTATCTTTTTTTTTTTTAAATTTCAAATCTGAACCGCTTTGACCCGCCACCCGGGACCAGTTTTTCGGTTCGACGGTTCGACTGGTAGGTTCGTCGGGTGAGAAACGGTTCTTGATTAGAGACAGAATCGGCTGGAAACTGACCGGACCAGGCTCCGGTTCCTGTTGAACCTGGTCGGACAGGCCGGTCCGGTCCGGTTTTTAAAACTATGCGGATAACAATGCAAATCCGTATCAAACGAATAAAAACGAATCCAAATGAACAAAAAACATATTCTCATTCATGGAACATCAGATTACAATATTTACGGAATCATTTTGACACGGATATCAATATAAATCCGTATTAAAACGAACAAATATGTATTTAAACGAATAAACACGCATTCATAACGGATAAAACTAATTCTAATTCACGGAATTCCAGAAAACTAGATTTGAACACATCAATCTATAAACCTTTCGGCTCTGATACCAATGATGTCAGAATTCCATAAACAGAATAGATAAACAGACTTACGGTTTATATGCAGCGGAAACTCGTTTATGGAATAGATCTGATCTACGTGAGAAATCGGATTGTTCTGGTTACCTTTCCTACGAGTGTATGAATATACTGAGTACGGGCTATCTCCGTGAATTCTTCCGACGAACGAAGAAGTATGTCGTGTTTATCGGTAGGAACGTTTTCCCCGGATTTAGAAGGGAATCTCTACGATTCTCTATCGTTAGGAAATAGAGAAACTTCTTCTCTATTTATAATGGAAATCCCAAATTCCATCTATATATAGGGTGGGACCAAATTACACATTTGGTCCCTGTAATTTATACATAATTACAGTTTAGTCCCTGCCATTCCAAAATGTCATGGGCGGACCAAAAACTAATAGTATATAATGTGGAATATGTTGTTTACTATTTTTATGTATTATTATTATATTTCAATTATGTGTGTTGTGTTATTTTGGTTGTATTGTTTATCATGTACTACTTGTATTATGCTTTTTCTTTTATTAACTTTTAGTGTTTTTGTAGTGTAAACGTATTTGTGTTTTGGAATAATGTCTATGTAGTATTGTAATATCATCGTATTTATATGAATTTTAATAGGTTGTTTGTACTTCGGTTTAATTAAATTATCGTATTTGTATGGATTTTAATAGTGTGCTTATAATCTGGTTAGATTAATTAATATTATCTATTATGTATTAATGTTTTAATTTTTACTTTCATTTGATACGATTTTATTTAATTAAATTATTTATTTGTTAAAAAAATTATTATATTATTAAATTTATTTATTTATAAATTGTTAAAATTAAAATGTTTTCGAGGATTTGATAAAAAGAGATAAATAATATAAATATATGTGAAAGGAATATAATAATAATAAAAGTGTTAGGTGAAATGGAATAAAATAATAATATTTTATTTTGGAATGGAGGGTTGGAGAAAAAAATACCGTAGCTTATAATAAATTATAAAGAAAATTTGATTTGGAGTGGAAATTTGAAATTATAGGTTGGAGATGCCTAGCTCCATAATTTTAAGAAAAATAAAAGCTAAAACCAGTTATTAATAGATGCAAATTTTGATCACCATTCCAATGATTGTACGTAATGCAATATATTTTGCCAAAGGACTAACAGAAAAAATCCATAAACGCCCTTTGAATTAAACCCAAAAACAATTTGTTAGTCTTGTAAAATCGATCAACAACATAAGTTCCAGTTATGAATCTACACTTTTTGTAAGATGCTATAAAAATAATGAAAATTAGCTTCTAAAGTGAATCAAATATGAAAAGCACATTTGAATTACCTAGACGAGCTCTTTGTAAGAAGAATTCATCACTCCCAAGTGAGATTTCCGGATAAATATAGAGCAAATATTTAGTTCCGAATAAGCTAGATTATTGGACCCTTATACCCGAACCAACGGTACCTCGATCCAATGAAGTCAATAAATCCGATGTCTGGCAAACTAAAATCATTCCAAAGTAAAGAGACAATATACTAATCAAGGGATAATTTTTCCTTAAATTCTATTCAGAATAGAACTCTACAAAGATATTATTTTACCCCAATTAGGAATTTTTCTTATTGGTTAAGCAAGAATATCAATCCTAATCTAATTAGGACAGCTTGGAGTCTATATAAAGGTCTCTCTAGCTCAAAAGGTACATATATATTCTCCTATTTTTACTTAACTGCTTCTTAATCCCTTAGTAATTTGAGCATCGAAGTATCTTTATTTTATTTTGTTTTGCAGGTCCTGACCCAGTCTTTTTCAATATGAAAAATTCCCTGACTGGTATGGATTTTTCACATAATCCATCAAGAATTAATAGATATTTTAGAATGAAAATGTAAAAAAGATGATATTTAAAAAAAAAACATAACCAACTTATTGCTATCTTTTTCCTTGTACTAATAAATAATCATAACCAAACCAAGCAATAGTGCAACTATAATTAAGTGGTAGTCCGTACTTTATACTAATAATAAAAGATAATCTTATAATGTAAATGAATAACTTTCGATCCAATTATTCTTAATAGCACAAGTCTTCTCTTCAATTATTCATATTAATTTTTTATGTATAAGCAAAATATTACAATATTTAGCTACGTATAGTGACTTAATCTAGTACGTTCTCAAGGCAACTTTTACTTTTGAGCATTCTTGAACCAACTATATACCAAACCAAAAGGCTTAGACATTGGAAAATATTAATCATAACAAAAATTATGCATAATTGAATGGAATTCATGAAACCAATATTAGTCTTATAATAGATGGGATCTTCAATCACTGGATTTTTTGGTTTTGAAATGAAAAAAAAATCAATTCTTAATCTTGCATTTTATTTTCAACGTAATCAATCCGCACCCATTTTCCATTTATCTCAATTATCTATCCTTTTCGCTCTTACATATAATTATTTCTCTCACAATCGCTTTTGATAAATAAGTATCATTAAATAAACCAAAGATAGAAATCCGTAGTATATAGTTAGTGGATAAGCTATGTAAGTTTTGAGCCAATCAATATTAGTTTTTATATAGTTTTAGTGACTGGATAGTATAATACTAAATTTTAGTGATGGATCAAATTGTTTTCCAACTAATAATAGTAGCAAAACTAAAAATCCCTCATCAAATACTTTTTTGACACAAAATATATACGAATAATTTTTATTGAATCAGAAGAGTAACTTTCAAATTGCCTCCAAAAGGATTCTTACATTCATAAACCGACTTAGAAAGGATTTGGTCATGAAGACAACCCAAACTCAGAATGACACCTCAATAGAGGTATATAACTCAAATCTCATTCTATCTACAACAAAGTCATGTAATTCATAAATTACTTATCATTTCGCTTTCGCATTTTGTCTATTTTTATTAGTAATCTTTTTAAAGGACTACTCAATACCTCCACTAGTATTTCATCAAGCTTCTTTAAGTTTCATCAAGCCGCTTTAAGTTTGGATGCATTTGGAGCTTCTATTTCATCCAACTTATTAGTAAAATCAATTAGGGTACAAAAAGCACAAAGCATTCCTGGTACTACATGCAAAAGGCATTTTATGAGCAACCAAAGCCTATGGAAAAAGGAACAAAAAATCACAAAGATTGATTAGTTACTAATTAGAGGAAGCATTTAATAATTTAATTGATAAAAAAGGTATTTAATTACACTCACAAATTCTCTAATACCTATAGAAACCTTATCAGTGTGAATACTATTATAGGAGGAGATTAGGATATAAAAACTGAAATAACAAAGGAAAACCAATTACCTATTAGAACACAAAAATGAAATGGAGAATAATTTAAAGATTTTAGGGGCGCAGGGGAGATTAGAATAAAACATTGAAATAAATAAGTAAATATATAAAATGAGAAAACTGAAAATAAAAGTAGTTCCAATAAAAAAGGAGAGATTGACATATCAACTCAATATATATATATATATATATATATATATATATATATATATATATATAATAAAAATAGTTCCAATAAAAAAGGAGAGATTGACATATCAACTCAATATATATATATATATATATATATATATATATATCAATTAAAAGTGTTCAAAACATTTTGAAGATATATTTTAATCAAGTTTTGAAAATTATAATTATTTTTATGATATTTATATAAATTCGGTCATCTTTATGTAGATATGCAATTTTTGATGGAAAATCAATATTAATAATCAAGAAATAATAGGAAGAACTTAATATTATTCTAATCTCGGTTGAATATGGTTAGCTCTTTATTGCGGGTACAATTTTATTACCCTAATCTATAGGACTTAGATAGAGCAAGTAGGATGTCAAACATTGGAATCAATATACTTGTAAGTATTGTTTGAGAAAATTTATTTTATGCCTGATACACCACATCATCCGTATGTCAAACTAATAAAATCATGCCACATAATATATATTTAGGGTCTAAAATTCATAAACTAGCCTTGAGGATTTATATATTAACGCCTAAGGTTTTATTTTAGGGTATAATTTATTTCAATAAATAACTCATAAATAATCAATAAATTAATTATAACTTGTTATTTTTTGATTGGTTAAAAAATGAATTGACTTTATTTTATTGGCTTGACAAATAGATGACATGATATTACATGCATACAGTAAAATTTCTTGTGTTATTTTATATTAACCGAGTAGATACTAAGATGGATAGGCAATGATAACTTTGAATAAGTTGTTTATCTTAATTTCTAATTAATAAACTTATAATCTACTTTTAATTTGTTAGTAATGATATAATCAAATGGATTATTACAATTACAGTTATAAATTGATCAAGTAAGGATTCAATGAAACGTGTATATACATGCACTGACTGGAGAATAAACCCCGATATCCCTTAGTGTAACTTTTGTTGTCAAATAAGGATATTCTCATGTAGAGTCCACAAACACTCTCATGTTATTGTGGAAATAGATGGAAACCATGAAGTTCTATACTTTAACCCTTGAAATCCTTGTCTTCTAAGTGATTTCTAGCCTTTAAGTAAACCCAATTGCCTTTCCACCAAAGCATCCCAACTCTAGTTGTGAACAAGTTGATTAATATATTATATATGGTGATCAAACATATATAATAAATCACATACCTAATTGAACTTAAATCATTCATGCATTGAAATAGAATATTGTATTAATAATGATCAATCCATGCTTGCAATCATGATAAACAACTTAGTCTAATTATATATTGTGAAAGAAATAAACACAAGGAGGATAATGATATCAAAAGATTATCTAAAGAGGAAGAAAAGAAAGAATGATTGGTAACTCCCTTATTCCTCTTTAGAAATTCTTGGATGTTAGATGACCTTTTTGATGCCCTCCTCTTTCATGGCTTATTCTTTTTTCTTCATAGGCTTTTTGATTATATTTAGTAGTTACTTTCTAGTGTTTCATCGGGGTGTCTCTTTCCTGAAATGTGGTGAATAACATTTATAGGTCATGAAGAAATGCAATAGTCGCATGAAGAGTCACAATATTTTGACAAAGAGTCACAATGGTTGAATGGAAAGACACAATGATTAGATGAAGAGTCGCAATGGTTCAGATGAAGAGTCACAATGGTTTAAATAAAGACTTGTCTCGCTTGAGTGAATAGTAGCCTGGCTTGAGTGAATAGTCGCTTCGCTTGTCTCCACTGATTCTTGTTACGAGTCGGCATAGATGGCATGATTTGACACATTCATCCCAACACAATCTCACCATGCTTTAATTCTTCAACATAAATCCCTAAACTATACCTTACATCATTCAATTAATCTTATAAAATAAAATCAAGGGAAAAGTAGCGTAAACATGATAGATTAAGTGAATACACAACCTAGAGTATGACACTTAAGCAACTGGGATAATTATGCTAAGTTGTGTGACATCGCTCTCTTCTATCTTTAGCCTTATTCTCTTGTGTTTATACCCTATATTAGGGTTTATTTTTGTACATTTTATGAGCTTTTATTTGTACATGAATCTCTGGTATCTTATTTTTTTCTTTGTCTTATTACGTTTTATTATGACTTTGAGTTTTTGGCTATTGTGAGCGTCTATTAGGCATCATTCATTTTTTGGCAGCATTCTACAACTGGTATTTTTAAGTGCAACAGTGATGCAACTATATATGGGGAGAATTGTATGACCGAATTTGAATTGATTCGGTGGGATTCTTTAGGTTTATTTGTAGTTGTTCATGACAAATTTTATCTTGTTTCTTCTTATCCTTTATTAGCGAAAGCAATCTCTTGGAATGCTCCGCTATCTGGCTTAAGGACAATAAGTTAACATTTGTTATTTTTTTGCATGATTTGCACCTTGTTGTTTTCAGCTTTTAGTAGCTCATATTTAAATGGTTTTTATTTTGGTTTAATTGTTGAGGATTGTAAACTACAACTCTCTAAATACAAACCAAAGCATGTGCCACATAATTCGTTTAGGATCCTCTTTTCATATGTATAAATAACAAAACTATCAAGCAAGAAATTAGTTGACAAATCGAAGAAATTAATGTTTACATCAATTTTAAATAATTAAATAGTGTGGAATTTCAAATCTAAAAAATATATATATGTATATATATATATATGTATATATTTGTTTTGTTAAAACAATTAATTAAAAGGAAAAACATTGAATTCTTACTACAATTTTAAATGTTGAACAAAAACGAATTCGTATTGAGACTTAAAAAAGAAAAAGAAAAGGAAAAGAAAAGGAAAAGAAAATGAACAATTGCATTCTTGTGATAGAAAGGAAAGTGAACAGAGAAGGCGTTGGCAAAGGCCCCACGACAACTCAGCCTGTGCAGTAGTTTGTAGTTGTACTGTAAAACCCTAGAACTCATACAACCACGTCTCCCAAATAAAACCAACACACAAGCATAATTTAAGCCTTCTAAAATCGAAATTCCATAGGGCGCTTCTCTTTTGCAAATTCATGGCTTACATTGTTGATCAAGATCAACAATGGCTACTCAATTGCTTGAACGCTACTCTTGATCCTAACCTCGAAGTCCGTTCTTACGCCGAAGCTTCTCTTAATCAGGCCTCTCTTCAGCCAGGTTCCTTTCCGTACTTCTCTTCTTCATATTGAACCTTGAATTTTTCTTAAATGATTTCTCTCCCTATCTTGAAACCGTCATTATTCTTTTTATTTTCATCGTTTCCTTTAGCCAACTTGGGTTTTTAACCGTGTTGATTGCTTTAGTCTGAAACAAAATTTCATATGGAAATGGTAGGTCTCTGGAATGAAATTTCTGAGGAGTTCCCATTTTTTTTTTGGAAGGTTGCACTTCTGTGTGATCCATTGGTTTCTGTTTCAAGATTGTCTTTATAGTGACATGTCTAGAGTGGAACTATGATAAGGAGACCTTCAATAGAATGTACAAATTGGTGTATCAGATAAAGATTATTCTTAGTTTCGGATGTCATGGATGTTCTGCAGACTGTATATGAAATCAAATATATAATTAAGAATTTTTAGGCGAAAATAAACAGGATTTTCCAGGATAATGAGGCCTGGCGGGTCTTAAATGTGGTTTCATGGGAAGCCACGGAGGTAGGAATAGGATGTTAGGAGAGCTTTGCTTTCAGAGCTTCACCTACATGCTAGTGCTAAGGAGCTCTTTGGGGCATGGAAAAGTAGTTTCGAGAGGTCTTAGCTTTTCAGTTCTGTTGGTGATTTAAACTTTATGTTGATTTTTAAAGGAAGAAGAAGCTGTGAGATGGCACCTATCAAGTTGATTAGGTCCAACATGGATATTGTGATTCGCCTGTTATTTGATGGAATTGCAAATGCAGGCTGAGTTATCTGCTGAAGTAACTTAATTCTGCTACTAGGGGTTCTATCTTGGAATCATTACATCTTTTTGGTGTGGATAGGAAACCCACAAAATCTAGTTTCTTGGTTTGCTCAATGGATGTATTTGGATAACAAGCAATTCAATTATTGTGTGGTTGTCAAGCATTATTTTTTTTGGCTGTCAGGGTGAAATATCCTTGCCTTAACCTCATCTTTGTTTCTGGGCTAGGAGTTTTATGTTTCAAAGCATGATTATTGATGGACACTCCTTACTCTTGGAATGAGGGACCATCCTTTTTTGACAGGATAATAATGGTTTCTCTATTCTTTGTTCTGTTGTACATTTGTCTTAAGAATTCAATTGGATGCCTTTTTTCTTTTTCTCTAGTGTTGGTGGCTAGGGTGAGGATTTTTGTGTCTATTTCTAGCTGGAAATTTGCTTGAGATGTGGTTCTCCTATTGAATTTGGAAGGTAAAAGATTAGAAACTTTGTTGAAGTTTACTGTTGGATTAAACTTATTATCACGAGTTGAGCTGCACTAGGTTAGCCTTATCATGTCCTGTGAGGATTTATTTAATTAGAGCACAAATGCATAGGAAGTCAAATTACATGGCAAGGCCAGTGCACTAACCTATGTGCCTAAAACCATGGCTGCTTTTTCTTTGGAAGTAAACTCCCTCAAGGAATCTTTGAAATTGGGGAGAAATTACAGTCCTCAGTTGTGATATCTAAAGTAATTCTTCTAAATCAATCAATTCAATCAATTGCCTTTTGTTGCATTTTATTTGGATTATTAACACTTCTGGGAATTGGTATATTTCATGGGCACTACATTTGTTGTTACATTTGAAGTGGAGGAGGTGTTGGTTTTTAGGGGTTTGTGATTAACACGAGTTCTTTTGTCAATAATTTTGGTTCTGTAAGGGACAAAGAATTAGGGAGCTTTTTAAGGGAGAGGAATCTTTCTTCCATCCTTAAATAGAAGACAAATGAATTTCAATTTTCTTTTTTATGTCTGCTGGTCATCATTTGATGGATCCAGACAGTGATATACTTAATCAATTGTTTGTCTTGTAAATGACAAGTGTTATGGGTTGAACTGTTGTTGCATAGCCATCTTTTGTCTTCGTCATCCTTCATTAATCATGTGGTCTATTGTGCCCTATAGTGCTTCTCATTCTATTTTTATGAAGAGAATACAATTATGATCATATCTTTCTTCTGAAGGTTTTGGAGCAGCACTATCCAAGGTTTCTGCAAACAGGGAGCTTTCTTTGGGATTGCGGCAGATATCCTTGCTCCACTGCTGCAATATCAGTTTTGTCATACTGCTTTTTTTTTTTTTTTGTTATAAAATCTCCTCCTATTTCTTCTCCTTTTCAAAGTCTTCAATTTTTATTGCTTGTCAGAGTTTGGCATTGCTAACAAATGTGGAAGTCATAGTTTTTATTTGATTGAAAAGGATAGGATTAAATTGCCATTTCTCGTCTTGTCTCGTTGTGTTCTGAAGTTATGTATTTTTTCTCTCATTATTTGCTGATGTTTGAATTGCATGTTTTGTGGTTGTAAAAAATCCATATCTAGTGTAAATGAATAGCTTTTGTGTACTATGAGACTTAACATAACATTACCTAGCAGCAGTTCTTCTAAAGCAATTCATTAAGAAACACTGGCAAGAAGGTGAGGAATCTTTTGAACTTCCTGCAGTATCAAGTGAAGAAAAGGTACCTGTAATATGTTGTTTTTTTTTTTTATCATTTTATTCTCTTTTGAAAAATGTTTGTATGATTTTCCTTCAAACCATATTCTCATGCACTAGTTTAACTCATTTTCTCCCCTCTTTAGGCAAGTTTGTGAGACATTGTCTCTTATATATTTTCTTCTGTAGTTCTTATGGACCAATGTTCTTTGTGCATTTGAAATTTTTTTTATCAATGAGGAAACCTCACAAGGAAACTGAATATGAAAAAATTTGGAAAACTTAGAAAAGTTAGAGAAAACTGGAAAATGGAAATGGAAAACATTTTCTGAAACCAAGCAGCGCCTTATTACTAATCTAAAAATATTATCCAAATAGAAAAGTTAATATCTTGTTTTAACTCTTGGCATTGAATTAATCATAATATTGAAGAATGAAATAGCATATATGAAACTTCTTAGTTGCAAGTTATGCTCTTTGTATGCGCTTGTCATTTGTTTTAATTTGAGAAATGGAAAAGCTCTCCTCTCTAAATGTTTTGGACAAAATAACTTTTCATATAATTAATGAGATGGAAATATAACATAGCATGTGATAAGAAACTTTTGAATTCTTACCTTTTTTTGTTTCTCCCATTATTAATTTGTCAGCTTTTGCATGCATGAATTGTAGACCTTTTATTTTTGTGAAGGTTATTCTTGCGTTAATAAATGTAACAAGCATTGTATAGAAAAATGTAAATAAATTTAGGCTAAATAAAACTTTTATCGTCCATTTTCTGAATCTTTGCTTACTTTTTTTGAATATTCAATGTTGACAAAGCTTGTTTAAAATTGAATTTAAACATAGTTGTGGGATATATTCAGAAAACTGAATTTGGGCCAGTTTGGCTGCATCAAAAATTGAAAAAGAAACAAGAAGGAATGATTTTTGGGCAAAACTAGGCCAACTGCTGTCCCATAGGCACTTAAGTTTGGTACTCCTTGGAAGTTTAGTTCTCTAGCTTGCTTTTAAACTAATTTGAACTATGTCGTTCCTTCTACTTTATGCTTTTTTCAATAGTATTTTATTTTAAAACTTTCATCTATATTTTTACTTAAGTTTAGATAGTGTTTTACAGTTGAAGTTCTTAATTAGTTATATACTTTTGATAATGTCTGCATTATCAGGAAGTTATACGTGGACTTCTTTTAGCTTCTTTGGATGATCCTCATAAGAAAATCTGCACAGCAATAAGCATGGCTGTAGCATCAATTGCTACGTATGATTGGCCAGAGAATTGGACTGACTTATTGCCAACCCTTCTAAAGTTGATTACCAATCAAACAAACTTGAATGGAGGTAAGTCCTTGGAATGTTCATTTTCAGTTGATCGTCTGTTAGTTCCTTTCATTATTTTCTTTTCTTTTCAAAATGTATATGAATTTGTTCTAAGACTGACTTCGATGAGGGTGTGAATCTGCTACAAGAAGTACCATGACTAGGACATAAAGATGTAGGTCATAACTTCTAAATGAAAACCTCTAAATGTCTATACTGTGACTAGGTTAGCGGCAGTATGTTCCATTTATTGTGGATGATGTTTTTGTGTTTTAAATGTCATATTGACTTCATCGGGAGACGAAAATAAAAACAAGGACAGAAAGGAGACAATGAAGAGTTGCAGATGATGAAGGAGAAGAGAGGGTGGGTACCAAAAAAAGAGAAGGGAGAAAATAGGGGAGAAACTGTCATGGGTTTTCAGTAGTTCATCTTTTTGTATTTAACCCACTTTAACAAGCTCTCTAATATAATATTTAACCAGTCCCTGTCCAATGGGCTTTATCAAACTGAGTTTGATGGGTTTGCTTTTAATTTTTGTTAGAAACAGTATACGCTTTGGTATGAAAATCTGAACCTTATTCTTTTTCACAAACAATTAAATCAATGCATGTTAAATTTGGTAATTTCAATGAAGGATTATTTTATTATTTTATATATTTTGTCATTTTGAAAGCTAAATTTTGACTAGCACCTATTTTTAATCTAACTTACAATTTTTTTTGTTATGGCTGTTGTTATAATACAGTTTGTCCTTGGAATTATACTTTTTATAACAAATAATGCAACAACGATATCATTTGCAAACAACTAATAAAGTTAAGAGTAGGAAAAACTAATAGATTGCTTAGAATAACCCCCCCAAAAAAAAATGGTTAAAATTGGAAGAATAAGGATGTTATTTCACTAATTGTAGCTCACTGAACAGTACTAACTTATCAGGTATTTGTGCTTGCTCGCAAGAAGATGTATTCTTTATGGTCCAACTTCAAGTTCTTCTCTAGAATTTTTCCCCTTAGATATCATGGTATTATCTGCTTGATATAACTGAATTATTTTCATATAATGTTCCTTACAATTTCTGAAAATATTGCTATAGTTTGTACCAAAATGAGATTATGTCTAAATTTGTAGTACGTGGCGGTTTAAGATGCTTGGCTCTTATCTCTGGGGACATAGATGATTCAATGGTGCCAGCAGTTGTACCTGCTTTGTTCCCATGCTTACATACAATTGTATCATCCCCACAGGTTAGAATTTTATGTTTCTCAATTTTTATATTTCTAATGGAGATAGATTTTGTCTGTTGATTCATATTTTTTTTGTTGGGTCTATTTCTGACATATAAAATGTGATATTTTTGCAAATGGAAAGATGAATTCACGTTGCTAGGTGGCTATTGCAAAGAGCTTGGCCAATGACCTATCTGGTTGTTATTTTATTATTGTAGCAATCAAATTGGTTTGAGATCGCTCTTCTTAATATATCCCATATTAGCTAGTTATAGCGGCATAAACTATTTGTATGAGGCAATCCTGTCCCATTGAAGGGTATCTCTTTGGGTAGAGTTAGACACAAAGTTCTTAATATTGTATTCGAGCCACCTAGTCTAATTGTTGGGCCAATTGATATTGCATCACCCGCAGATATGTAGTCTCGCAAATGTCACACTCTAGATGTTCGAAATTGGACGTGGGGGGAATATTCTTGAATCTTCTACGTTGGCTAGTTACAGAGGCATAACAAATGTACGTATGTGGGGGAAATTCGTTCACTTTACCGTTTGGAGTGAAGTTAGAGTGTAATTTCTTAACAGTTCTGATGTATACATGTGATAATATAGTCAATTGCTTCTGAATCAGAAGATAATAAGATTGAGAGGTTGCCCAATCTTGTGGTGGATCTCTATTAATGATATTCAGTCTTTTTGTCTTATTTTTTGTTGTCATCATTGGGTTCTTATCAGTGACCCAACAGATTACAGATGAAACTGAGAGTATTGAAGTAAAGATTATATTTTTTTGTTAATGTTTTATGAAGGGCTTTCCTTTTTGGCATATTAAAGTAAAGATTATTCATGATATGTTGTGTGCTTACTTGTTTTGATGTTGCTGGAGCAGATATATGACAACTATTTGCGTACGAAAGCCATTTCAATAGTTTATTCTTGCTCATCCGTGCTTGGGGCTATGAGCGGTGTATATAGGGTATATTCTTTAAATTACGTTCGCTTTCTCTGTCTTTCTAGAGCATGGTGCAATTTAGCTTTGGTTATTGATTGAAAGATCTAACAACATCATTCAGACTGAAACCAACGAGTTGATAGCACCGTTGCTTAAACCATGGATGGGTCAATTCTCTGTGATTTTAGAACAGCCTGTAAAATCTGAAGATCCTGATGATTGGAGCCTAAGAACGGAGGTTTGCTTGTCCCTTGATTTGTTATCTCAGTAATTGATTGGATTAAGAGTCAAATGATATTTATTTATTTTTTCATCAGGTTATAAAGTGTATGAATCAAGTTGTTCAGAATTTCTCTAGTGTTACTGAAAGTGAATTTGGAGGTATGTTGTTCATGTTTTATTAATATAATTATGAAGCTTACATGTTAAATTAGTAAGTTCTTTCTTCTTTAATAGTTTTATTTTCAAGTTTTCCGCTCTTAACATCTCATGTTAGTGCAGTTATTATGGGACCTTTGTGGAAAACATTTATAACGTCTTTAGGAGTGTATGTACGGTCATCAATTGAAGGAACAGAAGATGCATATGAGGATAGTTATGACTCAGATGGTGCGGAGATAAGTCTTGATTCATTTGTCATTCAGGTAATAAAATATCTAGTAAATGTATATCAATGATATGTTGTTTGTTGAAAAGAAAATAAAGTACGACACAATGAGTCTTCTTATCTTTCTTTCTCAATAAATGCAATTCGCTTACTTTAAAATTATTAATCTCATTGAATAGTTTGCAGTAAAATGAATTTCTATAAAGAACCCCCTTATCTCAGCTTATTCAATTCATTTGATGACTAATTTATGTCAGATTTAGTGATTGCTTACTTGTCACTGAAATAGACTAAAGCAAAGATGTAATTAATCATTTTTGTTAGGCCTAATGCTCAAAAA
Source organism: Euphorbia tirucalli (assembly GCA_039660915.1). Taxonomy (NCBI): domain Eukaryota; kingdom Viridiplantae; phylum Streptophyta; class Magnoliopsida; order Malpighiales; family Euphorbiaceae; genus Euphorbia; species Euphorbia tirucalli. The sequence continues at coordinate 19,616,316 of CM077637.1, forward strand.
TATCACACGGATAATAATAAGCATTTATGCTACATATTTTAAAACATAAAGTATATCGGAGTGGGTAAAAAATCAGTTTAAGGCTCCATTTGTTTCATGAAAAATATTCTTTTGGAAAATGTTTTCCTTATTTTATTGTGTTTGTGACTTAAAAAGAAAATAATTTTGTGGAAAATATTTTCATGGTCAAAGGAAAAGCTTTAAGAAATAAGGGGAGATAACTTCCCATTTCACAAGTTATTTTCCGGATGAGAGAGAAAACACATTATATATAATCATTTATCATAATTATTACCATTTCCTTATTTTATAAATTTCATTATTATATACCAAACAAAAGGAAAATATTTAATTTTCTATGAAAATCTTTTCCATGGAAAATATTTTAACAAGGAAAATTATTTTCCACGAAATAAACAGAGCCTAAATATCCATCATCTATTTGAACAAACATGTCTTGTTAAATGGGGGATAGTTCTGGATGCCTTTTCCGGAGAACTGGATTTATACTGGATCATGTTATATCCTTGTAGAACATGAATGAATCAATCTTGAACTTTTTCCAATAATGTTTTTGTCACTGCTTTTGAATGCATTTAGTCAGGATTCTCATGCAACTGACTTAAGCTCTTGTACATACAGCTTTTTGAGTTTCTGTTGACTATTTTGGGCAGCAAGAAATTAATGAAGGTTTGGATAAAACTCTATGATTCTCTCGTTCTCTTTCTTTCCTTATTACTACTTATATATATTTAATTAGACTTGTGAAACTCCTCTGCAGGTTGTTTCGAATAATGTTAAGGAGTTGGTTTATTACACCATAGCTTTTCTGCAAATCACTGAACAACAGGTGAGTATGCATTTTAAAACTCTTATTTGGTCATTTATTTCTTCACACATATCATATAGTTTTGATAGTGGAGTTCAAGGTTTTGTAAAGAGGTGTGTCACTCATGTTTAGTCATCCAGTTTGAGCCTTAATAGCAGATTAAGATAACATATTCCAGAGCATGCAATCTAATTTTACTAACAATGGGAATGCTTGTAATGATAACTATATCTCATAGATTGTATGCATATTTTGGCACGTGTCCTCTTATACCTGGTGTTTAAGCCTGTATCTTCTGAGTTCTGGGGATGGTCAGATGTATATGTTTTTGTCCTTAGATTGTGGGGGAACATTTCTGTGGGCCTCACTGTTTCACAAGAGGGCCTCACTGTTTCACATTCTATATGCAATAAGCTAGTGCCACCTGCTATTACCAATCCTGGTCCGTAGAATAATCATCAATTTATGACAAAAGTATCTAGATCAAAGAACAAGAGTGGAATTGAACAAAACACAGTGAGAGGAATTATTGGTTCTGTGAGCCTAGGAGTTCATCCAACCCTCTTCTTTTTTTCTCTTTATTTGTTTATTTGAACCGCATTAAAAAGTTAATACAGGGTTTCAATAACTTCTTTTTCCTCTCTCTCCGCATTTAACATCACAGAATTAGCTTGAGAAATTGCCTATTTTCTGGCTATGACATCAGCTTTCTGTAGGCAAAGTGGAAAGTCATCTTGAACTGATGATGTTCAGTTACCTTGCAGCAGTAATTTGAAAGCAAATATTTGAGAACATTTATACTTCATTTCTTGCTCTTAATTGTTTTGCATCAGTTCACTTTTGATATCAGCATTTTAATGCTATTTATCCAGCTATCTTCAGCTCCTTTATGTATCGGCATTCAAGATTCTTAGATATTGTGTCATATGTGCTGCGGTTGACAAATTTTATACATATTTGATTGACTTGGTTATTTGAAGTTGCATGAACCTTAATGTTATCTTAGTTTAAAGTTGCATTGAACAGTCAGCTTCAGATTAATTAATATTTTCTTATTTGTCGGATATATTGGGATTATTTCCACCATATTATTATTTCCGGTTATTCTCTGTTAGTAGATACTGAAGTCTGCACGTGTTATGTTATTTGTGGTCTTAAAATGAGGACTTCTTTCTGCTTTCTTTTTATGTTGGTTATGTTGCTTCTCATTTGACATTTGTATAGATTCATGTATGGTCAATGGATGCAAACCAATTTGTTGCTGATGAAGATGATGCTACTTACAATTGTCGCGTTTCTGGTAAGTGTTGGTATTTAGTATTCATTCTTCCATCTGATGTTGCAAATATAAGATGGCAATAAGTACATTGGTCCTGTAACTTTCATTTAAACAACAATATGATGAGCATTTTGAAGGGTAAAGAAAACATGAAAGAAATCATGCAGAGTCTGAGAGCTATCAAGAAATTAGCATGCCGACAAAACTTGAAGTCTTGAACAGCATGTTAGTTGAGATTTGGAAATAGAAGTAATGGATTTAACTCAATACATGCAATACACGTTGCTAATTTATGTCTATATACTGGAGTTTTAGTCCTGAACTTGAAAAAATTGTTTTTTTTTTTTTCATATTCATCTATTCGAGGTTGCAAACTAGAAATATGTTAAGTCTACTTTTATTTATACTCATTTTTTAAACCTTGGTTTGGTTTTGCCTCATCTCTCTGCTGCTGCAGTTAGTTGACTTTATTAATCCAACAGACAAATATCCCTCCTTAACAATTGGTGTCAGGATACTGTTCAGTATTTTAGATGGATAAAATAATGGACATTAACAGCTCAAGGATTGCAAATATATCTTGTGATTTTTGTTTAACTTCTCCTTTCCCAGCTGACCACGTTATAATGGAATTTGCCTCAAAAATCGTTTGTAGGTGTACTTCTGCTGGAGGAGGTTGTAAATTCGTTCAGTGGAGACGGAATCAATGCCATCATAGATGCTGTTAAAGAGAGATTCAACGAGTCTCAGCAAGAAAAAGCTGCTGGTTCTGCAGTTTGGTGGAAAGTAAGTTGAGAAATTCTACAAATGAAGACTCCATGAGTCTTAATTAATATCTATCATGAATGCCATTGTTTTGGAAGTTGTTGTATTTAGTAAACATTGCAAAACACTTTGAATTGCTAGATATTAATGGAGTTCAAAGAAGAATTACCACTAACTGGTTAATGAAAGACAATTAAACCCTCGCAATAAAATTTTCAAATTGAACTCCTTTAACGGAAAAGTACAAAGCAAAGTACGTCTGATTGAACTCCTTTAAGGAAAGAGCGTGACTAGTACTTAATTTAGTTTAGTGAATTGCTTCATTTTTTTCCATGTGAAATCAAGTATTAATTTCTGATTTTGAGGTTTATTGATGGATTTTAGTTTATGAAAACAGAAGAAAACTTACACGAACATGGCTAAGCGATGGGCTAGATGGGAAGAAAATAAGTGGCAGACAACTTAAGGGCTAATTTCATCTATGGTAATAATAATTTGGGGTTTATAACAGTGCCATAAAACATTAATCCATAACAACAAAATTATTTGATTTTTCTTTTGTATTACAATAATCATCATTATAGTTAGTATCAGTCTGAATTTTTGGGCAGATATTCAATTTCACTTGTAATCCTTGAACATTGGGAATTTGGGATCAATGACAATGGCCAAAAATTATATGAACTATAAAATAATTATATATATATTATAATAAATAATACAATGTTATTAAACAGATTTAAAGATTTTTTTATATTATATATCATATAAATACTACATTGTATTATATAATTTTTACTTTTTTTTGTTTTAATTTATATTTATTATTTTTTTGTCCAATTCCATTTCCCATCACCAATAGTTTATCATAGTTTTTTTTTTTTCTTCTGTATTCTATCTGCCAATATTACTTTTTCTTATGATCTGCAGTTTTTGTTGGACTCATAATTTATGAGCCAATGAATTTTCTCTTTCTATATTGAATATTATAAATATATACCTTTAATTTTTATATTTAGTGATATTAAATCTATCTATCACATTATTGGTTTGTGAATTTAGTAATTAGAACCTCCTGTAACATATTGCTACTAGATCTTTTTAATATTTTTTTTGTTAATTCATATTATTAGTAACATTAAATTCATATATAATATGATATGATTTATATAATATATATATATATTTAATTGGTAATTTGAATTAATATTTATATAATAGAATAACTTTTTGCATTGCATTATTGATCACCAGAATCAGAAATTCTATGTGAAACCTAACTTTAGGATTTCTCCGTATATTGAAGGAGTGTCTTTCAGTGGCATTGGTAGACTACCAAAAGATGAACATTGACAATGGTATTGCATGGCCTGTGCTCATAAATATATTCTAAAGCTGATGCTGAAGCCCCTCCTAGTTTGTGAAATGGTTACTGGGGGTTCCCACCATAAAAGATTGCAATTAGTAAAATCTTTTTTTAGGCTTTCATTGCATATTTATCCTTAGGTGATTGCTATCCTCTTTAGGTGACAGTCTGTCATTTTATCTTTCACTTCATCACCATGCTCATGGAAAAGTTCACAATCTGTTCTCTGTCTCTCTTTTCATGAAGAAATCTTTTGTGCTTCATTTTTACATACAATTATATGTCAGATGAAGGAGGCTACATTGTTTGCTGTGGCTTCGCTTTCTGAACAATTGCTTGAAGCAGAGGTTTGTTTCATTACACCTTGCCTCTAGTTCTTGAGTTTTGTTGTGTTGCAGGGATGGGGGCTTTTTATTTCTTTGCAATATGAGATGATTTTCTCCGAGCTTTAAGCTTTTCTTAACAGGATTCAAGGTTAACAAACCTTATAGAGCAGATGGTTACAAACGATATTGGCGCAGGTGGTTCCCTCCTTCCCTTCCTTTATTCTCCTCTTTTTTTGTGGTGCCAATATATGGTTCCATTAATAGGGGGGAACTCTATTTGATGGTATCTGATTGTCCTGCAGGGGTGCATGAATATCCATTTCTTTATGCTCGCATCTTTACGTCAGTTGCTAAGTTCTCTGATGTGGTAATTACTACCATATTTTCTTATTTTCCTGTGCTATATTTTCCTTTTAAAGGATTTGTTACTGATAATCAGTATATTACAGATCAGCCGTGGTACTCTTGAGCACTATCTTTCTGCTGCAGTACAGGCAGTTGGCATAGATGTGTAAGCGAACTTTGTTATATTGTAGTAGCTATTTTTATGGCCAATAGTGATGGAAATTCTTATGGAACTTTATCCTAACAGGCCCCCACCTGTGAAAATAGGTGCTTGTCGTGCACTCTCCCAACTCCTACCTGAAGCTGCAGGAAGAAATCTTCAGCCTCAAATGATGGGATTGTTTTCATCGCTTACAGATCTTCTTCACCAGGTAACAAACTAAAATCAGGTACCTGAAATTATTCTTATCATGCATGAAATTAAAGCTCTGTGCTTTTGCTTCACAGGCATCTGATGAAACATTACACCTAGTACTCGAAACAATGCAGACAGCAATTAAGGCAGGTGGGATTGGATTATAATAGGGAGCTTTTTGTGTTCATTTCTTACAGCTATCTGTTTCAGTGTTTGTCTTTTTTGATTTTAGCTCATGAAGTATCAGTCACGGTCGAGTCTATCATCTCTCCTGTAATCCTTAATATGTGGGTATCGCATGTTTCTGATCCCTTTATCAGCATTGATGCAATGGAGGTGCTGGAGGTAATTATTCTCTATCTATACATAAAATTTTTATTTTCTCCGAATTTTTGTTGACCAACTATGTATGTTATATGAATAGGCTTAGCAACTGGAATGCATTAAGGTTCATGCATCACGTTTTCCAACCTGCTTTTTTTGTATGACTTATTCTAAGAGAGAATGCTGATGACAAGGGTTTTACTTAGTTTTAATAAACTTGCAAATATAAAAATCATGTGGTACTTGTTTCTTTACTCTTTACCCCTATCCATGAAATAACTGCCTGCCTGCTAATTCAATTTTACAAATGATTGGTAGAACTAATTTGTTTCCACACAAAATGGTTTCTCTTGGAAGCAATTTTTTTGGCAAGCAATTTTCTGCCAAGTAAATCTTAGCATCGTTGATTCAAGCTTTTCCACTGCAACCAGTTTATGACTCCTAGAAGTTCCTTTTTCTTCATTTTGGAAATGAGGCATAAAGTTCATTTAATTATTTAGCAACCATATAGACTTCACTGAAAAAAGGATCCAAAAACTGTTTACACAAATCAATAGTGGTGTGGAAATTTATCGTTAGTGATTGTACTATTTGTGTTTTGACATACTAGTGGGGCTTTTTTTTTTCTTTTTTGGTGTGCCTTTCTTTTTAATTAATTGTTTGTAAACAATAAGCACATGCAAGGCAAGCAAAAACTCAGATGTATGTATTCAGCTACTTTCCTGGGTAAAGATGAAGCTAGTCTTATCTTGCTACCAGTTCATTTTTCTCTCTTATTTGGGTCCCTTTTACTGCTGTTTGTTGTATGTACTTCCATACTCTTGTTCAATTAACTTAATATGGCAATTGGCTTTTGTTAATCTTGGTATTTTCATGGAAGATTTCTTTTGCCCAAGACTATCATAAAATGTTGAGACAACTGACAAGTAGTTTGACAAAGTAATCAACTCAAAACTTGGATTTCGAGATGAAAGAATTCCGACTTGCAATGACCTGGCCCAATATGGAAATCCCAATTCATTGAGCCTTTTGATAAAATAAAATAGAAAAGACCAAGGGCACCATATTCTAGGAGCCCAAATCAAGCAAATAGTGAAAAGGCAGCTATTGGAGTTGAACCGATGACCATTGCATTCGGGAAATTTCACTGAATATTTGTGGATTTTCTCAAATCCATGTCACATATGCTCACACTATATCAAGTTTGATTTAATTCTGCAACTTCATTTTTACATGTCAGCATGCAAGATTTGAGCGTTATTTACTCAACTTAACATTTTCATTTGAAAATTCCTTCAGGCAATAAAAAATGCTCCTGGCTGTATTCATCCATTGGTTTCTCGAATTTTGCCACATATTGGGCCAATCTTAACAAAAGTATGGTTTACAGAATTATTTAATAAATAGTTGTGTTTCAATTGCTAAATAGTGATAAAAATGCAGTTTCTAATGGATATTCATTTTAATTTTCAGACACAACAGCAGCCTGATGGACTGGTTGCTGGATCTTTGGATCTGGTCACTATGCTATTAAAGGCAAGATAAGGTTTCCTTGTATGCTATTTCTGTTGTTGTCCAACTATAAGCAACACCATAATTATGATACCTTTTTTGCTAATTACAGTTTGTGATAGCATTGTACAGAATGCTCCAAGTGATGTAGTAAAAGCAATATATGATGCTTGTTTTGATGCTGTTATCCGGATAGTGCTTCAAAGTTATGATCACAGCGAAATTCAGGTTTTTTTTTTATTTTTGACATGTGCCTTGTTTTTATTGTTATCTTGTAGTACTCAACATGCACCTTAGATATATGACTTGTTATCTTGCTGGTGCATCATTGACCAGAATGCCACAGAATGTTTGGCCACTTTTATATCTGGAGGGAGGCAAGAAATACTTAATTGGGCTGCTGATTCTGGATTTGCACTAAGAGGCTTACTTGATGTCGCTTCAAGGTTGGTAATTGACCATTTTTCTTTTGTCTCTTTTCATGTCCTATTTCATAGCTGTGGATGATGTGAAGGTCTATGAGAATGCTCGAGACCTAGTGTCCTGACTCCAATTTTGTCAATGGACCGAAACTGTCTCAGCTTGAAATATCATCATTTCATATACAACAATGAAAAACTTACTACTGGAACTTAGCGAGTCAAAATAGAAGCATATTGATGCCCGATGGCAGCTAACTTACTGCATAGTCTTTAAGTATGCTTTGATTTTTTCTGGTTCGTTCCACTACCATGTAGAATTTAAATATAAAAAGTTCTAGTTTCACCTGTTTGCCCGAGCACTTTTATCTAGAAAGTTGAGCTTTTGTGGCTTACTTGGTGGATACATTTTATAAGTGAAATTGTAGAAGATCCTTGCTTTTTATATATGCTATTCTGCATAGTGCATGCATAACTTTACTAATAACAGGGACTTAATCGTTTGAGATAATGTTGTATTATATAACCTACCATGAAATTGATTCTTACTGATGCACTTGCGATACTTTTATGAATATAGTCTTCTAGATTTTGTTTTCTGATGGCAACATCTGGGCTATGCAGGCTTCTTGACCCAGATATGGAAAGCTCAGGATCTCTTTTTGTTGGGAGCTATATTTTGCAACTCATTTTACATCTGCCTTTGCAAATGGCACAACATATCCGAGACCTGATTGCTGCTCTTGTTCGACGGATGCAGTCAGCTCAACTAGCAGGATTGAGAAACTCTTTGTTACTTATTTTTGCTAGATTGGTAATTTCACATGAACAGTTGTTACATCATGTTAAGAGAACTAAAAAATCACCCCTTGCTTTTACTGTAGAAATAAGAAAAATTCTTGATTATTTTGATAAAAGAGTCCTTGTTATGTAGTATATTAGAAAATTTTTTTCCCGAATGAATTTTGTTGTGTTTGAATATATTTTTTCTTTATGAATTGATATATTAGAATTTACATCTAATTAATGGTTGAAAAAAATAATGAAAACAAGAATCAATGCTATGCCAAATACCAATAATTAATTTTTAGTTGACTTTAAGGTTATAAACAGCCAGTAGAAAATGATTTTTGTAGTTTCTTGCATAACTTTTTTCACAAGTTATTGTCTGCAGAACGATGTGTATCTTACATTACAGTTGAAATTGGCTTTTTTTTTTTTTTTCTTCCCTAGGTTCAAGCTTCATATTGATTTATCTATTTTGTGCAGCTTTTATGGTTAATTAATGCACTCTGTGGCGTTTAAGTATTGATTATTGATTGTTCTGCTTTTCAAAATTCAGGTCCATATGAGTGCACCTAATGTTGAACAATTCATAGATATGCTGATCAGTATTCCTGCCAATGGCCATGAGAATTCCTTTGTATATATAATGTCAGAATGGACTAAGCAGCAAGGTATGTCTATTTGAGGCACTCTTGCTTAAACCAAGAATGTTTATTGCAATTGGTGATATTATGCATTGAATTCCATTTTTCCTCATATGTAGCTTGCTATTTCTCATAGTAGAATATTTTGGTGTTTTAAGATTTGTGCACAAGTCACAGCTTCCATTGTTGAGTTTATGAGCTTTCACTTGAGGAAATCATCACATTGATGTTTGTTTTTACAGATGAGACAAATGCTGACTTTGTAACTTTCAGTGACATTAGTATGAGACTCATGGGGAAACTATGATAAACTGAAAGGTTAAAATACCCATCCCTGAATTTTCTAATAAGTTCTAAGAATGCCATAGAAGTTCAATTTGTGTCCACAAAACATCAATTTCATTTTCAGAAAGGTCATGTGGCGTTTCTGGTTGGCAAGTCTATGAGTTCGGGCTAAAATTGCTTTTCTTGAACTGAAATTGGGGTCTAGGGGTTCTTATGACAGGCACTTGACGTTTCCGGCATTTATTGGAGAGTTCAAGCTCGGTCAGTCGGTGCGTTTTGCCCCAAATTGGAACCAAAATCAAAGAATATTGCAATTGCTTTGTTCGATCTGATTCCAATATGTCATACTGTAATTTGTTACTGAACCCCACCAGAATATGAATGTTCATGAAATGGGAACACTTAGAACATCAGAGGATTGATGGGTATTTTATAACCTCCAATAAGTATTGAATCATTAACAATTTCTTATTATCAGGGCTGTTTAGGCGGCTGTAAGATGATAATAACAGCGGCTGATGTTCTACATTAGTTTTATCAATGTTCATTCTGTTACATTTTGTACACCCATGAGTCACAGGGTTAGACCTTTGCCATGCTAAAATTCCCTCGTGGCACCGAGACAAGTCTATGGAAGCCAGCGGATACCCAGGGAATTCCTCCCTCGTAAGCATTCCGCCCAGCTTACTTTTGAGATTATAGCTGAACCCGAGCATGTATTCTTATCCGATTCCATATAACGTTCCACAGCAGTCCCCTGTGTACAGAACCTTGTCTCTGTTGGAGCCTGCACTCTGGCCCTTGGCCCCATAGTGTTGCTATACAGCTCCTTACAGTGATCTCTCCTCTCTTTCCCTAGGCAAGATACCTGTCTCCTAGTCCCAAAAGGACTAGGGGAGATCACTTAAAACTCAGTGTGTCCATTGACCCAGTAGTGGTGGAGATCCTATCTCGAATATGCTTTGCCCTTGCAGTAGTCCCTGTACAAACAAGAGCTCTTGGAGGAGCTACCATCAATATATTCCATTCATCACACTCCTCGGAGTTTTGTCTATGCTTGGGCTAGTTGGCCTATCCCATCTGTCACCCCTTAGACCATGTAGATCCCTTGGCTTTCTTACCTTTTTAAATTTGTCAGCATTACCATTTCCTTCAATATTTTCTAGTTCACCTTGTTTTTATTATGTGCTGAAGCGTCATTTATGAGGTAGCTTTATGTATGGATAGGATTAATCTTTGAAAGAACCTATTCCTGATTCTACCCTTTATTTGAAATGAAAGAAATTGACATATTATATCTCATTGGCTTTTGTCCTCCTGCCAGTTTTTTTCTTTCCAGTTGGTTGCAGAACAAAGCGTGCTGAACTGGTTTATCTTTTTCCCCCTAACCTTCTAATTACCTGAACTCAGGAGAGATACAAGGGGCGTACCAAATTATGGTTACAACCACTGGTTTGGCTTTATTGCTATGTTCACGACATGCTGAACTGTGGAAAATCAATGTACAAGGCCAATTGATTAAGGTTTGTTTCGAGTATCTGCTTTTAATGTGCATAGATTTGATGTTCTTGTGTTTATCTTTTTTCTTATAGTCTAATGCAGGGATAACTACTCGCTCAAAAGCAAAATTATGTCCAGATCAGTGGACTATGGTGCCGCTTCCTTCAAAGGTATTTCTTTCTGCAATCAACGGATACTTGACTACTTGAACTAGAGGATTAGTAAACTGTTATGGAATTGTCAAAGGAAGAAGTTTGAGAATTGAATTGAAGCAATCATACTGTCTTTTTCCTGGCAAGTTCATTGTCTTCACTCTCTCCTTGCTGAGGATGTCTCCTGTGCTGTTGCAGATACTTTCTTTACTGGCTGACACATTGATTGAAATGCAAGATCACATGGGTGGTGATGATGAGGTAATTTTCTGTTTCAGATTTTTCTAATGTCAACTTATAGAAATGGATTACCTTGAACATGTTATTGTGACAGGAGACTGACTGGGAAGAAATTCAGGAAGGAGATGCAGAATCTGACAAAAATTTGATTTACTCTGCTGGTAGTACATCTTTTGGTAGAACCAACTATGATCAGCTTGAAGCATTGGCAAAAACTTTTAATGAGGTTATTTAGTAATGCATTTTCTTTCTCGACAATACCGATGCATGTCACCTTTTTGGTTTCTTCCTGTATTCCTAACAAACCTTTCTGCTGTGTGAATTTGAAGAACGAGGAGGATGGGGATGATGATGACCTATTGCTTTCTGCTGATCCACTGAACAAGCAGGTTAGTTCATTGTTTTTTAAATGTACTTTATGGGCTTTAAAGAATATTTTTAATTTGCTTGAAATATGGTTTAACAGATTAATTTGTCTCAATTTCTTGGGGACTGCCTTAAGAAGTTCTTGCATAGCAACGCAGAACAGTTTTATCATCTTTGCCAGGTTTAAATTCTCGGTCAAACATTTCAAAGCAATTTTTGGTTAAAAGAATATTTGGCAAGTTAGATGAGTTAAACTAAATATAATATATGGTTTTGGAATTGCAGGGTTTAACAAAAGCACAAAAAGAGGCTCTTAGGATAATACTAGAGAGTTGATGTTAGCATTATGGGTTGTTACTGTGTTCTCTTTAATTCTTTAGTTCTTTAACATTTTTGCTGGCTATTTGGCAAGTCGAAGCAAATGCTGAATGATGTTTGTAGAGTGAAATCAAATTTTTGTAGTTTTAATAGTTTTGGTTGGCTGTGCGTATTTTTGTTATTTAAATTGAAATTTAACCAGGTAAAATTATTGGCCGAATTGAACCCTTTTTTTCTTTTTTACTAGAAGTCAGCATGCTTTCTAATTTGGTGGCCAGGGTAAAATAACAACCATGTGCGGTGAATTGTCAATTAATTTTCTTGCAGACTTAAAGTGCAAAAGTTTCTTAAAATTTTGGCAAAGTACTTTCCAAGCATCCTTAATTTTTATAGAATTTGTAATTGGTCGCAGGATAAATTTTTTTAACACATTAAATATATGATTTTTCTGTTTTGATAGTGTTAGCGGTACACTTAATAAATTTGTTTCTCGTTTGCTATAATATCCGTTAAATAACGCATGACACAATTTTTGTAAACGTATAAGTTTAAATAGTTTGTATGGTTTACATCTGTAATTATGACCTGACTGTATAGAAAATATGATTCAGATATCTTTAAGTGAATTTTTGAGTTTTTTACTTTTTACAAGAATTATCATGTATTAGTTTATGGATATTACCACTAACAAAAGTGTAATAATCCGAATTTTTGTTATTTATAATATATATATAACTAATTTGAGTAATTTTTATTTTATTTTTATAATTTTTTTAATTTTTACCCTTTCTAAACAAATAGAAAAATTTTAGATAGTGTTTTGTTAAAAGAAACTATCCATAACCTCTAAACACAAATCAACAAAAGGAATATTGAAATTTTCTATAAATTAAATAACGGAGAGTAAATGAATTAAATTGAGATCCTAAGCGATACAATCCAATCCTAGCACAGGACGACTGATATTCTAGGAGGAAACATTATATATATATATATATTGTATTTGATTAATTTTACTGTTTATACTGAAATTCTGGAATTTTATGATACGATGATTTATGAGATATAAAGTATGATTTTAAAACTAGTACAAGTGCTCAATATACTCATAATTGTTATTTGCCCTCTCATCGATCTTCATATTAGGATTGCATAACAGTCTTTGTCAAGGGTTCTTGTCTGGGTCTATGTTCAAGTTTGTGTCTGTGTTAGTGTCTGTCGCATTAGAACTATGCATAAGATTGGTGGTGTGCATTATCACTACTTTGTTGCACTGTACCATACAATTGAAAAGTTTGAATTATTTTAATTGATTTGGAAACTAGTATTTGATTATCTATAATATATTATACTCTTTTTGTAAACAGGAAATTTGAATGTTTGTCTACATTTGTCTATTCTAACAACCTGAGTTTTTAAATTATATTTGATAAATTGCTAATCAACTAGTTGTATTGGAGAGATTATATTTTATTTAATATATTGATTTATTCAATAACACTTTGTTTTAATAATTTAATCAATTGACATGTCTAGTTTATATTTGATTTAAGGCCTAATGATCTTTTTGGTCCATGTCGTATCACTTAATTGCCCTTTTAGCCTTTATCGTTTCAAAAGTGTCCTTTTAGCTCCTGTGTTATACGAAATCATACCCGTTTGAATCATAACTAACTTTTTTGCCGTGAGACAGAATTAAAAATGAAGGACAAACTGGTCAATTATGGTTTACTTGAGTATAATTTTGAATAGAACAGGAGTTAAAAAGGCAATTTTAAAACAATGAGGGCTAAAAGGGCAATTGATTGATCTAAAAAGGTGTTTTGGCCTTTGATTTAATCGATTGCTTTGATATATAGTATTTGGTTTATTAAACTATAAGCCCTTTGCATGTTCCCTTCCGCTGTGTGTTGTAGTTGCTTCTCACTGAGATTTTCGTGGTTATTTACTCAATGAGATTCATCTCTTTGAGTAGAAATCTCATACCACTTTAATTACTTTCTTTCAGATGACTAGTTTTGTAGCCGGATCGAATCGGTTATGTTTTCTTAGAAGAGTTTGGACGTTTTTATTGGTTCTATTGATTGTGAAATTTATTATGGCCTATACCTTATTACAGTTAGATATTTATTGTAATTTCAGATTATGCTGTGTATTTTTCGAACTCTGCTATCTACTTTAAAGATATTATTTGATTGGTATTTGAACTAAAGATATTATTTCAAAATTCTATTTTGTATATGATTAAATTTGATTCATCCGTAGTGAATCAAGTTGTTTTGATGATAATAAATAGTCAATCAAATCGAGCAAGGAAGATATATATAAAGAGCATAAAGAAGATTCATTGATATATTTAGTGATGATTAAAACCAATATGTAATTCATATTATCAATTAGGTATTATAATGAAGTTAGAAAAAGCAAGGAACGACTATTACCAAAAGTTGAATCAAACATTGTAAGTATGTTCGAACACAAATAGTGGACCCAAAACAATGGCAGCTTATTAGAATTTTTTGGAGAAGCAAAACCTGACAAATTGTCGGCTATTTTCTATGCGACAATTTGATTATGTGATAAGCCTAATTGATGTGACTTAATTGCATTTTAACGCTCGTAAAGGTTCATAATAGAGTACTACCTTCAAAATTATCAACACAATTACATATTTCTTCCTACTCTTTAATACATTTTTGCCTTAGTATATTCATATATTTATATATTTTTTATATATAACTTTTTTAGTTTTCTCTTTTATGCTTTAGTTTTCACTTTTGCTGCACTCATTTAAGAAGCACAATTAGTTATGGAATATAAATTTGTAATATTACAAAGTATTAAAAAAACTAAATTATGTTTATTTTTTTTTTAAGGTGAAAGATGTAATTTTAAAATTTTTTTAGCTATTCATACAATAAGTCCTAATCCCCATGATTATGAGAGCTCAAACGCCTTTAACAAAAGAATCCAATAAAGCTAAAAGAACTACCAAGAGAAGAAAAAATCCAAACAACGTGAGAAGAAAACTCTATGGCTTTAGGCCCTACCAGAACTTACTACCGCTGATTCATCACTTTGCGTGGCTTTGGATGTAAACGGGGACAGACACCTGTCTCCATGAGATTTGTTTTTATTTAAATATTGATTAAGAAGTTAAATTTATACAGAAAAATATCAAATTAATTAAAAAAAATTTTCTTTCAATAATTAAACTAAATGAAAATAATGTGTTCAACTTCTTTTAATTAGAATTACAATTAGACAAATTATGTATAAAAGTAACATTAATATTTAAAATAATAAAATAAATAATGCGAAATGAGGAATTTCGGTGATGTGAATTTAATTGGGTGAAGAGGGAAATTTTTGGAAATTTTTGTTGTTTTTTTGATAGAGAAAAGTTTAGGAGAAAGAAGACATCTCCAGTCTACGGCTGAGAAAAGCCTCAGAATCACAGAGGGGTTTACGAGAAGACTTACATATGTTCTACCAATAAGAGTTCAACAGCGGCAGTAAGATTCGAACCCAGGTGAGCGTGCCACAAGAGTCGCTTCCTTTCCGCTGAGTCCACTCTCACTGGCGAGAAATTTTGATGTTGCCTAGTTATTTAGATGAATTTTGAGGAAATTATAGTCTTCTAGATTATGTAATGCGACTGATTCAGCGATGGTGACATACGAAGGCGTAAATGCAACCTCAGTTACTGTGGTGCTGTAAGTTCCAAAGATCATTCTTCATTTTTCAAATGCAGTTGTTGACTATAAATTATGCTGACTGAGGGGGATTGGATCCAAGGGGTAGAAATTTCAATTTTTTTTGGAAGAAAATCAGTCTGAAGATTAATAAAAATTTAGAGTAAGACAACCCATTTTAATATCCCTAATTTACAGGTGAACAATTGTTTGGAGGTGGCAAATAATAAACAATTAGAGTATATCTATACTACTGATCTGGCCTATTATAATGACATAATCTAAATGTGTGTGCCTATTGTGTTAAGTTGTTAATATTATTATTATTATTATTATTTTGGTGTTCTGGGTTCGAGTAATAATTTATTAAAAATTTTGTTCTTCAAAGTAATTTTGGTTAGCTGAATTAAAAAAAAGTTGATAAATCAAATTAAGGCTAGTTTGGGGTTGCTTTCTGCAGTTCTGAAAGCAGCTTTCAGCCAAAATATGAGAAATTTTACTTTTGCTGAAAGTTATTTTTAAATCCGCGGAAAGCATCCTCAAATGTACAATTGGTAAAAATCCATTTGTATTGAAGACATCACTGGAAAAATACTTAAAACTATTTTTTAAAAAAGCATTTAAACCTAGTTTTTTCTGAGAGCATTTTCACCGATAGCAATCCCAAACTGGTTCTAAGTGGGTTGGATGTGCCTAGAAGAGAGAAAAATAATAAGCATAGAAGCTTAATAAAAAAGGGTCCTCCATTTATGCATAACATAGAGATCACCTGAACCAGGAATACAACAGGAACAATTGTACGTTAATTAAATCCTCAGTCTATTGATTGATTGATGACAAATTAATATTAAAAAAAGTCATCTAAGCCACCATGTATCTTGCCCATCATCATCATCATCATCCAGAGAAATAAGAGATAAAAACGTTGAAACCAAAACATGGACTGATCCTCCATTAGAAGAAGAAGAAGAAGAAGAAGAAGAAGAAGAAGTTGGAGGATGTAATGAATATCTGCAAAGTGGGCAAGACGAATGTCCAAAACCAAAAACCCATCTGTCTAAGCACTTTCTATGGAATATATGATTACATTTTGACTCTTTTATTTCATCTCCTTCTTCTATTTTGCTTAAACAAATTGCACATTCTTCTTCTTCTTCTTCAGCCTTTCCTTTTCCCAGTTTGTACCTCTTTATGCTTACACCTCCACTTTCACCACTTTTTTCTGCCAGTTCATCTCTGTTGTTTCGGAGCATTACTTGCTTAATCAAGAAATCAACTGCCCCTTTCAAATGGGTAGTCATCAAAATCAAGTATTCTGACATAACTTTTGGAGACAATTTTGTTGCTGAAATCAACCAGAGAGAAAGGAAAAAATATATGAAGAAAGGGTACTTGGTCAGCGGGGTTGGTTAATCTATTGGAGTGATTAATTAAAAGAAAAAAAATCCTATTGGAGTATTGACTATTCAAAAGAGTGTGTACGTCATTATTTTATATTTTCATTATTATTATTGCGTCTCCATTGTATCAAACGAAGCTAAAGCCAAAACCAGAACCTCATCCATAAGGAAATTGAACATAAATTTACACTACTATCATTATTAATTAAAAAGAAGTGAAGATAACTTATTGAATCGTCAGCCACATATTCAATCAAATAATAATTTAACCAATTCAAACTATGTTTATTTTAGATATAATATTCTCGTTTACAATATGTAGAGAAATAAACTAAGAGATCACAGAGAGAGAAAGAGTAATTAAATTGTCAATTACACTTGACCAAGTTTAAGGGACGGCTAAGATATTGTTTACATTCAGGGGGTATATTAGTATTATAATAAAGATAAAATTCTATTCCTTAATTATGATTAATTATAACTCTCGTAAAAAAAGGAGGTGATTCGTAAAGATAAAACTCCTTAGTTCATCCAATAATAAGCAATTTTACGTATCAGTCATATCATTTACAGTCCATCTCATAAATTTAAACGTTAAACAATCATCTAAGGTAAAATATACAGATGATCAATTAATTGGATAAGTAAAAGGAGGATTCACAATAACCTTTGCTTCCATGCTAATTTATTTATTTATTTATTTTTTTACAATGATGTTAAATTCATATAATTTTAATATGTATAACACATCCTCAAAAAAAAAAAAAAAAAAAAAAGTGTATAACACATCAAGATAGATTTACTGGCAATACAATCAAATAAATTTAACAAATTCTCCTACAAGTATTGAAATGAACATAATAATAAACTTAACAACACCATATTGATAAGCTACAACAAGTCACATGAGCCATAAGAAATACATAAAACCATGGTTTTCAGAACCGGACCGGTCATCGAACCGGTGAAAGGATGGATTCTTGGATTTTGGATTAAACCGGAATAAACCGGAATCGAACCGGATTTAATAAATATATTAAAATATTAAAATATTTTTATTTTTATATTTATAATTTATGAAAATTTGAATATTTTTATTATAATTCTTTAAGTTTAAGCATTTCAAACACAATATACTAATTAAAAAAACTCAATTTATGAAATATAATTTTTATAGTTACAATTAAATGTCAATTTATTTTAAAATAATTTAAAAATACAAACTATATTTTATTTTAATTAAAAACACCTCAAAATAATAACTTAAATTTTATATTTAAATAATTTTTTTTTTTAAAAAAAAGTCTGGTCGAACCGGAAAATCGGTCCGGTTCACGATTTTCCGGTTCGACCGGCCGGTCCGACCGGTCGTTGACCGGTTGTTGACCAAAGTGAAAACCGGACAGAAACCGACCGGTCTGATCTCCGGTTCCGGTCGAATCCGGTCCGACCGGCCGGTCCGGTCCGGTTTTCACAACTATGCATAAAACTAATACAATAACAGCCTGTTTGTTATTGGGGATAAGATGATAAGAGGTGGGATAGGGATTTCTTATCCTTATCCCACCTCTTATCCAACGTTTGGTTACCATTTTATGGGATGGGGATAAATTTTGTTATCCCTCCCTTATCCCATTTTCCTATCTCAACCCCCCCAAGGTATGAGCATCTGGGATAACTCTCTTGTGGCTTTTTACTCATTTCTCTCCAGCTTTTCTCTTCTCTGCATCCCGTTTCTCTTCTCTCAATCTACAAATTCCGCTGCCTCCCATTTCTCTCTCTCTTCATCGGTGACAGCCTATGTCAAATTCTGCCTCACATCCTTCTTTCTCACAAACAACAACCTCACGCCACTAGCACCTCTGTAGCTCACCGGCTAATTGTCCACCGTAGTCCCTTGCTCACTACTCGCCATCCACCAGTTATCGTCCTGACCACCAGAGAAACCCTCGTGCGTCCAGGCTCCATTGCCCCCCCCCACAACCTCACTAGGTTAGTTTTGATTATCTTTATTTGTTGTGAGAAATTTTTTATCTTCAACTGCATTGAGAAATTAATTTTAGCAATTTTTAATAGGAATCAATTTTAATAGTGACAAATCCAGTCTTTGCTTCCAAATTTGTGAGTTCTATCTCTTTTCAACTTCAGATGCAGTTATTATTTACACTCTTATGTTCATATATATGTTTCTTTCTTTTGTTATTGTGTGCAGATTGGTGCTTTTCTTTTTCTTGTTTGGTTAAATATTAGTGAACCTTTTGTTTTGTGATTGGTGAGTTTGAAAATTGTAAAAAGAAATTGAATTCTGGCTTTAATTGCAAATTTTGGTTTCTAATTGTTGTTCCTTTATTAAATTTGGTGTTCTTATCAATCATTTTTGCTGCTTTGAGTGCAAATAGGTGATTTTGTTTCCATCCATTATTGATTGGCTATGATCAATAGATTCTTTTGGTGAAAATAATTCAATGCTAGATAGATAATGTTTCATTCTTGGATATATCATGGCTTCATTGATAAATTCTCACTGTTTTCTGTATTACACTTATTTAGGAATTGTGTTTTTGTGAGAGTTTGTTATAGACTAGAATCAGATAATAGAATATGAGTCTTCTTGTAGTTTTCTCTTGCACTTGATCAACAACTATTTAATAATTCCATTTATTTGGAATCAGTTGTCAAACATAAATTTGAGCAGCAATGTTTATTAATTAATTTGAAAAGAAATTGAAGTATCTATACAAGAGTTCCTATTGAAAAGATGAGTTTGCATTTTTGCTGTTACAGAATATACCAGTTGTACCTAACTGTTACATAGCATTCATAGGCCTAATTCAAGGTTTTTCCTTTTCTAGATTAGCCATACTTGTATATAGTATTATACAGAGATGTAAATGCTCCAACTTGAGAAGTGTGAAGTTGTACACAACTGTTACATGTTATAGGCCTAAATCAAGTTTCTTTCCTTTTCTAGATTAGCCATTCTTGAGATGTAATTGCTCTTGAATAAGTTGTTCTCTCATTTCCCCGTTCACACTTGGTAACTGATTTAGACATTTGCACATCATAATCATGCAAGAATTCTCTTAATCATTACCTATTGATTCAAATAATTGGTTACGAATATATTTTCATTAAATTGTAAATGCTCATTTATAATCTTGTGATATCCCATTGCTTATTTTGTCATCATATGTGATGGATAGTTTGTTTTTCCTATTAGATATAAAAGGTCCAGTTCGAATGTGCTTATTGATTTTAATTTGGTTGAAAGGTGATATAATCAGCTATGTCATTCTGTCAGATGAAGACTTTAATCCAGTTGATCATTTTTTTAGTCTTTTGTAAAAAATTGTATTGCTTGGCTGTAGGTTGTATTGGCTTTTCTGGATTTTTAGAATAGTGCAAATTATTCGATAATTGAAACCAAATGCATCAATATGAGATATGTTATTTAGTTGAAGAAAAGAAAAGTTAGCAATTTTCATTGCTATTTTCTTTTGGATTTCCCATACATTGTAAAGTGAATGAGCTAGATATAGCTAAAGTGAATGAGTAATCATTGTGAAAAAGAACTAGTTTGAAAACTAGTTTCATATTTTGATTATGGATCGATTGATTATATATAATTTCATTTTGAAGATAATGTATATTAAATTAGTTTGAAAGTTACATTTTAATTCTTTTGACCCTTACGGAGTTATACCTTTCGTAATTTGTTTTTATACAGAATGGCTGATCGTGTAGTGAATATCAAAATACATCATGGGGGTTCCTTTTCAAAGGACAATGTTTTAAATTATGTTGGAGGTCAAGTTTCTTTTTTTCGGAATTTACATGTGGATCAAATATCACACTATAGTGACTTGCTCCATATACTAAAAGACGTAGGCTTAACAGAGGGTGATAAGTTATATTACACCATTCTGGGTTTTAGTCTTGATGAGGGTGGTTTAGACGAAATTCAACATGAGCAGTCTATTTTGCAAATGTTAAGGTTGGCAAAGCCGAATGTGTTTCTTGAAATTTATGTTCAACATTTTCATCGTGAAGCAATGGAGGATGTCAATATGGATAAGGTATTTTTATGGGGTCCCAAATATGCTATAGTGCTAATATGTGTTATGTGTAATATGTGACTTTATGTTTTTTATTTTATTTTATTTTATTTTTTTTGCATGAGTTGTTTGGCGTGTATGTATGAATGTATGTGAAATGTTAATTTCTCTATTTTATGTCTTACATATTGATATTAGCTTGGGTTTTATTGGCAGCAAATGCTCGTCCATCGGCTAATCAATAATTTCTAATCTTGTGGCATTCAATGAGACAACGTAGAGTTAAAATATTAATTATAACATATTTTCTTATACTTATGCTGATTATTTTGATTAGGAGATGTAGACATAGGATGTTTAGGGAACCTTGTTGGTATGATCCAATTATTCAATCACAACATTTGAGTAATATGATAGATAGAAGTGATAGCTTATGTATTGAGCAACTTCGAATGGATAGACGTTGTATTAGAGTTTTATGCTCTTTGGTGCGAGATATTAGTGGCTTACAAGATACGAAAAACATGAGCATAGAAGAAATGGTTACAATTTTTTTTGCATATAATTGCTTATGATGAGAAAAATAAATAAATTAAGTTTGAATTTCAATGATCCTAAGAGACAATTAGTAGACAATTTCATAATGTTTTGAGAGCAATTTTAAAGCTTCGGAGAGTGTTACTAAAAACCCCTCAACCAATCTCTAATGATTGTACAGAAGAAAGGTGGAAAGGGGTTCAAGGTAAAAATGAATGAAACTAAACAATATTTTTCTATCCTTAATAGAAACTTTAAAAATTATTTAACTATCCTTTGTATTATAGAATTTCCTTAGGGCTTTAGATGGAACTTATATAAAAGTGAATGTGCGTGCCGTTGATAAACCACGATATCGGAGTAGAAAGAATGATATTGTAACAAACGTTCTTGGTGTATGTGGACTAGACATGCAATTTATCTATGTATTAGTTGGGTGGGAAGGCTCGGCTACAGATGAAAGGATACTTCATAATGCTGTTTCAAGATCAAATGGTCTCAAGGTTCCTCGAGGTAAGAAATGTTATATGCATTTGATAAATGTTATTGATTCCTACACATAACTCTCTTTTCTTATGTGGTGCTTTTTACTATAGGTTGTTATTATCTAGTTGATGCTAGATATAAGAATTGTGAAGGCTTTCTTGCTCCATATAGAGGGAAACGGTACCATTTACAAGAATGGAAAAATCCACCAACTAAGAATGAGGAATTGTTTAATATGAAGCATGCTTCTGCAAGGAATGTGATTGAAAGGACTTTTGGTTGCTAAAAATAAGATGGGGTATACTAAGAAATCCATCTTATTATTCAATTGAAACACACACTAATATAATATTAGCATGTTGTTATAAGACAACGAATGAGTTATGAACCATTTGAAGAAAAGTTGAATGAATACATGCATACCCAACTGCCCCAAGATGTTGATAGTATTGATGCTATAGAAACATCAAGCCAGTGGAGTAGTTGGAGAGATGAACTAGCTCAAGATATGTGGGATGATTGGATGTCTAGACGTCGCATTGTGTGATGTTTGTGAAATTATCCTTTGTCTCTTTTTAATTATGACAATTTTTTATGTTTACATTGCTTTGTATTTCCTTGAGAATTGAATTATGTGTGATCGTATGTCTTTGCAAATTGAGACTTAATTGAGATTTCATAATAAGCTTACAATTTTCTATATATTATTGGTTGCTATTATGACATGTTATTTTTGAAGAGAAAAGACAAGAAAAAAATGACAACAAAGAAAAAGGGATAGGAAGGTTTGGTCTGCTGAAGAAGAGTCTGTGCTAATTGATATACTGTATGATATGAATGCTTCTGGTTAGAAGATGGATACAGGCCACAAGTTGGGATATCTAGCATTCATTGAGAAAAAACTATCCAAGAAGTTACCAAATTCAGAGATTAAAGCTGATCCCCATATAAAATCCAAAGTAAAGGTAATGAAGAAGAATCTTTCATATATTCTCGATATCCAACAATTTGGAAGTGGCTTTGGTTGGGATGATGAGCATAAAATGGTGACTGGTGATAAGGAAATTTTTATGGGGTGGGCAAAGGTAATCCTCCAACTATAATTTTATTAATTTTTACAATGTGTGATTAAAATGGTCAATGAATTGAGACTTATTTGATCGTATAATTTAATTTTGTTACAAGAGTCGAGATGGAGCAGCCTCTTTATGGATGAAACCCATGGTTCATGATGATAAGCTTATAGAGATCTATGCAAGTGACTTGGCTAAGGGATCTAAAGTTAGGGGTCTAGAAGATCTAGAAGATATGGATAAAGATCAACCCAATACGAATAGAGTTGAAGTTGATATCCAATCAGTTGATGAATCTGTCTCTCAATCTAAAGGTAACTCTACCCCAAGCTCCATGCAATCTCTAAAAAGAAAATCTTGTGACAATGATCCACTTGAGGCAGAGTTTATTCAAATTTCTCAAGCTTGTTGGAAGCAGAAAAGGAGAGTGCATTGGTAATGAATGAAATTAAAAAAGCATTTGTACATAAGGTTGATGTTCATGAGCAAACTAGCAATAAAAGAAAAGAATTGTTTGAAGTTCTTTGCAGACTTCCTGGGCTCACCTTGGCATAAGTTATGATGGCCACACGTCTCATTGGCCAAGATACAGCTAAGATGGAACTTTTTTTTAATATGTCGGATGACTACAAAGTAATATTTGCTAGACAGGAAATTGATGATTCACAATCGATGTTATATAAACTTGTTCTTTTTTTTGTATCAATGTGATATACTTGTTGACTTTTTTTTGTTGGTAATTATGATCCATGTAAATTAATTACTTGTTGTAGACTTTTAAATCATATAATATTAAAGAAGTTCAAGTTTATATTAGTGATAATTAATATAGCCTGTGCGACCAGCCCAGGCCCAGCAACTTTGAGTCATCTATATTCAATCAAAAGTCATGTCTTTTCACCTAAAAAAATCAAAAAAAGAAAAAAAAATGGTAGCAGCTGTTACGGCTCAAGCCAGAAATTAAAAGCTTCTACCACGAGCGCGAATATATGTCGCGCTCGCGACGTGGCTTTCACTGACTCGTCACCAGCGCGGTATGTTGTCGCACTGGTGACGCAAGTTAATTTTGTCAGTAAAAGATTTGGTCGCGAGAGTGACATATCGTCGCCCTCGCGACGTGGCTTTCATTGACGTGTCGCCAGCGTGGTATATTGTCGGGCTGGCGACGAAAGTAAATTTTGCTTTCACTGGTTAGTCGCCAGCACGGTATGTTGTCGCGCTGGTGTGAGCGAACGACGTTTTCGACGGAACGCGAGACTCCCTTTTGGAAGGGGCGCCTCGGTCTCGGGCGGACCCTTCTATCGCGTGGGGTTTTTATAAATGGAAAATCGATTTTGAAAGATAAATGGAATTAATTCTTAAAAGAACCGAGACCTAAGTCTCGATGAATATTGTAGAGTAGCCACCCGGCTCAGCTCAACTGGGAAATTTATAATGTAGCTGAACCGGACGAACGGCCGCTACACTATACAGAGATTTAGGTCCGGACAAGTCCCTTATTTCGTGTCTAATTGAAATAAATATTGGTCAATGTTCATAGATGGTATTTCAAATTCTAAAGTCAAATTTTATTGAAATAAATAGACATACAGTGCGCATACAGGTCAAGTAAAAATAGTAAATAATTAAATTATTACAACCCGATCGAATAAAAAATAAAAACTCTCGAACTCACTTTTACAAGTGCCTAGAATACACGATTTATCTAAAAATTACAATCGCCTAGGATACACAAGTAATTCTATTAAATACATCAAAAATAAAAATAAAAAGCTGAAAAACAGAGGGTTAGCACAATATATAGCACGCCATAAATAGGACTCAAATAGGATAGAATTGGGAAATCAAGAATTGGAGGCATGTATTTAGGGGATAACCGGGTTGGCTCGGCTAGCCGGCCCGGTTAGATGTGGAAAACATTTCGAAATGTTTCTGTATTTTTGGTTTTGTGGGAAAAACATTTTGAAAACAATTTTGCTGGTTTACATGCATTTTTACATATGAGGTGGGTCGGTTTTCGGGAGAACTGGGTCTCCATCGTGGCATTGTTCTAAATGCAATTTTACTGAAAATTGAATCTAGGGTCGTGAATACACACAACAAAATTCATTTTGATGATTTTTGGGGTTTTTTGAATTTTTTGGGATTTTTCGAAATTTTTGGGGATTAAAACGGAAATTCTGATTTTGGAAATAAAGTTACAGTCGTGCGACTGTAAGCGGTCTAAAGTCAGAATCTCGCCAAAATTTTATTTGAAGCTAAACTGGAAGGAAAAAGCCTGGAAATCAAGAACACTCGTACGACTGTAACTACAGTCATACGACTGTTCATCAAATTCAAGAACAGTCGCACGACTGTTCTTGATTTCTAAAAACAGAAAACGCAGAAAATGGATAGAAATGGCACAAAACCACACCAATCACCCAAAAAGCTTGTAAAAGAGAGGGAAAAAGGAGTGTCTACCTGTTTGGCGTGCGTCCACCGTAGGATTGACCCCTATCCAATCCACTAAAATCCGCACTTTTCTCCTTGAGTTAGGGTTAGGAACTTTGGGTCCAAAGATCTCCAAATATAAGGGTTTCGGATGATGAGTTCTTTCTTTCTCTCTAATTTCTTTAAATCCCAGAAGCCCTCTTCCCTTTTTTCTCTCTCTTTTTTCCCTGCCTTTTTCTCTCTTTCTTCCTTCTGTCCGGCCTCCTTTTTTTTGTCCGGCCTTTCTCTGATTTTAGGATATGGGTTGGCTCACCTGCCATGATCTACAGTCGTACGACTGTAGTTTAATTACAGTCGTACGACTGTGGTTTAATTACAGTCATATGACTGTAGTTAAAGTCGTACGACTATACTTTTTTTTAAGGAAGTAAAATTCCGATGCTTTTACTGGCGACGAAATACCATTTTGCCAGTAAAGGCTTCAAAGAGCGTGACATACTATCGCGCTCACGACTTTCCTTTTACTGGCAAAAAAAAAAAAGATCGTTGGGTTGGCAAACCCAACGATCCTGTAAGCGTCGGAATTTTTCATAAAAAAAAAGAGTCCAGCGTGTCACACGATTGCAGTTACAGTCGTGCGACTGTAATTAAAAATTATAGTCGTACGACTGTAATTGCGGAGTAGGTACAGTAGCCCATATCCATGGAGCAGAAAAGTGAGGTTGATTAGAAGAGTAATTAATGCTCTGTTCTTGCAGCAAGAAAGCAAGGGAAATAAGAGGAAAAAGGCAGAAAAGAAAGGGGGCTAGGGGATTCTGAAGATCAAGGGAGTTTTAGAGAGAGAAATTGAGAGAGAATTGGCGAAAAAGGAGAGAAAAAGGAAGAACACACAAAACTCATCTTTTTCTCCCCTTTTTCTTTTCATTCTTAGGTGTTAAAGTGTAAAATCTATTAGAAATCATAGGTTAATAATTTAGTACCTCAAATTCAATCAATTTCGGACTTTAAATTCATAAAATCCTTGACATTTTGGAGATTTTTGGACTCAACTTTTCAAAACCTTAACTCAAGGAAAAAGAAGCAATTTGGAAGGGATTGGGGCGATTCCAGCGGTCATTCCTACAGTGGATTAGCGCCAAAGATGTAAGCATACTTCAAACCTTCAATTTTGTTGCTTTTCTTGGTGATTTGGTGTATTTAGGTGTATATAAACTCAATTTTTGTGCGTGCTGATTCTGGAATTCAAGAACAGCTGTACGACTGTAGTTACAATCGTACGAGTGTTCTTGAGTTCTCCCGCTATTTTCCTTTCATTTAAATAAATTTTGGGGAAATCTTGCAATTGGGAGAATTACAGTCGCATGACTGTAATTACAGTCATACGACTGTATTACGATCGCATGACTGTAATGCTCGTCCAGGGGCAGAATTTCCAGTTTAATCCAGAAAAATTTCTAAAAATTCTAAAAAAATTAGAAAAATTAGAAAATCATAAAAAATGAATTTTGTCGTGTGCATTCACGACCCTAGATTTAATTTTCAGTGTTATGAGATTTAGAACAATTCCACGACGGAGACCCGATTCTCCTGAAAACCAACCCACTTCACATGCTAAATCAAAGTAAACCGGAAAATAAAATGTTTTCAAAAATGATTTTCTCACAAACCAAAAATATAGGGACGTTTCAGAAATGTTTTCCAAGTCTAATCGGGCCGGCTAGCCGAGCCGACCCGGTTATGCCCCTAAATGCATATCCCCGAACTCTAATTTTCCAATTCTGTCATACTTGAGTCCTATTTGTGGTGTGCCGTAAATTGTGCTAACAGTCTGTTTTGCAGCTTTTAGTTTATTTTATTTTTCATTTTGATGTATTTAATAGATTAATTCGTGTATTTAGGCGATTGTAAAGTTTTAGATTATCGTGTATTTTAGGCGATTGTAAAGTGAGGTTGAGAGTTTTTATTTTTATTCAATTGGATTATAATAAGATATTTATTTATTGTTTTATTTTGACTTATGTGTGCGCTGTATGCTCTATTTAATGCAATAAAAATCCATATTTAGAATTTAAAATACCATCTATGAACATTGGCAGTATTTATTTTGATTAGACATGAAATATGGGACTTGTCCGGACCTAGATCTCTGGATAGCGTGGCGGCCGTTCGTCTGGTTCAACTACACTGAAATTTTCCGGTTGAGCTGAGCCGGGTGGCGACTCCTACACTATTTATCGAGACTTAGGTCTCGGTTCTTTTATGAAATAATGTAATTTTCTAAAAATGAATTTTCATCATAAAAACCCCACGCGAGGGAGAGTTGCCCGATCTCGTGGCTCCCTTCCGAGAGAGTCCGCGTTCTGTTGAAGACGTCGTCCGCTCATAGTGGCGACTCCGCTGGGGATTTCTTACAAAATTTTTCTAAAAAAACTTAAAAGAATTTGACGAGCCCTGAAAAGTGTCTAATTAAAATAAGGTGGTTGATTCTTGCTTGGTATTTTATTTTGCATTCTTTAGTTAGACATCCTTGCATTAGGTTAAGTATCCCGTTTTTAGAAGGGTGAATTGTTGAAGTGTCACCTATGTTCCTCTTGGTCTTAGGGGCACGGATACGAAACACCACCCATAGCCTTGTACGAACCCCTTCGTTCGGACCCTTGAGTGGGGAGAAGTGATGAGTATATTTTGCTATGGGAGCCTTGATTTTAACCCGACTTGGACTGAACTCATATAGGTAACTTTAGTTGGATTCCCTTAGGATACCAAAATAAATTGTATGGATAATATAAATCGCGCCTTCGTCATCCCCGGTTGATGATCGAAGAGAACCCCACCTAGGATTTGGTTAGAATTTTCGAGACCGACCACGTTTGGAGCAATAAGGTTGGAGGAATATGCTTCATGTGCTATGTGTTACACGTTTCCCGACATCTCATGACATATCATAATCAACGTCTTTCATAAACATGACACGCCATACATAAAACATTTGTGTGGTACTAACCCACATCTTTATGCAGCCACCTGCATTTTCTTTCGCGTGTGAAAACATTAAACCATACGTGTGCCATACATACTAACCATTATTTTTTCAGCCATAACATTATATTTGTGTGTTAGCATTTTCATAAAACATACATAGCATCATTACGTGTGTCATGCATTCTAACCACATTTTTGTGCAACCATTTGCATTTTGCGTGACATAAGCATTTGTATCATTTCATGTAAAGTAGGGGCATTCCAAGGACGCCCACCACAATCATATCATTTCATAACACATCGGGGAGTCCAAAAACAACACGAACTTTTCCAATGCATCGGATTGCATTTGGCCGTTCCACCAAATTATTTCATTCAACAGAGACCATAATGGTCTTAGGTCTATTTTCGTGTGATGATTTACACAAGGCATTTCATGACATCATGCACATATATTATAAATAGCATATAACACCGTGGTCCACATGGGATCATTTCATGACATTATTACGTTATTCAAGGCACTCCCCGAGTGCCGGATTAGTACACATGTAAGGGCATTTCATAACATTACCAAATCATGCAAGGTGTTCCCCGAACACCGAACCTCTATCCTGTCCCCGGTTACACGTGACTTTCTTATAACATCACTTCACATCATATGCCTCAGAAGCATCAGAACTCTGTCTGTGGGGCGGCCCCCATGCGACCATTTCATGTCATCTCATAGGCCTATAAAGTTTTGAAATTATGTCCGTGTGTCGGCACATAGGTGACCATTTCACAAAATTCACTAGGTGCCCCAAAGGCACCGAACACTTGTCCGTGTGATGGTCCACACATGATCTTTTTGCATAGCATTGGGTGTTCTTGGAATGTCCAAAAAAGAAAATAAAATAATAAATGGAAATCATTTTTATCATTCATCATAAGCACTTTCAATATCTCACACTTCATGACATCATTCCATTCATTGACCCTAAACGTTTCCCAATTGATGTCGAGCAGAGTAAGTTGGAGCTACCTTGGACAAGATCTCAGGCTTCGAGGGCTGTTGGGAATGAAGAGCAGTTGAAACAGAAAGTGAATCTGATTCTGGGGAAGAGTTTGAGATGGCTAATCCGACACCTAGTCTTGTCGATGCCTTGAAGGATTTCATGAGATCACAGGATTTTCGTGACATGCTGAAGGAGGAAATGTGGGCTGTTATGAGAGAAGCCGGGGAAACTGGTGGTAGCGGAACCGGAAAGGAGAAAGAGGCTGAATCATCCTAATAAGGTAGTGATGCCTCGGCTAGTCTAGAAAAGCTGCAAGAAATCGAGGCAGCCATGAGAGAAAGATTAAAGAAAAATGCTCGGAGTTGGATGAAGTTATGGCCCAACTGAAGAAGGGGGCCAGTGTCAGTTCTGAGTCTAAGAAGGGAGTTAATGTTGATGCCATGATCAGCAAAGGCATCGAGACTTTTTCCATCGGCTTTCAAGTGCCAAAGGTTCCTTCGTATAAGGGAATGGGTTCACCAGAGGCCCATATAAATCTCTACGCCCAGGTCATGCTGACGGTGGGTGCCACTAAGCAACAATTAATTAATCTTTTTCCGACCACTCTAGACGGAGGAGCTTTGGGTTGGTACAATTCCTTATTAGAGGAAGAATAGTCAGATTAGGAGGTTTAATCAGCAGCCTTTATCAAATATTACAGCTTTAACACTAAGATCCAGGTTAAGTTGTATGATCTTGAACGAATCAAGCAGAAGCCTAGTGAGCCTTTTGATGAGTATTACCAGCGATGGATGAACAAGATGATCCTTCTGAAAAATCGCCCAGATGAAGATGAATTAATACAAAAGCTGATCGAAGGTAGTAGGGACATCTTCAAGAATAATATGAAGTTCCATCCATTCAGTGAGCTTAGTGAAGTATATAGCATGGCCATGAAGATCGAGCGTGATGAGGAAGAGAAGGCAGCAAGCCATAAGGGTGGTAGAAGTTCAGGGTACAGATCAGGGTATAGATTGATGGCTGCAGCTGGGTCTGGTGGCAGTTCTAGCTCAAGTTCTAGAGGAGAAGGGGGGCAGACCTCAAAAGTGAAGCAGGTAGAGGTTGCTACGGTAATGCAGCAAAAAGGCAATCAGAACAGGAATCCAGGAGGACAAAGCATATCACCCTGGACTCTTCCTTTGGTTAAAATATTTTCTAAGTACAGAAACGGTGGGTTGTTATAGTCCTCAAGGCCGTTTGAAAAACCTGCTGAGGCAGATAAAGATAATTTCTGCACGTACCATGCTGTTGCTGGCCACAAAACTAACAATTGCTACAAGTTAAGGGATGCCATTCAAAAGCTCATCGATGAAGGGAAATTGCAAGAACCTCCTAAGCCCAGCACGAAGGCTAACCCATTTTCGGCGTTTGAGAAATGGGTTAATATGGTACATTCGGGATTACCAGTTAATTGTATCTTTACTCAAGTTCTTCAAGCAAATCTTATAATTCAGGCTGTAGCAATAGGGGAAGCTGAGGCAGAGTCAGAATGTGAGAAGCAGATGGAGCAGAAAGAAATCAAGCCGATAAGCTTGAATGATCTTGACTCCAAGGATGAATATGAAGAGTTCGGTAGGGAGGAAACAGTTAAGCCACCGGCCATTGAAAAGCTGAAAATCCAAGAGGTCCAGAATGTGACCCGAAGTGGCAGGGTGTATCAACCAGCAGGCCAAGTGAAGGATAAGGGCCCGATGACTGGGTCGGGCAGTACATCAACATATGAAGGAGTTGAGAAAGAGGACCTAGTTATTTCTCAGTTGAAGCAAAACCCCTGCACAAGCCTGTGGCATTTGCTTTTGACCTCTAAAGAACATAGAGCGGCTTTAGTGAAGAAGTTGTCGGAGATCGAGGTCTCCCCTATTGCATCTCCGGAGGCCATGTGTTGTCTGTTGGATAAGATCCATTCTGGGTCTCCTGACATTATTTTCTCTGAGAAAGATTTACCAGGCGAAGGGAAGGCTCACAATAAGGCCCTCTACATCGGAGCCTATGTTATGGACAAGATAATGCCATGTGTAATGGTGGATGATGGATCGGCTTTGAATATATGTCCACTGAAAATGCTGCCATGTTTGGGCCTGGATGAAGATGTTCTGAAAAAGTCCTCGACAGTGATCCGGGCATATGACAAATCCAAGAGAACAGAATATGGACTATTGAGACTGAAGTGGAGGTCGGGCCAGTCAAGTCAATGGTTGTGTTCACCGTGATCGACATCCCAATCACTTTCTCCCTGCTGTTAGGAAGACCATGGTTACATCCTTTAGGAGGTGTCCCTTCTACCTTGCATCAGAAGATAAAGTTCGCTATAAATGACGAGATTGTGACTGTTGAAGCTGATGCCCAGTCTGTGATTACTACTGTGAATGAAGGGGTTGTACCTTTTGGCGGATTCCAAATCGCCATGATCGGGGAAGAGGAAGTCACAGATGCCCCAATGGTCATTTATGAAAATTGTATGCCTGAGTGGCTATCCTGGTAATTGCACAAACAGAATTTTATCCTGGGTATGGGACTTGGAATTAACCTGCAAAGGGTGCCTGAGTTTAACATTGACTCGGGAAAGCCAAAGCAATTCGGGTTAGGTTACACGGAGGAGACATCTAACCAGAAGAACCTGAGAAGGGGCAAGAATGGTAAGCTTATGATGAAACCATTCCTGAAGGCAGGAGAAGGGCTATATAATGGCCAGGCTGAACCAGTAAGGGTCGGAAATGTTGAATACCCCGGCTTTGAAATATTTGCTGATGTTGTAGACTTTGAGAAAAGCTGGGAAGAACCAGTAGCCCCCGTGGTGGTAGAAGAGGTAGCTGCTAAGCCTATTGTTCTGCAAAGCGAGTTGCCTAAAGTTATGGCAAAAGCAGTGGAGGTGGCCGACGAAGAAAATGAAGAGAAAGGTTGCAATAAGACTGTAAAAGTAATCTTAGGTGCACTAACTGCTGCCTTAAGCAAGGCATTTGGAAAGTCTAAAGAAGGGTTCGGTGAGGAGCTGATGGCCAAGGTAAACTTGGATTCTGTGGTTGCTAAGATAGCTAGGATTATGGAAAAGGCTATAGCACAGGTGGCTGAAGTTGGAAAGACCACTGTCACTGATGAAAAATAGGTTAAGATGACTGCAGATCCGAATGATGCTCTGAAGATGAAAGTGGAAGCTGAAGAATGCAAGGCCCTCCGCCTGTGGAGGATGAAAATGATTTTGTTGTATCTATTTATTCCATTTTCAATGTGAATGATGTACTTTATGACAAGTTTAATGCAATGAAATCTCAGTTTACTTACTTGTGTGATGTTTATCCTGATAATTCTGTGCATGCATTTGAATCACCTTCAAGCATATTTAGCATACATGACACTGCATTACATGAAATCAACATAAGTACAGATGAAAACCCCAAAATGGTATTCATTTCATATGAGCTAAAACCCGAGGAAGAGTGAGAATTAACAAGAATATTGCAAAAACATGTTAAAGCTTTTGCTTGGTCATACGAGGATATGCCAGGTGTAGACACCGAAATAGCAGTGCACAAGATCCCAACAGACCCTAAGTTCAAGCCAGTGAAGCAGAAATTGAGAAGACTGAGGCCAAAGTGGGCTACATTGGTGAAAGAAGAAGTGGCTAAGTAGATAAATGCCAAATTCCTTGAAATGGTAGAGTATACAGAATGGCTAGCCAATATCGTTCATCACAGAGTAGGGTACTTTCTACTGCAGAGTAATGCCCTTTAGACTGTAGAATGAAGGAGCCACTTATCAGAGGGCTGTCACAACTCTACTGCATGATATTATCCACAAAGAAGTCGAAGTGTATGTTGATAATATGCTTGTTAAATCAATAACCCAGGAGGAACATCTTGTTATCCTGGATAGATTTCTTACACGCATTGGGGAGTATAACTTGTGACTCAGCCTTAAGAAGTGCATATTCGGAGTCACATCAGGGTAGCTGCTGGTTCATGTAGTCAGCCAGAGAGGAATAAAAATGGATCCAGATAAAATCAAAGCTATTCAAGATATGCCAGCTCCAAAGACAGAAAAGGAAGTCCGTTCATTCTTGGGCTCCTTACAATACGTCAGTCGCTTCATAGCATGGTTGACTTCCACCTGTGAGCCAATTTTCAAGCTGTTAAAGAAAGATCAGCTGATTGTGTGGGATGACAGATGTCAGTTGGCGTTCAAGAAAATCAAGGCTTATCTGGTAAATCCGCCCGTTCTGAGCCTACCAATTCCAGGGAAACCCTTGATCTTGTATTTGGCCGTTGAAGATTCCTCTGTAGGAGTAATGTTGGCACAAGAGCAAGATTGCAGGAAGGAGTATCCCATTTATTACCTTAGCAAGAAATTGCTGGAGTATGAAACCAAGTACAACCTGGTGGAAAAGACATGTGTGGCAATGATCTGGTTGACCAAGAAGTTGCGCCATTATTTCCAGTCATATAAAGTGCAAGCCGTGGCCAAGGTGGATCCGATGAAGTATCTGTATAAAGCACCAGTACTGGTTGGGAAATTATCCAGGTGGCTTTTACTCTTATCGAAGTTTGACATTGAGTACATCACCAAGAAGACCATCAAAGGGTGAGCCGTAGCAGAATTTTTAGCAAATCAGCCACTAGAATCAGATTATATAGAGAATCTGGAGTTCTCGGATGAACAGCTAGCTATGGTAGAAGTAAAAAGGTGGGTTATATGCTTTGATGGTGCCGTGAATAGAAAAGGTGCTGGAATCCGGGTAGTTATAGCAACACCAGATGGTGAAATCATTTCGTTATCAAAGAGACTAGATTTTCCTATAACCAACAACGGAGCAGAGTACGAAGCATGATTATTTGGGATGGAAGCTTTGTTGACACTAGGGGCAAATGACATCTTAATCGTTAGAGATTCACTTTTAGTGATTACGCAAGCTCAAGGCGAATAGGAACTGAAAGAAGAAGCATTATGGCCTTACTTGGAGATGCTACAGTACATAAAAGAGTTATTTGGCCAATGTGAATTTGGACATGTCCCCAGAGATGAGAACAACATTGCTGATGCGTTAGCAATACTATCTTCCATGTGGGAAAATCTAGAAGAAACTCAAGTACAACCATTGGTTATAACAACTTCTAGATAACCCTGCTTTGAAGTGCATGAAGTAATGGAATTGACAGCTGAAGAAAAGCCATGGTTCTTCGACATCTACCAGTATGTGAAGGATGGAAAATACCCAGAGGGAGCTAGTATCGCTGATAAGATGTCATTAAGAAAGTTAGCCAGTCAGTTTCGAATCTTTGAGGACAAGCTATACAAGAGAATGACAAATGGTGTTCTTTTGAGATGCTTGACAGAACAGGAGGCAGAAACAGTGATGCAGTAGGTACATGCAGGCTCCTACGGACCACATACGAATGGACTTGCTATAGCCAGGAAGATAATGAGACAGGGGTACTTCTGGATAACTATGCAGGCTGATTGTATAAGGAAAGTAAAGAAATGTCACGAGTGTCAAATTTATGATCAGTCATCTGCCGCCACTTGAATTACAGAATCTTGCATCCCCTTGGCCATTTTTAGCATGGGGGATAGATATGATTGGTGAAATTCATCCAGCTATATCTAATGGACACAGATTCATAGTCGTGGCAGTTGATTACTACTCAAAATGGGTAGAAACGGAGTCCTTCTCTAGTGTGACGGCCAAGCAAATGGTTAAGTTCATCCAGAATAACATCTTTGCTCGATATGGGATTCCCTATCGTATAGTAACTGACAACGGAGTGCAATTCCAAGGGGCAATAGTTGAGCTGCTTGTAGAACATGGCATTGAGCACCATAAGTCTTCTCCATATAGGCCCCAAGATAATGGTGTAGTAGAAGCAGTTAATAAGGCGATAAAGGAGATTTTATCGAAAATGGTAACCACTTACAGAGATTGGGCTGACAAGCTATCATATATTCTTTTGGTTTACCGGACCAGTGTCAGAACGCCAACATGAGAAACTCCATATGCCTTGGTGTATGGTATGGAAGCAGTATTGCCAGTAGAAATAGAGCTCAAGTCACTCAGAGTCGACTTGGAAGCTCAGTTACCAGAGACTGAATGGGTTCAAGCTAGATATGAGCAGTTGACAGCGCTAGATGAAAAGCGGTTGAAAGCACTGGATCACTTGCAGATGTATCAACGTAGAATGGCCAAAGCCTATAATCGAAATATGAAGTGCCTTAAGCAATAGTTGAAAGCAGGGGACTTGGTTCTGAAGCAATTAAGGCCTTCAAATGTGGATGTCAGGGGAAAATTCAGACCTAACTAGGAAGGGCCTTATGTTGTGAAGAAAGTGTTATCAAAAGGCGGTATCAGTATCATGGACATGGATGGAAATGAGTTCACAGATCTTGTCAACCAAGACCTCCTGAAGCTTTATCATGTTAAAAAAAAAAGTCTGCTAGGCGGAAAACTCAAAAAGGGCGATCTAGGCAAAAGTTAAGACACGAGAGGGAACCATCAATCGGAAAAATCTAAAAGGGACGACTAGTGATGGATTCTGGCTCTGTGTGGAATGTATGCCATATGGGGAATCAATCTTTTCAAATGTACTCATTTTGATTTTATCAATAAAGTGAAATGTTTGTTTAAATATATTTACTGTTGGTGTGCCCTAGTTCTTAGGGCATTGGATTCTTGTATTTTGTATTACACATTAAAACTCATTGTATAAATACATTATTTGTGTCACATTAATAAAGGCAATTAATCTATTTCATTTATATCTTGTGCTATAATATGAGTAAAGTATCCATTGATTGATAATCATAAAACCTATCCCAGGTCTGTTCTAATCGTGGGAACGAATAGAACCACAGACTTGTATATTCGATGACTGTATGGTAGTTCTTAACTAGCCATAGTACTTGTATAGTCAGTCATGAATATAGGTACATGTCGTTGACATGGGACTGGATCGATCCGCACAAGAAAGCCAAATGGTTGTCACGTCATAGGTCTTTCTTGAGTAGGTCTCTTTTGTCCTCAGACCAGATTTCATTATAATATCGATATGGAATCCGATTCACTTTGACATACACCTAACAGGTATGATGAAGTGATGGAATTGCCACTCAGGTAACACCGAGATGATATCATTGGCCACTTGATGAGTGGGACTGATAAGTGTATGGCCATACCCAAATAAGTTGGTTGCTTATTTGATTAATCAGTCAACTCAAGATCAAGAAATATAATAAACAACAGAAGAGGATGACGGACACCATGCCTCTTGTTTATTCATATCGATATCGTTAGGCAAAGGACAGTATGAGATTACTACCGGATGAGTGTCTTCTAAAGACTGCTGCATCTCTGTCTTAATTGGGGGCTGTAATGGTTTGCTAGAACCCACTTACAGTCTGTGGGCTTTGGGCCTACTGCCAACATAAAGACAGACCCATAGGATCGTGCACATAGATCAACTGAGCTGGAACTTATAGAAATTGTACATGTAATGTACATTGGAAGGAATGCGTTAATTAATTAGTTGACATTCGGTGTCAAGGTAATTAATTGACATTGGGTTGAATTTAATTTAATTAATAAGTTTACATAATGTAATTAATTAATTTATCAATTAATTGAATTACATAAAGTAAACAATTAATTAAATAATTTTCCTAAGTAGGAAAATTAAATACATGTATTGTATTAACTTAAGTGTGATTTAATTTTATTTAGGGGTAATTAAATTTAGCCAAATGGAATTAAATTACATAGTATATACTTTTTTAATTAAAGTTTATTTATGTAATTATAATCCTAGTGGGCTTGGGTTTAATTAACCTAATTAGAACCCAATTAGACTAGGTGTCTATAAAAGGGCACACTTAAGGAATAAAAACCTAATTCAACTCTAATTAATTGTTGGAAATTTCAGCCACCAATAGCAGCCCCAAAACAGCCGAAAATCCCAGCATTAAACCTCCACTCCTTCGCGTCTTCGGCTAGCACTGGTTCCTGCTCAATAGTTGGTCGTGCACCGGACTTTGGAGATCGCAGTTTCAAGTAACGATTCTGCAGCAGTCTCTAGAAGAGACGAATCCGGTGAGTTAATCTCTCTTGATTCAAATTGTTTTATTCTAATTAATGGTAATTGGACACGGTAGGTGGATTCTAGGAAATTTTAAACGATGTATTTTCCGCTGCGCCACGTTATTTTTCCAATGACGAATCCCAATATTTGCATGGTTTTGTCAAATGCACAAACAAAGTTATCTTGCTTAAACATCCATTTAAGGAAAGCGCTTTGCATTTAACTAATTAAACATTTCACTTTATTTAACAATGAAAATGTACTAAATACATATAGTCTGAAATCTTTTATCGTCCTCCAAATCTAATTCATCTTTCCACAGAACAACAGTGGTTGTCCGAGAACTTGTTTATCAAAGAAATCAAGTTTTTTCCTGCATCACCTCATAAAAAAGATGACAGGGCAAGTGTTCATAGCACCATTTCAGTCGGCCTTTCTTCATCATAAAAAAAAAAGCTCGCTTGGGTGAAAACTGAAAAGGTACCTCAAGCAAAAATTAGAGCAGCTCGCTTGGCTGAAAGCCCATATTGGGCAACCCAAGAAAAATTCAGAGCACTTCCAAATTCATAAATTACAGGGGTGAGAAGCCAAGTCTTTCCATCACTTCCCCAGTAGGATTCTCCACATCACTTCCTAGTGGATCATTTACAAAGGATACTATGATTCTTTTCCCTAGCATCGTCACGCATTCCCAGCAATTATCTTATTTCCCCAGCAGTCCTCACATATACCTTCAACAAGGAGAAGCCTTATGCAAATAGCGTCTTCCACCAGCCACGGGCAAAGCATACCTTCCCTAGTTGAAAGTGTTGGGAATTAATCGCACAAAACAAACATAAAACGCAGCGGATAAAAGATTAATCCCCACCAAGGACCCATGTACATTTCATTGAATCGGAAGGAGGGTTAAAGAATTACCTTAATTCTTTGAAGATTGAATCAAGCAGGAACCAAAATAGCTTCCCTCTACGGTTGATCCACACGGAGCAATACGTCCACCGCGTGCTAGCGCCGGATTTGAAGAACAATTCTTCGAACGAGAGAAGAGAGAGCAGAAAATCAGATTTTCCCTTTCTTTTGGAGGAGAGTTTCGGCTGGTTCACTTGGCTTGTGGTGGCTGGCCGAAATCTGCTTCTTAACTTATGGAGCAATTAGGTTTTCAGGTTTTTATTTCCTTAAATATAAACCCTATTTAGTTAATTATAATTATAACCTAATACACCTATTAGTTATAATTATATATTAACCCACACAATTTAATATTAATTCTCAATTAATATTAAATCAATTCAATTCTCCATGATACATATATGTATATATAATATTATAATTAATTATATCTCCATATAATTTAATTATAATATGTAGCATACTTTATGCAATATTAATTACATTAATATTTATATATACATACATAAATATATATCACTATATATATTTATTCTCTTTCTCATTCATAAATTATTATCCAATAATAATTTATACCCGATAAGATGAACTTCATTTTGCTCTTGTGTGTGACCCCATAGGATCATATTAATTGGCAATAAGGAAATTACCATAATGTCCTTATAGGTCACAAGCGGACTCTAGCAAGCCATTACGACTACCCAATTAATATGATTGGAATGATCCAATACCTATTTATAGAATGTCATATTCCCTTTTGTCTCTTTGATATCAAGATTAATTATAAGACATGGTACACTTGTCAATCTTATATAATTAATCATATGCTTTCTCGATCTCAAAGTAAACTGTTCAGACAAATCAATTGATACTCTTATCAAATATTTGAGCACGGCCATGCATTTAACAGTCTTACTTATCGAGGGGCCCAGTGATATCGCTCTCTTGTTAGAGAGGGACAAAATCCCATATCTGTCACTCACATCCCTAAGCATGAGTCATATTGTACCCAACCACAGCCTTTATAACTACTCTGTTACAAGCAGCGTTTGACTGCGTCAAAGCACAACATGAATTCATCCCGGAATCCATGGTGACCTCAGGTCAAAGGAATCAGCTGATGACACTACTATAATCAAGATCAGTTGTGACACGTGACCATGAACTTGATCTTATAGTGGGTCTCCAGCAACATGTTCTCTAACACATTGCCCGTGAGTATAATCTGTATCTGTATACACTATTTTCATCTTATGAATATCCATTATCACTCACACTAGTCTTAGTTTGTTATTATTCCCATAATAACAATCGACTAGGGAAATTTAGAATTACACAATTAATTCATGGATACATTATCATAAATACTAACATACAAATATATATGATAAAATAAGTCTTTATTAATGACTTAAGAAGATTGTTTACATAATCCAACATTGGCTTAGGGCACAATCTCTAACAATCTCCCACTTGCCCTAAGTCCAATCTTCAAATGTATCTAATACCCATGGACCTAGCATGACCATCATGTACAGCTTGTGAAAGAGCTTTTGTTAGTGGATCGGCAACATTGTCTTCAGACGCAACTTTGCATATCTTCACATCTCCTCTTGAGATGACTTCTCTTATGTAGTGAAAACGCCGAAGTATATGTTTGGATTTCTGTGACACACTAGGTTCCTTAGCAAGTGATATTGCCCCATTGTTGTCACACAAGAGGCTCACAGGATTCACTATGCTAGGAACGACACCAAGTTCTTCGATGAACTTCTTGATCCAAACAGCCTCTTGGGCTGCATCTGATGCAGCAATATACTCGGCTTCTGTTGTAGATGCAGCTATCGTGCTTTGCTTAGAACTCTTCCAACTTATCGCACCTCCATTCAGAATGAACACATACCCAGACTGTGACTGCATCTGATCTTGATCAGTTTGGAAACTTGCATCCGTGTAACCATTTACAACAAGATCTTCGTCCGAGCCTCCATATATCAAGAATGTATCTTTAGTTCTTCTCAAGTACTTAAGAATACTCTTGACAGCAGTCCAGTGACTATCACCTGGATCAGACTGATATCTACTTGTCATGCTCAAAACAAAAGAGACATCTGGCCGAGTACATACCATGGCATACATGATAGATCCTATAGCTGACGCATAAGGAATCTTATCCATGCGTTGACGTTCTTCAACTGTCACAGGACATTGCTTACGACTAAGCTTTATCCCATGCCCAATAGGAACATTTCCTTTCTTAGATTGATCCATACTGAACCTTTTCAGTATCTTATCAATGTATGTACTCTGGCTCAGGCCTATCAATCTCTTAGATCTATCTCTATAGATCTTTATTCCAAGAATGTAGGCTGCCTCACCCAAGTCTTTCATAGAAAAACACTTTCCTAGCCAAGATTTTACTTCTTGCAAGGTAGGAATGTGATTTCCTATTAACAATATGTCATCAACATATAGAACTAGGAAAATTATATTGCTCCCACTGAACTTCTTGTACACATAAGGCTCATCTTCATTTTTGATGAAGCCAAACTTTTTGACCGATTCATCAAAACAATGATTCCAACTTCTTGATGCTTGCTTCAAACCATAAATGGCCTTTTGAAGCTTGCATACTTTATCAGGATTCTTTGGATCGACAAAACCTTCAGGCTGTGTCATGTACACATCCTCAACAAGGTTTCCATTTAGGAAAGCTGTTTTGACATCCATTTGCCATATCTCACAGTCATAATATGCTGCTATGGCAACAAGAATTCTGATGGACTTGATCATAGCTACTGGAGAAAAGGTTTCGTCATAGTCTATACCATGAATTTGTCGGTAACCTTTTGCCACTAACCTTGCTTTATAAGTCTGAATATTCCCATCCATGTCCGTTTTCAACTTGAAAACCCATTTGTGCCCTATTGCTTTAGCACCCTTTGGGAGATCAACCAAAGTCCATACTTTGTTGTCGTCCATGGATTGAATTTCTGACTTCATAGCATCAAGCCATTTTTCAAATTCTGAATTAGAGACAGCTTCCATGTACGTGGAAGGTTCATTCTCTTCTAACAGAATCAGATCATTTTCATTCGTGACGAGAAATCCATATCTCTCGGGCTCATGACGAACTCTACTTGATCTACGTTGGACTTGTGTTACTGGTTCTGACTCAACAACTTCTTGTGAATCAGGTTGTTCCATTTGAAACTCACTTTCAACTTGGTTATCCATATTTTCTTGTAGGTGTACTTTACTCCCACTGATTCCTTTGGAAATAAACTCTTTTTCCAGGAATGTACCACCCTTAGCAACAAACACTTTGTTTTCACTAGGATTGTAAAAGAAATAACCTTTAGTTTCTTTTGGATAACCAACAAAATTGCATTTCACAGATTTTGGTGATAACTTATCTGAAATCAAATATTTCACATAGGCTTCGCATCCCCAAATCTTGAGAAAAGACAAATTTGGTTTCTTACCAATCCATATCTCATATGGTGTCTTTTCAACTGCTTTTGATGGAACTCGGTTCAGTGTGAATGCCGCTGTTTCAAGTGCATATCCCCAAAAGGATAAAGGAAGATTTGTTTGACTCATCATAGACCGAACCATATCCAATAAAGTTCGGTTCCTCCTCTCAGACACACCATTCCACTGTGGTGTACCAGGAGGAGTTAATTGTGAGACAATCCCACAATTTCTAAGATGATCGTCAAACTCTTGGCTCAAATATTCACCACCTCGATCAGATCTAAGTGCTTTAATTGTCTTGCCAAGTTGGTTTTGTACTTCATTTTGGAAGGCTTTGAACATTTCAAAGGATTCCGACTTATGCTTCATTAGATATAGATAACCATATCTACTGAAGTCATCAGTGAACGTAATGAAGTATTGAAAACCACCTCTAGCAGTTGTGCTCATAGGCCCACATACATCTGTATGTATGAGTTCTAATAAGTCACTAGCCCTTTCACTGTGACCAGTAAAAGGACTCTTGGTCATCTTACCCATTAAACAAGACTCGCAAGTGTCATATGTTTCAAAAACATCTAGACCCAAAAATTCCATCTTTATGGAGTTTTGAAATGCGTTTCTCATTAATGTGTCCTAGACGACAGTGCCAGAGATAAGTAGGATTCACAATATTTGTTCTTATCCTTTTGGTATTTATGTTATATACATGCTCATCATAACCTTCACTAAGGTTCAACAAATAAAGACCATCATGTAAATCCGCATTTGCATAAAACAAGTCTTTATTGAAAAGCAATAAGTGATTATTCTCAATAACACATTTAAATCCTTCCTTGTCCAAACATGAAATAGAAATGATGTTCCTAGACAAATTAGGAACAAAATAACAATTATTCAAAAGGAGAACAAGTCCACTTGGCAACTTGAGCTCGTAGCGACCGACTTCATAAGCAGCAACTCTAGCTCCATTCGCCACATGGAATTCTACCTCGCCCTTCTTGAGCTTTCTGCTTCCTCTAAGCCCCTGCACATTCATACAAATGTGAGAACCACAACCGGTATCTAATACCCACGAAGTAGAAACAGAAGTAGAATGAAGTATTTCAATAACATGAATACCTTGATTAGCGGTCTCACCGCCTCTCTTCTTCCTCAAGTCCTCCAAATAAAGCTTGCAATTTCTGCGCCAATGACCAGGCTGATTGCAGAAATGGCATGCGCCTTCCTTTGGAGGCTTTGCCTTGGTAACAGCTTTGGGCTTCTTTGCATCCTTCCCAAACTCTTTGGGTTTGTTTGCTTTACCCCTCTTCTTCTGGATCCTACCCTTTTGCACCATATGGATCCCTTTGGAGCTTGGCTTCTCTTTTATAGTTACTTCAGCGTTTTTCAGCATCCCATGCAGTTCGCTGACCGTTTTGTCCATATCATTCATGTGATAATTCATGACAAAATGGGAGTAACTCTCGGGAAGAGAATTAAGGATCAAATCCGTTGCCAACTCAGGTCTGAGTGGCGAACCAAGCCTCTCCAACTGATCAATGTACCCTTTCATCTTCAGAACATGGGCACTAACCGAACTCCCTTCGGTCATCTTGCACCCAACCAAAGATCTCAAGGTCTCATACCTTTCCCTTCTCGCTTGCTTTTGGAACATTTCCTTAAGCTCTTGAGACATCTCATATGCCTCAAATGTTTCCAGATCCTTCTGAAGTTCCGGAATCATTGATGCGAGCATCAGGCACTGTACATCAATCTGATCATTTTGATGCTTGTGGAAAGCATCCCTTTCAGCTCTTGAAGCTGTGGTGGGTGGAGGGTTAGCGGGCAAAGGCCCATCCAGAACATATAGCTTTCGCTCTTGCTTGAGAACAATTCTCAAGTTGCGATACCAGTCTAGGTAATTTGTTCCATTCAGTTTATCCTTCTCAAGGATAGATCGAATAGAACCGGGATTGCTTGTGTTGGCCATTTATCTACAACAGAAAATATATGTGCAAAGTTAATTACATAAGAGAATATAGCTCCCACTAAAATTATAAAACCCTTTAAAATATTTAAGTGGGTAAAAGACCCAAAATCCATACTTAACCATAGCACTGCTTTGGCATGTCCCTATGATTAAATATAATTTCGGTAGACATCACCATGTCAATTACATCATTATGTAACTCTTTTAATTTATGAGATGCATGATATCATATATCATATTTAATTTGTATGTTACTCATCTCATCCTTGCCTCGGGCTCAAACACCTTTTTGATTAACCCTTTAGTTAAACCAATTACAACACAATGAGAATCACCTTTTCTCATATTATTGCTTCGCTAAGGTCACAACATGCGTACCCGCCCTGGCGGTATACCATGATGCGAACATAGTACTTGACAAGTGTTATACGTAATTGGGTGGCAAAAATATAAACTTCATAAGTTTATTTAGGGTTTATAAATC
This sequence comes from Euphorbia tirucalli, assembly GCA_039660915.1. Classification (NCBI taxonomy): domain Eukaryota; kingdom Viridiplantae; phylum Streptophyta; class Magnoliopsida; order Malpighiales; family Euphorbiaceae; genus Euphorbia; species Euphorbia tirucalli. Next base: position 19,660,727 of record CM077637.1, read on the forward strand.
CCGTGATTAGAATTTTATCATATACAAAACATGGCATTAATATTAAACTTTCCAAGTTAACATTAATCCTAGCATGGCATCCAATGTCATACATTCATCTAGCATGCATATTTCATACTAGGCATGGCATCACATGGCATCAAAATATAAAACATGCAATAGACTCGAAAAACCGTGTTATGGTATGGTTTTATCTACATTGATTTTCATAGGCCAATATGAAAATCAACAGGTCATTTCCTAGGTGGTTGCAACCATCGCATGGTCACAGCACAGCCGCACCCCTTGGATCCGTCTTCACGTCTTTGTTCCTTGGCATCATCTCATGGATTTACATATTTAACAAAATTGTATCCTATACAATTTTCTAGTAAAATAAGATTTACAAACAATAAATTGCATCCTATACAATTTATCTAGAAAATAAGATTACATAAATACAAACGACTCGCAGGCCGTATTTATAAAACTTTACATCCACCAAAACCAAAGGAAAACAAAAACATCCACAGGGTCTAAAACCATACCACAACACCATGCATAAAATTATCACAATAATTTTACATCTACAAGATTTAGGGTTCAAAAACTAAACACAATCTTATTGTATTTAAAAGAAATTGATTTGAGAAGAAAAGGTATAGAAGACAATTTCTACATTGCAGCACTAAGGGAACACGGCGTGCAAAACCGGTTTGCACGGCGTGCAACACTTGCACGCGGCCGTGTTCCTCGCTGTTACTCAGCGCACATGAGAAATTTCCGGTTGCACGCCGTGCAAAACCAGTACACGGCGTGCAACACACATATGCAAGGCGTGCAACACTTGCACGCCGGCGAGTTATGCACTGATTCTCAGCTTACGAAAACGATTTCCGACTACACGCCGTGCAAAACCAGTACACGGCGTGCAACACACGTTTGCACGGCGTGCAGTGCCTGCACGCCGGCGTGTTCTGCACTGAAAAACAATTCTGCGTCAATTTGTTCAAAACAACAATTCCCAAATCAATTCCAAACGTTATTCACAATAACAAAGAACCCTAAATCAAAAACATATAACCCTAACATGCAATTTTGATCTAATCAAAATAACAAATCCAATTCAATCAATGCACAAGTGGCTCTGATACCACTGTTGGGAATTAATCGCACAAAACAAACATAAAACGCAGCGGATAAAAGATTAATCCCCACCAAGGACCCATGTACATTTCATTGAATCGGAAGGAGGGTTAAAGAATTACCTTAATTCTTTGAAGATTGAATCAAGCAGGAACCAAAATAGCTTCCCTCTACGGTTGATCCACACGGAGCAATACGTCCACCGCGTGCTAGCGCCGGATTTGAAGAACAATTCTTCGAACGAGAGAAGAGAGAGCAGAAAATCAGATTTTCCCTTTCTTTTGGAGGAGAGTTTCGGCTGGTTCACTTGGCTTGTGGTGGCTGGCCGAAATCTGCTTCTTAACTTATGGAGCAATTAGGTTTTCAGGTTTTTATTTCCTTAAATATAAACCCTATTTAGTTAATTATAATTATAACCTAATACACCTATTAGTTATAATTATATATTAACCCACACAATTTAATATTAATTCTCAATTAATATTAAATCAATTCAATTCTCCATGATACATATATGTATATATAATATTATAATTAATTATATCTCCATATAATTTAATTATAATATGTAGCATACTTTATGCAATATTAATTACATTAATATTTATATATACATACATAAATATATATCACTATATATATTTATTCTCTTTCTCATTCATAAATTATTATCCAATAATAATTTATACCCGATAAGATGAACTTCATTTTGCTCTTGTGTGTGACCCCATAGGATCATATTAATTGGCAATAAGGAAATTACCATAATGTCCTTATAGGTCACAAGCGGACTCTAGCAAGCCATTACGACTACCCAATTAATATGATTGGAATGATCCAATACCTATTTATAGAATGTCATATTCCCTTTTGTCTCTTTGATATCAAGATTAATTATAAGACATGGTACACTTGTCAATCTTATATAATTAATCATATGCTTTCTCGATCTCAAAGTAAACTGTTCAGACAAATCAATTGATACTCTTATCAAATATTTGAGCACGGCCATGCATTTAACAGTCTTACTTATCGAGGGGCCCAGTGATATCGCTCTCTTGTTAGAGAGGGACAAAATCCCATATCTGTCACTCACATCCCTAAGCATGAGTCATATTGTACCCAACCACAGCCTTTATAACTACTCTGTTACAAGCAGCGTTTGACTGCGTCAAAGCACAACATGAATTCATCCCGGAATCCATGGTGACCTCAGGTCAAAGGAATCAGCTGATGACACTACTATAATCAAGATCAGTTGTGACACGTGACCATGAACTTGATCTTATAGTGGGTCTCCAGCAACATGTTCTCTAACACATTGCCCGTGAGTATAATCTGTATCTGTATACACTATTTTCATCTTATGAATATCCATTATCACTCACACTAGTCTTAGTTTGTTATTATTCCCATAATAACAATCGACTAGGGAAATTTAGAATTACACAATTAATTCATGGATACATTATCATAAATACTAACATACAAATATATATGATAAAATAAGTCTTTATTAATGACTTAAGAAGATTGTTTACATAATCCAACATTGGCTTAGGGCACAATCTCTAACAGAAAGGAGAAATATCCATACTAAACAAACAATGAGCAATGCATCATTTAGGATCCATGTGCATATGCATCATCATGCATACATACACGACATACACAAAGCATTCGTCCCCAGCTTGTCTTAATTCTTGATCGAATGGGCAAAAATTTTTGTTCAAAATCTCTCGATCAAGGAATAAAGACTCGCAACTTCAAATGCAGGAATTCATCATCATTGTCTCAAACCCGGACACTTCCCCAGCAGATCCACCTCGGGTAACCTAGACCCGGCATCAGTCCAGATCGGCTTCATTCCACTTCCCTAGCAGATCCGCCTCGGGTAACATAAACCCGGCACCGGCCTAGATCGGCTTTATTCCACTTCCCCAGCAGATTCACCTCGGGTAATGTAAACCCGGTATTGGCCCAGATTAGCTCCATTCCACATCTCCAGCAGATCCGCCTTGGGTAATGTAAACCCGGTATCGGCCCAGATCGGCTCCATTCCACATCTCCAGCAGATCCACTTCGGGTAATGTAAACCCAGTATCGGCCCAGATCAGCTCCATTCCACATCCTTAGTAGATCCGCTTCATTTTAGATCCCTAGCCCAACTTTCACCTTCCTTGCCTCGGGTAATCTAAACCCTGTATCGGCTTATCCACCTTCCACCTTCCTTGTGACACCCAACTCCAAAATTTTATATATTTCATAAAAATCCTCAAATTATAATATCACTTTTTAAATATTAATACTTATTAAATTTTCAGGATGTTACATTCCTTGCCTCGGGTAACCTAAACTCAGTATCGGCTTATCCGCCTTCCACCTTCCTTGCCTCGGGTAACCTAAACCCGGTATCGGCTTATCCGCCTTCCACCTTCCTTGCCTCGAGTAACCTAAACCCGGTATTGGCTTATCCGCCTTCCACCTTCCTTGCCTCGGCTTATTCCGCCTTCTAACTTCCTTGCCTCGGGTAACTTAGACCTGGTATTGGCTTATCTTCCTTCTACCTTCCTTGCCTCGGGTAACCCAGACCCACTATCGGCTTATTTTAACCATTGTTTCTTTCCTGTGTTCGTGGCACTTTGATCTGCCCTCTCAAATTCATCACCTTTGGTATTGTAGACCTGGAGTCAGATGTCGAATTTGATCACGCGAGGGGCAGTTGTAAGCGCCGGAATTTTCCGTCCCAAAAAAAAGTCCAGCGTGTCACACGACTGTAGTTATAATCGTGTGACTGTAATAAAAAATTACAATCATACGACTGTAATTGCAGAGCAGGTACAACAGCCCATACCCATGGAGCAGAAAAGTGAGGTTGATTAGAAGAGCAATTAATGCTCCTTTCTTACAGCAAGAAAGCAAGGGAAATAAGAGGAAAAAGGCAGAAAAGAAAGGGGGTTGGGGGATTCTGAAGATCAAGGGAGTTTTAGAGAGAGAAATTGAGAGAGAATTGGAGAAAAAGGAGAGAAAAAGGAAGAACACACAAGACTCATCTTTTTCTCCTTTTTTTCTTTTAATTCTTAGGTGTTAAAGTGTAAAATCTATTAGAAATCATAGGTTAATAATTTGGCACCTCAAATTCAATCAATTTCGGACTTTAAATTCACAGAATCTTTAACATTTTGGAGATTTTTGGACTCAACTTTTTAAAACCTTAACTCAAGAAAAAAGAAGCAATTTGGAAGGGATTGGGGCGTTTCCAGCGGTCATTTCTACAGTGGATTAGCACCAAAGAGGTAAACATACTTCAAACCTTCAATTTTGTTGCTTTTCTGGGTGATTTGGTGCGTTTAGGTGCATATAAACTCAATTTTTATGCTTGCTGGTTCTGTATTCAAGAACAGCCGTATGACTGTTCTTGTATGAGGAATAGTCTTACGACTGTAATTACAGTCGTACGAGTGTTCTTGAGTTCCCCCGCTATTTTCCTTTCATTTAAATAAATTTTGGCGAAATCCTGCAATTGGGAGAATTATAGTAGCACGACTGTACTTATGGTCGCACGACTGTAATGCTCGTCTAGGGGCAGAATTTCAAGTTTAATCCAAAAAAATTTCTAAAAATCCTAAAAAAATTAGAAAAATTAGAAAATCATCAAAAATGAATTTTGTTGTGTGCATTCACGATCCTAGATTTAATTTCTAGTGTTATTACATTTAGAACAATGCCACGACAGAGACCCGATTCTTCCGAAAATCGACCCACCTCACATGCTAAATCAAAGTAAACCGGAAAATAAAATGTTTTTAAAAATGATTTTCTCACAAAACCAAAAATATCCCAGTTATCCCCCTAAATGCATGTTCCCGAACTCTAATTTCCCAATTCTGTCCTACTTGAGTCCTATCTGTGGTGTGCCGTAAATTGTACTAACCATCAGTTTTGCAGCTTTTAGTTTATTTTGTTTTTCATTTAGGTGATTGTAAATCTTTAGATTATCATGTATTTTAGGTGATTGTTTTATTTTGACTTGTGTGTGCGTTGTATGCTTAATTTAATGCAATAAAAATCCATCTTTAGAATTTAAAATACCATGTATGAACATTGGCCGTATTTATTTTGATTAGACCCGAAATAGGGGACTTGTCCGGACCTAGATCTCTGGATAGTGTGGCGGCCATTCATCCGGTTTAGCTGCACTGAAATTTCCCGGTTGAGCTGAGCCGGGTGGCAGCTCCTACACTATTTATCGAGACTTTCTTTTGTGAAATAATGTAATTTTCTAAAAATGAATTTTCATCATAAAAACCCCACGCGAGGGAAGGTTGCCCGATCTCGAGGCTCCCTTCCAAGAGAGTCCGCGTTCCGTCGAAAACATCATCCGCTCATAAGTCTAAAACACTTATTTTTCAATTTTTTTTACCTTTTCCTCCCTTTTTCTACCTATTTACTTCCTTCTATATATATCCTCCAACTTTTTCTCATTCTCTTCACTCTTGTTCTTCATCTTTCATCATCTTCATCTTCATCTTCTTCCTCACTTTGTTTCCATTTTCACTGCACCTGTAATATCTCTTCTTTTCTCCATTGTCTACATAAGTATTATTTTCTTTCTTTTTATTTGTTCGCATCGTTCATAATTCACCATGGTTAGAACAAAGAGGGCTTCAACCAAAGGCAAAAGAAAAGCCACTTCATCAACTCAAGGTAATCCTAATCTTGCTAATGAATATGATTGCCCCTTTCCTATTTTTACTAATGAAGAATTTAATCGATTTCAAATTTTTCAATATGCAGAATTTTTGCAATGTTGGAAGAATTTGGTTTTCTTGAAAGATTTAATGAGTATTTTCATTTATTGAAATAGGATCATTTTGTACAAATGTCATTACTGGTTAGGAGGATTTGGGCCATGGAATTTTTTGTGACTTTACAATATATAGATTCTAGTAAGACTAGATTTAAATTTAGGCATTAAGACATAGAATATCAATTTGGATATGAAGAGATGCATGATTGGTTTGGCTTTCCATTAGATGGTATACATTATGATACTAGCAAATATACTAGGAATGCATTTTAGAGGCAAATTTCTGGCCTTGATAAATTTTAACCAAAGAATTCTAGCAACAGGCTTATAAGGGATAATTGCTTGTTGCTTTTTCACAAATTTCTTTGCCAAGCTTTGTTTGGACAAGTTGAAAACAACAAAGTCCAAACAAAGGATTTGTTTGTTCTTTCTTTGTTACAGGAATGAAGGACCCCATGCTTTACTTCTTTTATGTTTGATGGGTTGGAAAATATCTCTAAAACCAAGAACAGGACGAGGTTGATTGTTGGAATGGGTCATATAGTGACCGGCATCATCTTGGGTTGTTTGGGATCCTTCGGTGCCTTCAAACTTGATAATGGGGAGACCGTTCCAATGTTAAATGTTACTTATCTAAAAAATGCTCATCTCATTAACCGACGAGGTCCTATTAAATGGGTTCCTTATAAGGAACGCGTGGCTCAGATATTGAAAGGGAAGGGGGTGGATGAGGATAACGAATCTGACAGCCAATCTTCTCCAACCAGCCCCCGGATGACAAAACAGAGTCTGTAGGTGCCAATGTTGGTGAGGAAGAAAATGTTACAGGTTGGAGCCAAGTTCTTACCCGTTTAGACACCATGGAGGCAAATCATCAAGCGTTAAGTACAAAAGTTGATAGTATGGCCAAGGATTTGAAAGTAATCAAGAAGAGCATGACTAGTTTGGGATGCAAGTTATTGTCCTTTTTCCCCAAAAGCAACATACGATTAATTCCTTCTCCACCCGACTCTCTGAGCGATTTCTTGTAAGTCTGTTCCTAAAGATTTATCGACTAGTTAAAGGGGCAAAAGCAGCCATAAAAGGGAGGATATACAGAGGACAAAAAAGATACCAGAGATTGAGCGTAATTTAAGGATTGAGAAATTCTTACTATACTGTTTTTATCTTTTATGCATACTACTTCGTTTTGTGAACAGTGATTAATTCTTTTCTACACTAAGTTATTTTAGTAAAAGTTGTTGTGCCAAGTTTTTCTTATAAATAGATCAATTTTTATTATTTTTGACATAAGTAAAATATATTTTATTATTGTTAACTTTTATCCCTATCCCTATCCCAATCCTTATCCCTATCCCTATCCCCATCAAATACCAAACGCCCCGTAAAAGCACAATAATGTTGCATCCTACATTTTATCAAGCTCCAATATACTTTATCATAAATTTACAGGTATAGAGATTCTCACATCTCGCATATCACCATACAATTTATTATATATGAATAAAACTTTTATATCTTGCATAAAACAAATGGATCTGGGTACATAGAGTGTAAAGATCTCAAAGGATCTTTGACTAAGAACTAATTCAGGAAAAAAAAACTATCAGATTTGTAATGTGAGTAGATCTATCACTGAAAAGGTCGATTTAAGAGATTGACTTAAAAAATACTAGATCTAAATTATTTCACACAAAATAGAGCAAAAAAATACCATAGAAAAAGAATGGAGCGGAAGGAGAGGGATGGAAGGAGGACGACCTAAAGAAATGGAAAAGAAGGCTTTTTTTTCTAAATAATTTTAGAGAGAGAGGGAGGGCGGGAGTTTGGAGAGGAGGAGAAAACTTGTAAAAGGATCTTAACCTTAATCCATAACTCTAAAATTATTTAATATCCTTAAACTCTTAAAAGAATTTAATATTTCACGGCAACTAATAGCTTGATGTTTGGGATGCATACCAATATTATTATCCTTTAAATGATGCATAATCCACATTCTGATCAGGCAAAATCCTACGTAGACAAGTTCATGAATCACAATATATAATATAACATAAAATCAATTAATTGACTTATATTATGACTCAATGTACATCACTTATATGCCACTTTTTAGACTCATTTATTGTTGACATGGGATATCCAACCAAGATCAACAAATGCTAATTTCATAAAACGAAATTCAGATTCACAAGTTCAACATCAACTCATATAGTCTCAACCAAAGATAATAACTACAAATACACAATCAAATACATAACAAAGTATACAAACATATAGTATGCATATAATTAATCACTTAACTTGAAATTTCGAATTGCAAAAGTTAAACATGCTTCTCATGGGGGACGTTAGAATGTTGACATCTTATTGCATTGTAAAATTTTTAATTTCATGAATGAATATATCATTATCATAGTTTACACATCAACCTTTTTGTTATGGATAGTAATAAAAGCTATTATTAGATCCTATCTATTAGTTGAAGTTTTTGGGTTAAATAGTTTCATGACATGGTATTAGAGCTTTTTAAACTTAGAAGTCAAGGGTTCAAATCTTGACAGTTATATTTACTGATTGAATTTCAACACATAGTAGAGTCTATTGGTGTTGTATATACTTCAAGTTTAAGGGGCATTCGTGTACGATGGAGTGTTAGAAATAAGGCTGAATACATAGTTTCCCTCCTGTACTTGGCACAAAATGCCTACTGACCCTCCAAACTTAGACAAGGTCTAGTTTACTCTCTCAATTTGGAAAACCGACTCACTTTTCCCCCTGGATCCAACTAAACTAGACAATTGAGAGAGTGTATGCTCCACGCACCATCACGTGTCAAATGTGAAAAGTCAACCCAATCAGAACTTGACACATGGCATTTTTTTTTTTTTTTGCAGAAATTACATAAAAATCCCTAACACGATTGCAAAAAAAATCCCTCTTTCCTTTTCTTCTTTCAATTACACTATCTTCTTCCCTTAAACAATTTCAAAAAAATCCTTCTAAACTTTTTTTTTCTTTCTATAACACCATCTTATTTCTCTATCTCTATTTTTTTTTCTTTCAACAATTTCAAACAAAAAAAAGGTCTCTATACTTTAATTTCTTAATTTCCATTTTATCAAATCTCAAACCCAAATGGAGCCTAGCTATCTTTTTTTCCCGCAATTGTTGCATTCTGCGGTGGTTGGATTTGCGTCGATGGTGTTTGAAGGGTTCGTGTTGAGTTTGGTAACCACTGAAAAATGATTCATTTTTATGAAATTGTGAAAGGAAATTAGAAATTGATGGAGTTAAAGATGAAAGGGTTTAAGGTTTTTGGCCGGTAATGGGGTAGAGGTCGGTGGCGGTGGCGGTGGTGGACTAGGGAGAGGGACAATGCGGTTTAGAGATTTTTTTTCTCTTTATTATCGACTTTTTTTTTATCAAAGAGCCGAAAAAGGTATAATAATAATTATATTAATTAAACTCAATGACAACCAAACGACGCTTTATTCTCACTTTTCATTATTTTATCATTTTCACGCGCTTTATTTTGTTAGATTTACACTTGCTTTGCCACGTCAGATTTAGGGGGCAAAGTGAGTTGGTTTTGCCAAGTTGAGGGGGTAAACTGGATGTTATCTAAGTTCGGGGGGTCAGTAGGCATTTAGTGCCAAGTACAGGGAAAAAATGATGTATTCAGCCTAGAAATAATGATAAAAGCTATTATTAAGTGTTACATACCAGTTTAAACTTTTTTGTCAAACTATACTTAACACTTTTGTCCTAGTCCCCAAGTTTTGGGTTAATGAATGGCATGTCTAGGATTTGTAATATTAAATAAAACTAGTTATGCTTAATGAAGGCTCCATCGGTTCAAAAAAGCAATGCAATTTTGAAGTCATGCCACTGATCTTCCTTTTTTATTTTATATATGCTTTATCTTAAAACTTTCTTTTTTTTTTTTTTGTTGCTGCTAATTTACTATTGTAAATTAATGGCCTAATACATCTATACCCCCCTGTACTTGTCCCAAAGTGCTAAATACCCCCCCAAACTTTGAAAACGTCTAGTTACCTAATAGTGAATCAGTATACCCCTTAAAGCTGAGTAAAAGAGATCCATGTTAGATGAGTGAGGCATACGCGCGGACATGTGTACAATGTGTCAGGGATATTTTGATATGTAATATCCATATATTATATATTTTCCGTGTCATTTTTTCGAAAACTAAAATTAAAAATCGGGGAAATTGGAGATTAAGGACATAAACCCATTTAGCCCCTCTCACAAATTAACCCTAACCTCACTTTCCCCCCAAAGTTCAAGACACACTGAAATCCGTCAAGAGATTTTGCTGGAGAATCTAAATGGAGTCACCGGAACTGAAAGTAAACAAATCTCCATTTACTCCCTCTCACAAATTAACCCTAACCTCACTTCTCCCCCCAAAGTAGAACAAGACACTAAAATCCGTCAAGAGATTTTACCGAAGAATGTAAACTGAGTCGCAGGAACTGAAAGCGAAGAGATCTCAACCTCGATTCTTCCCGTTATCACAAAAATTGTCATCGCAACTTTGGCTTTTGTAAAGAGGTGAAGAGAAATAAAATCGGTGAAAGCAGAGAAATTACATGCAAGTTTTGTTTTTTTTAAGCTTTACATTCCATGAGAAATGAGGTTCATGTTATTCTACTTCATCTACATTGTGTCCAATTTTTTATTTCAATATTAGGTTAAGTTAGGGTAATTTTGTGAATTTTATCTGAAATTGTGGTTAACTGTGTAACATATTCTTGTTGAGATGCTGAATTTGATTGTTGTTCTTTAATGATTGTTGTTTGTTGTTGAAATTATAAATGTAGTTTTAATGTGTTTTAATGATTTTGGGTTGGGTGTTGTATTTTTCTACAGTAATTATGGCTGATATGTTAATCTCTATCTGCTTTCATCATGGGGGGATTTTGGTTATTAGAAATGGTATGTTGAATTACAAAGGGGGGGGGGGGGCATTGTTGAAGAAGAAAAATGGTTTAACCAAGACAAAATTAGTTGATTAGAGTTGTTATGGTCAATAAGAGTGGACTTAGGCTATGATTTTTGTGGTCCATTGTATTATCAATCGCCTAAAAGTGGAGAATTTATTGAGATAGTCAATGATCTAATTTAGACTAAGTATTTAGATTCTTTGAAAGATAATGACGATGTTGTTATGTTTGTGGACTCTCCTTTTGACAATGCATCAGATTGGCAAAGACTGGCCATAGAAAAAGGGGAAGATGGGTCCCATAGACCTCGAGCAATAATTGAAGAGATTGTGCAAATGTGTATAAATAGGAGTCCTAAAGGGGAAGATGTTAGTTTAGAGCCACCACTACCCATAGCACATGAAAAAACTAATTTATCTAAAGTTGATCCACTAAATTGATTCAAACCAAGAGAGATTTATTGATGCTGAACCTCAATAACAAGAATCATCTGAAGAGGGAGATTCAGATGAAGGCAGTCTTTCTGAGTCAGAGCATACAAACTATGAGGCATATGAAGCTGATTTAGGAGATGATGAGGGTTCATATGTGGATGAAGATTTTGTTGATGTAAGAAAGAGTAAGAAGAAATATAGAAATGAGAATGCAAAGAAGAAAGCACCAGATTCTTCATCTGTCAATCTTGGACCAGTTGGTGTGGATAAAGGGCTAGAAAAATACATAAAAGAAGGGAATAAGTATGCTGGTCTCTTAGCTAGAGATAAAGAGTATATTGACAGTTCGGATATGGATAGTTTCACATCAAATGATGAAGAACAAGAAGAAGATGGTGAAGATGAACACATGAGGAGGTGGAAGAGAAAAGTACACTATGATCCTAATTATGATGAACTTTTATGGGAGCTTAGCATGGTGTTTAAGATTGTCAACCAGTTTAGGGAAGCTGTGACATATTATTATATGAAAAGAGGAGTGCAAGTTGAATTTGTGAAGAATGAAAGTCATAGGGTTAGGGTCAAGTGTGATTATGTGGATCTTAAGACCAAAGAACCTTGTACTTGGAAGCTGTTTACAAGCATAGATAGGAAATCCAAGAATTTTATGGTGAAAAGCCATTACCTAGTTCATACATGCGAAAAAAGAAACAAAAACAGACATAACAATGCTATTTCATTGCAAAGTTTCTGAGCTAGATAATAACTGAAAATCCCAACATAAGGATTTAGAGGATATAATAACTATTGAAGCAAAAGCTATCAGTGTATGGTGGTAGGACTGTTTGTGGGCATGTAAGGAATAAAGTTGTTGATTCAATGATTGGTGATTATACAGAAGAATATAAGAAGTTGTTTGACTATACGGATCATATTCTGTAACAAACCCAGGAAGTACCTGTGAGGTAAATGTGGAGGTAGTTGGTGAGCCTCCAAGGCATATTTTTCAGAGCATGTATGTTTGCTTTGCAGCCATGAAGGAAGGGTTCAAGAAGTGTTGTAGAAAGTGCATTGGCTTTAATGGGTGCTTTCTGAAAGGAGTGTGCAAGGGACAACTGTTATCTACAACAGCCAAGAATGGGAACAATCAGATACATCCAATTACTTGGGCAATTGTCAATACTGAAACTAATGCATCTTAGAGCTGGTTCATTGAACTACTTTGGAATGATTTGAATCTGCGCTTGGGTGAAGATTGTGTTGTTGTGAGTGACATGCAAAATGTACTTTCTCAGTACTTGTACTTGGTAAATTATTTTATATGTGCTGTGTTTAAATGAAAGTACTCTAATAGCCATGGTAGTCTTCTAGCATTTGTTAGTGATTGTTAAGTTTAATGAAGGTTCTACAGTTGAAGAGAATATAGTATTATTATGTGATTTGATGTCTTATTATTTTCATTCATCACTTTTTGACTTCTATAGCAATATGTTAAAATGGGTGATTTGAGTTTCATTGTTAATCATAGTGGTCCCATGTGTACATTACATTTGTTAGGGGTAATGAATAGTTTGGGGGAAAATTTGTACATTACAACTAATATTGTTGGTTGGTGTTTTTGACGCATATTTATGAGCTTATTTTATATGTGCTGTCAAATTTGGTTTCTGACTGGTATTAAAACTGATTATATATTTGTCTATAAATAGGGGTTAGAAAATGCTATAGAGACTGTTTTTCCTAGATTTGAACATAGAAGGTGTGCTAGACATATTCTAGCAAATTGGGCAAAAAAGTGGAATGGGGGTAGTGTGAGCACGGGTTTTCCCGACCTCCATGATGAGAATACTTATTACCTTTTAAGCAGTCAGACTTGGAAAAGAGTAAAAGGTCACCTAGAATGCCTCGAACGCTCCAAAAACTGAACCATCCGTGATCCAAAAACCCCAAGAAAGGTCCCTCGAGTGAGTTTAAGGTTTAGAGGCGAGTGTAGGAATTAGGGTTGTCTGCCTTGGCTCTGCTCGGAACCGCACGGCTGTAGTTTCAGAACTACATCCTCACCACTCTAGGTCAGAGCTGCTCGGCCCTAGTTGCTGGAGCCACACGGCTCTAGCATTTAGAGCCGCGCAGCTCTGGTGGGTTTGGCAAGTTGCTCTGCAGAGCAACTTACTGAAACGGGGGCGATTTGATTTTGCTTTTTCCGAAACTTCAAGGGGCGCATTTAATGAATCAAATGATGAGAATGAAAAAGTAAATATAAAAGCTTAAAATCAAAAATCAAAAAGTGGCAGAAAAAAATTAGAAAAGAAATAGTTTTCGGTTGAGAGAGGTTAAGTTATAGAGAAACAGAGAAGGTGAGGAAGAAGAAGAGAGAAAGAGAGATAGAGAGAAATTGTGAAATTAAAGCTTAAACACATACCCAAGTCATCCTATAACAAGTCTAGACCATTGTTCATTCGCCCAGATACATTTTCTGATTGGTTTCGGATTGGTTCGGGATTCGTTTTCAGGATTTAGGAATGTTTGAGGATTCGAAGCACATTCTCGCTTTTTAATTCATTTTTTATTATCCAACACACTGGAACAACATCAAGGTAAACTCTGAGAGGCCTTAAACTTGTGTTCATTGCATTTTCTGTGCATTTTTCCTCCGTTTTGTTAATTTTTGGAAAACCGGCTACCCGAATAGAGTCGTACGGCTGTGTTTCCGGCCTAAATACATTTGTATGTTATTAAACTTTAGTTTTCGGATTTCTGTACGTACGATTGTTAGGTTTTCGGTTTTTCCTAGATTTTATTTGGATTTCGGGGTTGTTAGATCTGAATCGGATCAGTAGTCCAGCATTAGCTGACCCCCGAACCCTATAAAAATCCTCGGGAAACACCAAAAACGAGCAAAATAGTGATTTTCGAAAAATGAGGAAACTATTTTTTGGGTTTTGGAAATTACAGCGGCACGGCTCTAAATTACAGTCGCATGGCTCTAACTACAGCCGTGCAGCTCTAATTACAACCGTACTGCTGTAGTCTCTAGAAAGAGATAGAATTGTGGAATGACCCGTACGGATATTGTCATGCGATGTTGTTTTCGGAACCAAATCGTTTTTGGTGTGCTTACCGCTTTCAGACCCTAAATGGTTGATGAAATTAGGAAAACCCGCACGAACGGAACCCCATGTTTCGGGATAACAGACCCGCTGAAATGTGGAAATTTGTATAAAACCGAGCCAGATGGTTTTCCAAAAATTGTTTTCCAGCACGAAAAATCTACAGGGCATTTCAAAACCGTTTTCCAAGTCTAACAGAGCCGACTGGTCGAGTCAACCCGATTACCCCGATTACCCCCTAAGTGCATGCCTCCGTCCCTAAAAATCCCAATTCTGTCCTACAGTGAGTCCTACTTGTGCTTGTAATATAAATTGTGCTAACCGTCTGTTTTGCAGCATTTATTTTCCTTTTTATCGTTTTTGATGTAATTAATAGTTTAATTTGTGTATTTTTAGTGTTTGTAAATTTTTAGATAATCGTGTATTCTAGCGCTTGTAATGTGAGGACGAGAGTTTTTATTTTTATTCAATTTGGTTATATAAACGGCCTCTATTATTTTTTTTTTTGTCTAATTTAAATACATGGTTTATTTTTCCGCAATTTATTTCTGTCATCTGCTTGAGCATCGGTTGATAAATAAACATAATTGGGTAGAGAAAGATAATAAATTGAATAAATACGGTAATATAAATTATAACATGAATATAAGCTCGAGGTTGAATAGGTAAGTTGCCCGAACCCTAAATCTCCGGATTAGGTACGGCAGTCTACGCTCGGTAGGGAGCTGTACCGGAATTTCCCGATGAGCTGATCCGGGTGGCGACTCTGTCACTGATCTTGAAATTTAGGTTTCGAGGTCTTTAAGTAATAAAATGGAAAAATATTTCCTACAAAGTGAATTTTTAAACAAACAAATAATTTTCCCTAAAGCAAGATAAACAAAACCCATTTTTTATCCAAACCAAAAACCCCCGGTTCGCTTCACCGCGTCCCGCCTTTTAGGTCGTCCGTTCATAGGTAGAGAGAAGACAGGCTTTCTGGAGATGTGCTAAGTCCACTTTTGAGGCATAACTTAAATATAACCTAATTGAATTGAAAAAATTAGGTAGTGATGAGATATTTTATGATTTGCTTAGGTTCAAGAAGGAACAGTGGTGTAGGGTGTACATAACTGATAAGATAAATTGTGACACTGTGGATAACAACTTCTCTAAGATATTCAACTCTTGGATCCCAGTAGCTAGGCATAAATCTATCATTTCTATGCAAGAAGAGATTAGGACTAAGATTATGAGCAAATATAAGGAAATGGTAGATTTCATGGAAAGGTCATGGATTTCTGATGTTTCACCAATGTGTCTCAAGGTATTAGAGAAGCACACCTCAGGGCAATGAGATGTAGTATAACATGGAATGGAGATCATAGGTTTGAGGTGACTGAGGGTCAATACAGGCATATGGTAGACTTGAAAATGCTAAAATGTTCTTATAGGGCTTGGGGTTTGAAAGGAATTCCGTGTCCACATGCAATTACAGCAATGGATCATAAGAGTTTAGACCCCATTAATTTTGTCGCTAGGTGGTATAAAAAGGAAACATACATTTTAGCATATTCGGACTTCATACAACCCATGCGTAACCTCAAAATGCTCCCTGAAACTACAAATCCATCAATTGAAGTCCCTCCAATGAAGGCCATACCTGGTAGACCCAAAAAGAATAGAAGGAAGATAAAGATGAAGTAAAAAAGTTTGGCAAATTGTCAAGGAAAGGGACAAAAATGAAAACGCTCTTATTGCAAGGGACCAAGAAATAATAAAAAGGGTTGTACAAAACGGAAGGCAGATATTGCTGCAGCACAGGTATAACAAGTATTTAATATGTTTTAATATGTTTTTTCATTCTATGCTTATTTTGGTTTAATATATTTAGGCCAATGGAGAGAGTGTACCTATGGTCGAGTCTTCAAATGCTACTAGAGTCAATGTTTCTTCCAGACATGTATAATTCCTGAAAGTTGATATTTTGTTTAGTTAGTAGTTATATAAGATATTTTTTTGTTTTTAATGATTTTAGGGAGATGGGGAACCTGTATCTGTTTCTACAAATGCAACTAGCAAGAGAAGAAATCTTTATGCAATACATGTGTTAATTCATTTCTTATGTTTTTGTATTATTGACCTTGTCACCCTTATCATTAGGGACAGTTATGACTATATGTGTTTCATAAATAAAACAGAGTAGCAAACAGAAGAGGAAACCCTAAGGAAAACAGAAGTCAAGTGAGTAAAAATATCAAGAAGCCAAAAACAGGACATGGACTCTACATTTCAGAGAGGACTGGATGGACTTGTCAACAAGTGAGTTGGTGAATCCACTGGTTTTTCTGTTCTTACATCATTTCTTAACTAGACTTGTCATTTTCCACTTAATTGCACTTGTCAGTTTCAACTGTTGGTGAATCCATAGGTTTTTTTTGCTGCATTGCATGTTATGTGTTGGGAATTTTATATTATATCGTTAGAATAATCAGAAAATCTTAGTTCAGTCAATTGGTTTAGGAAGTTATGTTTATCTTTTCATAAAACTATTTTTTGTTAATAGAATGGCAACCTAGAGGACAACAGGGTTATCTTAACTGGCCCTGCAATTATTAAGAATTCTGCAGAAGTCACTAGTGACATTGGTTTCACACCATCTAGACTTAAATGGAAAGGTAAGCAAGCAGTGACCACAACAGATTTGTTGAAAGAAAAGAGTACAAGGCAATCAGCTATGAGAAATGCAAGCAGATAGCACTCTACAACTCAGGCCACACAATCCAGTCAATCTAGTTCAACAGTAAGCGAAGCACAGAGGAAAAGAGCAGCTATGAATAAAGCTGCTACAGAGAGGATACTAGCTACCAAGAGAGCAACATCTGTAGCTGAATTGAATCAATCAGTAAAGTCACCAACTTAGCCAGCTGCATCTTTTCAGCCTATCATAACAAGGATGACTAGGAGCTCAACCAGGATTGGAAATTATGAAGTTAACAAGGCAAGCTCACAACCAAGCCAAAGGAAGGAGATGGATGCCATGATGCTGCTAATACATAATTTAGTGTTTTTGTGTAGGTAGGTATGATGTTTTGAATTGAATCAGTTTGGTTGAACTATGGTTAAATAGTGTTTTGAATTGAATCATTTTTAAGCTAGCTAGAAGTTGAACTATGGTCAACTATGGTAGTTGTTTAGGTATGCCTTTGTTGGCAAATACATTTGGTACTCTTCTTCTTCTTTTTTTTTTTTTTAATTCAATGTGTTTGGAACTATGCTTTTCACTTAATATGAAATTTTATTTTAAACTGTTCAATGAATTTGTATGGCAAACGATAATGGCAAATGGAGAAGAATTTGGAAGGGAAGGAGAATAAAGGATAATGGCAGACTTAGAAGAATTGGGAAGTGAAGGAGAATAATGGTAGACTTAGAAGAATTGGGCAGGGAAGGAGAAGAATGGATAATCGCAAACGAAGAAGAATTGGGAAGGAAAGGAGAAAAATGTGTGAAGGGGATTTTAATGAGGATTTTACCTTTGTAATTTTTTTATTTTACTTCTATTTGATCTCAGTCGTCCATCAACATCTGATCTGAACCGTTTGATTAATTGAAAGAAGCTGAAACGAGTGTTGACGTCCTCAACTTTGAGGACCTTACACTTGCACGTCCACATAGGATTGAGGGAGAAGACTGGATCAATTTTTAAAAGTTAAGGGGGGTAACTGGACAAATTCTAAGTTCAGGGGCACCAGTTATGTCGAGGACAAGGACAAATATAGAGATATAGATGTATTAGGCATAAATTAATACATTCATCTACAGTCCAAAACTAAAATCTAATGTCAAAATAGGCGGCTTTGGTACGATCACCTAATATAACTAGCAAGCATGCATGAAATATTGTTCAATGGCTGACTATTTTCATAGTTCAAATCAACGTACACACCAAAAACAAAAAAAAGTGAAGCAAAATCAAAATAAGATGTGCAAGTTGCATGTACCAAAAGACCAAGGTGGTTGTCCCTGCCTCATGTGAATAATTTGATTAATAAGAAAACTCCCCCTTCTTAAATTAGTTTTAATGGATCATTATTATATTCATATGCTTTTTTTTTTCTTTTCTTTTTTTTAAAAAAAAAAAAAATAAAGATAGAATCGAATTGCTTACTGGAGTCTTGATCAGTATTTTCTCCCAGTGAATTAAGTTTCTTATATATAATAGACATGTGCTTATTTGTGCTCTTATTATCTCCACTATCTGCAATTAATATGTACTTTATTAATCTTACGAGATATGATTATAGGTTTTGCTGTAGTCATATGAAACTTCAATTTTAATAATATATATCTTGAATTTAATTAAATCAGCTAAACATATTGTCAGCTAAAACAAACAATTGTGCTGAGATTAAAGAAAGTTATGTGGTCACAATAAAACAAACAATTAAAAGAAATATATATAAAATTTTATTGGGTGCCTAGCTCCACTGCATGAAGCTTAAACAATATCAATAAGATAAATTCAACTTGAAATTTTTTTTATTGATTGTATAGGCTCATCGTAAGAAGTAAAATGAACATGTTGATCCAAATTTATGCAAAGATATTCGCTGCATAAAATATAGGCAAAATGTATCATGAGTCCTTGAAATTTTATGAAATTCATAATTAGCTCCTTAATCAATTTTTTTTAACATATTGAGTACATGATCTTTCTGTTTTGATAGTATTAACTTAATATTTTTTCCTCGTGTTAGCTACAGTATCTGTTAACTAGTACGTAACACAATTTTTTTAAAAAATTAACAGACTGTGGAGTTCATTGGAACGATCTGAATTATATATATATTTTTTATACAGTCATGTGATAGCTACAGATGTGAACTACACATTCTATTTCGTCTCATGTATCCTCAAAAACTGTCACATGTCAGTTAATGGATACTATAGTCCACGTAAGAAAAATGTATCAAATTTAGGACTAATATTATCAAAACAAAAAGATTATATACTTAATACATTGAAAACATTAAGTAGGAATTAATAGCAAGATCCATAAAAATTTTAGGGGTTTTAGGATGGCTTTTGCCTAAAACATACCAATATGATTTAAAATTACTTAATTTAATTAAATTCACAATCTTTAAATTAAAATAATATCAGAATGGGGTAACTTAGATAGTAATATAGTTCATTTTAATAATAATATATACCAGTATATGATATTACACAACCGAATAAAGCAATAGATTTGTAGTGTGAATTAGTAAATTCATGATTGAATATAAGTAATACAACTCTAATGCCATTTTGAGTATTCATGATTTCATTAAACAAGCAGCCAAGAGGCACCAAAATAAAAATTTTTTTGCCAAATAATGCCACAACTTAATCTCTTTCATGGCATCCCATCCTTATAAGCCCAATTTTTTTGGTCCGCATGTTTTATTTTATTATTTTATTAATTTCGTTTTTGTCCGCCATTATAACCGGGAAGGGAAGATTAATAACACTTTTGTGGCATTAATTCAAACATTTCACAGAGTCGTGGCGATACTGAAATATTTCATAGATTTACAGTACTTTTGGTCAGATCTGCCGGTCAAACAGATGGACACGAAAAAACTTAACAAACTTTAAAAGGTCTGCAACAGCGGACAGGAGATGTCCGCCAACTGGAAATGCACACTAAATTAGTCCGCAATTATAAGTTGGTGGACATCCATGCAAAAAAAATTTATTCCTGGATAACAATCCTTCCTAAGTCCAATATAAAAATATTTTGATTAGCAGCCTTTACTTCTAAATCATTCATTTAGTGGGCCATATTCTAACTTGGATTTATTTGATCAATGCCTCCAATAACTGTTAAAGAAAATAAAGAAAATAAAATATTATAATTAAGCATGTCGGTGATAATCTGACTCGTTTATTCTATAAATTAAACAGTTTAAGGTTAATCTTCAAAACGTCATAGTTATAAACAGGTCAAATACGATCAACCCGTATAATAATCAGATTTGGTTGAGAGACAAACATGTCATCCCCGATTAACCCGTTTATAAAAAAAATAATAATAAATTAAATATTCTCTAGACAATTGTGTAATTTTATATTTTCTACACCCTTAAACAGGTAGAATCGAGTCACACAACTCGTTTATTAAATGAAATGTGTTAGAGTTGACATTTAAAAAGTCATCATAGTACGTTAACATGACCAGTGACGGTGTTAGGAATTGACGAATTGAGAGGGAGAGGGGGTGCCAGGAATTGGCGGACCTGGAGGGTAGCCGGGGGCGAAAATTTCCTCTTTAATGAATCTCTAATCTGAAAAAAGTAACTATCAATTGGTTTCTGAAATCCTGAATCACCAATTATATCATCATCTAAAACTTCTACCTCAATACAAGCTCTTTTTTCATTGCCTTTATCAAGAGATATTGCATGACTAGTTCTAGTTAAAGATTGACCGGGAATTGAAGAATTACTTTCAATTTTAGTAAAAAATTTCCCCATGATTTTTATTCCTAATATAGTAATACAATCAAATTATTAAATCTAAACTTAAAATTTAAAAACAATTTTAATTTAAATCATAGTACAATGTCACAATACCAAATGCAGAAGCATAATGTATTAATTTCAAATTAAATTATATCACAATCTCAAATTCTCAATATATCAATCACAATTCAAATTATAACACAAGTGATTTAATTCAATGATAATATATTACAATCCCTAAATTAGAATCCCCAAATGGCTAAACCCCTAATTCATCAATTTATCATATTAATGAAAAAAAATTGATTCAAATAATAGTAATATAATAAAATGCTAACATATTATTTGCAATTCCTAATCCTAATTCAACATCATAACAATCCCAATCAATCTAATTTTAATTGTGAAATCTCAAATTCAATTTAGGGTAAAATATAAAATATTTAGAAATTAGAAATTGAAAGTTATCTAATTTAAGGGCCGGCGGAGCGGCGGAGCTATGGAGAGCGGCTGATTGGGCGGAGAGTGGCAGGACGGTGGCGGATTGGGCGGAGGAGGCAGTGGCTGTGTGGTAAGAATTTGGGGAAAACCAGTGAAGTTGTCGGAGGAATTGATCTTTGGTCTTAAATCTAATATTTTTTTTGCCAGCCCAAGCAAATTGCTTGGCCAATTAGAAAAAAATCCCAGCGGATTCCAATAAAAAAAAGAAGAAGAATGCTCTCCAAAAACCAGAGATCTATAAGATCTTGTTGCACGAAACACACGGCCTACCCGTACCCCTCTCCTCTGCCACTAAGTTACATGACACATTTACAACTTGCGAACTCACTTTAATGCTAATTATAATATTTTTATGCTATGACAAATGTTTTGAATCATGTTGTACAATTCCCGCATTAATTATTAGTTGTTTGTTTTCAATTATTTTCTTTAAGTTATGTAACTTTTGTTTTTAATTTTTAAAGGCTGGTATTCATCAATACATATCTCACAATTCAATACTTTTATAATTCGATATCTTTATGATAATTTGTTATCTTTGGGTAGTCCGCTTTTTATAAATGCGCTGTAAGCATGCTTTATAACAAAACAGTTCAGTAGTCTGTTAATATGAACAACGGACCTCACCAAAACTACCACAAATTTGAAAAATGTTTGATAACCACCACTACTTTATAAAATAGTGCCACAAAAATGTCATTAATCCCGAATTTATTTCACCATAATGTTATAAAATGTTTCATTGCTATTATAAAATTGTAAACTGTTTGGACCTTCCCTACAAATGTATCATTTTCCCAACGATAAACCGAAACATTTTTAGAAAAATAGAGAAAAGATCAACTAAAACTAAGAAAGTTTTACATATGCGAGGCAGAAATACAAGATAACGTTTTATTAATAAACTATATATATATATATGTCTAATGCCCCGTTTCAACTCTTACCAATACTAATTACTACTTAATACTTCTTCTTGCTGCTTAATTGGTACACTGCTCCATTATAATTACGTCTTCTTCACTGCTAATTCTGTTTTTTTTTTTTTTTTTTTTTTTTTTTTTTTTTGACAAATATATATATTCATCTAAGCCACATCGTCTCACGTTCATTACTACTGAAACAACTAAACTTAAACACAAGTACTTCCACTCCTAGCTCGGAGACTGTCCTACGTGGCGAAATAATGCAGCGACACAGTGGACATGTGGGGCGTCTATGAGAAACCCACGTGTCCAAACAAATTCTGTGGAAGACATGGTTGCATCTCAGTTCTCTAATCTCTTGCCCAATTTGAATCTTGCTTAGACACACAGCGCATTCAGTTGCCTCCCCTCCTGGTTTTGCCACGTGGTAGCTGGCAGTTAGATCCTCCGCCTTTTCGTCCATTTTCAGGCGGTGGGTATGGGCGGAGGAGGAGAAGAAAGAGTAGTGAAGCAAGAAATTGAATGCCCATTTCAGATAGCTAATGATCAATAGAGAGTAGTAGTAAAACATGATTAAGTGAACATAAAAAAAAAAAAAAATAGAAGGGATACTAATTGATTAATTAAGTAGCAGATTGGGATGAGTATTTAACTATTTATAGAGAGCTTTGAGGATGAGGATGAGGAATAGGTACTGAATATTAATTCTTTCCCTCCGTTTTCTGGAGATTATTTATTCCTGTTGAAGCACGTGTTTTTTGGAATTCAAATCAACATGAAAGGATTACTATTATGCCCCGCCCACTTTACTTTCCATAATAAATTAAATATGTGAAATAGGTGCAAAATAATTAATTAATTAATTGCACAAACTTTTCAAATATATATTACTAATTCAAATTTGACGAATATATATTTATTTTTAAATTAATTAAATAATCATCAAAACTTGATTACAGTTGTAGTCACAGTTAAAGTTTTTAATCCATTCTTTTAGATTTATTCAACGGGAATTTAAATCTGTATCTTCTTCTGCATATTCAATATACATTACCAAATGAGCTGCAACCCATAAATTTATAAATATTTATTTAGAATTTGATTTTATTTTAAATAGCGCATGGAATTAAATTTCAAAATATTTTTACTTTTAGCCGTAGAAAAGAAAGAGTATATAGAAAAATTTTGTGATTTGGTTTTCTTTAATAGAGAATTTTTATAAATAATGAGATTATAATAAAAGAAATACCAAATTATTTGGTTTGTAAATCCGAAATGACAATTTTTTATAAAAAGGAAAGAATGAGTGGTGGAGGGTGGTTGTGCACAGAAGCACGTTTATCAGTTCCATCTTTTTGTTTTGTACGAAACACCTGTTTCACGTGGCTAGTAAATTGCAATCCTAAGTCAAAAAGATAAAATAAATAAATAGTAAATTGCAATCGATTTCAAAGAGTGTGTACTCTTACAGTATTTTATGCTGTTTTATAATTTTAAATTGTTAAAAATAATTAGTTTGGTTGTGCGGATCATGGTTTTCAGATCCGAATCGGTCATCGAACCGATAAATAGATGGATGCATAGATTTTAAATTAAACTGGAATCGAACCGAATTTAATAAATATATTAAAATATTAAAATATTTTTATTTTTATATTTATAATTTATAAAAATTTAAACATTTTTATTATAATTTTTTAAGTTTAAACATTTCAAATACAATATAATAATTAAAAAAAACTCAATTTATGAAATATAATTTTTATAGTTACTATTAAATATTAATTTAATTTAAAATAATTTAAAAATACAAAATATATTTTATTTTAATTAAAAACACCTCGAAATAATAACTTAAATTTTATATTCAAATAATTTTTTTTATAAAAAAACAGTCTGGTCGAACCGAAAATCGGTCCGGTTCACAGTTTTTCGGTTCGACTGGCCGGTCCAAACGAAAGTTGACCGGTTGTTGACCAAAATGAAAACCGGATAAAAACCGATCGGTCTCACTTCTAGTTCTGGTCGAATCTGGTCCGGTCTGGTTTTCACAACTATGGTGCAAATTTTGTTCCTTATTCAGCACACAATTTTTAATAAATTCTGACTTTTTTCTCATGTTTATTTCCTTTTAATTTTGGGAACAGTTTTGTCTAAGTAGTTACTATGAATTTTTTTTTTTTAATTATTAGTTAAGTTAATTTGTTTTGTGCTTGGAGATGTATTAATAATCTAAGAAACTTAACTTTTAGCCTTTTATATTATTTGAAGGGCCAAAATTTTACTAACATATCTCTCCTGTTTCACCCCAACAAGAGAGGATACTGGATTTTCTTTTTTCATATTTAATTGTCATTTACATCGGATTTATTCTATTTTATTTTTGTTCTTTGGCAGCGTGCCATAATGTCAAATTTTCAATATCATCAATAGTTATAAAGGTGAATGAAAAAACATGATTTTCTTAATTGTGCATTTTCAACGGAACAGCATTTTTTTGTAATGTTAATTTTTTAATGAAATTTCTTTTATCTTAACTAGTTTTCACAATGCCATTTCATATATAAATATTTATTATAATTATATTAAGACAAACGGTCATGTAATTTAAATTTATTTTTTTTTCTAAGCGTTGTTATGACATTTACTGCATTCATGAAATTAGATTCCTTTTTAGTATTAGAACTGCACGAATTTCAAGTCCAACCAATGGGCACACCAGGTTTGACCGAGCTTGGACTCAAATCAGCCGCATAACAACTTAGGGGTGAACAAAACCAAACCATAAACCAAAAACCAAACCGAATCGAGATTGAAACCCAAATCGAACGGAATCAAATTCTATATAAAGATGTCAAAATTAGAAATTTCAACCGCACTTTCAATTTAATTTCACATGTCATTAAAAATCGCGTTATTTGTGATAGGTGAATTTATTACATATATTTTCATATCATATTTTCCTTGTATTTAGTCTTTTTTATTTATTTTTTAATTGCATTTTTATTTAGTTTTTTGCATTTTAGGTATTTTTGGGATAAATTCAAATTTGAGACAAATTTGCTCATTTTGGGAGCTAAAACGTACATTTGGAGGGTACAATAAATCCTAAGGTATAGACACGTCTTAGAGGGAGCTAAATTTGCATTATTTTAGGCTTTTGGAAGCGGTTTAACTCACATAGCGGGCACACGATGTAAAACTCCAAATTTCACAGTCCTATTTGAGCTAGAAGACTTAATTTTCATCTTGGCCGAATACATATGGATCCCCCTGAATTTGTCCAAAAATGCTTATTGCCTTCTTGAACTTTGAAAATATCCTGTTGTCCCCTCTGAACTTGACAAAACCGATCAACTTTACCCCCTTAAATGGACTAAACCAGGCAAAGTAGAGAGTTTGTAATACATTCGCTGCCATGTGTCAAGTTTAAAAAGTCAAACCATATAACAATCTATCACAACTTGACACATGGCAGCAAAAATTATTTCAAAAAAATGTATTGAAATCTAAGACTTTTGTTTTTGTCCAACTTCTTCTTCTTCTTAAGACTTCGATTTTGAAAACAAAACAGCAGCAAAAAATTGAAAATAGGTAAATAACAATCTAAACGCACAACTTCTTTGATGGAATAGCTAGAGAATGATCAAACACAACATCAGAAAATTAAAAAT
This sequence comes from Euphorbia tirucalli, assembly GCA_039660915.1. NCBI lineage: Eukaryota > Viridiplantae > Streptophyta > Magnoliopsida > Malpighiales > Euphorbiaceae > Euphorbia > Euphorbia tirucalli. Next base: position 19,686,762 of record CM077637.1, read on the forward strand.
AAATACATATGAAACCAATTAAATAACAGCAGAAATTGAAAACAAATTCAAATTCACAAAAATTATATTAATAAAGAAGATTAAGTAAATTTCAAATGCCAAATTATCAATAAAACCGAACACATATTCATGCAATTAAGATTCGCACAAAAAACCAAAGAAAATCTTGCAGAGAATTCAAGCCCGATTTGCACAAAAAATTGACCTAATCGAATCAAGATCCACCAATCAAGCAAGGAGTAATCTAAAACCTCCTTACTTTCTTCTCCTTCACAACTCTTTCAATGGCATCAACAATCTCATTAACAAAGAAAAAACTAAATCTCAGAGAAGAAAAAGTCGCACTGGCGAGGTAGAGAACGATTGATGGAGTAAGGCAAAGGAATATCATCGGTAGATTGGGGGGGGGGGGGGGGGGGGTGGGGGGCGGCGGGGGGCGACGGTTAAGGCTGCAAATGGAGGAGTTGTGGATCAAAGGAAGATTTTGATGTGTGATGGAAAAAAGTAAAAGAGAGGTTGAAGACGATGATGAGAGCACGATGCCTTCTTCAATTTTTTATTTTTTATTCTACTGCTATTTTTTTGAGAAAAAAAACCTCAGCCATCACATCTTCATATTATTAAATTACTTTAGCCGTTGGATTGTTTTATGAAGTAAAAAAAAAAAAAGCTTCAAGCGCCTTCAAATGTGTGGATTACACACACTAATCTACGTTAGACGGAAGGGGTAAACTGGTTCACTTTTTGTAAGTTAAAGGGGGCAGTAGGATACTTTCAAAGTTTAGAGGGGCAGTAAGCATTTTTGGACAAGTTTAGGGGTTCCATATATATTCGGCCTTTTCATCTTTTTCCTATTTTAGCTCTTTTCCTATTCTATTTATGAAAGAGTAAAGTCAATTTTTTATTTGTATTTTCTTTTTAGGATTTAACTCTATTTAATATTCAAGTCATTTAATCTGACGGTCTCAAATAGGCTTAGCTACAATACTAGAGGAGGTGAATAGTATTGTATATCGAAAAAAAAAAATTTCGCAAACAATTTAGAAAATTCTTTTTGATGAAAAAAAACTTTCTTTCAATAAACACAAGTTTCACAAAAATGCGGAATGGATAAAATAGTAAAATTTGTGAATATAAATTTGCTTGACTAATATAAAAATGTCTTCAAATAATAATGTTATTAATTTAAATTGCGAAAATTTAAAAAGCAATAAATGTAAAGAGTATAGGAATAGAGAATTGAAGACACCGAGATGTATACTAGTTTGATACAATAGGTCTAAGTCCAGTCCTCAAGCCAACTACTTGAGATTTTCCACTATTATTTTCTTTACCGGTGGGAAATAAGCCTGAGTTACTTTTTACTAGTTCAAGAAACAAACTCAATACTTTTACAGGCTAAATATCAAACCTCTACCATTACTTTTTTCGAACTCAAGTAACAAACTCTTCCGATGATTTTTTAAATCTCAAGCACCAAACTTATCCAGTATTTTTTACAAGCTAAAATACCAAACTTCTACCGATGCCTTTTCAAAACTCAAGCACTAAACTTTTACAAACTTTGTTGATCACACTATCAACAAAGTAAACACCCTTCACATAACCTTGTGTGAAAATACACTTTTCTTGAATGAATAAACAAAGATGAAGCTCTTCTCTCTTAATTTGCTCTTTGAAGGAATCATGGAAGACTTGAAAATAATAGTTTGTATATGTGAATATTGCTAAGTCTCCCACTTTTACTAATTCAACTTGATTTCCTTTTATAGGTGTTGGAGAAGCTCATCAGAAGATGAAATGGCTATTGAATTATGGTTGTTGCATTGAGCACTTGAAGGAGTAATAGCCGTTGGAGCTCCTGAAGCAAATTATGGACGTTGCTTTCTAGCTCATAAGTGGAATATGGCAGTTGTAATCAGCTCCTAAAGGAATTATAGCCATTGCTTGTAGGTCACAAGGAGAACTAGTTGTTGCTTTCAGCTTCTGAAGGAATAATGGCAGTTGCTTGTAGGCCACATAGGAAATATAGTTGTTGGAGATTTTCATTTTATGAAGTTAATGAATCTTGTAGCTGTTGAAGTAATATCCATCCTTTGAAGCTAGCATAGCCGTTGGAAATTTTGAAAGTTTTAAGCAAGAGTTTAGCTTATAAACAGAGCTCATAATCTTGACATGTAATGAACTTTTTTATCTCTCGATGCTTTGTTAAACTCTTGTTTTCAAGAAATGTTGATATGCTTGATGTAGCTTCATCGTTTTCTTAATCATAATTTGCTTAACAATTAATCACAAAGTAATTAATATTAAGGTAAATATGATTTTGCTTTTTATCTTATGCGTCAACTTTTTTAATAGTTGTTATCATTGAAACAAGATTCCACATAATCATATTGAAGAGATTTTTCCTAGTTAAACTTCTTTTTAAGAAAGTTTTATTTTTCTCTTTCTATTTGCTCTAAGGAGGAGAGAAAAATATAGTTTTAGTTTTAGTTTAGTTCTTAGATAGTTTGTATCTTTATTTTTAACTTTTTCTCCATTGAAATGTGATTTTGAGGAGCACAAGAACAGAGCTAAGTATTTGAGAAGTCTTCATCCATCCTCCATTAACACCTTTTCTAATCTCTAGTTTATTTTTAATTCTTCTTTTTACCTTTCTCATTTTGCTATAGCTTTTTTTAGTTCAATTATGAGCTAAATCCACCATAACTAAGACTGTGATGGATCTTAGCAAGACTTCTACATATTTTATTCAAGTTTGATGCAATTTGGCTCTTATTATTTTCCATGGAAGATGTTATGAATGCTTCATGCTTTAAATGTGTAACCATCAATTTCAATGTTCATAGTTAATTTATAATTGACTCAAGCACTAAATTAATGGAATTACTTAACATTAATTGCATGAACATTCCTTTTGTGGCTGACTACATTATGCTGGTTTTTCAAGTACTTAATGCTTTCATATCTAATTGTTTAACACCGAATAAATTTAAGTGCTTAGGTTAAAAATAAGAAATGATAGCCTTAACAAGTATTAATTACTTGTGGAATTCGCCATCTTTGGAATCTAATAGAGTTAATTGTATGAATTCAGAAATTACTAGAATAAATATTAGGTGAAACTAGGCCCCTTAGTTAATGTCATCATTGAATTTTATCCTATTAACTTTAATTGCTTTATTTATTTGCTTATTAGTGTTAAATTAGATTTAGTAAACAAAAATTCAAAGATATTAGATCTCGCCTAGTTAACGAATAATCTAAGTGCGTTTAGTCATTGTATACACAGTTCTCGTAGTATCGACATCCTTTTTACTCTTTATTACTTAATCAACAGAGTACACTTGCTCTATTATTGTGTAATTTTTTATGCATCAACTTGTCAGTTAACAAAGACTATAGTTCACAGGAGACAGAGATGTTACATCTAGAGCAAATACTATCTAAACAAAAATATCACATATATATTATAATTAACATGTTAAAAAGAGACTAATTGCAAAATAAATAAAAAAATCAAGAACTCAAAATTCATTTTTCAATTGGCATTATATAATCATCATCAATACAAATTACTCCCATGTTATATTAGTTTAATTGTACCGACGGTTACTAAAGTTAAATTACATATAAATGTTCACTAAAATTTAATTGTATCAATAAAGTTAGTAAACTTTCATTTTGTCGTTAATAAAATCCTCTCGCCTAAAAAATGGAAATTTAGCGTTGAAATGATGACGTGACAAATCAATACTTAGTCTGACATGCCAACCTGACACCATGCAAGCCCTAACCAATTTTGTATTTCTAATTTTTTCCTCTTATGGTGTTGTACATGTGGGTGCTATAGTGGTGACATATATAATTCTTTTTTTTTATTAAATGGAGTTGAGGCGGCATCCTCCTGAAAAGTCATACTAGATGTTGACTTGCCACTTCATTATTTTGGCATTAGATTTCTACGGATTAGGGTGAGAGTGATTTTATTGATACCAAAACGAAAGTTAAGTGATTTTATGGATACAAATTAAAGTTTAGTGATTATAAATTCACAAATCTAAATTTGAGTGGGAATTAGCTTAATTAACCCTTATCGTATTTCATTCAAGTTCTAAAGAATTACATGTGAAGAAACGTATGTATTGACTATTCTGATTCGGGGAAATTATGCCAGATAACCAAATGTACTAATTATTATTTCTTTCAGCATCCCCCCATTTTCTTATTTAAATTATAGATATAACTTGTTTCCATTTTAGCCCAAATCCTCGTTGTCAGCTTACTGTTGGATTAATTTATTTTTCTTTATTTTATTTTTTATATATTAATCTTTTTGTTACATTGTATTGAACTTATTGCTTCCTCTCCTTAGAAAAACCTAATATCTTTTCAGCTGTTTCCTCGTTGGATTCATTGGAAATATCCGTGATTGTTGTATTGCGATTCTCCTATGGATTCCCGCTTTTTTTTTTTTTTTTTACTTTTTTATCAATACCCATAAACATACATATAAACGATAAAAGCGGTTGTTAGTGTTTGCATACTGATTGTTCACAAAAGATGTATATTTTAGATATCATCTGTTTCCTGTTCCTGATTCGGTTTCATTTTTTCTTTTATATTTCATTAATCTAATTAATTTTTTTTTCTGGGTATTTTTTTGACGATGTCAATTTCATATCGTATGGTTCTCTTTCCCATGAAATAGAGATACAATTTTGTACGAGTATACTCCTATGGTGTTTCTAATCATGCATGAACATTACATGGAGCTCAATTAATGAATAAAGACATATTGAGCAATGTTTTTCTACTCCTGGATGAAACTTGCTATGTTATTTTACTAGGTTGCTACAGTTACTATGTTGAGTATTATAATTTAAAGATAACTTAAAGATATGAGATTATATGATGTGTGTCCTCATATAATAAAATAGTTGCTGATATGATTAGGTTAGCATCTTGTTGAATTCTGATATGATCAGATGCTAATTAAATGAAAAACTTGCTGATATGAGTATTTGAGATACCTGATGATTATGTGAACATTTGAATGCTTAGCTGATTCTATATCAATCCGAAATAATTGTCTATTCATACTTCTAGATGTACTACTGAAATCAAAATAACAATGTTATCTAGTGCAAATTAGTTTTAATCTACAAAGAGATATATAGTGATTTAATCAGGGATATGTTGATTATATGCCTGCTAATATTATAAATAGAGATTTCATCTGCTCTTTTTCTCTCAATATAAAAAAAAAATGAGGTTTGACTTTTATTCAACAAACAATTGCAAGTTCTGATTAAGCTAATATTCTCTAATGTGATATAGTGGTAATTTGCAAATTTTCAACTTGCTGTAGTTAGAATATTTATAACATAAGCAGAAATTTTATAATTATTATACTTCTTTTTTTAAGTTGTCTGGATCTTTTGATGGAAGTTGCGTGTATTGTGTCAATCAAAAAAGTGCTACTTTATGATCTAATCTAATGGCTATACTAATTGCCTGCTTTATTAAATTGTGGATTTGACGTATTGTGTTTTATTGCGTCATTCAATTATATATATATATATATATATATTTTTTTGTTATTTATTCTAGGAATGGTCAACACAGGAAAGAGTTCAACGAGCAGGTCTGTTAATAGTTGTAAAGGTGTTTCAATATTTCCATTTCCTAAATCCAACAGGGAATCTAATGTCACTATGAAACCAATACGTCTCAAGGGTAAATTAGGTGGAAAAAGAAATGGTAACCACACAATTCTAAATAAGTAAAAAGTCTTGACATATGATTTTGACATTGAAGCTAATAAAGAACAACCTAAGGTTAATATTCTTTTATATGCTTTCCGGGTATAATTTCTTATATATATATTTTTAATCTTTTGTTATACATTCATATTATATCTACAGTATATTGGCAATAATAATATATTTAAAGGATTTTAGAATTGAAATATTTCACTTGTTTTTCATGGTATACTTTATTTTAGGCTTGTATATTCATATTTTATTTGTTTAACGTTTGGTGTATATTGCATATATTAATATTACAACTACAGTCTATTGGCAGTGCTATTGTATAGCTTATTTCAGGCTTGTATATTGATATTACAAATGCAGTATATTGGCAATGATATCATATTCAAAGGATTTTAGCATTTAGATGTTTCACTTATTTTTCATGGTATAGTTTATTTTAGGCTAGTATATTCATATTATATTTGTTTAACATTTGGTGTATATTGCGTATATTCATATTACAACGGGTTTGATGATTTTGTTTAAGAAAACTAGTTGATATGATTGAAAATCCCTTTTGTAGGAAACATCATTTAGAATATGAGTTTTGGGAAAACTGGTTTTACATTGTAGAAAAATCCCGTTTTATTAACTTAAAGACCTCGAAACTCAAATTTCGAGATAAGTGATGGAGTCGCCACCCGGATCAGCTCATTTAGGAAATTCCGGTATATCTCCTTACCAAGTGTAGACTGCCATACCTGATCTAGAGATTCAGGGTTCGAGCAACTTACATATTCAACCTTAAGTTTGCTTTCATTTAATAGTTTATACCACCATATTGTACTCACTTATTCTCTACCCATTTTATCTTTTAATATTAGCCGATGCTCATTCAGATGACATAAATATATAGCATTAAATTAAAGTGCAGAAAAGTAAACCATACATCCAAATCAAACAAAAGAATAGAGGCTACTTATTACAACCCAAAAAGATAAAAACTCTCATCTTCACCTTACAACCGCCTAGATACACGAAAATGTATAAAAAGTACAATCGCCTAGAATACATGATTTGATCTATTAAATACATCCAAAATAATAAAAAGAAAAATAAAAGCTGCAAAACAGAAGGTTATCACAATTATATCACAAACACACATAGGACTCACAACAGGACAGAATAGGGGATTTCAGGAAATGAGAGCATACATCTAGGAGGTAACTGAGAAGTCCGGATGACTTACTCGATTAGACCTGGAAAACCGTTTTAGAAACGCCCAATAGGTTTTTATGCTTAAAAAAAAAATTGAAAACAGTTTGGCTCAATTGCATGCAAATTACTTCCTTTTAGTGAGTCGGTTATCCCGGAACTCGAGGTTCTGTTCGTGTGGGTTCCTACCTCAAACATCCATCTAAGGTCTAAACCAGTAAACACATCAAAAACAGTTCAAATCCAAAGACAGCATCACGCAACGATGTCCTTGGGAGTCATCTTGAGATTCTGTCTCATTTTCGCAACTACAGCCGTGTAGCTCTAGTTAGAGCCGCTAGGCTATAGCCACTACGGCCGTGCGGCTGTAGTGTCTAGAACCCGAATTGTTTTTTTTTTTTTTTTTTTGCTTTTGTAAATCTCTGTTTTGAATCGTTTCGGTGATTTCTAAGGATTTTGGGGAATCTGGGGTCCGCTAAAGCTGAACCAAAGATCCGATTTGGATCGAATAACCCCGGATTCCCAAAAATTAAAATCAACGAAACCCAAATCTCACATCAGCATTATTGGAAATCCGAAAACCATAATTTTAAATATAACGGATGTGATTTGACCGAAATCAGTCAAAAATGAACGAATAAAATGGGAAACTGACTGTATTCGGTCATTTTTAGGCATTTCGGGTTTCTGCCCAGAAGAACGCAGCCGTGCGGCTATAGGTGTACAGCCGCGCTGTTCTGTTCTAAGAGATTATAGCCGCTCAGCTCTAGTTCGAATACAGTTTCCGGATTTTCAAAAAACTAAAAAACACAAAGCACAAAAAAATCAATTACGAGTCTAAGGCCTCTCAGAGTTTACCCTTTTGGTGTTCTAACGTACTTTATGACCGAAAGTGGATTTGAACGTCAGAATACACCTAGAATCTCGTGAACATCCCGAGACTTCGAACATGAACCTCGAATCGATCCAAACAAAATCTGAATGAATATGACACGCCTAGAAACTCTCACCCTTACGTGTTTTCCAAGTGTTTTCTCCCTGTTCCTTATATTTTCCTTTATTTTTTCACACTTTTTCTCTCTTTCTCTTCTAGAACCCTCATTTTTCTCTCTAAAATTCTTCTTTTTCTCCCCCAAATGATTTCTCCTACTTCCCCTTCATTTCTAGCGTCTTCCCTAGAATATCACGACTCAAATTCTTTTACTTTCAGAATTAAACATGCATGTTAATCAATAAGGTAGGTTTATTTAGAAAATAACCTGGTCAAACGTTAGAGCCGCGTGGCTCTAAGATTATAGCCATGAGACTTTGATGTTAAAGTTGCGCGGCTGTAGTTGTGAAACTATAGCTGTGTGGCTCTGATAAGAGCTATCATGGCTTTTCTTAAATCCTACACTCACATCTAAGCTTTTTAATCATTCGAAAGGCCTTTCTCGGGGTTTCGAATCGAGGACTGTTCTATTTTTTGGACCAATTGAGAACATTCTAGGCATCATTCTGCTCATTCCTAAATCCGACTCACGTTCGTTTTTCTAACAGGTAACATAGAATTTTCATCATAGAGGTTGGAAAAACCCATGCTCATAGGCTGCCCCTTGTGAGATCAAAGTCGACTCATGGTCGGGCTATTATGGTCGGTTCAAGTTTGGTCTCGCGATAGGGAGCATGGTGAGAAAAGGAAGAGGAAATGTACCTGACATCTTTCTCGTGTTGGTTCTCCATGGTGCTTGTGTCACAGATGGAATTGTGTTGACTTCGAGGACTTGCTTCGATGTCTACACGAAACAGCGATCTTTCCCGTGTTGAGTGGGGACTTACCTCGATTTCTATATGAGGTAGCAGTCTTGCCCGTGTTGAGTGGAGACTTGCCTTGGTTTCTATGCGAGGTAGCGGTCTTGCCCGATTTGAATTGGTTCAGGGACTTGTTTCGATGTCTATGCGAAACAGAGGTTTTGCTCGAGTTGAATTGGTTCAGGGACTTGTTTCAATGTCTTTACGGAACAGCGGTCTTGCGCGAGTTGTTGAATTGGTTTAGGGACTTGTTTGGATGTCTGTATGAAACAGCGATCTTGCCCAAGTTCTTGTTTCGATGTCTGTGCGAAACAGTGGTCCAGGCCGATTTGAATCTCCCACGAGATTGGTGTCTTAGAGAAAGGATATTTTGGTAATTTGGTGTCTCATGGTGTTTGTGTCATGAAAGAAAGGGTATTTTGGTAATTTGGTTAAAGAGTGTTTCTGAAGTTGAGTGATCTTGATTCTGTTCTTTTGGAAGTCGTCCGTCTGAAGTTTTGTCAGGTGTGTATTTATTTCTTGATCGATAATTTTGGAAACAAAAATTTTTGCCCATTCGATAAAGAATAAATACAAACCGATTGTTTTGCTCCTGGATACCTGCAAAAAGTAAGAAATACTTTTCTCGGGATTATATCGGCATAAATGGAAATTCTAAAAATTGAGAAAATCTTCATACCTGAGATTTAGAACCGTACGGCTCTAATTTGCACGATACAGCCGCGCGGCTATAACTTGCCATGTTACTAGAGCTGCGTGGCTCTAGCGTGAAATTGGGCAGCTATTAAAATTCCTGCAGTCTTCCGATTGTGAGGCACAAAACTTCTCTTCTGTTTTTCCTCTTCCCTTTCCCCCCATTTTCTTTACTTTACAAAATCATTTTTCAACTTCTAAGATGATGAAGAAGCTTGGAAAGATGCTTCATTCTGCTGCTCCTTTATAGCCTGCCCCTCACACGAGGTATGTTTTGCCTTAGGGGGTATTTTTCTTACCCACCGAGTCCACAACCAATGTATACAGCCTTCGCGACTTAGTTAAGTATTATAGGATCAAGATAAATGATGTCGTGCCCATCACAATCTAACCATCGACCTATGCTGTTCGGAGATTGGTTAGTTTTCTCCAATTTTTTTCCTTTTTTCAATTTCCTCCAATTCTTGCAAATGTAGACGAAATTAGATGAAATTAAGCGAAATTGATGCATGCTTAGGGTAGATTTTGCCCTTAGTAACTTCAATTGATGATTTGGTAGTGATTAGAATTGATTTCGAGTTGAATTTCATCAAACCTAGGATTTTCTGAAACTTTCTGTGTTGTCTAGGTAGAGCCACGCGGCTCTAAGTTATAGCCATGCGGCTATGTTCTTAAGCCAGGATGAATCTGCTTGGTTAGAGCCACGCGGCTCTAAATTTGTTGGTTATAGCTGCGCAGCTATAACTTATGCCGTACGACTATAACAGCCAGAACAGAAATTTTTACATTCTTTTTTCAATTCGAATGTGTTTTATTTGGTTTACATGACTTATATGCAATCCAAACAACTTATAAAAACTCCTTGTTTATTGTTTTATGGGATTGGGCCCGTAATTACGGGGCGGGGATGCTGTCGAAAGCATTGAAATGGTATAAGAAGCTCCTGGATGGTGTGAAGGAGATTGTCGATGCCATCGGTCTATAGAGGATTACATGCTCTCCTTGTGTGAGCATCCTCCCAGGATGAGCCGAGGATTGATGACGGCATTGATAGAGCAGTGGATGGATTACATGCACACGTTCCACTTCCCGACAGGGGAATACATGATTATGCCTGAAGATTTCACGGCTATTACCGGGCTTCCTTTTGGCGGGCGCTCAATTGAGTTTAACCAGACCTTAGAGAGGGGAGGGTTCCGTCCTGAGATTATTGCTATGCTGATTGGTCTAACACCTTGAGATAGGAGGATTCAATGTAGTATTCTCCAAGATTATTGGTTGACAAGGCAGGCTGAGCTTCCTGAGGGCACCACATTCACTTCTGAGGAGGAGAGGAGATATGCTAAGGCTTTCCTCCTTTATGCCCTCACTACTTTAGTGTTCCTCATAGGTTAGAACGACCTAAATTTCGTTGTTCTTCCTTTACTGATCCAGCTGGACGACGTGAGGGACTTGTGTTAGAGACGACCCGGCCTGGCTTAGCTATATTACTCTCTCGACTTGTGCGCCCGAAGGAAGCAGAAGGAGGTGAAGGGCCCTTGGATTGTCCTTCATGTGAGTTTCTCTAACTTTTTTTTTTTTTTTTGCATTTGCCACTGACTTTCTTGTTATGCTTCTTTGTAGATTTGGATGTACGAGTACGGCTTTATTCCTCAGCTGGTGGTGCATATTCTAGACTACGCCGAGCTCCCTAACTTCCTCTGAATGAGACAATGATTGGGTTTCAGTTGGGGTGAGGTGGACAAGAGCGTGGACGATTGCGGGATGTTCTTGTCCCATATGACATTTGAAGAGGTACCATTTCTCCCTTTTATGAATTCTGAATTATGATGTTTCACAATTTTTTCTTTGATCTTCTAACCTCCGATTTTCTGACTTCAGTTGACCAAGGATCCCTAGAGGGGGGCTGAGTTGCCCCTAGAGGTTAGGGATGCCCGGAGGCTAGTGCAGAGGAGATTCTTGATGGAGTGCCCCTTCGGCTTGGAGTGGTACTTCAGGGATCGAGTCTCTGATTGGCACTCTGGTCCTGCAGAGCATAAGATTCTGGCCGCTCTCCTTGTGGGACTATTTTAGCCGCATCTTCTGTCGGCGGCTGATCATCCTGATCTCTTTGGACTGGGCTATGTGGTAGATGGAGTGGAGGGAGACTACCTCTAGTTTGCCACCACACATCTCCTTCCTCCGACCAGGATAGAGCAGGTAGGGGTATGTTTCCTTTTTCTACTTTTTGTTTATCTGTGCTGGATTACCATTGATTGATGTTCTTCTTTTACTGTTTATAGCCAGCGATCGGGGCGATAGGAGCTCCTCTGTATGGGTGGCCGAGAATGATGCTGATGTGAGGATGGAGGGTGTTCCATCTGCTCCTCCGATGATTCCCCCAGTTGTGGACGACTAGAGTTCCCCATAGAGCCATCTATTTAACTGTTTGGTGAGTTCAGACGGTCGTACCATGCTGCTATTCCTTCTGACACCACCTATATGAGTATCCATACTTTCATCTACCTTTCGATTCCTATTGTTATCTATTTGTCTGACTGGTGCAACTGTTTCCCATGCAGATTCCGATATCCCAGAGGATGTCCTAGTGTAAGGCTATTTCTGCCTTTAGAGTGCTCATGATTCGGGACAACACGATGAGGACGGTAAGTACCTGTACTTGAGTTAGTGTTGATGCATGTATGCATATGTCTGTGTATGTTTCGAGTGTATGCGTGTATATGACATGATGTTTCTGCTATTGGTCATGGTGCAATCTGTACTTGGTGTTCAGCGTCGCGAGTCCACTCATCTGAGGTCTGATGTGGACCTGCTGTAGAGGCGTGTCGTGGATCTGGAGCTCATGAACCAGACCTTCCGGACGCGGGTGGACACATTGGAGGAGCAGCTCGCTTATTATGAGGACACCGGGGACGAGATTCAAGTGGATGACCAAGGCAACTGGGGACAGTCTTAGGCTCCTTCCCTTTTGTTTATATTGATATGACAGCCTGTCTGTGGGCTTAGCTCTCTGTATTTTAGCAAATTTTGCCCGTTTGTAGGATTTTCCTTACTACATTTGTTAACTTGATTCGATACATTAGTTATTCTGATACTTTTTTTGATATTCACTGCTTTCCTCTGCCGAATTTGTATTTTCTAGATGAAAGTTTTTCAACTATACTCGCTTTTATTGCCATTTGAATCTATTTAACACTTCCTGAGACTTGATTTGATGATTTTAGACTTGATTTCAACCGAAAACTACCTTTGAATAGTAGAGCCACACGGCTATAACCTCAGAAATTTGTATTTAAGTATAGAGAAAGTGCTGTCTGTCAATTGCAGTAGCACGACTATAGGTACAGCCGCGTGGCTATAAGTGAAATCTCCAATTAGAATCACACGGTTATAGGTAGCCTTCAGTAACGTTCCTTCTTTCTTCACCCTTTCTTGATGGATCAACCCTGTGATCACCTTAGAGATTACTGGAGGACCTCCCGCTCTTCTAACTGGGCCTTACTAACACCTTTCGACCTACAATCCATGAGATCTACACTATTTTGGCTCCGAATCAGGCTTTTCTAGTGGTTGCGACCAGTTTTTGGGACCCAATGGACTATGGTTTCTATTTCTATGGGCAGGAGCTGTGCCCTATGGTGGAGGAGTTCAATATCATTCTTTGCATCCCTTGTCCCGTGGAGTCAGGTTAACTATTCCTGAGTCTAATTCTGGTGATTTACATACGCTTCGGAGACTGTTCGCATTGGATATGGCAGGTTCAGGCAGTTTGCTTTCTGGAGGAGCTGCCCCTATGAGTTTCAGCCTATCTGCTATCATAGATCTGTGCTTCGCCTTACCCACTTCTGTGCTTGGTTGGGCCCCTTTGATGAGTTTATTGCTGATGTTTTAGTAGCTATGCAAGTCCAGAGATGGAACTTACAGCTTTCGACTAGCTTCAGTAGTGGCCCAGATGGCCAACGGTGCTTCACCCGTGGGGGTTGTCTTAGCTGAGACCCTGATTTATTTAGATTCCATTCATTATGGTTGCCCCATTAAGACCACCGGATACCCCTTTCTACTTCAGGTATGTTTCTATTCCATGTTTTCTCAATCTGATTGTCTCAACACCCTTCTGATCGACTAGCTGTTATACAGATCTGGTTACTAGAGAAGTTAAGTCTCCTGAGTATTCCTCCACCTTATCCGAGGTATGCTCCAAAGTGCTATTGGGCTCGGTGCAACGAGATCACAAACTTTACCACCCGTTCTATAGAGGAGTGGTCTATTTGACTGGGGGAGAGGACAGATGCGTCCATCCATTGGGTCTATCCCTGGTGGGATATTTCACATATGACCGTCGAGACTTGGGCAGGAGGTGTGCAACTACTCGGGTTAACCAAGGTGACATTCTATTCTCTTGCACGATTATACAGATAGTACAGACAGGTACAAGGAGTGCCTCGTTCCTTGTGCACGACCGAGCGTGGAGAGTTCACACAGCGGTGGCCCAAACACGTGCATCAACAGTGGATGAGCCCTATTCGCTTTGAGATTCTGAGGTATGATAGCATAGCACCAGTGGATCCGGATGGTCGTTACAAAGCTTGGTTAGCTAACTTGGTGACCTGCCCCACGAGACGTGAGTGTGAGGCACTGACTTTGAGATATCTCGGGTTGTAGGGTATCTAGATCATCTGGGACCACTGTTGATTGATTTTTATTTACCTTGTTTTATGTCCTTATTTTTTCATAGACCGCCCTTGTGGGTTTTTGGCCTATCGGACTGTCTTAATTTTTGCCTGAACTGCCCGTTTGGGTTTTTGACTCAGCAGACTTTTATTTATATCCTAATTTTTGCATAGATCGCCCTTCAGGTTTTCAGTCTATCGGGTTTTTTTTTCAAAGTGAGATACATGTAGACAGAAAATGTATACAGCCATATATATACACAATATAAACTCAATTTTAAGCAAACTCAGGACATTTAGATGGACAGAGCAAAGCATTCATTCATTAATTAATAATGTTTTAGTACAATGCACATCAAAGATGAAATTAAACTAAGGACATAATCAGTAATGGTATCCGTCTCGACTAAATCCACGACTGCCACCACCTAGCCTTTGTAGATTTTTCTGCTGATGGTGCTCACCTCACTATCCTAACTTTTGCATGGACTGCCCTTTCGGTTTTCAATCCATCGGACTATTCTAACTTTTGCATGGATCACCTTTTTTGGTTTTCGATCCATCAAACTCCTTTTTTTTTACACGTAGTATCACCTAAGCTTATCTTGATTGATGGGGTTAACGAATTCATTTCTGTCCATATCTATAATCCTCACAGCACCCTTTGAAAGCATTTTCTTGATTACATAGGACCTTCCCATCTTCTTTGTTATATATAGTTTTTTTTGATAAATTTGGATTTTGAAGAGGTTCAGTATTGAACCCACAATCTTCCACCTCCATATTAAGAGATGTATCGATTGAGCTACACCTAATTTGTCCTCTTCCTTAACCTTCTCTTCCCATTCTGGTCTAAGTCTCTTGAGCTTTTGTTTGATAGGTTTCATTTTGGGATCCGTCGAAATTCGGTGTTCTATAATCTCCCTGTCAACTCCCGGCATATCATCGTAGGACCAGGCGAAGGCTTTTGCTTGCTTTTACAGTGCTTTTACAATTTCTTTTGTCTCATCAGGCATGAGGTCTTTCGAGATGGATACCATTTTTGGATCATCATCTGTCCCTAGATTCATTTCATGCAATGATGCATCATGTATGCTAAAAACATTAAATGAATGTTTGTATGTATACACAGATCCATTCGAAAAAACATCACACAAGTAATTGAAATTAGATTTCATTGCATTAAATGCCTTACAGGCTGGATTGTTCACATCATAAATAGAAGAAATGGATACATCAAAATAATTATCATCCTCCACATACAGAGGGTCTTCTCCAGCTGCAGCATCATCAGCTTTAACAGCTTACACACTCGGATTAGCTTTGATGATCTGAGCGAATATCTAGTTGACTGGGAGCCTAGATTGAACCATGTTGATTCGGCCCCCAAAGTTGGACAAGGGATTACTCTGAACACTTGGCTTTAAAGGTGGTTCCACAAGCTTCCTATCAGCAATCAACTTTCAAACGGCCTTTATCAGCTGGGTGCAATCATTAGTGTGATGGCCCGTTGTCATATGATAGGAATAGAAATTATCCTTATCTATCTCGGTTGAAGGGGAATATGGCTTCAAACCCTATAATAGTCTCGCCTTCCTACATTTAGCAAAGATTTGGCCTAAAGGTTCGGCCCATGGATTAATGATCCTCTAAGGAATCACCGCTTGCCTACCCTGATCCACTGCAGCTACATCTGCTTCTATTACCTGATCTAATACTACAGTTTGAGCCGATTTTGAACTAGACCCAGTGGGTGTAGTCGTAGAACTTCCACTCTTGTAACCCTGCGAATACCCTCGAATGCCTCGATAAGTACCTAAATTCTGTTTATCCCTTTGGTCTTCCTCATCATATCTTTCGATACGCTTAGCAAACTCTGCAACATCTGCAAAAGCATGGAATCTTTTTAGCTTCATTTTATCCTTGTAATGAGGCAAACTGCCATCAACTAGCTTTACAATGAGAACCTCTAACTTCGGAGCTCCATCCACCAACACTTGGACATCCATCCATCTCTTGTAATAAGTCGAGTAAGACTCGTTAGTTTTCTGGTGAATCCTTTCTAAATCCTCCAGAGTAGTCTCTACTTGAGTGTTATAAGCATATTGTTTCACAAATGCTTCAGAAAAATCTTCCCATATGGAGTGAGTATGAATCAGCATTTTCAAATATCACTTCGCAGTAGCACCCCTTAGAGTTGTTGGTAATAGATTTAAGAGATGGACTTTGCCAATCCCCATACTGGACATGAGCCGTACATAACTATCCAGATGAGCCTCCGGTGGACCTTCCCTGGTGTATGGGGTGATATATGGCATATGAAAACCAATTGGGAGTGGTTTCCCTCCTTCCGCCATCAAACTAGCTGGGTCCGCACATTTGATAGGATTGTAATGCACCATCTCTTTCAATTTCGACAGCAAAGCCTCCAAGTCAGAGAATTTCTCCTTGAGACGCTTTTCTGCAGCCATCTCCATCGAAGCTTCCTTGGCCCTCTCAAAAGCTTCATCCTACTCAGAATGACGATCGACTTCTCTATGGGGAATGACTCCTCTACTACTTCCTGGAATGCTTCCTCCCGAGCTAAGATTCACCTGAATAACATTTGTCCCATTCTCGATCAGAGCCTAGGTCGGCTGAATAGTTTGACCCGCATTGATGGCCATCACAGCTTGCATCTGTTCTCTCAAAGTAGCCTTAAACCGATCCGAGCTCAACAGGGCATCTACGAAAGCATTCATATCAAAAGTGGGCACTTCACCTGATACATTCGGATTAGACATTTCTACTCTATTCACTTCTTCCAATACAAACTGACTGTCAACATACAAAGAAGGTAACTGATCCCCAAATTCCTGCTCTGATTCTGACCCTAAACCATCCCTGATCTCTTCCATGGTGACTGATTCTGGTTGAACTGACTGAATTGGCTGACTGAACTCTGGTTCGACATGTATCAACCATTTCAAAGGTCGATTCCAAACTACACATTCAGCATAGGGTTAGCACTGTGGATGGATGTCATGATTCTAGACATGACGCACTAAGTGATTTATATGGTATGGTCATGGAATGATCATGGTTGAATGATGTTAGATGGATGAAAATGACAATGAGGATGATCTTTTCCCATGTTTTCCTTCCCTTTACTTTGGATGCTCTAAGAATACTGAATTCCATGTGAAAGACAATGCAAGATGGTCACGTGTGAGCCGTCACACGGACAAAGTTCTAGTGCTTTTGGGGCACCTAATGAATGTCATGAAATGGTCACGTGTGTACCGAACATGGACAGAGTTTTGACGCTTTTTAGGTCAATGAAATGATATGAAATGGTCACATAAGGACCATCCCACGGACAAAGTTTCGACACTTTTAGGGCATCCAACATGAAATGGTGTCATAAATAAATCACGTGTATCGAGACACGGACAGAGGTTTAGCGTTTGTGGAACACCTTGTATGATTTTGTAATGTCGTGAAATGTCCTTGTACGTGTAGTAATCCGGCACTCGAGGAGCGCCTAAAATGATTTAATAATGTCATGGAATAATCCGATGTGGATCGCGACACACAAACAAGACTCCGGTATCATCGTGACATCGACAATTAATGGGAATCATGTCATGTAATGTTACCGTGTGACCCGCCACACGAATGTAGACCTAAGACCACTGTGGTCCTCTAATGAATGAAATGATCTAATAAGATGGCTAAGTGCAATCCGGTGTATGGGCAGAACATGGGTAGTTTTGGGACACCTGATATAAAATGAAATGATCGTGAAGGGCATTCTTGGTATTCTCAAAACATCTTATATTATATGGAATGAGATTATATGAATGTTCATGTCACATGAGATGCAAATGGCTGTACAAAAATGTGGTTAGGGTGCATCACATACAGGATGATGTCGTGTATGCTTCGTGGAAATGTTAACACATGAGGTGTAAATGTGTATGGCACATAAATGAAATGTCGTGGCTGCACGAAGATATGGTTAGCATCAATGTCATACATATGTTTATATCTTGAACATGGCTACAAGAAATTATGGTTAGAATGGCACATGAATGATTATGCGTGCTTGATGTTTTGTGTAAAGGTTAAATAAAACCATTACAGAACAAACGTTAGCACACGCAACAATATGCTTGCCCTTCCAACCTTATTCCTCCTTTCAATTGGCACGTATTCTTCCTAGGTGTTGGGTCTCTTTGATACCAACCGGGGATACCAAAGGCATACTCTTAATGTCCAATCTCATATTTATGTTTTGGTAATCCTAAGGGGAAATTACTAGGTCATTACATGTGGGCCAAAGTTATACCAAGGGTCGTAAAGGTTCCCATAGCGAATATACACTCCTCAACATAGAACATGTGAGGTTCATGCGGTGCTATGAGTGGTTTACCCATTTGGGTGCCTCCAATCCTGGTGGAAGAGGTAGATCACCTTTTGAAGTAAATCGGGCTGATCAGTGAGTTTGAGGGGTTGAGAAGAATAAAATGTCATTCTATGCAGTAGTGAGTAAAATATGGTATTATGAACTAGTGAATGACTGCAAGCAGTTATATTTCAGTAGTTGCCAAAGTTCCTTGAGTTTTTATAAAAAAAATGTTTTAAGAAATATTTCATCCCCAGCGGAGTTGCCACTGTGAGCAGATGACCTTAAAGTTGGAACGCGGCGAAGCAAACCGGGGAGGTTTTTATAGGTGTGGTGGGTTTTTTTATGGGAAAACGGGTTTGATGATTTTGTTTAAGAAAACCAGTTGATATGATTGAAAATCCCTTTTATAGGAAACATCATTCAGAATGTGAGTTTTGAGAAAACTGGTTTTTCATTTTAGAAAAATCCCCGTTTTATTAACTTAAAGACCTCGAAAATCAAATTTCAAGATCAGTGATGGAGTCGCCACCCAGATCAGCTCATCTGGGAAATTCCGATATAGCTCCCTACCAAGTGTAGACTGCCATACATGATCCAAAGATTCAGGGTTCGAGCAACTTACATATTCAACCTCAAGCTTGCTTTCATTTAATAGTTTATACCACCATATTATACTCACTTATTCTCTACCCATTTTATCTTTTAATATTAGCCGATACTCATTCAGATGACATAAATAAATAGCATAAAATTAAAGTGCAGAAAAGTGAACCATACATCCAAACCAAACAAAAGAATAGAGGCCATTTATTACAACCTAAAAAGATAAAAACTCTCATCCTCACCTTACAACGGCCTAAATACATGAAAATCTATAAAAAGTACAATCGCCTAGAATACACAATTTGATCTATTAAATACATCCAAAATAATAAAGAGAAAAATAAAAGCTGTAAAACAGATGGTTAGCATAATTATATCATAAACACACATAAGACTCACATCAGAACAGAATGGGGGATTTCAGGAAATGGGAGCATACATCTAGGGGGTAACCGAGAGGTCCAGACGACTTACTCGATTAGACCTGAAAAACTATTTTAGAAACGCCCTGTAGGTTTTTGTGCTAAAACAAACAATTTTGAAAATGGTTTGGCTCAATTACATGCAAATTACTTCCTTTCAGTGAGTCGGTTATCCCGGAACTCGAGGTTCCGTTCGTGTGGGTTCCTACCTCAAACATCCATCTAAGGTCTAAAGCAGTAAACACATCGAAAATAGTTCAAATCTGAAGACAGCATCACGCAATGACATCCTTGGGAGTTGTCCTGAGATTTTGCCTCCTTTTCGCAACTACAGCCATGCAGCTTTAGTTAAAGCCGCGCAGCTATAGCCATTACGGCCGTATGGCAGTAGTGTCTAGAACCCGAATTTGTTTTCTTTACTTTTGTAAATCTCTATTTTGAATCATTTCGGTGATTTCTAAGGATTTTTGGGAATCTGGGGTTTCGCTAAATCTGAACCAATGATCCAATTTGGATCGAACAACCCTGGATTCCTAAAAATCAAAATCAATGAAACCTTAATCTCACATCAATGTTATTGGAAATCCGAAAAACACAATTTTGAATATAACGGATGTGATTTGACCGAAATGTCATAACTGAACAAATAAAATGGGAAACTGACTGTATTTGGTCGTTTTTTGCCATTTCGAGTTTCTGCCCAGAAGAACACAGCCGTGCGGCTATAGGTGTAAAACCGCGTGGTTCTGTTCCAAGGGATTATAGCTGCTCGGCTCTAGTTAGAGTCGCACGGCTATAATCAAGCAGATAGTTTCTTGATTTTCACAAAACATAAAGCACAAAGCAATCAATTACTAGTTTAAGGCCTCTCAGAGTTCACCCTTGTCATGTTCCAGCGTACTTGACGATCGGAAGTGGATTTGAACATCTGAATGCAACTAGAATCCTGTAAACATCCGGAGACTTCAAAAAAAATCTCGAACCGATCCGAACAAACCCAAAATCAATCCGAACGAATGTGACACGCCCAGAAACTCTCCCCTTTACGTGTTTTTCGAGTGTTGTCTCTCTGTTTCTTATATTATCCTTTGGTTTTTCACACTTTTTCTCTCTAAAACCCTTATTTTTCTCTCTAAAATTCTTCTTTTTCTCCCCCAAATGATTTCTCCTACTTCCCCTTTGTTTCTGGTGTCTTCCCTAAAATATCACGGCTCAAATTCCTTTAATTTGGAATTAAACATGCAGGACAATCAATAAGGTTTGTTTGTTTAGGAAATAACCCAGTCAACCATTAGAGCCATGTGACTCTAAGATTATAGCCGTGCGACTCTGATGTTATAGCCACGCGACTGTAGTTGTGAAACTATAGCCGTGCGGCTCTAATAAGAGCTATCATGGCTTTTCCTAAATCCTACACTCACATCTAAACTCTTTAATCATTCGAAAGGCCTTTCTCGGGGTTTCAGATTGAGGACTGTTCTGTTTTTCGGACCATTTGAGAACATTCCGGGTGTCATTCCACTCATTTCCAAATCCGACTCACGTTCGTCTGTCTAACAGGTAACATAGGACTTTCATCGCAGAGGTCAGGAAAACCCATGCTCACAAGTATATTGGGAGTGATAGCATATTCAGAGGATTTTAGCATTTAGATATTTCACTTAATTTTCATGGTATAGTTTATTTTAGGCTCGTATATTTAAATTATATTTGTTTAATATTTGGTGTATATTGTTTATATTCAGATTATGCTTGCATTATATTAGCAACAATAGCATATTCATAGGATTCTAGTATTTATATTATTTACTGGTGTTTTTCATAGTATAGCTTATTTTTTGCATTCAATGTATGTTTATGTTATAATTTTTATATATTTGATAAGCATTTCATGGATATCATATTTAAGCTGCTTAATGTATTTTTTTTATTGTATTACCTAATCGTTTTTACCTTTTTTATTGCAGCTGTGGGAGTATCTTATCAAACCAACTGATCATTTTAAAGCAAGGGTGAATCATTCCTGTATTTTGAAGTGGTGGATGATATTAAGAATTATTTTAAAAATACTCAGCTAGCATATTTTAGAATATCTTGTTTTGGTATGTTTTTGGACTTGTGTAAAATGATGTTACATCCTTAACTTATCCACTGTCTTTTGTTAAAAGAAGTACATTAAGAAAATAATGTGGTTTAATATACGTGGAAGGAAGGTAAAGTTAGGTATTTGCCAGTTTACCGTGATTACAAGTCTTAATTGCATTAAAAACATTAGTATTTTTGATTTGCATGATGGTCATTCAAGGCTAATAACAATGTATTTCCCTGGATGTAATAACATGTCTATGCAATACTTTAAGAGATCTTTTGAGAGCAAGTGTTGGGCTAATGATGAAGACGTAACAAAGTTTGCATTTTGTACTTTTTGAATTTCTTTTTACTATCTAATATGAAGGAACGCTATATATCTAATGATCATTTTAAAATTGTTGATTGTGATTTTTGTAACACTTATCATTGGGGAAAGGTTATTTTTAATATAACCTTGAAATCTTTAAAGGAGAAGTTTACTGGTGAATCACATAGGGGTGGTTATGTTCATGATGAGACCAATTCAATTAGATTTCTTGGTTGCCCACTTGCTCTACAAATATGGTTTTACGAGTGCTTTGGTTTTGCCGAAGGGAGGTTGGCCAAATGACATGGCAATGATATTCCAAGGATCTTAAATTGGTCTTCTTCTAGAAAGCTTGAATTTCAAGAGTTGCAAACAGATATATTTAGTCTTGAAGCTGAATAGGTTAGTTTTAAAATTTAAAAATTTTGCTATTTTTTATTATCTTGTTGCATGTACATGTATTCATTATGTATCTATCAGTATCCGGATGTATTGAAGTAATCCTTCCATGACTTTTTCCCTTTTAGCATTGTCTTATATTGATTTCTCAACTTCTTCCATTATATATTGATGTGTCAATAGTCTGTTCCCTTTTGCTATGTAACCTTTTCTATATCAAATAGACTGAGAAAGATTAGGCTCAAACTCTAATATGCAATACTAGTTCATATGGAGAAAATGAAAAAGCGATAATGAATTAAGGCACTTTTTTATATTACATGTTTTTTTTTATTATATATATAAATGTTTAATATTTTGTAATTCTTTTATGCTTTTAGTGGTTGCTAAAGAATATTTCTCCCACTCCATTGGAGGTAGAGAAGTTGCATCTTTCTGGATTGTTTGACAAGGGGAAAAGAGTTATAGGGCATTATATCCCATACTTTGAGATGCTTGACGATTACAATAAAAGGATTAACTTAGGTTGTAGTAGTTCAAGGGTTGTAGATGTTGATTCAAGTAATGCATTCCAGACGCAAATGATTTCTTTGAAAAATCAGATGTAAATAATACTTTAGAGGCAATCTGATGCAAACAAGGATATGTTAGGGTTAAGATTTTGGTTGGAATTTGAAATAAATTCTTTGAAGACATATGTCGATGAAAAAACTACTAACGTAGTGGAGGGCTAAGTGGATTCATTGAAGTGTTATGTAACTGAAAAGATTTTAAGTCTTTCAAGGTTTGTACAATGTGAGTATTTCTTGCTTAGGCTATATTATTATTATACATTTGATTTACATTGATTGGATATTGGTTGCATATTTTATACTTATTCATTCTATATTTAATTTCTGGATTCATATTGGTGTACTATAATGGAATTATTTGTTGTATAGTATGACTTGATATTGTTGAAAATAAATTATATTTTTTTTCTTAATATTTTGCCAATATTTTTTGTCTTGAAATTTGTTATTGTTTAAATTAGTGAACTTATTTCTAAAAATCATGCAGGCTTATATTCCAGGAAACATTGTGGTAGATGATTCTGATGATGGAGGCGGAGATAATAATAATACTTCATTGGGTGATAGTAAAGGCAATAAAGTGTCTAATAGGATAGAAAATCATCAAATCCCAAATGAAAAAAATTTCATAGCTGTTCCAAATGGTCATTCATTTTTAAATGATGGTGATCTTGTTGAGCTGTTAAGAGCAATTGATTTAGCAGAAAAGTTGGTTGTGTTAAACAAGGTAAATGTGGGAATAAAGACCTATTTAGCCCCTGTGCTATTATCAGTTTGCCCCTTTGGCCCCTGTGCTATTAAAATTTCCCTTTTGCCCCCTGTGGTATGCAAAAAGGTTTCAAATTGACACCTAGAAAGCATATTCCGTCAGATTCTGTTGATAAAATTGTTAACAGAATCTGACGGAATCAGACGGAATATGCTTTCTAGGTGTCAATTTGGAACATTTTTGCATACCACAGGGGACAAAAGGGAAATTTCAATAGCACAAGGGTCAAAGGGGCAAACTGATGATAGTACAGGGGCTAAAAAGGTCTTTAATCCAGGTAAATGTGTGTTATTTTTGAATACTTTCTATTCATCTTCTTTATAATTTCCCCATTCTTATATACTTGTTTAATTTGTTATGTAATTAGTTTGGTGATGGTGCTAGCATTTCTTTTTCATCCGACCTTGTTATAACACCTTTGGAATTTGAAGTAGTTCTCAAACCAACTTCTGAGATGAAGTCTCCTAAATTGGAAGAAAAGTCAGATGTTGTAAGGAAATAAACATTGTATTCATTTGTTGAAATTGTTTTTTTATTACTATATAGGTTCCATTTGCTTACCAAGTTATTAAATGTTTCTTGTGTAATTAGGCTAATGTTGGTAATGGCACATCTCATGTTGAAAGTCTTGATTATGCTTCTTCTTTTAAGCTATTAACACCATTGGAATCTAAAAGAGTGATCAAATCAACTTCAGTGATGATATCTCCTTTCTTGAATGAGTTTGGATCTAGTAATTAGTGAGAAACAGCAGTTACTACTACTGATTTTAACTTTGACCAACTCCTTAAAGATTTATATAAAAGGTTTGTTAAATGTAAGAGGGACATCACTGTTTTGGTTAATGATGGTGTTATTGCACATTTTATTCATGGACACTAGATGGATTGTGTTGCCTTGGATGGATATGGATCATGTCTTACTTTCTGTTTATGAGTCAACGAAGAAACGTTGGTTTTTGGAGAGGATATCTTTTAATGATAGGTGTATTTATATGTATAACTCATTGAGGAGTGATTGAATGACCAAATTGTACAAGTGAGCATTAACTCCATATGCGGAGTTGCTCCCTCTGTTCTTGCAATTTACTGGATTTTATAGGAAGCGCCCAGATATTAACCAGCAGTCTATGCATTTTATTGGAAAGAATCCAAATGATCCCTTTGACATAATTGGGATTATATCACTTCCTTCACAAGATGATAAGTAAGTATCAATTTGTGATTATTTTTTTAATTGAGATATTAGTTGTATTGTTTGTTTGTTTAAATTATTTTTTTCCTTTCCTTATTAACGATTGTGGCTTGTTTACTATATCATTTGCGAAGCACTTAATTGAAGGCATGAATATCCCATTAAATTTGAATGTTGGTATTCATTGCAAAAGACTAGAATTTTTTATGTATCAACATAGGAGAATGAAGTAGGATGACAACATTGAAAGTGATATTGAGATCATAGTAGCATAATTTGAATGGAAATAGTATAGGTTAGTCAGTAATCGGTATTTGGTTTTAGTGTTTTATATTAGATGCATGGTTTAAATTTTTAAGACTACAATGGTAAATTTATGTTAGATTTCAATTTTATATGGATTTTTTCCAATATACGTGCAAGGTTGATTTCTTTTGAGCATGAGATTTTATTATTAGATTTCATTGGAATACCTTCTTTTATTAAGTTTGTCATTATGCATATTTAACACAGTCATTCTTAAGTTTACACTATTTTGCTTTGATACATTCAACCACCATTGCATTGTAATGCAATTAATGTCATATGTGTGTGTACCTATTAAATGGTTTATATGATACTTGTGATATTACTATTGGTCTCATGGATTCTACATGATATGATAATCAAATGAAATATGTATGCTTGTAATAATTATATTATTGACACAATAAGAAATTCAATTGTTGTTGTAAACTAACTTTATGCACAAGTATTCAATCATGTCAAGATTGGCACTACTACTTTTCAACTTTTATATCGATGCAAACAACTGTTCTTATTGTATATCCCCCACATCTTTGGATAGGCCAGTATTTAGTCAACTTGTGAGACTTCTATAATGTTGTTGATGTTATGCAAAATTGAGTATTAATTGTTTCATAAAATATTTGCAATTTTATTAACCAATTTCATTATTATTTTATTATTGTAATATAAGAGAATAAAGCAAATAATTCAACAAGTGTCTATTGACAAAAAGGTCTTCCTGCAAAATGGCATAAACTCTAATTAGATATGGATATATCTTTGCAAGATTTCCTATTATGACCTCTTTTACCATAGAGTGAACATCTAATTTTTTTTCCTTTCTCTAGTGATGACTTGAATCTTCTTTATTTAAGGTCGACCAGGCATTACTTTTGCTAAAGGAGTACTCACAATACGATCCCTAATTTCTCATGTTACATCTCACATATCTTCCTTTGGAATTGAGAATACAGTGTACTTATAGGTTGCTTCCATGTATTCTTTGGTATAGAACGGTGAGCAAAAATTATATGAACTTGTGTGTTTATAATTTACCACCGCCAATGCATGCCTACATGGTATTTAATCTATTTGAAAATGATTACAAACACATGTCCTGGCAGCCATGTTCACAATATAAGTGCTTTTTCCAACAAACACACTAAAGAGATGATCGTTACATTCCTTGACCTACAATTTTATGTCAACAACATTATTAAAATATGCTTATAAGATATATGATAAGATCTATAAATTCTTATTTTAATTAATTTGTTGTTAATATATTTTCAACAAGCTCCTTAAATTTTAATAATTAACAGGCTAGAAAGATACCTTGTACTTTTAGCTTCGAATGTAGTTTTCTTTTAGCATTTCCTCATGATCCGTAGCTAGCATTATAAAGGTGGATCTTGCTATCATTCTATTTTTTATAAACCATTCTTGAGTCAAGCCCTTTAGATGTTCAAGAAGACTTGTTACCGGTAATTCTCTAGCAGTCCTGTTAACCAAAGTCATTGATTCCATTATGTTTGATATCATATTGGAACTTCTCTTGTTTCGATAATGAACTCTTGACCATCTCCCATAACCAATATTTGCTAAATATGGTCTTATCTCAATATCTACTTTGTCAAGCTGACCCAGGTAGTAATCAAAACTCTTGATGGTGTAAGCTTGTGCATGCTGCTCCAAGAAAATTATCACTAATTTTCTTTGGATCTGTTTTAAAACTTTTTTTAAAGTTGTTGAGCAAATGATACATACACACACAATGGGTTACTTCAGGATATACTGCATGTGCTGCATTTGTAATGCTGTCATGGCGGTCAAATACTATTATTAGTCCCTCCCTCTCCCCATATGTCTCTCTAATTTTTATGAAGAACCAACCCCATGCTGAATCATTTTCACCATCCACTATAGCAAATGCCGATGGAAATATTGAACCTGCGTTACACATGTAAATCTGGTCATTTTTATGATAATAACATCTAGTGCAGTGAATAAATTCATGTCCATTATATTTATGATATTTGCAAATTATGTGATATATAATATGCTATATATTGTGCAAAGCATACCTGATGCGTCTTCTGTACAAGCTGTTAATAAAATTCCATTGTACTTTGTTTTTAGGAAAGCGCCATCTAGCACCAAGATTGGTTTGCAATATTTCCAACCTATTATTAAAGCATGTAAAGCCACAAACACACATACAAAGGTATTGTTAGCATTAGTGTGCAACTCAACCACAGAACCAGGATTAGTTAGTTGCAATATGTAAAGATAACTTGGCATCATCCCATATGAATCAGCAGGTTTGCCTTTTATCTTTTCCATTACTATCTTTTTTTACTTCCATGCTTTTTGGTAGTTTATTTCCACCCCTAATTCCTCCCTAATGTCATCTATAGTATCTCTAAGAGTGTACGATCTACGAACATTCACATATTTATTTCTTATGAACTCGCCATTCAAGTACCTTGTTGCTTGTCTTTTTCTTGAGAATCTGATCTCCAAACTGCATGAATGTGAATCTACCAATTTTTTAATCTGAAATGCATTTGTTTTGCCGCATCTATTTATCCTCAAAATCAATCTGCACTTGTCATCAATACAACTCAAGTACAATTTTCTAGCATCTGATCTGTCAGTCTTGAATTGAAATTAGCTTTTTATTACATAAAAGCTAATAGACGATTTGACTATGTTCTTATCTTTTTATTTCTGTCCAACTTCGAATTTTGTGTGCTTGATATCATGGATAACTTTTGCATCATTTGGAAGAGATTGAACTGCTTTACAGTTGCATCTCTGTTCCAAATCAAGAATTGTTTGTTGTGTTGTTTGGCTGACATATGCTATCATGTCCAGTTGATGTTCTTGAGCTTGCTCATTTGTTAATGATTCGCTCAAATTCTCAAAGCATTGGCTCATCTTTCCTATTCCTTTTTCTTCATTGGCATTCAATTGCACACAAGTTACACATAGTGGATATTTTCTGACACCAGATTCACAACTTTTCAGTTCCAGGTAGAATGAAAGACTCATATCATTTGTTATATTGAAGGGTTCATCTCCATCTTTAACCTGTAATTATGCAAAATGTTAAAATCCTATCTCCATATTAATACCATATAACAAGGATTTGTTATAGCATATCTACATATTTTCATTAAAAAAATATCTATAAATTAATAACATATAACAAGGATTAGTTATGTCAATATATTAATATTGAAAGTTTCATTTCCTATTTAATTACACTAGAAAGAAAATTATGAATATAAGTTATATTAATTCATGCATTGTAGTATATTTATATTTGTGTTATATTAGTTGCATATTAAGACAAAATTAAGATTAGGCCTACCTGAAACTTTATTTCCATTTTGGTATATTCAAGGTTCATCTTTAGCTCATTTGATAATATGTTCTTCAACATGAAAAAGTTACACTGTTGTGGCAGAACTACTCCATGGAACTTGTTGTTTTGATACTTGTAGGTTTCTGTCCATGCACCACTATATCGAATCAAAATAGGTGTTCCCCCATTTGTTTGCCTGTTTTATTCACACAAAATTACAAGACTTACATTTATAAATTGATATTGTTTTTTAATGATCAGAAATCAAACACAAATATATTATGAATATATTATTGAGAACATTGAAAGAAAGGGTTGAATATTGAAGCGTATTAATAGAAATCGCTTACCTTATGTTCGATTCTTTTGAAGCTATATCAATTCCTTCAACTGGCTTGTTGTATGGTATCAATTGGGTTGTTGAATGGTAACTATCAATGGATGTTTTTCCAGGAAGAAACGATACGATGGGTTATGGTGGAAGTATAATGAAAAACAGTTATGATCTTATGCAAATATTACAAAATATACATGATATTTTATTTGTATTTTGAATATAATGGATTCTATTTATTGGGCTGTAATTATATTATTGTAATCATCGTTTTATTATTATTTTTTCTTTATAATATCTAATCTAGATAATAGGTATTAAATATTATTTTTTTTATCCAGATATACACCATACATTTTGAATATATGTTTTAATGATTGGGTTCTTTTACTATCTATAATCCTATTTCGATTATTTTGGATATGAGTTCTATTATGTAAGTTACATAGCTAATTCACCCTTCCGATTCTGCCTTATTAGGCCCACTTCAATTCCTCGAAGTCTTAACTTCAAAGTTATTGATTTTTTTCGTTTTTATTTGGCCTTAGGTCCAATTTACCCTGAGCCCAATAGTCAATTTCACCCTAAACCTTTCAAAACAACCAATCAACCCTCTCATCTCTTTAATTTTTGTCAACACATCCCCTTGTGAAACCGAGTATGTTGGACCCATTTGACCAATAGAAAGTTTTTTTTTTTAACCTTTTTAACTCTTAAATTTGAGCTAATGGGTCCCACAAACATCTTTGGACTCATTGGCCTAAATTTTCAATTCCCAAGTCGTGAAGTAGCTAAATTTTATTAGATTATATACCTGTTAGTGTAGTTGATTACAATTGTAGTCGAGAATTGAAAAAATGGAACAATTATTTCATTTTCTCTACACCTACCAATTTTCAAACTTGCCCTTTCCTCAAAGCCATTGAAATGTGATATAAGATATTATCGTGCGATTGATTTTGATATTTTTTAAACTTTGATGATTTGTTTTTATATTACACTTATTTTACTTTCTGATTAGGCGTTTGATAACTCATATTTACATAGGCAAATTTAGGTCCATTTTAACTTATTTTCTTAGTTATTTTTGCATTTTAGTATTAGTTTTATTATTTTCTTAGTTAGTTAGTTTATTTTATTTTATTTATTCTTATTTAGTGTTGTTCATCACTTTTAGGTGTTTAAAGAGTAGGTTTTGCCTATTTAGGAAGACTGCTAGCAGAGGATTCGTTGGAGACTGAACTTCAGCTGGATTTTCGGAAGAGCTGGAGGCTGTTTTAGCTCCAAATTTATTTTGCAAGATTGTGCCTCTGTCCGTTAGCTTTCCATAGCATCTTGAATCGTGCCAATCGGAGCTGTATCGGAGAAGTTAGCTAAGATTTTCTGTAACTTGTTCGGGTCATACGGGTCAACCCTCCTTTGTTGACTTTTTCTTCTTAATTGGGCACATCATTCCCTGTTGGGCCAGATTTCTCTTTAAGGGGCTTATTGCTTATACTCTGAATTTACAGCAGACCTTTTATTTAAGGAGGTTAATTTGGGACTCCTAATGAGGTTTAAAGAGGAGGAGCCTATAAAAGAAAGAAAAGGAGGAGATTTTGGGGACTTCTTGATCAACGTTTTGTGGAGGTTGTCAAGAGGAGTAGGCTGCACGTTTCCACACCACTTTTCTATAGATTTTTGTTTAGTTATGAGTAGCTAAACTTTCTCTAGTTGAGGTACTTAGAAGTTTAATTCCATTTGATTCATGAAACTTATGTTTTAATTGTATTCTTTTATCCGAATATTTATTCAATTCCTGTGATTATAATTTGTTATATTGTTGTTGATTTAATCAAGTTGATTGGGCTAGTTAATTGATTAATTGTACTACATATCGCCGAATAGAATAATATATCCGTGATTGTTATTCTATTATAGTGGCAAGTTAGTTTCGTGTAAAGTTAACGGAATTGAATAGTTTAGGTTTTATGATTTGCGGCGTTTCCGATTTCATTAACTAAGATAGAGGTCTTTTTGTGATTAATGCTACCATAGGTTAATTCTCATTAGAGGTTTCTTAGAGATTACCTATTGGTTAGGGAAGTAGTTTATTCAGGCGTTTCCTGGAACTATCGATAAATTAAGAAAAGATTGGTTATTGAGTGCATTTCACCTTTAACTATAACTCTGTCTATTTGGATAATTGAGTTAGATCTTTGGTGTCTGTGATTGAATTACAAAATTAAACTAAAAAGTATCTCGGCTAGTTTTTCTTTCTATTGATTTATTCTTTCTTAATTTACATTCTGCAATCTCACAAATCACATCATTTATTTTTATTTCAATCCAATCAATTTTCTTTTTTTCTGCAAATAAATATACCTGCATTAATCCCTGTGGTTTGACCTTGTTCTTGCTATACTACCCAGTATAAGAAACCGGAGATATTAAATTAAACTTTGACGGGTT
The DNA here is from genome assembly GCA_039660915.1 of Euphorbia tirucalli. Classification (NCBI taxonomy): domain Eukaryota; kingdom Viridiplantae; phylum Streptophyta; class Magnoliopsida; order Malpighiales; family Euphorbiaceae; genus Euphorbia; species Euphorbia tirucalli. The sequence goes on from CM077637.1 coordinate 19,718,077, forward strand.
GACAACCTATCAAATAGGCGTTTCAAGAAGTTGAAGCTCGGCATAATTTTCCCCGTGACATTGAGGCTTATGCTTGCTCACTACTGTTAAAATCCATTGATTTATCAAACAATAAATCTCAGCCACTAAAACCAGTTATTTCCTCTTCTTGTTTATAGATTAATTTTAATGGAAAATCAACACCTTAATGGTATCATCGTACATTTTAATGGAAAGGATAATATATAATAATAAATTAAAGAAGAACAATGAAAGAGAGAAAGAAATGAGGTTTTCTGGGCAAGAAGAAAAATGAGAGCAGAAATGTAAAAGCATTTGTAACAAAGCAAGAAGATGAAAAATCATATGTGTTGAATGCAGAAAAGAATGGCAGAAAGATTTTGAAGAAGTGAGGAAGGAAGAAGGAGAAAAGAAGAGAGATTTTGTATATATTTGGGTGTAGAAAACATGGGAATTGGGAAGGAGTAGTACATAGGGAATAGTTATTATATATTTTTAAAATTCAATTAAGTTTGGTTAGTATTTAATCAATTTTATAATTTCAATATCTTATAATTTAAATACACTAGCCTACTCTCATACAACGGAGAGTGATGTACATTCTCTAACACCATTTGAGCAAAAGTTTTTTTTAAAGGCAAAACACATCCTGAACCCCCTGATCTTTTTCCTTTTATGCAATCAGCCCCATGATCTTTGTTTTACCTACATTGAGTACATAATCTTTTCTTTTTTTAGTCTAGTCATTTCACGGCCCATCACGCATGTAGCCCAATCCCCGTTATCTAATGCATTAACCCATTATGTATGTCACGTCAGCCGCCATATCAGCATTTTGGTCCCACTTGCCCATGCCTATGCTCGACCCATAAACCTAACCAACCCAGCTAATATAACCTGACCCGAAAATTTAAACCGATACATTCTAAAAGAACGACATCTTCTTCTTTAATTCGTTCGAACCCTAACACCAAAACCATTTAATTTCTCCCATCTTATTATTCCTTCTTCATAACCTCTTTGTTTCTTTCGAAGAGCGAAAAAAATTCCCATGAGCCTTTCTTTAGCTGATTTCATCTTTTCCTATATTTGTTGAAGAAAGATGGCGGAATGTGAGCGGACGACGCTTTTTCGACAGAACGCGAGACTCCCTTTAGGAAGGGGCGCCTCGATCTCAGGCAAGCCCCTCCCTCGCGTGGGGTTTTTATAAATAGAAAATTGGTTTTGAAAAATAAATAGAATTAATGCATAAAAGAACCGAGACCTAAGTCTCGATGAATATTATAGAGTCGCCACCCCGCTCAGCTTAACCGGGAAATTTATAATGCAGCTGAACCGGACGAACGGCTGATATGGCCGCCGCACACTGGTCCTTCTTGACTTTTCTCAACATCCACGATGTCAGCAAAGATCTCGAAGCCAGGATACTCGACATTTCAAACCATCACAGGTTCAGCTTGGCCCTTGTAAAAGCCTTCTCCTGCCTTTAGAAATGGCTTCATCATAATCTTCTCATTTTTGCCCTTGCTCAGATTCTTCTGCTCAGATGCCCCTTCTACATAGCCAAGGCCACACTGCTTCGACTTCCCCGAGTCGTTCTTAAATTCTGGAACCCCTTGTAGATTGATTCCGAGCCCCATTCCTGGGACGAAGTTATGCTTATACAGATACCGGGATAGCCACTCTGGCATGTAATGCTTATAAAGAACCATAGGAGCATCCGTGGTTTCTCCCTCCTTAATGACAGCAACTTGAATCCACCAAAGGGAACCACTCCTTCGTTCAGAGTAGCTACCATTGATTGGGCATCCGCCTCAACAGTCACAATCTTGCCGTTCATAGAGAACTTGATCTTTTGATACAAAGTGGAAGGGATGCCCCCCAAAGGATGGAACCATGGCCTCCCAAGCAACAAGGAAAAGGTGATTGGGATATCCATCACTGTAAAAACAACCGTGGAATTGACCAGTCCAACTTCCACTTCCACTTCAAAGGTTCCAATCACCGTCCTTTTTAGAGTCATCATATGCCCGAATGACCGTCGAGGATTTTTTCAACACATCTTCATTCAGCCTAAGAAATGGCAACATCTTTAGTGGACAAATGTTCAGTGCCGAACCATCATCCACCATTACACAAGGCATTGTTTTATCCATGACAAAAGCTCTAATGTAAAGAGCCTTGTTGTGGGCCTTCCCTTCAGTAGGTAGATCTTTCTTAAAGAAAACGATATCAGGAGTTCCAGCATGAACTTTATCCAATAAGCAGTACATAGCCTCTGGCGAAGCTATAGGGGAGACTTCGATCTCTGATAGTTTCTTTACTAAAGCAGCCCTATGCTCCTTGGAAGTCAGAAGCAAATGCCATAAGTTAGCTTGAGCGGGGGTCTTCTTCAGTTGGGAGATAACCAGGTCCTCTTTCTCGACTCCTTCTGACGCCGATGAACTACCCGACCTAGTCATTGGGGCTTTGTCTTTCATCTGATCTGCCGGCTGATATACCCTACCACTTCGGGTCACATGCTGCACTTCCTGGACCTTTAGTATTTCAATGGTTGGAAGCTTAACTGTCTCCTCTCCATCAGACCCTTCATACTCGTCCTCAGAATCGAGATCATTTAAGCTTATTGGCTTGATCTCCTTTCGCTCCTCCCGTTCTTCACATTTTGTTTCCACTCTGGTTTCCCCTACTGCCACAGCTTGAATGGTAGGGTTTACTTGGAGAACTTATGCGAAGATAAAATTGGCGGGTAGCCCAGAATAAACCATATTAACCCGCTTTTTGAATGCCGGTAGCGGGTTGGTTTTAGTGCTAGGCTTGGGTGGCTCCTGCAGCTTCCCTTCGTCAATAAGTTTTTGGATGGCATCCCTTAGCTTGTAGCAATTATTAGTCTTATGACCGACAACCACATGATAAGAGCAGAAATTTCCTTTATCTACTTCGGAAGGCCTTTCGAAGGGTCTTCAGGATTGCAGCAATCAACTATTTCTACACTTGGCGAATATCTTCACCAAAGGAAAAGCCCAAGGCGATATGCCTAGTACTCCCGGATTCTTACTCTGATTGCCCTGTTGCTGAGTCACAGTAGCAACTTCCACCTGCTTTACTTCTGAGGTCTGCCCCCCCTTTTCCGCCGGAACTTGAACCAGAACCACTGCTAGACCCAGCTGCTGCAGTTGACCTATAACCAGAACCGCATCCTGAGCTCCTACCACCCTTGTGTCCAGTTGCCTTTTCCTCTTCATCCCGTTCTATTTTCATTGCCATACTATAAACCTCGCTAAGCTCTTTGAAGGAATGGAATTTCATGTTGTTCTTAAAGACGTCTTTGCGGCCATCTATCAAATTCTGTATAAGCTCGTCTTTATCTAGATGATTCTTCAGGAGAATCATTTTGTTCATCTAGCGTTGGTGGTACTCGTCGAAGGGCTCGTTGAACTTCTGCTTTACCCTTTCCAAATCATACAGCTTCACCTGGATTTTAGTATTAAAGCTATAGTACTTTATGAAAGCCGCTGATAAAATCTCCCAATTAGATTGTTCCTCCTTTGACAGTGAGTTGTACCATCCTAGCGCTCCTCCCTCCAGTGTGGTAGGGAATAGATTAATCAACTGCTACTTTGTGGCGCCCACCGTTAACATAACTCGGGCATACAGATTCACATGGGCCTCTGGTGAGCCCATTCCTTTGTAAGCAGGGACTTTTGGCACTTGGAAGCCGATGGGAAATGTCTCGATGCCCTTATTGATCATAGCATCAACGTTCACCCCTTTCCTTGATTCTGCATTAACACCGACCCCCTTCTTCAACTAGGCGACTACTTCATCCAGCTCAGAACATTTCGCCTTCATTCTCTGTTCCATAGCTGCCTCTATTTCTTGCAGCTTCTCAAGACTGGCTGAAACGTCACCACCATGTTCGGATGACTCAGCCTCTTTGTCTTTCCCGGCTCTACTACCACCGATCTCACCAGCTTCCCTTACAACTACTCTCATTTCTTCCTTCAACATGTCGCGGAAGTCTTGCGATTTGAAGAAATCCTTCAGAACATCAGCCATGCTTGGTGTCAGGTTTGCCATGTTCACCTCTTCCCTAGACTCAGAATCACTGTCACTCTCAACTATCCTCTGTCTTCTAACTGTCCTTGAAGCCTGGGATCTATTCCAAGGTCACTCCAGCGTATTCTACTCAGGATCATACAGGAAGTATTAGGATCATGAATGAATGGCGTGATATGGTATGAAAAGTGGGGCATTAAAAATGCTTGAAATGGATGAATGTAGTGTGGTTGTGAATGAAATGATGGTATGAATGGTTTTCTTTTCATTCTTATTATTTATTTATTATTTTATTTATTTATTTTTTTTTTAGGACATTTCAAAAACACCCAATGCTTATGCAAAATGTCACGTGTGGGCCGTTACACGGATAGAAGTTCGGTGCCTTTGGAACACCTTAATGAATTTTTGTGAAATGGTCGTGTGTGTACCGACACAAGGACAGAGTTTCGATGCTTTGTGCATCTATGAGATGATGTGAAATGGTCACATGGGGCCGGCCCATGGACAGAGTTCTGATGCTTTTGAGCATATGAAATGAAATGATGTTATGAGAGAGTCGCGTGTAACGGGGACACGGACAAAAGCTTGGCATTCGGGGAACACCTTGCATGATTTGGGATGTTTATGGAATGCTCCTACATGCGTACTAATTCAGCACTCGGGGAGCACCTTAAATAATGTAGTAATGTTATGAAGCAACCCGATGCGGATCATAGTGTTGTATGATGTTTATGACGAATGGGTATGATGTCATTGTTGGTTATGCCCTAGTCCCAAGGCATTGGTCCTTGTATTTGTATCATACATTAATTGGATTCATGTATTATACTTATTTGTGTTATTAATAAAGGCATTAATTCATTTATTATATTTATCTTATGCAATATATTAAATGAAGTATCCAATGGATATATCCATATCCATGATGACCAGTGTCATGCACTTGGCAGTAAGACCATGGATAGGGTAAACGATATGACCATGAATAGATCCGTAGTCTGTTCCAGTCATGGGAATGAGTGGAATAAGAGACTATCATTAACCTGGTTGTATGGCGGTGTCTTACCGGTCATTGGACATGGGATGTCAACCAAGCTAATGGGTACATGCATAAGGGACATGGTACTGGATAGATCCACTTAACGAGAAATCCACATGGTATAGTATCACAAGTGATTCTCGTGTAGTACTTGTATGGATCCTTTGACCTGACCATATGATGGTGTTTCATGTGAGGTCGCATACTTAGGGGTATGCCTAAAGGGCCTGTAATAGGTTGCCAAGTATGGGTGCTTTCGGGTATGTCACTTAGCATGGCAATGTTATGGATATGTAGAAGGGATTTATCACTCAGTAGTCCACTGAGAAGATATCACCGGCCTCTTGATGAATGTGACTGATAAGAGTGTGGCTACACCCAAACAAGTTGGAACTTGTTTGTGAGCTTCAATGCATTTGGGATCAAGTTAATGTCCGGACACAAAAGAAGGTGATCAATCCGTGCCTCTGTGTTAGACACCGATATCGATGACATGGGATATACTAGTTTAAACTACAGGGTTATGATATCAGTTAGACTACCATCTCCATCTTAATTGGGGGCTGTAGTGGCTTGCTAGAGCCCAACTGCAGTCTGTGGGCCACAGGCCCACTGCCAATATAAAGATGGGCCCACGGGATCGTACACATTGAGCGACTGAATACTGACTTAAGGAATCACATGTATACTTGGAGTATACACTCTGGAGAGAGAGAAATATATTAATTATATTATAAAGATCAATTGGATTGATCATAATGATAAAAATAATATTCGATTGGCTCTTCATAATTAATTGGATTAATTATGAAATTATTTCCTAGGTGGAAATATTCATATGTATAGGTTTACATATGATTTTATTTGTGAAGATCTAATTTTAAGTTGATGGATTAAATTAATTGGTCAAACTAATTTTAATTTAAATGTAAATAATATGTTACTTGGTGTAATATATTAGATACATTGGTAAATTAAAGTTGGGCTTGAAATTAATTTAAACCAGACTAATTAAAATAAGATTGGGCCTGAATTAAAAGAAGGAAGCCCACGCAAATAAGGAGCCAAGTTGGGCCGAAATTCCTCAAGGGAATTTCGACCAACCTAGGGTTTAATAACCCCAGGGAATTTCAGCCACATCAAGCAATACGCACAATAGCCGAAATTCACCAAGCCTCTTACTCCATAGTTCGTGTTTTCCGACGCTAGCACGGGTAGTGTTCAATAGGCGTTCGTGTATGTGAACGAGGAGGGATTCTATATTGATTCCTACAGTCTGCATCCATCTCTGAAAGAGATATTCCAGGTAAGAGAATTATCTCTTTCAATTAATTTTTTTGTTTTTACAATTTCCATTTCAATTGCTCCTGGGCACGGATTTCAGGAAATCATCGCGTTCTTCTGCTTTTATCAGGTGATTTCCAGTCAAAAATCCCAACAGTGATGAGATGCATCGTGTGGATTGTCACACAGAGATATAGCTAGGACCATTGTGGTCTCTATTGAATGGAATGATTCGGTGGAATGGCCGAATGCAAACCAGTGCATTGGCAAAACACGGGTATTTTAGGATACCCGATATGTTATGAAATGAAATGGTCATGATAGGCGTCTTTGAAATGTCCTTATTTTAATTTAAATGACATGTAATGCATGTTTATGACACACGAAATACAAATGGCTACACAAAAATGTGGGTTAGAAAGCGTGGAATACACAATGATGTTATGTATGCTTTGTGAAAATAAAATGTTAATCACGCAAATTAATGTCGGGGCTGAAAAAGAAATGGTTAGTATGAATGGCAAACGGATGAATTAATGTTTTCACACGAAAATAAAGTGCAAATGGCTACATAAAAATGTGGGTTAGTATCACACAAATGTTTGATGCATGGAAAATGTCATATGTGTGATTATGGTATGTTATGCACGTGTGGGTAGCAATGACGGTGTGTCGCGAGATGGTGAGAGACACATAGCACACAAAACGCATACTTCCAACCTTATTCCTCGACGTGGTCGGTCTCAAAAATTTCTAACCGAATCCTAGGTGGGGTTCACTTCGATCACCAACCGGGGGTGATGAAGGCGTGATTTTATTATTATTCACACAATTATTTTGGTATCCTAAGGAATCCAACTAGGGCTGCCTATATGAGTTCGGTCCAAGTCGGGTTTATAAACAAGGTTCCCATAGCAAAATATACTCCTCACTTCTCCCCACTCAAGGGTCCGAACGAAGGGGTTCGTACAAGGCCATGGGTGGTATTTCGTATTCATGCCCCTAAGACCAAGAGGAACTTAGGTGACACTTCAACAATCCACCGGGCTATAAAAGGATGTTGGGATTCGTCATTGGAAAAATAACGTGGCGCAGCGGAAAATACACCGTTTAAAATTTCCTAGAATCCGCCTATCGTGTCCAATTACCATTGATTAGAATAAAACAATTTGAATCAAGAGAGATTAACTCACCGGATTCGTCTCTTCTAGAGACTGCTGCAGAATCGTTACTTGAAACTGCGATCTCCAAAGTCCGGTGCACGACCAACTATTGAGCGGGAATCAGTGCTAGCCGAAGACGCGAAGGAATGGAGGTTTAATGCTGGGATTTTCGGCTGTTTTGGGGCTGCTATTGGTGGCTGAAATTTCCAGCAAGTAATTAGAGTTGAATTAGGGTTTTCTTGCTTAAGTGTGCCCTTATATAGACACCTTGTCTAATTGGGTTCTAATTAGGTTAATTAAACCCAAGCCCACTAGGATTATAATTACATAAATAAACTTTAATTAAAAAGTATATACTATGTAATTTAATTCCATTTGGCTAAATTTTAATTACCCCTAAATAAAATTAAATCACACTTAAGTTAATACAATACATGTATTTAATTTTCCTACTTAGGAAAACTATTTAATTAATTGTTTACTTTATGTAATTCAATTAATTAATAAATTAATTAATTACATTATGTAAACTTATTAATTAAATTAAATTCAACCCAATGTCAATTAATTACCTTGACACCGAATGTCAACTAATTAATTAACACATTCCTTCCAATGTACATTACATGTACAATTTCTATAAGTTCCAGCTCAGTTGATCTATGTGCACGATCCTATGGGTCTGTCTTTATGTTGGCAGTAGGCCCAAGCCCACAGACTGTAAGTGGGTTCTAGCAAACCATTACCGCCCCCAATTAAGACAGAGATGCAGCAGTCTTTAGAAGACACTCACCCGGTAGTAATCTCATAGTGTCCTTTGCCTAACGATATCGATATGAATAAACAAGAGGCATGGTGTCTGTCATCCTCTTCTGTTGTGTATTATATTTCTTGATCTTGAGTTGACTGATTAATCAAATAAGCAACCAACTTATTTGGGTATGGCCATACACTTATCAGTCCCACTCATCAAGTGGCCAATGATATCATCTTAGTGTTACCCGAGTGGCAATTCCATCACTTCATCATCAATATCAACATGTTCACCGGTCCACCCAATCATACCCGTATTTAGCATCCTTTTACAGACCTGTTAGGCGTATCTCAAAGTGAACCGGATTCCATATCGATATTATAATGAAATCTGGTCTGAGGACAAAAGAGACCTACTCAAGAAAGACCTATGACATGACAACCATGTGGCTTTCTTGTGCGGGTCGATCTAGTCCCATGTCAATGACATGTACCTATATTCATGACTGACTATACAAGTACTATGGCTAGTTAAGAACTACCATACAGTCATCGAATATACAAGTCTGTGGTTCTATTCGTTCCCACGATTAGAACAGACTTGGGATAGGTTTTATGATTATTAATCAATGGATACTCTACTCATATTATAGCACAAGATATAAATGAAATAGATTAATTGCCTTTATTAATGTGACACGAATAATGTATTCATACATGACTCTTAATGTATAATACAAAATACAAGAATCCAATGCCCTAAGAACTAGGGCACACCAACAAAGGATACCTAACCTAATGCAAAAAATGGCTAACTAAAAATGCAAAATGAAATATCAATCGAGAATCATCCACCTTATTTTAATTAGACACTTTTCAGGGCTTGTCAAATTCTTTTAAGTTTTTAAGAAAACTTTTTAAAGAAATCCCCAGCAGAGTCGCCACTGTGAGCGGACGATGCGTTTTCAACAGCACGCGAGACTCCCTTTCTGATGGGACGCCTCGATCTCGGGCAGGCCCCTCCCTCGTGTGGGGTTTTTATAAATAGAAAATCGGTTTTGGAAAATAAATAGAATTAATGCATAAAAGAACCAAGACCTAAGTCTCGATGAATATTATAGAGTCGCCACCCGGCTCAGCTCAACCGGGAAATTTATAATGCAGCTGAACCGGACGAAAATAGAATTAATGCATAAAAGAACCCAGACCTAAGTCTCGATGAATATTATAGAGTCGCTACCCGGCTCAGCTCAACCGGGAAATTTATAATGCAGCTGAACCGGACGAACGGCCGCTACAATATCCAGAGATTCGGGTCCGGACAAGTCCCTTATTTCGTGTCTAATTAAAATAAATGTTGGTCAATGTTCAAAGATGATATTTCAAATTCTAAAAGTCAATTTTATTGCATATAAAAGACATACAGCGCGCATACAAATATATGATACAAAAACAAAGAAAAGTAATAAACATTAATTGGCTTACAACCAAATCGAATGGAAAAATAAAAACTCTCACCTCACTTGTACAATCGCCTAGAATACACGAGAATCTAAAAATAATTACAACCACCTAAAATACACGATTAATTCTATTAAAATACAAATAAAAATAAAAATAAATAAAAGCTGCAAAACAAACGTTAGCATAATTTATACGGCACGCCACAATTAGGACTCAAATAGACAGAATTGGGAAAACAAGAATTGGGGACATGCACATAGGGGATAACCGGGTTGGCTCGGCTAACAGACCCGGTTAGACCTGGAAAATATTTTGAAACGTTCCTGTATTTTGGTTTTGTGAGAAATTCGTTTTTGAAAACAATTTTACCGGTTTACATGCATTTTTATATTTAAGGTGGGTCAGTTTTCGGGAGAACTGAGTCTCCGTCGTGGCATTGTTCTAAATACAATTTTATTGAAAATTGAATCTATGGTCGTGAATGCACACAACAAAATTCATTTTGATGATTTTTGGGGTTTTCTGAATTTTTTGGGATTTTTGGAAATTTTTGGCAATTACAACGGAAATTCTGATTCTGGAAATACGTTACAGTCGTGCGACTGTAAATTACAGTCGTACGACTGTAACCGTTCCAAAGTCAGAATCTCGCCAAAATCTTATTTGAAGCAAACTGGAAAGAAAATCACCTGGAAATCAAGAACACTCGTACGACTGTAACTACAGTCGTACGACTGTTCATCATATCCAAGAATAGTCGTACGACTGTTCTTGATTTTCAGAAGCAGAAGCACGAAAACACAGCAAAAATGCATAAAAATACACTTCAATCACCCAGAAAGCAAGAAAAAGTGAAAGGAAAAGGAGTGCCTACCTTTTTAGAAGCTTATCCAAGACGATTAGACCCCTGGCGTCGCTCCAATCCACATGAATTTGCACTTTTCCCTTGAGTTCGGGGTTGAAAACTTGGGTCCAAAGAATCTTCAAATGTCAAGGTTCCTATTGATTTTAGTCCGAAACTTTGATATGTTTGTAAGATCAAATTGCTTCTCTATTGATTTTTAACTAGTCTTTAATGTTAGCTTTAAGATTTTAAGAAGAAAAAAAGAAGAAGAAGAGTGATATCTTTTTGCTTTTTTTTCTTTCTTTCTTTTCCTTTTCTCTCAAAAACCCTCTCTCACCAGATTTTTCAGACCAAAAAATGTCAATCTCCCCCCTTCTCCTTTTTATGCTCAGCCACCTTATCCTGCTGCAAAGGGGTGGGCATTAATTGCTCCCCCTTTGCAGCCCGCAATCTCTGTTCCTGGCAGCTGCAAGTGGGAGCCATTACAGTCGTACGACTGTAATATTTTTAATTACAGTCGCACGATTATAACACATTCACACCACTGTATATTACAGTCGTGTGAAATCTGCTCTCTTTTTTTTTTAAATTGAAATTCCGGTGCTTACACGGAACCCTAACTTTTCTTCTCTCTTCTTCTCAGTGAAAGCCTAAATACTGACTCTATGAAATTATTAGCGATCATACCCTATATCAATAGTTCCAGTCGATTCCATCTTGTATCATGGATTAGCATTGCAATCGATTTCATTACCCTTTTATTAGAGGTGAGTTTATACCTTTTTGCTTTCTTTTTTTCGAGCTGTTGAGTGGCCCATATGTGTTTTTTTGTCTATGATATGGTGATACGAAACATATGGTTTTGCTTAGCTTTTTGTAAGTTTTACGTCTTTTTCATGCCTTTTACCTTTGAGGAGTGGTCCCAATCCGTAAGGTATTTCAGCATGGTTAACATTTTGTAAGTTCCCTTCATTATTTTCTATGTATTTTTTTTTATTTCTTTGTTATTTATGTTTTTTGTGCTTCTATAAAATGAAGTAAACCCTAAAATACAGTAATTTTCTATTCGATTTTTGTTTCTTTGCCCATAAATATCAATTATTTTCATGTTTCTTCTAATATTGAGTACTGACCATAAAATGACAATTTCAAAAACCCTAATGTCTAATTATTGTTTTATAAGCCAGTTGTCAACTTCGTATTATTGTGTTTATAATTTATTCTTTCTTCTTTGTAGTGCCATGTTGTTTTGTTGTTCATATACATGTCTAATTTCTACGTTCTTCAGCCTTATTCTCATTTGAAACATATTTTGCTGTTAGTATAAATGTAATTATGGTATAGGTATTGCTTGGTTACTGCTGTTAGTTTATGGTGGGATGTTTATAATATATAAATATTCATATTTGTATTTGTACTTGCAGAATGGCAGGTGTGGTTGTGAAGTTAGTTGTATGCACTGATGACTCATATTCACATAGGCATATTTAGGTGCATTTTAACTTATTTTCTTAGTTATTTTCGTATTTTAGTATTAGTTTTATTATTTTCTTAATTAGTTAGTTTGTTTTATTTTATATATCCTTATTTAGTGTTATTTACCTCTTTTAGGTGCTTGGAAGTAGATTTTAGCTTTTTAGGAAGACTGCTAGAAGAGGATTTTGTTAGAGATTGAACTTCAATTGGATTTTCAACAGAGTTCGAGGTTGTTTTAGCTCAAAATTTGTTCTGCAAGATTGTGCGTCTGTCCGTTAGCTTTCCATAGCACATTGAATCGCGCCAATCGGAGCTGTATCGAGGAAGTTAGCTGAGGTTTGCTGTAGCTTGTTTGGGTCCTACGGGTCAACCCTTGTTGACTTTTTCTTCTTATTTGGCCCAGATTTCTCTTTAAGGAGCCCATTGCTTACACTTTATTTTCCAGCGGGCCTTTTAATTAAGGAGGTGAATGGGACTCCTAATTAGGTTAAGAGTAGGAGAACCTATAAAAGAAGAAAAGGAGGAGAAGGTTTGGGGGGACTGTTTTTGTTTTTTGTTTTTTTACAACTTCTTCAACGTTTTGTGGAGCTTGAACGTTTCTTGAAGCTACGAAGGACAAGGCTGCACATTCTTCTTCAAGACTTTTCTGCATATTTTTGTTTAGTTATGAGTAGCTAAACTCTTTTTTAGTTGAGGTACTTAGAAGTTTAATTCCATTTGATTCATGAGACTTATGTTTTAATTGTATTCTTTTATCCGAATATTTATTCAATTCCTGCGATTATAATTTGTTATATTGCTATTGATTTAATCAAATTGATTTGGCCAGTTAATTGATTGATTGTATTGCATATCGCCGAATAGAATAATATATCCGTGATTGTTGTTCTATCATAGTGGCAAGTTAGCTTCGTGTAAAGTTAACGGAATTGAATAGTTTAGTTTTTATGATTTGCGGCGTTTCCGATTTCATTAACTAAGATAGAGGTCTTTTTTGTGTTTAATGCTGCCATAGGTTAATTCTTATTAAGAGTTTTCTTGGAGATTATCTATTGGCTAGGGAAGTAGTTTATTCGGGCGTTTCCCGGAACTATCTATAAATTAAGAAAAGATTGGTTATTGAGTGCATTTCACCTTTAACTATAACTCTATCTATTTGGATAATTGAATTGGATCTTTGGTGTCTGTGATTGAATTACGGAATTAAACTGAAAAGTATCTTGGCTAGTTGTTCATCCTATTGATTTATTCTGTCTTAATTTACATTCTGCAATTTATCAAATCACCTCATTTATTTTTATTTCAATCCAATTAAATTTATTTCTTTTTGCAAATAAATATACCTGCATTAATCCCTGTGGTTCGACCCCGTTCTTGCTATACTACCCAGTGTAAGGAACCGGAGATATTAAATTAAACTTTGATGGGTTGACAACTTATCAAATTTTGGCGCTGTTGCGGGGGATTTGTGTAGAAGGTTTATTTATTTGCTGTTTCTAATTCCTTTTCTGAGTGTGTATGTAGCGTTCTTCTTCTGTAGGTGGACTTCTGTTCGACCCAGAAATCAAAAAAACTGCAAAGCGGCTCAGAAAGGAAGCAAAGTTGCACAGGAGACAAATCCTTGAGGCTGCAAAAGATGACTCTGATAGTACTAAAACTCATCCTACCATTGAAACAGATTCGGACTCAGAAACTGAAATGGCCAATCCACCTCTAGTAACTCTGTGAGATATGCTCGCCCCTCCTGTCAACCAATAGCCGCTGTGTATACAATATCAAAATGTGGAGGATGGCTTTGAGCTGAAACCTGCATTGATTCAGCTTCTACCAAAATTCCATGGCTTACAAGCGGAAGACCAAAATCGGCACCTAAAAGAGTTTCATGTGGCTTGTTCTGGATTCAGACCACGTGGGGTTACTGAAGAGCAAATCAAGTTGCGTGCATTTCCATTCTCATTAGAAGCCACTGCAAAAGAATGGCTGTACTACCTTCCTTTCGGAACTGTTAACACTTGGACCAAAATGGCAAGGCTGTTTTTGGAGCGATTCTTTCCTGCATCTAGAGCCACAAACTTGAGAAGGGAAATTTGTAGCATCAGACAAAAGGACTCTGAGTCCTTGTATGAATATTTGGAAAGATTCAAGAGACTATGCGCTAGTTGCCTTCAACACGGTATAACGGATCAGCTGTTGATACAATATTTTTATGAGGGGCTGCTACCACTTGAACGGAGAGTCATTGATGCTGCTAGTGGTGGTGCTTTGGTCAGCAAGACACCTCAAGCTGCCCGAGACCTGATTTCTGCCATGGCTGCAAATTCACAGCAGTTCAATAGCCGTTCTGACACTCCTACACGAGGTGTTCATGAGGTAAGGTCTTCTGATCTTGAATCTAAACTGGATAGGCTTAATCAACTGCTAGAAAAGAGTATTATTGGAAGTGCAGGTGCTTCTAACCAGGGGCAACAAGCCCAAGTTTGTGGTATTTTTTGTTTTCAGGGACATCCCACTGATGCATGTCCAACACTGCAAGAGGAATCCAGCATGGGAGACTTGAACACCCAATATTGAAGGAAATATGATCCGTTCTCCAATTCATACAACTCAGGGTGGAGGGATCATTTGAATTTTAGATATGGCAATAACCAACAGTAGCAGCTACAGCCCCCACGAATGAATTATGGAGAAGAAATTAACTCTTTGAAAGGCATGATGGCGCAATTGGTGGAATCTCAGCAGAAGAGTGTTGATAAGATGAGTAAAATGGAAGACCAAATTAACCAATTAATCTCTTCTTTCAACAAACTTGAAAACAAAGGAAAGTTGCCCTCCCAACCTGATGTGAATCCAAGGCACAACGTCAGTGCAATTACCTTAAGAAGTGGTAAAGAACTCGAAGCACCAGCACCAAAAGCATCAGCTCCATGTGGCCGTGCAACACCAGCCGAGACAGAGAAAACAACTCCCATCGAAGAGCTAATTCAAGCTAATCCTGAAAAACCACCATTTCCACATCGATTGGCGAGAAAAAACAGAGCTACAGATGACACAGAGGTGTTTGAAACTTTAAAGAAGGTGGAAATCAACATTCCACTCCTGACAGCCATTAAACATGTACCCCGGTATTGCAAATTTTTGAAAGAGCTCTACACTGGGATGAACAGAGTTCGGGCCAATGAGAGGGTACCCATGGGTGAGACTGTTTCAGCAGTACTTCAAGGTAAATTACCCATAAAAGAACAAGACCCAGGTATGTTCACAATTCCTTGCAAGATAGGCAATGTAGGCATAGAACAAGCAATGTGTGATCTCGACGCTTCTATTAATTTGATGCCTTTGTCTATTTACTCTGCATTGAATTTGGGTCCTTTGAAACAAAATGGGGTAGTTTTGACATTAGCTGATAGGTCTAGTGTTTTTCCTGAAGGAGTATTAGAAGATGTTCTTGTACAAGTAAATGACTTAGTATTCCCCGCGGATTTTTATGTCTTGAATATGGAAGGGGGAACTTCTTTTAACCCAGGAATGATACTGTTAGGACGCCCATTCTTGAAAACAGCCCGCACAAAAATTGATGTGCAAGAGGGGACATTGACTATGGAATTTGATGGTGCTATGATTAAATTTGACATAAATAGAGCAATTAAGCACCCGATTGATTATGCCTCTGTTTTTGCAATCAATTTCTCTGACATTTACACTAATAAATTTTTGGAGATGTGTAGTGGTGATCCTTTGCAGGTTTCTTTGGCTAACAACCTCACAAATCCGAAATTGGCTGAATGGGATGAAGAATGGGTAATGCCTAAAGAGCTGATATATGCCGTCCAAGACCTCGAAGCGCTCAAACCTGTAAACCAGAGTCAAATGCAGTACAAAATAGCAGCTGAATCACGTCTTGGCCATGCTATAGTTGGAAGAAACAAAATCCTCCATTGAAAAACCACCAGACTAAACGTGGCCACCATCGAGCCAACGACGTTAAATAAAAGCGCTTTTTGGGAGGCAACCCAAAAATTCACTCTATAAGTGTTTTATTTATGCTTGTAATATGTAGAGTTAAAAAAAAAGGGTGCAAAGTTAAAGTTAAAAAAAAAAGGTGCAAAGTTAAATTTCAAAAAAAAAACAACAAAAAAAAGAAAAAGAAAAAGAAACAAAAAAGAGAGAAGTTCAAAAAAAAAAAAAAAAGAAAAAAGAAGCAAAAAAAAAAAAAGGGCACAGAAGCAGCAGCACATCAAGTTGCCCAGCGTGCCGCACATGGCTGCCTCGCCCGCAGCATGTCGAGCTGCCCAGCACGCTGCAGCGGCAGCCTGCCACGCCCTCCTGCCTCGCTAGCGCCTCGTCGAGCCGCAAGCACCGCAGTGCCCGCCCGCAGATCTAACCATGTTTCGTAATTGAGCCATAACTTTTGCGTCCGACCTCCAATTGGGGTGATTCAAAGTGCGTTAGAAAGCTAAGAGAAAGATATACAATATTATATTTTGTATTTCTCCGAATTCAGAATTTATCCTTGTCAAAATTGGCTTTGAACTTGCTGCCTCTGCAAACATTGTTCTTCCGATTCTCCACCGTTATTTCCTACAATCTAAGGGAGTACTTCTTTCCTTTTCTTTACACTTTGTGCGTAATTTAGATGCATTTTCAGGAGTAAATGCATATTCAGTGTGGGGGAAGGGATTAGTTAGGAAAATTAGGAGATAATTTTCAATTTTTAGGATAGTTTAATGCTTGTTTTTTGTTTTATTCTTGTGCTATTTAGGATTGCATGTAGTTTTTGCATAATTCCCTCCATAAATCGGATTCTCAGTTGTTTGTCCATGAGTAAATTAGGCTCAAATTTAAAAATTTGAAATTGTCTTCGTTTAGCCCTTGGAAAATCCTAATTTTTGTCATCATTGAATATAATAAACCAATTAGAAGTAGGAAGAATTAGAAACAAAGCATGTTAGTAGGTTTGTCGTAAGGATTGGGGGTTGAGCTTGGTTTGCATATGACTCTATGTTTAATTTTGACAGAATGTGATGAAGTTTAATTGATCAATTGCTTTCAAAAATTTTGTTGGTTAATGTGAAGCGAGTGAGTTATTACCAACTTATGAAGGATGAGATAACTAGAGTTTAGCTTATAATTGATAATGTTGGTTGAATTGTGCTGAGAATGTAAATTTTAGAATTCAATTATCTCGATTACCCTTGAGTCTTGAATTGGGAGATGGGACCAATTCACCTTAAGCAAGGTATGACAAATATCATTCCTTGTGTATGGAGAGTGACATAAGAGGGAGAGCAAACTTCTCATAAGAGACCCTTTTTATTGCTCGACAAAGCGAGACCTTTCGCATTCCAACACCTATGGGTTTTGAGTTGGGGGATAGGCCCACCTCACCTTAAGCAAAGTTAAAAAAATGACTTTATGTATGGAGCATGACCTCTGGGGAGAGTTACCCCTCATTAGAGGCCTTTTCAATACTCGCAAAATTGGGATGTTGACCCTATGCTTAATTTGGTAACTATCTTGGTTTGAAGTGCTTTAAATATGAATAAAAGCTTAAAATCTCTAGATGTCCTTCTAGGTTGGACGATTCACTTGCCTAAAGTTAGTTAATTAAATAATTTATGGTGGTTTTTCAATTGACTAAGTCTTGTAAAGTTGGGTTAAATGTTTTGTTTATGTCGACTTGTTTGATTTTCTAGTTCTTATGATTAAGCTTATTGGCTTGTAGAGTTTTGAAACTTCCTATGGAATCTTGGTGGTTTAACTTCCTTGAATGAACGGTTAAGGATTTACTAGGGTTCAACCATAGTCAATTTCGGGAGAAATTTTCCTTTAGTCCTAGTTTGCTTGAGGACAAGCAGAGATCCAAGTGTGGGGGAATTTGATGACTCATATTCACATAGGCATATTTAGGTGCATTTTAACTTATTTTCTTAGTTATTTTCGTATTGTCGTATTAGTTTTATTATTTTCTTAATTAGTTTGTTTGTTTTATTTTATATATCCTTATTTAGTGTTATTTACCTCTTTTAGGTGCTTGGAAGTAGATTTTGGCTTTTTAGGAAGACTGCTAGAAGAGGATTTTGTTAGAGATTGAACTTCAACTGGATTTTCAACAGAGTTCGAGGTTGTTTTAGCTCAAAATTTATTCTGCAAGATTGTGCATCTGTCCGTTAGCTTTCCATAACACCTTGAATCGTGCCAATCGGAGCTGTATCGAGGAAGTTAGCTGAGGCTTTCTATAGCTTGTTTGGGTCCTGCGGGTCAACCCTTATTGACTTTTTCTTCTTATTTGGCCCAGATTTCTCTTTAAGGAGCCCATTGCTTACACTTTATTTTCCAGCGGGCCTTTTAATTAAGGAGGTGAATGAGACTCCTAATTAGGTTAAGAGTAGGAGAACCTATAAAAGAAGAAAAGGAGGAGAAGGTTTGGGGGGACTGTTTTTGTTTTTTGTTTTTTTACAACTTCTTCAACGTTTTGTGGAGCTTGAACGTTTCCTGAAGCTACGAAGGACAAGGCTGCACATTCTTCTTCAAGAATTTTCTGCATATTTTTGTTTAGTTATGAGTAGCTAAACTCTCTTTTAGTTGAGGTACTTAGAAGTTTAATTCCATTTGATTCATGAGACTTATGTTTTAATTGTATTCTTTTATCCGATTATTTATTCAATTCCTGTGATTATAATTTGTTATATTGCTATTGATTTAATCAAATTGATTTGGCCAGTTAATTGATTGATTGTATTGCATATCGCCGAATAGAATAATATATCCGTGATTGTTGTTCTATTATAGTGGCAAGTTAGCTTCGTGTAAAGTTAACGGAATTGAATAGTTTAGTTTTTATGATTTACGGCTTTTTCGATTTCATTAACTAAGATAGAGGTCTTTTTTGTGTTTAATGCTGCCATAGGTTAATTCTTATTAAGAGGTTTCTTGGAGATTATCTATTGGCTAGGGAAGTAGTTTATTCGGGCGTTTCCCGGAACTATCGATAAATTAAGAAAAGATTGGTTATTGAGTGCGTTTCACCTTTAACTATAACTCTATCTATTTGGATAATTGAATTGGATCTTTGGTGTCTATGATTGAATTACGGAATTAAACTGAAAAGTATCTCGGCTAGTTGTTCATCCTATTGATTTATTCTGTCTTAATTTACATTCCGCAATTTCTCGAATCACCTCATTTATTTTTATTTCAATCCAATTAAATTTATTTCTTTTTGCAAATAAATATACCTGCATTAATCCCTGTGGTTCGACCCCGTTCTTGCTATACTACCCAGTATAAGGAACCGGAGATATTAAATTAAACTTTGACGGGTTGACAACCTATCATGCACGAAGGGTTCTTTCGGCTTAACAGTGTTACTAATAAAGCTGATTATATGTGTGGGAAAAGAACAGTGCTCGATAATGAGCTGAGTGTGGATATGCTTTCGTTGACTACCATCAAGGCTTATATGGAAGATATAAGCTATGATAGGAGCAAAAGATTGTACTACAAATGCCCATTAACGAATGAGCATGTGTTACTCTTCAACTATAATGTTATGGATCCAATAAAGAAATTTCTAAACAATAGGGTTGAATTTGAAGTGTCTGTTGGTGAGCCGGGGATGGAAGAAAGTGAAGAGGTTATGCTGATGGATGAAATTGATGACATAGCCAAAGTAGATGGTACTCAAGCTGAAGAAGAAGAACATGATAGCACTGATGAAGAACATAATGTATATGAAGTTGTGAAGGACAAGGTGGCACCGAAGAAGCTAAAGGACAAAGTGGCTCCAAAGAAGCTGAAGGACAAGGTGGCACCTAAGAAGCTGAAGGACAAGATGGCACCGAAGAAGCTGAAGGTGAGCCACAAATTCCACACCATAATACAAATGATATGTTATTCGAAGTTGGTTATCTGACCGATGGCGATAAGCTTGAACTGCAGGCTGTAAGAGCCAATCTTAGAGCATGAAAAAAATCAACCATGATTGCTGTTAAGCCTGTAGCTTTTACTACTGCTGGTGATTATGAAAATCGGACAGAAGAAAATGATTTGAGAGTAGCTGAAGATGACAACCTACCTGAAAGTGACAGTGAGGAGTCTGCCCATGAATCAGATTATTTTGAATCCGATGAAGAAGGAAGTTACTACAGTAACACGGATGAGGAATATGCAGATGAAGCTTTAAGGAGGCACAGCCATGTGATTCGGTTTGATCCTTCTACCAAAATACCTGTATTCTGCCTTGGAATGGTGTTTCAAAGTATACCACAATTTCGAGAAGCAGTTGCACAGTATGCTATTGCAAAGGGTTTGGCAGTTCATTTTGTTAGCAATGAGAAGGATAAGGTTAGAGTTAAATGTATGAAGGGCTGCCCATTGGAGTTATATGCATCTTATGAGTCAAAATATGACAAAAAGGTGCTAGTGAAGACCTATCATCCTCATCATCAGTGTAAGTGGGTAAATCGGTTTGTGTTTACTACTAGTGACTGGATTAAAAAGAAGTACAAGACCGCAGTCCAGCGGGACTTGAGAATCAAGATCAGAGAGCTGAGACAACTTTTTAGGGAAGACTGGCAAATCGAGGTAACTATGTCTATGTGTTTGAAAGCTAAACAGAAGATAATGGTAGAACTTCAAGGGGACTTCAAACAACAATTTTGTATGCTATATGCCTATCAACATGAAATTTTGAGTAAGAATCCTGGTTCTACTTATCAAATTAAGGTGAACACAGAATACCTTGATGGAATTCCTAGATTTGTTGCCTTCTATGTCTGCTTTGATGTGTGTAAACATGGGTGGAAGGAAGGGTGTAGGCCAATTATCAGTTTAAATGGTTTCTTTTTTGAAAGGGATATGTAAGGGTCAGTTATTATGTTCTATTGGGAGAGATGGGAACAACCAAATGTTCCCTATTGCTTGGGCTGTAGTGAATGTTGATAATAAAGAAAATTGGTCATGGTTCCTAACTTGGATTAGAAGAGATCTAGAACTTGGGACTGGACATGGGATCACGCTCATATTTGACATGTAGAAGGTTAGTGTGAAAATGTTATTGCTACTTATTATTATTATTATTATTATTATTATTATTATTATTATTATTATTATTATTATTCTCCAAAAGTTTATTTACCATAGAATTTTCACAATTGAGGCAATGTTGCCTTTTATTTTACAAAACATTTTACTGGCATATGCGGCTTTGCTCTTGGTTGTTTTCCTTATGTATGGATGTTTACAAATGGACCTGTAACTAGTCTAATACTAGAAATACATTATCGAAGTCAAATTTAAGAAGACTAATATTAACATTAAATTTTTCAGTCCAATCGCTACTTCTACTTAAACAGTAATTTTTGAATACTTATTCGCCATTCCACAAATGGTGACTAAAGCCAGCAAATTCTAGGTTGAATAGCTTTAAAAAAAAATCTAGCAAATGAAATAATGACCGAGAGAATAAAATTAACAAGTGGGGAAGCCTTAATTCCCATCAAATGAGCTCATGAATTGGATAGTGACTTTAACCCAATCATAACCTAAAATTAATTAACCGTTATTGTATTGCATTTTTTCTTTCATGGTTCACATATTATTTTAGGTATATGTGCAACTGTTATTGGTTAAAATTAGGTACATTGGCTGGAAATGTAATTATATTTTGTGCAACTCTTACTTATTGGCAGGTATTATTCCTTTAATTAGTGTGTGAATATTTTGTTATTGTTATACTTATCAGGGATTAGAGAGTGCAATACCTGAGATATTGCCTGAAGTCGAGCACAGAATGTGTGCTAGACATGTTTATGTAGCCTGGGCTAAGAAATGGAGAGGTGAGGAACGAAAAAAGGCATTTTGGGCTTGCGCTAAGGCTTCAAATATGGCTAATCTAAAAGCAAGACTTGATCAATTACAGGATCTAGGTGAAGATGTAATGCCGGATGCACTAGAAATGTCTAGTCATACCATTGACCGTTAGAGCAGAGCATTTTTTAAACCTGATTGTCAGTGCGATGTGGTTGATAATAATCTAGCAGAGACATTCAATGGATGGATACTAGAAGCACATTGTAAGCCAGTTGTAACAATGCTGGATGAAATAAGAATTGACACCATAACGAGAATCACTACAAAGTTAGAGTTAGCAAAGACTTGGATTTGTGACATAAGTGAGAGGGCTATGCAGAAATTGGAGGAGAATATTGCACTGACTTATGATTGGATCGTAGCCTTCAATGGGGATGATGGTTATGAAGTCACACATATTAGAAAACCTACACTGAGGCATGTTGTCAACTTGAAATAGAAAAAGTGTTCATGTAGGGCATGGGATATTTCAAGCATTCCTTGGCCTCATGCTATAACTGTTATATATGATGCAAAAGCTAAGCCCACAGACTTTATAGCACACTGGTACCATAAAGATACATATTTGAAGGCTTACCAGTATAAAATCAAACCGATGCATGGGATGGATCAGTGGGAGAATGTTCCTAATGTTGTTATATTGCCTCCAGCATTTAGGAAATTACCAGGCAGACCCGAAGAAGGCAAGGCACAAGTGTGAGCGGACGACCTTTTTACGGAACGCACGGTGAAGCGGGAACCGGAGATTTTCTTTTCAAGATGTGATGATGTGGTTTGAAAACGGGTCTTTAATCTTTCTTAACTTAATTGTAAGTGTGAATTTTGAAAAAAATAGGTTTTTAGAAAATCCCAATTTGAACTTAAAGATCACGAAATCTAAATTTCAAAATTAAATACAGAGTCGCCACCCAGATCAGCTCATCCGGGAAATTCCGGTACAGCTCCCTACCAAGTGTAGACGCGATACCTAATTCAGAGATTCAGGGTTCGAGCAACCAATCTACTAATCCTCACTTATTTTAAATTATTATTTCATAATGCAATGTTGCATTCACTTAATTCTACTCATTTTATCTTCTTTTTATTTTTAGTTAATGCTCATTCACATGACATAAATATAAATCCAAAATAAAATGCAGAAAAGTAAAAGTACGGGAAAAGTAAAGTAGAGGCCAAATTATACAACCTAAAAAAAAGAAAAAGCTCTCATCCTCACCATTACAACCACCTATAATACACAATGATCTAAAAAAATACAATTGCCTAGATACACGATTTAATCTATAAAATACATTCAAAAATAAAAATAAAGAAAAATAAAAGTTGCATCCATATATGGTTAGCATAAGTAAATAAATCACACCAAGGACTCATATAGGACAGAATAGGGGTATTTTAACAAATGGGATCATGCATAGGGGGTAACCGAGTCGACCCGACCGGTTGGCCTAGTTAGACTTGGAAAACGGTTTTTTGAAACGTCTTGTAAGTTTTATGGATGAAACACCGATTTTGAAAACCATTTGGCTTGTTTACATGCATTTTCCAACTTTAGTGGGCCGGATATCCCGGGACCCGGGGGTCCCGTTCGTGGGTGGGCCTAAATTAAACATCCATCTAGGGTCTAATAGAATGTAAACACACCAAAATTCAGTTTTGAATAGGAAAAAGATGCAAAATTACAAGTTTGGGGCCCAAAAGGGCAAAGCTGTAAATCTGCCTTGACTATAGCAGCGCCACTGTAGGTTACAGCCGCACTGCTATAATCATCAGTTGCGACGGCTATAATTAGAATCGCTTCCAAAATCGTAAAAAAGTCAAAAACACCAACAAATAGCACCCAGAATGAATTAAAAAGGATTTTTAAGACCACTCAGAACATACCTTGTCTATGTTCCAGTGTTTTGGACCACCAGAGATGGATTCGGATACCGAAAAGTGCCTTGCAATCACGAACAACCCAAGAGCATGTGCGATCTCCAAAGCCCGAGCGGAACCCCAAATGAAATTGAATGAATGATTACAGTCTAGAAACAACCCTAGAAAACCAGTTCTTTCAAGATTATGATTGCTTCTACAGATTTTATTTAGGTTTTTTTATTGTTTTGGATTAAAACACTTAATTTCGGTCTTTTCCTTTTAAGAACTCAAAATGTGGCTGTGTTTTCTTTCAACTCCCTCTATTCTGTAAATTTTTTGTGTCTGCTCTCTGTTGTCTAACCCTAATCCAGGTTACAATCTTTTTATATCTCTTATTTAGGTTAAAAATCTGGATTAAATGCTGATTTGTAACAAAAAAGGAAATCTGATGATTCAGCAGCGCCACTGTAGTATAGCCGCGCGACTGTAGTGACCAAATTAGCCCATTTTGCTTATTTTTCATTCTTTTCTTCGGTTCTATTAAATACTCACTCGAATTCCTTCGGGGTTCCGTACCAAGACTTATCACACACATTCAGGTCACCCGAGACATTTCTGACGTCATCCCGGTCATTCCAAATCCGCTTCACGTTCATCCGTGAAAAAGGAATAACGGCTTTCATCACCAAGGTCGGGAAAAAACCCGTGCTCATAGGCTGCCCCTCACGTGACCAATATGTCCGGTTCGAGTTTGGTCCCGCGATAGGGAGCACGGTGAGAAAGAGGAGAGAACGTACCTCATGGCTCCTCCCGCGTCGACCAGCTTTGATGTTTGTAGGGACTTGTCTCGATTGTTTTGCGAAACAGCGGTTGCCTAGGTTGATTTGATTCTTTAGGGACTTACTTCAACTCAGTTACAAAGCATAGGACTTTGCCCGCATTGGTTTGATGTTCTCCAGGGACGTGCTTCGACTCCATTGTGAAGTAGAATACTTTGCCCAGATTGTATTGGTTTTCTAGGGTCGTGCTTCGACTCCATTGCGAAGCAGAGGACTTTGCCTAGATTGTATTGATGCTCCAGGGACGTGCTTCAACTCCATTGCGAAATAGAGGACTTTGCCCGGATCGGATTTTCCTTGTGAATTGATTGTTCATGAAGGTGAAGGGTATTTTGGTAATTTCGTAGCTTTGAAAGTTGGTGTCCTTTGGAGGAAGGGTATTTTGGTCATTTCACCTCTAGTGGAGCCTATGTCACTAGGGGAAGAAATATTTTTATGGGTTGGTTTCTCGTGAAGCCTGTGTCACTTAAAGGAAGGTGTTTTAGCCATTTGGTAGTTTGGTTACTAACAGAAGGGCATTTTGGTCATTTCACTTCTAGTGGGGCCTGTGTCACTGAAGGAAGGGATAATAGTGTTTCCCGTGAAGCTTGTGTGGCTGAGGAAAGATGCTTTGGTGATTTGAGAAGCTTGATTATCTCCTTTGATGTTTTAAAATTGTTTCGGGTACGTATTCGTTCCTTGATCCATAATTTTAGAAACAAAAATTTTTGTCCCTTCGATCAAGAATGAATATGGACTGAATATCTTGTCCCTTGATACCATTGAAATCGGCTCTCTGTGGCAGAGCAATACCATTGAAATCAGCTTTTTATGGTAGAGCAATACCATTGAAGTTGGCTCTCATTGAAGTTGGCTCTCTGTGGCAGAGCAATACCATTTTCTCTTTGGTGGAGTGATACCATTGAAATCGGCTCTCTGTGGTGGACCAATACCATTGAAATCGGCTCTCTGTGGCAGAGCAATACCATTGAAATTGGATCAGGAGTGCGTATTTATTCCTTGATCGATAATTTTGGAAACAAAATTTTTGCCCCTTCGATCAAGAATAAATATGGCTTGATTCTTGTGCCCCAGGATACTTGGGATTTGAGGATGCCCCAGTGTTAGGTTATTTCCGCTTTCGGAGTACTCATGGCTTGAGACAGCCTTATGATGACAGCATGTACCTGTATTTGAGTACACATTTTTGCGTGTATGCATGTGTGTGTGTATGTTTCGAGTGTATGTGTATGTGCATGTCCTGGATGCATATGCGTATGATTATGGTGCCTTTTCATGTTTTGTTTGTTGCAGACGACAATTGGGATCGAGCGCCGTGAGTCCGCTCGTTTGAGAACAGAGGTCGACCAGTTACGTCAGTGGGTCACTAAGCTAGAGGTCATGAATCAGATTTTCAGGGACCAGACGGAGGATTGGGATGCCCAGATGAGTCCGTCCTTAGTGGGATATCGCATTGAAGCTTGGTTGATTGACCTGGTTGCTTGCTCCACGAGGCGTGGACGTGAGGCACTGGCTTTGATGTAACCCGGTTTTTACAGGATTAGAGTTGTCTGGGCTTGATACTACTGTATGAATTTTGTTTCATTTTCATTGCTTGTCCTAATTTTTGCACAGGTCACCCTTTTGGGTTGTCGGCCTATCGGATTGTCTTTATTTTTGCCTGAACCACCCTTTCGGGTTTTCAATTTAGAAGACTTTATTTTATCCCCTAGCTTTTGCATAGACCGCCCTTTTTGGGTTTCCGATCTATCGGACAGTCCTAATTTTTGCATGGACCATCTCTTCGGTTTTCGATCCATCAGACTTTTCTCTTTTTTTTTTTTTTGAAGTGAGATGCATGTAAACAGAAAATGTGCACATCCATACAAATTCAATTTCAAGCAGACTCCGGAGATTTAACCTGAACAAAAAATGGCATT
This sequence comes from Euphorbia tirucalli, assembly GCA_039660915.1. NCBI lineage: Eukaryota > Viridiplantae > Streptophyta > Magnoliopsida > Malpighiales > Euphorbiaceae > Euphorbia > Euphorbia tirucalli. The sequence continues at coordinate 19,744,650 of CM077637.1, forward strand.
CATTCATTGACTCATTTATAATGTTTTAGCACAATGCACATCAAAGATGAAATGAAGCTAAGGACAGAATCAGTAATGGTATCTGTCTTGATCGGACCCACGCCTGCCATCAACTGGTGTTTACAGATTTTCTCACTAATGGTGCTTGCCTCTCTGTCCTAACTTTTGTATGGACTACCTTTTCAGTTTTCGATCCATCGGACTGTCCTGATTTTTGCATGGATTGCCTTTTAGGTTTGCGACCCGTCGGACCCCTTTTTTTTTCTTAAACACCTAATAGTGCCTGGGCTTGTCTGGGTTGATGGGATTGACGACTTGGTCTTTGTCTCCCTTGATGGAACCGCTTCCATCCTATAGGCTAAGGATGACGTTTCTTCAGTGTGTACTCTGATGCTATTTCTGTGTCTTGCAAAGTAAATGGTAGTTTGTCGACCAATATTCTGTAGGTAACCATTACTTTTGACGAAATCCTTTTGATAGATTTATTGGCCGCCACTGTCACCCTGTTGACTTGTCAGGAATACGGAGATGGTCTATGATGTTCAACCCTTTGTTCTGGAGTAAGGTGTTATTGTCCCTTTGGATTATAGTCCATCACCGGTCATGACCCTTTTTTTTTTAGAAGTGACATTCATACATAGTTCTGTTTCTACCCACTTTGAGAATTGATCGACGGTTGCGACCATGGTGCAATGTCCGTTCGACACCAGTGGTTTTATTTTGCTGAAACTATCAATATATTGTGACAATCCTCCTTTTTCTGGTTCGAGTCTATGACGCTCCTATTTGGCTGGTTCCATCGGTTTTCAGTGATTTCTCTGTCACCTCGGCACGACATCGTTCAGTCAGGCAAAGATTTCCATGTTCTTTTGTGGTATGTTGCAATTTTCTTTCCTCCCATCAGGCGTGAGGTCTCTCAAGACGGATATCATTTTTGGGTCATCATCTGTCCCTAGATTCATTTCATGCATTGATGTATCATGTGTGTTAAAGGCATTAAATGAATATTTGGATGCATGCACAGTTCCATCAGAAAAATATCGTACAAGTAATTGAAATCAAACTCTATTAAATTAAACACCTCAGAGGCTAAATTGTTCACATGATAAATGACAATAATAATAAAATAAACAAATTAAAAAAATCAAAATGACTATCGCCTCCACATGCAGAGGGTCTTCTCTTTATTGCAACGTCATGGTCCTCAATGTCTTGTGAACCCGAATCATCCGAGGTTGGGCAAGGGATTATTTTGAATACTAGGTTTCAAAGCCGGCTCGATAATCTTTCCATCAGCGACCAACTGCTTGATGGCCTTAATCAACTGGGTGCATTCATTTGTACGGTGACCCGTCATCACATGGTAAGAGCAGAAATTATCTTTATCTGCCTCAGCTGGAGGCAAAAATGGCTTCAAGCTCTATAAGAATCCATCCTTTCTACACTTAGCAAAAATCCAGCTTATCAGCCTATGGACTTGTGACCCTTTGAGGAGTCTGTCTTCCCAGGTTCACAGCGGCCACGTCCTCCCATTGTACTTTGATCGGGGCTACATTCTGAGTCGACTTAGCATTGGACCCCACTGGAGTAGCCTTAGAGCTGTTGCCTTTGTACCCTTGAGAGTACCCCTAATTGCTTTTGTAGGAGCCCGAACTCTGTCTGCCCCTCTGCTCCTCTTCCTCGTATCGCTCGATACGTTTGGTAAACTCCACCACCTCATTGAAGGAGTGGAATCTTTTCAGCTTCATCTTATCCTTATATTGGGGAAGACTACCATCTACCAGCTTCATAATGAGCGACTCCAACTTTGGTGCCCTATCCACCAAAACTTGCACATCCATCCACCGTTTGGAGTAAGCCGGGAAGGACTCATTTGGCTTCTGGCGAATTCTTTCCAGGTCTTCGAGGGTAGTCTCTACTTGGGTATTGTAAGCGTACTGCTTTACAAAAGCTTCAGATAGGTCCTCCCAAGTAGAACGGGTGTACAGAGGCATCTTTATATACCACTTCGCCGCAGTACCCCTTAGTGTAGTCAGAAATAGATTTAAGAGATGACCATTCCCAATCCCCATGCTAGTCATTAACCTCACATAACTGTCCAAATGGGCTTCCGGTGGGCCTTCTCTAGTGTACGGAGCAGGTAAGGCATCTGAAAACCAGCTGGGAGTGGCTCTCCTCCATCAGCCATCAAAGTAGTCGGGTCGACATATTTAACAGGGTTATAGTGGACTATCTCCTTCAGCTTAGGTAGCATAGCTTCAATATCAGAAAATTTCTGATTGAGACACTTCTCTAGCATCGTCTCCATTGAGGCTTCCCTTACCTTCTCAAAGGCTTCATCCTCTTCGGACTGACGGTCAAGTTCTCTGTGGTTAACCACTCCACCACTTCCTCCAGGAAGGCTTCCTGCAGCACCATTAGTAATTTGGACAAACTGTTATCCTTCACTTCCACCCGAAGTCTGAGCTGGTGGAACAGTCTGAACAGGGATGGTGCTTATCACAGCTTGTACTTGTTCCCTAAGAGTAGCCTTGAACTAGTCTGAGGTTAGAAAGCTCGTCATAAAAGCAGCCATGTCAAAAGGCAAGTTTCCATTGTTTCCGTCGGCCATCTCCGCTCTGTCAGCTTCTTCTAACAAAATCTGACTGTAAACTAGTAGAGTAGGCAATTGAATTTCGATCTCCCGATCTGAGTCTGACCCTGAACTGATCCCCTCCACGGTGACCGGCTCTGATTGAACTGATGGGTTTGGCACTGACTCGACACGAACTAACCACTTTGAGGATCATCTCTAAACTACACATTCAACACAAGGTTAGAGTCGCGGATGGATGTCATGGACCTAGACTCGACACCCTAAATGACGTGTATGGTGTGTTCATGTTCATAACCAGATGATGTTTTATGGATGCGGATGATGAAAATGACTTTTGTATTTTCTTTCTTTTTGTTTTGGATGTTCTAAGCATATCCTACTAGGGGTGAGCATGGATCGGTTCGGTTCAAAAACCGAACCGAACAAAAAAAAACTGATCCAAAAGACATTGTATTTTATAAACCAATCCGATCCAAACTAAATTTTGGTTCGGTTCAGTCCAAACCGAACTAGTTCGGTTCGGTTCGGTTTGGACTAGCTCGAACCAAAAACATCAACTTTTTAAAAAAAAAATAAATAAATAAAAATTTTATGTAAGTAGTTTGTTTAAAAAAAAAGAAATACAAAAAAATTAACTTAAAAAAACAGTAATACTAAATAATACTATTACATTACGACAAAATACTAAAATTCTCTTCTTCTTTTTTTTCAACTCTCAAGTTTTAACAATTATAAATTAGCATAAAAAAATCACAATATAAAACTATAAAACAATATAATGTCTAAAATTCTCTACAATTAGTATATATTAATTTTATAATTAATTTTAATATTTTACCAGTTATTCGGTTTTTGATTTTGAACCGAACCGAACCGAAGTCCAAACTTCTTCATAACTTAAAACCAAACCGAACCAAACTATGAAATGGATCGGTTTGGTTCGGTTCGGTTCGGTTTGCATTTTCGGTTTTTGGACATTGGTTCGGTTTTGCTCACCCCTATGTCTATGCCATGCAAAAGGAAATGTCACGTGTGGGCCGGCACAGGGATAAAAATTCGACGCCTTCGGGGCACCTAGCGGATGTCGTGAAATGGTCACATGTGTACCGACACACAGACGGTGGTTCGACGCTTTGTAGGTCAATGAAGTGACATGTGATGGTCATATGGGAACCGTTCCATAGACAGAGGTTCGATGCTTTTATGGCATCTTAGATGAGGTGATGTCACAAACAAGTCGCATGTAACTCGAGACACGGACATCATTTCGGTGTTTATGGAACACCTTGCATGATTTAGGCCCGTTATGAAATGTCCTAGTATAAGTTCTAATTCGGCAGTAGTGGAGTACCTTGAATGAATTTTCAATGTTATGAACAATCCGATGTGGATCGTGACACACAAATAAGACTTTCATGTCGCCATGACACCATGATGAATGGACATGATGTCATGTAATGGTATTATGTGGTCCGCCGCATGAACACGAGCCTAAGACCGTTGTGGTCCCCTAATGGTGCAATGATGTAATGAAATGGCCAAGTGCAATCCGATGCACAGGCGAACATGGGTAATCTTGGGGACTCCCGATATGTCATGAGATGAAATGTCATGAGGGGCATACTTAGAACATCCTTCAATTTAGATAGGATGAGATGATATAAATGCCCATGCCATACAAAATGCAAATGGCTGCACAAAAACGGGGTTAGGATGCATGACACACGAGATGATGTCATGTATGCTTTATGAGATGCGAGCACACAAGATGTATATGACACACGAGTAAGATGTTATGGCTGCAAGAAAATGTGGTTAGTATAATACCACACGTATGATGATGCTTATGAATAGCTGCATAAAGATGTGGTTAGAAAACGACATACGGAAGATGCGTTTTTGATGTTGCATGTAAAAAAAAATGAAACCACCATAGAACAAACGTTAGCACACGCAACAATATGCTCATCCTTCCAACCTTATTCCTCCATTCGATTGGTCTTGCATTCTTCCTAGGTGTTGGGTCTCTTTGGTATCAACTGGGGATGCCAAAGGCTCACTCTCAATGTCCATTTTCAAATATGTGTTTTGGTAACCCTAAGGGGAAGTTGCTAGGCCATTACATGAAGGTATGAGTCAAGCCAAGGGTCGTACAGGTTCCCATAGCGAAAATATACTCCTCACTTCTCCCCACTCAAGGGTCCAAACGAAGGGGTTCATACGAGGCTATGAGTGGTTTACCCCCTCGGGTGCCTCCAATCCTAGCGGAAGAGGTAGGTCACCTTTGAAGACAAACCGGGCTTAAACAAGTGTTGGATGGATTCAAGAAGAGAAAATGTCATGTTTATGCAAATGTATGAAACATCAAATTATGATTTAATAATTGACTACAAGTGAGGATGTACTTCGATTGTTGCCTAAGTTCCTTAAGTTTTTTATGAAAAACTTTTAAAAGAAACCGTTAATCCCCATCAGAGTCGCCACTGTGAGCAGACAACCTTTTTACGGAACTCGCGGTGAAGCGGGAACCGGGGATTTTCTTTTCAAGATGTGATGATATGGTTTGAAAACGGGTCTTTAATCTTTCTTAAGAAAATCTTTCATTTTATTAGAAAAACCCTTTTGTAGAAAACTTAATTGTAAGTGTGAATTTTGAAAAAAATAGGTTTTTAGAAAATCCCAATTTGAACTTAAAGATTTCGAAACCTAAATTTCGAAATTAGATACAGAGTCGCCACTGGGATCAGCTCATCCGGGAAATTCCGGTACAGCTCCCTACCAAGTGTAGACGCGGTACCTAATTCAGAGATTCAGGGTTCGGGCAACAAATCTACTAATCCTCACTTATTTTCAATTATTATTTCATAATGTAATGTTGCATTCACTTAATTCTACTCATTTTATCTTCTTTTAATTTTTAGTTAATGCTCATTCACATGACATAAATATAAATCCAAAATAAAATGCAGAAAAGTAAAAGTACGGGAAAAGTAAAGTAGAGGCCAAATTATACAACCCAAAAAAAAGAAAAAGCTCTCATCCTCACCATTACAACCTCCTATAATACACGATGATCTAAAAAAATACAATTGCCTAGATACACGATTTAATCTATAAAATACATTCAAAAATAAAAATAAAGAAAAATAAAAGTTACATCCAAATACGGTTAGCACAAGTAAATAAATCATACCAAGGACTCATATAGGACAAAATAGGGTATTTTAGGAAACGAGATCATGCATAGGGGGTAACCGGGTCGACCCAACAAGTCGGCCAGGTTAGACCTGGAAAACGGTTTTTTGAAACGCCTTATAAGTTTTATGGATGAAAAACCAATTTTGAAAACCATTTGGCTCGTTTACATGCATTTTCCAACTTTAGTGCACCGGATATCCCAGGACCCGGGGATCCCGTTCGTGGGTGGGTCTAAATTAAACATCCATCCAAAAACAATGTAAACACACCAAAATTCAGTTTTGAATAGGAAAAAGATGCAAAATTAAAAGTTTGGGACCCAAAAGGGCAAAATTGTAATTCTGCCTCAACTATAGCCGTGCCACTGTAGGTTACAGCCATGCGGCTGTAATGCTCCAGAATGTGTTCCAGCCTTCTTTTCTCCTTTTTGAAAATCGTTTTGCAAATTTGGCGATTTCGGATAATCTGGGATTTCTGGAAACACACTAACTTCAACCAAACGGATCCGAAACGAATCGAAATAAGTCCGGAAATCCCTAAAAACTCGAAATCGCCAAACTTGAAATCACATCCATTAATTAAAATAAGAAGACCAGGAATCTAAGCATACATGGATGTAATTGGACTGATAATAAACATGAAAAAAACATTTAATTTGAAAACGGAAGAGTTATCGGTCGATTCGGGGCATTTGGAGCTTCTGCCCCTGTAGGTTACAGCCACGCGGCTGTAGATTATAGCAGCACCCCTGTAGCGCATTACAGCCGCGCCCCTATAAGCTACAGCCACGCCACTATAGGTTACAGCCATGCGGCTATAATTATCAGGTGCGGCGGCTGTAACCAGAATCACTTCCAAAATCGTAAAAAACTCAAAAACACCAACAAATAGCACCCGGAATGAATCAAAAAGGATTTTTAAGACCTATCAGAATATACCTTGTCTGTGTTCTAGTGTTTTGGACCACCAGGGATGGATTCGGATGCCGGGAAGCGCCTTGCAATCACGAACAACCCCAGCGGAACCCCGAATGAAATTGAATGAATGATTACAGTCTAGAAACAACCTTAGAAAACTAGTTCTTTCAATATTATGATTGCTTCTACAGATTTTATTAAGGTTTTTTTTATTTTTTTGGATTAAAACACTTAATTTCGGTCTTTTCCTTTCAAGAACTCAAAATATGGCTGTGTTTTCTTTTAATTCCCTCTATTCTGTAAATTTTTTGTGTCTGCTCTCTGTTTTCTAACCCTAATCCTGGCTACAATCTTTTTATATCTCCTATTTAGGTTAAAAATCTGGATAAAATGCTGATTTGGAACAAAAAAGGAAATCTGATGATTACAACCACGCCACTGTAGGGACTACAGCCTCGCGGCTGTAGTACATCCGCGTGGCTGTAGGGCACTACAGGGGTGCGGCTGTAGTGACTAGATTAGCCCATTTTGCTTATTTTTCATTCTTTTCTTCGGTTGTCTTAAATACTCACTCGAATTCCTTTGGGGTTCCGTACCAAGACTTATCACACACATTCGGGTCACCCAAGACATTTCTGACGTCATCCCGGTCATTCCGAATCCGCTTCACTTTCATCCGTGAAAAAGGTAATAACGGCTTTCATCACCGAGGTCGGGAAAAAACCCGTGCCCACAGCAAGGATGCTTTCAAAGAAAAGAAGACTGGTAAACTTAGTAGGCGTGGGATGATAATGACATGTTTAATGTGCAATGAGAAAAATCATAATGCAAAGACATGCCAAAAGTGGACATGCCTAGTAAAAATCTTAACTTTTATTATTTTTAAAAATGAAATGCTTGTTTTATTTATCAAGGCCAATTTTTCTGTATCTTGCATTCATTGTGTGTATGTGTGTTTTTTTTTCTTTTATAGCTTATGCCAAACAAGTCAATCTAAAGAGGAAGATGATTAGGGAAAAAAGGTCGGTAAAAGAAGCTTCAAAAGAGAAGGCAGCACAAGGTTCAAAATCAAGAAACAAAGCTAAGAAGGCAAGGCGCAAGGATGCTTTCAAAGAAAAAAAGACTGGTAAACTTAGTAGGCGTGGGAGGCTAATGACATGTTCAGTGTGCAATGAGAAAAATCATAATGCAAAGACATGTAAAAAGAGGACAGGCCTAGTAAAAATCTTAACTTTTATTATTTTTAAAAATGAAATGCATGTTTTATTTATCAAGGCCAATTCTGTGTATTTTGCATTCATTGTGTGTGTGTGTGTTTTTTTTACAGCTTATGCCAAACAAGTCCAATCTAAAAAGAGGAAGATGATTAGGGAAAAAAGGTAGGCAGAAGAAGCTTCGAAAGAGAAGGCAGTACAAGGTTCAAAATCAAGAAACAGAGCTCAGAATAAACAAGCAATCACTGCATTGAAGAACTCCTACATGGGGAGGCCAAGTAAGAAACCAAGTGTAAGCGCCGGAATTTCAAAAAAAAGGAGCAGATTTTACATGACTGTAATATACAGTCGTGTGAATGTGTTACAGTCGTGCGACTGTAATTAAAAATATTACAGTCGTACGACTATAATGGCGCCCACTTGCAGCTACCAGGTGCACAGATTGCGGGCTACAAAGGGGGAGCAATTAATGCCCGCCCCTTTGCAGCAGGATGAGGTGGCTGAGCATAAAAGGAGAAAAGGGGGAGATTGACGTTTTGGGGCTGGAAAATCTGGTGAGATAGGGAGTTTTTAGAGAGAGTTTTTGAGAGAAAAGGGAAAAAGAAAAAGAAAGAAAAAAAAGATATCACTCTTCTTCTTCTTTTTTCTTCTTAAAATCTTAAAGCTAATATTAAGAACTTGTTAAAAATCAATAGAGAAGCAATCTGATCTTACAAACATATCAAAGTTTCGGACTAAAATCAACAGGAACCTTGACATTTGAAGATTCTTTGGACCCAAGTTTTCAACCCCAAACTCAAGGAAAAAGTACAAATTCGTGTGGATTGGAGCGACGCCAGGGGTCTAATCGACTTGGATAAGCTTCTAAAAAGGTAGGCAATCCTTTTCCTTTCACTTTTTTTTGCCTTCTGGGTGATTGAAGTGTATTTTCGTGCATTTTTGCTCTGTTTTCGTGCTTCTGCTTCTGGAAATCAAGAACAGTCGTACGACTGTTCTTGGATTTGATGAACAGTCGTACGAGTGTTCTTGATTTCCAGGCCTTTTTTTTCCAGTTTATTTCAAATGGAGTTTTGGCGAGATTCTGACTTTGGAACGTTTATAGTCGCACGACTGTAGTTATAGTCGTACGACTGTAACTTATTTTCCAGAATCAGAATTTCTGTTTTTAATGGCAAAAATTTCCAAAAATCCATAAAAATTCAGAAAACCCCAAAAATCATCAAAATGAATTTTGTTGTATGCATTCACGACCATAGATCCAATTTTCAGTAAAATTGCATTTAGAACAATGCCACGATGGAGACCCAATTCTCCCAAAAACCGACCCACTTTAAATATAAAAATGCATGTAAACCGGTAAAATTGTTTTCAAAAATGAATTTCCCACAAAACCGAAAATACAGGCACGTTTCAAAATGTTTTCCAGGTCTAACCGGACCGGCTAGCCGAGCCAACCCGGTTATCCCCTATATGCATGTCCCCAATTCTTGCTTTCCCAATTCTGTCTATTTGAGTCCTAATTGTAGCGTGACATATAAATTGTGCTAATCTTTGTTTTGCAGTTTTTATTTATTTTTATTTTTATTTGTATTTTAATAGAATTAATCGTGTATTTTAGGCGGTGGTAATTATTTTTAGATTCTCGTGTATTCTAGGCGATTGTACAAGTGAGGTGAGAGTTTTTATTTTTCCATTCGATTTGGTTGTAAGCCAATTAATATTTATTACTTTTCTTTGTTTTTTGTATCATATATTTGTATGTGCGCTGTATGTCTTTTATATGCAATAAAATTGACTTTTAGAATTTGAAATATCATCTTTGAACATTGACCAACGTTTATTTTAATTAGACATGAAATAAGGGACTTGTCTAGACCCGAATCTCTAGATAGTGTAGCGGCCGTTCGTCCGATTCAGCTACCTTAAGAATTTCCCGGTTGAGCTGAGCTGGGTGGCGACTCTACAATATTCATCGAGACTTAGGTCTCGGTTCTTTTATGCATTAATTCCATTTATTTTCCAAAACCAATTTTCCATTTATACAAAAACCCCACGCGAGGGAGGGGCCCGCCCGAGATCATGGCGCCACTTCCGAAAGGGAGTCTCGCATTCCGTCGAAAACACGTCGTCCGCTCACAGTGGCGACTCTGCTGGGGATTTCTTAAAAAAGTTTTCTTAAAAACTTAAAAGAATTTGACAAGCCCTGAAAAGTGTCTAATTAAAATAAAGTGGATGATTCTCGATTGATATTTCATTTTGCATTTTTAGTTAGCCATTTTTTGTATTAGGTTAGGTATCCTTTTATAGCCCAGTGGATTGTTGAAGTGTCGCCTTTGTTCCTCATGGTCTTAGGGGCACGGATACAAAACACCACCCATAGCCTCGGACGAACCCCTTCTTTTGGACCCTTGAGTGGGGAGAAGTGAGGAGTATATTTTGCTGTGGGAACCTTTATTTTTAATCCGACTTTGACCGAGCACAAATAGGCAGCCCTAGTTGGATTCCCATAGGATACCAAAATAATTGTGTGAATAAAATAAAATCGCGCCTTCATCACCCCCGGTTGGTGATCAAAGTGAACCCCACCTAGGACTCAGTTAGAAATTTTTGAGACCGACCACGTGGAGGAATAAGGTTGGAAGTATGCGTTTTGTGTGCTATGTGTCTCTCACCATCTCGTGACACACCGTCATTGCTACCCACACATACATAACATACCATAATTCACATTTGTCACACATATGGCATTTTCCATACATCGAACATTTGTGTGATACTAACCCATATTTTTTATGCAGCCATTTGCATTTTATTTTCATGTGGAAACATTAATTCATCCGTTTGCCATCCATATTAACCGTTTCTTTTTCAGCCATGACATTAATTTACGTGATTAACGTTCATTTTCACAAAGCATACATAACATCATTGTGTATTCCATGCATTCTAACCCACGTTTTTGTGCAGCCATTTGCATTTCGTGTGTCATAAACATGCATTACATGTCATTTAAATTAAATTAAGGACATTTCAAGGACGCCTATCATGATCATTTCATTTTATAACATATCGGGTATCCTAAAATACCCGTGTTTTGCCAATGCACCGGATTGCATTTGGTCATTCCACCAAATCATTTCATTCAATATAGACCACAATGGTCCTAGGTATATTTCCATGTGACAATCCACACGATGCATTTCATGACATCATATCCATTCATCACAAACATCACATAACACTGTGATCCACATCGGGTTACTTCATAACATTACTACATTATTCAAGGCGCTCCCCGAGTGCCGGATTAGTACGCATGTAGGGGCATATTATAACATCCCAAATCATGCAAGGTGTTCCCCAGATGCCAAGCTTTTGTCTGTGTCCCTGTTACACGCGATTCTCTCATGACATCATTTCATTTCATATGCTCAAAAGCATCAGAACTCTATCCATGGGCCGACCCCATGTGACCATTTCACATCATCTCATAGACGCACAATGCATCGAAACTCTGTCCTTGTGCCGGTACACTCACGACCATTTCACGAAAATTCATTAAGGTGCTCCAAAGGTGCCGAACTTCTGTCCGTGTAACGGCCCACACATGACATTTTGCATAAGCATTGGGTGTTTTTGGAATGCCCTAAAAAAATAAAATAATAAAATAAATAATAATAATCAAATAAATAAATAATAAGAAAAAAAAAGAAAAACCATTCATGCCATCATTTCATTCACAACCACACCACATTCATCCATTTCAAGCATTTTTAATGCCCCACTTTTTCATACCATATCACGCCATTCATTCATGACCCTAATACTTCCTGTATGATCCTGAGCAGAATACACTGGAGCGACCTTGGACTAGATCCCAGGCTTAAAGGGCAGTTAGAAGACACAGGATAGTTGAGAGTGACAGTGATTCTGAGTGTGGGGAAGAGGTGAACATGGCAAACTCGACACCAAGCATGGCTGATGTTCTGAAGGATTTCTTCAGATCGCAAGACTTCCGTTACATGTTGAAGGAAGAAATGAGAGCAGTTGTAAGGGAAGCTGGTGAGAGCGGTGGCAGTAGAGCTGGGAAAGAGAAATAGGCTGAGTCATCCGAACATGGTGGTGACGTTTCGGCTAGTCTAGAGAAGTTGTAACAAATAGAGGCAGTTATGGAACAGAGAATGAAGGCGAAATGTTCTAAGTTGGATGAAGTAGTGGCCCAGTTGAAGAAGGGGGTCGGTGTTAGTGCAGAATCAAGGAAAGGGGTGAACGTTGATGCTATGATCAGTAAGGACATCGAGACATTTCCCATCAGCTTCCAAGTGCCGAAAATCCCCACTTACAAAGGAATGGGCTCGCCGGAGGCCCATGTGAATCTGTATGCCCGAGTTATGTTAACAACGGGCACAACAAAGCAGCAGTTGATTAATCTATTCCCCACCACACTGGAGGGAGGAGTGCTAGGATGGCACAACTCACTGACAGAGGAGGAACAATCTGATTGGGAGATTTTATCGGCGGCTTTCATCAAATACTACAACTTTAACACTAAAATCCAGGTAAAGTTGTATGATTTGGAAAGGATAAATCAGAAGTTCAATGAGCCCTTCGACGAGTACTACCAGCGCTAGATGAATAAAATGATTCTCCTGAAGAATTGTCCAGATGAAGACGAGCTTATACAGAAGTTGATAGATGGCAGCAAAGACATCTTTAAGAACAACATGAAATTCCATTCCTTCAAAGAGCTAAGCGAGGTTTATAGTATGGTAATGAAAATAGAACGGGATGAAGAGGAAAAGGCAACCGGACACAAGGGTGGTAGGAGCTCAGGATACGGTTCTGGTTATAGGTCAACTGCAGCAGCTGGGTCTGGCAGTGGTTCTGGTTCAAGTTCCAGCGGAAAAATAGGGCAAACCTCAGAAGTAAAGCAGGTGGAAGTTGCTACTGTGACTCAGCAACAGGGCAATTAGAGTAAGAATCAGGGGTGGTTCCCTTTGGCGGATTTCAAGTTGCTGTCATTAAGGAAGGAGAAACCACGGATGCTCCTATGGTTCTTTATGAGAATTACATTGCGGAGTGGCTATCCCGGTATCTGTATAAGCATAACTTCGTCCTAGGAATGGAGCTCGGAATCAATCTACAAGGGGTTCCAGAATTTAAGATCGACTCGGGGAAGTCGAAGCAGTGTAGCCTTGGCTATGTAGAAGGGGCATCTGAACAGAAGAATCTAAAGAAGGGCAAGAATGGGAAGATTATGATGAAGCCATTTCTAAAGGCAGGAGAAGGCCTTTACAAGGGCCAAGCTGAACCTGTGATGGTTGGAAATGTCGAGTGTCCTGGCTTTGAGTTCTTTGCTGACGTTGTGGATTTTAAGAAAAGTCAAGAAGGGGCAGTGGCCCCTGTGGGGGAGGAAGAAGCAACTGCTGAATCTGAGATTTTGCAAGGAGAGCCATCTGAGGTGGTAGCAGAAGCCATAGAGGTGGCCAAGGAAGAAGCTGAAAAGAAGACCTGTGCTAAAGCTACAGAGGTGATTTCAGGTGCTTTGACTACTGCTTTAAGTAAGGCATTTGGAAAATCCAAGGAAGGGTTTGATGAAGAACTGATGGCTAAAGTGAACTTAGATTCCGTGATCGCTGAGATAGCCAGAGTCATGGAGTAGGCTAAGATGCAGGTGACCAAAAAAGAAGCAAAGAAAGCTGCAGTCCCGGATGATGCTCTGAAAGTGGAGATGGAAGCTGATGAAGAACAAGGCCCTCCGCCTGTGGAGGATGAAAATTATTTTATTGTATCTATTTCCTCCATTTTCAATGTAACTGATGTACTTTATGATAAGTTCAATGCAATGAAATCCCAATTTGCTTACTTGTGTGATGTTTATCCTGATAATTTTGTGCATGCATTTAAATCACTATTAAGCATATTTAGCATACATGACATCGCATTGCATGAAATCAACATAAGTACAGATGAAAACCCTAAAATGGTACTCATTTCACACGAGCTAAAATCCGAGGAAGAGAGAGAATTAATAAGAATACTCCAAAAACATGTTAAAGCTTTTGCCTGGTCGTATGAAGACATGCCGAGTGTGGACACAGAGATAGCAGTGCATAAAATCCCAACAGACCCTAAGTTCAGACCGGTAAAGCAGAAGTTGAGAAGACTGAGACCAGAATGGGCTATGCTGGTAAAAGAGGAAGTGGCTAAGCAGATAGATGCCAAGTTTCTCGAAGTGGTGGAGTACACAGAATGGCTAGCCAACATTGTCCCTGTGCCTAAAAAGGATGGAAGGGTCAGAGTATACGTCGACTACAGGGACCTGAATAAAGCATGCCCAAAAGATAATTTTCCACTACCCTATATTGACGTCCTAGTTGATAGTGCGCAAAAGCAGCGATGTATTCCTTTATGGATGGCTTTTCAGGGTACAACCAAATCCTGATGGATGTGATCGTCAAGGTGAAAACATCATTCATCACAGAGTGGGGTACTTTCTGCTACAGAGTGATGCCTTTCGGATTGAAGAACGCTGGTGCCATCTACCAGAGGGCTGTCACAACTCTGTCGCATGATATGATCCATAAAGAAGTCGAAGTGTATATCGATGATATGTTTGTCAAATCAGTAACCCGGGAGGAACACCCTATTATCCTGGATAGATTTCTAACACGCATTGGAGAATATAACTTGCAGCTTAACCCCAAGAAGTGCATATTCGAGGTCACATCAGGGAAGCTGTTAGGTCATGTAGTCAGCCAGAGGGGGATAGAAATGGACCCAGACAAAATTAAATCCATCCAAAATATTCCTGCCCCAAAGACAAAAAAGGAAGTCAGATCATTCCTGGGTTCCTTATAGTATGTCAGCCGCTTCATAGCATGGTTGACTTCCACTTGTGAGCCGATTTTCAGGCTATTAAGGAAAGATCAGAGGGTTGTGTGGGATGACAGGTGTCAGCTGGCATTTGAGAAGATCAAGGCCTATCTGGTAAAGCCGCCAGTATTGAGTCCACCAGTTCCAGGGAAAACTCTGATTTTGTACTTGGCAGTTGAAGACTCCTCTATAGGGGCAATGCTGGCACAAGAACAAGACGACAGGAAGGAATACCCTATCTACTACCTTAGCAAGAAATTCCTAGAGTATGAAACCAAGTACAAACTGGTGGAGAAGACATGTGTGACAATGATCTGGCTAACCAAGAAGCTGCGCCACTATTTTCAATCCTACAAGATACAAGCCGTGGCTAAGGTGGATCCAATGAAGTATCTCTATGAAGTGCCAGTGTTGGTTGGGAAGCTATCCAGATGGTTGTTACTCTTATCTGAGTTTGACATCGAGTACATCACAAAGAAAACCATCAAAGGGCGAGCCGTGGCAAAGTTTCTAGCAAATCAACTGCTGGAATCAGATTACACAGAAAATTTAGAGTTCCCAGATGAATAATTGGCCATGGTGGAAGTGAAAAGATGGGTTATGTACTTCGATGGGGCAGTGAATAGAAAAGGCACTGGAATCGGGGTACTTATAGCAACACCGAATGGTGAGATTATTCCTTTATCCAAGAGGCTGATCTTTCCCGTAACCAATAATGGGGCAGAATATGAAGCATGCTTATTTGGAATGGAAGCTCTATTAACCTTAGGGGCAAATGATGTCTTAATTGTCGGTGATTCACTTCTAGTGATCAGGCAAGCTCAGGGCGAGTGGGAGCTGAAAGAAGAAGCCTTGCGGCCTTACTTGGAGCTGCTACACTTCAGAGAAGATTTATTTGGCCAGTGCGAATTCATACATGTCCCCAGGGATGAGAACAGAATGGCCGATGCATTAGTGACCCTGTCTTCCATGTGGGAAAATCCAGAGGAAACACAAGTTCAACCACTGGTTATAGCCACTTCTAGACAACCTTGCTTTGAGGTGCATGAAGTGATGGAGCTGACAGCTGAAGAGAAACCATGGTTCTTTGACATTTACTGATATGTTAAAGAAGGAAAATATCCAGAAGAGGCCAGTGCTGCTGATAAACTGTCACTAAGAAAGATGGCTAGTCAGTTCAGAATCTTCAAGGACAAGTTATACAAAAGAACAGCACATGGAGTCCTTTTAAGGTGCTTGACAGAGCAAGAATCAGAAGAAGTGATGCAGCAGGTACATGCAGGTTCTTGTGGGCTGCATATGAATGGACTTGCCATAGCCAGGAAGATCATGAGACAAGGATACTTCTGGATGACTATGCAGGCAGATTGCATAAGGAAGGTGAAGAGATGTCATGAATGTCAGATCTATGCAGATATCAGCCATCTTCCTCCACTTGAATTATAGAATTTGGCATCCCCTTGGCCATTTTCAGCATGGGGGATAGATATGATTGGGGAAATTCACCCAGCTGCGTCTAATGGACACAGATTCATAGTCATGGCAGTTGATTATTTTTCCAAATGGGTAGAGGCAGAATCCTTCGCCAATGTAACAGCCAAACAAATGGTCAAGTTCATCCAGAAGAATATCTTTGCTCGGTATGGGATTCCTCACCACATAGTAACTGACAATGGAGTACAGTTTCAAGGGGCAACAGCTGAGCTACTTGTAGAGCATGGCATTGAGCATCATAAGTCTTCTCCATACAGACCACAGGCTAACGGAGCAGTGGAAGCAACTAATAAGGTAATAAAAAAGATTCTATCAAAGATGGTAACTTTGAGCGGACGACGCGTTTTCGACAGGACGCGGGACTCCCTTTCAGAATTGGGCGCCTCGATCTCGGGCGGGCCCCTCCCTCGCGTGGGGATTTTATGAGAGGAGATCCAGGTTTTGGAAAATAAATGAAATTAATGCAGAAAAGAACCGAGACCTAATTCTCGATGAATATTGTAGAGTCGCCACCCGGCTCAGCTAAACCGGGAAATTCTTATGTAGCTGAACCGGACAAACGGTCGCTACACTATCCAGAGATTCGGGTCCGGACAGGGCCCTTATTTCGTGTCTAATTAAAATAAAATTGGTCAATGTTCAAAGATGGTATTTCAAAATCTAAAGTCAATTTTATTGAAGCAGATAGACATACAGCGCGCATATAAAATATTCAATACAAAAATAAGGAAGAGAAATAAATATTAATTGGCTTACAACCAAATCGAATAGAAAAATAAAAACCCTCGCCTCACTTATACAATCGCCTAGAATACACGAAAATCTAAAAATAATTACAGCCGCCTAAGTACACGATTAATTCTATTAAAATACATCCAAAATAAAAATAAAAATAAATTAAAACCTGCAAAACAGAGGGTTAGCACAATATATACGGCACGCCACAACTAGGACTCAAATAGACAGAATTGGAAAATCAAGGATTGGGGGCATGCATTTAGGGGATAACCGGGTTGGCTCGGCTAGCCGGCCTGGTTACACCTGGAAAACGTTTTGAAACGTCCCTGTATTTTTGGTTTTTTATGGGAAAATCATTTTTAAAACAATTCTTCCGGTTTACATGCATTTTTATATATTAAGTGGGTCGGTTTTCGGGAGAACTGGGTCTCCATCGTTGAATTGTTCTAAATGCAATTTTACTGAAAATTGAATCTATGGTCGTGAATGCACACAAAAAAATTCATTTTGATTATTTTTGGGGTTTTCTAATTTTTTGGGATTTTTGGGAATTTTTGGGGATAAAAACGGAAATTCTGATTCTGGAAGGCAAGTTACAGTCGTACGACTATAGTTACAGTCGTACGACTGTAACCTACAGTCGTGCGACTATAAACATTCCAGGGTCAGAATCTCGTTGAAATTTATTCGAAGAAAAAAACTGGAAAAAGGGGCTGGAAATCAAGAACAATCGTACGACTATAGTTACAGTCGTACGACTGTTCATCAAATCCAAGAACAGTCGTACGACTGTTCTTGATTTCCAGAAACAGAGGTATGAAAAACAGAGCAAAAACGCATGAAATACACTTCAATCACCCAGAAAGCAATAAAAAGTGAAAGGAAAGGAGTGTTTACCTTCTCTAGAAGCTTATCCAAGTCGATTAGACCCCTGGCGTCGCTCCAATCCACAAGAACTTGTAATTTTCTCCTTGAATTTGGGTTGAAAACTTTGTGTCTTAAAATCCTCAATTGGCAAGGTTCTTTGCGGTTTTGATCCGAAATTCAAGTTTGTTGGTGAGGTCAGATTGTTCCTTTATCAGTTTCACAAGCTTTTTATATTAGCTTTGTGATTTCTAAAGAAATCAATATGCTCTTCTTTCTTTTCTCTCTTTTTTTCTTTCTTTCTTTCTCTCCTATTTTTTACTCAAATCTCTCTCTTTTTTCCCGAAATCTCTCTCTCTCTCCCTCACCAGATTGTCTTCTTCCCTTTTAAATCTCCTCCCTTTCCTTTACATCACACCGCCTGAATCCGCTGCAAGAGGGGCGGGCATTAATGGCCCTCTCTTTTGCAGCCCGCAATCCCTACTGCTGGCAGACGCAAGTGGATGTTACAGTCATACGACTGTAATGTTTTTTAAGTACAGTCGCACGACTGTAACACGTTTATATGACTGTTTATTACAGTCGTGAGATTTTTTTCTTTTTTTCTTTCTTTTTTTTCGGCGCTTACAGCTGCCCCTCGTGTGATCAAATTCAACACCCGACTTTAGTCTGGGATAGTTGATATGAATTTGAGAGCGCGACTCAAAGCGCCGTAGACACAGGAAATGAAGCACGTAACCGAGCTGCCGAAGCTTCACTGCTATGGTGACATGTTGAATTGATCGGATGGAATAACCCGATATCGAGTTTAGGTTACCCGAGGCAAAGTTGATGAAAAGATAAGCCGATATCGGGTCTATGTTACCCGAGGCAAAGTTGATGAAGAAATAAGCCGATGTCTGGTCTATATTACCCAAGGCAAAGCTGATGAAGAAATAAGCCGATGTCGGG
This sequence comes from Euphorbia tirucalli, assembly GCA_039660915.1. Taxonomy (NCBI): domain Eukaryota; kingdom Viridiplantae; phylum Streptophyta; class Magnoliopsida; order Malpighiales; family Euphorbiaceae; genus Euphorbia; species Euphorbia tirucalli. The sequence continues at coordinate 19,763,498 of CM077637.1, forward strand.
TCTATGTTACCCGAGGCAAAGCTGATGAAGAGATAAGCCGATGTCGGGTCTATGTTACCCAAGGCAAAGCTGATGAAGAAATAAGCCGATGTCGGGTCCATGTTACCCGAGGCAAAGCTGATGAAGAAATAAGCCGATGTCGGGTCCATGTTACCCGAGGCAAAGCTAATGAAGAAATAAGCCAATATCGGGTCTATGTTACCCGAGGCAAAGCGGAGAACTTGAGATGATGGAGCGGATCTGGGCCGGTACCGAGTTTGTATTACTCGAGGTGGATCTGCTGGGGAAGAAATAAACCAATCTGAACCGATACCGAGCTTACATTACTCGAGGCGGATCGGCTTAGGAACTGGATGATGAACCCCTTCACTTAAAATGGCAAGTCTTCATTCCTTGATCGAGAGATTTTTGGACAAAAATTTTTGCCCCTTCGATCAAGAATGGAGACTGGCCGAAGATGAATGATTGATGTATGTAATGTGTGCATGCATGATGATATATATGTATATGTATGCACTTTCTATTATTGGATGTTCCCTCTTTCTGCTGGGGATGATATACTGTCCCCCCGGTTGATTCTGCTCTCTTTGAGGGCATTGTCCAATGATTGTCGAGGAAGTGAGATGACCGCTAGGGAAGTATGATACTGCTAGGGAATTGATTTTAGTGTTCTCTATAGATGTCTCGCTGTGGAATAGTGTGGGTAAACTCTGTTGGAGAGTACGCAGAGAATCCTGCAGGGCATTGCCGGAGAAATCATGCTTTTCTTGCCCCTAGGGAGATTATGAATTTGTGAGTGCTCTAATTTTTGCCTGGGTTGCCCGACGTAGGTTTTCAACCCAGCGAGCTACTCTAATTTTTGCCTGAGGCGCCTTTTCGGTTTTCACCTCAGCGAGCTGCTCTAATTATTGCTTGAGGCGTCTTTTCGGTTTTCACCTCAGCGAGCTTCTTTCTTTCTTTTTTTTTTTTTTTTAATGATGAAGATGGCACCGTGGCCCCCTTATTGCTCGTATAGGAAGATGAACTGGATTTTGAAGGATGATAAAAGATTTCACATCACATGCATTTAGTGTATTTTCATTGGTTGAATAACGCGATGATATTGATCAGTTAAATGCAAAGTGCTTTCTTTAAATGTATGTTCATGCAGAACAATTCTGTTTATGCATTTGTCATACCCACACAAATATATTTAAACAAACATTTCACTTTATTGATGAAGTCAAAATAAGTACATTTAAAATGATCGACCCCTAGAGGATACACATTTCACACCGAGCCAGAATCCATCACTAGTCATCCTTTTCAGGTTTTCAGACTGGTTATTTTCTCTCGTGTCTTAATTTTTGCCTAGACCGCTCTTTTCGAGTTTTCAGCCTAGCAGACTCTTTTTTTTTATACATGATAAAGCTTTAGTCGGTCTTGATTGATCGGGTTGGTGAACTCATTTCCGTCCATGTCCATAATGCTAACAGCGCCTTTTGATAGCACCTTCCTCACCACATATGGTCCTTCCCAATTAGGACTGAATTTGCCTCTAGCATCGACATTGGAATGCCTTAACTGCTTTAGAACCAAGTCACCCACTTTCAACTGCCTCTTGGAGTATTTCACATTACGGTTGTAAGTCCTGGCCATTCTGCGCTGGTACATCTGTAGGTGATCCAATGCCTTCAGCCTCCTTTCATCTAGCGCAGCCAATTGCTCGTACCTGGCTTGAACCCATTCAGTTTCTGGCAATTGAGCTTCCAGGGCAACTCTGAGTGACTTGAGTTCTATTTCCACTGGTAGCACTGCTTCCATACCATATGCCAAGGCATAAGGGTTTCTCCTGTTGGCATTCTGATGCTGGTTCTGTAACCCCAAAAAGCATTAGGTAGTTTATCGGCCCAATCTCTGTAGGTGGTTACCATCTTTGATAGGATTTTCTTTATTACCTTATTAGCTACTTCCATTATACCGTTAGCCTGAGGCCTGTATATAGAAGACTTATGATGTTCAATACCATGTTCCGCAAGTAGCTCAGCTATTGCCCCTTGAAACTGCACCCCATTGTCTGTTACTATGTGGTGAGGAACTCCATACCGAGTGAAGATATTCTTCTGGATGAATTTGACCATGTGTTTGGCTGTCACCTTGGCGAAGGACTCTACCTCCACCCACTTGGAGAAGTAATCAACTGCCACGACTATGAATCTGTGCCCGTTAGATTCAGCTGGGTGAATTTCCCCAATCATATCTATCCCCCATGCTGAAAATGGCCAAGGAGATGCTAGATTCTGTAATTCAAGTGGAGGGAGATGGTTGATATCTGCATAGACCTGACATTCATGACATCTCTTCACCTTTCTTATGCAATCTGCCTGTATAGTCATCCAAAAATATCCTTGTCTCATGATCTTCCTAGCCATAGCAAGCCCATTCATATGTGGCCCACAGGATCCTGCATGTACCTGCTGCATCACTTCTTCTGCTTCTTGCTCTATTAGACACCTTAAAAGGACCCCGTGTGCTGTTCTTTTGTACAGCTTATCCTCAAAGATTCTGAATTGACTAGCCAGCTTCCTTAGTGTCAACTTATCAGCAGCACTAGCCCCTTCGGGATACTTACCCTCCTTAACATACTGGTAGATGTCAAAGAACCATGGTTTCTCTTTAGCTATCAGCTCCATCACCTCATGCACTTCAAAGCAAGGATGTCTGGAAGTGGCTATAACCAGTGGTTGAACTTATGTTTCCTCTGGATTCTCCCACATGGAAGGCAGGGTCGCTAATGCATCGGCCATTCTGTTCTCATCCCTGGGGACATGTCTGAATTCGCACCGGCTAAACAAACCCTTCCTAAAGTGTAGTAGCTCTAAGTAAGGCCGTAAGGCTTCTTCTTTCAGCTCCCACTCACCCTGAGCTTGCCTAATCACCAAAAGTGAATCACCAACAATTAAAACATCATTTGCCCTTAAGGTTAACAACGTTTCCATTCTGAATAAGCATGCTTCATATTCTGCCCCATTATTGGTCACGAGAAAGATCAGCCTCTTGGATAAAGGAATAATCTCACCATCCGGCGTGGCTATAAGTACCACCGATTCCGGCGCCCTTTCTATTTACTGCCCCATCGAAGCACATAACCCATCTTTTCACTTCCACTATGGCCAATCGTTCATCTGGGAATTCTAAATTTTTTGTGTAATCTGATTCCAGTGGTTGATTTACTAGAAACTCTGCCACGGCTCGCCCTTTAATGGTTTTCTTCGTGACGTACTCGATGTCAAACTCAGATAAGAGTAACAGCCATCTGGATAGCTTCCCAACCAATACTGGTGCTTCATAGAGATACTTCATTGGATCCACCTTAGCCATGGCTTGTATCTTGTAGGATTGGAAATAATGGCGCAGCTTCTTGGTTAGCCAAATCATTGCCACACACGTCTTCTCCACCAGTGTGTATTTGGCTTCATACTGCAGCAATTTCTTGCTAAGGTAGTAGATAGGGTATTCCTTCCTGTTGTCTTGTTCTTATGCAAGCATTGCCCCTATAGAGGATTCTTCAACTGCCAAATACAAAATCAAAGGTTTCCCTGGAACTGGTGGACTCAATACTGGTGGCTTTACCAGATAAGCCTTGATCTTCTCAAACGCCAGCTGACACCTGTCATCCCACACAATCGGTTGATCTTTCCTCAATAGCTTGAAAATTGGCTCACAAGTGGAGGTCAATCGTGCTATGAAGCGGCTGACATACTGTAAGGAACCCAAGAATGATCTGACTTCCTTTTCTGTCCATTTCTATCCCCCTTTGGCTGACTACATGACCCAACAGCTTCCCTGATTTAACCCCGAATATGTACTTCTTGGGGTTAAGCCGCAAGTTGTCTTCTCCAATGCGTGTTAGAAATCTATCCAGGATAACAGGGTGTTCCTCCCGGGTTGCTGATTTAACAAGCTTATCATCGACATACACTTCGACTTCTTTATGTATCATATCGTGCAATAGAGTTATGACAGCCCTCTGATAAGTGGCACCAGCATTCTTCAATCCAAAAGGCATCACTCTGTAGCAGAAGGTACCCCATTCTATGATGAACAATGTTTTCACCTTGTCAATCGCATCCATCAAGATTTGGTTGTACCCTGAAAAGCCGTCCATAAAGGAATACATTGCTACTTTTGCTGCACTGTCAACTAGGACATCAATATGGGGCAACGGAAAGTTATCTTTTGGGCATGCTTTATTCAGGTCCCTGTAGTCGACGCATACTCTGACCCTTCCATCCTTTTTAGGCACAGGGACAATATTGGCCAGCCATTCTGTGTACTCCACCACTTCGAGGAACTTGGCATCTATCTGTTTAGCCACTTCTTCTTTTACCAGTGTAGCCCATTCTGGCCTTAGTCTTCTCAACTTCTGCTTTACCGGTCTGAACTTGGGGTCTGTCGGGATCTTGTGCACTGCTATCTCTGTGTCCACACCTGGCATGTCCTCATACGACCAGGCGAAAGCTTTAACATGTTTTTAGAGTATTCTTATTAATTCTTTCTCTTCTTCGGATTTTAGCTCGTGTGAAATGAGTACCATTTTAGGGTTTTCATCTGTACTTATATTGATTTCATGCAATGCAGTGTCATGTATGCTAAATATGCTTGATGGTGATTCAAATGCATGCACAGAATTATCAGGATAAACATCACACAAGTAAGCAAACTGGGATTTCATTGCATTGAACTTATCATAAAGTACATCAGTTACATTGAAAATAGAAGAAATAGATACAACAAAATCATTTTCATCCTCCACAGGTGGAGGGCCTTGTTCTTCTTCAGCTTCCATCTTGCCTTCAAGAACATCATAAGAGGTTGTAGCTTTCTCTGTTTCTTTTCCGGTCACCTATATCTTAGCCTGCTCCATAACTCTGGCTATCTCAGTGATCACAGAATCTAAGTTCAATTTAGCCATCAGTTCTTCATCAAAGCCTTCCTTGGATTTTCCAAATGCCTTACTTAAAGCAGCAGTCAAAGCACCTGAAATCACCTCTGTAGCTTCAACACAGGTCTTCTTTCCATCTTCCTTCTTGGCCACCTCCGTGGCTTTTGCTACCACCCCGGATGGTTCTCCTTGTAAAATCTCAGATTCAACAGCTGCTTCTCCCGCCCCCACAGGGGCCACTGGCCCTTCTTGACTTTTCTCAAAATCCACAACATCAGCAAAGATCTCAAAGCCAGGATACTCGACATTTCCAACCATCACAGGTTCAGTTTGGCCCTTATAAAGGTCTTCTTCTGCCTTCAGAAATGGCTTCATCATAGTCTTCCCATTCTTGCCCTTCCTCAGATTCTTCTGCTCAGATGCCCCTTCTACATAACCAAGGCGGCACTGTTTCGACTTCCCTGAGTCGATCTTAAATTCTGGAACCCCTTGCAGATTGATTCCGAGCCCCATTCCCAGGATGAAGTCATACTTATACAAATACCGGGATAGCCACTTCGGCATATAATTCTTATAAAGAACCATAGGAGCATCCGCTGTTTCTCCCTCTTTGATTATAGCGACTTGAAATCCACCAAAGGGAACCGCTCCTTCATTTACTGCAGCTACCATTGATTGGGCATCCACCTTAACAGTCACAATTCTGCCATTCATAGGGAACTTGATCTTTTGATGCAATGTGGAAGGGACACCTCCCAAAGGATGAAACCAGGGTCTTCCCAGCAGCAAGGAAAAAATGACTGGGATGTCAATCACTGTAAAAGGAACTGTGGACCTAACTGGCCCAACCTCTACTTCTGCCTCAAATGTCCCTATCACCATCCTTTTGGAGTCATCATATGCTCGGATGACTGTTGAGGATCTCTTTAACACTTCTTCATTCAGCCCCAGAAATGGCAGCATCTTTAGTGGGTAGATATTCAACGCCGATCCGTCATCAACCAAGATGCAAGGCATTACCTTATCCATCACATGGGCCTTGACATAAAGAGCCTTGTTGTGGGCCTTTCCTTCAGCAGGCAGATCTTTCTCGGAGAAGACAATATCAAGACTTCCAACATGGACTCTGTCTAACAAGCAACACATAGCCTCTGGTGAAGCTATAGCGGAGACTTCGATCTCTGACAGTTTCTTTACTAAGGCAGCCCTATGCTCCTTGGAAGTCAGAAGTAAATGCCACAAGCTAGCTTGAGTGGGAGTCTTCTTTAGCTGGGAGATACCAAGTCCTCTTTCTCGACTCCCTCTGACGCCGATGAACTACCCGACCCAGTCATCGGGGCTTTGTCTTTCATCTGATCCACTGGCTGATATAACCTACCACTTCGGGTCAAATGCTGCACTTCCTGGACCTTCAACTTTCAATGGTTGGAAGCCTAACTGTTTCCTCTCCATCAGACCCCTCATACTCATCCTCAGAATCGAGATCATTTAAGCTTATTGGTTTGATCTCCTTCCGCTTCCCCTATTCTTCACATTCCGCTTCCACTCCGGTTTCCCCTACTGTCACGGCCTGAATGGTAGGGTTTGCTTGAAGAACTTGTGCGAAGATGAAATTGGTGGGCAGCCCAGACTAAACCATATTAACCCGTTTTTCAAACGCTGGGAGCAGGTTGGTTTTAGTGCTGGGCTTGGGTGGCTCCGGCAACTTCCCTTTGTCAATAAGTTTTTGGATGGCATCCCTTAGCTTATAGCAATTGTTAGTCTTATGACCGACGACCACATGATAAGAGCAGAAATTTCCCTTGTCTGCATCGGAAGGCTTTTCAAAGGGCCTCAAGGATTGCAGCAATCCGCCATTTCTACACTTGGCAAATATCTTCACCAAAGGAAAGGCCCAAGGCGATATGCCTAGTACCCCCGGATTCTTACTCTGATTGCCCTGTTGCTAAGTCACAGTAGCAACTTCCACTTGCTTTACTTCTGAGGTCTGCCCCCCTTTTCCCCCGAAACTCGAACCAGAACCACTGCCAGACCCAGCTGCTGCAGTCGACCTATAACCAGAACCGTATCCTGAGCCCCTACCACTCTTGTGTCCGGTTGGCTTTTCCTCTTCATCCCGTTCTATCTTCATTGCCATACTGTAAACCTTGCTGAGCTCCTTGAAGGAATGGAACTTCATGTTGTTCTTAAAGACGTCTTTGCTGCCATCTATCAATTTCTGTATAAGCTCGTCTTCATCTGGACGATTCTTCAGGAGAATCATTTTGTTCATCCAGCGTTGGTAGTATTCGTCAAAGGGCTCATTGAATTTCTACTTCACCCTCTCCAAATCATACAGCTTCACCTGGATTTTGGTGTTGAAGCTGTAGTATTTGATGAAGGCTGCTAACAATACCTCCCAGTCAGATTGCTCCTCCTCTGACAGTGAGTTATACCATCCCAAAGCACCTCCTTCCAGTGTGGTGGGGAAAAGATTAATCAATTGTTGCTTTGTAGCGCTTGCTGTTAGCATAACCCGGGCATATAAATTCACATGGGCCTCTGGCGAGCCATTCCTTTGTAAGTAGGGACTTTCGGCACTTGGAAGCCGATAGGAAATGTCTCGATGCCCCTACTAATCATGGCATCAATGTTTACCCCTTTCTTGGATTCAGCACTGATACCGACCCCCTTCTTCAACTGGGCCATGACTTCGTCTAATTCAGAATACTTGGCTTTCATCCTCTGTTCCATAGCTGCCTCTATCTCTTGCAGCTTTTCCAGGCTAGCTGAAGTGTCACCACCATGTTGGGATGACTCAGCTTCTTTTTCTTTCCCGGCTCCACTACCACCGGCCTCACCAGCTTCTCTAACCACTGCCCTCATTTCTTCCTTTAACATGTCGCGGAAATCCTACGACCTGAAGAAATCTCTCAGAACATCAGCCATTCTCGGTGTCTGTTCTGCCATATTCAACCTTCCCCAGGCTCAGAATCACTGTCACTCTCGACTACCCTCTGTCTCCTAGCTGCCCTCGAAGCTTGGGATCTTGTCCAAGGTCGCTCCAGTGTATTCTGCTTGGAGTAGATATTAGGGTTGTGAATGAATGACGTGATGTGACATGCAAATTAGGGTATTGAGAATGCTTGAAATGAATGGAATGGGATCATGTATGAAATGATGATATGAATGTTTTCTTTTTATTACTTTTCTTCTTTTTGGGGCATTCCAAGAACACCCAATGCTTATTCAAAAATGTCACGTGTGGCCCGTTACACGGACAGAGCTCCGGCGCCTTTGGGGCACCTAATGGATTTGTGAAATGGTCGCATGTATACCGATACACGGACAGAGTTTTGACGCTTTAAAGGTCTATGATATGAAATGGTCGCACGGGCCGGGCCTATAGACAAGGTTTTGACGCTTTTGAGCACATGATATGGTGTTATGAGAAAGTCACATGTAACAGGGACACGGACAAGGATTCGGCATTCGAGGAACGCCTTTCATGATTTGGTGATGTTATGGACCTATATGTATACTATTTGGGTACTCGGGGTGTACCTTGAATGTGAATTAATGTCATGAAGTGGTCGGATGTGGACCACAGTGTTATATGATGTTTATGATAGATGGGTGTGATGTCATGAAATGTATCGTGTAAATTATTACACGAAAATGGTCTTAAGGCCGTTGTGGCTTTTATTAAATGAAATGATATTGGTGGAATGGCCGAATGCAATCTGGTGCATTGGCAAAACATGGGTAATTTCGGGTAGCCGATATGTTATGAAATGGAATGGGATGGTCATGATAGGCGTCCTTGAAATGCCCCTTAATTTAATTTAAGTGAAATGTAGTGAATGAACATGTCACACAATATGCAAATGGCTGCACGAAAACATGGGTTAGGGATGCATGACATACATAATGATGTTATGTGTGTTATGTGAAAAAATGCTAATCACACAAGTTTAATGTTATGGCTGAAAAAGAGATCGTTAGCCTGAATGACAAACAAATGAATTAATGTTTTACATACGAAACAAAATGCAAATGGCTGCATAAAAATGTGGGTTAGTATCACGCAAAGATGTTTATGTATGATATGTCTTGTCACGTGTATGGAAAATGGTGACTATGGTATGTGATGCACACGTAGGTAGCAATGGCGATGTGTCACGAGATGGCGAGAAACACATAGCAAGCAAAACGAATTCTTCCAACCTTATTCCTCCAACGTGGTCGGTCTCAAAAAAATTCTAACCAAGTCCTAGGTGGGGTTCTCTTCGATCACCAACCGGGGGCGATGAAGGCACGATTTTATTATTATTATTCACACAATCATTTTGGTATCCTAAGGGAATCCAACTAGAGCTGCCTATGTGGGTTCGGTCAAAGTCGGGATAACATCAAGGCTCTCATAGTAAGATATACTCCTCACTTCTCTCCACTCAAGGGTCCTAGTGAAGGGGTTCGTACGAGGCTATGAGTGGTGTTTCGTATTCGTGCCCCTAAGACCAAGAGGAACTTAGGCGACACTTCAACAATCCACCGGGCTATAAAGGGGATACCTAATCTAATGCAAGCATGTCTAGCTAAAGATGCGAAATGAAATACCAATCGAGAATCATCCACCTTATTTTAATTAGACACTTTTCAGGGCTTGTCAAATTCTTTTAAGTTTTTAAGAAAAACTTTTTGAAGAAATCCCCAGCAGAGTCGCCACTGTGAGCGGACGACGCGTTTTCGACGGGACGCGGGACTCCCTTTCGGAATGGGGCGCCTCGATCTCGGGTGGGCCCCTCCCTCGCGTGGGGTTTTTATGAGAGGAAATCCGGGTTTTGGAAAATAAATGAAATTAATCCATAAAAGAACCGAGACCTAAGTCTCGATGAATATTGTAGAGTCGCCACCCGGCTCAGCTTAACCGGGAAATTCTTATGTAGCTGAACCAGACGAACGGTCGCTACACTATCCAGAGATTCGGGTCCGGACAAGGCCCTTATTTCGTGTCTAATTAAAATAAAATTGGTCACTGTTCAAAGATGGTATTTCAAAATCTAAAGTCAATTTTATTGAAGTAGATAGACATGCAGCGTGCATACAAAATATTCAATACAAAAATAAGGAAGAGAAATAAATATTAATTGGCTTACAACCAAATCGAATAGAAAAATAAAAACCCTTGCCTCACTTATACAATCGCCTAGAATACACGAAAATCTAAAAATAATTACAGCCGCCTAAGTACACGATTAATTCTATTAAAATACATCCAAAATAAAAATAAAAATAAAAAGAAATTAAAACCTGCAAAACAGAGGGTTCGCACAATATATACGGTACGCCATAACTAGGACTCAAACAGACAAAATTGGGAAATCAAGAATTGGGGGCATGCATTTAGGAGATAACCGGGTTGGCTCGGCTAGCCGGCCCGGTTAGACCTGGAAAACGTTTTGAAACGTCCCTGTATTTTTGGTTTTTTATGGGAAAATCATTTTAAACAATTCTTCCGGTTTACATGCATTTTTATATATTAAGTGGGTCGGTTTTCGGGAGAACTGGGTCTCCATCTTTGAATTGTTCTAAATGCAATTTTACTGAAAATTGAATCTATGGTCGTGAATGCACACAACAAAATTCATTTTGATGATTTTTGAGGTTTTCTAATTTTTTGGGATTTTTAGGAATTTTTGGGGATAAAAACGGAAATTCTGATTCTGGAAGGCAAGTTACAGTTGTACGACTATAGTTACAGTCGTACGACTGTAACCTACAGTCGTGCGACTATAAACATTCCAGGGTCAGAATCCCGCTGAAATTTATTCGAAGAAAAAAACTGGAAAAAGGGGCCGGAAATCAAGAACAATCGTATGACTATAGTTACAGTTGTACGATTGTTCATCGAATCCAAGAACAGTCGTACGACTGTTCTTGATTTCCAGAAATAGAGGTATGAAAAACAGAGCAAAAACGTACGAAATACACTTCAATCACCCAGAAAGCAATAAAAAGTGAAAGGAAATGAGTGTTTACCTTCTCTAGAAGCTTATCCAAGTCGATTAGACCCCTGGCATCGCTCTGATCCACAAGAACTTGCAATTTTCTCCTTGAATTTGGGTTGAAAACTTTGTGTCTTAAAATCCTCAATTGGCAAGGTTCTTTGCGGTTTTGATCTGAAATTCAAGTTTGTTGGTGAGGTCAGATTGTTCCTTTATCAGTTTCACAAGCTTTTTATATTAGCTTTGTGATTTCTAAAGAAATCAATATGCTCTTCTTTCTTTTCTCTCTTTTTTTCTTTCTTTCTTTCTCTCCCTTTTTTTACTCAAATCTCTCTCTTTTTTCCCGAAATCTCTCTCTCTCTCCCTCACCAGATTGTCTTCTTCCCTTTTAAATCTCCTCCCTTTCCTTTACATCACATCTGGCCACCTGAATCCGCTGCAAGAGGGGCGAGCATTAATGGCTTCTCTTTTGCAGCCTCGCAATCCCTGCTGCTGGCAGACGTAAGTGGATGTTACAGTCGTACGACTGTAATGATTTTTAAGTACAGTCGCATGACTGTAACACGTTTATACGACTGTATATTACAGTCGTAAGAATTTTTTTTTCGGCGCTTACAGTAACCACTTACAGAGATTGGGCCAACAAACTGCCTAATGCTCTTTGGGGTTACAGAACCAGCATCAGAAAGCTAACAGGAGAAACTCCTTATGCCTTGGTATATGGTATGGAAGCAGTGTTGCCAGTGGAAATAGAACTTAAGTCACTTAGAGTTGCCCTGGAATCTCAATTACCAGAAACTGAATGGGTTCAAGCTAGGTACGAGAAGTTGGCTGCACTAGATGAAAGGCGACTAAAGGCATTGGATCACCTACAGATGTACCAGCGTAGAATGGCCAGGGCCTATAACCGTAATGTGAAACACTCCAAGCGGCAGTTGAAAGTGGGTGACTTGGTCTTAAAGCAGTTAAGGCCTTCCAATGTCGATGCTAGGGGTAAATTCAGGCCCAATTAGGAAGGGCTCTATGTGGTGAAGAAAGTGCTCTCGAAGGGTGGTGTTAGCATCATGGACATGGACGGAAATGAGTTCACAAACCCTGTCAACCAAGACCAGCTGAAGCTTTATCACGTATAAAAAAAAGGGGGGGTCTGCTAGGCTGAAAACTCGAAAAGAGCGGTCTAGGCAAAAATTAAGACACGAGAGAAAATGATCAGTCGGAAAATCTGAAAAGGACGACTGGTGACAGATTCTGGCTCAGTGTGGAATGTGTACCATTTAGGAGTCAATCATTTCAAGTGTACTCATTTTGATTTTCATCAATAAAGTGAAATGCTTGTTTAAATATATTTGCATAGGTATGACAAAATGCATAAGCAAAATTATCTTGTAAAAAAATACACTTAAAGAAAACACTTTGCATTTAACTGATCAATATCATCGTGTTGTTTAACCAGTGAAAATGCACTAAATATATGCGGTTTGAAATCTTTTATCATCCTCTAAAATCCAGTTCATCTTCCTATAAGAGCAATAAGGGGTCACGGTGTCATCTTCATCATTCTTTCAAAAAAAAAAAAAAAAGCTCGCTGAGGTGAAAACCGAAAAGGCACCTCAGGCAAAAATTAGAGCAGCTCGCTGAGGTGAAGACCGAAAAGGCGCCTCAGGCAAAAATTAGAGCAGCTCGCTGAGGTAAAAATCGAAAAGGCGCCTCAGGCAAAAGTTAGAGCGGCTCGCTGGGCTGAAAACCCATATTGGGCAACCCCGGAAAAAATTAGAGCACTCACAAATTCATAATCTCCCCGGGGACAGGAAAAGCATGATTTCCCCGGCAATGCCCCACAGGATTCTTTACATTACTCTCCAACAGAGTTCACCCACACTATTCCACAGCAGAGCCTCCATAGAGAACACTACAATCATTTCCCCAGCAGTATCATACATCCCCAGCAGTCACCTCACTTCTTTGCCGATCATTGAACAACGCCCTCAAAGAAAGCAGAATCAACCAGGGGCGTAGCATATCTTCCCCCAGCAGAAAGAGGAAACATCCAATAATAGAAAGTGCATACATGTACATATACATCATCATGCATGCATACATTGCATACATCAATTATTCATCCATAGCTAGTCTTCATTCTTGATCGAAGGAGCAAAAATTTTTGTTCAAAAGTCTCTCGATCAAGGAATGAAGACTTGCCGTTTTAAGTGTAGGAATTCATCATCCAGTTCCCCAGTAGATCCGCCTCGAGTAATGTAAACTCGGTATCGACCCAGATCGGCTTCATCAGATCCGCCTCGAGTAATGTAAACTCGGTACCGGCCCAGTCCAGCTTCATTTATTTCTCCAGCAAAGCTCACCTCGGCTAACCTAGACCTAGTATCGGCCAATTTCTTCATCAGATCCACCTCGAGTAATGTAAACTCGGTACCGGCCCAGATCAGCTTCATCTATTTCTCTAGTAAAGCTCGCCTCGGGTAACCTAGACCCGGTATCGACCAGTTTCTTCATCAACTCCGCCTCGGGTAACCTAGACCCGATATCGGCTTATTTCTTCATCAGCTTTGCCTCAGGTAACCTACACCCGATATCGGCTTATTCCCTCATCAGCTTTGCCTCGGGTAACATAGACCCGATATCGGCTTATTTCCTCATCAGCTTTGCCTCGGGTAACCTAGACCCAATATCGGCTTATTTCTTTCTCAACTCTGCCTCGGGTAACATAAACCCGATATCGGCCTATTCCACCTAATCAACTCAACACATCACCACAGCAGCGTAGCTTCGGCAGCTCAGTTGCATGTTTTATTTCCTGTATCTGCGGCGCTTTGAGTCGCGTTTCTCAAATTCCCATCAACTATCCCAGACTAAGATCAGGTAGTGAATTTGATCACGTGAGGGGTAGCTGTAACTGCCGGAATTTCAAAAAAAAAAGAGCAGATTTCACACGACTGTAATATACAGTCGTGTGAATGTGTTACAGTCATGCGACTGTAATTAAAAATATTACAGTCATACGACTGTAATGGCGCCCACTTGCAGCTGCCAGGAACAGAGATTGTGGGCTGCAAAGGGGGAGCAATTAATGCTCGCCCCTTTGCAGCAGGATGAGGCAGCTGAGCATAAAAGGAGAAAAGAGGGAGATTGACGTTTTGGGGTTGGAAAATCTGGTGAGAGAGGGAGTTTTTAGAGAGAGTTTTTGAGAGAAAAGGGAAAAAGAAAAAGAAAGAAAAAAAAGATATCACTCTTCTTCTTCTTTTTTCTTTTTAAAATCTTAAAGCTAATATTAAGAACTTGTTAAAAATCAATAGAGAAGCAATCTGATCTTACAAACATATCAAAGTTTCGGACTAAAATCAACAGGAACCTTGACATTTGAAGATTCTTTGGACCCAAGTTTTCAACCCCAAACTTTAGGAAAAAGTGCAAATTCGTGTGGATTGGAGCGACGCCAGGGGTCTAATCGACTTGGATAAGCTTCTAAAAAGGTAGGCAATCCTTTTCCTTTCACTTTTTCTTGCTTTCTAGGTGATTGGAGTGTATTTTCGTGCATTTTAGCTCTGTTTTCGCGCTTCTGCTTCTGGAAATCAAGAACAGTCATACGATTGTTCTTGGATTTGATGAACAGTTATACGACTGTAGTTACAGTCGTACGAGTGTTCTTGATTTCCAAGCCTTTTCTTTCCAGTTTATTTCAAATAGAGTTTTGGCAAGATTCTAACTTTGGAACGTTTACTGTCGCACGACTGTAGTTATAGTCGTACGACTGTAACTTATTTTCCAAAATCAGAATTTCCATTTTTAATCCCAAAAATTTCCAAAAATCCATAAAAATTTAGAAAACCCTAAAAATCATCAAAATGAATTTTGTTGTATGCATTCACGACCATAGATTCAATTTTCAGTAAAATTGCATTTAGAACAATGCCACGACGGAGACCCAGTTCTCCCGAAAACTGACCCACCTTAAATATAAAAATGAATGTAAACCGGTAAAATTGTTTTCAAAAATGAATTTCCCACAAAACTAAAAATACAGGGACGTTTCAAAATGTTTTCCAGGACTAACCGGGCCGGCTAGCCAAGCCAACCCGGTTATCCCCTATATGCATGTCCCCAATTCTTGTTTTTCCAATTCTGTCTATTTGAGTCCTAATTGTGGCATGCCATATAAATTGTGCTAATCTTTGTTTTGTAGCTTTTATTTATTTTTATTTTTATTTGTATTTTAATAGAATTAATCGTGTATTTTAGGCGGTTGTAATTATTTTTAGATTCTCGTGTATTCTAGGCTATTGTACAAGTGAGGCGAGAGTTTTTATTTTTCCATTCAATTTGGTTGTAAGCCAATTAATATTTATTACTTTTCTTTGTTTTTGTATCATATATTTGTATGCGCGCTGTATGTCTTTTATATGCAATAAAATTGACTTTTAGAATTCGAAATATCATCTTTGAACATTGACTAACATTTGTTTTAATTAGACACGAAATAAGGGACTTTTCCGGACTCGAATCTCTGGATAATGTAGCGGCCGTTCGTCTGGTTCAGCTACCTTAAGAATTTCCCGGTTGAGCTGAGCCAGGTGGCGGCTCTACAATATTCATCGAGACTTAGGTCTCGGTTCTTTTATGCATTAATTCCATTTATTTTCCAAAACCAATTTTCCATTTATACAAAAACCCCACGTAAGGGAGGGGCCCGCCCGAGATCGTGGCGCCGCTTCTGAAAGGGAGTCTCGCGTTCCGTCGAAAACGCGTTGTCCGCTCACACCAAGACATTTGGAGGTTGGTCAATCCAATGGTACAATAAATATTGCACAAAAAGGTATACAACAGACTTAAAATGTCAGACCTAGTCCAAATGGTTGTTATGTGAACTTAAAGACCGGTGTTACTATATTAAATGTAAATTTCTATTGCTTTTCTATTTTATAAAGTCATTGTTCAATGCTGTAAATTGGTTATAATGTATATTGCTTGTTTTTCTTATTGTTGTTTTTATTCTTATAGCCAACGACAGCCAAAGCTAAATTTCTTTACAAGTGAGATTTAGTGTTGATGGCTTTGATGTGTTGAGGAAACTAAAGGTTTTTGAAGGTTCAAACCTTGTATTTTGCAGATATAAAGAACTGTACTATCCAGTGGGGCTTTTGAAACTGTTTTAGCAAACAACTTTTATATGGATGTTATTTTGGATGGTATTTTAGTACTCTTTTATAAGACAAATATGGATGTTATTTTGGATGTTATTTTTGTACTCTTCTATAGTACAAATATGGATGCTTGTGCTTCCATGAATTATATAAATAGTACTCCTATTTAATTGCAACCCAGCAACAATTCTAGCTACTGCATACAATATTACTATCTTCTTAATTAATTCTCTCCTTGAAAACATTAATTAGTTAAAATTTAATGTTTTGCACTTGTCCTAATTTGAGTCATTAGTGCAAATGAGTATTATGCATTATGGATGCTTCGTTTGGTGCATGAGATGAGTATTATGTACTATTCTTACATACTGGAATTAATGCTTTAATTTTAAGGACCCACTCCATACTTTGCTTCTATTTTTTGATTAGTTGGTTTGATAAATATATAGTTTTGTTGCAGTATAAACAAAATCATGAAGTTATACGTAAGTGAAAAGGATAAACAAAATTGAATAGACAGATTTACATTACTTTATATGCAAAAACTGAAATTTCAGTACAAATTCAAATCCAACAGTCTTAAACTCAAAATCCAGGATATGGTCAGTATGATCAGCAATAGCAATATATCCACACAAACACACATTACATCCCCCACCCTGCAGCAACTCCATTGCCAATGTCATCTTATTACCCAATTTATGCTACTCAAACACAACAGACACCTAATAATCAAGCCATAGATCGACATCAGCAATACCCAGTTTATGTAATGTCAGTTATACAAACCCAACAATACATGTCTATTCAGCAACAACCTGATGTGAATTCCCCTGTTCACCCACCACCACTCTACCCCACCAAGCCTGAAGCTACTGTTGTGGTGGGCAGTGTTTATAGAACGATGGTGGCTTCAAATCCTTCATTTGTCCCAAACCAGGGTACTTAATTTCAGCAGCAATATGTGAGTTATGCTCAAATGCAACATCCGTCTCAGTCCATTGTTGTTGCTCCTGCTGCTGCTGCTACTAGTGGTGATGGTAATTATGGATTTGAATATGCCAAAGCAGGGACTATAGAGCAAGTTTATTACACACTCAAGCAGTGCCCAGTTTGCCTCCTCAGTATCAAACAATGACTGCAGCTACCGCAGTTGCACTTGCTGAGGCTTCCAACACAATTCACCACATTAGAACCTCGCAGCCACTCTAAAATTTAAGCCTCTACGTACCACAACTCAATTCTCTTCTTATTTATATTACTCTTGAATATTCAGTATAAGTTACAATTTTGAATAAGATATTTTGTTCAAGTAAATAAATTAATATTGATTTTCTTGTCAAATTGGGATCAAATATGTAGCAATTGCCAAATTATATCATATAATTATATCAAATTGGGTAATTCACAGTTGTATAGCAAATGGGTGGTCCTTAATTAATCATACTTATTATTAAATTGAGAAGAACAACAAAGAAGCCCATTGTGAATTGAGAAAAAAAAATTAAAACTAGAAGAAAGGGAGTGTAAAATTTTAGGTTTTCTATAACTTTTACCTCAATTTTAGGTTGCTCTGATAAGTTTTTGAAACAAAGTATATTGCATGATCTCCATAGTGACAAAGAAGAACATCATAATTTTTTCCATTTTTGAACTGAGAAGGCATGAGAGTTTTGCTCTTCAAAAGAAATAAGGAGGAGGTTACGAAGAAGGAGTAACAAGATGGGAGAAACTAATTGGTTTTCGTGTTAGGGTTCGAACGAATTGAAGAAGAAGAAAAAGATGTCGTTCTTTTTAGAATGTATAATCTGGTTTAAATTTTTGGGTCGAGTTATATTAGTTGGGTTAGTTGGGTTTGTGGGTCGAGCATGGGCATTGGCAAGTGGGACCAAAATGCTGATGTGGTGGCTGACGTGACATACATAACAGGTTGATGCGCCAAATAGCAAGGATTGGGCTACACGTGTGACGGGCCTCGAAAAATGCGGGTAACTAGACTAAAAAAGAAAAAATCATATACTCAATGTAGGTAAAACAAAGATCATGGAACTGATTGCATAAAAGGAGAAAGATCGGGGGTTCAGGATGCATTTTGCCTTTTTTTAAACAAAAGTTTAGGGGGAATTGGAATCAAAGCCTTTTTATTTCTTTTAATATATTAGTTTCTTTTAGATATGCCCTACCCATTAATAGATTCCACATTACTTAATATACGAAAATTTGACTATAATAGATTTTAGATTCATTTTGAGAAACAAAGTTGAAGACCTAGAGCCTTTAACTAACATAATACTTTTTAAAGCTAACATCGATTTGTTGAAATTTCTAAAGGTAAACATTTTATTAGTCTCATAGTTTTACATATTAAACTAGTCAATCTATGTATTTTTAGAACTTACTATGTGGTCTTTTAGTTTTATTATAATCAACCCCTTAGATCTTTATTACCAAATTGTACCAAATAATGATAAAATTATCCTTAATCCTATTTTATAGTGTTAAAACATATTAATTTTTTTTTTCAACTTCATGTTTCTCTTTCTATTTTTCACATAATCCTAATATTTCTAATATTTCTAATTAGATTTCTTTATTGACTAACTTTTATATAATTATGAAACTTAAATTTATCGGTGTAGAGCTTGTTTCATTAAAAAATAAATAAATAAATTATTTTAAAGTTAAGAGTAAAACTATACAAAATTCTCAACATGAACTTTTACGAATAACATTAAGAAAAAACCATTTTGAAAAAAATTATTAAGATTCATTATAATTTTTTTTTTTTTGGTTATAGTATATATTAAATTAATAAAAAGAATAATTATAGAAATTTAAGAGAATAAATGATGACAAATTTTTATTTTTGTAACTAATATAAGTAAGTATATAAACGTTTGTGTATATATGCCACAACAAATTTATTAGAAACTTTTTAATTAAACTTAAAAATTAAAAGATAAAATTTTACTTATAATCAAGAATAATGTAGTTCATTTGTAAAAATAAATGGAATGACTAACAGTTGAATGAGACAAAATTTAAAGATCTTAAAGTCTATATGTGGATTGACTAATGTAACATATACATATATAGGGACTAATAAATTGTTTAGCTGAAATCTAATATATTTCTTTTACAACAATGGTTTTGAGAAGGGGGATGACGATACTGTAGGATTCCAACATATATACTGTGTAAATGTATTTTTTGTATAAACTCTATATATTTCTATTGAAATAATCCAATATATTTAAGTAGGTGTTTTTGAAAAGAAAATAAAAATTGGAATTTTGCATAATTGCACGTATATAGAAAAAAAAGTATTATGGTATTTCAAGTAAATTTTGCCAATTGGGAGGAGTAAGAATGGAGGTTGATGCATTTGATGAGTGGGAGGGAGCGGGTTAATAGAGATAGGTAAAGTAAATGGATGAAAATATACAAGTGTTTTCTTTGGAGATTTTACAATTGTGGTTATGTATTAAAATTATAAAAAAATATCATTCCATCTTTTTCTTTTTTATTTATTTATTTCACACTTTTACAATTTACTTGGATGGAACGAATAAGTGAACATTAGACTAGTAAACTAAAGAAATTACAAAGATAAATTCAAACTTCCCAACCCAAATTTAAATAGTCGCAATCGAGGTTAGAATTTTTATCCCTTCTAATATCATCCATTAGCTCCCTCATCTCTCTAACTTTGATTAACGTATCCCTTATGAAACCGCCTCTAACACCGTTAATTTAGAGCAACTCTTAAACTCATATGAGTTGCTTTTTGGTTGATTTAAGTTCCTTTTTGACGTTATTCACTGTTAACTTAAAACTATGTGGAAAAAAGAGTTTAAACTAATTAGGCTTTGTTTATTATTAAATTATAATTAAGCGGTGATAAATAGTAGTAAGTAAACAGGTAGTAGCTGGTAGGACCTATTTGGTCTACTATTACTGTTTGTTGTTTACTGTTGCTGGTAGCCAACTGTTTTACTTCTGAAACAGTTAATCACAATCGTTTGACAGTCCTAACCAAATACTTAGAATCTATTGTTTGAAGCAGAAAAAGCAAACAATAGTTGTTCGGACCAAACACCCACTTAATCCCTTCTTTTTTTCCTGATCTAATGGCACTCGAAGGAATTCTCTTGAGCATCGTCAATGCTCACCTCCACAACATTTCTTCCATTATAGACGGAGACTCCCTTCAGAGATTAGTACTGCTAATTTGAAACCAACATATTTTAATAGTTTGCGAAATGCAAAAATAGAAATTAAATTTTATTATATTGTAATAAAATTTGAAATCTAGATTTCTGCAATTGTATCCACGTGAACTCCAATAGATCTTATTATTAGCACAGAGAAAACTAAGGCTTTGCTTGAGAGGGGGTTGGATAAGAATCATAAAGGAAGGGATAGTAGGATACGGTGTAGTATTAAGGGGAAAAGTAAGGGATTGGGTAGTATCCTGCTTGGGAGGAAGGGATGGTTTTATAAAGTTAGGTAACCATGAAAAACCTTTGTTTTGTTTGGGAGAAGGTTTTTATAAAGTATGGTTAACTATATAAATTACTTTTATATCCTTCTATTTAAAATTAGTTTAAAAAAAAGTTTTGTTTACTAAATACAACAAAATTATAGATTAACAGAATTTAATATAATTTTGATTATCAAAGAGCTAATTAATTGAACAAAAAATAAAGATAATTAATCGTAATTGCAAGGATGGAATATATTAGATATTGGGCAAACCACAGAAGTGGTTAGTTAGCGATTGATAGAAAAACTAACAACATGCAAAAGAGAAATTAATTAAGTTCACAAAACAATTATGAAGAAAAGGTTCCCAACAAAATCAAGAATTGGTAATCTGAACGTCATTTCTTCTAAACCAAATTATTGAATTTAAAAAAAAAAATTAATTACAAATATTCTAACACACAAAAATCACTTGGAAGTTACAACTCCCATGCCAAAAACACTACTAATCATATTGGATAGATGATTTCAAAGAGAAAGACAACCCAACCAATCTTCCTTCATTTCCCTATCCATTTAGGAGGATCAAAGTTTCAAAACATGAAATCAAACATAGAACATGGCACTTTAGCCAAAGTATGAACAGCCATGTTTGCTGATCTCCCAGCAAAACAAAGTTTAATATTTGACATAGCAGAGATAAGATATTTACAATAAAAAATAACAACACCAAAACCACTTAACATTTCATCTGTAGAATGAACAGCATGGACCACCACTAGCTTATGCAATCCAAGGCTCGAACAGACCAATAAACCTTTTAACAGCAGCAAATAGGAATAAACCAGCGCTATCCCTCACCACCCAGGCAACCTAATTACAGTTCTCACAAGCCAAAATCATAGTACAACCTTCTATCAATTCCACCATGTCCACATACCCTACCTGTACACAAGAAAAAAAAAAAAGTAGCACAATTAACAAATTATGGTCAACTATAAGTTAAACTCTATTAACATGAACACTAAAAATAAACATAAGAATCAAACCTCGACACTAATTTTTTTGGGATCCCCGGTTCATGTACTTCATCAACACACTTTTTCGACGATCTATTCGACATTTTACCACAGACTCTAGAATCTTTGGATTCTCAGAAAGGAACACATAAGCATCATCTTCAATTTCTGCATCAACTCCTTTTTCCTCAAGCAAAGCCCATATATCACAGTCTATACTTGCATTTTTAGCTAACAATGCATTTGCCAACTCTTTTGATGAGTCATTGATAGCATTAGCAACTGAAGTAATAGCATCAGCTAAATTTTTCATATCATCTTCAGTTATGTTCTTTTTACCTTTCTTGGCTTTTAAGGCAATTGAACCTTGAGAGTTTTCTTGGGATCTTGCTATCTTAGGTGAGACCACTTCTTCCTCGTTTTGATCAACATTTACATTTGTTTGACCCACATTATCAAGTATAATACGATCTTGAGAAACCAAATGATCTACTGCATCAATTGTATCAACTTGAGAAGGTTCAGAAACTTTTAATCTTTTCCTCATGGTAGCCTCCAATGTATTTACACTAGTAGCCCCATTCGCCCTATCTGGTCCAAAAATTTCAGTTAACTTATCATAATTTCTAATAGACTTATGTCTCCATTCATTTGCTTCTGGGTTTTTCTACATAAACAGAAAAAAAAAAATTACAGCAGTAAAAGGTAAAAAAGGAAAAATATGTCATGCTAATTGACAATTGCCATGGATGCAATGTGTAAAATACAACAACCATTTATTTCAATAAATCTTTAAACATGATCAAAATAAGTTACATACCAAAATAAGTTGGTCCCAAACTTCAGGCTCAGCACCCCATCTTTCGGTCTGTGGATTCCAAGAGAATCTGCTCATCCCATCCTTGAACACATCATAGCAACGAGTGAAATTCCTTTTGATAGTTTTCATTCGATTTTGAATCCTTTCTTTATCTATTGGCATGTTAGGGAACTTTTCCTTCAATTCTTTAGCTATGTTTACTAGAGAATGTGTAGTAAATGTCCCTCCAACTCTATTACCAATAGTGTGTTGATGCAAGTATGCATCAACAAGAGCATCATCCATAGTTGATGTCCAATTACATGTAACATTACAGGTTTCATTTCCATCCTCACTAGTTGCATTGAATTTCCTTTTCACCATATTCAAAACTACAAAAAAAAAAAAAAAACAAATGAAAATACCAAAAAATAACATGTTAACTTAACAAATGAAAATACCATAAAATAATGTTAACTCAAAGTCAATAACATTCAAAGACACACATAGCAAAATCATCAGTTAAGTTCATTACATAACAAAATGAATTACATAACCAAATCATGAAATATAATCTAGCCACATTACAGCCGCTATAGAATCTCGCAACGCCTCTCCTGCTCTAGTTTCTTTGATATTTTCTGCACTAGCAGGTTGCTCTTCGGGTGCATCACCGCATGTTTCAAGTTCCCTATCAACTTCATTGAGTATTGTTTCACTTGGATCTACTCCCATTAAATAGTTATGTAAAATACAACAAGCAATAATGATTTCATTTTGTGTTTCCAGATTATAATGTGGCTCGGTTGTACTTCCTATTATTTTAAGTATCCTAAATGCATGTTCGATTATGTTTCGCAATGATGCATGCCAATTATTAAATAATTCTGGAGGATTTCGTGGAGGATTTCTATAATACTCTTTTAAGTGATAACGTTCCCCTTGATAAGGTGTAATCAGACCACCTCTCAACATGAATCCGGCATCGACAAGGTAATATTTTCCTAAATAGACATTGAACTTTGTCATTATATTATCCATGATATATATATTTATATATATAAGCCATAACAAATTCATTCCTAAAGTTAGTTACCTTCTGGGATTGCCAAAGGACATTGTCGAGATAATGCATTTTTCATAATTCTAGAGTCAGGTGTTGTACCTTCCCAACCAGTTAAGACATATGTGAATTTTAAGTCAAATGTACATGCAGCCAATACATTTTGCGTGGGGTATTCCTTCCTCCCACTATAACTAGGAGCATCTGTGTTAGAAACCTTAACCCGAATATGTGTTCCGTCAATAGCACCAATGCAGTCTTGATATTAATATCTATATTTATTAAAGAAAATAAAATGAATGTATAATAGAATTTCAAATCACTATATAGCTAATCACCTTGAAATACGGATAAAATCTTTTGTTGCAGAAAATTTACAAAGGAATTTCTGCTCCGTCAGGCTGTTTCATAAATAACCCTCCTA
The DNA here is from genome assembly GCA_039660915.1 of Euphorbia tirucalli. NCBI lineage: Eukaryota > Viridiplantae > Streptophyta > Magnoliopsida > Malpighiales > Euphorbiaceae > Euphorbia > Euphorbia tirucalli. Next base: position 19,787,355 of record CM077637.1, read on the forward strand.
ATAGTATTATTGCATCTAAAACATTATGGAAATGACGACTTACTGTCTCACCAGAACGTCAAAAGAAGAAAGATATCTCACGATGGGAAAAATTGTGTCCTAGTAACCAAAGTGTTTTTGCTACTTTTTCTTCAACAGTAACTCGTAAAGTTGGTCTAAGACCACCCTGTCTAACTAATATATCACACAGTCCTCTAAATGCAGCAGGGCTCATTCTTATCACATTATGACAAAGATTACTAGAGTCTAAATATTTCATTAATTCGTCTCGTGTTTTTTCTCCCTCAAGCCTTAATTCATGAGACATTTGACTTGTATGATTTCTATGATTCGCATACCAATGGAGCACAGCACAAATAACTTGAATAGCTGCTAAATGGTGTTGTCGTTGCAATCTCACCACACTAAGTTCATCATCATCCATCTATAAAAAATATCAGAATTATTTAAACTACCATGTTGTGTTTATTTAACAGTAAAACCAGAGAAATAATCCAATATTCAGGTTAAATTCATAGAGGAACATTTTGCAGCAAACATCATCGAGGCATTTCAACAAAAAATAAGATCTAGGAAGTAATATTGTTTAAGTGTCTATAAGTCAATCCATGTTTTAGTACGTTATTGTAGAAAAAAAAGAGAGAGAAATGAAAGCTTTAATTTACAGAGGGATAATCTTGGCTTTAAAGGGAAGGGAATCCATGAGAAACAGGACAGAGAAAAAGTCACATGCTTTTCCTTTAATAAGCATTAGATGCAAATGTTCATACAACCAAACCAACAATTAAATGAATGAGCAAAGAAAAAACACAGCACCATGTGATTAATAAATGGACCACACAACAACACTCTTTCACATATATTCATTCAACATTATTCTATACCCTTCTCAGTAAAAGTTTACTGTCAATCATCCACTTGTATAAGATTGTTGCTTAATTGGTTTATTTAATTTCTTAGTACTAATTGTTTCAAGTATTTAAAAGAGCATCATCATTATATTATTATCTTCATCAAGTATATCTGTAAGGAATAGAGGCCCCATCCCACACCATCACCAAATCTCTCTAAAATGTAAAAAAGATATACATAGCAAGTTTCATGTATAAATTGATTACAAAAGCCCCTCCTAATTTAATACTGTGATGATCACTTGAGATGACTATGATTAAGCTGCAAGAGCTTACATAGAGACAGTTATTCTAATACACTGGACAAGTTCACTAATTATAATTATAACAGATGTATTAAATCAGGAATGAAAAATCATTAAACATACAAGTATTCTTTCAAAAGAGCAAGTTCCAGCCCAAGAAACCAATAATTAACTAAGATCTATTCATAATAGTGCTTTCCAGTTCCCACCCAGGAATAACAATCTAACACTACGTGCAAAAATAAGAACTTGGTTCCTAGTTCTACTGAAAAGCACAAAGCTTGTCACTTGAATTTCTCTAGAATGTAGAATCGTTCAGTTAAGCATACTGTTCTTTCTCTAGAATGACATAGAAATTGAATCCAATCCACATCACAACAAAGAACAAAATCAAAACAATAAACCAGAAAAAGGAGAAAAAAAACCTGGTGGAAAGCAAGATTTGAGTGGAAGCAACTGCAATTCCAATTCCAGAAGACGAAAATCGAAGAGACCGGCAGCCCTAATCAAGAAATTCACAGTGATGGAGGGGGGCAGATTAATATCACGATTTTTTTTTATGGAGGACAAGATGGGAAATATGAATAATACTAAAGGATATAATTGTCTGTCCAATATTTCAATCCTTCAAATCCCACCAAATCGGTGGGATTGAAAATCAGAGGAAAATATGGTTTTTGGTGAATTTTGATTCACCCTTCCAAAACCTCAATTCCATTCCCTACAAATGATTCTCCCTCCCAAGCACCAGTGTTTGAAAACCCCACCTTAAAAAATCTTTCCAAAACCCCATCCAAGCAAAGCCTAAGAATCTGAAAAAAAAAAATCTATTATTCTAGAAATAAACATTGACTGCTCTTTTTTTTTCACGATAAGATATCCAATGTCTATCATAATGACTAATTCCCACGTTGGTTTGTAGATATCTCGAAAGTGGGACAATTAGCCCGAGAATTTAAGGCTCCTCCACATCCAACAAAGCCTTATTACAAATCTTTATTTAGTCCTAATTACTAAATCAATAATGTAAAATCATTGCAAGTATATATAAACACGAAAATGCGCATCTCTAGAGAAAATGAGAAAAAAAGAACAATAACGGTAAGCCTCAAAAGGCCGGGTTGTTGAAAATTAAGGAGTTGAAGGGCTGATCGATAATTTTAAAAAGTTGAGCTCGATAAAAGTTTAGGTCGGGAATTGGACCTAACTTCTAATAAATATAAGAAATATATTTATTAAATAACAATAATTAATAAATAAACTTTTTTTTAATAAAATATATATAATATAATGTCTATACTTAAAAAAAAAACAAATTGTTATTCAAACTATACAATACATATGAAAAGTTTGGTAAAACTATGTTTTTTTGTTGTTTTTGAGTATTCTCTTACTGAATTAGAGGTGTAGTATCTAGAATCAAGGAGAATCGAACCCTGGACCTTCCAGTTAGAGAGAGATGCTTTTATCAGTGTCTAGTATCAAGAAGAATTGAACCCTGGACCTTCCAATTGGAGAGAGATGCTTTTATCACTAGACTATAGCTAGATAGATACTCAGTTTTTTTCGTCCTAGTACAATTTAGTACGGTTCTTAGTCTAATGAATAATATTCAGTTAACTCTTGATAAAATGTTAATTGTTCAATTCAATTCTAGATTTTTTTTTTTTTTATGTAAGAATTCAATCAGGTTCAAGAATGCCCATTTTTTTCAAAGCCATTTGAAAATATAGTTAAATCTCGGTAAATTAATAACCTCGACTAAATGATAATTTTCTCTGGTCTCGACTTGGGTCAATGGGAAAAAATACTAATTTCGCTAAATGCATAAAATAATAATTTTTAAAAAATCCCTTAAGACCCATTGAAAATATAAAATAATAATTCCTTAAATACATACAAAAATTACATATATAATTAATAAAATAAAAGGTTTTCTATATAAGTTCTATTTTAAATTTTTAATATTATAGACACTTGTTGCTTTTTTCCATGCGAATCAAATTCAATTTAATTTTTAACTTTTTATCGGCCGTATAACACATTAGGTATTTTCTTCTCATGTTAAAACAGGTAATTTTTCTAGGTGTCTAAGATAAGAAAAATCTCTTCTGGTGAAACATGTAGTGAAACTGGGATCTTGATGGTTAGTTAATAGTTAGCATATCCACCATTCTTTGAATATTGTTCTCATCCACAAGCGATTCTATTAGAATTTTATTTTCACAATGATAATTCAAAATATACTTAATACTTATGATATTTTTATATTGTAGATTAGAAATAATTTCTTCTAATCCATGAATGCTTTCAATGTTACTAATTTATTGTGCGAGATGCATATATTCATTGAATTAAATTTTGTAATATTAAAAACAATTTGCAATATATATATATATATATAAACTATCCTCTAAATTAATAAATATTAATTTATTAATTATTATTTTGTAGCGGTTATTAATAACCGCTACAAAATAATAATTTTTCTCGATCCGAAATATATTAACGTATAGAGATGTTACCATAGTCTAAGTGGTACACCCATTTTTTGTGGGTCGGAAATCTGGGTTTGGAAGCCGAGTTCCTTCTAAAAATCTCCTAACAAACAAAAAAAAAAAGGAAAAAAAAAAAAATCATCTTTCAAACAGAATTTAACTCTGGTCTAAAATAAGGCCGAATTTTGGACACCGGTGGTTGATCTGAACAGAAACCTCCTCTGTGGACTGGAGAGTAGAGACATCTCAACAAATTCGGACTTCCCTTCAATTCTTCAACCCATTTTAACCCTTTCTCCCTTTTTTTTTTTCATTTAAATAATCGATACTTTCTGATCCCGAGCGACTCACCCTCTTTTCTTCCTTTTTCTTTTCCATTCTCCATTGCCGATTGCAGATACCAGTAATGGCGGTGAATCCATCCACACCCTGTTCCTCCCCATTAGATCGTTCTTTAGTTCCTCGCTCCTCCCTCGCCTTCTTTCCTCGTGTTTTGTTTCCACCTTCTTTCTCAACTAATATTCTGTCTCCTAGAATCGTCGCCTCTCACTCTCCAAATCCTACTTCTGACCCCTCTCGACGATTCAGATCGATTGTGGACTCGGATTCTGCGATTGGCTCATCCGCTGCTTCCTCGTCTTCCGCTATCGATTTCCTCACATTGTGCCATCGGTTGAAGGTAAAGGATCATAAAGCTTGTTTATGTTTCCAGTCCCTTTTTTTTTTTTTTTTTGGTAATGTTGCGTGCTTTTTCCTAAGCCTTACTATTAGGTTTTAATAATTTTACTTCATCACGAAATTTTTGCATCCAATTATGGCAGTTTTGTATACTTTTCTTGCTCTATCTGATCAAGCCCAATATGATAACATGCTGAAAAAAATGCCTTAGTTTATTGTCTTATTTTAAGGACAAATTCAAATGTTGCGACAGTAAAATCATGCAGCTTGTGGTCTAATTTTAATTTATGAAATTGGGTGTCTCACATCTGAGGTACATTCAGGAGGCTATGTGGGTAATCAAAGAAGAATTGGATGAAGTTGTCTTCCAATCAATGCATTATCCTGTGAAGAATAGGAAAGGAAAAAGGGGTTTCATATACTATCGTATATGAGAAGAAGACGTCAGCTTTGAATGACAGTATTCTTAGTACCTAAGCTCTATTACCTCATGGGGGCCAATCATTAAAGATAAGGGTTGTAATGCAACTCATTCCTGGTTCCTTACCCTTTTTCCCCTTCTAATCTGAAATGGAATTAAAATGTTGCGTTTAGGGCAATTCCACTATAATGTTGTTGTGTTCGTTAACTGATCCATTCAGTTTTTATCCAAAGTATAGTCTAGCTTAATGGGAGTGGTCACCAAATTCATTGCAGTTGATCATAGTAAATGCTATGGTTAGCACATCTATTCTTTTATTTAAAAAAAAAAAAAAGTTATACGAAATGAAAATGGTAAAACTCACCATGCATTAAGTATTTAATGTTGACAATCTGGTCTCTTCGATGGAGTTGGTGTTGGGGAGTTTCACATCATTCGAGTCCATTAATCTTGCATAGGATCCATTTCATCATTTCATTCTTTGTTCTCCTATAATAAACTTAAGTCTGGAATTCCTTCTTGTTTTGTGTTTTTCTTTTCCTTGTTGATTTTTCAATATCTTGTCTCTGTGCATGCTCATTTATGTTTTCAAGGTTGTCTAGAGGCATCACTCTATGTTATATGATACATGGACTGGCTTTTTTTTTTTCCAAATTAATGTTCTGTCATTTTCTGATTATCTTGAAGGAAATGTAATCCTTGCTGCATAGATTTCTGATTGTAATGTTCAATATAGGATTAGCTTTATAACTGGGCGTAGGACTAATCTTTCTCTTGCTCTTTCTCCAAGACCACAAAAAGGAAAGGATGGATCAACCATGGGATAAAAGGTCCTGAATCAATAGCTGACCATATGTACCGCATGGCTTTGATGGGTCTCATTGCTGGTGATCTTCCAGGTTTGAACCGAGAAAGGTTAGACTTTGTCTTATAATGTTGACCCCCATGCTCTTTAAATGGTATGTTCATCATTAATAGCATCCGCTATGTTGAATAAGCACTAATTCACAGGGCACTAAAAAAAAATTTGTATTCTATGGATATTTTAATGGGCTTTTTGCAAATTCTAAAATGCTTAATTTGGCTAGCTTTTGAAACGTGTGGAATGTGGACTTTAAACATGGATGTTATAATCAATTACCAGTCTGTAAATCGTGTATCTCATTCTGTAATGACATATACTTTCAATTTCCTCATGTGTACGTTCTTTATTAGATGCCTTTGTCTTTCTTATTTGAACAGGTGCATAAAGATTGCAATCGTCCATGATATAGCGGAAGGTATTATATTCTTTCTTGAATGTTCCAACTGCAGTTGGTATGAATTATGAAATATTCATTTGTGTTATGACGAAATGAAATGGATACAGTTTCAATTTTCAAAATGTGTGGAGTGCATGAATGAGGAAGGAGGCTTTGAGGTAGTAATTATTCAATGGTTTTGTTTTGAGTCCTGGTAGATCTGTTAAAAGAGCTCTTTACAGCTATTCTCGAACTACTTTTCTGTCACCACAAATAGACTCTTGCAAGTGGGTATGTAATACAACTCTCTAGGAAATCAGGAATTATATGAGGCACAATTTTTTTTGACTTCCCACCTTCAATTCGTGGGGTTATACCAATAAGTTACTCCTAATTTGTGGTTAATGAATGTGGAGTAGATTTTAGACCATAAATTGAATATTTGAGTCTTTAGTGGCAAAGCAGAGTTGGTTCTTTTGCTTGTAGTTTGATGCAATGCAACCTTATAGGTACCCTTTAGAGAGAAACATATAAAGAATGTTCCAACCACCATATTATGCACCCAAGTTTATACCTTGTATTTTCAAAGAGCTAGAACATCCAGATCCTCATAAATTTACCAATGTTCTTGTCATTATAGTTTTCTTTTTCTTTTTTGAAAAAATAAATAAAGAAAAGCCAGTAAAAAGATAACATTTGGGGTTTAGGGGAACTCAATAACAAAACCAGTACGATTTATAATTCTATATTAACTTTTGTTTTCCTTTTTATCTTTTTTTGCTATTTTTGCTTTGGAAGTTTGAATTGAGCTTTAAACTGTGATAGCTATTGTTGGAGATATAACACCATCTGATGGTGTGCCTAAACATGAGAAGAGTAGACGGGAGCAAGAAGCTTTAAATGAAATGTGTGAAGTTCTTGGTGGAGGAATGAGGGGTATGTAGTAGCTGTTGTTATCTTAGCAGTACTATAGTTATCAATTTAACTAAGTTATATTCTTTTGTGTTTTTTCCACTGCAGCTGAAGAGATCAAGGAACTATGGGAAGAGTATGAAAACAATGCTTCATTAGAGGCCAACCTTGTGAAAGATTTTGACAAAGTATGTAAAATTGGCATTCGAATAAATATTACCGCCTTCGTTTATTTTTATATGGCTTTCTAGGCTTATCAATTTGTTCCTTTTTATACGACGTTTTATATTAACAATGCACTTTTGGAAAATCTTTTTTGTCAAATTTGCCCATATCTAAACTGAGAGGTTTAGACGTTTAGCAAAATCAATGCAAATAGTCATATAATTAAGCTATAATATTAAGAAGAGAGAGAACTATGGCATGAGAATTAGAGTTTTAGGAGAGAAGTAGTAAAGGGTAAATTAGTCATTTCAGTGCTCATTTAATATTTTGTTGGTCTTGTTGAAAAACCTTGAACGGCACATGAAAAGAAACGTAAGGATACATATTGTCATAGAGTAGGGTTTTGTTTAAATAACCTTTTTTCAATTAGCGTCTTTGATATAAAGCTAAATGCTTGAATTTAGCACCACATTAGAGGTGTGTTCATAACCCTGTCATAGAAGCTGCAGGTGGTGTACCATGTTAGTCCAGAGTGTTCTTTCTTTCTTTACTTAGTTTCTTTTCTTTTTTAAAGTCGAAAAACTGATGTTTATAAGAAAACTATATGCTATACACAACTGAATTTGTGCTTTAGATACCTCAACTTCATGGTGATTATTATGCATGAAGCATAAAAGCTCTGAGAAGAGACAAGGGGAAAAAAAAAGCCGATGAACTGTTATCCAACTATTTTTGGTGTGCACGGTCTATTGAACTATTTTCGTTTTGCTCTTGCCACATTAATGTGATAATAATCTCAATCCCATTGTACAGAATTATGCAAACACTTTTCATAATTTATATTATTGTTTTTCCATCCCTCTTTTCTTTTTTTGTTTGTTTTTTGTTTACCCTTTTATGCGTTCTGTCAAATAGTACACTCTAATATTATTGTCTTCTGTGTAGGTTGAGATGATTTTGCAAGCATTGGAGTATGAAATGGGTAAAGATTTCAGATGAATTTATCTGCTGATCACTTACATGAGCTAATTTTTCCAATTCATTCAATATTATCGTGTGCTTTTGCAGAACATGGGAAGGTGTTGGATGAATTTTTCCTTTCAACCGCAGGTACAATCAACTCAACAAATGCATCCTAAGCATAGTATTGCTAGAAAATCTGATTGAGTAAAGCAGTAATCATTTATGCTCATACTTTAGAACATTTCCTCTCCAGGAAAATTTCAGACAGAAATAGGAAAGAGTTGGGCAGCTGAGATTATATCAAGAAGAAACTCTAGATTGGCTAGTAAGCTTCACTGATCTCCTTATCAGCCACAGGTTTTGAGGCTCTCTCTTGCCTGGATAAACCCTCTGCATAGGCCTTGTTATGTTGGTAGGAATAGCAATTCTTGTATAAAGAAGGATTAAATAAGGGGTTTATCTATGCCAACTTTACTATGAATACAACTAACTAACCAGTTCAGCACTTCATCAAGGTGATGCTATCATAGTTTCTGTTGAGAACTTGCTGGTAATTAGTGTCACCACTCTTTTAGTTTTGACTGTTTTCAGAATATATATGCCTGCTAAAGGGTAAAATGTCTCTTTAAGGGTTTCGCCATTTTTGTGCTGATATTCAGATTGATGTTTTAGGAAACTCTATCTGAGTCAGGTGTGATTGCTCATAGAAGCAACTGGAATTTTGATGTTGTGAGAGAGTAAAATAAGCTACTTATATACATGTGGATACGATTTTTGGAAGTTTGGTATCTACAATGGATTGCAGACGAAAATTTGCTTTTGTAATTAATTATATAAATCAGAGATCTTAGAAGCCCATTTCTACTGGGAAGCTGTTTGCTTTTTAAAGTCCACCCAAATTTGAGCTCTTTGTCATTAAAATGTTTTCTTCATTTGTTCTGTTTTGGGCATAAAAGGGTGGCTGTTAAGATTTGTGAATAAAATGGAAATGGATAAAGATGTATAACTGGCTAGTCAACTTCAGGGCCTAAAACATGCTTGTATGGTTCCAAGTAGACTTGATTTAAGGATGTCATATTTTAAAGTGAACTCTATAGTTTAGCTCAACCCTCACCCTTTTTTGGTCTGCGAACAAGACTAAAGATTCAATGATGGACCCATTTGATGAGGTAATAAAAAGGGATGACAACAGCCACGGTTATGGGTACTCATCACTGCCCGTTTCTAATTGGACGATCCGAATTCTACATAAAAAGATATTGGACAAAAATGAGATTTAAAAAATTATCCGTCACGAATATAGGTAAAGTATGATTATACCTCAGATATCTGCTACCTGAATTCGGCTATATATTTGTTAATTGAATCTTTATTATTGAATATTATGTTGTGTTTATTTTGAACTTTGACGATTTGAATAAGATTTATTTGTTAAGTTTATGAATGGTTTGTCATTGTTTATTAAGTTTAAGCAATGACGTATTTTGTGATTGATTTATTAATTTATTTGTTTGTTACTTAATTTTTATATTAAACTAGGAATTTTCATGAATACAGTAATTAACGGGTACTCGAAAAATATATGCGACAAACAAATGAATGAGATGGGATGGATAGTTGTTTTGATATACGATACGAGTATGAGACAAGTATTGCTCAATACTCACAGGTGTTCTACGCGGTACTACCTTTATTAATAAAGAATTTGAATGGGTTTAGTAGGCAATAAGTTAATCATCTCCTTTTTTTTCTCTGCAGCCTACGAGTGTGTTTGAAATTCCAAGGAATTCAATTCAATATATAGAATTTTGTTATCTTAATATCCATGTTTAGAGCAATAAAAATTAAAAGAGTTTAATTATTTCAAGATTTTAGATAAGCTATGATAAGAGAATTAGAATCAAGCAAACGAAATTGAATTTGATTTTGGAGCACGAGGACTTATATATTATTGTTATTATTATTATTGGGGAAATTACAAAAAATACATTATTTTTTACTTTTGTTTTATGCATACGTTGTTGCATTTTTCGAAATACGTTCAATTAATTATCAATTTTTTTTACCCACTTTATTTCCTCCAATACGTTTCTCTCTCCTATCTTATATTTTTAACCTTAATTTTATCATTTATCTATTAATCCGTTAATTTTTTTGCGACGTCACTTTAAAATGTTTTTATCATCTTTTTTTCTCTTCAAAATGATATCCATATTTATATATTTTTTTGGATTTTTTTTCAGATTTTTAGAAATATATCAGAATGTATCATAAATGTATCAGAATTGTATAAAAAATGATTTTATCTATAGTAAGGAACTAAATTAGTTTTTTTATTGTTACAAAGACTAACTAAAAGCTAACCATAGAAACAAATATAGAATAAAATATATTGTATCAATGTCTGTTTGTTGATATTTTCTGATACAATTTTGATACATTCATGATATAATTCTAATACTTCGCATGTTGTGTTTTATGTATTAATTGCACATGTTTTATCTGTAATGAGGAATCACCTAAGCTGATTTTTTTTATTGTTATGAAAGAGAAATAAAAGTTAACACATATAGAATTAATGCATAATACAATACATAAAAGTATCAGAAATGGATAAGAAATGTATCAAAAAATGTATCAAAAATTTTTGATACATTTCTGACGAGCGGGAAAAAAAAAATATACATATAGATATCAATTCGAAAATAAAAAAGAAATGAAAAGAACTTGATAAAGTGGAATACTGACGGTTTGAGAGATAAATAGAAAAATAACATTTAAATAATAAAAGAAGAGAGATGGAGTAACGGAGGAACGTGTGAAGCTAGACAATAGATAGTAAGAATTCTGATTATTACTTGTAGCTTAAATATCTATCTACTCCCTCAGGTCATAAATATAAGTCGTTTTGAGCTTGTACACAAATATTAAGAAACTATTAATAAGTGATTATTGAGTCAAAATTCTCTGTTTCTTGCTCCTTAATATACGTTAAAATTAATTCTTTATCTTCTTTTACCCAATAAATTCTTATCATTTTCTTTAATTATATCTTGGATACTGTGTTTATTAGAGAATTAATTACTAAGAGAAAATAAAAGCATTACAAAAAGAGAGAATTGTAATTAATTATAAGTAAAACGATTTATATTTATTATTATTTTTTTTCAAAGCCTAAACTATTTAAATTTATGATTAGGGAGAGTATTTGAAAAGGAAAGGAAGATCTTTTGTGCCTTTGATGCTGGAGAAGTGGATCATACTATCAAAAGTTGCAATTTTGTGATTGAAGATGATTTTTTCTGTTAAATTAATTTTTTCCTGAAAATAAAATCTTTAATGATAAATTGAATCATTAATTGCTTAGTCGACAGCATACATTGATTTCTTTAAAAAAAAATTACATCTTAATTTTTATTAAAATTTATTTTTTTAGTTACTAAATCTCAAATATGATTATTTAAAAAAGGATATTGGCTATTCACCTAAAAATATAGGATAAATAATTTGTTATTTATGTGTTTTTACATATTACTTTACGTAGTCTATGCATATATTAATATGCATAAATTTTGTATCACTCAACCATTTAATTTCTCCATTTATTTTTCTATATTCTTAACATTTAAGATTATATGAAAATATGAAATCACTCCTAATTATAAATACCAAAAGATGTAATTTTTTTAATTTTAAATTTAATTAAAATATTTTTAATGAAGTTTTTGTAGTAGAGTTGCACCTATATTTCTATACTTATGTATATTAATTTTAAAACTTAAAATTTATCTATTTTTTATTCTCTTAGCTTTCTATCCATTTTTATTTATTATAATATTAAAATGAAATTATATATTATTATAAATTTTGATAATCTTTTAAAAATTGTAATTTCATTTTATTTTTATTAGATATAGAAGTTTTACATCTATATTTATTATTATTCTACGCCAAATTTTTTTTTTATGTCGGAAATAATTTTCTTTCAATTTTTTTAATAAAAATATAAAAGATTTCTGGTATTGCTGTTACGAAAAATACTATTTTACTGCTTTATATAAATAATTATTTTTTCTTTGAAGTAATAGCATATTTTTTAAGTCTAAGGATACACTTTTGTATTTATAATTTGGAGTCAAATAAAAAAAAAATATAATATATAGTTCCCCAAAAAGGAGAACCGAAAACAGATTCCATATTGCAACAAGTTGGATAATAAAAATGTGAAAAAAGATTAAAAGAATATTATTAGACTAATCACGGATTACCATCAGTCTGTCAAGAGAATTGGGTCCCACTCGCCAGTTGTAAAATTTTGTCCATTTGATCCAACATCTTCTGACGGTGATGACGCCACCCGTGTTTTTTACCAACTGATCTTCATCTTACTCATCCGTACGTGTATTTGTGTATAGGTGGCCAACTTGAACCTGAACTGGTCGAATCAGACCGGATTGGATCGAGTCAAATCTGGTTAAACTTTGAATCAGATCAGATCGAAATCAGATCTGTGGTTCAGAAGAAAAGAAGATTACCGGTTAGGGTCGATCAATCCTTGAATCTTTGTACCAGCTGTTCAACCCTTAGGTTCAACAAATAGTTAAACCAGCGGTTCATCTCTTGGTTATATTTTTATAATAATTTTTATATTATGTAAATTATTGATTGTAAAATAAAAAATGTAAGTTGTTTTCATATTTGAGAAATTATATTAGTTTGTTACGTATATTAATAATTTATGGAAAAACGTCTACATCGAAATCATACGCAATTTGAATTCTAAATGTTTATTCAAAAGGGTTGAACCTGAACCAGATCGAACCTGAACCAGATCGAACCTGAATCTGGTCCTGATCAAACCTTAAACCTGAACCGATCAGGTCCGCACCGGCTATTCATCCTTTTTGAAGGTGAAGGTTCAGATTCAAGGATTTCTTGAACCTGAACCAGTGGTTCATGAATTTAGCCACCTATACCTGTGTAAGCATTACACTCCAAATAAATGCACCATTCCATGCCAATTCTACTCTTTTAATTGGCCAAATGCATACACGGCCCCTTCAACTTTAATTTTTGAGCCGCTTAGTCCCCTCAACTATTTTAGCGATCTATCTAACCCCTCATTTAAAGGTAAAATACATACGTAGCCCCTTCAGTTTTTATTTTTGAGCCGTTTGGCCCCCTCAATTGTTTTAGCAACCTATCTAACCCCTCATCTATTTTAAAGTGGTAATTTTAAACCTTTGAGTGAACATAACAAGATACAACAGAGTACCATGCATTACACGCGTCCGACACTAAAGACATGTAGGACACACGCTGGAAACTATTTTCTATCTAATTAATGTTACAAACTATTATAAAGTGAAGATTTCCCAGCAATTAATTAAACTCAAGAGGAGGAAAAAATACGACACATCAGCAATTTAAATGTCTAAAAATATCACTTTAAAATAGATGAGGGGTTAGATATGTTGCTAAAATAGTTGAGGGGGCCAAGCGGCTCAAAAATAAAAGTTGAAGGGTCTAAGTATGTATTTGGCTTTTAGATAAGGGATTAGATAGGTCGTTAAAATAGTTAAGGAGGCCAAGGGCTCAAAAATTAAAATTGAAAGGACCGCGTATGTGTTTGGCCCTTTTAATTCCTCCTTCCAATGCCATGCCATTATCATAAATGAAACATGCGTCGCAATAATAACTCTCTTATTTCTTATTTTGTTATTTAGAAAAAAAAAAATATTAACAATTATTATAGCAAAAATTCTATTTTAGTCCCCGTCTATATCGTCCATGACATTCAAAATTGCGACATGTTAATACTATTGCTGATGTATTGTAATAGTAGATATTTCGACTAGTGTAAACTGTGACAATTATAGAAGTTTTTCTTAATTATTATAGTTAGTTTATCTCAAATTCATGCATCATTTGCTCCTTTTATCATGACATTTTATCACAATACCATCTCCAACGTGTGTTAACCATGGGCTAGTCAATGAGGTGTATCAACTGAATCTCATTCATTAGTATTGAAAAAATTCAGAATATATAATTCTAGAGTTTTTATACCCTTGTAACATGAACAAATGTCAATATTATGTATTAATAATATATTTAAACCGTATATATTATATTATATTAATATCATTATATACCACAAATTTTTCCTTAAGTAACAATATAGTTTTTAAATAACACATTACATCTTTAATTACTTTTTCTTATTAATAGAGATGCAAACGAAATAGGTTAGCCTCATCTCGGATCTATCAATTGACAAACATTGTTAACCATTAATCATTTGCTGAAGATAAAATATATGTATTTTGCATTGAATAATTGACTACGAAGAGAGAAGGTTTTTCATTACTTTGTTTATTGTTAGTATCCATTGAATTACAATTTGCATGTGAATTTGTTTTTAAGAAAAAGTCAAATAACAAAAAGGCTTTTAATTAAGAAACGTAACAAATAAGAAAAATAAAATGTTTGAAACGATCAATTAAAAGATTTGACATCAAGTACGGCTTAACAACTTGATGCTCAAAAATCTATACAAATTGTTGGAAATATTTGTTAAAAGAATATTATGAAGAAAAGTTGTTAAAAGAAGAAGAATATCCATATGGTATTAGTATGAATTACGGTAAAACATCATTTATTTTTTATTTTCTTTTCCTATTAGTACAATATTTTTTATTTTTTTTATAAAATTATTTGACAAACTGTAGAAAAATACTTGTGTAAATATTCAGATGAATTTTAGAGCATTTTCAAATAGAAATAAAATTGACTCCTTTTTTAAAAAATAATATTCAGAGAGAGAGAGAGAGAGAGAGAGAGAGAGAGGGGTTGAATATTGGATGAGTAATAAATATGGTCAAACTCGGGGCTCGAAAGAAAATTCCAAGCAAACGGACGAAAAACAGAGCATTGAAGTATAGATTTAGTGCATGTTTAAAAAAAAAAAAAAAAAAACTTTTAGAAAAATTAATAATTAAAAAATAAAAAATAAAAACAGAAAGGAAAAGTCCAAGATTTCTCCGCTTATTATTCATATTTGAGAATTGTAATGAAAATGATGATGCTTTGATGATTCAACAAACATTATTATTCTACTCACAATCCAGCAAATAAATTTTCATTACTCCTCTTCTTTGAGAGGGTCTCTTTCACTATGCTTAGGATTTGAGACCCCACAATCCGTGTTCCTGATTTTGAGCTTCCGATGCAGATGAGAGCCAAGGTTGACATACAAATCCTTAGAATTAACTTTTGTTAAACAAGATAGACAGGATTTTCATTCAAAGGTAAGGCCTTTCGGGGTTTTCTTCTACATTTCTCTTCCTTTTCCAGAGAGATTTTCTTTTGTTGATATTTGCATTTCATAATCTGGCTATTGCTGAAACTTAATTGCTGAAGTGGGTTTTGCGTTTGATATAATTTGCTGATCAGGGGTTTAGCTTTATTAGGTATATTTTGATCTGGGTTTAGTTAGAAATTTGATTAGTGATCTGAGTTTGGCAAAAGAAGACAGTTAACAGTGATTAGGGTTTTGCTTTAACTTACGTGGTGGTTGTTGTTCGACTCCGAAGAGGTTACTGTATACCGAAGATTGTAAGTTTGGTGAATTCAGTGTAGGCCTTTGGTTCATTGGTTGGTGAAGTTTGGTGATTTGGATATCTGTCGATTATGAAAGTTCGTAAAATTTTGTTGTTGAACTTGGAATTCATTACTGGATTTTCATGCTAAATTTTGTTTCTTGAACTGGAATTAAGGGAAAGGGATGAATTAAGTGATTAGAAATTTCTGTATGTGAATTATATGAGAAGATTGTACATTTGCCATATTTGATTTGGCAACTAAATTGATGGCGACTACATCGCCGGCTCCAGTTTCATCCCCTTTTGCTATTCCACCTGCTTCAAACTCTTCGCGGCCGCCACCCCCGTCATCCACTTCTAGTTCGCCACAATCTTCCACCACCAGTCCTCCACCGGAGCCTTCTTCTGCCAACAGTCCACCACAATTATCATCTTCCCCTCCGTCTACTCCACCCTCACAGCCCAATGCCAATCCATCAGACCCTCCAACTTCTTCAATTCCACCATCACCTCCTCAATCTCCGCCTCTATCAACCCCACCACCTCAACCACCTTCATCACCACCACCTACAACATCATCTCCTCCAACTCCACCCAATGCTGATCCTCCAACCTCTGATCCTCCACCATCGCAACCAGTAACTCCACCTCCTAGATCACCGCCACCACCACCACCCGATCCGCCTGCAAGTTCTGCTCCACCACCAGCATCACCTAACCCCCCACAACCTTTATCACCACCACCATCATCAGAGCCACCTAAAACTCCACCACCGCCACCATCAGAACCGCCTAAAACTTCACCACCACCACAAGTAAACCCATCAGAACCACCTTCCAATCCACCCCCACCACCAGCATCTGTTTCGCCTCCTAATAGTTCACCTCCACCACCAGTGTCAACCCCACCTACAAATTCACCTCATCCACAGGCACCAGTTGCCCCTCCTCCCAGAAATGTACCCCCACCTCCTAGGCAGGTTCCAGCTTCACCATCTTCTCAACCAACACCTTCACCCTCAAATTCTACCCCAAAATCATCCCCACCGCCACCATTGATAAGATTGGGTCCACCTCCACCATTTTTTCCTCCATTGAGCAATGATACCAGTCCTAGTGCACCAGAAAGTTCAAATTCAACAAGAAAGGGAGGCATTGGTACTGGAGGTGTAGTGGCTATTAGTGCTGCAGTAGGTATCTTAATCCTCGGCCTTGCTGGATTAGTTGTGTGGTGCATTCGGAAGAAGAGAAAAGATGCATCTCGACTCAATGGTGGTTATGTTATGCCATCGCCTATGGGATCTTCCCCAATATCAGGTATTTTTTTTAATAACAAAAATGACAAATGAAATAAAATTCAGTGTACTTTTCTTTAGCTGGCTGTGAACTTATCATATGGTATTATGAAAATAAAAGTTGTGTAGGGAATAAAATATGTGCAGTTATCTTCTAGTTAATAACTTAAGAAACAAAAAGAAAAAATTAAGTGCATATTTGGTTCATTTTTTGGAAACCATTTATATGGTAACTCATCTGCGTTCATGGGCATATTTGCAAATGAAGATATGTTAGAGAAGGAATTTGAAGATTTTTAATCTTTGTGTCCAGATTCAAATGTAAAGATGCAGTCTACATTACCCTTGATCGGAAGTGGTTCTAGTTCTGATTATGTCTATTCCCCAAGTGAACCTGGCGGATTAGGCAATTCGAGGTCATTTTTTTCCTTTGAAGAACTACTCAAGGCAACAAATGGGTTTTCATCACAAAATCTTTTGGGGGAGGGTGGATTTGGTTCTGTGTATAAAGGTTGCCTTCCAGATGGGAGAGAGGTGGCTGTAAAACAGCTTAAGGTAGGGGGAGGGCAGGGTGAGCGAGAATTTAAAGCTGAAGTTGAGATTATTAGTCGAATACACCATCGTCATTTGGTTTCACTTGTGGGTTACTGCATCTCTGACAACCGAAGATTGCTTGTGTATGACTATGTCCCTAACAATACACTTCATTTCCATCTTCATGGTAAAGCTGCAACATGTAACTGAGATTTGAATAGTAGATTCACCATAATTGTTCAATAATTGTGCATGTTGGTTTTGCAATTTCTAGGGGGAGGTACTCTTCTGGACTGGGCTGCACGAGTTAAGATTGCTGCTGGTGCAGCTCGTGGAATAGCTTATCTCCATGAAGACTGTAAGTATTTCCTTTATGAATTTCGGTAGCTAGGTAACATTAAAATTCGCACTTGTTATACATGCTTCTCTAAGTAGATGTTATTCAAGTCATTCATGTTACCTGTAGGCCATCCTCGAATTATTCACCGGGATATCAAGTCATCGAACATTCTTTTAGATAACAACTTTGAAGCTAAGGTATGCACATTTTTAACCCTCTCTCCATATCTTTATTACTCGTCCCATACATATTATGATTTAACAATTTCTAGAATTTATTCTGTAGGTTTCAGATTTTGGGCTTGCCAAGCTAGCTCTTGATGCAAATACACATGTGACAACACGTGTAATGGGAACCTTTGGGTAAGCAATATATCTATTATTTGTTGTTTCAGGTCTAACCTGGCATAAACATATATTAGCATGCATAAACACATCTAAGCATTTGATTATTTATACAGATACATGGCCCCTGAATATGCATCAAGTGGAAAGTTAACTGAGAAATCTGATGTCTTCTCTTATGGAGTTGTACTTTTGGAGCTAATAACTGGACGGAAGCCTGTAGATGCTTCCCGCCCCTTGGGAGAAGAGAGTCTTGTTGAATGGGTATGGAGTTTCTTTTTGGTTCTTTTTACTGCTTTATTGCTTCAAAAGGTTAATTTGGTTTCCTAAATTGCACATTCTGTATTTTGCTATGACCGTATAAGATCTTTGAAGCTGAGTTTGAAACTCTCGTAGTCATGTAATTGTAGGTTTAGCTTGAATTATACAAATTCCCAATTCTACAGTATGCTCGTCCCTCATGCACAGTTTTTTTCTTTGAATGGAAGTTGCTGATATTATCTCACCTCTACTTAGGGACCCTAGCTCTTAAGGTAGTAAATATAAGATGTTTTTCTGCTATTAGTACTGTCTCTTGAAGTTTCTGTGTGCAGAAGTTGATGAGATCCCGTGAGGTAACTTCCTACTGTTTGCCGACACATAGTTGATAACATTTGAAAATTAGTTGATAAAGAAGCGCTTGTTTGTTTTAGGTTGGCCTCTTTATCAAGGACAGTTTAAAATGATTATTTTATGAGTGAGTGCCTTTGAACAGTTTTGTGAGAGCTATAGGATTCTTTGTGGGGTCTGCTTCATCATCAGATTTTGGGGAAATAGGAAGTCTAGCGAAGTCTACATGAAATTTTGGATTGAAAGACTACTTTGGTCTATAAAGTGAGAGGCTGAGGCCTATTATATCCAACAGTTTGTGTTTTTCTTTAGTCCCTCAGGCAATTAGACTCATCTTTGCAAGCCCATAGATGGAATTTGTGTGTGTGTGTGTGTGTTTTTTTTTTTTTTTTTTTTTTTATGAGCTAATCAGGTCGAAGTCTCTCACTTTAAGAGTCAAGTTGAACCTTAATCCGTATAGTTTTTGTTAAGATTGTTTGAGGCACGTTAGAAAATGTGAAACCCTTATGCATACTTTAAGCAAAAAAGAGAAGACAAAAAAGAGAATGCAAAGGTCAGATGACATAATTCATAGAACAATATGATGCATTGGGGGGTAAGAAAAAGTAAATCACAGCACTAATCCAATATTTGACTTTGCCTCATGCTGCCTTTATTTGTTCAGGCTCGTCCTTTGCTTGGTCACGCACTAGCCAACGAGGAATTTGATTGTTTGGTAGATCCAAGGATGGAAAAGAATTATGATGAAAATGAAATGTTCAGAATGATAGAAGCTGCTGCAGCATGTGTGCGGCATTCAGCTGCCAAGAGACCGCGGATGGGACAGGTAATTCTTATTTTCTAGACAAACTTGTAGCTTAAAATTGTTGCGTGAATATTTGCGGGTAACATCTGGAATCTGGATATATAGATTGTGGGACAAACTTCTCATCTTTGGTTTTGCATCTCAGGTTGTAAGAGCTTTTGATAGTCTAGCTACTGAGGACCTAAGCAATGGAATGAAGGTTGGGGAAAGTGAGGTGTTCAACTCAGCACAACAATCTGCAGAAATTAGATTGTTTCGGAGGATGGCATTCGGTAGTCAAAATTACAGTACAGATTTTTTCAGCCATGGTAGCTCAGACAGTTAGAAGGCCATGGTGAATGTTAGTAGAAAATGGATACATGGAATTAACAGCAGGATCTGTCGAGTAGCGATGGAGCCATATGCAAAGCAAGCTGATGTACAGGATGTGTATATCTGGAAGTGACTGCATCAGCTTCAAACACTTTTTCCAGTTTTTATTTTAGATTTTGCATATAATAGATGCCACCATTCTTTCCTCTTGTAACTAGAGCATGCAAATTTTGTTCAGTCCTATTATCATGTGAATATAACTATTATTCAATTTTGTTCTCTTTCTTCTTTGATTACATCAGGATCAGGCGCCTGCTATTGAGAAGTGATTAGTTCCCTCATCTGTCACTTTTTTTTTTTACCACAAAACAAAACACATCAGTGAATTAAATTTTGAATTGTACAGGTAATGGAATGATTCATGGTTTTTAAATGAATCAAAGCATCCTGATGCCTCCGAACTTTGCTGATTTTACATATATGGTTTTTGAATCCTATGGTAATCTCATCCGATGAAGGGGAAGTAAAAAAAATAATGATAGCTGAAATAAAAAGAATGTGAAAAGAATGTATTTTTTTTTATAAAGAAAAAGAAAACCAAAACAGGCAAGGCAAGGCAAGGGCTGAAGTCATCCAAGTAACCTCCCAATTCCCATGAAGAGTAGAGTTGAAGAAACCAGAATAGGACATGTCTTGACGTCCAATGTTCTATTATGTTCAATAACCCTAACTGAAAGCTAAATCTATTATTTTCACCCAAAAACAATACCTACAAATATAATCTTGTATTCCATGTCTAAAAAATTCCATTCTTTTTTTTAGCAAAATTGCCACATATGATTATTCATTCATTCATTATGTTTGCTTTACTTTTCCCCTAATAACCTCTTTGCTGGACAAGAAACTTCCTCCTCCCATTTTCTCATACCTTCAAATGTCACCCTTCTTCCTTCCTCCATTGATCCTTCCTTCAATCCACAGCCATGGAAGACTGCAACATGATTGCCGCAGATTGTGTTGTAATATCCTGCTGCTGCCAATGCTTAATTCTGCAACTCTTCATCTTCATTTTGATTAAACTTCCCTGCAAACTCGTCCGAAAGACTCGAGAATTCGCCAGGAAGACACTTCGAATTCGACGACGCAGAAACAAGGCAAATAAGGGAATAAGAGAAGCAGGGGAAGATCATGTTAGATACGTTGATGAGTTTGAGGAGTTGATTGAAGCAGAGGAGTTTGATGATGGAAATAATTGTATGGAACAAGTAGAGAGGATTTTGGAAGAATTATCCGAAAAGGGAGACTTCTCATTTGGAAGTTTTTGGGGGCGGAGTTCATCATCGTCCTGTACTCATCATCATCTTGTACCTAAACAAGATCTAGTTGATTTAAGTGTTGTACAGTTTGAACTAGTTGAATTAGTTCATTCTTTTCCTTGCTCATATTGATTTATCCACATAATTATTTAATTAATTTACCAACTAAACTTACTTAATTTGAAATTTGAAGAAATTGGTTGTTAGGCTTCAACTGAATTTAGCTGTCTACTTATGCAAATAAATTGACTGGATAATGTGGTTGGTTTTAACATGCCATTATCTCGTAAACTAATAACAGTGTTTCAATTTATATTACTATGTAGCATTAATACTTGTTTAATTACAGATACTCCAATCTTATATGGCTTTTTGTTAGAAAACACAATTATTATTAAGCTCCTAAATTATAAATATTTGGACTATTGAACTCTTCAACCTAATATTTACTCTATTTGGCCGCTATATTTTATAATTGACTTTATAATTTCAATCCATTATCAATTTCTTAAAAATTATATATATATATATATATATATATATATAACTCATGCATCCAAACAGTAAAATTTACAATCTTTTTCCAATTTTTTCCAATTGAGCCCCTAAGACTTGGAGTCTCTCATTTGCCCCTTTACCTTTTCCTTAATTCCCCTACCGTTTTTTCCCTTTCGTCCTCTCAATGTCTTCTTAATTTCCATTTGTCCTTCGCCAGCTCCCAAAACTACGCCGTTTTGACAAACCTTGGTTTAAATGTCTTTGTCAGTCACCCTAGCACCCATTCTCCTCTTGCTTTTTCTCTCTCTTCAGCTTCTCTTCTCTGCCTTTCCTTTAGCTATCACAACGGCTCTCTCCCTTTGTCGCCTTCAGTTTCTCTGCTCAAATCGCCATTTTCTTCCTTTTTCGTTGCGCATGGCTCATTCCTGGCTGATCCTTTCTTTGTGGCGATATCCATTAGCAGTTCGCTGGATGAATGGCGGCAATTTGCTTCTTTAAGCCGGACTGCAGTGTGTGAGGTATTTTTTCGTTGGGTTTGACTCGATCTGTGTTTTGTTCTATTGTTGATCTCCTCTTCCTTTTTCTATTTTTGATGGTTACTTTTTGAAGTCGATTTTGCTTTCCTGACGCTCATTGCCAGTGTTTTTCGGTTTTCTTCTATAGCTGCTTGATCAGACTGTTTGTTTGGTGTTTTTGCCTCCACGATCTGCTTTTTCTTAGTAAGTTTGTCTCAAACCGCCATTTTCATCCTTTTCCGTTGCACATGGCTCATTCTGGGCTAATCTTTCCTTTGTGGCGATCTCCATTAGCAGTTCGCAGGAGGAACGGCAGCGATTTGCTTCTTCACCACTTATCTGGCGCTATCGCGATGTTGACCTCCTCTTCCTTTTTCTATTTTTTATGGTTACTGTATAGTGAAAACACTAGTCGTCGATTTTGCTTTCCTGATGCTCATTGCCAGCGTTTTTCAGTTCTCTTCTACAACTGCTTGATCGGACTGTTTGTTTGGTGTTTTGCCTCCATGATCTGCTTTTTTTTTGGTAAGTTTGTTGTGAGTTTTAAGTAAATCTACAATGTCATGCTAAGTTGTTTTGATTTGCTGAACCAAAACCATACATCCTGTTTTCCATAACATATGTTTGTATAATTCCTTTGGTTTTGCTCAGTTTTCAGTTGATTCGGTTTTATATCTTAACCAATTTAGATTTTGTGCTCCTAAAGGATGTAAAACTTACAATTGTCTCACTTATTTGGGTTTCTAGATAGGCATTTCCAAAACACTCATGTGTTGTTGTGGGTTGGGGACATTGATCCATCTGGTTACAGTGTTGTTTCTCAAGCAATTTTTTATTTTATTTATGCATTTATGATGTTTTAACTTTGGTGTGAAATGGAAGAAACTTTGTGTTTGAGGTTCTTTTATATATTTTGATTTGAGAACTGAGACTGATTTAAATGTTGTGGTTAGTTTAAGCATATACAAAAGTAAAGAGC
The DNA here is from genome assembly GCA_039660915.1 of Euphorbia tirucalli. Taxonomy (NCBI): domain Eukaryota; kingdom Viridiplantae; phylum Streptophyta; class Magnoliopsida; order Malpighiales; family Euphorbiaceae; genus Euphorbia; species Euphorbia tirucalli. The sequence continues at coordinate 19,810,540 of CM077637.1, forward strand.
TCGGCTCACTTTTTTTAATATAGCTAATTCAAATTATTGCTTGTTATTGCCTAAGAAATGAGTTGCAATGTATTTGCATGGTTTAGAGTTTGAAATATTGAGTTGACTTTGTTTTGTTTGATTTGTTTATTGCAGGATTCTTAATCGAATTATATGATCATTTGAAGATAGAAGTTTTGCAACAGTTGGCATTATTTACTTATAAAATAAGTAGCTTAACTCAGTTCAATGAAAGAGTCATGAATTCAGATAACATGCTTTATCGAAAATGATCAGAGAATCAAATTCTACATTATTTGAAGCTAAAAGTTCTGCAGTAGTTGGCAGTATCTATTTTTAAAATTAACAGCCCAACTCAGTCGAAAGATAGGGTCATACTAATTCGGATAACATATATATTTGAAAGTAAAAAGAGAAAACATTTCGAACAATGCAATCAAAGCAAGGACAACAACAATATTAAGATAAGTTATTTTTATGTTTTTAGTACAATGTTGTGATTTTGAATTTGCTTTTTAAACTGCAAAAAGTTTTGAAGTTAGTGTTTTATTATTTTCATGCATATTTTATATTTATAATCTTAAACAATTGTGAATCAATTTATCTCTTTCATTTCAGCATTGACCTTTAAAATTGTGTTATTTAAATGTTTCCTTTTAATCCAAATTTACTTAAGGAATTATAAAAAGAATTATTTTGTTTGACAATTCAGTTAGTTTTTTTCCCTTTATTTGATTTTTAACCTTCCCCAATTTCAATGTCCCCTTTATTTTACTCATTTAATTTTTCTTTACATATGCACAGTGCACCAGAAAAAAATAACTTATTTCCTTTTTTTAGTTGTTTGTCTCGACATGTGTGTAAAAAACAATCATTCATCTTTAATAAACTGACTTGATACTTATTAATACTTATTAACTCTCCTACCAACTTGAGATTGCTTTTTCTCTACAAATCTTTCATTTTGCCTCCTGTTAAATGAACTTAAGTTGATTTGATGTTCACTGCCCTCATTTATGATTTTTACCCCTTTTAATTTTATACTTTTTGCTATATAAGGTTTGTAACCATACCTTATTAACAACTTTCTACTTTCTCCCTTTTTGGCTTTTCTTTTTTAGGTAACTATTTTTAAGCTTTTGTAGTATTCAAATTGTTTCCTTTTTGCTTATAATCGTAATTGATTTGTAACCTTCTATTTATGTTGTAGATATAACAGCATGCAATCAATACTTTTGCCCTTTGCTGATTTTCTTTCTACCATGTTAATCAAATTTGATCTTCCAATTGCAAGTTTCAAGGATGTTTGGGACCCAAGAAAAGCTGAATTTATATCCTATGTGTCAACTTTTTGCCTTAACACTGAAGGTGTAAAGGAGAAGATGCTTTTTTCTGGAGTGAGAGCAGAGAGCTATCTAGAGGTGAGACATAAAGCTTCCATGAATCTCATACACCATTTGATGGAGGCCTACAAGTTTAATGTCATAGACATTAATTAAAAATTCATTCAGGCATCTAAGGAAAAAGGTGAGCAGGCCACTGATCCTAATGCTACTAAAAAAGTCAAATTTGCTAATCCAGAGATCATTTCCAAACCTTCCACACAACCTGTTCATTGTAACTCTTTTCATATATCCCCTGCTCTTAAGGATTGTGTCCTTAGCCCTCCTTTTGAGATGGAAAATTTTGGTATCCATTCTTTCTTAAACGAAAGTATAAGCTCAGTGCATGTAGATGCCTGCTTTGATGAATAAAATTTGGTCTTTTCCCAAACTTCCTCAGATGAGCAACTTCCACCTTTGCCTAAAATTGAATTAATTGATCCAGATTCTGCTTTTTGCAATGACTATCATAGTGTATTATCTCCTAGCCCTTGCCAAAGTCCTAAAGTCAGCCTAACTTCATAAGAAGCATTGCAACAAGTTAATGAGAATCTTACAGCGAGTTTATTGCAAGCTCAAATGGATCTTTTTATGGCCCAAGAAAATGAGCTCAAGCTTGCAAAACATGTTTGTACCTTTGCCAAGTCGATCAAGGAATTTGTGCCATCGGAGCTCTTCTATTGTTGCAGGTAAGAATCTTTTTTGTGCCATCTGAGCTCTTCTATTGCTACCGTAAAAACAAGATCACTAAATTAGCTAACCTGTTTGTGAGCGAACGACATTTCAAAAAGAGGGAACGTGGTGAAGCGAATCGGGAATTTTCGAAAACGGGTTCTCGTGAAGTTTTGAAAAAGTGGGTTTTATTTATCTTATTTTTGGAAAATCGTTTATTTGTTTTGGAAATTCTTTTTGTAGAAAATGTTTTCCCATTTTATTATTTAAAGACCTCGAAACCTAAATTTCAAGATCAGTGATAGAGTCGCCACCCGGATTAGCTCATCCGGAAAATTCTGGTACAGCTCTCTACCGAGTATAGACTGTCGTACCTAATCTAGAGATTCAGGGTTCGGGCATCTTACCTATTCAACCTCAAGCTTGTATTCAGTTTATAATTTATATTACCATATTTATTCAAGTTATTATCTTTCTCTACTCGATTAAGTTTATTTCATTAGCCCGTGCTCAAGCGAATGACAGAATTAAATTATAGAAAAGTAAATCATGCATCCAAATTATACAAAAGAATAATAGAGGCCGCTTATACAACCAAATTGAATAAAAAAAGAAAACTCTCGTCCTCACATTTACAAACGCCTAAATACACGAATATCTAAAAATTATAAGCGCCTAAATACACGAATTAATCTACTAATTACATAAAAAATAATAAAAAAGAAATTAATGCTGTAAAACAGAAGGTCGGCACAGTTTATATCACAAGTACAAGTAGGACTCACAGCAGGACAGAATTTAGATTTTTAGGAATGGGGGCATGCATTTAGGGGGTAACCAGGTCGACCCGACCGGTCGGACCGGTTAGACCTGGAAAACGGTTTCGAAACGCCCTGTAGATTTTTTTTGTGTTAAAAACAGTTTTAGAAAATTATTTAGCTTGATTTCATGCAAATTTTCAGATTTTAGCGGGTCTGTTATTCCGAAACCCGGGGTTCTGTTCATGCGGGTTTCCTAATATTTACAAACATCTAGGGTCTGAAAGCGGTAAACAAGGCAAAAACAGTCTGAATCCGAAAATAGCATCGCACGGCGACGTCCATACGGGTCATTTCGCGATTCTGTCTTTTTCGGGAACTACAGCCGCGTGGCTGTAATTAAAGCTGTGCGGCTCTAAAGCCCAGCCGGGCGGCTGTAATACCCGGACCCGAAACCGGTTTTCTCGTTTTTCAAAAAATCATTATTTTGCTTGTTTTTGGTGTTTCCTGAAGATTTTATAGGGTTCGGGGGTCCGCTAAAATTGGACTACAGATCCGATTCGGATCGAATGACCCCGAAATCAGAAAATAAAATCCGGGAAAAACTGAAAATCTCATATCCGTACGCCCAGAAATCCGAAAACCGAAGCTTAATACTGTACGAATATTTTTGGGCCGAAAAATATCACAACAGAATGCATAGAAATGGAAAACGGGCTATTTTCGGCCGATCGGGTATTTTTGGGTTTTCGCCCGGGAGGAACATAGCTGTGCGGCTCTAGGGTTAGAGCTACACGGCTTTGTTCCAAAGGGATAGAGCCATACGGCTATATTCGGTAGCCGGTTTTCCGAAAATTGAGAAAATAGAGAAGAATCACCTAGAAAATGCAATGAACACAAGTTTAAGGCCTCTCAGAGTTTACCTTGATGCTGTTCCAGTGTATCAGATAATGCAGAAATGGATTGAAAATCGAGAATGTGCCTCGAATCCTCGAACGTTCCGAAATCCTGAAAACGAATCCAAACGAATCCGAATGTGTATCCGGACGAGTGAGTGATGTTCCAGGCGAGTTATGGGATGATTAGGGTTCATGTTTTAGACTTAGAAATCACTTTCTCACTTTCTCTTTTTCTCTCTTCTTCCTCCTCTTTGTAACTATCCTTCTCTCTTTTTTTTTCTTTCCTTGGCCGAAACCCCCTTTTTTTTCTAATCTCCCCTTTTTGATTTTAATTTCTGTTTTTATATCTCACATCCCCGTAATCATTTTGTAAATTAAATGCGCCGTCTTCTATTTTACGAATTTCAGTTGAATTCGCCCCGTTTCAAATAAGTTGCTCTGTTTTGCAGAGCAACTTACCCGACCCACTAGAGCCGCCCGACTCTAGTTTGTGCTAGAGCTGGGCTGCTCTAAACCTAAAGCTGTATGATTATAGTTTGGAAACTACAGCCGCACGGCTCTAGGTAGAGCCGGGGTCGAAAATCACAAAAACCGACGCACACCTTAAAACCCTAAAGCTACCCGGGGGACCTTTCTCAGGGCTTCGGATCGAGGATTGTCCGGTTTTCAGAAAATTTAAGGCGTTCCATGTAACATTCTATTCTTTTCTAGGTCCGACTGCTTAATAGAGGTAACAAAGACTTCTCATCACAGAGGTCGAGAAAACCTGTGCTCATAGGCTGCCCCTCTCGGGATCAAAGTCAGTTCGTGGCTGGACTGTCAGGCCTGAATTGAGTTTGGTCTCGTGACTGGGAGCACAGTGAGAAAGGAAAAGAAGACGCACCTGATGCCCCTCGCTGGGGGTGCTGGTTTTGGTCTCGAGCCGACTCGCTATGGTGGAGTGTGCCCGTAATGCTGACTCACTGTGGTGGAGTGTTACCTCTGGTATTGACTCATTGTGGTGAAGTGTTGCTCCTGGTGTCGACTCACTTAGTGAAGTGTTGCCCTTGGAATTCGATTCCCTATGTGGTGGAGTATACCGATAAAAAATTTTTTCTTTTTCCTCCGTATGGTGGTGTATCCAATAAGAATGATTCTTCGTGTGGTGGAGCACCCGAAAGGTTGATTCTTCGTATGGTGGAGTGGACCAACGAGGTTAAACGTAGCTGCTGGAATTGGCTCTCTGTGGTGGAGCATACATGTTGAAATTGATTCTCCGTGTGGTGGAGTGGACCGTCGAAATTGAGTCGAAAACGCGTATTTATTCGTTAATCGACAATTTTGGAAACAAAAATTTTTGCCCCTTCGATCAAGAATAAATACGGCTTGGTTATTTTGCCATTGGATACCAGCAAAAGCAAGAAATACCCTTCTCGGGATTAAATTGGAATAAACAGAAATTACAAAAAAATCGAGAAAAATTACTTACCTGGGGGAATCAGAGCCGCGCGGCTCTATCTTGGCAAGACAGAGCCGCTCGACTCTAACTTGCCACGGGTGAGAAGGGAGGATAAAAGGGGTGGCCGATGCCCCTTCCTCCTTTACCCAAAAACGGTTTTCTTCTTCACTTTTTAGCTCTGAAATTTCTCTCTAGAACCTATTTTGCCAAGATAAGGAAAATGCGAAAAGCTCTTCGCCCAAGCGCTCCCGCACAACCCTCTCCTCATGTGAGATATGCATTACCTGAAGGGGAATTTTTTTTACCAACTGAGTCTACAGTGGATGTGTACGGACTACCGGAGATGGTCGCCTACTGCAGGATTAGGAGGAATGATCCCGTGCCCGTGACTCTGAAACCGTCAATGCACATCATTCAAAACCTAGTTAGTTTTTACCAACTCCCTCCTTTTTCTCCATTTTTGAATTTCTATAATATACGTAAAATTAGGTGAAATTACATGAAATTGATGCATGTTTAGAGTAGATTATGCCCCTAGAAATCTTAATTGATGATTTAAAATTGATTAGAATCGATTTTAGGGTGAAAAATTACAAAACCTAGGTTTTAAGAACCAAACCACCGGTTTCCCCAACAGAGCCACGTGGCTCAACGTCAGAGCCGGGTGGCTCTGTTCGTCGATCGGTGGCTCTGGTGAAGAATAGAGCCATGCGGCTCTGTTCTTCCCAGAATATAGCCGTGCGGCTCTGGTTCGACAGAATGGAGATTTTCATGTTTCAATTTTATTCCAAATGCTTCCAGTCAATTTATTCAAGCAATGCACAACATAAATAAGTTAAGAAACTCCCTGTTTAGTGTTTTGCAGGATCAGAGCCACAACCGGGGGCCAGATCCGTGTCCGACGCACTCATTTGGTATAGGAGGCTTCCCAATGAGGTTCGGGAGATCGTTGACTCGACCGAGTTGGACCGGTTCGTCTACTCCATGTGTACGGTCTCGCCCCAGATGAGCAGGGGTTTATTGATGGCGCTGCTAGAGCGGTGGATGGATTCCACCCATACTTTCCACTTCCTGATCGGGGAGTTTACTATTACGCCTGAGGACTTCGTGGATATCACCGGACTATCCTTTGGCGGGCATACAATAGAGTTCAACCAGACTTTGGAGTGACGAACTTTCCGTCCAAAGCTTGTCACTATACTGATCGGCCTGACTCCTCTGGGCAAGTGGGTACAGGGGAGCACCTTGTAGGATCATTGGTTGGCTAGGCAGGACAGCCTCCCTGAGGGTTCCGCATTCTCTCCTAGGGACGCAAGATGTTATGCCCAAGCATTTCTGTTGTACGCCTTGAGTACTTTGCTGTTCCCAATGGATCTGAGCGATCTAAACCTGATAATGCTCCCTTCGCTGATATAGCTGGAGGACGTGGGGGGTTTAAATTGGGGATGAGCCGGGTTGGCTCAGCTGTACTATGGCCTCGATATCTGCACCCGCGGGAAGCACCGGGAAGTGAAGGGTGCATAGATAGTTCTTCATGTGAGTTGTCTCTTTTTTTTTTAAACGGACTTTCTCATTGTACAGATTTGGGCGTATGAGTACGCCTTTGTTCCTCATCCAAAGTTGGCCATACCAGCTAATACTGAGTTTCCAGATTTCCCTTGGTTGCTGCGGTGGCTGGGCTACGACTGGAGTGAGATGGACACTGACCCCTGGATCTGTCACTAACTCTTGGCGAATATGAGCTTTGAGCAAGTACACTTTTTTTTTTTTACATTCTAGTCCCAGGTCATTAAGGAGACATGGGGGAATGCTGTGTGGTCCCCAGAGCTGATAGATGCTTGGAGGTTGATGCCCCGGCGATTTGTAATGGAGACCCTGTTTGGCTTAGAATGGTATCTTGGAGAGAGGGTCACCGACTGGCGTGTCAGCCCTACTGAGCGCAGGATCCCACCTGCACCTCCAGTTGGGCTATTCTGACCGCACCTACTGTCGGAGGAGGACCACCCGGATCTATTCGGGTCTAGATATGTGGTTATGAGGGACGACGGTGACTACCCCCAGTTCATTGGCATACAGCTTCTACCTCCCACCAGGTCTGCACCGACAGAGGATGCGCCAGCCGAGGCACGTCTTCGTTCTGCTTTCACTCTTTGCTTATTTGGACCATTCTGCTGCTTGCTGACCCACCCTCTTTTTTTTTTTTTTTTTTACAGCCGTCTGGGAGGGGTAAGCGCCCTCGTACATCATCGGGCGGATGTTCCAGTGGCCGGGGAGATAGAGGTTCTTCAGCTCATGTTGGTGGGCCTGGTACTGACGCCGAGGCGGGGCCCACTGAGCCCGTTCCAGCGGTAGTGCCCCCGGTGGTTGCTGCTGCCGGTTTCATTCCAAGCCGTCTGGAGTATTTGGTGGAGCCGTGGGTCATACTGCTTAACGAGGCTTGGCAACCTTATCGAGCTGATCTGTACATCTAGGAACAGCCCCCTCCTACTGCTATTCCTCCTGATACAACGCATGTGAGTATCCTTACTTCTGTTTATTTTTTACCCTTGCTGTCACCACCGGACTGATCTGTGCTTTATTCCTTTTATAGATTTCTGTGACACAGGGGATGGCCCTGTACTAGGCGGTCTCTGCTTTCTGGTCCCTCTCGCTTCGGGATAACGGGGCCATGGCGGTAAGTACCTGCGTCAATATGTATATATGTGCGTATGTATGTATCAGATGTATGTAAATGTACGACATGATGTCTATGTTATTTGATTCTGATGTAGGCTGTAGTCAGTACACGCCGGTGTGAGGAGGCACGCATAAGGACAGAGATGGAGGAGATGCAGAGGACCGTTGCGGACCTTAGATTCATGAATGAGACCCTCCGTACTCAGTTGGATGACTGAGAGACCGGTTGGTGTGTCTTCGGCTACTATGGCGGGGCCGAGGGCGAGGAGGAGGATATCCCTCTTTTTGTAGCTTTTTGTAGTTTATGTTGATGCACCCCGGCTGTGGGCTTGGATTCGATGTTGTTGGACATGTTACCCGCTTGTGGGCTTTTCTTGTTATGTGACTGTTGGAACTGATGTATTGTTTGTATTGACATTTTGTGGAATTCCTTACCCCTTTTGCTGTTCTGTAACTTTCCCCTGCTGGACTTGCTTTTCTGAATACATTTTATCCACTTTCACTCGTTTTATCGCCGTCTGACATGATTTATGCTTCCTTGAAACTTTATTCCGCGATTCTAGGGCTAATTTCGGTCGAATGTCGACTCCAGGCAGTAGAGCTGCGTGGCTCTAGGTTCAAAATTCTGTATAAAAGTATATAGTGTGTGTTGTTGCTAGACTAAAGCCGCCCGGCCCAACCTAGAGCCGCCCGACCTAAACTAGAGCCGTCCGGCTCTGCTTGCATTTCAGCCATTTCTTCTTCTTTCTGTGCCCTTTTCGAATGGATCAACTCCTTGATCACCTCAGAGATTATTGGGGAACATCCCGCTCTTCCAACTGGACCTTAATGGCACCTTATAGTCTATATTCCATACGGTTTTATATGAATCTGACTCTGAATCGGACCTTTCTGGAGGCTGTAGCTAGCTTCTGGGATCCGATGGATCATGTCTTTTGATTTTCCGGGCAAGAGCTATACCCCATGGTTGAAGTATTCAGCGCCATCCTCTACGTTCCTCGCTCAGGTGGAGTCAGGTTAGCAGTCCCTGAACCTGATTCAGACAACCTACAGACACTTCAGAAGCTAACTGAGCTGGACACGGCATATTTAGACCGTTTGCTTCCTAGCGAGGCTGCCCCTAGGAGCTTCAACCTGTTTGCCGTTGTGGACCTGTGTTCTACCCTGGACACCTCTGCCCCCGGTTAGGCTTTTCTAATGAGTCTGTTGTTGATGTCCCTCTATCTGTGTGAGTCAAGAGATGGGACCTGTAACTTCTAGTTAGTCCCGGTGGTGGCCCAAATGGCCAACAGTGCTTCAGCCATGGGGGTCATCTTGGCCGAGACCCTGATTTATCTGGATTCTATCCACACTGGTCACCCGGTCAAGACCAACGGGTGTCCCCTTCTACTTCAGGTTTGTCCCTAACCCATGTTTGATATTCTGATTAATTCTGCATCCCACTGATTGGTTGTGTTTCTTGCAGATTTGGCCACTGGAGAAACTGAGTCTCCTAAGTGTTCCTCCACCTCACCCAAGATACGTCCCGAAATGTTTTTGGGCCCGATGTGTCGAAACTATAGACTTTGCCACCCGGACTACAGAGGAGTGGCTCAGTTAGCTGAGGGGGAGGACAAACGCATCCATCCGTTAGATTTGCCCCTGGTGGGACATTTCGCATGTGACTACGGAGACTTGGGCAGGAGGTGTGCAGCTCCTCAGACTGTCCAAAGTGACATTTTACTCTCCTGCGCGGTTATGCAGACAATACGAGCGAGTACAGGGGGTGCCTTGTGTTGGATATGCCCTAGTCCCGAGGCATTGGTCCTTGTATTTGTATCATACATTAATTGGATTCATGTATTATACTTATTTGTGTTATTAATAAAGGCATTAATTCATTTATTATATTTATCTTGTGCAATATATTAAATGAAGTATCCAATGGACATATCCATATTCGTGATGACCAGTGTCATGCACTTAGCAGTAAGACCATGGATAGGGTAAACGATATGACCATGAATAGATCCGTAGTCTGTTCCAGTCATGGGAATGAATGGAACAAGAGACCATCATTAACCTGGTTGTATGGTGGTGTCTTACCGGTCATTGGATATCAGATGTCAACCAAGTTAATGGGTACATGCATAAGGGGCATGGTACTGGATAGATCCACTTAATGAGAAATCCACATGGTATAGTATCACAAGTGATTCTCGTGTAGTACTTGTATGGATCCTTTGACCTGACCATATGATGGTGTTGCATGTGAGGTCGCATACTTAGGGGTACGCCTAAAGGGCCTGTAATAGGGTGCCAAGTATGGGTGCTTTCGGGTATGTCACTTAGCATGGCAATGCTATGAATATGCAGAAGGGATTTGTCACTCAGTTATCCACTGATAAGATATCACCGGCCTCTTGATGAATGTGACTGATAAGAGTGTGGCCACACCCAAACAAGTTTGGAACTTGTTTGTGAGCTTCAGTACATTTGGGATCAAGTTAATGTCTGGACACAAAAGAGGGTGATCAATCCATGCCTCTGTGTTGGACACCGATATCGATGACATAGGATATACAAGTTTAAACTACAGGGTTATGATATCAGTTGGACTGCCATCTCCATCTTAATTGGGGGCTGCAGTGGCTTGCTAGAGCCCAACTGCAGTCTGTGGGCCAAAAGCCCACTGCCAACATAAAGATGGGCCTACGGGATCATACACATTGAGCGACTGAATACCAACTTAAGGAATCACATGTATGCTTAGAGCATACACTCTGGAGAGAGAGGTATATATATATTAATTATATTATAAAGATCAATTGGATTGATCCTAATAATAAAATTAATATATTTAATTGGCTCTTCATAATTAATTGGATTAATTATGAGATTATTTCCTAGGTGGAAATATTCATATGTATAGGTTTACATATGATTTTATTTTGTGAAGATCTAATTTTAATTTGATGGATTAAATTAATTGGTCAAACTAATTTTAATTTAAATGTAAATAATAAATTACTTGATGTAATATATTAAATACATAGGTATATTAAAGTTGGGCTTGAAATTAATTTAAACCAGATTAATTAAAATGAGATTGGGCCTAAATTAAAAGAAGGAAGCCCACACAAAATGAATGAGCCAAGCTGGGCCAAAAATTCCCTGAGGAATTTCGGCCAACCTAGGTTTTAACCCTAGGAGAATTCGGCCAAAGGTGGTAGTACACACCATCGCTGAAATTCACAAGCCTCTCACTCCATAGTTCGTGTTTTCCAATGCTAGCACGAGTGGTGTTCGTTAGGCGTTCGTGTACGTGAACGAGGAGAGATTCTAAATTGATTCCTGCAGTCTGCATCCATCTCTTAAAGAGATATTCCGGGTAAGAGAATTATCTCTTTCAATTAAATTTTTTATTTTTACAATTTCCATTTCAATTGCTCCTGGGCACGGATTTGAGGAAATCATCGCGTTCTTCCGCTTTTATCGGGTGATTTCCGGTGAAAAATCCCAACACCACATTCCTTGTGCACGACCGAGTGTGGGGAATTCATATAACGATGGCCCCGACATGTGCAGCAACAGTGGATGAACCCTATCCATTATGAGGTTTTGAGATATGGCAATGTAGCTTCGGCAGAGACAGTTGGTTGTTATAGGGCCTGGCTAGCTGACTTAGTGACCTGTCATACAAGACGCGAGCGTGAGATCCTGAGCCTGAGATATCTCGGCTTGTAGGTTTCTTTCAGGTTGTGTGGAGTTATTGCTGGATGATTTTTATTTTACTGTTGTATTTTATGTCCTTATTTTTGCATAGACTGCCCTTGCGGGTTTTCAATCTATCGGACTGTCTTAACTTTTCCCTGGACTGCCCTTTCGGGTTTTTGACCCAACAGACTTTTTATTTGTACCCTAAATTTTGCATGGATCGCCTTTCGGTTTTCAGCCCATCGGAAAATATATACATACATATATATATATATATATATATATATATATATATATATATATATATATATATATATATATATATATATATATATATATATATATATATATATATATATATATATATATCAGAGCCAGCCCTCTCCCAGTACAGTGTAGTTCGGGGACGAACCAGGTGGAAGCTGGTGGGCCTGTAACAACCCGATCCTAAGAGGGGTGGCGCCTGGGTGGATGGCCTGAGCAAGGAGCGGCCCAGTGAGGGGTGGCACCGGGGCAGAGAAACCTGAGCAAGGAGCGACCCTGAAGGATGTCAATGGGGCAGGAATGAACCGAATCTATACTGGAAAGAGAGGGTTTTCGAGACTGTGCTGGTATGGGATGGTATAGTTAAGAAGGGCTAGATTTCGAGACTGTACTGGTATGGGACAGTACAGTTGAGAATGGCATAAGAGATTTGATAGGTACTACCTATACCAACAAGATGCATCTTCTTTTCGGTAGCCCATTCAGAAGTAACTTCAAAGTTAAGCGTGCTTGATTTGGAGAAATTTTAGGATGGGTGACCTCCTGGAAAGAAATTTCCAAGAAGCATGTGAGTGAGGAAAAAGCATGCTGGAAAGACACGTGTTGGTCTGTGGGGACAGACGATCAGATCCTGGGTGTTACCATATATATATATTTTAAATGTGATGCATGCAAAACATGGAATGTACACAATCATATATATATGTATAACAAAAATCCAATTTCGGGCAAACTCAGAGCATTCATTCATTTATTCATTAATAATGTTTTAGTACAAAGTGGATCAATAATGAAATGAAGCTAAGAACAGAATTAACAATGGTATCTGTCTCGACCGAATCCACGCCTGCCACCAGCTGGTCTTTGCAGATTTTCCCACCGATGGTGCTCACATCTCTGTCCTAACTTTTGCAAGGACCACCTTTTTGGTTTTCGATCCATCGGACTGTCCTAACTTTTGTGTGGACAGCCTTTTCGGTTTTCGATCCATCGGACTTTTCTCTCTCTTTATTTTTTTTACACGTAGTACCGTCTAAGCTTGTCTTGATTGACGAGGTTGACGAACTCGTGCCCGTCCATATCCATAATCTTTACTGCCCCCTTCAAAAGTACCTTCTTTACCACATACGGACCTTTCCAATTAGGCCTGAATTTTCCCCTTGCGTCAGTGTTGACCTATTTCATCTGCTTTAGTACCAAATCCCCGGCCTTAAGTGGGTGCTTCTGATGGCGGACTTTGCTATTGTAAGCCCTAGCCATTATCTGCTGATATATCTGTAAGTGATCCAATGCCCGGAGACACCTCTCGTCAATCAGTGCCAACTATTCATATCTTGATTGAACCCATTCTGATTCTGGTAACTGTGCCTCCATAACCACTCTCAGTGACCTAATCTCGGTTTCCACTAGCAGTACAGCTTCCATTCCATAGACCTGGAAAACGGTTTTGAAACGCCCTGTAGATTTTTTTTGTGTTGAAAAAAAGTTTTAGAAAATTATTTGGCTCGATTTCATGCATATTTTCTGATTTTTGCGGGTATGTTATTCCGGGACTCAGGGTTTCGTTCGTGCGGGTTTCCTAATTTTTACAAACATCTAGGGTCTGAAAGCGGTAAACACGCCAAAAACAGTCTGAATCGTTTCGCGATTCTGTCTTTTCCGGGAACTACAGCCGCACGGCTGTAATTAGAGACGTGCGGCTGTAATACCCGGACCCGAAACTGGTTTTCTCGTTTTTCGAAAAATCATTATTTTGCTTGTTTTCGGTGTTTCCTGAAGATTTTATAGGGTTCGAGGGTCCGCTGATGATGGACTACGGATCCGATTCGGATCGAACGACCCCGAAATCAGAAAATAAAATCCGGGAAAAACTGAAAATCTAATATCCGTACGCCCAGAATTCCGAAAACCGAAGCTTAATAACGTACAAATATTTTTGGACCGAAAAATATCACAACAGAATGCATAGAAATGGAAAACGGGCTATTTTCGGCCGATGTGGCATTTTCGGGTTTTCGCCCAGGAGGAACATAGCCGTGCGGCTCTAGGGTTACAGCCGCACAGCTCTGTTCCAAAGGGATAGAGCCGTGTGGCTCTGTTCTTGGAGAACAGAGTCGTGCGGCTATATTCGGTAGCCGGTTTTTCGAAAATTGAGAAAACAGAGAAGAATCACATAGAAAATTCAATGAACACAAGTTTAACGCCTCTCAGAGTTTACCTTGATGCTGTTCCAATATATCAGATATGCAGAAACGGATTGAAAATCGAGAATGTGCCTCGAATCCTCGAACGTTCCGAAATGCCGAAAACGAATCCGAAACGAATCCAAATGTGTATCCGGAGGAGTGAGTGATGGTCCATGCGAGTTATGGGACGATTAGGGTTCGTGTTTTAGACTTAGAAATCCCTTTCTCTCTTTCTCTCTTCTTCCTCCTCTCTGTAACTATCCTTCTCTCTCTTTTTTTCTTTCCTTGGCCGAATCCCTTTTTTTTTCCAATCTTCCATTTTTGATTTTAATTTCTGTTTTTAATTTCTGTTTTTATATCTCACATCCCCACAATCATTTCGTAAATTAAATGCGTCGTCTTTGATTTTACGAATTTCAACCGAATTCGCCCCGTCACCCGACCCACTAAAGCTGCCCGGCTCTAGTTTGTGCTAAAGCCGGGTGGCACTAGACCTACAGCCGCACGACTATAGTTTGGAAACTACAGCCGCGCGACTCTAGGTAGAGCCGGGGTCAAAAATCGCAAAAACCGACGTGCACCCTAAAACCCAAAAACTACCCGGGGGACCTTTCTCAGGGCTTCGGATCGAGGATTGTCCGGTTTTTGAAAAATTCGAGGCGTTCCAGGCGACATTCTGTTCTTTTCTGGGTCTGACTTCTTAACAGAGGTAACAAAAAGTTCTCATCACAGAGGTCGGGAAAACCCCGTGTTCACACTGTTTGTAGTTGTATTTGATTTGATTTGATTATATGTGTCAATATTTCCTTCCACTCTGTTACGATTTATATGTTTAAATGTTTCCTAAACTTACAGTTGTCTCACTTATTTGAGTTGTTAGATTGGCGTTTTCAAAACACTTTCTTATTGCAGTTAGTTCCTTTTTTTTAGGTTATCCCTCAAATTATTTGTTTTGCACTTTTGGTTACATATTCGAATTTGTTTATTGTCCTTGAATTCAGTTCCATGTCTTATTGTCGATCAGGGACTTTGGATCCATGCACGCACTGGATCAAAAAATGCACAAACTAAAGGGTCAGCCCGAAATGCGCTATGCACAATGGGGAAGGAAGTAATGGCGACTTGATCAATAGGAAGCACAAATAAATCAAAGTCCATGAAAAGAGAGGGGCTAAAGCTAGGTTCTTTTATGGTATGGAATGTTATTATGATAATCTGTAAACTTTTTTTTTTATTATTCACTAGGATCAATTTTTTGTGTGCATATTTATTTTTTCCCTTTAAGTTTTGGTTTAGTACTTGCTATTAGGTTATTTTGTTGCTTTCAATTAAAAGATGAAGTATATTTGCCCTTAATAGATTCAGATTCAGTGTGTATATTTGTTTTTTTTTTTTTTGGTTATGTGCATACTATTTTATTTAATATTGCGTTTATGTTGTTTTGGCTTTGGCGTCGAACAGGACAATCTTTAAGTGTTTGAGTTTCTTTTACATCTTTTGATTTGAGACCTATTATATCTTATTGTGATGCATAACATAAACATCATCTCTAATCTGTTGTTTAATATATGCATATAGACAAATTGAGGTTTAAGTGATAATATGTACGTATCTCTAATTTATTGTTAATATATGTTTACACAACTTTTGCCTTTAATTTATTTGTATACTTTAAAAGTGTCAAATACATAGTAAACTCAGTTTGCATTTAATTGTACTTTTGTGAGTAACGGTTTACTTATTTTTTCTAGGCCCAAATTTTTTCTTTAAAAGACAGGCAATCGGTGTTACTGCCACCGCTTATTTCCCATTCCATGCAGATGGAGGGATATCTTCTTCACGCTCACTGAAGATGTTATGCCTCTTTCTCCATGTAATAGGGAAATAAATGCGGAAATTTGGGTAATATTATTTGGTTGCTCCTTGCCATTCTTACTGGAAACTTATTTCGGTACTATTTTTTTTTATAGCCAATTCTTTGTGATTTAGTTTTAGCTTAATAATTTTTTGTAATATCTTTTTACTATTTAGATTTTTTTAATATAATGAACATGTGATTAAGCCTTTTTCATGTATTAGTTTCTAAGTTGCGTTTCAATTTGGTTATTCGGGCTTATTTGCTTATTTGGTCTTTCTTCCTCTTTTATGACTTAGGGTACTATTGTGTTTAAAGATCTGTTGATTTATGTTGTGTGCTCATTCGAGTTGGTCTTTGAGCAAAGTCATAAGAATCTTTATCTTTGTAATAGTTGCCTATTTTTTCTTCTTATAAAAGGCTAACTGCTTGTTAAAGTTGGTTTGGTGTAATTTGTTAGCTACGTTGATGTGTTATTACTGCTTTGATGAGTTTAAACCTTATGTAGATATTGTTCTTCTTTCTTGATTTAATGTTACTACTGATTTTAAAGAATTATATACTTGTTGTTATTAAAGGATAAGTTATTTTTATACTTTTAGTTTAAATTTGTTATTTTTGTTTTTTGTTTTTCATTTCTAGCTTAAAAATTTTATTTGTTGGCAATTGCCGTAATATATTCTGAGTTTTTTTTATCATTATTCGGTTTTTTTTTTTGTTTTTACTAAAACTAACTGCTTTTGGAAGCGATTGTATCTCTTAATCAATTGTCCTTGGTATTATAGAAAAAAAAATTCCTCTTAATAAAATTAACTCACCAACCCCTAGATTTTCTTTACTCCTACTTGAGTTTGATTTGATGTTTACTGGCTTTATAAATGTTACTCTCATTTTTTATTACATTCTAATTTTGCTATAAAGAGCTCAACAAATGTTAACATTTCCACACCTTTTCCTTTTTCCTCCCTTTTCAATATCTGGTAGCTGCTTAATTTTTTTTCTATTTTTGCTTAATTCTTTTTCAATAGACAATTATTAATTTTTGCACACCTTTCCTTCTTGACCTTTTAATTTATTTTTGTTGCAAGTGCAACATAATTTTACTTGCATCTTCTTCCCCCTTCTATTTTCTTTCTTTTCGTAAGTGTGCCATCCTTTTACCTTTCCCTGATTTCCTTTCCACCGTTTTACTGAAGCTTGATCTACCAACTGTTAGCTTCAACGATGTTTGCGATCCACAGAAAGAGGAATTTATAGCGCAAGTCTTGCTTCTTTGTCTTAATAAGAAAGGTACAAAAGAAAAGGTATTTTTCTCTAGTGTGAGCCAGGAAAGCTATCAAGAGACAAGATATAAGGCTTCTATGAACCTTATTTATCACCTTATGGAAGTCTACAAATTCTTTGTGATTGACATCAACTACAAGTTTCTATCTGAAACGAAGAAAAAGGAAGAGGAAGCCTTTGAGTGTAATGTCTCTAAAGAAATAAGTCTTCAATCAAAGAAAAAAAGAAAAACAGGCCCATGACTTAAATACTGCCAAAAAGGTGAGGCTTGGTCTTTTGTTCTCCTTCTTTACAACCTATCCGTTGTCACTCTTTTCCTCTTTCATCTGCTATTACACCATCAGTTTCAAGCTCCCTGTTTAAGATGGAAAAGTTTCACATTAATCCCCTCTTAGAGGAAACTTTCAACCTTGACAAAAGAGATGTCATATCGAATGAGTATAACTCAGTTTTCTTTCAGTCTCCACCCTATGAACAAATACTATCTCCTTTGCCTGAAATTGAATCATTTGATCCAGATTATGTCTATTCTGATGATCATGACAACTTACTGTCTGATAACCCGGATCAAAGTCCTAAAGTGAGCCTGTCTTTATTTGAAGCTTTGCAACATGTAAGTGAAAATCTTACTAGCACTTTGATGCAAATTGAGATGGAACTCTATGTCGCCAACGATAATGAGTCAAGGCTTGCTAAGCATATATGTTCGTTTGCAAAGTCCATCAAGAATTTTATGCCTTCCGAGTTGTTCTACTGTTGTCTGTATGAACTTAAATTTTTCCTTGTCTTCTTATTGCATTAACTGTAATATATTTCTAATTTTTTCTCTTTTGGAATTTACCATGCAGTGCTTCATCTTTTTGCCAAGGTAGCATTTTTTGTAAATATTAATGCTCATGTTTTTCTTTCATTTTTTCTCACAAATTTACTTAAGCTTTTTTATACAGGTGTTTGATCTAATTCTTTGGCACATGGTAACTTCGTTCTTTTCTTACAGTAGGAGATAAGCATTGAAACCAGTCTTCTCATTTGGATGCGTTTTGTACTCTTTGGTTTCTTTAAGCATGTGTGTTAAGTAGCGTAAGAGTTTGAATGTATGAATTCCATGGTTTTATTTAGTTAATTCATTGGTTACTAGGTGTCAAGTGCAGTACATGTTGTGGTTTAGCATCGGAACCATGTGGCATGAATTCTATAGAAACTTATGACAAGTTGTTAAATCTATTTTGGTTTGCATTATTCGGTTTAGAGAAAAGCTTAGCAACAAAGCAGAGGTTGTTAGTCGCTTGCTCTTATCACCGCCCTTGGCTAAAGCTTATTCCATCAAATTTAAAAATCCTGTAATTTTAGTTTTGTTTTATCAGTTTAGCATTGGTTTGTAAAAATGTACAATTTCAATCCCATTTCTTTATTGTAAATATATGAAGTTATTAATGAAAATATGTGGTGTTATATTTGATTGTGTTTTTATATATTTTGTCACTAGGTGCCTTAAGATGGCCTTGGATATCAATATACGCACTATCAAAAATAACGCCATATATGTAGAAATGGATTGAAAACATAGTCATATTTTAAAAACTAATCAAAATATATGTTAGTTGCAGATTATAGAAAAACAGAATTGAAAATAAAACGAAGAACAAACGAAAGATTTAAAATACTTTTCAACCTGAACGGAAGGAAGGAAACAGTAGAGCCGAGGCCTGTAAAAACAGTTTCCTTAAGACAATTATCTGCCCCGTAGTGGCGATTTGTCTCCCAGGATACAACGACTCTCGAAGGCAAACCGAACTATGTGAAGTGTACTATCACCGGAAAAAGGAAAGATTTTTTTTTTTTTGGAGGAAGCAGAATGCAGTGAAGGAGAAGGAATTTGGAAATCAAAATCAATAGATAGAAGTTTTAAGAAAGAATTGGCAGAAAGGAGGGTTTTAAAAGAATGGAAATAACTGACATTATTAATTCTCTCATTAAGGGAATTAATTTTGCAGTTACAGTTTTATTCAAAAATAAAACTGTCATAGAGAATTTGAATAAGCTCAAAAAAAAAAAATCTGGAGAAAATTTTGTTGGGCCGGAGCAAAAACTAGGCAGGCCCGTAATTGACCATTTCGATCCGGCATTGGGCCTTTGAAAGGCTCGGGGCTAGGATTTGCACCCCCCTGCACGCGCAAGAGAGAGCCTTTTGGCTTATACAAGTTAACACCTTACAAAAGTTTGTTTCAATATAAACACCTTTTCCACTTCATAGTTTTCCCATGTGGGATAAGTTAACATAAGCCAAATTTTTCTCCAAATATTCCATTCCATTAGGCTAACTTTGAGCAACAATTTCTCATTCACTACTTGTCCGTTTTGGGTAAATTATATACCGTTGGAAAGCTCATGTTACGTACTATACAATGACACTAATCATTTAATTAAATACGCTTCCTTTCCATAATATAATTTGGCCCAAAGTTGACAAATAATCACTAATATATAATCCAATATATTTGTCAAATTTCCAACAATCCCCCACATGAATGAAATTGATTGACAAAAAGAAAGATCAAAATCGAAGTGGTGATAGTAAACTACAGTCGATATTTGCATAGGATAGGTAGGCATCAACCTTTGAACCTTCCCTTGTGTTAGTATATGTACTTTACTGGCTGACTAGTAGACACGATGTCCTTGAACTATTCTGCCGTTTGTGTAAACGACGATATACCTCACACAAATACCAACATAACACAGTTTTAGGTTCTCATGGTTATGTCCGTTATGGTCATGAACATCTCTTGGTTCTGCAAGAGTTTCAGATAACTAGGCCCCATTAGTTTCTTTTGAAGCGACCCCACTTCACTCTCACATAGGTGATCTCTTTTGCTCAAACTTTTGAAGCACAAAGAATCATTAAAAGCATAGCTTAACCTTTCCACATTTTATCACTGTTTACATCATAGGAATGGACAAGGGTTTGACCCCCACAGTGACCTCACAAGGTCTATGCAATTAGGTTGTCCCATTGAACCTAGATCTTGGGATCTCCAGTCAACAAGGTTGGGTTTTCCTTCACATAGCGCCTTAAATATTCATGGGCTTTAGTCCCATTCCTCTTGATGTCTTTTCAACTTGATCTCGGTTTAAACCTTTGGTTAGCGGATCCGCAGTGTTATCCTTTGACCCTACAAAGTCAATAGAGATAACTCCCGTTGAGATCAGTTGTCTAACGGTATTATGACGACGACGCATGTGTCGCAACTTACCATTGTACATAATGTGCTGTGCTCTTTTAATCGCTGCTTGATTATCACAATGTATACAAATTGTGGGCACAGGCTTTGGCCATTCTGGAATATCTTCTAAGAAATTCCGTAACCATTCAGCTTCCTCTCCAGTTTTATCCAAGGCTACAAACTCAACTTCCATAGTGGATCTAGTTATAATCGTTTGCCTTGAGGATTTCCACGACACTGCTCCTCCTCCTAGAGTGAACACGTACCCACTTGTACCTTTAGAATTCTTGATGTCAGCTATCCAACTGGCATCAGAATATGCTTCTAGTACCGCAGGTTCTCTCGTATAGTGTAAACCATAATTACGAGTATATCGCAAATACCTTAGTATTCTCACGATAGCTACCCAATGAATCTTTCCTGGATTACTCGTATATCTGCTTAAACTACTTACATTGTAAGCAATATCTGGTCTTGTACAACTCGAAAGGTACATCAGACTACCTATAACCCTGGCATACTCCACTTGGTCTATGCCTTCACCTTTGTTTTTGGACAAATGTTGACTAATGTCCAACGGAGTTTTGGCTATACCAGATGTGAGCGGACGACCTTTTCTCTCGGACGGGACGTGGGGGGCCCGATGAGGAAAACTTGGGTTTTGATTTTTGATTTTTGGTTTTTGAAACCTTCTTCCTTCTCTTCATGGTGAGATTTTGGGAAAAACAGGATTTGTTTATCTTACTTAGAAAAATCCATTCATTCGTTTCGGAATTCCTTTTGTAGAAAACATTTTCCCGTTTTATTACTTGAAAGATCTCGAAACTTAAATCCCGAGATCAGTGACAGAGTCGCCACCCGGATCAGCTCATCTGGGAAATTCCGGTACAGCTCCCTACCGAGTATAGACTGCTGTACCTAATCCAGAGATTCAAGGTTCGGACAAGTCCCTTATTTCATGTCTAATCAAAATGAATTTGGCGGATATTCTTTGATGGTATTTTACGTTACTAGAGTTGATTTTTATTGCATTAAGTTAAACACACAGCGTGCACACAAATAAAACAAAATAAAGCAGTAAATAATTAAATTATTACAACCCGATCGAATAAATAATTAAATTATTACAACCCGATCGAATAAAAATAAAAACTCGCTTTACAACCGCCTAAAATACACGGATAAATCTATTAAATACATCCAAAATAAAAAAATAAAAGGCTGCAAAACAGAGGGTTAGCACAATTTATATTGCACATACGAATAGGACTCAAATCAGGACAGAATTGGGAATTTTAGGAAATGGGGGCATGCATTTGGGGGATAACCGGGTCGACCCGACCGGTCGGACCGGTTAGACCTGGAAAACGGTTTTGAAACGCCCTGTAGTTTTATGCTGGAAAAATCAATTTTTGGAAAACAATTGGCTTGGTTACATGCAAATTTTGATTTTCGTGGGTCTGTTGTCCCGGAATCCATGGATCCGTTCGTGTGGGTTCGTAAATTCATCGTCCATCTAGGGTCCAAAACGCAATAGACACACCAAAAACATTTATTTAAAATGCAATTTTATTTGTTTTTAATATTTTCCAGGGACTTATAGAGTTCGGGGGTCCGCTAATGCTGGACAATTGATCCGGTTCGGACGTAACAACCTCGAAACTTGGAAAATAAATCCCGGGAAACTGGAAAATATTAATATCCGTACGTATAAAAATTCAAAAACCGGTGTTAAAATGATGTACGAATATTTACGAGCCGAAATATGTCAAATCAGAGTGCGTATAAATGGAAAACGGGCTATTTTCGGCACGTCGGGACAGATCGGGGAGCTGTCCCTGGAAAGCAGAGCTGTACGGCTCTAGGTTAGAGCCGGCCGGCTCTGTTCTAATTGGACCAGAGCCGGCCGGCTCTGTTCTTGAAGAACAGAGCCGTACGGCTCTATTCGGGTAGCCAATTTTCTGGATTTTCAGAAACAGAGAAAAATCACACGAAAAATGCAATAAACACAAGTTTAAGGCCTCTCAGAGTTTACCTTGGTGTTGTTCCAGTATATTTGATGCACAAGAACGGTTTGAAAATCGAGAATGTAACTCGAATCCTCGAATATCCCGAAAATCCGAAAGTTTACCCGAACGAATCCGAAATCGAACCGAGAATCGTTGTGAACCGGTGAGTAAATACTAGAGTGAATGGTTGTGTGCTAAGAAATTTGATTTCAAAGATAAAATTAAAAGGATTTTTTTTTTGTCTCTCTTTTATCTGTCTTTCTTTCTTTCTTTTTTTCTTTTTTTTTTCCAAAATCCCCCCCCTCTGTGTTTTGATTTTTTTTTCTTTTTATCATTCAATTGTTCAATTATTTCTCAGACAAAATAATTTCCCAATTAAATGCGTCGATTAATGGTTTTTGTCGTTTTTTTCATCAATTTCACAGAATTGGGACAAAGTATGGCACCCATGCCCGCCCACTAGAGTCGGCCGGCTCTAGTTTGCACTAGAGCCGGCCGGCTCAATCTAGAGCCGGACGGCTCTGGTTTGTGAACCAGAGCCGGCCGGTTCTGGTCGAACCGCAGCCCACACATTTTTTTTTTTGACGCGGCTGAGAATCACTCGGGGAACCCGCCTTACGGTAGTTTTGGATTGCGGATAATTTCGTTTTCGGAGAATTCGAGACGTTTCGGGTAATATTCTGCTCTTTTCTGTGACCGAAGGTAATAAAGATTTCTCATCACTGAGGTCGGGAAAACCCGTGCTCACAGGCTGCCCCTCGCGAGATCAAAATCGACTAGATCGGTAGCTTACGTCCGATTTGAGTTTTTGGTCTCGCGATTGAGAGCGCGGTGAGTAAAGGATAGAAAAACGCACCTGACGCCCCTCGCAGAGGGTACAGAGTAATCGACTCGCTGTGGTGGAGTGTGCCCATGGTATCGACTTGCTGTGGTGGAGTGTGCCCGTGATACTGTCTTCTCCGTATGGTGGAGTGTGCCCGTGATGATTTTTAACTTTTCTCCGTATGGTGGAGTGACCAAATGATACTGTCTTCTCCGTATGGTGGAGTGTGCCCGTGATATTGTCTTCTCCGTATGGTGGAGCGTGCCCGGTATTTTTTAACTTTCCTCCGTATGGTGGAGCGACAAAATGATATTGTCTTCTCCGTATGGTGGAGCGTGCCCGGTATTTTTTAACTTTTCTCCGTATGGTGGAGCGACCAAATGATATCGTCTTCTCCGTATGGTGGAGCGTGCCTGGTATTTTTTAAACTTTTCTCCGTATGGTGGAGCGACCAAATGATATTGTCTTCTCCGTATGGTGGAGCGTGCCCGTGATGATTTTTAACTTTTCTCCGTATGGTGGAGTGACCAAATGATACTGTCTTCTCCGTATGGTGGAGTGTGCCCATGATATTGTCTTCTCCGTATGGTGGAGCGTGCCCGTGATGATTTTTAACTTTTCTCCGTATGGTGGAGTGACCAAATGATACTGTCTTCTCCGTATGGTGGAGTGTGCCTGGTATTTTTTAACTTTCCTCCGTATGGTGGAGCAACCAAATGATATTGTCTTCTCCGTATGGTGGAGCGTGCCCGGTATTTTTTAACTTTTCTCCGTATGGTGGAGCGACCAAATGATATTGTCTTCTCCGTATGGTGGAGCGTGTGGTTGGAATTGCGTCAAGTTGCGTATTTATTCTTTGATCGATAATTTTGGAAACAAAAATTTTTGCCCCTTCGATCAAGAATAAACACGGTTTGGTCATTTTTTCCTTTGGATGTCTGCAAAAATCAACAAAAAGAAAATACCCTTCTCGGGATCAAACGGAACTAAATTAAAATTAATTTTATTTTTATTCTTATTATTATTTTTTTTATTTTTTATTATTATTATTATTATTTTTTATTATTATTTTTTATTATTTTTTATTATTTTTTATTTTATTTTTATTTTTTTTTTGGAAGGATCAGAGTCGGGCGGCTCTGTCAGAAGAGACAGAGACGGCCGGCTCTGACCAGAGTCGGCCGCCTTTGAGCAGAGTCGGCCAACATGGTTTTTAAAAGGGGTTTCCTCTTTCTTTCACCCATTTCATTTTTCTTTCTTCAATTTTTCTTTCTCTGAGAGTGAGGTTTTTCTGTCTACCGAATCTACAGTGGGGGTATACGGCTTGAGAGAGACGGTTCCTTACTGCGGAATTGGGAGGAACGATCTAGTACCCGTAACTTTAAGTCCATCCACGCACATCATCGAAGATCTGGTTAGTTTTTGTTTCTTCGATTTTCCCTTTTTTCCATTTTTTTGAATTCCGGCACAAGGGTCTAGGAGACTTCTTAGTCCGGGAGAACGGCGTTTGAGCGGTAAGCATCCCGTGTTCCCTGCATCATAAGTTATGCAATACTTGAATGCATATGTATGTATGTATGAATGTTAATTTATGCTGTCGACTGCAGTCCCGAGTCGAGATGTCCCGAGAGCAGGCCAGGGAGATCGCCTCTTCCGTGGCTCAGGCCCGGGCGGCGAGCCAAGAGGTGGACAGGGCGAGGGCCGAGATAGCCAGGCTACGGGCTGGGATGGCTCGTCTACAGGCGGACTTTGACTCCTACAAGGTTACGCATCAGAGTGAGTCCGAGGAGGGGAAGGAAGATGAGGGGCAGGATGAGAACTATATGGAGCGCCCTGCTCTTCTTATTTGATGTCTTCATTCATTTTTTTATCGGATTATGTGATTTGCTTTTGTTTCGTTGATATTTGGAAATTCACTTTCTTCTTCAATTTTTGCTTTTTCTCTTTTTATCCAGGCTTTTACAATTTCTTAGAATCGTTACAAGACTCTGATTGGCTTAAATTGAAGCCTTTCGGGTTGTGGAATCTCAAGGCCTATTACAAGCACTTGTGGAACATTGAGCTGTTGAATGCCTGTTATCGCTTCTGGGATCCAGTGGATAACATTTTCCGCTTCTCATGCCAAGAGCTCTGCCCCTTATATGAGGAGTTTAGTGCTATCTTGAACATTCCCTGCCACAAAGGAGTGGACATTGCCATCCCCGATTTCACTTTTGGTAGCACCTCCTCCTTGGTGAGCTTGTTCGGGCTTTCTGACCCCGAGGTGGGATCTTTATTTGCTACTGGTTCCCCTTTTCCAGGTTGAACTCGAATTCTGTGTTGGAGTGGTGTGTCAATGCTCCTAGGGACCACATGAGCTGGGCCTACATGGTTAGCCTGTTACTGGTGAGTCGGTATTTCTGTGGTCCTAATGATGGGGTTGTCTCCTTCAGGGCTGTCTCCCTTATCTCTCAGATGGCTGTGGGAGCATCTCCAGCTCCTTTCGCACTTGCTGAGACACTGATCAGTTTACATGCATCTAAGGCAAGCGGTGTTCTCCACATTAGCCCTCACCTCACACTGCTCCAGGTGAAATTCCTTGTTGTCTGATGTATTTCTGGGTCGAATGAACTTCTAACCATTGCTTGCTGTCAACTGCAGATCTGGTTATTGGAGAAGCTATCAATTCTTAAGATTCCGAGGGGGAACTTCAAGAAATACCACCCGGCCAATTTCAGGGAACGAGGCTTCTCCATTGACTCCTACACTGATATGTCTGCTGATGAGTGGGGCGTTTGGCTATCTCGCCTGACTGATGACCAGATTAGGTGGGTGTGCCCTTGGTGGAGGATCCCCCACGTGATTGTGGACATGTGGGCACATGGTGTGCAATTGCTGGGGTAGACCAGAGTGACATTCTATTCTCCGAGTAGCCTCTGCCGGCAGTACGGTCGTCTACAGGGTATCCCTCGGCACTCTTGTGTCACCAGTTGTGAGGAATATACTACTTCTTGGCCAGATCACATCAGACTTCGCTGGGCTGGAGACGCCCATCATGTGGTGTTGAATTATGCGTCACTCGCTCCCACAGAGACATATGACCGTTACAAGCAGTGGCTAGCCGAGATCCATGGTTTACCGACCCGTGAGGCGCGTAAGAGTGCGTCTTCCCGCTGGCTGGCTCCTTCTGAGACCGCGGGACCACTTCCTGTCAAGAAAAGAAAAACAAAAGAGGAAAAAAATGTGATTTTCATCATCACGCATGTATTGGCTATAATTATTATCATTCCTATCCGTCTTTTCTATTATTGATGCGATCTTTTTTTTTTTTTTTTTTTTTTTGAAAGATGTTCGCAATTGCACACTTTGGGCGTCTAAATGTCTTTGTTTATCTGGATGTTTCGACAAATGAATCATGTAACATACTCCAAACATTCATGCAATATGTTGAGCAAAACGCACTTCATTAATGAAATTTAATTATCGTATCAATTGAAAATTTTAAAATTAGTACATATCTCGAACGAACTCATTCCTGTTATCAACCATCCTATTCTGGTTTTCTGGCCGATAAGCTAACTCTTGTTGCCCTAATTTTTGCTTAAATCGCCCTCACGGGTTTTCGACTTAACAGGTTTTTTTTTTTTTTTTACACATGGTAGCGTTTGAGGTGATCTTGATTAATCGGGTTGGTAAACTCGTTGCCATCCATACCCATAATCTTCACTGCACCTTTGGAGAGTATTTTCTTAACCACATACGGCCCTTCCTAGTTGGGTTTAAACTTGCCCCTCGCGTCCATATTGGTCGGTCTCATCTGTTTCAATACTAGATCTCCCACTTTCAGAGGCTGTTTCTGATGACGAACCCGTCGATTATAGGCCCTAGCCATTCTTTGGTGGTACATCTGTAGATGATCCAAAGCCTAGAGACGCCTTTCATCGACCATAGCCAGTTGCTCAAATCTCGCCTTTACCCATTCCGTCTCAGGTAATTGGGCCTCCAAAACCGTCCTTAGTGACTTCAACTCCACTTCAATAGGAAGGACTGCTTCCATCCCATAAACCAGCGAATAAGGTGTTTCTCCAGTCGGCGTTCTAACACTGGTTCTGTACCCCCACAGAGCATAAGGTAATCTATCTGCCCAATCTCGGTAGGTTGAAGTGGTCTTGGACAAGATCTTCTTGATGGACTTGTTTGCTGCCTCCACTGCTCCATTGGCTTGTGGCCTATAAGGTGAAGACTTACGATGTTCCACGTTGTATTCTTCGAAGAGTTCAGCTGTGGCTCCTTGGAATTGCACTCCGTTATCAGTTACCACCTGATGCGGTACACCGTATCTTGCGAAGATGTGCTTCTTTACAAACTTAGCCATATTCTTAGCTGTGACCGTGACATAAGATTCAGCCTCAACCCACTTAGAGAAATAATCCACTGCCACCACAATGAACTTGTGCCCATTCGATGCTGGAGGTCGAATTTCACCAATTATGTCTATGCCCCACACCGCAAACGGCCAAGGAGTCATGAGATTCTGCAATTCCATAGGTGGGAGATGGTTGATGTCCCCGTAAATCTGGCACTCGTGGCACTTTTTCACCTCTTCTGCACAGTCTGTTTACATGGTAAGCCAAAAATACCCTTGTCTCATGATCTTCTTTTCCAGAGCTAATCCATTCATATGCGGGCCACAAATCCCTGAATGCATTTCTTGCATAACCTTCTTGGCTTCTGCTTCCGTCAGACATTTCAATAATAATCCATCCGCGGTTCTTCTGAAGAGTTGTCCGTCAAACCATCTGAACTGAGCTGCTAACTTTCTTAAAGTGGTCTTATCTGACGCATCTGCCCCTTCAGGATATTGGCTATTTTGCAGAAAGTTGGCTATATCTTGGTACCAGGGCTTATCATCTACAACTAAAGCCAGGATCTTGCTGGAACAATGAAATGGTGTTCTAGCTGTTTCCAGGATCAAAGGCTGCATCGGTGCTTTCTGAGGTCCTTCCCACATGGATGACAAAGTAGCTAATGAATCTGCCATTTGATTATCATCTCTGGCTACATGCTTGAATTCGATATGTCCGAACATTTTCATCATTTCCCACAAAGTCTCCAAGTATGGGCGAAGCGATTCTTCTTTGATTTCCCATTCTCCGGTGGCTTGACGGATTACTAACAGCGAATCTCCAATGATGGTCACATCGTTTGCCCCTAGTGCGGCAAGAGCATCAATGCCAAACAAACAAGCTTCATATTCTGCGCCGTTGTTAGTTACCGGGAATTCTAGCCGTTTCAACAAAGGAATTATCTCTCCCTCAGGAGTTACAATGATTACTCCGAGGCCTGCTCCCCTCTTGTTTACAGCTCCATCAAAATGCATAATCCATTTCCTGACTTCCACCTCCACCAAGGCCAACTGTTCATCTGGAAATTCCAGGTTTTCCACATAATCAGATTCAAGTGGCTGATTGGCCAGGAACTCAGCCACTGCTCTCCCTTTGATCACCTTTTTCGTCACATACTCGATGTCGAACTCTGATAACAAAAGTAACCACCGGGACAATTTCCCTGTCAAGGATGGGGCAGAGCAGAGATATTTCATTGGATCAACTTTTGCCACAGCTTGTATTTTGTAGGATTGGAAATAGTGTCTCAATTTCTTCGTAAGCCAGACCATAGCAGTGCAAGTTTTCTCCACCACAGTGTACCGGGTTTCGTAATCTAGCAGCTTCTTACTGAGGTAGTAGATAGCATGCTCCCTCTTGTCATCTTGTTCTTAAACCAACATCGCCCCTACGGAGGTTTCTTCAATGGCTAAATACAGAGTCAAAGGTTTTCCCATAGTTGGAGGTTTTAGCACTGGTGGATTGATCAAGTATTCTTTGATCCTATCAAATGCAACCTGACACTGGTCATTCCACACGACGGGTTGTTCTTTCCGAAGAAGCTTGAAAATGGGCTCACAGACCGTGGTCAATCTGGCAATGAACCTGCTGACGTACTGAAGTGACCCTAGGAAAGATCTGACTTCTTTCTCTGTTTTCGGTGCTGGCATGTCTCGAATAGCTTTAATCTTGTCCGGGTCCATTTCAATGCCTTTCTGACTGACAATGTACCCCAGCAGCTTGCCCGATGCAACTCCGAATACACATTTCTTTGGGTTAAGTCGCAAGTTGTACTTCTCAATCCTGGTCATAAATCTATCCAGAATAGCAGGGTGTTCCTCCCGAGTCATAGATTTCACCAGTATATCATCAACATATACTTCGACCTCTTTGTGGATCATATCATGTAGCAATGCTGTGACTGCCCGTTGATAGGTTGCCCCAGCGTTCTTCAACCCAAACGGCATCACTCTGTAGCAATACACCCCCCACTCAGTGATGAAGGCTGTCTTGACCTTATCGATGACATTCATTAAGATCTGATTATATCCTGAGAAACCATCCATGAATGAGTACATAACTGCCCTTGCCGCACTGTTAACCAAGACATCAATGTGAGGAAGTGGAAAATCATCCTTTGGAGAGGCCTTATTCAAATCCCGATAATCCACACAAACTCTGACTCTTCCGTCCTTCTTGGCAACTGGGACTATGTTGACTTTTTCAGCCCATTCTGGACGTAGACGTCTGAGCTTCTGCTTTACTGCGCTGAACTTGGGATCAATCGGAATTCTGTGTTCTGCTATTTCTCTGTCAACCCCCGGCATATCGTCGTAAGACCAGGCAAACTCTCCCACATGCTTTTTAAGTATTTTTGACAATTCTCTCTCTTCTTCAGGATTGAGTTCGTTAGAGATAGATACCATTTTAGGATTCTCACTTGTACCCAAATTAATTTCATGTAATGCAGTGTCATGAATGCTGAACACATTGAATGAATGATTGCATGTATGCACAGAGCCATTAGGGAAAACATCACACAAATAAGCAAAGTTAGACTTTATTTCATTCATCGCCTTAAAAGCGGAATTGTTCACATCAAGTACATATGACAAGTTTACAAAGAAATCATTTTCTTCCTCCACATGCGGAGGGTCTTCTGCAGCAGGGTCTTCTGGGTCGGCAGGTTCTTCTTCGAACAAGTCACTCAAATCAGCTTCAAGAGTCTCTTTCTGTGCTTCAGATAAGGCATCTTCTTCCACCTTCGCTTTTCCCTTAGCCATCATTTTGGTGAGTTCAGCAACAGCTTTTTCCACTAACTCTGTCTGTCCTGAAATAGCTTTCTTCTCCACAGGGCTCTCCTTCAATCCTTTCTTCAGTAAGTCAGCGAATGCCTTAGTAATGGCATCCACCAGGGGGTCCGTATCTTCTTGTGATTGCTCCTCCGGGGTGATGGGAGCCACTACTTCAGCTTGGCTTATTGGAGGAAAAGTGGTCTCCTTTACACCTTCAGGCTTAAACATTCCTTCCACTGAGCCAACCCCATATTTCGAGAAGTTGATAACATCAGCGAAAATCTCAAATCCGGGGACTGTTTCCCCATCAATAACCATTGGCTCTGGATCACCACCATATGGCCCACCACTTGCTCGAACAAAAACGTCCAAAAGATGGACTTTCTTAGTTTCCGGGACCTCCTTCTCTTTGGCGCCTTCGTAACCAAGACCTTTTCGGTGTGATTGGCCTATGGCAATATCAAACTTTGTGACCCCTTGTTGGTTGACCCCAAGTCCCTTTCCTGGGATGAAGTTCTGTTTCTGAAAATACTTATGGATCCATGGAGAAAATGTCAAGTCTTTCTCCTTATGCTCCGAGACAACTGCCACTTGAAAGCCGGTCAAAGGTTGTTCAGATGAGTTCAGAGCTGCCACCATAGAAGATTCATCTGCCTCAAGTGTTACAATCTTTCCCCCCATTGGAATCTTCACCTTTTGGTGTAAGGTTGATGGCACACCTCCCAAAGCATGAAACCAAGGTCTCCCTAAAAGCAAGGAGAAAGTCACAGGAATATCAATGACAGTGAACAGCACGGTTGACTTAACTACTCCCACTGACACCTCTGCCTCAAAAGTACCAATTACAGTACGCTTTGAATCATCGTAGGCACGTATCACTGTATTTGACCATGATAATGCTTCTTCGGACAAATGAAGGCTAGGTAAAACTTTCAGAGGGCAGATATTCAATGCTGAGCCGTCATCAACCATCACACAAGGCAGGGTTCTATCCATCATCTCCACTTTCAGATACAAGGCACGATTGTGGTTAGTGCCTTCCGGTGGTAAGTCATCCTCGGTAAAAGTGATCCCCTTGGGATTATCAGATTACTGACTCTTGGTACTCCCAATCACCATACACACTTCCTCGGGAGACATTAATGGATTGGCATCCATCTCCATAAGCTTTTTCACCACTGCAGCCCGGTGCCTTTGGGACTCCATGAGCAGATGCCACACAGATGCACGTGCAGGCATCCTTTTGAGTTGCTCCACTACCAGGTCTTCTTTCTCATTCACTTTGATGGGCAAATAATCCTGAACCGGTGCTTCTACCCTCTTACTCGGCTCCCCCAAATGTTGTGGCTCGGGTTGATAAACTCTTCCACTTCTTGTGACATTATTCACAGGGGCATCCTCTTTCCTTATATACATCCCGTCCTTGGTGCAGACAGGATAGACAGGTGTCGTCTGGTTCACAGGCTTGAGCCTACTCATCAATTCAAATTCGTCCGCATCATCATCCAATTCTACATCATCCAAATTCACAGGTTTGCTCTCCTCCACCGATGACTCAACCTCTTCACCCATTACCACTTGAATTGCGGGATTCGCTCTTGCAATTTGGGCTAAGACAAAGTTAGGGGATAATCCTGATTGTACCATGTTCACTCTCCTTTCAAATTGGGGCAGTGGATTACTTTGCACATTGGGCTTAGAGCGTGGAGCTTCTATCTTCTTTTCGTCAATCAACTGTTGGATCGCCTTTTTCAAAGAATGGCATTCGTTGGTTCGATGCCCCTTAGTCACATGATAGGAGCAAAAGTCATTCTTGTCCGCCTCGGCCGGAGGTGTGTACGGCTTCAGGCTTTGAAGAAAGCCCAGATTTCTACATTTCAGAAAGATTCGCCCCAAAGACTCCTCCCAAGGAGAGATCCCTTTTCCAGCTACCTGTTGACTGGACCCTTGTGCAACTGTTGCCACCTCTACTTGTTTAACAGGTGCAGGCGGCTGACTTGGCTTAGCACTCGTTGACGAAGAAGCTGTAGGGTTGTTATTACTTTTATACCCCGAGGAATATGTTCGGCTTCGATACCCTCCTCCAGAACTGTTGTAGGCCGGGTCAATCTCATACTTCTCAACCTTGCGAGCCAACTCATGTACTTCTATCAAGGACTGAAACTTGTGATATTTCATCACATTCCTATAAACCTCCAAGCTCCCATCAATCAGCTTCACAATCAGTTCATCTTCCAACGGCTTCTGATGGAGGAGAATCATCTTATCCATCCACCTTTGGTAATATTCAGAAAAGGTCTCATTCGGCCTCTGCCTCACCGCCTCTAAATCCTACAACTTGACCTCCAGCTGTGTGTTGAAACTGAAGTACTTGATGAAGGCATCGGACAGTGCATCCCAGTTGCCTTGCACACTCTCAGGTTGTTTATTGTACCATGTGATAGCACCCCCCTCCAAAGTGGTGGGGAACAATCCCACTAATTGATTCATAGTGAGCCCAGCCATAGTCATAATCCGTACATACTGATTCAAGTGGGCCATGGGTGGACTTTTCCCAACATATGATGCAATCCTAGGCATTTGGAAGCCTACTGGTAACATTTCAACCCCTCCGGCTATGAGCGTGGACGGGTCAATACGCTTGGCGGATTGAACCTTAGAACTGGCACGCAGCTCCGCTATGGTCTCCTCCATTTCCTTCATCTTTCTCTCTAAAGCTGACTCCACAGGTCGCTCAGTATTATCCCTTCGACCCTCATCAGCATCCGACTGCCCATCATTCAGTCTCCCTCCACTACTTTCTTCTCGAGCATGCCTTTCCGGCCTCTGATTAGGCGACTCATTCAAAGCATTCTGCACTTGATTCTTGATAAGGTCCTTGAACTCATCAGAACTCATGAATTCTCGAATAGCAGTGGTGGCCATCATGGCAGCAGCAGCTTCGGGTGCGATCGCCATATCTTGAAACCTCTGTTGCAACTGTTCAAATCCCAGCGGGAACTCAGCACTTAAATTAGATGATGCTTCAACCTCCCCAAACTGAACAAGTTCCTCAGACTCACTAGATGACGGTTCACTGCGTTCTATTCTCACAAGTCTTCGTCCGGATCGGAGCCAAACTTCAAAGTGATTCGGACAAAGGGTCAGTACAAAGAAATGATCACCTAAAGAGTTATAAACTCTAAGGGATATGCATGTATGCATGACGTGTTAGATGAATGATGTACAGGTGTTGCATGAAATGTGTTTGTAACACAAACCTTGAACAACCAATCCTTCGGGGGTGAAGTATGCATGAATTCTTATTTTTGCGTGTACGAATTGCAATCTAAGTGTTAGATGCGTGAATGCGACCTTTGGTGCTCGGGGAGTACCTCGGGTTTTTGTGAAATGATATGATTGTCCTTAGTGGACGGACAGAGTTTTCGGCACTCGCGGAGTGCCTCGGATTTTTATGATGCGAGATCGACACGCGCATGGCGCTTGGTCGAGGTTTTGGTGTCCGGGGGACACTTCGGGTTTTTGATGACGCGAAATGAAGTCATGCTTAATTTGCGAGTGGAGTGAATGTGTTCTTAGTGAACGGGCAGAGTTCCGGCGCTCAGGGAGCACCTAAACATTTTGATGCGTGAAATGAAATTTTCGGCACTCATGGAGTACCTAAAATGATTTGATGAAGTGATGGATTTTGTCGACACTCGTGGAGCATCGAAAGTGATTTGATGAAATGTGATGAATTTTGTCGGTACTCGTGGAGCACCGAAAGTGATTTAATGAGATGTGATGAATTTTGTCGGTACTCGTGGAGCACTAAAAATGATTTAATGAAATGCGATGGATTTTTGTCGGTACTCGTGGAACACCTAAAATGAAATGCAATGAAATTCGTTCGTACTCGTGGAGCACTTAAAATGCGATGATGAATTTTGTCGGCACTCGTGGAGCGCCTAAAATGACTTAATGAAATGTGATGAATTTTGTCGACACTCGTGGAGCATCGAAAGTGATTTAATGAGATGTGATGAATTTTGTCGGTACTCGTGGAGCACCAAAAGTGATTTAATGAAATGTGATGAATTTGGTCGGCACTTGTGGAGCGCCTAAAATGATTTAATGAAATGCGATGGAATTTTGTCGGCACTCGTGGAGCGCCTAAAAGTGATTTAATGAAACGTGATGAATTTTGTCGACACTCGTGGAGCATCGAAAGTGATTTAATGAGATGTGATGAATTTCGTCGGTACTCGGGGAGCACCGAAAGTGATTTCCTACTCGATAGGTGGTGCGATGTGTGTGGCCCGTATGGGGTCATTCAAGGTCCGTGCAAATGCTTTATGCATGACACGCGTTTCCCATGGCTGCAGAATAAGACGGTTAGTGCTTATGACACTCGAGTGATGCATGTGGATTGATTAATTAATTCTTCATACAATAAAAAGATGCATGGCCACAAAAGATGTGGTTAGTTTTATGTCACACAGGTGATTAATGTATTTACACGCGAAAGATGAAAATGGCTGTACAAAAGATGTGAGTTAGAATCACACAAATGCTTTGGATGTGGTATGTTATGCTCGTGAAAAGTGTGGATGATGGCATGTTATGGAGGGACAAAAAGACACGTAGCAATTAACACGCAAATCGTATTCCTCCAACCTTATTCCTCCAAACGTGGTCAAGTTGATAAAATTCTAACCGAGTCCTAGAAGGGGTTCTCTTCGATCATCAACCGGGGATGATGAAGGCGCAATTTATTTTATTCACACATCTTATTTTGGTATCCTAAGGGAATCCAACTAAGGTTGCCTAAATGAGTTCGGTTCAAGCCGGGATAACATCAAGCTCCCTATAGCAAAATATACTCCTCACTTCTCCCCACTCAAGGGTCCGATCGAAGGGGTTCGTACGAGGCTATGAGTGGTGTTTCGTATCCATGCCCCTAAGACCAGGAGGAACATAGGCGACATTTCAACAATTCACCGGGCTAAATATTGGCTACTCAACCTAATGCAAGGATGTCTAACTAAAATGCAAACATAAAATACCATGTAAGAATCATCCACGCTATTTTGATTAGACATTTTTCAGGGCTTGTCAAATTCTTTTAAGTTTTAAGAAAACTTTTGTAGAAATCCCCAGCAGAGTCGCCACTGTGAGCGGACGACCTTTTCTCTCGGACGGGACGCGGGGGGCCCGACGAGGAAAACTTGGGTTTTGATTTTTGATTTTTGGTTTTTGAAACCTTCTTCCTTCTCTTCATGGTGAGATTTTGGGAAAAACAGGATTTGTTTATCTTACTTAGAAAAATCCATTCATTCGTTTCGGAATTCCTTTTGTAGAAAACATTTTCCCGTTTTATTACTTGAAAGATCTCGAAACTTAAATCCCGAGATCAGTGACAGAGTCGCCACCCGGATCAGCTCATCCGGGAAATTCCGGTACAGCTCCCTACCGAGTATAAACTGCTGTACCTAATCCAGAGATTCAAGGTTCGGACAAGTCCCTTATTTCATGTCTAATCACAATGAATTTGGCGGATATTCTTTGATGGTATTTTACGTTACTAGAGTTGATTTTTATTGCATTAAGTTAAACACACAGCGCGCACACAAATAAAACAAAATAAAGCAGTAAACAATTAAATTATTACAACCCGATCGAATAAATAATTAAATTATTACAACCTGATCGAATAAAAATAAAAACTCGCTTTACAACCGCCTAAAACACACGGATAAATATATTAAATACATCCAAAATAAAAAAATAAAAGGCTGCAAAACAGAGGGTTAGCACAATTTATATTGCACATACGAATAGGACTCAAATCAGGACAGAATTGGGAATTTTAGGAAATGGGGGCATGCATTTGGGGGATAACCGGGTCAACCCGACCGGTCGGACCGGTTAGACCTGGAAAACGGTTTTGAAACGCCCTGTAGTTTTATGCTGGAAAAATCAATTTTTGGAAAACAATTGGCTTGGTTACATGCAAATTTTGATTTTCGTGGGTCTGTTGTCCCGGAATCCATGGATTCGTTCGTGTGGGTTCCTAAATTCATCGTCCATCTAGGGTCCAAAACGCAATAGACACACCAAAAACATTTATTTAAAATGCAATTTTATTTGTTTTTAATATTTTCCAGGGACCTATAGAGTTCGGGGGTCCGCTAATGCTGGACAATTGATCCGGTTCGGATGTAACAACCTCGAAACTTGGAAAATAAATCCCGGGAAACTGGAAAATATTAATATCCGTACGTATAAAAATTCAAAAACCGGTGTTAAAATGATGTACGAATATTTACGAGCCGAAATATGTCAAATCAGAGTGCGTATAAATGGAAAATGGGCTATTTGCGGCACGTCGGGACAGATCGCGGAGCTGTCCCTGGAAAGCAGAGCCGTACGGCTCTAGGTTAGAGCCGGCCGGCTCTGTTCTAATTGGACCAGAGCCGGCCGGCTCTGTTCTTGAAGAACAGAGCCGTACGGCTCTATTCGGGTAGCCAATTTTCCGGATTTTCAGAAACAGAGAAAAATCACACGAAAAATGCAATAAACACAAGTTTAAGGCCTCTCAGAGTTTACCTTGGTGTTGTTCCAGTATATTTGATGCACAAGAACGGTTTGAAAATCGAGAATGTAACTCGAATCCTCGAATATCCCGAAAATCCGAAAGTTTACCCGAACGAATCCGAAATCGAACCGAGAATCGTTGTGAACCGGTGAGTAAATACTAGAGTGAATGGTTGTGTGCTAAGAAATTTGATTTCAAAGATAAAATTAAAAGGATTTTTTTTTTGTCTCTCTTTTATCTGTGTTTCTTTCTTTCTTTTTTTTTTTTCCAAAATCCCCCCCCTCTGTGTTTTGAATTTTTTTTCTTTTTATCATTCAATTGTTCAATTATTTCTCAGACAAAATAATTTCCCAATTAAATGCGTCGATTAATGGTTTTTGTCGTTTTTTTCATCAATTTCACAGAATTGGGACAAAGTATGGCACCCATGCCGGCCCAGTAGAGTCGGCCGGCTCTAGTTTGCACTAGAGCCGGCCGGCTCAATCTAGAGCCGGACGGCTCTGGTTTGTGAACCAGAGCCGGCCGGTTCTGGTCGAACCGGAGCCCACACATTTTTTTTTTACGCGGCTGAGAATCACTCGGGGAACCCGCCTTACGGTAGTTTCGGATTGCGGATAATTTCATTTTCGGAGAATTCGAGACGTTTCGGGTAATATTCTGCTCTTTTCTGTGACCGAAGGTAATAAAGATTTCTCATCACTGAGGTCGGGAAAACCTGTGCTCACACCAGAATCATCCTTGTTAAACTTATCAAGTATCTTGTCCACGTAGTGTGACTGAGTTAAAATGAGACCGTTAGGTGAACGTTTAACTTGGATGCCTAAAATCACATCCGCCTGTCCCATATCTTTCATTTCAAATCTGGAATTTAACATGTTCTTGGTACTCTTTACCATCTTCTCATTGCTTCCCACAATGAGTATGTCATCAACATACAAGCATAGGATAACATATCCTTCAGTTGTAGTTTTGACATAAATACATTTGTCACACTCGTTGATACGATAGCCACTAGCCATCATGGCATCATCAAACTTTTTGTGCCATTGTTTTGGTGCTTGCTTTAAACCGTATAAAGACTTCACCAATTTACAGACTTTCTTTTCTTGACTTGGAACTACACAACCTTCAGGTTGTTCCATGTAGATTTCTTCTTCCAGATCTCCATTCAGGAAAGCTGTCTTCACATCCATTTGATGTACCTCAAGATTCCGTAGAGCGGCAATAGCAAGTACCATCCTAATGGATGTTATTCTCGACACTAGAGAATAAGTATCAAAGTAGTCAAGGCCTTCCTTTTGTCTATAACCTTTTATAACCAAACGGGCCTCGTACTTATCAATTGTTCCATCTGCTTTCAATTTCCGTTTGAAAATCCATTTAGAGCTTAGTGGTTTAGTTCCAGGAGGAAGATCCACTAATTCCCAAGTATGATTTTGCAGAATGGAATCAATCTCACTCCTTATGGCTTCTTTCCATAAAGGACTTTCAGTTGAACTTACAGCTTCTTTGTAAGTTTGTGGTTCAGCCTCTAACATGTAAGTTAGAAAATCTGGACCAAAAGATTTTTCCACCCTTGCCCTTTTACTTCTTCGAGGTTCAACCTCTATGTCCATCATATCCTCTTCTTGAAGATCTTGAACATTCTCTTCCACCTCTTGTTGAAGCTCTTCATTATTCTCAACTTCGTCATGTTGACCATCTTGACTGTCAACTTCAACAGTCTTACGAGACCGTTTAGATCCCGACCCCACATCGTTTTGTTTACATGGAAACACATTTTCAAAGAAGGAGGCGTCCTTTGACTCCATTAATGTATTCTTGTGTATTTCTGGGTTTTTAGATTCATGCACAAGAAACCGATACGCATTACTGTGTTTCGCATATCCAATGAAAATACAATCCACTGTCTTTGGGCCTATTTTCATTCTCTTAGGTAATGGGGTCATTACCTTTGCAAGACACCCCCACACTTTCAAGTAATTATAAGAAGGTTTTCTACCTTTCCATAATTCATAAGGGGTTTTGTCTTGTTTCTTACGGGGTACCTTGTTTAAAAGGTAATTTGCTGACAACACAGCATCCCCCCACATGTTTTGTGGTAACCCAGAACTGGTTAGCATCGCATTCATCATTTCTTTTAAGGTACGATTCTTTCGTTCAGCTACACCGTTAGATTGAGGAGAGTACGGTGGTGTTACTTCGTGAATAATACCATGTTGGGAGCAAAACTCACCAAATGGTGTAACATATTCACCACCACGATCACTTCTTACCACCTTAATCTTTTTATTTAGTTGGTTTTCTACTTCTTGCTTATAGAGAACAAATTTCTCTAAAGCCTCATCTTTGCTTTTAAGCAAATACACATAACAATATTTTGTGCTATCATCTATGAAGGTAATAAAATATTTATTTCCTCCCCTTGATTGAACAAACTTCAAGTCACAAATATCTGTGTGTATAAGATCAAGTGGTTCTGAATTTCTTTCAACAGAATGAAATGAGGATCTTGTCAATTTTGTCTCTACACAAATTTCACATTTATGGTTTTTATCAATTTGAAAGATGGGGATATGATTCAAGTTAATTAAACGTCGCAACGTATCAAAATTAACATGTCCAAGTCTACTATGCCATAAATTAGAAGACTCAATAATATAAGCAGAAGAAACGTTATTCTTATTCATTTCAATTGAATTTGATTTACAAGATGTACAATTAAATTTGAACATCCCATTACATTCATATCCCTTGCCCACATACATACCCCCTTTAGACAAAATAAATTTCTGAGACTCAAAAACCATCTTGAAGCCATGTGAGCTCAAGAGGCTCCCAGAAACCAGATTCTTCCTCATTTCAGGAACATACAAGACATTTTGCAGCTTCACTTCTTTCCCAGAAGTCATTTTTAGAATGACAGTTCCATGTCCCTTGATCTTTGAAGTAGCAGAATTGCCCATATAGAGATTCTCTCCTTTCTTCGTAAGAGTCAATCCAGCAAAAGACCCTTTGTCACAACAAATGTGGCGTGTAGCACCAGTATCAAGCCACCATTCTCGTGGATTTGAGTCAACCAGGTTGACTTCAGAAATCACTGCACACAGATCGATGTCAGACACATCTCTAGCAATTTCTTCCACAGCATTTGCCTCATTTTTGTTGACCCTTTTTGGAAGCCTACAATCAGAGGACTTGTGTCCCATTTTGTTGCAATTGAAGCATTTTCCATTAAACTTTGGTTTCTTGGAAATGCCCCCTTTAGGTCCCAATTTGGACTTAGATCCAGCAGGCTGTTTGCCTTTCTTGGGGTCTTTCTTGACCTCCACAACATTGGCTCTAGCCATAGCTTGATTAGCAGCAACAGAAGATTTCCTCTCTGATCTTCTATTGTCTTCTTCAATACAAAGTCGGACAATTAGATCCTCAACAGACATCTCTTTCCTTTTATGCTTGAGATAGTTTTTGAAATCAATCCAACTAGGTGGCAATTTCTCAATGATTGCAGCCACTTGGAAGGTTTCACTAGTCTCCATCCTTTCAGCTTGCATCCCATGGATCAAAAGCTGGATTTCTTGCACTTGACTCACAACAGATTTGG
Source organism: Euphorbia tirucalli (assembly GCA_039660915.1). Taxonomy (NCBI): domain Eukaryota; kingdom Viridiplantae; phylum Streptophyta; class Magnoliopsida; order Malpighiales; family Euphorbiaceae; genus Euphorbia; species Euphorbia tirucalli. The sequence goes on from CM077637.1 coordinate 19,851,046, forward strand.
AATCAACCATTTTGTAACTAAGGAATTGGCCTACTAAGTATTTCTTAGGACCCGCATCCTCAGTTCTGTACTTCCTATCCAAGGAGTCCCATAATTCCTTTGCAGTTCGTTTAACAGTGTAAACCTCATACAAATCAGGAACCAATCCATTCAGAATGTGGTTTCTACAAAGGAAATCCAAGTGATTCCAAGCATCAACAGCTAATTGAACAGAAGGATCCACCACACCCTTGGGAACAACAGGAGGATCTTCTTTCAGCAGCCTATGATATTGCATGCTAGTCAAGTAGAAAATCATTTTCTGCTGCCACATCTTAAAATTCATTCCGTTGAATTTTTCCGGCCTTTCAGGCACTGTTACTGGGTATGAACCCGAACCAGCTACAGGACCGTTAGGCATAACAAGCCTAGAACCACTAGGACCATTTTGTCCATGTTGGTTATTCTGGCCTTGGCCAGTTTCAGAACCATTGCCTCCAAAAGGTGGGACAATATCAGCCATTTTTCAATCTGAAATTTCAAACAAAGAAAGTTAGTGAAATTCCAAAATCAACAAACTAAACACAGAAAATGAATAAAAAAAAAAAGAACTATTAATTTAGAATAACAAATGTCCAAATAGTCCACAATAATCCAGTAAAAGGTCCAAAAATTCTCCAAATGTCAAGGTATAAATATCCAGAATGTCAAGGTTTTAATATCCAAAATGTTAAGGTATTAAAAATCCAAAATGTCAAGGTAATCCTGCAAAACTTAACGAAGCACTACGTATTTAATGTCTTAAGATTGTTAGTTGCAGATTATAGAAAAACAGAATTGAAAATAAAACGAAGAACAAACGAAAGATTTAAAATACTTTTCAACCTGAACGGAAGGAAGGAAACAGTAGAGCCGAGGCCTGTAAAAACAGTTTCCTTAAGACAATTATCTGCCCCGTAGTGGCGATTTTTCTCCTAGGATACAACGACTCTCGAAGGCGAACCGAACTATGTGAAGTGTACTATCACCGGAAAAAGGAAAGATTTTTTTTTTTTTTTGAGGAAGCAGAATGCAGTGAAGGAGAAGGAATTTGGAAATCAAAATCAATAGATAGAAGTTTTAAGAAAGAATTGGCAGAAAGGAGGGTTTTAAAAGAATGGAAATAACTGACATTATTAATTCTCTCATTAAGGGAATTAATTTTGCAGTTACAGTTTTATTCAAAAATAAAACTGTCACAGAGAATTTGAATAAGCTCAAAAAAAAAATATCTGGAGAAAATTTTGTTGGGCCGGAGCAAAAACTAGGCAGGCCAGTAGTTGACCATTTTCTGTCCGGCATTGGGCCTTTGAAAGGCTCGGGGCTAGGATTTGCACCCCCTGCGCGCGCAAGAGAGAGCCTTTTGGCTTATACAAGTTAACACCTTACAAAAGTATGTTTCAATATAAACACCTTTTCCACTTCATAGTTTTCCCATGTGGGATAAGTTAACATAAGCCAAATTTTTCTCCAATATTCCATTCCATTAGGCTAACTTTGAGCAACAATTTCTCATTCACTACTTGTCCGTTTTGGGTAAATTATATACCGTTGGAAAGCTCACGTTACGTACTATACAATGACACTAATCATTTAATTAAATATGCTTCCTTTCCATAATATAATTTGGCCCAAAGTTGACAAATAATCACTAATAAATAATCCAATATATTTGTCAAATTTCCAACAATACAAACATAATCTGATATTCTGAATTGTGATAAAATCTTTTCACTACTTTGAAATAGTGAACTTATCAACCATGTGATTCATATGGAAATTGACAAGTTTATTTGGTTTGGATGCAAAGCTTTTTCCGCATTTCCGGACATGGAGAAATGCTAAGGTAAAACCTAAACTTATAAATATCATCGCTTTTGTCTGATACCAAATGTTTAAACTAAGATATTATTAGACTTCCTATCACAATTAATATAAATGTAGTGGGCAAGATCAAAATTTTAGAAATTATAATAACAATCTCCCTATCTACCTTCTTCTTTTTAAATAGGCACACATAAATTTAGCTACTACATAAATATACCTATACAAAAATGTATTTGCACTTCAAAATACCAATATTCTCATTCTTAATTACCATACACACCTAAGCCCACTTTTTTTTTAGTTGTGGATCTCCACTAATTTGTATTTATTGTTATTCTTTTTTCAACAAATATGCTCTAATATATCCTTCTGACCAACTTTTTTACTTGATATTAATAACAAAAATATACAAAAACGTATTTATACTTCAAAGTACCAATATTCTCATTCTTAATTACCATACAAACCTAAGCCCATTCTTTTTGTTAATTATGGATCTCCACTAATTTGCATTTATTGTCATTCTTTTTTCAAGAAATATGCTCTAATATATACCCTTCTAACCAACTTTTGTGCTTGATATTAATAACAAAAATCATTTATTTGCTTTGTTTACTATTATGTTAGGTTCATTGTTGAAACTTTTTTTTAAATGTTTTTTTTTCCAATGGATTAGAATTTCTTTAAGTTTCTATAGTCAAAATTGTTAAATTCTATTTGGTTTTTTCCCTTCCCACACTTACATAAATGGTATTTGTTATTTGGTTTACTCAATCAGTAATACGTTGTTGTAATTCTGTTTTAATTTGAATATTTTCTATGGCATGAACAAACTTTCATACACTTTTTTAATACATGTTGCTTACTTTGTTTCTAACAGATATAAAGCCACAGAGGAATTTGACTTTGAGTTATTGAATTCGTTACGAATCTTAACAATTGAGGTATGTTCTACTCTATTATAAAATGAATTTCCCTAATTGAAAGTCATGGTGTGCCATTAGTATTAAAAAAATGCTGAACATCCCTAAATTTTAATGCATATTTATGCATTTCACAGATGCATGTAATTGACCTATCGTTGCATGCTATCATGTTTGAAATAATGTCTGAATTAGAGCTCTCAGTAAAGCAAACATTGTCCCAATCTGATGACTCTGATGACTCTGGCCATTTTTGTTGCTGCATAACCATTCCTTCACCATGTAGTGATGGTGAAGTTCCTTATCCTATCGAAATATTTAGATATAGTGCTGATAATATCGAAGATGCGAAAAATATTGCAGCAAGTAGAACATATGCATATCTTAAACCATTTTACAACCTAGATATTGTAGATTTTAGTTATTTACTGCTGATAGAAATTGAAGCAAAAAAACAGATTGTATCAAACCTCTAATGTTCCGGATCGCAAGCACTTGCAGTTTTGGGACGGAAATTTTATAGCCTAAAACTTATGTATGAAAAGGTTACGAATATATTACTTGATGTCAGCACAATGCAAACTAGTTTAGCTTGGTTGATATTATAAACAATGCTTGAGATTTTTTTTAGCTTTGTACTGTTTATCCGTTTTATTAATGACTTATACCATATTGACAACTTTCACTAAACTTACATTGCTTTTTAAATTAGTGTTTTTAAATTTCTAAACTATTCTGTTTACATTTGAAGTCCATATAATTTTGCTCGTAAGATGATTTTGCATTAATATATTGTTCATTTGATAATTTCTACTGTAAACAATTTGTCCAAAAAAAAAAAAAAAAACCAGAAACAAAACAAAACAAAAAACACCAATTTTCCAAAGATTGTTAAAGTAGAACTTTCTCATGGCCACATTAAAAATCATTCATTACATCCATGTCTATTTTCTACATATTTTTTTATTTGTTATATTTGTTTTAGTAGATTTTTAAAAATGCTTTTTAGTATGCCTAACTTAGATATTATTAATTACCATATTTTTTCTTCATTTAACCTGTCATATTTTACTCATAGATATCAAGATTTGGGGTTATGGATAAAACCAAAGCACCAAATTCTAATTTTATTGAAATTCCTATTCAAATCCAATTTGTTCCTAGGACTTCAAAAAAACGAAAAAAAAACTCCCTAACAATTGCTTCCTCACATTTTGCAAACCCAAATTCATCTCACTTAACTCAAGGAAGTTGTCCAAGCTATGAAAATGTTTATGAAGATGAAAATACTTTAATTGATATCCCTGTTCAACATGATAAAATTGTCTTTGCTCAATATACAGAAAACCGATTTTATAAGAAGTAAGCATATTTAAATTATTTCTATTTAAAAATGGTTATGCTAAATTGATGTTAATTTATTAATTAGTTCTGATTTATTATCAGATATCCAATTTCAAATATGGGTGCTCCTACCTGTGAGTGCCTATACTGTGGCACATATTTTTGGTGCAAAGAAGCCCTCAAACGAACTACAAATCATGTAGCCCCAACATATAAAAAATGTTGCAAATAAGGAATAATTATATTACCTGAACTAAAAAAACCTCCAACATTTCTTAATGACCTTTTGTTTGAAAAAAAATCAATATAAAGAAAGTAAATTTTTGGACAACATTCGCTCTTATAATTGTGTTTTTGCTTTTACTTCTTCGGGAGCAAAGATTGACCATACTATTGTCAAACTAGAGGTCCTTATGTGTTTAGAATGTCAGGCCAGAATTACCATTTAATAGGTTCTTTACTTCCTCCGGTAAACGAAAAACCGAAATTTGCGCAACTTTATGTCCATGATACAACAAATGAAATTTCCAACAGAATGCATGCTCTCAACAATTCAAATCCGAATGAATTAAATCAAGAAATTATAGAAAAATTAATCGATATGTTCGATGAACATAATCAAATAGTCAAAACATTCCGAATGGCAAGAGATAGATTTAGACAAGATAATGTACCTAATCTTAAACTAAAGTTAATAGCAAATCGTTTTGGCAATGATCGACAATATGATGTTCCATCTACTTCGAAAATAGCTGCTTTAATAGTTGGTGATTTTGATTTATATGATATATCTAGAGATATAATTGTTGAACATTGGGACACATCTCTCAAAAGAATAAGCATATTACATCCGAGTTTAATGCCAATGCAATATCCTATTCTTTTTCCATATGATGAAGATGGATATTCTATAGACATACCTTACATAAACTCTATGAACAAAAAAAGAATAAAAAGAAAAACTATAACTATGAGAGAATATTATGCATATCATATTCATGATCGTAATAAACAAATTTCTTCTCTATTTCTTGGCGGTTGTTTATTTCAACAATACATAGTTGATGCATATACATGTGTAAAACAAGAAAGACTGGACTTCATTAAAAGAAATCAAACTATACTTAGATCAGAAACATATTCAGGTATTCGTGATTTTTTTTTAAAGACGATACTGATGCTTGAAAAATAGGTAAATCTATTATCCATCCTTCTGCATATACCGATAGTCCAAGTTATATGTTAGAACATTTTCATGATGCAATGATAATAGCAAAATTTTATGGAAATCCAAACTTATTCATAACTTTTACCTATAATCCATTGTGGCCTGAAATAACAAATACAATTAACTATGTACATCATCAGAAACCTGAAAATAGACTAGATATTGTAAGCCGTATTTTCAAAATGAAAATTGAAAGTTTACTAGGAGAATAAAATTTTTTGGCACAGTTATTGCGCTTTTATATACAATAGAATTTTAAAAAAGAGGATTACTATGAGCGGACGACCTTTTCCAAGAAACGGACGCTGCGAAGCGCACCGGGGAAAAACGATTTAGTTTTGTTCGATTTGTGGAAAACGTTGTTTATGTTGAGTTGGGAAAACTATTGATTTAATTTGAAAATTCTTTTGTAGAAAACATTTTCCCGTTTTTAACTTAAGGACCTCGAAACCTAAATTTCGAGATCAGTGACAGAGTCGCCACCAGGATCAGCTCATCCCGGAAATTCCGGTACAGCTCCCTACCGAGCGCAGACTACTGTACCTAATCCAGAGATTCAGGGTTCGGGCAACTTACCTACTTAACCTCAAGCTTGTATTCGATTTATTATTTATAAAACCATAGTTGTTCAATTTATTATCTTTTCTAATCCCAATTTGTTTATTTTATTAAACCCATGCTAAGACAAAAATGCATAAAATAAATTGCAGGAAATTAAACCATCAACACAAATTATACAAAAGAATAGTAAAGGTCGCTTATACAACCCAATCGAATAAAATATAAAAACTCTCGTCCTCACTTTTACAAACGCCTAGGTACATGAGGATCTAAAAATAATACAACCGCCTAATGACATGAATTAATCTATTAAATACAGCAAAATAAAAATAAATGCTGCAAAACAGATTAGTTAGCACACTTTATATTATAAAAGCAAATAGGACTCAAATCAGGATAGAATTGGGGATTTTAGGATTGGGAGCATGCATTTAGGGGTAACCGGTTCGATCCGATCGGTCGGACCGGTTAGACCTGGAAATCGGTTTTGAAACGCCCTGTGGATTTTTGTGCTGGAAAATCAATTTTGGAAAACCATTTGGCTCGGTTACATGCATATTTCCATTGTTTTGGGTCGGTTATCCCGGAACTTGGGGTTCCGTTCTTGTGGGTTCCTAAATACACATTTCATCTAGGGTCCAAAATGCAATAAACACACCAAAAACATTTTTGAAAATATTATTTTACTTATTTTCAATATTTTCCGGAAATTTTATAGAATCCGGGGTTCCGCTAATGCTGGACAATGGATCCGAATCGGATGAAGCTACCCCAAAACTCATAAAATAAACCCTAAAAATACTGAAAACTCCGATATTCGAGTATGCAATAGCCGAAAAATCAAAATACAAACTCATACGGATGATTCCGGGCCGAAAATGATCCCAACAGAAAAATCAAAAAGGAAAACGGGCTGTTTCGACCGATTAGAACAGATCGGGGATTTGTCCCTAAGGAACAGAGTCGGCCGACTCTGGGTTAGAGCCGACCGGCTCTATTCTTCAGAAGCACAGCCGTACAGCTGTGATGGGCAATACCAGTTCTGGATTTTAGCAAAAATAGTAGAAACTCATAGAAAATCAATGCAGACAAGTTTTAGGGCCTCTCAGAGCTTACCTGGATTGTTATGTGGATGCTAGGAACGTCAAGAAACGGATTGAAAGCTTGGGAATGTGCACTGGAACTCAATCGACCGAATCCTTCAAAGACCCAGAACGATCCGAAACCAAGCCGAAATATTCCCGAATCAAGGAGTAGAGGTTTTTGGTGATGATGTTAATGCTTGAGGGTTGATTTAGGGTTAGATGAAAGTGTTTATGGGATTAGTTTTGGGTATTTCTCTCGGTTTCTCTTCTTCTTCTTTCTCTCTTCTCTTCTGCTTTCTTTTTCTCCTTTCTCTCTATCTTTTGCTTCAGAACCGAAAAAAAGTCCGCACTCTCTCTTATTTTCTCTCTTTTATTTGCCTCTCCCTGTTTTCTCTCGTTCCATAAATCAGTAGATTGAAAAATCCCCAAAATTTGCCAAAACTCTCGCCTGTCAAGCAGAGCAACTGTTCTTGCCCACTAGAGCCGGCCGGCTCTTAGTGGCACTAGAGCCGTACGGCTCTGGTTCAACAAACCAGAGCTGTCCGGTTCAACCAAGAGCAGGGTAGAATTTTGAAAAGTCAGACATGCAGACCAAACCCTAGGAATGATTTGAGAGACCTTTTCGGGGCTTCAAATCATGGGTAGCCTAGTTTTTAGGTCGTCTGAGATTCCCCAGGCAGTATTCTGGTTGCTTCCACGTCCCGTTCGAGTCCGTCCAGTCCACAGGTAATTAGGGAATTCTCATCACTGAGACCTGGAAAAAACCTGTACTCACAGGCTGCCCCTCGCGGGATCAAAGTCGGATCATCGTGGGCTTTAAAGCCTACAGCGAGTTTGGTCTCGTGACTGGGAGCATGGTGAGGGAGGAAAAGGAAATGTACCTGGCGTTCCTTGCTGAAGGTGCTGGCTGTGGTTCCAAGTTGACTCACTGCGGGGGGGTACTCCCATGACATTGGCTCACTGCGGTGGAGCATGCCCGTGATGTTAGCTCACTGTAGTGGAGCGTGCCCGTAAAGTTGGCTCTCTGTGGCGGAGCGTGCCCTTAATGTTGGCTCTCTGTGGTGGAGCGTGCCCGTAATGTTGGCTCTCTGTGGCGGAGCGTACCCGTAATGTTGGCTCACTGTGGTGGAGCGTGCCCGTGATGTTGGCTCTTTGTGTTGAAGCATGCCCGTAAAGAAATTCGATTCTTTTCCGTGTGGGGGAATGGTGAATATACATCTCTTCTTTTCTTTTAGACATATGTCCCTTTTTTCTTTGTGGCGAGAAGGCTGAATGAAACTTACTGTCCCTCCTTTGTAATGAAAAGGCAGCACGAACTTGGAGTTTTTCTCCGTGTGGTGGAGTTCCCGTGAAATTGACGTCAAGTAGAGTATTTATGTCTTGATCCATAATTTTGGAAACAAAATTTTTACCCCCTCGATCAAGAATAAATACGATTGAATTGCATTACCCCTAGATACCTGTTAAAGGCAAGTGAATCCTTCAATAGATATTTCTTCCCTATCCATGTGACGACAAGGTTGAAATAAGTGATGATGTACTGTCTCCCTCTGTGTGATGAAGAAGCAGCACGAGCTTGGTTGTTGTCTTGCCCCTAGATCCCTGTTAAAGGCCAGAAACTTCTTCAATAGGAATTTCTTCCTTGCCCAGGTGACGACAAGGTTGAAATGAGTGTTCTTCCTCTCCTATGTGGCGAAAAGGTCGAACGAGCTGGTCTGTTGTTTTACCCCCAGATACCTGTTAAAGGCGAGAAGTTCTTCAATAGACATTCTTCCCTGTCTATGTGGCAACAAGGTCAAAGTAAGAGATGTGCTATCCCTTTTATATGGTGAAGAAGTAGCATGAGGTTGGTTGTTGTCTTGTCCCCTGATCCCTGTTAAAGGCAAGAAACTCCTCAATAGGCATTTCTTTCCTGCCCATGTGACCACAGGATTGAAATGAATGTTCTTCCTCTCCTATGTCGCGGAAAGGTTGAACGAGTTGTTCTGTTGTTCTGCCCCCAGATACCTGTTAAAGGCGAGAAGTTCTTCAACAGAGATTCTTCCCTGTCTATGTGGCGACAAGGTCAAAATAAGAGATGTGATGTCCCATCTATGTGGCAAAAAAGTAACACGAGGTTGGTTGTTGTCTTGCCCCCAGATCCCTGTTAAAGGCAAGAAACTCCTCAATAGGCATTTCTTTCCTGCCCATGTGACGACAGGATTGAAATGAATATTCTTCCTCTCCTATGTGGTGGAAAGGTTGAACGAGTTGTTCTGCCCCCAAATACCTGTTAAAGGCGAGAAGTTCTTCAACAGAGATTCTTCCCTGTCTATGTGGCGACAAGGTCAAAATAAGAGATGTGCTGTCCCTTCTACATGGCAAAGAAGCAGCACGAGGTTGGTAGTTGTCTTGCCCCCAGATCCCTGTTATTGCAAGAAACTTCAATAGGCATTTCTTCCCTGCCCATGTGACGACAAGGTTGAAATGGCTGTTCTTCCTTTCCTATGTGGCGAAAAGGTTGAACGAGCTGGTCTGTTGTTCTGCCCCCAGATACCTGTTAAAGGTGAGAAGTTCTTCAACAAAGATTCTTCCCTGTCCATATGGCGACAAGGTCGAAATAAGAGATGTGTTGTCCCTTCTATGTGGCGAAGAAGCAGCACGAGGTTGGTAATTGTCTTGCCCCCAGATCCCTGCTAAAGGCAAGAAACTCCTTCGATAGGTATTTCTTCCCTGCCCATATGACGACAAGGTTGAAATGGGTTTTCTTCCTTTCCTATGTGGTGAAAAGGTTGAACGAGCTGGTCTGTTGTTCTGCCCCCAGATACCTGTTAAAGGCAAGAAGTTCTTCAACAGACATTTCTTCCCTGTCTATGTGGCCACAAGGTCAAAGTATGAGATGTGCTATCCCTTCTATGTGGCGAAGAAGCAGCACGAGGTTAGTAGTTGTCTTGCCTCCAGATCCCTGTTAAAGGCAAGAAACTTCAATATGCATTTCTTCCTTGCCATGTGACGACAAGGTTGAAACGGGTGTGGTGGAGCACCGAGTAATAAGATGATTCTCCGTGTGGTGGAGTTCCCGTGAGATTAATGTAAGATTGTTTTGCCCCCAGAATCTATTAAAGGCAAGAAATACCCTTCTCGGGATTATATTGGCATGAACGAATATTATGATAATTATAGAATTTTTCATACCTGAGGTTTAGAAGTCGTTGGGCTTCGATTTAAGTGTTGTGACTCTGGGTTAGGAATTGGGAAGGATCTCTTCTCGAGATGACCCCTTCAATCGAAGACAAACATGGCACGTATGCGTGCATGATTCATGTGCATATACATGCATCATGATGCTTTTGATAATACATTTGGTATCTGCACTATGCTGGGGAGATGAATTTGTGACTCCTGACGATCTCCTGTGGGGACTGTGTCCATCGGATGACTCTGCTGAGGATAATGACTCAGTGAGGATTTTTTTAGTTGTGAATTCCGCTGGGGAGTATTCTGATTCATTTGATCTCACTGGGGGATCTGTTGGAGCTTCTGATTTAGTGGGAAGAATCTTAGCTAGGAACCCGTTGGGGATTTTACTGGAGACTCCGTGGGGATGATCCTACTGGGGACCACTTTGCCAGGGATAATTATGTTAGGGATGGTACAACTGGGCCGGTAGTTGCCATTTGTAGTGACAATTTCGTTGATGCCACCGTGGGTTTAAATGCAATGACCTACTGATGGATGTTTATATGCAATGGCACAATGCATGCAATATGAACATCTAAGTAGAAAATCAAACATGCCTAGTATCATTATGATGATATCAGAATGAATACGATAGGAAAATCAAAAGTGACACTGCCTCTATATGTCACTCTCTTCTTGTTGCCAACACGTCCTTTCGGTTTTCTGTGTCGGAGATTCTCTCGCTGAAGATCGTTGTGGTTTTGTTTTTTTATGAATGATGGCCAAGTCTATAAGAGTGCACCAGCCAAGTGGATCTCATAGCACTGGCTTGTCTTAGGATTAGAGAGTGCGCCTTAACAATTCCACCGGGATCATGATAGGATTGTCCATGATGATGATTCATGGTTCAACTTTTACCTGTCCCAAGTGTTGGAGGTTTGGGTTTGGATGTGAAATGCTTCATTAAGTCTGGTTTGCTATGTGCGGTAACTTGAACATGGACATTTATATGCAATGGCATGACACATGCTTATTGAGCATCAAAACAGCATATGAAACATTTATAATATGATGAATGTGAATGCATTAGGAAATTCCAACCATTGCTTCAGTTTGATGGACACAGCTTTTAGTCCTTTAAGGCATGGCCTGATTCAGAATGACTTGAGTTAATTGTGCTTTTCCTTTGTCTGTGAACCACAATAACCCTAGAGCAAGGCATACCATGGCTAGGAGATGAAGGGAACCATTGGTAAGTAGTTACTTCTATTGCAGCTAAAGACTGAGTTCTTGAAATGGTTAGTAAATGCAACTTTCCCCTGAATATTAGCACAGCAGGCTTTGCAAGTCTTTCTGTTGATGGGAATATCCCATTCATGATTGAGTCAGCACTTTGTCATATGCCCTTGTTATCTTTTTTGATAACGAGATGATGCAAATATGAGACAGCATTGGGGTTCAATTTCTTGTTAGAAGCCATTGAGGGTGGAAAATGAGGCTTCAGAGGGTCAGTTCAGGGAATAGGGTGAAAAGGGGTTTTGTCAAATAGGTGTTGGTTGGTTGGTGGTAAACGGAAGACAAAAGGTGTTGAAGGTGTGGAAGAAATTGGAAAAGGAAAGGGGAAGAGCTTTGGTTTTGAAGACAGGAAAGTCCAAATCTTTCACAGATAGGAGGGAAGGATCTGACAATGCCGGGAGCTGAAGATTACCCTTTGATGCCATGAGACACTCCATGTTAGCTATGGTGGCCATGCATGAGAGAGAAAGACTCCTGTCTGCACCGATCCCCTTTTTGTTTTTTTTAAAAACCGAGCCCCAACCATGACCATTTGTTGGTTTTCCTGCTGCATTCAAACTCATGCATGTCATGTGTGTTTGATATGCTTTTTGGATGAACAATGCATGCGTAATGTCATGTACATATGAATGTCACACGAATAAGATGATGTATGCACTACAACCAAAATTGCTTCAGCATTTTGCACATGATGGGTGATGAAGGTGACCAAAACCATTTGAATTCCCCAAGGGTTGGAGATTTTTGGCGAATGGGGAGTTTTAGTTTTACGGTTTTGGCATGGAATGCCCTCTTAGGATATAAGGTCAAGCTTTGCCTCCGGGAGGACTTTTGGGTGTAATTGCCTCAAGGAGGGCTTTTTAGATTTGATTTTGCCTCAAGGAGGGCTTTCTTCAGTTTGGGTGCCTTAAAGAGGGATTTTTAGGTTTTTTGGGTAGGATTTGGAGTTTCAAAGATGGCTTTCAGTTTAGAATGGTTTGGGCATCGTGTGTGCCATTACAGTTGAAACTTTGGGGCAGGGTCGGTAGCGTCTTGCAAGGATCATGGAGTTAGATCAGCGGATGCCTCGGCGGAGGTGGTGCCATCATATCATTTTATTCATCTTACAATCTCACCTTTCAAGAGAGAGTTCGGACAGGTCCAGATTCATTTTTAAGTTTCCTATAGTATTCAGATTGATGTCGTGCATTTTGATATTATGCGTGTTTGACATGTCATGTTAGATGATCAAATCCGTGCGCAATGCCATATACATGTAATCACCACATAAGTAAGAAGATAACAAAATGCATTGCATTCAAAATGATATTAATACACAGTAGCAACAAAAATGAGTTCCCTATAAAAACGACAGCTCCAAGGGTTGTTGTTTTTTTTTTTTTTTGAGCCCCCGACTAGTCACTGCCTCGACTTCAGTACCATTGCCCCGTTCTTGTCAGATCAGATCTTATAGCTCTTCATCATATTCCTCTCCCTGGGAGGATTGAGGAATTCCTATGATGGTCCCCTTGCTCACCACTAATCGCCCGTTAGAGGCAGACGACACCCTCAATTTTCCTTCGTCCACCAGCTTCTGGATCTTCCTTCGCAGACTGACACATTCATTAGTTCAGTGGCCTACTATCACATGATAGTTGTAGTAGTTATCCTTTTGTTCTGGTGTTGGTGCCACATATGGTTGGACACTCTACAATAGGCCCAGCTTTCTGCAGATGGCGAATAGTCTGGTCACTGAACGAGGCATAGAGGATGCAACTACCCATTTGTCTTTAGGAGGTGAACTCTGGATTTGTCGCGAAGCACAGTCAATGTTGGCATTGGCATCAAGAGGTCTTTCCAGTTCTCCTTCATTGGACAACTTCGATAAGCCCAAATTTTGGTGAGAGGACCTTCCGAGGTGTCGAGAAGGAGTGTCAGCAATTTTGGTGTTCTGCTCTTTATCCATACCAACATTGGAGTCCGTGCTTGTCATGTCTCTTATTTTCCCTTCGAGCTCTGCCACCCGGGTTTCCAGTTCAGCGCATCTCGCCGTCAGCTTCTCTATTCTGTCAAGATCATCCCCCAGCATTTCTCTCAACATTGCTGCCGCTTCCTCCCTAACTGCCTTTCGAAATCGAGATGAAGCGACATAGTCTTCCACAACATCTGTTATGGCATTGAAGTTCCTTGGGTTGGCCATCCTCAAGATCCTTTCCCCCTGATGAGAGCACTTATTAGTGTCGTCGGGTGTATGCGTGGCAGATACCAAACAGGGAACGATGTATGCATGAATGCGTGACATGACGTGTACGTATGTGGATGATGAGGGGATGTCATGCTATGCTATTCGGGACCAACGATTCAGATGCAATGGATGCTGGTGGGGATGATGCATGCTAAGATAAAACATGGTGTATAAATATAAACCACAGGGATAGAATGACACTCGGGAGTGTCCATGGATCGAAGCAAGTGGTACTTGCAATAGGCTGCATAATTATGCCCCTGGGGAGAATGACACACTGGGGTGTCCACGGATCGAAGCAAAGTCATTGCTTACTGGGAGAGCTGAGATGGGTGCATAGTTATGCCCCCGGGAAGAATGACACACTGGGGTGTCCACGGGTCGAAGCAAGTAGTACTTGCAATAGGGTGCATAGTTATGCCCCTGGGAAAGAATGACACACTGGGGTGTCCACGGGTCGAAGCAAGACATTGCTTACAAGGAAAGTTGAGATAGGGTGCATAGTTATGCCCTGGAAAGAATGACACACTAGGGTGTCCACGGATCGAAGCTAGACATTGCTTGCAAGGGTGCATAGTTATGCCCCTGGGAAGAACGACACACTGGGGTGTCCACGGGTCGAAGCAAGACATTGTTTACGAGGGAAGTTGAGATAGGATGCATAGTTATGCCCCTGGGAAGAATGACACACTGGGGTGTCCACGGATCGAAGCAAGATATTGCTTGCGAGGGTGCATAGTTATGCCCCTGGGAAGAATGACACACTGGGGTGTCCACGGGTCAAAGCAAGACATTGCTTGCGAGGGAAGTTGAGATAGCGTGCATAGTTATGCCCCTGGGAAGAATGACACACTGAGGTGTCCACAAATCGAAGCAAGACATTACTTACAAGGGTGCATAGTTATGCCTCTGGGAAGAACGACACACTGGGGTGTCCACGGGGTCGAAGCAAGTCATTGCTTACGAAGGAAGTTAAGATGCTATGATGGTGTATATGCGTATGATGATCTAACATAATCTTCAGCACTCAGGGAGCACCTTGGATGATGAAACATGATATGAGGTGGGACAGAACATAGTGCTTGGCATGCGAATTGTTTTTTCGGCATTCGAGGAGCACGTTGGACCTTTATATGATGAAATGATATGAGATAATGTGCTTGGCACATGGGCTGAGTTTCGGTGCTCGGGTAGTGCCTTATGCTTATGTATGAATGGGATGTATGGTCATGGGTTGTTGCAGACAAATGATATTAGATGGATGGCAACATGAATGAGTATGATTTCTTCTTTTTATTTTTATTATTTATTTTGGACGTTCCGCGGATGCCCCTATGTTATGCAAAAAGGCAATGCAGATAGTTCGCGTGTGCACCGACACGCGGGTGCAGGCTCGGTGCCTTAGGAGCACCTGATGGATATCATGAAATGGTCTCGAGTGGCCGGCACATGGACAGAGTTCTGATGCTTTTGAGGCATCTAATGGATGTTATGGAATGGTCGTGTGTATGCCGATACACAGACAGAGTTCCGATGCTTTTGATGCATCTGACATGAAATAATGTCACAGACGAGTCACGGACAAAGATTCGGCGCTCGTGGAACGCCTTGCATGATTTAGTAGTGTCATTTAATGCCCTATATGTGTAGTAACTGGGAACTCATGGAATACCCTGGATGATTTAATAATGTCATGAGCAACCCGACGTGGATCGCGACACACAAGCGGGATCTCGATATCCCAATGACACTGGGAACAGACAAATAGATGAGATGTAGTGTAATGCTTATCATGTGACTTTCCACATGATCATAGATTTAGGACCGTTGTGGTCTCCTAATGAATGGCATGTAGAAATGACCCAGTGCAAACCAAGGCACAGGTAAAACACAGGTGACTTTAGGGCACCTGTTATGAAATGAAATGATTACGATGAGCATCCTTGGGATGTCCTTTGTTAGGAGTAATGACATGAAATGGTGTGAATGCACATGTCACACAAAATGCAGGTGGCTGCAGAAGATGTGGTTAGGATGCATGGCATACAAGATGATGTTATGCGTGTAAGGAATGAATGCATATGTCACCCAAACAAAGCATCGTAGCTACACAAAGACATGATTAGTACACATAACACACACATAAAGTAATGCCTTGCATGCTTCATGGAAATATTAACACAATATGTGTATGGCATATGTGAATAAAATATCATGGCTGCAGAAGAATGTGGTTAGTATTAATGCTACACAAATGTCGATGCCTTGGGAATGATTATACAAAACATGATATGAATGACATACAGATGATTATGTGCATTTGATGTTTCATGAATGGAGATAAGAATGGGCACGAATTCCTTATTTCGAACATTCCAAGAATGCCCTATACTGTGCAAAAATAACACAGAGAAAACCGTATGTGGACCGTCACATGAGTAAAAGTCGGCGCCTTTGGGGTACCTAATGAATTGTCGTGAAATGGCCACGTGTGAGCCGGCACACGGGCATAGATTTGACATTTTGTAGGTCGATATCATGAAATGAAATGGTCGCATAGGAACTGCCCCACGAACAGAATTCTAATGCTTTTGAATCAATGTGATATGAAATGATGTTGCAGGAACGTCGCGTGTAACTCGAGACACGGACAGGGGTTCAACATGCATGGAACACCTTGCATGATTTGATAACGTTATGGAATGCGCCTATGTGTGTACTGATCCGGTACTCGAGGAGCACCTCGAATAATTTCACAATGTCATGGAGTGGTTCGATGTGAACCACAATGCGCAAACGGGATTTCGGCATCACCGGGACACCTATGATGAACCCGTATGATGTCATATGATGACATCGTATGGACTACCACACTGAAATAAATATAGAACCATCGTGGTCTACTATTGAATGATATGATATTTTGTGAAATGGCCGAGTGCAATCCGGTGCACGGGCGGAAATCGGGTAGTTTTGGGGTACCCGACATGGGATGAAATGAAATGATCATGATGGGAATTCTTAGAACGTCCCCGAATAGGTGAAATGGAATGAAATGGAATGGACGTGTACGTCACACAAACATATAAGTGGCTACAGGAAAACATGGTTGGAATGTGTGACATACGGAATGATGTCGTGTATGCTTCATGGAAATGTTGGCACACAGGATGTATATGTATGTCATACGAGTAAAATATCATGGCTACACGAAGATGTGGTCAGCATAAATGTCACTCATATGCATATGTATTTAAAGATGGCTGCACCAAAACGTGATCAGAAATGGTATATAAGATGATTATGCATTTTGAATGCTTTATGAAAGGTAAAAAGGAAAGGAAAAAGACAGAACAAATGTTAGCACACGTAAAAATATGCGCTCCCTTCCAACCTTATTTCTCCTTCCGATTGGTCTCGCAATTCTTTCTAGGTGTTAGGTCTCTTTGGCATCAACAGGGGATACCAAAGGCGCACACTCGATTGTTCACTTTTAATTTAAGTTTTGGTAATCCTAGGGGAAGTTGCTAAGCCATTACATGTGGGCCAAAGTCAAAACCAAGGGTCGTACAGGCTCCCATAGCGAATAAAAACTTCCCCACCATAGAACACGATGTAAGGTCATGCAGGGCTATGAGTGGTTTACCCCGTCGGGTGTCTCCAATCCTAGCGGTATGTTGGTGTGCCCTAGTTCTTAGGGCATTGGATTCTTGTATTTTGTATTATACATTAAGAGTCATGTATGAATACATTATTTATGTCACATTAATAAAGGCAATTAATCTATTTCATTTATATCTTGTTCTATAATATGAGTAGAGTATCCATTGATTGATAATCATAAAACCTATCCCAGGTCTGTTCTAATCGTGGGAACGAATAGAACCACAGACTTGTATATTCGATGACTGTATGGTAGTTCTTAACTAGCCATAGTACTTGTATCGTCAGTCATGAATATAGGTACATGTCATTGACATAGGACTGGATCGATCCGCACAAGAAAGCCACATGGTTGTCATGTCATAGGTCTTTCTTGAGTAGGTCTCTTTTGTCCTCAGACCAGATTTCATTATAATATCAATATGGAATCCGGTTCACTTTGACATATGCCTAACAGGTCTATAAAAGGATGCTAAATGCGGGTATGATTGGGTGGACCGGTGAACATGTTGATATTGATGATGAAGTGATGGAATTGCCACTCGGGTGACATCGAGATTATATCATTGGCCACTTGATGAGTGGGACTGATAAGTGTATGGCCATACCCAAATAAGTTGGTTGCTTATTTGATTAATCAGTCAATTCAAGATCAAGAAATATAATAAACAACAGAAGAGGATGACAGACACTATGCCTCTTGTTTATTCATATCGATATCGTTAGGCAAATGACACTATTAGATTACTACCAGGTGAGTGTCTTCTAAAAACTGCTGCATCTCTGTCTTAATTAAGGGCTGTAACGGTTTGCTAGAACCCACTTACAGTCTGTGGGCTTGGGGCTACTGCCAACATAAAGACAGACCCATAGGATCGTGCACATAGATCAACTGAGCTGGAACTTATAGAAATTGTACATGTAATGTACATTGGAAGG
The DNA here is from genome assembly GCA_039660915.1 of Euphorbia tirucalli. Taxonomy (NCBI): domain Eukaryota; kingdom Viridiplantae; phylum Streptophyta; class Magnoliopsida; order Malpighiales; family Euphorbiaceae; genus Euphorbia; species Euphorbia tirucalli. Next base: position 19,869,313 of record CM077637.1, read on the forward strand.
AATGCGTTAATTTATTAGTTGACATTCGGTGTCAAGGTAATTAATTGACATTGGGTTGAATTTAATTTAATTAATAAGTTTACATAATGTAATTAATTAATTTATCAATTAATTGAATTACATAAAGTAAACAATTAATTAAATAATTTTCCTAAGTAGGAAAATTAAATACATGTATTGTATTAACTTAAGTGTGATTTAATTTTATTTAGGGGTAATTAAATTTAGCCAAATGGAATTAAATTACATAGTATATACTTTTTAATTAAAGTTTATTTATGTAATTATAATCCTAGTGGGCTTGGGTTTAATTAACCTAATTAAAACCCAACTAGACAATGTGTCTATATAAGGGCACACTTAAGGAAGAAAAACCTAATTCAACTCTAATTAATTGCTGGAAATTTCAGCCACCAATAGCAGCCCCAAAACAACCGAAAATCCCAGCATTAAACCTCCATTCCTTCGCGTCTTCGGCTAGCACCGGTTCCCGCTCAATAGTTGGTCGTGCACCGGACTTTGGAGATCACAGTTTCAAGTAACGATTCTGCAGCAGTCTCTAGAAGAGACGAATCCGGTGAGTTAATCTCTCTTGATTCTTATTTGATTTTATTCTAATCAATGGTAATTGGACACGATAGGTGGATTCTAGGAAATTTTAAACGGTGTATTTTTCGCTGCGCCACGTTATTTTTCCAATGACGAATCCCAACAGTGGTATCAGAGCCTAGGTTTTGTCCATTAGATTGATTGGAATTGGTTCCTGAAAGCGTTCTTGAATAAAGAATGGGTTTCAAGTTTGTGATTTTAGGGTTTTTGCTTAATTGGTTTTGTTTTGGATAAACCCTAGAATTGTTGGATTGGGGTTTGGATTATTTTTCCCCAATTGTTTTCCATCTAAAATTGTTTTGTATATTAATTATATATATATATATATATATATATATATATATATATATATATATATATATATATTTTGTTGGAAACATTTTTTTGTTTATGATTTAAAAAAAAAAAAGTTTAGGCAAAAGATGGAATCGCAGAATTGCGATTCCATCTGCTGCCTTGGCAGCAGCTGGGCTGCTGCTGCCGCGCGCAGGTTTTGGGTCCGATTTTAGATTTTACGGGTATTTTTTTATTCCGGACCCTAATGCAAATTAAATTAAATTTTTTTTAATTAATTTGTATTCAAATTATTTATTTTGTTGGCATGCATATTTAATTTAATTGTTTGCATATTAAATTGAATATGGACTTTGTGAAATTGGCCCAATAAACCGTGACACCGGTTAAAATTGGGAGAGCTAAATTTTAAATTTGTGACAACCCAAATTCAAGTGGGAGCAAAATTGTTAATTTTCATTTATGGATGTTATCCATTGGGCCTTTATGGGCCTTAGTCACATTTGTTAAAATTGGCGATTTCACCCTAAGTAACTCGGCTTAACATTTATATTTATAATTTGGAATGCCATGATCATGCATCATATTGGTATGTATGTGCACGACAGGTACTTTGTTTGAAATGTTATGTTGAGTTCTATGGGCCCTAAATTATTATCGGTTGTAATTTAATTTTGGGAAATATGGCCTGCGTGCCATTCTTTTATTTTGATGTAATTTTAGAATAGATTTTATTTTCAAAATTATTGTAATTGCATCAAGTATGGAGGAAGGCCCAAACGGAGCAAGCCCATGGTGGGAGCCCAAGAAGGATTGCAGTCCGGCCCATGAAGAACTAGATAGGATATTTAGTTTTTCATTAGGTTGTAATTAAAGGCCCATAGGATCTCATTTATTTTAAATTAAGTATGCTATTGCATTTGTCATATAATATGGATGTATGGATCACCAAATTATTACCCGCGTTTATGCATGCTAAGCCGTATCACTTAATTATAATCCGGAAATTAAAATATTGAGTCGCTTAAAAGTGCTTCCCACATTCACACCTCTTCCTCCCATTGATGCTGCAATGTGCGCCATGCCCTAGCTGGGTATATTGTAGTATTCGGTGGGCCGTCGAGGGTTAAGATACTTGGTATGGTTAACATGTGAATGGTGGTTTGACTCAACATGGGTAGCATTAGCTCAGAGCGGGCCCTAAGCACAGATGGGTAAAGTGTCAATAAGCCCATCAAACCAAGAGTCCTTCGTGGAAGGATTGGATAGGTTGTCCTACCAAACGACTCAATGGTTGGTTAGCGAGCCCTAGTTCGGCCAGTCATTAATAAGTTGTGGATCTTGGTCAAGTCAGCCAATTAACAACACCAACAAACAAATTAAAATCGGATTATTAATTTGAATTGGCTTAAAAGTCCTTTATTTCTAACTTAAGCAATGATTTCTTCCATATAGATAATCCCATTTCAGTTAAGCAATTTAAATGGCTGTAACAAACAACAACTCACTCTCACTTAGGCCACTCTTAGAGAAGGAGAAGCTTTCGGGGACTAACTTCTTGGACTGGGCTAGGAACTTACAAATAGTTCTTAGACAAGAGTCTAAGGAGTATGTACTGAATGCTCCTTTACCAGCTGGCCCTCCCGCAGGTCGAGGCATCACCACGGCGATGGTGGAGCAGTACGATCGGCATGTGAGGGATGACCGAGATGTCTCGTGCCTCATGCTGGGTACCATGGCTTCTGATCTTCAGAAGCAGTTCATGGACGAGCATGCTTATGAGATGATGGATCAGCTTAAAAAGATGTTCCAAGATCAGGCTCGTCAGGAACGTTACCTGACAACTAAGGCACTTTGCACGACTGTGATGGTAGCTGGGACTTCTGTTAGCACTCATGTGCTAAAGTTGAAGGGGTATATTGATACACTTGCCCGCCTCGGCTCGCCAGTTCCGTAGGACTTGGCAACAGACTTTATTCTCGGGTCACTTCCTGAGTCTTACAACCAGTTTATCATGAATTACCATATGCAAGGGTTGATTAAATCGGTTGTTGAGCTGCATGGCATGCTCAAGCTTGCTGAGCAATCTCTTAAGAAGACTCCTGAAGTATTGCTGGTGAACAAGGGCAATACGCCCATTGCTAAGGGAAAGGCCAAATCTAAGGCCAAGGCTAAGGGCAAAAAGGTGGTGGCCCAACCTAAAGCAAGGGTTGCCTCTCCTGACGATGTTTGCCATGAGTGTCATGAGAAGGGGCACTGGAAGAGCTCATGTCCAAAGCTAAGGGAGCAACTGAAGGGCAAAACTGCTGCTTCAGGTATTTATGTTGTTGAGATTAATCTGGCTATTTCTACATCTTGGGTCTTGGACACTGGATGTGGATCTCACATTTGTTCAAATGTGCAGGGTCTAAGAAATAGGAGATTATTAGGATCTGGAGAAGTAGATCTTTGAGTCAGAAATAGTGCTCGGGTTCAGGCCATGGAGATCGGAGATTATTTCTTGGAGATGCCTAGTGGACTTGTTTTGGAACTAAGAAACTGTTATTTTGTACCTGCGATGCGCAGGAATATTATTTCCGTTTCTTTGTTGGATATTTCTGGTTTTGTATTTAATATTGGATATGGTAGAATTTCTATGCAATGTGGCAATATTATTTATGGAACAGCATTTCTTGAAAATGGCTTATATATCCTTGATCTAAAACGTGAAAGTTCAATCTATAACATAAATACTAAAGGGATTAAACAAAATGAAATTAATCCTACTTACATCTGGCATTGTCGACTTGGCCATATAAATGAGAAGCGCATAGCTAGGCTTCACTCTAGTGGAGTGCTAGGGTCATTTGACATCCAGCCTAATGACACATGCGAATCTTGTTTGAGAGGCAAGATGACAAAGGCGCCTTTTAGCAAGACTGCTGAAAGGGCCTCAAAGCTATTAGAGCTGGTACATTCCAATGTATGTGGCCCAATAAGTGCTAGTGCCTGGTTTTTTGTACTTCGTCACCTTCACGGATGACTTCAGCAGATACGGTTACGTGTATCTAATGAAGCATAAGTCTGAGACTCTCCAAAGGTTCAAGGACTTTAAGAATGAAGTAGAAAACCAACTTGGCAAGAAAATAAAAGCACTTCGGTCTGACCGAGGGGGTGAATATTTGAGCCAAGAGTTTGACTCATTTTGAGAGAGTGTGGGATTGTATCCCAACTCACTCCTCCTGGTACACCCCAGTGGAATGGAGTGTCAGAAAGGAGGAATAGGACCTTACTTGACATGGTCCGCTCGATGATGAGTCATGCTACACTCCCTGTCTCCTTTTGGGGATATGCTTTAGAGACAGCTGCTTACATTCTTAACAATACACCAAGCAAGGCAGTTGAGGGAACACCATATGAACAATGGAAAGGCCGAAAGCCCAATGTTTCCTTCTTGAAGATTTGGGGCTGTGATGCACATGTTAAGAAATTGACAAGTGGCAAACTCGAGTCCAAATCTATCAAGTGCCAGTTTGTGGGCTACCCTAAGGAAACTAAGGGTTATTACTTCTACGATCCGGCCGAAAACAAAGTTTTCATAGCCAGAAATACAGTCTTCTTGGAGAAGGAATTCCTTTCTAAGAGAGACAGTGGGAGTAATGTTGAACTGTCAGAAGTTCAAGACTCACAAACTCCTGCAGCTACTGCTGAGGATGCTTCGGGAACCAATCTGACTACTCAAGAAATTGAGGAACCAGAAACGGTTGCACAGGACCTTAGAAGGTCTTGTAGGACATGTCATCAGCCAGAGAGGTACGGCTTTCTCGTGACTGATGATGGGGACCTTATGGTCGTTAACCAAGGGGAGCCCAAGACCTATCAGAAGGCTGTTGAAAGCCCACACTCAGGTCAATGGCGCAAAGCCATGGAGGCTGAGTTGCAATCTATGCACGATAACCAAGTATGGAACTTGGTGGATCCACCTCTGGGTGCTAAGGTGATAGGTTGCAAGTGGTGTTTCAAGTTAAAGGCCCTGTGTGTATAAGATGGTTAGTGGGAGCGTTTCCACCGTCCTAGTGCCGTATGTTGACGACATCCTTATCATTGGAAGTGACATACCAACACTGCAAGCGGTTAAGCAGAAGTTGAGTAGGTGCTTCACAATGAAGGACTTAGGCGAAGCAGAGACGATCTTAGGGATCAGGATCTACAGAGATGGATCCAATCGGCTTCTAGGCCTAAGTCAGGCCACGTACATTGACAAGGTTCTAAAAGGATTCAGCATGGATAAGGCAAAGAAAGGATTCTTGCCTATGCGCCATGGGTTGAAGCTGAGTAAGAAAGATGGTCCTAAAACAAAGAAGGACCGGGAGAACATGGAAAAGATCCCTTATGCATCTGCTATTGGATCTATCATGTACTCCATGTTATGTACGAGGCCTGATGTCGTGTTTGCACTAAGTATGACTAGCTGGTACCAGTCGGACCCCGGTGAGGAACACTGGAAGGCAGTCAAGGCAATCTTGAAGTACCTTAACAGGACTAAGGATGCTTTCTTAGTGTATAGAGGTCATGATGAGCTGGTAGTGTCAGGTTACACTGATGCAAGCTTTAAGACCGATAAGGATGAGAACCAATCACAGTCTGGTTATGTTTTTCTCCTGAATGGTGGTGCCATTAGTTGGAGGTCCTCAAAGCAGGCCACCATTGCTGACTCTACAATGGAAGCTGAGTACATAGCTACGTGCGAAGCTCAAAAGAAGCCGTTTGGATCAAGAAAGTCATAACTGAGTTGGGAGTAGTGCCCACTATCCTAGACCCAGTTGATGTTTTTGTGACAATAACGGGGGCCATCGCACAAGCTAAGGTGCCCCGGTCACACAAGAGATCCAAACATGTACTCAGAAAGTTTCACCTCATTCGGGAGATCGTGAACATAGGTGACATATCATTGCAGAGGGTTGACACCAAGAATAATGTCGCTGATCCATTGACCAAAGCGCTGTTGCAGACATAGCACGACGGTCATACCAGATCTATAGGAATTAGGGCAATGCCCACTTGGAACTAGCGTAAGTGGGAGATTGTTGGTGTGCCCTAGTTCTTAGGGCATTGGATTCTTGTATTTTGTATTATACATTAAGAGTCATGTATGAATACATTATTTGTGTCACATTAATAAAGGCAATTAATCTATTTCATTTATATCTTGTGCTATAATATGAGTAGAGTATCCATTGATTGATAATCATAAAACCTATCCCAGGTCTGTTCTAATCGTGGGAACGAATAGAACCACAGACTTGTATATTCGATGACTGTATGGTAGTTTTTAACTAGCCATAGTACTTGTATAGTCAGTCATGAATATAGGTACATGTCATTGACATGGGACTGGATCGATCCACACAAGAAAGCCACATGGTTGTCATGTCATAGGTCTTTCTTGAGTAGGTCTCTTTTGTCCTCAGATCAGATTTCATTATAATATCAATATGGAATCCGGTTCACTTTGACATACGCCTAACAGGTCTGTAAAAGGATGCTAAATACGGGTATGATTGGGTGGACCGGTGAACATGTTGATATTGATGATGAAGTGATGGAATTGCCACTCGGGTGACACCGAGATGATATCATTGGCCACTTGATGAGTGGGACTGATAAGTGTATGGCCATACCCAAATAAGTTGGTTGCTTATTTGATTAATCAGTCAATTCAAGATCAAGAAATATAATAAACAACAGAAGAGGATGACAGACACCATGCCTCTTGTTTATTCATATCGATATCGTTAGGCAAAGGACACTATGAGATTACTACCGGGTGAATGTCTTCTAAAGACTGCTGCATCTCTGTCTTAATTGGGGGCTGTAACGGTTTGCTAGAACCTACTTACAGTCTATGGGCTTGGGCCTACTGCCAACATAAAGACAGACCCATAGGATCGTGCACATAGATCAACTGAGCTGGAACTTATAGAAATTGTACATGTAATGTACATTGGAAGGAATGCGTTAATTAATTAGTTGACATTCGGTGTCAAGGTAATTAATTGACATTGGGTTGAATTTAATTTAATTAATAAGTTTACATAATGTAATTAATTAATTTATCAATTAATTGAATTACATAAAGTAAACAATTAATTAAATAATTTTCCTAAGTAGGAAAATTAAATACATGTATTGTATTAACTTAAGTGTGATTTAATTTTATTTAGGGGTAATTAAATTTAGCCAAATGGAATTAAATTACATAGTATATACTTTTTAATTAAAGTTTATTTATGTAATTATAATCCTAGTGGGCTTGGGTTTAATTAACCTAATTAAAACCCAACTAGACAAGGTGTCTATATAAGGGCACACTTAAGGAAGAAAAACCTAATTCAACTCTAATTAATTGCTGGAAATTTCAGCCACCAATAGCAGCCCCAAAACAGCCGAAAATCCCAGCATTAAACCTCCATTCCTTCGCGTCTTCGGCTAGCACCCATTCCCGCTCAATAGTTGGTCGTGCACCGGACTTTGGAGATCGCAGTTTCAAGTAACGATTCTGCAACAATCTCTAGAAGAGACGAATCCGGTGAGTTAATCTCTCTTGATTCTTATTTGATTTTATTCTAATCAATGGTAATTGGACACGATAGGTGGATTCTAGAAAATTTTAAACAGTGTATTTTCCGCTGCGCCACGTTATTTTTCCAATGACGAATCCCAACAGCGGTAGAGGTAGGCCACCTTCTTGGGTAAACCGGGGTGAAATAGTGTATTTGAGGGGTTGAGAAGAAGAAAATGTCATGATATGCAAGGCTAGAATAAATATAGCTTTTATAAATCGATAAGCGAATACAAGCGAGGTTATATTTCAATAGTTGCCTAAGTTCCTTAAGTTTTTAAGAAAAACATTTTAAGAAACAATATCCCCAGCAGATTCGCCACTGTGTGCGGATGACCTTTTCGAAGAAACGGACGCTGCGAAGCAGACCGGGGAAAAACGATTTAGTTTTGTTCGATTTGTGGAAAGCGGGTTTGTTTATGTTGAGTTGGGAAAACTATTGATTTAATTTGGAAATTCTTTTGTAGAAAACATTTTCCCCTTTTTAACTTAAGGACCTCGAAACCTAAATTTTAAGATCAGTGACAGAGTCGCCACCCTGATCAGCTCATCCGGGAAATTCCGGTATAGCTCCCTACCGAGCGTAGACTACTGTACCTAATCCAGAGATTCAGGGTTCGTGCAACTTACATACTTAACCTCAAGCTTGTATTCGATTTATTATTTATAAAACCATATTTATTCAATTTATTATCTTTTCTAACCCCAATTTGTTTATTTTATTAAACCCATGCTAAGGCAAAAATGCATAAAATAAATTGCGGGAAATTAAACCATCCACACAAATTATACAAAAGAATAGTAAAGGCCGCTTATACAACCCAATCGAATAAAATATAAAAACTATCGTCCTCACTTTTACAAATGCCTAGGTACACGAGGATCTAAAAATAATACAACCGCCTAATTACACAAATTAATCTATTAAATACAGCAAAAATAAAAATAAATGCTGCAAAACAGATTGGTTAGCACAGTTTATATTATAAACGCAAAAAGGACTCAAATCAGGATAGAATTAGAGATTTTAGGATTGGGAGCATGCATTTAGAGGGGTAACCGGTTCGACCCGATCGGTCGAATCGGTTAGACCTGGAAATCGGTTTTGAAACGCCCTGTGGATTTTTGTACTGGAAAATCAATTTTGGAAAACCATTTGGCTCGGTTACATGCATATTTCCATTGTTGTGGGTCGGTTATCCCGAAACTCGGGGTTCCGTTCGTGTGGGTTCCTAAATACACATTTTATCTAAGGTCCAAAATGCAATAAACACACCAAAAACATTTGTGAAATTATTATTTTACTTATTTTCAATATTTTCCGGGGATTTTATAGAATCCGGGGGTCCGCTAATGCTGGAAAATGGATCCGAATTGGATGATGCTACCCCGAAACTCATAAAATAAACCCCGGAAAATACTGAAAACCCCGATATTCAAGTATGCAATAGCCGAAAAATCAAAATACAAAATCATACGGATGATTCCGGGCTGAAAATGATCCTAACAGAAAAATCGAAATGGAAAACGGGATGTTTCGGCCACAGGGACAGATCAGGGATCTGTCCCTGAGGAACAGAGTCGGCCGACTCTGGGTTAGAGCCGGCCGGCTCTATTCTTCAGAAGCACAGCCGGCCGGTCGTGATAGGCAGCACCGGTTCTGGATTTTACCAAAAATATCAGAAACTCACAGAAAATCAATGCAGATAAGTTTTAGGACCTCTCAGAGGTTACCTGGATTGTTATGTGGATGCTAGGAACGTCAAGAAATGGATTGAAATCTTAGGAATGTTCACTGGAACTCAATCGACCGAATCCTTCAACGACCTAGAATGATCCAAAACTAAGCCGAAATAATCCCGAATCAAGAGAGTAGAGGTTGTTGGTGATGATGTTAATACTTGAGGGTTGATTTAGGGTTAGATGAGAGTGTTTATGGGATTAGTTTTGGATATTTCTCTCGGTTTCTCTTCTTCTTCTTTCTCTCTTCTCTTCTGCTTTCTTTTTCTCCTTTCTCTCTGTCTTTTGCTTTAGATTCGAAGAAAAAGTCCCCACTCTCTCTTATTTTCTCTCTTTTATCTGCCTCTCCCTGTCTTCTCTTGTTCCATCTATCAGCAAACTGAAAAATCCCTAAAATCTGCCAAAACTCTTACCTGTCAAGACAAGTTGCTCTGCTTTATATGGCAACTGTTCTTGCCCACTAGAGCCGCCCGGTTCAACCAAGAGTCAGGGTAGAATTTCGAAAAGTCAGACATGCAGACCAAACCCCAGGAATGATTCGAAAGACCTTTTCGGGGCTTCAGATCGTGGGTAGCCTAATTTTCAGGTCGTCTGAGATTCCCCAAGCAGTATTCCGGTTTCTTCCACGTCCCGTTCGAGTCCATCCGGTCCATAGGTAATTGGGGAATTCTCATCACCGAGACCGGGAAAAAACCCGTGCTCACAATTACCTCATATATATTGTTTAATTTGGTTAGAGAAAAAGAATAAACAACTTACAGCATCTGAAATAGATTTAATTATTTCTGCAGAATTGCCTTGCCCAATAATAGATCCTATTGGATATAAATTTGTATCTAAATTTATGATTCATGGTCCATGCGGTATGATTAATCGTAAAAGTCCATGTATGAAGAATAATAAGTGCTCAAAGTTCTTTCCAAAAAAATTTAAAGAAAAAACAACTATAGACGAAGATGGTTTCCCAACCTATAAAAGAAGAGACAATGGATTATATTTACAAAAGGGAGAATTTAAAATAGATAATTGATTTGTTGTCCTACATAATAGAGATTTAATTGTAAGATATCAAGCTCATTTGAATGTGGAGTGTTGTTGTCATTCAACTGTCATAAAATATTTATTTAAATACATAAACAAAGGTAGAGATAGGGCCTGCGTACTAATTCAAAATAATGAAACCTCCTATGACAACTCTATAGAACAAAATATTTTAAACAATGAAATACAAAATTATCTAGATTGTCGCTACATATCAGCCTGGGAAGCAGCTTAGAGATTATTTGAATTTCCAATTCAACATAGAGAACCAACAGTAGAACGATTATGTATTCACTTGCCCAATAAAAATGTTGTGGTTTTTTTATGAAACTACTAGTTTAAATCAAATATTGAATAACACTCAATCGCATAAAACGACGTTAACAAAATAGATGGAAACAAATAAAACAAATGAAGAAGCATTCTCTCTAACATACATAGAATTTCCGACCAAATGGTTTTGGGACTCAAAGAATAAAATTTGGCTACAACAGAAAAAAGGCTTCAGCCTCGGCAAAATAGCTTATGTTAGTCCAAATTCGGGAGAGCTGTACTATCTTAGAATGTTATTAAATATAGTTAAAGGCCAAAAACCTTTGATGAAATTAAGACAGTCAGCGGAGAATTATATGAAACATTTCAATTAGCATGTAACGCTTACGGTTTAGTAGGCAATGATAAAGAATGGATAGAAGCTATGCAAGAATCTACATTTATTAGTTCAGCCAAAAAATTTAGGCGCATGTTTACTATATTAGTTCTATTTTGTCAAGTTACTAATCCTACAAAATAATTGCATGAATTTTTAAAAAATATGACTAAAGACATTATATATGATTTGAAAACAACTTTAAATTTACCAAATACATATTTAACTACTAAACATATTAAGAATTATGTACTAATGGACTGAGAGAAAATTTTGAATCGTAATGGTTACTCACTATCTGATTATAATTTGCCAGAACCATCATTTGCATATATATATTTAAAAGAAAATAGACTAATTCAAGAAGAGTTATCATATGATGTTTTGCAATTAAAAAAACAACATGAACGTTCAATAAACATGTTAAATTTAGATCAAAAAAATATATATGATGTTGTGATGTTATCAATACATGAAAATTTAGGCCAAACTTTCTTTGTATATGGCCATGGTGGCATAGGAAAAACATATTTATACGAAACAATTATATCAAAACTAAGATCTGAATTAAAAATAGTATTAGTTGTTGCTTCTTCAGGCATAGCTTCATTACTCTTACCAGGTGGTAGAACAACTCTTTCTAGATTTAAAATTCCAATTGAAATTACAAGGTTTTCTACATGCAATATAAAAAAAAAGGAACTAACTTAGCCGAATTAATAGTTGCTACATCTTTAATAATTTGGAATGAAGCACCCATGAATCATCGTTTTAATTTTGAATAGATAGAACCTTAAAAAATATTTTGTCTTCAACAGATGTAAAAAATAAAAACGTTCCCTTTGGAGGAAAAACTACAATTCTAGGTGGTGATTTTAGACAAATTTTACCGGTGATTTCAAATGGTTCAAAAGAACAAATTTTAGATGCTTCGATTACAAATTCATATTTATGGAAGAATTTTAAAATTTTTAGCTTAAAAACAAACATGTGTTTACAAAATAATGAGGTTAATTTTCAGTTTGAAATTTTCAATTCCTTTGCAGACTGGTTATTAGCTGTAGGTGATGGACAAACGGAAATGAAAAAGATAGAAACATTTGATGATGATAATAATTGGATTCAAATACCACCTAGCTTAATGATAGATTTAAAAATAGAGCCTATGATTGACTTAATTAATGAAACATATCCAAATTTCTTATCCAGATATAAAGATTCTAAATATCTAACAGAAAGAGCAATAGTAACACCAAAAAATGAAATAGCAAATAAGATAAATGCCTTGGTTCCTCAAGAATCCAGTACCTATTTTAGCAATGATTCAATTTGCAAATCCGCCTCAAATATTGATGAATTAGAAACCCTCTATCTAACAGATTTTTTAAACACAATAAATCCAAATGGGTATCCCTATCATAAACTAAGTCTTAAAATCAACACTCCAATAATGATTTTACGAAATATAAATCCTACTATAGGCCTTTGTAATGGCACAAGATTAATACTAATTCAATTAGGCAGCCGAGTAATAGAAGCGCAAACGAGATCTTTTAAAGGAGAGCGTGCGTTTATACCAAGAATCACATTAAATTATTCAAAACCCAAATTTCCATTCATTTTACAAAAATGTCAATTTCCTATTAAAATTTGTTACTGCGAGACTATAAATAAAACCAAAGGTCAAACTTTAAATAATGTTGGCTTATATCTAAATGAACCGGTTTGTCTAGAGTTACCCATATAAACGGAATTCGTATAGCAATTGAAAATTCTTTTTTAAAAGAAAAAAATTGTACTTTACATTTCACAAAAAATGTTGTGTATAAAGAAATATTTAAAAATTTTATAAATATTTTGTGAATACTATAAATAATTTGTTTTTTAAAATTTTTATTTAATTTGAATATTTCTTTAAAGCATAACGGCGAAATTCGAGAAATTAACAAAGCAACTAAACATAAAGCTATCAAAGTAAGAATTATGCGGTGTTGGAGATTTTACAATCCTAGAAGAGCAAATTATCTATTCAGCCTTGACTTTTTACTCATTGATGAAAATGTATAAAATATTACGGCAACTTTAAAAAAAATTAAACACATTTAAGAAAAAAGTATTACTATTTCTATTTCAGGGAGATGCGATACAAGTCACAACAACTCCAGATCTTACTAAAAAATTTGAAGCGCTCTTACTAGAAGGAAATGTATATAACATATCAGGATTTGATGTCAACTATGCTCAAAATAAATTCAAAACTACTGTGCATCCTTTTCTTGTTTGTCTCCCTCCAAATACATATATATATATATATATATATATATATATATATATATATATATATATATATATAAATAGAGGAACAACTCACCCACATTCCTTATGAAAAGTTCAATTTCCTATATTTTGAAGAAATTGAAGCACGGGCTAATTTAGATGATTATCTTTGTGGTATGTTTTATAAAACTAAATCTCAAATAATTAATACAATATTTATATGTATATTCAGTTTTTATTGAAAGTTTGTATTTGTATCTAAAATTTTATTATTATAACAGATACTTTCGGCCTTCTAACTGATATGTGATGCAGCGAACAAATTCGTATTTTAGATCAAGTCAAAAAGAAAATAAAACTCAAAATTCAAGATTTGAGGTGAATAAATTATGAAGATTTTTTTTATCTATTGCTTCCTTAATATCATATAAATTTAATTTACCCAAATTTACAAATTCAGTGGCAAACAAATGGAGGTCCTTCTATGGGAACAAGTAGCAGAACAGTTTCAAAAAAATGAAATTTATGAAAACTAAAAAAACAAACCTATTTTCATTGCATTTTTGGCAATGATACCAAAAGTGTACAAGGTATTTATACAATATTTAAATCTAATTGTTTTAGTGACGTTTACACTTAAAGTAACAATTTAGTGTTCAATATCAAATTTTGTAGATGATTTTATGCTCAATAGTTCGTGTGGGACCAAGTTATATATAAACCCATCAATAGATGAAGTGATTGCTTATATTGAACGGTAACTATTTGACAATTTATATCAATTACAGATACTATAAGCTAATGAAAAAATTACCTTTTTGCTAGAATATTTCCACCGTTTCCACTTCTAAATATAGTTGAAGTCATCCAAGAAAAGGTTTTCGACATTGAGAGCGAAAAAGAAATCAATAGGAAAACAATTTCGGAACTTCTCCAAATTAACATTCCCACAGACAAGGTTTTTATATCTCACTTTTCAAAAGAAAATCAACATACCATTGCTTTATGACATATGACAAATAATATATAACACATAATATATAATAATATTTGCAAGAAACCAAATTCACATGCAAAGCAACTATTAAAGATATTGATTCTTCCGAAGGTTGGTGGTATAAAGCTTGCCGTAGTTACAAAGATGGTCTCCAAATTTAAAATGATCAAATTTGGTGTAAAAATTGTTCTCCCAAAGAAATAGTTCCAATTTTATGGTAAATATAATAACATGAATTTTTTTTTTTTAAAAAAACATAATATAAAACTTACACAAAAAAATGCTATTTCAATTTCAAGTACATGTTAAAATTGATTGTTAAAGATAAATCTGGCAAATTTCTATTCGTTGCTTTTGGAAATATAGCTTCGGATTTAATAGGCATCCAAGCCCAAACACTAACATTTTCTTGCAAAGACATGCATGAAATTCCATCATCAATGACACAAATATATGGTACTACAAAAATTTGCCAAATTCAACTAAGCAATATTGTTGAAGATACAGCTAGCATAGCATTTAGAATAACATATATCTTTAAAGAAAAGCTTGAAACTCCTAAGAAGGAAATCCCAAGTCCCTGAACGACTAAAACTTCTCATTTGAAATTCCTATCACCAACACTCACACCTGCAACATCAATTCAATGTGCATTACAGTTTCAAGAAAAATTTCAAGATACCTTTAACCAAAAAAAAAAAAAGAGTAAGTTATTTCCTCATTTTGATTTTTCAATATCATTATATTTTGAAAGTATTTCTAATAACTTTTGATATTCTTTAATAATTGTAGCTCGTCTTTTCCTAGCCCAAGAAAAAACAAGTATAGCCCGTATTTATTTTTAATTATCCTTAGATTTAATGTATTAACTAATAATTATACTCTTTAGCACTTAATATCCAATATGTAATCGTTAAATGTTGCTATTTACTAAACAATTTTCTTTATATTGATTAGTGCTTATATTATATTTATGATATCTTTTAATAATATTATCACCCTAATTTTATTGCCTATTTTATTTAGTCAGTAAATAAATAAAAGTAATTTTACTAACCATTATATTGCTATCCAATTAAAATATTGTACTTAAAGTCCAATAAAAATAATTAAAAAAAAAAAATATCCCCAAAGCGAAGCGAGGGCACATGCCTAGTTAAAAAACAAAAATCAGCACTATCAAAGGCTTTTACCAGAAATTCAACAACTTAATTGAATACAATTGACATTGAAGGGCAGAAATAGCACAAATGCACAATACACGAAGTGCATGGTCTCATAATCGGATTTAGCCGATAAGCATCCAAAAATAGAAGATTTATTTTACTTTCAAATAAAGCAAATAGATAGTTTGTGAAGGGATAATTTTTTGGATTAATTTCACCTACCATCGTTAAAGTTTGTATCAATAAAGCCATTCAATTTTTATTTTAGTATTAATAAATTTATTTTTATCCTAATTCATCAAAATTTCATCCTGGAATAACGGCGTGGCAAGTCAATACTAAGTCAAACTTATTAACAAAACACCACATAAATTCTGGCTAATAAAAAATCGATACATATCACGAATATGACACCCACATATAAAACATTATATGCGAAGAATGAAAAAAAATTTAAAATTTAAAATTAGTTGGAGCTATTATATTGTTGAACTGGCATTTCAAAATTAATATTGACTTGTCAGTTCATTATTTCGGTGTCTGATTTCAATAGATTAGGATAAAAATAACTTTATTAACATCTATATAAAAGTTTGGGGAACTTATTGACAAAAATAAAAATGTAGTAACCAAATCTACGAAGTCCAATTACGGTGTACGCAATTTACCCATAATTTTCCAAATGATAACATTTTGACTCTCTTGTCATCATTATTGGCTTAACTAATTAATACTGAAATTTGGAATATTCTCTAATAAAAATAATAAAATTATTAGATAGAATTATTAGCATCCAACTACACTCACATGGGTTTACGTCAATAATAACAAAATAATAATAATAATAATAATAATATTAGGTTTTGTCTAAGCCAGAATCGGATACAATACAAGTGGATGATAATTGACCTTTTATCTTTCAATTTAAACTCATCTTAAAAGAAAATTGGTTAATTACAGTCTAATTGAATAAAACGTCGTATCAGACAAAAGTTAAAACAATAACTTTGAAATGACAAGGGACGAAAAGAGTAATTGAGTGATACAAAAGTTGTTTAAAAAAAAAGGTTGTGGTTGATGTTGTCCTTTGTGTCACAATTTAACGCGGTTTGAGTCACATTTGAACAATTCCACATCCCAAATCAAAAAAAGAAAGATGAAAATACCATCCTTTCCTTTTCAACAAACTAAATTACCAACGCAGACTAAATAATTCCATATTCCTTTCATTTTTCCCCTTTTCTCTTCCCCACCGTCATTCCTGCTCTCCGCCATTTTCATCGCCAACCAAAATTGATGGCTATACTCCAAGCCGAGCAGCTTCAGCAGCTCAAAGACATCTTCATGCGTTTCGACATGGACGCTGACGGCAGCCTTACGCAGTTAGAGCTCGCCGCTCTTCTCCGTTCTCTCGGCCTCAAACCTACCGGCGATCAGCTCCAAGCTTTGCTCGCTAACATGGACGCTAACGGTAATGGATACGTCGAATTCGAGGAATTAGTGCCCGCAATTTTGCCCGATGTCAACGAACAAGTCCTCATTAATCAAGAGCAACTCCTTGAGGTGTTTCGATCTTTCGATAGGGACGGTAACGGATACATTACGGCGGCCGAGCTGGCCGGATCCATGGCGAAGATGGGGCATCCGTTGACGTATCAGGAATTAGCGAAAATGATGCAGGAGGCGGACACGAATGGTGATGGTGTGATTAGTTTTAATGAGTTTTCGCATATAATGGCTAAATCGGCTGCTGATTTTCTTGGGGTCACCATTTCAGCTTGAAGATGGAATCAATTTGCAGCTACGGTGATCGGAATTGTGATACATCAATGGGAGGATGAAATGGACATTAATTATATCGATTCAATCGAGATCTCATTTTATGTATTGTTGTATCGGTTGTAATTAAATTGATTTTTTTTATTTCATTAATTTGATTAATCTTATATTTTACACTTTAATTTCTTTAACTTGTTTTATTATTATTATTAATTGTTGGATTAATTTGAATAATATTGGAGTGTAGGAATTAATGTACACAACTTGAATTGATAAAAATGATGTCCTGACTATTAATATATGCTGTTTAATCATAATGTAGTTGTGGGGTAGTTTTCTCCAAAATTTGGTGCAACTTGCTAGTCAAATTCAATGTTTGACAATAAATGTATCAAATCAATCTTATTTATGTTTCTTCCTATGTTATCTTTAATTAATTTCGATGGATATATGTATATATAGTACTAGTATAGTTTAATTCCCATTCCTAAATTAATCTTTGGTTTCATAGTTATAGGTTAAACCCGAGACAGACTTCAGTGCATTGCGCATGGAGGGGTTAGGAATAATAGCGACGATGCGTGTAAAGGCAATTTGAGCCCTGTGTCAGCTAGTGGACTTCCGTGCGTGGAATTATTGCGCATCATTCTTATTCTTGAATCATTAACGAGTGCATGTTACTCAAGGCAGAGGGATTGGGAAATTATTTTTTACCGTATTTATAAAGAAGGTAACAGTGCAGCTGATTGATTGGTAAATTTTACAGATTCGTGTTCATTGGACCTTCGTAAGTATGAGATGCCTCAGGCGGGTCTCCAGAGTATTTTATATGATGATTTTTGTAAAGTTTTTTTCCGCATTATTATTATTATTATTATTATTATTATTATTCTTGATATATGTGAAAAATTTTACCATTATTACACCTGTTTTTTTTCCTGAATATGCATATTGTTGTTGCACATAAATTTGTATATTGCCGAAAATAGAGGTGAAGAATAATTATATGAAAGTTAATAAATCAATTATATTTGGTTAGTCTATGTTTTAATTTTTATCCTTTCTTTTTGAACACTTTTGTTTATTTCGAATTATATGTCTTATTAGCTTACTGGTTTCATTTTGATTTTGGATATTTGCCAGCTTTTTAATTTTATTTTTTATTCTTATTTCTGACTGACAACTTTTTCAACGTGGCGTACTGTACATCTCTTCTCTTCTCTTCCTTTCCTTCCCTCCACTCTCTAG
Organism: Euphorbia tirucalli; assembly: GCA_039660915.1. Lineage (NCBI taxonomy): Eukaryota > Viridiplantae > Streptophyta > Magnoliopsida > Malpighiales > Euphorbiaceae > Euphorbia > Euphorbia tirucalli. The sequence goes on from CM077637.1 coordinate 19,887,714, forward strand.
TAACAAGCAAACATTAAAAATTTAGAAGTAATAATAATAATAATAATAATAATAATAATCCACAAAACAAAGAAATAAGAAATTTTATTTCTATAAGAACACAAGAAGAAATTGGATGTTTATTTATGTAAAAACAAGCACTAAAAACATCTAATTGTAATGGAATTTTCTCACTTCTACACTAAAATTAAATACATTTTACAACTGATACAAAAGGTATGGTACAAAATAAAATAAAATAAAATACACGTATGGGAACAAAATCACAAGAACCAAATTTCACATCCCTTCCTGCATTTCTTCTGACTGATTGAACTATGTTGCCCTGCAAAGTCATGTCGAAACGCAAGAAAGCAAGATTTTAGAGTCCATGGATGCACAAATTAAGCACAAAACTGTTGGTATAAATGTTGTTGACCTCTTCTAACTTTCATCTATTAACGGGTGACTCGTTTTGATGCTCTACGTGCTGTAAAACCAATTGATGTTGGTCGCGACGAGTTCTGGCGAACCATCTCGCAGAATTCGGGATCATCGGATTCACCCTCATAATTTATCCACTGTATAAATTGATGGTACATAGGAAAGAACTGGTTTTGAACAGCTGAGAAGACGAAATATGGGACTTGGGTTGAGAGTACCACAAATAGTAGAACAAGCCAGTAAGAAGGAGTCGGTGCAAGAGCTTCGACAAAGATCTTGTAAGCATTGCCAGAAGCAGTTGGACTTAGGGCTCCATAGACCACGAGAAAAATGTACCACACAGCAATAGAACCCCAGACTAAGCAGTGCTGTATTATGGTAAAGTAATTAATAAAGAGTGCCATTTGCAAGTTCACAGCCCATACGATGCACGAGTACATTGTAGCACCTAAGATGTCCCTCCCGACAGTTTTCCCATCATCGTTGAATGCTTGGTGTTCGAATGCCTTGGTGCAGAAGAAGAAAATGATAGCTCCGCTAAAGAATCCATTACACATCCAACTGATTATCCTACGCCATCTGAAAAGTATGTTTTGTGCCCCCTCTTGGTACAATAGAGGAAACTGCCCAAGAAGATCAAACCAGATAAATACTTTTTTGCAAAAACCGAGAGAAAAACATCGTATTGGCATTATTACATTATTCACATACCTTAAGGGTAGACTCAGCAGGTACATCCTGGTCAAGAACACCCAAGGCAACCACAGGAAGCGATGTGAAGATCACACTGTACAACGACATAAACCAATCGTTGTATGCTGGTTGTGCAGAAAATGTTGTAAATGCCTCGTATAGGAAAATAGTGAAGCCGAATGTGATGTTTTTGTAGAAGAAGTAGCATATCTGTCAATGAAAGAAATATCACGTCAATATCTATAATCATTCACAATGTTGGAATTTGATTGCAAAATCTGTAATCATATCTTAGATATTCATCAAGTTTGTTAGAAAAATAAAATATTAGTTTTTTAAATTCAAATTTGATTTAGTTGTTATGCTTTAGATAGCATTGTAAGCCTATAAATAGGCATTATATTGTTCTTCAATTATAGAGAGCCACAGGTACTGCATTTGCAGTATTCCTTTTATGAAATTCTATGTTTATGCTCTATATATTTCATCATGGTATCAGAGCTATCTTCTTGAGGGACCTGTGAGTGATCCAAAAAAATAAAGATCAGAAAGTTTGCAAGAACAAAGCACATTAAGTGATGCAAGCATGTGTTGATGAAGAAAAGCTGCAAAATGAAGATACATTATTTTGAAGAGACCGACATGTCTCAAAACTGTAATATTATTTTGAAGAGACCGACATGTCTCAAAACTGTAATATTATTTTGAAGAGACCGACATGTCTCAAAACTGTAATATTATTTTGAAGAGACCGACATGTCTCAAAACTGTAATATTATTTTGAAGAGACCGGCAAGTCTCAAAACTGTGACATGATCCATGCCAATGACTTATACCGATGACTCATGCCAACAACCCATAACTATGACCCATACCATGCCCATGACCCATATCTATAACTATGACCCATAAAATGACCCACAACAATGAACCATGACCCACAAAAATGACCCATGACCCATAATTATATCCAATGCTTTTTTCAGCTACAAAGTCAAGAATAAGTGTTTCAGCAAGATTCAAAAAGCTAAACAAAAGTTTGCAGATTTTGAATCAAGAGGGAGTGTTGGAATTTGATTGCAAAATCTGTAATCATATCTTAGATATTCATCAAGTTTGTTAGAAAAATAAAATATTAGTTTTTTAAATTCAAATTTGATTTAGTTGTTATGCTTTAGATAGCATTGTAAGCCTATAAATAGGCATTATATTGTTCTTCAATTATAGAGAGCCACAGGTACTGCATTTGCAGTATTCCTTTTATGAAATTCTATGTTTATGCTCTATATATTTCATCACACAAGAACACACTCTTTAGAAAAAATTAATGTCTTTGAATTCAGATGTATGAATAAATTACCATTGACGATATCCTCCTATAGCACCAGTGTCCATGCAACAGTAGTAGACGCTCCAAATATCTGAACTGAGCAACTGCGACGTCACTTGACATGACAGCCTGAGTAGATCATTTGTATAAAACAGAATGCATAAGCATTATTTATATCAAACATATGGTATCGATATATACAAACTAAAAAATCGATATATACGGTTTTTCACCATACCTGCATTCCTTCAACACCACTTATTCCCACTCCAATATCTGCTTCTTGAAGCATACCCACATCATTGGCACCATCACCAATTGCTAATGTGGTTTTTCCAGTTCCTTCTTTCACTAGCTTAGTGACCTGTAATTTTTGTAGGTAAACCATAAGAAAACTTTAGATGTTTAAATAATACAAGAAAAAAAAGAAAAAAAAAACACATCAAATGCATTGATAGAATGGAATAGCCACTACAAGATTAAAACTCACCAGTGCTTTCTGTTTTGGAGACGAACGACAGCAAATTACAGATGCGCAACCAATAGCAAGCTTTAGAAACAAATTCTTGATATCATCCTCTAATGCATAAGCAAGTGATTTCCCATCAATGATCAACGCAAATGCATCATATCCGTCTTTTGGTGCTGAGATCTGTGCCAATCCATCATTAATTTGACGCAGAACACTTTGTTTTGATGCCTACAAAATGAATCATCATTAATTCATATCATTAAGATATAAGTTCACATTATCCATCATATACAATCAACTTCAACTCTCCGCCATAGCAACTTTCAGTGAAAATTTATACAAACTGAGTGCACCAGTATTCATCTAAAACCAGAACGTAAAAGCCACTTTATTTTGAACCTATAGCAGCCTTGCATTAATGTTTACCTTCGTAATTGCTGATTTATCTCCCGCCTTTTCCAATGATTGAATCTCTGGAGTCTCCAAATTGATTATAATTTGCTTCATTCCTTGTCTAAGCAAACTACAAGCAAAACTGCACATTTGAATCTTTATGTCAGAGACTGGTTGTGGTAACATAATTCTGTATGCCTCATTTAAAAAACACCAACATGAACAAAAAAATAGTCACACAGAATGCCATACCCAATATTGATGGCAGTCTCCATTTTGTCTCCAGTTAAAACCCAGATTTTAATTCCAGCTTGGGCAAGCTTGTCTATGCATTGCGGAACCTGTTATGTGCAACAGAACAAAAATCATTTCATTTCTCTGTACAAGAGTTCTTTATTCCAAAATGTCTAGCCTATTCTTTCCAACTTACCCCATCTTGGAGTTTGTCCTCGACAGCTGTTGCACCAAGAAGAACTAGATTCCTCTCCATCTTCTCAGCCAAGTCATCAATTATAGCTTCTCGATCGACGCTGACTGAATTCTTAGCTGCAGTGAATTTGTCGCTAAAATCTTTGTATTCTTCTTCATCAAGATTACGATAGGCAAGTATCAGAGTCCTCAAGCCTGCATCTGCATACTCATTCACGTGTTTCCTTGTATTTTCTTCGAACTCCTTACCATTCAGGGCAAGCCTTTCAAACATTATACTGCATGGCATGAACAGATATCATGAATTCCAATACAATCAATGCCAAACATAATGAGCTCGAAATCAGAATTACAGAGTTCCATATTACAAACCTGTCAGCACCTTTACAAAGTAATACTAGCTTTCCGTCCTCGGTTCTTACTATCACAGACATTCGCTTTCTTGCACTGTTAAACTCTAAAACGTTCAAAAGAGTGTACGACCTGCCAAAATAAAAAATAATTCAATAAGTTCTTGCATGAATAATCACAATCTGTGCTTCTAGACATCCAACAATGTTTACAGATAGACATTGTAGGAAATGATAAGAAATACTGACCTTTCAACTCTTCTCCCAGACTCCACATCCATCTCCCGCACCACGATACTTGTTTGAGTCCTTCTGAAAAATTCAAAACCAAGTTCTCTAGCCGCAATCACGAATGCTGCTTCATCTGGTGATTCAGCCTCGTAAGAAATCTTCCCAGTAGCTTCATCCTCTTCAGCTATAGCAGTATGACAGACTGCCAACAGGCGGAAAAATTCTTGAATCACAGAAGCATGAGGCTCATGAACCCAGTTTCCATTCATAACCCTTTCATCTTCAAAATTAAAGCCCTTCACACGTGGTTTCTTATTCGTAATATCCTTATGAGCCAAACCATTTGTTCTTTCATGAGCTACAGGTGGGCCATTTCTTAATTCCATAGCTTCCTCAACTTCCGTAACACCACGACCATAGGCAGTCCCAGCCACAGAACACTTAATGAACTCCATGGAATTGCAGGTTAATGTTCCAGTCTTGTCAGAAAGTACTGTATCCACTTGCCCAAGTTCTTCATTCAAATTTGAGGTGCGGGCATGTGCCGGTCTGTCAGTCTCCTCATAATACATATGGATGTCTCGATTGATAAAAGTGCTCTGAAGAACTTTAACAACTTCTATGGACACATACAATGAGATGGGAATAAAGAAGCTGTACAGCAGTAAGGCAGACAGAAAGTGCAAAAATCCTGCAAGTGCAGACCTTTTGGGATCGAAGTATACTGTTGAATCGTTGGGTAGAAGATACCACCTTTTCATCCTGCTATTTTCTAGGTCATCGTCAGTTACAACAGCAAAGACAATAGAACCAGCTAATGACATTGTAAACACAATACCAAACAGGAGGTATACAATTAAGTCCATCTTTTTTTCAATTCTGCTTCTCTTTGAAGGAGGAGCTCTAGAATTTTGCATAACCTTAGTGTCACTTCCAGTGAAGACTACTGCCCCGTAAATGTAGTCAGTATTTCTGAGTTTGGAGTCTCTGAGGAGAAGCTGTTGAGGACTGAGGGGATACTGGTTTCCTTCAAACTCTAAAGTTCCAATGAAGGCATACAAATTTGCATTTGGATCTTCACATTTAATCATAGCCTTGAAATCCTTGTAGTTAGAATCCTCATGTAAGACAGCAGTCGGCTCCACTGCTTGTTTTACTTTCAAATTTGTCTCTCCATCAAGATTCATGGTCTCAACATAGCACACAGCATCATCATAACTAGATGAAAGCAAAAGAAGGTCCGCCGGGAAGAATTGATCCTTCTCCACCTTTACTATATCTCCCACTCTGAGATTCTTCCATTCAGTTTCCTTGAAAATGCCATCACCTTTATGCACTTTGACTTTTCTATTGTTCATCTCAATATCCTGAGAAGTGACCATATAGCTAAGAATCAACAAGGTGTAATAAAAATTGCCAGTTGCCGCAATATAATCATGCTTTGAAGCGTGCAAGGACTTCAGAAATCCAAAGCAAAGAAGAAATTTTAAAGACAAATATGAATCTTGCAATGCACCTTTTGATGGATCATGCTTAGAAAACTGTACTTGCAGACTTTGATAACCCAGACAAACAAGGATTGCATCATTCTAACCTGATTCAACTTTCCTTCTAATCAATAATATATAGTCTAGCTAAAAGAAAATGAACATGAATTTTTTCACATGCTTTCCATAGCCTGAAAGTTTCATTAATACCCATGGACCAAAAAAATTGAATCCATTAAAGATTGAACCTTTTGAGATATCAGCAATAAACAGAAAAAAAAAAAAAAGAAAAAAAAAAAGATTTCTTTTTTTTTTTTTAATCAACAGTAAATGATACTGAATCTGCTTTTAAAGTTTTACATGAAAAAACAAAAGTTCTATCAAAAATGCATATTATATCTAAATCAGTTAATAAGGACAAAATCAAGAAACATGAATAATTGATTACCTGCTGCTTTCGCTTCAAATCTTCAAGTAATTCTTTAGCCATGGTGGCTCCAATAACAAAAATGAGAGGAATAATAGCACTGAGAGCACCATAAGGAGAAAGAGGAGTAAAAGACACGATGCCGCTAATTAAGAAGTAAAAGTTTGCCACTCTTCTGAACTGCTCAAACAATGATTTAGGCAAAAAAGAAGCTGGAGTATACTTAGTAGTTCTGACATAGTTGCCTTCATACTTTCTAATCCCAGCCTCAAAACTGTCAGGTTCATTACAGAAAACGACTCTTGAGAAACCTGGTCCCCCTATCTGTGAATGGTCCTCCTGGAATGATGATTTTCCACATGCAAATGAGTAGATCTTGCTCAGACGCAATTTCCTCCTCCTGCCACCAGCCATTTTGCCTCCTTATACCCAAAAAAAGTTCTCAACTTTTCTTCTTGTAAGAGAGAATTGGCACTGAAAAATTCAGCTTCTACAAGGGAAACAATTGTAACATGAAATGCACACAAACTGAATAATGAAATGTTAGCAAGAACACCCTCTGAGAATTACTGAATCCTTGTGAGTCTAACACAAGTTTCCTTTTCCCTTTTACTCTTCAATAACTCCAACAGATACCCACTGAAAAGAGGTGCAGTGGTTCCTTGACAAGAAACTAATCAATATGAGAAAAACCCAGAATCACCAGCTCCCAAATATTCAATCACAAAAACCCAGAAAGGAAAAACAAAACCCCAGATAAAGCTAGAGTCCAATTGGCAAAAACAGCTCAAAATTCAAAAACCCAAAAAGAGAATATTTAAAAAGAATAGCAACCCAGAATGAGGAGGGAAGAAAGGAAAGAGCTTTGGCTAAAGCAAGGAAGAAGAAAACAGAGGATCAGACGAGAAAGGAGTCAGCTGTGATTAAGAAAAATGAAGTGAAATCTCCGCCCTCAAACAAACAAGCAAAAGAGTGTGCGAGTTTAATTTCAGACAGAGAACAAATGGAAAGATGGAATTGAGAATTGAGAAGTGTTTGTTGGAGGGGGCATAAATAGAGCAGGAATGTGAACAACATGAAAATACTTGAAATAAAATAATTAAAAAACATATAAAATAAGAAAAAGATTATTCGATTGAAGTATTAATGGTAAGCTGATTTTGACAAAGAAAAGTAGAAGAAGAAGAGGACAGGGGCAAATTAAGGAAGATGAAAGGCAAAGAACAGGAAGAAGAGAATGGCACTTCCCCTACGTTTTGAACGTAGACTGACTTTAGTTTGGATCTTCCATTTCTTGACTTTCTCTAGACTTAATTTAATATAATTACAACTAGTTTTTAACAATTATTAAGGAAAATTAGTAATAATTTCATTTGTTAAAGAGTTGGTGTGTTTTTGACAATTCAGATGAAAATTTCGACAATGCCATTTGTCTAATGTAAGAATCCGTCAATATACTCTGCTTTGCTTCCTATTCGATAATGTCAGAGGAAGACCAATGACTATATCCTTTTTATTTTTATTTTTATTTTTTTTTAGATTTTGGGTTGCTGGCCAGAACCAAAAAAGAAAGGAGTTATTATTAATTTTTATAAATAGAAATAACCTTCGAAATTGAATATTCTGGCTTTCTAGAAAGTCTTTTTTTTTTTTTTTTTTTTTTTTTTTGTAATAAGCTATGAAGTATATTATTTCAATTTAATGTCAAAGGAATTCTAGAACGGCATATACTTCTATTTTAATTAATGCGGATATTGATATTCAGATCTGATAATTCTTTTTTGACATTCAATAGTATAATTCACACGATATCAACTCAACTCATTAGGAGTCAGTAAGTTTATGAGTTGGATTTAATTTATAACCATTTTCAATCAAATTATTTGATTGATTTACTATTATTTTGTAGTTGAAATTTAATTATACTTTTAATCAGATGTTATGTATCGTGAGTCTCCAATGATCTTAAAATCGAGATAATGTTTTATTCAACTTAAAAAATTTATTATTATATTTTTCTGGCAAAATTGTATATATACGCACCATAACGATGTGGCAGGGGTATAATTTCTTGTCAATTTTAATTTGCAAGTGATATTAGTTAAGTAATGTGCATAAAAAAATCTATCAATCAATATCAAAATTGTCTAAAATAATATTACTTGGACTCCTTTTGTTTCTTGTTATAGATAACAAACTAAATAAATTGGACTAACGATTATTAAAGTCTAGGGTTGTGCATTCACGGGTACTAAAATTTAGTTTATATCAATAACATTATTTAACTTTCATTTTGGTATTAATAAATCACTCTCGCTATAATTCGTTAAAACATGACACTAAAATGATGACGTAGTAAGTCACCACCAAGTCTGATCTGCTAACACGGTGTTACATCAATACCAGTCTATAAAAAAAAATATATGTACAACAATATATGGAAAAAAAAATTGAAATTCAAAATTTATTGGAGTTAGCGTAGTGTCGCCCAGGCTGATGAACTAGACTTGGTATTGAATTATCAGACTATTATTTTGGTATCAGATTTCGATGTATTTAGGTGAGTGTGATTTTATTGACACTGAAATGAAAACTCAGTAAAGTTTATTAATACAAGTTAAAATTTTGTGATTATGGATGCACAATTCGTAAACTTAAGTGACCATCGGTTAAATTCATCCATAAGGAAAGCTAAAAAAAAAAATAATAATAATCAAAATAACGAAGAAAAAAAAAATGCACCCAACGAGGGATCGAAATCTCTGTCATGTATGTCTTTCTTCAATGATCTAAAAGAGGTTCCTATAGAATTTGTAAAATAATAGTAGAAGGGTTTATATTATGAGGAATATTATAATTATATTCATATCAAAATCACAATCATAAATTTTAATTTATATATAATACAACTTAAATTAAAGATTACAATTTTCTGAAACACAGATGGTAGTTTTAGTCCAAATCAAAATGTAACAGAAGATTATTGTTTGCATTACCGATTAAATTATTACCTACAATTGACGGGATAAATTCAGAGTTACTCGTGCTGTTTGTCATATCCACATTCTAATAAATAATATTGTTATTTGATTATTTCTATTTTTCTTGAAAAAAGAAAAACCCCATAAATTAAGGGATCGAGTTTTACTTAAATAGAAAAATTTTAGAATATTATCGATGTATGGTGTATGTACTTCCGTAAGATATATTAGCAAAAAGGGTTACTGCTTTTTTTTTTAGGATATAATAAAAAAATATAAATCACATCTTGTAACTATAGGAGTATATACTCTGTAAGTTTTCTAAAATTTCTCTACTTAAATATCAATAAATGTAAACTACATAACTAGACTTAACGTCTGTTTAGTTCTGTTGTTATTATTTGCTGTTGCTAGTAGGTTTTGCTGTTTGTTGTTGGTAAATAACTATTTTTTGCCTTCAAAACAGCTAATAACAGCTATTTGACAGTTCTAACTAGACACTAAAAATCTGTTGTTTGAAGCCGAAAAAATAAACAATAGCGATTTGGAAGAAACTAAACGCCTACTTAATGGTAAGAGTAATAAAATGTATGAATGATTTTTCAGAAAACATGCTAAGAAACACGGTAAGTAATTCTTATTTTTTGTTAGAGGCTAATTTTTCATTTAATATACTACATACAATGTCTGAGTTGATTAGGTTAACGAAAAAATGAACAACTGTAGTGTTCTTATTTAACAAATAAATAATTAATAATACTTGTTTCGTGTAGAATAATAAAAATGTTTTTGTTTGCGTCAGCTGTATATATTTTTCATCTAAACCAAACGACTGTAAATTATTACATAAAATTATTGCTACAGTGTATTAAGGTTATAAAAGTAGTGGACTTCTGTTTCAGGCATCATATGTAAGTAGTGTTATTAAGGGTTGCATATCTTATTATCTTTGTTAGGAATGTTTAAAGATGTGAAGAAATTTTTAGTATTAGGAGATCATCCAACCAAGTCGCTCATGCATTAGTTAACACAGCTATATCAACCCAATCCTGTTATTTTAATCCTTATCATTTCAAAGTTGCTTTTTTGGTTTATATCTTTTATGATATCATATCTAACTGGATTGAAATTGATCTTTTTGCTCTCTAGATGAGTTGAAAGTTGAAACTGAACGATAAAATGGTAAGTTGTGGTCCAGTTGGATATGTTGTTGACAAAAAATACTACGACAATTGATTAATATAACAACTTGGAGCCAAAAAGGTCATTTTGCAAAGAAATTTGTCATCCTCCTTTCATTGTGAACCTCTTGAGTTTGGACCTATAATATGTTTTATGATCTTATAAATAATGTGATAGATAAATTAAATTTTTTATTGGGTTATATCAATATTTTTTTTATATAAATGATAAATAATTATTAGGGATAATTACGTAAAAAAACCTATATGGTTACACTTGTTTGTAAAAAAGTCCTAGAAGTTTCATTTTTTGCAAAAAAAAATCACTATGGTTTCTGACCGTTAACAAAAAAGAGATTTTGACCTAACACACCATCAAAAAATAATGATGTGACAAGAAAATTTTGATGACGTGGCAGAGACAAAAATTGGCACGTGTTCATTTTTAACATTTTTAGGCCAAAATCTATTTTTTGTTAACGGTTAGAAATCACAGACATTTTTTACAAAAAAAGGAAATCTCTAGGACTTTTTTGCAAACCAATGTAACCACATGGATTTTTTTCCATAATTATCCCTATTTATTATTGAGCATCTCTTGATATACACTCCCTCATTCTCAAACTGACACTGATCCTAAAACACTGATTAGGGTTGTGAATCTCTCAATCTAACGTGGATGAAAGGAGTCAATTGATATATATACTAAGTAAAGTAAATTACATAATTACACCAAGCTTTCCTAATTATATACAATTAAATACATTAATACATAGGAGTCCCGAACACTCCCCCTCAAGTTGAGCTGGGTTGGAGACCACAGCCAACTTGTCACGTAGTAGCTGAAACCGAGTCTTATGCAGAGGTTTCGTAAGAATATCAGTAGCTTGGTCGTCAGTAGAGATATACCGAACACTTAATTGCTTCGAAGCCACTCGTTCCCGAACAAAATGAAAATCTAATTCCAAATGCTTAGTGCGGGTATGAAAGACAGGATTCGCCATGAGATAAGTGGCACTAAGGTTATCACACCATAGTGACGGAGCCGTAGGTACAAAAAAGCCAATCTCAAGTAACAACATTTCAAGCCAAGATAATTCAGATGTAATGATGGCTAGTGCTCTATACTCTGCTTCAGTGGATGAATGAGACACAGTTCTCTGCTTCCAAGATGCCCAGGAAACCAAATTGGTGCCGTGGAATACACCAAAACCAGATGTGGAGCGTCGATCATCAACATCACCCCCCTAGTCTGAATCAGAAAATGCATGCAAGGCAAGTGACGGTTGGGGTTGGTAGAGCAGACTAAAGGAGGCCGTAGCCTGTAAGTACTTGAGGATACATTTCAAGGCCTGTCAGTGGAGAGTAGAGGGGGCATGCATAAATTGAGCCACCCGATGAACAACAAAGGCAATATCCGGGCGAGTTATAGTGAGATACTAGAGTCCCCTAACTAAACTTCGATAAAGAGTTACATCATCAAGTAGAGAACCACCCTGGATAGACAACTTATCAACCGAACTCGCTGGAGTAGTGACTGGTTTGGAGCTGAGCATATGTGACCGAGCTAGTAACTCATGGACATACTTTCACTGCATCAAAAACATGCAATTTTTCTACCGAATGATTTCAACACCAAGAAAATACTTGACAAGGCCCAGATCTTTGATGGAAAATTGAGACTGTAAATGGCGAATTAGAGTAGTAGCAAGTGCTGAGTCATTGCCCAATACCAATAAGTCATCCACATAGATTAAGCAAAACAAGACCACTGAGCCCTTGCGTAGAAAATAGAGAGAAACATCAGCCCGAGAACACTGAAAACCAAAGGCAAGTAAGACCTGTGTAAGACATCTATGCCACATCATAGGGGACTATTTCAAACCATATAAGGACTTCCAAAGATGATAAACATACTTCAGAAAATTTTGATCAACAAAGCCAGTTGGTTGGTCCATAAAAACAGGCTCATCCAAATCACTGTGTAGAAAAGCATTTGACACATCCAGATGGGTGACAAACCAGTTAAAGGAGACAGTAAGACATAACAATAATCAAATAGTTTTAGGCTTGACCACGGGACTAAAGGTGTCATGAAAGTCCATACCCGGTCATTGATGGAAACCCTTTCCAACGAGACGCGCTTTATAGCTCTCAATCAATCCATCTGACTTCAATTTCATCTTGAATACCCACTTACAGCCAATAACATTAGTTTCCTGAGACACTAGTACAAGTTCCTAAGTACTGTTTGAAATGAGGATACAAAACTCCTCTGCCATTACCTGACGCCAGTGTGGACTTTTAACAGCTTCATTATAACAAGTCGAGTCTTAGGAAGCTATGGATGCCATAAAAGAATGAGGATGCAGCTTGCCCATCATCTGCCTTGTTACCATTTGGTGCTTTGGGGCTAGAACATGAGCCCGCTTTTTACCCGCAAGAGCTGATGGGGCACTACTTTCAGCTGGTTGGGTACTAATGTCAACTCCAGGGTACTGTTGTAAGTCGACCACCAAGGAGAGGCTAGGTGAAGTGGATTTGGGTGAGGGATGAGCCATATCAGGTGCTGAAGGAGATGAAGTGGGCAAGTTTGGTGGAGACAGCTGGTCGGACGAGGAAGCAGTAGGAGCGTCTGTTAAGCGGGGTTGTAAAGGAGGGGTTTCAGTGTCAATGAGCAGCGGGGTTGGAGGCATTGGTCATTATGGCTGTATGGGGGCATGAGGGGCACAGGTTGGTAACACACGTATGGCGGGAAGTGAGGAGGGAACCGCACTTGGATCAGAGACCGCAGAGTGGCACAATTCCGGATATGGAAACACCTATTCATCAAAGAGTATATGGCGTGAGACATAGAATTTGCCAGACACGGGATCAAAACAATGATAGCCCTTATGAGTTTTTCCATAGCCCAGAAACACATATTTACGAGAGCGGTAATTTAGTTTGTGTGAATTTTAAGGATGCAACCAAAGATACGAAGCAACAAATAATCAGGTTGGCAGCCAAACAAGCGAAAATAGGGCGACACATTATTCAGAACAGGAGATGGCATGTAATTTATAAGATAGACAGCGGTGTCAAAAGCATTGGACCAGAAAGACATTGGTAATTTTACACGATTAAGTAACACAAGACCTGTTTCAACCACATGACGGTGTTTTCTCTCCGCTGCCCCATTTTGTTTTGGGGTATACAGACACGACATTCTATGTTGGATGCCATTTTAGGATAGATAATTTTTCATAGCAACAAATTCCCCTCCCCTATCAGATTAGAAAACCTTGATAGGTCGACCAAAATATTTCTCAACCACAGAATGGAATTTAATGAACATATTTAGCACTTCAAATTTATAATGCAAGAAATAAATCCAACAATACTTGTTATAATGATAATAGAATAGTAAATAATAAGAAAATCCATCATGAGAATTAACCGGGGCTGGACCCCAAACATCAGAACAAATTAGATCCAAAGGACCATCAACAACAGATGCAGACAATTCAAAAGGTAAACGGTGACTCTTATTGACTGCACAACTAGAATAAATATGGCGATCATTTTTATTAGAAAATTGAATCTGATTGTTTATTAAAATATGACTAACTATAGAAGATGCTGGATGTCCAAGCCTCTCATTCCAGGTGGATAGGGAGGTGAGGTGTGACTTGACTGGGGTGGGCAGCACAGCGGGCATAACATAGAGTCCATTCCTATTCAGGCCTCAAAGGAGTACCTGCTTGGAATTCAGGTCCTTCACCAGAAAATATTTGTCAAAAAATTCAACATAGACATCATTAGAACGAGTTAATGCACTTATGGAAATCAAATTAGAATTCGAGTCAGGAACATGTAATACTTGTGATAATTTAAGTGCATTATTATTATTATTGATAGGGATACACGATGAACCAATATTTTTGATTGAAAAAGAGGAGCCGTTACCTAAATGGACCTCTTTCGGTCCGGAGTACTCTGAATGTAAGTTGAGGTGCCCCAAATCCGAGGTGAGATGGTAGGTAGCCCTACTGTCCATGATCCAAGTTGAGTCCAAGGGGCTGATTATTATGTGATTAGATTGGGGATAGGATTGGGATTGCTGAGTGTTAAGTTTAGGTGAGGGGCACTGCCTGGTATAATGGCCGAAACCACGGTAATTGTGGCAAGTAACACTCGGTGCAGTAGTGGGGACAGATTGGGCGAACTGTCCTTGCTGTGGGTGGTAACCGGCTTATCTCAGAGCAGGAGAATAGCCAGACATGGGCTGCTGTCACTGGCTATAATGGGACTGACGCTGTTGTCCCTGAAAGCGTCCACGATCTCTGCCTCTACCTCTGGCAGTCGGCTGTTTAGTAGTAAAGTGTGTCGTAGGCACCTTAACATCCTCCAAAACAGATTTTTCCCTTCTAATAAGACGCTCCTCCGTCAAAAGTAAACCATAAAATCATTATAAGAGATCATCTTGGATCCCAAACTACGGTAGAAATCACGGAATAGACCCCGAAGGCCATCCAAAATTTCATCAACTAAATCCTCATCCGAAACTAGATATTGTAACAAAACTAAGTGGTCAGCAATCAACTTGGCCCGCTGTATAAAATCAGAAATCAACTCGCTCTCACTTTTCACTAGGGAATGCAACTGTTGCTTCAATTCCCGAATTTGCGCCCTTGAACCAAATGCATAGGCACTCTCTAACTTAACCCAGACTTCTCTAGTCGATTTAACCCCAATAACTTGCGGAACAATAGGAGGAGAGATAGAATTGAGTAACCAACTCAATACCTGTTGATCCTGGCGATGCCACACTTGATACACCGGATTTGGGGTGTCGTTTTCCAGTCACTCAGCCGGAAGAACAACTGTTCCATCATCGTGTTAGACAAGATCACACCCAGCCAACATCAGAATAATAAGAGTTTTACTGGAGTCTAACTTTAACAGTAGCTGATGGGAGACTGACGTAAGGTGCTTGGGATGCTGACCATGACTAACAAAACGGCGGTGGTGATGAGAGCAGACTCGGTTGACATGGTGGAGACAAAAAAGTCAGCTGTTATGCCCTAGAAGGCTCTGATACCATAAAACACTGATTAGGGTTGTGAATCTCTCAATCTAACGTGGATGAGAGGAGCCAATTGATATATATACTGAGTACAGTAAATTACATAATTACACCAAGCTTTCCCAATTATATACTATTAAATACATTAATACATAGGATTCCCTAACAGATCCATCTCAAATTATTAAAATTTTCCTTTCTTAAAAAGTTTGTTATTTGCTAACTTTTCTAATATATATATATCCTTTATTTATTATGTATAGTATCAATAAAATACATTAAATTATATTAAAATCACAAATATTTCATATGACGGTTTCAAATAGGCTAGTTACAGTACTAAAGGGTGGGTAAATAATACTGTACACCGAACAAAAATTTTCACTAACTCTTTTAAAAATTCTTTTTGATGAAAAACAATTTTCTTTTGACAAACACAAGTTTTACAAAAATTATGGAATTGATAAATACTTGACTGATAAAAATGTCTTTACATAATAATGCTATTAATTTAAATTACAGAAATATAAATAGCAATAAATGTAAAGAGTATAATGATAGAGAAATGAAGATACCGAGATTTATACTGGTTCGACCCAACCGGTCTACATCCAGTCTCCAAGTGAACCACTTGAGATTTTTCACAACTATTTCCTTTTACGGGCATGAAATAAGCTTGAGTTACTTTTCATGAGTTCAAGTAACAAATTCAATACTTTTGCAGGCTATGTATCAAACCTCTACCGTCACTTTTTCTGAGCTTAAGTAACAAAACTCTTCCGATACTTTTTCAAAGCTCAAGCACCAAACTTATCCAATATTTTTTTACAAGCTCAAAATACCAAACTTTTCTAGATGGTTTTTCAAAGCTCATGTAACATCCGGGATCTGATCGTCTGTCTCCACAAACCAACACGTGTCTTTCCAGCATGCTTTGTCCTCACTCACATGCTTCCTGGAAATTTCTTCCCAGGAGGTCACCCATCCTGAAATTTCCCCAAGTCAAGCACGCTTAACTTTGAAGTTACTTCGGAATGGGCTACCGAAAAGAAGATGCATCTTGTTGGTATAGGTAGTACCTATCAAATCTCTTATGCCCTTTCTCAACTGTACCGTCCCATACCAGTACAGCCTCGAAATCTAGCCGTTCTTAGCTTATACCGTCCCATACCAGCATAGTCTTGAAACCCTCTCTTTCCGGTATAGATTCGGTTCATTCCTGCCCCCATCGACATCCTTCAGGGCCGCTCCTTGCTCAGGTTTCTCTGCCCCGGCGCCACCCCTCACTGGGCCGCTCCTTGCTCAGGCCATCCACCCCGGCGCCACCCCTCTTAGGACCGGGTCATTACAGGCCCACCAGCTTCCGCCTGGTTCGTCCCCGAACCACACCGTACTGAGAGAGGGCTGGCTCTGATACCAACTTGTAACATCCAGGATCTGATCGTCTGTCCCCACAAACCAACACGTGTCTTTCCAGCATGCTTTGTCCTCACTCACATGCTTCCTGGAAATTTCTTCCCAGGAGGTCACCCATCCTGAAATTTCCCCAAGTCAAGCACGCTTAACTTTGAAGTTACTTCGGAATGGGCTACCGAAAAGAAGATGCATCTTGTTGGTATAGGTAGTACCTATCAAATCTCTTATGCCCTTTCTCAACTGTACCGTCCCATACCAGTACAGTCTCGAAATCTAGCCGTTCTTAGCTTATACCGTCTCATACCAGCATAGTCTTGAAACCCTCTCTTTCCGGTATAGATTCGGTTCATTCCTGCCCCCATCGACATCCTTCAGGGCCGCTCCTTGCTCAGGTTTCTCTACCCCGACGCCACCCCTCACTAGGCCGCTCCTTGCTCAGGTTTCTCTGCCCCGGCGCCACCCCTCACTGGGCCGCTCCTTGCTCAGGCCATCCACCCCGGCGCCACCCCTCTTAGGACCGGGTCATTACAGCTCAGTACCAAACTTTTACAAACTTTGTTGATCACATTATCAACAAAGAAACCTTCTTCACACAAATCCCTTATGTGAGAATAAAATTCCCGAATATAGAATATTTGAATGAACAAAAATGAAGCTTTCTTTCTTAATTTGCTCTTTAAAGGAATTGTGGAAGACTAGAAAATAATAGCTTAAATGTGTGATTAGAATAAGTAAGTCTCCCACTAACTCATTTCATCCTTTTTTCCTTTTATAGGTGTCAAAAGGTTCTTCATAAGTTGAAGTGGCCGTTGTGTCTAGCTCTTGAAGGAGTAATAGCCGTTGCAATCACCTTATAAACATGTTATAACCGTTGAAGCTCTTAAAGCAAATTTTTGGCCATTGCTTCTATGTTGTAAGTGGAATATGATTGTTGTATTCACCTCACAAAGAAGATTTAGTCATTGGTTGAAGGTCACAAGAAGAGTATAGTTGTTGTTTCTCCTCTTGAAGATATTATGGCTGTTGAAGAGCTCTTTTGAATTCATGTAACAAGTGAGGCTTGCAGTTTTCGAAGCAATTTCTTTCACCTTTTAAACCATGAAGCTTGTATTTCCAAACTCAAATTCTTTTCTTTGAAGCTAGTATAGCCGTTAGAGATTTTGAGCTCATATATAAGGATAGGCATGTAGCTTTTGAAGAAGTCTTCACCTTCTGAAGCTAATATATCCGTTGGAATCTTTGAGTTCATGAAGTAAAGACATGACATTAATCTTCTTATTATTGTAGCTTTATCTACTTCATAATCACTCTACTTAAAGATTAATTACAAAATAATTTGTAATAATATTAAATTAAATATGATTTTATATTTCCCCTTTTATGTGAACTTTTCAAATAGTTGTTATCATCAAATCTCGATTCAATATCATCAATTGAATATAAATGTTATATATTGAAATTTAAAGTGATTTAATATTCCACCATTTGGAGAAGTTATAGAGTGCACCTGGCGTACCATGTCATCCGTGTGCCAAACCAATAGTATTATGACATTTTACTTTTCAACCAATATAATAATAAAATATGTAATTAATTAATTCATTATTTAATAGTTAATTATTTAAATAAAATTTTAGACCTTAAAATAAAAACCCTAAACCTTAAATAATAAATTCTAGAGGCTATTTTATAAACCTTAGACTCTAAAATATATTACGTGACATGAGTTTATTGGTTTGGCACACGAATAACGTGGTATACCATATGTATTTTATAATTTCTCCTATCATTTGTAGGTATATCAAGAAACAATTCAACTGTTTTTAATTATAGTTTTTTAAATCAGCTACAGGGTGAAAATAGCCTATTAATTTAAGATGGAGGAAGTAGTGCTAATTTAACATAATGAATTAAGTAAAGCACTATCTTATTCAAACAAAAACTAAATAAATTCAATTATTTAATCATGACTACAGTCGAAAAGCTCTAAATATAAAGGATGCCAAAGAATCATGTCGTAATCAGTATTTTCCTTAATTGCTTTGTAAAATTTTCTACTTATATTGAAATTTCTCATTTCTTTGAGTTTTTTTTTTTTTTTTTTTTCTATTAATCAATTACATCATCTTATTTCCTTAATTTAAATATTGCATTGAGTTTACTGCATGAAGAAATTAATTTTAGAATTTTCCTGAGGTATGATAATCCTTTAAAATACATAATTTAACAAAAAGGACTGATGCATATTCTTTTGAAGTATAATAAAAAAACACAACTAATAGAGTATATATTCGTGGAGTACCGTAAAATTTCTCCATTAGTAAGAGATGCAGTACTTACTATCAGATTGAACTCGTTTGGTTTTATTTCCCTATTTGAAATATATAATTGATTGATTGCGGTCTTGTTTTAAGGTAATATTCACTTTTAGGTGAATCTTCAATTAAAAGTAGTGAAGTAATTTGAAGTGCTTAATTAAGAGTAATTATATCCATAGCCCCTAAAGTCCCCAAATTAAAAGATGAATTCGTGTTATTGTGTCACTTTTACATTCACCGTGTTATAAATAGATAATGAGTTAATATTAATACGACCTATTTATTGTACATGTTAAACGTGTCAACTCATTTTCTACATTAATTCACATAACATCAACCATAACCCGTCAAATTACGTGTAACATGAATCATGTTAACGTGTGATCACACATTTTGACAGCTCTAATAACGATATTTTGATTTAGGCAATTTTCACTACTTCATTTGCTCTTCTTTTATTATGTTAGTACTATAAATTATGATAAAATACTTATTTTACCCTCATTTATAAAGAAAAACCAATGAAAAATAAAAATAAAAATGTAAAGGAAAAAATTCTATGAGAATAGGTAAGTAATTGAGCACCATTTTTTTTTTTATGAAAATTAATACATTAAGTAATTAAGAAGCACAAATTTTAAATCAAAAGGGAAAGCAACAAAAATCCAACTTGCCAAAACTTCTGCAACATGATTTGTTAAACAAAAACACAAATATTAAAAAAAAAACCATAAAAATTTACAACCATCAACAACTAAACTAAAAAAATAATCATTCAAATATATGATAGTAAAAAATAAATTAACATGCACAAATTAGTCATAAAGATAATAGAGGAAAACTTATTTGTCCTTGAGCCAGGATAACACCTTCCTTCGAAGAGGGTGCTTCAGACAACAAAGGAGCAATAAGATATGCTTTGCAATGAGCAACTACAAATAAACTTAACGAATTCCTTAGAATCTATTCAAAATCAGTAGTATTACTGTCCACAAGGACAATTACATAATTATTGCACTTGAAAACACTAGTTAGAGAATATTATGGAAAACAAAGAGATATCTAATTACAGACATATGAGTTGAAAAACTCGAAGCCATAATCAAGAATTAAAAAAAAAAAAAACAAATAAACAAAAAAATTTGAAATTCAAGTAAAAGAAACTCATAAGAGAATACAAACAAAATCCTAATACGAGATATGCTAAAAAAAGATAGGTTATCTAAGGGGAAAAATTTTAGAATACTTCCGATGTATAGTACTCCCATAAAATATATTAGGAAAAATTGTTGCTACTTTCTTTCTTAGGATATAATAAAAAAATATAAATCATATTTTATAACTATAAGATTATATATTCCTGAAGTATTCTAAAATTTTTCTAAAGACTTGCCGACTGGGTTCTCCAAACACCCTTAGACACTTTTGTGCAGTTGATTTTTAATCCAATCAACTGCAAATTTCTTACTGCATAAAGTGCAGTACCTCGAATTTGAGGTTACTACATTCTCTATTGCATTTTTTAAATAATATTATTTTATAAATAAAGTATTATATAAATATTAATAAAAATATAAATGGTGTAAGAAAATTAATATAATAATAATATAATATTATTATTGGAAGAAATCTTTTTTAGGAGATTGAAAGTGAAATAAATGGATGAATAAAATAAATACTATATATACAAGGTTTACCGTCAAGAAAATAAGGAAAACGGTTGGATTTGTTTTAATCCTTGTTTGTATAATATATATATTTTCAATTAAAAAAGAATTAAATTCATATCAATTGACAACGATTTATGGTGATATAAATATTAATAATAAAAAAAGTTAATGATGTAATCAAAGTTATCTAAATCAATATTAATAATAGATTTTAACGAATTTTTATGAACTTGAACTTTATTATTGTTATAATGCAAAATCCGGAATTATTATTATGTGGAGAAATAAAGTTAAGGAGGCACGCCTTGAAAAGCGTTATAGTTTAGGGGCCATGGGTGTATTTTATCTCTTGATTGGGATAGCCGCCGCCGCCGCCACGTTTTGACTTTTCATTAGAAATAATTCCTGATGAAAGCAAAAATTAAAAAAAAGGGGACATGCCAAGCAACTAAGGAGAGAAATGCGGTCTAGTTTAGGTTTCCTCAACAATCCAAGTTTATTCTACTGTAATAAAAATAAATAAATAAATATATATATATATATATATATATATATATATATATATATATATATATATATCTAGGACTGTCAAAAATGGGTTCACGTGTCGTATTGACACAGTTTGGTAACACTTAAAAGGACAACACTGACACTACCTATATATTAAGTGGGTTAACACTACACAACACTATATTATAACGGGTTGACACTATTAACATGTTCAACCCATTTATTTAAAAATAGATTATTTATAGTAACAAAAAAATATATTATTTATAGATCAATTCAAAATTGAACCATATTATTTATAAAAATAACAATTACACTTCTAAAAATAAATCAACATAAATTCATCAACTCAATTAAACATGCAACTTTGCAAATAGGCAATAGAAAGTAAAAATTAGTTTAAATTTCTGTATTTTTACTAATTAAACAATATCCGGTGAAACTTTTACATCTCATTCATGCAGTCCTTCCGAAGCTGTAATTTCTATATCAAAAGCCATAATAGCTACTAGCCTAGTATAGTCCAAAAAATATCCATTAAATCACAATGAATAAGGGTTTGGAATTATTGAAAAAAGAATAAATTTATACTATCAGCTTTCAAGTGTAAATGATAGTTTTAACCTTCATATTAATCAAAATTATTAATTTGTTAAACGGGTTATACGGGTTCATGGGTTAACTAGTGACTCAACCTGTTTATCTCGTGTCATAAAAGTGTCGACCCTTTTCCGACATTAACCCCCATAAATCAAACCCTAATTCGTTAAATTCCGTGTTAAACGAATCGTGTTATCATATCATCAACCATTTTGATAGCCCTGTATATATCGCGTGGAATTGAGAAAGCTTTTTTTTTTTTCTTTTAATTCAAACAAGAATCTTTTTAATTGGATCCGAGCTATCGATTTAAAGTTATTTGGGCACTTTTTAATTAATCTCTTTACTAATTGACATTTTCAGTGTATGTATGTGTACGAAAAATTTGAACCCCACCTAATTTAAGCCATCACTTATAGATTTTTATTATCAAGCCAACTTAATAATAAAATAGTCTTGTTTAATAAAATGAATATAAAAAATTTAAAAATTTGTGGCAAGAATTACATTATGTATATACACATGTGTGTTGCATAATTTTGTTTATTAAATTTGGTGGAGTTTAAAAATAAAATTGCAAATGAATTCATATTTAGTTGGTATTTGATAAAACGGAAAATTAAGCGTTGAATTTAAATATTGAATATCATAAATGCTAAAACTATTAAATGATAGAATTATTTGATAAATACGAAAAATAAAACACTAAACTTAAATAATAAGTGAAACTTAAAAAAAAAAAAACACAGAGGAAGTGCTTAATATATTAAAATAAATCATTTTTTTAGTTGTGAAAAAGGGACTTTATCATGAAATGTACATTTTATTATGTTTTCATTATTTAGTTACACTTTATAAAAGAAAAAGAAAAAAAAAAAGAAAAAAGAGAATAATGGGTCTACCTCAATTGAAAATATCTAAAATTCGAATTTTAACTTGTATGAATGTTTATGTATTCACCCTAAAAAGACTTGAGATGCATTAGTTGACGCCATTGGTCAACACGACCCAACTCTTTAAAGATTAAGAACTTGCTCTTCGACTATCGCTTTACAAGACAATTCATGTTTATAGACTTTTTTGTTTTTCCCTCTGGTCTTGCAATTCTAGAATATTACAACTTATTATTGTTGGTTTTATCTATTTTTTCTTTTTTCTTTTTCCTGGTATACTGACATTTGAATATTTATGTACATTAAAATGTAATTCCATTAATTACTCTACTATATACACAGCTACGACGGAGGATTAAAAATATTACTTGTTTTTACTTTTGTATTTTAATTCTTCAGACTAATTAAGTATGTACCCAGTTTCTTTTTTTTTTTTTTTTTTTTTTGGGGGTTTTAATAAACATTAAAAATAAGCAAAACATAGTTGATGCTGTGAATCTCCTTTTACCAGAAAAAAAAAATTACTGTAATGTTAGGTGTTAATTTAAATTTTGATGCAAATACATACGGTTATAACTTTACAGTAGTAACATCTAATAATTTTTTTTTTTTCTATTAAAAGGTTGTAACAACATTTTTGTAAAAATTTTTAGCGGCGATTATTTTCTGCTAAATCCAATAAAAATAAAGCAATATCAATAAATACTAAATAATAACACAGCATATTTGTTTTACTTATTTTTACTCCAACTTTGTTAGGAGTCAACTTCGTAATTACTGAATGGATTGCTATCAAAGAAAAAGCATGCATGACTTTGCACCGCATATAATAATAATAACATCATCTTGTGGAAAATTTGACAATTCTCTTTCATTATGATCGATAATAATAATTAATGCTTAATCTTAATTATTAGTATTTGTTATGTAAAAGGTCTCTAATTACAAATCTAGTTAACCTCTCCTGTTCAAATTTAGGTTTAAGATTTTAAGATCTATAATTAACTGTTATAAGTGTTTTACCGAAAAAGAAAATTATGAAAAAAACTATTACAAGTAGGTTGGATGATTCCTATTACGTATTATTCTAACTAGTTCTTCAAATAATTATTTATTCTACATAAAAATATCAAATTGAAAATCTTGATACTAATTAATGTTCATATAATAAATAAATAGGAGGAACAAAAGGTTTTTGACTAATCAAAATTATACGTATACTGTTCAAAACTTTACAAATTATAATTTATTTCCATTGACCAGAAAGCCATCTAGATTTTCTTTTCCTTTTTTCTCCTGTGCTGATGTCTATAGAAGGAAAATTATTTAATATATACATAAATAAGTCAAATCTTGTAGGATATTACGATATGTTAAATAATTCATTATTGTCTACCTTTTTATCTACCGTATTAGTAATTTCTGTATTATCAAAAATATATTATAAAGTCCTTCTCTTTTGTTCTATTAAACAACAAAGTCATTATCGTAAAAAACTAACAAATCTATAATCTATAAACTATTAAAAATGGAATAAAATACTATAAAACTTTATTCATCCATGTTCAAAGTGTAAAAAAATTAATCTACTAGCTACCATTCAAATAATATTTTCTGCGAATTGATTTTCTGAATTTCGGTCAAAAGGATAATAAAAATTAACCTATGAAGAGTTTTAAATTATAAATTAAAATTTTATAATAATTTTGTTTCATAAGCTGATTAATTAGAAAAATTGCTGATTAAGATGCTTCTTCTTAGTATGTATTATATAAATACATAGTAGCGTCATTTCCATGCGGTGAAACTAATATAACATTTGAATTGAGTAATAGGAATATGAATTTGGAAGTGATCCATGAAACTAACATTTAATTATGAAAAGCTTTGTTTTTATGGAAAAATAATTTCAATTAAACATCAAAAGCTAACAAGACATGAATCAAAAGGGGAGAAACAAACCCCCAAATCCCTTTTTTTTTAACATAAATTGTAATAATAAAGTGTTGTAGTGAAGAAAAAAGAAAAATAGAGTCTCTCTTTCTTTGAAATGCATCGTCATAAAAAAAAATAAAATAAAATAAAATAAAACGAAAGTAAGTACATACATGCCGTCATGTAATAAATAGAATTTCAAGAACTAGATATATATATAATTAATTAATTAATTCTTGATAATTTGTTGACTAATCAATTTCATTGAATTTTCAAAATCGATGGACACAGAAATATACAAATTCAATTATTAACTACTCTTTATCCATTCAATTGTGGATAGACATTTTATAATATACTTTGCGTCAAGAAAAGATGATCAAGTTTTATAGAGTATAGATTAAGAATTAATTTATCCAAATAACATAGAAAAGTGAGCCTAATTGTGACGTGGATTATACGGTGGTCATGGAATCAAACGCAGGCAGAACAGACAAAAATAAATTATCAATGATTTTGTCCTTACTCGCTTAATCACTTCTTCACCCCCTGCTAAATTTCACTAATTGTCCCCTAATTTACCAAATAATATTCTAATTGTCACTAACTGTTCTTTTAGTAACTGAATCATCTCCAAACTTCTAATGGAGCGTTTGGTTTGGATATGGGAATCGGAAAGAGAATGTTACGGAATTAGAATTGGAATAACCATTTATCAATTTTGTTTGGTTAGTTCGAAATCGGAATCAAATTTCCTGTATTTTTTTTTCTTTTGTATCAACCAATAATAATAATGATTTTTTCAATATTTTCATTAAAAAATAAGCTTAAAATATAAAGTATTATTAAATTATATGATAATAATAATACTATATAATTGTTATATAATATTATGTATTATTTATTATTACAGTAATTAATATAAAATTATACATGTATGTAATTGGAAGTGGGAGGTCTTGCATTTCCATTGAAGAATTTCTATTGAAAGAAAAATATTTGTAGGTGTTAATGAAATCTAAATTGTATACGTTAATGGTTGGAGGAAATATATATATATATATATATATATATATATATATATATATATATATATATATATATATATATATATATAAAGTGAGAAAATTAAACAAAGAAAATAGATAGTGGTGGAATGAAGATGATTGATGTGGGATAGTGGGGGAATGGTTGATTCCCATATATGAGAGAATCTCATTTCCATTACTCAGTGAAATTTATCTAAACAAACAATAATAAAAGGGAAATAACTATTCTCATTCTCATTCCATAGCATGTTTTTAGTATACCAGACACCTCCTAATATCATTTACCACTATTCCTTTGCAAAGATTACGGTAAAAATTTACAGGGAAAATCTACTTTACGGCCAAATATCGAGTACTTTATACGTTTATATTAGTATATTACTAATATGTAATAATGAAATCTTCTCTAGGTGGAGATTAGAATTTTTGTTAAATGTTTCGACATATGTTTCGGTATAGTTTTATCAAATTATTATAAAGGGGGACAATGAGTGAGTTTAGGAAGAATCCGATTATAAAAATAAATTTGTTGGTTAATTGTAGTATAAATAGATAAATGGAGGACGGAAGGTGAAATTAAACCCCATTCATATGCTCACAAATTAAAAAATTTGAAATCGAAGATATATATGGGGTGTTTATTCCTTTCCAAAACCACTCATATGGATCTTAAATGAATGGTATATTGATTGTTATAATTTTTAAAAATAAAAACATTTTTTAATTAGAAAATTGTGAACTAATGTTAATCATATCTCACAGTAAGGTATTTTGGATATGATGTTGAGTTATTTATTTGTGTGGAATGGATATAAGGGAGAAATTTTATGTGGATCAGGTCCATGTGGACTGATTCAATAAAAAAAACTGACACATAAACAATATGAGTATTGGAAAAATAAAAAATACTTATGTATCAGTTTTTTATTAAAAAGGTTTACATGAACTGGATCTACTGTATAATTTCTTGATATAAAGTAACCATCAAGTGAATAAGGTGGGTCCGTAGGGAAAATAGATGGAATGAGAAGTTTTTAAAGAATATTATATTCCCAACGTTTCACCCCACTTGGTGGGACATATTTTTTCAATTTTGGTATGAAAGTCTCAATATTTACATCAATTTAATAAAAATTTTTAATATCTCCCTTGGTTGAACTAATCCTAGACTGTTAGATAGTGGCGGTGCCAGGATTGGTCCGTTGGGGGGGCAGAATTTGTCTCAAAAAATTTCTGGCCGGTTAACAAAAATTTCCGGTCGACGAACAAAAATTTCCGAACGGAAGACAAACCTGAATTAATTTAATTCAATTCAATAAAAACACAATTAAATTAATCAAAACAATAACTTCATTTAAAACATAAGTCTAATCCAACACAATCAAATTAATCCAAACAATTCAATACATGGATTCGGCTTTATTCTAGTAAAAAAAACTTATCAACATTTCTAATTTCTATGAATAAAAATACAAATACTACAATCAATTCAAATATACATTACCAATTCAAACCCAAAAATAACAATACACAATCAATTCAATTACACAATCAATTTACACAATACACAATCAATTCAATACATAATTTACACATTCAATTCAATTACACAAGCAATTTACACAATACACAATCAATTCAATACATACTTTACCTAAATAAATTAGAAAAACCTAACATTTAAAAAATTTAAACTAACCGGATAAGAAGAAGCAGAGATGGTCGCCTGAGATGGAGGAGGACGGACAGCGGCAGCGTCGGCACGGCGGTAGCAGCAGGAGGACGCAGCTGGCGGGCAGGAGAAGAAAGAGGAGAGGAGGTGAGGAGAAGAAGAAGGGTGCTGGTGGAGTGGAGAAGGAGGAGAGGCTTCTGCCTCTCTTTTAATTCTTTTTTTTTTTTCACAGATCAAAACGACGTCGTTTTGGTCCCTTTTTTTTTTAAAATTCCATGGAAAAACGATGTCGTTTTGACCTGGAATTTTTTTTTAAAAAGGGACCAAAACGACGTCGTTTTGGAAAAAAAATAAAAATAAAACACAGAAACAGGGGCGAGCGCCCCTGTATCAGAGGAAGAAGCAGGGGCGTTGCCCCTGCTCTTCTGGGGGGCGGCCGGTGAAGGGGGGCCACCGGAAAGCCCCCTACTCAGGGGTCTTTCCGGCGGCTGGGGGATCAGCTGCCCCCCCGTGACCCCCCTCAGCGCCGCCCCTGCTGTTAGATGATTCTTATATCAGCTGTCATGTTGACATAATGCTCATTTAATAGGTTTAGACCAGTCTAGTCCTTTATCATAGTAACCTTTTCAAATTAACAATTTTGTAGTCCTTTATCATAGTAACCTTTTGGAGTATCAAGTTTAAACATGTTAAATTGTCAATAAAAAAATAAGCCAAATTTTTAAACACCAGCTTTTTAGAAATTCAAATTTTGTAAATTAAAAAAGAAATGCATTTATTATGGAAATAAGAGAATAATATGAAATATATATATGAAAATAAAATATAAGGATAAATAATAAAATGTATTATAGGTGAAAACGGGCCCAAAGTAAGTTAATTTTTAGGGAATTTTACATAAATACATAATTTTTGGCACCATATAACATTTTTACCTTAAAAGAAAAAGTTTGCTTAAATACCTTAAAAACTTTTCAAAATTTCAAAAATACCTAAAACAAAAATTATCCTATTTACGTGATTCTTTCACAAAATAAACAACAAAACACAAATCAAAATCTCCAAAATACCTTCTCTACTTTGTCCACGTTTCTCTCTCCTCTTTTTATAATTTTTAATTTAATTTCGCATTTATCTCTCAATCCGTTTATTTTTTTGTCATGCGACTTTAGAAAGTTTTTTTTATTTTTTATTTATCTTCGAAACAAAGTCCATATGTATATACTTTTTTCGACATATTTTTTTCACTAAAGTATAACTAATTATGCCTTTGTATATTAAGGTATAACTAAAGTATAATCACTGTAATAGTGTATCTTAATGTATAACTAAGGTATAATTAAGGTATAAATAAGGTATAATCAATGTAATAGTGTATTTTAAGGTATAACTAAGGTATAACTGAGGTATAATCACTGTAATAGTGTATCTTAAGGTATAATTAAGGTATAACTAAGGTATAACTAATGTATAATTGCTGTAATAATATATCTTAAGGTATAATTACGGTATAACTAAGGTATAATTACTGTAATAGTGTATCTTAAGGTATAATTAAGGTATAAAAAAGGTATAATCACTGTAATAGCGTATCTTAAGGTATAATTAATGTATAAGTAACGTATAATCAATATAATAATGTATCTTAGGGTATAAATAGGGTATAAATAAGGAATAACTAAGGTATAATCACTAGAATAGTGTATCTTAAGGTATAATTAAGGTATAACTAAGGTATAAAGAGTGTATAAACAGTGTATAAATAATGTATAAAGTGTATAAACGGTGTATAAATAATGTATAATAATATATAAGAAGTGTATAATAATGTATAACAATGTATAAGAAGTGTATAAATAATGTATAAATAATGTATAAACAGTGTATAATGTATAAACAATGTATAAACAATGTATAACAGTGTATAAACAATGTATAAACAGTGTATAAACAGTGTATAAAAGTGTATAACAATGTATAATAAATGTATAAACATATAACATTATATAAAAAGTGTATAATGTATAACAATGTATAAGTAGTGTATAAACAATGTATAAGCAATGTATAACAGTGTATAAGAAGTGTATAAACAGTGTATAACAATGTATAACAGTGTATAAATAATGTATAAACAATGTATAAACAGTGTATAATGTATAAACAATGTATAAATAATGTATAAACAATGTATAACAGTGTATAAACAATGTATAACAATGTATAAATAATGTATAAATAGTGTATAAACAGTGTATAACAATGTATAACAGTGTATAAATAATGTATAAACAATGTATAAACAGTGTATAACAATGTATAAAAGTGTATAAATAATGTATAAACAATGTATAAACAGTGTATAATGTATAAACAATGTATAAATAATATATAAACAATGTATAACAGTGTATAAACAATGTATAACAGTGTATAAATAATGTATAAACAATGTATAAACAGTGTATAAATAATGTATAAACAATGTATAAATAGTGTATAAACAGTGTATAACAAATGTATAAAAAGTGTATAAACATATAACATTGTATAAGAAGTGTATAATGTATAAATAATGTATAAGTAGTGTATAAACAATATATAAGCAGTGTATAACAGTGTATAAGAAATGTATAAACATTGTATAACAATGTATAACAGTGTATAAATAATGTATAAACAGTATATAAGCAGTGTATAATGTATAAATAATGTATAAACAGTGTATAAGAAGTGTATAAACAATGTATAAACAGTGTATAAACAATGTATAGTAATATATAAGAAGTGTATAACAATGTATAACAAATGTATAAACAGTATATACCAATTTATAACAATGTATAAGAAGTGTATAAACAACGTATAAACAGTGTATAAGAAGTGTATAAACAATGTATAAATAGTTTATAAAAAATATATAACAGTATATAAGAAGTGTATAACAATATATAACAGTGAATAGTAAGTGTATAAACAATGTATAACAGTGTATAATAAGCATATAAATAGTGTATTTCATTGAATAATTAGTTCAATTTGTCACCAGCTGACAATGATTTTACAAAAGATTAATATTCAACATTAATAGCTAAAGTAAATAGACCCCTTATAGTAAAAAAGCTGGCGCTATACATGAATACATGATAAATTTTCGGGTCTAATAAATTGTCGAATCAAAGACATCTTCTCAGAAAGTTGCTCGTCAGCTTTAACATCATCTGGTAGTGAAGCAAACAC
The DNA here is from genome assembly GCA_039660915.1 of Euphorbia tirucalli. Lineage (NCBI taxonomy): Eukaryota > Viridiplantae > Streptophyta > Magnoliopsida > Malpighiales > Euphorbiaceae > Euphorbia > Euphorbia tirucalli. The sequence continues at coordinate 19,918,482 of CM077637.1, forward strand.
ACAGGTAAATAACTTTGTCAGCTTTAACATCATCTGGTAGTGAAGCAAATACACTGGTAAAAAGGGCTCTGCCTGATTCAGTGTTGGAGATTGTAGATCCAAATTTGGTTCAAGCAGAAGAAATCTCAAACTTCAGCAACACAATGCTAGAATGCTTGATTTGGGATTTGGGATTGAAGTTCTGATGTTGCAGAAATTACAGCTCAAGGTTCCCCTTTAGAGTTCCCATGTCAAAATACTTTCACTAGTCTAATATTAATTACATTTCATCTGTGTCACATGGAAGGAATTGCAATAAGTAGTCAAGAACAAAGAATTCTGAAAATCACAATTGCTTAAAATTTATACTTTTCTGTGACTAAAAGCTACGAAAAACACAATTTTTCAAATCATACATACAGTTCTATTGTCAGATGATTGGCAAAGGCATTCTTAATGTGATGAAATGAAAAAGAATGAAGTGTTCAAGTAATCAACCAGTTTAGTTTAGTTGAGAGTATAGTTCAATTATACATCTTCCAAAATTACATATTCAAATGAGTGATCTTACAAATAATTTTGAACTAGAGTTGTCAACTTGTGATTCACTTGCGTTTTTCTCTATTGACCATTCATCAATACGATTGATTGAAATTACAACACCTAAAGAAAATGCAATTGATCATGAATCTTGCAAATCAGTAACAATTACAAAGAAACTAAATGAATACAAGGTAATTTCAAAACAAAAATATAACAACACGCGCATGCTTTGATAGAGCAAAACGATTAAAGCTTAGTTCTTTATTGTTGCTTATTTTCTTGTTAGAGTGATTACTATTGCTCCTAACTTAAAGCATTTTTTCGAAACCAATAGTTTCCCACATCTAAACCCCAATAGGAAAATCCTTTACTCTGGTCCTGTACCAATTAAATAAACTTCCTCTCATAAAAATTAAGTACAAGAAATTACTTTTTTGTGAACTTCCTCTTGCCAATCACCTCCTTTTAAATGTCCAGTCTGTGGAGTTGAATCAAGTAATTCTACACACAAATGGCATAGCATATGTAAGTTAATAAAATAGGCACAGAGTATATATAAAGTCTCATATAAAATCTAATTCACAATTAAGAACATCATTGCAAGAATATTCAAATTAGCATCAGATCCAGGAGATAAAGCTAAAACCAATGAAATAATTAATTGAATATGCTGTTTAGAAAAACACAATACTGCAACTCAACTAATTAATTCCACAATTCAAAACCAGTATAATGAGGAATGCAGTTATATTGATTATTCAAATGCCAAAAGACAAACTGGCCACTGTCCATAGCTAATTCGCACCACAATAATACACCATCCCTTAATTAGCATCCTCAAAAGACAAATTGGCCACTATCCATAGCTACTTCGCACCACAATAATACATCATCCCTTAATTAGCATCCTCTTTTGAGCAAGCATTTAATATCTGAAACAAAATCCTTAAATCGGCTTCTCAACTCCATAATTGAACCCCAAATTACATCAAATTTCCAAAACCTAGTACAGAACTTGAAACCAACAGCAACTGAAATTGAAAATTGAAACTCTAAGATACCTTATTAAGCAGGCATTCTCTCAATTTTTGCAAGAGAAGAAGGCAGTTTTCTTGATCGTAAGGGGATTGGACTACGCAATTGAGCAGATCCACTCTTGGCCGCAAACGGCCTTTGAACGCTCTTCCTCCATTGTTGATGCTATGCTTTTTCTTCTCCTTCGGAATTAGGGTTTTTGGTGTCTCACATATAAACCGTTTTTGTTCTTTCTAGAAAAATGGAGTTTCAGATTCCCGCCTTCGTCTTTGAACAGCGGCTTCGCTGGCTGAGTTTTCCTTGCCTGTGGTTTTACTGCAAATGGAAAATGTTAAAGCGATCGGGTATTTCATAATTTTTTAAAAAAGAAAAAACCGTATTAAAGAAATAGAATTTGGAAAAAACGTAATTAAGAGAATAGGGAAAGGTATGGGCAAAAAGTAAACTAAAAAACAGGGTATATATGACAATTTCCCTAATTTTTATTGCTTTTCCTTAGGTAAATTCATTTCATGGCAGAAGCCGTATTTATAGGTTAATGGTATATGTTACATAAAATGAACATAAAAACTTCAATCAAACTATTAAAGAAATGGAACTTTTGAGTTATAAATTAAAATTTTAAACAAATTGAAATTATGAACATTCATAAATACGTTTATTTATAACCGTTGACACTTTTTACGGCTTTTTTTTTTTTCCCCTCTTTCTTCTTTTCATCAACCATTTCCATTTTTTATGTTCATCCAATTTTAGTTTAACATAAAAACTATTTTTTAAATAAAAACTAAATTAGTATATACTTATAAAGTTAAAAGATTCATGTGGAAATATATTCATGTCGGATTCTATTGATTTGTTGCCAACAAATGCTCAATTCTAGTTTGTTAACGATGAGATATACAAAGAAAATAGATAAATAGCGTTATGTGCAAATTGTCTATCCAGATACTTGAGAATAAAAACATCTTTCTCCAATTGTGAAGTTTAAAGTTGGAATCTCAATGAGATACATACTAGAATAAGAGTAAATTTAAATATGCTCATTCACCAATACAACCCATGCGAGTCCTTTACATATAAAACTAGCTTCTTGCTCGCAAGTTGCGTGATTTTTTTTTTTCATTTAATTGTTTTTTATTGTTTTTATGTTTGTTTCTTATTAAGTTATGAATCAATGAATGTATTGAATAAATTAATAATATTTTTAATGAGTATATTTAAAGAAATATGAATATTGGTATAACTTTTCCATCAACATGTACGTTTATTTTATTTTGGAAGTCTCCTGCGAATCTCTATCACGGCGTGACATGTACCTCTTGGCCCTATATTTGTTTTTTTAGGATTCTTTTTAGTTTTTTTATTGGAAGAAAATTCTTATGTATTTTTAAAATTAATTTATTAAATTTTTTTTTTTAGAAAAAAAAAACTTATTCTTCAATTTGAAACACTATTTCTATTTTTGTTACTGTTTCCCTCGAGCAATAGCAATAATTTTTTCCAAATCACTCTTTACTGTTATTTTTTTTATGACATTTGTAGATGGAGATAATATTATATTAGTATATTTGTATTAAAAACTACATAGTCATTTATTTTAATAAGTTGAAATAATTTTCATTTTATAAGCTATTGAATTTACTTGATAACATTTTTTTGTCACCACATCTTTGTGTTGTCAATTTGTAGTCGACAAAATCGAACGGTTCCTTTGTATTTCATTTTTTCCCCAATCATTTTTTGTGATTTTTGTTCTTAATAGAAAAATTATCTTGAATTCATTTTTTATACTTTTGTAGGTAGCATATGAAGGATTAAAGACAATTTTGTGGCACTATTCCAAACTAATTCTTAATATAGGGTGAAAATTGAAGTATTTCCCGGTTTGTGGTATTTTTGTAATAGTTCGCTTGTGGTATTAGCGGACAGTTTTTTTTCAACACCTCCTGGTGGGCCAAGTCCGCCAGTCAAAATCATGGACCTAACAATGTCCGCAAATAACAAAAGCGGACTTAAAATTTCTGTTGGCAGAGAAAACGGACATAAGTGTCCGTAATATGCAAAGCTGACATTTACAAGTCCGCAATTAAAAAAAGCAGATTAAAGAGTCCGCAATTTGAAAAAGCGGACCTTTTGAGTCTGCTTTCTTCAAAAGCGGACTATAAAAGCTGTCCACAATTAAAAAAAGTGAATTAAAGAGTCCGCAATTTGAAAAAGCGAACCTTTTGAGTCCGCTTTCTTCAAAAGCGGACTATAAAAGCTGCATGTCACTGCGGGAGGTGACATGGCAGAGTCCGTGTCAGTGAAAATTGGACTCTTTGATCCGCATCTGACAAAAGTGGACATATAAGTCCGCATGTGAGAAAAGTGGACCGGATTCTGTCATTTCTTCCCCCATCCATCCGATTATTAATTAAATTTTATCCCAGCTATCCGATAAATTGAAATATTTATTACCTTACCTGCTTTCTTTTCCCTTATTATTATTCTCTTCTCTCATTCACACACACAAAAAAAAAACCTTACCTTACCTTTGCTTTCCCCTTCTTCTCTTCTCTCATTCAAAAAATTGTCATTCCTTCAACCATTACCATTTTGAAAGCTCAATTCTTCTTCTTCCTTCCGCCTCTTTCAAGCAATTCTTTTGCCTCTTTCAAACTGTCAATTTAATTAATTTTTGGTAAGTTTTTACTAATTATAATTTTATTTTATATTTATATATGTTTAATTAATTTATTAATTTTTTTGTAATTTTTATCTAGGATTAGCATCATTAAATTGGAAAAGAAAATCCTAGCACTACAACCATCAAATAATAGCTATTGTGAAATATTATACCCAAGAAAGGTAAATATAATTTTTTTAAAAATTTTTATTTTGTCTATTTTTTTAGAAATTATGTTGTGAATTTCTTTAAATATGTGTAATAATATATATGTGATGTATGCAAAAATGGAATATGTATATAATATTCGTTTATAAATTTGTATTAGATTTATTTTTGTGAAGTTAGTATATAATATTTATATGTTTGGAAAATCTTAAATATATGATATAAACTATATAGTTTGTTTGGAAATTGTTATTAGATTTATATATATATATATATTTTTGCTTTTATGTTAGAATTAATTAAAAAAATATCTTAATTTTATTTAAAGACTGGATAATAAAAATACAAATGAAATATAATTTTATAATTGCATTTTAATGTGTAATGTGTGTATATATATATTTGAATGTTTTTTAATTATATGACAGAATAATGTCGACTTCATTGTCAATATATGTTCATTGGTGTTGTCAAATAATAAAGAATCAATTTGGAGTTGATTATGAGAATGGATATTGCAAAGTAATATCAATGAATGGTTTATTCAATCTAAGTTCATTGTTTGATAAGATTAGGACTGTTATGAATATACCAGCGAACGAAAATTTGATTAGGGTGCAATTTCGAAACCCCATTGCAATGAATGGAGTACAGTTAGTGTATAATTGTTTTGATCTATGTGATGATGATGATTTGAATATGATGTTGGGGATAGTCAACAGTTTATGTCATAGCTTGTTCTGTATTGAATTATACGTCGAATGCAATCATAATACACTTTCTACACATACGAGGGATATAGCTGGACCATCTAATTCTCAAGCTATTGATTATGATGGTGGTGGTAGTGGAGTTGGTGGTTATGGTTGCGATGATGATGATGATGATGATAGCGATGATTATGAACCTATTGCTTTTAATGGTGGTGGTGGTGGTGTTGATGATGCTGATAGCGAATCTGATGGTGATGATGATGAAGAGGATGATGTTGATGGTGATGATAGTGAATCTGAGGATTCTGCTGATGCTGATAATGATCATGACGGGTTGGAGAATGAGGATGAGGGTGAAGGGAATTGTAGGGCATTTTCTTCAAATGTTGATGACACTGCATTACACAATAATTTTATTCCTACATTTTTCCCAAATATTCCCCAACTTACCCAATTTGATTCATCAGCTATGACAGTCCATACAATTGATGAAAACAGTAATGCTATAAGATGGGATTCGTCAATGGATCTCTCAAAGGGGATGTTATTTTATTCAAGAGAAGCGGTTAAAACTGCAGCTAAAGAATACTCTATGAGAATTCAAAAAGAGGTTTGCAGTAGAGAGACAAGGCTGAATATTATCACATTGGTATGTCATTATTATGATGATGGATGTCCTTGGAGGTTACATGCGATGCTGAAGAAGAAGTCTTTTTTTTGGGAGATCACAAAGTATGTCGGTGAATATACTTGTCATGGGTTGAAAAAGTCTCAAGACAATCGAAATCTTGACACGGCCTTTATGTATCCCATAGTGGAGGCTATGATTAGGGAGGATCCCTCACTAAAGGTAAAGGTGATTGTTACAAACTTTGATGAAAGATATAAGATAAAAATCTCTTACAAGAAGGTATGGTTGGCAAAAAATAAAGCAATTGAGAAGATATATGGAAGTTTTGATGAGTCATATAACCATCTTCGCCCTTGGCTTCATGCTGCAACCGAAATAAACCCCTGTAAGCGCCGGAATTTTCCGCCCTAAAAAAAAAAGAAAAGAGCAGGTGTCACATGACTGTAATGTATAGTCGTGCGAATGTCCTTACAGTCGTGCGACTGTAATTTAAAACTTACAGTCGTACGACTGTAAGATCGGGGCAGGTGCAGCACACTATGCCCATGACATAAGAAAGAAGGAGGAGGAGATTTGGGCAATTAATGCCCGAATTTCTGGCAGAAAGAGGGAAAATCAGAGAAAAAAAAGGAAAAGAGAGGAAGACTTTGAGGGGGATTAGCTTTTGATTCTGATTTTTAGAGAGAGAAAGGGGAGTAAAAGAAAAGAAGAGGAAAACACCAAAAGAGGACTCTTTTTCTTCTCTTTTTTCTTCTTAATTCTTGAAGTTGGAATTAAAATCTATTAGAAACCCCTAGGATAATAATTTAACACTCCAAACAAGCTAAATTCCAGACTAGAAACACTAGGAAACCACGACATTTGGAGATTCTTGGACCTAAAGTTCTCAACCTCAATTCAAAGAGGAAAAGTGCAAATTTGTATGGATTGGAGCGACGCCAGGGGTCAATCCTATGGTAGAAAAGTGCCTAAGAGGTAAACAGTCCTTTTCCCCTCTGTTTTCCATGCTTTCTGGGTGATTGGTTGTATTTTTGTACTTCTTTATTCAAGTTTTGTGTTTTCTGTTTCTGGAAATCAAGAACAGTCGTGCAACTGTTCTTAAGTTTGATGAACAGTCGTACGATTGTATTTACAGTCGTACGAGTGTTCTTGATTTCCAGATGGTTTCCTTTCAGTTTTATTTCAAACAAATTTTGACGAAATCTAGAGTTTGGATTGCTTACAGTCGCACGACTGTAACATTTTTTGAGAATCAGAATTTCCAGAATAATTCCCAAAAAATTTATAAAAATCCCTAAAAAATTCAGAAAATCCAAAAATCGTCAAAAATGAATTTTGTTGTATGCATTCACGACCCTAGATCCAATTTTTAGTAAAATTGCATTTAGAACAATGCCACGATGGAGACCCGATTCTCCCAAAAACTGACCCACCTCACATGTAAAAAATACATGTAAATCGGCAAAATTGTTTTCAAAATGATTTTCTCACAAAACCAAAATACAGGAACGTTTCAAAGTGTTTTCCAAGTCTAACCGGGCCAGCTAGTAGAGCCAACCCGGTTATCCCCTAAATGCATGAGCCGATTCCTAAATTCCCTATTCTGTCTTATTTGAGTCCTATTTGTGGCGTGCCGTAAAAATTGTGCTAACCTTTGTTTTGCAGCTTTTTTTTTAATTTTTATTTTATATGTATTTAATAGAATTAATCGTGTATTCTAGGCGATTGTAATATTTTTAGATAAATCGTGTATATTAGGCGATTGTAAAGTGAGGCGAGAGTTTTTATTCTTGATTCAATCGGATTGTAATAATTTAATCATTTACTATTTTTCTTAACCTGTATGCGCGCTGTATGTCTATTTATTTCAATAAAATTGACTTTTAGAATTATGAAATACCATTTGGGAACATTGGCCAATTTTATTTTAATTAGACACGAAATAAGGGACTTATTCGTATCCAAATCTCTGGATAGTGTAGCGGCCGTTCGTCCGGTTCAGCTACATTATAAATTTCCCAGTTGAGCTGAGCCGGGTGGCGACTCCTACAATATTCATTGAGACTTAAGTCTCGGTTCTTTTGAGAAATAATTCTATGTTTTCCAAAACACAAATTTCCATTATAAAACCCCACGCGAGGGAGGAGTCCGCCCAAAATCGAGGCGCCCCTTCCGAAAGGGAGTCCGCTTTCTGTCGAAAACGTCGTCCGCTCACAACCCCATCTCAATCTACCATATTACTGAGTCTAATCACTTTGTCAATGGTCGATTTGTGCCAGGAGTTAAACATTTTGAGCATTTTTTTATTGATTTTGAAACCATGCATTGATGGGTTCAAACATTGTATGTCTTGTACATTGATGCCACTTTTCTAACTGGAAAGTATAAAGGTGTAATACTAGTAGCATCAGCGCTTGATGGTGAACGAAACATATTTCCAATAGCATTTGCCATAGCTGAAGTTGAAAATAGGGCGAATTGGGAATTCTTCTTGCGTTGTTTACAGGATTTTGTTTGCCCAGACATGTCCAATGTTTGTGTGGTATCTGATAGGCATACTGGAATCTTAAGAGCTATGGAGTGTGAAAAATGGAATATGGCACCTCATCGATTCTGCATTCGACTCTATCAAGTAACTACAATAAGCAATTCAAAAATGAAGAAGTTAGAAAGTTTATCATCAATGCAGGTACTTAAGAGTATTGCTTTTTCAATTGCCCTAAACCTAAACCATAATACACAAATTATACAACTGTTTAACACATTATGCTTTGAAATATGTTTTCATGTTTTTTTAGCATATCAACAGCAACCTCGGAAGTTTAATCGGATGATGAGGTTGTTTGAGGAGAAAGAACCCGATAGCTTTGAATGGTTGAATCAGTTTCCAAAGGAGAAATGGGCTCTTGCATTTGATGGTGGTTATCGATGGGGTAGTATGACAACTAACATTACTGAATCAGTAAATGGATGGCTGCTAAAAGATATTCAGGGATTGCCAATAACAACAATGATGGAAAGCCTGTTTGTTTAAATTGGTCAATCGTTTTGAAAAACACAGACGTGAAATCACAGCCCAAATGCAACAGGGATTCTCATATACTACTTTTACAATAGACCTTTTGAGGACAAGTGTGAGCGGACAACGCGTTTTCGACGGGACGCGAGACTCCCTTTCGGAAGGGGCGCCACGATCTTGGGCGGGCCCCTCCCTCGCGTGGGGTTTTTATAAATGGAAATCCGCGTTTTGGAAAATAAATGGAATTAGTGTATGAAAGAACCGAGACCTAAGTCTCGATGAACATTGTAGAGTCGCCACCCGGCTCAGCTCAACCGGGAAATTCTTATGTAGCTGAACCGGACGAACGGCCGCTACAGTATCCAGAGATTCGGGTCCGGACAAGTCCCTTATTTCGTGTCTAATTAAAATAAATATTGCCAATGTTCTCGAATGGTATTTCAAAATCTAAAGTCCATTTTATTGAATATAAAAGGCATACAGCGCGCATACAAAATATTTAATACAAAAATAAGAAAAAGAAATAAATATTAATTGGCTTACAACCAAATCGAATGGAAAAAATAAAAACTCTCACCTCACTTATACAATCGCCTAGAATACACGAAAATCTAAAAATAATTACAACCACCTAAATACACGATTTAATCTATTAAAATACATCAAAAATAAAAATAAAAGAAATTAAAACCTGCAAAACAGAAGGTTAGCACAATTTATACGGCACGCCACAATTAGGACTCAAATAGACAGAAATGGGAAATCAAGGATTGGGGGCATGCATTTAGGGGATAACCGGGTTGGCTCGGCTAGCCGGCCCGGTTAGACCTGGAAAATATTTTGAAACGTCCCTGTATTTTTGGTTTTGTGGGAAAATCATTTTGAAAATAATTTTTTTTCCGGTTTACATGCATTTTTCATATGTTAAATGGGTCGGTTTTCAGGAGAACTGGGTCTCCATCGTTGAATTGGTCTAAATGCAAATTTACCAGAAAATTGAATCTATAGTCGTGATGCACACAACAAACTTCATTTTGATGATTTTTGGGGTTTTCTAATTTTTTGGGATTTTTTGGGAATTTTTGGGAATTTTTTATGATTTTTTATGCATTTTTTAAGAAATTTTTGGGTTTTAAAGGTGAAATTCTGATTCTGAGAACTATAGTGGTACGACTGTAAATTACAGTCGTGGAAACTCAACTACAGTCGTACGACTGTATATGCTGAAAATTCAAGATTTCACCAAAATCTTATTAAAAACAAGCTGGAAATGAAATCACCTGGAAATCAACTACAGTCGTACGACTGTTCATCAATTCAAGAACATTCGTGCGACTGTTCTTGATTTCCAGGAGCAGAAACGCAGAAAATGAGATAAAAATGCACAAAAATCACAATTAACACCCAGAAAGCAAGCAAAATTAAAGAGAAATGGGACGCCTACCCTTTAGAAGTCCCTCCATGTCGAAATTGACCCCTGGCGTCGCTCCAATCCACAAAAATTTGCACTTTTCCTCTTGAATTGAAGTTGGGGGCTCTATGTCCAAAAATCCAAATTGCAAAGGATTCTGATCATTTTAGTCCGAAATTTCAATTTGTTTGAGAAGTTAACTTATTAACCTATGGATTTCTATCAAGTTTTAATCTTAATTTCGAGAATTAAAGAAAATAGAAGAGGAAAAGATGAGTTTTTTTTTTTGGTTTTTTTTTTCTTCCTTTTCCTTCTCTCTTTTCTCCTTCTATCTCTAAATTTTTCACCAGAAATCCAATCTCCCTCTCTCTCCCTTTTCTCTTCCTTTTCTACTATGATTTCCCTATTTTCTCTCCAAAATCTGGGCATTAATTGCCCAAAATCTCTCCTCCTCTTTCTTATGTCATGGGTATGGTGTTCTACACCTGCCCCGATAATACAGTCGTACAACTGTAATTACAGTCGTACCACTGTAAAATTTTTTTTTTAAAAAATTTTTTTTTCAAAATTTTTTTTTCTTTTTCTTTTTCTTCGAAATTTTTTTTTTAAATCCCGGCGTTTACAGCTGCCCCTCGCGTGATCAAATTCGACACCTAGATTCAGGTTTATAATATCTGAGATGATGAATTTGAGAGCGCGAATCAAAGCGCCGCGAACACTGGAATGAACCCTCTGATGAGATAAGCCGATACCGGGTCTATGTTACCCGAGGTGAGACTGGGAAAAGAAATAAGCCGATACTGGGTCTAGGTTACCCGAGGCAAATGATGAGTAAATTAGCCGATACCGGGTCTATGTTACCCGAGGCGATGTTGTAGATGAGATTAGCCGATACCGGGTCTATGTTACCCGAGGTGAAATTGATGAAGAAATTGGCCGACACCGGGTCTAGGTTACCCCGAGGCAAACTTTCCTGGGGAAATAGATGAAGCTGATCTGGGCCGATGTCGAGTTTACATTACTCGAGGCGAATTTGCTGGGGGACTTGGATGATGAAGCGGATCTGGGCCGATACCTAGCTTACATTACTCGAGGCGGACTCGCTGGAGAAATTTGAGATAATGGAGCGGATCTAGGCCAATACCGAGTTTACATTACTCGAGGCGGATCTGCCGACTTACTGAGGATATTAAGCTGGGGAAGAATTTCTGCACTCAAAATGGCAAGTCTTCATTCCTTGATCGAGAGATTTTTAAACAAAAATTTTTGCCTCTTCGATCAAGAATGAGGACTAGCCAGGGATAAGTAATTGATATATGCAATGTATGGATACATGATGATGTATATGTACATGTATGTATTTTCTATTATTGGACGTTTCTGTCTTCCGCTGGGGAGATGTGTTGTGCCCTTGGTTGATTTTGCTTTTCTTGGGGCATTGTTTGGTGATTATCGAAGGAGTGAGGTGACCGCTGGGGAAACGATCGTAGTATTCCTTGTAAAGATTCCGCTGGGGAAGAGTGTAACAGCTTGACTGGGGAAACAATTGTGGTGTTCTTTGTGTAGACTACACTGAGGAGTAACATGGCGACTTTGCGGGGAAGTAATTGATGGTGTTCTTTATGTAGACTCCGCTGGGGAATAGTATGGGAAACTCTGCTGGGGAGTGATGTGACGAATTCTGCGGGCAATACTGAGGATGTTCTGTTTTTCCTGCTCCGTGGGATGTTATGAGTTTTTGAGTTTTTTTTTTTTTTTTTTTTTTTTTTTTTTTTTAAATGCTCTAATTTTTGCCTGGGTAGCCTAAATCAGGTTTTCAGCCTAGCGAGCAGCTCTAACTTTTGCCTAAGGCGCCTTTTCGGTTTTCGCCTTAGCGAGCTTTTCATATGCCCTAACTTTTGCCTAAACTGCCCGATATGGGTTTTCAGCTTAGCGGGCCGCTCTAATTTTTGCCTGAGGTGCCTTTTCGGTTTTCACCTCAGCGAGCATTTTTTTTTTTTTTAGATTTGACTAAAATGGTGTTGTGACCCTTTATTGCTCGTCTGGGAAGATGAACTGGACTTTAGAGGACGATAAAAGATTTTAAATTGCACGTATTTAATACATTTTCATTTGCCAAATAATGTGATGATATTGATCAGTTGAATGCAAAGTGCTTTCTTTGAATGTGTGTTTATGCAAGACAACTTTGTTTGTGCATTTTTCATAACCATGCAAATATATTTAAACAGACACTTCGCTTTATTGATGAAGTCAAAATGAGTACATTTGAAACAAGTTGGTTCCTAAATGGTACAGATTCCACACTAAGCCAGAATCCATCACCAGTCGTCCTTTTCAGGTCTTCCGACTGATTATTTTCTCTCGTGTCTTAACTTTTGCCTAGACCGCTCTTTTCGAGTTTTCAGCCTAGCAGACCTCTCCTTTTTTTTTTTATACATGATAAAGCTTTAGCCTGTCTTGGTTGATCGGGTTGGTGAACTCGTTCCCGTCCATGTCCATAATGCTGATAGCGCCTTTTGATAGCACCTTCTTCACCACATATGGTCCTTCCCAATTGGGTCTGAACTTGCCCCTAACATCAACATTTGAAGGCCTTAGTTGCTTTAGAACCAAATCTCCTGCTTTCAACTGCCGCTTGGAGTATTTCACATTTCGATTATAGGCTCTAGCCATTCTGCGCTGATACATCTGTAGGTGATCCAGTGCCTTTAGTCGTCTTTCATCTAGTGCAGCCAGCTGCTCATATCTAGAGCGAACCCATTCAGTCTCTGGCAATTGAGCTTCCAGGGCAACTCTGAGTGACCTGAGTTCGATTTCCACTGGCAACACCGCTTCCATTCCATATACCAAGGCATAAGGAGTTTCTCCTGTCGGCGTTCTGACACTGGTTCTGTAACCCCAAAGAGCATAAGGCAGTTTATCGGCCCAATCCCTGTAAGTGGTTACCATCTTTGATAAGATCTTCTTTGTTGCCTTGTTAGCTGCTTCTACTGCACCATTAGCCTGAGGCCTGTATGGGGAAGACTGATGATGTTCAATACCATGTTCTGCAAGTAGCTCAGCCGTTGCCCCTTGAAACTGTACTCCATTGTCAGTTACTATGTGATGAGGAATCCCATACCGAGTGAAGATATTCTTCTGGATGAACTTGACCATGAGCTTGGCTGTAACATTAGTGAAGGATTCCACTTCGACCCATTTGGAGAAATAATCAACTGCCACAACTATGAATCTATGCCCATTAGATGCAGCTGGATGAATTTCACCAATCATGTCTATCCCCCATACTGAAAACGGCCAAGGAGATGCTAGATTCTGAAGTTCAAGTGGAGGAAGATGACTAATGTCTGCATAGATCTGACATTCATGACATCTCTTCACTTTTCTTATACAATCTGCTTGCATCATCATCCAGAAGTAGCCTTGTCTCATGATCTTCCTAGCCATGGCAAGTCCATTCATATGTGTCCCACAGGATCCTGCATGCACCTGCTGCATCACATCTTCTGCTTCTTGTTCTGTTAGACACCTCAAAAGAACTCCATGTGCTGTTCTTTTGTATAACTTGTCCTCGAAGATTCTGAATTGACTGGCCAGCTTTCTTAATGTCAACTTATCAGCAGCACTGGCCTCTTCTGGGTACTTTCCTTCCTTAACATACCGGTAAATGTCAAAGAACCATGGCTTTTCTTCGATTGATAATTCCATTACTTCGTGCACTTCGAGGTAAGGATGCCTGGAAGTGGCTATGACCAGTGGTTGAGCTTGTGTCTCTTCTGGATTTTCCCACATGGAGGACAAAGTAGCTAATGCATCAGCCATCTTATTCTCATCCCTGGGGACATGTCCGAATTCACCCTGGCCGAATAAACCTTTTCTGAATTGCAGCAGCTCCAAATAAGGCCGCAAGGCTTCTTCTTTTAGCTCCCATTCACCCTGAGCTTGCCTGATCACTAGAAGTGAGTCACCAACAATTAAGACATCATTTGCTCCTAAGGTTAATAGAGTCTCCATTCCAAACAAGCATGCTTCATATTCCGCTCCATTGTTGGTTACAGGAAAGATCAGCCTTTTGGATAAAGGAATGACCTCACCATCTGGTGTTGCTATAAGTATTCCGATTCCAGCGCCTTTTCTATTCACTGCCCCATCGAAGCACATGACCCATCTTTTCACTTCCACCATGGCTAACTGCTCATCAGGGAATTCCAGGTTCTCTGTGTAATCTGATTCTAGGGGCTGGTTTGCCAGAAACTCTGCCACGGCTCGCCCTTTAATGGTTTTCTTCGTGATGTACTCGATGTCAAATTCAGACAAAAGTAACGACCACCTGGACAACTTCCCAACCAATACTGGTGCTTCATAGAGGTACTTCATTGGATCCACCTTAGCCACGGCTTGTATCTTGTAGGATTGGAAATAGTGGCGCAGCTTCTTGGTCAACCAAATCATCGCCACACATGTCTTCTCTACCAGTGTGTACTTGGTTTCATACTCCAGTAATTTCTTGCTAAGGTAATAGATAGGATATTCCTTCTTGCCATCTTGTTCTTGTGCAAGCATTGCCCCTATAGAGGATTCTTCAACTACCAAATACAAAATCAGGGGCTTCCCTGGAATTGGAGGGCTCAACACTGGTGGCTTTACCAGGTAAGCCTTGATCTTCTCGAATGCCAGCTGACACTTGTCATCCCACACAATTGGCTGATCTTTCTTTAATAGTTTGAAGATTGGCTCACAAGTGGAAGTTAGCTTGGCTATGAAGCGGCTGACATACTGCAAGAAACCCAGGAATGATCTGACTTCCTTTTCTGTCTTTGGAGCTGGCATATTTTGGATGGCTTTGATTTTATCTGGGTCCATTTCTATTCCCCTCTGGCTAACTACATGGCCCAATAGCTTCCCTAATGTGACCCCGAATGTGCATTTCTTGGGGTTAAGTCGCAAATTATACTCTCCAATGCGTGTTAAAAATCTATCCAGGATAACAGGGTGTTCCTCCCGGGTTGCTGATTTAACAAGCATATCATCGACATACACTTCGACTTCTTTATGGATCATATCATGCAACAGAGTTGTGACAGCCCTCTGATAAGTGGCACCGGTGTTCTTTAATCCAAAAGGCATCACTATGTAGCAAAAAGTACCCCACTCTGTGATGAACGATGTTTTCACCTTGTCGATCACATCTATCAGAATCTGGTTATACCCTGAAAAGCCATCCATGAAGGAGTACATTGCCGCTTTTGCTGCGCTATCAACTAGGACGTCAATATGTGGCAGTGGAAAGTTATCTTTTGGGCATGCTTTATTCAAGTCCCTGTAGTCAACGCATACTCTGACCCTTCCATCCTTTTTAGGCATGGGGACAATGTTGGCTAGCCATTCCGTATACTCCACTACTTCAAGAAACCTGGCATCTATCTGTTTGGCCACTTCTTCCTTCACCAGTGTAGCCCATTCCGGCCTTAGTCTTCTCAACTTCTGCTTTACAGGTCTGAACTTGGGGTCCTTTGGGATTTTGTGCACTGCTATTTCTGTATCTACACCCGGCATGTCTTCATACGACCAGGCGAAAGCTTTAACATGTTTTTGGAGTATTCTTATTAATTCTCTTTCTTCCTCAGATTTAAGCTCGTGTGAAATGAGTACCATTTTAGGGTTTTTATCTGTACTTATATTGATTTCATGCAATGCAGTGTCATGTATGCTAAATATGCTTGATGGTGATTCGAATGCATGCACAGAATTATCAGGATAAACATCACACAAGTAAGCAAACTGGGACTTCATTGCATTGAACTTATCATAAAGTATATCAGTTACATTGAAAATGGAAGAAATAGATACAACAAAATCATTTTCATCCTCCACAGGCGGAGGGCTTTGTTCTTCCTCAGCTTCCATCTTCCCTTCCAAAGCATCATCTAGGACTGTAGCCTTTTCAGCTTCTTTTTCGGTAGCTTGTGCCTTAGCTTTTTCCATAATCTTGGCGATTTCAGCAACCACAGAGTCAAAATTCACTTCGGCCATCAGTTCTTTGCCAAATCCTTGCTTGGATTTCCCAAAAGCTTTGTTCAATGCAGCAGTCAAAGCACCTGAGATGATTTCTGTAGTTTCAGCACAGGCTTTCTTTTCATCTTCTACCTCGGCCACCTCTATGGTTTCTGCTGTCACCTCAGATGGTTCTCCTTTCAAAATTTCAAATTCAGCAGTTGCTTTTTCTTCCATTACAGGGGCTATTGGCTCTTCCTGGCTTTTCTCAAAATCCACAACATCTGCAAAGATCTCAAAGCCAGGGTACTCGACATTTCCAACCAGCACCGGTTCAGCTTGGCCCTTGTAAAGGCTTTCTCTCGCCTTCAGAAATGGCTTCATCATGGCCATGCCATTCTTGCCCTTTTTCAGATTCTTCTGCTCAGATGACCCTTCCACATAACCAAGGCCGCACTGCTTCGACTTTCCCGAGTCGATCTTGAATTCTGGCACACCTTGTACATTAATCCCGAGTCCCATTCCCGGGACAAAGTTCAGCTTGTACAGATATCGGGATAGCCACTCCAGCATGTAGTTCTCATAAAGGACCATAGGGGCATCTGTGGTTTCTTCCTCCTTAATGACAGCAATTTGGAATCCACCAAAAGGAACCACTCCTTCATCCACTGCAGCTACCATCGACTGGGCGTCTGCCTTAACAGTCACAATCCTGTCATTCATAGAGAATTTAATCTTCTGATGCAATGTGGAAGGAACACCTCCCAAAGGATGGAACCAGGGCCTTCCAAGCAATAATGAGAATGTGACCGGGATATCGATCACTGTGAAGACAACCATGGACTTGATGGGCCGAACCTCCAGTTCTGTTTCGAAGGTCCCTATCACTGTTCTTTTAGAATCATCATACGCCCGAATGACTGTCGAGGACCTCTTCAACACTTCTTCATTCATACCTAGAAACGGTAGCATTTTCAGTGGGCAAATATTCAGAGCTGAGCCGTCATCCACCATAACGCACGGCATCACCTTATCCATGATATAGGCTCTAATGTAAAGAGCCTTGTTGTGGGCCTTTCCTTTTGCTGGTAGGTCTTTCTCAAAGAAAACAATATTAGGAGCTCCAGCATGGACTTTGTCTAGCAAGCAGCACATAGCCTCTGGTGAAGCTATAGGGGAGACTTCAATTTCTGATAGCTTCTTCACTAAAGCCTCCCTATGCTCTTTGGAGGTCATAAGTAGATGCCACAAACTGGCTTGTGCAGGGGTCTTCTTCAATTAGGAAATGACCAAGTCTTCTTTCTCAACTCTTTCCGGTGCCAAAGTGCTGCCCGACCCATTCATCGGTGCTTTATCTTTCGTCTGATCTGCCGGCTGATATACCCTTCCACTTCGGGTCATGTGCTGCACTTCTGAAATCTTCAGCTTCTCAACAGCTGGGAGTTTAACAGCCTCTCTTCTGTCAAATTCTTCGTACTCATCTTCGGAGTCGAGATCATCCAGACTTATGGGCTTGATCTCCTTACATCCCTCCTTTTCACACTCGGGTTCCACTTCGGGTTCCCCTACCGCCACTGCCTGAATCGTAGGGTTCGCTTGCAGAACTTGGGTAAATATAAAGTTAGCCGGCAACCCCGATTGAACCATGTTAACCTGCTTCTTGAATGCTGACAGTGGGTTGGTTTTAGTGCTGGGTTTGGCTGGCTCTTGCAGTTTTCCCTCGTCAATGAGCTTCTGGATAGCATTCCTTAGCTTGTAGCAGTTGTTGGTTCGGTGGCCTGTCACCACATGATAAGTGCAGAAATTATCTTTGTCGGCTTCTGATGGCTTCTCAAATGGCCTTAAGGATTGCAACAGGCCGCCATTCCTACACTTAGCAAATATCTTTGCTAAAGTAAGAGTCCAAGGCGATATGCCTTGTCCTCCAGGACCCCTGTTTTGGTTGCCTTGCTGCTGATTCACAGTAGCCACTTCGACCTTCTTCACCTCTGATGATTGCCCCTGTTTGCCACTAGAACCTGAACCAGAACCACTACCAGACCCAGCTGCTGTGGTTGATCTATACCCTGAACTATACCCTGTACTTCTTCCCCCTTTCTGACCAGCTAGCTTCTCCTCTTCATCCCTTTTTATCTTCATGGCCATGCTATAGACCTCACTAAGCTCCTTGAAGGGATGGAATTTCATGTTGTTCTTGAAAATATCCTTGCTGCCATCAATGAGCTTCTGTATAAGCTCGTCTTCATCAGGGCGGTTCTTTAGGAGGATCATCTTATTCATCCACTTCTGGTAGTATTCATCAAAGGGCTCGTTGAATTTCTGCTTCACCCTCTCCAAATCATACAGCTTCACCTGGATTTTGGTGTTGAAGCTGTAGTATTTGATGAAGGCCGCAGATAAAATTTCCCAATCAGATTGCTCCTCCTCTGACAGTGAGTTATACCATCCCAAAGCACCTCCCTCCAGTGTGGTGGGGAAAAGATTAATCAATTGTTGCTTGGTAACGCCTGCTGTTAGTATAACCCGGGCATATAAATTCACATGGGCCTCCGGCGAGCCCATCCTTTTGTAAGTAGGGATCTTCGGTACTTGGAAGCCAATGGGGAATGTCTCGATGCCCTTACTGATCATGGCATCCACATTCACCCCTTTCTTGGATTCAGCGCTGATACTGACCCCCTTCTTCAACTGGGCCATAACTTCATCTAGTTCAGAGCACTTGGCTTTCATCTTCTGTTCCTAGCTGCTTCTATCTCCTGCAGCTTTTCCAGGCTAGCTGAAGCGTCACCACCATGTTGGGATGACTCAGCTTCTTTTTCCTTCCCGGCTCCACTACCACCGGTCTCACCAGCTTCTCTAACCACTGCCCTCATTTCTTCCTTTAACATGTCGCGGAAATCCTGCGACCTGAAGAAATCTCTCAGAACATCAGCCATACTCGGTGTCTGCTCTGCCATATTCACACCTTCCCCAGACTTGGAATCACTGTCACTCTTGACTACCCTCTGTCTCCTAGCTGCCCTTGAAGCTTGGGATCTTGTCCAAGGTCGCTCCAGTGTATTCTGCTTGGGAGTAGATAGGAGATATTAGGGTCGTGAATGAATGACGTGATGTGACATGCAAATTAGGGTATTGAGAATGCTTGAAATGAATGGCATGGGATCATGTATGAAATGATGATATGAATGGTTTCTTTTTATTATATTTTTTTTTCTTTCGAGGCATTCCAAGAACACCCAATGTTTATGCAAAAACGTCACGTGTGGGCCGTCACACGGACAGAACTTCGGTGCTTTTGGGGCACCTAATGAATTCGTGAAATGGTTGCGTGTATACCGGCACACGGACAGAGTTTTGACGCTTTATAGGTCTATGAGATGATATGAAATGGTCGCATGGGCCGGGCCCACAGACAAGGTCTTGATGCTTGTGAGCATATGATATGGAATGATGTTATGAGAAAGTCACGTGTAACAGGAACACGGACAAGGATTCGGCATTCGAGGAACGCCTTTCATGATTTGGTGATGTTATGGGCCTATATGTATACTAATCGGGCACTCGGGGAGTACCTTAAATGGTGAATTAATGTCATGTCGGATGTGGACCACAGTGTTATATGATGTCTATGATAGATGGGTATGATGTCATGAAATGCATCGTGTAAATTATTACACGAAAATGGGCCTAAGGCCGTTGTGGCTTTTATTAAATGAAATGATATTGGTGGAATGGCCGAATGCAATCCGGTGCATTGGCAAAACACGGGTAATTTTGGGTACCCGATATGTTATGAAATGGGATGGGATGGTCATGATAGGCGTCCTTGAAATGCCCCTTAATTTAATTTAAGTGAAATGTAGTGAATGAACATGTCACACAATATGCAAATGGCAGCATAAAAACGTGGGTTAGGATGCATGACATACATAATGATGTTATGTATGCTATGTCAAAAATAAAATGCTAATCATACAAGTTTAATGTTATGGTTGAAAAAGAAATCGTTAGTATGGATGACAAGCGAATGAATTAATGTTTTACACACGAAATAAAATGCAAAATGGCTGCATAAAAATGTGGGTTAGTATCACACAAAGATGTTTGTGTATGGTATGTCATGTGTATGGAAAATGGTGATTATGGTATGTTATGCATGCGTCGGCGATGTGTCACGAAATGGTGAAGAACACATAGCAAGCAAAACGAATTCTTCCAACCTTATTCCTCCAACGTGGTTGGTCTCGAAAATTTCTAACCGAGTCCTAGGCGGGGTTCACTTTAATCACCAACCGGGGGTGATGAAGGCGCGACTTTATTATTATTCACACAATTATTTTGGTATCCTAAGGGAATCCAACTAGAGCTGCCTATATGGGTTCGGTCAAAGTCGGGATAACATCAAGGCTCTCATAGCAAGATATACTCCTCACTTCTCCCCACTCAAGGGTCCTAGCGAAGGGGTTCGTACGAGGCTATGAGTGGTGTTTTGTATTCGTGCCCCTAAGACCAGGAGGAACTTAGGCGACACTTCAACAATCCACCGGGCTATAAAAGGATACCTAATCTAATGCAAAAAATGGCTAACTAAAAATGCAAATAAAATACCAAAAGAGAATCATCCACGTTATTTTAATTAGACACTTTTCAGGGCTTGTCAAAATTCTTTTAAGTTTTTAAGAAAACTTTTTGAAGAAATCCCCAGCGGAGTCGCCACTATGAGCGGACGACGCGTTTTCGACGGGAAGCGAGACTCCCTTTCGGAAGGGGCGCCACTATCTCGGGCGGGCCCCTCCCTCGCGTGGGGTTTTTATAAATGGAAATCCGTGTTTTGGAAAATAAATGGAATTAGTGCATGAAAGAACCGAGACCTAAGTCTCGATGAACATTGTAGAGTCGCCACCCGGCTCAACTCAACCGGGAAATTCTTATGTAGCTGAACCGGACGAACGGCCACTACACTATCCAGAGATTCGGGTCCGGACAAGTCCCTTATTTCGTGTCTAATTAAAATAAATATTGCCAATGTTCTCGAATGGTATTTCAAAATCTAAAGTCCATTTTATTGAATATAAAAGGCATACAGCGCGCATACAAAATATTTAATACAAAAATAAGGAAAAGAAATAAATATTAATTGGCTCCCAACCAAATCGAATGGAAAAAATAAAAACTCTCACCTCACTTATACAATCGCCTAGAATACACGAAAATCTAAAAATAATTACAACCGCCTAAATACACGATTTAATCTATTAAAATACATCAAAAATAAAAATAAAAGAAATTAAAACCTGCAAAACAGAAGGTTAGCACAATTTATACGGCACGCCACAATTAGGACTCAAATAGACAGAAATGGGAAATCAAGGATTGGGGGCATGCATTTAGGGGATAACCGGGTTGGCTCGGCTAGCCGGCCCGGTTAGACCTGGAAAATATTTTGAAACGTCCCTGTATTTTTGGTTTTGTGGGAAAATCAATTTTTTTTTCGGTTTACATGCATTTTTCATATGTTAAATGGGTCGGTTTTCAGGAGAACTGGGTCTCCATCGTTGAATTGGTCTAAATGCAAATTTACCAGAAAATTGAATCTATGGTCGTGATGCACACAACAAAATTCATTTTGATGATTTTTGGGGTTTTCTAATTTTTTGGGATTTTTTGGGATTTTTTGATTATTTTTTATGCATTTTTTAAGAAATTTTTGGGTTTTAAAGGTGAAATTCTGATTCTAAGAACTACAGTGGTACGACTGTAAATTACAGTCGTAGAAACTCAACTACAGTCGTACGACTGTAGATGCTGAAAATTCAAGATTTCACCAAAATCTTATTATAAACAAGCTGGAAATGAAATCACCTGAAAATCAACTACAGTCGTATGACTGTTGTAACTACAGTCGTACGACTGTTCATCAATTCAAGAACAGTCGTGCGACTGTTCTTGATTTCCAGGAGCAGAAACGCAGAAAATGAGATAAAAATGCACAAAAATCATAATTAACACCCGGAAAGCAAGCAAAATTAAAGAGAAATGGGACGCCTACCCTTTAGAAGTCCCTCCAAGTCGAAATTGACCCCTGGCGTCGCTCCAATCCACAAAATTTTGCACTTTTCCTCTTGAATTGAAGTTGGGGGCTCTATGTCCAAAAATCCAAATTGCAAAGGATTTTGATCGTTTTAGTCCGAAATTTCAATTTGTTTGAGAAGTTAACTTATTAACCTATGGATTTCTATCAAATTTTAATCTTAATTTCGAGAATTAAAGAAAATAGAAGAGGAAAAGATGAGTTTTTTTGTGGTTTTTTTTTTCTTCCTTTTCCTTCTCTCTTTTCTCCTTCTCTCTCTAAATTTTTCACCAGAAATCCAATCTCCCTCTCTCTCCCTTTTCTCTTCCTTTTCTACTCTGATTTCCCTATTTTCTCTCCAAAATCCGGGTATTAATTGCCCAAAATCTCTCCTCCTCTTTCTTATGTCATGGGTATAGTGTTCTGCACCTGCCCCGATAATACAGTCGTACGACTGTAATTACAGTCGTACCACTGTAAAAAAATTTTTTTTAATTTTTTTTTTCGAAATTTTTTTTTCTTCTTTTTCTTTTTCTTCGAAATATTTTTTTTTTTTTAAATCCCGACGCTTACAACAAGGTTTGAAAAGGCATATGGACATGTAGTACAAAGCTTTGATTTGAGGAATGGTTTGTTTGAGATTAAAACTGCCCGTTGGAATTCAGCAAGGATGGGAGGACACAAGCAAGTGGTAAATCTTAAAGAAATGACTTACAGTTGTGGGAAGTTTCAACAATTGAGAACACCTTGCTCCCATGCTATTGCTGTGTGTTTGGCATATGGTATTGACCATAGACAATTTATTCATCTAATTTATAAATTAGGAAACAACATAAAATGTTGGTTAATAGTGTTTATCCCACTTGGAGAACGTGAGGACTAGCCAACAATAAATGGACCATCACTTGTACCAAATCTGAATTTGATGAGAAAGAAGGGTCAACAAAAAACAACACGGATTTGGAATGAGATGGATTGGAAAGTTGCCGGTGCTAACACCACCAGTTTTTGTAGTAAATGTGGATTACCCGGTCATAACACTGGGACATGTGGGCGTAGTTAAATATATTGTAATTATAATGAATATTTTGTAATAATTTGTAATGGATTGTAATATGTTATTTGGAATGCTTGCTACTATGATAATATGTGTTTTGTGCCTATATTGCTTTAATAGTTATAGTTGTTTGGTAATGCTTACTAGTATGTTGAATTCTTAATGTGCATCATTTTATTATATTGACATCAATTGTTTGTGTTTGTAGGTATGTCAGGTAATCCACCACCACAGCAAGCATACATTGATCCTGGACCGGTTGACCATAGCGTTTTACATTCATAGAGATCACATAGATCGGAGGCCATATGGTTCAATGAGGTGCAAATATGTCACTTTTTATTTACAAAAATGAATTATTGAAATTAGATAGTGTGTGTTGAATTAAATTAATGTTAGTTATGATCATATTTGGCATTACTTTATAAATTTATCCAAAATTTTAACTTCTAAAAACATTGTCCTCTTGAATATATTAAGAAATTAATATATGAAGATTTAGTATATTAAGTTGAATTGAGTTAAATTAAGTTTTTTTTAATTTTTAAAAAATTAAACTGGTAATAGACATTTAAAACCGATAATCTCATTACATGTTTGTTTCTAATTTTAACTGTATTTGTTTTGTTCCATGTGTTTCTATGTTATTCATTAATATATTTTTTGGTGAATATATTAGGATGAGGGGACAACACTAACTTACAGGAGGGACGCTACAATCCTACGTGAAGAAGAAATTGATGAACGACTAGAACAAGTCTTGAGACAGACTGGTTTCTATGGAGTTGCATGTTTGGGTTTTTTTTCAGTTGGACCACCATCTCATTACTGCTCTAGTTGAGAGATGGAGGCCGGAGACTCATACTTTTCATCTTCCTGAAGGTGAGGCAATAATTACATTGCAGGGTGTTGCTATACAAACTGGACTACCAATAGATGGTAATCCATTGATTTGCCCACTTCCTGGAAAATGGGATGATGAGTGTGAAAGATTATTAGGTGTTTGTCCTCCTAGAAATGCCTTAAAAAAATATGCTACAATTGAGTTGGTTGAATGCTAATTTTCCTGCTATGCCGGCTAATGATAATGAAGACGACATTGCACGATACATCCGTGCATACTTGTTGCAACTTTTCTCGGGCATATTGTTTAGTACAAAAACATCAGGTTATGTGAACCTTATGTTTTTACCTTTGTTAGAGAATATTGCAACAATTGGTCAGTGTAGTTGGGGCAGCGGGTTTTTAGCATATTTGTATAGAGAGCTATGTAAAGCCGCCCGACACAACACTGCACAAATTGGTGGTGCTTTAATTTTGTTATAGGTATGGGCATATGAGAGATTGAGAGATATAGCATTGAACCTACGGAGTGGAGTTATCATGCCTGGTTTACTACTTGGTCGACGGTACGTATATATAACACTTATGATATTTATGTATTAATTTTGAATTTTATATGTGTGTATATATGTAATATGTTCATGAAAAAAAGAATCTACACAAAATTAATAACATGTTTAGTATTCAAAATTAACTTCTGCATATTTATAGTTGTACAATTTCTTATAACATATTTAGTATGGAAATTAATATCTCCTAAGTAATTACAGATGGAGCACACCTAAGGATTCCACTGCTGTGCCAACTCATACTCTCAAACATATACGATATGTACTTGATTTGGCTGATAAAGATTCTGTAAGTCATACAAATTAGGCATGCATTGATGTTAAACATTTATAACTCAAAATTTTCTATTTTCTTTGGAATGGTAAAATCATATACATATTTATGTAAACTAGTGTTGCTTGTAGTTCACTTGGGAGCTATACACTGCAGATATCCAGGCAGCATTATCGGCATATTACTTTCAAGGAAATCATTTATGGAGAGCTGTTGTGCCATTGATTTGCATGCACATTGTAGAATGGCATCAACCTGACAGAGTACTTCACCAATTTGGTTTGCAACAACGCATACCTGATGTGCCCATGCAAACTAATGAGCTGTATGATATTGAACTTATTCAGGTTAAAGGTTCCATTATGCAGAAAATGGCCTATTGGGTCGCAATCTGGAATAATAAGGCAAATTTGATATTTGCAGCCCAACCATCTGCCGAACCACTCCATTATCATTCTGAATACATGGTATAGGCGAATAACAAGGAGGTGGATTTCTGTTAGAGGTGCTGCCCATAGTGCTACAGTAAGTCATTAAAATTGAAAATTCATGTGGTTGAGTTTTTTTATGCCAAACTAGATAGTAATAATATATGTTATGCACAGGTTGATGGAATGGAGCAACTTGCCTTGGTTAGAGATTTGGATGCTATGAACAGGATAAGAAATAGCATATGCAGGGCACTTGGGGAGGAAAGCCGTTATGTTCGGGGTTCCCCACCTCCTCATCCAGCTCCGACTGTTACTTATCCAAATATTGATGTGGATGAAGAGGAACCTGTTGCTGCCACTGGTAGACGCCGCCAACGTACTAGATCGAGGAGACGTGAGGTCACAAGACCAATTGATCCTTCTTGTGAAATTGTGCCACATCCAGTATCATACCATTCACATGATCAATATGGAGCTAGCACATCACAACAATTACAACCAACACAACAATATTCATCATGCATTCCTAACCCATCTGCACCTGGTTCATTTGTTAGTCCATCAGGTCCATCACAGTATGGGTTTAACACTTCTCAAAACCCATTTACACAATGGTCTGGGTCGGGCCAATCACCTTGGGCTATGCATAGTATGTGTATACCCCGTACTCCTTCTAATATGATATTTCCATCGTTTGCACGGCCATCTTCAGTGGAACAGTGTGTTGGTATGTCTAGTATGTACTCTCAGCAACAACCCACTTTTCCCTATTCCAACTATGGAACAATATCAAATGTTGAATATAATCCATCACAGTGCACTGATCCATCGCAGCCTTCGAATAGAAGTGGACGTAATATTTGATATTTCATTTTAAATAATGTATAATATTTTTATGTTTTAGTTGGAGACTTATATCTTTGACTATTTAGAATATTTACAATAAATCATATGTCATATATTTTTTTTATTCTGCATCTCAGTTCCTTTGAAATTGAACAGTGGTAATTAAGATTTTATTACTTCAAATTATTGAAATTAAAAATAGTGTTTATTAATATTTATTAGTTGGAATTATTGAAATTAAAAAAAAGTGGCTATTAAATTTTCGGGCCGGGCTGGGTTCGGGTCGGGCCTTACGGGCTTTTATGTAAAAATGTTCGTTCCAAGCCCAGCCCAGCCCATATAAAATTTTTTCGGGTTCGGGCTGGGCTGGGTTCGGGCTTACGTAATAATAAAAATAAAACATAACATTTAAAAACAATTTAATTCCACACCACAAAAAACAAGTTCAAATGTAAAAAGGGGTGATAAAATTAAAAACATAAATTGCTAACTGAGAATAATTAATCTCCGTAAGGTAAAGTGTTTACGAATGGAATTAATTAATTAACTAATTTTATATTACTAATTAAAAAGGGTGGTAAAGAAGTTGTCAAATTCCAATGATCACCAAGATGCTATTTCCCTTTCTTCAAGAATATAAGAATTTTCCCCAGTTGATAGAATTTATGTTTTTTTCACAATACAAATCATCGTATTAATACATGAAAACTAGGAGAGTTGAATACCTATTATTCCTAATCTAAATCCTATTAATCTAGAATATTTTTACCGTTTACATCTTTCACTTTCAATTTGTAAAAAATAATAATTTAAATAAAATTTTGGAGATCATCAATGTACTAGCTAAATACTAAAGAAAATAAATTACAAATTAATAATACATCATCTATATATGCAGCGGAGTTATTTGTATAAATGTTTATATATAATTAATATATATATAATTAAACTATCCAAACCTAGTCCTATTTTCTGCGGGCTTTTATGGGCTCGGGCTTGGGCGGGCGCATATATTATATTTTGGCTACCCAAACCCAGCCCTTTGAGCCTGGGCTTGGGCGGGCTGGGTGGGCCCCCGGGCCCATGAACAAGTCTAATTTATGAAAAGTTAAATTTTGATACATACATACATACATACATATATATATATATATATATATATATATCATTAATTTAATTTAATTATCATAATTTATTAACATGTAAATAAGTTGGATTAAGCCCCAAAATAATGCTAAGTTTCAAAAAAAAAAAAAAAAAAAACCTACTTTAATGCTTGGTTACGGAAAAAATCCCAAAATGGGGTCTGTTTAACCCTGTCATTTTTGGAACCGTTGGTTCCGAAAATGGTTAATTATTTTATTTTATTTTTTAAAAACTCTGTTTTCGGAAATAGAGTGTCTGTCACGGGCGTGGGAATCCCCACTGTTGGGGGATTCCCATGCCAACCGTCTACATGCAGACGGTACGTAAAGAAAGAAATTTATTTATTTATTTTTTCTTATATAGGGAGAAGAAAGGTTGAAAGGTGTATATATATATATATGAGAGTAAGAGGTGAGTGTAGGCAAGAAGTTAGTGTTTGAGAGTTTTTTTAAGTTTGTGTGTTTTGTAGAAATAAAATCTCAAGTTTTGCAGTAGCCGAAATTCTTGAAGTGTATAAGGTAATATTTAAAAGTTTTCCTACTTTGAATACTTTTACATCTTTCCTTGTTCTGTTTTTGTTATAATGTTGAAGTTAATATATAATTATTGTGGGTTTAACATATAAAATATAAAATTTTTTCATTAGCATATTATTACTTAGCAATAGTAAATTATACATATTCTTCATTCTTTTAAAAATATGTATATGTCTAAAAATATATTTTATTTGGCATATTATACTCATGGTATAAATGCAATAAATTTTTTCCATATCTTTCGTATTTGTTATCCCAATTGACTGTTATTAATAATACCACAATAATAGAATTGTATATTTATTCAACGATTGTTATAACTCTAGAGTTCATTTATATTCTATATAATTTAAGGACTTTACCCAAAATAGTAACACTGAATTAGATAATCATAATATGAAATTACATAATAATATTAAATTACATTATAACACTAAACTAAAAAAAACTACCTAAGTTACAAAATCATAAAATTAAACTACTACTATAGACTTTTCTTAAACTTGAATTTGAAACCATTCCTAGCATTGACTATATTACAATAGTCTTATTGACATATTGGCAGAGTTTCTAAAACTTTACCAACCAATTCTTGGGGTAAACGCATACATTTACTTTCCATCGTAATTAACATCTTGATCATATGATCATATTTTATAGGTGATTGGTCGTTAATCTCATCAAAATAACGTTTATAACGCCAGGATAATCCATTTCTTAGCAGTGTCATTTGTTCCCTCCTTCGTATGTCGAATTTAAATCCTGACATTATTATATCTTGCAATTTTTTATTCATATTTAGCAGGTACTCCAATAAGTTTTTTTCCCTTTCTCATCCTAATTGTTTTTAAGTTTTTTAATTTCTTCATTGCGAATTCAGGGAATCGAAGCCTCCTCGGGGTAAGTATTGTTTTCACCATCTATAAGTTGCATAAAAAAAACCTTAATTTAAACAATTCAAATGCACATTAATTAATTAATTTACAACTTAAATAAAAGATTCCACATTACTACACCAGTTTTTTTTTTTTAGGAACCCTTGTAATAATAATAATAATAATAATAATAATAATAATAATAATAACAACAACAACAACAACAACATCAACAATAATAAAAATAAAAATAAAAATTTACAGCAAAAAATAAATCTACTTCGTTACCGCATTTTTCTTTTTTTTTTTTCCCAATAACTTGTAATAATAATAATAATAATAATAATAATAAATTACAGCAAATTTTATCCACGTCACTACCCCAGTTTTTTTTTTTCCATAACTCATAATTATAATAATATTTCAAAATCTAACAACAATTTCTAAACAAACTAATACAAAAATTTTTAAACAAACTATATAGTTTATATCATATATTTAAGATTTTCCAAACATATAAATATTATATACTAACTTCACAAAAATAAATCTAATACAAATTTATAAACGAATACTATATAAATATTCTATTTTTGCATACATCACATATATATTATTACACAAATTTAAAAAATTCACAACATAATTTCTAAAAAAAATACACAAAATAAAAATTTTAAAAAAATTTTATATTTACCTTTTTTGTGTTTAATACTTCACAATAGCTGTTATTTGATGGTTATAGTGCTAGGATTTTCGTTTCCAATTTGATGATGCCAATCCTAGAAAAAAATTAGAAGAAGTTAATTAAAAATATTTAAAAAAATTAATAAATTAATTAAACAATTATAAATAGAAAATAAAATTATATTTAGTAATAACTTAACAAATAATAATGAAATTGACAGTTTGAAAGAGGTAGAAAAATTGCTTGAAAGAGGCAGAAGGAGAAGGAGAAGAATTGAGCTTGAAAATGAAGATGAAGGAAGGATAATTTTTATAAGGGAAGAGAGAAAGCAGAAGAGTTGAGCGTGAAAATGAGGAAGAAGGAAGTATAATTTTATAAGGGAAAAGAAAGCAGGTAAGCAAGGTGAAATAAATTTCAAATCATCGGATGGCTGGGATTTAATTTTAATTAATGATCGGATGGATGGGGAAGAGGGAAATAATGACAGAATCAACGGTCCACTTTTGTCACATGCGGACCCAAGAAGTCTGCTTTTCTCAGATGCGGACTGAAATCAATGGTCCACTTTTTTTACATGCGGACCAATGGATCCGCTTTTCTTAAATGCGGACTTGGAGTCCACTTTTGGCACATGCGGACTATGGGGTCCAATTTCCATAAATACGGACCCTGCCATGTCACCTCACCTGCCTGGCAGCTTTTGCATGTCTGCTTTTTAAATTTGCGGACTTATTTTGTCCGCTTTTTTTAATTGAGGACTTTTATAGTTCGCTTTTGTTAATTACGGACTATGCCATGTCATTTCAACTGACCCACAGCTTTTGTATGTCCACTTTTTATATTTGCGGACTTATTTTGTCCGCTTTTTTCAATTGTGGACTTTTATAGTCCGCTTTTATTAATTACGGACACTTGTGTCCGTTTTCTCAAGAAGCGGACTTTTTAGGTCCGCTTTCACCATTTCCGGACTTTTAGGAATCCCGCATTTTGACTAGCAGACTTAGCCGATATGAAAATTTTGAAAAAAAAATAATTGTCCGCTAATACCACAAGCGGACTTTTGCAAAAACACCACAAACCGGGAAATACTTCAATTTTCACCCTATATTGAGAATTAGTTTGGAATAGTGCCACATAATTGTCTTTAATCTAGCATATGAAGGGCCCACTTTGAAATTTTAATTAGGTAGATGTTCCTTTCTTCTACTTTCGCCTTTAATTTATTTCTTTACACAGTTACTTGCATTGTGTCATTTGCAAGTTTATTACATTAATATAATTTTAAAATATGTAATTCAGATTATGTAATACATGTATTTATACAAATATACTTTGAATACTTTATTATCAAGCAAAAATATTTCTAAGCTCATGTCGTCATTTTATTGATAGCTTTCCATATTCAAATAACTCTTTATTGGATTTTTCATACTTCAATTCCATATTTGAGGTCATAAAATATTGTTAAGGTAAATCGATGATTAAGTCATTTCTTTTTTGGTTGGTAAATGAAATTTTGGATATTGGAGTTCTGAAAACTGAATCGTACGATTTTGGTATTTACAGTTTTTATATTTATATTAGTCTTTATTGAAATCTTATTCTGAATTTTTCAACTTTTTGAGCCATTATATTTCATTCAATTTATGATTTATAATAAAGTGTTTAATTTCATAATATAATTGTACTAATAAGTGTTAATTATAAAGAATTATATTATCATTTATGTGTACATGATCGAGTATTGATTTTTTGATGATTTTTTGACCGTTATAACTTATTATATTTTTGCACTTATTACATAAAACTTTTTTTTTTATATCACCTTTTACTTTATAATTAGTTCCCATTAATTTCATAACATATTGGTTTTATTTATTTTTAACTCCTAATGTTTTATAAATGTTGGCTGTTGGCCTAACTGTTATGAGATTTATATAAATACTCTTGGAGAAAACGTGGGCAACAATAGATAAATTTAAAAGTAAGTTACAAATTTTATTTTGATGGTTTGGATGGGTATGGGTTAAACGTGTCGGGCTTGCTAATAAAAAATTTGTGCAAACCCAGTCTAGTGCGTTAAAGAATCAATTCAGGCTTGGACATCTCGGTCTATCTTTCTTTCTGACTTTAGGGTTCGCCGGCGCCTGATCTATCCGGTACCATTCTTCTCATTTTTCTTTATCTGTCCTTATACAATGCGTTTCTCACTCTCTCTCTTTCATTTTCCCAGCTAGAACGCTTGGAGATTCCACTGCTGTGGCCATTCATTTGTGGCTGCTGCACCGTTTTCTACATCGATTTCTGTTTCGTAGAATCGATGCCAATAAATTTATTTATCAGAAATTCATCGCCTTGTTTTCTTATCAGATCAGTGGCTGTTCTCATCTTTGCTTTCTCTCTTTCTTTTTTCAGTTCACAGATTTAACCATACTCTCTCTCTCTCTCTCTCTCTCTCTCTCTACAGTTTTAGGCCCCAATATTTTTAAGGCCCAAAAATTTTTCATTTAATAAATTTTGAATGTTGATAATTCCAATATTGAATGGTGATAATTTTGATTTATCATTCAATGGTATTTTTTAAAAATATTTATATATGTTTCTCCTTATTCAATTAAATCGCAAAACTAATCGTTGATGTTTTTTCTCGTTTATACCAATCGTTGGTATGTCATGTTCTCTCACTTTAATTTATATCTTTTCCTACTCTTGTCTTTGTTTTTGTTTTGTAGTTTTCTATTTTCTCACCTTTCTTAGTTATTAGTTTCTTATTTATCTTACCAATTAAATTTAGAAATTTTTCAATACTTTAACTCTTCTAAACTCTAAGTATTACATATAGTAAAACATTTTTTTTCATTTTTAGGCATAATTGGTTGCATTTGGTCAAATAGCATATAAAGTCAAAATGCTACTTGAAAAATTCGCTTTAGGCTCTCTATATGTAGAGTCGGCCCTGGTATGACTCTTTTTATTTTGTAATTACACTAAAATATATCATTCAATATTTGGGTTTAATTCATTGTCCATGACCTGAGCTTGCTCTATACCATTAGTTTCAGTGACCACTACATCCCTTTGGGTTGGGTTCGGTTCATCTAGTATCAGTTGGTAGAAATCCTCAAAAGTAAGGGTGAGCAAAACATGGTTCGGTTTAAAAATTAAACCGAACCAAAAACCAAAGTAGAAGAAAAATAGAAACCAAAGCCAAACCAAAGTTCATATGGTTTGGGTCAAACCAAACCGAACCGGTTTGGGTCAAACCAAACCGAATCAACATAAATTTCAATTTTTTAATTTTTATTATCATTATTTTTTATAAATTACATGTAAAGTATTGCTTAAAAAAGATTTATATTACATGTACATTACTAAAGTCTCATAAATACAAACTATATAATAATATAAATATATAATATGCCAAATAAAATTTATTTATATACATATACATATTTTTAAAAGAATATTTCTTTCTATTACTGTTCGGTTCGGTTTTGGTTTTTCAACAAAAACCAAAAATCGAATCAAAAACCAAATTATTATATTTTATAAAATCAAAACCAAACCAAATAGAATTTGGTTCGGTTCGGGTTGTCAATCTCGGTTCTGTTTTTGGTTTGCGGTTTGGTTTTGCTCACCCCTACTCAAAAGTCATTCCCTCATCTAGCTCTACAACATTATCAAGATCAACATCCTTATGGGGCTGAACCTATTGGTATTCCATTACGTATGAAGGTTCTGCTCTAGGTGACCTACGTTTCTTGGAGCGAGGGAGACTATAATCAAGTTCATATACAGGTTCATCATTAGCATATAATGGTGCGCTCGAGCAAACAACAGCACCTCCCCCATCGACTCCAACTAGATTACACTGAAACCTTGATATCCGTGTAAATTCATAGTCGCAGAAGACACAAGCAGTGGAGGATCCAGGACGCCATCTTCGGGGGGGGGGGGGGGGGGCGAAAATTTCCTTTAAAATTCTCCGTCCGGCAATCAAAAATTTCTGACCGGCCGAAAACCCGTAATTAATTCAATTTAATTCAATAAGAACACAATCTTTCATTATTTATACACATAACATACTAGCAATTAATTGTTTCCAATTAGAATCCCTAAATTAAAATTCTTAAAATTATAAAATTTATAATTCCATTCAATCTTTAATTCTAATCAATCTAATTTCAATCTAATTTATTTTATTTTTATTTTTTTTAATCATAAGATGGATATTTTTTTCTAGGCCTAAGTTTTAATTATAGAATTGAATTCTAGCCCAAGTTAGAAGTAAATTTTTTTTTTTAGGCTCAGTCAAAACGACGTCGTTTTGCTGGGTTTGTAAAAATTAAATCCTAGGCAAAACGACGTCGTTTTGCCTGGGTTTTAAAAAAAAAAATCCCAGGCAAAACGACGTCGTTTTGATTGGGATTTTAAAAAACATTAAAAAAAAAAGGAAAAAAGAAAGGGGGAAAGAAGACATCGTCTTCTTCCCCCTTCTTTCCCTGGTTTTAGGGGGGCTGCCCCCCCCAAAACCAGAGAACGGCGGCAGCCATGGCTGCCGCGATACACCCCCTAATGGGGGTGATTCTCGGCGGCCGGGGGGGCAACGGTCTACCCGTGCCCACCCCTGGCTCCGCCACTGGACACAAGGGTATCTATTATTGTTGGCACGTTCATAAATTTCACATTTCAGACTGCAACATGTTTTTAGCACCACATGATGGTGCAAACCAGCACAAAGTTTCTTAAGTAGGGCATGAGAGCTAGTCATTGAGAGATTAAATGCACTGGAGTTATTGAACCTGGAGTTAAGAAGGGGCAACCAAATAATGGAGCACAAATTAGATGCATTAAGTGCTCACTTAGGTTGTGAGGTCACCCCTTTTCCACCATCACCTTCAAATGACTCTTAGTAAGTCATTTCATATTGTGTTTGGTCCATTTTATTTGCTTATTACTATGAACTATTCATATTGAATCTCTATCATGCCCCTTTAATCCTACATATTTAATTGGCAAAGAAGTCTAGGCGCATTAATTGTTCTAGCTTTCATCTTAAAGTTGTTTTCAAGGTTTATGTTAGGTCTTACTTTGCTTGTTTTGTACCAATATCTGCTTGTTTTTCATTAATACTTATGAGGAATTTCATGGGTGTTGACAACAAGCAGAATTGATAGCACATAAAGAGATCTCATTTCTCATATCTTTTTCATTTTTGTTGTCATATAGCTATGTTGAAAATTAAACTTAATTTGATAAAAATAAAAAGAACTGAAAAATAATAGAAAAAGGTGTTGGAAATTTGACAAACATATTGGATTATATATTAGTGATTATTTGTCAACTTTGGGCCAAATTATATTATGGAAAGGAAGCGTATTTAATTAAATGATTAGTGTCATTGTATAGTACGTAACGTGAGCTTTCCAACGGTATATAATTTACCCAAAACGGACAAGTAGTGAATGAGAAATTGTTGCTCAAAATTAGCCTAATGGAATGGAATATTTGGAGAAAAATTTGGCTTATGTTAACTTATCCCACATGGGAAAAATATGAAGTGGAAAAGGTGTTTATATTGAAACACACTTTTGTAAGGTGTTAACTTGTATAAGCCAAAAGGCTCTCTCTTGTGCGCGCAGGGGGGGTGCAAATCCTAGCCCCGAGCCTTTCAAAGGCCCAATGCCGGACCGAAATGGGCAACTACGGGCCTGCCTAGTTTTTGCTCCGGCCCAACAAAATTTTCTCCAGATATATTTTTTTTTTTGAGCTTATTCAAATTCTCTGTGACAGTTTTACTTTTGAATAAAACTGTAACTGCAAAATTAATTCCCTTAATGAGAGAATTAATAATGTCAGTTATTTCCATTCTTTTAAAACCCTCCTTTCTGCCAATTCTTTCTTTTACTTATATATTGATTTTGATTTCCAAATTCCTTCTCCTTAATTGCATTCTGCTTCCTCCAAAAAAAAAAAAAAAAATCTTTCCTTTTTCCGGTGATAGTACACTTCACATAGTTCGGTTCGCATTCGAGAGTCGTTGTATCCTGGGAGACAAATCGCCACTACGGGGCAGATAATTGTCTTAAGGAAACTGTTTTTACAGGCCTCGGCTCTACTGTTTCCTTCCTTCCGTTCAGGTTGAAAAGTATTTTAAATCTTTCGTTTGTTCTTCGTTTTATTTTCAATTCTGTTTTTTCTATAATCTGCAACTAACAATCTTAAGACAGTTATATACGTAGTGCTTCGTTAAGTTTTGCAGGATTACCTTGACATTTTGGATTTTTAATACCTTGACATTTTGGATATTAAAACCTTGACATTCTGGATATTTATACCTTGACATTTGGAGAATTTTTGGACCTTTTACTGGATTATTGTGGACTGTTTGGACATTTGTTGTTATAAATTAACAGTTCTTTTTTTTTATGATTCATTTTCTGTGTTTAGTTTGTTGATTTTGGAATTTCACTAACTTTCTTTGTTTGAAATTTCAGATTGAAAAATGGCTGATATTGTCCCACCTTTTGGAGGCAATAGTTCTGAAACTGGCCAAGGCCAGAATAACCAACATGGACAAAATGGTCCTAGTGGTTCTAGGCTTGTTATGCCCAACGGTCCTGTAGCTGGTTCGGGTTCATACCCAGTAACGGTCCTTCTGTTCAATTAGCTGTTGATGCTTAGAATCACTTGGATTTCCTTTGTAGAAACCACATTCTAAATGGATTGGTTCCTGATTTGTATGAGGTTTACATTATTAAACGAACTGCAAAGGAATTATGGGACTCCTTAGATAGGAAGTACAGAACTGAGGATGCGGGTGCTAAGAAATACTTAGTAGGCCAATTCCTTAGTTACAAAATGGTTGATTCCAAATCTGTTGTGAGTCAAGTGCAAGAAATCCAGCTTTTGATCCATGGGATGCAAGCTGAAAGGATGGAGAATAGTGAAACCTTCCAAGTGGCTGCAATCATTGAGAAATTGCCACCTAGTTGGATTGATTTCAAAAACTATCTCAAGCATAAAAGGAAAGAGATGTCTGTTGAGGATCTAATTGTCCGACTTCGTATTGAAGAAGACAATAGAAGATCAGAGAGGAAATCTTCTGTTGCTGCTAATCAAGCTATGGCTAGAGC
The DNA here is from genome assembly GCA_039660915.1 of Euphorbia tirucalli. Classification (NCBI taxonomy): domain Eukaryota; kingdom Viridiplantae; phylum Streptophyta; class Magnoliopsida; order Malpighiales; family Euphorbiaceae; genus Euphorbia; species Euphorbia tirucalli. Next base: position 19,955,117 of record CM077637.1, read on the forward strand.
CAATGTTGTGGAGGTCAAGAAAGACCCCAAGAAGGGCAAACAGCCTACTGGATCTAAGTCCAAATTGGGACCTAAAGGGGGCATTTCCAAGAAACCAAAGTTTAATGGAAAATGCTTCAATTGCAACAAAATGGGACACAAGTCCTCTGATTGTAGGCTGCCAAAAAGGGTCAAAAAAAATGAGGCAAATGCTGTGGAAGAAATTGCTAGAGATGTGTCTGACATCGATCTGTGTGCAGTGATTTCTGAAGTCAACCTAGTTGACTCAAATCCACGAGAATGGTGGATTGATACTGGTGCTACACGCCACATTTGTTGTGACAAAGGGTCTTTTGCTGGATTGACTCTTACAAAGAAAGGAGAGAATCTCTACATGGGCAATTTCGCTACTTCAAAGATCAAGGGACATGGAACTGTCATTCTGAAAATGACTTCTGGGAAAGAAGTGAAGCTGCAAAATGTCTTGTATGTTCCTGAAATGAGGAAGAATCTGGTTTCTGGGAGCCTCTTGAGCTCATATGGCTTCAAGATGGTTTTTGAGTCTCAGAAATTTATTTTGTCTAAAAGGGGTATGTATGTGGGCAAGGGATATGAATGTAATGGGATGTTCAAATTTAATTGTATCTCTTGTAAATCAAATTCAATTGAAATGAATAAGAATAACGTTTCTTCTGCTTATATTATTAAGTCTTCTAATTTATGGCATAGTAGACTTGGACATGTTAATTTTGATACGTTGCGACGTTTAATTAACTTGAATCATATCCCCATCTTTCAAATTGATAAAAACCATAAATGTGAAATTTGTGTAGAGACAAAATTGACAAGATCCTCATTTCATTCTGTTGAAAGAAATTTAGAACCACTTGATCTTATACACACAGATATTTGTGACTTGAAGTTTGTTCAATCAAGGGGAGGAAATAAATATTTTATTACCTTCATAGATGATAGCACAAAATATTGTTATGTGTATTTGCTTAAAAGCAAAGATGAGACTTTAGAGAAATTTGTTCTCTATAAGCAAGAAGTAGAAAACCAACTTAATAAAAAGATTAAGGTGGTAAGAAGTGATCGTGGTGGTGAATATGTTGCACCATTTGGTGAGTTTTGCTCCCAACATGGTATTATTCACGAAGTAACACCACCGTACTCTCCTCAATCTAACGGTGTAGCTGAACGAAAGAATCGTACCTTAAAAGAAATGATGAATGCAATGCTAACCAGTTCTGGGTTACCACAAAACATGTGGGGGGATGCTGTGTTGTCAGCAAATTACCTTTTAAACAAGGTACCCCGTAAGAAACAAGACAAAACCCCTTATGAATTATGGAAAGGTAGAAAACCTTCTTATAATTACTTGAAAGTGTGGGGGTGTCTTGCAAAGGTAATGGCCCCATTACCTAAGAGAATGAAAATAGGCCCAAAGACAGTGGATTGTATTTTCATTGGATATGCGGAACACAGTAATGCGTATCGGTTTCTTGTGCATGAATCTAAAAACCCGAAATACACAAGAATACATTAATGGAGTCAAAGGACGCCTCGTTCTTTGAAAATGTGTTTCCATGTAAACAAAACAGTGTGGGGTCGGGATCTAAACGGTCTCGTGAGACTGTTGAAGTTGACAGTCAAGATGGTCAACATGACGAAGTTGAGAATAATGAAGAGCTTCAACAAGAGGTGGAAGAGAATGTTCAAGATCTTCAAGAAGAGGATAAGATGGACATAGAGGTTGAACCTCGAAGAAGTAAAAGGGCAAGGGTGGAAAAATCTTTTGGTCCAGATTTTCTAACTTACATGTTAGAGGCTGAACCACAAACTTATAAAGAAGCTGTAAGTTCAACTGAAAGTCCTTTATGGAAAGAAGCCATAAGGAGTGAGATTGATTCCATTCTACAAAATCATACTTGGGAATTAGTGGATCTTCCTCCTGGAACTAAACCACTAAGCTCTAAATGGATTTTCGAACGGAAATTGAAAGCAGATGGAACAATTGATAAGTACAAGGCCCGTTTGATTATAAAAGGTTATAGACAAAAGGAAGGCCTTAACTACTTTGATACTTATTCTCCAGTGTCGAGAATAACATCCATTAGGATGGTACTTGCTATTGCCGCTCTACGGAATCTTGAGGTACATCAAATCGATGTGAAGACAATTATCTGCCCCGTAGTGGCGATTTGTCTCCCAGGATACAACGACTCTCGAATGCGAACCGAACTATGTGAAGTGTACTATCACCGGAAAAAGGAAAGATTTTTTTTTTTTTTTTTGGAGGAAGCAGAATGCAGTTAAGGAGAAGGAATTTGGAAATCAAAATCAATATATAAGTAAAAGAAAGAATTGGCAGAAAGGAGGGTTTTAAAAGAATGGAAACAACTGACATTATTAATTCTCTCATTAAGGGAATTAATTTTGCAGTTACAGTTTTATTCAAAAGTAAAACTGTCATAGAGAATTTGAATAAGCTCAAAAAAAAAATATCTGGAGAAAATTTTGTTGGGCCGGAGCAAAAACTAGGCAGGCCCGTAGTTGCCCATTTCGGTCCGGCATTGGGCCTTTGAAAGGCTCGGGGCTAGGATTTGCACCCCCCCTGCGCGCGCAAGAGAGAGCCTTTTGGCTTATACAAGTTAACACCTTACAAAAGTGTGTTTCAATATAAACACCTTTTCCACTTCATATTTTTCCCATGTGGGATAAGTTAACATAAGCCAAATTTTTCTCCAAATATTCCATTCCATTAGGCTAATTTTGAGCAATAATTTCTCATTCACTACTTGTCCATTTTGGGTAAATTATATACCGTTGGAAAGCTCACGTTACGTACTATACAATGACACTAATCATTTAATTAAATACGCTTCCTTCCATAATATAATTTGGCCCAAAGTTGACAAATAATCACTAATATATAATCCAATATATTTGTCAAATTTCCAACAATCCCCCACATGAATGAAATTGATTGACGAAAAGAAAGATCAAAATCGAAGTGGTGATAGTAAACTACAGTCGATATTTGCATAGGATAGGTAGGCATCAACCCTTAAACCTTCCCTTGTGCTAGTATATTTACTTTACTGGCTGACTAGTAGACACGATGTCCTTGAACTATTCTGCCGTTTATGTAAACGATGATATACCTCACACAAATACCAACATAACACAGTTTTTGGTTCTCATGGTTATGTCCGTTATGGTCATGAACATCTCCTGGTTCTGCAAGAGTTTCAGATAACTAGGCCCCATTAGTTTCTTTTGAAGCGACCCCACTTCACTCTCACATAGGTGATCTCTTTTGCTCAACCTTTTGAAGCACAAAGAATCATTAAAAGCATAGCTTAACCTTTCCACATTTTATCACTGTTTACATCGTAGGAATGGACAAGGGTTTGACCCCCACAGTGACCTCACAAGGTCTATGCAATTAGGTTGTCCCATTGAACCTAGATCTTGGGATCTCCAGTCAACAAGGTTGGGTTTTCCTTCACATAGCGCCTTAAATATTCATGGGCTTTAGTCCCATTCCTCTTGATGTCTTTTCAACTTGATCTCGGTTTAAACCTTTGGTTAGCGGATCCGCAGTGTTATCCTTTGACCCTACAAAGTCAATAGAGATAACTCCCGTTGAGATCAGTTGTCAAACGGTATTATGACGACGACGCATGTGTAGCAACTTACCGTTGTACATAATGTTCTGTGCTCTTTTAATCGTTGCTTGATTATCACAATGTATACAAATTGCGGGCACAGGCTTTGGCCATTCTGGAATATCTTCTAAGAAATTCCGTAACCATTCAGCTTCCTCTCCAGTTTTATCCAAGGCTACAAACTCAGCTTCCATAGTGGATCTAGTTATAATCGTTTGCCTTGAGGATTTCCACGACACTGCTCCTCCTCCTAGAGTGAACACGTACCCACTTGTACCTTTAGAATTCTTGATGTCAGCTATCCAACTGGCATCAGAATATGCTTCTAGTACCGCAGGTTCTCTCGTATAGTGTAAACCATAATTACGAGTATATCGCAAATACCTTAGTATTCTCACGATAGCTACCCAATGAATCTTTCCTGGATTACTCGTATATCTGCTTAAACTACTTACAGTGTAAGCAATATCTGGTCTTGTGCAACTCGAAAGGTACATCAGACTACTTATAACCCTGGCATACTCCACTTGGTCTATGCCTTCACCTTTGTTTTTGGACAAATGTTGACTAATGTCCAACGGAGTTTTGGCTGTACCAGAATCATCCTTGTTAAACTTATCAAGTATCTTGTCCACGTAGTGTGACTGAGTTAAAATGAGACCGTTAGGTGAACGTTTAACTTGGATGCCTAAAATCACATTCGCCAGTCCCATATCTTTCATGTCAAATCTGGAATTTAACATGTTCTTGGTACTCTTTACCATCTTCTCATTGCTTCCCACAATGAGTATGTCATCAACATACAAGCATAGGATAACATATCCTTCAGTTGTAGTTTTGACATAAATACATTTGTCACACTCGTTGATACGATAGCCACTAGCCATCATGGCATCATCAAACTTTTTGTGCCATTGTTTTGGTGCTTGCTTTAAACCGTATAAAGACTTCACCAATTTACAGACTTTCTTTTCTTGATCTGGAACTACACAACCTTCAGGTTGTTCCATGTAGATTTCTTCTTCCAGATCTCCATTCAGGAAAGCTGTCTTAACATCCATTTGATGTACCTCAAGATTCCGTAGAGCGGCAATAGCAAGTACCATCCTAATGGATGTTATTCTCGACACTGGAGAATAAGTATCAAAGTAGTCAAGGCCTTCCTTTTGTCTATAACCTTTTATAACCAAACGGGCCTTGTACTTATCAATTGTTCCATCTGCTTTCAATTTCCGTTTGAAAATCCATTTAGAGCTTAGTGGTTTAGTTCCAGGAGGAAGATCCACTAATTCCCAAGTATGATTTTGCAGAATGGAATCAATCTCACTCCTTATGGCTTCTTTCCATAAAGGACTTTCAGTTGAACTTACAGCTTCTTTGTAAGTTTGTGGTTCAGCCTCTAACATGTAAGTTAGAAAATCTGGATCTAAGTCCAAATTGGGACCTAAAGGGGGCATTTCTGAGAAACCAAAGTTTAATGGAAAATGCTTCAATTGCAACAAAATGGGACACAAGTCCTCTGATTGTAGGCTGCCAAAAAGGGTCAACAAAAATGAGGCAAATACTGTGGAAGAAATTGCTAGAGATGTGTCTGACATCGATCTGTGTGCAGTGATTTCTGAAGTCAACCTGGTTGACTCAAATCCACGAGAATGGTGGCTTGATACTGGTGCTACACGCCACATTTGTTGTGACAAAGGGTCTTTTGCAGATTATAGAAAAAACAAAAGGAAATGGATTGTATGCAATAAAAGGTGAAATGGTCATATGATGTTGATTAAAGATAGAAGCTACACAAAGTTGAGGAAGAAATTTGTCTTTTTGGAGCATTTAGCAGTGAAGTTTATGACATGTATTAAATATTGTAGGTTGGCAAAAGAGTGTTAAAATGAATGACTTAATTGAATTAAGATGACAGGAGACAAAGAGTTTATTGCAAATTAAAGATAGAATGGGCCAAAGTAACTAATAAATAAAATAATAATATAGAATGGTATAATTCTTTTTTTTTAAAAGGGAGTTAGAGTAAGCAAAATATAAAAGATGTGACCCAGTGTTTTTCTATTTGTTTGTGTAAGTTTGTAAAATATCCTTTATGAAATAAAGTTAAGTGTCCCTCTTCCTCCAACAAGTTGTTGAGATGCTTATTTTTGTGATGGGGCTTTCATTTAATGTTTTTGGGAAATGCATTTTCACTTGAGTTACTGCTAGTACTATTACTGCTCACATATAATAATCCATGTACAACATGTGGTTTATTAATTTTGGTGGCTGCCTAATATTATTTATTTTTTTCTCAATCTGTTTGTGGCATATAACTATTATATTAGTCTGAAAACTGTACCAATTTTTACTGAATATGAGATATATTTTCGTGAAGCAGATTTACTGCATTTGATTGCAGATTTTGATGCTGGCAAGTAATAGTTGTTCATTAACTTAAGAGGACAAAATGGAATTTTATTGGATTGTTAAGTGTATTTCCTAAGTGCAAATTTAAGTTTTAATATAACTTTCTCAGGTATGTGACAAAATTGGCTCTTTAAGTAGGAAAGTGCATATTACGAGCACAAATTTTTTCCCCTCTGATCTCACAACTCAAAACTTGTAAGCTATTAGTTTTTTTATCTCTTCCTTGTAATGATACATGCTTTCTAAGTTGCTGATTAAAATTTATTAAATTCATTTTCATTACAGCCATTACCAGTTCATGTTATGGAACATGTGATTCTGTGGTACCCAAAGCCAATTGGTATTGATAATCTGATGAGATTTAGGCATTGAGAAAGAGAGAAAGTAGGCAATGAGAAAGAAAGAAAGTACGGAGCATACTAATCTGATTAATTTAAATCAAACTCATAGCATGTTTAGTTAAACTTTATTTTAATAGTATGATTGAAGAAAAGGAGAAGGAAATGGTTTAAATGCAACCTAGTAAGGAAATTAAGAGATATAAGATGAGAGTAATTCAATCAAATATGATGTTGGGATTTGTCATCGGAAAAATAACGTCGCGCAGCGGAATTACACCATTTAAAATTTTTCTAGAATCCACTTATCGTGTCCAATTAACATTGATTGAAAAAAAAAATTTTGAATCAAGACAGATTAAACTCACCGGATTCGTCTCTTCTAGAGACTGCAGCTGAATCGTTTTTTGAAATTGCAATCTCCAAAGTCCGATGCATGACCAACTATTGAGCGGGAACCGATACTAGTCGAAGAGCGAAGGAATGAAAGAATAATTGCTGGAATTTTCTAGGGTTAGGACTGATTTTTTCTACTTAAGTATACCATTATATAGACTCCTTGTCTAATTGAGTTTTAACTAGGTTAATTAAACCAATCCCACTAAAATTACAATTATATAAATAAACTTTAACTAAAAGTTCATACTATATAATTTAATCTTATTAGGCTGAATTTAATTACCTCTAAATTAAAATTAAATCACACTTAAGTAAATACATTACATGTATTTAATTTTCCTACTTAGAAAAATAATTTAATTAGTTGTTTGCTTTATGTAATTCAATTAATTGATAAATTAATTAATTACGTTATGTAAACTTATTAATTAAATAAAATCAATCCAATATTAATTAATTACCTTGACACCAAATATCAACTAATTAATTAACGCATTCCTTCCAATGTACATTACATGTACAATTTCTATAAGTTCCGACTCAGTTGATCTATGTGCATGATCCTATGGGTCTATTTTCATATTGGCAGTAAGCCCAAGGCCCACAGACTGTAAATGGGTTCTAACAAACCGTTACAGCCCCCAATTATGATAGAGATACATCAGTCTTTAGAAAACACTCACCCGGTAGTAATCTTATAGTATCCTTTGCCAAATGACATCGATATGAATAAACAAGAGGCACGGTGTTCGTCATCCTCTTTTGCTGTTTATTATATTTCTTGATCTTGAGTTGATTGATTAATGAAATAAGCAACCGACTTAGTTGGGTATGGCCATACATTTATCAGTCCTACTCATCAAGTGGCAATTCCATCACTTCATCATCAATATCAATATGTTCACCGGTCTACCAAATCATACCCGTATTTAGCATCCTTTTACAGACTTATTAAGCGTATGTTAAAGTGACCAGATTCCATATTGATACTATAATAAAATCTAGTCTGAGGACAAAAGAGACCTGCTCAAGAAAGAATTATGATGCGACAACCATGTGGCTTTCTTGTGCTGATCGATCCAGTCCCATAACATGTACCTATATTCATGACTGACTATACAAGTACTATGACTAGTTAAGAACTACCATACAGTTATGGAATATACAAGTCTGTGATTCTATTCGTTTCCACGATTAGAATAGACTTGAGATATGTTTTATGATTATCAATCAATGGATACTCCATTCATGTTATAGCACAAGATATAAATGAAATAGATTATTGCCTCTATTAATATGACACAAATGATGTATACATACACAAGTCTTAAAGTACAATACAAAATAGAAGAATACAGTGATTGGCCAACAAAATCATCATTATAAAATTATGTTGTTGGATGCATCATCCAAGACTAAATTATGTCTATTTCATGTAATTAAATTTGAGATTAGCTACACTGCTACAGTGTACAATGTGTGGGATGGGTTGGATTTCTTGATTTAGACGTATGGGAACATTCATATTTTCATTGAGATAATTTTGGTTGAATTAATTTAGTCATAATTAAACCTCTTTCCGCAAATGTGTTCAATGAAAATCAAATTAAACTCATCACTTATAGATTTAATGAGCTGTTACATTTGTTAGTGAGATGTCTACTAATTAACTGTATATTTTTTGGTAAGTTGAATATGCTAAAAGGGATACGATCTAGAGAGTTTCATTTTGTTAAAGACTGAACATTTCGACATTAATTGTTGCATTTCAGTGTCAAGGATTTAAGTTTTGTGCATTATGGAGTGTGAAAAAACAGAGAAAGAAATGCAACTTTTATTTATTCATCAAAATCACTAAAACCAGTACAAAGGAAAGCTATTTATAATCAGATACAAAGAGTTTGTTATTTTAGCGCCTAAAATCTGTTTCAAACTAACGATCCAGATTATTTCTTCTGTTGCTGATGAATGGACGAGATTGAAGAACTAAAGAAGGAGATGGGTAAAGAAGGATATGGTGGCTGACAGATGAAGCTGGTGATGGCTGCTTTATCAAGCTATGTTGCTCCCTTTTATTTAGGTTTGGAATTGGGCCTGTTTATAAGACATAAAACTGGGCCCATCCTCATCAGTTTTCACACCCCCTCCTCAAGATGGATTTGGTGTGGCAGCAACCAAACCCATTTTGGCAAGTGCAGGTTTCATATGATCCAGACTAAGGCCCTTAGTAAAAAGATCAGCAAGTTGATGATCAGTAGAAATATATGGGGTATGAAGAAAACCAGCAGAGATATGATCTCGTACAAGATGACAGTCAATTGAGATGTGCTTGGTACGGTCATGAGAAATTGGATTTTGAGCAAGGGCAATGGCTGACTTACTATCACAGTGCATAGTAATAGGAAGCTTAGCTTGAATACCAAAATCTTGAAGAAGATATTGTATCCATTTGAGCTCACAGCTTGTAGAGGCCATACTTCGATATTCTGCTTCAGCACTTGAACAACTGACTGTAAATTGTTTTTTTGTTTTCCAAGATACCAAAGCATTCCCCAGAAAAACACAATAGCCTGTAAGAGATCTTCTGCTCAACTTGCATTTTCCCCAATCTGCATCGCAATAGGCTGTAACAGTTTGGACATCTGATTGGCTAGGATAAAACAAACCGTAGTGTGCAGTCCCCTTCAAATAACGAAGAACATACATTGCAGCTTGCAAATGATGGGTACATGGATGTTGCATAAATTGGCTTAATTACTGAGTGACAAAAGATAAATCTGGTCTGGTGAATTGCAAATACAGCAGACGACCAACTAAACGTCGAAAGACAGAGGGATCTTGTAATTCAATCCCATCTGAGGCAAGGTCAATACCATGTGCAACAGGATTAGCAACTGTATTAGCTTCTTCCAACCCAGCATCTTTTAGTATATCTGTCACATATTTGGTCTGAGATAGAAACAAACCTGATGATGACCTCACAATTTCTATGCCAAGAAAATATTTTACAGGGCCCAAATCCTTTATGGTAAACAGCTGATGTAGATAAGACTTAACCTCCATAATTTGTTTTTCATCAGCACCCATGATAAGAATATCATCTACATAAATGAGTAATCCCACAAATCCTATGGATTTCTGCAAAGTAAAAAAACAATGATCATGGTAAGAACGAATAAAGCCAAAACTCAATAGTTTTGCAGAGATTTCTCTGTGCCATTGTCTGCCAGCCTGCTTAAGCCCATAAAGGGATTTCACCAATTTACAAACCTGACCTGTACCCGCCTTGGCATAGCCCAAAGGAGGCTGAAGATAAATTTCTTCATCTAAGACCCCATGTAAATAAGCATTGTTCACATCAATTTGGTGAATATGCCAATCAAAAGCAGCTCCAATTGCTAAAAACATTTTAACTGTAACAGACTTAGCAACCGGACTAAAACTATCATGATAATCCACTCCGAATTCCTGATTGTAACCCTTAGCGACCAACCGTGCCTTATATCTGTCAATTTCACCAGTGGGTTTATATTTAATTCTATAGACCCACTTAGTAGCTAGAGCCTTTTTTCCAGGTGGTAATGGAACAAGAATCCAAGTATTATTGGATTCCAAGCCTGATATCTCCTGCTGCATCGCCTCAACCTAACAAGGTTCAGTTCTGGCCTCAAAATAATGTCTTGGCTCCTTGAAAATCAGCAATTTTGTCAAAAAAGCTGCATGGGCAGTAGTAAACTGCAAAGAAGAAGGAAGAAGTAATTGAGAATTAGTAACAGAAGCGATAAAATCAGATAACCAAACAGGTCTGGTCCGAGTTCTATTTGATCGGCGTAAGGAACTTTCAATGTTAGAACCATCAGCAGAAGACAAAACATCAGAAACAACTTCAGAAGAACTAGCGGACAATGGCAATGATTGAGACTGAATTGCTACAAAAGGAAAAATCTCTTCTTGAAACTGAACATCCCTGCTTACTACCAGCTGTTGACGTTCCAAATCCCATATCTTATAACCCTTTTGGCCAGAAGAAAAACCAAGAAACACTCCCTTAAAAGCACGAGCAGAAAATTTATCTTTGACAGGATGTGTGTCAGTAAAAAAACATTGACAACCAAAAACAAAATATTTACTGTAATTAGGTAATTCTCCATAGAAAACCTCATGTGGTGAATGCCAATCCAACACATGAGAAGGTAAGACATTTATTATTGCAACAACCATTTGAATTGCTTCTCCCCAAAACCGAATTGGAAGAGATGCTTGGAAAAGAATGGCCCTGGCCACTTCTAATAGTTGGCGATGCCTCCTTTCAACAATACCATTCTGCTGAGGAGTATAAACACATGTTTTTTGATGCAAAATACCCCGAGCAGTAAATAATTCTTGACAAGAATGATTAACAAATTCTGTACCATTGTCTGTCCGCAACATTTTCACTTTGGCAGCAAATTGAGTTTCAATCAATAAAAAAAAATGTCTCTAAAGCATGACAGGTTTGAGATTTGTGTTGCAAAAGTATAACCTAAGTGATCCTTGTAAAATCATCAACAAGAGTCAAGAAATATCTTGCTCCTGTAGTAGAAAGGGTTTTATACGGCCCCCACAGATCAACATGTATCAAGTCAAATCTAGCTTTAGTAGCAATTTTACTATGATTAAAAGATAATCTGTGTTGTTTAGCAAAATGGCATATGGTGCAATCTTCATTTAAGCAAGAAAAGGATACTGAATCATCATTTATGTGACTCAAAACATCTATGGAGGCATGACCAAGCCTCAAATGCCAAAGTTTGGTATCTGAAACTACAGAAGCAACAAAATCAGTCTTACCATCAATACAATTTTGCATTCGTTCTAAAACAGTAGGTGAAAAAGACTTTTTATCCAACAAAAATAGCCCATCAACCTTCCATGCTACTGCCACAAGCCTCTTAGACCGCTGGTCCTGTATGTAACAACAATGTTTAGAGAAAACCACCTCCATCTGTGTTTGAAACATTAATTGACTGACAGACAACAAATTGTATCGAAATTGAGGTATATACAATACATCCTGTAACTTCAATTGTGAGGACAACACTACATCACCCTTGTATTTTAACTGAATAAAACTTCCATTAGGCAAAGTCACTGTTTGCTTATGAGTTAAAGAACTCAGCTGCTCAAATATTTCCTTAACAGGACACATGTGCGAAGTAGCACCACTGTCAACAATCCAAACGTTTTCACTGCTTAAGGAAACAGGGAAAATAGAGGACTGACCTGAAAAAACAGCAAAAGCAGAAAAATCCGCTGTGTGCATAGGTGATTCAGCAACCGATTTGCCCTTCATCATCTTGTAAACCTCCTTAATCATGCTGCTCATATCTGGCTTATCATAATGAGAATCAGTGTCACTTTCATCAGTAATTTTTGCTGAATTGCTACTACCACAAACAGCATTTGCCCGAAATTTTCCACCAGAACTTGTGCCAGCACTTTTCTCCTTTCTGCTTTCTTTGTTCTTACCCCACCAATCTGGATAACCAATGATTTCAAAACAGGTAGCTCTAACATGGCCATGTGAATCACAATTGTCACAATAAAGATCATCTTTGGATTCAAATTTCTTCTTTCCTTTCCCTTTCACAAAAACAGGTGTTTTCTTCTTTTTGTCACTTCGTGCAAAGCTAGCAACATCCACTGATTGTTCAACAGAAATTTCATTTTGCTTTTCCACTTGCAACAACATTGAATAAGCTTTATTGAGATTAGGAAGAGGATCCATTAAAGAAATATGATTTCTCACATTATTATACTGATCATTCAGCCCCATGAGAAATTGAATTAACTTGTCCTCCTCATTCATATCTGAAATTCTTTGAAAAGCATTGCAAATACAATTCCTTGCTGCTTCACATTTGCAAGAAGGAATTGGCCGCAAAAAAGCTAACTCATCCCAACACTTCTTAAGCTTGTTAAAATACATCATAACAGAGAAATTACCTTGATTTAATAGGCTGATTTCTCTCTTGATTTGGAAAATTTGTGGTCCATTGCTTTCTCCAAAACGATGAGCCAAATCCTTCCACAATTCTCTTGCAGTAGAAACATACTGAAATCCGTCTGCTATTTCTTTTGAAATTGAATTCAACACCCAAGAAGTAACCAAACAATCAGTTTTGAGCCATTTGCGATAAGCTAATGATCCTTCTACAGGAATCTCAAGGTCTTCAAGAACAAACTCAGAAACTTCCTTCACCTTCAAAGCTCGCAACATTGCTCTACTCCAGGCCATATAGTTATTACCAGAAAGCTGAACAGCAATAAGGATTAATCCAGGATTCTCACTTACTTGATTCATTGCGGAAGCCATATTAATAGCATTTCTTTCTCCTATCTGCTCATTTGCTAACTCATCTTCATCAAAAAAATCTGGTTGGAGATTCTGAAATCGATTTGCGTTGTTTCTCCGTGGCGCCATCAAGGATCGAATTCACCAACCCGCTCTGATACCATGTGAAAAAACAGAGAAAGAAATGCAACTTTTATTTATTCATCAAAATCACTAAAACCAGTACAAAGGAAAGCTATTTATAATCAGATACAAAGAGTTTGTTATTTTGGCGCCTAAAATCTGTTTCAAACTAACGATCCAGATTATTTCTTCTGTTGCTGATGAATGGACGAGATTGAAGAAGTAAAGAAGGAGATGGGTAAAGAAGGATATGGTGGCTGACGGATGAAGCTGGTGATGGCTGCTTTATCAAGCTATGTTGCTCCCTTTTATTTAGGTTTAGAATTGGGCCTGTTTATAAGACATAAAACTGGGCCCATCCTCATCAGTTTTCACATGGAGATACCAAATCCCTCAATTCTCTATAAAGAATCATTTTCCATCTACATTAAAATGATTAATCTATTAAAATTTAGGGATTTTGTGCGGCCTAAAATTGATTAGCTTAGTGTTTTTCCTGCTTAATGACAAGAAGTGCCTCTTAATGTTGCAATCACTCACCATTAGCATTCATATTTATTGTTATTTTTTATAACAAAAACTAACTATGGTTCATTTTAATTATATTATTGCAGGCTACTTGACACAATCAATCTATGTTCATCAATATGGTCAACCATTTTTAGATATATGACAGAGCTTATGAATATGATTAGTCATAATTTAGACCAATTATCTAGTATATTAATCTAGTTAGTCAATTCTAGTAAAGCAAAAGGTGGAAACCTGAGATTTATGAATGGAAAACTTTATACAAAACTTAAATGCTTTCAAAAACTTTACAAATCGAAATTTATGAATTAAAAAGATTCATAATTGAAATTTTGATATATTTCTATTTTAGTCATGAACTAGCTTCAAATCTGCACATTGTGCAAATTTATATAACATTTTTTTCATATTAAATTATACAAATTAAATTTTACTTCAACAAATAATTTTACTATACATTTCTTCATTTTTATTTATTCACGAATTTTATTAATTTATATTAAAAATAAAATAAAAAAAAATATTAATAAGAATCATATGAAAAATGTTAATGGAAAGAAAACCATGTATTTTTGCGGAATTACATATTGTACACTCTAGAATATTTTGTATTCGACTTCGAACCGAGTTCTATTAACACTTAATCACTTATAGTTTAATACCGATACAACAAAGAACATTTTTTTCCAAGACATTATTTTGTATATAATTATAGAAAACTCAGAAAATTTATAAATACATATACTTTTATTCTTTTTCTAATTCTTATTTTTTTTCATTCTTTCTCCCTCTCTATATCATTTTCTTCTTCCATTTTCTTCAAATTTGTTCATAGAATTTAAAATACCGCAGTTATTTTCTTATTTAAGAGAAATTATCATTGGCTTCATTTTCAATGATAAAAAAAATATTAGCTTAAATCATCCATGGATGAACCAAAATTCCCGAAATTCAGTACAAATTAAACCAAATTTGTTGTTCATTTATACAAATCAATCCTTGGAAGGCAAGAACATATTATAATATTGTTGTGACAAATCTAAACATTTGAAAATATTCTCACAAATCAATACAATACCCTTATAGGGTAAATAATTATAATATTCCTAATGTTTGGACAAATACATCACTATCTCTTTATATTCTCTATATTTCTAACATGATGTATATTTATGAGCTCATATCATATCTTCAAATGTTATATATTCAAATTCTTACTAAATAGATCCAACTTAAAAGGTAAGGAAAAAATCTTGTGAAAACAAATGATTTTGATACAGATGACAAGTTGTAACTGAAGATGAACATTAACATTTCAAAAATGAATTAATCAGAAAAATTGAAAGAAATGTTGAGGACACTTGACAAAAAGTACAAACTATCTTAGAATAACAAAAAAAAAAAAAAAAAGAAGTTCAAAGAAACAAAGTTGATAAATTAAGATTGGAGGTAGAAGAGACACTTAAGGCATGAAATAAGAAAGAACAGTTTGGTTGATTGCGTAAAGAGGCTGACAATGATTTGCAGCAGTATGAGAGAACAATGAACTTACTTACACTTGGACAAAAGCCATGCAAACCTTAGGTTCAAATTTTTCAACACTTTCTTCTTTTGAACCTACAATATTACAAAAGGTTGAATAAGTAAGTAACCTATAAGAAAAATCTTTAAATATAAAAGCATTAGGAACAATAATTTTTGACATGTTTTCTATTAAAAAAGCCAAAAAAAAAAAAAAGAAAGAATGAAAGAAATTGAAGAAATTGTCAGTATATGAAAATGAATAGGAACATGAAATGAAGGAAAATTATAGAACCAAAGATAAAAATAAAGTTGATTGTATAAGAGAAGCTTTGTAGGGGTAGACTTTCATTGATTATAAGATGGAATTTACTAGGGACCATGCAAGGCCTGTAGTTGGATACAATTAAGCTCTCGAGTTTCAGTTTTCTTGTCAACTAAAACGTTTAAGAAGATAATAAATATTAAAAACGTTACGAGACTCCCTTAGATGAATTAAATTAAAAATCTTATAACTTTTTTTTATCTTTTTTTATTGGGGTGTGTTGGTTTGGATTAAAATTGAAAATGCTAAACCCAACTTAGTATTATTCACTCACCAAAATCGAATTTACCCATTACTCTAGTACCTAATTTCTATGAGCTTGTAATGACTTGTGTTCATTCTGTTTCCTACTCTTACTTAATCAATGAGATTCCTAAAAGTTTTGTCAAACCTGAGCAAGGTTTGAGACAAAGGGACCCAATTTCCCCCTATCTCTTCCTTCTTTGCGCTGAAGGGTTATCAGCTTTGATTAGGAACGCAGAAGATTCGGGTTTATTGCATGGAGTCAGAGTTTGTCAGAGTAGCCCTTCTGTTTGTCACTTATTTTTTGCAGATGATTCTATCATTTTTGCTCGAGCCACCTTGGAGAAGAGCAACACGGTTCAAAATTTGCTAAAAGGTTACGAGCTTGCTTCGGGTCAGATGGTTAACTATGAGAATTCGAAGATCTCTTTTAGTAAGAATGTCCCTTGTGCTCGTAGAGATGAGATTATTGGGCTTCTTCAGGTTCGCGAAATTGGTCATTTACCGAAGTATCTTAGCCTTCTTACTCTTATGGGGAGATAAAAAAAAGATTGTTTCTCAATTCTTGAGGAATCGCTTACGGAAGAGAATTTCGGGTTGGGGAGAGGAATTGCTTTCTAAAGGAGGGAAATAAGTGCTTATTAAATCGATTGCTCAAGCCATTCCTCAATATGTGATGAGTTGCTTTTTGTCGCCTTCTTCTTTTTGTGATGATTTGCAGAAGTTGATTGGTAATTTTTGGTGGGCAAAAGATGGTAATTCCAAAGGTATGCATTGGCTCTCTTGGGATGCTTTATGTCAAGCGAAGCAAGATGGTGGCCTTGGCTTTTGTTTGTTACTCTCTTTCAACAAAAGTTTACTGGCGAAGCAGGTTTGGCGCATGCTGACATCTCCGGATAGTCTTTGTAGTCGAATTTTCTCAGCTAAGTATTTTCCCTCAGGTAACATTCGGCAAGCTGATCTTGGTTATGACCCTAGTTATGTTTGGTGAAGCATTGTATCCAGCATTCCTATTATTAAAGCGGGCATCTGTTAGCAAGTAGGAAATGGGGAATCCATTGAATCTGGAGGGATAACTGGATTTCTGAGCTTAATTATAAAAAAACCTTTAATGCCAAATGACCGGTTACCTTCCAGGTCAGTTAGCTGCCTCATTCATAATGATCCACCCAGCTGGAATATCCCCCTCCTTAATACGGCTTTTCTGCTAGAAGAAGTGGAAGCAATTTCAAGAATTCCTCTCAACTTTAGGCGTCCTCCAGATAAGTTGCGTTGGAACGATACTCGAAGCAGCATTTATTCGGTTAAAACTGGGTACTTCTTGGAGGAAAAAAGGTGCAGAAGTGAGCTTCATCTTCCCTCCTCTTCTGTGGGTGATCAAAACCTTTGGAAATTTTATTTGGAGGCTGGTAGTTCTGTTAAAGATCAAGCACTTCCTTTGGAGAGTTTGCAGAGGTATTCTTGTTGGGATTTTCACCGGAAATCATCCGAATAAATGCGGAAGATAGCGACAATTTTCTCAAATTTGTGCCCAGGAGCAATTGAGATGAAAATTGTGAAATCAAAATTTAACAAGAAGAGATTCAACTCTTACCAGGAGTATCTCTTTAAGAGATGGCTGTAGAAATCAAAGCAGATTCCTTCCGCATTCATGTACGCGAACGGCTCTAGAACACGACCCGTGTTAGCGTTGGAATCGAAGAATTTTGGGAGAGGATGGCTGCAATTTTCGACTAGTGTGTTACCCCCTTTTGGCCGAATTCTACCTTAGGTATTTTACCTAGGGTGGGCCGAAATTCTCCTTGTAATTTCGGCCCAATTCCATCTTTTATTTTATGTGGGCTTTTCTCCATTTAAAACCCAGGCCAATATTAATTCCTTAGGTCCAATTAATTATCAAACCCAATTCTATTTAACTTGCATCCATAATATATTATTCTAAATAATATATTTGATACAATTAAATTAAAATTAATTTGATCAATTAATTATACCATGGAATTAATTTTGACATACATAAAATATAGATACATGTAAACCTATACATGCAAAATATCTTCACCTAGGAAATAATCTCATAAATTAATTTAATTAATTATGAGAAGGTCAATGCAAATATTAATTTTATTATTATGATCAATCCAATTGATCTTTATAATATAATTAATATAATCCTCTCTCTCTGGTGTGTATACTCCAAGTATACAGGTGATTCCTTAAGTCCGTGTTCAGACGTTCAATTTGTACGATCCTGTGGGCCCATCTTTATGTTGGCAGTGGGCCTATGGCCCACAGACTGCAGGCGGACTCTAGCAAGCCACTGCAGCCCCCAATTAAGATGAAAATGACAGTCCAACTGAAATCATAACCCTGTAGTTTGAACTTGTATATCCCATGTCATTGATATCGGTGGCCAACACAGAGGCATGGATTGATCACCCTCTTTTTTGTCCGGACATTTACTTGATCCCGAATGTACTGATGCTCATAAACAAGTTCCAACTTGTTTGGGTGTGGCCACACTCTTATCAGTCACATTCATCAAGAGGCCGGTGATATCTTCTCAGTGGACTACTGATCCAACTTGTTTGGGTGTGGCCACACTCTTATCAGTCACATTCATCAAGAGGTCGGTGATATCTTCTCAGTGGACTACTGAGTGACATATCCTTTCTGCACATCCATAGCACTGCCATACTTAGTGACATACCCGAAAGTACCCATACTTGGCACCCTATTACAGGCCCTTTAGGCGTAACCCTAAGTATGTGACCTCGCATGCAACACCATCATATGGTTAGGTCAAAGGATCCATACAAGTACTATACGAGAATCACTTGTGATACTATACCATGTGGATTTCTCGTTTAGTGGATCTATCTAGTACCATGCCCCTTTTGCATGTACCTATTAACTTGGTTGACATCCCATGTCCAATGACCGGTAAGACACCGCCATACAACCAGGTTAATGATAGTCTCTAGTTCCATTCATTCTCATGACTGGAACAGACTACGGATCTCTTTATGGTCATATCGTTTTCCTTATCCATGGTCTTACTGCCAAGTGCATGACACTTGTCAACATGGATATGGATAAATCAATTGAATACTTCATTTAAAATACTGCACAAGATATATATAATAAATGAATTAATGCCTTTATTAATGACACAAACTGTGTATAATACATGAATCCAATAAATGTACAATACAAATACAAAGTCCATTGCCTCGGGATTAGGGCATATCCAACAATTCTTCCATGTTTCTCCAATCTAGCAAAATGTAGAATTGGTAATTATGATGTTTGTGTGCTGTGCAGTAACAGTAGTGAAGACCCTCTGCATATTTTTGTCCGGTGCCCCTTTGCTAAACAGTGCTGGAAATTTCTATCTTGCCCATTCGAGTGCATAAGTTTATGTCTCCTCATTTTGTGGATTGGTTTTTAATGGTCAGAGATAAATGCTCCAAAGACCAATTCGCAAAATGCGTTATGCTGATGTGGCAGATATGGCTGGTCCATAACTCAGTTGTGCATGGCAAAATTAAATTGGAACCTCAACAAGTGGTTTCTCAAGCTATGGAGTTCTATAATGCTTTCCTTAGTGCGATAAGTCCTCGAATCAGAGTGGAAGAGTCCAGCCATGCTTTGTCCAGTGCTCCTTCCCCCGCTAAGTGGTCTCATCCTCGGCCTAATTGCTACAAGCTTAATGTTGATGCTTCTTGGTTTTCTCCAAATGCTCTGTGTGGTGCTGGATTGATTATTCGAGATTGGGAGGGTAAGGTGTTTTTAACTGCTGCTTTCCCTCTGCCTAGTTGCAGCTGTGATGAGCAAGCTGAGTTATTGGCTATCACTACAAGAAAATCGGCTTTTAACGAGGGGATTTCCCCTCATTAAAAATTCAAATCCTCTCATTAAAACTTTTTAATGAGGGGATTTCCCCTCATTAGGCCCCTTATTATATGGGTCCCTTGTTAAAGGCTTTAATGAGGGTATTATGTCCCCTCATTATTTATCAATAATGAGGGGAAAAATTCCCCTTATTGTAAATTACTAATAAGGGTACATAATACCCTCATTAAAGCCTTTAACAAGGGACCCATATAATAAGGGGCCTAATGAGGGGAAATC
Source organism: Euphorbia tirucalli (assembly GCA_039660915.1). Taxonomy (NCBI): domain Eukaryota; kingdom Viridiplantae; phylum Streptophyta; class Magnoliopsida; order Malpighiales; family Euphorbiaceae; genus Euphorbia; species Euphorbia tirucalli. Next base: position 19,975,130 of record CM077637.1, read on the forward strand.
CCCTCATTAAAAATCAGTTTTAATGTTGAAAAAACCCCTTATTATTGTAAACAAATAATGAATAAAATTATTTTCCTTCAAATGACATATAGGGTTTTAATAATATAATATAACATATTTTCATTAAATAATCAATAACAACTAATATTAATAATATTGCATATTATCATTAAATAGTCACTTCTTAACACCAAAAATTGGTATTCCATAAATTTGACATGAGTAGTTTGTTTTACCCAAAATCAAAGACCGTTGGTCTTACAAAAGATTATATCCAAAAGATGAAAATAATTACACTAATTAGATTAATGATCCTTAGCTTGAATGTGCATCAAAGTGCCTGCAAGAAATAATCAAAACAAATAATTACACGTCCGTCTTAAAACAGAATTGGAAGAAAAAGAAATGAAATCATACGTGCGATATTTACTAGGAGGCACAATAAGAAGGGATGACTAATGTGAAATTAAATTATCAAATACAAATATTTAGTGCCGAAACTATGGAACAATTAGAACTTCCAATGAATGTCAAAACCACAAGCCTAAAAATATCCTTGAGTTCCAGTAGAATCCAATTCACACATTCAGATTTCTTAGGAAAAAATTGATATACCTAAGGGGATCATAAGATCAAAGCCATATCTACAATGAAAAACGTATAATGACACAACAGTAACTCAAAATTTCTGCATTTTCACTCCCCCAATTATCCCACACCTCTTCCTACCCAATTTTATAATGGAAACCCCAACAAACAGTAAGCTACATCTCCACATTCTTGAAAATTTTTTGTTCCTTAAAAGGCTAGTTTAGCAACCATGAATAGCTTTAATCTGTGTTTCATATGGCATTTAGCTAGCTATGTGAAAATTAACTTGCCTTACATCATGATCAATCACATGACTCATGTGAGAGGCAACTTTGCTTTGCCATATAACATGCTTCTCACCAAGTACTTCATATATTTCAATGTTTCTAGAGCAGGACTTATACCTTCTGTTGTTGACTCTAGATCAATCATCAATAAACCCAACATTGTAAGGATGCTTAAGGCATGTGCCCACAAAACTCAGATTCCAACCAAGCCTATTATCATTGACTCTGAGTTTGAAACCTCATCAAGCAGTAACCACAAAGCACACATGTTTGAGTCTTTAAGCCCTAAAGTATCATCTACTAAAACAAAAGTACAAGTTCAGCAGGAGCTCACAAAGCACGGAAATTCAAGTTCTAAAAACAAGCCAAAGTCCTTTTCAGTCAATAACTACTTCCTATATAACTAATTCAGTCAGTATCAAGCTTCCTATTATCCACAACATAGTATCAGATCAAATTCACCCAAAAATATAATTGCAGCAACCAGCAACCACAAACCTATTGCACATGGCATATACTATGTGGAAACTTTTCTAATTGATAAACAAACAAATTTATATTCACTATAAATAAAGTTATTGGATAACAACAGAAATGTATCATAGTGAACAAGAGAGTATGAAAATTAGGAATGTTAATACAAGCCAATTTAAGCTTTTTATTTTGGATAGTAACTGGAATCTTACGAATAAAGCATACCACTTGAGGTCTGATTTGAATCATTAGCCACAATGCATGAGCCGTAGCAATTAAAGTTGTGCCAATTGATGTTACATGACTGGCCAACTTCCCTGCTTCTGTAGATCTGAAAGAACTTTGCTGAGACCCAGTGGCTCCCAGTCTGCAAAACAAGCAACTCATCCTCAGAAAGTGAAATCCAAACATATTAAACAAAACTAACAGGAAACAGGGATGCAGCACTAACATGATAAATGAGAATCAGAAAATTTAAGCACTTGGATTGGAGCGGGATAAGAAACACACAACCCGCCGAGTTGTGCAGCAGCACGCCGAGTTGTGCAGCTGCACGCCGAGTTGTGCAGCGTGCTAGAAGGCACACGCCGAGTTTCAGCAACTCGCCAACGTGTTTGCTGCTGCCAATGAATTCTTCTCAATGTTGCACGCCGAGTTTCAACAACTCGCCAACGTGTTTGCTACTGCCACTGAATGAATTTTTCTTCTCAATGTTGCACATTTTTTCCAACTCAGCTCTGCGCCTTGATGTACTACTTCTCTACCAATGCCTACAGCCTACATATAATCTTCAGACAACCAATTATTAATCACTCAAAACAAATGAAAAAAATGATATAGCTAAAAAGATATAGCTATATAAGAGGAAGAATTGATATGTAAGCTGAACATACATTTGAAAATTAATCAATTGCGAACCAAAAGCCAAAAGATATGGAAATAATCAATATTAATTATGCATAGAAGCAAAATGTAAACAGAAACTAACATACTCATTAGATGGAAAGAATAGTAAGCAATAGATCTCAAACAAAAGTAATCTGAATGCCCCAAATAATGCCAATGACAGAAGAAGATCAAACTTCAAGATCCATAAAATGGAAAAAAAAAGAACATTAATGTAAACAAAACAAAATCACCAAAAGGAAAGAAATATAGCAAATCAAACCCAAATAAAAGCAATTAAAAGAAAGTCAGTGGTGGTGAGAAAGAAAAAAGAATCTGTTTGAAAAATTTCAGAGAAACTTTCCTTGTTATCACTAAACATTAAAAAGATTCTTATTGATACATTTTCCAAGCCAACCACGTAACAGATATACATAATCCGACTCTATGACCTGTGAAGAAAACTTACCTCAATGTAGTATGAAAAAATCCACTGAAATATTTTCTCAAGTCACCGTTGTTAGAATTAGCAAATAGAAGCTGCTGCACTTGCCTGCTATAGCTAGAATACACATACAGGAATCTGAGTCTTGGCACTGATCCAGGAATCTCCCCACACATACACCCCATGGTTGCGTACAAGCACAGCTGTTGTCTTCGGGTAAGTTTTTATCTGCACAAGACCATGGTTACAAGCGTTATCAACAGATAAAAGTGGCAGGAAATTAATAAGAGATCTGAAGTGTGAGAAAAATTAACATAAATATAAAAGTGAATATCCGCTGATACTGTAGACATTGAATATGAAGCAGAGTATTTCCTGGCCCTGGAGTAAACAATGTATTTATGTAAATATCAGCTAAATGACAGTCGACTTGTACGGCGCACCTTCTGTATTTGACCAACAGTCACTTCTACAGTAGGAAAATTGTGAATAAGAAATCATGGCATTAAAGTAGCCATAAGCTTCTTTCCTTGCTATTTTAGGAAAAAATACGGCTAACTTACTAAAGAACAAAACCTCAACGAATTTCTGAAAGCCAATTCCAATCCTCATGCAAATCATAATAGCTCATACCAATGCATTTCACCATGTTTGAAAAGACATACCCCTTATCGGAACTACTATAGCTCCAGTCTTCACTAATCTAAAGAGAACAAAGACAAGTCAGAAGGTCAGAGAAAGAAGGAGGAAGGAAACTGAGAGGAAAAACAAACTAGCACATATTCCAAACAAAATACCCCCTTTTACACATTATAAACATACCTCTCTACCCAGTAATTGGAAAACCTCCATACCCTCTTCATGAGGACATTGTGTCAGAAACTTGAGAACCCAACACTTCTTTTTTCCGGTATTTTTTACAATTGTATCATGAGAAGCCAATTTACATCCATTCATAACAGCAATAGAATTAGTTACATTTAAATAAAGAAACGCCTGCAAATATAATTCAAATTATGGCTATTTAGCAAGCAAAACAACCACAGAATGATGCAAACACATACAACTACAATCATGCAGCCAAGCCAATATTTCTAGGCACCCATCTCCAGCGCCACCTTCTGCCCAAGCATAACCCTCACACCCATAGACATGAATATCTTCACAAATTACCAAACTCAGCTGTTTAAAATGCTTTCTAGTATTTGCTGCAATCCAACTAACTCCAAAATTAACACATTTCTAGTGTACCAGTTTGTTTAACTTCAAAACTTAAACACCACTAAAATCAAATAAAACATTATGCAGCAATGGAAAGGAGTGATACCGCCTCAGTTAAAGGCTCAGTTAGTTCCCTTTCATGGGCAGTGTTTTCAATTATTGGGACCACAAGCTCATCTGTGTAACTGTGTCCTCCAATTCCTTTTATCATCTCCATATTAGTAATCTGAAAAATAAAGGAAAACCTATGAGAGAAAACAGAGAAAACTATCATGTTTATGTGTACATATGTGCTTAGTCATGTTCAGCAGTATGCATATGAGAGAATAAAAAAAAATAAAACGAGAAGGACGTGACAAATCTGAATTCCTCTGTTGATAACTTTATTTTTGGATTCATAAGCATCTGAAGTTCAATCAATGATGGAAACACTTTTTCACATTTGCATGTCGGCAATATTTCACATATCGAGCTAACTTAGTGTCAAATGCAACAATATCTTCACATAAAAAAAATCAGATTTCATAACAGAGAGACCTACCAAGATTCTTAGGAAATCTTTCCACTAATCATATATAGTTAGATCATCTTGCATTAAAAGGGAATAATTTTGCCCAGTGTTGACATAAACTGAGGGATTAACTATAACATGAAGCAAGACCTAAGCACCACTTAACATATACTTCATGATGAACGTTGTGTAATCATTAACTCACTTCACCATCTGAAAACTAACCATTTCATTTAGTACAAGATTTTGATCATAAAAAATAAAATAAAATGTTAGATATTTAAAAAGAAGACTAATAAGAAGACATTTCAAGGTGTTTTCTTTGTATCTAAAGTTGTCAAACAATCCTCCAGAGGAAGAGTGAAGGAAGCAGACATCACATGATGCACCAAGGAAATGACAAAGAAATACAACTGCTGTATCACTGCAATAACAAGTATAATATTTAATAACAGAAAGTAACTGAAAGAAAGCAATTCATTTATATTTTTTAAGGTCCAATACATTTATATTCTTTCGCAAACCACAGGTTTTTTTTTTTACTCTAACAATATCAAACATTTCCTAATATCATAACAAAAAACTTTACTGGTTCTTTCACGCTAAAAAACTACAAAAATACTAATTGAGAAACACCTTCATGAAGAGAGAAGCACAATCAGTACATTTCGGAGGCTTGTTGGGATATGGTTTAGAAGTAGGATTTGATAATATTAACCCATCAGCTGATAGAACATACATGTCTTCAGAATCCATTCTCTCCAGCAAAATAGGGCTTCCCGATTGATATTCAACGGCTAATGCGGAAAGAGACTCCTGTAGTTAAAATCAATTCTTTAACTAAATGAGCATTCAACTAAAATAAAAGCTGTAGCTAAAACTAATCACTAAGATTTAAGCAAGAAGGCAACGCAACGCAACGCAACACCTTGAAGTAAATTGAAAACTAATAATGCGTAGAAAGAAGAGCAAGAAAATTTCACAAGACCTTGTCACCGAGAAAAGAAATTTTATCAGCTTCGGCGGAGCGAATAGCAGACTGTTGTTGCATGATATCATCGTCCCCAAATTTGGCCCATTCTTGAATATCAGAAGCCGTAGCCACAACTTTCACTTCCACATCCGTCAACTGCGCCTCCTCCTCATTCTGCATCTTTTTGTTTTTTGGGTCTAAGAAATCGAAAGAGATCACAGAAATCAGAAGAAGAAAGGAAGGAAGGAAGAAGCAGAAGAATAGGATTTTGGTAGAGTAGGAAGAGTCGTACCTGAAGATCAAAAGCGTTGAAAATGGTAACTCTCGTTTTATTTGCTTAGATTTGGTACGGCAGCCTCTGCGTCGGAAAGATGCGAAGCTGTGCGAAGCGGAGCAACGTTGGGCGGAGCGGCGACGGAAAGATGCGAAGCTGGGCGTGAAAGGATGAATCAGAGAAATTGGGAAGGGATAGGTCGTGAAACAGAGAAGGTATGGGCGTGAAAGGAGGCAAAAGCAGAAGCAGTGGTGGGAAGGAAAAAAAAAATTCCCGCTCTCTTGATTTTTACCCTAAATAATGAGGGGATGAAAATTATTTATTAAATGAAAAGTTTTTTTTCACCCCTAATAGAAATTTACTAGTATTAATAAGAGATATTTAATGAGGGATGTCATCTTTCCTCACTATAACTCATAAATGGGTATTTTTAATAAGAATATTTTCTTACCCTCATTAAATTTTTCTTATTAATAATGAGTTTTCTTGTAGTGTATTTTCCTTGGTGTGAAGACAGTAGTAGGAGCAGGCTTCTTCAATCTGGTGGTGTAATCGGACTGCGCTAATGCAATCTCTAGCCTCAATATGAAAGTGGCCAATACAGCCATTTTTTCCAATATTATTGACGATATTCTTTCTTTGAGGGTCTTTTGTCAGCATTTGTCCGATAGTTTCAGTCCTAGGTCCTGCAATATGGTGGCTCATCATCTTGCAAAGTTTGCTTTAGATGTTAGCTTTCCTTTGGTTATGTCAGAAGATGCCCCATCTTCTATTTGGCCTGTTATTATGTTGGACTCTTATTCTTATTGATTAAAGGCATTTCTTATTAAAAAAAATTTTCTGTGAAGTTTCAATACATCGCGATCTTCTCCAGCCTCCACCACCCCACCGCCCTTCGGTTTCTAGGGTTGTGCTGTTTCTGAGCAGACGAGAGAAAAGGGAAAATTTTCAATCAATTTCTGTTTACCTTCTCACTTCTCAGTCAGACTCCATATCTCAGGTTTTAAATTCTCCTTTCTCTCTTCTGCATTTTATTTTTGCCTAAAACCCTAGAATTCCATCCATTTCATTTTCTGTTTGGTGTCATACTTCAGTTTTCGAGATTAATATCTTTTTAAATTTGAAACTGAACAATGTATAGGTCATTGGTTTTTCTGGTATTACTGCTCTGATTAATGAACTTAAAAGCAGCAAGAAGTAGCAGTAGAATTTCAAATTTTGATGAAATGAAAATTAGGATGGAAAAGCTTCTGGATGTTTTTAGATACCCACAAGCACCAGCTGCACCCATCCAAATTATTCATTAATACGTTACTAATTATCAATTAGTACTTAATTAAATGTGCTTGTTAATTGTGATTAATATATACTTACAGTTAGATCCTCCAGTTCCAGTGAATTGGGATAGTAGGTAGCTCTAGATCGAATGAATCAGTCTTTACAAGTAGTAGCAGCCTCTACCAAATTATATCAAAAAATTGCTGAAAGAATTAGCAAAAGCAAATGAAGTAAAAGAGAATGAGATTGTTGGTGCGTGTGACAGCTGAAGTCTTTTGATGGAAAGATACCTATATATTGGATCTCCTTTTATTTCACTTTTCCTTGCCTAGTTGAACTCTTTGGCCATATGGTATGGTGGGTTGATTGCACCAACGGTGATGGAAGTTTGGAGTTTGTGCTTTCATGGTCACTAACTTTGATTTGTGTCAATAAAGTTACTAAACTTTTATTTTTGTGTCAATAAAGTCGCTCTTGTCGTAATTCGTAGAAATGTAGCGATGAATGATGATGTAACAAGTCAATATCAATTCTAAAATGCTAGTGCAACACTGTGTTTAGCTTCAACCAATTTTGAATTTTAAATTTTTTCATTTTCCCAAATAATGCTACACAAGTGGGTGTCATATTTGTGACAAGTGTCAATTTTTTTGTTGGCCGGAGTTTATGTGATATTTTGCTAATAGGTTTGACTTTGTGTTGACTTGTTTCGTTGTTATTTTGGTGCTAAATTTCGACGAATTAAGGATTTTATTGGTACAAAAGTGAAAGTTTAGTGACTTTAATGACACAAATCAAAGTTTAGTGACCATGGGCACACAAACTCCAAACTTCAGTAATCATCGATGTAATAAAGTAAGATACATTGTTTGTTCCATGTAGATTATAGTTAGTGTATAGTTGAGTACTAATTAATTAATTGTACAATTTGTCTCTATTCTTTATGTTATGATGATCTTGTTGAAAGGGGCTCCCGTTATTGTTAAGTATATTGAGTTAGTTATTAGTATCTACTAAATACAAGAACAAATGTCTACTTCAATGAGTTAGTTATTCAGTTATTGGTGCTTTTATCTAGTAAAAATGTAATGTGTGCAGGAGCATTTTAACCTTGCTAATTAGACCATGCATAATATATTGATGTCTCTTGCATATGATTAGTAAGAAAGTGCATAATAGGATAAACTGCTATTAAGGTCAGTTCGTGTTTAGTTTACTTTTGCTAATAAATCCCATGGCAGTAGAAAATTTCGTGATATGTATATTTGGTTAAAGTTCATTATTGCATAAATATCTCCATTATTTTTTGAATGCTATAGTATTTCATGTGTTTTAACTATATAGAATGTTAAAAGACAATGTGTTTTCCGAAAACTAAGTTACCTAAATGTATAGAGAAATTCATGTGCTTATCACCTAATTGACTGACATGCAAAACTTAAATTGTTCAGCAGTTAGCCCTTGTTTCTATTATAGCATGATCACTAGCAAACTTTATGTCAGTTAAAACACATGTGCATATCAGTCATAGCTGGAAATCTTTTCACCTTTATTGCTACCCTTTGTGCAGTTTATGTGCAGAATTCTGCTGCTGCAACAGTTTCTTGATCATGGTCTCCTCCAGCTCAAGTGTTTGTCAAGCACAATGTCGATGGGTTTGTTTTTGCTGAGTCCAGTTCAATCGGTTATTGGTGCATATTGAAAGATGATCATGGTTCTTTCTTTGGAACTGCATATGTTCTTTTTGTATAAAATGAGCATATATATCTTCTGTTCTTACTTGCCGTGTGGTGTTTAACTTCTTTGATTTTTCTGCAACAAATTGAAGAGTTGCAATGAGTGAGCTATCCTTCTGCCGATGTTTATAATGAGAAAATACATGTTTCTATACCATAACTTGAATCGATTACTTTGTTGGGGCATTTATACTGAGATTTTAATCGATTAGGATTCACTTTGTCGGCAACTTCGTAAATTATATTTTATGCAACCTTAGTGGTCTAACAACAGAATTAGAAATCTCTCACTTTTGTTGCTTTCCCACTGATTTCAATAAGAAAAAGGACAATTTGTATGTGAAAAGTACAAATTGTCCTTAAATTAAAAAAAAAAAAAAAAAAAAAGGGAACAAAAGTACATAAATTACAAACCAACCCAACCCATAATCAACCCGATAAGTGTTTCATGGGATGGGTTATCATCTAAAACTTGTTAGGCCAAACTTTTTGACAAATTTGGATTTTGAATTTTGAATTGTCATTATCCTTTATTATTACCTTAAAGAAGCATCATCTTTGACGTGTTAAAAAGATGTTTTTACGTAATCAAATATTTATTGATATCTTAAAAAGGTAGTTTAGTTAGTTTACTCCAAGTAATTAAATTTTTAACTTTTTTTTTTCGCTTAGTTTTTATGGGCTATTTCTTCATACATCTCCGCGAGTTGCCTTTGAAGGCCCAAAGACTTCCGAGTTAGACAGAGTGCGCGAGTCGACTCAAACGATGCAAAACTGGCTGCGCAAATCTAATCCGTCCTCCATCGCCGCTATGCATGCTTTACCAATCCAGTCGCAAATGGTTTTGATCTCAATTTCAACTTGAAAAACCAATTACACATTCAACTCAAGGGTACGCAACTCTCTCCCTCTCTGCTTCTTCTGCTGTCTTCGGCTTTGTGGTTAACTCTCTGATTATTATGTACAATACTTACTTCAGCTCAGCTGTATCAACACTTCGAACTAAAGGCCCTCTTTCGTTTTCCTTCAATGACTACTCTAACTTGTTAGACGAAAGATTCGACAAGAATCCATCATCTTCACAATGTTGCTCATGTTGTAATTGCTGTTCTTGTTGTTCTTCATCATTTCCTTCAAATAGGGTGCTAATAAACCCCAATTTATTTTATGGGTTGAGACAATCCACTCTTATTCAGTGGTCACCTTGTAGACGGCTGATCTTTGGTGGAAGGGACCCCTACTGTTACCGGGTCCCAAATTCTGGCCTGGATCATAGTTGTTTTGATGTTTGTTGTGAGAAGAGTGGTAGGGAAAGAATTGAAAGGAGAAGGAAGGATAGAGTTGGGCGATTAATTTTGCACCGAAGGCATTGCTTAAGTAGCTCTGATGATGCTGAGGCTGTGATTAGCTTTTTGAGTGAAGACGTGAGTGAGGAGTATTTAGGCGATAGGGCTCGAAATGGGAGTTTCAAAAAGAGAGTGGAAACTGAGAGGAGAAGCAATTGCGTTGGTGACTACCGAAATGTTAAGAAGAAAAATGAGAGATTGAGTCAATTTGAGTCAGCTAAGTCAAAGAAGGAAGGGTATAGAAGAAAGCAAGAGCTGGAAGAGCATAGAAGGAGGGAAGAGGAGAAATATTTTAGAAGGAAGGAAGAGTGGAAAGAGTATAAAAGTAAAGAAGATAGGGATGAGAAGGAGGAAAGAACTGTTTCAAGAGGTAAAAATCACAGGGAAAGGAAACCAAGTTCAAGTTGTTCATCTTATTATTCCCTTTCTTCCGCAGGGGATTTTGGGAGTAATAAGGAAGCACAAGATGAAACTGTTGGCTTACTGGGAGCATTATCAAGCGGATATAACAGGGACTCATGGAGCAGAGAGGATAACTTTGAGGAGGAAGTGGAAGATTTTGAAAGGCAACGAGGTGTGGAGCAGGGCGAGTTTACGGAGCAGAACACTAGTACCAGAAGGACTGGTGCTGACTGGGAGTTGAGAAACAAAACTGAGAAGAAACTTACTGAGGTTGAAGAAACACAGTCTCAAAAGGAATCTTCAAGATTGCACTCGAGAATAGCAAGCACCGGTGGAAGTGATCATGGGGAAGTGTCCAGTTCTGATAAACAACTTGGTGATAAGCATGGGAAATTATCCAGTTCTGATAAACAACTTGGCGATGAGCATGGGAAATTAACTGTGGCAGCCAATTTTGAGAAGGGAAGAAGAAAGAAATATATTTGGAAGGGTGACCAAGAAGTGACCGATATTAATGCAAAAAGAAGTTCCCAATACCAAAGTCAGTTCATTGGTAGGGAAGAAGACCTGATTGTAGATGCAAATTTGGTTCAGGAAAAAAGAGGCAGATATCATGAAAGGGTTGATACAAGTACTGGAATGGGAAATACAAGAAATAACCAACAGATAAGTCAAATATCAGAAACGGGAAATGTTGTTAAAAGAGATACTAAATTGCAGAGTCTGTCTGAGTCAAGAATGAAAATCCGGGAAGAAGATGTATCTCTGGGGTCTAGTTGGGAGGCAAGTGAGAAAAGACAACAAGCATTTAAGCAAATAACTGATCAAATTGAGTCAAGAAGTGCTGTGCAACATCCCTCTGAAATATCAAAAGTAAATGATAAGGATAGCAGAAGGACATCCATTTTACAATCTGAGACTGGAATGAAGAACCGGGAAGCAAGTGCGTCTTTTGTTTCTCATTCAGTTGAAGAAACCAAAGTGCAAAGGTCTCATGCGGATCAAAAAGTTAGTCAGAGAATTCAATCCGGAAAAGGTTCCCAAGATGTCACCAATATAGCAGTGAATGTCCCCAATGTGTCAATAAGGCATGCTACTGATATAGAAAGAGTTAACTATACTCAAGTAACTTCGGAGAGAATGACTGATCAAGGATGTGAACGTGTGTCAGCTGTGAATCCCATTCAAGAAGCAAGAGAAATAGACAATCAAATTAATGAAAGCATAGCCGCTGTTAAGTCAAGAGATGAGGCCTACATGGCTACTGAAGTATCATGTTTTCAAGAACAGAACTCACAAGAGGCCTCCCAATCTCATGCATATCTGGATATGGTTTCCCAAGCACAATCGCAACAGATCAGTGTGGAGGAGGGGGGTTACAGAAGCTCACAACCAACAATGATGCCACCATCTCGTCAAATGGTAGATCGAGGTTCATATCATGTTGATCCTGTTAGTAGGGTGGCAACCCACGAAGTTCCTCAGGGAACTTCTGAAAGCAGCTCCAGTGCTATCTGCACTTATTCAGAGGGAAGAACTCCACCTTCACAACAGGAGCCATATGGAAGATATAGTAGGCAGGAGATATATGGGGAGCCTTTCAGTATTGTGTCTCCAGCTGATACTATGGTTTCAGCTCAGCGTCTAGAAGAGTCATCCAAGAAGTTCGTTGGGGAATATATTGATATGGCATGGAATGAAGCTTTGGCCTCCGAAATATCTGATGCAAATTTGGAGTATGAAGGTGAGAAGGACAAGAACAAGATTTCAAGTCAATCTGGTTCGGAGGTCTCACAGCTGAAGGAGCTGGATTCAAGGCGACTGTCTGGGGGTTCTGGTGCAAAGGGTCCTTCTGATGAAATGTGGGATGTGACAGACCCATCAGCTTTGGGACCTCCAAAGACAGAAGCACCAGAGGACAGTGCAACAACTAAGAATACTGTTGTTAGGAGGAGTGGGAGGTCCCTTTGGGGTATCATTTCAGATGTAGTTCGGTTGCGTTGGGGTTCACATGGTGAAACTCCTAAGTCAACTAAAATATTAGGTGGAAAAAGTTCATCAAATGATTCTGTTAGTAGTGAGGCATGGTTTTCTGGTCATGACCCCGAAGAAACCAGTGATAAGAATGTGGAAAAGGAAAGAAGCATGCCAAAAGAAGTCACCGCTTCTCATTGTCAGCAACCAATGCAGGCTTCTATGCAAGGTCAGGGAGAAGTGTCTGACACTCATAGTTCAAAAAGCATAGTAAGACAGCTTGAACGAAATGCACCATCTCCTTCAACTACATACATAAGTGGTTCAACATCGAAAGGTGTTTCCTCCCCTGCTGAAGAGGAAATCCTTATCTGGGGACAAGATAGAAAGAGTTTTGAAGGAATACAGAGCCTTGATGGAAAGAGTTCTCATGTTTCCCCGCCTAGCAGAGATGCAGGGGAATCATCAGTTTTACCATTGCCATCTAGTAGCATGAGCACTCTTAATGCAGAAGAATTTTATGGTAGGGGTAGAACTGATGTGTCTGTCGATGGAGCAATGGAGATGCAAGAGCAACCTTTTATAGCAAAGCCAATTGAAGTATTAGGTTCTGAGGGCAACGATGGAGAGTTGAAACAAAGGAAACTCCAGCGGAACAAACAAGTTGTGAAGGACAAATTTGATGAATGGGAAGAAGCATATACTCGTGAAAGTGAGCAACGGAAAATTGATGAGATGTTTATGAGAGAAGCATTGCTAGAAGCCAAGAAGGCTGCTGATACTTGGGAAGTACCTGTTGGGGCAGTTCTAGTGCAACATGGGAAAATTATTGCTCGTGGCTACAACCTGTGAGTTCTTTAGTGCATTTGAATACTTTCACATGCACATATGCACAGACACAAACACAAACACATCTTTTTGGTTTTATATTTGGAGATCTGCGTTTCAGAGTGGAGGAGTTACGGGACTCCACTGCCCATGCCGAGATGATCTGTATACGGGAGGCTTCAAACCAACTTCGGTCCTGGAGACTTGCGGTAATTTCTCAATGTTACAATCTGTATATACTCCTTATGCTCCACGCATCAGTTATCTTTTATTTGGCCAACTTTGTGAGAAGGCTTATTAATATTTTCCATGTTAATTATGGCTTCATATTGTTGTTCATCAGTTAAATGATTAAATATTGAATACAAAATAATACAAAAATGATAATTCCCAAAAAGAAATCATTACACTTTTTTTTTTCAGTTTCCCATTATTCCTTTCAGCTGAGAAGCTGTTGTTTGGCGAATTCACATTTGCTCTTATCTCTTATTGCTTGTGCGGATGGCTCATTTATATATTTCTTACAAATCATCGTTGTTGGATTCTAATAAATTGATTCTACACTTGAATTCTTTACTCACTTTCGAGGCACTTTCAGTTGATGCCTAACTATGTATGCTAGTGAATCTTAAGTAGATGAACAGATATCAAATTCTGTATTGGTCAGAGACCATGAGTTATCCCCTCCCCCATGGGGGCTTTTAATATTTATAGGATTGCAATCAATTCCCTCGACTCCTAGGTGTTATTGCATAGTTTATGTCTTTCCTTTTTGACCCTTGACTTCAACAATAAATTTGATTAGCAATTTTCTGATTGTTACAAAATCCTAAACATTTGTCATTATTTCTACATTTGTAAATCCTAATTTGTGGTTGCTATAATTGTTGAATCTCTTGGAAGGATTGTATGTTTAGCTGGACTTGTTGGAAATAGAGAAATCCATATAGTCAACTCGAACTACTTGGGATTAAAGCTTGGTTTTGCTTTAGAATCTGTCAAATGTTGGGGTGTAACCAGTTTATTTAGGGGGCTCTGAAAGAATGTTGGAACCAAACTAATAATGATGGGTGAGGATAGGTCAAACTGAATTAGACTGTTTTAATGTAAAGCTAAACTGAAAATGAAATAAGTAACACGTTTGTTAAAATATAATTTTTATAGTAATAATTATAAACTATGATGTGGCATTGATAAATTATATATGTTTATGATAATGAGAATTTATAGTTAGAATATGAATATATGAATTTGATCAGACTTAAAAACTAATATAAGCCCATGATCCAGATACAACTAATACAGTTTGCATTTACTAACTTTCACCCATAATCAATTGTATGTCTTCCTTCTATCCTAAATTGTTTGCATATTTTAGGGACTTCAGCTGATTTCCTGTTTATATCCAATGTCAATGACTGAGAAATGCTAATTCAATGTGTTAATTGTCAGGAAAGTACACTTTATGTAACACTTGAACCATGTGCTATGTGTGCTGGAGCTATACTTCAAGCAAGAATAGACACTCTTGTATGGGGAGCTCCTAATAAGCTTCTTGGAGCTGATGGAAGCTGGATTAGGTAAGCAACTTATTAATATATTTTTTTCCAAATTCATTTATTTACATATTATAAAATTCTTCATGCTTTGTTTTTCTAAAATTCATGATAGAGAACCAATGATCTCTTGTTGCTTCTAATAGGGCATATATCTTTTCATATTTTGATTACATGTGAGCAGGTAAAATTGGGGTCTTCTTGTTGGTCTAATTTTTGTGCTAAGACTGACAGTTGAAGTCGAATTATAGTTTGGATGGCTGAAACAATGAAGAAGTATCAGCCCAACATAATAATTCTAATTTCGACAGTATGACAATAATTTTGCAGGCTTTTTCCTAATACTGAAGGACGAAATGACACAGAAGTTAGAGGAGATAAACCAGCTGCTCCGCCGCATCCTTTCCATCCAAAGATGACAATCCGAAGAGGGATAATGGAATCAGAATGTGCAGACGTAATGCAACAATTTTTCCAGCTTAGGAGACGAAAAAAGGTGAAGAACGAAGATATGCCAGCCCAACCATCTCTTCCTATTGCAAGTCATCAATCAAAATTCCTCCGAAAGATGCACGATATTTTTCATGCCTTTTTGTGTTCGTAAGAACACCAGAATGGGATCAATCTTCTGTCAAGGTAACTATAATCTATTGATTAACTACTACTGATTATTGCATCAGCAGTGCCCTAAGTAGATGACGTATTATGATCACATCTGTTTTGTTCATGGCATCAATAAAGAGCTGAAGTATTTGAGTTGCCTAAACCAGATATGCATATATATTTGTTTATTTTTCTTGTTTGGTCAAGGTCAATACTTAACAAACTTGAACTTTTCAAGACATGTTAACAATCCTGCAATTGTTGCTCGAGTAATTAATACTTTTGACATGAGATCTTAAATTAAGCCTTTTTCATTTTAATTGCATAGAATGATAAAATGGGAAAAGAAATATGAATGGCACTGTCTTAAAGAACCAGGATACCTTAAAGAATGAGAAAATGGATCATTTGTTTTTCTGTTGTTGAAATATGAGTGTGACATGTTACCAATGTTTAGGTTGTGTTAGGATCAACATCGTGGTCGATAAATAGTTGGTGAAATTTTGCCAATTTATTCATTTATCGCCCATCTCATTTTCCCATTTTTATCACAAGTTATTTTATGTTTTACACCCAAAAAATGCTCAAAATACACCAACTTATCGTCAGGGTTATGCCAGGTTCTTGCCGTTCTGATTACAAAGCACACTTATAATAAAAAATAAACTTAAATAGAATATTCTCCCTCCCTATAATATTAGTTTATGTTTCAATTTTGTCCATCCTAAATTATGGTCAAGTATCATCTTTTTAGGAGCATTATTTAATTGCTATCTTGTGCCTATTTTCAGTGTTTATAAGTTATTAACAAATGAACTAAATGAGACTGAAATATCAAAGTTATAAATGTTTTATTATTACATTTCTTTTGTATTTGATACAATATAAATCGACCTGTACGCTACGTAAATTGTTTTAAACTTATAATTCGAATTAATATTTTTTTTATATATAAGTGCATTTTGATTTAATATTTTTCTATGGATCATTTTATAGTCATCTATATATAAGAATAGCTGTCAAAATATTTACTTTTTCATGTTATTAATAAGTTTGATTAATAATTTTTACTTTCTCATCTTTCTCACTAGTAAAAAACCCTTGCCTTGCTTTGGTTGTAATTGGTATTCTTATTCAATTTTTTTTAGCTGGGGTATAACTATTTTTTGCAATATCTTTAATCTATTTTTTTTCAAGTTGAACATGGGTGGAACAATTTATCAAGATTCATGGTCGATACGATGTAGATTGCTAAATCTACGGGTTTTCAATGATATCAATCCAGTTCTATTAATTTAGAAGAGTTTAAGGGATATGAATTGTTTTGCAGGTGTAACCTACATCTACACTACAATGGATTTCCTAATAGGAATTGTTATTTCATTTAAAGTATAATGTATAGGTATTTTGGTTTAGTTTTTCATCTCACGAAATTGTTTATTTTTTTTATGGATCTTGTACTAAGTTTTGCCTTGATTTGTGTGGGTTTATTTCTCTTTATTATTTTGATGTATTTTTTTCTTTAATGGAAGGAATTTGCCTTCTATAAAAAAAAGTTTGATTAATTTGTAGAAAAGAAACTTGTAGTAGATATTTATTGTTATGAAGTGGAGATGGTATTGTTACTTGTAATTACCTTTAACCATTAAATTTGAAATGATTTGTTTCAATAAAAAACAATTCGAATTCGTAATATAGTGATAATTTCTCAACATAGAAATAATAATCTAGGGAAAAGAACATATTATTTCGCGCATTTTAAAATTAAAAAAGTACTAATTTTTGTTGTAGAGAAATTATTAGGGAAAAAAATGAATTGGGCCAACTATACTACAACATCAACAAAGTGAACATACATTATTAACATCGTTTGTCCACATGGTGTGGTTTGCAATTGTGCAAAATTATATTTTCCAAAGAAAATAGTTTTCCTGTTAAGAATCCCAAATTAACCATTAGTCAGTAATGGAGAAAGATTACTCCCCAGTCCCACCTTCTTTCTGGGTCATTTATGCATTAAAAAAGCAGTTATTATCAATTCCCAAAGTCCTAAAAAACATTAACATCAACATTGATATCTATGATTAATTCATAATAGACACAATACCGATGTTGTCGAGGGCCAAAGAAGCCAAATTCAATTCCTTATGCAATCTTCTCAAGCTTCAAAAACCAAACGGAGGGATCATGAGGGCCCACAAAATGTACACGTGGCATGATAATAAAACCATTAGAAGAGATGTAGCATTCGAATGAAGACTACATTTCTCCCTCCAAAAACTTCACCAAACATTTCTGTACCTCTCTATATAATAATCTTCTGTAGTCTTTTCTCTCATTCATCACAACAGCCAAAATGGGTTCAATGCTGCTGCTGCTTCTTTTCTTCTTCTTCCTTGGTGGTCATCTCTCCCTCCTTTTGACCATTGTCAATGCCCAAGCACCAGCAGCATCACCTGTGATTTTGCCTATTTCACCTCCACCTTCAACCACCACTCCTCCGCCTTCAACCACTCCAATTACACCTGTACAATCTCCGGTCGCAACGACTCCTCTACCGCCACCATCTCCTAAAGCACCACCACTTATTAGCCCAGTTGTTCCACCTCCTCCTCAAGTACCATCACCACATAGTCCTCCAATTGTAGCTCCATCTCAACCTCCTATTCTTCCACCACCACCAGCTACACCGCCGCCTGCTTTACCACCACTTGTGGCGTCCCCTGCTCCTGCTCAAGCAACTCCAGCACCAGCTCCAGTGAAAGAGACGCCAGCACCAGCTCCAGCAAAGGAAGCACCTTTATCATCACCTGCAATTGCACCATCAGCACCAGTACCAGCTCCAGCTCTTCCATCACCAGCCCCAACTCCGGATTTAGAGACTTCGCCTGTACCAGCTCCAACACCACCACCCAAGCACAAGAAGAAAAAGAGGCACCACCACAAGAAGAAGCACCACCATGCACCAGCTCCGGCACCACTTCCCCACCGCCCAACTTCCCCACCATCTCCACCTTCCCCACCATCTCCACCTGCTATAGATTCAGCATCTGATGATACGGCCCCTGCACCAGCCCCGAATGCGGTACGTATTGCTTCAATATTACTGATTGATCAACTTTCTAAATTAATAATTATATATATTCCCATAACAACAATAAAAATTGACAAACTTTCGTGAATATTTACTGGATGTACAGAATGGGGGAAATGCATTTGGAGGATCAGGAATGTGGGCAAGTACCTTAATAGCTATGGCTTTTCTGCTGCTCATTAGAGGCTGCAGTTTCTAGCAAATCTCATTTCATCAAAGAGAGAATTTTATGTCAAAAATAAGATCAATTAAAAATTCATATTAATAGGAAATATTATACAAATGGCATGAGTATGGATTATAACATTTTTTTATTTCTTTCTATTCTTATATTTTTTTTCCAAAATGAATTCTTAAGCAATTAGCACATGATAAAGATGTATTCCATATATATATATATAGATATATATATATATATATTTTATTACTTTACCCTTGAAATTATAAACAGATCTATACCTATCAGAAAAGCAAAATATGTTATAAATACTAAACTTCGATGTCACTTGTGGAACTTGATATGTATTCATCTCTGCAGTCATTTCCTCCCACAAATCATACTCAATTACAAGACCAAGATTATCAGTTAATTTGTGATACTAAAGTCAAGTTTACACACACCTGAACGTATCAGAAATGCGAAAATTCTTATAAATAATAAATTTCAATGTCTCTTATGGAACTTGATCTGTATCCATCTCTGCAGTCATTTCCTCAAGCAAATCATACTCGATTACAAGACCAAGATTATCAACTAATTTGTGATACTTCTCGCATCCTGCACACTGATAAGAAGTACCACTTGCTGGTCAAAATCAACATGCAAATTGTTATATTGAATTAAATTAATGACAATCAACCTCAAAATGCAGAGCACTTAGTGGTTCTCAGGTTAAAAATGCGTTACAGTGCAGCTTTATCCATACATTCTATAGAAGCAGGACAAAACTCATAGTCTAGGAACCAGTAAGTTGCCAAAAGTTCAAGCTAGCAGCATGTGAAATGCAGTCAAATACTTCATCAATATTAGCAAACATTTAGAATCTCTTTTCTATAATATTAGAAGTCAAATGAACATGCAAATTTCATTGAGCAAATAAGACAATTACAGTGGTACAGTTTATTCAGAAAAAAATTCAGGCAGCAAAGAACTCATAGTAACACAATAATTGATAGAGATAATAACTAAATTTCAAATGCCATTCGTAAATTATCATTGTTCTCCATAACTAAATTTCAAATGCCATTCGCAAATTATCATTGTTCTCCCTAACATAAAAAAAGAAAATAGCAATCAAAGGTCTGCAAGCATCACCAAGGAAGAATATGATGAAATTCTTGAGCAAGAACAGGAACTATGAGGATACCGCATCCCCATTAAGAGATGCAGGATGCAAAAATAACCAAGTATAGGAGTAAGGTATTCTGATATTCATCTACAAAAAGCAAAGCTACACAAGTCCTCATTTATGTTAACTACATATTGCAAGATTGAACATCAAACTATATTAGAAGGACCCTTCATTGATTTTCCATCACAATGAACAGTTCTGAGCATTCCATTGACAAAATCAATAAATAATTACCTGAATGTAAACTGTCCCTTGTTCATAGGCTAATCGATTTATGAGCCTATCAGTCCTTCCTCCACACTCACCACAAGTAAATTGAACAAGCAAGCTCCTTCTAGGCAGTTTTGTGTCAATACTTGCAACCTACAAAGAATATTAGAAGTTAAGAACAAAGTACAAATGCACAAGACAAACACACACACACACAAAAGGCCACTCATCAACCAACAAGATAGTAAATGTTGCTTCTCTAGTTAGGTAGAAATTATAAGCCATAAAAAGTTTGATATTCACACAGTTTTACCAAATTGAATACATTTTCTTTCTTTTTCCATCTTTTGCTGGGATCAATTTCCAAGAAATAAATCAATATCCAGAAAGCCCTACATGCAGAATCAATATTAACATACATAGTTTTATGATGATGACATGTTTCCCAAAACTGCATAAACCTACAGTAACGGCTCTAGCTTCTGAGCTACGAGAACAATTCTCAAAAGCAGAATCAGGGGATAAAATACAGGACTACCAAGAGAGGTAGATTTCACATTATCTGCAACGTGAATTCCATGATAGAAACGAAGTAGAGTTCATGAAAAGTATAATGGATACTCTGTTGGACTGTATAATGCAAAGAGTTGCACTATCTAGAGGTTTCATTCATTTAAAATTATTTAACATAACACAATGCAGCCAGTTAATTCCCATCTGCACTTAACATCTGTGACTGGGTTTGTGTACTGCCCCCTCTTGAAGGGAACGTGGACAAAAATGTCCAAGTTATCTGCATCAAAATACAGGATTTTGGATGGTGTTTTGTTCTTGAAGTCATGAGATGTTTAGAAAGCATTGTTCATGAATAGCTTATAAGCATCACCTATATCCTTCTCAAATCTTACGCAAAATATAAAATCTCAAGCAGTTAACTGGAGATTTAAATTATCACATAAACTCATGAATTCTCTTTTCACATTTACATTTTTGTCTATACAATATAAATAACCGAAACAGAAAAAGAAAAAAAAGTGATAAAAGGAAGTAATTTGACCATCATATGTGTACTGCAAAACCAAAGAAGTCCAACACAAAAGGCTTCGACAACACACCGGTATACTCAGAAGCAGTAGACGGCTAATGTATATTGCGCATATATAATCACACAAAAGAGCAAACCGCTTAAACAAGTAAAAAGACGTCAACTTTCAGGTATTTAGGTCACCAATCACCAAAGACAAACAAGAACAGTCGAAACTTTAACAAATTAAGCTGAAAGAAAACAACTCAAGTCGCATACCACATTCGAATTGCTGGCTTCTGCGTCCGGGTAGGTCTCAGAATTACTATCCGCCAATTCAGCAACTGCCGATAACCGGTGCCCACATCTTGATGGTGCTAATTTTGTTTGAGAGATTACTAGCCTACAAAAATCAAAGAGAAAAAGGATTCAAATGAGGATAACGATCAAAACTAACTAAGCAATTGAAGAGTCAAATTAAAAGGTGGATTTTAGGGTTTTGATTGAGTGACCTGGGGCATGAGGAAAAAGGGTGCCCATTGGAAGAAGGAATGGGTTTGAAGAAATTGGTAGAAGAAAGTGAATTGATGCTTCTACGCTGTTTGAGTATGGAACTGGACAGAGATGCTGTGGCGGGAGAGAATGTGCATCGACTGGAAGCAGCCATGACTGTTGACAGATTTCTTTATTCTAAACGACTATATATATATATATATATATATTCCAAGATTGCAATAAATATATGCTGCGGAGTTTTAACAGTGAATAAGTCCGACAAGATTAGTTGTGGTCTAAAGAAGAAAAAGAGATGATTTTTGGGCTTTTCAAATTACATATTTTACACAATTACATGTAATTCTGTATTTTCTATTTTTCTATTTATATATTTCATTATATTGATATAGAATATAGAATAATTCTATAGATCATAGAATAAATTCTATTTCCATAGTTATTTTGGATTTTTTAATATTCTATATGATAATTTTCTCTATGTATTCTATTTAAAATTTATATTTTACGTAAAAATAATAAATAATAATATTATGTGTCATAAATATTAATATATACATATATTAATATATTGATAATAAACTAAGTAACAATATAAACAAACTAAATAATAAATAGAATAATATTTCTAATATTTTGGTAATATGAAGTATTTTTGTGCATTAGGGCAATCAAACATTATGAGCAATTGGTCCTTTTTTGAAGTTGTGAAATTTCATATATTAATAATATGTATTAAGTTTGATCAATAAGGAATGAATAAAATTTCTTGTAGCCTATCTAGCTACAGTTTCGTAATGGTATGATCTCCTCAATAACTCAGAACATGTATTTCCTAATTCGGAAAAACCTTATTGGAACTATTGTCCACACATAAAGACCCGAACTTAAAACAAAATTCTAACAACTTTTTGTTAGTATGATTTTTTTCTCTTTTATTTATACCAATCATTTACAGCAGAGGAAAACATGTTTAAACCCTAAACCTCCAAGAGTCCGAGGTGCCTAGAGCCTCACAAACTAATAACAAATACAAGAAATACATTTTTTTTTTTTTGTGCAGTAGCACTTGTTACACATTCCAGGGAGTTCAGTTTCAGTACTTTCTAATTGTTTCTGCAACTCATTCTTTTTTTTTTTTTTCCTTTTAACATTGTTTCTTATAGATGAGGAGGATACTCACCCCCCCCAAAAAAAAAAAAAAAAAAAAGAAAAGAAAAGATTAAGAGGTTTCCTTGTGGTATGGAACTGAATTTACAAACTTTGTCAACATGAGAACCTCATCTCTATAATCTTTCCAATAATTTGTGCAAGTTGTATTTATCCAGAAAGAAACTACTTAAGATAATTGCAACAAGGCATCAAAATGAGGATGTTCATTTTGTTGAAGAAAATTAAATTCTGTATACACAAGTATGAACCATAACTTTCCCAGTACAAATGGAAGAATAATGATCATGAGAGTTGTTGATGTATTGTTACTACAACAACTTGTGCTACTACAGTGATATTAAGGTTGTTGGTTAGGGAAAAATTCTGGTTTTTAAAAATATGCTCAATCATCGAATTAATTCTGCTGCCAATGGGGCATCAGTCTTCCTCATCCACTTCATGAAAAGGAAGTGGTACTGTTTTCACTGCTCTAAATTTCCCTGCATTATTTAGATGCTCATTCTCCAACCTGAAATTTATCAAACCCATTTCAGTCTTTCCATTCCCAATTTCATATCCCAAAGAAAAAAAAAGAAAAAAAAACACAATTCTGTTACCTGTAAAAATTCCACTGTCCTCTTCTTATCACTTCAAGGGAAGCTAAAAATAGCCCTGTTACTCTTGAATCCACATTTCCGAATTCCGAATGAATAACTGTTTGTAACCATGCTAGCCTCAGGATAAGGTTCAATCCCTGCATCATAACAGCGATTTCGCATTAGGGAATATGTTCAAATCCTTATTCAATAAGCAAGTTGAATAAAAAGTGAAAAGATAAGAAATATTATTATACCATGGAGAAGTAGTAAATGAATTTACGACGAAGAACTAAATCGTTCCTGAGCCAAGGATTCTTGGAGTTCATTTGAAGCAAACCCCAATCCTTGACAAAGTCCCAATACAATTGGTAAACAGTAGCAGCACTTGACATAACCAAAACAGCACATAACCATCCAACACTTTGACTCTTCTCTTTTTCATAGGCTACTTTTGCTCCTGCTGCTAACATTGCTGACACATACTTTCCTAGATTCACTAGGTGGCTTTTTTCCCCTTCGTCGAACCATCTCCTTGCACACTGCACAAATTAACACAACCAATTAAGTTGCTTAATCTAATCAACCCTCTCTAATCAATTGTTCCCACAAAACTAATTTATACCTGCATTGCTCTCCAGTAGTATGGCAGGAAGGACACCGCATAAGCAAGATCGCGGTAATGCTTCGCCCTCATACAGTAGTTATAGTCTTGTGTTTTGAAGCTCCCAGTTATGTAATAACATGCTACATACTCTAGATTTCTTAGCATTGGTACCTATTTTGTTATAATAATTTTCGTCAGTGTTTGTATCGATAATTTCAGGTATGTATTGAGATTTTAGACTAGGAAAATTGAAGCTAGCTACCTGACTGCACAGTTGATCAGCCATGAAAAAGTCAACCATAATAACCTTGTAGAGAGGTGATAAAATAATGTTTCGAATTATTCGAAGGAAATGATAGCGAGTAGACCGGTAGCATATGTTGAAAGGGCACACCAGCAATAACAGGAACATCTGTAATCGAAAAACTTTAGTCCATGATGGAACGAGGAATTACATTATTAGTCCAAATCTATGACTTGTTTTAGTTTTGCATCCAAATTAGTTACCAGTGACAGGAGACCGGGGATGGCTTGGACTTGCGAATACGGATGTCCTTTCATAAGAAGTGTTAAATGAATAAACATGACTCCCACAACAGCAGTCATCGATACAGTACAAATCAAGAATACATCTCTGTACTTGAGCTCTCTTGTAGGAGCAAATTCAAAAATGAAGCTGTAATTGATCCTAGTCTTTCTCCACATGAAAATGTTGCAACCATAAAGAAAGAAATGGAGGAACATCAGGCTGAACATACTGCAAATTTTCCAAAACATTATCATTTTCCACACAATAATTAATTTTGAACTTCAATAATTAGATCAAACTAATTAATTAATTTAAAAAACTTGCCTAAGCACAGGATAAACAGTTTCCATATAAACTGTATGATCAGGCTGCCTTTTATACATCCCAGTAATATGAGCCATTATTACATA